>OU342789.1:0-5065917 GCA_910591515.1 Cerceris rybyensis
AAACCAAACAACCGATGAAGATAACTGATACTCCAGAAAGGGCTTTCGATAAGGTTCAATTAGATATCGTTGGTCCATTACCTATATCAAAAAGAGGAAATAGATATTTATTAACTATTCAGGATAACTTAACAAAATATTCTGATGCAATACCCTTGGCCGCAATAGATTCTATATCAATTGCAATTGCATTTGCAGAAAATTTTATTAGTAGATTCGGCTGTCCTCGGAGTATACATACTGACCAGGGCAGGAATTTTATGAGTAAGATTTTCCAAAATTTCTGTAGGATATTTAAGATTCAGAGAATAAATTCCACAGCTTTTCATCCACAGTCTTTGGGTTCACTAGAACGTGCCCATAGTTAGAGTCTTCATAGATTGTCTGAAACATTATTGCACAGAAGGAAACTGGGATGATTGGGTCAGATTTGCCATTTTTTCATACAACACCTCAGTGCATGAATCAACTGGGTTTAGTCCCCACGAATTAGTGTTTGGTTGCAAAGCAAACATACCTTCTAGTTTTCCACAAACAGATCAGACCCGTACCTTCTCAAACTACTTTGACGATTTATTTAATAGACTTAAATCCCTTCAGGCAACTGCAGCACAAAATTTGATGAAGGCTAAACAGAAAAGTAAATTACTTTACGATAAGAATATAAATCCATATCAATTTCACAAAGATGATTTTGTTTACGTGTTAAAAGAACCTCAGACATCCAAGTTTGATCAGGAATGGTTAGGCCCATATAAAGTTGTTAATGCATTTAATGATCATACGATTGAAATTGAATTAAATGCGAATAAAAATAAAATAGTTCATGCAAATAAATTAAAACTAGCACACATTAGACTTAATTGATAAAATATTGTTTGACTGTTCATTTGGAAGATTTGTATTTCAGTTAATTAAAATTAGTTAGAGCAAGGAAGATGTTTTCTTCGAACCATCTTCTTTTTGATTAACCACTTAACGCTCAGGTTTTTTTCGGATCGACCGTCCAAAAACGCACAAGTTTTTTTTTGCCTGAATACTTATCTTGCGCATATTATAAAATGTTTTTTCTACTCCTAGTAGCGAACGAATTATTTTTTTCGGAAAAATAACAAGTTTTTCATCATACCTGTTTATCTAAGGGAAATCCTTCTATAGCTTATATAACCAAATAACATTAACAACAACAATTAATTATAACAAGCAGAACACAAAAGTAATAATATATGAAATAAACACACTATAAACTAAAAATAGTAAGACGAAAAAGATATTACAAGGATGACGTATACTGCACACTGATCGCTCAAAGACTGAAGAAACAGACAAAAGGTAACGGCAGAAGACGGAAAGATTGTCTGTATTTATTCCTCCATAATACAATGTATAAAGTTTTTGGAAATGTATACATTTCAGTGTAAGATGTGAAAGGACTGAGTTCTAAAATATCGGCAGCTAAGGTAAACAAACCGCAGAGTGGCGGCCGTATCAGCTATGCCCGTGAACGTCACGGGGGTCACGGGCATGAGCGTTAAGTGGTTAAGGGGGAAGGTGTTCTGTGCTACACCAATTCACATTTTAGATTCTCATATGAACACAGTTGCGAGAGAAATTCGTTATATTGAAATTCGGTATTATTTTATGGTTAAAATAGAAATCTCTATTATCAACACTGTAAATGCAAGATGTATGTAACTGAGGGCGGTAAAATTAATATTATGTCATGGAAATCTATTCTAACTCGATTTTAATTGTTTAATCAATATTGCTTATAGCAAAATCATTGCCTCCTTGTACATCTTCATCTTGCATACCTTCGAAAATCGATAAATTAAAATGTAAAAGCAAATTTGATAGGCGAAACGGAAAAACCTTCTTTTGTACGTTTGTTTGTTTTAAAAAAAGGAAGATTATTATAAAAAAACCTCTCGTCACTCTTGCGCAAGAAGCCGAAACGTCTAGACGTGTAGCCTTATTACGAAAACATTATAAAATTTGTTCTTAGTTAATAATTATTCAACGTTATTATTGTATTCATTTCAAAGGGTATAGCCGGTTAAGATGGTCAAATGTGCCCTTGAACCGAATTAAAATCGCGATGAGTCTTTCGAAAGCTTATAAAAAAAGAATGATTTCTGCCAAGTTTCAACTTTGAATCTCGACCCGGGGGGTAGTAAAGGGTAAAAATAGAAAATCAGGTTTTTGCCGAATTTCTCCTATACCAGCGGATAAAAAATTTTGAAAAAATTCAGAGGCACTTCTGTTATCAGGGCACATATTAGAGAATCTTTTCAGATTTTTAAATTGAAAAAACAAGCTGTGAAAAATAAAAAACGCTAAAAAATGATGAAAAATGCCGATTGTGTATCGAAGCAGTCTTGGCACTATAATTATATTTTTACTGTAAGTACGTATCATTGTTACTATTGTCCTGAATTTTTTTCAGATTTTTCAATATGGTGCGCCGCAGTTAAAAAAATTAAAAACCGATTTTTTCGTCGTTTTTTCCGTGTCAGAGTAACTTATACGTCGAATTGCTTCATGAAATAGGTATTTTATGCGATCTTCTCTGTTTATACGTACAGCAAAACATCAGAGGAATTAAAGAAACTGAAAAAACCGAATCATTTGAAACTGTTATGCGCCTTATATTGTAAAGTATCTACCGTATTTTCCAACGGCGTCGGTCGCGCAGCGGTAGAGTGTCGAGCTGCTATACCGCAGCGAACTTTTTGAACGTAGGTTCGAGCCTCGAACTTCCAAGTCCCTTAGGCTGTTTTTTTTTTTTCTTTTTTGTTAATTATATATATTTCCGAACTTTACGACACAACGATCAATATTTATTATCAAATGTTTTAAGAATATTTGAAAAACATATTAACCTGAAATATACGTAAATATGACTTTGGACTGCTTGTTATGCCGCCGTTTATCCTGTCAATTACGGCATTGTTTGAAATTGGTTTTCAAATCTCTTACCTTTCATGCATTGAACCCGTGACAGAAATTCTAACATACATTTTGAATAAAAGAGAGAATAGAATTGTATGATCTAATTCGAATAGACGAAAAGGCTAAATAGTAGAAAAACAACAACACGATTTTTGTTGCCATCCATCCATAACTGTTAAAGGTAAGAGATTCGAAAACCAATTTCAAACAATGCCGTAATTGACAGGATAAACGGCGGCATAACAAGCAGTCCAAACTTATATTTACGTATATTTCAGGTTAATATGTTTTTCAAATATTCTTAAAACATTTGATAATAAATATTGATCGTTGTGTCGTAAAGTTCGGAAATATATATAATTAACAAAAAAGAAAGAAAAAAAACAGCCTAAGGGACTTGGAAGTTCGAGGCTCGAACCTACGTTCAAAAAGTTCGCAGCGGTATAGCAGCTCGACACTCTACCGCTGCGCGACCGACGCCGTTGGAAAATACGGTAGATACTTTACAATATAAGGCGCATAACAGTTTCAAATGATTCGGTTTTTTCAGTTTCTTTAATTCCTCTGATGTTTTGCTGTACGTATAAACATAGAAGATCGCATAAAATACCTATTTCATGAAGCAATTCGACGTATAAGTTACTCTGACACGGAAAAAACGACGAAAAAATCGGTTTTTAATTTTTTTAACTGCGGCGCACCATATTGAAAAATCTGAAAAAAATTCAGGACAATAGTAACAATGATACGTACTTACAGTAAAAATATAATTATAGTGCCAAGACTGCTTCGATACACAATCGGCATTTTTCATCATTTTTTAGCGTTTTTTATTTTTCACAGCTTGTTTTTTCAATTTAAAAATCTGAAAAGATTCTCTAATATGTGCCCTGATAACAGAAGTGCCTCTGAATTTTTTCAAAATTTTTTATCCGCTGGTATAGGAGAAATTCGGCAAAAACCTGATTTTCTATTTTTACCCTTTACTACCCCCCGGGTCGAGATTCAAAGTTGAAACTTGGCAGAAATCATTCTTTTTTTATAAGCTTTCGAAAGACTCATCGCGATTTTAATTCGGTTCAAGGGCACATTTGACCATCTTAACCGGCTATACCCTTTGAAATGAATACAATAATAACGTTGAATAATTATTAACTAAGAACAAATTTTATAATGTTTTCGTAATAAGGCTACACGTCTAGACGTTTCGGCTTCTTGCGCAAGAGTGACGAGAGGTTTTTTTATAATAATCTTCCTTTTTTTAAAACAAACAAACGTACAAAAGAAGGTTTTTCCGTTTCGCCTATCAAATTTGCTTTTACATTTTAATTTATCGATTTTCGAAGGTATGCAAGATGAAGATGTACAAGGAGGCAATGATTTTGCTATAAGCAATATTGATTAAACAATTAAAATCGAGTTAGAATAGATTTCCATGACATAATATTAATTTTACCGCCCTCAGTTACATACATCTTGCATTTACAGTGTTGATAATAGAGATTTCTATTTTAACCATAAAATAATACCGAATTTCAATATAACGAATTTCTCTCGCAACTGTGTTCATATGAGAATCTAAAATGTGAATTGGTGTAGCACAGAACACCTTCCCCCTTAACCACTTAACGCTGATGCCCGTGACGTTCACGGGCATAGCTGATACGGCCGCCACTCTGCGGTTTGTTTACCTTAGCTGCCGATATTTTAGAACTCAGTCCTTTCACATCTTACACTGAAATGTATACATTTCCAAAAACTTTATACATTGTATTATGGAGGAATAAATACAGACAATCTTTCCGTCTTCTGCCGTTACCTTTTGTCTGTTTCTTCAGTCTTTGAGCGATCAGTGTGCAGTATACGTCATCCTTGTAATATCTTTTTCGTCTTACTATTTTTAGTTTATAGTGTGTTTATTTCATATATTATTACTTTTGTGTTCTGCTTGTTATAATTAATTGTTGTTGTTAATGTTATTTGGTTATATAAGCTATAGAAGGATTTCCCTTAGATAAACAGGTATGATGAAAAACTTGTTATTTTTCCGAAAAAAAATAATTCGTTCGCTACTAGGAGTAGAAAAAACATTTTATAATATGCGCAAGATAAGTATTCAGGCAAAAAAAAACTTGTGCGTTTTTGGACGGTCGATCCGAAAAAAACCTGAGCGTTAAGTGGTTAATCAAAAAGAAGATGGTTCGAAGAAAACATCTTCCTTGCTCTAACTAATTTTAATTAACTGAAATACAAATCTTCCAAATGAACAGTCAAACAATATTTTATCAATTAAGTCTAATGTGTGCTAGTTTTAATTTATTTGCATGAACTATTTTATTTTTATTCGCATTTAATTCAATTTCAATCGTATGATCATTAAATGCATTAACAACTTTATATGGGCCTAACCATTCCTGATCAAACTTGGATGTCTGAGGTTCTTTTAACACGTAAACAAAATCATCTTTGTGAAATTGATATGGATTTATATTCTTATCGTAAAGTAATTTACTTTTCTGTTTAGCCTTCATCAAATTTTGTGCTGCAGTTGCCTGAAGGGATTTAAGTCTATTAAATAAATCGTCAAAGTAGTTTGAGAAGGTACGGGTCTGATCTGTTTGTGGAAAACTAGAAGGTATGTTTGCTTTGCAACCAAACACTAATTCGTGGGGACTAAACCCAGTTGATTCATGCACTGAGGTGTTGTATGAAAAAATGGCAAATCTGACCCAATCATCCCAGTTTCCTTCTGTGCAATAATGTTTCAGACAATCTATGAAGACTCTAACTATGGGCACGTTCTAGTGAACCCAAAGACTGTGGATGAAAAGCTGTGGAATTTATTCTCTGAATCTTAAATATCCTACAGAAATTTTGGAAAATCTTACTCATAAAATTCCTGCCCTGGTCAGTATGTATACTCCGAGGACAGCCGAATCTACTAATAAAATTTTCTGCAAATGCAATTGCAATTGATATAGAATCTATTGCGGCCAAGGGTATTGCATCAGAATATTTTGTTAAGTTATCCTGAATAGTTAATAAATATCTATTTCCTCTTTTTGATATAGGTAATGGACCAACGATATCTAATTGAACCTTATCGAAAGCCCTTTCTGGAGTATCAGTTATCTTCATCGGTTGTTTGGTTTTTGGAGAACGTACTTTATTCTTCTGACATTGAGGACATGTCCTAACAAAATTAGCAATTTGACTTCCCATCTTAGGCCAGTAAAAATCAGACCTTATACGTTTATAAAGTTTGTCCATACCTTGATGACCTCCTACTACAGATTCATGGTATTCCTTAATAATCTCTACTCTCCTATTTTCCTCTGGAACGACAATTTTGCCAGAACAAATGGTAATGACATATTCTGGTGAATTGAATGAAGACTTCTTCGAGAAGATTTCTAATCGCTTCCCACTTAACAGGCTCTAAATTATTTCTATCTTGAGAAATGCTAAAAGATTTTATGTTAAGAGAATCCATTAATTCTTTCATTGTTGAGAAACAAGAAGCAATATCTTCGAGAACTGGTTTAGCATTGTGAGCTCGTTTAAAGAATAAGTGAAAAGTTGAATATTTTGCATCAGGAAAAACCATTGTATCCCCAACATCAAAATTATACTGTTGCATCATATTTAAATTTTGTTTTGAATTAATAATTCTTTGGTTACACCAGATATGATTTCACGATCTAAGGTAAAGAAATGAATTAAGTTATCTTGACGCATATAAATGTGGTCTTTTGATTCTAAAAACGTAGATTTTAATAAATGAGGAATATTTGAATTTTCAACAATAACATCAGTGGCCATTACTTTAGCATTTGGATTATTAATAATTAATTTTTCATCAGGAGTTTGAATCGTGGTCCTTGCACAATGATCATTGGATAGGGAAAAAAGACCGGCATCAGGACAAGAGAATGTCCAATAGCCATAGGAAAGAACGGCACCAGGACAACTGAATGTTAGAATAGCCATAGGATAGATCGAAAAACAGAAAGATCTTGTGCAGGTGCAGATCCTTGGATACTGTTGAAAAACGAAAAATAGGTATAGACAGTACCAGGATTTGGACCACTCAAACTTCCACTAAAATACTCCACTGCGAAAATAATTGCCAACATTCCTTTCTCCTTCCGTCTCTCTCCCATATTTTACTTTTCCAACACAACAAGTCACTACCGACCCGGCCGGGACCGTTCTCTTGGCGTTACGTTCGATTCTCTCTGAATTTTCGTTCGAATGTCAGATGATGCTGCCTTGGTTTCGTTCGAGAGGACAGACATCAACGATGCAAGAATTTATAGAGAAACACCAAGAGCAACACCGCCTCGTATATCGGTAGAGACAAAGTAGCTCGTATGAAATTCCTCGTCTTCCACCATTCTCTGTCGGCATGCAAAAATACGTTCGAGCATGCCGATTGACGTTCGACGAGTTTGGTATTTGTTATTAGACTCCAATGCATAGCTACGACGGAGCGTGTGGGACACGCACGTTCGATATCGTAGACTGTGCTCGTTCGAAAGGAATTACGACGGCTTTCTCTCATAGGGCAAAATTGGAAGATCGACGGGTTTCGTTCGATGGAGAAGTTGACGGAGTAAGGCTGAGACAAAGAGACGTGTGACAATTGTATACACGCATCGTCTGTCCTCGAAGACTGGGAATATGATACATTTTCGTTCGACTAATTCCCATTTTCGTCTAAGAGTTCATTCCACTCATCTCGTCACACTACTACTCTCTTCTCATAGTCTCTCTTTCCTCGCTCTCTCGTCACACACACACTTCTTAATATAACCAGTAAAAGGAGAAAAACCTTTAAATGGAATAGGAATTAGGATCTTAGTTCTGGAAGGCAATAGAATAGAAGATACGCGTTTCATTGAAATTTTATCATTCCCAATTTGCAAAATATTAGATAATATTAACACTTTATCGACCGGTAGCCTATTAATCGGCTTTTCAATTGCCAACGCTTATCGACCGGTAGCCTATTAATCGGCTTTTCGATTGCCAACGCTTATCGACCGGTAGCCTATTAATCGGCTTTTAGTGATCGACGGTTTACGTACAGTGGTTTGTTGTTGTTGTTTTTACAATTACGCGGCGTCAACATCGTTGATTATTTGCCGCCCTTACAGTGGAATTTACTGTTTTGCAGTAGCTCTATACTGACCTATCCATATCTTTATAATTATAATAGTTTTTTACCGTTTCTAATGGATAAAGACCGTGCAGAAGAAGAGTTCTGGTTAGATGCTTTGTCAGACTATAGCAGTTATTCAGAAAGAGACAGTGATGGTGATAGCAGTGATAGTGATAGTGATAGCATGATTCTTCTATAAACGCTCGAAAAAGATAAGAAGTCGAACATGTTTCGTATGTAAATTTTGTAATATTCCGTTACATAAAGGTGACTGTTACGAGAGACACCACACTCTGAAGAAATATTAAAAAATTGAATTACTATTAGCTTGAATTTATTTTATGAATGTAAGTTAAAAAGGCAATAAATTATATAAAACAAATGCAAAATAAAGTATAAATATCAATATAATTACATTCCTTTGAAACAAAAGGATTAAGCGCAACACAATGAATAGCGAAAATTTAGCCGGTACTGGGAGTAAATGCGTGCGCGACTAAGCCGGTACTTACTGAGTGGCAGCCTCAACAATGACCGGTCGATAAAGTGTTAATAACGACCCAGCAGCTTCAATACCATTGAGCCTATAAACAACTTTGTCATTTATAAATATACCTTCCGGAATTCCCTGCTTTTCAATCAATTCAATTTGACATCCAGAGTTGATCAGGAAAGAAACAACTATCTGTCCATTATGCATCTACCTCAGTAAACGAAAACGATGGTCTGATGATCCAACGGAGTTTGGTGATCCACGGATGCGATGCCTTGATGGCGGGAGTATCCAAAGTCCTTACGACGGTGATGAGCGTGCGTATGGTAAACAGGGAAACGTGCACGGCCGCTGTTACCACTCTCTCCGGTATTCACCCTCGCTCCTGGGGAAACCGTGCGAAAACCCAGGAAGAAGAGTTCGCACCTCAGCTCGGACTGCCAGATTCCTCGATGATCCTCCTCTCCTTTTTGGATATCCCACCGCTGTCACCAATTTTGTTGCGTGGCCGTTTAGAGATTTTCAGGAAAATGATGTGGGTTGCCTCCAGTGAAAGAGGTGTTACTCTTCACAGGAGATGAAGGATTACGAAATTAATTATTTACAATGTATTTCTTAAAGATTTGAAAAAATATAACATTTAACACAATTAAAGGGTATAGCCGGTTAAGATGGTCAAATGTGCCCTTGAACCGAATTCAAATCGCGATGAGTCATTCGAAAGCTTATTAAAAAAGAATGATTTCTGCCAAGTTTCAACTTTGAATCTCGACCCGGGGGGTAGTAAAGGGTAAAAATAGAAAATCAGGTTTTTGCCGAATTTCTCCTATACCAGCGGATAAAAAATTTTGAAAAAATTCAGAGGCACTTCTGTTATCAGGGCACATATTAGAGAATTTTTTCAGATTTTTAAATTGAAAAAACAAGCTGTGAAAAATAAAAAACGCTAAAAAATGATGAAAAATGCCGATTGTGTATCGAAGCAGTCTTGGCACTATAATTATATTTTTACTGTAAGTACGTATCATTGTTACTATTGTCCTGAATTTTTTTCAGATTTTTCAATTTGGTGCGCCGCAGTTTAAAAAATTAAAAACCGATTTTTTCGTCGTTTTTTCCGTGTCAGAGTAACTTATACGTCGAATTGCTTCATGAAATAGGTATTTTATGCGTTCTTCTATGTTTATACGTACAGCAAAACATCAGAGGAATTAAAGAAACTGAAAAAACCGAATCATTTGAAACTGTTATGCGCCTTATATTGTAAAGTATCTACCGTATTTTCCAACGGCGTCGGTCGCGCAGCGGTAGAGTGTCGAGCTGCTATACCGCTGCGAACTTTTTGAACGTAGGTTCGAGCCTCGAACTTCCAAGTCCCTTAGGCTGTTTTTTTTTCTTTCTTTTTTGTTAATTATATATATTTCCGAACTTTACGACACAACGATCAATATTTATTATCAAATGTTTTAAGAATATTTGAAAAACATATTAACCTGAAATATACGTAAATATAAGTTTGGACTGCTTGTTATGCCGCCGTTTATCCTGTCAATTACGGCATTGTTTGAAATTGGTTTTCAAATCTCTTACCTTTAACAGTTATGGATGGATGGCAACAAAAATCGTGTTGTTGTTTTTCTACTATTTAGCCTTTTCGTCTATTCGAATTAGATCATACAATTCTATTCTCTCTTTTATTCAAAATGTATGTTAGAATTTCTGTCACGGGTTCAATGCATGAAAGGTAAGAGATTTGAAAACCAATTTCAAACAATGCCGTAATTGACAGGATAAACGGCGGCATAACAAGCAGTCCAAAGTCATATTTACGTATATTTCAGGTTAATATGTTTTTCAAATATTCTTAAAACATTTGATAATAAATATTGATCGTTGTGTCGTAAAGTTCGGAAATATATATAATTAACAAAAAAGAAAAAAAAAAAACAGCCTAAGGGACTTGGAAGTTCGAGGCTCGAACCTACGTTCAAAAAGTTCGCTGCGGTATAGCAGCTCGACACTCTACCGCTGCGCGACCGACGCCGTTGGAAAATACGGTAGATACTTTACAATATAAGGCGCATAACAGTTTCAAATGATTCGGTTTTTTCAGTTTCTTTAATTCCTCTGATGTTTTGCTGTACGTATAAACATAGAAGATCGCATAAAATACCTATTTCATGAAGCAATTCGACGTATAAGTTACTCTGACACGGAAAAAACGACGAAAAAATCGGTTTTTAATTTTTTTAACTGCGGCGCACCATATTGAAAAATCTGAAAAAAATTCAGGACAATAGTAACAATGATACGTACTTACAGTAAAAATATAATTATAGTGCCAAGACTGCTTCGATACACAATCGGCATTTTTCATCATTTTTTAGCGTTTTTTATTTTTCACAGCTTGTTTTTTCAATTTAAAAATCTGAAAAGATTCTCTAATATGTGCCCTGATAACAGAAGTGCCTCTGAATTTTTTCAAAATTTTTTATCCGCTGGTATAGGAGAAATTCGGCAAAAACCTGATTTTCTATTTTTACCCTTTACTACCCCCCGGGTCGAGATTCAAAGTTGAAACTTGGCAGAAATCATTCTTTTTTTATAAGCTTTCGAAAGACTCATCGCGATTTTAATTCGGTTCAAGGGCACATTTGACCATCTTAACCGGCTATACCCTTTGGAAGCTTACGACCAGATGAAGGAAAGAATGAAATCTTCACGGAAGCCGGATACGAACAAGAGAGATGGTTGGAAGGAAACGAAATCGTCATCGCCTTCAATGGAAAAGAAATACCGGTGCTTTTCGTGCGGTGCAGCGGATCACGATATAAGAGTGTGCCCGGATAAGGCAAAAGGGCCGAAATGTTTTCGATGCGGTGAATTTGGACATATTGCGTTAAACTGTCCAAAAGTTGCAAGAGTTAATTGCATAGGGAGTTCCGTGGATCTAAAAGAAGTTGAAATCCGAAAAAAGAAATGTAATGCTTTAGTTGACTCCGGCAGTGAAATTACTTTAATGCGAGCTGATAAATATCGGGAAATTGGACGTATAGAACTGAGTGAAACTGTGATGAGTATCACTGGTGCTGGAAACGCTAGGGTTAAAGTTATGGGATCGTTCGACGAAGTGATATGCGTGGATGGAGATGTTTATACAACGAAAATATACGTCGTGCCAACGAATGCGATACCATACGAGGTTATCCTTGGTAGAGATTTTCTACGAAGAGTTGAAGTGTGTATTTCTAAGGGGCGTATAATGAAAATGTGTAAGGTGCCTGAAAGTGAAAGTGAGGGTGTGAATGTAATTGAACGGATGGATGTAAAGGAACACGACGAAACGGAGAAAAATGAGGGTATGGATATAATTAAGGAACCGAAAAATATTTGCGTTGTAACTGCTGGCGAATTAGATGTTAAGAATCAGTTTGAAAATGAATTCGGAAAAATAGTAGAGTTGTATTCACCCGCGAACGAAGAAAAGACTACCGTTGACCAACAAATTCAATTAAGCAATAATACACCTGTAGTTCTAAAACCAAAGAGTCTAACGCCTAAAGGAAAAGATATTTTTGCCAAAGAAATTACAGAACGGCTCGAGAAAGATATTCGCCCGAGGATAAATGAATGGGCAAGTTCGGTTGTTGTTGCTCCTAAGAAAGATTGTATTAGTAATGTTTGTGTAGATTTTCGCCTGTTGAATGAAAAGATTATTAGAGATCATTACCTGATGCCGTTGATAGAGGATTGCGTCGATAATTTAGTAGATATAAAGGTATTTTTCGTGTTAGATTTTAAAAATGGTTGTTTGCACGTATCAGTAGAAGAACATAACAGAAAGTTTACAACTTTTGTTACACTCGAAAGGCTATTTAAATTTAAGAGTATGTTATTTGATTTATATAATAGTCCTAAAAGTTTTTTATGTTTTATTGTCGAAGTTTTCAGATATTTAATTAATCGTAAAGTAGTATTTAAATGTGTTGATGATTTAGTTATTCTAAGAATAGAAGATTTTGATGTTTTTCCAAGATTAAGATTAATATTAAAGGTTGTACCCGAAAGTAGTGTACAAATATTTTTAGGATTAACCGGATTTTTTAGAAAATGTTTAGAAGGATGTACTCATTGTCAGATAGCACGATCTTTGTCTGATTTGACGAAAAAGAATGTCAGTTTTGAGTGGACGGATGAGTGTGAACCTGCGTTTGGGAGACTGAAAGATATAGTTGTGTCGAAACCTCGGTTACATGTTTACGACGTAACAGCTGTTACAAAGTTACACAGGGACGCTAGTATGCATGGGTATGAAGCGATCCTATTGCAACGACTATTGAATAAGAATACGTTGCACCCCGTTTATTTGTGTAGTAAGAACGCTGTAGACACGGAGAAGCGTTATAATTTTTATAAATTAGAGGTTCTAGCAGTGATAATTGTTGTTAAAAAATTAAGAGTGTTCGTACTAGGTGTTAGATTTAAGTTGAAACAGATTGTGACGCACTTACGAAAGACTTTTAAAAATCAAAGCAAAATACCTAGGATTGTGGAAGATGACAAAAGAAGAAAGAAATTATTGGTACGAGGTAATGCAGATAGGAGAAGAAGAAAGGCCGCGAATCACAAGGCTGTAGCAGATTTGATAAAGCTATATTGTACCGGAGAATACTTGGTATCTTCGGGGACCGAAGATTTGCAGGATGGCCGAGTGTAGGAGTGTGTATGTGTGTGTATGTGTGACTGAGATGCGTTGAGCGAGTGTCTATTAGTTTGGGACCGAGAGATGTGCGTAAGAGACAAAGAGTGTATGAAGTGTGACAGAGAGAGAGTGTTCAAGAGGGTTTTGGAAGAGTGGAGAGGCAGTCGGAAGATAGAGTCGGAAAAGAGAAGTCGAAAAGAGAGTTGAGAAAGAGTGTGTGTTGCTGCGTAGTGTTATTTTTATATTGTATTTTAGTCATCCATTTTATTATTATAATTATATTTTTAACGTAGAATAGGATAGGTGTACCGTTCATTTTATACCTCTGCACCACCCATTCCTACATACATACAGGATGATTCAGGTCGGTCGGAGGAGCCGGCACTTACGTGTTTCTCAAAAATTGAGTCGAAAATGTTAATAGCAAAATAACCTTCTGAAATAAATTTTCAATTATCTTTAACGTTATGTGTGTGTGTGTGTGTAATTCATTTTTACTGTAAATTGAGGTCGCGGATACCACTATTGTTACAAAATTATTGATTAAAATATCACAAATGTATTTTAGAATAACAACTATTTTTGAAAGAGTTTATCTTCGAAATGTATACATTAGTCAATTTTAATCACTTTTAAATTGTTATTATCTCATATTACAGATGTCATCACAGCAAGTAAGATGGAAAATGAACGCCTTAACAAAACGGTACAGAGAATGTGTTGACAGCAATAATAAGACTGGAAGAGGTACTATTGATTTTCAGTGGTTCGACCAACTCGATGAAATTTTTGGAAGCAGTAAAAATATATTAGAGCCGGCTTACACTGTTTCATCAAAATTGTGTTCCTTTTCTACATCCAAGAATGAAGCAAATAACGTGACTGTCATTAACAAACAAAGTGAAGATGGAGGGAAAAAAAGGAGTTGCGTGAATCTCATTTTAAGATAAAAAATGTAGAGAATAACATTCTTCAAGAGATCTGCCCACCGTTAAATATAGCTACAAATAAACAGGTTACTGAAGGCGTAACATCAGTAACACAGGCAGATGCGTTAAAAAAGTTACGAGACGAAAAACGCTTAAAACACGGTAGTGGTTCAAACTTAGCAAGAAATAAAATTGAACTCGGAAAGCAGTGGCAGCAGCATCTACAAGATAAAGCAAAAAAGGAGATTGTAAAAGAGAAACGGTTAGAGGAAATGATCAAAAAAAAGGAAGAATTGTTAGAATTGAAAAAAAAGCAAATTGAACTCAAGGAGAAAGAACTGCAACAAAAGAAAAGTATAGCAATTAACAAAATAAAGGACAAAGAAAAGAGACATATGGAAATATTAAGACTTGAAAAAGAAAAATGCAAACTTTTGCGTGCATTCCTTAATAAAGATGCGGGTAATGAGTCTCCAAAGTATGCCGAATGTTATTCATCAGATTGATTGTTGATGAAATAAATAAAATAATAATTATTTAATAATATAATTAAGAATTCTTTTTGTGCAATAAAGTTATATTACAAACCACTTTAAGAATATTTTTATTTACAATTCCATTTATTCGATGATATGTATATATACAATTATCGTTCTGAAGTCTTATTATCAGTTGGGAAACAACTCTCGAAAAAGTTGCATTCTACGATCTACTTGTATTCCCCAATCAATATTTTCATTTTGTTCATTATTATTAGCATTTACTGCATCGATATCATTGTATTCCGGAAAATCATATGCATCATTTTCATCAATGCAATAATTGTGCAGGATGCATGCGCAAACAATTGTATTAGTGATAAAAGGCATATGTCGATATTCATTAAACAATTTTATCCGGCGAAAACGTCCTTTCAAGTATCCAAATGCACGTTCGATTACCATACGTGTGGAAGAATGCAAAAAGTTAAATTCTTTTTGCTGTGGTGTTAAATGACCATTGTCTCGAAACGGAGGAACGAGCCATGATAATGAGGCATATGCTGAATCGCCAAGTATAAATGTATTTTCAGGAAAAAGTGTTTCTTTATTGTGCACTGTTGCCTGATATAAAGGCGATCTTCTTAACACACGGGCATCATGCAAAGAACCAGGTTCACCGCAGAAAATATTAGTAAACTTCATATTTGCATCCACTACACCTTGCAAAGTAATAGAGAAATACTTTTTCCTGTTATAATAATCTTTTTCATTGATGGACGGTTTTTCTATTCTTATCGCTGTTCCATCAATCGCCCCAATTACATTGTTAATACCTCTTTTAGCTCGAAAACCTTCACATACAGCAATATAATCTTCCTGCGGCCATCTAATTGTATTATCTAACTTTGTTAGTAGCCAATTTTGCACTCGACGTAAAATCCGAAATACGGAAGAGACGGAAATATCGAATCTGTCAGACATTGTACGTAGAGGCTCAGTGTTTGACATGAACCACAAAAAAAGTAGGAAGCTTATTTTGGCTGAAATTGGTTTCATTCCAAATGTGTGTTTTGGCAGATGTTCGGACTGTTCAAATTCATCTAAAACATATTATTGATTTCATTAGGTTATTGTTCAATTAATATTAATATGAATGTTCACTACGTTAAAGTCAAATTATCATTGAATAATTTTTTCTTTCGTATGTTTTACATTTTTTACCTATTAAATATAATGCTGTGCATCTTGATAACCGCAAATGTTCTTTAAATTCTTGTTCAGTCCACGAATCGACAATTTCGATATAATTATTAATCCGATGTCTTCTATTTCCACTTGTCAAATATTCCATTAAAGGAAAATATAACAAATCAATATCTTCATCACAAGTGGAGAGATCCAATGATTTGTTTAACGTGAAGACCCTGCCTTGCGGCTTATCCTCACGGCCCCCATGGGCGCGGGATCGAGATACGCTCGATCAACGCGTACGAACGGCGTACTACCAGTCTTAGCACGAAGATTGTGCGTCACACTGGTGGGAGCGGAGACTTTCTTAACTCCTACCGGCTCTGCAGGTCGGTACCCGAGATGGAAGTTTTACTGCATCTCACACAGCGACATCCGTAGCATAAAGCCCGCCAATGTCTCGCCAGCATTTGGCTCTTGAAACTTTCGCCCCCACGATGGTCCTACCCACGGCTGGGCCGGAGTGGGCTAAAACTCCGTGGGCAACCCAGCCCCCGTGGTACCAATACACCCTTGGTTTGGGAGCACTTGACTCAGGTCGGTGGGGTCGTTAAGCCCAGTGGGGTCTCCCAGGCCACAGAATGGGGACCCCACACCTTGCCGTAAGACAGCTCGGGGACCCCCGGGCGCGCGAATGCCCGTACCTACCCAGCGTGCTGGGTAGGCCCCTGGGGGAACACTACTCGGGTCCGGTGGGGTCGTAAAGCCCAAAACCGGGGAACTAAACCATCATCACTAGTGGATCCAATGATTTGTTTAACGTGAAGCCCCTGCTTTGCGGCTTATCCTCACGGCCCCAATGGGCGCGGGATCGAGATACGCTCGATCAACGCGTACGAACGGCGTACTACCAGTCTTAGCACGAAGATTGTGCGTCACACTGGTGGGAGCGGAGACTTTCTTAACTCCTACCGGCTCTGCAGGTCGGTACCCGAGATGGAAGTTTTACTGCATCTCACACAGCGACATCCGTAGCATAAAGCCCGCCGATGTCTCGCCAGCATTTGGCTCTTGAAACTTTCGCCCCCACGATGGTCCTACCCACGGCTGGGCCGGAGTGGGCTAAAACTCCGTGGGCAACCCAGCCCCCGTGGTACCAATACACCCTTGGTTTGGGAGCACTTGACTCAGGTCGGTGGGGTCGTTAAGCCCAGTGGGTTCTCCCAGGCCACAGAATGGGGACCCCACACCTTGCCGTAAGACAGCTCGGGGACCCCCGGGCGCGCGAATGCCCGTACCTACCCAGCGTGCTGGGTAGGCCCCTGGGGGAACACTACTCGGGTCCGGTGGGGTCGTAAATATCTATCTAAAAATATATCTAATCGTAAATCAATATGTTGATATAACCCGTACATGAAATAACACTCTACAACGAACGCAATACACTTATATTATTTATTATTTTTATCATTATTTTAAAAGTCAAAGACTTGTGTACCGAATAGCACTTTTTCGGTTCATAAGAGCATGAAAAATAGTACCTCCATTTGGGATAGGTAAAACTGTGATTAAACACATGTTAGATTTCTATTAGTTATTTAAGCTAGCTGTGTATTCTTCCAAAGGTCTGGGGTAAGTGCCGTGCTGTTCCTCACAGTCCTCTTACCAGAAGATGCAATACCTTCCCCACTCCGTGGCCACATCCTTTAAGAATACGTCTGTCTCTTTTTAAATCTATGCAGCACCATGACGTCGGGTCATCGGCCACTTTACTAAATACATAAACTGTTTCTTGGAATGCGACAGGGTGTCTAGACATATGCCAAACACCCGTCGCCCTCCAAGAACACCACTCGAAATTGAGACAAATTCCAAACGCAGTGGCGACGGTCCCAATGCGGACCGACCCCATCCGCTCTACAGGGTGTCTTACCCTCATAAAATGCGCTGGTGCTAACACACACCTTTAATATAGACTACATTTATAGGAATTCATATTACTGATCTTTCAAAGCTGTAAAAATACTTCTAGTTTGATTAAGACTTAATAAGTTTTTTCGCACAATTTTTAGGTTAACTTCGAAATTTCAGAGCACTCAAACTGCTAATCGATAAAATTTTCACGATTTATCTAAAATGTATTTTTCTATTAAGAATTATACAGGAAAAATAACTTACCATATTCGAAAATAATATACTTTTGTTTGTTGCGAAATAATTATCAATCCGAATCTTCTTCTTTACGGTTTGGATTTTACGGTTTGGGTTTGGATTTTCTACAGACGGATTTGAATCTACGTTTTTTACTACGTTATACTCGTATAGTCTTTTACGCACTCTAGTGACCGTATCTAGTAACTTATCTGTTCCAATTAGACTACAGAATTGTGTTTCACTGTGTCACACCCTAGCATGCTTGTTGGAAAGCACACAGTGTGTGCTTTCCAACCAGAGGGTGTCAACTCCCATATATAGAATTTGGTCCGCAGATGTGCTGCCGCCTAGGGCGGAACCCGTAGATTAGAACTACTTTTTATATATATAGCACAGTATGCTATATATACCGTATATATAGTACTATCGCTTACTGATTTAAAATTACTATTAAAGAGGTATACTAAAGTTTGCTCCATTATTGTAAAATTGTGAAATTTATTTAATTTTTAATTTTATGGTTCATATAATTGTTTATTTCACACTTTTACAATAGTGAAGCAAACTTCAGTATACTTGTTGCTTTAAAGAAAAATATCAATGTTTAATTTATCGTTAGAAATTTATTTAAAAGTCGTACATACAAAGTTTTACACATTTACATAAAAGTATTTACTTAAAAACTGTAATAGTCATACAGTCGACCCCTGGTAAACTGGCCCCTGTCTAATCCGTCACCCCCTGTAATCCGACATGCCTATAACATGTAGTTACAATCGAGTTGCGTTATGAAAAAATATGGTAAATCGTTCGCGAACGCCTGGACAAACATTAACATAAATGGTTAGTTAATATATTAATGTAAGTCCTAGAGCAATAATCATGTTAATTTTATAATAAACCCTAAGCTGTTTATTGTGTTGTTTAATTTACTAAACTCAACATCGTATGAGTTAGGTATAGTACATATAGAATCTTACCACTTTGACATTTTATTTGTCGGATTACAAGGTACGCTTTTCCAAAAAGTTCCGGACTACAGGGGGCTATGACAGTACTCTATAGTCCGACAAATTTGATAATCCGACACCGCCTTGCAAAACGTTCGTCGGATTACCAAGGGTCGACTGAATTGTATACTAACCCTCTTCCTTTCTCAAACGGGCTTGGGACTGCCTATGGCGGAGTTACCGGACGGATCGAACCTATAATATTTTCAATCTAACTTTTTATTCCAGAATATTGTATACTATTTCTGTTCGTTCTACAACGTTTGGGTGTACAAATTTTACTGACCTTTTCCTGGTTTTCCATCCCTCGTATTTTTCCAAAACTCTCTTTTTAGACAACAAAGTCGTGCGCTCATAACCACTCATGACGTCTCACGTGGTCTCACGTATTGCTTGAAAAGAGAGTGTTGGTTTCTCATCGATTTAAAAGCTGTACGTGTTTAGTTTTTGTATGTGGCGCCAACTAGAGCGGAACCCGTCAAATCGTACTATATGCATACCAAGTTTTCCCATAAGAGTTGACCCCCCCTGTTTCCAACCAGGCCCGTGAAACTCTTATGGGACAACTCGGTCGTCGATTCGCAGCGCCACCTGTTATCCGGGGATAAGAACTAACCCTGTATCTTCGATTATATTCTATGGCCAACAAGCTATGCCGGCAATGATGATGGCGCAAATTACGAAATATAATAAATTATAAAGAACATTAAAAAAATAAAGGTTTTGTGTAATCCCTTCTGTTCCTAGTTCCCATCTAAACGTAGTTTAGCGTAAAAGATGCAGGGAAACGCGTGAAATTTACTCTTCCTCTACTTTTACTCTATCATTACTCTTACTCTTACTCTTCCCAGACAGAATGGAATATTGCAGCAATATTGCAGCAATATTGCCGTGCAACATTAAACGTTGCAGGGAATATTGCCGCAACATTGCCGCAACATTGCTGCAATATTCCTATGTCCGCCTCTTTGTAGCTTGCAGGAATATTGCAGCAATATTGCCGGGAATATTGCAGCAACATTGCAGCAAGATTGCCAATGTTGCAGCAATATTGCGAACATTGCAGCAATATTGCAGCAATATTGCGAACGTTGCAGGAATATTGCGAACGTTGCGGGAATATTGCAGGAATATTGCGAACGTTGCAGGAATATTGCGAACGTTGCGGGAATATTGCAGGAATATTGCGAACATTGCAGGAATATTGCGAACGTTGCGGGAATATTGCGAACGTTGTAGCAATATTGCTGGAATATTGATTGGATGAACAAACATTTATTTGTGATAATTGCATTTATTCAATAGAAAAAAAAAAACATTTTGAATTTAAAAAAAAACGAAGTAATATTGATTTGTTACTGGAGTTTACGCTTGATGTTAATAATTATATTATCTTGTTTATTTGTTCCGAATTGCCATCGGTGTCATCGGATAACTGGACGTTCTTGAATTCTCGAACGATTTATTCTAAAAAGTTTTGGACTGGGAAAGCCACTTTGCAATGGGATTTTTTTTTCTTACCTTACTCATACTTTTTTACCCACGATGGGATTCGAACCCTAGTCTTTTCCGTGCGAACCAGAGGGTGTCAACTCCCATATATAAAATTTGGTCCGCAGATGTGCTGCCGCCTAGGGCGGAACCCGTACATTAGAACTACTTTTTATATATATAGCACAGTATGCTATATATACCGTATATATAGTACTATCGCTTACTGACTTAAAAGTACTATTAACAGGTTGAATACCACCGATATTTCCCTTATTTCGTCATTTCTACTGAAGTGAAACTTTTTTTATGAAAATCACATATTCATAAAACAGAAATTTTAAGGACACTGATTGATCGGTGTTCAGCAGATCTTCATCTTCTTAACGCCAACATTTAAATATTCAATATGTTAGAAAATTCATAGATATTGCAATTTAAACGTAACAAAAAATTTCATTCAATTCAATAGCGCCGGTCACCAGTGACCCCCATAGCACTCAACCTGTTAAAGAGGTATACTAAAGTTTGCTCCATTATTGTAAAATTGTGAAATTTATTTATTTTTTAATTTTACAGTTCATATAATTGTTTATTTCACACTTTTACAATAGTGAAGCAAACTTCAGTATACTTGTTGTTTTAAAGAAAAATATCAATATTTAATTTATCTTTAGAAATTTATTTAAAAGTCGTACATACAAAGTTTTACACATTTACATAAAACTATTTATTTGAAAACTGTAATAGTAATATTGTATACTAACCCTCCTTTCTCAAAAGGGCTTGGGACCGTCTATGGCGGAGTTACCGGACGGACTGAACCTAGAATATTTTCAATCTAACTTTTTATTCCAGGATTTCGTATAGTATTTCTGTTCGCTCAACAACGTTAGGGTGTACAAATTGTACTCACCT
This sequence comes from Cerceris rybyensis, assembly GCA_910591515.1. Lineage (NCBI taxonomy): Eukaryota > Metazoa > Arthropoda > Insecta > Hymenoptera > Crabronidae > Cerceris > Cerceris rybyensis. Next base: position 21,484 of record OU342789.1, read on the forward strand.
TTTCCTGCTTTTCCAACCCTCGAATTTTTCCAAAACTTTCTCTTTTTAGACAACAAAGTCGTGCCCTCATGACGTCTCACGTATTGCTTCAAAAGAGACTGTGTTGGTTTCTCATTGATTTAAAAGCTGTACGTGTTAGTTTTTGTATGTGGCGCCAACTAGAGCGGAACCCGGCAAATCGAACTATATGCATACCAAGTTTTCCCATAAGAGTTGACCCCCCCTGGTGCGAACCCAGAACGTTGCCGCTACGCTACGGCAGCTCTTGATGTTACGTTCTACAGTTCCACTTAAATATGGCAATGAAACTTTAATTGCAAATATCTTAAAAACCATTGAGTGTTTGCCCCTATAATGGGGTATATTCATCAATGTTGAGCATACATTTCAATGTTGCCATTGCAATGTTCCCGCGGCAATATTGCGGCAATGTTGCGGCAATGTTGCGGCAATATTGCAGCAATGTTGCGGCAATGTTGCGCTGCAATATTGCCACTGCAATGTTGCAGCAATGTTGCGGCAATGTTCCGCTGCAATATTGCCACTGCAATGTTGCAGCAACATTGCTGCAATGTTGCCAATATTGTGCAAGATTCGCAATATTGCTGCAATATTGCTGCAATATTCCAGTCTGTCTGGGTTGTTTTACTCTCGCCTCACTGTGGCCTATTCTAGCTATTAGTTTGCTTAATTTTACTCGATTCTACTTGACCTGACCCTTATTGCATTATTACACCACATATTGGCTTCATTTTTCGTTATATTCTTACTTTACTCCGGCATTACTCTTGCCTTACTCCCGACTTACTCCCGCTCCATTCAGCCCTATTCTAACTGCTATTTTACTTGTTTTCAATTGATTTTAGTCCACTTTACTATTATTTCGTCGTTATATTTCATATTAACTGTGTTTTTAGTGTATTTCACTTTTACTCCCGCTTTACTCTCGATTTACTCCCGACTTACTCCCGCTCTTTTCAGCACTATTCTAACTGTTATTTTACTTGTTTTTGATTAATTTTAGTCCGCCTTACTATTATTTCGTCGTTATATTTCATATTAACTGAGTTTTTAGTGTATTTCACTTTTACTCCCGCTTTACTCTCGATTTACTCCCGACTTACTCCCGCTCTTTTCAGCACTATTCTAACTGTTATTTTACTTGTTTTTGATTAATTTTAGTCCGCCTTACTATTATTTCGTCGTTATATTTCATATTAACTGTGTTTTTAGTGTATTTCACTTTTACTCCCGCTTTACTCTCGATTTACTCCCGACTTACTCCCGCTCCATTCAGCCCTATTCTAACTGTTATTTTACTTGTTTTTTACTTTAAAATGAAAAGCTCAATTTTCAATTTTTTCATACTATTGTATACATTTTAGTTATTATATTTATGTATTATGCATTGTACTAGGCGTAGCGAAAAGTTCTGTCCATTTAGCGTATGTTAATGTACAATTTATCATTTTTAAAAATAATTTTCTATTATGGTGGTTTGTTTATTGTAAATTATTAAAATTTTTTTATAATATATGTACACATTCTTCCCATATGTCTGTTTATTCATTTACCATCGTATTACCTAACGCCTTTCCAATTTTTTTTTATTTTTTTATTATTATTGTTACACTTTCTGTTTGCAACTTTTGATACTTATCTTTCGTATCTTACCGATAAAATGAATGTTTAATTTAGGTTCATTGTCTCTTTAAAACTTTCGTCTCGAAGCTACTTCTGCTTTATAACACAGTGGTAGGGATACGTATCTACTGGTATCTACGCAGTCTACGCAGGCGCGATCAACTGCAGTAGGTCGATGGGGCACATAACCTCACATAACCTTAACAGAAGATACTCGAATAATTAGGTATGTTTTCTGCCTACTCAGCTTTCCGTAGAGTATCAGTACGAATTTGTTCTTAAGACGTTCTTAAGATATTGACGAAATTAATCTTGTAACGCGTATTGTTACAGATCCCACATGTGGCATCCATGCAGATTGGTAATGTGCTTCCGAGGATGCGGATCATCAACAAAAAAGGTAATATAAATCCAAATCATTCATACTGTTCTTTATACCAATACTTTTTTTACTGTGTTCTAATTTGTTTACTGTCTTCTGTTTCAGATAGCAATATGGATCAAGAAGAAGTGTTATAAACAGTTCAGTGCAGTGTAAAAGTTACAACAATCGTAAATAAGTGTTAGTAGATGTATGTGTAAGTGTATATGCAAATCGAACGACAATAAATGAATGTGCATATATATTTTGCGTATTTTTTTTAACACCCAAATAAGAAAAAAATAACATTGTACGTTTAGAGGAACCGCCTATATTTGAAAGCCGCCCCTCTTGCCCCGTTCCCCTATTTAGTTCTATGATCGTGTTGCAGGTGGCGCTAGTTGCGCTGTAGTTCTTATCCCAGGATAACAGGCGGCGCGCGGCAACGGCGACCAAAAGTTTTACATTGAGTTGCACAGCCCTGTTTCCAACAAGCATGCTTGGTGTGACACAGTGTAACACAGAGAGACACAGTGAAACACAATTCTGTAGTCTAATTGGAACAGATAAGTTACTAAATACGGTCACTAGAGTGCGTAAAAGACTATAATGTGTGCTTACTGCTTTCTAAGGGTGTGCAGGCTGTGCCATGTGCCGGGTACCCGACGCCTCGGGTCGGGCCGAAGAAAGTCGGTCGGGCTCGGGCGGGTACCCGACACACTCGGGCCTAGGGGAACCCGACTGATTTCGGGCGGCCCGACTGGTCTCGGGCCGCCCGACTAGTCTCGGGCCGCCCGACTGATCTCGGGTATTTCGTCTGCTTCGGGTCAAGATGGCGGACTCGAGGCTGTTCGGTGTAACTCTTACGCTCCATGAGCGTGTCTCGCACTGAATCGCCGGTATCATCGAGCGTGAGAGTTACACCGAACAGCCTCTAGTCTGCCATGTTGGCCCGAAGCAGACGAAATACCCGAGATCAGTCGGGCGGCCCGAGACTAGTCGGGCGGCCCGAGAACAGTCGGGCCGCCCGAAATCAGTCGGGTTCCCCTAGGCCCGAGAGTGTCGGGTACCCGCCCGAGCCCGACCGACTTTCTTCGGCCCGACCCAGGGGGGGTCAACTCTTATGGGAAAACTTGGTATGCATATAGTACGATTTGACGGGTTCCGCTCTAGTTGGCGCCACATACAAAAACTAACACACGTACAGCTTTTAAATCGATGAGAAACCAACACTCTCTTTTCAAGCAATACGTGAGACCACGTGAGACGTCATGAGTGGTTATGAGCGCACGACTTTGTTGTCTAAAAAGAGAGTTTTGGAAAAATACGAGGGATGGAAAACCAGGAAAAGGTCAGTAAAATTTGTACACCCAAACGTTGTAGAACGAACAGAAATAGTATACAATATTCTGGAATAAAAAGTTAGATTGAAAATATTATAGGTTCGATCCGTCCGGTAACTCCGCCATAGGCAGTCCCAAGCCCGTTTGAGAAAGGAAGAGGGTTAGTATACAATTCAGTCGACCCTTGGTAATCCGACGAACGTTTTGCAAGGCGGTGTCGGATTATCAAATTTGTCGGACTATAGAGTACTGTCATAGCCCCCTGTAGTCCGGAACTTTTTGGAAAAGCGTACCTTGTAATCCGACAAATAAAATGTCAAAGTGGTAAGATTCTATATGTACTATACCTAACTCATACGATGTTGAGTTTAGTAAATTAAACAACACAATAAACAGCTTAGGGTTTATTATAAAATTAACATGATTATTGCTCTAGGACTTACATTAATATATTAACTAACCATTTATGTTAATGTTTGTCCAGGCGTTCGCGAACGATTTACCATATTTTTTCATAACGCAACTCGATTGTAACTACATGTTATAGGCATGTCGGATTACAGGGGGTGACGGATTAGACAGGGGCCAGTTTACCAGGGGTCGACTGTATGACTATTACAGTTTTTAAGTAAATACTTTTATGTAAATGTGTAAAACTTTGTATGTACGACTTTTAAATAAATTTCTAACGATAAATTAAACATTGATATTTTTCTTTAAAGCAACAAGTATACTGAAGTTTGCTTCACTATTGTAAAAGTGTGAAATAAACAATTATATGAACCATAAAATTAAAAATTAAATAAATTTCACAATTTTACAATAATGGAGCAAACTTTAGTATACCTCTTTAATAGTAATTTTAAATCAGTAAGCGATAGTACTATATATACGGTATATATAGCATACTGTGCTATATATATAAAAAGTAGTTCTAATCTACGGGTTCCGCCCTAGGCGGCAGCACATCTGCGGACCAAATTCTATATATGGGAGTTGACACCCTCTGGCCCGACCCGAGCCCGACGAGCCGGGTATTTGCACACCCTTACCCTTAGTGCTTTCCAATGTGACGTCCGGTGGACTATAGCGGTACCAACATCGAAATATTGTACTCTTTATTTTTAATTTCTTTAAGTTAGTCACTAGCGTGATTTTCTCCTTCTGCACCAGGGTCGACAAGCTGTAATGGGCTCAGCGGTTCCGAGTTACGCCCCGCTCAGCTAGCAGGTGGCGATAGTGACGCTACTCACACATACACACCGAATTGAAGAATTTCAAAACACTAGCAAGAGAGAATCGGTGTGATTCTGTTACCGCGAGTAAATCGGTCAAGACGAAAACGTGTAGCCAAAAGAATTCTAGACATAATTATTATTTATTTCATAGTTCTTATACTTATTATAATTATTAAAATACTGTTATAATTTAAGTTGTTTCCCTTTTTAAGTATGAAACAAAGGAAGAAACGTTCGGTTATTTTCTGTAAAGAAAACAGAGGTTAGAAAGTGTATGTGTTCCTATGTACACCTATGTATATTATAATTCTTTTTTATTGTGAATGTTAATAAAAAATAGTTAATTGAAACATAACGTTGTTATTTTAATTTAAAAATAAAATTGTAAAGAAAACAAGGCCAACTTTAGAATATAACCACTGTATATACATTGATATAGATAGGTATGCTATACATAAATTGATGCCTTTAGTTCGCCGCTCAGCTAAAAGCGGCGCTGTTTGCGGACCTTTTTCATACACGGCAGCTTGCCTACCCTGCTTCTGCACCCATCGATAGTCCACGTCAGCGCTTGCAGCGCGTGTTTCAAAGGGCCAACGGCTTTCTTAGCAATCTTCAAAAGGCCACGTAAGGGAGAAACGATGGGACGGTGGGAGAAAACGTATATAAATAGGATGCGCACCGAGCGCAGCGAACTTTTCGGGCTTTTTGCTCGGGGCTCTCGGATTCTTCTCTTACTTTTAGCTACCAGTATTCATATTGTAAATTTAGTCTTAATCAAATAACGAAGAGACGAAGTATAACTCTTCCAACGATTCAACTACGACATTTCCAAGGAGTTTCTAAGTATCAATCCAATTTCTATATCCATACTCTTAGGAGTCGATTCAATTCCAAGTCAAACTCAAACTCCAATCGTATTCAGACTTTTAGCAAGTCTATTCAAATCGAACGTACTTTGTATCTACATTTATATCGTAACATTGTAACCATTAGTTTAATCACTTCTCTTGTAACAATATATTTTATACTTGTTTACTTAAACTCTGCATACTTTAATTAAGAAACCACATTCTTCGATCTTCCTATTTTTACTTAATTTCAATTCTTTAATAATCTTCAATTCAATTTTACTGCGTATGATAATCCTCACGAGCAAAATCTAAGTCAATCCACTTTACCTAGTTCCACTGTGAGCGGACGACCTGCTCGTGGAACTTCCTCATCTCTTGTGAGCGGACGACCTGCTCGTGGAATTTATCCGACCCTTTGTGAGAGGACGAACCTCTCAGAAATTAACCCTTCAACCGAACGTAGACTCGCTCATTGGATTTTTACGCATTTCTTAAAGATATTTTGATGACGAGAACCAGACGCTCAGGCCGAAGGAACTTTCTTCGCCGCCTTCTCGCGCAATTATATATGTCAGCGCGCCCAGGTACTCTTCCTCTCGGAAGAGAAGAGCGAGGTGAACGATCACCTGTAATTCAGTCGCGTAAATCAGAGTCAATAGTAAAAACCATCGAGTAAGACCGCAAGAATAGGATATAAGCGCTTTATTTCCCTTTTAGGAATCACCAGCTATTCGAAAGGCGCCTGTACGAATTAACCCGACAGACGTTGATGTATTCAAATTATCGATAGACGGTACGCAGATGCCGTGGATTGTCACGAGGACGTGACAATTTTGCCTGTTCCATCACCAGCATCAATTCAGCGCCTGAAACTCGGCAACCCGCCCTACGTCGGTCAGGCAGGATCTCTACACTCCGAGATCTCTTCTCCGTTCCTCGAGGGAGTCTGCAGGAGAGAGAGAGGAAAAGAGAGAAAGAGAGAGACCAAGACACAACGAACGATAAGTCAAACTATCCTTTATTCTTTCTCGCATATTTCAAAGACTTATAGCGAAACGCTTTGCAAGCGGCTGGGTCCCAGCCATTTGACCGCCCAGGCGGGAAGGCAAAATACCAGCATAAATCCCGGTAATACGGTTTTGAAACGATATCCCTATTCGAGTTTACTAGCCTAGTGATTTCAATTCTCTACTCGTTTCACCTCCGTCGCTGGGACGTGACACCAACAAGCATGCTAGGGTCAAGGTCCGTTGATTGAGGGGAACAGCGACGAAGTAAGGCTTAGTAAGGTCTTTGCACGGGCGGCCATCTTTGGGTTTTGACCATTGGTGGGAGAAAAAAGAATGAAGGGGACAGTTGAATTCTAAGCGTGGCATCGTTTGTCAGTTTAAGAATAAAAAGTGGAAGTGTATTACATAGTTGTGGATCAATAATAATTAATGAATAATTCAAAATGGTTATCTGCCATGCATTAAACTGTCAGAGTAATTTGTGGCGTAATTGTTGATCACAACTAGTGTGTCATGTTTAATTTTATGTTTAATGTTATATTTGTTATATGTTACATTTATTTTATAAATTTATACTAAATATACTAATATTAAATTTATATTAAATAAACAAAATTTATCTCGAACAATTATATAAAATATTCAATAGCTTATGATCCTCCGTAATCTCGCTTCTTACTCATAACCAGAGGGTGTCAACTCCCATATATAGAATTTGGTCCGCAGATGTGCTGCCGCCTAGGGCGGAACCCGTAGATTAGAACTACTTTTTATATATATAGCACAGTATGCTATATATACCGTATATATAGTACTATCGCTTACTGATTTAAAATTACTATTAAAGAGGTATACTAAAGTTTGCTCCATTATTGTAAAATTGTGAAATTTATTTAATTTTTAATTTTATGTTTCATATAATTGTTTATTTCACACTTTTACAATAGTGAAGCAAACTTCAGTATACTTGTTGCTTTAAAGAAAAATATCAATGTTTAATTTATCTTTAGAAATTTATTTAAAAGTCGTACATACAAAGTTTTACACATTTACATAAAAGTATTTACTTAAAAACTGTAATAGTCATACAGTCGACCCCTGGTAAACTGGCCCCTGTCTAATCCGTCACCCCCTGTAATCCGACATGCCTATAACATGTAGTTACAATCGAGTTGCGTTATGAAAAAATATGGTAAATCGTTCGTGGACGCCTGGACAAACATTAACATAAATGGTTAGTTAATATATTAATGTAAGTCCTAGAGCAATAATCATGTTAATTTTATAATAAACCCTAAGCTGTTTATTGGGTTGTTTAATTTACTAAACTCAACATCGTATGAGTTAGGTATAGTACATATAGAATCTTACCACTTTGACATTTTATTTGTCGGATTACAAGGTACGCTTTTCCAAAAAGTTCCGGACTACAGGGGGCTATGACAGTACTCTATAGTCCGACACCGCCTTGCAAAACGTTCGTCGGATTACCAAGGGTCGACTGTATTGTATACTAACCCTCTTCCTTTCTCAAACGGGCTTGGGACTGCCTATGGCGGAGTTACCGGACGGATCGAACCTATAATATTTTCAATCTAACTTTTTATTCCAGAATATTGTATACTATTTCTGTTCGTTCTACAACGTTTGGGTGTACAAATTTTACTGACCTTTTCCTGGTTTTCCATCCCTCGTATTTTTCCAAAACTCTCTTTTTAGACAACAAAGTCGTGCGCTCATAACCACTCATGACGTCTCACGTATTGCTTGAAAAGAGAGTGTTGGTTTCTCATCGATTTAAAAGCTGTACGTGTGTTAGTTTTTGTATGTGGCGCCAACTAGAGCGGAACCCGTCAAATCGTACTATATGCATACCAAGTTTTCCCATAAGAGTTGACCCCCCCTGCTCATAACCTCACTCATCGAAGCTGGTTCTTGAGTCCGCCATGTTTGGGTTTCGGGCGTGAGACGAGTGCAAAGACCTTACTTCGTCGATGTTCCCCTCAATCAACGGACCTTGGCTAGGCTGTGACACAGTGTAACACAGAGAGACACAGTGAAACACAATTCTGTAGTCTAATTGGAACAGATAAGTTACTAGATACGATCACTAGAGTGCGTAAAAGACTATACGAGTATAACGTAGTAAAAAACGTAGATTCAAATCCGTCTGTAGAAAATCCAAACCCGTAAAGAAGAAGATTCGGAATGATAATTATTTCGCAACAAACAAAAGTATATTATTTTCGAATATGGTAAGTTATTTTTCCTGTATAATTCTTAATAGAAAAATATATTTTAGATAAATCGTGAAAATTTTATCGATTAGCAGTTTGAGTGCTCTGAAATTTCGAAGTTAACTTAAAAATTGTACGAAAAAACTTATTAAGTCTTAATCAAACTAGAAGTATTTTTACAGCTTTGAAAGATCAGTAATATGAATTCCTATAAATGTAGTCTATATTAAAGGTACCACACTTGAAAAAATTATTTCTTTGCTCGATGTGTTGGCACTATTGACGTCCGACACGGCCAAACTCAAGTTTGAGCTGTGTCTTGCAGTGTCGCTCTGTGTCTCTCTGTGTTATAGTTGGAAAGCACCAATGTAGACACTGTGTTACACAGTGTCGCCTGTGGTCGCCTGTGTCTCTTGTTGGAAAGCACCCAGTATTATTAGAGTTCAGTGGGTAGTGCGCATGCGTGAGAAAAATTCCACGTCCTGGCATCACTGGCCCAGGGTGTCCAACTATGACCTCTGTGAAGTTAATAAAACGCAAATAAAAAGGTGGGGCAGTGATGAGCAAATTAATCGCTATCTTTTGAGCCCAAAAAGGATCCCTTTCGTACTCGAATAACTTAGAAATCGTCAAATCAGTGTTTGTTACGAAATTGTTTAATAACTTTTTTTTATAATTGGCGCAGAGTGAGCAATTTTACATTCTTGATGAGCAATTTTTTGAGATATAATTCATTAAGATTGCTTCTAGTCCGGCGCTAACTTAACTTATCTTTTTGCCGCCCTCAGTTACGCACGTCTTGCATTTACAATGTTGATAATTTAGGTTTCTGCATTAACTGTCCAAAGCTCCTATCTAACTAAACCAGAGGGTGTCAACTCCCATGTATATATACTTTTTATATATATAGTACAGTATGCTATTGTTGTGTACCATACCAATTCACATTTATAAATTCATGTGAACGCAATTACGAGAGTTATTCGCAATATGGAAATTCGGTATTAGTAAGGAGGATGTGCACGTACAATACACCACATTTTTCATTTTTTTCTATTGAAATAAACCTTGTTAGAAGTTTTTAATGTACTCTCAACCCTCTCAAACGATTTTAAGTCGATTAAAAAAAAGGAGCCGCGCGTTTTATTTTTAAAGATTTAGAAAAAGTGGGGGCCAACTTCACACAAAATTTTCAATTGCGGTTTTCCAAAAAGCTATCAACTCTCAAACGTTTTTCTTGTACTCTCAAACTCTCTCAACGATTCTCAATCGATTAGTATTGAAAAAAAACTCGTGTTAATTTGTGCAGGGGCTAACTTCACAGAGATCGAAAATCCATGATCAGCAACGCAACATTACCATCACGATGAACAAAATAGAAAATACCAGAAAATACAGATAACGCCATATTAGTCGATCAGAGAGAAACTTCGATGCTTTCAAACGTTCGTATTATTTAACCTACTGAGTAGTGAGCATTTCATTTTGAACTTTTTGATATCCTCAAAATAGTTAAAATAGTAATTAATTACTTTATAATTAGCATATATTGCTGTACTTTATAAGAAAGATTATAATTCTAAAAACTACTTCTTTCTCTAAATAAGTTTTGCAATTTGGGAGCAATCTGCAAACCGGAAGAATTAGTATGTATAGGCAGTAATTCTTTTTTAATTTAAACCACTAAATACAATGTGAAATTTCTTTCCAATTGAAAACTTGTCCGAAAATAATACATACAACAAATAAACAGAATTTCTATGACATAACAAGTTACATACCCAGACAGACTGGAATATTGCAGCAATATTGCAGCAATATTGCGAATCTTGCACAATATTGGCAACATTGCAGTGGCAATATTGCAGCGCAACATTGCCGCAACATTGCCGCAACATTGCACAGTGGAACGAATCGACCATCTAGGTGGAAAAAAATAATAACTCGACAACCGTTCATTTCAGAGAAAAATGTTTTATACAAAAATTTCATAATATCGTGGAAAGAATATTGGTGTTATACTATTTTTTTTTTATATTTCTTCAATGTTATTTAAAGATCAACTTAATGTTTTATACAAAAATCGGTAGATTTTTTTATAGACGTTCATTGTACATGAAAAATAAAGAAACTTTTGTATAAGACATTTTCTTATTGGACTTTATATTAAAAAGATATTTAATGAACAAGATCCTACAAAAGCCTTTTTCGATAGGTGGACTGTCCAGCAAAAATTCAACAGCTATAACAAAGAATTGCACAGATATGCGCACAAAATCTTTGCGTTAATTACTTCTACATAGTTTAAGGAATATACCTCCCTGGTGGAAATATATCTACAACTTTTTACGCGACTCTACAACAAATTACAATTTTCTACAACATTTTGCGTGGTTGTAGAAAATTGTAGCTCGTAACTACAATATTCTACGTCATTCAACGTCTCACTACAACTTACTCGATTCTCTTACGTAATAAATTGTAGTAAGTTGTAGAGCACTACAAATTTTTACAACAAATTACAACTTGCTACTCTAAGACAAATGAAACTTGAAAGAATGATCTCTATTAAAACACGGCTCGCGTAGTTTGTGTAGTATTTTATACAATATACTACAAAATTCTACAACTTTTAATGTCGTATCTAAAAATTTAGAAAATAGCCTTCAAAAGTCTAGCGCGTAGTTTGTTGTAGTATCTTATAGAATACTACAAAATTCTACAACATTCTACAAGTTTTTATGCCTTATGTACATATCTCATGTGTTTCCTTTCGAAAGGTCGGTGACTCGAAGGCTGCCATACGGGCGAAATTTTAATCGGAAGGCCCAATTAAAAGTTATTTTGCGAGAGAACGGTCATTTCTGACCCATGGTTCCTCTCACAAGGAGAGGACCCCAACTGTCCGACTTCGATTTTAACGAGGCTTTGCAAGATGATAGCATGTAGGTCCCTAATGATATGTGTAAAATATTAGCCGTAGTTATGCAGTAGTTTTAAAGATATAAGCGATTAAAGTTCGTACCTGTTTGTATACTATAAATGTGAATTTGGTTACAACAGCTGTGGTGGCGCAGTGACTGCGGTTTAAGGTTCACGAGCCGAACATCTTGCGTTCGAGTCCCCGTGACGGACAATTTTTTTTTTCTATTTTAATTTGATGAAATTGCGCACGAAACATATGGTTTCCAGACTTATATTCTAGGCTCGCTGCATGGCAATCGCTATTGAAAGTACATCGAAAATACGGAATTAAATCAAACTGCAGGGTAAGGATTCCAGAGACCTAGGACATTAAAAGTAAAGAAAAGTGGCACCCGCGTGGCTGAAAAAACGGAAACTTTCCGAAACAAATGATTTTTCGGACTGTGCAGTAAGGCTTATAAAATTAAGATTGTACGCCTTAACAAACGCACGACTAATGCTTCCTCCAACGGTTTAAAATTAACTAATATTTATTTAGCTAGTTATACAGTTTGAATTGTCTTCGAGGACTTTGAAGATTAAATATTTCGGAAAGCTGTAAAAAGACAGTTTGCGAGGCCCGAAACGTACATAATGTAAATGTATACATTGCAAGTGTACGATAATTGTTATTCTGCATTGTGTGCAATTTTATCAAATTAAAATAGAAAAAAAAATTACCCGTCATGGGAGGACTCGGAACGTACGACGTTCGGGTCGTGAGCCTTAAACCGCTGCCACTGACCCAACACAGCTGTTGTAAGTCAATTTACATTTATAGTATATGAAGAGGGATGAACTTTAATCGCTTATATCTTTAAAACTACTGCATAACTACGGCTAATATTTTACACATATCATTAGGGACCTACATGCTATCGTCTTGCAAAGCCTCGTTAAAATCGAAGTCGGACAGTTGGGGTCCTCTCCTTGTCAGACATTTTGCCTATGTAACAAGACGAATACGATGAGCCAATAAAAAAAATTTGCTACCCTTTCCCGAATTTTGCGGCAGGTTTTTTTCGCAAATCTCCATCGATCCAGAGGTGTAGAACAACCCCTGAAAGCCATGACAAATATTTTTGAAACACCCTGTTCAAATTTTTGGAAATATCTTTCAGAAGCTAGTCCAGCGCGTAGTTTGTTGTAGTATCTTATAGAATACTACAAAATTCTACAACTTTCTACAACTATTCACGAAATTCTACAATACTGTCCCAATCCGCGTACTTTGTTGTAGAAATTTGTAGAAATTAAACACAGTGAAGATAGGGTCAAGTTGTAGAAAATTGTTCAATGTTGTAGCCAGTTGTAGCAATATGTTGTAGAGAATTGTAGTTAGTTGTAGATATATTTCCACCAGGGCTGCGAAGTTTCAGCCAGGTACTTTTCGGTACTTTTTAGTTATTCAATGTTTAAGTGGACCGTGTACCGTGATTTTCACCATAATTACCCAGACAGACTGGAATATTGCAGCAACATTGCTGCAACATTGCCGCAACATTGCAGTGGCAATATTGCCGCGGGAACATTGCAATGGCAACATTGAAATGTATGCTCAACATTGATGAATATACCCCATTATAGGGGCAAACACTCAATGGTTTTTAAGATATTTGCAATTAAAGTTTCATTGCCATATTTAAGTGAAACTGTAGAACGTAACATAAAGAGCTGCCGTAGCGTAGCGGCAACGTTCTGGGTTCGCACGGAAAAGACTAGGGTTCGAATCCCCCCCATCGCGGGTAAAAAAGTAGGAGTAAGGTAAGAAAAAAAAATCCCATTGCAAAGTGGCTTTCCCAGTCCAAAACTAGAATATATCGTTCGAGAATTCAAGAACATCCAGTTATCCGATGACACCGATGGCAATTCGGAACAAATAAACAAGATAATATAATTATTAACATCAAGCGTAAACTCAGTAACAAATCAATATTACTTCGTTTTTTTTTTAAATTCAAAATGTTTTTTTTTCTATTGAATAAATGCAATTATCACAAATAAATGTTTGTTCATCCAACCAATATTCCAGCAATATTGCTACAACGTTCGCAATATTCCCGCAACGTTCGCAATATTCCTGCAATATTCCCGCAACGTTCGCAATATTCCTGCAATGTTCGCAATATACCTGCAATATTCCTGCAACGTTCGCAATATTCCTGCAACGTTCGCAATATTGCTGCAATATTCCTGCAAGCTACAAAGAGGCGGACATAGGAATATTGCAGCAATATTGCGGCAATATTCCCTGCACCGTTTAATGTTGCACGGCAATATTGCTGCAATATTGCTGCAATATTCCATTCTGTCTGGGTAGTGATAATTCGTGTGTAAATCTAACATTACAGTGTCGTATAATATGTGACTAAAATATTAATTGTACGGAACATTAGTCGCAGTAATATTTTCTTTCAACTGTACAAATTTCTACTTCTTTCATAACGTTATAAGTAATATTTTTCAAAACAGTTGAAACATGAATGCATTAACTAACAAACAATTGCATTTATTTATCAATACTTTGTCTTTGATTGGATATTTTTCATTGCGTCCTAGTAGTATATCTTATCCAATTAACATTTTATATTCCGAAACAAAATATTTTACATGTATTAATTTTCAATAGATATCACTATGGAGATTTTGGTTTGCAATAAATGTTTTGCCATTTTGCATAGAGGAAATAAACCGTTTCATTTAACTAAATGTGGTCATGTATATTGCCATGGATGTATACAACAAGGTGGTATTAATTGAAATTTTTTATATATAAAAAATTAGGAAGAAGCTAAACTACTGTTATTGTATCTGAACGTTTTGCTTTATTAACATTGCACACAGTTAATGTTGCAGGGAATTAATTTATAAATATAACAATGCTAAATGTGCAGCACATTGATATATCAACGAATAAATATATAATAAAACACAAACATTTTCTCACAGCTAAAAAACAATGTCTACAATGTCAAAAAACAGATGTACTTTCGATAGAATTACAAGAGCCATCTTTGTCTAAAGTAGCAAGATTTTTTACTCCATTAAAAGAATCTCTGGCATCAATACAAGTGCACAAATTTCAAAATAATCAAATGGAGATCATGATGGAATGTTTTCTTGAAATTGTATGTTGATCAAACCATATGTGATTTAATAATCCCCATAACTACTGTTTTTTTATCTTATCTGAATTATCATCGCCACATAAAAATTCTTCATGTTTATACCAACTATTTATCTACTTTTAAGGAGAGAAAATATGCAACATTAAAATTTCAACACCACAATGCTACTAAACAAGTAAAATTATTGACTGAAAAGTATTCTACACTGGTAGCAGAAAATGAAATGCTAAAAGAAACAATAATGTCTTTCGAAATGCAAAACTCTACAAAAATAAGTTCTTCCAGCAATGCATTTATACCATTAAATTCTATTCCACAGGAACGGGTTAGGTACACAGCATTATTCTGTAAAATTAATTAACGCTTCTCTTAGTATCGTTATACAAACACGTTACGGTAGCTAGCAACAGTTTATTTACAGAAATAACTTTTTTCTATAGATACATTCCAAGCTCATACTTTTCCCACCCTGGATCATACCAGCCAAACATAGTAACACCTGAAAAATGTTTCAATAGGAATAAAGGACATATTAGGTCGGAAGGTTTTCACGTGCCAAATTCCACGCCTTCAAAATTAGATGGCCCTTGCACAGTTTCTGATAGTAGTTCTATGGATACTTATAGAAGATAAATAACTTTCAAATGCTATCTATTACTTATATATATCGCAAGCACATAAATATATTTTTACTTAATCTGTAAATTTAATTTGAAAGTTTCTAAAATGTACAAATAGTACTATATTAAATATCATAATGTAATTACTGTTATTTCATAATAAATTATACTCACACATTTTGGAGAAATGAAAGATTTCTTTCGACTGATATAAAAAAAATAACACTGTTCAACACGATTTTTTTTCTCGAATATCCAATGGGTGATCCTCGTAGAGTTGCTCATCCTAAACACGAATCCGTTGGCAGAATTGCTCCATCACCCCCAGTTTTTTAGTAAAATGAGTTTTTGTAAAAACACCGAATTTTGGCAGAAAATGAGGTATTACGCGGAAAGTATAAACGCTACGAAGTTGAAATTTGTCTTAAAAGATAGAGGAAAACATGACGAATATTTTAGTGTATATATTTATTAACCCTTTGACTGCTATGGGCGCATATATGTGTTCTGCGAAAGCCATCGATGGAGACTATGAACGCACATATGCGCCCGGCGGAGGCAATTGTTTCTGTGGTATATCCATACTATGCGGAAAAGTATTCAGTCTCTCCGGAGCACATCGGCAGAAAATCGTCCGCACGCAAAGGGTTACAATTGGTTGTTGTAAGTAGTAACAAATGACCGTCAAAGTTTAAAAAAGTGCGGATGCGCGAACTTGCTACGTTATATTTTTACATTTTTATGAAAAGTTATTTATCTAGCACGTATTTGCTATACTACATCGCATTCCTTAGACATTTCTGATGAGAAAACTGCCCACAAAAGTTTTGGGAACAATTTTCAATCCCGACGGGTCGAAAAAATATCCGTCGAGAACGTGTAATCGGCGTTTTGTCGCCATGCTGCTATTCTACGCGGGCCACGGTGTGACAGTGCCGTAACTACACGTTATCGTCTCCGATCTGACAGTACCATCCGAAGGGCGCTTAACTCTGATAAATATAAATGACCAATTGTTTTTCATTAATTTTTGTTTAAAAATATTATTTATAATTTGGTCACCGATTTGTTACGTGCGGCGCTTTACTTTCCGCGTGCCGTCCGCCGTCGAGCGGGTGCCGACAGACGGTAGACTCCGCGCGTTCTAGCTAATACGAAAATGAATCGCACGCGGGTTTCCGCGTTTAACTCTAGTAAAAGAAACCCGTACAGGTTTATTAACAATTGGGATCGAGATTTGAAAGAATAAGGATTTTAATTAATATTGTTTTTGAACAAAGGTTAAACTGGTAAAACAAAGTATATTCAGATTATTCCGAGGAAATTATACAATTCAAAGATTGATAGAGAGAAACTTTAGAATTCTGATTTGTTGACTATAGAATGACAACGTAAGGGTGGTGAAATTTATTCGAAACAAGGTTCGATTGAATTTCCCATTCAAAAATAATTAATTAATCTTTATTTCTGACGGTTCGATTCAGGGTTCGTAATCAATGAAATAATCAATGCAAATATTCAATATTAAATTTGGTAAGAATTGGAACTCACCCTGGTTTTCCGGTAGTTGATACAGTTATATATTGTAACACAGCGTTGTGTGTGTGTTCTCCGGTTACTATTTTCCACTCTCGGCGGTACAATTTTATAGTGTATTCGCTGCGATTACAAATTGTCTTAATGTTTGGATATCTGTACAGAGAAGATGAATTAGAAGTTGCACTTCGTATGAATGTATGTTCACTTATGACTAACGGATTACAATTTACGATTATACGATACAGATATTCGATGAACGTTAGTATATTAAAAGTAGTTGGATTTTAAAAGGTGATCGAATTTAAATAACAAAATCTCGTACGAAACACTGAGTCTTTCGGTACTAATAATCGTTACCGAACTTTCGCTCACTGAGAATCGAAGGTTCTCACTATTGCGGTTTCGCGGGCTAACAATCACGCACTTCGCGACTTGACGATTGAAAGCCAAAAGATTTTGATAGTTAACGAGGATATCAAAGTCCGTCACCGCGTATCAAACTATACAAGTTGTTCGCGGATAACTCTGGCTTAACGACACCTCGGACTCTATGCCTACGCACCTCGCGACTTTCCAGACAAGAGTGACGAGTTGATCTCGCCCCGGGTCTCATGAACGGTGGAGCCATTCTGGAGGTGGTAGCCACGTTCCGTGGTCACGTTATGCTTAGATTTTAATTCTGGGAATGCCACTCTTTATTCTTCTTCTCTGTTCAGTTGTCTCTAACTGCTTATTGTAAGTGATATATGACAGAATGTGCTGCGCACGTCGATTCTATCGCGCTCTCGGTATTGTATCCACGAGAATGCATATGAAACTTGATAATTGAAATCAAAAGAAAGGCAAATGGAAAATTTAGAGAGAAAAATTTAGTTCGGGACGTAACAGAATTATGAAAAACGTTTTAATTAATTTTAATTGATCTGCAAATGCTGCGTGCTGAAAACCATTTTGGCATTTCGTTGCAAGAAAATATTATTGGAAGTATAATATTCTTGTTATTTTTTAAAAAAATATCGTTGTTTATAACAATTATACAATATGATACAATAAAATAAGATAAGTATCGATATATCTATATATATATATTAACACTTAAAATTAACCCTTTCGCTTCGAGCGCCGCTTATAAGCGGCGCCCGCAAGATGGCTTATGGGTACGAGCGCCGCTTATAGGCGGCATCCACAAGATGACCTGTGGGTACGAGCGCCGCTTATAAGCGGCGACCACGCGACGTCGTCGCCCCATATGTCCGGTATCCAAATGATGAATTTACGAGTGCCATGGGTAATTTTTTAAGCCTTTTCATATTAAAAATGTAAATAATACTCATTATATAGTAACAAAGATTGTTTTATTTAGCAAAATTGTAACTTAAGACCTAGGAAAACGTATATAGAGCAACAACGCATATTGTGCATATTCGCGGCGCGCGCGCCCGTGCAGAGACAGTACTTCGGCGGACTGGACATCCGAAGCGAAAGGGTTAAGTTCGCCTGAAAAAAGCTGTTTTCTTTTCTCGAATGGAAAGATTTTTTTCTATTTCTAGTTGCAACGAATCAAGTAAGTGCAGAAAAGAGAATGTCTCGGGAGAAAAAGTCTAGTCTCTCGAAAAATGCAACTAATTGCTATTAGTGATTTAAGGATGATTTGTAGGTACAATCGGAGACATGAGTATGTGAAATTTTGATTAAACCAATATCTCTCAATATCTTTTAAAATATGGCATTTTAACAAAATGTCTTTTGTTCCCAAGCTTATTTTTAATATCAAATTTGTAATAAAATGGAAATTCATTTGATTTTAATTAATTTTTCAATGAAATTTTTAATATTTGTCATAATCATAAGAAAACTTTTGATACTGGCTGTACCCTGAATTTAACTATTAAAAAAAAAATACGTAAATTTTTTACATCAAAAAACATTAATACAAATTTTCTCAATGTATTTAAATAAAAATTAGAAGACAGATATATACCACAGAAAATCATAAATTTGATTTTATTTAAGTAAATTAAATAAAATAAGTTTTTATCTGATGAAACGTGACAACATCGCAACATTTCGATAGTTGGTAGTCGTGAGTGATTCGATTTTGATCGCTCCAACTTTGCGACGCATTTTAGTAACATTTAAATTCACGCTGTAACATAGCCTATAGCATATTTTTAATTTCCTATAGACGAGTTTAATTTTATTTCCCGTAGCTGTTTGCGAGGTTGCCATGTTTTCATTGTGAATTACGCTCTGCATTCAATTATACCATAAATGTCACTCATTTTTATTATTTTTCTCTATAAATAATGTTGAAACCACTAAAAGTTAATTGCTTATGTGCTTCGTAGGTATTTAATCTACTAGTTTACAATTTTGTGGATTTTTCCAATTGTATTTTCAATGATTTTTTTACTTTAACTTGTCCTGATAACATGTTTTCCATTTAAGTACGTGTAAATTTGTTGTAATTAAAAAATGTTATAACTTTTGAACGGGCTTGTTTCTAATTTCTAATTTTTTGTGGCGTTTCAGAAGACTTATAAGAATAATATATAATTTTTTCAACGGATTCTCATCGGTCTTAATATACCAACAAATCATCCTTAAAAAATTTGTGTGAGGGAGGTCATTGATTTTTATTCATTAGAAAAAATTTGGAGATGGTAAAAGTGGGCGGTTTAGAAGTTGAGGGAATTTAGAAGCGTAGGACACGAAGGAAAGACGTTAATTTATGGGAGCAAGGAAAAACGGAAAGAATCGGCTAGGGTATAAAGAGCCACGAGGATCCAAAATTTTAGCGAAAGTGGTCTCTGGAAAATATTTGTTCTAAGACCTCCGGCAAAGAGTCGGCCTGCGTAGAAAATAGTGTCCCGCAGAGCATATATTTTATTCCGAACAAAGGAAAGCATTTTCAATTGCTTAGCATGAGAAACTTAAACAACTGTAAGGACAGATCAGAGTTCTCACTAAAATATAAAAAAAAAAAAACAATTATTTATTTATATTTATCAGTGCTAAGCGCCCTTCGGATGGTACTCTCGATACATAACGCGTAGTTAGGGCACTGTCACACCGCGGCCCGCGTAGAATAGCAGCATGGCGACAAAACGCCGATTACACGTTCTCGACGGATATTTTTTCGACCCGTCGGGATTGAAAATTGTTCCCAAAACTTTTGTGGGCAGTTTTCTCATCAGAAATGTCTAAGGAATGCGATGTAGTATAGCAAATACGTGCTAGATAAATAACTTTTCATAAAAATGTAAAAATATAACGTAGCAAGTTCGCGCATCCGCACTTTTTTAAACTTTGACGGTCATTTGTTACTACTTACAACAACCAATTGTAACCCTTTGCGTGCGGACGATTTTCTGCCGATGTGCTCCGGAGAGACTGAATACTTTTCCGCATAGTATGGATATACCACAGAAACAATTGCCTCCGCCGGGCGCATATGTGCGTTCATAGTCTCCATCGATGGCTTTCGCAGAACACATATATGCGCCCATAGCAGTCAAAGGGTTAATAAATATATACACTAAAATATTCGTCATGTTTTCCTCTATCTTTTAAGACAAATTTCAACTTCGTAGCGTTTATACTTTCCGCGTAATACCTCATTTTCTGCCAAAATTCGGTGTTTTTACAAAAACTCATTTTACTAAAAAACTGGGGGTGATGGAGCAATTCTGCCGACGGATTCGTGTTTAGGATGAGCAACTCTACGAGGATCACCCATTGGATATTCGAGAAAAAAAATCGTGTTGAACAGTGTTATTTTTTTTATATCAGTCGAAAGAAATCTTTCATTTCTCCAAAATGTGTGAGTATAATTTATTATGAAATAACAGTAATTACATTATGATATTTAATATAGTACTATTTGTACATTTTAGAAACTTTCAAATTAAATTTACAGATTAAGTAAAAATATATTTATGTGCTTGCGATATATATAAGTAATAGATAGCATTTGAAAGTTATTTATCTTCTATAAGTATCCATAGAACTACTATCAGAAACTGTGCAAGGGCCATCTAATTTTGAAGGCGTGGAATTTGGCACGCGAAAACCTTCCGACCTAATATGTCCTTTATTCCTATTGAAACATTTTTCAGGTGTTACTATGTTTGGCTGGTATGGTCCAGGGTGGGAAAAGTATGAGTTTGGAATGTATCTATAGAAAAAAGTTATTTCTGTACATAAACTAAACGATACTAAGAGAAGAGTTAATTAATTTTACAGAATAATGCTGTGTACCTAACCCGTTCCTGTGGAATAGAATTTAATGGTATAGATCAGGCCTGTCAAGGTCTTGCTCGACCGAGCCGTTTTTCGAGCTGCTCCGCCTCCTTCACCTACACATACAGCCGAGATGTCACTGATTCACAGGCCTCCGGCGGCGTTACGGTCGTACCTACTGGCACAAGCGTGGTAGCATGTGGCGGCCTTTTGGGGCGACATTTATATTTTAAACATTTTGCGACAGCAGAATGCCAATCTTGTTCGCCTCAAAGAACGTAGAATAATGTAAGAAGTAATTGGGGCGATACATTGTACAATGTTGTGTAGTCTCTTGCCAGTAAAGAGGTAATAGGTTTCCACATTAACCATGGAAATATGCAAATGCATTCTTTGTTACAAAGTGATCTTCTGAAAATCTATTCCACTGTATCATGGGTAATGTTGAAATCTATTACTTATCACTTAGTTTACGAGAGAATAGGCAGTATTGCAAAACATACAGCCAAGCCAACCGCTACGGCAACAATGTGTTCTTTTACGCTGGGAAACCTAGCGTTCTATTATCGTATAGTTACTTTTAACAATTTGCGCTAATAATTGATTTACAACTGTTGGTGCTGGAACACAATACAATATTTAGTCGTAATGCATAACGTAGTGGTTAATTTCGGTAAAACCGTCGCCAGAAGCCCAAAAATATTAAAATATATTAATTGTACTTTATTTAACACATATTCGAGCATACTTTTTCACTAACAATACTTTTGTGTTACCCTACATGCGATATAGTGCGGTGTGAAATTGTATTTCGACAAATAACATTAATCGACGTGCCAGGCACGACGTTCTGATTTCCGCAAACGACGCGCAAGGCACGTCTTTTCAGCGCGACTGATTAACTACGAATGTCGCCCCGAATGCGCCCGTGCTCATGCCAATAGGTCCGCTACCATTAAGGGGAGGCATCAGCGAGCTCTCGAGTGTATAGGAAGGAGTAGCAGGCGGAGCAGCTCGAAAAACGGCTCTGTCGAGCAAGACCTTGACAGGCCTGGTATAGATACATTGCTGGAAGAACTTATTTTTGTAGAGTTTTGCATTTCGTAAGACATTATTGTTTCTTTTAGCATTTCATTTTCTGCTACCAGTGTAGAATACTTTTCAGTCAATAATTTTATTTGTTTAGTAGCATTGTGGTGTTGAAATTTTAATGTTGCATATTTTCTCTCCTTAAAAGTAGATAAATAGTTGCTATAAACATGAAGAATTATTATGTGGCGATGATAATCCAGATAAGATAAAAAAACAGTAGTTATGGGGATTATTAAATCACATATGGCTTGATCAACATACAATTTCAAGAAAACGTTCCATCATGATCTCCATTTGATTATTTTGAAATTCGTGCACTTGTATTGATGCCAGAGATTCTTTTAATGGAGTAAAAAATCTTGCTACTTTAGACAAAGATGGCTCTTGTAATTCTATCGAAAGTACATCTGTTTTTTGACATTGTAGACATTGTTTTTCAGCTGTGAGAAAATGTTTGTGTTTTATTATATATTTATTCTTTGATATATCAATGTGCTGCACATTTAGCATTGTTATATTTATAAATTAATTCCCTGTAACATTAACTGTGTGCAATATTAATAAAGCAAAACGTTCAGATACAATAACAGTAGTTTAGCTTCTTCCTAATTTTTTATGTATAAAAAATTTCAATTAATACCACTTTGTTGTATACATCCATGGCAAGATACATGACCGCATTGAGTTAAATGAAACGGTTCTTTTCCTCTATGCAAAATGGCAAAACATTTATTGCAAACCAAAATCTCCATAGTGATATCTATTGAAAGTTAATACATGTAAAATATTTTGTTTCGGAATATAAAATGTTAATTGGATAAGATATACTACTAGGACGCAATGAAAAATATCCAATCAAAGACAAAGTATTGATAAATAAATGCAATTGTTTGTTAGTTAATGCATTCATGTTTCAACTGTTTTGAAAAATATTACTTATGTTCCTTCGGCCGATACACGGCATCCTGATGAGAGAAGCTAGACGATCTAGTACTTTTCTCTACTGATTGTTTTTTCAATAATAAATGAATCCGGAAGTAAGGCAGAATTGTGCGGGCGTAATCATAGCGTTGCTGATTTTCGCCATTACCGCATGTCGAAAATTCCCTTCCTCAAAAATGAAGAGTTTCCTTTGGATTTTTACCGCTCTGTAGCAGCTTTTCGAGCTCTTGAGCTTCCTAATTGTTCACTGCCTATTGGTTTCGCAAATATGAGTGCAGAAAACAAAATTAATTCAATTGGGCTATCGAGAAATTCCTAAAGCGAAGAAGACAAAGAAAATGAGGGAGAGCGCCTCGTGGAAGAAGGCTTTTACAACAGTGGAGGTTTGGTGCAAGATTCCTCTTCGGATGATTCACGCCCTCCTCAACGGAAAAGACACCGTGAAAGTGTACTTCAGGGTTTACAGGAGCAGGTCAATTTTTTATCAAATTTACTAATCCAATCATCTCAGATCCCAGTGGACCCACAGGTACCCGGCACATCGGGTGATTTTCTTCAAAGACCAAAAGAGACGAAAAAAACTATAGATCTCGGAACATTTAAAACCGATGTGGATGAGAAAAAAGTAACTCCTGCAGCTTCTAAAGATCGTCTGGATGTCCTTGACAACCTGCAACGTTTTGGATCGGTAGAGTGGAAAGAAGTAAGATTTTCCAACGCTCTAAAAAACTTCAGAGCATCTCCTGGATTCACTGAGCTTAAGATAAATGAAGTGCTTTGCCACCTAGATAAGGGAAAGGACCCTTACAGCTCTACAGATTGAGTATTGGCTGCTCTAACAAATGCGGCACTGGCTCAGAGAGACCTAATAAAGGAGGGTCTCCAGTCTGTTATCAACTGGGCCTTCTCAAACACAAACGAGTTGAGTCTGGACACACTTTTTGAGAAGCTCTCGTCGATTTTTGGCAACAATTCGCAAACTTTTAAAAATTTAGAATGCACTCTACAGGTTGTTTGCGGCAAGAGAGCAGAGTGTATTGAAAATTGGAGAGAATGGCTACTTTCGGAGATTCAAAATAAAAATGTGCAAGCAGCTCTGCGAAAAGTTCCTCCAAGTAATGAATATCTTCTTGGGAAGGAAAGTCTCGCAAACTTGATTCAGTCTTTGGGAGGAGCACAGTCGTGGCTCAGAACTCCTTCCTACACAGTAAACAGGAGATTTTTGCAGAAAAAGGATATGAACCAGAGGGGCCCCGATCGATCAACCTTTCAAGTGGATAAATCGGGATCTTCTTCCAGAGGCAATCGAGATAATCGTTGAGGCACAGTTAAAGGGTTCCAAGGTTCCAGGGGACAGTTTCCAAAGCCTAAATCGGAAGAGTCCTTTCGTAGGAAATCCGAAAAATGACTGTATGACAGTCGGAAAGGTAGGAGGACGCCTAATAAATTTTCAGGAAAGATGGCGAGAAATAGGGGCCCCTACAACTCTTCTCAAGATCATCGCGGGCATGCGCATCCCGTTAGCCACACCTCCGCTTTTACGAAAGGAGTGGAGAAGCTCTCAATTCGAGACAAAACGTTCCGAACAAATGTCGAGACAAATAAGGATTCTTCTGGATCAAAGAGTGTCAGAACGACCGCCATCCCCGGGTCCTAGCTTCATCTCAAAGATGTTCTTAGTCCCAAAGAACACCGGAGGAGTAAGACCGATCTTCGACCTTCGAGGTCTCAACAAATGTATCCGAGCAAGAAGCTTTCACTTAATCTCACATTTTATGATTCCGGAGTTTTTGCAAGACGGGGACTGGCTGGTACGGATCGATTTGTCGCAAGCCTATTTTCACGTTCCTGTGGCGAGATCTCACAGATGCCTCCTACGGCTCGTCTACGACGGGGATTTGTATCAGATGACATGCTTGCCCTTCGGCCTTTCATCTGCCCCTCAGACCTTCGCAATGTTAACGAACTGGGTTGCGGAAACCCTTCGATCGCGACGGATGAGGGGAGTGGTGTATCTCGACGACTTTCTGCTGGCCTCGCAAAACCGAGCCAAGTTAGTGACCCAAGTCCACGAAGCAGTTCGTCTCCAAGAGTCCCTCGGATGGATTGTGCATCGAGAGAAAAGCATTCTGGAGCCAGACCAGCGGATAGAATTCCTCGGAATATGTTGGGACACGCAGGGGAACACAATGAGCCTTACTCGAGCCAAAACTCAGGAATTGAAAGAAGTGATAAGGAGGGTGACAATTCGGAAAAGCTGCACCCTGAGTCAGCTCCAGAGTCTTTTAGGCCGTCTGAACTTTGCAAGCTTCGTTATTCCCAGAGGTCGACTTCATTGTCGCCAGTTTCAGATGTTTCTGAGACATTTCACACAGGGCAGAGCAAGGGAAAGAAGAAGTATCCCTCCAGAGGCAAAAAGGGATCTGGAATGGTGGCTCGAAGCCGCCTCGACATCGTCCTGCCTGCACAAGGGTCAGGTAACACATTTTCTGACTACAGACGCAGCAGACGCAGGCTGGGGAGTGCAGCTAGATGGAAATATAATGTCAGGGCTGTGGATAAAGGCTCAGAAAGCTTGGCACTCGAACAAAAAAGAAATGTTTGCAGTGTACGCTGCTCTGAAGAAACAGGGCCAACGACTTCAGGGTGCACACATTCTGTTGCAGTCGGACAATCGAACCTTGGTGGCGTACCTTCGAAACGAGGGCGGCGCAAGATCCCTAGAACTATACCATCTAACATATCAAATCTTGCAGATCGCGGAGGAACTCGACATGACGATCTCCGCGTTCTACATGCCGGGACGATACAACGGCATCGCAGACAGCCTATCACGAGGAAAAATGCTCCCAGAGTGGCACTTCTTACCGGAAGCCACCAGAAAAATATTCAAGAAATGGGGAGTCCCAGAGATCGACCTATTCGCCTTCGAAAAGTCGGCATTAGTTCGGAGATATGTTTCAAGAGATTGCAGCGATCCATGCGCCTACTATGTGGACGCCTTTAGTCATCAGTGGAGTTATGGTCTCGCGTGGGTGTTCCCTCCACCGAATCTAATCCCGAGGGTACTGGCGCACCTAAATCAGTGCTCCGGAACATTCCTGATAGTCGCCCCCAAGTGGGAATGAACATTTTGGGCAACAGATCTGGCCAACAGAGCGAAAGAGCCTCCAGTGGAGATCGAGAATCTCAGGGAGAATCTAATCGACATCTCAACGGGGCTTCCACCTCCAGAGATAGAGCGCCTGCATCTCCAAGTGTGGGTCGGATTGGAGGTGGAGCGATTTGACAACACGGTGGTCCCAGCAAGAACGAGATCTCTTAAGAAAGAGCTGGCGGAGCTCTACTTTATCGACACACAAGGCGCCAATTCGGAGATGGATTGCATGGTGTTCGGAACACGGAGTCGACTCGAAATCCCCACGAGGACAGGACGTAGCCAGGTTTTTGGCGAATCTTTTCCTCTCGGAAAAACTGGCGTAATAAAATAACACAGTACTGTTACATGAATCAGCTATATCGACTTTTTGTGCAGGAGATCCAGACAGCAAACTAGCATCCGACTTTTTAGTAAGGCAAGTCTTGAAAGCTGTAGCGAACACGAAATCAAAGGACACAAGGGTTCCGATCTGGGATGCTAATGTTCTCTTCAACTGGCTGTCCGCAGGGACAACAAATTTATCCTTTTTCGAAGTCTCACGGAGAACAGCAATTTTACTTTTATTAGCTTCTGGTCGAAGAATCCGCGATCTGACGCTGGTGACGATCTCTCGAGATTTTTTTAACAGACTTAGGAGATGAGTTTCTCTTATGGCCTATATTTGGTGCAAAGACAGATCGAGCAAGCTTTAGGCAATCAAAAATACTTGGCTCTGTCCGGTCACCTGGATAAGAACTTTGCTAAAGAAATCAGAGGAAAGAAGAAAAGTCGGTAACAGGGACGAGATGTTTATTACTGTCACAGGAACAGTCAAAGCTGCTACGAGAACAGTAATCGCCGGGTGGGTTCGTTCTACACTAAAGGAGGCCGGTATAGCTGCAACACCAGGCAGTGTCCGATCAGCAGTCGCATCCCGGAGGTGGATGGATGATGTTCCAGTCCAGGATATATTGGATAGGGGAAACTGGAGGTGCGTCGAAACTTTCCGTAAGCACTTGAGTTTTCGAAAAGCACACATAAGCGATTCGAATGTGACTGGTCGACTTTTGAAAAAGTTTTTTTGGCACAAACGTATTTGGGCATAATTACACTTTTCAATCGAACTCTCCTTCGCGGGAACTTTTATTTCGGATTTGGTTTGAGAACCGCTTTTACTGGGCGCTAGTTCCATGTTTCAAAACTAGCGGCGCTACTGTCTCTTTCCCAGGCCTTAAAACATCGAAAATTTAATTATTATTTTTAACTCAAAAAACGTTAATAAAACGCAAATAAAAAGGTGGGGCAGTGATGAGCAAATTAATCGCAATCTTTTGAGCCCAGAAAGGATCCCGTTCGTACTCGAATAACTTAGTAATCGTCAAATCAGTGTTTGTTACGAAATTGTTTAATAA
The DNA here is from genome assembly GCA_910591515.1 of Cerceris rybyensis. NCBI lineage: Eukaryota > Metazoa > Arthropoda > Insecta > Hymenoptera > Crabronidae > Cerceris > Cerceris rybyensis. The sequence goes on from OU342789.1 coordinate 49,249, forward strand.
CTTTTTTTTAAGAATTGGCGCAGAGTGAGCAATTTTACATTCTTGATGAGCAAATTGCGAGCAATTTTTTGAGATATAATTCATTCAAATTGCTTCTAGTCCGGCGCTAACTTAACTTCACTACAATTGTGCCTCACTTCCGAATTCTTTTATTATTGAAAAAACAATCAGTAGAGACAAGTACTAGATCGTCGGTAAAGAAGGAAGAACAAAGGCGAAATCGCAACAGCTCCTCTCATCAGGATGCCGTGTATCGGCTTCGGAACATAACCCGTGTTTTGTTATTATGCAAAACACTAGCATTTTTTACTAGTAATACTTTTGTTGTAACCTATACGCGATCTGAAACTGTTCGTTGACAGATAACGTCAGTCGACGGGACTCGCGCATCGATTTTTTTCCCCGTAATTGGCGTGTACGGCGTCTTTCCAGCGCGAGCGATCAGAGGCGGATGGCGCCCTAAAGCGCCACCATACTCGTGCGATAGGCCCGAGCCTGGCAAGCCATTCCTGGTTGGGTAAAACAGATGGTTGTGAGAAGCAGGCGGAGCGACTCGGAAAAGGCTCGCGGCGATCAACTAATTCAAATCCCTGGCCTAGAGTACAGGATGTAAAAGTTCTATTTACTACTACGAATCATAGTATTTATTATTCTCACAACAAATTTATTTATTTTAAACGCTGTCATAGTAATATTTCCAAAGATCAGTGGAGAAAATTTTATTACCTTTTTCAACTGAACTCTCCTTCGTCAGAACTGTTATTTCAGATTTGGATTGAGAACCGCTTTTACTGGTGTTAGTTTTATGTTTAAAAACTGATGACGCTAGTGTCCTTTTCCCAGGCCTTAAAACATCGAAAATTTAATTATTATTTTTAATTAAAAAAACATTAATAAAACGCAAATAAAAAGGCGGGTAAGTGATGAGCAAATTGATCCCAATTTTTTGAGCCCTGAAAAGATCCTGTTCGTACTCGGATAAATTAGAGATCGTCAAATTAATGTTTGTTACGAAATTGTTTAATAACTTTTTTTTTAAATATTTGCCACCGCTAGAGCAATTTCATTCTCGATGAGCAAATTGCGAGCAGATTTTGAGATATTCTTCATTAAGATTGCTTCTAGTTCGGCGCTAGCTTATCTCATCTCTATTCATAAATCAAATTTAACAATGTGAAAAAACACATTGAAAAATATGAAAAACTGTGGAACGGCACGTCGCAACTGTTGAAAAAAGTTGATAATATTGGAACAGAATAATCAACGAAATTTTTACTATTCTTGATTTTTACTCTCAAGAAATTGTTCAAGCAGAAATATTTAATAATGTCGAATATTATATATTTTTATATTAGATTTTGATTGTTTTATGATTTGGATCTAGTTGATAATATCACATGACGAATTAAACATTGTAGGTTCCTGACTTTCCTACCTTCCTCCCTTCCTTATAAAATTAGAAATAAATAATTGTTGATTATTGCATTATTTAATACTTTAATCTACATAGTTTTATTAAACACAAACTAAAGGAAAACAATTTTTCCGAATAATATGCACAACTTATCGTTAGCATGTAAATATATATTTCAGCGGCAAGTTGTCGACAGTAGACACAACAGCACAAAGAAAAGAGAACTGAATAAACAATACACGTAAACGTTGTATTGTTATCTATTATAGTTTACTACATTTTTCGTACTAATATCTTTTCCGTCATAAAAAATGATTTGTAAATTATATTTACAATTGATAACAACTTTATTGATGACAACTCAATAGATTACACTGTCCAACAAATTTGAAACTATTTTCTGTTTTCCGATAGCCACTATATAATTCTTATAGAGTTCGTCATCCTGAACACGAATCCGGCAACGAAATTTCTCTATCACCCTCTGTTTTCGAAAAAAATCCGCATTTGTAAAAACGGTTGTTTTTGGTAAAGAAGCTGGTATTACGTGAAAACTAAGAAACGTAGGTTGTTGTTCTTGGTCTCAAAAAATAGAGGAGTGGTTCCCGAATCAATGTCAATGTCAATCGAAAATCACCGTCAAAGTTAAAAAACGAGCGGATGCTCGAATTTTTTATGCATTCACTTTGCATTTTCCGGTAGAGGACTATTGCTTGTTCACCATTGGATTCTACGTCCATTTCTGATTAAAAAACTATCCGCGAAAAATGTCATAACTATTTTCGTTTCGGCAAAATTTAAGAAAATATCCATCGAGAGTGTGTTCCGACCGTTTTGCAACTCCCGGGAAAAACGAATTAGATCTGAACAGATATAATTATATCTGCTCAGATCTGATTATACCTAGTCAGATCTATTTATATCTGGTCTGATATGACACTTCAGATATAATCAGATCTAGTTATATCTGGCCAGATCTGATCAGATATAACTATATCTGGGCTGAAAACTTCACCAGATATGATCAGATCTAATCACGTCTGGCCAGATAAAACCATATCTGGGCTGTCAACAGCATCAGATCCGATCAGATCTGACTATGTACACTCTATAGAGTCATGCATAGCTATCAAAAAGCTCAAATAACAATAGTTCTTAAATTCTTATCATTTATTTATTGAGAAATTTATTTATTACATATTTTTTAAAGTATAGGTATTTTCAACAAGCTTTTGTCTGACAAAATTATTTTTTAATAATTAATGACGAAAGATACATAAAGCGTAAAAAGAAAATATTATTCACTGGATATTTTTTCCGTAAATTGTAGTTTTTGTCAGTATGATTTTTTGGCTATTATTTATTATCCCTCAACAAATTTTGTTGAAGTTATTTGGAGCTTGACATAAATAATTTTCAACTTTCATAAGAGTATTCATCGATTTAATATCTTTTAATTTAATCAAACAGAATTCGTTTCGTAACTCAACTGGTATTATATGATTTACTTTCTCTACACAATTGTGATTAAAAAATATTTTTATATGCGCAACGCGATAATACTGTACAAAAAATACAAGTTATTATCAATAACCAAAAAACATCATTGGCTTTCTTATAAAGAACTTTAAGAGCTGTTGTGGCACGGTGACAACGTTCAGGATTCGCGCAGAAAAAAACTGGGGTTCAAGTCCTGCCACGGAAAATTAAAATAAATTTTTTTTTTATTCATTTACATGTTAGTGCTACGTGCCTCTTGATGTAAATATGCATATTGAATTTTTAAGTGACTTTACATATAATATTTACATATAATGTTTTTTCTTTGGGTTATATCTGGTCAGATCTGATTACATATATCTGATCAGATCTCGTCAGATAGAGACAATTTAAAGATCTGGCCAGATCTGGAAGGCAGATCTTATTATATATGGTCAGATCTAACTCGTTTTTCCCGGGCTACGACGCCATCCCTCTCTGTAAGCGCCGTGGCTACGCGTAATACTCTCACGTGCACCGCGCGTCGATACATATATACAGTTACTCACTTTAATATTCGTACACCACAGAACATTTAACTTTATTGATATACAGTAAATCCTGGATAAATGCACAGAATTCGGGACCGAAACAGTGCAGTTACGAAGTGGTGGTTTCTATTTTGTGTTTACGTTTGGGCTTTAGCCAAGCGTGAACTTAGATAAGAACAGACATTAGCAGAGACAGAGAGGTCTAAGCTACAGGGTGACCGGCCCGAACGTGTCGGTGAGGCAATACTAATTGGAGGCTTGAACTTTTCCATTTTTTATTTTTTTTTTTGTTCAAAACTTTGTTAACGTATTTGTGAGATTTTTCTGATTAACATGATACCAAACACGACATAGTTTGAGCAATATTTACTTAATATTTAATTCGTTTACTTGCTATTTAGGTAACTCAAACATATCGTGTTTGATATCATTTTAATCAGAAAAATGTCACAAATACGTTAGCGAAGTTTTCAAAACAAAAAAATCAAAAATGGAAAAGTTTCGTCCTCCGATTAGTATTGCCTTACCGATACGTTAGGGCCGGTCCCCCTGTGCGTTGGACCTCAATATCTTTTATACTATCTGTCCTTTTCTAAGCTCGGCGCTCGTCTGGAGCCTCAACGTAAACACAGTCCTGACGTTCAGCAACGACCTGTGCATTTAAGTCTTGCACTTGGAACCATTTAGCAGTGCAGTTATCGAGTAAGGTAACTATTCTATGTTTTCATCTGACTCCAGCTGACCACGAATCTAGAAAGGGGTAGGCAATGGGAAAACCGCTCCCGAAGATGATAGGGTTAAAGGAACCGGGACTCGGTTGCGATGCACACGCGATTGACGACAATGCGTCCGTCTTTGCTCTATTCACGAGCTAATGGAGTAGGTTTTGATGATGCCCGAAATTTGTTAGATATCTATGCTATTGAGAGATACGTTCCTCGAAACGTTCGTACGAACGGACTACTCGCTGTCAATCGCGTGTGCATCACAAACGAGTCACAGTAGCTTTAACCTTTGCATCTCCGAGGGGGTGGTTTCCCACTGTTTTCCACTTTCTAAATTCGCGATCAGCTAGAGCCGTATGAAAACGCTGAATTGTTACGTAACTCACTAAATGCACAGCAATATCGATAGCTGTGCAATGTTTAAATGCACAGGGATGCACAGTTGTTGCTCCAATTGAGCGCCGAACTTAGAAAAGGCATTAAATATAATTCAAACCATTTCGTGTTGGGTATCATTTTAATCAGAAAAATCTTGCAAATGTCTTAGCGAAGATTTCAAGAAAGGAAAGTCAAAAATGGAAAAGTTTTATACTCCGATTAGTATAGTATAGTCCAGGGTGTTGAAGTAGTTGATCGCCGCGAGCCTTTTCTGACAATGAGTCGCCCCGCCTGCTTCTCGCTACCAACTGTTTTACCCAACCAAGCTTCTCTTTACAATCATCTGCCAGGTTCGGGCGTATTGCATGAGTACGGTGGCGCTATGGGGTGCCATTCGCTTCTGATCGCTCGCGCTGGAAAGACGCTGCGCACACCGATTACGGGAAAAAAAATCGATGCGCGTGTTCCGTCGACTGACGTTATCTGTCAACGAACAGTTTCAGATCGCGTCAAATCGCGTATAGGTTAAAACAAAAGTATTGCTAGTAAAAAAGTATACTCAGATATGTCTTGAATTAAATGCGATTAACAGATTTTAATGTTTTTGGACTTCCGGTGGTGGTTTTGGCAAATTCGGCTGAGAATAGTGATAGGAATAGCATTGAAAAACTTATATTTGCAGTAAATATAATTTTATTATAACAAAATATTTAAGAAATATTATAAGTATAATTGCGTAGGGATGGGAGCTCCTTTACGATTGGTATTCGTATGCCGTCTTTGGCACCTCGAACCGTTTTCTAACGTCTCCATGTGACGCCTTCCACGACCCTCTTGTATATCCTACACGCGACGTGGTGCGATCTGAAACTGTTGCTCGACATATAACTTCACTCGATGCGTCACGCGCATCGTTTTTTTTACTGTCGTCGGCGAGCGCGGCACGTCTTTCCAGCGCGAGCAGTTAGTTGCGAATGTCGCCCCAACGCGACACCATGCTCGTGCCAATAGGTCCGAACCTGCGAGGTGAAAGGCAAGGCAAGCTTGGTTGGCCGAAACAGAATGGTTGAGAGAAGCAGGCGGAGTTGCTCGAAGGACCCAGAAATTATCAACTAGCTGGACTCCCTGGTTTAAACCATAGCTCAAGTGGCATCGGCTCCGGCGACTGAACGGTTCATTTAAAAATTCCATTGCATATTGTACCTCAAAATACCCATGGAAACATTGAGGGTATCTAATTTATACAATGTAAAAGTGACTCCTGCAATGTAAAAGTGACTACTCCACGGTTCCGTGTAGTAATTAGAAAATCCCATTGGCATTAATAAGAACGAAAACGTCTTAACCATCACTTTTATTGCTTAATTTCTCTTGTTATTAGCGTGCCAGTATAGAGTAATAAAGCTAATTGACCACGAGCGATTAAAAATTAAATAACTAAGAAGTATCGTAAGGTACCGATTTGAAACTTCTCAAATATAAGTTTTTCAATGTTATTCCTATCACCATTCTCAGCCGAATTCGCCAAAATCACTGCCGGAAGTCCAAAAACATTAAAATCTGTTAATCGCATTTAATTCAAGACATATCTGAGTATACTTTTTTACTAGCAATACTTTTGTTTTAACCTATACGCGATTTGACGCGATCTGAAACTGTTCGTTGACAGATAACGTCAGTCGACGGAACACGCGCATCGTTTTGTTTTTCGTGGTCGGCGTGCGTGGCAGTCTTTCCAGCGCGAGCGATCAGAAGCGAATGGCGCCCTAAAGCGCCACTATACTCGTGCAATACGCCGAGCCTGGCAAGTCATTCCTGGTTGGGTAAAATAGTTGGTAGGGAGAAGCAGGCGGAGCGACTCAGAAAAGGCTCGCGGCGATCAATTAATTCAACACCCTGATGTAACCTAAATACTCATTCCGGCACCGAAGAAATCGGCACTTTTTCCAATTTAAATTCAACCCATATTCGCTCGCTATGAGATCATCTAAATACGTTAATACAATGCCTTTTGACAATGCGTCCCGAAACACAAAATTAATAAATCTCTGAAGCAAATCTGAATGCAAAATATTTCCAGTACGTCTTCGTTTGAATTGCACGTCCCATCGTCTTTATCTACACGTTTCGATACCGTCGCCTCGGTCCCGCTTAAATGAACGTTCGCATATCTTAACAAATCCGATCCTAACAGCAAATTATAACTTAGACACGGGTCCGGTACTACATGTATAGTGAGCTAAAATTTTGATTCGTCTATTTCTACCTCGGCTAAAAAGCTTCCAACTGTACGTACATTATCGGCGCCTAAACTCTTACAAACGATTTCCGGTCCCTTTAGAGGCGGTGAATTTAATTCGATGTACTTATCCGTGTCAAATGTAAATCACTACCGGTGTCTAAAAGAGCAATTACTTTCTTACCCCTTATGCCGGCCGCTTTATAAATCTTACAGTCTCGTCTACGAACCGCCACACACTCGTTGACTCTCTTCTCCTCGCCTCCCGACGAACACCGGGCTGCAATGTGTCCAAAATTGCCGCATTTGTGACAGCGAACTTCTTTCTCTGGGTATGAACATTCCGAGCTTCGATGTCTCCAGGCACCGCAATTGTAACACCGTTTCTTCTCTCCGCTCCTTGCCTCCGGACGAGGTGTCTCTCTTCTTGCCGGCTTCATTCTAGGGATTTGCGTCTGCACTGTTATCCTTGGAACAGCACTAGCATTCATTTTTTCATACTCCGTCAATTTTCGCCTGAATTCGGTAATACTAGTTGCACCATATAAAATTGCCTTGTTAACTGGGTCGTCCTGTATCCCATCGATAATATACTGGATTTTCGATTCTGTTTCCATTTCCGCATGACTCGCGATCTCGAGCATACGGTAAACGTATTCATGGTAGGTTTCGTCAGGTCGCTTCTTTGCACTGATTAATTCTTTATCGACTTCCCTGGTGGTAACGGTTTTTCCAAATTCTCGAAGGAGGGATTGTTTCAACTTTTTCCACGTACGACTGCAATCTTCGAAAGATACAAAGAGTTTTGCCGATCCTCTCAGTAGTTTCTTCACATATACTATTTTTTGCGCTTCTGTCCACAGACATATATGGCTGGTCTCTTCGAAATTTTTCAATCACCTCCGAATGAGTTGCTTACCGTCCCCATTAAATGTTTCCAAGGAGTCCTCTACGTCTTTGAAAGTGAGCGGCTGCTTAGTTGTATATGACCGCCTTCTTGATTTTCTTCCATTGCTTCTGCTTTCTTCTTCATCGGAATCACCGTCATCTTCTTCATCTCCATCTTCTTCTGCGTCGTTGTATTCTTCTTCATTATCATGTTCATCGTCGTTATCTTTTGACCCCACAGCGCTTTTTCCCGATCCAGCAGCTTTTCCCGATTCGGCGCTCCTTCCCGATGCGTCTTTTGACTTCAGAGCAGCCCTCAACCTTTCGCGAAGCACTGCTTTGCTACCCCGTTCCTCGCACGCCAGTTTTCGTAATTCTGCCTTCAGCTCTTCCATGCTCAGAGCATCGACATTAATTCCGCTAGCACGTTCCATTCTCGTATTCACACGCTACGATTCGACTACTCACGACACTCAATCCGCGAAAATTCACGATTCCTCGACTCGGTGCACACGTCTTCGAACACTCAGTACGCGAAAACGAATCGTAAACCGCAATTTCCATACACTCAGTTCGTGACTTTTCTTTTACGAATCGTGACTCGATTTGATTCGTATCCCGGACGAGCCCCCAAAATTTGTAGGATTAAAATAAAAAAATCTCAGAGGGAAAAAAGAACGCCAAGTATATTGAAAAAACACACACGCCGTTAAACTCGCTGGTCGGAAAAGAAGGCCGCGTCCCGATCGCGTATGCCTTTTATAATCGCTCAAAAAAAAACGCCTCTCGCTTCATAGTGACATCGAGAACATTCGGTAATTGCTAGCAACGCTAGAAGATTCTGGCATCGCTATTGCGCTCAGGCTGCTCGCATCAGTCCTAGCAACGTCCAGAATTTTTCCGGCATTACCGCTGTAAACGCAGCCCTAGCAACGCCTGGAATCTTCTAGCATTGCCGCCGTGACTGAGCCGCTCGCGTCATTGGCCCTACACTAATTTATTCTATAACATTCTAACTTAAATGGTATATTTTAACTGGTTGCTCGGAAATTTGACAATCCATTTCAATTTTTAAAATTACAAAATCGAATCATATCTAATGCAACTGCAAATAAAATTCAAACTCTATAAATCTGTGGAAGCATAGTATTTTGTCCCCTCAAATTCTTACATTTCTCAAGATAGTTGACTAATCTATTTTCTATGCAACCAAATTTTCCTATATTTGTCCATATTTCCTACATTATATATTCTTATTATATTTCCTAAATTCCTCCTATTATCCCTATGTAAAACCTGTTCCATCTTACAATTAGTAAAAGATCTTGTTTCATTTTTTGGACTATATCATTTTCGATTAATAATGTTAATAATAATATATTAATCTCATTTTTTATACTAATTATAAAATTGTATACATTTTTTTTACGTAATTTTTCTAAATCGTATTTTCTTGTTGCACATATTCTTAATTAATAATTTTAATAATAGTATACTAATCTCATTTTTATAATTATAAAATCGTTTCTAATACGTTATATTCTTCTTATGTAATCTTTCTAACAAGGGAGGTTTCCCAAGTGTTAATTTCCGATTGTAATGAAATTTACAGGGTAGGTACAATTCGTTAAAATATTTGACACGTACTTTTTTTTATCGGCCATCGTTCATATCTAGAGGGTGAAAACAGCCCCCCAAAGTTGGGGTCAAAAAGCTATTTTTTTAAATATCTCGGAAACTATTTGGTGTAGATCAAAAATTGAAAATGTAGATTGTTCGTGTTTCCATGACGGATTTAATGGGAAAAGTAAGATTTCTTCAAAATTGTTTATTTAAAAAATATTTTAAAAATTCACATATTTCTGTATTTTTTTTTGGTAAAACGTTGAGTTATTTTTGTCATATATTGCAAGAAGATACTATATACCAAACCCAAGAATACGGATAAATCAGAATTTTTAGTTTCATCGTCATTATGGATATTTTTGTTTTTTGAATTACATTGCCATTTCGCAGTGAGAACTCCCTTCTGGTATATGATCACTTCTACGTGGAATGGCATGATACTTCAGTAATTATATTATATTATGTATAAGAATTATCCCTTGAAAATGAGATAAAAAGTAAAAATGTTTTCACGATAAACCCTGCTACTCCATGGGCGTTGCAGGTACATATATATATGACTCGGGCCGTTACGGGCATAGCAAGGCGCGACTGCTGCGCGACTTGTAACAGAAATCTGGTCGAATAAGAAACGCTTGTTAGAACAGACATTCATTAATTTTATATTATGTATTGTAAGAAATACATATTGTCCTCACCATAAATTCGCTTGTAACTCACTAGATTGGACGCATTCGACAACCACACGGCATTTATGTTCAGCAAGCGGAAAAATATTTTTTTTATATATTGTTCTATCTTATAATGACCAGGCAATATGATAATAATTTGTAGTGCCCCTTTAAGAGAAAAAAATTCTTACGAGTCGAAGGTATGAAGCAGGCTCCAGCGTGATACATATCTTAAGTTTACATTTAATATAAGCAACTCTGCCAGCGACTGCTGTTGAAGTTCGTTTTGAGCATCTATGCGAGTCGGATACGAAACACTTATTAATACCTTTATTCACTATTATTAATACCATCATTATTATTCATTATTATTATTACTATTATTATCATTGTTATATTATACTGCTCAATATTTTCCATTTATCCAAATATATATACTCTCGTTTTGTTTTTTTTGTTAATTTGTGCAGTGAATTTATGGACTATTTAATACCCCTTACTACAAAGTGATCTAAAATTTGACTTCTTTGCAGTTGTATTAATGTTTATGTAAGCTGATGAAATTTTTAATAGAATTCAGGTAACCCAGACGTAATCCACACTATTTTTTAAATGGCTACCATGCTTTTATAAAGGTTGGAAAAGATCGTAGAAACAACTGTTTCTTATTCGGCCAGACTTTTGATACAAGTCGCGCAACGGACGCGCCTTGCGTGCCGGTAACGGACGGAGCCATATTCCTCCAATACCCATGGAGTAGCAGGGATTATCGCGAAAATATTTTTATTTTTTATACAATTTTCAAGGGATAATTCTTATACATAATATAATATAATTACTGAAGTATCATGCCATTCCACGTAGAAGTGATCATATACCAGAAGGGAGTTCTCACTGCGAAATGGCAATGTAATTCAAAAAACAAAAGTATCCATAATGACGATGAAACTAAAAATTCTGATTTATCCGTATTCTTGGGTTTGGTATATAGTATCTTCTTGCAATATATGACAAAAATAACTCAACGTTTTACCAAAAAAAATTACAAAAATATGTGAATTTTTAAAATATTTTTTAAATAAACAATTTTGAAGAAATCTTACTTTTCCCATTAAATCCGTCATGGAAAAAGGAACAATTTGCATTTTTAATTTTTGATCTACACCAAATAGTTTCCGAGATATTTAAAAAAATAGCTTTTTGACCCCAACTTTGGGGGGCTCTTTTCACCTTCTAGATATGAACGATGGCCGATAAAAAAAAATACGTGTCAAATATTTTAACGAATTGTACCTACCCTGTAAATTTCATTACAATCGGAAATTAACACTTGGGAAACCTCCCTTGTAAGTTGTACTTTCTTTTTCGCGCATATAAGTAATTATTAACTCATTAAGTTCTAGAATTCTACTATCTCGCTATTATACACATACACATATTCATACTTTGCGACACATGTTACAATTTAGCTTAAGTTTTCTTATATCTTTTTTTTTGCGTTTGTATATCGAACACCATTATGTTCGATCTTAATGGGGGAGGTATTGTATACAAACTCAGTTCATGTTTCCTCCGACTCACTATCTTCTTTAACAATAAGATACGAGCTTCAAATAATACTCAACGTGATTCAAGGTCCAGAAGGGAACTATTAGTCATCTTCAAATTCCGTCATCGCTTTTCCCTCAAAATATATTTTCAAGACCTTTGGTCTTGGCGAAAGTCACTGGAAAAGCGATCGCCCTTTTGGAACCTTATATTAGTCACGAGAAGTCGGGGTCACCCAAACCTCCCACCACACTAGTTTAAGATCTTTAAAAGGTCAGTCCTGCTCCGAAATCAACGAATTTTGTACCGAATCGCTGACAGTCGACATCTCGCAACGACGTTATCCTTAAATTGTTACAACTCCGAGCGCGCAATATTTCTTCTTTAATAAAGTGTTGTTGACCACCTTCGGGATACAACATAAAATTGGTGTCAGAAGTGGGATACAACACCGTTGACCCGCACGTCAAGTACTATGTTATCACTAAAACTATCGTCGTTAAATCTATTTTATTTAAATATGTTAAATAAGCAATTTGAGGAAAAAGGCATCAATAGCTGAAAAAGATGAGCAATTAAGAAATTTATGTTTTATAACATAAACGTAGAATATTTATTGTACTGATCTACTGTATATTTGAGGAATTTTTATAAGAAATGAGGAAACAATCATTTGATCGCCTTGATATTTCCAGTTATAACAATATAGATTATTTCTTTAAAGAATATGGTAATCTTTATTTAAATAATATTTTCTGTCATCTCTGATAGTAAAGAATGCACAAGATTTGAAACTTTCTCTTGTAGAGAACCAAATTGATGATTCAACGACGCCGTTTCTCGTTACGTAAACATTATGACGATGAATTTCGGTGTAACTATGTCATCAAATCCATAGCAAAACGTGAGTAAATAACACTAGCTGGCTAAACTACGTTCACTTTTTTCTCTACGCCTCTCAGTCACTCTCCATTTACGTTTTGTAGGTTGGGCAGTATAAGTGAAACATTAAATGAACTTCTCAAAAAAAATATTGGATAAAGCAAAAGAAAATGTTGTTTTTCTTATGTGTTTAGTAGAATATCCGGGATGTGATTCATCACGAATTATTAAAACTTGGTGAATCTATCACAGGCGAGGTCTACTTTATATAATTATAACGAATAAATATTATGCATCTTATTTGCAAATAATTGTTTTTCCATTATAAAACAAACATGACCATTTTTTCGCCTTACATAATATCTGCTTTATCACCTCAAACCATTAATTTCTTTCCTCAACGATTATTTCTTAAAATTTATTGTAAAGTATCTGCGAAAATTGGGATACTCTTGGTGTCGTTTCCGATTTGACATCACTTAAATGTGTTTAAATATTTGTCATATCAACCCATTTTATTCAATATTTTCCGACTAATTTCAAAGAGATTATCGTCTAACACAAAAATAAGGGCATGACGTAATTCTTATGAAGTATTTGTTAATCGACAAGAAAATCAATTTATATTGTGCTGATTTCTACTCTCTTACAAGGAGAGGTCGCGAAGTGTCACACACCGAATGAGTAGAAATTTTGTGTGTGAGTTCACATAGGTGTAAGGTTAAAAAGTGTAAAAGCTTTTTTTCCAGCGGGCTTTTGTTTATGAGAAATAAATTTTTACATTTCCACGGCAAATATGTATCTATTTGTTTTCGTGAGTACGCAACGAGTGCCGTGGCACAGTTGATAAGGTTCCGCGGTCGAAATGCTGAGGTTCGTAGTTCGACTCCCCTTATATGTCGAATTTTTTTTATTTCATATAGAAATATTTAATATTTTATTAATGAAAATTTGGTTCACAGTGTCATCATTTTTCTTTATTTTCACAACAAAAAATGTTTTTTTAATTTCGAAAGAAAACTGACGAGACAGATGCAGGAAGAGGAATGGAAATTTATCAAAAACAAAAGAATTTCAGCGCAGCAGGGAGCAATACCAACAATCTGCGTTTCGTACATTTCTTTTCTATAACTTTCTAATTTCCCTTAACAAGCCTGTCATAAACGTTCAGGTGTTGTGAAAATAAAGAAAAATGATGACACTGTAAACCAAATTTTCATTAATAAAATATTAAATATTTCTATATGAAATAAAAAAAATTCAACCTATAAGGGGACTCGAACTACGGCCCTCACATTTCGACCGCGGAGCCTTATCAACTGTGCCACGGCACTCGTTGAGTAATCACAAAAACAAATAGATACATATTTGGCCGTGGAAATGTAAAAATTTATTTCTCATAAACAAAAGCCCGCTGGAAAAAAAGCTTTTACACTTTTTAACCTTACACCTATGTGAACACACACACAAAAATTCTACTCATTTGGTGTGTGACACTTCGCGACCTCTCCTTGTTAGATCGAACCAGTGAATACAAATCTCACTGGCGAACCAGTAAAATGTGCGCCCGCTGCCGCTGCCGCTGCGCCATGCACCGTGTTTTATTTTTGAATATGCTGACGAGTGAGATTCACTGGTAAACCAGTGAACTTTGATGGCCGCCGAGATTACTGGCGGAACCAGTGAGTGTCATTGGTAAACAAGTGAGTTTCCACTGGCGAATCAGTGAAATTCCACTGGTTCGATCTAAGAGAGTATATTTTAATTTGTGGTGATAAGGGGTAAAAAGCATAATTTTATTTAGAATCATCTACAGAATTATTTTCTACAAAAATAATTTCAATAACTTTCACAGTCAATACATGACAAGTTTTTCCAGTTGAATATTCACAATTTTACCAGCATAATCATTGCTATTCCTATAACAATTCAAATTGTAATTGACAAGTAACCCTTCACGGAAGAAAAATGAACTGTTCATCATCAATTTTATGATCTACCCTTTCAAACCTGATTCTCTTAATATAAAGATAAGCAAGCAGATGTAGAAAAGAATTTAATATTCACATTCAATTTCACAGAATACGTAAAAATCAATATAAGTGATAAAAATGATTATCAGTGTAAGAGATATCGCACAAGAACAATTATGAGACTAACGTTAAAATGACAACGACACGTATATGCACAACCTCTTCATTCATGTCCGTTAACGATCTACCCGCATCGTTACTAATTCACAAAACGTTCTACTACTTCTCTCTCCCCTACAACTGAAAGTCAGAATTCTCCGACACGCGTCAACAGGTGAGAAAGGTGGGAGTTCTCGAAGGACAAAACGGTATTCGAGGAAAGATCCTCACGATCAGTGCTTCTATCGCTCGTAAGGTGACATGACTACTACGATATTTTCATTCATCCTCGTGCTCCTTCTCGTGATTGGCGCCTCTTCGATGAGGACATCGAAAGGGCCGATTCGAGATGCCATTCACAGTGGTGCCGCGGCAGAATACAACAGAGAAAATTGTATCTGGAGACGTGGAAACGACAAAGATTCTTGTCCTGATCCTGATCTGCACGTGTATCTTTACGTGCCTGGCCGTGCAAGAAAAGAATTGGAGTATTCTAAGGAGTCGGACTGGCTAAGGACGAATTATGAGGATACCAAGGAGAATGTTTTTCTTATACATGGATACGCAGGTGGAATTGTGTATTAAAAATGTGATTGTGCATTTATTAGGATAAGAGTTTGTGGTTTAACGATAGTAAGAGTTGAATATTATGGAATATGAGTACACCACGGATGTTTCTGCAAATTTAAAGTTTGATATACGCAGCTAATAAACTGGAGAACTCTTAAAATTACTGAACGGTACAACGAATGTCGTGTCTTGGATATTTCAGATACTTTTTTGTATTACATGCTTTTTGTGCATTTTAGCATCGTTAAGTTTCTCATATATATATATATATATATACATAAAGATCTGCAGTCCAAGGAATATTAACAATATAAAATGTTTTTTAATAGTAATTTTGAAACTATTGAATTACTTTAATTACGAAGTTTTTCATTTACTTCACGTTTTCTTATTTACGTGAATTGTTCTGTCTTTTGTGAAATTTTAAGTAAATATAATTCGCCAGTATGAAGGCAAACGAAAAATGATTTACCTAATGACAATGTTGCTTTCTAGAAGAAAGATAAAAATAAATATTCTACTCTTTTGTAGGCTCAAATAAAATATTTGTTATTGCAAATATAAAAAAGAATTTTAAACAAGCCATTGTTCCCGTTCCGTTTCAGTATTTTTAAAAAAAGATACAGTTGCTCATAATCAGGAAGACATTATTATATTAACTTATTATTATAATTTATACTGTTTGTCTAATTGAATGTATATTTGCATAGGAATTGACAACATTCATATTCAATAATTAAAATGGGTAACGTCCGTTTAACAGTTACTGTTATACACAAAACAAATAATCTTACGACCCATTAATGTAGATGACATGAATAATAAGGGCAAATGAAACGTACATCGGCTCCCGTTTAATTTTTCAAGTAAAATAAAGAATTTGCAACTTGTCTTTTTAAAAATGCCAATAACAGTGAAGGCAATTGGTTAACAATTAAAAGACAAATACCAATTGCTTACAGACGTGGGACAAAAGTTACGGCTTTCGTGGTGGAGTTTATATTAAAACGCAATTATACGGAGCGTAAATTTGAAAATTTATTAAAACATGCTCCTTTGTTTCCTCTATCTTTTTCTGGTTAATTTAGTTTAGGATATTAAAAATGTTTAATTTCGCTTAAAAATCGAAAAGGGGCTAAAAATGCCGGACTTCCAAAATCATTAATTCTACGCTTGCAATTAGTAATCCTGATATCGGCGTATATTTTCTAACAATGTGTGTAATTGCAATATTTTATCTCCTTCTTAAAATTAAGAATTAATCTGATCACACTCGAATCCAATCATTCATTAAAAATATAATGCCGAAGTATTTTTTACTAAAAGAATATTCCTAAAAACTGTATAATATTTATAATCATAATCAAAAGTATTAGTAATTTCATCTAAGATAGTACATCCTGTGCGAAATGACCACTTCAAGTAATGCCATAAAATTATAAAAAAAGAAGACAGAAAAGAAAGATTCAGCAAAATATATGCAGTTTTAGTCTCTTTAATAAAATAACTTATTTTACATATAATCTTTTTACGTTGTGATTTACCAAATTTCTCGTTATAACAGTCTGATAAATAACAATATTGTTAATACTAGAACTACCAAGCAAGTCCAAATGGTTTGTTCCCAATTTTTTCCAAAAATTCTCAAAGTGTACAGAATAGTCATCGAGCAGATATTCTACGTTGATCTTATAAAATATAAATTACAGAATCCACCATTTTTTCAACATCTTAATTCTTTTTCTTTCAAAGTACTTATTTTATTTATTGAAATAAGTATAATGGGCTAAAGCCCATACTTCCAGTGTTAATATCTGCCCATCTTTTTATCTTTAATCCACTTGTATTTTTTAGGAGGAGACGAAACTCTACCAATATCAGTCCTCCGAGACGCTTATCTGAGAAATGGCAGCTACAACGTTTTCCTTGTTGATTGGGGTGCTCTTTGCGCAGCACCATGTTATCCAGCAGCAGTAGCAAATCTCCGACCAGTTGCTCGTTGTTTGGCAAATACTTTAACGAGTTTACGCAATCTAGGATTACCAATTTCAAGGACGACATGCGTAGGCCATTCACTTGGAGCACATATATGCGGGATGATGGCCAACTTCTTACTTTTCCGAATGCACAGGATAATCGGTCTGGATCCTGCCAGGCCTTTGGTTCGTCCCGGCTTGGTGAATCGTCTTGATAGTGGAGACGCAGATTTTGTTGAAGTTATACACACAAACGCAGGTTAGAGATATTTTATGCTCTGCTTAGCGAATTTCACGACCATTCTTCGTAGTAACGGACTTGGTTCTTGACTGATAACTTGGTTGGATGATCACCGTGACTAGCACTTGACTCAAACATTGAGTTTTAATCTTTTGATGCTATGACTCTTCAATTGAATCATCTACAGTGAATGTGTTAAGATGAGTTCGAAATTAGCTTTTTTTAAAGTACCTATAGAGAGTTTTATTAACACAGGTTACTATGGTGAAGGAGGTCGCATGGGTCATGCGGATTTCTGTGTGAATGGGGGCAAAGTACAACCTTTTTGCGAAGATAAACCAAATGATCAACTCTGCAGCCATGTTTGGGTGGTTTGTTTCATGGCACAAAGTATCGATAACAATGGCTTAGAATCCATGGCAGAACCATGTTCAAGAAGATGTCCATCTGGGCCAAGAATAGCTGCTAGAGCCGGTGAATATGTCTCTATGGGACAACACACACCCAATGGAAGTAGAGGATCGTTTTGTTTCACCAGTAAACATCCACCGTATTGTCCTAAGTACAGAAATGGCTATGGGGATGAGAGGTGTTGTTTGCCCGAAAAGCAACTGTGAAGCCTCTATGGTGCTGATTTATGTTAGGTAAGTTCTTCTAATGTATTTCTGTATTATACCTACTGTTTTACTCCATTGAAAAGACAGAAAATTGTACACTTTTCAAATATGACAATTAATTCAAAATAGATATTTACAAAATTTGTATATTTGATGGTAATTTATAAATGTAAATAAAGATATATAATCCATGTAATATTATATATATATATATATATCTACTTATAAAAATAGAAATTAAACAAATCATGTTGCAAGAGAAACTGCGAGGTTTAAAAATAACAGAAATACTCTTTGTCTGTTCTCCATTAAATGTCAGCAAACAATTATACCTGTCTATGTAAAGACAAGTAATTTTGTTAAACTAAGGTTCTTGAAGTTTAAGAATCTTCATTTTTAGACATCTGAAAAAACTGCTTCAAAATAGCCAACTCTTACCACAAAGAGTTAATGTTACATTTGTCTACAAAATACTTATCAGTCAATAGGACCCTTCTATACAAAATATTCATTAGCAAGCATTAATTCTACTAATTAGTTTCGAATAATAATCGAAGGTTTCGTCTTTCTGAGCTGGCAGTTGCATTTATTGGATGCAACCGCGTGGAAATGCTATGTAACTTTATTTTTTTTTTATTTCTTCAATATATAATATATAATATCTCCTTAACTATTAGCTTTTCGAGATACATAGGTCAGTACTTTTTTATAAAGATTGTCTAGCTGCATCGCTTGATGCATAAAAAAGTACCTCATTCCATTTAAAAAAACAAAGTTGACCTTCATATGTCCTTGACGCGTCCACCTACGGAAAAATTAATGACACCGGATTATGCACCACTCGATACCATTTAAGTTCCCTGTGAAATATTTTTCATGTTAAAATTAACTGGGACACCCTGTATAACTGGTTACAGTATCTATAGTTTAAAAATTACGTTGTGGACGGTATAGCGGATGTTGCAAAAATTTAGAGAGAGAAGAAGCGAGATAATGTTATAATTTTGTGGTTGTATACATTTTGATAATTATATAAATTATTAATTCTACATCTATATGACCTTTGCATTAATATTCGTTTTATTAGAATAGTGGAATGTATAAGTACCGTTCTGACGACCACTGAATGTTTTCATGCAATTCGTTTGAAAGTAATATGTAATACTAATTCAATTTAGAAAAAGAATATGCCACAATTTTGTAATTTCATTAATTTTTCTGTAACAAAATACAAATCTCTATTTACGATTTCGACAGCGACATTGCCAGAAAAATTTAAAAAAATGTGGCCATCGAGATACAGAGCCTACATACGTTTCTAATTAATAGACTTCTTTAAAGTTGAAGAACTACTTTTTCTTTAAGGTCATTACACATGAAAAATTATGCACAAACACCTCCCTTTTCAATTGATTTAAACTATTGATTTCGATGAATGAAACTGAAAATTTATTAAGATGTAACTATGAGAAAAAAGTGTTTCTGAAATGTAAATAGCAACGAAAAAGTAGAAAATATGAAAGTTAAAAATGCTTATTTTCCACTATATCACATGCATCTGCTGATTACAAGGATTAATTCGTACGATGCAAAATGTGCTTCTATTGCATTTATGAGTACAATTCGTTCTTCACTAAATCATAGTATATTTAGAACTTTTAACAATATTTAAAATGAAATCACATTTATTTGAATTTTCTTGTTAATCACTGCTCGCAAATAACAGCGGAAAAAGTTGCATCAATTACAAGATAAGAAAATGCTAAATGTTATTCATCTTATATCATGGTCAATGAAGGCATTATAAAGAAAAAACAAATAAAAATTTTGCTTTTTAATCAAAAATGTAGGATGGGCCATAACAGATCCTAAGAACTTTAGTGTGATTTTTTTTAACGGTTGGGTGAAGGTTAAAATTTATCGAGGACCATTCTCTAATTACACTGTTCAACACGATTTTCTTTCGTCAATATCCACTTGGTGATACTCGTAGAGTTGTTCATTCTAAAAACAATTAATTATTTATACTTATTAGATTTAAGTACCCTTTTGATGGTACTATCGCATCGGCACGCACGATTACACGTTCCCGACAGATATTTTCTCGACCTGTCGGAATTAACAACTGCTTCTGAGACTTTTTGGGGCAGTTTTTTTCTTCAGAAATTCCTATACAATGCGATCCTGTATAACAAATTTGTGACATATAAATAACTTTTCGTAAAAATGCAAAAATATAACGTAGCAAGTTCGCGCATTATCACTCTTTTAAACTTTGACCGTCATTTACAACAATTTGAAACAACCAATTTTAATAATTATATACTAAAATATTCGGTATGTATTCCTCTATCTTTTAGGACTAATCTTAACTTCCTAGCGTTTATATTTTTTGCGTATTACCTAATTCTTTACAAAAATCGGGTGTTTTTACTAAAATTCATTTTTCTCAAAAACTGAGGGTGATCGAGCAATTCTGCCGGTGGATCCGTGTTTAGAACGAGCAGCAATACGAGGAGTACCTAGTGGATATTGGCGAAAATAAAAAAGTTTAAATTAGTTGAACAGTGTGATCAAATAAAGAGGACATCTGAATGACAACTTACTTTTACGAGAAATACTTTGTACTTATTGATAGCTTTCGTCAGCTATAGAGTTTAGAAAATTAACTAAACTTGATGCGAACACGCCTAATTTACTAGAAAATTACTTTACGTTATGTACCAAAACTAACAGGATTTGAATCGCTAATATTTGATATTGATTATCTGTAATTTAAGAATAGAAAGTTTCCTTGGGTAAAAGTTGCGCGGTGCTATTTCATTTCATGGCTGAATACTTTCCGTAAATTCTTTCTTTATAATGTGGCTTTCTTTCTTTAGAATGTCACAAAACTTTCTTAACGTAATCGTAACTGTACTTGTTTGTATAAACTATTTACCTGAATTACTATTCATTAAACTATTTTTAAAAAAATACAATAGATATTATACACAATATTGAAATTTATGTTTGAACAACAAAATGCTTGACCTTTCGAAACGTTCCTAAAAATGTTGTATATTTCTTTAACGAAACATTGTACATATAAGAAAATAATAAATATCTTCATAATCACGTTTGTGATTTACTCGAAAGCAGGACTTCGCTCGTTTCTGCTGAAAGTAAACAATGATGTGAAGAAAAGAAATATTTTAAATAATACAAAATACCTTTGAAATAAAATGTAATAAAGTATAACGTGTGATTTCAAATCCTGTTAGAAATCTCATTCATTATTTGTAACATGTTCTTTAAATTAAAAATGTTGAACTTCGTGCCCCTTTTGTTAGGGCATGTCCTTGTTAGCGAGCTCCTGTTGCGTGACTGTTGGCACGTGTGCCAAAGACGTGCACCAGATTGCATACCAATCAGACACGACCATAATCAACTAACTCATCACAATTATCCTAAAATATCTGAATAAAAGTACATATCATCGATTAGCTATTCTTCAAAATTCTTCCTTTTCGGACTTTTAAGAATTTAGTGGGAAAATATGCTTCAGCACTCTTGGTTTAATTCTCTGACAGTGGAACAAACGCAATTAGTCTGAAATTTTCGAAGTACTCTAATTTGGATTATTGACTTGTTATTAAATGACGAAAAATAAATGCTTTAAAGTATTACTGATTCAGAATACCAGACGAAAATAAACCTATGAAGTATTCGGTGTTTAATAAAACGAACAGTCTTGTAATCATTTTACGTTGTGTTGAAAAATCACTAACAATACGAAACACTAGAACGGTGAAAGCTTCATGCTAAATTTTATTCTTTAACCTTTGCATTGGCAACATCGTTCATATGCAAAACAAAGTTATTCGTATAAATTGAGATTAATTGTGTTTGCATTATGTTTGAAAAAATATTAATAAATATTTAAAAATAATCATTCTAATCAATATACAAGCCTCTTTGTCAGATAATTGACTCATTGTCTCATAATAATTGAGAGTAATAAAGTTCTCTAACACAAGAAATAACTTACTCTATGCATGTTACATAAACAGATTTAGAAGCCTTTCACGAAAAAATTATGAGTTACTAAAACAAGAAAAATTTATTTTCAGAATTTGTGCCAAAGAAAACGTTAAATAAATAGAATTTGTATGTGAAAAATTGCTTGTTTAACAATGTAATCGGTAATAATAAAAGTTAAAATCCATAGTTACTTAAATCTATTTAACAATCAAAATAACTATATAGATTCAAAAACGTTAATTAATTGCAATTGCAATCATCGGTGATGAATTTTAGTTCAGTATTGCATAGGAACATTACTGTAGGTACATAGTTCATTTGCATTCTATGCTCTACAAATCGTTCTGATATAATTGACGTTAAAGCGAATGCCTGCATAAAAGCCTCAAAGAATAATAATTGACTGGTCAACGATCATTGCCATGAATACATTTACGAGTGGAACGTCTAACGGAATCAGGATAGTTGGGTAGTTCACGGACACAAGATTTTTCCGGACAACGTGTACCGCTCTTGAATGCGCAATCACATTGCGGGATATTCATGCACACGTCTTAGGATACCGTACGACGATAAGATTATGTATATGCGCGCATGTGCGTTTCTGTTGCGGCAGTCTACAAAACAATTAATAAGTGTCCCTTCTATAAAGAGATTAAAATTCGTACTACATGATAAAAAAATCAGAATTAGTGCAAATCAGATCAATTACCACCGCGTTATAGGAGAGTTGAAATTAGTGTAACACAGGTTAACACGTTGACTGCCATGGGGATCACTGATGACCGGCGCTATTGAATTCAATAAAATTTTACGTTACGTTTAAATTACAATATTTATGAATTTTCTAACATATTGAATATTACGATATTGGCGTTAAGAATATAAAGAACTATTGAATATTAATCTATCTATGTCTTTAAAGTTTCTGCTTTATAAATATGTGATTTTAATAGAAAAAGTTTCACTTTAGTAGCGAAATACCGGTGGTGTTCAACATACTAATGGATACCTCGTCATGAGAAACTCGAAATTATTGTGTATCAGATTAATTAGTACCGCGTTATGAGAAACTGAGACATAATGTATATCATATCAATTAAGACCGGGTTATAAGATTCTTGGAATTAATACAAAACAGAATAACTCGTGCCGTACTATATAGAAAACATTAACTGCCACTCAGAAATGCGTACATATGTATCCATAAATCAGATTGATTCGTTCGACTACATGTAGAATCTACATATCTATAAAATTCATCTTTAAAACAGCATGTTATGGAAAATACGTTAATGAAGTACAATTTTATAGATATGAAAGGTAAAATATGTATGTTTATTCGATTTTAAATCGATTGCTGTCTCGTTATGCAGCGCAGTAAATGCCAAATGTCTGTAAATGCAAAATAGGGTAAAAAATTATTTTACTTCATTACTAATTGTAAGATCATGATTTCTAGATATTTCGGATTGAAAGAAAATATTATGCTCTTTACCTCCTCTTTTGAAAATGCAATATCTATGTTATTATTTACTGAATTTCTTTAACACGTTAAGCGCCACATCAGTCCCTAGAGACCGGTCGTTGATTTTTCGTTCATGTTCATTCTGATCAATGAAAATCAACGATTAGTTTTTTTACCTAGGCTGGCCGAACCATAATTAATAACTTTAAGTAAGAAATTGAACATTTTATGAAAAGTTTATTAAAACAAATGGAAAGATACTTTTTCTAAAAAAGGGTCTAAAAGTGTAGTGCAGGTCTCTAATTGTAAGAACAGGCGCTTAACGTGTCAAAAGTCTAATATTTTTACTAGTCATTGAATACCGTTACAATAAATTATATTGCAGAATCGGTCGTTATAAAATATATAATAGACAATATATGCAGTAAACAATATAAAATAATTATAAATAATGGACGTAATATTATCATTCATTCACTGGCGATATTTTTAGGTATAACGATTTCATCTACTTGCCAAAAAGTGGGATACGACTGGATGAGCGATGAGTGCCAGGCGACGAAGAACAAGACATCTCCTTTTCTCTTTATTGAAATAAAGAGGATCATTGCTGAAATCGTCTTATTAAACAAAAATATTGCATTTTCTACTCAATATTAATATATAGGAAAAATAATATTGAAAATTGTACCTCAATATTTAGAACATCTTTTATGTTAAAACTTTTGTTAAAAACTGACTAATTTATTATATTTCTTTAGCATAGCGTCAAACTTTGATCCGAACAACCGACAAAATAAAAATAGACGAAAACGATAATAGTAACAGTAAAAAAAATATGATTAAAAAGAGAATTATTTTCTGGTACAGGTATGGTCAACAATAAGTAAACTAAATTAAAACGATAATACAGTTCGTATCTTTTAAGACACACATGACATTTTTATTAACTACTGTAATTAAAAATTACTATAATTTAAGAAATCTGTGGAAGCTTGGTTTGGGAAACACGATACATTTTATGAGAATTTGAAAAGTGACTTTCGAAATGATCATAAAATGTAGAATAAAACCATAATTAGATTATCATATATACAAGTTAATTACTATATACTTGTACAATAATATGCTCAATTAATTCCAATATAAAAATTTAGATTTGTTTTAGTTAAAAATATGATATTATTTTTTACGATGAATTATGACATTGTGACATATGATTTATTTTTACATGATGTAAGGACACTTTAGTTCACTACTTAACCAATTCAATGTCAGCTACAAAATATATCGCAGTTTGCGTTATAAGTCAATGGGTTAGGAATATTGCTCAAGTACCTATAAACAGTAATTTTAGTGATAAAATATTGAATGTACCACTATAAGTGTCAAAGTTACAATTGCAACTACTTAACGTATAGTTAGAAGAACTTTCTCCATGCTCTTGAAACTTTGATAGTGTAACTAAATCTCCTCAGTTTTTTTTTTTCCAATGAATGGGTTAATGCGAATGCAGTTGCCATAAACTTCGCCGAGAAATGATATAGTAATTACACTTATAAAACGTCATATGAGCTGTCGGCCCGTTTGAGAAAATGATATGGTTCAGTTACTATATGAGCGAACAAGTAGTGAACATGTTGACATGTACAGTGCGGCTCGGCCAACTTGGCACCTCGGCGGCGGAGCTTCTCGCTTTCAACCGCCTATTCGCACCATTTTGTTTCTTGGAATTCACTCGCTCAGTCTCTTAAAGGAAGCACCCGACAAAGTCGTAGCATTCAAATATTTTTACTAGTTTGGCTGGAGGAGCGAGACATTGTATTACATTGTTTTCTCGTCGCGCGCTCCGTTTCATCAAGGAGAATCTCCCCATGTGGTGGTGGTAATTCTGCCGGAGTTTATCCTGTTTTTACTATAGAGATGTTAGAAATCTGGTGCCTACGCCGATGCCCTCACTGTCGCCCAAGTGCCTTCGTGTACGTGTGACAAGAGGCATGACGCTTGGCGCCTGGCGAATCAGACTCTGCCGAAACAGGCTTACCTCCTAGGTGCCAGGTGCGCCGAGCCGCACTGTACAAAACGAACTTTTGCCGTATATTTGAGACGTTGATACTTCCCCCGTTCCAAAATAAGTGTCTCATTTAAACGTTTTACTTGTTTCGAAATAAGAGTTCACTTTGTGATATTTCAAATAATTTATTTTAATTATTACTTTAGTAAGCTTCAATATTATGTAGCATAAACGTGAACTAGAAAAGTGGCAGTTGAATTAATTGTTAAATATGATAGTACATAATTATATCCTTTTTTATAAACCATGATGGATTTTATACATTTTTGTATAATTGTTGTTCATCCATAGACTACTATGTTTCGTTTTGGGAAAGCCTTATTTGCATTTATTCATTTCACAATTAGCACGTTGAACATCATCGATATTTTGCTAGATTCATCATTGTTGCCGAAATAAAATTTTTGTTATCAAAATCACATCTTTACAGAGCAAAAACCTTAAAGATAGAAATAGATATGTAGCTACCAGAGTTTTATCTTTTTAATGTCAATATATAAATATCGAGGTACTAGAAAAATCGTAAATATTACAATTTTAAAATCATATCAAATTACATTGTATTCAACAGCGCGGATCATCAGTAACCGCCATGGCGTTTAATGCGTTAATTCTCTTTTGACTTTAACATAAGGTAAATAGATAATGTTAACACTTATTTTGGAACGAAGGGAGAATTTAACTACAAGTTTTGCGTATTTAATCTTTTATGTCGCTCATATTTAGTGTTAGAAAATAATGAGTTATTCATAGAATAAGCATTACTCAACAAATATCTGCAGATTTTTTAATTTCTTGCTTTAAAATGAGCTTCGAAGTAAGTAAAAGAAATAGTTGCAGTAATAGAAAGGACATTGTAGAATGTCTAATTGCAAACTTATGTCAGGTGTAATTTATTACAACGATGCTGCGCGTTAAAAGAACTTATTAAATCACATACGCCTTATAATTATTGCCTAATACTTTTTGGTCCATTCCAATTTTGTACGTGAAACTTATCAGTAAAACTACTTACAAAAATTTCGATAACAACAATAGAAGTACAAGTATATGTTTTAATACTGTTATAGAACATAACAAAAATTAAGCGAAATAAAATATACACCATTTCGCATATTTCAGTAAAATATAACAATAAATTTATTTCACTGTTAAAACTTATCGTTTACTACTTCTAAACGCACTATGTATTAATTTCGACGAAACAAATCGAATTAACTTTTCAAAAACTTTCAGTAAAAATATCGAGGAAGACATAAAATCTTAATTACTTATCACTTAACAGTCTGCCAAGGTATTTTCACCAGTACATAATTCTTGTTTGTTTTCTTAACAATTTAGCGTTTATCTCAAATCAAATTTATCAATTAGTATCAAAATCAAACAAATGCATATTATTGGTTTCTGATTTAAGGCCACTTATCATTTTTATATTTCAGTCTTAATTTTCCACTTTCAATTCCATACTTAAATTATATATTTATAAGGTACCAGCTTCAACTTATTATTTACAGTATTAACGAAATACTAGAATCTAAATATTTACAATCACCCGAATTACAAGGCACTTCTAACGTTCCCTTATATTACACATTCTAGCCTTATTATACAACCAATAGTTGCAAATCATTTTTAATCGATGCATATTAAACTGTACTGTGCGTTTGGGAATGCGATACGTTATACATATAGATAACTGATTTTGAGGAACATTCACATCAGAGGCTATAATTTAACATTAATATGAAATTACCTCTTTAAATATGACCTTCGAATGATACATATATTAATATTTTCAATTTCAATTACCTTTTTTGTTGCGGTATTATAAAACAAAAACACAACTTTCAGTTTCAACCTTTCAAAGTACAATTTTGATATTGATTTGTAAATAATTTCGAAATTAAATTTATAATCGATCCAAGACGGCAGCCAGAAATACTTATATTTTACTTACTATTCGCGAGTTGCAACTTAATCAAACGGAACGTTATGCTCATAAAAGCTTTTGTGTAACCGCTTTGGAAATATACACGCACCTGCCAGAAGTGCACTCAAAAATTAAGAGAAATAATATGCACTTTCTATAAGTGAAAATAATTTTTATTACATATATACCTAATTAGCAAAATCGTACACCTCTATGTATTAATACCAATTCGCTTTTTTCATACATTATAAAGGCTTTTTCAATCTTTTGCACTTCACCTTAATTGCATTTATTTGGAACACTTTTGCAAATATTTATGAAATAGTACTGCTTTTCAAATTCCTCTATATCGTAGAATAGTAAATACAAATAAAACATTGTTTCTATTAAACAATTCGAGTAAAAGAGTCAAGTAATTAAAAATTTTCAAATTTAAAGAAAAGAAAATATGGTCAAAGCTTAAAATAAACAAAGATGGAGTTAATACATTAAAAACTGTGTTTGAATCAAAAAGTAAAAGATTAAATAACGTCAAAAATAGAGCGTTCTAAATAATAAAACCTTGATATTTTTAGTTTGTACTTTGCATAAATGTTATTGGTATTATATGAATAAAAAAAATTTTTCTTTACTGAAGATGCAGAAAATGCAATGTCTTTGCTTATAACAAAATAATTGTCAAAATTAAAATACTTTTATTTAAAATTCCATCATTTTGTTCACATTTTGAACAAAAAAACGTCAACATTTTTCGAAAAAATATTGAAATCTACGATTTGCATATTTCTACTCTTTGTACTCAATATTTACTTTGACAATAAATGCAAATTCTGATTGTCTTTGCGAAGGATTGACAGGTATGTAGGTATCTATATTAATGAATAACAATGAAATTGCGCATATTCCCACATTAAAGAAATCTTTGGTTCAACGTTTACGTGCATGATTATGCAACTTGCACGTAGAATGCAGTTTATATGAAACGTTTTATCGCCACAGAAAACTGTTTCTTATATCGGACTTTTTAATTATACCGAAACCATTTTTCCATTGTCTTCTTGTTATGAACTTTATATACACAGGTAAACGGCGATTTATAGATTGAGATTCACATCAATGACGTTTTGCAAATGTCAAACTCTTAGTCAATGGTGTACATACATTTCATTAAAAAAAGACTATCTTGTATTACGTATTGGTGCTTGTTGCAAAAACGTGAAAATATTAAAAGTAGTAAATTAAGAAAACTGTTTAATGTATTAAATCCGAAACGTGCATTTTATAACCACCTAATTCATATAATATACTTCATATTATGAAGAGGTGAAATTGGTAGGAACTTCACACATTAATAAATACTTGGTCTCAATTTCATTTCCTTATTTCAAGTCACAATTGAGATAGCGTAAACAAAAAGACATATTGTAACACCATTTGCTGAAACAAATCTCACATGTCGTAAATAAATGAACTCAAACAATACTGAAAATCAATTCTCCTTAAATTTCAAATTACGGATATTTAAAAAAAAAACAGTGAAAAATTAATAGAGTGAACTCAATTATCTTCGTGATACAAAACGACATTCCATATAATATTTTGAATCGCCATTTTCCAATTTCAGCTACTTGAATGTGAATTTCCTCAAGGATTATTTGAACTTGAAAAAATAGTCTCGGTTATCCAACAAACAAGTAATTCACATCTCAATAAAATCTTGAATATTCCCTGGCGACATTGCTTTGCATCATAAAAGATGAGTGAAGGTAATGCAAGTAATATGGTACATTTAAATCATGAACTCCTGGCGTTAACGTTGATGCCGATGGCAACGTAACAGAAGAAGAAAATTGAGGGGATGAGTCAATCCACGGTCTATGCAATCGCGGTTGTGCATCACATTCGATCTCCACTCTTGAAGGCACACTTTGTGGGACATGAGAGAGTAGGGGTGGTGTGACACCACCACAACTACTGATGCTACTGTCATCAAAACTTCCCGCTTCGCTGGAAGCCGTCTTTGGTCTTCGAGTGATGGGGTCCAAGTTGTTCGAAATTTTTGATTCTGACTCTGAAGGCACACTACCTTCTTCGTCCTCTAATTGATTTAATCTTTCCGTTTGCTGGAATTTCCTTTTGCAACGAGACTGACCGGTTTCTCGAAAACCTTTTGCAAAAGGATTATTGTTTATCTTCAGTTTTGTTATGTTCTCGTTCTGAAATGTAGAGAAAGATGATTATGGTATTGTTCAGCTATTGATATGATGTTGCATGCACAGTTTTTATTGTCTAATTGTTATGATTATTTGCAGCTTCTATTGTCACATAGGGGAAATTGTCCAAGACGTGCCGCAATCTGATTGTAGGTCGAATTTATGCTATTTCAATAAGTGTTTATATGTAACATTGACACACTAGTTGAATTCTAAATAAATCAAATTAAGTAAATTGAGTTTTCAAATTTGAATGATAAAAAAATCTTATATTAAAAGCGTATATCATTATATACACGGCGGTATTCGATTTGATCATTGAAATTACCTACATATAATACCGTATCAAATTGTTTTCTGAGATCGTTTCAATTTCCTGACGAATACTTCCTTTTATTAGCAATATGCACTTTTGAATTTTTTTAATGTATGCATTTTTTAACATAAATTTTCTGCATTAGCTGCTCAACGTGAACGTATGGATCTATTTAAAAAAAATCGCAGAAAGGCACGGCAATTATTTTAAACAAGAAAGTCAATAACTTGAAGTCGAGAATCGATCATCTCCGTAACAAACGGGTGATTATGAGAGTATAAGTGACGTATTAATTAGTGTCTGTGTTTGGTAGGTATATACATCACGTAATTGCCAAATTCGGGGATTTTACGATTTCCTGTCAAGTTGGCAGGAAAGTTTAGAGATTTACAATTAGAGTTTTGTGGTTTTGCAATTTTTGTACTTATGATTTAAAATGTTATGGTTCAGGAATTTCACATTGTTCCATTTCGATATTTTGATAATGTGACGGTTGATAAAAGCAAATGTTCATATTTTATTTTAATATTAGCTTTTTATAAATTCTATAAATTTCCGCAATTGTTGCTAAACACTGCGTGTATGAATTAGCTCCGGAAGAATTCATTGTAATCGAATTAAATCTGCAACGTGGTCATATTTATATTAGCTTTCTCTTCAGATCAATTTATGAGAAAAATTATTCGAAATTGTATGTACGCAATTGTATCATAGAGAAAAACGGTCTACAGCGAAAATATTTTCAAGAGATCATATAAATGTTTGAAATAATAGTCAATTGAAATGACAATTACATATGGACACGCCTGAACGAAGCTATTAACGGGCGATAGTAACTCAGGCAAGATGTCAAAGAATAATAATTCAAAATTTATCCAGTAGATATTAAAAGTTTGCAATCCTATATCAAGTTACACTCGGCACAGTTTACCGTAATAATTAAAAATTTTATCCATTAACTTTAAACTTCGTAATTACACAATAATTTTGTTTTTCCACATAATTATTTCTCAATACCTAAAGTTCGTGTCATTATTAAACAAAAATGTATAATCAACGTTAGAAAATTCTCCAAAATCAGCTGACGAAAAATTGGAAAATCAATTCAAACCGCAAAGGCTAATCCGTTTCTGTTCTTTTGTCTGATCAATTAGTAAAGAAGATTAATTGATATCTGTTTTAACAAAAATCGCGAGTAAATCTGGAGAAAGAGCATGCTGCAACGATCGTAAAAGTTTTTACTCTTTCTCGATGTTTTATGTTTTATTTACCTGGTAAGCTGTTACAGCAATGAATTCAGTCTCATTAAAAGTAAACGATGACGCTGGGTAAGAATAAAGATCGTTTAATCTGGTTGTGTCATCGCAGCGAATTATCCAAATGCGGGGAACGTATTTATGCATGGATGTTAGGACCACCTGCCAACAGATAGAAACACATCAAGTGATGAAAAAAATACAATATTTTAGTTGTAGAATTGAAGAAATTAGGTACTGAAAATTGATTATATAAAACGAGCCTAATAGAATGAAAATACAAAGAATAAATTAAGAGAATTACTTGTCTATGTAATATAGGAAGAATTGAAAACTATCAGTAACGTAATGCCTAACAGTTCTTACGAGATTGCTTGCTCAATCTTGAATGCGATACGATATTAATCGTCTATCGATCATTAATTCGATAGGTAGATTAAAAATATTAAATAAATACGTTAGTAGCGAAGAAACGAAAGAGGCAAAAATTTGGCTGATTTAATCACTTGCAATCTAGAAGATATACGTAGAAAATTGGAAAAAACTACGTCAGATATCTCAGGAACAGTTAGAATAATTTCAGACCAAATCATTTTACCCATCCCGGCAGATCTAATATTAAATCAATTAATAATTAACTAGACTTTTAATGATATAATTCAAACAGAATCATATAATTCGAATAGGATCATTAGAATAAGATTTCTTTCACTTTCTCGAGCACTTAGAGCGAAGGATTGTATTAAATACATAATTAGTTTGAGGAATTGCTTAAAAGGACGCCGCATCGTCGAGATAAGCTGGCGCCTTCTCCCTAAGGATGCCGACGGTTGGGACAGACGCGATTCTAGAAAACCAGACTGGCCCTTCAACCTTCTCGGAATCATACATCCCTATCTTCCTGAAAATCTCATCAATCACAATAACTTACACGTGATAAAGTCTCAAAATTATTCCAATATAATGTAATGTAAAAATTTCTTATATCGACAGATTAATGAGACATATGTGTGCATGTATTGTATGAATGCATGTGCGAATGAAAAAGTAGACAACGGAACCGATAGAGCCAAAAGACCAGACGATAGACAGAAGACGTAAGAACGCGATGATTGTAAGGTGACATTTTTAACATATACTTAAGTATAGGTAGTTTCGTTCTAGTTTTATCTATAGTTTTACGTCTTACGTTGTATTAAATATAGTTTAAGTACACCCAACTCTGTTTTTATTCAAACTCCTTTTGCACGATTTTGATCTAAAACGAATTAGAAAAAAAAGGCTGTAGGAGGATAAGTATGATCCAGCGGCCTTAGCTCCGATCATGCTCGCTTTTTTTTGTTAAATTAGTACCTATGTGAGTACTTATCACAGTAATTTTCAACCCTTAAAAATTCATCCCCAGGGAGTAATCGTTAAATAAACAAATTTTTTCAAAAATTCATAACTTGAGAACGACTACTTTGATTTTATTGAAATTTATTCAGGACGTACATATAACTAAGGTCTCTGATTTAAAAAAATTTCAGACTTGATGAATTGACATAACCTTAGAAAAAAAATTAAAACATTTTTCAATGACTACTATTGGTAGGTTATGTTTGAGGCACAACTACCAAACTTTTTTTATAGATTTCTAACACCATTTTGCACCATATATAATTTTGGTATAATTTATTTCTTGGTGCGTCATATCCAAAAAAAATAAAAAGTCTAATTTTAATCATATTTAATTTTTTTAAATATGTTATAATTATGGCACACCCATCCTAAATTTTTTCTGGTTTTCTAACATCATTTTGCACCATATATAATTTTGGTATAATTTATTTCTTGGTGCGTCAATGCAAAAAAAATAAAAAGTATAATTTTAATCATTTTCAATGTTTTTCATTATGTTATCATTATAGCACAATCATTTGGATTTTTTTTTAGCTTCCTAACATTATTTTGCACCATGTATAATTTCGGTAGAATTTATTTTTCGGTGCGTCATATGCAAAATAAATGAAAAGTCTAATTTGAATCATCCTCAATTGTTTTCAATATGTTACCGTTATAGCACAATCATGTTATTTTTTTTGGTTTCCTCACATCGTTTTACTTTATCTATAATAATTTCTGAATTCATAATTCATAATAATAATAATAACAACAACAACAACAGAAACAGTGATTATAATAGTTATAAAAGTAATAAAGACAATGGCAAGATTAGCTCCATACGTCTGTAGCTTTTGCCTGCTCATGCGGGCCCGCGCGAACGACAGACTTGATACCTAACTCATTATACCCACCACTAAACGCATATCCCCGCTACATCTATCCACAACAGCACTAGCAACGGACGAAAATTGCATTAGAACGTTAGGTCGATCTGCCGAATCAAAATTAAATATTCGCTATCATCGTTATTGTAGTAAATGGACTTTTTGTTGTTTTTTTTTGGAAGTTGCCGAAATATAGAAAAACTGTATACTTTTATTGATTCCAATGTAACACGCTGAGAATTATGAGTTCAGAAATTATTATAGATGGAGTAAAACGATGTTAGAAAACCAAAAAAAATAACATGATTGTGCTATAACGGTAAGATATTGAAAAAAATTGAGGATGATTCAAATTAGACTTTTCATTTATTTTGCATATGACGCACCGAAAAATAAATTCTACCGAAATTATACATGGTGCAAAATAATGTTAGGAAGCTAAAAAAAAATTAAGATGATTGTGCTATAATGATAACATAATGAAAAACATTGAAAATGATTAAAATTATACTTTTTATTTTTTTTGCATTGACGCACCAAGAAATAAATTATACCAAAATTATATATGGTGCAAAATGATGTTAGAAAACCAGAAAAAAATTAGGATGGGTGTGCCATAATTATAACATATTTAAAAAAATTAAATATGATTAAAATTAGACTTTGTATTTTTTTTGGATATGACGCACCAAGAAATAAATTATACAAAAATTATATATGGTGCAACATGGTGTTAGAAAGCTATAAAAAAAGTTTAGTAGTTGTGCCTCAAACATAACCTACAAATAGTAGTCATTGAAAAATGTTTTAATTTTTTTTTAAGGTTATGTCTATTCATCAAGTCTGGAATTTTTTTAAATCAGAGACCTTAGTTATATGTACGTCCTGAATAAATTTCAATAAAATCAAAATAGTTGTTCTCAAGTTATGAATTTTTGAAAAAATTTGTTTATTTAACGATTACTCCCTGGGGATGCATTTTTAAGGGTTGAAAATTGCTGTGATAAGTACTCACATAGGAACCTTTTTAACAAAAAAAAGCGAGCATGATCGGAGCTAAGGCCGCTGGATCATACTTATCCTCCTATAGCCTTTAATTCTCTTTTTGCACAACCTATTTTGATTTAGCACGATCAACCCAGATTCTAAGAAGAAAATTGAACTTCTCTTTTATTTTTATAACTGTGATACTGGAGACGAAGAATGTAGTCCCATTTCCATTTGTGAAAATTCCCCGAATTTTATATCCTCAATATGGAATTTTCTCTGCTGTGTCGGAAATTTGAGTTTGTTGTTGAAGCGAAGTGAAAAGTATTTATCTTTTGGATGTTTATAAAAAATGTATTAAGAATTGTCAGAAAGTGACAATGTACAAAACCTCTTTGTCCGCAACTGATATTATTTTGCTTAATTTTTGTGGTCATGATTTAGTGACATGATTTTTTTCTATTTTCAATGATAATTTACTTTGTATGGTACATCTGCAATCTTCATGAAATAAAATGTGTAAGATCCTAACACGAAAACTCATAGCTTATTGTATATTTTTTGCGTATTTCTGATGACTGGAAACAATCTTCTACTTTTCCATTAACGCAATATATTTTTTTACACCAATTTTTTTAAAATTTTTTCTCGTGTAAAAACAGAATTAGAAGTATAGTGCTGTCTATTTCTTTTATTGTTCCCCCAAATCGTGTTCGGAAATCTATTGTACAAATCCGAAAAATATTGTAAAATACAAAATTAAAACTTTTGGTTGCAGAAGTTCATAATCGACTCATAACACAGATATCACGATAAAAAACAACAGTCGAAATTTCTCAAAATAAATAGTAAATGACACACTCGTACCTAATTATCGGCACATATCTCCATAGCTTATTGCATAACTCCTATTATTAAAAGTACAATATGTAATCGATGAATAATAAAAGAACAGCAAATCAAGTACACCTGATAATTGTCTGAATAATTGTTTAAAAATAATTCTCTTCTTACAATGCTTAGGTTTGCTTGGAAGCTGAAGGGTCAAAGGAGCAGATCCGCGTAAGTAATACCTACTCCTGAAATTTCGAAAACCGAAAAAGGCTGTCAAGGAGAGCTAACAAGCAGCTGCCGCCCTTAAATTCTGGTAGAACACAAGTAAACCTACTCGAGGGCTGAGAAAGAGGACAGAAAGGTGTATCGATTACACAGCGTCGTGGAGCGTGTTAATCTCCGTTCTTCATGGACAACAGCAGCCAAGAAACCGACGTATTCGACACCGATTTGAGTAGCTTAAGTCTACCTGAAATACCCGTAGAGAATTAAATGCATCGTCGACCTTTCCCTTCGAGATTTGAATTCTGAAACTATTCTGACCGAAATGATTAACAGAGTTCCATATTCGACGTAGAAATTATGCGAGAATAAAATGAGAGAAGAAGAATGCAAGAAGAAATGAACACGATTATGAATAAGTCGTGTACACTGATATAAGTATTATACACTGTATGTGCTCCGAAAACATTTACACTACGTGTAAATAATTTAAACTGTTGCGTGTATGGATTATAGAATTTGAAGTAAAATGCAGTTAAATGTCAATAATTACAATTCAAGGAAGGAGCAAAAAAAACTTTTTTGATAAAAATTTCAAAATAAA
The DNA here is from genome assembly GCA_910591515.1 of Cerceris rybyensis. Lineage (NCBI taxonomy): Eukaryota > Metazoa > Arthropoda > Insecta > Hymenoptera > Crabronidae > Cerceris > Cerceris rybyensis. The sequence goes on from OU342789.1 coordinate 85,383, forward strand.
AATGTCGAGTTATAAAAACTTTGTCTTATCAAATTCTTGAGTAACATGTACAAGAAATGAAAGTTCTGGTTATGAAAAAATACTTGAAACTTTTTGGCCAATATTAATGTTTTAATATTTCACTGCATATAAAAGTGTTACGTGCTTAGAACTGGTATCATGCAATGCTCTGTACTAAAAACTTTGCAAGCTAGATTAATTAATATAGGAAGATAACAAATATGTAGAGTAATTACATGGAGTATCGTTTTTTAACCCTGTACAAACTGAATTATTGGTTAATTTCGAAGACTAGTAGAACACGTTAGAACAAAAGTGTAAGATGTTACTACGTTTTTCAACAGGTATCCGAATAATTATACTATAAAAGTATACGCGAATAATTATAGTTACAAAAAGTGTCGATTTATAAGACCTTTCAGATCATAAACGGAAAATCAAATTTTACTAACATTTCACTAAATTTCATCGAATTTTCCGGTTAATTAAAAATTTGAGGAAAGACTAGCTTCAGTAACATGTAGATTCAAAAAATAAGTTACATTTCATTTGATTTATCTGATCTTAATTTTAAAGGAAATCTGTTTTATTAGTAAATCGAACTATATTAATTTACAAATAAAACAATGATTTCGAGCAACAGAAGAGCAGCTGAATACTTTATTAAAGAAAGCACAATTCAAAAGAAATTAAATTTTTATTCCCTTCAGTTACCAAAATATTTCAAAAACTATATCTTCAACCCTCAATTCTATAGGGTATTTCCCCTCTTCAATATGGACGATAATAAAAAAAAGAAAGAAAAAAAAATGTAAAATAGTTTTTGGAGAACTAACTCATGTAAATTTCATTAAAACCAGCGTGTACTAATTCAATATCACCCTTTATTACTCAAAGACGCGATATATAAATCACAACCTAATAAGTTGAAAATCAATTCCAAAATGAAAATTTCGAAATCGAATACGAAGAAAATCTACATCTATGGCACTACAGGAAAACCGAAGGGCTCATATGAGGGAAAAAATGGACAACTAATTGACACCAAGTATATCTTTCGCCTTCTCAGGGGCGGCCTCTTTTGAAAAGCCTAATCAGGAAAACGGAGACACGAAGATAGAAAGACAAAGACGGTGACGAGGAACGGGAGAAAGACGGTGAACAAGAGACAAAAAGACCGAGAAAGATAGTGAGACAAGGCGAATAAGAAAGAGGGTGAATATCGGTGTGTGGCGACCTCCCGCATGCGGCATGTGAAAGAAGAAACGAAAAACGAAACCAAAGACACCAATGAAAGGGAAGAGGCATTTGAGGACAGGCCGGGCTGTCCAAACATTGGACAGCTAGATAAATGGGAGACCTCTACCGCTTCTGTAAAGTCGGTAGTCTCTTTCCGTTTCCTGAGCTTCCGTGATCTTCCACATCCCACTCTATAGTTTGTTTATGTTTCAATCCTTCTTTTTATCCACATTGAGAACAAAAACCATCATTCTGCTTATTGGGCTTATACTTCATTTAATAAAGTGTAATTTGCCAAAACTTATTGTTTCATTAGTACAACGTGAAATATACATTTTTTCAATTACAGTCGACCCTTGGTAATCCGACAAACGTTTTGCAAGACAGTGTCGGATTATCAAATTTGTCGGATTATAGAGTACTGTCACAGCCCCCTGTAGTCCGGAAGTTTTTGAAAAAGCGTACCTTGTCACCCGACAAATAACATATTAAAGTGGTAAGATTCTATATGTACTATACCTAAATCCTACGATGTGGAATTTAATAAATTAAACAACGCAATAAATAGCTTAGGGTTCATTATAAAATTAACACAATTAATGCTCTAGAATTTACAAAAAAATAATAACCAAACATTTATGTTAATGTTTGTCCACGCGTTCGCGAAGGATTTTGCCCCCGACCCCCCCCCCCCACATTTGTGTAAGATTTATATCGCAACTCGACTGTACCTACATGTTATAGGCATGTCGGATTACGTGACATGCAGGGGGTGACGGATTAGACAGGAGCCGGATTACCGGCGGTCAACTGTACTATGTATGTACTTATGAAGAGAAATGTATAGTTTTGTCGTTCTTATTTACTCTTTACAAATATGAATTTATAAATATTTATATGGGGTAATGTAGTTATGTTATTGTTTTTGAACAACGTTTAGTGTTAAATTTTACTTTTTTAAACCCCTCAATTAAATGGCGCATTATCTGGTCCATCTAACATTTCCTAGTTTATATTTTTTCGTTTTTGTAAGTTCCTGGGGTTTAGAATATCTCTCGTTGTACGATGATTGCGTCACTATGTAAGACAATAGTCTGACACGTAGGAATCTCAGATAAGATCATAACTATTTTTTAAACTATTGTTCAGATATTTAATGTATTGTTGGGTAACTATATTATGTTAAGTAGTGAAATAAATAAATGTATTTGATTAAAATATAGAAATGTGGGTAAAATTTTTAAATGATTTTACATCGTTTTTTCTAGTTATTGCAATCAACAACTTTCTATAGATTTTCGTTTCAGATGCGTTCCAGATACGCTTCAATAGATTTCTAAATACGTTATTTAAAATTAATCAATGTACTTGTTACATAATTTAACTCATTTAGTGACGAATACAAAAATATTCTAACACAGAAATAATAGTTGTAAATTACGCGAAATCTTGATCACCACCTAAAGTTAACGGGTATAACGTTCAATATACTAGCCCGCCTAAAATGTAAGACATTAATTTAAAAACCCAAAACTCCCAGAATCGTATTTTATAAAGTTTGAACAACGTTTTGTAGATAAATTGCAAAAATAAAAAACAATTGGGAAAAAGCTCACATTGCTCCGTGGATCAACAGCGTTATTGGTCAGTTTAAGTTTATTAAAACTCAGAGGATGTTGCATCCAATGTGAACCCGTCGCCGGACTATCCGGATGCAGGTAAATTCTGCGATCTATTCGTGGTTGAGGCTCAGCAGGACCAGCAGAAGTCCATCCTCTGGTGCCCGTACAGGGCTCCTCGAGGCCGCTGGTACTGCTCCCGACGTACTTGTGACGACGATTGGACGCTGGCGCCACTTCAAGGAGGACGCAATAACGAGCCCGTCTTTCCAGGCCACTCACCAACAGCTGTATCGATGGGAACATACGTCTGAAATGGAAACAATACGTGTTTTCAAATGTTTACTGTAGAGGACAATGGAAGAATGTGAACAATTTGCGAATGGGGGAAAAACATTCGATCGTCACAACCACCTACGGTTACATACATTTTTTGCGGACAGTAGTAACAATAGATCTACAGAGGCCGTCGTTCTTTTACTAAAAGCAAAAGTAGGAAGGCTCCTACTTTGTTTCTCAACTTTATAGAGAAGCAATACAATAGATATTTTAAATGTATTTTACAATATATAAATTGCTAAACAGATTGTTTGCTTTGCCGCTTCCTCCCTCTGCTTTGAAAGCACTTAGATATTCGTAATATTTAAGTACAATATTCGTAGATCTAATGTTAAAATATTTGTTTCAAAATATTGTACTTTCTCGCTGCTCTTTCTAGAAAATTTATAAGTATATCTTAATTAACTGATCCTGATATATCTTTGATTACCAAATTTGACCAATGATACCGGCAAAAAATGTACTTTTCTTACATTTTTTCCAGAGTTGCAACTAATATTCTCACAGTTATCGTTCTATAATTTTTCAATTATCTCTCTTTCAATATCCGAAACCTTACATCAATTAATTATTTATATAATGCCCCATACTATGTATATCAACCCTCAACTCTTTAACACGAACCGCGGAAACCATAAAATCGACGGGATGTTACTTTTTTTATAAAAAATTCTCAAATTTATAAAGAAGCAGTACTTATGGTATATATTTCAGGCGAATCTTATAACACATAAATTATTACGCTAATAATCTTCTTTGTTGTTCAAGTTCTCCTTCTTTAAAAAATTTATTAGGTATATCTAACTGTACCACATTGAATGGCCGTAGATCTATTAGGTATAAGGGAAAGTTCTGTCGTTTTTGAACACGTGCACTTTTATGCGTTGTCTTTCCTCAGTAAGAATTCTGATCCGACTGAAACCAATTTAAATACTTAGATTAGTATATGATTGATGATTTATACACATTTTTTTGTATTTTAGTCAGTTTTTTAAACTTGTAAAACTCTTAACATGAATGAAGAAAAAGTGCATTTAAGACATTGCGTGTTGTATGAGTTGCAAAAAGGGAATAACGCGATGGAAGCAAAAAAAAGCTTGTGTGACGTGTTTGGAGTGCATGCAGTAATAGTTCGATGATGGCAAAGATGGTTTGCGAAATTTCGTTTGGGTGATTTTTCTTTGAAAAGTGAACCCAAATCAGGAACGCCATCGCAGTATGGTCAGGCCAAATCCCACGTTAACTTCCACAGAAATGGGCTTCAAGCATGAAATTCATCAGACTACTGCTTTGGATCACATTAAAAGACTAGCTTCCTGTCCAAAATCTCTGTTTGAATGCCATATGTATTAAAAACAACAGAATTTTCCCTTACACATAATATTAGGTTGTCCTGATCATACTGCGACGGCTTTCCTGATCTGGGTTCATCTTTCAAAGAAAAATCGCCCGGATGAAATTTCGCAAACCATCTTTGACATTTTTGAACTGTTACTGCATCCTCTCGAAACACGTCACACAAGTTTTTTTTTGCTTCCATAGCGTTATTCCCTTTTTGCAACTCATACAACATGTAATGTCTTAAGTGCACTTTTTCTTCACTCGTGTTAAGAGTTTTACAAGTTTAAAAAACTGACTAAAATACAAAAAAATGTGTATAAATCATCAATCATATACTAATCTAAGTATTTAAATTGGTTTCAGTCGGATCAGAATTCTTACTAAGGAAAGACAACGCATAAAAGTGCACGTGTTCAAAAACGACAGAACTTTCCCTTATACCTAATACATAGTGATATTGTTGTAATCTCTCCGGCCTCTAATAGTAGTAGAAAATGATAAGATTTTATTAAGGATTCTGAATGATTAATGAGAATGATTACTGATGAAGATTAATACTGATTGTAGACTTCTGTATAACGCGCAGGCATGCATCGGATAAACTTATGGAAGTTTGAAGAATTTGAACAGGTTTAATTCCACTCGAAATTCGCTAGCTTCAACATTTTTATTAAACTAATACTTTTGATATTAAAATTAAACATTTGTAGAATGAAATCATTAAATAACGATTAACATAAAACCAGAAAAGATAAAAATAGTTGTGGATGCACTCACAAGGGAACATCCCGAAGTGTAAATCACCGACTTTAATGAAATTTTAATATGATATAGATCTCGTCAAATTATTTGACACGTATTTTTTTTTATTGGCAACCGTCTACGTTAACGGGGTGAAAACCACCCTCAAGGTTGAAAAAAAGTATTTTTTAACATATTGTTTAAACAAATGGGTTTTTTAAAAAAATGTTTATACCATTGGATTCGTGGTTGAAATACGTTAATTTTCAGTCCTTACGAAATTTTCGTATCTCTAATAGTTTCGGAGATATTCGATAAAATATTTTTCGTTACCCCAAATTTGGGGGCGGTTTTCACCCCTTTAACGTGCACGATTGCCGATAAAACAAAGTAGGTGTCAAATATTTACACAAAATCTACTTTATACTATAATTTCATAAGAATTGGTGATTTACAGTTGGTGATAGTCATACATGGTATTGATGTGACTCTACATCCGACAGACCTGAAAAATTAAATAATTCTGGGGAGGTGTGCTTTATATATTTACAATTTCCAAATATAAACTGCTTTAACTGATTATATAGCTGTTATAGAATGCTCGTGGTGGTAGAAAATACTTGTTATACCAATAACAATGAATACCACTATTGCAATAATTATTAAAAATTATTAATTAATCAATCGCATTTTTTAAATTTATATAAAACCAATATCTGTGACTACTAATAAAATCCGGCCTTTCAGAGCAGTCATACATGTACCTATATACGAAGGAATAACTTGACAAGTACGCAAGCGTAAATATTGAAAATGTAATAACTTTTTTTGCAATACAAATATCAAATTTTCTATTTATCCGTATTTTGTGTTTCGATATATAGTATTCACAACCAAATATTCAAGAAAATTGATTGAAATTTAACTGACAAAATGATGAAAAAAGTAGTATTTTTTAGCGTATTATTTAAACAAATCGATTTTTAAAAAAAATGATTATACCATTGGATTCAAAATCCGAAGGCATTAATTTTCACTCCCTACGAAATTTTTGTATCTCTAATAGTTTTCGAGTTATTCGATAAATAAATTTCAGGACCCTAACTTTGAGGGCGGTTTTCACCCCTTTAACGTGGACGGTTGCTGATAAAAAAGAATACGGATCAAATATTTTCGCGAGGACTATATCTGTTGTATTTTATAACTGCCAGTTGTGTTATATTGGTTATTCGCAGTGAATCGAATCCTCTTTGTCTAACAATAAGTATATTTATTGGCGCGGTACACTTTTTACATACACGACTTTTCACACGTACGGTTTTACAGAGAGTGAGAGGGAACGCGATATTCCTCACGTACGCCTCATGATACACATAATTACCGATTTCTAAAGAAGATGTCGCGATTTACCGGTAATGCCATTTTTCTGGTTTCCAACAATATCATACTAACATTTCATAAAAATCGGTGATTTACACCTCGGGATGTTCCTTGTCAGTGGTCTTCAATTTTTTTTAATACTGATATTTTTATATTAAGCATACTAACAAGTTCGTAAATATTGTAATTTAATTTCAATATGAAACTGTTGAAATAACAAATTTACAAGTTGTTTTAAATGTACATAATATGTGCTATAAGAATATGTTTATGTTGCTTTGGCTCAATGATTTTTTTGACTTAACAGTTTGCAAAAGTTCTGAATTTCTTTTATGAGCCAGGAGTATTATGATTATATTTTATTTTATTCTAGGACAAAGAGTTAAAGAAATTTTATACTTTTAAGAGTTAAAGTTTCACAAAACCTTACAACTCTGAATCTTCTACAAACAATAACTATTTATCTATCACCGTTAACGAAATAAACAACCAGCATTCAAAATTGTTATGATATGTTTGAAATTTAAAAAAGTTATATAGTGTTTTAATATAAATACTAGATACTGCCGAAAATTAATTATCATTATTGAAAATTTTTGTTTTGAAAATTAACAATATTTCTTTAAGTATCTCTAAACTATACTGGCATGCACGCTATTTATTTATGTATAAACCAAACTAAAATATTTATTGATATTCATCGCCTAAGGAAAACTAAAAAAAAAAAAGGAGTTAACAAATTTCTTCGAAAAGTGTTGGTACTTGATATGGTTTTGCAACTTTACAAAAGCAATTTAAAAAAGGAATAAGAATTTTAAGATCACGGAAATGTAAAACGAAAGTGGCATAATCTTTATAGTGTCATTGTACTTAAATACAATAATATGAAAAGGTTTCGATAACGTTAAATAACAAATGTACAACAACCGCACAATCTCCCGATTATAAAATTAATAGAACATACAAATTCTTATAATTTTAATATTTACTTGTCTAAATCGGAAAAATAAAATTTGTTATTAACAATACACTATACTTCTTTTCCATCTCATTTTCAAACTATAAATGACGCACAAAAAGTAACAATTCTTTCCAATAAAAAGAATAAAAACATACAAAACATTACTGTCAAATTATAAAATATTGCCTTAAACCAGTGACCTTTATTTATTTATTACGTATAAATTACGTGATGAAGACAAAAGATATCACCCGGTTAATCTCTCAACTCGTTACGACAACTTTTAAGTCAGAATCCTAATGTCCTTTCATTGCTATTAGAAATTCGCCGAAGAGCAACCGACTTCTTAGCTTTTCACTGTCATCAGTGACGGTAGACGGATTGCACTTTTTGCGCAGGTAGCACGAGCAAACTCGAAGGGATAGAAAATTCCCAGTCATTAACTACCCAAACGACGACTGGGCGTCGTCGTAAGATTTCCTCTTACTTCCTGTGACTACTCAAGAAAGTGGCACAGTTCCTATCTTCCCAATGCAGCCCATCGAGTCTCTCCTCTGACGTGTAAACATTTCAAACTCACGGATAATCCCATAAGTAAACTCACGAAAAGTCAATCTGAAATGGTTCGGTCGATTTGCATACCTAATTGCGGATTTTCCACCGTTACCTTCTTCGACTTATTTACATGTGCCTTTTGCACTTATTTTTGACTTAGGACCACCTGGAGAGTCAACAAAGTGCGAGGTAAAATTGGTATCTAGTTGTACTTTAGACTTTAACGAATTAATAAATTAACCCACAATGGTCACTTTTGACTTTGTGGCAACGTAAAATATATGAACACTCTTATTCCTCGGAATCATTTTAGTATCAAAGTATTCATATTCAAAACTTGAAAATTTCAAACTTTATGATTGAATTCTCAGACACCAAGATTTTGTGATTTAAAATTCTACTTTTAGTAATTCTGATTGTACTCTTCTGGAACTAATCTTTATAGATAACAACAAATTTAGGCAGCAGAGAATTAAAATAAAGTGAAGTGTCTTTATTCATCCTGTTCAACAATCTTGTAAATGTTGTTTCATCTGCGCAATTTGATACTTTACAAAATGCTGCTGATACAGTTTTACACTTTCGACGCAATTTGCAAAATATATTGAATTGTTTTACTACAACAACAAGTTATCTTTGTTTTATTATCGCTTTATTAACTTACAAAATGAGCGTAATATTAGAAATATTAATGGTAACTTGAAATTTTTTGGCGATATTGCAATTATTAAGCATAGATGCGCTATAAAGATCATTTGCTTTGACCCGTTTCCGTAATCTTAAAATTCTCATTCGTGATTCTAATTCCTATGCTGTTTTAAGTCACAGCAAGTCTTCACGTTTTAAAAAATGTTGCTTTTTTGAAACGTTTTTATTACATTAACCTTAGTGTATTTGATCCGCTTTTGATTATTTACAACATTTCATATTACAAAAAGTGATCTATTGTAATAATGCATATCGCATTACAGAAGTTATAACTCCGGCGAAGAAAATTTTAGGCAACCAATTTCCCTCTTCACTTTCTTATTGTTCAAAACATTTATTTGGTTTGTTTAAATATATTATATTGAAATAATCGATAACAGATATAGTATTGACATTAATAATTCCAAGACGGTCAAAATGATCCTAATTTTTTACAAAAGTTCCCGAAAATAAGGTTGCAGTACCTACAGTTAATATTCCACTTTAAGTTTAGAAAACAAAAATAACTTAACTGATCATCTATTTCAAGTTTGAATTCTTCTTCGTTCAATTTTGGGATGTAAGTTTAATATGGTTAGTTGAATATAATTAGTGTTTAACATATATAAATTTGACAGATGTATATTCCGATAGTTCTAGCATTAATTAATTTGCATTACGAAGGGGAATATTTCGTTTAAAATCTTTACTCTATATCACTAACTGCGGAATAATCCGCGAAAAATCAAAATACTTCTATTAGCAATTTTGTATTTATTAACACATATTATGCATTTGTGCCTCATTAACAGTTAGTATTACATTTTTCAAGCTACGTATTTAATGGGACTAACTACTATTTCTGAAACCTCTTTGACATGGTAGTTAGTCTTTCAAACAACATCCCTAATATTATCATATTTATATTGTTATAGTAGTTAGCTGAATTGACCACGGCTTACAGTAATAAAACTTTTTTAAATATTTTATTTTTCTGTACCTTAAAGGTCATTAATTCTTTCAAATAGGTGTGCTTCAAAGAATTAATTGAGAATTATAAATATTCGCATGAAATAAAGTTATAAATGCTTTTATAAATCACATCATGAGGATCACTATCGTAGTAATATCGTACAGGTAATATAATTTGATCTATGACGCAAATTGATTAACACAAAAGATAAAATTTCTTAGAAACATGACATTTCCGTTAAAGAAGGGATGACTATGGTGTAAGTCGCTGATCGGACGAAGATAATAAACAGCCTAACAGTAAATGCTCCAAATGAGTTTTAATAAAGGCAATAATTTTACCGAAGTAACGTATTTCATACCTGACTTCTTTTAGATTTAAAGGTTAAATCGATTAAAAAAAAGATTTTACAAGATAAACGTAATTACCTACGGAAAGTACGACCTGCATTTAGCTCCAACTGAAGCAATTTCTCATCACAAGTTAAATGCGTTTTATTCACAGAAATGCAAATAGAATATTCATTTCCGTAAAATAAATGGTTACTGTTACGTAGAGCGTTGAGTTAATTAACTTGCGATTAACCCATGATAAAGTAATTGTTATCAGTCTTCGGTATTACCCAAATAAATTGTGCGAAGTATAATCATTAAGAAAACGTTTTATCGTATTATATTTGGTGGATACATTCTGATAGTTCAAAAAGTACTCTAAAAGTTCGAATCATTTAAAGAAAAAAATGTATCAAAGGACATATTCATGCATACAGTTACTCAAGAAGGATATAATGTCAAAATTTAATAATTCCGTTATTTCAATAACTCCTAACGCTAAATTATTTTTCCCAAACGACATAGTAAAAGTGAAAGTGTTCAATCTAATTTATTTAATTTAAATGCAAAATAAACCTGAGATTCTCGAATTGTCTCTCATGTTATTTGCAATATCAAAATAGTTAAATATTTCAAATACCTCATTACTTCAAACGATTATTTATTATTTTATGGCAATCAAGATGTGTCCAATCCTTTATGACATTATCAAATACTAATTTAATAATAAACAAATATTGAATTTATTTATCTTTCTAATTAATGCCTGGTAAGGTTCATGTTACAATTCCACTTTGTTAACGTCTAAAGCAAAGTTGCAATCAACTTTTCAATTTTACCTCCCACACTGTCAACTATCCAGGTGGTTTCAAGTGAAAGTAACGCAGAAATGTTTACTTAGTGCCGGAAGTTCGAAATTAACACGCGTTTAAGTAACTTGAAAAAAAGAAGTTCGTGTCTCACAGAATCAAGATCGACGCCACCGTTTCAATAGTCAGTGGCTAAGTGTGGCGACCCTCTAAGTGGAGGATTACGCCGTCGCGACGGCTCCTGGTAGACCCGTGCGCCGATGACTCCTGGTTGCGTCTGGTTCTTTTAAGATGCCTCTTAAGTTTATCGAGGACAAGATAATTTCAAATCCGGCTCATCGGTAGCACGCGTCCTGGTTTTCTTTCATCTACATTCTATTAGATATCGGAAAAAGTTCGTGCGTTTTTCTTTTTAGCTATGTATATTAATCAGATTTTAGTTAGAAATTAAGTCAGGTTTTATTTAGAGATCTTAATAGAAAGAGACTGTACTTACAATTAGTGGGCTTCGATAAAATATTCAACAAAAATGGTCCCCACAATTAATAATATATAACGAGAGGAAACGATGACGAATATCGATTTTGCACGAATCGCACGGCTTCACATTATATTACGGGTACCGAAAAGTAATCAAAATTGGAGAAGTGAAAACATAATGGGAACGTCTTTCAACAAAAAATCGAAGGACTTTTTTAAAAAAAGGGAATCGAACTACCTCTACGCTGGCAAAAAGTGTTAGAAAATTATGGAAATTATTTTCTTGATTAGTATTTAAGGTTTCTTTAATAAATATATGCTTTTCGCCAGCAAAAAAAATTTAATTACGTTTCGGTACCCCTAATATTTACGGTTCGACAGAAAATAATGTAAATTATATCAGGAATTTCATCTCCTCCTCCTTACAATCCTGATCTATCACATTTTGATTATTATCTATTTTTGTCAGTATGAAATTCGGTTATCAATTTGAATTTCATAGATGCCAAAGTGAAGATGGCAATTACTTAATTTTTTTTCGAATAAAACACCCGATTTTTTCAAGACAGGGATGTATAAGCTTGTGGAACAGTTGCTGGAAAAAAGTTTGAAGTCAGAAGTGAGAACATCATAAAATTAAAATATGCTTAAAAAAATTGGGAGAATGGAGAATTTGAATTGTAATTTTGAGAGGGATAGAGAATAATAAATATAATATCGGCGCAACGGCTACTTACAGCCTTCTTTCATATATATTTATTTTGTTTAAGTTCTGAATTTATTAAATCCTAATGAAATAATATATCCTCTAATAAAATAATATACACTACTCATATAAATTTCATTGGGAAGTGCAAATTCTTGCAGATCTAACAATAAGAATCTGCACGAACTTCTTCCGGTACCTGATAGCGGATTCGAGAATTCTGAATTTTTCTTTTGTAATAATACGGTCACGTATGAAGAAGTGAAGTTGAAAAATACCAAAGATTCAAGTAAGGTATCAAAATTACTCTTGTTTAATAAAAGAATAGGTGTTATGCATTGCATGACCTTCAAAGCATAATTTCAATCACAATTGCATGTAGTGAATTAACCTGTTAACTGCATTCGACGTATACACGCGCCATTGCTCAATTTCAATTCCGTATCCCGCGAGGGATTTTTAAAACTAAATTCCGCAGTTAACTGCTTAAACGTACCAGTACACCTCGGCACTTGATTAAAAAATACAGCTTTGCGATCTTTTGGCTGGCTATAAAGAATATTAGATACAATTTTCTGTTAATAATTGTCAATCAACTCAATTTTTATTTTGAAAAAGTAACAATGATTTTGCAGCTTTCCCTAATTATTTTTCAGTAGGTATATACATCGAGTTATTGTTATTTTCGAATAAAAATTAATTACCAATGATAGAGCACTATAAAAAATTAATTTCATATAGCTGAGCAAATAATTTAAACAAAAATTTTCATAAATCCAACTGACAATTTTCTCCCGAAATATAATCTCCTAGTAACCCTCTTCAAATGCTTTACACTACAGCTTTTATCTCAAACAATAATAATTTCATACAAAACCATATCTTTTTCAAATGGATATCTACTACTCCAGAAATTTCCTCTCTTAAACATTCTTCACGCCCATATGCCCATTGCTCTGTAAAATGGAAGCGAAACACTTCTGCAGTCCACGTTTCCACTTTTCGTCATATCCATCCTATTGTCTCCATACGGTTGACCAAACCATCGAGTGGTCGTACACAGGGGGTGAGAAGAACCGGATGGAAGTGATAAAAGGAAGAAAGTAGAATCGGAAAAGTCGACGCTAGCTGCGGAAACTACAGCCGACGGAGAAGAAAGAATCGATCGTGCCATGGAATACTGATTGGCATACGCAAGGTCTGCAAACTACTGAAATGTGCAATCTGGCAGGCACGTGGTATTTCGGAGAGACAGAGTTGCCAGGATGGACACAAGGAAAGTACAGTTCTAAGGATGGACACACAGGGTTGCTATTATTGTAAAATGCAGACCGCCCATGAGTACGAATGGTAATAAGAAGGTATGTTGTGAATTGTAAATGGTAACGGAAACGTGTGCATCAAGACATTTTTCAAATAATGGATAAGATTTTTCTAAATATTCGAAGTTTTATCGTAAGAACAATTTAAATAAGTAGCAGCAATAATAATATGAGAGGTGCGAATTACGCTGAATTAAAGGTTGCATTGTAATTAGTGCAACAAGTATAGTTAGCACAGTAAGGAAATTAAACGAACTAAGGAACTTTTATAAGTTATAATTTCTCTATTTTAACCTCTTCGACAACAATGACGTGTGACACATGATGCGATAAATAGAATAACAAAGTTTTGAAGTTTTCCAATAAGTATTAAACTGATAATATTAGTCAGTTGCGAGACGGCCAAATTATTTCTATGATATAACTATTGCAGACAATTATAATAAATGTTAGAAACCACAGAGCAAGTTTTATTTCTGAAAATAATTTTGAGTCATTACGTATACTGTCGAATAGAAATCGGAAGGGAAGAGGTTAATAGATGAGATTACTGCTTGAAGTAATATAAAAATTAAATTGTAGATGAAAGTCGGATGCAATCTTTGTTTAAACTTTTCTTCGGTATCGTTTAATATTAATAAGATATTTTAATATGAGTGAAATTTATTTTCCTTCGGAAACGTTATTTTATCCAAATAACCAAACTACGAAGCGAATGAAAACATCGGTTTGAAGTTTCTTAATATTTTTTATGCTTTCCATTTTGAGAAAATGACAAAAAAGGTTACGAAAGGCGGAAGTAATACAATATTCCTATAACTCGATTGACTCAAATGTATGTATTAAAGGCGATTATGAAATTAGAACAAAATTAGAAGAAATTATTGAGAAAGAATTGAAAGTTCCAATGTTGTGTATGCGTTTTATAAATTTGAAAATATATAATACAGTAAAACCTGTTTTTGTGCGATTTGTTTTATGCGATTTAATTTTTGTGCGATTTGTTTTGTGCGATTTTATTTTGTGCGGTATGTGAATTCCATCGGTGTTGGCATTATACACTGTTGCAAAGTTTTCTATCAGTGTGCACATGTACACTACAAAGCGCTGTTCGGCTCCAAACGCTATGTTAATTTGTTATCAGCGGAATACGCATCACAAGAAGATGCGCGTTTTGGACTACGACGAGCAGCATTGTGCTCGTTGCATTTTGAAAATTTCTCCATGTGTAAAATGAGAAATTAATTTTTTTTTCATCGTTTCCATGTATAATTTAATTATTACTTTTGTTTTAAAGCACTTTCTCAGTGTTTCATAAATCTTTGAAATAGTTTCCAAGCGCGACTTTTTTATGCGGTCCCTATCCACCGCATAAAAAAAATTTTGTCTAATATGTTGTAAAAAATTGTTTGTTATAAGTGTTTGTAAAATTTCTTTTTTTGTGCGGTTTCTTTTATGCGGTCCCTATCTACCGTACAAAAACAGGTTTTACTGTATATATTCGAAACATATTACACATATGTATAATGTATATGAAATTCTTTCTATTTCTGAACTCTTTTAGTACACTTTTACACGAAATATGATTGCTTGAATTTTATTTGATTTAGTTGCAATTTTATTGCAATGAAACCTATCGCAAGCACATCTAACACACAATCTGCCTGAAATCGGTGTGTTATCTATTGTAGTAGAACGCACAATTCTCGATAATCTTATCGCGAAAAAAAGAACGCCTCTTTGGAAGAAAAGTAACTCGATCGTTTCCGGCAAATCTTTGCCGGAAGAACTGATTCACCCTGCATCCGTCCGGTCTCGCGTTCATACGCGTAACTTCTGTCGCAAATTTTTCTACCTTTCGTGTAAAGGAGACCGAAAGATCGGTAGTATTGATAAACCGGAACAGACCGTCCGGGCCTTTTCTCTTTTTATGCGGTCCTTCGACCACCCTCTGTGAAACTAATCGGACTGTCGTCACTGAAAAGCGTGTCTCGGTGCGAGGGTGTTGTCTCTCGTTAGTTCCGGAGAACACGAAATTACAGTAAGAATACCGGAGGAAAGATGAGACGAACAGTGAAAGAATTAATCTTTTGCACTCAGAGCACAATTTTCAGTTTGTATCAGTGTACTCAATAAAAGAGATAATATACGTAAAAGATAAAATACATGTAGCTGTTATGTATAAAAATGATAAAACGTATGCCAAGATTGATCATTGTAACATAAAGGAAATCGTTCCGAATAAATTAAATATTTTGCAACTCATTCATATCTACATTGATCATTAGAAAAAAAGAATGGATCTCAAGCGATAAATTTTATATTATAATTTGATGTGTATTGCAATATTAATATGAATTATTGATTTGCTTTTTATATTATAGGTATATATTTACGAAAGTCTAGCGATAATTTTCTGCCACAAATATGTCCACCGAGAATAGAGTTATTTGTGAAATTCTACATAAGCCAACCAATTACAATGGTTTTTACCTTGACTTACAACCTAGATTCTTAAATTAACCTTCATCTGCTCCTTAAAAAATCAACCATAATTTCAGGTGGTTTCTGACCCGTAGTAAGTATATTTGCTATAAAAAAAATCCAAATTTCCTCTACTTTTCGTTAAAGTAAGTTTATTCAGGATAATATGCATTGGCTGTGAAGAAATTATGTCAATTTGGATCAAATCAAATCCTGAGATCGGCGAAAAAGAACAGGAATGGATGAAGAATAAAATCTGTACTTTTCTGATGCATTGATACCCTCACGGTGACAGGAATACGTACAAAAATATTTCGTATCTACTAACTCTTTTTCCTGGCAGTATTTTTTATCGAAATACTTAAGATGAAATATCAGATTTATTGATCAATTTGTTAAATGGATAATTTAGTTTCCATTTATATGACGATATCTTAATTGCGACATGATTACTATGTTTGGAAAATCAATTTCACAAACCTGTCGCGTGAAATTAAAAACACTTTTAATATCATTAGACAATGACCATTTGTACTTAAATGACAAATGCACCTCGCCATTACTTCTCTAGACAAAAAGACAGTAGCGAGTGACTACGAAGCTATCGAGGGTTGAAAGCATTTCGATCAATATTATAAATGACAAATAAAAAAATTGCAGCGCTAAAATAGTTTTAGTAACAATAAAAAAATTGAATAAACTTCGTTAACAAATTTTTCTTAAAATAAATTGCAATGTAACGGGTTAGTATACTGAAATACAGGCTTTGCTTCTTTGTTTCTGCTAGTTTTTTAATTATTCATCTCGAATGATATAACAGCTATGACTATTGAGATTTTTTTAATATGAATGTACACGACATACCATCGCAGGCCGAAAGTAGTAAGTAGGTACTTTTCTAATAGTTTGCAATTTTTGAGCAGATTGAACGAAGGATGAAATAGAACCGAAGAAAATTGAGGGTCCTTTGACTTCCAGGATGGCGACACTAAGGATTTCAGGAATGAAGAGTGGTCTTATGGCGTCACTCCGGCGAAATATTCCTTATGGAATTTCAAGGTAGACGGTTTCGACCAGGCGCATTTTTGAAATAGAAATAAGCTTTTCAAATAGATCAAACGTGTCTACTTTCAAATTGATTCTCCTTTTATAAAAATTGATTAAATTTTAAAAGTATCATTTTTAGCATTAAAATGGCTTAATGTTAATTAGCAGAAGCAGAATTATAATTCGATAATGAACTGAATGTTCATTTCATATGAATTTAAAAAAGTATCCAAAATAATTTTTATCATTTCTATTATTATACTAATGATTTATATGTTTAGAAGCAATTACAGGTATATATACACCTATATTTTGTAAGTCCAACTTTGTCATCATCACACATATTATTCAAATAATTTTTAAATATACGATTACATTCAAATGTAATTTAGGTACTTTCAAGAACTTCTTCAATATTTCTTCATATTATACTTATTTATTTAAGTGAAGTAGATGTTATAATGCATTGTTATTATCACATTATTACACCCAGATATTTTAATTATTGACGCGAAAGTTCTATCTTTTTCACTAAAGAATGGTTTGTATTCGTTATAAAATATTGTCTACTCACCGGCCTAACTTTGTAATTATCATCTCCGTCGTCTCGGTATGGAATTGCTGCCATAATTCGCGATTTTGCAATTCAACTTTCACCTCTTCAGGCAGAGGAAGCCCTCCCCCGGGATTTGATATCGGCCAATTGTTTAAATTAGGGGTGTCTTCTGCAAGAATATGAATTTTGCACTTTGTTTATGATTGCGATAAAATATGTATCTGATCAATCTCTTAACATACGAAAGAATTATTACTTTATTTTTAATTAATCTTTTTCTCAATATTTTTACTAATTCAATTACAAATCAAAAGAAGTATAAAAGTACTACAACTAACATTATTTTAGTATAATTATTCCAACAATACTTCAGCGTCTCGTATCAATAAATATTATGCTTTATTTCAGAAATATTTATGCATTAAATATTTAAATATTGGCATCCAAGAGGTAAATTCCCATTTACTAGATATCTATTTCGATCTTCAAGATATCTGCTTCGTAAAGATGTAATTTTAATAGAAAAAGTTTTACTTCAATAAAACTGATGAAACAAGCAAAATGCAGGTGATATTCAACATGTTAAACAAAATGCTATTAGAAAGGACGTATTTCATTTTTGTATGAAATAACAAGTGTATTTTTCATATTAATATCCTTTGAGAAATAAGAAACGTAAAGAAATTCAAACATATTATTATTGCAAGTATCGTTTTTCACTCTACTTTTGAGGCAAGAAGCGTAAAAGTTTCCCCTCTTGATGCCCGCTTTTGGGGAACAAGAAATATCGCGGATGGGCTAACTCGAAAGCAAGAAAGGACACTTTTGCGAAGAGTATCCCTTCTCGCCGCTTCAACGATTTTCTCTGCACTTGTCTCTCAACATTTCTGCGGTCAAAAGTATTATGCCCAGACTAGGATAATTGGTCCCATCGGTCCATCTTCTTTTCTGGTCCTCGCAGTAGAACCAAGGGGTCCTTTAAAGCAAGCTGTCTCCCGTAGGAAGATAACGATTGTCCGCTTGAACGAAAGTCGGCGGCTTTCATCTTTGGATCTAACAATAAGTCAGCGGATCTGTGTCACCCTTGTTATCACTTGGCGTGCATTAAACACCGCGCATAATAGATACCTAGGTACCTACTTACTTACCTAATGCATCTAGGTATACGGTAGCATTATTGTTCAGAACAGCTTCACACCTCTTCGTTAAATAAAAAACCTTTTTTGTATAATATTAAACTTATATTTAATAACGTAAATATAAAAGATTATTTTATTAAACGGGAACGTCTCAGTTTTCTCGCTATGCGAATTCTTAAGAGGTCAAATTATTCAATGTGAGCAAATATACCTACATTTTGCTGCAAATACTTTGTTTTTTTTTACATTTAATCGCACACTTTTATTGTTATGACATAAAAACTGAAATTGGGCTTTTATTCTTATTAAAAATCACATCAAAATAAATAGAGTGAATTCTACTTAATTGTTAAATAGTTACTTCCATAATTGCATCGACTTCCGTTCAATAGATCTACAGGTATTGATGTACTTTACTTCAACAAAATAGAATATTTAATATGTTTTGCCATTGTATTTTCCATGAAATTATATAGGATTTTAATATGTGTGTGAAAAACAGTTTTAGGCGAATGTGAAATGATGGAGAAAGAAAATGATGTGGAACAAAGAATTCATGAAAGCATAGCGAATGAGATAATAATGGAAAAACAGAAAAGAGTGACCGTATTTTCTATCGCTTCCAAAGATTAGTTACATACATGATAGCATAATGCCGAATGTTTCGAGTACTGAATTTAACACAAAATCTTAAGAATTTATTTATAAAGGAGTTTACCACGTTGAAAAATGAAATTGTAACAGCTTTTCAAATTAAAGTATTGATGAAAGTCGCAAAGGTTTTAGAAAATTAAAGTGATTTTCACGTTTACACATAGCAACACTAAATCCGAAGATAGCCCGAATCTCTTGAAAAACACGTTTTTCAATTCGGAATATTTTCTGAAATTTAATCATTTATAGTTCAAAACAAGCCATCCTATGCATACCTACATAAATGTACAGTAGGCACCGAAAAAATAATCGGTTAATACAGAATACAAAACGGTCATATTGCGTACGGCTGTTGTTACCATTTGACACCAAAGATCCCACTATGTACAGTGCTTTACCTATTCTTTTACCATAAACTCAATACGCTTACCTCGTTTAACTACTTAACTGTGTTTGATGAGTATACTCGTCATGAGTGAAAGCTACCACTAGTTATTTAAATTGTAATTTTGACGAAAACTAAAATATATTCGTAAATTTCAAGATGTTGGGAATATTTTGAGACCATGCGGAATAAAACGAAAAACTAAAGGGTATAAATAATTTGAGATAGATTTATGCTCATCTCTCGATTTTCGTTGACTGGTTAAGATAATGCTTCATATTCCCATTTATTATTATCAACGAATCGTCAAATATTTATAAAAATATATGAACTTTATTCCACGCCGAGGATTTGCAACAGGTCTGTATCTGAAGATGTCACACCGCAAACTCTTTTTCTAATACCTATTTATATTTCGACTATCAATGAAATACTTTCTTTCAATATAAGTAGTGTTACAATGAGAAATACCTTTGGAGTATATACATATATATATCAGAGTGTCTACAGTATAGTAAAATTGAGAGATAAACATAAACAAGATGATTCCTGCTGTGAGCACGAAAGGTTGTAGCATACGACCTAACAATAAGTATACAACTATCGCTGAACGTAGTTTGTAGCACTTAAATAACGGTGGACTTGCCTTTTGAATAGATGAGCGAAAATCTTTAGAAACATTGTTATAAAGAGATAATACTTTTTCGTAAATCTATACTTTATATATTACTGGACTGTGTGCTTTCCTTACACATCGGAATTGAACATTCACTTATAAAAAAGCGAGGAAAAACGGAAATTCAATCTGTTATCATATTTTTTACACATAGTATGACCCTTTTACTACTAGTAAATTTGTATTTATCAAACTTGAATGTATCCAAATTCTACCCTCCTCCCTCCCTTTCTTATTAAAAAATTAAATATCTCCAACGCTAATGCTTTCCTACACGTTATATTCCCTTATCTGTACCTATCTTAAAAACATTTTTAATCAATATGTTACAATATTAGAACATATTTCAACTTTCAAGCTGATATTTTTAGTGTAAGATGTAGATTGCAGATTATGGGTATTAGGTAAGTACATACCTATATACAAAAATTAAAGAGTTTGCACGATTTTGTTTAAATGTCAACGTATATTAACATTTAAAAAATAACTTACAGCAATTAATGGATTATTCGATTCAGTGTGGGAGAGAAAAACATCGTAATACCTATGTATGTATTAAACGATTCAATGATACTTTGAAATGATTTATCAAGCATTATAAGTATACCTAATCTGTGAATTCTAATGACGGAGCTCCGATAATCTAGCAAATCGCGTTTAATAATAACAACGTGGATAAGTTGGTATTCATTATATCCATTAACACTAAAACTGTTTGCTATACTAGAACTTTATATTCAAAGATACTGGATAAATACTTCAAAAGGAATAGAATGCTGGAGGCAGGAAACTTGATCAGTTTAATCTCTTCCATTGCGTAAAATATTTGTAGAAAATTTTGGGAATACTTTTCAATAATTCATAATAAGTCATTATGAATATCTTGATAGATCTAACGTTAATAAGGAAAAAAATTAAGAGGTAACATAAAACATAAAAGATGTTTAAGAAGTCACTGCTCATTAATCTACGACAATTAATGTTTCCAATTTTCCGTCAGCATAAAGAAAATTAATTTTATACGGATCTCTAAATTATTCGTTTCTAAGCAACGATAGCAATAAGTTAGATGCTGCGATAATGTAGGTAAATAACGATCCAAAAACATCAGCAAGTTGCAATGTCCGAATCAACATATTATTTTCGAAGCAGGTGAAATGACATTTTCCGTAAACTATTGCTACGGCGTGAATCACGTAAAATTACGATTTTGGATGATTGTCCATTTATGATTACGGAAAACCCAGAAATGTGAATTATCTTAAAGTTAGCGAACTACACAATGCAATGTTTGTTTACATCGCGTCCTCGTACTTTCGACTACGCAGGAATTTTCACTGTTCCCATATTAGGTATTTTCACTGACAATGAGCGAGAAGCCCGTTTACAATGTAATAGCTAAATAGAAAGCAAGGTATAAAATTAATTAAACGCAAGTGCGAATCGCCTAAGAGAAGAGAAGTTTAAACAATTCCGTCTTAACATGTTGAACGCCATCCACATTTAGTTAGTTTCATCATTCTTACTTTACTGAAATTTTTTTCCATTAAGATCATATCTTTATGCAATCTCTATGCAATCAAAACGTTAAAGTTAAATATAATTCTAAACTCAGCGGTACTTTACTTTTTCAACAGCAATATTTGAATCTTGAATATATTAGCAAATCCATGAATATTGCCATTTACACATCATAAGATATTTGATCGAATTTAACAGCGCCAATTACTATCACCGTTGACCCCCATGGCATTCAATGGGTTAATCATACACACGTGGTAAAATAAATAAATCACGCTAACCTGTTCTTTGCCGATGAAGTGCAATCTGCTGTTGACGAAGCAACATCTGTTGATGGAACTGCAGCTGCAATTCCATTGGCACCGTCATTATTGGATTCATAGTGAAGGTCGTAGTACTACAAACAGATTAATATAAAATAGAAATGACACTCTCGCGGACGAAATTTCATCAAAGAGCCGCGCCGATCGATGTCACACGCGCCGCAGTCAGAGAACAACTGAAGATCTTTCAGTGACTGTAAAAGCAGTTGACCCAGTGGCAATTCATTGCTGCGGACAGTATTCCGGTCTACCGATTGGCTAACGTGATCCCCACTCTTACAAAATTGACACACCCACGTGATCTACGATTGGACAATGCGCGTGCTACCTGTAAGCGGATACTTTATCAGAGAGGTAACATTAACATTATCAGAATAAGATTACTTTAATGATTGTCGAAATAAGTCTTTACTTCTTTATTTCTTCAGTTCGCTTCATGCAAACGAATATGTGTTTTCTTTCTAATTATTTACACTTTATACGTAACATATCTATAAGCGATTAAATAAGAGATTTATATAGATCTATTCATGTTCTGTTTCATTACCATCAGTCTTATTTATCTGTGTAAAATGTGTTTAACAAGTGAGCCGTCTATTTTGAAAGTGGCATAAGTCACTTTGTTTCTAAATCGACATATTTAAGGTTTTGCATTTTAACATGTTTAAAAATATTGATGCCAATTTTCGAGAAGATTTACTTGTATTTGTTATCACAGAATACTTATATTTTCTCAGTATAAATAATTTCGTATAGTCATTGAAAAATCGCCATGTTTCATTACGGAAAGTAAATAACTTATGCGACTTTTAAAATAAATAGTTTAGAAACATTATTGACTTATATTAATTTTGTGCGATGTATTTTACTGAAGTGATGTTTTGAAAGGACAGTGATTTAAGAAAATTGACGATTAAATTACATATATAATAATAATAATTTCTATAATGTATTTCATATAAAGGTTTATTCAAAAATGTTTATTTTCACATTCATATTCATAAAATAATAATTCGTACATTTTGAAACATAACTGTAAGTAATTCATAATTATAACGTATTTCATATAGGTTAGAAGTACATCAGTTCAATTTAATCTTCCTCATTAATAGGAGTGATTAAGTCCTCGGATATCGTATTTTATTCCAAATTTTTAAAATAACTGTGGTATATTGGGAGTATATAATGAAGCAAGTCCATCATGTCTTCATACTTTGCTGAAGTAACAGGACGAGAACCAGCGTATAACGGATCCATTTTTATTTGTGAATAACGGCTAGGTCTTCCTCTTTTTGGTGACAACTCCAAAGTTAGAAACTCATCTTTTTCGTCTAAACTTACAAGTTTATAAAACATTTTATAGGGAATGTCATGGAAAAATCTTATCCATTGAATGTTTAGCCATTTAACTTCATTAAATTAATATTATTATTATTATTACTGTTATTATCATTATTATGCTATACTATTCAATATTCATCATTTATCTAAAAATATATATACCTATATACCCCAGTTTTGTTTTTGTTAAATTGTGTTGTGAACTTTATTTACTATTCAATACCCCTTACTACAAATAAAACATTAATTCTATCTCTTTTCCACTAACAATAAGCCCCAATTAGTTTCTTGAGTACAGCGACTTACGCCACTTTCAAAACAAACATGTTTGTTATCCTGTTAATTAACAAAATTTCTCTCAAACAAAATTTCAATAGTCTTCAACATATTGATTGAAAATTTTTTTTAAATGAAGAGATACCGTTAAATTGTAATTAATGTTATCATTAATTCGATTTTTTGGAAAAAGTGACTTATGCCTCTTTCAAAATAAACGGCTCAAATATCTTATATTGGATTAAATACTGATCATTCTCTGTAGTGTCACTTATTAAATTGTTTAGAAGTAATAAATTTAGCGGCATGAGAAAAATAGGTTAATCGATATGTACCTACATTTTATGTCGTATAGAATTTCCAAGTTTCAATCAAAGTATTGCGTAATAATAGACCAGATTTAAAAAAATGTTCCTTGGCATTGTATGTTTTTTTCTCAGGTTACACCATTGCATTTGCTAATGATAGTCTACAAAAAATAAAAGTGACTTTTGTACAAGGTCAATTGGTTGAATGTCATTGAGGTCACCGTTGACTCGCGCCATTCAAATCATTGTCTTGCGGCTATTAATATTTATGAATTTTCTAATATGTTTCACGTTTCAAAATTAGCATAAAAAAGGCAAATTACTACTGAACATAAAACTATTTTTACCTTTATCTAACGTTCTAGCTCCACAAAGATGTAGGCCTACGTACCTAATTTTTTTGTAGAAAAGCTTCTTCTTAGTGAAATTGAAAAAAATAGAGAAATACTGGCGGCATTCAACGTGCTTAAGAAATTCAGGATGCATGGATCAATTGATGCGCAATAAATAATCTGTAAACAGAAAATAATATCATAATGAAACTCCCTTACTGAAGACTCATGCGAAACGGAGCTCTTTATACTTTGGTTATTCACTTCCATCCAAGGATAGCATCAATTGCAAACAAGTACATACTGTAGAATATTTACACGAAGGTACCAGACCATTCAGTCAATTAGTCAAGTTAATGCTATTGTTGAAAGTATATAAACAGAAATTTGCAATAGTGGAAAGCTGTACAGAGAACAATTTTCTCTGGTGTCATACGCAACATAGCAGAAGAGTTATCGTTTTCACGAGGACCTATAATGTTCTCCTATTTGTCGTGAATTTTTTAAAACTATCAATTCGACAGACACTCATATAATTCCCAATAAGATCATACTAATAACACTTCTACTTATAATGAACTGCATAAAATCATAACAATAGGCGATTGAAGTGAATTTTAATAGGAAGTTAGTTCCTATTTCTCTACATTAATATTTAAATGAAATTCGTACTATTTACAAGTATACCTACTAAATAATAAGAAATATAGTTTCTAAACGTGGCATACTATTTTTTTTTATCAAATAGAAAATGACCCGATTATCTTCGATCTGCACTAACAACTTTAATAACTTTGTAAGTACGTATGGAAGGCTGTAACATAACGCTTAAAGCGCAGGATTCATTTTAAGACTCAATATCTGAACTGTTACTTTCATATTATTGCAACTCCTAACTTATTAAGTTAGATTTAATCAATGTTAGGTAATATTTTTCTTAATGAATGTTATACTGTACGAGAGCTAATAAACTTTATTTGTAAAAATGGTCGTGTCGAACACACTTGTAAAAATTTCTCAGTGTTAACTAAATGGAAATACAAATGCGATATCACAATTTTGAATCACAAACATTATCTTCGTTGACATTGTATTTCTGTACTATTGCATTTATTATTAGTTAATAATAATTATCTACATTATCATTGAATACAAAAGAAGTAAATGCTTAGAATCTTGCATTTTCCAGAGGAACCAAGTGCTCGATTGTTACATTAAAACTCAGTTAATCTTCGATATCTTTAACTCATCCTTTATTAAAATTTCAATTCTTCACAATTACTACTTTCCCTGAACTCTCGTTGATTATTTCAAAATAACCTTAGCACTCGAATCAACGTTTAGCTATCATTATCATCCTTCTTCATTTCGAAAACCGCGATCTTATCGATACAATAAAATCGCAATGAACAATGTCTCCGATTCGTTCGTCGGCGCGTTTGATGGGAGACTCCAACGCAAGATCGCGTTACCGAACAAAGTGAAACGAGCCGAAGGGAAGTAAAGCGTATATAGAATCGTCACCATAAATTACTAAATCCGTCGAGAAGACCAAGCAGACGGCCGTTAATAGTTTGTTCTCAAGTCGAGACGAGTCGTCGAGATAAAAATCAAGAATTCATCCGCAGCGTGTCGCAGCGGTCAAAGGCGATCGCAACGTCGCCTCGCAAGATACTCATCTATAGCTTTTCTCGCTCCTTTCTTCTTCGTTCTCCACCACTTACTACCCCTGTCGTCGCTACTGACCTTCTCGTCGCCGTCCACTCTTCAATCTTTTTTTTCTCTCTTCCTATGCTATGTATTCCTCTCTCACTTCTTTGACCAGGAAACCGTCCTCCCATTTCGCAGCCTACCACGGCAGTCATCGTGCTATTCTAGTGGGTTACGGATTACGGATTAACTGTAAGCGATACCCACAACAAAAGCGCGCGCGCTTTACCTGACAGTCTTGGCTACCTGTATGCTGTTACTTTAAGAAGGTGCATTCTTAGCAACGCTGCTGTATTGGCCGTCGCATCACCAACGACGATACACGATTTCTGCGAATATTTCTCGATAGAAATACAGTGAGAACTGGACTTATGATTTACACTCATATCTCAATTTACGCAGCGCTTCAGTTCCACGTGGATTCGTTTACGTGAATGAAAATTACCTAACTACAATTTGTCAGCTTGAAAGAAACATTATTTGAAATGAAAACTGGTAAATGTTCTTGTTACTTTTAACCGCTTGCGGACGGAGGCACTTTTAAATATTGAGGGATGATCACTTATTTGGCGATCCAAATTCATTTTTTTAAATCAGAGACTCAGAGTGTTTATATATAGGAAATATGAATTACTATTTGCTTAATCATGTTTCAACGATTATATTTCAATTTTTCAACTCTAATCGTGTATACATACGGCGATGAACTATAATGAAAGTTTCTCTCAGACCACATATATGCGATCGTGGTCCTCAAAGGTTTAAAACTTTTACGAGAGTATACTTCTTGGTATCGTAATTAAGTGTGTGTAAAAAATATCGCTTAAATGGTGTTATAATTTACCGCATGAATTGAGGGACGATTGTACTCAATACACAAATTTACTTATCGATATGCAAACTTTTTTTCATACATTACGTTGACTTATAGACACGAATTTATCATTGCAGTACGAAAATTAATGCTTATGTGATTTGAGTTGTAGTGGAGATAATTTTTCTTTTTGTTTTTGAGAAATAGATTACGCAATTGGTTTTACGTAAAATAAAATGGGTGAATATGTTTTGAGACATAAACTGCAGCTAGGAAAGGATTAAATTTGGAAGATAGGCACTACTGTACTAATATTAGATTTTTTAATTTTTCTAATTAAATTTCTAATCACTAGATAAATTTTATATAGTCTCATAAATCTTCTTTAATCGAATTGAAATTAGTGTAATTTAATTTTAAAGGAATTAATTGGGTCTACTTCAATCCCTTAACAGTTATCTTAGGAAAATGTATAAGATTTATCAACATGCCGATGGGTATTGTTGGTCTGGAACCAATTCGAAACAAAAGGTTCTGTGCAAAGTGATAGAAGCTTATGAAAATAAAAGTTGCGCAAGAAGCAAAATGCTCATTTTCCATAGTTTATTGTTAGTGCATGTTAAGTTAAATGAACATGCTTGTATGTAAATTAGGGTATAGAATGCAATGCTATTAACAAGCAAAACATTCTACCTACACTTAAATAATGTTGATATACGTCTCAGAAGATTTATAATTCTCAAAAAAATATGGTTTCATATAAAATTATCTATAATACTGAAAAATAATTTATGGTTCGTTTCGTATGTATCGATCTGTAGGTAGAAATACTGTTCATAGTAAGTATTAGTAAAGTGCTTAGCAAAAATAATGAATTGCAATAGATGCTATTATAAACGGAGAAAGGAAATTACAGAGACAAATACTTCGACGGTTTCCGTTTGTCTTAAGAAGCATTATTAACGCCCCCGTGAAAACCCCATAATCGTTTTTCGATAGCACTAAGCTCACGCCTATTGACCGATCAGTTTCAAGTTCTGTCAATGGGGGGTCCCCGGACGATTTTACAACCACTACCACTGGGCCATTTACTCTCGACGATTAACTAAACTGTTAGAACTCCTTTTCCGTCCTTTTAATCCCCAACACGTAATTGGGTGTCGGCCATTAATGAGCTGGCGAAAAAGAGTTATGGGACATTTGCTAACTGAAGGCTGATACATATTCTTGTGGGTAAAAGTTAACTGTATTCTCGATTGTGAAAATAAAAACTGCTAATTGTAAGTATCAGCATTGTTACATTCTTACCGCATTGAACTCTATTATTTCTTGAAGAATTTCCTTTAAAATTAGATGATGTTTCAAACTACTAAGAATTCGAATTCTTATCAAATCAAAATTTCATGAAAAAATGGTTGAGTTTCTATTTACTTTGACAACGCAACATTAAAGATAAATTAAAAATGTCATAGTATACTTATAATAAGAACGCTTGTTTATGAATACTTAATTTATTCATGACTGCCAACATATGGGAATGCAATGTTAAAATTTGAAACTCTTCGAATATGTGAACCACTACGGCCATATATCCTAAGTGTTTAGGTATTTATGTGATGTAGGTACAGCCTGTTTCAAAAATAGTTGTCATGACTTTTAAGGGTTTTTCTACACTCTTGAATCGGTAGAGGTTTGCGAAAAAAAATGACCCTAGAATTCGCGAAAGGATTGCAAATCTTTTTCTATTAGTTCATCGCATTCATCTTGTTATTTACGTAGGTGAATTGTCTGATTGTGAGCGGAATCATGGATCAGAATAGAACCGTTCTCTCGCAAATTAATTTTTAATTTTCTCTTCGCGATTTCATTTTGGCTGACAATGAGTAAGTCAGGCTTTCTAGTCTCCGACACTTCGGAAAGAAACACATGAGATATTCGTTCTGGCTCGATTAGTTAAAGCAGAAGCATGCTAAACGGTATTAGAAAACGGAGAACTTGTTCGTCTTCGACCCCTGGTTCCTCTTATTGTCAGACATTTTACCTATAGGTTATATATAACAAGACGAGTGCGATGAGCCAATGAAAAAAATTTGCTACCATTTCGCAAATTCTGCGATGTCTTTTTCACAAATCTCCATCGATTCAAGTGTGCGGAACAACCCCTGAAAGCCATGACAACTATTTTTGAAACATGCTATATGCTTCACACTGTCACCGAGTAATGAGAAAACAATCTCACGATTTATTTCCTTATATATTGAATGATATAGAAGTTGGTGATCGTTATTTTTTTCAGTTATTATCATATTCTTCTTCTATTTTGAAGTGTATAATGCAAAAACTTTATTGTGTTAAAATACATAAACTAAATTTTTGAACTGCACTATACTGCAATTGGAGTTCTATCACACATATCTATGTATTAGGAGTACAAATAAGTTTCCGCTGTTTTAAGAAGGATGGTGGTGCACAAGGCTTAGGTTAAAATTGCCTGATGAAAATTGGCATAAAGTAAGTTTGGTCATTTAGTAACAACAGAACGTTAAATTATTATTGACTTCATATCAGCATCATATATTTTTTTCGTCCAAAAATGTCTAAAGGCTATAGGAGGATAAGTATGATCCAGCGGCCTTAGCTCCGATCATGCTCGCTTTTTTTTGTTAAATTAGTACCTATGTGAGTACTTATCACAGCAATTTTCAACCCTTAAAAATTCATCCCCAGGGAGTAATCGTTAAATAAACAAATTTTTTCAAAAATTCATAACTTGAGAACGACTACTTTGATTTTATTGAAATTTATTCAGGCCGTACATATAACTAAGGTCTCTGATTTAAAAAAATTCCAGACTTGATGAATTGACATAACCTTACAAAAAAAATTAAAACATTTTTCAATAACTACTATTGGTAGGTTATGTTTGAGGCACAACTACCAAACTTTTTTTATAGCTTTCTAACACCATTTTGCACCATATATAATTTTGGTATAATTTATTTCTTGGTGCGTCATATCCAAAAAAAATAAAAAGTCTAATTTTAATCATATTTAATTTTTTTTAAATATGTTATAATTATGGCACACCCATCCTAATTTTTTTCTAGTTTTCTAACGTCATTTTGCACCATATATAATTTTGGTATAATTTATTTCTTGGTGCGTCATATGCAAAAAGAATAAAAAGTATAATTTTAATCATTTTCAATTTTTTCATTATGTTATCATTATAGCACAATCATCTTAATTTTTTTTTAGCTTCCTAACATTATTTTGCACCATGTATAATTTCGGTAGAATTTATTTTTGGGTGCGTCATATGCAAAATAAATGAAAAGTCTAATTTTAATCATCCTCAATTTTTTTCAATATGTTACCGTTATAGCACAATCATGTTATTTCTTTTGGATTCCTCACATCGTTTTACTCTATCTATAATAATTTCTGAATTCATAATTCTCAGCGTGTTACATTGGAATCAATAAAAGTATACAGTTTTTCTATATTTCGGCAACTTCCAAAAAAAAACAACAAAAAGTCCATTTACTACAATGACGATGA
This sequence comes from Cerceris rybyensis, assembly GCA_910591515.1. NCBI lineage: Eukaryota > Metazoa > Arthropoda > Insecta > Hymenoptera > Crabronidae > Cerceris > Cerceris rybyensis. The sequence continues at coordinate 115,994 of OU342789.1, forward strand.
TAGCGAATATTTAATTTTGATTCGGCAGATCGACCTGACGTTCTAATGCAATTTTCGTCCGTTGCTAGTGCTGTGGTGGATAAATGTAGCGGGGATATGCGTTTTAGTGGTGGGTATAATGAGTTAGGTATCAAGTCTGTCGTTCGCGCGGGCCCGCATGAGCGGGCAAGAGCTACAGACGTATGGAGCTAATCTTGCCATTGTCTTTATTACTTTTATAATTATTATAATCATTGTTTCTGTTGTTGTTGTTGTTATTATTATTATTGTTATTATTATTATTATGAATTATGAATTCAGAAATTATTATAGATAGAGTAAAACGATGTGAGGAAACCAAAAAAAAATAACATGATTGTGCTATAACGGTAACATATTGAAAAAAATTGAGGATGATTAAAATTAGACTTTAATTTATTTTGCATATGACGCACCCAAAAATAAATTCTACCGAAATTATACATGGTGCAAAATAATGTTAGGAAGCTAAAAAAAAATAAGATGCTTGTGCTATAATGATAACATAATGAAAAAAATTGAAAATGATTAAAATTATACTTTTTATTCTTTTTGCATATGACGCACCAAGAAATAAATTATAGCAAAATTATATATGGTGCAAAATGACGTTAGAAAACTAGAAAAAAATTAGGATGGGTGTGCCATAATTATAACATATTTAAAAAAATTAAATATGATTAAAATTAGACTTTTTATTTTTTTTGGATATGACGCACCAAGAAATAAATTATACCAAAATTATATACGGTGCAAAATGATGTTAGAAAGCTATAAAAAAAGTTTGGTAGTTGTGCCTCAAACATAACCTCCCAATAGTAGTCATTGAAAAATGTTTTAATTTTTTTTCTAAGGTTATGTCAATTCACCAAGTCTGGAATTTTTTTTAATCAGAGACCTTAGTTATATGTACGTCCTGAATAAATTTCAATAAAATCAAAGTAGTCGTTCTTAAGTTATGAATTTTTGAAAAAATTTGTTTATTTAACGATTACTCCCTGGGGATGAATTTTTAAGGGTTGAAAATTGCTGTGATAAGTACTCACATAGGTACTAATTTAACAAAAAAAAGCGAGCATGATCGGAGCTAAGGCCGCTGGATCATACTTATCCTCCTATAGCCTTTGTGCCAAATAAGCATTATTTGCGAGAACTTTTAACTTATTTCTTTAATTTAAAAAAATCTGCAGCTGAGGCGCATCGGTTGCTTGAAGAAGCATATGATGAGGCTGCTTTGAGTGAGAGAAGTTATCGTGAGTGGTTTCAAAAGTTTAAAAACGGTAGTTTTGGCGTAGAAGACAAAGATCGCAGTGGAAGGCCGACAAAGTACGAAGTACCGTTTTCTTTTATTAAAAATTAAGAATTTTTGTTTTTGTATCATTCCTAACGATTTCAAACGATGTGAAACGGCTTGCTGAGTCACTTCTAACGTAAGTGCAAGTTCTGTTTGCGTTTGAGACGAATCTTCCTCCAATAATGCTTCCAATTCTGTGTCTCCGTACTTTCTCGGTCTTCCACTGCGATCTTTGTCTTCTACGCCAAAATCACCATTTTTAAACTTTTGAAACCACTCACAACAACTTCTCTCACTCAAAGCAGCCTCATAATATGCTTCTACAAGCAACCGATGCGCCTCAGCTGGAAATTCTTTTAAATTAAAAAATATATGATGCTAATATGAAGTCAATAATAATTTAACGTTCTGTTGTTACTAAATGACCAAACTTGCTTTATGCCAATTTTCATCAGGCAATTTTAACCTAAGCCTTGTGCACCACCATCTTTCTTAAAACGGCGGAAACTTATTTGTATTCCTAATATATATTATATAAACTATGTCTTCAAACGTAAGCAAGAAAGTGTACGTAGAAAACAGATAAAAAACAGAATACAAGTAGTGCTTTACTTCGTTGCCTGCGAATTCCAGCCATCTCGGAAAATAACCACTCATTATAAGGTGCATAACTGTCGCGTGCGGCGGGCAGGAAGTGAGCCGTAAAATCCATTTGTCAGTATCTTCTCCTTACCCACTTTTCCTCTTAACTATTTCCCTCTTTCGCCTCCCAAAGCATTTCGACATTTCTGCCTGGTTATGACCCGAATACTGTCGAGGCTCCATACGTTTACTTTGTAACCATACCTAACCATATTCTAACCATACCATTACGTTTATTTTGTGTTGAACTTATTACGTGAAGAAAAACCGGTATTAATATGAACATTCTTCACACTAGAACTACCGGCGTTAAATCTAGTATATTTACATGTATCGAATACTTAGTTTGAAAAAAGAAGAGTCAACAAGAGAAAAAAATTGCGTAGAATATTTATTCTATGATTCCAATGAGCTTGAAAAATTTTTAGAAAAAATTGTGTACCAGTAATTTCGACCTGTTTGGTGTGTAACTCTAGTGTTTAAAAAATGGAACACGTAAAAACGGTCTGTAAGTAAAACGGTGGGATCAGTCAAAATTAGAATCACCAAGGTAGTCAAAATGAATGATTTCCAATTCTGTTTACATTCTCCAACATGCGGAAGATCCGTAGAATAGACGTAGGAATGCAGATTGAATGAGAGAATGAGTGAGTGAGTGAATGGCAGAGAGAACGAGAGGATGACGTGAAAAACAAAAGACAGGACAGGAGAACGCGAAGTTAGGGAGTTGATAACGAAACGTGAAAGTGTAAAGACGGCACAACTGCTATTGCTTATTTTTATTATTCTTTTATGTGCTTATCTCATAGTTTCATATTTTAGTTTTCTGTAATTTCATATCAATGAATCTTACAATTAGTAGTAATAAGTGAAATTGTGGGTACCATCACAAAAAGTAAGTATTCATACATAGATATTTCTCGTCAATTTCGGAAAATATAAATGATTAAAATGACCATGTTTTTCTCTTTTGTTTAAAGTACTTGTTTAATATATTTAAATACAATAGATTTTACGTTGGCAGTTCTACTGTTAAATACCTGCAAACATGCAAATAGCGTTGTTTTTTAATGATCTCCGTATCATATAGAAACACTGATAAATAAATAAATCGTTTAAATTAACGTAACATATAATGAATTGTAATGATTAAAATATTCTATTTGAATATAAGGTTACTTTGTAGTGGCAATTATTTCGTAGAAAATCAAATTTTACATTCACGTTACACTTCTCTCACTCTATTCACTTCGTAATTTGTAATCCTTATGAGACGTTGGAAATTGATACGTAATTTATCGTAAAAATATTTTATCTTTAAATATAAATTGTTTAACATTTAACATTCTATTTCACTTTACTCTTCACTCGAAAGTTGAATAGAGATCAAGATTTTTACATCGCCGAAACATAATCGTAGTATTACTGTCTAGTACGATAGAAGTATTAAACTTAACGGATATACCATATCTTCACATATTTCGTTACCATTGCCACTGTTACTTTTCACATTGTTGGAGATATTTTTATTCTTTTTGGAAAGAGCAAAGTATTATAATGAAAGTAAAATAATTATGTACTGAAATATGACTAAATGTGTTCTCTACCATCGAGTAAGAAGTAAATTGTAAAAATATTAGTATGTATATACAGGAATGAGGACGTTTTTACTTCTTCAGAAAAATACACTTACAAAATTACGTCAGATATACTATACGACCAATAAGGATTAACATTTACATATTAAAATGTTGTTACACGTTCGTAGACCTTTATTCATCATTATTAAGGAAGCAACAAATGTTTATAAAAATACACAACGATTATTACGTGATGACGATTTGCAATATGTCCGTGTCAGGGGCTACCAGGTCATAGAATGTCTTTAGAAATATTAACAAAATTGATTATAATAATAATGCTAATTGTTGAATAACAATATTATGGCAAGCAATATAATTAATTACGTATAATAAACATTAACGCAGCTTTTAATATTTACATTTTAATGTAAAAACAGCGCAATTTTCTAACACTAGATTGCCGGATGTTGGTTATACATATATGTACCTATTTCGCCTGAAATGAGTTAATTTGACTCAAACATCAAAATTGATATTTAAAAAAAAATGTATTGCCAAGAAACTTTATTCAGAAGAATTTTTGCTTGTCTATTCTGTTTTTAAAATACATTTTCTGCAAGCTATTTTTATTGCATTTAGCACAGGCACCCTTAGTTCTATTTCTTTTGTATGAAACTTGACCTTGACAATTCAACCGTTTTTCAATATTCTATATATTAAATAGAGGCGTAAAAGTGTTTTGGGATTATAAAAGTATTTTGAGATTTTTACTGGAGTGACCCTTTTATGTAAAAACCAATCATGCACAATAAAGAACTTATTACATGCGTGTGAAACGACCAACTTTGAACATACATATATAATGAGTAAAGGCTCACATCTGTCAAAATAGCTATAGCCTATGGATTTTTAGAACTAATGAATAGAGAGAGGAAGGAATTAGTATTTGTATACATTTCATAATTCCATCAAAAACAAACGTATGTATCAAAGAAATTATTTAAATTTATGTAACAACAAAATCGTAAATGAGTAAAATTGATTCGCTCTGACAATCTAGTGACAATAAAGAAGCTTTCGTAACTTTACAAACATGTAATCCAATTTTTCCAAAGTTTTATCAATGAAAATAATGAAACACAATAATGAACTACCAATTAAGAGAAAGAGGTATTAATCCTGTTTCAGAGATTTTCCACAGAAATGACCACTGAAAGAGACCAGACGTAAATGTCTTTCTAATATTGAGCTAAAGTGCTTCTGTGCTAGATTTCCTACTGTAGATCCTTTTACAAGAAGGGATAAACAGAAGGAAGGATAAGTACACCCTCTCTCTTCTAGTGCTAATGGACAAGAACGAGAAGGATCTTATTTTCGAGTGGCAATGGCAACTGACGATGTTTATAAGTTTAAACGGAAGTTTTGTATGATCATTTGGATATTTTATTTATTTACTTTACCTCAATTTCGATCGTTGCTAAACTGTCGCAATTGTAAATAAATGCATCATTATACAATATAGGAAAGCGTAAACGAATTGCTGATGTACTAATGTTAGTACGCAAAGCTAATGTTATTACTCAATAGAATTACTATTATTAAATTACGAGGCATTTTAAATATTCAAAAAGAGAATTGTAAGCTTTGATGTCCTCAGATACGAACGTTGTATAAAAACCGAGAACAAAAGCAACATTTATATTTTTATGGATATTCTTTGGTTCGTTGATAATTACAAGATGTTCGCAAACACTCAAAGCGGTTAACGATATATGTTACAATTTGAATGAAATATGCAGGTAGCAGAGCAAGAGATGATATCAGATTTTCTTCTGTCTAACAATAAGAAGTTTTGCGTTTTCGCGAAAATGAAATATTTTCTATAAATCGTACAAGTTAATCATTTTGTGGGTAAATTATTGTTCATTTAACTTCTTTTGACTACTATTAAAAATCGTTTTGTTATTGTACTCTAAACAATATGCACAATAATTCATTCACTGATTAGTGATGTACACGAAATTCCATTATGTGGAATACCTACATGTTTCTCACTGCCCAACCTAGTAACAAAAAAACATAGCATAGGTTTACATTTTTTACTTACAATTAGACTGTGTTACTAATATTACTTTAGTAATTACTTTAGAAGTCACTCGTTCTTAACACTTTATCGACCGGTATTTTTTTTACATCCTACTCACTTCTGATCGGTCACTTGGCCGCAAATACTTTCCTGATACCGATATCTCTTCGAAAATTACAAATCTTCGTCACAGAGTCCTTGGCGCAGTTAACCGCAATGATAAACAATAATTTATTAATCGCTGTGGTAACCGATTAATTAGTTAAAATAGTAAAAGTGTTGGGCCTGAAAAGCCTATTAATAGGCTACCGGTCGATAAAGTGTTAATTTCGAAATATCCAAACATTTGTTTTGAACTACACGTTGAGTTCTGGGTAAGGAGACATCTATCAACTCTGTTAAACGGTTCTATTTTTTTTTCGTATGTGCAAAATTTTTCTGCAACATTGTAATGTATATTGGTGTTAAGCAAAATATATGATAAGTTCAACATTCCAAATTTTTAACATACAATTAGACAACTTCCATAATTATGCGCACAAACTGTCACGGTGCGGCATAATAAACTAACTTAGAATTTACAAAAATAGCGATTGTATTTGTTTCTATGCAACCGGCTGATATTACAGCTCATGGACAATTCATTGACATCTTATTTTCCAAGCGACACTCGTTGCTACCCTTCTTACAATATAAATATTAGACAAGTTCATAACTTACAAACTGTTGCAATTTGTAACAGTCTATAAATTTTCAAATTACATCTATTTTTGTGCAAATACGTATAAATTTTAATGTAAATTACACATTATACTCTATTAACGTATATGTAGATAGGTATATAGTGGGTGCCGCCGAATAACATGTACTTAAGTACATACAAGCAGGCTTAAAATGAAACAAATAAAAGCAAAATATAAAATACAATATTTAATTTATGGCTTAGCTTTCAGGAAAATCGAGTTTATTAATTCGGGGTATGCTGTTACAGCTGAAAATGTAACATACCATATCCGTAAACGCCGACTCTGATTGAAACTTATGTGATAAAAAATTTGAATTTTCAATGATTTTTTCAAAAACCATGTCTTACACAAAAAAATTTTATTACGTATTTGTACTTACTTTTTCATCAAGAATCACCTTATGTCCGCTTGCACATGTTGTTCCAACGCACTCTGTATACCTATAGATAGAAATATACGCACATGTGCGTCTTTGAAATTCTTCACCTTCGAGATACATGTGTAGATATATTTCGTTTGCTTTTAGTTTTCGCATACCCATTCTGCCGCAAACATTTAGGTAGTTTATATTTATTCTTTATTATCTCCTGTTTATCTATTCAATTCCCCAATTCAACTGTTATTACTTCTTTTCTTTGTCTACCTATACCTTTTACCCAACTACCGCACTCTCCGTATGTTCATTTCCTTCCTGACGAAATCTTTCCATCTGTTCGTTACATTTTTCTTTATTTACTCTCAACCCTGTAAATATCACATTATTTTTCCTATAACTCTTGTCCTTTTTTCGATCATTCTTCTTATATTTTCTATTTTCCTCAGTTCTAATTGGATCACCTCCTCTTCACTTTCTCGTTTATACATATTTCTACCTTTCCCATTAGATCTTCCAACTTTTGATTAATTGTCCTGTTGTTATTTATCGCAATCTTTTAGCAAATTTATACTCTTGTCACATTGTTCAATGTTGAAGAAGTTACTTTACTATGATTTTCACCGTTCTGTCCTATAATTCATTCACCTGCACACTTTTCTTTCATCATAGCTATTTACTACCATGTACTACTATTCTATCTACGTACTATTGTTTCGTTGTATTTCAGTTTTGAAATTCCATATATTTTCGACTACATTGAGTTGTTCTCATATATTTCTATGTCGTCTATTAATTAACATTAGAACTATTGATACTTGTTCTAATACAAGTAACTTTAGATTTATACGCGATTCAATTTGTACGATTTCGGTTTAACAAGGAGAACGCAAGGCCTTCGGGTCACCGATTTTATTGAAATTTTACATACTCGTAGAATAAGTTGTTCTGATTAAGAGTATACCCTATTATAGGGGCAGACGGTCAATAGTTTTTAAGATATTTGTAATTAAAGTTTCATTGGCATTCTTATCAAAAACTGTTGAATGCAGTACCAATATCTACCGTAGCACAATATCTCCTGAATATTTTCTTAACATTTTTTAAATGTTTATTTTATATCTCCTGAATATTTGTTAATATTTTTTAAATATTTATTTTAGATCTGTTGAATATTTTCTGAATATTTTTTAATAATTTATTTTATATCTCCTGAATATTTCCTGAATATTTTTTAAATATTTATTTTATATCTCCTGAATATTTGCTTTACATTTTTTAAATATCTAGTTTATATCTGAAAATATAAATAACTATTATATTTTTATACTAAAAATGAAACTTTAATTAGAAATATCTTAAAAACTATTGACCGTCTGCCCCTATATTCTTAATCAAAACGACTTACTCTACAAGTATATACAATTTCAATAAAATCTATAGGAAAATTTGTAGGACAAAATTATATTAATACTCTTTTTCAGTATTGCAACCACCGAATAGGTATTAAAAGAAGAGACACTTATCATTGTCATTAACACGTTCCGTGCTGGATCATTTTGGAAGATTTTCTGTTCAGGCCGCGTGGGGCGTATACGACCCACAATTTTACAATTAAATAAATTTGTTTGGAGTATATTAGGTCAAGGAAAAAGTTCGTAGCGTTTTTTCACCAAAATTCAAACACATTTTTTTTATATTTCAAATGAAGTTTATTAAACCAAATATGTGCCGTTTTGATTGATAAACTTTTGCCATTTTTCTGGTAAAACCATTATGCCATCACTGTAGAACTTCTGTGATTTCTGGCCGAAAAATTGATCCAAGTGATTTTGGCAGACCTCTTTTGAAGCCAGTTTTACCCCATTAAGAGAATTTTGGAGAGACTGAAACAGGTGATAATCGGAAGGGGCAAGATCTGGACTATACGGCGGATGCATTAAAATTTCTCAGCCGAGCTTTCTCAATTTTTGCCTAGTCATTAAAGAAGTGTGCGGTCTAGCATTGTCGAGATGGAAGACAACGCCATTCCTATTGATGAGTTCTGGCCGTTTTATCTCTATTGTGCGTTTTAATCGCATTAACTGCTGACAGTAGATATTTGAATCAATCGTCTGACCGAGTTGGAGCAGCTCGTAATACACAGTTCTCTTCCAGTCCCACCAAATGCAAAGCATTACCTTACAACGCGTCAATCCGGGCTTTGCCACCGTTTGTGCAGCTTCACCAATCTTAGACTACGATCTTTTTCATAAATTATTGTCGTACGTGATCCACTTTTCATCACCCGTTATCAGTCTCTTCAAAAATGGCTCGATTTCATTTCGTTTCATCAACGATACGCAGATGGAGACTCGGTCTATTAAATTTGTTGCTGTTAAGTCATAAGGTACCCAAATATCGAGCTTTTTTTGTACACCGCCTTATTTAATTGGTTCAGAATGGTTTTTTGGTCAATTTTCAGTTCCAAAGCAATGTCATAGGTTGATGCATGCCGTTCTTCCTCAATTTTTTCGAAAATTTCATCCACTTTTTCAATAATTGGTCGACCAGAGCGCGGCAAGTCTTTAATATCGAAATTTCCAGAACGGAAACGAGCAAACCATTTACGTGCTGCTGATTTTGATAAACTATCTTCACCGTAAACACTACAAATTTTTTCATATGCCTGCGAAGCGTTATCGCCTTGGTCAAAGTGGTACTGCAAAATATAACTAATTTTTTCAGAAGATTGGGTCATTTGTAGAACGCAATAACTTTTGACTAAATAAACAAATGGTAAATGTGTTTTTTTTTAAATAATCGATGTACTATCACCTTACAAACGCGTTATGATATGTATTGATAATGTTTGTGTTACTATAGTTATGCAACTCTAACACAATCTGTTGCAAAAAGTGTCAGGTACTTTTTCCTTAACCTATTACATGATATTAAAATGCTTATATTTAACTCTACAATATATTTTTCACAATAAAATTCTTCGTTTCGCAATGAGAGATGCAAGCAGCCTGAATGCAAATTTTAGTGAAGGTCGTATACCTACGCCCCACGCAATCCGGAACGTGTTAACAAGTGAAAATAGAAGTAATAGAATAAAGTGAATATAGTAGTAAATAGAAAATAAAACAGGATAAGAATATTTTTAATTATTTTTTTTACTATGGTACGTATAGAATCTTATTGAATCAATGTATTTTTATTTCAAAATGTACATGTACGTACCTTTCCATTTAACAAAAAAACAAAATGTATTGTTTCGTATGGATTTGTTTTTATTACATTTCTTCTAGTATATTTCTTTTCGATATGAATTGTGGACACAAATTGCACAATTTTAGTTTGCACGGTATTTTTGAGGTACCAATCTACCGAGTAAATCAAGGGTTACACTCAATAGAATACAATGGAATGATGGAGGAAAGAGAATTGAACAATACAACTGTTTACATTTAGCAACATAGTTAAAAACTTCAGGAATTTGTTAAAGAAATCAAACACCGATTATTTTGACTATTTTAATAGATCTACTGTTAATATATATCGTACCTTCATTTCTGATTGTATGATCTATATTTTTTATACCTGTTCACCATGCACTTTATTCCTGTACCTATTTTTTACTTCTGTTCTTCTTTATTGGATTGCTTCCACCATGTTCCTCGACGTGATATATTAAATAATAATTTAAAAGAAATTTTCCATTGATGATGAATGATGTCAACTTGAACCCAGTAATTGAACATGATCTTTACTTTCTTGTCCAACAAAGGTCCTACATCTCTTTTTCAAAAATTAATGTAATACTTAGAAATTATAAATGCCTGTGTCTGTCACTCTTTTTAAACTATCGACATTCTGAATGAACATTTTTTGTGAGATGATTATACATTGAAATTTCTGAAATTACTACATACCAAATAAACTGCGTTGGATAGGTTACGGCTGTTACTGAAAACTTAAATAAAGATATGTTTTTTCAGGACGAGATAAGAATATACAGTTTAGAGCGACAAAGTTTTTGTTTCTTAGGATACAATAAGATAATGCGACAGTTCGAAGAGATTTTATATGAAACATCTGTCTCTCGCCAGATATCTGACAATTCACTCATTGTCAGCTAGTACATATAGGTAGTACCTTTTAAGTGTATAGGTTTTGCAAATAAATTGAGGGTAAAGTTTCAAGGTGTGCAAAGATCTTGAAAATGTGCAAGGTGACCTTAATGAATATAAATTAGAGAAGCAATCATAATTGTAAATGTTTCTATTAATACATTTATATGATTCATGTAAACTGTTATAAATCTGTGTCTTGGTATTTATTCGAAGTATGGAAAAAACGTGGCAGAATTAATTGATAACAAGAAAATAATTTCTTAATTAGCGAAACATTCGCACATCACAGCAGTGTCTCTGAACTCATTATTTCTTTTCTGTTTTTTGGTCAACGCCTTCGCGTCTCATATCTCCAAAGTCTGTCTTTCTATTCTCGTTGTTAGAATCCGCATAACACTTCTCGCAGTTCTCAAACCCACACACATAATCGTTATCGAGATAGGTGCGAAATTAATAATTCTGTACGTAATAACAAAATCAGTAGAAAGAACGATTTCATTATTACATAAAGTATAGCAAAAATTAGTTATAAAAACATTCATTTTGGAGTAGAATGTTGAATTGAATCTTAATATTTTGCAATTCCATTTCGAAATACGTACGTTTGTAATAGCCTTTCGTTATAACCAATTATATTTGTTATAATGTATTGATATTCTCTCAACTTTACAATGTTGCAAAATTATGTATTTTCACCTAGGCATGTTTCAATGCCTATAGCTATTGTTACCATTGATTAAAAAGGAATAAATAATAATGAAAGTTAAAGAAATATTTCCGACTGCAAAAGGTTAATGCCTTCATCTTCATTTTTCCCTGCCACATTTATTCGACAATGTAAAGGGAACAGCAAACATTTAATAAAAAAATTAATTCGAAGTAACTGAAATATAAGTTAACTTTATGAGAAAAATTTGTACATAATCGAAACCTCGTTGTTCGACGAAGTACTGTCGTCTAAAGTCATGAACAGATTTACATGTTCAATCATCTAACTATAGCACACAAACTTAAAAATTATATAATGTTTAAACATAATTGTTTTATGGCATAGAAACAGCATATAATCTAAAATAGTGACAACTTTTCTTCAAGAATAAAAGTAAAACAATCAAAGCGCCGATTGAAAGTGAACCAATAATACACAGTAATGTAGAGTGTTAGTATTAATACGAACAAAATTAATTTCTTGACGATCACATAAAGCACATAAAGTGCCATTTCCGGGCAAGTTTTCGCGTGGGCAGCGGGAGGCTTTATAGTCTTGCAGATGTGTGTTTTCCTTCTTATGTCTTCACGCATTCTTTTGACGGAACCCGCCGACGACTCGCACGTCGAATTCACGTCGCCTTTTCAGTGATACCGCTCTGCGATTGGCTCGCACTTCCTGTGCGGAATTGCTTTTACGATTTAAAGCTTAAATTATCGCTGATACGTGTCAGGAAATCCTTTTTGCTTTAATCGATTCAATGCTCCAATGGTACTAGTAGTTTCTTATTATTTATGTCTACCACAATTTTGCATATGTTGTTAAAATAATGAATATTCCATGTATCGTTAAAAGACACTTGTAACAATTAACAAAAAGTCTTGAGTAATGTCGAATATATCATACATTGTATATACGTTAATGGAAGATAACACAATTGTGTTATCTAGAGATATAATAAATAGTTGGAAAGCTCACAGTTTATTTCTTAAATTCAGAAATCGTTTTGTAACTTTTACAGTATATACACCCTCAAAAAAAAACCCTCCTTCTTTCAATTTATTTCGTCAATTTACATACTTGTGTCTATCATATAGTAATATTAAATATATTATTGTGATACGTACAATAAAGGGTGGTCACTATGAAAAAGATCTTTGATATGAAATTGTTAAATGTTTTTGGTTTCAGCAAAAATTGTCTTTTAAGTTGAAAAATATTGTAAACATTGAAACTGACATACTGAAGGATGTGGATTGAGTAACATCGCTTTAGATGCAATTGCGTTCTTGAGTGAGTTGCAGAGTACGACTTATATCGTAGTTTGTTTCCTAGCCATATTCGTGCAGCTACGATTAAATTAGTAGTAATAACAGTATACAGTCAACGTCAATCAGTGGCAGTCAACGTGTAAAAAGTAGAGGGTAATCTTTAAGTTACAATTCTTGAAAAAATTTTAAATTTGCACAAAGGTAAATATAAGAAATTATTTAAAATGGGCTAACTACTGAATTGCTAAAGACTTTTTGAACCTTTTTATACATATTCACAATCTTTTTTTAAATAATAAAGTTAAAGATTCTAAATACAAAACAAATGTTATTTTCCATCGTATGATCTAGAATTATAATTTATAACGTATTCATTTTAAAACAATACTATATAAGTAACTACTTCATAGATTTTAAATAATTTTATAAAAATGGTACATGTATAGCAGCGGCGGGCGATTATTGCACGCCGGAGCCGTCCTTCGAGAAACACCGCCTCATTCACCCAAACATACAGCCGAGATGTCACTGATTCACAACCACTCTGTAGGCGTCACGCTCGTGCCTATTGGCACTGACGTGGTGCCGCATTTGGGGCGACATTCGTAGTTAATCGCTCGCGCTGGAAAGACGTGCCTCGCGCGTCAGTCGCGGAGATAAGAACGACGTGCGTGGCACGTCGACTCAGAATATTTGTTGAGGAGCAGTTTCAGATTGCACTACGTCGCATGTAGGATAAGACAAAAGTATTGTTAGTGAAAAAGTATCCTCAGATATGTTTTAAATCAAATACAATTAATATATTTTAATGTTTTTGAACTTCTGGCGATGATTTTGCCGAAATCGACCACTTCATTAAGTCTTACGGCACAAATATAGTATTGCGTTCCAGTACGCACATTTATAAATTAATTACTAGCGCAAATTGTTAAAAATAACTATCCGATACTAGAACGCTAGGCTTCCTCGTATTAAAGAATACATTGTTGCCGTCGCGGCCGCTGCGGTCCATGCGACGTAGTGCCATCTGAAACTGTTCCTCAACAAATATTGTGAGTCGACGTGCCACGCACGTCGTTCTGATCTCCGCGACTGACGCGCGAGGCACGTCTTTCCAGCGCGAGCGATTAACTACGAATGTCGCCCCAAATGCGGCACCACTCGAGTGCCAATAGGCACGAGCGTGACGCCTACAGAGTGGTTGTGAATCAGTGACATCTCGGCTGTATGTTTGGGTGAATGAGGCGGTGTTTCTCGAAGGACGGCTCGGGCGTGCAATAATCACCCGCCGCTGATGTATAGCAATGTAGCTGTAAGTAGATTGACAATTTGAGAAAGTAACATTATTTATAAAAAGATTGAAGACGTTTCCAAGTTGGGAAACGGTTATAAATATCATATATTTTAATGCACTGCTTATTTTATTAATAATTAATATGTTCTCAATTAGTTCGGAAGTTTAAGGACTCTTTAATCTCAACTAACGGATGTACAATATTACAGGAAAATAATAACGGTATTACGTTGATAGCTGGCAGTGGCATGGAATTCTAATTACGAATCACGAGTGATTCGATTACGATTGTTCTCAATCACGGTGGTTTTTCACAGTGAATTGTGATTTTTCGTCGTCGCTCCTGACTGCTGAAAGATAAATAGGTTCTCTGAATACATCGTACAGCCTACACATTTTAGGCATACAAACACAAAACTGCGAGTATCATCAAGTAAAGTAAAACGATCATGAAGAACAACGAATAAATTAATGATTGTAAATTGCAAACGAAAGTTTAATTTTAAATATCTTTAAACTTAATTCTAGTAAACATTGTATCATAAATATACATAAAAACTTCACATAATTGTAGAAAAACCTTATATAAACAATATAAATATAATAAACAAATATTTAAACTACAAAATAAGATAAGGATAACTAATATATATATAATATATGAATATAAAAGAAATTATATATATAATTGATATTATTTCTTATTCACAAATCATCTCTGATGACCGGGGCGTACAATCTTCAATCTTATACATTAGTGGTACTAATAAATTTGCAACAAGATTTCATGTAAATGACCACTACGTATCCTATATATAGGGCAAGGTTGCGTAAATCGTTCCACCGCTTAAGGTAGTTCTTTGCATATTCAGAACAAAAAATTTATTTTTATGTTTTCAGATTTTAATATTTTTTATATCATTTTTTCACCAAAATTGGTAAAAATACTTCTACTATTCTATTATAATCATCATAATAAATGTTTATAAAGAGAAAAATAATTGTTTAAATATGCGAAATAATTCTAATTTATTTATTTTAAATCAAACTTTTGTCGATACGGTACCTACTACACATAAAAAGGTGTGTACATAGAGAGAATTTTTTGACGTACACTATAGAAAATACATCGTGGCATCATCGCATCATTCAACCTACTCTAACCTATAAATACAAATGAGAATTTGACAGTTATTAGAGTTGAGACGTTTTTTTGAAAACGACAAATTACAAATTTGTGAAAAAAAACTCTCGAAAGAAATTTGAAAGCAGTGGAGATTCTCAATAAAGGGAAACTAAAAAAACAAATCAGAAATTTAACTCTTTCTAGTGGAGAAGCCGAACATCAAAAAGTAATCTCAAGTAGCATGAAGTATGGTTTGTGTGAAGGCATGCGTTTCATAGATTTTTTTCAACTTTTAATAGAAGTTTTCTTCATAAGTACGTGGTAAATAATGATAGAAAAATTACATCGGGTTCTAAATGAATTGATTAGGCCACTACTATTTTTATAAAGATTTTTGTCGATTCGTTTCGGTTAAAAAAAATAAAAACCTGCATTCCAAGGCATGTAAAAATGGCTGTCCCTATAAGATTCGTTTAAAAATAATTTATTTTGAAAATCATTTTCTCATAAACTATGTGGTTAATTTCATTGATCTTTCGCAAATTGTTTTGGAATATAATACTGCATGGATATCCAAAATTTAAAAAAAATTGGTCGAAAAAAATATTTGCATAGAACTACCTTAAATCGTACCTTTCAAATATTAGGCGTAATATCACGTGATATGCGTCTTTTCTAGCAAAATAAGTTACTGTGTAGTCAATCATATTGTTTCCCATTTTGTTCGTTTCTCGCAATTACCGTAGAAAGGCAATATCTCAAGAAGTAAGTTTATCGTAATTTTCGTATAACTTTTAGTGCCTGTTTAGTAGTTCATTCTGCAAGCACATTATTGATAAAATCATGCTTCATATTTTCAAGTCGTGTTGTAACATTTAAGGAGTTGTTTGCCGCAAACAAAATCGTGTTAGCTTTATTCTGTGTTTGGTTATGGTCATTATAATTATAAATCGTACCTACATGAGATTCCAAAATCGTACCGGTACGACTTAGGAGTTTACTATGTATGGTTACATAACTTTGATCTAATAAATGCGAATTTGCTTTAGAATTAGTTAATATCACTTGACTTTAAAATACTGTTTTTAAATTTGTATTATAGACCGAAAACATGGCAAAACGAATTTATAATAGTTGGAAACAAGAAGATATGGAGGAGGCATTAATAAAATTATCCAATAATGAAATTGGATTTAATGAGGCTCACAGAAAATACAATATTCCTAAACCAACTCTACGACGTCAGTTTAACGGATTAACACTAGCACTACCAAACCAGTCAAAATGACTGGTACACAATTTTTCCCAAAAATTCTCCAAGTTCATAGAAGACCCATGGAACAAAAATTCTACGTCCATCACAAAAGACATAAATCACCGAAATGGTCATTCTTTCCGCCACTCGATTCGTCCTTTTTTAAAGTTACTTATTTAATATATTGAAATATAATACATTTAACGCCGGTAGTTCTAGTGTTAAATAGAAATATGAAAATTGGCAGGCCGAAAGATCTTCACGAAGATATGGAGAAAGTTGATCACACATACCCTTTCTTTAGAAACAAATTTTTTTGGGCTTACTGCTGCCGATCTAAGAAAGCTTGCGTTTCAATTAGCGGAAAAATACAAATTGCCCCATCCTGAGGATTCTCTTTCCTCTCGTGAGGAAAGCATGATTCATTGCTTGAAATGCAAATCATGGGTGCACGATCTATGCGCTGGATTTGGAAAAGGAATGAAAAAGTACGTGTGTGATGCTTGTAGTAATTAAAGGAGGACTGTATTATTATAATTATTAATGTTATTAAATTATTTTGATTAATGTTGTATGGTTATGTTCTTAGGTGCGATTTAAGCGTTAGGTGGTACCGGTGTAATTTTTTTAAAATATATATTTTTTTATGTGACAACATAGATTTCTCAATTTCGTCACAATAAATGAAAAGGACGTTTACAAAAGTTTTAAATGACATATCTACTTCCTATTTATTTGGTAAATCTGCAGTGTTAGACAGCTTTTTTGCTTAAGTGGTACGATTTACGCAACCTTACCCCACTTGATTCGAGAGGAAACATCACAGTTTTAACTGATCTCATGAATTGTTAGTTTATACTGGGAACATATAAGGTAAAAGTATCAGTAGATGACCATTTTTTAGAAAACATAAAAAAATAGGATTTGTATAAGTTGTGCACTTTCGATGAAAGTGACTTTCAGATGCTACAGCACCTGTTGATCAAATTTTGAAACAATTGCATGTAAAGTGAAGTATACCTATTAACAGCGAACGTCCGAATTCAATAAGGTAAGTAATATGCCGTTATAGTTCTATTTCCTTAACGTTTCTGTTAAGAATAGCTGCACGGTTCAGGTAAAAAATGCATACCTTGTGAAGATTTTGCGAATGAATTACACTGTCCAACACCATTTTTGTTTTCCGATAGCCACTATATAACTGTTATAGAGTTCGTCGTCCTGAACACGAATCCAGCAACGAAATTTCTCTAACACCCTCTGTTTTCGAAAAAAATCAGCATTTGTAAAAACGGTCGTCTTCGGTAAAGAAGCTGATATTACGTGAAAACTAAGAACCGTAGGTTGTTCTTCTTGGTCTAAAAAAATAGAGTGTTTTTCGAGTATGTATATATGAGCAGTTATAATATTCCGTATTGGTTAATAGCAGTAAATCACTGTCAAAATTAAAAAACGAGCGAATGCGCGAACTTTTTATGCATTCACTTTGCTTTTTCACGTAGAGTACTATTGGTAACATAAATTTACTGTACACCATTGGAGTCTATGTGCATTTCTAAATAAAAAACCATCGGCGAAAAATGTCATAACTGTTTTCGTTTCGGCACAATTTAAGAAAATATCCATCCACAAAAATTCTATAATAGTCCTCAAACTTGTAATAAAAGAAACATTTTCAGCAGTATTTTTATTTGCAAGAACTTGATTTGCAACATAAAAATCCGGACATGTAGCAGCCAAACGGCGCTTAAAATCCCGAAATCATCGAACAACCTATATTTGAAAGGAAACTTACAATTTTTGAGAAAATTTTCAAGCATCTACTGAAACTTGGGGAAAAATCATGGAGTATATGCAAATTAAATATTTATATATTTGACTGTTCTGCAACAAAAAAATTAGCATTTCGATTAGTATACTTATATTTTCTTTTATTTTTTTTATTTTTCAATTCAAATTTTTTAATTCAAGATCATGTGATTCTTACTTTTGAAATTGGTGATGCCATGCACGATGGAAGTCCTTTCCAGAGCTGCTGTTCGTAGCACTGACTTTACTTCCGGTTCGATCAGGTTGACAAAAATAAAAAAGCTACCGCAACCGAGAATTACTTCTGGCGAACAATTTTGACTCTACTTTCGATATATAGTATCAACAAACAAATATTCAAGAAAATTGATAGCAATTTAACTGACAAGATGATTAAAAAAGTAGTATTTCTTAGCATATTATTTAAACCAAATGAATTTTAAAAAAAATTATACCATTGGATACAAGGTCCGAAGGCATTCATTTTCACTGTCTACAAAATTTACGTGTCTCTAATAGTTTTCGGGATATTCGGTAAATAAGTTTCAGAACCCCAACTTTGAGTGTGGTTTTCACCCCTTTAACATGGACGGTTGCCATAAAACAAATACGCGTCAAGTATTCTCACAAGAGCTATATGATACTAAAATTTCATAAAAATCGGTGAGATACACCTAGATAAGATAAACTAGCGCCGAACTAGAAGCAATCTTACTGAATTGTATCTCAAAACATTGGTCGCAATTTGCTCATTAAGAATATAAAATTGCTCTAGCGGTAGCGATTATTAAAACAAAGTTATTAAACAATTTCGTAACAAACACAAATTTGACGATTTCTAAGTTATCCGAGCACAAACTGAATAACTTAGAAATCGTCAAATCAGTGTTTGTTACGAAATTGTTTAACAACTTTTTTTTAATAATTGGCGCAGAGTGAGCAATTTTACATTCTTGATGAGCAAATTGCGAGCAATTTTTTGAGATATAATTCATTAAGATTGCTTCTAGTTCTGCGCTAACTTATCTTCGGAAAGTAATGTCGTTTCTTCAGATATTTTGCTCAAAATCAAATTGATTTTTATAGATGGGTTAAGTTAGCGCCGGACTAAAAGCAATCTTAATGAATTATATCTCAAAAAATTGCTCGCAATTTGCTCATCAAGAATATAAAATTACTCACTCGGCGCCGATTATTAAAAAAAAGTTATTAAACAATTTCGTAACAAACACTGATTTGACGATTTCTAAGTTATTCGTGTACGAACAGGATCCTTTCTGGGCTCAAAAGATTGCGATTAATTTGCTCATCACTGCCCCACATTTTTATGCGCGTTTTATTAACGTTTTCTGAATTAAAATTTCGAAATTCGGAACTGTTATTTCCGATTTGGATTGAGGACCGCTTTTACTGGGTGTTAGTTCCATGTTTCAAACCTAGCGGCGCTATTGTCGTTTTCCCAGGCCTTAAAACATCGAAAATTTAATTATTATTTTTAACTCAAAAAACGGTAATAAAACGCAAATAAAAAGGTGGGGCAGTGATGAGCAAATTAATCGCAATCTTTTGAGCCCAGAAAGGATCCTGTTCGTACACGAATAACTTAGAAATCGTCAAATCAGTGTTTGTTACGAAATTGTTTAATAACTTTTTTTTTAATAATTGGCGCAGAGTGAGCAATTTTACATTCTTGTTGAGCAAATTGCGAGCAATTTTTTGAGATATAATTCATTAAGATTGCTTCTAGTCCGGCGCTAACTTAACTTCACTGATTTTTATCGACCCAGCATTGAAAATTTTGCTGATTGTTGATAACAAGGCAAAAGGTTGTTGATAACGAAGGTGATTACGTCACTCAATAAAAATAAAAACTTGTTACAAATTTATTTGCTTTAATTTAATGTAGAAAACGATATTAGTTTCCGATTACCCTAATATTAACATGAAATATTTCTCGAAACTTTGGTACTGCTGCATTTGGTTTGGCCGTTTGGACCAGGGGGGTGGTCAACTCTTACGGGAAATCTTGCTATGCATATAGTCCGATTTGCCGGGTTCCGCTCTAGTGGGCGCCACATACAAAAACTAACCACGTACAGCTTTTAAATCGATGAGAAACCAACACAGTCTCTTTTCAAGCAATACGTGAGACCACGTGAGACGTCATGAGCGCACGACTTTGTTGCCTAAAAAGAGAAAGGAGGGAAGAGAAAAATTCGAGGGATGGAAAATCAGGAAAAGGTGAGTACAATTTGTACACCTAAACGTTGTAGAGCGAACAGAAATACTATACGAAATCCTGGAATAAAAAGTTAGATTGAAATTATTCTAGGTTCGGTCCGTTCGGTCCGTCCGGCAACTCCGCCAGAGACGGTCCCAAGTGGTCCCAAGCCCGTTTGAAAAAGGAGGGTTAGTATACAATATTACTATTACAGTTTTTAAATAAATAGTTTTATGTAAATGTGTAATACTTTGTATGCACGACTTTTAAATAAATTTCTAAAGATAAATTAAATATTGATATTTTTCTTTAAAACAACAAGTATACTGTAGTTTGCTTCACTATTGTAAAAGTGTGAAATAAACAATTATATGAACCGTAAAATTAAAAAATAAATAAATTTCACAATTTTACAATAATGGAGCAAACTTTAGTATACCTCTTTAAAATCAGTAAGCGATAGTACTATATATACGGTATATATAGCATACTGTGCTATACATATAAAAAGTAGTTCTAATGTACGGGTTCCGCCCTAGGCGGCAGCACATCTGCGGACCAAATTTTATATATGGGAGTTAACACCCTCTGGTTTGGACTCCCTGATTTAATCTGACTCACATCAACATTTACACTGTCGGTAACGTTATCTTTAGCCTGAATGACCTGAATGCATTTCTTAAGTTTGACATGACTTTTTCTTCGTACGCTCGCTATTAAGTTTGTTCATAATTTTGCATTGGAACTATAAGTAAAAATGGGTATATTTTTTACAAAGAAGAAACAACCGAGTCGCGTTACTGAACAAGATAAAGCTATTCTGGTATGATACTTTTATATTTGCTAACCTATAATATTCACTATACTATCAGCATAATCACTAATTGGTATTTACTAATTTTTACTCAGCAATTAAAGCAAACTAGAGATAAAATTAAGCAATATCAGCGTAAGACAGAGCAAAATCTCGAAAAGGAACGATTACTTGCAAAGAAATTTATTGAAATTGGTCAGAAAGAGTGAGTATCATACCCTTCATTTTTATCTATCTTATGAGTAAATTGTACATTTCGAACGTAATGTGTTCAAAATTGTTCTAGTCGAGCTTTACTCCTCCTACGTAAGAAGAAGTTCCAAGAACAGTTATTATCGAAAACTGACAAACAATTAGACAATCTTGAGTGCATGGTACATGACTTGGAGTTCGCGCAAGTTGAGCTCAAGGTCGTTGATGGACTAAAAGTAGGAAATAGTGCCCTGAAGAAGTTACACGATCTACTTTCAATTGATGAAATTGAAAAAATTATGGATGAAACCAGGGAAGGTGTTGAAAAACAGCAAGAAATAAATGAAATGTTAGCAGATGTGCTCACGGAAGAGGAGGAGGGTGAAGTTGAAGCGGAACTTGATGCTCTCATAGCAGCAGAAATTGAGGATAAATTATCTGATACACCACAGGATGTAATATTACCCGACGTGCCAGAAGGACAGCTGGAAAAAAAGAAAGGTAATATTTTACAATTTTTCAAGCAAAATATTGCATATTAACTGAATTCTTATTAAGTATTTACATTATTTGTGCAGAGCGTACAAAAGAAAAAGCGAAGGAAGCAGTTGCATTAGAGGCATGAGAAACCAACGATATTATGGCAACTTTTAATGTGCCGCACATCACGCTCTGTTCTGTGTATATATGTACAGTAAATTGTGTATAAGGTTCTACTATGAGAACAGTGAATTTTAATCACATAAAGGAGAAAGATCAGGTTACATTTGTTTGGTAAAAATAAGTATATGATTCACAAAATAATATAATTTTTTTCATATGTTATATATTTAATGTACGTTCAATAATATTAATTATATTTATATCACCTTGCATTTGTAAATAGATATTTTGTTTTAGTTCAACAACCTTTTCCTATAATTTGATATTTGAAGTACCAGATATCTTAAATGATAAGAAAAATTAAGCCGAAATGAAGTTCTACTCATAGAACGCAAATTACTAAGACCTCGAAATACTGTATTCCCTTTTTAATGCAGCAATAAATCTACCAGGCTCAATACATTTTATCCACAATATTTACGATTCTAACAAAAGCAGACGATATTGCATGCTAACAAATATGAAATAATATTCTTTCACCTTTTAAATTGTATTTGTAGCAAATTACGTTATTACATTTCAAATTACAATAGAGAAGAATTTTTAAAATTGCAATACGATTTGTCCAAAGGCTCAAATTACTGCATACATATTTATAATTGCGAATCAATATTAAGTTTATAAAATATCGATCTCTGTAACAACTAAGGATATCTAGCGTATTAATGTCCTTTATAATAATGTTGGACTACATTGTACATAAATGAATTTTTATTTACACTAAACATACAGTGTAGGAAGTTAAAGTTAAGTTGCGGGATTTTTTGTTTCTTTGTATGAATATTCCGAGTGATATGGAGAATTATAAAGTTGTTACAATTATTGGGTCAGGAACGAAAAATTTACTCATTGTTCAGAGTCAAGCAGATGAGGCCGGCTTTTAACCTATTTGCATTCAAGTGCGGAATATTCCGTGAGTCGCGACTGTCTGCTATCACCGAGCACGGAATATTCCGCGAGCTGCGAGTGTCTGCTATCACCGAGTGCAGAATATTCCGCGCGCATGCGACTGCCTGCACATACGACCGACCACACGCGGTGATACAGGCCAGTCGTCAATCAAACGTCGCTGATGCCTAAACTTGGCAACTTAACCATCTGTGGGCCGGATTTTCTGTGATATCTGAAGAATAGTTGCATGATAGCACATTAGAAAATAATAAAAGTACTATTATAAATAATAAATTTTACTTGATTTTGAAACGTTGGATTGTAAAGAATTCCGTGGTATTGAATAGCTATCTTGAAATATTTGAGAAAGTTAAAAAATCGATTTTGGAAAGTAAAAGCTTAGGTTTGTTTTGTGTTACTTCAAAGTTACACGGGCCCCATAGAGGGTTAAGTAGGCTCATGATGCAAATGCGTTAAGCTTTAAGTGGCTGAAATGTAGTCGGTGCGGAAGGTGTTAAAAATATCGAAACTTAAAAAACTATAGGCTTTGAATACTTAGTTAAAATTCAAGTGTCATTATATAGTTTTTCAAAATTGTTTCAAACTAAAATATAGGCGATTCTATTTCTTTCATTCACCTTGCAATTTATTTATAGCCTTGTAGCCTTTCCTATTCCACTTGAACTACGACAAACAGAAATAGAAGGTCATGTGTGAACGACACAGCAGAAATTATTGGTAGTCATCTGATAAGATAAAACATTGATGATGTAGTACTCAAACCTTATACAGGGTCTACTACCTAATTTTATCACTAAAAATTCACCTTGTTATCGCAAAATTATAAAAACAACATTTCTTACATATATTATACAGTTTTATAGAGGTCAAGGTCTAATAACAGGTTTTTCGGTTGTAAAGTATGAAGACGACAAAATGTTTAACTTGAATTTTTCAATGGAGCGTAATATCTTGTTTACCTGCAAATGATAACCATTTTAAAGAGAAATACGATAACTTGTAATATTGTAGGTGTGTGTTAGTCGCCAAGGAAGTGGAGTCACCTGGCTTGAGTTATGGGCTGTGGGGAGACTGTCCTCGTATATACCACGTATTCCCATGATATCGGTCCTTGAAATCTGAGTTCGGCGAATGACTTCCGAAAACTAAACGCATTTTGTTTTTAAGCGTTTTTTGGCCAATCACGCATTAGAATTGAAAATACGTGGGGCCGAGGGATTTCTCTATCCGTCAGCCGAATTCGAGTAATAAACTTATCAAGTGACTCCTTTTGCTGGGCCAATGATAAGTATGTCAACCAGACCTGTGGTATCATCCGTCTAACGCAATAGAATTGAATAGAGGATACAATGGAAATTTATGGGTCACTATATTCGCTTCAAAAATAGCTATTATTTACAAGTAAACAAAATATGGAGTTTAATTAAAATAAGGCAAATATAACATTCTACCTCATTAATAGCTACTTTAAAACAGATACAAATATGAGCCGAAACAAAATGGCATAAGTCACTTCGTCGTTAGATCGAGATGTTTAAGGGATTGCTACTTAATAGGCTTGACCTTATGCAATCTAAATTATTTTGTTAATATTGTAGTAAGCCAAATAAAATCAATTTCGCAACATTTTCTATCATTTGCTATTCTTTTCTTTTAATGATAGCAATAAATATAAGTACAGACGCATATTTTGGTGATATTACAAAATCATAATGTAATTGAAAAGACGGTATTATATTGTCAGAGAATAAAATCAAGTGAAAAACTATGATGTTTACAGCTCCACATAGTACTGCAAAGGATTAAAAATATGAATGCCAACTTTCAGGACTAACAGATATATACATTTTTCTCGATATATATAATTTCATATAGTCAATGAAAAATCACAATTTCTTATTATGGTAAACTGACATACGTTACTTTTAAAATAAAGGGTTCATATTATTATTGTCCTCTGGCCTCCGTAGAGCTGTGCAACTTTTGTAAGAAACGTTTTTTCGGTCTCGTA
The DNA here is from genome assembly GCA_910591515.1 of Cerceris rybyensis. Taxonomy (NCBI): domain Eukaryota; kingdom Metazoa; phylum Arthropoda; class Insecta; order Hymenoptera; family Crabronidae; genus Cerceris; species Cerceris rybyensis. The sequence goes on from OU342789.1 coordinate 141,131, forward strand.
TTACAACGAAAATTTTTGAACTGATAATATTGATAATACAAACTGTACATAAATTAAAATATCTAACGAAGGAAATGATAATATCTATTAATATAAACAAGTTAAGTTTGTAGTCTTCCATAATATAATATTTGTCAATGACATACATAATTTGAATTGTACATTGCACATTTTATTAAATGATAACAACAAAGTTATAGGAAGGATTGTTACATATTTACAAGGAATTGTTTACTCAATACAATGTGCTTCAATAAATTTTTAATGAATCGGTAAGTTGTTTCTTTCGTGGTTGAAATCTGTAGATAAAACACTGGGACGACATAAATATCCCAATTCAGGAATATCGTCATACCTTAATGCAGTTGACCTGTAGTTCTTTGTAATCTACATAATTAACTGAACATTCTTATTACTGTAAACTACGTTCCACGTGGGTTGGAACATTTTAGACATTTGAATTGACGAGGAATTTGTTATGTTTCTAAGTGTCTTGTTTACTTGAATATCTTTGTTATGTAATGGTGCACTAATTTATACAAGATAATACGGAAATTTGTATGTTTCGTTTTAAATGAAACAGAAGATTAATTTGACTAAAGTTAAAGCAGGCAGTTGATTGCCAATACAACGTTACTTTCTGTTGTAAAGTTCGAAATAGGAAATATTAGAATAACGCGAGCATGTACATGTAATACAGCATAGACACATGAAATAAAAACATCACTTCCGTTTTTCAATACGGCACTTTCTATCGTTTAACATCTGCGATCGCAATCTTCCTTAAGACCAGTTTAATGACCGCAGATATTGAATCTTATCCAAGGTCACGAATAAAAATGTAAAAAATGGAAGATTATGTCCAATACTTGACTGAACGTATTTATTCATAACATACTTAATGCATTTTGAAGTATGATAGCTTATTTTATCTTATATTACTCTACATTTGTTCTTGCATGACCTTCAATGATAGGTTGTTAAAGGGGTTTTAACTTCAGCTATCACATCGCGATAAAAGAAACATAGCATTCCATTTGGAAAAATAGAGATAACCTTGAAATTTCCTCTATGCCTCCAGACACACACTAAATGTTTATAGTACACTATGTCTCCTTCTATATTGTGCAAATTTTGTTTATAATATTTTTTCATATTATTACAAATAATGGCAAGATTCATGGTGGACAGGGCCTCACCCTGTGTATATATGTATACTTATGTATAGTGAATATTGAGTATAACATAATTGAAATATGATTGATAACTTTTGTTGTAAGTACAAACGTTAATTTACTATGAGTTATAAGTACAATCAGTAGCGGCGTTAGGGTAGGGCGCGGTGGGGCGACCGCCCAGGACGTCGGACATAAAGGGACGCCGCAGCTTGAATTTTTCAACTGTCTTTTGGACACACATTAATTTCAGTCAATGAAAAATTCAAACAATTAAATGAGTATTCGGAATCTTGGTCTTTTTTATACAATATAAAACAGATTCCAGAAAAAACCGACCTTGTCAAACTCTGTGGTGATGTACAATTGAAATTAACTACAGACTCTGAATCAGATATAGATGGTTGTATGCTGTGTGATGAACTCATAAGTCTGAAATCTTTTTTGCCTGATCAGAATATGGTCACTCCTGTTTTTGTTTTAAATTGTATCAAAGATCGCAACTTCCAAGAACTATACACAAATGTATAGATTATTATTGACCATACCCGTAATGGTTGCTAGTGAGGAGAGTAGTTTTTCTAAGCTTAAGCTGATAAAAACCTATCTGCAATCGACAATATTTCAATTTAGATTGACAAACTTGGCAACTTTGTCAATCGAAAATGAAATTGGTGAAAACATCAACTTTGATAACTTAATAAAAGAGTTCGCCGGTAGAAAGGCTAGAAAAGTTAAATTTTATTAGTTTTTTTTAAATAAATAGTTATTCTATTATATGCTTTGCCTTCTTTCCTATTCGTTTGAATAGCAGTTGGGGGGCGCCGCGGCATAGAAATTTCGCCCAGGGCGCTGGTAGTGCTAAAACCGGCACTGAGTACAATAAAACAATTTCTAAGACGAAATGAAGATTATTATTTGACAATTAGTCTCTTCAATCGAAGATAAGGTGATATGGAATGTTGCACAATAATGATAGATTGGACACCACTTAATTGAACTGATCATGAATTTTGAAATTGGAACGATCAGTTTTTTCACATCCATCATATTCCTCGGATCTTTTACCATCTGATTATTATCTGTTTTATTGATTGAAAAACACATTAAATGAGGCAAATTTTGGAATAAAAAAAAGATTAACATCATTATAAAAAATTCTTCAATCAGAACACGAAGAATTCTGAAAAGAAAAAGAAAACTGAACTTACAAGGGAGGTTTCACAAGTGTTAATAACCGATTGTGATAAAATTTACAGGGTATGTACATTTCGATAAAATATTTGAGACGTATTTTTTTATCGGCCATCGTTCATATCTACAGGGTGAAAACAGCCCCCACAGGTGGGGATCAAAATGTTATTTTTGTAAATATCTCGGAAACTATTTGGTGTAGATCAAAAATGAAAAATGCAAATTGTTCGTTTTCCAATGGCGGATTTGATGGAAATCATCTCAAAGTTATTTATTTAAAAAATATATTAAAAATTCATATATTTTTTATTTTTTTTTTTAAATTGAACGTTGAGTTATTTTTATGGTATATTGCAAGAAAAAACTACAGATTACACTCAACAAAATGGATAAAACAGAATTTTTAGTTTCATTGTCATAATGGATATTTTTGTTTCGTAAATTACATTGCCATTTCGCAGCCGAGAACTCCCTTCTGGCATATGATTGTTTCTACGTGCAGTCGCATGATGCTCCAGTAATTACATTATATTGCATATAACAATTGTCCCTTGAAAATTAGATAAGAAGTAAAAATGTTTTCACGCTAATCCCTGCTACTCTATGGGCATTGCGGATATAAGGCTCCGTCTATAACGAGTATGCAAGACGCGACCGCTGTGCGACTTGTACCAAAAATCTGGTCGAATAAGAAACGGTCCTTTGCACAGACATTAATTAGTTTCATACTATGTATTATAAGAAATGCGTATTGTTCTCACTTTTAATTCGCTTGTATACCACGAGATTGGACGCAGTCGATAATCACTCTGCATTCACATTCGGCAAGCATAAATGAATATGTGAAATTGGTCGTAAGAATTGATGTCGATAACGAAAAATATTTTTTTTATGTATTGTTCTATCTTATTATGACTCGGCAATACCATAATAATTTGCGATCTAAAATTTGACTTCTTTGCAGTTGTATTAATGTTTATGTAAACTAATGAAATTTTGAATAGAATTCAGGTAACGCAGACCGAAACCAAAATAGTTTTTTCGTGGCTACCATGTTTTTATACAGATAGGAAAAGTTTGTAAAAACAACCGATTCTTATTCGACTAGAAATAATTTTGTTACAAGTCGCGCAGCGGTCGCGACTTGCATGCCCGTAACGCACGGGGCCTTACACCAGCAGTAGCAGGGATTAGAGTGAAAATATTTTTACTTCTTATCTAATTTTCAAGACACATTTATTATTGGAGCATCATGTGACTGCACGTAGAAACAATCATATGCAAGAAGGGAGTCCTCGACTGCGAAATAGCAATGTAATTTACGAAACAAAGATATCAATTATGACGATGAAACTAAAAATTCTGATTTATCTATAGTCTGGGGTTTGGTCTGTAGTCTTTTCTTGCAATATACCATAAAAATATCTCAACGTTTTATTTAAAAAAAAATATATATTTATATTGTTATGAAGCACCCAGTAGATTCAATGTTACTGGGTAACGAGACTTGTCAATTGTTTGTTATGAATAAAAAAGAATAGAGATTCTACGGTCGGTGGTCCTCGTAGACGGACGCGTTCTCTTAAATAAACGTTATCGTTTTTTAATTGTGTTTTATTAATTATATCCGAAAGGATAAGGCGTGCGCGGTCGACACGTACCTAACAGTGCTGTCAGAAGTGGGATGTCCACTTCTGTTCGCGACGGGAGTGTTTCCGCGTCAAGAAATTGTGCAAGACGAGGGTGACCATCGCGAGAAGATCCTGGACAGATTAATTCTTTCATGGCCATTGAGGGAATGTTTCTTAGGATGGAGGAAAGAATGAGAACACAACAAGAAGATTTTAACACAGAATTTATGAGAAAATTTGAGGAGAACGACCGACGGAATCGTGATTTATCTGAGGAAATACGGGAAATGGAACGCCGAAATCAGGCTAGATTTTCCAGTTTAGAATCACAAATTTCAATCTCACAGAATAGAAGTGTTAATAACGATAATAGAATACCTGAACAGCAGGGTTCGATAAGTGTCGAAAATTCTCAAACTTTGGTTGCTGCTTTGCCCTCTCAGAATTCCTCGGTTTCTTTGTTGGGATATAAATTAAAACCAGGAAAATTTGATGGGACAAAGTGGTGTGAATATGTTTCTCAGTTTAATGTTTTGGTTACAATTAATGATGAGCAGGGTTTTACTGCAGTGTAAAGAAACAGTAATTGACAACCACAACGTTCCACTTTATTACTTAATACAGTGGGTATGTAATAGATATAAAAAACGTGTTACAATGGGTTATATCAGACAAGACAATATGGAGAACGGAAGTTCAGTCTTTTGTACGCGACCATCCGGTAAGGCGGTCGTCCACCGGTTACACTGGTCGTCTGTGTTCGGGCGCGAGTATTTGAATACTCAACAATTAATAATTGGGATGAGAGAGCAAAAACAGTAGCTTTAATTAATTCTTTGGAAGGTTCAGCTCTGTCCGTTTTATCTAGTTTGGAAGAATCACAAAGACTAGATGTTGAAAAATTATACGCAGCATTAGAGTTACGATTTGGGGAAAAACGCGATGTTAATTTACATTATGTAAGTACAGTTTCAAAATTATTATCAAAAACATGATCAAGATTTACCAGCTTTAGCAAATGGAATTGAAAGATTAGCAAATTTAGCTTTTCCTGATTGTCTGTCAACAATTAAAAATCGCTTAGCATCTTCCCAATTTATTAACGCATTAAAAGATATAGAATTACAAAAACAGTTACTATTGGCGGGTACAGCTAATTTGCACGAAACCGTTTCAAAAGCATTAGAAATTCAAGTTATTAATAACCTTAGTAGACAACGACATGAAGTTAATAATAAACATTTTATTAATGACAGGTGTCAAACATTCAATATGAAGTTTGAACCAAAACCGAATCGTGAAGTAGTTTCAAATCGAGTTACATTTAACAAATCGAGTAATAGTAATCAATTTAATAAGACCGGCCGAACCTTCCCAATTAATCAATCGTTAAAATCATTAAAATGTTGGAAATGTGGAAAATTTGGTCATGATCAATATCATTGCAAACAGAATCAGGCGGGAAAAGAAAAAAGGTTAAATTAAGGGAGGAAAATTCAGCCCGAATTAAAAATTCCTCCTTGAATAAAAAAAATGTTAACAAGTTTAAAGTTTATGATTCAGTTAGACAAGTTCAAAATAATTCTGATTTATTGACAATTGATTTATTTGCACCTTTTGTCATGTCGATTATCTTTTTAATGTTTACATGTTTTAATTTTTGCATAAAATTGATTAAACCTTTATTTTGTGCACCAGAATTAAAGGATACAGAAAAGATTGTAGTTAGATCCGTTAAAAATGAAAATCATGATAAAGGTCTTTATATTGACGGTTCTATAGACGGAAAATTAGTTAACATGTTAATTGATACTGGTTCTGTCGTTACTCTTGTTCGAGCGGATGAGGTTAGGGGTGGCCGGGGGGTGTACGAAGCGTTATTTCTGTTTCAGATATTACCTGCAATCTTCGCACCGTCACATGATCACCGCTACTTTGCTCGATCGTTGGAAAGAAGGAATGTCTTTTAAAGATTGGAAACATGTCTGTTCTTCGTGAAGTTCTTCTGGCAAAAATTACTGACAACTGTATCCTGCGATTGGATTTCCTTAGTAGAATAACCGAGTCGATAAATTTAAATGAGAACATCCTCGTTTTGAAGAATCAAGTACCAATTACTATACGACGACAGCCAACAACATTTTTTGAAGAAACTTCAACTAACGTTACAGAAGAAATTAAGTCTTTCCAATTTCCTAATAGACTCTCTGATACACTAGAGGAATTATTCAAGAGGAGTTCTGTATATCTTCAAAATGAAGAAAAATAAAGATTTAAGGTGGTTCTATTGGAATTCCAAGACGTAAATATTTGCTGCGGATTCGTACTCACAATCAGTAGGACAATGCGATTTGACGGAGCATAAGATAGATACAGAAAGGCAGAGCCATTATATAAAAATTAGCAAGAGCCATCACAGAATAAGTAATGCAGAATACCATCGTTCTTCCCAAGGTTTTTGAAGTGGTTTTCCCTTGGGACGAAGAGTGAATACTAGAACGAAAGTGATTTGAGTTAGACCACATTTTAGTACATCAATATTCCTACTCAAATCACAGGTGAAGAATTCTATCCCCTTTGTATAAATTGGAACCATGTAAGAGGAGAGCTGTCCGATTTAAGTTTTGAAGAGGAAGCTGCAATTGGGACGATCGCTTATTCGAGAGGGGGGATAGAGTTACGAAGCGCCCAGTAGATTCAATATTACTGGGTAACGAGACTTGTCAATTGTTTGTTATAAATAAAAAAGAGTAGAGATTCGACGGTCGGTGGTCCCCGTAGACGGACGCATTCTCTTAAATAAACGTTATCGTTTTTTAATTGTGTTTTATTAATTAAGTATGTCCGAAAGGATGAGGCGTGCGCGGTCGACTCGTAACGATATATATGAATTTTTAATATATTTTTAAATAAATAAATTTAACGCAATCCTACTTATTCCATTAAATCCGCTATTAGAAAACGAACAATTTGGATTTTTAGTTTTTGATTTACACCAAATAGTTTCTGAGATATTTAAAAAAATAACTTTTTGATCCCCAACTTTGGGGGCTGTTTTCACTCTTTAGATGGCCGATAAAAAAAATACGTGTTAAATATTTTATCGAATTGTACATACCCTGTAAATTTCCTCACAATCGGTTATTAACACTTGGGAAACCTCCCTTGTTAGTTTTAAACGTATTTATGTTACAACTCAATCAGTTTTCGACAAACTTGACTTCGGAAATTTTTGTAACACGTATATATATATATATATATATATATATATATATATATATATATATATCTGTGTGTATATAGCAAATTATGAATCTTGTGATATGTAACCGTTAATACTTCTTGAATTCAGGCTAATTACAAGGATATCTGTATAATAATCTTTGAACAATTAAGAATTTAAAACTTATTCCAAAACAATTATACTAATTATTTTCGCTTATAAAAAACTTGGCTTTTTATCGTTTTAATTAGCAACGTGTTTAACAATTTTTTGTTTTTCAGTATATAATTCTCTTGACGTAGATGTGCGTTGGAAAATATCCGTCGCTTCTAAACTTTTCTTGTAAATAGTAATTTATTGTAAACTGCATATATTCAATCATTTAAGCCGTTTATTTCCAAAGTGACGTAAATAACTTTGCTTTAATAAAAAATGATGATTTTTCAGGGTTATAAGAAATTACTTATACTGACAAAAATAAAAGTAATCAAAATAACAGGTTGAAGTATACCTTCTCGAAAATTGACACCAATATCTTTAAACACGTTAATGCAAATCCTTAATTATCTTGATTTAGAAGAAAACACTTGAACTACTAGAATAAATGACTCCTATAGTGTTCAATACATGTAAAGATATTCAAATCCATATTTATCAATACAAAAATTGCATCCGCAAAAATCGTTATTATATTTTATTCAAGTTGTTTTTATTAAATACAGTCACAGTTAGAGAATACACTTTTATTATTTGTTTTTATTTCGATAACTTTCGACTTTAAAACACGTCTATTAAGGAATTTACATGTATCTTGTTATTTATGTATTGGACTATTCTACAATACCGCAAAGTTTTATAAAAATCAGAGATTTGAGATCCCTAAGTTTCTCTCGCAACAGGTGCCAACAACATTCGAATACATTGGAAGAACTCCAAGCATTTACAGTATGAACATAAAAAATTAGGTGACTTTCAATTTAACAGATGGTTGCAGCTGAAAGTTGGCCTAATTAAACGTCAAACTGTAAGAATTTAGCGGTATAAAAGTATCTAAAAACAGGATAGATTAAGGAATTAAAGTGGATCACTAAAAAAACACGTTTCACCGTTAGCTGTCGTAAAAGTGTCTTAACAGTTTGTCGATAAAAGTTAAAAAAATGTTTGTGAAACAACATATTTATTGTAATAAAGTTGCATTCAAGATGCGTTGAAGTCGTTACATAAAATATATAATTCTCAATACTTACTAAGCAAAGTAAATGTCAATTGTGGAAGTATTTTAATTGCTAATTTGAAAATGAAAGCATTGTTCCTTGCAAAAATTTACTATTTTTTCATATGATCTGTCTAGTTAAGAGAATATAATTGAGAAGAAATTGGAAAAAATACGGAATATGAGAAATACGAGCTTTTTCATCATTTTTGTTATTGAAGATACCAGCTGATTCACTAATTGTAAGCGAATAAGCTGATTTCATCAGATTTCATGCTAAAATAGTAATGCGTTCAAAAAACAGAAGATTCTCAGCAGTTCTTTGTAAAAAATGGATACTTATAAAAAAACCTTGAGCTGTAACATTGCTTAGGTTTATTTAATTTTGCACATTTAAAGATCCTAAATTTTGATGTTTTCCTATTCACCCGATTAATTTCTTGAAACATTATTAAAATTATAATTGTGTTGTGAATTACAATTGCTATTTCTCGTTAATTTTTGTTCTTGTAACTGACTGCAGTATCTAGGGAGTCGTCGTTTTTAAATATTAAGTGATATATTCAGGTAAAAATAGTTTAGTAACAACAAGAATACTAATAATAGGAGCAACATATAATTAATAATTGATAGTTTAGCAATAATAATGGGATATTCTGCTTTCGGTTGTATTTTTCTATAGTATTTCAAACATTTGTTGTTTCCACTTTTATCTGAAAATATACATTGCATATTATAATGTTTTATAGCAGTCGTACGTGAAAACGTTATCATTTTAACATAATTTTATTCATTTCTTACAATTGAACTTTTCCAATTTTATGTCTACCTAATTCTGTAAAACATACTATATAATAGTAGCTGACTAGGAAGTACAAGAATTTCCAGGTTTGTATTGAAAATAACATTCTCGCAGATCAATGTTTCCGTATTTAAAACTGGATGGCCTTCGTGAACGTGTGGAGAGTGGGAGAGAAAGGAAGAACACGCAGAAGAACAAAATTTACAGGTTTACCTATCACGTATACTACGATTCCTTGTGTGTAGTAGAAACCATTTATTTATGCAGCTATTACATATTGGGTAAAGGAAATACCGGTCTTTTTACAATGCGAACAAATTTATTTAAAAAAGAAAAAACGAAATATTTATTACTTCTAATTATGTACAGTAGACCTTGGCTGTGTGGTATTGACCAGATTGTAATAATTTGTAATGAATTGTATCCGAAATATCCAGCCAGACATATAAAACAAACAATATTTCTTTTTGCTTTATTAAATATATATTAGCAGCAATTACTTGAACAAGATAATAAGAAAGTGAGTGATAAAACATACTATTAAATTACTTTCTGCATCTCTCTCTGCTACTATTAAATAACTTTATATTCCCAAAATTTTGAACATCGTGCATAATTACGTTGGCTGAATGTTAAATTAAAAAAAATGTTAGATGTATATTACGAATAAAAAATTTATTACGATCAAAGACCAGTAATTAGATATTGCACTCCTGTCCATTCTTACAACATAGTAAATGCAATACAATTTCGATATACCTTTTAAAAAAGGGTATTTAAACCTTTGAATATAGAAAGCTTCATCTTTTAGTAGGTAGACATGAATTAACGCTAGATTTACGAACGTTGAATCGGTTATAGTTAAATATATTAACCCATTTGCATCATAGCGCGGATTAATCCGCGATCAGCGACTGTCTGCTTTCACCAAGCACGGACTATTCCGCGAGCTGCGACTGTCTGCTATCACCAAGCACGGAATATTCCGCGAGCCGCGAGTGTCTGCTATCACCGAGCGCAGAATATTCCGCAAGCACGCGACTGTCTACACATACGACCGACCACGCGCGGTGATATGGGCCAGTCGTCAGTTGCACGTCTCGGGTGCCTGGAGGCCGTACCGTAAGTAGGCGCATGATGCAAATGGGTTAAATAAGTACTACGAAAAAAAGAGAGATCAATCGGCAAACAAGGTGATCAGTAAAGTGATTTATAGTAATATATAAGATACATGTGAAATATGTACTGCACCACGTCTCGATGAGCTTGAAAGGCATTTCTAAAAAGGTAGAAATCCGCCAATTTGGTGATCTCCGTAGATTTAGTACTAACAATGTAAAAATTAGTTCCAGTTTCGACTTTAAGTTCGTTAGCCGTCAATTAATAGTTAATTTAAATTAATTAGTTTATTGATAACGAAATTAATATGCTTAATTTTATATTAACAATGCCGAAGAAATAAATAATACATACTTTTAAACTAATTATTACTCAAAATATAAATGTGTTATGTACAATTGCGGTTTAAATGGTATTTGTTACAAAATAGAATAATTATTAAGTAATACCTTTCATACTGTAAGAGAGGAAAAGCCGGAACAAAATCTATTAGTTTTATAAATTATTTTAATAAATTAATAACATCAAGTAAGTAACGTAATCGAAAACAACACTTACATATAAAAACAACACAACAGTACTTAAAACATAAATTGTAACTTTAAACACATAAATTAACACGTTGAACGCCACCGGTATTTCGCAAGTTTCATCATTTCTACTGAAGCAAACCTTTTTTTATTAAATTCACATGTTTACATAGCAGAAACTTTAAAGATACAGATAGATAAATATTCAGCAGACCTTTATTTTTTAACGTCAATATTTAAATAATCAGTATGTCCGAGAATTCATAAATATCATAATTTAAAAGTTACACGAAATTTCCCTGAATTCAATTGCGCCGGTCACCAGTGACCCCATGGCAGTCAAAGTGTTAAATATCTGTAGTTAAATAATCGGTATGTTCCCTTCTAATCTCCATAAACGGCTGATTTTTAAAAAATGCGACTCGTCGTTCAGACAACAAGCCAACGCGAGTCAGTCGTCGCAGTGGCAACGACATACTTGGTGTTATATTAATATATACATTAACACTCTTACAATATATATATAAATAATTAACGGTTGTACGTTATTTAAACTAACTTTACTAAATCCTATAATTACAATTACAATATTCTACGTGAATCACGTTTAGAAGTTATCTCATTTTATAGAGCGAGAAAATAGAGATGTAATCATATAAAAATTAATACATGGATATTAATACCAATTATTTGTTTGTCAACTGATCAACACATCTGAACGATAGGCCAACTGCATAAGGACTTTCATGATGTTCAATTTTCTTTTATTCTGCGAACACGTACTGTTATCTTTATTGTTGGGGATTCCCTGTACACCAATGTTTTTTCGTGGAAATTTACCACGCTGTATAGACGTCTCAACCATTTCAGAATTTCCTGAATTTTATTGTCGAAACAGAACATTAATGCTATTATAATTCTACATTAATTGATAATGTAGTAATTAAATGTTAATGATGTAATATTAAAAGAAACGAGTATTCTTTTTAGGCGTTGTTTCTTTTGTGTTCATAACAATACTATTTTAGTTTCTAGTTGTGCGACATGTGTCTCAAAAGAAATACCAAAAATTCCAGGAAGGTCGATTTGTGAGACGTAAATTATCTTATCGGCGTAAACCTGATTATACAGTCTGGTTGTTAAATGCTTAAGATGCACCACGTTACACTTCCGTTAAGATAATTAGCATATAATAATTCATTTTATTTCTTTAAAATATATAAGCATATTTTTTATAACAGTAAAGAAAATAATCCTAAAATGTATCCATTTTTTCATGTATCGTCTTATTAGTTACGCAAAAATATTTGTAGTAAAAATATTTTAAGTATTAAAATTGCTTGAAATGTTATTCGTTTCAGTTCCCACGTTATTACAATTTCGAAAGAAATCATTTATAAAAACTTTTAAAGTTATTCTATTTTTTTATTTTGCTCAGTATTTTATAATATATTTTTCCTGATATTTGGTTTATATTTGTATGTGTGAAAAGTTAAATTGTTACTAATGTCATTCATTAAAAAAGATAGTTGCTCTGTCTCTTGTATCTCTCTATAAGCAGTACATTTTTTGATAAAGTAGAAAATTTATATTCTATTGATCGAATGCTCGTTTTGTTCAGCCCAACAATAAAAATAAGACACTATAACTTGGTTTCCGATAATGTCAACACTAACTTATTGTTAGCAGATTGTTACATCGAAAAATATTCTAAATCGATCTACCAAAAATGAAATCGTATGTAAAAAGGATTTTTTCTACATTGTTATTTTTAATTAATGCAAAATATTTTCAAATAATAGCCTTAATAAAATTCAAGCGCTATTATTAAAATTATTAGAGTTATAATGCCCACTTTTACGTGGCAATGTTTTGAGTCAAAAGACAAAATTGTTGTCCCCTTTATTTGTATCCAATCTTTATTATTCCTTATTTCCTTAGAACTGTATTCTTGGTCGACGAAACATGGAAAGATGAGTAATTATCGAGAGGACATAAATTATTCGTTTATCTTGAGTTTATTACTTACCGATAAGTAACCAATATACGTATGTACATACATACATACCTACTTTCTTATTTAGTACGGTGCTATGTACGCGTCTTTTTTGACCTGAAGTTCTTAACCCTTTCAATACGGCGAAAAATCCAGTTCGAGTGCGCCCCATTACCGGGATCAGTTATTTCTCCTCCAAGCGATTATTAGATAAAATAATTTTTATGCCGAAAACTGAGCAACCTTAACAGTTGTCGCTTGTTTGATTACATCGGGGACGATCGAGATGAGAAATTTATGGACCCGGAACGATTGAGAATCAGCTTGGAGGCCCAACTTGGCGTTATTTTCTGCCCTAGATGTTTTTCAGTAACTGGGACATATGTTGTCCCAGCCGTAATATCAAAATTTTTTCAGACTGGGACAGCACATGTCTCGTCCTGTGCGAAAGGGTTCAGTCACTTGACGAACTTCGAACTTTTTATTTCGATAAAAACGATTTTCTTTCAGATTTATGTATCTTTCTTTTTGTTATAACCATGCAAACCTTAAAAGTAACTTAAGGAAAACATGTTAATATATGAGGTATTGGTTAATATGAAGATTCATATTAATCTGTTAATAAATAGAAAAATTTATCTGTATAGCAATATTGTTAATATGGTTAATCTATGGGTACAATTATGAATATTTTTATTTAATATAGAGGTAATTGAGGTTAAAAAGGAAAACACTAATCTTATTTATGGCAATTTATATACGGCAATTCTTGGTCTGTACTAATTTTTACTACATAATCTAAAATGTACTATTTGTTTTGCACAATAATATTTAATGTGATAGTCAAATTTTCATTTTGAAAATAACTAAAGGTTTGTCGGGATAAAAAAAACTCACTTTATCGAAAAAGGTTCGAATATTTTATATTCCCTTAGAGATACGGTACATACTATTATAAAATTCACCATTTCATTTATTGCTGTGTCGATTGCTGAAATTGGTTTCTCGGTGTTTTCAAAAAACGTTTTTTTAACATTTTGACAGACTGCAAGATAAATAGAGAATTCTTAGTTTTTATAAAAGCGTAATTAAGGATTGCCACGTATGTATGTTTTGTTGTAGTCCAGTTCGCTAATGGTAACATATTGTTACGAGTCGACCGCGCACGCATGATCCTGTCGAACATAATTAAATAGAACGCAATTTATAGAAAAGGTGAGAACATTTATTTAAAGAAACACGTCCGTCATCGAGGACCACAGACCGTAGAATTTCATCTCTTTATATATTACAAACAATTACCAAGTCTCGTCTCCTAGTAACATTTAACCTACTGGGTGCTTCGTAACAATATGTATCATTTTAAGTAAAGAGATTCGCACAATGAACCAGGTAACATATTGTGAAGAGCTATAAATAGAATCAAGTACGTGAAAGATTCGTATCTCGTCTCAAAAACGTTAATTGTACCGTTGCCGTAAATGAGATGGGAACGTGCAGATCTTGCAAATTTAGCTAGTTACGTCTTTTTCCAAAGGTCGGCTTTTTGTCAGTTCATAAGGCGTACACAATATACACGAACTTTTTCATTTTAATAATGTATACTCTTATTACTATTATCGTAACATCAAATTTTATCATTGTAAGCATTTCACTGTCTTCCTAGACTGTTTGTTCTTTCAGGCGAATAATATCACTTTGTCGTTAATATAATTTAGTTAATTATTTTTAATCGATAAGGTAAACCCGATAAAACTTATTTACATATGGACATGATATTTATCATCCAGCAATATTAAATTCATTTAGTTAAAAACTAAATACTCTTTGTGGAATGAAAATTATCAGGTGTATCATCTAACATTTGTAAATTAAGATCCACTTGTGGATTTAGATAAAGCACTTAAGATAACTATCTAAAATGATTCATAAATTATACTTTTCAATGAATTATCGTTTCATTTACGTCATCATTGGTTTTTTAAATTATATGCCCATATTTACAAGAATATTACATTTTATCGTTAATTCGTGAACAAATAAAAATGACTTTATTACAATACATGATTACATCATATATGATACGTGTAAATTCAATATGACTTGACACAAGACAAATCTTTGTTTCCTTAATTACTTCATTTCGAATAAAGTAACTATTTCACTATTTTCTTCGATACGTAATATCGTTCTCAATTAGAACAAGCAATTTTGCATTTTAAGTTAACCATGTGGTAAAATTCTATGATAATTTAATAATTTATAAATTATCGGCATAATTCAATACCATCATCCTTACTACCTTACGAGGTCGTATTTTAAAGTTTTTCGCAAATAGGTGTTAAAGAATTGGAAAAATGAAGATATAAATAGAGCTGTTGAAGGTCAGATAATCGTGATCTTACAAGTAGAGATATAAACCTCTACGTATCCTAATATTGTAAACTTATCATAGTACACGTCAGACGTAGGATTTGTTAAATTTTTTCATTTACCTTTATAATTTTGAGATTTATAGCATTGGATGATCTTTGAACGGTCGATAGTATGTCATGAACTAACTTATATTACGTAGTAAAATTTTTTTTTACATTTTTAGGTTCCTGATTTAAACAATGCCTATGTAAAGTACATTATTGAGCGTATTTTAATTCAGTTGACTCAGTTTCAGTTCACTCTTTTATATTGTAAGTTTATTAAATGAAAATTGTATATTAGATTAAACCAGTTTATAATATATTTGCAAATCATTATAATGACCCACTATAGCTATTGTGCCTTAGTACTGACAGTGGAAATAGCTAATTAAGCGGTTTATAACTCAAATTACGCGCTACAACCAGGTGGCGTTTCTCGTTCATATTGAAGAAGGAAGCGATAAGTTTCGACATTATCAAGCAAATAATCGATAATTCCTTTATTATAAGCATCGATCAACAATTGTCAAGTTACTGTCGACAAGAAGAGGAATTTTTGAAATATTAATTCAGTTATTTATGAATAACACAGTATACATATATGTATAACTGCATTACTTTAGATGTTGCAAAGATAAAAGTAAGTATGTACTTTGTAAAAAGTATGAGACTCACAACATCGTCAGAGAGTAATTTATGCCAATTACTTAAAATAAGTATTTTATGGAGACAAAGTTTCGCAATATTGTGCCCGCAATTGTTTTAAGGCATGTGTATACATTTTTACGTGGTTCAATATTTTTTCAATATTATTATAATAATTATTTTTAATCATTATTATTTTATAAGTTTATGTAGATTACATTAACAGATAAAAACTATACCTAGAATGTAATTAAGAAAAATTCAGTTAAAATACTTCAGACTTTGTTTAGCACTAGATCTATAAATACAGTCAAAATTACTGTTTTTTGATTTCTTCGAAAGGTTAAAGAAAATTATACATACTATGGCTCCTTCAATTTTTTACTTTTATGTCCATTTTTGAGTAACAGTAATCTGCAGTTCTTAACTACATCGTATTGTAGGATATTGATAACAATATACTTATAAAATAGATATGTATAAGTGGAAACTTATTAAATGCGTAAAGTATAAGGAATGCTCTGTTCTAACACACACACACACACACACACTAACTATAACTAACAAATGATAAAATAACTCAACTATAAAGTCCGTCTACTCGTCTAGTCTGTCTATTCGTCTATTGTCAATATACGCTCGTCTAATCGTCTATAGTTCGTCTACTCTATAACTCGTCGTTGTAGTGAAAATTTTCAAAAAAATATGAATATACTTTATAGTAATACTAGATAGGAATCTATCCCTCGGTTTACACAGTAGATAGATTCCTAAAAAAATGGTGCAAAACGGAACACAGAATTTATACGAAATAGAAGGATGTGTTCAATTAATATGTAAGTAAATCGTGTAAATTGATCTAAAGAGAATAAAGAAAAGTTGAGGATATGTTCATTATAATCATGTAAATTGAAGTTAGGATTAAAGGAAAAAACAGGGATTGGTTCAATAATTTTTAAATACAGTTTAATGTTTATACTATTTCAATTTCGTTTCGAAAATAAAAAAACATAAGTGTTAAATGTTGCTCTGGCGTACGAAACTTGCATCTCTGATTCAGACGTTTTCTTTTTTTTTCTTGAATACATTTGAAGTGAAACACAAAACGTATTACTTTCATGTTTGCGATTTAATTTTTGTAAGGGTTGTCTGGGTAACTTTGGATAGATCTTTTAAAAAATACATTCATTAATATTATACTCTTTTAATTTATATTGGGTCGGCAAATAAGAAAATTCGGTTTTCCCTGAGAGCTAGCGTTACGTTAGTTCTGAACGAATTCTGACAATAGTATGGTTGTTCTCTTCTGACAATTGAAAATTGTCACTTTTGGATTGGTTTAGAAAAAAGTTGTGCTTTATTTTGTTTTTAATTGTTTGTTCAGAGTGAATTTTAACATGGAGTGTAGAAACGAACATTTCCGACATATTTTACTTTTTTATTATTTGTAAGGTCAAAACTTGATTGGGAAGTGTCACAGCCCCCATATAGCCTTGATCTGGTACCACCTGATTACCATTTATTTTGAAATGTGCAAACTTTTTGAATGGTGAAACTTTCACTAGTCATAATGGCCTAACATCGAACTTGATTCAGTTTTTTGCTGATAAGGCCCAAAATTTCTATAAAAGCGAAATCATAAAGCCGAAAAGATGACAAAAGGTCATTGAGCACAGGTAATCGAAAATAATTCTTTGTTAAGAGTAATTGAATTGAAAGAAAAAAAATTTTTTTTCTTTCCATTCAAAATTCGTACAAATTGAATTCCGTGCGAATTGTGGGACGAATGTATTTCAAAGTTTCTATTCGCAACATAGAATATATCTATAAAAGTTTTCAAACACGATTCGAGTTTAACAAAGTGAAAGATGTCCTCTACGAAGTAAAATTTAAAAAAAGATTCATGGATGAAGTTATTGTTAATAAATTAATAGGAGCAGAAAACTTATACGCTGGTTTGTGTTTTTAGTTTATGCCCGCGTCTACATGGTGGCGCTGTTTCCGGAAGAGAATTCTTAACACAGCAAGTTACCGACCCTGGAAAGACTCGTCAGTCCGCGCTGAGTCGTCGATGAGCGAGTTGCGCTCTCTTGGTGCCTTTTTTGGGGGGGGGTTGTTTGTTTGTTTCTGTCTCGTTACGAATTAATCCCCAAATGCACAGAAGAAGAGCGAAAACCTGTCAATCGAAAAGTGTAGACTCAGTGAGTTAAGTTCGGATAGTGTTATAAAAGAAGAAGTTTTTCTTTATTTATCAAATATTCCTGTGATCAACGTTCAGTCCAGGTAAGTGTGAGAAGTTTCTTATTCCGTGACCCTGATGACGAATACCTATACACACATCGCTTCGCAAACCGGTGCCTCGGTTTACTTTCTATCGAGGTACTCGTGTGCTAATCATTCGTTATGTTATTAATTAACAAGGATACTGCAAGTGGATTTAATTAATCAAACCAATAATAATATGGTATATGTTACGACAAGAGTATCAACAAAGTCGTTGATAATTGTACGTGCAAAGTTGCGAAGAATTCTGAGGTGTAAAAATAAGGTATTCAGTTGTCAATTACTGTGCTACAAAAATTTTACACTTGAAGTTATAATTATCATCCGAAGAGTACGATCATGCAATGGGCACAGTAACGTTACAAAAATAATTGTGTCTAATTTGAAGTAATTATGGTTATTGACAGTATCATTATTTATAAAAGTATTCTTCGTAGAAATATTATTGCTACTATGTTATTTTGAGAACTCCGGTGAAGTTAAAGAAAGAAGAGAGAATTTTCAACAATCGGTCTTATAAATGGTATTGAAAATATCGTATTATTACCATGTGTCTTTAATTTGTATAATTATAAAATTGACAAAAATTGATAAACATTTATTAAAGAGCGTAAAACATTTGCAATTGCAGTTTTGCGACGGTTCGTTGAAATGAAATTTTAAAAATATTGTTTATAGAAATTAATAAAATGTTATACTTAAATAGTGTGCTATAAAAGTAAACGAAAGACGGAAAATTGAGAATAGGGGACGTCTAGAAGTGTAGACCGCAGCAGGATAGAGATTCTGATAATTTATGAAGGTCATACGGTAACGGCAACTTACTGTTAGATATTTTTGAACTGAAGGCATTTATTCATACCGACTTGACATAAGTTTCATGTCATCATAATGAAATTTCTTAATATTTCATCAAATTTAACATTCAAATTTAATATATCAAAAAGTCAAGTTTCCAAAATATCGTCAAATCTAGTTATACATACATTTTATGTGTATGTTCATTTATTAGAAGAATATTCTTATTTGATGTACATGTACATACATATGTATACATGAGGAATTTATTTCGAAAGTAGTATAAGTCACTTTCGTTTTAAATCGAGACATTTAAGAGTTTGCATTGGAGCCGAGTTAAGAACGTTGAAAAGATTTATCTGTACATGGTACCTTTGATACTTACATTTTTCTCAGTATAAACAATGTCGTATAGTCATTGAAAAATCATTATCTTTCATTATGGTAAAGAGACTTACGCCACTTCCAAAGTAAAGGACACGTTTGAAAGACAGTTCTACAAATAAGACATCATTTTACCTATGGAGTATGAAATAAAATGGTATAGAGTTTTTACTGTGAACTCTACAATGTTTTTATTAATGTTTTGAAATCTGACCTTTTCATTTATTTAAATCCAAATAGTTTTATACTAAGGGCAGTGTCGTAGAAATAAACCAAACTCAAAATATTATGTTAGACTATCGGATTTTAAGAATCATGACATATTACTTATATTTCCAAGAATGTGGATAGATCAGCAATTCATAAATGTTAATTGGATTGTAATTTAAAAATAGTTGAATCTAACCTTTGATCAAAAACATGTTTCACGTAATGATGACAATAAATTTTGTTAACATTTCCTGTTTTAATTACATCCTACGATATTATATTGATATAATTTTTCTAACATTTTACTAGAGCTAGATAGTTTTTACAATTAATAAAAAATTGTTGATTGGCTTTCGACATTGTCAGACAAAGATGTGTAATTTTCACTTATACAGAATACAATATACTCCGATATTTCATTAATATTTTAGAGGATAGTAAATTTTGCCGCTTCAATTTTTATTCAACGAATTTTAATATTGCTTTCTTAATTAATTCTTTTAACAACAATTAGCCAGGAGCTTACAAATTTCGTTTTCTAATTCTTAAGCATATTTATCCCCACTATTTTATATTTTATAAAAGAAAGATGATTCAATGAAGCAGTAACAATATTGAATGTAAGAAAATGTTTACTAGAATGGTACTTTTCATATCGTAGTACCACGTGACTTTAGTTATTTTGGAAAGTACATTGACATTTACTTTTCGAGGAAATTAATATTTAAGAATAATCTTAATTTTAAACAGACAAGACTATATTAACCTTTATGACATCTGTATATGATTAGCTTGAACAGAAGTTGTCGCAATTAAATTGTCATCACATCTTTTTCTAACTCATGTACACTGGTACTACTAAGCCAGTCAAAATGACTGATACACAAATTTTTCCAAAAATTCTCCAAGTATGTATATTGAAGAATCATAGAATGAATATTTTATGTCCATCGCAATAAACATGAATCACCGAACCCATCATCGTTTTCTCCTCTTGATTTCCACTTTTTCAGAGTACATATTTAATATATCGAAATATGATAGATTTAACGCCGATAGTTCAAATCTTGAATTTAGAACCAACAATATATTTCTCAGCATACGTTACACATTTGCCACATTAATTTTTTGAATCACAAATGTACCATGTAAAAACTCAATCAAATATGATCAATTTGAAAATTTTGTTGCGATTAACATTAACCCAAAGAGTGCGCCTTATTCATTTCAAAGATGCATTTCAATGTCACTGTTACTAGTGTCAATTAATATAATATCGCTTTAAAAATAACCAGTGGGGTATCACCTGCAATTAAGATTCCACGTCGATTCACGCTCCACGATTATAGGAAATACCCCGCGACGATGATTTCCTCGTAAGTTTTTCTCTTACAAACGTGTTCTACCGTATCTCACGAGGCTACTCGAAAATTTATAGCAATCTGTTCATCTTGCTGACGTAATGGCAGACATTTTTAGTGATACCAAGAAAGTGAACGTATGTTTTCTTTTCGTTGTATTATTTCGGCGTGAGTCATCGATACACTGTAGCAGTATTCCTGTAAATCGTTGTCTTCCTACGTAATAATACAAGATCCTTTTTTGAATGTCATACACTGCTGTTTATATTTCAATGAATTATGATATATCAGACATATTGCGACATATTTTCCTTCTTCAGTAGAATGAAGAAGTCTGTATTTATTGATACCAGTGAGGTTACCATGTGAAATTGTTTATGATGAGCTTAAAAATGTTCTTTGCCGCTTATGGTTTTATGAATTATGGTATATCAGACATATCGCGATGTGTTCTTCTTCTCCAGTAGAATGAGAAAGTCTGTATTTGTAGATACCGGTGAGATTATCATGTAAGATTGTTTAAAATGAGCTCAAAAATGTTCTTTGCCGCTTATATTTTTATGAATTATGGTATATCAGACATATCGCGATGTATTCTTCTTCTTCAGTAGAATGAGAAAGTCTGTATTTGTAGATAGCAGAGAGATTACCATGTGAAATTGGTTAAGATGAGCTCAAAAATGTTTTTGCCGCTTATATTTTTATGAATTATGGTATATCAGACATATTGCGATGTATTCTTCTTCTTCAGTAGAATGAGAAAGTCTGTATTTGTAGATACCAGTGAGGTTGCTATGTGAAATTGTTTAAGATGAGCTTAAAAATGTTCTTTACTGTATTTAAATTTAATGTTGGATGGGATTAATCACGATTAATAGTAGTACGTAAGTTTTAACAGCTGATTTGCAAGATAGGAATAAGGAAACAAAAAATTATTGTTATTCAAAATGACTTATTCTGAATTAACGTCAATATTGCTTTATATTGTTTTGTATAGGCAGTAATAGAAATTTGTCTTACGTTATTTCTAGTAAATATGAATAAAAAGGACTTGTGGAATTTCAAATGAAATATAATAAAAGCGTGATATATCATCGAACGTGAGTATAATGGCAATTATTTTGTGAGTAATTCCTTTAGTGAGTCTTTCAAAGTAGTCAAGCTGATAACATAAATACAACGCAAGTAATAAAATTATGATAGAAGTTTATAATAGAGATATAAGTTTATAAAGTTTTATATCCCAATACATTCGAAAAAGGATCCAAACAGTTACTTGAAATTTTCTAAGTAAGTTAAAAAACGTTATATTTCCAAAAAATCTGTCTATCTTTATTGTTCAGATGCTGCAGAAAATGTGACGATCGGAATCCGGTTACTTTTCGATACTACTACGTTTGATGAAGACGTCATTAGTAATGGAGACTCATTATTTTATAACTCTTGTAATTCTACGTGGAATTGCTGTACAAAACGTGCAAGAATGTGGCGGTTCAATATTACGAACTGATAGTAACAAATAAAACGTTTTTAATGAAGAAGGAATTCAAAACATATTTCCATCAAAATTATAAGATGGTTTCTAATGTTACCTTCTGAGGAAAATCTTTGTTGCTTTCGTCGTGAATTTTAACACGTGTTTTGTCACGTTTTCTTGAGGTATTGAAGAAAAACGTGCCGTCTATAAGCGTGCACTGGCTTTTAATGAAGAAACGTGTCGGAGCATGTATACAAACGGACTGTGTGATCATATGGATCAATTGTTACAGAAAGTAGTTACTTACAATTAGTCTTATAATTTAGAATGTATTGATTTATTTTCTAAGTTAACAACTAAAGTAACTGTTTCAATTCGAATGCAGACTTCCATGAAAGTTTGTATAATATTGATGTTATTGATATATTTGAATAAAAAAAGAAGTTTTTAGATCCCCCATATGTCACTTAACAGTTAGTAATTTGTTTTTAAATCGAAAGTGGAGCTTTTCGTTATTTGTCTAAAGCTCTTTCATTAGAAGAAATAAGTAAGAAATATTTGAGATAAAAGTTTAACGTAATGACCACACATACACACACACATGTATATATATGTGGTAGACAACTTAGCAATTAAAATTCTTTAATGCTACCTTTCGCCTATGAAGGAAGAAAGATTTATTTATTTACTTTCTATAGTTAGGTTTACTCAGTCTCATTTTCTTACCTTAAGGTAGATATTGATTCTCATTCACTGCGTAAATAATGGAACAAAGATATTAACACGTTGACTGCCATGGGGGTCACCGGTGACCGGCGCTATTGAATTCAATGAAATTTCATGTGACTTTTGAATTGTTATATTTACGAATTTTCTTACACATTCAATATTTAAATACTGGCGTTTAAAAGATAAAAGCCTGCTGAATATATATCTATTAAGTACTTAGTGTCTCTAAAGTTTCTTCTTTACGAAAATGAGATTTTAATAAGAAACATATGATTTCAGTAGAAATGATAAAACGAGCGAAATACCATTGGCGTTCAACGTGTTAAGATAATCTAGAACTTCCAAAATTGAAGAATCTTACACGTCTCTTTTAAACCTTTCTCATACCATTGTTTTCATTCTAAAATATAGAAGATTGCAATTAGCTAATGTGTTATTAAATGTTTCCTGTAATCACTGTTATCTATCCGTCATAACATGAGGGTTACATGGGTAAGAATGGAAATTAGTCTGCCTTCTTAACATCTTCACTATTCAAATAGACGGAAAAAAATGATGTATCCGCATAGTTTTTCATTGCCTTGTTACTATGTAACTCTCCAGTGTATAATTAAAACATGCTCTAATCAGCGATTTTATCTGACAGTGTGAACTACCAGTGATCCCCATTTAATTTTCATATCAGACCGAACTTCGTAATTTTTGCCGACATTGACTACAAATGATGTATTGGTAAAATTTGATGTTAGTAAACTACATCTGCTTCTGCTAAACCTGCTACATCTACATCTGCTACATTTACTACTGTTTATGATAAACTAGACGGCAAATTTACTAACAATGCAAATGAAAATAAGCAAACACGTGCCGTCAAAAGAATAAACAACTTATAACCGCGTGACGACTTATAAGCAGAATATGAAAAATTTTTTAGTATTGAACGTGTTAAAGTTGGAATCTATAAGATTGTAAAAATTTGTTTAACACTATGTTCACAAAAGCCAAAGCTATTTGAGAACCAAATATGCGCTTGCACCTGTGCCAGCTGGTTTGCTGTTAGTGAATTGCCCGAAATTTGCCATTTTGCAAAATGGGCGATGTACGCCACTTTATAGTTATTTATTTAATCAATACCACTTATATGCTTCTACAGTTCGATTACAACAGTTTTGCATGTTTCTTACAGTGTGTGAAAAAATCAATGGTCAAGGTTTTCAGGGGTTGTTTTAAATTATTGAACCTGACAACGGACGCAGATCATTGACATCTTCGTAGCCTCCGAAAAATGACACAGATAGATTTTGTTGTAAAGGAAGTATTTTCACTACCTTAACACTTAGCCGACTGCCGAGAAAAACAACCAAATTGCACGCTATACATCGTGTAAAATTCAGCAGTACGGCGAATTCGTAAAGTAGCAGTGGGAGATCTCGCCGTTTGGTCATCAACTATCTTCCTTTGAAATGGGGAGATCTCCCCATTCGGTCGGATAAGTATTAATACAAAAAGGGACCGATAAAAAAATATGTGTTAAATGCTTCTTGGAGACCTACCTCTCAGATAAGTTTAATAAAAGTTGACATTGAGGTAGTCAACGAAGAGTTCTTTTGTTGCCGAGCACTGCACTTTTTGAAACTGTTAAACCAGCATTTTGCAGCCATATGCGTGCGGATTCTGAAGAATTAGGTACCTCACTTTACCTTTCTTACTCACGGGATAGGATATTTAACACTTGTGCTCATGTTTCATTAACACTAGAACTACCAAACCAGTAAAAATGACTGGTACACAATTTTTTCAAAAAATTTTCTAAGTTTATATTAGAGTTACAGAATAAATATTCTACGTCTATATCAATAAACATAAATTACCCAATCGATCAAATTTTCCGCCGCTTCATTCCCCCTTTTTCAAAGTACTTATTTAATTTATTAAAATATGTTGGATTTGACGCCGGTAGTTCTAGTGTTAAGATTAAAATTTGTAATCGCACTTAAAACAGACTTAATACAACCTTAACCCTTTCGCTACGGCGCGCCGTGTATAATTTCAGCGTTCTAGCTGGACAAAAGTCAATTTTCGTAATGGTCCAGATGTATAAAATTTTATTGAAAATCGCTAATAGAATGTTCATAGAAACAGAAAATGTAAAAATTATTTGAAAAAATAATCTGTAATAATTAATTAACAGGCATCACAGTTATACTTTCCGTAAATTGCTTTTACACGCTCCCATCATGTCTTACAATTAGACATTTTCGTCAATTGTTTTGTAACGAAAGGTTAGAATGGAATTTGCGTATATGTATTGTTATCTCCACTTATTTGGAATATGTTTACAATTTATTATTTTTCTAAACGACCTTTCATTGCCATTTTAATCTGCTTTAACAATTAACATGTAATTTAAGTTCCGTTCCGAAATGTATGTAGACTTTTAATATATATTACTATTTATTACACGTTTGCAATTTTCTGTGCTTAAAGATAAAAGTATAACAATTGAACATGTAAAGTGTCGCTTCAGACAAATGATGACACCTGCTACTTTTTTATTAGAGGATTACGGATTTCTTTCGGAAAGATTTTTAAGATTTGACAAAGTATACTGTTTATTACACTTTTGCAATTTTGCATGTTCAAAGCTAAAGGTATAAATAATTGAAAATGCAAAGAGCCATTTCAGACAAATGATGACATCTATTACTTTTTTATTGTTTTATTACGCGCGAACTTTGAATTTCGAGATCACTCTTATACTTGTGTCTTCTGAGCGAACGAAACTGAAGAAATGCCTCGCGGAAGATTTTAGATTTTTCAGTCGAAAATAAAATTTATATTGCAATTTTTTTTTGCTTTTCCCAAGAAAAATGTCTGCCCTATCGCCTCCTGCTATTCGATTTTTTCTTGGATGTTTAATTTTTAGAGTAAATCGGAAACTATTCATAAATATTGCGGCATTTTGGACGTTGCTCCGCTTTGAAATCTGTCTTTTAAATCTTTACAACATTAAAATGATATGCATCGTTGCAATTGGTAGAGTTTACAGAGTCATTCTACACAAACAAAATTAAAATACGCCTTAAGATTAAATTATAGCAAATTTTTCAAGTTACGACTTTCTTAATTTACGTATAAATGTTAAATAACTAGTGAAATATGTATTATTATTAACGCTAAGTATAACAATATGTTGTTTACTAGTAGAAAAGTCAGTAAAAGTAACGAAAACCATTAATTTCTTTCAAAAAATAGTTTTGTCCAGCTAGAACGCTGAAATTGCACATTGTGCGGCGCGCCGAAAGTGCGAACAATAAGTGCACGCAGTCTTCAGCATTTAGGTCTAAATCTTTTGTCTAAAAAACGATGTTGTGACATTGTATTTTGATACAAAATGATTTGTGTTCATAACAATGTATTCATAATTTTTCCATGGATGTATTTTTATATGGCATTCGCTTAACTTGTGGTTTCATTTTTCGAGCGGGTGACTATAGTCACCTGTCGGGTATAGGAGGCATTTTGTGACCGGTGACTATAGTCACTCGTAGTAGCGAAAGGGTTAATAAAAATGAAACAAATATTAGATTGTAACATATGAAATGTCCGATTTTGTTTTATCATTATTTTAAATTCTGTTCTGTGAAAAACTATTAAAATATTTAGGGTTATTTTACATCTATCGTTAAGAGCAGGGTTTCTTTTGTCAGATCCGATTTTTATTTGTTTTGCATATGCCACTAACTTTACAATTTTGTGCTTCGATTTACAACATGAATCTACTCGATTTTCGCGTACTTTTCTTGCACGAGTGGAAAAGTGATAATAACGCATCCGCAGCTGCTCGAAATATCAACGCTGCATTTGACAATGATGCAGTCGATGAACGTACAGTTCGTCAATGGTACGAAAAATTCGAAGTCGAAAATAAAAATCTTCAAATTGAACCTCTGGGAAGGCCAGAGCTGAGCATTAACGACGATCATTTGAAGCTTGCAGTTGAAAAAAATCCTCTAACAACGGTCAGAGAACTTGCCCAAGAATTTAACGCAAGTGCTATGACGATTTCACGCCACTTGAATTTGGTCGGCAAGAAAAAAAAGTTGGATAAGTGCGTGCCACATGAATTGAACAATTGGCAAAAGTTTCGTCGTTACGAAATTTGCAATTCTTTAGGCTGAATATGGAAAAATATGTTACATAGATATAAAAGAATGCAAATTTTAATTCCACAATCGCCCTAAACCTGTTCAGTTTTGTCAGTTTTGCCTAGTTTAGGATCAATTTAGGCTTCATACAGCCCAAAATAATCCTCAGCATTCTTATTTAGAAAATCAATCTAACCCCACTATTAAGCCATACATTCTATAATGAGGAGTTTTAGAATTGGATTGGAATTGGAGTGATTTTAGCAGATTTAGAATTCATATGGAATAAAATGATAATTTAATTCCTACTTGTTCCTGAAAGACCTATTTTTAGAATATGAGTCGACAGACTTGGAACTTCTGAAATATTTTTAGGGGATGTCAGATTAAATTGGAATAAAAATTTTACCTGATCAGTCCATATAATTCCTAAAAATCATATTTACAGGACTCTGAGGCGCGTAGACACACTAGTTGAGGATTTTGAGGTTCAAAATGGTATATATAATTACGCGGCAAATGAGAAATCAACAGAATCTAGGATTTGAAGTTTCTTTTTAGGCTGGACTTTTCGACTCGTGATACTATAATAAAAAGCTGCCTGCCCTATTTCCTCCTACTATTATTCCTCCCGAATATAATGTTGCATATTACTTTAATGTTATAAACGTCTGAACATGTTTAAACAGTGCTCAAAGTGATATTGGCTCACAAAGTGGCGCAAAATTTGTGGATGTTTTTCTACGTATCTTAAAAACTAGACGCGCTCTCTTTGTTAATTCTGTGACCCAGTCCTCCATTTTCTTACTTCGTATAGCACTAGTAAAGATATCTTGTTTCTCTCTTTCCGAAAGATCGGAGACTTGGAAGCCTGACTTATACAGCGAAAATTTATTCGCGGAAACACAATTAAAAGTTAATTTGCGAGAGAACGATTTGTCTCTGACCCATGGTTCCTCTCAGACATTTTACGTACATAACAAGACGATTGTGATGAGCCAATGAAAGAAATGTACTAGCCTTTCGCGAATTTTGCAGCGGGTTTTCTTCCCAAATCCCCATCGATCCAAGGGTGTAGAACAACCTCTGACAGTCATGACAACCGCTTTTAAAACATCCTGTACATATGGGGTGTTTTCTTACAGGACTATTATAAGTCGATATTTAGAGATTTATTAAGATATTTATACCTTTTTTGTTACGTATTAAACTCGCTTAACTTCTGCGAGACTTTCTATGTACTTCTCCAACTTTTAGAGGAATTGTACCAAAACTAAATGTACAAAAACTAACTAACTAACTATTGTACCAAGGTGGTCAAAATGGCCGGTTTTCAATATTTCTTAATATTTCCCTAAATTGATAGCGGAGGCATACATTAAATATTCCACGTCTATATCTATTATATAAAGCTCAAATACCACTGACTGACTGACTGACTGACTGACTCATTCATCCACTCATCACGAAATCTCAAAAACCACAGAACGGATTACAATGAAATTTGGAACATACTCTTGCCTTGGGTCGTAGGTGCTCACTAAGAAAGGGTTTTGAAAAATTCGAAATTTTAGGGTTTGTTTTGAGGGGTTAAAGTATGGGACAAACTCATCAACGCAGAACCGAAACTATTTGACCGGGAAACTTGAAATTTTGTATGAGCATTCCTTTTAGGGTATAAACACCCGCTAAGAAAGGATTTTTCAAAATTCGAAATTTTAAGGTTTTTTTTTGTTTTTTTTTGCATGAGCGTTCTTTCTAGGGTATCAACGTTAAACTTAACTTTTATTAATTTAAGTAGTACTTAATCCTAATGATATTAAACCGTAACGAAGCACGGGTACTTCAGCTAGTTATAACATAAGCGTGATTTAACAAGTTGAAGACAGAGAATACATATTATTTACAAAAAATTATTATGAACAAAAAATAGGAAGGATCTTGCTTTTTTAATAAAAAATAGACAGTGGGATAGACAAGAATCTAGGAACTTCAATATTATTTTTTTAAACGAGCGGATAAAGGTTAAATGTAGATAATAGATATAAAACCGGTGATTCTAGTGTTAAACCTGTATTTGACAACGATTACATATGGCAATTATATGAATTTATTTTGCTTTACAACAAGTTCATATGTTCGATTAAAGATAACTTATAGTTTATATTTCGAAATGTCCATATACTTCAATTGAAAATTTGTTGATAAATGACATTGCATAATCACCTATCGTGAATGTGATGCAATTCCATTTCCCGCAGACTGAGCACGCACTGCATCATTTAAAGTGTCAAACTGTAGCATTTTACAATTACACTCATGATCCGATAGGAAGATCTACGACTTTTCTTTACAAAGATGATATGTAATACTGACCTTTGGAGTTAGTCACGATATTTCATATGCGGACATGTGTGAACATTTTGACGGAATGCGATTCTGTATTATACTCTTTAACAGTACATCTACCAAGGCAGTGGAAATGGCTGGTTCCTCATTTCTTCTACAAACTCTCCAAGCTTATAGGACAGATATATACCAGATATTGTACGCCTATCTTATAAAACATAAATTACTGAATTAATCATCTTTTCCACCTTTTAATTTCTCGTTCTCTAAAGCAGCGGTCACCAAACTTGTTGACATCACGGACCAGTAAATTCATAATTTAAATCCCGCGGACCACTAATAGGATTTTTTAAGTGTTAAATATATTTGTAAACAAAATTGTGATCTAAGAACACATAAAATGTATTGTTATGAATTGAATTATGTGTCAATGCATCTTAAAACTTAACGTGATGAGTAAGTGTATTCCACATTTTTCTGGGGACCAGCGAAATTTTCTCGCGGACCACTAGTGGTCCACTGACCACCATTTTGGCGACCACTGCTCTAAAGTACTTATTTAACACGTTGAACGCCACCGATATTTCGTTTCATTCTTATTACTGAAGCAAAACTTTTTCTATTAAAATTACATCTTTACAAAGCAGAAACTCAAAGAGAGTTTGGGCAGTGAGGCTTTACCTTTTCAATGCGAATATTTAAATATTTAATGCATAAGAAAATTTGTAAATATTATAATTTTAATGTCTCATGAAATTTCATTGAATTCATCAACACCGGTCACCGGTGACCACCATAGCATTCAATGTGTTAATGTATAGGAATATAATAGATTTAACGCAGGTAGTTATAATGTTAATAATGTATTCTACCGATTAATATACATTCAACTGTATTGGTGAATCGACCTGAAATTTCAATTTAACCGTTCATCCTCTGTTTGTGTTACTCATAATTAGGAATTTCTTCTATTTGTGTACATAATACATAATACATGTCGCAAATGACAAGAAAACTTATTCCTTCATTATTAATTTCTATCATTGAATAATATTTCTTCCTGAGAGGAATAATTTCTAATTTAACTGCATAATAATAGGCAGTAATAGGGATTAGCACAATTAAGAGGGATTGATAGGAATTAATATTTGTAAAATTTCGCGCTTTCCTTCGAAAACTTGTTTTGAAATTTGACTTGGACTTACAGAACCGTAAAGTCCCTGTGGAATATAATTTGATGACCACTGCTGTAGAGATACGCAAAAAAGCGGTAATTATTGACGACTAATAATGAAGCGATAATGGAGGAAGGAATAACTAACAATAAGTACGTATTTTAAGGTGAATAGCGCTAAATGTGCGAATGATATTCTACTAATTATTTTATTGACACGTCAAACGCCACTGGTATTTCACTAGTTTCGTCATTTCTGCTGAAGTGAAAATGTTTTTATTAGAATAGCAACTTTGTAAAGTAGAAACTTTAACTCTATATTTACGAACGTGAAATATGTTACTCCGTAACATATTAAATAAATATGTACTTCGGAAATAGAAGGATCAAGCGGTAAAAAAGGTTATTAGTTAAGTAGTTTGTATGTTATATGATATATGTGAAGTATCTACTGTAGCACGTCTCCATAAGTTTGAAAGGCGTTTCTAAAAAGGTAGGAATCCGTCAATTTGACGGCTTCCGTGAACCTAGTGTTAAAAACACTGACACGTAGATATTAGGTAGACCTTTATCTTTCTGACACCAAGATTTTAATTTTTTAGTAGGTATGTTCGAAAATTCATAAATATTGCAATTTAAAAGTTACATGCATTGAATTCAATAGCGCCAGCCATCGGTGATCCTCACGCCATTAAGTTTGGCGTAGAAAATATTTTTTTTAGAACATAAAGAAAAGCGAAATTTCTTAAACAAAAATATTAACCTTTGTGTTTACTAATTAATGGATTAGACTTTGTGTTTACTTTTACATATTAACATTTGAGTAAGATAAAAGAATTATTTTTGATAAGTTGCATGTTTTTCATTTTTTGGCAAGTCGATATGAAGTATAACAACGAATTGCAACCTAAATTGTTTTAATAATATGTGCATATTGCAGACTATCGTATCATTATTACCTAATTTTGTAATGTGCAAATTTCACGTACAGTTTTCCCTGCAATGGTATGCAACGTAAAAGTTGCAACGTTCTTCGAATTATCTGCACTAGAATTCTAATCGTTAGACAAGCCATTATTAATAACAACCACGAAAAAATAAGATTGCAACCATTCTCACATGTGTCAAGGAGAGTTATAATCTCGTCATGAATAATTCCAACGTACAAAATGATACGTCACTACTATAAGCTGACTATCAGTGATATTTCTTGCGTGCTTTAGAATTGTATGCGTTGAAGTATCTACAAGTTAAAAAACCATCTCATATGACTCTTAAGGCACGTGCGTCATGTATGCCTATAAAGAATATTCTACAACTTTCCTTGAAGGATACACCGTATATTGACTTAATCGAAAACTTGTTATACTATATCAAAGTACAAATACTTACATTTAAAATATTTTTAATACGATGAATGCATATGGCGTAAAATAATCGTTGAATACTTCATTGTTTTTTTTTTTATTTTTATTTGATTTCAGCTGCATCGACTGCTGTGGTTATTATCCACTTTATACATAACATAGAATAAAACCTGTGTTAATGTTAAGCAAAATGGAAAATACAATTCTTAATTTACATTTGTATTGGGTTGAGGCAAAAGTTTTTTCGTACTTTGGCGTAAAATTAATTTTTTCCACAGAGATAACAGAATTTTTTAAATGACGGGATTATAGATCTACATAAGAAATAGTTCAAGGTGACCGAACAAAACGGTACATATACGGTTTAGTAAGCTTTATTTAAAATATGAAATAAATTGTTTAATGTTGGGTCAAGATACGAACGAATTTACGGTTAGTAGAGCGTTAAACATTTAACATTGTAGGCCTCAGGCTAAATGACCGTCGTTTTCGAAACAGAAAAAACGAAAAAACAACGCAGAAGCTTTTCATCCAGTTCAATATATCCGGAATACTGTATTCGACAGTAACATTTTATAGAAGAAAGACATGACAGTAGATGATACGTTAATTCTCCGCAGCCCTATGTCGAGTTGTATAGGGTGTTTCAAAAATATTTGTCATGGCTTTCAGGGGTTGTTCTACACCTCTGGATCGATGGAGATTTGCGAAAAAAACCTGCCGCGAAATTCGGGAAAGGGTAACATATTTTTTTTTTGGC
The DNA here is from genome assembly GCA_910591515.1 of Cerceris rybyensis. Lineage (NCBI taxonomy): Eukaryota > Metazoa > Arthropoda > Insecta > Hymenoptera > Crabronidae > Cerceris > Cerceris rybyensis. Next base: position 174,116 of record OU342789.1, read on the forward strand.
TCATGGTATTCGTCTTGTTACGTAGGTAAAATGTCTGAAAGGAACCATGGGTCAGAAACGAACCGTTCTCTCGCAAATTAACTTTTAATTGGGCCTTCCGACATACTTTTTCACTTTGAATTAGTGTCTAACAACTTAATATCGATTTTCTACTTTCAGTGATTTTGTGATATCACCCAAATATCCGTCAGTACGTATAGTTTTTACTATCATAAAAAACTTCTTATTAATAAATATTCTGTGCAAAGTGCGTGTGTTTGCTTGCAGTATGATATTGTCTTTGTTAAAGTGAGACGTGGGCTGAAATAAAATTGAATTCTAAATAATTCATTTTATGCGTAACTCTTGGTATACCGCGAATGCCTTTAAAGTGTTTCCGATTTGAGAAGTGATAGAAGATGCCAGACAACATAAGAAATTCTCGAATGATTATTTCCCGCCAATTATTTGCTATTATACATTTACTATCTTCTTACTGTTAGTTGATAATACAATACGGTACAGTTGAATTGTATAAACAGAGGGTATTAAATATCTATGTGTTGAATATCATTGTTTATCAAGTGTTTTATATCATTTCTAGAACAGTAAATAAATGTTTCTATCAAAGAAATATGAACCAACGATATAAATGTGAAGTTCATTTCATTTCAAAATGATTAAAATAATTCAAAGCAAAGGGATAAGGGAACTTTAAGAATAAGAAAATATGGCAAATGTGTATGCAACGTACAAGAACTAATCCCGAAACTGCAAATGTATGGAGAAATGATTTTGCAATAATATGAAGTGCATAGAAATACTTGATCCTAAACCTAGGCTCAGTTACACTCGCTTTACTCACTGAATGAATCAGATATGGCCATTAGGTCATATTTGTATAATTATGTTAATTGGAACACGTATTATAAATTTCCCCAATATATTATATGTGATATATATCTCAATTTGCTTCTTAATTTGTTTTCTGAATACCATCCGAAGACTTTACATCCGAGGATGGCCGTATAAAGACCTTAAAGTATTGTTGCGTAACATCATCATTGTATTTATTTGATATTAGAACTTAGTGTTCTACTAATCATGACTACTGGTGATTAAGTAATCGGTAATCATTGACTAATGAGTAGAAGAATTAATTAAAGGTTTTGTAGCAAAGGGTCATGATTAAGTCAATAATTATTTCGTTATGAAAAGAGCTTTATAAGCTTGATTTCTGATTTCGATTAAAAATTATATCCGACTGAGTTTTACATTTTTTTTACGCAAAGAGCAGTTTCTTATTTCACTAGTAGGTAATAGCATACTTTCTATCTATCTAATTGCGAAATGGAAATATGTTGCGGATAATGTCAACGTAAAGAGTCAATGAAATTTTAATCCTGATACTAAACTTCAATATCAACGACAATTTTACGGTACACTTTTAAACAAGTTTTATAGAGGTAGAGTAGAGCACACTCGTATAACGTTTTTGTACATTCTATACGACATAGGTTGCTATGTAATTCTAATGGAAAGAGTTTAAATTAGTCACTGAATTATGTACGGCCTATGCAAAACCACAAAGAAATGTACTACCTCCCTTTGGACGGCAGTATGTTGTTATTAGATATATACAATCAATACAATATAAGAGGAAGACAAATATTCATAACATCATTCATATTTTTTTAATCCTATCACACCCTTCGGGTATAATTTCACCCAATCGCTGTTCCAAGGTACTATACATATAATGTTTCAATTTTTACACACGTAACTTTTTAAATATGTTCTAACTTGATTTAGTTTCAGCGAAATATAATACAATAAACTACAAATAGCATTGATTAAAGCGCAAAGGAAAAATGGGTGAAATATCACCCGAAGAGGCTTTGCATCTAATGATATAATTAATATCATTCAGCAACCGCTAACAAATGAGAATACTAATATCTACTATATTTATTAGTATATGATATATGATTTTATATGTTCAAGAATTACACAAGGTGCGACGGAATAACATGTATAAGCGGGCAAGAGGTGATTCGATATGAAAAAATAAATACGAAGTATGAGATATTTTTTCATTTAAGACCTTCAGACTTTCATTTCCAATTGTTCTCACAATCGACGAATTTGTTTATCCATGCAATTAATTAGTTACGCGTATGAAATGATTAGTCGTGAGATACGAGTAAAAAATGACATTTCGTCGAAGTTGTCGAGAAAGTCGATAAATTAAGGGAACCGGAAGATAATACCGTTTTTCACATTAAATTGCAAGCAAATAAATTTGTAACAAGTTTTTATTTTTAATAAATGTGTCATCACCTTCGTTATAAACAATTTTTTTTCATCTAGTGTGACAATTTTCAGAACCAGATCGATAAAAATCAATTGGTTTTTAAGAAATATGACCGAAGAATGGACATTACTTTCCAGTCCCCCAAATATGTATTTTTTTCCAATAGTAATAACCAGAAATGCCATGTGTTCATACATGCTTCTAATGTAGATTCGTTGAATGTTTAAAAGAAGGACTTTCATTCAGAAGGACTGTAACATTCAATGCTTTTAAGACACAGACAGTAACAAGATCACGACCTGTGATAAGTGATAATGTTACATACTACCAGTGTCTAGTTTCAGTAACCCGTGTACGTGTACCAGTCAAAGTGTCGACAGTATTGTATTTGTGCGACATCTGTATCAATACGGTATATTGATACGACTTCTTCGTACAATATTTGTTTGCATTAGGCCTTACACACGAATGGTGTGACTTAATGGGTTAACATTCGTAACTGGATGTGATGAAATGTAATTGATTGCGCCTTCCTCAGGAAATTTTTTGTTAGATACGAAAAGTTGTTTTATGTTCTGGCGTCGTCAATGAAACAATTACAGCAATGTACGTTCCGAGTGCAGAAGGCATAAAATAGTAAATTAGAAATAATTCTTCTTGATTCATGGTACAACGGATATAGTCATCCTCCTGGAAATATTTGCAGTAGGATTGTATTCCGTTTAAAATATATTCAGTGAAAGATTGCTCGTTTTTTAAGTATTAATCAAATTATAATGCTGTAACATGTATCAAAAGAATGAATGGTTTTACATATGTTTTGCTGCTAACGAGCTAAAGAGCTTTTGCTATTTATTAAAATGTTATTATTCTTAGTAGAGGGGTATCTATACTTTATTAATTACTTCTACTTTATCTTACTTTCTTTTTCATGCTGCCGTACTATTTAGCGATTCCTAACGGAAGTTTAACTATTCCTTTAACTTTCCCAAATTATATTCGTAATATAAATTTGTGAATGTAAATATCTTAGAAATGCTTCTACTTTTTAGTTGACCGTAACAACATTAATTGCCTTACATGAAAAAGTTATCACTGAAAAAAATGCTTTAAAATGTTTTAAATAAATGTAGGAAAGTGATTCAATCTAGCCTTGAAAAAAAATTTAACGATTAGCTCTTGACTTTTCTTTCCTGTCACAATAATTGCCAAGCTGGTAAATTAACTTTTTTGTATCATATACAGTGTAAACTTTATACCCACGACAAATAAATATATTAAATCATGTAGTGAAATATTCATAAACACTGATCTACAGTCTTTCCCTTTAAGTCTACGTAAAAAAAAGGTGAAACTGCAATGTAATTGAGGTTCACTTAAGTCGAGATACTTATTTAATCCGTTATCCTACAACTACGTGTGAGATTCGTAGCGGGGAAAATGCAATAGGAAGTTTTGAAGTCTTCCAAAAACTATTAAATTGATAATATCAGCAGTTCACGAAACGGTCTCATTATGTCTGTACTATTAATATCACGTTCAGTTATACAAAATATCAGAAATTAGTGAAACCTTTTGATTTAAGGAATTAATTTTGAGCATTTGCACGGCCCATCAGAAATTAAATCGTAGGTTATGAGGTTAAAATCAAGTTTGCAGTGTGAAATTATTATTAGCTAAAAGGTCACACTAAAAATGCCTAGATTGTGAATATGCTTTTCTATATGAGACTATGATTTTATCTTAACAAATGTTTAAAGTTGTGTGAATTATTACGCGTACTATCTAGTTAACTATTTATAATAATATTATTATTACTTTCATTTAATTTACTGAAAACATTATAGGAAAAGTGAGGAAGAAAAATATTTATCAAACATTCCATATACTTAGAAGATTAATGAATATTTTTCGACCTTGAAAGTCCACACATTAAGTTCAAACTCAGAAGGAACAATGAAACATACAGTTCGGTGAAACCAGGTAAATAAAGATGTCAAGCCAGAAGGAAACTTTTTCCCTAGTTGTATCTTAAATTTATCATCCAATAAGTTAATTTTTTTTATTTACCTGTTTCAACGAAAACATCGTTTCTTACTTTAAAATGCATATAACAAACCGTACTGCCGTTTATTAATGAACTAAACTCTTGATAAATAATTTATCAGCAGATAGAATTTGTATACTTACCTGTTAGTTTTTTTTATCTTTTATCTTTTGTCAGGGTACTGATTAAGAAATTATTAAGTCCGGCAAATAATGTTCAAATCTATTTTCTTGCTAGTTTTTGAGTGACAAATAAAATTTTAACTCTATCGGATTAATGTCACTCAATTTTTCCAAATTCAAGTATCAACGTAAGATATGTAATAGAACAAAACTGTAAAGTTTTGTAGTAAAGTTACTGTAAAGTTTTATATTAAGTATAGCATAAAAAATGGAAGTACAATGAATTTTATGACTACTTATGCACAATAGTGTTTAGTAATGATATCATTCACAAACACAATTCAGATATCTCAATGTGAATTATTGCAGTGGTATATAAGAAAAACATTATTTTATGAATGTTATCAAACTACAAAGGTACCGTCAATACGATGCTATGTCTACAACGAACTTTATTCTTTATATTAACAACTTTTTCATGCAATATTATAGACAACTGTTAGTAGTTTCATTGTAAAAAATTTGAGTTCAGCATACACTTTTGTTCTCGTGTTTAATTCCATTTATAGAATCATCAGATATTTTATAGACATATTGTGAGAAAATTCTGATTATATGCGATTTTCACTCCGCAATGAGGCATTGAATTGGCTGTGTAATTTTTCCATGCTGGGAAAGTTTCATGGCTAAACGAAAAATTTAATTTCATTATCAAAATGATACACATCTGAACATTGTTTGTAGACCGAAAGCTGATTTTCACGTTTATAAAGTTTAGTCTGTTGAAAGCTTTTCCATTATAAGTCATCATAAGTCTTGTAAAGAGATCTTCATTATCTTTTAATTAATTTTTCATCCTAGGCGGACGTATGAGGGTTTTTACACGCAGAGGACGCTCAATCGGTAAATAATGCGCGTTGTCTTTACTTGAATACATTAGAAGTGAAATACACAACATATGACTTTCACGTTTGCAATTCAATGTTTGCAATAGTTGCTTAGGTAACTTTTGATCAAATTTTTAAAAGAGCGTACTCATTAATATGATACTCTTGTAGTTCATAAATGGCATCAAGCAAAAAAAAATTTGTTTTTCTTTTCACATAAAAATCGTGCAAATTGAGGGACTTGTGTATATTGAAATATAATATTTTTAATATCGGTAGTTCTAAGTGTTAATATTTTTAATATATGATCTGTCTCAAGGTATGAAAACATTTAGTTCAAAATTTACATCTCGAAAACTAATTTGTTCTTGACATAAGACTCCGAACATTTTTGTTAGAAATATCGAAAAGAATAGATTTTTGGTTCATAAACGGGGAGTCATTTTTTTAAACTTTATTTTTCACTGTAATCTTGCATAGGTTTTCTATTTAGAGAGATTGAGTTGTCTGATCATATTAGGACTCATAACTACCTTTTTCCGATTCACTTTCGAAATTACTTTTGATAAATGAGTATAAACCAATTGATGGCACAATAAACTTCGAAGAATGACATGTTTGTGAAATCTTGCTGAAGTCGCAAATATCACATGACTGTTTATGTTGAGTCTATGAAATCGCGTTAAATTGCTTTCGATATGGATATCAATATCTGGGAAGGATGCACTGTTTGATGTTTTTCGTCTTTTCATGCAGACTCGTATGTATTTGTGGAATTATCCACGATGGTACTTAATGAACGATTGATAAATATGGAACTGATGGCGCACTGAAAACAGAATTTTTGTGCACTAAAGTGTGATTGATTACCTTAAATATGTGCTTTGAACTGAATGCATAGAATCCCGTAAAATCTTGTAACCTTGCATTTTACTTATCATATAATTGACCAATATTATTTGTAAATCACTATTATTGTATAGTATGAATTTGATTTTAGAGAAGCTGTGTATATATATATATATTTTTTTTTTTATTACTTATTTTTACTATTTTTGCGTAGATGAAATTCATCATCTCAGAAGGATATAATAATGCGAATTTTTCTATTCCATTTAGGTTTATCAAACAAGAAAACCAAGTAAACTTCTTGTGAATAGACAAATTAATCTATGATTAAGAAATATTGTTTGAAAATTTTCAGTATTACGACGAAAAGTATTGAATGTAAAACAAAGTTCCGGGAGAAACAAGTCGTTATCTTTCTATTTTTATCTTAATTATTCCTTTACACACCCCTTTATAGACTTGGCTTATTTATTATCTTGAATGGGAGTAAAAAACAAATGGTAAATGTGGTAGTTTTGTTATTTTCCTTGAAACACTCACACTTTTGTACTAAACCTTTTTTTTATATTATTATTTTTAGATCTTTAGACCTGGAAATGTATATACGCACACCGTGTGTATCACGAAATTTATTAAAATATAATTTTTTTCATCAGCCAAGTTTGTTATAAGATAATTATCTTGAAACGTTTATATAAGAAATGTCGGACATTTATTTTGAGAGTTTGCATGTCTGTTATGGCAACACCGGTGCTCGAATAGTTCTATGGTTATCTACAATTACATGGCATAATCTTCACTTAATTTTACACCATACCATCAAATGATAAATAAATAAACAATAAACGTTGCATACAATTGCAACATAATAGAGTTTTTCTTTATTTTCACTCCATTGTGTTTGTGAATTTGTTGATATGCAGCAGTTGTCAATAAAATTTCTTTATGTAGAATTACAAAGTTATATTGAATCATTGCATTGAAGGAAAATTGGAGGAATTATACTGCAAAGGGATATTCATAAAATTATTTTGTTGAACCTTTTCTATTTACAAATTTATGTCACAAAAATTAATATCTTTTACGGTTTATGAAAATTAAAAATCAAATCATAGTTTGTTTTACATGCTTATAGAATATAAACCTTTTGGTTCGTATTAAATACCAGAGCTATACGTTTTTCACGCGAGGTTTATATAATTACTTGTACATATTTTTATGCCCAAACATCATCTTTTTGTTGTTGAAACGATTAAATAATTACTGCGCAGTTTCATTATCTAACTCATTGTAAGTAACATAATATATTCAATTATTAAATTAAAAGGTGTACGGACACAATCCTCATTCCTTGCGTATGAAAGTGATGACTCTAGTTTAGTCATGTATTTGCATCAATTAATGTATTTACATCAAAATAATTATCCATTATCCAATATACATTTATAAAAGAAAATGATTTTTACTTCTTCGAACTCTCTCATTAATGCACTGCTTCTTCCACTCTTGTATTTAATGCGTTGACTTCGATGTTAAAAAGTTAGTTGTACTTATTGCTGGAATTAACTTAGCACAAGGGCGTATGACCCAGCAGTGAGTCCGAACTTTGTTTCCGCAACAATAAGAGTTAAAGAAGTGTTGACTTATTGAAAAATGACACTTGTGTATGTACTGTTTATATACTATATACAGCACTGGCTAGATTCAGTTTACAGTTACATTCCGTATGCAGAAACAATACTTAAAATTATATCTGTAGGATGCAAAAACGTGATGGAATAAATGCGACAGATAGCGAGAGAGAGAGAGAGAGAGTGTATGACTGTGTATGTTTGTGTATGTGGGGTGTAGGGTAGGGTGGGTCGAACAAAATTTTTTTTTTTTCGAATCGCTATACATAGTGCGAAAAAGTTACTATTTAATATTAAAAGAAAATTGACGAAAAGAAATTGAGAATTGATCGATATCTTCCGGTCGCGCATCGTACTTAAAGTTTATAGAAATTGACGAAATTGAGCATTTTTCTTTATTTTTTTAATATTATATAAAATTCAATGATCGTCATGCTATATTTGATTGTGCTTACTTTATAGTTCAATAAAGTTAAAATAATTATAACATCATTAATATTTCAATGTTATCCGGTCGCGCAATGTGCCCGAAAAACGGGGATTTTCAAAAATTTTGCCAATTTCATTGTGCAGTTAATCGCCTTACAATTAGTCTATAATGGTTATTAGAATAATATGTGGTTCTATAATATTGGACAACAGCTTAATGGGTGTGAAAAACTCCCTGTGGTCGAGTATGAATCTTTAGATTGTTTGATTCCAGAAGTAAACAGAATTATATTAAGCAAAGACCAACGGTATTTACTTGACATATCCAAAGCAATAAAGTCGGGTCATTGTCCAGATGATTTGTCGATTTGAGATCCTGGTCTTTTATCACATTCAAGATGGCTAACTGCGGCTAATAGATTGCTTAGGTTATACATAAGCTCACCCAACATTACTGAGAACTTGAAACAAATAGTTTTCTTCATACTGAAATCTTACATGCCTGTGTGGTTCAACATCAAGAAGAGCAAATATTTTACGGACGGCCCCAAACATGTATTTCTAGCAATTCAAACATCACGGTATATATCTGATGATCTACTTGAAGTTGTTAATCCAGTTATTGAACGAAATGCGTTCTTTGCACACCCTGAAAATTTACTGTTAGCTATGATCGTTGACGACAGAGAGCACATTAGAGAGCTTGGGTATAGGAGAATTTTAAAAACAAGACAATCCACTTCTTGTGGAAAAACTATTAGAAACTTTGTGCCACCTAAGATAAACTTTGAAGCTACCGATTATACTGAAATTATTGACTGGTACACTTGTCCATTGTATAGTCCTCCAATATTACGAGGAGTAAGTGATGATGATATTAAATTACTTATAAATTTCGACACAAAGGTTATCAGAGACATTAGAAAATTTCCTTGTCACACCCAGGCAGTAGAGAAATGTGTCAAACCGTTGGTCTTTGCTTAATATATTTCTGTCTACTTCTGGAATCAAACAATCTAAAGATTCATACTTGACCACAGGGAGCTTTTCACACCCATTAAGCTGTTGTCCAATATTATAGAACCACATATTATTCTAATAACCATTATAGACTAATTGTAAGGCGATTAACTGCACAATAAAAATGGCAAAATTTTTGATAATCCCCGTTTTTCGGGCACATTGCGCGACCGGATAACATTGAAATATTAATGATGTTATAATTTTTTTAACATTATTGAACTATAAAGTAAGCACAATCAAATATAGCATGACGATCACTGAATTTTATATAATATTAAAAAAATAAAGAAAAATGCTCAATTTCGTCAATTTCTATAAACTTTAAGTACGATGCGCGACCGGAAGATTTCGATCAATTCTCAATTTCTTTTCGTCAATTTTCTTTTAATATTAAATAGCAACTTTTTCGCACTATAGCGATTCGAAAAAAAAAAAATTTTTTTCGACCCACCCTAGTGTAGGGCCTTCGGAGGAATCCGAATGCGTAAGAAGGCCCAGAGTATGTTTTAACGCGACAGTGAGAGAGTTTATCCTAGCGTCACAGCGAACAGAGTATTCTTCAGAGTTTAGCAGCGAACAGCAATGTAGAGAATAGCGTAGTATAGTTTTTGTGTATTTAGTATATTTTAGTGTATCTTTGTTCTTATTTTATATTTTATATACTTTATTCTTAATAAACTATTTATTATTCCTAATCGAATAATAATTCCTACATATCTTAGGCCGGAACAGAATTGTATATATTGATGATGAGATAGGGTAGTAACTTTTTCGTCAGATTTATGCTGGTGATTATGAAATTTTTTTCAAGTAAAAAAAAGCGAGCCTTTTACTTATTTCATGTTATTTCAATGTTTATTATAATATAGTGGAATCGCATAATATGAATAAGAAAAAAGATCGAGTTAATTTTTAAAAATTCCACCAATAAATGTGTCAAATTCCAATTAATGATTCAAATTTATAATTCCTAAAACGCAGCCATACAGTCATGCAGGCACGCAAACCATAGAAATTCAAGCACACGAGTCACAGGAACACGCGAGCTATATGCCACTATGAAAGAGATAGCAGCGATGCCACATTTTCCATCAAATATAAATATTCATCATGACATACAGCTCGTGAATATTTCTGTAGTTGCCTAACAGGACATGCTGGACACTGTTGACATCCATTCCACCGATAACTGTTTTGCATGTAGTCGTCGGATTTCTCAAGTCTCAACGTTCATATATAGCTGCTATGCGTGCATTTGCCTAAAGCTATAATCGCCCACATTTAATTTGCATTTTTTTTGATACGTTGAAATATGCTCCTGTCCTTGTAAAACATTGAGTTTATCTCTTTAACTTTGTGTATCATATTGAGAAGCATCATCATCTATATTTGTATTGCGCCAGACGATCGACATCTCGCATGCATTGTTCGATACCGTTGTTATCAAAAAAATGTCCCCTGATGATTTCGTCAATCATGAGTTTATTAGTCCGAGAATGCAATAATGATAACAAGCGATGCGACACTGTGCATTTTCATGTACCAGTGTCATGTATTGCAAGTTTACAATTGTTAATATTTGCAAAACAGTCAGAATATATTGACAGATTATAGACACATTAAAAACAAGCGAACAAACATACGAGAAAGCGTTTCAAGTAATCGTTGAGTAAACTATTTTTTATTTTTTCTCTTCCTCTCTCTACCTTACACACCACATGCAAACGCATGCACACAAATATGACTCCTATTTAAGATTAGGTACGTTTAACGAATTAAAGAAACACCCTAAATATGTACTGCCATAGACACGTCAATACTTCATGTGCACTTGTATAACATGATTTTATGTTGTACAAGTAAATGCAATGTTAACGATGAAACATCTACTTTCTTTTTATTTCGAGGTTTGTCGATTTGTACGTTGTTTGTCGATTTTTTTTAAATGTTTTTATACGTCTTCCGCCATGGATATAAAGTTATTCATTGTAACATTTGCGTTTAAAGTTGATACAAAAGGATTCATAATGTCAAGAATATTTTAACATGTAATTAAAGAAAATCATCAACGACGTTATCCAAATATGCATCCAAGAAACGTGTACAAACCCGGAAACATTAATCAGGGATGTTTTAAAGTTTTCTTTTATTTCACACAAGTTTGTACATTAATTGGGTACATCAATCGCTTAATTAGGTTGGTTTCAGAACACATACTTCAATGCAGCGAATAAAAGAACATCGGGAAACCGTATGTAACTATCCTCGAAAGGATAGTAAGTAATTTAACCCTTAACACTCCAACTTTTTAGTGTGAATATCGACACAGTATGGCAACTCCAATTTATTCTGGTCATATTTTGACTTGCAAGTTTTTAAGTGTCAGACTTTAAATGCTACAATGACGTGTAAATAATAATATTAAAGTGATTCAAAATAATCTTGATTCATTTCAGAAGTAATATAATATTGATTGCAATATTTATATTATTAATTATAATTGATTAATGCGTGGTAGTTTTTAAAACAGTCATGGGGATGCAAATCACGTTTGCGTTTGCTGGTCTCACAGTAGAAAACTGTTTGTTTTTTACCGCATTACTTCCTTTTGGTTAGTTACAACTACATCATTATAGATGTGAAAATCAAAATTGTCATTGCCACTATCAATATTTTCTTCACAAAGATAATGTAGCAGTTAATAAAGAAACGTGGTTTATCTTATATATGCGTATGTAATATTATGAATACAATGGTTTTACAATATAACATCCTTGGGACAGTAACTTAACTAACTTACAATTTGCGAGCGAAAGAATGATGCACAACCGAAAAAGGAACATAACAAAATAGCATCGACCGACAGAAGATAGTGACGGACAAACAAGGTGGCTCCTCGCCACGATTACCATCTATGTGGATGTGGGTGTTTGATACAGGAACAACTTCAGATAATTTATTCTCCTTCTCGACAGAATTGAAAAATAAATGGGTTTACAACAAAACATGTTGAGATCTGACTTTTCTTACTGGTTGCTTGTAACTGACTGAGGAGGACCATTTTTTATCTATAAACAATTACCGATAACGACCCGAACAATATCCGAAATAAAGAGTACATTTGGAGTATGTAGCACGCTTCAAATCAGGGGTGCCTGACAAGCACACTTGGAGTAGAACGCCGCATATCGGTGGTGCCTAAGAGGCACACTTGGAACGATAAGAGCGAAAATTATATGTATTTATCTGTTCCGTCATATATAATTCTCATAATTTTCTTTCAGATCACATACATCACACATCAGCTGTTTTTCTATCGATATTCCTCGGTAGATCTAGGAGTCATCGAATTCGGTTGGAACATTTTACAAACTACATTACACCTACAATAACACGCATCTTTGCATATATCCACACAATTTTTCATAGAAAATTCCAAACTTTTCGATACACACACCAATTAAACAAATATTTCACGCATTTTCTACCTTGTGATAGAAATTTCGAAACAATTCTATATATGTATATCTACCTAGAGAACTTCCTATACTTACACACCATATACATTCCACAACGGAACAGATAAACATAGGTAACCGCGCCCGACAACATCACTTCTGCATTTCTTATCGACGTCTCATCACCATATAATCTTAATTCTTGGCGATTATTATTTCAACAATTCAATTTATACCCAGTATTATTTTATTCGTTTTTTGATAAATAAATTTATACTCTTCAAATAACAAAACTAACCTCACAATCAGTGCAATTAACTTGACTGCGGTGAGATTCAAATTTACGACTTAAATCTGCACAAAATATCCACGTATGGGAGATCGACGCCTCCGATTATTTGGTACGACAAGCGAGCACCGTCTTCCGATTTCGGAGTCTTCCCGGACGACCCGGCATCGGCATAATCACCGAACACTGTATACGATGATTTTGATGAGACTTACGTGAAAGGAAATTTTCGAAAAAGTATTTGACATGTATTTTTTTATCCGGTCTCATCGTTACTGATCGGCTGAAAATACCCTCCGAAGTAGACGATGGAAAATTCACTTTTTGGAATATCTCGGTAATTAGAGGGCATCAAAATTGTTAAAAGAGATAACTCGCCAAATCTCAATTCAACGTTCCCGCTTGCTTTCTTCTTTTGTTTTTGGGATTGCGTGCGAGGACGGAAGTATGTATGCGGGGAGCAGAGGGTTTTGAGCGCCTATTGTAAGCGAACGTGGTAGAAGCGATATATTAGGGGTACCCATAAGTAATCAATTATTTTCGCAAGATAGCATTTCTCATTAGTCCTGCGACAACCAGACAAGTGTAAGCATACTTTTATTTGTGTTATTCTTCAACCAGTTTGTTAATAATTTATTCCCAACAATATAAATTTTTTGTTGTAGCCCTGAAATAAAATGGCGGACTTTGTACCTTTTGAGAGCCATATTCGTAATTGTGTGCTTTTCCATTTTAACGCCGGTTTAGGTGCCACGGAAACAACAAGCAAAATTCGCGACATATATGGAGATGTGTTGAAGGTCAACAAGTGTTAACGTTGGTTCAGAAGATTTGCTGCAAGTGATTATCACCTCTTCCAACCCCTAAACCAATCTTATCCCTGAGGAAGGTGTTATTGTGTATTTGGTGGGATTTTTCCGGAATAGTGCATTACGAATTATTGAAACCTGGGGAGACAGTTACTGCTGACCTGTATTGTCAACAATTACAACGGTTACAGTCCGCACTCATAGAAAAAAGACCAGCTTTAGTAAACAGAAAAGGTGTGATACTCCAACAAGATAATGCCCGTCATCATGCAGCGAAGATTACTCAAGAGAAAATTAAGCAGTTAGGCTGGGAACTTCTACCGCACCCTCCATACTCTCCAGACCTAGCACCGTCGGACTACCATCTGTTCAGGTCACTGGAGCATTCGTTACGAAATAAAAATTTTAATTTCTTATCCGATGTCCAAACGCACCTTGAGTTATATTTTGAGTCACGTCCACCCCACTTTTTCAAGAGGGGGGTTGAACTTTTGTAGGAACGATGGCAACAAGTCATCGCAAACTAAGGTGATTACATAAACGCTTAAAAAATAAAAATGTCATTTCAAAAAAACATTTTGTCTATGAATGCAAAATAATTGATTACTTATGGGTCCCCCTAATAGTATTATTTTCTCTTTATTACTTAAATAAATCAGTTCAACTATTAAATGTGTGGTTTCTGTTTTCTGTGCGGCGCGACCCTATTTAACAAAAATATAATTTTTTAAAATTGTGGATTTTATAACACAGAATTTAGCTAGGTAAGGAAAGTCGTGAAAATCTTATTTATTTAAATGATATAGTGAAATTCTGAATTTTTTATTAATTCTTCCCTGATAAACATTCTTCTGGAATCGAGTAATTCTACATACGTAAACTGTGATCTTCAGTATATACGTGGGTTTGGAGTCGGAGACATATACAGTACTCTATGCAAAACTTCTCACGTAATAAACATTTTTCGGAAGTAATGAATTATGAGCAAGCATCTTGACTGTAGCCGTCATAACCACCATCAGATAATTGAATGAGCAAATTTTTTGTTTCGTGCCAGACAAACAATCCAATATGACTTTTGCAGAGTAAACAAGGTAGACTAATTTATAACAATATCTGTATAATTTTGTAAGCCCGATAAATCATATGATAAATAGCTTGTCATGATAAAATGTCTATATTTAACATTTCTAGATGATTTTTTTAATTAAATTTGTTTTCATTTTTCCGTGATTTCTTGAATAGTTCACAAGTTTTTCTTATATTTTCCATCGAACATCAGTTTCTAGAATGAAACTAGCACGGTAGAATATAATATACAATTAAAATCATAATAAATAGTAGAAAAAATATTGAAATATTAAAACTTATATATTATATGCGGACTACTTGGAACACTTAACGCTTGGCATGCGGACAACGTACTTTTACGTTTTTTGTAGTCTGTCAGTGGAGCGCGGGTCACGTAAAAACACGTATTTAGCAGATTTATGTTATTGCTCCTGGAATATTATCAATGGATATGCGGAAACACATATTAGAGAAAATTGTAGGTGCCGGGAAGAAAAAAAAATCCGCAAAGACAATGTCGCGTGAGCGCAGTCAAAAAAGTACGAAGTGAAACATGTTTGTAACTGTTATGTGAATGTAATTTCTACGGTGTTCCACTCCACAGAGGAAAATGTTTTGAACAGTACCATGCGGTGACGAATTATTAAAGTTGTATCAATGCTATTTGTACTTATTATTTGTACTTCAAAAAATATTTTCGAATACATATATAATAAATCTTTAAAAATCATCTATTTTCGTGAATTAGTAAAAAAAAATGATTTTATTTTGTTAAAATAATCATATAGTATTATTTAAGTGTAAAGTAAAACAAGTTTCGTTTCGAAAAACAAAGTAGTTTTCGATTTATTGCGATTTTAGTGAGTGACCAAACTCCCGCGAGATTCACCAAAAACGCCCGCTGCACGCGTAAGTCCGCGGCGAAGTGTACCTGAATGCTAAGTGTAAAGTAATTAATGAGGATCATTGTAGAAATTTTATAATATTAATAATGAAAAAGTGTTTATTTTCTATAACATAGGATGCAAATATATCCAATGCTGACTATATTTCATTAGGCATTACCTTTTAAATGCATTATTTTTCTAGCACTTCTATAACTTTAACATTTTAAAGCTAAAAAATACGCGGTTCCACGAATGAAAGTCTAATTACATTCTCGTGATTGACAATTGCACTTGTAGACACATTAATCCTTTAGGTGCTTGACGACTACCTATATATCGCAGTTAGCAGTAGTCCTGTTGTCGTGTATTATGGGATTGTTATTTAGCTTTCTCGTACAGTATTAGTAGTTTTATGGCAGATATGATGAATTAATTATTATTACGAAACTTCCAGAGAATATTTCTGTTAACATCCTGCAAAACGCCCATTATACTGTATTATCCGCTTGTCGGAAGATCATGCCAAAAAAAGAAATGCCAAAATGGTTTTCAGCAGACAGAATTTGTAGATCAATTAAAATTAATGTGGGGATTCTCAGGTTTCTCGATTGAAAACACAGGTTTTTTAAAGAAATAGGTAAAATAATATATTGAATGATGATATCGACTTTACACTGTGGCAGCTTACGAGCAACTATCAGCAACTATCGATCGGGCCTCGAAGCTTTTTCCGCGACGCAACGATACGCAAGGTTATTATTGCATCTGGCGACGCAACTACTGTTCTCGGGAGGCCCACACTAATTAAACCGTTTTTTATAGTTCGGTGAGCAAATTATAAATAATATTTTTAAACAAAAATTAATGAAAAACAATTGACTACATATACTTATCAGAGTTAAGCGCCTTTCGGATGGTACTGTCAGATCGGAGTCGTTAACGCGTTGTTACGGCACTGTCACACGGCAGCGTGCGTAGAATGGCAGCATGGCAATAAAACGCCGATTACACGTTCTCGACGGAGATTTTTTCGACCCGTTGGGATGGAAAACTGTTCCCAAAGCTTTTGTGGGCAGTTTTCTCTTCAGAAAAATCTAAGGAATGCGATCCGGTATAGAAAGTTCGTGCTACATAAATAACTTTTCATAAAAATGTAAATATATATCGTAGCAAGTTCGCGGATCCGCACTTTTTTAAACTTTGACGTTCATTTGTAACTATTTACAACAACCAATTTTAATAACTATATGCACTGAAATATTCGGCATATTTTCCTCTATCTTTAAGGCCAATTTTAACTTCATTGCGTTCATACTTTTTGCGTAATACCTCATTTTCTGTCAAAATTTTGTGTTTTTACGAAAACTGATTTTACTAAAAAACTGAGGGTGATGGAGCCATTCTGCCGATGGATTCATGTTTAGGATGAGCAACTCTACGATGATCGCCCATTGGATATTTGATAAAATAATTAATGTTCAAATTTGTTGAACAGTGCAATTAGCGTATTTAGACAACTGAAATTTATAACTTACATCGATTGGCATTCTGTATATAAATAGTGTTAATTTTACAAGATTCCAAGAGATGCCAAAATACTATTATGTAATGATAAAAAAATCATAACGAGGTATTTTCTGTTAATGTATTTTATTCTTTTACTAGTTCGAGGAAAACAGCTCATGTAAGACATGAAAGGAAATGGTGTAGACATTTTATCCAAACATGATAGGCGTTACACGTCGCACAATGAACCCACCGTGTCTTAGTTGCAGCATTATTCGTACGCAGTAGATTTGCCAGTATAATTTTCTCGGAGTCTAACCGTCCGGACGCGTCCGAGGAGAAAAGTCTTTGCAGAATTCTCGTTCTGTTTTATTTCTATATTTGTTACGGGGTGCACCGAAAGTCGTTGCGATAACATTGACTACTAACAGAATGGTTGTACGTAATAAAATCACAAAGCTGTTAAGAATTTCTAGGTTTACATTGCCTTCTTAGATTTGAAATGTCACTGTTCATAGAAATTTTAATACATTGAAATAGTTCACTGTTTAGTTCACAGTAAAGGGTCTCGCAGAATAAGGGGGTCAAAAGTGCCCTCGAGCCGATTTTCTTCGACGATGGGTCATTCGATAGATGATCATGAAAAACCATTGTACACAAATTTTTAATCCGATACTTTTACCGGGAGGGTAGTTATAGGGTAAAATCGAAAAATCAGTTTTTGCCTCATTTTCCCCAATTAATGGAGTGCAAAAATTCCCAAAAAATGCTGACAAATTCTAAACATGAATGCACACGTTAGAGATTTTTTCAGATCTTTTCTTTGCAAGTTCCACTCACGAAAAATGAAAAACCGAAAAAAAAATTTTTTAAACATCGATTTCGTATTGAAATCTTCCGAGCACAACTTTTTCCTTTTTACAGTAGTTGCCTAATGTTGTCATTGTTATACCCTAATTTTTTCAGATTTTTTGAGTACGGTACATCACGGTCGGAAAAATCAAAAACCAATTTCTGGGACACATTTTGGGCTGAAACCCGTTCATTATTTGCCATTCTTGAATGAATTTAATACAGAATGTTCATATTGTGACCTTCAATGTTTCTGCACAGAAATATGTAAATGTTAAAGAACAGGAGCGGGATAATTAAATAAATTGCTGATTGTATGGTCTTTATAACCTAGAATTTTAACCGTTCTTTCAAAAGCATTAATGACGTAGTGGCTATGGTGTCTGCCTGTGGAATCGCTGGACACTTTTTTGTCGCGGGTTCGAATCTCATGTGGGACTTAAGTGTTTTTCTGTCATATTTTTCTATTTTTATTAATATGAAATCGATGTTTAAAATTTTTCTTTCGGTTTTTCTTTTTCGTGAGTGAAACTTGCAAAGAAAAATCTGAAAAAAATCCCTAACGTGTGCATTCATGATTAGAATGTTTCAGAATTTTTGCACCCCATTAATTGGGGAAAATGAGGCAAAATCTGATTTTTCGATTTTACCCTATAACTACCCTCCCGGTGAAGGTATCGGATTAAAAATTTGTGTACAATGGTTTTTCATGATCACCTATCGAATGACCCATCGTCGAAGAAAATCGGCTCAAGGGCACTTTTGACCCCTTATTCTGCTAGACCCTTTGAAAAATTTGCCTTTCATGGTTAAACGGGAATCTACAAAATCTTCACATTAAAGAAAACAGGTAAACAATTTAAAATATATATGTCCCTTTTAGAAGCCTTTTTTAAAAATTGAATTCATTGCAATATATTATATTGGAAAATCAAGGAAGTATAAAGTGTCGATAGTTTACAAAAATATTTTTCATTTTCCTTAAAGTGAACTCTTTATTATATGTTCATTAAATTAAACGTTTTCATTGAATACATTTTTATATGTTTTTTGCACAGTTCGATTTAACTTCACATAAGTTTTACACTTTATTACAAATAACCTTTTACAGGATTCTTACACAATACACATCCATTGTGTAAAAAGAAATCTAATTGTAGATACATTAAGATGCGTACAAGAAATGAGATAATCAGTTAAATGCAAATTTTCTGTCGTAATTGGCACCGAACAAAAGAAAAACAGTTTCACTTACGGTTTCAAAAAGAGACGTTTATAGTCCTAGATTGACGTTACGTAATGTTTATTTTGAATGTTATCTCACAAGTATTATTTTTATTACATGTTTAAAGCATTAAACTTTCTTAATGTATCGGTGAGAGGGTTTGTGTATAAAAATTTTAAGTTAAAATGCGCTATAAAGATATTTTACAACAACTTTAACAATAATATTCCTATTATTGAAAATAAAGACCATCAATTATTAATATTAAAAACAATAACTATATAAAAACTATAAAAATGCAATCTACCTATATAAATATTAATCTATATAAATATAAAAACTGTATCCCCTTGCCTTACGATTTAAGTTCCCGATGGATCGTGTCCTAATCGACAGCAAGATCAGTCACATAGCAAGTAATTCACAAGTACGAACAATTCATCAGTGAATGAGAAAGACTTTTAGTTAGGCGCAATTGTCATCCACGTCTCACAGACGCTGTTGTAAGTGAAAGGGTTAATATTCAAGCATTATCTACAAAGCCAAATAGCATATGTGTTTGACAGTTCTCGGTTTTCATATTTAATATAAAAGATTAGAAGTTTTCGTAGAAGATATTAGAATATATTAGATAGAATACAGATATTAGGTACAAACGTAGGCGACACTTTTATCTGGAGTGCACATTTTTTTATCAATATAATTTTACGGTAGTGTGATATTATTTATTTATGCATTTATGTATTTAACGAGAGATGGATTTATATGTATAGAGAAGTAGTGATCAGTAGATATGAAGGTCGTTGTTCATATCATGGTTGCTATTGATTTAATATCGTAAGTCTCATTTGATATTGTTCATAGAAAATTGTCCCTTTACATGTGGTTTCTACCATTATCATAGAAGAATAAATATCTAACTGTATGTAGTATTATTAAATTCTTTTCAATTAAATGGACTGTTTCCACTCGTGGTCGGCGCTCGTCGATTGAGTTATCGAAACTTGGTTTTTATTTTAAACTATAGGTTCGAAGGACCACCCTGATGAAGAGGGAAAAATTATGCATGAATTGTAACAAAATAAAACTTTATTACGCGTATTTAAATTGGGAATGCACTATCCCAGAAGAGTGCAATATCTCCGTGTCGAAACAATATCTTGCGAGAATTCAACATCACGTCAGATTCAATATCTGAATGTTGAAAGTTCACTATGTACATGGGTTTATGGCCATATTTTTAAGAAATGTAGACAGTATGAAAAAATCTCAAACTCGCGACCGAGGAGAATTTTAACGGTCCGCATAATAAACTTTGCAGATGTCCAAGTCCTGTGCTTGAACATGGACAATATATTTTTACTACTGTGTACAAGACAAAGTATTTTCTTTCATATAACGTTTCGATGCAATTGTGAGGTGGAAGACTATACCATACTGCAAATTAAAAATATCCTGTATTTCCAAAATTTCTCTTTTTCCGTTATCTGCAACATAAAACACCGGATTTCTAAGTAAAATAACAGTTTCGCTTGAATAATGCGCCACGAGTTTATCTCATGATATCAGTCAAACAGGTCAATTTGTATATTTATATCATATCATCCTGTTCATGCAAATATTTAGAAACAATTCATTACTATTTTGATACATAAACGAGGTTTTTATACAATAAATTAGATAGTATTCTTAATATTATAATTTAAAAAATATGTAGAAATGAAAAGATCTTCGTTACTCGAATATTTTAACATCTACTGCGCCAATTCCTGACATATTTGCGAACGAATAATGAACATTTTAATGTTCATGTCACTCGACAGTTACTTATTCATACAGTTACAGCACTAGCTTATTGTGCGTCATGACGCGCAGAAGTTTTACAATACTTACACACATATTTGGATAAACTCAGTTGTCAACGATAGGCTGATAAAATTTCGAAAATAACGCACTTTATCTTTATGATTTTTGCGCCGTTGTCAGACATACTCTTGCTTTGTAAGGACGCAACCTTATATACTGGAGACAAGCAAAGATTTTAGTTCTTTATGAAACCTGTGCGTGACAATGGCAAAAAGAATTGTTCGATAAATTATCTGTAATAAGGAATTCGGTTTTCATTAACTAAAGATTTAAAAAGCAAAGAACTTTGAATTTTTTAACTCGTATGAGACTAAAGGAGATCTGGCAACTTGAAATAGTGTAAAATATAATATATTGTGTTCAGAACATTGTAAGAATTATATTAATAATTCATTAATCCATTTAAAAGTAAGATAATACAACTAATTAAAATAAAATTACATGTTCTACTTAAAAAAGCGAAATTGGCATTAAGGATTTATAAGGAAAAGTTCTAACGTTATCATCTTTGTGCGATAATTAATGGATAAATTGACAAGTTGTTTTCTGCTACAGAAAATGTCGTTCTGTATTTAAGTCTGTCTGTTTTATCTCTGGATTTAAGGTAGGCACTATAGAAAGAAAATTGCTATCACTGAACATATGCTATAAATTTTTCTTGGAAAGCTACGTCAATCTTGGCTTGGAAGAGAATTATTTATCAGACAATATTGGAGACTACTTGATAACGGCATTAGTTCTACAGATTCTCTTAAAGTTTCGAATTTTTCAGAACTCAAGTTCACGAGATAATATGCTGAAGTAAATGCAAAACATAGTTGTCGCCAAATCTCATTTGAATTTTGAGAAACGTAGCAATCTGGTCCGCCACGTCGCAACATTTTTATAATAACTTGTCAGCTACTTAATGTTATTTATTATTGTTTTGGCAAAAAAGAAAAATAGTCTTGTTCATTTAAGTGCAGAATATTGTGTTATTTCAAAAAAGAGCAACGATATTTTGCAAAATTCAAGTTGCCCGATTCCCTTACGGACGAAGTCTTTAATAATTTTGTTGAAAGCAGAAATACTAACTAAAATTAAAATGTGAATGAAATGTCATGAACATTTTTATTCGGCATTCGATATATGGATGATAATGTAATCGTGATTGCGTGCATAATTTAAGTGACTTTTTTTAGAAATCATCATAAAGTATTTAAAATTTCAATATATTCTGGGACTATCATGTTGTTATTTAACATCTTAACGCACGTGCCAGGTATGTTCTTTTCTTATATAGTACAGACATATCTATGTATTATATTTATACATATGTAAGATAGATAGAAAAATCATTATAATTCGCAGATACCTAGATCAAGCTATGTGTATGTGCATAACTTTACATATATTTTTTACATATGCATTTTTTCATTAATACAAAATGTATTTAAGCTTCCTCAGCGATGTTAGTCACTGCTTAACGTATGAAATCAGTTTTTATAACCAAATTTATAATACAATGCACAATTTTTTGGTTCTATTTGTAATCTATTTAAAAAAACAAAAATAAGTTTATACTAACCTTTTTCTACTTTGTACTTAATTAATTAGTGAAAATAACTTCATTCGTTTAATTTAAGTTAAAAAAAATTTCCCATGATGTACGTACAATTTTTCAAAATTAAACATTTTGAAAAATATCATTGCTGGATTATACTTCTTGTTCCAGGCAGATTAGAACAGTAGACAGACAAACAGTAAATTTTCTAAATCACAATTCAGGGCTTCTTAAATACGCTTGCAGTATTAATGCCATTACCAACAATTCTAGATAAACACCATTTTGACTGGCATAATGGAGCCATCATTTTATTTTACGCCCATACCTGTCTCGTGACAGTAAATTTAGAAATCTATATGTTCAAAACAAAATGTACAGCAGAACATTCGTTAGGTTTGTGAAATTGAAACTTTCCGTGAAATAAAAATGCAAAAATACAATGATTAATTTTCGTTTCCAAATGTTGATATTTTACAACTATTATGCGAGTGTAATAAAAAGAAACATTTACGTATTCTGCAAATATCTTTTGTCGGAAATTATGTATTCATCACCTGAGTGTACAGAAGGAGAAAGTATGATACGATGTTAAATTGAATTCATCATTTTACTGACAATGAGATGATTTCCGCAAATACTTGATTTTACAAATATTTGAAATCTGTCTTCAAAAGAGGTGGAAGGAGATGAAACCACATATATTCTATCGTTTGCATGAGAACCGCTGTCATATTTTTAAATATTATCTTACAATTAGTCAGGAGAAGCCACGACAGTTATCGATGTGAATTGTAAACGAGTTACTTTGTGTAAAAATCATGCCTACTTCGAGTTAAAATGAAATTACACAACTTTGTGAAAAGGACAAGGCCGGCGTGAAAGGTTGACGCAAATTTTGCAAATTCTTTCGTGATCGATCAAGGTCGTTTCAGACTGATTGTGAGTAGACTATTGCAAACATACTCGATTTCGGCAATAGCACTGATTAATACACGGCTGATAATTATCCATTATAATCAGTATAATCAATATAATTAATATAATCCAACACTTCGTTATATCTCATGAAATATCAATATTAATAAAGAAAATTATGTGAAAGTATTATTTCTTAGTGGACCGAGAGTTTAAGATTTACCTCATGTTTTCAAATGGATCTATACTATTTTTAATACAATAGATGATTTATTTGAGAATTACCTGCAGATGTATTACAAAACTTATGTATACCGGGAAGTCATTAATTTAGAAGTTATTTTAAGACCAATCTTCATCACCTATAATTGGTTTTATTTCAGTACAGCACTTAAAAATAACACACATGCACTCTCCTTTATTAACCGAATCATCACCGACATTTATGAACATGAGGGAGTAAATTATACACATTAACCTTCTCATAGCCAGGAAAATGAAGCAAGTTATTATTATACATGTTAATCCAGATAAAGTGTTACAAGCCGTTTTCTAAGAAATTACTGCAGCTGTTATCTTGCTATTTTTCAATCCCAACGATATGAAAATCCTGATCACGTGCAGAATTAGACTAATTACCATTGTTAAATTTTTCCAAAGTTATAGGTAAATAATTTTTTTATAATTTCAAGGAATTATTTGACTGCACAAAAATTATTATGTAATTTAAGTTTAACACGTTGAAAGCCATGAGGGTCATCGGTAACCGGCGCTATTAAGTTCAATGACTTTTAAATAGATATGACCTTTAGTTTGTAATATTTTCGAATTTTCTAATGTTTAATATGTAAGTGTCGGCATTAAAAAGATAAGGTCCTGATGACTATATAAATATTTGTGCTTTTAAGGGTTTTGAATTGTGTAGATATAATTTTAACAGAAAAAATTTCACTTCAATAAACTGGTGAAATCAGCAGAAACTATCTCTGTTGTTTAACGTGTTAAAGTACGTTGGTTTTTAGAAAATCCTTTGATTCCATTACTAATTTCCTCATTGTTACCATTGACATAAAAAAAAAAAACAAATCGATAAAAACTATAGATTCTAAGAACACAGTTTGCAACAGTTTATCAGCACTACGTTGTATTCATAGCGTGACGTATCATAGGCTATTATGTGCTAAAAAGCGAGAAATAAAATGAGGACGTTGAACGCTTCTCCGTTATGCAATATGCTTTCATAATGTATATCGGCGTAGCTCCAAAATTTGTGTCATAATTACCATGAAGCAATGTATTATACCTTCCTTAGTGTCAGTATGACAGAAATCGAATCAGCAGTTTCATCTTAATTCGAGCAATTTGTAAAATTTTAAAGCTAAAAGTGAACCATTATGTATAATTTCTGTCAATTTTCAAATACATTCAATTATCGGCAGTCCATTAATTTAGAAGTACTTTAGAGGACATATATTTTACGAAAAAGTTCAAATTTGGTATTTAGATATCGTGAATGTATTTACGTCACAAGTTAAAATACGTATTTTGAGAAAAAGAACTTAAAATCTTATGTTTGAAAGTTATAAACGACAAATTTTCTCAACTTTAACCGTTATGCTATCCTTTTACCTAAGACTCATTATTTTAGATCGGTTTCGAACTACCGATAGGTACTACTATACATATGTATATATTTTATCTTAGGCAAAATTTCATTAATCATAGGGAAATAAAATTTTCGGAACAGTGAAAAACCAAGTTAATCAAGTAAACCTTGAACCACTGATATCTTATTATATATCTATTGTACATTGCATTGAAAAATATCTATTTGAGGAAAGTATAGTACAAGTTTACAAACCATCACTACCTCCAACATGGAGGTATAATACATAATAGATTCTCTATCCTCTTTATTCCACCATTGATGCACTCATTCTTCGTACAGACCCTACGTTTCTTCTTCTTGTTCTACCTAGGGTTCTAGAATTGAATATAGACTGTATGAATAGATAGGGCACATCGCCTTTGTGCTGTTTGGTCTACGTGTACGGCTTTAGCTTCTTTAATAATTTCAACTTCGAGTTCTAGCCTGTCTTGAAATATTCTCAAAAGAGATACTGTTCGGTGTTTTGTGCCGATGCCGGCTCGTGGGAACACTCCGAAATCGGAAGACGGTATTGTCCCGTCGTGCTAGAAGAATAAAAATTTAATTAATACAAAAATTAACAAAATAAAATAATACTGGGTGTAAAATCAAAATTATATGTCAATACAAATAGCAGAAATCCATAAGTGCCGTTGCGGGGTGCGGCTACCTATATTTAAATATCTGTTCCCTTGTAGAATGTCTGTGGTGTATAAGTAAAAGGAATTGTCTAGGTGGATTTATAGAATTGTTTGGAAGTTTCTATGGCAAGATATGAAATTGCAATGTTTGTTTAATTAGTGTATGTATCGATCTGTTTGGAATATTCTATGGGTGAGTGTGTGGAATATATGTAAAAAGGCGTGTTATTGTATGTTTAATGTCGCTTGTCAAATGTTACAAATGTGTTCGATGACTCCTGGATCTGCAGGTCGTTCGAAAACAGATGACGTGTGATGTACGTGTGATATATGTATGTTTCATTTGGGTGTTACGTATGTGAGATCTAAAATAAATTACTGAATTTTGTCGGAACAGATAAATATAGATAATCCGAAATTGTTACTACCCTTTCGAGGATAGTAACAGATACATTTGATAGTAGATAAATCGATAAAAAGAACTTCATGATAGTTAGAAACGTAAGTACTGTAGGCTCGTGAAAAAAATTGTATTACCTACATATAGTGAGTCACAAAATTATTGGCACACGCAGGTAGTTAACGGAAATATGGAAAACTAAAAGATAACAAAAGAACTTTAAATACTTTTAATTAAAAAAACATAATATTTAGACTTTGAACTAATAAAGCCACTTAAGAAAATAACAATATTATCATTTATAGTTATGAAAAAACGAAATATAACAATTTCGTGCTTGAAACTAGGTCACAAAAATATTGGCACGCGTAATGTATTCTTTGAAAAACTATTGAACTACCCAGTACCGATCGTCTTATATTTCTCTTTACTAGCCAGAGATTCAATATAAGACATTATAACGTTTGAATCACATCGGAATAAACAATTTATACAATGTAATAAAACAATATACATAACACAGTGTTACTATGGTTGGAAAACAACAAGAAACTACTTTAGAGATAAGAAATATAGTCATTCTTCGTTGGAAAAATGGAAAATCATATAGAGAGATTGGGAATATCGTAAATAAATGCTTTACAACTGTAAGAAATATTATTAAGAGATTTGTAAGCAAAGGCAGAATAGAGAATAAGACTGGTTGAGGAAGGAAGAAGTTGTTAAATTCACGTGAAGAACGTTTCGTTGTTCGAAAAATCAAAGACGACCCGAAAATAAGTGCTCCGAAAATTAATGCTCTTCTTCAAAATTTTTCTGATAAAGCTGTTTAGAATAAAACAGAGCGAAGAGTCCTACGAAAAAATTCGTATAATGGTCGCGTAGCCAGAAAGAAATTGTATGTGAATGCCATAAACCGAAGCAAAACGTCTAGAACTCGCCAAAATGTATATTTCTGAGCCTACTGAGTTTTGGAGAAACGTAATATTTTGCGACGAAAGTAAATTCAATATTTGGGGATCAGATGGTTACCAAAAAGTGTGAAGAAAACCAAACGAAGAGATGTATCCTAAGAATCTTCGTTCAACGATTAAGCACGGTGGCGGTAATGTTATGGTATGGGGTTGTATTTGTTATCATAGTACAGGAAAGCTAGAATTTGTTACTGAAACAATGAACAAGATGATATATTTAAACATTTTAAAAACTAATTTAAAAGAAAATGTTGAAAAAATGGGCATTTTGAATACATTTCAGTTTTATCAAGGCAACGACCCAAAACACAAATCAAGGATAGTCCAAGAATTGTTACTTTATAATTGCCCAAAAGTTATAAACACACCACCTGAGTCACAGGATTTAAATCCAATCGAGATGGTATGGAATAGAGTTGACGACAAAATAAGAAAATATTCGATTGCTAGTAAAAAAGATCTGCAAAATATGCTTGTAGAAGAGTGGTACAAGATTGAAGAAGATTATTTGAAAAAATTAATAGAATCGATGCAGAAAAGGTTTGTAGATGTAATAAAACAAAAAGGATACCCTACAAGACATTAATCACAATAAATATCTCAAGTTTTGCAATAATTTTTCACAGAATACATTACGTGTGTCAATAATTTTGTGACCTAGTTTCACGCACGAAATTGTTATATTTCGTTTTTTCATAACTATAAATGATAATATTGTTATTTTCTTGAGTAGCTTTATTAGTTCAAAGTCTTAATATTATGTTTTTTTAATAAAAAGTATTTAAAGTTCTTTTGTTACCTTTTTGTTTTTCATTTTTCCGTGAACTCCCTGCGTGTGCCAATAATTTTGTGGCTCACTGTATAAGTTGAAACTCCAAATGGGAAAGAGGCATCCTCCTCCTGTTCTATTCAAACCTCTCCAAGAATTCCTTGTTATCGATTCTTTAGCGATTTACGTTACAACATGAAAGTCTACGTGTAATCGACTTTACGAATAAAAGATACCCATTTTCTTTCTGTTGTTTTAAAACATTGAACGCCGGCCCCGCGATAATGCGGGATTTGTTGTTTCTTTATACATATATGTACATATTTCTACACATCGCAGATCAAAAGATGACCGTCCTTAGAGACTTTCGCGTGATATGAAGAATTATGAAAGTATTAGAATCATTGGGTCAGGGAAAAAAATTGTTCCGAAAATGTATAAGGTATCAAATATTTTTTTTAGCTACTTATTGTTCGGAGACAAGCAAATGAAGCCGGCGCTTAATGTGTTAAGATGTAGAAAAATGAATCTTATTGTCGTAAATTTACAGTGTATAATCCTTTAACACGTTGACTACCATCACAAAAAAAAAAAAAACTTTGAAAATAGACTGCCTTGAATAAAATTGAATTTAATGTGTATACTATCATAGCTCACAGGTGAGTCGATAGTCTATAAGAAGAAACTTCTCGGCCCATACGCGAGACATGCGGTAGTCAACATGTTAATTTACTATAAATTGCGCTGTATTTACGATCGTATGTGACGAGGGTAAACTGTGGTCGAGATACATTCTCAGTACGTCAAGATATCGGTTTGCGAGCAAATATGCGATAGAAAGAAAAATATATGCAAGAAGATAGTATATATATGTCTATAGGAATGGGTGGTGCAGAGGTGTATAATGAAACAGTACAACGATCCTATTTTACAATATTTCATTAACTAAAATAATAAAATGTGGAATTTAACAATACAAAACGAATCTTTCTCGTGGTCACACTTCCAAGCTCTTCAAACGCTCTCTTCCGACTCATTCCTCATCCTCTCTTAGCATACTCTCTCATTCCTCGCACACTCTGGCATCTCTTCGAAACGTTCATCTTACTGTATCAGCTTATATCGGCATTGACTCATTACACTCTATCTGATTCACATTCCATATACCCATATTGGTACCCATATTTTTACGTAACCTAGGTACTCTAATCTGTTCCAATTACAGGCATAACGCTATGTTTTAATTATATAAAAAAAAAAATTACAATTTTCATACCACTGACAATGAGCTTGCAAGCGTCAGAAATCAACGTACAGTTACTAATTTTTCGCGCCAATGGTTTCTCATAAGTGTACAGAATGATATAAACCTTGGCACACAACGGAAAAATGTATTGTCATTACTTGCCCGTTTATAATATTCACGGTACTTTTGATGCAACGAAAACATATTGACACAAATGCATAGGGAATGTTTAATCTTAAAACTCCGTTCGCAAATTTTCCGCTTCTGCAAACTGTATTTCCTAAAAAATTCAAGGTCGACCAATATTTTTTAGTAATCTACCGTGCGGCTCCACAGCCGTGTCACCTAGGAGGTAAGCCTGTTTTGGCAGAGCCTGATTCGCCAGGCGTCAAGCGTCATGCCTCTTGTCACACGTACGCGAAGGCACTTGACGTTCTACCTCGCGATTCGTTAAAAGAGCTACACGAACAAATCGAACTAAAAGACGAAAAGAGAGAACGCTGCAGATCGAAGCAAGGGAGACAACGCGATTTGAGTGGCGACAGTGAGGACATCGGCGTAGGCACCAGATTTCTAACATCTCTATAGTGAAAACAGAATAAGCTCCGGCAGAATTACCCCCACCACATGGGGAGATTCTCCTTGATGAAACGAAGCGCTCGACGAGACAACAATGTAATACAATGTCTCGCTTCTCCAGACAAACTAATAAGAATATTTGAATGCTACGACTTTGTCGGGTGCTTCCTTTAAGAGGCTGAGCGAGTGGACTCCAAGAAACAAAATGGTACGAATAGGCGGTTGAAAACGAGAAGCTCCGCCGCCCAGGTGACACGGCTGTGGAGCCGCACGGTACTTGTTACAGTGATCAGAAGTCTGAAGCGAGGTTTTTTTTGGGGAGTCAATATTATATTTTGCGGAGGGACCGAAAATTTATTTTTTTAATATATGGTGATATTAACACTAGATTTACTGGCGTGAAATCTTTTACACTACGATATATTAAATAGGGATTTTGAAAATGAGGGATCAAGCGGCAAGGATGATAATTCGTTAAGTAATTTTTGTGCTATAAGATACATGTGAAATATCTACTGTACTTCTTCTCTGTAAATTTGAAAGATGTTTATTAAAAAAGTAAAATTCCGTCAGTTTGACGACTTCCGTAAAACTAGTGTTAAAAATGCAAACTGTTTAAAGAAAAGGTGACACATTTCTTAAGCTCTCTTAATATGTTCGACATTACAGTTGTATCTGACAATGAGCCCGTCAATTGGACGATTTCTGTAAATCTAATGTTAATAAAAATATTATGGTTTTCAGTTTCAGCAATGTCTTTGGAGGAATCACGACGATCACAACGCCCGTACAGATATGGCATGGTCCTACTGTGTGTCGGTGCATTGATAAACTGGTTGGGCCTGGCAGAGAACTATGTTGAACCGGTCCGATATGTTGGTGTCGCATGCATAGTCGCTGGTGCTCTTCTTATATGTGCCGCGATGTGCTGTTGGTTACATGCACCACCAGCTAGAACAAACATGCACGCACAACCGACAAATCATCCAATAACGGCGCAGGTAATATTGAGTTCTCTTAAAATTTCATGTGACAATATTTTTGACTGACTGTACATCCGTGAAAATGGCGATTGTGTATGTACGAAATGATAAGACACGATGAAGAATAACATTTTTTCATACGGCATTTTACATTGGGGAAAATCAAATTTCAATATTTTCTCACACTTGTAGAAATTTGGACTGGGGTAATATGGAATTCGAAATGTCAGGTCATTTTAAAATCGATCAGTAATAAATCCCGTGCTTCTGTGTTAAATATAGGAATCAGAAATATATTGAAGACCTTCATCGCAAAGTATTATAATTAAAAATTGTATGCTTTTATTCTTATTGCGCGTGATGAACTTTTCTTTTTGTTTTTTACTTTCTTCATAGTTTGCAGAAACAATCGGATGAGTCAAAGAAATCGTTTTAACATGTTCAGTGTATCGAGAACTATCTCATTTTTTGAATGATTGCATATATCAACGATAAAGGTTACATAATTATCGTTAAATGTTAAAAAACAAAAAATTCCAAAAACACGTGTTTACTAATTTTTTCTATACTTTATACATATAAATATACGCAAAAATAGAACAACATTTAGTACGAAAAATTAACAAAAAATTGTAAAATGTTAATATATTGTTTAAACAAATAACTTTTTGCGATTATAGTTGTCTCGCTGGTTTCGGAATTTCAAGGCATTCAATTTGAAAAAAATAACTTTTTGCCTTCGCCCTTTAATTGCGGAAATATTTCGAAAATACCATTTTCAACCCCAAAGTTTAAAGACTCTTATCACCCCTTCAATTTATACGATTACCGATATAAAAAAAATAGACGTGAAATATTTTTTCGTGAACTATCTACCATATAATTTTCATCAAAATCGGCGTGTATGGGTTCGGTATGCTCCCTTGTAATTAAAGAGAAGAAAAATGCCATATTTCTTATGCTTCTGGTAGGATCTTTCAGGTACAATTCGTTATAAATTGTATCTAATTGACTGCCACGAAGGTCACCGGTGACCGGCGCTATTCAATTCAATGAAATTTCACGTTACGTTTGAATTGCAATATTTATGAATTTTTTAACATATTGTATATTTAACCGTTTGCGTACCACGACCCATAGTTTCCAGACTATGTTTAGACCCGAACAGGTTCCAGAAATGTTATAGGGAGTCTGTTGCTACGAACTTTTTAATCTGACAGTTCAATCATTTGTTTTGTCAATTCAATTCTTTCAACTATTTCAATCAAATTGTTGCATTAATGTTCTTATAAAATAAATAAATGTCGATGACGTGACAAACACGAATCCAAAGTAAATTAAAAGTAAAAAATTTACTTCATATCATATTCTGGAACCAATATTCATCCATGATAAACACAAAATATTTCCTGCATGTTTAAAAAAATTCTCTTTCTAATATTACATAAAGATGCATTTTATAATAAGAAAAAAATATTTTCTTCGTAATATGAAATAAATATTATCTGTTTACTAGGAAAAAATATTCTATTTCTAATATTAAATAAAGATTCATTTTATAATAAGAAAAAAATATTTTCTTCGTAATATGAAATAAATATTATCTGTTTACTAGGAAAAAATATTCTATTTCTAATATTAAATAAAGATTCGTTTAATATTCAGAAAAACATATTTTTCTTGTAACATGAAATAGATATTTTCTACATATTTAAAAAAATATATTCGTTTCTTAATATGAAATAAATATTGTATGTATATTTGAATATTAAAAAAAGATTGAATCTCTTTTTAATATTATATGAATGTATATACAATATTTTGTGCTACTAGGCACTTTCGCGCTCTTCAGTTTTTGTGTCGAAAAACCCCAGGACATTTTTTCAATGTTGACAATTGAGGGAAGACTTTGTTAAAAATGCATTAGGTTTCTCTTTTATAATATAAAGTTATTCCAAATTAGGATACAAGCTCGAGAAGATTGTTCTTGTTGTGCACTGCATAAAATAAAACACCAACTTTAGCTTATTTTGAAATAAAATCTCAAGAGCGCGAAAGTGGCCTTTGGTTTTTGTCGAAGTAATTTTTTAAAACCCTCCCGGTATTCAAACGGTTAAATATTGACGTTAAAAAGATAAAGGTCTACTGAATACTTGTCTATCGGTGTTTTTAAAAGTTTCTGCTTTGTAAAGATGTGATTCAAATAGAAAAGTTTCACTTCAGTAGAAATTACGAAACTAGCGAAATACGGGTGGTGTTCAATGTGTTAAAACCAGGTTAGTCTATGACAATCGAGGTCTACTGTGCATAGTAAGAAGAATAAATATTATATATTTTTTTGTAAATAAATTTGCGCACATTGTAAGAAAAAACATTTCTTTTTGTTTTTTCTTAATACGCATGCTTAATAGCATACATAAAGTCCCATAAAAAATAACTAAGATCAGTCAGCGGAAAATGAAATGTTAAATGCACGGAAGTAAGCTACAAAGTTTCGAATTTAGAGTAGATCATGGAATGTATGTACACATACATTTATATTTACAAAAGTAATATTCTTTCATTAATACTGTGTCTGATGCTTTACAGTGACGTCGGTTTACTTAACACATTTACAAATGATGGTGTTTACAGTAACGACACGTGGATCATAAATTAGGGTTAATTGTCGTAAACACGTACTGTTTGCGGAGACAAGACAAATCAACGACGTTTACGCTTAACACTTAAAGGACCGCTCACGAGATTTCTCGTGTTTGGCGTCCCAACTGTTACGGATCGCTCACGAGATTTCTCGTGTTTGGTGTCTCATTTGTTACGGACCGCTCATGAGATTTCTAGTGAAATTATTTATGTGACCATTAAGAGCTGTAATAATGGGCAATAAAAGACTTCAAAAACTAGTGCATGTTATTAAAATTATGTTGTACTCTATAAAAATAAGAAGTTTTATAGAGAAAGAAGCGTTCCTCAGGTCAAAATGGTAGATCTACCCGATCGGTAAATTAAATAAAATTGAATAAAATTTTATAATAATTATTATAAGACAATTTTTTAATAATATCTAAAGTGTATCCTATTTTACAATTTCTAAAAATTATTTACAAATTAATTTTTTAAGTAAAAAAGTTATTATAATTATTAAAAAAAAAAAATTTCCAATAATACCTAGAATGCATCTTATTATACAATTTCTGAAAGTTTCACAAAAATTGCTTTATAAATAACAAAGTTACGATGATTTTAGAACGTACAAGTTTGCTCAAAATCGTGCGGTCCGAGGCGTATGTTTCACAGATTTCTTCTCGGTCCTTGAAGTGTTAATATTTGAACTTTCAAAAATCTTGGGCTTTAGAAATAAACACATATGAAAATATGTAATAAAATTAAAGAGCAATGTAAAATATCAAGATAATGATGAAATTTCCATTCTGACGTCAATTAGAGAAGAGGAATCGTTGTACTCCCGGAATTTCCACAATTGTGGGAAAACAATGTGTAATATTAAGTGCGGTGATAAAATTCTTCGTTTCGTGAAAATATGAGGCAATACTGTAACTGACACTTTGATATCAACTTTATCAGATTTGTATATATATATCTGATGGAGAATGTGTAGATTTAAATAGCAGTTGTCCTGTTTTTTCCTTATCTATGTTCACTTTATATAGGTAATAGTGATGTAAGTGCAGGTGCTGCGCCAAGTTTAATGCACAAAGCAGGTCGTTCGGTTTTTGCCCGTGTATGTGACTACCACGTAAGGATATTCACCCGGAAGCTTGCATGTTCTATATATATCGACTACCACCTATCTATAGATATACCTTTCTATTCTTCTTTTGTCCCTACTGTCACTTTAACTGTTTGCTAAAAAAAGACGTGAAATGTAATTTTATATTTGATGGAAAATTTGGAATTTCTACTGCTTCATAGTTTACTTCGAAATATATTTCTATCTCTTTATTAATATATATTATTTTCAAAGATCAATGTGTACCTATTTTGTTCTGTGTAAAATAATTGCCAAGACCGAGGTTGAAGTTATGGTGTAGCAAACTCCATGAAACTTATAACACTAATTTATTAGCATGACTTGAGGATTAAAATAAATTACAGATTAATGTTGATGTAACAACCTGTAAATATGCAAGTACGTGAAAACTGATATTCATTCTTTTGCTCCATAATTTAATTTGGATTATGCATGATTATTTTCACTAATATACTATAATTTCTGCACTAAACAGTTTTATGTTTTTAGAATTTTAAATCAATGATTCTTAGAATATAATTCTTTATTTGGTTACATTAAAAATAGAATATCAGTGGTTCCATGTTCTTATGCTTTCCGTGTGATATATATTGACATTGGGAAAAATATTCGAAGATTGCAATAAATTCCATCTATCTTTAGTTAACAATCAGCAAATCACTGTTCCGATCAACTGCAGTAAAATACATCTATTTATATATGTCCAGTTATTATTGTACTGCATGCGCATTATAGTGTTCTAGTAAAAATGACCGCGCACGTCTAAATCGTGAAACGAGAATGTGGATATAGAATATCTCCGTGCCCGATACGGTATGAATTGAAAAAATAGCAAGGTACTAGCGAAAAAATATCGAGGAAAACCACAGAGCATCAGTCATTCACCTTGCAGTTCAGGTTATGCCAATCATGCAATTTTCTTCAAACGTTCCTTTATAGCCGTAAATAGTCGAAGCTATTTTTATTCTCCGCAATTCTCTTTGTTTCTCTCTCACCCTATATCTAACTCGCCCTTTCGTAACTTATTGTTAGATTACAAGAACCGTAAAAGACGTATGTCGCTAGGTAGCTATAGATGACCTATGATCTATAAAGTATCTAAAATATCTCTTTTTTTTTATATATATGTATATATGTATGTATAATTATACAGAGTTATATATTCTTCCGGGTTAACATTCTTAGTGGTCCTTGATGTTAAAATTGTATAATGCGGTCACCATCTGTTTATCGTAACGTCTGTCCTCAATTGAAGATGACAATATTAACTTTTCATTTTTAATTAGTTCGACCTTTGTCTCTATACTTTCCAGTTTTGACACATAGTTATTTTTCTGAAAAGCTACAGATTTAACCCCTTTGATTTACTATATCGAGTCATATGAAAAAGATGAAATTCTTTAAATACTTAAGTTGAACGAAGGATCTAGCCTGATGAGAATAGGAAAAGTGTTCCCAACGACAATTAATCTTCAGACATACCATTCGATAGGTCTTTTAAAAAAAAACGTTCCTGCAAAGTATGAATTCACTACCCCTACCGTGGTGGTAATTACAGGGTGAAACGTATTTTGCAGTCTTTACCCGATTTATCTTGTTTGGCTTTATAGAAAGTTCTGAAAAAAATCACAGATATTACACTCAATGGTGTGCATACTATTACAATTTTTCAGATTTTCTGGTTGACAGAACTTTTATACCACTTTTATATTTTTACAATATTTGCATTGTAACCGTAAATATTAATGGGTAATTTATTCAAATTTTTGGGAGTGGTGGAACATAGTTAAAAAAAGTAAAATATGTTTTCTTTGTTTTTGTACGCAAAACAATGATACACTTCAGAACGAGGTTTTGAATACGCATTTAAAATTATTCTCTTTAATGTAAGTTGTTACTTCACGAATCCCTAATTAATTATATTTATTGGAGTATTGAGAATAGACCCTACCCGAGTCGAAAAGTCCAGCCTAAAAAGAAACTTCAAATCCTAGATTCTTTTGATTTCTCATTTGCCGCTTAATTGTGTATACCATTTTGAACCTCAAAATCCTTAACTAGTGTGTCTACGCGCCTCAAAGTCCGGTAAATATGATTTTTAGGAGTTATATGGACTGATCAGGTAAAATTTTTATTCCAATTTAATCTGACATCCCCTAAAAATATTTCAGAAGTTCCAAGTCTGTCGACTCATATTCTAAAAATAGGGATTTCAGGAGCAAGTAGGAATTAAATTATCATTGTATTCCATATGAATTCTAAATCTCCTAAAATCAGTCCAATTCCAATCCAATTCTAAAACTCCTCATTATATTAGGTGTACAAATGAGTTTTGAGGGATTTACATAACATGGCGTTGCTGGTATTAAATCCTATCGGACAATTTCCCTCTAAAAATCAGTCTCTTTCATTTCGCTAAAGTGTAAACAACATACTTTTTTTGTGCTCAAACCACGGCAACCTTTGTACCAACAAAACGAAATTTGCGGGAAGCGCTTCTTTTCAGTTTTCATTTGAAGAAAAGTGCAGCTGATTGATTGCTGTGTGAAGCATATGGGGAACATGTTCGATCAATAAAAACATGTGAGTACGGGTTCCGTCGTTTTAAAAGTGGCGATTTTGACACCAGCGACAAAGAACGCCAAGGAAGACCAGTGAAGCTTGAACACGCTGAGTTGGATGGGTTATTGGGGGTTATTATACTCCAGCCTGACAAAACCATCACTGGGGAATGTTACAAACAATAGTTGATGCAATTGAGCCGATCATTGAAGCTCAAACGCCCCCAACATGTCAAAAGACACGAGAAAGTGATCTTTCAGCATGACAACGCTCGCTCACATTCTGCAAAAGTCGTCAAGGAAACTTTGGAGGAGCTTCAATGGGGTGTCCTACCCCACCCGCTGTATTCACCAGACATTGCTCTTTCCGACTTCCACTTGTTCCGGTCGATGCCTAATGCCTTGGCCGAGCAGCACTTCACTAAACACGAAGAAGCCAAAAATTGGATCGGTTCTTGGATCGCCCCAAAAGACGAGGAATTTTTTAAACGCGGAATCCGTAAGCTATCTGAAAAATGTGGAAAAGTCGTAGCAAATGATGGACAATACTTTGAACGAAATACATTCTTCCAATTTCCCTGAATAAAGCTTCAAAGTTACAAAAAGAAACCCTCAAAACTTATTTGTACACTCAATAGAATGTATGGCTTAATATTGGGCTTACAAGGGAACATATCGAACTCGAACACACCGATTTTGATGAAATTTATGTCACACGTAGTCCTCGTAAGAATATTAGACACGTATTTTTTTTTATCGGCAACCATCCACTCTGAAGGGGTGAAAACACCCCTCAAAGTTGAGGGCAGGAAACACATTTTTGGGAATATCTCGGTAACCAGGGGTCAAAAAAATTTGATTTTTTTTTCAAATTGTTTGTTTTTCGACCAGGAATTTAACTGTGTAAGAAAAGTCGCCTAAAAGTTATTTGTTTAAAAAATATATTAAAAAATTAATTTTTTTTGTTAATATCTCTCAGAAAACATTCGCAATAAATTAAATAAACTTATGTACACAAACTATGGTCCAAATTAGCGGATACGTGTTTTTGGTTTTTTTCGATTTTTGACTATATGGGTCATTATTTCGCGTTTAACTTTTCTCGCTCCGTGCGGGACTGGGCGGCCGAAATGGACTTTTTTCATAACAAAGCTGATTTTATTGCAGACTTCTTTTCCATGTAGTTCTACATCGTAACAATCCGGAAGTATATAAATGAAATCATAAAAATTAGTCTATATAGTCCCCGTTACTGAAAAACTTATTTCGAAATGCGTGGTTCAGTTGTGGCTATATAGATGAACGACCTGAAGAATTCGAACATCCTGTGGACTTTTCTTTCATGCAATTAGAAAATATGAAATGTTTACAGTAGAATTGTGTGATCACACTTAAATGTTCTTGGTGCAAAAAACATTTATGTTTAACACACTTCTTCGCACAATACCATTACTGTGAACGCTATACAGAATAAAGTTTTTTATTTTTTTTTTATACTTTCCCGATTTTTCCTTTTGTCATATACGTAGAATATTAGTCCTTACAACTACACCAGTTTTGTTTTGAAAGGAGTACATTTTCGTTTAATTGCTCCGTGCGGAACTGCCCAGTCGAAGTGGACTTCTTTCAGGACACAGATGTTCTTATGGCAAAGACCAAAATTTTAATAATCTTGTTAAAACATCAAATAATAACGATTAGCGTCAAAACCCAAAAAGTTCAAAAATCACGTATCCACTGATTCAGGTCATAGTTTTTGTACATGTTATACGATAGCAGAATAACTCTTATGAGAAAAATTAACGAAAAAATTCAAATTTAATTATATCATTTAAACAAATCGTGTATTAAAAAATTGAATTTTTTCGTTAATTTTATCTTATCAGATATCAGCCTTATTCCGCTATCGAATAGTATGTACGTTAACTATGATCTAAATCAGTGGATACGTGAGATTGGAATTTTTTGGTTTTTAACACTAGCCGTTCTTATTTTATGTTTAACATTCTTTCACATAAATTATTAGAATACTAGTCTTGGCAATCAAATTAGCTTTGTTATGAAAAAAGTCCATTTCGGCCGGCCAGTCCCGCACGGAGCGAGAAAAGTTAAACGCGAAATAATGACCCTTATCGTCAAAAATCGAAAAAATTCAAAAACACGAATCCGCTAATTTGGACCATAGTTTGTGTACATACATTTATTTAATTTATTGCAAATTTTTTTCTGGGAGATATTAACAAAAAAAATTAATTTTTTAATATATTTTTTAAACAAATAACTTTTAGGCGACTTTTCTTACACAGTTAAATTCCTGGTCGAAAAACAAACAATTAGAAAAAAAATTCAAATTTTTTTGACCGCTGGTTACCGAGATATTCCCAAAAATGTGTTCTCTGCCCTCAACTTTGAGGGGTGTTTTCACCCCTTCAGAGTGGATGGTTGCCGATAAAAAAAAATACGTGTCCAATATTCTTATGAGGACTACCTCTGACATAAATTTCATCAAAATCGGTGTGTTCGAGTTCGATATGTTCCCTTGTTAGATGAATTTTCTAAGTAAGAATGCTGAGGATTATTTTGGGCTGTATGAAGCCTAAATTGATCCTAAAGTAGGTAAAACTGGCAAAAATGAACAAGTTTAGGGCGATTGTGGAATTAAAATTTGCATTCTTTTATATCTATGTAACATATTTCTCCATATTCAGCCTAAATATCCTAAGTTATTTGGTAATTTAGGAGGATTTTGGGCTGAAATTTTCGACTCGGGTAGTTCCTCAGAATAATTCTTCATAGGAATATTTATTTTTCTTGCTTGGCTTTGACTCGTATTACTTAGTTGACTGTGCGACTCAAGTCGCTGTATACTATTTTAGAAAATGTATAATTATGAGACGCTCATTAGGCATCTTTAGGGAACATAGAATTTTATGAATGGAACAAGGGTTGCCCCAAAGACGTTGAAATAATTTCAGCCGAATTTTTACTCTGCCTGGCGTGTCACCGACTCGCACTACTTGTCACTTGTGAAATTTTACCGACAAATTTTCAATCTCGCAAGTAGTATAAACCAAAATATTTCAGACGGATTTTACCTCTTTCTGACTTATCACTGACTTGTGCTACTTACCAACTTGTAACATTTTGACTGAAATGAGCTGTAGCTTATAAGTGGAGTAAACCATTAGTATCTCAGACGATTTTCTCTCCGGTTTGTCGTTGACTTGTATTACTTACCTGATTGTGCAGCTCAAATTGGTATAAACCATATTAGAGAGCTTATTTAGGTATTTGTTAGGATACCATATTGTAAGCAATATGGACTTTCACGAATGGAACAGGGGTAGCGGTTAAAAAGTTTAACAGTGTTTTCGATTCAAAAAATTCTTTATTCATCATTTGTATTACACTAGAGAAACGTATGTGATACAACATTCGTAATTCATAAAATACGATTGTGTATTTCTGAGACTGCAAATTATTTATTTAATAAATACTGTCCTGATTGTCTTGTGCCTGATGTGCCTGTCCCGCCAGTCTCCTGTCTGTTTCCTGTCTGCCTTGTCTGCCCAATCTCTTTTCTGTCTGTCTTGTCGTAACTAATAATATCTGAAACAAATTTTCGCTCTCCTTGGCTTTCAATAATTATTAATAATTACGATTTCGAGCGGCAATCGCTTACGTTAAAGAAAGTAACTTAAAATGGGTACTCAAGTCCTCGATCTGGAGTGTACGATTGCTTTGATACATATATTAGTGGCAAATAAAAACATATTTTAAAATATCCACATGGAAAATCTGATCTAATAATGTCACCTCGCCTAGGGAGCGTTAGACGTTAAGCGACTAATTAATTTATTTTATCGCATATAAAGCGAAACTTTTAATGTCTAGCGACGAAATGTATTTTACTAATTCTTCGTTCAAGTTGCAATAATTATAATTAATAAATAAAAACAGATTTTAAAAAATATGATTTAACAGTATAAACATGTGGGAAAGTTTATCAGGTGATTGTAGAGAATAGCAGAATCCAGCGAGTGTCAGACGTTGGATGATTAATTCACCGTCAATATAGAGCGAGTGACAAAATATTGGGTGACTATGGTCACCGTTAGTAGCGAAAACGTTTAATAAATATTTTTTGTTATTCTTTTTCCAGATAGATGATCCCATTCATGTTATCTCAATCGAAGAACCATCGAATGGTCCCAGACAAAAGCCACCCGATTATGAGGCAGTAACTGATGCACCGCCTAGCTATGACGATGCAATTAAACTAAATCCCAGTCATCTAATTAGAGAAAGCATTGACAATACATCAACACTGCCGACTGTACATACTGTTCCACCTAGAACTGTTGAAATTGTTTCTAGAAATCCTACACCCTTGCCACCGCCACCGTAC
Organism: Cerceris rybyensis; assembly: GCA_910591515.1. NCBI lineage: Eukaryota > Metazoa > Arthropoda > Insecta > Hymenoptera > Crabronidae > Cerceris > Cerceris rybyensis. The sequence goes on from OU342789.1 coordinate 215,802, forward strand.
GCGAGGTATGGTTATAATCTCTTTTTCCAAATGACGCAAATTATTTGTAATAAGGGTTTATTGAGTATACTAAAATGTTCTATCCGATTTTTAGACAAAATTACATTCTTAACTTCAATCAATAATTACTGCTATATTTTTGTTCTACATTTAGTGTAACAATTACAAGGTGAGAATCTATGCGCTAAGTAAAAACGGTGCCACAATTCCGTTACTTCAATTGTTACAACTTTGTTTTATGCTTTTCAAATAGAAAATCTTATAGAACTTTTCGGCAGATCTAATAAAATAGGTGAACATGTATACAAATATATATGTACTTTTAAATGTGACTTATTCCTGGTTTGAAAAGATGTTTACTTATCCTGCTCATATATGATTTCTTTGTTCTAGGTGAGACCTTTGTCACCCATAGTTATTACACCCAATCACCTTTATCGAAGAACTAGTAGTTGGTGTGAAGGATCAACAAGTATGCCAGTGTAACGAAAGTGTGATAACTTCGTTACTTTCTATCGTCCTAAAATGGATGGCCATAATCTCTCTAATGGGATTTAGAGGGGATTTAGGCTTTATTAGATCGTCCTTCATCTTGACAAAACGAAAGCTTGCGTTTGTAAAACCGAACAAATGTGCGCATAGCGAGGCATTAACATCTCTTTCCCTTTCTATCTCTCTGTACGAATGGACATGGCGATCGAAGTAACAATAGAAAGCTACTATCGCAAGGGTACCTTCTTGCAGATAGACATGTTTCAAATCAAACAAAAAATTAAATTCGAAAGATCATAATAACGGTATTGATATACGCTCAAAAAACAATCATGAATTTTGTGCCTTCTTTGAATTCGTTTGTCTGATGAATATGTACATTACAATGTTACATGAATGGCATTAACCACTTGCGCTGGAAAGATGTGCCACGCACGTCGTAATGCTTTTGTCGCAGAATCGCCAACGACGTGGTATGCACGTCGTTATGCGATTGTCAGAGAAACAAAAACGACGTCGGGTGGGATTGTTTGCCAGAGCATTATTATTGATAAACAAATTTAACCGTTTGCGTACCACGAGCCACTTTCGCCGACTTTAGTTTTTGTGTCGAAAAACCCCAGGACATTTTTTCAATGTTGACAATTGAAGGAAGACTTTGTTAAGACATTTTGTTAAAAATGCATCAGGTTTCTCTTTTATAATACAAAGTAATTCCAAATTAGGATACAAGCACGAGAAGATTGTTGTTGTTGTGCACTACATAAAATAAAACACCAACTTTAGCATATTTTGAAATAAAATCTCAAGAGCGCGAAAGTGGCTTTTGACTTTTCTCGAAGTAATTCTTTAAAACCCTCCCGGTATTCAAACGGTTAATGTTTATATTTGTGTAATTTTATTATCAATCGATGCTCAATATTTCCTTCAAAAATACTATTAAAAGTCCTAGGTCGAAAACTGCGAACACTGCGTGACTGTTCCCAGCGAGTTACACTGGACGATTCTGGTACACGCGTCGGTGAATTTTTTGCCAGCGCAAGTGGTTAAGTAGAAACTCCTTGTGTTATGATTTCGAATAAGAAAACACGAGTTTTAAGGAAGTTAAGACTTATGATATTTATGTGCAACGTGCGTCACAGTGTTGTTGTATACCAGAAGACTAATAATTGTTGAATGAGGAACGAATTTAATTACGCCGAGCGTAAACCTGCTTAAAAGATTTCCTGATTATTTAATAAAACATTATTTTGTTGTATATCATCTTGACGCTCGTCACTGTACACTTGTACTATACACAGGCGAAATGCATTCGCACGTCCATTTTATTGTGATACATACATATATATGTATATATATGTGTGTGTATATATATAGATATTTGATTACATCAATATTAAGAACGACATTGCTTGTGAAATAAGACTTTTTTTATAACAAAAATGTAAATATAATAATGTGTAACTTCTAATTTGAATTATTTATGCTATTACCACCCTTATTCCTGATGTTACTGAAACTATGTAAAAATCAATTATATTTTTGGGATTACAATACCGTTGTAGCTAATTATAAAACTTCGGTATCTACTGCCATTGGATAAACATTTACTTTCAACACGCATGTTTCATGATAAACATATCATATTGAAAAATAATTATTTTTTTCCTGGAAGGGAAAGTATGCTCGGAGTTCATCGATAAATACCATTTATTCAATCGGAGTAACATTTATACTTACTTAAAGCATATTATTGAACTTATATATCCGTAAAACTTTGTTAACAACAGTAATAATAATCATAATCAATTGTAATCGCAATAATAATAAAGAGAACATAACAACGGTGATAATAAATGACAATAATATTAAGAATAATACCAAACGCCTGGTAATTCTGAAAGTTATAAATAGTCGAATAATTCGAATGGTCATAATTTTTTTCTTTTCCTCCCTCTCTGTCTCTCTCCCTCTCTTCATCGTTATATCAGTTTACGCTGAGCAAAAGAATTGATTCTAATCACAATGACAATCATAAATACAATCATAATAATGTTGGTAATGACGACGATGACAAGAATAATGATAACGTTGAGGTTAATTATAATCGTCAATCGACTATCGCTATATTTTAATTTATTATTATTCTCTCCCTACACGGTGTTTGGTTATATCGTAGTAGCTTTCTTTTCGGCTCCCACCTCGTTTCTGATTATAATAAATTGTTTCTTCCCATGAACTGTATCGCCATTTATTTACATCATCTCATTTTAATTAACTGCTTGACGAAATTAATATAAGCTGTAGTCTGTTTAACTGTACTTTCAACTCATTGCACTAATATTTTCGTCGAAGTGTTTATCAGTTCCCTTAAAATGTGTTCAGTGTACACATTATCACAACGTATATTCCAATTTGCCCGTCTTAACAAATAGATTATTATCTTTTCAGTTTACTTGAATAGATTTTTATAAAGTATCATAACTTTCTAATTTTTTGAGCATAATGGTAAAAGTATCATAAGTGAAACAATATCGTACAAAATTGCGATGATGTATGTTACACGATAGGTTTAATATTAATGAAGTCGGCATTTTGTATCAAACTACTTTTCTCAGCTGCTTTTGTTCTGTTGAATTAGAAATGTATCTTTTTCTTGTATATTTTCTACTAACACAAAGTGAGAACAGGCCTGTTTACAGACTTGTTGTACAAGCTTGTTTGAAATCAACGTTTTTTATTTGTCGACGAAGTTTTGTCGCAAGACGTAAATCGAGGATAGAGGACAACGTTTAATAGCTTCAATGATGTGGTGAAGTTGTAGAAGGCATTTATCATATGATAATATGCGCTATAAATATAATATTTACACATTGCTTCAGCTAATGATGGACTTAAAAACACTTCGAATATTTGACGAAATTTTTGTAACACTCCGAATATTACTTAGTCAAGATTTTTGAGATCCTTGAAACATACCAGAAACTTAATATCCTCAACAAAGCGAAAAGTGTTACGAGTCTTAAGATTTAAGTACCATTGATAATGGCCATTTTTTATTTCCAGAATTTTCAGTATGTACTCGAAAGGATTTATCATTTTAATACTTCCAAAACCTTTAGATTTGTTGAAATTATTAAGTTGTTCAAATTTTTACAGTCATTAAAAATCCTTAAATAATATCCAAAAAGAAGAACATAGAAAGATTCGATAATTTAAGTTTTTCAATACAACCATGTCCGTTACCACCTTTGATTCACTTTTCAATAAAATAAGTTTTATTTCAGTAATAATAAAATATAATGCGGACAAACTTAAACATAACAAGATAAACATAACAGTGTGCGACAATAGAGTTATACACGTATTTTGTTGTCACAAGGAATTGATTCAAGAAATAAGAAAAAATTGTATACTAAAATTATTGCACTTATAGACAAACATCCCTTTTTCCTACTCATCCCTTCACAGTGACCATGGACATTATTAACTCTGACTTTCGAGATGCTTTTGAAAGTTCGATCTGATTCCAGATTTTACTCATAAAGACATAAATTTGTTAAATACACCGTGTATTACGCTTGACAACCCTTGATTAAAAGGTCACACTGTGGCCTCTACTGTAATGTGCCTTGCATATTATTAAGGACTCATGATCACACATATAACCTCGTCAGTGGGACACACCGTATAATATCTCGTATTTCTCTATGATAACTATTTACACACTATGAACAAAGTATCGTCGCACCATTCGTATATTCTTTTAGTAATATTAATGAATCGGTATACTCGTCGCTATGTATATATATATATATATATATACATATACAGGGTGGCCCACGTGAATTATTCGTAACTCCTTTTTTCAAAATGACCAAAAGTATTGCCTTAACTTATTTATTATGGAAACGCAGAATATAACTGATTATTAAGTGTTTAAAAAATCGTTTTGTTGAGTTTTGGGAGAAAGTTATTTTTAAGCCTTTAAAGCTATTGATGAATAGTTTATAAAATGTATAAATATCAGAATCCATTGCAGGGAAACATTTTTTTACACCTTTGCGTGCATTGGAAAAACATCAGAATTTTTACCTCGACGATAACTACGTATTTAGAGGTCAACATGAAAGCTTTTCGTAACTCGAAAAATTTGCATGTCGTGTGGTGCGTAAATCGTGATACCATTGTAAAGAATAAAGTGCTAATCTTAGGATCAACACTTTTAATGTAAAAAATCAGTTTATTAAGAATTCTCATAGCACTTCTATTGTCTTGAAAACATTTATCAACTAAGTTTATTCATAGTGACAACCTCCAAAATAATGGAGGTAATGAAAAAAATGTGTGAATGATGGACTTCCACAACTGCACACATCGCTAAGTAATTAAAAGGCAGTTACAGAGAATTTATAAATATTTAAACACGAACGTGTAACATAAAGTGATGAATATATATTATCTCTAACCAAAGAACGATTCATTTTCGTCGGTTTTATGATAGACTTCAAGCATTTTGGACCATATTTTTGTTCTAATATTTCTCAGCAGCAAATATCAGGTTCATGAAATATACCCGATATGACAAAAACAAGGAATTAATCTTTTTCGCTCAGTTCAGTAAACAATCTTTTAAGAGTTTAATAATAAGTTATCTTATCCTGTTCAATATAAAAAAGAAGTTAAATACAACACATTCGATACGTTTGGAGAAAACACCTTTTAACATTTCCAGTGGGCCACCTTGTATATATACGTGTGTCAAAGTGTATGAATTTTGTGTATGTATGTTGTTATGTTTATAGTAATAGTGGTAGCAATGACATAATAATAATAACAATAGTACTAATAATAATAAAAATGATTGAATTAGTTTTCTAAAAACGATCGCGCTGGTTGTAACATTGTGACAGTAATAGTAATTAATTATTATAACTGGCTGTAATCTGACTAGCCGATAGTAATTCATAAGTAGTCTTTGGTTTAGCAGAAGCATTATTAGGAGTACAGCGAACCACCCAGTTGTATTTTCATCTTCTTAAGTTAACGTTCATTAGCTTAACGGTAATAACACTGTTATACATCGGTAAAGACTGATAAGTTTCGATATACAGCTAAGCTAGTCCGCTTTATACATGCCTTAGATAACACAACATTCCAAGTAATATAAATGCTCTTCTTCTCCGTCTATATACATCATGAGGGCATCACCTCAATGTCGATCTTATTAATTACGCGATACGAGTTTATATGTACAAAAGATATCGTCTATGAGCAATGTCAGTCCTTAAACGAATCCTTAAGTTCACTTCAAGCTTAACATGATAGCTCCTTTAGATACCGTTGTAACATTTATTAACATTATACAGTCATTAAAGTGTTCGAGGAATCCTCGACAATGTTTAGCTGTCGTACCTTTTAGTTGCTAAATGATTCAAAATGACGTTATCTGTTCTATGAGATTCTTGTTAACTCGGTAGATGCTCACTAATGTTTTCTTCACCAGCAAAGTCCTCAACAACAATTTCCCCTTAATTACATCAGTCGGTGATGTAGAATGCAGTTAAATTTATCACACAGTTTGTCCCATTGATGACGAATTGCGAATGTTTACCGGTTATCACGACAATGGTTTCACTTCGTAAAATATCTTAGAGTCACATTACACCTGATCTATTGAGCTTTAAGGATGGTCTCAGATGGGTGTCGGTAGGACGGTAAAGTCCTGAAGGGCGGTCTTCACTGTCTCGTATATCGGTCTGTTAGTTTCATCAGCACAGTAGCCATCAGCTGTGCACAGTGTTTGCAGTTTTGTGAGGTAACTGTCGAAATTCTCGTGGCCCATTTTCTCCTGCGGTCCGCCTTGAGCATTAGGTAATCGCACGTGCTCCAATAGTGTTATCATGTTGTCGCGGAGCGACTGATAATATTCGGTCAGATTGTTGTTTCGCTGAGATATTACCGTTGTTTCCTGCAAATAGATACAAAACAAGAATTTTTAAGATCAATATGTTTTATTGAAGCCGATAATGTCATCCTCTCTGTTACTGATATAAGGTAATCATCAATTACCGACCGAGTATAAATCTTTACTGACCTTTTCACCTTGCTTCAACTGATTTTCCATGGCGGTAATATCGGAACGCAAGCGTAGTACTTGCGACTCCACTCGAGCGTTTTCTCTTTGGAGTTCCGTGATCTCAGCCTCCAATGTATACAGATCCTCACCCTGGGTATTGGCGGTACCGCTACCACTTGTGTTACTCTGACCCGCACCTACCGCGCCCCCGTGAGCTGGACCACTGGTGTCCACTCCTGAATATACGACAAATATTGTCCACTTTATGAGACAGTCCCTTTCTTTTCTCAAGAAAATCATTTCCTCGATTTTGAATACTTTTCTACTAAAGATTTGTTCTCGCGCAGTACTTGTTAAATTGTTTGACTTATTATGCAGTGCTAGAGAGAAGTTTCGCGGACGGAATTTAGGGAATGATGATCTGATTGGTCAATGTGAAAGGAATACCTTTTTTCGACATGCATTTTCAAATGTAACATACTATTTGCTAAACGATCACGCACACTAATCGGATCGTGTAACGTTGAAAGTAAATGGGATGTTTCGAGACAAAGTGAGATAGTATGAAATAAGCGATGCATTGGCGTAAGCACAAAATATTGAAAATAATTGCTTCTTATCAATGGAATCTTATTGAAAACCGTACAGGAATCTTCCCTACCTACGGTTTTAAATATCCACGGTAAATAAAAAAGATATTGTAGGTACCCGAAAACATAGGAATCCTACTACTGGGAGGCATCTGACAGAGGTCTGAACGTGAGGATTCCAAGAATATTAAAACAGCGATAAGCGAATTTGACAAAATCCACTTTTGACCTTGCCCCGCCCGTGAAACTTTTCTTGAGCACCACATACATGTATATGTGAACCATTTGCACCTGAAGAATACCACTGAATGCTTCATAAACATTTAATAGGAATTAAATGTATGATAACACCTATTTAGAAATTTTCTTTTACAGACAAATCTACCTTAACAACAATGATACCATTGTACGAACAAAAAACAAAGTACGGTAGCAATAAGTTACAAATGTATTAAGAAATTTTCAAAGCTTGTTCTGCGGTTCCTTCAAGTGCAAAGGATTGATAAACATCAATAACTTAAGTAGATATGACGAAACTAATACAAATCGATAAGACTAGAATCTGTAACCCAACCCTAATCGAAGCTTATGAGTGGCTTTTGTCCATGTAACATGGAAGCGATTTGATATTTACTGAGACAAGATCAATATACTAATATGTTTCCTAAACGAGTTCTGAACAAGTGTGTGGGATCCACATACAATAAATGTGAAAATGTAGCGAGCATGTAAGGCATTAGGACTACTAGGGACAGCGATTTGGGTAGATCGATTACTATTGACTATTACAAAAAGTGCATCATCTTACTGCATAAACTTTCACATGTACTAGTTTATTTTCTAGTAATTACGTCCCAAGTCGCTGCATAAGGTCTTGTCTGAAATGTGGGATTAATACGGTTTCGTCTGCAAACGGTTCGTGCTAAAGCGATGATAAAACTTCGTCATAGATAAGAAGTTCAGCTTATTCTGATTACGAAGCGAGCGATTTGTTAAATTGATAATATCAAATGCACGAACCTGACAGAGGTGCCGCTGAATCAGTTTTAGGATTATGATAGGGTGTCATAGGGTAGCGTGAGGTGCCATCATACCAGATAGAAGAAAAAAATGGGAGATACCGAGTGTTGGCCTTAAATATCCAACATTGTTTAATATTTTATGTATGAACAAAAAATTATTGATTTTTCTTTAACAGTCGGACCAACACTCGGACATCATCTTGTAAAAGTAAAAATACTGGTGTGTGGAATTTGTATGTAACACCGAGAACACATAGAAAAAACAAATGGCGAATACGTCAGTCCCTTACCTTCAAAAGTAAATGTTCTCCTCAAAGCTCAATGACAGGAAAGGAGCTGATCGTGATCCCAGAATAAATCAGAATATATTATTTTTCAGTATTATGATATACGGCTGATTTTTTATCTGTTGGCTTTACATTTCTTTCTTGCACATAACATAGGAAAAAGGATTTCGCGCGAGGGGCCAAATTCATATTGTAACAGGCAAACTAATGACACATGGATATTGAGGTAATTACTTCAGGTGCTTTTCTCGTCAGTTTTTACCAACGTCTTATTTTTCAAACAGCACTTGGTACTTTTTTTATTTCACTGTGAATCCTTATTATCAAAACACCTGGATGGTCTGATTTCTTTTTTTTTAAGAAGAAGGAGAGCGGATATATAACGTAATATTTAAAAGAGAAATTACAAAAGAGATAAATAAACGTATGGACAGATTGAAAGGAAGAAAGAAGGGTGAGGTTACCCCCATTGGTATGACAGCACATCATTGCGTGAAGAGTAGAGTATGGCATAGTTTAGGATCAAGTATAAGGTCATATATGCACAATTTTACAAAATAAAGTTCAGACTATTGCACGGTTTGGCACCCGACTCGTCCAAAAAAATACAATTACGTTTCGCACGTCGTGAAGTTGTATTTTGTTTCGCGTATTTCTGAATCGTTGTATCAAGTATCAAAGCCGATAAAAATGAGAATTAATTCTGGACGAATATGGTAGAAAAGTATAGAAAAGAATAAAGGGCAAACTCAAACATTCATGCCTACTCTACAGTTATTCTTCTTCTACTCTTTATCATAGCAGGGAAGCTTGGAAGATCAACTTTAACAGCTGAGTTCGAGTAGAGTTTTCTGAAATTCATCAACACCATATGAAATTGCGATTTCATCGACTCGTCTCGTGCCACAGCTTGTTCCCTGTTTCTTTTTTGCTTATTCTTCAATTACTAATGGCGTGTATCGATAGTCATCCACATCAGAGAGAGGTTGGTCCTCACCAGGGATTCCTTTGCCGTACATGCTCGACATATCCTCGAACTTCGGTTTCTTCACAGTGTGTCCTGCAATTGGACAGCCAGAAAGTGATCTGTGAGTCGAGAAGGATCCATTTATATGACCGATTCCATCGCAACCGGGTGTGGGACAATTGACGCCTTCGAATTTCATAGCGGTTGCTGCTGCTACTGCAGCTTTGTGCTGCTCAACCGTTCCACCAGATTCTAGGACACGCATTTTGTTTCTGTTTGCGATTGGACATCCCGATGCACTGTAACGTAAAAAAACGAATACTGTATGTATAACGATTACAAGTTTTTTTTAATGAAAAATATGGGATACTAAATAAAAGTAGATCATAACATTTTTGATATCAGAGAAGCGCTTGAAAAAATATGAATCTAAGTATTTACTTCGTTAGCGACTATTCAACAAGCAATTGTTCTACGTCAAAACAGTAAATATACCACACTTTTTTCATCGATAACTAAAAAATAAAATATTGTAGGAGGAATGAATGTCACAAAAACGTTCGGCAAATTTACATTTTAGTTTATCCAACAAATTATTAATGATCATATAACAACGTAATATTGATAGTATATTCATTTTGGAAAACTTTGATATATTAATAAAATCCTTAACAGTTCCATTTAATATTATAGAAAAATTCAAACTTTACATTAAAAAATTATTTTCTTCATTCAATAATAGTAAATGACTGCAACATTTTCATGATAGTTGAAACCACGGCAGAGGATTAACTTGAATTTAATTCCGATGTAACGATATAGTATTGATGTAATTTTTCCTCGGAATTAGATTTCATACAGATATTTAGTAGCTTCGAAATAATCAATTAAGGGTTCCCTTTTACAATTATACCAATCTTACCTGCGGTGTGACAAAAATTTGCCAGTCGCATGACCAGAACCATCGCAACCTGGAATTGGGCATCTGTAGTTCCAAATGCCAATACCATGACCAATACCATCACCACCACCATCATATTCGGTACATCATAAAATCCATCCACACAGAGTCAGCATGAAACGAGCGGAAGCCGCCAGTTATTAGTCTGTGTCTTCGTCTTTGTACGGGGGAACGGATAGGGCTAAGGGATACGGTTGCTGCAAAGGGATGATTCTCCCCCTTTTCACTCTCGCGGCAGATCTTAATATGTGCAATGCGGTCACGAAGATACGTGTAAGGATGGAAACGTGTGAACGCGGTGAAAGCGTTAATTGAGATTACGATAATAACCCATAATGTTATAGAATTTATAATGAAACTTGATTGCCCTGGATTTTCTTGTATGATATGTATTACTCCATCAATCGCAAGGATGAAGATTATTGTTATTGTATAATAACGAAAGGAAATGGAATAATCACTCTCATGCTGCTCGCGGCAAACAAGATTTAAATGAAGGCACTTTATCACTCGGAGAACTCTAAATGTATGCCAGGTGATTCGTAGTAAGCGTAAAAAACTTTTGTAGATACTAGAGATGGTCATATTAAGAAAATGTTATAATGATACATACCGTATTAGATTTAGTAAAAGTAATTAGGAGACGTTAGAGTCTTAGCTTGATTGTAAAAATGTTTCCTTCGTATAGTTAATATTGTAAACCTCTCAAGAATGAACATTGTAATATATTAAAGAATATTTCATTTTGTATGCCATGGCAAATGTGGTTCCAGCATTATGATTCACATGTACAATGCATATGGCACATAGTTAAAGCGTCTGTTTTACAATAGAAATTTTAATTATTTTTATTATTTCTTATTGCATGTTATGCCAATATTTTTGCAACTAGTTAAAGTGCCAGGTCATAACATCTACATATTATTAGAGGACCGGAAAGTGAGTCGTTTCCCTCGATATTTTGCTTAAAAACCAGTGGAAAATAGTTGTTAATAATGAAGATGATTTTACCATTCATAAAAAATAACAGCTTGTTACAAATTTATTTGTTCGAATTTAATGTAAGAAAAAGCGACATTACTTTCCGATCCCCCCTAATATAACAGATGTACGATCTTATGGACAGGCCCAATAGTTGGTAGACAGTGTTAAAATACACGCTTATATCAATAATTAATTGAAAGAATTATGTAACATATGAAATTCGTAGGTATTATGCTATATTTTTCATATATGATTCGCATACTTGTTTATACCATGCTTCTATTCGAGCACAAGCAATGTATTTTGAGTATTCGTTGTAAAAAAGAAATTATCTTATTTTAATTTTAAATATTTGGCATTGCTTTTGTAAACTTAAACAAAATGTGTATGTTAAGAGTGAAAAGTATTCAGCTAACGAATATGTAATAACATTTTTATTTTAAGTAACCATTCCTACTAACTGTAGAAGTTTTTTTTACGTTGATTAGGATAATTTTTACAAGCCACTTTGAAGCTTTATTTGTATCTCCTTGTATTAAAATTTTTTCAAGTATTCTGCTTCTTGTTATGAAATATAGAAAAATTTTATCGAAAATAGTACGACTGATTTCATTAGAAATGGTAATAGTAAATGAACGTAGAATAACGTACTTGTGTTTAAAATCTTAAAGAGACGGAAGTAGGAGGAGCATTAGCATACATTTGAAATTACCAGTCAAACGTCAAACAGAAAGGCATAAGATCTCGTTTGTATTCCATTTCAAAGTGTTATAATACGTATAGTTAACAGCAACTTAATAAAAATTACTTTTTAAAAGATGCCTGAGACATTTCGCCTGAGACACTTTTTTGCGAACAGCATGCACGCAGTGTTAGGGGAAAGAGGAATTCCTTCGGAAAATAAGCATTGAGAATGACAAACCTTAAAGGTTCAGAATCTTGGCCGTCGCGAGGCTTGCTTTTTGGTTTGTTGGCACGAGGACAACCAGACAAGCTTCTGTGAGACGAATAATTTCCTGTCACATGGCCAGATCCATCGCATCCTGGCGTAGGACATTTCAATTCTTGAGAATGAGCCTGAATCTGGGAGCGATCAGCCCGTGGGCAACCAGATAGACTGTAAAGGAAGAAGAAATTTTCGTTATTCATCATTGTTCCATGAACACCGTGAAGACTATTCACCGCATTTTTTTTCTACACCGAAACATGAATTATTTGACATAAATTATTTGTAGCTATGTATGCAGAGCAATAATCCTCACGGCATCAATCACGAACGTACACCTCAGAAACATCCAACGATGGCTTCAGCAACACATCGCATGCAATTTACGCGACGTTGCCACGAAGTCTTGAGTATTACATATCAGTCCTCACGTTTCCAAAGCTTTCAAAACGTTACAGGAGAAAATCTCGATGAGTCTTTCATCTTTCTTTTCATAACTGTTTAATAGCATTTAAATAAGATTTAAATAAGATTTGTCGATCAAGTACCAGTACTCATCGAGATTATTTACTCAGGCTGCATATGTGTTTAGTTACTCGCAAGATGCAACCATCTATCATAACTTGTTCTTGGAGGACTTGCCTTGCGTCCAGTTCGAACGAAGACATTTAAAGGGGGAGTGGTTATCAAACTTCTTTTCTCATTAAATATTCGCCTTTCACGTGCAGTACCGGTATTAATAATCGATTTCATTCGTGGGTACCTAAAACGCACTGTCGAAATGGGAAATCAATAAGGTGTAATATTATGTACGTAGCATGCAAATGGCAACGCCGTGTTCCAGTTGGATCACTCATGAGGTGTCGCTCGTACAATCAATCGTGTTTCAGGTTCAATGTTAATACAACGTCAACCTTACTCTAAGAACACTGAAAGGGAGAGCGGGGAGCACACTCACACCTGACCCCAGTGAAACTCGTCAATTGCCAATTGTCTTTTTATCTGCGTCATTTTCTTTTTGGTTGTTATTAATTTCAAAGAAAAATCAGGAGCCACTGCCAGATTTCTTAGTATTTCGTCATTGCTCATACTTTTTTTTGGTTCTGCTTTGACATGGTCATTGGCAACAGTTCGCTACGAAGCTGCCCACTCGAGGCTGGCGAAAGCGGTTCTCGTTTGCGTATAAAGTGATCGATCATACACCTATGAAAACGAATGATACTGCAGTTTAAAGACAGATTGGTGGATATACGAACTTCTGGCGTAACTGCTAGAATGATATCATTTACGTTTTTCGTATGATTTTGCCATCCCTTTTCGTAGGGGTCGGGTCAAAAGAGGGAGAACAAATGAAACTTCATTCAACACGAAACTCATCTACACATCTTGTAACAATATCTATCGCATGAGGTAGTGTGAGAGGATCATGTACGTAACGTATACCAGGAGAAACAAAGGAAGTGAATAAACAGTTTAGCGAATAAAAACAAAATAAATGTTCCAACATTGTATGAAGTTAATGGAAGGAATTATTATCGATATTTACTTGCAAACGAACAATACATGATATTATACAGATTCGATTATTTTCCTTTGAAATTACTAAAGACATTTATTTGAATCTTTGTGATATTATGGACTAAGTGATTTAAATGGCTGTTCTTTAAACAGGTGTGTTACATATAGAGGACAGATTATACATCGGTTTTGATGATTTTTTAACGTTAGGACTGCGAATTCGAACATTTTTTTCTACGCATATAATTTCTGCTAGGCTTTAAATTCTGAAATATAATTATGTTAAATAGTTGGTCTATTTTGTTTCATTTCAACACATTAAGGCAATCGGTCATGAGCTGTTTGCAGTGTTAAGTCTTACTAACAATTTTGTCTGTTTTCATTGTGTTTCCTAGAGAACATGTGACAGAAATAAACTCTTCAGTTTAACAGAGTTGTGAATAAATATAGCCCAAACACAGTGGCTAGCCTGTATCAAAGGGAAAACATTAAATGATTGTTCGCAATCTGTTCAAAAGTTAAATATTTTTACTAAAGAAGTTTTTCGGAGATTCGCAAAAGTCTTTTAAATAGCAATCGCATAGTAAATACTGACATTTCAGGGCGGATCTTATTAAGCTGTATTATATTTTTATACATAAGCTACTTGTTAAATGGAAGCTGGTCGATAACAATTTCTTACTTCTTTTGAATATTCTGTTAGTTATTAATTACATTTGTGAAATAATAGAGATGTAAATTTTTCGAATTCCCTTTTTTACATAAATTGCTTTTGCAATTGATAAATAAATCGAGAATTTTTCTACATTTATGGGAAGTTCAAAATTAAAAAAATGTCGACAATATGCATGGTACAAAATAAATTATAAAATACCTGAAATACGGTACACGTTATAATATTTAACAAATTCAATGGAATTTTGAATGGCTTCCTTTTCATAAAGCTTTGCCTTTTTCATCTGTTATTAACTGTTTCAAGAGGCTTTTAAAAAATAATTGGTAGAGAATTTTTCAACGATGTAACGTAAAAGAATGTTTCTTAATATGCATATTGAAAATTGAGGTTTTACTTTTCTCTTTTGACGTTTAACACTAGATTTATGGGCGTGAAATGTGTTACACTGCAATATATTAAATAAGGTTTTTAAAAAAGGAAGGATCAAGCGTTAAAGATCATAATTCGTTAAGTAATTTTTGTGCTATAAGATACATGTGAAATATCTACTGTAAGTACTTCTTCTCTGTAAATTTAAAAGATGTTTATTAAAAAAGTAAAATTCCCTCAGTTTGACGGCTTCCGTAAATCTAGTGTTAAGAGTGCAAACTGTTTAAAGAACAGGTGACTCATTTCTCAAGCTCTCTTAATATGATCGACATTACAGTTGTATCTGCAGTAGTTTGGAAGAAAGTTTAAAAAATGTGATAGTTGAGAAATTCTGTATACGTATCTGTACAAATATGTTGATTTGCAGCAATATCGAATAAATAATACTCTTTCTTTGATTAGGAAACGGGATAGTTTAAATTATAAACTTATAATTAGTTCCTTAAAACACTTAAGAAATCAACTACGTTATTAACCACCAATATGTATCGATGCCAAACTTATATATACAAGGTGTATGGAAAATATGCGTGGTACAAGAGATAAGAAGGTGATTCCTCTGTAAAAATAAATCGGAATTGCAGAACAATATTTTGTAGATGAGACTTCGTATCGTAAGTACTCATGGTGACAGAAGTCTAGTAGAAACTTTGAATATCCCATGGTAGAGCCTGATTTACATTTGATGAACATTTCTATTCATTGATATTTTTATTTCCATTTACCCATTTAGCACTGATATTTTTTTCAGTTGCATTGTTTATTTCATTGATACTACACAACAATTTTAATCTGTTCTTCTAGAGGGTCAGGAGCTAATTGTACAGGTACCTTATAGTTTTCTGACATTAGTTCCTTAAAAACGAAATCACATATGAAAAAAAGTAATATTTAATTTTAATTCATTTTTAATGAAGAATCACGGTGGGGGAGAGCAGGGCTAAAAGTTACCGAGATAAGTTGTTCCGATTGAAATAACTCCGCGAGAAGAAGAGATAAGAATATTGTCTAAATTCGTAATGAAATGGAACGCCACAGTGCACCGACAGCAGCCATTTTGAACAATCGAGTGGGGCCCGGAACAACGGAACGACAGCACGTGCCTCGCTGGTTCACGTAAGTAAATATTTTCGTATTTGGTAGTTTTGGTCTATCTACTAGTACTTAAATAAACAGACTTGGTTTAATCATTTATTGTTTTTTATTTCACAAATAATAGCTTTAACAGATATGGTAACAACTTACCCAGGCTTGTTAACAATTTGCCCCAAGTCGGGGTAAGTTGTTATTTTCCGACTTTAGGCATTAAAAAATTAATAATAAAAGAATCTCTCAAAAAATGACCCAAATAACTGTCTTAATATCAAAGTTACATATGTAAGTTGATTTTGATCGCATCGTATGAATACTAAAAGCAAGTATTTTAACAAATTTTGAAGTTAACTAAAAATCGGAACTTTTAGCCCCGCTCTCCCCTACTCTTTTTTCCCATGCAACTTTTGGTACACGATGTTTGTCTGAAAGATTCTCCATAGAAATAATTTATGCTTTGGCAAAAGATTACGACGGAAGGCAATTCGCATAATATGTTGCAAATTAATTCATTTTTAATGAAGAATCACGGTACTCTTTTCTCCCATGCAACTTTTGGTACACGATGTATGTCTGAAAGATTCTCCATAGAAATAATTTATGCTTTGGCAAATGATTACGACGGAAGGCAATTCGCGTAATATGTTGCAAATTAATTCATTAATGAATGATGGAAATATTGATAATCCTTAAATGGTTCGATGAAGCACTTTATTATTGGCGTTTAAAAAAATTTGTCGAAATACTATTCCAGATATTTTAGAGATATCACAGATACTTTCGATTATTCATTTGAGAGTTTAGTATTTTTTAAATATTTTATTATCAATTAATATACTACTATAACGCTGTTAAAAATGTCTTAATCAGCAATATCTAAAACATGTGTCTTTCAGAACAGTGTAGAACATTATTGTAACCTAAATTATCTAATTTAAAATCCTTAAGTTTTATCTCTTTTATTTCTTTATGATTTTCATGGAATATGTATCTGTACAACAGAATCGTGAAGACCTAGCTTGATTTCAAACTTAATTTTTTATATAATCGAATAGTACTTATCTCTTTCCATATGTGTAAAATGGCTGCATAGATTAATTCATAGTAATGATTACCTTGCGCAATGATGATATATAAAGGATATTTACGTATTTCAAATCGTAACATATTTGAATAATAAATTTTCACTCCGTTAAGTAAATCTTTAATAGCTGGTGTTTATGCTTCAGAATAAATCACTTACGAGTAAACGAAAAATGACAAATTGTTTCAGTATCAAAGAGAACAGAATTGATCAAATTAATTATATTGAGTATACGATTGCTTCAGTCTTTGCTAAAATTGATTGATATACATAATATAACAAAGTAAAGTCACTATTTTATCTTGAAGTTTATATAATAATTTCAAATGAACAAGTTCTTAACTTCTCAAGGACTCTTCAACCGTTTTAATTTTTTTTTTGGATAAGACAAGACGACATCGGTAATCGCATTACGAATAAATAATAAATTGAGTCTTTTAACTAGTAAAAACGCCTGGCTAATTTCTTGCGAAAGAGTAGCACGTGCTTTTCTAAGGTAAGCAGCATCAATGAGACATCAAAGATTTAGAGTTTTACAAACCTAAGCATCTTGTTTCACGGTCAAATTGCCGAGACAACAGAATGACTCAAGTTGTCGTAACAGATAAAACCTACTGGCGATATAATATGATTACATGAATTTATCACGGTACTGTTCTAATTATAAGACAAATCGGTTTTGGTTGACATGTGAGTTACGGCAAGCATAGCAAAAATATAAAAAATGCACCAGCATGTAAACCTTTTATACAGAAATCATTTTTGTTTTGTAAAATTGCCTGTGTTTACAGCTATTCTGTAATTTCAGAGTGCAGGGTAACCATTATGTAAGTAACATTTGGCACACTGACGGAAATACAAAGAGACGCGCATCTATTAAAAAGAAGTCATCCTCGTTTAGCCAATTTCGTACATAACAAAAATTGAAGCTCGCAATAAAATGATTTGAGTTCCATCTTATTTAGGAATTCAAATTTATTTTTCGAATTCAAACTTAAAATATAATACCATAAAAATTATCATATTCACAACAATATGCTTCTTCGGACCATTAGAGAATTACAAGAAATTATCAATCACTCTACTTCGTAATTATTCATTCGCAACAGTTCAACGATTAACCTGCCACACCTTCCATTTTCACAATCCCTTTAATAAAAGTCATCAAACTACTAGGAAATTTCTTGGATCAAAGTCTGGGAGGATTTTGGGGGGAGAGAGTGTAAATGTGTAGCGTGCGTGCGTGCGTGCTGCATCGCTATATTAATATATTTATATATATGTATACATATATATGTCGATATATATATATATATGTATACGTATTCTGTATTATGACGACGTAAATGTTAATGTCAGTGTCAATGTCAATGCAGCCTTGCCTTCTGTGGGTAGCGTAGTTTCCCGAGACATGACCCATGCCATCACAGGACGACGTGGGACACTGTATCAGCTCCTTGCCATCGCGACCACGTGGGGCGGGTCGAGGTGCGAAATTCAAGGAATGCCGCCTCATATTCATACTGCACCGAACAATATCAACAATAAAAACACTCTCAACACTCAATTGTTTGTCTCTCAAATGCCTGTCATGTAAACTCTTTATGCTGCTTTAACAAACATGGTGGACCGTAGAAAGTGTTACAGTTTGGAAAGAAAGAGGTAGTTGTGCAAATTTTTCGTGTAATTGCTGGGGAATATACGCGTGTGCAGAATTTTTTGTGTAGATTTTTGGGTGTTATATATTGCAAGTTACAAATTTAATAGTCATTGTATTTATTTCTTTTCTTGGTGTTGTTAAAAATTTTGCGGTGTATTTTTATGAGGTTTAAATATGGTATAAAAGTATAGTATATATTATGTACTCATGATTAGTCGAACGTGAACGAGGGAAATTGAATTATTCCTGATAATGTAGCAACTTTCGTCTATATTTTCGTCTAAATACGTCTTTATTGAACAAGGTCGGCGGAAAATGTTCAACAACAATGTAACGTTACGATGTGTTTGTGATTCATGGCGACACTATGACAAGAAAGACACGTACATCGAGAAAGTGTTATCAATGTTCATTGACAATTTGAAGATAAGCAGTTGATGTTATTCGTCTGAAAAGAAATATAAAAAGTACCGATGACTATTGCAAGATTTTATGTATTTTCAGGGCAACAAATTGCTAAAACCTTTCCTCTAATGGTAGTATGAAAAGAAGACAGTATGCGAAGTAAATGTTATAAAAAACACACTGGAAGGGATGCGATGAAAAGTGACATTTATATGAAAAGAAATTTAACTTCATTAGATACAATAAAGGTAGATAGATTTACGATAATGTAAAAATCAAAATTGTATGTAAATCGCTTGAAGGGTAAAGAAACTGTTCAAAAGCCAAATGCAAATACATGCATTAAAAGTGTGTGTGTGTGTTTTTTAATGTAACAAAACAATGGAGTATGTCGGATTCCAAAGGGAGTAAAAGCCGATTTTTTTCATTATCGGTATTCTACTTTTAACATTGCTAGTATATATCGGTTGAATAAAAATTTCAAAAACCAAAGGAAGCTTTGTTATATTATTGTTGTTTATCTTACAGCAAGCAGTATCATAGTTAAGGAACTACTTATTTATTACTAAATTAATTTTGCAGTATTGAACATTTGGTATTAGTTCGCATATCATTTTGATGTTCGTAGGAAAAGTTATGACATCACTAATTGATCAATTAACTAATTATTTGGCTTAAAAACGTGTGATTCTTTTTTATTTTAAATTAAGGTATTTAATGTCGCGCAAAACTAAATTTATCGTTTTGGAGTCATGTACATTTTTTCACATATTACAAAACTGTTACAAATATGGTTCTGGTCATGTTATATTTTTACATTAAATAGGTCTATAGAATTTATTACTTTCCGTTCAGCAATTGGTAACTAATTAGTCTCTTAAAAGTGAAAAGGGAACCTTTTGTCTCGAATGGATGTAAATTATTACGAATTATTACAATTATGACGATGCTAAGTTTTAGTAGCCGTTTCAATCGGTTATATTAAAATTTGTTATGTTAAATACATTTTGTTTATACTAAATATTGCAAATATTTTTGCACATTTTTCGCGAACATTGTTTCATTTGTCATTTTATTCAGCATCAATCATTTGAAAATCAATCATTTGTCATGACATTTGTCACTTTATGAATGTAACTAAATCATTTTTTCCAGGGGAAGGTCTATACACACAAAGAAAAAATGGTACTCAATGCAATGAAAATTTATAATTTTTTTCTTCATTACAAAATCTACTTATATGACTGGTATAATGATTCTTAAAGAAATGATATCTCTTTTCTAAAAAAAGGCTTTTCTTTTACCCTTTCATTTAATTACTATCGTTCTCCAAGTACCAAATATTCAATCTCCCTGTTCCATTGCCAATAAAAAAGTGCAACTTGTAACACTTTATACAATTCACTCAACAGACCTACCTTTAGGCTATTACGCAACAGAATGTATGATAATGATCACGAACTTGATATTTTTTCTTTCAAAAAAAAAATCTCATCTTATGAAACACATCCACCGTACAAATGCAGTAGCAGTGTTGTTAGAGAGATCAGGAAAAGTTATATTGCGCTTCGGTAACTTTTTCCTTTTCTCGGCGAGAGGGAGGCTCATGCACGATAGTGAACATGATAGCGACATATATGAAAAAAACCCTGAAAAGTTCGGCTGGTAGAAAGAGTAGGAAGAGATGAGGGAGGAGGAGGAAAAGGCGGAAGGAATATATACGCGGAACAGAGAGCAGTTTGCTTCTGCTTTTCTCGTCTCCTCCTAGATGAGCGCGGGCTATGAGGAACCTCACAAAACCTCGATGGCCCTTGAGTGGCCACGATATTGCCGGGCAACCGTGCCGACGGATGCGGACTTGAGTGCAATTCACCGGGTGCGCCCCCTCCCCCCAGATGCCCTACCTTTATATTTTCCAACCTCCGCCTAACCACTTTTCTCTGCCTTCGGTCAGATGGCAGACAACCTTGCTGAATTCCTGATACCTTGATCTCAACATTTGTAGAAAATTATTGAGCGACCGGTGAAAGTTCACAGTGTTTCATAAATTATCGATATAACAAAATTGTGTTCTTATTGAAACTTTAAGTACTGTTTTGTTTGCTATTAAATCAACCTCGATCAATGATTAGAAGAATATTAACCATTTGTACTCCGATGTCCCACCTGAGGAGACATCGTTAGTCTACCATATCACTCGGTTGCCCCCTCTGAGGGGATCTTGAAATTTATTAGTAATTACAAAGAATGAACTTATTGAACCGTAACATTTTAAGGAATGTATGTTTAATTGAACTTTTCTATTGAAATGAGACGATATAGAAAATAATAAAATGCCACCAAGTTGCTAATAGATAATCTCAGAGATGTTTCCGAGTGCAAAGGGTAAAGGTAACTTTGGCCGGAGTAGAATTGAAGTACAATTACAAACAGAGTAGATACTTGATAAGATGTCATAGTATGAGAATGTAAGAAAGCCTTAACATATAAGTCGCAAACGCACTGAAGTCACTTGGCTTGAGGTACAGGGTAAAGGGAGACTGTCCTTTCACTGTCAACTCCTATCATATCGGCTCTTGAAACCTTAGCACGGCGAATGACAATCGAAAAATCAACACTTCTTTTGCTGTTAACACTTTACCGACCGGTATTTTTTAACATCCTACCCGTTTCTGATCGGTCTTTTGCACGCAGATGTTTCCTCGGCACTGATATCTCTTCGAAAATTGCTAAGTTTCTTCACTGAGTCCTTGACACAATTCACCGCAATGAAAAATAATAATTTATTAATTGCCGTAGCAACCAATTAATAAGTTAAAAGTCCAAAAGTGTTGGGCCCGAAAAGTCGATTAATCGGCTACCGGTCGGTAAAGTGTTAAGTGCTTTTTCGGTCAGTCAGATATAAGAATCGAAAATACATGAGGACGAAGCAAGTCTCCATTCGTCGGGCGAATCGGAGCAAATCACTTATCAAATGACTTCTTTTGCTGGGCCAATGATACTTTCCTTCCGTTTTATTCGAGATATGGAAACATTGTGAACTTTATGTCTCAACTGTCTTTAGAAATATCCCTTCTTATTGAAAATTTAAATTTCACGATATTTAGATGACTATAGGGTATTCAGCACTGGCCGGGGCAGAGGTTAAACAGAGAGATACGCCGGAGGTATCTGAGATGCATTTCAAGGGTCTAACCTCGGCGGGCCGACGTGGGTCTCGCCCTATAATCCACTGCGGTGGCAACTGATTATACCCCACCTTTCCTTTCGACCTTATCCTTCATTGCCAGCTTACCCACCTCCTACACTCTTCCTCCAGCTCTCCTCCTCTTTATACGCCCACACCGCGCACCTCCTCTACCATACCGCCGAGCTTTACGTCAATTAGAATAAGGTTGGCACTTTCGGTACGAAGAGTAATTACTTTAATTAACAAAATGGAGGTAGGTATGCGCCTTTGACCCCCTCCTCCTATTTCTCATCCTCCCTCTACGCCGACATTAGCGAGGATGTCTTTTCGGGTTTATAAGCGCGAATATATATCGCGAGAGGAATTCGTACGATCCTTTCCGCAAGGCAAGTACCAAATCTGCGATCCTTTCAAGCGCGTGTGGTCATTTCGGTCGAATTACTAAAATGGTATATGCTTGAGTTTTTTTCCTTTCTGTAGCTGACGGTTTTTTCTTTTTGATATCGCGTATCTACTCGTTGGTAATTCCAACTAAATTGTTTTTACGAGTAATAAGTGCAATAGAGAATTAAAGGAATTAGGATTTGTCAATTTGACGCAGGGAAACCATCTCCCACGGCCACGTTTCCCTGTTGAGGTTCGAACGAATTGTTGACGATTATAGTCTCTTCAGCTAGGTTTCAAGTCTGTAGGAAACAATACGATTGTTTCACAGGTAATTGTTATTTAGGTATCACTCCGTTACGATAGGTTACTCCAGGTTACGATAGGTTTACAAAATTTTATAATAAGTAAACAGATGTTTCCAATAGTACATTGTTCACGTTTTCAAACGCCTAGGGAATTGCAAAACAATTATGACTTAACAAACTTAAAGTTTTTCTTCTTAACACTAGAACTACCTGTGTTAAATCTGCTATGTTTCAACGTATTTTAACGCAAGAATATTTAGGGGTCCCTTTAAACTCGGTAAATTTTTGGAAAAGGTTGCAAACTAGTCATTTTGTTTTGCTTGGTAGTTCTAATGCTAAAGATACCTATGAATATCTAATCTTCCGCATTAGAAAATTAAAACTCCTGCAACTTGTTTGATAGATCAATTCTAATAAATAACCTGTTATTTCTGAAAATGGCGTATGACTTTCATTATCAACGTGATATATCTTGGAAGTGGAACTTTTAACGTAAAAGCGAAATAATTACCATATTTTAAAATACCCAGAAAAAAATATAAAATTACACCAACTCGGGTAATTATATACTTTAGCTTTTCTCATTAGGTGAACAGACCATAATTGCATTTCATCTACTTGTAAAACGCATTCGTCTGATCGAGGCCATGAAGTTTTCACCAAATCGGGGACATGAATTTCAACAATAATCATTTCACATTTTGACGGAACAAATAACGAAATCTCTTACCTGTCGTCTTTGCCTGAAGGTTTTTCAAGCGGTCCAACCGTATGTTGCGGAGGAGGCATACTGTAGCAAGGTGCCGGCGAGTAACCCGCTGGAATTTGGTAACCGGATGTTACAGGACCTCCGGGATAAGTTCCACCGCAATTGTAACTTGCTGTGGGGTATGGGGTGTAAGTGTTGCCAGGATATTCCGGCTGAACGCCAGTCATTCCGTAACCTGGATGAGGGCTCATTGGCCCATAACCTAGGGTTAAAAAGATATTCGTGGTATATTTTATTGTTGTGGCTTTAAAAGCTCCTATTTTTGCGTCGTGTGGATCAGAAAACAATGTTTCTGGTTACACCACCCGCGATAGGTTTTCGAGATGGTTAATTTAACGAGTTTAATGGGAGATACTACTGAACGTCCATTTAATTATGTACAAATTTCATCACCGAAATACAAGTCGAGTCTTGTGCGACTCGTAGATAAACGTAAATACAAAAATGTAACTGAAACTGAGCTTGACCGTTGACGGTCGTCGATCGCGAGCGTAACGTTGAAAAAAAATGCAATGTGAATGAAATTAACTGTGTGAGTAAGACGATAGACTCGTCCCTTTTATATATGTGGACTGTCAAAGAGAGGTGGCTCTTAGAGAAGGTGATGACAACTTCACGAAAAGGGAAATCATTCTGCATGCTCACGGCCCGAGTTATCAAGTGAAGTACTTCACCTTGTAGGTACCAGGTACGGTTTATGACTCTATCTATTGAAGGAATTTAGTAAGAAGTCAATCGGTATGAGGTACAAGGTAAGGGGAGACTGTCCTTGCACCGCCTTATTCTCATCGTATCGGCCTTTGAAACTGGAGCTCGGCGAAGGAAAACCGAAAACTAAACTCTTATTTCGTCGTTAAGTGTTTTTTCGTACAGTTAAGCATTAGAATCGAAAGTGCGTGAGGAGGAGGGACGTCTTTATCCGTTGGGCCGAATCAGAGCAAACCATTTATCCAATGACTTCTTTCTATGCAGGTCCTTTAGGTAGAGGGTATGCAAAAAGTGTCTCTTTTTGACAGTCTCTGGGAACAATATTTCGCGACGATATACATCGGGACACCTACAACAGTCGTCGTTTGATGAATCAGTGATGTTTTACTTTGCAAATAACAAATCGGAAAGTTCGAAATAAGATGATTATATTAATACTAAACGTATTGACACATTATAGATACTTATTTTTACAATAGCAGCTTTTGTGATCGGTCGTAAAATAATAATATTCGAACTGTGAAATAATTTGATCCACCTGGCGACTAACGAGGGAACATACCGAGGTGTAAATCCCCGATTTTGATGAAATTTCAGTATGATATAGCTCTCGTGAAAATATTTGACTCGTACTTTTTTTTTATCGGCAACCGTCCACGTTAAAGAGGTGAACACCACCCTCAAAGTTGGGGCCCTGAAATTTATTTATCGAATATATCGAAAACTATTAGAGTCACGAAAATTTCGTAGAGAGTGCAAATTAATGCCTTCGGACCTTGAATCTAATGGTATAATAATTTAAAAAAAAATCCATTTGTTTAAATAATATGCTAAAAAATACTACTTTTTTAATCATTTTGTCAGTTAAATTTATATCAACTTTCTTGAATATTTGTTTGTGAACAATATATATTGAAACACAAAATATGGATAAATTGTTTTTATATAAATTTAAAAAATGGGATTGATTAATTAATAATTCGAAATAATTATTGCAATTATGGTATTCACTGTTATTTGTATAACAAATATTTTCCTTCACCACAAGCATTCTAAAGCAACTACATAATCAATTAAAGTAGTTTATGTGCGCAAATTGTAATTATGTAAAGCACACTGCCTTAGAAGTGTTCAATTTATCAGGTCTTTTGGCTGTATAGTCATATCGATTCCGTGTATGACTATTCCCAACTGTAAATCACCAATTCTTATGAAACTATAGTATAATATGGTTTTTGTGGAAATATTTGATACTTACTTTGTTTTATCGGCAATCGTTCACGTTAAAGGGGCAAAAACCGCCCCCAAAGTTGAGGTAACGAAAACTATTTTATTGGATATCTCTGAGACTGTTAGAGATACGAAAATTTTGTACAGAGTGAAAATTAACGTATGTCGACCGCGAATCCAATGATATAAACATTTTTTTAAAAAACCCGTTTGTTTAAACAATATGATAAAAAATACTTTTTTTCAACTTTGAGGGTGGTTTCCACCCCGTTAACGTGAACGGTTGCCAACAAAAAAATGCGTGTCGAATCGATGATTTACACCTCGGGATGTTCCCTTGTTAGTGCCACCGAAATTTGGTGGTACTAGCGAAAAGTGCCAGCGTGAATTTGAAAGTTTTCGAACATCTTATGAAAAAACGATACGAAATTACTATTTTAGACATGAATATAACGTTTTTTTCTTGTTTTACTAAAAATAAATTAATTGTTATTTATAATATTCTGATGCATTGCATAAAGGATAAATGTAATTATTACAACAAAATTTCTTTGAAAAATAATTTCCTACAAAATAAATTATTGTGTTCGACCCAAGACACAAAATCATTCATAATACGAACTAAAAATAAAAGAATACGTTAACGATAATGTTGACGCGTGACAGTCAACCTTTTGCAACGATACGCTTAAAAAATCGGTGGCCTCGCGAAGCGGTCACCGGGGGCTGCAGCGCGTATCGTTAGGCGCGACCTGGCTGGTTATTGTTCGGCAGGATGACCGAAAAACTTAGAAATCGGCAGGCCCATCTGGCTGCCAGATTTTCCAAGTTCAGTCGTCTGTTTTATGACTCAAGTCATAAACCTAGGTGACTGAAAATGTTAATTAAATTCGGCGTTCACACCTTTTCTTGGAACCGAACCACCGGTTCTTGGAATCCTGCCGCTTACAGTGACCAGCCAATCACAAAATTCGATTTCAGTGACCGACATCACTTCCGTTCTATCTGCCAATCAGAAATTCGTATTTTGAGAAATACCGAACCCTCCAATCGGAAATTTTCTAATTTTGGATAGCACCCTTTCTCACCAATAGCAGTGAGGAGGAGGAGGCCGGTTGGAGGGCGATTCGGACTTTGGCGGATAGAACGGAATCAGAACTACAATTATCACCGATCTAACAAGAACTGTTTTTAAAAATCAATCGGCTTATAACTATCACGAAACTATCATCTTTAATATTTTGTTACAATCGTCGTTTAAGTTGTTGTTTTCCGTAAAGTGTTGTTGTATTGCTGTTGTTACTTAGTTGCTGTATGTGAATAAATTAACTCAAGTTCACCATCAACGAGTAACGCGTCATTTAGGGAGATCAAAATAATCAGGTCGCGGCACATTAATTAGTCCCGCGCCAACACGTCAACTTCGAGATCAATCGATCGAGACGTGCACTTCAACAGATACAGTACAGAATACACTTTTCCCAATGATACCAAAATTATGGTCTATTTTAATTATGGAGCTTGACTTGATTTGATTTTGTTCCTTTTAACTTGTTTCAAATAGGAATTGTTACGTAATAGGTATACAGCATTAGTAAATAAACCACCAATCCATCGTCTACAAGGGTTTTAATACATATTTACTTCAAGAGTTTTTTATTTCATCTTAAAAAAAGCAGCAGAATAAAATAGCACATATACGATATACGTGCTTTAAAAGGAAGGCGATTAATCAATAGTAATTTCTTTCTAATTTGGTAATGAAACTGCAACTTGAATTTTCAAATAAAAAATATGCAAGTAATTTCATTTGTGTATACTTACAATTTCGGCTTTGAACATTTTTGATTATTGCTTAAAATGAAATAGTGTTCATATATGTATCGACCGATACTTCGATATTGAGGACAATGCTAATAAAATAAAAATATCGTATAAAAGTAAGGTCTTGGCAATGTTTAATATAAGGAAAACAAACTCTATTCTGGACACAACCCAAGAAGGAATTTTTCTCCTACCACTGATACGCTTGTTAAAATGTGTACTTATCTTATAAATGTGTACTTATTCTATAAATAAAGCATATACCATTCCACATTTATTCACTGCTCAATATAAATATTTGATGAATAAGTTAAACGTGGAAATAGGCGAGGCGGTTTTGAATCACAACTAATTTTGCTGTAAACTGAAAGTACTCTCAATTCTTTCTAAAACGGTATCCGATATCTATTATAACTGGCTAAGAAAATATTAGAAGGAGAAGCACGTTGCTTCGAATTTAAGGTCTTAAAATATTGAAGTTATTTATTCATGCGCCTCCTTTTCTAATCCGAGATCATGGATTGAATATTCCGAATTGGCAAATAACTAAATACTTTACGGAGCCCGTATTCATGGCATTTTATGGACCACTAATTGTAAGTATATCATAATATTCATAGTTCACATAAGAATCTTCCTGAAACTCGATTTGTAATAAATATCCATAACAATACTTTAAAACGGATAATGACTTAAAATAAATGTAATTTGTAATGGACATTTCTATTGACATCAGTTGGCTGTAGGCTGCGTCAAAACGATGTCATTGTAACCACATAAGAACGTAATTACCAAAGAAAATCCTATAACTAACAATGAACATTTGGACAATTTTTGCTGTTTACCGGAATCATTCGAAATTTTGAAGAAGTGTCTTAAACCTTGTATTCCCAGACAGACATATGCTGGTTAAGATTTCTAGTATTATTTCAATCTAACTTTTTATACTGTTCTAAGAGGAATCGCGACTGGGCGAGAGCAATAATACTGGTAAACTTTTATCATTTCCTTGAAATGAATTTCATTAATTGCTTGAAATCAGTTGTTTCTTAATTACATTATCTATCTCGTTTTATACAATTTTATAACATACGAAGGTTATCTGATTTTTGACGTAAAAACACAACATAGTGCATGCAAATGACTTTTCCCGCAAAAATTCTCGCGGACTCTTCATCTATAAAAGTCCTAAAGGTATGTAGTTTTTTGCCTTTTATTCTAACAATAATTTCAAGCAGCTTTCGGGTCGTAAACTGACCATAATGTCCTTAATATCTTTGATGAATTTTCTATCTAATTGTGTGGTAATATGATTGTATTTTGTTGCTTCTACTATAGTATAAATTACCCGCGGATCACCCTTTGACTTGAGGAAAACCACAGTTCTGGTTTTTGTCCCAAAAGGGTGTAATGTACGCGGTTATCTGGCTGACTTTGCGGTCACATGAATATCTTACTGGTACCGAATTTCTTTACCGCATTATAATACCTCCTAATTAAATAATTTTAATTATTATTTTTCTGCATACTTAATGCCTGCGCCAAATGTAATATATTTTAGATATCACTACAATAGGATGTTGTGCATTCAATTATTTTCCATTAAAGAAAGATTACGCAAATGCGAATTAATGTATGTATAACCGAAGCTCGGATTAGCAGTTTTAACTTGCCTACGAATCAAATTGCATTACTTAAAATCTGAGGAAATATATAAACAAATATGAAGCATTAGATTCCTATAATAAACTTGTTATAGCTGGTCCTAGAAACCCACTTTGTCCGTACAGGCTACTTGAGAGAATTAGCTCAGTGTACTTGAGGAAATGAGTTTATCTCTACCCAGCGAAAACAATAGAATACTCTCTAGATCCTTGGAGTGCTACAACTTGCCTTCCAGCATCTATTTGTAATTATTTTTACAAACCATGTACGAAGCACAAGATATAATTATATCAAAATGGATTCTTTTACAATTCATGTATCTTTTTAAAAGGAAATCCTATAATCTCTTTTTGAATACAGAGTTATACACACCCAGGTAAATAAAGTAATAAAAAAATGAAAGAAACGTATAAAGGGTGAAAGCGGAGAAGCCGCAGTGGTTCATGATTGACCGTTGTAAAATCTACGTGTTTATTTACCGGCAAGAATTCATTTCGACGTGAAAGTGACGAGACTGCAAATAGCCGTTGGACGGAGGTCCGAGTGCGTTGGTCATGCGACGTTGCACGAATACGCATACCGAACGAACGATGAACGAACATACGGCACAGTATGTGCTTGAATGTTTCAATTTCAATAACTACTCCCCAGCGTCAAAGTCTGCACAATATTGGCCGCACTGGACTTTCGTCGGCTACGTGTACGCGAAATATTGATAATTAACAATGGTCGTGTACCGTCACTGGGAGGTGGTCCGGTAGGAAGGGTGTCCTGTGCACATCCACAATGAAATAGAGGGAGGGAGTTAGAGAGAAAGAGAGAGGAATGTATCAGGAAGGATAGAGGGGCTGGCCTGTAGGTTTGAAACGCCAAGGTACAGAGAGACTGAGGAAAATGAGAGTCGGGGGGCATAGCTGCCTATTATGGCAGTCATGTACTGTTCTGGCGAATTTTTATTCGACGCTTGTAACTGCGTATCGTTCTATCTTTCTCTCTCTATCTGTATCCTTCTCTCTCACTCCTTGCTCTCCTCTTTCTGCTAACCCCCGGAGGGCGTCGAGCTCTTTGTTCTCTTCAGTATCCCTCATCCGCGGATCTCTACGCCACCCCATCTATCGTTCGCTGTTACACGCTCCCAATGTAACGACACGCTAACGTTTCACATGTATTTTTCTACCTTAACGGCTACTGAAATTTATAGTGTCAAAGACACGTTGTCATTTACCTCCTCTGTTTTTTCTTTTGTTTCATTCCTGACGACTGTATTCATTTATCCTCGAGCTTAATTTTATACGTTTCATGTAGTTTTACTATTTCAAATACGGTATTATTAAGCAGGGCTAATTGAGACGATGTAGGATAGCAAGAGGGGTGATGTGAAGTAAAAGTGAATATTTCTCCTTTGAGACATTTGTAGGTCAAGTATCAGTAGAATTTATATGCACTGCATTAGTACGTTATCTGTCATGTTATATTCTGCTGAATCTTTGAATTAGTGTCATTAAAGAACGTAATTATGCGAAATGAGCAATTGTTGGATAATTATAATAATCATTAATGAGGTTTTGATAAGCCAATATGGAAGACTTGAATAGTGGTATTTTTAGTTAAATATAATTTAATATATGAATACAACATCGAACACTGACGATCGACATAGCTAGATAATGTGTCAATTTGTAGTTGTTGATATGTTGTACTCTATAATTATATTTTCCACTTCGGAGAATACATTTCTCACTCCTTATTGTATTATGAATGCTAAACTGTGAATTTAAAAAATGGCTGTTTCATATAGTTACTTGGTATGTTAACTCGCATTCGAACTTTTCAGAATCTCTTTGATAGATGTATCTGATGAATAAGGACGTTTCATACAAAAAAATTTTAATTAGTAAACACTATCGGTTATTAGTTGCCGATGTAGCCATAAGTGTGCTAATATACACTGTGAGAGAGATAAATAACAGTTCATTTTCGTTTTTCTTTTTTGGTTTGAATTCTTCTTTAAAAATTGTAGTTATAATGACTCAATAATACCTTTAACATCTACAAGCTGTTGAAAAATCATAGATAACTACATGGTATCAACAAGGATTAAAGATATCTTTAATACTTTACTTTATTCATTTACACGAACAAATAACTATTCCCGTCATTAAAAGAGATGTAAACAATTGTAATGTGTTAGCAAAATATCACTTGCAGCACACATAAAGCTTATTTTTTCAATTAAGCAACTGAATAAGTTAAGTTATACACAGCGCTTGAGGGTGTTTCAGGCCAGAAGTAAAACCTGAAGCTCTATAGATTGACAACTACAGCCCTTTACGGCTTGTAGAGATATCAGCTTAATTAACATTGTAATAACTCATAGAAGAGAAACTACTTATTAACATAAAATCGAGTGTCGACTTATAGAAAGGAGGCAAATAATGACATTTATATTCCAAATGTCTCCCTACTCCTGCATTCTTCCGATAAACATTTTAACCCTTTGCACTCTGATATCCCACCTGAGGGGACATCGTAAGTCTGCCATATCACTCGGTTGCCCCCTTTAATGAGACTTTCGAATTTATTACTGATTACAAAGGATTACTTAATGGGCTGCAACATTTTAAGAAATGTATGTGTACCTGATCTTTTCTATTGCAATGGCACAAGATAGTAAATAGTAAAGTGCCGCCAAGTTGTTAATAGATAACGTGAGAGATGGATCCAAGTGCAAAGGGTTAATATCAACTCCGAACAAAGATATATCCAATAAAATTACTGTACCTTGCATTCAACGTTTCATGATAAGTAGACTGCGGATGTTTATGCAAATTTCGAGTTTCACAAATGCAGGTGAGACAGGAAAACCTATCTAGGGATTTATTGCACTCAATAAATATTACAACAAATACCATACTTTCGATATTTTAGATACATTTTTATATTGTATCCTTTTTGTATATTTTAGCCGTATTTAATTTGTCATAAATGCATAAAAATCCGCAGTCTGATGATAAGGTTTACTGCCAATATTAATGCTTTTTGAACAAGTAGAAAAGCTTCAGGAAAAATGTTCGCTTATGACGAATTTAAGTTAGTGCTGACGTGAAATTCACGAGTCAAAACGTCTACCGAGAAGGCAGATGATAGGTTGTTCACCGAGTTAAAAGATAAACACTGATAGCTCACCGGTAGGATCACGGTAGGCGTCCATGTAGTGGGAACCCCCGCTGTCGGGAGTGCTTTCTCGACTGTATGCCGTGACATGCACACCGGGTGGCGGGAACCCTGGTACAGGCCTGATTCCGGGACCCCCGCTGAAGTTAACCGGTTCGTTTGCCGTAGAAAAGTCTACAGGCTCAGTTTGTTCCTCGATTGGTCGGGGTGCCGGAAATCCTGGGCCGACTGGAACCGCGACGGCTTCTCCGTGACCAGTTGGATACTGTGGACTCGGTGCGCCACTATGATACGCAAAAAAGTTCGAGTTAATATTGTTCTTTGAACTTTTATACATTTATATGCATTTGTTGATATTAACCCATTACGCTCCAGCTACCACTCTGGCTGGCATAACAAGTAAAGACGATCTACTCCAACTACCAGCTCTACTGGCAACATTTTATTTTCTAACTAGCTGAGGAACCCGGCTTTGCTCATGGAGTTGATATGAGATTGTGTGGTTGTTGGGTTAAAACGATAAACTTTAAAATATAAGAGGTATATTTATAATGAGATATTTATAAGTGGAATATAATATAATGTTCCACAATGATCTGGGATGTTCCCGAACATTGGTTCATGAAATTTTGGTTGGAAATTTGAACATTCCGTACTTGTTGGTTTTATTGGCCTGATATTGACTTTATTGTACAAAAAGCAAATTGTTGTTTATGACAAAAAAACTTGCCATATTGGCACCGTACATAACGAATTTAATAAAAAATAAATCGCCTCGAGTGGACTATATATTATGTGGTTTCGATTCTGGATGATCCGCACCAGAATAAATGTGTTTTTTATTAAGACACAAGCATTTTAAATTCATCTTTATTGATATAAAGATAGCATTGGAGCAAATAATATTTTTTAATGACCGATATTTGTATTGGTGAGTAAAATATTTTAACACTGCGTAAATATTGTAAAGTTCCTTTAAAAGTGAAGATTATTTTGCATTCTATTGCTTAAGACGAAATTGCTAAAGATACGTAAAATATTTCTCCCGATGCATTTGTCAGTTTTCACTAGTTAACTTATATCCTTGAAATTTCATTTAAATCGTGATGAAGATGTGCTGTAATTATTACGCTTCAATACGACACAGTATGCACAAAATGCTAATGAAGTAAATATTTCCCCTTTTGGGAGAAAATTGTTTATCACTAAAAGTATGTACCTATGGAGCCTGTTCACGCTGAGATCGAGAGTTTGTCCCTGGGGACTTGGGACTTGAGGACTTGCCGTCAGGTGAGGACTTGCTGCTGCTTGTGGGCTACCGCCCACTGTTTGGCCACCACCGTATTGCGGACTGAGGCTATTTGAGCCATAGGGGGGAGCCTATAAAGAATTTCACTCTTTATAGTAATGGGTTTTCGATTACCTATGAAATCAAAATTTATTAATTATATTGCAAACCTGTGGGCTCGTAGAGGTGACACTGGACGTTGATAAATCCATTACAGACCCACCAGGAGAAGTAGGAGGGCCTCCGGGTTTTTGCATTTGCTGAACTTGTGCCACCGTGACGCATTTCACTGTGATCATTAATAACGTCATTATTTTATAGATGAATGTGACAATTACTGCTTTTGATTAGAAAGATGAAAGTATTAAGTCGTTATCAAGGCTATGATATACGTATCACGTAGAAAATTCTCTCGAATGTGGTGGTGATTTCAACTTCCTCCCTCTAATTGAAAAGTGTCAAGCTTTCGTGAGATTTTCGCATATGGTAGTGAATTATTAAATGATTAAATAAATACTTTGTTAATTGTAAACGTTTGAAGGATCATGAAATACAATATTTTATAAATGAAGAATTCTCAAAAAGGATTTTAGTACACCTTTTTTCAAAAGGAAGCGTATGCATTAGGGTTATTCTTCATACAATAGGAAACATAATAGATAAACATTTTTAAAAAATGTTATCACTTACATTTTTAGCTTTGTGAAACTCTTCGAATAACTCTCTTCTTAACTATAGAAATGTACTTCGAATATATTTAATTTTGAGATATGTACCACTCGTAAGAATGTTTCACTAATTGTTTTAAGTTTTAAACTGCAATAGATTGGGGAGACTGCTTGGAATGGATTTTTAGTGAAGTAATACATAAATAAAATTCAACATGTTCTTCTGAATATTTGTAGTGGTAATACTTTTAGGTAGTTTTACTTGCACACATTTCTTCAGTCTGCTATAAACCAGAACAACTTACATATATACAAAACGTTTGGGTATATTTCATCTTATAAGGCCTCTTTCAAAAAGTATGACATAGAGCTTGGATGAAAGGTGTTATTTACGCATAGCATCGCTGTACACTTTGAATTCTACGGATTATTGCAACAATAGTAATTACGAAAACACATGAATTTTCAATCAATGAGCCTGAGTTCAAATTCTCAAAACCGCTAAGAAATTCATCGTACATGATACGTATATCATATAGCCATTGTGATTCGGATTTTACCTAAGATGTATGCAAATAGCTTATAGTAGTTATAGCGAAAAATATAATTTCTAACAACGAAATTTCCACATGTTCGTAAAAAAAAAAACAGTTCTAAGTTTCTAATACCATATCATAAAAGTTTCTTACCATCCTCAGTCTTCATCATTCCAGCTGCTGTAGCAGCAGCCATTGCCATCTGATGTTGCTGAGCAGCGGCAGCAGCGGCCTCCTGATGATACACCCGTTCTTGTTCCTCCGGCGTCATTCCGGGTTGTCCCAAGTAATACATATTCGTTCTCGAATGCAACTGTTGTTGTTGCTGTTGTTGCTGTTGCTGCTGTTGCTGCGATTGAATAGGTGCACAAGCCTGTGTGTCATATCTTTCATAAGCAGGCGTGGTACCAGGATCATATGGTCGATGATTAGCAGCACTCGAAACTGCATTCTCGTAGCCCCTTGCAGTTGCAATCTCATTTGAGTAAGTTACAACAGGTCGTGCGATATTACTCGCTCCAGGATGCATGTAGGCTCTTGCATGTTCAGTTGAACGATGATGATAAAGATCTTCACTATTAGTAGTAGCTGCAGCAGCTGCTGCTGCTGCTGCGGCCATCATCGTCGTTGATTCGTATGGTGACCTCTGCGACATTTGATGACTCATTCGAGTCTCTTCGACCATCGGCATGGGGTAAGCAACCGTTGGCTGCATGGGTATCACGTGGTGCGTCGGATGTTGGTTCGAATGATGTATAGCCGCTCCAATGGAACCTCTCGACCCCATCGCATCCATCGACGACATGGATGAAGAGTTCGAGTCTTGATTCATATAAGGATCGTAAGTCGATCGTACCGTAGGGGGTGGCGGTGGCGGCGGTGAATTTACTCGACACGAAGCAGTATCTTCTGATTTGGGCACTAGCAAATCGGAAGTATTTTGACCTCTGGCTGACAAAGTATTGCAACAACTACCACTTGGTGTCATGTTCTCGGTCTTAGGGACCACTTTAGTGGTGCGGGAGGAAGGGCTTTCCTCCGGTGTTTTGGGAGGTTTTATGTTGATCCCTGTGCCTTTCGCTGACGCGTAGTAGTCGTAGGTCAGGCTGCTTAATACGGGCTTTGTGTCTTGCGTCGTCGAGCCGTACTGGGAATAGCTCTTGTTGTCCATTGATAGTGGCAACAGGTTCGTACTAATGTATTCTGGGGGAATTCCTGACACTGTTGCAAAGATAAAAGATTCTTCTTTTACTTGGGTATGGCAACAGAAAATGATTAAGTACACTGATATAAATATGTGAAGGACATAAATATTTGCAAATTTAAAATTTAACTGTCAAGGTATATTTTCAGAACTAAGTAAGTATTGGAAGAGCAGAAGCGTGTCTACGATATGCACACACAAATGCTTGTATTATTAATAATCAGTATACCTTAAAATAAGTAAAATAAACAGAGCACAAGGGAACATCCCAAGGTGTAATTCGATTTTTATGAAATTTTAGTATGATGTAGTCTTCGTGGAAATACTTGACACGTGTTGTTTTTTATTGGTAATCCCGGAATCTATTAGACATATGGAAATTTTTTAAAGAACGAAAATGAATGCCTCGTGATGGTGAGTGGATTTAAAAGAAACTTTTTACATCATTGGATTCACCATCACGAGGCATTCATCTTCTCTTTATAAAACATTTCTGTATGACTAATCGATTCTGAGATATTCGATAAATATGTTTAGGAGACACAAGTTTGAAGGTCGTTTTTACCTCTTTATTGGGTTCAACTTAAACTTACTTTTTACTTGTGGGCCATTGCCAATAAAAAAAAAACAAAAAAAAACATCAAATATTTTCAGAAAGAATACATCATACTAAAATTTCATAAAAATAGGTGATCCACATTTCGGTATTTTCCTTGTTAGTATTGTGCCACACCAGAATATTATAATTTACGGTACCACACAATAACATGAAATACCAAATTACCGAAGTACTGAAAGTGACTTCTGCTGTCTTACTCATACTTCCGCTCGTTAAAATGGTATACTGATTGATCACAACTAATATTGGCTAACCAAGTATTAACAAGGAATGAAGTAAAAATGAACACTTGAAATTACTATAACTTACAATATCACTCGTCAAAGTCAACATCTACTATCTCTAATCATTTCATCTATGTGCTAATTATTGAGTAGAAAAGCTGTAAGAAAGAGAGAACGTTTCCATGCAGGATTTTAGGTGTCATCTTCGTAAGTAAAGCCTTAATCTTATGGGACGAGTCCACACATGAGTTTTCGTATTCGTTGAATTCCCGGCACGTCTTGTAGAGGCAGCTTTCTTGCCTTACCTTGAGCCTTATGTCGTGCCTCGCGTGCGACTTGCTTATTGGCTGCAGCAATGGGACATCCGGACAAGCTTCTGTGCGTGTTCCGGTTGGAGCTGACGTGACCACGTCCGTTGCAACCAGGCGTTGGGCATTTCAAAATAGTCTCATGCATCGCCAGAACTGTGAGAACCCAGAGACACGTGGCGTGGTTACAGAGCGCGTTTCTCACCAATTGGCACGGACTATCGTTTAAAATCACAATCAGCACACACGCATACATACGCACACGCAGAATGGCAAAGAGCTCTCGAATCGATTCTTTCTAAGTTCGTTCTTTATGCGTTGAGTATAATTATCCTTTGACGTGTCGTAGCACAGGTGAGAGAAGTCAAGTGGTAAAGTTTTATCCGAGGAAAAGAACGATGGACACAAGTAAGGAGAAGTGTGTAGTATATAATGTATTATATATGTATATAATATTTTTTTATATATAATATATAATAATATATATTATACAAAATTGTATATATGTATAATATATTATATATAACAGTTGTACGCAATAGGACAAATTGGAATGGAAAAAGTGAGATAGAGAAAAATAAAGAGATAGAAAGAGAAAGAGAGAGAGAGGCGGTATAAGTTCACAACGTTATGAAATACAAATCAACTGTGTACAATCAAGTATGCCGAGCGGGTAGAGAGAAACTCAAGTAAAGACATAATTGAGAGAAAAATTATAATACAATGACTTGCAGTTCGTGTATTTCAAATGAGTTGTATGTTTTGTCTTGAGGCAGATCGTTAGTTAGATATCATATGTCGTGTACAAATTGCAAGCTCTTTGCTTCACTATTATACGTATCTCTATTGTTATCAAAACTTTTCACTGACATTATAATTGAACTGATTAAAAAAAAATCTTTATCTGACCGTTTTACTATGGCTTTAAACGGATTCCTAGAAAAATGTTAGTGAATTCGGAGTTTCAGTGAAGTTCATTCATATGGACTGTCCGAAACTTATTACCAAACATATGCATAATGACAGATCATTAAAAATATTGTTAAAAAGCAAATTCTAAATCTCGTAAGATTGACGACGCCTTCTAAACCATGAATTTTTGCTACAACATCTTACAATTCCTAAACTCGTCCACAGGATAAAACTCTGTGTAACAGAATAGTGTGTGACACAACTAAATATATCATTGTGTAATTATACTCAATCGCACCAATGCTCCGTTTCGATTCCTGGCGTGTGCGCATATATGCGAATCGGTACGTCGCACGTGAGCCCGTGTCTTGAGTTCTCCAGATGTACGTAGGTACAGACAAACAGTAACCAAGTTCGAGTGTGGTGATAATTCTCTACTATAATGGACTACAAACAGAATTAGAAATCAAAACGGAAAGTAAAACGCAAAATAAATAAAGCTCTCTACCCCGCAAACGAAAGCACAAAGAATATATACATATATGTACAGAGACACAAGAACATATAGATACACGCATACTGAATCGCTTATTACGCATCCATACTTTTTGGTTTTAATCGAATTATAAACACTTGATGAGGGTATTAGGACAATTGTATCATAGAAATTATTGTTAGAGTGTGCTCCGCATAAAGATTTACAAGGCGATCCCTTTTAAGCTACCGATGTCATCGACTTGAGTTTTGTAATTAATAAAAGTGCATTTTTATGCATGTGCCTGTGTTGAATTATTATAAATCTATTCATTTTTCGATAAATAGATAATTCGTATGTACTTCTGTCGGTACTCAGCATTAACATAGGACGTAGAACATACCGTCATGTGATTACTTTAATTTCTTTCAACCTATATTTTATTTACTTTTTTCCTTCATTATCTTCTTCGTAAATGAAAATAGAAAACTTAGAAATTGACTCTAAACTTTG
This sequence comes from Cerceris rybyensis, assembly GCA_910591515.1. Taxonomy (NCBI): domain Eukaryota; kingdom Metazoa; phylum Arthropoda; class Insecta; order Hymenoptera; family Crabronidae; genus Cerceris; species Cerceris rybyensis. Next base: position 254,993 of record OU342789.1, read on the forward strand.
TTGGTACATCAGACCAAATTAAACGTCAACAATTGTTAGAAGTGAAATATTGACTGAGAAATATCTGTAGTCACCCTCAAAGAGCTATAGTTCTGCTATCTTTCTTTGTCAAATTGAAATATTGTATAATTGTTTGAACTTCTCGGTAAATTACTCACTGAAGTGGAAAGCATTAATCTGTAGCCTTTTTTTATTTTTCATCATAAGTGAATATGAATCAAAATACTCTTAAAAATGGCAATTTAAAGGCGATTGTAGAAAGTGTTGAAATGCGTGTTTTCCGAACGGAAAATTATTTTATTAAGTTTCAAGTCTTTTCCTTCGATTTGTAAAAATATATTATTTACTGGTTTACTTAAAATACAAAGAGACTCAAGTCGATGGCTCTGGCAGCTTACTTTTTAAAATTCGATACAAACTACAAATGTTTTCGGTATAAAATGTGACACGTTATGCGCGGTGGTTTACGCATAAATGTTCTAACTCTAAATAAAACTTGATAAATATAAGTATATATATATATGTATAAATTTGTTTGATTCTCATAGAGTAGATTGACATTTTCGATTGAGTGCTACGGTTAAATTCAGAGTAACGAACAAAAAAGATATTTAATAATATGTAGACAATTTGCAAAAGGTCAACACATTCATTACCCAGTCTTGCCCCGGCGTGATGAAAAGGCACTCTCGCAAAAAGAATATGCACTAGAGAACTACGATAAGGATTAACAATGGTCTTGATGTACGGTACTTACTTTCAGGCGTTAATTTATCCTTCCGTGGGCAACCGGAGAGACTGAAATAATAATGACATTATTTGAAAAATTGGTCTCGCGTTCTTCAGTTTTAAAACAATTTGAATTAAAATCTAATTGACAAACTATATCTTAACAATTAGTGTTAAGAAATGGTTAACAATTTAATATTGTATTACTCTGTGTCTGAAACCAAGTAATACCATCATTGTTATTACATACATTTGAACAATAATTTTTAAATATTCATGAGTTTCTGCCAAGCTCATAATAATGTACTATTTCTTATATTATTGGTTTTCTTTATAATCATAATCTGTTAGTTTATGATATGAAAAGTGGAAACTTTTCTCCTGGAATGTTACTTTTCAATTGTAACACTGATAAACAGTTTGCGATGAGATTTGGGAGTAATATGTATTTCTTGCTGCTACCTACATATATAGTTAATGATCACATCTCGAACTTTGTGGCCTTCAATTTTGTATTAATCTGCAAGGATATAACAAAAATATGCTGAATACATATATACCGATTCACTTTTATTTTGCGAATCATCTCTTTTGATTGCTTTTGCATTACAGAGGATTATTAAGATAACATGTAGCGCAAACTGTAGGAGTTGAAGGTTCATGATTAAGCTGTACAGTGAACTTTAAATTTAAATTTGAGTTTTTATATTTAACATTATTTTACATTGAACTTAAATTTGAATTGAAAGTATGCTCGCTTCAATACCAAACTCAAGAAGAGATTAAGTAGTTAGAACAAGCTTAAAATCTTTGAAGTTTTCAATTTATGACTCAAACGAAACTGTCCAAATATTCATCATACCCGATATTTTTTATCTCTATTAATCAAATTAATTTATATTTCGTTTAAAATCGTTTTCTGTAGTGAATACTTTGTTGTTTTTAATAATACTGCTTTTGTTTTTCATGATATGGTATATAAAAAGTAACAATAAAGCTTCCAATGAAACTGAAGGGAGCGAACGATATTTAATAATGTATTAAATATACCCAGTTAAATTAAGTGACAGATTAACACTTTTTAACAATATATTATACTGTTACAGAGACTTACGTAAAATAGTTTGGTAACATTCAGTTAAGAGACCTGGCATGAACTTCGTTGGGTATCCCAATATTCAAACATGTTAATAGTTACCTGATCAAAATTAAAGTTTATAATCTATAAATAGAATACATGTACTACAAAATTCGTAGTACACGCGAAATAATTGAGTGGTAAACATCCAGAAAATATTGATTCGAGTACTAATAGTTATGCATCTGTATAGTGTGCAGAACTAGAATGAACGATATATTTAATGGGGTATCCTAATCTGGAAAGTAGTTTCTTCTTAAATACCCAGTGAACTCTTTATACTAACTTACACATATTTACAGTTACTTGGATTATTATAATATTTAAAGCTGTGCCAGCCACGTAAACAAAATGTTTAAAAATAGTGCCGATAGATGGGAGAAAATGAAGCGGCACTTTTTTTTAATAGTAGTGACTCGTTGCATATTTATTTTATAAGCATTTATGTCGCTTCAAACATGAGACAAAATGAGAGACAATGAACATTCATTAAAGATTGTGGTGCTTGCAATAGTAACAAATTGGTAGGAAAATTTGAAATCCATTCGATTTTGCGAAAATATAATTGCCTAACAGCACGGCTTTGCGGAATAATCAGGACCTCTCATTCCAAATATCCACAAGTCCATTTTTTTTTAAAGATAAATAATCTTTTAGCAGTAATATTTCTGATATCTATAAAACCTTTCTAGAAGTCTATACTGCAAAAAAATAGAATAAAAACTCCAATTTCACCAAAGTTCTAAATCAACTCTTTAAAAAGCCACATTCTGAGGCCTTAAAATGTATTTTGATAACAAAATTATAATTGCCTACGATTGAGACAGTGCAAAATTTGAACCTTGGCGTTATAAATGTAATAAAAATGTCACAGTAGAATTTAAGTCTCCTTATAATTTTGTTAAAAGCCAACGCACAGAATCGATCTATTCGTGTCAGGTCTATTCACGCACAGTTACGCTGAGTCTTCCCGTCGTAGCGCATAGGTGTTTAATCGACCAGGGTAGAGTGCGGAGCACAGGTTAATTACCGATAATTGCTTACCTGCGGTGGTGAGAGTACAGTCCGGTCACGTGACCCTGTCCCGTGCAACCTGGGGTTGGGCACTTGTTGCCCTCTGGAAGAAATCAAATCACGAGATGTTATCAGATTTCTGGCAATTTATCTTTTTTAAACATTATTCATTTACATGCGCATTATAAGATTAGATTTTAACAGGATGTGAAGATGTAGACACACTTCGCTGTAACTGTATTAAAGGAACCGAATAAGTTTTAACAACATTTTTTACTTATTCCTCTCTTTACGAAAATTTGTTCGTACACTGTTTCCCATCGAAAAATTAATACAACATTTCATAGAAGTTAACCCTTTGCCGTACGAATTATTTTCGGACTAAATGTGCAATAACATAGAATTAATTGTTGAAATAACAATCTATCCCTGATTTCTGATATAGGTATCGTATAACTTAGAGCAATATTAACACTGAAATAATTTTATGATATTGTGAGCCACTGATACTTTTAACTTAATAGTTTTCGGAAAACTTGTCACATGATATTGTGCGGCAAGACGTTAATGGAAAAAGAGGGTGATACTTAATACGTTGAATGCCATGGGACCTACCCATTACCGGCGCTATTCAATGCAATGAAATTTTTTACGATTTTCAAACGACAAAATTCGCGTATTCGTTACTATATACTATATTTAAAAATGTTGCCATTAAACAATTAAAGTACTACGTAATACATAATCATTTTTGCCTTTAATATTTTCGCTCTCTAAAGATGCGATTTTAGTAGAAAAGGTCTTGCTTAAGGAGAAACACGCGTTTCTCCTGAAACGGACCAAAATACGCGTGCCATGTAACGTGTTAAACAGCTTAGAGCTCTGAATAATCAGAAATAAAACAATGTAAAATGCAGGTAAATTCTCAAATCTATCATTTGATGGAATTTTTGAGACAATAACTTGAGATTATCATGTTTTTCTTCCAAGACGGAGAAATTATAAATATTCGTTTCACATGGGTAAAAGCCTTCATAGACGCAAACGTGGCACAAAGTTCATTTTCGTAAATGTTATATATATATTTCACAGTCTGTTTGAATATGATAAAATAGTCGCAAGTTATTATATTAAGAACCATTTTTACATGATAACGATTGATTTTGAAAGTGTTAAAACAGTAACGCGAGAAATACTGTGTCATACATATTTATCATAATATAAAAACATTTTGTCCAACGAGAATTTTGACCTTTGTGTGACTATTAATGTGCGTGTATTAGCAACAGAAATATCGTTTTATTGTAGAAAAACTTTCAATAACTGACTATAATGATTAAAGATTTAATAGTATTAAGATATTGTACAATGCATTAAAGATGCACTTTAAAGATAAGCAACATAGGTAAGATGATTTTTCCTTTATTCTACTTTTGTATTTCTTCGGCTTAAATTGTTAACGTAGCCATTCTACCTAGAGTCTACTCTTTTAGGTGGATTATGAACTAGCGGGGCAAAGCTTTTACAGATTAGATGGCAAAATTGTGTGAAGTTGTTTTTATAATGAAAGTTTGGTAACAAATGAATGAGGGATAGAGAAAACGATAAAGGGACAACTAATTGTAAGAATGAGAGCATAAAATGTGTATGAAAATAGCAGATGAGTAGTTGTTCAATTATGACGAATATGTTACAAACTGTTGATTGTATTATTAATTAATTTGTATTATTAAGTAATGTTTAAATTTTCTGAGGAATGAATGGGGTAGGGGGAGGAAGGAGATTTTAGATCAGGATCACTGATTACGAGATGAATATCTGAAGAGAGACATGTTGATAGCAGATATTTTAGAAACTTTATAAGTAACCATATCCTTTAGGAGACATACGAGAAAATAAACATTCTATCAATTTACCTTACATTTAATTACTGTACAAAAAGTTTAATGAATCGCATTTCATTATCCAAATAGCTGTTGAAAGAATCAATCTTAAAATTGTATAATTTTCATGTGCTACGAGACGAATTAGCAGCCTAGTATTCTTTAATTAATATTGATTACATGCCAAATGATTGTAACATCGAGTAAACTATAACTCGTCCACATTGGCGCATACCGTGAGACTGCTGTATTTAATAATCCCGATGAGTGGGTTTGATTGTGAATAAATTGCATATCTATACGAATGGAATGCCCTTTGTAACACACCTGCGTTAATGAAAGTATGACGTTGATTTAACGTATAACCAAATACTGTTACTACCGTCGGTTTCACTACATTTGCTTTGGGTTTTAATAACCCCCTTTTTCTATCGATTGAGTACAGTAACGTATCGATACTATGAACAAGAGTTAACAGGAATACATAAACTGTACAAAAAATGTAAAAACTGAAAAGAAGAAATACCTTAGTTACATAATTCCATATAAAATAGTCGTTTTTTCAATTATATATTTTTAAAGGTATTTTCATATATTCAAGTATAATTTTAATAGTGAATTGAAGTTCAATTACATCTTCAAAAAATGTGACTGCAAGGGTATAGTATATACACTTTAAACTATTCATCTTTCACCACTCAAATTTTGTATAACTATACTGGCTATGGAATTATAATTTCAATACATGGCCTACCGTTTACAAAATATTGTTATCAAAAAGACGATCTAAAAGTTAAACAATAACTTTGCGTTATACTTTAGTTTAACGCAGTCCGATATTTATCTAAGATTAAACATTTGTAAGAAATTGTGCTAGACTTCATTCTATCTTATTGTTTAACACAAAAGATGTGATTAACACTAGAACTACCGGCGTTAAATCTATTATATTTCAATATATTAAATAAGTACTTTGGAAAAGAAGGAATCGAGTAGCAGAAAGGATGATCAATTCAGTGATTTATGTCTACTGTGATGGACGCAGCATTTTTGTTCTATGGCTCTTCTATGAACTTAGACAATTTTTGGAAAAAATTGTGTACCAGTCATTTTGATTTGGTAGTTCTAGTGTTAATGAATAATTTCCTGTTACTGATTATTAAAGATATATAAAATATAAAAAATATCATCTCTCTATCCATATATGTATTTTTAGTAATTTTTTTAAAGAAAGGCGGCTAAGATTTTCTGAGATTATGATCAAGAAATAATTATCAAAAAGTACACCAAGTCCAAAAATGACTTCGAATCCGAGGTATACGAAACGTTTAAAGATTTCTCGTCGGCTAATTTATTTTTGTGATCGAAATTCTGAAGATCACTCAAAGCAAAAGCTGGAGGGTCAGCTGAGAAGGGTGGAAATATGTATATACGTGTGAGACCGTCTTGATCTTGTCGCAAGAGTTACGTATTTGTGAATAGCCTCTGGGATTAGGCCCTCCCTTGACTAAACCTCAAGGATTAAGATCGGGAATGTGGTCGACCTATAATCACCCGTGAAACATGGAATGCATGTAGCGAGTGATTAAGAAAAAATTACATTCGGTGTCTGTGAAAAATACGTGGACATTTATTGTTTTTGTGGAATTTACAATATCATTGTATAACTTAATTGATGATAATGTATGTGTTGAGACTCGAAATAAACTTGAAATACACAGGAATTCAATAAACACACAACTCAATCTGTTACGTTACGACTTTTTATGACGTAACTAAAAAATCAATAGAAACAATACGCAAATTGCCATATGAACATTTTGGATTACACGAGGGCTGTATTCAATTTCATTGATTTTAATTGACAAATTCAGTTACCTGTTTACTTAATTATTGTGAAATATTTCAAGTTTATTTCGAGTTTCAACAGTATGTTATCATTATTAAACGATATTAAGTGCTCATGTTTTACTATTGTTACATCCAAAGATTTGATTGTTTGAAGTTCATAAGTTAATGAAGGTTTATCCAGTCCATTTGACGTGATTTTAAATTTAGATAGTGGTGTTCTGTATTCTCTACTGGCATACAATAATATAATAGTGCAATTATTTAGACATGATCCAATTTAGCCGTGGCTAGAATTTTAGCAATTATTTTTGTTAACGATAATTTGCTGAATGCTTAGATAGGTTAAAACTTGTAAAATAGGCGTTCGAAAATAAAATTCATAAATTCTAGATAAATCTATTAATAATTTGATATCTTTTTATATAGTTATCAGAATTATGAAATTATATACATATTTTTGATAGATAGTGTTACGAAGCACCCAGTAGATTAAATGTTACTGGGAAACGAGACTTGGTAATTGTTTGTAACAAATGAAGAGATGAGATTAAACGGTCTGTGGTCCTCGTTGACGGACGTATTTATTTAAATAAACGTCCTCACTTTTTCTATAAATTGTGTTCTATTTAATTATGTTCGAAAGGATAACGCGTGCGCGGTCGACTCGTAACAATAGTATACATTTGATGACATAGTGTCTTTCGGCATCTGCTATCACACTAGAAACATCCTTGCTGATTATATATTCCCGATAAAAATTGTTTGTTATCTAATATAATTAAATTAATGCTATCATAATCAAAGAAATTATATGCTGTCTAGTTTCAGAATTGCATTGTGAAAACTGCGACTGATTTCAAGGAAAATACAAAATCTAATTATACAAGTATCTCTTACATTTCACACTTTGCAAGCACATCATAATATATTTCTAAGTATCATGTCTCAGAGAGGCCATATTAAATGATATTTTTTATTGTTATCTAATATAGAATAAAATGGTAAATGCATATTTTTCAGCGAAGTGAAGCGACCAGTATCTCATAGCTTGCATGAAAAGCATTCCAAAACTTTTCGACACTTTTTTATCCCTTCTTTTGATCGTCAGTGTCCTTGCGATCTGCCATGAAATTACAGTTATCGAGCAAGGGCATACGACCAAGTAACCATAACATCTGTCGTGCTGTGGCTGTAACTTAATGGCTGGTATAGTGCACAGCATGTACAATTCCGTTCGTGTTCTCAGGACGACCTTGCGTGACCAGACAATTACAGGTTTTCCGTATGCTATATGGAGCTAAGAAGTATCCATTGCTTAGGATGAAATGGTCGTTTATTTGTTGATATTAATATAGTTGAATTTGTTGGGATTATCTTAATTTATTTCACAGCTACAGCTTCATTTTACTTTCAGTACACGTCGATTCTTAACGCGTTGAACGCCACTAGTATTTCGCTACCCTTATCATTTTTATTAAAGTGAAACTCTTTCTTCTTCTTCGCAGAAACCTTACATTCAGAAACTTTAAAATCACAACTAGATGTACATTTAGCAGGACTTTATTTTTTGAATGTCGTCATCTAAATATTGAATGTAGTAGAAAATTTGGAAATGTTACAATTTAAAAATTATACAAAATTCCATTGAATTCAATAGCGCAGTTCACAGGGAACATTCTTGGTGGTTTTTCAACTGTGAAAAATTGAAGGAACTCTACCTTTCTTCTAATACACATCTAATAATATCGCCTTGGTATGAAATATTTACAGAGAAGATTAGGATTAAAAAAAGATATGACGAAGGAAATTTAACATATATAGATGTAACGATTAATGGCTCGTCAACCACGTTTTGATATTATTCCGTGATTTACAACGATAATCCGGTTTATGCGCAACTTGAGACGGGATCACAAGTTTTACCTCAGGTATTAGCTCATTTTATCTGTTGTAAGGTCAATTCGACATTTCATAGCGGCAAAACGGAACATAGGTAGGTTCGTCACGTGTATTAGGGGGTTCGAAAAGGGATTCCGAAGGAACGTTAAGGGGAGGCCAGCTTTAGGTTAGTTGCGGGGGTTTTGCCTTGGAGTGAGCACACTTTTATAAACTTTGTCGTGTACTAATCCTCCTCTGGCCCTGATCCCCCTAGCTGGAGCCCGAATCGGCCGCCATGACGTTGGGAAACTTCATCAGGCCGTCATTTCGCGTAACAGAGAAAGAGTGAGAAAAGGAGAGACAGAGAGAGAGAGAGAGAGAGAGAGAGAGAGAGAGAGCAAAAGAGGGACGGAGTCGATCCCTACTTAGCTACTTTGCTTCTCTTCGGGGTGGTGAAGGTTAGTCCACCTTCCGTAAATTGGATTACGATACGTGATGTCATTAGAGCTATACTTTATGCTGAGAAAACGAAAGAGTATACGATTGACTAATTTCGCGGCAAGATTTTCCGATGTTGCTGTTTGTGAAGATATAAACATTTTATTAAAAGAGGAAACGTGTTAAAATCTACAGGAAACTACATACATATTTTATCTAAGGGTATACCTTTGTTGACATTGGGAGTTATTAAAACTATATCTTGAACGTGGTTCGTCAGTGAGATTCGCTATCAACGAAAACGTAATACAGGAGATGTCTTAAGCATAATGCAGTTTTTGATGAACGATCGTGTATTTCAAGTGAAAAGAACCCTGTCAATAAGTTCAGCTGATAAGCATCTTAATTCCTTTCAAATGATTACTTATTTGATTTGAATCTTTGCTGTAATAACTTCATGCTGAAGTCGTAATTAACTGTCTTGTGTTACTTTAGCAACTGATTTAACAAGTGGCGTGAAAACAGTTTGATTTACACTCCCGGTCACTGTCCAGTAGTACTATTTATTTACACGAAAACTAAATCAGAGAAAATACGGTAACATAAATTTTCATTCAACGAATACAATATTCTCAATTCATTAATGAATCAATCTTGATTGCATAGTCGAGAAAAATTCTCATACGATGTAATATTCAAAATAATGATTGAGATTTCGCTATTTATTGATTCTGCTACTTATACGAACAAGAACTTCAGTATGCTTTCGTATCTGTAAGAAATAAAGCTCGGATAGTTTTTAATTTCCGTTAAAACGGAAAAAAGGGGACCCCAGCTATTTGAGTGAAAGATACACCGCCAGCAGGGTTAATAAATTGGCCGTAAGGTTTTAAAACGGCGAATCCACGCCTAAGCTGCAGAGGAAAAGAGGAAAAAAACGGAAGGGGGCGGATAATGGTTCCGGTCAACAAAATGAATAGCGCCACGCGCTGTCCTTTCCGGATTTCTGAATAGACTTGTAACGAATCAGTCAGATCTCTTCTATATCCTTTACTCCTTTTAATCCCTCTCGCTCTTTCCGCGTATTTTACAACTGGTATCGTCGTCTCTTTCTTCCTATGGGATCCTGTAGCGGGACGGCAAAAGGGTCAGTGGGAAAAGAGGAAAGAGCGTATCCAGGGGGTGAGAACGAGGATGAGTACCGGGCAGCCGAGGGTGAGGCCGTGGCCGAGTGTGTAATTGTGTTATTTTGTAGCCATTTCACGTGAGGGTTACCGCTAGAGAGCCAGAGGTATACATAAACACCAGGATTGTTTTATTCACTCGGTTCGTTGCACGTACGACACGTGCCGAAATCCACTTTTTTTCCCTTCCTTCCTTCCTTGTTGCAGCACAGAGTGAAATATTTTTATCCGATAGAAGAGCAAACGGACATAATGAAAATTCTCGATTGATAGAATCGCCACTCACGATAAAACTACTCAGGAGATATTTTTATTTGCATATTTATAATCGATCTATTGTTAAATTTAACGTATTCACTTGTAAAATGAATCAATATGCACGTATATAAATAAGCATATTTATTTTAGCGGATAAACGTAACCTTCGGTATTTTAGTCTGTTCACTCAAAGAAACATAATCAATCTATCACACACATAATCCTATCGCGAATTTACATCCATTAGAAATTACTTTGAGATGGTATTACGAGTGCAACAATTTAACCCATTTGCATGATAAACACGTATGTGCATGCACTTTTCCTACTGTTAGTCACTATCATCGCATTTATACATTTCCATTTTGAATGAATAACGGTATATACCTACGAACAGCCTAAGTTACTTATGCAACATTTTATTAAAGTACAATATCATTTTTTGAACTAATTATACTTAAATTTAATGTAAAGAAATTTCATAGCAGCGATATATTTTTATTTCGTCATATGACGCAAATGGATTAACAAAGAAAATTCAATGCTGACTTGAATAATTGCAGTAAAACGTGAAGGAACATTAAAATAATTCATTTCCGATTTAACTGTATATCCCGCGCGTGAAGAAGAAGGATTCTAAAAAAAGAAAACAGCTCAGGGAACAATCACAAGGTACGTATTTACACACGATGGTGCGCGCCCTTAAAGGGAGGGTAGAGCCCTCGCGCGCGAGTAAAGGTCCTTTTTATGCGTGCGGTCGCAAAGGCAGCGTAAAATTGAGTTACAGGGCAGTTTATTTTTTTATTAGCCAGGCCAACCCTGCCTAGCTGGCTACCTAGGTGCCTGCCTCGCGCGCGGTTTCAACGCGGAAAGGGTGGTTTTTGCGGCCGACGGATTTCCCGATAGCGGTTTTATGGCATGTCAACACGCTCTTACGCGCCCGTGTACTAGAGCAGTCTGAATAAAAAGAAAGTGAGAGGGGTGCACGCGAACCTGTCGCTAAATAGAAAAGATCAGTACAGCTCCTGCCACGGGCAGCAAAAGGGGATCAAACTCGCGATTAAAACCATACCTTGACTGTGTCCGGGCACGCCTATACTGCCCGTCACGCTTGTACATACGTATGCGGTTAATCGTATACACTTATCACTATCGTACTAGGATTTCTGTATAAGACAAATGCCCTTATCTATCTACGCATCTTGGAGAAGTCGAGATTTAGATTGTGGAATTATTTGTATATGGGCATACTTGCGTAGAAATTTATGACCAAACAGATAAATAAATATGGAAAGTAAAGTAGTAATTGCATCGGAAGTTGTGAAAAATATAAGTGCCACTTACGGTTACATCTTTTTGGAAATTTATGACTACTTAGTGATTGATTTTAATTTCTTTCTGTGAAAGAGTCTCCCGACTTCAGCTGAAAACAGAAGTATCGTTTTGTATTCCTTTAATGCGAATTATTTTTCTTCAGGTAGGGGAGAGTCTGGTATATTGTACCGCTTGGTAAATTGTACCACCTTAAAATTTCCAACTAAATGCCACTATTTTTTTTTCCTGGCAACACGAAACTAAGCACTGACAGCACCCACAACTACTTTTCGTTTTGTAACGGCATCCGGCAAGTGCATTCAGTTTGAGAGAAAAAAAACGTTTTTGTTAGTGTCTGATGTAAATTTTGACGCGTGTACCTAAGGACATTACTCAGTAAAATGGTAAGTTAGAATTTTGCTATATTTTTTATTAAACAGGTCTATAATCACCTCTCAAACTATAAAGAAATGAACGTATTAGGTTTTGAGATCATTTTGTGACAAATATATATTTTTTAAATCTCTTAGTTCGGTAAATCGTACCACCAGTAGTTGTCTTAATTGTACTGGTACAATTTACTCAACAAGACGAAACTTGTACATCGAATCCAAATGTTTGCGACAATTGTTTGAACTAAAACAGGGTAAGAGAAAATAAATAATTCGATCTCAGTACAAAACAATTATAATAAATAATTAGTAATTGACCAAATAATAATTTTAAGTAAAAATGGTTTATTTCGTTTTCATAAAAGCAATCATTTAATTTTATAAGTAGGTATTTAAGTTTGATAAATGTTTAAATTTCTTTCGTTTTTGATACTTTTGTTTAATTTTTTCTGCATAATTATGAATGTTACTTATTGAAGAAATATTGATTTAATTTTTGTCAACACTTTTTCAATAATAATTAAAATATTGTCATTAAGAGTATTGTGTATTATGAAAACCATATTATTTAATAATTAATCATTTATCATGTTTGAAAGTCCCTTAACTCCTAGTGGTACAATTTACCGAACCTGTGGTACAATTAAACCGACTGGTCGGGTAAATTGTACCAACTGAAAGCGTTTAGAAAAACGAATATTTTGAGAAATCGGTTAAGAGTATGGTGTTGATTTTGCGGTATAAGTTAAACGAGGCTCTACACTATGTGACATTGGATAAATAGTTTGTTTTAATTAATATCAAAACGAGATATTTTGCTGAAACTGAAAAGTGGTACAATATACCCGACTCTCCCCTACATGGAGCCAAATTATTTGCTTGCAATCTGTGCTCTTAAAAGAGATATGAATTTGCTTTAGAATCATTAACTATATCGTGGATTCATTTAAATTGTTTTTAATTCAGCGATAGAACATAGTTTTTATTTAATTTTTTGAATTCCTTACTTTTTCATTCTAAATATTGCAATATTAATACTATCTCCAGTTATAATGTCCACACTGAAGAGTCTGCATAAGCATAAACTTCGATGAAAACAGGTGAAATTATAAACCATACACATAAATTATATTTACATATCATTGATGAAACATACAAAATGTTCTAAGCCACAACGAAATATCCTATCAAACTTAATTATACATCTGTGTAAGTACTCAATGAAATACATTTAAAATAATTACTGTGTAAACTAGTTTGCGTCAATAGTGCAGAATACATTTTAAATGGCACTGAACATCAGAGATTTTATTTTTCCAACTATTTGTCTCCGTAAGTTCGGACGAAGAAAACGTTAAAGGGATAATGAGGACAGGCAGCAGGGGTGCACGGTGGTAATAAGGTGGCATGGAACGGCTGGGATGCTAGTCACGTTTCTAGACGCTGACAGCTGCGGCTTATACGTATGACGTGGTATCAACCCCAAATTTCCCCCGACTAGGCACATTGTGTCATCGCTGCCCTAAGACCCTGGAATGCACTTGAGTCCCCACCTGTCACACTGCGGAATTTCTCTCCACGGATAAGGAATCGGTTTCGATTCTTTGCAACGTCAGATCTGATGTTATTGTCCCTTCTATCTTTGATACCGTATGGAAGTTAAATAATTGTTTTATTGCAATATATTAAGAAACTCGTAACCGTTTGTTTGATCCAATAAACTTAACCCTTACATGACACGGAGAAAAATGAGATACCTCTCAGAGTCTGTTTTTAAACCACAATGGAGTCCCTTATGATGAGATTCTATCATTAAAACATGTATGATAATATATAAATTATAAAGTCATTTATAATTTCATTTGACTTGAATATGTACACTTTTTCGTTAATATCAACTGCTTGCAACGAAGTATGAAGGTATAGTACATGACGATAAATGCAAAAATCTGAGTAGGATTGCTTTCATTTTGGGTTGATTATTTCGCGATTGCTGATATAGAGTAGATTTTTTGCAGAATACTCAGTATACTGTTGCAAATGCGTTAATACCTTAATTGTTGCAAAACATCTAGAAGACTTTTGTTTTTAAATGATCTAATTTTGATTAAATTAAAAACTGCTCACGATTTTCTGAAGTAATGAGACAATATAAAATATTAGAATCCTTACAGCTTTGATTAAAAATAATTTAATGTTACAGCACAGTACTTGCCATCGGTGAGTGGTTGTAACAACATTAATATTATATATCTGTATATTGTAACTACATTAAGATATAAAAGTTGTTTTCCGTAGTAACTCTGGATGGATTAATCCCTTGCTTTACGATTTCTGTCCCCATACCTTGTCAGTACGTGATATAGTTAAACATTAAATTACTAAAACAAGAGCTTGCCAATTATTTTTCGTTATATTATCTATATACTTTAAAATCAAAATAGAGATATGAAAATAGTTTAATAGTGCAGTCTCGTATAATCGTTTCCAACGTGTCAGTTCTTGAAATCCCATCTTTCATACAATTTTCTTGCCCTACAAGTTTCAGTAGGCATTACAAGGTGAGAGGTTAATGACGATGAAGTAGAAATTCATTGCAAATATCTTTGTACCCAATAGTAGCCGCGTTAAATAGAATGTACTCAAACATATACAGCATTTGTCCCGGAACCTCTCTTATACGGATGGTAACTATCTGTCACGGCCAAGCAGTTTAAAGAACGCTATTGAAGGTGCAGACAAAGTGGCTGTAACGAAAGATACGGAGACTAACTCTGCTTCGTGAGAGACCTTGATTTCACCATTTGAGTCATCGCCCCTCGCTTCGTAATTATTGATTTTCCTTGCTGCCCTAACTCCCCTAACTCATAGAGAGAGTAACAGAGATAAAGAGAAGAGAGCACAGTACGTGGGACAGTCGAAAATGCCTTTTGTCTCCCTTGTATCAATGCGAAACGAAGAGGGCCAGTGACCGTTGCGCGATTGAAGGAAACTTTTATTAATGACTTAACGGATTTTTTACATCTTGATGATACTGTTCAATGGAAACTGTCATATATCAATTAAGGAAAGGACCAAAAATGCCGACATCGTCCGGCGTTTGCTTTCATTAAAGTCTCGGCGAGATTGGTGGTACGAATAGTTCTTACATTTCCGTGAACGTTGTTAATTTCAGAAGTCAATGGCTATATTCGAAATTACACGATTTCACGTAGAAATATAATAACACTTGAAATTTCTCGGAAACGCGAAAGAGAAAACATAGAAATTCTCACCTCTGTTGAGACTCGACGGAGACATGGACATTCCCGGCCTGCTTCCGTCGAAGTTACCAGTCCTTTCTGGTAATTTCATGACATTCTCCTGTTGACTTGCAGTTACTGATGACACATCTGCACCACTGGCAGGACTGGATGTCGTTGTACTTGTAGAAACGACAGTGATTGCAATGCTGGTACCATTGCTTGCATTCCCATTTCCGGGGACATTGTTACTGATACTCGCATTACTATTGTTATTATTACTCGTAGATTTATTAGCAACAGTGGTACAGTTTGAAGGATTGTTATTGCCGTTGTTGGTATTCGTCGTGTTGCCATTGCTCGTGCTACAACTACTGACTGCCGTTACACTAACGACTCCTTCTCTGGCTATGTCTTGAATAGCACTTGCTGCTCTTGAGCCAATTCCTGCGGGTTGCAAAATTGTATATTGCTTCGACGAATCAGGACTCGTTACTGCCGGAAGACCAGCCGTAGGACTTTTACTGTCTGTCACTGGATTCGCTGTCACTTCGTGTGTAGTCACATGATGAACGTCATCTTTTGATGATTTTAATTGCAGCAACGATACCGTCGAGGAATGCTTGTCCTCTACTGTCGGTGATATACCTGTTACGGGTTGTGGGGTCGGCATAGTTGGTCCTGGAACAGGTGTAGGGTATCCAACAAACGTAGCAGATGCGGGATACGGTCCGATTGGTGGAATCGCTGCTGATGGTACGCCCACTGATGGGGTACCGCGACCACTTGGCTTTGTGTGATCGGTGTTAGGTGGTCGAAATGCAGAAGTCGCAGAGAATGGAGAGTTCGTCGGCACAGAAGAGGACGAAGACGTAGGTGAAATTTTCATAGCGTTATCATTGTACTGTCTCTGATAATTGTACAAATGTTGATGCTGAGGTTGTTGATGCTGTTGTCTCGCAGTATTTTGAGGCGATTGACCGTTTCTGCATGAACGATCTCTATCTCGAAAAGTTGATTTATCTCTGTCAGTATCGTCTTTCTCGGCAGTTGGATCCGACATATCGATTTCAAGCTCGTTCGATGAATCGTCCACTAATTCTGTAAAGTCTGGTGGATCGTATCTCGAATATTTCTCTGTTTGTCTACCTTGTGGATCTGCGTGCGCTATAACCATGTGTCTGTCATTTCGTTCTTTGTTTCCTAATGATCTTACAGATACAGGTCTGATTTTCCCAGTTTCGTTCGGATTCACGTTATTAACTTGAGACTGAATATTAGCGCACTCGTTTTCAATTTTTAGTAAATTATCCAAATCCTTTTTAATCTTTGGATGCTGCTGTTTCAATGAATCCTGTTGTTTCATTTGCTGTTGACATTTACCATGCCGATCTTGTTGACCGCGAAACGTTATGACATCTTTTAAGGAACAACCGGTATCGTTACTGGTTGTCGAAGATGTCGATACCGACGAAGGTGAGAGTTTAGGATTTTCTTTCTTTTCCTCGAAAAGATTCTCAAAGTTCGACTCGTATTTATCCTCGTCCGAATTTCCTCTTTGATACAAGGACCCTCTGGGACCAGGCCAACTTCCGGATAAACTCTTCAGAGCCGCTTCGGTTTCTCTAATGAGAGTCTCGTCGTCTTCAGGCTCTTCCGAGTGCTTGCTGGATTTTCGTGCAGGACTGCCACAATTTCCAGATGTAAACACTCGTTTCTTTTGAGGCAATGGTATATTTTTGTTTGGATCGATAGTGTCGATCGACTTTCTAGTCTCGTCGTCACGAACGCTTTTTCTCCTTCGTTTCGCAGCTGCATCAGCTGTCTCCATTTCTTGCACAGTAATCGCTTGAGAACTTTTTTTGTTCATCAATTGCTGTTGCTGTTGCTGCTGCTGCTGCTGCTGCAAATGTTGCTGGGGTTGTTGTTGCTTAGAATTTGGGCTGACAGATTCTGCTTCCAGCTTCCGTTTTTTGAGATGAGCCATCGCATTCTGCCCACCTGGCACGCTGGTCAGTTCCACCCTGGAACACAAAAATTCCAGAGGATCAGGAAATTTGCTCTCTCGTCGGATAGCATGGATGCAGTGAATTTTGATTTATGAATGCAAGCTCGTTGTTTGAACGTCGTAATCTAATAAACCCCACTCGTTGTACTTCAAGATCGCTGCCAGCTCACTCCAATAGAGACTTTCAAACACCCGTCCCGTCCTTCTTGATGCAATCTATCTTAACAGTGCATTTCAAAGTCTAAACGACAGTCTTTCAAGAAACTTCACCTGAATTTCGTCCAGAATCATCTAGAAGGGGATCACCCAGAATCCTCGGATTCATTTTCGTCCAGCTACGATCTTCCTTTTCTTCGAATCGAACCGAATGGCAATGATCAGTTTCCTTCGATAAAATATAAGTACACACTCCTATTATTTCTCTTACAGATATTTCAAAATATCGTTGATGCACGCACTATTATAATATTTGCACATGTGCGCATGCACGATACCAGTCACGCGTGCTCAAACTTTCGATACGTATGGACAGACATTTATATCACGAAAAGTGCGTAAAAGAACCCTTCCACGCAGGGTGCTCGCGAGCTACTGTATGCTATGTTTAAGTTCGTACGGGGGTGGCGATCTTCCAGTGCGCATGGAGGGGATGAAGACTTGCGCGAGCAGACGGTAGCTTCTGCTTCGCCGTGAAAAGTGGGGGCGGGTTCTGCGCACTGTCCACCCCCTTGAGCTTAACTAGAACGCTATTCCCGGCCTCTCTGCACATCCCCTTATACACCTCACCACCCTGGAGGAGGAAAAGCGGACCTCCGTTGCAGATGGGAGAAGGGGACATAGCCCTGGATGCATACAACGCCATTCGGTACTGGTGTGCACCTTTACTTGCTTATATTCACTACATCGCCAACTTCCATGTCTCTTTTCTCTCTCGTATTTATCTATGTATACCTACCTACTGCCTCATTTTCTCCTCCTTGTTTTACAAATCCAAAAAAATACTTTGCCGTTGCGTTGGTATGTCGTTAACTAACTCCGGTCTATATCTTTTTCTTTAAATTAGGGAGAATTTGTTGTTTAACGAGGATCCTTAAATTAAATTAAAGCTGCGCACTCGGAGTAGAAAATGCAAGGGATGCTTTGAAATTGTGGCTGTATTTGTTTGACTGAATATTTCAAGACGTAGAGTGTAGTCGTTTTAGCTTACATTTATAGATTTAGATGAATTAATTGAAAACGTCGAGCTTATCGTGTAAATATGAAGATATATATGAAATATAAGACACTTTCTCAGAGGTAAGAGGTAAATTGTATTCTTGTGCATGATTTGGACATTAATTCATATCGGTCTTTATAAATCCGATTATTACTTAGTAGCTAAAGTATTTTTCGATTTCGTCTGGTCACAGTTCATTGCTTCCACAATATTGGATAAATTTTATAATTGACAACTTGAGTGGCGAGCAAATATCATCAAACGTGTAAAATCAGCATGGTCAACCTCCTTTACACTACTTTCTCAGTACTTTTTATTCAATCAATATGCGGTTTCAATTAACCATTTAACTGTGGCGACTTCTTTTGAGAGTGCGAACCTACATGAGTCACGAAAAACGAGAGATCAGCATAAATCTATCTCAAATTATTTATACCTTTTAGTTATTCGTTTTATCTCTGTATGGCCTAAAAATATTCAAAACATCTTGAAATTTACGAATATATTTTTTTACTTTTCGTCAAGATTACAATTTAAATAAACAGTGGATGCTAACCCTTTACTCATTGCAAGTATACTCGTCAATACACCGAATTCTAACTGGTTAAAAAGATCGTCTATAATTTTCTTCAAATATTTTGAATTGTTAAACAATTTACTTTCGACCGGCGTACGTACGGTTTCCAGCGATAGTAGGAACGTACAACTCGAATTAGATAAACCCGGGTGTTCCGAGAGGCAGAGTCGAGGAAGAAGAAGAACAGGATCAGCGTCAGCGCTTAGCGGAGCTTCCAAGGATCTCGGGAGTGAGAGGGTTTCCCTTAAACCCTAAACTCTCCTCAGACCATGGAGTTCGGAGTTTAGAGCAACGAACTCCTGGAAGGACTGTGGGGAGAGAATGTGCCTTCGACTAAAATCGGAAGTTAAATCGCACCACCGGCTTAAGACATTATCACTTTTCTTTGCCGGACGGTGCTCATTGGTCCAACGAGTATTCGTCCGATAGCGAGTAAAAGAGAGAGAAATATAGAGGAGATGAAGCGAGAGAAAACGTCGGCAGAGGGGTGGCGAAGGCAAGAAAGAGCTAGAATCCCTTCCAGTTAGGGATCGATGCTTCCTCGTCCACCCTCCAATTACGTGTCATCCCTTATGGCCTGTGGGGAATAATTAGAAAGCAGCCCTGGTCCTAGACCGAGTAGACCTTCGCAGACATATCGTGAAAAGATTGGTTCGGTCCTTATACCGAAGGAAAATGTCGTTTCTACCGTTGAAGTCTCTGACGGTTCCTCACTTCGTTATATGGTTTTTGCAAAAGTTCATTAAGCAGGAAGTCAGAAATATATAAAGGCACAAAACTACTGGGGAAAACATGTTTAACTAGTTATAATACAGATTGGCATTGTCGAGAACTGTATGGGAATTATAACATGCGTACAGAAATATCGTGATTTTTAAGATTTAAACCGTTTTAACAACTGTATTTCGAAATTTGTATTTGGTTAGCTTCAAATTTAAGGTACATAACTTTTTGTATACGTACATAATTTCACGTTATCTCCCGAAATTAATTATTTCGCCATAAATTCAATATTCGTACACGAATCGAAGCAAGACTTAACATGCATATATATTAGAAATTTCTAACTTCCTGTAAAATATCGATCCGTAAAGTGTCTGACAAGGATATTGTTTTCTTAAAAACACGATTATATTTCTGAAAAATTGTTCATTGTCTTTGTTGCAGGCTGGACAACCTTTAAGAGTTATTCGTGCATTTCATTACAGTCAGCGGACTTTTTACAGTTTTCCACGATATTCCTTTCAATCTCTTTGATTTTCAACATACACAATTATTCTTCAAGTACAGTTATAGCTTTTCATAATTTCACTTCATTCCAAGTATGTTTCACTGTAAAGTGCAAATCGTGTAGTGATCATATATATCTGCAGAAATTAATTTAGAAACTGGATATAGCATTACACTAACGCAACTGAGATTCGAGTGGTTGAAAGCCTGTTGATATACAGCACTATACCTCCCCGACTGACACGAAGATTCTCGACACCTCAAAATCCGTACTCGTCAATTAATTAGCAAGTGATGTCCGTTGTGAGGAGGAGGGGTGGATAAGGAGGAGATGCTTACACAGAGAACACGAAGCTGCAGCGGACGATGGTGCCTCTACTGACGGGATTAGAGTATTAGACGACGTCACGTCACTAGAGTCTAAAGGAGCCTTCTTGGGACTGTGCTTCGAGAGATAGCCCACACTTACACTCCCCAGTCTTGTCGATGGTTCTTTGGATGCTCCATCTCCTACCCCCTTTCTCGCGATCTCTCTCCTTGCCTCAGCTTCTTGCCACATTTCCTTCTGTCCCATCGCCCAGTTGCGGGCGTCTTTCTTCAAACCCTCGACAATTCCAATTAGATAAACCACCAGTGGATCACGACGCTCTTAGCGGTTACAATTGGAGGTGGAGAAGGTTCCTCCATCTTTCGACTTCTGCCGGAGATGATTCTAGTTGCAAAATATTGCTACCAACATTTCCTCATGACTGTGGAAGACAGCGACTCATCAAAAGAGACAAATTCTCCCTAATATATTGACTCGAAAATTGTACAAAATATACGGAATTAATAATTAACCCACTCCCTGCCAAATGTTTCTTACAATTAGTTTTGTAAGAAATTACAAGAGTGAGGATGCATGCTATGTGTATGACAGTATTTATGTGTTACTATAAACAGGACGCTGAGTGATTACGATTAGAGTGATAGGTGTGTATATGTTTGAGATTGAGAATGTGTGAGCGACGCGAACGGGAAAATGGTAAGCCTGGTCGGCAGGACAAAAGGAAACACAGAAAGAAATGGACGTGTAAAAAACGTGGGGACCATGGAAGATGACGGGTTAAACACAAGATAGTATTTATAAATTTTAAAGGTAATTCTTTTGCAGGGAGCTTGAAGTTTCCTATTATATATACAGTTCAATATGAACACAACCCCGTGATTTCTCAATAGCTCTCGGAATCGCGATCATTCTTGAAAGTCCCACCCCTTCTTTGAACCTGCCGGCGGGCTGTACTCTAGAAAGAAGCTCGTACATCTTTTTCTCGCCGACATTCGAGGGTGGGTGAGGTCTCGGCACTAGGCGAATGCCGGATAATTTAGGGGTCTCTCACGCGTGGATAATGGGGAACTTGGCTAATGCACCCTACTTGGCACCGCGTGGATTCGCGTGAGTTTTGTGACTCGGCCTCCTCCGAGGCCCTTCTAGGTCTGCTTTAAAGTACCCGATGGAAACAAAACTTCCGTAGAACTTTCAAGGCATTTATAAAAATTGTATTGCTCTATCCTTCAAAGTTTTCAGGTATCTTAATACAAAGTGTAACGTTTTGTTAGTTTAATAGAAATCTATTTGGCATTCACAGTTATTATAACAGTTAGATGACACGTTGTTTCCAATAATTCTGTAAAAATTCTCTGGGACTATTACTGTTTATTGAAATTTAAGAGAACAGATGTGAAACATCGAGATATAATGAATGAAAGTTTGTAGAAATCGTTTGAATTTTCTTCGAATGTTGATATGTAGGTATATGCATACTTTAAGTCAGGGCTTTAAACTCCTAGTAATTTATTGTTTTTAAAATGAAGATAAAGAAATGTATTGCGTGATCAATTGCTATCGATTTTGCTATTATTTCAACATGTAGTTTTAATTTTTGTTGAGAATAGAATACTGCGTAGAGCATCTAATTAAAACCATATTATGAACTCTGAATACGCAAAGTTTCAAATTCCCCGTGTATCACTAAGAGCATCTTAATTTTCCTTCTCCCATGATGTAATACAAACTACTGTAATATTAATACACATTGTTAGATATAATTTTATATTGATATTAACCATGACCGGTATAATAACATTTTCTGCAAAATAATAGCTAATTGAAAAGAAGCCTCTAAAAAGTGACAACTTGAAAACACAGTCAACATTTTTTATCAGCAATCTCATTTACCATGAAACGTTCAGGAACGTAGAAGATTAATATATTGTAAATCCTTGTTCATATATGCAAAATAAAATAAGATTATAGAAAACATAAACTGAGCCCCCTATTATCTTTGATTGGTTAGATACAATTATAAAGAGTTTTAGTTGAAACTATACAACTTACGATTAGAAGTATTTGTAGATTATATTTCAATTAGCGCACAAAATCATTATACAAGTAAAAGAAACCAGAATGAAGTTGCGTCCAACTTCTAACAGAACACACTGGTATTCTTTAGATGAAACTCTTGACGAACTAACGTCACAAGAATTAGCTTTATTTCTGCGTAAGATCCTCCGGATGTTCAGTTGTTCTGTGTCGGGCCGTTTTCATGGCACCGATGCGATGGAAGGGAAGATTTTAAAGCAGTCTCATGTCAAGGCATTAGTGTAAGTGGAGGAAGAATGCTGTGAGTAGGACAGCTGCCCAGTCGGACATCACTCTGGTGTTCGGCTCCAGGGAATACTTGGCCCCTTCGCTAACTATCTATCCTTACGTCCAGTTCCCTATCCCCCTGCCTTTCTTTTTTTTCTCCTTTTTTCACCGGATATACCCTCGCTTACAGACTGACGTCTTAAACCAATCGAATTCTGATCAAATATTTAGCGCTGCCGGGGCCGAGGTTTAAGTGGTCCTTCCATCGTTGAAGCTCTGATGCTCCAAAAAAGAACAGTTCCACGTAACTATTGAGTTTGTCGTAAGTTCAGTAACCTTACAGTTGTTCGTTCTCTTGAAATGTGCAACTGCTTTCCTTCCAATTTTAAGTAAATCTAAAAATACCAACCTTTGTAATATTATATACTACTACTAGATTTGTAATACTTCAGAAATTGATGTCTAAATTACTTTGTTCAGTAGAGTCAAGAAAAATGAAATTGTGTTAATAACATTGAGCCGTTTCTTCTTGAGCCTTTTATTTCAATTTCGATTAATGGACCAGCAATGGATCGACAGGTTTGGTCCAAAGTGAAGGTGGTTTTTTGTCCCTCTCGCCACACGGCAATACGTCACGCGTCCCGGTTTCAGGGCGTAATTAAAGAGAGCGCAGAACAGCATGACGCCTCGGGCCTGTCTGGAGTAAGGAGCGGGGAAAAGCGACCCGGTCGAGGGTACCGGGCTATAAGGGATGTGTTTTACCAAGGGATACTTATACCATCCCTACGCGGCACATATTTTCATATAACAAAACCATCTGCGTGCCGCGCATAACAAATTTCAACTGATTTATAGTTTGAGGCCAGGGAGGACGGGCGCAAATTTTCGCAGTTACGCCGACGCCGACGGCTTCTTGAGAAGCACAAACCAGTTGGTTGTTTCTCTTACTTTGAACGGTTGGATGCTGTTCTACTGGTATTATCACCTATATCAAATTTTCCAGTTACTTGTATGAAGAAAAACGTTCAGTGTAGATGAAATTTTATGAAATCCATTCATTTATGCTTTTTTACTAATCATCTCTTTTAATATTTGTGTAATCAATAGCTTTTAATACTCTACTTTTCTGTTATTTATATTTTAAGAATCGTTTATATCGATTTATTAACTTGTTAATCGGGCAATTAAAATTTGTCAAACTCGTTTCGCAATAGATACTTTTCTTTCCAGTGAGAAGTAATATTATTACACATAAAGCCACGCTAGGATTTAATGGATACGAACGACACAAAATTGTAATGCGTTCAGTGTATTAGGTTTAAAAATGTTGAAGATGAAAAAAATTTGTATGCTCTTGGTGGTTTTCTTGTGATATGGCAAAATTTTTCGTTATACCCGGTTAACAGGTTAAGAAGACGTATATGTTTATATATTATGTGAATGCGTGTGCGATTGAGAGGAGACATAAAGGCGCGACGATTTTAAGACGATGATTTTAAAACGATCATTTTAAGACAAGCATTTTTTAAGACGTAATTATATTATAGTTAGTTATAGTCTAGTTTTATCTATAGTTTGACGCGCAAAGTTTTATTAAATATAGTTTAAATATAGGTTAAATGTAGTATTCTCAACATCTTTTACTTTTCCCCCATATCGTTTTTCGAAGATCCTACAATATTATGTTGCTGTACCGTAGTAAATTTCGCATTTTCCTATCATCAAAGTTTCTTAATATCTTCAAGTCAAGCATAAATTTAACTAAATGCTCAACGTAACTGTAAACTTTACTGATGTCTTAAGATTTAGTGTCAAATGGTCAAAGTAATTTTGGCTTATCAGTATCTTTTAATTGCATAAGTTTATAGAATAAACAAATAGAAAGAATTACATCTATTTAACTTGCAAATCTGAAGAACAGGTAGGCATGTACTTTCATCTATTATTATCTCTTTTCCGTAAAATCTTACAAGCTTATTGAATCGTGAAACTTGCAGCCTTCCATTAAATATTACAGTAAAAACTTTCTTCAATATCAATAAAAACTGTGCAGAAACAAAATAATATTGAGGTTCAATTGTTCAAGCATGCTAACGTTTGACAATTCAGATTATAGAGGAATCTGCAAAGACGACTTTACAACTTTAACGTTAATATCTGCTGGGAACGCGCTCTGAAAGGGTTGCACCAAGAAGACAGTAAAGACGTGTGTGTATAGAAAGGGACAAAGGGAGTAAGAAGAGACTATACTCGGACCAACTGATGGCAGACTCAGCCATCGGATCGATAATGTCAGTAATAATTATCACCATATATTAATATTGTTTATATTCAATATCTTAACTCGGGCAAACTTATACTGTTCTCAAAAGTATGTGGACCCTTGTGAATGTTGATTATTAATTAATCAGTACAAAATCTTCGTTACAAATTACACGTACCATCAAATCATCGTCGTCAAGCCAAATCAACAATTTTCAAGCCACCGGCATTCTTTCTTTTTATAATGTATCGCCGCATTGACTATCACAAAGAAGTTACGAAATTTTTGATAATTTCGACAAAATTTCAATAAATATCAGTAAGTACAGTATTAGATAACATACTTTAGTACTAATTTGTTTGATGTCTAATAACACTAAGAAATAATTTTGTCAGTGCGAAAACAAAACGCGTCTTACACTCCTATTTAACGTTCATCTACTCTATGTCTTGATTTTAATTATTTACATTAGTCTTGGTAAGTCAGCAGACAACACTAAACCGATACAGTCACCATGAAATGAAAGACAAAAACTTTACAGTCTACATAATACCGTACTAGACTCACCGAACAGAATATCAATTATTGAAAGTAATGGAAACATTAAATTGTTTAATTTAACTGTGTTACACACGTATTCATACTAGAACCCAACAGTAAGAGTCGTTTAACTGTAGCAATATACATTATGAATTATAAGTTTTATAATTATTATAAATGTGTCCAAATATTTATGTGTGATATGAGTGATATGAGTGATATGAGTGATATGAGTGCATGTACACGTGTCTTTTCAATATTTTGATATTGTTAAAACTTTTACTTGAAATTAATGCTATACATAATATGTAACTTTGAAAATTTTTAATCAGTCCGTAAAATGTAGCCCAGTTAAATTTCACTATGTTGTGCAAATTAACCATAAGATGCTTGTCAGAAGCGCTCAATATGCTCGAATTTTTAATAACAATATGTTGAACTACTAAAAATATTTGAATTTTTTTTTTTTCGTCGAAAATAAGATTATTGGATGTTTTACCATAAAAAGGAAAAATTGATATAAAACTGATGAAACCAATCTTTAAACAAGTTTTATATAATTATACACCTACTAGATATACACAGATGTATATATTTGTATATATACGTTAAAGTTCACGTTCAGCAAACATTTCTTTTTCTACTATAAATATAAGGAGTACACAATTCACAGACTCTTTCGTTTCACAGCGTACGAAGTGTTACAGGTCCATGCACACGATCGTAAAGTGAAAAAAAGGTTCACGGCAGTTTGTTACCAGGAGCAGTTGTAACGGAAAGGCACGTATCGGCTAACATGATTACAAATATATCATAACCTTCTTCGCCCTTTCTTTCTTACTTCTGCAACATTCTCTCGAAAAGGGCTCTCGAAACGTTGGAAGGGAGTAAGAACATGTCTCTCGACACGCGATACACGTGCGTCGCCTGTCGATGTGGTTTTATCGCAGCAAATCACTGCCGGCCGATAGAAATAAAGGCAAAGGCGGAGTGAAAATAGCACGTAGCATGTCTCTTAGCTAAATGCAATTGACAGAGCATGTTTCTTTTCTATTGACGGAGACAAAGAGAAGTCTGAGATGTGCTCACATCCAAACTTACCAATGTGCGGTGAATAATGAAATACGATACGAACTTCGATTTTCTATCAAATTTTTCAATTGTGCCATTATTGAAAATGTTTAAATAGGTCGCATAATGCATTGGTTTTTTCCTGGGAAGCATCAGACTACCCAGGAAGATTATTGAAAATGTGATAAACACAATTAACCATTTGCGCTCGGATATCCCGCCTGAGGGGACATTGTAAGTGTATCATATTACTTGGTTGCCCCCTGTGAAGGAATATTCTCGCTTATTAATGCATGGCAACATTCGAAGAAATGCATATTCCCCGGAAAGTTTTCTATTGAAATGCCGCAAGTTAGGAAATCATAAATTACCGCCGAGTTGCTGATAGATAACGTCAGGGGTGGCTGCGTATGTAAAAGGCTCATGTAAAAAGGCGTATGTAAAGTCAGCTTATGATCTTTACAAGAACATGTACAAATGATTCTTTGGCAATGCCAGTTGTTCAGTTATATTAGATGATTAAACCATATAATGATTTTAAACCTTATTCAAACGATTATTTGATTTAATTACGTAGGACAGCTATTCGAAGGCTGAAAGATGGACTACCTTGCATGAAGTCTCTGTGATTGCATCGCGAATCCGAGACTGGGACGTTCGTTGGTGCCAGACAGGCAGATATCTCGGAATGTTTTACACCTCATTAGGCAACAATGTGTTGTTGCCAGGGTGAATTATATCGGGCATGAGACGCCCGTCAAGACAAATGGCTCGAACCGGAGGTAATTGTGGGCTTTTATTAGCTCTGGTTTCTCCTGTTGGCTGCAAATCGCGCAACGCCGCGTAGATGGAGAAGTCGAGGCAGCAACGCCGGCGCAAAGCAAGTAGCAACCCTTCCTGCTACCCTCCCATCCCTCTCTACTTCATCCGGTACTCCACCTCTTTTGCAGCACGTCCGCCCTCTCTTTCTCTCGCTCTTGCTTCGTCTCTATCATTATATTTCTCTATGAGTCTAGCTGTCACCCCTTTTTTTCTCTATCGTCTTCTATTTTGCACGATTTGCCTTTACTTGCTTCGCGGTAATTGCAGAGATACGAATTTCGACTTGCTGAACGATGCAGGATAATTCTGCATCTAATGTTTTAGAAAGTCAATACACACTCGCGGATTATTTTCTTAGGGTCTTTGAATTCTGTGGAAGGTGATTTGTTACGTAATTACCTTTGAATGGTGCTTAAAAGTATCTTCGTGACGGTGACTGATTGAAAAGTTTCGAGGTAGGTACTTGGGTCATTAATAGTCTGCAATTTCGTGGTATATTAAATTTTTAAATTTACTGTTTAAATTACAATGATGTTTTTTTTTTATTATAACATAAATTTTATATTAATAAAGGATGACGATCTTTTAACGAAAAAGAATTATTATTTTTGGGGAAGGAAACGGACTGAATTGAATTGAAGAAATATAAAGGTTTGCTGTTATATGTAAACTGATTTTTTAAGTTAATATTGGAAATTTAAGTATTAACATTAAAACTACTGAGATTTGAATATACCGAATGAATACTTTTGGAAACGAGACATTAAGAGGTAAAAAGGATGATCAATTAAGTAATTTAGGTTTTATGAAATGGAAGTTTAGTATTTACTGCACAGCATCTTTATCAATTTGAAAAATTTTTCGGAGTTTCCAAATAATTGGGAATTGATTATTTAAACCACTTTGGTAGTTTTAGTGTTAAGAAAATTGGCTGTCGCTATTTTGGTGAAATACAGCGGATCATATTATTTATATAATATTCAACTCATTTGTATAAGATATGGGGAAAATTTAGAGAGCAGCTAATAATACAAAAACATGATTTCAAATAATACGGTTTAATCAAACAACCTGCTGTTTGGAACAAATTAATAATTACTTAAACATCACCTGGAAGAGAACAATTTTTGTCGTTGTTACAATACATCTAATACTTGAGATGGTGTTCATTGTTAAACACATTTCAAAATGTATTTAAAAATACTATTAATATGTATCAAATCGCGGAAATATTGTAAAAGCAAAAAATCTATATGCTGATTTTCTTAAAATCAAAACAGAGAATTCCATTATTTAAGTTTCTTATCCAAAGTTGCGTTGTTTTTAATTGTTATGTATAATTAAAGATATAATTGTTTTCAAAATTATGTATATAAATTTATTTATATATTCAACTAGTTTTTTTGTACACAATAATAATCCTATTAAATACACAGTCGTACTCATACATTTCAGGGTCTATGGAAATGTGTATTAAACATTTTTATTTTGTCTAATATTATCCATGTCGATTATATGGAAAAACGTTGGTCAAAATATAACCATAAAAATTAGAAATGTATTTTAGGCATGATTTGTGCAACTACTTCACGCTTTGTATACAGAAAATTCTTAATGTACAACGTTGCGGTATGGTCTTCCATGATGTTTAAAGTATGCTCGGCCACTAGGAAGATTAATATGGTCAGCATGTTTCTTGAGATACTTTACATACTTGGGACGTTAATTACATCACAGAGAAAATTGTTGCGGTTCTGTTTCCTACATCAAAGATTCCTCGTAGAACGATTTACGTTAGTCGCAATTCTTGAATTTTAAAGCAATGTTCCGACAGTAATATTAATTAAACGAATTTCTCTGCGTATATTACATAAAATATTTATTGCAATATTCCTGTTAATTAATAACGCTTTTTGCGAAAGACGCAAGAACTTCAAACACTTTTTGCATTTATGAAATTTTAATACATTCTGCATCTATTAATGTAAATACATTTAATCTTCGAAATATAAAAGACTCGTTATTAATTTCGGATGAAAATCATTGGCATTTTCAGTTGCTAAGCACGTTAAATTTGTTTGATCCATTCTATCATTGTGTATTTTACTATATGATCTGTAATAATTTTGTTAAGATATTAACGTTAACGTTGTAAGTTATAAATACACCATTTGTAGAATAAACTCAGGGTTCTATGAGGACATGTATGATTTCTTTGAGTTATCATAAAATTTACGATTACACGTGTCTATTGTACAAATATGAAAATCCATTGTTATGGATTTTTTGGCTCTGATCACGATTATGAAATCTCCATCAGATTCTATCTTTGAGAAAATTAGTTTTGAAAAACCATTCAAATTTCGAACTTTTAGAAGTTTTTGAATTTTAATTGCAAAAGTTATTGAAGGTTTTTTTTCATAAAATGAGTTTACAAATACTCCCAAATATAATGATGTATATTACTTTGATATTATGAACATTTCAATATGATTAAACAATCATGTTTAAAATCTCGAACTTTGGTGGATATTTTCGTATTTATCTCAAAAACTGTATGACCAGGAGCAATTCTATTAGAAGGAGACGGTAGAGCAAATATTTTTCTGTACGAAACCATAATTGAAAGTTGTAAGACAAGTTTTTTTTCGGTTGGGAAATTAAAATAGTTCCAAAAGACACAAGCTATTGCCCGTAATTTTCAGCGCAACCGTTTTAACCCCGTTAGTTAATAAGTACATTTGTTATTTATGAGTTATTTTATGCTAATACCGCTACATTAAACAAAGAAATATAACTGTAAAATTTAATCATATAAATAAGTAATATTGTCTAATTGCATTTTTAATTTCAAGATTATACGACTTATTAACCCTTTCAGTGCCGGACGACGATATATATCGTCGTTAGCAATAGTCCTGACGCGGGGTATCGTAGGATTATTATTTAGCTTCCTCATATTATATCAGTAATTTTATGATAGATACTTAATTGAAAATATACAATTTATGCTTTATATTTCGTTTTCTATGTGAAACTGGGAGCAAATGACGATTATTTTAGTTCGCAACTGCATTTGTTATTAATTGAACCAAATTTTTGTTCAAAAGCTAACTAAGGGTTAATACCACTGTGATTATATCGTAAGAAAACCAAGCAGCCCACAAGAAAAGAGATACTTGGTGATACAGCATTTCGTCTACGAACTTATTATATACGCATTAATAGGTGAAAATGGTTGAACCCGATTACAGAGCACTGATTACTTGTCGGCGGTCGAGGGCCAACTGATAGCAAAGCGAACATCAAAATGACTTATTGTTAGCGGGTCTGCGATACGGACACCTGTAGGTTGTGGTTGCCGAGACATGCCGAGTATATTTTGACAACATGCGACGATTGTCGTACATTCTGGCCAATGAAGTGCAAATACCCTAATTGTTTTTGCGGTTCATAGAATTAATCTTAAAATTGTCAATGCAATTGAACACTATTGTTGCTTTATATGATCAAATGTTGCAAATATAACGCTTCGTTTAATGTAGTGTTATTATCAGAAATTAATTTATAAACTATAAATGTATTTGTAAAGCAAGTTACATATAATACTAGCACCGATGAAATGGCTGCCCTGAAAGTGATGATACTACTGGTAATACGTTCTGTTTTTCTGAGCTATTTTAAATTCTCAACTGAAAATAAAATACGTATTGCAATTTTCAATTAAGGTTTCCTCAAGGAAAATGTTTACTCTATCGCCTCTTGCTATTAGAATTCCTCTTAGACGTCTAGCTTTTAAGATAAACAGAAAAAGTGACAATAAAATCGAGGCATTTTGGGCGCTATTTTGTTCTTTGATCATTGTTCAACATGCATGAATGTTCATTAAATTAATATGTATCGTTATATTCGGGAGAGTTTGTAGATTCATTGTATGAAAAAAATGAACTACCTTTTATAATCAAAATACAAAAACTTCTGAAAGTTTAAAATTAGCATTTTTTTAACCCTGGTGTTTTCAAAAATGGAGTCTCATGGAGACAAATGGTCTTCGTATTATTTAATCAGAAGTTTTCGAGGGTCAGCATAAATATGATTTCAGCAAAAATTCGTGTTGGCTAGTGTTAACATTAAAATTTCAATACTATTATGGTACAGCTTTAATGGTAATAATAACAATAAAATCAACGTAACTTTTTCCAACTTGGTATTTTATCCGTGGAATTCTTCATGATCTACGATGACTGCGTTACGCTGTATCAGCGCTATATTTACTTATTCAATTCAATTCGGATTCACTTATGGCATGATTTACTCCGCGAAGGCGTACCTGAAGATGGTGATGGGAATTTATTGGGGGGTGAGGTCGTCAAGCAAAAGAAGAAGGGCGGCGCAGGCGGAGAAAAAGAGACGGAGAGAAGGTAGAAGGGACAGCAGCAACGAAGGAGAACAGCACAAAAAGCACGTCCTTTTCCCATATTCTATATCCCATATGCTGGCTCATAAAAGTTCCAGGGACGTCTCACGTAGTTCAGATTTACTGAATTGCTTCTTCTTGTTACAATATTGTAGTAAACTAGTATATTTAATAAATCACCATTACTTAATTATTATATATATCGCGTCTGTAAATATTTAATTCCTATTCACAAATTTGTCTGGATCGGAAAATATTTCAGTGTAAATTATTCAAAATTAGTTAGGCAATGTTAAAAATTATTCTAATAGTAAATCATTTTAGTTATAGGAAAGATATGGATCATGAACAACAATATTATTCACGATTATTAAATATCTAACATGACATACTATAAACATGCAGTAGGAGTAGTTAATGGTAATTCTTCAACGGTTTTTGGTCTTTTGCTCGTTCTCTTTTTACATTTTATTGCATTAATTCAATATTCACTCTGATGGTGGTATAATCAGGCGAAATGCCATTTATTCCAGATCGAAATAGTTGTTTGATGTTATACGGCACTGCTTTATTGTGCTAAGCTGAATTTTTATTCATCTCTTGTGCAAATAGAGAATACGTAGCGAGCTATTTCATGTGGTACTGCTTTAAAATGCATATCGGCATTAAATCAAAATAACAATAATCGTGTACACAATATATTGGACACACTTGACTGGATATGAAAGTTTCGTTGCTTTATTACCCTTTATTACTGAACCCTCTTGCGTGCACTTGCTTTTCTGACTTTATTCTTTGCCAATAGAATATGACAAAGAAATATAACTCGAGAAAAAAGGTTCGGCTCGGACCTTATCTAATTGTAAGAATGTCGTCCGTTTCTACTTGATTGCATTGTAATATTTTGCCTCTTGATTACATTAAAAAAACGTTAAATGATAATTACAATTTTTTCCCTCTACCCTTCTGCCACACGCTTTTATGATAAAAGTTACTATAATACAAAACTTGATTTTTAATGCTTCTCTTCTTAACAGTTTCTGTAATTAACGATTCGAATAGTGTTTTAACAGTTTTAAACGGCTTAGTATTTAAAATAACAAAGCTTCACTGAAACTTTAACTTATGTGTACTGTAAATACATCGCGGATTGAATACGTCCATCGAGATTTGTATGTGCCATGATATCCACAAAGAAATTTATTCGCAAGAATAAGAAAAGACAAAAATATTGCGAGTTTTTATTTCTCCGCATTTGGCATTATACGAGTCAGGAGCATGGTCGATCAACAGAGAAGGAGGTAGGGGGCTCGGAATGTCACAGAGGCAAGCAGCAAAAGGGACAGAAGGGAAAGGGCATACGCCCCACAAGGCTGAACATGAATTAAAGTTTTAATTTCTCTAAATCACTGCTCGCCCTCGAGCGCTTTCCACCAGACGGTCCGTTACTTATAGCCCTTTGCCCTTTTTACCGTCGCCTTTTTTCTCATCCGATCTTACCACCGTTCGACCCTCGCCAATCGGAAGAAATCGATATGCACTTATCCGACGACTCTTGAAATCCCAATACCGGGTTCTGTCTTTCCTTCTTCTGCAGTTTATTCTGAACGCTCAGATGAAATCTTTCTCTGATGTTTGGATTTCATGGCTCAATGGAATTTGTGTGCTTTCTTATTACAATTTTCATATATTCAACAGTTGCTCTGTTTGGAAATCTTATTCACTTTAGTACGATGAGCGTTTGCTAAATCTTGTTATTTAACGGTTACGACGAACGTGTAATTACTAATAGTTCTATAAATACATCATAAAATATTAATTGCAATGTAATCTATTAATTTACACAGAATATTGCCAATTGTTATTAAGCGAGTTGATATATTCTGTTAAAATTCCGTTTAACCCATTTGTATCATAAGGAAATATGAAAACAAGGCCTCTATGACTATTTTTTTTTATTATATTCAAGTATAAAAATTACTACAAGTAAAAAAACTTCATATTTCAGCTTTATAAAAAAAGATAAATTGCAAGTATGTGGTTTACGTACATATGTAGTGCTGATAATGGCAAGAATGTTGATTAGTTATTTTGCGCAATATGATAGTATTAGAATTATTGAAGCCATAAAGCCACTTCACAATTTTCGCCCTGATAAATTGATTATCTTCTTTTTTTTTAAGCAAAACAACACGAATTAACTGCCACTCTCATTTTGTTTATTATCATCACTATCGAATCTTATTTCAATAATTCGTCTTCATTTCAGTGGCCCTAATTTCTTCTTCACTATAATCAGAATTACTAATTTCATCTCCAACAACTATTTGGATCCTTCCATTCTATTTTTTAGCTAACGAATGATGATAGTGACCAACAAAGGTAAGCGTATGCACATGGATTTGGTGATTTGTGACCGGGAAAATTGAGGGTATAAATATAGGAATGGGTGGTGCAGAGGTACATATAAATGAACGATACATCTATCCTATTCTACGATAAACATATAATTAAAATAACAAAGTAAAATACAAAATATAATCTAAACGCAGCAACACACAGTTCTACTCTTCACCGACTCGCTTTTCCCACTGTCCTCTCCGCTTTTCGGAAACCCTCTTGAATACCTTTTGTCGCAATTCATACACTCTCTGTCTCTTACGCACATCTCTCGATTCCAAATCAAATCGGCATTCACTCATCGCATCTCATTCACACACATACACAGCTGTACATAAATACGCTTTGGTGATAATGACCAGGAAAGTTTATCGTATATATGCGCTAATGATGCCAATAGATTAATAACCGAATTGAATGAAACTTCACCATCGACTATGTATTGACGAAGTTAACACTAGATTTACGAACTGTGCCAATTTGACTCATTACAAATTTGATTACTACATAGATATAAAACTTAAATATTATTTTTGAAAAACATATATGTATTGGTTTTTAGTCACATAATGAAATATATGTGAATGTTGATTCCTCTCCCCCGCAGACCTCTCAATTCCGTATTATCGAATGTGGTATACCTATGTTTACGGTTGTGAGCCAATTTGACTCATAAAATGATTTAACAGTTCATCGCATAACACATGAAATTTGTAACTTCCATCAGACCAGGGTATCTTGCAGCTTTCAAGCCGCAGGTGATTTGTTTCTCCTCTAATTTTTCTCTCCTTGCATACAATGTTTGTTTGTGTGAGAACCACCCTCTTGTTTTCGCGACTCCGCTACATCATCTTTCTTACTTGCCCACTCCTGTTATCATTTCGATTTGTACATCGTGCGTGATAAGATCACTTTTAGTGAAAATGTATATCAAAAACAGAGTTTCTATGTAAAACAGGTTTTCAATAAGTTTTTTAATAATAAATCTTTCGTTTAAATTGATTTGGAACTATTTTCTTTGCAAAAAACTTCAATCTTTATGTGCGAGTCAAATTGGCTCACTTCAGTAAAAATAGGTATATAATCAATATCCGTAAATCTAGTGTTAAATATCAAAGTGTTTTCACTAATTAATATCATTATATCAATCATTTAAATCGTGCAACAAATTTTATATAGGTACTATCAGATAAATATTTTCAAAGAGGCTCGTTTTTAATAACAATGTTAAACATTTTCCTGAAACACACAATAAAATCACATTGGATTAAAGAGAAATTGTATTATCGATTAAAAGTCAAATTTCAATCGACATTCTCGGAAATAGTATACTCAAATCTCGATTTCACCTCCCCCTTTCCATATGCGCGCATATACAGGAAGGAGCAAAACAAGAGAAGGGGGTTATTCATTTAAAATCATGACGTCGAGCGTAGGGCGTAGTTATAGCGAAGGCGTTAGTATTAACGATAGGTGTACCAGCAGTCGGGCCATCTACAAGAACTTCCTACACCCATTTCACCCCTCTCTCCTTTACCACGATGACATATTGTTGCCATTCTGTGTCCGGATAAACCACAATAAAAAACTGGCATAAATATCGCCCTCGCTTGCCGTGCAGCGCGGCGATGCAGACCGACGCCCTGTAAGAACGTGGTGGCCCTAGATATCAGCGGTCTACAACTACGTGCAAACGTCCTTTTCTCTACGGGGAAGCAGTATGGACTAATTTATCTGAGTGGTTTTTTAGATGGTTATGGAAAGGGCATCCTGAAATTTGCGAGGTTCGTTCTGATCTTCAGCCCTTTGAGTAGGCATTTTCATAATAACGACGTCCCTTTGGTCATTTTTGGTGAAGAATATAATCATTTTTCGTCGTACAATATAATCATATACTCAAATTGTTAAAATTCAGTGGTACAGTTTAATTTAGTAATTTTGTTTCGAAAGCAATGATTATATCTATGGTTATTAAAATTGATAAGATGAGAGATGTAATTGTAAGTGCAAAGTGTCGGTTAAAATATTGGGCATACTTTACGAGGTTGCAGTTATTTGAGAATTTAGTGTTGCACTTACAGCGTAACAGGTTCCTCAGGGCTGGAGGGTGAGATGGAGAGAGACATAGTGGCGGTCAAACATCGTGATGTCCCAGGTGATCTCACACGGTCATCCACCTGAAACAGAAACATTAATATATAATCAGAATGAGTTCGAGTATTTATATCAGAAAGATGGCGAGAACTATACGAAGACTATAATGAAATGTCTATTAAAATAATGTGAACGTTTATTTTTCTTCTGTGTGCCATCATTCTTCATCGGCTATTATTTTTACTGTATTTGTTATTAAATACTATTGTAATTGTTGACGCGTGATAGCGCAACAAAGACAAACGATCCGCCTAAGAAATCGGTGGCCTCGCGAAGCGGTCACCGGGGGCTGCATCGCGTACCGTTAGGCGCGACCTGGCTGGTCATTGTTCGGCAGGATTACCGAAAATACAGGAATCGACAGGCCCATCTGGCTGCCAGATGTTCCAAGTTCAGTCGTCTGGTTTATGACTCAAGTCATAAACCTAGGCGACTGAAAATATTAATTATATTCAACGTCCGTACATCATTTCTTAGAACCGAACCACCGGTTCTTGGAATCCTGCCGTCTACAGTGACCAGCCAATCACAAAATTCGATTTCAGTGACCGACGTCACTTCCGTTCTATCTGCCAATCAGAAAATCATATTCTGAGAAGTACCGAACCCTCCAATCGGAAAATTTCTAAGTTTGCACATCACCCCTTTTCACTACGAACAGTGAGGAGGAGGGGGCCGATTGGAGGGCGATTCGGACTTTGGCGGATAGAACGGAATCAGAACTGCATTAACTACCAAACGAATCAGAACTGTTTTGGCAATCGAACACATTAGAACTGCATTAACTACCAAACGAATCAGAACTGTTTTGGCAATCGAACACATTAGAACTGCATTAACTACCAAAGGAATCAGAACTGTTTTGGCAATCGAACACATTAGAACTGCATTAACTACCAAACGATTAAGAACTGTTTTATCGTAACTATCAATCGACACGAAATCACTATCCTTTCATATCTTGTCATTATCGTCGTTTTAAGTTGTTTTTCGTAAAGTGTTGTTGTATTGTTGTGTTTAACTAGTTGTTAAGTGTAAATAAATCACACATAAGCTCAATCAAGAGTATCAGCTAATTCGGGAGACCCAAAACAACTAGGTTGCGGCACTTTAATTAGTCCCGCGCCATCACGTCAACTTCTCAATCAAGAGACAGAGACGTCGACTCAACATTTTGGTCCTTCGAGCCGGATCCAGCGACTGCATCCGATTGTCTCCCGAGTTGCAACAGCAACAAACTATTAAACACGAGACTGGTTGTGCTCGAGCAAGAGGCAACCCAAGCAACGACAAATCCACCCACGGATTTTTCATCATACCAACGCAAAGTTGCGCTCAAACAAGAGGCAACCCCAGCATCACAAAAATCCACTCACGGATTTATAAGCCGCAACCAAGCGGAGTCAAGCAGTGCAAACCGGAGCCAAGCAGTGCCAACCGGAACACAGCAGAGCCGAGCAGTTCTCAGCATCACGCAGCCAAGCAGTACCAACCGGAGCCTAGCAGAGCCACGCAGAGATACGCAACCAAGCGACTCAACTGAGAGATTCTCCAACATCACGCAGCCAAGCAGTGCAAAACCGGAGCCAAGCAGTGCCAACCGGATCAACTGAGAGATTCTCCAGCATCACGTGGCCAAGCAGTTCTCGCAGCTAAAGCATCATCGGCAGTCGTCAAACAAGAAACAAGGTCAGATCGTACGCTTATTAGTCGCATCACCATCCTTTTATTAATCCAACCACGTTGCGCAATATCCTTGAGCGCCGATAATGTCATTTCCTGTTGAATCCAACATGACTACCGAGCAAATAGCCAATACCCTTCGTAACAAACGCACGAGTCTAAAGGGGAAACTGACCCTTTTTAAAAAGTTTTTAGACGGTTGCGATGAAAACACAGATCGCATAATTATTCGAAACAAACTAAACCGCATTACCCAACATTTCACAGACGTTTCTAAGTTACATTTAGAATTAACATGCGGTAACGATACGATCGATTGCGCGGATGAAGAAAATCAATTAGAAGACGAATTTGATCTCTTAGACTGCCGAGCACAGCATTTAATCATCACCGCGACTACAACAACGACGTCGACTCACGGCGCGATTTCTCCGCGAAGCGATAATACCAGTAACATGGGTGAGAGCGATATCAAATTGCCACGAATAAACCTACCATCGTTTAATGGTCAGTACGAAGACTGGCCAGGTTTTTCCGAACAATTCATCTCCTCGGTCCACGAAAATAACACAATCCCGGACCATAAAAAACTTACATATTTACAGTCGTGCTTGACCGGTGAGGCGGCAAAGGAAATACAGTCTCTCGGGAACTCAGCAGACAAGTATCAAATCGCGTGGTCCATGCTGAAGAAGGCCTTTGACCGACCATCCATTCTGGTTGACAACCATATCAGAGCACTAGTGTCATTATCAACCAAGAGCAAAACACAAAACATTCCTTTAAATCGGTTTCTCTCGGAAGCCGCAGCACACTATCGTTCTTTACAAACGTCGGGGCATTTAACTGTCGATACGATATTAATACACTTGTTAACATCTCATCTTGACAACGACTTATTAACAAAATGGAAAGAATCGAAGGGGACAGAATTCCCGGACATCGATAGATTCTTCGAATTCCTTCGCGAGCGGTGCGATATCATAACGTCGGTAAACGGAAAAGCCGCTGCACAACAAACGCCGCGAAATCATAATCAGACTACGCGTTCAAATCCTCACGCACTGCAACACGTTGTATACCGCGAAAAACCGCGCAACACTTACGTAACCCGAACAAGGGAACATTGCAACATTTGCCAGAATGCTCATTATACGCAAAACTGCGACCGACTCACTCAGGCGAATCATCGCGAACGTATTAAGTTAATCGAACGGTTAAATTTATGCACTAACTGTCTGCGCACCGGGCATAGAATCGACGAATGCACCGCCTCGTCGTGTAAACGATGCAATCGCCGGCATCACACGCTTCTCCATTGCGAGCCTGACGGGATTAAACCTTCGCCGCAGACTGAAAAAATTCTTGATAGCGAATCATCGTCATCGCAAGTTCTAACAACTTGTCTTAAGTCCTCGACACAAGCTGAAGCATTACTATTTACAGCGGTAATTGATATCACAGACCGAAACGGAAGGGCTCACTCTTGTAGAGTCCTCTTAGATTCGTGCGCGCAATCTAATTTCATGACGGAAGAATTAGCAAAAAAATTAAACTTAACACGGTCCAAAATCGATATTCCGGTAAGCGGCATTAATCAAGTAGAATCACGCGTAAAACACAAGGTACGTACAAACATCGCTTCACGAAACGCTACATTTACTCAAGAACTAACATTCTTAGTCATACCGAAAATCAGCGAGACGCTTCCATCGCGTTACGTAGATCGCGGATCGCTACAACTACCGCGAAATATTAAACTGGCAGATCCAGGTTTCCATAAACCCGCTAACATCGACGGTCTAATTGGCGCTGAATTATTCAGCCGATTACTGTGCGTCGGACAGATCACTTTGAACAATGGAGCAGTCACACTCCAAAAAACGAAGTTCGGATGGGTCGTGTCGGGCACACCGCATCCGAACACAGTCATTCACACTACAAGGTGTCACTTATCGACAACCGGGCAATGTAGAAGTAACGCGAAGATCGTGAACCGCAAGGAGTACAGCGAGCAACAGCTCTTAACTCCAAAGAGACAAGCGTACGAAACGCATCACGCAATGCACACCAGTCGCGCCAAAAATCCAAGGCGATACGTAATAAATACACCCTCTAGGAAATCGAATTGCAGTAGCGGAAACTTTTACATCGTCGCGAAGAAATTCCAGTCGGCAACCAAGTCGTTGGATTTCGGTCGCGAAATCGGTCCAGCACGACCGTACGAGTCCAAGGGATTCCAAAACGCGGTCAACTATAGCGCTAAATTTAATCATCCAATACTATTTCACACATTATTTCCGAACCCTCTCCAGGCAAAATACATTTTTTAACCGCGTGAAAATCAATCGACAAACGTAACAGACTATCCACACTAGCAACATTTTTGAACAATCATAGCATCATCAGAGTGGGAGGTCGGATCAAACGTACCAGTATAGCACCAACGCCATCCGATAGCTTTGCCTTCTCTGTATAATTTTTAACTACCGTTCTTATCCACGAAATTCACACGAATCATTATCATGCCGGAGCATCCACAATATTAAGCGCCATGCGCCAGACTCATTGACCATTAAACGATCGAAAACAGCGGAAACACCATGTCATTTTCGCAATCGTAGATGCTGTGCTAAGCAACAAAGCTCCGTCTATCATGTCTCGTGGAAATTGAGGCGAATCTTGAACTCGCGACCGCGCATCCCAATTTCCCGTATTCCTAATGACTCCTGATCCTGTCCTAATCGGTGATGCGACAACAAGCACATCAAATCGAGATCTGCGACCTACGACAATGGCGAGCTTGTCTCGTTCATCACTACTAGCAGTGAGCGAAAACAACCATCGCGACGGAGTGAAAACTAGCGCGAGTGTCCGAGAAGCATCCGGGTACCAATACCGTCCTTCGCGTTATTGCATACGTTCGGCAACAAGCGAATAAGCACAGCGTAAATTTAATATCACCGCTTCTGTTAGATATAGAAAACGAATAACCACGAGCGCGTTTTATCTTCTATTAATCATTATGTTCACATATTATCTGTAGCTCTATCATATAGATTATGTAAATCATCAATTCTATATCATTCAGTAAGTTTGCATATTACTCTTAGCTCTATCGTATAGCGTATGTAAATCGTCTTCTTATAATCACATAACTATCGTATAATCATCTTATATTAACCATTAGCATTATCATATAACACGGCATGCTAAATGCTACGAATTTCCGAGGGCGTAATCTTCCCTAGCAAATCTTGGCGCATTTATACAAGCACGTATATCACATTGAACGCAAGCCGTTCAAGGGGGGGAGTATGTTGACGCGTGATAGCGCAACAAAGACAAACGATCCGCCTAAGAAATCGGTGGCCTCGCGAAGCGGTCACCGGGGGCTGCATCGCGTACCGTTAGGCGCGACCTGGCTGGTCATTGTTCGGCAGGATTACCGAAAATACAGGAATCGACAGGCCCATCTGGCTGCCAGATGTTCCAAGTTCAGTCGTCTGGTTTATGACTCAAGTCATAAACCTAGGCGACTGAAAATATTAATTATATTCAACGTCCGTACATCATTTCTTAGAACCGAACCACCGGTTCTTGGAATCCTGCCGTCTACAGTGACCAGCCAATCACAAAATTCGATTTCAGTGACCGACGTCACTTCCGTTCTATCTGCCAATCAGAAAATCATATTCTGAGAAGTACCGAACCCTCCAATCGGAAAATTTCTAAGTTTGCACATCACCCCTTTTCACTACGAACAGTGAGGAGGAGGGGGCCGATTGGAGGGCGATTCGGACTTTGGCGGATAGAACGGAATCAGAACTGCATTAACTACCAAACGAATCAGAACTGTTTTGGCAATCGAACACATTAGAACTGCATTAACTACCAAACGAATCAGAACTGTTTTGGCAATCGAACACATTAGAACTGCATTAACTACCAAAGGAATCAGAACTGTTTTGGCAATCGAACACATTAGAACTGCATTAACTACCAAACGATTAAGAACTGTTTTATCGTAACTATCAATCGACACGAAATCACTATCCTTTCATATCTTGTCATTATCGTCGTTTTAAGTTGTTTTTCGTAAAGTGTTGTTGTATTGTTGTGTTTAACTAGTTGTTAAGTGTAAATAAATCACACATAAGCTCAATCAAGAGTATCAGCTAATTCGGGAGACCCAAAACAACTAGGTTGCGGCACTTTAATTAGTCCCGCGCCATCACGTCAACTTCTCAATCAAGAGACAGAGACGTCGACTCAACAGTAATCGTACTTCTACTTCATTTTAATTGTATTATATTTTTCGATTTAGTTATTTCTGTCTCTCGGATAAATAAAAGTTTATTCAGTGTATCCACCACTACTTCACATATCATTGCGCGCAAATGGGGTTTCAACACTAGATATACCAAGGCAGTCAAAATGATTGGTTCCAAATATTTTATAAACATTTTTTAAACCTATAGGGTAACTAAATACTAAATATTCTACACCGATTTTATGTATATTAATAAAAACGTAAATATTCGTTTGTTCCCAATCTTAAATCTTCGATAGTTTTTCACTGAATGCTTTGAAATTTTGACGCAACATTGCAGTTGAATGTAGATGTCATACCTGTGGCAGGTAAAAACATATTATAATCAGACTAATCCACAGCAATGCGTGGCCGGGTACAGCTAGTATCAAATATAGGTTATTGTACTGATAATGTCTTGTACCTCTTGGGTCCTTCCTATTCAGTTGACTTATTTAATATATTAAAATGGTTTGAACGACGGTAATTTTATTGTTAGCGTTTTCTTCTTTTATACAACGATGATTGTGTGATCTTAGTATGCTATGTTGTTATTTACAGGCGAGTGTAATAGACTAATGTAAACACCATGGACGATTCGCCAATAGCATAGCTTCGATTGTTATTAATGAGGTAATTTAATGAAATATTCAGAGATACGCTTGTGATCACCAATGTCCAAGGTTGAATTCTGTCGTTCTATTAAGTGTGAGCAAACATATCAGTAATTTAGACCTCAGTGTTGAATCTTCGACAGAGAAATCGTAGAAGGTTTTAAAATTATTTAAAAATTAATAATCTCTCATAAATATATTGCATAACACCGATTTCGTGAAATGTGCGTGCCGATGAGATTCCATGGAATTTCTGCGACAATTATCTTATTGAGATAGTTCAGCCTGTACGTTAACTCTAAATCGGTCTTTGTATTTTTTACACAGAATTTAGCTGTTTGATATGTAATATTTAAGATGGAATTAGGTAATCTCATGTTTCAACAGGATACTTAAAAAAAAGTAATATTTCCCATAGAATTTCACGTTATTTACTTTAAAATATCACATATATTTTCTGTGATAGAAGAAAACGGAAACGCAATATAAAAGGATAAATCAAACGTCTTCCAAATTCTTTGTATGGATTTCGTCAATAAGGAACCATGCAACAGGTAGAGAAAGATATGTCTTTGAAGTATCATGTTCGACAGGATTTATACAGCACTTTCTGTATAAACGGAAGCAAGTAACCTCATACACTTTATACACATTTAAACATAACTGGAAAAGAAACTATATAAATTTCCAGAATTTTCAAATTTACCAAAAATCAATCAATTGATATATAAATTGCATGCGCAATTAACTGAAAATTAAATTCATAATTTCAATCACTTTTGAAAAAGTTGAGTTTTTGAAAACCATGCTCTACAATAAGTTATCGCTGAATATTAATGAAAATGTGTATCCAAATTTCAAGAACCGTAAGAAATAATTAACACTTTAAACGAACTGACAGTAAACAGAAGACCTCCCAATATGACGTGCCGCGACGCAGCGTCATCGTTATCTTGACAACAATGCTACTGCTCTGCACGATAACATAGACTAGTTTGAAAATAGGAGTATGGTATGGAGTTTTAATTATTTACAAAGCTGTTTAACATAACTGTGTAATCCATTAAAAAATGTATTTTTCCCTTTCGAATAATTCGCTGATCACGAAAAAAGAACAGCTAGTTTACTTCAACACGTTACGTTAAAATTACTTCAACGCCCACATAAAATCATTATACTAGCAAATCTGTTTGAGGTGTTTAAAGTCTGAAGATATCATCTCTACTCAAAACAAAGACATTTAATGGTATGAAATTAACAGTGTTTAACTTTTTGTGGGGGGAGACCTTTTTGTATATTAGAAACTACTCATTTACTTATTATTTATATATATTTATTATATATTTATATTATAGTGAACTATAAATTACTCTTTGCGTTATCCTGTTTTGCCAGTTGTATTTCAATATTAAGACTCTAACTGGATGTATATGCGCTGTTAAATTATAATAAAATTAAAAGAGTTAATTTTAAGTTAATACCTTAATTTGGGGACATTCAAATTATACGTATATACAAGTAGCCATGAATTCTAATATCTAAAAATGGTAAC
The DNA here is from genome assembly GCA_910591515.1 of Cerceris rybyensis. Taxonomy (NCBI): domain Eukaryota; kingdom Metazoa; phylum Arthropoda; class Insecta; order Hymenoptera; family Crabronidae; genus Cerceris; species Cerceris rybyensis. Next base: position 299,802 of record OU342789.1, read on the forward strand.
ATTTTAGATACTATCAATTCTGAAAATTATATGACAGTAAGAGTTATTTGTTATGAATGTGCCTGAACCTACGAGTGATTGATTAACTTTTTGCCCTACGATTTCTTTTCTGACTGAATGTACAATAACTCAGAATTAATAGTTGAAATTAAAAATTATCACTGACTTCTAACATAACGTAGGAAATGCAATATTACTAGTATTAGAATTATTCATCTCGTGATCGTCTAATATTTTCAATTTAATAGCTTGGAGAACTTCAAAATTTTCGATTTGGATTACCGCATGACGAGTGTCGCATGTCATTGTAAGGCAAGGAGTTAATAAATGTAAAAATCGAATGCGATATGAGCCTTTTAGCCAGCCTTAATTAGTATATTAGACATTGAATTTACCCAGACGAACTTTGTTCTCTAAACGAAAGTTAAATAATTCACTTCATTGCGATCCTGATAGTAAGCATAATTACATTGACGTAAACTGACAAATTCAGTCGAAATTGAGCGCCCCACTCCGTCTGTACAGAGAAATATTACGATCATATTTTTCTCTCGTGAATGATGACTGAAGCGCACCCGCGATTTCCAAGGGATTAATAATGGCAGTAGAGCATTCTACGACAATCGTAGAGAGAAACAAACACAGCCCCGGGGCGAGTGGACCAGACTCGCACCGACATCAATCTGAACGAGCGAGCTGTACCCCTAACGAGCCACCGAGTCATATAAATTTTATTGCCATTTCATAAATCCTGACGACTACCGCTAGTAACCGTTTCAAAGCTTTCCGTGAGATTATCAGAATGTATAAAGTTATAGATCTTCGTATGGTAACAATTCTACCTTTTTTGCTTTATAGTTTAATAGCCATTGTGATAATTATAGTGGGACTTATGATTTTATCTATGAGTATTGTGTCTCCTCCTGGTACGAGTTAACTTCTCAATTTTGTGCAAGTTAAAAATAATTAATTTCGAGACGTTTTTCATTGGTAATAATTGTCATGATGAATATGATTACTGGCGAATAACTCGAAGGCCATAGAAAATCATTTTAAAATTCCGATTACAGAAAGAAGGCGATAGAACATCTACAGTAATAATAATAATTGATGGTGAAGGATTAGAGTAACAATTTGCTTAGGGTTTTGGATAAGTGCAGTTTGTCACGTAAGCGTTTCGGTGTTATAAAGATGTGATAGATTAATCAACTTAAAAAAAGATTGATAATTAATTTTGTTTGATGATAATAATCGTTAGAAGCTGATTGTAAGTTCGATTGAATGTACATTCGCAAAATATATTTAAATTGTATACTTTAATAAAACGAAATATTAAACATTATTAATAAACTTGTCTAATGATTGGTGCTTAAAATAAAACGTAAGGAGTCCAATGAAATACTTTTATAAAGAATTGTAAGATAAAGAAAAATGTAATTTTAAATGTTGAATTATCTGTCACTGTTTATATATTTGCGTGAAAATCAAATCCAAATGTTGCGATTACACAAACAAGAAACATTTAATTGTAATTAGAGATCATTTCGATATTCGTACAAACGTTTCAAGAAACGATATAAATAGACGATATAAATTTTTGTAGTTTACATATTGATTTGAACATTGAGAATTATACGTTCAAGACACTTAAAAAAATGATCATTAATTAAGCAAACTCTGAAGATCTTCATGGCAATCAACACATTGGAAACATTGAAATATATTATATATAGTTGATTCAGTTCGATTTGATAACGATTCCAGTTTGCAACTAAGCCGACAATGTTTTCAAATTCCTTCCTTCTCATTCTGTGCATCTTGGCGGGAAGCGAGCCTGATTTACATTTCATTCATTCCTCGCTATAAAAATTCAGCGACAATAACTTACTTTGTTCCATTCTCTACGGTCGTAGGGACCGCTAACCCCTGGGGTTCAAGATTCATGGGCTGTCCCATAATTGCGATTAGTTTTTGGTTTACATTATATTTTTTTCTTAATTAAAAAAGGTGCATCCTGGGTTGTATTAACGTTTTATTCTTTCTTGCATTTTTCATAGTTCCTAGCTTTATTTAAACGCGATGAATTTAAAAAATATTTTTTCACTATTGTTTTGATATTGTCTACACATGAATTCGGAGTACTCCTGAAATGTTTTCAATCAGAAATTCAAGCGAAAGATAAGTACCACATTGTTCTTTTTTGAGTTAAGTTTACTACTACAGAACTTGAGCTCAAGATAAAGTTCTTTTGCCATACGTATAATAGGCAATTTGACATATAAATAATATTGTAATTGCTAGAAATACCCTATAATAGTTTAACTGTAAACATTAATTTGACTGAAAACTAAGATTAAAAACATCTTCAGAGATTGATTTTTACATTTATTGCTTCTAATAGATACTGTACTTTGATATTAAATGAATTATATTTAGGCGAAGATCCCAGTATTTCTAATTTTTCTGTGAAGACTCTGGTAAACAAAATTGTGGCGATCTTAGAATTCTCTTTTCTCCAGACATATCTAACACTGGTCTTACCGGCATTCGATGATTATCTATTTTTCCCGAACCTGCTCATTCAATTGGCCATAAATTAACTATAGTACTTTTTCGAAAGTTAAACAGAATATTGTCCATTTAATGTTATAAACATCACAGAAAAGGGCTTTTAGTTAATAATTTAGTTAATAAAAGTATCATCTAAAAATATCGGAAAAGGTCTCTTATTCTCACAGTACTCCATCTTGCACTTTGTATCCAAGCATGCACGATAACATCCTAACAAGATTTAAAAATTAATCCCTTTAATACGGAATAGCTAAAACTGATCATCGGCCATTCAGCCAGGAAAATCTATAGGAAGCAAGAGAGAGGGAGACAGAGAGAGAGACGAGATGGAGAGAAAGGTAGAGTCAGGACAGGATCGAAATGTAATTAAGAGAGCAAATAATCCGAGACGAACAAACTCCATGAAATGGATCAAAGAACTGAAAAGCGAGAGAGAAGGATAAGTAAAAGAGGCGGAGGGAGAAAAACGAAGAGATGTACCGATAGAACCGATGAAAGGTAGTAGCAACAGGACGACGAACTTCTCTCCTTCTCCCTCACCCTGTCATCGTCCTGTCTAGCCCGAAGGAGTAGGGCAACGAGGGGTCTCGGCAAAGACCCTCGATAAATATTTCCGTCAAGTGACCGGGGTTGGAATTCAAAGAGAGCTGAAAGGTGGAATCGAGAGCGAAACGAGTCCATCCTCTCTTCACCAGCCGGTTCAAGGGATACCCGACTGGGAACGGTGGAAAGGGGTAGTCCAGAGGAGATTAGGAGCCAGTATATTTGCGTTAGGTTACGTACTTGCGCGTTTAATCAGCCGTACGCCCGGAAAGGATGGTAAACAAGAAGAAGGAAAAGAGAACAAGAAAGTCCTGCTAAGCTTTTACGGGCCAAAGACATGTTACTGTTGAAACGTTGAGAGCTAGATATGTTCCTTTCAGTAAATTTTATTCTCAAACTTACTATTATCAGTACTTATAGAAATTATAATGAATGAGTTATTAATTGTACTTTATAAGTAACACATCCTTTTTTTTTACTATTTTACAGTTTCTTTTTTATGTTGCAAGCAGTTTTTCAGAGTTACATTATAGGTTTCTATTTGTAGAAGAAATTACGGAAGAAAGCGAAAGAAAGAGAATACGCAGACATTACGAGACGTCGATAGCGTGACAGATTGCTTCCAGTATTTTCCGCCACATACATCACCAGGCATCTTAGTTCTAGTTCAATGCTCATCACCGCCCTCGCCCTTAATTGGCATTACCTACTCCAATCTCCTTCCGTTGCGTTTTGGAATATTTTCTATCGCCAATATGCTATGTAAAGAATAATTTTTAAATAGAATATATATATAGACAATAATAACTACTTTTATATATACATATATATTTATAATAAAAATCGTTGTAAGAAATGTCTAATAAAAGTCGATGTCTGTGCGCATAAAAGAGTTCTAAAATTATTAACATCATTAATTATGTAATTCGTGAAAGAAGCGAAAAACTTTTTTTGAACATAGAACGATATTAATTTGTGAATTAAACTTATGTATAAGAAAAATAATTTTTATGAAGAAGGCCAAGTGTTTTCTTCTTTCATTGTTAGTTTTTAATCTTAAAAAAATGGAACTACTGTAGCAGTCTTATACTGTTGTTCGATTGAACCGCGCGATCTGGAGCCGATTTGATTGTCTTTTGTCATTAATTGTAAGAAACGAGAATTTGCGAGGAGGCAGTCCTCAGAATTTTATGTTTTTATGATTATGATAGCTCTTAAGTTTCCGATTATGGTGTATATATGTTAAAAGTGTTCAATAAAGAGGATTAATGTTTTACACTACGTGTTATATAATTTATTTTTTTCGTATAATTTTTATTTTACTCGTATCATTCAATTTATGAGAAGAAAGAAGTTAAATGTGAAAATAAAACGATTTTATTTCGGAATTTCTTAAAAAAGTCACAACTGCGCTGCATATGTGTAAACATTACGACAGGTCCTCTTTAAGATCAGTTATTTATGAAAATCTTCATAAAAGGAATTATTTATCTCACTTATCTCATAGTAACTGAAAGTATATTTCATCTTACAAAATTTAACAAAGACTGTGCGTTTATGTTTGACAATAATTTCGTGTGTATAAATAACTTCTTTACGTAAACATAAAATAAATGTCAATATATATATATAAGTAGAGAAGATCCAAAAAAGGTCAAGATGAAACAACAAAGTTGTTTGTTAGATATCGATATTTATTACTTAATACCATAATTTTTTTTCGAGTATGCTAACAATTTTTGTTAATTATGTCGATCAACCATCAAGTTAGCCAATAGACTGCCACAATACTTTAACCCATGTATCGATAACAATTCAGAGGGTCAGTGACAAACTGCAAACCGCACTTTCATCGTCAGGTATACGATTAAGGGGAAAATTCGTTCCGTTTTAATGGGGAGTGAAAATTAAATACCGCGGTGTGTCCACCCCTTAGGTCCGGTCACCTAATAATTCATACGAGGAATGTAAAAAGGGCGAGCCCTTTTTTCGTCCATCTCACCTCTCTCGTAGAGAAGAAGAAGGTCAGGGTGAGAAAGCCAGCCATGGGGGCGTAGAAAAATACGAGTTCGTGTTTATCTTAAGATTTGTAGCCGCCTTGTTCCTGATATTTATAGGCTTTGCAAGGCTGGGGAATGCTGTAGACTGATAGCCCGTTAGATTTTATTATGTTTTTTTTATGGTGGTCGTTATTGGCGTAAAAAGAAATGTTATTTGGAGATTGATATTTTTCAATATCATTATGGTTTTCATTTATTTGACAAATCCAAACTCCATTCCTGTTTGTCAGTGGAAGCCATTTTTTCATTCAGTACCATTTGAAACATTATTTAGGAGAACTTTGTTGAAAATATTACAAGAAATTGTATCAGGAAACGATATTATACTCGGTGGGCAATATTTTTTATTTTTTCAGTAACCATGTGTTGTAACTTAAGGGAAGCCAGTGAAAACTTGTACGTATATAGGATGTATTTATATATCAGCGTTGTTGAAAAAAAAACATACAAAGTTACGAACTCTTGAAAAGGAAGATTCCAAACGCTAATAAAATACGTAGCTGGTGAATATTAAAAATAATTACACAGAATAATGCTGTAACACTTACACCTATAAATCATTTCATTTAAAGAATGAACGATTTCGTGGCAACTAACAATTTTTGCTGTATTAATCGGTCAAATTTATACAACTATTAAAACATTTCGGTATTTTGGAGTATCAAGTGAAGCATTCATATCAATTGAAATCGAATTAGAAGAAATAAGCAAAGTGTTATGATTTCTACCTGCTACATGTACTTAATTGTTAAATTAATAGCAAAGCGATACAGACTTGGTTAGAGATGAATTCGATACAGCGATATTAAAAAGACTTACAAATTTTGAAAAAAGATTTACAATAATCGCATTTTTCCCAAAAAAATCCGCAAGGAAGTATTCGTGCGCGTAGAGTAATTCTGCAAAGGTACCGCAACGTTTGAAGGACCTACCCACGAAGGTCTTATTTAGAATTAAGGAAATGGCGGTTGTAACCTCTTGAAAATGATAATTGCGTACCTAGCATATAGACGATTCACTAATCCGTGCATTTCATTATGTTGACAAATGTACTTTGCGCCCTATGCATTTACAAATGTTTTCTTTTTACCAAATTGTTATCAGAAACAACAACGAAATATAATAGTTTTGTCACATTAGGCAAGCATCATGATGTATACTTACAATTAAGCCTTCCTTCCTCTTTTAATTTTTTGCGGACGGAGACATTTTTGTATGTTGAGAGATACTTATCAACTTGGCGATCAAAAACCACCTTTTAATCAGAAAATTAGATTATTATTGTATATGAATTGTAAATTACTATTTGTGTCACCGCATTTCAATGGTCCTATTTCAATTTTTAAACTTCAACCATATATACATGCCGCGTTAAATTACAATTTAATTTATTCACCGACGATATGTATGCGTAGGTAGTCTTCAAAGGGCTAAATAAATAAAAGTGAGATACAGATTACCTTTACACGGTTTTGTTGGTAAAAGTGTCACATTTCTTGAATAAATAGGTAAGATATTTTTATTTCATAACGCAAACGGTTTTGTTTCCAGCTTGTTTTTCATTAGTAAACATATTTTTTAATAATGTCTGATCTCGGAAAAAAAAATCACGTTAAATGAATAATATTTGTAAACTACGAGAAGTCTAAGCTTGCTGCTCCATTATAATTGGAGAAAAGAAATGTACATTTTGCCACTTCATGAATACCTCTCTCTGTGTGGTAATAATAATAATAATAATAATTGTAAGGACTACATGTATTGTTTAGTATTCGACTATACGTTGCATTCATCATTTTATTCATACTTCACATCCAAATTTTTAGACACTGAATTTATATGATTAAATTTTGCTTTCTACTGTAGGTTTTAAAAAAGAGCTGGATAATTTGTCACCAGCATATTCCTTTTTACTTGAATTAAAAGCTATTTGAAATATGTGGAAATACAATTATTTGCAATATTATCTTATATTAATTTTTTATTTTCAATATCTTTCGATATATCGTTTCACGATATCTAACATTACAGTAAAATTTTTCTTTCGGGAAATTTGTATGCAAGTTATTTTACTCTTAATAATGTTGGTGCATTTTGCTGCATAAATAGCAGAATACTATAGGAATAAAATATAATGTAAATGAAAATAACATTATTTCAACGCTTGGAATTTCATATGTTAAATACAAGAAAAGTATTTTAGTAATTATATAATTTATGCATTTCGTTTTGGATAGATCATTTTCGCGACTATTAATGTCAACACAAAAATGGCAGAGTATCTATTGGAGATTACTTAAATAAAGTGAAAATCTATGTTGAGTATAGCTCGACATAGGACTGCAAGGGGTTCAATATTTTGATTGCATGTAGTAAATACAAAATATTTAAAACGTTTAGTTCTGGCGTAAAACTTACAATTAGTGGTGCACATATGTATCAGAAGTCGCAAAGGGGTTATTAAAAGTACATAACAGCATATAAAATGAAGCACATATTTGACTATAAGAATAAATGCCATCCAAATAATAACACTTGTGTCGAAAATCAATGCAAAAGGGTATGAAAACTGTTCAAGTAGTTAAAAAGCCCTATACACAGACGACATAAGAACCAGGATTTCAAGAGGAGACACAGAACCCAGTTATGGCATCCGAGGAGGGGTGAGCCTCTGTTATTACAGGATCGAGGCTACAACTTGCTGCAAAACTAAATGCTTTAATCCCTTAAGAACAATAATAAGAATCCTTTCTCTGTTGCTCCTAGTGTATCAGTGTTAAAATTACTAAGCCGTATGAAGAACAAGGAGGGAGAGAGTCTTCCAACTTAATTCAAGGTCTCCTTGAATGTTGCACCGTAATCTTCTACGCGGCTCCCTCTTGAATACTCCAACACTGTTCACTAAATTGGTCTTTATATTTCTTTTTTCAACTGTTTCTTCATTTCATTACATTTTCAACACCTCAAACCTCATATGAAGTTACGAAAAAAATAGTTAATTCTAAAAAATAGGTCCACAGTTTAAATGTTTGTTTTAATTAATGAAGAAGTGAAGGAAGGAATGCCGATTTCTTTTACAAAATATCTAATCATAAATCTTTGAATTTTAATCGATTTAGCAATTTTTTTTGTGCAATGTCTGTTGTTACATGATACTTTGAACGTTTTGATTTCACATGCAGGGAGCGATTTCTCAAGAGATGGGGCTTCCAAACACAACATAATTTGTTGCAGTTATCAAGATACTATATCGTATGTTTAAATGTTGAACGCCATCGGTATTTCGTTTGTTTCATCCTTTTTACTGTAGTAAAATTTTTTCTATTAAAATTACATCATTACTAAGCAGAAATATTAAAGGCAGAAGTAGATACGTAGTCAGCGAGGCTTTACCTTTTCCTTTTCAAATATTTAAATATTTAAAGCGTAAGAAAAATTTTTGAATATTACAATTTTAAAGTCATATGAAATTTCATTGAATTTAACAGCGCCGGTCACCGGTGATCTCCGCGGAATTCAACGTTTTAATAGCACTCGAAATAAATACTTTCAGTTTACTCATTACATATTTGTGAACTGATCTTCATTGATGAAATTACTGAAACTGTAGAAAACCGATCCGAAATATGTGAAATAATTTACGACGAATGTTAAACAAATAATTAGGTTGATCAATAGGAGAATGGCTTCTATGTTAATCGTATCTTTACTAATTTAAACGCAGTCATTATCATTTCCATTTTGCATCACTTTGCTTAATGTACCACGATTACAATGTTTGAAATCCTTATTTACCATTACTTGGTACAAACATTAAAATAAGTCTATATAAACGTGATAATTTCTCATACCACGAAATAATTATAGTTTGCGTCAACGATGAAAGGCCTTTTATTTGTACAGTTTCATTGAAATCTTTTAAAATAGAATTAGAGTATAACCTAACATTATCGATTTAATTTCTCGTCCGGAATTTGAATTATGATTATATTTCATCTCAATTACATTGTATTTCATTTATCATTTTTGGATGACAAACAGTGATCCATTTATTGCCGATTAATAGCGGTATATATTTTTTACATAGTTTCTCTTAATAGCACTTCTTGTCTCTCGAACATATCTGTGTTTCATTGAAATGTTTACTGGATCAGCATTTATATTTCGCAAATCAGAATTTCCTACATGAATGTTTCTGCGTATAAAATGACTTGTCTCTACATTTAATTATTGACATATTTTCCTTCCTTCTTATCTCCGATATTTTGTCAATGCCTCAGTGTCTGTAAAAGCAATAAGCGGAAGAAGGAAGTAACCGACAGCACGGAGAAACGATACGTTTCTTGTTCGCCGCTGGTATGTTCGACAGCTTTCCTGTAAATGTTGAAACTCTAAAATTACTTACAAAGAGAGTGATATGAGTGGTAGTTTATTAAAGCGAAGAAATATAAATGTTTCATTATAAATGAACTGTTAAGTTTCAGCCAATAAGTCTTTTCGTCTTTGCAATGGTTACAAATCAACGAAGTGAAACCATTTCATACTGGAAGTAACAAAATATTTAAAAATTCCTAATTCACTTTAGCATTGATGTTGAGCTCTTTATAAAAGTCAAAGTGTTACCAATTCTATAAATCTGTCATTTAAAATTCGGAACATTATCCCTTTTAAAGTATCTAGGTAATATGTTGCTAGCTGAGATATTACGATTAACTCGGCGATACCAGTGATATTAATGTTGTAATTTGAGTTTCTGAATTTTTAATTTGTTTAAAATTTAAAACATTATTTCTCACGTGCTATCTAGATAGTATGTTATGTATTAGCTAATATATTAGGAGTAACGTGGCTGTACGAGTCAAATTAATTTTGTAATTTGCGACTCTACATTTTAAATAACAGACTGTCGTTTAAAATTTTAAATATTGCTTGTCTCGAGGTATGTAGATAATATGTTATTAGTTAATATCTTACAGTTAACGCTGCGGTATCAGTAATATTAATCTTGTAATTTGCGTTTCTAAATTTTAAATAAAGCGCAGACGTTTAAAATTTGAAACGATACTCCATTCTAGGTATCTACATAATATATTATTAGCTAATACATTACAATTAACGCGGGTGTACCAGTGATATTAATGTTGTAATTTGTGTTTCTAAATTGCCTTAATTGATTCGATGGAATGCAACACAATTGAGATCTAGTAAAGGGACCCGTTGCTTCGAATCCCCAAAGGACGTCTAATTTAAATGAATGGTAATACCGAATCAGGTCCGTTATATATATATCTATGCGGATAACGAAGACGACGACTAGTTTCAACGTAGTAGTATAAAAGTCCTTTTCCAGCAGGTAATAAAAAACCTGTCACGCAGCAGCGTCTCAGTCGAAAGTTGGCAAGGAGGAAGGAAAAGAATACCAATTTATTATTCAATCTGGGTCGAGTGATTAGCATGCGCTGGTACTCGGCGTCTTCGTCCTCGGATCCTTCTAAATAATGTAACACGCACACCGCAAAGAGGCGGTGAAGACCGGCAGCCTCATCGGGCAGCCCTTACGTTCTCCCTTGATATCATATTTTCCAGTTTCATTATCGTATTTAAATAATTACATGACGCTTTCTCATGAAGCACGAAGGAAGAAATATTTGATAATATCGAGAAGCCAATTCACGTAACCTAATATGCACAGAATTTTATGTCTTGAATGAAAAAGTTCTTTTTTGCGTAATAACTCATCGATAAATATTCATAATCCATATGTATTCTAGATATTTTGTTACTAAAAACTAAATAACTTTCAATACTTCAGTTGATTAAGAAACTTATAAAATATAAATGACTGCAGTAATACGGGTGGAAAGATTGCTAAACATATTTATTCCGCTGCGTACTGATCATTTGTCGGAGGATGAAAAAAAATCCAATGGGATTAACATCAGAAGGGAAACCATGAGGCATACACAGATAAAACATTTTTAATATAATTAAGTGAGAATCTCTGCGGTATCCGGTGTTCCACCATGCCCCCTGCTCTACTCAGTCCTCCGTGGCCTCGGTTTGAGATCTGGATGTAAGAAGGGTTGTACCCAGCTTGCCTTCGGGGCATGTTAATGCACTCCGAAATCTTAGCACTTACACTCCAACACGCCCGTCCTTCTCGTCGTTCTCCTGCCTGCTTTACCATCCCCAGCCATTTTCTCTTTCTCTTAAACTACCCCCAACCAAGTCTCCAGTGCCTCCAGAGGGCTTTCACAGACGACGCCTTAAATCCGGATCTCTCTGCCCTTCTGCTCCTCCTCCTCCACCTCCTCCACCTTTTCTACCGCTCTCTTATTCAACCACCAGAATCCAGCATCGTTGTTACCGCGACTTTCTTCAGTGAAACGCCCATGAAGTAGGTTTTCAAAACCTACAACTACGACGGTATCAAGCTTGGATAAGATCAAACAGGCAGCCACAACCACAATGATTTCATCACCTACGATTTACGTCTGAAAGGAGTACAAGTCTTTTTCAGTATCACAGGAAATAATGATTAGGAATTTAACTTCGATCGGTCTTTATACCGGCTCTTACGAAAGAAGTAGATTTCGAACAGATAGTTCCACACGGAGTGAGAAAAAGTTTAGGTACGAAATAAAGACGCTTATCGTCAAAAATTGTAAAATTGCAAAAACGTATCCGTTAATTTGGGCCATAGTTTGCAAATGTAAATTTATTTGATCGGGAGAAAATGTTTGTTGGGAAATATTGACAAAAAAAATCAATTCTTTAATACATTTTTAAACAAATAACTTTTTTGCAAATTTTCTTACGCAGTTAAATTCATTGATTGAAAATGCACAATCTGGAAAAAATTATATTTTATGACCACTGGTTACCGAGATATTCCCAGAAATCCGTTTTCTACTCTTAACTTTTGAATGTATTTTCACTCCTTCACCTTGGATGGTTGTCGCTAAGAAAATTACGTGTCAAATATTCTTTCTCGAACTATTTGTGACGTAAATTTCATAAAAATCAGTGTGTTTGAGTTCGATATGGTTCCTTGTTATTTAATAAAAATTTTTATTGATTAAGTCCTGCTTACAAATTCATGCCAAACCTGGCCAATCTAATATCACAGTTCGGCGTACCATCCGCAACATCCTCTTAATTTAGTCACAGTGAGATTCTCTCACAGTGAAAAAAAACGTGATCAGCAAGACTGGTGAAAATTCGAAGCAAAGGTCGGCAGGAGGGTGAAACGAAAACCAACGGTTACGGAGTTGGTAAAAAGAAGTCTTAATTAATGAGGCCATTCCTTCAGCCATAGGAACTCGACGGGAAGCGACAATCAGGAAAATCGAGCATGGCTTACTGGCTGGCTGGTAGGAGGAAATAGAGGGAGGTTGGTTGTTTCTGACTGGGGTGAAGAGGAAAAAAAGGTCAGCTTTTTACAAGGACGATGGACACACCAGCCACACCGACCACGATCAGTGGCGCGCATGAGGGCACACAAAGCTCTTGACGGATGGCTAGCCACGAGGTTGTGCCGCAACCCTCACGGGTTACGAGTGACCACCTGTTGAGGGTTTCGTACGCACCTGTCTACGCACACACGACTCACTCGACCCTGTTCATCCCTCACGACTTTCGTGATAAAGCGCACATTTCCATCTGTGCTGTCCGAAGAAACGGTGTGGAATAACGAATGCCGTTGCTGTCTGTCGAGTGAGAGCGCTCGAGATTTCGGGAGGAAGAGTATGTTGGCAGACTCAGCCGCAAATGTATTAGGAGGGTTTTGAATAGTTTGAAATGTCGATGCCGTCGTTGTCATCTGATCAATGATTATATGCAGCAATGTAAACGTTATAGTGCAGATATAACTGAGCTGTTATATTTGAGAGTTGTACAGAGTACACAAAAATTAATGGTCATGGAATTCAGGGGTTGTTCTACAGCTTTGGATTCATGGATATTTGTGAGAAAAACATCAGAATATTGGCGAAAGGGTTGTACATTTTTTTTATTAGCTCATTGGATTCGCCTTGTTACGTAGGTAAAATGCCTCACAAGTAGTATCGGTCAGAAACGAACTGGTCTCTTGCACAGTAACTTTAATTCTGATGTAAATAGTCTCTTTACGATCGGATTTTCGTTCCGTAAGTTAGTCATATAGGCTCGTTATTATTATGTTGAAATATTTTACAGTTATTACAAATGCCTTTAGCTATAACATGAAAAAAGATCTTCTTGGACAAAATCCTGAGAATTCTTCGGTCTATTTACTTTGACATTTGAAATGCGAAGAGAAGACACCTATGTTCAGCAGTAAATAAAATACATCATTCTCAAAAATGGAATTATACTACTTTCGAAAATAATAGGTCCATTCATGTATGTGTATAACTAAAGAATAGTGGGGGTAGGGTGTAGGTGTTCAATCGTTTACTGTTTTTGTGGTCGATGATTTCACAGCAAAGAAGTGAAATGGAATATTTTCTTGATAATAATAGAAAGTTTTTTTTTTTATATATGCTGTATAAATGTAATAACTGTAAGCGTGTGTACGATGTATGTGTTACGATTACTTCATCAATCTTGTAACAAAGGAGATTAGAAAAAGGTCATCAATAGAATAGGACAGCCTATGACTTTTATTCATGTATTACTCATATATAATACAATACATGCGGGGCCACGCGGGCGAGGAGGAAAAGGATCGCACAGCGCGAAAACCGAGTGGATCGCGGTAGCGACGCGTTCGCAGATTTTTTTCTTTCGTCCTGGTAACGAGGACACCGACGAGATAATTTGATAAAAAAGCGATAGCGAAATCACGCAACGAAAGAAATAAAAAAGACGTACATAGTGTGAGGATTATGATATAAAGACGTAAGTAGTGCAAAAATTGTGTGAGATAAAGACGTAGCGTGAGTTTTTGAGAAAAGATCCAGTGAATTGCCAGCGAGGTAAATAGTTAGAGGCAAAACGTTTTACTAATTGTTCTTGTTAAGAAACTTTTTTGTTAGTGTTTTACTTTAATTCTGTCGTAACGTATCCAAGTCCCACATACATAATATTAGAGTAATTCAGTATAACAAAGTGGGCAAATAGTACGGTTAAAAATTAAAAAAAAAAGAAAACACGATTTAATTCATTTAAGTTACATCCATGTCTACTTTACCCCCCTAATGTGGCATATTCTATTTTACAATTGGGTAAAGCGGTCAGTTTCCATGACAAATATAATTTTAATATTAAACTTAGGATCCTAGCCGCAATTAAAATTCTTCAAAATTTATATGCTTTTTAAGAAAAACAATATTAATGTATTTCTTCAAATTGTCAGTACTAAAAAACTAGTGTATTTAAGTAAAATACTATCGAATCTGCAACAAATATTATTTTTAACACTTCTCTTATTGCTCTGAAATAATATATTTCTAATATTTAACGTTTAACTTCTGCATATACCATAAGACAAGCGAAATACCTTAATATTTGCTACCAAACAACTACTTGTTAACACTAGATAGTCCGCAGAAATTCACCGATTTTTCGATTACAGAATTAAATTATTTTGGGTAAGTATTGTACCGTAGGTTATTAACACTAGAATTATCAAACCAAAAAATTCTCCAAGTTTATAGGAGTAGAACATCTTTCCCGTTTCTTGATTCCTCTTTTTTCAAAGTACTTATTTAATATATTGCAATATAATAGATTTAATGTCAGTGGTTTTAGTGTTAACTTACATCCGATGATGGCGATAATTACAGATTCCGAGGCATACTTAAATGAAAATATAGAGTAATTGTCAGCCTTAAAAATCTACATTGACGCGACAGAATATTAACTACAACGGAAAGCTATGTCAAATTACATTCAATGTAGAATTACACAGAATTGGGATTAACAATTCTTCGACGCATTCTGTCTCATAGTTCAGTTCTATATATACATTGCAGGAAAACATTTGCACTGTGCAGTTTTAAGATTGGCGAAGGGCTACAAGGGTGAAAGTGGGGTTGGGTCAGTCTCGATTAACAGGTCTATCGTTTTCTCCCTCAAGGCCTCGAATATTCTAGAAGGCAGAATATACGAATGCAGGAGAGTGAATGATTGTGTGAGAAAAATGTAAGTTTATAAATAGGTGTAGCTTTAAGAGTGGTGGATCCGAGTTTAGTTGTCAGATTTTAAGAAGCCATTTTAGTGGCGAGTTGCCAGTGGTAGAGTTGCAATTAGACGCTGCGAAGAATTATTAGTTGCATCGTGGGTTATTTAGCTGTACTTTCAGATTATTCTTTAGACTTTGTTCATATGCATATTTAATTGTTGTTGCTTGTTGTTGAAAGAATGAGGAACATTCTCTCCATCTCTCGTATCCGTGCGTCAACTAACTATCCTACTTTCGGGGTTGTTAAAGATCTCTATATATCAGGGGTACCGGAAAAAAATGTTGTATTCCGTCGAACACGTGACGACATGAAAAAGGAACTTATTGAATATTTGGGCAAACAGTTAATCGCGCGCCTCGACCTCTACTCACATTTTACTTTATAACTCAAAAACGAATAATTTCCCTAAGGTTTGACAAACACCATTCGAAAGGGCATAAAACGTACTATTATTGCAGCGTTTTCGGTTGGAATCGGTTGATACTTTTTTGGGGAATTGCCATTTTTCTGCATTTTTTCAACATTGAAAACCGCGAAAAAAGTATGTGTGCAATAAATAAATTACATAAACCTATTCGCGGGATCAACATTAAATTCAAAGAGCTACTAATACGCAAAGTTTTAGGAAAATTGGTCTCGGGTAATTTCGGTCGATTTTGAATCAACGCCTTTAATTCTTATAAGTGCTCACATCTTTTACTTAAAATAACGATGTTCTTTTTCGGTATCTCTAGTATATTAATCCCGTACTCTACGATTTCTACTTTGATAGCATGCGCAATAACTTAGAATTTATTCCTCGAATCAAAAGTTTACGCTGATTGCTGATATTCCATTTAATTGAGCGCAATATTAATACTTTTGAAATAATTTAACCAACTCCCGACTGATATTTTCAAGTTAATAATTTTCGAAAATTACAAAATTCCCTCTACCATCATTTACTGTGTCACGTGTGTCACACTTTATTGTAGAATAAAGGATTTAAATTAAAAGAATTATTTAAAAATCAAAAACATTAAGTATTCGCAGAAATGAAACGTTAAGTAACTCGTAATAGAGAACACTACACTGTATAAATATGTCTGTTGATCCTGTATTTCCTGTGAAGCAGTCGAGATAATGTCCAGTTTAATCTGCTATGCACGCCACCGTGTGTCGAGGGGTTGCATGGAGAAACGGGAGAGAGGGTAAATAGAGAAGGTGAGAGAGAAAGCTCATCGCCGCAAACCGTGCAATGTCTGACTGGGAAACAAATGGAATGATTGCGACGGGGATGGAAATAAAGCGTTCTCGTCGTTCTCTGCTTTAGGTTGAATCATGAGATGCGCCGGAGGGTAGTGGCGAGGGAGTAAGGGATGAAAAAACCGCACCCAATCCAAGGATTGACGAGCGTCCGAACGGTAAAAACGATAGAACGTATTTCCCAGTTCGATATGTCAACCTGTGCCTTTATATCTTACTGATGTCTGGTTTTATCGCTGGATTATTTTACGATGATAGCTGAGGGCAGTCATATTATAAAAACGGAAAAATAGGTTTAATTGTAAACTACTAATTATTGAGACGAAGTGGTCTTTTTGCATACTTCGAATGGTTTTGCACGGTAATTATATGATAGTGTAAAGTATTCTAATAATTAATTAAAATAATACCAACATGAAAGTTGCAAGTATGTACATAATGCAGATATTCGCTTATCATTTCGAAGTGCGTGTTGTGAATACGATGTTAAATTGCAAAATTACAAAATCTTAATTCCTTTACTCCATAGCCAAATAGATCTTTAATCAGTGATAAGAATAAATACTGATTCTCGTGGGTAGTCGTAGCTCTAATAAAAGGTTCTGAACATTGCGGTTTATTTAGACAGAAGCAATGAAAGTTACTATACTTAATGATACAATTAAGTAATTCGAATAAAATCAGTAAGACTGAACTGAACTGAGCATTACCATTCATTTAGAACAATAACTATTTTCTCACATAATTAAAAAATCAAGCCTTATTGTTTTTTTAACAGGGTGCACAATTTTCTGCATGAGTTGAAAGTAACGGAGTGAAATATTCCAATATTGAAAAACTATTTCATACTTTCCTAAATGTTCAATAAAACAGTTTCACAATAATTATACATACAGGTACACATGAAGGTGCATCTCATTGATTTCAATAATTCTTAAATATGTTGTCAGGATTAAGATGTTAAATAATTTATTCTTAATTATATCATGTACTCGCGTTGTGTTGTGTTCACATGTACCACTATTCAACTTGGAAATATTGAGATACAAGATAACATTTTTATTAGTTTATTGCCATAGAAAATTAATGGGATTAAAAAAATATAATCATGCCCGTAGATAAATCAAATTCAAAAGTGAACGTCATATGGCACATATCCAAAAAAAAGATGTTAACTTACGTTTACGACTACCTCTAAAACTAAGGCCCAGCAAGATGTAACATGTACAGGAACAATCGAGCAGAATTTAGACTTCGACATTTTATTTAAATTATTGGAGTTGTCGTTTAAATGAAACGAAAACTGTCATCTGTGCAGTGATCAAAGATGTTCATTGTTGATAAGTGGGAGAAAGTATATTTCTGGAGTTATTTCGAAGCAATAAAAAATTCTCGTTAACTGCATGAAGCGGTACCTTTATATCATTAATTAAGATTCAATTAAATTTTCTGGATATCTCGCTAAGAGCACCATTCCGATTCGCCAAAATGAGCCAACACGCAAAAGAGGGACTAGAACCCTGACATTTCAACGGGGAATGGTCGGTTGCATTGAAAGGTAATCGACGAAGAAAGTGGAACGAGTGGGCAGTCGGTCGAGCGAGTCAAGCTTTTTCAATTTCTGCCTTCCCAAAGGTAGAAGAGATTGCCGTTTAAGTGGCGACTCGCTAATGATAGTCGCCAACCCTTCGAGGAGTTGACAAGCCGATCTCTTGAAGTTAGACTGCATCTGACGGTAACTTCAATTCATTAATTGGTGTACAACTTTTTCTCCTGTACTTCTACCCAGCTCTCTTTTTCTCTTCGCCTCCCGTTTCGTCGTGGTACACGAGGAACGAAAAATTTTATTAAATTAGCAGACGACAGGCAATGTCGCTTCGTGGTTTCACAGAAAAATATCCCTCTAGCCTGCAATCTCTTCAGCCCCCTCCTTCTGTCTCTCGTTACGTTCACTTTATCCCGTCCTCTCCCGTTCGTTCCCGACGTTCGTGCTCGAAAGAACTTCGAGAACTCACTTAATCGCATGGTGAGTAATTTTTTAAGCCTTCTCGGTCATTCGTCGGGCAGTAATCGCGACTTGTGCTTCTGCTCTTTGAACGTGGAACACAGGAAGAGAGAAGCGAAATAATTCGCAATCTCGTTTGAAAAAGCCGGAGAGATTCATGTCCACGCGTGTAATAGGGTTAGATATACCTCTTGCAGTAAATTAAAATGATATTCGTTGAAATGAAATTTCATAGCAGTCAGTTTAACGTACTAATTAATATAATAGTATAGCGTATGTACCTTCATTTATATACATATTTGAATTGCACATTTTCATGTCTTGTAATTACTGTATTGCTCTAAAACTGTTATAAAACTCTTAATTATTAACCCTTTGAAATGTAATTCATTTTCAGACGATAATAGTTTATTTTTCTTAATTTCATAGAGAAATCAACATAGAAATTAATTGTTTAGCTTGTTGAATAAATGATTCTTAGTGAAGTGTTCATGAATTTTCAACAAATGTTAAAAAGTGCAGCTTTTGTCAGTACATTCTTGGCTTTGTTACGGATGTACGCCTCGCGGGTTGATACCTGCTCCACGATTTTTGGCGACACCTCCGGACTGAGCGTATATTAAAACAGGCTCACCCGATTTGAGCCACGTACGAAGGTCTTGTTGTAAAAAGATGTTGAATATACCAAAGTTGCCTAATTTAAGTGTCTTTATTTACACTTTATACAACTCTGAAGATTACGTCCGGGTCTTAACTCTCACTGTCAGATACTGTCAGATCGGCTTCGATAACGTGTAGTTACGGCACTGTCACACAGCAGGCCCGCTTAGAATAGCAGCATGGCAACGAAATGCCGATTACACGTTCGCGACGGATATTTTTTCGACCCGTCGGGATTGAAAACTGTTACCAAAATTTTTGGGGGCAGTTTCCGCTTCAGAAATGTCTAAGGAATGCGATCCAGTATAGCAAATTCGTGCTAGATAAATAACTTTTCATAAAAATGTGAAAGTATAGCATAGTAAGATCGCGCATCCGCGCTTTCTTAAACTTTCACGGTCATTTGTTACTATTTGCAACAACCAATTTTAATAAATATATACACTAAAATATTCGGCATGATTTCCTCTGTCTTTTGAGGCCAATTTCAACTTCGCAGCGTTTATACTTTTCGCTTAATACCTCATTTTCTGCCAAAATTTGGTGTTTTTACAAAAACTCATTTTACTAAAAAACTGAGGGTGATGGAGCAATTCTGTTGACGGATTCGTGTTTAGAATGACTAACTCTACGAGGATCACCCATTGGATATTTGAGAAAACAAAATCGTGTTGAACAGTGTTATTAATAAAGTGAAATATTTGAATTGCACATTGTCATTATCTGTAATAACTGTAAGGCTCTAAAAATGTGATGAAATTTGAAACACTTTTCCCTTAGAAGACGATGTTGTGAACAGTTTCGGACAGTTTCTTTCACACTTGCAACACCATCGATAAGTAAGATGGAACTACGGCCGTCGGTGGGTCGCTTTTACCTCTTGGCGTACAATAACGAGTGACACTCATTGCGCGATAAATGGAATGGGAAATATTGAAATTTTCTAAAAACTGTTAAATTAAAAATATCAGCGAGTAACGACACGATCAAATTATTTCCACATTGTTAATATTACGTTAAGTTATACGCTATATCGGAAATCAGGGATACATTGTTATTTCAGCAATTAATTTTCATTGCGAGTTATATAATCAGTCACGAAAGAAATCGTACGGCAAAGGGTTAAAAGGTCCACAGATATTTCATAAATATCTACAAAATATTTACCAAAAAAATCTAATATATACAAAAAAATTATCATTTATTTTTAGTTTTACATTAATTAATTCACATGGACTCTTTAATATTTGTACATATTGCGTTACAATATTTTGAAAATTGTTACATTAGAAATATTTATATTAAACATTTTACTTATTGTTAGTAATGATTCTCATAATTTCTACGATATTCTTTTTAGTACAGCTTTTTTTCTTTCGTATACGTAATGAGAAAAATTAAATGTTATCAAAAACGTCCGGACTATTAAATGGAAAATGTTTAGGAACCATAATATTATAATGACAATTGGAATTTCAAGTAATCGAAATTTGTAGCTCTGCGATACTCTTCATACGGTGTGTACTATATGAATGTGTGCCGTATAAAAGACAGAGTAATGCAAGCTGCAAAACATTTGAACTGACAGAGTAAAAGTATAAAAGAAGAAATATACAACTTGTATTTAAGCAATGAAAAAAAACAATGTGAAGAGTATAACAGGATTCGATATCAACATTTACCATACAGCAAAATATATTCAGATGGAAACGTGTCAAAAATGTCGTGCAACTGTGAATAAAGTATTGTAAATAGATCATCCGAAGTTTAATAAGATCTATAATATGAAATTAGGTGTATTAGATGGTACATAAACTAAAATTAATTAAAGATGTGTAAATCACCGAGTTTTATGAAATTTTAGTATGAAATAGTTTGCGTGAAAATATTCAACACATATTAGGTCATTAAGTATGAAATGTCTGATTACCGAAAGCATCAAGTTTGATGCTGGATATCTCCCATATTTCACATCAACCGCCCTTTGTTTTTTTTTTTGCTTTGAGAAGGTACGCTATCTGGCTTTCAGACGTACTCTTTTATTTTTAGTAATCTATCGTATTGTAGTGTGAAGGTTAAATATTGTAAGCGATGGATAGGACAAAAATTCGCGTTATTTTTTAGTATGAGTTCCGTCGTGGGACTAATGTAGCGCAGACAAGTCGAAATGTTAACGAAGTAATTGGCAAGGATGTGGCTAATGAACGTACAGTACGTCGACGGTTTAAAAAATTCCGATCTGGAGATTTTGATCTTCAAAATGAACCACGCGGTCGATTTGAAAGTAAGGTGGATGACGATCAACTGAAACGTCGCGCGAATTAGGAGCAAGGTTAGGAATTACTATTCCCACAATGTTATGATATATTTTGATTAATTACACAGGTCCACAAAAAAAAAAGTGGTCTGTGCTGGGTGTTGGACAAAGATTTTCCGACGTATTTTTTACCGCTGAACACGAATCTGAAGTCAAAATTGGGGGTCAAACTCCAAAAAACGGAGAAAAATAAAAAAATCAATTTGCAGTTTCTGCTTGTTTCTCTCTGTAGTATCCATCAGTGATTCGCAAATATGTTTTTATGCCGCTTATTTTGTCTTATTTAAGTCATTTATAGAATGAATTTTGTCTTTGATAGAAAATAAAACGTCAGGACATTGAATCGGGACATTTACCGGCAAAAACCTGCTACCACGGAGTGTTTGGACTACGATGACAACTGCCCTTTAACGGGATGTGTAGAATGATTCGGACGTTATTCAAAGATGAAGCTTTTGTTTCAGTTATGAATGACCAAGAAAAGGCATCATGGCTAAGTTTCAAGGAAGTATGTACCAAATTTTTAGGTAACACCACGGATGCTGATTACGAAAATATTGTGGCCAATATGATCGCAAACTTTCAGCGTTCAGGTTGCTTAATGAATTTGAAACTTCACTTCCTTGATTCGCATCTCAACCACTTTCCGGAGAACAACGGAGACTTTAGTGAAGAGAAAGGAGAGAGATTTCATCTAGATCTCAAAGAATTTGAACGGCGATTTCAGGGACAGTGGGGAGTTAATATGTTTGCAGATTACTGCTGGATGCTACAAAGAGAAACTCGACAGAGAGGGAAAAAGCGTAGCAGAAATCCGTTGCACAGGTCATTTGAGGCGTAAAGGGCCAGGAAACAACAAAAATTATAGGATTGTTATTATCATGTGTAACAATCAAATTTCGCGCGGTGAAATAAGATTCGCGTACAGCGCGCTGCAGCGCCTAGCGGTAGGACCCATTAGGTGCGGAGAGTCGCGAGCGAGCAACCGAACTGTACGCACGTACTATACCCTACTTATATTACCTTTATACACCATTATATATATATATAATAAATCTGTAATATCTTTACACTATAAATCGCCCTGGAGTAAATACTATACTTTTTCTTTTCTTTCAACACATGCAGAAAAAATTATTAGATCGTGGATTTTATAGTTTTCTTTTTATTTTTCTCCGTTTTTTGGAGTTTGACCCCCAATTTTGACTTCAGATTCGTGTTCAGCGGTAAAAAATACGTCGGAAAATCTTTGTCCAACACCCAGCACAGACCACTTTTTTTTTGTGAACCTGTGTTATGTTACGTTTTGCCTGAGATAAAAAAAACTTTTATCTTCAAATCGGACATTTCATACTTAATGACCCAATATTTTTTATCGGCAATACTCCATATTAACGTGGTGAAAACCCAGGAAATCAAACTTGGGGTTTTGAAATCTGTTTAACGAATATCTCGGAAACTATTAGAGATACGGCAAGTTTTTACAGAATGAAAATTAATACCTCGTGATGGTGAATCCGATGATGTAAACAATTAAAAAAAAAATCAGTTTATCTAAATATTATGTCAAAAAATACAATTTTTTTCGTCATATTTGCAATTTCAATCTATTATCTTGAATATTTGTTTGCAACAACTACATAACACAACACAAAATACGGATAAATTAGAAATTTTATATTTATATTACAAAAAATGTTATTTGTTTTCAATTCTTTCGAAAACTCAACCAATCTAGGGAGGAAAGAAGAGAATCCCTGGCACATAATGTGTGTCAACTGACATCAATTTCTGGAACTGTAAAATTGATTTGCAATTCAGAGCAGGGAGTAATAGGGAAAAAAGATATTATTAATAGTCGTAAGGCGCAGGAAATAAAAAGATGAAGAAATCGGGAGAAAACGTAAATGTAAGTGTGTAATGCTAAGAGACAGAGAGATAGAGAAAGAGGGACAAGCAATTCAATGAAAGACTGACAGAGAAAGAGAGTCGTTGGATTTGCCATGGCGCGGATCGAATCCGAATAAATTAGCCCAGCCGCGGAGGAGATATAAAATTTTGAATATGAATGGACGGTTTTGCATTCGTGATGAGCTCTTATTCTGGAAACAAAGCACAGCTGACGAGAACATATGTAGATGAAGGAAGTCGCAAGGAGCAGCAGAACCGTATTATGTCGAAGACTTCTCAAAGGAGATCATGTTCGTTTTCTTTCTCTTTTTGATCTCATCTATAATCTATTTCGCAACGGAGGATCTCTCCTTTATTTATCCCGAATTTTCCTTGGCAAATCTTTCCATTTTCTTGAAGTTTTAGGGAGTACTTTCGAATACATCATCAACTTAAACAAGTATAACGTGAATGTCTGGTTATACTATAAAATAAACATTATGTACGCGCAATCTATGGCATAGTAGGTAGCCGCAAAGCGGGTTTATCGTAAGGTAACAGAGAGAAGGAAAGTGAGATTCAGAAGGATGAAGGAGGAAATACGAAGGGCTAGGAGAGAAGGAATCTCTCATCTCATCTATCCCTTCCGCTAAACTCATCACCTACCGGTAATTCCATCGATGCTTTAAGCGAGGAAGCTTGGTTTAAGAGATGTATTCGTGTTTATAATTTAGCCAAATAACATTAGCTACAAGTAATGTACTGTATCACCCCTACTGCAACTTCAGCCTTTCCTGCACTGTGGTTATATTAAGGTGGCGATATTTGTCTTTACTTCATTTTTATTTTGAATTGGTGTTATTGCATGGATTAAATTATTTATATACTGTTGATATCTATATAATGGACAAGAATTTTCGGTAAATGTTAACTAGTTGATTCAATTTTACATCCCGATCTTTCGAACAAAAATGGCAACCGAGATAAGTTCGATTCGTCTTTGTGTAAACAGTCAGCATTTAATACCGGCTCGTTGAATATTCCGTTCAAAGGACCTTGATATTGAATTGCCTTCTACCTAATTGTAACCTTGCTTGTCAGGAGGGTTCCATTCACTTGTAAACGGCATTTGCATAATTTTTACATAGTATTTAATATAATCGATTTGAATGCCAATAATGATAGGTACTTCCTTTTTCCTCATTCTTACAATATTCGTTGGCGAATTTTTGAATTTGTTCAAATAGCAACTACACATCAAATTTATTCAACCCTTCATCAATATTGTAATTAAAAACATTAACCCTTTGCATTACCATGTCTAGGTATGTACACTCGACACAGTTTTTCGTGGCACATGACTGACTGACATGACATACTGTTTCTACCAGAAGGTGACAAAAAACAATTTTAAAAGTTTCCTCTCAAACGAAATTTTGACTTTGACCTATAATCACTGTTAAATTAATCACACGGTATCTTTCTTCTCCAATCTCTTTCTGGTTATAAAATACATATATGTTATACTTATTTTTACCATGAGGTGTCTATTGAAACCTTTTCACTTGAATGCAAATATCGTGTGAATAATTACTCAAAACTAAAGTCTGTCTAATATCTTTTCCTTTATCAGTTTATTAATTCAACATTGTAACATTATTAACTAGAGAATATTATCTTAAAGGGAATGTATGTATATATACGCAGTATGTTTACTCTATTACGATGCACTGTTCTTCTAATACTTGCAGTTATCCGAAAAAAATGTCGAACAAGAATTGTAGCGTATGAAATATGCAATAGATGTAAGTAAATGTATTTTTAAGTAAAAATGAATAATGAAGAGTAAACAATTTTCCGAGACTATATTTCCTTATCTGACAAAAAATTTGTAAAGTAATTCGGAGCGCAAAGGGTTAACTCAGCTGTTCTCCTCAATTATATCTCACAGTATTCCGCCGGGTCATCGTCTCCCGATAATCAAAGCTTCACATTTTATAAAATGTAAAATATACAAAGAAACAGACACAATCTTTAAATACATTGAACATAAAAAAGAAACATTTAAGAACATAGTATCTACCAATCCATAATCTTTGTTTCGAGTCATATAGATCCAAGGAGAACAGCAGGGTTAAATTGATATTGGGTTGAAATAAAAAAAAAGTAATTGTATTAATTTACAACTGGCGAAACTGTTGCTAATCGAACATTTTCAACATTATAATGCATGCATAATATATGCATGCAATCCTAACTGGTTTCTTTGATGAGGAGAACCAGATCCCAGCTAACGCATCGTTCTGTACCGCCCCATTCTCATTCTCCTGGTCTCACTTCGGCTCGCTCTACCTCTCGTCGAAGAGATAATCATATTAACCGGGCTATAACTTGTCTATGCATAAGCATAATACCGTGGAGCCGTGGTCCCGGGATCCTGGCCAGGATACGGAGTATATTTTACGCGCTCTCTCTGCCTGGTCGCACACACCCTCGAGTCTAACCCAAGCCCGAACAACTCCAGTCGTTGCTGGCTGTTGCTGCCAAGAGAGAACAGCAGAGGGAGAGAAGTTGCAATGTACAACGTTAATCAGCCTAATTGAATTAAACATGCGCGACTGCTGTAATTATGACTATTTATAATGATTCTGCCGGCGTATCTACTCCAAGATTCATCTCGTGCGTGCACGGGGTATTACCTTACGTGTGTGTATAATCTCTAAATGGCGTGGCCAGCGCCTGATACTTGTTTGGTAGATGGGTTTTTGACACTGTTTCATGGTTTTGTTGTCGGTGATTTTTCAACTCTAGAACATTTGGGTGGAGATGTTTTAATGGATTCGGTTGGCAATATTTGTGTATGAATTATTGTAGTAGGATTCGATTAAGAATAAGGAAATAAGTGAATAATAATAATGTCGGATGGTCTAATTTATAGGAGGTGGATAAAGTCAAATGATTAATCGGTTATTAACAATAAAGAAGAATTTTCTTTCAAATTGTAGTGTGGTTAGATCGATAGATTTTAAGAGTCAGAGTATGATTATGATATTCGTAATGCTTTAAACATTAGGCAAGGAGGAAAGATCCAAAGGTTAACAGTAAGACAAGGTTTTATGAGCATAGGATGCGTAGTATTACAGTGTGATATGGAATAGTTCGCACAGGTCTAGTAAAAGAAATGTTGATAAGGATAATAACTTTAACACATAGGAAAGATTAAATTTGATGACAATTTAAAGATAGTTCCTTTATGAGAAAGGCAACCACCATTCAAGAAATGGTAACTGATTATAGTCAGCTGCTATGAACATGTTCATGGATATCACAGCAATTGGAATACTTTAAAGATTGAAAGAGTTTCTAATTTTCTGAGGAATGTCTTATTTGCTTTTACGAAGAGCTACAACCCATAACTTTTATTATTCTCGAGATTTAAGACCATTTTCGGTTTTTCCAAGTTAAAATTAGTTTTGAACGATTAGCCAAGATAGATAGAAGCTTATTAAATTCCTGTTTTACACACAGATCATTAAAAAAGTTTGAAAATGGGAAAGGCAACTCAAGTTTTGACCATTCATTAACATATATACTTAGAATCAAACCAAAAAGACAGGATAATTATTCATTGTATTTCACACAAACGCCCAACAAATTGAGCGATACAAAGTACACGTATTACTTAAGATTACGAATAACTAAAATAATCACCCACACTATTGGTACAAATGACATAACCCAGTTAAATAATCCCCTTTTTCCGTGTCTATAAAGAGATCTCAAGTTTTATGCAGCGTGATAATGAAACCAGTTGTTTAGTTAGGATTTCCGGCCAAATTGTTCTCCCTTTGCACGGTCCTCTTTTCCCTTTATCTCATATTTCCCTCTTACGAGACGCATCAGAAGTCCTACTTCATTAAGTCAGTAACACTTCTTCCAAGCGGTGCCTCGCTCATCCCTCTTAAGACGGTCTCTACGAGAAAGCGAGATCGAGAGGGAGTAAGATTAATTGCATTCCGTCAAGAGAGGAAGGCGTATTTTAAACCAAACCGCCAATGCTCGCGCATAAACGCCTGCTAGGAGAGTGAAAGGAAAGGAAAGGGAAGAGAGGCTGAGGAAAATGACAAGACCGAAGAGGAAAGGCTAGGTGAAGTCCTTGGTGAGATTCCTGCCACTGAGTGGAAGAAGAGAATTCTCTGCCACCCTCAAAAGAGGAAGGGATGAACGGTGGAAGTGAGAGAGAAAATCGCCTAAGGTCTTGTTGTATTTATCATATAATTACCATAATAGAGTCTCGAACCACCCGTCACCACCTCCTCCTACTCCCACGGTAAGGACCACCACCCTCCTTCAGTGAGGACCAACCTCATCTACGCTCTATTCTACAAGCCACAGACACAAATTGGAAACTCTCGAATATATTTTCCCTTCAACGCTCTCTCGTTCTTTTCGTTCCAAAATTGTTTGCGTTACTAACGTTCGTGATGGAAGGATGTTAACGACGACGCTCTGTATGCAACGTGATAGTGAAAATGGAAATTCGTGAAAGTTTTGTTAACTATTTACTGTTTTAAAGCAAACTGGTTTTCGGTGACGTCGGAACGCTATGTTTAACGTTTGCTTGTAGGTAATAGTAGGAAAAGTGGAAAGAAATGTTGTTTTTGTTTCAGAATGTGACAAAATTTCCAAAAAGAAATACAGAGTGTCTATTCTTTCTAACTATGCAAAATAGACATCGATTCTAATAGGAGGACGAAGTTTTAATACCTCATAATGAATCATATTGGAAATATCTAACTGGATATATGAGAATTTTTATCATTTAAGACAGCTTGTAACTTCTATCTTGAGAGAAACTGCAAAATAAAGAAGTGGGGTTTTACAAATTTTCATGAATCTCAAATTTTTTCAAAATAGATAAAAATTCGTACGTTAGGATGTTTTCACAAAAGAAGTTCCCTGGGGCTAGCGATGCATACGTTATTCACAAGGAAACTTTTCACGACTCGATTTTCCTTCTTCGTTTCTGCGATATAACGACGACGACGACTCCGGTGTTGGCGTCTGCGGATGGAGCAATTTATATCGATAGCATAGTCTCCCCCCAGTTACGGCAGGATCGCTGCCGAGTCTATATTTAAGGTTTATTTCGAGTCGTTTATATCCTTTTCGTGTGATATTTGCTACGGGAAAGGACTAAAAGATGGCGAACCTCAGAAGATAGCTGCTTATATGGAGTCTTTCAAAAAGAGCGATAGAACTTTGAATTGAAATAAAACGAAAAATACGGAAAATAATCTGGTACTCACTCTTTAATTTTTAGGTACATTCGATGGCATTACAAAAGAAATGCAATATCATTTAAATGACCACCACGATTGCGTTCAGTGGAGTGAATACGACAAATTCATTTTCAACGACTCTGGCACATAGATCGGGTCGTATGGCATGAATAACACGAATTATGTTTGCCTTAGATCATTAACAGTTCGTAGTTTATGGGAATAATCAAGATCTTAACATTACCCCACAAGAAAAAGTAATGTTCGCCAGTAACAGTTACAGTCGCAACTTCGTCATTTTCAAAGAAATAAGAGCCAATAACTCCTTTAGTAGAAAAACCACACCAAACAATAACTGTTTTTGGATACAATAATCGCTCAACTACTGGTTGAGGATTATAATTTCCCCAAATTCGACAATTTTGTTTATTGGCAAAGATGTCTATCCAAAAGTGAAAAGAACAAAGTGAAGTAAACGTAGTGTACGAAACATTTTTTGAAATGAACAAGAATTTTGAAAATAAATTTTAATACTTTCAACACGATTAGCAACTGACAATGGATATCTATTCATGATGACTTGGCGAGCATTAATGAGTACAAATAGCATACGGCACTAACAATAGAATAAAAACATGACGACTGTTATAATTAAAAGATCCATCACTCTTATAGAAGGATCCTTTGGTTCTTTCATCTCTTTTGTCCAACGTTTCTAACACAATGTGACAAGTACTAATCTTAATATCTGCAATAGTTCGCCAAAATCTAATTGTTACACGAATAAAAAATAAATTCTTCTTATGCAAAAGTTGCACTGTTGCGTGCGTGCGAAGTTTTATAGTTTTAAAAATTCTCGGTATTTCTAGTATTCATAGTGAGTTACGTTTTACTTAAAGGGTTTTATCGAAAATAATTTTCTTTGCATGTACATTATATTTACCCTTTAGACTGCAATTTATTTGCAGGATATAAAAATTCATTTTTCTTAATCTTATAAAGAAGTGATCAATATAGAAACTTGCTGCTCAGATGGTTAAATAATTGATTACTAATAAAGCGGAATTTTATTCAATAAATCTTCAAAAGTGCAGATCATGAATTGTATTTTTAGCTCAGAAACTTCATTACGGGGTGCATTCGTAGTTTCACTGTACGGGGTGAATATATTAATTGGTGAAATGTGGAAATTATTCGTTTTATTTCTGCATTCGAATGTTTCTGTGATATTTTAAGTATGCTGACAATCGAAATCAACCAAGTAGATGGTAAAGTTTTTTTGTTATTCCCTTAAAATCTCTTAGCAGTTTCAACGTACGCTTTTTCTTATATTACTTTTTTTACTTTATCAATGAAATTATTCAATATCACATCTGATGAAGTTTTGAAGCAAAAAGAAAAGTAAAGAAAGATAGGCAATAAATGTGAGAAGAAGAGTGAAAATAAGATAGTTACTTAAAGGAGTAACTTCTCAGGTTTCTGCGCTAACCACGAATCATCACCTTATCCATTCATTCTTGTTTGAATCTCTAGTCTTTTCTTCCTTTTCTGGTTACCGATGTGCACCCTGTTGGAAAGATATTGCACAGCTAAACACTCTGGGTTCTTTGATGCCGCCATGCCCGTCCCTTATTCCTCCTTGACGCTGTTGGATAATTAACGTTAAAGGTTAATCCTATACCGCTGCTGTGGTAAATGTTGTGTCATGGGATATTGCTTTAACGAAAATACTTCTTGTTCAAGGATACTGGGAGTAAATAACAAACTCGACTACTTTGATAATATAATTCGATCCAAGAAATTGCATAAAAATCTCGCATCCATAAGAACAAAAATTTTAAATTCCTCTCTAGTTTCCTTAATGAGTTCCTATTATTATTATTATTATTATTATTGACTGTATTGAGATTTATGTAACGTTTAATTAAATGATGATTATTCATTTCGCATCAGATGATAACGATAATAAATAAAACCATTATCAAATCACAAAGTGAAAATTGTGTGAATGAAAAATGAATAGGTACGTTGGAAATCATTGTCAGGCACATCTGAATATATAATTGTAAACTGATAAATAATTGTTTTCGATGAATGTTCTTTTTCAACATACAGGTATCTTCAAGCTCTTGCACTTAATAAAAGTACAAAAAAAATCTTCAATTTTTTGCTATTCTTCATGCACAATCAGATAAACTTCCGAAATATTAGTGTAAGTATACGTTGAAAGTCTTAATCCCTGCTTTATATTTTTCACGAATACCTAGATTTTAATATCCAATCATTTTTTTAGACCACCCGGTGTAGTGAGACAAGTGAGACGCGCGAAGCGCGTAAAAACATCTAAATTGCGCGTAAATAATTATATTTGCATATTCATTGAAAGGTAAATATTTAATGCTATCGCGGCAGAAAGGGGCAGTGTGAAGTGTAACATATACACATGAAAAGTGAAGCGCACGGGCATTCGGGGATGGAATAAATGGAGATGGAGATAGGGGTGGAACCTGGCCAGCGGGTTTAGCGTGGCCACCATCGCCCAGCAAAGAGAAAAAGAGAGAAAGGGTGAGAGAGAGATCACGCAGGCGGAAAAGGGGTTGAATATACATCGCGCCTCGACGGAAATTTTAGCTTAATTTTACTTAACTACAGTGGACTACCCGGCTCGGTTGCAGGGACAAGTGTTATTTTTGTAATTCCGACCGGCGCTAATGGGAGAGCTCGGCTTAACTCTCAACGACCAACAAAAGAGAGTGTTTACCGCAAGGAACAAGTATACGAGTCCACAAGTGTAAACGACACCCTGATAACCGCGTTTACAATGTTCGTTATTGTCCATTCTAGTCTCTTCCTCTTGACGATTTATTCACTCTCTCTTGTTACTTAATAGTTTTTTTTTTTCAAATTAACCATTTCAGTTTTGTAATCTCTAGAAAAAAATTTGATGAATAAGAATTGCTTAATATAAAAGGAAACCCAAATGAATTCTTCTATACTTTTAAAAAAAATCCTGTTATAAATTGAATTAGTTATTCAGAGACTGTTATCATTGCGATAAGTATAAGCAGCAACCTCCCTCCAAACAGTCTACACATATAACGAGTATACTTTAAATATATTGTTAAAATTATCAAATCTTCATTAATAAATTATTTGAATTAATTTCATATCAAAGGATCTTCTTCTCTCAGGAATTCCTTAATAAAGAACGACAACTAAAAGTAAAGTCTTCACAGAACAACTCAAACCGACGACTTCGACATTCACTCTTTAAAATTCTACTTCAAGCTACATTCAATACAGTTCAATATTATTTTCGTTACAGTTAATTTTCTATCGTCTAAAATTTCGATTTGTCAAAAATTTTATATATTCGATTTAATATCCTTTAGTGCAAGCATTTCATCGTTATCATTGAATGAGAATAAGCACCAAACATCAAGCAATGTTGGCGAAGTTAAGTATACTCAGGTAACAAAAAATTACAAAATATTTCGGCTCGCAAAGAATTCACACGTTGAATGATGAAATTACCCCATAGACGTCGCCGGTGACCAAAACTGTTAAGTACAATGTAATACCACGTTAAAACTACGATATTCGCGAATATTTTAATAACTACATTCCAAAGCAGCGGTCGCCAATCTTTTTGACCTCACGGACCAGTAAATTCATAATTTAAATCCCGTGGACCACTAATAGGATTTTTTAACCCTAGATCACTAACCTTATTTTTCGACGCTTAACAATAACCTTCGTTTCTTCGACTACGGTGTTTACAAAAGGGGTTAAAGGGTATTATTTAAATAAAATTTAAACATGTTTTTTTCTATTATTAAAGATAGGTATTTATTTATTACGATACGTTAACTAATATGGCATACTTATTAAATCCGCGTCGTCGAATCGACGAAGGTTAGTGATCTAGGGTTAAGTGTTAAATATATTTATAAAAAAAAATGTGATCTAAGAACACATAAAATGTATTATTATGAATTGAATTATGTTTCGATGTATCTTAAAACATAACTTAACGTGATGAGTAAGTATATTCCACAGTTTTCTGGAGACCAGCGAAATTTTCTCGCGGACCATCACTTTAGCGATCACTGTTCCAAAGGGTCTAACAGGACAAGGGGTCAAAAGTGCCCTTGAGCCGATTTTAATCGACGATGTGTCTTTCGGTAGGTGATCATGAAAAATCATTGAATACAATTTTTTTATCCGATTCCTTCACCAGGAGGGTAGTTATGGGGTAAAATAAAAAAAATCAGTTTTTGCCTCATTTTCCCCTCTTAATGGGGAGCAAAAATTCCCAAAAAATTCCAAAAAAATACTTACACATTCTAAACATGAATGCACACGGTAGGGATTTTTTTAGATTTTTCCTTTGCAAGTTCTACGCACAAAAAATGAAAAACCAAACAAAAATGTTTTTAAACCTCGATTTCGTATAGAAATCTTCCGAGCACAACTTTTTCCATTTTACAGTCGTACTTTTTCCTTTTTACTTTCGTTTCTCTATGACGAGTATACTCGTCAATCATAGCTAACTAGTTAAATATTGTTATTAAAGAAGTAAAGCCCTACTAGCTATATATCTATTTGTGTCTTCAAGACTTCTGCTTCGTAAAGATGTGATTTTAATAAAAAAAGTTGTGTTTCGGGAAAAATGATGAAACAGGCGAAATGCCAGTGACATTCAACGTGTTAAAATGTCATGGACGTGGAAGACTGGTACATTTTCTTAAATATTTATCGACCACCTTCCCAGAAAACGATTGCAAATAATTAAATCAATTAATAGATCCACCACAATGCTCAATAGCTGGAATTTCTCTTATCTCTGAACGCATGGTACATACGCACGTAGGTATATACGCATATCCACACGCATTATTCAAGGAGGAACGGAACGATCGCTGATGAGATTCGGGGGAAAGTGTTTACAAGCATCAAGCGTCGCAAGTTACAGAAGCTGGCTTGAAAGCGTTAATATTACATCGATCAGGGTTTGACGATGATACAGGAGGAGGAGAGAAGAGCAGAGGTAGGGGATGATGTCGCCTATTATCCACCGGAACACCTGAGCCACCATCCATGCTTGTTTCTTCTATACGTTGCTCGTGCCTCTTTCGTAGGAGAGTGCACGAACGGCAATCCACACGCTTCACCGCCAGCAGTGTCAGCGTCGCAGTTAAATTATACGGGGTCCACGTATTATACCTCTAAATTATTCCCCTGTAGCCACAGAAATAGCGTTTCAGTTACCACAACATGCTTTCTTGGCTTGCTCGCCATTGTCGGTCCATCTTAACACGCAGAGTTGGATCTTTAGTTAAATGTAATTTAACATTGAAATAAAGAGTTAGATATTTTTGCGGAAAATAGGCTTGAAAATTTAATTATCTCACATTTTCTGGCTTTTGAAAAATTAGAAACCATATTAACTTGTATTGTAAAGATTAAAAATGAAGTTTGGATTACCGGCAACTTTAATCAAATATAATTTTTCAAACTACAGTGCTATTTATTATTATTTATTTAGTAGCTGCTATTTAGTATCTGCGTTACGTTTCAATAGAATTGTCAACTGATGTCCATACCATTTCGTGAAATTGATATAAGAAAATATAAATATTCTACATTTTTGTAGTGAGTCGTTAAAAAAATAACGATATTTTAGTGTTATCTAAAAATTGAAGAGTTAGTGAAATTGAATTTTATAATGTGCTCATTAAACATAACTAGACTGCGGATTTTTATGCATTTATGACAAATTTAATACGGCTAAAATATACAAAAAGAACATAATATAAAAATATATCTAAAATATCCAAAGTATGGTATTTGTTGTAATATTTATTAAGTGCAATAAATCCCTAAATAGGTTTTCCTGTCTCACCTGCATTTGTGAAACTCGAAATTTGCATAAACATCCGCAGTCTAAACATAACTATCGAGAAAACTCTCTTGAATTCGTACCGCGGTTAATACATTAATATAAATAAGTTTTATTTCCTGCAGCATGAAATACCAAACAATGACGTATTATCGAAATAGGATGACAGGTTTCCGTGAATTAAAGTTATCAAACTCGCATCATTTATCGTTAATAAATTCCGCCAGTCTGTCAGTGTATCAACTTTCCCACTGATATCGGACAACATAGACGAATGCCAGCGAAAATTTGTCTAGGGAAGCATGTTCAGTTCGAGTATGATGGACGCTTTCGAAGGCAAAAGTTTAGATAAAAGTAACCTTCTAACATCGGATATCGCTGCCACGGTTTGACAAGAGATGGATGATTCAATTTGTGATACACTTACATCAAATTACAGATGCCACTGAAATTTTATATTAACGTGAAACATTATTGGTTGTGAAATTTGAAAAATAAAATCATTTTTTGGTAACTCGATCAGTAACTAATGTTGTTAATACTCTTTTCTCTAATATTTTTTTTAAATTAAATAATATCGTTAAGAATTTTAGGTTGGCCGTGATAAACTGGCAGCATTTTCATTTAAATATTATCGAGACACATTATAAGATTATTTCAGAATTTCTCTTGCGTGATCGTTGAGGCACTGTACATGATAAATGAAATATTATCATTTTGAAAATATATTTGAGGTAGATTTGTCGCTTCAGCTCAGGCTGGTCAGCCTGAAATTTGGAGAAAGATTGCTACTTATACTTACCGCAATGATAACAGTCTCTGAATAAGTAATTCAATTTTTAACAGGATTTTTCTTAAAGGTATAGAACAATTCATTTCCATTTCCTTTTACATTAAGAAATTCTTATTCATCCAATTTTCTGCCAGAGACCAAAAAATCGAAATGCTTAATTGGGAAAAAAAAACAGTTTACACGAGAAAGTGAATAAATCGCCAAGAGTACTGATAAAAAAAAATGTTGAGTGGAAAATTATTTTAAATACTTCATGGAAACCTTCGTATTCTATATATTGATTACAATATGTACATAATATAAGCCTATAAAGGATTTGTTGATTCGAGTACTAACAACATGTCTCCGAAGGTAAAAGTTAAGCGCGAAACCGATGGTTCGGCCACCCGGTCTGATTCGATAAAAGATGGATGATTCAACATTGGCCGTAGAAAGTCGATCGGTCTCCGAGCTGACGCGCCTGAAGATGAAATGCACCCCTGGCGACCTCAAAACCGACCCTTACACGGGACCGTATTGCTCTCTACACCTCCCCCTCTCTTCTTCGGTCCTAGTTTTGCAGACCGATGGTACTTTGCCAACTAAAGGCATATTTACGAGAGAGGTGCGTGCCCCGCGTTGGAACAGACGATCATCCCTTGGATGTGCCCGATTTCGAATACAAATTCCTCCATATGTAACTCCAAAAAATGGCTATTGGTCCAACTAAAGGTTATTAGGTTCAATATAAAGTCGAATGCTCCCAGTGACCAGGCAGCTCACGTTTGATCATGAATTGGATTCATAGAATTCCCCTGAATGCAAAATGTTATTCGTCATGTCCATACAATGCACGGTCGTTTCGAATGATATTTTTTTACATGGCGTTACCTCCTCGGTGCGGCGTACGTGCTGACGGTTCTAATTCTTGGTATATTATTATTTTACAATTTAATTATTTAGCAATGCCGAATGTTCTTTAATGAGGGTATTATAAATTTTATTAGACAACGGTACCGCTATATGCATGGGTTTTATTCCTTTGTTTAGAATTATCAGGGGTAGTTTTAATAAATTGCAAAATAACGCAATGTTAGAAAAAAAAGAAGTAAAAATTTATTGTATGCGTCTTTGTTATACACATACGTCCGTAGATTGTTACCTATCATTCTAACACGAGCACTTATTTTAATATTGTTTTTAAACTGATAGGGGACGTATGTGCGTAATTCATTTTATATAATATCCTGGCTTTTTGATTACGACATACTTATAAATAATAGCAATTAACAGCAATTGAGTTTTCTTGTGAAAATCTTAATTGAAAGTTGCAATATAAGTTTTGTTTTCTGCCGAGAAATTGAAATATTTAACAATAATCGAGAAGCAGGGTACTGAAACTGGTTCTCAGTATCTACAGCTGCTTCACTTACGCTAGTATTGTGACATGTAACTTGGTTTACAGGTACAAGTACCGATTATAAGTTATTGTATGACAATAATTCTACATTAAACGAAGAAGTTTATTTGTAAAATTCCATCATATAAACAAGTGATATTGTTCGATTTCATTCCCCGATTTCATTGTTAAAATTGTATGACTTATTAAATATAAAAGTGTTGGTCACAAAAGAAAACGCTACACGATGCAAACCAACGCATTGCATATTTGAATTTAGAATCAAAAACACTATTATTATTACATATTAAAGCTTTTGCGACAAAAGATATACAGTAGAGTTCCGTTAAGAGCGCCGCGTAGGGGCTGTAGGGGAAATAATTCCGAAAAAGCTCTATCCCCACTACCGCACTAGCTCGAATTGTTACCCGAGTGTCTCTTAAGAGCGCCAGGCAGAGATCCGATAGACTATCGAAATAGTTTGATCATACATCGAAATCAGTGGTTTATATGTGTACTACAAATACGTAGATTACTGTTGTAAATCACAGTAAGTATATTTATAATTGTATAGATTATTAGATTGTTATTATTATTATTATTAGATTATTTTTCAAGCGTACATGATACAGCAGTTTTCAGACTTACGTTGAAGTGTTAAGTGTTGATAGAAATATTTTTTACAAAATCTTATGTCATTTGTTTTAATATGTATTATATAGATTTGTTTTTGGGTTAAACAAATTTCCAGAACCTATTGATCTAGAAGAACCATTGTCAGAAACATCACCACTCAAAGAAGTACCAGAGGACAATAATTAAACCCATGATTTAGCATTCTTAAGTGAAAGTTTTAACATTTTATTTGAATAAATAAATTATTATTTTATTATAATGGTTATGATTAATAAATTAATAAACAAATTGATCAGAAATTGAAATATGTTCTTTTTTATGCGATTATCTTTATTTAGATCATTTTATTAAAATTAATCGATTTTAATTGAATTTAGTTGCGGCGCTCTTAAGAGCACATAAGGTTTATATTTTCAAATGGTTGAAAGTGGGGGACACTCTACGCATATATTGAGGGGAAGGTGCTCTTAGCGGATACGCTCTTAGCAGAACTCTACAGTATTTTTTTCCTTCTAGTACTATTACATTAACCCTTTGCTATTGTACTTCGTTAAAAGCAAAGTATGCAATTGCAAATTAGAACAAAA
This sequence comes from Cerceris rybyensis, assembly GCA_910591515.1. NCBI lineage: Eukaryota > Metazoa > Arthropoda > Insecta > Hymenoptera > Crabronidae > Cerceris > Cerceris rybyensis. The sequence goes on from OU342789.1 coordinate 337,837, forward strand.
TTAGTAAAATCCTAATAAGAACTATTAGGTCATTAAGTATGAAACGTCCGATTTGAAACTAAAAGTTTTGTTCATTATATCTCGGGCAAAAAGTAACATAATTAATAAAAATATATCATAATAATATATATCATAATTAATCAAAATAAGTCGTTTCCGATGGTTTCGCTTCCATTACAGTTTTCAGTTCATCGTCAACCACCTTACTTTCAGGCCGACCACGTGGTTCATTTTGAAGATCCAAATCTCTAAATCGGAATTTTTCAAACCATCGACGTACTATACGTTCATTAGCCACATCCTTGCCAAATACTTCGTTAACATTTCGACTTATCTGCGCTGGATGAGTTCCACAACGGAACTCATACTCGAAAATAACGCGAATTTCTGTCCTATCCATGGCTAACAATATTTAACCTCCACACGACAATACGATAGATTATTAAAAATAAAACAGTGTGTCTGAAAGCCAGATGGCGTACCTTCTCAATGCAAAAAAAAAACAAAGGACGGATGATGTGAAATGTCGGAGATATCCAGCATCAAACTTGATGCTTTAGGTAATCGGACATTTCATGCTTAATGACCTAATATATGTACCTCAGAAACATGTCGATTCTTTGCTTTATTGGCCGACAATGAGAGCAAACACGCAACTTCTACGGTGAAAGCCGTTTGGTGGCAGACAGCAGACATTCGACGGCGAACTAAAGGTTAATACCATTGTGGGGATGTACTACTAATAATAAGCAGCTCATAAAAAGAGATGTATTTTGCGATTCTAAATCTCGCCTTCGAAAGTACTGTATACGTACTAATAGATGAAAATGCTTGAGCCGATCACGGAGCACTGGTTATTCGTCAGCGGTTGAGAGCAAACTGATAGCGACGCCAACATTGAAACGACTTATTGTTAACATTCCAACGAGACGAACACCTTCCAGGTGAGATGGCTGAAGACCGCCGAGAATTTTTCGACAACTCCTTGGCCAATGAAGTGAAAATAATTGCTCCCGTTGCTAGTATAATAAATCTTAATATGTAAGATATATGTATATATACACATAGCGTTATTGTGAGGAAGTATACGTCGTTCGAGGAGGGTACCCGAGTCGAAAAATTGATTTTCTGTTGGTTCTCTCGATTTTTTACACTTGAAGAAAATCAAAAGAGAATTATAATCTGTATGATCTGACCATTAAACTCTGTATTATTTTGATTATCTGTTGGTACTCTGTGGATGCGGATATTTCCGTTTTCACACTTGAAGAGAATCAAAAGAGTATTATAAAAAGATTTTCTAGGTTCTCCTTTGATCCTCTTTCATTGTATTTTAGATGGAATTTTTCATTATTCATTAATTATTAATATTACTTAATTTTTTAAAAAGTAAATTGAGTGACAACTACGAAAAAATTAATTTCACGGAAACTTTATTGTTATAACATTTTAGTTACATTAGTAATATTTATGCGGTTTATAAATTGAAGTAAAATTTATTACTCCAGTTCACTATTTCCAAAGGCTCTTCTAAAATGTTTCCCTCGTACTCTTCAGGTTCTGATACTCCTGAAAAGTATAGATATTTGTATTGTAGAATAACTGCATCATTTTCACAATTTGCACGTGATAGTCAAATTTTTTGACGTGTAACTAATAGAAAAATAATATTATACAATGTTTTATTAATTTCCACTGGAGCTTGTACTGGAGCATGTGATGCCATTGGTTCGATAATTTGTTTCGAAGAACTATCTGATGCTACCAAAAATTTAGCGTTTAATGTCTGAACTTCAAGAGTCAGATATGGTACTTGAAAGCAAAATTTATATACCTTTTGAATTTTTGCTACCACTTGTTCCCTCAAAACGTTGGATCATCTATAATATAATGTAATATTCGAATTGTGTAGTATATCATATTATAAGTTATTCAATAGAAAGTGATTTTGACTTCATATAAATTGTTAACTTCAATGAAACAGCAGTAAAGTTTCATCAATAAAAAATAAACAAGAAGTATACTTACGACTGATAGCCATGACTTTTGCTTGAAATTTTTCTTTTTTTCCCGAAACATTATGCCATGACAAGGTAGTTATAGAATGAATTGTTCTATCTTTTAGTGATATTGCACTTAATGATATAATATTCGAAGATTTACTCTGAATCCACCAAATAAGTGCCCACTTTTTTTTACGACCAGATGGATTTTTAGGTTTTGGCGGCATTTTTCACTTTATTCTAAAGCTATTGTTGACACTAAATAGTTTATTCTTTAGTAATTTCTACACTTTATAACAATCCAATATTGTTGTCAATTGTCACTCTTAAATTTCAGATGATTCACATCATTTACTGGACTGCCTGATTTTTCGCGAACGTCGTCATGTTACGACACGCCGCGACGCTCAGTACTTTTTTTCTCCTTTAAATCGCGAGGGCAATTGTTCGCCGTTGCTAGCGAATGTAGGATCGCTGCAATTGGCTGTTTTACGCTATAATCGGCCGTTTTACGCTTACAGTTAAAAATTAAATTAATTTTTTACTCTAATAATAAATATATATTATATATTTATATATTATATATTTGAATTTATCAAAATAATAATACTAATTTAATATACTTAAATTTAAAAATTAAGATTGAAACAATGATAAATTAACGGAAATAATCAATTGGTAATAAAGAATTTTGGGTCTAATCGTATTAAATTAATATATTTTAATTCAGAATTGAAATTTGGAAAAAGCATAAATTAACAGAAATAATTATTTACAGAATTCATACCTTCCCTTTTTCACTAATTCTCTTCTAATCACAAGATCCAAAATGGGATCTATTGTTTCCATGATATTCTCAATTAAATATTAAATTAATTTCTACCTTTCCAAAGAATTTAATAATAATATTATCTATTATAATTATATATTATTATAATATATAGTTATAAATATTATAATTATTATAATTTAATAATAATATTATTATTTAGTCTATATGTTCACCTGTACCTACGAAAATTACTGGACTCTGTGTTGCTGCAACACTAAAAAAGTTACGTATCTTTGAAAAATACTGTAGGAAATAATTAAATTATTAAATTACAATTCGATGTCTAATTAATAAAAATTTGTATATTTTTTTTCCGAAAGTAAAAGAGAATCAAGAGAGAATTACAACGACTAATAGAGAAGTAAGGAGAATAATAGAAATATGAAGAAAATGTAAGAGAATCATAAATGATGATTTCAGGGTCCGAGATAATCAACAGAAATTCATAACTTCGACTCGGGATATTTTGCGAACATAAAAGAGAATCAAAAGAGAATTATAACGGCTAATAGAGAACTAAGGAGAATAAAAGAAATATGAAGAAAATGTAAGAGAATCATAAATGATGATTTCAGGGTCCGAGAGAATCAACAGAAATTCAAAATTTCGACTCGGGATACGTCTTTCTAGTACGGGCGAAAGTCACAGAGTGAGGTTTTTAGACAATTTAGCGAGGTCTAGAGACCCTGTTCAGCTTGAGCATAAACAGACTGCATAGATCCACAGATGCAACCTCTTAAGCATTTCTGGAGGAAATATACAATTGATTTTTGTACATTCCAATATATTCTATTCATAAAAGAAAAAAACCAACACATAGCAGCGATTCTACTCGCATGCTAACAAGATTTGGACACATAGTTTGAAGTAAAAGAAAGCCACAAGAATCCAAAATCCGGTGTCTTGTACCACCTATTGTCTTCAAAACAGCTGTTCGAAGTATTATTAATTTGTCTACAAAATAAATATTACTTTTGTACAACCGCTAGTTGAATTCCTCCGCCATCTCACAATCCGTACTACGTATCTACGGTGCATTTACTGCAAGATATTTATTCGCTTCGCAGATGATTTTAATAGTACCCCCATCGAAGATGCAATGAAAGTAAATGAACGAATAGACTATAATACGCATTTGCAGGTTTACACAAAAGGACAATCTAGGTCGTGAGGGGGATAGAGAAACAGAGCGGGAGAGAGAGAGAGAGAGAGAGAGAGAGAGAGAGAGAGAGAAACAATGAGGGCGCGAAGAGTTTCTGGTTTCCTCGCGGGGTTCTAGCAAGGATGGTAGAACAACAGCACATTATTTCTTGATGTCAAATAAAGCAATTAGCATGTGCCCTGACCAGGGTCCACGGGTCTAACCCGAGTAATCTCGCCAGAGTCCCCGGCGTGTGCGACATCTTCATCAGAGACGGACCCTCCTCTCCTTTCTCTTCCACTTTCTATCCTATCAGCCCCTTGGCTGGACGATGTTGCTCTCACGTGACTATCGTGTACCCCCAGAGACGAAGGGACGTAGGATACTCGAGAATGGGAGGTAGGAGGGTTCCGAAAGAGGTATTGTGGCGGAGAGTAAGAGAGGTAAATGGCGAGAAGGTGTATGTCCACCGAGTGCAGCTTCCAAGGGAAATTTCACAAAGACTGAGTCACCGGTAATGAATGTTATATAACCCTTTTAATGTTTTAAGCCTCTTAGATTTTTCAGAGGGCCCTCCATGCGCACCTTCTTCAGTTTCACCCTCAGCGAAGACACTTTCTACTCAGCGGTGCAACAGAAGTGGCTACGTCGGCACAGAAAAAAGAATGAGGAAAAAGGGAACGAAGGGTGAGTCCTGCCTCGGGGGTAGGTAATTATGTGGCGGACGTAAATTAAGCTTGTTTAGATTGGGATTTTTATTAAGGTCCTTTATAAAAGAGTGCTGCCACTAAATGGCACCCTGAACACTTTAACCCGTGTAACTCTTTTAACAGCTGCCTGAAAAGAGGCGTTTATTATACGTATACACAATTGCAGGAGTTAAAGTATGCATGTTACATTAATTGGATACGAATACTATGCAAAAAGTGAAATCGTCTTATTAGTAACATGCGGAAAATGGTTCTCTAAAGATTTTTCTTTTGACATGGAGTAAAATCTTTTCTTTTAAGAATGATGAACTTTTGTTCATTACCGTTCCTGCATTTTTATAATGATTCAAATTATGTGATTCTTTTATAAGATTTTTCGAGATTATTACAAGTTTTGCAAAGAAATTCCGAAAAATAGATATATTGATTGTTTATATAGTGGCAAACAATTCTATTCATTGATTTGTGTTCCTATTTCAATAATTTACTTTCACATTATGTTAGTTTGGAAACTGTTTCCAAGACTGACCAAAAGAACCTTAGGTTTTCTGAATTTTCCCTAGCCAATCCCCAGGAAATCGTAACCAATGATCACGAACTACATATATAAAGGAGAAACAGAATGTACTCACTAAAGTATACGGAAGAAATAACTAAGGATTAGTTTAATCATGCTTTAGGAGTCGAAAGCTTTAGCCTTCTTGGTGTCCCCTTTCTAGAGAGATGGAACACAATATAGTAAGTCATAGAAATTGCCTCTCGTCCAGTGTCTTAGTACGGCACTGGAGTAATAAAACGACATTAACCGATGGCAGAAATTTCACGTTGGTCACATCGTAAATGTATAAAAATTATAAAAATTGTATGTCGTACTCTTGAACTAAAATTTCAATAATATACATGTTGTATCAACCGTGAAAGCGACCATTCTCATTATCAGTCAAATACCTTGGGATTACCTTAATCACTGAAGTAATTATAAAATTAATATAAAGCTTTTATTTGACAAATAAAGGATACTATTGGGCTTAATATTGTCAATACCTGCACAAGATAACTCAAGATAATACCTTAGACACATAAATTCAAATATCTGACAAGGAGAACTTAAGGCTGATTTTGAAACTTCACAAACTTATATAATAAGTCGTTCTGATTATAAATATAATCCATTGTTGGGACAGACAGTCAATAATTTTTAAGATATTTATAATTAAAATTTCATTTCCACACTTAAATAAAACTGAACATGAAATTTCTCTTCCATATTGAATTAAAGAATTGTTAACATGTAATATAATATATAAATTTTTATTTGTTGATACTTCATTTAATTTTGATGGTGTAATGGGAAAAAAATATTAAATCTATCCACGATAGGGATGCGAAATTTGTTTTTTTTTTTTACAAATCCAGGAAGTCGCCACTACGCCACGACATCTCTTGAGGTTCCGTTCTACAGTTTTGCTTAAGTATGGTAATGAAACTTTAATTATAAATATCTTACAAACTATTATACTTATAATCATAACAATTCATGATTATAAATTGAACAAAATTGGCAACCCGAAGGCTTTGCGTGCTTGTTCAGTTGAAACTGATCGACATCTTCCTTAGTGAAATTACATCTGATTTTCAAAAATACATGAATACCAATAGAACATAAAGAAATTGGTAAATATTTGCTTCATTGAGTCTACAATGATGAAAGATTAAAACCAGTTAACGAATAGTCACTACAGAGGTAAATAAGAAAGCGTTAATATCTTACTATATTCAAACATATCGGAATATGTTAATCTTGATTTCTTCGTAACAAGGTGAGTCAGTGCGCCACGGTAGACAGCTAACTGCCTTCACGTTAAGGCACGTGCAAAGGAACTTCGGAAAGCAGTTCGCAGGTATAAACTGTTAGCTATAACAGGCGAGAATACGCATGCCTTCGAAGCAGCGAACGGAGAACGAAGTTCTCGAGCAGAAGTTTAATTCAACTGGGCGGGCAGTCGGGCGTAAACGCTGAATGATTTGTTGCAAATCGAAATCGCTTCGGCGCATTTTTGCACACGAGTTCGGAAACGATATCCTATCTATTTATATGACCTCCGCTCCGTTAACGTCGCATCATTTCTCTTTTCCTTCTACGACAAGCATTCGTACAATATTTTCCTGGTGAATATGAAGAGCAAATTTATTCTAGCTTGACTAATTGGTAGAACTGTAGGAATTTCTAACAATTTTTGATCAGCCAGTGACATGGAATTAAGTTTGACGTTATCAATATCTGGATATTAAATAAACTTGATATTTCAATTTAAAAAATTCAAACTGTGTAAATACTTTTATTTGAATGATTAATTCAGAAATATGTATATAAGAATTTTTTATTTGCTATGATGTTAGATATTTATTATTAAATGTCTTTTTATAGATATTCTGTTTATTTCTGGTAAATTCGGTGAAATTCAATTTGTGTTAAGATAAAAATTGTTGTATGACAGATATGTGTAAGACATTTGATTCTTAACATTGTTTCGAAGACACACGTCTTAAAAATTGTGTCTTAATGAATGTGGTAAAAGAAAACGCCATTTTAACACAAATAGTACAACTCTTTAACACTAGATATGCTAAAGTAGCAAATATATCTGGTTCTAAACTTTGTTGAAAAATTATTCAAATGTATGTCAATCCTTTTTTCTTCCCACATTAATTTTTGTCTAAAATATTGAACCGGTATGTCTAAGTATACGACTTGATCGTTGACATACATCGAGTTAAATATAATTATACTTTCTGTAGAATATCCTTTGTCAGGAATTATCAAATAAATGAGCAGCGCTCAATTTGATTCATCAAAAATCGATTTACACGAGGTCATGTATGTTGGGTCGGTCCTTCGATTAGACTTTGTCGTCATTAAAAGTTTGTAAAGAAGCAGAGCTGCAGAGGGTGAGGTAGGGATGCCAGCAGAATTGCGGGAAAGGGTGGCGAGAGGATCAACACCCTCTTGGCAGAGCGAGAGTAGAAGAGAGTCGACGAAACTGAAAAGGAGTGAGAGATTCCAAGCAAGTTATCTCATGTGCAATGCATAATGAGGAAAGGCAGACAGCTCATAAAGGGCCTACAAATGAGGCTCAGGTTATACATATACATGCAGAGTAGATACGCACCACCATCACAGTCAACGTCTTCGTACACCCACCCCTTAGTTACAGCGTTACTGACTTCTACTTAAAAACTTTATACTGTGATTTTCGTTACCTTCATTGAAACTGAAAAACTTCGGCATATCGTTTCTTTTAATATTCTATTTTTTACCTGTGAACAAAATGAGATTATTGCTTTCGTATCTTGCGTCAAGGTGGAATATCTATTTTAATTTACAATAATACATTAGTGGGCGTTGTTAGATAAAAAGAATATTCTGTTGAGTACTAAGTAAGAAGCATTGTGTTATTTTAATTAGAATGCTGGCTGATAGGATATGTGGATTGATATACCACCATTAGCGGATTTTCGCCCATGAAGGGGTTGTTGATTGGCTGGTGCAGGGCACTGGAGTAATAGCAGTCAAAACTACCAGCACGCAATAATCGAGCCACGCGGCATGAAAACCGATTAAAGGTGTTGGATCGATCCTCCCTGGTAACTGACTTGCCAAGTTCGCTGATTGTGGGTGTAAATCGTTGACTGAGATGGTACAATTTCCACTTCAGAATGTATATACTCATAAAAAAGTGATTTTTTTGCAAATTTCAGTCTAATCTATAATCGGTCTTTTAATTTATAGATGTATGTACTATTGTTTATTTTACCTGGGGAAAGGACTCGCTTCACGTTATTTTCTACCTCAAAAATTAAACCTCTTATAGTTTCTTTGTAAATACGTATAATATGATTTTATAACACAATTGGACTTCTGTCTGTCGTAGTCCGTTAGAAAATTCAATGTAAATCATGTTCAACCGAGGTAATCCATACTAATTGAAATGGAAGTTTATTAAGCTCTTCTAAACTCACCTTGTTCATGATTTGACGCGGACAATCCCACCTCGAGACAGTCAATTCTGCAAGCAAAACAAATAGATATTATTCAACTGCAATGATTTTAACTTGAAAAATGTCATTTACAGCTAGAATTATTGTAAGAATCAATAATCGTTGATCGTGAACTTCATCAGTGTTCAAATAGAATAAAGATTCCGTCCCCCAAGATCCGTCTTTTCAACTCTTTCTCCCTAGCCGCGTTACTCGAGCTAATATACGAAGGGTGCTCCTTGATCGTGCACCCTGTTCCGCATCTACATCCTCTACCTTCTCCTCTCTGCCGTCCCTCAACGGGTACCACCAAATTCCCGTAATCTAATGAATGGCCTAACCCTAATATCCCCTCGGTTCAACCTCACCGCCTTACCACCTCCTCCCTTCCCCCATGTACTTGAGCTGTATGTACCATGCATGTAAATATGTTCCTGGATAAGAGATGCGACTTAAGTCTACATGTCTACATCGATGCGAATTCATATATTGTCATTATTATTTCAATGTTAAATTTCGAAAAAAAATCCGAAAAATACAGAATTCATCTGGTCTTTATTACCTATACTCCTTCGATTTAGATGAGCATTGTGACATTCTGTAGTTTTGTTCCGAGTTAATTTCGAATTCTCTTGAAATAATCATCTGGAACGAAGGTAAACGATGTAGAGAATTCTTAAGACTTACAGTTGATAGTAGGATTGATACCATATCAGATTTTGATACCATAAAATATTTACAACGGTGACAATTCAAGGCCAAAGTAAGGGAGCGAGAAGAAACTAACAATTTCAAACAGGGAAACGAGGAGAGTATTGAATGTATTCCGTTTAATACATCGATCCACGAAAGTTCACATAGTTTCCAAGTGAATAAGCTTTCTAACACCATCACGGAAGATATTTCATTGCTAACAGAGGGAGAGCCTCGAAGTGAAAACAGTAAGATTGACAACGACCAAGATTCTTAAAATTAAAGACAAACGTTCTTCATATCTAGTGAAGCAAGTATCCCCAAGTCGAAAAAACCATTGAATAACAATGTCAGACGTATGTATATGTATGAAAGTACTTGCACACGTACAATACCTAGTTTCTATTTAAACTTATTTTAAAGGTACAACCTATACACGTCCAGAAGGGCAAATACCAACGATGAAATTCTTTTACTTCAGAATGAAAACCGTACTACCAACATTTTGAGGTTTCTCAGTGATGTCCACTGACAATAGGGTAAGTAAGGGCAAATGTGTTTATTTTTCGAGAATAATAAAAAGGGTCGTCCAGCTGCCGTGACGTTGGTGATCGTACGAAAGTTGGGAATAATGTTTCGGACACGAGGCTTGTCTGGGTCTGCCCTCGCCCTACGACCACCCACACACCACCTCTCTCCGATCTCCAGCAGCCTACCCTTATACGCGTGTCCGCCGCAGATTCAGACTCCTAATTAAGACAAGGGTGCGAGAGGGGTTTCAGGGGTTTTCCCCGGGTTCTCCCCGGAGGGAAGTGGGAGAAGGTACGGGTGTGGGTAGAAGGAGGGTTTTCACGAAGTAAGGGGCACCCATACCGCGCCCGGAGGAGTAAGCCAAGGCAAAGGGGGTAAGGAATATTGATCACGGGACCACCACGGCGGCGTGGCAGGGACTGCCCGTATTCACCCTCCCCCTTTCACCTCCCCCGGCCGTCCACCATTTCTCTCTTACGTTCTTGCTTTCTATCTTTGTTGCTCTCTCCAAATGTGCCCCGTACTCTACCACGTAACCGTCACCGTCTCTCACTCTTGAACTAGCACAGGTTGGTCCGGACTAAACCACCAAACGCCAGATGCGTAAAATCAGTCGGTTAGAATCTGCCCCGCAGCCTTTGCGAATTATTGACGCTGAAACCGCCACCGAGAAGCGGATGATGCTTTGAAACTGTTTCTGAGATTTGACTTCCCTGGTGTGAAAAACACGTGCCGAAACGATTGACACGTAGTCAGTACAGTTAGGGTATAAAGAACTGCGATAATTCTTTGACAAATTACTGTAAATGTTTTAAAATAGAGGAATCTGAAGTGAGAATTCATTTTGCAGGAGTTTACACGATTCTGTAGAAAGATCTGTGTTGTACAACGTTTAAGGGACAAAAGAAGCATGTTTAATGATATGGAAGTGAAATGCTTCGACCTTTTTTAGGAGTAGCATGTGACATTATATTTGAATATTATTGAAACATTTCATACAACGCAAGACTTTTTAAATGGAGCTTCTACTCCTTGAAATGGAAGTAGTTTATTGAGGTTCAATGCGTATACTCCGTTATATGGGATTTAGGTCCTGAACGTGTACAATGTTGTCATGACTTTTCAAGAGAGGTCCTAAATTGGTGAGAAAAAGAAATTTCTTTACACCTAAGCAAAAATAGGAGTAAAGAGAATATGAAAAAGGGACAGGGTTTACACAGTGTAGCAACTTGACTTTCTTTCGATTTACCAACCTAAATTAAATCTATTCTATAGAACGAACAGCATCGACAAAGAACTGGAAATGGGTAGCCTCTTTTTACAGTTTACAGTGTCCTTCGATGAATTTTAGTCTTTTCTCCACACATTATCATGCTACTATTATGAAATAAGTTAAACTTTTTCTTCATACATAACATTTCTCTCTATGTGAAATTTTAGAAGTCAAAATAAATATTTTTATTCCCTCATACGTCATAAAAAATCTAATATATCTTCTTAGTGCACAAAAGACGCTGTATACCGGCTATAAAGTTTTCCATCGTCTACCTCTTCACAGATTCAATGGTCCACCATTTTTCTGGCACTAGATGCCGTTATTTGGTCTGGTAACGAACGTCAAGGGCGACCTCAACGAGCCCGGAAGAGATCTCATTGTCGAAAAGCGGAGTGAGGTCACGATACAGGAGGGTTCCACATCACCGGCAAGCAGCCAACTCAAACTTTGATATGGTTTCCTAAATAACCAAGGCGACCGATACCGCAGCACCGCGATAGGCACCTACCCCTTTATGCTTCCTTTTGCATCCACAAGGTCCGATCTGCTCTACCTTTACGAAATCGGCTACTATATAACAACTGTTCAAGCATATTGAATCTCTCGCATCAACGGTGACCTAACTCGGCGCCCTCTCCCTTTTCATCACTTTGGAACCGATACATGGTGTTCTCCACACAAAACCGCCAGCGCGAGTGCGTTTGTCGTTTCACAAGTAAAGGCTGCTACCACGTATAGGGTGTTCGATTGACTGCTGCTACTGTTCATAATACGACCCGCTTCTGACCGATTTGAAAACGGAGTGACAGGTAATCTACAAGGTAGAGGACCAGGAGAGAAACTAGGGGATGGGTAGAAAATATAGTGAGACCAGTTTCGTGAGATGCAGATAGAAATAAGAATTTGAAACTATTAAACATGTGGAGTTTTAAGATGTTAATAATGACGCAAATGATTTGTATAATGCTGTATGTTTTGAAACTAGTCTACCATAACTCACATTTTACCGTAGTACTTATTTATTTTCGAAAATCCTGCGGAATGTTAAAGGAAATCAATGAAGGATGGCTAACCCGCACGTCTTTTTCTACAGTTAATCCGAGATAATAGTTTTATTTAGCGAAAGTTACATGACTATTGTCTTAGAAAGTAAATTCATTTTACTAACAATAAACTGATTTTTAGTCTGCTTTTTCAAGCGCGTATGTCAAGCACGTGATTTTTGTATAGAAAGTTTCAGCCCTTACTTTTATTTCTGTTGTCTTCATTTTTGATCCGCACCGTACGTGGATAACGTATTCTCTCAGTTTTATTTTACTTTTGTTATTAACAAGTAATCTCTTAAGCATCTATAACCAAAAGTAAATAATTCTGCATCTGAAAGTTCTTCAACCTCAGGATTCCGCAACGTTTCTCTTTGCGAAGTTTAGAGAAATACATAAGAACATATGATGGTTAGTATGAAGGAATTTTTGTAGTAATTTAAAAATATACAGTTTCGAATATTTCTCCTCCTCTCTTTTCAAACCACGGATAGGCTCCACGACTGTATTTGGAGGCTAACTGTTTGTCCGCTAATTAGAAGCTAACAGCAGACTAAAGTTCTGAACTTTAAAGTTTCTTGCTTCTGCAGAAGCTTCCTGCCGCCAACCCTGGGTACCTACTTCTGGGGGGTTGCACAGACGTTCCCCTTCCCGCCCCCTCCCCACCCCCAACGGTAACGCCCTGCCTCCCTTGCACTCTTCTTTGCTCTTTTACTCCTTCATCTGCGACCGGCTAGCGTTAATTACTAATTAATTGTTTCGCGTGTTTGAGTTATAAATGGGTAAGTTAAACAGCACATAAGAGCTCTGGTCCTGGAAAGTTGTAAATGTACCCTCCCCCTTGATCTGTCAGTCCGTCTGTCTGTCTATCATGGCTGTGTGCGTGTAAGTTCTTGTTTTCCTCGTCTCTCCCCTGTGTCCACGATTACCTTACAAACGGTATACTGGCTGTTAACGAGGTTAGAATGACCGTGTGAATGAGAAAAGGGGAACTCCACTCGTTCGTTTATTCATTTTTCACCTCATCATCAAACGGCGTATCTTCGGTTAAGTACTGGAGCTTTCACATGTAAAATTACAGTTTAAACGACGTATCAATTAAAACATTTTCAATCTGTGCTTAGTAGTCTTGAAAATATTCATTAAGAGAATATTATATTAGGTAACTAATGTCAGAATAGATAACACTAATAGTACTATAGTCCGACAACTCTAACTTGCCTAGGGAACGTCGTAGCCTCTCGTTTGGAATCGCTCGTTTCCGCCATTTCGTTTTTGAAATACCCATACCCGCATCCAGTCTCCCAAAGTAAACGACTATGCTGAATGTTTACTTTTGGAGACTTTACAAGGGCTGGGGGATTCCAAAAAACGAAACGGCGTAAATAAGAGATTCAAAACGAGAGGTTTCCCCGCTTGCTAACCAAGCTAGAGTTGTTGAACTATAGGTCAATGACCGATGCGATGAAGAGAAAATATATAATTTCTTATGTTATTAACTAGAGACAGTATGGTGTGTTGTTTTCTGTATTAAGTTGACAGTTTTCTGAATTTTTTTTCAGGACAGTATCACCATTATCTCATAACCGATTGAAAGATATGCTACGGTAACGTAGATATCGGTAAAGAGTCAGTACGGATATTGTTAACAATTTAAAATACGCCAATTACATTTTGCTGGTGGCTGCATTATTTTCATCTGAACATGACAGAGGCAGAGGCATTTTATACTTTAGCTGTAAAATAAGATTGCTCCCTCCTCTTGTTACGACCATAATCGGTACTCAAATAAAAAGGTGTAATGTCAGATAAAACATCCCATTTGTCTAACGACGATTTTTCTTTCGCCCAGTGACACCGTGTACCACCGTTTTCAAGGGGACGATGGAGAATGAATCGAGGAGGTAATCATCTTAAATACCATTGTCACAGATACCTCGTACTGGCTGTCTGCTACTCAGAGATTCTGCGCCACCTGATTCTTCTGTAATTGAGATGGATCGATAAGGACAGCCCTCTTGCAGAAAAGAATACGACGAAAATCGAGGGCGGTGCTCTTTTAAGTCAGTCAGCTAATACACCCACAGTTACATTAATAGCATTCCTAAGATGTAACGTTCCATTGAAATGTTCAATTCCTTCCGCAAATTCCGAGTCCACAAATCGAGAGTTGTTTTGCAGATATGTACATTATTACGTTGAACACTGATGACCGGCAAAAAGTTATCTCTTAATGTGATTTTTAAATTGTATTTACAAAATTTCTAATGCATTCAATATTTAAATATTGGCATTGAAAAGATAAAGTCCTGCTAATTATGAATCTATTACGGGTACCGGAAAAGAATGTCGTTTTTTATTAATAAAATACGTGAATAGTTATAAAAATTTAACTTATATATATATATATATATATATATATATTAATCTAAAATATAATTTCCACGATTTGATATAATCTTTCTTCACCGATCTGGCAAAGCGTTAATACCTCGTTCATAAAATTCACTGGATTTTCATTAAAATATTCAATGAGTCTTGTTTTTCTTCATGTGTCCGAAAAAAACATTATTTCTTTCGGCACCCTTAATATTTTTGTCTTTAATATATTTGCTTTTTAATGATGAAGTTTTAATAGAAAAAGTTTCACATCAATAAAAATATTGAAATTTGCGAAATATCGATGGTGTTTAACGTGTTAAAGAGCTAGTATCAATCTACTTCATGGCTAAATAAATACATTGGTTACATCGGCTATCGAAGTAAAATTCTATAGTTTTCATAATTTCTTGGAAACATTTCTTCAATTAATTTCTTTAATTATGCCATGCCCTTCGGGGAAAAGCTAACGCAACTGAAATACCGTGATTTTTGTGCTACTATATTAAAAAACTGCAGGGAAAGATTTTAATATCTACATTTATAATTTTATCAATGGAGAAAACTCTTATTTTTCTTCCTGGTTCGTTTGACACTGTTCGAAATTCTATACCTCGCTCATTTTTATTGGAAATATCATATTTTTCAGCATAAAGGTTCTTCAGTAAAAAAGATTGTATTTATTCAACCATTATTTGTTACTTTTATGAAACAGCTTAACGTGGCTTATGTACACTTATCACGATAGCATACAATTGTTTCGAAATACGCCTAAAACTGGATTACCTTAGGTTTTTTTCTTCGATGGTTGTGTATAATGTAAATGGAATAGAACGAGCATCGGAGAAGGCCAGGATTAAATCTCGAATAATCGGAAAACGGCTCGTCGAAATCAGGGTCTGTTATTGACTGCCGTGCAGGAACTAACAGAGGGTTGGAAAAAGAGAAAAGTGTGAGAGGAGTAGGCGAGGGTGCGATAGAGCAGGAAGGTAGAAAACAAGAACGGTGGGGTAAATCGGTGTCTTAACCGTTGGACGAAGGGGACAATTATTTACCGGGACGCCTAGTACGACGTTCCAGCACGAAGCTAACGTAGCGCCCAGAACGAGAGGCGAGAGTCCGCGGCTGTTAATTGCTGGCTGTCAGGGCCACGCAATGACACGGACTACCGTCGCTGAGGGATTGCCTTATCGAAGGTTCTGCACGCGTTTGCCGAGCTATCCTTTCCTCAACGGAGGAAAGACACCAAGTATTCAACGATAGGCTTTCGCCTTTCTTTTAAATATTTTTGCTTCAAGTATATTTTTGGCGAACCTGTTAACCCATCTGCATTATATGACAAAATCAAACATATACCTTTATCACCAAGTTTGGTTATATTGAATCTAGGTAAGGTAAAGGTACCAGTAGTTGACCAGTTAAGAGAAATTTCGATAGAAACAATGGTAACTATTTACTCTGTCAATAACTGGCGAGAGTCGATGCTTGGAGACGTTCTTTGAACATTCTAGATTATGTACCAAGACCAATTTTTAAAAAAACATAGGTTATACAAATTTGAGAAATATATTTAAAAATTCGGCACATGCTTCAGTAGTTGACCACTTTTGAGATCGATAAAACTAGAAATTGACCACCTTTTTTCGTTAGTAGTTGACCGCTCATATTCGACGCAGGGTTACAGCATTAACGCTGAAAATCACTTTATTATTGTTTAATTTTAACAGTTACCAGTACAAATTATCATTAATAATTAAATAATAAAAGAAGAAGAAGAAGAGAGTAGACATTGGACACTGAACAATAATTGACCGCGAATGCAGTTAATAGTTGACCGTGTCATCGACTAAAACTCAGTATACTACAATATATCGATTTACAGTTTGTATTTTTAATAAAGTGAGATGTAAAACGGATACATTATAAATCGTAAACAGATTTAAATGAGAAACGTCGGTAATTAACCATGCCTGTCAACTTCTAAAAATTGTAGAGTACCAATATCCAGAAGTTGACCATTAAAAAATTATTGCATTTTGTGGTTAAAATAATAAAAACGATGTATATATTACTCATAAAACGATGCAAAGTCTTAAACAGTAAATAATTCATTTGCGAAGTATTTACAATCTATGAATTTTTACCTGAACCGTACAGCCATTCTTAACAGAAACGTTAAGGAAATAGAGATATAACGACATATTACTTACCTTATTGAATTCAAACGTTCGCTGTTAATAGGTATACTTCACTTTACATGTAATTGGTTCAAAACGTAATCGACAGATGCTGCGGTATTTGAAATTCACTTTCATCGAAAGTGCACAACTTATGCAAACTTTATTTTTTTATGTTTTCTAAAAAATAGTCAACTACTGGCACATGGTCAACTACTGGTACTTTTACCTTACAACAGTATTTCAGATCGCGATTTGGAACTGATAAAAATGGAAGCCAAATTTCATGTATATGTTGTACTTTAATCGATGAAATTTCTTTACATTTAATCAAAGTATAACAGCATATCAGAAAGTGATTCCTAAATGACAAAAATGAAACCTAAATTTAATATAGATATGTATTGTACTTTAATTGATAACTTCTGAATGATGCAGATAATTTAGGTTGTTCGTCTATACCGCTATTTACTCAAAACGCGAATGCTCGTATATATACGGCCTGGTGATAATAACCAAGAAACCTACCAAGCATCAGCAGCTATGTTTACTGTCTGGTTGAAAATTTGTCTTGACTCATAGAACCAGTCCTTTTCTTTATATTCACAATCTTGTCAATTATGATCTTACTTTCCTATACTATAAAAAGTATAAATATAAAAGACTCAAACACCTGCTTTTCTAGTTAGTACTATTCGATTTATGGGTTTTTTACGACAATTTTTCCTCTATAATGATTTCTAGCTTAGCCATTAGTCTTTAAGTATTCCGTTATTTTTGAATGTTAAACAAACCTATTGGTTTGAAACATTTGGTCTACTTGTCAATTGTATTTGCTAGTATGCATGTATGCGATAGTGATACAAATGGGGCAAAATATATACAGGATATTTCACCTAACTTGACCACCTTAAATATATCGCTTATTTTTAATGATACAAAAAAATGTTAGAGAGGGAAAATATTCTGTTTAAGGGCGGCAATACGGTGATGGGCTGAATTCTTTTCTCAAGGTCATTGTTTTCAAAATTTCAAGGTCATCGTATTTTTTTAAAATGGGAATGTATACTTTCGCTTTGCCAGTCTTATAGCTTATAAAAAACGAATCCAACGAGGTGCAACATATTGACCTTCACGTGACCTTTAACGAGAAAATTGTGAAATGTTTGTCAGTAACTTCAGTACGCGTTCGAGGACGGTAAATGAAGGAATTTCAATTTCGTTGAAACAGTGTACAGATATTTGACTATCGTTATGTTACAGCAGCTTACGGCTACAATGTATCGCTTACAAAGGCGTTGCTATGTAATAAATGAAATATGTAATATGTAGAATAAAGGTTTAACATAAAACTTTTTCAATGAAACTGACATTCTTTCATTTATTTGAGGGAACAAAAACATTTGGTACGAAAGGGGAGTCTGCTCGCGCACTATCTATCTCTTTCTATAGCACGCGTGTACTGTCCTTTCCATTCATTGTCGTAGCAATTCACATTCATATAAGAAGGTAACAGCGGTGTCTATCTATCGTGATAGTAAAAATCTCGCGCCTACGTCAATGCTTCGATTTTCTCGATCGACATGGTGCTATCGCACTTAGTTCCACGGCTGTTTCATTTCTCTCCTTGTCTCACATTCCGATTACCCCTCAAATGCTATATTTCGATTCCACGTTTGTACCGTCCCCGAGCGAGTACTGAAGTTACTAATAAACATTTCACAATTTTCGCACTAAAATTCACGTGAAAGTCAATATGTTGTACCTCATTGGATTCGTTTTTTTTATAAGCTATAAGACTGTCAAAGCGAAAGTACACATTCCCATTTTAAAAAAATAGGATGACCTTGAAATTTTGAAAACAATGACCTTGAGAAAAGAATTCGGCCCATCGCCGTATTGGCGCCTTCAAACAGAATATTTTCCTTCTCTAACATTTTTTTGTATCATTAAAAATAAGCGATATATTTAAGGTGGTCAAGTTAGGTGAAATACCCTGTATATTACGCGAGTATAGTAACAGAATTCCTACCAAGTGTTATGTTGATATCGAAATTTCTCTATTTTCTTGAAAAAATATGTAATTAATTAAAACGATATCATTCGGAAAATTTCCTTTACAAGTTCGATATTCCTTATGATGAATCTTGTGTACCACATTCTTACTGTTTATGTTGCAGTATACTGAAGTTTACAATTTCTGTAGGTGTTGAACACGGATTTGACCCCATTTTGGTGTTAGAGTGGCTAGACAGTGGATAATGTTCCAATTTGCTTTATTAGCGTGGCAGAAGAAACTGACCGATATGTTGAACATATTATTTAAAGACACAAGTATCTAGCACTGTATGGTGACGTGCTGTTAATTTACTTATATAGGGAAGAATTGTTTTTAAACTTTTTTTCTTAATGGATGTATACGGAGATCTTCTTTTCAAAAACTAACATTAACACTTAAGAAATCACACTTTCCATACTCGAACAATAAATCATTAACACGTTGATTACCATGCGGGTCATCAGTAATCGGCGTTGTTGAATTCAATGAAATTTCATATGACTTTATAATTGTAACATTTCCAAATTTTCTTACTCCATAAATATTTAAATATTGGCATAGAAAAGATAAAGCACCGATGGCATACGTCTATTTCTGTTTTTAATGATTCTGCTTTGTAAAGATGTGATTTTAATAGAAAAAGTTTGACTTCAATAAAAATGATGAAACAACCGAAATACCGATGACGTTCAATATGTTATATCGAAAATGGTACTCCCTGTAAGGAAATATACCAGCAAATACCTTCCGAAGCGACTATTGAGTGCAAACGGAGAAACTAATGAAAATAAGAAATTTGGTAGCAAGGGAGAGCGTAATTTGTACGTTGACAGGTATTTACCGTGCACGGCAGGAAGCGGTACAGTGCAGTCAGCGAAGAAAAGGTAGAAAGAGACGCAGAGAAGTAGCGTGTCAACGTTAAGAGCATTAAAGAGACGTTTTCCGCCCGACACTTAGGTTTCCGTTCCCGCGCTCACTCCGTAGATTCCCGGCCTATCGGCTTAACGCTTGGCAGGAGGTCTTCAGCCACCCCTAGCTTCCTTCTACGCTCTCTTCTACCTACAGCGTACGTTTGCAGGAGACACTCTAGTCTGAGAAATATTTTCGTAAACGTAAGAACTTAAGTACCGCCACACGAAGCTGCTCTCATTAAAGAGTCTCCTTTGTCTAGGACATCGGCTTTGAGACTGATCCGATAAAGTTTTACGTCAGTGAAATGATAAAGGCATGGGAAATTCTTCTCTTTGTTTCTTCTCTTGTTTCATCAGTCGGGAAATATTATGTTTTAACTAACAGCTAGTATCTTTCATTTGTAATGAAAGTTTGTAAAAGATCCTTCTATTCCGGGGAACATTGTCCTCAGCTTAATAACTTCAGAACTGTATGAGGAAAAGTTGCGTTTGTTAAAGTCGAAATATATCAATGCTGGATACTTTTCATTACCTATTTCATTTTATTAAGACGATGTATAAGAATTTCTTTTGATACTATTAGCAGTATCTATATAGACCGTATGATATGAAATTTCTCTCTGTGGAACGTATTCACCCCTGTTTACCCACGGTATCTACGTTGTACCGTTGTTCTTACGTCCTCTTGGGAAGTCTGACTTCTCACAGATTAGAAACTCATTTGAATATTTTCACGAGCAAAGATAGCAGCAAAAATATTGAGAGATGCGGGTAAATGACTGTGCAAATATTCGGACGATATATGGAACAGTGAAGATTAAGCGACATGAAAGAAACTGCTAAACGTCACGAATTATTGTGATATATTAAATGAAT
Organism: Cerceris rybyensis; assembly: GCA_910591515.1. Lineage (NCBI taxonomy): Eukaryota > Metazoa > Arthropoda > Insecta > Hymenoptera > Crabronidae > Cerceris > Cerceris rybyensis. Next base: position 358,506 of record OU342789.1, read on the forward strand.
ACGTTGATATGAATACTGTGTTAATCCTTGACTAAGGGTTCTGACAAGCTCAATTAAATCAATTTCCAAACAAAATTTTTAAGTACTTATTCTTTACCTTCAGTGCTAACCGATTAAATGTTTATCGTCAGATATTTGCATTAATTATGGCGTTGTGTCTACTGCATATAGATGTAATAAATACTTAAATACTATGGAGAAAGGAATTGAAGAGGGGAAAGATGATTATTTATGCAATTCAAGTTCTATAAGATAGAAGTAGAATATTTTCTATATGAATCCCTTATCAATTTTGAGGATATTTAGAAAAAATTTGTAACCGTTCCTTTTGACCGTTTTAATAGCTTCAGTCTTAAAGTCTTTCTTCTATGATTTACAATTTAGTTCTTTTCGGTTAAAACATGTTTATTTCACCGTCATAGTAAAACAAGTTATAATCGACAGAAACTTCTATTACAGAAGTAATTGATAGAATATTCTTCAGAGCTCCTCTTTGCTTACTATTACCGTCCAAAGAACAATGAATACCAATCAATCGACAATATTCTTATATTAATTTCCATTGACTCATTGGATAAACAATGTCAACCACAATAAATTAAAAAATTTTCCTAACATATTTGCAAGGCAACTAATAATGCAGTATAAAAATACACCCAATTCCTTAAATCGTTGTCTATTTTACTAAAAGTTCCATGCATCTCTAGCAATGAAACCAAGTAAATACATACATTTTGTACATTATAGAGATTCCCCAGAAAAATTTCTTGTAATATTCGTGTAGAGTTCAAATTATAAATTTATAAATAACATAATATAATCCATATATGATAACTTCTAGACGTGCACGACAATTTGTGTTGAGCTCACGTAATAATTAATGTTAAGTGCTTTTAAAATACGGTAACAATTTTAGTAAGAATAAGAGAACGGTGAAGACAAACGTTACCACGCAACCGAAGGGGAGGACATAGACAACGAAGGTTCATCTTGGTACATGCGAAGTGAACAGCTAGGGAAAGCGAGGGTGGCGAAACGTTGCGCCGCTGGTGGTAGCAAATTATCAGCTAAGAGGAAATTATGGAAATAGATATAAATCGAGAAGAACAGCGCAGACGCGCAACCCCGCAGGTGGATACGAGAAACACAACTGGTACACCTGAAGGGCAACATGAGTCTTTACGTGGTAGGTTGGTCCGCCTTGAAAATAATGGAGCTTTAAGTAGCCAATTTGGAATGTAAAGATCCATCAACATAAATTAAACATGGCGTTATAACGAAAAGCCCGGCCCATCGAATGATTACTTTCACGGTGACTGAAGGCAAGTATTCAAAATTTGACTTTAACACGTTCCGTATCAAACCACTTGCCTGCAATTTTTCATTCATGTTATTGCTTCCGCTTTATCGTTTCATCAATAAAAGTGATAATTTCACATGAAGTTATATCAATATTAACGGCTTAATGACAGAATTTATATTAAAAATTATGCCAGGATCATGGAGGAATCAATAACAAAAGACGCTTGCACCCCTTCCACATCTAAGGAAACATGTGCTTGGCAGAGTGTCGATTGCCACGCGATATTTCGGGCGATGGCGTTAAATATCCCTAAAATTTTCAATGCTCGAGTTAACTCGTTCATAGGAAAATCGAAATGGCATCTATTCCCGAGATATCTCGGACGCGGTCGTTAAGCGATTAATTATTAGATTGCATTTTGCAATCCAATATTTTTTAAATGTCATAAGTTTTTTTCTTTTTATATACTATATGCAGTGTAACTTTGAGTTTATTATTTATATTACACTACAAGCCGTTGTAAGGTATAGTCTATTGATAGCGAAATAAGTTCGCCCGTGCTAGGATTGCTACGTATGTGTTAACACATTCGCGAAAAAGTGCTCCATAGCGAATGTGCTAAAATTGTTATAAAATATAAGTATCAAACGCATTAAATATACATATCGAAGTATACCATAGGTGGTGTATACGTTCTAAATATAATCCAACTTTTACAGTGGCACATGTGTTACAACATGTGTAAGTAATATTTATGTTACTAAATAAATTGGCACTTTTACATAAACATTAGAACCATTAAGAAAATGAAAATGATTTGTTCCGTATTTCTTATAAAGATTCTGTAAGTTTGTACGAAAGCCATGGGGTAGATATTCGATATCCACCTTCTAAAACATAAATTAGTGAATTATTAGGTCATTAAGTATGAAACGTCCGATTTGAAACTAAAAGTTTGGTTTATTATATCTCGGGCAAAAAGTAAAATAATTAATAAAAATATATCATAATATTGTGGGAATGGTAATTCCAAACCTTGCTGCTAATTCCCGCGTCGTTTCAGATGGCTTCGCTTCCGCTACAGCTTTCAGTTAATCGTCATCCACCTTACTTTCAGGCTGACCGCGTGGTTCATTTTGAAGATCAAAATCTCCAGATCGGAATTTTTCAAACCGTCGACGTACTTTACGTTCCTTAGCCACATCCTTGCCAAATTGTTCGTTAACATTTCGACTTGTCTGGGCTGCGTTAGTTCCACGACAGAACTCATACTCGAAAATAACGCGAATTTTTATCCTATCCATGGCTTACAATATTTAACCTCGACACGACAATACGATAGATTATTAAAAATAAAAGAGTGCGTCTGAAAGCCAGATGGCGTACCTTTTCAATGCAAAAAAAAACAAAGGATGAATGATATGAAATATCGAGGATATCCAGCATCAAACTTGATGCTTCAGGTAATCGGACATTTCATACGTAATGACCTAATAATTACATATATTTCCCACCTTCTGATTTCTCTTTTCTAAAAGTAATAATCTATTATATTTCAATATAGTAAATTTAACGCAGGTAGTAGTCCTGAAATAGAAAATATTTTTTCGAATCTAATAATACTGTTCTATTGAAAGAAACACAATCTATGAACTTCAACGATTTCTTTAAAAAAATTCCTCTTCCCCTATCATATTTTAGACTCCGGGTGTGTTCATCTTTTTGAAGGTACAAGCGTAAAGAGAAAAAGAGAGGGTGGGAGCAATATCCTTGGGGTCAAGTGCTCGTCAGTGCGGTCGATTTGTCCGTAATTTTTTTGTTCCTGCAAGAGAGATCTGCAGGGGACTCTTCATTGGCGACGACTCACGTGGAAAAATCAGAAAGCGAAGAATACGTCTGCCCCGACGGGCCGTTCGGAGGGGTGGTTCCTGTGAGTTCACGTCATGTGCAACGGACGCGACGTGCGAATTAACAACTCACGCATCATATCGCGCATTATTATCCGATATATCGAGTTATATATCAAACACCTTCGGTCCCCGCCCTTCAAACGAAATCACACAGTTTCCTCGTCGACGGCGTTTACGTGGAAAGCGTTCTCGTGCTAACATCGTGCTTAACGAGAGAGCCTGGAGAAGTATCAGTTCCAGGCGAAAGTCAAGACACTGATACGATATGCTCAGTCTCGCGTGCTTCAAGTCGTTAATATACCATGGGTAACGCGCCGGATGACATTTCTTCTCGAACGACTGCCATCAAAGGGGCGTATTTGTCGCACTGTCTGTAGAAATGCACGGAAGGTTTGCTCTCTTTTCGAATGGAGGTATTGGTAGATCGCAAAATGTATAAGATGAATTAAGTCTGAGACAGTGAACGGTAATTTAATACGTTGAAATGCTTTTGTGTTATTGATGGTAACGGATCTACTGTGACCGACACGAGGGTAGTGCAAAACTGTTGTTATGAGTAACGGTATATTTTTCGATAATGCACTATGAAGGGTTAGATATAAGTTACGTTTCTGTGACAAAAGAAATTTCTTAAAATTTGTGTGTTGAAGACTATTGTTATTGTGTCACATGATCGTTTAAATATCTAAGGTCTGTTGTGTATTATGGGGGTAAGGATCAACTTATTACTGCCTGAGGACTGACCTCAATTTTGAAAAGAAGGCACTGTTGAAATTTTCTAGGTAAGTGCAGGGTAAGACTTAAGAATAAAACTACCGTTGTTATACGTACTAAAATTTAAATGTACTTAATAACTACTTTAAAAAAAGAGAAATGAAGTGTTGAATAAGATTATTAATCAACTAATTTAGGCTTCATACGATAGTAGTGGAATATTTACTTCATGGCTATCTTATTAATTTAGATTTTTAGAAAAAACTTTGAATCGATCTTTTGACTGGCTTGAAAGGTTTAGTGTTAAACGTTGAGCCATGCAGATGTTAAATTTCTTAAATTGTAAGCATTCAATTTCGAATGATCAGCACATATATACAAACAACTGTGAATAGGTGTGTGCAGTTTCATCGTTAGAAATACTGGGGTCCAGATTTTCAGACCAGGTGACACAGAAACAATATTATTAATTAGATAAATTGAGAAAGTGAAAATTTAAAGCATCATTTCGTCACACATTGCATCGTCATCATCCAAATGGATTTATCTCTTACTTTATTCGCATTGTTCTTCATCTTTTACAAACTTCAAGAAACAAGATACTCAAAAAACATCAAAGGTGCTATGTATCAACATCTTCATGTCCCCGTATAGCACTGATACTCTCTAAAAGTCCTTTCGCAGCATTCAGTTGTAAAATACAATCAGCGTTCATTCGAGAACGAATACTTCTTCGAATATTGATCGTAAGAATCGTTGAAATGAGAGGCAAAAGCTGATTCGCAGCCAAGGATGAGGAGCAATGAGGGAGGGCAAGGGAGTCTAGCGTTTCAGCCGAAGCTGCATGCGCTGAAAAGGGTTGATTAGGGATTCGGCGTGTTGGGGTCGAATACGTCGACTATGTTGGAAGGATGCTGGACCGTGCTTGTAGGCATCCGACGGTTCGGAGGCCCCACTCGGTAGGTTCGGGGCAAATGGCAGCGGGATGATTGATCGTCCGGCTAATTGGATGATCGATGACTCAAGTTCATCAGTGGCTGTTCAGCTCCTAGCGAAAGACACCCTCCTCGCACGTGAGATACGCTCTCCTCCACGTATGTCTGTAGTTGTATGGCAGCTTGGTATACTTTGAGTGCGTGCACGTTTGTGTGTACTTACATATGCTTGTGGATATGCCTTGTCCAATGCTTTCACTAAGCTTAAAACAAAACTAACTTAATATTCTTTGGGAGTATTTTGTCTTTGGGCACTCTCACTATCTCCCATTTTGGTCTGTGTAGCCCTCTTGTCAAACACTGGTGCTTCAAAAGTTTTAGGTTCTCCTTTGTGTGAGTATTTTGAAGTTGAAGTATATATTCTTGTGGATATTTACTGAGCCAAATTCTACACAGTCTACCGAATGAAAAGAGACATTAAATATAAATAAAATATTTGCTTGCTTGATTCTTGCGACTGTAGCTGTTGTCTATGGTGGAGTTTCACTTGTTGGTTCGTAGAAGGGAATTGATATCGCAATTTAAATATATATATAATATATACAGTTTTTTACTTACAGGAGTAGAAGCTTGTAAGCCACTCTGCCATGCACATTTACCGGTCATGGTTTGATTTTCCTTGCTTCTTGAATTATTAATAAGAGTAGAAAAAAAGTTATAATCACAAAATTATTTTGTTTCTATAATACTAGCACTTTACTGACCGGTAGCCTATTAAACCGTTACGTTCCATGATCGCCATTTAAGGATTGACTCATTTTCTAAGTCCTTTAGCATTCAATTTATATATTTGACGTCTTTTCTGAGATTAAATGTGTTTTAAACAGTCTGGTTTAGTTGTACTTTTAAGCAGTAGCATTCGTGCATTATTTTTATTTATTTGTGACAATTCTTCTTCCAGAAACAATCAAACCAAGAAAAATTTCGCAGGGATTGGGTTAATAAGCTTTTCGAACCCAACGCTTTTGGACTTTTAACTTATTAATCTATTTCCACGGCAATTATAATAATAAATTGTTATGTATATGGGACTTTGGTATGATTTACTAGAATTTTATTATAAAAATGACAATGAAGTAATAAAACGGTTGATTTCACAATTCTCACACGATGTTTCTCACAATTCTCCTTGTCACCTTCCTCGCTCTTTATATACGATTTTCTTTACCGTTGTCTGGTTTTCACTCTCGTCTTTTTAGAAAATCGGCGATCGCGCCATTACCGCGATTCGCTCGGTTTTTCGCTTACGCGCGGCCCTACATTTATCATTACGGTTTACTGTGCCAAAGACTCAGTGACGAGAATTTGTAATTTTCGAAGTGATATCGGTATTTATCAGGGAAGTGTTTGTGGCTAAGTAACCGGTCAGAAATGAGCAGGATGTTAAAAAACTACCGGTCAGTAAGATAAAGTATATACGTTCTTTTGCAATTTCACTGTCAGTAAAGACGTTATACATGTCTTTTGTGAAAAAAGTTGTAAATGTTTTGTTCGACTTCAACCCTAAAACATACCCCTAAGTGAACGATAATAGAGTCGATTTCGGCAACGGGTAAGAAAACTGCCCTGAAAGGTGTGGTTCATACTGTACGCTTGATATACGGTTGGCACGTGAATGCAAATCAGTCCGTAAATCATGGGAACAATGTCTTAATGTCCCGGTCACAGGACGCCCACTTGCGTTCGAAGACAACAGCGTTGGTTTTCAAGGTAGGCAAAGGGTGCCCTTTCAGATATTCATTGGGAAATTTGTAAGCACACGCGTTGCGATGAAGCAACGGTAAAGATGTCTGTGTGCCTTTAACGGTAAATACTTAATATTTCCAGAAAAATTAGAAATGTTTTTTATTTCTTTTCTCAATCGGGTCGGATTCGTACGATTGTTAACCCTTTCGGTACGAGCGCCGAAACAGCGCACATAGCACGTGATCAGTCCTCTTTTGTACCAAGATTTTCCTAAGCGTTAAATAAGAACTGTGCTTAACCCCTTACCTTACAGTAACGTGTGACACTCGTGACGTGATAGCGGAATAGGAAATTTTCAACTACTCCAACACAATTACATTGAAAATATTAGTAGATCAGGATACGTTCAAATTACATTTATGCTATTAATATTACATTAAGTTACACGGTATGAGAGAACTCAATGATAATTTTGTATCTCAGAAATTAATTCTAAGTTATTAGGTATTCGCTGACAAGAGAAATAGTAGGTCAAGGGATTGATAGAACAACGTTTCTTCTGATAAATAGCGTTTACAGTTTTAATATTAACGTTTTTGGTACATGCACCGGATATATCCGGCGCTCGGACACGCAAATCATGAGATGGATACCGAATATATCCGGCGTTCGTATCGAAAAGGTTAAAAATAATAAATAATGTATGGCTGTATCATTTTATATTTATTTTTAGTAAACTTTCATGTAGGGTGGTTGTTAATTTGAACGTCATTGGTCTTACTGTAAAAGATACTATTTCTTCATTTTATTCTTAGATTTTCTATACCGAACTTTGTTGTATTTAACAACTCCGAAAAATTTCTTACCGTTTGGCTGTAGCTAAACATACTTTCTTCCATCATTGATATTTTTCTTTTAGTTTTGTCGTTGTAATTGAGAGTTTTTCTACAGTCGTAAATCGCATTGTATTTAATTACGTATAAATTAATGTCCTCTAATGTATGAACTCCCGAAGTTTAGCAATTTATGAAGAATTACCTTAAGAATTTCGGAAAATCTATTTTTTTCTCTGCTGATTACAGGAACAGATATTGGTCCACTAACATTTGTCGACAGATATTTGTTACGGTTACAATATGATATTAATAAAATCACAACAGCATCAACAAACCGTTTCTCTTTCCGATTTTCGAGAGTTATCTGCGAAAAGAAGGCGTAGAATATCTGCCTTGAGTGCTCGTTTATGTCATTTAACTTGCAAATCCTTCCACTGGGACCGGTGACACCTCCTGAAACATGTGTGGGAACTCAAGAAAAGTCTTAACCCTGCTTGCTGAAGAAGCACCAGGAGGATTGCTCTGGGATGGGTAGCGAAGGACTAAAAAGAAAAGGGCGTGTGAAAAATCCATGAGAACAGAGGTGCTCCAAGATTCAAACAAGATGTGAAAAGTTGCGATTTTGCACGAATGAAAACTTTAAACGGAGTTTTTGACAAGTCTAATGTAAAATTTGCAAAAATTCGAAACGAAAGCATATAATAATAGAATTTTTAGTCAAATATAATACAATGTCAATATATATTATCAATATACGTTATAAATGACCAAAAAGATAGTCAACGACTCCAAACTCCATGTGGGCTTCACGAGATTTCATTCACTTTTTAATTTAAACAGTGACGACGAATAGTACAGATAGCAATTAATATTAACCCCTTTTACACAAGCATAAGAAATTTTAATAGAACTAATAAATTCAGAGTGATAATGCAAACAAGTTAATGTAATTCTGAATTCGAAAGGAAGAGGACAGTATCGAAAATATGATAGTAACAGGGATTGCAGGTTGCAAGTGGAGTAGAGCTGTAAAGATTTCCTGCTATAACAGAACTCTGCAGCAAGAGGAGATGAGAGTATGATGGAGAAGTGGGTGCGATCAAAGTCGGTTGTCAGATAGTTTACGCCGAGGTGGTTGAAGTCTCTTTCTCCTCCCCATCGGTTTTCTCCTCTCTTTGAGAACTCTGAGAGAAGGGGAGGGTTAGTCGGTTTACGATGATGGTGCGATTCCCTTTATACCCGCCATGAGTCCGGCACCACCACCAAATCTTAGCTTCTTTAGCAATGTCCTTCCTTCCTCCGGCAACTATTCCCAGTCGAGGAGCGGATTTTGTGGCGATAATCGCTCGTAAAAGTGGCAAGGTTGAATATCATTATTGTACTACCAAGAGATACGGTAAGTACTTTGTCAATGTGGAATCATGGAGGTTTTTGCCCCGCTGAGTAATTTAGCATACTGTTGAATCGCGAGGATAGCATTGGCAAAACGGTAAACACTGGCAGAGAATATATAAATGTTTTTTAGATATTAACACTACACTTACGAGCGTTAAATCAGTTATTTTTAAATATAGCAAAGAAGATGATTAGTTACATAATTTATGTAAGATGCACGTGAAATATATATTGTACTGAAATTCTATTTTGGGGAATTTTTATTCGAAAGTAGAAAACCGTCAATTTGACGGCTTCCGCAGATTTATTGTTAAGAAAGCAATTATTAGACTGCTACATGTTTGTAAAAGACTTTTTCGCAATTATTATATATTCATGCCTTCTCAGCGAATAAGAACCTGTCTTTTATAACTTGTGTCATTTATATTTGGCTGTGGATATGTTACTTTTAACTGTACAATTTTTTTGTAATATTTCATGGTACAATATAATATTATGCCCGGCATCGGATCCATCAACAGTGGAGAAATACACTAAACTCCCATCCGAAAATTCGTGAAGTTGAGGAACACAAAGATTTTTGCAGATTTTGATATTTTTGTACATAATTTATTACGCGCATGTACAAGGTTGCTATTTGTAAAACTTCATTATTTCATTCAGTACATAGGAACAAACATAATTGTTTGTGGCAATTCCGTTAACCGGCTTTTTAGAAAAGTTTAATCCTGGTTTCCCTGTTCATTGTTATTGTATGTCGTTCTACTACAATTCCAACCACAATTCCTATGAATTAAGCTGCGGCATTGCCAGACCGTAAAATATACTGTTTTTAAAGACTTTTCCGACTACATTTAACGCAGCCCTTGAAAATCCCAGTCTTGGGATCAGTGCTGTTATTCCATGGAGGTGTGAGGGATAACACCCTCGGAAAATAAGCTCAGACAGAGCCCTTGAAGGGGTTTTGGAGGGTAAATCGGGAGTTTCACCGAAGCGTTAGTTTCTAAAATCTTGATCAGTTGCAATTTCATATTTATGGGAAACGAGTTTGCCCAAGATACGAGCTAATATCAGTACGAAGCAATTAAGCTCTGTATTGTCAGTCGTTATATATTTTAAGCTTTCCTTGTATATCTCTTATTTAAATATAATTTGAGTAGCTTTTCAATTATTCCTACCATTCTTACACAATTATGGTATGAAAGAACATCATACGATTGGCTCACATATTTAAAAGGTGTTATTTAAAAAAGGAAAACTGCTTAAAGAAATACCTTGTCATCGAAGCAAAAATATACTTATATAATATTGATTTTGATTGGCTAAACATGCAATAAAATATTTGTGCTTTATTCAGTAGCAATAAATAATCTTAATACCTAGTGTTGCTTGTACAGGGAGCGTAAACTTTCATATTTTCCTTATAAGCATTTAGTAAAATATTTAAGACCCCATTTTTGCACAGTACTTCTTTCTCATTTTACTTCGAAATTGTGCTAGTAGAGTCGAGGCATAGCTTATACAGATACAAATATATTTTACTGTAAGAACTATTGTAAAATTGATGAGCTTGCTTTTAGGTTCTATCAATATTTCTAACTTTAAACGACTACTTTTGCCCGAATAAAGTAAATTTGTAACCCCCCAAAATTTGCATTCAGAATTCCGACTCCCCATATCAATCACCACCCTCATTGAGATGCACAACGTACACAAAATACCAAAGTGAAAGGTTTTTATATCATAGTCTTCATAGCCCGACTTCCGTTTCTTTTAGTTTCCTAAGATTCCCCCGTAACGGCACAAATTTCCGTCGATAAATCCGGCGGCCCAGCAAAAATCCACCCTCTACCAAGGGGTAATCGTATTCCCGTTTTAAACGTATTCACTGTTTGCGTTGCTTCTAAAACATATCAGCCCCTGAGAGGCATCCTCCTGTTCTATATGTCGACAGTTTTTCCACGTGTGTGCACGCATTACGTGCCACTATCTCCGAAGAAAACGGTATAAGAAGGTAACCGATCTCTGTCGAAGGAGGAAAGGGTGCCTCGGTAAAACACATGTAAGGGCTGCTAGAAGACGTGGCTAAGGTAACTCTGTCAGAGGTTTCGCCGAAGGGCAAGAAAAGAGGATTCGGACGGCTTGTAATCTCGGCTCAAGGTGTTGCTCATCGCCCCGACATTCTGCTGGACATAGAAACGATCCTGGGACCAAACAAGCTTAGAGCTACTGGAAATTGATGCGAGGGACGAAATTGTATCGCAGGAAGAAAATAATGCAAGATAAAAATTATTGTCTTGTATTTCCATTTTGTCGCTTTTAAATATGAGACCTGTTTTGGTAATAAGAATTGGGTTTAACTCCTTGCTGTACGATTTTTTTCGTAACTACATATTTGCGCAATAATTCGAAATTAAATTGGCAAAATGATAATTGATTAGTGATGCTTGCTTTACCGTGTAATTGAATGTAATATTAATATTGAAAAAATAATTTGATTGTGTCATATCTCACTGATATTTTCAATTTGACAGATTATGTAACACTTGATAATTTCTTACCCAATTTACAGTATCACGAGAGTCCTCTGTTATTATACGGCAAGATGTTAAAAATTATTACCGGTAGAAAACTTGCATGTATGTTTGTACTTTAATTTTCATACTGTGAATTGTATTTTCGATGCAATTATTGTACTAGGAAATAAGTTCTTTTTGACTGCATAAAACTGACCGTGAAGCTAGGTAACCCGTTTTTCATAGTGCATTTGTTTGAGAACCTTCAACTTCGGAACAGAGAAATGACATTTTGAAATTATTTCCTCATAGTGATTATGATTAAGAAATAACAAATACACCTCTTTTTTTTTAAATGACAACTTCTTTTATAGTCCCTGAATTAGTTAGTGTAAAATAAGTATTATTAATAAAAGTGATAAAATTTATAAAGACAATAGGAAAATTTCACGTACATTCAGAATAAAAAATAAAAAGACAAATATGATTTTGACCTCGTTATTAAAACATCAAATTTTAAAACGTGTTGCAACACATAGGGGTATATTACAGGAACAGTACCGTTATGGTTTACAGATTTTAATTGTTTAAAGAAACTTAACTGGCTATTCACAATTTGATTCCCTTTAAGTGTGTTTTGACAATCATATTCGGCAAATGTCATTAAAGGATAATAAGGGCATTGCTTCCTTACTGTCCGTTTTGATATTTCTGCAAATTTAGAAACGCAATTTAATCTGTCAACATTACGTCTTTTCGTGATAAAAAGTCAAATCAAAGATCGAATTTCATAACTGGAGTGACAGTTCGTCCTTGTAGCTATTATAAATCGCTAATGCAAAAAGATAAACAACAACATACAAGCTCCAAAACAGATGATAACTGTTCAATGAATCCGTTGATGTTTCTAGACATTGGCAATCAATCTATTTGTTGTTAATTACTTATTGTTAAAGTCGAACCTTATTTTCAAAACCTGCGAAATAGGGAAAATGATATAAGTACTACCGCGCATGACTGTTCAGGCACACTCCTAAGTGTTTAGACAGCTCTATTTTCATGTATCTTTTTTTACTATTTGCATTAAACATTTTAATGTTCGTATTTATTAAATACGCTTCCATAAATGTTTGAGTGGAGGTACATAATAAATAAATTATTTAGAGTGCCCAAAGCTTATGAGCGGTAGCGTATATTCTGATCTTCTTCATGTTAAAATTTTTTTTTCCCCTACATTAACAATATTAATTCGTGTTCGTATTATATTACATTCATAAAACAATAAATTCCAATATATTTCGATGAGGGAAGCTGAAAGTTTGAGTTTGCTCTATTGTAAGAATAATCGCCTTGAACTTTCCCCATTTTATACAAAAGAACGTGTTAGTTGGTTAGATCAAAAGCTATTATTTTCAGTAGCAATATCCAACGCATAAACACGTAACAAGAAATCGAGTCAGTCTAGGGGGTAGGTAGGCAATTTTGCACTTGTAAAGAGGGCCAGAAGGGAGGAGTATAAGTAAATTAGGCCGGACGAGACGAAAGGTTTTGATAAGAATCTCTCCCTCGGCTTTTTTAAAAAGCTGACTCCCAGGGAATTGAGACGTCATCACGATGCTCTTCCTCGACTCGTTTTCTCTTTTTTCCAACTCACCCTCCGACTTTTTCGCCTCCTTCGAGAGCCGTTTAATGCCAAAGCGACTGGCGTTTGCCCTCGCAACAGCGACCTCACGCCTCATCCTTTGTTTCATCTTCATGAGATTTTTAAACAGCGCGAAATGAGCTCCGCAGTCAAGCACGAACGATTACCGTTTCAGCCGGCACTTTTAATTCCTTCATCCCCTTTGTACAGGATGGACAATTAAAAGGATGATTCTAATAATGAGTCGGACATCTTATACAACTCTACGATGATAAGACAGGTGAAAATAATGAATCAATGTTTGAAAAACTACTTCGTGCAACACTTTCATAACGTATCCATTTCACTAGGCATCAAGAGTGTATTGACACCATCTTAATTCAAAAAACACTCTGAAGAAATTTCTAGAACCATTATACAGTCTTGTAAATAAAAAAAGTTATTGACAACTTCATCGGTGTATACGTATGGTAGTAAAAACATCTAATTACTTTACATAATTAGACAATAACTAAAGCCTACAGAAACTTCCAGAACTCACTATCATAAAAGATATATAGGAGTTTTGCAGTTTTAAAAAATTATTTAATTAAGAGTACTAAGAAGTATTTACTAACAAGTACATTAAGAACCGTAAATGAAACTCTTTTTCTGATATACGTTCAATAATATTGCACTTGTCAAAGTAGTTTTATACAGATGGGCCCATTTCAAATATTCACCGAAGGAATCGTGCGAGAACCAGTGATAGAGGAACGATCAGGGAGGAAGGAAGTGGGATTCCAAGCATTTGTATCATTTTGTCGTACTTCAGTGTCGGCACGCGTATCGTATGGCATCGCATTATTGCTTTTATGGCCAATAAAAGGAAGGCTACCCCGGTAAGACCAGGACGGTGTGACCGTCCTCCACAACGGCTCGCCGTCCCTCGATGCCTAGACCATTCGATCCCTGAAACCATCATCCACTCCGCCCACCTCTTCCCTTTAACCACTGCACGCCACCGTTATTGCCGCTCAGTCGTTTCGATCGACCATCGTAGGTGTTGCGATTGGTTTCGTATTTCGGGGGCATATAGTCCAGGGACTCCCCGACCCAGTTAAACAAAAGTCTAGTCGCCCTCGGAGATATTTGAAAGAAAACTGCGAGATTGGCCCTTTGACACCAGCCTACCCTCCTTAAATGTGAAACCATGAGCGGTAATTTATCTTTAGATGCTGGGTACGATCAATTAACTCCTTATATTGAAATAAGAAATGCAACTTCTTATTATATTTCTAATTGTAATAACTTATTACTAATAAGTATGGTAACGTAACCGGTTGTCCAACTAATTGAGAAGTTTCTATTTTAATCACTTTTGTATAAAATTAAGAAGAATTAAATTATACCTTTGGGTATTACTGATTGTAAATTAATTGTAAGGCAAGGGGGTAAAAGTAGAATGCAAATACCTACTGCGAATTAAGTTCAATTACCGTTAGTACATAATTAACGTTTATTGTTAGTAAAGTTAACGAAAGAGATATTTATTATACACAGTATCTTGAAAGTCGCCATATATATGGGGAAAAGCAAGAAACTCGTGCCATGTTTTATACTTTAGTATTTTTAAGGTTTAATGTATTTTTCTACAGTTTTTAAAATTTTCGAATGAATATTTTGTAATACCTGTTATGTTTCATTATAACGTTACATTTGTCCTGTGTATAGTGTCTTTTAAGATATCCTGTACTATTCTTTTTAATTAATCAATGACACTATTTTGAAGGTATTCCGAAAACTGGAAATGTTACATGTCACTCGTATAAAATTTGTATACCTATACAAAAATAAAAGACATGGTTTTAATATTGATGGTAATTGATTTCGAATTTTTTAATTATAAAACCTGCGTAAAACAGCGAGGTGCTATTGTAACAGGGTAACATGCAAATTTATGCAAACTGCACCTCTCTTTCCCTAACAATCATGTGTATCTTCTGCACTGCAAAGAATAGACAGGTATAAAATATTGTCAACGTTGAAAAGTTCTTACTCTTTCAAAGATTGTACGTACAAGCTAAAGATAAGCAGCCTGTTTTGAGGACATGAAGTTCCAGTTTCACGTTAGTTGATAAACGATATACCTTGGCCTCATCTTTCATCATTCCTTTCATTCTAAAGAGCTCTGATATGTCAGAAGATTGCACAATGACTTTCTGTCTATACATATTACTTGTATCAAGTATCGAACTACATGTTACTAAAGGATTCATTTCGTAAAACGATATTTTTAAAGAATAAAGCCTCTAAACTAGCTGTATTAATATCTATCTTTGCAGGAGGATTTCTTTTTACTTATATTCTCAAGTATTAACCCTTTTAGTGCCGACAGAAAAATTTGATTGAATTAATAACAAACGTAGTTGCAAATAAAAATAATCGCCCTTTGGTCATAGTTTCATATAGAAAACGAAATGTAAAGTACAAATTCTATATTTTCAACTATCTATCATAAAATTACTGATATCGTATAAGGAAACGAAATAATAATCCTACGACTATTGCTAACGACGATATATCGTCGTGCGGAATTAAAAGGGTTAAATTAAAAATTTTAATTTTTGAAATATTTACTAATCAACTAAAACAAATTATTTTTAATTTCATTTTTCGTACAAACCTACTTATTGTTAGTCAATTTTCAATTTGACATTTTAGTTTTTTCCTTGAAGATAAAACGCTTTTCAACTTACATTTCTTGATGGATGGAATCGGTACATTATTTTTTTACAATATAATATTTTTGTACAATATATTTGAATCTTTAAACGTTTCGTTATCTGAATTCGCAAAATTTCTATACCTACCCAGACTTTTGTTGTAGATAGTTATTGCTCCTCATTTTACAATTTAAATTTTGATACAACGATCTTTCAAAATGGTAAAGTACGAGCTTCAAGTAAGGAGTATGATGAAGTTTATTTCAGTAAAAACTTTACATTTTTTTCGTAGTTTCATCCTCGGAAGTACGTATTGCCACTGGAACGTTTCAATATCGCTACTTACGGCATCGAAACAAAGATTGACCAGCTCTGATCGTAGAGATCAGAGAGTTCATATCATGCTTCTTGACACGATAAATTAAATCGCTTTCTGCCTGTTTCATCCGCTCCCTTGTACCCTTGTACCCAAGAATTCGCGGATTCCTAAAGAGTTCCGCTTTGTCGTGCGTACGCTCTTACTTTCTTAAAGGGGACATCAAGAATCTCATCTAATTCTTCGCTGACAGTATTGTAAATCGATACACTTATGCACACGACGAATTTTATATTAAATTTGGAATCTCAAAAATTGAAATTAAGAAACATTTAAAATGTATTATACATGTAAGATGGATTTGTATTAATTATAAAAATGAAACGATACAGAACAAATTAAATCAATTCGGACAAAACTTCTTATTCTCGCAACCGTACAATATGGACAGCCCGTCTCCTCTCCTGACACCCTCTTTCTCTCTCATTTTCATACCCTCGCCCAAAAAGTGCCGATCAACCACTTTACACATCGCTATGCAACGCAGCTGCATTGCCTACCGCCATTTACCAGATCCTATATTGTACATGAGTTCAGCTGAAAGTTCCTATTCATTATGTAGTTATGCTGCAATGTATTATACCGAAGCTTTTAGGTGCGAGTTAGAAAAAATTTTCGCTTTCACATACATATTATAATCCATTAAATATTTTAATTTCTATAGAAAATTTCACATGTACAAAGAAACGAACACTCGCTAAAATGAATTATTTGAAAACACTGAAATTCAAAATTCCTATATCGTTATTTTAAAATCTTGCTGCAGAAAGTAGTTCTCCCACGACTGTATTATAGCATGACTTGATGCTTAAATTAAGGAATGAATCAATTTTCTTTAACAATTTAACATTAGAAGCGCCAGTGTTAAGTCAAAGACATCTTATCAGCTTATCAAATAAGCACATTGAAAGAGGAGAAACCAAGAGACGGAAAATATTGTTACGAGTCGACCGGGCACGCATTATCCTTTCGGACGTAATTAAATAGAACACAATTTATAGAAAAACTGAGAACGTTTATTTAAAAGAACACGTCCGCCAACGAGGACCATCGACCGTAGAATCTCATCTTTTTATTAATAACAAACAATCGCCAAGTCTCGGTTTCCAGTAACATTTAATCTACTGGGTGTTTCGTAACAATATATTCGACTCGGTAATTTATGTGTTTTGAGATAATCTTAGAATATTGATTCTATGGCCCTTCTAAAGACTAGGAGAGTTTTTGGAAAATGTTGTAAACCAGTCATTTTAACTTGTCTTGCAATTTGAGTATTAAAAACAATTTTTTATGTAGTCTCCAACTTATTTTCTTTGGCAGGCTTGTAGAACGAAATGTGGACAAATTAAAATATTTTTAAATAGTGTAATTTACATTAGTATGTCGTATAATTATCTTAAAAGTTAATAATGAGAATTGTTGTATTTTTTATATTATCATGATAAAACTTTTATGGACGGGAATTTAGTATTTGATAACAGGTGAAAATTAATATTATAAACTACGTTTAAATGGATTAAATATTGTCAATCTATGTAATATTCACTAATTATAATTAAGTATTTTAAAATTCTGCTACCGAAAATCTTACCGTTAAACACAAACTAACGGTCTAGAGTTCGAAATAATTTCTGTTTTTCGTAATATTTTATGTCTACAGAGAAGTTATAACTAAAAGTAAACAAATTATGCTATGTTTTTAATTTCTTCTTTCAGAGTAAATGAAATTTATTTGAAATAATCTAGCAAACATGTAACAACATTCTTTAAATGACAACAGTTGAGTGCTATTTTTCAGTGCTTGATTCAATTCTTTTAAATCGGCAGTATACGTTATCATCGTGTAGACTTGAAGGACTTGGTGAAGATTTGTTTGTACCAGTTGGACTTTACGTGCTTCTTGAATTTTCATATAAAATTGAGTGCAACTCACTCTCAGATATAATGAAAATATTTGATTATTAACACTAGATTTACGGAGCCAATTTGGCTCACTCAAAATTTGATTACTATATGTATAATACATTGATTGGTTAATTTTTTAATAATAAGTCTTACATTTAAATTGATTTGGAACTATTTTCTTTAGAAAAGACTTCAATTTTCTTGTGTGAGTCACATTGGTTCACTTCAGAAAAATAGGTGTATCAACACCCGTAAATCTAGTGTTAAAATGAACCACTCTTTGGACGGCTATGAAAAAGAAAATAATGTGATGAAATTGTCTAATGCGATTCAGTATCTAGGGCACAAGTTAGTCGCCAGAATTGTCAATATATCCACAAGCAAATCAAGAGAAAATATTTTAAGTATCTTGTTTGATACTATGCATTTTATATGATAATATGCATACTGCAATGTGTGTGTTCTTTGAAATCGAAAGCCACAATATTTATTAATGTAATCTAATATTTTTCCTTATAATAATGCAATTTTTGTATAAAAAATGTAAACAATTTTTCCCATCGCTTATGGTTGGCTAGCTGTGAATTCAAGCAACCGTTAAAGGGAGGTGTGAACCCTTTAGGGTGAATCCCCTTACATAAGGAGACCGGTGTGGACGTGATTGAGGATGCAGAGAAAATGCTGAAATTGTGGATGATAAAATAATACATGTCAGGATGTTATAGAAGATCTTAAAAATTAATGTCGATATTGTAAATACTCTCATAGATACGATGTGTTAAATGTACGCATGTTAATCTACTTACGGTGGTGAATATATGATGGGAACTTCTGTGAGAGAAATTGGTTGTTACATACAAATTTTGGAGTATCATTTACAATATTTTCAACAAGAAAAGAATTAATTCTGTTTAATAATTTAGTTCTCTTTATAGTTTCTATAGTTTTTATAAAATCGAATTTAATAAGATCTTCCGTTTTGTCATTCTACGATTCTACAACGTTGCACATTAGAAGACGAATACTTTAATGTTTCGTATATTTCACGTGGAAGTTGATCCTGAAAGGAAATACTGAACGCGGAAAAATGTTATCCATTAATTTCACCATTTTGTCTTGTAAAGTCGAAACGCCAGGGCTCGATAATATTATCTCCCTGGATATGTGCAATTTTTGCATTTCATAAGGTTTTATTTTACGCAGACTAAACCAAGTAGATAAGTAGCTAGTATGATAAAACATACTAAGGAAAAACATACAATATCATATTTATCAACGTCTATTGCACATACAAACAGAATAAAAGCAATACTAAAAATTTCAATATTAACACTAAATGTATCGGTATTTTACACCTACCAAATCTTACCATGATGGTTCATTTGACCGCTTACGAAATAAATGTTGATTTTCAGAAAAAAATACCCAATTTATTAAAGGAAATAATTTGCAACATCATTTCTGATTTCTAATAAAACAATCAAACACAAATTTTTACTTCTATGAATACAATAATCAATAAATTACACAAGGCCAATTGAATGTAACGGAAACTGTGGTGTATTATCACTCCTTGTCGAACTTGATTTCTCGTAGACTCTGATCTTTACTCTCTGACTCTCAATATACGACTGCATTTCTATTTCGTTTAGCTTTGGAGAACTAATTGAAAGGAGTGTTTCTTGTGAATCTCCGAAAACGGTCTTTTCGGTTTATGCGTTACGTCGCACAGTGGTCGATTTCGCTGAAATCCTGGCTAACATCTCAACAATTTTTTTTGCGGTTTTCAAAATCCAGCAATTGTGTTTGATTTATAACACATCAGAGCATCCTTTTCCACTAATTAAAATTTGTATTGCACAACATTATTAGAGATATGTAATCTCAAATTTGGGACTTGAATTATTTTGTCAATTTGATAATGAGCTAAACGAAATTAATTTCCCAATATTTTTTATCGTTGATGATTAATTTCTATTTATTGATAGCAATAACTATAAGTCCTCACAAATATTTATGTGATATTACAAAATCATTATGAAATTAGAAAGTCGATATTAAATTGTTAGAAAATGAAATAAAGTTGAAATCTATATCGAGTGTAGCTCGACATAAGACTGCAAACGGTTAACGGCGAAATAAGTGTTTAGTTTTCGGTTTTCATTCGCTCAGCACAGTTTTCAAGGAGCTATATGATGAGAATAGGCGGTACGACGACAGTCTCCCTTTACCTGTACCACTAGCCAAGTGACTTTTCTAGTTTGGCCGACTTTAATTGATAGAAAAATCATTTGTGTCAGTATAAACCGTTCAACCATCATTTGGAAACGTGATGCAAAAGTCAATACTTCTTATATGACGAAACGATACTCGTCGCGATATCTTGAATAAATTCGAAAAGAAGAAGTAAAATAGGGAAACAGGCAACGATTGAGTGTATCTCAAACTGGGATTCCATTCCTGATTTACGTGCACACGCTTGGGGCAACTGTCGCCTCACTTCGGCCCTTTCTGATGTAATAGTACCATTCTGATTCCAATAACCATGAATCTATCAGACGTCAAAACGCAATCTCTACCTGAAAGAGGCCTGCCTTCGGCCATCGAATGAATTCCTTCGCCAGGGCGACCACAAATCTCGTAGTATCTGCAATCGTATATCTTATACTAACTGGCAGTGCATGCAACAGAGATTTAAAGGACTTTCCACCCTCATTGTAAAGCAAGAAAGAGAAGCAGCAGAGACGAGAAACACAGAGATAAAAAGAGATGGAAAAATAGAAAGAGAGAAAAGAGAACAGACGAAGGAACATGAAAGAGAAAGAAGATAGAGAAAGCCAAGAAAGAGAGAAAAGAGTTAGAGAGACAGAGTGAGACAAAAGTCTGTCGAAGTCGCTAGGGGTGAAGGGATGAGAGCGAAAGAGAGAAATGGAAAAAAGAGGAATGTGTGGTGGGTCGAGAAGGCTGGGGAGAAGGAGAAAGTTGCAAACTCGAAAACTTTCCGAGGTCCTATTATCTCCGACGAGACCACCACGTCCGGCACCAAGGGGGTTGTCCGGTATACCTCGATCTCTAAATACTCCATCTTCCCCCAACCCCCGGTCTGTGTTCGAAGGTTATTTCGAATGGGCAAAAAATCCCGATGCACAAATGAATCACAAATCCTTTGGGGTGTTTTGTACGACTGAAAAATATTTGAGTTTTGAAGAAAGCATGAAATTGAACATATATTCATAGTTTAATGGTACATCTTAACCATGTTACTTGGGGTAGGAAATGAATTTTAATAGAATATTTTATTGCAAAGAAAATTTTTCAGCTATGAGACTGACATTGTAATAATTTACAAATTGAAGACATATCTAGTAAAAGATTATTACATAAAAAATTGAGAGAAGTTTGAAAAGATCACATCGGTAACGATTTCTGGTATTTGTTTTGTTACGAAACGGTTAAACGCTTCAGATGAAATATGTAGATGTAATGGTTGGAAATAAATTGAAAGTGTTATGTATTTAAGGCTATCTGAGTCTCAAGTGTGTGAGAACAAATGCAAAAAAATGTGCTTTGTTTATTTTAATCCGCGGTGGTTGCAAGCAAAATTGAATTTCATTATGCATATATGTTTTAAAATGTTTCGTAATATAAATCTACCATATACATACATCTTACACTTTTATATAAATAATATTTTCACGCAAAAGTGTATTTAACTATAATTGACTGTAATGGAAATAGTCACTTTCAACCCATTGTTAAATCATTATTATTTTTATTGTTACTATTATGAAAGAAAAAAGGAATATACTTATATATGAATCGAAGAGTCATCAAGAATCGAAATTGAAAAATTTCATGCTTTTCGCGAGGAAGGCATAAATGACATATTTAACTATTGTTCTGCAACCATTCTCAAGATTTTTAAAGGTTGATTTTTCTTCTTCAAGAAGAAAACTATATTTGGTATAACTAGATTTCTACTAAATCTAGAGTAAGCAAATGATATTTCCGCATTAAAATAATGAAGAATCATTAGAGCGATCATTAACTCCAACAAAAGCGGAGCCGCCTCCGTACGATACATTTTAAACGTTTCGCTTTGCGGAACACTTATAACATGTCTACAGTTATATTAAGTAATATACATACATATGAACATGATTCGTTAAACTCCAACATGAAAGAGTTTATGCCGCAGTTTTTCCATTAATAGCCTAACAAGTTTCAAAGAATTCGCTATAGTTACAATAATTCCAACTAAAATTCATTTCGAAAAGAAAAAATTCAAATCTAGGTATAAATTAACTTTTCTTTCTCTTCACAAGTAAACAATTTCATTTTCGTTTAGTCAGTTCATAGATCGAAAGAAATATTTTATGATAGATTGCTTATAACCAATATCAGTTTATAGTAACAAAAATATATTAAGAACATGTGTCGTAATTTTCTAAAGACAGAAAAACTTAAATGTACGGTTGGTAAGCAGAGAAATACACGAAACTATAATACTATTCAACGTAAGAGATCTTCGATTCCGTAATTTAGCATCGAATTTAACTTGACTGAGTTCAAACCGATCTAAAGTCGTCCTCTGACTTGGCGTCTCGAAAGGGTAGCATCAGCCACCCTTTGAAGATTGCTTGAGGAAAATGAGGAATGGTGCCAATGACAGTGCTAACGCCGTACAAATGAATGCACGCCGAGGCTTTGACGCGCGGCAATTTATCACGTTATCCTGTCACCCTTCCTTGGCTTCTTGAGTTAAGAGAAAGCAGCGTCAAGCAGGAAGATAGGAGGGAATGCGAGGGTAAGAGAAAAAGAGACGCAAGTCGAAATCTGGTGACGGTGATTGGAACAAATATAAATAAGCCAATCGGGGGAACCTCCCAGCCGTTTATTCGTCTTTTGCATTCGTCTCAGGAGGATGGATGTAAGCGTGGCTTATCGGATCCTGGTAATCCCTCGGGAATATAACTAAATGTGCGACAATTTGTTGATACTAGAAGGCTCGAGTTATCGCGCTAACTCTGCATGAAAAATGCGAGGGGGTTAGCTTTCGTTTCTCTAACCTTGGGTAAAGGAAAATCCGTTTTTCTATTTAGATCTTCGAGGGTGAAGAACGAGAAATATTTTATCGGCTGTACGCTGATAAACATATGTGTAAGTCTGATGGATACAGTGATATGTAATTTAATAGTTTCATGGAATTATACTTTTTACTTAGTTTCTTTACAATGTTTCTACGTAAAACCCTTTTTGCAGTGGTTAATATGCTATTACTAATAAAAAAGCTAGATGTGCATAAAGAACGATTTTTTTCGTAGAATAATAGGTATTCCATTTTTTATAGGAAGTATAAGCAAGATTGTACAACTAATTAGTAAGTGATATACAGTACATTTATTGGATACAGTAATACAAAACATTAGGTCTGCCGGAAAATTATATTCTATTATATATAATAGAATATAACTACATATATATGATTGAGGAAAAATTTTGAAATCGCCGGGAATTTTTAAATGACCAAATTGAGCTTTACGAAATGATGTGTTCTAACACGTTTTCAACATATTTTCGTTATTAACTTTAGCCCACGCCTGAAAATGAAGCTACCTTAGTCATCAGTTACTTATTACTGAACGATTTTAATTCTCTTTCTCCACCCTGTTGCAATCCTCATATTTAAAACGAATTTTATTTTTATTCTTGTTTTCGAGATGCAGTTCAACGAACATCAATTCTTACATTGCTTCATTTTAACTAGCTTTAGATTATAGAAAAAATAAAGAATTTCAGGCTATTAATGTACCAAGTGTAATTAGGTGGACAAAATAATAGGAAATTGAGGAACAAACCTTTAAGATTTGTAACATGTACCTAAGTATCTTATTAGCAAATAGAAGATCATATTAATAAAAATGCCAATTGACTGTGTATTACTTTCCTCATGCACACACTTTACTATGGATAACCACAGTTTCTAAATGAATTAAAATTACAGCGAAATAATGAATTCCTTCATAATACCAGAACTAGAAACGGATAAAAGCTTCTTGCTTATTTGTAATTACCCTGCAGCAAAAAAGTGTTGCCTTGTTTTGTCATTCAGTAAGGAAAGCAACAATTCCAAGCCGTAAAAACAGTTTTCCATCTAAAGCATCGCGATAAGTGACCCCATAGCCGTGACATTGCGGAGAAGTATTCCAGCAGCAGCTTCTGGTCGCCACCTTTTCTCTTTTTCATACCAAAGTTTTTCCAACTTCGTATAATCATTTCTCTCGGAATGTCCCGGTGGTACCTTCCCATTCTCCCTCCACCAGTCTTTCTTTCTAAGCCGTCGCTTCCAACCCTCCCCTACGACCGCTTATCTCAGAGAAATTCTTTTCGCGGTTTCTTCCAGAGAACACAGCCATTTTTCCCCCTTCCACTTGCAAGCTCGTTGGCGCAGAAGAATTTTAATTCTCCCTCTCACCCGCCCTCTCACTCCCTTCAAAAGTCCCGGATGATTTTCTTTCTCATGGATTTTCACGAGCGTCAGTACTTCAAAGGATTCTTTTGTTGTTTTCTCAAGAAAAACATATTTTAATCCTTTGCTTTACATTACAAAAATGAAATGTAAGTTTACTCAAATTACTTCCATTGTGAACATCAAATCGTGTATTGTAATATGATGGTATTATAAAAAATAAATGCCTGATTAATTTCTAGTTGGCGAATTCTTAATTTAAATTTTGAAGTTTGGTGAAAGTTTTGGAGAACGGGGAACAGACCGGAATTGATGATGAAAGAAAATGTTTTGTTTCTGTAGAATTTTATATTGAATTTTTATTATTATTTTTTAATAGAATACGCAAGCCGTGTATTAGTGGAATAAAAAATAGTTTTATGAATTTAATTGCTATGTTTTCTTTCATTCAATCAATGTTAACAGGTTGACTGCCATCAGGGTCATTGGTGACCGGCACTATTGAATCCAATTCATATGACTCTTCAATTGTAATGTTTATATATTGACGTGCAAAAGATAAAATCCTGCTGAGTATATACCTATTTCTGTCTTTGAAGTCTCTGCTTTACAAAGATAGGATTTTAATAGGAAACGTATCACTTCAGTAGAAACGATAAAACGAGTGAAATTCAATGTGCTAAAGTTCGACTTGCGATTTCATGTCAAACTTCATCGTTCTACACTTGAGACATACTGACTTTTTGCTATCACTGAAAGGCAGAAAGAATATGTTCGTCAGTATGCTCGTACTTCGTATTTCTTCTTTAAACTTAATGATGAAGAATTGAACTTCAATCGTAGAAGATTAAAGGATGTATCACAATTAACACAACAAAGACGAAATAAGTGTTTCGTCCATTCGACTCACCAAATTCTGTCAATTTTTAATTTTTTTTGCAGAGTTAATAATACTTGAGAAGATTGCTCATTTACACGGTATACTATATTAAATATGTAGGTGTTGTCAAAAGAGAAGAAGATGGAGGGTGAGTAGAGATGTAAAAAAGAGCAAGTACGAAAGTAAAGAAGCCAAAGGAAAAAAAAGACGTGAGATGATTAGATAGGGGAAGGTCCGGGACGTTAGGTTTATTAACGATATCGCGAGGCCGTGAGGGTGGAAAGAAAGGACGCTCGATAATTTGCTGCCTCATACACCCTTGAAAGAAAATCCATATTCTGACGTTAACGAGATTTTATATACCAGCAATTGCCATTAGTAACCAACCGGGCCTGCAGATAACGTGAAGATTAAAGACGATAACTGAAGCTTCGAAGTTATCGCTGTGCTTTATAGCTTGCTTTATTATAAAGCAGGACGAAATCCCAAAAAATGTGATGGTAACAATCAAATTGCGTAAGCACTTTTAATAGACTCGTAAGTTTCGTTGTATCTGTTTGATATCGATACGACAAACGTTCGGTGAAACTGTCTTCACGTGAATTTCTCAAGAAAATAGTACGATTTTTTTTCAGCAAGTAGAAAATTACTTTTGTGGAATTGACATTTAAGTTATTGCTGTTTTATTGGAATAATAAGCGATTACTCTTTCTGTTGTGATAGTTAAAAGTTAAGAACTTTTTGCGTAGTTGTATATTTTTGGAAAAATTACACAAGTGCAAATTATCATTTAAAAATATCTCGTCCACAATAAAATGTACGTCTGCACACAATAAACACAATTCGTCTATTGCTAACAATTATAACACGAAAATGTGAAATGAATTATTTAAAACTACTCTGCTATATTTATTTTATGAAGGGACTTTCAATTTTAACAACAAAGTAATTTTTTCAGATCTTTACTTAGTTTTCTCTTAACATAAATAAAATATGTGTTCTCAGTATCGTAGTGTAACAATTCATTTGAAATTTATATTTTAAATTTAATTTTACAATCAAATGTCAAATGTTGTTTATATATCAGATAAAGATACAAATTCGTCTCTTGAGAAGTAAAAGTTATCGAATAATTTAAAAAATTAGTGTTTCGATAATTGGAAACTAGATATTAATAGATAGGCAACCACAGAAATAATATTGTATAACACGTTAGAGATCTATTTTAAGCATTTAACATAAGTTATGTAGCGTTATGCAAAATGTGCCAAACCATGAAGCGTTAGCAACGGTTGTCTATTTAAGTAATAGGACAGAGGATGCAGGTCTGCTTAGAAAATTGAGATGTTCTTACTATTTGAATTATTTGCATCCAATTTATTTGTTGAAATGCTTTCATTATGTGTAAAATACAACTTGTTTCACCTGTCCTTGTCAGATAAAAAATGTTTGCACTACTTGTACTATGCAGCGAAAATAAATTTCGTGTCCACTTACGATGATTTTAAATTAGCCAAATAGAACTGACTCAATGAAGGCTAATGAAGTTCATGAAATTTATAATGGACAATTTATATCTCTTTATGCAATTTCTCTCGTTTCACAGTGAAGATTATCTCGAAGTTCATTTTTATATTGTACATGTTTTCTACAGATATGAAGAACATGTTGCGCGCCCTACGTAATAGTTGGTACGATCTTTCTTCTATGTCCTTTTGTATGAATATACTGACTTTGAACATTTTTAAACCTATACAACAAAACAATATAGAACGGATAATTCAAGTATAATAGAAGTACAGGTAAAATTGAAATAACGCCAAATTATAGTAACATGCCGTTATGTTCGACCAATAAATGTCACATATAAACAATCATCTGTTTAAAAAACCAGTTCCCTATGAAGTTTCCAATCGACAACAAAGAAGCTCGTTGTCTCGAAGTGCTTCGCAACAAAATTCCGTATGTACAAACTTTCTCAAGTACCCGTCTCGGCACTTTCTACTCGTTTAAATTCGTTCAAAAGGAAGAATAAAGTGCAGTTTCCATAAGCAATACATAAACTGTGCATTGCGGCTCTCTTATATCCATGCATCAGTGGCCCGAGAAAGAAAAAGTGGTGTAGGTGCCCTTTTAGTGATTCGTAGGTACGGGTACCTTGGCTAAAGGACAAGCGCTGCGGAGACTGGCACTCCTCTCGCAGCGACAAATATGGAATTTGCATATAAATCGGGTATTTCCATCTGTGGCCCTGGCCCTGCAACGCCAGTTTTCGTTCGTTCGTTCGTTCGCGTGATACAGAAATGAAGAGATCTCCCATTTCCTCTTGCTTCTCTTCCCTCTACATTCTGTCCTCCCTTTTCGCCCTGCCGCTCGGAAATACTAACCTCTAGATATTATTAATAACCCGAGATGAGATCGAACGCATCCCTCTTCGTCGTATTCGAAGGGGGAGGTGGAAAAGTGGTAGGAGCTCAACGAAATCAATCTGCCATTCGCTTGTCGATGCGGCTGCTCTTTTTTCAAGTCGTTCTATCGCGCCTTCTCTGACTTTCTGTTTCGAGGAGGCCTGCACGAAGAATCGATGGGATCGTATTTGAATTCAATTCTACAACGCAACGCGTCCGAGCGAATTCAACGCTTTTCAGATCAATTTCAGAGACTGCTAAGTTACTGAACGCGTAGACACCGAAGATAGATGTTCGTTTTACGGGTTGACGTATTATCAATGCGAGAGAGAAATGGAAATATAATTATGTTGAAGCCTGCCGTGTCTTGTCACGTGTTAAATGTAATTAGTAGCTTTTAATGGAATCTAATAGACGGAAGATGATAAATTTTATGTAGGTATAACTACAATACTTAGGTGATATTAAGTGAAATATGTCCCTTAAGTACAGTAAAACCTGCTTTTGTGCGGTAGATGGGGACCGCATAAAAGAAACCGCACAAAAAAGGAAACATTCAGAAATTTCATAAACACTTATAACAAATAATTTTTTACAACATATTAGAACAAATTTTTTTGATGCGGTGGATAGGGACCGCATAAAAAAAGTCGCGCTTAGAAAATATGTCAAAGGTTTATGAAACACTGAGAAAGTGCTTTCAAACAAAAGTAATAATTAAATTATTACGTGGAAACATTACAAAAACAAATTAATTTCTCACTTTACACGGTTACCGCTCCTAGAAAAGAACTTGGAAGAAAAGGACATGAGAAGAAAGTGTCGTCAGGGAGAGGCCGCTAGCGCTGTGGTATGGGCGCAACCCGGAAGATCTGCGGGTTAAGCGACTCGGCCGAGGACCGCCGGAAGGATGGGTGACCGAGCGACTCTCTTTTTTTTCACGATCCTACACACACGGAGAAATTTTCAAAATGCACATACATAATTTACTGCTGCTCGTCGTACTCTAAAACGCGCATGGTCTTGTGATGCGTATTCTGCTGATAGCAAATGAACATTGCGTCTGGAGCCGAATACCGCTTTGTAGTGTACATGTGCACACTGGTAGAAAACTTTGCAACAGTGTATAATGCCAACACCGTTGGAATTCGTATACCGCACAAAAAAAAGTCGCACAAAATAAATCGCACAAAAACAAATCGCACAAAAATAAAACCGCATAAAAAAGGACTGCACAAAAACAGGTTTTACTGTATATGTACTGCAACAACGATTCCCTGTAGCTGAACGTTTTCCTTATTGTTATGTTGAGGGTTAATTAGTAATTAAATATATAGTTTTTAACGAAAAATCCTTCGAAGTTCCCTGTGTATCTGTAATTTTGTAGATATCATTATGCGTAAAACTATTAACACATTGTTGACCGTTAACGATTTAACTCGTATTTTCATGCCGAAATTTTATTGACCGATGACAAATTAACTCGTCATTGCATTTGTATTATCTATTTCAATTTATGAGACCCAGGGCGATATAAAATATTGCAAAATCATTTATTATCGTGTTTAATCGACTCCGCTCTATTAAGAAACACATATACATAAATAAATAACACCATGGCATAGTTTCGTTGTCAAATTACCGGTCAACAATGTGTTAGAATATTAAGAAGTTCATTACACCAAAACAAATTAAACCAATTGATAATTATAACTGACGATGATTTTTAAAATCTATATATAGTACACGGTGTAAATCAACATCTCATTAAATCTCTATGGGCCATTCTAACTTTGAAGTATCATAATACAAATCTAAGCTTTTTTTTTTAAATCAATTTTCTAACATTCTCACATATTACAATTATAGCTCTTAAAAATTATTAAATTCATTGCAATTCAATGTTACTAAATCAAGTTAAATCTATTATTCATAATAGTATTTTTATCATTGGCTAAAGTGTTATCATGTAACTGATCTTCAGATGCCACAGAACCTTCTGACTATACACGGTTAAAACGGTGTCTGTACTAGTGAAAACTGTACTGTTATCTAAAATTAAAGAATTCCTTTTACAATACCTTCGTGCTTCAGAGATTTCATCCCTTTATTATTTAAAACCATAAAGATTTCCCTGGAAGAACTTGCAGAAAGTAGACGCCATACCATCAGAGTCCACCATTCAATATAAAATTGTTTAAAGTAACGCTTTCGAAACAACAGTGAGAACCGATCCTCGAAAGATCACGTTTAACACCTGCGATATCGACCCTCCTCGAAAACCGGTAACTTTTATTCGTACTAGCTTTTTCTCTCTTCCGCGACTGACGAGGAGTGGAAGAGAAGCGGAGTAGAAGAAAGAAAGCAGCTTTGTTACCGAAAACCTCCTTAGGCTCTCTATCATTTTTAATCGGGAGAATAAATCGTTTGATTCAATTATCAGGGGCATCTCGTGCTTCCCTCGAGGACCTCCGACCACCATCTCCAGCGGAAGGGAAAAAAGCGTCTCTTTGTCCGGCTTAAGAATCTCAGAGACACTTAAGAGGCTTAGGACCGGTTAAGGTCTGACGTTAAACACTCCGGGAGTTTTGCTGTCATTGCCTACTCCTCCTAGCGGGAATCCCAATTTTTTTTTCTTCCTAAACGTGCTACAGTTATATCCTAATGATTGCACTGTGAAGAAAGGGTTCTAATTGTTGAGGGATTCATTTGAATGATAATTTTTAACGGGGTTAACATAAATTATAAGATTGCGTGAAGCTATGTGCCAATGGTTTAACAGTTGCTATACATTTTATATGCATTGATTAATTGTTTTAAGGAATGTATTACATGTTAACAGTAAGTGTGTACGTTTTGAAGTATTGTTACTTTCGGCAGTCTAAGATTACTAATAACTTTTAACTAATATTCGTGTAAGGTGTTAGAAGAATATTTCTAATTACTTTCTTTTACATCTTACGCTTAGAACCCCTACTGAACAGAAGGAGGAGAGTCTTACAATGGAATGATGATGTTAGAAGACCTTCCTTTTTGCAAAAGATTTTCTAAACAGTCTTTAATGTTGTTTTCATATTTAAATTCGATATTGCAAGCCCTGGTTGCTATATTCCAACAGCATTATGCATACAAAAAAGAATATTAGGGGAACAACGGGAAGATGGTGATAACAGACAACGACTATAAATTCGGAAACCTTGAATTCTATGAAAGCATTCTTTAATCAACATGCTGTTTGTGGGGGGGGGGGGGGGGGGGGGGGAATCTTTTTCGGCTTTAAGTACTATGGTTATTTCACTTAGGGATATATTTTAGATGGATTTTGAACCCAACGAGTAAAGTCTGGTGTTACTTGCGTTTAACGTTCGAAGATCAAAAGAAATGTACTAAATTTCATAATATTTTCTTACATTACGCTGCCACTTAATATTTTATGAACAGATAAAAATCAATTCATTAGAATCTCTTATTGTTCTCTTATTATTCAATAGAACTTCTTATTGTAATAATTATGACTCTATTTGTATTAATAAATTTCTTGCCAGATCTACTTTGCAACG
Organism: Cerceris rybyensis; assembly: GCA_910591515.1. Taxonomy (NCBI): domain Eukaryota; kingdom Metazoa; phylum Arthropoda; class Insecta; order Hymenoptera; family Crabronidae; genus Cerceris; species Cerceris rybyensis. The sequence continues at coordinate 389,806 of OU342789.1, forward strand.
AAATGTAAGGATTTCGGAATACCAGCAGTAAAGACAGACAAGTTCTAAGCTTGATCGAGGTCTATCAATAAAAAAAAGGCTTCATACAAATCAAAAAAAAATAAATAAGATTTAGATACGGAAATATGGAGAGTATTTAACGAGGCCGCTAATAAAGGAAAAATCCGAAGCTAAAAAGCTCCACGTGTTGCTTGCAACCGTGCCAAATCTCTGAGGAGTGTTTTAACAGGATGGAGGGAAAAGATGGAATATTCGGTTGATCCTTTTGCTTATTTTTATCAGTTTTTCCAAGGGGATGAATATTTAAAAGACGCGAACTTAATCTGCGTTCTGGGATTCGCCGCAGACGCGTATCGCGAAACAGCCGATCTTACCTTTCTTTTCTTTCTCTCATCCTCCTTACTTTCTGTCTGTTTCTGCCGTCATGAAAAACGGAAAGGGAGTACAGGAGGCAAAGCCAGAAGATGGGGAAAATTGTGGGGAGCATCCTGCAGGTTAGCACGTAGTATCCCTATAGGTTTTCTTAAATATTTTATAGCAGTTATGGACTCTCGATCGAGAAAATTTAACCGACAATTTTACCCTCAATGGTTTTAGTTTGAAGCACATCTATTTTTTGCAGCTTTAACTTCTTCTACTGTTGATAATATTTTTGAAGGATTGATCGCTATATTTGACAGAGTATTTTTACCTATTTTTGACGGCACCCAAAAATAAGAACGGAACTTTAATCATATTTTAATACTAGAACTACCGGCGTTAAATCTATTATATGTACTTTGGAAAAATAGAAATCAGAAAGTGAAAAAGATGATCGTTTCAGTAATCTGTATTTTATAAGAGCAACATACAATATCTGTACTATGGCTATTCTGTAAATTTGGAGAACTTTGGGAAAAAATTGAGAACGACTCATTTCGACTTGCTTGGTAGTTGCAGCATGAAAGGAATTGAAAATATTCTGGAAAGTCTGTGACACAGATGGAAATAAAAGAGTCGTGACTTTTCAAAGTGGTATAAATTTATTTTTGAGAAAAGTATGTTTAAATTAATTTCACGCAAACAAAAATGTCCTATTTTCATGCTTCAAATGACAAAGTTAATAAATTGAAGCATGCTTATTATTTCGTGTAAAAAGTTTCAGCTGTTACATGTTACAGCGTGAAAACGTTTGTATGAACACTGAAAATTCTGAACATAAAAAGACAGGGACTTTTATCACTTTGAAATGTTACAGCTTAAATGTGTAAAAGTCTTTTTTGTATATGCAACAATAAAAAATCACAAATGCGAGTTCCATCGAAAAACTATCAATTGAGGAGCGTTATGTAAAGTATTTACGGAATTATGGAAAACTAAAGGAGAATCTTTTTCGACAAAGGCATTTTTTTTTAGTATCTTGTTATTGATAATTTGTTTGCACCTACATCAGAATACATTTTTTCTAGAATGATTAGAAACATGAATATCTACAGAAGAAAATGCAGTTGCAAATTGCACGTGCATGGATGCACATTTTAAAGAATGCGATTCGATGTAGTTCTTTTTGAAGAATTGGTGTTTCTCTTTTTTTATATCATACTTCTAACATATACATACATATACATGTATGTAGCAATTATGAACAAGTAATTTCTTTTCTTGCCAAACGATAAACATATTGTGGCGATATGGAATGTATCAATTGCACTCATCCAATGGACTTTGGCCACGACAATCCAATATTTTTCGGGGTAGATTATTTTTATTAAAAATTAGTATAGCTGACTCAAACTGACATTAATGATCAAGTTTTATAAATAACTTAAGCAAGATGAGAGAATAGTAAGAACATTTCTAGTAAAGCTTAAGATAAAAAGTAGTTAAATATGGTGAACCTAACAATACAGTAAACTCCCGTATAACAAGTAATATGTTATAAATTGTATGCATTTTACGTTATAGAAAATCCCACGGCATGAAAATTTTGTTTGTGTAATGCGATTAATATAAAGTTACACATGTGAGACAGTTATCGCTGTGTTCATTCTACTTTTCTACATTTTATGAAACCGAACAATTATTAACAACGTTATTAATTCCCCACACTTCTTTTTCTACCAATGCTTGTACAATTACGTTAAAAGCAACCCCATCAAGAAACAAAAAATCAACAAAGATGAAGAGAACAGTTCAATACTGGTCTAAGGTTTATGTAATTTTTAAATAAAGACTATTCTTCAATTCAGTTACATAGCGCGTAATGTGAAAACAATGATAGTAACATCTTCGGCATAGTATAAGAACTTTTATTATATAGGAGTTTGCTGGATATTTCAGAGTAATAAGCTTCCGTGACGATGATAATGATTCAAAATAGTTGTCTTTATTTTTCATCAATAACATATCTTTAAAAATCTCCTTGCAATCATCTTTCGCGCGTTCACGTGTCAGAAATTGCCAATCCATCCGGGGAAAAGTTCGCCCGTGGACCAAACGTAGGCCTGCCGGACTGACGACCCTCTGACACCGAGAGACAGGATCCCGGGGCTTTCCCTTGCAAATTCCCTCTTTACCACTTCCCTATAGACCACCACTGCTGGAGGCCCAAACCACTCTTTCTCTCCCGAGGGTTTGTTTTAGCAAGAACTCGCCCCCTGAGTTTTCGGCTATAATGTATGTAATGTATGTACGCGTGTGCAGATATGTATACGTATACAGCGAAACCTTCACCGCAACCACCGGCTGAGCATGCATGCCAACCTTTATTGGTTTTTACTGAGCAACACACAGTCCGATATTTTTTTATTACGACCAGGCACGCGTTTAATCCCCCTCCTCACGAAAACACATTGTTAGACATTAAGCGTGGTGAAGGTACCGGAGGTTAACCAGTCTTCGCGCGACCACGATGACGAATTGAATGATAAAGCAGTTGAAATAATAGCTTGGGTAGTTTGAATTATACATAGATGCATTTCGATTTCGAACTATCTTTGTGTTGATGAATTTTAATTACTTTGTCGTTATAAAGTGTTATAAGTCTCAAGTATGTATTTATTATACCGGGTGTCAAGGAAGTAACAATTATAAGGTTTTGGTACCGCATTTTCCTACTCTGTAAGGAAGAAGGAAAATTATGTAAACGTAACTCTGGAAACTTTTCTCTGTCGAGAGATAAATATTTTGTGTTATGATGGAATATTGCATTTAGAGGTTTTTTACGAAAAATTTCTGGAGACGAGTGACCTTCTCAGGCATGCGATACATCGAGAATTTAAAGGATACCAAAGAGGATCGAATGACCCTTATATGTTTTTAATTTTGAAACAGGTACTTTTATCAGGACATTCCACGTCTGTGAGAAAAAAGCTCCATTGTTTGAGAGTTCTCTGGTACTTTTCTTACTTAGGCCAGACGTAAAAAAAATATTAACCCTTGCAATATTATTACAATAAATCGTTCAGATAGTACTCTTGTCTCTATGAAATTGTAAGAGTAAGTTCATTTAATATATTATGATTTTCTAACAAAAAGAATGTCGACAATATTTGGAAACCTATCTCTTCTTGTTTTCATGAATTTTTAATAGAACTACGAAATTTTTAAATGGAATATGCTTTGAATGTATGTTTATGCAACTTTTCCTTTTACAGAAATTGTAGAATATCTATTTTAGCGCCACGCAGCGCGATTGCGCTGTTCGCGTACTGTGGCGAAATATGGTACGATGTATGGTTCGATCGTCAATTCGAAGCACTATCGCGCTGTATGGGCACAAACCGACACGGATTTTTAAAAACCCCTAGCGCCGAAACGGTTAACCGTTTGCGTACCACGAGCCACTTTCGCGCTCTTCAGTTTTTTTGTCGAAAAACCCCAGGACATTTTTTCAATGTTGACAATTGAAGGGAGACTTTGTTAAGATATTTTGTTAAGAATGAATCAGCTTTCTCTTTTATAATATAAAGTAATTCCAAATTAGGATACAAGCACGAGAAGATTGTTCTTGTTGTGCACTACATAAAATAAAACAACTACTTTAGCTTATTTTGAAATAAAATCTCGCGAAAGTGGCTTTTAGCTTTTTTCGAAGTAATTTTTTAAAACCCTCCCGGTATTCAAACGGTTAAAGTAATAAAATTTTGGCGACTACGTCTCTGACAACCTGTATTATGTCATCGTTAAAAGATATACAGCCTATCATTTGAAGCCCTTATCAATGATTTTTATTATAACAGCATGCACGATAACTTAAAAGTAATTTGCGAAATCAAAATTCTGTTCTAATTTCTGATAGTCGGTATAATTGAACGTAATATTAATACTATAGAAAAAAATTAATTTCTCGTAAACGACTGATATTTTAAATTTAAACATTTTTGGAAAACTTCATAATTAGCTAATGTATTTACAACGTCACGAGTGTCAAACGTTATTGTAGACCAGGAGGTTACCAGTCATAATCACATTTTCTTTAATACTTCAATTAATGAACGGAAAATATCATTTTTACTAGTCTAGTCATAATCACTAAATAATAATCTTTATTGCAATAAATACAAATGACAGATACATAAGAGAAACATGTTTTAAATCAATAGGTTCGTCCAATATCCAAACGTAAAAGAGCACTTAAAGATTAAAGACTAAACTAGAAATAAGTATAGAGGAAAAATTAAATTAAAAAAACCTCAACTGTATCATGATTGCTATACAGGAGTCCCCCTTATGTAATACAAAACTCAGTAATCGTTTATTGTCAGCTGTTCGCAATAAGTGACACTCGATGTTTACACATTACAATAAATCTACTAATTTCTCATTTGTATTCTAATATTCAACGAGTAAAGAACTCGTAGGAACTATAGACTCGTTTAATTTTAACTATCTATAATAACTGACTCAAGGCGATTATAAATTAGATTTGTTATAATTTAGAAAGACTTAGTGTTCTTTATTGTAGATATTTCATATCGAATAATTCCATACTTTTACTAAGTGTATTACAGCTTACAATATTATGACACAAATGAGAAATAATTTATGATAATTAATTAAACAAAGTATCTATATTTCCATTCATTTATAATACGGGGATCAGGTTTATTTTCCAGAAATTTATCTTCATATTTATTGTTTAATGTATTCAATATTATTCTGGAGGTATCGCGAGTATGAAGTGCAGTGCTCTTTTCAAACACCCGTTGTATAAGGGATACATTGGAAGTAACAGGTCAGGCTTTAGCCACGCGAATTGCGAAATACTTTTACAAATTAAATACGCCTGTACGATGGTAGCTCTGGCAGGGGTGTACAAAGTTCCATCGGACCGCAGTCGTTCGACAAAGTATTCCTAACAAAGGGTGGAATCCCTCCCGCATCGTTGTCTGCCTTTCCAATTTTCTAAAGACGAATGTCGTTTTTTCCATGTACGTACAAATAAACCACAGTTGTATACATATACAGCATAACAATTCCTTCGAGTCATATAGCTATTTTTATAACAATTTATTTCATCTTGTAAGCTCTATTGGTTCAATGTAAAAAAGAATTTTTCATAGATTCAACCTTCCCCTTGACAAACAATGTTCAAAAGCAGTAAATAAATGGTTACATTAAATTTTACATGAAACGTAAATTAATAGGCCGAAATAAACGTTCTCTATGCTTACCAAGTAAGCGATTATATTAGGGGTATCGGAAAAGAATGTAGTTTCTCAAAATAAAAGATGTGAATACTTATAACACTTTCATTTAAAAATATTAAACAAAAATATAATTTCCACAATTTGATATATTCTTTCTCCGTCGATCTGATAAAGTTTTAATACATCGCTCATAAAATTCACTGAGTTTTGATTAAAAATATTCAATGAGTCCTTTTTTCACGTTGCCATGTGTTCGAAGGAAACGACATTCTTTTGCGGTACCCCTGATACTAAAGGAAAAAAGAGCAATAATGAAATGAATTTCAGTTCGATATTTGCAGTACTTACAAGAGTTAAACGAAACGAGACCCCAATCTTAAAAAGTCAAATCATCTCCCTCATTCTAAAACGATTGCATCTCCTTTTCCAATTATCGTAAACATTGCACGTGGTCCGTAAAAATTGACACAATAACCTCGGTAAGTGAGTTTATTTATTCCAACATAAAAATAAATAAAAAAGAAATAACTTTGTAACCGAGTCACAATAGTCCAGTGAAATATATCGCGCAATTCAAAGAGAGGCGAACTGAAGTTGCCAACTTTTCGCATAATTCGCGAGTCGTAGCCTCGAAAATGAGCAATACACGGCCGACCGTCTTTTTTAAGGCCGCACTCGAAGAAGCAGGGGCAAGAGTGAAACAGGAAAAAATAGCGGAGCATTAAACGCAAACAAGGGTAGCAATTTCGGAGGGGACTTGAAGAGTCGAGAGGTCACGAGAGAGTGGCTAACGGTGGGTGGAAAGGGCGAGTGCACGTTAAAGCGAGGTAACGGGGAGTGGCCACCGTGAGAGGATCAGCTAACTCTTTCAAGAGAGACCGAGAAAGAGAGAGAGGACAAACGGGAGAGTTAAGGGGTTCGAGCAGAGTTAAGAACGCTTTAGAGGCAATCCTGTGCTCCGGCGCAGTCACACGGTACTTTTTAATTTACTAAAAATGCGCATTCAAGCCGTCAAGTATCTCGGAACTCCTCAAAGAGAACATGGAAATCTGATGGAATAGTCTTCAAGAGTGTTTCCAACTTGAACAATTTCAGTTGCGAGTTATAGAAATGTAATATCAATTGTACAAACCTACCTGTGATTTACCGGAATTGGAAATATGGAAATCACGTGCATTCTTTTGTATTTTCTTTTTAAGTGTAATAAAAAAGTAGCCGTTAGATCATTGTATCTCATTGGATCCTCGTGCGATTAGAAATTAATCTATTACAGCCATTTCTGGATAACGTTCCGTGAAAACAGGTATTGTTAAAAAAATTAATTTTGTATTTCTCTCTTTTGCTAATATTTATTTCGCTTCAAAATTATCGATCTTATGGTTTCGCGTCGAAAGAATTTGAAAGCAGTTCGATCATGTTACACATATTACAAAAAGGAGACGAACAATAACTAAGCAAAAATGAATACTAACGAATAATAAAAATGTAATAATGAATTACAATTTGTTGTTTTGTAAACTGCATTGTGCACTTTCATATTCGTTTCTGACCTTTGTATCGTATAAAAGAAACAAGGAAGGTTAGTAAAACATCGAATATCTCTAATAATTTTTCCAGTCATTTTTCCCTCTGTTTATATTACTTAAGCAGAAGCGAAGGCATTTTATACTTTATTAATGAATACCTAAACAAATACAATTCATCCATCGTTTCTCTTCTGTTAGATGCTGCAAACGAAATAACAAAAAGGCAGCTACATCACAAAGTTCAGTAAATATTTGAATCACTCTAGATGGCTTAAAATGTTACATTTACTATTACTATTGCTCATATTTAGCATCTCCTTACTTACATGTGATATTGGAAGAATACAGCACAGAGTAGATGGAGACTTTTAGCCTACGCGAGTGTTTAGTTTATGCAATAAATCCCTAAGTTCCCTAGATTTTAAGAAATGCATGTCCATGTCTATGAATACCTATAACACTAGATTTACGAAAACTTGCTTTATAAACATTCTCAAATTTACAGAGAAGCGGTACAGTATATATTTTACGTGTATTTTATAATACTGTTAATAGTATTATAAAATAGTAGGTAATTGTTTTTTAGTATTGCATTGTGTTTTTACTGTAATTGTGTTTTCAGTATTGTCAAATAGTAACTGTAATTGTTACTTCGTAACAATACAATCACTACTTAACGAATTCTAATTTTTGCCGCATTATTCCAGTTTTTTCAAAGTCCTTATTTTATATATTGGAGTGTAACACCTTCCCATGTAACTCCTTCTTATACGTTTTACGAGTACAGTCTATTTCATTTTCAAAAATAAACGTTATTTCTATATCATTTTAACATATAATACATTCAATAACACATACGTTCACACTTGCCCTAGTGTTTTCGTCAATATCGAAAAACTATTATTAAAACACGCGTGTCAACAATAAACCTTTCAGTGCTATATATGCATAAATGTGCTCAAAGGGACAATTTGATCATAGATGAACGAAACAGCTACATCAGGTTACAGTTGAAATAATGAGATCGAATTGTTGAAATATTATCACGCAAATAATGGTGCATAGTCTTCACACTTTAACTCTCTTGCTTTCTGATAAAAGACAGCTGTCAATCGCCATAGGTTTAATGATTTGCGGATTTTCAAAAATCGCAGGTAGAGAAAGGTAAAAGTTTCTCGACGAATCGGATCATATTGAATATCCATTTAATTCGAATGCTAAAACGCTCGCAACCTTGAGGATTATCGACTACCGAGTACATAGGAGAAAGGGGTAGACCACGCCAGAATAGCTAGGGCGGAAGATAATTCGAAGTAACCGCGACAAATTCCAATATCTGGAGAAATATGCGGGATGGCGCGTCGCTGCCAGCCGCCACGGCGTTCCTCGCGGTCATGTCTAACCTTCGTCTTATTACGCGAGGAGAAACACGATGCAAAGTGGTTTCCCTTCTCATTCTGCAACCTGTGTTTCTGATAGATGCAGAAAAATTGTCGCAATTTTGCGAATAAAGGTATTCGAAAAAGAAATTTCAATTTCTTCTTTTTTTTCGTAATGATGATCTTTGAATAATTTGATCGCTTGCACTTTATATTATTTTTCGTCTTTTTCATCAGCTAAGCGATATTAATTTTGCGAAATTCTCTACTATTATTTAGCCATTCTTATGCGTTCATGATTATACTTTTTGGAGTAGTGAAATGTGTGAATGAAGGTACGAAATTATTGTCAGGTTCCAATATCAAAATTAAATTGAAAGAAAGTCTTCTGCTATAGAAAGAACATAGAAAGAAACATATATGCCACGAAAAAACATCAAACTTAAGCGAGAATTATACATATTATGGAAACTATAATCTACGATCTATGATTGAAACGTGTATACTAATCTATACGGCAGAAATGTGTTAGATTTTGGAATAGCTTAGAAGACTAACAGACTCCAAGTGTAATTCTTGCCCGAAAGTATATCCATTTCTCAAGAGATTGTTTTGTCAGTTTGATAGTAGTATTGTGACTGTTAATATTATAGATGCATTATAAAAATACTCGATAGTTACGTACGTTCTGGCAAAAAGAGCTCCATTTAAAAAATAATTGCAACAACCATATCAAACTTATTAACGTAGAGACTGAAAAATAAGATTTTAGTTAACTTCATGTATGAGTGTATTAAAATATATTGTAAAATCAAGATGTCTAAATTTTCCCTATTTTAATTACATAACAGTATTTAAAACGCGACAATTTTCTTGCATTTAGTAAAATATGACTATACTTATTGTTAGCTGCGGTTATGACATATATATTAGGTCATTAAGTATGAAATGTCCGATTACCTAAAGCATCAAGTTTGATGCTTAATATTTCAGATTTTTCATTTTTCAAACTGTTAGTTTCAAATCGGACGTTTCATACTTAATGACTTAATATAAATACTGATTACAAAAAATTTGCATTACTGTGACGTACATTACCAATAACAAATCCAACCACTGATATGGTGAAGAATCTTTAAATAACTAATGATATGATATATATAATCTTTCAAAAGAAAAAAGCAGTAAATCAGTCGAATCTCAATAAGATCGAGGGGGCCAAATTTAATAATCCAAACACAAAAGGTATACGTGATGCTCTTAAAAATTTCACGTGACTCGAGCGAAGGATCGAGACTTTGCCCACAATCTCAAGTTGATCGTCAGACGGTCCCACTTGCTGTTCCATTCCCGATTCATTCCGTACACGTCACAGTTTGCATTGTGCCCGGCAGGCCAGTGTGCCCAGCGTAAAGCGATTCCCCGGCGAAATTTAATTAAAACAATCAAATTATGGAAGGAGACGGCGGCTGAGCCGTAGAGATTGTCGAGAAAAAGGGAGAGAAGGGTGGAAAAGAGACGGCGAAAGCCCACGGGACTGGAAGTCCGGATAAGATTTTCTTCTGTTACGTTTATTTTCACTTGGCTGTCCCCGTTCTCTCCCCTTTCTTTACTTCTCTTACCTCTCTCTTGTCATTTTTACCGTCATCTTGTTGTATCGTATTTTTTCTATAATGTACTGACGTCTTTTACAATTTTTGCCACTTTACGTAGTGTACTACGGATTCTAGAAAACTGAACTTTCAACTTTGTTATTAATTATCGTAGTATAGTTTTCTGTCATTACTTTTTCATCATACAGTGGTTACATATAAAAAATATTTTAATAACGTTATTAAAACGACAATATGACAATACAGTTTTAAGAGCAAAAACTTCTTTCATTATTTGTAAAATATATTAATTATAAGGGAAAGTTCTGTCGTTTTTGTAAACGTGCACTTCTATGCGTTGTCGATCGTTAGCAAGAATTCTGATCCGATTGAAACCGGTTTAAACAGTTCGATTAGTATATGATTAATGATGTATACACATTTTTTCGTACTTTAGTAAGTTTTTTTGAACTTGTAAAACTGTCAACATGAGTGAAGAAAAAGTGCATTTAAGACATTGTTTGTTGTATGAGTTCCAAAAAGAGAATAACGCGATAGAGGCAAAAGAAAACTTGTGTGATGTGTTTGGAGAGGACGCAGTAACAGCTCGAACGTACCAAAGATGGTTTGCGAAATTTCGTTCGGGTGATTTTTCTTTGAAAGATGAACCCAGATCAGGAAGGTCGTCAGATGTCAATGACGAAGTGCGACGCAGCATGATCAGGACAAATCACACGTTAACTTCCACAGAAATGGGCTTCAAGCTTTAAATTCATCAGACTTCTGCTTTGGATTACATTAAAAGGCTTGGTTTCGTGTCCGAACTCTCTGTTTAGATGCCACACGAATTAAAAACGACAGAACTTTCCCTTACATCTTATAGAATAGTTTCTTATTGATGAGACTATTAACGCGATTCTGATTATTTAAATGTTAACGTTGAAAAGATAAAGGTCTGCTGAACAACTACCTATCAGGGTCTTTAAAGCTTCTGCTTTATAAAGATGTGATTTTAATGGAAAATGTTTCACGCTAGTAAAAATGATGAAACTAGCAAAATATCGATGGCGTTCAACGTGTTAATACTGTCTTGATACATATGACTTTATTCTAACGGTTAATTATATAATTCGAACATGCCATAATGATTTGCATGTTGAGAAGAAAGTTTAATCATAACTGTCGATGTAATTTAAAGGAACTAATACGAATAGTGTTAAAAATAAAAAGTAACATCAGGAATTTGTTGGTATTAAGTTAATGGAACAAATTTTGAATATAAGTACCTATTAAAAATTAATTTGAACAATGGCTTATTTCTTCCAAAAGGCAAATCTGAATTATCAAATGAGTAATCAATAATGTAACAATTGCTATTCTCGCTTTACAGTCATTTGTTGATAATAGTCGTACATAAACATCATACTTAATTTTTTTAAAAATTCAGCTTTTCGACATTTTTAAGAATGTATTCTATCTACACCGGCGTTTTATGCTAATATAAAAAAGCTTTCTATATGATACGAAAAGTCTATTGAAGAAGTTCGTGTTACTATGTAACTTTTTGATAGTTCAATTAATTCCTTCCTCAGGTCACTAGCTTAAAGTTGAAGTTCATGTTGTAGAGTGTGGTGCCTCCGAATATCCAATTTGGTAGAACATTTTTAATTTTTTGACACTTGTAGGAATAGACCTTTGTATCTATTTTTTATATAAGTACTTATCGTTTCATAAATGATGCACGATATTACTGAATGATTTCTCTATCTTGCTTTGAGTTTTTGGTTAGATAAATTAAAATTGTTATAACAAAAACTAAGAAAATTAAACTTTACTTATCATTTTCTTTACCTTACATTTTACTTATTCTTTTTTCCACTTTATGTATCCCTACATTCCTGTAGTTGTAAATTTCCAACAAACACATACTGATCAGCGAATTATCACGTATTTTTCACCATTATAACAACATCAAATTATTATTTATGACACTCAGGCATCTCTTTATCATATCATCCAATCGTTTTCGAGTAGCAGTAATACCTTTATTAATTCCACCTTTACAGCCAAGAAATAGACTTACTTTTCAAAAATAGTTAGTTAGATATAATACATGTTGCATAATACATAATACATACTATATAATACACAATACTGTACCCTGAGTATAAAATCTACTTGTCCTGTCTTTTACACTTACCTTTGTTTTGCTATTTTTGCTTACATATCACAACTCTTACAATTAGCCATTTTTCTACCTTCTCATTTTCGATCGTTTTCTAATTAAACCTTATTTCATTCTTCACGATCGTTAGAGAACCTTAATGCCACTTGGACTCCGCCCACTTCCGGTTTCTTGCCCTACGGCTACTTAGAAGGTACGTACCTACTTTACACTTTGTTTACTGCTGATGGCATTAGCCCTGGGGGTGATTGCGAACCTGGCCTCTCGGGGTAATACTCTATCCCTATTCGCTCACGTTCCCGTTGTCTGTCCTATCTATCCCCGAAGGTAGAATAGCTTTTGCTACCGTCTACGATGCTGTTAGCATTGGACCACGTGCTCGGAAATCCTGATCGACACCTTCCGCACGTAGCCACTATCTGATCTAGCAGACCTGACCGCTTGCTCCTCGATCCCCAAAACGAACCCCTCTGCACTCTGGCTGTGTGAATTGAATCTACTGCCGGCTGGCTCGAGTCTCTTCACCTATTTGATGGACTTACCGTACTATATTCGAGAAACCGTTTATTTATTCATGGTAGACCAGCAGCAAGATGAAAAGAAAGTATCGTTCCTAAATTATTGGGGGGAAGGAGAAATGTTTTAACGATGAGGGGTAACTCGACATAGTTGCTTTAAAAGTTTTGTACTTTGAAGAAGAAATTTCTTTTCATTTGTGCAATTCTGCAAGAAGAATCGAAATCTTGGCTAATGTTAATGGCACTTGTGATTTACACTTGCTGGGGTAAAACACAAATAATGTATTTGATATTTATTAAATATTCATTTCAAATTGTTATGAATTAATTTAAATTGATTCGGTAATTCCTTTATTTTTATTTTATGATGGTAGTAATTTCAATATCTACTCTGACGACGACTCTGATTACATGAGCGCAATAGTTATCGCATTCTAAAATCGTGATTTCATTAAAACATAACAGAATATCGTGTCGACAATAGCTCAACATATGATTACAAAGTGTTAAATCTCGATGTAACATGTTAATTGCAAAATCAAGAAAATTAGAGTTATAGTCATAGATACTAGTGTCAAACTGTAATGTAAAGCAATAAAATACGACGATGAAGTAATATATACTTTATTAGGCACTAAATACGATGTATACGTGCATCATACGATTAACAAAGTTGTTACAGGGGGAAAATATATACTAAACTATAAATTAATAATCGATGAATAGTATAAGTATAAAAGAACGTGTATAAAATATGAACTTACTAAACTATATCTAATCGTATAACGTCTATATTGAAAAATATAAACTGAAATCTTTCGTGATTTGCAATGAAATGAGAAACTTTGTCTAACGTCTGAGTGGAAACACGAGGAAATCAAGAAATCGGATTTTGTAAAGCACTGCCGTTGAAAAAGGGAAAAACAAAGTGAACGAAAGAGAGGAGGACGAAGTGAACGGCGACGAGGTACTATGAAGAGCCTTGGTAGCGTTATTGGAAAACGATGATTTACGATAATGGGGCTTTTTCCCTCCCTCGGTAGGTGTACAAGAGCAGAACGCTGAGGCGGAGTGGGTAGAGGCTTTAGAGGAGGTCAGAAGAGAGTTTCCACCTCCCCAGAAAGTTTGAAAGGTGGGGCGTTAATAACGTTAATTAATATTTCGCGAGAGGTTTGGTGGTTCTCGCGAGGGGCCGATACGCCGGGCAACACGCTGGCAGAAATCGTAACGTGATGCGGCAATCTGCCAGCTGGCAACAAGCACAGACGGTAGTTTAGGATGGCACATCGTGAGAGAACCACCGAAAGGCTTACCAACCTTCACTTCATGATTGCGCGATGAGAACGCGCAAGAAGGTACCATTTCGTTTGGGGTTGTGTTTTGCTCTGAGACATGCTTTCTGTAGTAGGATACGTTACAATAATAAAAGTTTAATTATTATATTCATGAATAGATTGACTGTAGGAAGGATTTTTAAGACACTTTTAACCCTTTGACTACTGTTGACGCCTATTGGCGTCCAAATCAAATTTCGTTTGTTTCGCCCGTTTTAAAATTTTATAATTGGTCTTATGGTAATGTAGACCTCTAATGGTAATGTAGATTACCTATTTCGATTAACTTATTTTGATTCACAGCTTCGGAAAAGTGCAAGGCGTAGATGTGTAGTGTGTGCAAAAAATGATACGAGAAATGATACACACTACGAATGTAAAAAATGTAATGTAGGATTATGTATTCATCCGTATTTTGAAATATATCATACGTTATTATATTATTAAATTTTATTATTGAACATTGTTATTTAAAAAAATAAAATATTGTTATTTAAAAAAAGCTTGAAATTAATGTTCACTTCAAGTAATGTTCGTTTAATGTAATAAATTTCAGTATTTTGAATATTTTAATGTACTTCCTCAGAAATGAATGTCTAACGAAAAATTACGCCGTACCCAGTGGACGTCGCGAGTGAGTTCGTGCCGTACCGTACGTCCAGTGCGTGCCAAAGTCTGCCGTAGTCAAAGGGTTAATAGAGTATCTTTTATAGAATGAAATCACTTCTTGAACGCAAAGCAAAATTCACAAGGGCTTACAGCGACGATTTTCATGGACAATGCTATAAAAAGAGTTAAACAGTAGTTACATAGTTTTTTCTTATACTTACAAAGCTGCATTAATTTTTTTAAACGATTACTGATAGGCGTAACATAGAAAGTAAACATTTTTTAAAATAATGTTAGTACATTGTGTATGGGGCACGAGACGTTTCATGTATAACAAACCGATTAAAAATAAACTTGTTTTCTGGCTATGTTATTGAGGCAACGTAGCTCTAAATATTCTTATGACAAATGCTTAGGGAAATAAATATGTGTCGAATTTCCGAAAGAATATAGAATAATTGAATATATTAGGTCACTAAATATGAAATGTCCGATTACCTAAAGCATCAAGTTTGATGTTGGATATCTCCGATATTTGACATCATCCATCCTTTGTTTGTTTTTGCATTGAGAAGGTACGCCATCTGGCTTTCAGACGCACTCTTTTATTTTTAATAATCTATCGTATTGTCGTGTGGAGGTTAAATACTGTAAACCATGGATAGGACAAAGATTCGCGTTATTTTCGAGTATGAGTTCTGTCGTGGAACTAATGTAGCGCAGACAAGTCGAAATGTTAACGAAGTATTTGGCAAGGATGTGGCTAATGACAGTACAGTACGTCGATGGTTTGAAAAATTCCGATCTGGAGATTTTGATCTTTAAAGTGAACCAGGCGATCGACTTGGAAATAAGGTGGATGACGATCAACTGAAAGCTGTAGTGGAAGCGAAGCCATTTGAAACGACTTATTTTTTATTAATTATGATATATGTGGGATCGGGGCGGAGAAGCCCTCCTATAAAGAACTTTAAGAGAAAAGGACGTGAAAGGAAACTATCATCAGCGAGAGGTCGCTGGCGCAGTGGTTTCGCGCCGACCCAGGCGATCGTCGACGTTCAGCTACTCTGGCCCAAGGTCCGTTGATTGAGGGGAACAGCGACGAAGTAAGGTCTTTGCACGGGCGGCCATCTTTGGGTTTTGACCGTTGGTGGGAGAAAAAAGAATGAAGGGGACAGTTGAATTCTAAGCGTGGCATCGTAGGTCAGTTTAAGAATAAAAAGTGGAAGTGTATTACATAGTTGTGGATCAATAATAATTAATGAATAATTAAAAATGGTTATCTGCCATGTATTAAACTGTCAGAGTAATTTGTGGCGTAATTGTTGATCACAACTAGTGTGTCATATTTAATTTTATGTTTAATGTTATATTTGTTATATGTTACATTTATTTTATAAATTTATACTAAATATACTAATATTAAATTTATATTAAATAAACAAAATTTATCTCGAACAATTATATAAAATATTCAATAGCTTATGATCCTCCGTAATCTCTCTACTTACTCATAACCTCACTCATCGAAGCTGGTTTTTGAGTCCGCCATGTTTGGGTTTCGGACGTGAGACGAGTGCAAAGACCTTACTTCGTCGCTGTTCCCCTCAATCAACGGACCTTGCTCTGGCCAAGTTCCTGCCTTGGATGGGTTGCCGCGCGACTCTCCTTTCTTTTTCACGATTCTACATACTTATATATTATTATGATATATTTTGATTAATTATGTTACTTTTTGCCCGAGATATAATAACCCAAACATTTAGTTTCAAATCGGACATTTCATACTTAACCCTTTGCGTGCGGACGATTTTCTGCCGATGCGCTCCGGAGAGACTGAATACTTTTCCGCATAGTATGGATATACCATAGAAACAATTGCCTCCGCCGGGCGCATATGTGCGTCCATAGTCTCCATCGATGGCTTTCGCAAAACGCATATATGCGCCCATAGCAGTCAAAGGGTTAATGACCTAATATAATTGTAGGTTCCAAATCTTTGGAGCATTCAACTCTGGAATTCCTACAAGCGCGTTGAAACAATATAGCTATGTACGCAATGTATTTAAATGAGTTACCATGAAGAAAACTTTGCATTTTTTGCAAGCAAAGATTTCATTTCACTCCTAAATTCGAATTGTAGCGTAACTAAAAAACTGGTTTCCTTTTGCTTCTACACAAAGTATCAAATGTGAAATATCAACACGTACAGGGTGCTTCAAAAGTAGCACTAGTAAAGATATCTCGCGTGTTTCTTTCCGAGAGGTGGGAAACCTGGAAGTATGACTTACTCAGCTACAATTCGACAGCGAAGGCACAATTACAAGTTAATTTACGTGAAGCCAGTTCCTTTTAGACCCATGGTTCTTCTCATTGTCAGACATTTTACCGACATAACAAGACAAATGCAATCAAAAAAAAAGATTTACTATTCTTTCAGGAATTTTGCGATGGGTTTTTTCGCGAATCTCCATCGATCCACGGGTGTAGAACAACCCCTGAAAGCCATGACAACTGCTTTCGAAACACTCTGTACACCAAAATGATGATAAAAACTTATTACCGTACGTCTACAAAAAATAGACGCCGTACCACAGTGTAAGAATATAATGTTATTTTAGTATAATATTCATAACGTATGCATAATAGTAATTGCATTTGCATAATTGTAATTGCATTGAACAAACATTATACAATGCAAGAACTGACTAGTAGTAAGTCTGAAAGCCTTCGAGAAACGACTGCGCAGAAATAGAAGAAAAAGTTTCAAAATCGAAGGTCAGTCGAGTGGCTCATCCCTCCACGGACATCAACGCATTCAAATCCGCCGCATCAATATTTTATTGCGAGCACTCCTCATGTAAATTCCTCGAGATTTTACGACAATGTAATCCTCACGGCCGCGGTGACTGTCACAATGTCTCCAGTTTCGAGACCCCTAACGCCCTTCGTTCATAGTGGTGAACACAGAAGGGTGACTTTTAACTTCGCCGGTAATGCCACCGTACCGAATATCATTACCACTATCGGGCTGTTAATTATTGACTATTAACACTATAACAAACAAATAAGATGTTTCAAATGGAGTCATTTTTATATTAATCAAAAATTCACTAATTTTGAGAGCAAATTCTTGGTTATGCGAGTACTGTAGAAGCGGAATTTTTGATATCAATAATTATTAATAATATTAATTCTTAAAATTAACAAGGAGTTTTATTTTTAGAATTAGTGAGTGCAGATGAATTGTATGAAAGCGAGAGTAGGTGTTTGTAATACGTAATTTGAAAAACAGCGAATACTAGGGGTTGCATGAATTTTTAGCCTCAGGTTAAAGACAGAATGAGTGCTGAAGATACTGCACGCTGTATAAAAGAAGAAGAACGGGTGGTGAGAAAAACTGACAAGAGTGGATGCGAGGGTGAGTTTTGAGAGCAAGTTAGCGGAGAGTAAACTTTGAGAGAAGAGAGGTGTAGAGATTTTGAAAGAGCGTTAAATAGTATTTTGAGTAACTTTAGTTAGAGTTACGTATTAATGAGTCTTGTTATTTTTTAGTTCAATTATATTGAAACACAAGTAATTTATTGGGTTGTATTCAAATATCGAAAACGGTGCTATAGTATTAATTTGTCAAATTTAATATTCTGTTCAAGAAATTTTTATTTTATTCTTTAGTAATTACGTTGTATGTTTTTTCAATGTGCTCAGTAGCAAAGTAGAATGTGGGAGGCTCTAGAATCATCATTCTCAAGAACTGATAACCTTCTCCGTATTATTCTTGACTATCTATACTTCGTGAAATAGTTTAATATTTCATTTAAATAATCTCTTGTTATATACGTATACCTTTATGAAAACATACAGGCATTTAAGCAACAGCATCACAAACTTCTAACGGAACATTCTAGTACGCTACGTCACTGTATTATTGCAATAATAAACTATAACCTATTGTCGTTGATCAACAATTATACTTGAAAATGGTATAAATCCCTTTTCTCTTACGTTGAGACATTTCAGACATCGCACAAAAGCATTCGTACTATGACATGTAACAATTGAACTTATTTGCATGAAATCATGAGGATACTTCATTCTATATATTTTGTCATTTGTGATGCTAAAAGAAAACAACTATGTTTAGCTAAAACTAATTTCAATACACTTTTTTTCAAAAATGGACTTATAACACATTCAAAAATAACGACTCATATATATAAAGTGTTCGTTTATACATTAATCGCTGAATATTCTCTGTATTTCGACACATATCGAAAGTATTAATTTCTCTACTGATCTCTGAATACTCTCTGTTATTATATATATTAAAAGTATTCATTTATCCAGTAAATAAAATGGTACCAGCAAGTATTCCGCTTACGATTAGAATACTATCAGACTAAGAACAAGTATCGAAAATTCGTGTAGAGAGTGGGTTAGGTAGTCAAATAACAGAATGAAGGAGACAGTGTCGAGGGTTGCGTAGTTGCTCAAGAAGAGCAGTAGGAGTGAGCTGTTAACTGAGGGTTGATATAATGTTGCTGTACTGAGGATTGCGTACGAATAACGGAAATTAAGTGTCAACCGAAAGAGAGGAGACAGAGTCGAGTCGAGTGGAGTCGGGAGAGAATCCATCCCTTTCTACCCCATAAAAGCATCTCAGTGTCCTTTTCAGGAGCTGTTTCGGGATAAGAGAGATGGAGAAAGACAGAAAACGATACATAAGCATTAGGCCAGAATTACGCTACGTGCGTGGCAAGCCGACTAGGAAGAGCTACTTTTTCACCGACAGTCATTTCTGTCGTCCGTTTACGGGTTTTTAACAACGTAACATGTAATGTACTTGGTCAACGATGAATTTGTATGCACAGCAGCTATCACTGTGACCGTTAAACAGGTGACTCGGGAATGGAAACGCAATATTACTAGCTTGATACAAAAATAAGAAATAGATTTAACACGACTTTTCTTCCGACAACACTCAATTTTAGACACTACAGTAAATTCATTCTCCTCAATTTACATTTTTCTAACGCGTAGAACCTTCACATAAACGCCCGAACATAAAACTAATATTTCTTTATATACTTCGACCTTGGAAAGGTTAAAACATCGAAATGGGTGACCGAAATGTATAATCACCTTGTAAGAATTATGCAAATTTAAAGTTTTACTTCATATAAGGTTGACCTTAATAATAGATCTACGGAAGCTGTTAAACTGGTTTTGACTGGTCAACATTCAATGCTTCTGCGAGTTCCTTTTGAGTTTTACAACAACAACATTTAATAAATATTGCAAATCGGCAACTTTGAATTTTTGTACTCTTCCGGATCGCGCATGATCTTCAACGTTGAAATCACCACTTTTAAACCGTTGAAACCGTTCTCTACATGTTTGTTCCGAAGAAGCAGATTCACCATAAGTTTCCACAAGTATTCTATGAATTCCCGCAGCAGTTTCTTTGACATTAAAGTGAAAAAGAAGAACTTCCCGCAGATGTCGCATTTTGGCTTGAATTTCAACATTTTTAACAGTATAAAAAGCACACAACAAGGAGATATCTAAATGCACATGGCGGAAACATTTGCATACTCCTAATATTTGAATATACCAGATTTAGCAGCCGTAGATCTAGTATTTAATAAAAGAATTTATGCGCAATATTTACTATATTCATTCAATCTGCTCAATCTTCCTTTAGCACAAATTTAGTCACGATTCTAAGAAAGATATACGTAATAAAATCGCTCTTTTTCGAATTTCGAGTATAAAGATAGACGAAAGGGTTATCCATGGCTTCGATTGAATCTAACAAGATTGTCGTAAAGAGAGCAGCAGACGGTAAGAGACAACGCACCTTAATCCTAAGTGAATGACTAGAGGGGTAAGATTCCATAGACCCACAGTACCGGAGCCAACCACTGCTCCAATCATATTTATGGGTTCGGTGGCTCCTCGTCGTGGATTCCCGTGTCTGGATTACGCGGCCAAATAGGATGCCTTACGGCATGCGACTTGCATCCTTGCTTCTTCCTTTTTTTTAGCTTATCGTAAAAAGGAACTGCCGGTCAACGATGCGTGCAACATTTTGTGAGTCAGCTTAAGTCACTGAAGGAATCGATTTTTTTAACGGGGCACGTTTTATTTTGTTTTATTGGAGATTTATCAAAGGATTGATCGTTCAATTTAACTCTCATGTTTGCATTGTGAATTGTTTACGAATGGGAACTACAATGGAAATTTATATACAATTTAACTTGCGTGACATTCTTATCAATTCTTCTGCATTTTCATTGTAAATTGCAGGACCAGATTAGTATAATTGCAAATTATTTTTGATTCTCTGAATGTATGTAACAATTGATGCGACTATCTGAGTAGGAGGGGTTTTTGATTTTTGTTATTCTCCCATTATCTATTTCTTAGGTAATAGAAACATAGATTATGATGCAGAAAATGTATGTACGATTGAGATGAGCAACATTGCCATTTTTTCAGTTTTTGTGAAGAAGCACGAAATGCACAAAACAGTTTTACTTTACCCGTTAATAATGTAATGAACTATTATAATTTAACATTGGCTATTATTTATTCAATTGGAGTTTATTGAATGTTTTTATTCAGTTCTAGGACAACATTAAAGAATAATTGCTAGTTCTTAATTTTTGAACTCATATTTTTAATGCACAGTTAGACATTGTAATAAAATATCACGTTTCCAATTAAATAACCGTTTTCAATATACTTTCAGTTTTAAATTTCGTAATGTCACTTGAATGTAATTGTGACAACTTTCATTGTTATATAGTAATACCCTATTAAGTACAAGTATTGACCTTTTATTTAAAAAGCGAACAAGTTGTTATATGTTCAGATATTTTAATTACAATATTAGCAATTATTACATTAATTATTCCACAATTTTATTTACTTATAAATAACGTAGGATTATGACAAAAAATAACTATCTTTGTGAATGTTTGTAAAATATGGATAAAGAAGACGGAGAAAAGAGGAAAGACATAAAGACAAGAACCAGAGACATTCTCGTGGGACTAAGAAAGCCGACAGCCCAATGGTTATGATTCACCAGGCGCGGGACGTCTTAAGACTCTTTATTTGTATTTTAATTAGTGTCGTTATGCTAATTACGTGCTATTACTTCTTGTCCTGCAACATTTTAATTCAACACGCTTTCTCCTATATGTCTACCAATTTTATGTAGAATACTATCACTTTGATAATCCAGTCCCACAGAAATACTTTTGCAATAGTTTTAAAAGTCGACCAATGCTGGTATCGAAATGTTTTGCATCCCACAACTTCAAATCGAAATATTGAGGATTTTGAAAATTAACATACATTGAAATAGACAAACTTTAGATTTAAAAATTAGTAAGACCATTAACATTAAATTATATTTAGCACATACACTTCCATTATCAACACACTTATTTGTTTCTCCCCACAATTTTCTTATTAACTCCTTAACACTAGATTTACGGAAGCCGTCAAATTGACGGATTCTTACTACTTTTACATACTATTTACTATTTAAATTATTTTACATAATTATATAACGAATAATCATCTTTGCCGCTTGATTATTCTTTTTTAGTAACTCTTATTTAATATATTGCAGTGCAATCGATTTCAGGCCCGTAAATATAATGTTAAGGACCGGTCCCGCGCTAACGAGGTTTTGCAAAAAAATGGGCTATTTTGCTAAAAAATGTGCGGTCCTCAGCGTATATCTCATATAATTTACAGCGGTCCTTAAGGTGTTAACACACAGTGATTTATGTATTGTTTTATATAACGATTATATTGTAGATCATACAGTTTCGTATAGATCAAAGGATGGTGTCTTTTACAAGTGACTTTCACGGTTTACAATACAACGATGAAATGTTATTACAAATTGAACGATCTCACGAAGAGTGGCAGCTACAAATAAAAAAGTATTTTACATGGCACCTATCGATGTTACAATATTGAGAACTAGTATGAAAATGAAACTTCGATAATACAGTAAAAACCTTAGAATACAATTGCTTTATCGAAATCGATGTGCATTTCTCTCACCCCTTCGACTCTTCTCCTGTCCCCTTTTCTGCCAAGCGTACCCTCTCCGTGTTGTTGGGCGAGCTTGTTGCTTTTTCCTCCCCCGACGCGGGCCGAAACTTTTTGTTATAGTCGCGCGAACTTCTTTAATAATGCAACTCTTTATATTCACGGGCGTTTTTAACAAGCGTCGGCCTCAGGATTAGGTGAGAGGAGAAAAAGGGAATGGGCTCGAGGATGGAGGGGATGGAATTATAAGGGAAAGTTGGAAAGAGAGAAAACCGAGTAAAGTCGAGCAGCACTAAGAGGGTGGTGGCGGTGGTGGTGCTCCGAATATGCTGCCGTTACGATGTTTCTTAATTATTATTATTGCCATTGTGTTGCTGCCGTGCCTAAATGTAGGCAACCCTCGCCAAGACGACAGTAACCAACGCGCAGCTATGAATTGCTAATCTCGCGCGACTAAAGGCAGCCCTCGTGTGCCGTCAGAAGAAAATGGGAGCGAATTGGAATGCTGGGGACTCACCTTCAGTCGTGGTAATTCGTATTTTTATATTTGCTCCTAATGAAAAGTCCGAATAGAGTCCGCACCCTCTGCAGGTTACATTGGACCATAATAAGATTCAACGGGAATTGCAGTTGGCTGATTTGTCCCACACAATTATAATGTACCATCTTTAATGTACGTTTAGTGAAATGGTTAAACGAAAGAATGTTCGAAAACATGAGGAAAAATAGTGAAAAATGTTTCTATGAAAATTCATTAACAATTCTGTTTAAAATGTTACTTCTTGTGGCCGTTTGTACCTCGTTTTACTTTTCGCAATACTGTTGTTTTTACATATTCTTAGAATTAAGGTCACCGAAGACATTTCGCATATAGAATTTTTTTACAACATATGTTTTTATAGATATATCACCTTTACGTTTGTTACTTAGCAATGTTTCTTCATATCTGTATGCTTTCATTTTTTTTATTTTGCTTAACACAGTTAATTTCATTCCATGTATTTGTTATACAAAAGCTTAATACCTTGTTGCAAATTAATTGTTACACGACTTATTATTGTAGAGTACTTATTATTATAGTCAATGTGTAGAAAGTGTAAAAGTATGATTTTGCATCGTTGCAAAAGTGAAAAGTGAGGTTTAAAAGAACTCTTCAATTATTTCATCAAACCATTTATATAAAACAGAATTTCACCCTTTACATTCTCAGAGTTACTAAATAATTTTCATTCGATTAGAATTGAATCGTAGAACACTGTTCAGACATTACATAAAGTTCATAAATTAATATTCACCTGTAGATTACCTTGCTATTTAAACAGTAATCGTGAAAATATATGCGTTATAAAAGTATACCGTCGAACATCTCACGATAACCGCAATTATACCAATTAAATTCAGAACACGAAGATGATTCATCCTCATCTTTACATGAGACATTTTTGGTCCCGTAAGAGGAAGAGAAAGCTTGGGGAAAGAGAAAATTCTGCTTTTTCTCAGCCGCTCCGAGGGGTGCTGCCTTTCAGGCACCAAAGCGATTATGGATTTCTTTAATAAGAGGCCGCGTTTAAACAGCTTTGATCAATTCAGCCAAGCTAATTCCCACCCGCCGAGGCCACAACGACCTCCGCTACGCTCCACCACCCTCTTCCGTCATCCCCTTCATCCCGCTGCTGTGTGACGTCTCGCGTTACGTGATTTAAGGGGCTCTAAAAACCTTCCTCTGATTAAGCGACTGGCTCTGCCAGAACGTCACTTGCCCTTTTCAAGGCCTCTTCGCTCCGTTCTTTCACAGCGTTCTGTAACTTACGGACTTCATGAAATCACCTTGCCGACGACGTTCGGACGAAAGTCCATTATGATTTCCAAGCCGAATTTCGACGAATTAACATTTGCAATTTTATGTAAATTTGGTGCTTTAAGAAGCTCTCTTTTTAAATATTTAACGTAAGTTGTATTATAACGAAAAGGCTGATTTAACAATTTTGGCTATCATGTAACCGACGCTATATTCTGGTAATAAATCGTATTCACGCAAGGATTGTACTATTTTAGTCCCTTGTGTCACCTTATTAAGGAGTAGAATCAAGGTAGTAGAAGGTATTCAAAAACTGTTAATTTCATATAATAGTGTTCATCACATTTCATTACGCGTTTCAAATAAAAAAATTCTATACTGGTTATAAAATTTCTTGTTAAATTAATGCCATCACGAAATTTTAAAAAGGATTGGAGAAGATTTCTTTCACTTTTCTATACTTGTGTTATTTCAAATTAACAAGTCAATCGACCAATTCCTGTTTGCAAACGAATTAATATCTTTCCACTCACTCGATAATGTTTAGTAATGGAAATATAAATCAAAACCTTCTTAGAGGCACTCGACTATAAATCAAATGGGTAATAATTAATTTCTTAACATTACGAATCTACCACAATATCAACTTTCTGCACGATCAGCCTTGAGGCTACGGAAAGTGCACGAAAGATAAGATCCATAGTTTCGAGAACGTTGAATGAGAATGAGGCGACGGAGAAGGTTGATCCATGGTCGTCAAGTTAGTGAAATGTCTTTGCGGTGATTGAGCAAATATTTGATGAAGCCAGAGAGCCCCCGTCCACCTTCTGTCTCGAAGGGATGAAACGCGAGGATACGCGATATCCTTCGTGGAAGGAAGAAGAAAAGAGAGAAATCAATGGGTATGAAGGATTCAGGATTCCCCTCGAAATTCATATCCATGAATTGACTCGAAGGAATAGTGTCTTAATCGCAAACTCAGACAAGTGTATTATCGATTCTGGTTAAAGAGGTATCAATAGTAACTTATGAACATGTCAAAGGCTTTTTCAGAAATAGCCTTTCCGTATTATCGTTGTACGTATGAAGTAAAATATTTATGCAAGGTATCAATTGCTTTACAAACATTTCTGTAAATTTCTCATAAATAGATTTCATGATTTGTCGTTGTTGTATGAAGTGAAAGATTTATGTGAGTTATACAATGAAAGGTTTTAGTTAAATAATTTGGCAAAAAAAGAAGCAGGACAGTATGCAATTATGTAAAATGTATGGAATATAAAAATGTTAGTGAAAATTGCCTATGAAATGTAGAATATCGAAAAAATAAATGGTTATTGAAAACAATGTGGAATTACAGCGCACAGTTATGGGTCTTCGTATCCGCTTCCAACGTAGAAAACTTACAACTAGAGCAATTCGGACGGAAATTGTTATGAATTATTACTAACATATTTTGGTTTATTGTTAATATTACTACAAACAGAGAGTATAAAAGAGAAGTATTAATTGTAGTGAGTAATTTGTTGACAAATGTGTTGAATTAACTGAGAGATCAGAATCTATGGAAACTGATTTTGCACAATGTATAAATGGAACTTTGGACACTTTTTAATTTAGACATATGTTTTAAACAATGGAATCCATTACTTTTAACGTAAACAGACAAAATAACTAACGATTTATACCTTCAGCACACTTTTAAATATCTAAAAATTCTGCAAGATCGAGTAACAACAATACTTGTAAAATAAATTGTCACTTTACACGGCTATGACTAAAACAAATAACTCAACAATCATGCAAAAGAAAGAACCATTAAGAACAAATCAATAAAACTTCAAAATGAACTGAAACAGCTGTGAAATTTTCAATAAAATTAACCTAGAATTTTAATTTTTAGGATCAAAATATCAGTGGGACTGCATAATTTTCAGAACTATTATAATAATAGTTTCAGAGTTTCAGAGGTTGGAAATCTTAAAGCATGCCAAATCAAAGTAAATTGAGTTTAATTTATCCTAATGCTTATCGCCTCCAGTTTTCCATCTCCTCCCCTTTCCTAAAGAACGAAGCGGGATACGGTATAAGCTTAATGAAAGACCAGATGGAAGTCAAGAACCGGACGACCGGTCTTTCTCTGTCATTTCACAAATTAAAACTCGCGCAATTAAGCGGTCGGGGTAAGACTCCGGCTTTCCTGTTTACGCTAGCATTCCCTTTTCCTCCGGACTCGACTGTACCGAATAAAAGACACGGCTTTTCTTTCGAGAGAAAAAGGGAGAGAAAATTGGACATACGGCGTCACGATGGCGACATAACGCCGCCACCGTCGCCGCTGCTGGCTGGCTTGAAAGCAATTATACAATTAGTTAAAGTATCTGGCCGCGTAACGGCCCATAAAACAAACGTGATTATGGGGACAAACTGCTGTGAATGACGAGGGACGCCGGACTAAGGTTTCCTTTTAAATGTTACTGTCTAAATAATAGCACTGTGATTTTATTAATGTGATCAAAATTATGAACTTTTAGGCCTGAATATTTTATATTGTGGATTGATTTACAAATTACGGGAATTTGATAAAAGTTTTATTACATAGGCCAGTTTATTAGTATTTAATAATTTTACTGTTCTGAACGTTTCCACAAATCATGAATATACCAGGCAAGTTTTTCTGATAAACAAATTGTTGCGACTCGTGTTTGTATACAGCTGGAGACTCGAATGGGCTACAGAATACTTTAGAAACGTCTCATTGTCGTATTATGTCAGTGCTTCACTGAAGTTAATCAGCCGGGGCATAAGTAAGAAAATATCTTCAATGAATGTCACGAATAGATACGTTCAACCTGTTGTATGCCCGGAAACGTTAAGACTTTTGTGAATACTCGTGTTTTCATATCCAGATGTTGTTGACAGGTTACAAGATAACTTGTGTTTGCCATTACATTAGCAATTTCAATGTTACCACATTTAAAAAGTGGTAAAATATACAATATGTATAGACTATAATATATACCAAAAATGTACAAAATGTCATTTATGTTCATTATGTATAAATAAAGTATACTGAAGTTTATGTAGATTTTTAGCTGCTTTTCAATTTCATACTCAATTGTGGAAAAAATAATCGGTGGCATGAGTTAACTTTGTAATTGAATATTTGTTCCATGGGAAACGACGGACTGCTCGATGGATCCTTGTTTCATAAATATTTAAACTAGAGGCAATCATAAAAAATTTGTAACTACCTACTGTAAATACCGTTATTTAGGTTGATCGTCACCACACTGAAAGTTACCTTTTGTCCGAATTAAAGTCGATTACGTGGGGAAGGTTTCAGCATAAGGAAGAAACGTCATAATCTTTTAGAATGACGAGAGACTAGATATTACTTTGTTTGATAATTTATATGTCACTTTCGACATACATCTTATACTTTCTACCATTGATTTTAAAAATGCTGTCGTATTTGTTAAACTTGTCGACAAAAGAATGCAAGACCTTATAACACATCGCTGAGATCGTATTCCGGCATACGTGTTAATGAATTATCGATCAAGAAGTACATTAACAATTGGAGATTGTTTGGTTCGAGAGATAAAGAAATCAGGGGGCAGAAGTTCAAAATAGTTTTGATTTCTGTTATTTACGTTACTCAAACTTTGAATGTGCATAATATATCTAGCAATGTTCGAAACATATGTCGTTTAATCCTTTGAGCTAATGTACGTCTCAGCTTCGTTTACGTTAATAAGCGTATTTCTGTACCTATTGATAATGCCCTGAGAATGTGATTTCGATGTGTTACCCAAGATTATTCGTGCGGACTACACGAATTGAAGGTCAATAACTGACACGATATGTTCTAATGCGTTAAGATTTGTGAATACAACTCCCCACATCAAATTTTCTACACTCGAATGATACAGAAAATATGCATCTTCGAACTCCCGTAGTTTGGCTACATGAGAATACAAATTCTTGTTTACCATTTCGATTTTTTTTGAAATATTTTATAATTTTTCCAAATCTGACTTACTTCGGTAAAATTCAGTTGATTTTAGAATTATTATAATTTTCTGTTTACCCGAAGAGAGGAACGTATACTGCCTTTATCGGGTGGGATACATACGTTCCACTAAAAATTTTGTTTTCTTGCAGAAAACAATATCTTTGTGCATTATTAACCTACTTACTTGTTGCTAAGTAATAAAAAATGTAACAAAAAAAAACAAATAGGAAAGAAAACGAAATTATTGTAGAACCCTATGACTTAATTCTGGTGTTTCACTCAATTTTTTACCAAAATTTTTACGTCACTTAGAACTTTATCACCTCTTATGGCCTTCTGAGTTCGCAAAAATGTGCGTTACTCACATTCGTTGATCATTTTACACCTGAGGAAATTAGTAGATCACGACGGAAAGAATTCGATCAAATCGAAAATTCAATACGACACACGTAAGCACTTACTTGATAATTCAATTAACGATGCAGCGATGATATCCTTAGTTCGATGATGTTGATGATAACAATAACGATTACTGTAGTAATGCCGAGAACGATTTCATCAGTGATGATATTCAGGACCAAGTCGTGAATCGGTCAGATTCGAAGAACAAATTCACAAAAATAAAACGATAAATCTAATTGTACATACGCCTCGAATATGTTTAATTCACTATAAGCTGACCGACGATTGGATAGATACTGACGAACCTCTTCGAATATCAAGGTGTACTAGGATGCTCCTTTCGCGAACATAGCGGGCAATATTATGATTAGCCTCTCCTCCAGAAATATTTGGACAACTAGACCTCAGCCACACCTTTCTGACTACGATCTCGAAATTTTGGAATTCTTGGAAACCGTCCAAGACGCTTACAATGGTTAGTGATTTTGAGCATTGCACATTTAGTGACCTACTCTCCTTATGTTTGATTACATCATTCACCGCCGCGGAGGGAAACGAAATTTAAAGATTATTAACATTAATAAAGAAAGGAATTGCAATTTTGTATATGCAACTAACCTAATAGGTATGCACTGTGTAAAAAAAGTATTGGCATACCCAGTTTTTTTCGAGTTATAAAGTAAGCTGTTACTATTAGCTGGTGTCTCTTAAAACTACACTTGTGGCCACTGAATCTGGTATTTTTAAATATAGTAGATAAGAACTTTGAGAAAAAGATGGATCAAGTCGTAAAATGTACGACCAGCTATGTAATTTGTGTATTATAAGATCTGCGTGAAATATCTACTGTACTCTTTCTCTACCAACAGAAATATTTTGAAAGAAGTAGGAACCCGTCAATTTGACGACAGTCGCAGATCTAGTGTTACCAAACGTAAATAATATGCTTACTATAATAATATAGTAAAGTTTACTATCTCTGAAATTACTATAATGGTATAGTATATTGACTATAATCCTTGTCATTAACACTAGATCTACCAGCGATTAATTCAATGAATTTAAAGTTATTAAATAAATACGTAAATGTAATAAATGAAGAGGATAAAAAGCTTGATTGATTCAATCGCTTACGACCTTGAAGACAGACGTACAAAATTGAAAAACAGCGTTAGAATTTTCAAGAGTATTTTGAAAAAATTTAAGACAAATCATTTTGACCGCAGTGGTAGATCTAGTGTTAATGAACTTTTTTTCTCGCTGCACTATTATAAGTTTTCTCATTTAAATTTAATGAATTACCGTTCGCTCTGTGACTTTTATCACCTTTTTATAATGATATAATTTCATTTTGTATGCACTGGGTCTTTCTCATAGCCATGTTGTTCGTTCAGAGAGTAAATACAAACCGATTGTATTAACTGATAGAAGCGATTCCTAACTGCAAATTCTGTTTATGTTTGTATCTTCAGAACGAATTTGACGCGTATAAAAGGTACACTTATCCTTATAATAAAACCGTACATGTGACAATACTTTTATGAAAATGAAATTTTCGTTTCCATTACTTTACTTCCTTAAAACAGATAACTAAGAATTTTCAGTCAAAATACTATTTATGTATGTCAAAAGACACTAATAAACATAGTTAATATTAGGACATTACTTTGTAGTTTAAAAATATCCAAAGAAAATTGTGAGAGCATCGATATGGTACAGTCCGACAACTGAAAAATGGCTAACGAATGGCGGAATTTCTTTTTTTCAAGTGCTTATTTTCGCCATTTGTTTTTGGTATCGCCAAACTCAAATCTTTCAAAGGTAACTCCACGTAGTCGTATACTTTGAGAGACTGAGTTTGGAAATTTAAAAAACGAAATTTGCAGGAATGGGCAGATGAAAATAAGAGACTCCACCGCTCGCAAGCCAAGTTAAAATTGTCGAACTGTACGTATCAGATACCAAAATGATGACCGTACTACAGATATTTGTAATAATATTAGTCTTAATGGCCGTTTTAACGAAATATAATGTAAATGGAAACTTGTGTAACTTCTTAAATATTATAATAGTACATATACAGAGTGTATATCATATTATTATGTTAATCTTTATCAACTCAAAATTTTTCATTGTAACATAGCATTCGAATAAATGTTTCTAATGGTAACAAAAGTTGCATAGCTTTATGAGGATCGAAATATAATACCATTACACCATAATTATATCATCATTATTCTGCATGTCCTAGATTTAGTTTTAAATTTCCCATGAGTATATACAAACCTAGCATCAATTTAATAGTTATTTCTCACATGGAAATCATACTAGTAGTAAAATATATAAATGGCTTAAATTCAATTACGCTATTAGGATTCCGATAGAGATATATTTTGATTTTCACAAAGCTCAGTGTATCTAGGTTGCCAGTTGTCAATCGGTTCTTCTATCCGTTGAAGATTCACAGTTTATAAATATTTCAGAAAAACAGAAACACCTGGCAGTAGAAAATCCTGAAGATATCTGTACGATCGTAAAGTGATATTTGATCGAGGTCGCCTGACGTTTTGGATCGAAAAATTTTAACATTCTTAGAGCGTGTCTTCTCCTTTTAAGGCACCCCACGAATTCTCGTGTATTATGCATAGCCTCAAAGACCGCATTTCCACGTTAGAGAAAATGTCAAGTGGTAAATACCGCAAAATACTATTTGAACATTTTGAATGCACTTTTGTATCTTTTCAATTTAATCAATAGAACTTTACTTGAACTATATAATTACTCAAAATCATTAATTTTAAAATGTTAGTTTTAAATTCTAAATTTCTAAATTTTAATAAACGAAGACAGTGCTGATTAATGTAACTCTCTATTTTTATTTTTAAAACTAATATTTTGTATAGGTAGTTGTTCTTTTTAAATAGCCCATTTTGTTTAATCATTTAAAGGACG
This sequence comes from Cerceris rybyensis, assembly GCA_910591515.1. Lineage (NCBI taxonomy): Eukaryota > Metazoa > Arthropoda > Insecta > Hymenoptera > Crabronidae > Cerceris > Cerceris rybyensis. The sequence continues at coordinate 421,825 of OU342789.1, forward strand.
TAAAAATTTAATTGCACACTAGGGAAAGATATTTGCCTTCAAATATCTACATCCAACGAAGTCATATTTCCTAATGATAACCCAACATTAATATACATCAAGGCATCTGGAAATAGTTAGAATCGTCTAAATGATGCAAAGGAAAAACGGTTAGATTTCACTATTCTAAAAGAAAGTATCCATTGGCGAACAAGATTGTTCTCCGTAATGTAACGCCCGAAAACTATAAAATGGAAAATGAAATGATCACAGTTTTCATGATTAATAATTATCGAGAAATGAAGCACAGTGTACAGGACATTAATACTTCATTAACAGTAGAACTATCAGTATTATGTCTAAATGATAGAAATAAATAAAATAAAATAATTCAATATATTATTAAGTACTTTGAAGGAAGGGGAATTGAGAGGTAGAAAAGATGATCAATTCAGTAATTTATGTTTTTTCATATGGACGTAGCATATCTATTCTATGACACTACTATAAACTTGGAGAATTTCTGAAAGAAATTGTATACCAGTCATTTTCATTTCGTACTTCTGGTGTTAAATAACACAGCAAGGGGTATGCCAACATTTTTTACTTTGATAAATGTTTAAAATTTCATATGACTTTCAAAGATAGATGTGTTTATAATGATTCACTAGGAAATCCACTGAACATCCGATTTTCATATCGGCAATCCTTCGAAAGTGCACCAACTTGATAGCACTGAAAATCGGTTTTCAGTTAGCGGCTCTCTTCTGCTCGTTTCTCGCGTATACATAATGCATAACCGGGCGCATCATCGTATCTCCATTTCCTCTGTCTGCAAGTAGGGAAAGTAGTGCCTTTGTATCGAGAAAACGAGCGAGGTCGACTTTTTCTCGTCCTGTCCCCTTTCATCGACATTGGCGACGGCTGCGAGAAGGCGACGAAGGTGACGACACGTGTGCCAAAGTGAAAATGTATAGCCTGGGTGCACGTGAGCTGACTCCCCCGCGTAGGAGACTACTAAAAGAGATTCTCATAACTCGATACTGACGGGGTACCGAATTGGAGAATGAATGGTCTTACTAATCTTTCCTCAGTAGCGTTTTATAAAATGCCACGAATTTGTACCTTTCAATACAAATTGATAATGACAATGAATCATCGTAAATGACATTTGAGATCTTATTGTTAGCTTTGTTAACAAGTTTGGACTTACAAGGAGAACGCAAGGTCTTCGGGTCATCGATTTCATTGAAATTTAACATACTTGTAGAGTAAGTAGTTCTGATCAAGAATATACCCTATTATAGGGGCAGACGGTCAATAGTTTTTAAGATACTTATAATTAAGGTTTCGTTTTTGGTATAACAATATAATAGTTAATTAAAGTTTCAGATGTAAACTAGATATTTAAAAAATATTCAGGAGATATAAAATAAATATTTAAAAAATATTTAAGAAATATTAAGAAAATATTCAGGAGATATAAAATAAATATTTAGGCAATATTCAGGAGATGTAAAATAGATATTTAAAAAATTTTTTAATTTTTCATAGAAGGACACAAACCCCAGTCTTGTCTGCGCAAACTCTGCACGTTGTCACTGTGCCGCAACAGCTCTTAAAGTTGAATTTTACAGGACTTTATAAGAATGCCAATGAAAATTTAATTACAATTATGTTAAAAACTATTGACTGTCTGCCCTTATAGTAGGGTATATTCTTAATCAGAACTACTTACTCTACAAGTATGTTAAATTTCAATGAAATCGGTGACCCGAAGGCCTTGCGTTCTCCTTGTTGAACTAATTGTCAAAAACACGCGGAAATTTTGTTCACTGTAGTTATCTGCCAAAAGACATTTTCAAATTATTAAAGATTTAATCGCTTTAATGTGTTCTAATTTCTTCATTTTAAGGCTACTATCATTTAGAGAATCTATAATTTGTCCATTAGCTTACAAGACGTCTTGCGGTTTGAAACAAAAATTTTCCACTGCTTTCTTGTCCTTTGTTTTTTCCAACTTAGAACATGGTTTTTAATACTTATACTAGCATATTATATTGCTATAGATGTAGGCATGTGTATGCGAATGAGATTGAGAGTATAATGAGCCAATGCCGATATAAGTTGAAACAGTAAGTTGAACGTAGAAGATGGAAGAATGTGTGAAGAATGAGAGACTGTGTCTAATTGTAAGAATAAGAGCGAATGAGGGTTAGTCGGAAAAGAGCATTTGAAAAGGTTTGAAGTGAAAGCGCGAGAAAGATTATTTTTCTATTGCGAATTTCTCATTTTATTATTTCAGTTAATTAAATATTATGGAAGGGTATCGGTGTAGTGTTGCATACTACACCGTTAATTTCTTCATAGATGATGACGCAGTTAAAAGTATAACACAAGTCTTCTCGAAGAGATGCCATCAGGATCTCTATTGCGTTAGTGACGCGGAGGAAAACAAAAGATCATACACTAAAAAAAAGAGAAACCTTCAGAATCACGTTTGCACATCATAGAGTATAATTTATATCTATTTCAGATATCAGCAATTATTATAAATTGCGTAGATAAAGACTATTACAATACTGTAACGCGTGAAGCACTCTGTAAAATTAAAGTTATTAATTCTAAAACTACCAACGATATATCAGTTGCATTTAAACATATTGAATAATTACTTTGCAGAAAAGAAATGCAGGTGTGAAATGGATGATTAATTAACTAACTCAGATCTTCTAATATAGAAGTGGAATGCTTACTGTGTACTTCCTGTGTCAATTAGGGGAATTATTCGAAAAAATTCGTAAATGGTCACTTTGACCGACTTGGTAGTTTTAGTGTTAAGTTATAAGACATGTCAACAGTCATAAGTATGAAAACAAGCGTGTAGCGGTACGATCTCTCGCTCGCCGCTAGGGATCTATCGGCCGCCATTACTCCTACGCCTCTAGTTTAAGGATCGGCCGCTAGACCGTGTCTCCTTCGATGGGATTTTCTCGCTGCTACACCATCGGCAATCGGTGTCTATATATACCGACCATCGACAGACACCGACGTCCCATCCGGGACACAGCGTCTAGGGCAGGGCCTGTTCGGTCAGCCCTACTGACGAGTCCACGAACAGGCCCAGGACGAAACGCAGCGCGCTAACTACCATTTCACCCTTTCCTAGGAACAGAAGGACCCTTCGCCGGACCGGCCGCAGCCGAGGCACCGAACTCAGCCGGTGCCCTCTCAACTGGGTGTGGATGGGCCCAGTCAGGAACTGCGGTCGGCCCGAGCCACGACGCCTCCTTCATTGGTGACCCCGGCGTTAGATTAAGTTTAGATTTAAGTAGTTCCTAGGAAAGGTGGTAGCATTAGCAGCAGCAGCGACAGACGACACTCCTGGCCGACATCGAAGACTTCTTCTCTCTCTCGCTCGTGCTCTGCATAGCGTCTACAGTAACACGACCATCGTCCCGCTCTATCTTCAAACGCACGCTCACGACTCGGATACAGCACCTCGCCGCCACTCGACATCTATGCACGGAGTTTTTCAAAGTTACAGAGATCGCCCCGCCACAAGAAGTCACCAGGAACCGAACGACGTCTCCATCCCTCCAATGGACACTGTACTATAGTATAGAGATAAGCCTAGCGTTAGTCACTGGCAAGGGGGTACTGTAGCGGTACGATCTCTCGCTCGCCGCTAGGGATCTATCGGCCGCCATTACTCCTACGCCTCTAGTTTAAGGATCGGCCGCTAGACCGTGTCTCCTTCGATGGGATTTTCTCGCTGCTACACCATCGGCAATCGGTGTCTATATATACCGACCATCGACAGACACCGACGTCCCATCCGGGACACAGCGTCTAGGGCAGGGCCTGTTCGGTCAGCCCTACTGACGAGTCCACGAACAGGCCCAGGACGAAACGCAGCGCGCTAACTACCATTTCACCCTTTCCTAGGAACAGAAGGACCCTTCGCCGGACCGGCCGCAGCCGAGGCACCGAACTCAGCCGGTGCCCTCTCAACTGGGTGTGGATGGGCCCAGTCAGGAACTGCGGCCGGCCCGAGCCACGACGCCTCCTTCAAAGCGCTTCTACGGTCTGACGTCTCTAAATACGGATCTAGTACAAATTCTGACATTTGAAAATAAAATTATATGTTTTTCTAACTAGTTGTTGCGGAGCAATAATAATACGTTCCTGAGGCTCACAGATGTAACTCAATTCGTCGTAGGATTTTTAATACTTTACAGATGTGCATTTTAGAAAAATAGCTGCCGCGCCTTACAAACTGTTTATTACTTCAAAATCAATGAGCTTTATGGGCTTATTGTCGTCAAGACTTCTTCAGGAAAAGTTTTGTCCTGTAAGAAGTATTGACCAGGGACTTCTTCCCCCACTCGAGCCGGGATTTTTCCTACGCCACCGAAGGCTAAGGGAGAGACTCCTGACCTATGGGCAAAGGACGATTCCTTTGCCCACCAATCGCAAATTTAATATTTGCAAAACTAAAGAGTCTCGCAATCAGCAATGTTCCTGCTCTGCAGCAGTGATCGCCCCCGCCAAATCTTGACGGAAGCGCGCTCTCACGCGCTGCAAAATTAATCTTCTACGAATAACGAGCCGAATAACATCCAGCGTTCCTAATAGAAGCTCTGTTCGCGAGGTTAAGACCCGGGCGTAATCAACAGAGTTGTACATACAAGGTGTAAATAAAGACACTTAGGCTAGACAACTTTGGCCTATTCCAACATCCTTTTACACACAAGACCTTCGTACGTGGTTCAAATCGGGTGAGCCTGTTTTACTACGCTCACTCCAGAGGTGTCGCCGAAAAATCGTGGAGCATGTAAATATCAACCCGCGAGGCGTACATCCGTAACACTAGTGTTGATTCGTTCATAATGAAATTACACTTAACGGCTAAAGAGTCTCTTCCAGAGAATTCTTTCATTCGCTAAATGTTACAATCAAGTTGTATCTTGGATAGTTCAGATATTTTTTCTGTATCATATGCTTTATGTATATTTTAAGTGTCCCATTTATCCTAATTACATAAAAATCCGCAGTATAATGATGAGTAACATTACTCCACGAATGGGCAGAACAAAACAAATATCTTTTAATAACATTAATGAACATTAACTGTATTACCCATTATCCTCACAGGTTTTATAAAAATAGCCCATGCCCATATAAATACTTGTGACTGTTAATTTATGTAAATACGAACGTCGAAGATTAAATAGTGCATATTCGTTTATAATTCAAAAACGAAAATGTTATTTCTGTATCATAAATTAACTTACGGTGTGTTTTATCACAAATTAAACATTTTTGTGGTAGGTACACAGTTTACTGGTAAAAGTCTTCGAAATAATTTATATGTGCATTAAATCATTCTTTTGATTATATTAATTAATCTTAAGCATAATGGTCGTAATAACATTGAACCAGTTAGAAAAAGAAAGTAACTATTTCAGATTACGCTACCGACATCGAGAGCAGATATTATTTACTTCACTCCATTTTTGGATTTTTTATTGAGGTTGTTGTGAAAAAAATGTAACAGTTCTTGTTGCGGAGTATATAGCCTTACTCATAACATTCTTTTTCACACCGGCCGACGTTATTCCCGCTGTTATATTCCGTGTAAAAAGCCACTTGTGACATACAGTCAGTAAATCGTGGGACAGGTGTACGTGACGTGGTGTATGAACTATGGGTGATCATGCGTTACTCAATACTTTAAGTTTATAGGACGATTCTATTTCACGTCTATACCTTTTCTTTATATACACAGTGGTTTTGTAGGAATGCAAGACAACGTATAGGTCTGACACAAGCCTCCGAAGGCTTTATTTAGTACCTTTTAAAGCAAAATATAAAAATAATGTCGTTATTCCCAACAGACTTTTATATGTCACAGGAATGTCAAGTTTCTTCTTTTTATAATGTATTATTATTTGTAATATATTTATTGCAATTGTACTTTTACATTAAGAAATAAAACACTTTGTTCATCATTTTTCGCGCGTCTTACATCTCTGGCCGTCAAACATGAGCAAATCGTTACTTGGTGGTCCAAATCCGTAGATTAAAGTGTCAAGCCCAATCATATTCATATACAGGGTGTCCCGTAACTGGTGGTACAACCGAGCGTGGGGTGATTCTACGTGAAAAACTGAATCAAAAATATAGAATAAAATTTTTTCATATGACGCTTCGTTTTTGAGAAAAATAAGTTTGAAAATTTATCGAGGATTATATATACGCACAGTATTTCGGAAACTAAAGGTCCTTGCTCGATCAGTATAAGGAGATCGTAGAACTGATACAAGAGCTATCATCATCCTGACAATGTTTGTAAACACTGCACGAAATACAGAAATGCTCTTCTACTCGTAAAAGTAAGATAGCGAAATCCGTCGAGCTGAAACGTGGATCCAGTGCCCGTGTACTCGATAAATTTTCAAACTTATTTTTCTCAAAAACGAAGCGTCATATGAAAAAATTTTATTCTATATTTTTGATTCAGTTTTTCACGTAGAATCACCCCACGCTCGGTTGTACCACCAGTTACGGGACACCCTGTATAATACTCGATAAATTTTCAAACTTATTTTTCTCAAAAACGAAGCGTCATATGAAAAAATTTTATGCTATATTTTTGATTCAGTTTTTCACGTAGAATCACCCCACGCTCGGTTGTACCACCAGTTACGGGACGCCCTGTATATATATATATATGAATATGATTGAGCTTGAAACTTTAATATAAGTTTATATTAAAATATATTTCAGACCTTGTGAGTCGTATACGATCCACACTTTTACGATTAAATTAATTTCTTTGCAGAATACATGATATTAAGATGCCTATATTTAACTTTACAATATATTTTTTGCAATAAAATTCTTTGTTTCGCAATGAGAAATGCAAGAAAACTGAACGGAAAATTTAGTGGGGGTCGTATACGCCCCACGTGGTACGGAACGTGTTAATGTTTAAACGGTTACATTGCTGCATCGACGTCAAATTACAATTTGAATTGGAATTGGTGTTCAAATATACTAATATGAGAAGGCGATGATCGCTTGTCGGTCAGATAGTCTTTATGAAGGTTAGAAGACACACTTTACCGTCAGAAGTGTTTTTATTATTAACAATATGCCTCATATTTGTAAAACTTCGTGTAGCAATATTCCCTGGCACAGCAATATGTACGTTTTTGTTGTTATATGTAGCTTGGTTTACAAATACGTTTTATTTTTAGGAGTTACTTTTTGACAACAACGTTACGTTGAACAAGTAACTATATTTGTAACATTTCATAATATAAACAAATAATATCGTGCAAGTCCATTTGCAATTTTAAAATTAGTTGTATAAGCAAGGAAAGAAATTACTTACTTCCACTTCACTGACCAAGAAGTACAATGACCTCCGCATGTTGTTAAAATATATTCGGCTGAACTCATTACAATATAACAATAAGTCATTCCGATGGTCATTTCGGTCGTTGGCGACCGCACCTTGCAGGTGTTCGTCCTTTAACAATAACAAATTGTTTCGATATTTGCACTGCTATCAGTTTGCCTTCGATCGCCGACAAGTAAATAATCAGTGCACCGTGATCTGGTTCAGCAATTTTCACTTACTAATACGTATAATACTTTCGAAAATGAGATCCTGAATCACCACATACCTCTCTCTCATTGCGGGCTACTTGATAATTCATCCTCACAGTGGTATCAACCCTTAGTGGGCGGCCGTACGTCTGCTCTCAGCGACCACAGTACTTTCACCGTTGCCATTATTACTCTCAGCCAACAAAGCAAAGAGTCAACACATTTCTGAGGTATTTGTATGTAATTTTTATTAAGATTTCAGTAGGATTGTTTTAAGTGCGATTACACATTTTGTTCTTAATGAAACACAATCGCAGAGGATTAGATATCCTGACCCGTAAGTAAGAAAGACTTCTAGTAAGGAAGGTAAAGCAAGGTGCCTAATTCTTTAGTACCCGTGCGCATATGGCTACCAAACGTTGGTTGAACAGTTTTAAAAAATGGAGCGCCTGACAACAAAAGAAGGACAGATTTCCGCACTCCTCTAAATTCCACTTTCTTCCTAAATATCGCCTTCGTCTTCGTTAACCATCTGAATGCTGATTTTTATTAAACTTATCTGAAAGGTAGGCCCCGAAGGAATATTTAACACGTATATCTTTTATCGGTCCCTTTCTGTATTAAAGTGGTAAAAATGATTCCCTTTACAACAAAATCTCCATGTGTAACTTTTCGGAGACGACGAAGGAGTCACTGATATGCGTTCGGTGTCAGGTTCACTAAAGGGCTCTCCTGGAGAAAAGAACATAAACATTTACCCTTTCCTTAGTTGTTCGGTGACTCAATCCGTCATTTTTTAATTTCGTATAGCACTAATAAGGATATGTCCTGTGTGTCTTTCCGATAGGTCGCAGACTTAGCAGTCTGATTTATTTAGCGAAAATTCAATCGCGAAGACATAATTAAAAGTTAACTTGCGAGAGAACGGATCATTTTTTACCTTTAATGGCGGCACCTTTTACAGCTCTATCAAGCTTTCAGCTGTCGAGCATCAGTATGGTTCGGACTATAATGCTTCTCACGAATCTTACTTCCCTATTTGAATACCAAACGCAGGCTTCTTATATATGTTGCCAAACAATAATATCCTTCTTTCCACCAGTAACATCATAAGCCAGTTAGAATGGCAAGTGAAACCCTTTCGAATTGATGAGGAAGGAAGATATAGTTTTCCCCCGAGATTCGAAACAGATGGATCCATGTATTGTATACGATCTGTCGGTGAAGGCTGCATAAATACGGTAAAGGAAATTTGCAATTATGAATCAGGACTAGAAATACATGGCTGCTGTCCTCGCCCTCCTCTTCCTCCCCTTCCCCTGCTCACGTGAGGTTTCACGGTTCTATCCAACGCGAGTGCATACCCGCACTACTGAATTTCCGTAGAGTTCAACGAAGGGTGTGTCGCAGGAAAAGTTGAAGGAAGCACAGCTGACGAGTATGCAAATGTGAGCTACCCAGCCCCTCTGCACCCACGACTACGACCCTCATCACACGGTCCTCCCGACTTCAACGAAACAGTGCAATCTCTGTGTGCGGCTTCGCATTAGCGAGCAACTTTCTCGAGAGGACCCTCGTGAGGAGATGGGGTGAAAGTCGGGGCTGCAATCATTGATGTTGCCATCTAATTTCAGTGTGCTCTTTAATGACACATGAATAGATCGTACTAAATGTTTGTTGATATATCTCATAGGGAATTGATTGATGGAACTGAACCTACGAGGAATTGCATGTGAAATGGGTATGTACAGTGGTTTGAACATCAGTTGTTATATGTTTTTTACTAAAAACGAAACTTTACCCTTTTCATTTCTGGGCAATGAAAAAATCGTGTCCCATATTCTTAGAGGTTTTATTTAAATTGCGAGTTAAAAACTTTTGGGGCAGACAAGAATATTTGATTTATAGATAATTACTTTCACTTTTCGCTTTCCTCTTCAAATACATTTAACAACATATACAAAGACGTTTATAATGCAGATTAATTAAAATTGAAAGAAGAGGATAATTGTTACTTAAGTTATTTATTTCATATTTCATAACAAATTGCTGGGATAATTTAGATGTATGCGTTATAAACACCACAGTGACCATCGATACTGGATCCATTAACTTACATGTAGACGAAATTTTCGTACAGCTCGAAATTCTTCTACTATAGCTGTAAAGGAAAAATACGTATAATATAATTTATAAATAATTGAAGATAACAGAATTTGTGCTTCCCTGTACACAAATTTTTACAAAGAAGCGGAAAGGCACAACAAAGAATGTCGACGTGCAAGTATGGTAGTTTTAAACTATGCTAAATCGACAAGTTAAAGGAGAAATTTCTGTTATATAGCTCTTTTGCGTATATGCAATCACATCCATGCGTAATATAGTATTTGACAAATACTATTTGTACAACCTGAAACTTCGACGAAGAGGAAGAAGCTACTTTCAAGATCAATCACACGAACTTGCTTCATCGTCTTCATTTCCATATAGGTTGATACCATTTAATGCAAACATTTCTTTCCATTCACTAAAAGCATTCGTAAGAGCTGCGCTCTATGGCATCTAACTTACAATTTAAATAAAAGCAAACACACGTACGGCCATCACCCTCTCTTCGACTGCCGTATGTCTGCCGTATGCCGTTACTTTGCACGCTCCTTAGATACCCATTCCAGGGTGAGAGAACTTTTCATGAGTTCGAAGACACAGAACGTCTCCAACAGATTCCGGAGGGTGTGATGAATGTTCTTTAAGTTCCAACACTTTCGGTCCCCTTTCACTTGACAGATCAGTCGTAAATTTAGTCCATCAACCGTTGTAGAACTTATCACGTTTTTGTTTTCGTGTCACTTTAAACTTCAACGTTGTTAGATGGTCTCGATATTCTCGATTCTATGATGCATACATCGCGTAGGAAAAAATTCATGGATCACAGTAACGATTTTAAATTGTACTCATTATTTCAATGTAATTTGTAAGTTATTTGAATATTTATTTGCAACGACGTTACTCCATGTTTTATCGTGTTATCCAATAATACTGTCTAATACCATTTTTGTTTTCCGATAGTCATTGGATAATTCTTATAGGGTTCGCCGTCCTGAACACGAATCCGGCAACGAAATTTCTCTATCATCCTCTGTTTTCGAAAAACATCACTTTTTGTAAAAACGGTAGATTTCAATAAAGGAGCTGGTCTTACATAAAAACTGACAAAGGTAGATAATCGTTCTTGATCTCAAAAAATAGAGAAGTGTTTCCCGAGTATGCAGGTGTGAGCAGATATAATATTCTGTACTTGTTAATGGCAGTAAATCATTGCCAAAGTTGAAAAACGAGCGGATGCACGAACTTTCTGCACATTCACTGTGCATTTTTGTGTAGAGTACTGTTGCTAGCACTAATTTAGAGCATACCAATGGATTCTACGTCTATTTCTGAAGGAAAAGCTATCAACGAAAAATGTCATAACTCATTTTGCCACACTTTAAGAAAATATCCATCAACAGCATGTGCCGACCGTTTTCCCGCTACGATATAATCGCTCCCTGAGCGGGAATCGTAAGTTAGCTACTCATAATATTAGACCATCACGGGCCCTGAATGTCGATAGGACCCGTTGAGGTGGCATTCTGAACGTCTTTACTAATTTGGTGGCAGACTTCTTTTTATAAAGGTGAAGTTTTTTCTATAAAGGGGTGAGAGAAAGAGAGAGAGAGGACTTTCGAATTTATTAGTGATTAGGGAGGGAGAACTTATTGCTCTGCAACATTTTTAGAAATGTTTGTTTACTTGAGCTTTTCTGTTGAAATGGAACAAGATAGCAAATAGTAAAACGCCGCCAAATTGCTAATAGATAACGCCAAAGATGGCTCCAAGTGCAAAGGGTTAAATTTCTCGACTTCTATTTTTCTCGTAGCTTACTTTATACCAAGAAAAATTCTTTGCATATCTTACGTACCACGAGGGGTCATTTGACTCTTTATGGTAAGAACAGGTATATGCAAAGTGCCGGTACGTTTAGTGTTAAATAAACATCGATTAAACCGATGAAATTGTAGAAATACTACTTCACTGCAGATTTCATTCTGGAAAAATATTTGCCCTTTGGTGTTTCATAAGCCTTGGTTTTAGATTTAGGTTTGACTTATCCATCGATATGGTTATATTACATGGACTCGACGAGTATTTTTAATTTGTTATACTATCACTTGCGTGCACCATTGAACATCAATAAAAATTGTATGTTTTTTCATACGAAAGGAAAACTGTTAAAACTTTTAACGTAACAGCATATAAAGAATTATTGAAGTTGATAAGGTATACATCTGTTTACAACGTTGACAAATTTTCAACGTCCTGATATATCATAAAGAAATTTCTTGGTACCAGCATGTTGTACATTATCTTTATCTGTAGGAAATAGTTATGTCTAATCATTATCACCGTACTCCCCATCATTTGGCATTTTAGCCCAACATGAATCGAAATCATCCTAGTATCTGATCACCTAAATTACGAATTCGACGTTCGTAAAGTTAACGAACTTCATCTCTACTGCTTCCCCTTATCTGCTGCTTCTTCTTGTCCCTTAGCCGCAACCTGAATTCCTCTTTCGTACATCGCCTGCAGTGTTTTAAGAACGTTACGTGCCTTGAAGTATACTTTTTCTAATTTGTAGCAAAATCGAATTTGTCTGAATTCTGGCACTATACTTTGATCTGTATCGATGTTTTGACACTTACAATTAGCTGTCCACCGAGAACAAAACAAACTGTATCGCTACCCGAGTCGAAAAGTCCAGCCTAAAAAGAAAGTTTAAATCCTAGATTCTTTTGATCTCTCATTTGCCGCCATATTTATGTATACCATTTTGAACCTCAAAATCCTGAACTAGTGTGTCTACGCGCCTCAAAGTCCTGTAAATATGATTTTTAGGAGTTATATGGACTGATCAGGTAAAATTATTATTCCAATTTAATCTGACATCCCCTAAAAATATTTCAGAAGTTCCAAGTCTATCGACTCATATTCTAAAAATAGGGCTTTCAGGAGCAAGTTAGAATTAAATTATCATTTTATTCCATATAAATTCTAAATCTTCTAAACCAAATTAATTTTTAGTATATCGAGAATTTTTTTGGACCTTGATCATTCCACTCCAATTCCAATCCAATTCTAAAGCTCCTCATTATAGAATGCTGAGGATTATTTTGGGCTGTATGAAGCCTAAATTGCTCCTAAACTAGGTAAAAGTGGCAAAAAGTAACAAATGTAGGACGATTGTGGAATAAAAATTTGCATTCTTTTATATGTAACATATTTTTCCATATTCAGCCTAAATATCCTAAGTTATTTGGTAATTTAGGAGGATTTTGGGCTGAAATTTTCGACTCGGGTATACATACACCGTGCACTTTTTAGCAACGATGTGAATATATAAGATAGCGATGTGAGATCTCCCCGTTCGATCATCAAGTTAACTTCTCTTTGTTTTGTCTTTCTTTGAAGCCGGGAGATCTCTCTAATTAGTTGGCTAAGTGTTAACATAATGATATGTACTGTGAAATAACAAAAAAATAAACTCTTTGCACTCGTACGTCCCATCTGCGAGGACATCATAAGTCTAGCACACCACTAGGTTGCCCCGAGATGACATTTGAGTCTATTAGTCAACACTTTGGGAAAAGCATGTTTACTTGACGTTTTCTACTGAAGTAGCACAAAATAGCAAATCGTAAAATGCTGCCAAGTTGCTTATAAATAACGTGAGCACTGACTTTGAGTGCAAAGGATTAACGTTCCTTGCGTAATCGTGGCTATGGTGGTTGTAATGTTAAAAAATTCTAATAGTTCAAATTTATTAGAGATGGAGGTTTAATCCAATAGTTTAAATCTCCATCACTATTGAGAAATTTGTTCTACGTGATGCCCAGATCCAAGATTATTCTTTTCAGAGTGCACCTGAAGCTGTAAACTCGTAGGCAATATGATCATTGTAATTAAACACTTCGAGACGATGGACGGTTATAGTGGTTTGTTATAAATGGATTTTTATAAATATACCGTGGACAACTATTATATACAGGGTATTTCACCTAACTTGACTACCTTAAATATATCGCTTATTTTGTGTGATAGAAAAAAATTTCAGAGGGAGAAAATATTCTGTTTGAAGACATCAATACAGTGATGGGTCGAACTCTTTTTTAAGTTCATTTTTTCGAGATTTCAAGGTCGTCGTATTTTTTTTTAATGGGACTAAACATTTTCACTACAACAGCCTTATAGCTTATAAAAAACGAATCCAATTAGTTGTTTAGTAGACATTTATTCTTTACTTATAAAACAGATATTTGTATTACGTTTGAATAGTGTCGTGGCCTAAATCTCCGCGAGTTCCATCGTTAAACAGACTGACAAACATAAAAGTTTCTGCATACCCTTCTCCTGGGTACGACCATAAAACGTCTGGCGTAAAGGCCTAGAGACATGCCCAGGGGTAGTCAATCTGGTCCCTATCGCCCAGTAGTGGGCGTTTCAAGGTTTTGTAATTGGCGGTAGGGATTTTGTCTGATCCCAAAGCAAGATTCTAAAAAGATCCTGACTGAAACAACTGACAAACGATAGACGACCGACATAGACGCCGCAAAGAGTAGACGAACGCCACAGAAGACAGACGTGTATAGAGGTAGACGCATCGACGAAAAGAGGATAGACGACTAGACGTACACCATGTGAATAGACGAGTAGACGCTTAGAGTAGAGATGAATTGACTAGGGTAATAGACGAGTAGACGGACAATTAGACAGGACAAATAGACAGTAAACGAACAGACGTGGCTGGACGGACGTTACCGCGTATGTTTTGGATTATTAAGTGTGTGTGTGAAAGAGTAGAGCGTTTTCTATATTTTATTTATTCGTGTTTCCACTTGTATATATATGAAACAACGTGTATTTCTTATAAATATCTTGCAATAAAAAGATAGATTCAACTATATCTTTCTACTAAACATTCGCTTTGAAATTACGAATACTATGGAGTTGCACTAAATTTAGTTATTGCAAAATCGGTGGGCGTTAAAAAAATTTGACTACCAACAAAAACACAAAAATGGGCGGCAGGTACTAAAAGGTTTACTACCCTGATCATGTCCATGCTGAAGAGTCCATAGAATTCAGTTACATATTGTTAACTAAAAGTCGAGTAGAAAATCTTTTACTTTGTACTAACTAAGTGATGATTATAAACATATTCTTTGCTTACTCTCCTAATTAGGTTTTGAATTAACCATTTCGCAACCCATAAGCGTGAGGTTTCGACAGGCACAAAAATCTCAATCCTGCGCAACGTAACAGACAACCTGCACTCTACATAATGCGCTCTTATTCCTTCATTATTTACGGTTAAATGTAACTAGTTTTCTGAATATACCAATTAAATGTGTACAGATTATTCTAACCGTAATAGAAACATAAAACAATTTAAGTAAATCAAAATAATCCATAACATTTAAATCGGAATACTACGGTTGAACTTATTATTCAATTAACATAAAAATATTAGAAATGAAAACTACGAATTCTCATACATTCTCAATGTGTGATGTTCGATTTAATGGTGAAAGTAACCGGGGAATGAATAATTTCTTTTTCCTCACTTCACGCCTGACGGTGAAACCAGTACCACAAATGCTTCTGCCTGCAAATGCATGCCGCTTACCATGATTATGGTGCTTAACCGTTTTACATACGAGTTGTCACGTGTATGCGTACCACACGTATCTGCGTTGCTTCTGAGCATAATTTAACGCGATACGTTGGGGTTGTGCTAACTTGCTTAGTGCGACCTCAAATAGAACCGTAGGTCGGGAAATTTCCTCTGGTGCCGAGACCAGAGATCGACATGGGCAAGCATCGCTTTCCCCGTGGAGAGAGAATCACGAGAATCCTAATTGCCGGAACGATCATTCCAAGGGAAATGACATACATAATTGACGTGAATAGTTTAAGTTAGCAATCTGAACGATGCTTCTTCCGCGGTGGTTAGTCACATTTTGACAAAATTGGTGATCCTGTTACTGCAAATGTAATACATTTTACGTCTTGCATCGAATGACAATGAGACAGACCTTATAGATACTCTAAGCAAACGTTTTGTGACATGTTTGATCCTTTCAATCTAATGGCTTCGACTTCTAATGTTGGCACATTCGCGATTAAGAAAATAGTTCTACGTCATTTACAAATCGATATTCCTTTGTTCAATAAGCATGTTGAATTGGATGTTTATCGAGTGTTAGATATTCCTGATACATAAGCAAGTAGGTATAATTGTTACGCATCAAAATCTGCTGGTAGACTTGCTCAAATTGAAAGATGTATCGTACGAAATTATTGTGTCAAATTAGTTTTTATGAATGTTTATATACTCAATCATTATATTTGGTTGCAAAAAATTAAACTAGTTATTAAGTATAACTCTTTAAATTTTAATATTTTTAGTAGTATGTTATCAATCTTTTCATATTCTATCAAAAGTTGAAATAGCAGGTAATTAGAAGTTTAATAAAATTGTATATTTTGTATATCCTTCCATTTCACTAGCAAAATCCTATAGGCGTTAAAATTTTCCACGCAGCACTCAAATAATAGCCTTACTCTACAATCATCGGCTGCTAATTGTAACTTCATTAATAGATGGCAGTGTTTTCTCAATATAACTAAAAAATGTTAGGTAACAAATTATTTGTAATAATCAGTAGAATATATTCGCATGCCTTACTCGTAATTATTACTTTTTGTTTGCACCAGTGAGCTTATTTTTATTGAAAACACAGGTTTTATAAAGAAAAAAAAGTAAAATAATATATTGAACGATATCGACTTTACACTGTGACAGCTTACGGGCAACTCGCGATCGGGCGTCGGAGCTTTTTTCGCGACGCAACTACTGTTCTCGGGAGGCCCACATAAATTAAAATATATGGACAGTTGACTTACTCATAAAATGGCTACGTGCCTTGAAATATAATGTTTCTAATTGCCTGCACGGTATATAGGTTTACATTTTGTATGAGCAGATACAAGTGTAACACCAATTTGATACTCTCCTGAATATACATAGTTATATCATTTTAATGGCCAAATGGTAATATAATGAGCAATTTACGTTTAATGTATTTGCTACCTGTTTGATTATCTTCAGTTCATTTCACATGATACATCGTAATCTGTCTCTACTAGCCATCACTTCTTAGTTATTGCTTGTTATATTAGTGTCTGTGTGGTTATGTGTCCGGATTTTCTTATCTCCCTCTTTCTTTTTGCCTACAAAATGAATGATAAATTCTAGAAAATTTTACAATATCACGTTCGTTTATATGGCACAAAAATTACAAGTATCAGACCACAAAGTGCTAAAATTAATTCCAGTCATTTGTAAAAATAGTCAAAACATCCAGACATCACAAAAACAACTTCGAAATCGAGACTTCCTGACAAACAACCGAGTATAATTACAATTGTTACCACTGCTAGCTAGCGGTGGAGCCGCAACTAGTCGAATCGTGGGTCTGGAAAGTCCTGGTAAAGTGCAAGATTAAGCAAATCGACGGTCGGTCGGCATTTAAGGTCCTGGTCAATGGCGCGGAAGAGACGCAGAAGGAGGGCCGAGTAAGCAGTTTATAGTAGCGCAGAGGACGCATTCGGTGGTACAGATGGATAGGTAGATAGAGGCTGCTTTTGGGTGGACCAAACTGATACAATTAGATGTGATCTTAACACCATAACTCAGGCTAATCTCAGGGGCTAACCTGGCTTGGCTGAATCTCGCCTTCCGGGCAAGGCGCGACTCCACTTCATTATTCATCCCGTTCTGTTGCCGGCCCAGTTATCTCTCACTATCCTAACCGGATGTACCATCCAACCTACCGACCTATCGACTGAAACCTACCTCCATGGATTCTGTAAGGAAAATTCACTACCGGAATATGGAGCTATCGATCGGTCTATGGGGCAAATTCTATAATATACACTTTCGGTTGATTGTACAGAACTAACGAGGGAACATACCGAACCCGTACACGCCGATTTTGATGAAAATTATGTGGTAGATAGATCTCGAAGACATATTTGACACGTGTTTTTTTATATCTGCTGTCGTCCACATTGAAGAGGTGATATTAGCCCTCAAAGTTTGGGATTGAAAACAGTTTTTTTGAAATATCTCCGCAATTAAAGGGCCTAGGCAAAAAATGTTTTTTTCCAAATTGTGCGTCTCGAAATTATGAATCCATCGATATATATTCTAACTGCAAAAAATTATTTGTTTAGATAATATACTAAAATTTCGAAATTTTTGTTAACTTTTCGTTAGTTTTTTGTACTAAATGTGGTTGTTTTCTCGTGTAAATTTATATGTGTAAAATATAGACAAAATTAGTGAATACGTGTTTTTGGAATTTTTTATTTTCTAACATTTAACGATAATTATGTAACGTTTAATTTACTTCCGCCTCGTATTGTAGTAACCCAAGGAAAGCATCTCTTATTAATAAAATCTTTTTTACATCATGGGATTTTATATTACAAAATTTACGCAAAACAATAAAGTTATAAACCCCGACATTAACAAAGAAATAAGTTTTCGCAGCCGAGGAAAACGTCAATTACCTACGGAAAGCTATTAGTTTTTCCATGGGCCCTGTTAAAGGTGAGGCCATAAACACATGCGTTTTTCTTACTGGCTGTATGAGTTCTTGGTCGACGTTTGAAGCATGTATACCATACCAAGGTGATTAGATTTTTGAAATAGTAAATTACACACTTCGGACAATGAAACTAATTCGTATGCTTCTTTTGTTATGTATCCGTCCGCGAAGGTTGTCCTACCGATAGGAACGCCCCCCGCAAAGATATAATTTTTACATTAATGTAAATATCCACATTCTGCGAATGTCCACTAAACCAGAAGTACAGAACAAAGCCTGGGTACTCATGGCGAACAATATTCATATACCTTGTACGAAACGGGCAGAAGTTAAACGTTATATAATTATCGTTAAATGTTAGAAAACAAAAAATTCCAAGAACACGTGTTCACTAATTTTGTCTATACTTTACACATATAAATTTACACGAGAAAAGAACCACATTTAGTACGAAAAACTAACGAAAAGTTAACAAAAATTTCAAAATTTTAGTACATTGTTTAAACAAATAATTTTTTGCAATTATAATATATATCGATGGATTCGTAATTTCGAGACGCACAATTTGGAAAAAACATTTTTGCCTAGGCCCTTTAATTGCGGAGATATTTCAAAAAAACTGTTTTCAACCCCAAACTTTTAGGGCTAATATCACCCCTTTAGTGTGGACGACAGCAGATATAAAAAAACACGTGTCAAATATTTCTTCGAGATCTATCTACCACATAATTTTCATCAAAATCGGCGTGTACGGGTTCGGTATGTTCCCTCGTAAGTCTACAAACAAGTGTACTGTTTATACATTATAAATTCGAATTATTAAGTAATACTGAACAGAAAGTTATCAACCATTTTATAATGGTTTTATAATCCTGATAATCTTGTAGGATTACTGTTTTGCAAGATTTATATTTCCCCATTTGAATGCACCAAGCATAGAGTTACACGACGTGTTATAAATTTTAATCAGTGCCAAATGTAATGATGGAAATATTGTAAGTTAAGTGTCCAGCAAAGTCAGTTTTGTCTATAGTTGGAACGGAATGGCACCTTATGATATTTTATATCTAGTTTATATCTAGACTCACGATGCAATTTTCGGAAGCTACTCTGTGTTTATAGAAGCATAATATTGTATCTCACTATAATTTTTCTTAAATCTTTAAATAATGGTATTTGTTATTAATTAAAAATAGAACTGAAGGCAATATTCTCTGAGTGTCTTGGCCACTTCAAACTGTAAGAAAAGTGTTTCATTTTTTTAAAGCACGTCAGTTCCCATACCGCTAATATGTTTGTCGACGGCGAATTTGTAGCGGAATTAGAATATTTTTTATATTTAATGTTTAGATTCGGATGTATGTTAATTATATCAAGTAATTAAAACATAGGTTAATTACGTTTTTCGTATTTAGATGGTTCGATGTAAGTGTGAACGTGGTTAGTAGGAAAAGCTTGTAACGGAAGAAAAATCGTATGGCAGAGGAGCATTGACACTCTTTCGCTTTTAATAAACCGTAACTCCATTCGCTGTGAAAAGGAAAAGCACGGTGAAACCCGTCTCCCCTTTGTCAGTTATTGACTGACTTCGTTTATGTACTCACAGTTTACGATGCCACTAAAGTCGCAGGAAGGCGTTCAACATCGGACTGTTAAAAATAAAGTGCTCACAACTCGTCAACCGTCTTCGTCCTTATTTCGTTTAACATCTCAATGAACGTCCTTAAACAGAATCATATTTTCTAATCAATATGAACATGAAAAAAAACGCATTTTAGATTGCACTGAACAAATACTCTACAGAGTAATTGATTATGATATTATCAGGAGTGCAATATCGCGCTATTAATAACATAAATGTATTTAAATTCTTTGTCGCAGATTATACCATTTGCAGAAATAGTAAATACAGCTTCCATTAGAACAGTTCTTACTTTATTACCTTATTCAACAATTTAGCACATTGACTGCCACAGCGGTCACTGGTGACCGGCGCTATTGAATTCAATGAAAATGTAACTTTTGAATCGCAATAAATCTGAATTTTCGGACATACTAAATATTTAAATGTTGATGTTAAGAAGATAAATGTCTGTCAAATGTCTATCTATCTTTATCTTTAATGTTTCTGCTTTATAAAGATATGAATTTAATAGAAAAACGATCACTTTAGTAGAAATAATGAAACTATCGAAATAACGGTGGCGTTCAATGTGTTAAGTAAATTTTAAAATTTTATAGGTAGATAAAATTTCAAGTTTGTAAGTTACAAGGAAATAACACCGAATATAACTTATCAATTGTTGGTTCTATCAAAAATGTTTTCACCAAGTTATATTGTATCTTAAGAAATTCAAGAAATTAATGCATTCAGTGAAGACATATACTTTTTAACATATTTATTTGTATTACAATCAATAGATAATAAGTTACTTTAGATAGTAACTCATATTAAGTCGTTTTGTACATGTACAATTTACGTTAAAGAGAATACTGTTTAAATGCATGGAACCAATACTGCTGATTATTAATTATTAACAGCCTGAGTCACAAATATAAGTAAGTCGAACTGAATTACTGGAGTGAGTAATGATTGCAAATTAATTGCAGGGCGAGAAATTATCTATGGCTACGGAATCCAACTCTATATTTTTATTAATCTAAATACGTCACTTTAATATCGTGCATTATTTTAACGGATGGAGTAATGAAATGTTATTGTGGTACGAATTCGGAAACGAAAGGTTTGGGTTGTATCTAGTAAATCGTTCGAGCGACTAAGACCAATTTGGCCCACGAACAAGTTATATGGTTTGGAAGCCTGTGACGATAGTTTCTGACCCATTTGTCCAAATCTAGCGGTACGTTCACTGGAGTAAATATTCTGAATAAGTATATGAAGGGAGAAAGGAATTTCCCTTAACAATGAAGCATAATATTAACAGAATAAATATTTTCTATCTATTATAATAAATACGTAGTAATAATAACAATAATTTTCGCAACCATCTGCGGCAATTTGCAAATAGTAGGACTTTGAAACTTTATAAATTCTAATACCATAGCCACAGGACAATAATATAAGTCGTTATTTTTTAAAGTGGCATAAGACCGTTTTTCAAAAATATGTTTTTAACACGTTTCGAGCCACGTGTGTCATTAATGGTACAAGCAGACATATCTATTTAATGCGTTGAAAACATATATTTTATGATAAATTTAATTCTGTAAGATTTATATTCTCACCAAAAGAATACGGAATTATAAAAAAATGCAATACAGAACAAAGCACATAATTATGTTTCATTCCTATATATATACAATAATTTATCATTATATGTAGTGTTTGACTTTTTAAAGCAAAGGATGCATAAAAACGTTATCACCGTTTATTTACCTATTCCCTCTTCTGTTAAATATTTTATTTCCCTCGACTTTCACAATCTGCTGACTTTGATAACTGCTCTAAACAAGCTAATTACTTATGTATTGATGATGAAACGAAATATTATGTGATAATATATCCATCATTAGTCAAACCATCCAATGGCCTGAACGACAAATCGAGCAAAAACGGCTTGGAACGGAAAGTGTTAAGTTAGTTGTAACTAAACATGGTCTACTTTTCGCATTTTAAATGGCAAAGTAAATAGAATGAAGTATTTCCATGATTTCATCTGAGAAGGTTCAACCGTTACATACATACATTACTACAATATAAAAGCTTTTGTACGAACTCTCAAAGAAGTAAACAAGAAAGGGACTTGCAACACGTAAAGGTATAATGGCTCATCCTTTTTACCGTTAATCTCTTCTGGCCATTCGCAAAAATTTTATTCACCACCAAATCTCTTGCCCTGATTCAGTATTTCACCCCTTTGGAGCATAGTAAATTTTAGTGAGCAAGTCAACGTGAATTTCAGCTACCTGTGGCTTCGCCTAGTTAACCGGAGAAATACGACAATGCGACGAATTAGCGCTGTCGCGAATACATACGTCATATCGTCTGTATCATCAGCATTTGATGGCGCGGAAGGTGTGGCAAGGTTACTACTGGTTGCCGTAGGGAAGCGGGTAGCTGCTTTGTACCATCAAGGTGATTATATTGCCGTTCGGAGAGAAACATTGAGTCACATGAGTGAGGGGAAAGTAACGAACGTCACACGAATGGTGTGGAGCCATATAGTTAAATGTATTCACTCGGTCGTTGTTCCGAATCCTGACGGAATACAGAAGCGCGTCTTTTGTTAGTCGAATGCTGGGTACGGATACCCCGACGTGGAAGATATTTAGTCGTTCTTCGTTTCTAATATGCTAGACTGCAAACAATGCGTAATAACGAGATACTGAGAACCCGGAATTAGCTGACGATGAACAGTGTGTTCAGGGTTGGTTGCTACACTCTCCCTTGTAATATAAAGTAATTGAAATTAATAATATTGGAAAAATTGTGTTTATGCAATTATGTGTTATCGTATATGGTGTTATGACTGATGACTGAAATATTAATGTGCAACTTTTAACCAGTTAAATGCGTCCGACGTGTATTCACGTCGGATCAAATATCTATTGCCGTGTGGTTGACGTTTATACACGTCACACAGTGGTCGATTTCGCCGAAATCCTGGCCAAAACCCCAAGGAGTTTTTCAATTTAGCTGAAAATTAGTATATTAGTATTATTTCGGTCGCTGGTTAAGAATCCGAACTCGAAATTTCCAAAAACAAAATGGCGGTTTCAATATGGCGGGTGCGAGTATCGAAAAATTATCGGATCGGCACGAAAATTAGTATTCTTATGTTTTCCCGGTCGCTAATTAACAATCCGAACTCAAAATATTTAAAAATAAAATGGGGGATTCAATATGGCGGACATCCATATAAAAAATGTTTGGTTGCGCGCCAAAATTGGTACTCTAATGTTTTTTGAGCTACTGCTTACGAATCTGAAACTAAAATTTCCTAAAATAGCATTGACTTTAAAAACTTGACAATTTCAATAAGATGTAATAAGAATATTATTTACAAAACTGCATGTTTTACAATACAAATGTATGTTACGTTGAATAAGGCGGGGGGGGGGGGGGGGGGGGTCCGCTTATATGATAGAAAAAAAAAGAAACGAGGTATGATAGCAAGGAAACTGGAAATAATCATTGCTTATCGTATTTTCATTCTATTGGTTTCTCATTTCCTCAAATTAATTTTTTATCAAATAAAAATGTAATCCTTGCACGTTGTTCATAAATTTTATAGTAGGACCATTTGCCCTGCATTCGACGAGTATATTCATCATTACTTGATTTTAATTCCGCGCCCCGTGCAGGATATTTAAAATTGTATTTTGCTGTTAAAATGTTAATATCGTATTACTTCCCAGTTGACGTAGTAAAAGTAAGATAAAATCGGCCTAAATCCTTATTAAACGATTTAAATCATAAATGGACAATCGCTATTAAATATTTGATTGCATACAAAAAAAGCATATATCAGTCTGCTAAGATGAAAGGTATTTTAGGTATACATCTAGAACATCCTCCTTTAAAGTACCCCACTAAATCTTTTCGTGTTTTTCAAAATTAGTTTCTTCACCTATCTATTATTAGGGTCGATCAAATATAAACGAGCCTTTTGTATAAACAAAATTGATTTTACAAGTAACAGCTACATTTCTACAAATTATTTTTCTATATAATTTCCTTCTTTTATTGTACATTTTTCCCAACGTTGTGGTCATTTTTTCATTTCGTTCTCGTAGAATGAAGTTGAACGTATATCTACGCAGTTGCGCAAAAATGTTTCCACTTGATCGTTGGTCTCAATTCGCTTGCTTCGAAGTGCTTCTTTGAGAGGTGCAAACATGTAAAAATCACTTGGCGATAAGTCTGGACTGTAAGGTTGATGATCAAGTATTTTCCAGTTCATTTACACCAGTTTCGGCTGGATTGCAGTTGCTGTACGTGGCCTGGCGTTGTCCTGGAGGAGTAACACCTCGCGGATGGGACTATCTCGTCTATTGCACCGATACTGAAGCTGAACTTGATTCAAGAGCCCACAGTAGTAGGCTGTGTTGGTGGTCTGAAGTCCGTCTATGAAATTTACCTTCCTGTCCCAAAAAACCGTGGCCAACACTTCCCCGCAGACAATCGAGTTTTGGCTTTCACGGGATTTCTTTGCTTTTCTTTCTTTCGCAACACGTTCACGGCCTTGCTTGAATTTTTTCCACTAAAGCTTCACTCTGAAAAAGCAGGTTCTCCTAACTGGGCATGCAGTCTGCGGTAAATTTCGGCTGGTTTCACGTTTTCACCGCCGAGGAACTTAATAATTATGAGTTGCTCAACTGCGACGGGCCCATTCCTTGCACTCATCATAATTGCTTCTAACTTAAGCACTGGACAAGTCGGCTCACGTTGTTCCCCTACTCTAGGTATCCCCAGTTAACGACTACAAATACCCAATCTCACACAAATACCCTTCCCCGCTCTCTACCACTAAAGGCTCGTTTATATTTGATCGACCCACGTATAATTGAATTCTTGAAATTTACAAATTTTCTTTTCAATTGAGCAATTATGAATTCAGATAATTTCATCGTTAAAAATACTGTTATTCACACTTATTACTGTACTACTTTACGACTTATCTTCGAAAATGATAACAAATTGAATGCATGCAGTGTTAAAATAGACAAATAGATATACCTATTCAAATTTAAAAAAAGCGAATTACAACAGAATTTATTGAATAAGAAATACAATATAATCGAATCCATATTTTCATTCAATGTCGAAATTATAAGTAATAGTTGAATCAATGAACTTCTGCCAGTCGAAGTTGAGTATAAATCATATTCTGTAATGATATAATCCACCATTCTATATCAAACAGTCTGTATACAACAACAAATCTTTTTGTCGAGGCTAATTTTGTCACAAGACTTATACAAATTATAAAAATAGCTGCTTCTAACTCCTTTCCCTTAATCCACGATTTCATGCACCCCTGAATTCCTTTCAAAAGGAATCACGCCATCCTTATTATGCTACTGTACTTCCCACTTCTTCGTCTTCTTCTTTTTCTTCTTCCCTGACGCTTTCTTTTCTTCTTCTTTATCAAGCGGCGAGAGAAGCGTTTTGTGGTAATGTCGCTGCGATGGTGGTGGGCTGTATTTTTTTACGATATTATTTATGATATTAATTTCGCTCCAGTAACGCCAGCTCCGTTGGGAGTTGTAAAGCGGGCCGAAGCGGTTCTCTCTCTTCCTGCGATATCATTGTCTCGAGCAGGCAGCGGTATACTAGCGAACTAAGGGAGGGAAAGAAAGGGGTTCCAAGTGCGGCGTGAATAGTGGCCCTCTTCTACAGCTACGTCGCAGGAGGAAGAGTCGCTGCCGGTGTTTTCGGTGAAAGGAGGAAGTTCTCCTACACTTCTCTGTCTCTTGGATTGTTTGAGAGAGGAAAAATGGAGGAGGAGGCTGAACAAGAAGAAGAAGAGGGTCCTGGTACTTCGGCTATGGGTGTCGTCTGCGAGAAATCTCGCGACGAGCTGAGAAAATTCCTACCAAGTACCACGACGACCCTTTCAGTATTTACAAGAGGACTTTTCACCTTGTCAAGCATTCTTCAAGGATAAAGACAACTCAACATTGTCCAGAGTTTGTAGATTAAAAACATTCAGGGCCCGTTTATGTACTCTCTTGTGCTACTAGCGGTAAGGTGTTTTATAATGACAATGATAATCATTTAAATCAAACCTCGTATATTATATACGCTATAATAAAATAGCTGTTTAGTGTTGAATGTAATACATAACATGACTGGGCCGTTTGTTATAAAAGTAGTACAAGTCAATTTTTCAAAAAAATCGAGTTAATGATATCATTAATTACATTTTCACAGGATCTCTTTATTTTTATAAAATTTGCTATCAATACAATGTAAATAACTTAAATTTTGTTATAGGGAAATTTTTTCACTCAACGGTACAACAAACTTTTTTAGTTTGAAATTGACATGAGTCACTTTACTGCAATATAAAATTTTGCGATAGTTATGTAAAATCCTTAATATTAAGAAAAATATGAATATCAAAGACAACAAGTGCAAGTAAACCTTTCAAGAAAATTAGCGTCAATATTTTTAAACTAAAAATTATAAATTGTACACAAGCACAAATATTTCATATTGTATAGCACAAGCTTGCTTTTCATTTGTAGCGTGAATCGGTTTGAGAAGATGACATTCCGTAACAAAATATACAAAGTCAATTTTTAAGAATTGATTGTAAAGTTTTGGATAAATATGAATTTTTAAAAAAATCTTTTTATACGATTATATTTAACACTTGTGGAGAAACAGTACATATCTTTTGAAGTGACTCTGTATAATGATTACTCTACTGGAACTAATGAGTTACTCTGTTGATAGAACATGAATTACTCTACTTGCACACATAGTTTCAAAATTTACAAAATTCTGCGTTTTCTTATTGAAATTCTTTTAAATCCAAAGAGAAATATGAAAGTTAAACGTGACTTTTCTTTAATTGAAATGTATGTATGTACCTGCTATTTATCATTCAAAATGAAAATTCATTCAAAATTTAGAGATTCTTTATAAAGTAAAGTTTGTCAAGTATGTTAAGTCATATATTAATAATGTTATTCGTAGGCATAAGTAAATTTAAGTTCAACGGATAAATAAAATGTAAAACCGTTTGGGTTCCTTTTCAAATTGTTTTCCGGAGGTAGGAAGAGTCGCAAGACTGAGGGAGAGAAAACAGTGGTTTTGTAAACGTACCCAGGACGATGAGCTCACGAGATAAAAGCGACCACCAGGAGCTTCAGTTAGCACCGGAAATTCAAGACCGCATTAATCTCGGTAATTACGTCATCTGGGTTTATTCTTCTGCATCGTCCTCACCTTTTTTCTCTTACTACTCTTTACTTATTTCTTTTTCTCTAAACATGAACAATGTGGTCAAATCAGTTAAGAAATATCTTAGGTGACAATGAAGCTGTGTAATTGTCGATGAAGTTTCCACGTTTTGCTTAAAATTAACCCCTTGTGGTCCTATGTCGAGCAGTATTCGACATAGCTTTACACTTGATTTCATTTTCTGAATACCTAATATTGACTTTCCAATTTTTATAATGATTTTGTAATATCACCTAAATATCCGTCAGTATCTATAGTTATTGATATTATAAAAAAAATTAATAACCAATGATAGAAAATGTTGTGATATTAATTTTACTTAACTTATTACAAAATTAATAAAGTAATTCGGTCCAAAAAAGGATCTTTTTAATGAATTTTATTTTAAAACCTCTGCCGTATCGAAATAGTTAATATTCTAAATAACCTCTAATCTGGCAATCACTTTCCACTTCACAGTTTGCCTGAATTGAGCTATGAGGCTATTGATTTCTGGTAACGATATGTTTTCTGAATCTTTTACCCATTACAACAACTTTCTAGTAATTCTAGTTTAGGTGTCCATTAATGTTTAAAATGAAAATGTTATAGAATATATGTCCTTTGAAAATTTTACTTAAAGTAATTTGAATCTTTCTATTACTCTGGCTTCATATCTGATATATGGTGTATAAGTAAGAATTTTACTCTATGCAAACTTTAGCATTTATTCTGTTATTTTAAGTAGTAAATAAATTTTCTAAGTGAAAACATTTACTTAAGTAATCGGGATACTTTAAAGTTTTTAAAGTACAGGCTGGAACCATATCTATATCAATCTTGAATATGCCTATTATTTTTAATAATATGAAAAATTTCATATTCAAAACTTGCATGGTATAACGCAGCGGTCGCCAAACTTTTTGACCTCACGGACCAGTAAATTCATAATTTAAATCCCGCTGACCACTAATAAGTTTTTTTAAGTGTTAAATATATTTATAACAAAAATTGTGATCTAAGAACACATAAAATGTATTGTTATGAATTGAATTATGTTTCAATGCATTTAAAACATAACTTAACGTGATGAGTAAGTATATTACACATTTTTTTGGGGACCAGCGAAATTTTCTCGCGGACCACCACTTTGGCGACCACTAGTATAGAGGGAGACATACTGTGGTACAGAGAAACATTTTTTGCGTGGGTGGAGGCATAGAGGAGATTGCAAGGACATCTCTATTTTTTTTAAATGAAATACTACGTTTCTTTTAACAATGTAATAACTGATATTAACACGATATTGACAACGGTCACCACTTCCAATATCTCCTCCAATACAAAGAAGTTGATTTTATTCTCACATTTCACCTAGCACGGCCTTCCACGATAGTTTGTGAAAATGATATCAACATTGGCTACTACATAGCAATAAAAAAAAACATAGAATTACATATAACAAAATGGAAATGGCACATTTTTTATACGATTTTTAAAATAAGGGATTTAAAAATAATAACATTTATTTTACTTTGAAATGTAGACTGAGTTATTCACATTTTAGGTTGCTTTTGATTTACACGATTTTCTACGGAAGCTATCATCCGTGATAATCAAGGGACGCTTTTTAGGGTGGGGTTATTACAATTATATGTGATAGTTGCACATAATAAATAAGTACCGTTACTATAAGTAAAAGAAAGTGTATTTGTTAGTAACAAAGTGAGTTTCTAGTAACTCGAAAATTTTGCACAATGATAAAGCTAAGTTGAACAATTTATCAGTAACCTAGCTCTACTGACAAGTGTGATTAGATTTTGTTCGCACTGAATGCGGAAGACGGTAGGGCATGGCAAAGCCCTTTCCCAAGCGATGTTTTCAGAGCCTTGTTTTCCCAGGAGAAGCGAAGAGGTTACGGGGAAGACAGCGTTATGGTAGACCGCAAAACCAACAAACGATATGCACCAAGAGACTATGGTCTGATGTGTATAAGCATTCTTCGATGTATACAATCTCAAACACGTATCACGGAGTTACATTCATTCCATTTCTTAACATAAATTATTAAAAATCTCGTAATAGAATAGATATTCATGTCATCACAACTATGTAGAAAAGTAAGTAACATTATATCAATTACTCATTTTAGATGTAAATTCATCTATAAAATGCTAAAAAAAATATAAACGTATATTCTACGAAAACTTTGAATAACGATAGATGATAATGTTTATGTTCCTGTATGCAACATCAAGCCCAACATCGAAAATCAGGATATGTCTCATTAAATTCTCATAGAGAGCACAAACATAGAAGGGTGTGTTTTGAAGCGAATTGCCCCTAATTTGGCAATACCATAGCTTAACCGCAAAGCCAGCTAATACAACGATTAGGCGCCGTGTACATGCCAGCGACGTTTGCTCGGGGCGATGCTTCGACTTTGGTGAAATTGATGCACGTATCGCTTACACTAAATACGACAGCTATGAATATCAACACATTTGAGGAATTAAAGTCGCTTTATCGAAATACTATTAGGATTTTTCCAAATAATTAAATTTTAAGACCTTTGATTTACAATTGCAATCGTTTACACTGCAATCCCTATAAAAGATGAAGAGGATAGTTTCTGATTGCAAGATGCCTCACAGATTTCGAAGCCATCTGGTATTTCGTAACTTGGTACCCTTAAGGGCCTACCCACAGGGCAATGGTCAGTCACTGCGGTCAACTGCACAGCTTGTCCGCCTCGCCTTCGTGCTTCAGGTCCTTTGGTGATTATCGACAGTTCAAACCTACCGCCACCCGAAATGCGAGCAAATATTCTCCTTCTCGCTTTCGCTCTCTTGTGTGTGCGTCTTGAAATTGGGTTCTAAAGCGAGTTCTGATTAAGGTGTCTAGTGTGCGGCCTCGACTAGTCTGACTTCATCAGAAGGTAGACTACTTAAAAGGGAACGGAGCAAAAGTAGACAATTGAAATATTGGATTAAACTGTATGTTTCAGTCATTCAACGAAAATGTTAAAATATTTGATAGAAACTAATCCATGATATATTCATGACTATTGTTTATTACTTTTTTTCAGATATTTCGGTAATTGATATAAAACTATTTTACAAATTACAAATAATTTCACCAATTGAAGATCCCTTATTAAACTCGGAGAGTGAAATATGTCGGAGATATCTGTTTCGCTAATGCGTGGAAAAAAAAGCATTCATGTGATGTATGACATGAATTAACTTGCACATGTAATAGGTACAACGTAAACGAGGGTCTAATTAGTTTAAGTAACGTTGTAAATTCTAAGATATAATACTAAATATAACGAAGGAATTTGTTAAGAATATTATCATTACACGATCTCCACCCTTTCTATAGAAAACTAGGAAATGTCCGTAGATTGGATTATACCAGCGTTAGTCAACCTGGTTCCTATCACCCAGTTATGGGTGAGTCAAGCCTTTATGGTGAGCGGTAGGGATTCTGTCCGATGCCGAAGCTATTTTCTTCTTTTATTCAATGACCATTATTGGAGTTGAGTTTATTCCTCCTTAGAATAAAAAGATAATTTTTACTACATTTTATTACTTCACCTTCACTCTGGAGTTATGAATACTTTGCAATTTCGATAAATTCAGTTACTGCACTATCGGTGGGCGTCAGGAAAATGTTGCTACCAACAAAGATGCAAAAATAGGTGGTAGGTATGAAAAAGTTGACCACCCCTGAATTATACAATAATTGTGTTCTCACCATAGAATTCAATCTCAGCTAAATGGTATTGATCATTTGACCAATGTGATTGAACGAAAATAAGCATTGCAACAAATGAGCGATAAGAGACAAGCCTTTGTTAAGGGTACCAAAGAATGGAGTTTATTAGTCAATATAGAATGCTTAGTGTCATATCCCATCAGATGGAATGCCAACGGGAAGAAGGAAGTTCGTGCGAGTCTGATATTTTATCGGATTACTCAGCTCCCGGGAAAAGCGTATCCTCCAATTCGTTAATTTCCTCAGCTTCGTTCCATTCCGTCTCCATAGATATTAATCACACTAGACAATTCACAAGAGTTCTCTCAATAACGAAAGCCACCGTGCTGTATAGCATTACGTGACTAACATCTCTTGGATCCATCCGTTTAAAATTTTCCACATAACCATTTTGCAAGACACAAAGTATTCGCTTTTCATCCATGCAATGAATTACCCATAATATCTGTAAGAATCAACAGGAAAATTTTTCAGGCCGTAGGAATCGTAAGACCGGACATAAAACGCAACTCCATTGTCGAGACATCCAATCGAAACGAGACGAGTCACCAATCTGACGTAGCTGGCGGCATGATGATTTTTTCAGCACGTCCGAGCCAAACTTTTTTTGGTGGAGTATTGTTTATTCAAGAACGTATCAGCGTGTCGAGCTCGCCGGCGACGGGCACAACGGAAAGGCGAACGAAAACGAGAGGGCCGCGTGAATGGCGCTTCCGGTAGAACGACGGACAGAGGTCCGTACGGCTTCACAGACTCCCGCTTCCGGTCAGGCGTCCGTGTTCCTACCCCATCGAATATACCCAGCCTCCGGGCCCCCTCTATTCACCCGCTTCCCTTCACCCATTTCACTCCATCCTTTTCTTTTGGGGTTCTCTTTCTCTCTTTGTCTTTCTCTCTCTCTCTCTTTCTCTCTCTGGCCAGAAGTTCACTTACACACCGAACCCATCGGCGTTCGTTAATTAAGATATCGATTCTTATTGTCCGTTGGGTACCGAGTTGAGCGGACGTCCTGGCCGGCGCCCGATTTCACACCCTTGGTAAGCCTTGTCGGTCATTCAGGACTACCAAACCTCAGTTTTCGACACTAATGTCGCGACAGAATGGTTTCTCATATTTTCGAATAAGATTCCGATTTTCTGATTTTTATCTGTTGGTAAACGGATGTCGTAAGATAATTTAACATTGTTTTTAAAACCTCGACTGATGTAATTTATTATTGAAATTGCTGTTTGTGGAGGCACTATTCATTGCAAATATATAAAAATTGGCTTTTTTACTTGCATTTTTGTAATTTGCAACAACACAGGAATGTGTACCCGAGATTGAACATGGAATTTAAGCACGTGGCAAAGTAAAGATTTGAAAAATGCGATGAATTGATATTAAAGAGTGCATTTTTGTAAAGAATAAAACGTGAAAGAAAGTTGACCTACTTTCAAAATTCAGAGGAATTAATTTTATTTTTAACGTTTATCGTTTACAATTTCAGTAGATAAGCCGATTAATTTTTATTTAGCTCATTTTTATAATATTTAATCTACTGGAAAGTTTCCAACAGTTACATGACAATACAATTGACTGAAATTTTCATGTTGAAAAAAACATTTATAAGAATTTTATTTCACCACTCAGAAAAGGTAATCCTAACAAATAAATACCGTGAAAACTTGTTCATTATTAAAATGTGTTCACTAGTTTACATCAAACATTACTTTCAAAATCATTGTTCCTTACGAACTCCCAGATTCGATAGAGATAATATAAACAACTTTCACATTCTTCCACGCTACCCTTCAAGAAACCAGCGACAATCTGAATGAACGAAATATGTAAGAATCCTGTCCTCTGGATCGCGGCACGCGACTCTCCGAAGGGTGAATCCTCCCCAAGATATTCGTGAAAAATCCGAAGAAAGGAAGGATCGTGAGGAATGACCAGGGTTGTCACCTGATAAATATCTTTATGGCCGGGCAAGCCGAGACTCTCAGGATAGCCAATCGTTTCATCCGGCAGACATCCTCTTTTCGTGAAAGGTAACGCAGCATACGGATGAAACGACGTGCAAGCTACCATATAAAAACAAAAGACAAGGGGTCCTGGGACAGAAAAATGGGAGATCAGGTAATTACGAGGATTAATGTTAAGTCCCGCAAAGTCCACCACTTGTGGAATCTGCTCCCCCTTGTACCTCAGTAATTCGACTGCGATTCTTCTCCAGCGGAACAGGCCGAAAAATCTTTTCCAATGTGCAAGTCACGCTTCCCATTATTCATGCAAGATCTCATTTTAATTCCGACGTTTAATAACTTCGAAAAAGTATCAATACTATATTAATAGTATGAAAAGTTCGCGGAAGATATTTAGATCATTTGGAATAAATGTTTCAGGGTGATTTATCGATCTTTGTTAACCCTTTTAGTGCCGGAGGCTGATATATCGACCTCTGGCTGCACTGGCGAAAAGTGCCGGAGCCGATATATCGGCCCGCACATTGTAGCGCTTTACTATTTGCATTGCGAGAGAACTTTATCTCAAAATAAATTTATAATACGTTATAAATGGTCTAATTTCATTACGCGAGAATTAAAACAAATAGTTTTTCGGTTTAACTTCTCCTTATATTTTATGCCGGTTGGTGCCATGTATCTTGGAGTTATACTTTATTTTTTCATGCAATTTTATTTATTTTGTTACAAAATATATTGGAAATGTAAGAATGTTGGAAAAGTATATACTTTGTAATAAATGGTCTATATAAAATTATGATGAAAAGATGACTTTACGTATGTGCAAATACGTTTTGAAAGAGAGAGCTCAATTTTTATTTTCTTTACGATCATTTATACCTTTGTTATTTACTTATATAATTTTCAATGAATATAGAAAAATTAGTGTCATTGTTTTATTCTCTACTTCGTCCTTAATACATTACTTTTTGAATTATTTGAAATATTGTTTTGTTTGGTTTTTGTGAGCCTTTTTCCAGACCCTAATAAAATCATGAAATTCGGCCGGTTATCTTCGCATAGACAACTATTTTTCGCCCGATACCAAAAGGGTTAAATGCTGAGTTGGATGGACTTCAATCTTTTGAGCACTGAAATTCTGCATCGAATGTGAACACCACGGTAGAACGATTTTTCTGTCCATTTGGTGATGTGTTAAGATATCATGGTACTTGAAACATTTCGTTGTACGAAAACGCATCGTTTCCGACGCATAATCCCTTTTAGACATTTCACCGGTATCACAAGACGAATAGGTTGAGCTAATAAAGAAATCATGGCCAATAATTTTCAAGCACTCTGTACAAATGCTTTCATGCTATAACATGTAATAGTTGAACCTTTGAAAAGAAATCATGAAGGTACTTTAATACATTTAATTTGACATTTGAATGTACTTTGAAAAATAACGGCTCATGTAACACATAATCATGTTCTAACCGGTGAAAAAAGTGTTTCTATATTAGGAAAAATAACAAAGAGAAACTGGTGGATGTAAAGCTATATTTTAAATATAGAGAAACAAATTTTAGCAAGATTTTCGACAGAATCGATCACTGTTAGCTGATTTATATTGACGAAAGTGACGGCCCCTAGACGTCAACGTGACGCTTACATTATTAAGGGATTATACTTTTTCTCCCATTAAATTCTCCACTAATCATGTTCACAGCGATTCGAAAGTTTTTCTCATTCAGTATCGTTATAATGCTTAAAGAATTATTGTAAATCCTCTCAAAAACATTTTGACAATTAAAGATAACCACAAATGAATAATATATTATAAAATCGTATAAGTATAGCCCTTAACCCCTTGCCCTACGATTTCTTTTATGACCCAACGTGCAATAACTGAAAATTAATTACGCTAGAAGTTTACACAATATTAATAGTATGGTACTAATTTCAACGTTTCCTGAACCACTAATATTTTCAATTTAAGAGTTTTTGGAAAACTTAAAAGGTACCTATCCCATTTACCGCGGTCATTACCATACGTCATTGTAAGGCAAGGGTTTAACAATAACATACTGTCCGATGAAACGGAAAGATAAAATTGTGCATATGCAAAGTAAATCGGTGCACACTTATTGGTGATCATTTCACAGTTTCGTCGATGATCATTTTTTTTTACTTTTCTTCTCTCTTTCTAATACCTTCAGAGTATATACATACATATGTAGAACGTCGAAGCTACAGGTGTCAGAGAGAGCAGTATTTTTCAGTGAGTCCTGGGCGAGGGTGTAAGTGATAGAGGAAAAGAGAGCAGGGTAAAGAGCACACCGGCGGAAGATAGGAAGGGAAATGGAGAGTGAGAGATAGAGAGAGAGACAGAGCCGTTTTACCGTGGCAGGGTAGCATCCGACTACCGGCACGCACGTTGAATCTGCTAAACGTTCCCGCTCGTGCGTGAAATGCCTTGATATCACTATTTTATTTCGGCTCGTTCGTTCTCGATGTTCTCTTTCTCTTTGCAATTCTATCCTTTTTACCCCCTGCCCATTCGCAAACCGGTCGCACACGCAACCCTTCCACTCTTTTCGTTCTCGTGCTCACTCGTGCGGATTTGATGACCCTTCCTATTCGATCTGATGATTGTTTAATCGCCTACGATTAATTAAAACCCACCGATGCTACGGCTCACTGATCCGATTGTATCACACCCGTTTGTTTTCCCTGTTACGATCGAGAATTTCTTTTACGTTTAACAGTATTTTTCACTATCTCTTTTTCCTTTGCAGAACAAAGATATAAATAAAACAACAGTTCCATTCAATTACGGTACTCATAATGAAATGTTTTTTTGTTTTTTTTTTGGAAAGATAGTTATCTAAAATCTCCAGTTCTTTTTTATATATAATTTCAATATTATACCTATTTGTACAAATATTACCACTATATTCTCTAACAATAAATGAAAATAAGAAGAGATGTATAAATTTATACTTTATATTTCTTATTATATTCATTTGCGCATACAAAGATGAACAAGAGTATGATTTTAATTGACTGTAGATTGCTTAAATACGTTATTAAAAAACTATAACGTGTATACGCAATGATAACGAACATATTCCTTGTTGGACACTATTATATTTGAGAATGTAATAATGGCTTACATTATGATTTTATTTAAAATGTCATTATTATGAGTGCAGAACTAGAGTCAATGAAAAGTAACATCTATTACACACCTAAACGCATGCAAACATGTAAAGTACGTGTTAGCAATGTGTTTTTATTTATGTAATTATGATCTTTTTGATATATGA
This sequence comes from Cerceris rybyensis, assembly GCA_910591515.1. Classification (NCBI taxonomy): domain Eukaryota; kingdom Metazoa; phylum Arthropoda; class Insecta; order Hymenoptera; family Crabronidae; genus Cerceris; species Cerceris rybyensis. The sequence goes on from OU342789.1 coordinate 458,111, forward strand.
AAATATGATATTGCTTTTTCAGTAACTTTTTAATATAGTCTTTAAATCCTATATTAGATTATAATTTTTATCATGATTATATTTATGGCATATACTTATTGGTAAATTGTTGAGAAGTCATTGAAACATCGAGTATATTTAAAGAATCTGCGTCATAGAAGTAACAAAACAAACGAAATTAGTAGCCAAAATTTCGATATCAATATTAACATATTGAACGACATGAGGGTCACCGGTGAGCGGCTCTATTGAATTCTAGGACCTATTGTTAGTATCCTGACTATATATCTATTTGTGTATTTACCATTCTTGCTCTGTGAAAATGTGATTTTAATAGAAAAAGTTTCATTTCAATACAAATAACGAAACTAGCAAAATACCGGTGGCGTTCAATGTGTTAATAATTCATTTAATCATTATATTATTATTTATTTACCTAAAACCGCATCACCCATAAGTACTATTAAAAAACCAAAGATATTAGACTAAATTTTTGCCATGGAATATTAACTGAGATATGAACTTAGAGCTTTTTAATTATTAAATGCAAACTATAAGTCAGACAAGTTTAATTTTCAGTCTCGCTCAGATGACTATACCGTTAGTGACTAAAAGCAGGGTGAATATGTTTCCAAATAAGCTTTCATTCTTTCGAAGTTGTATTATGTCATTAGAAGATATCTTAGATACTATTATATCAATATAAGTTATTTTAACCCCTTGTCCTACAATGACGTGTGACACTCGTAACACAGTGAAAGAAACCAGAAATTTTTAAGTTTTCCAAAAACTATTAAATTGAAGACATGGTCGGTCAAGAGCAGCGGTCGCCAAACTTTTTGACTTCACGGACGAGTAAATTTTATGAAATGACGTTATTCTATGAAATAGCGTTTTTATAACTTTTCACGTATTGTTATGAATTGAATTATGTTTCAATGCACCTTAAAACATAACTTAACGTGATGAGTAAGTATATTCCACATTTTTCTGGGGACCAGCGAACTTTTCTCGCGGACCATTAGTGGTCCGCGGACCACGACTTTGGCGACAGCTGGTCAAAAGGATATAACTAATATAAGATCTACTTATATTGCATTAAGTTATACTGCAAAATTTAATATTGCATTAAGTCAGAATAGAAATCGTAGGACAAGGGGGTCGTTAAACTGATGTTGTCAATCCCCCAAAATTATGTACAGAATATACGTATCTCATATGGTTTTTTATTTCAGGAATATATTACAATCAGCCAACGTATACCCCGATAACTGAGTAATCACAGTATATCGGTAAACTCGGAAAATTTCTCGAATCGATAAATTGCGAAGTGGCCCGTTCGGCCAATTTAATTAATAATTATCGGCTCGAAGAAGAGCACCTTGCACAATGGCGATACTTCCTTCTGGCGTAATCCTTGGAAGATTAACGAGCCCGTACCAGAAGGGCTTCTCTCTTTCTCTCTCTTACACCCCTCGATCCCACTGTCTCTCTTATAGCCGCAAGACGCCATAGCGCGCCTTGCGGTGGTTGCGGCAAGAACCCTCACCGTACCCGCATTAACGCAATTATGAATTTGTCGCGTTGGGATCTGACAATACAAGATGTCGGTACCACTCCTCTGCCCTACCACTTCATCCGTCTAGGCGTCCTCCGACACCCTCCGCCTAACTTTCCACATTTACATTAAAACAGATTTCGGCTTCTACATATCAGGATATGATTCCTTCTCTAGATGGATTATAAAATTTCTTCATGATCCAATGTTTCTCTTCCACTTATGTATCTATGATAAGATATCCGATACTTCTTTTCTCACTCTTACGAATAACAGGATAAATTCTGAAAAAGTGTTAAGGCGTAAGTGACAACATGAGCCTTGGGGTAGTGATAGTGAAACTTGTTGTCTTCTAACCCTTTGTACTCTGTTGTCGACATTGTAATAAAAGCTGACAGCTCTGTTAACAGATAAGTTCGGTGTATTTTTATATTGTAAAACATAATTTTGAAATGTATACGCTTGTTTATTAATGTCAAAGCAAAACTTTTAATTTTGCACAGATGTACACTCACACCGTGTCAATAGTCCCGAAGTAGCTGGCAGCTCATAATAAAAATTACTCGGAATCCAAAGGGTTAAATTAACTCAACAGTAGTCTGAGCAGAAATGGTCTACCTGTCGAAAACCCTTGGAAAACCGATGGGTTGCACTTGCCCATCAGGTTTGCACTGACATTTCCTCTAGGGTTCATTATTCACAGTGGTTCGACAATCTATTGCATCCGTTATGAATCTGTGCAGCCACGTTACTTTTTATAATCTCAGGATCTCTTGACTGGTTCTTCGCTACTTTATTTCTCCAATTGATGTAAACTTTGCAATTTTTGGGAACCACCCACAAAGTTCAGGCAAGACTAACGATCGTTACTGACTGGCCCAGCATCTTCCTTTCTTTCAAGCTACCACCTAATCCTTACAAAATGTACTAACGGACGAAAAGATGATTGAAAAATTAATGTAAGACCAACTGCATCGTTTTGATGGAAGGTAACCCAAGAATTTTATAAACACAATCGAGCAACCATTTTTATGATACATCTTGATTGTTCCAAACTCTCCAGAGTTCCCTTTAATATTGCTCATATTCTTGTTAAGTTTAAAGTGTAATGTTAAAACTCATTGCACTAACAATGAGTTATCAAACATAAATATAATTTTTCCCCACGTCACCTTTCGATATTAATAAGTGTAACGTCGAATAAAACCGCGAGAATAAAACGTGTCTAAATATGTTCACTTTGAAATCAATAAGAGATATACTTTGCGTGCCTTCTTGTTAACCGCTAGTCCGACCGTTCCGTGGCAACGGAACGGCGAGCATAGTTTCGTCGTAAGTTAGTTTCGAAGGGTCACGGGCGATAGCAGTAGGAAACGGTCCTCCGGTAACGTGCGGTAGCGTACAACCGGCAGAACAGCGGAGGATCGTTGTGGTTCACCGCAGGCGACTGCTGCGACTGGTTTCTCACGACAAATTTCTCCTGGTTCGGTCGTTTCGCTCTGCTAACCCTTTTCCTTTTCCCTTTCCAGTGTACAAACTTCATCTTTAGGTTCGTATTACTCTCGCGTAGGTGTAACGCAGGAAAATCAATCAAATGACAAAAAGGGTGTTATGATGTAAGAAAACGAGTACCGTTTGTGAACCCTTGCAAGGTCAAGTATACGATGAAAAATAATAAAGGATAAAAGAAGATTCTAAACATCGAAATCGAAAGGGGTCGGTCCGATAGCGAGTGCTTAGTCAGCCCTTAATATCGTAAGAGCTGGGATCCATGCAAACAACCCTACCGGACCGAAGGAACGCAGTGAACGGTTAAGCACTAGACAGCCCTGGCTTTACCAGGTTTGACCGCCGCTGGCCCTATTATCGCTAACTAATAAGGAACCTAATTGAAACGTCGGGCTTTTGTTTCAAGCACTTGAGAGAGCGCTGCTCGCTTTTCCAACCGCGGCACACGATTGTTGTTTCACCGACCAGCTCAATCAGGTACGGATTGAAATTAATTTTCGAACTTGAATCAGCGGAATTAATGTTCATGAAAAGCCGTTACGAGTCTATAGTTTCTACACGCTTGAGAATAAGATCGATAACCTACCCACCATTTTGATGACCAGAGTAATGGCGAGGAACATTCTACAGTTCGTTAATTCGTAATTCGTAGGCTATCATTCCCTTTCGATAACGTTGCTTCGCGGTCTGAGTCGGAGGGTGGTGATAATTCATAAGAAACGGTTATTCGCGTATAATCGTTTCACATTGAAGCGCTATCCATAACTATTCTGCATGGTTGACCAACTGGGGTAGAAAAAAAGGAAAGCTTCTAATAAAGTAACCACTGTCATTAGGAAAGATCACTTTCACCCTCGATCTATGTTCGATCTATAGTTACTCCACGATTGTAGTTATAGTGTACAGTCTGTATTTTGTATTCCACACGTACATCTACGATACCCACTTGGAACAGGATATTATTCCTCCTGGATGCAATCATATTAGTTTCCGAAGTTATTAGAATATTTATGTGAGCCGGACGTGGGGTTATGCATGATACCAGGTCCTCACTTTACCATCCCTGCGTATCAACCGTTATCGTTTGTCGTCGGCATAGATCGACATGGACACCACGAACCAACCCATAAAAATCGTCAGGTTCGATAAAAAAAAAAGGGAAACTTTTAGATATTATATCTCGTAGTTTTGCATGACTTTTTTCGTCTCAATTTGTTTGTTATCATCGTCAGAATTTGAGGGAAATATAGAAGTACATAGTTTTGTATTTATTATAAATTTTCTCTTCGTTGATTTAACGGAAAAGATCTAGTTGCATTAATACAAGTAGCGTGATTTCATGGATTGTCATTTTTCTTTTAAGTTTTATTTATGGTTAGTAATGAGAATTAGTGAAAGAGGCTTCACAATATGAATTGCATTTTATGAGAAAAAGGCATTTAAAAATTACAACGAATATCAGAAGTTACACAGTAACGCGTAGCTTCAGAAACTCATAAAGAAACAACTCTTTGATTAATAGATGGAACGTCCAAAGTAAATGGTTTAAATGAAACTGAAGAAATTATGTCGTAGTTATAGAACAAAGAAAAAAAAACAGAAACGAATCTATAAAAACTCAGAAGTTGATCACTTACCTTGTTGTTGGACAGCTGACTTAATTGTTCTCGGCAGACTCTGCTGCAGACCGTCCGAAAGGCCGCTCTGATGTGTTTTGCTGAGGTATAACTGAAAATATAAATCAACAAAAGGATATTAATCGCATCGTCAATATAAAATATACCTGTTGGATCACATTAACTTCAAAAAATTAATTCAAAGCAACACTGAAACTAACCATCAAAATAAATTCCTAAAAATTCTAAATTCCTCACAATATATATTTAGTTTTCATCTTATGTAACTTATTCAATTGTAAGTAGATTCATTAACAACGTTGCAATTTCATTGAAATAACGAGAAAGAAAATATAGTACCTATTATATATAAAATATTTGACAAAGGTAATCTATTGATACTGAACACGATTTAATGTTATCATTTAATATATCCAGGGATGGAAGACATTGCAAGTCAAGCCTCACACGGGACAGACCTCTCAGCGACTTCTCCCTTTCGCAACCCTGCCTCTCGACTTTCGTTTCGTTCTCTCCAATAAGGAAGTCTAGAACCGTCCGATCGGAGAATTTCGGTATCCCGATCACGCGCTAAGGGTGAACCATCCCCTTTAATATTAGGACCAACTTGGACCGACTCGCCTTGATATAAAATAAAGGGCTGACATGCGAGCACAGGGCGGCGGATAGCCTAGCAAAGGGAAAGAGAGCCAGAGAGAGAAAGGAGAATGTTCGTGAAATAGAGACAGAGACACCGAAAAAGACAGTCAAGGGAAGGGTGGTTTCACCACTACGGTGAGGGATGACTGAGCGAGTCGGTTAAACGGGCGTCTTCTTTCATAAATTTCTAGGGGCCCTCGGATAAAGGTTTAGAATAAATCGTTCGGCCTCTTATCCACTCCGACGTCGGAAGATAACGCCAGACGAGCAACCCCACTTAAACGATCTCTCCTTGCGCTTGCCTTTGTACCCGCATCGTCACACGTCTCGAGAGCCTATGGTGTATAGATGTTTGAGCTTATAATTCAATTTTTAGTTTAAGATAAATATCGTATTATCGGCATCTTTCATGTGGACTAATAGCGGTGATTATTTCGGAAGAGTTTTTAAAGTTGTCTGACAAATCTGTCCATATAAGTGTATTCTTGTCTGTGTTACATTTTTATCTTAGGGGATGAAATCACCCCTCCAGAAAATATCAAATTTTCTTTATGGTGAAATATTTCCGGAATGACAGTAGGCATTAGTAAGCGGTTGAAATAATTTCTTTTGAAACTCATGTTTTTCAAATCACTAGCCGTTTAAAAAATATCGCCACATATATGTGTAAATGTTAAATGTAATAAACTCAATACTGCTAATTTTAATGTTTTTTTTTTAAATACTTGTCATTTAAAATAATGTAAATGGTGTGTTTTTGGGGGAAAGTGATTTTCTCATGGAAAGCCTATTTAAGGTAAGTATAAAAAAATTCGGATATATTATACATATCACCAGCAAATTACCAACTTCTCCCGTAAAGTAGATGTATGAAATGTTGAAAAATCCTTCGTTAAACATATTATTAGCTGAAGAAATTTCTCATGTAAACTTATACAATTCAACTTAAAGTCAATGTTTATCAAATTGAATAGCCAAAAAGTTATTGACAACGAAAAAAAAGTTGCACAGTTACAAAATGTACATTGTCAAGTGAACCAGGAAGAGCCACAAAATCTCTCAAGATGTTAATTTATAAGATAAATTAATAAGTAAGATCTTGACAATTGTTGACGAACTGGCTTCGAAATATTTATATACCGAACTCGAAATGACCAGTTCTTGAACTGTCTCATATTTTTCCCAACTGTACGATATAAATAAAAAATAAATTAACATTTAATACATTCCCAGCACTTCGCCGACCAGGAATAGAAACGATAATAATAATCACTGTTCCAAGATCAATTCACTACGTTTACGTACACTGTCGGCCATTTGTACATTATAATTTACGACATGCGGAATCCGCCGTCGAAAATGGTAAGCGCAATATGAAAGTGGAAAAAGTGGGTCTGAAACGGTCATAAATACATACTCGAAGATCGCACAAATCGCTCGTTGGAGACCAATCCCCTTCGACGTTCCCTACGAAAGATACTGCAGGAGGGAACCCTTCTTCTTCGACTCGCGAATAGAGCCCGTAAGCATATACGTTATATCGATATATGTATACGTATATGCACACACGCGCCACTATAACGTCCAAGCATATACCATTCGCGATATAGAGAGTGGAGGACGAAGAGGAAGGACCAACGAGAATGAAGGGAAGAGCCAAGAACGGCAGAGAGGCCAAACCAGCCAGAAAGCCAGTCCAATTTCTCAAACCTGTCCAATCCGTGTCGTATGCAAAATCAATCACGCTCTGCCTCTCCTACCCCCTACGTCACTCTCCCATGAGCCTCGAAGACCCCACGATTTTCAAATCCAACCGAAGCCACGCGGTAATCCAACTCTTGGGGTGAAACTTCTCACCCATTCGCGATGGCCCGGCCGGAACATCTTTCGTTTTTTTTTCTCTCCTTCATCTTCGAAGAATTTCGTTCCTTTACGAATTCCATACATATGCCTTGAAGTTAGAGGACGAACTGAGAAACTTAAATTGAATTCTGAGGACAATCCGGTTGTATTTTTTTTCTGCTTCGTAACAATCCCTTTTTCTTTAATTCAATAATGCCATCGTTTAAAGGCTTCAATGTAGAAATAGGAAAGGAAAATACGTCGAGACGGACCAAAATGCTATAATGCAAATGCGAAGGAAAAGATGAAAAAAGTTAATGCACCGTTGAAAGCAATTAGAAACTTTCTCCCAGTGAAGCGTTCATTGGAGTATACCCATTGATATGCATTACCTTCGATCGTGGAGTGCAATCATTAAGGGGTTTTAAGGGTGTGCTATGAGTGTCGTGCTAAGGCCATATACGGACGCTTCGAAAAAAGTAATTTGTCCTTTGGGGTAGGAACTTCAAAGTGTTTACGGGACATTTGTCCTGCGAGCATGCTTACTATGACAAGCAACGTTCTACTTGTGGCCCTTTCTACTTGTGCCCCTTTCTACTTGGTATCGCATCAGACTTGCTGATTTTTTCCGTCGAAACCGACGTCGGACGGACATTGTTGTCCGCCGTTGGGAACCCGAATGGCGAAGACGAAGAGAGGACAGGCGAAGTGGTGGCTACGTGGGGTGCGAAAAGTTTAGCATACGCATTTTGTGCATTGAAATCCCGACACGCTCGTCCAACTTTAAATTGAAACCCGCTTGCCGCTTTACTTCTCCACCCTCGATAGCCCACCATCGTCATCGTTCTAGTCGTCCCGATAGCCGTCGCCATGGTCTTCCTTCTGTTCTCGTTTCGGATGCTCGACAAGAGGGGGGCGTGAAGCTTCAAAAATCATTGAAATCATTTTTCGATCGAATTTTCTAGGTAATTTGTTCCGATGGAACAATCTTTTTTTGTGAAAGAAAAAAGTGAAACAATACATTAGAAAGTATTGTTTTAGAAAGGTCCTCGAAAATTTATTCATGTCGTCGCAATATTCTTATCAAATTAGTGTAGAATGTTGACCTTGTATGAAACGATTACATATAATATAAAGAAAATGTATTTGTAAAAATATGGAATAAGATTTGATCAAATGGTAACAAGAATGAGCCACATCAATGAACATTCAAGGAAATGCCGAATCAAAAGGTGAGCGTATGATAAAATACAAGGTGTCACAGATATTTCAACTTTTTCACTACTAGCAGTAATTATAGTTGCCTAACGATTGACACTTGCTGTGTACTGATTTTTAAATACAATAAGTTTTTAGTTTTCATGTATTATATGCATTGTAGTTTCAAGAAAGAATTAATTATTTATATCATGCCACTAACTATAAAAATGTATTCGTCCGCGCCAGAGTTGCTCCGGATCGTGCTAGCACACGCGCGCAAAAGCACACCGCGGTGCACCGTAGCCAAACGGTTAAAAGTGGTGTTTCAGAGAAGAGAGGCATTTCCACTCAAATCAGTCGTAATTTTCTTGTATTCCTTTGGTTCTAAGTTATGCGCATTTCACCTAAGGCCTACTGTTTTCAGTTTTTTCTAATCTGACATGGCTATGACGCGTATACCACATGTGTAAAACAAATTTCCTAGAGCAGTATTTCCCAAAAGAGCCTAGCCGGATAAGGATGGAAAAAGTACCCCCAAAGCAAATTAACACATTGCGGACGGGTCACGAGATATCTCGGTTTTAGCAAACTGAACGTTACGGACGGGCCACGAGATATCTCGTTTTCATGTTTTTTTTTATTCAATCGGCAACTAAGCCAGTGAAATGTATTTTACTGTTTTTATTGGATTTCTCCTGTTTCGCTGAATAGAAAATTCCGATAAAAATCTTAGATATTAGACTACATGGTGTCCATACTTTTGAATTTTTTCAATTTTTTTGATAGGGAAATCACTTTGAAAAAAATTCATATAGTTTACAAATCTTAATATTATATTGAAAATATGAAATGACTACTTCTATATTTTTACACTGTTTGCATCGTACCGGGAATGTTAATGTACAATTCTTTCAGATTTTTGGGGGTGGTGGAACATAGTTAAAGAAAATCTGATGTATTCTTACCTTCCGTACGCAAAGCAAGAGATCGAGACTTTGAACACACATTTTAAGTAGATTTCTTTAACGTAAGCTATTGACGTTTGAAGTCCTAATTATTAATAATTATTGGAGGCGAGGGAGAACGTAATTCATTTGAGAATTAATTATTCTATTAGTAAATATTTGTGGGGGTTACAGGAAACTGAGGAAACTGTCAGAAATTATTGCATGTATGAAATATTTACAATTCATCTTAATTATAGAATAACGCATATAATCGGTAAGAGAGATTATTCCGCCATACATGCAACATTAGATTTTCAAATCTAATCGTAAAGGAATATTTTATTTGTAGAACTGTAGAACCTTCATATAGAATATGTAGCTTGTGTATATCACGAAAGTAATAATTGATAAAACTACATGCTCGCAAGAATCATAATACCTGTTTTGTCATATACGCAACTTGAGCTTACAATTAGAGGAGTTTATAAAATGCCCATTATGCTTTTCTAAAAAACAATTTCTAGCATATTACCGAGCCAATTTATCCTAACTCTTTTTCAACCACATTAATCTCATTCAGAAACGACTTTTTGCATGTAAAAGTCAACTTTTAAGAGAGATGACCATAATGAGACTCGGTATTTTTAATTAAATAATACTAATCACGGGAACCCTCTTACGCAGGCAAATCTCATCTTATCCTTTTCCCCTTCTCTGAGGCTATCTTTGCTTCCTACCTCTCTTTCTTCTTGTCTTTCTCTGTCTTTCGGAGCCGCGAATCGTCTCTCTTTTAGACTTCGAATTGTAATTAACATTTGGTTCTCCCATTAGTGTAATTAAAGTGCCATTCCATAATCTAGGAGGCCGCGAGAGAGAGAGAGAGAGAGAGAGAGAGAGAGAGAAAGAGAGAGGGAGAGGGAGAGAGAGAGGTACCTTATCTTTCAGACTTCAGCCTCGACTGCGGAGATCGTTTCAGCCCCGCCGGGCGTCTCCAGCCCCTTTTCAGGGGTATGCCGCCGGTAGTGCCTGTAGCTTCCTTCGGCGATAACTCCTTTCTGGAAAAGGACTCTTCTTGCCGGGAGAGAAAAGAGGATCGGGGAATCGAAGAAAGAAAAAAAGGCGGTGATTAAAACGTTTGAAAATCTGTGAGCAAAATTCCTGCAATCATAGGAAATTCCCTAAAATTTGTAACTCCTTGCTTTTGCAATATAATGTCTCCTCCTAATTTCGGGTAAATGAGAAGGACGTACAACGAACCTGTAGGATAGAAATGAAATTACAGCATAATTGATGTCTTTAGGTTTATAAAACCGTAAAAATAGTCGGTCGAAGGATGCAGATCAAATAGTGAAACTATGACAGGTCAGTTTTTGACGAGATTGTATTTTTTGTGTCTTCAACTGCTACGATGTTTTTCGCTGACGGCCTACAGTTTTACCTAAATTTCGAACCACTGAGAAAAAGATGTGGATTCATATCACACAGAAAAATGTTACCAAAGCTGATATAAAAAAAAAAACGATTCTTGAGTACCCTTTAAAGGAGATATAATCCTCTATTCATTCATCGAGCTTGACATCTCTTTAAAAAATGCGAAAAGGACACAGATTAAACAAGTTTCAGCGGAGGGGAAAAAACACGATACTGACAGAGGAAAAGCCTCCAGAGTACTAAAATAAAGAAAAACAAGGAGATAAGAAACCTGCTCATGTTGACATTTTCCGGTGGTTGAGTTAATAATGCGAACTGTACACAGGACACCCGAGGAGGGCTGGATTCCTCAAAGTGCCACCATAAAGAGGCGTGGATGTGTTTATTCGGGAATTTGCCTTTTTTTTCCTCTTTCTCGCACGCAAGGCACATCGTACCGTGAGATTTTATCTTATTTTCGGCGATTCCGAAGGATTTATGCCCTCTCTCAACCCGCGAGAGAAAAAGGGGAAATGGAGCGGGTGAATCCGATGCGATGGGGGCAACAGCGAAAAAGGCAGAGGGTAGGAAAGAGGTGAAAGAAAAAGCGGAAGAAACACAGTGCAATTATTTTCGTTCCAGCTCGTGAACGGATTTTCAGGCAGTCCAAGCTTACCCACGTCGAACTATGGAGGGAAAGGAGGAAGTCGGAAGAAGACTGAAAGCCAGAAAGAAGGATTAACCTCGTCAAGTGGGAGAGTCCGTGACAAAGACGTTAAAGCGGTCGAAGGGTGAGACATATCGCCCCGAAATCTGGGGTGAACGTTCGCATCGTTCGAGCATCATGGAAGACCGACGAGACACTAATGGCATTTTTATTATTTCTCTCTAGAGTCCCGGACAGTAATGGCTCCTCTATATGGTCCATTGGACGCGTGACAGGGTTGACAGCTTCTCACCTTTTCTCTTTCGCGCCCGCTGAACTTTCTTCGGACCTAGATCAACGCTTAAGAGGCCACGTCGTATACAATAAGTTTCAACGTTTCAAAACAGCGAAGTGATAGCGGAAAACTTCAATTATGATGAAAAGGGGACTGTTCTTGCATGAAACATAACAGTTTTAAGATTTTTTGTGATTGTAGGGTCTGACATGTTAATATATAAATGTTTTGAAATTATTAGAGATAATTTACGATTATATATTTATATGAAAACTTATTGTAATATCTCGTGAATGCCGATCTTTAATACATGATTTCAAAGAGTACTAAAAGCGATTGATTCTTAACATTCTCAAGCAAGTAATTTTCGATGCATTTTCTTTGGTTATAAAATATATCAGATTAATCGATGATAATTCTTGTGAAATAAAACCAAACTTTGCAGTTCAAGATCATTAATTAAATGGCTTCAAGAATTCCACAAGACGGGAAAAACATTTTAGTGAAAATAGGTTTGGTATCGACATATTTGAAATGAACTGTAAATATAAGTAAATATAAATCATAAGTAGTATTTGAACACATGCAGATTATTTTGTCCGAACAATAAAATCAATGACTTCTTTCACTGCTAATTCGCCGAGTAATCTGAGTGATATAAAATGAAGATGTTAAAATTTTATTTGTCTATATTCTTTGGAAAAAATCGCAGTCAAGTTAGTACCGCTCATTGCTTTCACCGACACAGCACATGACAGAGAGGATTCATCAATTACGTTAACAAACAGCCCTGGGTGTAAAAGTTCTCTCTGTTCGAAAGTTGCGTTACCACAGAAAATTGTAATAGTCCATACGATGAGTGAATAAATAGAATGTATATTACACAGCAGGAGAATTTCTAAAAGCGTAGAAAGCAATAAAAAATATTGCCAATAGCTCTGAAAACGTCGAAAATTCCGTAGAAGCGTAGATCATAAATAGCATGCCGCAATGTACGAGCCATTGCCAACCCACGTAGCCGTTGGGCTCGTTGGGTTTTGATGAATGAGCCTCATATAAAGGTAAAGTATGGTAAAAGCCGCCGCGGCTACTACTGTAATATTCTACCCCGGGAGCTTTTAGAATCGCTAATGACTAATGGCACTAAAGGAGCCCTCTCCTTCACGGATTAACGTACCGCGTGATTCGACCCCATCGAGAATCGAAAAAGACTTCTGCTTGGGTCCAGGAACACGAACACACCTCTTATACGATTATATTTATCTTGGCCGAATGTATTAAGTTACCACCATAATCGAATTTATGCAACAGTTAAATAAAATAAACTGAGAGGTAATGATAGTTACATTAATTATGTTTGGTCTCACTTCGATCAAAAAGATTTACCTCTCATTTATATACCTTATTTTTATTATTATAGCAAGTATTCTTCTTTTGAAGTGTTTTGAACTTTGGAATTTGATAATTACTTTGGCACTTTAATCAAAGTAATTCGCTATAACTGCTGTTATTGCGAGTATATATAAATATTACATAAAACACTTTATAATCATATAATGTATTGCATGGAAACCCTATGCATAATAAAGATGCAATTTGAAACCGTAAATATAATTTGGCTGGTTAAAAGATCTGGCAAAATGCTATATGCGTCAGCCGATGAAATTAGTATGACTAAATGATATTTACAAATAGGCATCAAGTCTTATAAAGAAAAGTAGAGAATGTAACTTTTTCGCCCAAAGATTAATGTTTTTGGACAATTTAATTTTAAAATTTGCTACTTATACATATGTATAAATAATAAAATTCATTTATATGCTTAGACACGTATACATGTGATTGTGTAAATATCTATTTACAGTGCATCAAAGATTTTACATTGTCCAGGGAAATATGGTATACTTCTTTCGGATTCTGGTACTTCAGTAGAAACGTCTATATAATAATATGTGAATACTAAATGTCTCAATTTCAATTGGTCAGTGGAGACAATCCAGTTACAATATTTTGGAGGGTACTGTATATGCGATAAATTCTATTTTTCAATTTTTTTCAAAATTATTCCCACTTACATGTAACACATAACGCCAATCAATTTCAATCAAAGTTTCAGCCAAGAAATTTCGACTCATACAAAATGGTGTTATTCGAAACAATTCTACAATAATGGTACGGTGAATAAGGTGTTTCGCATGAAAAATCAGAGAGGAAGTAGACTCGATAATGTAGACGATGAAGAAAATAGGGATACACCATTTTCACCATGCAATGAAGCTGTGTTTAACAGCAAGAATCTGAATATCATTATCACATAGCTGAAAACAAGACGTACAAATACGGATTGGCCAGCCGGCACGGAAGACCACATGGAACACACGGAAGAGGCTTGGTTGGGGCTTACGATTATGCGCGTTTGAAATGGCAACGAGGCTGACGAGAGAGGTAGAACGACGGAGGAAAGAGGAGTAGGAGGAGAATGATGAGTCCAGAGGTACGGATCGACGTAGAAAGGAAAGGGGGAGTCGAAAAGTACTTTAATATACGGCAATCCCCTTGGCTTGGAACTCGCAAACTCGGACGGACTAGCTCTCATTGCTATTCTCTCTCTTTCTCTGTTTCACAATCGTGTATTTCTCTCGTGGCCGTCGCAGGGCTTCCGATGAAATTTCACGTCTTTGATGCCCACTGCTGTTCTAATTGCAGAAACGTACAGAAATCGGCTTCCATTTGTCCACAAAAACCTGCCTTTACTATAGTCTCGGCAGCTGACCGAAAAATATCGTCGTTATTCTGACTTTAATAATACGATAGTAATAACTCTAATCATTTCTAGACAACTCGATCATTACCTTCTAACAGAAATATTTTTCTTCACGAAGGTAAGCTTAAAGCAGTCTTAAGTCATCGTTGATAGTGGTAACTAACTTCACTTACTTTTGCTATCATTTCTTTTCTTATTGTTTAAAATTTTAATTTTATATGTTAACCCTTTTTACACCTTTATGAAGATATTTTCTTACATATTAATGTTTGTAATTTTGTTTTTTATGATATTTTTCGTAACAACTACTTATTGTTAGACGCATGCCCGGTTTGTCGGGATAAGTATTACAACAATATGTTGTTTGATGTCTTTTGCCCGGTGTATTTCTTTCAGAGCAGACTTTACAATCCTTCCTAATTCCTGTGACAATGGTATGTAGCTTTCCATTTAGACGGATCTCTTCGAAATTGAAGGTCAAAGTTGAGGCTCGGTCATGTCGTTATGATGCGCCCCTCCCTTGAAGTCGTGTATGAAATTTCTGATGTTCTATGGGGTGGAGCCTTTTAAAATAAACAACTATTGGTTATTAGACTAATTTTCTCCACCCCCTCGAGGACTTCAAGAGACGGAAGGCAACGATATGCCCTCAACACCTTATCGAGGATTCCAAATATTCTAGATTCCTCCAAGCAAGCCCAAAGGCCCGTTAGAGTCATCGGTGGGTACGCAGAAACATTCTTTACATTAATTATATATAAATAATGCACAAATGTGAGGACCCTGAGCAAGCCCTAATCGTATATTTGGGTTTTATTTTCGAAGAGAGCTGTCGACAAGATGTTTGCCGCTCTACCAGATGATAAATTTTAGGACTCCTTAACAGTAATAGTCCTTTTGCGAGGTATATATAAGGTCCAAAAGGCTTAGAAACTCACGTCAAAGAAACAAAACAAAAAACAAATCATTTTCGCGCATCGGGTCTCCGCATCAAACCAAGTGGTGAGCGAGAGTTATGCACCGAATCACGTGGTGCCTAAGAGGCACCGCTCGAGCGCAAAGGGTGAATATATGTATCCCCATGAAAAAGTAAATAAATAAGGGATAATTTGTACTCAGTAAAATTTTGTTTTCAGGAAACTTATATTTGAAAACATCTGTTTGAGAACATGCAGATAACAGTTCCATGCTATTATGAAGTACTTTTATTCCTATTAGTGCTTATTAATATAGGACTCTGATATGATTGAGAAAGATATCTGTAAATAGGAATTGGTCTATATGTATTGTGTCAGTTTCTCTTAACTCATCATAATGTCAAAGCATAAGTCAAGTCGATCAATCATTGTTGTGGTACTAATAAAAACTATATGAATATACGATGAAAATGCTTCCGTTAATACGTTGTGCGAAAAATAATTTCTTGATGGTCATTATCCTGCCGATATCACCATATAAAGAGTAAAGCATGTATTAATCGAAAGTTGTTACCACCAAGTATTGAATGTAGTCAAACGTATAATTGGCGAATTTTCAAACTCGATATTTGCGACAATCGTTGAACAAAACAATTCATGGCTAATCTTTGGTCCCTTTTTCAGGTTGTAGTTCTACAGTAAACACTTCAAACTGTGTACTTGCTGGACAAGTTTTTTATTAATCCAGTAACCATCGGTGGAGAATAGAACTCACAATTGATGAACAAAGGAAAGCAAGCGCTCTAAACAACACATATAGGTACTATGGAAATATTGCACATAATATTTTATTATATTTGTTGATTCCTGTTTACCTGTAATACTAAAACTACCAAATTACAATTATGTTAGAATGAATTCCACTAAAGTATAGCTTCTCTTTGATACATTCGTGTCTTTTTGCAGTAATATTTGTTTGACATCAATGTCTAAGGAAAAGAGCGATTGAGAAATAATGAAAAAGATAAAGACACGTAGAAAAAACCCAGCATGGTTACAGCTTGAAAAGGTACTAAGTACGAAGTAAACTTGTTTACTTCGGATAATAGAAGTAAATGAACGTTTCTATATAGAATGAAACGAACCAATAATGACAAGTCTGAGATAGACGAGAACTACTGGTCCCTCCTTTATACGTTTCTTTCTTCAGCTAGCTGATTCCGTTCTTCGCAGTTAACTCCCACGGGAGCGTAATACCGATGAAAAGCTAAACCCCTGGGTAAAACAGTCGTTTATCCTTTTATCGAGCTTATTTCTACGAGGTGACACATTTCGATTATTTCATGACCCTCTTCTAGAAAAAACGGTCGATTATTACTTGCCGAAATAAATAATTATGTTTGTATTGGTAAAATAATTTAACAAGATATAATTTACAAAGTGAATTTTGTAACATAATAATCTCAAATAACTCCTAAAATATCCACTGTAGAGAGAAATTTTCCAAGCAAAAATTATATGTCTTCTTGAGGACACACAATACCGTAACCGCTTTATTGCAATTTAAAAAGAAACTGGGATCATCTGCAGTTTTCTGAACAGAATGTTTAACAATTTTAATTGAAATTAAACATTAAGTTACTTTGCAAAGAAACAAATTATCTATTATTATTATGTTATGCAAGTGGAGATTTATATTATTGGATAACGCCGTATTAAAACATAAATTATTATTATCCGATATTCTTGCTCAATCAGGTTAACAATCGTTGCAAATTTCTCTCAATTGAATTTCGTCAAGAATTTCTACAAAAATTTACTTGAAGGTCTTGTTTTATCTAATAGAGACTTCATAAAATTGAAAATTTTATATTTCAATTTTCATTATTAAGAATAAATATTAGGTATTTAATTTAAAAAGCTAAAGGTGATTGTTCCTTTCTCTATAAAAGTTAGAAACGTGTCTGTTATGTCTTTAAATGCAAACATTCTTTCTGTTTGTCTACGGAGAAATAGCAATATAGTTAGTACTTCATCCCTTAGCAACTCTACATCTATCAATACTGGACACCATTTTCTGTTATGGCTAATCATCTATCAAACTCCACTTAATTATCCCCCATTACATCTACAGTAAAATCTAAAAACAATACAAATCTTTACGAAATTAATTTCATTTAAATGTCAAAATATTAAAAAAGCAATTATTGAACTGCAAAGACGAAAGTGTCAAACACGGAACCACTTTATAAAGCCAAATCCAGACCCTTTCCTAGAGTTACGTAAGAGTTAAAAGAAATACAATATTAGCATATGTTAAAGAACGATTCATCATTGTCTCATAAACATGATTTTTGCAACAGTCTTTAGTATACATTCAGTTTTTGTAATCCGAATGGCCAAGAACCTCAATGTTGACTTGGACTATCGCAAAGTACCGATAGTAGGGGCTTTGGTCTTCTCTTTAGTCCGCGGTAGGGACGTAAACGGCGTAAAAGCGGCACCACCCCTTATCTACATATCAAAAAGGCAATCCGGAGAACTCGCTTATGTAAACGGCGTGGGTGGCCTCGTGTCCCAGCCAGGGATGAAAAGAATTTCGAAATCCGTGCGCTAATAAACCTGCTCTCTGGCACTGGGACCGCCGTCGAGGGAGCCACTGACGAGGTATTCGTGGGGTTAAGCTCTTTAAGCCGCGGATTAAGCGAGGCGGCATGAGAATTTAAAGTTCTCCCGCGGTACCGTCGCTACTGACGAGCAACGAGACTCGAAACGGGAATGGAGACTGGTCCTGGCGTACGTGCAGAAATAAAAATTAAAAGTATATTAACTTTCGGGAAGTTTTTACATACACGGCCAAGCGAATATTAACTTTTATGGATAATAACGATATACCACCCGACAGGATAAAACTCTATTCCACGGGAAGGTTAGTATGCAGATTGATATTCTCTAGTTCTGTGTTAATTTACAGCTCTATCTTATTCTATGTGACTAAATTCTATACATTTTTTTTTTAATTAATCCACCACTGAATTTTGCTTATAACGGACGTAATATAATTTAATTGGCTGGCTTTTGATAACTCCGTGATACTTGAATTTGTATTACAAAGCAAAGAACCGGAAATAAGGAAGAGTTTAATTAGCTTGTGGATTTGAAAATCGTTTGAGGTAGAAAAGTTCTTTAGTTTTGGCTCTTTGGGTTTACCTCCGATCTACCTTCATGCAAAACCCCATCTCCTACCATCGACTCTTGACAGCCCTTTCGCCTCTAATTCGAACATTCGTCAGGGTGCACACACGAGCCATTATGCGGCTGGCTCTCATTAGCATTTAATGCCGGTGAAACTTCGATTTTCCAGCGGTCAGAAGCCACCACTTGTACCGATTACGATTTCCAACAACTCTTTCCTCAATTTAGAGAGATTTCCGCAAATTATCATTTCGTCTCGAATAATAACAACAACTTGGATGTTGTTACCATAACTATAATTTGTTATTAGCTTTATTGGTTGTCAATGAAAAATTTTAAATTGAGGTGAAAGAACAAACTTGCCAAAAAAATTTAGAAAAGAAAACAGGTAAAAGATTATTTCTGGAATATTACAAACATTGATTTAAAAGTTCTTGTCGTTAGTTCAATCAGATATATTCATGGAATATGGATAAATTGATACCGTAAGATGAATTATGTAGGGTGAATCATGCAAGGGGACGATTCAAAAAAACTCATAAAATATGTATTGTAAGAAAAAGTGTTTCGATCAAAAGTTGCACGCTTACAAAGGGGGTATTTAACAATGGTCCTGGTATACTGCTGTTTTACTGTTTTATCGAGGTATGCTGGTCACTTTCATTTATTTTAAGTGGAACACTTAGATTTTCCTCCTAAATTCCAAAGTATCGAATTTTGCATAAAAAGTTATTCTGTTACGTAGAATGTAAAACGAATAGTTACTGACAATGCGATGTACACAAAATAATTATCCTGCATTGTAAGGATGCTCACTTAACGGGACTGTTATAGAATAATTTGGGGGACAACTTTATTTATTAATGTTGTTAAGCACGATCTTACACATTAAACATCGTCCATATGGAATATCAACTGATCTCAAGTAATGCAGTCATACATAGAAAAGTACTATGCTATAGTCAAATAAATCTTACTCTACTTCATTGGAGAACTGTAAATTAATAAAAAAAAATATGAAAAAATTTGATTTATTAAGAGTGGGTTATTTATAATGCCCACTACATTGCGTCCTCTCTCTACTACTAACACGGGATAAATCTTGGCGACGATGATTTTTGTAATGTACCCGAGCAAATAATTAAAGAGAGATTATATGCAATGTGAAAGAATTATTGTACAGTCTTTTATAGAAAGTTTATTAGTTAGTTAGTTAAATAAAGGTCGGTAGCATCAAATTACACAGGGAATGTTATCCTAACAGATTTATTAAATAAATATTTCTACAATAATAATTTAAAAAATTCTAAGTTATATTTGTGAAATCATTTTGCAGAAAGATAATCGACCGACCTGTACAAACACTTGCGGCCTACTTTACTTTAAGATAATTGCACTATTCATTAACAAACGTCGATAAACACAACACAGTTAAATACTTTTTAAATAGGAAGCAAATAATTTCTAAAACATCTTTTTCTTTGAAAAGAGTTAAAAGAGAGCATTATATAATTTAACTGTACCATCGACTGCTCATAATTTAAAGTTTATGAATTAACTCTAGGCAAGTGTACATAATTTAATTAATCTTTTCCCTTTGATTAAACCGCTGCCCGTGAGCCTTCAGCCTGATACGCGATTAATCCTGGCCATTTCCGATAAGACGACGCCGGGAGACAAAAGGGTACACAGGTAGTAAAGCAATATCTAGCGATGGAAACCAGCCAATTAAGTGGACTCTGCAAAATTGCTTTTTAATTGAAGGGCAGAAACCAATGATGTTAATTATCGGAAACTTTGGCTATTCAAACTTATTACTCTCGATGTAATTAAAACAATTCACTGAATCTGGCCAGTGCAAGTTAATACTTACGCTTTTCAACGAAATCGACAGATAAAAAATTCGGATCGTTTAATCACTGCAGTTCCAACATATAACATGTTTCACTATTACCTCGTACGTTGTAACATTCACACTGAACTTTTGAACGTCTTGAAATGGCGAAATAACGCATTTCAATATAAATCGTGTTACGATCTGACCTCATTCACCGTAATAAATATCATTTATCATCATTAAAATCAACAGGCCTCATCCTTTCTTACTGAGGTTCCTGTATCCCACAATACACTTGTCAGTAATTCTATCATTGAAACACTTAACGCAAATGAAAAGAAACATCATAACCAATACACAGAGTGAGTTTCCTAACGAGATCAGTTATTATAAAGAACTCATATGATATGTGTTGTACGGAAAAATATTTCAAAGAAAGGTCGCATGATTACGAAGGGGTCACCCGATAACAACACAGGTTTTAATCGTATGTCCATGGACATCCGCTTATTATTATTATTATTATATATAACTATACATCGTTTCGGAAAACCAGGGTGAGTTCCAATTGTTACCGAATTTAATATTGAATATTTTACTTGTTTATTTCATTGATAACGAGCCCTGAAGCGAAGCGTTAATGGTAAAGAGTGGTTGATTATTTGTAAATGGGAAATTCATTCGAACTTCGTTTCGATAAATATCACCACCCTCGTACTGTTATTCTATATTCAACAATTCAGAGTTCCTAAGTTTTCTCTCTCTCTCTCTTTGTCTCTCTTTGATTTGTATAACTTCCTCAGCACAAGTTGAATATATATATATAATTTTACCACTTAAACCTTGGTTCAAAAACAATAATATTTTAAAGTCCTTATTCTTTCGAGTTTCGATTCCAATAGTACGGGTCTCAACAGATCGGCCCATCCATCCTGTCCTCTCCTATCATTAAGCTTGGTAAAGTAACAATCTTAAATTATATATTTCCTTTCTCTTTCATACCCAATTTGTAAAATATTATTTTCTTGATCCCCTAGCCGAAAGTACGATCTTCCTGGCTGCTTTTCACTCCGGGAACGGCTTTTGCAGTCAGCTCGAGCTAACGCGTGCTCTGATTGGCTACAAGAATTTTCTAGCTCGCAGTCACAGCGCCAACGTTTTGTCCAGAATTATCGTATTTGATTGGAATATAATCAACCTGAAATGCTTTACTAATAAATTACATAAAGTTGTACATATATTCATGGCAATCGAAGAAAAATTGAGAAATGAAGTTAGGCCACTTTCAAAATAAACGGCTCATTTATGTTGTTGTGAATGTTTTTTCATTTAAACTGTTAAAAATGGACGATTCAGTATTATTATTGTTTAAACTACGTATGATAGATTAATAAAGTTTTACATTCAAACAATTTCGGTTCTTCCATTTTTTTTCTTTTGTACATCTATTATATACGATTTTAACGCCCGCCCCGACCAGCAAAAACTTCGGCTTCGCCTCTGTTTTGCAAAAGTCGGCGGGCGATTCCCAATAATCAACAAATCGAGAGTAGCAGAAGCCGGGCACACTGCACTACGCTTCGCAAAGATGCCGAAAGGGCGCACTGATGCCGGCCACAAAAATCAAACCTAACAGCTGTCAGCGTTCTTTTAACAATTAAAATTGATTATTTAACGTACTTTCGGCTGGGGATAAAAAAAAATAGTATACGACACACGGCCAGGAAGTTGGATGCCCTAACGTGCGTGATATAAAAGCCGAGGCGAAGCCAAGAAATCCAACTTTCTGGCCTTGGGTCGTAATATACTATTTTTCCGCTGTAACGAGCGTCTTATCGCCGACCGTCGGCTACCGCTCGACGACGGACGGGTTCATATTAATTTCTTTTTCTCATTCTTATGCAAGAAAATAAGATATTTAAAGTGTTCATTTTTATCGAAGAATTCTCTACATCTACACATACATATTTCTGACTTTTGCGGTATGAACATAGGTATCGTCCTGAAAGAGGGCTAAGGACTGGCGGAGCCTCTCGGCTTCAACCAGTTACTTCCGCCATTTTGTTTCTGGAATTTTCAAAATCAGTGTCCCAAAGTAAACGAGTGTACGGAGTATTCACTTTAAGCAACTTGTTTTGTGAATTCCAAAAACGAAATGAAGGAAAGAAGAGCTTGAAAACCGCTCCACGCCCACTATCCAAGTAAGAGTTGTTGGATTATACTTATTGTTAGTTGAAGAATTTCCATAACAATTGACCTGGAAATAAGGTTAAGAAAGAATTGGATTAAGAAAACTATAATTATCTACAATGCAACTTACAATTAGTAGCGTTCTTCTCTCGGCTGAACCCATGATATTTACTCAAAGATGAATGTACAGAATAAAAACATAAAAACGCACAATGCAGTCGTAACTCTACTTAGCTAGGACACTTCTACCGGGCAATGGGTCTCGCGATTCCACCACCAGCCTCATTATCCCCAAGTCTGCAGACGCGACAACACCCTCGCAAACGCCTTTTCACGGCGTTGGCTAATGTCTTTTCTGTGTTGCGCTAGTCGCCATCCCTCGACAGCACGACTGGAAGGTCCTGTCGGGACATTATCCTGTTTCGCAAGCCGTTCTTCTCCCTCTCTTCAACGCGAAATTATGCGGATGTGCTGCAACTTTGTCATGGCTCAACTCTCAGTAGTGCGACGTATCTAATCATGATAGTTCTTCAGTAAAACAACGATAGTACTGGAAAAATTATTTAACACGAAATTTCTATCGAGATAGCCAAAATGACTGGTATCTAATACTTTAGAAACTAGTTTAAATTTAAAATGACAGATATACTTTGATTTTCTACATGTATCTTGCCAAATGTGAATTATCTAGATTTCCCCTCTATAACATTTAATTTTTAAACAAAATATGATGTGCCTCAATATATCAAATTAATCATAGACGGATCTCATGTTTAATGTAGTAGTTATGAGAGAAAATGCATTTCATATTGAGATTATTTTCCGCATTCTACATTGGGCAACGAAAATATATGTACTCAAGTATTAAAATTTAAATGAAAGTTATCTTATAATTAGTTTCTGCGAACGTAATTAATTACGGTACTAACGAAGTGAAAAATTTATTCCTACATTTAATTACTATTTCTACCGCATTTAAATTTCAAGAAATGGCTCAAATAAAAATCCGTAGGTTTTGGTATAAGTGCTAATAGAAGCAACAAACTGTTTTCGCCATATTCCTATAGTGATGGAATTGTAATCCGGTACCCTATGGCTTCGAATGTATAGACAATACCATATAGGATCACGTTGTAACGTAAGAACCAAGCAATTTGTTTGGTATCAGGTGCATGGGGTATCTCAAGTTGTAAGCCCCCGGTTTCGCCTGCTGCCGGCAATTAACTCCATTACCACCCTGTAACGTTGGAGGCTGACTTGCCATGTACAAAGTACGCGCAACTCGTTAAGCCTTTGGGTTTTGGACTTGGACCCTTTGGTGAGTTCTAAGGGACACTAGCTGCAGCTTTTAAGACCAACATAAGTACCGAAGATGGCCTGCCTAAAGTAAACCACATGCAATATTCGAATGGCATGTCCTTTGTGATATTAGAATTTTTAAAACGTGACTAATATAATAATTTCATATTTTGAAATGTAAGACAGTAAAATATTTTTGTAACGTAGGCTACTTTCAAATGTTGAGTAGATACACATTCCTACGATTTAGATTCCAGCATTTAAGATATTCTATTTTGAATATCACGTATTTGTGTATTATACGTTATTTAATAGTTTCTGTATTTTTTTTTCTGCGGATATGTACCGCTTCCTTCTTTACTAATGATGAATCGGTATCGTTAGAATAGATAAGTAAGTTAATCAAAACAGAGCGAAGACCATAAGTTTTTTATCTATTTAATTGTGAATCTAAAGCTATGATTGCGTTCCGAAGTGAATAGCGACAAAAATGTTTTCCAAATTAATGAGATGAATTTCTCGACAAATAATGAATTTTACTTTGAAACTTGAAACTTGAAACTTTATATTTAGTCATTGAAACTCGATGGTGAATATATGGAAGCATTTCTATATAGTGACCAGCTATAATTATTTGAAGAATTCTCAGAAAATATGTACTATTCTTATTAAACACGGTTTCGACATTTAAACGGGATGCCAAAGAGTAAGGATTTTACGCGTAGATACTACATCTCGGCGAGGGAACCCATAAACATCAGAACTAATAGATCAACTTAACCAATTCGATTTTTGAAGTAAGTATCTGTTATCGTAACTCAGAGTTAGAATAGCATCATTGCTGAATTTTACTTTTCTAATTAAAAGAAGACAGGTGCAATCTCTGAATTTCAAAACTGTAATTTAAATGCATCTGTTTACTCCGATACAATTAAAAGTAATTCTAAGTCAACAATAATGCCTTTTCCATTACCTACTTTCATTTGACCTAGCAGTCTTCTATTCAACCACCAAGAAACTTGCGAAGCAAAATTTTCTTTTCTTCTTGGTATTGTAATGTCACTTAACACATTACGTACGGGTGACGAGATATCACATTTGTCATTTTTTCATGTGCACGTAGGTATCGACGACACAAAGAATTAAAAATAAGTTCATTTTTTTCCTACTTTACTAAGGTAACGTAGCTTTGAATATTCTTATGGCAAATACTTAGCGAAATAAATGTATGTCGAATATCCGGGTAAAATGTCGTTTTTTCGAACACATGACAACACAAAAAAGGACTCATTGTATATTTTGAATAAAAACCCAGTGAATTTTATGAGGGAAGTATTAAAAATTGTCCAGATCGATGGAGAAAGATTATATCAGACCATGATAATTATATTTTAGATTAAGACTTAAATTTTTTCTACCTCAATACGTAAATTAAATTCTTATAAGATTCAGCTCTTGTATTTAAAAAACGGCATTTTTTCCAGTTCTCCTTTTTAACTTTTACATAAAACCAAAATAGTTTGCAGCTATTGATCTAAAAATAATGTGAGAATTTGATAAGTCCTGCGCAAATCTTTCCGGAAGGATCTAGAAGAATCCAGAGTAAAACAAATGACAGGCGAAAAACCGAAGTGGACTTCGACTGAAGTATACATTTCCGCGTGTATATATATATAGGGTGTCCAACTGAAAACGAAGCAGAACGAAACGACCTCCAATGCCATTTAAATATTTTTGGACGATTCTTATCCTCGCTTGAGAGTGAAAGTGGCCGAGTCAAAAATCCCGGAAAAGAGTATCCCCCTTTGATCAAAAATTGACGGGTCTGAGCATTTTTCTAAAATGTTGACGCAGTTCCAGAAAATAGCTCTGTTTCATTTTCAGTTGGTTACCCTGTATTATTAAAGTGTATTTGTTATAAATATCCTACAATAAGTTATTTCACCCATCCACATATAAAGTTTACAGTACGTTAGCTGACCGAATGCAGCCGTAATACATTCGCGGTAACATTATCGTCAAGGGATGAAACAAGGGGGCGAGCGTCTCGCGACGGTAACGTATGAGTGCAAGACCCCCCGAGTATCCAGCGTCCATATAACTCTGTGGGTTCGATTCATATATTCATAGCAAAATGGCAAGGCGTAGAGAGACGAAGAGAGGCGAGCAGAGTTGGCTACTTGGGGGAAGTATGTACCACGATTGCTACCGGTCGCGACCTCATGCATATATCACGGACAGAAAGTGATGGAACGCACCCCCGACACCTAGGTCACCTACGTGGGCAAAACTGTCACCTTGACTGATTGCCAACTCCCACGACGTGTACCTACAACATATCTTAACCATCCATGACCTGTCGCCAGCGTGCTCTCTCTACCTCCTTCTAGCAGTTTCAGAAACGCGAAAGTTGCTAGCTAGGGACGTAAAATCAGCCCCGTACCATGAGATTAATAACGGAGAAGATGGGAACATGAGTTTCACGTTGCTGTTGAGACAATGTCTCACGGTGGTTTCATGAGGGACGACTCTTGGTGAGACATTCTTCGTCCTGTGTCTTGGAATGTTGGTGATGTTATATAGAGAAATTACGTGTGGTTACAAAATAGATTGCAAAATGTTGCAAACGTAAGATGGATTAAATGGAACAGAACTGTGTATTGACTATTGACTGATGCAGAATGTTAATATGAGAAAAGGCTAGTTTGTGCTTTATTCGAAATGTTCTCTAATCCGGCACTTTGTAGTATTCTTTTTTTTTTGATATGCTCATTGTTAGAGTTCTGAAATTTGGAAAACTCATAGCATATTGTATTTTTAAAATTTTTGTATTACAAGTTATTTTTCCATTACTTACTTAAACAGAAAGAAATGAAATGAGTCTCAGTTAATTTTTTTCTCAACCTGTTTGAAACAATTACTTTATAAAATAAGTTCTAAACTAATACTGGAAACTTTGAACTGTGTCATCAACTGAGAAATTCAAGAACCTGTAATTAGAATTTTCATTTTTTTCAGATTCCTTCACTAGACAAGATAAAATCCCTGAAACTCCAAAATGTTTTCCTTCGCTTCAACTTCGACTTCACAAGGTTTGCACTGAACTATCGAAAACTAACAAAGTAAAGATACCAAGTCTCACGAACCTCTTCAGATTTGCTTAATTTGATAAATCACGTAACGTGGTTCGTGCTAAAACTGAAATTACACAACGTCACAGCCCTCGGACAAATGTTCAATAAATCACGACGTCCGTCAATGGTCAAAGTCTGCTAGAAACATTTCTCGAAGCTTGCAAGTGACCGTCAAATCTTGGAGAGCACGCAACGAAGGAGGATAGGAGTCGAGACGAGGATGAGAATACGAGTGGAGTCGTAGGTTGAAGGGACGGATCGAGGCCTAAGCACGTTCTCACCCTTGGTGCCGCTGGTGAGGACCCTCGGTGGGCCTAACGAGCGGCTTTGTCATTTCTGTGTCTTCCCTCTCATTCTCCCTTCTCTTGTACGCTTTCTGTCTGTTACTCTCTCTTAATGATGGCTCCCAATAGCGGAGCACGTAAATAGGTCCAAGTCCTTCACGGATAGTACGGGCATGCAGGATGAACGTAAATACACGTTCGCCTTTCGTTGTCGGCCTCTCAAGATTACGTCTCCCATCCACGCATGTTGGTTTATTCGGGGGACGTTTTGAATGCGCATTAGGAGAAATTCCGGGTAAGGGCGGAACACTTGTGTTATCATTAACGACGATTAAGGCGCGTGCCAAGCACAGAGATTTCCGGAATATTCTCATGGACAGGGGTTCCAAAACACGTACGATTATGAATAGAAATGTAAGACATTTATTTTGCATGCCCATCGATTTGATAATGTTAAGTTTTCATGGTCATCCTTTGAACGGAAGCAGTGCGTCGATATTAGCATGTTTACCATTTTAAGACGTCCAAACATATTGGTCGTTTGGGAGGAAATGCTGATTAATATCCGGTAGGAGTACACTCGTAGGGACATCGTTGTCCGAAGGCTTCTTCGAGATTCTAATGGATTCTCATTTAAATAGAAATCTCGTGCCGATACAAAGGGGGTTGAATCGGGTATGTGCGCGGGAAGGAGAGGCCAACGGTCCAAGTATGTTTGCCATCGAAGTAATGGCCACGTAGGGTCTACTTCTGCTCGGCCCACCCTGGACAGGGTCAGCAAGGATGTCCATGCAGAGAACGGTCGTGCAAACAAGGTACTCTGACCCCAACTCAAGTACTGAATCATCCCCTAAGTTCTCGTCTGATTTTATTTATTCCAATTCTTCTTTTTTAATGACCGTTAGATTTAAAATCATGAATGATGTCTGAATGGTTGTCCTTATTAACATTTTTGAAGATAAAGTATTGAAATTTGCGGGAAAGGAGAAGGTTCTTCGTTTTGTAGTCTGGTTGTATATTGAATAAAATATTTCACTGTTGAGATATGTTATTAAGAAACTGAATATTAAATATTTTTTCTAATATTAGTAATTATCTGTTTACCATAATATTTAAGATGATTTAAAGCATAAACATTTACGTTTATTGTATCACTTAATTGTATCGACGATATTCAATACAATAGACGTATACTGAATTTTAAATTGTAAGTTAGAATTATATTTAAAGAAAGTCCATTTTCTATCCGGTTAATCACTGTATAAAAGAGAGAGAGATAAGTACGTAACACAAATCATGTAAAGTTTTGTTAAGGTTCCTAGATTTGCCCTAATTCTGTATAAATAAGTAACGTAGAAAAAATGTGTGCCACAATACCGATAGTAGCTGTCAGCAATTTTTTTGGATGTATCTCACTCCATGTACGAACTGTAGTTATATATGCTAAAGTATAACTGGGTTCAACTGATAGTATAACATATTTTTACTTTTTCAAATGTTAATTTACCAATAATTTTGCGATCTGCATAGTATTAACAAAATTCTGTTCTTTCCCGATATATTAGTGCGGTTACAATTTTAATGACGCTTCTTCAAAATTTTGTTCTTTCTTTTAAGAGAGATTAAAAAAAGAGATTTTTGGAGTCATTTACAGCAGACATTCACATCATTTGCTTATCGAATTTTCAACTTTTTGGGAAATCGTGCACATTTCAATCATCCTGAAGCAGAACACTGTAACTCCCAGCTGTTAATTTGTTTTCCACTGACTATTTGTGTAAATTTGTCTTCTTAGTTATAGTTTGTTAGGACAGAAAGTGTTAACGTTTAAAAGAAATGAAAGTACTTAATATTAATTTCCATCTGAACATATCACAGTCAGCAGGCACTACGTGTGCCATTTTCTATACACGAAGTTGAAGACATGTATAAAATGTTTCTCCTGACTTTTTCCTCCTATAGAATTTTCACCCCATTTCGCAAGCATGTCACTTCCTGCCCAAGTTCGTATTGCTCTCCAGGCAAAAAGAGTACGCAGATACCGCATATGTACGTTTGTGAATTTCTACAATGGTACGCTAGGATCCATGGTCAGTCGACTGGCGATACTTTGCATGCAAACACAAAACGTTACATCTCCCAGATCGCCGGTCAGATAGACAGTAAATTTTGCAAACTACCAACGCCAGGGTTCTCCTTCTCTCCCGATTCCTCCTCCTTGTATTTTTATGTGCATGGATATTCCCTACTATTATTTGGTACAAAAAAAATCTGAATAGAATTCGAATTAAAACTTTATTTAACATATCAGCTTTATCGATGATGAGTAGAAAGTATAATCGTTTCTAACTTTGAATGATACTCATTACTTATTGTTAGTACATTTTTTATGCGATTGAAGTACCAGTTAATGAGGGCAACGATTTTTCATCAGTATTCAACAAATTCAAGACCGACATCATAAAACACTGTTACTCCCAATAGCTGCTAATGTTAGTAAATCTATAGTAAAAAACACCAAAGACTCAAAAATAAAAGTAAGAAGAATCTGCTGTAGGTAATTTTTATCATTCTTGTTCTCATGTCTTACTGTGTGGGTTGTCGACAATTGGAAGCAATTCTAATATGTTCAAGATAGACGCAATTAAACACAATTACCCACACTAATTATCAATGTTTATTCACTTATGATAAAGAATAATTAAAACTGCAAGATATAAAATGAGAAGAAAACGTTTAAGATTTCATATAACCCATACGTTAATTTGCCGTCTCAAATATATTAAAAGGAAGGCTGGCTGATTTTATTTCATTTCTTCCGCCCTAATTACTTTTCATTGTCGTTTTTATGGAATTACGTATTGTGGAAATTCTATTTTCAATATATTTTTCCTACTGATGGATTCTACACTTTTTCTCGCTGGAAAGAAAAACTCGTAATACGAGAAACGGATGTATTTCGTAAAAGTTCTTAAAAATAAATTACTGGACAAAACAGTAGCATATGGAATAGCGATATTGTTAAGAGATTTTACACCGATCCCGATTGGATTTGTTGCATCAAGGAGAAAAGCAAAGGAGAGGAAGAGAACCAATCGGAATCAAATCAAAGTTGGTCCTGCAACTCGAGATCCGAAAGGAGCACAATAGAAAAAGAAAAGACGGGCATAAAAAACGAAAGAAAAGGAGCACGGAAAGTAAGCCGGTGAAACGGTTGGCTGACTAGCTGGCTGTTCTCGCCGATCAAATTTCCAGAATGGCTCTAGCTCCATTAAACAGGTCCTACTTTTGCTCCTGCACCGACACAGGACGACTAACCCGTCGCAAAACGCTCGACGAATACTTTCATGGGCCACGGGGAGACAGTTTCCCCTTCGTTTTTCTCGTCCTACCAGTCGGAAAGTCGATCCTCGATCGCAAGAATCCCTCGGGTTTCGCACGATTGAGTTCGATCCGACGTCCGTTATTATTTGCCTCTTTCGATGACACAAGCTTCCATAATGAGAAATCCGAAGATCAAAGTTGAACTTTTTCTATGATATAACTTATGATTTTCATCGTCGATTTGTAAATTAATGACTTCTATCACGTAGTTTGAAAAAGATTCTAGTCGACAAGAGATTCTCTCACATAGTACTTTGATGTATGGGGTGAGTCACAAGGGTGAGTTATTTCTCTTTCTTGAGCCGAGTTGGAAAACCTAATTTTATTTTCTCAATAAGTAAAATGATGCGATAGAACAGTGTTAGGGCTGTTTTCTCTACAGTGAATTTGTATGTTTTCTTGTCAACCACAGATCACGGTAAATACACATGTTAATCATTGATGTATTGGTATTGCAATTAAATGTTATAAAATGTTGTACGACTCATTAAGTTTTAAGACCCCGCCAGAATGTATTGAATTAAATTATATGATCAAAAGTGCTTACTAAATTAGTAATATTATTGTAAGAAGTAAATGTTGTTAAGTTGCTTGTTTTGGTCAAAATATTAGGGGTACCGAAAAGTAATCAAAAATTCTTTTTGTTGGCAAAAAACATCTATTTATTAAAGAAATTTTAAATACTAATTAACAAAATAATTTCCGTAATTTTGTAACACTTTTTGCCAGCGTAAAGATAGTTGTTCGATTCCCTTTTTAAACAAGTGCTTCGATTTTTTGTTGGAAAATGTTTCCAATTACGTTTCCACTTCTCCAATTTTTATTACTTTTCGGTACCCCTAATAATTATTCTTAAATTCTTAATAGGTTTCGAAACCGTGTCAACTACATATATATGGATTATTACGTCTTGTTACATGATTTTTTATACCAAAATGGGAACAATTTTTATCGTTTCTCTTCTTTTGCCTCGATTTCTTTTATGTAAAAGCTTTTACTACATTTTCCGTAACTAAGGCAATTTAGAAGAATCACATTAAGAAATTAAATGTAATATATTCGTATTATCATACCATCAATCTTTTTTTTACTTTTCTTACATTTTATATATACTCAATTCATGTCATCTTTATATATAAAATTCACATATTTGTTATAGCTCTGATTGCATTAAAAAAAAGTAAAACAGATCTTAATCGAGATGGTTTACTTTTTCAATCATATCGCATAATTACTACCACCAAATCGACAAAAGGAATGATAATTCTAAGTCTTACTAATATAATATAATTCGTTGTTCGTGTTTTTTTTGTTTAAATATTTCCAGGAAATATTAGTATTTTTTAAACCAGTACTTACTCAACAACAATAACTGTAAGATAACAATTATAACACGTTACGGATCAAGTATAATTATAGATCACCAGTGTTTTCCTAGTATGTTTTAACAGCATAGCACAGTGTTTTCTTACGTGTTACATCATCCAAACAGCAATAAGTAATTCTCAAGAGGATGCATCCAAGATAGAAGGTTCACATTCACCACTGTGGCAGACTCTGATAACGGCTAAGGATTTTGCTTCGCCCGGAAAGTTTGTCTACTCGCGTTACCTCGCGCTCCTCGGCATCGACAGCTCGTCTACTTTACATCGATATTTCCTTGCCCCAATATCCGCATTGTCTTGTCTCGTCTCGTCGTGTCTGCGTCTTCGGGTGTATCCAAAACTAACCCCTCGGCATTCAGCAGCCCCCTTCTGGTCTCTCTTCTCCATTCCCACCCTCTGCTCCCTCATTTTCTCTCTCTCTCTCTCTCTCTCTCTCTCTCTCTCTCTCTCTCTCTGTATTTCTCTTGGTGGCATAACAGGAGTTTATGCCAGAAAGTCATCGTCTGCCCTTTCCCACCAACAGATTTTAGCCCGAGGATAAGGCTATCAAATGCACCTTGCGTCTTCAGGCAGATCTTGATAAATCATAGTATCATGTCTGAACGCAAATCAGAATTTTCGAGATTTCTCGTTTGCGTGGTTATATAGGAAAGCTGGATAGTAAGGGACAAGATAGTCAATATTAACTTTTTTTCTCTATTTGTAATGTAGGTTGATTTTCTGTGTACTCCATCTATGCATATGATGTTGTATCTTGCATGGTTTACATCGCTTTATTTAAGAAGAATTCTTGCGCGTTCGGGGATTTTAAATAGACTTGAGGAAACTTAGTAGCGAGCTGCAGACTGTCAGCGATTCAGTACAAAATTCTTGATTTAATCTGTTTGATTTTGGTGAAAAGACTGTTGTTTCATATGATTCAGACAGTGTAGTGGGAGGTTCGGATGACTCCGACTTTTCGTGAGTAAAGTTCCAAAAGGGCGATCGCTTTTCCTTAGGATCAAAGGTCTTCAAAACATATTTCGGCGGTGAAGCGATGACGGATGCAGAGATAACTAACAGTTGCCGTTTGGATCCTGACTCACGTTTAGGAATATTTGAATATGATATAGCAAAGAATTAGGTCGGTGTCCAACAATGAATTAATAGAAGAGTTTAGCATAATGAAGGAGATAAAGAACGATGTAACACATAATTTCATACCGAGATTCGATGTCGTAATTCACAAGAATTGGGGATCAAAGATTAATGAATTAAAGTTTAATAGGTGGATGTTCCTCATTGATAATTAATTTAATTGTTTAAATATGTGTAGAAATAAGAATATGAAATGGTAAAAAAAACGTTGATCTTTGAGCTCAATTTTGATGATATTCTTTAGGGTATGATGATGTACTTGTTCCAACTCTTGCAATGATTCCTGTACAAAGATGTATAAAACAACGAGACGAAGATAAAAAAGAATAAAGAGATGGTCATTACAGATTTTTATTTAAGGAAATAGATTGAATGCTGTGAGTACCTAGACTAAAGACATGAATCTTGAATTAAATATGGAAGACTGGTTTCATTGACATGAAAAATCCCACTATTTGTTAAATTAATAAAGCCATGTTACCTCTTTATGTAATTGATCTTAGCAAATACTGGGATGAACAAGTCAATTTATAACCTAATTAATTTGCATTATTATAGATAAAACTAATATCTTATTTTTATTGTAAAAGCAGTTTGTTTGTAAAACGTGCAAGGTTTCTTTTTTAAGTTTTTGCCCATTGTATAAGAGATAGAGAATATATAAGCATTTTTGTGAGTATCACCATGCTACCTCAATTTCCCCTAGGTATATAAAATGAAAATGAAATTGCGTCGATTTAATGAGTAATTTATCCTGCCTTTTCGTCGGCAGACAATTTCACTTGCCAAGCTACAATCAATCATTGAAAATATCACTCACATTCAAGCTCAACTCCAACGAATTGCAAGTTCCATTCAAATATTTAATTTTCTTCTGTCTCAATGATAAACGTTACTTTAAATTAAATACTGAATACTATTCAATTACTCCGTATCACCACTCAGAATCATTGAATACCATGTTAAATCGCAAATGTCACAGGTGAAGGATCGTCTGAATATATCGAGCAATATCTATTACATTCTATTCAAATACAATACTTTCTCCGAGACAGTCAATGGGGCCATATACCTGGCAAAGGCATCGCATAGAAGCCTCGTACCCTGTAAAGAGTTTATCGAAGAAGGAGCCCGTTAAGGGTAAAGGGTAGTTTGTGAGTAGAGGAATAGAAGGAGAGGAAGAGGGAAAGAGAAGGAAATCCTAGTAGGACAATCTCATCTCGATCCCATCGTACATCGTGCCACCCAAGGCCCTACATCTCCAACCTCTTCGTTTACGTTCTGCTAGGTATACTGGGTCCTGCGACCCTCGACGTGGCAAATTGAGCACACTCGTCCCCTTAGAAGAGAGCGAGTAGCGTTACGAGCGATATATGTGGACTATTCGACAGACAAACGATTTCTCTGTTACCTTCTCCCTATCTGACTCCCTTTCCTTTATTTCGTTTCTTCTTTCATCGCTGGTCTTCCTTTTCTCTTAATAGACGTTACAACAAGTTGAGAGATACGAGATACAGTGAGAAAGTTTATTCGCAATAAGATTAATAATAATGAAGTATATAAGATTACTTGTCTTCTTTTCGTTGGATTGTACTATACAAAAGTTGTGTTTGTAATATTTATGTCGATTGAGATATATATCATTGCAAGTTAAGATCTTTTGCCAAATGATTACATGATTTCTTTGTAAAATCTATCCATTAGTATCTTTATTCTCATTTTTATTCCATTTATTTAATTTCATTAAATTTACTTCCTTCTTCATTACGGTTCCGAAAACCTTTCATTCTGTTTCCTCTTGCACCTTTGAGTCATAATTCATCAAGTAGTGAGCGTAAAAGATATTTATCTCATCCCGGACCCATTGCCAGCGACGTGCCAACAAATTCCGTCGAAAAAAGGGCTGACTTGGACTTTATCACAAACGACGCGGCGGGGAAAAAAAAAGAAGACAAGGAGCGGGGTGGCTGAAAATATCCTCGAAGCTTTTCATAAATACTGAACGACACCCAGGGCATATCCAGACGCGATGGTAGCCTCCTGAATCGAGCTCATCTCGCGCGAGCGCGAGAGCGGCGGTTTTCGCTCGGGTCTAATAAAGGGTTAATTAATACGCTTTAAACCGTCGCTCTCGAAAAGCGTGCCTGGGGTGGAGGCACGACCTACAAAGTGCTTTAGAGGATGAGAGGAGAGGGAAGAGGAGAAAGAGAAAGAGGCGTCGGTTGTCGCTTTCACACCAGACTGCCTCGAATCGAATCACTGGGTGTTATTGCGTAAAACCCCCTTTTCTGACACTTCATTCTTCGGATATACCGACAAATATAACTGGGGATTTTTAATGAAAGTTTATTGCCTTTGAAGACTCTGATGAACGTTAGAATTTTGTAATTAAAATTCTGAAGTTTCTGTTCATCAATTTGTTGATACTGATAATATGAATCTGTGCATTTTCGAAAAGAACAATTCTTATTGACTTTTCAGTAATTTACACTGCGATCTTATATGTGCGTATTGACGCTATAGTGTTACGATTAATCTTTTTTGATAACGGTGTTTTTTTGAAAAGCTTGTTTCTAAGTAGTTATATGTAATATATTAACACCAAATCTACAGCCGCTCAATTTGGTATATTTTATATTAAATAAGTACTTTGCAAAAACATGAAATAAGCGACAACAATACGATCAGTTAACCCCTTGCCCTACGATTTGTTTTGTCACTATCTCCACTATAGTTTGGAATTTAATTACTAAAAAAGAATTGATTAGTTGTTTTCGATATACCGTATAATTTAACGTAATATTAATATTAGAAAAATAATATTATCCCGTCGCGTTTCATTAATACTTCCAATTTAATAGGTTTTCGAAAACTTGAAAATTTCCTATCTCATTTACCTCATGACGAGTGTCACTCGTCATTGTATGGCAAGGGGTTAAGTAATTTATATTGTTACGTGTCGACTGCGCACGCATTATCCTTTGGGACAGATTTGTAATGATACACGTGAAATATTTGCTGTTCTGTCTCTATCAATTTGAGAAAAATGTTTAAAAAAGTAAGTACCGGTCCACTTGAAGACTGTTGTAGATCTAGTGTTAAGGAAGGTGATGGAACTGATACCATTAACAGTCGATGCCAATCAATTAAGAAAAAGAGAAACAATAAGTTTTAAGCAGTGATTAAAATTTGTTACTATGTTTTCTCGGTCCTAATAAAGAAAAACGATTATGTAAAGATTATTCTCAGATATAAACACTTTGGAGTTATAATAGAGTATTACGCAAATGTTTAATACTAATTTGAAGAAATTTCCGTGAATGCAATTTTTCAAATAAATATTACACATCAAAATCTTCAAAGAAATATTATTTTTGGAAGACAGTCTATCTTTAATGAAATAGGACACTGTAACCGATCTCAAAATATATGACCGTTACGTTGCTGAATTTTTTATCTTCAAGTAAACGTTTTTGTTGAAGGAAAGTCTATTTTTAATTAACTAGAAAAAATGATCTACACCCCTGAATGGAAGAGTTTCTAAACCTATGTCCATCTGATTTTCTTTATCTTAAATGTCAGTAGAATAAGTTTCGAAAGTCAGAGCACCGATTCAAATGTTATCCTGTAACGATTGCTCTACGTGCATTTGGATTACAAATCGTTAAAATTCTGAAAATAATACCATAAACTTTGTATTGTGTCGTTCGAGAGTTTGACCTTCGTGGAGCTTTTTATTGAAACCTCAAACATTTCGTTAAAGCACTCACAGTAAAACGTATTACCAACATTCCGCTACTTAACGCGTTGAATGTAATGGAAATCACCAGTGACCGGTGCTATCGCTTTCAATGAAATTTCTTATAACTTTTAAATGATAATTTCAATACTTGCATATTGCTCTGAAAAAACGAAACAACCGTTGAACATAACTTTATTTGTATCTCCAATCTTTCTGCTCTGTAAATATATAATTTGTAAAATTTCCCATCATTAGAAATGTTGAAACTAAAGAAGTAAGGATAGCACTAAATCTGTTAACTATAATCACCTTTCGTAAACGGGCAGTCCTTAGTTCTAAAAACCAATGTTAACTCTCAACACGAAATCAACACAATCAGCACAATGCAACACTCCAAAACAGAACAGAACAGTAAGAATTTCGAAAATATCTATGAATTTATATAGAGGAAATAGGAGGTACGATGTTCCACGATACAACAGGAAAACATGCGTACTCACGCATAAAATGTTAGTACGTAAGTTACAGAGGAAGCATAATTATCCTCCTAGTGACACAGTAGAGCACAAGGGGCGTAAAATCAGTGGCGTTACCGGTAAATCCGTATACTAGCACTGCTGTTGAAGTCTTGTTGGAGCACGAGACGAGCAGCGGCGCCTCTTCCTCAGTAAACCCAATTTATTTCGTTCCGGGCAAGGGAGGTGAGAGCGAAACGAGAAAGCCCTTTCTCGGGGTGGGCGCCAAACGGTGATGCCACCGGCGACTTGTGAACCACTTGTCGCTGTTACAGCCCCATAAATTCACGGCACCGCCGACACAACGAAGAAGCCTTCTCTCGGTTTCTCTCAGACTCCTACTCGGAGACTCCTAGACGCGTGTTTGGGTGGCTGCTTACTCTTACGTTTACCTCGTGACAGGATTCAAGGAGGACCCTAATCGAAATCAACGTTTCCGCTCGTTAGGATAGTCTGCTGCCGTCTGGTACTGCGATTCAGTGATACAGGATGTAAGGAAATAATAATACCAGCAGTCAGTCATTGCTAAAATTGGTAATGAGTAACATTCATCGGTCCTTCTTGACTGTTATCACCAGATTTACGGATGTTGATTATATACTTACAAGTATTGTAAGTATAAGTGTCACTTACTTGTTACTTTTACCGAAGTGTGCCAATTTGACTCATACAAGAAAATTGAAGTTTGTTGCAAAGAAAGTAGTCCTAAATCAATTTAAATGAAAGATATAGTATTAAAAAATTCATTGAACACATTTTTTAGACATAATCTATGTTTTTGAAATACATTTTCCGCAAACATTTCTATTACATTTAGAACAAAGGCTCTTACATCTATTTCTGTCACATGATTCTTGAACTTGATAATACTTCCGTGAGTCAGTAGTATGAATTTTTGACAATGGAACGAAAGTGTTTTCAACATCTTCTCCGTATCAATTGAATTTATATATGTAAGCTATAAATTTCATAAGTTATGCGATTAACTGTTAAATCATTTTATGAGTAAAATTGGCTCAGAATCGTCAAAATAGTGGAAAATATAAAGGATAATTATGTGAAAATATAATGGATAATGGAAAATGTTTTTCAAAAATAATATTTAAGTTTTATATATACATAGTAATCACATTTTGAAGAAGTCAAATTGGCTCAGGCTATAAATTTAGTGCTAACACAGTGAATGTCATAGGGGTTACTAGTGACTGACACTATTAAATTCAGATTTTAATAGAAAAAGTTTTGCTTCGATAAAAATGATGAAAGTAGCAAAAGGTCGGTGGCGTTCAACGTTTTAATGTTGTATAAAGTAGTATGAACCCTTTGGGAACGAATGTCACCATGCAAGTGACATCACGTTTCTATTCACAGGTCGAGTATTAACGTAAAAGCGATAGAAAATAATTTCGTTATCTATACCGTCAGAAGATTTTTTTCGATCTGATGATTCTTTGTTTTTACTAATTTGTATTGTATTTTATAAACTCCTTTTTTGTTTGTCGTTTTGTATGAATTGCAATAATTAACAACTTAAGGAATTGTGGCGCAGGCCCAGAGCTATCACAGCCCTGCTTTCATTAGTAAGTTAAGTTTACACTTTTGAAAATCGACTAGATTGGCTAGAAAAGTGCAAGGAGAAAGAAAAATAACTCGATTCTGCTGCGATATTCGGCCTCGTAAAATGACCATACATGGTAAGGGTTGTTTCGAGAAATTTCACACTTTGAGAAAATACAAAAGTGAACAAATAAGTGTATATTCTAATAAAATATTTATATTATTGTTCTTTAATAAAGTTTAAAATTCTGTTACAAAAAATATTTTTCAATTAACTTCAGATATTAAACACCTTAATATTATACATGACATTGCTTTCTTCAACAAAATTTGTTCGACCCAGCATAAAGCGCACTTGAAAAAACGCTCAACTGCAAATGGATAACATGAACCCCACCATTTATAAGTTTCCGAATTCTAACTTTAGAAGTCTTTATAGAAATTATCGTAATTATGTATGATAGGGCACTCATCACCGATTTCAATGATCTTTTTATCTGTGGTCAAGATGATAATTTAAAATAACTTTTCCCTGTACATAGAATCCTTGCACGGGTTTAGTTGAAAAAATATTTGCAAAAACTTCTGACATTTTTTCTTTGATTTGGAGTAAGCGCCATTGCGGTTTACTATATATCACATTTCCAACTGAAAACGCAAGGAGAAAACACGGAAATTTTTGTGAGATTTAATACTGCAGCAAGTGTTGGCAGGCTGCCTTACGAGCGTCTGTCTCAATAGATAGTCTCCCTCAAACCATCTAATACAATCATATGCGTAGATAAACCTAAACTAAATTTAAGCTATATCCCATTTATATAAAAGTGGGGATGATAAAAGCTTTGTGCGAATGTAATTAAGGAAAAAGCTGTTAGCCTATAATTTCACTGATTTAGATTCAACTCAATTACGAATTACCTGCACGATAATTGAATTTAGCAAACGCTGAACTCTTGTTTTCTTGTTTTGTGTATTTCCTATCAATATCATATATCTTCCACCTGTTATGTAATTATTATCTTACAATTAGTAAATAAGTCACTAGTTAATAGCTGATCTTCCTCAATAAACCACTATTCTCCCCAAATTACAAATTTCTAACGTCCGTCAAGAATAAATGCAATAAAATAATCTATATTGGAATTAAGTTTCTTATTACAAAAATCAATCTAATAATTCAACTTTAGAAGCAACGACATCAACATCGATCACCGACCTCAGCTTTCTAAAAGGTTTGTGGTTTGATAAGTCTATCCTTCGGGGCACTCGAAAGTTAACGGGTTGAACTGGTGGAGAACGGCTTGGTAAGGAAAGGAGGGGGACCAGGTAAAGGGACGATGGTAACATGGAGAAGAGGGGATGAAAATGACGACGCCAAAGAAGGAGGACAGAGAGAAGCGGTAGGCTTCCTGCATCCGACGTCTCGTCGAGAAACGTAACATAACGAGATGAAGTCAGTGGTGTATGACGTCACGGTGGTGGGCGTCCTCGTCGTTGCGCTAGCTCGCTTCCTGGCGACTGTTTCCGTGGAACGACGGAGATCGTCAACAAAGGACGACCACCCACCCAACACGGAAGGGAAGATTCGTCCCTCTCACCGTATCTCTATGTAACCGTATCGCGCAGGGACCTCTTCGGCCACTGGACTATGTTCGCCTATGTCTGAGACAAGATTGAAACTATGCAAGATGATTCTATTGGAGAAATTCATAGCAACGTAATAATGGTACTTCTTTGTCGGAACACGAAGATGGAATGGAAATTATTATCGATAATAAGTTGACAATGTTTGATGGTGTATATTATAGGCAAATAAACAAACATTAAGACACTTATCTGATCAGTACTTTCAACTCTTTTTGTGTTGACATTTTCGTTAGTCAACATCATTAATAAAATTGTAATGTGTTAATGATGAACTTCTTCGTTCATTTTTTCAAGTTAAATTAAGTGAATTTCAAGCAGGAAAGCCTGCGATTACATTTATGTGATTTTGTGCGATAAATTATTCTCTCCCTATGTTTTCGTTGTATGAAATAAGTTACTGTTATTTTGATGCTAATATACTCATCATGTATTAGGCCTAGAACTCAGTAAGTACCAGTCATCATTAAATTGGAAAATGAATAAAGAATTAGTCCGAATATTATTAAGGCAAACCGTTACTCAGCGATAATTTCGGTCAAAATAACTGAAAAATATTGTTTACCATTATCTCTTCCCAAACTAAAAGTTCTAAAGCTATAAACACATAATACCAATCATTTCAACAGTTCATTTACTAAAGAGATCATCAAAGGGTACAGAAACGGAACTGCCTTCACAATAAACCAAAATTAAGGTCGTAAAATAAAAATTGTTGAGCAGCTCTTGATATATCATATAACTAAACGTAATATTAATTTTATAGAAAAGATTTTATCGTCCAGCGTCTAACTGATATTTTCAATCTGTTAAATTAGTTTGTGCAAAACTTGAAAATTCCCTATTCAATTTACCGCATCACGACTATCACTCGTTATTGTACGACTAGAGGTTAAATTATATACCGTCATAACATAAAATAAAACTCACATTCGTTGTTTTCGCTCCTTAAACTCTTAGAAAAAGTTCAACGCTGAAAATATTCCAGAATAAAGCAGCATAGGAACGATTCGATATCATATACGCCGTAAGTAGAATAAGTACTCTAGCGTGTCTCGTTGCGGACCAATAAAACTGTTTTAGTCTTTTCTCGAGCTTGGTTCACGGACTCGGTACTATCTCGGCGCCTTTCACAAAGCGCGTCAGCCTGAGGACGGTAGAACGCAAGGATGGAGAAAAAGGAGCATGAAGGCGGCAAGAGGATGAGGAGGCGAGGGTAAAACAGGGGATGGTGGCCATATATACGACGGCCCCCATTGAGCGTCGTACTTTGAAAACTTTGGACGTTAAGAGAAAGGGTAGCTGGCTGCTCAGGACGTATTGTAAAGGCTCCGTCCGGGCAATGGAGATGGCTGACGGTGTAGTATAGGATACGAGGAGGGTGGCGTTACTGGGATCTCCTAGACATCGCTTCGATTTAAGGAGTGCCAGACCTATGGGGTGGCAGAAATGCTAGGATTTTGGATTCTATCAGGGAGGGAGTGAATCGAGGTAAGGGAAAGAGCAATGAAATGCTTTCATCCTGGTAAAATCTTCGAATATACACGAACGAGATTCACGAAAACATCGGAAGACGAAATAGGAATTCCAACCAGATCAATTTCTGTGAAGTAGAAAATAGAAGGTAGTACCGTGGAAAAGTGATGTACAAATAGAACGAAACTCAACGATGCTTTATTGATTTCATTTATATGTTCAA
Organism: Cerceris rybyensis; assembly: GCA_910591515.1. Classification (NCBI taxonomy): domain Eukaryota; kingdom Metazoa; phylum Arthropoda; class Insecta; order Hymenoptera; family Crabronidae; genus Cerceris; species Cerceris rybyensis. The sequence continues at coordinate 500,477 of OU342789.1, forward strand.
TTATTATCGGATAAATTTGATAATACGTGATAAGTTTCAAAGCGAGAAGTGTAACTCATTGTAATCGGCAGGGCAACATGTAAAAATTAATAAGTATTTTCTTCTTTTGGTTAATGTCGAATAGCAATAAATTTCTTGTTTGAAGTATTTGGAAATTTATGGACAGAGAATTTCTCTTTTAAACAGAACAAATTCGTTGCATTTTATCTACTTTTTTCCATCGAAAAATTGTATATCTGTTCTTCGAATTGTTTTAGAATGAATTGTGCCATGAATTTGTTCACGGCTACGTTACTGTATAATTCAAGAACAATTTTTTGCTTGTATTTCGAAGAAATCTAATCTTTTCTAAATGAAAGAAACATAAAAACGCAATGTTACTACTTTAATAAAATATAATGTTCTGCGAAACACTATGACAAGAGCTGTATAAAAATATATATTGTTCTACATAAAGGAAACGCTATTAAATAAAATTTGAATAAAATTGTGTAAGTCAGAAATTTCTGCACATGTGCTCAATATTATCGAGTGTTATTAATATATTTATTTCTCCTTTTCTTCATTTATATGATACAGGCTCCCAAAGTGACGAAAAGTATTATAAGAATAATACACAAGGAACTATAATATATACGTATATATCTATCAGGCATCGCATTTTTTTAGTATATGAAGTATATGTTGAAAGTTTCATTTCAAATCATTACGTATCAATAGAATTTAATAAGATTTATTTAGATCGATCAATTTTTACATGCAATAATGAATCAATAGCTGGTAAGATGAGATACCTTTTCCTTAAGGTTGTCAGTCAACAATGTATTGATACATAGATCATCTATGCATAGCAAAACTTCTGTTTAATTATAATTTAAAATAACAATCGTGCACGTGTAAAATAATTATACGTTTTCAGCACGACTTCAACTATTGACATCGACAGGCATTATGAAGACAATAGTCCATCAGAGTTACTAAAAGGAAGTCATTTCCCATAGCATAGCACGAAGACTACGTTTACAACGTTTCGTCCATTTCGTCAGCGTAAAGACAGCTTTTAGCTCCTCCCGCTTAGGTTATGCCGCATCGGTGATAGTAGGGAATGGTTGAAACACCAAGGACTCGTGCTAATGAAGGACGAGCAAGAGAGAGTGGGTGAGTTGGCCCAACGACGCGAGCAAAGGCCAACAGGTCGCCATTAGAGTATACTGTTTCGAACTACTAATAGCCAATTCATGCGCCCGCCCAGCCAAGCTCAGTCTAGCAGCCCCTCTGCTGTAGCCAACGCGACCAAAATCGTCGCCTCATATAAATAGACGCTATTGGAGACACTGTCCATTTCACCATGTTACCGCTTTATATGCTGACATAAGAACGATCTATTAGGTTGTCGGAAAAGTCGTGACGCATTTTGCGAACAGATGGCGGTCGATCATTTTTTAATGCACTAGAGTCATTCACATCTATATTATCGCTATATCATGTAACACTTGGCGGTTTCAGTGCCATTTTAAAAAAACAATTGAGTTATATCGTTGATTTTTAGAGATTTTACAGATTTCCATTTGTTTCGTTCTCTACAAAACTCCTTGCGTGGTGTACCTTTTAATTCCGATGAGACGGTAAATCAGCACCTTGTTCAGTTTTTCACTGATAAAGATAGGTCCTTCTACGATCGAGACATTATGAAACTACCTGAAAGATGGCAAAAGGTCATCGAACAAAACGGGCAATATATCATTGATTGATCTTTGTTCTCTATATAAATAAATGACTTTGAAATACATACAAAATATGCGTCATGACTTTTCCGACAACCCAATAATTCGAACATACTTTATCACAGCCTCAAATCTTTTATATTACACTCAAGTATGAAGCTTTGATTGAATTTTCTTGAAGTAGAGATTATTTGTGTTTGAAATTTCTTACAAACATTATTTTCCTTGATTTTATACTTCTATTCGACGATTAAGGAGAACTTCAAGTATTGTTTTTGTACGGGGTTTAGGTTTCTAAAGTAGACGATATCACGCCTTGGAGAGCGCTGGAACAATTCAGGGGGCGAGACCGGATGGTAGTAGCTTCAAGTGCAATTTAGGAGCATTGGATGAAAACAAGGGGACGATGAATGTATAAAGCAAAGAAAATTTAGAAATGTAAATTCAGAATAGAACGTAAGTTCTTTTCTGTATCTTTATCTTTTGCTCTTTAATCTTTAACTCTTTCATTATAGTAGTAACTAAAATTTAATAAAAATTTGGAGTTGATACTTTGGATCCGTGGTTGTTCGTAACAGCTCTTGAGATGAAAAGTAACAATTTTCTGCAACGAAAATTAGCATACTATTTTCGGTAGATAAGTGATTTGAACGACTAGCTGTAGTCTCCGTCATATCTTTAATATAATAAATATTTCTTATAAATATTTATAATTCATTATAGAATAATTTTATGTACTAGCAACAATTGTACACAATGTTGTATGTAGAATGTTCAATAGCTTTAACTTAAATCTTAAAATATTTTCTAAGAAATACCATCATAATTCTTTCTGTATATCGATGAAGAGCATAGTAAATGGACGCAGTAAATTCATATCAAAATTCGTGTATCCCCGCTCTCAAAATAAATATGCTACAAACGACTCCATTAATTTTTCATCAACTTTAGTTAAGCTAATAAAAAATAGGTTTAAATGATAATTAAATACGCAGTTACATCACAATAAATAGCAACCTACAAAAATAACAAAAAACTGTACATTTCATATTAAACTGGAGTTACTTTAAGTTTTTTCAGGATATCGTACATTTTGCTTCATCAACGCGATAGAAATATTGTGAGTGTTCCGTTGAAAGCGAGCTGGTTCAGAAATTATTGTATTTGTCGTCACACTCTCTGAAATGACAAATAACCTTCTAAATTATTAGGGAAAATGATTTACCATTTTTTAATAAACTTTTTATTATTAGCGTATACGTATAATACTCTTTTCCTTATCCTTTGGAACATCCTATATGTTTTAGATACACATACTATCCGATGTAAAACCGTAAAGATTAACGTTAGAATTTCTTTCGTCTTATTCAACTCGGTCAACAAGAACGTTAGACAAGAGTCCATATATACATTTACATATTTTCTTTCACTGTACACCTCGTATACTTTGCAATGACCTATATGTTCCAGAAACGCGTAATAATCGTTGTATAACCGCAAAGGTTAATGTCAAAATTCCTTCCGTCTTATCCAACTAGGTTAACGACAAAGTTGAATAGGAGTCTCTAAATACATCTACATATTCTTTTCCACTATAGAGCTCGAATGTTTTGCACGTATCTATACGTTATAATGTTATTTGTACTAATCGTTGTATAGCCGGAAAGATGAACATGAGAATTCCTTCTGTCTTATTCAACCCAATCACCGACAAAGTTTGACAGAAGTCCTTTTATATATTGCCGTCATAGCGTATAATTCAGTTATTCCATAAAATAGCTAGATGTTTAATGAAATAACTGATCATATTATTGGCCCAGAAGTCATCATAAGTGCTGTGCTCTGATTCGCCCGACGCGTCGCGACGGATAGAGACATCGTTTCGTTCTAACGTCATTTTCAATTTTAATGTACGATTGGCCGAAAAAGCGTTGAACGATGAAATAAACACATAAATGTTTAATTTTCGATTGTCATTTGCCGAGCTCAGATTTTAACTCCTTAGCCTACACCTACGTGTGAGTCTCGTGGCGCAGAAAATGGAATAGGATATTCTAAAGTCTTCCAGAAACTATTAAATTGACAATATCAGCGAATCACGAAATGGTCTCATTATTTCTATACTATTAATATCACGTTCAGTTGTACGAAATATCAGAAATCAGTGAAATCCTTTGGAATTCAGGAATTAATTTTGAGTGCTTGCACGCCCCATCAGAAAAGAAATCGTAGGTTAAGGGGTTAAGGACCGATATGACGGGAATAGACGGAGCGAGGACAGTTACCACTTACCTTGCACCACAAGCCAAGTGACTTCTCTATTTTGTCCGGCAGTAGTTATTTTATGAAACAGCGGATTTAATACTAAGTGAATTAATGAAATAACAGATTCAACGTTTTAACGATAACGTATACATCTCCATATTCTCTCTGACTATACACCCCGAACATTTTGCAACGCCTTATACATTTCGGAAATGCATAATATTCTTTGTGTAGCCGCAAAGATTAACGATAGAATTTCTTCTGTCTTATTCAACCGAGTCAACGACAACGTTCGACAGGAGTTTTACACACAGGTTGAACGGATATCTACCAACCGATATACGAGGGATTCCCAACGGTCCGCACCCTCCTTAGTACAATACTTGGTCCTCGTCTTACAGTCGCTCTGCCCGCGTAATTACGAGGGGAAAATTAAGCACCGACACAGCCGCCAGTCGCTCGACCTGTCGGTCCTTTCGCTTGGTTAACGAGAGAAAGACAGGATTCAAGCTTAAGACAAAGACGTTAAAGCGAACGAAGGGAATCACGTTCTTTACCGCTTACGAGAGAAAGATGCTAAAGAGTCTTCATACCGGCAGTGTCGCCTTGAATCTTAGGAATTAATCGAGCCACAAAATAGTCATTAAAAGATCATATCATTCAGTGTTACCACCTTTGACATCCTTCAACGTAACATTTTGAACGTCAGTGAATCAGCTATTGGTCGTCCTTTTACGGCTGAATATTTTACATTAATTGATAATTTCAAGAAAGTTTTTTTCTAACTTTTACTGCCTTTTCTTCATTTGTCACGTAAAGACAATATAGGAAAATGCTTTACTTTCTACTAAGAATGACAGTGTCTGGTTATGTGCATGTATTTCATGATTTTACCGTTATTCGAGAGACCCATAGGATCGGTAAACCACAAAAGTTATGTGTTTGAACTTCTGTAGAGTATATAGTTATGTCGGAGGTTATGGAAGAAGGTACTCTTTTCTAGTAACCATTTCTTCCTCTTTTTCCGATGCAAGTACTTTCTTGGCTCGCGAGAAGCGTCTCTCTACTTTCTTAATCCGTTTCACCGCATGGAACATTATTTTACGAGCCTGTGGTGGCATGGTATCAGCTGCGTCTTCAATGCGATCTCAACCCTCGTCATGGGAGTGGAATGGGGAGAAAGAAAGAAAAAAAATAAGAGGAGTCTGCCTTCATGGCGGTGAAGACCACACTCTAATGCGAGTTAATAATACTCCCCTATTTTTTAAAAGTCACTATTTTATTTATAAGATACAGTCCCATACGCGTAGAGGAATATTTACCAGACAAACGGCTATTATCTCAAACCCCACTGCGGCTCGGTTAACCGAAGGGGAGAAAAACCATTTCTTAAAAAGATACTCTGAATAAAAATGTTATTCTATCCTATAGCAGAATAACATTCGTTATTACTCTAATTTTCTTGAATTCGATAATTTCTTAGAATATGCAACTAAAAAAACGGATGGAAAAGTAAATAATGATAATCAAATACCATGAAGCCTCAATAATTTGAATCTCAATGACAGGAAATATCGTTGAGTTGTAGATTTTCCATTTTATGAAGTTTTCAACGAAGGATTTAAGAGCGCATCCAAAGTGAAAAGAATTGGTCGCGAAGAACTGCTTATAAATTGTTCACGAAGAAGGACAACAACGTAATCGTATTGGATCCGTATCGCTAGCAGATTGCGAACTGCTCCAAACTCGTTCGGTCGGTGTTTACAGCCAGTTCACTGTTAATCTTGGTCATTAAGTTCGTCAAGAACCATTACAACTATGTGCAGATAGACTTTGAGCTCGCGGAGAGATCCTTTGACATATAGCTTACCGGGTGAATACTGTTCGTCGCAAAAGTCTACACACTATTCTTCGACAACCTCAAGAAGTCTCCTGAGCGGCGGAGCTTCTCGCTAAAGACCGCCTATTCGCAACGTTTTTTTTTATTTAATCCGCCCTACTCAGCCTCCTGAATGAGGCACTTGACAAAGTCGTAACATTGAAATATCTTGACGCCTGGCGAATCAGATCGTGCCGAAACAGGTCTACGACCCAGAAACCGACAATTTTAATTCTAACAACTTGTTAAAATGTTTTCGATCAATGTTGAAGTTTTAAACTTTCTTTCAGAATTGAATCCACCATTTTTACAAAGAATATGACTTAGAGTTAACCTGAAAAAAAAGAGGGAAAGGTTGACAATTGTTCCCTAAATTAGTTGCGGCAAGAGACACACAGATTTGCACAGTGTATAAACGTTTTCTATTAACACCAAATTGATGATATTCATAGAATTATTCAGCCTTTACACACTACGTTCTAATGATTCACTTTGAGGAATTCTATTAACCCATTGAATGCTACGGAGGTCACCGGGGACTATTGAATTGAATGAAGTTTCACATGACATTTAAACTATTGTACATCATTTACAATTTTCAAATACATTCGATAGTTACTTAGATAAATATTGCGGTTAAGAAGATAAAGTAGTCCTGCTGATTATATGTCTATTTGTGTCTTTAAACTTTTTACCTTATAAAGATGTTATTTTAATAGAAAAATCTTTATTTTATTAGAAATGACAAAACTAGCGAAATGCCAATGGCGTCCAACGCATTAAATTTCGTCACCGCAAACAAAGACATAAACAGGAAAGTTTCAGGACCATTAAAAAAAGTGGGAGTCCAACCTTCTATTTCTAATTCACAAAACAAACATCCCCTACGTATACCTAAAGAGAAGTCTCCTTCCAGAACAAAAAGAACCAGGCGCTTTTTAAAAACCTAAGAGGGTTTGTTTAAAAACGCCTCTTTCAAGAAACGTTTCATACATGGTTACACAGTTTCCTTGAAATTTGAACTGGCAGTAATAGTAACAGGTACAAAGTAACGTTCTAGAAGCTTCGCTTAGCTTCTGACAAAGGGTTCCGCGAGAACAGGAGGAAACCTTGGTGCGGTAGGAGCCGGACAAAAGCGGTTGCCACGGTAATTATCGTCTACATGAGCGAAAAGCTAGGACAAGGAGAGACGCGTCCACGTGAACGACGTGGTCGTCGTCGACCTCTGCAACGACGACGAGGACATCGACGGCAGTGAGTAAGGTAGCTGACTGGGCTTCACCGAGTTTCTAGCCAACCAAGCAACCACCCAGAGTGCTGGACAAAGTTTCCGTTGGTCGTCGGGGCTTCCAGGCTTCTGGAAACTTTTGGCCCAACCCTCACCGGACAGTAACCGAGGATTGGGCTTCTTTGTCCACCTACCTGCTCTAACCGCTGGGCGCAAACATAGTCGCTGCAGTAATTGCAATAAACGTCGATTCGTCTAGGGAGAATTTGTTGGTCTACTGAGAGCCTTGGCGAGCCCTGACCGTTTAGAAAATCGATTTGTTCTGTTGGAGTGAAGTATGTGTAAAGCACGTTTAAAGAATTAATATACTTGGAATTTGCCGATTGGAATGGAACGCCTTGCTATACTTAACATACCTACACATATACTTAATAACTACTTTAGAAAAAGAGAAGTGAAGAGTTGAAAAACATGATTAATTAACTAATTTAGGATTTATATGATAGAAGTGGAATGTTGACTTCATTCCTACCCTATTACTTACTCAGATAATTTTGAGAACAAATTTAGAACTGGTCTTTTGACCGGCTTGATAAGTTTAGTGTTAAACTTATTGTTTTTACAATTAGAAAAGTGGTGACTCGTTTGCCTTTTGCCGTAGTTCCGGTTAGGCACAATGTCAGACTCGACAGTTAAGTCGACTCGCAACCTCAAGGCCCACGTTGTCAATTACGCCTCAACAAAGTTTCTCAGTTGCTTTTATCTGTATGAAAAATCTTACTTTTTAAATTACTAACGGTGATCCGTAATTACTGAGCTCTTAAACGTAGATTTCATAAATGGTGCAGAGAATGATTTGCCATGAATTAATTGTATGTAACTTGTTACAAAATCTCGAATTGATTTTTGCCGCAACAAATATCCAATTTGATAGTAAAATTGTGAAGCTAACAATTTTGGTAACTGCCATATCGTCAGTTTAGGTATAGATATTGTTGCGGCTTTCAAAATCTTATCGTGCATGTATAATCGCAATATCTTAACGATATATAAGTTTTGTTACCTCGCAAAGCTTCCTTTGTATACATATTTCGCAAAGGAAGCTTTATAAGGAATGCGGTATTGGTTGATGAAAATCCATCACGAATCTCCGACTTTGTCTCTCGTCTATAGTGACGCAACCAATTACAGTATTTTCCAACAGAATGGCACGGATTCTCTTACGCGTCCTCTCTCCCTCGCTCTACAACTCCTCTCCTATGGAATGTATGTAAATTAGATTCTTCGAGAACATCGCTTCCTTCAGAATCTCGCTGTTCCAACTCTCTATCTCTCTCTTTCTATCCCTGTCTCTTTGTAAACACATGGGGTCTTAAGACCACCAACACCGCCGCTGATAGGTTTGTATTCTAATTTCAGGCTTTGGTTTTCGCCAGGCTTTCCTTACGGAGCGAGGTAAGGTAGCACAGAGTAAGAGGAAGAGAGGAGGGGTACGTTTTCCTCGCTGCATCCATCCGCGAGGATGAAATCGCTTTCCGACTAATCCCAACGGAGCCTTCCACCCTCTCGCTCTCCCACTCGGTGGAAGCATACTCCTCTACATGATCCGCCTTTCTTATCCCGCGAGTAACCTTCTCCCGCTCCGTCAGCTGGGCAACCGAGAAATTCTGGATTTTAATACACATAAAATTAAAATTAGACTCGCATTTGCATCTGGTAATGGGAAAAAGAATGGTTTCACTCGCCACGAATTCTCTTACGCGGTTCGAGATCAGATAGAGGAGATTTCCCTTCGAAATTTGCAAAGAAATATGAAACAGGAAATATATTATCTTGTGATACCTTCCGCAATGTCGGGTGATTTAATTTTCTGAACGTTTTAACTAACTTTGAAAAAGATATTCGTAGAATATGTAATACTTTTAGAATACTCGTAAGAAAGTTAGAATGTGGCAAAAATTATATAAGATTATTTTTGCTATTAGATTCTAACCCCTGATTTATATGGAAAATGGGTTCCTTGGAAAACCGTATGAATTGAAATCGTGGATTCTGATACATAAAACAGTAGAAGAAAGACAAATGAAAGTGTGCGTAATTCAGTCATTTACTCGAGCGTCAACAAAATAAAAGTATCGTGTTGATCGCGGGATATGTGTATTTTATAAATTCAAGTGTGACATTCAGATATTCGGTTTTCCAAGGATAACCGTAAATAGTAGCACAGCTGGTCTGAAGGTAAACCCGCCTAAAGTATTAAATGACACATTTTGTTAAATGTTTTTTTCTGAGAATTTATTTTCGAAAATACCGAGATTAAAAAATCAAAAGGTACAGGGTGTTTAAAAAATCATTGTGACAACTTTTAGGGGTTATTCTACACCCTCGGATCGTTAGAGACTAGCGGAAAAATTTTTTTTTCATTGACTCACTGTCATCGATTGGCAAATGTTTTTCATTGTCTCATTGCATTCGTCTTGCTGCGTAAGTAAAAAATGTTTGAGAACAATTATATTTTATCTATCATTTCTTGTATTCTTCGTATAGTCAACTTATAAGGATGAGATGATTAAAAAATCGTATCTATACTAATATACTAATGTATGTACTAATATCCAAATATCACCATTACTTTACTATCATAAGATTCACCATCATAAGTTTCCATAGAAAGCAAAGCGTTATCATATTTGGCAATCTAAACATTCTCAAATGCCGCTCAGTTTGCTGAAATGTTTGAAAACCATCATATGCGGTATAACTATTAATGACAATATTGTATGCTAGTCTCTTTATGACAAATAAAGTCATTTAACAGTAACCTAACTATTCTGTATTCATTATTTTGTTTCCCACCTTACATGTACAAAGCATAAAGTGATACTAAATATTACGTTTCGATCGAAATGATCAAAATTAATCCCCGAGACAAACAATTTCAAATATAATAATTTTTCAAACACCTCCGTACGTTCACAGTACTAAAACAGTGTAATTATATTTCAGGATATAATTCTCTATCAACATAGATCCAATGAAGTCCACGAGGCTTTAATTCAAAGGTCCGCGCAGACATTAATTTAGATTATACCTTCAGCCGGTTGTGGCTAAGCAAGGTTAGAGGTGTTGCGGATACAGGAATTGAAAGCTTCTATACGACCACCGAAAGCTATATGTTACACACCTTTCACTATTAAGTCGTCTGCCTTCAAGTCTCGCTGAAATTTGGGTAAATTCAACGATATAATCCCCGGTACAAGTAGTATTGAAAGTAGGAAGTCCTTATCGCTCGTGTAGTTATACGAGATCTATGATAAGGGAACGGCATGGAGACTGGAGCAAAGGGCGACGTCCACAGAGGTTTGCCTAAGTCGCAACCGCGGCCTAACGACGGCTATCAGTGGTATATCGGGAAAGGAGAGGCTCAGATCTTATCGGTGCGTTACTACCTAAGCTGTTTGCGTCTTGTAAACTCGAAGATTACTAAAGTGGTCTTTCGCTCTCTCTCACTCTCACCCTTCCTCAATCTTCTATCTTTGTCTATCTTGCTCCATCTCTATATCTAGGTCTCTTACTCTCTCGATACTAGATAACGTGGCCAAAGAGGAAACCATGGATGAGGGTCTGGAAGCGAATGGAGGCAAAGGAACCTTGGACGATATTGAATGTGTGAATTGCGGTGTCTGGGATCTTCCGACCCACCCCAGTTCTTATCCTCTGTAGGTGAATTCAAGATTTTGCAAAGGAACATTGATATACCCAAACTATGATTTGGTGCATATCGAAATTTTGATGAATTGACGTTAAGTTATTTTAAAGGCTTGAATTTTTATGTCCATTGTATTATAACTTTGCTCATTAACTGTTAAGTACATGATATGTTATGGTTTTTGCTACTTTAAATTAGCAGCTACTGTTGAGGGAATTATCGTGCAACTATATTATTATTGTTATTTCTTCTTTGTTAATTTGTAATGATTTTCATCTCCTAAGAAATGTTCAAAAATAATGAATGATAAAGTCATTATCAGAGTACATTTAAACTGTCATTTGAAAGAACGATATCAAATTTCCTCGACAAAGAAAAACTTCTGCTAGCTCACACATAGAAAACAATTTAAAACGAGGTCTCTGTAATTCTTTCAAGTTTAACTGCTAATGGTTCTAACAATAAGAACCACTTTGTAAAACTCTTCGGCATACAGATTAGTGTTACAGACATTAGTTTTCTAATATTATTATAAGTATATTTGTATGGTGACTGAATATCGTTTAATAATTTATTAAACAAACATGATGCCTGTGATAAGTATTGTTCAAAAATGCCAATTCTATGTTCTCAAAATATTTTATTTCTTTGCGTCTCGAAGGTTATTCATTCTTCGGAATATCTGTGCTTCAATGAGTTAAATAATAACTTTATTCACAAAAACAAAATACAAATGCCCTTACGCACGAGAGTATAAATACATGTTTTTCAATCACAAGATTACATAACATAGTAGTAAACTTTAACAAATACATAAGGGAAGCATCTCGTTTGGGCCAGTTTTGTCTCGAGAAAAAAAATTTAGGAAAATAAACCTCGAATTGAGTTAAATGATTGGGAAATAATACAAGTAGTTTAAGCGATGTTACCGAATAGACTAAGAAAAATGAGAGAAGTTACATTCATGCAATTTTTCAAAAACAGAAATGGCTTGTACCATTATTTATAAGTAATATCACATTTTTTACTCTCACTTTTTTTTAATAGTCAAAAAATGTTGATGGTCAAAACATCAATTTCTTTAAAGTCTTGAAATACACTTCAGAAATTCTATGTGGGAATAATTCGAAAACGAGAAATGTTAATTGTAGAAATTTTGTTCAATTATTAACACGATTCGAGTAAACTATTAACACTGAACCTACCAACCCATTCAAAAGACCGGTTCGAAAGTTCTAAAAACTATTTAAATTGATAGGGTAACCGTGAAGTTAATATTTCACGTCTACCTTATAAAACCTAAATTATTTAATTGATCATCTTTTTCACCTGCTAGTTTCAATTTTTCTACAGCAGTTAATAAGTGTGTCAAATTTTTGTAGATAAAACGTCGGTAGTTTTAGTGTAAGGGACTAACCACTTATTCCAAAATAATCTTATTATTTATTGTAATAAGTCTTATTGAACACGGCTACATTTCAATCTTCCCCTTATTAATTCTAGTGTTAAAAGATGTTGAAACAACTATATTTAGTTATAAAATTCTTTTAATAGGGAAGAGAAGCACAGTAAGAAAGTAGCAAGAAAAACAGAGTAACTGTTCTTACCTCGATAAATCGAATACACCTGTTTAGCTCTTAGAACATTTGTACAAGTTACTGATACAACAATCTCGTTATCGAACTTGCTGATACTTAGTTTCTCCTCGATATTAGTTTCAAGTTATGCTGGACTTACATAAAGTTAAACTTTCACGAACGAGTCGTATCGATGATGTAAATTGGAAATGCAACGAAAGCATCGCAGTGGGAATCGAAAACAATTTATTTATAAATACAGTGAGATTCCATATAACGCGAAACTCCTACAATTAGAAACACAAACTGCAACATAGTTTTTGCATGAAATGATGTTTAGCACATTCTTGAAAAAAGTACAAAAAAAATATCAGCAAATAAAGATTAAATAAATTCTGAAATTAGGCGTAAACCTTTTTGAGAATTATTATATCTTATAGTTAGATAAATGTAAATGTTATTTCTTTTTGTATGGAAAACATTTAAATATTTATTTCAACTTATTATGCTGTGACTATGAAGTCCACACCACACGATTTCTGTATTTTACGAAACGTATTTCGGATGACCATAGAAAATCTAGTACAATCTTTTTGAAGTCTTCGACGAGGATTCTCGTTATGATCTCAACAATGAAAGTACATACTTTTTAATCAAATAAGCAACCAAAATTAGTCTTTATATTATTACTTCTATAATGTACCGACCCTCCGATCAATTAGTACATAAGATAGGTTTAGCGAATATTTGGGAAACACAAATATCTTATACTGCGGCTCACTCAACATCCGTTATTCCACAATCACCTCTGACTCACTACTTCAAGTCCAGATCTCCTATTTTTCCATTCCGACCTTTCAACTCTCTAACACAGTCACCGTTCCTTACTCATCTCCGAAATTACTGTTCCAAGTCCGAAATCTTACTTCTTATTTTGACCTTCGGCTTGCATCTACCATTATGACCACTCCCAACCCGCCTCCAAAAACCTTTAAAAATCCTACATCCCTTTTCAAAAGTTCAATCATAATAAATTCAGCACTCTTATTCATTCATAATAATGTAAGACCTCACGCCAGCAAGGCGCCGAGCTAGGCGTTCTCACGCCTGGCTTTCATCAAGAAGACAATTCCTCCAGCGAGGGAGGAAAACAACCCTCACCCCTACGGGGCCTTTTCGGGGAAAGGAGGTCCTCGAAGGACCCAGCAATAGCGGAGAAGAGGGAATTAAGTAGCAAGAGATAGTTGATATGTAGTTGATAGATAGTTGTTACGGAGTCGAAGCCTTGCATATATCGAGGGAACACCCTTACAAGAGTGACGTCGCGAAAAAGCGATTTAATATTTGTATTATTGGCGCGAAACGAGTCTATTGTATATTGTATTTATCGACGCAAATATTTATAAACGTCCGTATTATATTATATATATATAAAAAGAAAAATCGGTGTCTTACAATAAGTTCAGTACTATTATAAACTCATATTCAATTCTGTCAGTTCAGCGCTATTGCCAAGTTCAACTAATTGTGAGAGTCATCTTCTAATTCTAAATTTCACATTTTAATTCTAATTCAATACTCTCACAAGTCTTCAATAAATCATTCGTTATTTAATATACAGGGTGTCCCGTAACTGGTGGTACAACCGAGTAGGGGATGATTCTACATGAAAAACTGAGTTGAAAATATAGAATAAAATTTTTTGATACAAGGCTTTGTTTTTGAGAAAAATGGGTTTGAATTACCTTATGATATTCTGACAATGAGTTACCTACTCTGAGTTCTGAGATACCCTATTCTGAGTTACCTCAACCTTTGTTAGCGATAGAAGTGGTATCATTATACTGACAGTGTCTGTAAACATATCTAGAAGTACGAAGGCAATTTCCGAGATACCCAGACGCGAGGCAGTGGAATTCGTTGAGCCGCAAGTAAGCCGAGTGCACGCGCACTAGACAAATTTTCAAACTTATTTTTCTCGAAAACAAAGCCTTGTATAAAAAAATTTGATTCTATATTTTCGACTCAGTTTTTCATGTAGAATCTTCCCCTGCTCGGTTGTACCACCAGTTACGGGACACCCTGTATAAAGGGTGGGCAATTTTAAGGTTAGGAAGTAAATAGACTGTCAATTGTTGGAATGTTAATAATTGAGCTTGTCATCCTCACATTTATTTAATAAAAACTTGGGAAATTTTAACCATGGGACGCTACACTCTTAAACAACGAATTTTAATTGTGAACATTTCCTATAAAAATGGTGAAAATTTTACTGTATCACTTCGTAAAATTCGAGCGGCTTTTCCTCGTAATCAGGCTCCTTCTGAGACCGCTGTGCGTAATTTAATGGCTAAATTCGAGACTTACGGTACTGTTGCTGACAATAGACCAACACAATACGCTCGTAGTGGCCACAGTGATAAAAACATAGCCGCTGTACAGCAAAGTGTTGAGAAAAAACAATTCAGTTATTGCACGAGAAATTTCCAGGTCGCGTAGATTCTCGATTTGGCGATGTCAATTGACCGCCTCGTTGCGGTGATTTAATCTTGTGATTTAACGCCGCTGGACTATTTTCTCTGGGGCCATTTGAAAGGCCGGGTTTACGTGAACAAACCACAAACAACTGACGTTCTGAAAGATGAAATTCGGCACTGCATTGACGCGATACGCGAAGATATGCTGCAAAATGTGATTCAAAATTTTGCGAAAAGAGCGGACGTCTGTCGACATGCTAGAGGTGGACAGTTGCCCGAAATCATATTTCATTATTAATTCTCATATTTCTACTTTACATTGGTATCAATAAAACTGAATTTATGAAAAAAAGTGTGTCTTTAAGCGAATTTACTTCTTAATCTCAAATTTGCCCACCCTGTACAAGTACAAAAGTATAAATTCTGTTATTTTGGCGGATCCTGTGCGCGAATCGCACTATTCGCCGTTACATTTCTTTTAAATTTTAAGTACCTTACTACTTTGTTACTTTCACGTATTTTCTATTTATATATACAGTGTCAATATATAATAAAATATTTTAGGATACAATATACTTATATATAAATAGTTTTTTTTAGCCTCCCGGCCACAAAGCGGACTTGGTTTACATTTGTCTTTCTATTGCCATTCAAACTTACACTTTCGTTCATACCTATTCTTTCACACCTCTTCCACACTCTGACTCTTATATTCTAATATCTTCGTATCTTTGGCCCAATTTCTTATCATTTACTCTATTGCACTATTCTGTTCCTTTCTCCCTTCACTTCTTTCTCTACCTTTCTGCCCTCTTACCTTATTGCTTTTACTACCGACTTATCCCTCTCGCTCCCTCTCTTTTTTCTTCTTTACTACGTTCCTTATCCACTCTACCGCCCTCTCGCACCTACGTCTCTCCCCTCACTAACTACGTCTCTTATGCTGATACCCCTTTCCAGTTCTCTACACTCCCTTACAAAGTGTTCTATATTTTCAAATTTGTCCTCACAAAATTCGCACTGCCTTTGTTCCTCTTCTTCCCAATATCGGTTCCATCTTTCCAGCGATCCACATCTTGCTTGCGCTACCAATTGCTGACTTCCCTCCTTTCCTTCCCTGTCTAATTGTAAGTATTGCGGTATCGTATCATTTCAATGAATTACAACTTTATATCGATTGGATAATGCTAATTAATTTGATAGTTACTTTCACTCTGCACATAAAAACTTTACATTTTCGGAATAACAGATTTTCTTATTATACCACCTCCACTCTTTAAAAAGTTTGCGATCTCTTGCTCCACCAAATTTTTCGAGAAAAACTGAAGTTTCGCATTAGCAAACGGCGCGGAAGAAAAAGAAAAACAAGAGAAATATGCGCACGGACCTACGCAAGCATTAATGCAAATACATTCTATGAGATAGGAAACTCGCAGAAAAGAAGTAAAGTGAAGTAATTATAAGACAAGAATACTTAAACAGGCGAGGGAAAATTTGAAGAACGAATTATTCTAATTGTAAAATCTTAAATGCACCTCATGTTTCGTCAACATGTACTTCATCGTTTCAAAATTCATCGTCATATTTATCCCCCGTCTCATAATCAAAGCATTTCAATCATAGACATTTCCTGAATTTCGAATCTATCTCCCGTCACGTACTCTATTTCGATAGACGGAAACATTTACTATGCAAAGTAACAAAGTTGTCGCTTCTCTGACAGTAACTCGTGAAACTTGACACTCTCACGGAAGAAGCGTAGACAGGATAGGTGAACGCGCCGTCCGCGGAATCGCGGATTCAACGACCAAGTAATAACTTCGAAGATGACACAGGTCTGCCAGTCGCAGAGTATCACGTTTAGGAAACACGTACGAAAGTGGATAAGCAACAGTACCGAGCGAAGTTCATTCGCTCTATGACGCGTCCAGAATAGGTTATAGGTAACGCGCCTACCACGTACACACTACTGTCTAACTCTTCTTCTGACTACCCCATCTAGAGACCAAGCTTCCCCCTTGTTCGTTCTTAACCCAGTCTCCCTCGAAGGAGAATGCAATAACAACTGGAAGTTGCTGCACCTCCTTGGGACCATTCTCTGACGATACCTTGGCTCCGAACGTGCATTACTAGTTAGCCTCCATTAGTAATCTCTCCGAGGTATTCTTGAATTGAATGTTCTACGTGAAAGCCAAGTCACCATAGATTATTTGAGAATTTTGGTGAACATTTTTTTGAAGAGAAATGTCCATGAAAAGTGTAGAAGTTCATAGGTGGTTATTTACATTTAATCAGTTAGATATCTATCTTCGATCGGAATGTTTTTTCGCCATTTTGGAATTTGGGATGCGTTTCAATTGGATAAGGAAAATGAATGATTTTGAATTAACATGTAGAAAGTATTGAAATGTCTAGTGATATAAATAATGCGGCATTCAAAAATAGAAAGCGACACGGTGATTTCTCTTAAACTTCATATCAGATTTTGCACATTTGATTAATGAAAGTTGCTAGTACAAGTGTGCAAATAATGTTCTATCTTGTAGGATATAATAAAGTGGTAGATATAAAATGCTGAAAATTATATAAAAAATTTCGATCTGATAATTTCAATCTTTTTGACCAACAAGTATTCGCTAGCAAAATTGTGAAGATAAAGAAATTAGGAAGCTGTTAAGTAAAAATTTGTCACTAAGTTAAAAAAAATAGCAACATATTTATTGAAGTGATAACAATATAGAAAAAAGGAGACTTTTAATGGGGAATCAGATTTCGTATCACAAAAATCTTTGGTCTCAATTTGAAAAAAGGATGAAGAATGTCTTTTACTTTTTTGTATTGTACTTCAAGGACTGGATAATACGTGATATTTTTATAAACAGATTATAAATGCATGTTGAAAAGACACCAAATTATTTTATACACCAAACAATCCATTCTCGAATTTTCAACGAATATGATTTACCTTATTTATACATAAAAGTTGGAAACTTCAATAATGCTGTGGAGCTATTTCTTGTTCACATCGAACTGTCTTCTATTATGGCAACTCTAGATGTACAAAGGCAGTGAAAATGACTGGTTCCCTATTTTTTATAAAAATTCTCCAAGTTAGAAGGGGAGCCATAGAAGAGACATCTTATGTTCGTCTTATAAAATAGAAATTATAAACATCTTTTCCACCTTCTAATTCCAATGTGTCGAAAGTACTTTCCAAATATATTTAAATATGCTAGATTTGATGCTGGTGGTTCTAGTGTTAAAATAAGTACTCAATAATAAATAAATAAGTGCCGAAATACCAAATTCATTGATGCGAATTGATTGGAAATGATTGAGGCGAATTAATATAGCGTAATTAAATTAATTACATTTTACTTTTAACTTAACACTTTACCAACCGCTATTTTTATAACATCCTGCCCACTTCTGACCGGTCACTTTGCTGCAGATACTTCCACAATACCGATATTTCTTCGAAAATTACAAATTCTCATCTCTGAGTCCTTAGTATAGTAAACCGTAATGGTAAATAACAAATTATTAATTGTCATGTCAACTAATTAATAAGATAAAAGTTCAAAAGAATTGAAATCGAAAAGCCTATTAATAGGCTACCGGTCGCTAAAGTGTTTAGTGAACAAATTTTTAAGAAGAACACGATTTTTTATCGGCACAGTAGTACGAATAGAGAAACATTATACGTAAACCTAAGTATTAATGCAAAAGATCTAACTAAGTGTGTAGGGAATTTTTACGGCACCAGATTTTCAAATGACTTCAAATTAAATTTATTATTACATTAAACAATTTCAGGAAAATAAAAAGAAGTTTACTAAACTACAATGTGATTGGGATAGTTTGTCCTAGCTTCTGATCGTCTGTTCATGTATCAGTGATAACAGTTATAAGAAGAAATGAAATTGTCGGAAGCATCACAAAGAAGTAGATACGAAAAAAAAACACAATGAAACGGAACATGTTTCTTCCCAAACGCTGTTTTTCTCCACCTTCCCGTTCGCCTCGTTTACAGCTACTATCGCCTTAACAATTGTTACAATTCGCAACTGCACCGTTCGATGGTCACGAACCATTTACTCGTACACTCATTCGTAGCAGACTAATTAATACGCGCCAGGAGTATCGAGCAAACGTTTCTATGAGGATTACCACATTAAATGCCGTCCACAAGGAGAAGCAGGGCCAGTCGCGAGGCTTTCCCAAGATTATTCTAGGGGACAAGTCCAGCGAGAAAGCGACTCAAAATCGGTATCCATCGGCCCGTAGAGTCTACCCCTCTGTCACCAGACGAATACGAAATCGACGAGTTGGTCTCACGAGGGTCGAAGGGTCGTTTCCATCGCCTTACGGGTTCGCGCCAGACCAAATTAACCATGAATGGCCAATTAACCTGGAGACTGTGCCAACTAACCGCCATGGACGATGTTACCCTCAAACTGAATTGATCGTCGCTCTACTGGTCGGACACTTAATCGCTAACTAACGAATGTCCAAAGGACAATTCTAAGAGCATCAAGATTTCATTTGTTTCATTGATTAATCGATATTGTTGGGAAATTGCTGTCCGAAGATTTCAAACGATAGATTAACGTTTTCGATGTTGCTTCCCGTTGATTATGAAAGTGATTGAGAAATGTTTATTGAAGTAATCGAAAATGTTCATATGTAATAGTTTCCTTACAGTAGTTATCCCTTGAATAAATTAACATTCTTATTGTACACTGTGTATTAAATATATTAGAATAGCTGCCGCATTTGTGCTAAATATTATATTTGCAACGATCGAAATTTGTTTCGTGAATCATTAGGTGGTTGTCATTTTCTTCTTTCAACTAAAATATAATTATAAAATAGTTATCATAACATTGAGAGTAGATTTACATGTTTGTATATCATACTCTTTAGGAAAACAAAAAACACTACGTAGAAAGGTAAAAGAAAATAATGGCAAACATTAACATTGCGAAACTAAATAACCGCAATGCCAGAACACAGGTTATCATATTCTACTGATTTGTAATTACAAACGCTAAACGTGAAGTTAGTATACCTGCCCCTAATTTACAAACTCGAAATTTTTAAATTCATTTTCTTTGAAAATATTACGTTTTTCTTTTCGTCTTGTTTCTGCAAACACGGTCACAATTCGATCGAATGACATTACGATGACAGAAATACCATGTAAATTCGATTGTCATGGTGACAAATCGTAAATAATGCTAACAAAATGCACAGCAACTTTGTGGGTTGACCAAATATCAAAAAAGGTTACGCGCATTGTTTAAATCGTTCTCTGGCGATCATTTTCGCGAAAGCGTAGTAGGGGCTTGAGAAAAAAAGCAATCCCCGGTTCTCACACCCTTGTAGCAACGCTCTAAACTGTCTTCCTCGAAAGAAAAGAGAACAGGGTGGCTACCATACCACGCGATGGTACATTTTTAATTACTTACACCCACGCAGCTGCATCGCGCGATGACTATAAATCAAGCGAAGCGCCGCCCAACAAAGTAATTACAGCTTGAATTTTAGATAATATGGCCGCAAGCACGGCTCACGTTCGTTCTCCCAGTCCCCAAAACTCCCACACCTACCATCCAACCAACCCCCATTTCGTCTTGATCCTCTGTAAATAAGCTGCTGGTGCCATTGCTGCCCGCTTTTTGTTAATCGACAGAATCTCTTTTCTTGAAACACTTTTCTTGACACAGTTTCATTCCCTCAAATAGATACATAATAGGGTTCCATCATCATCGCATCGGAAAACTTATGAGTTTTATTTAGAAAGTGTATGTATACTTATCATTAATATGTATAATGATCTAAACGTAGTCTTGTATATTTGAGGAGCACACTCTAAATATAAAATGTTTATACATAGGTGATGAAATTATTGCAATTATAAAGTTAATAAGTAATATTTTGATTTGAATGATTAATCAGACTCGTTCTGTTACACTTTAATTTAATACTATAATAGATCAACCGACTCAGAATAAAGAAGTCGAAAACAGAATCAAATAAATCAGTGAGTCTAGCTACTTGATCATTTCTGGGTCCTTCGAGCAACTCCGCCTGCTTCTCCCAACCGTTCTGTTTCGCCCAACCAAGCTTGCCTTGCCTTTCACCTCGCAGGTTCGGACCTATTGGCACAAGCGTGGTAGCATACTGGGGCGACATTCGCAACTAACCGCTCGCGCTGGAAAGACGTGCTGCGCTCGCCGACGACAGTAAACAAACCGATGCGCGTGACGCATCGATTGAGATTATGTATACGTCGAGAAACAGTTTCAGATCGTATTACGTCGCGTGTAGGATAAAATAACAGTGTTATTCGTAAAAATGTATGCTAAGATATGTCTTAAAATCTAAGTCTCAGGCGATATAATTTAATTTCAAGCGCAAATAAATGGAAAATTCAGCGATGTAAGAACGTTAGCCCTCGCGTCAAACAATACATTGTTGCCGCCGCGATTGTCTTGCTGATAGATTTTAAGATTTCAGGCAGTTACAACAAAGAAGAGCAGGTAGACGAACGAAATCTTTGCGGTAATTACTGAATACATATGAGAAATTTCAATCCGGTACCTTTCGGAACTTCTTAGTTATTCAGTTTTTTAATGAACCGTGTATAATGGGTACATGATATATGCGACGTAGTGCGATCTGAAACTGTTTCTCGACGTACATATAATCTCAATCGATGCGTCACGCGCATCGATTTGTTTACTGTCGTCGGCAAGCGCGGCACGTCTTTCCAGCGCGAGCGGTTAGTTGCGAATGTCGCCCCAGTATGCTACCACGCTCGTGTCAATAGATCCGAACCTGCGAGGTGAAAGGCAAGGCAGGCTTGGTTGGGCGAAACAGAACGGTTGGGAGAAGCAGGCGGAGTTGCTCAAAGGACCCAGAAATGATCAAGTAGCTAGACTCACTGATTTAAATGGTAAAGTAGAATTTTATCTGTTTCTATCCTGTAATGATAGAGCTATATACATAATATATTTTTATATATTTTATGTATTAATACATAAGGTATTTCCTTAAAAAATACTAACCAATAGATTCGATATTATTATTCACATGGAGAGAGCAAGGTCTTCGTCGCTCCAATTACGCTAAAAATTTGAGCACTAGCATAATTGAACATGCTGTTTATAAAGATGAATGTTCATAAGAGTAGACACTTAACAGGTTTTTAAATGTTTGCAATTCAAATTTCATGGTTCCAGACAACTTATTTTTTGATAAAATTGCAAGTAGCGTAGTAGTAATGCTCTAAAAATGAAAAGAGTCGGGGTTTCAGCCCTTTCATATTGAATAACTTTCGCTCGATTTATTTTTATAAGTTGGTGTACCAGTGCTTTCAAAACATGCAATATCCTCTTTTTTCATAATATGCACATATATCCTTCAAAATTAATTGCGCATCATGACACATTTCTAAACTTATTTTGTTCTCAATGGCTCTGCAAATATTTAATTGCTTCGTATAATTTCAACTTGGTTGAACTTTTAATCAAGATATATTTTTCCCTATATATTAACCCTTTGCGGACGACGGGCGAATATATCCGCCCTGAGAAAAAAATTGGTTATAGTTTGTCGGTGTATATATAAACGGTTAGAGTTGAAAAATTAAAATATAATCGTTGAAATATTATTTTACAAAGAGTAAATTTCAACTTGTATACATTAAAAGACTGTCTTTCCAATGAAAAAGTGTTTTTTCATCGCTAAATAATTGATTGTTTCTCGATATTCAAAAATGCCTCCGTCCGCAAAGGGTTAACACGTTACATGTCATGTTACATGTCATATGACTTTAAAATTATAATATTTAAAAATCTTGTTACAAATAAAACATTTAAATATTGGCACTGAAAAGATAAAGCCCCGCCGTTCAGACACAGGCCTTGGACATCTCCAAGGTTTATTATGCGGACCGTTAAGATTCTCCTCGGCCACGAGTTTGAGATTTTTTCATACTTTCAACATTTCTTAAAAGTATGACAGTATAGTAAACCAGGGACATTGGCAAATGGTCTAGGCGCTCGTTGCTTGCCCGTGCCATTTGCACATGCGACGCATATGTGCTTCCGGGAAAATTGTCCGGTCTTCCTGGAAAACCTTGAGGGTTAACGGAAAGACCGAGCCTTTCAAAAAAGTCCATTTCGGCCGGCCAGTCCCGCACGGAGCGAGAAACGTTAAACGTGAAATAATGACCCTTATCGTCAAAAATCGAAAAAATCCGAAAACACATATCCGCTAATTTGGACCATAGTTTGTGTACATAAATTTATTTAATTTATTGCGAACGTTTTCTGGGAGATATTAACAAAAAAAATTAATTTTTTAATACATTTTTTAAACAAATAACTTTTAGGCGACTTTTCTTACACAGTTAAATTCCTGGTCGAAAAACAAACAATTTGAAAAAAAAAATTGAAATTTTTTGGCCGCTAGTTACCGAGATATTCCCAAAAATGTGTTTTCTGCCCTCAACTTTGAATGGTGTTTTCACCTCTTCAGAGTGGATGGTTGCCGATAAAAAAATACGTGTCTAATATTCTTACGAGGACTATCTGTGAAATAAATTTCATCAAAATCGGTGTGTACGAGTTCGATATGTTCCCTTGTAAGTAAAACCAAGTGTATCACGTAAAAGTATATAAAAGTTAAGGCTTCCATTCTCAACTAGATTTTTTTACGTGCTACATACCTATGCCACCTTTGGCGATTCAAAACTCACCTCGAACAATAAATCCTAAACAGAATGACCACAGAAGTCAAATGAAAAAGTGTCAAGTACCTCGGTGTTTCGTGTCTTTCAGTAAATACAACAGTTCGGCGACTTGTCATAGCTGATGACACCACTAAGTAGGTATAGATTTACGATTAAGCGAGAATGGGACCAGGAAACGACGTTGGAATTGTTTACATAATTACGCGCCAATTAAGAGAATAGGCTGAAGAAGGTAGGAGGAAAAAGAGAATCGGTTGCGGAGTGGCTGATGAGGGGGCAGCTGCCGTCTCTCGATTCCCGCGCAATTAAGGTGCGGTTGAGGAAACCTAAAAAAAGAGGCACGCTAGGAAAGAGTGGAATTTAATTAGGAGAGCTTGTGCTCTCTCGTATTCCCAGAGATCCATGAAGAAACAAGACAGAAATGGTAAGAGAAGTAGGTAGTTATTGAACGAGAGAGAAAGTTAGGGAGTAAGAGAAAGACAAGGAGTTAGACAGAGAGTTGGAGAAAAACAGAGGGAGAAGGAGAAATGATGAGAATTATTGAACCGTGTAAAACTCGAGTGAGACGAAGGGAAAAGAGATAAAGATAAAACAGCAGCGGTAGGGTATCGTCAGCGAAGACATAACAATCAGGAATATGATAACACGCAGGACGGATGCTTTACCTTTACCTCAGACCTCCGTGAAGATCCTTCGAGGAGCCGGTTAGAAAATGGAAGGGAAAGGAGAAAGCGAGAGATAGAGAGAGACGGCGAGAGAGAGTAGGAGAGAAATGAGCACGAGAAAGAGAAAGAGAGAGAGAGAAGAGAGGCGAGATGAAAGATGATGAGTGAAGGAACCGCGGTAGGAGTAGGGGCCGCTTAATTAGAGCCAGACTTCCGTAGGATGCTTGAGGCTTCCCTACGCTCTAAACTTCTATCTTCCCACGGTTTATCCGCGTAAAGTGGCTATCTTGAAATTACCCTCGAAATTATATCGAATTTCGGACTCAGAATGCCTGACGCAAACTTGTTTTCTTTTGTATCGGTTATCGTCAGAATGGTACCCTTACTTTGACGCTATTGTTCCGTAACTCAATTATATTGAACATTCAAGACACAGTTGATGATCAAGTATATGCGGATTCTATAATAATGTATCTAATTCTCCCATGAATTCTCTCTATTTTATTGTCAATCTTTTAAGTTAATAATTCAACGATTATTAAATGATTTTCACTTTCCCTCTTCTGTTTTAATTGCTTCGTGATATACAAAGACTTTTGGAGAGATAATGTCATTCTCGCTAGCTCGACCATATTTCGCGCGAGCTACGACCGCGGCGGAAAGTCGATGTTTACTTTATCCTCACTAATCAAGGGACGTATTTGCGTTTTATAATCCTTGGTCGGCTAAGAGGGCTAAAATCTGAAAGCTTAGTGGAATCTCCTTTCGGTCGGATGGGTAATCCTGGCTTCGACCCTCTCCGATGCTGTCTTCCCGAGGGCGTCTTCATGAACGTCTTCGTATAATGTCGAAGAAGAAGACAGACTCCGCGGCGCGGCGTTGCTGACTTAATGGCTTATTTTATCCGGTAATATTGCTACCCGATTTCGGATATCACCGCAATGAATTATTAGAATCGATCGTAATTCATGCGACTTATGAATCGAAACGTCGAATGCCCTATTTCTTTGGTGTTACATTTTCAACAGCGGACCCTCTAAGTTATAAAACTCTTTAATGGTACAAATTCTTGTATATTACCAATGAATAAAGAAATGCTTGATTTACAACATCTTAGGAAAATTCTAGAATACTAAGCACTATTTAAATTCATCATTTTATATTTAATTCAATGTTCTTGATTTAATATCGAGAGTTAGGGACAGGTCCCAAGAATGATGATGTTTCAAGATTATAGAAAGTCGATTTCAACTAAAATGAAATATTGAAGAAAGAAGAACCGCAGTAGGAAAACGTGTTTTGCGTTCGAAACGTGAAAGACAGACATCATCTCATTATTACTGTGAAATATGTAACGGAGAATAAAGTCTTCCGTTTAACACAATTTTATATTACCCTATCTGTTCATATGTTATTAAACTCTTCAAATTGCATTTCATAAGTAATGTAGTGTATCATATGTATATAATTTTCGCAATATACATATACAATCATATATGTAAAATTTAATATATTCCTGCATATTAATTTGCATCATCTGCAATACACTGGTGGCTCCTATACGATACAATTTTTAGCACATTCAACTAAATTAAACGTCAAAATTATTCAGTACCAGACAGATTATAGAGTATCCAAATAACATTCAGAATTACTACTATAATGAAAATGCAAGACTTCATATTATAAGTAGTAATAAATTCAAATATGAATTACGTAGTATGTATTTCTTCATTTATGGAACGCGATAGAACTAGACTCCGACGTATTGCTTTGCTTAGAAGTCAACGTACGACAATACTATCCATAACGTGACGTTAAAGAAGTATACATTAGAAAAATAGCCTTATGTTTTATTGTAGTGATGACTAAAAACGTAATTCTCCACGTAAGGGGGCGTATTGTCTTTCACTCATTCACTTGAGTGTGAATGGATAAAATAAAATTTACCCCAAAATGTTTCAACGCCTATCACCAATAAATTTCAAATATTGTGATAGCATACAGGACATTTATTTTGAAAGTGGTATAAGTCGCTTTCTTTTTAAATCGGTATAGTTAAACGTTTGCGTTAATGTAATTCCAAATATTGATGCTAATTTTCGAGATTTACTTTTACTTGTTGTTTTGTATGATTATATATTTTTTTTTCATAAATCATTTTATAGTCATTGAAAAATCAGTATTTATCAATGCAGTAAAGTAACTTATACTACTTTCAAAACGAACGACTCGTATACTCTTGTCGCAAATGTTTATGTACACGTAAATTCGTTCGCACATTCACTCATGTGCAGTCATCAGCACTGTCATTTACTCATTGTACATTAATTTGCATTCAGGGTGTTCCAGATTTTAATGTTCAAACTTTGTCAGTATATTCCATGACACTAAATAAGAAAAAAACGTTATGTAAACATGGCTCACATAGAGCTTCATTAAAAAGTTATAACAAAAATATAGACTAGAAGTAATATAGAAATAGATCAGCAATATTTACATTCAGCGAGCTTATGTAAGCTGTTTTTACTATCTGAGGTTACTTAAGATTGAAAGTTTCGCCAGTAATAACCATGAGTAAGTTGTTGGAATTCATATCGAAATGCCACAAATATTTACGAATTTGAGAATCATGTATTTGACGATCATGTATTGTCAAGAACGATAGACATTTTCAAATGGAATATTAATTAACTGCGAAAATGACGATGTCAAGTAGTAAATACCTTGATCTATTCGAGGTAATACTTGCAGTAAGATCAAGTCGGTTACTATTCCTATATTACTTCTATTCTGTATTTTTGTTCAACTTTTTAATAAAGCTCTATATGACCCATGTTTACATAACATTTTTTTCTTATTTAGTGCCGTAGAATATACTGAAAAAGTTTGAATATTAAAACTTGAGACACCTCCTTACTTAAATTGTGATTTGAAAACACTTACTACCAATAATAATTGTTTTTCCTTCATTTAACACTGGACCATACTAATAAGCACAGCGATTGTTAAAAGTACAAATTAATTCCATAATAAAATATGATTGTTATTTACTTTTAACGTAAAAGAGATCAGTAGAAATTCGAAAGAGGAAGAAATCCAAGCAAATAGCGTCAACTATTTCGACAATGAAGATATGAGAAATTAAAATTGTCTTCATTAAATCTGATAACATTTGACAAATAAATATTAAATTTATAATGAAAAAATGCTCTTTCCATACCTTTTTTAAGAATGGTAACGATTATTTCAAAACAAAATACAAGCATTAATTCAATTTGGCTAGTATTGAATTTAAGTCTGATATAATCAAACATTCCTGCAAATATTTCCCATGTATTTCACAAAACAGCGATTTCCCACACTCCGCGAATGCGGGAAATCCAACTGTGGAATGTTTTGCTTCATATTATTTACAACAAATAACATAGATTGCATCGAACTAACAACGAATATTATTTTCACCGGGTTTCACATGCGTGACAACATGTCATTTGATTCGATAATAATAATATTCGATGGTTCAAAACATCCATTCACATCGATACATCAAATAAACAGCCACTTCGTTTCTCATTCTAGCAATAACCAGTGCGAATAGTGCGCAACCAGAAAATGTATTTTAGAACGAGGGTGAACACGCAGATCGAATAATTGATAGGTATATCGGTGGCTCGGCCAAAGGAAACACAAAGGGTAGGACTAGTGGCCTGTCTTATCGATAATTCACCCGACTTGACCGTTCTGGTTCGACCTCCATGTACCACCCTACACGATCCTGCCTCCTTCGTCCTATTTATATGATTAATGAGTTTATAATGGCTATGCAAGCTTGCAATTCTACACGTAGGACGTTGCAACCCTATCCTACCGTTGAAGGGGAACGTTTGCATGAAAGAATACGTATCTTCTCCTCGACAAACCGTCTCAAAGATACGTATAATAGTTTATCAATGTTAGGTGAATAAACAAAGACACAGCTGTACTCTGTGAAGAACCTTATGGTGGTGCAGTAAAACATAAAGAGAAATGATTATTATAGGGAATGAATCGAACGAAGAGACCATCTCTCCTGATTCTATACTCACAAAGCAACAATTTGAATTCTCCACTTCGCATTGAGGGGGAAGGGGTTAATCACTATCGATCGGTGTAAAATTTCTCAGAGATGCCAGAAGGGGATTGGAATTGTAAGGCTAGTGAAATCGAGGTATCGAATCGACATCCGTCATGCGAACGTCAGGCTCTATACGTGTTCTCTTTACTCGTAACTCTAGCCACTCGACGGTAATTCCCCGACTGACATGCGACCGCCACTCGAACGACACGACATCACACCAACGGGTTCAACCCTATTTTCCACTCATTTCCTTTTTTTAGTTCCTCTCGTGCAACTTCAAATATGTGCGTGCACAAAATGAGATTACGGGTCACGCGGAAAAGGAACATTCGAAAATGCATAAAGCTTGAATAAAATGAATCACTTGAAAACCCGATGAAATTCGTTTCTCTTTCATTTTTCTTCTTTTCTAAATCCGAAATGTAATTTTCAGTACTCACGTAACAATTAGGGATCTCAGAAATGACGATAGGTGTTCTTCATTGAACTAGAGTTTTTTTACCTACACCACAAGTCATAGAGATAAGTACAAGTATCTTCAGTACATACACATTTTCTTATTCACGTAGAATCACAGTTTTACAGCATGATCCGAATTAAATAAACAATCACGAAATTACATTATTAGAAACTATGTCATTAGTCTGTTCTCTTGATTAACGAATTGACAGATCGCAATGATGCTCACAGATTGAACGTACCGACCACGTATGTCAAAACAAAGCGTGCCAAGGTTCAAAACAGACTGATCGTAAGGCCAGGTGGATTGACAAGCTGACTTATGTCCACGTTTACACGCCACGTGGCTTCTTGCGGTGCAAAGGAATTGACCAGTAACGTGACAAGCGTATAGAATTGTATTTTCTTCCTTCCTCTTCATTCCACTTTTCTAGACAGTTTAGGCACAGCTACTACTAAGCATAGCTCACTGCCGAGTACGTGGCTTACAAGCACGTGGGAAAAAGCGCGTGCAGAACCAACGTCAGACAGCGGCAGGCTCTACAGGACTGCTTTCATAATAGATAACAGGTGTACGCGTTGCCGCACGTCGGTCTGCTGGGCGAAATAACACACATTTGTGGCTAATTTCGCAACTGATAGTCGTGAACGTCCGTAGCCGGAATTATTCCTATGTCTATGCTTTTTTTCTAAGGGATTTTTCAATTGTATGCCGCCGATCGTAGAAATCTTTGCCTCTCGATGCTTTCTGTTGCAATCTTTAATCGTACTCCTGTAATCGTTATTGATATGCACGTTCGGTTGCAACAATTATCGACCGGTTCGTTGGACTATAGGAAAGCTGAACGTCTGTAGAAAGGGAGAGACGATTATCGAAAAGAAAAAGAAATCGTTTAGAAATGTATTATTTTATCTGACTACTTCTGATTTCAAATAATCTTGCGTTGGTTTGTTCGAATAGAGAAATGATTTTTTATTAAATGATTTCGTCGGTCAGATTTCAAATAAAATAATCTACTGTTTTATATCTTATGTTATTTGATAGTTGTTGAGTATTTGTATCTATTTATATATTTGTTGCCAATTATGTCACAAATATAGATTTCCATATAAAGACATAGATTCTCGTGGAATAAAAATTCTATTTGCTAGTAATTTCACGCACATCAGTTTCTTCGCGCTGGCATCCTCTCTTATGAATGGTATTATTAATTATTGTACTTGTAATGTGTTATCGCCAATGTATGTCTTTAACACAACTGCCAGTAATCTATTTAGCAAAATTTTATGGGATTTTCTTTGATATACGTATAATATTATCTTTCATTCACGTCCTCATCTTTTCTAAGTGGCGTATCCCACCCATAAAGAGAAAAGGGAACTTTAATTATCTCCGACATAGTTTTCAAAATGTTATAATTAACTGCTCCAATAATAAATATTTGATGTAGAAATATTGGACGTAAACGTTTTCATGTAAAGTTTTAAAAAATTCTTTTTCCGCTGTAAAAATAATTTGTTGTATATCTCGCAGCACTTCGGTTTAGACAGCTATATCCTATAGTGTATAGAATGATATCACAATTTGCTTTCGAATATCTCTTTGCACCTATCGTAGTGTAAAAGCTACAAACCAAAAAGTATAACTTTTTTCTGTTAAAAGTGCATTTTACCTGTCGTAGTATGTATAGCCAGAAGTGTAGCGTACTGTTATTCGTGTATTGGATTACTCTAGAATCCCATAAAGTTTCATCACAATCGATGACTTCGGGTTCGTGAAACTATGTTGTAAATAGTGATCGCAGTTGGAACATTCGGATTTGGACACTGCATGACAATGTGAAGTAGAAGGAACAAGTTACGTCATTGTACTGCAATGTTCTACTGAAATATAAACCATTGGAAGTTCTATACAATTTTAACGTTATTTCGTTGAATAAACGACATTAAAACAGAAGTGTCGACCTCATTTATTACACATACAATTCTCATTGTCAGTATGTAACTATCAGATCATGTGAATTTAACCGCATGCTCGATATTAGAAAATAAATAAAAAAAAAGGAATCGTAAACTTGAAAGAATGGAACTTTTTATATGTAATATGGAAATCACAATTAACACTAGAACTACCACAGTTAAATCTGTTATATTTCAATATGTTAAATAGGTTCTTTGGAAAGAGAGGAATAAAGAGGTGGAAAATATGATCGATTCGGTAATCTATGTTTTATAAGATCACTGTAGAATATTTGGCCTATGGCTTTTGTATAAAGTGGGAGAATTTTTTGACATTTGGCGTTAGTCATTTTGACTCGTTTGGTAGTTCCAGTGTTTTTCTTCTATATAATTGTTACATCTTATTTAATTCCCTACAAAATGCTGAAACGTATATGTATGTATGTTTATACTTCAAATTACTTTTAACCCTTTGATGACTAAGGACACATATATGTGGTTTAAGAAAAAGCTCATTATAGTTCATCGCCGCATGTATACACAGTTACAGTTGAAAAATTAAAATGCAACCATTGAAATATGATTACGCAAATAGTAGTTTATTATTTATATACATTAACAACCTAACTTTCTGCTAAAAAGGTGTTCTGAGTCCGCGAAATAAATGATTATCTCTCAACGTTCAAAACTGTCTCCATCCGCAACGGGTTAACATTCTAATAGAATCATATACCAAATAACATAACACAGTACATATATAATTAACGGTGACAAAACAACCTTAACCCCTTGTACTCCGAATTATATATCAATTTTGTTATCAGTAGCTCCCAACCCTTCGAAGTATTTTGTTTGAAATTTACTTCAACTGAAAAATTGGATAAGTTAAATAAATAAAGGAAGAAACCAATTCAGTTAAATATCTGCTTTATTTTCACCATTTTTGTATCTTGTAATTTGTAAGTGCATGATATCTCTTGAAATAATTTCTATGTTGCAATCCTTCTTTTCTATCCCACGTTAACATTTATTGGTTTGTACTTGAAAAAATTTCGAATGAGACTCAACGAAGAAATTCTTGAGATACAACCTAATATCGAGTTATACTCGACATAGGAGCGCAAACGGTTAATATAGCAATGAAAAATCTTTCCTTTTATTCTTAATTTAAATATAATTTACGCTCAAAGGGCTTAACCTACTCGAATTCGCTGCACTGAAACTGTCAAAATCTATGAAAAAAGAATGGTCGAAGTTTGTGTCGCATTTTATTGGAGCAATACTGGTAACGGAGCGGAAACCGCGATAAATTATAAGGCAACGGAAAGCGTGACGCTTTTTAAAAGCAATGATTTTCTGGTGAAAGCTCGTGTTTCAGGGTGAGCGCGCGGACGGGCGAATCAGGGCGCCCGCTCCGTTTAGCTGCAACCTGGTAATTACCTGTAGGGCATAATTGTCATCCCTTACGTTTTCCAGGACGGACTCCTCTCTCTCTCCCTGCCTCCCCCTCCTTTCCTGTACTCCTTATTCCTTGCCCTGGGCTACCCCCAAGTCACCCCAATGGGGCCGTCGGGTCACGCGAGGCCGTGCCTGTCGCAGGAGTCCACGCGACGCAGCAGAGCCACGCAATGCCGAAACAACACCGACTTACCTTATCTATATCAGATTTCTAATTACTAATTTACTCCCGGCCACTGCTCCCCTAACATCTTTCCAGCCGAGACTATTTTCAAGCAGCATGGAAAAGTACGTATACGAATGTTCATGGCTCAAGAGTTTGATCCGGAATGACATTAATTTTTCCTAGTTGAATCTGTGATTATCGTTTGTCGTTGAAATTTAATTGTAAGGTAATCGAAGGGTCTTTTGTGATAATTGTTACGCCATAAAGCTTGACATAATAATTGTAGGTAATTATAAATCGGTATGAATGACATGGTAGGTTGATAATGGGCTAATTATAAAAGCAGTAACTTACCGGCTGGTTAGTCAGGGTGAAAATTGGATGAACCGTGAATTGTATCAATGGTGCAAGGTTATGAGGACGTCATGATATTTACCTGGAAATAGAAGAAAATAGTTTCGTGGTAAAGAGGGATGAGATAGATGAAGTATTTTAATCCTAGAGTATGGAAAATTTTGTACGCTCGGAATTAATTGTGGAACAGAGAAAATTAAATGTTGTAATATTCAATTATATTTTCTGACGTTGATTGATTAAAAAGAACTGTGAAAGGGAGATGTTATGATTTTGGCTACTATGATATTATGCTTGTTTAAGTTATGTTTTTTTTTTACAATCTACATTGCATATAAGAATAATTATAAAGTTAAAGATACATCTTTTCCAGCTTCTTGAAATACGAGACAAACTGTAGTTGAAAAATCATATGACAACCAATAAGATATTTTCGTTTACCTCTAAGCTCAAAATCTGTACGAATTATGCTTGTGTTAGACATAATTACATTCATATTATTCACAAATACAACTGAGCAGCTAACATTGAAATTCTTAAAGTACAAGAGAGATTCAAATTTTAAGGCAATCTTTTGATTATTATTAACGCTCGAATTGGTATTTCTACGTATCTGGAAAAATAATAATTACCATAGTATTCGAAAGGGTACGTTTTGATACATCAACCACAGCAATACAAGATACTGATTAGCATCTTGAATTTGCTTTGTCGGTAGACGTTAAATTTCAAGGCATACATAGCTGCCGATGTATGTATGCACATCGTAAAACCGTAACAACGATGAAGGAAGTATGAAGTGAGCGATGCGAGGAAGGAAGCGGCAAAAGCTTGTATAATTGCGAAAATTAATTATTGCCATGCACGAATGCCATGTGTCTCCGTGTAATTACCCAGCAAGCATAATTTCAAGGGAAGCAAGTTGTTAACGATATCGGTCTCATTCCGGAAACCGTTTCAACGTGGTGAAAAATTCACTGAAGAGTGGTAACAGACAGTTCTGTCAAAAGATGTGATTCATAACTAGATGGTGGTACCAGTCTTGGATAGAACGCAAGTGTTTCACTGAATTAATCTTCATTTGAATTTAAAAGCGCCAAACCTACAATCACAGAGTGTGACGCTGTCACGTTAATAAAGTGGTTAATGAATATTATTATAAGTTAGAAGCGAATATTGCAGTAATAATATATCTTGAAGTAATTGTAAATGTGCCCAATATTTTTCGTAATCAAAAAAATCGCTATTTCAGAATTTAATCATGTAGACATAGGATGTATCGGACTAATTGCTAAAACGGCTGTACCAAGAGAAAATTAATGAAACCCTTATTTCTGACATTAACCCATTCCCTACCAACTTTTTCTTGGTTCGATTGTTTCTGGAAGAAGCATTGTTACAAAAACAGACTGTTTTATACACATTTAATCTCAGAAGCATGTCAAATATCTGAATTAAAAATGATTTAGAAAATGAATAAATCCCCAAATAGGGATTGTGATTAAGAAAAAACGTAAAAAGTAATTTGGCGAAAAGATGTAAATATTTTAAAAGCAACGGTGTAATGTTTAAAAATAAAAATAAATGTATGAATAAATTATCCATTTTACAGAACTGTTTCATATAATGGTTCCCATACCGGGGTAGAATGGTTTTATTGATTTAATGACTGTAACCCTTGCATGTGAATAAGGCAACACTCCAATATTTATTGCAAGATTCGTATCACTGGTTTTTGAGTACTTCGCACATTGTATCTAGCTTTTTTTTGTCCTCCTTCTTGTTTTAATATCTTATTTTAAAATGTTATATGAATAAATGATGTCAATATAAAATCGAGATATCATTTTTCTATTCAATCACGATGTGATATCGTGATATTGTATAAATGATAAAATTAATTGCGTGTCAGAAATTTGCATTTATGTAAGGTTTTACTCACTATTATAATCTCAGAATCTTAGTTACACACTAAAAATCGAATATACTCTACCAATTCAAATGTGAATATGTATCAAGTCTTGTCTCATCAACAGAAACTGGAAACACTTAATCAGTTAACCGTGATCTCACGGTTCAATATGAATTCTAATCGTATTATTTTCGACATATTAACCTTTTGTACTTGCAGCTATCCCTAACGCTATCTGTCAGCAACACTGCTGCACTTTACAATTTGCTATCTTCTGCCATTTCAATAGAACATTTCAGGAAAAC
Organism: Cerceris rybyensis; assembly: GCA_910591515.1. NCBI lineage: Eukaryota > Metazoa > Arthropoda > Insecta > Hymenoptera > Crabronidae > Cerceris > Cerceris rybyensis. The sequence goes on from OU342789.1 coordinate 535,495, forward strand.
GTGCATTTCTTAAAATATTGCGATCCAATAAGTTCATTCTCCGTAATCACTAATAAATTGATGTCTTCCTAGAAGAGATATTCGAATGAAGTGCTGGACTTACAATGTTCCCCTAGACGATACATTCGACTGCAAAGGGTTAAGATGCATCTTCCATTTTCAGCAGCGATAAATAAACCATTTCAATATTTTTGAAAATCTACGCACGTTTAACATTAACTACCAATCGACGATCTCTCATCCTGATCCTCATTCGCCGCACCACTCTTCCTAGCAATATTAGCGCGAATAACCTCTTTAAAACCGCCTTTTACCTCGATAAACATTATTCTGCCCTTAATCCTAATTTCATAACATACCCTACCGCTAAGGTCTACCACGCATTCGCGACGCATTATCATCTTCCACCACGTAATTCAGCCTCAGCGATCTCGGTGCTTTGAAGCGGTGTGCCGGCAAGGGCACGTTACAACATTTACTTACTGCCGTTTAACCACTTATCACGTCGGATCTCAGGATGCGGTGCTTCTGCAACCCGCCTAAAGGCAGATTTCCACGGATAGAGAGCGAACACCGAGAGAAATCGAGCGGTTGCACGCTAGAAAGGTGTAGGCTGAACGAAGAGAGCGAAAGGCTGGCGGGTATAGAGGAAACGAGAGAGGGAAGAGATATCAACTCGCTTATATCCATTACGCGAAGCGCGTGGAAGCATTTAGCGCGAGCTGCCTATACGAGTATCAGAGTTATTTGTCCTTCATTCCCTGGTTACGCGGCTCCTCTTTACACCTCGCATGTTTCAAGGATATATCTGACGGATATCAAATCGACTACTTGATCCGTGCTCCCGTGCTCCCGTGCTCGTTTCGACCCCATAAAGCAACCTTCCCTTTACACTAGACAGTGATGTTTGCCGATTCCAATTGGATTCATCATTGCTTCTAATTGTAAGTGCTTCAAGAGGCGGAAACATGTCGTTCTGGTATTAACGTTTAAGATGATTTGACACTTTTTGAAGGAATAGGAGTTAAAACTTGGAAACTATTCTAAGGCTGTACGTAGATAGTGACGGCTGAAGAGATATGATTGGATTTTTCAAAGAGTCTTAAAACACGTGGTTATAGAACGTCAGTGATGAGGATAAGATTCCGAGTCCTTTAGGAAAGTGTCAGACGTCATCATTGTTCGAGCGACGTTAACACGAGGATTACCAACGCAGTCAAAATTACTGGTTACCAAACTTGTAGAAAAATTTTCCTAATTAATTTAATAATTAAATAGATATTCCACGTGTTTCATACAAAATATAGATTACATAATTGATTTACTTATTTAATATAATGGAGTTAACACCGATAGTTCTAGTGTCACAGGTAGAAAATAATGTAGGTACCTGATTGTACGTTTCGAGTATGCTTAATTCTTTGCTCGCTATCTGTCGGATCGATGCTGATCATTTTCCTCAAATTGCAAGGCATGCTGGGATGTTCGATCTTATATGTGGTGGACGTTCTAATTTGTCCTTTTTTGAAATATCTGGATCGCTGGATCTTAACGAAATTGGTTTAGATTTGAAATTAAGAAAACATCTTGCGCCAATTTTTTATATTGTGAGACAATGACCTCGATCAGTATAAATAGTGCTGCGCGAAAAGTACAGTTAATTATGATGACACATCAACTTGTTAGTAATTTCGCCTAGCTAAGATGGTCTGCCGCAACACTTATTGCCAAATCTTTGTTTCGGTAACTGTATATTTATAATGTAGTTTAAATAATTGTATTGACCTTCCTAGCAAATAGTTTTGCAAAGTATTAATGTAATAATATAAAAAGTCAGGCAATTAAGATTTACTAATTGTAAAACAACATAAATTTCCAAAGAATTTTTCCTTCGCAAAGATGCAATTCATGGCTTTTAATGCAAATAATAACTTCCGCAAGAAAAACCGTATATTAATGTTATTTGTTTTTTAAGGTAAACCTACTTATATAATTTAAGCATTTAAGTTGATAATTCGAATCGAAGTATATACATACAGCGTGGCATAATTGTCTTTATACGACTAGACGTTTCAATAGTATCATGACTCGTGTTAGCATACGTATGTGAATCGCAATAAGAAAAATGTCAATGTAATGCATGTATAATGCATGCAGCATACACCGTACTTGCGTCCTCTCATCCAGCAATATTCTACATTCTATGCGAATGACCTATCGCTTCCTCTATTCAAGAATACCTGTCTATACCAAGTACTTCTTAAATTATACCTCTGCTGCAGTACTATTCTCTACTTTTTCGTATTTACGTGACATTAAATGTATTCATACTTTTCTTAATTGCGTTGAACATATTGGAGCAAATATTTTGGAATATAATGTGCGCTTCAAAATCTAAGATTATTAAATTTGACTCACGAATATACAGTCGTCAGGAGTCAAGGAAACGTTAGAATGGTATTTGGCCAGTGCATAATGGTTGAATGGAATTAGCCTTGCAGATCTAACATTAAAGGTTTAAGTTAACGCTAATATTAAGAAAATGGTTGACGGGTGGCAATTCATCGATTAATATGTTTTAAAAAGTTTCATCAATATTTTGTATCAATTGTTAGGTATTCGTAAATAAATAGGACATGATGTAACTCCTTAATATCATAGTGATTACTATTTACAATAATTCCTGTTACAATGAAAAAGATTTTAATTGTAAAAAAAAACACGGAATCTACCTGAAATTTTATTATTTGTACTAATAAAAATTTCAACTATTTTTAAATTACACTATTCGAATTAGAAAATGTATACTAATAAAACACAATGTAATATTGGGTCTTAACTATTTATACTGAAAATTTGTTTTAAGAAATACATGTCATTCATTAATAAAGATCTTGACCAGATCAATAAATGTATCTGTTCGCGCCCGTATATTACTTTTTATTTTAAGTACCGATATTATTCAATATTAATATTATTTAATATTCGATACAAACTCATTTTCCGTAAAATTCCCCCGATTTTAAGGATGGAAGACGAAATGAGAAACGGTAAGATATGTTCTACCAAAATTCCAAAAATGGTCTTCGAGGATTTTTGAAAACGACATCTGTGAAAGATTGATCGTTACAGGCTGAAACATCTACGAATCATGGTAAATTATGATAGATATGCGAACGAATTGTACGGAAAGGGAAAGGGGTTACATGAACATGCCAAGGGGCCTTTTCGACTGACTCTGATGTGGTCTGTAGCCTAAGCTTAATAACTGTTGGCTCTCCACCTCGACAAACAAACGTTTCTAACCATCGCCCATCTCTTTGCCTATGGCACTAAACATACTGAACGATGACACACCTGAAAAAGTTACAAAATGAAGATGCTCTTTCATGACGTGTCTATGCGTAGAGTATCTTTAACACTAGTTCTACGAACGATTGATGCGATATATTTAAAATTTACAATTAAATATGTTCAAATAAAATAAATGAATGGGGCAAAAAACTTGAGCGTTTCAATCGCTTACAGTATTCAAGGTGGATATAGGAAATTGAAAAAGAAAGAACCTTAAAAATGGCATGAATATTCCCAATGAATTCAAAGAAAGGAATTTTGATCACCTTCGTTAAGAATAGATATGATATATAATAATCTCTACGGGTTGAACATTTCATTTGGCTTGTAAAAAAGAAATAATGTTTTATTTTTATTTGTGGTATACATAAAGTCAATACTACATAGAAAAGTGAAATATGTTTATCGATATTTTGAAATATGGTCATTGGTTCTTACGTTCAGCTATGTACTTATGAGAATAATCTAACACAAATATAATTGATTTTTTCTGTAGCATTTTTCATCTTTAAGGTAGTTCGAGCTGGATTCAGATTTCATTAGAAATGAAAAAAAATTGCGTAAGAATTAATGCAGGGGCTAACTTCACAGAGGTCATTTCATTCACTTTTTAGACATTAAAAAACATCTTTCTCTATAACTATGAAGTAAAAAATTACGATAAAATTCAATAATATTCCAAGAGCATAAAATAATACATTGCTAATTTTTTATTAGAATCCATCGACTCGTTTTTACATTAGAAAAATAAAAAAAGTTTTTACGGACTCAGCAAAAATTTTTTTCCATAAGGCCCATGTTAAATATGTTATTTTTAAGCACGATTTATTCATAAACCGTGTGGACGAACACGTTGAGATTCCGGTTATAATTATAAAATATCATGAAGAATATATTATCAAAATTTTAAGGAAGTCTATGGAAAAATGATAAGTTCTAAGAACTACCTTAAATGCTACAATCATTTCGCTTATGTCCAACTGTTCTAGATGAATTCTACACCATCCTATGAAAATTGAAGACATTCTGATTATAAAATTATTTGAGGATTGCACCGGCATTTACCTTTGCACCGATTTTCCGAATTTAAATAGCTACTTACAACATTTAAATTAAAATTAACATATAAAAGCAGTTCCGAAAAAGTTAGCGAAAATTCCTAGCGAACAAATTCTATCGAGCGTATTGAATTCCTTCGATAGACGTCCAACGGTTCGAAACTATTAATGAATTTTTCAGATATTATATTTCTCTGAAAATACATAATGTAACGGAAGATAGATTGGTAAATTTTCAATTTTCCTAGTTACCAAGCCATTCGATACTTGCCTCTGGCACACGCAACCGAGAAAGAATTCATAAAGTAAGCGTGTAAATTCATAACAAACATCCTGCACAATGATACGATTGAATCATAGAGAACGGATCGATGCAAACGAAGGAAATGAATCATTGAAATTGCGAATACGTTGCTACAACACGAAACACAGGCACACGATGAGAGTTCTCCGGAGACTAATGAGATGAGCATAGGCAGAAAAAGATCAAGCTCTAAAAAATGAAGTTGGTACGTGTTGAAAGAGAGGTACTCGGTATTAAAAACGCAGGCGAACGTCACGGGAACGAGATAGCGAATTATATCGTTGCTCCGAGCAGGCTCGTGTGTAGGAGCATGCAAGAGGAACCATGAAGAAGGGAGGGCGGTGAGTGGCTCATCGACTGGTACAGACTAGTACCGATATTACCCTGCACCCACGCCCCAAACGAGTGAAGGAGAGACGGTGAACAGAAAGGAGAGAAAAGAGAGAGAGAGAGAAAAAGAGCACAAGAGCGAGAGGCGGGAACATGTAAGCTCGTAGGTATCCACTTCCCTTCCGCGATCAATTAATTCCGGACACTAATGCTTTTCTAAAGACACACACCTAGCCGAGCTCGCTACTCGGCCGATAACCAACTATTCCGAGAGCCGTCCATCCGAACCATCGAATTGCACGTCACGCGATTCCTCCGTAACAGCGTTGCATTTCCACTCCCGGCAGCTACTATTTTCATGAAATGCAAATCTGCATAAATTAGATAACGCTTTTCAACCTGACATTTAGCGATACGTAGCTTTTTCTTGGAACGAAGTATATCATATTTGTTGTCGTTAACATTAACCGTACCGACACTTTGTGGATACTTATTTTTAATATAGTAGATCCCGTGACTGGTCATGAAATAACAATAATTTCTAAGAGAAGTGTAGTATACTCTGCGCTCAACCCTTCGTGCTCATGTGTCGAGCTACACTCGAATTTCTTATTGCACTTTAAAGTGTCATCTATTGATTATCGTCTTTTTGAAATTAACAATAATTTCAGATCTTAAAATAAATATCTTGTTGTACCTACAATTGTTCCTAGTAATAAGTACAAAAGAATAATTAAGAGTAGAGAATTTTCCAATACTATAGTTGCTTATCTGACGAAAAGTTAAAATAATTCGAAGCCCAACGGGATAAAAAGGTCTTTGCTTAAGCCCTTGCCTTACGATTTTTTTCTGACCGAACGCGCAATAACTGAGAATTAATTGTGGCAATAATCATTTGTCACTGCTTTCCGATATACCAATATAACTTAATGCAATATTAATGGTATAGAACTAATGTCAACGTCTTCTGACCTATTGGTATATTTAATATAACAGTTTCCGGAAAATTTTTATAAAAATTTTCTTTTCCTTTTACTGCGTCACGTGTGCCACACATCATTGTAAGACAAGGGGTTGATAGTACAAAAAATTATGTATTTTTGTTTCATTGAACAGGTCATTTTACCGCCTATGGAACAGCTAGTGGTAATTTAAAGAGTTAGTATAGCGCATCTGTAATATGTATGCCAGGATTTTCTAGTAAAATCAGTTAAGATTGGTTGTTTACGCATCACTGAATTTTAATTAGATCCGTTTCCTTCTACAATACAATTATGATACTGATGTGCCACAATGAGCATGTTATAGATCATTAATGTTAAAAATTGTGGTTATTTTTATAAATTAATATTATAATAAAATAATATTTATGAATCGTAACACTTTGCCCTTTCGCTTAAAATTTAATCAGCAAAAATGAGTACGCACCCTTAAGGAAGATACGCATCTGCACAATTAACTGGCGATGTACTCAAGTTCTGTATCAATGACTTTATTAAATTCGAATAATGCATCGATTGCAATATTACATTAGTACATTTCGTTTTGATATTTCCATAATTTCTACATTTACTTGCAAAACTAATTATTTACTAAGCTATTTTTTACAAACTGCAGAAGGTTCTTACTCCAACAGTTATACCCCTACCAACAAAGCGGGGATAAAATCAGCGGTGACAAAGACTCGAACCCCGAAATAATGAGCCTGAATACAAATTGTCATTTTTTGTCAGACATTTTTTCTCTGTAAGAAATTAAAATAAAAAGTGACAAAAATATTAATTCCCGATAAATAACTGTCAGATGGACCCCACATTCGACACTTTCATCTCGAACAAACAGATTGAGACCAGGTCTCACCTAAAGATGTTTTTAAAAGTTCTATGGTACAATTACGATCGACAAAGGAACGTCTACATAATCAAGAAATTAACATCGCATAGGGAAATATTCTTACGCTTTTCTCAAGTATATCTGACGTGGAAACTTTCAAGAATTCGTATGGTAATCGTAGTGTTAAATATCTTACTTATGTACAACACCTAATTAATTTTAAAACAAAGATATACACCCCTAACTACTTTCCCACATTGTTCCACAATCTCTTACCCCTTAATTTCAACACCGTATATACTAAAATTATTCAAAAACATCAATTGCATTAATCTATCTTCATCGTTACCTAATGAAAATTTCTACAAAGTCTTATCTGTTCGTAGTTAACAATATTTCTACGCTGCCATGGGCTAGACTCGTCGCTCAAGAAGAGAACATTCCCAAGGTACAATAAATCATCATTCCTTCCCGGTCTCACCTACCTTCTCTCTATTTTCGGAAAATCGACGCCGGCTCCCCCTAATAGGCACCTATCTGCACGTTACTCCGCGTCTACTGCGATAGTACGAGGCCGACTCTCCCCGGAGTATTCTAATTGTGAGAGACAGTCCCGGGAAAATACTCGACGGAAGTTTCCTCCAGGCTTCCACGGGCATATCGCCGCTATTTCAATGTGCCACTAACACCACGTCGTGGCAACTCTTAGCTCCAGGTAACACCTACACCGTTTCCCACCCGGCGTGTCCTCCCTCGCCTCCTTCACCTTCGCAGACTTAATTCCAAAAGTAAAATTAAGTACCTACGAGAGAGATGGTAAATACAGTCACCGGGAAATCTCGAGCTGCAGGGAGATAGGTAAACTCAGAATTGGTTACGTCCTACTTCGACACTGGATGAACGATTCTCGAAGGAATTGACTTTTCGAATGTCAAACAGGCAGAAATAGATTTGTTCTTCCTATGCTGGACGAAAGTAGAAATATTAAGGTATAGTTTTGTATTGATCTTTCTGTGGAAGGAAGATAAATTGATTCAAAGAAGATATTTTATAAAGAGTGGAGTCATTATGCACTGTGCTGGGGTAAATATTTTTTTACGGAATATCTATTGCTATTCTATTTCTAATTGAGATAAAGTTAATCGAGAATACTCATTGACCTTTTAAATAAAGGTATATGATTATGCTGGGTTGCTAGCACTTTTTAACTTGGTAAAAGGTCAAAATGTCCTGGAAAATTATCAAGATTCTTTCTTTGTTTTACTGTGTAATTTAGAAATCCGGGGAAGAATAAGTTGAAATTGATCATTAAATTTAAATCCGATTGGTGAACAACGAATGAAATTACTCATTGTCACGTGTATTCGATGAGCTTTTTACTTGGATTTAAGGTTGCTTTAATTGCTTTTACAAAATGCACGAATCTCAAGAACAAGCATCTTTTGTTAAATATAATTTTGTATCATCACGTGGTATTAGTCTTTGTTAACAAACGCCAAAGTTAACACGATGCAGTTAACTCTTCTCGTGTTTTATTACATCTTAAGAATGTGTGTTTAAGCTCTTAATTAATTTTAAGTAACAAGTGAAATAGATTGTAATAAAGAAACAATTTTTTAGTTTTACTATTTTGAAAATTTTTGCTTTTACTCAAGACTAAATAGATACTTTCATTGAGAAATTTGTTTTTTTATCGATGAAGGCATAACGATCTTGCTCGTTTGAATTATCGAAAGGATTAATAGAGGCACTATATCGGATCAGTCTATGGAAACACAAAGGAATAATTCAGAAGAATTTACTTTTAATTCCTTAATTTGGACTCTTCTCTTATAGAAAAATTTGCTGTAATAATTATTTCGGTGTTATCTTTGCTCTATGAACTTTACATCTGTACAATTTTGTTCTCAAATATATTATGTGTAACTATTTTATTCTACTTCATACTTTTTTCAATTGATTTATAGAGCTAATGAGAATCAAATCAACAATAATTTATAGAACAACAGCAATACGAACACTTTCCATCTGAAAATGTCTGAAACCATCTAAAATTAGCAACAACGAGATCAATAAGAATACCGCTATTAATCGCCACAGTTAAGAAGTCGAAAATGATAATTAGTTCGTCGTTATTCTTATACAGAGATCGTAAAAAGTGAAGTAAGATTTCAGTAAAGTTGGAAATTAAACGTAATAAGGGAATCCATAGCTGTCCTCGGTTTTATCGACAACTTCATTAATTATTCGGCATGTTTAACAACAGTCCCGTCTGCGAATTCTTTGAGAATACCGAACAACGCCGACAGTGCTTTTGATAAGTTCTCCAAAGTGACGTTGATCCCTCTCCTGTTACTCGTTGTGACTGTCGCTCACAATTAGTCGTCCCGAAGGATCTACCAGCCAGGAAGAACAGAACAGAAGGAGTAGCGAGAAAATAGAGGAGAACGAAATCGAGGGGTGAGAGGATAAGATACTATGGAAGAGCGAGGAAGCGACTGCTACTTGACGGCGCATCTTACATGACAGTCTTTGTACTAACTATCAAGTAACTCCTTCCTGTCGACCCCTTCGTCTACCCTGCTTTTTCGTCTTCCCTTACTCTTAAACCTTCTTCACCCTGCCATTCGAAAACGGATGTATACTAGCACGAGACGCGACGAAGAAGAAAGAACGACGAGGAAAGACAGAAGCGAATTGGAGTCAGGACAAGTGTTAATATCACGGAGGGAGTTTTGAAATAAATGTAGCGAATGCCAGAGATTTCTCGAGCGACTGGCTGTAAAATTGTGAAATTACTTACGAAATTTCAACTGTACATCGTTAGAAGGGTTTAATACTACCAATATTCGATTAGACATGACGTTATTTCTATATCCACTAGATTTTAAAAGTTACTTGTCAAATAGGAGAGCTTCAAGTTGTGAAGAACTTCAAAAAAAAAATTGTAAAAACTTCAAGACACGATAGAGATAGGAGACAAAAATTCACGTAACTTTCAACACGAAAATCGACTTCACAATCACAGACATAAATAAAGCTATAACGAATTCTCGATATACACGAAACGTTTTCTCGTCGGCATCCGCCTATAATTGCATACAGGCCCGTCCGGAATTAATGAAATTTACTCATCAACGTTCCCCGCAAGTATGTCTCATTGATCTCTCTTTCCTCCGGCGTACACGCAACAACGTACAGCCTTCCCTCGGCACGTTAATTTTGCACTAACACAGTTTTCGACACGTTCGTCACGCACCCACACGCAGAGAGTTCCCGAGGAAAGCGTGAATGCCCGGACGAAGGTGCCGCGCCGTAGGCAGGGACAGCTCATTAATATTTAGACGTATTTTGAGCGGCGAGCAACCACCACCATCACCACCATTCCTAACTCCGGCCCCATCGTCGTCGTCGCCTTTATACATAATTATACGCGCGAGATTGGCGAGTGCCGAACGAAGCCTCGAGATTCTCCGCTACATCATGGATAGAAAATTCTGTGAAGCAAAATATTTCTTGTGTCTTCCTGCTACTCGCACACGGTAACGTTCGCACTACGGCTGATACTTTCTAGCAGTACCAGATAACATGTTCTATGTCTATCATTAAATAGGTATTTCTATCTGAAACTTTGAAGAAAATTGATTTGTTTTTTTTATTTTCTTAAAGTAAATACCGTCGAGAATTTCTTTGTGAAACAATATGCTAGAATTTCTAAAAGTAAGGAAGTTCTGGACGATTAAGAAGCACCGTTGTGACCTTTCCTGCAACTGGCTTGTGAGGTTTAACCGTGTTTTTATCGAAATGATGTTATCGGGGATGGTTGGTAAGATATCACAAGATTTAGTTGTCCAATTAAATTGAAATTTTAACATGTTCTTCACGAGATTTGTCGCTGTTATCAGGACCAAAATCTTTAAGTTATTTTAGTTTTTTCTATTTTTTTCATTATTTTTTATTGTGTTAAAGCTCAAGAAGCACGTGCAAGTAGTCCATTTTTAGTTTAGAGTGCCACAATGTTGTTTAAACAATGAAACATTGCATTTAGTTTAGCAGGGGCTATACTCACATTCAGACTGAACGAAATGACACATCGATTTTTCGTTTCGATCTAGGACAACACCCGAAACTGTATCAGTCAACGACGTGTTCTTAGTAGATTACCTTCTTCAATGGTGCATACGTGTTACAATTTTGTATATTTTGTCTTAAAAAGATACACAACGCTATTAACATATTAGTTAATACATGTCCAAACGATTAATGCAATGTAATGTTCTGATTTTCAGAAAATAAATTCTAAAAGAAAGCTTGAAAAGCAGCGCACAAATGGAGATCCCTCGTAAAAATTACCAGTGACTGAGGAAGTTAAATTTCAAGTGGTGAGGATGAGATTTTAATTATTGACTTGATATGAGGATGAAAAATTCATTTTAACCCGTTGCCGCACACTTTTAATTTGACGAAAGTGCTCAGAAACGCACACGAAAATATTTCTAACTTTTAAAGCATGAAAAATCGCACAAATAGAACAATTGATATGTTATCTGGAATATTAAATCTTTTTTTCGATGTATTACTGAGTAATTAACAAATAAATACATTAGTACAAAAATGTGCAGGACGGCTATAGCCGTCATTTGCGGCAACGTGTTAAAAAGGAAAAGTAAAAGGTATTGAAAAGTATCCAGTCATCATAGTCGCCGATAGGAATTGTTATCTTACTTTCATCATAATATTTGTTCCGTCGCAAAGCAACGGTATCTAAGATTAATATTAGAACCAGCAACTTTACGATGTGGACGACGTGCACAGCTGTCTTTTCGATATTCACAATTTCAGATCCTTTGTTAATTACTAGCTTCACCGTTTTTCTGGAAGGTCAAGAAAAGGGCCCACGTGTTTAACGGAACACTCTACCGTGAGTTTAAAACATCTGGGCCTTGCAAATTTCTTACCTTCCGGGCCTCGGCAGCTGTGCATCGTAAAAGTCCCAAGAAAAAGCATTCGGCTTCATTACCTAGCCTAATCACTCATAGAGCATTCGACTTCCACCCCTCCAGCCCTCAAATTTGTTACCGATGGATGGGTGGAGTCTTACCAAAATCAAAGTTCCATCTACATGCCTACGAGTGGTTGGGTCAAGGCCCTCCTGTAACGAAGACACCTCCAAGGACGTTAGGGGAGGGAAAGCCGAAGCTTTAAAAATGCAAGCTCCGCGAAAAACCATGGAATCTCTCGAAAATCGGAATAAGTTAACACGAAAATTCACCCGCGTTCCGATTACACGCGCAATCGACAGGTCTACTTCTTAGACACGAATATCAAACTTTGAACAATTCTACACCTTGTATATAGTGTATAGTCGAATAATAATCAGTTCCGTCCACAAAAAATTAACAATTCCTCACCCGAAAAATCTCCCACTGAGCTAACCACCGGAAGCAATCGTTCGGGTACGCATTAGGCGATTCATTTCACACAACGTAACCGGTGGTCGTAAGAATATTCGAAACAAAAAATTATTGCGGCATTTACATTATATCGGTAAATGGTACTTGTTGGATTGTGTATACGATTTGATAAAAATTTGCAAATATAAAAATCTTCCTTAACTTAAAGCTAAATTGCATCACAACTCTATAATTCAACTGCAAATTCGCGATTTCTGAGATAATGATACAACCACAGCTACCCTGAGAAAGCATCTTGACCTACGAAAGTATCAGTCACTTCCTATGGAAGATTCTGGAGTAGTAATTGTTTGTATCCCTGAAAGTCATTATACTCCTAGTTTAATTTTACTTATACCAATACACCAAGTTGATTCGAATAACAAATATTCGCAGTCCCAATTAGTTTTAACTAATAATAATAATAACAGTTTAACTCAATGCTAACAATAGCCGTTAATACTATGGGTTATCAAGAAAAAGTGCAAGGACTTTAACAAATTCTTGATGTGTAATTACGTCAATGAAAAATAAACCAAAATGGAGGGCTGCACCGAGCATCACACGAGAAAGGTTCATGTAAAGGGTTAATTATTTGACATCATTCAGAACAGTCGCTTTGCTAGTAATCGGTTCTTTGCACAGCATGGAATCTCTTGAAGTCCAATGAAAGAGGGGAATTGTCATTTAGCAAATTCCAATGCCTTCTTGCCGAAGCAAAGAGAAGCGAATGAAGATCAACGATACAGTTTAGGCGCAGCCCTTCGAACTTTTCCGTGGGGAATTTCGAGTGATTAGGTCATATTCATTTGGTCGCTGTTAATTAAGCCTTTTGTAGCAAGGCAATGCAGCTCACAAGAACTGTAGTCATTTTTGCCTTTTGTACGGAATGATCTTTCAACTTAAAAAAAGAATATTAGCAGTACAAAACTAGTATAGACATTGAGTTTCTAAGTTTGTTACTAAATCACCATTCATTTATTTTGAATAATTCTCACTGACTCAATAAGCTTTTAACACCTTCGAAAAATCCTCTTATTCTACTTTGAAGCGAAACAGATATAAGTATATTATATGAAATCTGACATATTTCCGACGAACGTCGCATCTACTTAGACTTCCGGAGACGTAGCATTTTCTTCATCCGTCGGGAAAAATGTCTCTCAAAGACGACTGATAAAACTTTTAATATGTTTTTTTTTCAGATTTATTAAACGGGTTCTTACAACTTCCCTTTGACCCTTAATGAATCAACGAATTGGTACTACCACACCGAACGTTCAGCGACATGGAATCACTTTCTTATGGTGAAAGGTATCACATATCACTGTATAAAATGACATATTTAATCGTCACATACAAGGCTTGAAAGGCACAACGAAGTCCAAATAAAAGAGTACTCCTGGAAAAGCGTGTGAACGAGCGAGTAAGAGAAGAACAGGGTCTCCTTCTCCAAGGCTCCTAATCGATTGCCACGAGTTTTAAACTTTACGCCGCCGCCAGGACCACCGTCATCCCCTTTTGCGCCCTCCAGCCGTTCTTCCGTTCAGCAAAAGCAGCAGAGACGATGACGACGGCAGTGGCGGAAAGACGAGATGGAGAAGCAAAGGAGAAAGGAAGCAAGGCGATACGGACCAAGAAGAAGAGACGAGAACCGAGAGAGAAGAAGAGGGCGAAGTCTGTAAATTTTCTTACATTTTATGAGCCATCAGAATTTCATAACCTCGAGCCAGGCCGCGTGGTACTTTGCACGGGAAAAGTTTCCGTGCTGGCTCAGTTCTCCTACCCGCTCGCTTGCTTTCCTCTTTCTTCCCTACTTGCACGTCCATCTTTCTCATAGAGCTTTTACTATGAGACTAGCAGACCAAAAGTACCGAGAAAGAGAATCGACCTCTGGACGGAGAAAACAGACTGGAAATTTGCTAAAAACTTGAAAAATTGTCAGTGCAAACATCAACTTTCGTTGTTTTTTCACAATATCCCCATTACGGTAGTCCTAATTCTGGCTAACGGTGTTCGAAAAACGGAATTATTTTCAAGAGTGTATAAACCGCCTTCTTAAGAAAAATGATTTCTTATATATCTTTAGAAATCTTGAAATTATCTATATGGTGTGAAATAGCGTTTAAATTGTGATATTGCAGTCTTATGGCACACGATAATTCACGGTGAAAGCTTTTCACGGATAGGATGATGTCAAATGCTCCCTACGTTTACCATCCGAATCCAGGAATAGTTTTACTATCTTCTAACGGGAAAAAGAGAAAAAAGGAGCACATATTTGAAGAAATGATTTTTAACCCATTCACTGCCAGAAAAAATAAGAAAATATTACCTCGCGTCTTAACATTTGTGAAGATGACAGAAAGTTTTAAAACATTAGTTTAACTAATCAAAGATATAATCCCGACATTTTTACTGATACGAAAAACATTTTTGCTCCAAAATCGCATTCGGCGATTAATGCTAACTTATTAGTTCAAACTTATAGTGCAACCACGAAATATTTCGTAGTTGGCAGTGAATGGGTTAAGATTCTTCAAAAGGTGATAGATATTATAATAGGTATTACGTAGACTTCAAATCGTTGGTAAGATGGAATAATACGTATAAAAAGACAGTGACGGTATACCAGTGACTTTTAGCATGAACATAGATCTTTAATAGATTTGATAAGTCACGTTAATATCCTAAGATGCTCTTTGTAATCTTATCACAATATTTACTCACTTCCACAAATATTTTTATAGTAATTTTCGATGCAATTGATGATGCACAATTGATAGAGCAATTAATTGTATGATTTCAGTAACGAGAAATAAGGTAATTGTCAATTAAAATGGCTATAGCATAAGCACTATACAAAAGCAGAGCACCCAAAATACTGGAAATTCATAATAAACAAACGTAAATATCATACCCCACGATTGTGAGGAACGTACGGTTCAATTCAGGAAAGCTAATAAGTTTTTTTCAAGTGTATTGGTATTTCTTGGTAACATCGATAGCAACAATTTTTATTTCTATGATCTTTGATCATTAGAATATATGTGGCTTCCTCTTCATCCGAACAACCAGAAATTTATAAGAAAGTATACAACGAATATATCAATTTGACGAAAATTAATGCATACTTCCCAAGTTTTCGAATATCTTTCAATGCTAGCTTTGACTGCAATAGTCACCTCTATCTTCTCTTTCTTTGAAGATGACTTCATGGAACACAGAGCAAGTGGGCGGTTCTCAGTATAAGCATAGAAGTACCGAGAATAGAATAAAGGTCGTCCCTTGCCAGACGACGAAAGGAGAGAGAGTGGCGAGTAGAAAAGCTCAGAGGGACATGACGGCCATGTTGTCAGCAAAGTTTTGTCCTACCTCTTAAATATAAATGTGTACCGTGCGGCTCCACGGCCGTGTCACCTAGGAGGTAAGCCTGTTTTGGCAGAGCCTGATTCGCCAGGCATCAAGCGTCATGCCTCTTGTCACACGTACGCGAAGGCACTTGACGTTCTACCTCGCGATTCGTTAAAAGAGCTACACATACAAATCGAACTGAAAGACAAAGAGAGAGAACGCTGCAGATCGGAGCAAGGGAGATAACGCGATTTGGGTAGCGACAGTGAGGACATCGGCGTAGCCACCAGGTTTCTAACATCTCTATAGTGAAAACAGAATAAACTCCGGCAGAATTACCCCCACCACATGGGGAGATTCGCCTTGATGAAACGAAGCGCGCGACGAGACAACAATGTAATACAATGTCTCGCTCCTCCAGACAAACTAATAAGAATATTTGAATGCTACGACTTTGTCGGGTGCTTCCTTTAAGAGGCTGAGCGAGTGGACTCCAAGAAACAAAATGGTACGAATAGGCGGTTGAAAACGAGAAGCTCCGCCGCCCAGGTGACACGGCCGTGGAGCCGCACGGTACGTGCGAGTCGGCACGATAAAGCGTCTCTTCTCGTAAGTTCTGCATGGCTATAGTAAAGATTGTCTCACTGGAGTTTACATGTACGAATATGCGGTTATGGCTTTACAAAATATAATTCATAATGTGAAGAAAAGAAAACGAGATTTGAATGGAAACTGAAATCTATGCATTCAATACAACCAATGATGAGCTTTCGCGTTTAAAATTTTGAATCTGAGGGGAAAATGTAATTATCGATATGTAAATCTCAGCTTTTAACAATTTTTCAGCATTTGCTGTTTAAATATATTTGGAATTACATGTTGAGTATATTTCAGGACCATTTATTTCATTAAACTCTCTGACGTTACTGTTACTTTGGAACTCTGCTAAATAGTTGTTCTTAATCTCTTGCACTCAAAATTGGAAGAAAAAAGTAATACTAAAAAACTGTAAATTTACTTGATTACTCTTTCCATTCTATATGCATTCTCTCTTAAAAAGAAATGTATAATAAATATCGCTTCCTGATTGCACAACTTACCTACTTATCTAAAATGGTAAAGTCCGTTCACGTGTTTTGCACATTAAAACGATTTTAGATGCAAAAAACATACAGTGGGAGGCTCATCAGGTTCAGAAAACGCAAAGAAGACTATCTAAAGAAGTGCGCAACGAAAGCTAAAAACACATTGCTTTTCAACGGTTGTGATGACTGCAGATTATTTTTCGAAAACAAGTCATTTATATGTAAATGTCGAAATTGTACCAGTTTAGCACAAAGCACGACAGACCCTAAGAAGGTCACATTTGAGGAAAAGTTAGTACTTCTTGTGTGACAACATTTCTCTCTATTCGATTATTTGTACATGCTACATGAATCGTCATTTCGTACTAATTTGTAATTATTGCAGAATTGAGTAGATTTCAACACGTTTCCTTTAGATTATGATATTTCCGAATAGATAACAATATCAAAGAGCCTTCGCGATTTGCTATAGAAAAACAGTCCGGTTTGATTAGCACTACCTACACGCGCCACGAAATAATTACAATCATTTCAGAACCGTTCACTTTCAATTGGTTGAAATAATCTCACCACTCAACTTTCACGACCTATTCATTTCATCCCTTCTATGCAATGTAGAACTTCGAAAAAACTTTCTGCAAAGACAGGAAGTCATAGATGCAAGGTTGTTAATAATTTAAAAATATAGTCAACTATTCTTTTAGACATTTTGATTTTCACTCTTTTTGGAAGGTTCGAAGATGCTCAATCCTTAAATTACAGAAATATATAGCACATTATTCGTCAGCACCCATAAATTCGTAGTTATTGATCAAGGTGTCGCACGTCAATTGCGCTCTTAAGTGTAACGTCACTAATTATGAGTTGAAAGATTTTCTTCTTTGTCACAAAACTATAATGGCCGCAAAATGTAACAAATTTAACGATGCTGAAATGACGAACGACAAATCAAAAATCAATTGATAATCGATTTACGAGTTTGAGACATACATGTATGGTGCTTGTTCACCATGAGAATATATTTCACTGAGGCAAATCGGGTGAAATGGTTCAGAAATGATCGAATCATCCACGTTTTGGTCGAGCAATTCGAGCACACCCCACTATTGCATTCTTTTTCTCTTTCTCCCTTTTTACCCTCCACGATTGCGCCGTTTCTGTTTCACGCACAGGTGTTTATCCAAGCGTGCATCCGACACTACTTTCCCTTTCCCAGTTGTCCGTACGATCATCTCATATCCCATTCAGAAAAAGAACACAATCCTACACGTAACGACTCGAAGAAGTCTGTTTCAATTAATTAATCCTTAGGTCCAGTGTCACCGAAATAAAATAATATTAACATGTTATCGACGATAGCACGAAGTTTCTTCAAAGTGTTGCACGTTAACCGAAATCGTTTGAAGATAATACGTTGTAAATATAGAATCTTTAAATACGCGATGGTTTTAAAAATGGTTCACTGTACAGCAATATATTTTGAATTTTTGATCACCGATATTTTAACCACGGCTAAATCTTTGGTGCCCAAAGTAATAAGCAGGTCATTGATCCCAACTATCAAATTCGTTTTCTACAAGACCTACCGATCTTCCACTAATACAAAATCCTGATTAGTATAAATTACAGTGAAAAAATTCTATAAATTTATGTAAATCCTCGTAACACATTCAGACTACAGATAAAAGCGAATTTTTCTAAAAAAAAACGGAGGGAAAAGACACAACGGTGGAAGGAGAAATGAAATCTACTTACTGTCGTCCAGGTAATCTGGAGAAGCAACGAGTTCCTCTCCCTCTCCCACACTCTCCCTATGCCTCTTTTTCCCTCTCTCTCTCTCTCTCTCTCTCTCTCTGTCTCTCTCTCTTTCTCCCTCTTTCTCTTTCTTTCGTAAATCGTCGTTTAATCAAATCGTCTGCGTCCACAAGTACAGACAAACACGATGATTCCGCACCACGATTGGCAGCATTGCGTGCGTGTCCTGAAGAATGCTTTGGGACGCGTACTCTCGCGGAAATCACCGTAGAAATCCTCGAGCGTGGATATCCTCCTCACCGTCGGTCTAACGTAACGATCCCCGCTCATGCCGTGAGAATCTCTCGCGGGCACTTGTCTTGGGTAGCCGCCAGGAGCCGTGGGGACTCTAGAGAGGTGGAGAGGCCAAGCTTAGCAGAGTAGGAGGAGGTGAAAGCCGGAGTAGGAGGAAGAAGGTGGATAGTACCGGCACTGCCTGGAGGTGGTGGTGATTCCAACCCCGAGGAGGAACGGGGCGAGGAGTACCGCAAGAGGTAACAGTGAGGGAGAGAAGGCGGAGGTGCTCTGCCCCACCCGTACTCGGCTCTGATTGGACCACCCCCGCCTCGTTCTTCGGCCATCCCTCTACCCCATCTCTTCCTCCTACACCTTTTCCTCCTTCTCATCCACTTCCTCCACAGCCGCCACCTCAACCTCTTCCTCTTCTCTGCACCGCTACTACACCTTCTACCCGCTTTGCTTTTTCTTCTTCTTTTCGTTCGCACCACCTCGCCCTGTCTGCTGCGCGTAAGAACGCCCGCCTCTTTTTCGTTGCACCGGAAAACAGGTGCGGAAGCTTGCCGTGGGGATTCTAGGATTTCTACTGGTTCCTGGGACCAGTGGACGGGTACGATCTCATAGCTTTATTCCCCGTATCTGGGTATCTGAGGAACTCTCTTCTCTCGCTGAATTTTCAAAATTCTCAAAAAACAACCCCGCCCCGCTTACCCCTTCCACTATTCTACTCTGCTGGTAGTGTATGGTATTTTGATGATCATATCAACCGATTTCGTATGTCTATCGTATTGTACATGTGTATTACGTTGCATCGACAAACTACATCTCGGAGTTATATAAATACTGTTCTCCTTACTCGTGGTGACAGTAGTTTTCTACCGACAGTAGATTCTACTGACAGTACTGTATGATTATTCATTTCTCGCGTAAGCGAAAGAATAAAATGTAGGTAGGTATTGAAATTTGAAAACAAAACGAATACTTCGATGAAAATGTAGAGGTTGTTTGCAGATGTTCGGAATAAATGAAAAATCAAACTTATGTCAAGTTCATTCATTAACACCTGAAACTACGTCATTCCGCCTTAATGCTTACCAAAAATGGGAGTTAATAAGCTAACGGTTCTACCATCGAGTCATTCCTACCGATTTGTTCCAGCAAAAAACCGTAGAAACAACAAAAACATTCTCCCAAAGTCGAAATGAATGATTCTCACGTTCTAGCAATACATTATAGTATACCTGAGGACAAATACTAGAGTACGAGGCATTCCAATATCATTGAAAGACGGACAGGGACTATGGCGAGGATGCCTTAAAGCGACGGCATTTCGATAATTGGAAACCAATGAGCCGGCAGAGGGAAGGTATTCGGAGTAAAAATCAACCCTTCCAAGGTACCTTCCAGCCCTAATGAAGCGAGCCTTCGGCGATGCTTACCAACGTGCATGCCTCCGCGTCGTATTAATTGCCTGCCCCGTCGACTTCTCATCCCTCACCATCTCCACCGCTTCCTCACCCCCATCTCGTCACTGTACGTCCTTACTATCCCTTTTACCTCGTCTTCTTACGTTGCGTCGTCTCGCAGTTACCCATGATAGCGCATTCTTCGACAAATTGGATCACGCTATCGTACGAGAACCCGACGCTTATATTTCCAACGTCTTACTACCACATTCTGTTATGATTTTCCGGTACTATGAAGTTTATTGACCTCGTGGATAACGGATATACTCCTTGAGAATATTTTGTCGCAGTATCAGGAAATTTGTATTTCGAGAATATCCTATGCTTCGTGACATCAATGCCAAGTACCGTGTATGAGAGTGGTATTCAATTTTGTGAGAAACGGAAAGGATTTTCCAACTAAATATATCAAATTTCCCTGGAGCCCTCTGTTCTAATTGCAGATTTATTTATGAGTTGAAACGAAAAATTGTCACCGGGGTGTTTTATATTTTGCCTTGTGATTAATAGAAATAATTTTGCAAAATCACTGTAGTTCGCAAAAATCGTATTTTAATTTTTGGTATTTAGCTGTGAAAAATTAAAATATATATTTGAGTACCACCGCTTTCGGATAGATTATCAGACAATTCGATTGATCGTATCATACAAACAATGTCAGTAGATTTATTTTCAGTAGAAAAACACAAACTAGATACATATAAATAATTGCAACAGGACGAAGTAATATAAAGTTTTTATGGTTGTTCAAAATCATTAGATATTTCGATTGGTGGCATTTTATGACCGAAAGTAAGGCTGATACTGATGCAACATGCACGAAAGCTATTTCGAAGAAAATAGTGATTCCTATCGCGACAGACTACTCATTTCCTTATTATTTGATTAGGAACGATTAAGCTTGAGTCACTTAAAGCCAACGGCGGTACATTTTATCATTTAAATCATGTATTTATCTCAGAACGTAAAGTACCGTCGCTGCACGAATTAGTTCCTCCATGACGAATCGCTAGAAAGTTACTCGCCGCCTTTCTTGCGATGATCTTTTCACGATACGCGACAGATCTGATATCTTCACGGCACTCGCACAGCTCATAAGAGGGAATATTAACGCCCACGAAATTGGTGTGCTTCGTGAAGCAAAATGACGTAAAGGAAACATGATTTATTGCCGCGAAACGTTGAAGAAACTTGGGAGGAAAATCAATCAGGAAATCATCACTCCAAAAATGATTAACCGTACGGGGAAAGGTTGGAAATATTCCATTAATATAATTAATCAAGCCACTTCGTACTTCTTCCGTGATGGACGAATTTCCGCGGTAAACTGTCTAGCACGTAACTGTTTCGATGTTATTGCATTCGTTAATACCAAGACATTTCATACAGTTACTATCTTTTATATTAATACTATCAGCCTTCAATCTATTGAAGACATATTATGTATAATATTATTTACTTTGGTAAATAATAGTAAATATTTACTTTGGCGAAAGAGGAATGAAATGGTGAAAGGTATGATCAATTTTGTAATTTATGTTTTATAAGATAGACATGGAATATTTACTTTATAGCTCCTCCATAAATGTTGAGAATTTTAATAACAAAGTACGAACCAGTGATCTTAACTGCCCTGATAGATTTAGTCTTAAGTATAACAGAATTTCCGCCCTGAGATAATCACTTTACATGAATTAACAACTGATGAGCTCAATCGGAAATAGTTTACAAAAGAATAGTTTAAAAATCCCTTCGAAGTTGTGTATTAATATGTAACGTAAATTGTTTCAATGTATTTGCCGAAAGTCACGTATTTCGGTAGCGAAGGGCGCATGTTTTTTGATCAAGGAAAGGGTCAACCCTTAGCTCGTAGCTTTAAGGTTGTGCGAGGTTAGGATCACACTGAACGTAATTCCGTTAGGTAGGCCTCGAATCGATATAATCAACGAACGCGCAGGGGGTGAGTTTTCACCCCTGCTGTGAAGCTTCGCTACGATTCTTCCTCCTAAATTTAACCCCCCGCACCTCGTAATCTTCGGATACTCTCGACGACCCTTTCCTTTGAAAAGGGAACGCTTCCCAATCCTAAGGTATCCAGGGTTTTCAACTAGCGTCATCGAGCAAGGGATTTTCTTTGAAATCGTATTATAAAATTCTTCGCATCTAAACTCAAACATCTTGAGCGGTAATATGGTGGAAAATACTTCATGAACTTCAAAGGAAACAGTCATTGCATTAATTTGAGCTAACAGTTGACACTATTCCGAAAATAGTATAATCATGTGGAGTGATAAATATAGTTGAAGAACTAGACAGAAAACCTATTAAAACGATGAGTGCCAGGCCTGTTTTGCTGTTTCTACTGAAGTGCAACCTTACTACTATTGTACTACTGCAAGCAGATAATTTTAGAATAGCAGTATTGTCAATGATATTATTTACATATTGAACACTGGTTTAGCTATTTTACATGATAGTATTTTGATATTGAAGGTGTTAAGAAATTAATAAGTGGTATTGTCCAACTCTTCATGGCCTAATGTCGAGGTATTATCAATAAAACTTTGTACCAGAGCTAATAGTTTCTTAAAATAAGTTCAAGTTGAAGATACGATAACTGTGTTGTATAGTTGAGTAAACCATTTTGCAATAACTATAGTGACAGTTAACTTCAAAGACAGGTAAATGTCAGACGATAAAAAAATGTATGAACTTAAAATAAATTATAAAGGTCATTCGAACCGAAAAAGGTTAAAGCTCCCATCATATTATTCACATCAATAGCAGTATTCCACGCCTCAACTCGATCCTTTCTAACCGACGGGTTGCATATCTGCATGAAAACTGCCAATATCTATATTGTCACCCCCTTGATTGTCCAAAAATTCTCGAATAATTAAGAATTCGAATGAAATTTCTATTCAGCGGTAATTTCGAGTATATATAAATACCTGTTAATAAACCCGACCAAAACTAACTGCTATGCTCGCCTACCTTTCTGTCACTTTAGCACATCAAAAGTACAGATGATTATAGTCCAATCAGAATCTGCTACCGATTAAAACTTGTTCACCACTCTCAACGTAAAGATCAATCGTCGATGTTGGATGTCCAAGACTTTTCACAATAGAACGAAGCTGAACAATGAAAAGTGATGCACACTATTGAGATCTACTACTTTCAATGATGAAGTCAAGACGGCGAAATGAACATGGACGAGAGATGTGGCACACCCCGAGACCTAGACACTACTGAACCAGCCCCATGGCAAACCTTGTTAACGGCAGTCGACAACCAAGTTTAAACTTCGGGTAACAATTCCCCTACCAACTTACTATCTCTCTCTCTCTCTCTCTCTTCTCTACTCTTCTCGCGTGCCCTCCTCCCCCTTCTGACTAGGCGTTGTCTTTCCACTCTGTTATCTTCCTTGTTCATCACAAAAAATGGCGGTAATGACAAAGAATTTGCATAAAACAGACACAACTAGTTCAACTATAAAGCTCCAGTTAAATGGGGTAACCACAGATGATGTTAATATATTGGAATTGATCATCTGTATTTGTTATGCTCAATGCTCCTAAACAAGGATAATGAAAGAAACTCTACTCTGTTGCCTGATGTGTGCAACTCGGTATCTTTAAAAGTGACTGAAGTTATAATCGTTGAAGCAAAGTGTATATCAAGTACAACATTGTAATAACCAGATCTTTGTTACATCACGAACATTGCTCGGTACAATATAATAAGGATCTGCTCTGAGATTCATGTATATCGGATCTTTTAAGGAAGGTGACCGTCTTTGTTGCCATCGTCACACGCAACAGTCGTGTTTCGAAGTAAATTCTTATGGAATTTCATCAAACAGCATCCAAAATGAAATCAGAATGATGTGAAGGCCCGAAGAACACAAGAAACGTTAGGAAAGAAGAGATCTTGTACTTGGCCTTGATCGACAGCATCTTTGGAAACCAGGACGAAAGGCGTCGACTGTCGTTAACCCCGAATCCCGGTGATCCTTCGTGGCCGAAATAGAGGCGAGAAGGAGAGAGTGAACGAAGAAAGCAGCAAGGTACCAAGTTCACCAAGCAACCTTCGTAAGCGGCGCTTCGGTGCGAAACTTGGTAGCCGCGTAACAAGAAAGAAGTAACTATCGTTGAAGCAGACTAGTTTGTTCAATGGCACGAGTACCGACGGGAGGGAGGGGCGAAGTTCTTCACAAGAACAAGAACAAAGTTCCCGACCGAAGCCCCCTCCGTTCGTCTGATCACTCTCTCTCTCTCTTTCCATTCCTCTCTCTGACTCTCCCTCTATCTTTCTCTCTCTCTCTTTCCCACTTCCTATTATATATATGTATACTCTTGCAGATGCGCGCACTTGGCGCGACCAGTTCACCTTGGAAACTTTGACGAAAACCAAATTCCAAGTGCACGCCTTGCCCCTGTTGAGGCCTACTCTCGAGAACTTCGTATCTCGAAACATACCTGGGAAAACGCGGCTGGAATACCTTCGGGGTTCAAACGCGTTTCACCAGAGGAACACGCTGAAGTGAACAGATCTGATATTTTTAGTGGTCTACCGATTGTGAAGTGTATCTTCAAGGACAAAACCCCGAGGTTGTATTAAATTCAGAAAGAACAATGGTAACTGAGCATTGTGATCGGAAAACACAAAGAAGAACGAAAAGAAAAAGTAGCAGTAATATCGCACAGTGTACTTGTAACGGAATGGTTTAAAAGATTCATATAATGTTACACTAATTCCAGTAAAACCATACAACAAAGGCTTCGTAAACTTCCGTATAATAATATGTAGGTACGTTTAATTTCAAAATCACAAGATTTTCGCATATCTCTGTTGCCTCTGACTTTACATTACAAAGAGACAAAGTTGTCAGAAAACTACATATATAGGTACACCGACGGAATTGAGTTACGAAAATTTTCTAAAATCACTCTGTAACACCGTGACAGCAAGTAGTTTTAAAAATTCGCAACAACAAGGTACTTACTCCGTAAAATTTCGTCAGCAGTAAAGATGTCCCGGTCGAAAATTGTGCAGATTCCAACGACGGCTGCGGAAATCCCTAAGGATTTCCTCGCCGATGATGCGCGTATTGAAACCACCGACTGAATCTGCTCGCTTTTCTTCGTATCTCGATGACAAAACGCACGTCTAGGATACTCAAAAGAGAAGACTGTAGACTCGTGATCGACGTTAGCCAACCCTACGAGACCCGTCCAAACCGTCCAAACGCGCCGCGATGTCGACGAAGAGCGCCGATTTCCCACGAGCAACCCCGAGAGGTCGTACGGCACCACCGTTAGTAGGAGGACGCAGGAGGAAAAGGAGGTGGAGAACGAGAAGAGACGGAGGTGGAAGTGGAAGGAGGTAGAGGAGAATTTCGTGCTGGTATTGGTGAGGAGAGGACCGCCGTGCTGTACACCATCAAGACGTTGGTGTATGCGTTTGCGAGGAGTTAGATTAGAGAGGAGAGGAGAGCAGGAGGAGGAGGTGGAGGAGGAGAGAAGAGCAGGATCGAGAATAAGAGAAGAGAGAAGAGAGAGAGAGAGAGGATCGAGAGGAGGTTGGATGTGAGCTACCGTAAGCTAGTGGTGGTGAAAGTAAAACTTTTCTCGCTTGTGTTCGTACGCACGCATCGACTCGCCTCCAAGGGTGAGAGAACGGCGGGAGAAAGAGAGGAGAGAGGAAGAGCAGAGAGACAGAGAGCGGCGGATAAAGTTGGAGGAGGAGGAGGTGGAGGTGGAGGAAGACAGGGCGTAGTACGATTTTGCTGGTACGGAGAGGAGCTTCCAAGCAAAACGCGTGGTCCACCTCCGAGTTATTTCCTTTTCCAGCCTCCCTTGCCTCTCTTCGTTCTCCGACACGGCCTGAACGGCACAAATTATTACCCGTCGCAGGTGCATTTTTCCTCTTCACCGTTCTCCTCTCTCTACCTTTCTCCACACCCATTTCCCACCATCCGTTTGAAAATACCGATCATCCAACAAAAAAGAACCTCAAAGTTCGCCAATCCATGCGAGAATCTGAGATTTGTTAAGCGTAAAAATAAAATTTCATTAGCAAATGCTGAATAAAAAGATTTTTATATTTATTTACTTATCAACCGTTTCGGAGATATATATATAAATCATTTTCAAGTATTCTCTTCACAGATCTCTCATGAAAGTCCTACTGCAAGCTTCTTGATAATTGTCTAATATCAACGATAACAATTGAATCATACTAACAATTTTATACGATTATTGAGAAAAGGGTTGACCATACTTGTGGTAAATTTACTGCAGAAAATCTACAGCGCAATCGAAGACCCTCCGATGGTCCAGGCACTTGGAACGAGGTGGCATTCTCTTCGCTCTCTTCGAATCTCGGACTGAAAGAGAGTAAAAGCCAGCCGAATCGTATGTGAAAACCGAAGATGCCTTATGATTGCAGCGCAGCAGCTCATTCGTCGACGGTAGGCGGACTACCGAACGTCGAGTTTAATGCAGATTAAGGAGCGCGGGGGCTGGGAGGTCCTTTGTAGAACGCGTTTCGTTCAGTATTAGCTGGAAGTAGCTCGTAGAACCGTGGTATTACCTGGAATTACGTCTCAATCTACCGTGGCCGTCGACTAAACTAATATTAAAACTTTTAACGTAGTTAGAGCGCGGCCCGTGGTTGCTTTACCGTCCGTGAAGCTCCTCTCTCTCTTTCGCTTCCTCCTTTCCTCTCTGCTCTATCCTCCTTCGACTCTACCTCCTCCTTTCCCTCCCCCTTCCTCCTCCCTCCACCCCCTTTTCTGTCTCTTTGTATATGTGTGCACGGGTTGCATTGACCGTTACTGAACTTTGATGTGTTTCCTGCGCAAAATTCACCTCCGAAGTCATAAATTAGCTACGGAGGACGATGCGTCTCCCTTTGGCCACCACTCCTGCACCAATACCCCCTCAGATCTAACCCTTCGTTCTAACCGAAAGCGTCAAAAGCAACCTCCACGTACCTACAACGGATCGCCGAAACTGTCGAAGCACCTGCCAGTAAACATTCAATAGAGAATAAACTCATTTTTGAGAGAATCTGGAATATACGAACAGAAGCGACGTGTCCCTTCCCTTGGGTTGAATATTTATTAACAACGGTCGACGATAGATTGATAGTTCGTAGTGCTTGCATGCGCCATGTTGGTGTTTTTGCAAGTATCACATCGATATCGCGGGGAAACTCCTGTAGGAACGACGAAGGATGTTTTTTTTGACATGTAACGAATTTATCGTTTTGCTTTCTTTTACATTCGTGAAAGTACGAAACATAATTTCTTTTTGGCGAATTATTAAGCGATAGGGAAACCTATCGAGGTTTCTTTTTGAATATTTTTCAGGAATGCTAATAAACTGGGTGTGATCAAAAGTTGATGTGACTTAATCAAAGGCGGATTTACAATTGTGCCGTCTATAGATTAAATCAAATCATGATCGACGATGCTCATCACCGACAATCCGTTTTTAGTGAGCGTCTAAAAAAAATGTCGTCTTTGAAAATTTACCGGCGTGGGCTATAGCCTAGCTAGCCTACTTAGAAATCCGTCGCTGATGACAGCTGAACAATGCAAGATGAAAGAGTAAACTGTACGTATAATGTGCAAGAAGCATGGTAAAAACATTTTCAACGTTATTACGATCTTTTCTGTAGGGAAGAACGTTTCATTCCGACATTTAAGAAACGTTCATGTCCTGCCAGATCAGAGTTACTCCATTTGGAATCTATTAAGTGGATTAAGTTCCACCAATGAAGTACTTCTCCCCGTCTCTCTACCCCTTCTTTTCGCCAACCGTTGGCAACTTCTATTCCTTTCAGCTTCCTTTGAAAGTTCCTCCGAGAGGAACTGTCGACGAGAAAAGAGAAAGGTAGGATTGAAAATTCACGCTCAAATTTACGCGGATGCAAAACCGCAAAGACGGAAACGCGATAACTATTACGAGAACGTAAAAAAATCTGTTCAGCAGTGAATTTACAAGTTAATTTAAAAAGCAAACTAGCTGTGCCAAATTGAAAATGCGCTTTAACACATGCCAAAGCGTTTGCTTACATAAATACTAGAACTATTCCAAAATATTATTGCATTAAGTTGTAATATACTATGAAACATAAGGAAAAAGCGAAAGAAAGAGCATTTCTTAGATTATAAATATTTCAAAAACGTAATAAAGAATGAAGCAGAAACGACGGAGAATTTTAAAAGATATTCTACTTACCCAATTGCTTTAATTGTAAGTATCAATGCAGAATAATGATTGCACTATAGTATTGTCAGTAGCCAACGTAAAATGATAATACAATCTTACCTTTTTTAATAATTTTTTGATTAATTTTTTATTAATTTCAACATATAAATCATTATTCTATTATTTTCTGTTAACAAGAATTATGAAATAACACGGAGAAGATTTTATATCTTGATGTCATTGTCAATTCATTTCATAAATACGAACGTAACGATTAGTATTTACAGTCATAGCCCTTTACCTTTCTCACATTTTCTTTAATTACCTTCCAGGCAATTGCAGAAAGTTAGTTGAATTTCATTAAAAGAACAGCAAATTCGAAGTAACCGTCGACTTCGAAATAAATCGATACCTTCATTAGTCTCATACCGATTCAATTCTCAATTTCTCATCGTGAAATTCTTCATCGTTATTGGCAATTAATTGTTATTTATTGGTAGATAATATTCAGCTTGTATAATCATTAGAATTTCGATGTCCCAATTGAAAAATGTGTTGATCATTACCTTGATTTTTTAAAAAGAAATAATTATATTTCATTTATACTCCGATATGTTTGTATCATGAAACAAGTTTTATAAATAATTCTTTAAAAGTGGTTTCAATTATCAACCGAAAAAAAATTACCGCAATAGGTGTACTTGTCGTTTGGTTTAACTACTCGTCGACTCCAAGTATCGGCAAACTAGTTAATGATCAAAAAATGGAGAAACTACAAAACTTGGTAAACGAAATTACTTGTCACTAAAATATTAATGATTCTGTCAAATGCCTCCTGTACCTGATAATATCCTCCGGTAATGACTTGACGCACGCTTTACATTCATCAAAGTGCCCTAGCTAAGTGTGCTGATATCGCAATATTCCAAACGATCGGGTAAAGGGGTTAATGGGGAGGGGGTATTTAACCCGTTATCTGTTAATAGACTTTCGTGCATGGAACAGCCTCAAAATGGTAGGTCAAAGAAGATATTCCACGATGAATTGAACATTGAAGTAAGTGAAGGATGCCACTAATGAATATGCACTATCAATCACGTAATCTTGTATCATTGATAAATTAATGTTGCAGTTGATGCTTCGAGTGTTGAATGGCATGTGACTGGCCAGTGATGAAAATTGCCAAATCAATGAAATTCGTTACATTACTCCTTATTGACATTTACAAATTTGCGATACGCTAATGTGAGATAATTGTTGGAGTTATGTCACTGCTAATTCACTACAACTTCTGACCTTAAAAACATAAGGGATGACAGGTTTCAATTAAAACTAATAATCTGTCAAAATCTCTTCATACCTACAAACATCGAAATACCCACAACACAAACTAATAGAAGAAAAGGAATAACGCATCATTAAATGTGTAGATACTATTATTCATAACATTTGCGCTTTAAATTGCTTTGTTCTTAATTCTTCGATCGCTATAACATCAAGCCAACAAGCATTGCCATCATCGTTCAAATTATGGATTACATGCATTACATTAAGAAACTTCAACGACGAATAACAAATAGCTGCCCTTTCTATCAAAATAATTAATAGTAAAAATTTTACCGAAGAGTAGGCGATAACACAACTGTAAGGCGAATCAAAGTTTACAAAAACATAAAAAAATAGCCGTTTGGTGTTTTTGTAGGTGTATTCTACGATACATTTCGTACGATATGTACGAGGGGAGAAACGACATCCTCGTGTCCTGAGTCCTCGAGGAGGAGTGCTGGATTCCTGCCCCGCCGATTTCCCGGCATCCCTCCCCGTACGGCCATCCAAGCCACCACGAACTTCGAGAGAGCTTTCCATCCCTCTCTTTTTGCCTCCTACATCATATCCTCATTTCTCTCTCCCTCTTTCTCCTCCCTCTCTATTTCCATCAGAAAAGCACGTATACGGTTGCGCAGTAGATGGTCCCCACTCTCGAAAAGCTTCGGAAGGAACTCAGGAGAGGCCACAGCGAAAAGCTCCACGATCCACGCCTCCCACGATAGGCTTACTTTCCTGTAACTTTTTGCTGTCGTCGTCGTCATAGGTAGTCGTAGTCATGCGTGTGCGCGCTTTGAGGAAAAAGACCTCTCTTCTCTGTTGTAGCTAGGTCGAAAGAGCTTTCCTGCTTGCCAGGTTTTCTCTTTTTACTTTCAGTCTCTCGTCTTCTTTTATCATAGGATACATCGCCTTCTCTTTTTCTATCTCTCTATCTCTCTTCCTTTTTTTCCTTTACTGTCGGCGCGTTCTCGGCTATCATGAGCAATAAACGTCTCAGCTCGTGAAATTACTCGTTGGACGACGTCATGGAAAAAAGATTTCTCTTGAAACCATGGAAGGAGTGTACGAACGTGTCTGATGAAGATCAGATTTACTACTGAAGTAATTCGATTCTTAGAGAATCACGATGAATTCGATCGTTTTAGTACAAATTTTGCCAATTAATCAACTATCATTCTGTATGTAATATACAGTTTCATGGTGTCGAAGATGTTAAAAAATAGATTGTTACAGTCATTACTAATGACTCATGATGTGTTCTAACATTAAATTATAATTATAGAAACGAGTATCTTAATTTCTGTTCTTGGGTGTTACACATAGAAACTCAAGGCAATTTTTAAATTGTTACACGTTAGATGTTTAAATTATAAAACACCTGTAATTTTGCATAATTAGAGTTTGTATCATCTACTTTTTGTATATATATGTGATAAAAGAATTCCAAAATATACACATAATGTTGACTTGTCAGTCATATAGATTAATTTTTAATTCCTTTTTTTCGTTTAACTTAACTATGGTTACTGGTTGTTTGTGTTTTCTGAATAAATCCTGATATTGTTTCAAGTCTGCCTATCAAAAGTGTATCAACACTTCCCCTCGAATAGCAATTACTTAAAAATTGTTATTGAGTCATTCACGACTCGTCTTCAATTCAATAAATAATTATTATGTTCTTACTTGCGGTTCTTCTGCACTATATCTTTGTTGTAAATACTAATTTAGTATATTAGATTACAAAGGATGGATAAGGCCATACTCCAAAGTGATTAAAGTTTATGTATAAAGAGAAATATTATGCAACGCATACATTAACACCTAAATTTTATGAAATCTGCATAATGCTACTCTAAAAAAACTAAGTTTTTTTTAAAACCGATTTGCCGTTGCTGAACTTGTTATTACTGAAAGATGGCTAAGGAGCAGCCGAACTTCTTGTTTTTCAACCACTTATTCCTGTCATTTCATTTTTGGAATTCTCAAGCCCCGTCTCCTAAAACTAACACTCCACATGGTCATTTACTTTAGGAGGTTGGGTTTGGAAATTCCTAAAATGGAATGGCGGGAATAAGCTATTAATGACAAGAGGCCCCGCCACTCCTTAGCCATATTTCAGTTGTCGGACTATAGCTGCATTGCAAAATGCTTTATGTCTGATTGTAAGCCTCGGTGCATCCGCAGGAAGATGTTTCACGGTGTATAGATTTCTAAAAACGTATATATTGTAAAGTATCACATAGAGTAATGTTAAACGAATCGATTATTATTTTACGTATTTGTAAAGTTTAAATAATAAAGTCATTCAATTTTGTACTATTAGAATAATTTGAACGTATGTTTGTAATAGAATGTCGTAATACATTTGTTTACATCAAATTGGCATTCATTATTATCAATTAAAGCTTACTCATTATGATAGATCCTGTGAAAATAGTAAGTACTCGAAAGTTCTGTCAAATAATGTGCAAATGCCCATGAAATATACCACGTGTAACGCTCTCGATGTCACAATTACACATTTTTACGCGGCTCTATCAAGAACAAAATGCAATCGGCAGTTTTGTCATTTTAATCGATTCAAAAGAAAGAAGTTTGGATAATAGAATAGAATTATGCAAAGATAACTCTGCAAGCTGGGAGAAATGTAAAAAATGCCGGGGAAAAGTATGTTAATGGCTGGGAATGAAATAAAACGAATGCAGGGTCACTCCACCGGAAAGTTCAAAGTCCCAAGTTTGGCCACTCTCTCCTCAAACTGTCTGCTATCTCCTCGCTACTTCGAAGAGCTTACCGAATTCTTGAATCATTGCCGAACCTTCGAAATGATGACATTCTAGCGGTTGAAAATCAATGGATATCGTTGCACTTAAATCTTATCAAGTTTCATGACTATACTGATCACAGAGTGAGGTGTTCCGGTAAAACGTTTTATGAAAAATGATACTCTTTATTTCAAATTCATGCACTGAAGTTCTGCTTTGACATTAGAACTACCAAGGTAGTCCAAACAAACGGTTTTACATTTTTTAAAATAAAAATGCTCTAAATTTGTAGGAATGCGATAGAGTTGATATTTTACATACATATTGTAAAATATAAATTTCTAATTTAATTCCCTTCTCCGCATTTTGATTCTTCTTTTTCTAAAACACTAATTTGATATATTATAATATGATATTTTTAACGCTGGTAGTTATAATGTTAATGTATCGCGTATCAAAGAAATAAGTAATAAATTTAATAAGAAATAAAGAGCGTTAGCAAAATGAAAACAAATGGAATGCGAGTTTGATTCTCTCCCTTTTTTTAATACTCTGCTTTAGATAACTGCCGGTTAAACAAAATGTAAGTACTTTTATATACCAAACTTTACTTTATGCTGTTACAACATTATTAAAAATGCAACCAACCTTCAATTGACTCGCATAATAGCATTGCAAAATTGTAGCAGGTTATAAGATGTTTTATGAACAACTAATTGTAAGAATGAAGAGTTATACGAATAATTAAATACGAAAATTACAATACTTCATAATCGATTGAAGTACGTCTAACCTATTTTTAATATAAGCCTTCAGGTCAAAATGCAAGCTTTAAATAAATTATACGTGCTTTAAATCTTTTAATCGCTTGTATCATATTCTCATCAATAAATTCTATCAATTTTTTAATCACTCAGGATGAAAGCGTAAAATTATGACTCTAGAGCAAGGAACATATTAGTGGCGTACGGTTACAAATCCACCATCAAGTTTATTCAAACGTAGATTTTTCAATTTACTTTAATTTCTTCGTAATTAATGATTAACACATAATAAAACCTTTCCGTGCGCAGTTTACGATTTTACGGTTGCAACGAAAATTGCTTACTTTTTTTTGAAAACCTTGTGAATTTTCGCTTGATCCCTTATTTTAAAATATAGAATCATGTTCGGGGAGTAATGGAAGGATCGAATGTACTTCGAATTTTATAAACTGGCTGCATGAATAATTTAAACCGACATGATACTATTAAATCATTTTCATGTTGCCGACTTTATTTTGAAGTACAACATATAAGAATGCTACATTCTTAGTCCAGTGCCTTAATAGTTAATTATAACAAATACAGTAGAAACAAGGAAGCTACAAACAAAGGGTTTAATGTAAACGCAATATACAATATAATAATAATTTCTATGAAAAAGTAAGAGAATGTGTTTTTTTTTTTTTTAATATTAGCAAATATAATATAACAAGCCGTATGAAAATTCATGACAGAGTGTCATTACTTTGTTTGATTAATTAAAAAGTGGAAATATGCTTTCCTGTGTATTTCATGCATATTCGTTATTCGACAAAATGAATAAATTTCTTACACTGGAAACTAAATGAATATTAAAAACGTACTTTTAATCAACAAACTCAAAGGGTAGTTAGAAGAAAGTCGACATTGAAGTTATACATATAATTAGAAGAAACAGCTAAGAATCTCTTTTACATTGAAAACTAAAACCTATAACTCGGAGATAAATAATGTAAGTCATGTAAAAAGAGATTAACAAAGTAAAAACAGCAAGTTTTACATATAAATGGATTAACATTATAATACTAATCAAGTTACGTAAACATCGAAAAATTGCTGCGAAACACCAAATGATATTTTTATAACATTTATCATATTATTAAAGGGTATAGCAGGATAAGGTGGCCAAAAGTCCCTTTGAACCGATTTCAATGGGGGTGATCTCATTCAGTAGATAATGCTCGCCGATCATTGTGTACAAATTTTTAATCCTGTATGATGACCGGAAGGGTGGTTATGGGGAAAATTCAAAAAACGAGTTTTTGTCCCATTTTGCCTATTTATTGAGGTGCAAAAAATTGGAAAAAATTCTGACATATTCTACACGGTATCATACACGTTTGAAATTTTGTTCAGATTTTTCCATTGAAGAACCTAAGTGTCACAAATGAACAAACGGAAAAAAGTAGATTTCTTATCGAGATCTACGAGTGACAACTTTTTGCAAATTACATTAACAATCCAACACTCATGATTGTTACCTCCAATTTTTTCAGATTTTTAACCCGCCTGCGTCATTGTGAAAAAAATCGAAAACCGATTTGCGCGACGCAAATCGATGTGAAACACCATGATCCAGTTATTATTTCCCCATTCTTCGATTACAGTATGTTCATTTTGTGACTTTCAGTGTTTCTGCCACGAAGCAATTACATGTTAATATAGAGAATCGAATTAATTAAATGAATTGTGAACAATGATGGTTCCTTATCTGCAAGAATTTTTAAGGTCTTTTCAAGTGAGTGATAACTACCCTTCCGGTCAAGATACAGGGTTAAAAATGTGTACACAATGATCGCCGAGCATTATCTATCGTATGAGACCACCCCCATTGAAATCGGTTCAAGGGCACTTTTGACCACCTTATCCTGCTATACCCTTTTAATGTAATTCTATTTCTAGAAAATAAGTGTCTACTATTAATGATATTCCATCAAACAAAGCAATGGAGCTAGAAATTCGGCGATGGAGAATTACTAATACCATTTAAGGGAGCGTTTGGCAGTAGATTTTTGGGGCCAGCCAGCAGACAATACGACATAGCTAGACATAAGAAGGCAAACAGAAAGGACACGTGTATATACATATTGTATATCTATATATGTGTATTTGTTCGCAAATACGGGAGCCCAGGGCGTTGCGTACCAGGGTAAATATTGGGGGTGGAAGAAATAAAGGGAGAGATAGAGATACAGGGCATACAGTCCCATATATCCATCCGAGAAGAAAGATGATGCCTCATGGTCCGAGACATAAATCCATCGGTTTACTTTCTATCTTTGCTCCCGGTTTTCCGTATCACCTCGAGGCGTTAGGAGAGACAATTCATGGAATACTTTTTGTCGATTAGCCGATAGATTTCATGGTGAAATTTTAAGTGGACTGGATATTCGAAATTTAACTAAAACCGAATAGCTACAGTTGAATTGTAATTACAGTGCCCATCCAACCGGTTAGAAAATGCATTTGGAGTAACTTATGAAGTGATGCTTTCAGGAACAGGCGGAATTAAAAACCATAAGTTAATCGAGCGATTTTTAAAGATTGTTTTATCACCCATATTCGAAAAAAGAAAAACACCCAGAAGTTAAATTGGAATGGAATAATTAGAGGGTGAAATTCAAGAATCGATAATCTTGCATTGTACTTAAATAAAGTCCTTTTACGATAATACATACGTGGACAGTATGTTAGACTTATTTCATCGAATATCTGACAGGGTTTTGCAGAAAGAAAGATGAAGAAAAGTTTAAATTACACTAAATTACACTTTATTTGATACATAAAATACTTAATATATGTATGTATATAACTCGAGAATTCGCGTATACTTCACATAGGATTCCGTTGCCAACTAGGTAACTGTTTCTGGAAACAATGCAGAGAGATCGACAAAACAAAATACAATCGTGGCTCGGTATGCAATTTTTACTGAAAGAGGAAAACGGCTAACTTCAAATACTTATATCTTACAATATCATTCTAATTACAAAATTAACTGGAAGCTATTTAGAAAATTTGCTACACACCCTATGTTCAAGTGTTTGTACATATTTAACAGTAAGAAATTAATTGTTTTTTGCTTCATTCATTTAAAGTGATTTAATTATATCAATTAATTAATAATCATTTTAATTAAAGTGATTCGATTACAATAGACTATTATTGGATTGCAGAAGCTCATACAGCTATGTCCCAATTTGTGGATTTATAATAAATTGTAAAACAGTATTTAAAATAAATACCTCCACTGTCCACAAATTTTTAATCCAGGATTACGATTTTCACTGTACGAAAATCAGGGAATATATTTATTACACGATAATATGTACAATTTATAATAATATTAATTGCACATTGCTTACAGGAAGAGCTACTTTATGTTGCTGCAGATTATTGGTTTAACTATTCTTAAAGAACATTTTATACTTTTACAAAATCTTCAACTTTTTAGTTATGCCTTGCAATAATTACAGGTCTCGTAACAATGTTATAAAAAATTGTCGAAGCTACTAGGATGCGATAATCTTGAAGAATAATTATAAAGACGTTAGAAAAAATAACGTCTTCGCAAAAAGTAATCAATCGGTGAAAAAGTATTCAGCTACTCAATAAAAGTATTTCATTAAGTAAAGTTGAAAAGTTCGACGCCAATACAGGAACGAAGCGCTAACAAATAGACCAGAATAATTATCAGGTGATATAATACGGGGATCAAATATTATGGGAATAACGAATGACAAGATCGGAGGGATAAGAAAAGGAATACCGTCAACGTGTCTCTGTCGATGCTCACCATCGCAATATTAATTGACGGAAGAAATTAGGTTCGCGATCCCTGGGAATGATTGATCGCGTAATGAGAAATCCCTAATAATGACCCTGACGTTGTGGGGTAGGAAGAACGACGTTGGATGGGGGGGATGGAAAGGTATTAAGAAACGACATTAGATTATAATTTATATTAAAATCTGTGCAAGGAGATAAAGAGAGGAGACACCCACCGACGGTCGATCTCAACCCTTCGGCATTGGCGTAATACTCTATCCCTTAAGACAATGCGCACAGGCTGAGAAGATACGAAAGGGAATGAAACCCTTCGGCAATGCAAAATTATCTGAGTTCCAGAAACGTTACTACTCCCATTTTTAAAACCATATAATCCAAAATATCTTTGTAATTTAGATTTTTAACATTCTAAAACATAGAATTACGTAATCATATAATTAATATCTTCTGACATGCCTCGGTTTTGATACTTTAATACCAACGATTCCGGAGAAATTGTTGTCCCATTGTATTATTTCTGTCGACAAAATGAAATTACTTTTATTTTAAAGTTACACCTCGATTATAGGTAAGGAATATTATTGTGTTACAAGTAATTGGATAGCCCTAAGATTATCGATTTCCGACGAAAGGGACACTTTAATTAGGGTTTACGCCTATGGAAAATAATCAAAGGGGAAGGCCAAGGGA
The DNA here is from genome assembly GCA_910591515.1 of Cerceris rybyensis. Taxonomy (NCBI): domain Eukaryota; kingdom Metazoa; phylum Arthropoda; class Insecta; order Hymenoptera; family Crabronidae; genus Cerceris; species Cerceris rybyensis. Next base: position 573,358 of record OU342789.1, read on the forward strand.
CGCTTTATGGCAGAAAGGAGAGAGAGAAGACGAAGGTACATCGCATGAAGTAGGCAGCGCAGAAGAGTATTATAGTGATGCAAAGATGGGGTAGTGTGCTTAGATTTAATGGGGTAGAACTTCGGTCTTATTCCGGTTAAGGTATTAAGCTTGAAACTATACGTCTTCATGCTCCTATTGCTGCAACTAAATACGTAAAAGAATCACATCAATACAATTTTAATACTTATAGAATATTTATGTAAAAAATGTTAAAAATGTAAAAATACTGGAGGAATTAGCGCCGCATGAATGAGACGTATGTGTATTTATATTGTGTGATGAGTGGGCGATAGAGGCACCGAAACGTGAAGAGATAACGGTCAAGCAATGGAGAACCAAAATGCGAGTCGACGAGAGAAGATGTAAAGAAGCGGTTATAGTAAGACGACTTTGAGACGTGCATTTTTTTAAGACATAATTATACTTATTGTTAGTTGTAGTTTAGCTTTATATATACTTTGTTGAGTAACATTTTATTAAAACTTTTTATATATGATGCTCCACTAGGTTGCAGTTGGTTTCGGTAAATGAGCGAACAATTTAAAGTATTATAAGAATAACGTTTTTGATAGAAATTATTTATTTTTTCAAAGAGCATTGCAAATTATTGAGTTTCAGATAATTATTTGTAAGTTTTTAATGCATGATATTTTTAAAAATAATCTCCAACATGAAGGAATACTTTTTTCTTGCACGTTTCACAGAAGCATACTGCTATTTTTCTTCCTCCAGGCCACTACTGCTGTCAAACTTTAGAAAATTTTCATCATTCATTTTTTGGTCCCAATATATTCAAAATTGACTACAGAAGGCATTGATATGTTATTGACTTTCGACCGTTAAAGGTTAAATGTAGTTTAGATATACTATAAATATATTGTTCTCAATCTTTTTTACTCATCCCTCACTTCTTGTGTCCGCAGATCCTATGACACGTAGAAATGTATTTTCATTACATTTTCTTTCTTTTTTGACTAAAACATTGTAAGTATTAACTTAATAATCAACATTGAATACATCGTACAATTAAGTATTCAATGTTATCGAATGATAATGATGAAATAAAAATTGCATAATATAGAAGAAATTTAACGAATACAAATATGTGTCAAACCGATGAAACACGTTCCCTCCCTGACAGCAACATCTTGTTCCAAGAGTAGCACGTGACGTTTAGGTCCCTAACGAGAGCAGTTCTCCTGCTCCTGTTCAGATCCCTCGCTTTCCCGATAATAAAATGCATGATTTACCTTTCCGTTTACCCCACGGGCTTTTGCCGCGCGGCGCACGAAAGCGCAGCAATGGCAATAGCAGCAAGCGACCGACCCTCTTTACTCACACTGCCGACGTTACGAAAGGCGACCCGCGTTACATCCGAGCGACAGGAGGACGCCATGAATTATAAAATGACGGTAAAAGCGAAAGTTTCCAGCGGTTTCGCAGATCCAGAGAGGCCGCTGCTTCATCGAGGCAGCCTGCCAGCCAACCAGCCACCCAACCGACCAACCAACCAGCCAGCCAGCTTCCTTCTAATTTAATGAAATAGCGAAGGGTTAGGCTTCTAGCAGGTGAAGCACCGAGCAAATGTTTAGGCAAAGTAGCCGGGCTATACGACGGATTCGAATGTAGAAGTGCAACGTTTACACGTCCAACTACGCCACCCCTGCATCGCCCCGTGCTTGAGTACGCTTCGCAACGGCCTGCCTCCGTTTCTTCCAACCTTCCTCTCACTCATTTTCGCTAGGATCTCTCTCTCTCTCTCTCTCTCTCTCTCTCTCTCTCTCTCTCTCTCTTTCTCTGACGTTTTACATCTTTCTCATGCTCCAGCTCCTCGCAATTCTCTCCTTTTCTAATGTATGGAAGAGAATTCATTAAAATGGATGTGAGACGCTTTTTGGCGATGGTAATGTTGGTTGCTCGTAGCATCCTCGACTACCATACGACCCGCCATCCTAGACCGGTGCCTTCCAGCGACGAACATGCAAATTCGGAACCGGTTACGCGAACATTTTCACATCCGGAATGACGTAGTAACGAGAGAAATCCAACGAGACGTCTCCTGGATAATTTCCTTTCCCGGACACGCAAGGATATCCGGCACGCGGGCAATTGTTCGTCTTCCGGGTATGATTGTATTATTCTTTAAGTAGAATTCTGCATGGATGTATGATATGTTTTACTAAGAATGCAAAAAATGTCTCAAAGAATGCAAGTTTTGTTTCATAAAGTTTCTATGTTGTTGTATTCTTTGATTCGTCTTTATTATAGATTTATAGATTTTAATAAAATCATATTGATATACGTCACCATATATATATTTATATGAGTAGAGATATGATTTTATTGATATCTACAACAACTTCATTTTCACGGTGTGATCATTGCTGTTCCTCCCCATGGAGACATTAAAAGCACGGTTAATTTTCAGCATTGATTCTGTCTAATTGTTAATTAAATAATGCAAAAGCTGAGTATTTTTTAAAAGTGGGGAACATGTTTGCTATCAACAGTCAGTAGTTAGTTGGAAAACGTTTATTCTTTGTAATTTCTGAACAGTGACAAGACATAGTATTAATCGGTATATGTGCATCCTACTGTTATATATAAAAGTAGTTCTTAATGCTTTTCTCGTTTTTATTTCAAGATTTTCCTTACCTCCTTACGCAGACTATCTACATAATCTTAAAAGTGCTTCCGTCAAAAAAAAATCCGTCGATTGAACTGATTGTTGTATAATATTAGAACTATGTTATGTTATACAATTTTTACCTTTTAAGGTAATATGCATTGGACCATCATCTACTTAAAATATTTAATCCCCAGGCAATTTTTCATTTGCAGAGGAAACCCATTAAATACCTCATCCCAAAAATTCTAAATATTCTACTGACTAACAGTATTCTTATCGAATAAGTTAAAATAAGTGTTGTATCCAGGATGTTGCGGGAAATCTACTTGAAGTTCTTTATTTCTAGTAACACTTACCTGATCGCCGCAAAGAGACAAACTGTAGGCTATACACCGTGCACTGTTCAGGAGTAATACCAATTCGTAAGGTGGCAATGGGAGACCTTCCCATTCGGTCATCAACTGTCTTTCAAACGGGGAGATGTCCCATTCTGTCGACTAAGTGTTTATAGCCGCGACCAATTTGCTTTAGAACACTATCCATGAATCTGTGTGAATTAATTTTTTAGTACCATTAGATCTACTGACCATTAATTCAATATATTTAAAATTGTCAAATAAATATACGCGAACCAAATAAATAAAGGGATCAAAAAAGTTAAGCGATTCCAACCTTCAAGGTAGGCTTAAAAAATTGAGAAAAGAAGTAGGCTTAGTTAAGTTTCAGGAACAGTTTCAAAAAATTTAGGGCAAATCATTCTGACCACCTTGATAGATCTATTTTTTCTAGTAATTTGGAATGTGATAATTAGATATATCAAACGTTACACAATCTAAGCTGAAGTGTTCTTTTCAATCAAATATGTACCCTTACATTCATACGCTACTGTATTCCCAAAATCTCAATTTTAACCAAGCTAATAGAGATACTCTCGATCGATATGGACAACGTGGCAAATTTGTACCAGTTCAGAGACGAGCAGTTTTAATCGAGGCTCGATCTACGGGACTTGTCTCCAGGAAAAGCAACGGGAAACTGCCGGCCATGGTCGATGCACCTACTCGGCCAGTACGGATATGCCTAGGAGGCTCCAATGTGGATATCCTCGAACGATATCACCGAGAAGCTCCGACGAGGCGACGATGGAAACGAATGGAGAGAATGTCGGGTGGCGGTAGCAATCTGGAGGTATTCCCCGGACAGTGGAGGCGCGTCGTGTTGAGGGATGAGGAAGTACGATGACTATACGATAGGCAAAGAGCATGTCAGGGGGGAGAGAGTGTGAGAAAGCGTGGCAGAAAGAGGAAAGGGGGAACACAGTCGTGATTACAGTGCCGTGTATTCAAATGGTCAGTCTGACCCACACCAATCACAACGAGCAGTACCCCCGAGCATCCCCGATACCCTTGTCTAATGCCAGAGGGACTAGCTTCGATATACAGTCGAATACGTGGACGTGTGCGTATACCTACGCACCGATGCCGCACCTCGCACGTCGAACCGAGAAATGGTAATATGCAACTTGGCCGACAAGCTTCCCTCCGTTGACTGGAAAATGCGAAGGACCTCCCTAGAGATCGGGCTGACCATTGCAGGACATCGAAAGACCCCGAGGTCTGCCCTTTCGTAATAACCGGCAGACCGACTGTATTTTCGGTGTACCATTGAAAGGTGCCGTACCGTACATCAACGTTGACGTATTGAGTTTGAAATTCCATTATTCTCTGGACTACGCCTGCCTTTTTTTACTTTACCTACTCTGCTAGTAGTATCTGTGTGTAAGACATTCCGTCGGGAATGAAATCTTATTATATTTACAGTGCCTCAAGTTTTGTCGATATTAACCCATTTGAAACGGTGCATTTTGTAGATTTTTGGGGGATCATCTAGAGAATACGAAAATTTGTTTGCTTTATATTAACCATTTCTTGCTTTCTTGAGTGTCCTGAATTTAGGTCATGCATTTTAGGAACTAAATTGAATCCAATATCAAAAACGTTTACACCCTTCCAAGATACTTTGCATTTTAAATTGGAACCGGGCCGTGCGCGGAATTTGAGTTTTTAAAAAAAATTTTATTTACTCGCTACAATACTAATGTTCAAACTAGGATTACAACAATTTATGGAATGGCTCGACTGAGGTTGAACTCGCTACTCGTGACCTTGACTCGATTGACTCTCGATCTGGACTGAATTGATGTATTGTGGGTGGATGCCCTTTTATGTGGTTGATCGGCGTTTTGGAATTACCCTCGAAACGCAATCCGAGATTGTTTAGTCTTCGTTCCCGTCATAAGAACTTTGCGTGCTCGTCACAAAATCACTCATATTTCGAACGCTACTTTTTTCATACTCACTGATAATTGCAATTCGATATCATTGCACACACGGTGTGCAACCCGTCTTTTTGGCTCGGAAATGCATTTGCGACACTATGTGCAATCCGTCTCGAATGAGTTAAAGGACGTCGTGGATCTCGGTATATACTTGCGTAAACAAGAATTGCACTTGTACCAAGTTAATCAAATATGTAAAGAAACTTATGTGGAGAATATGGTATGTAAATTCAGCGATCATCGAACGCAAAAGATAAACTCCTTGTCGACAGGCGTGATAACTAGTGGCGGGTAGACACGTAGGATGACGAGAAGGAAGTGGAGAAGATGGCGAGAGGTCGTAGAACGACCCTAGTTAGTCCCGGGTCTATGAATCGTTAATGCTAATCAGGATCGCCAAGGCGGCGTCCTGTGGACTAGATGACGTCAGCCCTTCGTCAGATATGGGCGCGACGAAAGGGACTTGATCAATTAACCCTCCGCGATATTGATAAACCCTAAAATGGACCCGCGAATCCTTCCATAGCCATATACGTATATATGTATCATATATATTCTAGAATATCATTGTTCAATGTGTCATCTAACCATGTTAATAGCTATCAGTCAATAAAGACAATGAGCTCTATGCTCAACTTGTGTAAAGTGAAAAATGAAAATGTTGTTGGATAAAATTTCAAAGCAGGGAGACTAACGGAAACAGCAGGAATGGTGTAAGGGTTTTGAAAGGCCATAGCTAAGCCTTTTTCGAATATTTCGTAAAACTGCCCCCACATCTCCTTTTGACTGATCGGAGACGCTTTGACATTGATCAATATTGGTTAAGGATGAACTTTTCATACTCAATTTAAAAAATTCTTGAGGATTCCTTGCGGTAAATAGACAAAGAAAGGTACTTTTTAACGCTACATTTACGGGTATTAAGTCTGTCATACTTAAATATATTGAACAAGTTGTTTGAGAAAAGGGGTATCAAGCGGCAAAGAAGAAATTGAGGAATTTGTGTGTTACAAAATGCACGTGAAATATTTATTGTACCGCTCCCCTATGAACTTAGGAAATGTTTCTCAAAAGAGAAGGAACCCTTCAATTTGAGAGTATCCGTAGATCTATTATTAACGTCGCTATAGCGCATATTTTTACACATAAATACAATATTTAGTAAAGGCACATAGATGAATGCAAAATACAAGAGCAGCTAAACAACGATACCAACACACGTATATACAATAAATCGCTTTTAACACGATGATTGCGATGCTTTATTCATTATCGCGTCGCGCCGATAAACCGATGTTGTAATCGAGAGAAGGGTGCTGGTAGGAGATTAGTAGAAAATCATTCCCCTTTTGAGAGACTCAGCAGAATCCTGCGATACCGTAGAACAAACATTTCGTAAAAGATGGGGTTGCGCCGGCCAGCATCTCTTCCACCCTCGTCCAGTCTGGCCGCGACACCGACGCCACAAATCGGCAAGCAAGTGTGCCTTATCTGCCGACGAGAATATAAATTTCGTCGCGAGATGGGCAATACGTTACAACGGAGGTACGTATGCACGCACGACGATCTCTGCCATCTCCTATTATCCCAACCGTGTGTTTACTCCCAGCACTTGACCCGAGATTAACGCTTATCGTTGAGTATCGATCGATCGTTTTGTGGGGAATCGTACATTCGAGATACATTAAGGGTTTATCATTCAACGTATAGTACTATACAGGGTGTCTCAGCCGATTTTGACATCTTGATAACTTCGGTATTGTGGTATGTAGCGAAAAATGTTTCATAGGATACCATGGGGCATAATCTGTTTTCTGTTTTTGGGGCATAATCTTTATAATTATTTGTATAAAGAATGTCTAGCTGCATCGCTTGATGGATAAAAGTGTAAAGGAATTTTTTTTGAAGCCGTTGCGTCGCTGGAGTCGATGCCACTTGAGGATTTGTTTAAAGCATTGGAAGTATGATATATACAAAGGGTCGAGGAAGGCGATGGGTCGTGACGCTGAAAAACTGTTCGGCGTACCGAAAGCGGCATTCTAAACGAAACCATCGAAGAGTTCAGAGCGTTGCGCAATTAGAATATATTATATTTCTTTAAAACCTTTTTATAATAAATTTGTACTACAGTTCAGAAGTGGGATATACTCGCGTGTTAAGCTGAGTTTAATTTTATTAAAGAAGATTCGGTAATTTTGTGCGAATCTGTGAAGAAGTGAAAAGTGAATTTTTCGCGACCGTTGGCAAGATGTCGCATGAGACCAATAGGTACGGTCATAAGCGGTCCAGGAAGTCGTACCGGACTGCCAAAAGGAAGGAAGCGTCCCGACGGAGGAGTCGGATAAGAACACCGGAGGACTTTGATCGGCAGCAATCGAGAGAAAGAAGTTACTATAGTCGGCACCGATCTCGAAGTCCACATCGGCCTGAAAAGCGGGATGCGAATTCCAAGCAGTCCATAGCACTCAGCAGGAGCCACTCGAGGAGGCGTCTGCAGGAGGATAGAACAAGTACGAGTTGGGATAATGGTACCTCAGCATCGGGTGAGTCCGATTTCGCAAGGTTGACCTTAGCGTTGGCGGAGGCTATTAGGGCAGGCTCAAGGCATTCGAAACGCTATCCGAGCGATAAGATTATACCTGCATTTGACCCAGAAGTTAGGGATGTGGCGGTGTCAGAATGGTTACGAAAAATTGACGAGTTTGCGAAGGTGTGTGGTTGGGATGAAACTGATAAAGTATTTTCTGCGGTTAGTAAATTACAGGGCATAGTTAGGAAATGGTACGACGGACTAGTAAATCCTCCGGTGATATGGGCCGAATTTTCCGAAATGATTACTAGACAATTTTCCGGGGAGGAAAATTTTGGGAAATTGTTAGAGGTCGCCGTTGAATATAAGAGCGTTTCCGGTCAGAGTCTTCAGGTGTATTGTTGCGGAAAAATAAAAAGATTGAAAAAGTTAAATTTAAACGTTCCTGAGGAAAAAATGGTCGAATTTGTTGTGCATGGGATTCATGATAATCAAATAAGGATGAGTTTAACAGCTGCTAAAAAGAAAACTATACCTGAGCTGACTAGATGTTTAGAGCAGAGCTGGGCATTATTTCAGATACAATATTTTAAAACTTATTTGAGATATTACTTGAAATAAAAAGTTATTTCACAAAAATATTTCACTATTTGAAATAAATTATGTTATATTTCGTCCAACAAAATAATTTTATGAAATGATTATCTATTCTTTTATTTCGTGAAATACATCAGTTCAAATAATAAAATTACAAGTTATTTTCTTATTCGAGATAAGTTTTTCAAATGTCAAATAACATGTTTGATGCCCTAAGAATGGAATCTCTTTGCGATGAACAGTTCGAAAAAGGGGTTTTATTGAAAGCAAATGGTGTAAAATAAATCTTTATTGCTACCCATCAATAACTTATTTTCCGAACTAAACATAAATAAGGCGAAATTTCAACTTACAATTAGTATCATACATTTCTCTTAATTATTTCAAATATGTTTATTTCAAATGGCTACGCCGAAATAAGTTATAATAAAGTTATTATTTGAAATAAATGTACTCAAATAAATTCCTCTCAAATAGTTATTTCATAGAGATTATTTGAGATAATGATGTTTTCAATGATTAACTTATTATCTTTATTTAAAATAAAATTTGCCCAGCTCTGGTTTAGAGTCCCTTACGACGGAATTAGAAAATTCTTCAAAGTGGATGAAAGATAAGAAGCGTTCCGTAGATCAGGAAGGGGGTAAAGATAGGCTTAGGCGTATTGAACTCGATCTATGTTTTCGTTGTGGGAAAAAAAGGACATAGAAAGCATAACTGCCCTAATTCCAACATAAAATCCTTTTCGAAGGAGAGTAATAAGATAGCTACTAGCCAGGACTCGATAAGAGCAGAAGACGATACTGTATTAAATAACAATAAAGCAGAAGCTACAAGATGTGGGTATTGTAATATTGTGGCCCATACGGAGACACAGTGTTATATGTAAAAAGCAGTGTAGTGAGAGAGAGGGAAAGAGCAGTAAGAGTTCTTGACTAGTGGTAGGAGGGGCGAAAGCGGCGTACGGTGCCGACGAGAATCTTTCGGTTCAAGTGTTGGACGTAGAAACGAACCTAATAAATAAGCCACAGAAGGAGTGTCTATTAGAGACAAAAAAAAACTTGTACCATTGACTTAGGTAGCGATTGCTCGATAATCTGAGAAAGTGTAGCTCGAAAACAAAAAAAAAAACAAAAAAAAAACATTATAACGGAAATCGTGTAGTTGCTTATTATAGCCGGAAAACAATACCCGAGGAACAGAAATACGATTCCTATGATTTAGAAACCTTGGCAGTCGTTACCGCTTTAAAATTCTTTAGAGTTTCCTTATTAGGGATTAAATTTACAGTTGTTGCCGATTGCAGTACGGTTCGGTCTACGCCCGCTAAAAAAGGATATTCAACTTACAATTAGAGTAGTTCGTTGGTGGGTGTATTTGCAAGATTTTACTTTTGACATTGTTTATCGGCCGGGCGCAAAGCTTGCTCACGTGGAATATTTAAGTAGAAATCCAGTGGAGTGTTGTATCATTGATCTTACCGAGGCCGAATGGATTAAACTTGCGCAAATTCAAGACCCCGATCTTGAAATTATCCGTAAAATTTTAGAATTAGGTGACGTACAGTCGGAAACAAGACAATACTTTGATAAATATATTGTTAAGTCCGGTGTCATATTTTGTAGAACAGTTCTGGGAAATAACTGGGTAGTTCCTAAAATGTCGCGTTTTAATGTAGTGCGATATTGTCACGATGATCAAGGGCACTTTGCTTTGAAAAAAGAAACCTTAGAAAAGGTGCGAGAAAATGACTGGTTCAATTGGATGAGAAGGTTCGTCGTGAAGTATGTTCAATCATGTCTCAATTGTTTGTATTATAAAACATCGGGTGGACGAAAACCGGGTTATTGCATCCAATTGAGAAAGTTGCAGTGCTATTTCATACCATACACCTAGATCCTGTTGATCCATTTATTCGCAGTCGCAGGGGAAATACGCAAATTCTCGTGATCATTGATGGATTCACAAAATTTTGTATGCTTGAGCCTGTTCGAGACACCTCAAAAAGAGGCGTTCTGCGTACGCTGAATCAACTAATTGCGATTTTCGGGGTACCATCTCGTGTAGTAAGTGATTGGGGAATGGCTTTCACTTCTTATTCCTTCGCGACTTTTTGTGAGGACCACGGTATTAAACATGTCCTCAACGCGGTTGCCACCTTTCGAGCAAATGGTCAATGTGAGAGACTAAATCAAACCGTTTTGAGTTCTTTGGCAGCTACTTGTGCTGGTGAGCCTGAGGAGCAGTAGGACGAGAATGTGAAGCGGGTCCAAAGTGCGATTAATTGTACGATTAATCGAACTACCCAGAAGTCGCCTACGCAACTATTGTTCGGCTACAAACCACGTAGCTCGGCAGGCACGAGACTTTTGGCTCAAGTTCCGAGTACATTGGACGAAGTGGATTTGCAAGAGATGCGAAATGCAGCGAAAGCTGCTACAGATGCTGACCAGGCGCAGCAGAAGCGACGATTTGACGCGAAGCGGCGCGAGCTTTCTAACAAGGGAACATCCCGAGCATAGGAGATGTTGTTATGGTTGCGGCTCATCCAGGGGCAACTGGAGGGAGTCGGAGGCTGCTGGCTGTGGCGAAGGGACCGTTCAAGGTAGCGGCCGTCTTGCGAGGCGATCGGTGCGAGGTCCTGGATTTTTGGGATATGAAAAAGTCGCCCAACAGCCGCGGTGTGGTGGCAGTCGACAGCGTGAAGCGATGGGTCACCTTCGATGCCATGCAGTAGACAGGATGATTTTGCACCGGGACATGGTTGCAGTTGCTGTTGGCGACACCTGTTATTTGGTCGGAGTCCGTGGCCTTGAGGACCAATTTTGGGTCAAAATTGTGTTCGTTGACGGGCACGGGCAAGGCCGGGACCCAGGTCGAGTTCAGATCTTTCAGATATGGGGCATGGTCAACCCTGTATCAGATGGAGGGTCTGGGCGGAGGCCGGGACCAGAAGTAGTCGGAGTCAGTGACGTTGTTGGATTAAGTCAGCTGGTCACCGGCTTAATTGTCCGACGTCGCTGGCAAGGCTAGTGACCGTACTTTCTTTTTATTACAATGGCCTTATGGACGTCCACGTTATTCTTAGTTGCATGGTTGTAGTTGCCGGTATTTGTATCGAGAGGGGCTGAAGTCATAGGGGTGGAATTGATCACTCCACCTGCTGGCTGAAGTCTGGATTGATCAAATATCACATGTGTTACGAGTCTTTGGTTGTACTAATTGCGGATGTTCTTTTAGATAGGGTACTCAAAAGGAAAAGAACGTCGAGGACGACGGAACAGTCAGTCTGGCCGAATGTAAAGGAATTTTTTTTGAAGCCGTTGCGTCGCTGGAGTCGATGCCACTTGAGGATTTGTTTAAAGCATTGGAAGTATGATATATACAAAGGGTCGAGGAAGGCGATGGGTCGTGACGCTGAAAAACTGTTCGGCGTACCGAAAGCGGCATTCTAAACGAAACCATCGAAGAGTTCAGAGCGTTGCGCAATTAGAATATATTATATTTCTTTAAAACCTTTTTATAATAAATTTGTACTACAAAAGAGTACCTCATTCTATTTAAAAAAAACAAACAAAGTTGACCTTCATATGTCCTTGATGCGCCCACCTACGGAAAGACTAATGAGACCAGATTATGCTCCACTCGATACCATTTAAGTTTCTTATGAAATATTTTTCGCTACATGCCACAATATCGAAGTTATCAAGATGTCCAAATCGGCTGAGACACTCTGTATATAAGATAAACTAGTGAAGGGAAAGTTTTATGAGTGCTTGGAATTTCCTTATGCGTTTAGAAAACTCTTCTTTTTTGCAGAATGAAGTGCAAACTATTATTTTATTTAACCACCTTACTTGCTGGCGATTTAATGGTATTTCTATTTATTGATACAATATTTTGGTAACTGTATACGTAAATGAGCGCACATCGTTCATATCCGTAGTTTTAAATACTGTTATTTTTATACTAGAAGTAGAGGGGTAAACTTTGGAGTTGAAAAATGGTATTAATGTTTTTTTTTTACACGTAGTTTCATACGAGGCGTTATTTTTGAAAGTCATATAAGCCCATTTTCGGGAAAAGTGTGCTTAAGTTATAAACACAATGGTTATAAACAAATAAAGGTGGTTTCATTTCGCATTTCAGACGGCAAAGTAAATTGAATGAAATATCCTCATGACTTCGTCCAAAAAGTTTCAGCTGTTACATGTTGCAGCATGAAAGCTTTTGTACGAATTCTCAAATATCTCAACAATGGAAGAAAGAAACTTGTACCTACCATTTCCAAATGCAATGCCTCATATTACGGCATCAAATTGTTAGAATCTCTAGCAATTGTCCCTACCCGATAGTTATTTCTATGCTTTTACACGATAGTTTCTGAATTTGAGTAATATCAACCCTTAAACTTCTAAGACGGCAGTGCAGAATATTTACTGATTTCACTTTGAGAAAGTCAAACTGTTCAAATCGAAAAAAGTGCTAACGAAACAAACTTTATAAAAATCTGTGTTACATACTCAATCACTGCCCATTATACAGCAATTTAAAAATTGAAAATTTTGTACAGACTGCATGAAAATCTACTTGTGTCAAATAAGCGTCACCTGCTTTGTTAAAAGATTAATTATTAAGAATATACTGCGGTTGCGCTATCAGAAGATGCAAATCACTTTTATTCACACACTTATTAAATTGGTAGTCCATTCTACTACCAATTATAACAGAAAATCGTTACGTGTGTAGGATCGTGAAAAAGAAAGAGAGGCGCGCGGAAACCCATCTAAGGCAGCAACTCGATCTGAGTAGCTTAACATCGACGATCACCTGAGATCGGCGCGAAACCACTGCGCCAGTGACCTCTCCATGCTATCTTTCCCTTTTCACGTCCTTTTCTTCCTAAGTTCTTTTATAGGAGGGCTCCTCCGCCCCGATCCCACATGTGAAAAATGTAAGTATGTAAAACACATTTTCCTTAATATTAGGTGTAGAAATTAATTCGGTGCCTTTTTAAAAGAAATTTAGTATTATAACTTATTCAGTCGATGGGAAATTGCTTTTTGTGACACCCCAAGTTACACGGCTAGCTCATGTTGTGTTTGTGCGGAATTTTCACAGAGCAGCTGCTCAAGCTCTTCGTCTTAAAATTTTTTTGGCTGTCCGGAACGTTCTCGATCAGAAAGATCAAAGTCGCCGCTTCGAAATTTTTGATGCCATTTTTTACAGGTTTTATGTCTTACTGCACCTTCATCCATAGCAGAACAACTCATTTCAGCGGCTTCAGAAGCATTTTTCTTTAATTGAAAGGCAAACAGTATGCAGTCCAGTATGTGATTCTTGTCAGACGCCGCCATTTTACTTACTAATAGCTTTTGTTCTGACTAGTTGTCAAATGTTTCATAACTGTAAGTGTTGGTACTTAAACGTTATAAAATGGCCGGCGATTATTTACAATCAAACCAGAGTTATAAATAAATTAATATCAAGGCACCGAATTAATTTCTTCACCTAATACATCTATATGTGTATTATTTTTTTTTGTGTTGTAAGTAGAAATGACAAATATTATTTTTATTTAAAAAAGAGCAGGGAAAATACAATTTTATTTCCCCTTCTACTCTTTGAAGGAATAAAGAAATTGATATGTGTAAGAAAATATTGAGTATCTTCGATTATGAGTGCCGACTATCACGTGAGTAAATATTCATGATTTTAACGTAAATTATTCGTTATTATTAAAAATTTTCTCCCATATATTCTGTAATAATTTTATAACTTAAAAATGAATTAGCATAAAAAGGGTAGCAACAAAATTCATAGATCGCAGGGTAGAGAAAACAAGATTCTGTTACATATCTGATAATGAAATAAAAGTGTACAAAATACTTGTAATATTAGTTACAAAAATAGAAAAGATTGAAATCATAGAAACACAATGTCAAAAGAAATGTCATAGGAATGAAAGAAATTACAGTTTTAGACGACCAAGTGACCACCTCTCCAAGTGATAAATATGGGGTAAACAACAAATTTTCTGTAACCCTCATCAACATTAATCATCAATACTTCGGTCAATAAATGTATCAAAATTTTTTTCAATTTAGCTCTGACAATTTATAGAGATACGTATAGAATGTTGTTTTATAACAGATCTAAGTTTAGGCAGGTATCTCGTTTCGAACGCCACGATTTAAATGCACCGAGCGAACGATGTAACCGAGTTACACATCGGTAGCGTGTAACAAACATTTAGAGTTTTCTTGTTTTGTATCGACGAGATGTATAGAATATTTAAACTGGAATAAATATGCTATACTGACCACCTTAACATTGACGATACTCAATTAACTAGAAGGCTAACGAATGCAATATGCCGAGTTGGAGTGAAAGCAGAAAAGCAGCACAGCGAAGCCCATCCAGTGGTTCGAGGCGATACTTTGTGGTCATTGTGAACGCGAAAACGCACCCCGAAATGAAGCCGAACAGCCGGCAGCGATTTTTGTCGGTTATTCAGTTATTAGTTCCATTCAGAGGACCGAAACTGTGTTCAACCGGGTAGACGATCTCCCGTTCGAACTGCCGATGGATTCATTGTTTCCCTCTGCTGATGGAATCTACGGACTTTTCTCGGCATTCTTTCACCAAGCAAAAATATGCATCCACGTTCTTTCAACGATAGAGTTTTATGAAAAATGTGAGATTTTTTAAGTATTCCTTTTTTTCCACGTTTCACCGGGGAGAAAACGGTTCGAATAACCGATGTATACTCGTGCAGACGAAGGTATATTTGTTAGTTATTATATATCGTATTATTACTTAATGAAATTAGGGAAATTATTAGTGAATACAAATTTCAAGAAGTATGATAAATTAAAGTCAAATTAAGTAATAATATTATAATTCAGTAAATGTTGCGGTAAGTTCTTTTGCGATTTGCAGGGAAAATTGTTTTAAATATTGGAGAATAATCATTTATTTGATGATCGAAAACCGCAATTCTATCAGCAAGCCAAAGGGGTAGGGGCTAAAAACTATAAAGTACTATATGGACGGTATAATCATATTTCAACGATTATATTTTAGTATTTACACTTCGAATGGATATACATGCACCAATGAGCACTGATAAGACTATTTCTCGGAGTGCATGTATACATCCGTAATACTTGAACGGTTAAATGAGATAAAGATGAAATTTAAATTGACTAAAACCTACTGAAATACGAATAAACTTATTATAGAGAATCAAACCGAAGAATGATTGTTCCGCACGTAATTGAAATAAATATCATAGCTTGATTTTATTCTTTGTAACAAAAAAAATAGTGCTATTAATTATTGTTAAGACTTCTACAGAGAAATAGAAAATAAGTTTTGTGAAAGTAATAGTTAAATGTAATCCGTGACGAAATAAAACGGTTCTAAACTTAAACATCATTGCAGTGTAATTTTCCACTTCCAGCAGTTGGTATTAAAATCCAAAACTGTGTGGATACTTTTTTCTTTAAACCCATTTGACACAAAATAGTTTCAATGATTTTGAAGAATTGAATATTTTATTTAACTATATTTTCTTCACTTTCGTTACTGTTTATAATTGTAACAGCTTTTTTCAAAAACAAGATAATATGTAGCTATAATTATTCATATTCATATAAAAATTCTGAAAATAAAAATCTCAAGTTGTAAAGGCTATTCTTGAAGAACTACACGGAACGCAAAAGTTAGGGTGAAACAAATTCTGTGAGGTCTACGCAAACTATGGAACACACTCGATAATAAGGGGATGATCTCACGATAAGTAGAGTGGTATTAATTGAGATTTCTGATAAAGCATGGTAACTTCTGGGTAAGAAAATCTTTCCGCCCAACTGTCATCGAAACAATACCAAAACCAACCGAATGCGGCTTGTAGTGATCTACGACTTTGGAAAGATGGAAGATAAAAGATAAGACACTAAAGACCCATGATTGTCTTTTCAACGTCACACAGTGGTCGATTTCGCCAAAATCCTGACCAAAACTCCAAGCAGTATTTCGATTTAGCTGGAAATTGGTATATTAGTACTATTTGGGTTGCTGATTATGAATTCCAACTCTAAATTTTCAAAAACGAATATTTTTTACGGAAGCGTTTTTTTCGAGTTTGAAACGAATATTTCAGTCAAGACTTGATCGTACGCCTTAACCTCTATTCATGTTTTACTTTATAAATCAAAAACGAATAATTTCCCCGAAGTTTGACAAACACCTTTCGAAAAGGTATAAAACGTACTATTAATGCACCGTTTTTTTATTACAATCAGGCAATATTTTTTTTAAAGTTGCAATTTTCCTGAATTTCTTCCACTTTGAAAAGCACGAAAAACGTGAAAAAAGTATGATCGCAATAAATAAATTATATGAACCTATATACCGTTAGGAAGCTTGAATTTTTTATGACTTTTGTTATTAGTGTCGGGTCGATATCTTGTTTTTTTGAAAAGTTACAGTACCTAAGAGATTTAGCCAAACACACACTTTGACCCCTTTCCCCCCGTAACCTTCAAGTTCAGGGAAAAAGTTTTTGCACGGAATTAAAGTTAGACCCAAAGATCTACTAATATGCAAAGCTTCAGGAAAACTGGTCTCGCGTAATTTTGGCCGATTTTGAACCAACGTCTTTCATCAAAATTAACAGCCACATGAAATGCATTTCTTAACCACTTTCCGTACATTAACAAGTGATACTCGTGACTCGGTAAATTGGATAGAAAGTTTTCAATATTTCCGAAATCTATGGAAACATCAATGAGACGCGACAGGGTAAGATTATTTCTATAATATTAATATTACGTTGCATTAAACGATATATCAAGAAGCACTGATCAATTATAATTTTATCAATTTAATTTTGAGCTAATGTGGAGGTAATTACAAAAAAAAATAGTACGGCAAGGGGTTAATCTCTTATGCAGAATAATTTCAAAGCTGTCAGTTTAAGGACGATATTATAAGGAAGTGCATATTCAGACTTCGAGCATCGTGCTGCCCTCGGACGAAGACAAAGAGAAACAGAATACACCCCTCATTCAAAATTATAATAGAAGAGATCATTTGCATTCTCTTCGTCATATTTTACATAACTTTCAGAAATTATATGAAAAATTGTTAAATAATTCATACTTTTTATAGGAAAAAATCTAATACTCATCAATACAGTATTAAGTCTCAAATGTATACCTGCTATTTCTTGAAAACAATTAGAAAATTACGTGCACGTATGCTGAATAGTGTCTGCAATAAAAAATAAGGTGGAGTAAACATTGTCTTTGGAATAAGAATATTTAATGAATAACACTTTCTCGATTATTCGCACAGAACATAAAGAAAGCCTTAGTGATCTCTTTATTACCACTTTGGACAGTTCAATTCAGACACATAATGCCGAAGAAATAGGTGACCAAACTTTGGTATTTTACACTTTCAGTTATAAGGATGGAGGCTCATTTTACTGTAGAAATTCTATGTTTCCGAGATATGAGCACTTTTCATTATGATGTACTAATATTAATGTATTTGCAAATTATCTGAATGCAATTATTAAAAATGGATTCCTTTAAAAAAATATGTATTTTATAGCAAGAATGTAGTAACATTTTAGCGAACCCGTCTTAATTTGAATTTTTAATTGTTCATTTAGCTAGATATTACATAGGAGAACAGATCTGTGACCAGAATGAAGCTCTTTTCATATTTGAGCCGTTTGTTTTGAACGTTATCTAAATATATTAATTATATTTAAAGTGGCAAGTTTAAGAGTTTGCGTTTCAATGAAATTAAAAATAAATGTATAGGATAGAAATGTATTACACTCCTGCAGTATGCCTAAGAGAGATAAATTTACATTTTCTATTAAGATAATAGCAATTATTAGGTGAATATGTGTCTGGTTAGTACGAATGGACTTAAGCCACATTCAAAATTAACAACTGGATGTACCATTAACTTTTAAACATCTCAAGTTCATTCGATGTAACTTTAATACTTCGAATTGGAAAGTCAATGCTCAATTTATTTTATGTTTCTTTACAACAATCAAGAACACAATTCACGTAATTCAGAAAATCTACTAATTATATAAATAACATGATAATTTATTGCTCGTTTACATTTCGTGTATACGGGAACGAAATTTAAGAACTTATGTTGAAGACTCATCTCTTGATTTGTTATGGAATATGGTTCATTTCTCAAAAAAGCATTCAGCATATGGTTAGCCAATTTATTGTTCTTTACCCTTTTAAGAACTGCGTCCTCCAAAAGTCTTGTTGATATGAAGTCCTCTTGTTTCATTTCATTTAGAATAAAGTTATTATCTTTCGCGCACTTTCTGATAACATTACGATAATCTTGGAGGACAAACATTAAATTATTTTCCTTTCATGATATTTCTACGACGCACAGTGGTCGATTTCGCCGAAATCCTGGCCAAAACTATAAGGAGTTTTTCAATTTAGCTGAAAATTGGTATATTAGTATTATTTTGGTCGCTGATTAAGAATCCGAACTCAGAATTTCCAAAAACAAAATGGCGGCTCCAATATGGCGGGTGCCAGTATCGAAAAATTGTCGGATCGGCACGAAAATCAGTAGTCTTATGTTTTTCCGGTCGCTGATTAAGAATCCAAACTCAGAATTTCCAAAAACAAAATGGCGGCTTTAATATGGTGGGTGCGAGTATCGAAAAATTGTCGGATCGGCACGAAAATCAGTAGTCTTATGTTTTTCTGGTCGCTGATTAAGAATCCGAACTCAGAATTTCCAAAAACAAAATGGCGGCTCTAATATGGCGGGTGCGAGTATCGAAAAATTGTCGGATCGGCACGAAAATCAGTAGTCTTATGATAGCCCGGCCCTATGTCATAAATGCACTTCCCCGAGTATGGCGCGCGCGACAAACAAATAACAATAACTCGAGGAATCGCAAAAATTCGCAAGAAAACTCAACAAGATCTTCTTCGGGAAGCTTCAAAGTTTAATTAAAAAAAAAAATATATTATGTTATTCCACGGACTTCTGCAGTTTTAATGATATTTATTGCAGCAGTCGCTGTATCTTAATACAAGCATGTCATTGCTGTTCCATCTCCGAATTTCTCTTTATTTAATAAAAATTTCGGTCGAAGGAGAAAGATGAAACATTGTAAGGAACAAATATTTCCCTCATACCTGCAACTAGCCAGATTTTCATTAGAATCGTCAAAGATCTTTCGGTTTATGACGGTAAGCGGTCGAGGTAGTCGCGGCTATCTATTGTTGCCTCGGAACAATAGGCCATCAGCTTGTTTAAACTCATTCCGATTTTTAACCCCATGAAATAAACATATTATTTCGTTAATTGCCAGGTTGATCTTAGAGAAGGATTAGCAGTATTCATTAGGTAAAGCACGATAGCCCGGCTCTATGTCATAAATGCACTTCCCCGAGCATGGCGCGCGCGACAAACAAATAACAATTACTCGAAGAATCGCAAAAAGTCGCAAGAAAACTCAACGAGGTCTTCTTCGGGAAGCTTCAAAGTTTAATTTAAAAAAAAAATCACGGCAGCAATTTGCAGCATTCACAACTATTTCATTAGCAAAAGGAAAAAAATGTTTAGGTTTTACGTTCAGTACCAACAGAGTTGTAAAATATTAAATAAAAAAATGAAACCAACATATTTATAAATTAAAAGTATGATAAATAGCTACCAATACTGAAAAAGTGGATCAAACTTTAATTTCATATTGAAAACGTATTCTCAATTTCGACGTGAAAACGTTACATTATTTAAGTGCCAACTTTGACATTGCATATCTCTAAGAGTATTGTTCAAGAAAAATTTTTATTAATGGAAAACAATGCTCTGATGTGTTACAAATCAAACGCAATTGCTAAATTTTGAAAATTCTAAAAAAAAATTTTGGGGTTTTGGCCAGGATTTCGGCGAAATCGACCACTGTGCGACGTCCAAATCTCTATCATTCGGTAAAAATTTAATTATTTACAATCATATTTATTTGCAATTTTATTATTTACAATTTGCTCCAAATTAAAAACATAACGAAGAAATCTAAATATTAAAATATGTAGCTTGACTTTTTGAAAAATGGACTTATGTCACATTCAAAATAAACTGCTCATTTATATCCTCCTCATCCATACGTCAAGTAGAGGGATGCCTACTTGATATCAGAACGAATCATTGCCTTAATTCTTCCTTAATTATCACAATTCAGGTACAGAAACATAACAATTACTTTAGTGAATTTTTGATACAAACAGAATGTGTTTATATTTCAAAAAGAAAGAGTTTTCGTATTTATGTGTATATGATCCTTTTTCTTCCCCAGAAATAGTAAAATAGGACGCCGCGGTCTAGCTGTCTGCTTCCTTAACACCCTGAGCCCTCTTACGATTACACAGTCAATTGTACCAGGGCTTAAAGTATTAAATCCTCTGTATAAATACGTATATAACCAGAAATTTGTAAATTTTATGAAAGTTAAATTTCTTTACGTGTCATCATAGTATGGTACCATGGAAGTTTACATCTATAGATGCTTCGGGAACAAAATACAAGAAAATATTATATATTTCATAGGATTTAATCAGATTTAAATGAATATTTTTCCGTGCTATTATGATCTATTATAAACATCTTTGATAAAAACCGAGTTCTGGATTCACATGCGACAATGGACACTTAGGCGATGGGATAAACGTCGAAAAAAGTAGGAAAAAAGTTTTATTGCTTCGACGAGGGTCCGTAACGGAGAGACGAAGAAAGGATTAAGATAAAACTTGTCACGTTTCCAATTCTCTTTAATAGTTCGCAAAATTAATCCAATTCTTTTCTCATTCCACTACTTTTATATTTTAATTCTCAAATTGTTAATTTAATCTTATTTAAAGCTGAAAAATTACAACATTTAAAATAGGACTGGATACATCAGTATTATGCACCACGTGCATCTTTCAGCAAAGCAAATATATCATTGTGTAGTAGATTTTAAAGTGAATTTAATTGTTTGTTAATTAACATTTCTCCACAAAAAATAGTTACTCTTTCGGGTTCTGCCAAATTTTAGCTTATTGTACATATGTTTTTGCATTTCTACCTTTTAACAAAAAATATTATTTAATCCATTTAATTAAAAAAAAACAAAAAAACGTTGAAACCATTATCGAATCAATCCACAGAGTGGGATGGAAAAAAATCTTTAGAACCGTTGGCTGTACTAAAAATGTGCCAGAGAAATATTATATTAGATGGAGACAAGAGTTCTTTCCGGTGAACTTCAGGCAATTGCTATAGTCATATACTGCGAAATATGATCCTAATCGTTTAAAAACTTGAACTACTGACTTTGACGAAGTGAATTCTCTATGATAATATCAAAAGAAGGAGATCTTAAGAAAATTTTTACCAGCCTACGACATCCATTTCGAAACCAAATGTACGGACTGTTTTAAAATTATTTTTTATGTCTTGTTACGTAGGTAAAATGTCTGAGAGGAACTATGGATTAAAAATGGACCGCTCACGCACATTAATTTTTAATTGTGTTCTCGATTGAATTTTAGTTGAATATGTCAGGCTCTCAAGTCATCGACCTTTACAAAAAGAAACAGAAGACATCCTTACTAATGCTCCACGAAATTAGAAAATGGAGGACTAACAAGGGAACATCCCGAGGTGTAAATTACCGATTTTGATAAAATTTTAGTATGATATAGCCCTCGTGAAAATATTTGACACGTATTTTTTTTATCGGCAACCGTCCACATTAAAGGGGTGAAAACCACCCTCAAAGTTGAAAAAAAAGTATTTTTTATCACATTGTTTAAACAAATGGGTTTGTTAAAAAAATGTTTATACCATTTTATTCGTAGTCGAAAT
Organism: Cerceris rybyensis; assembly: GCA_910591515.1. Classification (NCBI taxonomy): domain Eukaryota; kingdom Metazoa; phylum Arthropoda; class Insecta; order Hymenoptera; family Crabronidae; genus Cerceris; species Cerceris rybyensis. Next base: position 595,420 of record OU342789.1, read on the forward strand.
ACGTTAATTTTCAGTCCTTACGAAATTTTCGTATCTCTAATAGCTTCGGAGATTTTCGATAAAATAGTTTTCGTTACCCCAACTTTGAGGGTGGTTTTCACCCCGTTAACGTGGACGGTTGCCGATAAAAAAAATAAGGGTCAAATATTTTCGCGAGGACTATATCATACTAAAATTTCATAAAAATCGGTGATTTACATCTCGGGATGTTCCCTTGTAAGTCAACGAACTAGTAACGAAAGCGCAAATGTTTATGTTATTCTCCCCAGGTGAGCCGCTGAGCGAACATGACACCGAACGCAGATATTGACATCATCGTAGCCTCCGAAAACTTACATAGCTAGATTTCGATGTAAAGGGTGTCATTTTCACTACCTTGATACAGAAAGAGACGGATAAAAAAAAGCACCTCTGAAACATTTTTTGGAGACCTACCTCTCAGGTAAGTTTAATAAAAATCGGCGATTAGATGGTCAACGGACAAAGGCGATATCTAAGAAGAAATACGAATTTGGAAGAAAACAAAAGTCTGTTCTTTTGTTGTCGGGTGATGCACTTTTTACAACTGTTAAACTAACATTTGGCAGGCATATGCGCGCAAGTACTGAGAATTATTCACCTTGCTTTACCTTTCTTACTTACGGGTTAGAATATCTAATCCTTTGCGATCGTGTTTCATTAAGAACAAAATGTGTAATCGTATTTAAAACAAACCTACTGAAATCTTAGTAAATACTATATACATATACCTTAGAAACGTGTTGATTCTTTGTTTTGTTGGCTGAGAGTACAATTGCTTATAATGGCAACGGTGATTGAGCTTTAGTGGCTAAAAGCAGATGTACGGCCGCCAACTAAGGGTTAATATCACTGTGAGGATGAATGACAAAGTAGCCTGCAAACCATGCACAAAAAAAATACACGCACTAACAGGTGAAAATAATTGAATCCGATCACGGAGCACTGCTTCCTTGTTGACGGCCGTGGGGGAACTGATAGCGAGGCGAGCAGCGAAATTATTTATTGTTAAAATTCGCGGAAAGGATGCCTGTAGGTTATAGTTGTCGGGCCCCGCCGAGTATATTTTGACAACACGCGACGAACATCGTAGTTCTTAGCCGGAGAAGTGAAAATAATTTCTCTCGCTGTTTGTAGAATTAATCTTAAAATTATAAATGGAATTGACCGATATTATTTATGTAAGTAAATGTTACAAGTACAATGCTTTGTTTAATGTAACGTTATTGTCAAGTTGTCAGTCATAAACATAAAATGTATTTGCGAAGGAAGCTATAAATAATAAAACATAAAGTCATCATAAAATAACTCATGCAGAATAAATACATACTTGTAAAACAAACTATAATAGAAAGCTGTCTGCCCTATTGTCTCCAACCATTATAATTTCTGGGTTTGTAGTATTTTGCATTTTATACTAAAACCTCTCCCGAATATTACTGTCATAAACATGTTTATACACGTTTAAACGGTACTCAAAGGGGATACGGCGCTCATCATGATAAAAAATGTATAGCTATTTTCGTATGTATCTTAAAAACCAGAGGCGCTTTCGATACTAGTTCTGTGACCCAATCCTCTACTTTCTAATATCGTGTAGCACTAAAAAGGATCTTGTGTGTTTCTTTCCGAAAGGTCGGGAATTTGGAAGCTATTCAGCTAAAATTCAATCGCGAAGACATAGCTAAGGTAAAAGTACCAGTAGTTGACCATTTTTTAGAAAACATAAAAAAATAAGGTTTGCATAAGTTGTGCACTTTCGATGAAAGTGAATTTTAAATACCACAGCATCTGTCGATTATATTTTGAAACAATTACATGTAAAGTGAAGTATACCTATTAACAGCGAACGTTTCAATTCAATAAGGTAAGTAATATGCCGTTATATCTCTATTTTCTTAACGTTTCTGTTAAGAATGGCTGTACGGTTCAGGTAAAAAATTCATAGATTGTGAAGATTTCGGAAATGAATTATTTACTGTTTAAGACCTTGCAACGTTTTATAAATACTATATGCATCGTTTTCATTATTTTAACCACAAAATGCAACAATTTTTTAATGGTGAACTTCTGGATATTGGTACTCTACAATTTTCAGAAGTTGACAGGCATGGTTGACCTTTTAGGTACGGCTGAATTCTGCGTGCGGCTATTTCCCTGGACGGCAGAGTCTGACTTGAACTATGTATAAACGATACAACACTACAAAGTGTGTCGGGCAATGCCGTTCTGTGCACGAGTACATTCAAATGAAGTATTTGATGATTAAATCATAATTTAAAAAAAAATATACTACACATACTTTAACAATTCACTTTAATAATTAATAATATAATAATTGAGTATAATATATTTTGAAACATGGTACAATACATAAACCTACGTCACCATTTTCACATTCATAACGAGATCTTCGCCTTGTATCGTTTTTCGAACACACTATACAAGTTCGTAAAGCTTTTTTAGAATTTTTAGATTTACAGTAGGATGGAAAGTGTACATAGCTGACGCTGTGTTATACCTGACACTGCCGTATTAAAAACAAAGACTGTATATTCTATCTGTCAATTGTTAATACTGTTGTAAATTGATGTAAAGACAAACGAAGTGTGGAACAATGCTAATGAAGACAGTTATTCAATTCAAATGGTGGGTAAATGAGCCACTCGAGCAAGCCACTATAGTGGCGCCTCGTTCAGAGAGATGACATACACGAAAGCCACTATAGTGGCGCGTCGTCCTGAAAGATGATATCCGCAAAAGCCACTATAGTGGCGCGTCGTTCCTAAAAGGTTAATTACCGACATTACTCATTTAAATTTGTTTAAGATTTATAATGTATCCGTTTATATCTCACTTTATTAGAAATACAAAATGTAAATCGATATATTGTAGTATACTGATTGTGAGTGAGTTTTAGTCGATGACACGGTCAACTATTAACTGCATTCGCGGTCAATTATTGTTCAGTGTCCAATGTCTACTCTGTTCTTCTTCTTCTTTTATTATTTAATTATTAATGATAATTTGTACTGGTAACTGTTAAAATTAAACAATAATAAAGTGATTTTCAGCGTTAATGCTGTAACCCTGCTTCGAATATAAGCGGTCAACTACTAATGAAAAAAGGTGGTCAATTACTAGTTTTATCGATTTCAAAAGTGGTGAACTACTGAAGCAGTTACCGAATTTTTAAATATATTTCTCACATTTTATAACTTATGTTTTTTTAAAAATTGGTCTTGGTACATAATCTCAAATGTTCAAAGAACGTCTCCAAGCATCGACTCTCGCCAGTTATTGACAGAGTAAATAGTTACCTTTGTTTTTATCAAAAATTTCTCTTAACTGGTCAACTACTGGTACCTTTACCTTAATAGTTAATTTGCGTAAGAACGGTTTGTTTCTGACTCATGGTTCCTCTCAGACATTTTATCTGTGTAAAAATGTAAATGCGATGAGCCGATAAAAAAAAATGTATTAATCTTTTGCGAATTTTGCGGCGTTTTTTTCACAAATCTCCATCGTTCCAAGGATGTAGAACAATTTCTAAAAGTCATGCCAAGAAATTTTGAAACGACCTGTACGCAACAAGTTTGAATATGGAAGGAGTCTTATATTGCGAACTGTTCAATCCGGAAAAACGGGGTCCGCAGAATATTATCAGCAGCAATTAACAAAATTAAACAACGAGATCGAGCGAAAAAGACAACTGTCTTGTCAATGAAGCCGTAAAAATAATCTCCTTCACGACAACGTTCATTCACATGGATCAAAGATAATAAAAATTCTCATCTTCACCGATACCTTAGAAAACCTTGCACCACGCAGATTATTGTACAAATACGGCCCTGTCAGATTTTTACTTATTCACATGTCTTCATGCGTCACAGACTAGATGATTTTATTGCTTTGAAGCCAAAAAGGTGGCGAAAATGCATGGATCATAACAGTGAATAATTCAACGATTGCGGTGTTATGCCTTTCCTTAAGCAAAGCTTTCATTTTATCCAAAAATCGGAAAAATTCATTTTTACGTCTAATATCATCCTCGAATATTACTCCTCATACTTATCCATGATTCTTGAAGGACTACAGGAAAATTCAATTTCAATTTAATTCCAACCCTTTCGATTCTATCCTGAGAAATTTGAAGAATCGGATCGCCAAGACACAGCTTTAAAGAGCCGCGTATAGAACGATATCGTAGAAGGTAATGAAAATCAAGAAGGGAAAGGAAAATACACAGTAACGTTAAGCATCATCGCCGATGTGGCTCGTGCCTTGGCAAGATACTAGCGATTTCATCTAATAAATTTCACCGAACGGATATATTCAGGTAACGGAAGGCTATTACAAGGCGATATCTATCGAAGAAGGGTGGACGGGAGGGCCGCCTGGAGAGAAATAAAGAGCGATTGCCTCGGTAAATCAGAGTCCTCCCCACCTACTCCCTACCGAGACTCTCTGCCACCCCCGTTTGAGCTGGAGCACCTTCTCCTTCTAGGTTGCTATGCTGCATACCACTCGCGAAACGAAGAACACGAAGAACATACGTATCGGAGCATTAGCGGACCTTTGTCGTTCCCGGCGGTCTCTTTTCCACTGCGAGTTTCAACCCATTCGAGCTCTCTACGACGAGCCATATTACTCTCTACGCAGCCCACCCCTGACACCAAGTATTTCCCGAACAGCGATAAAGCACTGCAATGCATCATCCAAGCGAGGAAATAAATTGTCCTTGAACACGAGCGGAATCTTTCACGTGCTTATTTTTAGTACCTTTTAAGACGAGGATTTCCAAAACTATATGTGTTGACAAGCAATTCAACTTGAAAGAGATTGTTTTTAATCTTTAGAATAGTCACAAAATCAGACTATCGAAGACAATCTTTATATGTAGGTATTCATGTGGGAATGCATGTGTAGGTACTAACAATAAGAGAAAGAATGAAAGAAAGAGAGAGATGATTAACCCTTTCACAGTTTGGTAAAATTAAGAATTCTGGCCTAAAAAATGTCTAGTTTTATTTTATGTTTGAAAACACTTCGGCATGCAAACTAAACCACGTCTCTTTCTTCAATTAGAAAAATCTTAGAAAACAGAGGAAGCAAAAAATCTAGTCACTTGGATATCTTTGGTAGACTAAACGGGATAAACCATTTGATACCTGACGCTCCGCCCGTGACTATCACGGGATAAAATATCAATGGGTTAAATGACGTGAGCGAGAGAGATGATTGAATGAATGAGCGAGAGAAAGATGATTGAAACAAAAGAGAGTTTAGGAGAGGTAGAAAAATCGTAAAGAACGAGGGCGAGTTACTTGGTAAAAAAACGTGAATCTGAATGTGACGATATGAATTAATTTTATTGTTATTTTGAAAATATATTATTTTTAAGTAAAATCTCTGTGCTTCATCCTGAATTTCCTACATTCATACGTTTATGTATAAACTTATCTGAAAAGCCTTAAAAAAATTAATCATCTGCATAGGACAAGGTATGAATTAATGTTAAAATCACGTGCATTCATGTAGTAACAATAAGTATAGAATAAATGAGGAACCTTGAGGCTCTTAAATTTTGTATTTCATACTTTTCTCTGATTTTTACAATGATAAAATTATCTACGGTAAAATGAAAATTACATTTTTAACTTAATGGTAGGCTTGTGTCTACATCGTTCTATAACCTCATAAACATTGACAGCAGCGTGTTTGACTTTACGAAATTTCTGTGTCATTCATTGATTGCTATTCTCTCAGATGTTAACAATAAGAATTAGATGCATTTAACATTATTTCATATTCTATCATGTGCAGATGAGTTTCCAAGGCTTTCTTCTTTCATTCTAATTATAAGATGACTATAATATTTGTTACCTTTGCGAGATTTTCAGCTACGCATATTGTCTCAAATTCAAGCATTATTATTTTAATCACAAATTAATAAAAAATTAATTTAGATGAATTTCATATTGAAGAACTTTTTTGTGAAATATTATTGAACAGTGATTGTTAAATAAAACCTATATATCATTACTCAAGGTGATAACATTAACAACATGTTAAAATTTATCGAGATCTGAGAGTGGTATATTTTTTAAGCATTTACCGTGGTTTCAATTCAATTTCAAGAACTCCATTTCCACCCTCCGTCGTCATTCCGTAATTATATCGGTTTCACATACAACCCTTACTTTTATTAAATCGATTTGCATTTCTTGAATATGAAATTCATATACTTCCTAAGGAGCTTTGCGAAACAGACGATGCAATTGCTATGTGACCCGTAATTTTTCAAATGATCCAATGTTCTCTTGGGATTCCTAATCATATATACTTATACAAACTACAAAACAAAGCACATTACACTGCTCAGAAGAACGAGCGTACGTGCAGTACACAAGCTTTTCGACTATTCCACTTTCCAGAACGTTGCTCACGTAATAATAAATCGTTCGCTATCGATGAGAACCGCAAAGATACCGCATTATCGCGTGAAACGAACAGCCTGGCTACATTTTATAGATAATGTATTAGCTATGCAATTTGTAGGGGTTTTACTTCGGGAAGAATTAAAGTGTAGCAGATAATTCATGCACCAAATATTCAAAATTATATAAAAGAGATGTAATAATTTGTAGCAATTATTGCGAACACTTACACAATTCTATTTCTTATCAGTTTCGGTATGCAACACAGAAGTCTTTATTTTCCACAATAAATTTTGTCTTCATTGCATTCAATTATTCTCGATACAATCGTTATGTTAAAATTTTCATGATTGACATATAACAAGTAAAAATAATGTTTAAATATAACAATTTATATAATTTAGAAGAGTTCAAACAATACGAAATGGTTTAATGTTGCACAAAATTTTGATGTTATTTTATATTATAATAAGGACGAAGTTCAGTTCCGCGTTAAGTGTTTTTCAAAGTAAAGAATGTCAGTTTGAGAAAAATCAAGAGAAAAAACATCTCGCAGTTTTGTTCAAATTAAATTGCCGGCTATCGTAACCAAAACGAAAAAGAAATAAGTAGAATGCTGTGTGTATTTGTAGAAACCTAGATGGAATCAGTTATGTCAGATGTCAAGGAAGCCATGGAAAAGAGACGAACACCAGGCACAACTTCGTGAAACTTCGAGTCGCAAGACGTAGACTGTAAGTAACGAACACGTCCACAAAAAGACTAAGTAAATGAGCGAACGTGCAAAAAGTTACTGAAACTATAAAGTACAGATGTTTGTCGGTTAGGTTATATAACAATGCAAAGACTACTTTTTCGAGGCCCTTGCAGTTCGTAACTGATCTTTTGTAAATGTATATGGACAGAAACTTGTCCAATTGCCAATAATTGTAAAAACTACGGCTAGAAAGTAGATTTGATTGTGGTGTTATTATCGGTATACATTTAGTTCATCCCAAAGGGGATGTGCATTTTGTACTTAAACTGACGAAGTATTATACGAATTTAGAGGGGTGTTGTTTTTTTCTACCGCACAGAATATTGTGTGATCCTCTATAAAAAAGTGTCAAATGTATTAGAACTACTGTCATCATAATTTAATAGTAACGTTTATAATTTGAAAAAGCGCAGAAATGATTAAGTGAATTTATTATTACTCTATTTGTTAAAATAAAACTTTGTATAACGATTTCTCGAAGTACTGGTTTCCCTTTTCGCTTAACCCTTTATTTCTCGAAAGACTGTTAAGAGGTTGTTAGTCTATATGTAGTTTGTTAACATTAAGCGTTAACGTTAGCATTAAAAGATCCAATTAAATTAGTTAGAGATTTCGCTCAAAATTTAGATAATGTACCACCTACTGGCTGCGGAGAAAAAATGTGAGCGAAATATAATTATGTTTTCCAGTAAAATGTAGGATTCGAAATATTGTCTAAACTGAATAATACTTTAGATGATTTCAATATCGACGGACCGAAGGAAATAAAAACACGATAATGGAAAAAGTATAAATATGCCCCCATCACATCTTGTGATGTTGAACGAACATTTTTGGCGTATAAATTAATTTTATCTGACAAAAGGCACCATATGACCGATGAACATATAAAAAAAATCATTGTCACATACTGTAATGCCAATTACAAGCAGTAATAAATGATATACAACTATTCTATATCATATTATACTATATCCGACTGATTCATACGTTAATAACACTATTATTTAGGGCGACTATTTCACATATTTTTTGCATATATTTAACATAAATTCTGCATTAAAATTGCATATATTTTGTATATTTTGACATATTCGCATAAACTACAGCAGGCTATTCATCACACAGAGAGTGTGATACTAGCCAATAACTCTCGGCGGTACCATCACACACATGTTGTGTGAGCGGCCACTAAAGTGTTAATAATGTGACAACCTGACTATTTTTCGTACTTGGGTCCGTCTTATGCGAACAGATCCACAATGCTGTGTTTCATTAGCAATTATGGGCTTCTGTCACGGATTGTATGTACTTTTCTGCAAAGATTAACACTAGAACTGCAGCTATTATATCTATTACACTTAAATATAGCCAAGCAGTACTTTGGAACAAGAGAAATCAAGAAGTGAAAAAGATTAATAAAGTAATCTAGGTTTTATAATGCAGTGAACTATTTACTGTACGACTCCCCTATCAATTTGTGCAATTTTCGAAAAAATTGAGAACCGGTCATTTTGACTGCCTTAGTAATTTTAGTGTTGATCTCCGATCCCAGTCTTCTATTGTAAGATGTCTAGCCCATCGATTTCAGACCCGCGATACAGCCTTGGATCTCCGAGTCGAAATTTCTACGGGATATTCCGACCATGGTATCAGGGAAACTTCGAAATTATAAACTCGTCAGGCATTTACGAGAAACGATTAAAGCCAGCTCATACTATCGTATGGATCATAGTAAACAGAGAAGAATACAGGAGACAGAGAGAGGAAACATGATGGGGAGACGGTTTATGCTCAAGCTAAGCCGATGGTAGTCTCACTACGCACGTTCTTGATTTCTCTCTCGCTTCTGAAATGTTTTCCCCTTTCTATCTGTGTACATCAATTCTGATCAGTCGCTCGTACTGCCACTTTACGTACTATCATATGTTTTATTCGTGGAGCAATTTAAAATCAAAGACAAAAAATAGATTGATAAGAGAGAAAGTATAGTTGGAATTAACAGAGTTAATTCTTAAAAGTTAATTGCCATGTCTGCTTCATTTCATAAATTTCCATGCTTTCGGTATAACAAATGCGTCTGAGTTTCACGAACGGTACCCGCGTAACGGAAAGTGTTGACTAATTTTTTTGCAATTCCCTTCAGTTTTCACTCGTATGTAATTATGTGGAAATTTTAACATTGATTTTCACATATTGCATACTCGCGAAGATAGTGTTACGATTCGAAAAATACGATCCTTAAGAGAAGAGAAGACATTTTTTTCACCATAAAAGAATATTATTTGTCCAATTAACACTAGATTTACGGCTGCTAAATTTAGTAGTTTGAATAACAAAGTATTTTGAAGAAAGATGGATCAAGCGGAAAAAAATGCAATCAGTTAAGTAACTTGTGTATTACAAGATAGGCGTGAAATATCTACTGCACTGCTTCTCTATAAATTGACAAAATATTTTTAGAAAAGTAATAATCCGTCAATTTGATGGTTGCCGTAAATCTAATGTTAACACTTTACCGGCCTGTATTTTTTAACATCCTGCCCACTTCTGGTCGGTCACTTGCACGCAAATATTTCCCTGATACTGATATCTCTTCGAAAATTGCAAAGTTTCTTCACTGAGTCCTTGGCACAGTTAACCGCAATGAAAAATAATAATTTATTAATTGCCATAGCAACCAATTAATATGTAAGTTAAAAGTCCAAAAGTGTTGAGCCCAAAAAGCGGAATAATCGGCTACCGGTCGGTAAAGTGTTAAATTTGTGGTCTAATGTAAGACGAATATAATGTGTTGGATACCAACCTAATTCTTTACGATAAAACAGCCAAATATAACTAACCATGATTCAGAGTACAAACGGGAACTGTTACTTATTTCCAATTCCGTGATTTCTTTTCCTTGAAAATGTGTTTTAAAGACCTTTAGTCTTAATGAAAGTCACCGGAAAAGCGATCGCCTTTTTGGAACTTTACTCACGAGAAGTCTAGACACCCTTAAAAGATCATACTTGTTACCAAATCCATAGAATCGTTTAAAATCGCTAACAGTCCGCATCTCGCGACGACGTTAGCTTAAGTTTGTTAAAACTCCGAACGAAGTATTATCTTCAAAAATAAAGTACTATAAACCACAACATGGAATACAACAAATGTGACTATTAAATAAATATTAACTACAATAAGTAAATGAAACTTACATCATCAGTAAAGAGACACTTTCCTAATATTTTTATAGCAATACCTCAAATATTTCAAGTATTTCCAGTATCTTAAAATATTTAAAATTGTATCACCTTCTTAGAAAATGAGCGATGTATTAACAGAAAACCAATTAAAAGGCGTTTATGTACATCGTGGATGCTTGACAAGATCAGGCTGTATGTACATATTATTAATAAAGACATTTAATTCCTACAAAAATTCTATACAATTTTCCCTTTTGCTTTTTTGTTCTTAGCTTTACTTAAATTCTGATTTACCTTGCAACATGTTCCACAGCTTGTGTCATGCTCTTCATACCGTATGTAACAGATGATTTATCAAACTAACGTAATGGCTTATTCATGGGCTGAACTCGAGGAAAAGCGTAGCTTACATCTGCAGACCTTGTCTTAACGATCTGCTTCCGGTGGTTCAGCTTAGGATTTCTCGGGGATTCGTTAAAAGCCACGTTAACGTTTCGACCACCATTCGCTAACCTTTCTTCGAGATTTGATGAGCACCCAGGGTGAAACTTGTTGCTTATGATTCAGCAGCCAAGTTGATCAGAGAAGTGCTCCATCGCAAAACCATATTAAAATATTTTATTCCTCCTAGTACTTCAAAACTTTTCGGAAACTCAATGTTCCAAAGCAAACAATAATAGTAGTTGATCTAAACACCAAAACTACCGATGTTGTATCTGTTAAAATTTAAATACATTTAGTGACCACTATAGAAAAAGAAAAATGAAGAGGTGAAAAAGATGATTAATTAACTAATTTACGTTTTATAATATAGAAGTGAAATACTCACATCACGGCCACTCTACTAATTTAGATAATTTTTAGAACAATTTGGCGCCGGTCTTTTGACTAGCTTGGTAGGTTTAGTGTTAATCTTGCACAAAGTCAGAAAGATAGGTTTTACATTAAACTTAAAAACCATTGCAAGAACAAAGTACCAAGAGGAGTAAAACAAATGGTTCACAATTTATAAACATTTCATCAACGAACAAAGAGAAGTAGACAAAGAACTTGATCTATTGTCAATAGTTCACCGATGTAAAAATTGTAAAAGCAACTTTTAAGCAACGCAAAACGGATACTTCTTTCAGCCACGGAGATTTATTGCTCGTACTTCCTGCTCGCTTTGAAATCGATTTCTCGAGTAGAGAAAGACTCTTGCTGTGCAGGACGGACAGATACCTTCTACTTCGTAGCAAACACAGGGCACGACTTCTGCGCGACGTGGATACAAAAGTTTCCAGAATATCGGATTGACGTATCGCCTCGAAAATATCACGGCGAGTAAACAACCGATACGTATTCCTATCACACCAAACATCTCCTGGGATGTCCACCTTCTAGATGCATTTACGTGTTCCAAATGACGACAAGCATAGAAAGAAGTAAAATGAAGAACGGATTGGAGAGGAGCATTTTTTATCTATATTACAGCGTGATTGCTCGCAACCTCAACTAAACTTTGGTGAATTACTAAATGGAAAGAAAACAGCCGATGTCATCTTTATAAAGTATCTATCTATTATTAAATATATTCATTAATGTTGGATAAACATAAAGTAATAAATTAATAAAACATTCATTATTACTTTACTGCTGCAACTGTTCCTTTTAACAATTTGTTTCTCTTTCGCGTAAAAAGTTTACTATTGCTACTGCTTGAATCATTGCTTTAGTTTAAAAATCTCTAACATAAAAGTCATTAAGCCTACTGCATATTTCCTTATTCACTCTTTGAACGGTTTTTATTGCTGTTTTATTGTAGAAAACCGTTAGAAGTAAAGAAAATAAAATAAAAGGAATGAACAAAAAATATTAGAACTACAAATATTTGCAAAGTCACAATATCATATCGATGTTGAATTGCAACGAATTATACATACCAATAGGAAAATAGAATCATTCTAATACTGAGATTATCAGAATTAAGGACTAATAAATGCTGGGTGTATAAGAAAATTTCCTTTCACATTTGTTAATAACTTTCACCTTATCATAAGAAATACGTAGCAATATACAAAAATTTGAAAATTGTCAGATCTTGACAGAGAAACGTATTTTGTAAGTATCAGTTCAGAAATAATACGGAAAACATACTGCATAACCTCTGAAAAGTGAAAGAACCTGGGTAAAAAAATATTTCTTGTAAATAGAACCTCATTAATATGAGACATATCCACTAATGTATAAATATTCCACTGTTGAAAGGTTTAAATAAATAATATATTTTGTAAACGACAACGTTCGTAATGGAGTCAAAATGACGTCACGGATCAGTTAAACTGTATAAATGTTTCATGAAGCATTAACGGGAAATTCAAAATAGAACTTTAGAGATAAAACGTCTCTGAACTTTACTCCTTCGACCTTAGTAACTCGAACACAAGGTAGTGGTATAAAAAGCGACAAAGTTTGGTCCCGTGTATTTTGCAGTGTTAAATAAATTTGTGTAGAACAGTCGAACTTCACTTGTTTTCAAGGAAAAGAATTTTGCGATTGCAAAGTATAAAAAAGAACTTGTAGCTTCAAACGTGGTGGTTTATTTAACAGCGTACTAGTACAACTTCTAAAGTGTTTAATTGCTCAATAATTACGTTAATCAAGTCATATCACACTGATTTCCATGATTTTTCAATTACGTCCTCGCGAATATAACTGTGAATGATTTGATTATTGCCTGTATATTTTTACAAACTTTCTTTGTTTGATATTTTCTATCTAATTCATAATTTGATAAAATCATACATAAATCTAACCCAATAATCGAAGTTTTGCTTGCACCAAGGGAAAGCAGTGAAGTAATGGTCTTTTTTTCGTTTTGTACTTTCTGACTTTAATTGCTGTGACCATTTCATATTGATCCTATTTTTTCTGATAGATTCCACCGAATCACGAAGTCTATGATATACATATTACACAGAAAAAATTGCCCCCATAGAAAAAGCATAGAAAAAGTATCGGGCCTCGATTTGAACTAGTCGGGTCTTGAACTAGTTTGGTCCAGTAATTACAAGACTGCGCCTTTATCTCGTTGTCCATTATAGTCCTTGAATTGACTTATAATACTCACAGAAAGTGGTAAAATATCTATTAAATATGGGATGTACATGAAAAGGGTTAGTATTAGATTATATATTACATATACCATTTTTCTTCCACGTTGAACAGAATGAACTCTTTGAAAATCGGTCTTCGGTTTTATAAACTGTACGGGTAACCAAAGGTACCGAAAATATTGGTTTTCACAATTTGTATAGGTGAGAAATATTTATTCATGCTGCTAGCCTTAATTCTTTTACTATTAGTATAGTAAATCTTCTAAGATTTCCAACTATTCAAGTTTTATAGACATAACAAGTACTGAACTGCCAATATTTTGAAAGAATATTCCGTTGAATGGATGAAAAAAGGAACAGTTAGATTCGCGATAAATCGAGTATCTTTTTAACAACTCGTGAAAACTGCTCATAAACTGGGCAAAAGAGCGGCTATAATGGCGCCGTTAGGAAAATTGGTAGTGAATTTGAGAGTACACTCTACGAAAACTTTACGAGTCGTTTGAATATGACGAATCGTAGATTTAATAACCAGCAACTTCCTTCTTCCGTTCCTCGTCTTCCTTCTTTGCTTTTCGAACATTGAATTTCTCCTGAAAGCAGATTTATTGGTTCTTCGAATGGGTCCTGCTCGAGTAACCTCATCAGCCAGTCAGATACGCGATAAACCATCAACGATTCGCATCACCCCCGTAGAAATACCCGAATAAAATATTTATTTCCCCATAAATGTGTCCGCCGACCAGACAATGCGAGAAAGCCCAATCGTTTCGTGTCGATGATGAAATAACGACACCGAAGTCACATCTCCTTGAAATGCGATTCCATGTATTACACCATTTTCTAGCTTCGAATTAATAACTGGAAATTTTATGCGAGAACTAACGAATGCTAATCAAATAGTAGATCATGAATACACAGTTTCACATTGAAACTTTGTTAGGAGCTTTAAAATTTCTACCTCTCGAGTAATGAAACGAACATCAGAATTACCTCTCCAACAGTTTAGAATTTACTTCATTACGATTCCTCATTTATTTGATCTTCTTTTTGTTAATCAAGCTGCTTTTAACTTTGTCTTAACTTTAATCGGTTTGACGTGTCTCATTATCCGTTAAATATACATAATATCTAAATATTGTCATCAACTTGCAGCGAGTAACGTCTGTCCGATGTCCAAACTAGTTGATCAGACATCAGAAAAATCGGTCGAATACAGAGAAACGAGGGGTGTGAGTAGAGGGCTGACCGTATTAGTTCCGCGCTGTATGTTTGGAGAGAAAGTAGCAGTGAAGGACCTGACTAATCATAAAGGACGCGGAAATGAAGTGAATTAATCAATGGATTAAACACGAACTACATGGTACGCGCGAAGAGCGATGGCAAAAGAGGGTAAAGGGGGGCGAGAGCGCTCTTCGACGGGGCTGCCGTAACCCTGACATCTCTCGTTTGTCACACAAATAACCGAGCATTTGGCGAGAATGTTCCTACGGTCTACGCTCGATGGACAAACTTCATAGAGGATGACTAATTCCCATGGGACTCTGTATCAATCTTTACACCACCTCGATATTTTACCGAGACTTATGTTTCCTCGTCAAGTATAAGGAATGTTAAAATGTAAAAAGTCTTGCGATTCTTTAAAATGATAAGGTGCAACATATTGTTGTACTCCGTGAACGGTTTGCGGTACTTTCATTTCGAAGATTCTACTTTCGCGTTTGGAGTTTTAACAAATTTAAGGTAAGGTCGTCACGAGATGCGGACTATCAGCGATTCTAGACAATTCTCTGTGATTTAGAAACGAGGCTGAATTTTAAAAGGTTTTTGGACCGTGGCCACAGTGGTCCAGAGCGTGAATTTAGCCGGTCACGCACCTCGCGCAGTTTTCAATCTTTTTCAAATCGTCACCACGCGCTCAAAACACATCGGATTTAGTTAAAAATTGGTATTCTATTATTTTTTGGGTAGCTGATTACGAATCTGAACTCAAAAATTTTAAAAGCAAAATGGCGGATTAAATATGGCGGACAGGTTTGTTTAAAAATTAATTGTTTTGCACAAAAATTAGTATTCTAATATTTTTTGGGTCGCTGATTATGAATCTGAACTCAAAAATTTTAAAAACAAAATGGCGGTTGATATATAGAGGGCAGCTATGTACATTAGCTTATTCAGCTTACA
This sequence comes from Cerceris rybyensis, assembly GCA_910591515.1. Taxonomy (NCBI): domain Eukaryota; kingdom Metazoa; phylum Arthropoda; class Insecta; order Hymenoptera; family Crabronidae; genus Cerceris; species Cerceris rybyensis. Next base: position 611,102 of record OU342789.1, read on the forward strand.
TTGTTAACTTCAAAATGGAAAAACTAAAAAGTACTACAAAGTAGCCTCTGAGAACTTTGAAGATGTTTAGTTTAAACTATATAGAAATAGTTGCTGCTAAAATTGGCTTTATCTATCTGCACCTTTTGTTGATATTCCTTCCTAAAGTTTATGTAACCCAGACCAGCTGCATAGACCCAGTGGGACACGCGGTCAGTAAATTACCGGGTTTCTTAAAGATACCGTGCAATAAAAACAAAATATTATTCGCACTAACGAGGACGAATACTTCTAAAGCATCACTTTTATTACTTAATTGCTTTATAGTTAGCATGCGATCAAAGAGGAATGAGCTAGGTTATCCGATTGAAAGGAAATCCTAGTCTTCGCCGTGCAGGGTTCACTTAAAAATTAAATAACTTATAGGTATCGAAAGATATTCGGCTAAAACTTTACACATATATTCCTTAGACTATATAGAAGTTATTTCTGCAAAGATTTCGTGCGTCTACCTGCGTTCTTCATTGTCATATCTACCGAAAGTTTATGAGACAGTCCCGTGGCAGCGCCTTGCCGAGGTGCGCGCGACTCTTTAAACAATAAAAATGCGTCCGAGGCGGATCCGGGCGGATTAATTTTTTACAGGATCGTTTAGGGGAAGGATCACAGAAAACAGTGTCGTTAATCAGAGAGTGGGATCTAGTGGGACTTTTTAGTTTTTGTCTGCAAAAGAAAAAAAACTTCGACAATTTTCTTTCATTTTTTCAACATTAATTTTTGAATAAACTACAAACAATAATTTTATGTTTGACACGTGAATTTTTATCGTGGAAGAATGCTCTTCAAATAGAAACAATAGTTATTAAAAAATATTGCATAGTTTCGCCAGAATGTTAGAAAGAAGACAACGTGGTTTCTCGATAGAAAAAGGCCTCCAGAAAAAGTTTAAACTTTAAACGTTTGTTGTAACTACAATTTTCATCCGATTTCAAAAATTTTTTCGTTTCTGAGATCGGTGGACATTTAGGAATCGATATATCCAAAAAAGAAATCGAAATTCCAAAATCGACTTTTTGACTTTTGTCCGGCTAAATGCACATTCTGGACCACCGTGCGTGGGGTGGAAGGCTCGGATGACTCCGACTTCTCATGAGAAAGGTTCCAAAAGGGCAACCGGTTTTTTGGTGACTTTCGTTAGGACTATAGATTATCAAAACATATTCTGAAGGAAAAGCGATGACGGAATCGGAGATAAGTATTTAACAGTTCCCGTTTGAGATCGAAATCAGGTTCAGTCATATTCGGCTATTTTATCGATTTTATTAAAAAATTAGGTCGGTATCCACCAATATACTTCGCGTGAATTTTCTAAGTCATTATAAGTAGTTAAACAATACTGACATTCAGCGACTAGAGGTAAATTAACTGGAGGGAGATGGGTGAATTTTCTGAATTTTGTATCTTTTATCGTTAAAGATTAAGAAGTACAAACGTGTACTGCATTCAAAAGAAGGAATTATCTTTTTAGAAAATCTGTGTAAGTTATAACTTAAACGTCAGAAAATTTTGAAGCCTATTTACAGTTACATTACATATCACCTGCTGTTGCGTTGCACGAGCCTGAATTGTAAGTTCAGGCGACACCACTCGCCAAAGGGAATTGGCGAGATGGTTACTTAAGGGGGGAAATAGGTGTAGAGGTCTCAAAAAATAATTTTTTTTTTTTTCATAATTCGATTCTACAACTATTCAATAACATTGCCAGAAAATTTCAAAGCAAAATTCGAAGCCGTTTAAAAGTTATAAGCTTTTGAGCGAGCGTTCTTCGGTCGACCGTCAGGAGCATTCGAAATGTATTTCGATGGTGATTCAAAAACATTTACGGCAGTGCTTAAATTGAATCCTTATGGCGATGAATTGACAGTCGCAAAGAACGAATGCATAGGCCACGTACAAAAATGAATGGGAACGCGTCTTCGAAGTGTAAAGAAAGACAAAAAATTGGGAGGTAGGGGAAAGTTGACAGAAGCTTTAGTGAAAAAATTAAGTACATACTACGAGACATGAAAAAGGCAATAATGGCTACGTATGATCACATGACACCAACTGACGACGATCCGAATCATGACAATTGTCCAGTGGGCGCAGACAGCTGGTATAAATGGAAAGAGGCTGAAGCTCTTGGAACAGAGCCTCCTGCGCATCCAAAACCACTGCATGATCATGTTCAAAAAGCAGTCCTACCAATTTACAAAGAGCGTTCCAGGGATGATTTACTCGAGAGATGTTTAGGCGGGCATACATAAAATGCTAATGAAAGTTTTAATTCAACCGTTTGGCGATTGGCTCCCAAACATTTAAACTCTGGTTTAAGAATAGTTGAGGTCGCCGCATATTTGGCTGCATGCTTATTTAATGAAGGAAGTTCCAGTATTTTATCCGTTTTGAACGAGCTTAACATTGTCGTGGGTAACCGAAGCTACAATTTTGCCCAAGAAGTAGATGATCGACGCATAATCCAACAAAATCGACGCAGCTCCATGAGTAGTAAAGAAGCTCGAGAAGCTCGAAAAGAAAAGCACAGAGCTAAAAATGATACATATGAAGCTGATGAAGGACTGCAATATGGTGCTGGAATAGCTGATTAATTCATAAGATGTTTAAATTGATTCATTACTGCCTTAAATTTACCTTCACTGCCACTCTTGTTTTCAAACGCGTTTTTCTCGATATTACTTTTTTCGAATTTGTGTACACTCTAGCGCGAAGAGTTTTTGATCAATCCTTATCAAATTTAGCACATATTTTCTTTATATATATACCTTCTATTTGAACTAAAAACATAAACAATATTTTCATTTTTACTATCTTTTTATTGCACAAAACAGAACAAAAAAGCGGTAAAAATCGTACTTAATTTTCACAGTCTAAAAAGAAATAGAAATTTTCGATTTTTTTGTGATAATTTTAGTTCAAATAGAAGAGACACTTATGAAAAAAGTAAATCTTCCAAAAAAATTGTACTCAGATAAAAATTGTGACCTCCAGGATGTACACAAACTGCCGATGCGGGTGGCGACTTATAATGTGCAGCAGGTGATATCTCCGGGATTTTTCAAGAAAAATGTTTGGAACTGTCAGCAAATGTTCTTCAATATATCTATAAAATAACCTCACAATCTTAATAAAATGTATCTATTTCTTATATGTTAAAAAAATTCATGAAAATTACTCTAAATATGCCGTTCTACACCTATTTCCCCCCTTAACGGAGATGTGGGAACTCAATTTTATTTCAAGCAACAATATACAAGCGAGTCTTGCGCGACTCGTGAATTTACAGAAATGATATTCGAAAACTATGTAGAATGGCCGATGACACTTGTGGGTCGACCGGTGGCGTAACGATGTCGATGATAATTTTTGCGCGAGAGCAAGGCCGAGTCTTCGGACTCGGCCTTTTCATTCCCCAAAAATTCGGAAGGAGGGGTGACTTGCCCTTGGAGGGGGATTGGAAAATTTGTTTGCAATGTGAAAACGTGTGCTGCATGTACGCTGCCTGGACTTCCAGGAGCCGCACCACGGCAAGCCGAGGCACGGTTTATGGCCGTATCTGGACAGCGAGCAAGCAGACACTCGAGGTGAATTTGCGCCGCGACACCTGCCTTATTTTGCTGTTGTATGCTGTGTAGTGGTGTACAGCACTTTATTTAGAAAGACATATTGCGCGTTCAGAATTTTAACAAACTTGAGGTTTATGTCGTCGCGAAGAACAGATTTTCAACAATTCTGCACAATTCAATGATTTTGAAAATACACTGGCATTTTATAGGTTTGAAAAAGTGTGCTGGGAGGTTCGGAAGATCTGAGTTATCGTAAATATGTTTGGAACGAAAAGCGATACGAAATCAGAAGTAAGTGACATTTCCTGTTTAGACCTTGAATCATGTATAACAATGTTTGAATAGAATTGTTGTATGCCGTGCGTGGTCAACAACACTTTATTTAGAAGGAACTATTGCGCACTCGGAGTTTTAACAATTCAAGGATAACGTAGTCGCGAGATACTGACTGTTAGCAATTCGGTATAACATTCGTTGATTTCGGGGCAAGACTGACCTTTTAAAGACCTTAACTAGTGTGGTGTGAGGCTTGGATGACTCCGACTTCTCGTGACTAAGGTTCCAAAAGAGCAATCGCTTTTCCATTGTCTTTCACTAAGACCAAAGGTCTTGAAAACATATTTTGAGAGGAAAGCGATGACGGAATTTGAAGATGATTAATAGTTCCCTTTTGGAGCATCACGTTGAGTAGTATTTCAAGCTATTATCTTATTGTTAGAGAAGATAGTGAACTTGAGAAACCATGAATTGAGTCAAAACAAGCTGAAAGAAGGATTGATGCCGTTGTTGGATACCGACTCAGTTCACATTTTTTCCAGATTCACTATTTTCTCTAACAATAAGATAATAGCTCCAAACAATACCCAACGTGATTCAGGCTCCAAAAGGGAACTGTTAGACATCTTCAAATTCTGTCATCGCTTTTCCTCCAAAATATGTTTTCAAGACCTGGTTTTAGCGAAAGTCACTGAAAAAGCGATCGCCCTTTTGGAACCTTAGTCACGAGACGTCGGGGTCATCCAAACCTCCTACCACACTAGTTTAAGATCTTTAAAAGGTCAGTCCTGCCTCGATATCAACGAATTTTGTACTGAATCGCTGACAGTCTGCATCTCGCGACGACGTTATCCTTAACACGTTAAGCGCCACGCTCGTTCTTAAAGCACTTTCCATTTAGGCCCTTTATTACAAAAGATATCTTTCTATTTGTTTTAACATACTACATTCATTTTTGATAAAATGTTCTATTTTATACTTAACTCCACTAATTGTGACTCGGTTAGGCACGACAACTTAGCTTAGGTAAAAAACTAATTGTTCATTTTCATTGATCAGCGTCAGCATAAACGAAAAGTCAACGCCCGGTCCCCAGGGACCGGTGTGGCGCTTAACGTGTGGAATTGTTTCAACTCCGAGCGCGCGCTAGTTCTTCCGAAATAAAGTGTTGTTGACCTAACACGGAATACAACACCGTTTGTGACCAAGTTTTGTATACTTTGTGAAAAAGTTAAATATTGAAATATTTTATAAAGTACATAAAATGAAATGACCGCTCCCGGAAGATTGTCTCATTCATTTTTACTATATATGGGCATAAAGTTTTGAATGGTCAAAATTGGTTGCGTTTTGATAACAAAGGAAAAATTATGCGTGATCACTTTCAGAGGAATATGTCACAAGCAATTGATTCAGGATGCTAGCATGAACGGTGATATGTTCCAGTTATTTCTTAACAGGAAGACGCAAGAGAAGCGCAGAGAAGGAGAGAATCTGGGAATTCAATATGAAGCAACGCCGCAACGTATCAAACATCCGTCGGCTCTCATCTTCCTCGTCTCCTTATGCCAAAGATCGTCAAGATACGCTCATATAGGAGACATCCGTAGCCGCATACTCAGCCACCGGTGAGCGGAGACGTCAGAACCACGGTCTTTGATGACAAAGTTTTCCATCCGGCAAATATCAGCTCGCGGAAATGGATCGAGCTTCTCGCGTACTGAGAACTAAACACGACAGGAAGTTGACTTTAATCGGGGAAAAACGAAATCTGTGAGATGATCGCCGGAATGAAATGTGCTTCTCCTTCGTCCGATATATTGACTGATATCCACCTAAATCTCACAATAAACTCAGTGAATATCAATATAAACCGAACCACTGTATTTATTATAATACTTATTATAAGAGATACATTCATCGAAGATGCTTTTAAAATTTGAAAAAATCGTCCTAATAGCAAAGTATCATATACCCAAAACGATATATAATATTGTAAATAATTGTATGATGTTGTTTAAGCATTTATTACTGAGAAACGGTAACTATGGAGCTGCATTAACAGTATAACAGAAACTGATGACAATGGAATCGCCTAGGAGACATTGGCTATGTGGAACACGACAACGAGGAGGACATCCGGACAGACAAGCGCCTCCTAATGGGAGTAATGGCTAATAACCTTCGAATCTATCCATGCTAATGACCGATGCCCTCTCTAGTTAGAAACCACTTGTACCTAATACGCTTAATACCCAGAGCAACTTGGCACTCAAGCCAAGTTCAGAGCTCGACTTGTAGAGAGAGAAAGAGAGAGAGACAGAGAGAAGTGAGTATGGCTTGAGTGCCAGGAAGACACGCGTCACATTGCCTATCCAAGCGCTAACACTACCGGAAGTACCACGACCTGGTACCAGATAGCAGAACTAAGGGAAAAGAGACAAAGAGGAGAATTCAGAATAAGGGAAAGAGAAAGAGAGGAATAGACAAACCGAGACAAAGAAGTCGATAATGATGCCATCTGGCTTGCGTCGCAAAACTTTCCAACAGTTTTAATACTTCACTGACGGCAGTTTCAGTTCAAAATCTTTCTCTGTCAAATTCGATGAAATAAAGACCTCCGCTTATTCCAGCAATTCTTTTGTCCTCTACGCTTGCATTTGTGCGTGAGAAGGAGAGGATTAAATCTTGATTGTTAAGGTGCGTCCATATTCCCATCGATCAATGAACAAGAAATGAAAAAGGAAGAAAAGATCTTAATCTAACTGTTCATAATGAAACAATTATAATGGCAGGATAAAGAGAAAATTAACCGAAGGAAGATTTCGATACAAAGGAAAGATATATACATGTAGACAGTGAAACTCAACCGAAAATCCCCAAACACCCTTATTCTTCTTGTTTTTAAACTTTTGAATATCTACTCTTAATATTACACAACCCGATATTTGCAATTTTGGATTATAAAATTACTCAAAACAAATTCCAAAGACAGTATTAACATAAACAATCGTATCATCTTAAAGAGACATTTGAAAACAATTAAATCAATGCAGAAACATACTCGCAATAACTATACGTTCAATTCATCAGATTTCTCAAATAACCCATCACAAGAATCGACAGAAACATTAAATACTTTTTTATACGAGTATTTCACCGTCGAGAGAACAAGAGAAGAACGAAAATCAGGGAGTACGAGTCAGTGATTTTAAGGACCAAACGGAGGCAAAAGGGCCGTCGAGGTGACAAGCTGTCATGCGACGAGTTGAAGGAAATTATTGAGCTAATTACTGATAAGTTGGGACGTCCAACGAAATATTCGACTTGAAGGTGGATGGCATCGATAGAGGGAAAGAGAAAGGGGAGGGGGGAGATGGGAGAAAGTAAAAGGGAGAGGATGGAGGAAAGGCAAACCAGGCACATTGGCATGTACGCCGCAGCAATCACCCAGAAGGAGAGTTTTTCCTCTTTTCCGGGACGTGGTGAGACCCGCTCCCCCTTGTCCGCCTCTCCAGACAGAAATATGCGAAGCCGCCCGCGCCGACGGTCGAAAAGCTCGGATGCTTAATTGGACAAAGCCCCAGCCTTAGTTGCTGAGGGCTCGCCTCTCAGCCTCGCTCGCAATATGCCAAAAAAAATATGAATCACTTCTCGCAGGAGCTCGGGGTGCGTACGAGTGGATGACAGAGCTCGAACGGTACTTACCAGGGGTGGAAAAGGAATTAACAGCGTGGACAAAAAGCGAAATTCTAGGCAAGGGTGGGACGTTAGTTTGAGGATGTCTCTTCAAATTACCCCAACGTTCTTGTTGTTACAGAAAATTTACCTTCCAACGATGTATGTGATTGGATTGTACCAAAAATACTTGATGTAATAAGTAATAATTATTAGTAAATATTCCTTAACTTAACTTCAACAATTGTATTTAAGATTTATATCTAAGTTTTGTGTAGTATTACATTTTAATCGTCGTATCTCTGTATTATTACATGCGTCGAATAATAAGAAGTTTGTCGCATAATTCATTGCGTTCTTTTTAACTGATACAACAAACTTTCCTAATTTATATCACGTAAATACGTTAATTACGTTTTGTATTTGGAAATTGACAGTAACTGATAGTATTAATCATAACAGGAAATGAAAGAAGTGCAAATGGAGTTTCAAATGTAAATAAAGATGGAAGTTGATGAAAGTTCAAGGAATCTTTCCAACTTGCATCATACTGTAGGATCATGCAAAAAAAGAGATGTGCGGTAACCCATCCCAGAAGCGTACTCGCCCTGAGTAGCTTAACACGAAAGATCTCTTAGGTTGCGACCGCGATTGACCTTTTAATAACATTGAAAAAATATGACAAATAAAAGATTAATATTGCCCTCATACGATATACGTCCCACTGTGGACCGATCGGCGTGTATCCACTGCGACAATGACTTCTTCCTGATGTTAACTCTTTTTTACGTTTTTTTCCTCTTCTAAATTGTTTATAGAAAAGGTACCGACCCGATCCCACAATATGCATAAATAAAATAAATATTAAATTTGGAAATTAATAATAACTAATAATATCGATTATAACTAATAATGAAAGAAGCACAAATGAAGATTTAAATGTAAGTAGAGCAGAAGAGAGGAGGAGAAAGCAAGGAATTAATAGATAGATAGGTGTCCTTTCGCTCTACCATCTTCCTTGAGTCCGCTCGAAAGTTGGCACACCATTAAGATCCTCTATTTGCACTGTCGGCAGCCACGTCGTTTGATATTAATGTTTTTCTTGCGATGTATTTCGTGTGCCAGTAATTACCAGAGCAAATAGCTGGCACGAAAGAGAGACAAGAAGCAATAACGAAGTACGGAAGAGGAGTACCAGTAAAGAATCAACGTTTTCCGAGCACCGAATTAATTGAGCAGAATGATGAGAATAACTAAACGTAAGAGCGGTAATTGATCCATATTTCCTGCGGTGTAATTTTACACGTACCTACAAAACCCTTGTGCCTCATGAAGTTGAATTTCTACGGACATATTAGAAACCGCGAACATTGTTTGCCACCATTTTTAGTATTCATATTTTTCTTTAATATTTTACTCAAACAGTTTTCTGTAGCTCAAATAAAGCAAGATTAATAACTAGCATTCTGCGCTCTATAACTTGTTTGGACGAAAATTGTTCGGGCAGGAAAGTACAATGGTTCTGGTCGAACTTCACAATTTGTCAGAAATGAATAAAAAAGAGGTTTATTTATCATTGAGGACGTATCATGAAGTTATTAATGTTTTGCTATCTTGACTGCCTGAAATATTTCGGTTATTTTTTATAGATGAATCAAAATGTTGAAAAACTGTTACTCGTTGCGAAACAAAAATTTATTAAAACGCAAAATTTTTAATTCAAGGTCAAACAAACCTCACCTTCCTGATAAGCAAAAAAATAAATACTTACATGGGCTTCCATTTATAAAAACAATTGACGATTTTGAATTTTAGAAAAATATGATCACAGTTCACAAAACTTTCAAACTGTACAAGCTTTATGTCAACCATTTTTTGTACTATCAAAAAACAGATAACCAAAATATTTTAAGTGGTCAAGTTAAATGTAACTTCCTGTATACGACAAAGACCCGCGATTCTAACAATAAAAGAAGTAGTCTGCAAAATCTCCAACGTTGATTGTTATGTTACTACTATTACTATTTTTAAAGCTACACAATTGTACTCATTATTCTTCAGAAGTGATATCCTGTTATTAATTATAAGCAGGGTACAATCACTCGCGTATCTCATAAAGAACTATCCAGTTCACCTTCATGCTTTTCGGAGTTCCCACTGGATTTCATTTGCAGCGTCTAACGAGCACCGATTTTTCTTACAGCTTCCCCGCCTCTCTTTTCCCTCCCAATAATGTCGTTCTTTCGCTCGAACGAGGTGCCGGTAGCTGACTGTCGCAATATCAGCCGTTGGTCCCCGTCATCTGCGAGAAGTGCTCAAAGAGATATCCACGAAACAAGTTTTCCCGCAATTTTCCGTCCCGTTCCTTCGGGAGGTCCCGGGAGGATCTTCCGTTCTGTCACTTGTGCTTTCTCGCACTCTCTTCCGTTCTCTCTTTCTCCGTTGGTCGGTGATCGAGCCCAAAATACCCGAGCGGCGAAAGTCATACGAAACTGAAAGACAGACCGAAAGTTCAGGAAGGAGAAGGAGGACAACACTCCGAAGAGATGACCGTGCCGGGATCTGCCGGCTATAATTTCATTAGCCGCCACGAGACAAATGAGCGAGCATTGCGAAACGCGCCGGTTGGCCGACAGATTCCATCTCTCCTTCTGTCCTTTGCTTCCCTGCTTTCAAAATAATATAACGATAGATGGAAACATAATATTCCTACGGCAGAGACGCGTTTTCTCGAAATGTATTATTGCAGTGAGGAAGAAAATGAGAGAGTATGTGATGTGTATTTACCATATGATGGAGACGTTTGATTAGGTGTTTTTTTTTTGTACTAGATAGTGCATAATACCTATGGATAGTTTAAAAATTAAATCGATCAGCTGAACAATACAAGGTGGACATTATGGATTAAAAGAATATTAACGTTGGTATCCGCATTTCGTAAACTACATGCAAAGACAAAGGATAGTTCAACGTTATAAACATTCCATAAGTGTGGATGAAATCACACGCTCGGTTGTGTATGTACTAAAACAGAATTTCTGTAACGGACTTTTACTGTCTTAACAGCAAACATTAATCAATTACACGAATGGAATTATAAAATACATAAGGTTTATAATGCAGAAAAGCTGAAGTTACTTCCCAAAATATTGCAACACAGAGATTTTTCAAGATGTCGTGTTTTTGAAATCACCGATTCGTTTGTGCTCGTAGTAGGTGCAATCTCCTTTCTAGTTCATTTTCATCTTATGATTTCTTAACTACAATCTGTAAATTCTTGTCTCGTACAGTCCTTATATCTTTAGAATTTGCAAAAGTTCTGTCTATTCAGAGACCTTCCATCAGCAATTTCGGCTTAAGTATGAAATTCTAATTATTATGTCTCTTCCAGTTTTCGTAGACAGTATAATTGTAACGTTTGTCTTTGTTTAAATAGTAGCAGTAAAATTCACAGAACCACTATGTCTTTGAGATTCAACTATTACGATTACACAACCAGGATATAAACACCCAAATAAATGTAAAAAAGTAAATAAACACCTAAGTAAAATGTAAAAAGGGTGCAGGTACTTGTAAAATTTTTACATGCATAAAACTGTCATATAAGTGCCTAATACTTTATAATTATAGAAACCTATCACTTTTATCGTTTACTGTAGCACTAAATTTTCCATGAAAAAAATTGGTGTCGGATTTCCGGCAGTTTTTATCAAGATATGTTAATTTGAGGAATACGAACAACAAGCCCTTCGGTGATGCTAGAAGCGATACTTACTCGGAAGGTTAACCTGTCGTTCGTAGGCCAAGCGTATCCCAGAATCCAGTTATCAGCTAATGAAAAGAAGAGCGGCTGCTCAATCTGCTTTGTTCAACGATGGCTCGTAACTGCCTTCTAAGATCAGGGGTGGAAAGGAAAGCTCGCCTCGGGAAGGGCTTATCTTGCTGAGGATTTTTTAAGATTAGCCTCCTGTGTCGTATTAAGCAAGGACCGTTTAAGCCAGCTTGTACGGATTGGGGAGTTAGACTCTTAAACCCCTCCGTACCAACACCCCCCACGAAGGAGGCACGTTGGCGCACGTAAATAGCTACTTGTCGGATCATTTTAAAAACCTGCATACTTCCCCCGATGGTACGTTCTAGTTGGTACTCCCGTAGAATAACGTTATGGTGAGAAATTGGAGATAAAAATCGATACCACGACTCTGTATAACGTCCATGCGATCTAGGGAAATGATAACTTACGAAATTATCTCTTCCAAGTCCCTCTCATGCATGTTTGTCTACATGACCTAGTTAGCTGTAAAGGTCTTCGGAAATCAATTTGCAGGTAAACACGGTATTTTAAAAAAATGCGTGTGTTTTACAGCGTGTAAAATAATGTCAAAAAATGTGAACTAAGGTTTCTCAATATATCATTATAATTTTAATGTTACTCAATTCAAGAATGATTGAATAGTCGGAAAAGGAATATTGTATCTAGAGTAGAAACTTCTGGTGAACAGAACAAGATATAGCTGCAAGACCGTGCAAACAAGCGTCAAATGTTCAACAACTTTACAAGCCGCCCTCACTTTTTCATGTAACATTAATATTATTATTTCAATGATTGAGTCGGTCGAGCCAACTCGTTTATTATTCTTTCCTTTTCACCGTCGGCAGATAGGAAGGGGTTTTCACCATCCCTCTACCAACCTCCCCTCCGCCACTTTCATCCGTTCCGCGGCAAACGGTTTTTCCCGCAATTTCCTCGGGACTGCTTGTTACGCAAGTTTTCCACCCCAATTGACTGCCCCCTCCTCGGCCAGATTATTTTTATAATTTTTCTTGGCGCCTACCCTCTCTCTCTCGTTGCGGGAGCAACCCTTTGGCCGCCTTGAAACGAGCTGGCTTCAACCCTCGTACGGCCCTGCACCTGCTCGCTGTTAATTTTTATTAGGCGAGCGAATGACGCGGGAGCACCTCCACCTCGATTAACAAAGCTGTCTGTAAGGTCTCCTTGCCTCGTATAAGGCGTTTTAATTACATCGGCCGACGAGGAAACTTTTTTCATTTTCACGGAGAAGTCGCTTTAAAAATTCAACGAAATTAATCTATTTATGAAAACACACCCCCCACGACTATGTATTGAAAATGGAATGTTACGCGTAACAATGTCCTTCTGTTATATAACAACATCTCGTTTATCTCGACGCAAATGAAAAGCGTGTAACTTTCAGGCTATGTCATTTCAACAAGATATTACGGTTAGGGGTCGTGGCTAAGTTATCTATTAGATTTGGTAACATGGATTCGCCATGGTTACAGAATTTGCTTATTATTATTACAGTCTATTGTACAGTCGTGCAAAGATTGCTGAGAAGAACAATTTATTTCGAAATGACAATAGTCAGTCAACCAATGTTTATTAATATAGCTATAAATAGCAATTGCAACTTGTCAATTTATATTCATACATGTCATTTCATACAGAAATATTGGATTGGCAAGAAAGTAACTTCGCTTCTTTAGTATGAAATGGAATTCAACTTTTTTTAACTGTTTGAGTGTAAGGGCTCTTTGCGAAAAACTGGTCGAAAAGTGCCAAGCAGCGAAATCACGCTGTTTTCGTTTTGCATCGAGGAATGCAACAAAGTAAAATTAATCAATTTTGTTCTGCTTATAAATAGTAAATATTCTTGTTTTGTTTGGCAGTTAAAGATATTGTCTATGTTGTACCTGTACTATGGTAATCAGTATATATTATTGAATTATTTTTATTATTTGTACAAAAAGTGTCATTCATTGTATCGGTTGATCGGCTTCGCACTTTCCAGTACTGAACAAAACAGGGCGATTGCGCTGCTTGGTACTCAAAACGATTAAAGAAGAATTTTTTTCAAAGACCTTTTGCCATCATGTTGACAAATTCATGATTCTTCTGTTATAGAAATTCTAGTCCATATCAGTAAAATACTGCACCAAGTGCCGTTTTAGGCTACCATCACTAGTGAAAGTTTCAGCATTCAGAAAGTTTTGCAAAATTCAAAACAAATGGTAAACTGATGATGCCAGATCAGGGCTATATAGGGGCTGTCGAATCTCTTTACATCAAGATTTGCCTTTACAAAAAATAAAAAAGTAAAATATGTCGGAAATGTTCGTTTTTACACTTCATGTTAAAATCCAACCTAAAGAAACAATTACAAACAAGATAAAGAGCAATTTTTTTCTAAACCAAGCCAAAAGTGACAACTTTCAATTGTCAAAAAAAATCATAATATTGCTAGAAGTCGTTATTGTTCACCCAATACAACTCGATAAGAGTGCATTCTGAACTACAACCTCTTTACGCCCATGTCCACATATGTGGACGGTTAGGTTTTAATAATAATAATTACTGTCAATAATAGAAGAAACAAAAATTTGATAATAACTTATTCACTACAGAATCCCGCAACGAGAGAAGTAAAAATTGTATGATTTGACTGCACTGATAATGTTATTTCTGATGGGCTGTTAGAGACAAAAAAAGCGTGAAGTAAAACTCGTCTCCGAAGAGGATAAATCCATTCTTATTTACAATTTAAAAGAATCTTCAACGAAGTCATTGTTAACAAGTAATTATTATCATCTGCTTTGTGGAATGTTACGCATTTAACATGCAGAAGAAACGTATGTCTGATTAGCTTAAGATGAAAGGAAAATGCCTGTTCTTATAAGAATTTTTGGATGTTGTGCTAATCGCTAAGCGGCTTTATATACTAACATGTCTAATAAGAAACAGTCCATTACTATACATTATAAATTCAACATTGATAATCTGCTTTTAGCAATTTTTCACGATTTCGACAGCAAACAGATTTTCGCATTCACCATTTTTTATTTTTTTTAATTGTATTTTACATATCCTTCATCAATCATGAAAAACAGTGTTGACGGCATATTTTCTTCACCACGTACTTTTTTTTTTATTTCCATCTATTTTGCAGAAATTCGTAAATGCACACAATGATTGCTATAACCTTTTTGTAATTACATAACTGTTTGAAAATGGCAGAAGCTATTTGTTATAAATAATTTCTGAATCTAAATGCGATGACTATATAAACGAATTCATTGTGCAGAAGGACATTATCGTGTTGCCTATCGAGCAATATTTAATGCAGTACTTTTAATATCCGACTTTATAATTTTGATTTAACCTGTTAACTGTGGAATTTAGTTTTAAAAGATCTTCACCGAGTGCGGAGTTAAAATCAAGTAATGACGAGTATACACGTCAAGCGCAGGGTAAATGGTCCTACTATAAATTTGACGAAAAACGAAGGAATACAGTTTTGTTTGACAAAAAAATTAACAATTTTGTTTCTGAATATGTTATTGTTACTAACAGCTTGAAAATTGTCAAAAAATAATAAAATACATAATCAAGTAAAATTGAAGAAAGAAAATAATTTTAAAAATTTCAGTTCAGTTAGGTGTGATATTCTTTGAAGCACGGTACCACCCAAAGTGCCATTTCGCAGGTCGTACACCGAAATCTTGACTCCTTACATTTTCCACTTTTTGAGCAAACGGCACATTTTCGGAGGGGATTTGGTTTTGATGGAGTAGCTCGTATAAAATTAGAGAAATGTTTCCCCATGTGCCGTATAGGTTTTGCGAATTTAGATGGCCGACTAATTTGAGAATTTTGTTTTTGCTGAATTGCATATTCTTCATTTTAGTAAAAAGTTCAGTCGGCTTAGTTTTCCGTTATTTTTTTCTTTTTTTGTATAACACATATGAGTGGAAAGCTCGCCATCCGAATCGCGGGTTACATATGTAATTTCGACCGCGTGCACCCCCCCCCCCCCCCCCCCCCCTACATAAAATACATGGTAGTTGTATTAGTAATAGAAAGGAAACATACCACCAAATAATATTCTTATTACATTTTATAGAAATGTTGAGTTGTTATAGTGAATGGTAATCTTTTATTTTACACGCCGAGTATATACGTCGAACGCAGTTAGCTGGTTACATATATTACCTTACCATCATTTTTAAAAACACCGTTAAAAATTTCAAAATGTATAAAACTCCTTGACCGTACAATTATGTCCTTGAACGAATTCACAGTGGGTCAGTTTCAAACTGAAGAGATTCTACGAAAATCCTTATTGCCGGCATAACTGCATGCCACGTGTCGATTGCAAACTTCCTAAGTTTGAGTACAAGTTTACAACCTAATTTACGGTACCTTTGCTAGGAACCATATAATTACTTGTACGTGTTTGAACTCGGAAATCGAGGATTAGGAGTAAGAACGAACGCTCCTTGAATGTCCGTATCTGGGGGTTACAAGGTCCTTCGAAGCAGACCTGCTATCGTTGCCTTCAAATTGAAAAGTAAACGTTGATCTTAACTAACAGCACCGCTACTTTTTTCAATTTTGCGGTTTCTTTATTAGTATCAAAACCTTCAGCTTTTCAATTGCACAAGGTGAAAATCTGTTCTAACTTAGCAATCCTTCAGTTTAAATTCAAAGACCGCGAAACACGATCAATATAGAGATCCGATATCCATGCAAATTTGAGAGCATCCTATATCTGCAGTTTCATAAACAACTAGTAGTGAATCGGAATAAACAGAGAATTATAATCGATACATATCTTATTAGTTATTACCTTACTATTCCGTGTAGCCCGAGGAACAAAACCTCTTTTAAATTTATAGAATATTAGATTTTCCAAATTGATAAAATGGAAAATTTTGATATACTTAATCTAGGTATAGGTGTTTAAGATTAAACAGCACGAGATGAAGATAAATCCAACTCCTTCTTTATTATACAGGGTGTCTCAGCCGATTTTGTCATCTTGATAACTTCGGTATTGTGGTATGTAGTGAAAAATGTTTCATAGGAAACTTAAATGGTATCGAGTGGATCATAATCTGGTGTCATTAATTTTTCCGTAGGTGGACGCGTCAAGGATATATGAAGGTCAACTTTATTTTTTTAAATAGAGTGTGGTACTTTTTTATGCATCAAGCTATGCAGCTAGACATTCTTCATAAAAAAGTACTAACCTATGTGTGTTGAAAAGCTAACAGTTTAGGAGATATTTGAATGTGAATAATTTAAATAAAAATGCACTATTCCTGCCGCACTAGGACGTGAGCTCTGTTTATCTGTCTGTCACCTGATTTAACGCCGCTCGACTTTTTCTTATGGGGCTATTTAAAGGGTAAAGTTTACCCGAAAGTTTCAACTACAATGAGTGATATGAAGCACTATATTATCGATGAATGTGGCAAAATATCGACCGATACATTAAATAACGTAGGCCAGTCCTTATTTCTTCAATTTCAAAAATGCTATGATGCAAATGATCGTTATATTGAACCATGCCTGTAAATAAACGCTAAGGTAAGTACGAATTTTAAAATTACTTGAATTGAAGTATCTCCTAAACTATTAGGTTTTCGACATACATAGGTCAGTACTTTTTTATAAAGAATGTTTAGCTGCATTTCTTGATGCACAAAAAAGTACTTCATTCTATTTAACAAACAAAGGTGACCTTCATATATCCTTGACGCGTCCACCTGCGAAAAAACTAATGACACCAGATTATGATCCACTCAATACCATTTAAGTTTCCTATGAAATATTTTTTGCTACATGCCACAATACCGAAGTTATCAAGATGTCAAAATCGGCTGAGACACCCTGTATATACAAACCTATTGCGATATTATAGAAACATTTGAAACTACGAGAAATTGCTGAAAATATCTGTCGTTGGCAATAGTACATGTTTCGCATTAATGTTTCTGAAAGTACCGACAAAGTTCCGAAATCTATGATGCACTATAAGTTTTCTAGGAGATGTATTTTCAACCAGTTAGCTGTTATTGATGAGTGTACTCGCTATGGAGAAACGGCAGAATTGTCTGTATTGTCGAATATATTCGACATACGTACAAATTCGTGCCTATCGGTTATTTAAGTTGTAATTTTGGCGAAAAGTAAAATATAATCGTAAATTTCAAGACATTTGAAATATTTTGAGGCCATGCCGAAATAAACCGAACAGATAAAAAATAATAAATTATTTGAGATAGATTTATGCATCATGTAGCTCCTTATCAATATGTATATCCAGTTTATACATGTGCGACGACAATGTTTTTCACATATTAGCGTAAAAGCAAGAAAAGAAAAAATCAAAAAGCAACTAGTCTGGCGCTAAAAGCTGAGAGTGAGTTACTGTTGGATTCTTTAAGGGATGGTCCGCCGCGGGGCTAATGCGTGACGATTTTTAACTTTACAAGTATTCCACTTTTCTTGCGTTTTTCGTTCATTACGTATGCAATATAGTTTCATGTTAAGTGAATAAGTAAATGTTAGTAACACAATTATCAATTTTATAAAATAAAAACACCTTTTTACCGAATATTTTATCAGCGAAACTTACTCTACGATTGACGTGTATACCCGCCATCTTTCGATTTTCGTGACCTACTTCCAATTAGATACGCACTCTCAAAGGAATTCGCCACAGTTAACTGGTTAATAGAGTATCGTCTACAGGGAAATATTCTTCAGTGTTTCAAATTCGAAAAAGAAGAGTTTCCATGCCTATATTGATGTGAGTTTCTAGCATCTGCTGGACAGTAGAATAGGGTACCAAAGTCAGACCATTTAATTCCAAGTCTCTCTTATTTCTCATTCTTACAGATGCCTTCTCAACGTATCCACAATTGTAGCTTATGAAATTCTGTGTTGCAATTCGTGTACTCATTTTTTACAACATTCCTAATAACACTACAAGGCATAGTGTTCGAACCTTATCAAAACATTGAAAAACGTTAACATTCGTTCCCAGATTCGATCGGTAGTTCTTAATCTCATAGTAAATCATGAGTCTCGGTTACTTAAGCAACAATTAGGCCCGATGAAAGCAGTCTTTTCGTGCAGACTTTGCGAAATCATTATTAAAGTAATATGAACATTTTGAATTGTACATTTTTGGCTATCTTTGTTTTACCTAAATTTTACTATTTTAAGTGTGTTCCGAGTCTCCATTCAAATCTCGTTTCACATTCGTCCTTTCAATTTTTTCAATTCTATTACCCATCTCTATTTTCGCATCATTGTTTACTCTGTTTTTCACTTAATACATAGGTGAAAGTTGCACACGATTTCTCAAACGTGCGATTTTAAATCATTTTTCACAGAATTGGCAAAAATTTAGGCTATCGATAACTCATGAAAATTTCGTCAATATTCCAATGCAGAAATCATATAATCGACATTTTTTATGGCAAGCTGGTTATCCGCGTGGTAAATTTGATGACATTAAACACTTTTCACGAAAGGTAAATGAAGCTTTTACAGCCGTGGTATTCTTCTTTCCTTATCGAAATACTCTGGGAACGATCTCGTTCTGCGAATGAGGGCAGGTAGAGATGGGGAACAATAAAGTAATCACAGGAGCTTTTCAAATCGAGCGCGAGAAGAGGCTGGCATTCACGAAAAACTCAACGGAGGTTTAAAATGTGGGCAACCACTCAAACATGGTAGAGGGTGAGAGAACGCTGAGAGTTCCTACATTTTACGAACCATTGTACCCGCTCCTTCCGCATCGAAAGAATTTTAATATTTGCCAATTTAGCCGGCGTCCGGGAGGCAAAGAGCAGTGTTTCCCTCAGTGCGATAACCACATCAAGGTACCTCCTGTTGGTACAACTTTTGCCTTTGCATCGGTCAGCTTGCATGCCGAAGAAAGAACGTAAACGAATACGCGCGAAATAACCTAACTCGAAATCGACGAAAGCAATAATAATAAAAGGAATCCCGTGCCGGATGAGAAACGATTCGACTGGCGATTAACGCGGTAAACCGACACGAGGGAATAAGTACTTTTACCATTAAAACAGACTATTATTTCTCATAATGAGAATATTAATTTAGTCATGAATTCTGCTCAGAATTTAATT
Source organism: Cerceris rybyensis (assembly GCA_910591515.1). NCBI lineage: Eukaryota > Metazoa > Arthropoda > Insecta > Hymenoptera > Crabronidae > Cerceris > Cerceris rybyensis. Next base: position 630,625 of record OU342789.1, read on the forward strand.
ACGCTCGTATGTCAATTTGCCCCTCGGTGATCGGAACAATTGTGTAAAGTTGAAAGTAATGAACATTGTACTGGAGTATTACTACCTCGTCGAATATAATAAAAATATCCCACATTTTTAGCATGTACTGTATAAAGGACGACAATAAAACAAGTTCAAGCTACAAAAAGGAAACCGAGATATATAAATATATGTAAAATCCTTTCAATATTTATAACAAAAAAAATCTGCACCCAACATGAGTGAAAATCTAATTTGATAGAATCATCGAATTTTGTAGTTTTAATGTCGTATACGTTTTGGAAAGGTCTACTATCTGCTACCGAAACTAAATTATAATTATTTTCTAAATGTGCTATTAAATTCCTTGCACGATTATTTAATTGTATATATTTCATCTAATTGCAAACATTTGTTCAAGTAACAAAGTCTACAATCCGGGAAATATCTTTAGCCTAAATCCCAGTGTTTCGAAAATCTGCAAATCTTGTATACTCATTTGTTTCTGCGTTTGCCAAAATATATCGTATAGATTATTATAAGGGACGAGTTGAAATATTATGTTATAATTCAACAAAATATTGTTTCTGCACGTAGCCATCACTGAATGGATACGCACATAGAAACTATGTAATTTAATGAACATATTGCCACTCAAAATGAGTTCATTTGATTTGGGGTAAGGGCCAACTGTTGGTAAAACACAAAGTTCCCCTTCTTCCGAATCACAGAGAAAGGATGCCAGATGTAGATGGCCTCTACGGAAGGAGCTAGGAGAGTCAATGTGAGCGTCGTCGCGGCGAACTTTGATATTTCGTAATTCCATTGCTCGCAATTAGGGCCGGTAATTACCATAACCATTAGCGGGCCAGCGGGACGCGGCTCCGAGAGAAACTACCCGGAACACTCGGGATACCCCGGGTGTGTCCTGAACATAAATAGTGGTGGTCAGCCTGCCGTAGGAACGGGTACCATCCACTGCCACGAAAGCGCGAACTCCCTCGACGTAGCTGGACACACAATCAGGAACTTGCCTGAGGAATGCAACCACAGCCAGTTTCTTAGGGCGGTCGAATTAAACTCGTTCCGCGCGCCAACGTCGAGAAACCGACGTTCCATGCCACACCAAAAGGGACAACGGCTGAAAAGACGTCCGAGGTTCCAGTGAATAACAAAGGAACGGAACTAACATGGAGTACATAAAGATATTTTTACTATATTAGGACACAATAATTAATATAAGGTATTGTAGATACCTCAACCTGCAAAACTTGAACGTTTTTATATGATCCAAATTGATCTTGGTTATTTTCGTTTTTTTTTAAAAATCAGAACATGTGTAGATATAAATTTCAATGATTTAAACTATTTCTTACGTGTTTTGTTTGCAATTTTTCTTTACAGCTTCAATTCAAAAGAACTTCGGTTTGATTGGTAATTTTAATATGGTACACGGATCTTGTTCATAAATGTAATAGGCGCTCAATTATGGAGATGACTTAAGAAGCAATAGTATAATTTCAAAAACTTTCCTCATGGATTATACACGGCACAGTCTACATTGTACGTAACCAATAGTATAAATGAATAGTGGGAATAACGGAAAATTGAGAATTTTAGATATCATTTACGATACCAGCATGGACAGAATTTAATCAGAAATGAATTTCAGCTAGTGTTATCTGTTCCTGCTTAAATTCTAATTAAACATTTTTGGAGATATTACTTTTACAATAACTTCATAATGAATTATGAATCCGAATTATAGCACCCATAACGCAGCTCAGGATAATAACCCTGACACCATATTTACCGCATTACAACGATTGTGTGCTTCTTATAAACGTGTATTCAATTATATGGCATGATGTGCGCGTATTTAAAAGTCACTGGCTTACGTTTTTTCTGCATTACATATTAATCTCGCTTACGTCATAAATCTGCATCACAGAAAACGAACGATTAATACATTCGCGGTTGGGGAAACGCACGTGAGATGTTGGCGGTACACGAGCAAGTAAATTCAATTAATCCGGCATATCGACTCCGTGGTGGAGGGTGAATATACATATATACATATTGGGTAGGAGCCTGAAATATCCAATTTTCTGAATGGAAAAGCACATTAGCCGAATGTTTAATTGCTACTCGGAATCAGGAGTGGCCGGTGGCCGGGCAACTGCATTTCCCCTGCAGCAGCCCGACAACTTTGACTCTCCACAGCCTCCACTTCTACTTTCTGCTACCTCCATACGCTTTCTCTTCCTCTGCCCCTTTCTCTTCAGCTCCTTCTCCTTCGCCAAACCTCTCTCGTTGGCAAACCTCTTGCTCCCACCACGGCGGTATCAATTAATCTGGCCCACTCTGACTCTCTCCACGGGGTGCGTTCACCCCGCATACGACGCCACTTCCGACAGAAATTTCGTTTCTACGACCTCAGGTATACGCCTCCACCTTCTGCGTTTTCATTTTCCAGACATTTTACCCACGCTTGGGTAAGATCGGTTTTCCTAAATGCAAGAAAGGAAGTTGCAATTTATTCGCAACAATTATACTGCTGTCAGTTTTATAAAAGGCTGTTTATAATGTTAGAATGAAGATTGGTTAAGTGATATCACAGTGGCACGCGATAAAAATGCAATTGCAAATAATGGTTTTAATTTGATTTGTAAGCATTTAATTGCAAAGGGTTTCATGACAACTATCGCCTCAAAACCAAAAGGGCTTTAGTCCTGTAGGGGGTTAAAACGTGGTGTGTAGACGACAGGTAAATCCATTGATTTATTTTTTGTGAACGATAAAATACTGCGTCAATAAAAAATATAACAATTCTCTCCGTATAATCCACACTTTTTTTCTTCCGATTTCTGTGTTTTCAAACTAATTAAAGCAGAGCTTACGAATAGATAATATATAAATTTTGGTAATACCATAGTCGACGTGGTTTTACATTAAATTGATATATCGGAATATGTGACGTCGAATATTTCGAAGCATACAAGCTACTAATAATCACGTATGACCGGTTGGCCATTCGACTGATAATTCTGACTTCAGCAGCAGTCCATTTCCTCGATCTCATTCCAGTAGATTCGTAAATCCCGTGGGACGTGAGATGTCCTGAAGTCGATAGTGATTAAAACTTTGACTTAAACTACCCGGGTAGAACTCGACTGGCTATTCGGGGATCGATTTGGTATTCCGGATATGTGACAGCCAGTGAGTTTGACACAACGAGAAGAGATCCTTTGCGATGGGAATGAGAATTGACGCGAATGCAATAATAATGATCAATACAGATCACGGGAATACATACCTCTTTTTGGATTCTAATAAATCGAAGTTGCCTTCAAGCTAATAATATTTTGACGTTCTTTTGTATATTTTAAACTTTGATTCCGTTTCAAACAAAGAATGTTTCAATTCGGAATTAATATATCATGTGCTAATACTTTATTTATTTAAGACATTAATTTTAAATGCCTTGTAACATTTTTATAAACAAATTTGCAACCCTTTAGCGAATTGTGTGGATGGTTTTTTACAAATCTTCATCAATCGAAAGGAATAGAACAACCCCCGAAAGCTATGAATATTAATTTTTTTTTACACTCTGAACTTCTAACAAGGTTTACTCGTTTTCTTCGTACAACGAATAATCGATTTTCATTGTCAAAAAATATCTTTATTTGTGATGATTGTGTAGTCTTTATTTATATTTCACACTTTATAATTCCATTAATTGCTCCTTTATTAAGTTTTCCATCAGATGAAATTCAATGGGACAAGTAATTTTTGTATCATTCTTAAATTACAGTTTTAAAGCATTTACAGTACATGTTGTGGAAAGTTATTTAAATGCTTTCTATGGATGATGCATTCTATGGACGATGCATTCCTAGGCAAAAATGAAGAAAATCTGCAAACGAAGCATAGTCTTGCGGATGATAGAGATCGGGTGTTTACGTTATTAAGCAAATGTACGAGAATACGCTCAGTATGGGGGTCCTGGGATGCGGGTCTAAACGCCGACTAAGCACCATGAAATTCTCATCGATCGAGCCCAACAACGATGTCGATGTCGACATCGACCAAGATACTTCATAGAGAGAGAGAAAGGGAGAGAGGGGGAGAAAATGAGAAGGGGTGAGGGAGAGTCGAAGCGAGAGAGGGAGAGAGGCGCCAGGAAGACCGACACGCCAATTTATAACGCACTAAAATCGTTGATGCGTGTGATTCGTGTGCGTTACGCGTGCCATCATTTGCCAGTACCTACAATATGTACCTTCCTTAGATACTGTAAGGAGACTACATCTGAATCAATAAATAGTAATTCTCCAAGTTCATTGTAGTATTTTTTTATCTTTATGATTCTAAATTTCTGCTGGCACCACCAATTCTTTGAAACGACATACTGTTACACAGAACAGAAATTTGGATAATGGAAACTTCTAATTTTTAATTATTTTCAAATCATCAATTTCCAACTCGCAAAAACTTACAATTAGTATTAAAGCCTATAATAAGAATCTTTTTTAAGAATCGTTTTATTAACCATAATTTAACCTTTCCGCTACGTCCTTATTTTGAAAATTATCAACCAGAAAGTTTTCATTCAGTTATGTTTGTTCTAACAAAATTCTAAAACACGATTCACTTAGAAATAAATTTTATATAAAATATATCTGATGATTAGTCACAACTAATTACTTCCTCTCGTATTTGGTATAAAAATGATACTGAATTTAAAAATTTAAGAAGCCGTATTTTTCATACCATCTTCTGCTAGACACATATATATCCCATTAGTAGCTGAATACTCTCTGCCATCAAAATATAACGTTAGCCATAGGTAATATACTGCCATCTGTTAATGCAAATAGCAGTATATTATATACTGTAAAATTTACGTATCAATAATATCAAATCGGCGCTCAAAGAAATATCGAAACTTCGATAACTGGGTTTGCTCCCGATATCCTTCCAGAGAAAACAAAATTTACGGAAATGTTTTAGCTGCCTCTTCAGTATCAAATCAACGTCAGAGGAAAAGTAAGGGGACGAGGGATAGGTGGTGTCTACGTAGGGAATTCAATCCAGTATTACGCATAAATATTTTTCATCGTGTTCTCCCTCTCCCTTGAAGCCAAGAGGGAAATGTTTATCGTATATTACCACGAGGAAGGGGCAAACGTGGAGGATACATTTGTTAGGATAAATTCCAGCTGTCTACAAGGACCAGAGAGAAAGAGTGAGAGGGTGCCGTAGAACCGGGCAGAAGTTTTGAGCATAACGAATTACTCGGATATTTAATGTATATACGTGATTTCGGATTTCGTTAGCGTGGAAAATAGTTGAAAACGAGGGGTCCGGTTAGCCGTATCAATTACCTAACTGTGCACCAAAAATGGGGTAAAAAATAGAGAAACGAAGAAAGCTCGACGCGATTCTCATCGTTTCCATCTACCATTTGTCTGTCTCCAACTTTTTAATTAATAACGTTATAGAGCAGTTGATTCTCGGGGATATTCACCGTTCTCCTCATGCGTATGAAAAATGCTGCCAACACCTATAAATATATATTTTGCTTTAACTCATTACGAGGAAATTGATGACTTTTAGTCAAACCACCCTAGTATAGTTCAAGCGGATTCAGGTAGCAGTATGGTTATGCGTATCCATCGGTTCGATTGTTAAAACAAGCACTGAATTTAAATTTAATAACGGACGAGAACAAAGTATTGTTTCCATCATGAATATCACCTGGCAGTGGCTACGAGAACATTTAATTAAAGTAGTTCTGATAAAAAGCCTCGATTATCGGCACTCACTTGAATTTCATTGAGAAAATATATAGGGTGATTCGTAAATGAACGTTTATTCTTTAGATGATGAATCTGTTCATCGAAACTTGCAAAAAATGTCGTTCAAATTTTGTATTTTATTAAAGCAAATACAGAAAGCGAAAATTCAAAAAGTTATGAACTTTTGCGTATGAAGTAGCATAATTGATGCATCATGAAAATTAACTGTTTGCTTTGACATTATTCGATTTCTGTATAGATCGTCTGTTAAAGAAAAGGCACCATTTCCATAGTAATGAGTCGTCTCGAGAATAATAGGAGATGTTGTAAAAAGATTTAAACAAAAGTTGGATCGTTTGTTCGCAGCAATGAAACTGCTGCACAATTTTTTTGGAATTACATTATTTCCTCACAGAGATAAGACGTATAGCCTGTACCACTTATCGATGGAATTTCAATTTTCATTTATCAATACAAAAATTAAAGTGTAATTTTTATTTCTGTAGATAAATTAGCTGTACTGCATTGAGATACAAATATTATTCGAGTAAAATTATTTGTTAGCAAACTGCACGCCCTAATTTGAATTTGATTTTTTTGATTTTTTGAAGCTCTAATTTAAAGTATTTTAAAAATTATTATATCATATTCTACGTTATCATTGAAAACAACTATACTCTTTTCAAATTCCCGTTTTATCTATTTTATTTAAGTCAATCATCTATCTTTTTCATTTATTCTTTTAACTCCAAATTACAAGTGCCCCACGCCCGCTCTGAAGCTAATTGACAGAAATATTTCTGCTCTGAATCTACATTACGCTTCCACATTTCCAGGTCTATATCCTGTGAGAGCAAATTAAAATTATCCCACCACAACTTTCATTTTTTACACATGTAGTGAAATAGCATATTCATAATAACCAAAAAGACAACAATTTACGCTTACTTCTCAATACACATGAACTAATGTGGATGTGAACAGTGAACGAAAAAATTTCCAGTTCAATGAGGGACTTCATCGTGCGGCTTCTGCGCCTCGCACATTTTTATTCTCGTGAAATAACCTTAAATTCTGTTTGGTAGTCCTTTTTACACAAAGAACCGATATGTAGATCGTGCGCGGGGGTCTCCTTCGTATGAAAAGCTAATATCGTGCCGTTACGTGTTCGGGGTACATAAGGCGCCGGAGTAGAATTGAAGGAAGAAAGCGCGAGAAGCTGCGAACTAGGGATAACGATAAAAAAGGGAGAGAGAAAATTCAGACTATAAAACCATTGCTTTACGGATCATAGAAGGACGAGTGCATCGGGGAATGGCTTCCCTTTGCATCAAACCGCCGAAATAGTACAAACGAATCACAGAAAATATAGAACCGAGGCGACGCCTTCAAAATAATAGGAAAAAGAAATGAACGATGAAATTCACAAAGTGTTCGTAGCGTCGAATATTATATTTGAACAAATTTTATATTCCAAATGTTAAAGGGTAATTAACACTAGAACTACCAAGCAACTCAGGATAACTGGTTCACAATCTTATCCAAAATTTCTCCAAGTTTATAGGAGAAAGAAAATAATCTATGTTGATCTTATAAAACATAAATTATTGACCTTCCACGACTTGATCCTCTTTTTTCAAAGCAGTTATTTAATATATTAAATGATAGTATTTAGTTTTAACGTCGGCAGTTCTAGTGTTAATATCCACTTTCGAGTGGTTCTGCCAATGAGATAAAAAATTGATGAGAATAGTTAAAGTGAAAACGTAGATCTTCAAATGTGAAAACCAAATAAAAAACAATTTTACAAATACGGTAACGTATGAATATGCCATTTATTTTGAGACTGGCATAAGTTGCTCTTTCTTTAGATCTAGACATTAGGTAAAGCGAAAAGAAATATTCTTGTGATTATTCTATTTTTGTCTACTATCTAAAATATTCAACGAAAGGTAAAGTAAATTGGATATTTTATACATAATGCCTCAAATGGCTCCTGAAATATGTGTTACAGAAAATAGATAGAAGTCTCCCAAAAAGGTGTTGATCAAACAAGTGTAACTTCAATTCTACGGTGAGAAGCCCTTATTCCAAATACCTTTTAAACTACATTACATTATTAATGTAACATTTGTATAGACTTAATGTTACATTCTCTTCAAAAAGGTTACGTAAATAATTAATATGTTCTTTTCCATTACTATCATCCAATACTTTAAAACAATAAAGAACTACAATTCACCAGACTAAAAACAATCCTATATTCTCGAAGGAAACAGAACGCAAAGCTTTACAAATAGACTTCACCCATCACCGTACAGAAATACAACAAACGTCACTAAAGCATCAACGAAAATGTACTTTTAACAAAAATCCGTCTCTACTTTCTCCCATAGAAGGAGTTTGGTCTGCCTCGCTGCCCACGACGAGGTTAGTCGCTTTCGTCGTTGACAACGACGACGTCGTTCCGTTTCCTTCTCGTGGATGGTACGTTGAGGCGGCTCGTACTGCTTTAGGATGGAATAGCCGGGGTAGTAACGTCTGGAGCAGACAGATCCCATTCCGGTTTGCAGATCTGCCACCCGCAACTAACCCACCTCCGTCTGACCGCGGATCGGGCGCAAAAGTTTGCCTTGCTCTCGCTTCGTTCGCCGCACCTTACAGGTGAAACGAGAGACCTTGCCTCGGAGAGAATTCCGATACACTGCTGCCAGCTATATTGGTACTCGTACGTTCATGTCTGAGAATCCGCAGGGACTGAGTCAACTTGAATATAAAATGTTAACTTTACTATACTTTAATTACCATTGTGATTCTCCTTTGTGAAATATCTAGTGAAAACCCCTTACATACAGATTCTAAAGTGATGGTGGTATGAAGGTCTAGAAGTTACGAGACATTTTCAATTGTAAAAGTGGACAGTATGATTAGAATATAACAAAATATAGAAAATACCTGAAGCAGTGTTTGTCAAACTGGGCCAGCAGTTCTTTGAGCGAAGACGAAGGGGTCAGTTAGTATTATAGAAAGAGTCTAGCAGGATAAGGGAGTCAAAAGTATTCGACGATGGGTCATTCGATAGGTGACCATATGAAATCATTGTATACCAATTTTTAACCCGATACCTTCACCGGGAGGGTGATTATGGGGTAAATTTAAAAAATCAGTTTCTGACTTAGTTTCTCCACTTAATGGAGTATAAGAATTTTGAAAAAATTCTGGCACATTTTAAACATGAAGGCACACGTTAAGGTTGTTTTCAGATTGTTACCCTCTTGTCTTGCTAGATCCTTTTGTGAAGGGTCTTTTTCTCTTCTCAAGAAATGTTTTTGTAACAGTAGCCCACAATTAATTGTTGTTAATTTAAGGTCCGCGAGTAGTAAAAAGATTATAAAAATATCGTTGCACAAAAAATCTTTAAAAAATTTGATATCCACTGATCTACAGTACAGCATTTGCAATATTTCGTGAATGAAAGAAATCTCTATTGACGTTTCACTTCGTTAAGTACATACGGACTTAAATTTGCGTAAATCTTTTCAGTGTAACAGTCAGCAAATTACTTAGCAATTTTAAAGGAATCGGGGTCATCATTCAGTATTAGCTTCTACGCGGACTACTCCAAGACGTTCTAACGGTCAAATCACCATTATATGCACCCTTAAATTTGTTAAAATCGTACTCGATTGTAGACACTCTACAAAAGTATCATCCTTGCTTGTTAAACATATCCTGGTTCACAATATTTCGCAAAAATTGTGTACCGACTCCAGTTGTCCGCAACAATCAGTTATCGATATCCAGTCTTAACTTTATGAAACAAAATTATCGATTTAAGCAAGACAAAACTATTTATCTCGTATGTTGTGTTTTTTATCAGATACTTCAGTATGTCAAGCTAGTGTAAAACAATATGAAAATGATAATTGTGAAAAAACAATAATACAAGAAATAACACAAAGATATCATTAACATTAATGTATTTGTTGACGCATGATAGTCAACAAGAAATGTCGCAGTACCTTTGGAATTCCGCTGTCCACAAACAATGTTGTGACAAATACAAGTTGAGGCCCTTCCAAGGATTGCATATAATACGCATAATTTGTATATCCACCTGTCTTCCTATTGCGCCCTTTTATCTAATACAGATGAGGACTGATCATTTTGCATACAGAAAAAAACTTTTTATATTTTCCATGTAGCAGTTTAGCATGACTAAATTGAATGAAAATGAATATGATTTTTCAGTGTCAATTAGATTTAATTAAGCGATTCCGTTGGCATTTTTGGTTAAGTCTGTAAAAGGTACCCACGACTTCAAATCGATTTATCTGAAATGACAGGAAACGAAATCAAACAATATATTGTCTCAACAATTATTTTTAAAATCATTTATTTTGATAACGTTTAGATTTCGTCTGGATGGAAAGTAGGGCTTTATGGCAGAAAGGTATTACTGTAATACGTAGGAAATGCGAAAGGGTATAGCCGGATAAGGATGGCAAAAGTGCCCCCAAAGGTAATTAACTTTGAGGCATACCATTCGATAGGGCTCTTTGGAAAAACCCTTCCTGCAAAGTATAAACCCGGTACCCCTACCGTAGGGGTAGCTATAGGGTGAAACGTACTTTATGGTTTTTGCTCGATTTCTCCCGTTTGGCTTGATAGAAAATTCTGAAAAAAATCACACATATTATACCCAATGGTGTGCATAGTCTGAAATTTTTTCAGATTTTTTGGTTGGCAAATCGATTTTTAAAAAATTAAAAAAGTTTATAAACATTAATTTTTTATTGTTAATATGAAGTGACCACTTTTATATTTTTACAGTACCTGCATAGTACCCTAATTATTAATGTATAATTTTTTCAGATTTTTACGAGTAGTGGACGGCAGTTAAAAAAATTAAAAACCAACAATTGTTTATATTTTTTGATAAATTATTGATGTGACCACGTTTATATTTTCACAGTTTCTCAAGTTTGCTATAAACAATTGACTGTAATTTTTTCAGATTTTTTGCAACAGTGTATCATAACAAAGAAAATAAAAAACCGATGTTTTTTGGAATGCGTATTTTATGTTAGTTTGTTTACAATAATCCACAGCTATACCAATTCCTAATTATTAGGACTTATTGGAAGATTTGGAACTTGTCTCGTATCCAAATAAAATTGTAATAGATGTTTCATAAACCTGTAGCCAATCGAGTCTTACGGCTGGAACTAGCCGGTAACAGCTCTCCTCTGTAGACTTTGCCCTAAGGAGGGTAATAAGTATATATGTACATTGCCTATTACCAATTTTTAATTTTCATGCATTAAGTAAGAATTTGGAGTTTCTCTAACATTTAAATAGCAATTGACGTATTATAAACATTAAATAAATAAATAAATAAATATTTTATATTTGTAAAATATTTTTACAAATGTAAAAGTATCTAATAATTCATACCTAACTCGCAATATTTTTTATATTTAAACGAGGATAATTTATGTATTTTCCTTGGTGAATGCTTAAATTCGATAATACAGTGAGAACGGTGGAGACGGAACTTATGCGCCTCACGGTCCTGAGTCCAAAAAGTAGAAAAGGTAAAACTCATTCAGTAAAATTAATTTTTCAAATGTAAAAATATTTAATAATGAAGTATATTAGTTTATTTCATGTGAAATAGTGGGTATTGCGTATAATTTTCGATCATCCAAATCTACACTTATTTGTGTATTGGTCATGAGTGAACATCGGTTTTTTATTTTCTTTGGTATAATACACTGTTGCAAAAAATCTGAAAAAATTACAGTCAATTGTTTATAGCAAACTTGAGAAACTGTGAAAATATAAACGTGGTCACATCAATAATTTAGCAAAAAATATAAACAATTGTTGGTTTTTAATTTTTTTAACTGCCGTCCACTACTCGTAAAAATCTGAAAAAATTACACATTAATAATTAGGGTACTATGCAGGTACTGGAAAAATATAAAAGTGGTCACTTCATATTTTCAATAAAAAATTAATGTTTATAAACTTTTTTAATTTTTTAAAAATCGATTTGCCAACCAAAAAATCTGGAAAAATTCCAGACTATGCACACCATTGGGTATAATATGTGTGATTTTTTTCAGAATTTTCTATCAAGCCAAACGGGAGAAATCGAGCATAAACCATAAAGTACGTTTCACCCTGTAACTACCCCTACGATAGGGGTACCGGGTTTATACTTTGCAGGAAGGGTTTTTCCAAAGAGCTCTATCGAATGGTATACCTCAAAGTTAATTACCTTTGGGGGCACTTTTGCCATCCTTATCCGGCTATACCCTTTAAAATACTCTCCTTAGATACTTCTCCGTTATTAAAGATATCAGTTTCAAGTCGTTCCGTAAATTTAAGTAGTCACGCGAATATAACCAGTTATGCGAATTCTACACACCATAAACGTGCACATTTGTAACACCACAACAAATCTACGTTTCGTCTGCAGGAGGGATTTACGGTCGCGATCACGCATCATCGAAAAATTCTACCAGTACTTCCATGAAGGGCTGAAGAACTGTCTTTCACAGTTTTGCCACTGACGTATAAGAGAATATCTGTGGCCATTGTTATTCGTAACTTCAGCTGTCAACAGTTTTACGACCGACATCCCCACTCGACGCAACCACCCCCGACTTTTCTCACTTCACCGTAGAAAATCGGCGCTCACCCTCTTCCTTTTGAGAGGCATCGTTCACCTATCATCGCCTCTCGAGAGTGCATTTCATTTTCACGAATGCCTGTATCTGCGATGCCTGCTCGAAAATTTATGAACGATCGCGTTGATCGTGAGATTTTGCGGCGGAAATATACGTGCGACCGGTTTTACATGCGATTTTACGACCCGACGTGGAACCCGTAGGACAAGTGGAAAGTAAATACATTTTTTTTAGAGATACTCTTCCGTTGATAGTTTTGGTTGAAGTCGTGGAAAGGCCGTCTAATTTCACGTTTATAAAGAGCTCATATAAAAGACAATCGGATTTCCGCATTTTCTGTGTTTTATTGTTGAATAACTATTAGAACACTCGCCGGTAGATATGCCAAGGTGAGTAAAAATGCTTTTTCTAAATTTAGAAAGGTTCCCTTTCCAATAATAGCTTTTTCTTAATTTTTTACTTGCCTGTCTTATCAAATTTAAACGATTAAATCCTATCATTTTCTTCCTCGTCTCATTATCTTTCTTTCGATGAACGCTGAACTTTTTTGAACCTAATCATTGAAAAAATAAAGATTATAATGTTGCAAAATCTGGTTCTATGTAGAAGTTGCAATAACTGTATATCATATAATAATACAAGCCCACAGTAATTTCCACTGTTTTTTTCCATAAAAAAATATGACCTTCTATATTTATTAATCTCATTTTTCCAATTTGAAATGGTTAGATGTATACATATTGCGATAAAAAATACAGTGAAAAATAATATGAGGAAATTGCAAGTGAACATGTGGCAGAAAGACACAATTTATTAGCTTTTTGCACGTTGCTTCGTATCAAAATTCTGCGCGTGTGCGTTAATCGTTTTACCGCAACGGTCTTCTGGAATTTTCCCCAGGATGTGACAACATGGTAGAGGGTAAAAGCATCACGATGACACGTTCACGTGATGACCACAGTGAAGCAGCTCGTAGTCATATTTGCGGATAATATTGACCTGAACTGTCAGTCCCTCGCCCTTTAACGAATTTCATATTTTCCCGACAGGGATGTCTTTGCTCTTATAATAACTTCCGACTAGGGATCACCATAAGAATCTCGTACATTATTTTCTTTCTGGCTTGTTCACTTATTTACACACATAATCTTCACATTTATCTGTATTAACGTTTCTCCCGAAAGAAAAATTGTTTTTCTTGGCCGTCTAGGTCTGCCGAGGTACTTTTGTGCTTCTTAAAAATGGCAAACGATCGTTTTCCGTAAAGAAAGACGGTGACCGTGATTCTTGTATTATAAAAATAATTATATTACAAGTAACTGAAATTATTGAGAAAAACGTTTATGATTTCAGTGGCCATTAAGAATGTTGTACTGATGGCAATTCCGAAGGAATTTTTCTTAATACAATTCACTATTTCTTGGTTTTTGTTTCTTAGAGATACAGTTGAAAAATATGCTTTATATTTTGGATCGATGGAGATTTGTAAAAGAAACCCGCCGCAACAACCCATCATGAAAAAATTGTGCGTCAGAAACGAAACGTTCTCACGCAAATTAACTTTTAATTATGTCTACGGAATTGAATTTGAGCACAATTTCTTTTTTTTGTGAATGTCGTTTATTAGTGTCTGATATATAATTTTAGATATAATATTCCATAAACTAAGGAAATACAATATTTGTGAATGAACTAAAAAGAATAATCATGACGGCGCATGTCGTATCTCCATTACCGAAATTTTAGCACAATAAGTCAGGCTGCCAGGTCTCCGAGTTTTCGGAAACAAACACACGAGATATCCTTACTAATGCTACACGAGCGTAGAAACTTGAGAAATGAACCACGGAAGTAGTAAGGAAAGCGCAAGTGTTTATGTTCTTCTCCCTAGGAGAGCCCTTGAGCAAACCTGACATCGAACGCAGATCAATGACATCTTCGTAACCACCGAAAAATTACGTAGATAGTGTTAAATGTTTCTTCGAAACCTATCTCTCAGGGAAGTCTAATAATAAGAATCGGCGTTCAGAGGATCAACAAATACCAAGGCGACATCTAGGAACAAAGAAGAATTTGGTAAAAAGCGAAAGTCTGTCCTTTTATTGCCGGGCGCTGTACTTTTCAAACTTATTCAACCAATATTTGGCTGTTTTATGCACGCGAACACTGGTAATTATAATAGGCACCTCGTTTTACTTTTCTTACTAAGAATCTTTCTTACTTACCGGTTAGGATATTTAATACTTTGCCGTCAGACTTCATTAAGATCGAAATACAGTCAGGCCCATAAGTATTCGTACCCTTATTGCTTGTAAACAGAATTTGTTGAATTCAAATGATGCATTCAAGATTTTGCCATAAGTCTTTTGTTATGAACGAACACAAGAATAAACTTTATTTCTACAAAAGTTTAACTTAACTGAGTTATTGATCACAAAAATATATTAATTTTAAGTTGCACAGTACATAAAAACAGTCCACAAAAGTATTCGTACCGATGTACGCCTTGTAAGAAAACTCGCATGTTTCAATAACTTCATTATTTTGTAGCAATTTTTTTCGTATTTCCTTGGTTCACTGTGTTTCGTAATTGTTTCATTTAATCGATTTTGCATACTTTCAATTATTTTTGTATTGGTACTAGGTTCAATACTATTACAAACCTTTACAATTTTTTTTAGCATAGGTTCTTTGTAAATTTCATATTTGTAAAGACCTTTCCCCATTCCTGTCCACATATTTTCTATAGAATTTATATCTGAACTTTGTGGAGTTGTAGATAAAAAATAAGGAATGTTATAAAGTATTCATGCACGAACTATTTGAACCCTATACTTCGTGTTATTATCATGTTGTAAATAATAATCATCTTTTATATTCAGTTGACTTACACTTGCGTGGGGATTTTCTTCAAGAATATATTTATATTTAATTTTATTCATAAATCCATCGATGAACACAAGCTCACCTGCTACGGATGCTACCACGCAGACCCAAACCCTCATCAAACCTCCGCCGTGCTTTACAGTCGGTTGTAGATTTTTTAATTCTAGGTCTTTGTTAGGCTTTCTCCAACTTTTTCTCATACGACACATCCAAAAACATTAAACTTGAACTCATTCGCGAAAATAAATAAGGTATTACTTTTATTTATGTATTTCGCCGCAAATATTAATCTCTTTATACTGTTGATCTTCCTAATAGGGAGCTTCTTTTTCGATGCTCGACCATGGAAATTTTTGGATCTTAATATTCTCTGCGAAGTTTTCGTGGATTTTTTATTGTTAAACATTTCGTTGCACATTGCGACTAACTTAGATGCACTAACTCTTAGATTTTTTTGCACTTCGTTCATTATAGTTTTTCCTTCCTTAGCAGTTACAATCTTTGGTCTTTCAACAGGTTTGTCACTTAAAAAATTATTACCTGCTTTTACTCGTTTAATTGTGTAATCGAAAGTAGATTTACTTCTTTCAATAGGTTTTGCTCACTCAGCGTAACTTTTACCCTCTTCGTGTGGTTTAAAAATTATTTTACTACTTCTACTGTAACCTCGGACTTTTTTTATTTATTTTCGATTATTGATATTGTTTCGACAAAGTTTTGACTCAGAATGAATGAGCTAAAATTTACTTACTCGACTGTAACCTCTAGGAATCATTTTCAAAGTGAAAAAGTGTATGTAAACAATAAAAACTTGACTCTGTCA
Organism: Cerceris rybyensis; assembly: GCA_910591515.1. NCBI lineage: Eukaryota > Metazoa > Arthropoda > Insecta > Hymenoptera > Crabronidae > Cerceris > Cerceris rybyensis. The sequence continues at coordinate 646,836 of OU342789.1, forward strand.
AGCATGGTATTTACGAATACCGACTTTTGTGGACTATGATTATGTGTTATGAAGATTAAAATTAGTAGAATTTTGTTACTAACAATTAAATTTTGTTAAAATTTTGTCTAACGATAAATATAATTTATACATGATTTTATCCGTAACAAAAAACTTACTGCAAAATCTTACATGCATCATTTGATTTTGTGGAACGTGAGGTGTTAATGAAAATGTTTATAAGTCATTTTTGGCGTGTATGAGGTGGAAGGCCGTCGTGCTTCACCACCGTATATTTATTTGCGACCTTTTTGATTTCACTGCTCACGACAAAGTGTCTGGTCGGTGACAATTTTCCACCGACCCAAAACTTTCGTAGGAGGAGCGAAGTTTCGGGAGTTTTTTTCTATTACAATTCAATTGGTTAATTTACATGATTGGTAGAGAAAAACTCCCTCCACCTAAGGGTGCGTCTGGAAAGGAGAGGATGTTTTCGGGAAAAACCTGGTCGGCGGTGAGTCACGCCGTGGCCGAGAATTTTGTCTTCCTCGCGGTTTTATGGCGGTGAATTTCAGGTCGGCAGCAGATGTTCGACGCGACCGTACGCGAGCAAGAATTTACTTATTTATTGACCATTGTCGTCTAGAAAAACTGCGTCTTGTAATTGCCTTTTGAGAGTCCTTATTTTGACCCTCGGCAGTTCCAAGTCGGCTTAAGGAATTCCGAGAAATAGTAAACCGCGTATCGCTACCATTTCAACAAATTCCTTTTATAAGCAATAAGAGTACGAATGCTTCTGAAACTGACTGTATGTAATAGCATATAAAACAAACCTACCAAAATCTTAGTATAAATATATATCTCAGAAACACGTTGATTCTTATTGTTAGCTTCGGTGGCTGAGAGTAGACATACAATGGCAACGGTGAAAGTGCTTTGGTAGCCGAGAACAGACGTATACCTCCGCCAACTAAGGGTTGATACTACTGTGAGGATGAATTACCAAGTAGGTCCTAAAAAAACGATGTAACTGTTGATTCAGCAACTCGCCTTCGAAAGTCTTGTACACGCACAAATAGGTGAAAATAGTTGACCCCGATCACGGAGCACTGAATAGTCGTCGACGGCCGCGGGGGAACAGATAGCGAGGCGAACATCGTAATGAGTTATTGTTAACATTCGCGGAAATGATACCTGTAGGTTACGGACGACGAGTTCCGCCTAGTATATTTTGACAAGACGCGGCGGACGTCGTACTCCTTGGCCAGCGAAGTGGAAATAATTGTTCTCATTGCTCATAGAAATGATATTAAAATTTTAAATGAAATTGAACAATATTATTGATTTATATAACTAGATGTTATTATTAATATATATATATACAATATTACAAAAAGTGCTTTGTTTAATATAGCGTTGTCGTTAAAAAGTAACTCATAAACATGAACGGTATTTGTAAATCAAACTATATATAATAACGTAATGGAGTTATAAAATAGAGAATAAATGTATATTTGTAAAAGAAACTACAACAAAAAGATGTCTGCTCTATCGCCTCCTAACATTTGTATAATATTTCTCCTGTACATCTAATTTCTTGCATAAAATGTTTCTAAAAACCCTGCCGAATATAACGTTGTATATTACTTTCATATTATAAACGTTTAAAGATGTTTAAACACTGCTCAACGGGGAAACGGCGTCCACAATGGCCCACAATTTGAGGATCTTTTCCTACGTATTCTCAAAAGGTTATCACGTGTGTTTCTTTCCGAAGAATCGGAGACCTGGAAGTCTGACTTATTTAGCTGAAATTCTATCACAAAGATACAATTAAAAGTTAATTTTGCATGAGAACGTTTCGTTTCTGATTCACAGTTGCTCTCAGATATTTTACCTCCGTAACAAGACCAATGCGATGAGCCAATAAAAAAATTTGCTACGCTTTCGCTAATTTTGCGGTGTTTTTTTTTCGCAAGTCTCCATCTATCCAAGGGTATATAACAACCCCTGAAAGCCGTAACAACTACTTTTCAAACACACTGCACATAAGCAGAGATTGCGAACCGGAACCTGGATTTCTTTACAGCCTACAACCGCGAAAGGTAGTAATTCCAAGTGTAGATAATGCTTTACAGAATTGATTTTGGTTTGGTTAGATTAAATAATAATTACCTATGATAAAACCAAACAACAAAACCCAGATCAAACCTAAAACCAATAAAACAATGCATTATATAAATATGGTAATATAACATATATATAACTAGTATAAGTAATAAAAAGTAAGTAAGTAGTAAAATAAACCGCAAAGTAAACACCCAAATGGATATTTACGTATGAAGAAAGTGATATTATATAATAATATGTCTTTAAGAATATTTTAAGCCGACGGGACATGGGACAGAAACATTAGGTACACGCAGAGGAATGGTAGACCATCTTGACGTGGTTTGTTCTTGTTGTTGTTGGTCGACAAACTGCTGGAAAATTACTGGTTGTTCGCATCTACCTACCGACGGTCACCGTTAACGATATTTGTAGCGGACCTGAGTCTGAACTTCCCAGGACCTTCCCTCTTACCACTATCAACGATGGCAAAGGCCTCACAACAGCTAATGGTCAAGTATCTGCGACCTGAATGACCACAAAGTGATCGCCTTCTCCACTTCCTGACTGTCCCTAAAGTGGTTCCCCTGTATCGATCCAGTAAAGGAAGTACGGAAGATATAAATTCAAAGTGTACACTTCGATTAACATTAGAACTATTGTATCCAGGCGGTTAAAATGACTAGACAAATTTAAAAGGAAGCCATACAGTTAACATTTCACGTGCAATTTCTAGAACCTAAATTACTTAATTGATCATCTTGTTCCTGTCTTGATTTCTCTTTTACCAAAGTACTTATGCAATATATTAAAATACAATAGATATAATGACGGCAGTTCTATGTACACTCCGTTTTTATTTTAGATATAAATAGCTAATAGAAATATTATTAATTTTATAATCATATTTATAAGTTTTGCATCAAATACAAGTTGCTTTTGAAATTCACATTAATTTATTACATTTATTATTGCCCGTCACCTGTCCCTTTTAGTAATTGCCTAGCTAAATGTAAATTCATTAAGGAATTGTTTAAAAACGACTTACAATACGTTTGGAACCTACATCGCTTTACTGTCTTCTTAACTTTCGCTTCATTCTAAGTCAGTTTTGTTTCGTACAACAGAACATGCTGTCCCTCTTACCAAATGTAATACGATGTCAAACTGTTTCTTTATGTTTAAACCCGACATTACTATCCTAGATATTACCAACGGTGTACTCTTAAAGTGTACGGAGTTAGTATGCAAGTACACCGTGTAAATCGAAATCGTGGATTTCGATACATAAAACCGTATAAATCAAAAACAAACTAAAAGATGCATAATTCAATCATATAAATTCAACGAAAAATAAAAGTAAGTAAAAGCAATTTTTTTATATCTCTTATTTTAATAACCGTGTAAGAGCGAAATCATTTAACTAAAGTACCGTGAAAATCGAGGAATAGGTGTATTTTAAAAATCGTGTAATATCGATGTCATGTAAAAAATGTACTGTGCAAATTAGAAGTAGGGTAGAGTATGATTTTCGACAACTACCCGTCAAACGTTAAAGGCTAACCAATAATCCAACAGTTTAAATTATGTGATTTCATTTAGATAATATAAACATACCAGGTAATATGAAACGTTTCTCACTAGAACATATTCCATATGATGAAAGCCGTGGAAATTACAGATATAGATCAACTTCCTACCATATTCAGGATCAAAATGCTAATTTAAGAGAAACTAAATTAGTCCAGTCAAATAAGACTTTGAAGGTTACAAAAATTCCCATAGAGCTAAAAATTGGTATGAATGTTCAGAATACTATTATAAATGAATTGTGAAAAGTCCCCATCAATCCCCCTTGTGCAAAAAATTTTATTGATGGGGAAAGTTTGCAAAAATAGGTTTTTCGCGTTTTTCTGCTAAACGGTGAGTTTTACAGCAAAAATAGTTTAGACACAAATTGTAGATCATCCGATTCTCTACAAAAAATGTATCCACACTTTTTTTCATAAGTATTGCCATTTCCGTGATACAGCGGTTCAAAGAACTGAAAAAATTATTTTATTCGTAATATGCACACGTTTCCACACCACCTATGAGGTAGTGTGCTTGGCACTTTTTTTTAACGTGGTTTCCCCGGTAGGCCTATTCCACGATCTATTGTGATCCTATTGAATTCAAATTGAGTATTGAAAATGATGAAAGCTGTGTATTTATGTAATATATAAATGAAAAAATAATTTAGAAAAATTATTCGTCGGATTCATAATAATCCAATGGAACTTCTAGTGTACTGTCTTCGTTTTCTTCATCTTCCTGCTGGATACAAATATGTTCTAAAAGTGATACATCATATGTCTCATCACTGATATCGTAATTATCCTCATCTAGTATCGATTCAACATTGGAGCACGACTGTCCTTGACAATTGGTACATGCTAAAGAACAAAACAGTCCAACCTTTTTACAGCCGCATTTAGCATTGCAACCTTTTTTGCAATTGCAAAAGATGGTGTTAAGGAGTTTTTCTGGTGCAGGTGGGAGTAACGTATGAATTGGTTCCAATGCATTGTCAACCAACTTCCAACCCCAGTCTTCTGGATCCATTTTATTACCAAGCCACACTTGAACTTGATAATATACCCGGAATAGATGTTGTTGAGCAGCAGCAGAGGTTGGGGGAAGACAAGCTAATTGCACTTGTTTTTTATTATAAGTTTTTTTTTTGCAAAAGATAAATATCGGAGTTTATCCAAGCAGGTAACTTTTTTTGGAGCTCCGTACATAGAAAGAAGAAAGTGAATTTCATTAGGGATTATAACTGCACATGAATTTTTACAGATGCGTGGTCTTTCAGGTACTCCGAAAACTCATCACCTCTTTCAATACTTGCATCAATTAATGCTTTCATGCCGTGATCAACAGTAACAACTCCACTTTCAGTCAAAGGTTGACTACAAATAAAGCAGAATTTCGACATTTTTTTTTAAAAACAGTAAAATGCACAAACTTTGTTACAAAATATAAGCGATAGCCACGAGTTGTCACTACGAAGGAATGCTTACGACTAACAGTATTTTGTTGAGTATGAAACCTTTGAAACGGAGCAGGTATACAGCATCGCCACGCTGACAATTGAATGGAAGACAAATGTTACTCAAGGCCATGCGACAAAATGAAAATAGGGGCGGAGTTTTTGACGTTCATTTATATTCTAAGAATTTTATAATTTGTATGTATAAGACATAGGGACTCATATTTGTACTCGTATAACGGTTCAAAAATGTATATAAAAGTACATTAACGTGCATATTACGAATAAAATAATTTTTTCAGTTCTTTGAACCGCTGTATCACGGAAATGGCAATACTTATGAAAAAAAGTGTGGATACATTTTTTGTAGAGAATCGGATGATCTACTATTTTTGTCTGAACTATTTTTGCTGTAAAACTCACCGTTTAGCAGAAAAACGCGAAAAACCTATTTTTGCAAACTTTCACCATCAATAAAATTTTTTGCACAAGGGGGATTGATGAGGACTTTTCACAATTCATTTATAATAGTATTCTGAACATTCATACCAATTTTTAGCTCTATGGGAATTTTTGTAACCTAACTTCTATTTTAATGATTAATTTGACTGGACTAAATCTCTCTTGCACGTAACACTACTTTCACTTTAAAAAAAAATTAAATTAAAGATAAATATCCAGCATACTATTTGATATTCAAAGTGTTATAATTGAAGTGTATCCCTATTGACGATTTCATATATCCTGCCTCTAACTACACTTGAATTCAAATATTTAATATCACCGTATATGTATACAGTTCCCCTGCTTCAAAACGATTAGTTTCTTTAGATACTACATGCAGATTATCAATCTGAAGGTAGGAAACAATGTGCCTCCGGATTTTCTCCCCGGATAAACATAAAAACCGAAGATATTCGATCGTTGAATTACGAGAAAAATCTCTGGCCTAACAACCGATTAACGATCTCGGCTAATTGCGATTGTACCGAGCCGGCGAAGCACACCGAAGACGAAGGGATTAAAAAATGTCCCAATATAAAAAGCAGGAACAGTGGCTCTGCCTACAAGAACGCACGGCAAAAGAGGGAGTTAACGTGGTAGAAGGGGCAGAGGAGGAGGAAATCCAAGTAATTAACAACTTTTTGAAGCCAAGGGATAATCTCTGGACAGATTCCCTTCGTTTAGCTGAAAGAGTTTTCCCCGGCGTTAAGCCGTGACCATTTGGCCGACGTCGTAGCCGTCGTCGTCGTCGGCATCGTCATCGTCCTTGTCCTTGTCCTTTTCCTGAGTACCGACTCCTCATTCTACCTCAGTGTTTATAATTAAACTTTTTTCTCTTCTTGCTCCCACTCTCAAACTCTGCCGGTTCTCGTCATGGACGTTCTTAGTGATTCTAATTGCCGGCAGACAGTTTCTGCCAATCTTTTTCCCGAGGAATCTAAAACAATCGCTTTCTTAGCTGAACTAATCAATGTTTCGAGATTACGCGACATAGATAAATACCATGAATTAATCAAGGATTCTTCGATCGTTAGCATCGTAAAATTCGTGATATATCTTTTTAGCCTGTTTCAATTTGTTGGCACGATGAAACGGACACATCTCATTCTGTAATATAATATCTCTTTGATAGTGATTAATGTTATTTGCAACATTTATTAGCTGTAGTTTGAGCTCTCTGATTAAATACTGTAAGAGGGGAAAAATCTGAACAAAATCTATTACTTTTATAAATTATTTTAGTAAATTAATGACATAAACTAGTAAAAGAACACTTCACACATAAAATAACACTTCAAACATAAATGATCATTTCAAATACAGAAATTAAATATCTGACGTAAAATAATTTGTCTGTTCGCTTCAAATCTTCATAAACGACTAACTGAATATTTATAAAAAATGCGGCTCTTCGTTCAGCCAACAAACCGACGCGAGTTAGTCGTCTCAGCGGCGACGAACATACTCGGTGTTACATTAGTATAAACATTAACACTCTTACAATACTGACATAAGTATGTTGTAGATAGAATAGGAAGAGCATCCTGTATAACTATGATCATTTTTTTTTTGCATTGCGACTATTATTTTCTGCCTCGTAGTATATTGTATCCTTTTATTTAAAAAAAACATCTACATTGTACAAATGTAATGTGTTTACAGTGCTAGATTGCAACTTTTTGATGCAGTGAAGTAGTCTAAGGTTCATGTAAATAATGCGCACGAAATGAAATGTGAAGTATTAAATAAGTTAAAGTGTACCTGTTATTACTCAAAAATTGAACTGGACAATAATGTTAAAAATATAACTATGTATACCATGGCGGTAAAATCACAACTGAAGAGTTCGGCAGGTTACTCCTTTTATATATATATATATATATATATATATATTTTCTTATATATATTATATATATATATATATATATATAACTTATATATATATTATATATATATATATATATATTCGCGACGGATATTTTTTCGACCCGTCGGGATTGAAAACTGTTCCCAAAACTTTTGGGGGCACTTTTCGCTTCAGAACTGTCTAAGGAATGCGATCCAGTACAGAAAATTGGTGCTAGATAAATAAATTTTCATAAAACTGTAAAAGTATAGCATAGCAAGTTCGCGCATCCGCTCATTTTTAAACTTTGACGGTCATTTGTTACTATTTACAACAACCAATTTTAATAACTATATGCACTAAAATATTCGGCATGTTTTCCTCTATCTTCTGAGACCAACTTCAACTTCGTAGCGTTTATACTTTTCGCATAATACCTCATTTTCTGCCAAAATTTGGAGTTTTTACAAAAACTCATTTTACTAAAAAACTAAGGGTGATGGAGCAATTCTGCCGACGGATTCGTGTTTAGGATGAGTAACTCTACGAGGATCATCCATTGGATATTTGAGAGAAAAAATCGTATTGAACAGTGTAATATTAAGCTTTTCTGTAGAAAGTCGTGCATTTAATAACGACTCTTAAGTGCAATGAATTGAAATCCTTCTCCTCCTTTACTCTCTTTGCCTTTTCATTCCATATGACGCGGAAAAAGATCAGACTCAATACATGAAACGCGTATCGAAGACTGGTGAATCGTTGATTTTCCCTTAACGGTAACATTTTCGTGGAGGACTTTTAATACCTTATACAGACGTACACACAAAACTCGTTGTGGTTGCTTAGCTGTTTACCGTCTAGCACGTCGTCGACAGGGATTGTTCCTGTCTTTCCCCCTCAAACGTTCTTACACAAATGCACCGAGTCGGAGGATACAGGTTCGCGCATAATACTCGACACTTGCACATAGACGACAAACTAGTTACAACTTTGGATATGTAATAGCGCGTGTGGACTATTAGACGGTCGACCAGCCACTGCCAGAAGCATGTCGAAGTGTCGGATTACAACTTTGCTTGTATTTTGTCAAAAACAGGTGCTGTTCTAAAGCAGATTATTACCAAGCAATGTCATCAATTTTTCGTCAAGGTATTTGCAAATTCGTCAGATACTAAAATATATTTGAAAATAACCATAATTTATTAATTGTCTCAGATTTTAGCCTCTTTTATTAAAGTCTCCAAATAGCGATTTTCGTTGTTTGAGAAAGGAAATTACGAGATTGGAGTAGAAATATTCAAGGTGGTTAGAAATTTATAATTTGTAGTCTATTGAAGTATACATTACGAAATTCAACAATTGCCAATATTTCATGTATTTCAATATCGTCAGGTAGCAGCAATGCTGTTTCAAACTTTCAAAAAACGTACCTTTTCTTCCCTTTGAGGCAAAGAAGAAATTGCAAGCGTTTGAAGTGTTACTCTCCCCCTAAATAAATTTGATATAAATCCATATCATTTAAAATTCGCTTAAAAATAGGACAAGACTTACATATAAAATTCCTTTGTCTATATCTCAGAAACTTCAATGCTACACCGCGGTAGCATCGTCTCCTCAAATCCTCACCAATATCCTTTTTTATTCAGTAACACTTATCGTAAAATTTTATCGCAAAATGAAGTAAAACGACAAAAAACGGATTAAGCTTGTCACGCAGATCACTTGTGGCCGGCGCTATTTAATTCCGTGAAATTCATGTAACTTTTAAATTGCAAATTTTATGAATTTCCTGACACATTAAATATTTAAATATTAGCGTTTAAAAGTTAAAAGTTTGCTAAATATCTACCTATCACTGTCTTTAAAGTTTCTGCTTTATAAAGATATGATTTTAACAGAAAATGTTCACTTCAATAGAAATGATAAAAGTAGCGAAATATCGGTGGCATTTAACATGTGAAGTACGTATAAAAGTAACGTCTTTCACTCGGTCAATGAACAACATCACTTCATAACCCTCTCTTATATTGTCCTTCCTTTTTCCGTCACTGCTATCGCGATACATTTGCCATAGTGCGAAGGTAGACACGTACAAGGACCAGAAATAGATAGGATTCACGAGGCACGACGAATTGTTCTTCCATTGTCGGTCGGCTGTTAATTAGATGTCTAGAATCCCGCAGCTCAAATTCACCTTACGCGCCGGCTTAGCCAGGCAGCCCATTGTCGTAGCTACTCGAGCTGCTCCTATGGCAGCCGACAACCACTATGCCGACTATGAATGGCTGTAATATAACAACAGCTGTAGGTACGTGATGTAAATCCGAGAAAGCAAAGTGCCAAGGCAACCAGTCACCCTCGTTTTCCATTTTTAGGAAAGACCCTTTTAGATCGCAGGATGTACCTTTCCTTCTGTGTTATCATAATCATTTCCAGTTATGAACATTTCCAAATTAACACGTTGAACGCCACCGGTATTTCACTTGTTTCATCATCTTTAGTGAAGTAAAACCTTTTCTATTAATTTTACATCTTTTCAAGGCAGAAAATTTAAAGACAAAAATTGATATTATATTATCAGCGAGGCTTTACCTTTTTAATGTTAATGTTTAAATATTTAGTGTGCAAGAAAATTTGTAAATATTACAATTTTAAAGTCATGTAAAATTGCATTGGATTCAACAGCGCCGGTCAACGGTGACCCCCATGACATCCAACGTGTTAATATTTCAACCTTTACGCCAAGATGAGTTACAAATTGTTATTATATTCTATATGTCCGAATATTACTTATAACAGATGTAGGAATAAATTCACTCCGATTTTTTGATAAAATAAAAGGTTTGCTTAAGAAGAGGTATCACACTTCGATTGTCGAAGTTCTTCGCCGTTATCAACAATGAATTTTTTGCCATGTTTTTGGCAATTATTTGTGAATTTTGGTTCCGTACAAGTTCGATGACTTCGTAGCAATGAAGCCATCTATTTTTCGTACTTCATCCTGTGTTTTAAAGTGTATCTCTTCCTAATGACATTGAAGAGATCAGAGTAAATAAAAATCAAATAGAGGAGAATAAGTTGTATGACGCAGGGTTTTAAATGCTAACCAAAGCCTTTTTGGTAGGAAGGTTAATGAAAATGACTGGTTCACTTCCACTTTCACTAGAATATTTGCTTAGTTTTATTTTACACTATAACTTAAAGAAGTCAACAAAAGAAAGTTGGGTCTGGTCTCTGTTTCTCAAAATTAAAAGGTCTCTCTAAAGGTCTCTAGTCCCTCGGTCCCGAGGCACGATTTTATATACCTCCCCTCCAAGGTGGGGTTAATTGGTTTAACCACCTGTAAGACCCCACGACGGCAAGGCGCCGAGCTGGGCGTTCTCACGCCTGGCTTTCGTCAAGGGGACAATTCCTCCAGCGAGGGAGGAATTTTTCATACATTAATATTATTGAATAAACTATGCTAAAAATTTCAGCTTTGTGACGAGCACCTTAGTCGAGGTGGCGGCCAGCTCTCCGACTACTACTCGCGCCGGGAATTTGTGAGTCACCGGTAAATCCGGACGAGACGCTATTCGTGCCGGCGGTTTTCAGACTGCTGATTTTTGTAATGAGAGAATGTCGCGAGGCCTTTACCCGCGCTTCCCCTTTCGAGGGCACCTTGCTAACAAGAATGTGATTTTTGCGCCCTCGGAAGTTGTACGGAGGAAATCGGTTTCCCAAAAGTAACTAGCGCTAAGATGGATGATTTGGCGCGAGCGCTGTTTTGGCGCGCTTGTGGAAGCGCGCCCCCCTTTTGGGACCGATGGAGGGGCAAAGGCCTGCGGTAAGAGAAAGAGGCCCGCTCGAGGGCTGTTCAACGGCCGAAGAACACTCTCCGGCGCGCTGAGTTTATTGCACGGCAATAACCATTGAGTCTTTGCTGAAAATCTGGAAATAATCAAACTCGCAGGCGAGGATTTCTTAGAAAAGAGAGTCCGCAGAAGTTCCACATCTGGCACTTCTGCGTCCTGTTACACTAACTGTTTTCTCAAAAATAGTTGTCTCTTAGTCCATGCAATAAACCTTATACATTAAGGGCTTGGGCCTTAACAAGAAGATTCGGTAACAAAATATAGGGTGCTCAAAAAATGGTGCCGATTGAAACACTCGTGCCATAAACCTCCAACCAAAGTCCTTAACACTTTTTATCAGTGAAAATTTAATCTTTTATCGCCATTGCTGTATGTACGCGAATGTTGTCGTGAAGGAAAATAATTTTACAATTTTCTTGTCAAGACCGTTGTCTTTTTCGCTCTATCTCGTTGTTTAGTTTTGTTACTTGTTGCTGATAGCGTTCAACTGACACCGCTTTTCCGGATTTAACAATTCATAACATAAGACTCCTTTCATATCCCACCATATGCATAATGGTCTTAGTGTGCGCATTTACTTTCGCAGTGAATGTCGTAGAAGACGGGAGTTACCTAAGATCTCTTTCTTTTCAAATTATCTTAGGGAATCCACTTCGTCAAAGTCAGCAGTTCAGGTTGTTAACAGATTGGAATCATATTTCGTAGCATATAACTATTGCAATCGCTCGAAGTTGATTGGAAAAAACTCTTTCCTACTTTCGTAATAGTAATGTTACAATATAAATATAGACCACTTGGAGCGCTGTCAGAAAGTTATGGCAAAAGCACGAAGTGCGAGAGGAAAAGTAAGCAACACACGATTACATCAAAAGTTGGTAAGCATTATTTACGTTTACTTTGCTTGTACATAGGTTACGCAAATATTATTCGGCAAGAAATATCTGCTATTCTTAACTCATTGCATTTCTATGTGGAGTGTGACTCGGCATCAGTTTTTATCTCAGGAGCTCCTTTGTCAAGTCCCGCTCGACATAGGAGTGCAAAGGATTAAAAACGTTGGAAGCTGATGGTAACAAAATTTAAATATAATTCGGAGTGTAAAGGGTTAAAGAAATAAAATTGATAGTTGTTTCATTGTACAAAATTATTCCTTTTCGATTTGTTGTTCTTCCTGAAGGTCCTCAGAGATAAAAATCATACAAATGGCATAAAGATAAGCACGCTAAGGTGCCAAAGTATTGCTTATCTTTAGGTAATTCATTTCGGAGAAGAAAGCTCATCTAACAACAGTACACTAATCAACATATACTGTATCGTTTCTCAAAATGTAAAGCAAGAAAGAGACTAAGTGACCATTAATTAAATTTCCTTTTAAACTAGCGTACAAGATGACCTCCATTGTCCTATTACCAGCACCTTGAACCAATGTAATACATTTCAACAATTATCAACTCCATTTTTAATTAACAGTATGAGTTACACGTCGTCGAATTACGTCTACGTGGAACAACGAACTGAGATCATTGCCGTTCGCTGGCGAAAGGATACAATCGTCGTTGGACATTAATTGGCGCCCGAGATCTTTGTCCCAGGGTGCGATTCGTCCATTGTCATCCTGCCTGAACACCCGGAGTCCTCCTGTCACGGTTCGGTTGTCGCATTCACAGGATTAGCCAGGATCCGCGTGAACGCGGCCACGGCACGTAATTGCGGTACGAATTTCTATGGGATACTCTCCGCGCAAAGGGTACGATACAGGTATCCTCCTTCCTTTCGAATACTACGTTACCATTACCTCATGTTCTCGATCTCTTCTCGCCTCTTCCCCTTACCACCATCCCGCAAAATGAACTAGTGATGGTCTTCGGTTAAATCCCTTCTATGCTACACCGTGCCTGTGGTTACTACTGGCGAGTGTGCTCTTGTTCTGAAATTTTAGTGCTTTAAGACTTAAAGGTTCGGCTATATCAAGAAATATTGGTTTCTTGGAATTTTCCATATTTCATTCGAAGTGGATGAGACACTGGTAGTACTTGTGACAAAGTATATAGTAAACATAAAGAATACATTTATTGGAAAATTAATAAATGAAATTACAATTGTAAGACACATCAACGATTTCTCTCTTTTTTTATATAATAATAAAATAATATATTATGGGCGTTTATAAATATTCTTTGATAAATACAGTATATAGTATATGTATATATACCATAATTATTTAGTTTTGCGGCAATTATACAAATATTAATAACGCGTTTTCGCGACGACACTCTTCTAAGAGTGTTCTCTCCACGAGTCTAATTGTAAGACGTTGACTCTCTAACGACTATATATTGACTCTGTGTCGATTCTTTAACGACTCTATGACGACTGTCAATCGACTCTATGGGTCGAGTCTACAACAACTATCTAACGACTGCCTTGCTATTTCTCTTCTGCCAATGCTGGGTCCTGGAAGGACCTCCTTTTCCTCGAAAAGGCCCTGTAGGGATAAGGGTCGTCTTCCTCCCTCGCTGGAGGAATTGTCTCCTTGACGAAAGCCAGGCGTGAGAACGTCCAGCTCGGCGCCTTGCCGTCGTGGGGTCTTACACAATGTCAAAATTCGTGCAGTTTTTAAATATATCGTGATTTTTCAGAGTCTCAATTGATATCACGTATTGTCACGTTAGTTGTGACTTAGAAGTTACATGAAATTCCATTGAATTCAATAACCCCGGTCAACGATAACCCCCATGACAGTCAACGTGTTTATTATATAGGTATTTTCTTAAAGTCAAAATATGCAAAAGGGTATAGCAGGATAAATAAGGTGGTCAAAAGTGGCCTTGAACCGATTTCAATGGGGGTGGTCTCATTCGATAGATAATGCTCGGCGATCATTGCGTACCAATTTTTAACCCTGTATCTTGATCGGAAGGGTAGTTATGGGGAAAATTCAAAAAATGGGTTTTTGCCCCATTTTGCCTAGTTATTGAGGTGCAAAAAATTTGAAAAAATTCTGACATATTCTACACGGAACCATACATGTTTGAGATTTTTTCAGATTTTTCCATTGAAGAACCTAAGTGTAAAAAATGAACAAACGCAAAAAAAACGGAAAAAAGTAGATTTTGTATCGAGATCGTCGAGTGACAACTTTTTGCAAATTACAGTAACAATCCAACACTCATGATTGTTATCTCCAATTTTTTTCAGATTTTTAAACCGCCTGCGTCATTGTGAAAAAAATCAAAAACCGATTTGCGCGACGCATTTCGATGTGAAACGCCATGATCCAGTTATTGTTTCCTTATTCTTCGATTACAGTATGTTCATTTTGTGACTTTCAGTGTTTCTGCCACGAAGCAATTACATGTTAATATAGTGAATCGAATTAATTAAATCAATTGTGAACTTTGATGGTTCCTCATCTGCAAGAATTTTGAAGGTTTTTTCAAGTGAACGGTTTGGCGCAGTTGGTAGGGCGTCTTGATTTTTTTTTTCATTTTTAAAAATTGTCAACTACATAATAATAATTAGTTGCTATTTCCAAACATTTAAAAGTATTTTTAAGGACCAGAAAAATATAAATTAATACAGAACATACTTCTTGCTTTGTAGGATATTTCTATTCATACACTGCTCTACGACTACGAGTATTATTAAACACTAACATTGAATAGACATCGGTTGTTCTACGGTGTATGAAGGTGTATGTTAATCAGCAAAGGAGGTAGGAAAAGTTATTATCTTCGGATAGAAAGAAACTCTGCATTCCTTTAAACAATCATTGTTACAAGTTAACAAGATATTCTAATAATATTATGACCATTTAGTAAGTAACATATGTCTTCAAATATCGTAGTAACTGCAGTGTTACAATGTTTGATAATAGCCGTAATCGCAGAAGATGGTATGACTAGAAAAACTCGATAAAGCAAAAAGTATGTTCTGTACTAATTTATATTTTTCTGGACCTTAAAAATACTTTTAAATGTTTGAAAATAGCAACTAATAATTGTTATGTAGTTGATAATCTTTAAAAATGAAAAAAAAATCAAGTTCCCCATGGGGATTCGAACCTGCGACAAAATAGTGTCCAGCGCTTCCGCAGACAGACGCCCTACCAACTGCGCCAAACCGTTCACTTGAAAAAACCTTCAAAATTCTTGCAGATGAGGAACCATCAAAGTTCACAATTGATTTAATTAATTCGATTCACTATATTAACATGTATTTGCTTCGTGGCAGAAACACTGAAAGTCACAAAATGAACATACTGTAATCGAAGAATAAGGAAATAATAACTGGATCATGGCGTTTCACATCGAAATGCGTCGCGCAAATCGGTTTTTGATTTTTTTCACAATGACGCAGGCGGTTTAAAAATCTGAAAAATCTACTTTTTTCCGTTTTTTTGCGTTTGCTCATTTTTTACACTTAGGTTCTTCAATGGAAAAATCTGAAAAAATCTCAAACATGTATGGTACGTTGTAGAATATGTCAGAATTTTTTCGAATTTTTTGCACCTCAATAACTAGGCAAAATGGGGCAAAAACCCGTTTTTTGAATTTTCCCCATAACTACCCTTCCGGTCAAGATATAGGGTTAAAAATTGGTACGCAATGATCGCCGAGCATTATCTATCGAATGAGACCACCCCCATTGAAATCGGTTCAAGGGCACTTTTGACCACCTTATCCTGCTATACCCTTTGTGGCACGTTATACACGTAGCACCGTTGATGAAAGCAATGCTCTAAAAATCCTGGGATCGCACCTACGGGGAATACACCGTCTCGGTGTTGCATGTTTTAACACCCCTTTACTTTTGTCTCGCACAACCCTGGGAACGTCACATACATGTCAAGTAACAGAATTCTAGGGACTCACAAGGCCCGTATAACCCAGGATCGCTACACCCCCTCTATTTATACCATTTTACTGTTTTCAGTCAGATGGGAGAAAATAAGAAAAACACAACCGTCCTACGCACTATGATCGCACTAGCTGGACAAAAATAATTTTACCAATGAACATCATCTTTTTTGTTTGAAAGTCTTTAATAAACTGAAAAAAGTGAATGTTGATGACATATTTACCGTTACAAATTGTTTATATACTTCTACTCCTTGGAATCCTAATCGTCCTCGTTTGTTTCTTCGTCTTCAGCGAAATACATCTTGAATTTGCTTTTTCCGATGTTTCACCCTTTGCTTATCACATTTTTTAACTTGCCACTTTTTAATATCAAGATTATACGATACGTGTAAAAGGCATTCTGAACACGTTATCCACGCGTAGAGACTAGAGAGTCCGAATCTAAAATTTTCGTTATTATCATCTATTTTATGTTTTTCAATTGAATTTATTTGGGTCTTGCAGTTTCCTCAAAAATAGCTAAATTGATACAAATGACATAAGCCACATGTACCTTTTGCTCGACGGTGAAATACCTCCTATGTAGGTAGTCGCTAAAAAAATCTGTGCAAGTTTTCTATGCATCGAGACGGATATTGTTTTTCTTTTATTAGTTTCAATATATGTTTTACACACAGAAAAAATAAAACGCAGGGCGGAGGATAGTGGAGCTTTTTTTATACGCCTTACTAAACTTTTTAAATATATAAAATATCGCGCCAAATTATTTCTTCAAATAATGAGATATGACAAGTTATATTTATAGAACTATTGACATAATACATAATCCATACGAAGCTTTTAAACAACATTGAAAACATATAATATCACAATAAATTAAACTTAAAACGCACGAAAAAGAAATCGACATACTGCCTTCTTGAAGCATATAAATTGAGCTAGCTAGATACCTTAACTTTAACCCGTTTTAAGTAAAATTCTGAAAGGTATTATCACGAAGTAGGGTATGTCAATTACTGTCCAGGTACTTACAAGTTCGTATATGCCCGTTATAATGACATTCAAACAACTCGAAACCTTTATTTTTGCCCAGCTAGATTTGTGAAATTGATCACAGTGCTACGGTCGAAACACTAAATTCTGGCCCCGTTGTGAACGTGTTAAGGGTTTTGCGGCTGCGGGTGGAGTAATAATCGATAGAACTTTTGAAGTCAACGTCTCTGTATACCCCTCTCTGAGAGATCACAACGGTAAACGCGAGTTTTACATTCAAAACGAAGTCTGCTTAATCTTTTTACTGCGAAAGACGTATATAGACGTTCTTACGTAACCATCAATATATAAGAAATGCAGATATATGCGCTTTCACAGTCTCAGCAATATATACAAAAGGCACTCTAACAGATCTCATAGAATTTTGTTAGTAATGCGTGTAACTCGCAATTTTGTTATAGCATAAATGACTCGTTTCGGCCACTTTTAAAGACCGTCATGAAAATATCGAGTCGTATTGTTCTGATGGCTTCTCGTTGGAGTGTTCCTCAGTCTAAAGATTAATTTTCTAGAAATTCAAATTCTCTCAAATTCTGGAGTGTGCACCAGTTAAAGGGTTAATTCTCTAAAAACTAAAACTCTCGTTGGAGTGTATAAAATCCAAATGATAACGTTCACTTGTAATCAAAATTATCACGCCTAACCACAAAGAAATCTAAACTTCAATTTTCATCCGATCTCAGACTTGTTCTCAACAAAGGGACGTTGTGTAAACCTTTAATTTCATTGCTTTTTTTTGTAGTTCTGAGTATGTTAACTTTAAGCCTTCATTATCTAAAGTAAACCTTTTGAGGTAAAATTCAATCGGCAATTCCACACGAATGAGCAACGCCAATGAAGGTCGATAATCCGTCACCTTTCAATGTTGGTCTAAACAGCGAAATAAATTATGTTATTTGCCGCGCAGGGTAGAACAATTAAAAGGTAGTGCGGTGTCTGTGGCGATTACCTTGGTCGTGCAATCTGCAAAAAGGTGTATATAGATTCTCACATGTAAGTAAACAAAGAATAAAGATAACATAATAAGAATAAGACATAAAGAAATATAGTAAGTATTTAAAGAAACAGATATAAGAGTTGTAAGACTAACTGGAACTTTCGAACATATAGATAATCAAAAGAGGTAGCATCTTCAATAA
This sequence comes from Cerceris rybyensis, assembly GCA_910591515.1. Taxonomy (NCBI): domain Eukaryota; kingdom Metazoa; phylum Arthropoda; class Insecta; order Hymenoptera; family Crabronidae; genus Cerceris; species Cerceris rybyensis. Next base: position 665,213 of record OU342789.1, read on the forward strand.
AAATATGATTAACATGTTGATTGATGAACGTTTTTTTAATTGACAATAATAACTATCATGGAGGAGGATTTTATCTCACTAACAATAGCTATTGATGAAGAAAGAGTGTTGAGGTACTTGGAAGTGTTATTTTTAATTAAAGTCACTTAAGTTGTGAAAAGACATTTTTTCGTTTTAGTTATATCAGTTATGACTCCTGCGTTTATTACATGCTTAGACATCGATAAGAACTTCTCTCGTCCACGAATATAAAAATGTCGTAGCCCATCAAAATCGAACATGACTGACGAAATTCTGAGATGCTATTGATCAATTACTTTCGTGAAATATGAGTAATAATGTCGCCTCTCCAGCTGTGATTTTTAATTACCGGATATAATCATACCGAGTATACACATCGGCAAGAAAACATGTGAGAGCAGCAGCGGCTTAATCAGGCGCGATGCGCCTTGATGCGTCGCTGATGCGTAATGAAAATTGATGAGATAATCGGGTGCGCGAAGGGCCTGCGAAGGGTGAAGGATAATGTCGTTTCGAAGGTACAACGACAACGAACCACCTACGAGAGAGCAAAATATAAAGGAGGCCTCAATTCTCTAGAACGATTTTTGACGAGGGTGAGGGATGCTCAAAAGTTGGGGGTGGTAATTCTGCCAAAGTGATACGCTTCTGTACAATTTCTATCGATTCTTATTACAATCATAGCAAAGTAGATGAATATGCTTTTTACGTGTAGTTGGATCATATTAGCAAGGACAATATTATAATAACCTACAAATAAAGAATTAATATGGTATCTTAAAATATTAATATACAGATATGTGTGCAAAATATATTGTAGTTTTAAATTGTAAATGATTCGCCATAACAAACTGGAAATGATCATTAAAAATATAATCATCTGACTTTGAAATCCGGAGTGAGAGAACGTCTGTTCTGCAAGGAATTCCTTTCGAAAGCCTCTTGCATGGGATATTAGAGAATCTGAAAATTCTGAAAAAGAATTCGGAATCTTTGTGTATATATAGAATGCGATTGTAGGGGATAAAATAACCTCATGACAACATGCCAACATTCGATTATAGAGATTGCTGGTGACGATAACAAGACAAACATGAATTTTTACCAGTATTCTATAAAAAAGAAATCGATACAAACTTTGAAGTTTTTCCATACTAGTGACTAAAAATATTTTACCGTAAAGAAAATTTTGCACTTTCTTCAAAGAACGATTTCACTGTTAAAATAAAACAATAGTACTAATCAAAAAACTGTAAAAGGTAAAAAGATCACAAACGTTTAAATAACACGTATCTGAACTTAATTTACACAAATATCACTAAAAATAATTTCATGGAATATTAATGCTTTATGCATTAAGCTTGCCACGGTAAAATCCAAATGGTGCCCTCAAATTTATTACCAACATTAATGAGTAATAATTCAAACGAAGTAGTAAAAACTGCGAAAGAGTTGTTTCATTAATTCAAAGATAATATTATGGTATGCTTTACTCGGGCCATCGGTTCACCGACTTTTTAAACGATAGCCAGAAAAGAAATACAAGATCGCGGCAACGATTCACTGAATCGACAGATTTCTGTCTAACGAGCAATCCCTGTTATGCAACTACCCTCTTAATTAATGCAACTTTTATTATTGTTTCCTTTAACAATCCAACCGCGCGTACTGCCCTCCGCGTAGCTCGGTCTTTTTTGCTCTCTACCCTCCTCCCTGACACCACTCTCCTCCTGTGAAATGTTCCATCGCCTCGGCACCGTGAATGCTTCGAAAACGTGGAGCATCATTCAAACAACTTTCGAAACGAACAGGTAGAAAACGGCGGAGGACATGTCCAGCAGAGCGTGAAGCGTGCATCGCTCGCACAAAAGTTTTGAGAATATAAAAGCGATCCGTCGAATATGCTTCCACACACCAAACTCCTTTCTTTCATTATTCTAAACTGAACGTTAATGATATTATTTTTGCTGTACGGTTATATTTTATTTTTTCATATTTGCTAATAATTTTAAAGTATAACAATATACTAACAATAATATGAAATTTTGATTCGTATGTTGCAAATTCATTTTTATTTATTTTTATTATTATATATTATATTATATTATATATTTAGATTTATGTAATTTGAACTTTTAGGCTGCCAAAATCAGACGGAAGTTCAGTGTTGAAGAATTAATTCATCTTGAAAGTTCATAAATTGAGGTTGTCTAAATCATTTTTTATTTACAGAGTGGGGTTACCTGCTCGGTGCGTTATGCAACTGCGATAAGTTATATATCTAATTCAGTAAGTGATAGAACAATAGTCCTCAAAGAAAATTTGAATATTATAACAATACCTACGATCCTTATGATATCACTATCTGCATAAGTGACACTGTCTTCATGAGTAAATATAAATACAATTTTGCAATGGTATTGAATAATGCATTAAGACGCATAATTCTATTTAACACTTTGCGGACGAAGATATTTTTGAATATTAAGAGATAATCATTTATTCAGCAATATAAAATCACCTTTTAATTGAAAAGTTAGACTAATAATATATATATATATATAAATTATAAATCACTATTAGTGTAATCACTAGACTGCGGATGTTTATGCAAATTTCGAGTTTCACAAATGCAGGTGAGACAGAAAAACCTATCTAGGAATTTATTTCACTCAGTAAATATTACAACAAATGCCATACTTTAGATATTTTGGATATATTTTTATATTAAGTCCTTTTTGTATATTTTAGCCGTATTTAATTTGTCATAAATGCATAAAAATCCGCAGTCTGGTAATCACATTTTGAACGGTTGTATTTGAATTTTTAAACGTTAACCGTGTATATATGCAGCAATAAATTGGAATTAAAATTTTTTCTCGGACCACACATATGCGTCACTAATCCTCAACGAGTTAAGAAAACGAAGGTTGATTTCCGTTAGGTTATTTACACGCTTTCAAAAAAAAAAGAAATATCGGAATGTGTCTCCTTTGTAACAATAATGCTAGGCATTGGAAAAAGTCTGTACAGTTTGCTTTTCGAGAATAAAGATCAATCAGATTTTAATTCGTGTAAGAGTAGGGTGTTTTTTTTTAACATCGGCGACACGCGGCCCTCTTTAGTGCTATTTCCAATTGCACTACCGTCTACGGAACGCGCCCCTTTTGGCAGAGTTGTTCACAATATAATGCAAGCTTCGCCAATGTAGAATAGTGCTATGATATAATTAAAGTCTTTTCGTTACATACACGTATTGTTCAAGTCTTCTTAACTCCCTCCCTGCGTATTACCTGCCAACAATTCGAAATTCGCTTTTGTAACATTTAATCTTGGTTTCGACAGGAAGAAAATGTATATGAATATTTTTCGAAAATACACGACGTTGTAGCTGGCGAAAAGGTCCCAGGTGTAAAAGAGTAGTTCTTTTGTACGTTCACGCACGTCGTCAAGTGGCATTTACGGTTTAAGAGAAAATAACGGAAGGCGGATGGAAAGTTTTATTCCATTCTCCTTATAGTTTTGATCTGTCTTTCTTTGATTGTTATCCTTTTTTACATTTATCAAGTTTCAGTATCAATAAGAATTACAAAAATAATGCCAAGATCAAAAGGACAAATATTAAATGCTTTTGAATAAATCTCCCGATTTTTACAAGAAAGGAGTGATGTATAGGGTTCTGTAACACAACAAGGTGACTACATCCTAAAGTAGAACGTTTTTTTTCAAAATATTCTGTGTTTTAATGTTGACGTAAAAATCTCCACAAACTGTTTTCGATGCCAAAATCTTTAACAAGCAGCATTTCTTGCTTTGATATTACAGCAATGTAGGATATTAATAATGCTGTAATTGGGTAAAAATAATAATGTAAATAGCAATAACAATAATTAGTGATACATTGTAAGTATAACTACTTAATTGTGTTTATGATTAATAATCATTAATTATGTCTAATGGCCGAAATATGATTTGTATCAAGGCATAGTTTGCAAATATGGGACATCTCGAAGGAGCAATCTTATTGAATGAATTATGTTTGCATTGCTTTAATCCGACTACAACTGTAATAACTTGAATTACATTCCAGCTTTCTGTAAAAATCGTAGTGCTGTATTAAATTTTTAAACGTTCATTTCAATTTAGTTTGTATGTAAAATATTGATAAATAATAAATGTACACATAAAACCTGTTGAGTATTTTTAATTTTCATATTTCCTATTTAGAACCACATGTTTGCCTTTTTAATTTACAAATTACCGCAATTTCATCGATATTGATGTGGGCTCTGGTTTTGTTAAATAATTAACAGACATAACATCCATTATTCTGGCTAGAAATAGAAAAGACTAGAAGGGTAACATAAAATTTAGTTTAGTTTAGTTATAAATTTTAGTATAATTTACTATATACTCATTCTCAGATAAAGCAGTAAAGGGCCTGTTTATGTAAGCATTAGAATAAGATTCGCAAAGTAAAGAAATATAAGCTTCCAGCAATATTAAAATTCTGTATCGTATTTTCATGTTCAATTTCTAGCTATATGGTTTACACGAGACTTTAATTAAAGCCAGCCATTCGAGACATTCATACTTATAATAAAAAATTAGAGAAAGAACAATGTTTTATATATATCAAAATATTACTCAAAATAGATGAAATAAATCTTCAACGTTAAAAGTTTGGCACACAAAAATACTCGCTTCATCTTGAAGACATTAATTTCCCTCGATTGTTCGGCCTTAAATTTCTCCGCGCGGACTCGCAAACTTTTCTCTCATCGGCCAATGGAAATTTTATTTTAATTTTATTTTAATGAAAATTAGCACGCTACGAGGACGAAGAGCTATCAATTTTACTTGTAACATAGTTACTACGAGCCACTGATCCAGACAACCGGGAATTAAGAGTATCTACTGACAGGGAAAGAGGGTAAACTTTCGTCTTTTAAACACAGAGTTAGTCGAATATTGGTCATGGAAAGGTACGGAATTGAATTAAAATTTAAATTAGACATAGCACAAGAGTCTCTTCAAATAATAAAGTATTTTAAATTATAGACAAATGGCATTTCTAACTTCTCATTATAAATTATCGATACTTTGAATATAATAAATTTTCTAGTGTAACTACAAGGAAATATAATGACCGTAGCAATTATTTTTAATCAATTTACCTTAAAATGTAATTTTCTTTCAGAACCGAATGCTATTGGCAAGTTTCAGCTAAATCTGTTAAGAGGTCGTCGATAATTATCGACAAATTTGTCACGAACAGCATTTCTATCTCGAACTTGTTGAAACGCTAACGACCGCTGAAAATCTGGTAGCGACTATAAAACGCCGCCAGGGAAATATATAAGTTCAGAAATTCAAATGTTTGAGTTAACTAATTTCGTATTCCGCAGCAATCGTTCTACACTTGGCTGTCGTGAATTGCAAGTACGACGAACTTTCCAGCCAGAGCTACTTGACAGCTTGAAGATCCGTTGAATCGTCGAACTCCACAACGTAACTCGTCTCATAGTCATGATTTATCGTACGCCCTGTGTCACTACAATTTTTTTTTCAAATGTATAATATAAATTCTGCTTAAACTAATTATGCTTCTTGAACGTATTCTAAAGATTGCCGGAAAATTTTATGGCATGTGACCCATTTACAAGCGTTAACGGACAGGACTTTTATCTCCTTAATTTTTAGAGGTAATCTATTAACAAACAAAGTTTTTGAGAATACGAAGTTAGTTCTACTACTTGTTAATACTCGTACCAGCTGTCTCCATTGAAATAGCATTTAACAAGTTTCGTGCCACGTGTATCATTTGTGGTTCGCGTTTTAGACCTGCAGACCACGTGCACCATAAGTGGTTATATTTATTTAATGCACTGCAAACATATGTTTTATGACAAATTTAATTCTGGAGAACATATTTCCACTAAAAGAATGAGGCATTATACAAAATGCAGTATAGAACAAAGCATATTTCATTTAATTGTCACATATACAATAATGTGGGATCGGAGCGGGGAAGCCCTCCTATAAAGAACTTAAGAGAAAAGGACGTGAAAAGGAATATGTAGTCAGCAGGGAGAGGTCGCTGGCGCAGTGGTTCCGCGCCGACCCAGGCGATCGTCGACGTTAAGCTACTCTGGCCGAGTTGCTGCCTTGGATGGGTTGCCGCGCGCCTCTCCTTTCTTTTTCACGATCCTACAATAATTATTAACTAAATGTAATGGTTGACAATTTTAAAGCAAGGGATGCATAAAAATGGCTTATTCGGGCAATCACTGCAAAACGTCACTCCTCTTCCAGTTCTTTGTCTTGTTACTTCAGTACCATACTATCTTACATTTTGTTTATAACAAAAAGTGCAACATTTTCTAATTGTCACCGATTTGCCCTCTTGCTTTTTAATGTCATGTTGTTTTCTAGAGTTTTTTGCAATTTCAGAAATTAAATTGTTGTTTTCGTCTTCACAGTAACGTACATAATTAACTAATCGTTATCTAAATTCTACTATTTATATACACCTATGTTGCTGATTTTTATATAATATCCAAGCACTTATAACTGATATATCCAGAGGAAGTTCAGATGCTACTTTTTCGTCCCATTTTAAAGTTTTACGTAAAGATTTACTATATGCCGAAATTTTTACTAATCGAAAATTTTCTATATTCCCATTAATGTTAACTATAAATGGTACACAACGTGAGAACTACTCTAAACAAGCTGATTACTTGTGGATCGATGATGTAATGACATATTGTGTGAGAATATATCAGTCTTTAGTAAAAACAACAAAATCATATCGAGTAAAAACAGTTTGGCACGGAACGTGTTAAGAGATGCAATCCAAGATCATTAAAAAAAATAATGACAAATGTAAGTAACGAATTCATAGATCACACAGATTGTATCTCATTCTTTGATGATAAGACAAATGTCTCGAAATATTTTCGTGAAAAACACCTGAAAAGCAGGATAAAACACATAAATGACTCATCAACACGGGAAAGAGATTGTTTACAGTGAAATAAATTACTAGTACTTCAAACTCAACAACTTCTCGCGGTTGGAATACGAAAACTACTTCAGACTTATTTGCCTTCGGCACGCGGCGAGTGATAAGATTTTATGAAGTGACTGCTTTTAAAGCGACGCTTTTCTTCCAATTCGTGGATTACATCCGCCGGTTAGGGCTGTAAACGCGCGAAATTGAACGGAAGCCTTCTATAACGCCAGGGAAAATCGTCTATCTACTTTCATCCCATCGCTGGAGAATGAGCGTGTACGATGAAAAGAGAAAAAAGAGAAAATGAACTGGAATAGGATAGATAGAGAGAAAGAGAAAGGGATAGAGAGAAAGAGAGAGAGTAATACTGATGGTCCGGGTAATAGGAAACAATAGTAGAGGGAAAAACAAAAAGGTCATCCCTCTGACGTTCAGTCGGTGTGCGAAGTCCTCGTTCTCCTATAGAGTTCAATTATGAGCTCACCGGGCATAAAAGAAATCTCAATATTACTGACAAATTTGAAAAGTTTCCATAATTGATTCCTCACTGCCTCTCCCATTCCTCCGTCTCTTCACTATGGCAGGAAGAAGCAGATGGTGAGTGAACGGAACGCCAGTAGAGAGACGAAAAGAGCAATGTAAGAGGGCAGACTGAAGACCAAAGGCAAAAACAAAGGCCCCTTCCATTCTCGGCTGTCCGATCGAAAGGATTGACGCTTCTGCTTCCGAGATATTCTCGAGAGAACTGACACCTTTGTCTTCCTCAGGAGCGAAAGCTTTCACAATTTCTTTTATCCCCTTTCCTTGTTCTCCTACTATCTCTATCAAACTGCCTTCCATTTTGCATACAAGGGGAACCTTTCTATTATACAGAAGTTTGAACGAAATCAAATGGCTATCTTCAATCTTTTTTAATTCTCTAATAACATCACTCAAAATTTTTATGAGTCATTAAATCAGACTTAATAACAAAGAATTATTGAGTATCCTTGATGCCTAACGGTATTGTATATTACTCTATTTTTACAGTAATATGTACTAATATATACTGATAATATAATACACTAGTAATATATTACAGTTGTATATGACTATACTTTTACAGCAATATTTTTTACTGTATATTTCTCAGTGGATGTAACTTGAAATATATTGATGTCGAAGTGTTGGATACCGACCTAATGTAAAAGATATCGTATTTAAATATTGCTAGGCGTGATTGCAGGTCCAAACAGGAAATTGACTTTTGATTTCGTATCGCTTTTTCTTGCGAAAATATTTAGAAGACCTTTAGTCTTGACGAAGTCAGTGGAAAAACGATAGCCCTTTTGGAACCAGCATCACGATAAGCCAGGTTATCCGAAACTCCCACCACACTTTAAGTAACCTATTTAACGCCAACGCATTTTTAAAAAATCAGAGAGTTTTGAAAGTCTGTGAAGGTCTGTACCTCGCGACGACGTTATTCCTACGTTTGTAAAAACTCCGAACGTGCAACAATTCTTCCAAAATAAAACGTTGTAAACCGTACGGGATACAACAGAAGTTTTACAATAGCTGGTATGAAATAATAATATTGAGCGACGATAATTCTTTTGTTAATCCAAAAAATCATCTTAAAAATTGAATACTATTTGAACTTTTTAACCTCTTGCCGTACAATAACGAGTGCTAATCGTGACGCGATAAATGGAATAGTCAATTTTGAAGTGCTCTAAAAATTATTTAATTACAAATATCAGTGGGTCCTGATAAAAAAAAATTAATTCTACGCTATTCAACATCACGTAAAGTCGTTTACTATATCTGAAATTAGGGATGAGATTGTTATTTTAGTAATTAATTCAGAGTTATTGCACATTTAATCAAACATTTAAGGGGTTAAACTCAGAATTGAACACTGATATTATGTCTCCGAAATTTTAAGACAAGCAAAAATGGCTCAACAATCTCAACATGAATGACTGTCGCATAAGATGCAGTATGAAATATTAAACGAAAATTTAGTTGAAACAGCATGACCATTAATACTAGAACTACCAAGCAATTTGTCCCCATTTTTTTTTTAAATTCTCCAACTTTATAGAGGAGTTATAGAGCAGATATTCTAGGTTAATTTTATAAATCATAGATTACTGAATCGATAATTTTTCCCACCTCTTGATTCATGTTTTCTAAAGTTACTTCTTTAATATATTGAAATATAATAGATTTAACGCCGATAGTTTTAGTATCAAATGTACGAAGTAATTATTAAATGCGGCAGTTGAAATTACTTAAACAGAAAATAAGCTAGATTAAGAATTGCTGAATCTGTATAAGACCGCAAAGAGTTAAATAAATTTATCAAATACACAATATAGGATGACAAAGAAATGATTTCTAAGTTATTTTTAAAGTACCGATTTTTATAGTGAATTTCACATATATTTGTTGAAAAAACAAATTATTGCTCGAATTAGATTTTCAACTTTAGAAATATTTTTCTACATTTTCGGTTACGCTGTGCTTATTGTTACGAAGTATTCATTTATTAAGTAAATGAAAGAATTGTACATAAATGTGCTAATATATGTTTTCATACGTTATTATCCAATTCGTTGTTTGTCATATTGATACAATACACAGTGATATATTACAGATAAAATCTCTAATACTTCAGCCGTTACCGACTACTAAATAATAGAAATAAATAAATTTACATTGAAATATTAAATTTTTAACTAGTGACACTAACTTGTTACCATCACACAGCAACCTATCATAGGTACGAGATAAAGCATATTTAAAAAAATATGAATTTACTCCAGTATATCTGCAATATCCAAATTTTACATAGCCATTACTTTAAACGGCATCATAATTCAAGAAACTCTTGTTGCAACGATTACAGAATTTCAGGTAGACATAAAGGGAGGGAATTGAACAGAACGAAGGAACAGTTTCTTATTTCACATCCCATGGGAAGCGGTAGGAAGGGGATGATAAGAAAGTCGTAACGCCATCGAAAGAGGGATGCATTGTAGCAACGGAGCACTCGATTTATCGCGGCAATTACAAGGACGTAATAGATGGTCATTAACGTTTCGTTATGGCTACCATATGTCGGCACAACGATTTTTATTATCTTCGAATTACTTCGGCATCTGGAATCGAAGCTTCTCACGACAAATCTCGATTATTTTCCGAAAGATACTATCTGTAAATCATCTATATTGTCCATAGATATACCTATTTGATGCTCTGGATGAAGTATCGAATAATCAACAACGGTAATTATTTTTGTACATAGATATTCTGTTACAAGTGTTAATTAACACGCTCAATGGTACGAAAATGAGCGTTAATCTAAGATAGCAACCTTGTGGAAATTGATTACAATTCCAAAACGATAATGTTATTACTGTGGAGTGATATTTGTAGTTATTGAATGGCGTAAGATAATACGTTACACCAAAACTTCATAAGCACCATAGTGCCAGAATAATTCATTACAAAATTTGATCGGACTGTATGGGAGCTCCTTGTTATGACAATGATACATCCTTCGGAAACATTTATAAACCGCTGAAATATGAGCAAGTTTTCAATAATTTGTAAGAACAGAAATATTCAGTGATATGAGCCGTTATGTTTAAAAGTGGAACAAATCTTTGTCTTCTTCTGTTGAGATATTTGAGAGGTCATACAAAAGCTTTCATGTTACAACATGAAGCAGTTCAACCTTTTTAATTGAAATCATGAGGATATTTCAGTCTGTTTACTTTCCCATTTGAAATGCGAAAAGAAGACACCTATGTTTAGTTAAAACTAATTCAAAGACACATTTCTAAAAAATGTATTTATACCACTTTCAAAAATACCGGCGCATAATATTCAGTTTCAATACAATAAATAACGAATAATATAATACGTCATATTTTTCAATCTATTGCATATTCAAGATATCACGTGAAGATATCACATATTATTGAATTCGTACTTTTTTATTATTTAAAGGAATCTGTAAATAAATATCATATTGTGATCGAAATGTTTTTACCCATTGATTAATTTGGCAAAATATTACAATCACATTAATTCTTCGCGGTTCTAATTTAAATTAACGAAAAATTTCGTAATCTTAGTATTATAGCAGATCGTAAACTACTAAAATATAAAATTCTTGAGTCGATGTTTGTCGCGCTAACGCGTAAATCAGACTGTTCGGCCGGCACACGGGCCGTTGCCATGCAGTCATAAGGCTGTAAAACAAAAGAGCGTTAATACCGAGAAGATATCTCGATACCGTTAATACAGAAAATTTCTCGATCTACTACAGTATTATTTCACTTTCGTGTCAATTTTTAACATTTCTTTTGTGACTAGTCAAAACTTTCCTCGCCAATTGTCAACCCTTAAGGACCAATGGTAATTAGGGCAAGACCCGTATCTCTCTAAGAACCGGCAATCCCTTCGGCTATCAAACGGCCATTCCACTTCTGACCCAAATGTCCGCTCTTCCATTTACAAGTATTTTCATGGAAAAATCATTCGCGACCAATTTAGACATTGTTTGTCTTCAATTAGTTACAAAGTTATGCAAAACTGTTACACAAATCGATGTAATAATTAGACTGCGGATGTTTATGCAAATTTCGAGTTTCAAAAATGCAAGTGAGACAGGAAAACCTATCTAGGGATTTATTGCACTTAATAAATATTACAACAAATACCATACTTTGGATATTTTAGATATATTTTTATATTATGTTCTTTTTGTATATTTTAGTCATATTTAATTTGTCATAAATGCATAAAAATCCGCAGTCTAGTAATAATCAATACGGTAAATGCATTTCAACCTCAGATTTTTTTTCCTTTCTCATTACCGCTCTCTGGAATGAAAATACTTCAAAGTATTCACATTTTCCAGTACCCAAATATAAAGAGAAATAATAGATAGAACAATTTGGTGTCCGCTATATTAGAAAGGACCACAGTAAATATTATCTTTGACAAATGATAAAATAATACTAGTGTTGGGTTATAACATTATTAATTATGATAATACCTAAGGCATGCAGTCACATTATCAGTTATCACAATATTACCAGATTAAATAATATATAATAGCACAATGTAGGTCAATGCAGAGTCATCCACACCCTCAATACGTTGAAATGTTCAATGACGTATTGTTAGTACTTCCTCGCTTACCCACAACTTCGATTCGGCATTTCTTATATTAAACATCAATCGACAAGGGAAAGAAATTCATTCGAATCGGTTGAATTCTTACAACGAGTGAAAGCGATAAATTTCACAGTTTAAATCGATGCATCTTTTACCCTTCGCCAGGATCGCCCAAGGGATTCGTTGAAGGCAAGATATCTTCCTGCTGTAAGGAGAAGAGGATACTTCGAGAGCTCGGCTTAGGTCACGTTTCCAGTCCGCGTGTCCGTCACGTATGCATATCTTGGGACACCGTGGTGAAACTACCCTTGCGTTGACCATCGGTGACCGCGTCTCCACCCTCCTTTCGCGTTCACCCCCTCCCTACACCCTCTCTCAGCCACTCCCGTGGGATCGTAGAGCCGGACGTACGTGGTCAACGCGGGCCAAACTGTCGGCGAAGTTACGTAAAATAGTTAGCGACACTTCCAGCCACCCCCTCGTTCACCCCGTCCTGCACAACCCCGCGGTACTACCTACGAACAGTCTGACCGGCGCCTCGAGAGTAAAAGGAGAAAGAGGGAGATGGAAAAGGGCGAAGGGCAAGACAAACGGGGTGTGCTACGTAGCCTGTCTGTCCGTCACTGATATATAGCCAGCATGGGGACCTTGCACCCTGCCTGAGATACAACGCGAACGTGACCGATATGAACGAAATACCTATGGATATCCTTCTATCGTGTATGACAAGATATACGTCTAAATGCACGTATCATTGTGTGGTTCGTCATTTAAAAAGTCCTCTCGGAACCCTAGAGACTTGTAAGATGGCAGGTGTCAGAACGATCTTCCGATCTGTCAGACCAGTCTCATGTATGCCATTAGATTTAGGTTTGTGTAGGGTGCGTAAAATATAATGAATTACCATAACAAGAAAAAATAAAAGTAAAGGGGCAGAGAAATTGGAGACGAAAGAAGATATAAGTCGCCAACACAGTGAAGTCCCTTGACTAGAGGTACGGAGTAAGGGGAAATTGTCCTTGTACCACCTATTCCCACCACATAGGTCCTGGAAACTTGAGATTGATGAATTATACACGTATTTCGTCATTAGCCCATTTTTTCTTTATATTAAATCTAAGTCTAAAAGTATTTCAAAAAGTGATATAATACTTTAATCGACGAATGTTGTATAAATAATTTAGACCGGACGTATGTGTTGCTATTCACTCACAATGTGAATGCTTAAATGCGTTTCGATGATAGTGACCAGAATAAGTCCGCGCATATATGCACTTGTGATGGAAATGGATTAAACGATTTTCGACCACTCACGCATTAAAATCGAAAATACGTGAAGACGAGGGACGACTCTATCCGTCGGGCGAATCAGAGCAAACCATTTATCAAATGACTTCTGTCGATGGGTTAATGATACTTACAATTAGAACAATCTGTTAAACTATTGTTCCACATGGAAAAGAACTAAAACAAGAACTCTTTTATCAAAATACCGACAAATAACTGAACTATGTATCCTCAATTACTTATTTTCAAAACGGGTTGAAAGCAAAAAATTCCTTTCTAACAATATCCTGAATTTCTGCTTCAGGGCATTGAATAAATTACAAAATAACTTAAAGCGATGTATCTCGAGAGTAACGTTAATCTCGACGAAGCTTCCAATTCAAGATACACGGTCAATTAAAATCCACCCCGCAGATTACTTTAGTATCACTTCCAAACTCGTAAATATATATAGTCGCTCACAATCAGTATTACAATATTTTGTAGGAATTGTTTTGGACGGATTAATGAGACGTATGTGTGTTTATATTGTGTGAATGCGTGTGCGATTAAGAAATCAAAACGTAAGGAGATGACGATCAGGAGTAGAGAACCGAAAGACGAGTCGATGAGAGAAGATGTAAAAACGCGACGATTTTAAAACGATTTTAAGACGGGTACTTTAAGACGATCGTTATTGGATACCTCTTTATCTTTGTTATTTAGTTAATGCATAGGCTCCCAGTGAAAGACAACACCTACTCTCTCCCTAAACTACCGAACTTGGGTTAGAGAAAAACCAGAGACCCGCACTTGGACCCTACCGACATATAGCCATAAGTTACACTACTCCTCTGTCCTTTTTCTCTTCTTTCCTCCTTTTCTTAAAACCTTTACTTGTCTTGCTCTACGTGCTTCTCTCTTTCCGACTCATTTTCCGTCCACCTCCAACGCTCTTTCAAAAATTTTGACAATTCTATTCTATCTTCGCACCGTTAACCCTTTCGCTACGCCGCACGGTGGTCCAGAATGTGCATTTAGCCGCGCAAAAGTCAAAAAGTCGATTTTGGAATTTCAACTTTTTTTCTTGTAATATCGATTCTTAAATGTCCATGGACCTCAGATATAAAAAATTATTGAAATTGGATAAAAATTGTAGTTACAACAAACGCTTAAAGTTGAAACTTTTTCTGGAGGCCATTTTCTATCGAAAAACCACATTGTCTTCTTTCTAACATTCTGACGAAACTATGCAATATTTTTTAATAATTATTGTTTCTATTTGAAGAGCATTCTTCCATGATAAAAATTCACGTGTCGAACATAAAATTATTGTTTATAGTTTATTCAAAAATTAATGTTGAAAACATGAAAGAAAATCGTCGAAGTTTTTTATCTTTTGCAGACAAAAACTAAAAAGTCCCACTAGATCCCACTCTCTGATTAACAACACTGTTTTCTGTGATCCTTCCCCTAAACGATCCTGTAAAAAGCTAATCCACCCGGATCCACCTTCGACGCATTTTTATTGTTTAAAAAGTTGCGCGCACCTCGGCCAGGCGGTGCCGCGGGACTGTCTCATAAACTTTTGGCAGATATAACAATGAAGAAGGCAGGTAGACGCACAAAATCTTTGCAGAAATAACTTCTATATAGTCTAAGGAATATATGTGGAAAGTTTTACCCGAATATCTTTCGATACTTATAAGTTATTTAATTTTTAAGTGAACCCTGCACGGCGAAGACTAGGATTTCCTTTCAATCGGATAACCTAGCTCATTCCTCTTTGCTCACATGCTAACAATAAAGCAATTAAGTAATAAAAGTGATGCTTTAGAAGTCTTCGTCCTCGTTAGTGCCAATAAGATTTTGTTTTTATTCCACGGTATCTTTAAGAAACCCGGGAATTTACTGACCGCGTGTCCCACTGGGTCTATGCAGCTGGTCTGGGTTACATAAACTTTAGGAAGGAATATCAACAAAAGGTGCAGATAGATAAAGCCAATTTTAGCAGGAACTATTTCTATATAGTTTAAACTAAACATCTTCAAAGTTCTCGGAGACTACTTTGTGGTACTTTTTAGTTTTTCCATTTTTAAGTTAGTAATGTAAGCTGAATAAGCTAAAGTACATAGCTACCCTCTATATATCAACCGCCATTTTGGTTTTAAAATTTTTGAGTTCAGATTCGCAATCAGCGACCGAAAAAACATTAGAATACTAATTTTAGTGAAAAACAATTAATTTTTAAACAAACCTGTCCGCCATATTTAATCCGCCATTTTGTTTTTAAAATTTTTGAGTTCAGATTCGTAATCAGCAACACAAAAAATAATAGAATACCAATTTTTAACTAAATTCGGTGTGTTTTGAGCCCGTGGTGACGATTTGAAAAAGATTGAAAACTGCGCGAGGTGCGTGAACAGCTAAATTCACGCTCTGGACCAGTGTGCGCCGCGCCGAAAGTGCGAACAGTAAGCGCGCGCAGTCTTCAGCATTCAGGGCTAAATCTTTTGTCTAAAAAACGATGTTGTGACAATGTATTTAGAAGCAAAATGATTTGTGTTCATAACAATGTATTCATAATTTTTTCATGATCGTATTTTTATATGGCACTTGTTTTAGCTCGTGGTTTCATTTTTGGAGCGGGTGACTATAGTCACCCGTCGGGTATAGGCGGCATTTTGTGGCCGGTGACTATAGTCACCCGTAGTAGCGAAAGGGTTAAACATCTTCCTCCTCTTCAATAAACGCAGTGTCAAAGAAAATTCGATTAGTTATTTCTACGGAGTCACAACATCATTTTAAGACGAGCATTTTTTAAGACGTAATTATACTTAGTGGTAGCCTAGTTTTATCTATAGTTTTTCGAGTAACGTTTTATTAACCTTTTCGCTGCGGGCGATTTTTCCGGCGTGACAGTCCCGCTGAAAGAGCCGCTGTCCCAAAAGCGTACACGGTGCGCGATAAAGGTTGTCATTGACCGCACTTACGGATCACTGCAAGAGTTGCTTTAAAGGTTTTTTTTTTAATCGTTCCTTCTAACGCTACATGTTCAGAGTAAAATACTCATTGTACGGCCCGAAAACTGAAAGATGGCTAGGGGACGGCGGAATCTCTCGTTTTCAAATGCCTATTTCCGCAAATTTCGTTTTTCGGAATCCTGAAACCCAATCTCCTGTAGTAAACTACTACACGGAGTGTAGTTTATTTTAGAAGATTTAGGTTTGGCAATACCAAAAAAGAAAAGGCGGGAACAAGCGTTTGATAACGAGAGATTCCGCCGCTTTCTACCCATCTTTCAGTTGGCGAACTGTACATTAACTTGAATCGTTCGTTGTATGTTCAATACTCATTGTCAGTATCTCATGTGAAGTGACTGTAGTCGCCCATAGTAGCGAAAGATTTGAGTGGTTTTAGACGTTGACCTATTTAATATACCCGTTTCCAATAAGTAAGATATGTCTTGATACATAGCAACACGCACAACCTAACATTACATTCTTCGCATTGATAACACGATTCTCGTCTCTTATCTCTGTGGTTAGTTTTCTGGAGGCCGGACAAATCCGGCGTTCGTCTCTGGGGATGGTTTTATGGATGCCGGATATATCTGGCATTAGGAATGAAAGGGTTAAATATAGTTTCGATGTAGTTTAAATATAGTGTTCTTAATTTTTTTTACTCTTCCCCACTTCGTGTTTCCGAAGATCGTATAACATGTTATATTAGATTAATGTTGATTAATAATAAAGAGAAACAAAAGTTTCACGATGCATCTAATAATCCTTGAGAAAATTGCAAGAAAACACGAAGGACAGAAGGAGAAGGGTGCGAAGATGGAGAAGGAAGCGCAGAGAGAAGCGAGTTAATTGCCAACTCATTCGTGCCGAATAGGAAGGCCTTAGGACGTCGGTTCTCCGGGTGCTGCTTGTGTTTCTAGGACGCGGTCCAGCCGTTCGCCTCTTCCCTTCATATCCCAGCTCGTTCCTAGGGGCTCTGTACGCTGGCTCAAAACGCCCGGGGCAACGGTGGTCCCGCGAACCATGAGCACAACTTGGCTCCCACCAAGCGGCAGAACCATTTTATTCCATTGACTATAACGTGAAACTTACTTGGCCGAACACTAACCGTCACTGCCACCACCACTACCACTGCAACCATCTCTTTCTCTCTTTCCCTTTCTGATATCCACCCTCTCTCGGTCTTCCCCTGTTCTCTTGCCGATGTGGAACCAGGCTAAACAACAAGTTCAACGGTACCGTTGTAACTCCACCTCCCGAGGATATACTAGAATTCTGCGAGGAACCAACGAAGGTGCATGCAACCCTTTCCATGACCACGACCCTTAACTGCTGACGGAGTTCCATTTCCTTCTTTTTCCACGACGGAATCAAGCACAATAGTATTCTGTTGATGTTTTGGTAACTTTCATTATTAACGGTGTAGATGGAATAAATAAGTTTTATGATATGTACGAGATAAATTAGAGTTCAATTTCGATACTGTCGTAATTTAACATTTCTGGATATATGCATGTCTATTATATACATATGTATATACAGGGTGGGGCAATAACTATTAGCACCTCAGATATCTTCGAAACTATAAGTCTCACAGAAATATTTGCGGAAATAAAATTGCACAGTACGAAGGGGGCGATCCGGTAGTGATAATAGTTTTTTTGCAGGTGGAAGTACTTCGGGCGTTTGAAGGTCACCTTCATTTTTTTAAATGGATCGGTATGTTTTTGCTTCCGTATCATGATAGAGGATCTTAAAACGAATTCAACGACCTATTATACAAGGTCATTCACGGTCATAGAAAGTAGAGAAAGGCGATAATACTTACGGTTTTGGTAGTAAATGAAACATACGTATTGTAAACAGTAGAGAAAGGCGTAATGCTTACCGTTTACTTCACTGGGAGTAAACACTGCTTGAAGGACACTTTAATAAGTTTGCAGGATAAGATAAACATGATAAGATTAGTGTAGGGTTTCATTTTACACACTAAGTTTTATTAAAATCCCGGATAAATAAAAGGTATATTTAAGTAATATTATTTATTTTATTTAAATTAAAATATTTATAAAACGTAATTAAAAATATTTTTCTCCTTTCGCCTTACTTCGTTGATCGCTTATTCTCGACGGGCGCTAGGCTCTTCGCCGTTACAAAACAAACAAACGCTTGCACTCATTGTCAGATTTATTCTACGCACTCTGATATAGATCATTCCTTGTTTCTGTCTTTCTCTCTGTCTTTCTCTCTGTCTTTCTCGCATCCCACATTAGTATCGATAAATCGGCCAATCCGGCACGATGTATCCGGTTGAAGAGCAAGTCGATATGCTTCTTATTTATCGCGAATGGCAAGAAAATTCTGTAAGGGCGAAAAACTTGTATGCTGAACGATATCCACATCGGTCTCAGCCTTCGCGTCAAACATTTAAAAATGTGTGTGATAAACTTAGGCAAACCGGTAGTTTAAGTGTTCGTGAAAGTGAACGCCAGAAACGAGTAATTAACGCAGAAATGGAAATCGGTGTGCTCGCAATTGTGTCTAGAAATCCTCATATTAGTTCGCGACAAATTGAACGCGAATCTGGCATTAGTAGGAGGAGTGAACTTCGCATTTTGCACCGTTTCAAATTTCATCCGTACCATGTTAGTCTTCACCAAGAATTGCATGGGAACGACTTCATGAATCGCTTTGATTTTTGTCGACGGGCTAAACGTCAAATTCAAAACAATCAGTTTTTTCTTAATACCGTCTTATTTACTGATGAAGCAACATTCACAAATCACGGGAATGTTAATTTGCATAACATGCATTTATGGGCAACGGAAAATCCACATTGGCTGCGACAGGTTGAACATCAAAAACAGTGGTCTGTGAATGTATGGTGCGGTATCATAGGTGATTAAATTATTGGTCCTTATTTTATCAATGGAAATTTAAATGGCAACATCTATGCTAATTTTATGAAGGATACATTGGGTCTTTTGCTAGAAGAGTTACCTTTACTTACACGACAAACCATGTGGTATCAATATGACGGATGCCCAGCACATTACCTATTCATTGATTGCGCGAAGGGAACTCGATGAAAAATTTCGGAATCGTTGGATTGGATGCAGCGGTCCAATGTCGTGGCCAGTTCGTTCACCAGACTTAACACCACTAGATTTCTTTCTTTAGGGAACACTGAAAGAGAAAGTGTACAAAGAAGTACCAACTACATCTTACGACATGCAACAGCCAATTATTGCAGCCTGTGCGTCAATAAGTTCTGACGCTGTAAGACTTACAAGTCAATCAATCGTAAAAAGAATCCAATGTTGCATTGACAGTGACGGTCATCATTTCGAACACCTACTATAAACGTATGTTTCATTTAATACAAAACCTAAGTATTATCGCCTTTCTCTACTTTCTATGACCGTGAATGACCTTGTATAATAGGTCGTTGAACTCGTTTTAAGATCCTCTATCATGATACGGAAGCAAAAACATACCGATCCATTTAAAAAAATAAAGGTGACCTTCAAATGCTCGAAGTACTTCCACCTGCAAAAAAACTATTATCGCTACCGGATCGCCCCCTTCGTACTGTGCAATTTTATTTCAGCAAATATTTCTGTGAAACTTATAGTTTCGAAGATATCTGAGGTGCTAATAGTTATTGCCCCACCCTGTATATACACGCAACTATTTTTTATACGGTAGATATGTTCCTTAGAAAACCGTGCAAAAAATATATGCGACATATGTCAAATGTGGGAATATGTTTCACAACTTTGAAAAATCGTGTAAGATGAAAAAACTCTAAATATTTCCCCAAAAAACCGTGCAATAAACTAACAATGGAATCCATAGTATACATTTATAAAACTAAAACAATTCATTTTTATTGAAAAAAATAAATTAAAATTACTTAGTGTACAGTGAAAATTCAGTCCACAAGTGCTGCACATAAAAATTTTAATTGAAATTAGGAATAAAAATCAATTCCGCAACTATACATCGATACTTGATAACAAACGTGCACGTTTATTATGGAATGGATAAAAAATGCTATCGTCAGTAGATGTGTCAGATATGTCTAGCACAACTGTCACTAACATATTTGTGGGCATGAACCTACTGACTTCTGATCACGGTATTCCCCGAATTGTATTTTGTTGCGGTATACATGAGTTTCTGTAAGATATTGTCAGAATTAGAATTAAAAAGAAATTGGGATTCGTGCTAAAACAAAAAATTTGTATAGAAAAGTGTATTTGTTCTTATTGGTAAACAGTGTTATTTCACAATCGTGTAAAAATAGACCGTGTAAAAGAAGAGTTACATGTATATATACTCTAACAATAAGTAATACACAATACCATATATTTTGTATAATATATAACGTATATAATACACATATTTATATTACTAGTTATTTTATGTTTGATTGCCGGGTATGTTTTAGAGATTATATGCATAAGAATAATTATAAACCAGAGAAATGTTGAGTGAAAATAATATGAGAGCAAATATCATTATTTTATGATAAAGCCTTTTGTCTTTCTGATGATCAGTTTGTAATGATTTTTGTTCTTTATAATATCTGGGTTTAAACGATTTTTCGTTTTAACAGCCCCTTGGTGGAAGTAGAATTTATTTGAAACTAAATATGTATTTTATTGGAAACTAAGTTTGCACACTTATGGAAAAATTAAAATTGTATCATAGTAAACAAATGCATATAACATAAAGAAGTAGAAATTCTTCAAAGAGTATTACTGACAATATTTAATGTGTGAAGAAAAATTTGAAAGTGGAAATGAGAAAGAGCTTAATTATTGAATAATGATATTTCAACATCACCTTTGATATTTTCGTTAATGTGCCAAGAAATTATATGTAAGGTTTGGGTTGCACAGAGGTAATTTATTTAAACGTTATGCCAGAACTGATTTCTTATTTATTAGGTATAAGGGAAAGTTTTGTCGTTTTTGAATACGTGCACTTTTATGCATTGTCTTTCCTTAATAAGAATTCTGATCCGACTGAAACCAATTTAAACACTTAGATTAGTATATGATTAATGATTTATACACATTTTTCGTATTTTAGTTAGTTTTTTTAAACTTGTAAAACTCTTAACATGAGTGAAGAAAAAGTGCATTTAAGACATTGCGTGTTGTATGAGTTGCAAAAAGGGAATAACGCGATGGAAGCAAAAAAAAGCTTGTGTGACGTGTTTGGAGAGCATGCAGTAATAGTTCGATAATGGCAAAGATGGTTTGCGAAATTTCGTTTGGGTGATTTTTCTTTGAAAAATGAACCCAAATCGGGAACGCCATCGCAGTATGGTCAGGACAAATCCCGCGTTAACTTCCAAAGAAATGGGCTTCAAGCATGAAATTCATCAGACTACTGCTTTGGATCACATTAAAAGACTTAGCTTCCTGTCCAAAATCTCTGTTTGGATGCCATATGAATTAAAAACGACAGAATTTTCCCTTATACATAATATTAGGTTGTCCTGATCATACTGCGACGGCTTTCCTGATCTGGGTTCATCTTTCAAAGAAAAATCACCCGAATGAAATTTCGCAAACCATCTTTGACATTTTTGAACTGTTACTGCATCCTCTCGAAACACGTCACACAAGTTTTTTTTTGCTTCCATAGCGTTATTCCCTTTTTGCAACTCATACAACATGTAATGTCTTAAGTGCACTTTTTCTTCACTCATGTTAAGAGTTTTACAAGTTTAAAAAACTGACTAAAATACAAAAAAATGTGTATAAATCATCAATCATATACTAACCTAAGTATTTAAATTGGTTTCAGTCGGATCAGAATTGTTACTAAGGAAAGACAACGGATAAAATTGCACGTGTTCAAAAACGACAGAACTTTCCCTTATACCTAATATTTGGCATAGATAAGCTTGTTTTCGATATCGAAATATGTTGCTTATCAAACATCCACACTTTGCACTTCCATTCCTTTGTTTTCTTCCTCATCACCACTCAGTTCCCAATTGCAACATTGCTTTTAAATTAAACAGTGTAACAACTAATTACATGTTATAAACCTATACGTGTTACGTACTGATATTTTGCACTAGACTACTAATAAATAGTAGTCTAAAAATAACATAGAATAAACTACAATAAAATCTGACATAAAAATTATTTTTACGGTGAAGTTGATTTTACAAACATAAATATTCTGTATTTGGGAAACATACAATTACTTGAATAATTCCACTCCAAAATAATTTCATTATTTATAATTACACAATAAACAGGAAAAATTGAATTGTTGATAAGCGGAGAACTACATAAAAGCAGTGAGTTGAATGATCATGAATGAATCGATAAAATAAATTTTCGCAATTGGATAAAAAGGTTTGCGAGCAAAATGAAGATACGCACATATAGAAAAGGAAATGATTTTTTATTTATACGTTTCAAGTAATTCATCGGTAATGCACATCTCAAACAATGTGCACACTCAAAGTAATGTAAAAAATATGTAAAACTCACGGAAAAATAAGTCTGTCAATATATAAAGCATAATTGAATAAAACTGAATAAAATTGAATAAAACTGAAAATATGAAGATTATAGAGTCAGTGTTATAAATGACTTTTCAACAATTATTGAAAATTTTGGCACTTTTACAGCATAAGAAATAGAACTTTGTCAAGGCACGTTGAGTATGATTTCACTCTTAACTCGAACAGGTATCTAAACTTTATAGTCTTCGTGCGGGGACAACAAGACTCTTCATTTCCACGCCGCAAAAGTCGCGAAACTTTGATATCGCGCCGAAGTCTTCGTTGGACAATATTCAAGGTCGTTCAAGTAGGCAAGGTCAGGCACACTGAGCAAATAGGTCAAGGCTAAAAATCAATGAGGAGGGAGGAAATCGCGAAGGAGGAAGAGGGACACGGTAAATAAATAGGAAAGCCATAGATAGTCGTCGCGCAGTAGAAAGAGAACTTTTCGCTGCTTAGTTCCGTTAAAATATTTTTTTACGACACTTTCTCCAAAGAAGTCCGAGAGTCGAGGTTACTGACAGTCGAACTCTAAGCGAGTTCCCCAAGTTTCGCCATTAGACACGGTTAAAACTTTGTTCGAAACACTTTCGTCCGCGTGCCGTCCGCGACCGTGAAATAAGCGTGCTAAATTCTGAATATTTTCTTCCACCATTCTTTCGCAGGCTTCGTTTGCGAGCCCTCGTACCGTGAGTCTACGTTCGATCACCACTTCCGGTCTCCGCAGAGTTTCCAGAGTCTACGTTTAAACGTTTCCCTTTCCTCAAACTTTGCCAGGATTCGAATGAATTTATGTAGTCACTAATTTACTTCGGGGGAATTAAATGATCATGAAATCAAACGTACTGTATAAATGGCTTTAATTAAAAAGCATATTATTTATAGCACATAGTTATTATGTATTTAAATAATTATGTGTACTTTTGAAATAATGTTTACAGTATATCTTACTTTGTACGTAGTAGCTGTTTCCGTTTCAAAATATTAACAATAAGATATTGATAGTGTTAGTTTATTATATAGGAATGACCAATAATAAATAATTATTTAAAAATTATTATAAGTAATTTGATGTTGAAATATCATTTACAAAAATTACCCTATTCTGATCTATATTGAATTAAGCTGAAATTAAATTCAGCTATGAAATTTTTATCCTTTGGCTGATAATATTGAACTGTACACGTGCCAGAAAAATTGAAATATGTTGTTAGTCTCATGTAGGAGCGTGCCTACTGTAATAACATTCTCCTGTCCAATTTTTATTTCAATACTTATATGTTTGCTTATGGGACATCACAGAAGAAATCCCATGACAAAAAATTAACAATGATTTTATATATTAAGGTTCACATATCATATATTCTCCAACGATTTTATAGGTCGCAGGATAAATTACGTTATGTCTTTTTATTAGTTGCTATACTGAAACAACAATTAAACTACAATAACAAATTTATTATGATTAATGATTGAGATACACAATTAAGATAGTAGAGGAATATAATAGTACTTTACGACATGTAAACTGTGCATGTTATACAAATTTATATATTACACTATAATTATTTTTAAATATTTTAAGAATCAACCTCATTCTCATAACGATGTTAGTCATCACTGTATTGTTATAGTATTTGGTTCCAACTATATTGCAACGAGAAAAAAAAAGATTTTACGCATGAAACATATTTTTGAAAAATTCTAAGGTAAAAATATCAAAGTATTAGCGCCGCGTGTTTCGTACGGCTGTACTAACCCCTCGATGCTATAAATATTTTACGTGTTACGATTTACGCACACCACGATGACCATTGCGCGCTTCCCATCCCCTCTCAGCTTTCATCTACTTTTTTTACTCTATATTCAATAAAGCCCCTATATTTCATAAATGACACATAAAACAATATTGTACATACGTGTCGTTGAAATCTTTAAAATAGGATCGTATTTGAGTACTGAAAATCCCAATTCCGTCAATATGTCTTTCATTAAGACAATTTTAAATAATTTCTCGTATCAAATAATTATACTATAATCACCATTGCGTCTTCTCCTTTTGTAATACGATAGTTAGAAATTACTTTAACATTTTAGCATACAATAACGAGTGGCACTCGTGATGCGGTAAATTCGAGATGCGACACGATAAAATTTCTTCCATTTTATTAATATGATATTAAATTATGCGATGTATCAGGAATTACTGATTAATCTTCACTTTAAAAATTTAATTCTGTATTATTTCGGGGCCAGTCACAAAAGAAATTGTGCGGCAAGGAGTTAATTCAATTCAAACTAATATAATGTATTATTCAATTATTTATTTAGACATTCTTTCTGAAGTAAAAATTAAATTTATTCAATCCGAAATACTAATTATTAAAAGAAATATTCTGAGTGATGGAGACAAGCAGTATTTCTGGAGTAGAAGACTAATTGTCGTCGAACGAAAGGTCCGAGAGGGTGACCGCATCCCCCGCGGCATCAACACGGTAAGGCACTCAAGCTCGGTCGTCTTTTAACTCATGTACTGCACATTCCTCCATCGCGCGAGAGGGTTAAATACGGAGTTACTCGGTCCCCCTTTAAGCCTGTTATACGTCTCGAGGGGGTAGTCCAGGACTCCTCCCTCTTTCCTGCATAGATGCAGAAAACAAACGACCTTCGCATCTTTTCTTGGGTACCATAATCGACAGGTCGTACTTTAGACTAGAGTAGCTAATACCAAGGAAAAATATCATGAGATTTTCTGGAATCATCACTTTTTAAATATATAACTACATATTGAATTTTTCTTTAAACATTAGATCTATATACCAAGATGGGCAATATAACTTGTGCTAAATATTTTATGAATATTTCTGAAACTTCTAGCGCTGGTGCATTTCCAGCTTTCTATGACCTTTTTGTAGAGTAAAAGTGATTAAAGTGATCAAGTTTTTTGTCTTGTCCATTTCTCTTATTCGGATATACTCATTTGTCATGTTTAAATATATTACATTGATCGTTGGTAGGTCTAGAGTTAAATTACCAATATCAATATAACAAGTGTGAACGTTATGAGAGTCGGCGGTGGCCGTCGCCGTAAAATATACTGAAATTTTCTTGCAAGTTTTAGACGAAAATGTCAAAGAATTTTCCAATGTATTAAGTTCAAACTTGTTAAGGATATGTATTTTTTATATTTTATATACTCATTCATCTCAGGAGAAATGTCCAAGGACGAAGAAAATATTAAAATCCGGCATTTAACGTGCTGAAATTTATTCGGAGAAACTAAAATATACTGCTCTTGACGTTCAAACGACCTATGAAGGACTGTTCGGATGTTGAAGCCATAAGAATGTCTTTCTCTGAACTTACAAGTAATGGAGTTCTCACGCGCACGGCCGTTCAATGTGCCATGTCCGGCGAAAACAAGCCGTTAGAATTTCGCGCAAACAAATAAGTCAATAAAACGATCCCATAAGAACTATGAAATTGTTTTCAAATCGCAAGTGCTACGTTAAACCACGAAGAAATTATTTATGCAGAACACAATCGGTGTCGGTGTTCAATTCGAAAACAAAGTGCTACGTTGTGACTACGGACAAATCATATTTTAAAATGTGTCAAATGAAGATCAAAAAAGAAAGGAAGAGCTTTAGAGTACTCATAAAATGTTGTCTTGATATTTGGTATTTGCAAAAATTAACGGTACTTGAATGTGAAATTAACTTTTAGCTTTTGGTGATTCGTGAATAAACGACAGGCTGTCATTACTAGGACATTTGTTCGTTAGAAAAAGTTCCTCGGATATTTTTTAAATATTTTATAGTAAGTGTGCTGCTAAAAAAAAACTTAATTTGTAATCACTCTTTCTTTTGTTTATTACGACAGTTATAAGTGATTGATTTTTATTTGCTCATAAGTTTTGTTACAACTTCATGCTGTTGATTTGTATTGCCATCAAATACAGCAAGCATTAAATATTAACAATACTGAAATATTCGGAACAATATTCCATTAGTTCCTAAAAGTTACAAATTTATACATGCTGACCAGCAAACAATTCCTCGTTAAAATTTAGAACATAATAAATTTTCTGTTAATCATTTCGTAATATTTATAATATTATAAATCGTAATTAATACTTCCTAATTCAAAGGGGACGAACCGTTTTGTCAAGAAAATTCTAGCACACAAAGCAATTTGTAAAGGCATTCATTAAATAATTTTTAACAGAACATTTTATCGCTCTTTTCTAACAACAACATTTTACTACCTCCCAATTTAACACTGTCAATGTAATCTCAGCTTTAGAATTCATAATGGAGCTATCTGCATTTCCTCTCAAGGCACCTGATATATTGTATAAATAGGATAGTCTCAATGAAATGCCAGTAGTATCAAACTTTCCTGCAAATCCAAATGTCAAATCTCGTACACACGTGCACATGTGCTAACATCTGGGATGCACGGAACCACTTGATACACTTGTCTGACTCGTTAACTTCATTTCCCTTCGGCTGAATAATTCGTCTCGGGCATTTAGGTACGCAAGCAAGCACTCCCGCCCTGGTGATCAGGCCATCTAAACTATCGAGTCTGACGACGATTAATCCAGTATATCGCGCACCGTTGGGAATCATTAGTCGTTGCCGGTTCCGCCCTAAGGATCGTCACTAGGACCAGTATCGGTCGTCGATGCCGAAGGAAGGTGGCTCCTGAGCGAAGGAACTAAGAGGCGGAGGAGGAGGGCCTATGGGCGATGCCTCGACTGGATTAAAGGCGCATTACATTGCTCCAAAGGGTTCCTAATTAGATCCGGAAAGAAGCAAAGGGTTCCCCGAGTCGCGTAACTCGGTTTACCGAAGGGAGAACCTACCACGGTTCTCTCCCGGTATTAACGGCTTTTGCAACCGTCGAGAGACGACCTTTTACCACCCCCACCCTTCATCGTTCTCTTTCTCCTCTTCTTGCCCTGACCTCCGTTCGCTGAGAACTCAACTTACCGGCTAACTGGAAATGTTGTCGATTAATATCGACACATGGAGTTTCGAGAAACAACGGACTGGCAGAACTTGGGCATTTTCGGTATAGAGCTAAAGCAAAGTGGCTCGTGTTGACAGAACGAAACGATGATTTAATTTTGTTTCGTGAAAGAAATGATATGTAAACGCGAAAATGGTGGAATGGTATTACCCGAAGATTTGTTAAAAAACTAGTACCAGAGAACTTTGAAAGTGAAATTGGAAATGAACTAATTCTGGTAAAGTAACATATTGTAGTTGAGCGATATGAATCAATAAAAAAAGGGAAAGTTATACAGTTGAAAACTTTCGACAATTTAATCGTGATGACTTTAAACGAAAGTAAAATTCTATTGAAGCGAAGTGATTTGGATAATAAGGAAATCTTGAACGAAGCTTTGCGAAGCATGCACATCTGAATTGAAGATATTTCGACGCACGCTATAGCAAACGAAATACTCCTTTTATCGAACAAAGTTTGAACCATTTGGTTTTATGGGTGGCAAGCTAAATACACGTAAGGAGTAAATCTACTCTTACGCTCCAGCCTCTGATATAAGGGGATGGGAGTTGGATGGATGAACGTATATACGAGCTACCGTAAGTGATTGGCAAACAGACCGGCGAGTCTTTACGACAGTATCCTCGACATCCTTGTCCACAAGCTTGTGATTTCATCCGCAGACTTGGCCACTGATCAGCTCCGAGACATAGGAAGCTACCAAAGACCGCAAACCTTGAATATCATGGCATGCATCATCACTGTCAGACCTTCTGACATCCAATATTAGAATTTGATTCCAACGACAAGATCAATATCGAATATCAATATCTTATATTTGTATACAATTTTCTTAAATCTATTATCTAATAGCTTTTAAATCCTATGGCATCGATTCTTAAAATGTCTTATATATAGTAATTAATAGTTCATACAAAATTATGTTGAAATTCACGCTTAACACGACATGAACTCACTCAAAAATTATAGTAACAGTCTTAAAGACATAAATAATAAAAAAATATTTAAAATCTTAACAAGCATGAAGTGCTTCAAAATAATGACACATTTGTAATGTATAGAACTTCCCAGCAATATTGCTCTTACAGTACCTGAGCCTCGATTCTTTGTAATCTCCGTACTCATTAGGCCAGCTGTAACTTATTTTACTTCGCTTCATACACCAACTAATAACTCGCAAACACAACTATCAACTATTATTGTGGAAGACTTCCCCCTCGTTAGAAGATAGACACTATCTTTTCATGTGATTCCTACCTACGCGAATCTTATGTAACTCCAAAGAATTAAACCTGCCAGTCATCTTGATTACACTCAGCCCCCCCCCCCCCCCCCCCCCCCCCATCAACCCAATACCCAACCATAAAAATCCACCGTAGAAAATCCACATCATAATAAACTAAAACAACATAAACTATTAGATAACCGAAATTGTTACAAAGTCTTTATGCCTCATCAAATGATCTATCCTGGCATTCAACTATCTGTTATTACCGAAACGAAGCAGAATAAGACCGATCCAACGAAATACCAGAACACGTGCCCGTGTCTGGTAAGTCGAGATGCGAGACCCATCAGGAGGAAGAAGTACGGATGCAATATCTGAGATCGTGTATGTACGTATATACCGAGCGCTTCGGGGGTGAGTCTCTTGCTGCGTGGCTTGGCAACGGGAGGAAAAAAAAAAGCGGGAGAAAAGAGTAAACGGAAGAAGAGGTAAAAGAGGCGCGGAGAGGCGTATCTGCCGCCCACGTACGTGCATCCCGTGGGTTTTGGCGGATCCTGGGCGTTCCTGGTACCATCCTGGAAGCCCAATCGTGGGTTCGAGGTTCGAAATCCGGCCGGCGCACTGAGGACGCCGACGCCCACCGTCCTCTCGACCCACCTTGTGCAGCCTCGAAGCGCGCACGGCGGCGCGCAGGCGAAAAACGCACTGACCTCGATCTACCACCCCTACCTATACGCTCCTTTACTACCACCTACTGCCACCTACTACCACCTCTTTTACCCCCTGTCTTCCCTGTCGTTCTAATTCTCGCTACCTATGTATACACGTAGGTAGGAACGATTTCAGAAGCTTCCAGCTGCTCCTCCAACAAACGAGCCTCCGCTCTTGATATGGCTCTCGTGAAATCTCGTTGCAGATGACTTTCCTCGATGACACGGTCCTAGTGAATACATTATCGTCCTTTTTCCTTTGACAGGAATATCGAAGGAGAACGGTGATCACAGCCATATACTGAATTGCTGAGTTTAATTTGACGAGGCTCAAGGTACGGTTAGTTGAAAATTTTTGGAATTTTGCACTGGAGACAGAGTTTGTAATTGTGATGAAGGAAATGTCACGGGGTGGTAATTATTGCCGACGATTTTGAGCTGCTTTAATTGAATATATGGAACTGATATAATTTTTGAGAGGTATGGAAAATCGTGTGGATGGGAACTTAACGGGGGCGTAATTTTATGAAATTTATATATATTTTAGTTTTGTTATTGTGTAGAATTTACATGATGGATTTATGTATTTTCAAGAGCTGTGGAACAAAAGTTAAAGCTGATATGGAAAAGCAGTAGAAACTTCCATTAGAAACAGACGCAGCCCGTCTTTATGTTAATGAAAGGTAACTTGTTTGTTTTTTAACTAATACACTATATTACTATTAAAAAATAATTTGGATGGCCGTAAAAATCCGATAGAAGAAACTTTGAACGGGAAACGTTATAAACTGCTATTTTCAACATTCTTGACTAATCAATTTTGTGTGATATGTTTTTTCTTTATATTCGAAGAAAAATATATTAGCCTGAATAAATTATATGAATCACCCTGTATCAAAAGTGTTAATGGTTATTTTGTCAATTGTTTTGATTGTCATTTTCAAACGTTTTCGAATAATTATCACAATTTGTAAAATTTTATTTCTGTTAGCTTAGAGTTTGATCTGAAAAAGCTTGAACTTTAAGAACTGGAATTCATTCACTTAATTGCATCATTTATTCAAAACTTCGGCTTGGCAGTTATTTCTCACAGATATTTCGCAGTTATTGATAATATCCATCAATAGAATACTTGTCGAGGATTTTTAAATAGCGCAATTACATTCGATTTGTCAGAAAAGTGCAAATGTAGAATATATCAAGATATTTTAATTTATTACATATACGTGAAAACGTGCTTGAAAGTTACAAGCTATTTTCGGTGAAAATTTATAATTTTCTGCTAATTCCACTCGCTACCTGTTTACCTATTCGTATTTCATTCACTCGAGAGGCATAGACGCTATTTGAATACGAAGTTGAATACGAAGCGATTAAGCACAGCCAAATAGTTTAAATTAAAATAAAATAACAACGTGAGTGGTGAGCAGATTAATGGGATTTTGTTAGCAAACATCGATGCAATATACAACAAATACTAATCTTTAAACATCAAAGTTAAAAATATATATTTTATTTCAAATCAGGTCGTAAATTATTATTAGGAAATACAAACCATTTCACACACTTTGATATCTATACTACTCTCATAATATACTAATTTCTATGTTATTTTATTGAACAATTGTGTGTGTGTGTTAATTTCCTTACTAACAATAACATGACCTTTCATTTAAAAGGTTATTTCAAAGTAATTTGTACGACTTGTTGCTTAGCAAAATATATAAACATATACCTGTCAGATGGAATATTTTATTAGAACATAAAGATTAAACGATTAGAACAATAAATGCAATACAAATTAGATCAACTCGGACAAAAAATCGACTTCACACCAGTGCACAATCACCACTCTTTATTTACCAAAGTTATTACCGTTTGTTCAAATTGCCACGCAACGCAACGTCACTGCTTGCTGCGAATAACTGCGAATATCCCAATCCTACATACATACATATATTAAATCTATATATATATTTTTAAAGATACATATTAAATTTATATATATATATATTTTTCTGTATCTATTTTTTGG
Organism: Cerceris rybyensis; assembly: GCA_910591515.1. Taxonomy (NCBI): domain Eukaryota; kingdom Metazoa; phylum Arthropoda; class Insecta; order Hymenoptera; family Crabronidae; genus Cerceris; species Cerceris rybyensis. Next base: position 697,264 of record OU342789.1, read on the forward strand.
ACAGTAAGTTTAATAAGTCTCTAAGCCAAAGGTCACTTCAAAAGAACCTTATTACTTGAATGATTAAAATAAAATAATAAATAGTTTCGCATAAAAGGTTATCTTACAATTAGTGTTACTAACGAAATTAATTTTTAAGCTATGATACATACACAAAGGTCAATAATATAAAATAAAAACTTGTGTAATAAATATAAAATAAATATAATAAACTATGTCCTGCATGGTTAACTGCAAATAACGAAATGACTCAAAGAAGAACTGCCCGTCAAAATGATTTGACACGTGATAACTTCACTTACAAAAATAAAAGTTTGCTTTATAAATCAACACCTATCAGTTCGTAAAAAATTTCACGGCAACATACATACTTTGATATAGATATAATGAAAAATTGTCGCGTATCTAAGGACACCCAGTTTCGAAAAGAAGGAAGAATTCCAAAGCCTCTCACAAATATCGTTAAAAAAATTTCCCAACAAATTGTTAACTCATCAACGTTTCCATATCAACATTCTTTCATGTAGGTACAATGAAAAACTGTCAAGTGGTTCACGAGACCCAGTGTAAAAGAAGAAGGAAGAGCTTTCGAGGACACTCTTCCCAGTAGCTCCGTTACCAGGGCATTAACTTCTAGAAGCATACATCCTGGAAAGTTCTCGCACAAGCTGATTCGTTCGCAGGAAAGTTACTTCACCGTAAACAACAAGTAGTTACCTACCCGAGAAACGTTCCGCCGGACTACTTTCGACTGTGCACGTATTCTATACACACGCAAAGGTTATACCAAGGATATGCGGGATGCCCGCGAAAACTGGAACTCGTAAACCACCGACAGCTTCGACGAAAGTCGAAAACATAAGACTCGTGAGGGGAAAGATATCGAATTCACATGCCTCGAATGCATTTTAACGTATAGCAGGGACACAATGTGACGCGATCATATATTTTTCGCGATGTGCGCTTGTAAAAATTTCGGGAACATGTGAGATAACCTCCATGTCATTTTAACGACTCCATTTTTCTTCGAGGTTGAACTTTTGCTCTCTTAAATAATGCTGTCATCGGATGAAGTATAACCATTGCAGGGGACAGGGTTAAAAAGGATGTTTGAAATTATTTATGTCGTATACATGGTTGTTTTGATGCTAAAAGGTTGTAATATCTCGTAGAATTTATATTTTCTAATTCCAACATAGTCCATTTTTCGTAATCGTTTATGTAAATGATTGAATTTTTTAAACAATCTTTAACCCCTTAGCCTACAATTACTTGTGAGACTCGTAGCGCGGAAAATGGAATAGGAAATTTTGAAGTCTTTCAAAAACTATTAAACTGATATCAGTCGACCAAGAAACGGTTTCATTATTGCTTCACTATGAATATCACGTTCAATTATACGAAATATCAAGAATCAGTGAAACCTTTTGATTTCAAGAATTAATTTTGAGTCTTCGCACGCCCCATCAGAAAATAAATCGTAGGTTAAGGGGTTAAAAGGTACATTTAGCTTCGCTTCTGTTTTACCATTTTGAAGTTCAATAAAGGAAAGTGTGTGGTACGTTTTTCTCAAAGAATGCAACACATTTGATAGAAAGGAAGGGAATCTTTTTCGATACATTAGACACGAAAAATCGGAGTGATGTAATTTATTTACAATTTGGTTTGTACATAGCATCAGTGGCATGCAGGTGCTCTAACAATGAGTATGTTTAGCGGATTATTGGCCGAAGTTGTCCTGGCATGATGATATATTGAAAAGCTCGACAATACCAACTCCCAACTCTACAGCAATACGCGTCGTTTCCAACTATTCCTCTGCTTTTGCCTTAAGTCACACCAGCTCCTTTACAGATATGCTAAATACGTCAAAGGTTTTAAATGAAACACAAACGGAAAATTGCAAATATTGTTTCTGTCTTAGCCCATTATCCGCCAATGTCCCTTTTTTGGGGCACATTTTCATTTTTCTTTTTCTTTTTCCATTAGTATGAATCTCTTTATACAGTTAATTCATTTTTTTTTGCATTTTTGAATTGCGGCGGATAATGGATTAAAAGCTTAAAATATTAGTTGATAAGGAAAACATTGATAGACCCATAATAGTTAAGATATTTTATATTATGTTCCTTATTCGGCGTGTACGGATATATATAGATATTATAAAAATTTGTTGCTAGTTACATGATATTTTATAATGGACTATTATTAACAAAAATTGATCAAGAAAAATTATGCCATCACGCAGCTTAAAACAGATTTAAACAATGTTACACTGACTACAATTTGTGTACGAGTTATAACTAATCGTATAATGTAATTTTCAGTCAGTATTCTGTAATATCTTTTAATTAAAATTTCTGATAAACTGTCAGTGTTTATAATGAAGTATAAGTACATATTCAAATAACTATATCGGTGAATGAGAAAACTGTATCATTATCATTATACAGTTTGTATCATTATCAACTGTATCATATCATAATCAGAATTCATGCTAAAATATCGGTCAACACTAACTCATTATATATCCTATCAGGTTACAACGAAAACGCTTACCAACTAAAAAGTCAAAGGCATTAACCAATAGAAAGTATCCATTCCAGAATCTAATTGCAATTATATTATTCATATTTACTAAAAGGCAAAAATATATCAATCGCGTCAATAAAACTATACTGGGAGAATGGAATTTGACAGTGCCTCTTATTTATCCTAATCACCCCTTTTTTTAAAGTTTTACCGTTAATTAATATAAGACTCTTAATAAAATAAGTGAAAGTATTAAATAACTTCAAAATTGCAACTTTTTACAACGAAGCAGAAGAAATTTAAAAAATAATAAACCTCAATCTAATGGTCCACAATAAATAAAACCGCCAATAGAATCTTCCTGCTGTATACAGCTCTTCTCCTATTTCATTTTTTCGTTACAAAAGCCGCATAGATAATAGTGATTAATAAACAGAAAACATAATGAGGCATCCCAAGGTAGAATAAAAGTAGGTGTCGATGCTACCGGTAACGATGGCTGGCGATACGAACGGTTAGAGCCAAGACCGCGTGGGAGGTGCGACGACCATCAGTCATTATTTTCCGCAACATTTAGCAAGCACTTCAAACTGTTTCGCACTCCCTGCTAGGTCCGCTATCCTGCCGCGGGTCCGAAACTTTCTCAAGTATGTGCCATAGGAGCGAACACAGTACGCTGCTCCTACGGTTCCCTTCTCCCGTCCCCTTCCATCACCCTGGCCCTTCGTTCCCCTTCGTACAGGAAAGCTCAGGTTTTTTCCATTGCCTCTGAAGATGAGTTATGAACCGACAGGTCGCTCGAACATGCTTCCTCATCGGGCTCGAGCTGAGCGAGGACCTAGTAGTAATTAAGAACGGTCGCCAAAAAAGGTATCGCGCTTTGCTGGAAATACAATTAAGCCGAGAAAGACCGAGGTTGGGTTGATGGAGAGGAGAACGAATTTTTATGGTTTCGTGAAATGTGGACAATTTTAATTGAGCATTTAAGGACGTTTACAAGGAGTTTGTATTTTTGTATTTATCTTATTGTCATCTATTTTTACTTTGAAGTTTGAACGTTTTTGTAAATTAATCTTTTTTTAATTTTTATGATATGATAATTATAAAATATTTATTTTCGTAATGTAGTACTTATTGTTAGAAAAAATTAAGATCTTACTTAAGAATTTGGTATGCACTATAAAATTAAATTTCGCAGGGCTTAAGTTTGAATGATAAAGCTGATACCTTTCATGTTACTCATTGCGCACAAAGATCCTTTTAAAGTATTAATAAGGAAAATGAAATCACGAAGTATGAATTCTTACTTTTGATATACCTATTGAATGTAGGGAGTGAAATTGAATTGTGTTTAGAAAAAAGTAATTCCCAAGAATATAACAATTATTATAACGGGAAAATTAAGTTCAACAGCATTAAATAATTTGTCACGAATGACACATGGATCAACTCTAGGATTTTTTTCTTTTTACCGAGCTCGCATTCTATTATATATATCATAGTGACCTCTCATTGTGAGTTCATTAAGTAGAAGGTACTTGATAGTCAGACGATTTTCGGCAAATTATCAAGCATTTTCCAAATAACATATTCAAAAAAGGAGATTAATGAACGAAATAAAGTTGCTTTTGTTGTATACGAGTTAATCATTTAAAACGTAAAAGTAAACAAACATTTTCAGGTAAATGCCACTTTGGAAAGGTTTAGATAGAAAAGAACGCATACCCATTCTAAAGCCCACACTGGTCATTCATACGATTCTTTTACACATGGCTATCCGAGTATTACTATATTCATGTTAACTATAACTTTGATTATCTGCATGTCGTGTATTCCTGCTTAATTGTATGTTGCTTCAACCCTTCAATCGTATATTTTACAAGAAGACAATTTCAAATAAAAAAATTAACCCGACTTCTAGTTCTAGTGATATTAAGGCATTGCAGCTGAATGTCAGGCACTGAAAGTTTGAATGACGATCTTAAATTCTTTAAGTCAATATTAAATGTAACTCCATTAAGTAATGCACAAAGTAAATAAACTAATACTGCCTTTTCTTATTGTTTTCCTGAAGGTATATAAAATAATACAACGGATATTAGCAGGCCGAATCTACAATCATATACACTCAACCCTCGGTTTAGACAGTAGATTCGTTCCTATGAAAATCGTGCAAAGCGAAACACAGAATTTATACGAAATAGAAGGGTATGTTCAATTAATTTGTAACTCGTGTAAATTGATCTAAAGAGAGTAAAAAAAGTTGAGGATATGTTCATTGTATTAATACTTATACTATTTCAATTTATTTTCGAAAACGAAAAACATAAATGTTAATGTTGCTCTGGCATGCAAAATTTCTGCACCCCAAACTTAGATGTTTTTTCTCTTTCCTTGAATACATTAGAAGTGAAACACAAAACATATGATTTTCACCTTTGCAGATCAATTTTTGCGAGGGTCGCTTAAGTAACTTTTAATCGAATTTTCAAAGGAGTGCACTCATTAATATGATACTCTCTTTATTTATAAATGGCATAGTGCAAGAGAATTAAATAAAATTTTTAAAAATATCTATTTCTTTTCATTTAGAAACTGTGTTAAAGCGAAACCGTGCAAATTGTGGGACGGGTGTATTTGATATCCTGCATTATCGCAGCTCCGGCGTGCAATGTGTTAAGCTACCCAAAAGATAATCTTGTAAAATTCTTCCGTATTCAGACAAACTATTTTTATTCAATATTAATAGTCCTCTGAAATGCCTCAGACTTTCTAATACAAAAGAAATGTATAAAAATGAAAGGAAAACGGAGTTATTCGGCAGTACTACGAATTTATCGATTGCCGTGACGACTGTTTACCCGGATTTTCCGCGACTTCTTGCTCTCCTCGTATCCCCCCACATCAACGAGAAGCATGTGGGTGGGTAGAAACCACTGAGGACCACGGAAGTTTTAATCGAATTTATCGCAATGCTATTCATGAGGAACAGAGAAAGAGGGATGAAACGAGTGAGGCTGAGAGGGAGGGTGGGTAGGGTCGAAGAAGAAAGACGAGGGTGGTTGAGCGGGAGACAGACAGAGTCGTATGTCTCGATGTCACGTATAGGGAAGCTACTGGCAGCGATGCCCGGATATACTCGTCTCGCGAGAGAGGCAAGGGTGGCCATTCCCCACAAGGCCTATCCTCCACCCCTTGAGATTGTGCAAGCCAAAAGTGCCGCACGATGCACGTAAGTTTCCGCGAACTAAGTTTCCTGTCTTCTTCTTGGGGAGTACCTCCAGCGCCGGCTAATCGGAATTACAAATAACTGACTGCTGTCTCTTAACTCCTTTTATATTCACACTGATAGCCCTCACTCCTCTCCTCCTACATCTTTCTTGTATATATATACCTATATTTAATTCAAATTTCATTAAATCATTCGATAATTAAAATATCTGGAAATTGAAATAGTATGATACGTAATTTAACAGGTAGCTGGCATTTGTTACGTTCGACGTGTGATAATTGCAAGTCGTATAGTTGGATCATAGATTACATTTTAAAAATAATGCTGTTTCTCGATTTTTACAAATTGTCTGTTTCATGTGATTTCTTTTAAGACATTAAAAATAGATTTACTTAATTTGGTATTGTAGAAGCTGTTTAAACGAAATTCATACATACATCGCAAAATTGATAGGTTTCGAATACCTTTGCAACTATAGTAATAGACTTGTTTTGAGAAATAATATTAGGATTTTTAGAAAAACTATTTTTGGGTATACGGTTCCATGGCAAATAGTACTTGTGACAAACAATCGAAAATAAAGCAGTTTGAAAATCTGATGTAAAAACCTGACACTAGAAGATTTCGGACTACTGACAAGTATGTCATTTCTATGCTTGTTGTGTGTCGAAAATATTCCTTTCAAAGTAATAAAACGATTTTTTTAAAATTTTACGTCAATACTCAATCCAGCCAAAATTAATAATAATCGTGGTAGAATGTTTCAAGAGTATGTTCTAATTTGCTCGAAGAATTTTAAATATATTTAACTCGATCATAAGATACGATTTCACAGTTATATCTGAAACTTTTTTTGGAAATAATACGAATCCAAAGTGTGAAAAAAGATATAAAAAGTGAAAATGATAGAGCAGGTGTTATTAGTAACTGGTGAAATGCCTCAATGATTTAAGACTAACAATAAGTTTTAGTGTGAAGACTTTAATTCTTAATGTAAAAAGCTTTCTTTCAATTGGGTATAACTTATTTCTTGTTTTTGACTTCCAATATTCTTTAATGAGTCATTTAGAAATACATACTACGACAAATATTACTGAAAATTATTTATATTTTTTTTTATTTCATATTATTTAACAGTTTTAATTTTCAAATTCTTCCAAACTGAAAACAAGACATTCTTTTTTTATAATTTAAATTTTTTCTAAAATCAAATGTGACATACTTACTTATTTTTAAAAACTGTAACATTTACATGTAAGATGAGTTTTCTACTTAATCGTAATATTAAAAAAATCCGCAAAATACTCACATTTTTACAGTACCTGCCACGAATATAAAAAATAATGTCATGCAATTTCAAGAGTAATGTTCAACTGATTTCATGATAAGGAAACATGATTCTCGTTTTACCATCCTGATTCATTTTGTTGATAGTCAATTAATTTTTTCACCATTGATCGATATCTATCTTTCAATAATTTTTTGAACAATTTACTTTTAAATATTGCAAAAGCTTGTTTGGAAACTTTATGCAATATAACTGTAAACCCGAAGTGGGTCGATGGCTCAATAGTGGCAACAGTTAACGTAAATATTTTTCTCTGATTTCCAAAATGAAATTCAGAGTATGACATTAAAAGCATGGAATTATAATTAATGTCTTATCATTTGGAAGACCAGTAAGCCTCTGCTTAATTTTACACAAATGTTCAACATAATTGCATGCAAGGAATTTTTATTGTCATCTCTTCTTATTGTATGTCCAGTTTCATTAAATAAGTAGCTAAACACTATTGTTGATGTTTCCTTTTATTGATATCGATGGTGAACAGTCTGTAAAATTGGCGATGAAAATAATCAGCAATGTATCTCTATGGCCGACTATCCATGTAGTTTATATAGCTTTCACGGCTGAGCAACAGAACTGAGTAATAAATTCGGGGTGGCCAACTCCTTGCGCAAATCCAGGCGACCAGAAGGCCAGGAGAAGGTAAATTGATTTTGCACGGACCGTTACAGAACTTGGTCGATTTATTTGATTATGGCGCGCATGATTAGCAATATTGACAAATTAACTCTCGGCCGATTGCACGGTCACTCGGCACGCACAGTGTTTACCCTAACAGAAGTTATCTGAGCTCGTCCGGAAGACCATTCCCGTTTATGACATTTTCTATTTCCACGAAAATATTGATTACTTTCATAAATAACGCACAACTAAGAATTTTTCTACAATATCATGCCATTTATTCTATCATCACTGTAGACTTAATAGTAATAAGTTATTATTTTTTGGTGTCAATTTTGTGTGTGACCCATCATGGCCAATGACACTTACAATTAGTATTATAGTATAACTACCAATGCTAAATTTACTATATGTAAATATATTAAATAAATAAAAAGATAATCTATTCTTTAATTTATGATTTTCAAAATAGACTTGAAATATTGACTGGCTTCTCCATAGATTTGGGGAATTTTTATAACCAATTCGGAATCAGATATTTTGACTGCTTCGATAGTTCTAGTGCTATAACGAAGGAAAAATTTATGATTCTATTAATGTGTATCATGAATTCAACTTTAAAGATACAGTGCTTTTAAAATTGCGATCAAAAAGGTAATGTATTTTAAAAGCTCAGAGAAATTTCACCATTTTCCACATGTTATATTATAAAAATGGTAGTAGAATTTCTCTGCCCAATGATACATTTAACAATTAAACAAATACAATATTTCAAGCAAGCACACTGTGTTGAAAAGCCAACAATACTAAACCTTAGTACTTACAATTAATCAGAAATATGTCTTTACATTTTTTTTCTTTGTGTTTTTTTAATTAAATATTGAAGTAAAAAATCACCCTCTCACAAAGAAACACGAAATTATACACTAATTGTGCTCGGATCAGACGCATAGACCTTCCATATAACGTTCCAATTTTTTATTTCAAATTTTAGCTCATTATTTACTATTTTAGTTCATTAGCTCATTACTATACTATTTTAGCTCAATAGCTTATTACTTACTATTTTAAAATTTTTCAAAATTGTTTCAATATTACACTCAATCCCCTGTCCCTAACGAAAGCAGGACACGGCGTATGTATATGCCTGGAGAGCTCTTTGGTATATTACTTTGAATGCTGGACAATCTTGAGATTAAAGCCCAGGACGAATCAGAAATGGTTCTGTCACCTAAAAGAGCATGAAGAAAGTCGGAACGTTCGTCTTGAAGGCAAAAGGCGAAGGAACGAGATAGGCGGGGACATTCGATTCCATATCCATATCCACATCAAACTTGTACCTCTCCCTCTCGAAGCCAGACTCAAAACTTTTCCTCGTATGTAATTCGATATGGAAACGAAGTGGGAACGAGAACTCGCTGGAAACGAAAAACGGTGCATAGAGACGTAAAACGTCCTCGCTGATGCATAACTCGTGCTCCGAAAAATCCCTCGTCTACTCAGAAATTGTTCGGACCGACATAACTCGTCCAAACTAAGTTAATGCAATGCGTAACTACATATATTTATTTCATTCCTGTCTGTCACGTTCAAATATTTCGTTCAAAAATTTTCAAAATTCACTGTTCATATATGGAGAGAATTATATTCCCCTAGGCAATTTTTAACGGCGATGTTCGTTGCTTCTAGTCGTTTTGCTTATCCAACGATACCTGGTTCAAGCAACGTTTTACAAAGTAAAGTTTTGTTTGGTAAAGACTTGTAATTAAGAGTAGCAAATTGTATTGTATCTTAGGATATAAAAAACAACAGCCTCGAACCGAAAGTCGACCATCTTTGACTAGTTAGCCTGCCGCAAATACGGCATTTTTGAAGTGCGAATTGCTATGTCAATTATCGTCTGTTAATATTTGTCATTCCATTAAAGTTTTATTTAGTTTAACCTCTTGATTGGGCTCTATTTTATTTTAGTAAAATTTTATTATGACGTTGTTTATCTATTTTGCGATATATCAACTCATTTAAAAACTATGAACGAATTAAACAATTTATGTAGAAAGTCGCTTACTAACAGTAAGTACAATAAAATATGCAATGTGGCAATAATTTCAATGAAAAGTTCGGCTTATGACATTGCTATTGGTATATTTACGCCGTACTGAAGTTTCATAATTCTATGAGTAGTTGAATAATTTGACGATATTTTCTTTAGTTGCAACTTTTGCAAAAATCGTTCATCTTTGAATTTTGTGCAACCACAGTCATCATTAAACCTTTCGCTACTACGGGGGACTAAAGTCACCCGCTCCAAAAATGAAACCACGAGTTAAAACAACTGGCATATAAAAATACGTTCATGAAAAAATTATGAATACATTGTTATGAACACAAATCATTTTGCTTCTAATTGTAAGTACAATGTCACAACATTATTTTTTAGACAAAAGATTCAGCCCTGATGCTGAAGACTGCGCGCGCTTACTGTTCGCATTTTCGATGCGGCGCGCCGAAGGGATTAAGGCAATGAAGTTAAGGGGTACACCCTGTATTTCTGAAATTAAATAATATTTAACAAAAGATGTCAGTGTTCTACCGATTGTCATTAATTCGTTGAGGAAAATAATTAACGCGACCTTCAAATAACTCACAAAATTGTAATTATTTGTAACAAAATTTTGTAATGATACAGCATATACAAAGTATCTCACGAAGATATTCTCCAAAAATCAGCATATTACTTACAATGCTTGCGTAGTATATTCTTTTTTTTATCATAGATTTACAATTTCTTATAGATTTCATTCGTCGAATTCGTATAATGATAACGGATACGAAAAATGTAGTCAAGGACAATTAATATGAAAATTGTATGCATATTTAACAACAAATTATACATATTACAAAGGTATTAGAAGCACACGTTTAGTGTAACGTTACGTAATTTAAGACATCTAGTCATCAAGATCATTAAGGTGACTGAAGAATTATAGGCACATTAAGCCTAAGGCAAACACCATAAAGTACACCCTAAATAAGTTTACGTGCGATCAAGGTTTCCCCTTTCTCCATCGCATCGTCATGCGCCTATAAGACTATTCTAATTGCTAGAAGTAATTACAGTAAAAGAACTTGAGTCTATGAGCGATCAATGCTAATGACGGTAACGGTGAATGTATATTGTGTTAAAAACTTGAAAATTTAATTAGTTACGTATTGCTTTACGACCGATTATTTTTCAACCTCTCATTTTCCTTTCACTTAAATATACCAGCTAATACACTAATAGAATAGAATTAAACCCAAAACTAATATAATCTTAACATTTATTCGAAATAATTGAGAAACATTTTTAAATAAGAAAATTTTTGAATGGACAATTAAGCTATCAAATTCTTAATACTACATTTCAGTTATTTTTATTGAAAACTGACAGTTTCTTTCAGTATACACATAACTCAGAATATCGTGGCTGTTGTATTCCGAAGACTTTTCACCATAAATATTTATGCAATGAACATTTCGAAAATCTCTGCCTTTTGGATAATTCGCAATAAAATGATTTAAATTATCATTAATATGGATTTTTCGTCGACCTATATCTGCAAAGGCTTTCCATTTTTTTAGCTTTTTTTATTACAATTTATTATATAATTTATACTTCGCATTAGATTTTTATGATCGATGTTATTTTTCATTGCCAAAATAGGCATACCTCAGGAAGGGAATAAGTTTTCTACCTTATTGTTAGTGCAAACAACAAAGAAGAATTCATAAAGTTTATTCATTAAAGAATGTGCTGCATCTGAGCGTTATGTATGCAAGAACAGTTAGGAAACTCAGACATTTTTTAAAATATGAAACTATGAGTACCTAACTCCTAAAAGAAATATCAAATTTTCTTTATGCTGCAATATCTTAAGTAGATCAAGACTGATGCACTTATTAGTGAAACGTAAAACTCATTCATAATCTATCCAAATCAAACAGCAATACTATAAAAATATTGTCATTATGTTTGTTTTTGAAATAATGTCACACTGAAACTATTAATATAACAAATAATTACAATGCCTATATTTATTCCATCAAATGTCAGACAATAAGATCTCTTTTAGTTATTACTACGAAACGTTAATATTTCATTGTGAAAATTACTTACTAATTAAAATTTATCCTACTTTTCCACTGAATAAAAATATCAATTAACATTAACCATATACTGATTGCATTAACTATTTGGTTGTCCATTCATTTAAAAGAATCCATAAATTAGTAAATATCTTCCGCAAATCAAACATACAACAAAGTAGATGGCACATAAATCTTATTTGTCTCGATCCGATCAGCCACATCACATTCAGAAACTAAGTACAATTTCAGGAATACCGATGCTTATGTCCGAACGGCTTTATCCTGGACGAGTGACCCTCGTTCGCTGCTCGTACGGCAGCTCGTGAACGTAAGGGCGTCAGATCAGTAGGGTTGGAACGAAAAGGAGTCTCCTTAGGGCACTTAAGGGCGTCCTCGTGCGACCCTGTCGACCTCCACAACGAAGCGGATTCTCCAAACAACTTCATGATTTGCTTGATTGTGCCCGCCGATAACTGCTTCTGGATACATGCGAGAGATTCACGAGAAAGTGGAAACCTCACCGTTTTATCGGAAACTTCGAATCTATTGCTTTTCTTCCACGAAATCCTATCTTTGATTTACGTGGACCCTTTGTAAGTCTTCCGCCTGATATCTACAAGGAATTCTATGTGCATGTATGTCAGGAAGATCATTCATTGACAATGGGATTAAAAGTGAATATCTTCATTCTAATACCAGTCATGTAATGTACACAATCAGAGGACATAATAATATTGGTAATGTACCGACTCTCCAGTTAGAATTTTTACAAACATTTTGTATACTACAACGTGACTCGAGCATCAGTTACCACTCCCTCATTCACCGTCAACAATCATTCCAAGTCCAAAATTCTATTTTCCGTCCTCGACAGTCACCATTCGTTACACATTCCGGAATCATCGTTCCACGCCTAAACATTCTTACTTTCCTACTTTGACCTTTCAACTTCTAAACACCGTCATTCCACTCGCACTCCTTTTCCAAAAACCTTGAAAAACCTTGTGTCTCTTTTCGCGGGGCTCAATCGCTAGTTCATTCTCATTGCAACTTCACAATTAAGTGAGACTAATTCTAAGTCATTGCTAATTCTTATTCAAACTCTCACAAGTTTAACACTAGAACTACCGGCGTTAAATCGATCATACTTCAATATATTAAATAAGTTCTTTGAAAAAGAAGGAATCGAGTAGCAGAAGGGATGATCCATTCAGTGACTTATATCTTTTGTGATGAACGCAGAATTTTTTTTCTATGACTCTTATATAAACTTGGAGAATTTTTGGAAAAAATTGTGTACCAGTCACTTTGACTGGTTTGGTAGTTCTAGTGTTAATATTCATTTCAACGTCAAGGTCTCATTATTCTCTTATTCTCAGAGTATTTCATCAACATCACTGTATCGCTGTTCGAAGCAGACGACGTTTAAATATATCGTACTAACAATAAAAAGTAAAAGTCCTCTTGTTCCGGTGGATCCAGAAGCGCGAATAGAGTTATTTGCTATTACGTATTATGCAGAGTTCATTTTAATAAAACACCATTCGATGCAATTGCAAGTGTGAGAATCACCGATTTCCGATTAGCAAATGTATTATATTATCGACATTTATGACATATGTAGAATTTCAGGCGTAATAAAATTTCTGTTATCAGAAACCTAATAAGGTCTTTAACTAATTACAACACTCGCTTAACAAGGAGCTCCATGTCGGTAGCCTGCCCGAAGCGGGTCTGGTTAACACGGAAGCTTTATTTCCAGCAACCACGTTACGAGTAGCGTTACGGAAGTTCTGGAACGCACGTTTACGTTCCCGTACGTACGTAGCCGTGTATGTGCGTGTTCAGGAAGGACGCACTGGGCAAGGTACAAGTCTGCCAGAGCGAAAGGCCCTTGGCCAACCAGATTTACTACGCTCTTCTGTAATTATCATCATAAAGTCGACTTTACGAGCAGTAAGAGCCCTCGTAAAGGAATGCTTCATTTCGCCCTCTCCCCTCTCTGCAACCGCTGTCGACGACCCTCGGGCTACACAACCTACGGGGAACCTTGGTCTTCTCTCGACCATTCTCTGTTTCTTTCTTTCTCTATCTCTTTCTATCTTTCTGGCTTTCTGATTCTCTCTCATTTTAACCTTCAAACTGGCAAAGACTATCCTTACCATTCTGCGCGACGTTACCCTTCGACCGCATCAGGAACGTTAAAATCTGCCAAGGGCTAACTTTTACTTCTTGCTCTGGACGCACCAAATGGTAGAGTTTCGCGGCGCATTTCAGCAGTAAGAACCTTCGTTCGGGGTGTCTTAAGAATGATGGTCGAGTGAAACGATGATATGCATCATGGAGGAAAATTGCAATTTATGTCTACTTTCTTAATCCCTTCTTAGACAATAACGAGTGATACTTCTGTTGCGCTAAATTGGGTAGGAATCTTTGCTATAAAATTGAAAATATCAGCGAGATGTGAAACGATAAAATTATTTCTATAATGTTAGTATTACGTTAAATTATGCGATATATCAAGAATCACTGATCAATTTTTAATCTACCAATTTAATTTTAAATTATTGCGTAGGCAGTAACATAAGAAATTGTACATACGACGCGGGGTTAAGTGGAATAAGTTACGGGAATTGATGTTTATTGTTTATAATCAGAATTTCAGGTAAAATTAAGGATATTTTTATTGTGGTCCACCATCTCCATCTTTTTTAACTGTGTGTTCCTCCATGTTGGCCTTTTTTCTAAGGATCAGGGATTTTCTTTTATCATTTAATATTACGACGATAAGAAAATTATGACGCTTGTGCTTCATACGACAACTAAAGCTATTACACTGTAAGCAACAGCTAAGACAATATTGTTTTTCCATGTCGTTTTTTAAAATTATATATAATTATGTTTTCTATTATTTAAAAGTACAATTTAAATTAATATTTCTTTTGACTCTACACATACAAAAATTCATGAAAAGTATTAGATATCGTTCCTGACATAAACCCAATGATTTACTGTCCTGGTAATAATTATTAATCGAATACAAATTGTATAATGAACTCGAAAAAAAATAATTTTAACATAGAAATAATAATCAAAAACAGAAAGGTAGCACGGTAAACTATTTTTCATTGTCTTCGCCTAGAACAGTCCTTCGAAGATATGAAATGTATTGTTTTAACACTATGCTTGTATTAATAAAATAACACATTAACTTTCAATATTTTTCCACTAATTATAAAAACACCACAAGACGGTTTAGGAATATGGAGATCCATTATGGTCCATCGAATTTCAACAAAGCTATAAGCTTCTTTCGAAATTTTGAATCATTGCCCAAGAACATGGTATTGAGTATTTTATAAAAATTAAGCTAATTCCAAGACGAGGAATTAAGACGAATAGAAACAACTGTAGCAGTAACCAAACACGTATATTTTATTAACACTATATTTGCCATGTGACCAACAATGTGTTTACTTTCTAAGACACACAGCACCGTCTCCGTCTGCTGCCTGAGGAAACTACCCCGGTAATATCAAGGTTTCCATTAATGCTTTGTCGTTTAACCGAACAGCCCTAGAACGCCTACCACTGTCCATGGAGGATTACGTTTACCTAGCGGGAGAGAACAGGAAGTCTGAAATCGTTGTTCCGAATTATTATTGTTGTTTAATGAACAACTTCATTTTCACTAAACATATATTCCATTTTGATAAGCGTAAGAACGTTTTATATGTTGTATTTAATAAAACGTTGTATAAATTAGTATTTAAGCTTATCACGCATTGTCACTGAAAGTCTGATAAAATGTCATATCTCTATTACCTGAATTATCTTGTTATGTCTTGTTTTAATAAAAATATATTTAATACGAAATCAATTTTAAAATGAATTTTAATTTGACATCCTCAATTTTCTAAAATCTAAATACATGTTGAATATCTCCCCATACATTTTCATTCCGTACTATGCGATTACTTTTAACGTCGAGACTGCAAATGTACATCAACTTGTAATCGTAATATGACAGTTACATTAGACTTAACTTCACTTTATAAACTCGTTTATTACGCTGTCGTGTATCTTTTGGAATTTCATGACAATTTAAAAATTTTAAGAAAAACATTGAATGTAAATAATAGAGTTACTCTTCCTATTTTCTTTCATACATTTTTAAAGTTCAAAATGAACTGAAATTCCCTTTTGTGTAAGCCATTGAATTTATAATTTTATTAACCAACCTGCTGTACTGAAGTTAGCATGCGGTACCATTTAAAATACTTAAGTACACCTAGACATCTCGGATAATTGTAATTATAGTAGAACAAAAAGGCAGATATTCGATAATCTCTGTTAAGTACAATGTATTCTGTAGAACATATTTTTTTTTCATGAAGGAAATAAATAACCAACTACGTTAAATCCCAGTTCTTCTAGCCAGTAATAGGTAGTTTTTTGGAGTCGGTCGAAATAAAAAGTAAAATGTTAGTGGGCTACCATAATTCATTAATGTGGGATCGGGTCAGTACCCTCCTATAAAGAACTTACAATCAGAGGACATGAGAAAGAAGTGCTATCAGTGAGAGGTTGCTGGCGCAGTAGTTCTGCGCCGACTTTTTCACGATTCTACAAATTAGGGCCTTGTCCGGGATCCAACCCATTTTTGAAGTTCGTCAAGGATAGGAGGAGCAGCGCCGGCAGCGATCCCAACGGCGAATGGAGAAATGCAAAATTCAAAAGACGATCGGCCTGTGCGTTTTCAGAGTTTTCCAGAAACGAACCTGCTAGGCAAAGCGATAGTACTGCGAGAATTGCGAGAAAATAAGACACCTATGTGTGTCGACGTTCCAGATCCAGTGAGATTGCGACGATAATGCGCCGTCGATAAGAGAAGAGACGAGAGCCGACAGTTGAGGGCAAATATCCTGTTCAGGACGGCCGAGTATGGGATCGGGCGGAGGCACTCCTAAAAAAAACTTTAAGAGAAAAGGACGTGAAAAAGTGCCATAAGGGAGAGGTCGCTGACGCTGTGGTTCCGCGTCGACCCAAGTCTCGACGTTAAGCTACTCAGGCCAAGCACGCTGCTTGGACTGGTTACCGCGCGCCTCTCTTATTTTTCACGATCCTACATTAACCCTGTCTCTTCGAGCGCCGGATATATCCGGCATCCGCGCGGTGACCTGTGCGTACGAGCGCCGGATATATCCGGAATCCATATGATAATTACCAACTGTAATTGATCTAGTGTTTTTTGAATAACTAATATAATTTTGTATAAGGTATTTTCATATTAAAAATGTGAAGAATACGTGCTATATTAGAGCAACAATTGTTTTATTAAGCATAGTAATTATTTAAGATTTAAAAAATGTATATACAAAAACCGAAAACGCGGGTTTTGGAGTCTGTCGCTTGAGCGCCGGCCGCGCGAAAACGCGTATTTCGTACATTCAGTGATCAGAAACGAGCGAATAAGGCCGTCGCACAGTGGGGTATTTGGCCCGAAAAGGCGGACAAAAGTATTTTACCTTTATTTATAGGCTCAACATAATAATATGATAGGTCGTACGATTCGTCTTAACATCAACTATAACATTAAAAAATCAAAAAGATGTTTTAACATTTATAAGATTGAATTCACGGTTATTTTTTGTAAAAGAACAATTTTTTCAACATTTTTTCCTCAGATCATCGAGAAACCATGGTGATGATGTTATATTTGCATTGAAAAGCTGAAAATAATGATTTTTACACATAAATTAATTCAAATGACATATATGGACATTCTGCATGAACGATTTGAGGGTTTGGTTATTTCTCGCGGAGGTGACGTGAATTTGCCACCAAGATCGTGCGATTTGAGCCCACTGGACTTTTTCTTGTGGGCTTTTTTGAAGACGTAGATCTGTGCCAATAAGCTGCAATCAACCGATGCGCTCAAAACCAACATAACCGAAGCCATGGCTCAAATTCAGCCGAAACTATGCGGCAGAGTCAATGAAAATTGGACCTCTCGGATTCGTGCCACTGTGCGAAGCCGCAACGGACATTAGAACGATGTTATACTCCATACATAATGGCATACCTAGACTTTTCAAACAAAAAAAAAATTTCGTCCACACCTCACACACAGCTTGTTTTATTCCATTTCAAAATCGACCCGCCTTTATTGGAAAACCCGTTATTTCAGCTAACTGCAGAAGGAAGTAAAAGCCTAAGTTAAACGCTTATTTGGAGCATCATATAAACATTTAAGTGCCTGCAATGTAAAAAGTTTCGTAGAAACGTCGGTAAGACGTCACGCAGGGCAACGCAGCCGAACGCACAGGCGTACGCGAAACGCCGCTAAACGCTTAGTACTAAATTAGCTATAAAATTCCAATCCGGACATATCCGGAATCAAACTTTGTTGGCTTATAATCACTAATCTTTAACGAACGTAATAAGACCAAAAAGAGCATCGGGACTCACTCAGAACTATAACAAAATCGTTAATGAAACTTTATCATGGTAAAATAATTACTGAATTATTAGATATCTGCAAATATAAATAACTACATAAATAAGTTTGATCGAAAAGTACAAACTATTTGGAATTGTATCACGTACTTGAGAAAATAAAATTGAGCACTTTGTTGTCCACATGTTCAACAACTTCGGACAGTAAAAAAATTTCAAATTACGTAAAATGTTTGAAATCGGCTTTTGTCCGCCTTTTTGGGCCAAATACCCCACTGTGCGGCGTTTGGGATTAACCCCTTGCCGTACAATAACGAGTGCTACTCGTGACGCGATAAATGGAATAGTCAATTTTGAAGTGTTCTAAAAATTATTTGATAACAAATATCAGTGGGTCCTGATAAAATAAAATAAATTCTACGCTATTCAATATTACGTTGTCATTTACTATATCTGAAATTAGGGTTTAGATTGTTATTTTACTAATTAATTCAGAGTCATTGCACATTTAATCACAAAAGAAATGGCACGGCAAGGGGTTAAAGTGGTCGATATGTTGTCGGCGCTCAGGCTTTAAATGTCTCTTAGGTCGCCGGCTGTCAATGTGTTAAGTTCTATAGAATATTTTGCATATTCAAACATCTCCTTGACCCTTTGTCCTTCAATAACAACTGCCGCTCGTGGCGCGATATATGGTATAGGAAATTTTGTAGTTTTCAAAAACTATAAAATTAAAAATATCAATGGGTCACCATACGATCAAATTATTTCTTATTGTTAGTTCTACGTTACGTTATTCACTATATTAGAAATTAGGAATAGCTTTTTACTTCAGCAATTAATTCTGAATTATTGCGCAACTTGCCAAAAAAGAAATCATGCGCGAAAGGGTTAAATGAATTTTTAGAAAACGCAAAAATAAAAAAAATTCAATTTTTTAAAATCTGCGACGAATCCGGCCGGTTATGCTACATTTTGTCCACCACTCTTGTAGGCTACATCAGTGTAAGTGATTTATTCTTCGTTTAAATATACAGGGTCCGTCAGCAAAATCCGGACAAAATTAAGAGTTCATTTCAAACACTTGTTTATTTAGAAATTACTTGTATTGATGAAAAAAAAATGTGTAAATTAATTAGGGGATCCTTTTTAAGTTTTATCATTCAGTATAGCCTCCTTCCGCTGCGATGACTTCTTGGATTTTTTATCTGAAGCGCGAACATGTGCTTTTCACCTGATCCTTGTACAAATTCGAGAATGCTGCCTCTATAGCGACCTGAAGGGGTGCCACGATGGGGTGTCTGGATTTAATAGACATCCTTTCAATAACGCTCCAAACATAATAACTTAGAAGCTGGTCAACTCAAGTCTGATCAATTGGGAGGCCAGAAGTCTTTGGAACGAAATATTTCGACATTATCGGAAAACCAGTTTTGCATTAAATGACTCGTATGAGCTTGTGCGTCAACCTATTGTAAAATGTGGGATCTCCCGGATGCTAAAATTTCCATCTTTGGCTTCACTACCGAAATTATGACCCGGAGGTATAGTTTATTGTTAATGGTTTCACCCTTCTTAAAGAAATGTGGCGGGTTGCTCAGCTCTTTCGTCGGCAGCCGCTGTGCTTACAGACTTTTCTTTGGAATAAATTCGCCTTTACCGATTAGCAGAGCCTTCCACAAACTTCTCTACAGTCGCATACCTTCGTACAATATCATAAACAGTAGAATTTGGGTATCTAAAGAATCGAATAATTTCAATAGCTGAACGCTCAGCGCGAAGCGCTTCAGTTACTGCTGCTTTGTGAATATATTCCGAACACTATCTAATCAAATCTGCCATTTAGATGTTACATACGTATTGTACATACGTATGCCTTGCTCGAAAAGAAAGAAACATCTACTGCTGACATTAGATGTAGCGGGAAAATTAAAATAGAATTTTGTCCGGATTTTGCTGACGGACCCTGTACATCACCTCCTTTTCGGACACTTATTGAATTCTATATAATGAAATAACGACTAACTCCATTAAACGATTCAATTTTTTATTATTGCTACAAAGCAGCTCTACCATATCATGATGCATATTGATGCAACACGAAGTAAACAATAACACTAATGGTATGTGTTATCGAATTAAATACAGTATTTTCTCAATACTTTATTCAACCGAAATATCTGTGTCAGCGAAATTCTAATGACTCAAAAATCAAATCACATTTTGAATTAGTCGAGTTTTCAAGTTTTGCAAGGAATACGTATCATTACCCTACCGGCGCGCCGATAAGTTTACGAACACCACTCAGTCCTCGTCAACACTTTTTCTTCTTCTACCGATATTGCCATGATCGAATTAACGATCGGCTTTGTGCACTACGTTTGGTACCTGCCAAATGCTTTAATGCCATTATCTTCATTAGCGACGGAACCAGCGCGGATTACAATACCTAATGAACCGTCTCGTGGCGGGTAGGAGCAACTTTTTCCAAGCTTTCTCTTTGTCTTTCTTCTTCCCGTCTCGTCTACCCTCCACAACTGTGCTTGCTCTTTTCCTATCCCTCGTCCATGTCGGCTTTCTCTTTTTCCCCGCTGGCCGCCAATCTCCTTTTCACGAGGACCGTAAAAGCCGAATAAAAATAAACAAATTTGTTTGTATCGCAAATGCAAGAGGTCCTTTGAGCTGAGCGAGACGACCGAGTATACTGGTTAACTCGAATTTGCAATTTTAATTACGCGCTGTGTGACGAGATGTGCAAGAACGAAAAAGAGAGATAGTGGAAGGTGGTAAATGGGAAGACAAAATTAACCAAACAAAGCAGACAGACTTCGTTGAAAGGGAAGACAATTCCTGGGGCTACCTGCCTCTAATCGATAGTATTTGTATTGCACTTTTCTACGAAATTATGAAAATTCTACAGTTATAAAATATTCCGAAATGCATAAGTAAGGAATATTTCAAGCAGCCAGCATTAAGGAATTTAATGATAATACCATCATGGTGAAATTTCATCCGGGTGCAATATTCTGAAAATCAAACGTAAGCTAAAATTATTACTTTTTTTTCCCGGTTAAATTGAAGTTTTCATCCATGATAGTCTGCAATGATGAATTATAATTATTACCCTTGTGATACTCATAATTAATTATAACACTTATACTACGTTCATTTTACACTATCATTCATAAATTAAATTCAATACGGTGAAACTCCATTGTTGTGTGTCCATTATTATTTACTTCGTTTAAATATGCAAAAGCATTATTACATTTGCAACTTTAAGTCAATTCAATGCAAAATTAACTACGACAGATTGCTGTGCCGATTGTAGCTGTGCCGCAAAGAGTTAAAATTATGGAGTTTTATTGTATAATTGTTTTAACGTTAATCTAGATCGGAATTACTGCCATCTAAGAGCGTTCATTAGCAAAAGTAACTTTTCACTGTGATTAAGCTTTCTTCTGTGCCTGATTCATTTATAAATGCCTCGTCGTCTTTCAGTACGATGTATGAAAATCTCCGTTCTTCCTTAAAAATATTAATTTTTTAATAATTGTCGCCGATGCCATAATAAAACGTAAAAATAAATAAAATAAAAGTATTTTAATAACCTTATTCAATTTTTACCTCACAAAAGTGTGTAAAACTTTACTCGTTACTGAGATTATTTTCCAATCACAGGTGCAAAGTTAAATACTTAATTTTTAGCTTCTAATTATAGTGTGTACTTTAAATCTTTTAATTTATCGAAGCAGGAATATTATAGAGTATGAAGGACTGTCTTTTAAAAATATGCCTCGGGTATTTTCAGTCACAATCTAAGAAATGTAGAAATATAGTGTTGGCTTACTTAATGAACAATAGTCTCATGTAAGGATCAGCAGCTGTACGAGAAAAATCTCTTGATCAATGACACAAATTGCAGTTAACGATACTTAATTACCTGAATCTTTATCGAATCTTAAACACCGAAATTTTTTGATTGCACTCATTGTCAGCCACATGCGGAAGGACATCGTCAAAAAGATTTTATTGCGTTTACTGCTTCTTTTCTTGTAATATATTGTATTTAATTAAAAAATTTGATGTTAAAAATACGTTACAAACGCAAGATTAAGTAACTCTAGATATATTTTTTACCGGTCAATTTATTCAAAAACTTAGAAGTGAGCCCAATTGTTCTGGAGAAGATTGATAATTAAACTTAGCTTCATGAACAATTTATATTATTAATGCTAATTCTCTTATGGCAAATGTAATAAATTATATTTTTCATGTTTCCAGCATATTTTAAATGAATTCACAATAACAATATTAACCTGTTAACCGGGCGTGACGTATAATTACGTCAGATCTGAAAGAAAACTCCAGTAAGCTTGTCGATTTTTTCTTCCTTAAAATTTTTAAACGTAATATGTTGAACGCATTACATTTTATGTCGTTTGTATCCGTTTAATCCTGACGTAGTACTTTAGATGTAATGATATTATTTCTTACTGTAAAAAAAAATATTCCAATTTGAAACAAGTTGAACAAAAATTAGTTCCCCGGTTAACAGGTTAATAGATATATCCCAAATAGTTTAATCCGTTTAAGCGTCAATATTGATGAATGTGAAATTGGTACATCCGACGTTATTGATCATAGTCTTTTATTCGCTTAGTCCTCTAATTTTCATTGTACATGACGCAAGCTTTTCAGTAATGTCAAAGTATAATTATTGAAGAGATAACACAAATCAAGTCCTACTGCGGATAATTCATCTACGTATTACCGGTATGCAATTATTCCAATATTACATTACGTGGGAAATAATGGAATGAACGCAATCTCCCCCCATCAGTTTTTCCACGTCTCCAAGACGGAAGAGGGTAAAAAGGAGAAGCAGAGAAAGAGGACATTTCTGCTATCCTTTGACTCGTTCCGCGGTCTGTGGGTGCATTAAGAAATGCCGAAACAAAGGCAGAGACGAGAATGCCCGACGACTTTTCCAGGACGAATAAACGAGGGGACCACCACCACCACCACCACCACCAGTGTTATCGACAAGGCTGCTCTGTCTCTTTGCCTTTGCTACGTTTTAAGTGGCAAGTTGTCTTAGCCGGCGCTCTTTTTTGTTTCCTTCGATCCGTCGATTCGTCAAAGACGAACTTCGGGTACACATGAGTCGAAAATAACCGACCCAACCACGGCTCCCGATTTCTTTCAAAGGAGAAGCTCGCTTTTTTCAGTAAAGCCTGACAGTAATGCGAAATATCAGCGTCACTGTGACGGCTATTGTAGCAAAATGCTTTGTTACGTTGCAGGGAGTAATACATAAATTTTGAAATACAAAGAATGGAGGAGAAAAATTTATTCCATTTCTTCGTATTTCTTACAAAGTACTGCTTCTTAGTGCTTTATACTTATTACATTCAATTTAATATCAATCAACAATAACGATCTTAGAAATATATTACAGATAAATGTTTGGAAATCTTTTTTCTCCGTTTGAAATTTGCAATTATGGGTATGGTAATTACAATCGTAGCTTTCTTTAAGATATACTGTATTTCTTACAATTAGCAGACCAAGATTCTAACAAATTTCTTCCACGGAACATATCATGTTTCCAATTTATTCCGTATTTATCACATTAGGCCTCAGGAATTTGACTCGTATCTCTTGAAAACTTTGACAGCTTTCGCAAACTCCTATTACTGGCCTGCCACATGGGAACAAGCCGTCGTTTCTGGCGGGTTCACACTTCACACTAGTGTCCAGGATGTCACATGATATAACGTATCGACTGTTCTTGACGTATCTACATGCTAACAGTTAGCTGCAGTTTGTACGACAGTTCCAACGTCAGCTACCGCAATCGAAGTTCAGACACTGGCCATCCAAGATTTCATCGACAATTGGATACTATTAACAGAACATTTAGAAAGGCAGCCGATATATCGTGTTACCGGAAAGTAAAGTAGCATTGAACGTATTATACTAATTTACCTACATGTTAAAGATGAAATTAATGTCTTAACAGTAGAACTCTCAAGCTAGTCTAATTGTAAGTGACTGATTCTTCATTTCTTTGAAAAATGCTAAGTTCTATACCTCTGCCAGTCCTTCACTTTTCTACGAGTGTCATAGTAAACGTAAGGTTCTGTATTATTCAATTTTTTTCCCTTGTTATTCCACTTATTTTAACGTATTAGGTACCATATTTAAATAGACTAGATTACTCTGTGGTATTTTTAGTGTTAAATCAGATTAAGATCAGAATTCCTAAGTATCGAGGTTCCATATGAAAGCCTAAGGGAGAGTTTCTCGAATCCTAAAGATCTTATATGTGACAACTTTAAAAAAACAACTTCTGTGGAAAATTGTACACTTTTTGACGATATTACAGATTCAAAATAAGTTAACATATGTTTTTATATTAATTTTATTTCTTCTGTTCGCACAAAATTAAATAAAAATGCGAAGCATTTTTCTATCAAGAAAGATAGTACATGTTTACAATATACAGGATATTTTGTTTGCAATATAAGACAGTATAGGATTGTTTATGAGACCCTTCCGGCACATGTAGTTTATGCATTAATAACATTTTTTTGGGGCTACTGGTGCATCTGACCTTTTTACTTTTCGTTTTACTTATGAATTAACTTGCTCCATTTTGATTGTTCTGTTTCTTTTATATAGAATGCTATTCACATATAATAATGAGAGTTTCAAGATAATAAATTTGAATGTGTATACGACAATAAAGAATTTCTTTTAAGTTGTTCATAAAAGGAATATAATCAGTGCTGCAAGTTTTATAAATCCTGAACGTGAAATCTCCTCCCTTCATCATAAGAATTTCTGGGGTCAAGAACAAATGTAAAAAAATTTTATTTTACATAATATGAATAACTGTATAGACACCTAGTGTAACTTCTACACGAAAATGAAATCGTTAAAAAGATTTATTTACAATTTTATTAATCACAACGAGTAAATAAATTCCAATTATCTTGGACTAAAAGCAGTACTTCTTACATAGATAATTACACCTGATGTCAAACTTTCACAAACGTTATAGTTGACTGAAGGAATTCAAATTAAAATATTGTTATCACTAAAATTAAGAATTCGATAAGATAGGGCTCAATTATTTATAACTAGACTCCGGATGTTTATGCAAATGCATATTTTTATAGAAAACAGGTAGAACAATAGGACCTGGATAGAAACATGTTTTATGATTAGAGAATTCGCAAAATATATTTTTTACTGTGCACTTTTTGCATAATGGATATGGTTTTATGTATTATATTTAAAAATATGTGCAATGTGTTATGAGATATATATGTTCTTAAGACTGCATATGTACTTCGCGCTCATGTCTATTTCGCATCATGATATCTATTTTATGTTTTATGTTGATAGGGAGTTCAGACATTTAAAGAAAAATATGCTGTAGCAATTAAGACACCACAAGATGTGATCCAACAAAATGAACTTACACGAAATTTAATATTTATTAATTCCCATTTAAGCGCCCACTTTTTGTCGCGATAGAAAAGTTGGAAAAAGTTGATTTGCCGTCAGATATTTCAATGGAAATATTAGGGGTACCGAAAAGTAATCAAAATTTTTCTTTGCCGGCGAAAAAAATCGATTTATTAAAGAAATTTTAAATACTTATTAACAAAATAATTTCCGTAATTTTCGAACACTTTTTGCCAGCGTAACAATAGTTGTTCGATTCCTTTTTTAAAAAAGTAGTTCGTTTTTTTGTTAAAAAATGTTTCGAATTACGTTTTCACGTCTCCAATTTTGATTACCTTTCGGTACCCCTAATATATACGAATTACAGCTATCATTTAAAAAGTATAATTCAAAGTATCATTTAAAAAGTTTGAACAATTAATTGTACAAGATCCAATCGATTCGTTAGAAATCTACTGGAGTAAATATAAGTATGCACCGCTTACATCGTGGAGCGATCATTTCATGTAAAATAATATTTACGGATAATTGTCGTCAAATAGCACTATCCAACTTGAAAAAAATGTTAGTTACTTAGTATAACACAAATTATGTAGTATATTTTATGAAGTTACTTATGCCGTCGTGGCGAGAGACGTCTCGGTATTCAAATGTTTAGAATAGTGACGTCTCTCGCCACGACGGCATAAGTAACTTTATAAAATATACTACAATTACATTGTCACAATAATCACAAAATGTTTTGTTAATTCTGTATATTTTCCCCGCAGATTAGTATGTTCTTTGTACGTATATGCATATACTTTGTGCATATTTGCATATCTTTACGGCACAAATAGCATATGCATATTACATATTTATTGAGCATAAACATCCAGAGTCTATTTATAACATTACATTTCGACATGATTGAAGTTCTGTCAAACGAATCCGTTGGAAGATAAAAAAAGAAAGGAATGCAAAGGGAACAATAGAGTATCGATCGGAAACAGAAGGAGCAATCAGAATATGGGAAAGCAACACGGACAGCCTTGGGCACGTTTTGAATAAGATCGAAAAAAAGAAAGAAGGAAAAGGAGGTCAAAAAGACGGCATCCCATGGGTGAAAGGGATTCACAGCCCTATCTGGGAATGATTTGTGAATATGCAAGGGCTATGGGACGCCTCCTTCGGGAGTTTCACGGTCAAGATAGTCCCGATTCCCTGAGCACCTAAAACACGGAAAATATTCGAGTGGACAGCCGCAAATTTATCGTTCACAGCAGCCCTAAATTTTCCATTACACCGTGAATCCCGAATACGTCGAAAAAAAATATGTCTAGAATTCGTTTCCGCTACTTTGCTCTATCACGAATGACATGGTACAAATTTGTATACACCATTTCAATAGTTTTTGTCCATTAAGTGATTTTAAATAACAAATTCAGAGCATGAAAGTGATTATTACAGTTACCGACCAGTACACATTATTCTTATTATTCGAAAAGTGAAAAAATAATAATCGCTGGTGAGTTACATTTACATTACTTTAATTGGCATGATAATGAATGTGTTTAACACTAACCATACCTGTGCCTTATGAATATCTATTCTTGTCGTATGCGATCATTTCACCAATTATAAAATAACGATAATATTTTTCTGAAAGAAATGCAAGTGATCGTCAATTTAATATAGAGCATGACGCAGAAACCTTCCTTCAATTAATAATACAAAAAATTACATATTTTCTTTAGACTGAACCTGTTATTTGACCGTAAATGGTACGGTTTGTATTAAAAGATTAGGTTATTAAAATGTTTGTTTTAGATATCGAGTAAAATCAGAAATGTTCCAGTAAATTGAAATAATTTAAACATGGGCTGATGATCGAAGACTATCTGCACCTAAGTTTGGAAACCGGTATTGGCTACCTACATCCATAATAATTTTGTTAAAGAATAAATACGAATATCTTCCTCGTGTTACAGTAATACATAATTGGCTAAAAAGCAATTAAAAAAGATTACTTGAAAAAGACTTCAAAGAATCCTGAAATCTGTCAAGGTCCATTAAAGCGATCACCGTAGGGACGTTAATTTTACTCCGGAATACGTAAATTCAAGGAAAGTTTTTCAATAAGGGTAAACGGAGAATAACGAAGCAGAAGGGCAAAGGACGTGCAGTCTCCGGAAAGTGCAAAACTGCATTTATCGTTTCGCTCTTCCAAGAGAAAGGGGTATTTCTTTCGGCCGTTATTATGGCTCTTAAGGTTGTTAACGCCTCACGGCAAGCACCGAGACCGGGTAATAAAGCTCTAAGAATACAGAGTCGATCGTAAAATGATAATTGCTGCCGTAAAGCTAAGTGATATTGAACTTGGTGTCGACGCCGAACGGTCGATCTAAAGAGAAACCGAAGCATTATGTGCCAGAAACGGGGCAGGTGGCTTCCTCGACGATATTCAGTGGATATTGCACTTTTACAAAGTTAGTCATTAAAACAATCTTTAAAATCTTTCTTTGGTTTCTTCACTAACATTGCGAAAAAAATACTGTTCTACTGATACATACATAATAGCAATTACTAACACGTTTAATGTCAGCGGTAATTTCTTATTAACCCATTCCCTCCCGACTTTTTCTTGGTTTGATAGTTTCTTGAAGAGGTAGTGTCACAGAGTAAAAACAAAAGTAATTCCTGAACATTACTGCATAAGAGGACAACTAAACCAGACTGTTTTTAACATATTTAATCTCACAAGCTCGTCAAATATCTAAATTGGATGCTAAAAGACATAGTTAAAATGAATAAATTCCCAAGGGGGGGATCATGGTAGTTACTGGGTTAAAATCACATAAGACAGAAACATTGAAAGTAAAAATAGTTGTATCTATATTTAGAAATACTTCATTTTTTTTACGTTAGCACTTTAATAACATATATATTAGCAAATTCGTGAAAATTATTGCTAACAAATCACAAGGGATTTCATTTTTAGCAACGTTGCTAATTGATGTATACTATAGAATTTAACGTATTAAATGTACCAAATGTGAATCATTCTTAATTCATGATCTCTATATATTTTGGTCTTTATTTTACTTTTGTATTATGGGGATATTGAAGAAACATTGACAAACAACTTTAAACGAAGACATAGAGACGGGTTCATTGATAATGTCCTCGCGTTACCACGTCAAAAACTCGCATTGTTCGGCCGTCAAATTGGCCTAACGAATTTGTATGACATTATTTTTGTACATTAGTATTTATGTACTTACCAATATGATTGCTACATGTTTATATCATTTAACGAAACATGGCTTTATATGTACCTATAACGATTGATTACAAGATATGAAGAACATTTTTTACATCATGCTTGTTACCGATTCAATTTTGTAAAACTCGTTTGATATTATAAATAAAGAATTGTTCCTTCACAGAATCCAATTCAGAGTGCTATCAACCAAATAGGGACTAAACGTGATAATGGAAATGTCATTTTATAAACTAATACGTACGGAAATTACTTTGCATTTGCATTTACATTCGCTAGATTCATTTTGTTAATCTTTTATAAATATAAGTGTCGCTCGTTTTAACAGACATTAATGTAAACTATATAACCTTCAATATCCCCTAGGGTCGTTTTTACCCAAATCGAGATTAAATTTTACCCACAATCGAAACACATTATACACGGCAAATAAATGTTATTCTCAATAAACTTATTATAAAGAAAATTAGGCAAAAAGAAAATCATTTTACTTATATATAGTAGACTAAGGGTCACAATATATTGTGAGTTTTAATATAATTTTTCGTAAGGATGAAGATTAATTAAACAATTTTCTACTTTCCACAATAACGAACTTCCAGCTGATATAGGCACAGAATAGACTCCACCCAGAAATAAAATGAAATCCGAAACATCGCATTAAATTCCCGGGTTTTGTAAGACCCCTCGAGTTTTATGCTCGACAATGAGTCGATTTGCACCAATCAGTACTTAAAATTTAATTGCAAAGCAACAGTAACTCAGAGCCCTCGAAAGCAGACTTAAGCCTTTGACACATTCACG
Source organism: Cerceris rybyensis (assembly GCA_910591515.1). Taxonomy (NCBI): domain Eukaryota; kingdom Metazoa; phylum Arthropoda; class Insecta; order Hymenoptera; family Crabronidae; genus Cerceris; species Cerceris rybyensis. The sequence goes on from OU342789.1 coordinate 727,132, forward strand.
CAGTATATTTTAATTCGACGAACAATAAATTCAACCCCTCCGCTCTTTAACCCTTCTTATTGCCAAGTTCCAGCCCTTTTCGATGATCCTACGCTTTCCCGCATTCATTCCGCGATCTAGCCCTTCGTATCCCTCCGTCTTTGACGACCTCTGCGACGACCTCGACACACGCGTACATACACACACACAAAGTGAGCGCTCGCGTGTTCCGGCACATGGGCACACGGACATTCAGTCCGTGTACACAGAGAAGGGCACACCTCGGCACAGGAAAGTTTCCCGCAATTTTGCGTCTCCTCGGCAGGAATAATTCATCGTGTCCCCGTGAAACTTTTACGATTTCCACCGAACGACGTGCAACGAGTCCAATCGAAATCTGGAGACATCAATGGCGTCTGCGCCGGGAGGCAAAAAATCTGAGGTGTGGAGGAATACATCTGGAAAATTTCACGAAATAGTATCCACGCGTGGTAATATCACGGAAATTCATACATGGGACGTAATGCGGGTATAATGCAAGCGTAAAAATGGGGCGCAAATTCGTCGAATTGAAGCGCGCGAGTGAATGTAACAAGCGTGGCTAGGGCGCCCCGTGGAAGTTTTTTAATGTGAGAATGTAGCACGTGCGATTATACGTGTCTCGGTGCAGTATGCATATTGTAACGGACAAAAAACGAGCAGATGCAGGTATTCGACGAAGTTCGCTACACTCCCTGGCACATAGAAGGTTTACAATTTAAAATGGATACACGTCCCGTTTTCACGTTATTTTTCTCGGTGTATGTTTCTATCTTTTTTTTTACACGGCGTTATATCAGTTGAAAACTGAAGTCGTTAAAAATGAAATTGTAATGATTATTTGCAAATAAAATGTAACGTGTTGAAAATGGAAATAGAAAAATATTGTGGAGAATGTAATGCCATGTTAAGTCTGAAGGATGGGAGAGATAAAATAAATTTCACTGTTTTAATTGTTTGCTTACTTTCAAAGAGATTTTGATATTACTGTAAAGCGGGAAAATCATTTTTCCCAAAAGGAAAAGAAATAATTTTGCATAACTTATATACCATTGCCATTGTTCGAATCATGGAATTGAAACGCCATAGAGCATTTTCGTCAAGATGTAATTTTATTCTTGTTTAAGTATTTTAATTTGAGATATTCTGACCCATAATTAGAACTCGCAATTCTTTTGTTTTGTATTATATTATTTATAAAAAGTTTGCTTAGTTATTGTTGTTGAAATCTGTGACTGGTTGATTGAATTAATAATATATTTAACAAAATGCTTATTACAAATTACTCATATCACATCATCGTTATGTAACACCACGTCAACATTGTTAAGAAAACACAATACCATACATACTTCATACTACACACATTCTGGGTTTTACCTATTACCACATTCATTCATATTAATAAGAATCAACGATATTCACAAAATCTACACATTATGTAAATCCGTTTACATTTGTATTTCTATTAAGCCAAAACGAAAGAAGATTTTAAACATTTTTTTGAAAGAGTGGTTCTGTACACTGATAGTCTGTCATACCAGAATACTGAAACTGTGATACTGCTCTAGTATTGCATTTCCTACGTAAATCAGGGGGTTCTGTCAAGTAATATGTTAATTAATTTGATCGGAAGAAAAACATTTAAATAAAAACCCAGAAAAATACACTACCAAGATTAGGTGTATTAATAGCCCTAAAAAGGTGCAAATATGCATATGAAAATAAAAACATGAATCTGACCACTACTGTCTTACTAACAAACTGTTCCTCATAAATATCTTTCTGATTCTTTTGGAACTCAGTAATCATAGTTAGTTAATTAACTCTTAATTCTACATATATTATATGCAATGAAAATACATATTACACGTCGCAGGACAAAACGCAATTAACTCAGAATTAATTTGCAATGAAATGAACTTTCAAATTCGACAGTCTGAAAGCCAGCCTAAGAGATAAAAAAATACTGTTTTATACTTTTTTCACCAGGGATCATCCTTTGGTTGATTGTATAGGTACTCATGCCATTCGGCAGCATTGAGTATAATTATTGACATTTATTGAGATACTTTTGCTGTTGTGAAAGTAAGCCAATGACTTATATTATATTTCACATAAAACAAACGAACCCCAAAGTATGTTGAATTTAACAGAGCGACTAATTAAGTCGACATTAATAACTCAAAGATATGGATGTATCAAGAAATTTAGTCGAAGCTGAATTGCTGCTGATCGAGAAGGGCGGGTGTGCGCGAAAAGGACGGAAGGGATTAAAATGGGCCGTGTGTATAATCTACTTTGCATTTCCAGGAACCCTTTCTAAGCGCGGCGACTAATACGGTAATGCATCGGAATCCCCTCAACGGGCGCAGTAGTTTCCGGTAGTCGTAAAGCCGGTTTAAGTAATTCCCGATAGAGGGAAGCTTTCTCAACGTAGCTGCTGCTGTGGATGCGTTTTCCCAACAAATCTCATCTTCCATCAAAAACCATAAAAATATAAAAAATAATTATTAAAACGAAACACAAAGGCAATATATTCTATACGCATGCTTTGAGAAATTCATAATTGACTACAGGGTGTGAATCACTGTCAATGAAGTATTGCTTCAGATATTTACAAATTGTTACATTATTGTATTTCGATTGTTGAAATCTAATAGACAGTGTTCGCATAGTATTTTTCCACAAAATTATAAATATTCTGCGGTTATGCAATATTCGAAAATGAATAAATAAGCAATGTTCCAAAAAGCCAGCATTAAGGAACTACGTTAATATCATCACGGTGAAATTTAAGTATAATTGAAAATTGTTGCCCTTTTTTTTCTAATTTCGAATCGAAATTGTGAATATCTGCTATAAACGATACTAAACTGAAATTCACATAAGCCACATTTTCATCCGTTATGATATTTAAAGATTGGTTATAATTATTTGCGTTTAATTATTATTTATTTTTATTTAAGTTAAAAACTCAACTGATTTTATACTGAAGGAAGTATAAACAACTAATTAATTCTCAAGCCCCTCAATTGACTTCAGGATTGGATAAAGTTCAATTATTGAAACGTAATCTTCAAATTCATTGGCAGAATACTACGTCGGACAACTTTGAGAATAATGTTAATTCGCAGAAGAATGAGGTAAAAATATTTAATTATAGCTTCCGATAAACATTTTTAGCAATGTTATTTCGAATATTCACCACATAGGTAACGACACGTTCACTTAGTTTTAATTATTTTTGTAGAGAAAAATCCTCCAATTAACAAGTCACTTTTAATAAATCATTTTTAATTTAGAATTATATTTCTCCAAACTTTAACACGTTCCCGCCGGCGCGGCGGTCTTATTTGTAGTTCTCGGTATCTGTCGGCTCTGTAATTCATAGTTTGTCCCATCGAGCAGCGCTGTTGTAAACTTAATCGCATATCGCTACGGCTGCAAAAAAAGCTAAACGTGTTACAACACTTTTTCGTCTTTGTGAAAATCAATCATCTTTGTGTTTACAATGTTTTAAGAAAACTCAGGAAAATAAATAATGTTTTTAATGTAATGAATTGAATAGATTTTGTTGACGATGTGATCATTTTTTTAATTGGACAATTCTAATTAATATATATTTGTATGTTGAAGTCGATTAAATTTAAAGAATTGTTTTGATTCAGTCCGTTTGCAAATTTTGTTTCTTTTTATTAAGAAAAAAGACACATAAAATTGATTGCTCCATTTGTACCACTAGTGGTACATGCCGCTCGATGGGACAATTGTGTATGTACCACCAGTGGTACAATCCGTCACATAGGACAGCCCTCTATGTACCACTGGTGCTATATGCCGACGGGAACGTGTTAAAACACTGAAAATGTTAACGGACTTACATTCGTCATACACTACACTATGAATTAGCAATGTACAAGATGGCAGCCGTTGCACTAAAGTGCTACCTCAGTATTGTAATATAGGACTTTGAATGATAAAGCAAAATGGGCTAGTGGTTTTACTAAAAAAAAGTAAACATCTCTATATGATGACGGACTCTACATGACTCTTCGATTTTTATCTTCGCGACATGTTTCTTTACAAGTTTAAGTCACAAGAGCTTGCAATGAGTTACGAGAACTTTATTAAATCAAATATGTGCCATTTTCTTTGATCAGCTTTTGCCACTTTTACAGCCACAATCCCGTCACTTTAAAACTTCTGCAATTCCTGAGCAAAAAATGTGTTTCACTTTTGCGCTGAAATACGATGAAACTTTTCCCTAACCCAGTATTTACCATAACTTTACAACTGTACAACTTAGGACTGTTGTTATTGTTCCACGCATTGTAGCCGCATTAGTGAGCAACTATACCTACTGTTTATGCGACACTACGATATTGTAACACGTTCCCATCAAATATTTATTCGAAAATGAAAATAACTATTTCCTTAATATTTTGGGCTCATATTTCCATGAAAAATCATCAGTGTCATTGTTTTGCTAGTATGAATCACGTAATACCTTAGATATTATTAACGTGTTCTGTGCAACGTATACTACTTATAGTACTTCTGATTTCCATTGAAATTTCCCATTCAGGATTCGTAACTGAATATTAAATCATAAAAAGAGAGCGAATATAGTGAATGTATTATGAAAAAGAAGAAGATTTGTAAAATCTTTACATTTGCACAGAATTATACATAATGTCATATAGTTAAAAAAATAGAATGGTCCAGATAGAGAACCATGCACACATGCCTGGATTGAACTAATTATAAAGAAAATGTAAATAAAAAATATTGACAAAGCCATTTAAAAAAAAAGAGAGAGAAGAAGCATTTTGTCAAGTTATTAAATTAAAAGAACATTAAACCACTGTTAATCATCGCATCTCATTGAGTCGATGCTTACACTCGTCGAGAACTTCACCTTAATTTTCCGCAAAGTGTACGTCCTGGATAACGACAAATCGCTTTTCCCCCCTGCTGAAAGTCTGCTGAAAGTTTCGTGGCAGAACGACACGTGTGCCTGCAAGGATCCTTCGTGAGGACGGGAACAAGGGGTAGTCGGGTCGAATAAGAAAGAAAAGAAGGGATGATAGAGAAAGAAAGAGGGAGAAACCGAAAGAGCGATATCCTCGACGTAAGGCTTCACAAATTGTTTAACTTTTGTAGGGTGGTGGACGACACCGACGATACAATAATGGCCCTCTGATGCGATTTTAACTTTTCACGCCCACAGCAAGCTGGATTCCATCGATGGAATATCGGGTGCGCCACGATAAAGCGATAAAATCGAGATACCGCTTGACAGCGATCCGTGAAAAAGTCTGTTTTGGACGTTCTTAGAATTCTGACCTATTAAATTCCTTCCGAGCGAGATATAAATTCTAAAGAATTCTCGGGATACCGTATTTTACGTTGGATTTCAACTCGTCTAAAATCACGGATGTGGAGAGTGTAACTATTTGGCTTGATGGATTATACAATTTCGTTAAGATATTCAGTATTATATTCGCAATCATATTTTCAAACAATAAAAATTCTCATGTAAATAAAATACGAATACACAGTTATTATATCACATGAAATTACTACTAATTCTTTGCTCTCCTATGTGTAACTCGACATTAGTTTGTATCTCAGGAACACCTTTGTCGAGTCTCACTCCACATTTTTTCAAGTCCAAACCAATAGATGTTAACGTACCAAGGAAAACCAGGATTTCATCGTAGAAATTTTTCAAGACATATCATGCACTTGCAAATCACAAGATACAACAATAGTGCAAATAAAGCATATATTTAACTGAATTTCTTTCTTCCTTTATTTATTTCAATTATCTTACTTTTCAGTTCAAGTAAATTTCAAACAAAACACTTTAAAGAGTTGGGGCTTACTGGTAACAAAATTGAAATATAATTCGGAGTGCAAAGGTTAACGCCTTCGTCGTAATAAACAGTTACCTTTGTGATAGACGAGACACATTTGTATCGTATCACATACTCTATTCATAGTTATGGATTTAGTAATTTGTTTTTTACCTATGTATATGTCACTTTCAATTGCCATGGTCCTTTTGCATGAGACTTATAATTTGAAATGGAGTCCAACGAGATGTCCAACGACATACTGCTACTAATTTTGAGACATGTACATCGTATGGCCAGAATCGTTTAAGGCTGATGGAGATTTAAATTTGACGCTATTTGTTAGTAACACTAAACTTTAATTGAAGAGTTGCCAAAGCTTCACCCTGCATTCGACAATTCATCGAAATCGAGTACACGTCATTGAGTTATGTGATCCTGGAAATTACTTTTAAGGTCATCAGTCTGTACAACATTTCTCTGTACTCCTGGACTTCAATTTTCGAAATGTAAATATATAAAAAAATGTTTGTCCCCATATTCGGTATTTCTACGATTATATATAAATAAAGTTTATCCCCGGAACTGCTAATGTTCTCTTACATTTGCGAATTTCAAAAATGTCCAATTCTGATTTCGAATTATTTAGTCGAAACAAGAAAAAGTGCAATGATACGAATTGGAGGAATGTGTATTCAAATCAGAAAAAATTGTGAATGACTGTAACTCACGCATGATCATTGTATATGTTTCAATGATTTTACCCATCGGCAGAAATGTTGATACTATCGGGGACAGGACAATGTACTAGAACAGTGATGAAACTATCTTCGAAAATGTTTTAATATAAAATTACTGTTTCACTATGAATGACGGTATTAATTATGGTCATGCAAAAGCTTCAACTTAAACCAAATCAAGCTAACTAATATAAGAATATTCTTAAGAATATCGTCAAACTATAAATCGATGATTAAGAATATACAAAAAAGTTGTTCAAAACGATGACTTCTCCAGCATACTTCAAAATCATTCAAATGAACAACGCATCCTTATTTCGAATAGTTACCACATGCTATAAAACAAATTGTAACCATGCGACAGTAAAGATATGCAGAATTTCCTGTTTCATTTTCTTTCCAACTTCTACCATGTATTTAAATTACAGTTAAATATTTAATATATATTAATACATTGCACGTTGCCACTAAGAAATCCATAGAATAAGAAATCAATGAATTCACGCGTCAAACACTTTAAGGACTTGGATCCATAGATATCTATCTTTTTATTTATATTAATCATGCATGAGGATAGAGATTGCATTAAATTCTTAAAAACCAAAGACATGCGAAATTGAATCAGTCCAGACTGTACCACTTGAAAGAAGTTCCAACTAGAGAAAAGTTGAAGTAAACACCTTAGGGTGACACGTAACATTGAGTGACTGGAGAAAACGACTTGGAGAAAAATATGAAGCTAATACGAAGAAACTCTTGTATGTCTTCCAGGCTTCGTTGTTCCCAGGTAACGCCGGAAGGTAATTAGCTATCAAGTTACCTTTCACCTCCTGCTTGCCTGCCTAAAGCTTACCTGCCCTCCTGCCAGACTGACTACCTACCCGCTTCCTCTGGATCCATTTTCAGACATGCAATTACGTCTGACGGAAATGGAAGGCACATTCACATATAAAGTACATAGAATGAAAGAGGGCACTTGCCCCTTATTATTATTATTGTTCCGTGTGTGTTTCAATTGCTTCGTTCGTAACTCTGGCATGGCTTTTAATATACTAAGATTAAATATGTCTTCCAACTGTGTATTAAAGACGTCATCCCGAAAAAGGTGATGGGAGAAAGCAATATTAAATACAAGAACATGCAAACCACAAAATAGATTAGCCATCATTAAACCATTTCATTAGAGTTCCATAGCTTTTCGTTCTTTTGCCAGACATCTCAAATGTTTGTTATAAATGGTAGCCCAAATAAAAAGAAACAGAGGAAACATTTACTAGACATATTTATCGAAATCTGCAAAGGTTTAATATTATCCAATTTTGTTTGAAAAAAAATCATTTGGCGTGAAGAAGAACACCATGTGGCGTAAATTATGTTTTACATGGCAAACAAGACGTTTACACATTAGAGTGAACAAATAATTTGGCAAGTAGGACGTCTCCAGACAAGAAACGTAGATATCTTTATCATTACTATGCGCAATGGCCACACTTCCTATACTTTATTTATAAAACAAGTGTAGTCACTAATCCTTTTGCAGATGTGACAAAAACAACAAAGAAAAAAATTTTAAATCCCTGCTCAAAAAATGTGAAGGAATTCATTTCAGTGACTAGGATCATACATGCTTCGTAAGTTCATATATATCAATGGGCACCATCTCAATAAGTCGAACAAGCTAAACACTATCACTTCTTTCAACATCTAAAAAAACACTAAATCGAAAGCGGAATAAAGCAAAGGATCTTTTCGAGTGGTAGAAATCCGGGGCACGAGGACGCGGTCCGTGATTTCGGTGCTCCCCAACCACCATAGATCACCGTGTCGCAGCAATTGAGTTAGGAAGGAAGGAACCAGTTCGGCAAACATTCCTGTCTCCTTCTTTCCTTTTCTTCCTCCTTAACCTGTTCACTCTTAGCCATGAAATTTATGACTTAAAAAAGTCCTGGACGGGCGAGTCGTCCGCTTTATCTCTAATGTACTGATCTTGCCTGCGTTGGGAAGAAAGCGCCCCTTGGTTACTCTTACTACCCCGTGGACCTTACACTTGGACCAAGAAGGCGACCCTACGATCTGGATACGGGATCCACCTCCCAATGGTACACAGGGGTGAGCCACCCCGTCGCTTTCATGATTTATACCGATGAGGAAGACAGAACGTGAAAATAGAACAAAGAGACTAGGGAGAAGATAGAGGGAGGAGAGAATCCAAATGGGTGGTGGCCTTTGGAGCGTCAGGTCCCACCGAAGCTTCTGTTGGACTACGATTTGATAAGGGTCCACGAATCGTGGAATCCTATCGAGAGCACCGATTCAACAGCTGAATCTCTAGCTTATTTCTTTGCAAGGGAACTAGAGTGTGTCACGTTGGGGATTACTGTTAGAAAAACACGATAGAATAATGATTAAAAGTGTTTCATATTTTGTCATTATTTCAACTAAAATTATTTTTGTAATGGCACTAGTTACAACTTTAATCTGAAGTATGATAATGAATAATAATATTTAATTAACCGACGATACTGAAGCATATTTTTCGATTATGAATGTAAATGAGAGAAACTTCAGCAAAACTGAATGCGTAGAAAGTTTAGTAAATCGAAATTTATTTTTATAGTGTAAGAGCCTGAACGAGCCGAAGAACGTTGAATGATTGCTATTCGTGTCGCCAAGGCGTCGACTGTCGTCGACATTCGTTTTTTCTTCCGGTAAACTGTGGTGATCGTGCAACAAGGTAGTTTTGATAGAGCAGGAAACGCATCCAGTGGCAAAGATATTATTCTTTTAATGCAACGTCCTGTACAATTAGTATTGATGATCCTGACTTTTCACTAATATGAAGATTGTTTCTTAAAGTGGAATTACAATAGGAAATAGAAGAATTTGTGCAATACAGCGCTTTAGCTGGTCGGGTGCTGCAAATTATAGTAGCCTTAAAATAGTTAGCCGCTTAACAATTAATTTATTTGCCACGATAATTTGAAACATTCTAGTCGTTTATGCACATTATGATTGTCATGTACCTTAGAATTAGAAACATCACATGCATCTTGGTATTCTCTGATTATCAAAAAACTGCTAACCTCAAGAGACAAACGAGAGGGCCTTTATAAGTTACAACCACTACCTCGACCGTTTACACTGTTATTTGTGCTTCATCGGGAGATGACAAAAAGCTGACACTCTGGGAGGAATATCTAGAAATACCGACATCGACAACATAGGAAGTAACTGACAGAAAAAAGGTACTGGTACAAGAACGAAGTCATCCTTTTCCTACGTATCCTATCCTCTTAAAAAGGGTGTTCTAAGTTTCGTTCAACATTGAGGAGAAGGACCTCGAAGTACAAAGTTACTCGCGTGTTACGAGAACGGGGAACACCCTAGAAAAGTAAGTCGAGAACTAGCGGACAATTTTGTGAACGGTCGATCTGATGTCGTCTCAAGGCGAGCAATCACTTAGGCAAATATTCACACCCGAATGCATCTTCAGCATGTGGGTATTCCTCCCTCCGCAATCTCAGTTGGACCACCAGCGACGTGTGGGTCTGATAGGGGCTCCTAATTGTGGTACGATTACAACACACCGCCTAGGCGCCTGCCAGGATGTTGAACACTTTCATTCTAGTTTAAATTAGTTTCTTCATCAGCTATCATTTATTTATGTTACAGAGATTTTACATCCAACTTTGAACACGTGGAACACCACCCTACCTGATGGTCAGGAACATCGAATAATTTATTTTGTCAATTGTTATCAATGGACATTTTTTCGCTGATTAAGAAATAATTTCATGAACTGAGTAGAAATTTGTATTCTAAATCACTTTTCTATTTTTTTATTTTATATTATTAGATTATACTTTAGAAGATTCCTATCAGGCGGTAAAAGCATAAATATATGGACTCCGTTTATAATTTCTTTATGTGTTACTAACTTCATCATAATATACAGCGATGATGATTGTATGTACTAGTTAGGACATTGTAAATTATTTGTGGCTCGATAACACGGTGACGTTTTGCGACAACTTATTACTAAAACTTTATCTTCATTGTTTCCGTAAGTATTTCCGTAAACTTCATCGTAATACATGATTTGTCGTACATCTTTTTAAAGAACTTCGACTTTCGTTCGTGAATATTTCCATCGGTTGAGGAAAAACGGCACTCTCGCCTTACTGTACGAAAGTCAAATTCAGGGACCTTCACAAACGCACAAAGTCCTTTCTTTTAAGATACATATTTAGTTATAAGTGTTAGTTTTAGCCCTTCATATAAAATTACAGCTGAATACTCGAAAATCGATTGAGAGCCATACGAATCATTGATTTATTAAGTTTCCGAAATGACCTGTATCATAATGACCGATTTATTTTAACAATTTTTTGTACTAATCGGTATTTATTTTTGTAGAATAATGGTAGTAAGGACAGCTACGACGAATGCATCGATTAAAGGAAAGCAAAACAGTTACCGGTTTTTTAAATCCAAACTGCTTTGACGCGCCTGCAATTAAAACCGCAAAGAATGTAATTACATGTTGACACATATCGAATGAGCAAATTTTCATTAACCATACAGAAGACCAACGGATTATTAAATACATATGATGGTCTATTAGGGAAAGTCTTCCTTCGTTAAGGATTAATATGAAATAGAGTTCGCTATATCCTTACCAACATGTGATAAACATAACTTGCCATAGGTGTAGAGGCATGAATGTATGATATCATTCAGAGCGGCTGAATAGCATAGTACGTTCGTTTTAGAAGTTCCGTCCAAAGAACGGAGAAACTGAAGAAAATGGGATGAAGGAACTGTCCGATTAAGTTTAATGAACGATGGTCGCTTGGTGAACGCTTCAAAGGCGTTCCAGACACCAAACGATTCATCAGGATACATAGAGCTCAAACCTCAAGGCTTTTGCGGTTCGGCCTCCTTGAGGTTCGACCAGAAAGTTCACCCTAAGGACCAGTATCCGGCTCCTTAAATCTCTGACCTCCTCAGGTAAGTAAGCGTGATTCCTTTGACGATATCTTCTCTTGGCTGCCAAGGAAAAGGATAGTGCCTTACTTCGACAAGATTCCTCCAAAGACGAAGATCTCTACATCGAAATGTCAGCAATTCGATTGCCTCCACGGTAGTAACGATCGTCTTCCTTTGGCATTGTAATTACCTAAATTACTCCTTGCACGCTGTCATACAAGAAGGACTAATTATTCATCAGTGAAAGTGAGAAATTGCTAAAATTTGAATATTAGACTTAGAACTGTAAATGTGTCGAAATAAACAAAAATTAGAATTTATCGTGTCAGTACCAAAGTATGAAAATTACATTATACATATTTTATTCTTTTTGATTTATATTTCCGTTCTTACTGCTAAATAACCAATCTCGATACATTTTCATTACGTCTAATGAATTGTTTGATGGCAGAGGTGTTTGTTCAAAGTGTGATATTGTATTAAAATAAGACTGGCCATTACTTAAAACAGTGGATGATTATTACATTTACAAATATCTTTATCAAACGGCTGAGAATTTTTTCAGTAGGCAGCATAAGACGAATCACTTGCATTAAGTGTTGACCATTTATTAAAAATAATGATCAACAAAATTACTATACATGCATCACTCCATTTGTAAACAAAAAGCTTGATTCTAGAGATATAGTAGTCTTCCTGGTTCCAGTTCTTATTTTTTCTTTAACTCCGAAGAATTATGTAAATCAACCGACGAACAGAGTGACACGTTTCAATAATAAAAAATACTCAGAATATTACCACGAGAAAATTGGAACAATTCGAAACTTGAATAACATCAACAAACTTTTGATTATCCACTGATTGTGCCAGAACATTTTTCAGCTAAATTATTATATATTAAATTTTGAAAATCTCATCGCACTAACCCAGTTAAAGTCTTGAACACGCACCATAAAAAAAGTATTATGAGTATGTAACACATTCTAATTTACTTTCAACGTTGATGTAAAATAAATTTAAATACTTATTATTAACTCATCTTTTATAACGGTGCAACAAATTATATGAAGTTTTGTTCCTAACAAAAATTTATGAAAGTACGACGTCACTGAAGTTATTGTTTTCACAAATCCTTCATGACAATAAACGAGATATCTTTGGCGCATCTGTCGGGCACAACACTGGCGATTACTTATGCGACCCGTGCCCTTCCTTACAGAAGCTTCCTCCGTGTTGCCCCGTCCCCCCTTCCTCTGACTAGGATGTTAGAGACGTAGGATGCAGGTGGAGGTACAAGGGAGCGGGCGCAAGTTAACGCGACATATAAATTAGCAGGACATCTTAGCAGGCCGCTTGCAACTTAGTCACGTAGCGGGTTTAAACTTGACAAGAGGTAGATTCTGCGACCGTAAGCGCACACCGCCCTCCGCTACTGGCACCCCGTCATCTGACCCCTTCCATGGCTTCGATGAGCACGAGAAGAGGCGACTAGTCACCCTAATTTGCAACCACAATCTTCGGTAGCACAAGAAACTAGGATGGTTGAAAGACTATATAGTTTGTTAAATTTGAAACAGAAAGTGGTTGCATGTGTATGTAGAGAAGCGAAAAGAACTTGACTGGCTTCTAAAAAGCAATCCTTATGTGTCATCAAAGTGTAATCGATGTAGCTCCTTATAGTAAATGTATTAATTCGACATTTCTCACCCTTAATAAGAGTATCCTGCGACATATTTATATAGTTGCTGTTGCCATTAGCGACGACTAGTCGCCCTTATTTGCAACCCCGATTTTTGGTAGCACCGGGAACTAGAATGGTTGGAAGACTACATGATTCTTGAACTTGAAACAAAAAAGGGGTTGCATATACAAAGAAATGAAAAAAGTGACTGTCTTCTAAAAAGCAATCCTTATGTGTCGTCAAAGTGTAAACGATGCCGCTTGTTATACTGACTGTATTAATTTGAAATTTCTCATTACTAATAGTATAATCAATAATAAGAGAAAGAAATCTAACTATAGAAAGTGTTGTGAAATTATGTTCAATAAGGTGATGGATTGTAACTAGGGATTGCAATATCGGGCCAAAAGTTCAATACCGGTATTCGGTATTTTTTAGATCTTAATACCGGAATACCGGTTTTAATACCGGTAGTAGGAATTGTTTAATTTGCCAGTTTTATTAAAGATAGTAAATAGCAAAAAAAATCATTTGTAACTTATAAATTATAACAGTATATAAAGAATAACAAAAAAGTAAAGGAACAAGGAACATCTTCTGTATTTAAATCACAAAAAGTGTAAATATCACTATTCAGTCTGTGGTACTATTACATATTTTTGAAATGTGATCTTAAAAAACATAATGCATCAATTGTATTGTCATTAAGCCTGGAATGTAATTATGTGCAATAATTACCAGCTGCCGAAAACGCTTCTTCAGCATCTACGCTAGTTGGTGGTACTGTTAGCAATGCGCGATATACTTTTCCCAAGTATTTACCTCTAAATCTCTCATTTTCAAATAAATCGATTTCTTGTCGGATGGTTTTGAATATAACTGATTTCTGTATTGTATTTTGGTTTGTTGAAGTTTTTTTAGTTATCGCTATTTCTAATTTTTGTTCAAGAGACAATTCCTTTTCACTATCGATATTAGTGTCATCATCATCTTCGATAACTGTACCGAATTGTTCTGAATGTAGATAGGTTTGTGGGTAAAAAATTTTAAGAAAATTTACTATAAACTTGATCATAACGTACACAAAAACGTATACTATTTTTCTATGTTGGCGGCTCCTGAACGTATAGTGGAGACAATTAAAAAAATTTCTAGTAAATACCGAAAAAACGGTATTTAAACTTGTGAATATCGGTATTACAGAATTGTACAAATGGCTCAAAATACCGGTATTCGGTATCCCGGTATACCGGTATTGCAATGCCTAATTGTAACTATTAGGTGTAAGAGGAAGTTCTGTCGTTTTTAATTCGTGTGGCATTCAAACAGAGAGTTTGGATAGGAAACCAAGTCTTTTAATGTGATCCAAAGCAGTAGTCTGATGAATTCCAAGCTTGAAGCCCAGTTCTGTGGAAGTTAACGTGGGATTTGTCCTGATCAATGGCTTCCCTGATCTGGGTTCATCTTTCAAAGAAAAATCACCCGAACGAAATTTCCCAAACCATCTTTGACATTTTCGAACTGTTACTGAATCCTCTCCAAACACGTCACAGAAGTTTTTTTGTGCCTCCATCGCGTTATTCCCTTTTTGCAACTCTTACAACATACAATGTCTTAAGTGCACTTTCTCTTCACTCATGTTAAAAGTTTTACAAGTTTAAAAAAACTGACTAAAATGCGAAAAATGTGTATAAGTCATCAATCATATACTAATCTAACTAATTGTAAGTGTTTAAACTGGTTTCAGTCGGATAAGAATTCTTGCTAAGCATCGACAACGCATAAAAGTGCACGTGTTCAAAGACGACAGAACTTTCCCTTATACCTAATATTTTTCGAATCGCAAAGGATTAAGTGGATTTCAATGGCTATATCTCGTTAAACAGAGAGCGGCTGAATGACGTGTATAAGCGACCAAGAGACGATTTCTTGTGCGTAAAGAAGAACAAAATATGAAATGCAATTTTTTAATATAAGGTTTAGTTTTTGAGAAAATCGAATTTTAAAGTGCAATGCGCGTGTATGCTGTTACACCTAAAATGACAACATAACAAATTTGTATACGTTGATTTTGGTGAAACTTACGTTAAATGTAGTTCTCGGTAAAGTTTTTGATTGGTATTTTTTGTATCAGGCATTATCCACAGAGAATGAAAATATCGCTCAAAGTTGAGGGTTGAAAAGGGTTTCTCGGGATAGTTCGGTAACTACGAGTCATACAAAATATATTTCTTTTAATTGCACAATCTTTTTCAAAAAAAGCTGTACAAAATTTATTTAAAATTTGAAATTTCGAGAACATGATTTTCTCGCAAGCCAAGCCTCAAATGAAACAAATTGTTACATATTTTACACATACCTTTTCATAAGCAATTATCTCATGCACGTATTATTCGACCTAACCCAGTATATTGTAAGAACTCCGTTAATCTAATAACATTAAAAGAAAGAATTGTAATAGCATTACAAATGCTAGAAGCTGAAGGTATGTTTAATAATGCTATGAAGATTCCATATGATAAAAAGAGTAACAACAACCTTTAACTTATTATAATTGAATAAAAATACTTTTAAAAAATATCAGCAATTTGAAGTTCGAATTTGACTTTTTAAAGTATTATTCTCATTTCTATTATAGAAGAAGATTAGATAAAGAATTAAGATTAATTGAACATCTATTGAAGGATTTCTCTTCGAGGAAGTATATCTCTATCACAACCGAGATTTATTTGCAAATCGCGATTTCCGGCGATCCAACCAGTAATCCTGCAAGTGACGAAGAGTAGCCGGAGGCGAATCGCCGGCCAATCTTATGTTAACGCAGGAATACGTCGATAAGAGAGGGTGAGGTACATGGTACCCTTCAGGGAAGGCTCGAACTTTCGATTTATGGGCCGCCGTCCCGGGGGGATGCCCGTACTAGTCTCCGGCATGCGGTCAAAGTGACAGGGTGGGCGATTAGGTGCACAATACTCCGCAACAGTCCGAAACAGCATCTGCGCCGTTCATTGATCACGCTTGAGCACGACGATGAGAGTCCGCACGAAGGACATCGTGGAAATTGAGAGAAAGTGGAGACGGTTATGACGTGAGCATATCGGATTCTATTTTCGAGGGAGAACGAATGGTCGGTACATACCGATGTCCTGCTGGATATTTTGTACAACCATCGTCCTCTGAGTCTCTGATTTACATTAGGAGTACTGGAAAAGACGTTGGCGTGAAAAAAGGGCACATTAAATATTTTTAATCAAAACCCATTGAATTTTGTGAGCGAGGTATTAAAATTTTGCCACATCGATGAAGAAAGATTATATAAAACTGTGAAAGTTATATTTTAGATGAATATTTGTAAATTAAATTCTCGTATTTATATCGTTTATTTAAAAAACGACATTCTTTTTCGGTACCCCTAATGTATCAAGTAAGCAATTCAATATTATCATTAACTTTGTTTCGAAAATTCTCATTTACTCGCATGTTCAGAGTAGTTTGAAAATAGTAATGTATCGAAACAATTTTCGAAATATTAAAATAGTCGTAAAGTGAGGTCATTGTTATCAAACTGGAAATGTTTTTTCCTCAAACTAAAAAGTAATAACCGTATTAATCCTGAAGCCCCAATGGAAAAATCTTGCTTTTTTGTAATTAATATGGCAGTTAACGAGTAAATCAATAATAAAAATATATCAGTCTTGCCTCTTTTAATGAAATAACAATGAACGAAGTACAATTTTATATGTAAGATGTTTTACCTTGTCTATCGTTCCAAAATTTAATGGATGAAACAAAATCGAGCTTTGGATCTGTACCCTTAATTGCAACAGTAAAGATTTAAATTTGTATACAAATCTTCACTGTAAGTATTAAGGGATGACAACAACTAAATAAACATTCAAACAAATAATATGACTTTAATTGTAAGTAGAAATCTTTAAGTAAAAACAAAAAGTGGAACTAAACTTCAACAATTTTCGTGCTACATTCGAATGAAATTAACTCTTTGTAATATACATAAATCCGTACGTGAATGAGGCATTAGATTTACAAAATAATAAAGCGAAGCACACATCCTTGACTTTGTCTTTATACTCGAGAACGTCCCCTCTGTCGTGCTAAACTAAACCAGCGCCATCATGGTAATTGCAACCTGGCGCTCTAGTGATTAATGCTGCTTGTTATTAGGATAACGCTTGAAGATGTTTCGGAGACACGGCACAATGTTAAAGAGTTTTCAAGACTTTCAGGTAACATGAACTTACTGAAATGTACGCTACACGTTTCTTATCTCGAAAGTAATGCTCACACATCATCTCAGAAGAAAATATTCTACAAACGAATTTAAAAGAAACACTGACTATCTACTAGTTTCACACTACAAAGACAACTTGAAAACTATCAATCTCATATGTATTTATACAGATTCTGAAACTATACCTAAAAAAGAATTGGACATTCGAGGTGCGAAAGAAATAATGCAAAATCGTTCCATCAATACAACTGCACCATACAAGTTTACGTTGAATAATAAAAGTTCCATCAAATATTAGATAAAACGGAAAGAAATGCTTTTTTTTTTATATGTCCGGCAGGATATTTCGAGTACGACTCGTTATGAATTATTAAAGATCAGTCTATTAAAACCGGGATTTTCTGTATACAATTTACATAATAAAAAACTGTTTAACATAATGAAAAACTAATCCTTCATTGGCTAATATCGAGTCATTTAAATCACTCCCCAACTTCAAGTAACATCAAAAGATCCCAATTTCAAGTATTTGCAGGCAAACGCACCTACCAATGCTGGTTCCTAGGTTATCAAGAGATTTGCAGGTGTATATGCAGAAAGCCGAAATCGTCGACGCCATTGGAATACCATTGAGCGTGTGGACGGCCGTAGGACAATGTTTTCTTATAATTAATGAGTAGGGTATCCTGAATGGACCGGTATACCGCCTCGAGGAGAGAAAGGGTAAAGCTAAGAACGTAGGGGCTACCTTCTAAACTCCAGAAGCATTTCAGGAATTCCCCTGTCCCCTCTCTATCTTCATCTCTTCCTCTCTCTTCAGCCACTCTACTGGAATGCCGTGGCATTATTGGCTACGTTTATCATTCTCCTCTTACGGCATACGAGGCAAATCTTTGAAAAAAATATCTCCATTCATTGCTGTACCTCCCATGACTATCTATTTTAACAAATTAACAATATATACGTACAACATTAAGTTTTGCGCATTTAAATATAAAAAACAAAAATACGAGAAATATAAGAGAAATTACGGGCGCCATAAATCGATCTATATTAGTCGAAACTTGTAACGAGAGGAAGAAAAAGATTTTAGATAAATCAACTAAACACTGTTATAATTCGACGTAAGTAGAAATTTATGGGCTCCAGCGTAGAGGAAAGATTTATGAGGCAATAGGAACGATCCGATCGGAATGATATTCGAAAGAGAAGGTTTTGTTCAGGAACAACATTTTTTTCTCTCTGCCATCTTTTTCGATCGAAGCTTTCTCTCCTTCTCCACCCCGTTACTTTTTATATCCTTCCTCCCTTTCCTTCCTGTCTAACGGGCCGTCTACCTCCGCGAAATTGCACGGCGGTCGGATTTAATTATGTCTGGAATTCGGCGCTAATTAAGTTTGATCGAACGAATCCGCGGGTTTGTTACTGAGTTTGCCCCGCAATGCTTACGAAACAAGGGTACACCCCACTGCGAGCATAATGCAAATTAAATTACCCTCTATGGCCGGCCAGCCCCGAATTCTATCGACGTGAACTCAGCATAGTTTCTTTTTTCATTTCGTTCGAAAACCACCAATGAAAAAACTCATAAAAACGACGAGTGAAATGTATGAGAAATTTTTTTATCCATAAAATGCCTGCGTATCAGCATGTCTTGCTTAATTATTACCAGACAGGGGGTACATACAGGAATGTTTTATAAAATTAACGAAACAGATATGTTTTACGCAACGAAATTAAACAGTTTCAGATTGTATAACTCGACTACTTTTCTGATGTTGATTTTAAGCCATTTTATTAATGAATTGACTCAAATTTTTTTAACGTTTTCATAATAGAATATTAATAATTATGATAAGAATAACTATTTTTCTTTTGACATATTAATGTACAATATTATTTGCAAGCAAAATTTTTTTAATTACTTTTACTTATTGGTAATCCACTATAAGACAGCAAAAAAAAACATATTTTATTGCATAAGGAATACCTGCGTGTAATTAATGGATTGTGAACCCATTCACAAACTAATTCATTTATCGATTTGTATAGAAAAGGAATTACTGATTGCATTTTTTCAGACTTTGAAACGCAAAAACGAGTTTAATGAAATCGATTCAATATTAGAAATTAGTTAAAAATGCCGTAAATGTGAAACATAAAAGAACAGACCAAACATGTAAATATAAGTTTCGTTTAAAAAACAAGGACGTGAAAATCGACTAGAATCACATTATCAACATAGAATATGTAAATAATATAGAATTCTATGTCGTTTCGAGTTTGAGGCTAAAAGGTGCATCTGAAGTTTTTAGGGCGCCTTAATCATCTTTTGAAAATGTTACATACCGTAATTATTTTCCACTGCTTAGTTGCAATATTACTGACGACACTGACAATTGTTACTTGAAAGTACATAATTAGTAAGTAATAGGAAAGTAATAAGCCTTTCAAGTATCGAACCCATCCTTCTTAAATGTTGTATAACATACATGCAATTATGTAAAAACCTTTGAAATTCTCGAAAATAAAAAAAAGTGTGTAGCACTGAAAGTTATTACGTTAATAATATGCAAACTACGCTTCGAGATTCTATTCGGCCGGTCGCAGGTTTTAAAATAATAGTGTAGAAATGTTCAATTTCAGTGTCCCAAAATACTCATTTAACGTGGTGTTCTTTTTATTGTATATGCAAAACTTTCCATAGAAATGGAAATATTATTTTGTATTCTCCAACAAATGAATATTTAACTTCACTTTTCAGAATCGCTACACACATTCCGGATTCAACGCGATTATAACGAACTTTTACATACGTAGCCGCAGCATCCTTGATGGCCTCAGTATTAAAGAATTCCTAAATTAAAATTTTTTTTGAGTTTTTATTGAGTTTTCTAATAAATTATATTGTGCCGTAAACATTTTTTCCTTTTTTTTTTGTCTCGTTTTTAAAAAAGTTTGTCCGCCACTGTCTCATAATAATACACTCACAATCAGCACGTATACGAACCAAACGTTAAAAACATCAAAAGTACTTGAAGAAGGTATTCAGCAGCGAAAGCTGTTACTTTGCTTTATTTATGTAACAGATACATGCAATTTCACGAATAAAGTCTGTATAAAGTCACCAACCAGAGAAAATTGGATACCTTCAGCAATCAAGATACTCAAAAATTTATATATGACGTATAAAAAATGTAGTGTACGTTACTGGCGATACTAGATCGTCGAAAATTGAACATGAAAGATTTCAACCCTGGAAAGTCGGACTATTTACCATGGGACACAAATCAGTTCTTCCGGTACAGCGAACAATTTTTCTATTGGAGCTTGCGAAAGGACAAATATGCAATCGGCGAGAGTATGGAGGTCAGAGGGAAAAGGGAGGTAGCACCGACACCCTCGGGCGCGGTAGGTTTACCCCCTGATTGGATGAATATTAAATTCTGGTCACCAGCAAACAAGCACCCCTCTCCCCGCATGCTTCTTCGGTTACGACGATTGAAATATGTATCCGCTGTGAAGTCAAACATTCCAACGAAGTACATGACCCGACACGTGATTCGAATTTGTTACCGTGAATTTTATCGGAAAAACTATGGTGTAATGAATTATATTTTTAATTTATTCTGGTGGATTGAAGTTCATGTCACCCTTTCTGAAAATATTTTACTGAAGCCTTGGATACGATTTTAAACTTGTCTCGGGATGAGTAACAAATTGGATGCCCAGTAACGAGAAGGAAGCGGACAAAGATCTTCGAGCCTTTCAGAGCAGTAATTGTCGAGGATGAGACAGGAGTTTTGAAAGAATGTAATTTCGGTTTTACGTTTGCACGAAAGCCAAGTCATTAATCGCCTTTGGCGTAAGGTCGATTATGCGCTACAATTGCTTCAACAATGTGAATAACTTCGAGAAATTAAAAATAGGGGAAAAGTGAAATCAATTGAAATTCCTAGAAATTGTTGATTTCATCCGGAGAGAAAACAGAAAAGCAACCATATCAAAGTTCGATTATCGATATTATGACCGATTTAGCAAAGACCTGCAAAAATGTGATAACTGCAATATGGAATATTAATTAAAAATACATACTAGTTAAATTACTAATTGTAAGTATGGCAAAGCAGATTAGGACACTACAACATTGTAAACAGTTTCAGTACTACTGTAAATAAAAAATAAATAGATACACACCTGTAAAAATTGCAAAATACAAACCGCCTTCAATTATATTAGCATCAATTTAACAGCAAATCAGCCATAAAGCAACTTCCATCATATTTAATGTATGTACATATGTATTACTATTTTATATATTTTCAAGCAATATAAATAATTTTTTTCACAATCCTCAAAAATGTAAACAACTTTATATAAAAGAAAGAAAAAACAACGATGGTCGATTGCGCAAAAAAAATGCAATGTATTGAGAACCGGATGAAGAACTTCATGAAGCCTAAAAAGAGAGTATTGCTTTAAAGGAATATAAATATTAGAAAAACTATTATTCTGAATTATAAAAAAAAGATGCAAAGCAATTCAACATCGATAATCCGTATAATGAAAATTAATCAATAATAACGTAATCTAGAGATGTCACCGAGAACTTAAGCGCACGAATTCATTAAATGCCAAGAGTGACACGGGACTTTCGAAAGAATGCAATTTCCTTTTGCACTTGACGAGAATCCAGAGTCATCATCAATCGCCTTCATGAGCAACACGAGGCTCGATTATCGCGACGGTTACCAAGAGGAGGCGGCAATTATCTTCGAGAAATTAAGGGCGAAGTCAGAGGATACGCAAAAGAGGGAGGGATAGCGAAGGTTAGGAGCGAAGTCTTGACGGAACAGCCATGTTTCGGCAAGAAGGGTGGTACGCTTAATTTCATAGACGTGGTGCATGGGGCCATGCGAGCAAGAACAATCGAGCCCGGGAGCGTGTGCGAAGAGGGGCTGGCCGAGGGTAGCTTGTACGAAGGGATAATTACAATAAGCAGCCCTCGCTGCCCTTACCTTACCGCTGATCTAAGAAATTCTCCGGTATAATCCGTTAGAAACTATGTATATGACGGAAACATTAACTAACAGAAACTCATGCAATTTTTAAATCTAAACTATTAGAATTCAGTTATTTCTAAGTTAGCAAATGTATAACACAAGTCTATATATGTGCGAGAATTTTCTCTTATTAGGAGGAATAAAAGAAAATTAAAATTCCCCTTTATAACATTTCTATGAAATATGACATATATATAAAACATGTACTTGAATCCAAGATGTCAACCTACAATTTGATATATTAGCAATGTTACAATCTAGTGTATCGGTTTAAAGGAAACAGCTGTGGTACGTGTAAAACCTGTGCGCGAAACTTTATACGTGTTTTTCACAAAACGGTGCTTATCTTTCTAAGTAACAATCATAATACAGGTAACCCTCCTATAACACGGTAGATACGTTCCTAAAAAATGCCGTGTTATGTGAAACCGTGTTGTATGAGATCCAGAGCAAGTACAAAAAGAGGGGTTACGTTCCAAAAACTTATTAAAAACAAATATTTTTTTTTAAATTCTACATAAACAACTTAATTTTTAGTAAAAATATATAAATGTATGTACAACACAAAACAAAAAATATTATTTTAATTTGAGTCAACTATAATTTAATAAATTTCTTCATCGTCACTGTTCAATATACCTAATCAATAGAGAACGTTTTTTTGGAGGAATGATATCGCCTTCAATTTTAGAACTTTTTTCTTCATTTAAAGTTTTCGTATTTTCTTTCCTCTTTAAAAAATCTGTAATTTTACTTTGCTTTCTGGTTCTTACCGGATCAATGTTAATTTTTCCTTAATATTTTAAAGACGAAAAAGCTGTTCTTTGACACACCGTGGCTCGACGCAGACTGTCGATCAGCAGCGTGAAATACTTTTGTTTTCAAGCCACGGAGATGAAATCAAAATAGTTTATGCCACACTGTATCTTTAAGACGGCAAGCTAAGCCTCGTCGCGGCTATAGAAATACAGTGTTGTATAAAGCTTTTTGCAATTTTCTTACCATGTTACAGCGAAACCGTGTTATAAGATACCGTGTTGTAGAAGGGTTTCCGCAAATCATAAATCGTGTTATAGCGAAACCGTGTTATAGGATGCCGTGTTGTAGGAGGGCTACCTGTATTTCAATACTGACTCTTGATGTATCATTATAATACACAGTAAGGTTCTCTTAACATTTACAATGATTTTTCTTTTTCTAACTGGTGATTATCAACTTTTCATAGTGAACCAATTTTCATAATAACAGGAACTATAGTTGTATACAGTCATACAGAGTAAAAATAATTAAGAAGTTATATTTAACACATGACAACACTGCTTAAATGCAACACCGCCATATATAACCTTTGCGGCATGTAAATAAAGTATAAATAAATGCGTACATAAAACTGTATGCTACTAAATTCATTACCAGTAAAGAAGAAAACGATTACTTCATACCTAGTGCTATTTAGCGAACACGCAAAACCGTTCTTAACCCCTTGCTCTACGATTTGTTTTGTCACTGCCTCCACTATAGTTTAGAATTTGATTACTATTAGGAGTACAGATTAGTTCGGTCCGTTTTTTTGTGGTCAAAAATGCATTTATTTCAGTACAAAATGAATGAACAGATTAATCAAAGTATTGTCCATCGCTGGCTACTACTTTTTCCCACCCCTTTCCCACGCAATTTTCGAATTCCATCTCGAAAAGATGTCTCGTCTTTTGAGGCGATCCAAGTTAGGAGCCATTTTTCGATTTCTGCGAAAAAAGTGAACCGGTGATCTGCCAAATAGTGCTGCATCCGTTAGAACAATCAGTAATCAGAAGGAGCAATGTCCGGTGAATACGGCGGGTGCGGTAAAATATCCCGTTTGAGCGTTTTTAAATATTTTTTTACGACTTTTGCGACATGAGGCCGAGCGGTGTCATGCACAAGAATAACTTTGTCATGTCTTTGCTCGTATTTCGGCCGTTTTTCTCGTAATGCACGGCTGAAACGCATCAATTGTAGCCTATACCGATTGCCAGTAATAGAATCGCCAGATTGTAGCAGCTCATAGTACATATACAACACCCTTTTGGTCCCACCAGATACACAACATGACCTTCGAATCATGAATATTCGACTTTGGTGTTGATGTTGATGTCGATGACAACGATTGGTCGGGCATAGTGCAGTATTTTTTCTCCTTGGGGTTGTCGTAGAATATCCATTTCTCATCCCCCATCACAATCCGATGTAAAAGCTGCACTTTCTTTCCAATTAAAGCAGAAAACTAAAACCTCCCGCAAATGCTGCTTACTTAACACAAAATTTGGCATATTCTACAGTCTACACAGTAAAAAACAAGGTTTTTGTATGAAACTCAAAGCGATACAAACTGAATATGATTGACAGATGTCCAACCGCTCTGGAACAACTAAAATCAGCTGTTACTATGAAACATTCATAACAGGCAGAGCTACAGTTTGAAAACGGACCGAACTAATTTGTAATCCCAATAAAAAAATAATTGATCAATGGTTCTTCATATACCGTACAATTTAACGTAATATTAATGTTACAAAATTAATACAATCCCATCGCGTTTCATTAATATTTCCAAATTAATAGGTTTTCGAAAACTTGAAAATTTCCTATCTCATTTACCTCATGGCGAGTGTCACTCGTCATTGTAGGGCGAGGGGTTAAAAATGTAGGAAATAATACGATACATGCTATTTCTCCGTCGTCGAGATGGCATAAGTTATCTTAACTCATTCCCTGCCAAATTTTTCTTGGTTTAATTGTTTCTGGTAGAAGTATTGTCACAGTGTAAAAATAAATATAATTACCGCTTAAAAATGCAACTAAAACATACTGTTTTAAATACATTTAATCTCAAAAAACGTGAAATATCTAAATTGAATGCTAAAAGACTTAGAAAAGGAATAAATCCCCAAATGGATATTATGGAAGGTAATAGGTCAATATAAATAACGCCGGTTGGGCTTCCTAAGAGTGACGTCGTTGCGAGGGAGTCAGTCCCATTGCAGCCTTCTTTACTGAAGACCCAACTGACATAGGTAATAGATTGTATTTTCTTTTTTTCTATTATTAGTCCTAAATATTATAAAAAAAAAAGACGTAAGAAAAATAGAAACCAAGGGTGAATTATTACAACAATATCATTATGGTCATGTAAGGTATCTTCAAATAATAAATCTCAGAAAATAAGTAGAAAACTATAGTAGGATTAGGTGAAATAAAAAAGCATAGAACAATATAAGAGAAAAAATAACGAATAATACAAAAAGAGGTTAATTGAAACTTTGTTCATTAAGAATTAAATGCTGTGCACTTAAAAACAGTACAATCCAAATGATCTAACGATTGGTGGACAGGTAATTAATAAATTTTACTCGAAACCGTACATTGTAAGACTGTCACAACCTAAACCTCCTGTTATCTATTACTCGGCGAAACGTTCATTCGATTGCCGTCGAGGGCAAATCCCTATAATTCTTGCACGTACACGCAAAACATGTCTGGCCACGGTATACTTTCCGTAACGAGCGCATCGCAAAGTACAAACTTAACGGCGCGACGCGCCGCGATAAAACATCGGCGAATTCACGCGATTGAATTACAGTTTAATTAACTCGCGGGCAATTAAGGCTCCTTCCCCGTCGTCCCTCGGTTCTCTTCGCATTTCCTCCCCCGAAACAGACCCGCCACCGTCGCCATCCACGTAAAACGAAAAGGTTTCCGCTTTCCGTCGAATCTCGTGCATCCGCGGGAGCTCGGCCGTTTCGAGGCGCAAGTTTCGAGTACTCGCGATTTCATCGAAAACTTTTGCACCCTTCAATCGCTCCTTTTTTACCGTTTCTCTCGTTCTCACTCCCTACCGTTCGTGTATTCTCGGTACCCTTACATTCGTCCCTTGTTTTTAGCCATGCAGTTCCATCCAACAGTCGCTCGATGGTAGATGCACGTATGTCGATTATTCCAAGGAAAATAATTTTGTACGCTTTAATCAACCGAATAATACGTAAACGTACATGCTAAAGTGCTATTCGTTTTACTGATATAATGATGGTATCGAGGGACTTTAGCACAAACTGTTTAGCTTACTATTGTATAATATTTAAATGATTTTACTTAACCCATTCGAGACGGTCCATTTTTTTGGAGATCATCCAGAGATACCGATAATTTTTTTCGCTCTATATTAACCACTTCGTCCATTCCTGATGGTCCTGACATGCATGTTAAGGACTAAAATGAACCAAATATCAAATTTAATGTATACACACTTCTAAGATACTTTGCATTTTAAACTTGTCATATTTCGAACGCTGCTTTTTCCATACTGACTGATTGCGGTTAGTACGGTGGGCATCCCTTCTTTTTGGCTCGAAAATGAATTGCACACATGGTGTGCAATACGTACATTTCGAATAGGTTAAGTGTTGCATACCGTAAAAACCCTAAATCTTTAAGGTTCTCAGATTAATAATAATTAAGGAAGGCATGTACGCGTGTGTACTTGTATGCATGAAAGATTGATAAGCAAAGCTAGTATGTTACTTCGACGATAATTCGACCTTCAAGGAGTCTAGACTCATTTTATTTTGTATCAGATTTCAGTGCATACTTTTATTGAATAAACTTTATTATTTGATACCGTATTCTGATTCCACGTAATTATGATAATTATATTCCCGTTGTTTCGGCAGAGCGTACGTTCTAAATGCATGTATAATTTAATGCCGGTGTAATGTGATTCTAAACAAATATTATTGAATGTGTAAGTGTAAGCCTGCGAAAGACTACCCCCTGTACCCTGCCCTCGTCTGAACGTCCGAGACTTATGGTAAATTACGATGGGGGTGAAGATCGGCTACCCTGAGTTCGGAAAGGAAATCTACTTGAAGTTTTCCGAGGAACGACTTCGCGATGTTTGATAACTAAGTATTATAGATATCTCTAGTAATACAACTTGCTGAATTCTTGGTACTAGGTATAAAGTACTGGGTATTGATGAATTCTTTATGAGAAAATAACTATAACTGTGAGAACAAGATTTGTCATTTAGAGCTCTGTTATCGTGCAAATAAAATTTAACAAATTTTCGCCTATGATAGGTTTCTATTAAATCATGACAGTATAACACGTAGTTAGTAAATTAAAAAAGTCAATCGAAATGTTGGCTAAAATTGTAAAAAGTTGACTAACAACTTTTAAGAATAATTGCAGTCAATACAATTGGATGTTTACAATTGCTTATATTTTTAACTGTGGAAAGGAAATTTAAAATTTGAATATTTCTTTTTACATTGGAAATAATTGTTTTATTGGCAAGTATTAAATGGTACGTAATGGAATAATTGCTTTGACTGAGTAGACGGCCTTCTATGTATTTTACATGCAAACCGAGATAAAAGCAGTTAATAACACTCTTGTGATTTATTATTCCTGTGAGTGAAGGACATTCATAAAAATAAAGATTTGGAAATTCTTTAAAATAGACACCAAACGTGTGAATGTAATTGTTTCATAATCTATTAAGAGGTTGAATCTCTATCTGCGTAACTATTATGCATATATAATCAAAAGTAGAACATTGCTACAGTTTCTTCAATACTATTTCTTTTTCATTACCGCTATGATATTTTACATATTTATAATAACAAATTGTAATTTTTACCTTGCCATATTAAAGATTTTAGTTTGTCCAAGCATTCTACTTAATCCTACTCTATACAAATGTGTATTTTTCGATCTCCAAAATTATACAACATTAACACATTCAAAGTAGCAGTAATTAATTAAACAATTTGAGACCTTCAGCTAATAAATAAATTAGAAACAAATATCAGAAGATGTGATAGAAAAAACGGACAAGTACAACAAAGAGCAGAAAAAAATTGTCAACATAATCAAGATATAAGTTACAATTAGCATTTCATCAAGCAAATCATCGGACCCTTTAAAGTACCTTCAGCTATTTACGCTCAAATTAATCCAAATTGATAACTCATAGTAGTATACCAATAAGCGTGTTCAATGCATAAAAATAAAACGAAACAAGAAGCATCTACTTTACTCAAAGAATACCAAAATTATCTATTAATAATCAGGCTAATCTACTGTCACATATACGAAAGCATCGTGTAATCAGTATACACTGTACGCTTAGCCGACGGGAAGCCGTAACTGCCGCGTAGGCGGCCGATTTAACGACGAGTGAATAATTATGGGGCTTTACGGTCCGATGCAGGAGAGAGGTTTGGTGAATGGAGGAGCCGGAGCACTATGCTCGTAGTTATATTTATGGCCCGATGATGACGGCAATTTCGGCTGACGAAACTGACGGCAAAACTGTTGCAACTGTCTCCTTCCTATTACAAATTTCCATTCCAGCCATTTCAAAACTACAAAAAACCACGACATACTATAAAAGGCTCACAAGATCATCGACATTACGCATGTACGATGCAAGAAAGGAGCTCTTTTATCCCACGAGTGCTATTACTTTGCATTTTCAATCCTTAATCGCTGCCAAGAAGACAAAACTACTTCATTGTTTGCGCATAAAGTGATCGTTTGATGGCACCCAGCGAGAAGACGCGTGCCACGGGGCAATAACACCCGTCCAAGAACGCTGCGATCGTTAATGTTCACCGAAACACCCCCGACTCTCACCACAGAGAGGGATGAGGCACCCTAAAAGCGACACGACTACGCGCTGCTGGCGATTTTACCACCGTTTCGCTCATTGCTCACCTATTGTCGTGGAAAACTACGTTTCGATGGGAAGTTACAAAAACAATTATGATAAATAGTCGATTCTTTTCTGTCAGAAAACTTTTAGTCTCTTTGTTGCAACTTCAGGTTTTACGTTAATATTAAGGGTATAAATATCACGATAACAATTGTGGGATCAGGGTGGTACCCTCCTATAAAGAGCTTGGGAGAAGAGGACGTGAAAAAGAAGTGCCATCGGAGAGAGGTCGCTGGCCCAGTGTTTCTGCACCAACCCAGGAGATCTCGACGTTAAGCTACTCAGACCGAGTACACTGCTTTGTTAGGGTTACCATGCACCTCTCTTTCTTTTTCACGGTCCGACAAATTGGAGGCTCGTCCGGGATCCTATACATTTTTGGGGCCTCGTCCGGGATAGGAAGAACAGTGATTACAGCAATCCTAACGACGAATGGAGAAAAGCTAAATTCAAAACACGATCGACAAGCGCCACGTTTACAGAGCTTTCCAGAGATGAACGGGTCACGCATTCGACACAGCAAGAGTACTGCGATAATTGCGAGAAAATAAGAGGAAAATAAGTTTGTGGACGTTCCAGCGAGTGATATTGCGACGATGATGCACCGTCGATAAATGAAGAGACGAGACCCGATATTTGTAGCGAATATCCTGTTCAGGACGGCCGAGTGGTGGGATCGGGCGGGAGCACTCCTAAAAGAAGAAAAGAACTGTAAGAGAAAAGGTCGTGAAAAAGTAGTGTCATCAGGGAGGGCACTCTGACACAGTAGTTCCGCGCCGACTCAGGCGATTTTCTAGGTTAAGCTACTCCGGCCGAGTACGCTGCTTGGTCGGGTTACCGCCGTTCTCTTTCTTTCTCACGATCCTACACAATTGATATTTATAATATTGTAAACTTCATATTTTCAAGCATTATTGTTATCATTATATATTTTTTCTATAACTTCTTCTATAACTATGTTATAAAAATATATAATTCGCGCTTAGGATCCGCCAAACAAGAAAACTTATACTTTCAGACTTTTGTATTACAATAACTCGGCTCGTTCCAAGAGCGATTCAGTGTGATGTACGAAATGATCTGAATTTGATGAGAACTTGTGAGAGTTTAGAATTAGAATTAATAATTTGATGTAGAATCAGAAGATGACTCTCACAATTAGTTGAACTTGGCACTAGCGCTGAACTGAACTGAATTGATTATGACTGAACTGATTATGAGCATAGTCAAAAGAGACGTACAGTTTTTAAAGGTTTTTGGAGGAGGAGTGGGAGTGGTGATAACGGTTGATGCAAGCTGAAGGTCCAAATTGAGGAATGAAATTTCGGAGATGAGTAAGGAGCTGTGACGGTGCTACGGAGTTGAAAGCGCAAGATAGAAAAATAGGATTATTTGGACTTGAGGCAGTGAATCAGTGATGATTATAGAATGACGGATGTTGAACAAGCCGCAGTACAAAATATTTGTGCTTATAAAATATTCGCTAAGACTATCTTGTGTACTAATTAATCGGAGGGTCGGTACATTACATCATTATATTATATATTGTTTCTATAACTATATGTTTCTACTGAAAAATATTAAAGTGCTACATATTCAACTAAATCCCATTACTAATTGTTACTAACCTCAGATGTTCAGAACATGTTTTAAAAAGGATGATGTAATAATTATTACAAGGGGACAACTACAAATGAAATATTTAAAAAATTATTTTAAACCATTTCTTGCTATTAAATAACATAACATTTTTAATTATATGAAGATACATAGAATTACATTTTATTTAGTTTCCAAATCAGCTCATTGTCAGTTACTTTCCTAATGTCAAAAATGCCTCAAAGTATACCTAATTATTATTTTCATCGCAGTCATCTTGAACAGTGACTATTTAGGATAATACCAACAATATCCTTGTCAATCATCGTTTTTGGTTTTTCTACTGTTAACAGTAAAAGATTTCATGAACTACAGGAAATTTGAGTTAAATCTACAACATTATATTCTTTTCGTAAAATTCTTCAATCTCATTAATCATAAGGAGTTCTGGTAAAGCAAAAGTCCCTTGGTTTATCCTTTTTTTCTACTTTTCTCGGCTTTAACTGATATGTCCATTTTTGGCCTACAGTTGCAAATAGCATAGAAAAAGTTTTCCAGCACTGACGGAATTTAAACTTGGACTCACTAATTGAAAATGCAAATCTTTAACTTTATATCTATCATAGCCCATCCCATTGTGTTCCAATACTTTCACTGTAAAGTAAATTATGTGCAACACAGATATATTTTCATTCGCGCCATAGCACGTTTTTAAAGGGCAGACTTATTCTTGAAAAGAAGGCGCTGTATTTCCGTTATAATAATATATCTCGAGAACAGTAAGAAACGTCGAAAAAAGGTATGGGTATTTTATAATGCTTCTTTATATCTAGAAAATTGGTTAACATTTTTTTCGAAAAACTCATGCTTTTAAACTTACTCTTACTATGAACCTTTTAAAACAATTTTTTCTCAACAGCTTTGTGTACCGAGGAAATAGATCACCAAACTTTCAGTTTATATGGCGATGTATGCTACTGTTCCTAACAAAGAAAGCAGGTCATGAAAACATAGGGCAGAAAATTCTTTCATTCCCATGTGGAGACGTTTTTTGCTGAGGTAAAAAATCTAAAGGAATAACTGTCACGAATATAAATCTAAAAGTCATATCATAATTAAGATGATGCTGTCAGGATGATTTGCTCTAATATCAAATGGGCAAATATTTACCTTACGCATAAATGAAAATTGCGATGAAAGACTGTTTTTTGCTAAAAATACCTTTATCTCAAAGTTTAAGATACGCTAAAAATTTTAAACTGTCTTGTGCCATATATGAAACGTGAATGTCAAATGTATACCATTATTGGAGAAAATATTTTCCGATAACTTCTTTGATCTAGTTTCAAATGTTTCTGCGATCTTTCATCGTAGCAAAATAGTACATTAAGTTTAAAGCGAAAAATTTCTGAACCAATGTTTATATGAATTTTTTTTTATCGGCAAAAATTAAAAAACATTCCTTCACCTAGAAGTCTAAATAACTCTGGCTCCCACTTCCGTCCACATAATAAATGTTTTCAGAATGTCACAATATTACAATTATTATTTAGTACAATGGAAATAATTATGAGAATACAAATTGCTAATTTAAATAACGGGGACTAAATATAATACTAAATGAAGTCGAAAATACACGAATTTATGCATAAGTTCGAAATTTGCAGTTACCAACCATATGCAAAAATAATGTACTTGCACTGACCACAATGGTACATATTCCAGAGATCTATTGTAATTATCAACAAAAATGACAAAGCAAAGTCAAAATGATTGGTTTCGAATTTTTTCTAAAAAGTTCCCAAATTCGTACGACAGCCATGCAGTAATTATTCTACTCCTACCTTATAAAACTCTTTCCATCGTATATTCATATATTCAGTATATTTAATCTTTTAGGTACGGTACGCCACTATAGTGGCATCCGTGGATATTATCAATTTGAACGGTACGCCAGAATAGTGACTGCCATGGATACCATGAATAATAATGCTTCTCGTCGATATCATGATTTTTGACGGTGTTATATGTTTAATATCGTATTCGTTTAAAATCTATTCCGATGTAATGTCGCAATAGATACAGTTTTTGTGACATCCGCGCCCAACAGCATCATCCTAAGGGTACAGAGTCGTAGCCAAGCACGCTGTATCTAAAAGGTTAAATATAATAGATACATATAACGTCGGTAGATCCATATAAGTCCGAATATCTATGACTTCAATAGAACTTCATTAATTCTACAACAATTTCTAAATGTCAAGCCAATAAAAATGCAGATATATGACAATAAAAGTAAATGTATGTTTAATGTTTGTGTTACGTACATACGTGAGATCTAAAATAAAATTACTGAATTATGTCGGAACAGATAAATACAGATAAATTGAAATTACTGCCCTTTCGAGGCTAGTAACATGTTGTAACAAGTACTAAATAAGAAGTGATGATTAAAAATCTTTAGTTATATGACAAAATTGAGTATTAAGTTTCTTTCCTAGTATTACGATGTCTGCTTGATAGCAGCAGTAAAATATAATTTTTAATAGAGAAAATTAGAAGTAGGCGCAACAAGATGAGCAGGTAATGTGCTTTCAAAAATGCAGACATAAAAATATAAATGCACTTTCTCTATAACCAAACAATCCAGTAACCTACACTTGTGTAGTCTCGTTCTTACTTTGTTTTAATCATACTATAATTTATATCAGAATTTTTTATAGCATAATATGTTAGGTGTACAAATTAATTCTCGGCCTTTTTGACTAACTTTGAAATTAATTTATAACAACGTTGATACAAATTCAATATTGAAAATAATCTCCTCCGTTTTCTATACATTTTTGCCATCTCTCAGGAAATTGTCGGATTCCACATCGGAAAAATGATGATGGTTTAGACTCAATGAAATCATTGAGACATTTATCGACCTGTTTAACTGACTTATAGGAGGTTAAAAGGAAATAGGTGGTTATCTGAAGGAGCTAAGTCTGGAGAATATTTCGCATGAGGGAGAATTTCCCAGCCTAAATCTGACAAGATTTGTGAGATCGTTTTCAGAGTTTTTTTGTTTTTTTTTTGCTGTATGAAGCCGTGCATTACCCTGCGCAGTATCACCGTCCCGGACCTCTTGCCAGGAAACGGTCTTTTTTCTGTTAACGTATTGCTCACACGGATCAGCTGTTGTTGGTAGACTTCAGCAGTGACAATTTAACTAGACTGGAGCAGCTCATACTGGATGAGGCACTTTTGATCCCACCAAATTCATAACAAAACCTTTTTTGCATGGAGGAAGAACCTCATGGTTAAAATTTCCCTCTCGAAACTGTTGAAACCATTTTTTCCAAGTACTGTACGATATAGCGTTTTCACCCGAATCCGAAGAAATCATTTTTTTCACATCTACCGCGTGTTTTTTAGTTGAAACACGAAAAGGAGGCAGTATCTTAAAAGTTGCTCATCGAACAACATCGCTTCTATAAATGATTTTTCACGTTATGTTTGGAGTAGGGTCATGCATTATATCTTATTTTAAAGCTAACAAATAGCGCTTTAAAATAACTATCCAAATTTGGAAAAATTCTATTCTGAATAGGTTTTGTAACCTATGAAATTTAGGGACCGAAAATTAATTTTCACACCTAATACATTCCTATAATCTACTTCAAGCGGTCAAATACGACGCATTCTTATTAGAACTTACATTTTAATAAATCATTCACCCATATGTCAAACACAAATGTTCCACACAATCACGGCTACATCGTATTATTCGATTGTATAGGCAAGGACCTGTGTTTTAGAGCATCATAAAATCAGGGTAGTACAAGGGAAAGATCATTCTACTACAGTTATGTATATGTAAACGATAAGAGTTGAATTGCAGAAAAAAGCATGTTGCCTTTGCTTATATATGCAACTACACTTCTCTATGGTATTTTGTAAGTTCAACTTTTGAATTTTCTAATTAGTTACGTTTTCACACTAGAACTATCAGCGATTAGTAAAATATATTTAAATGTGGGGAACAAATATATTAAAAGGAAAATAATGACGAAGGAAAAAGAATTGAACGATACGATTACTTATATTTAGCAAGGTAGGCGTAGAAAACTTGATAGAAGTGTTAATATAAATATAACTAAATATTCCTAAAGTTTCTAAAATTGTTTTTTTTTCAATTTTCCACGTTTATCGTCTATCGATCGATCTATTATGTGATTAAATTGACAAAGTTTTTTGTCTGCTTCATTTCTTTTCTACAAATGTATGCATGTACCTATTTAATATTTTTAATCATACTAGGTTAATTGACGCTATATCTAGTGTTAATTTTACAACTTTTTACACAGTTTACCTACGTTCACCACAAATTGGAAATTTCTGTCAAAACCGCATATTGTATACTCCCAAACGTGGAACAGTCCACGCAAAATAAAGACTTCTATAAAAATTTTTGCATTTATTAACATATATTATATCTTTTCACTTCACTATAAGCAATTAGTATTATTGAAGAATTATAAATATTCATATGAAATGAAATGACGAATGACTATATATTGCATGTGATCAGTCGTACGCGTTTCAATAATACAATGTGATCATAGTGATCATTATCAAAGTGATAAGGGATGTAACTTGAACTGTGGAGCAAGTTGGTTAAACACAGTTTTCAATAAACCTGCTATGACGAAAATACGTAAAACAATATAAAACAAGAAATTTCAAATATTAAAGTAATGTGAACTATTTGAAAGTCTAACATTGTACAGTGCTATAAATCAGCATACCTAATTGTAAGATAAATTCTGAGATATGAAACAAATATAATCCTATTGTACCTGTTATTTACAATTTCAATTGGTCATCAAATATATAGGACTTTTACGACTCATCCAATTAAAGGGTTAACCATTTCGCATATACACTTCGGTGCATAAATATAGCACCGCCTCAATTTTTAGATGTTTCGGAGTTTACTTCGGAGTTTATTTTCTTTTGTACTTATCAATATAAACAAAACTGAGAGTTTCGACTGTTGCATAACTACAGCACCACATCCGGTACGGTAAAATATAAACAATTTTAATAATTCGTAGGACCACCACATCTTGTAATTAGTACAAAAATTCTGTTTGATAAGCTATAAATAAGTTTCCGAAAAATATCTTTGCTAATTTCGTTGCTTGCTTTAATTATAGCATCTTGCAGATTTAAAATATTTCTGTACTGTCGATTTGCAGTATAAACGTTTCTTACAATAATGGTCCAGATATTTTCCATAGGATTTTAATCAGGTGAACATGCTGTGCATTTAATAATATTAATTCGATTTGCTTTAAACCATGCCGTAACTTTTCTACTTATGTATGTTGCCGAGTTGTTATGCTGAATATGACCAATTAAGTGTATGATTTTCTTTAAGGAAAGGTAGCAAATTATTTTTGAAAATTCTCATATGTTCGTCACCATTCATTTATTTATTTTTTTTTTACGAAAAATATAATGGCAATATGCCACCAATGCAAAAAGTCCTCCAAACCGTAAGACTCTCATCATCGATGTTTCTTTTTGTGAAATACGGTGGTTCCTTACGGAGATCTCGCCAGTATAAATTGTATCCATCGGTTATATTACGGTGTATCTCATCGTCCAAAAAGATGGTGTAGTTATCAGTGAAAAAATTGCAGTCAATCA
The DNA here is from genome assembly GCA_910591515.1 of Cerceris rybyensis. Taxonomy (NCBI): domain Eukaryota; kingdom Metazoa; phylum Arthropoda; class Insecta; order Hymenoptera; family Crabronidae; genus Cerceris; species Cerceris rybyensis. Next base: position 763,789 of record OU342789.1, read on the forward strand.
GATTTAGAATATTTTAATATTTCAAATTGACTTACTTTTGTGACGCGGTAGAAGTTTAGGAGCGGATTTTAATTTTTGTCTCACGATATTATGATTCTTTTGTAGAACTCAATATACAGTCCAGCGCGAAACGTCAAGATTAGGCTCTTTCATAATTTTATCACAACTTTTTAATGTGTTGATAGCGTTTTTACAATCATTCGTTCCGTACGTGAAGTTCATTTTTTTTTTTGGTCAACCCGTTTTATTCTTACCATAATTAACTGGGTCATATAAAAAATTAATAACAACTTTATGCGATCTTCTCAATCTACGACCAACTTCGCGAATGATAAAATCAACCTCCTTCATAAATAAGACTTTCCAACAAATTTGAAACTGTTTTCTGTTTTCCGATAGCCCCTATATAATTCTTATAGAGTTCGTCGTCCTGAACACGAATCCGGCAGCGAAATTTATCTAATGCAATTAAAAATATACGTATAGGGTACCAATGAGACATACTGCTTAAGTGTATCTAAAGGAGTTAAATTTAGAGTTCCTATTAAAATAATGGCAATTATTAAGTGAACAATATGCGTTTTCTTACCAAGAATGTAATTAAGCCACTCGTTTCAAATTTAGCAACCAGATTCGTTATAAAATTTTGAAAGATCCCAAGTCCATTCAACATAATTTAAAATGCTTCAAATTAAGAAAAACCAATTCTTTGTTTTTAGAATTTAACATATACTTAAAACTACAATTTCTTGGCGAACCTTTCCCGTTTTTTCGAAATCTTCGTTTCACAGTTTTGCACTCGATAGATTCGTAAAGCAATACATTTTGTTTATTAAAATCTCCCAAATACCAAAACATCTCAAAAATATTCTTTCCTTCTTCTTCTTCTTCTTCTTTGGAATTTTTTATGTAAGCTTTTCGGCAGGGACAATCTTTGTTTTGGAAAACTTTTACAGGTACAACATTTCCGGTTTGAGTGTAATATCTTTTTCCTTTATTACATTTTATTTTATGCATTTTTGGGATGCATATTTCATCAATCTTTTCTCCATTGTTATCTGTATCTTCATCCCCTGACGACGAATATTATTCTATAATTCTCTTTCTTTTTCGATTTTCCTTAAAATCATTAGTTACTAATTCGTCTTTAACTGCATTAATTAAACGTACTGATTATTTAACTAAAACAATTGTCCAGAACCTGACGTTAACTTATTAAATACTAATTAATTCAAATACCTTCATCACTGCATTCGCACATTATCAATAATTAATTGGACATAGGCCACTTTCAAAATGATCGATTTAATTATTGAGCTAACTGCGAAAACTTATGTGTCCAAAATTATCTTATTTACTTTGAATATAGTTAACCACACATGCTGTATTGATAGACAACTTAAAGTTGTACATGTAACTACTATTGTAGGTAATAGAAAATAATTGACAAATGGACTTAGGCCATTTTCAATATAAACAGCTCATTTAGTTATGTAGGTTATATGGTACGTATGGTCATACGACAAAACTTGCAGATAAATACACTGAAATTACCATATAAGACTGCTGGAGCTATAGTTACGCAATAATTGAAAATCACAGTCTCAATTACACAGTATCGTTTTGTATAAGAGTGCAATTTAAAATTGATTTAACCAAAAGTTCATTGTTTTTCATGCTCTTTTAATTTATATAATTATGTTTTTTCAGTTTTAATGTAAACTACGAAGCAACTAAAAATTGAGGCGACGCTATAGTTATGCACAATAATGACAATTAATTACAATTTCTACTAATACTAATGACTCTATATACATAAATCAAAAAATCTGAATATCGAAATCATAAACATTCAGTTTTACAAATTCGTTAATATTTCCACTAATCAATTATTTCATTAAACCAATGATATCGAAGAGATTCTAACTGCAAAACAAAGTCGCCATTTAAGAGAACATGGAGGGGGTTTAAATTCCAACATACGATTCCGTTCCCGTAGTTAGGATTAAACGGAAAGTGGAGGCCAGATAAGTTCGTTCCTCGGGTGCAAGCATTTATAATTAAATGGCGTTATTACTTATTACGTCGAAGTTCGCGAAGAAGCGGAATAGGGAGATTGTTAGAAGAGGTGGTTTGTGGTTGCTCGGATAATCTTCTTCATAATGTATAGAAGTGAATGAGGCGTAACTGAATGGACCGTAAGAAATTCCTTCATGCCGGAAATACACTTTTCAGAGGTCTGACAACAAATTGGTTCTCCCATATTCCGACAATTGTTTCATGAAATTATCTACATACCACCTGATGCATAAGCGTAAAAATTTCGAAATATACAAACAAAGGCATAAAATAAGGTCGGAGACTACTCTGACATTTAAAGACCATGCCACTATACCGTAAAATATATCACGGAACCTACCTAGCAGATAAGATATAGACAAATCACAAAAAGTCCGTTCCTAATGATCAAGTTGTCAATACAACGTTAAAGAAAGAAACAAAACAAAAAAATGAGTAAACATAGACTTTTGAAAATGTTATGCGAAAACAGTAGAGGAAATCAGTATAAAGAATTACGTAGGAAAAAAGTACACCTTGTTAAACTATATTTTCGTTCAAAAATGTATTATATTAAGCTTTGAGAGATAGGAAAACATTGAGAGTGTTAAAAACTTTACGTCAAAGTCCATATTTAACTGAGCAAATGCGGATGAATACCCAATGCTTACAACTACTTACACCATGTTGTCACCTATTGATATTTCCCAAAGTTTTTAGATCCCCAACCGGTGCAAAATTTATGGATCCAACCAGAGCAAATTGTATCGCACTTTCAACTTTCGTGTAATCTGGAATGTTGATATTACCATTAACGCGAAATACTGTCTAACCGTTTTGAAAATAATACGTAGACTTAATTTTGCATATGTATTCGGATTTAACTAATATTCCTTATATAATAGATTTAACAGGTTATTGCTTGTAAAAGTATAAATCCTACTTCATATAAACACATGAACTATCTATTATACATAAAAGACAAATAAAGTTACAAAAACATTCACTGGGTACATGCTACATCTAGCACATTGATCGACAACTGTCTTTAATTTTATGCCTGACGAAATTTTGATACATCCAGCAAACAATAAAAATGCAGTATTACACAGAACATTCGCTATAATGTACCTTCGAAATGTAATACTACCTGTTCGTCAGAAATGGCAATTGTTTGAGAAACAGTCAAATCAGATCTAAAGGGAACAAAGTGGCTCGTGTCTAAGAACACTACCATCACGATTCTCGTTTCGACAAAGATATTCGTAGGTGGAATTCGTTTCATCTTGGTCCTGGCTTACACAGTACACGTGGAAAGGAAGATACGAAGGTAGGAAGGAATGAACATAGAGCAAACAATATGGCGCCAGCCACGAGAGCCCGAACCGTTACGGACCGGTCAGTATGCAATATGCTAAGGTTCTGCCTTGACTCTCCCTTCTTCCTCCCTGTCTACTGCCCGCCCTGAAATTCTCTTTCTGTCTCTGTCCCTCTCCCACTTCGTTTCTCTATTCCTCCTTCTGGTCCTCTATAACCTCCGAATCCTTGGGTTTGGGAATTTAATTACAGTATAGTGCCTACATTGTAGCCCCAGCCGGCCCGGAAATAAACTCCCCATTGTCGCGGCACAAAGCTTCTATTTGTCACGAGACCTGGCTGTTCGACACCCTTGTGACGCACGACCCCTTGCCCCCTGCCCCCTGCCCACCACCTGCCCATCGTGCCCTTCGATATCGACTTTTCCGACAGAACTACCACTTACGTTACTTTATGTGAAAATCCACGATTTCTAATCAAATTAAATCGGAGGAATGTTCAGATTTTTCGTGATAACGAAAGGAGATTACTTGTAACTGATACTTGCATCGGATACCTTGTGTTTATACATTTTTTCGAGGCTTCTGATGCTTCGAGAATTGAAGATATTTAGTATACTGAGCTTCCAAAATTCGGTAATTATCTAAATATTACAGCATTTGGATCACTCGGCACAATGGTGATTAGATGATAAACATGTTATCAATTATTTTTATATTTCACGGTTTGCAACGTAGACACAACGAATCGAGGGAAAAAGAACACTAGATGTTTCAAAAAATTAATCTTCGAACGGCTTCGGTAAATCTAACATTAACGTTGATATATGTTGTCAGCTGTATACAGAATGTTTCGAAAATATTTTTCATGACCTACCAGACGTTGTTCTACCCATTTGGCTCGATTGCTTTTTAGAAAAAACTTATTTCACATTTTTCATCGTGCACCAATAAAATCGTACTGAAATGTTTTCTTATTCAACACTAATGGATCTTTTTTACTCCTTATACATCTAAAAGAAACTGCATTTCTTGTTATATTGTAAAATTCAATAAAATCTTGCTAATCCGGCTTTATGTATCGCCATGCTGTCCCAAACTGTTGCGTTACCATTACACCGTTTTATGGTAAAACTTCTACAAGGTGTTAGGAGATTCCTACCGTAACATCTAAGACATCCTGTCGGACAGAGGATATTAACAAGACAATGCAAAGTTATTACTTATTTGACTTTGTTTTAAGCACTTATGTTACAAAAATGGTGATAAGTGTTTCCCTTGATTTACTCACTTACAATTAGTGGGTCATTTTTAATGGTGTAATGAACAGGTTTCTTTTTGCGATAATTATTATAAGTCTTGTACGGCTTAAACTTTGTTTATTTGTTAATAAACTATTTTTTTCTGCCGTTGTTATTTTGTAAATATGTACTGTTAAAATTAATAATACTGTGAAAACAGGGAGGCGACATCATATCAAATGTTAATGAAGGAATTGCATACAGCTTCCCAGTTTATCGTCAATTCAAACAGTACTTTTAAGAGTATCAAATTGAACAGCTTTATGTAACACAAAGAAAGCGTAACTAAAATGCACACAAACTTTCAAATTAATTACTACTATAGCTTTTCATACAAAAAATGCTAAAGTATCGGCCATTCTGACCAAGGAAAACAGGAGTACATACCTCCTTAACATGTCTGTCCTGATTAGACAGTTTCTACTTCTCCTGAATAGTATCACAAGTCCCTTCATAGTAAGTATTGAATCTCTTGTTTTAAGGTAACCAAATAAATTTCCTATTGTACAACGAATAGTTGTAATATAATGTGATAAATAAACTAGTAACAAAAGTTAATAAATAACAACAGGATAAGATAATCTCTAAAGAACATTAGAGATGCTACTCTGTAGAATGCTGAGAGTTCGGTTAATCAAATTTTCTGTCTTCGGTAGGACGAGATATTGGTTACTCCCTCGAAAAGGCAAACATTGGGGTGACAGCCGCAGTGAGGAACGAAATATAAAGACTTTACAGATCCTTGAGGCTTAACGCTCGTATCAAGAGCAAAGAACAAAAGACATGACACTGCGCTCGATATCTATCACCTTCAAGAAAGGGTGGCCGAGTAATCTTTATTGGAAGTGCTAACTAAAAGTATTAGGCAGTTCGGGTTCCAAGTAAAGGGAAGGGCATCCGACGATAAAGGAGGGACGAAAGGAGCGTTGCCTTTGGCGCAAAAGTTTGATCCTCCTGATAAAGGAGGATAAACTGTATCTCCCGAAGAATACGGTTAAGAATACGTAACTACGTATTACTGAATATAGGTAGTCGATATTTAGTACTGATTCAAACACCGCCTAACCATTCTGTTTCTTTTTGAAACTGCACATAACTATTTTATAAAAAATATTCTGTCGTATATTATACTTATAACTACGTATGTCTTTACTATATTACTGTAAACAAAGAAGATGTAGAAATTTTAGTTACACCAATGAAATTTGGTTCGAGTAGAACGGAGAGACGAAACGAAGGGAGTGTGTGAAACGATATAGGAAAAACGTCGTTCCTTTTGTCCGATGCGGAATAAGTGTGCCATTTTTTAAACAAAAGAGTTTCAGCGAATTATACTGTAGCCGTGTTAAGTATATGTACAATGCGTACTAGATACACATACGTTAATACATACAGTTCCATATATTAGCCCTTGTCTTCGATTTGTTTTGAACCCGTTTGCGCCGTAATTATACTTTTAATACACCGTATGCGGGTATTTTGTTCCTGCTCGTCAAGACTGAAGCGGAAAACTTGTTAGAGCATTTGCACGAATTTTATTTTTACAATAGATTAATATAAATTGGAAACTTTTTTAACAATTTATGCACTGTTTTCGGAAAACATTCTTCCACGTGGCCCACATACAATGTGTTAATTGTAATTAACCGGTTTGGTCACGCTTCTTCTGTTTGCTCTACAAAAAGAGTCAAACTAATGAATCTGTAAAGCTGTCAATACGTTTTACATTAATCACAACATTAGTTTAATAATATTTTTGACTTAAAATAACGTAGACCAACGTAGAGTGTTAATGTACAGGGGGGTTACTGATGCTATAAATTAATGTAAAATGTGTTACTATTAATGTAAATTGATGTAAAAATACAGAACTTTTAACTGCTTATACTTAATCTCTGCAAGGACAAATTATCTATGTTTAAAACGGATTAGATATTCTTTACTGCTGCAAAATAATTATCTGTTCACATAAAGACAATTTGCTACTTCACGCTACAAAGAATTTTTATTCGTAATTCCGCTCACCACTTTTCTATTAGAGTAATAAAAAATAATTTCGTATGTAAGCTTTAACGAATAGGTCAACAAAAACTAACTGCTCCAGCACAAAAACATTAAAACATTAACCAAAAAACTGGTAAAATAGAAAAAGAACTTCTTTTTACTGTTCAAACATTCTCCCCCATATTACTATGCACAAAAGTACAGCACTTTCTTTGCTCGATTTGAACTGGAGTTAATAACTTAATCGGGACGCTCCGATCCCAGGGTTCGAAAGTTTCTTAAGGAGGGCAACGAAGCTAAGATCACGCGTCCCTGTGAAACGGAGATGGCGTTTTAATGCAGGGCAAACACACATACCACATCCAGTCTTGACATCGCGAGAAAGAGAGAAGCTTTTGAAAATAAGAGACCAAGCGAGCAAATGAGTACGAGAAAGAGAGAGAGAGAGAGAGGCAAGGAGGGAGAAAGAGAGAGAAGATAAAGAGAAGTAGACGAAAACGTTCGTGCACGGCTTGTCAGAACGGGGGTTGGCTAAAATGAAAGTTGGAGCCACGGCTTGCCGCAGCAAATCCGGCTTGATTAAAACACCGTAGGAGGAATCCCTTACCCCTTTCGTTCGTAGCCACCACAGCCAGAGGAGCCACGGCCCTCCTATACCGCCCCCGTTTATTTCGACCTTCTTCGGTCGCCAAGGAGCCCCCGCGCGGCAACGTATAATCTTAATGCAGTCTTATACGAAGCGGAACGAGGCTATATTTCATTATAACCCCGTAGTCCTTCCGGAGCCCTTCTCGCGCGCGCAGCAACCCTTTCCATTTCGACTACCATAAGCACGACGACCGACCGGGATTTCGCTTCGAGATATCGCCTCGCGAAAAGGGGCTCTCTCTCTCTCTTTCCGTGACAAACCAGATAGAAAGAGGTGAGAGGGGAAAGTACTACTGGAAACCGGGGTCTAGGGGAGAGAACAGGGAACTGTTTATCGAAATCTTGCCGAAAAACTACACAAATTCACTCCGTTCTAATGCTCGTTCTCTTTCTCCACCTCCTACATTCGGGGAAACTAGGATTATAATTCGTTATCATGGTTAATAGGGACAATTTCTGCTAAACTGAAAATTGAAGAGGATCGAAAAAGTTGGAGGTCGTTTACTGTGGGACCTTTATTTTTAGGGTTCGTAAATGTTACTTAGACATTTTGGAGTTATATTTATAACGGTTTGGAATAATTAGTATGGAAGAATTGAAAGAGAAGAGTAATTTTACATCGTAGTGTTTTATATTAACAAGTATAAAAATGACTAACACATTGTTTTACATTAAATACAAATTTCTATAAACAGTTCACTTTATAATATTCATCATTCGCATAATCTTCTGAAGGTTGAATAAGAAATGTCTTAATGTCAAATCGTAATAAAATTTCACTCTGGTTTTAACATGAAATATAAAAAGAAATCCGATAGCCAAACTCACTCTGTTTTAATTTATTTAATTTTTCACACCACAGTAGTTTATAGTCATTGTCAAGTTGACTAAAATATTCTTAGGATTAATTGTAGCACTAAATTCGGTTAGTCGTTTTTCTCTCTGCAAAGTGAAATGCCAATCAGAAAGATAATGTACCTTTTTGCAACAAAAAGGAAAAAGAATAAAAAACAATGTAATTACTTTATTCCTACGCATCAAATTTAGAGACTGTGGCAATGGCAGGCAAGATTTGCCAACCGACAGACGAGGAGTCATGGGAAGTATCGTGGTTTCAGAGCCCGAGGAGTAAAAAGAGAATGTATTTACGACGCTACAATACCCCATGGGCTAATCCTCACCCAAGGCTATACCCGGGCTGATCGACCCTCCTTTCTTCAACAATTGCCAAGCCAAGAACATAGGAATTCGCATGGAATAAAATTATTTTATTTCCTGGCTAAAATAACATGTTAGATAGTACTAACATGTTAAGAAAATACTTATGGGTGCACGTAAAGAAATAGAGTTTCAAATGCAATTTTTAAAGAGGTAAATTTACCCTATATTAAAAAAGAATGATTACGATTCAAAATCAAAACAGATAAGGAAAGTGAGCAACAGAAGTTGTAATGTACAAAAATATAGATTTCTGCAAAAACTCCACGACATTTGTTTAATGGTGTTTAGTAGTTTCAAATTTTCAGTTACAATCATTACTATAAAATAGAATTCGATTGTATATACTTATGGGTCGTTCATTTTAAATTCTACCTCTTTTATATTTGTTTATTACAATTAAAATTTTCACTTGCATAATGTATGTGTTCCATTTAAAAAGTAAGTAAATTAATTTGGCAGACTTTATTAAATTATATAATTCTATATATTACATAATTGAATGAAGAATTATGTTAAATAAAGTGTCATATACTTTTATACCCGTCCTAATTGATCTGTCAACTCCGCCAATTCTATTAATATTAGGTTGTTCGGAAAGTATTAGGTGTACAAATTAATTCTCTGCTCCCAGATTTCATCGACCACAAAACCTATTCAGATTAGAATTTTTCCAAATTTGAATAGTCATTCTAAAGTGCCATTTGTTAGCTTTAAAATAAAATATATCGCATGACTCTACTCCAGACATAACGTGAAAAATCATGTGTAGAAGCGATGTCGTTCGATAAGCAACATTTAAGGCACTGTCTTCTTTTCGCATTTCAACTAAAAAAAAGAAACGCTATATCGTGCAGCACTTGTAAAAAATGGTTTCAACAGTTTCGAATATTCTCCAGACTTAGCCCCTTCATATAACCACCTATTTCGATCCCTACAACATCACCAAACTGATTCTCAATTCAAGTAATTTGAACAGGTCTATAAATGCCTCAATGATTTCATTGATGTGAACCACTATCATTTTTCCGATCTGGAATCCGACAATTACCTGAGAGATGGCAAAAACGTATAGAAAATGAAGAAGATTATGTTCAATATTGATTTTATATCAACATTGTTATAAATAAATGTCAAAGTTAGTCAAAAAAGGCCGAGAATTAATTTGTACACCTAATAATTTCGTTTATTCCCAACGGAGGATATAATTATATTTTCTCACAGCCAACTTCACACTTAATTCGCATTGCCATTACATATTTTCACAGTTGATATAGTAACGCTTGTTAGCGAAAAAATTTGTTTGATTCTACACAATAGTTTTTGTCTGGTGCCCTATTAAAGATGGAAAGTCGAAAGCAGCTTTTTTGGTATATTTTACTTGTTTACTATCGAAAGGGTAAAAATGCTGTTCAAGCAAGAAAAAAATTATTCAATGTGTATGGAGAAGACGTATGAACATAACACCAGTGCCAAAACTTGTTTGCAAAATTTTTAAACGGCAAAACCTTTACTTCGAATGAGGACGTCAAAAATTGCTTGGATCAGTTTTGCAAAGATCAAAACTTTTATGAGCATGGAATCATAATACTGCCAGAAAGATAACCGAAGGTATTGAAACAAAATGGAGAACATATAATTCAATAAAATATTTATGGACTACAAGAAAGTCGTCTTTCATTTTCACCGGAAAAAACGAAATTACTTTCCGAAGAACCCAATGCATCATTTTTTGTTCATACTTCTGCCAAATATTTGTAAATTTTATAGTATGTGGAAAATTTACAGAAATAAAATTGTATTATATATTTCACAGATATAATAAGCGAAACATTTTCATATAAATGTGACTCTATTTTCTAAGTTTACTACCCTTCCCGTTCCAGAAATGACCGCTCAATTTCATTTTCCTTTCTGTTAATTTTAACCAACGGTTTTAACACCAGACTTACGGAAGAGATGAAACTGACGAGTTCAAACTTTTTTAGAGACATTTCTTGAGCTTATGAAGAATCAGTGCAGTAAATATTTTATGTGTATGTTGTAACACACAAATTACTGAATTAATTATCTTTCTTGTCGTTTGGTCCTTCTTTTTTCAAAGTACCTATTTAGTATATTTAATTTTAAGTAAAGCAAGCAGTATTTAACTGCCGTAGATCTAATGTTAATTAACTGTTCTAATTGTAAGTAACGTATTACATAAAAGTCTAATTCACTGTGTCCTCATCCAATTCATAATATTCTAATTAATATTTTCTATTATAGTTATTTATCTACAAATAACTAACAACCGATATTCTGTCGCCTATCTCAATTACATAAAGAACAGTATCTGATGAAACATTCTGTCCAATCAAGTTTACAACATTATCAACATAAATCTACGTATCAAATCACTTAATTGTAAAACATTTATTGACCAATGGACACGAGGCATTGAAATGTCTTCACTGTAGTCTAATTAAGAATAAAGTAATGTCATTGAGTTACAATTAGAATGATACATAAATTCAATCTGTGGAAAAGTGAATTTACTTTACATTCAGAATAAGCGTGTTATATAATGCAAATATCTAACAAATAATTACTATTTCAAATTCTATTTTTATTTTCATTTCCATGTAATAGTAACATACAATGTAAAAATTTAACGTAGCAAAGTCTGTGGAAAAACAAATTGCTCGTCAACGATCTTTTTATAATGCGAGTTTTAAAGCCCTCATCTATGGAACACCTTACTCGACCTGCCTTTCTTTCTCGAGGCCTAATTGACACGATTTTTATAAACTCCCCTCTAGTCATGGAGGGTTAAGCCTTCTTTTGTACTGCCGCTAACACTTTCAACCTCAGACCCTTCCGTAAAAGAGTCCCTTTGTAGCTAAAGAGTGCGACGATGTTGGTGCACAATTATGAATTTCAAACCGTGCAAAAATATTGAAACTCGGAGGGAAAGAGAGGAAAGGAGAGACTTGTTTACGCTCTGACAAACCGCAAACGTGAATGACATTTCACATTATTTTCATTAATTCTAGCGTAAAGGTATCCCACCGAAGAGAAAAGAAGGATAGAAAATACAACATATAACTGCACAGGAAATGTCTCTTAATATCACACGATTCTCTTCAACGCCCACCTAATTTTCAAATAATAGTAAAACATATCCTACAGTATCAAAATTCTGACTCAAAGAATAATGAGATAAACGACCAAACTTATTTTATTTCAATATAAAAAGCCCTATTTCATTAATTGTAATATAATATTTTTCACAAATAATATATTTAGACTATGTGGAAATGAGGCAAATATAACTCTACTTTATTAATGGGAAAAAATAGCAGAATTAAAATATAGGGTACGTAAAGTGTGACGCTCAAAATTTCAATCACTAAAAAACGATAACTTTTCTTATCGGTCGAAGTATCTGAAGCGTTTCACAAACTAAATGAACCAATGATCCTATCTGTTATTTTTTAACAGGCGCAACAAGAATTTCAAATTGAGAGTCACTGACGTAAATATAGGTACAGGGGTGAAAACAGGGTGCGCATTCCAAAGCCTTGGATCTACGTATCCTCGCGCATTCATTCATAAAAATTCACTCAACCGCGCGGCTACTCCCACCGAGTGAATTGGAGGGTTCGTTCCAACCCCGATCAGTGTGACAGCTCGACAAAGTTAAAGGGTACTGCGCTTCGTCTTTTCAGCTTCCCTGTCGAGGAAGCAATTGCTAATGCCATCTCAAAAATGTAAAAATCCTTTTGTCTTTATCATACGTTCCAATGTAATTCGTGTTTCTCCCCGTTCATTAAGGTTTGAAAAATTTGGATTTTAACGAAAAAGAGACCGAGAAACGTAGTGCAGAAAATTTTCTGAATGTAAACAAGTAATAAAGAAGATTGAAGTATTATAGAATTGCATAAAAGATCGACATATCTTGATATCAAATTTATTTGAAAAGCGACAAGCATGGGATCAGTTGCCAATCTTTACTCGTTTCATTTAATGTCGACAATATTAGGAGAAAAGTATTAATTTCTTAAAACATAGTAAAGGTTTCAAAAATACATGCTCTAATTGTAAGATAATGAGATTGAAACCCAGTAATATGATCATAATATAGGAAGTTTTATGGATGTACTTTCTTTTGGTTTTATGTAATATGTGAAAGTAATTTCAACATTTTAGTTTAAATGGAGTACATATGAAATTATTTTTTGTTTATAACAAAGGGCTAAATGATAATACACTAAGCTAAACTATTAAGGAATGATTTAAAAAGGTAAAGGGCAAGGAGAAGTTTGAAACTGAAAGTTGCAGTAACCACCGAACAACAGGTTGTTGTTATCGGTATACGATTTGGTAAAATCATTCTAAACATGCTTAAATAATTGCTAACAATTTTTTTAAAAAATTGGAAACGTAACAGAAGAGGTGAAATTATTGTTACCTATGGAATGAGTTGGATGTACTGTCATTTTATTAGTGTTTGGTCAGTCTATAATTTCATTTGCTACTTCATGTATTCATAAGGAAAATTGTATAGATTATATATAATTATAAAAAAAATTGAGATACAGACTGTAGGTATTTCATTATACTTATAACAAATATTACAAATTAATTGTCAAATTTTACCGTTACATTAATGAATGTCAAATTAACAAATGAATATTTGACAAGGATAATAAACACTTTCAATACCATTAAAAATTCTGCAATATTCCAAAATACCATTAAAATCACAATAATCCGATCATCTGTGATTTCACGCAACGAGAATGAGAAACTTGAAAGATACGAAAAGATTTTATCCAGGACTATAAAGGTTCGCCTTTAAGAAAGATGACTGCTCATAATCGTAATCGTAACCCTAACAACACCCGTAGGTTTGGTCGGAGCAGATTTTAACATTAATATTCCAGCGGCGCGCCAGAATTACTCGGAGGTCCGCATTTCTCAGACGTTAATAAAGAAATCACTAGGCGATTCGGAAATGACAGTCAGCCGTCGCTTTCCCATCGTCGAGTGGAAAATGGGGAAATAGGAGAATTACGTTTTAACACTGATGATCATCAGGTAAGGGGTAGGCGATGCATTAGAGTCAATTTAGGTGCTTCCAAAGTAACGCTCAGTTTTATGAAAGCATAAAATAACTTAAACGACCCTTGAAGGCTTACCATGTTACACCATGATAGTATCATTTTATTCGAATTACACCATAAGTTTCCAGGTATTTACGAAAGTCACACGACGATGATGAATGTCACGTTATTTTTGTGCACCCTACGTGGCAAGTAGACTTAGGGGATACAAGAGTATATCCCGAGTAGTAGTTTATTAAAATAAAATGATAGTAGATCAAAGATATACGAATGCATTAGGACTTTCATTTCTATTTAATTGTTGTTATCGGTTGAATTGCAAAAATTTGTTTACTAGATAGCAACCTAATACCTGAAAATATGTAAAAAAAAGCAGACTTAATATCTCTAAAAGCATACGACACGCGAAAACTGCGATTATAGAAAGTGAAGAGCCTTGAAAATTGTCACATTCTTTTTTGTTTAATACATTCACGCCGGCGCGTACCATCGGTGGCCCGCGTTTGGGTGTCTCATCGGGCGGCGCGTACCACCGGTGGTACGCGCTTCAGTGTCGTTCAGATGATCTTAACCCTCTATGGCTCCTTGTAACTTTTGAATTCTTTAGGTACAATCCAACGTTTCAAAATCAAGTAAAAGTTATTATTTATAATTGCCCTTTTATTGTCTTCTAATGTGCTATCGTGCAACTAATCTTCAGTTATCACAGAAAATTCGGCCCATAAAGGGTTAAAATAGCCGCCCGTAGGAGAAAAATGCAGATTGCAACGCCAGCGTGAATGTGTTAAGTATTCCTTGATTATTCTTATCTAATTATAATTGTTTAATTTAAAATTCATAGATGGAAATCGAATTCTGTGACTATATTAGTAGTGCCCTCTTATGTTGGTTCGTTTAGATACTCAAAATACCTGTACCGTTATTGATTATTCAAAATCTCTATTTCTATTGTCTCGTTCATAATTGCAAAAGGTTCACTGTACAGGGTGTAAAAAAATTAATGGTCATGGCTTTAAGGGGTTGTTCTACACCTCTGGATCGATGGAGATTTGCGAAAAAAACCTGCCGCAAAATTCGGGAAAGGGTAGCAAATTTTTTTTATTGGCTCATCGTATTCGTCTTGTTACGTAGGTAAAATGTCTGAGAGGAACCATGGGTCAGAAACGAACCGTTCTCTCACAAATTAACTTTTAATTCGGCCTTCCGATCAAAATTTCGCCCATATGGCAGCCTTCGAGTCACCGACCTTTCGAAAGGAAACACATGAAATACCCTTGCTAGCTCCAATAGTTGAAGCAGAGGCAACATAAACGATGATAGAAAATGACTAGAAAAATGTCATTGACCTGCGTTCGGTGTTGGGTTCGCTCAAGGGCCCACCCGGGGAGAAGAGCATAAACACATGCACTTCTCTTCTAGTACGGTGACACAGTGCCCCATTTTCTAACTTCGTTTAGGTCGCCTCTGCTTTAACTAATGGCGAAATTTTTATCGGAAGGCCCAATTAAAAGTTAATTTGTGAGAGAACGGTACGTTTCTGACCCATGGTTCCTCTCAGACATTTTACCTACGTAACAAGACGAATACGATGAGCCAATAAAAAAAATTTGCTACCCTTTCCCGAATTTTGCGGCAGGTTTTTTTCGCAAATCTCCATCGATCCAGAGGTGTAGAACAACCCCTTAAAGCCATGACCATTAATTTTTTTACACCCTGTACAATCAAGTGACAGAATTACTAAATCCTTGAACAAGTCTAAGTAAGTTAAAACTTTCAAAGATATAAAATTTAAACAAAAATCGCTATCTTATTTATGTGATTTTTTTAAAAACCATTTTATTAGTGCAAACAAAGTACAAGTAACCAGGCAGATTGTCAAGTTTGTTATCATATAGGAAACCAACGTACCGACGCACAGTGTGTAATTTAGTCGATCTAGCTGGACAAAACTATTTTTTGTAAAAAAATTACGGTTATCGTTAATTTTACTGAATTTTCTACTAATACAAAACATAATCTTGTTCCTAGTGTTAATAAGAATATGTATTTTAATAATTATTTAACATTTATACGTAAAATAAAAAACTCTGAAGTTTAAACATTTTTTGTATCTTCACCGAAATAGTTATTTAAACTTCTTCTGCGTAAAATGATTTCATAAACTACCCCGATTAGAACGATGCATATCATTTAAATATTATGAAGATTATCGTCGAGACGCACAGTGGTCCAGAACGTGAATTTAGCTGATCAGGCACCTCGCACAGTTTTCGATCTTCTTCAAACCGTCACCAAAAGCGCAAAACACATCCGATTGAACTAAAAATTGATATTCTAATATTTTTTGGGTCGCTGATTACGAATCTGAACTCAACAATTCAAAAAACAAAATGGCGAATTAAATATGGCGAGCAGGTGTGTCTAAAAATTAATGGTTTCGAACAAAAATTAGTATTCTAATGTTTTTGAGGTTGCTGATTATGAAACTGAACTCAAAATGTCAGAAAACAAAATGGCGGTTTAAATATGGCGGGTAGGAGTGTCCAAAAATTAATGGTTCCGCCATTGAATTATGTGGACAGAGTTTCCGCTATTTCAAATATACTAATTAATTTATACTAGTAAACATATACAAAAACTTAAATATATATAATATATAAATCGCTATCCCTTGCGTTTATTGTTAGGTTGTGAGCAAAGAGATAATCCGAAAGGTTTTTATTCTCCGCGGTGCAGGGTTCACTTAAAAATTGAATAACTTCGAAGTATCGGAAGGTACTCGGCTAAAAATTTCCACATATATTCCTTGGACTATATAGAAATTATTTCTGCAAATATTACGTACGTTTACCTGCGTTCTTCATTGTTATACCTGCCGAAAGTTTACGAGACAGTCCGGCGGCAGCGCGTTGCCGAGGTCCGCCTGACTCTTTAAACAATAAAAATTCATTGAAGCCGAATCCGGCCGGATTAAATTTTAGCAGGATCGTTTAGGGGAAGGATTACAGAAAACAGCTGTGGCAATTAGAGCCTGAAACTCGTTGGGATTTCTAAGATATTGACTGCAAAAGATAAAATACTTTGACGATTTTCTTTCATTCATTCAACATTAATTTTTGAATAAACTACAAACAATAATTTTATACATATTCAGCAGGTGTATTTTTATCGTGGAAGAATGCTTTTCAAGTAGAAACAATCATTATTACAAAATCTTGCATACTTTCGTCAGAATGTCACGAAGAAGACAATGTGTCTTGTTGATAGAAAGTGGTCTTCAGAAAAAGTTTCAACTTCAAGCGTTTGTTGTAACTACAATTTTTGTCCAATTTCATTAATTTTCCATTTTCGAGGTCGATGGATATTTAAGAATCGATATCACAAGAAAAAAAAATCGAAATAGCAAAATTGACTTTTTGAATTTTGCGCAGCTAATCGCATATTGTGGACCACCGTAAGACGGGGTGAAATCCACAAACACTTGCTGAAACGGTGTATTACAAGTATGTATTACTTTTTCCCCATCTTTTATAATACATTAAATGTTTCCTGTAAAATAACAGTACACATATATTCAAAAAAAAGTGTTGACATTTTTTTAAACCGAATCGAGTATATATTGACAGTTAAATTCGACATGTACACATCAAATGAGCAATAATGACCATTAGAAATAGAAATGATTTCAATTTTTAAAAATTCTATGGTGATTTTTATGGTATTTTTATAGTAAATATATTTTTCACATAACAGTACATTACACACTACAATTTGTATAAAAAGAAAAATGTCTCTTCCGCTTGGATTGAACCATACCAGAACTTCATCTTATTCAAGATCTCACGGAATCCCTTGGTCTCCTTCCCTTATGCTTGCCGACGGCTAAATAGCTAACTTCCCACAACTATCTCAATAGATTATGATTATTGTGGAGGAAAGCTCTGATTTATGCAATTATCATAAATTCAGTTCCACCCGCCACCTCGCGTATGCTCAAGACGCTCCAACCGTAGCCCCATTCATAAGATTTCAATAGAAAATTATATTCTCATGAAGGATATATAGTGTTCTTGAAATTCTAGTAAAATAGCATGAGCTTTTTATTTGTATTAGAAATACTCTATATCAATATATTAAAAAGAAACTTAACGATGATTTGGCTTGTTTTAATTTAAGGTAGAGAATAGCTATGTTGTTACGTAAATATGTAGGTGATAAGAAAACATAATATTGATATAATCATGTAATTTAGAAATCGAAAATTTATCTTAGGAAGTAGAAAGAATTAAAGGAATACATATTTTTCTAGATTGCAGTGTACCACGTATCCGTTGCAGGAACGTTAAGAGTAAAGAAGATATCTATAATTCATAAATAAAGTAGATTTCTCTCTGGTGGTATCTACTTTATCGACATTAGCGGCAGATCAGTTAGGATACTGCTATAAAAGCTTTCCTACCTAAACTGAGGTTGGTAAAGATGTTGCAAGTGCAAAACAATATCTATTTCTTATCGATAACTTATTATCATGCATATTATAGATATCTCAAGGCACTTTAAAAAATATTGCAATTCGTATATTTGTGTATTTTAACATTACCGTCGATATAGAGATAAAAGAAATAGCTTACGATGTTTAGCTACCACAAAACTGAAATACCGACTACAGCTGTTGCTGTCGATAACGTTATCAACACATACTGATGATACCGACGTTATATCGATAATATCGTTAGAATATTTTGAAATTGAATTAACATAATTTATGTCTTAATCAACAAAACAAGAAACTACTGTTTTCCAGGATTCTAGGCACCAGAGCTCTACTCACACTGTTATTTAGACTTATTTTTATGTTTCTGTTTTTAATACTTTCACTTATATGAAAGATTAGTAATAAATGATATGATATTTGATATAATTGAATTATTGGACACCGTACTATCTATTTCTATATTGTATTGCCGCATCGTCACTGAAACGTTTTTGATAAATACTTAATCGAACTATATGCTTCATTTTTTATATTAACAATACGCATAATGAGTTATTGTGGTTATACAGCATGATCGCAAAGAAGAATTACTAAATCGGAACCATCAAACACGACAAAGGAGTAGTAGATTAGTTATTTGTTGAATAGCTTTAATTTTTTAATTTATTCGTACAGACTTCCTTGCAACGACCACAATTTTGCAAAACCCGACGTTATCCATACCTTTGTTATAATAGTACATAAACATATTGCATATGTATCCTACTACCAGGGAAAAAAAAACTTTGACTAGTTGTGTTTCAGGCTAAAAATGCTCGCTTTTGACAGATAAAAAATGTAATTTTAACTTCATCAATTCAATAACTCAGTGCAATTCCTAGTAAACTCTATCGGCCGATGTTACCCCGGAATATTAGAGGGGCGTTTGATCTTTCCATTTGAGATAGACGAAAGAAATCCGATTCTGGAACAATCCAGTCAAACTTTCTAAATTATCTTGTAGACAGTTTAGACCTTTTACAATACTTTCGAAACTACAAAACTTTCTGTGTTTGTAATTGGCATCTAACGCAAACCTCAATATCTTCGAACCATTAGAATTGGCGTCCATCTGTTTGTTTGGACCCGAAGAAGCACTATTTATTATGTTAGTCGACATTTTCTCTGGAGAGAAACTTTAGGATTTTGATAACAGTATCTACAATGAAGATTAGAATAACGTGAACAAGAAAATTGTTTTCCGTCGTTTCTACACTTGAAAACAATATAGTCTTGAGAAAAAAGGGTGTATAAGGTTTGGTACAACCATAGAAGCAGATCATTGGTACCAAAACGAAAAAATCTTTGGGACATGATGGAAAGAACTTACTATAAAAGTTTGTTAGAAGTAGACGTTAATGGTGTTTTTTCTTTATATGGCCAGATAAGATATTCAAATGTTGCATGCAACATACGCAACTTGACTTGATGGAGGGCAACAGGAGATGTTTTTCTGACATTCAATGAATTCCGAGATCGACTGCAATATGTTAAGGCATTGAAATATAAAAATGTTCGAGAAAAAAGTAAAGGAGAACCATATAAATTTAATGCGGACTTCTCACATCTTCAAATGAAATAGATTGCGAATTGTACCGACTCACGGCATTATGGTGATACTATGCAAGACATTGACGCGGTAGTGGTAAAAAGAAAATCATTCTATTATACTATGAATATTAAAGATTCCTCAGTGCAACAAATTGAAAGTTCAAGACAGTAGAAAAACTATCCTTAACATTTCGAACATTTCTTCAAGAGTACATACATTTTTTCGAGTTGAATTTCACAAATAAATTCCAGAAAATAATCTATTTCTATTGATTTTCTACGTTAACCTGTTAACCGGGGAATTCATTTTTGTTCAACTTGTTTTAAATTGGAATATTTTTTTTTACAGTGAGAAGTAATATCATTACATCTAAATTACTACGTCAGGATTAAACGGATACGAACGACATAAAATGTAATGCGTTCAACATATTACGTTTAAAAATTTTAAGGAAGAAAAAATCGACAAGCTTACTGGAGTTTTCTTTCAGATAAGACGGAATTATGCGTCACGCCCGGTTAACAGGTTAAGCACCAAAATAGATATAGCATTGTATGGCACCATATGTTAATTTTGTAAAATATGGAAACATAAACTATTTTCCATATTTTGAGAAATTGGTATACCACAATCAGTCTCCACAATCTTTTATGATAGAACTACAAAAATGATCTAAAGAATTTTTGTATCGCCAGAATTTATGTTCTCGAGTGATAAATATTTAATGTTGTGGAAAAAAGGTGTGTACTTTTAATGACATTTTTTGTCCAAGATTAGTTATGAATTAAAATGATTATGATGTAAAATTTTACGTTGCAGTATTATCGCAACTTTATTGTCATTAAGGTTTCTGTTATCTGCTAATAAAAATAAATTAGACACCCACAAGCTATGTATTAAAAGCGTATTATTGGATTATAAAAATGACAATAGTATGAAGAAAGTATACTCTATATCTCGTTCTCATTGCAGATAAAAGTAATAAAACTTAATCGGTAACGTTGAACATTACTCTTACGTTAAAGTGGTTGAAAGTGGTAAAAACCCCTTGCAAATTCGTGGTTAAAAAAATATGCATTTTGCTTGAATTCACTTCTTTTGTATTTGCGTTGTTTGAACTTTCAGTGACCGTCATTAGGTACTTACAAATTTAACTGTATAGATAAGGAAGTGCTTACTATCATTAGATAATTCCAGTACGTAGAAAATGTAATAAAAGTTATTAAAAAGCATTTGTCCCTAAACAAATCTGTACTTGCTTACACAAGACTTAATAGGTTTATACAAATTAATAAAAAATAAGCTGAAATAATTTGTAAAGAAAAATACGTCTAAACTAATAAAATATAGTTTTCTTATAATTTTGACGTTGTTTTTTTTTAATGAATAAAGAAACTGTATGGAATATAGACGGTCTCTTATGATAAAGTTCATTTAGAAAGCGACAAACTATTATCAGCGAAACAGCCAACAGCGCCACCGGCGCTTATCCCTATACGGTGAAACTGTTTTCACATGGTTAGAGGAATTCCTTTCCTCTTCAATTACTCAGTTCAAACTTTGCCAACTTTCCAACAACTCTCGGAGGGTACAGCTTCGGAACTTTTCGCGAAAGTTTAAAAATCGTTACTTCACGAAGGAGCCGAAGCTATCCCCACCAAGCAACCCGAATTCCTCTTCATGATTCCGTATTTGATAGAATAACTGATCATAAAACAGCGAGTAAAACTTTTCCAATCGCGGAAAGTAGTACTTTTTCGTATGATTTCAAATAATGAAGCAAGTAAAATTTATTTAATTGTTGTAAATATTTTATAATATTTCATTTATGACCTCAGCAGAAGAAATATTGACAAAAACCGACCATCGGAGTAGACAATTTAATCACTTAATGACTTAATTTTTTAATCACTGAAACACTTAATCACAAAATTAAGTATAGCTTGTAAAATATATTGAGTATGCATTGAATTAACCAATAAATTAGAGTGTCTTTCAGTCTGTCATACTTTATAAAGTACAGAGTAACGATGACGTAAACTGTCTTCAACCTGAGTTAAAAACCTGCGTAGACGACATGCGTGCATAATGATAAATACCAGCTCTTGTTGAAAAAGTGTATTAATAACAAAGGAGAGAGGCAAACTTCTAGAATTAAAAAAATCGCTAAAGTAAGTCGATTGACCTTTAACACTCGTATGTTTGCTGTCAGCCACCGAAGCAAAAAATCAACCCCTTTTGCGATGTATATATAATTATTACTAAAATTTTAGTAGTTTTCTTTTAAGGGCGATTACACATTTTGTTTTTAATGAAACACAACCGCAAAGGGTTAATATAAGTAAAGAAGGTAACACTATGAAATTGTATTAATGATAATATAAATATTTCGTTGTATAAAGTTCACTTACAAAACAATAAGCGTGTGATCTGTTGCCAATGATAATTACTTATTCAATAGCGCCTGTTCTTTTAACACATTATATGCGGGCCACGTAAAAATACGTTTTTCGAAAAGTGCGCATACACATTTTAACGAATCGCGATTAGTGGCATAAACCACTTAGATTTAAAAAGTTAAGTATACTATCGAATTTAGAGAGCATTATCTAATTTATACCAATTTCTTGTACTAGTAAAATTCGTACAAATTTTTCAACAAGTTTCGCGCCAATTTTAATGAGGCGATACAAAACATCCACATACACTGGGTTAAAAAAGAGCTAATCATGTGTTAGAAATACTATAAGATCTCAGACCTTTATATTTTCAAAATTAATCTCATGACGATGTTGAAAATATTAGGTTGATGCGTATGAAATGTCGGATTTTTAAGCGGATATATAAAAGTACATATCTTTTTGCAAAATCTGTTTATTTCATCAAAATATGGTTCATTTGCTTCAATACACTTTTCCCGATGAGATTTTAATGCATAGATACTTGTTTTAAACAAATTTTGTTTTTTAGAAGCAATAAACTCTGATATGGAATTTTTCAGACTGTCTTCATTTTCATACTGTTTAGCCCGTAAAAACTGTTCTAAATATCTGAAAAAATGAAGATCGGTTGACGAAAGATCCGGTGAATAAGCTGGGTGTTGCAAAATTTCATATTTTAATTCATTTAATTTTGAAATTGTTTTGTACGACGTACGCGGCCGAGTGTTGGCATGCAGAAGTATTGTGCCATACGGATTAGCAAATGATGGGCGTATAATTTTCAATTTTTCATGCATTTCATCAATGTACTGTGACAAATCCTTTCGGTTGTAATTGTCTCCCCAATTCGAAGGAATAAATAGCGAATTACTCCACTCACATTCCACCAAACTGTTGTTAAAATTTTCCGTGGAGGAAGTAATGGAGTATGAGCACAAGCCTCATTTCTATCGAGCCACCGAAGAAACCTTTTCCTATTGTCGTAAAGAATCCACTTTTCATTCCAACTAGTAATGTGATCCAAAAATGGCATTTTTTGCAGCATTATTAACAAGTTTATACTCATGTGAAAAATTATACGAATATCGATTGAATTCATATCGGTAGAAAATTCAAAACAACCAACAAAAGAGAACACTTTCGAGAAAATCATTTTTGCTGAAATGTGGCTCTGGCAATTGACAATACGACTATAAACGTTATTATGCCAAAAGCAAAAACATAATGAAAACAGGGAGACAAACGTTCACATGTAAAGAAAATCCGATATTTCATATGCACCAACCTAATACATTCGCTAAAGCCTGTGTTTATTGCTGCTTGAATTCTTAACAAAAATGTGCAGATTATTACTTAATATACAAATGCAATGCGCTTACAGTTATGTGATGGTAAAGAAAGATATTTACACATATGACTCTTCCTCTACAAAGCGTTTCAAAATAATTGGATTAATACGAAAAGTGTTGTTAAAACTAGAACTACCGGCGATAAATCTATTATATATCAACATATTAAATACGTGTTTTGAAAGACGACAATTCAAAGGGTGGAAAAGATGATCGATTCAGTAACTTTTAGTTTATAAAATCAAGGTAGAAATTGTGATCTATGACTGTCCTATAATCTTGGAGAATTTAAAAAACAATTGGGAAGGTGTCATTTTAACTTGCTTGGTAGTTCTAGTGTTAATAATGTATTCGATATTGCAATGTAAACATTATATACGAAATACGTTCTAAATTCCATCATCAAGCAGTTTTCGTAGTGACAAGAAATTGTATAACGAATTGAAATTACACCGGCACACAAAAAAAATTAAGTAGAATGTGCATTTGACCGGACCTACCTACGGGTACGTATTTTGGTCCGCTGAATCCGAATTCGAGGTCAGTTTGACCCCTACACCCTCGAAATTTCGAGAAAACTTCAAAAAACCGTAAAAATGATGAAAATTGGCAGTTTTAATGATAAAAAAATTTTTTGGAACTAAACTAACAAGGGAACATATTGAACTCGAACACACCGATTTTGATGAAATTTATGTCAGAGGTAGTCCTCATAAGAATAGTAGACACGTATTTTTTTTTATCGGCAACCATCCACTCTGAAGGGGTGAAAACACCCCTCAAAGTTGAGGGCAGAAAACACATTTTTGGGAATATCTCGGTAACCAGCGGTCAAAAAAATTTAAATTTTGTTTCAAATTGTTTGTTTTTCAACCAGGAATTTAACTGTGTAAAAAAAGACGCCTAAAAGTTATTTGTTTAAAAAATATATTAAAAAATTAATTTTTTTTGTTGATATCTCCCAGAAAACATTCGCAATAAATTAAATAAATTTATGTACACAAACTATTGTCCAAATTAGCGGATACGTGTTTTTGGATTTTTTCGATTTTTGACTATAAGGGTCACTATTTCGCGTTTAACTTTTCTCGCTCCGTGCGGGACTGGCCGGCCGAAATGGACTTTTTTCATAACAAAGCTAATTTGATTGCCAAGAATAGTATTCTAATAATTTATGTGAAAGAATGTTAAACATAAAATAAGAACGGCTAGTGTTAAAAACCAAAAAATTCCAATCTCACGTATCCATTGATTTAGATCATAGTTAACGTACGTACTATTCGATAGCGGAATAAGGCTGATATCTGATAAGATAAAATTAACGAAAAAATTCAATTTTTTAATACACGATTTGTTTAAATGATATAATTAAATTTGAATTTTTTCGTTAATTTTTCCTGATAAGTGTTATTCTGCTATCGTATAACATGTACAAAAACTATGACCTGAATCAGTGGATACGTGATTTTTGAATCTTTTGGGTTTTGACGCTAATCGTTATTATTTGATGTTTTAACAAGATTATTAAAATTCTGGTCTTTGCCATAAGAACATCTGTGTCCTGAAGGAAGTCCACTTCGACTGGGCAGTTCCGCACGGAGCAATCAAACGAAAATGTACTCCTTTCAAAACAAAACTGGTCTAGTTGTAAGGACGAACATTCTACGTATATGACAAAAGGAAAAATCGAGAAAGTATAAAAAAAAAAATAAAAAACTTTATTCTGTAGCGTTCACAGTAATCGTATTGTACGAAGAAGTGTGTTAAACATAAATGTTCTTTGCACCAAGAACATTTAAGTGTGATCAGTTGATCACACAATTGTACTGAAAACATTTCATATTTTCTAATTGCATGAAAGAAAAGTCCACAGGATGTTCGAATTCTTCAGGTCGTTCATCTATATAGCCACAACTGAACCACGCATATCGAAATAAGTTTTTCAGTAACGGGGACTATGTAGACTAATTTTTATGATTTCATTTATATACTTCCGGATTGTTACGATGTAGAACTACATGGAAAACAAGTCTGCAATAATATCAGCTTTGTTATGAAAAAAGTCCATTTCGGCCGGCCAGTCCCGCACGGAGCGAGAAAAGTTAATCGCGAAATAATGACCCTTATCGTCAAAAATCGAAAAAATCCAAAAACACGTATCCGCTAATTTGGACAATAGTTTGTGTACATAAATTTATTTAATTTATTGCGAATGTTTTCTGGGAGATATTAACAAAAAAAATTAATTTTTTAATATATTTTTTAAACAAATAACTTTTAGGCGTCTTTTTTTACACAGTTAAATTCCTGGTTGAAAAACAAACAATTTGAAAAAAATTCAAATTTTTTTGACCGCTGGTTACCGAAATATTCCCAAAAATGTGTTTTCTGGCTTCAACTTTGAGGGGTGTTTTCACCCCTTCAGAGTGGATGGTTGCCGATAAAAAAAATACGTGTCTAATATTCTTATGAGGACTACCTCTGACATAAATTTCATCAAAATCAGTGTGTTCGAGTTCAATATGTTCCCTTGTACCTAAGCGTGATTTTCATGTATTTCGATCCGCTGAATATGAATCGAAACTTTATTGAGACCACGAGCCATTTTAAATGTGAAAAAATCACACAAAACTCTCGAAAATTCCGAAAAAATATAGTTTTCATGATAAAAAAACTTCTTCTGGTCCAATTCAGATAAAATTTTATATCTTTTGATGTCTTCAATTCGCATCTTAATTTTTTTAGTCTATTCACCCTCTAAAGCTGGAAAAATTCGAAAAAATTGTAAAAATTACCATTCATAACAGAAAAAAAATTGATTGAACATGATTTAATGCCTAAAATAAATACTCTATAACATAGATATATCAAATAACTAGAAATCTGTGAAAAACACAAGACATAAAAAGATAGAAAGAAATGATTTTTACGAATCCTAAACTTTCCTTCGTTTGTATCGCTCTCTTTTATCCTCAAATGATCTTCGTAGTGGATTCCTCTTTTTTCGGAATTTTGGAGGGTTTGTGGGATTTTTTTACATTTAAAACGGCTCGTGGTCTCAATAAAGTTTCGATTCATATTCAGCGGATCGAAATACATGAAAATCACGCTTAGTTTAGTTCCAAAAAATTTTTTTATCATTAAAACTGCCGATTTTCATCATTTTTACGATTTTTCGAAGTTTTCTCGAAATTTCGAGGGTGTAGGGGTCAAACTGACCTCGAATTCGGATTCAGCGGACCAAAATACGTACCCGTAGGTAGGTCCGGTCAAATGCACATTCTACTTAATTTTTTTTGTGTGCCGGTGTTATCAATGAGACCTTGTAATTGAAGAAAAGTGTGCATCTAATTTGGATACAAGAATCTAATAACAATGATGTCGATGATAAGAATTCATCCGCTAAGCTTCTCAACGCAGATTCGTGTTCACATTGACGTTTATAAGAATATCAACATAATTGTACGTGCAGCAGGATCAATAAAAAAAACTCGTAACAAAGTAAAATATTAGCAATTCAGGTGGTAACAGCGGTTACGCTTTACAGTCCTCGTCAATTCTATTTTTTCTGAAGTTCAAAAATAAGTTTAAGAACGAGTTTGAAATCATAAATAATACAATTTGAATTAAATTACAGAAAATGATTGTAAACTAAATAATGAGATTCCGACAACATATGACATTTTCTTTTAGACGATGCAAATAAGAAAATTGATCACTCAAACTTGCTCACAATAATGTCAAAAAGATAAAATGATGTTATTTACTTACTCATTAAAAAGATATTTTACTATCAATAATCAATGGGCTCCTTTAATACTCAATTTATGTAGACATAATACGCTGTTGTTATTTGTCTACTGCTTTAGAGATTCTTTTTGTAAAGAAATTAAGTACTTAATATATGCAACGACTCGCATTAGTGTTCGAATACGGTGGTATACACTTGTGAAGTTATTGCTTTCTATTCTTATTTCATATCCAATTATTGAAATTTTATATTTGTAAGAGGTCAAAGAGTACATTCTAGTTTACAAATGTAGAAAATTAATTACTTTCGTTTCATATACATATTAAGAAAATTCAACCCAATTTCCAGGTAACAAATATATTTAAACATGTAATACTACATAATTTGTTCATTAAAGACAGTTACACATATAAGGAATCACAATATGTATTTTGCATATTTTGCTCAGTATCTGTTTATCTAATAATATCTTGTAAATGTATTGGTATATTTGAAATAACTTTAATTAAATTACTTTGAACTAATACAACTTCACTCTTCTATTAATCGTTTTTGTATTTATGCTTTCATCCTTCCGGATGTTTTACGAATATTACGATCAAATATGGCACATACATGCTCAGTTGGATTTAATTATGTGACTGCGAAGATGAATGCAGCACTTTTGTATGTACATTTAAACAACTAATGTTCTTGCGTTATGCTCACTTGATGCTTATGATCATTGTCTCGGTACAACTTGAAAAACTCGTGTAGCTCATATTTATTGCAATTTTTTATTAAAGTTTCATGTTAAAGCTTTAGATTTCTATTTTTCCGTGACTGAATTCCAACAATAAAAAGCTAGCTCCCTCGAACTTAATAAATCGATAATTTCATTTTGAAAAAGTAGATACATAAACCAACATGACTACAAATATTCTGGTGTCCGAATAGTAGTGGGAGTCACTTTACAATTATTTTTCTGTTTTGCATATAATTGTATGAAATATAAGGTTGAGTTATATTTTAAGATCAGGTCCAAATTCGTACTACGTACTAGACAAATATGATAAGTAAAAAAATTTATGTAAACTTATGGCTGACCTCATTTAGAGTTGTAGGAGCATACCGGACAGGTTACTCTTCATACTGGTTATGTAGAATTATAAATAAATCGAAATAGTTCTTATAAGTTACTGTTTTTCGTTTGATCGAATCTCCAGATTTTATGAGGCATCTGTCACAAGCTTAACTACAAGCACTGTCTACAATCGTCAAGTGAGCCGTTTTTTTTTTGTTTTTTTTTTTAAAGTGTCATAAATCACTTTGTCTTTAAATCGATAACAAATTTTTTTGGCCGTTTACGAGTTTCCAATAAAGTATTTTCAGATATGTTTGTATTAACTTTTATTCACTTTCTGGACTGTATTAATAATAGAACGACCGAAGTCAATTTAACAATATCAAATATACTTTTTGAAAAAAGAGGAATTAAGAGGTGGAAAAGATGATCGATTCGGTAATATATGTTATATCAAATAGACGTAAAATATATATTCTATGACGCTCCTATAAACTTGGAGAATTTTTGGTAAAAACTATGTACCCAGTCTCCCCAATCACTTTAACTACTTTGGTGCTGCTACTAAAGTATGTAAAGTAGCTGTTTTCCAGCATTTTTGTATACTCCGTTATATGGACGGATGGCGAAGTACAATTGCAATGAATGCATTTAAGTGCTAATCTGTAGATTTGCAAATACAATCTGTACTAATTTCAATTATTAACTTTATTTCCAATAGTTTACATTTTCTTAAATTATTTTGTTTATATTCTAATATGCGTACAAAAAAATTTGTACAAATATTGCAAAATGACATCTCTCCAAATGTCCAATAGAAAAAATGCCTTTATACAGTTATTCATGTTGACTATCATAGGGTTCACCGGTGACCGGCGCTATTGACTTCAATGGAAGTTCATATGAATTTTTAATTATAACATTTTCTAATTTTCTAATACATTCAGTATTTAAATGCTGACGTTCAAAATATAAAATCCTGCTGAATAGATATCTATCTGTGTCTTTAGAGTTTCTGTTTTACAAAGGTGGGATTTTAACTCGTTCTGTGCCAGGCCACTTTTTAAAGACTTTCCGTTCAGGCCGCGTGGGGCGTATACGACCCACCTATTTTTTTGTGGTTTACATAAATACATTTTTGAAGTACACTGTACAATATTTCAATAATACAAAACCATAAATTTAAAAAAAAGTGTATATTTAATATGTTTTAATCAGAAAAGCGATACATTTTATTTTACTTAACAAAATTTTGTTGTAAATATCTCCTGTTTTAATAAGCATTTTTCCGGCCTGAACGGTAAGTCCAGCGTGGGGTGTATACGCCCCACGTGACACGGAACGTGTTAATAGGAGAGGGATCACTTTGATAGTGTAGGGACAACGGTTTACGATCCGGCCTCCGCCATTGTTCAACTTCGGACGGTTGACCAAGTGCGGGGCCTGTTTGTTATTGGGAATTTAAGTTCTCAAGCTTCGGGTCCCGCGGGTCTACGGCCGTCCGCGGTGGACAGGGGCCGGATCGTGGGCCGTCAGAACGATAAATCCTATTGTCTAGGTGGGTACTTCGCCTCGAGGCGGCCGGGCCTTGAGAGGTGTTCACCAGATGTGGAATATTCCATACTGGGAGCACCCCCATGGCCTACGGACGTTTCGTGGCAATCTTAGCAATTATTTTGGGACCCACCTAGACAAGGATAAAAGTTTACGTTCCCCTACCCTCGAACGACAAGAGTAGGGAAGCGAAATTCTTGAAAGGAGTAGGGAGGACCGAGGTTACGAAAAGGGTAACACGCGGTCCATCGAGGAGAATTTCGGAAGCGCTCTTGTAGTAACAAACGTACTTGTAGATATATTTTGTAAATAAAGTCACTGGACGTGAAGGAAAGAACATAACTTCTAAAATAGAAATGATAAAACAAGCGAAATATCAATGGCGTTCAACGTGTATCAATGGCGTGTTAATTAGTCTTAACTGATGTGTAAAATGCTCCACGCGAGTGTGCAGGCCGCGCAGATTGTTTCCATCAATTCTCTCTTTCCGGAACGTCCAGTGAAGCAGATGCGTGTTTGCGCAAATCGTTGAGTATCTTGTGAAGGGCAAAAATAAATGGCGGATATAAATAAATCATAGAATCCTCATCAGGTTTCGTATAAACCGCTAAATTTCGCCTCAGTTTTGTTTTCATTAAATAGTGGATTTTTATACTCATCGATGATGTCGTTTGAGTATTGTGATATCGACGGAACACTAAAAATTCGCCGATTAGACGACTGAAAGTACGACGATGGATGTGGTAGGTCATATGAATTATTCACTTGCCAAATCGATTAACTTCATGAAAGAAGAAGTTGAGAAATATGATAAAATAGTATATATTGTTTTTTAAAATTCTTCTTAAATTAAAAATTCAAAACTACGATGTAGACTCTATTACCGGATATGCATCTTTTATCTAATAACATATTGAAAGTATAAGATAGAAAATCCTTAGAGTAAATGTTATTATTGCTACAATTTTTTCGTGATTAAGGGAGCTAATTGCTTTGGCAAGTGAAAGAAAATTATTAATTCAAATTCAGTCTTCGAATAATTTTTTTATTATGGATAAACTTAATTATACAAATATATGTTTTATTAAGATTTCGGAAAAAATGAATAATAACTCTTCTGTTACTGACGTAAATATTTAATTGAGCCAATTATACTACTCAAATGCTTTTTCGCTCAACAATTACACCTTCAGCATATCTGACACCAACACTCTCACATATCCCAACAATCCCACATATTTCACTTATAGGATTAACTGTTATCACCACGAATGTTCGGAACTTCGTTTATTTCCTTCAAATACAAAACTTGGAATTTTTACGCGCTATCTAGAAACGACGGATTTTCACGGAAAAAAGACCTTGGGAGAACCGTGCGTCGTCCTTTTGACCTCTCGGTCCTCCCTACTCCTTTTCGTGAACTTCCAATGTGCTTCCTTCTGGCGGGTTTGGGTGAGGGAAAGGAAGCTCTATCTGTCTCTGTCTAGGTGGGTCCGAAAAACTGTTAAAGTCACCTCGAGACCCCGCAGACCACGGGGGCGTTCTGATATGGAAAATTCCCACATCTGTTGAACACCCCTCGAGGTCCCGGCCGCCTCGAGCCGACGTGCCCACCTAGACAATGGCTTTCCTTTACCGACGGTTCACGACACGACCTCCGTCTACCTCGGACGGTCCTAGACCCGCGAAGTCCCAAAATGCCTGCACGTGTTAATTACAAGCAGCAAAATGGGCCCAGCGCAGAGTCGGCCGCCCGAAGCCGATACAATGTTGGAGACCGGATCGTAAACCGTCACCCCTACACACTCAAGTTGGGTGTGTAACTGATAAAATGCCTCCATGGCAGCTTTCCTTTCACACGAAATGATTTTTTCATCGCACTTCTGATGACATCGACATGGCAGATTTACAAATGTTTTTTCCGGTATTAAATGCCCACCTTTGTTTCTGTATCTTAAACCTTTTATTATTTTATGCTTTTGGGCATTACGGTCCCATTCAGTATGATTACAGCTTCTTTTTCGACCAATCGAATTATTTGTTGGACTTTTTTCATTCCTATGATCAGATGACGAATCCGAATAAATATGAAATCGTTTTCGAGAGCCCTGCTTTCTGCCAATAAGTTGCATTGAAGAACCATCCGATTCATTATTTTCCTTATTCGAATTATTCTTATTAACATCTTCAATTTTAATATTGTAATGGTTTAATTTTTTTTTCTTAAAAAACAATACACACTGAATTTGAAATTTATACGTACTTGCTTCTGTGGTAATTCGAATACAACTGATTTATATTTTATATTTCTCGTTCTTGATTCGTGTGAGCGATAGTAATTCTCGTCTAACGGAGACAATGGAATTAAAACAACAACTTTCAGATATCTCCGTAGCAGAGGAGAAATAGTGCAGTGGGTTAACTAGATTTTTATTATGATTTAAATACATTATAGGATGGAGTTAATCAGATTGGCTTCTGAAATAAATTATTTACTATTCAATGGCTAACAAATTTTGTTATTTAGTGGTGTTAATACTTATTATTAGAGAAGTTTATTTTCAATATATACAGTTAGGACCCAATTAAGTGCATTGATATTAAAATGTAATAAAATTCAGAAAATGAAGTTAATCGATTTGGCAAGTGAAGCCTTCAAGTAACGTTAAAATTTGTGTTTACATTTTTGCTATAATTACATTTTACAGCCAGATATAGAAAATCCGATGTTAGCTTCGCAGTCCTACATTTACTATTACGTGATCTTAAGTTCCGTACTTCGCTGAATTCTTCAATTCATTTTTTACAGGGAGTAAATTAGACCTTTAAGACAACCACTGTTGTCTCCTCAGTTTATTCACACGGTCCTCACTTTTGTTATTCACTTCGCACGTCGGGAAATCGATAGGTTGCGATAGAAAAAATTCCATCGATTCGGCGATTCATTACGTGAACATACAAGAACTTACTTGATAATCGAATGAGCGATGTAACGATGATGTTTGTAGTTCAATGAAATCGATAATGACGATAAACTGCCACTGTTATTCTTGGTGTTAATGTATGATGCCGATGTTGATGATGTCTGAGATCCGTTTTTGAGTATCAAACAATAAACGCCTTCACCAGTGACGGTATTCAGTGCCAAAATATGAGCCAAACCGGCTCAAAAGACCGTATGTTGCAACACGCGTTTGGAAAATGTCGATGTTATAAATAAGTTGCAGGATCCTTTATGAAAGGCTTTAGGTACCGCCACTGTTCGGGTGAAGTTATTCATCCGATTCACAATCATAAAAATTATTTTAATTGTATGTTTCGAGCTCGTATATTTCGTTACTCGCTCGCTGATGGTCGAATAGATACTGACCGTATTCTCAAAATTTCAAGGAGCACTAGGTCCTTCGCTCCATACAAACAGTGAGCACAGAAATTTGTTGATTCGTCCGTATCTTGGAAGTATTTAGCTCGGTGGATCTTACAATTAGCCATACGTTCGTAGACACATTTGCAGATGCGATAGTGGCCTTTTTTCTAAGATAGTGACCTTTTTTTCTAACGTCCAACAATTAATATTCTTTTTTGAGGCTTACTCAACCCAGCGACTTCTACATATATATTTACGCGCAATAAACATTGTTTTTCAAAAATTTTAACTCCTATGAAAAGTCGGTTACCGACCACAAGGGAGCAACGTACAGATCCCCCTGCCACTTGGCAACACTGTACTCGTTCAATTGGACTTCAATAAAGAGAGTTTTCAAAAAAACATTTTGAAAATTTGAAGTTTTAAAATATTCTCACAGTCATTTATGACAGCTACTGTTGATGATCAGTAGCATGACAAATGTCTGCACTGTACAGTACAACGTACCAGATGATATAATACAATAAGCAGTAAACATTGACTGTCTCCGCGGATTAGGAGATCTATGTTATGTGAAGAATTTCATGATTTGAATTATATCTGCATTGCTTATTGAATGAAATGCATCATTAACGAAAACAGATATTACACAGTTTACAATTAGTAACAAAAATTACAATTTGTAACAAATTACTAATCAATTCTAGATAATTTGACTTTTAAATTTCTTGTCAAAGCCTCGATATAAAGGATCGATAGCATCAATCACCGTTAACACGTTGAACGCCTCCGATATTTCGCTGGTTTCAATATTTTCATTGATTTGAAACTTTTTCTATTCAAATCACATCTCTACAAGGCAGAAATTTTAAAGACACAAATAAATACATAGCGAACAAGATTTTACCTTTTCAACGTCAATATTTAAGAATGTATTAGAAAATTCGTACATACGGCAGTTTAAAATTCATGTAAAAATTCATTGAATACGATAGCGTCCCCCATGGCGTTCAACCTGTTAATCAAGTTACAGTGACGAATAATGCACAAATTTAAAACAGAATGAAGTCTTAATTTCGCAACTTATTTTACCATACCAAGAAGTGAATATAGTTTTTAATGCTGTTCATAGTGCGGCATGAATTCTCTAATTTATTATTAAAAATTTGTCAACAAACTCCATGTAAATTTAGCGTCCTATGAAACTACTTTGTATAAGTAGTATACGAACGAATACGATGCAACACGTGTTTCAAAGTTTCATCAATTTTTATCGAATTGTAGCACATTATTTCACTACAAGAAATGTCATTTGATATAAACTCCTTGTCTTAAAACAGTGAGTGACACTCGTGATTCAGAAAATGTAACTGTAAGAAAAGGGTGTATTTTAAACTTCGGCGACACGAGGTCCTCTTTAGCATAACTTCCTGTCGCATTACGCGCCGCCACTGCACAGTGGAACGAAATGGGTAATCTAGGTGGAAAAAAATCAAGCCTGGGATTTGAATTTTAATAATCTTATCTTAATCTAGAATGATTGCTGCGACCAGCGATAGCAATAATAATTGATTTTGCAATCATCTAAATACAAAAATCAGCGCTTAAAAACAACAAATTTCAACAGCGCGAGAACGTATGTACAAATACTTCTCTGAAAATAAGATACTGTTAGAGGCATTAAGAATTTTGCGAGACTTTTTATTTTTTGCAAAGTTTATCGCCATTAGTTAACCTTAAAGTACCCATAAACGATTTTTCGAAAAATTATTTTTTAAAGAAGTTATGTAAGTTTTTTTAGACACATGTTTTACGGCGGAATTAGCAAACTTTTGCAGAGAAAAACTTATATTGTACCCCAAATTACCCCCTGGAAATTTTGAGGGTATTTAGTTTGAACCTTGTAGAAACAGCTCCTGCAAAGATCGGCTGCGCCTACCTGCGCCTTTTGTTATTATGTCTTTCTAAAGTTTATGTGACACAGCACAGATGGCGAGTTCCCGTGGAGCACGCGGTCACAAAATGCCCAGTGTCTGCGACGTAAATATCGTTCAGCAGTTATAACATCTCATTGGCATTAATAAGAATGGAGATTTCTGATATATCACTTTTATTACTTAATTGCTCTTATTGTTAGTTTGCCATTAGAGACTAACAAGCTACGTAATTATGGTGAAAATCACGGTCCACGGTCCACGGTCCACTTAAACATTGAATAGGGGTGGGCGGGGTTCAACATGCCGATTTTACTAACATGCAAGATAGCACCTACACCATGAATGTCATATTTATGCTTTGTAAAGTATCTAATGAGAAATTTAATGTAGTTTTTATAACCATACGCTATTTTTAAGTATATGCAATATCAATTAATTGATAGGCTATAATATAAAAAAAGTCAGAGGAGCACAATTTACCCCATCAAGGGGCGGTTTGTGCCGATAATGAGGTAAGATGTGCCGCTTATATTTAAATTATGTTGCAGTCAATTAAATGGGAGTTAATACAACAAATAAACTTTTAATTTCCAAATAACGCGTATTTATTGATAAGTTAACAATTTGTAACTAACATAAGCTTTTATAAGTTTGATATTTGTACTTTGTAATGAGATCAACACAGTAACTTAGAAATTTGAAACAAAAAATGATAAGTTATAACACAACACTCAACATTATCTTTTAATTTAACCAAATAATCATCATGTTCTTCTTTTAATAAACATTTGCATAAATAAGACTGTCATTTCAAGGTTGTCAACAGTGTGCCCTGTGTACCTTATTTGATATAAAACTTTACAAGTTAGAATATAAAACTCAACATTTTACACTAGTTAAACAAAACA
This sequence comes from Cerceris rybyensis, assembly GCA_910591515.1. Classification (NCBI taxonomy): domain Eukaryota; kingdom Metazoa; phylum Arthropoda; class Insecta; order Hymenoptera; family Crabronidae; genus Cerceris; species Cerceris rybyensis. The sequence goes on from OU342789.1 coordinate 799,898, forward strand.
AAATAATAGTTTTCTTCTTAACGTTAATCAGTCGTAGTAGCTAACCTGTATACCTAAATTATTTCTCAGTTTGAAATTAGATTTTTATTTTTTTTGTGTACTCTCATCCTAAAAACAATATAAATAGTAATTAGAATTATATGCGTTTAGTTGTGCCCTAAACGGGGTTAATTGTGGCGCGGCACAATGAACCCCCGGCCATGGGCACTTTAGACCCGGTTAGTAACATCATCACCTAAACTTCGATTGTTAAAAATATGTTGAACGCAGCGTTATTTTACATTGTCCTTACGATTCCCTAATAAATTGTCAACACATTATAAAAATACTCAAAACAATAGTTTACAAAATGTAAGAAATAGACCAAAAAATATTATCACGAAAATATTTACTTACGTGGCACCGGCACAGCACGTGGCTATAAGCTACTCAAGCCGCGATGCAGATGCAACTAAAATGACCGCTGATTGTGCGCGTGGGTAAAGCATTTCACGACGCACTAACAGAATGTGTTTATCTCTTTTTCGCGTTAAAATATTCTCATCGGCACAATCTACCCCCGGCACTTTGAACCCCGCTCTCCCCTACTTCAGGAGGCTGGATTTGGGAATTCCAAAAACGAAATTGCGGAAATAAGCGGTTGAAAACGAGTGACTCCGCCACTTCCTAGTAATCTTTCAGTTGTCGGATCATAGATCAGTTGCGTATATAACGCGCACCAATATACTCACTAATACAAATTTAAAAGCCTGTTCTTGTTTTTCAATGTGCAATATAGTATACTTCACCTAACTGTAAGATGCATGACATTAAATCACTGTTTTAAAAAAGCGACTCATAACACAAAAAAGTTGGGAAATTATGGGTTACGTTATTGATTTCTCGAACGGGAGTTGGTTTTCTTTCTGAAAAAGGGGTGGCGAGTGATTTTTTTCGAAAACGGGATGGACAGTAGGTCTAAAAATGTTGGAAACCTATGATCTATATCTTGAGAGAAGGTCAAATCTACTGCTACTAATTTGAAAATTCTATAGTCAAGCTATGGCTAATTGTAAGAGAGATTCGTAAATTTTCTATTTTTTCGAGTTTAAGTGCTATTATAATTTCACCTAGAATGTAAGAGTGTTAATACTTATATAAATGTAACACCGAGTATGTTCGTCGCCGCTGCGACGACTGACTCGCGTTAGCTTGTCGTCCGGAACGACGAACAGCATTTTTTATAAATATTGAGTTAGTTGTTAAGAGAGACCAGAAGCGAACGGATATAAAAGTTTTACGAGAGATATTTAATTTATGATTTATGTTTTAAAAAATATTTATGTGTTTAAGTGTTGCCTCTCACCGTTTTAAATGGATTCTGAATCACTTTATCTACCACGCTCCCTTCTGGGATTTTGCACAGAAGTATTTATATCGCGTTGTAAAACTTCGTAACTTTAAAACCAAAATGAGAAGAAATACTTATAATTTTCTCATTTAAGTTGTTCATCACTCGGAGAATGTTCACTAACAAATACCCTATTAACAAGTGGTTCAACAGTGGCAATGAATTCCAGAATGACATATTTGATCAAATTATTGGAGGACCGGAAAATAACGTCGTGTCTCCAGATATCTTGCTTGAAATCTAATTGATTTTTGTCAATCCGGCATTGAAAATTTGCACACTCGATGGAAAAAGGTTGTTGATAACGAGGTTGTTTACACTGTTCATTAAAAGTAAAAACTTACTATTTTGTTTGTATTTAATATAAAGAAACGATATTACTTTCCGGTGCTCCTAATCTTTCTTTAGGCTGTTTATGTTCTCACAATTTCTACTGTTACCTCTGATGTTAGGATTTCTTTTACTATAACGGAGTCAATTTGAAACGTTGCTTAACACTACGCATCAATTGTTATCGACTCCTGATGATAATTTCAATCGTTTGTATTCTTATCTTCACATTATTAGCAAAACAAAATCTTGGTCCTTTAACATAATACTTCTTATGATATTAGAAGTCAACTCTTTGCTGATTTATAAACTGTGCAATAAATAAAGCGCAGTAAGAAAACATGATTTCCGTAACAGACAAAAGCAGTTGAGAACAAACGTATTTCAAATTACTGAGAGTATTGATGTCTAACATGTACACTATTTAATCATATTTATGATGCAATTACCATTTGGAACATTATATTATTCATATAGACTTTCTGCAATAATTCAATACAATTAATATACTTTATTACAACAATATGAATGCACCACTTGTTCTGGACCAAAATTAATTAATTTATATTGTTCTATAACGTTTCTTTCATTGGACTGCAGACTGCATTTAAATGCATTTCGTAAAATGTGAATCTATCGTAACTCACTTCGAGATATCAAACGACAACTCATCGAGAGAACATTTTTCTAAATTGAATAATATAGCTTTCAGTAGAGTCTTTGTTAATCATTTACCTTTTTTGGAGATGGATGAAGCACAGTCACTGGAACTTGTCGAGGTGTTGGAAGGGTAGATGTCTGGGTGTTCACTTTTCCAGAACATTGTAATTTTGTCTTTTTGTTTGACGGTAGCTGGAGAAGATGTTGTATAGAATGATTCTGCCTCGTCTTTTTTGACGCCATCCTGCTAATAAAAATATACGATGATAGGGATAATTACAAATTGGTTATTGTAATGTAAAATAATTCATATTATATTATATCAATGTAATAGTGCTAATGTAACTAATTAAGTAAAGCGAAAAGAAACGCCATTTTTTGCATTTAATAGAATATTTCGAGTATGATTCGATAGGAATTATATTATTAAAATCTGCTCAGCCGAAGTGTAATTTGCGTCATGAGAAAGAGTAAATAATATGTATTTTGTTTTTGTTAATAATTTTTTCGAATTATAAACCAAATACGGTTATTTCTTTTCCCTTTGTCTAATGTAACACTCAAACTACCGACGTATATAACCATGTACTTCCATAGTGAATAGAATAAAACGGAAGACAGCAAGAAAGTTCATCGAAATCATCTTTAGTATTTTTTTAAATGGACGTATAAACTCAACAGAAGAATAGTGTTGTTTTGAGACGTTTTGCGAAAAAGAAAAGATATCATTCTTAGCCATTTCTTGGTACATTTGCAATTAAATTAATGTTAGTCTCTTCTTCATACAATAGTGTCACTTGCTTGCTGCGAAATCGTTTTATATAGTTTTCCAAAAATTTCACACAAATTTTAATTGTGTGTTTAAGAATATTAATACTCTATCAACGAAGAAAAATCAAATTGAATTTTCCTTTTGAAATTTCTATCAGCGTCTGCACCAAAATTTGCGATAATACCTACATGACATAAACATGAATAAAATTTTAACGTACAATTATCAAAATTTATTTAATGCATGATGCGTTATTTTTAAAAAGCATTGACATGCCCAATTAACTTAAATTCACAATTTGCATAAAATAAATGTCATTAATAAATAATTTGCTATCCATTATTGTATGCACATAATTTTCCTCATTTACTGCTCATTATATTGTACAAAATGTTAAATTCGATTTTATTCGTATAATAACACGCTGGTTTATTACGAAATTATATCGTTATTTTCAAAATTACTTCCGCCAAAGAAATTACTTACAGCACATCCTCTCAACGACAACTTAACATTAAGACAATACACTATATATCACAAATGAATATTTCCAATATTTCACATTGTTATAAAGTTACCTAGCCATAGGGTGTCAATTAAAATATTATCTTGAATTTGCAGATACATAAAAATCATATAATAATAATGAAGGTATGTTTGAATTTCAATAGCGTGTGTAGACACTTTTTCCAGCGCAGCGTCGCTACGCTAGATATCGGATAAAACTTTCGCATTTAACTTTTCCGTGCTGCCGGAGAAACGGCCAACAAAGCTCATCACGAGAAACTTTTTCGAGACAAAGATAGAATGAACGAGAGACAGAGCGAGAGAGAGAGAGAGAGCGAGAGCGTGAGAGAGAACGGAAAGGTGGCGTGCACCGGCGCACGCTTGATTGTGAGAGTGTCTCATACCGACACGTTCAAGCTCTCACCCCTCACCATCAGTTCACCACGATCGAACCAGTTTAAACAATCCAGATACGAGTGTCCATATTCCTTGTTTTCCGATAAAGCAATTGTAACGCTTTCAGAAATATAATCAACATTGATAATTCAACCCATATTCGATTTTACAGATCAAGGAGTTAACAATATAATTGCTACAGGTGGTTGAACCATCATGAATAACTATTTTAACAGAGCTTTGTAGTTGCATTTTCGATATCTGTATCTCTCCATTTTTTTCATTTTCAACTGCAAAAGTTTAGGTACTCTTCGTTGAAGATCTTTATTTTTATTTAAATGAATTTCAAATTCGTGAAACTCTTATACAGAATGCGATAAGGAATATAATCTAGCGAAAAACGAACCACAAATAGCCTTTTAAAAGATAGCCGAGATTATGTAGTCCGTATCGTGAAAAATAAAAAATACATAGTCAGTATAAATTGTAACATCGTTTACGTAGGTAGTTGGAAAACATAAACGTTCATTACTGAAATTTTCCGAATGCTCGCATTCGTTTAAATGAAAGTAAGCAATAAGACTGATCTGGGTTCACAGATAGGAATAATCATTTTTAGATTTTCTTCCGTTATTTTTAAAGCAAGTTTTTTTTATTAATAATAGTACTAACACTTTAAACAGATCATTATCACTCGAATATAACACGATATGATGTTATCGTCTAATGTTCACGGCGTATTTCGCCATTGCATCGGTGGATATTTGCAAAACAAACTTCAAAGTTCGCGATAGACCTACAAATTAAGCACAAATTATATTAGTAAAGTTTTCTTGTGAATTAATATTAAATTTGTAATTCCGTGCATGGATTTGAGATAAGTAAGCCAGCCCCCGGGAGTAGCCACACAGAAAAAAGAAACAAACGAATTACCCTTATTGGCCGAAGTGTCACTTCTACTAGTTTAATATATAATATAAAACAACTTCTCTCAGACAAATTTTTTCTAACACTCATAGTCTCGAACATATTGAAGGTGCTAATAGTTACCGAACCAGTTGTATATCTTTGAAGTGAGGTTATGCTATTTCTGGTGAAACAATTTTCGCAAAAACAAATCACGGTGATCAAAATAACTTGTACCGTATTTTTTGCAAATATACCAGAAATTTCTCACCCTATTCCTTTTTCAATTTTCTACGCTATTAATCTTACATTAAATTATACAAGATGTCAGAAAGCACTGATCGTATTTTACTTATTCAATTTAATTCTGAATTATTGCCCAAACATGCACGAAAGAAATCGTAAGGCAAGGAGTTAATTGCCGACAGATCTAACATTATACAGATTTGATTAATCCTTTCCATACTACCGGTGACTTTCGCCTGTAATAAGTTTTTACTTTTCATGTATTATATGAATTCCAAATTCGATAAAGAATTAATTATTTATATTACGTCACTAGTCACTAAAAGTTATTCGTCCGCGCCGGAAGTGTTTCCTGCCGTGATAGCACACCCGCGGAAAGCTACTGCGTAGCGAAAGGGTTAATATGCACAGTAACAATTCAAGAACGAAATAGTCCAAAAATCGAATTCGTGTTATTCCTAAATCGTAATACATTCTTGGCAATAATAAAACATGACCCTCTAATTGTAAGTTCTGGTAGATTAAGGAAAGATTTCTCTCAGTTAGGTCAGTTACTTGTATACATATATACGGCGCCGGAAATAATTCTCACGAGAGGACGTAGAGGCAAGAGGAATTCCCCGCTAGATCCGTCTATTACCACCTTTAATCTTCAGGAGGCCTTACGTTTAGCGGCTTAAGGTCGCAAGTCGCAAAGTAGAAACATTTTCATGTTTACAAGGACCTACAATGTTTTTCGGTTTACTACAAATGGTTAAAACCACAAGTAGACGAGTCGTGGAGTAGATATTCTACGTCCATCTTATAAAGTGTAAATTATTGAATTAATCATCTCTTCCACCTTTTAATTCTTATTTTCCTAAAGTACTTATTAAATATATTTAAGGGTAATAAATTTTATAGCATGGCGATAGTAGTGTTAAAAAATACAGAAGATATGTTCCATATTAAACGAGTTGCAAATATAATTTACGAATATATGGGAAACATATAATTATAAAATATGTAAATGTTTATTAAGTTGTACATTATTGATTATATTTGTCAAGAAGATAAAACATTTATTGTATTAACACTATTCCTACCGACACTTCGCATATAGGTACCTATTCCTACCGCGACCGTCTGTAGCAAAACTTATATTTTTTAATATAGAATGAAGATAACAGCCAATTTGACAGTATAGATATATAGTTTCTTTTATTCAGTAGTATATAATGTACATATTATTCGTTTTCACCGGATTTTTTGCAGATCGGCATCTCTATTATACATTTTCCACATATGTAGTTTTTACATTTTAGATAGACTTTGTTAGGCTTATTATCTTTACAATGTCTTATCTGATATGTTTTTAGTTTACGGAAACCTGTAATTGTATTTGTGACGGGTGTTGGTTGATTCTTTTTTGCCTAGCTGTAGCACTTTTTTGATATTCGATGGAAAGTTCTGCTGATTGAAGTAAAACTTCTTGTCTCGAAATATCTTCTCCCGAGGATTCTTTATACAAAACCCATGCATTTTATTCAACTGATAAAATAAAAACTAAAATATAAAAATGTAAATCAAAATAGATAAAAAAATGAATAACAGATCAAATATGAAACTTACTACGAAGTATTGTTGGTTTTGTTCACTTTTTTGAAAATGACACTTGTAACACGTAATACAGTATAAAATGGGAGTAGAATAGTACTAATAGAATAAAAATAAAAATTAACAAGTTACAAAGTTTACTTATTTGAATTGGAGAGAAGTAACCCCCCCTTCACAGCATCCTCTTCCGCTATTTTATTTATTTCACGATCACAATAGTAAAGACGGTATAAGAAAATCTACGGTTCTGGACCACTTCGGATACCAGTGAGGCAAATAAGCACCGCAAGGCCGATTGGTGAGCGAGAACTCTAAACACTTGTATTGGAAATGCTGTAAAACAATTCCTAGAAGGCACTTTTTGGATAAAGTCATGTCACAATTGCATTACCTTTCATTTGAAACGACTTTATCGTTTCGGAATTGAATCTTTGAGAGAATACTATTATAAAAAGATATACATATATCGTTCAACCGGTCAAATGACCGGTCGTGGTAGGCAAGGCAGACTACAAATTTTTCTCAGAAAATAAACAATAAAAAAAGAAGTGAATATTGAAAAATGTATTACACGTATGTTTGAGGAAAAGTCGTGAAGTTTAAAGGCGATTGAATTACGTTGTATATAGGAAATTCTAATCGATATTTTAATAACGGTCATTTGACCGGTCGCGTTAGGAATAGTGTTAAAGTAAAATAAAATGCTTAAAAAAATATTTGAAATGTACGATTTAGGATGATAAAAGTTAAATTGTATTACGCCATTCTGAAATTGTTCACTACCAATCGTATTATTTTGGATTGCTGCTTCCATATTCTATCTAGATAATTTAGTATATTCACTTTTAGTCATTTAATCGTGAAATTGCTATGAATTTTGTTCTATATTAAATGTATTTAGATATTGATTCTTCAAAAATATTTTCATAATAAAAAACTTCATTGTTGAATTTCCGACTATGTTTAGTTTGTAATATTCAGAAAGCGTTGTAGTTCCTGTTTTTAACACAATTTATGTAATTACAATAGGAGGTAACATAATTAAAATAATATCTTTAGCCGCCCCTTAAGAAAAAATCACATTAAAGTCCGTAACGGTGTTTTCTAAGCAGTTGTCTATTTTCTATTAAACAAAATTCTTTTTACTTTGTGTTTATAGCAACTTTGTTGAGAATAATATGTATTTACTGTGTACAATTTATCTCGACTTGGGTGAAATGAAATCTCTATTTGTGGCACAATATCTCAGGTACGAATGAAGGTTAAAAGAATGTTCAAGATTTGTTGATCTTAATTATGCGCGTATGTATTACGAAATTGACATAACGTGGATTATGAATTGCATTTGCCTAATTAGGGTATAAAAACTGACAGGATGTTAAATCCATGAAGAACAATATTACAATGAAACTATACTTTCATGGAATATCATGTTTTTTCATTTCCGTTTTAAAAATCCGTATAAAATCCTTATAAAAAACACAAAAATGTTACCTAGAAAGTTCAATAAAACCTTTTTCATTATAGTAGGAATGATATACATAAAACTAAATGTAATGTTGATAATAAGGAGGAGTAATATAATGTTCCTTTTTAAATTTCCGTACGGACTCTCGCATCCACCTCGATTGCTGGCCTTTTCATTACTCTCTTTCGCTTCTCTCGCACACGTCACTCATGCTTACCTTTCGCACCTCATTCGCAAAAAACTAACTATCCGATGCATTCAGCATTTTACTCCGCTTATGATATACACGCGTTATCACATTCGCACTTCTCTCTCTCTCTCTCTCTCTCTCTCTCTCACACATTGAAACGTTCGTATTATTACTAATACTGCTAGTCACTGTTAAAGGATATCGTGACATAAATCATAAATAAATTATAATAATTTATCATTTCACAGCTTCTCAAGTTTGCTATAAATAATTAACTGTAATTTTTCAGATTTTTCGCAAAAATGTATCATACCAAAAAAAAATAGAAATTAAAAATAAGTTTTTGTTTCTAGTTATGAGAATAAATAATGATAATAATATTAATTATAATGATTATAATAATAAAATATCTCTTTTCTTTGGTAATTATTTTGTTACTAATGGAAAAAATGACAGAAGAGTATTTATTTCTACAGCTGAAACATTTGCTTTTGGATATAAAGTAACAAAGGAATGGAAACCTTTGTTAATTAAGAAGTTTTTAAATCTTCATATACGAGTTCTGCTCAGAATAAAACCGAATTTTTTCAATTACGCGTCAATGGTGATATTTAGATAGTGGGCAGCATTGTGTTGATCAATCCTCATTTTTCATCACATGTTTTTGGATTGTTAATGTCTTGTTTAGTTTTCATGCAATTTGTATTTAAGTGCAACATGTTTAAGTGGTAGTGCCGATTTTTTAAATGTGCGATTTTCTGGAATAACGATGCAACGTAAAATTTTGCGTTAAACTGGGGAAAACTGTCACAGAAACACTTGCAACTTTTTTTGGTCGAAAGATCTCCACGCCTTAGAGTGTGTAATTTATTCGACATAGCTGGATAAAACTGTTTTTTAAAAGAAATTATGGTTTTCGTTACTCTTACTGGCTTCTCTACTAGCAAACAACATAATATTATACTTAGAGTTAATAACAATACATATTTCAATAGTTATTAAACATTTATGCGTAAAATAAGGAAATTCTCAACCTTAAAAATTTGCTGAATTTTAACCGTAACACCTATTTCAATTTTTTTTTTTACGAAAAATGATTCTGTAAACTCCCCCAATTACTACGATGCATATTATTTGTATGTTGTAAAAATTTAAATATGTTAAAGCAATGTTCCAAGCGGAGCAAAGCCCAAAATGCCGCAATCTCAATGAATATTTTCCGATCTGCCATAAAAATTTAACGTCCAGGAAAAAATCTAATAGCAGGAGGCGATAGAGCAGACATATTTCTTGGGGAAAGCATAAAAAAAGTTCCAACACAAATTTTGTTTTCGGCTGAGAAATTAAAATAGTTCCGAGAGACGTTTGATTCCGTCCGCTCACAATACCCAGGAAGGTTCCCAAACTAAACTGAAATGCCGTGAACGCACTGAATAAAACAATAAAAAAGTAACAGATGTCATCATTTGTCTGCAATGGCTTTTCAGATTTTCCAATGTTTATCCCTTTATCATTGAATACACAAAATTGCAAAAGTGTAATAAATAGTAATCTATGTTAAAAGTGTACGTACATTTCGGAGCGGAACTTAAATTACATATTAATTGTAAAAGCGGATTAAAATAGTAATAAAAGGTCGTTTAGAAAAATAAAAAATTGTAAACATATCCCAAATAAGTGGAGATAACTTTACGTATATACAAATTTCATTCCAACCTTTCCTTACAAAACAATTATCGAAAATATCTAGGGCATGATACTAGCGTGTAAAAGGAATCTATGGAAAGTACAACTTTGAGACCTGTTAATTAACTATTACAGACTATTGTTTCAAATAATTTTTACATTTTCTGTTTCTATGGACATTCTACTATCGATTTCCAATAAAATTTTATACATCTCGAGCATTACGGAAATTTACTTTTGTCCAGCTAGATCGGCGAAATTACACACCTTGGTGCGCGCCCCAAGAAAGCACGTCAGTCGCGGTCCAATGTGAAAGTGATGATAACTGTTTTTTTTTCGACTTTGATGGAATTGTGCATTTTGAATGTGTCCCTCAAGGTGAAACACTAAAACATGTGTACTATCGAGGCGTTTTATAACGGTTACATGAAAAAAAACGCAAAAGGAGACCAGAGTTGTGGCGAGACAATATAATTAACTCCTAGTTCTTGCACCGCGACAATGCATCGTTCTATTCAGCTTTGTTAATTCGAGAGTTTTGTGCAAAAAGTCAGATGACTTCACCTTCACCGTTCTTACTTGCCAAACCTGGCTCTTTGGGATTTTTTCTTGTTTCCCAAATTAAAATCTGTGTTGAAGGACGCCGTTTTCAGTCTGTAAATGATATTAGAGCAAATTCGTTAGAAACCTTACAATTAGAGGACATTTCAAATGAAACCATCCAGGACTGCTTCGCGAAATGGAAACACCGCTAGGAAAACTGTGTGAATAGTGGAGGGGAGTACTTTAAAGGTGACGAAGACCAATAATTTATAAAATTAATCGGTAAAATAAAGTTTTTTTAAACATGTTCAGTATTTTTCTGAACAGACCTCGTAATGTAAGAGGGAAACAAAGTTATATTTTTCATTTGGTAGAAAGCAAACAAAAAACCGTGAATTATAATTCTTATACGTCGGGAATGGTGTTTCGATTTTTTGAAGTAGTATTTTGAAATATATTTGTCCCTCCAGTAGCTTCTGTAATTTTGAAGCAAATTCAGATAAATCTATGTTTCTAAATTCCGACATATCTTTTTTAACTTTACAAATTATTATAAATTAATTTTTAAAATACATAAACATTCTTCACATTTAAATATTTTCAAATCAAGTTAAATGTGGTGCACTGAATTTTATTTGAAACATTTCTTAATGTGATATCATTTAACTAATTCTCAGGTCCAGGAAAAAATTAAGTTTCAAAATTTCATTAATTAGCAATAATAAGCCAGGACATCCAGCAGAGTTAAATCTTAAAGGTATATACATACGTTTACGTTCTCACTCCTGATTTAATTTCATTTACGCAACCGTCAAATGAAGATGGTATAAAAGCCTTCAAAGTTTAACATAAGCGCTAAGTAATAAAAGAAATCCTAAAGGAAGTTGATAGAAAAATTCTCAATTTTATATAGTACAATCATGCCATATATCAATGATATAAATTATTGAATTGTCCTTGGAGGAATTAAGTCATTCCACTTACAGTAATTAATACTACTGAAAACCATTTACCTTTCTAAATTTATTAACAGCAATAGAAATTGCGATCGAGTGAAATATGTGCAATTGTCAGTGCAATCTGCATTAAATAAAAGTAAATACTAAGAAAGTCTAACTTTTAAGCGGACGGACAGGAAGGCGTTGATTCAAAATCGACCAAAATTACCCGAGACCAATTTTCCTGAAACTTTGCGTATTAGTAGCTCTTTGAGTCTAATGTTGATCCGTCGCAAAACTTTTTGCTGAACTTCACGGTTAAATCTATTATGTGCTGTAACTTTTTCAAAAAACAAGATATTGAAGCGAGACTGGCACCAAAAAATCATAAAAAGGTCAAGCTTTCCAACGTTGTATAGGTTTATGTAATTTATTTATTGCACACATACTTTTTTCCCATTTTTCGCGTTTTTCAATGTGGAAGAAATGCAGAAAAATGGCAATTCCCCAAAAAAGTATCAACCGATTCCAACCAAAAACGCTGCAATAATAGTACGTTTTATGCCCTTTCGAATGGTGTTTGCAAAACCTTAGGAAAATTATTCGTTTTTGAGTTATAAAGTAAAATGTGAGTAGAGGTTGAGGCGCGTGATCAACTCTTCGCCCAAATATTCGCTCAGAAACTTGAAATACATAATGGCTTTCTATCATTATATCTGTAGGATTGGGATATTTGCAGAGCGATTCGCAGTAAGCAGTGCCTTTGCGTTGCGTGGCAATTATAACAAGCGGTGGTAACATTTGTAAATAAGAGTCGTGATTGAGCAGTTGTGTGAAGACGTCGATTTTGTGATCTAATTTGTATTGCATTTAATGTTTTAGATAGAGGATAGAACAGAGAAAACGATTTGAACAGATCGATACAGATTGGAGCAGACGGTAAAGAAGGCAAGAAGTTTAAAATACGGTAAAATAGTGTAACGGGTGTGTTCTCAAAAGTTGTTAAAAGTTGTCAAGTTGCGAGATCATCCGGTGGAACTATTAATCCTAAGTTGTAAGTTGAAGATGCCTTTATCACGCACACCACAGAAGTCGTCTCAAGAACGTCCCGAGGAAGAAGTACCAGTGGAAGGAAGCATGCAAAATACTCGTACAACTGCAAGCAATAGTGAGGTGCGTGTAAGAGCAAACGTGGACAAAAATCGAACGTTGATGAACGAAAGTATACAGAAAATGAAAGTAAAAGAGTTAAAACAGAACTTACAAGACTTGAATCTGCCAGTAGAAAGGAAAAAGTGGATTTGAGGAGTCGACTTTTACAATATCTGCAGAATGAAGAAACAGAATCAGAAACGGACGAAGAACGATGAAGAGGACGAAAAAAGCGAAGACGAACCAGTAGTAGAATCCGTTAGAAAAACGAAGGCGAATACGGCAGTGTTTACTTTAAAAGATGTGGAAGAACGTTTGCAACACTTTTCGGGAGATGATAAACTACAAATCTCAAAATGGATTGCTAATTTTGAAGAAATGAGTGAGTTATTGTCGTGGAATGCTCTACAAAAATTCATTTACGCGAAACGAATGCTGAAAGATTCCGCGAAACAATTCATTAGTGCCAAGAAAGGAGTAAATACGTAGACTAGTTTGAAAAGAAGATTAAAAAACGAATTCCAGGTAGAAGTTAATAGTGCTATGATACACCGGCAATTAACAGAGCGAAAACGACGAGCGGGGGAGTCAGGTCGCCGGTACGTATATGCCATGCAGGAGATTGCAGCTATTGGAAAAGTTGAAGAGAAGGCGATAATTGATTATGTCATCGATGGGATCGTTGATACTGAGGCGAACAAAATTATTTTGTATCGGTCGCGGACGTTAAAGTAACTGAAGGAAAATTTGGAAACGTACGATCGCATGAAAAGCAAGACCCGACAACATACGAGTTCAGAAAAAAAGAGAGAAATTCAAGGAACGCCGCAAGAAACGAACCTAACCGGAAAAATTATTGTTATTCGTGCGGATCGAAGGATCATGACGTGAAGAATTGTACCGAAAAAGAACGGGGACCTAAGTGCTTTAGTTGCAATGGGTTCGGTCATATCTCCACGAGTTGTAAGAAGATACCAAGGAAGCCGACGGAAGTGAACTGTTTAACAAGTACAGATTGGAATGAAGTGGAAATTAGAAATCAGAAATATCGAGCGTTAATCGATTCGAGCAGTGATGTTACTCTCATGCGAGACAACAAACACAAAGAAATCGGAAGTCCTGAATTGAGCGCAAGTATTAGAAACATTATAGGTGCAGGAAATGCGTCTGTGCGTGTGGTTGGATAATTCGACGAATATGTGGGTATAGGTAACGATGCTTATAAACTGAACATTTTTGTGGTACCGGCGGAAGAGATACCGTATGACTTTATTCTTGGAAAGGACTTCTTAAAGCGCGTAGATATACGTATAAATAAAGGTAAGATTGTAAGTGTTGCGTCGAGTTGACAGTATGCATGAACCAATGACACAATTACGGGAAACAGCTGGGTGGAACTTTGTAGACGATACACGTGTCGAGGAACGATGCAGAAACAATGGAACGGTACAAATTGACAAATGTAGTGAAGTAGCCGAATTAATGAATATTGCATGCGTGAATCACAATGAATTAGATATTAAGGAATCGTATAAACCTGAATTAATTAATATAGTTAAAAATTACAATCCTACAGGAAATGCTCGCACCATAATGGAAACAGAGATTCGATTGTCCGACAATAACCCAATTAATCTGAGACCGCGGGAAAAAGAACTATTTGGAGAGAGTGATGAAGATGCATCTCCGAAATTAAAGGAAACTTTATCAGTTGCTGAATGTCGAGGAGGGTCAGGTTCATTCAGGACAATACAAAATTCAGGCGGTAACACATTTCCCAAGGTCAAAAAATCGGAAAGAGGTATGTATAGAGTTTTCTGGGTCTTACGGGATTTTTTCGAAAATTTATCAAAGATTACGCAACGTTGACCGGACCCTTGTTGAATCTCCTAAAGAATAACGAGACATTTGTTTGGAAAAGCGATCAGGAATCTACCTGCGAGAATTTGAAACAATGGTTGGCGACGAAACCAGTACTAATTGTAAGAATTTATAATCCAGAAGCGTATATTGAGCTTCATACAGATGCAAGTAAAGACTGTTATGGGACGATATTATTTCAAAGACAGACAGACGCACGCAATCTTTACCCAGTATATTATTATAGTCGCAAAACTACAGATGCGGAGAAAAAATATTATTCATACGTATTAGAAATTTTGGCAATTATAAACGCGATCAAAAAGTTGAAAGTATATTTGTTAGGAGTAAAGTTTAAATTAATCACTGATTGCGACGCATTTACGAAAACTCTTTCCAAAAAGGATTTAGCGCCGAAGGTTGCACGTTGGGCGTTGTCATTGGAAAAGTATGATTTTTCGGTTGAACATCGTGCGGGTGAGAGATTGAAGGATGCGGATGCTCTAAATCGTTTCCTGGTATTAGTTATCCAAGATTTATTGTGCGCCGCGATAAAAGCGAAACAATTCAAAGACGAAAGATTACGAGCGTTGCGACAAGTAGTTGAAAAAGAGCCGTATAATAAGTATGTATCGAAAAATGATAAGAAAAGACATGATAAAAAGTACAGAGACGCGAAAAAGTATTGTGTGGGTGATTTTGTGTATGTGAAATATACTCAATTTCGTCCCCGTGTTAAAATAAAAGCGAAATATTTAGGACCTAACGAGATAATAAATGTAAAACGGAATGATAGGTATATTGTCAGACATATAGGGAATGGAGACGGAGACGGCTCGCGAATAATAAGTACGGCAGCTGATAATATGAAGCCCTATCAGCAATTAGGCGAAGAGATAACTTCATCTTCAGAGACTGAAGATGCGCAGGATGGCCGAATGTAGGATTGGGATATTTGCAGAGCGATTCGCAGTAAGCAGTGCCTTTGCGTTGCGTGGCAATTATAACAAGCGGTGGTAACATTTGTAAATAAGAGTCGTGTGTTTCGTATTATTAAATACTGTCGTGAATATAATTTTAAACAAACTGAAGAAAATACATTACTTGTTACATCTATAATGAGTTATAAGATGTTATAATAATATATTATATAATATAAAATTCTGGAATATAATATTCCGGCATAATTATTGGAAAATATGGCCAATTAAAAAACTAATAACAATGAATAAGTAAAAAAATATATATAGTATAGATATAATGATAGAAAGCCTTTATTTCAAGTTTAGGAGCAAATACAGTGAGTCACAAAATTATTGGTACACGCAGGGAGTTAACAGAAATATGGAAAACAAAAAGATAACAAAAGAACTTTAAATACTTTTTATTAAAAAAACAAAATTTAGACGTTGAACTAATAAAACTAATTAAGAAAATAATAATATTATCAGTTATAGTTATGAAAAAACGAAATATAACAATTTCGTGCTTGAAAGTAGGTCACAAAATTATTGGCACACGTAACGTATTCTTTGAAAAACTATTGAACTAACCAGTTCCCATCGTCTTATATTTTTCTTTACTAGTCAGAAATTCAATATAAGACATTATAACGTTTGAATAACATCGAAATAAACAATTTGTACAATTTAATAAAACAATATACATAACACACTGCTACTATGATTGGAAAACAACAAGAAACTACTTTAGAGATAAGAAATATAGTCATTCTTCGTTGGAAAAATGGAAAATCATATAGAGGGATTGGGAATATCGTAAATAAAAGCTTTACAACTGTAAGAAATATTATTAAGAGATTTGTAAGCAAAGACAGAATAGAGAATAAGACTGGTCGTGGAAGGAAGAAATTGTTAAATTCACGTGAAGAACGTTTCGTTCTTCCAAAATCACAGAGGACCCGAAAATAAGTGTATCGAAAATGATTGCTCTTCTTCAAAATTTTTCCGATAAAGCTGTTTCGAATAAAACAGTGCGAAGAGTCCAACGAAAAAATTCATATAATGGTCGCGTAGCCAGAAAGAAATCATATGTGAATGCCATAAGCCGAAGCAAAACGTCTAGAATTCGCCAAAATGTATATTTCTGAGCCTACTGAATTTTGGAGAAACGTAATGTTTTGCGACGAACGTAAATTCAATATTTGAGGATCAGATGGTTACCAAAAAGTATGGAGAAAACCGAACGAAGAGATGCATTCTAAGAATCTTCGTTCAACGATTAAGCACGGTGCACCGTGTGGCGTTACCGCGGCCGCGCGCGGTGGCGGTAATGTTATGGTGTGGGATGGTATTAGTTATCATGGTACAGGAAAGTTAGAATTTGTTACTGAAACAATGAACAAGATGATATATTTAAACATTGTAAAAAGTAATTGAAAGGAGAATGCTGAAAAAATGGGCATTTTGAATACGTTTCAGTTTTACCAAGACACTGACCCAAAACACTAATCAAGAATTGTTACTTTATAATTGCCCAAAAGTTATAAACACACCACCTCAGTCACCGGATTTAAATCCAATCGAGATGGTATGGAATAGACTTGACGACAAAATAAGAAAATATTCGATTGCTAATAAAAAACATCTGCAAAATAAGCTTGTAGAAGAGTGGTAACAAGATTGAAGAAGATTATTTGAAAAAATTAATAGAATCGATGCAGTAAAGGCTTGCAAATGTAATAAAACAAAAAGGATACCTTACAGAACATTAATCACAATAAAGTTCTCAAGTTTTGCAATAGTTTTTCACAGAATACGTTACGTGTGTCAATAATTTTGTGACCTATTTTCACGCACGAAATTGTTATATTTCGTCTTTTCATAATTATAAATGATAATATTGTTATTTTCTTAAGTAGCTTTATTGGTTCAAAGTCTAACTATTATGGTTTTTTAATAAAAAGTATTTAAAGTTCTTTTGTTACCTTTTTGTTCTTCATATCTCCGTGAATTCCCTGCGTGTGCAAATAATTTTGTGACTCACTGTATTTGGGCGAAGAGTTGATCGCGCCCCTCAACCTCTACTCACATTTTACTTCATAACTCAAAAACGAATAATTTCCCCAAGGTTTGGCAAACACCATTCGAAAGGGCATAAAACGTACTATTATAGCAGCGTTTTTGGTTGAAATCGGTTGATAGTTTTTTCGGAAATTGCCATTTTTCTGCATTTCTTCCACATTGAAAAACGCGAAAAATGGGAAAAAAGTATGTGTGCAATAAATAAATTACATAAACCTATACAACGTTGGAAAGCTTGACCTTTTTATGATTTTTTGGTGCCAGTCTCGCTTCGATATCTTGTTTTTTGAAAAAGTTACAGCACATAATAGATTTAACCGTGAAGTTCAGCAAAAAGTTTTGCGGCGGATCAACATTAGACTCAAAGAGCTACTAATACGCAAAGTTTCAGGAAAATTGGTCTCGGGTAATTTTGGTCGATTTTGAATCAACGCCTTTGACTTGCAAAAATCTAGAACGAGGACTTTAATTAATCAACGAGTGGATATTTGGTTTATAAAAATGTAGGATATCGATAACAATATACTTATAAAATAGATATGTACAAGTGGAAACTTATTAAATACGTAAAATATAGGGAACGCTCTACTCTAAAACACACACACACTAACTATAACTAACAAATAATAAAATAATTCAACTATAAAGTCCGTCTACTCGTCTATCGTCTATAGTTCGTCTATAATTCGTCTATCGTCTATAACTCGTCTATCGTCTATAGTTCGTCTACTCTATAACTCTTCTAACGTCTATCGTCGAACTCGTCTTCCATCGAACTCAACCTTCGAACTCGTCTATCGTCAAACTCTACTGTCGTCGATCTGGTCGCTCGTCCTCGTGCCGTTCATGTTTCGTCGTCGATCGTCTTTTTTGTCAGTCAATTGTACCGGCACACAAAAAAAATTAAGTAGAATGTGCATTTGACCGGACCTACCTACGGGTACGTATTTTGGTCCGCTGAATCCGAATACGAGGTCAGTTTGACCCCTACACCCTCGAAATTTCGAGAAAACTTCGAAAAACCATAAAAATGATGAAAATCGGCAGTTTTAATGATAAAAAAATTTTTTGGAACTAAACTAAGCGTGATTTTCATGTATTTCGATCCGCTGAATATAAATCGAATGATGACAGATTTTTGTTGGATGTTAAAAAGAGAAGTACCCGAAGAAAATCGTAAACGAAAGAGGAATCCACTACGAAGATCATTTGAGGATAAAAGAGAGCGATACAAACGAAGGAAAGTTTAGGATTCGTAAAAATCATTTCTTTCTATCTTTTTATGTCTTGTGTTTTTCACAGATTTCAAGTTATTTGATATATCTACGTTATAGAGTATTTATTTTAGGCATTAAATCATGTTCAATCAATTTTTTTTCTGTTATGAATGGTAATTTTTACAATTTTTTCGAATTTTTCCAGCTTTAGAGGGTGAATAGACTAAAAAAATTAAGATGCGAATTGAAGACATTAAAAGATATAAAATTTTATCTGAATTGGATCAGAAGAAATTTTTTTATCATGAAAACTATATTTTTTCGGAATTTTCGAGAGTTTTGTGTGATTTTTTCCCATTTAAAATGGCTCGTGGTCTCAATAAAGTATCGATTCATATTCAGCGGATCGAAATACATGAAAGTCACGCTTTGTTTAGTTCCAACAAATTTTTTTATCATTAAAACTGCCAATTTTCATCATTTTTACGGTTTTTTGAAGTTTTCTCGAAATTTCGAGGGTGTAGGGGTCAAACTGACCTCGAATTCGGATTCAGCGGACCAAAATACGTACCCGTAGGTAGGTCCGGTCAAATGCACATTCTACTTAATTTTTTTTGTGTGCCGGTGTTGTCTTTCTTCCACATACGCGGGATTTATAAAATCCCCACACAAATAAAGCTCCATCGTTGGAGCGTTCTATGCAGATAGAAAGTAAAAAAAGGTCTAGCTATATGTCTCTAAAATATTGTACATTCATTGGATCGATGTGCTAAAGAATATTTAAATTAAAACTGAAACTGAATCAACAACCGAAAACAAACAGATAATTCCATCGAAATGGAGAAATTGGAACGTAGTTTTCGACAACTTGGACAGTAACTAATGATCGACACTACGAAAATATTTTTGGATTTTGTTCAATTAATTTGACAAGAATGCCAGAAGAAATATCGACCTTATTCAGCAGTTTTTTATTTAATCCTTTGAAGAAGCCCTTCACTGAACTTGAGACTATGCTTTTTTTAAATAATTTTATTTAAGAAAGCGAAATTGTAATGAATGTAGAAACAGATGATAATTTGAAGATAAACAGGTATCCTTAGAGAAATGGATACAAACTTGGTTACACGTGTTGAAGAAAACACCTTATACCAGCTGAGAGGGACCGAACTCACCCTGCAGTTAATGTGAAAGTGTTTGCTTTCCTGTGCATTTACGCAGGCGCTAGATTGCACACACATGTATGTATTAGACATTTCGGTACACGCCGCATGCGGTTGGCAAACATTATGACCATGACCTTACAGAGGGATTAAGGAGAGAAAGCAATCAAAAATATATTCAGAAAAAGAACGTTTTATTTAAATATGTATCTCGTTCTCAAATAAAAAAAGCATTCCGTATTTTTGAGGCAACCAATTTCATTTTTCTCTTCTGATAAAGAAATTAGATTTTTACGAGTATCAAAAAGGTGGCCCTTTTATGTATCAGGTTTTTTAAACGTTTTCATTTTGTTTTCTCACTGTGGCATCCACCGCTAATGTTGATTATTAATATCTTGCAATTAAAGTTTTTAGAGCATCTGCGTTCGATATTGTGATAAATATCTATTTATAAAACGACATTTTGTTGTACATAACATCAATGAAATTTCTCGTAAAGTACACTTATCAGATATGAGTATCAACTATTTCTATACGGGATAGTTTTTCTGTTCGTTTACAAAAATATTATTAATAAACAGCAGTATTACACCACGGTCTAATTACACATATATTCCTCAATATTCATTACAATTAATAATTCGAAAAATAACAGAAATTAGAAAATTAAAAAATAACAAAAATTAATCTAGCATAAACCAAATAACTCCCACAATAATGGTTATGTATACTAAGTTAATAAGAAATAACGCTTTTTCCGATATATTAGATAATGTTTCACAATAATAAATTATATTGAAATAATGGATTTTGACAATTATTATAAAATACTGTTAACCAGTAACGGTCGTAAGTCACCTTTCACGTCACAACAATACTTTCGCAATGCGGTCATATGTCACGTGGGAGGTGACACGTCGAACTCTACCGAAATTCGTTATCTATGAAATGCGGCGCGATTGTATTGACAAGATTAAGCATCAGCAACGGAACAATTAACATCTTCAGTAATATAACAATGCCTTCTGTAGCGAGTTTTTGGTATATTGGACCCAAAAAGTGAATGAAGGGAATTTTGTAAATTTCAGTAGCGATAGTGGTCTGATTGAAAAAAATAACGTATACTTTTATGAAACGTGCAAGACGAAACTATTCCTTTGTGTTGGAGATTATTTAAAAAAATATAAATTAAAAACTTAGAAATAATTATTTGAAATTCAAAAATTTGGAATGCTCCTTCAAAAAATAAGTAATTTCACAAAAAGTTAAAATTAATAAAATCACATTATAAGTTAATAAAACATTTAAAAGCTAACGACCGATAAGGGTTAAAATATAACATATTGTATATTCTATAAGTTTATTCAATTATTTTGTACCATCAATTAATCTTAAGTTTGTTTCTGACTTGTTATGAACATTCTATGTTGATTATAAGTAGTATCTAACAATGTTTATTAAACGATAACAACCGTATTTTCATGAGACTTGTTGTTGTTACTACCAATACGAAGAGTTTATGCATTAATATAAAAATTTAAAGTGACACGTTAAATCTATAATTCCACATGTATAATAATGAAGCAACACTAGCAATATTGAAGAACTTGTCAAATTCTCTTTTGTTCACTTCATTCCATTTGATTGAAGCCTTCATAATTATTAATAAATGAGCAAACGCTTTTCCTGATCCATGTAGAATGAACGAATCAAACGTTGTGCTGTTAATTATTTTTGGAACAATTGATACAATGGGCAGCAAAATTTTGATATCTGTTATTGTCATTGCACAATACATATGGAATGTTACAAAAACGGCAATTCAAATTTTGAAAATTTTTACTTTGACATCGGCAAAATTTAAAATACGAAATTTGTTTACAATGCGGGTGATCTTTATTATCATATTCTGACCTTTCCTTCATAGATTTATATACCCAAAATATCTTATCATAATAATATCTCTAAACCTAGAATCAGAACTGTGAAATCAATACGCCAGTTTCAATCGATAACGGTTTGTTTAATTCTGCTATTTCAGTTCGAAACGAAGTTCGCCAAAGTGTAGTTGTAACACGCACTGTGATTGATGGAAAGGGAAATAGAGAAGATCGGTGAAGAGAGAGGGGGGCTGCGTACGATGTTGTCATTTCGAGAAAAATTTATTTGTCGTTGCACAACTCACTGCGAATTTATATTTGACCTGGATGTTTGAATTATACTTACATTGCCCGTTCATGCATACCTATTTATTTAAACAGCTTATGACAATATTCATAACATGTATAAAACATTTCGCCTCCCTTCCTGTTAGCGATTGCTAAAGTATTTAGTATTAGGCTTTCCCACAAATAATGTCGATTTGTTTTGTAAAGGACATAGGTGATGAAATTAATACTTCTGATAACACTGTCCAACAAATTTGAAGCTGTTTTCTGTTTTCCTATAGGCACTATATAGTTTTTATAGAGTTCGTCGTCCTGAACACGAATCCGGCAACGAAATTTCTGGATCACCCTCTGTTTTCGATAAAAATCAGCATTTGTAAAAACGGTCGTTTTCGGTAAAGAAGCTGGTATTACGTGAACACTAAGAAACGTAGGTTGTTGTTCTTGGTATCAAAAAATAGAGGAGTGTTTCCCGAGTATGTATGTATAAGCAGTTATAATATTCAGTATTGGTTAATAGCAGTAAATCACTGTCAAAGTTAAAAAACGAGCGGATTCGCGAATTTTTTACGCATTCACTTTGCATTTTCACGTAGAGGACTGTTGCTAGCACAAATTTAGTCTACACCATTGGATTCTACGTACATTTCTGAATAAAAAACTATCAGCGAAAAATGTCATAACTGTTTACGTTTCGGCACAATTTAAGAAAATATCCATCCCGAACGTTTTGTCACTACGGCACCATCACTCCCTGTAAGCGCCGTAGCTACCTACGCGTAATACTTTCACGGGCCCTGCGTATCGATACATTCCGTCGAGGTGGAATTCTCTACCCCTTTACTAAAGTGTAAGGTAATACTTATTTATTTATTTATTTTTTTTTATAGAGGAGAAATGCTTTACGCACACTCGCAAATGTCTTAGTTTGCGGATAGTGTGGAACTCCGTAGGCTTATTGCTTTCATATACGCTTTGAAATCCTCTCTGCTTCATTCTGATTTTCTCTTTAATTTAACTAATGAAACAATACTCGCCTTAAAAAATAAACGAGAATCATTTTATATGGGATAACGGCAATAAATCGTTATTCTCATAAATGTTAAACACCAGGAAAAAATCGAAGGGGAGAAAGTTGGAGTATACTTTGTTAGCAAAAGATGATAACGAAATTTGTTGTTTATTTTAAGTTAACAGCGAAAATTTTATGGATTTCTATATTCATAAATAAATGTGATAAATATACTGCGGATGTTTATGCAAATTTCCAGTTTCAAAAATGCAGGTGAGACAGGAAAACCTATCTCGGGATTTATTGCACTTAATAAATATTACAACAAATACCATACTTTGGATATTTTAGATATATTCTTATATTATGTTCTTTTTGTATATTTTAGTCGTATTTAATTTGTCATAAATGCATAAAAATCCGCAGTCTAGTGATAAATGTAATATTTCGTAATATAGGCTAAGAAAAATGTATTTAACTGCACTAGGATATGAACTACAGACGACAGGTGAAGAAAATGGATTTGTAAAAGAATATAAAATAACAGATTTGTTCTTTATTCAGGCTGTTAGAGATATATTTTACCATCGTTTTTCTCGTAAATGACAAGCATTACATAGAAACCAAAGTGGTGAAAATCCAGCACAATTTAACAATTTTTTGTTTATTCGTAACAATATGTAATCTTATGACTATAAAATACTCGTAAATACTATATTATAACATGTTCCACATATTTTTTTCATTTCAAATCTTCTAAATAAAGAAAATTTCGCTATCGTATTCCTACCAAATATACTACAACATTCTCCCCTTTGGTTTTTTTCTTTTGTTTAATATTTATGAAAATAATGATAAGATTTATCGCGCACATATAAAATAATTCTTATTCATTGAATAATAAGACGTATTAATATATCATTGAATAACAGCCCGTATAAAATAATTCTTATTCATTGTTTGAAGCGAGTATTGTTTGATTAGTTAAATTAAAGAGCAAAGCAGAGTGAAGCAGAGAGGAGTTTTAGTGGGTATACAAAAACAATATGCCTACGGAGCCCCATACTATCCGCAAAGTAAGACATTCGCTGGTGTGTGTAAAGCATTTCCCCTCTATAAAAACAAAAAAATATAAATAAGTATTGCCTTACACTTTACTAAAGGGTTAGAGAATTTTACCTCAACGGAATGTATCGATGCGCGGGGCCCGTGAAAGTATTACGCGTACAGTGCGGCTCGCCAGACCTAGCACCGAGGAGGTAAGCCTGTTTCGGCAGAGTCTGATTCGCCAGGCATCAAGCGTCATGCCTCTTGTTACACGTACACGAAGGCACTTGACGTTCTACCTCGCGATTCGTTAGAAGAGCTACACATTCAAATCGAACTAAAAAACGAAGAGAGAGAACGCTGCAGATCGAAACAAGGGAGACAACACGATTTGGGTGGCGACAGTGAGGACATCGGCGCAGGCACCAGATTTCTAACATCTCTATAGTAAAAACAGAATAAACTCCGGCAGAATTTAAGACTTAAAGGAAGCACCCGACAAAGTCGTAGCACTCAAATATTCTTACTAGTTTGGCTGGAGGAGCGAGACATTATATTACATTATTGTCTTGTCGCGCGCTCCGTTTCATCAAGGAGAATCTCCCCATGTGGTGGCGGTAATTCTGCCGGAGTTTATTCTGTTTTTACTATAGAGATGTTAGAAATCTGGTGCCTGCGCCGATGTCCTCACTGTCGCCACCCAAATCGCGTTGTCTCCCTTGCTTCGATCTGCAGCGCTCTCTCTCTTCGTCTTTTAGTGCGATTTGTGTTCAGTGTAATATTTAACCGTGCTGTACTGCTCATTCATATCTCACATTCGTATTCCTTCCAGTCATAGTAACCCGGCGAACAAAGGTTCACATTTGAAGAAACATCAAATATACAAATTGGTAGACGTAAATGTTAAATACATTGGATATAGAAAACGAATATTTAGAAGCATAGTATCTGTTCAAATATAATTTCCGCTTTGCGTCATATAGATCCGAGCAGTTAAGCAAGTAGAGATAATATGTTTACCATAGTTTTTACTACCTGTGGCTATCTTGTTTCTGAATTTGCATTACCCTTTTTATAAAAGTCTTTACTAATAATTTAAAAATTACTAGCAATAAGTGAATATCGTCTACATTGTTTCTTACGCATTTGGAAAAGGAACATTTTATAATTATGTCAATGTTAATGCTAAAATTACCAAGCTGATCGAATCGACCGGTCCTCAATTTCTCCTAAAAATTGCCCAAGTTATTGGAGGAACTATGCATTAAATATTCCACTTCTATCTAACAAAACAAAAATTACTTAACAGATTATCTCTTTCACCTTTTGATTTCTCTTTTTTCAAAGTAACAATTCTAGTGTTAAACAACGCCGTCAGTCACTCAGTCCTCCTGGATCTCAAGCAAAACTGACAAAACTGACAGAGGATGTTCGAATTCTTCAGGTTGTTTATCTGTATAGCTACAACTGAACCATGCATATCGAAATTAGTCTTTCAGTAACTAGGACTATATAGTCTTATTGTTATGATTTCATTTACATATTTCAGGCATATTACGATGTAGACCTACACGGAAAACAAGTCTTTGCTATAAAATGAGCTTTGTTATGAAAAAAGTACATTTCGGCCGGCAAGTCCCACACGGAGCGAGAAGAGTTAAACGCGAAATAATGACAGTTATCGTCAAAAATTCAAAAACACGTATACGCTAATTTGGACCACAGTTTATGTACATAAATTTATTGAATAGGTTAAGAATGTTTTCTGAGAGATATTAACAAAAAAAAATAATTTTTTAATATATTTTTAAACAACTAGCATTTAGTCAACTTTTCATACACAGTTAAATTTTTAGTTGAAAAATACACAATTTTTAAAAAACGAATATTTTATAACCCCTGGTTAGCGAGATATTTCCACAAATGTGTTTTCAACCCTCAACTTTGAGGGTCCCTTCAGAGTGGATGGTTGCCGATAAAAAATACGTACCTAATATTCTTTCAAGAACTACCTGTGACATAAATTTCATCAAAATCAGTGTGTTCGAATTCGATATGTTCCCTTGTGAGTCTTTATTCGTGAGACGTTTTATTTTACTTACGATGGAATATGGCAAGCATACTTCATTTTATGTTGTTAAACCTTAATCAAATTATCACAATAAAATTCGACTAGGAACAACTGGATCACTGAAGAACTGCTTTTAATATAAAGCATCCGTTACCAGTCAACAGATGATGAGTGTTATTTTACCAGGACAATGTCAAAACATATGTGACGAGGACAACCTCGATAGAAATTGCATTAGTTTAGTTGGAAAGTTATTACAACTTTAAAAATAAGACAGCGGCAGGTTGTAAAAAATATCGGTAAATATATACTTTGCTAAATGTTATCAGATATATTTATTTCGGCACCTATGTCCCTCATGAGCTAAACCGACGTTATTAAACCCCTTAACATACAACAACGTGTATCATTCGTAACGGAGTAAATGGAATTGGGAGTCTTGAAGTCCTCCAAAAACTATTAAATTGAAAATATTAATTGGCCACGAAACGTTCTCATTATTTTTATGCTATTAATGTTATGATCAGTAATGCAAAATATTAGAAATCAGTGAAGATTTTTTATTTTAATTATTGCACTCGCAGTAGGAAAAGAAATTAGAGGGCCAGAAGTTAATAGGATGACTGAATATTATTATATAAAAAATGACGTAATTTGATTTTGTAGTAAAATATTTATTAAAAAAAATTCTAATAAATGGAAGAAGTAACATTTGCTATTTTAATGTAAAATAAATCAAACAAATTAAGTCTTCCTGAAGTTTGGTACAAGGAAATCAAACGAATTTTTATGTTAACTACCAGATAATAGATCTGATAGTTAATTTACAAAGTAGAGATGCTATTCTGTTAAATATTATAAATGTAGGGATATCAATTTTGAGAGACTTGAACAGTCAGTACACGTAAAACGTATTATGAAAGTCAATATTTACTAAAGTATAAAAACAGAAAAAATATAAACAAACATAAAATAACTAATAAAATAAGCTGCAGTAGGGATAGTTTCTCGATCTTTCGCGTTTCCGAATTGTGTAACTGCCTTAGGGTCTTTTGCCTTTTTCAAACCATTTTTATACCCCGCACCTTCTTCACTCACTTTCTCTGACAGTCATTGTCAGTCAACCACTCACTCACTATCTCACTCATATTCTCTCAGAAAATGTGTTATTTAAGTAACTAACTAAACTCGTCGTTAGGTCAAATGACAGTTCATCAATCAGTCATCATTGCATTTAATTTCTATTGCCATATATTATCGACGTGATGAAAATTACGTGTTTCAAGTAGCAAGATGTTATTTAACACGTTGAGTGCGGCGCCGATCTTGCTATACTTTCCACTCAGGCGGCAGCGTGTAAAGTATTCACGAATTTCAAAAAAAAGAAAAAAAGGCACATAACGTTTATAAATACTGTGCTAAATGTTATAGCACAAACACAAAAACATTTGGATGTAAGTTCGCCAGAAAACTCACAAAACAAGTTGTTACTTACCGTAATATGTGCAAATCTCAGCAATATCATTGCTTAAAATATTTTAATAATCATCACTAAAATTTAACATAAAATTTTTAATTGTCATTAATAATTTAACCCTTGACAATGCCGGTCTCACGCACCGATGTTGATCAAACAAAAAGTTCGCTAGCAATCCCTAGGGACTGAGGCCGCCTGAATGGAAAGTTCACAGTCAGCCACTCAACGTGTTAAAAACCAAAGAATCATTTACAAAAGAATCTGACAATTAACATCAAAAAGCTGTATATAAAACTTCAGGAAATCTTTATCAAGTATTTGCATAGTGAAAAATGCAACACACTGAAACATATGAAGAAATAATTTTTAACAGAATAAAAAGACAGTTATTAACTAACAATAAGAAATGAAATTAACTTAAAAGTTTTAATATCGCAAAAAGGCACGTCAATAAATTAAAAAAACATGTATCAAGTAGCAGTTTTTAAGGATAAATGTGAAAGTCTTTTTAAATTTTGAATGCCAAAAGGCAAAAATTGCCTGAAGGGAGTTAGATAAAGAGTTTGATGTAAAGTATTGGGTTGTTCGGAAGGTTCGTAGCTTTTTCGAACAATGGCAAAATTAAAGCTTTTTATGACTGTCTTTTGTTATTAATGTTGTTTTGTAACAGCATAACATTAAAAATCATAATTTCAGACATTATTCAGAACAAAAGGCAATAAAATTTATTAGTATTTTGTGCGTATAACAGTGGCAGGAATATGGAAAACAGAAAAGTACATTTCCGACATTGAATGCTTTATTATTATAATAAAGGTAACAACGCTGTTGAAATTAACAGAAAAGTATGTGCGGTTTACGGAGATGATGCAGTTGGCGATAGCACTGTCAGAAAATGTTTTTTCCAGTTCAAAAGTGGTAATTTTTGTTTGAAAGATGCAAAGCGCTCTGGCCGACCATCTCTTATCGATAGAGACGAAATAAAGTTGTTAATAAAAAATAACTCACGGCACACAACTAGGGACCTTGCTGAGATATTAAAAATATCAAACAGTACAGCATATGAACATCTTAAGCAACTTGGGTTCGACAGTTGTTATGACGTATGGGTACCGCATAATTTAACGGAGAAGAATTTAAAGGGTCGCATCTCTGGACGTGACTCTCTGTTTAAGCGCAACAAAACCTGTCAATTTTTAAGACAAGTGATTACAGAAGATGAAAAATGGATTTTATACAATAATGTTGTAATAAAAGATCTTAGAGAACCGAAGAAGAATCCGCATTAGTAACACCAAAAAATGCATTGCATTCGAAGAAGGTATTGCTCAGTATATGGTGGGACTGGAAAGGTATTATTTATTACGAACTTTTAAACAATAAAGAAACTCTTAAGTCTGGTAAATATTGCGCCCAAGTGGATCAATTAAAGAAAGAAATTTAAAAAAACAGCCCGAGTTGACCAAAAGGAAGAATGTCGTTTTCCATGAAGAAATCGCTAGACTGCATGTGTCAATGAAAACCCGATAAAAATTGTTGGACTTCGGTTGGGAAATTTTAACACACCCAACCTACTAGCCCGACCTAGCACCATCTGATTATTATTTATTTAGGTCTATGCAAAATTTTTTAAATGACCAAAAATTTAGTAGTCTGAAGGCTTGCGAAAATCATTTAAAGCGGTTCTTTGCTAAAAAAACTGAAAAGTTTTTTGAGAAGGGGATTATGAAGCTACTTGATAGATGGCAAAAAGTAATCGATAGAAACGGTGCATATATTAATGAATAAAGTATTTATTTTCCTAAAGTTTACCGAGTTTGAATATCACCCAAGTAACGCTACGAACTTTCCGAACGACCCGATACATCTACTTAGTTCCGATGATGAATCGTCGTGTCGGTTTCCATACGATATTTTAATGGAACCAAATATTTGCATTTCAGTTTTTTCTCAATATGGAACAACTTAAAAAACTCAATGAAACTACCTGTTTGCAGACTTTCAACTTTAAAATATAATCAGTCACTATTCTACTTGTCAGACATGAAAACACTGAAAAGAGGAATTGTAAGTAAGAACAGCTTTCTTACTTATTGCTAGCTTATTTTATTAATTATTTTGTGTTTATTTATATTTTTTCTGCTTTTATATTTTAATATTGAGTTTCATAGTACGTCTTACGTGAACTGACTGTTCAAGTCTATCAAAACTCATATCCTTACATTTATATCAGTTAATAGAATAGCATATCAACTTTGTAAATTAACTACCACATCTGTTATCTGTTTATCAATGTTAAAGAATCGAAAATGTTGTCCAAAATTTATTTTTTTACAAGTGATCATTATACAAATTTACACAACGCGATAAACAAAATATTTTGCGTTTCCATTAAAATCTGCTGAAATTAAATATAAAATACACCCATTCCTTGGTTTACACGGTAGATGCGTTCCTAAAGAAGTCGTGCAAAAGGAAACGCAGAATTTATTCGGCATAGAAAGATATGTTCAATTAATTTGTAAATCGTGTAAATTGATTTAAAGAGAATGAATAAAAGTTGAGGATATGTTCATTATAACCATGTAAAATGAAGTAGGATTAATGTAAAAATAGGGATTGATTCATACATTTTTAAAGCCAGGAATCAATAGACTCGGCCATGACATCGAGATAGTGTCTGTGAATCAGTGAAATATCAGCTGTGTGCATGGGGGAAGTAGCGGCGTTTCTCCAAGGACGGCTCGAGCGTGCAAAATTTCTGCACCTCTAACGTAAACATGTCTTTCCTTGGATACACTAGAAGTGAAACACAAAACATATGACTTTTACGTTTGGAATTCAATCTTTGCAAGAGTTGCGTAGGTAACTTTTGATCGAATTTTTACAAGAGTGCATTCATTGATATCATACTCTTTTAACACGTTGAGTGCTACGTCAGTCCCTGGGGACTGACAGTGAACTTTCCGTTCAGGCGGCCTCAGTCCCTAGGAATTGACAGTGAATTTTTTGTTTGGTCGACATTGGTGTGTGAGGCCGGATTTGTCAAGTGTTAAACTATTAATGACAATTAAAAATTTGATATTAAAATTTAGTGAAGGTTATTAAAATATTTTAAGCAAATATGTAATTGAAATTTGCACATATTATAGTAAGTAATAACTTGTTTTGTGAATTTTTTGGCGAACTTACGTCCGAACGTTTTTGTGCTTGTACTATAACTTTTTCTTTCTTTTGGAATTTCTGGATACCTTACGCGTTGCCGCCTGAGTGAGAAGTACAGTAAGATCGGCGCCGCACTCAATGTGTTAATTAATAAATGACATAATGGAAAAAAAATGAAATTTAAAAAAAAATTTTTTTCATTTCATTTAAAAACCTTGTACAAGCGAAACCGTGTAAATTGAGTACCGCGCAAGTTAAGGGACGGGTGTATATTATTTCTCCTCTGATATCAACTGTAATACACGACAATATGATATAAGAAACAATTTCACCGGAACTATTTATCATATTTCGATAATACGCATTTTTCCTCGAATCTCTTGACAATCTGGACAAAATATTCCATCGCAATTCTTTATTTTCAGACTTGGAACCAAAGTCGACATAACATCTTAAAAAAATTCCGTATCGCGCATTCGACGATTTCATAACAGAAAGAAGATGAAAATGAGAAAGGAAGAAAGGTATGGTACGGAAGGGACGTATTTCAGTCATCCGGCCAACTTTTGCAAGTTTAATGTCCGGGCGCTCGAGTAATTTAACACGACGAAATTAACTTTTCAGTTTTACGAAAGTTTCCTGGCAACTTAACCACGCTTCTCTCTCTCATTCCACCGTGTCGCGTTAGCCTTCTCTTTCCCCGCTTTTACTCCATACTCCTTCAGACTGCCCTTCTCGAACCATCACAAAGACCTGAGGCCAACTTTGAAAGCGCTCACCGTGGTAACAACTGCGTGGCTTAGCGCAAGCTCTGCTCAACTATAATTCCTCCCTTAAGACCTAGAGTTTACGATGTAAACTTCATTGCTGGCATTGCCACCCTCTAACCTGAGACCGATACTTCGATTTTCGAAGAAGACCCAAAATCAGATGATTAAACAAAAAATTGTGCCTACATATTGATGATCCATATGCAAGCGACAAAAAACTAACGAAGCAAGAATTTTCAGTCATAAAACTCATGAATAATTCCTTAATTTATGTGATTAAATTACCAATAAAATTGAACTTATTGTTGGTGGCACTCAAAGTTGATGTTGAAAACTATTGTCTTTAAAAGTACTACTATGCCATCACTTCATCTTGTATCATTTGCTATGGTAATCTTTGAGATTAGAAAAAAATGAAGGAACAGTAAAACGAGCAATGTGTTTTGCAAAATTTTAAGTGAAAGTAATTGAGGGATTAACGAAAGTAAGATTTATTCTGATAGAAACGAAGACGGGGGCACTAATGCAATATTTTTAATAGTTTCACCGAGAGCAAGGGAAACCATTATTAATAGAAACTGACGGAAATTAATGACATTTAGCAGTTTCATCTTGGCAATAATTTGTGCAATTTACACAAAGAAAATCATGAGTTGAGTGACTCAATCAGTCCATCGGATTTCCTAAAAGCAATGCTTTTATCCAGCTTAGCGTGGCTATTATGCCCGCGCGATTGGGTTTTGGTTACTTCCCATTCATCTGTCCTAACATCCGCAACTTCTCCAAGTCTCGGAGTCTTTTCGCCAAGAGTCAGCAAGGAAACTATCGAACGGATATCGAAGCTTGAAATATCGTGGCCATTTCTCATGCCAAAATGTCAGTCCTTCCGGTAAACAAAGCATTTAATGACTAACGCTCTACATTTTGTATTCTCATGTAAACTGACTTCAAAATGCGCTTGAGAATTGAAAACTCTCTAGTATTTATCAGAATGCACATGAAACTTTGAAATTAGAGAACTTAAAATAAAAAACACAAATTTCAAAACGGTGATACTTGTTGATTCAACTACAACTGAAGAATCATCTCGCTCGATCCTTTAGTACAAGCGTATCAAACTCAAAGGCTAACACGTGCCAAATAAATAAGATTTAAATTTATGTGGCCCAGAAAAAAATAAAAACTGAAATATTTATTATCAACACGTATAACAGTAAAATTAATGTTTTTTTTTTGCTGGCACTTGATATCTGTCTTGACGGACCGCAAAGACAGTCCTTGTGGTACGCATGCGACTCGTGGTCCGGAGTTACATATGCTTGTTCTCTAGTAGTTCATTTGCCATTATTAAACATTTAAACATCAAGGAGTTCCTTGAAGGGATTCATCTTTTTCTCCTTACGAGATCATAAGT
This sequence comes from Cerceris rybyensis, assembly GCA_910591515.1. Classification (NCBI taxonomy): domain Eukaryota; kingdom Metazoa; phylum Arthropoda; class Insecta; order Hymenoptera; family Crabronidae; genus Cerceris; species Cerceris rybyensis. The sequence goes on from OU342789.1 coordinate 833,086, forward strand.
AATTAAATGTAACAACAAAGAAAAATTTTTAAACACGATACGCCGTATACTTTTAGAATTCTTTGTAAACTCTATTTTGTAGAGTGAAACCAACGATAGATATATCCTTGCAAATTTAGAAACACTTAATGAGTTCTCTCTCTTTTTCTCTTTCTCTCACACACTCTTTCTATTTCTATATTCCACTGTACATTCTAAGCTGAGATCCATGGCACATTTACCCTTTGCAACGTCGAGGAAAAAGGTGCACCGCAAAAAAGATACAAAGCAAATACAACTGAGAGCTCCTCTCTTGGGCAATGTCCTCGCCCATGAAAAAAGGGCACCTAACAACGAGGTAGTACAACAGAGATTAACTTCCAGCAGTGTTCTTGTGAGAATGCAGTGAAAAAAACAACGAGGAAGTAAGCAGGATTACGACGACGACGATGACGAAGGCTGCGTCGTCGTTGACGACGACGTCAGTCCCGACGATGGAACGCACGCGCCTGGAATTGGGGTTGAAAGGCCTTGGACCACGCTCCGGAGGACTCCAAAAGCCTACGGCCAACAGCCACTTGGCAGAATTCGAAGCACAATGCCAGCAACGCGGAATTACATCGCAGAACCGTAATGATAGCTTGGCTTAATTAGTACCTCGACTTCTTCATACATCGAGCTTTATCCCAGGTGCCACTAAACGGAGAGAGGATTTTATGTGATACACAAGAAATAACAAAAACATTCTGATAATGGTATTCTCTTAAATTGTATACGCCGCCTAGTAAATTTTGACTGTTACCGCAGATAGATTGAAATATTTCGAAACAACCATTAGAACTACATAATAAATTATAATTAATAATTCAAACTTCTAACTTAAGTATGCACTTTATCTTGAAGGAACGATCAAATATATGGAGAACAAGGAGGAAAATGAAAGTAACCCCATAAATTCCACTTTCTATGAAATCACTTTGAAATACAAGCCATTAGATTATACTATTGTACAAACTGAAATAACGGAGGTTGTATGTACATATATACTTCGATCACTCTAATTACATCCTTAATGAAGATCGTAAAGCATACCTAGAAGCAGACCGTGAAAAATACCTAGAAGGATACCTAGTAGACCTAGAAGGAGATCTAAAAGGAAACCTTGAAAATGACCTTGAAAGTGACCTTGAAGGTGACCTTGAAGGATATCTTAAAAAGTGATTGAAGAAGACCTCGAAGGAAACCTCGAACAAGATCTAGAAGAAGACCTTGTAGGAGACCTTGAAAGAGACCATGAAAGAGACCTTGAGGAAGACCTTAAAAAAGACCTTAAGCTTTGTTTTCGTCGTTTTCATTAATTACAAAGTTTTCTTTTTCTAATACTCAGCGACAGGAAGATATGTATCATCGCTTACTTTATTTTTTAATAACATTCAGCATAATACAACATGTGAAAATAATTTTAAACTCGTGTGAATGTACATTTTAATTAATTCTTATTAAAAGAGAGAACGTTGTGAGATATTAATTACAATTATAGTTCTGTTATTAGCATTGCAACAAAAGATATAAAATGCCGCATATATAATTTAAAAAATGTATCTTGACCATATTGTCATTAAAAAATCTATAACCTTCTGAGATATATCTTAAGTTTTTTAACGGGGCTGATGATAATCGAGCAGAATTTACAACACATTAATATAGAGCATATTTTAAACCATTTAAATGGCATATTTTTGCAAAATTGTTATTTATCTGATTTTTATAAATTTTATATTGTGCTAAATAACTTTCAAAACCTTTGGAAGTATGGAATAAATTAGCTCTGTCATTTTTTTTCAATAATGTTGAACTGAATTGAAAGCAGTATACTTCCGGTGCAAAAATATGTGTGTACCGTTTACAAAGGAACTAGCGAGCGTAGGTTGCGTCAGTTCTTTTTTTGAAACTATTTTGACTCATATGCCAGAGATACGCATTGTATTTTTTTCTCTAAAACATAGATTTCAGTGATTATCTTGATGGTACAACATTTCACGTGATCCCAAAAGCATAACATCAAGTTTAATGAAAGGAATTTTTCTACGATTTAATTCTCATAGAACCAAATATTTAATATAAAAAACACTCTTTGAATACGATTTTGTGGATTTTAATATAATTGCTAAATGTAAAACGTATGAAAAAAAAGTGTGTAAAATTATTTGTAACTGAAAGGATATTTTAGTATATCCAGATATTTTGCTCGTTCCTATTAAAAATATGAAAGCCTCCGTGAATTTTTAAAAATTTTAGAAACAGACAATACCAACCAACAATCAAAATTACTTTAATCAATTGCATCCACATTTTATTGGCCATAACAACAAAATTCATCATAATGAAATGATAGTCCATAGTTATTATTTATTAACTGTTACATAATTTTCAGCAATAGTTACTTTAAACTCGAAAATTGGCCAGTTTCAAAGATTTTACAAAAGCAAATTATTATTATTATCTTTTACTTATGTATAATGGTCCATAAAATGTAAATGTCCTGTACGAAAAGTGCAGTACCTACTCAGTAGCCGATTAAATCGGCGCAACTGTAGGAACGCAAAACTTTTCGGCACTCGTGAAACTTTCGTGCAAGCATGGTGTATTGGTAAGTTCCGAGTGGAAGGGGCTCACTCATAGAGAATTAATCTCACATTGAGTCTGCGCGTTCGAAATCCCGATAATCAAAAGCGTTAATACTCTCACAACAAACAACCGTACATAGCCAAGCCGGTAGATGATCAGCTGACCTAATCTGTCGCAGAAGAAGGACCGAGTGTTCTGTTAAACACACCGTAAGCAATGTAATGTAAAAAGTAAACTACTTCTCTATCTGCTTGTTACGACCTAACTTTTAACTGCATTCGATTTGCAAATAACATAAACTGTTTATCGCTAATAAGGCATTGCTATGAAACAGGATCTTTTTACTATATAATAAGGATTACAGATCATAAGCCGTTAATAAAACAACCAACCTTTGAACTTAATGATAGTGATACATATGTATTCGTTAATTCGAAAATCAAGTATCACAGTTATTAAAGAAGCTGCATCGAATCAATGACACTTTCCACTTTATTATGAACTTCACATACTGTTAAACATACATCGTAACTGACTGTAAATAAACAGTTCACTCGCTTCACTTATATTTCACAAAACCTTTTAATAAAAATTGTATTATTGTTCTTTCCATATTAGTTTTTTGTAGGTATCACAGTTACACTCATCTTTGTATATCAAGAGAGATCAACAGGACTAAAAGTCTCATCAACGCTGTCGTGTCTCCAATATCCCGTACCACTTTACTCATCCCACTGTCAGCGCAGCACGCGACACGTTTATCGCTGGCACGCGTCCGCCGTTACCGACCGAGCATACCCGTTACTAGGTTAGAATACGCTGAAAAGGATTCCTCGTGAGCGTATAGTACTAACCATCGTCACTTCTCCCCTCCCTTGCAGAGCCACCCTCCATTTCCCTCCCACCACTGCCGTGGAATCGCTCGTAGTTTCGAGGATCTCGAGGAAAACTTTACGGGAAAGCGGCAGCAGGCACGAGCCGGGTGGGGGATTGATAGATACATGTACACCCCTACCCAGTGTTCCAGTAGGGGAAACAGTTTCCCCACTCACTGGATCTTTGTCTGTGCCCCTGTGTGTAAGCACGCGAACGCGGTAAATAAAAAAGTTTCAAGTCACTTGCTGAATCCGCCGGTTGGTAATGCGCAGGAACCAACATGGCGGAGTACTTCGCAAACTTTCTCAGAGCACCTACGAATTTCCAAACACTGTGCAACGATTAAGGAACGACATTTATGAGACGTTGGAGTCTAAAGAAGGCCAATCTCAACTTTAACCGATCAATGGATGTATTGATTTGAAAAACTTGCAGATTTATCGTGATTAGATTTCTATTAAGGCAAAGGCGATGTAAAGTAATTCATCTTCCACAAATTCGATAATCGAACATTACTTGATATTTATTGGAAAATTAACAGAGATATGACACGTTACGGACGTTGGATTTTCATGATTCCATGGAATTTGATGCATACGCAACTTCAAAATCTTGACTTAGGTCAAGAAAGTTCGGGTGTTCTTAAGTCTTGACGTGCAAAATGTGATTTGATTATCATAATTACGATCTCATTACGCTTTGTCTTCAATGTCTTTGCACAACAAGGATATAAGGAGAAACATAAATTATTCCATTGAAATATGTCAAAACTTTGACAAAGTCGCGCGAACATGTGACAACCGTCAAAAAGAGCGCACCATGGTTCTAAACCGCTAACAGACTTCCAAATCAGAGTATATGAAAACATGCGCCAGTCCTTTCGTTACAATCTTGGATCGCTGAAAGTCTCAAAAAAATTGCATATGCGATAACTGCGCTGATTTCCTTCTCATTGTCGGAGGCTGTCTACTCGCGGAGATAGCCGTACCTGGTTGCCAGCCGCCTGCCCTCGTGGGAGTCAGCTAAGGGAAATCAATATCTCACTAGGGGTAGTGAACACGAGAAAGAGAGAGGTAAAGCAACCAGAGTAGGAGTTGGCGAAGGAAAAGCAGGAGAAAGAGGAGAAGGAGAAGGTGGTAGCGGTGTTGGAGAAGGAGTAACCCAATGCAAAGGGAGGGAAGACGCAACCTGCGCTCGTCGACCTCGCTCGCTCGTGCACCTCCGTAGTGGCACGCGTGAATTGGAGTACCACGCGTAAACTTGTGCAAGAATCCCCCACCACCAGCACGCTTGTATTACCGGCCGAGCTCGGTCGGTCACACACGCTGCCAACACAGGACGGTCGGTAGCACGTGCAGCACGTGTGTACCTCTAAAGCAGCAACCACCGTAGCACATTTCAGCGCGCGCACGCTACGTGACAAACACGCCAGAAAGCCCGCGGCGTGTGCAACCGTTCACAGCCAGTTCGTTCCAATCCTGTCGGCCGCTTAGCGGGAACTGGAGACGAAAACCTTGCCCGCACCGCGTTACCGTCCTCCGGACGCGCTCCAAACTCACTCTCATTCTCTATCTCGCTTTCCCTCGTTCTCTCATTCTCTCGCTTCGTTTATCCCTCTTGACTCGCTGTCTCTCCCTCTCTCTCGCTGCGTCCTCACACTCCACGTTTCTCGGCGAAACTTTCCCAGTGTCGGTACACGCTGCTACCACTACCACCGATACTACTACTACTAGTTCTACTTTACTACCACTGTTATCCGTGGTACAACTACCTACGTCTTTCTAATGTAAGAGTATCAGTGAGATTCGTACATATAAGACGATTTTCCACCACCAGAAATTTATCCCTTCTTTCATTCCGATTCTCCCCTTTGCCCACCAACGGCTCCCCCTTTCTGAGGTATATCCTCGGTTTCTTTCTCTCTACTTCAAGTTTCTTCTAACTTTTTCCAACTTCTACCAAAAGATATCGGCAACATTGTCGGCAGTGCTGAGGCGACATACGCTATATCTCGTGTGTGCAATTTACTTTCTCACTTTCCCTCAACCTTTATGCGTATTTCTTATTCTAACAATAAGTCGCAGTTTACTTTCTACGCTATACATCATACATCCCTTCGTTGAATCTATAATAGCGCGCGTGATTAATAAGTCCAAGTTTCAAGAGTAAAAGAACAAAGTACATATACTTAGTCCTTCTTGCAAAAAAATTATAACAAAAAATGTGAGACATTTTCTGATGGATAAATAATTTTTGAAATGTATTATCACCGACTTCATTATTACAAAATTGTATGAATCAAAGTAGTAGCAATGTCATCACCCATTGAATTAAACCTACTTGAAATTGCATCCCCTCAATGCAGTAGTTGAAGTGGGAAATTACAAGTGTGAGAAGCTTCTTAACCGACCAAACACTGGCTATATGCAGACCTAACACTTGTCCTATGATTTTGAAATGTATAGAGCCAATACCACCCCATCGGCCTAAATCCGTTTCTCCGATTTAACTTACAGATCAAGTAGAATGTGCTTAATCAGACGCAAGTAGAATACTGTATTGTATATACATCAGCCTAACCCCTTACTGTACAATAACGAGTGACACTCATGACGTGGTAATTGGTAAATGGAGCAAGTTTAAAGTGTTCCAAAAATGATTGAATTAAAAATATACATAAGTGGCTCACGATGAATAAAATTAATTCTACGCTATTCAATATTGCGTTAAGTCATGCTGTATAGAAAATTATGTATACATTATTGTTTCAGCAATTAATTCAGAGTTATTACAGTTCAGTCACGAAAGAGATAGTACAGCAACGGTTTAACAGACATTGGCTTATCTATGAGTCAAAAGAAAAACTGTTCAAAAACCTAAGTCAATTTTCAGAAATAGATTTTATCCCTTAGCAATTATTTCTTATTCGTAATCTACTTTTTATTCGTGTTATCCACAAATAAGCAGCATACCAACTTTTAAGAGAGATTACAAACTATTCGATCATAAATAATTGATGTAAACAATGAGAGAAGGAGAGAAAGAGATTAAAAAATGTTATATACTTTCCACGTCAGGAAACCATAATGCGTGAATTATAATGCGGTAAATCTCGAGTAAGCTCAACGAACTGTCGAATGAGAAAATGTCCATTGTTGTGTATGCCTTAAAGCACTGGCACGCTTCGAAAGCGAAGGAAGGGTAGTAAAGAAAACGGGTGATGTGCGCGTGGCCGGACGTCGTGACGCCTGCGTCAGTCTGCGATTCATTGCCCTGGCAACGGGCGACGCTTACCTTTGTCTCGTATCTTCTTTCCTCCTCCTCGTCCGTTAAGCTCAATCGTAGTTTCACTTATCTCTTTCCACATACGGATATTCCCATTTTCCCTCTCGTCGCAAATTCTATCTCTTTCTTGTTTCCTATTTCGTATCCTCTTACTGGTCTACCGGCATCAACGGAACGATAAGCCACTGAGATTTCGAGAACGTAACAAGTGGATATTGTCAGTCCCTATACGATGTCTTTTTTCACCTGTTGTGTGTATGTATTTTCTTTGCAAATTTATATCTTATTTATTTTCTAATTATAAGGTTTCATAATCCTTTTTCTGTTATTTTTTATTACGTAACGTATCTTTTCAAGAGTTTGAAGTGAGTTTGTCGAAGTTGCAGGAACTTTCTTCAAAAGCTTTCACCAGGTGCAATTTTCACGATATGATATTATCGTTTTAATATATTATATTGAAGTGCCGTAGATTTAAGATACACAGAGAAAAGTTCAATATTAGCTAATCCTTAAGAAGTCATCGGAGGCCGAGATCAAATTAATCGGGTTTCACAGATTCAAAAATGTACAAACATCTACATAAATATTACAAATTGTAGCGGTACGATCTCTCGCTCGCCGCTAGGGATCTATCGGCCGCCATTACTCCTACGCCTCTAGTTTAAGGATCGGCCGCTAGACCGTGTCTCCTTCGATGGGATCTTCGTGCTGCTACACCATCGGCAATCCGTGTCTATATATACCAACCACCGACAGACACCGACGTCCCATCCGGGACACAGCGTCTAGGGCAGGGCCTGTTCGGTCAGCCCTACTGACGAGTCCACGAACAGGCCCAGGACGGAAACGCAGCGCGCTAACTACCATTTCACCCTTTCCTAGGAACAGAAGGACCCTCCGCCGGACCGGCCGCAGCCGAGGCACCGAATTCAGCCGGTGCCCTCTCAACTGTGGGTGTGGATGGGCCCAGTCAGGAACTGCGGCCGGCCCGAGCCACGACGGCTCCTTCACAAATACTTATGTATAGCTTGCCGACTTGAAACATAGTTGACGGCTTTTTTATGCTATTATAAACAATTCCACAAGATTACTAACAGATTAACCCCCTAGCGTACAACTACGTGTGACACTCGTGGCACGGAAAACGGAATAGGAAATTTTGAAGTCTTTCAAAAATTATTAAATGGACAATATCAACCGGTCACAAAACGGTCTCATTATTCTATACTATTGATATTATATTCAGTTACACGAAATATCAGAAATCAGTGAAAACTTTTGATTTCAGGAATTAATTTTGAGTCTTTGCACGCCCCGTCAGAAAAGATATCGTACGTCAAGGGGTTAATGAAAGAAGACTAAATCCTAGTAGTTTTCATTTATAAGACCCAAAAACGTTAACTACTTCTCTTACTTTTATCAGTAAATGATGTACATTTTTACACAAATGTACCAATCTATAATGGAAAACTTCACCTCTAATTAATTAAATCGATGTCTTTGATATTTCTAAATGAGTTACTATTAGGAAATGTATACTAAGAATAGTGAAATTATTAAAAACATAACCAATATTTAATATTCCCAAGAATTACTATGCAATACACTTTGCTATAGACTTCAACTGTTCATACGTATTCCTGCGCAAAGTACAGAATGCAAATTAAACAACTACTAAATAGGTTTATTACCCCTTACTCCAAACAACCCATTGATAGTTTATCCCGTGATAGTCACGGGCGGAACGTCAATTATCAAACGATTTATCCCGTTTAATCTACCAAAGATATCTACGTCTATGACTAGATTGTTTGCTTCGTCTGTTTTCTAAGGTTATTCTAACTCAAGAAGGAGACGTGGTTTAGTTTGCATGCCGAAGTGTTTTCGAACATAAAAAAAACTAGATATTTTTTGGGCCAAAATTCGTAATTTTACCAAACTGTCAAAGATTTAAGTTCCTTCGTCCTCTGTAAACATTTTTCGAAACAAGCTTTTCAACATTACCGTGAATCTAGCAATTACAAATATTCTCGTATCTTTTCACTGAAGAAATTTTATTGCACGGTGGAAAAAGTAAATCTTTATAGAAAGATATTAACTCCCCCTATTCTACTTATATCCCAGCAGGGTTCGAATAACCTGCAGTTCCCGCTTTCCGCCAATAACGAAGCCCTTCCCTCTACCACAGATAAACTTCTCTGTCATAATAACTTCAGCGTCTCTAAATGGTACGTATATCCGTAATAAATTGTTCTTGCAAAGTTTCCCGATGGCGAGCTATATAAACCGTCTCGTGGATTCTCCCCGTTTCTTACACCCCACCCTCTTCATCCGTCCACAAGTAACCTCAACCCCTGTTCGAGACGTCGCAGTACTACTCTTAAAGATGCCTTTCATTGCACTCTCACATCAAGAAATCCGATCGATGCAAGTGTCTCGTTCTAGCACACTGTTTGATAGTAGTACACTTAACTCAGCATTCAATTTTCCGAAGTTAGATCTTTGAAGTATACTCTACGCAGTTATTGTACTCTTTGAAAAATTGAGACGCATTTCAAAAACAATAACCGACCGGACATTAGGAGGAAACGAATTGATACGAAGAGATATTATTGTTGATATGAAATCTATATAAACCCGTCCCGCAACTTATGCGGCACACAATTTACACGGTTTTTAACACTAAACCCACCAATGCGGTCATAATGACCGGTTCGCAATTTTTTCAAAAAACTACCTAAATTGATAGGGGAACCGTGAAGTAAAAATTCTACTTCTACCATATAAAGCCTAAATTAGTTAATTAACTAACCCTTTCACCTCTTGATTTATCTTTTTCCAAAGTGCTTATTTAAAAAATTAAAAGTTTAGTAGATATAACGTCGGTAGTTTTAGTGTTAAATGAAAAGAAAAAATTTGTCTTTAAATTTTATTTTGTTTATCTTGCATTATTATGAATGCACTTTTTTGAAAGTTCGATGAAAAGTTACATAAGCAAGCCCTTACAAAAATTCAATGACAAACGTAAAAGTCGTATGTTTTATACTTCACTTCAAGTCTAGTGTATTCAAGTAAAAACAGAAAATGTTAAGTCAGAGGTGCAGAAATTTTGCACGCCAGTGCCGTCCTTGGAGAAACGCCGCACAGTGGTCGATTTCGCCGAAATCCTGGCCAAAACCCCAAAATTTTTTTTCACAATTTTCAAAATTTAGCAATTGCGTTTGATTTGTAACACATCAGAGCATTGTTTTCCATTAATAAAAGTTTTTATTGAACAACGATCTTAGAGATATGCAATGTCAAAGTTGGCACTTAAATAATGTAACGTTTTCACGTCGAAATTGAGAATACGTTTTCAATGTGAAATTAAAGTTTGATCCACTTTTTCAGTATTGGTAGCTACTTATCATACTTTTAATTTATAAATATCTTGGTTTCATTTTTTTATTTAATATTTTACAACTCTGTTGGTACAGAACGTAAAACCTAAACATTTTTTTCCTTTTGCTAATGAAATAGTTGTGAATGCTGCAAATTGCCACCGTGATTTTTTTTAAATTAAACTTTGAAGCTTCCCGAAGAAGACCTCGTTGAGTTTTCTTGCGACTTTTGCGATTCTTCGAGTAATTGTTATTTGTTTGTCGCGCGCGCCATGCTCGGGGAAGTGCATTTATGACATAGAGCCGGGCTATCATAAGACTACTGATTTTCGTGCCGATTCGACAATTTTTCGATACTCGCACCCGCCATATTAGAGCCGCCATTTTGTTTTTGGAAATTCTGAGTTCGGATTCTTAATCAGCGACCGAAATAATACCAATATACCAATTTTCAGCTAAATTGAAAAACTCCTTGGGGTTTTCGCCAGGATTTCGGCGAAATCGACCACTGTACGCTGTCTACTTCACCCAACGCACAGCCGAGATGCCACTGATTCACAGACGCTCTCTCGGTGCCACGGCCGAATCTACTGACTCCAGGCTCTAATTGTAAGAATTAATGAACCAATCCCTATTTTTTCCTTTAATCCTAACTTCATTTTACACGATTACAATGAACATATCCTCAACCGTTTTTTATATTCTTTAGATCACTTTAGACGATTTACAGATTAACTGAACATATCCTTCTATTTCATATAAATTCTGGGTTTTGTTTTACACTGTTTGGTTTTCCACAATTTTTTTAGAACGCATGTACCGTGCACATGGAGGGATGGGTGCATACGTATTTCATTCTTCCATATAATTATTGTTGTTTTCTATGCACGGTTTATATTTGGAAATGAGAATCTTTATAGTCACTGCATACTAATCGGCCGTCGAAGAGTTCAGTATATTTGGAATGATGAATGAGTCGCTATAAGATTGATTATAAATGAACAATATTCTTGATCTTTAACATTCATATGTTTAGTATTACTGTCAATATTCATCGAAACTTTAGTATCATTTTACTGAAAATATTATTACTATCAGTATCTTACGTTTTAGTCATTCATTGCTATATTAATAAAAAAACATTTAAGGTGTATTTCGGGAATATTACGGCTTTCCGCGTTTAAATCGAACTACAAACCAGATTTCACAATTAGCAGAATTGTTTATTTTTGCAGTCGTCGTAAATTACTATCACGAAAAGGCAACTGATAACAGATTGATGACGAAAGAACCGATGGCACCTCAATGGATTAATTAAAGTTTTTGGCTACACACAATCACCCTTATTACTGACAATCATTTGTTATTAGTAATCAGACTTTAACTTGAAAAAGCGCGTCGAATAACCTTTCTACTATACTTCAGCCTTTTTCATCGCCCCTTTTCTATATGGTTTGAAAAGAAATCGATTCATTGTCACTAAGTTTCTGCAGTATTTCTCACGCTAATTCATTGTTTTCTTTTTCTATACTCTCTGAGGATATAGTAACAGGATACTACTATGTAGAATCGTTGCCTCATTTAAACAACTATCAAAATTGCAATAACTTTAATCTTAACTAATTATTTTGAAACACAAAGAAATCTTGATTGTTTTAATTCTTTTAAGATCGATAGCAAAGTATGTAGTATCTGTCCTGTTAAATCCCTGACTCATCAGATGTGTTAAGGAGATAGATTATTATTACGATCAGATTCTTGAAAAACAACATAGTCACGCTATGAAAAGATGTAATAAAAAGTAAGACACCACTCTCGGAAAAATAAAACTCTACATCGATTTTCAATTTCCTTGATTATTACAATACTCATAAATATACTTGCGATTTCTAGGGACAATTATGATTTAATATGTCAGCCTCGCATATGTTCAAATTCTCAGTTAAATTTTTACTATATCCCTTTGCGCTCGAGGCCTTTTTCGCACTGACGATCCAACAACGCCAGACGCTTCGTAGCATCTTTGGGGAATTTCCTACCTGTAACTTAAAATGGATACATATACAAATTAACGTATAAAACTTATGTATTTTAATTTTTTGTGCATCTTTACACTTTTATGAAGATATTTTGTTACATATTAATGTTTGTAATTTTGTTTTTTATGATATTTTTCGTAACAACTACTTATGTTAGATGCATGCCCGGTTTGTCGGGACAAGTATTACAACAATATGTTGTTTGATGTCTTTTGCCCGGTGTATTTCTTTCAGAGCAGACTTTACAATCCTTCCTAGTTCCTGTGACAATGGTATGTAGCTTTCCGTTTAGACGGATCTCTTCGAAATTGAAGGTCGAAGTTGAGGCTCGGTCACGTCGTTATGATACGCCCCTCTCTTGAAGTCGTGTATGAAATTTCTGAGGTTCTATGGGGTGGAGTCTTTTAAAATAAACAACTATTGGTTATTAGACTAATTTTCTTCATCCCCTCAAGGACTTCAAGAGAGGATAGGCAACGATATGCCCTCAACACCTTATGGAGGATTCCAAATTTTCTATCTTCCTGCGAGCAAGCCCAAAGTCCCGTTAGAGTCATCGGTGGGTACGCAAAAACATTCTTTACATTAATTATATATAAATAATGCACAAATGTGAGCACCCTGAGCAAGCCCTAATCGTTCCTTTAGGTTTTATTTCCGAAGAGAGCTGTCGACAATATGTTTGCCGCTCCACCAGCTCCTAAGTTTTAGGACTCCTTAACAGTAATAGTCCTTTTTCGAGGTATAAATAAGGCCCAAAAGGCTTAAAAACTCACGTCAAAGAAAGAAAACACATCATTTTCGCGAATCGAGTCTCCGCATCAAACCAAGTGGTGAGCGAGAGTCGCCTCTCGAGTTGTGGCACCGAATCATGTGGCGCCTGGGAGGCGCCGCTCGAGCGCAAAGGGTTAAAATATGTTTTGTATATCACAGCCGTAGTGATTCGGAATCCACCTAAAACAATATGTCCTAACCGAAATTTCCATAGCAGTTAATACCAGAAAGCCAAAGAAAAAAGGAATAAAGAATGATGAATACTTTATCCGCTGCTTAAATAGGCACGTATTTGTCACCGATACTGACCCAATTTTCACTACTATACAGGGTGTAAAAAAGTTAATGATCACGACTTTCAGGAATTGGTCTCCATCTTTTCATTGATGGAGATTTGCGAAAAATTCACGTGCCGCAAAATTCACGTAAGGGTAGCAAATTTTTACCCGCTTATCGCATTAATCTTGTCACGTAGGTAAAATGTCTGAGAGCAACTATGGGTCAGAAACGAATTGTTCTCTCGCATATTGACTTTTAATTTTGCCTTAGCGATTGAATTTTGGCTGAGTAAGTCAAGCTTCTAGATCTCCGACCTTACGGAAAGAAACACATGAGATATCCTTGCTAGCTCGAATAGATAAAGCAATGGCATACTGACAAGGTGTAAAGGAAATTAAAAAAATGGAGGATTGGGTCACCTAACCAGTAAAAAAAATACAAGTGTTTATGTTCTCGCCAAAAAAGCACTTAAGCAAACCCGGCACCGAACACAGATCATTAACATTTTCCCGGCCTCCGAAGAGTTACATCGATGAATTTCATTTTGAAGAGTGTCATTTATATGACCTTAATGCAGATAGAAGAAATATTTTTTCAATACCTACTTCTGAGATAAGTATAATAAAAATCGACGTTCAGATGGTCAAAGAGAACGAATACGATATCTAGGAAGGAAGAGGAACTTGTGTTGTATTCCGTGTGTGGTCAACAACACTTTATTTAAGAAGAACTATTGCGCGCCCAGAGTTTTAACAATTTAAGAATAACGTTGTCGCGAGATGCGGACTGTCAGCGATTCAGTACAAAATTCCTTGATTTCGGGGCAGGACTGACCTTTTAAAGATCTTAAGCTAGTGTGGTAGGAGATTCGGATGACCCCGACTTCTCGTGACTAAGGTTCCGAAAGGGGCGATCGCTTTTCCAGTGACTTTCGCTAAGACCAAAGGTCTTGAAAACATATTTTGAGGGAAAAGCGATGACGGAATTCGAAGACGACTAATAGTTCCCTTTTGGACCTTAAATCACGGTGGTAATATTTGGAGCTATTATCTTATTGTTAGAGAAGATAGTGAATCTGGGAAAACAAGAACTGATTGTGAGTCGGTATCCAACACTTGGAAGAAAGCGAAACTCTGTCCTTCTTTTCTTGCCGGACGCTGCACTTTTTTAAACTTTTAAACTAACACTTGGAAATCATACGCACGCGGGTACTGACAAATTAGGCACATCGCTTTACCTTTCTTGCTAGGAATCTTTTTTACTTTCGGATTAGGATATTTCAGATAAGTGCTCAAAGGAGCGAAGAAAAATGTACTGTAATATGACATGAATGTATTGTATAATTAGTAATTAATGTTAGATTAACAAATATCTTTAGTAGTTTTCATTTTCAAATACTTTGAAAATTCCTTGCTTATTTTGTGTAACAGTGGTAACGGTACCGACGGCACCTACCGACAAAGCAATATGATGTAAAGAAAGATAAAACGAACTACCTAATCCTTCAATACACGCACGCTTTAATCACTTATGTGCATATGGCTATCAAATGTTGGTTTAGCAGTTCCACAAAATGCAGAGCCCGTCAACAAAAGGAGGACAGATTTTCGCTTTCTTCTAAATTTTTCTGTCTTCCTAGATATCATTTTCGTCTTCATTGACCATTCGAATTCTATTGTTATTAAATTTACCTAAGAAGCGGGTCTCGAAAAGATATTTAACATGTATTTTTTTATCAGTCTCTGCTCGTATTGAAGTGATGCAAATAATTCGCTTTACACCGAAATCTATCTATATCATTTGTCGGAGGTAATGAAGATGTTAATGATCTGCGTTCGGTGTCAGGATTGCCCATGGTCTCTCCTGGAGAGAAGAACACCCTGTACAGACAATTAGATGAGGAAAATAATATTCTTTTAAATTCTAATATTTAGGAATTTTCTAATACTTCCAATATTTCGATATTGACATCATAAAGGTAAAGTCCAGAATTATATACAGGTATCCCTTCCGCAACACGGTATTCTATAATTCGTTATAACACGATTTATAAATTCCTACAACACAACATCCTATAACACGGATTCGTTGTAATACAATGAGAAAATTGCGAAAACCTTTATATCTACAACAATATACAGGTAGACCTCCTGCAATGCAGCATCTCATAACACGGTTTCGGTCTAACACGATAGTATAAATTGCAGGAACCCTCACATATATATAGGTAGAGCTGCAACTTATAACAATTTTTGGCTCTAGTACGATTACAAAATTGCGAAAACCTTTGTATGGCATTGTACTTCTGTATCACTGAACAACATGATTTTTGTTTAACATATTTAAAAAGTAAATTGCTTTAAAATATTGACCGAAAGGAATAATGAAGTATAATACCTTTATATGAAAAAATATAAATAAGTTACAATTTAATCATTTATAACGTTATTCCGATATCATAATGGAAAGCGTCATGCACAGTTTACACGCTAATCGCGCTGATACTTGCTGTTTCAGAGACGTGAAATTAAAAAAATGTTTATTTTAATTAAGTACTTGGAACGAAACCCTCATTCTTGTATTGGCTCCGGGTCTCATACAACACGGTTTCCCACAACACGGCAATTTTTAGCAACCTATCCAACGTGTCATAGGAGGGTTACCTGTATATTATTATATTGTATATATGTATATATATTTATGTTTTTAAAGTTCTGCTTTGTAAAGATATGATTTCAATAGAAAAAGTTTCACTTTAATAGAACTGATGAAACTAACAAAATACATGTAATTAATGTTCAACGTGTTAATAAAAATCAATGTCTCGTAAATTATTTTTCTGACAATACGTCGAACTTTGTCTACTTCTTTCTTTTTCATCTTCGTTCCTCGCCACGGTTTACATCAATTTAATTGAACAACCCGTTGCTTCGATTGAGTCTCTATGGTGTAAATATAAATTGCAACACTTGTTAATATATGTACGATATTCCTTTGTATCGATGAAACAAATTTTCATATATTTTGATGAATGAATATATTATTCAAGAGAATATAAAGAGCTCTCCTTTTAGAAATATATATATATACCTTCGCAATACGAATAAATCCTCCTGAAGTAACAGTTTAATTGGCTTCTTCAGCATAAAAATGAGAGTACATCTTTGACACGTAATCCTCCATGTCTCCTTTGAAGTAGTCGAAACGTTTGACACGATGGGAATTTCGCACCTTTGATTTAATTAGAAACTCCCAAATATGTAAATAATGCCTATTATACGTTCAGTTTGGACAAAAATTTACATCCAAATATACCATAACTAATTCATTAGTTTTGAAATAAAGAAAATTCTTTCTTTTAGTTGAATCCAATTTAAATAAACTTGTAAATTTAATTGCAATTGCAGCGCACTCGCTAAAGAATTATTAAGACAAGTTTAAAACTTTTTAATTACAAGCTCACGTCTTGGAACCGTTCCAACTGTTATACGTAGAATATATGAAAAGTATCCAGCACTCGAACAAGTAAAAGAACGGAAGGAAGACACCAGTTTTAAACAATCAGCAGATGATATCTTAATTCCTATCATGGGACATTCTGATTCTTTAAAAATAACATGAAACTCCTGTCAATTATTAACAAAACGGAGAAGAAAATTTTGCATCGTATTATAAATGTTCTTTAGCAGAATCATTGTAAAACAACAGCAGGTCAATGTTTAGAGAACTTTTATTTTGAAGCGGTCCAAACCATTTTTCATATTGAAAAGTGGCAATGACTGTACGAAGTTATTTATGTTTAGAATAATATAAGTATCCAAAATAACATGTGCAAGTAAATGTGCTCGAAAATTGACATTGATATTTTTACATACGTTGAAATGCATATTATAAAGCCCGTAGAAAATTAATTACAAAAAAAAAGAAACTTTATTATTATATAATAACTCAAAATGCATTTGGAACGATCGATCTGATTTATAAAATTTCGAATGAGAAACTCAAATGAAATAGTAAAATATAATAACATTCATTATCAACATCATTAGTATATTATGCCAAACAATTTAACTAGATTAAATTATTTCCATTTTCTTTTAATAAAAGCATTACTCACTTTTATTTCTTAATATTAATACTCGCGAAATATTTATTTAGAAAACATGCCTATAAATGTAATACATACGCGAAACTGCGTCTAGTGTTTTTCTATAAAATACGGTTTGCTCGATTTGCCATTCCACGCGCGACGCGGTTTGACAGTGCCGCAACTCCCCGTTATCGACGCCGATCTGCCAGTAACATCCGAAGGGCGCTTAACTCTGATAAGTATAAATAATTGACCGTTTTTCATTGATATTTGTTTAAAAACATTATTTATAATTTGGTCGCCGAATGATAAAAAATGTTTTAATTAATTTTAATTGATCTACAAATGCTGTCTGCTGAAAACAATTTCGGCATTTCGGAAGGTCATATTGTATTATTGTTACAAACAACGATATGAAAGCAGCAGCATTTGTAGATCAATTCAAATTAATTAAAACGTTTTTTATAATTCGGCGACCAAATTATAAATAATATTTTTAAACAAAAATCAATGAAAAACGATCAATTATTTATACTTATCAGAGTTAAGCGCCCTTCGGTTGGTACTGTCAGATCGGAGTCGATAACGGATATTTTCTCGATCCGTCGGGATTGAAAACTATTCCCAAAACTTTTGTGAGCAGTTTTCTCTTCAGAAATGTCTAAGGAATGCGATGCAGTATAGCAAATTTGTGCTGGATAAACAACTTTTCATAAAAATGTAAAAATATAACGTAGCAAGTTCGTGCTTCCGCACTTTTTTAAACTTTGACGGTCATTTTTAACTATTTACAAGAACCAATTTTAATAACTATATACACTACAATATTTATCATGTTTTCCTCTACCTTTTAAGACCAATTTTAACTTCGTCGCGATTATACTTTTCGCGTAATACCTCATTTTCTGCCAAAATTTGGTGTGTTTACAAAAACTCATTTTACTGAAAAGCTGAGGGTGATGGAGCAATTCTTCCAACGGATTCGTGTTTAGGATGAGCAACTCTACGGGGATCACCCATGGGATATTCGAGAAAAAAAGTCGTGTTGAACAGTGTTATTAAGCTATGCGTCATTCACAAGAACCGCTACTATCAGAAATATTCTGCACTAAAGGGGTTAATAACATTCTTGTGACATGCACTAAACCTGAAGTAGAATCATTTAAAATCGTTATTATCGTAATAAATTTTCATGCGTACATTTTTGCATACGATGAGAGAAATATATAAATATGACAAATGTGATGAAACGAAGCACAGTTCGATCAAACTTATTTCTTTAACAATAGATAAAACGAAATTGATATTTACGTAAGTACCTCCTTTCTTATCGTTTAACTAGCATTAAGAATATAAGAGATAAATTAATTTTTAAGAAAAGAAATGCAATATATTACAATGTTTGACAATTCTACGTCTCATTTCTTTCGCTTTCGTGGAAGACAGATTATGAAGGACAGGGTTAAAATGTATGCATGTAGTATATTATTGAATGCACACATATTCATATTTTAAATTCAATACCTTTTCGTGAGATACTTTAATTTATAATGTCTATAATATATACATAATAACATTATATTAATATATATATAGTTTTATAATGACAGTTATATTCGTTAACACTTCTTAATGTTTCTAATCATTTTACTCGAAGAGATTTTAAATTAATGGTTGAACTAATTTTGCGAGTGCCGTGTAATATATTCATCAATCATTTTGTCATTTTTATTCTTATTCAATGTTCCTTTCTTATTTATCTCACGAAAGTGGTCTGAATGCTAGCAGCGCTTATACCAAATATCCATAAAGGTGTTTATAAGATCTTTAACACGTTGGTGTTGCAATTACCTACTGTATTGAGTAGTTTAGTGGTCGGTAAAATATTTATCTCCTCACGGGATCCAAACAACAATACGGAGATTTCGAGAATTATTTCAAACTAATCTTTGTAGAATGCGATATGTTACCGAAAAAAATTTGTTGCAAAAGTTACAATTTTTAAATCTATATAGCGATTTGGTCGTACCAACTAATCTTAAGTATGACTAGATTGCCCGGTGATTTAATACTTGCGTTATTAAATTTATATAAAAAGAATTACGACTTCTTCGAAAAGATGGCAAGAAAAATGATGAATGTAATACGAGCGAATAAGCTGATCATGATTTTATCAGAGGTCAGGTACAAAATATTTAAAAACCGATATAATGAATAAAGTACTTTCAAAAGACTTCAAAGTAACGCGTAGTACGGTCAGGAGAGTGCGGAACACACGGTAAAGGAAACTCTACATAAATTGTTAGTATCTTTCTTATTAAATGATATGACAAATGAAAGAACTGTCAAATTCTTCATTTTCGATCGTGACATTTTAAAGCATAATTCCACTAAATATCCATGGTCATATTTTACTTTTAATAAAACGATGGTATCAATTTCCGTTACTATGTCTTATCGTGAAAATAATTTCTTATCAACATCTCAAATATCTATAAATACATTACTCTAATCTACACCCCCAAGAAGGCAAAGAAGCATCAAGTTCGGTAACATGTACAGTTCAGCAGTGTCAAGGAGACAGGAGGAAGGCAGTCCAGATAAAGTGCGATGCAAAAATCATATGACGTAAAATATTTTTCGGAAACACCAAAAACAGAAAAATTAAAAACTATGTTATTAAAAAACCTGAAAAGAAATTGTGAAATAGACAAGGTTTTAGAGGACTCAAAAGCAAAAATATCGAAAACATAAAATTTCTCAGTGTGAAAAAATTTCACACGCAAAAATCATTGAAAGAAGGAAGTTCACTCCCAATCCCTCTGGTTCCAATATCTCCTGAAAGCAAAGTAGAAAATTTAAAAAAAATCAAAGTGCTTTTATACTCGGTCACAACTTGAGAAAAAGTTAACAAAAACGGCCGAATCCAATGCAAAAGGTGTCAACGCATTGGGCATGCAGCCGCAAATTGTAAATTTACAAAACCGTTGTGTAAAATGCGATAAAAAACACAACTCAGGAAAATGCTGTCTTCAAATTAACGAGAACACTGACACCTCGCCTTACTACATCAACTGCAAAAACTTCGGTCATCCAGCTTCCTACAGAAGCTGCCTTAAATTAAAAGAAATAAAAAAAAAATAGAAGAAAAAAATTATCAAATAGAAGTACAAAAGGCAAAAAAAGGAAAAAAGCTAGAATAACTTAATAAACCTAGACATCTCGTTTAGCTCAGTCCTGAGAGCATTTAACAATAAAAGTAATAAAATAATCAATCCAACCCCGCATACCGTAAACATTAAGTAATACTCAAGAAAAATTTATAAATGAACCCAGCCCGCTACTCACAGATCAAATTACAAACATAATAATAGTAACTCTAAATACACACCTAGACAAAATAGATAACCTAGATAAGAATGACCAAAAAAACTAACTCTAACAAAGTAAGATTACAGGGATTAAAACTAATATCCATAAATGTAAACTCAGTCATTTCAAACTAGAAAAGATCATCCCTCTTGAATTGTTTAAAATCGCACAAGCCAGACATCATGCTACTATGCGAAACGAAACTAAACAGCAATCACAAGCTACACTTCCAAAACTATAACGTAATTAGTGTGGGGATTTTACAAATTCCGCATATTTAGAAAGATCCGTCATGAGACAATCGATGGACGAAAAGACGATCGACGACGAAACGTGGACGGCACGAGGACGAGAGAACAGATCTACGTGAGTAGAAATCGACGATAGATGAGTTCGACGAGTTATAGAGTAGACGAAATAGAGGATAAACGAACGAGACAATAGACGATTAGACCAACTATAGGCGATAGACGAGTTATAGACGGTAGGCGAATTATAGACGATAGACGAATTATAGACGATAGACGAACTGTAGACTATAGACGCATAGACGAGTAGATGGACTTTATAGTTTATATTTCATTATTTGTTAGTTATATTTAGTGTGTGTGTGTTTTAGAGTGTGCGTTTCCCTATATTTTACTACAAATTTACGTTTCCACTTGTACATATCTATTTTTAAATATATTGTTATCAATATCCTACATTAGGCAAGATAGAAAGAACGCTAAACAGGGCGGGGGAACAGCCATCCTAATTAGAAGGGAATTAAGTTTCAAAACCGTTGACACAGACCGTATTATAGGTAGTGAAAACCTTGAAACATCAACAATTGAATGTGAACTACACAACAATAAGAAAATCTTTATAATAGCAGCCTATACAGCAGACAACCATAATAAAAAATTCGTTCCCGAACTTAAAACAATATTCGAAAAACTAAACCTAGAAAGCACGTACAACTACTATGTAATAGCAGGTGATTTAAACGTAAAGCACCAAAGCTAGAAAAACATACTAATTGTTAGTGAGAAACATTTCATAATTTTCTCGCTAAAGGCCGCGTGAAGGTCAACATGTTGCACCTCGATGGATTTGTTTTTTTCTATGCTATAAGATTTTTGTTGTGAAAATATGCAGGTCCATTTAAAAAAAATTCGATGGCCTAGAAAACACGAAAAAAATGACCTTGAGAAAAAAATTCGGCCCATCACCGTATTGGCGCCTTCAAACAGAATATTTTTTCCCTCTGACATTTTTTTCTATTCTATCATTCAAAATAAGCAATATATTTAAGGTGGTCGAGATAGGTGAAATACCCTGTATATTTATGAGGAAGCCGCAAGCAGAGGACGAAGTAAAGAAAGCATACTTTTGTTTATTTTTGAAGTTATGCAATCTGTTTTCACGGTTTAGTACCAAAGTCGTTTTAAAACCCATTATTTGTTTACGTCATCATTATATACTTATACTGTATTATCAGAAAAAGAACAACTTTTCGTTATTTAAATAAGTAAACAGATTGGTTATCTCAGCTCTGAATGATAAATACTCTATATATTACTTTTCCAGATATTTTTTTTTTTAATAACTGTTTTAACAATACTTATACTGTAATTCCTTATTACGAGAATTATTTATTTGAACTGTATTCAAAGTCTCTGGTTATGGCGCGCTAGATAATAGGCTGTCTAGCACGTGACGTATAGGTGCATTCCAATTGGCCCGCCATTCCCCCACCAAGCAGCAGCCATGCCACCGCGAACTATCCCCACTCCTACCAGGGGGAGCACCTACCTCTTTCTCTCTTCGTGCTCGGAATTGCCAAGCGTGTCCACTGTAAGTACCGTTTTTTTACATTTTCCTCGTTTATCGATTGTAAAACAATAGTGCCCTCGATTTATTTACTACGTATCGTTACACCTACTACTCCCTGTCAATAAAATTTTAGGAAATTCATTACGAAATCCAAATATTTTTTCAAGTACATAACTATAAAAGTAGAAGTAATTTTTTTCAAACCGTTAGGATTCTATTAATCACTTTTTTAGCTAGGATTTTCAGAAAAATGTTGAGGATATCTACAAAATTTTTGTCAAGTTATATTATTTGTTGTTAATTGAAATCAATCAGAGAATGAATTTTATATAGTCATTGAAATCACTTCTCAAATAAAAGTGCAACAAAGTATATGCACATTGGATGATGACGCAGATACAAAATGAATAATGTTCTCATTCTGAGCGTTGACGTTGTCACAAGTTGCGACAAGTTTTTTATAATCGCAATCTACCAGCATGCCGCGGCATATTACATACACGTTCGGTCCCACTCGTCTCCATACTCCACCTCCACGTTACTTTGAAAATTCTCAAAGTTCGAATAATATTTTGTACGTTCTGTCAACCCTTAATTTCTTTAATACTTCCTACATGATCTGTGATGAAATTGCAGTCGGTTTATTCCCTCGTATTATATTCATTATTTCTCTTATCACCTTTTCGAAGAAATCGTAATTACTTTCCCAGACAGACTGGAATATTGCAGCAATATTGTAGCAATATTACTTTGCAACCTTAAACCTTGCAGGGAATATTGCCGCAACATTGCTGCAATATTCCTATGTCCGCCTCTTTGTAGCTTGCAGGCAATATTGCCGGGAATATTGCAGCAACATTGCGGGAATATTGCGAACGTTGCAGCAATATTGCAGGAATAATGCGAATGTTGCAGCAATATTGTAGGAATATTGCGAACGTTGCAGCAATATTGCTGGAATATTGGTTGGATGAACAAACATTTATTTGTGATAATTGCATTTATTCAATAGAAAAAAAAACAGTAATATTGATTTGTTACTGAGTTTAACGCTTGATGTTAATAATTATATTATCTTCTTTATTTGTTCCGAATTGCCATCGGTGTGTCATCGGATTAACTGGATGTTCTTGAATTCTCGAACGATTTATTCTAGTTTTGGACTGCCAAAGCCAACTTTTGCAATGGGATTTTTTTTTTGTTACTTACTCCTACCTTTTTTACCCACGATGGGATTCGAACCCTAGTCTTTTTTCTGTGCGAACCCAGAACGTTGCCGCTACGCTACGGCAGCTCTTGATGTTACGTTCTACAGTTCCACTTAAATATGGCAATGAAACTTTAATTGCAAATATCTTAAAAACCATTGATTGTTTGCCCCCATTATAGGGTATATTCATCAATGTTGAGCATACACTTCAATATTGCTGCAATATTCCAGTCTGTCTGGGATGTTATGCATCCCTGCTCTTTCGACGGAAATTAATTCCGACCAATACGATACCCATGTCCAAATTTAATACGACCGCAAAGGGTTAATTCAGAGTTAATTATATAACTCTATGAACAACAATCCATAGTATGATTTCTCAGTATATGTACATATTAAAATTTTATATAAATTTAACGTAAATTTAAAAAAAAACGGAAAGATCGTAATATTGTACAGAACAATAGCATTAGAACAACAATAATACCGTACCAGTGTTCAACAAATATTCAAACGAAATTTGTTAGTTGCATTTGAAAAAATGTACTACTTTTCAATCTTGCCTTGCTTCACAACTTTTTACGATACACCGAGGTGTTCTCGACGTCCTTTTACTATAACGCTAAGGCTTTTGGGACCGCTATCGCAATAGCTGTTATGACAATTTTAATATTTATTTCCGTGCCAAATGACGAGATCCAAACAAAAAACGAAATTGATAGGTGCGCCATATTTCAAATTCTTTATAGAGGACACTACATTCGGTAACACTTCCGCCTCCTACCACGGCTCACATGAAACACTAGTCGTAACTTTGGTTTCTCTAATTTAAGCTGCGATCGTTTGGTCTATCTACGTTTTTGTCGTTTGTGGTGGTGCTGCCACCGACGACAGATAGGATTATTCGGATTATTACTGACAGTTACTGACTGTTACTGACTTTTACCACTTTTACCTTGTCTGTGACGTTTCGGCGACACAGTCCGATAGTCGCTGTGGTTCGAAGTCTCCGTCGATAATGTTAAAACTAATTTAACAGTCGGTGAGATACCGCGATATCAAATACAACCATTGTTTATATCGCATGCGCGACCAGTATTTTCTTAGTGTGGCAATCAATGCATTTACGAAAGTCATATTAGTCCGTGATACTCTTGTCACAATATACTTAATATATTTTTATTGTAAAGAAAATAAGGACATAACATGTCTCCAGAATTAGCAAAAAAAAAACATGCCAAGTATCTTGAAAGGTTATTGCAAACTATACCTAGCTGCCTGGCAGAACTTGATTGTTCTAGACTTTTAATGGCCTTTTGTGCAATATCAGGATTAGACATATTAAATTGTTTGGATGATCTTAGCGAAAAACTTAAACTAGATGCAGTAGATTGGATTTATAGACTCCAAATTGTTGGAGCAGGACCACGGTCTGGATTTCAGTCGTGTACAGCTGTACCAAACGATACACCAAAATATCAGTGTGGCCATTTAACCATGACTTACACTGGATTAGTCTCCCTTTTAGTTCTTGGAGACGATCTAAGTAGAGTAAATAGAAAGTCCATTAGTGAAGGAGTTAGGGCTTGTCAAAATCCTGATGGATCTTTCACAGCTGTTGTAATGGGATATGAAAGTGACATGAGGTTTCTTTATTCTGCTTGCTGCATCGCAACTATTTTAAACGATTGGTCGAGTATCGATAAGCCAAAAGCCATTGACTACATTATTAAAAGTATTGTGAGTCCAAATCTTTACTTCTTTCTGTCTTTCTTATTAAGACTATTAACAAAATCTGGCTTTGTTTATTCAATTTTATCGTAGTACAAATATATTTCAACAATGATTATAGTCATATGATGGAGCAATCGGACAGGGACCAGGTCTTGAATCGCATGGAGGATCTACATTCTGTGCCGTAGCTAGTCTGTTTCTCATGAATGAGCTTCACAATGTGTTTTCAAGCAACCAGTTAAACAGATTGAGGCGATGGTGTCTTATGAGGCAGGAAGATGGCTTTAATGGACGACCTGGCAAGCCATCCGATACATGTTATAGTTTTTGGGTGGGTGCTACGCTACAGCTACTTGATGTCAATGAGTTATCAGATTCTGAAAGAAACAGAACGTTTCTCCTAGATACTCAAGATACTCTTATAGGAGGATTTGCAAAATATAATAATTATCACCCTGATCCGCTCCATACGTACTTAGGTATATAGCTACTATAATTTGCAATGCATCATACTAATTATATGAAGTTCCAAAAAAAACTAATTATAAGATACAATATGTACAAGGTTTTATGTTTCATATTATAGGTTTGTGCGGTTTAAGTCTCTCAGGAGAAACTGGTTTAAGTTCATTGAATGCTGCTCTCAATATTTCTGACAGAGCGTACAAGCACCTATTAAAAATTCACAAAGTATGGGAGTGCGAATAACAGTAAAACAAACTACACAAAACAACTTAATATCATATCAAACGCACACATTAAAGTACGTAAGATAACATTCTTATATTTCCCCTTGAATCCTGTTTGTATAGTTTCTTCAGTTTCTCTGTGCCGAGAACAGTCATTTTAATAATTGCTAAAACAACTACAATGATTTGGAAGTATCCTCCAACAGTTTTGCTGAGAACAATGTATTTAGAAAAACCATATTAATACCCATCAGGAATATAAAAAATAAAGAGTAAATGTTCAAATGCATTTCAAATTATTATTATATAGAAATTGAAAAATTATAATAAAAGAGAAAAATAAAAAAAAGGTCAAAAAACATTTTTATAATTATTCCTTCTGAACACAAACGAAATAATGAAAGAACGACATGTAATTCAGCAAACAAATTATCCCTACTTTTTGTTCTATATAAAAAGAAAACAACTATATCTCTTTAAACGGAAAGATCGATTTAACAATCGTTAGGCGGAGGATACGCGTGCCTACGCTGATTTCTTTTGCTACTCTGATCGTAACGACCTCGATAGCACGTGAGCGCATATTGCGCGTACCGCGAGGAAGGAAACTCCTTGACACTGCGAAGTTGTCCGAGCGTAGCTGCCACATGCGCCCCACCTCGCGGAACGATGATTCCATGGTAACCGGGGTGGGTTCGCAGCCACAACAGACGACGTTCATTCGTTCGAGGAGAGTGTTGCGAGTGAAGCTCGAGAGCGAGTTTAGAGTTGCCGGTGAAATTCTCGTTTTTTCCGCGTATTTGTGAGTTGTGTTTGTTACGTTTCGTTGCATTAAATATATCTTAACGGTTTGCTGTTACACTGGGATTTATTGCATAGACGAGGATAGGTAGAACACAAAAAAATAATAGAACAATACCTATCAGTTGCTGTTGGAAAAGAGAAACTTCATCGTAGATCGTTGGGTCGTATTCACGGCCCATAATATCAGCAGAGGTTAGTACGTGTTTGAAATTTAAATTGATCAAATACAATTACAATTTACAAACTTTTATCAAATTGACAGTAAATGATCAACAGTTGAGCACGATCAGGGATATTACCAATCTGGTTTCAGTTAGATACGTAAGAAGCATGTCTCATATTCGCGAACACTATTCCCGCTAAAGCCATAAGATTTGTCAAAATTTATTTCCACACGTAATTGAAATTTTAACATGCACTTCGATGTCAGGTATGCTTCACACTTGTTGATCAGTATATCAATTCCTTTCGAATGATTAAGTGTTTAAAATTTCATTCAGTAATGAATAAACACGTCAAAAGAATATTAGTGTGCTTACCGATGATTCACTCGAAGCATTTCATAATTCTCGATAAAAAGAAATATTGAAAAGATATGATAGAGTGCGACTAAACGCTGCACACATCGAAATAAATTAAAAGAGCATTAGCACCGTAATATATTTGTGCATGACATGGAGTTGCACGAGGAAAATGTGTAAGTCGGGGAAAACTGAATTTCGCAAAACTAAGTTGACTTAATTACGTCATTTAGTCATGGCTGAGCGGATGCTTAATTTAATACCGTCCTATATCATTTGCATCTGTCACCCTAAAACTGATGGTATGCGTTATTAATACGATGATAGGATAATACCGCGACAGTGTATATTTAGATGTAACGCCTGAAGCCTTTCCAAGGTATCGTGAATTAATCGATTATCGGCACAGCATGAAATTTTCTACGGTGACATGATTTTCATACACATGAATATATAAAAGCACAAAAAACAAACACAGTGGGGAAAAACACGAGGTAAATATTTTTTCGTTTTAATCGAACTATGCTTTTACCCGCCTGAATTGTGGATTGTAAATATGGAGGCAAAGTTAATGAGTAACCGCGCGATGAATGAGACTGTTGTTAGGGACCGAGTGCGCACGGCTCGTTTCTAATTACGAGCAAAACTACCGAGGTCTGGTTTTTCACGATTCTTTTTTCTCATCTCTATATATCAGTCTCATGCAAGCAACTCTTGCAGAAATTACATTCCCGGTATTTAACGTACATTCGTTTCATTGAACCGACTGACTCGCTTCATGTATTTGCACATTATTTAGACTAATGTTTCTATCTTTCATCATATCTCGAGACAAACTGTTGAAAGATACAATTACTTGAATTCATGAAAATTAGATGTTATTGGTTGACATTATTTAAACGTTGGTATGTATTGGTACCTTTTTTTTTATTACTCCTTTGTGGACTAGCGACGCATATATGTGATTTTAAAAATAATTTCATTATAGTTATCGCCGCTTGTATAAATGGTTAAAATTGAAAAACTGAAACACAACCGTTGAAATATGATCAAATAAATAGTAATTCATAATGTATATATATTAACAGCCTAACTCTCTAATAAAAAGTTTTGGTTCGCCAAATAAATAATTATCTCTCAATTTTCAAAATCTCCTTCCGGAAAGGGTTAATTACTTGCGAAAATAATTTCCAAACAATTTGTCTCATCGATTTATGTCAAGATTTCTAAAATATTTATCATGAGATTGGAAGTTCAAGAAATTTTTGCTTCTTCCATTACTTAACTTCCATTGACCCTTTGCGGTGCTATGTGGATCAGTACTCGACATAACTTTTCACTTGATTATATTTTTTGACAATTTAATATCGACTTTCCAATTTCATACTGATTTTATAATATCACCTAAATATCTGTCAGTACCTATAGTTATTGAAATCATTAAAAACAATGAATAACCAATGATAGAAAATGTTGTGAAATTGATTTTGTTTAGCACACTACAAAATTAACAAAATAATTCGAACCGCAAAAGGTTAACGCATATGTAATACAAATTTGTTTATCCCATCAAGATGTTATATACAAAGGTAGTTGTATGGTATATGCGTCTCACTTTGTGCACATGTAATTTGCGATAAAACTAGCCTAAACTTGTCAATTTAAAGTACTTCAAAGGTCAATTTATTTTGAAAAAATCGACTCTGAACAAAACTTCCACCAATTATGTTTCTCATGTCCTCGTAATTTTCTACTTGCCAGACAGGTAACATTGGCTGTAGTGTACGTGTAGCATCTAATTTATATTCACATTATACAAGTCTCATTAATAATTAAAATACATTATTGCCGCAATAAATTTAATTCCACACATGTCCGAAGTCAAGCGGTTTTGACCTTGAACATTCTACCTGTTCAAAACAGACAGCGACAAAAATATAGCTGTTCTAAAGATTCCAAAATAACGATATCCATTTTTCTCTGTTTCTTCAAAATTTCTTAATCAATTTGATTGTAGCACTTGTGATTACCAAACATATTCAGTACAAAAAACTGCATTAACACTTTGCACTCCACATTATTTTACTAACTTTTTGTCAGATAAGGAAATATAGTCTTGAAAAATACTATTGATTATTCATTTTTACTTAATACTAGGAAACATTGTATGGAATATTTATGTTAAGATGTAAAATTTTTGTTCATTTTAAAAAACTGATAATTAATAGATGACGCGGTAAGTACCACAGAAAGCTGTTTCAAGTGTAGCTTGATATAGGAGTGCAAAGGTTTAACACTATAACTACCAAACCAGTCAAAATGACTGGTACACAATTTTTCCCAAAAATTTTCTAAATTCATAGAAGACCCATGGAATAAAAATTCTACGTCCATCACAAAGGACACAAATCACCGAAATGATCATTCTTTCCGTCACTCGATTCATCCTTTTTTAAAGTACTTGTTTAATATATTGAAATATGATAGATTTAACGCCGGTAGTTCTAGTGTTAAAGTACCATTGCCTCATTTCCAACATGTATTCGATCTCATTGATTCCACATTGTCCGATTTTCCGTCGAAATACACAGTAGAAGAAATTACCCAGAAATAGCGAATAGCTATGTCGAATGTAAGGTATCGAAGTACAAGTTAGGGATCAAAGTACCCAAAAGGAGCGGTTATTTCATCTGGGACCAAGGGCCTCTCGTAGTCGTATTTAACAGTCCAACGTGCGACCTTTTTAGACGTTACAATTCGTCCTGTAACTTTGCTCGTGCAACCACGTGCGTGCCACGGTTTGCCTCTTTAGCGCGCGCCAGTATGTGTACATACGTGTATATGGGTACGATCGGCTCAAATAATAGTCTATGGTTGGGATATTTCCTCTGCGAGGCTTTAAACCTGGATGCTGGCCTAACTAGGCCACATATTGAACGTACCAGAGGCGCAGCAGTTAAGTTCGAGATTACTGAAATTTACCCATTAAGTGTACTTGCTAAGTGCCATAGTAGTAATTTTTTCTCTAAATAATTGTGTTACAAAAAACTGTTATCCTTTTTCTCTTTTTGTATTTTTCGCCATTAACGGTACGTCTACCAAGGTGATCAAAGTGAATTGTTCTGAATTTTTTTTTAAATACTCTGAAATTTTTATGGTCCTCTTTTCGATTTGGTATACATATCTATCGTATATCTATCATGCAAAGAATTAAATTGGTTTTTGCCTCCTCCATTTCGTTTCTTTTACTGTATTTATTTCATATTTTGCAATGTATTGGATTAATCATCGGTAGATCTGGTGTGGTCATGACACATAGGATTTACAGTTTTAAATGAGTTTCATCACCGAGACTTGTAATGCATATCGCACAGATAAAATTAAAAATTTCTTGGAGGCGAAGAGGGAATATTTCAACTCTCCACAGTATTATTGTTCTGCTTCTCCTGTTTTTGTTATGATGATATCTCATCGGTACAGTCAGACAACGGAAAGATGGGTAGGGAGAGGCGAAACCTCTCACTTTCAACCGCCTCACAGTGTGTAATTTTAGGGTTCTAGCTGGACGAAAGTCAATTTTCGTAATGGTCCAGATGTATAAAATTTTATTGGAAATCGACAGTAGAATGTCCATAGAAACAGAAAATGTAAAAATTATTTGAAAAAATAATCTGCAATAGTTAATTAACAGACCTCAAAGTTATACTTTCCGTAGATTGATTTTACACGCTCCCATCATGCCCTAGACATTTTCGTCAATTGTTTTTTAAAGAAGGTTAGAATGGAATTTGCGTATATGTATTGTTATCTCCACTTATTTGGGATATGTTCACAATTTTTTATTTTTCTAAACGACCTTTCATTACCATTTTAATCCACTTTATCAATTAACATGTAATTTAAGTTCCGTTCCGAAATGTATGTAGACTTTTAACATATATTACCATTTATTACACTTTTGCAATTTTGTGTGCTTAAAGCTAAAAGTATAACAATTGAACCTGCAAAGTGCCGCTTCAGACAAATGATGACATCTGTTACCTTCTTATTGTTTTATTCCGTACGGTCGCGGGATTACGGCTTCCCTTCGGAAAGCCAATTAAAGTAACGAAAACCATAATTTTTTTCAAAAAATAGTTTTGTCCAGAACCCTAAAATTACACACTGTGCGCCTGTTCCCGCCATGTCGTCTTTGAAATTTCCAAACTCAGTCTCCTAAAGTAAACACTCCGCACAGTCATTTACCTTAGGAAGGTGTGTTTTGGAATTCCAAAAACGAATTGCCGAGAAAAGACGATTGAAAAAGAGGCGATCCGCAACATGCTAGCTGTACTAATCTCTTCGGATTTGACTTGCATTTCCTTCATTAAAGGAATATTTCATAGCATAATATTTACTAACAATTCTAAACAGTTTATTTCAGCTTATTAATAAATTATGCTATTAACATTATTTAAGTCATGCTCTCCGACCTAGCTCAGCGATTAACAGCAAAATTTCGTAGTTGGTTCAACCATAGCCAAAGGTTAAATGTGCTACTGTATAATGAACGATGAGAAAATAAAGAATATAATTCACGCAATAGAGAATTATACATTCTACTATACATTAAACGTAGACTGAGAGAGATTAGTGAAACATAGCATGAAACGTGGTATTTCATATTAAACACAATAAACAGAAGCTGCATTGAATGCAAGAAGACGGCAATCTGCGTGGAAAACAAAATTAAACACGCTACCGTTCATAAAACTTTTTCATAAAACATCAGAATAGAATGCCGTACCAGGGTGCTATAACGTCTGAAAAGATAAAGGCTCAAACTCGTAAATAGTGGACCTAAAAGTGCGAAACCACTCCTTTCACCTCTAAAAAAACTTTTTGTGCTCTAATATTTAATGTACCGTGTCCTTGATGGTTGAGAACCGCTCTAAAATAGTTAGGTCCTAAGTAAAATGACCATAGCAGTCAAAGCGGAAAAGTATAAAATAAAAAATATACTATTGTGCAACAAAAGCATCGAACAGAAAGATATCTCCTTTCTTTAGTGTTCCTAGGTGTATGGTATCTCTCTGCAACATTCATTATACAGTTGATCTTACACATACAGAGCTCTTTTTCTCTCATTCTCCATCTCATTTTGTTGCTCACGTTTGGGCCAAATGGAGGGGGTACCCTAACCATGGTCTATTATTCGAGTCAACTGTACGCGCACCCTATACGATAGTCAAGGGGCAGGTGGTGGGTATATTCTCAGACAAGATGCTCAATTTAACGAGGAGAGGTACGTACCAGTTGCACAGCTGTCGACGTGACAGCTGCATCTTGAGAGGTAAAAAGAAAAACGTTGAGAAAATTTAAGAAGGGAGAGGGGATTCGTTGCGTTACTTCTGACCTGAAATTTCATTTTATAAGAACAACAATGGAACCGTTACTTTGGTAGGACCTTCGTCGCGGAGGAATGATTTCTCCCCTGTTTGTACGAGAAAGTCGACGCCTTAGATTTCTTTATTGTCTTATCGACTCTGGTGTTCCGAGTCATGAAAGTACTTTTTCTTTTCTATAATGAATTCTTCGAATTATATTCGAGCGTTAAGAAGTTGCAATAGTACTGTGGAATGTATGCAAATGGAAGCGTAACTTGAAGTTTCTTAAAGTAACGATTATCTGCTAGATTGAGCATAGTTTGAATTGCCATCTGTGATAATATTGTTTAGTAAAATAATATATAGAAATAAAGTCGTGGAGAATAATAGAGAAAATAAAGTTATGCACAACTTGAAATAATTAATTAGTATATACGTTTTTCAAATGCAGGAAAGTAATTATTTTGGTAATTTATTAAGACAGATAAAGCCAATGTTCGCTGTTAATTGCTATGTTATTGAAAAAGATTAGGCAATTTACCTACCCAATTGAAATGAATATAAGTAAGGTTATGATTTTGAAAGTGGACCGGCCAATTCATTTTTCAACTTGAGATATTGAGACTTTTAGATATTACTACCCTGTACGATTTAAATATGTCTCTAGTAACGTAATTATCATCTCCATAATTCAATGAATTTTGTTTACTTTCCAAAGCTTCTTAAAAAGCGGTGAAACGCAAATTTTTCAAAAATACCGCCCTCTTAAATAGATCATCGTGTTTAACGAGTTAAGTGGTAGATCAGAAACATCCTTTTTGGTCACGAAAGATTAGAGAATGAGTTAATTGTCGTATTAGCGATTGAAGAGGCATTTTCAAACGAAGAGTTAACTCGTCGTCACCAGTTAACAGGTTAACAACACATTCCAAGGATAATCAAATCGGTTCCGTGCATATGCATTGGGTCATGACCTTTTCAAAGCTTTTCGTTCTATTTATCCTATTACCGAGTATTTAACACTAGATTTACGGGTGTTGATACACCTATTTTTCCGAAGTTCGCCAATTTGACTAATACTAGGAAATTGAAGTCTTTTGCAAAGAAAATAGTTCCAAATCAATTTAAATGTAAGATTTATTATTAAAAAATTAACCAATCAATGTATTGTACATATAGTAATCAAATTTTGAGTGAGCCAAATTGGATCCGTAAATCTAGTGTTAAACATGTCGGCGGAAGACTGAACACGTTGACTGCCACGCTAACTTTCAGGGTTCCGTAGTAAAAAGCCAATTTAACACTTTGCTACTATTCAATAGAGTTCAAAAAAATTTCATACGATTTTTCAATTGTAATACTTACGAATTTTCTAACACATTCAGTATTTAAATACCGGCGTTCAAAAAATAAAATCCTGCTGAATAGATATCTATTTGTGTCTTTACAGTTTCTGCTTTACACAGATGGAATTTCACTAGGAAAAGTATCACTTCAGTAGAAATGATAAAACGTGCGAAATATTAGTGGCGTACAACGTGTTAATTGAATCATATGATATTAAAAACTCTAATCATAGTATTATACATGGTAATCGTCCAAAATGAATTATCTCGTACTTAATTGTGAATACATTTTTTATTCATGTATGCCAGTCTTGAATTTTTGTTCTCTTTGCAGAAGCTATCTATTTATATTTACACTGATATACTACTAATTCAATCGTAGCTACAGTGATATGGTAAATAAACAAACTACGAGTTGTTTCGTAATTGGTAGTAAATATATTAAACAGTTAGCACAAATAAGAAACTCCACTACAATTAATGTATAAACAGATTATGGGTAGAGTAATCTCAATATTGACCTCAAATTTGAGTGTTTCAGAAAAGTTAATTTTGTTTTGCTTCCACGGATCTAACATAATAACAAATAGAGAGCGAAGACAGTACAGCACTGATAAAAATTTAATCTATCGTGATTCTGCCTTTTCCCACACAATGACAATCCTTATTTGCTGTAAGGAATTTTTTCACCAACTATAAATCACCGTGAATACCATGTCTCGCTTTAGTCGATCAGTTCAAGTATCTTAAAACAATTAGTGGGATGAGATAAAGTTTCACGAGGATATTTAACGTGTCCCTTGAGTTTTTCATCGAATCCTAAATAAAGAAATGGAGACACAGCCGAGTTAATACTGGAACTACATCTTAGTAGAATAAAGATATTTAAAACATATATTTTAACGAAACTCGCTTTGCTTCCTTATAAGTGAAACATTTTGTATAGTACAGTAGAAAGAAAGATACGGAGGTGTGTACCGATTAATTAAATCGTCAAAATTTGACAATATATATATCATGTGTTCTTCATTTGAAAAAATTAAACTTTGACCGTAATATATTTCAAAAATTGAGAAAAAATCGAACTGGCCATTTTGACTTTTTTGACAGTTGTAATGAGAATCTGCGCGAAGCTTCGCAAGACGAGAACTTTCCAAAGACGAGAACTTTGATTTTTCAAAGTGGGTTCATTTAGATGTCGCGATTTGTTCAAAGTAACAGTGTAACTTGGATTGAGACTTCAGTGATTATTTATGAATAACGAGAAGCTGAGAAGGAGTAGCGTTAGGAGAATGAGAGAATTAGCAATAAAATCTGGGCGGAAAGAGACACAGGATTTTTTTGGGAGCAGGATGACGGTGTTTCTTAGTTGAAAAATTAAAGTATTTAAGAAAGTAAGGATATTTGGACTTGGAACGGTGATTCGGGAATAAGTATGGATTGTGGTGAATGATGGTTAAGTCACGAAGTACACACAGTAAAAAAGAAGTACAGTTTTAGTATTAACGCTTTGCCTACACAAGTTTTTCGTTTACTTCAATACAGATTGCAATTAATTTTCAAGCATTGAGCAAAAAGCTGTATATTGTGTACAATATCATTGACACTTCAATAAATAAATCACTTATTTGATGTTTCAAATTTTCATACAACGTTATATCCAACGTTCATCATCTCAGAACATAAAAAGAACGAACAACAGAAATTCTTTTTCACAATAAATTATATTACATGTAGTAACGCAAAAAGAAACATTATCGATGTATATAAGCATCAAAGTGTTAGAAATCACATTTTCCTTGTGATGAATTACTCTTTATACACCAAAAAACATGGTAGAACATCACAATAAATAAACAGCAAACTCCACAATACATTTCATAACAGCTACACTTACATAAATTATTACATTTTATGCGTTATAAATCCACGTGTATACACCAAGAAATGAGGTTGCAGTTCGTCAAAATAAACCCTTCATACTTATCAAATTAGAAATGAATATCCGATACTAAAATACAAGGTTCCATATGAATCAAACTGTGCATACCAGGAAGAGAGGGAGCTCATGAAAATAAACATTATCCGTCTAAAACGATATCTTATCCTTCCTCGCATACGACTGCTTATTTCGAACTCAAATACCAAATTCGCAAATGTTGAAAAACGTGTTGACCATAGTCTATGTCCTTCGACGCATCGCGATAATACGAGGCAAATAATCTTCTCTAACTAATTATAGAAATGACGAAAGCCGACTCTAGAACCGCTATGCAACTATTTAAACCTGCATCCTTTCCCGTTTCTCGTCTTCATCCTTTTTCGTCAAAGAAATGAAGGCATGTAGGTGAATTTACAAAATTGTTTACGTGCTTGATGTGATCACTACGGTTTTCGCTACTAATGAGTATATGTCACTGTAATGGATGCCGATAGAGTGTTTAGAGAGGTTCGTGCGAAAACGGTATTCAGGTAGTGGCACTTTCGATATCCGGAATGCACTAACCGTGATAGTAATTGCATTTCCTGAAGCATCTATGGCAATGTCGAACTCAAAGGGGCTTTTGTACCCGTATGCATTTCGCGCACAACCATCCTGTCGCTGTACGGTTAAACTGTATTGATGTGTATTTCTTACGTCATTGTTCGAACGTTAATTGATAGGTTGATAATCGATTTCGTGCTTTGTGTTTGATTAAAAAGGGTACTAACTTTACATAACGAAGGGAAACAATGAGCTGCCATCAAAATATTGACTATCAAAGTATTGGTGAACGTTAATTGAAACTTCAGTGGCTTATTTTATGCTTTGAGTTTGATTGAACGTTTTGTTACTTCATTTTATGCTTTTATATTATGCGAATGATTGTGGTTAGGTCTTATTGTCTTTTTAACACTTTGTACGCGGGTGTTTCCTACCACCTCGTTAACACTAGATTTACGGGTGTAAAATCTATTACACTGTAAAATATTACACAAGGACTTTGGAAAAAGAAGGATCAAGTAGTAAAAATGTCAATTTGTTAAGCGGTTTTTGTATTATAAAATACACGTGAAATATCTACTGTAGTGCCTCTCTGTACATTTGGAAAATATTTATAAAAAAAGTAGAGACCCGTCAATTTGACCGGTTCCGTAAATCTAGTGTTAAAATTGAAGTGGGAAATTTGTTGATAAAATTTCCACAAATTTTATTTTTGTAAGATAGTAGTGTAAATTGGGACTGCTTAGTCTCTAAATTCGAAAAAATACTTAATTTTTCAAATCTAAGTGATTAACTCCACTAATCGGCATTTTTAAACGGTCTACGCACAATTGTCGGAAAACGTACTTTTACGTGACCCACATACAATATGTCAAGTGTTCTTAGATAAATTATTTAAATGCGAGTATCAGCCTTAAATGCAACTTTTGACATTGTTTCGTTAGCATTTCAAATTCGTCCTCGATGTCTGTGACTCACTAGTTTTATCACTTGCAAGTAGTCCAACGTTGAGTCACATTTAATTTTTTTTAATTTTTGGTTTAAATACATGTTCCATTTCCTTTTACTTAACTGAGCAAAGTACATGTGCATGCATTTTCTTTGTAACAAAAATTCCAATGCCATTTTCAAGATAATTAGTTCAGCTTTCTCTTAATTAGTCGAAAAATTGGTTCAACTTCATTCGTGCCAAGTAATTATCTTTTAAACTGCATTTCAAATGGGGCACTTCAAATAGTGAGCAGATATGGGAAAGAACATTAAATAAGAATTGGGAGTGCAAACGATTAAGAATAGTTTCTAGAAATGTAAATGAGAGTCTATTTTTCCTTTAAACTAAAACCCTTTTAAAAAATGCGAACTTTTATGATCATGTCGGGTAAAAACAATTGCAGTATAAATAAATAGTTAATTCTTTTTTGCTAACAATAAGCTTTTTTCCCGCTAAATCCAAGTCATTGAAAATAAACGTACATAAAAGTCGACTGATTGTGAGATATACCTCAATTTCATTAGTATTAATACAATTCATTAATGCATTTAATGCAATTTTATAATAAATTAATAAAATTTATTAATACTAATTAACGATTTACAAATTAATACGCAAGAAAATCAATGAAATTAAAGAATTTAAAACTACTGCAAATGTTAGTAAATCCTTAAAATACGACACTTAAAAACAATAGAAGAAAGTAAAACATGAATTAAATAGAAAAAAAATACACTATTGAAGAGATTATCTACAAAGAATAATCAACTGCAGTGTCTTTCCTAGGAATCTTGCCGGAAAATCGAATCGTAGAATGAAAGGTTGAATGCACCGCTACCGAGTACACTGCCCCGCCATTTAATATCCAGACACCAATGAAGCTATGGTGGTATGGAGATAAGGCTCAGAGTAATGTGAACGACTTTGAATCGCCGTACCATCTGAACTCCTGCGATTTTTCTTTCGCGAGATGCCATAGATATTACAAAACTCTAAAAAAAATAGAAGTTAAATTTCACATCTTGATCAAAGTAATCGCAATTGTTGAATCGAAAAATAGAAAATTTAACAAATTAAAGCCCATTGCGGTCAATCACGTCAACCTCAATGTTATTTAACACTTTGACTGCCATGACACTTTCAAGGATTCCAGTCTCAGAAGCCAATTTAATTTAATTAATCATATTATATTATTAAAAACGTTAATTATAGTACATATTAATCATAAAAAAGGTTATAGAATTTTTTTTGCAAGAAACATATTACGAGTTATCTCGTAGTTGGCTTATGTAACAGATAACTGCGATAAATATAATCGTATCTGTACAAAATTGATCTGTAGAGAAGCTGCGAGATAACTCGTAGTTGGCGTCCTGGATAGGTAAACAACCTACGCGTTATCTTGTAGTTGGCAGTCAACGTGTTAAAGGTATTTTTTATGGAAAATAGTCGCATTAGTAAGTTCTTAGAGGAAAGAGATGAGGATTTCAAACCACAAAGTGTACAAAAAGCAGCAATCTTCAATCTTCAACTTCCGGAAGTAACAGTGCACAATCACAAACAAGAATCAACTGAACACGAAGCTGGCTTTACGTGAGATCACACAAGAAGGCTGCTGCGAGTCATACAATGCACAATACTGGCGATAGTAAAATAGGTTCGGCCTACAAAACCTCCAAGAGACACACTTACAAAGTAGTAACTCTAATATCCATAAAAATTCATTCATTTCAACGCCGCCGCTACGCGAAAGACATACTATTGGGTTGGCAACTAAGCGATTGCCGATTTTGTTGATAGATGGACTTTACACTTTCTTTTGTTTTGTTAACGTGGTCAAAACATCTAATCTATATTCTTTTTTGTTATTGTTTGGACTTCTACCTATGATTTAGTAAAAAAATTATATCGATTAGTGCTTTAGTTTTGTTTTTATCCCAATTTAAAAATGGAAGAACAGGACATGCATTTCAGACATATTTTATTTTATTACTTCCGAAAAGGTAAGAGCGCATCGCAAGCACAAAAGAAGTTATGTGTCGTGTATGGAAATGGAGCCTTGAAAGAAAGGCAGTGTCGAAATTGGTTTGCCAGATTTCGTTCTGGTGATTTTTCACTGAAAAAGTCGAAGTCGATGAGACCCATATCAAGGCCATTATCGATTCAAATCGTCATAGCACAACACATGATATTGCAGAGAAGCTCAATGTATCGCATACATGCATTGAAAAAATATTAAAAATGCTTGGTTATGTCAAGAAACTCGATTTATGGATCACTCACCAGCTGAAAGAAATTCATTTGACGCAACGCTTTAACATATGCGATTCGCTTCTGAAACGCAACGAAATTGATCCATTTCTGAAAAGCCTAATTACTGGGGACGAAAAGTGGATAGTTTATAACAACGTTAATCGAAAGAGATCGTGGGTGATGCAAGATGAACCAGCCCAAACGACATCAAAAGCAGAGATTCGCCAAAAAAAGATTATGCTGTCAGTCTGGTGGGATTATAAAAGGATTTTTCACTTTGAACTTTTACCACAAAACAAAACGATCAATTCAAACGTGTACGTTCAACAACTCGCCAAACTGAGCGATGCAATTCAAGAAAAGTGGCCGGTATTGTCAAATCGTAAGGATGTTATTTTCCACCATGATAATGCAAAGCCCCAAACGTCTTTGGTTACTCGCCAAAAATTGTTGGAACTGGGTTGGGATGTTTTGTCACATCCACCATATAGCCCTGATCTTGCGCCTTCAAATTACCATTTGTTCCGTTCCATGCAGAACTCCTTAAATGGTAAAATTTTTAATAACGTTGATGATGTCAGATCACATTTAATTCAGTTTTTTGATAGCAAAGATCAGAAATTTTACGAACGTGGAATTTTGACACTGCCAGAACGATGGCAAAAGGTCATCGACAAGGACGGACAGTATCTAATTGAATAAAGTTATATTTTTAAACAAAAATTTTGAATTTTCCTTCTTGTTTGAAATCGACAATCACTTACAATTAGTTGTCAACCCAATACAATACATGACGCGAAAGAAAGTGAACACCAAGCTTCATTCATTGAAAACTGCTGCTTGATAAACAACCATAGCTGTGAAAGCCGAAACGTAAAATAACGATATACGACATCCATTCTTAATCTCACAATCAGTCAAGGCTATAAAACCGACTAATTAACGATCAATTAATCTATTAGAAAAGTATTGTCTCTTGTTAGTCTTACAAGGTAACACCGTGTCAATCACCGAGTTTTACGAAATTTTAGTATCACATCATTTTCACGAAAGTATTTGACGTTATTTATTATAGTGGTAAAAACCACTTTTAACTTGAAATTGCGAAATCTATTTTATTGGATATCTTGAAAAAGTCTATTAGAGACACGGAAATTATTTAGAAGATGGAAATTAACGGCACTTGATGGTAGATCCAATGGTGTAAATATTTTTTGAATAATAAGTTGTTAAAAACTATTTACTCAAACGCAAGATACGAAAAATTAAAAATTTGATATTTGTGTTACATATGAGGTTACTATACTTTCTATTCCTTCGCTTGATTAAAATTTTATTAAAATCAGTGATTTACAGCTCAGAATTTTGAGTAAAACACTAATAGTTTAACACGTTGAGTGCGGCGTCAGTCCCAACGGACTGACATTGAACTTTCCGTTCAGGCGGCCTCAGTCCCTAGGGATTGACAGCGAATTTTTCGTTCGTCGACATCGGTATGTGAGACCGGCACTGTCAAGAGTTAAATTATTAATTAAAATTAAAAATTTTATGTTAAAATTTAGTGAATGTTATTAAAATATTTGAAGCAAAGATGTGGTTGAGATTTGCACATATTACAGTAAGTAATAACTTGTTTTGTGAGTTTTCTGACGAACTTATGGCCGTATGTTTTTGTGTTTGTGCTATAACATTCAGCACAATATTTCCAAACTTTATTCGCCTTTTTTTCTTTCTTTTGAAAGTGAATACCTTACGCGCTGCCGCGTGAGTGGAAAGTATAGCAAGATCGGTGCCGCTCTCAACGTGTTAATCCATATCATCCATTTGTTTGTTTTATATTTTGGCTACAACATCTGTAACAATGTCGCCCAGGTCTCACGTATTTACTTAGCTTCTGAAATATCTGAAACACTTCTGAAGGTCCGGAAGTCACATCGTTGCAGTCTGACTAGCACAGCAGAATGAACTTGTTTGTGGTACATATATGTCGACTTTAACTATTGCGGCCATTTCTCCTAGAACCCACAGTTTCGGAAAAGTTTCGAACTATTGTAACTATGTTACAGATGTCTAATTCAAATACACATCACTGAGAATTTTTTTTGCTAGAGTTGTCTCCATTGTCAGCATGTGTCAACATAACGCAGACCAAACTTCCGGTAAGATATTATAGAATTTTTTTAAAAGACCAATATAATATAATATCAACCTGTTATATCAAATGCGGAATTATGTCTCTCCTTTCTGCATGCTGAAATATACTGTCAGCTTACGGATCGTTACTCCCCCGCTGAATGGTAAAATGGCTGCAAAAATGTTGAACTTCATAATTTTTTTTCTCGTTAGGCAAAATATTTAAATGATAACAAAAAACAGAAAATCCTTATTGATTAACTGAATTTCACATATTTTTGTTAACATTTTAAAACACTTATTAACCCCTTACCTTACAATAATGAGTGGCACTCGTTGCTGAGGTAAATGAGATAGGAAAGGATATTTCAGGATAAGGGGATCAAAAGTGCCCTTCAAACGATTTCAATTGGGGTGGTCTCATTCGATAGATAATGCTCAGCGATATATGTGTGCAAAATTTTACCCCTGTATCTTTACCGAAAGGGTAGTTATGGGGGAAATTAAAAAGAAATGGTGATATTCAACACGCGACCATACATATTTGAAATTTTTTTCCGATTTTCCCATTGAAGAACCTATGTATAATAAATAAGCAAACGCAAAAAAAAAACAATATTTTTTGCATTCTTTGATTACAGTATGTTCATTTTCTGACATTTAGTTTTTTTTGCGCACGAAAAAAGTATATGTTAATATAGATAAACGAATTGATTAAATCAATTGTGAACTTGATGGTTCCCCATATGCAAAAATTGTTAAAGCTCTTTGAAGTGAGCGATTTGGTGGAGTTGATCGAGTGTCTGCCTGTGAAAACGCTGGACACTTTTTTGTCGCAGGTTCGAATCCCCACGAGGGACTTCAGACTTTTTTTGTCATTTTTAAAATTTGTCAACTACATGACAATAATCAGTTGCTATTTTCAAACATTTAAAAGTATTTTTAAGGATTAGAAAAACATAAATTAATTACATAACATACTTTTTGCTTTATCGACTTTTGCTAGTCATACCATGTTTAAGTATTAAACGAGGAATATAAATCCCGTAACATATCGTCGACCCTCGTACCTCCCATTCATTACACCTTCATTATTTGCGATGCTGATATTTTTGTTTTTACCATGATAAGCACAGCATAACGCTTTGTGATTTACGTCTGTAACAAACAATTGAGAAAGTCCTGTTCAAGGTTTACTTATCCCTTCCAATTAAATTGAACACTCTAATAGAGCATCGCATATAAATTAAATTATACGAAAAGAATTGCATGCTATTGAATATTTAAGAATGCTAAGAACAAGCACTTAATATAGCCGCTTGAATAACAGAACCAATCGGTTAATTGGAACACGTACCGGTTCGATTGCGGTTAAACTTGGTAAATGGTTAAAAGAGAACGAAAGTCTTTTGATCGATCGCCGCTCATTTTCGCATACATCATTCGCGAGTTTCGTCGCTCACGGAATTGCATCAATGAATACTTACTGCCCATTTCGTGCTGAATTTCATTTCTCTCCAAATGTGGATGTAACGGTAGGAATGCTACCATTGGAACTTACACAAATGCAGTACAAATCATATACAGACGACCTGAATCTAACGGCATCGATTATCGGCTGAATAAACTAATCATAAATATTTATTACTCATGAATACACCTTCGAACTTGGACGGATTCGATAAACTTAGAGGCTTCCGATGTGCTCATAATTAATTTCGAACAATTTCGAAGTATGTAAATATCCGTGTATTGTACAATGTACATGAAAAGTGACAGTAACTTTGATTCAAATATTAGAAGTATTTTAATGTATAATTTGGTGCTGAAAAATTGAAACACTTTATGTATTTTAAAGGGATGTTTAATTAAATCACGGTCTACCATCAGGCACTTGTATAGTATGAAGACAGTCTCAACCAGGGAACGGCAATCCTTTAGGTTTAGTAATGAGACATTTGAATTATAATTGGTAGAGTAAATCGGAATTATTTTAAATGAAATTTTATTATTTTAGTTAGGCTAAAAACCAGTGATTTTGAATGCAGGATGCAATTGGCTACCTCTGACCTAAACCATCACTTCGATCCACTAGCTGTGTTATGCAGAATAATTCAATTATTAATATCATTGAAGCAATTGATATAGCCGCACAAGGATGAATTTGTTTGTGTTACATATAAGTGCATATTAAAGAGAAATTCAATATTTCGCAATATATTTGTTCCTCGATTTATGCGAATTATCTATTTCACTAGGATCTATTTCGCCCAATTAAAAGTTGCTCAACTCCCTACAGTGTTATATCGAAAGATACATATTCAATAAAGTTTTCAGTCGTAATTAATTTTCTATCGGTTTAATTTCGATTTTGACATTTGACGATAATTTTGTATCGTTGACCAGATATCGTTTAGTATCCATATTACTATATAATCAGATAAAATGATTAAACAAGGTCTAAACAATTTCAAAAAATTGTTTTCACTTTAAATAACTCGGGTAAAGGAAGAACTTTTCTGAAAAAAGCGCGCATATCGAGAGAATACTGTATTTACATTGTATTTGTTAACACCGTAATTTAACGAGCCCTGAAAACAAGCACAAATATAGGGTAGGCAGAAGTTTACGATGTGGGTGAAACAATAGTTACCTGTCCGAATGTTACCTCAACTCTGAAAATTGGAAATTTGCAAGACTTATCTGAGCATTACAATACAA
Source organism: Cerceris rybyensis (assembly GCA_910591515.1). NCBI lineage: Eukaryota > Metazoa > Arthropoda > Insecta > Hymenoptera > Crabronidae > Cerceris > Cerceris rybyensis. The sequence continues at coordinate 877,859 of OU342789.1, forward strand.
ACTGAAGGAAGCGACACCGCACTTATAAATTCTCAATAGAGATTGACGCGTCGTAAACTTTCGCTTCTCGGTGTGTTTATGGGGGTAAAGGGCGTCTTGGGTTTCTAAATATTGAATGTAAATTGCTTTCAAAAATTACCTTACCATGTATTTGTATCGTAGCTTGAATAATTCAAAACGTACCTGAAACTAAAGGTCTACTATAACATGGGCAAAGACACTGTAGCAATACGAAATAACAGCGTAGGATTGAAATAATACTAAAAAATAAGCAATTAAATTAAAACGGTAGAAATTATAATTAGAGAAGATACTTAAATGTATAAAAAAAATAAGTGAAGAGGTAACGAAAGAATTTATTATGTTCACAATTCCTATCATTTTTCGGCAAAATGTACTGTTGAAAGGCACCTTAAAATTGTATTTGCATTCCATTCAAGAGAAACCTCGCATTTCTTGGTAGATCACGTGTATATACACACTTCCGCACACACTTTTGTATGCACACCCTCTCGTATTCTTTCACGCTAATTGCAAGAAACAATGTTATCTACATTAAGCCTTTTAGCCGATCAGTTTCGATCATCCTTACTCCGTTTCCAGAGCAACGACCTGATCGATAAAATTGTTCGTTATAATGCAAAACTTGCAGTATTAAAACATGTAGATTTTCATTATTGCCATAGTAGTAATACAAGATAAGATATGAGCAATGATGTTAAACGTTTGTAATATCGTTGTGGAAAATACACGTCAAACATTTCAGTTTAACCTTAGAGTAATATGGAATCATGAAGACGCTAGAAATTCTCGTTCCGAATTCCATTTAAGTGACGCGAACTTTTCAATACTTCTGAGGACATCCAGATTGAACGTTCTCATGGAATTTTCAAATTGGTCAATCATCTTGAGAGTAACAGAGGGAAAGAGAGAGAGGGAGGAGGCGAGACGTCTGAGGACGTTTCTATTTGCCCCTATTGCCTTCGACAAACGAGAATGAGAGTCTCTGGCTTGCCTTGACGCTCCTTACAAATCGATCCAACTGCCAAAGGCTATACCTTATTCCTCTGAACATATATACGATTATACCCCGCGACAACGAGCCACAACGCATATTACGTTACGTTACCGTTCCAACAGTGACAGGGTTGTTCGGTGGTTCTTACTGACATGTTGACGGAGCATGTAACCCTCAATGACGACCCTTTTCGGGATACTGCCTTTGTTTAAGATGAACCCTTCAACCTTCGCGCTCGAACGCATTACTGAGCCCTTTTTATAGATGATAGATACGACAAACGTTATAACATTGTAGTAGTAATTTTCAACCTTTTTGGTAAAATACAATGCAGCACTCCTTTTGATTAGAAAACCTTTTAATCCTTTACGTTCCAACGCATTTACAATTACGCTATTGAGTTCCATTTATTGATGGTAGTTGTAAGAAACTTTGTAACACAGTTGTAGTAATTTTCAACTGCTTTGATGAGATACAATGCAGCACTGTTTTTAATTAGAAAACCTTTTAATCCTTTACATTCCAACACATTCACAATTACGGTATTGTGTTCTATTTATTGATGGTAAATACGAGAATATTTGTAACACTGTGTAGCAATTTTCAGCCGTTTTGATGGGATACAATGCAGCACTGCTTTTGGTTAGAAAACCTTTTAATCCTTCAAGTTCCAACACATTCACAATTACGGTATTGTGTTCTATTTATTGATGGTAAATACGAGAATATTTGTAACACTGTGTAGCAATTTTCAGCCGTTTTGATGGGATACAATGCAGCACTGCTTTTGGTTAGAAAACCTTTTAATCCTTCAAGTTCCAACACATTCACAATTACGGTATTGTGTTCTATTTATTGATGGTAAATACGAGAATATTTGTAACACTGTGTAGCAATTTTCAGTCGTTTTGATGGGATTCAATGCAGTACTGCTTTTGGTTAGAAAACCTTTTAATCCTTCAAGTTCCAACGCATTTACAATTACGCTATTGAGTTCCATTCATTGATTGTATACATGGGAAACTTTGCAACGTTGTCTCAGCTTTTCGATCTCAATATTTGCAGATACTTTTTACATTATGAGGCCTCGGCAATCAGTAGCTGAGAATTCTCGTTGAAATACAGGTAGCCCTCCTACAACACGGTATCCTATAGCTCGGATTCCTTATAACACGTTTTATAAATTGCGGGAACACTCCTAGAACACGGCATCCTATAACACGGTTTCGCTCTAACACAATAAGAAAATAGTAAATACCTTTGTACAACACTACTTGCCGTTGAGGCTTGCCATCTTAAAGATACAGAAGTGTTGCATCTTCAAGTACAGTTAGCCCTCCTACAACACGGCATCCTGTAACACGGTTTCGCTATAACACGAATTATGAATTGCGGAAACCCTTCTACAACACGGTTTCGCTGTAACATGGTAAGAAAATTGCAAAAACCTTTATACAACACTGTACTTCTATAGCCACGACGAGGCTTGCCGTCTTAAAGATACAGTGTAGTATAAACTATTTTGATTTCATCTCCGTGGCTTGAAAACAAAAGTATTTCACGCTGCTGATCGACAGTCTGCGTCGAGTCACGGTGTGTCAAAGAATAACTTTTTCGTCTTTAAAATATTAAGGAAAAATTAACATTGATCCGGTAAGAACCAGAAAGCAAAGTGAAATTACAGATTTTTTAAAGAGGGAAGAAAATACAAAAACTTGAAATGACGAAAAAAGTTCTGAAATTGAAGACGATATCATTCCACCAAAAAAACGTTCTCGATTAATTATACTGAACAGTGACGATGAAGAAATTTATTAAATTATAGTTGCATCAAATTAAAATAATATTTTTTGTTTTGTGTTACACATACATTTATATATTTTTAATAAAAATTAAGTTGTTTAGTATGTAGAATTTAAAAAAAAATATTTGTTTTTAATAAGTTTTCGGAACTTAACCCCTCTTTTTGTACTTGCTCTGGGTCTCATACAACAGGGCATTTTGAAGGAACCTATCTACCGTGTTGTTAGGAGAGTTACCTGTATTTCACTTGCAACATTTCGAATTGACAAATGGATTTATATCCTTCTGGATAACTTAAATCTATTAGTTTAATTATAAAGTTGAATACAATTTGTTTTCTCTAAAAATGTCTTATTATCGCGTCAAATATTAATCCTTTACACACAATTACGTCATAACAATGTTCTCACTAAAATAATATCAATTTTAACATTCATTAATAATTTTCTACATGCAATTACTGTATTCTGAAATGTAGTATAGTCAATTCTGTAACAGCACCCATTATCAAAGGCGAATCAATTTTAACACGTTCCGTGCCACGTGGGGTGTATACGACCACCACTAACTTTTCCGTTCAGTTTTCTTGCATTTCTCATTGCAAAACAAAGAATTTTATTGTGAAAAATATATTGTAAAGTTAAATATAAGCATCTTAATATCATGTATACTGCAAAGAAATTTATTTAATCGTAAAAGTGTGGGTAGTATACGCTTCACGCGGCCTGAGCAGAAAATCTTAAAAAATGATGTGATACAGAACGTGTTAAACAGTAGACAACATTACCAAATTAATTTCTCTTAAGTAACAACAAATTGGGAAAAGTATGCAAGTGGTTAATATCCAACTAACTGTGTCTATTACAAATTACGAGAAATTACAATAAAGATACAAATTATCGTTGTTTTCTTTGAAATATGTATATTTTTATTGGCGTGCTCGCGGTGGGTGTAGTTCGACAACTGAAAGATGGCTAGTGAGCAGCGGCGCCTCTCGTTTTCATTCGCCTATTCCCGCAATTTCGTTTTTAGAATTCCGAAACCCAACCTCCTAAAGCAAACAACTATGCAGATGGTATACTTTAGAAAATTAAGTTTGAAAATTCCAGAAACGAAAAGGTAAATATAGGCGTTTGAAAACGAGACTCCCTAACCATCTTTTAGTTGTCAGACAGTACCTATACTCGTCAGAAGTATACAAAAAGTTAATAATAAATCCGACATAATTCAGATATCACTGATTGTAACGTTGAGAAAAAAAAATACTTGGAAACGATGATTTTTACAGGTGGCGTGGGGTACCGCAGTAATGGAATTGCAGAGCTGGTTGCTCTATCACCTTGTAGCTGTAACCGACTGCAATCAAGGTATTTGCACGTTAACTGTAAAACGCTCCAACTTGACGTTTTACACTCTGCTGAGCACGAGTTTGCAACCTCTGCATTGCTTCTATCGAAAAATCTCGTTATATTTGTTTCTATGGTGTCACATTACTTTCATACATATGTGATAGCTACATTAAAATTTGCACTGAATCATTCGTTAAAACACTACTTCACGCTATTGTTTCATAATACAAATTTTAAGTTCTATGCACAGAATAAAGGAAGCAGAGCATAAGTTAAATTTCGTTCTTCTACGTAACGTTATTAATTTTAAATTTCCCATGTATCCATAAAAATCGATCTAATGAGCAGATAGGGAGCTTTTCAATTTATATAAAATGTTACGAACATTTTATATCTTGAATTACAGAGTTTATTGTTCCATTCCTTTCAATTGTACTGAGCTTTTCAATTATTTGGAGTTAACAGCATCGAAGTAAAGGAACGAGTGCGTCTATGTAAGAAGGAGGCACGTGCAAGCAGCAAGTATATTGTTGGCTATAGTCTAGCTATATAGAAGAGTTAAGTAATTGCAACTCATTGAAAAGCTTAGTCCAATTGGAAGAAATGGAACGGAATAGATACAAAGTTGAAAATTTATCAGGTATGAAAGTTCACTGCTCTATCCCACAAAAAGAAAAAAAATCTATTATAAAAATGATAATGCGAAAGTATATCGTAATGATATACGTGATTCTATAAAAATAAAATAAAAAAATCGATATCTAAATTTAGAAATTGATCAAGTGTAAACGAATATTATGTCATCGTAGAAAATTAACGATCTGTTATAGAAAGAATAAGATATAATTTCACATAATGGTTAAATAAAAATTCGAAGAGCCGCAAAAAGAAATACAATTTAAATACGCGTTATACCGCTGAAGAAGAAGATCTAGTACAGCATGATTCAATGCAATATAATCCCACGTTACGCTTGATGTTACAATACGACTTTCTATGACGAAAGCATATTCTTAGAATACACAGATTATTTACTGCAACTTAAATAACCTACATTACTTTCATAATTGTAATTTGCAATTGACACATTCGCGGCCGGCAAATTTGTACCTTTTTCAATACCAATTGCCGGTGAAAATGTAGAAAATCTCAAGCTGGTTACCGTAAACTTCTGACAATAATATAGGGAGAGAAATTAGTAAATCACTAAAAAATAAATCAAACACTTTCATGACTTTTATATGATAACGTTGTAACATTCAGAAACAGAATTTTCAAAGATTTAAATTCTCGCCATCAGTAATGATGATCAGTAAATACTTGGAAATATGGTACGACAACTAAAAGAGAACTAGTTTTCAACCACCTATTCCTGCAATTTCGTTTTAGGAACCTCCAAACCGACCCTCCGAAAGTGAAGTGTTTATATTAGAAAACTGAGTTTCGCAATTCCAAAAATGAAAGGGCGGGAATTGGTGGTTTAAAACGACAGGCTCCATCGCTCTCTAAGCGTCTTTTAGTTGCCAAACTGTATATGAATTCACTTATTGTTAGCGGAAACCACGATTAGTATTTGGAAAGACGTAAATTCACATAAGAAATCGCGAATGTGCTATTTGACAATGTCAAAATAAAATATTGTGTAACGAACTCCCTGTATTCTGTGCTCACAAATGGACTCTCGTATTTAGTGGCAATGCAAGTGGACTGAAAACGTTCGTGTAATGTCACATTATTCGTTTAATTTCTGTATACATTTTAATGTGTCGCATATATATACGCACATACATATTTATACGTTGATTTATTTAATCCCCTTGATTATTTTAGTTACTTTTGCCTGAGTTTCGAGCGTGCTCACAATCGACTGCTTCTTTATTTAATTTCCAATCCCGTTATCGCCTAGAGGAAACAGCGGTGTACCCATGTTTGATGGTAAGTTTATCATACCTGTACTCAAATCATGTATACGCATGCATCGTTATGCGCAATCATTGTAATTATCATTAACATGCCTCACAGCTGCGAAAATAAAAACACGAGCTGTTTTATTTGGTTTTGAGCACAACGAATATGCCAATGTTTGCGTTCTATTATATTAATTAACCCTTTCGCAATTGTGCGCTTTACAGTTCATTCCTTTAAAATACCTGTTACATAAGATATATGCAGAATAATTTAGGGCCTTATTAATATATCCTTTTTTAAATTGTAGGAAAAATTACTAAAACTCCTCCGCTCTATTTTCAATATTACAATGAGATTTTATATACTTTATGTTTTATATGTTTTCTTCAATTTTACTTTTAATTTAATCATCCAGGATAACGTAAGACTTGCGATGATATATAATTATAAAATTATAAGAAATATTGGTAACAAAATGTTGCCCAATTTTTGAATTCTTTAAAATTTCATTATGAAATTTTATGTACTTCATGCTACTAAACCTTTAGCCTAGAATGACATGTGATAAGCGTGATGCGATAAATGGAATACGAAATTTTGAAGATTTTCAGTAACTATTAAATCGAAAATATCTGTAGCTCCGGGAGACGTTGAAATCATTTCTATAATATTAACCTATTACCTTCCACGATCCCCGTTTGGGGACTTATTCATTTCCGAAGTCTTTCAGCATTCAACATAGATATATGACGTGCTTTTGAGATTAAATGTGTTTAAAACAGCCTGTTTTATTTGTACTTTTAAGCAGTAATTTTCATAAATCGTTTTTATTTTTACACTGTGAGAATTCATCTTCCAGAAATAATCATACCATGAAACATTTGTCAGGGAATGGATTAGTACTGCAATCAATTATACTGAATTCTAAAAATGAGAGAGTAATTTTTATTTCTACAATTAACTTCCATTAGTTACGCACGCTGTCAAAATGGAATTCGCAAAGTAAGGGGTTAAGGTTTTCTTCGAGTTTAATATTATCGGTAATTATCTTTGCTCCATCAAGACCTTAAGTATTTCATTTTATATATAACAACCTGTGCTACTGAAACACCATACAAATGCAGAAAATAAAATTAAAACTTAACGTGAAAAGGATAGAAAGAGGTACATCAACAACAATTGAATTGTACACATTTCAAAAGCAACAAGATAGAGATTTTTTAACAAAATAAAAAAACACTCAGCGAAAAACTCAAAGATTCTGGCAAAATTGACCGCCCATAATAATAACAGTACGTTACAAATAAATTTTCCAGCGCAAATAGAAGCAAATAACGATGAAAGGGTTAATTCTATTTATATTATTTCTTACGACAAATAAATTTTTTTCGTAATAATTAAATCCCACATAAACGTTATTTACGATTTTATTCTATTAAATGTAATGCTGAAAAAATGCACACAGTGATGCAGTCGGCGACTACGTTGAATGGCGGGTCTTATGCTGCCGGTGGAACAGGAAGTCGTGCCCGCGATTTAGGCCTTCGTGCTCAAAAGAAACTTTTAGGCAGAGTCGTATCAACAGGAGCGGGAAGATCGCTTCTGATAGACGACGCCACTACTTCCCTTTTAGACAACCTTTATAAGCTAATGGAAAGAGCGGCGAAGAGTAACCCGAACTTGGACAAGAAGCAACCGGAGAAGGTTTTGAAGAATATTGTTAAACTGTCTATTAAGGTACAACGTGGGTCATTGTTTTATTGGAATAATAGATACAAAAAAAATAATTCGTAGTGAACTATTGAATAACTACTTACATTATGAATAATTGCTGCTAAATTAAATTTATAGTACACCACCATTTCTTCCATGAAATTTTGAAGGAGAACTTTAACCCTTTCGATACTATCGGTGACAATGGTCACCCGAGAAAATTTTATACCAAGAGTTAATTATTAGTTCATATTTTGTAATAGAGTCTTTTTTTTAAATCTCGTAAGTTAATATTTTTCATGTATTATAAGCATTCCAACTTCTATAAAGAATTAATTATTTATATTATGTCAATAGCCATTAAAATATATTCGCGCCGGGATTATCTCCTACCGTATTGGCATATTTGCACAAAAGTACTCCGTAGCGGAAGGGTTAAGATACTTTCCGGAATATTGAGAATTTATTGAGTCTAAAATTACAATTCGGTGGCATGTGCTTCAATAGTGTGTTAAGTATGATCTAAAAAAATGTTGACCAAGTACGTTTTTTTATTCGTATATCTTTCGTCGAATCGATTACACATAGCATGAAGGACGTAAAAAATGTATTTCCAAAGAGGCAGATTTAAGAGAGATTTTGAGTCGTTTAATCATTGTTGCAGGTGGGACTTTTACAACGTAATCAACAATTGAGCGTGGCGGATGATACGAAACTGATTGAAATACGGACCAGTCTCAGAGCTGCCGCTATGGCTGTAGTTTCGTTTTACGAGTTGGAGTTCAGCTTTGACAAAGCATATCTGACGAGATCTCTAGAACGCTGCCGAACCGCGATACAATCACTCATAAAACCCCACCTAACAGATAAATCACAAGATCGTTGCGATCAGGTGTTCGACTTTCTTACACATCCAGAATTTTTGGATTCCGTGTTTAGACAAGATTCTGAGCATAGACCTATACTTGGAATGTTAGTTAGTGATATCAATAAAGCCTTAGATGCTGGACATCTTTGATTCTATCGAGCCGAATCCCATTTAATCGGCATAATTGAAGGAAAGTGAAGATCGAAGAAAATTCAATGTTCGCTAGTACGTTCTCAGATGATCGAGACGGGAGGGAATGACGGATTTTTTTTAGCTCGTAATCGTTCTTTCCTCGCGTATCGATAAGTCGCAGTGAGCGAGATTTACGCGTATATATATATATATGTCGTGTAGTTACGTATAGAAATTGTCTTACAAAAGAATAGGCGCCGAGGAGTTTTTTTTCAATACGAAGAAACGGCATTGGAACGAAGACTTGTTTCCCGACGGTTTCCTTGCGAAGATCGACCGATTCCACAGTAGTGCTCACTGATTTATGCAATAATTGTCTAATACTCTATTTATTTTCAGACTGTATATTGTGTAATCAATGTATACATAAATATATAGATATATATACATATATTTATTTACGGTAATCTCGCGCGCGTAGAATACCAATTGTCAATCTATACCAAAAAAAAGGAATGAGCTTATTGTACGCCCAATAATCGGGCCCACAAAGACGTTAAAGAGGAGATGCACGAAAGACGCAGTATATGACTGCTGAAATAACATCAATGGCAGGGACATGCCCCAAATGAATCCCTTGTAAAATTGTAAAATCTTCCACTCGTCTGGAACTACTCTAACATATCGGCGAGTGTCGAACTTCGTTTTTTATCCACATTCAATTTCGTAAAAAACAAACATTTTTGACACGCTTACACGATAACGAACACTACATATCTAATTTAATCATTATTCAATTTCGGATGCTCGAAATGGAAGGATTATATGTTGATATATTACATGTATTAATATCAGGCATACCATGAAGAAAATTTATCGCGAAATCGCGCCTTTTGTATGCATTATACACACTTTACACGATATTTGTGATGACTCTAAATATAATGTTGTATCGATATACCATGAATAAATTATTTGTAAGGAGACAGAGGCGTGGTTTGTGTTATAGCGTTACTTGATGTAAGCTTCTTCCTTTAAACCATTCGAGACCATGTTGAGATATCGACAATTTTTTCGTTTTATATTTACCATTTCCTGCATTCCTCATTATCCTAGCTTTGGATCCCGCATTTTAGGGTCTAAATTGAACCCAATACCAAATTTGATGTTTTGCACACTTCTAAGAAAGATACCTTTTATTTTAAACTAGTCTCACTTCGACGGCTGCTTTTTCCATACTGATTGGTAATTGCAATCCAGTACCATTGCACACACGGTGTGCAACCCGTCTTTTTGGCTCGGAAATGCATTGCAAATACGGTGTGTAATCCGTCTCGAATGGGTTAAGAGAAATTTCTCGTTGAAAATGAGATTTCAATAACGCACAGTCTTTGCTCAATAATTTTTGGTATGTTTATTTACATAGATATACGCAGTCACACGCACAAATTACATTACAATGTGTTGTTATGTAATTTCGATATTCAAATTGTACTTCATGCAGAAAATTATCCTTTTTCATGCCGAATTAACAGTATAGAAGTACTTACGCTGTATTTAAGACACGGTAGATTTTAGCAAAATTATGTGTATATCTGTTAAACTCCATAATCAGAACAGCTTAGTGCTATTGCCGTGAAACGTCATTCTTTAGCACGGTCAAATTTAAGATGAGAGCCGGGTAATAAAAGTACGCTAATTGCATTGGCGTTAAAAAGTACATGTGTATAATTCTCCTTCAATGACAATTCTGAATTGAGGTTGATGAAAATTTAGAAACTTCAGGTATTCTTGCTGATCGTACTATTAACGCCAATAAAATTGCGGACTAATGTACTTCTATCGAAGACGTTATAAAAATGTAGACGGTAAACAATGCGTGAAAAACTTAACTGCATGCTAATCGTATATAAGGAGTTTCAAAGAAGGCTAATGTTTCTAATTAGAACACGAAATTGTTTTCCTGAAAGATATGTGTACGGGAAAAAATGATGAGAAAAGCACACAAAATGAAAATTTCTTCTAGAAAACATAACGAGTAAGAGAGAGGAAGAGATGGCTGCATTTGTTGACGCAACAAAGCAGCAACGATTATTAATTCTACGGAAATTTTATAAACATCGGAGATATAACTTAAACATAAAAAATATTCGTTATCAATTTTGCGTCAGTTGAATTAAAATTTACAATAATCAGAGCTTCAAACTAACATTAATGTAAAATAAGAATGCCTTCGTTTAAACTTTTGTTGAACGGATTTTAATACGAGCATCACGTAACGTATACCATAAACAATTTTACACTACTTTAGGTATATAAAAAGAAACATGTTAAGGTAATGATAATAACTACAATATATTTTCATACAATAGTATGCTCAAATGCATGAATTCATTACCAATAATAAATATATAAATGTATAGATAATATGTGGTATTTAATACTCCTTTAATGTAGTTTAGTAGGATTAAAAATTTTGTTTAGAGATTGTTCCTGGCAAAAGTATATGTGTTACTCGTCTTAAAATACATCTAATATAATAGATTCATTATGCACGTTCACGTGTGTATTTGTACAATCTGGTCACGAGTTTGCAGATACAGCACATACCTTCACTTACAGTGTAATATTATGATTTCATGAGTTTATGCTAACGATTTATACTGTGGTAATGAATATCCACAGAATATACTTTGCTTTCGTATATTCCCTTGATAACTCGGTGGCATGTTCAACAATTTCTCAACCCATTGAAATGTCTTACTCTATAAGTTGAAAATGCACTTACATTGTTGCTGCATTGATAAATTCAACATTAAATGTCAGCACAAATGTTGAGCAGCGAACTACATCGTTTAAGTACACCGAAAATAAAGGATTACGAAATTTTCAGAAAAGAAATTTGAGCTTGTCCGACTCAAATTGAAAACACACATGCTTGATGAAGACACAGACATAAAAACTTATTCTCTCAGGCGGATGTAACAAACACATTTATACAATCACAGATTGTGCATATTGATAAAATTCTTTTCATAAATGCACATACTTTATGTTCATTAATACTTCAATGTCGCGAAGCTACGTAACACATGAACAATGAACCTAGTCAAATTTATGTAGCCATAATGTAAAAGTCCGCATTAGCACGATATAAATATTTCAGTTGTTACGGATTTTTACGATTATACGTACTAATGAAAGAAAATAGATATAAACAATTATATAAGAGTAAATTACTGAAGCATATACTTTTGGCAATTTACTCTTATACAAAATGAATCGAGTATCTCAATATTAAAACTTTTAATTTAACGAAATGCTAATAACCTTCATATAAGCTTAAAGAAAAGAAAACATTATTTGATAATCCATATATCGACGTAATCCAAGATCGCATGGGTTTGTTATTGCATTATATCGTACAGGAATAATTAATATATGAAAAAAGTTGTAGACATTATTATCCTAAAACAAGTTTACGTAATAAGTATTCATTGCATATCGTCTTTCTAAGGCCAGTATTCAAATTCCAACTCGATAGATCGTACTTTATAAAACTTAATGTTCATTGCAGTGTTATTCGTTGATCATTATTTTTAAAAATTTTCATTCATATCATCAGGCATACATAACTATGAGACACATAATACAAAGATTCATAAATATTTAAATTATTTCTGTAGTCATAATTTAACTGATAAAACGTAGCTCGACAAATTACATCAGATGCAATGCTGTCAGTTTCATAATAGAATACTATGTTAGAATGAAAAGATGACCGTATTTATTAAACTCTTATAAAGATGCAAAAAAATGTTATTTATACATTGTACAAATACATGATGTGCTAAAATTATGGTCCAAACTTTAGATACGAGGCATGTCTGTTGAGGCTGGCAAAAATATTAGTATATTTGCATGCAAGAATCAATTATTTCAAAGTTATGCTTTTATATTACAGTACTCTAATTTATTTTTTCCTATGTTTTATTACGGCCATCGATACATTTCGCTTTTAACACTTTCTCTACCGAAAACCTATTCAAATTTTACGTTTCTGAAAGCTAATACCGATAGTCTAGTAATCGGTTATGACAAATGAAAATAAAATAAAGTTTCACTGATTTAGATCAACTGAAATAAGAATAACGTAATGAGTATTTCTTTACACTTCGACTTTAAAGTTATATATCTTTACAGATCAAAACATACACTTCTGTGCGATATTTAAAAAATAAGAAGAGATAAAGTGTTAAAGACTGTGCATATTAATATATAAAACACATGAGCCACATTATAATAACCTACAGGGTATAAAAAAGTTAATAGTCATGACTTTCAGGGATTGTTCTACACCTTCGGATCGATGGAGATTTGCGAAAAAAACCGGCTGCAAAATTTAAGAAAGGGTAGCAAATTTTTTTGATTGGCTTAACGTATTCGTTTTGTTACGTAGGCAAAATGTCTGAGAGGAATCATACGCCAAAAACGAATCGTTCTCCCACAAATTATTTTTTAATTGAGCCTCCCGATCACAATTTCGCCTATAAGGCATCCTTCGGGTCACCAACCTTCCGAAAGGAAGCACATGATGTACCCTTGCTGGCTCCAGTTCTAGCTCTAATCTAGCTAATAGTTAAAGCAGAGGCGACATAAACGAAGATAGAAAATGGAAGACTGTGTCACCAAACCAGAGGAAAAGTGTGAGTGTTTATGCTCTTCTCCCCCGGTGGGCCCTTGAGCGAACCCAACACCAAACGCAGGTCAATGACATTTCCCTAATCCTAGAAAAATTTCATCGAAAGATTTCGTTCGAGCGAGAGTCATTTTCTATCTTCGTTTATGTCGCCTCTGCTTTAACTATTGGTGTTAACAAGGTTGTCTTGTGTTTCCTTTCGAAAGGTCGGCGACCTGAAGGCTGCCGTATAGGCAAAATTTTAATCGGGTAGGTCCAATTAAAAGTTAATTTGCGAGAGAACGGTTCATTTCTGATCCATAGTTCCTCTCAGACATTTAGTCTACATAACAAGACGAATATGTTGAGCGAAAAAAAAATTTGCTACACTTTCCCGAATTTTGCGGCCGTTTTTTTTTACAAATCTCCATCGACCCAAAGGTGTAGAACAACCACTGAAAGACATGACCATTACTTTTTTTACACTCTGTACATTCCAATTCGTAAAGTACTAATAATTAATTGCATGTTGATGAGCACTTTAATACTTATTTTCATCAGTGTAATGTACGCTCAAAGTTTAGACCATTAATTTTAACAAACTTTGTATATGATCATTTGACAATATGAAATCGATGGATGAAAACTAGTTGTAGTGTTAAAAATGTGATGTGCTTAATTTAACACCTTTCGTTCACTATTTTAACTGAGCAAGGTACATACACCAGAATGGTTTGTTCTTTGTTACGTATAGTTTCAGTTCTGTATTAATGTGTGGCACTAAAATTCGTTTAAATTAAATAAAATATTATTATATAATAACAAGGAACATAATAAAAGATGTAAACATGTAAATGTTACATAAAATCGAAAACCATAAGAAACAAAATTAATAATAAAAGAGAAATCGAATTATTTAAAACTACAATAATACCGTGTAACATGGTTCATGAGAAATCAATCTTTCACCGGAATCATTTATATAAGTATGTTGTTACGACAACTTTATTTATATTATTTATTTACTGTGGTAGATATAAAATGTCTTCGATTTTTTACAATTTAGGTGTATATACCTGGCCAGGAAAAATGTTGGCAACACTCCTTTTTCAATATACAAATTACAATTACTTTACTTACGTAAAAATTGAAGCATTCCTAGTATTCAATTAAGTTTTGTAACTTTATTGCCATAATCCTGCATAATTACCATATAAATTAACAGGGAGAGGTCCGCCAGCTGTAAACAGGCGGGTTCCCGATCTATCATAGCAATGGGTGTAAATTGCAGGTGTATACTTAACGTTTTGGAAACCATCGATATATTCTTCATCTGGAAACTGATAGACGTTCAATTGCAAACACTGTTTTATTTTTATTTAAGATTTCCTTAAAATACGTAAAAAATGAAGACATACTACATATCCTTTCGAGGCTTTTAGGACAACAGTTCTATTGGAATTAATGGCGGAATCCAAATATTTCTGGGCTCTGACATCGTAAAACATAAGCATTCCTAAGCCTGTACCAATAGTTAAAACAGAACCTTGAAAACTAGCTGAACGGATTCCGCAACCACTATATCTGTAGAAAAAATAAATTTGTAATATTTCTCAAATAAACTGTAACTTATAGTATTAACGCCAATGTATACCGTGATGGTATTTTTTTAATAGGCTGCAAAGTTCTTGTGTCTAGAAGTAAAGTATAAGATCGGCATCCGACTGCATAAACGCCGTCATCTTGAACAGCAAGACAGACGTTTTCTTGGCAAGCTGGCAGTTTTCTTGATATTTTTTGCCTAAACGACTCAGCAGACCAAATGTGTATGAAACTATTCAGAGTAAGTGCAGCAATTTCTTTGTAGCCTTTATTAAAGGCTAGTGCTCGTACTTTCTGTGCTGATTTACATTCCTTCACGCACACTGGTTGAATTAACCTAATGTATAAAAGCAGTTGCTAAAATTGCTTTAAAATGGAAAATTCATATATATTAATATGATGGAATTCAACCTATGTGTAGGTACGTCTGCCTTGTCAGGAGCTTCTGCAAGATCGCTATCTATACGCCATAGAGCCATTTTTGTATCTCTAGAACCCGAAACTAAGAACTCATCATCTAACCAACACATATCCAACACCCAATCTCTATGTCCACTTTCTCCAACACACACTGGATCTAATGTTGGTAGTCTATATATTGCTATCTCATTACTATTTCTTGCTCCAGTTGCTAGAAGAGTTCTAAAATATAACATATAAATTGTATACACAAAAGGCATAGAAACACAATATTAAATGTCTTCAGAACATTACTTATAGATATTTTAATAACCTTGAAGGATTAATTTGAACAGAATGTATACCACACGGTTGCTCAGGAACAGCACCACCTCCTGGATTAACTTGTCTTCCATGTAGAGATGGTATTTGGTCTAATTTTTGTGTTGCTACATCATAAACCATCAACTTGTTACACTTTGTACCAAATACTACTTGCCTATCACTTAACCATTGAGAACAAAACACTTTGTTCATATTATTTAGGCTAACTGAATATTCTTTAAATAAATCATGAGTCAGTATATGTCGAAATCCATATTCTTGATTAATCTTTCGCACTTCTCTTGTATTGGTCTCCCTTGCTCGTACATAATCCACAAAATTAAAAGACGTCCGTAAAAACTGCTTTCCTTCACTTACAGTTTCAGCTTCATCATCACTAGATTCATAACAAACAAAGTCCTCGGGCTTATCTGGCTTCCGATTTCTGTCTAATATTAAAGCCAACCTAGAAACGAAACAACAAATTTGAGTATTGCGATATGAAACAAAACTGCAGAAAATTGTATTGGATCTTGTCGCATACCTCTTAGTACGACGTTCCTCCAATCGTGCTCCAATAGCACAAGGAGGATGTCTCCCATATATGGTCATTCTTTGTGTCTCAGCCATTGTGTATAAATTTTCTAAGCTTAACGATATAGGTATTTTAAAGCAATGGAACAAGTAAGTGCTTCTTACTTAAAGATGAATACAAAATTTGTATAGTAATTTATTAAAATCACACTTGTTTAATTATTGAGACTATTCTTGGAAATATATAGTCTCAACAGCACTATATTAACTATGCTTGAGAAACATAGCTCAATCTGATAAAATTACTTTCTATATGTACGAAACATTAACACATGCTTCTCTCATTTCATTAAAAGTCAAATTTTTATCTGACCTCTGGTTGATTGACTTAAAAATATTTGTCTTCATGCATCAGTACAAACATTATAACATTAAATAGATATTCAAGAATATCTTGAAAAATCTCTTATTCAATTATCAATCATAAAAATTTTAACTTCGTTTGTGGAAAGTTTATGTTAGTTGTCTTTGATAGAATAAAATAAGAAATTATCTTGACAGTGTTCCCCTAAACCTGAAACAAAGACACGATGTTAGAAATCTTATAAAAGTTTTGCCATTCAATGTTAACTACTTTCATAAAATTAATAGTAAAATAGCGATTGTCCTTATTTTTATAATCATTTGTAAAATCCAACGAACCTTAAGAGAGGAAAGACAACTGCCAAATTTATCGAGCTGCTCAGGTGAAACGAATGTTCGATAAAATTCGTTTTGTTTCACACACGAGGCTTCATAGTTATTCAAAGCTCGTGTATTCATAAGTAGCCATATGAATATCAAGGTTGCATATCAAAAATATGTAGGGAAGTAGGAAGAAAGACCACAAAATTCATGATAAGCAAAGGGATCTTCGAAGCACTAAGCTACTAACCATCGCCATATTGAAGCGAGAAATATAAACGTATAAAGTTTAATAAAAGACATCAGCTCTTTATGAACATGTCGTTTTTCCCTCGTGTAAAGACCTTTTACAGATTTTTTTTTTACTTAATAATTACAAGATATAAACTAATTGTTAGTTAACCAAATGTAAATGTCAAGGAGGGCAATTTCTTTGGATTGTCAACATCAGAAATTTACCCCCTCTCCTCGACTCTATTACAGCTGACATTTTTAAAGAAATGGCGTCCTTCAAGAAGACAAATACTAAAGTATTTGCAAGAACCGGGCCTGAATTAAGTCCGGATAATATATATTGGAAAAAATATACAGTAAGTAATGTATGATAATGAAAGTAACGTATAGTTTGATGTGCTAATAATATATCGTAGAATTTGCATTACCCACGTGCGTCCGAACTAACCTAACGATCAACATTTGCTGTGAAACATTTAATTGATAGTAATTAACATAACTTCTTACTTATGAAGTATCTTATTATTTACAGGCTCCTGTTTTAGTCAAAGAGTTCGGACCAATTGATTATATCGATTTTTCACCAGTCGAACCACATTATTTTGCTGTCACTTGTTCAGTAAGAGTACAAGTGTATAATCCCATTACAAAATTAGTCACAAAGAATCTCAGTAGATTTAAAGAAGCTACCTATGGTGGATCATTTCGTAATGATGGTAAATTACTATGTGCGGGTGGAGAAGAAGCAGTCATTAGACTCTTTGATATTGGTACTAAGAGTCTTCTTAGGCTTTTCTCGGGGCATAAGGCTGCTGTACACAGAACCTTTTTTACCGCGGATAGCTTTCACATTGCATCCTTCTCTGATGATAAAACTGTAGCAGTTTGGGATATACCTACTGAAAAGCAAACAATATCATTTGGTGAACATACAGATTATGTTAGAGCAGGGGCAGTAAGCCCTATTTCTAATGATATATTATTGTCTGGAGGATATGACAAATGTGTATACATGTATGACACTAGAACAAATAAAAAGATTATAAGTGTAAATCACGAAGCTCCTGTAGAAAGTTTATTGTTTTTACCATCTGGTGGAATATTCTTATCTGCAGGTATGTCATGCGTACATAATACTGTACATGATACTTGTATAAAGATGCTCCATCCAAGTATAACAAGATTTGTTTTGTAATTAACAGGTGGTACAGAGATTAGAGTATGGGACGCACTTGCTGGTGGAAGATTGCTTGCAAAAATCAGTCAACATCACAAAACAATAACTTGTTTAAAAATTGCATCAAATGGCCAAAGAATATTGTCTGGTGGATTAGATAGACATGTTAAGATTTATGACTCTGGAACATATGAAACTGTTCATTCTTTAGACTATCCAAATGCAGTTCTCAGTGTAGGAATCAGTGTAAGAAAAAACTATTTTTATTTTTCTAATACATTGCGTATCCCTCTTTTTCACCCGTTAAATATAATTTCGTAATTACAGGCAAATGATGAGACTATAGTAGCTGGTATGGTAGATGGTTTAATATCTGTGAGAAGAAGGGAACAAGATGTAAAAAATGAGAAACCACAACGAAAAAAAGTATCCTATAGATATTCCGGTCAAAACTTGCATACACCGAGTGTAGATGTTGTTGTACATGAAGAAGTCAAGGACATTATGTCTAAATATGACACTTGTTTAAGAAGATTTCAGTATTCCAAAGCCTTAGACTGTGTTATGATGAATTATGTTGTAAACAAGACACCACATGTAACGGTTGCACTTATGCAAGAACTTATCAGGAGGCAAGGATTGAAACAAGCTCTTGCTGGAAGAGATGGGAAGTCTCTTGTAAACATACTCAAGTTTTTGAATCGGCATATTGGCAGCGTTCGATTTGGAAGAGTACTGTTACATGTAGCTAACGTTCTAATGGGTACGTTTAAAATTAATCTTTGCTCCCATCAAACTTAGGTAACTGAATGTAAAATACGACAAATGAAAGATGACTAAGGAGTGGCGGAATCTCTCAGTCTCAAACGCCTCTTTCCATTATTTTGTTCTTGGAATTTTCAAACCCAGTCTCCTAAAATAAACACTTTGTATAGTCGTTTACTTTAGCAAGCTAAGTTTGTGCATTCCAAAACCGGAATGGCGGCAACAGGCGTTTGAGAACGAGAGGCTCCGCCGCTCCCTAGCCAATCCATGTTGTCGGACCGTCCACTATAATCTTTTATATCCAACTATTCGTCATTTTATTGTTCGCAATTATTGGGATTGAACAGAGAAAAAGATAGAATTTTATATAAACTCGAATGATATATGAATAATACAAAAATAAGTGTCTATCTTTGTAATCCGTTGGTTTATGGAAAAAAACAGAAAAATTTCGTTTCAGCAAGAATTTATGAATTCTTCAGTTGCCTAAGTCTAGTAATCATTCTTTAGAACTCTATGCCATTCAATATTGTTATTTACATAAAGATTAATTTTAATCCGTAGATATTTACGAAGATAATTTGGATAAACTTTCAGCAGAACCACGAAAAATGTTTACCATTTTAGGAAAAAAACTTTTAGAAGAAGAGGATTTAATTTTAGCTTTAACAGAATTACAGGGTAAACTGCACATGATATTATCAGGCGCAGAAACCGTGCCTTCTGTACCAATAAAAGACAATCAGGTTCTAGAACCATCAAGTGCTGCTCAAAAGAATTTAATTTTAAGCATAGCATGAATACAAAATACTGTATTGCCTCATTAGTGTATCATAAAATCTGTACATATTTTCCACACATACATTTTGATTAAAAAAAAAAAAAATGAACTGTATGATATTACATGTATTATTCTGTTTTCTTGGTTCAAGTTAATCAAGATTGAGCGCAATCGAATTCCAAGTAAACCAAAAGAATAATTTTTGCCGAGAGTTCTGTATATCAACACTACATATAATGCATATTACTTAGGTTTACATCATTTTAATTATTATTGGAATACTATCGCAGGAAAGTGTACTTTCTTATATAAACTAACACTTGTATCCGCTAATTTATTTTATAAAACCTTTTTAAGACATTTCTGCCAGGTAGCAGAGGATGGTTTATCAGGAACAATCCACCCAATTGGAATTGCTGATGCATCATTATCTGAACTTATGTATTTATCCCAAGCAGTTCTGAAAATAATGAATTAACATAAATATAGTGGAAGCTACAATGCTGTAGCAAAGTTATTATTTCATTCTACGTTAAATATTAGTAGTAATATTTACCGCATAGCAACAAAAGTATTTAAATCTGGACGAAGTTGATCACACATCAGGATTTTCTTTCCAAACAGTACATTTTCCCACTCGTCAAAAGAACTCCTCTTTTGCTTTTCAATCCTTTTTTCGTTATCAGTCTTCAACATCAATTTCAAACCCTGTTCTTCTATGGAGTATACGCGATCAAGATTGGACCATTGTTCCGTTAATTTTACTGCAATAAAAGTTCCTTGTATAGGTACATCTGGTTCCTTAACACATTTCGCACCAGTCACATAACAGCCACTTAAAGCTTAAACGCCAAACTCAGTTGAATGTCACTGAACAATGAATAGCTAAAGAAAATATTTAAAACCTTATACATTTTGGTAACATTTTTTTTCTCTGAGCCAATAATTTTAGCAACTTTATGGTTCTTCAAATCACCCAAAAGTCTCTGGGGGTGAAAAAATTTCGGTGTAAAAGGTGTAGGAATATTTGTACAAACAAACAAAAAATCCTGCAACATCATGGAGCCGGTGCTCAATGTGTAAGAATATAAATATAAAATTATTCATTGCAAAAAACTATATAGAATTACCAATGATGTTATTAAAGGCTTCATCAGCTGCTGAAGATAAATGTTCTCCCCTTGCTCTGGCAATGTTTGCTTTGACATTATGAAGATTTCGTAATTCTTGCAATAATCCAAGATATTTTCTTACATCACTCCGCTTCCCCCTGACGTCCGATAAAATCATATCAGCATCTTTGCGTAAATTTTCTTCCTGTTTTTCTTTTTCAATCACGGCTTGTTCCTTTCTAATCCATGAATCTATTTCGGCATGCAATCTTGCTCTCCTTTCTGTCCTAAGTAATTTTTCATGTCTCCATTTTTCTTTCTTAAGTTTTTCTCTTAATCTTTGTTTTTTACGTCTGTCTAGATCCTTCATCAACTGTTTTAAGAAATTTGGATCTTTAATAGTATCTAACAACTTAATAATTTCATACTTTGCTGCATTACAAACATCTATCTTTTCCTGCCACTCCCCATCCGTCAAATCTTGGTTATTTTTAAGATCTTTACAGATTGCCTGCAATTTTTCATTTAATTTATATGCTGACGTCATAATGTTTTTTGCCATTGAAATTTTAGATTTTCTAAATGTATTTCTCAGGTTACTTGAATCATTAGATTGGTTAAATTCTTGAAGAAAATTCTCAATATCCCTTTCAATACATTGCCTTTTTTCTATAGATATTGGTATAATATCATTATTAATGTTATAAAGCGATTCTGATGGATAAATAAAGTTATGTTGGACATTTGCATCATAACTTCTGCCATAAGTAGGCTGATTAATTGAGTGATACATATTAACATGCAGATTTTCATAGTTTTGTTTAGAAGTTTGTAAAAAATTTGGATCACTATACATGATACTCAGAAATTAAGAAACGTACAATACAATATAAAATATCTTAACACTATCACTTTCTTTATATGTTAAATTATTATTGCGTTTCATGTATTAATCAAATGTTACACAAAAATATAGTTCTTTGATAACATTTGGTGGTCTCCAATAAAATTATTAGGTTGTGTCTTTTAGCACATTTCTAAAATTTCTCCTTCCTTAGGCAGCTGTGCTTCTGCTTCTTGCAATATTTTTTCTGCTTCGATATAATCTTCCACTTCTTTCAAGTCTTGCTCAGACTCTAGAATCTTCTTAAGTTCTTCAAATGCTTTCACAAGGCGTCGTTGACAATCCGGTACCATCATAAGAGATTCTTGAAGAACTTCTTCCTGTTTTTTGATATCATAACCATCTTTATCTGTAATAGAATAAAACATAGATAAAGAAAATAATTATACTATTTTATATTTTACAAGCACATCTACAAGCATAGTTGACGAATCACATCTTAAATGTCAAATTAAGTTGAAATTATCAGTTTTCTATATAAATAAATAAAGAATAATTATGGTCGTTTCTGTTACAGATGACACAGCCATTGAAAGGATTTTTTTGACAAATGCAAAAATGTAACATGCTTTCGACTGCATTCACCAAAGTATTCTCACCCTGTTCCTTTAATTTTTGTATCCTTTCACGTTGCTGTACAGCCTCTTTTTCATACATGATCTTTTCTTTAGCGAGACGTTTCACTACTCCAGTTTTAATTTTTAGGACTTTTATGCGAGGATCAGACATTTTGTTGTAAACTAAAATATTTTACCTCGTGTGCTGAAAGTGAAGTATTCACTGATTAAACAAGTTTTTCCTTATAAGGCAAGATGAGTAGCGACAAATGAATTTGAGAGAAACTTCGCAACGTGTAGGTTATACTGACTCCTACCCGCCGGAGGTCCATACACCATTATATCCTATAACGTGATATTTTTCGATACTGTCGATTACTGCAGTTAACGACGCAATTTTTATGAAATTATCAATAATAATACGTGTAAGAAATATTTTATATAATTTCATTATATTTTCATTTTATGTTAAACATATAAAATATTAATCTATATCATATGAAATCTTGCCAAGTATATATATATATCTGTAAAAATGTCTTGTTATTTGAAAAATAAGAATTATTCGACTTTTCAATAGCATTTTCTAAGAATTTTAAGAAGTTACTCATTTATTATACTACATAACACAAGTATTCTTAATACATATATGGAATAATGCATTAATTATTACATATATATATCTGACTTCAATATTAATTTTCTTAACGATACATTCGAAAAGGAAAGATAAGTTCTATGTCTATTACAGTTAAGATGCAATTAAATTATCACAGATAAAAAGAAATGCAGATAACTTTTCGTTCGATTGTTATTATTCAAAGAATGAACAGTTTCCCGCCGTCTAGTTTCGAATGATCGCTACTCGGAGCAAACTTCAAGCAATATCGAAGCATGTCCCCCACACTTCCGCAGAAAAACGCTACATAGTGTCTGCATTGAAAGGTGCAGTGAGAGAAACAGAAGGGTTAATTGTGCATCGGTTTATTCTTGATTCTTTAAGACATGTAACAAACAACAGTGTCGAGGTTAAAATGCAAGACGATACATTTCCGGCCGCAGAGAAAATCCTTTCTGACATCGAAAATGTGGTGAAGAAGGATCCGTCTCTGTGAGTGTTTTCTTAGATACGTTATGAGGGCGGAGTCTTCAAAAATATCTATAAAAAGTCCGCCTATCATTCATAGATTTTATGCGTAAACGTATGCAATATAACGATAAGCCGATATAACGTTTAGCACGTACGTTCTGATTCTTACGAAATAAACTTTTCACATCATCCATTTATGTTTAATCATACGAGCGAACCGTACACACGACGCTTCGTAAAAGGTCTGCATAGTAAATACAGTAACACTAATATTGGCATGTAACAGCTATGATAGGAAACTGGCGCCACCACAATTATTAAATCTCAAAACTCGCAAATTAGGCATATATACTTGTATATCTATGCATGCAAATGCATTTACATATTTACATGTTGTATGTGCTTTAGATTAAAATGTAAATTGAAAATGAGTATATATTTTTTCTTATTATTACAATTCGTCGGAAATATAAATTTACAAGGAAAGTATATTATTATGTGGAATAGTATGAAAGAAAGAGAAATAAGAGTACAATTGTCATGCTACAGCGTTCATAATTCGTTTTATTCAATTTTTTCTGCATTATTTCTATTAGGCCTTTTCATTATTCATTCTAACTTACTCCATGCATGTATTCTTTAAGTGCAAGTGAAACCTTTGTTTTATCGAATTTGGTAAGACCATATAAATATATTTTTTTTTCACTACGATAAATGTAACTTTTTGCGTACCTTATTATTTCTTACACAACGTATTATAACTATAATTTTAATTTCGCTACTACTTTGTACATCACCTTGACGTAGTACATCAAATCACAATTATAATTCTACACGAAAGATATTTATCGTATTCATAAGTAACTCAAAAACTGTCAACGTAACGGTCGTTCTAGCACTTTTCGAGCATTATTTGTAAAGTTAAAAATAACCATTCAGTAATAATAGAAGCTAGCCGAAATAAAACGTTGCCGTGTTTAATTTCAGAAAGGCTTTCGAAATAATACCCGCGGAAGATAATGAAAATAAATCACCAGTCTTTCATCAAGAAGAATGTCTTGGATTAGCCTCATGGTGCGTGCAACCATTGTATTGCTACGTTTATCGTCGTCTTTTTGAACTACGGCAAAATAAACACCGACGAGAAGAGCCTAGTACAGTGACAAGATGGTTATTAGGCGCCTTACTATTAAATCCGGATGTCACGACTTTCTGGAACATGCGTCGGGAGTTCGTAAGAGCTCACAAGTTGGAACCATCAGAAGAGTTCTCGTTCACTCAGCTGGTGCTTTATCACAAACCAAAATGTTTCGAGGCTTTTGCTTATCGACGATGGCTACTTTCATACATACTGGAGACTAAAGACAAACGTTACAATCCTGGTCCAGCCGAATCACCATTGTGCACCGAATTGGACGTTGCCGGTACTTGTGCGGACCGATACGCGAATAATTATTACGCGTGGAGTCACCGGCGACATATAATGACTTTACGCGAATCTCGTGGATTTACTCATCCAACGCTCGAATTCGAGTGGAAGAATTCCCTCGCATGGTGCCAGCGTCACGTATCCGATTACAGTGGTTTCTCCTACCGACAGTTTTTACTAAGAAAGTATCTGTTTGGCTTTGGTGAAGTTTCGGTCGAGTCATTGACAAATTGCTCCGATGTATACGAGCAACGTAGAGAGGAGCTATTTGCTTATATCAAATCCAACATTAATGATACAGGAGATACCCGTAAACTCCAGAGGTTTTTCGATACGATGCACAAGGAATTCAGGGCAGCTTCCTCGAGAACGGAAAAACAAGGATGTTTCCACGCTTTGTCTTACTGGGCGGAGGAATGTCGTGTGAACGAGAACATTATTTGTATGTACAGCGATCATGAGGCGCTTTGGTATCATCGTAGGTTTCTGGCGCATCTTCTCACGCGTCTTATCTCTTCGTATAGAAAGCATTCTTGTTATAAGGAGGATAATATAGATGGCCAAGGTGTTAATAAGCCGATCGAAGCTGATGATATTGTTAAGAAAGCTACTGCGGAAGACGATGTAACGACGAGTCATGATTTGCTCATGGAAGCCTTTCGCACGCGCACGGAGAAGATCGCTGAACTCGCGGGAAATCGCGATCAGCATGAAAAGATGCTTGTTGAGAGATTCTTCAAGTTCTTCAAGAGCATTAGATTTGAAGCTGGGTCGTGATCTTGCCAGCTGTTAAAGTTGTACTTTTAAATAAAAAATGATACATGCGTAACAAGCTGTATAATCCTACTCCAGGCATGGATGTTGTGCTACGGAAAATGATCGTGTAACCAGGTATACTTTATATATATTTCGTTCTCGACTATAATCGTAGACGCATTCAACCCATCGATTGTATTCTATAACGATTATTTGTTCGTTTTATCGCGTTATAACCGCACCGCGAACGTTCCGTATACGTAAATGCGCGTTTTAATAAGTAAGATTTAATGTATTTAAGTACCTCGTAGATCGAATGGAATATGTAATGATAATTATTTTTGAAATGTTTACTGTGTGACATTCGAAGGACGTTTGAATAATTGAATGCAGTGACATATAATAATCAAGAAATAAAAAAAAGAGGATTCAATGTTTGAATCGTTTAGCATTGAGCGGCATTTAATAGAAAAAAATGCAATTACGTGATACGAGAGAAGTGTCTTTTGAGGCTATGGGGAAGTATTATCGCGAGAATAATATGTATAGTCGAACGTTGAGAAAATAAGATAAAAAAAGGAGAAAGAAAGGAAGAGTGTGTGCGTGTCTAAGAGAGAGAGAGAGAGAGTTAGTTTTGTACACGTGTGTTTTTAGTAACCTTAGAACAACGATGTTTACATTTACCGTTTCGATGATTCTGACGCGACTACGCGACATTGGCTCAGGTTGTCCTCCTTTGGCACGACGATCTGAACGAAAATAAACCTTTTAACATTTGACGGAACTCCTCAGTCTAACGCGAATACTCGTCAAACACATACGCTCGTTGCTGGAGCATACATTTTTGTGATTCTCAACTGACAGTTGCGTGTTGCAATAAAAATGTCAAGTTCAGCGAGTTCGAGTGAACGGTTTTACATGAAATTTTAACCTCGACGTAACAGTTGCGGTTGAGTTGACCTTAATCCTCAGACATCCTTCGATTCCTGGTATAGACGTAAGCGGTGGAATATACGAAATTGCGTAAAACAACTTATACTCTCCAAGATGACTACGCACGTGACAGTTTCATCAGACGAAGCGTTCGTGCGGTTGTCTAAAAAACTGTACGCAGTGTATGTATCATTTAGCGGTACATAGCCTACATGCGCGAAAGACTTAGCTAATGTTTGTTCAAATATCTCGATCAAGCATCTGAACAAACTTCAACAAGATTGTAAATCGGAAAGTACCACGTTTCTCTGGATATACGAAGACGTAATTAATTCGTATTGTGTTTACTTATATCGTGAGCTTGAGTTAATACGTTTCGTTCTACAAGTACGGAGTATGCTTCCATTCGTTCAAGTGACCGATCAATGTGAAATAGTTTCGAAGCACTCAATATGTTCGTTGATATCATCGGCTTGCAAATAGCACGAATCGTAAGAAAGTTGAACGTTGCTATAGATACTCCAGTCGTGACATTGTCTACGGATTACTCGGGATATATTGTCGAAACTCACACGTGACTATTTTCTATTACTTCTATTGGTCGATCCGTTCGATTGTGCCACGAGGTACGAGAAGACGGTCGATAGGCATCCTCAGAAATTCCACTTGCACGGCACACCGAGGAGGCGTCATTGGTGTAGTTTGCAGTGACGGACCGGCCGAGTTTTCCTCTTTTTGTTCCTTTACTTACCGAAAGATGAAAATATCGGAAGTTGGTGAGACGGCATCCAAGACCGTGATCGAGTTCAAAAATAACGCCGGAGGTTTATCGCGGAGCAATACATTGAGAATACCCCAGTCATTTGGCGAAGGTAAGTTTGATGTCTTTTTTTATTATAGTGACACGTTTATTGCCAAGGTGCTACTTTATCAATGGTCATTTGTGCCTAATGTCGGCTTTAGAAAATACTGTGGTTCTTCAAATTGTAAATCTTTTTTTTCCGTCTGTGTGGAAAACAGCGTGGTGGAGATAACATTCGAATGATAAAAAAATTAAACTTGGGCAGCAAGATGAATTGAGATATAGAATGCGACTGTTTTCTGTATCAGAAACAGATTTTGGATTACAGTGTAAGAGTATTTCGTATTTCGCGGTAGAACCAAACTGATCGTAACTATATAACTAAATAATAATAGTAACTATATAACTCAATAACTATAAATATATATAAATATTTTCCATCGAAGATATGATAATATATAATTAAAACATTTGAAATGCATCGCGAGGTCTTTTCGTCTGTCTGTAAACGTTGATAATACAAATTGATGGGTGCCTTATTTAATTATTCATAATGATCTGTAAATTTCTATGTATCTTAATAGGTTGTAATTAATTTATTCAAAATAGGTTAAATGTTAATATAGAATCTATGTATCTATTAGTATTTTCCCATAATTCGAAATATACATTAAATACTGTTTTAAAAATTATGTAAATGTACATACATTGCATGCAAGATGTTCCGCAAACACTAATGATTATCAGGATTTCCACAAAACATTCTTCTTAAAGTCTTTTGCAGTAGTTTACATTTTTCAAGATAACACTTTTATTTTTCATGTTTTCCTAAACACAAATCTACATTTCATTGTACGTAATAGAAATAGAGTTTTTACATTCGTAATTTTTACCGTATGGTTGAAAATAAATCCAAACCCTACATGTGACATTTGAGCGTGTGGAAAATAATGAATGAAAACAGAATCGAGTATGTATATATGACGCTTTTTGAGGCTTAAGAGCAAATAGTCGTTTGTTGTTTTTATCTTTACGATCTCGGGGCTCTCATATCCCCATCATTATTATACCACCGTTCATTTGCCCTACATTCAGATTTAATCCGGATGCAAATAAATGAAATGCAAATTGCCCGGTGGTTTGGAACCCACTTAATATTGTAGGTGTACGGCGAAATAACCGTACGTTAGAATTAATGGAACTATGCTGGCGACGGAGATGGAAATTTGGATTCCCGAATAGTTGGTTTAACATTCATGGGAAATTAATTCTGCGATAAACGAAGGAATCATTTTTTAATGGTTTTGAACTTTTCTGAACTCTTTTGACGTTGAAAATCTTTTAAATGAAGAGCAGTGCGGTATGGTGGCGTTAATGATGGAATCTTGGATTTTCCCGTAGATAGTCATTTAAGTATGAATCACTACGTCTTTAGGAAATTGTTTTGAAAAATTTCTACACATATATATATATTTTTCTTGGTGATTTGTATTCCCCTATAATTATAAATTGTATCAATAGAAAAACACTGTAGAAGTGAAAAAGGATCAACAGGATAGATAAACATTTCATCTCAGCTTATTAGAAATTAATTGTTTTTAGACAAAATAATAGACGTACCTTAATTTATGTAGTTCTTGTTTGGAGATAATAACTTAGGTATCAGTTATGTGATAAAAAAAAGTTTTTTGTTCTCAACTGTTAATACTTACATGACTCTGCGGTATGTTTTTTTTTACGATTAGACTATACATATACAATTTGATCGTTAGTTTTCAAACATCTCATGTTTCTATCATAGGCTAAGCGAATTCCAAAACTATTAAATACACACCTAATAGAGAATCAATATGAGCTATTCATCAATACCTTTTTCTCGATACATCTTCCGTTTGTCTTTTAAATTTTGTTTAACATTCTAACTTATCTTTTTATTGTCGTTTATAAATCCGTTTTACGATAGGATATCGTCAAGTTTAAAAAATATCTATTAATCTAACAGGTAAATTGTATTTAATAAATTGTGGAGTTAGCAATTTTCGGACTACGGTGGGTATGAAAGTAATAGTTCGGACTCTCAATTCATTGCACGCAAGTTCAAAACCCCCGTTACTTCTAAACAAATTTTCCTATGAACTACATATTTCAGCCCGGGTGGTTCGAAACCCACCTCCAACAATAAGTCCAGGACTATGGTGGATAAGATGATAATGGCTTGGACTCGCAATTAGTGGGTTCGAGCTCAAATGTCTTATCACCTCTGGCAAATTTTTCTTACGTGATATTTACATCATTGCCTCGGTGGTTTCGAACCCACCTAAAAAAGTTGGTGTGGGGCATAGGTGGGTAAGGCGATAAAGACTTGGACTCGTAATTATTGAATACGATGTCAAAGCCCCCGTCATTTCTGGGAAATGTATTCTCTTAGATCGAACCAGTGGAATTTCACTGGTTCGCCAGTACAAACTCACTTGTTTACCAATAAATGACACTCACTGGTTCCGCCAGTGATCTCGGCGGCCATCAAAGTTCACTGGTTTACCAGTGAATCTCACTCGTCGGCATATTCAAAAATAAAACACGGCGCATGGCGCAGCGGCAGCGGACGCAAATTTCACTGGTTCGCCAGTGAGACTTGTATTTACTGGTTGTGAATACACCAGTGAAATCTCACTGGTTCGCCAGTCGAAACTCACTTGTTTACCAATGACACTCACTGGTTCCGCCAGTGATCTCGGCGGCCATCAAAATTCACTGGTTTACCAGTGAATCTCACTCGTCAGCATATTCAAAAATAAAACACGGCGCATGGCGATGCGGCAGCGGACGCAAATTTCACTGGTTGAACGAGTGAAATCTCACTGGTTCGATCTAAGAGAGTACGTTGTGTGTATGTCATAGTCTCGGTGGTTCCAAATCTACCTAAAACAGTAGGTCCTAGAGCTACGGTGTGCGTATAAGGTGATGAAGGCTTGCAGACGCAATTACTCAGTTCGAGGTGAAATCCCTCGTCGTTTCTGGGAAATGTATCTTACGTGATATGTATATCATAGCCTCGGTGGTTCCGAACCAATCTAAACCAATAGGTCCGGGGCTATGGTGGGTAAAGCAATAGATACTTATTGTTAGAGTCGCAATTACTGAGTTCGAGCTCAAATCCTCCGTCACTTCCGGGAAATGTATCCTACATTATATGTATAACATAGCCTCGGTGGTGCGGAACCCACCTAAAACAATGGGTTCGAGTTCAAATCCCGTATCACCTCGGAGAAATTTTTTATATGTGATATGTACATATGTCGTAATCCTGGTGATCCGAAACCAATGTAAAAAAGTATGTTATAAGCAAAATGACAATAATCATTTGAAGCCGATAAAATGCAAAAGAAAATTAGTAACTTTCAAGCTTCATTATTAAAATGGTGTACGGGATGGAAAATAATTATATTACATACCTAATTGATCGCATAATCATACTGTATGTTACTCCAAAAGTGTTATAGATTGTAAGATGTCTAGGGACATCTTTTCCGAGAGCTTACGTCCATTGAATAAGCATGCGTTTGATCCACGCGATGCATAGAGTCTCGATATAGAGGACTATTGTTCCCTCACGAACTTTAACCTCACGGTGATTGACGTCTGTAACTTTAGTACTCCGCAAACAGGAAACGTTCGTTTACCTTACTTATTAAGACTCGTTTGTAAGGAAGCTGCAATATTTCCGTGCTGCAATTACGTTACTGCGCGTTGGAGCCAATTGCTTTCCGATATTATTCCATCGATTTCTCTTTAAAGTCATCTACGGAAATTTGTACGTTATTGGAATAATTGGAACGTCAACGCGTTTGAAGTTTGCCGTAGTTGGTAGCTTAAAGCGATAATAATAAGTTATGCAGATGCGAGAGTCATGTCTTTGATTAACCCTTCGATTGACATTCGCATCACTGTGAACGTCATTTTTCTTAAGGTGGTTAATACATGATGCTTCGATTTATTCATCGTTTCTAGAACATTAACAACATTTAATTATATTTTTACATAGTACATAGTTAATTATATTTTTAGTATCTTCAATTCAGTACACCCTATTACAGAACTGGTTTTTGAAGGTGATTAAAGAATGTAATTTGAATAACATTAAGAACAAATCGCATAATAATTTTTCAGACTCACAAGCATATTTTTAAGAAACTCCTTCAAATATTATTGCGGAATACTTAAAGATATTTTGCTCAGCTTGATTATTACCGCCATTCAATTAAGCAGTCATCCAAGGACTTAATTACACTTTCAGTAGACTTAACCTAATCCATTTGGACATCATTAAACTATTTGTCACATTTTATAGAACTTTATAGAGGTTAAAGAGTTTATTATTGCAAATGAAAAAAACATAATAAAATCCATAACTGAGTTCTTCCAAATTTATTTCAATCGTATAAACGTCCACTTAATGACATAAATTAGGTAGTCTAGATTAAGTAACGAAAATACGATGTTATAAAACGTGATTATAAGTTGTCTATATGATTCGATAGGAGACTGTGTACGATCGATGCACTAATACAAGAGGTTCTGAAGGTCTAGCACCCCTTTATTAAGTTCCGAAGGTGAAATGTACCCGAGTAAAGAAAGATCAGACAGTATGCAGGTGTCTGCTCTTTCTCTATCTACTTCAGATTTTGCAATTTAACCCTTTCGCTTCGAGCGCTGATATATTCGGATATATCCGGCATCCATATGATAACTAGTTAATGTAATAGGTGTAATGTTTTTAGAATATCTAATATAATTTTGTATAAGTCTGTTTATATTAAAAATGTGAAGAATACGTGCTATATTGGAGTAACAATGTTTTATCAAGCATAGTAATTATTTAAGGCTTAACACTAGAACTACATACCAGCGTTAAATGCATTATATTTCAATAAATTAAATAAGTACTTTGCAAAAAGAGGAATCAAGAAGTAGAAAAGACGATCGATTCGGTAATCTGTCTTTTATAAGGTCAACATAAAATATCTACTCTATGACTATCCTATAATATAAGCTGGGAGTATTTTTGGAAAAAATTGGGAACTGGTCGTTTTGACGTGTTTGCTAGTTATAGTGTTAAAAGAACGTATATGCAAAAACCACCCGCACTGTGCACATTTCTGGCGCGTGCTTCCATTCGGTGACGGCTCTTCGATGGAGTGGACTGCCGAAGCGAAAGGGTTAAGTATAATTACAATTTTACTAGGAGAAGTCAATCAGATCTGAAATATGCAAGTGTTCGAGCCGTCCATTTTCATGCTTTCTGTTTTATACAGTAATCATATTACAACGGTGAAAGTGAAAGATTGGAGAATCGAATGTTGCAATTAAGTGTGCAACTTACATGCGCCAGAAATATATGATCATGTATCACTTGATTATGCAATGATGAAACAAAAGATGATTGCAGTCGCGCACATATGACGTGGGTTTTTTATGAGAACCGATGTGTCATACATATGAGTCGCTCGGAAGCCAATGCGGTTAAGTCCAGAAAACAAGAATTGAGCAAATCAATGTGTTTTGATACACTCATTTTTTAAATTCTTGGTTTATTTATTTGATCAGAAAAGTATATAAAGTCTTTTTTCTAAGTGTAAACTTTGCAAAAAAAAACAAGATATGTACAGGATGTGTAAATAAAAACGTAAGTATGTATTGGAACAATGACAGCATCTTAAAAATTTTAAGAGTTACATCTTTTGGCAGCTGAAAAATATAAGAAATTTATGTAAAAATAATACAATAATATTTGTTGTCATAAGTTTTATGTTTATTCATCATCACAAACATATTCTTCTTCCGAGTTATTTAAATGTAAATTTTGATCCCCACGTGTTGTTCTTAAATGTCCTGTAAAAGTCGTGTTTAATTGGAGGTATATACTTTAATAAACTCATGATGTCTTTTTTTGTTTCTTTTGAAATTGTTCTGCCACTAGGATATAACATTGGTTGAGTTATATTTTTTTAAATTCCTGGCCTACCTATTTTTGTTTTTTTTTATATCAATTACATTGGAAGGTATCATCCTCGTAAAAATTATATTTGAACTTAATGCTACTTGGGTTTGATCTTTTTAGTTTTCTCCATCGCATATTAAGCCAATTGACCGTTAGTCCACTTGTTGATTTTTTTCTGTTGGTAATAGCATCTTCCAATGGTTTTGTGGAAAGGAAATCTTGTTGATTCATTTCGACAACGCTGAAAGGGTTCTCCTTGAATTAGGATAAAATAGCGTATCACTTTCACTTTCACTGTGTTCTATTTCCCTTGACATTTTTATTTTTTATACCCTTACAATAAATCTTTTTTATTATTTTAAAAATTCCGAGTTTTTACATTTATCAAAGAAAATTTATTTAATGGTTTTGATAACACAATAATTTTCATAAACACTTCAATACAATATTTTTATGTTTTGATCAAAGTTTAGATATTTCAAATTTAAAAAATATTGATAAAAGGTGGACTTATTCACAATGGCTTCTGAAATTATTATACAATATATTCAGAAGCTATAAAAAAAGGGCTGTCTGACCTAGAAAAAAGGAAGCAACGAGTAAATCCTTTGATAACTAAGAAGAATATTATTTATTTCATCAAAATTTACAAAAATCAAAAAATATCAAAAAATTGATTCAACCATGTTTTTATGTTTTATATTTAAAAACATAAGCAATATCTTATGACATATGTTCTTAAGACTGCATTTGTACTTCGCGCTCATGTGAGATACACATCTATTCTATGTTTTATGTTAATAGATAGTTCAGGAATTTAAAGAAAAAGATGCTGCGGCAATTAAGACAGCACAAGATGTGATCCAATAAGATGAACAAACACAAAATTTAATATTTCTTAAAGCCCATTTAAGCACCCATTTTTGCCACGATAGAAAAATTGGAAACAGTAGACATATTTCAATGGGAATATATACGAATTACATTAATCATTGAAAAAGTATACCTGCGATTGCAGAGAAAAGATTGGGAAAAAAGTAATTGCGGTTGTTGCAAGAAATACTGGGTTAACGAAATTAGTACAAATTTCAAATAATTTGAACAATGAATTTGTAGAAGATCCAATAGATTTCCCAGGAATCCACTGGAGTAAATGCAAGTATGCACCGCTTACATCGTGGAGCGATCATTTCATATAAACTTATTTATAGATTTATTATATATTTATTATGGATAAATTTACGGATAAGTGTCGTCAACTAACACTATCCAATTTGAAAGAAAATGTTAGTTACTTAATGTTAGTGTAATGCAAATTACAATATGTTACAATAATCACAACATTTTTTGTTAATATTGTATATCTTCCCTAGAGATTAGTACCTATGTTCGTTGTGCGTATTTGCATATTCTTTGTGCATATTTGCATATCTTTAGGGCATAAATAGCATATGTTTATTACATATTTATTGGGCATAAACATCCGGAGTCTACTTATGAGTGTTAGTGTATACATTCTAATTATTCCCAAATTAAAAACATACGTGTTATATGAACCAGAACTAAATGCGTTACACGGCAGATGAATTTCCGTTGCGCAAAATCGAAATGCAGCAGCGATCCGATTAAATAACTTGAAGCAAAACACAAGGAACGAACTGTTAAGTTTGAAAATCGTCTTTATTCTTAGATCGAATTAATTTACTCCTGGCACGATCGTTACAAACGGTTCACGGTTCTTCGACCGACGCATTTTCTTGTAAATGACGAAAGAACATGCGCTTCTCGGAGTTGGTAAACAAGTAAATTAGTACGACAACAAGTAGCTCGACAAAAAGTATACGGCAATGGAAGCGCATTCATTATACCCCGGTTAAGAGCTATTGAAATGAGCGTCTCAATGAAAAGGTGTAATACTCCCTTTTGCGTAGAATCTTTCTCCCATCGCGTGCGAAATAGATCTGAACTTATGACCTTCCCAGTGGAACGGACGTGCACATACGTGATCGCTTAATACTAATTGAGACCGAAATAACGAGCGTATGAGTAAAATTAACTGTACCGTGCTATCGTTCAGGTTTTACCGATGTGCTGTTCATTATAATCTACTGTATTTGAAATCTCGGCCTTTTTTTATTGTAGATTACACTGTTCAACACGAATTTCATTTTGCAACGTTCACTGATTGATCCTTATAGAGGTCCTCGAAAACATAAATCAGCAAGCGGAATGTACTCAGTTCCAGTTTTTGTGAAAACGTGCTTTAGTGAAAATGGTCGATTTCGAAAAACAAATTGGTATTACGTGAATACAAAAAAAAAACATAGAAAGTTGAAGTTCATCTAAAAAAACACAGGAGAATTTTCGGAACAGACTTAATATTTAGCTTTAGTGTCACTTTTTAGTATTGGGAAACATCTGTCAAAGTTTAGGAAAACTGTACATTACTAGATTCAGCGTACATTTCTGAGGGAAAAACTGCTTGCGAAAAATGTTATGGCGGTTTTCGTTTTACCATAATTCCAAAGTTATCTCCGAATAATTATCAATCTAGGGATAATTCTAGAAGGATATCCTCTGTGAGATAAGATTATATATCTACGATTTTTTGTAGCTGGTAAACTGATGAAATACTTAGCGTGTACCGTTTGGTTTTGTAATTTCTGACTTCAACGAGTTTGATTTTTGTTGCCCTGCAGCTACGGTTTTTGTTGAACTCTGACATATTGAATTACCGGAAAAGTAATTTCGCTTAGTGCATATGAAACGTCAGCGCTATATGTGTCGGTAATTATGAAAGTGCCCGATGTCAAATATTTCATTATTCATTTTGTTTCTCACTGTTGTACATCATAAACTTATAGAAAAGCTATTTTCAAAAGAAAGTCGATAATTGAATAAAATTGAATTAAATAGTTATGTTATTACGTGAAACTCAATTAATATGCAGAGATAGCAATTTAAAAGTATGTAAAAGTCCAAATATCTCGAAAGGAAAAATTAGTTAATTAGTTTATATTCATAATTACTACAATATATATAAATTAATGAATTTGACACTGGTGAGTAGATGAAAGGATGTCAAATCATGAAGAAAATGATACTATTTACGAAATAAATTGCTAATACGTAAAAGATGTTTTCTCTTTAAAGTTAAGGAATAGAAAAGATGTTTGACTTTCCTTCTTTGAAGCTTCATAAAATATATTTGAGTCTTACAAATTACTTAGGCCAAGAGTTGTGAGATTTTTAGTGTATTTTCAAATTATTGATAATTCTATTGTTATTTTATCACTATAGATCTTACAATCTTACATTTACTTTAGTTTGCTTTATCGATTATATTTATAGTCTTCGAGAATACTTCCCCAATGTGTCAGGGACGTTGCAACGATTGCAACGATGCAATAGTAATCGCGTGCAATTTTTAATAGAATAAGATATTTGATTGAGTTTGAGAAAAACATAGAAAAGTGTCGAGTCTGTAATATTTTCTTTTTCTCAATTCAATATCACTTGTAACTACAGTATCATTATTTTAAAGAAACTGCAATTTGCATATATAAAATTGTTCAATTCTCCAAAACTAATCATGTTTTATTAACTATTTTTTGTATACACTTTGTATCAAATAACAAACCGCTTTGAACAGTGCGTCAGATAATTTATGACTACATTTTAACGGTAAAGTATATTCATAGAAATAATAAATATGATAGTTTTCCCAATACATAAAATTCACTGCCCATTCAAAAACGAAATTCTACATATCTGAAAATTAAAAGTAAACGACTCAGATGATTGTTATAATTACTATGTAGCACAACGAAAAACACCCATCCCTCGGTTTACACGGTAGATACGTTCCTACAAAAATCGTGCAAAGCGAAACACAAAATTTATACGAATTAGAATGATATGTTCAATTAATCTGCAAATTGTGTAAATTGATATAAAGGGAATAAAGAAAAGTTAAGGGCATGTTCATTATAACCATGTAAAATGTGGTTAGGATTAAAAGAAAAACAAGGGATTGGTTCATTAATTTTTAGAGACTATTTGATGCTTATACTACTTCAACTTATTTTTGAAAACGAAAAACATAAATGTTAATGTTGTTCTGACATGCAAAATTTCTGCACCTTTGACTTACAATTAGACGTTTTCTTTCTTCTCTGAAATATATTAAAAGTGAAATAGGGGAGAGCGGGGCTAAAAGTTCCGATTTTTAGTTAACTTCAAAATTTGTTAAAATACTTGCTTTTAGTATTCATACGATGTAACTTCGATATTAAGGAAGTTCGAGCGAATCTAATGCAAAAAAACTTTTTCCAACTTTAAGCTTTGAAACTCTGTATACATGTAATTAAATACTCGATTGATATATCCTAAAAAATTTGAAACGATCCTCCGTCTAGTTTCTTTGAAAAAAAATGTTAAAAATTACATTTTTTAAGTACTTATACACAGGCTCTTATGGCTGACAAGCTGTACTCGCGTCTTTTTCGATTTTTTTCGATATTAACCTCCCAACTTTAAGGAAAACAAAACTATGTGTAATAAACTTGAATAATTGTAGAATAAGATTAGATTTCAATAATATAACCTTACCGATGTAGTTTCGTTGATAATTTAACATAAACTTTATTTGTTACTCATGCTTATTGGTAGCCGTACACGTTACTGAACGTTTGGCAACGTTGCGAGAACAGCTGAGAAAAGTATAAGGATAGAAAAAGAGATAGAGAGAAAGAGAGAAGATAGAAAATTTATTTTGTCACATTAGTTCAAAAATTGTAGTTTGAAGCAAATTAGAATAATTTTAGTTCTTGAATAAATGAATGAATAAAATATATAAAGCTATAAATTAATGAAAATAATATCACAATAATTATATTATAAAGAAAATCAACTGTGTTTATGTTTTTAAAAACTAAAATATTCGATGTCAGTATGAAAACGGGAGTATAACCTCAAATTAAATAAAAATGTAAATAATTACCTATACATTTTTTTTCTTTTCTTTTACAATAATTGCAATTTTTGGTTTTGAAATTATTGTTCCTGCAATCAATCCGAGCTTTGTTACTCTTGATAACATTTTGTCTCCATTTCACAATATTTTTTTTTAAAAATCGACAGTTAAATCTGTGCATTTTTGCAAATTATTTCCATTCACTCATGGACTAAAACACTTAAATTTGATAATGCTCTCTCCGTGCTCTCTAACTATAGTACATAGGAATAACAATACGCTGTTGCCAGATCTTCTTATTCAAACGGATGAGTCAAAAGTCACGTAGTCATTTCGTTACTTTTGTTAATTAAATAAATAATATTTAACAATTTTTGGATTAGATATGTTATTATAAATTGAAATAATGAATTTTTATTACTATTACAAGAATTGAAAATACAGAAAAATTCAATTACTATTTTGAGTCATTAGTTACGCTCGAACTTCCTTAAGGCAGTTATTTGGGTAATTTTTTGAGAGATTCTTTTATTATTAATTTTTTAATGCCTAAAGTCGGAAAGTAACAACTTACCCCGACTTGGGGCAAGTTGTTAACAAGCCGGGATAAGTTGTTACCATATCTGTTAAAGCTATTATTTGTGAAATAAAAAACAATAAATGATTAAACCAAGTCTGTTTATTTAAGTACTACTCAACAATATCGTACGAATCATTCGTGAGATAGACCACAAATACCAAATGGGAAAATATTTTCTTACGTGGACCAGCGAAGCACGTGCTGTCGTTCCGTTGTTCCGGGTCCCACTCATTTGTTTAAAATGGCTATTGTCGGTGCAATGCGGCGTTCCATTTCATTACGAATTTACACAATATTCTTATCTCTTCTCCTCGCGGAGTTATTTCAATCTGAACAACTTACCTCGGTAACTTTTAGCCCCGTTCTCCCCTACAATACATATGACTTTCACGTTTGTAATTAAATTTTCTCAAGGGTTGTTTAGGTAACTTTTGATAAAATTTTTAAAGGAATGCATTCACTAACATGATACTCTTTTAATTTATAAATGGCATAATACAAAACAACGAAAATAAAGTCAAACAAATTTTTTCTTTCTTTTCATTAAAAAACCGTGTAAATTGAGTACCGCGCAAATTGAGAGACAGGCGTACGTACTGTTATCGAAATAAAAGTAGCATAGAAAATTGCTCCAACAATTCATTTTACTCCACGACTTCCATACTTCTAACGTTTTTTCAACGCCGCGATCACTCAACGTTTCATGGGACATTCTTTCTTACTTTTCTCGAGGAAATTCCATATACACTTATAGAATTCTAGTCCAGTGTGGGTGAAGTTCCAAGGATAATTTTGACTCAGTTTCGATCGACGATAAAGCAGCAGATGTGTCAGATATTTCCCAAGAAATGCGGCATTTCCTGGGAAGGATGCGCGGCTACTTGCCAAAAACGTGGATTGCCCTTGTACGCGTTCGAGTGAGCTCGAGTTTTTCAGTCGTTAAACGGAGGCCCACGAGGCCACGTTTCTCGAACATTGGCACAGTCTTACGATCGTAACATATCATTATTTATACATATCGAAAAAGAATAAAATTCTTTTGCTCCACTTCCTTGTCGAGTGATCGTGCTAATAAACGCATTGCGTATTTTGCTCGTTGTAATCAAGTTCCCGCACTTTTTTTACACCGGTTTCAATTTTTATAATTATAATCTTACTATCTTACTTACACTTGTGCCGCGATTTGTTTGTGTAAGACTTTGCAATATTTTGCTATCTTTACGTTATAAAGAGAGAATGGTATTAGTTATAATTTCTTCTAGTATCGATACGCGAATATGATAATATTAGAAATCAACAAATCTTGTGTTGTTTTCATCTAAACTTTCCAAATTGATTAACACGAAATTTTGGATTACTTGTATGGAATGTATTGATTGAGTTTCCTCGGTACTCATAAATCTAGAATTATGATAACGATTCTCTTTGATAATCAGAAAATTTTGTGTTCTTTTTATTGAACCGTAGTTTGCTGTAAGGCCCTGTTACCTTAACGATATAATAAGCGGAATTATTTATACTTTCTTAATCGATACGCGAGTATAACAGAGTTCAAAAGTAATCTTGATTACTTCCACGTGAGAACTATAATTTTAATTCTTTCCTTACCGACAATCACGAAATCTCAGTTTCAGTTCTTTCTATTAATATATATTTGTATCGAAAATCGATCGTTTCTCTTCGGTAACATGGCACTACGAATTTATGAGATTCAAGGTAAGCCATATCTGTAAACACTGGCAGTCGATTTAACTACAGAAACATATTTTTAATGCGTTCACGTAACTCCTGTAGAATAGAAGTCTTAGTATTATCTAATACCAAGTGCACAGTAGCTATCGGTAGTTTTAAACGAATTAAATTATCCTCCACGAACAAGGGCTTTGTTGGTCGTACCTGTTCCTTAGACTCTTGTCATTTCACAGAAGAGTCTTCCACGTAACTAACATTCTTAGTCGCTCCATGTTCTACACAAGTTTATTTCAAACTAAACAAAATGCAGTTGCACAAAAAATACTTCACCATGACATCGACTCGAATGTCAACAAGAATCGGTGATAACTCATTAAAAAAATACCATTTAATCGAATCATTTCTTCTTATTAATACGAAATTGTGGTATATTTCAGAAAGCGAATTGGGGACAAACTTCCGACGAACCGGTTCCTTGAGGATACCAAAAAGTACCGAGAAAAATGACAATGATCCGAATCGTCTTACCATGTCCTCGTATACTACGAAATCCTCGTTGTCCTTGTCTTTAACTTCGGATGAATCCGATGGCAGTTCGGTCCGGCCCGCCAGGCATTCCGCACCTGCGGTCGACGCTCCTGCGCCGGAATATCTTGCACGGAGCCTTCTGCAGCTTGGATGCCCTGTCGTGTCGATGCCCACGTAAGTCTTTGCTCGATTTATTGCTCGTGAGTGCAATTGTGTTTGTGCCTGTGCCTACGTATATACTGGTTTAATAGAATTCTTCGGACACGCGGAGAAAAACGGTAATTCCCGGTGATGCGACGTCATTTATGAAAGGATATTGCGTAGGCTTGTACGGGATAGGGTGATTCGTCGTTGCGCAATGTAGGTACCAGTTCTTTTTCTGACGGAGGGAAACATTGTATGTGTTCATTGAAGATGTATGTGTCCTTGGGATACGATGAGTTTTCCATTCGGCTTATTTTTGTGCCATTATTTGTGAATGATTCTGTTGTGTTATTTCTAACCTCGCATTTAGGCAGGTTGGCTTTATTATTGTTATGGATTTCTTTTCTTGTTACGTTTTCGTGCATGTAGTTTATGAATTAAAGGTTGTTAGGTAAGTGTTGTCAGTCGTGAAATTGTATGGAACTTCTTTTTACGCGTATTCCTTGTTAGGAAAGTAAAAACTTATTTAAAATTGAGAGGCACATTTGAGGAAGAAATTTGACTCGCTAATGGAATTTTATAGTTATAGATATTCTTTTTAATGGCCGCTTTTGTGTTGACTTTGTATCTTTCTGTTTTGAAAAACGAATTAATTGGTGATTTCTTGGAAATGAAGATTTAAACTTCGCTGGCAGACTTACTTCATTCTGTTTGCACTCATACATGTATGTATACTCATTTGAGATATTTTCGTATCAACAAGGAATCAATTAGAAGTCAAAGTTCAAATGTCTCTAGTAGATTTATCCAATTACATTTAACCTCAAATTTATCTACAATTCTACTACTACTCCACTTACGAACAAGATATTACTTCGTGATTGAAGTTACAATATTGGAAAAAATTCTACCAATCATTTTATAATTGTAAGAAAAAAGATTTTTGTATTTCAAATATTCCAACTCACATGTAAAATGTGACGCGCAAGGTTCTCTAGAAGTACATACATCTACTTTACCCAACGATCTCTGCCCTACTTGTTACGCCACTGTCAGCTGACGTTTCTACCGGTTGTCCCTTTAATGAGGAAGTTATTTTTATTTCGCGGCCAGTTAGCTCGTACAGCAATTAAACATCTGCCGTGAGCGCATAGCGATACGAGACTGTGCACGTGCAGTCGCTCTCGTGTGTTACACGTTTCCCTGCCGCCTTGCAGCTATCGCGCAAGAATAAGAACGCAAGGAAGGAAGGGAGTACGCATATAATAGGAAATCCGGGTAACACATTGCGATCAGCTGACCGGCATACCCGCGATCCCTCTATCGGTCGGTTTTCAGATAGCCGGTGCAACGACGCATTCCTGAGAGTGTTGGTATTCGTGTACGTCGTTCCATACGCTCGTAGGTACAATAGCTATACCTATACTGCTACCGTGATATTCGGTCAATAGCTGACTCGGCTGGCGCAGACGCGCCGAAACAGCTGAGTGTGCGTTCACGTACATCCAATGGTGCTGTACCATTGGTGTACGTACTTACATCTCTGTAAAAGTGTTGACGAACATCGCAGAGAGTCGCACGAGTGCAAACTGCAGCGGGTTTCATGCACCGCATTGCTGTATTTTTCGTGGAAAGTTTCGTGGTACGCGCGGTTCATCTCTTCCTGTCTCGTTAGAATGTGAGGCTGGAACTGTCACGAGGGAGTCGTGACTCGAGAGACGTCTAGAGTTGTCGGACTTGATTGAGATTGAGATTGAGATTGATACAAGCAGAAAATTCAAAGTCACACTACGAGAATTTTGACCAATCGGTAATCCGTACGTCCATGATTGACATTCGTCTAGTCATCGTGAGAGAAGAAGATTAATGGGAAAGAGAGAGGGAGATTTCCGGAAGGTGAATTAACACGTTAAACTTCCACTTTTAAGGATTATCTTAGAACGCTACCGCGTTTACATCGGACGACGATTGGGAATTCGCGTAGTTTACATTTTTAACACGACGTCCTTTCGGTGTAAGACAGAATGAGAACCGGAAGGAAGATATAGGTGCATCGAGATAATTGGAGTTGCGATTCGTGGGAGAAGACCTAATTCCGAGTTGGTTTTGCATGTGATTGTGTAAGCAGCAACGCAGGACAGTGGCGCCCCTCTACTGGACTGCTAGCTACGATAACACTCATCGCAGGTGTGATTTTTTTAAAGATCTCTTTTTGATTCTTATCTGTCTTTGTTTCCACATTTAAGATATACATCAGATCATACGTTCAATAAATTGTTTCTCACGGGAAGTCACAGTTTAAGGAATTCATTGATGTCGGATGACAGTCTTTACATTTATTCATTATCGTTTTCTTTACACCCTTATCGGTTTGTTATTAAGTGGAAAATTTGACAATATCAGCTAGATTACTTGATATTGAAACGTTTCAAAGACTAATTAGACAATTATAGTTGTTCTTCATTTTTAATAACGATGTTTTATCTATTGGCAATACAAAGGAATTGTGCTTAGATCGTACGCTGTCTGTGTGCGGATTAAAGTAATTCGTCGATTGAGACATACTCGGATAATTACTTGCAGCTGTTAGTTCTCGTTGACTTCTTTCGTAATAGGAAATTTTATGTCTCTGCCGTTGTCAAAGCACTTTTAATAAGATGTACAGTGCTACAATTTGATAGTGTTTCATGTTGTTCGGTATATGTAATTGACTACTTCGTGATATTGCGACTTTCAGTTGTCTTCGTGAAGAATCATTGTCAGTTACATTTCCTTAGAAATGATGTATTTTTTCAGTTCCCTATAATTAAAACTTGCTATCCCATTTAAAAGCTGAATAAAGAACTAGATGTATTATATAATGTTAATAGTATTATTTTAAGTAACATTTTCAAGCCAATTTCGAAGTATATTTGTAAGAAATATGTCTTTGAGAATTAGGAATGAAATTATGAGTTCTCAAGGTTAAAATTATTTTATTAGATAATAGAATCAGAGATATCTGGTTTGTTCTCTTAAAATCATAAGAAGTCCGCAACTTTTAAGGTTACGTAAGATTAATCATTTGGTTAAAAATGTTTTTTGATTCTCCTATTTTCAAATACGCAGCACACAAAAATATAATTAATGTTACATTTTATTATATGTAGTTGGTGTTTTTATTATATCTAATTACGTGGATGAAGTATTATATAACAACAGACTATTTTCTTTAGGAAAAAAAATATCAGATAATT
The DNA here is from genome assembly GCA_910591515.1 of Cerceris rybyensis. Classification (NCBI taxonomy): domain Eukaryota; kingdom Metazoa; phylum Arthropoda; class Insecta; order Hymenoptera; family Crabronidae; genus Cerceris; species Cerceris rybyensis. Next base: position 922,567 of record OU342789.1, read on the forward strand.
TTATTATACTCGGCGTTGTCTAATATTATTCCATTCTGCTTAATATTAATTGCAGATATGTATTCCCGGGTAATTATCTCTCCTGTCAACAAAGAAACATTGAATAACCGGCACAGTTTCATTTCCTTTGATATACCTATATGTAATTTTCATGAATTCTCTGTATCACGGTTACGAAAATAGCATAAATAATGAGTTATTGTTACATGAAATTTACAATTCCAACAAAAATTGATTATACTTTCTTTGTTTAAATTCAACGCAAAGCGATAAATGTAGCTACTTTTTTAATATAAAGTGTAATCGATTAAACAATTGGATAAAACGTTATCGATTATTCGATAATCTGCGGAATAATCAATTATTTTGAAAGAATTATCCCTAATGTTCGGGTTTAATTTAGGTGTTCACCCCATAGATTTCTAATTTCAAATTCAACAGTTGAAATTGATCATCACCCTACGGGAATTTTTCTTTACGTTATAATTTAATATATCATAACGTTGGTGCACTGCAAATCCAAGTGTGTTAAAAGCGGGTTATTTAAATGCACCAAAATGTGTGAGCACACTTCATTAACACGTCTAAACGTGGAAATGCAATCATGTGCATTAAAATAAAACACTTGAAAAAAAGTAACGTGTACTTTTAACACATCTAATGCATTATTTTACACGTTTTATCCGAGGAAATAAATAATGCATTTTTTTTTGTGTGTTACATTTTAAACTCACTTCATTTTTATGCACAAAAGTGTATTCAAATTAAACGTTTCGTTAGAATTATACGTTTTGCGCGTTAGCCGTTTGTATTTTATCTATTTAAATGCATTATGTTTGTTCAATCGTTGGACGCTTCGTACTGAAATTTCGCCACGAGGTGTCGTCCGAATTTCTCGAAGTTTATTTTATATATTCTGGTGAATAAAAGACGAATAAAATTCAGGAAAAGAATTACTTCCCGGCCTTTTGACTAACAATAAGATCAAAATGTGTAGTACCTGTTCTTATCAGTTTAATATCTGATATACTCCTCATCTAGTCGTTTACACGACTGTGTTATTTAATAGTATATATAATAATATATATGATATATATAATATGTTTTTAAAATATTGAACAATCATAATAATAATATATAATATAATTTTATTCAGTTCTGTGAATAATTGATTTACCTGTGTGTGTGTGTGTGTGTGTATTTATATTTACATTTTAAAATAACACATTTATGTGTTTTAAAATACCACACCGGGAAACGTCTAAATAGTGACTACAAGGAAATAATACGTTTGTGTGTTTTAAAATAACGCACTTGGATTTGCAGTGTGATTGAAAATCGATCTAATACTTTAAGTTCTAAGCAAAATAACCACGGCAATTAACACTACATTTACGAAGGTGGTTAAACGGTTTTATTCTAAATTTGTTGTAAATATTCCTGAGGTACCTGAAGCTGTTTCTCTTCTAATTGTCAACGTCTGTTGTGTAAATTGCAGGCAATTAAAAAAAAGAATCCTTTAATACAGTCTGTTTATATTACATAGATATAACATTGCGAATTTTTTAAAATTAATATTGGAGAAGGTCAATTAATAATAACTAACGTTTAAATGTATATAAAATATATTACATTTCTTCGATGCTTCATTTTACTATATATGTTTAATGTAAATCTGATTGTATCCGTCAGATAAATCTTTCAACCTGGAACATAACTCGTTTAATATGATTTTCATTACGTTCATTATGTGACGAGTTAATTTTAGACAATAGTTTTAATTGGTTCACTCTGCATATTGAATCTCCGGAGAAAAGTACATACTAATTTACTAATTCATTATGGAATCATGGCGTTGCCAAGTTTCTGTAGAACACAATTTGTTATAGTAGTAGATGTTGATCTATGAAAGTCAAACAGAACTGTGGGATCGATAATGGTTTATATATAGCAAGAAAAAAAATGATGTCGAGGCATTATTTCTGCATTAATGACGCGGTAGCAGCAATATAAGTTATATTTATTAACCATTTCCCTTGGAATATCGAGCCCCGCTCATAGCACAGATGATGGAATGCAAATTTAAGGTTTACTAAAAACTCTAAACTATAAATCGAAAAATATAAATTGTAAACGAAATTCAAGTAGTACACAAATTGCTCCACTTTCAATTATACAATAATTGTCTCGCCGTTTCCTTAATGGAAAGGTGGTTTGGTATAAATAGAATGATTAACGTCGGCGACTAGTAAAGACAAAGTGGTTAACGTCGGGGATTACCACAGACAGAATCGTTAAGGTCGGGAATTAGCAGCAACATAGGATTTAAATTGAGGATAAGTAGAATGATTAAATTCCGGGATTGCCAAAATGAAGACAGTTAATTGCGAGATCACCATGAAGAAAATGACTAAATTTGACGCTTAGCAAAAATAAAATGAATAAGTCGAAGGATTGTGAAGAATATGTGCTTGCTTTATTTTAGTGATGTATAGTATACATATCTTCTATATATATACATGTGTAAAGCTCAAATACCACTGACTGACTGACTGACTGACTGACTGACTCACTCACTCACTCATTCACTCACTCATCACGTAATCTCAAAAACCACAGAATGGATTGCAATGAAATTTGGAACATACCTTCCCCTTGGGTCTTAGGTGCTCACTAAGAAAGGGTTTTGAACAATTCGAAATTTTAGGGGGGTTTTGGGGGGTTAAAGTATAGACCAAACTCATCAACGCAGAGCCGAAACTACTTGACCTAGAAATTTGAAATTTTGTATGAGCGTTCCTTCTAGGGTATAAGTACCCACTAAGAAAGGATTTTTCAAAATTGGAAATTTTAAGGTTTTTTTTTAGTTTCGAAGCACGTAAAATATTGCAGGTTTTAAATGATTGAATATATATTTTCGAATATGGATTATCAACGTTAAACTTAACTTTTACTAATTTAAGTAGTCCTTAATGCTAATGATATTAAACCGTAGCGAAGCACGGGAACTTTCAACCAGTATGATAGTAAAAGTCATTGTAACAGCAGTTCGCCAAGTCAGCATGATTGAATTTGATAATAAATAATCATAGAACAATTTAATTTTATGATCTTGAAAAACAAAAGGTTTGAATTCAAGAAAACATAAACAATCCGTATCAAGAAAAATATAAGTAAGTAGGTAAATGAATAAAAGATACCTTCAAAGTCAAAGGGTTAAATAAAGTAATATACAATGTCCTACTATGTTATATCAGTTTTTTTAAGTTTCAAGCATCACCCGCTATTTTGTAAGACAACAACAAAAAATACGTTTCGCTACTTCAATAGACGCATTACATCCACATTGCGTCTATTTATCTACTAGGTGTATTGAAAAAGAATGTCGTCATTTAAATACAAAATGTAAGAATTGAATTTACAAATATTAATCCAAAACATAATTTCCACTGTTTGATGTAATCTCTCTCCATCGATCTGACACAGCTGTAACACCACGCTCCAATATACTACGTACGCAATAAAACTCACTGGGTTTTGATTCAAAATACTCAATGAGTCCTTTTTCCACGTCTTCATGTTTTCAAAAAAAAACGACAATCTTTTTCGGTATTCCTAAAATATGTTCGCTATATAAATAAATTGTATTTATCGCTGAAATTCCTTGTTATTTATATAAGTTTATTCCTAATAAGAGGTTACATGGCATTTCGTGAAAAAATTATATTCTATTACTACGAGAGTTAGGAAAACTTTGTTCTTGAAGAAATTCAACATTTGTTTCATTGCTTTTTTCAGACCTCGTAGCGGAGTCGGGCCTGACCCTCCGCACAGTAGTGACAGCGATGAATATTCCGCAACTCATAGTAATCAGCAGCAGCAGCAGCAGCAGCAAGCAGGTCATGGACATGGGCATGGACATGGATATGTCCAAGGGCAGATGGATACTCTACCCAAAGTCCAGGTGTCGGGACCACCTAACACCGATGAATCCGCTTCCATCATCAATGGGTGAGTCGAATGCTTTGTTTGCGTATTTTGCAAAGTTTTAATATTCGCCGTTTGACGAGTCCGAACCGATATATGCATTGTTGAGTTTACTAAGTGTGTTAGGTAAGGCGGAGGTGTCGTGAATGCGACAATCTTTTTAAAGTCTGAGTCTGATAATATTATTAGAGGTATTTACAATAAAAATCCAGAAGGAATCTTTAGAAGGCGTCTTTATTCACTGCAAATATAAACACATTCTTACGTTGTTAGCAGTAATAGGAAATTATTAATATAATTCTGAGTTTTTAAATAAGTCGGAACTATTGGTTTCATGGCTATTTTATAAGGTATTATCGTAGATTGTTATGGGTAGGTTATCAACAGTACATCTATATAGATCCAGCGAGTCAAAATGACTTGTACTGAAATTTTTCAAAATGTTGACATTTGTTGAGCTGGGTCCTCCTTAATTTTCTACATCTATCTTATAAATCATGAGAGATTAAATCAGTTTAGTTATTTAGCTTTTCGCGCATTTCATTCTCTTTCCTCTAATTTTCTTATATATTATCTTCAAATATATTAGGAGTACAAATAAGTTTCCGCCGTTTTAAGAACGATGGTGTTACACAAGGCTTAGGTTAAAATTGCCTGATGAAAATTGGCATAAAGTAAGTTTGGTCATATAATAACAGAACCTTAAATTATTATTGACTTCATATCAGCATCATATATATTTTTTTCGTCCAAAGATGTCTATTGTGCCAAATAAGTATCATTTGTGGGAACTTTTAATCTATTATGTATATCTCTTTAACCTATTAAGGCCCAAAGTTGCGTTAACGCAACATTTCACTTCTAATTTTTTTTTTTCGGGGAATCCGATTAATTTAATTTATATTTTGACCTACGTCATAGTAAAAGAACATACCTTAGCCATACCCACTTATACACTTATACGTCAATCGACTTTGAATGTCATGCGGTTCAACGAAGAACGCCGCTGCCAAATTGAACTTATCTTATCACTTTTAAATGATAATATCTACGTAAGTAGTAATGTGAAGTGTACAACGTGCTGTTAAATACATACCTATTTTTACCTTGACTATCTCTACTTTATAAAAGTGTGATTTGAATAAAAATAGTTTCACTTCGAAAAAAATGACGAGACTTTCGAGATAAGGTTGGCCTTCAACGTCTGAAAAAGTTCTTTCACTTGTGTAATCATCTCATCCTATTTCCTCTACATTTTTAATTATAAATTCTCCAAAAATTTCCCAAATTCTAAAATTACATTCCACTTCTCAATGTTGCATAATGAGATTCCGTAACATGATCTCCTGTCCAATCAATCTGATGAAAGCATCTCAAACTATTCGCTTGGCGCGCAACGTCTCTTTAACGGACGGGTTGGGACTAGTCTGTCTTTCTCGATTTTTGGGCACATTTTAAAAGAATTAAGTAAACATGTATGCGTGATTTATAGAGTTTTAGTCTTATTAAATTATTTATTAACATTTCGTATTTTTTATGAGAGTGATATTTTGTAAAACAATCGTCCTTGTGAAGTGAAACCTGACAAAATTGATATATGTATATATATATATTTATATATGTGCCCATAATTGTGAAAGTGGTCTGATTGTAAGTCATATATTTCTTGTTTCGAGATATTTAATGAATTGCATTTGAATGAATTAAAAAATATTTTTTTATTGTGCAACATTTTAATTTAGAATTGTATTAGTCTTGATTAATGGAAATTTATTATGAATATGAAATTTTGCATGAATTTCATACGGAATTGTTGTTTTAAAAGTTTGAATTGACTTAGACCATTTTCAAAATTAATTGAATATCCTATAAAAGCCTTAAAGTAATAAAAAACTAGGAGTCTCATTAGAAACAATAATTTTAATGAAATAATTCGTGAACATTTATCAATTATTTTTAAAAAGTAATCCATTTTTATAATTTTAGGCTTTTATCATTATGAGTTTTTAAGTTTCTTAAAATGTTCCTGAAAAACTGAAGGGATGTATGGTAGTAAACACATAATATCTTTATGTTTTTCTTCCGTTACTAGTCTAGTGGTGGTGTATAATGGAAGTAATTTAATATATCCGTATACAGGTAGCCCTCCTACAACACAGTATCCTGTAACACGGTTTCGCTATAACACGATTTATGAATTGCGGAAACCCTTCTACAACACGGCATCCTATAACACGGTTTCGCTGTAACATGATAAGAAAATTGCAAAAACCTTTATACAACACTGTACTTCTATAGCCGCTGCGTGGCTTGCCGTCTTAAAGATACAGTGTGGCGCAAACTATTTTGATTTCATCTCCGTGGTTAGAAAACAGAAGTATTTCACGCTGCTGATCGGCAGTCTGTGTCCAGCTACGGTGTGTCAAAGAATAACTTTTTCGTCTTTAAGATATAAAGGAGAAATTAACATTGACCTGGTAAGAACCAGAAAGCAAAGTAAAATTACAGATCTTTTAAAGAGGAAAGAAGATACAAAAACTTTAAATGAAGAAAAGAGTTCTGAAATTGAAGGCGATGTTATTCCACCAAAAAAACGTTCTCGACTGACTGTACTGAGCAAGACGATGAAGAAATTAATTAAATTATAGTTGCAGTACACTAATTTATATTTTTTGCATTTATATTTTTAATAAAAACTAAGTTGTTTATGTAGAATTAAAAAAAATATTTGTTTTTAATAAGTTTTCGGAACGTAACCCCTCTTTTTGTACTGGCTCTGGGTCTCATACAACACGGTATCACACAACACGGCATTTTCTAGGAACTTATCTACCGTGTTATAGGAGGGTTACCTGTATTTTTGGTCTCCCTCTTTTAGGTGAAAGATCTAAAACGTAATTTAGAGTCATCTAAAAAAATTTTATAGAACATCTTATAAGGTTCATTTTGCAAAAATCTCATTAATTGGCTTTGCAGCCAAAAGACAGATTCGCCCGCGGTATTTTTTACCCTCCTTGTCGTTGAATCTTTTAGTGGTTTCGTTGAAATAAAATCCGGCTGCGACATTTGTTTTGCCGAAAATGTATTTCTTCTTCTACACTTTTCTATCAATTCATAATAACGCTTAGGGTTGTATAAGTAATTGGCTTTTTTTATTTTCATTTCTATCAACCCGAAATCACGGTCATTCGGTAGAAAGGAATGACCAGATACCAAAAACTTACGGGTATGTTTATATAATTTTGTTACATTTTTTACTTAGACCATTGTCATAATTAACACTAAATGAATTCTATATAATGTCGAAATTACAACCGCTATCTAATGGTTCATTTTTGACAATATCATAAAAATTACATTGAATTAATTTAGTTTATAATAATGTGGTGTGAAATAACTGATAAACTCATTTTGTTTAAATTTTGATTTAGACCACTTTCATAATTATGGACACATAAGTATATCTTGTTTCGTTTCTTTTTTTCTTTGAGCTGCAGATTTCTTTTTCCTGGGATCAATAATTTCACTCTAATCACTAAAAATGTAAATTTTTACGGTTATGAAATTACTTAAAAATGCCGGCTAAAAAGCAAAGCTGTGCAGTAGGATCAACTGAGACAGATAGTACAATATACTATAACTAATGGTACCAAAAAGAGATAACACAATATGCGTAAAATAAAGAACTAACGCAACGTACTAAAAATTCAAGCAAAAACGTAAATCCACGTTGCCCCTCCTGGGAAGTCACAAAGAAAGAACGTAAATTTACGTGACCCACCCGTTAAGTGTTAATATCCGTCGCTCGAATAGTGGATACAGTTATTGATATTCTGCGATGCGGTGCGTTCTTTGAGTATTTCACTGCACAATCGACGAACTTATTCGTAAAGAAACTTGACAGTTAGTGAAAGAGATATTGAAAACCGGCCGAATCGCTTGTGTGACATTATTCTTAGGATTTTGGACGTTGCACAGTTGATAGTCATACAAAACTGAATGTTTTTCCTTTACGAAAGACCGGTTTCTTTATGCGTCGATGTTGTTTTATCGCTCGTTATGTGGTGGCTATATTACAGACTGAAAAACAGATGGTAGAGTAATACCGTACTTTCGTTCGAAAGACTGTTTAGGTTGTGAAATTCCATTAACCGAATTTGAATAAGAGACAAGTCTCAGTTAAAATTCAAATGCCACGTAAATCCCGAGTTTTTAATTCACCAACTACACCTGTATAATTAACGACTTATGTATTTTGCATGCTTCATTGTTATAACGTTGAAGAAGTCTTGTGGTACATAGTTTTCTATGTGTTCACGCGTTTTTAGTGCAGTTGATAAGGTCTGATGTGCCTTATCGCACGATCACGATCCAGTTTTCTTTCCTTGGTAGATTTTTATTTAATTGACTGTCGTGAAATATTGTAAATATATAATATTATAACGTTAGACTCAGATATTTTTTTGTTTAAATATTCATAGTCGATCGATCGACGATTAAGTTATTGCTGAGGTGTGTCATTGAACACATCATGTTCGGTGATTTTTAATTTTTGTGTAGAATCTGATTCATAAAACGGGTCAAATTACTTTTGTAAATGATGATAAGAAATGAATTATAGAGGAAAAAGTCGAATGGGTATTTTTAGTGAACCAATGTCATTACTATGTGCGTTGGTATATTTGATGATTTTTCCTTACTGTAAAATTGGCAGATTTAACGAATTAATGAAACGAGGATCTTTGCAAATGTGAAACCATTCATTTTTTTCTTACTTTGTCAAACTGTGGGGAGATCATAGCAGAAAATATAATATAGTTCATTTGTGTTTGTATACGTTCTGCAATTTAGTACGTTTAGCAAAAAACTAGTAGTAGGACTTGCAGCATCGTGTGTACCATTTTAACAATAATAGATCTACAGTTCAGGTTTTTTTAATTTATTTATTTTTTCTATACTTGTTTCTAGTTTAGCCTTTAACCTTTAAGTGCTCCTTTATGTTTGAATGTTAGACAAGCTTGTCGGTATAAAATGTTTGTTTTATGTAACTGTAATTTGTATTCATTGAAATATTGGTTATTGTTATTTTATTGATTTTATTTTAATAATAAGAGACAAAAAACACTGCTTTTTAACTGAATCTTAAATAGTTTGTGTAGAACCAAAAATAGTTTACGCAAGTAAAAGTTTGAAAACCTTTAAAAATCCAACAGTCTTTATTGTATCCTTATATTAGGGGTACCGAAAAGTAATCAAAATTGGAGAAATGAAAACATAATTGGAAAGGTTTTTCAACAAAAAATCGAAGGACTTTTTGAAAAAGTGAATCGAACAACTATCTTTACGCTGGCAAAAAATGTTAGAAAATTATGGAAATTATTTTGTTGAATAGTAATTAATATTTCTTTAATAAATAAATGTTTTTCGCTAGCAAAAAAATAATTTTGATTACTTTTCGATACCCCTAATATTTCTCTTCCTCTATTTGTCGCGGTTTGAAATTAAAAAAGTAGATCCTTTTTATTTTTCGAGATACATTTAATCTCTTAAATGTCTCGTTCACTTTGAAAATACACATTTCCATTTTCTTCAAACCTCAAAAATTAAAAAACAGTTTCATTTAATCTGAGACTTTTAAAAGCTTTTAATCGTGAACGTTCTCTTCGACATGTAAAAAAGACAATTCGATGAAGATACTAAGCTTTTAATACTCTCTTTTTTATTTACAATTATATCTCTTCGTCGGAGTTTATCTCACAGATGTTTTAGCAATACGTTAATTACTCATATCGGATAAAATGAGATAGGATCGACGCTGGGGGATAATATTTTATACATTTTTCAATGTGTAATCTTAGAGAGATCAGATACCGATCGCGAATATAGCTTACATTTGTCTAATCAAAATTTTATCGCCCGTATGATTTTCTGTGAAATTCTGATATCGCCAAAATCTTAATTCGCTGAAACTAGATGTCATAGTGCTATATTTAATTTCTCTCGTAGAAACACTGATTATTCTACAATCTTTTATAATCTTATATTTTATTCTCTTCCTTCATCTTCTGCAATCTAAAACGTAGAAGACCGATAGCTCCTTAATTTCTTAACCCCTTCTTCAACAATAAGGTGTGATATTTATGGCACGCTAATTGAAATAGAAAATGTTGAAATTTTTCAAAAATTGCCAAATTGAAAATATTAGTAAATCATGAAAACGACAAAATTATTTCCATGTTATTGACGTTGCGTTAAGTCATACGACATATCATCAGTCATTGATAAATCTTTATTTCAGAAGTTCAGTTTTGATTTCTTGCTTGTACAGTCACAAAAGAAATCATAGGGCAAAGGGTTAAAGCTAGACTTCGAGGTCAGCGATATTCACGTAACGATTTTACCGGGGCTCCTACCAAACCAACGATATTCTTATTTCGTGATATTATCCGATCCAACCGTCCTTCATACACGTACATGCTATTAGCTGATTACTTCCGTAAAATCATGTGAAATTGCTTTCACGTTAATATACCTACGTGTAATTATCTAAATGTAAATTATTAATCATGGAGATTTAAGGATCTCGACGATAATGACACGGAGTTAGATAGCCGTAAGAAAGCGACCTCACTTGATTCTATGTTAAAATACGATAAGTCTCGATGTTGCCTTCTTTTTCAAGCGATATTCGTAGACAAGACGTTGTGTAGAGCCAGTTTTCTATTGGCAAATATATTCTCAGGATTGGTTGGTTATTTTTGGAGTAACTTTTACACACCCAAGGTAAATGGTGTCTGTTGGTCTAGAAATATCGTTAAAGAATTTCTGTCTATTCGAGGTGTAGACGTTTACGACTGCGTTTTCTATAACAGAGTGCGGGCGCAGTTTAAGTTCTGTCATGAAATTGCTAATAAAATATCAAGGAATTTTTAAATAATTTGTACAACAGGAATAATGTGTCGGTTAAACTTCTTCGATGTTTTAACAAAGACGACCAATATTCTAGACCGACGTTTAAAATTGTCAGGCAAAATTCCTGAATGACTTTGCGCAGACATTTATCGCTTTGCTTGTTGCAAAAATACCGTACCTTATCGTTGAGTAAATTGTGATGCAGAGATTTTCTTGCAATATGATTGTAGAATGGTAAAACTATGATTTTCCAGTGAGAATATCTGCAATCGAATTTTATGAACTATTTGAAATTATATAGTCATTTTTTTCTGAGGTTTTTTTTCTAAGTAACTACGTATTTGGAAAGATATTAATTGTGATACAATCTAAAAAACTAAGGAAAACGCCGACAAATAATTCGACAGAACGTAGAAGAAAGGATTTTAATAACAAAGTTGAATATAATTCTTGCAGAAGTAGAATGCCTTGCAAAAAATTTTTTAACTAATACCTAAAGTCTGGGATATATAAATTGCTATACATTTTTTAAATTTATTGTACATAAAATTTTTCTTATCTTAATTTCATTTTTATTTATATATAAATTAATGTTATTTAATGCATTAAACTTTATGGTAAAATATAACTTATACAATATGGTAATGTATAATCATAGCCTTTAAGAACATCAATACACTATCGCCAATGACCTTGCAGTCAATGTTAGCGCTAATCGATATTAAATAACAGTAATAAAAGAAAAATATATCATCGGCAAAATTTTATCTATGTTTCTTATAGTTCCTATATTTTATATGCCTATCTGCATCAAATAAGAATAAATAAATTAACAATGTATCATTTCAGTGACTGGTACACATCAGGCATAGCAATGGCATATCAAAATTGATATATAATCAGTTCACATTTCATCTATATTTCTTATTATCCATATATTCTATACATCCAGTAGAACATATATTTTCTATCTAGCAACAAGAAAAATATTAATGAGATACCATTTCGACAGCTGGTACACATTAGATATGCAAATACTATATCAAAATTTAAATATAATCAGTGAAGTTCCGTCTACGCGTCACATTGTCCATATATTCTATACATTTGTCGGCATATACATTTTGTATTTAGCAAGAAGAAAAATATTAATGAGATACCATTTCGACAGCTAGTACACATTAGATATGCCAATACTATTTCAAAATTTAAATATAATCAGTGAAGTTTCATTTGCACCCCTCCTTGTTCATGTATTCCATACCTCTATCAGTACATACATTTTATATGCAGCAGTAAGAAAAAAATTAATGAGTTACCATTTCGGTGACTGGTACGTGTCGAGCGTGTCTCCCTCACGGGTTAGTCAACAACAGGGGTCATTCACCCCATCCTCGAGGATTTTCTTCCCCCAGAGCGTCAAACCGCGTAGAAAAGTTGAAATATCAGTCTTGCATGACGTTTTCCTGAGCTGTATAATAATGATCGACGGTCATGGCATTTTTATCGATTCGCAGAAGAAGCCACTAACCCCTGTACTCTGTTGAAGTTAGATAAAACGAACGTATTAAAATCGTAAAGTCTCGCGTGGGATATGCAGCACGCGCATACGTTTGGATCGAACAGCGCAGAACTTTCCATCGCATTGCACGCCACGAACATTTTTAATTGCTATCGATTGTTGAGATTCTACAATATACTTCACCTATAAGCGGAGTTGTAATGAGAGGTTTCTCGGTTGAAAATAATGACACGCCTGCTTCCTGTTTCCTTCCGTGCATATTTGCATGCGACTATTCAGAGGATATCTTTACTGCTTTTATTGTAAGCTGTACTATTAACGAGTAACTGAAATATTTCTATTTTTTGGTACGCCACTTTTTTTAGTTTGATTGGTTTACATTGTGTATTTTACTTTATTAGATTAAAATGGAGTTTGGTAATATTTGGTGTATATATAGTACTTAAATATACTTTTGTATTTTACAATGGGTTGTGTAACTATTTATTAGGCATATTATTTTTATCAAAGAAAAATTGGTTGTCACAGAGATTACGGTGTCCTGAAACATAATCTAGGATTTAAGGTGAATTAATGATTAGTCTTCAATTTTTGTTCAAATTTTTAAAAATTTTTAACACCATTTCTCTTTTAGTTTTTGATGTATGTTCTAAACTGCAAGGAATTGAGTCGTACAATTTTCTTCCCACTTCACTCCATTTCATATATGCAGTATTATCAAGTACACTTATACTTAATTATCAATATTTCTAGCGTCAAAAGTACTGTGATCGACACATGTTTTTTCAATTCAATGCTTTTAATATTATAGTATTAAAAAATGTTTTGGCATTTTTTAAACTAAAATTATTTCATTTTGACATATATGACATAACAGTTTGCATTTTCCCAAAATAATGCGTAGTCTTATATTGCCATCGCCAAACTAGAAAAGGAACAAAGAGTGAAAACATTTCACGGCATTTACGATATTTTCAGTTTTTTTATATTAACTTTAAGCAAAGTAATAACAATTTTTCTATACAAATTGTGTCAAATTGCAAATATTGAAAATATCACAGCATAATACTTTTCAATCACACTGTTCAACACGATTTTCTTTCACTAATATCCACTGGGCGATCCTCGCAGAGTTTAAAATTAAACACGAATCCGTCGATTCAGTGTCTAAAAAAAGAGTTTTAGTAAAAGCACCCGCTTTTAGTAAAAAAATTAGGTATTACGCAAAAACTGCAGACGCTAGGAAGTTAAAAAGTGTCTTAAAAGAAAGAGGAGAATACGCCGAATGTTTTAGCGTATATAATTATTGAAGTTGGTTGTTTTAAATAGTTGTAAATGACCGTCAAAGATTAAAGAAGTGTCAATGCGGGAACTTCATACGTTATATTTTGCACTTTTACGAAAAGTTATTTATCTGATACAAGTTGCAATACAGCATCGCATTCTGTAAGCACTTTTGAAGAAAAAACTTATCCAAAAAGTTTCGGAAGCAGTTTTCAATTCCTCCGACAGGTCGGAAAAATATCTGTCTGGAACGTCTAATCGGCGTTTTGCCACCATGCCGTCGTTGTTCGTTTGCTGTGACGAAAAAGTGCCGTAGCTATTGGGCTGGATCGAAAAGAAGTCACTTGAGACTTAGTTTGCTCTCACGTATTTTCGATTCTGAGGCACTATTGGTAGAAACAGCCACACGCAAAAATCGGACTCTGAGATAAAAAGAGAAAAGAAGCAGCCGTCGAATTGAGTGCGACAGTATGAAGACAAGTGTGAAAGCCGAAGCATTGGCGTACGCAAGAGATTTCTACTATCAGGATAGGTAGATACCGATGTTACCTATCCTTCGACAACCTCAACTAGACTCGCCGGAGGTGGGCCTGTTTCGGCAAGCTCTGATTCGCCGGGCGTCAAGGGACATGCCTCTTGTTACACGTACAGGAAGGCACTTGACGTTCTACCTCGTAATTCGTTAAAAGAGCTACACATTCAAATCGAATTAAAATACGAGGAGAGAGAACGCTGCGGATCGGAGTAAGGGAGACAACGCAATTTGGGTGGCGACAGTGAAGTCATCGGCGTATGCACCAGGTTTCTAACATCACTATAGTAAAAACAGGACAAACTCCGACAGAATTACCCCCACTACATGGGGAGATTCCTTTTGGCGAAACGCGACGCGCGACGTGGAAACAATGAACAGTGCGGCTAGAATGCTTCCTTTAAGGTGCACTTGACCAAAGTCTGCAAATAAATTTAATGTTAAAATATGATGTTCTTGAGATTGTCACGAACAAGTTACAAGCAAAAAAAAAGATCAGTTACCGGGCATTTCGATGAAAAAATCGAATTTAAAAATACAGTTTCATACATTGACGTAAATGAGTGTGAGAGAGAGAGAAATAGTACTTCCGACTTTATCGTTCAATTTTCCAATCTTCCATACTGCAAATACTTACGAAAAACGAGATCATTAATTCGGGAACGTTTTCGAATAGATATTTCACAAAAAAAATTGCAGCTGACGAAGATTTAATAAAGAAATTATTAATTGAAAACTATAAAATAATGCATTTCACGTTTACAATATGGCCACTGTTTGTGAATGAGAGTGTTTGACAACGCCGCATTGTCGATAAGTACGCGTACATCAAATTTAAAATTTTTTAAATCAATACTTCAATAAATTATCATTCGTTTTATAGAAATTCAATGGGGCTCATTCATAGCACCCATAAAATCCGCTCCTATGTGAAAGAACTACCTTAAGAGGCTGAGCAAGTGGATTCCAAGAAACAAAATGGTGCGAATAGGCGGTCGCTAGCGAGGTCTGCCGCTCACGAGTCTAGTTGAGGTTGTTAATGGATACTTAAATACATACATGTATTTAAATTGTTATATAAAAGTTTTTGCTAATTTTTTAATATGAATGAAAATAATTTATTGCCATACGGCGATTATCGTGCCGACAACTTTGAATACTCATATACGTGAAAATACGGCAATATTACGACTATGCAAAATGTTACGTCAAGCGGCTGAGCGTCAGAATTCCAGGAATTGAAGAGGCTGGCAACAGACGGACTGTAGGAGGGTATAGGCTGTCCGAGAACAGTCTCCCCTTACCCCGTACCTCATGGCAAGTGACTTCTTTCTGATCCAGCCCAGTATGCGTATCATATCGATGTGATAGTGCTATCCAAAGAGCACTTAAATCTAATAAGTATAAATAACTTTTGTTTTTTCATTAATTTTTCTTTAAAAATGTTATTCATAATTTGTTCGCCGAATTATAAAAAACCTTTTAATTAATTTGAATTGGTTTACAAATGTTGATTGTTGTCTGCTTAAAATCTTTTTGGAATTTTGTAACAGAATAAAATATTGTTGGAACTATAATATTTTTGTACTTTTTTTTAACAATATCGTTGTATATAACAATAATACAATGTGATATTTCGACGAGCAGGTAGTACAATATAACGGACGTTTGTCGGAATGCTATTTAAAAGGAGAAGTATCCTCTCGGAATTTCATAACAATAATGCGTAAAAAAGTGCCCGAGAAGAGAGCGTGTAACTCGACGAGTCCTAAGCGTGAAATATAAGTATGTATCCTAGAGATTATACATTTTTTTCGAAGCCAAGGAAGCCATTTCAATTGCTTAGCATGAGTACCTTACTTTAACAAATCAAAGTTTTAATGAAGATATAAAAAGACAATAAAATATTTATATTTATTAGATTTAAGTGCTTTTAGGATGGTACTTACTATCACATCGGTGCCGATAGACGTAGTTATGGCATTTTTTCGCCGCAACAGACAAGAATTGGCGACCTGTCGAAATTGAAAACTGCTTCCTTTTTTGAAACTTTTTAAGACAGTTTTTTATTAATAACTTAAATAAATAATTATTTTTATATTAGTTAAATAACTTTTCGTAAAAATGCAAAAATATAACGTAACAAGTTTACGCATTGGCGATTTTTTAAATTTTGACGGTTATTTACAACTATTTAAAACAACCAATTTTAATAATTAGATATGTTGAAATATTCGGTATGTTTTCCTCTTTCTCTTAAGACCAATTTTAACTTACTAGCGTTTACAGTTTTTGCGTACCTACCTCATTTTTCACAAACCGTCCGTTTTTAATAAAACTCATTTTTTTCGAAAACTGAGGGTGATGGTGGATAATTGCGAATATCAAGAAGTTGAAATTTGTTGAACAATGTTATCAGATTGAAAAAAATAGTTTTACCAATTATGATTTTAGACATAAAGTTCATTATAAAAAGAAGAGAAATAAATATCCACAAATGAAAAGGACATCGTTTTGGAGATCTGACGAGTGTAATGCAACTTCGGTGATAAAAACATAAAAAAAAAACATTAAATTAAACGCAAAATTTTTCATACTCATTTAATTCTAGTACACTCCATAAAAACGGAGAAACTCCGTGATAAAGAATTATTTATAGTTGAAAGTGGGACGAAAACATTATATTTGTGGGATTCTTCGCTCTTCTGGTAACTATTCGTACCTCTCCTCATTCCCCTCGCAGAATGTTACTGTAAGGTTTCTCACGGTGTAAGCTTTTGATATTAAGGTTAATCTCCACGATCTAGTTTCACTTCTCGTCGTATTCCTTCAAATTTGCCAGTTGTTGTCCATAGGATTATATTTTTTAAAATCAATCAACCGTTAGTAATCACAAGGAAGAACGATACATAGGTTTCTAAAGAATTAAAATTAAAAAGTTAATAATCTCGCATGATTCGAAGAACTTAAAACACATTGTAAAATAAAATTCTGTAACATACTTGATAAAGTAACACTATAACGATTCTTTCGATGTTGAACGTTCAAGATTACATAAGTGTACGTCGGCTGATTAACTGGATTAGCTGTCATCTAGCTTCGGACTTGCAGCAGAGTTAAAGACAAGTTTATACGTCTAATTCTGCTTTTTTCAGGATTTCTATACAACACGGAATAGAAAGAGCTAAAAAATTGTTCTTTTACGATTTACTTTCATCCAACGATAATTCGCCCTTTTAGAAATATGAAATTGTTACAACACCTTATTATCATTTTATTTGAAGAAAATTTGAAATCATCAGAGCGTCAGTAATATTTCATTTGACCAATAATAAATTTATTCACCTGGTATATTTTTTATAACAATTATGATTTAAATCGATGATGTTATTTCAAAATAACACAGAATAATGTATTTTAATTTTTGAAAAAATTACTGGATCTTCTAACAGTTAGTAATTGCTGAGATTTCTGAGCAAGTATCCGTAAAATAGTCATTCTCCACGAGAATTATCACAGTTTCTCCCTACTCGTTGCGTCACTTTTTGCCAAAATGCGACCTTATGTAAACATCCATTATCATATCCATTTCCTAACGTCTTTCTCTTAAGAGCAACAAGAAAATCACATCCCAAAGATAAATACTTGAGAAAGAATATATGTCATCGTTAGCTCAATTACATATTTTATCATTAAAAATTTAACAGATGCGACATGATAAGCTTTAGAGTATAATTAAGTTGTAGACTTAAAATATTTCTTTGTAGGTATGCTTGTAACAGAGTTGAGATAAAAGAGGTTTGTAATTTGTCTAGCTAGAATAACCGTCAGGTAGCTACGGTGGATAAGGAGATAAAGGCTCCTCTTTCCTTAAATTGTGCCGAAACGAAAATAGTTAAGATATTTTTCGCTGACAGTTTTTTATTCAGAAATGCACGTAGCATCGAATGGTGTACAGTAAATTTGTGCTAGCAATAGGCTTCTACGTGAAAATGCAAAGTGAATGCGTAAAAAATTCGTACATCCGCTCGTTTTTGAACTTTGACAGTGATTTACTGCTATTAACAAATAGGGAATATTATCACCGCTTATGCCTACATACTCGGGAAATACTCCTCTATTTTTTGAGACTAAGAACAACAACGTACGTTTCTTAGTTTTCACGTAATACTAGCTTCTCTACAGAAAACGACCGTTTTTACATATGCTGATTTTTTTCGAAAACAGTGGGTGATAGAGAAATTCCGTTGCCGTAGTCGTGTTCAGGACGATGAACTCTATGAGAATTATATAGTGGCTATCGGAAAACAGAAAAAAGTTTCAAATTTGTTGGACAGTGTAATCAGTGGGTCTAAATTCTAACCACTTCACAGTGGTCCTAAATGGCCAAAACATGCGAAAAACCTCAAAGTGTGCTACAATTTATCTGAAAATTGACATACTTGCGTAATTCGGGTCGCTGATTGCGAATCTGAACTCAAAGTTTACAAAAACAAAATGGCAAATGCAATATGGCGGACACTTATATCTCAAAGTTGCTGGTTCGATGCAAAAGTTAGTATCCTAATATTTTTTGGATCGCTGAATACGAATCTGAACTTAGAATTTCCAAAAACAACATGGCGGACTCAGTATGGCGGACACGTATATGTAAAAACTGTTTGTTCGGAGCGAAAATTAGTATGCTAATGTTTTTAGGTCGCTTAATACGAATCTGAACTTAGATTTTCCAAAAACAAAATAGCGGTTTCAATATAGCCGAAGCGGATGTCTAAAAATTGCCGGTTCTGTGCGAAAGTTAGTATGCAATCCATTTTTACTCTAAAAAGTAATTAAAAAACGTGACAATACATATTTTTCGTTAATAAGCAAGAAGATCTATCATAAGTGAACAATTCATTTAGTAATTCCAATAAATTTGTTGATGCAGTGAATTTCAAATAAATAGTCTCGCAGCATAAAAATTTGTTCCCTTTGAAAAATTGTTCGCCATCAGAAGATGCTGAAATGCAGTACGGTCGCAAAATTATGCATTAGTGATTATAATAGATTTAAAAAACATAGTTTAACATGTAGTCTAATAAATAGAAAAATTCGCATTCAAAGATACCAAGATTCATATTCAAATCTCCAAAGATTCACATTCAAATATCTCTCAAACTAATATTTGCTTGGTGTAAATCATTCAATAGTTTAAAAAATATAGAAATATAATAAATATTCAAAGCAATTTAAACAGTTTTGATATATAATAATGAAATAAAACGAATGGCTACTGAAACCTGTATAATTGCAAGAAAAAAGTTAATTTGACCTTGTCACGAACTCTCTATATTAGTTTAAACAAATGTATTCCAATTAAATAATAAGTTACTCTCAAATCGTATAAAATTCATACGAGAATTTTTTTTGTATCGTCCACGATTCACGATGAAACGCGCTTGTAAGCTCAGAACGCGAGTACACCGCTGTACAAAAAAAAATTATGAAAATACTCTAATAGCACCTAAACCTTGGAGGTACAGCAAGTTGACACTGTAACCTATAAGCCTAAATAAGAATCATAGTGGAACACCGTGGAGCACTTAGTTTTTTTTATTACATATGTAAAATTCTTGTATAAAGATTGACCCCATATTCCCTACTATTTGCTTTGCAATTTTAAAACATAACTATTAACAATTTTAATTCTTCTTTTATCAATCAATGTTGTACTTACTTCCAGGAACTGCATCCATTTTACAGAATTTAAATAAATTCATTTTCACAAAAGCTATTCACTTGATACTGCGGCCAGCAAAACAGTGATTACGCTCACGACGATTGCAAGACTTATGAACGCGATTTTCAAAATGTGACAACGTCGCAGGTATAAGTAATAAAACTCTACCCTTCCAGGTCATTATAGACAAACTATCTAAGTACCAAATGCAATAATAAAAATGGCTCTAACGAAAAGTTCATTTTTGAGGTTTTTCGCACGTTTTAGCGGTTTGGGGCCACTGTGCGCTTCCAAGGAAATTAGTTCCATGTAGTACATATATACATACTTCACAGATTCGGAACCCACCTAAGACAGTGGGTCCAAGGCTGTGGTGAGTAAGATGATAAAGGCTTGGACTTGCAATTAGTGGGTTCAAGAACAAATTCCCCGTCACTTCTGGGAAGTATATCCTACGTGATATGTATAATATATCATAGCCACGGTGCACTTTGATGGATTTTGGGAATCTAGCTGGAGAAAAATAATTTTACCAATGAACGTCACGTTTATTGTTTGAAACTCTTTAATAAGTTGAAAAAAGTGAATTTTGATGACATATTTAACGTTACAAATTGTTTATATACTTCTATTCTTTGGAATCCTCATCGTCCTCGTCTGTTTCTTCGTCTTCAGCGAAACACATCTTGAATTTGCGTTTTCCGATGTTTTATCTTTTGTTTATCATATTTTTTAACTGGCTACTGTTTAATATCAAGCTTATGCGATACGTGTAAAAGGCATACTAAACACCTAATCCACGCGTAGAGACTAGAGAGTCCGAATCTAAAATTTTCATTATTATAAACTATTTTATGTTTTTCAATTGAATTTATTTGCGTCTTGCAGTTTCCTCAAAAATAGCTACATTGATACAAATGACATAAGCCACGTGTAGCTTTCGCCTGAAGGTAAAATAACTCCTATGTAGGTGGTCGCTAAAAAAAATTGTGCAAGTTTTCTATGGATCGAGACGGCTATCGTTTTTATTTTATTAGTTCCAGTATATGTTGTAGATATAAAAAAATAATAAAACGCAAAGCGGAGGATAGTGGAGCTTTTTTTCTACGCCTTATTAAACTTTTTAAATATACAAAAAATCGCGACTAGTTATTTCTTTAAATAATGAGACATGACAAGTGATATTTATAGAACTATTGGTATACATAGTCCATACTAAGCTTAACCCTTTGCGGTCGTATTAAATTTGGACATGGGTATCGTACTGGTCGGAATTAATTTCCGTCGAAAGAGCAGGAAGACATAACATGCAAGATTACGAAGTATAAGCAAGATTTAGTAGTTCTTTTGTGAACTTTAGATGTATGTCTACTCAATAAAGTGATCTAATGTCACGTTTTTGTATAAAAATTATATTTTATAGCTTTCCATCGTGTGGTATTTTTCGAAGCAATCTCTAACATGCAGGCCTGGTTTTCGATTGCATGTATCGCACAAATAATTGGTTTGTCGCCTTCCGCCCTTAATCTTTCTGTTTGAACATACTGAGCAATCTTTATTTTTTACGTCTTCACAATGCCACAATATGTGCAGTTTTCCATTCAGTCTTTCCTCCTTATCTGAGGTCGATGGTTTTCCTAGTTTTGATTGTGCTCCATCACGATAACCACCAACCAGTTGTCCCACAAATTTTCGGAAAAAACATAAAATGTGTCATAGGCGTCCTGTTCTCTCTTCTAGCTGACGCCTTATATGCAGAGTCTATATTGAAGGGGTCAAAACAAAACTCTTCATCGCTATTTTCAGTTTCACAGAACACTTCTTGCGGTAACTTTCTTTTTGCCATTTTGGAGTATTATTTTGAAATATTTTAACAAGCGAGAATGTCTTATTACTGTTAAACACAATTTATGCAATATTCTTTGGAATTCTACATGGTATCGCCGAACGTTGTCGATTTCTTTACGCTCAAAAGGCAACTGACTCGCCACAGCGCAGCGTCTTGCATGGCGAGTGCGGGGTGACAGCTTTTGTTTAGATTGGATTTCCTTATATCCAATTGATAGGAGCACCGAATTGGTTCGTGAAAAGGTTCCTTAGGCATTTAGGTTCGTTTAGAGAAAGTGTAAATTGATAAATGAATGAATACAGTATAGGATTTGTATGGTTCCTTGCTGTGGTGGCTGAGAGAAGACATACGACCGGAACGGTAAAAAAGCTTTGGTGGCTGAGAGAAGATATACGACCGCAAAGGGTTAAACAACACGGAAAACATATAATATCACAATAAATTAAACTTAAAACACACGAAAATGAAATCAACGTACTGCCTTCTTGAAGCATATAAACTGAGCTAGCTAGATACCTTAAGGTAGTTCTAGCACTTGACCAAAGTCTGCAAATAAATTTAATGTTAAAATATGATGTTCTTGAGATTGTCACGAACAAGTTACAAGCAAAAAAAAGCTCAGTTATCGGGCATTTCGATGAAAAAATCGAATTAAAAATACAGTTTCTTACATTGACGTAAATGAGAGTGAGAGAGAGCGAAATAGTACTTCCCACTTTATCGTTCAATTTTCCAATCTTCCATACTGTAAATACTTACGAAAAACGAGATCATTAATTCGGGAACGTTTTCGAATAGATATTTCGCAAAAAAATTGCAGCTGTCGAACATTTAATAAAGAAATTATTAATTGAAAACTATAAAATAATGCATTTCACGTTTACAATATGGCCACTGTTTGTGAATGTGAGTGTTTGGCAACGCCGCATTGTCGATAAGTACGCGTACATCAAATTTAAAATTTTTTAAATCAATACTTCAACAAATTATCATTCGTTTTATAGAAATTCAATGGGGCCCATTCATAGCACCCATAAAATCCGCTCCTATGTGAAAGAACTACCTTAATTTTAACCCGTTTCGGGTAAAATTCTGGAAGGTATTACCACGAAATAGGGTTTATTGTTCATTATTGTCCAGGTACTTACAAGTTCGTATATGCCCGTTATAATGACATTCAAGCAACTCGAAATTTTAATTTTTATCCACCTAGATTTATGAAATCGATCACAGTGCGGTGGTTGCAAACCCATGTAAAACAATAGGTCCAGGGCTATGGTGGATAAAATGACAAAGGCTCGTAGTCGCGATTAATGGTTTCGAGCTGAAATACCCCCTCACCTCTGAAAAATTTGACCTATGTGATATTTAATATCATTGCGCCGATGGTTGGGAACCCACCTAAAGTAGTAGGTCCGTGGCTATTATGGGTAAAATGATAAAGCCTTGCAATCGCAATTAGTGGATTCGAACTCAAATGCCCCGTTATCTCTGAGAAATGTATCCCATGTGATATGTATCGTGCGGCTCCACAGCCGTGTCACCTGGGCGGCGGAGCTTCTCGTTTTCAACCGCCTATTCGTACCATTTTGTTTCTTGGAGTCCACTCGCTCAGCCTCTTAAAGGAAGCACCCGACAAAGTCGTAGCATTCAAATATTCTTATTAGTTTGTCTGGAGGAGCGAGACATTGTATTACATTGTTGTCTCGTCGCGCGCTTCGTTTCATCAAGGAGAATCTCCCCATGTGGTGGGGGTAATTCTGCCGGAGTTTATTCTGTTTTCACTATAGAGATGTTAGAAATCTGGTGCCTACGCCGATGTCCTCACTGTCGCCACCCAAATCGCGTTGTCTCCCTTGCTTCGATCTGCAGCGTTCTCTCTTTTCGTCTTTTAGTTCGATTTGTATGTGTAGCTCTTTTAACGAATCGCGAGGTAGAACGTCAAGTGCCTTCGTGTACATGTGACAAGAGGCATGACGCTTGACGCCTGGCGAATCAGGCTCTGCCAAAACAGGCTTACCTCCTAGGTGACACGGCCGTGGAGCCGCACGGTATATCATTGTTAATTCGAACGGTGTAAAGTAAGCGCCTAATCGCCTGAATATAACTTCAACCAGGTGTGTGAAGGATATATGTATATGGCGACGGACACGAGGCTATGGTGTAGCAGCACGTGGCGATCTTTTGATTATTACAGTTTGTTTCCGAAGTAAGCTATCCTGTGTGTTTATTTGATACCCCTGAATCCCACAATCATAGTCTCGATAGTCCGTAACCCACCTAAAACAATAGATCCAAGGCTACGGTGGGCAAGATGATAAAAATTTTGACTTGCATTTGGCGGGATTGAGCTTAAATCCCCCGTCATCTCTGGGAAATTTGTTCTACGTGATATGTATATTGTAATCAAGATTGTTTGAAACTCACCTAAAATGGTAGGTCCTAGGTGAAATGTCCATGGCAATTGTAACCAAAAAATACAAGCAGAAACAAATAAACAAACCTCTACTTCAGAGGACGTTCTTTCCGAAATGAAATCGATGGATATACGATAGATAGGAAGCCAGTTACATGTGACGCAAATCCGCGGCGATTGTCATACGAGACTTCTATGGGTTCGTGTTGTCTGTCGGATTAATTACAACTCCGGCAATCTCACTTTTTGTCTCTTTGTATTTAATTCTTGACGGGCACGACGACCCATTGTTATATTAATTTATTGTTACCTGTGAGACTTGTCGCCTTAAGTAAAGATTGCGAGATACTTAGAAATGAGATCAGCTACGACCTGTATTTATGAATCCAATGTAATGCAGTAACGATATCTCTTAAATACTTGAAAATTGTGTAATGGAGATCTGCTATGGTTTCTTGTGTAATCGTAAGATAATGGGGAGAAATGTTTGGAACACTGACAATGAGACGTACTTTTAGGCAGATATATTTTCTGTTTGCTCAGACAAGAGAAATGCGGTAAATGGAAGTTTTAAAAAACATGAAACATTTCGTACATGTAGAATGAGTAATGGTAATAATGTAAGATTTTTTTATCAAGGTAAAAAACATTCCTCCAGATGATACACTGATACCAGATACACTGTTGCAAAAACACCGAAAAAATTGCAGTTAATTATTTATAGCAAACTTGAGAAACTGTGAAAATATGAGCGTGGTCACATCAATAATTCAGCTAAAAATATAAACAATTTATGGTTTTTAATTTTTTTAACTGCCGTCCACTACTTGTAAAAGTCTGAAAAAAATTACTCATTAATAATTAGGGTACTATGCAAGTACTGCAAAAATATAAAAGTTGTCACTTCATATTTTCAATAAAAAATTAATGTTTATGAACTTTCTTAATTTCGTAAAAATCGATTTGCCAACCAAAAATTCTGAAAAAAATTCCAAACTATGCACACAATTGGGTATAATATCTGCGATCTTTTCAAAATTTGCTATCAAGCCAAACGGAAGAAATCGACCAAAAACCGTAAAATACGTTTCACCCTATAACTACTCCTACGGTGGGGGTACCGGGTTCATACTTTACAGGAAGGGTTTTTCCAAAGAGCCCTATCGAATGGTATGCCTCAAAGTCAATTACCTTTGGGGGCACTTTTGCCATCCTTATCTGACTGTACCCTTAGTCACTGTATGTAACATACCAGTCAAGTATCGGCAATTGTTTCATTTCATGTTATTTGCAGTTGTTATTTTTTTAAACCCTAAGTATTGCAAGGGATTAGAAACAAGTCACTTGAGGGGAAATCGCACTGCGAGACAAAGGGTGAAAAGAAGAAGCCGTGGAACTGATTGCAACAGCACGATGTTGATCGTGAAAATCGAAACATTGACGTACGCACGATATTTTTATTATCAGATTGGTATGTAGATACCGATTTTACATCCTTAAATGAATGTGAATTGCTACGACTATGAATGAAGAGGACAGCAGACATATAGAATAGAAATAGATAGGTAGTGCGAGAGCAGTCTCCTCTTACGTTCCAAGTGACTTCATTCTGATCCCTTGCAATATGGTATTAAATCTTTGGGTACTCTTTTGGTCACTTGTCAGTGAACGAGCAGTCGCAGCGGCTGACATGCAAATAACCCACCGTCCGTATTCATGGATTCCTCAGAAAATGTGCCGCAGTCAAAGGGTTAAGTATTGAAAAAATGAGTATTGAAGTATTGAGTGTTGAATTCAAAGGAATATCAAGCTTCGAATAAAGGATAGCATCAGTCTACACAATCTCGAACTTTTCAAGTATTTCTTTCCATACTTTACCACAAACAATGTGAGATATTATTCAACCAAGTAAAGTCGACACTCAAATCTTTGAAGTCTCTATATATATGACATGTAATTCTATATATGTATATACCTATATAAAACACAAAACTTTATGACGGTCCAAAATTTAACAATCACCTTGCATTATGCAGTTCATAGAGACATACTAAAAGTGAGCATGTTAGGTGCTTCACCCTGCATACTTACTAGTAAAATCTAATTCAATGCTTAACACGTAATAGACGTGGCAGATAAAAGTACAACTCTTACACTTATATTGCGTGGTCGTCGATGTTTTTCCTATATATACAAATTGCATTTTCGTACCTCAATACTAAAGATAAAATATTACAAATCACTCTAGATCGTATATTTATGTTACTTCGAAATATTTCTTTGGTACATTTTTAACACTGAATCAAACTTTCTTTTAACTTATTGATTTGTAATATAAACTCGTTTGATCGCCGCAGTTATTATCTTTCATTGTGATATTACCAAGGTGTATATGTGATTAATGACAATGCTAATAAAAAGTCTTGCAAACGTTTGGTGGCTATGGTATTTAATCTTCCGCCCAATCATTTTCTAATTTTTAATGAAAAATAAGAAATTATTGTCAAAATTCGAAGTCGAAATTGAGCCGATAGAAAATGAAATATAACAAGCAGATAAGCATATTTAAATTTGGTTAAGTTTGACGTACCGTTTTATTAACGCTTTATAAAAATGTTTGTCTTGTTTGACGCATTTGCTCAGAGTTTGATTAAATACAGCTGGTGTCAAACCTTAAAATGATTTTGTACAAAAGTAGAAAGTGGAAACTGATATTCAGATTCATTAGGTGAACATTTGGAAGGATGTGAGCGCACATGTACCCGGACAATTTTCAAACAAGGTTTTTTGCAGAAATGACATACCGAATGAACGACATTTTTCGAATGATGTTTTTGATATTTTCAAACATTTTTTTATGTGAAATACCAATATTTCTATTTAGATGGACTACACCTACTGAGTCATCCTCTGCTTAATCCTTTGCGATTCAAATAATTTTTCCAATTTGTTATCAGTATATTGAATTTAATTTGTAATACTTACCCTCCTTAGCGTTCAATATTAATTTTTGCTTCATAAAAGCAGAAAAATAAATATCGAAAAGTCATTTTATTAAATGTACAAAACAGTTTTCAGATGAGAAAATTATAAAAAGTTACATCGAATATATTTTAACATAAAACCCCAATTTTTTTGAACGTAAAGAATTTTTAAAAAAGAATCACTTATGCACCTTTTGGTCGTCAACAAAACTATTAACTCCCTTAGTACTCCTGCCAGGTATAGATGCTCAATAAAGTAGGCAAACGTTCGTCACTTACTGATCCATAAGTGAACTAATTATATTCATCAACTAATCACATTACAATTGATAAAAACATTAATGACTACAATAGTTATAAATATATCTTGTGCAACCACTACGCAATAAAGGGTACTCATCCCTATATAGTACTATGTTACGTTTACTGAGCTCAGGTCTTCGAAAGTTAAACTCTTTAGAATTGACACCGATTAATGATGTAACATATATAACATAGATGCTGCAAAGGCGTGTGTAGTTTAAAATTCTTTTTTCCCTTCCTTTTTTTCTCTTTTTAGTCACAGTGTGCGTACGGAGTTAAAGATAACTTTGGCTCCCAATTAGTGAGACTAAGTTCAACCTAGCTCCGGTCCTCATTAGAATTTTTTTCCTGCTCCCTTTCATTTATATCATAATTTAGAGGCTTCGAGGTTTCAAAGCTATGATATTACATAATGTAAATTTGCCAGAGGTTATATAGGGGATTTTGAATTCGGACCTACCGGTTACGAATCTAAAACTTTACTTGTTCACCCACCCATAGTCGTAACATTTTCGCGTAACTCTACTCATAGATCCACGTCCTTAACACTAAACGTACCAAGCGGGCTCAAATGACCCCTTTCAAAATTTACTTTAAAATCATACATTCATTGTTATTTCTTTCGCTCATTTGACTTTTTATAAAGTCTTATATCATCTGATTATTCAATTTCTCGCTTTCCGTTTTTCTCGTACCTTATTTTTTGCCGACAAAAATTTTCTTCCTACCACACGTACCACGAGGGGTCATTTGACCCCATACGAAGTTTACGTATTTTTCGGCATTTTTCTTTCACTGGAACCTTATTTCTAAACTCAGATACGCTTCTCAAGTGAAGGTTTCATTTATTTGAACCTGGTATGTGTGTTTTTTCGGCGTGAATACTTGGACGATTCGATCGGATCGATGCGACGCGTTATTCAAGTCCCAACTTTGAGATTACATATCTCTAAGAATGTTGTGCAATAACAATTTTTATTAATGGAAAAGGATGTTCTGATTTGTTGCAAACCAAACAGAAATGCTAGATTTGGAAGACTGCGAAAAAAATGTTTGGGGTTTTGGCCAGGATTTCAGCGAAATCGACCACTGTGCGAAGTAACGCATAAACAGAAAAGACTGTTTTCGGAGATTCACAAGAAACACTTCCTTCAATTAGTTCTCTATAGCTAAACTAAATAGAAATGCAGTCGTATATTGAGAGTCAGAGAGTAACGATCAGAGCCTACAAGAAATCAAGTTCGACAAGGAGTGATAATACACGACAGTTTCCATTACATTCATTTGGCCTTGTGTAATTAATTGATTACATCGTTTATAGAAATGCAAAATTTGTGTTTGATTATTTTATTAGAAATGAGAAATTACGTTGCAAATTATTTCCTTTAATAAATTGGGTATTTCTTCCTGAAAATCAACACTTATTTCTCGTGGTAAGATTAGGTAGGTACAAAATACCGGTACGTTTAGTGTTAAAAGGTCATATTTCCGTCAATTCTTTAATTTCAGTAACTAAAACAGATACAATTAAATACCTAATCGATTTTATAATCTTGCTACAACATGTCTGTGATTGTATTTAACACGTTAAACACCACACCAGCCTCCAGGAACCGGTCGTAGATTTTTCGTTCATGTTAATGCTGATTAATGAAAATCAACGATAAGTTTTTTTATTTAAGCTGCTCAGTTGCACCTGAACGAACCATAATTAATGATTTTACCTAATAAATAGAACATTTTATCAAGAATTAATGTAGTTTATTAAAACAAGTAGAAAGATATATTTTCCAAAAAAGGACATAAGAGCGTAATGCCGGGTTTCTAGGAACGGGCGCTTAACCTGTTAATCTCATCCTCATTCCATGTTAGCTTATTTTTTCACGCGTTTTTAAGCGATGTCTGAGGCATCCATGTATATTTCCGTACAAGACTTATTTCATCTCGATAAAATAATTCGCAGCATGTGGGCAATTGAAACATCGCAGTATGTTTTGGTCGTTATCGAGGTCACTGAATGGCGTACTCAGTTGTCAATGCGATTCAACATTGGAGATACCGCGAAATAATTAGTCCTTTGTTTTCTTCCAGCTATCATAGAAAAAAACGGTAAATACAAAGCGTGCCATAACGAATAAAAGAAAAATACTCTTTTTAAAAAAAACGCAGAACATTACGGCATGCTTATGTATCCTGTGTAAAAGTATTAATATTAATCGGATAATAAATCATCGAAAAATGGTCTCTTAAACTTTGTTATACCAATTTAAAATGCCATGATTGTAATTCCGTCTCGTGTAGATATCACGTGAGAAGTTAAATACAATAAGAATTTTTTATATGAAATTATAATAATGAATCAAAAGGCTATAGTAGGTAAGGAAGTAAATGATCGTAATCGCAATCAGTGTTTCTAAACTGAAATTTTCCATCGCCTGCTGAGTATTTTTCGTAAATTATTATTTAACATATCATAAATTCCATGGTTCAGAAACCAGATAAAACGATAGGCTGTAGACGAAATGGCCGCGACAGTGTAAATTAAAAAAGCACAACAGAAGAAAAAAGATCAATAATTAATCGAGCAATACGTGTATATGAAAGTGGTTAATATCAAAGTGGAAGTTTGAAGAACTATTGCTCCCTCGTTACTACTCGATATCGTTTATTCTCCGGACTGACCCCAGAGAATTATTTGCTTTTATGCGACTGCTGATTCGCTGGTTTCTTTCTCCATCATCGTAGATAGCGATTACGAACGCAAATGTTAACGTAATTTTTACGTGGCATGCGTACGACAAATCTCCTTCAAGAAAGATAACGAAGTGCTTGTGCCGTCGCAGAGTCAGTTCCTCCAAGAGGAGCATTCGAGATCTCTCTTGTTCCTGTGTGCTCGTTTTACCACCGTGTCTCTGTTTTATATTCTTTGAAGAGTTGGCAGAGGGGAAAGAAACGATGCAAGACGAGTATCCACTTTTGTCATAAACAGAGGTAAATTTATGTTGATTCTATGATAGGAATTATGCAGATATACCTCACCTAATCTCTCTCTCTCTCTCTCTCTCTCTCTCTCTCTCTCTCTCTCTCCCTTTCTCTCTCCATATATATATATATATATATTGTTATTGTGCGATTGGGTTACGGAAATTTGGATAAGTTGAGTTGATTTGGCACTTCATGGTATGATTATTTTATGTTTTTACTACGTAAGCTAGCAAAGAAAGATACTTTGAGTAACATCTGAATTGTGGGATAGGTAGAAAATTCTATCCCAATTGTTGATGATAGCTTGTTTGACAAATTAAGAGATGTAACGTAGAACTTCAAGGAACTTGTAAATTGTGCATTATGTGAAAAAATTGCAGGTGGAAGAACCGGTTGGTTTTCTGGCATTAACACTTGCAATGCTGTACCATACATGAAAATATGCAATTTTTTATTTTATTAAGTGAGTGTTTTATAAGTTGTTTTCCGTATTAAATTGACAGTCATCTGCATTTCTTTCTGAAAGGTATTAACGTTTATTCGGAACCAATTAAAAGATCGACTAGGTTAAGAATAAGTATGCCCAAACTGTCGGTAAGGTTAGTGGGAAAACTTTAAATAAGATATTTAGCACCTCCTCCAAATCACATCATAATTATGGGGGATTGAAACGAGAAACTACATAATAAAAACGTGTCCAAAAATTATTAAAGGGCTAATCGGATATTAGAGATATAATAATGAATATTCAAATACCTAGTCTGACTTCAAGAGTGTTTCACAGTCACTAGTATTCAGTTTTCAAGTACATTATAGGCTTCGTGTTTTGGAAAGCAGTTGTACTGCCCGACAACTCAAAGCTGGCTAAGGAGCGATGAAATCTTTCATTTTCATATTTCCATTCCCGCCATTTCGTTTTTTGAATTCCCAAACCCAATTTCCTGAACTAAACACTTCGTATAGTCGTTCACTTTATGAAGCTGAGTTTGGACATTCCAAAAACGAACTAGCGGGAATAGGCTATTAAGAACAAGAGGCTCTGCTACTTCTGAGCCATCTTTCAGTTGTCGGACTGTATCTTTGAGTTTGCAGTAAAATGGTCATAGATATTTTCAGTCGAGAAGAAACTAGTGAATGAAGACAGGATATTTATATGACGGGGATAAAATCTCAAACTCTGAAGTATGAAAGTCGGTCTTTGAATTTCTTCGCCACGACTTTTGAATGATTTATCCGTAGTACGTCCATCACAACCTAATTGTTTTTTAGCATATCTTTAACTGTTTTTAACTTTATCTTTATCTTCGGTGAAATGTAATAACTAAAAATTTTGATCCGGAAATTACATTAAAAGGTGAATAATTCTTTACAGAGAAAAATATATACCGCATATAATAACTTCCTTTGGTAGATATTAATGTTAAATGCAATTTTGTTAAAGTCGTAATTCAGAAGTGATTGAAAACGTATCATCGTATCTCACCTCCGAATTTGCTAATGAAATCGTATTAGTAAAAACGGTCTTAAGGCAGTCATAGTAAGTCCATTGACGTGGGATAACTAATTATCCTACAAAGCAAGTTATAATAGACTTGTTGAATAATTCATTTGGTATTATTCACCGTTGTTTTTGAGGAAGTATAGTGGCCTGAACGAGTTAAAGGAATCTCATTACAAATGAAGAATTTACATAAAAGCGTACACATTTCTTGTAGAATTTACGCCAAATAATTTAGAACTTATACAAATTAAATCTCCAAAGATATTTTACATTGAATTTTACGAATAAGATCGCACTGTAAATAAAATTGTTGCGGTATACACAAAAAGATCGATTGTATTTGATTTCAATAATTAATTAATTTGCAAAGCAGTTGTCACAAAAGTTAGTAATTAATTCAGTTGGCATTGTTCACGGTCAGTTTTGGGAGGCTATAGTGGCGCGAAGGAGTTAAATCCAATGGTGTTATAAACGAAAAATAAGCGTATAACCTGGCAGCTACGTGCTGAGAATAAATCACATTGCGATAACTGTAGCTGGATAAAACGTAGCTGGATGTTAGCCGTACGTTTCTATCAAATAAATACAAAGGTCGACTGTTTGAAGCGACTTTCATTCATTGACAAACACTTTGTATCGAATCTTTATGTTTTAAAGATACATTATCGCAGTTATTTATTATTGGATGTGATAATTTATGAAGAAAAAAGGTTGAGAAAACATACGATTTACCTTCATGTACATTCCAGATTTTGATAAGTAATGAATCAGTATACAATAACTAGTTGGAAATATTAATTTTTAGTTTATAATTCACTTATATGAGAATTCTGCACACAGTTATGTAAAAATGAATGATTCAATCGGGGATTTTTCATACCTCGATGAGTTTTACTTCAACACTTTCTTGATTGTCCTTGAAGCATTAGCATAATACAAATTTATGCAAACGAGGATAAAAAGCTTCGCATTCTCACAGACTTTACGATCATAGTTCTTTGGTCTCTTCGGTGAACTCGGTTTTAAAGTCAATATGTTTCTTTAATATTACGTCGTATAAAATCATTACCATCGAATAGCAAATGTATACGTATATCATGATCAGTATTTCGATAGAGAATAGTAAGTGCGTGGAAATTGAATAAAACATTTATATGATAAACGTAATTATATTGAATGAATGTGAATGTGAGAACTTGTCAGTTATTTTGACTTCTAATTCAGTTTAACATTCTGTTTGCTTGTTGCATTTCTTTACTATTATCACTTTTTTCTTTGTAAACGATTGTGGCAATAATAACTTGTGCTATAAAACAGAATTAAGTTAATTTGCAAACATTATATTTTGTAAATTATACAATAATTTGTATCAAGTGTGATAAGAGCACAACGAAATCTTTTAGACAATTATAGGAAATTATTGTTATATTTCCAAGTTGAAATTAGTTCCATAAAAGAATAATCATAATGGAAAGTAATTATTACAAACATCGGAAATGTTAGAGTACTATTTTATGTTATCAAAGTCATATTACGTAAACTAAATTTTTTAGAACATGAGTGTATAATTATGGCACCGTTATTTGCAAACAGTCTCATTTTCTATCAATGTATCCATACAATTATCTGTATCGCAGCACTGATAAATTCAAATAAAAGGCAACAAATTACCCAACTCCGATAGAGTTCTTTTCCATAAATGTTTATCTATTAAATAGATGATCTATTACTGGAAAGAAAGAAGTAGAATATTGAATGATGTTACAACTATTTACATACTTGCTGTACTACAACGTGCACTATCCACGTACTACATACAAATGAAATAGAGTTGGAAACAATAAATGGCATTTTATTCTCCTGCGCCAGATCTGTGATAATTATTTTTTATATATAACGTCATAATATAGGTATAAAGTAACATGTCGTAAGAATACAGACAAATAATTTCTACTGTATCGATATGCGATATACGATTATGCTTTTCATCGTTCTTCTTAACGTGATAAGAAATTGGGTTAATTAAACCTGGTGGCACAAAAAAAGAAAGGAGAATTTTTATTTTTCATTGAAAGTTTCATTAATTATTATCAGTGTAAAACATAGAAAATATTATTAAACGAGAATTTTTCAAGCTTGTAATACATATACCGTAATAAATTGAACGGTATCGTTGGTATAGACATGTGAAGTGTGCATAAACTGGGCATACATTGAAGTACGGTTCACACCTTGTACGTCCGGTGAAATCTGTGGAATTTCTCGATCGGAAAAGTGTAACGGAACGATGCATTTCAAATTGATGTGAAATTACTGATTTCCTGTGTACAATTATCAGTACATTAGTGCGTTTTGTTGAATACATTTAGCATAGTAATCAAGAAAGGCCGTTAAACGTATTAATTTGATAAAATTGTATAATGAAATTCGACACTTTTCTAGCTTGGAAAATGCCGGAAAACACGATGATCAAGTCTCATTGCACTGATTTCACGATCTACACTTGGTTTAAAGTAAAACTGCAATTATCAATTTGATTTTTCTAAATCCTCTACAATTTCCACCAATACCCAACGTCGACACAGTTGCGCGATAGAGAACTAACAATAAGATTCTTTAATCTCGACAATCTTGCTGAACAATCTTTCTCCAAAAGAAAACAAATACAAGGAAATGCCACCTATGAACATTGTACAAATCATGGATCAACTTTAACTCCTAAGTTTACCAACTGCTTATAAAACCATCTAAAACCGTCTCATGGTTTCCCCCACTCTCTCACATCCTCTCTTTCTCTCCCCTACTCTTTACAATCCTCTCCTTTTTTCTCCCACTCCTTTATTTCCTCGACATCTCCATGCGTTTTCATCCCATCGCGTTTTCTCGTTACTCCGTCACGGTTAGGAGCTGGCAATGTGCCCTTAAGCCGCCGCGGGTAAGCAACGGAAGCAAAACAGAAGAAAGACGAAGGAGAGGGGGAAGTTAGGACGAAGGTAGTATAGGTGAGAAGAACATATCGAGCGAGCGCTGCCGGCATAGACAGAGGAACGCCGTGGCACGACAGTGTCAGTGTCGGACAGAGACACGATACGACCGCGTCGTATGGTCTCGCCTACTCTCTGCTTTCCTCCTGTCTCCTCTTCTTTCGTGTTTTCTCTCGTTTTGCTTTGCGTACCGTTCACCAGTTACTTGAGAAAGAGGAGAGGTTAGGATCGCCTGTTATTCCGTGATGGAGCTCCATGCCGTATCTGTTGGCCTAACACCCGCCATCTTGATCTTTGAAGTTTAGTGCATCGCTCTAGTGCGTGAACGATCGTTCCCATTGATCGTTGCCCCCGCGTTTTATCTCGTCGGTGATAACGGTACAAAGATTTTGAAAATTCCTCTGTCAACGGCGAGCGAGTTCTTCGTAGAAGTGTACTTCATCTTTGGGACGAAAACATCTGAGAAAAGCTATTCGGCGATCAGTGATACAGTTGCATTTTTAAAGATCTACTAATTTAAGAATTACTACTTGCGTGATGAGTCGTATGAAGAAACTATAAATCGCTAAAAGTCCTGGTATTTGACATCTTTCAAGGACAACGACTGACGAAGATGTAACACGTTTCAAAGGATCAACACAATACCATATTCTTCGATATGTTTTCTTCCGTCATACAAACATCTGACGTTTACGGCTGAAGTTTCTACGTGCACCATCATTATCATTATCATCAGTGATCCCCGGTGTGTTTAGTAAAATTTTAATTGATCAAATGTACAAGGATCATTTATGGCATCGCTCTATGTCACCGTTGTTGACTCGTGATCTTAGTTTATTATGTTGATTCCTTTATCTTCTACGAATTTCCCTCTTCTATTTTCTCCTTTGTCGTCTATCATTGTCAGCCAATCGGCGTATATTGGCATTACTTTGATCGCGTTTTGAGATAACAGTATATCGAGAGTGGGTTAACCCAGGAAACAAGAAAGAGACATCGGCTGCATGGAACGAGGAAAAAGAAAATAAAGAAGAAAATCAATAGAGGACAGTTCTGCGTTTCTTGTCGATTCGTGCGTACTTAGGGTATGTGTTTCTCCCTTTCCTGGTAGTTGTTGGCCTGGCAACCGTATAATACCCTTAAGGGCAATAACTGCAGCAGTCTTGACAAGGCGATATAAGAAAATGTTTCACAATCTCATCGCTTTTCACGCGACTGTGCAAGCAGTCGTACTAATACGTGAAAAACGAATTGATCGACGTTTACACTCCATCGATTAAAATTAATTGTGATGCCCCTATAAGTCTCAATTTTAATCAACGGTAGGATAGGAAAAGAGAGAGAGAGAGAAAGAGCGAGAAAGCGGACGGAAAGAAAGAGAGAAGTAGCCTCGGCCACTATACAAATGCAACGATGAAAATCTTCTGACAGAGTAGGTACACGTGTCAGAGTACGCGGGAAAGCTAATTTAGTGCCTTCAATGACGTGCCATAGATAGAAAAGAAAATTCACTTCAGCGAAAGATGAAACAATGGAGGCCATATATTCTCGCGGTCGCTTAGACTAAGCAAACCTGTCTGTCCTTGAATTGAAATTGAATCTTGAGTGCCAGAGGATATACTACGTACGCGGAAAGTGCATGGGGGAGGCCATTGCTCCTCCAAAAAGACCTATAATGCTTTGCTTCGTACAAGGATTTTACTCGAGGGAGGATTCGAAGACGCGCCGATCAAAGAGGTAAACAGTTTTCATTTAACTCTTTTATTGCCGGTAGAAATAGTCTAGTTTTTAACGATGAAAAATAGACTGATTTAAACATAAGAACAATAATTGTTCTTACTTCATCTACTCATCAAATTCGAGCTTGGAACTTGTACGAAATTTGAATTAGAACTTTCAATTCTAAGCGCACATTTTAGTAATTTTTATATATACTTATTGTAAATTTAATTATTTTTGGGACCATCATGGAACACGTTGTTTTTGTAAAGTATTACAGATCTTGTTTTTGAGAACGCATTAAATGTAACGATGTTATGGTGATGTATAAAAATATTGCATTATCATTTTCAGTTTGAAACCCACTATCGAAAATGAACGTATAAAGTATGATTGAAACGACACACAAAGTTAAATATGCAACATAACTGCAAACTAATTTCTTTATATTTTCAATCTGAATGACCATGTAATACAAAGTTGTATGCAAGAAAAGTAATTGTACCCCGTGCTCCAAAATAATATGTCATACGTTATTAAAATCTTGCATACCGTGAAAGTCATCAGTGACCGGCGCCGTCAAATGCAATGAAATTTGTTGCGGCTTGTAGACGATAATGTTCGTAAATTTGTCAAATATATGGAACACTACAAAGCTAACGTGAAATAAGAAAAATGCTAGAGTGAAACATTTTCTTTTAGTATTTTTGCTTTAGAAAGTTATGTTTTTACACACGTTTTTACAACACGCGAGGTGAAATACGCATTACGTTGAATGTGCTAAACTACAGCAATTAACAACGACAAACTATTTTATTGCAATTCGTCTGTCAATAAGAAAAATACCTATCCGCATTTATTTGAGGTTCTTCATTTTTTAACTAGTCAGCTGTGGCATCCTCTTTTCAGATCGCGCACTTATGTGTGTCGCGAGAATCAAGTGATGACAGGAATAGTCGTCAAACACAGAGTAAGTGTCGCTGTTAAAATATTAGATGAAAAAGGCATGTTCATTTTATAAAATGAACAACTTTATTACTACTGTTTACTCAATCACTTAACACTTTACCGACCGGTATTTTTTTAACATCCTACCCCCTTCTGACCGATTACTTGATATTGACTGATTCCTTGATACAGATATCTATTCGAAAATTACAAATTCTCGTCACTGAATCCTTAACAGATATAACCGCAATGATAAATGATAATTTCTTAATTGGAGTGGCAACCAATTAATTAGTTAAAAGTTCAAATGCGTTGGGTCCGAAAAGCCTATTAATAGGCTTCCGGTCGGTAAAGTGTTAACATAATCATATATTACATACATAATAAACGAAAAATAGAGGAAATATTTATAAAAATTAAAAATTAAAATTGCTACTGTCGAGTGGTATTCACCAAAGCGAGGAACGACACAAAGTGGCATGTCGAATACCAATACCGTGATTCTTTTCTAATCTTTTGATTGATAAGAAAGTGTAAACCTTCATCAAGGATTGTTTGTTGCTGAACTGCTCGGTATATAATCCTAGAAATGTTTTCCGCTACCTAGTGCATACGAGGATGCACGAATCCATCTCAAAATATTTGTGCTTTTGTTTGTTTGTTTTATTTCATCTAGACCTCCAAAGATTCGAAACACATTGAAATTGACGAATAGATTTTAGTTTTCTCTACAATTACAATTTAAATAGCAAATAGTAACTAAATTTTACGCATGATGGATATAGTGGCCGTGACTCAAAATACTGCCATTCCTCCATGACGGATATAGTCGTCAAACACAGCTGACCGGTTAAAAGGACGCAAAAGTGTCCTTTAGTAGAACTACAATTGCGCGCTACTTGTCGCTTGCAGACTTTCGGATCTTCAGAACTTTGCAGTCTAATTTATGGCACTATCGATAAAAACCAGTTCATTATGTCTACGTGATTGACCTATGGAACTGAGGATTAAGATTAAGAGCGTGTTTTTCTTGGTCCTTTCATTAGTGATACTGTCTGTAGGCAGTGTTATGTAGTATAGTTGATATTGCACAGTATACAATAGTATTAGGGTTATAGTAGCTACAGAGATAAAAGCTTGGTGAAATGGATGCAAGCTACAAATTCTCGTCGCATATGAGAAATTTATTGTTAGCGATATTTTTCTCATATTGTATAAGATTTGGTATCAATATGTGAACATAGATACGTAAATAGAAATGATAAATAAGAACGATAATAAATACATCATAATACATAAATTCTTCTGGCTGAAAGTTTTTCTTTTTGCGTAGTCTATCAGGATAATTTATTTTCTAAAGTGTTAAATATTAGAATATTCCTAATGTAATGAATGTTTCCGTTGATGTTGCTGTTAGAAACGGCATCTATTTGTAGACGCGTTATGGCATGGGAATTTGTGGTTGATGGCACGGCTGGCAACTTTCTTAGGGGAAAGGAAACATACGTTTCGAAATGCGTAGATCCTCTTTTTAATTTTATCTTAAAAGCATTCATTCTATTATGTATATTTGATTCTTTAGTGTTTGTGTATTTATAATATTTACCGATATTCTGAATTGATTGTATTAAGAAATATTTTGTGAAGTTTCGTAAATTTATGACATTCAAAAATATTCAACAGTACCGGGGATGTTTATGTATTTTATATTATTTTACATTATTTGATATTATTATTATTTTATTTTAGAATATTTTATATCATCTAGTAGATTAATGATAATCGTATCGCACTCTGTTTTCTACCGTTCGATAAGTGAAAAATCAAGCAATCACGAATATTCAATACCGTTTTACGTCCTTTGATAGATCCAATATTTTATAGTAATTTTGCAACATTTACAAAAGTACATATATTCATTAGCATGAAAAACACAAAATTACTAATATCTAGTTCCATTTCATGCCGTTTGATACATACATACATATTCATACATCTTGTATACCGTTTTTATAAGTTACTACGTCCAAAATTCTAATTACTCAATATGATTTCATGCTATACTATATATTCGATCAATAACACCGACAAATCAGCCATAAAATATCGTTCACCACGTGTCCCCTTAAAAGGTAATCCACTCCAACGTAACAGCTGAGAATGTCGGTCATACCTCTCGATACCCGAAGTTCAAGGTTGTAAAAGACTTGCATCTACTTTCAAATCCCAGCACTTTTTCTCATCGAAATCAGCAATTAAACTCGAACAAACCATCAAATCCACGATATGTAAAACTTGTCAACTAAAAGCGTAAACAACAGACCAAAGATTCCGTCTTTTTGTATTCTTCGTGTTATGTATCTAAATAGAGTATCGATAAGAGACTAGGGCACGGCGAGAAGGTCGAGAAGCATCGCTTGTCACACGGTTGAATAGAGTTCGATGAGCGGTCTTTTTTCTTTCTTCTTTAGGCCTCACAGCTCTATCCGGCACTTCGCGTTTGCCTTATTTAGGTCACCGTAGTCTCATCGCATAACTGGTACGTGTATGCATATTGTGCATATACGAGATATGAGAAGACGAGAACTCGTTCGGTGCTCGGTGACAAGAGCAAATATCTTACACGGTTTTACCTTCTCGAACGCCTTTTGTTTCCAGTGCCTCTTTTTTATCTTTGCTCGAATTGAACAGGAAATTTGGACGAAAGAATCTTTTTATCTCTTCGACTGTGAATGAAAGTTATACGTACTGTTCATTGTAACGGCTGCTATTGTATTACGAGTACTTCGTGTAATCCGAGATAATAGATTTCGTAAGTGTACCGTTATCAATTGTCGACGAGAAAGTACAGTACTAACTACCATTGAAGTGCGGGATCTTTTTTTTTTTCCAGTAATTACGAGCAGTTGGAATTAGTACCTCTTCATTGTCAGTGCTCCGTTTGTGTGGTATGATTCTTGTTAATGTATCTATGGAAATTATGAAGAAATACAGTTTTTTGTAAGATATATGAAACAAAAAATATCAAGCGTTCCCTGTTTTATTTCCGATTTTATTGAACACCGGAACTTCCGACTATTAATTCAGTATATTTAAAGATACTATATAAATACTTCAGAAGAGAGAGAATGGAAGGCACAAGAAACTAAATTGATTTAATCTCTTTCACGTTTTTCAAGATAGATATAGAAAATTAAGCAGGTTACAGCCCTAAAAATTTCAACATCTTTAAAAAATTCAGTACAAGTCATATTGACCCTCTTGGTAGATTTAGTATTACACGGGTAGTTGTTAAACGTTTATCAAGTGTTTTTATCGGTCATTTAACACGTTAAGCGCCACACCGATCTCTAGGGACCGGGCGTTGACTTTTCGTTTATGCTGACGCTGATCAATGAAAATGAACAATTAGTTTTTTACCTAACAATAAGCTACGTTGTCGCCCCTAACCGAGCCACAATTAATGGAGTTAAGTATAAAATAGAACATTTTATCAAAAATGAATGTAGTATGTTAAAACAAATAGAAAGATATCTTTTCTAATAAAGGGTCTAAACGGAAAGTGCTTTAAAAACGAGCGTGGCGCTTAACGTGTTAACAACTGATTGTAACATGTTCAGGTCACAGAATATTCGATCGAAGAATCTCTTGTTTTATTGTATTTGCAGTAAATGATATTCACATCCAAGAATCAACACATACCAGTTCTACTGATTGCTCCATAATCAACAATATTTTCCCTTTATATTCAGAAGGATTGTATTTTTCTTTAAGAAAATTACCCGGATATTGTAACAGTATTAGGATA
Organism: Cerceris rybyensis; assembly: GCA_910591515.1. Classification (NCBI taxonomy): domain Eukaryota; kingdom Metazoa; phylum Arthropoda; class Insecta; order Hymenoptera; family Crabronidae; genus Cerceris; species Cerceris rybyensis. Next base: position 964,023 of record OU342789.1, read on the forward strand.
TTAAAAATACATTTTCAATGCAACACCTTTTCCTCTTTTACGGGTTTAATTATTCCCTAATATCTCTGACAGACATTTAACATATCGTCCTTTTCATTACAAAATGGCTCACCGCTTACCACATTATTTTTTTAATTGTTTATTCACTTAGGTCAATTGCATGTAGGAGCTGCGTTAAATTTTTGCGATAATAACACACCTAGATATTACTACAATACTGCCCCACTCTCAAATTTTTGAAGTGTTAACCCGCTCTGGGAACCACTGGTCTGTTATATGTTCCATATAGCAGAATATAATTGTCACATTAATTTCTAACAGTAAATACATCAATTTCGTTTTATACAATTTTTTAATGTCATTTGAGAAAATGATCAAACATACTAAAACACTTTTGTTGGCAAGCGAAAATTTTCGTTTGGTCAACCGTTTTGCCACACTTACGTTGCTGCTGACAATGAGATTGAGGACGTTTCCGATCTAGAATCTTTCCACGTATCCCGATGACGATAGAGAATTTCATTCGAAGGCGGAAATTAGATGATTCAGGAAAACTGAAGAAGGTCCTCTGCACTCTTACGGCTACTAATGTCTGTCCTGCTTAATTCACATTACACGGACAATGATCATAATGATTGTTTTGACGTATCGAGATATCATAGAATTACATAATTCATGCCTTCAACGATGATGAATTATTAATATGTCGAGACGTTTAAATAGTGTCGTCTTTCGTGTTTTGCCGTTCGAATTATAAAGAGAACAAAAACTTTATCTTCCGTTCTTGGGATCGATGAATATACGTAGAAATGATAAAATCGTTACCAATCGTTCGTCTCATTGATGGACAAAAATCGATGCGTCGTTTGTTTTCACAATATCAGTGTCCTTTACAATTGCAGTTATCGTAACAACGAGATCTCCAGTTTAATCTGGTAAAAGTGTACAAAACATTGCTAAGTGACGAGCAAATATTTCACTTACTATTAGTGTATTCGCTGCTCGTAGATCTCGGTACACGTTAATCACTGAATCATTTGCATATTGTGTCGCATATCTATCGGTTTGCTGTTGTGTCAAATACTTCGGTTAGCTAAACTTTGATTCGAAATGGTAGATCTTACAAGGGAACATCTCGAGGTGTAAATCACCAATTTTAATGAAATTTTAGTATGATACAGCCCTCGCGAAAATATTTTACCCGTATTTTTTTTATCGGCAACCGTCCACGTTAAAGGGGTGAAAACCACCCTCAAAGTTGGGTTCCTGAAGCTTCTTTATCAAATATTTCGAAAACTATTAGAGGTACGAAAATTTCGTAGAGAGAGAAAATTAATGCCTTCGGATTTTGAATCCAATGGTATAATCATGTTTTAAAAAAATACATTTGTTTCAATAATAGGCTAAAAAATATCACTTTTTAAATCATTTTGTCACTTAAATTTCAATCAATTTTTTTGAATATTTGTTTGTGAATACCATATATCGAAACACAAAATACGGATAAATTGAAAATTTGATATTTGTATTACAAAAAAAGTTATTGGATTTTCAATTTTTACGCTTGCGCACTTGTCAAGTTATTCTTTCGTATATACATGTATGATTGCTCTGAAAGGTCAGATTTTATTGTCAGTCACCCATATTGTTTTTATATAAATTTAAAAAATGCGATTGATTAATAAATAATTTTTAATAATTATTGAAATAGTGGTATTCATTGTTATTGGCATAAGAAATATTTTCCACCACTACGAGCATTCTAAAGCAGCTATATATCAGTTAAAGCAGTTTATGTTTGAAAATTGTAAATATATAAAGTACACCTCTCCAGAATTGTTCAATTTCTCAGGTCTATCGGCTGTAGAGTCACATCAATACCATGGATGACTATCCCCAACTGTAAATCACCAATTCTTATGAAACTGTAGTAAAAGGTGGATTTTGTGTAAATATTTGACACCTAATTTGTTTTATCGGCAACCGTCCACGTTAAAGGGGTGAAAACCGCCCCCAAAGTTGGGCTAACGAAAACTATTTGATCGAATATCTCCGAAACTATTAGAGATACGAAAATTTCGTAAGGACTGAAAATTAACGTATTTCGATCACGAATCCAATGGTATAAACTTTTTTTTTAAACCCATTTGTTTGAACAATATGATAAAAAATACTTTTTTTCAACTTTGAGGGTGGTTTTCACCCCTTTAACGTGGACGGTTGTCGATAAAAAAAATACGGGTCGAATATTTTCGCGAGAACTATATCACACTAAAATTTCATCAAAATCGTTGATTTACACCTTGGGATGTTCCCTTGTTAGAAGAATTGTTAAAACAGACCTTTCGGAATTTTATGTTTATTGTAGAAGAACAGGTGTTACAGAACGATAAATAATGATTTTAATAAAAATAGTTGAATAATAACAAAGTATCAAATAATTGAGATGACAAGTTCTCGTGACAACACACCGTGACTTTTCAAGTTATAATTCAAGTATTAAGACAAAAAGCTATTCAAGTTGCTTTCGTTATTCTGTCGCTCCAAGGACATTTTACCTGGACTACGGTATTCTTATTATTATTCGCACGTGTTAAGCAAATATATTCTTACTTCCTAAAAGTGCGCTCGAACCAAGCCATTGTCCAACGAGCAAAACGGCTGGCTAGTACGTCGTATGTATGTATAAGCACCGCAGTTAAAAAACGCCTCCAATTCGAAGAATATTCCTAATACCTACATCTTTCGTACGTATAATAATTTTTAATGTAAATTCAGTCGAAGAAGAAAACAATTGTTGGCAAACATGATAATATACAAAACAAAATGAATTTAATACCGATAATACAAGGTTCTTTTCTTCAAAACTTTCGTTCGCCACTTCGCATACACACCGACTCTCGACTTTTCGTAATTGACTCTCGTTCATTTCTCCATACACATCTCGCCCACACTTCGCACCTCATTCGTCAAAACCAATCATCATGATAGATTCAGTACTCTAATTCGTTCGTCATACACACTTGATCACATTAGTACTTCTCTCGTACTGATATCTCTCTTTCTCTCTCTCTCTCTCTCTCTCTCTCTCTCTCTCTCTCTCTCTCTCTCTCTCTCTCTAGGATAGAAATGAAACGCGATAAAAGACCGAAATAATAATACATTCGAAGAAAGCTTGATATAATGGTAATATTGTTACTTCGAGCATACAACTCAACAGAATCTTATGTACCCACAAACAATTAAATTGAAAATTTAAATATATTATTATTAACTACATCCTTTGTAGTGCTATCATTTATTATTAGAACTTATATAATTTTAAATGTTATTCGTTGCTTAATTTGATTTTTTTTCAATTAACTAAGTGTCACTACGTCAATGTAACTAGGTGAACTTCTTAGTGTCTCGGAAGCTGCCTTTTTATACTCAAAAACAGAATACAATTTCAAATAATAAAAGTTTTCTCTAATTCATTCTTGTCTGTGCCAAACAGCTCGATTGCACTTCTTTTCAGTGCTAAAAAGTGTCAAGCTGATTGGCGTAAAAGATTAATGATACCTTTTGCACGGACAAAAAGAAATAGTTCAGTAATGTATTCTCATTACGCCAGCACAGGTATAATATAGACAATATCTTCAACTGACAAACAAGCAACAATATTTGTCACTCGTAAGCAGAAAAACATTGAAACCTTTTCTTGTATTCCTCGATGAAAAACGAATGAAGCGCAATTTTGCAATAGCAAGCTACTTGGTACTTCCTGATCAGGCTCTCAGAAACAGCTCTTAGCACTCAAACAGTTAATTATATTATTACTAAAACGGGCTCGAATGACAAAACCTTCGACACAAAAAACGGATGATTGGATTGACTATCGCGGTCGAAAAAGGCTTAAAATTATTCAGTATTAATAATTGTAAATTATCTAAACACTCAGGTTTTTAACATTACGCTTGATTGTGAAGATCTTCGACAGTGAAATCGAAGAAATTAATACGGCACATAAACGGCAAATCGTTTAGACGTTGTAGTTTTAATACTCAGCTCGCGTGCACGAAATGGTTCCCCGCAAATTATCATCTAAATAGGACGAATTAATTACGCTTTGCAAAAGGAACAAAATTGTTGGGGTCGTAATCGAGCGTTTAGAATGACTTTTGATTGGTGCACTAATATGGGTCGTCCATCCGTAAGACTTAATAGAATAGCATGACACGAGGACATTGAAAACTTCTTGCTACTATTGCCAGCAGCAATTAACCGAATCAAGGGATCGTTTCTCGAGCTGTCGGTTGATGACATTCATTTGATTCCTTTTTTGTGTCGTTTTTTATTGTTTATTCTGTAAATATAGATATTGCAAAGATGCCGAAGACGAGAACTTTGGTTTTTACGAGTGGTTTGTTTTTACGTAACGACTTCTTCAGAGAGACAGTATAAGTGTGATAAATGCTGATATTTAGAATCGAATATTGAGACTGGAATATATTGAGAATTGAGTGAATATTAGTATAATCAGAGATTGACAGTGAATAATGAGAGCTGGCGCAAAGTGACACAGGGTTTTGAAGGATCTTCGAAAGGAGTGGGAGTGGTGATGACGATGTTTGGGAGTCTAAAGGTCAAAATAGGAAACTAAGATGTTGAACTTCAAACCGTGATTTGGGGATGACGGTTAACAGTGAATCAGAGAGTGGTGACTATTGATCGAGTCATACTGTCGATGTACCAAATATTTGTAAGGATGTTACACTGATCGGAGGGTCGATACTTGCATTCCTACATTTGTATCAATTTAACCACTTAGCCTACAAGAACGTGTGACACTCGTGACGCGGAAAATGGCGTAGGAAATTTTGTAGCCTTCCAAAAATTATGAAATTGAAAATGTCAGTTAGTAAATTAACGGTCACATTGTTTCTACAGTCCCAATCAAAAAGATAGCACACGTGTGCCATCTTTAATTTCTTAATAACACAAGTATATTTTTGAGTTTGCAACCAATGATATTGTAAAATTATGAGCTCAGGATATGCGGACTACGAGAAATAAGACACAACATCGCAACATTTTGTAAACAATGTGAAAAACCTGGTGAATACCAAAGGCGAAATGATAGCATATGTGCCATAATAACAAACATTTATTTTAATTAACAATGGGTACATACAAAACGCTGCTTATTTAATGATGGGTACATCCCCCTTTTGTTTCTATTATCTCTATCATACGTTTAGGTTATGATTTATAAAGTTTTTGAATGTATTTCTGGCTTAACTTATTCCTCTGTTCTACAATACTGTTTTTTAATTCTTGTATATTATTATATTGTTTTCCATTGTTATATTTATACATTTTGGGAAAGCTGTCCCCAACAATTTTCAATAATATTAATGTCCGCAGAGCGAGCTGACCATGAAAAACTAGATATATTGTCCTTAAAGTAAGATTGCACGAGTTTTGCAGTGTGAACAGCTGCATTATCTCGTTGAAAAATAAATCCTGGTCCAGAAATACGTTCTGCATGATTATTTAATTGATCTTTTATTAAATTCAAATATTTTGCACTGTTCATTCTTCCGTCAATAAATTTTATATCAGTCTTTCCAAAACATCCAATCGCCGCCCAAATCATTACACTACCACCGCACATTTGTCGTCGGATTTTTGTTAATGTCTTGTTTAAAAAAAATATAATCTGAACGGCCCGAATGGTTTTTAGTACTATTTCCATGACGTACGAAAAAAGATATTAAAAAAAATCCGACGACAAATGTGCGGTGGTAGTGTAATGATTTGGGCAGCGATTGGGTATTTTGGAAAGACTGATATAAAATTTATTGACGGAAGAATGAACAGTGCGAAATAATTAAATTTAATAAAAGATCAATTAAATAATCATGGAGAACGTATTTCTGGACCAGGATTTATTTTTCAACGAGATAATGCAGCTGTTCACACTGCAAAACTCGTGCAATCTTACTTTAAGGACAACAATATACCTAGATTTCCATGGTCAGCTCGCTCTGCGGACATTAATATTATTGAAAATTGTTGGGGACAGCTTTCCCAAAATGTATAAATATAACAATGGAAAACAATATAATAATATAAAAGAATTAAAAACAGTATTGTAGAACACAGGAATAAGTTAAGCCAGAAATACATTCAAAAACTTTATAAATCATTACCTAAACGTATGATAGAGATAATAGAAACAAAAGGGGGATGTACCCATCATTAAATAAGCAGCGTTTTGTATGTACCCATTGTTAATTAAAATAAATGTTTGTTATTATGGCACATATGCTATCATTTCGTTTTTGGTATTCACCACCAGGTTTTTCACATTGCTTACAAAATGTTGCGATGTTGTGTCTTATTTCTCGTAGTCTGAATATCCTGAGCTCATAATTTTACAATATCATTGGTTGCAAACTCAAAAATATACTTGTGTTATTACGAAATTAAAAATAGCACACGTGTGCTATCTTTTTGATTGGGACTGTATACATATTATGAATGCTGCGTTCAGTTAGATGAAATATAGGAAATCAGTGAGAAATTTTGATTCCAGGTATTAATTCTGAGTTATTGCGCTCGCAGTTACAAATGAAATCGTAGGGCAAGAGATTAAACACAATCTATTAAAAATTGACGAGACTTATTCAATGTTGCGATAGACATACTACATACACTGATTACAATTTTTCTATCTTATGTAAATGCGGGGACGAATATTAATATTAGATTGAAAGAAATATGGTCTTTAACCTTTTCGCTACGGCGCACTTGCGATACAATATGATCGCTGTGAACGGAGCGCATCACTGACTAGTCGACACAGAAGTACGAAATGCTGCGAAGTAATTACAAATCGTTTCTTATACTTTAAATTTGACAATGAAATTTATTATATTTAGAAATATCATTTTATTTTCGAAAATATAAAAATTTATAGTTATAACTTATTTTTTTAAATAAGCTCTTCGTACCCCAACGCCCAATTTTTGACAGCGTATATAAATATTGCAAGGGATCAGAAACAAGTCACTTGAGGAAAAATCGCACTGCGAGACAAAGAGAGAAAAGAAGAAGCCGTGGAACTGAGTGCGACAGCACGATATCGATCGTGAAAATCGAAACATTGACGTACGCACGAGATTTTTATTATCAGATTGGTAGACACCGATTTTACCTACTTAAATGAATGTGAATAGCTACGACTATGAATGAAGAGGACAGAAGACATATAGAATGGAAAGAGATAGGTAGTGCGAGAGCAGTCTCCCCTTACGTCCCAAGTGACTTCTTTCTGATCCCTTTCTATACACGCTCTTCGTATATGAATGTTCATTCTTCGAGGGCGTATATATACGCCCTTCGGAGCGCAAGGGTTAATTCATTGAGTACTGCGGATGCATATGTTCAGGAAAACAAATGTATCATAGCTTATCGGTGTATGTATTCGCAATTAGAGATGAAACATCGACATATAATCGCTGAGGCATGATCACATAAATACTAATTTATAGTTTTTACATCATAACTCTTTTACTATGATGTGGATCATTCACTTACCGAATTGATTATCTCCATTAAATCTAGAGAAGACAAATGTGATAAAATACTATACACTCTTCTTCAAAATTTTCTTCACTATACGAATATAAATAAATGAGCCGTTTATTTTGAAAGTGGCCTAACTCCATTTGTCAATTTTTTTCCGGTTGCCATGATTACATATACAACTTTATGTTATTTATCAGTAAAGCATTACAGGTTGCTTATATTCCGAGCAAATACAATAATTCTTGACACATAAGTTTTCAGAGTTAGTTCAATAATTGAACCGTGTAGTTTGAAAGTAGCCTAACTCCATTTATACTTAAATCAAGATTTAAATTTTGTTAGTCAATCAAGTTATCAAATTTGGGTATTCACACTTTTCATAACGATAATGTTTACATGTACGTTTGGGATGTAACTATTGCATCCAGAGGTGCTCAAGAAATAATTTCATGCATCCTAAAACATGTTAAAAATGTAAGAGGTGAAAGACACAATCATAGCTTACAGTGACATGTGCGCCGGGCAAAATAGAAACATTAAAGTATCTTTAATGTGGTTGAAAATTGTCCAAACCTCGGAAGATAATGTGTAAATCATAGATCACAAATTTTTATTATCAGAACATTCGTTTTTACCAAATGATAGAGATTTTGGCGTGGTAGAAATGTCATTAAAAAGAAATAATTTACTGATCGTTCCCCAAGATTATTACAATATTATTAAAAAGTGTCGGAAAGGTAATAACTTTATTGTAAATGAAATAAGACAAGAAGATTTTGTATCAACAAAATTATCAGAAGACGCAATTTTAAAAGGGTAAAGAATTCTGATGGAGAATCAATAAACTGGTTAAAAATATGTTGGATGCGTTTTGTCAGAAATAAACCGTATACAATTTTCTATAAGACATCAATAAATGGGAATGAAAATTTTATAGTCCTGAATTTACTACCACGTCGGGGTAGACCAAGAAAGTTCGAAAATATTGTATTGACACCACTGTATAAAAATATCAGACAAATTACAACAGCAAAATTCAAGGTCATAATTGACCTATTACGATATATACCACCGGAACATCATGATTTCTTCAAATCCCTTTCACACACACAAAAAGTAGATGAGTAGTAAATTGTTTTGTAATAAATTCATGTTTGTAATTTTGTACGTTATGTAGTTAAAAAATGTTTTGAATCGCATAAATTATGTTTACGAAGTGTTTTAAAGATATGTAAAATAAATTGAGTATTGTTTTTTTCAATTTGAAGCATCTTAAATTATGTTGAATGGACTTGGGCACCTTCAAATTTTATAATGAATCTGGTTGTTAATTTTGAAAGTGGCCTAATTCCATTCTTGATAAGAAAACTCATATTATTCACTTAATAATTGCTACTATTTTAATAGGAACTATAAATTTAACACCCTTACATACACTTACGCAGTATAACTCATTAGTATCCTGTACGTATATTTTTAATTGCATTGAAACGCAAACCCTTAAATATCTCAATTTAAGTATAAATGGAATTAGGCCACTTTCAAAATAAACGGCTCAAATATTGTGGAGTGAATAATCGTATGCAGTTTTCCTTTAACGAATTATAAAATGAATAAGGTGGAATAGCCTTGGAATTAATTACATTGACTTCTGAAATAAATTATTTTATTATTCGTTGGCCAAACAAACTTCCTCATTTAATGGCGCCAATCATTATTATTACGGAAATTTATTCTAAACATAAAAAGGTAGTAGTCAATCAAGTTCTTTGAGACTTATATTTTTAAAAATTCAAAAAGTGGAGTTAATCGATTTGACCTGTAAACGTCCCATATAAAAAGGCGAAGTTCAATTACCAAATACATTTTTATTCCTCGTTAGTCAAAAAAATCTCTGTTTGCAAAAGGTAAAACTGTATATCCATTTCTGTTTTGAAACTTATTGGGCTACCTTTAACTTCAAATCTTATAAATATTCTTCGCAGAAAGATTCCCCACCATTTTAACTTGCCTATTAAAACGTATATATCAGTCTCGAGGCCTACAGCCTTCAGTACGCAAATAACTCATTTAGTGTAATATCTCGTAAGCACACAGTATTAACCTGTTCTTGTCTATTCGCTGGTCATGAAAATGTCCACACTGACGGCGAAAATAATTCGCTAATTGCTCGCGAATAGCTCATGTACATCAGTGTGGATGCAACATAAGCCTTTGTACTCTCATACGTCCGAATTACGTTGCATGTAAGTGTCAAGACAGCTTGCTCTCTAGCCTCACAATCAGAATAATTGGTCCCCAACCCGTAAATTACGGACCTATGATACTCTGGCGATGACAGTAACATCCTTTAACCTTTCGATGCTATGAACGTGCAGATACGACCAGTAAATGGTACATTGTGAGTGCTTTAGACGTGATAATACATCTATTATATTGGACATCATGAGTTGTAGCAAATCGATACCATTCGTGGGGCTACCTGAGCGTAATATTTGGAAAATTATTTGTTACTATCGTGGAATAATATTGTTATGCTTTTGATTGCTATCGAGTGACACGATGAACTGGTAGAATATTTATGACTGTAAGAACTATATTTAACGAATAATAAATTGTAGGAAATGTAATTTACGAAATCTTATGGATAACTCTGATAATGTATTGGTAACAGCATACCGTTGCTAAATATTTTTAATCGCCATTAGGTAAGGGATAATTAATAATTCATAACGATATATCATATGATTGACACTAGATTTACGGAGCCAATTTGGCTCATTCAAAATTTGATTACTATATATATATATATAAATAATATATTAGTTGATTAATTTTTTAATAGTAAATATTCCATTTAAATTGATTTGGAACTATTTTCTTTGCAAAAAACTTCAGTTTTCTTGTGTAAGTCAAATTGGCACACTTTAGAAAAATAGGAATATCAACATCCGTAAATCTAGTGTTAACACTTTCTGGTCGTATGTCCCATTTGAGAGGACATCGTAAATTTATCATATCACTCGGTTCCACCGTCCGAAGGGAAACTTGAGTTTATCAATGATTACGGGCGATCAACCTATTGCACCGAAAAATTTAAAGAAATGCATGGTTCTCTAAAGTTTTCTATTAAAATGGCACAATATAGCAAATCGCAAAGTGTCGTCGAGTTGCTGATAGTTAAAGTCAAACGTGGCTCGGAGTGCAAAGGGTTAAGATTATGATAAAGATATGCTTCTCGATGAATTCGATTTCAATAGTGAAAAAATCTTGGAGCGCTAAATTGAAAGTATTTAGCGCCGATTGTAAGACTCGTCGGTGGCAATAGAATAATCCGAGCATGCACAGACATTCCATAAAAGTGCTCAGCAATTTAGGAGTTAATGATGATTGTATTTAACCAATAGACTTCAAAAGCAGAAGTATGGTCATGCTTCGACTAATTCCGTGCAATACATTTTTAAAAATGTTAATCATTACATACAATGACTTAGGATATTATCGTTGTTAGTCTAATCGTTCTCATGAAATATGAAATAGTGCCTGACAGGAGTACTTCAAGTGCAAAGGGTTAATAACTTAAACTTTAATAGATTAGTATTTTCCCATTCGTATCACATTCCCATACAAAAAACGGTATTCCCATAATTCAATTACTTTCCCAAGCTTTAAAAAACTGAAATTATAAAGACAATTCTAAACTGGTTCTCAGCAAACAGTAGTCTCTCAGTTCCAAGACGTCTCGTTTATTTTAACGTAAACTAACGTCAATATATTCTAAAACAAACGGACTGTCTCCGCTATAGTGCTGCACATGTGTCTTTCACCGAGCGAACGGGAATATCGACAAAAATCGTCGAAGGAACAGCGTTCGCGTTGAAAGATGTCCTCCTCTCGATAACTAGTCGATCGAAAGACAAGCTGGTAGTTAAAGTGCTAGGCACGTGGTTTAATGAGCGCTGGCTCGAGCAAAAGTACCGCTAAACTCGGTGGTATAGCTGCCTTGTAGAACGACGACCTCGCGAACGACTCATGGTAGCCGGCAGCTGCCACTGCCGGTTCGTTTTCATAGCGTCCTCCTCTCACACGCATGCTGTTATTTATTCGTAGTTATACCGCGATCGCGGTAACTCCGATTTTCTTTCTCCGATACATATTACATATGAGCTGCTTGAAGGAAATCCCACGGAAGGAATTCAAAGGGAATGCGAATTAGTGAGATTAACACGTTGAACGCCACCGGTATTTCGCTAGTTTCATTATTTCTATTGAAGTGAAACTTTTTCTATTAACACTTGGCATGCGGGCAACGTATTTTTACGCTCACTGCCGTCTATCGCTGGAGCGCGGGTCACATAAAAATACGTATTTGGTGGATTTGTGGTGGATACTCGCTATCGACCACAAATCTACTAAATGCGTATAATTGCATGTATGTGTGTTATTTGCGTTGCTAGGCAACGCTTTGCATTTTTTCTCCACAAGTTATGATTGTCGAGTTACTCGGTCTTTTGCTGAATTATTTCGTCTTCAATCGAATTCCTAGCTCCAGAACGTATATACAAGTCTTGTTTTGTCAATTTGAAGCTTGGTTTTTTATTATTGATTACAAAAGTGATAAAATATGCGCTGACAGATTATCGAACTTTTCGTATGATAGTGATTCTGAAAGTCAAGATACCGAAGAAAGCGACGATGATGACATTATTCCACGTTCTCGAGTGCTCAACCGAAGAAGTTTTGTTTCGAAAAACAAAGTAGTTTACGATTTATTGCGATTTCAGTGAATGATCAAACTCCCGCGAGATTCACGAAAAGCGCCCACTGCACGCGTAAGTCCGCGGCGAAGTTGCCCGCATGCCAAGTGTTAAATTCACATCTTTATAAAACAGAAACTTTAAAGACACTGATAAATAGATATTCGGCAGACCTTTATCTTTTTAACGTTGATATTTAAATATGCAGTATATCCGAGATTTCAGGAATATTGCAATTTAAAAGTTACACGAAATTTAATTGAATTCAATAGCATCGGTCAAAAGTGACCTCCGCGGCAAACAAAATGTTCACTAGTTACCTATGATTGACAACTAATTATACTTGTCATGGAGAAACGGCAGAATTTTTTTTGTAATAGACTCGTCATGCGTAAATGTTACAGACCACTGGCTATTTAAATTGGTATTTTGGAGAAATCTAAATAATATTCGTTAATTGCAAGCCGTTTGGAATATTTTGGAACCATGCGAAAATAAAATGAAGAGCTAAAAAATATAAATAATTTGAGATAGATCTATAGATCCTGTGACTGCTTGTTAGTTTGTATAATCAGTTTATACATGTGTGACGATAATATTTTTCAAATGCTAGCGTCAAATCCGCAACGGCAAAAGTCAAAAAGGAACTAGACTAGCGCTAAAGCCTGATAGTGAGTTGTGATAGAATTCCTTCAAAGATAGTTCGTCAGGGGACAAATGCGTGACAACTTTCAACTTGAAGTGGTTTATTTTTTTGCGTTTTTCGTTTATTGTGTATGTAATATATTTGTATATTAAGTGAATAAGTAAATTTCAGTAATATAATTATTAAGTTTATAAAGTAAAACCATCTTTTTGATCCAATATGTTAACAGTGAAACTTATTCTGTGATTGACGAGTATATTCGTCATCGGTCGATTTTCGTGGCACACTGAGTACGTAGGTGCGCACTCTTAACCCATTTGCATCATATGACAAATTCAAAAGCATATTTTACTACCAAATTGCTTTATATTAAATCTAATTGTAAGTCTAACAGTATTTCAAAAAGTGATATTTTACTACAATCGACGAATGTTGTATAAATGATTTAGATTGTTCATATGCGTTGCTATTCACTCACAATGTGACTGCATAAATGCGTTTCGATGATAGTGACTGGGAAAAGTGCGCTTGTGATGCAAATGAGTTAAAAGAAGTCGCAGTTGACTGGTTAAAGCGAAGAGCTGTTCTCACAATGAGATACATTTTTTGATGTAACGTGTGTTTAATTTGCTAAACGGTTACATAGGATGATCAAATCGCACAACGAAAGAAGAAACTCAGAAATGAGAGACCTTCAGTATTTTATGCCATCAACGGTGGCTTTATAACAATATATGTACCACGGTGGTTAAGAGTGACTTGCCCTGAATTTTTTGAAAATGTTCCTAAAATTAGTAATGCCGTTTCTTTTTCAATCTTCTGCCTCTATCTTGAAGATTGTAAAGTATTAAATTGGTCAAGTTCTTTGACCTCCACAATTATTTGATTCGGGCATGTTTATTTGCAAATTTTAAATACATTGATTTTATATCGTCGATAGAGCTAGTGTTAAATTGATGGCTGAATAAGAGTTAATTGGAGTAATGTCTATGATGGAATGGTTTTAATAGAATGATATACTAATGCTACATTTTTTTATTTAATCATACAAGTGTTTGAGTCAAGACTGACTGAAGTATAGTTTTGAATATTGAAATTTGTAAACTGAGTAGTGGATCTGAGAAATGTAGAAAAATTTTGCCACACGTTATATATGTCTACTATAGGTGAACAATTCTCCAAATTGTCTGGAAGCTGCTAATTTCGCATAACTTAATTTTGTACTGCCATTAGATACATTTGGTGAATGAAATTCAAGATATTTGCATACAACAGATTTCAGACAGCATCTCATTTAGCTCCGTTTACCGTTATAAAATTAACAGGCACGACACAACGTTTGCCGAAATTATGGTAATCATGATCTAATTGCGAGCACAATAGAAAGTACTTTAATTCGATACTGTTATAAAACATTAACCTCGATTTCACGTCGCCGATGACAACCGTGTGCAAAGGAAATATGGCGAATATGAAGTTAAAAGATCCAACTTTGAATTAATAGATTTAACTTCAAATCCTTCTATCTTGTACTAATTGTTTGCTAAATTATAATTTAATATATAACAAGCATGGTTACTAACTCTAAAACTTGTGTAGATCCACGGTAAAATAACCATGGCTGTACAAAGCGACAAAATAATTTCTTGAACTACTCATTCAGTTCCGTAAAATATTGTTAAGGTTTCCACATGAAATAGGGAAATAATACGAATACCTTGTTTGTCAAACATTAGTCGGAGATTCGGATATTCTCTGATCTTATGTTATAAACAAATATTATTACACGGATACTGGGGTTCCATAGAACTTGTACGTCATTGCAAGTGTAATGGCGAATAAAACTATTCGCGCTTCTGGATTCATCGAAACAAGAGAACTGTTTGCTTTTAAGTGTTTCTTTTTTTATAGTGTGTTCGTCAAAATTCATGTATCTTATGAAATAATTAAATACTACTTTCAAATAAAGATAGGATATTTTTAACTCAGCACCATAAGATGGTTCTAGGCTTAGCGAGAATATTTTAGGATATTGATAATTTTTCTTAAAACTACAAAGGTGCGTCAGAATATGTCGCGTATGACGGTGAAGTTTATTTTTAACACGTAATATAAAATAACTTCGTGCCAGTAGCTCGTAAAATTTTTACGGAGTCTCGGAAATATGATATGATAATGGCTTCCTTTAAATTTCAAGATCAGTCTTTTGTAACACTGGAATTAAAAAATGAAACAAAATGACTCATACACATTTTTTTCTAAAAATTATCCAATTTTATAGGGGAAACATAAAATAGATATTCTGCGTCCATTGCATAAAACATAAACTACCGAATCGATCATTTTTTCTACGTCTCAATATTCCTTGTTTCAAAGTATTTATTTAATATATTTAAATATAATAGATTTAACGCCCATAGTTCTAGTGTTAGATCTACAGATTTTAAAAAGTATAGCTAAAATATAGAGAATGATACGCGTATATAAAAAAGGGGAGTAGTCGTAATGTTATTTGTAGTGCAAAATACTGATAAAATTCTTTTATCATATGTTATTAATTATTACTTTATTATTATTTCTAAAATAATGTCTAGCTTAATCGGTTTTGTTCCATTTTAATTCTGCGCACATACCAACTATTATACTTCCAAGCATTTGTGATCTTCTCGCAATGTGTTTCCGAGGCTATAATTTTACAAGATAAAATATAGATTGGGCTTGATATAAATCATATAAAGAGTCTACATTTTTACGTCATAAAAAATTTAAATAAATCATATCACAAAATCCAGCCAATGAGCATTATACTACTATTTTAGTATCTTGATTTAATAAAGTTACAATTATTTAAATTTCTTTAGTGCAGTATAATATAAGCAATTTTACTTAATCTTTTTAGTTTATAAAATTTATTCAACATAAATTTCAAATACATTAAATTTTGATGGTGTAGCTCACTTCCTTAATGGGTTCACTGTCAGAAGTCCATGAAATTCCTGGAATCTAGGTCACCTCACCTCTACAAAATTATATAAATATTCCTCCAAATAATTTTTCTACTTTCAAAAATTCTGTACAAGGATTAATTCTTCATCCTACTCTCTTCCATCTCCATTGTTTTATAATACCTAACGCACACTTCTCACTGAAAGTGAAAGGATTATATGGAACACCAGGCAGCGCCCAGAGAATCTGCGTATCGTTTTAAACCACTCAACGGCGGAATTACATATGATGACACAAATCGATTTTGGTTAGTAGCAGTTATGCAATCGACGTCGCTCTAGGCTAGGTTTGTCTGGCCTAATTTGGGATTTCGGTCGGGATTTCTGTAACTAGAGTGGAATAATAATCCTAGGAAAAGTGTGATTCATTTTTTCCAAACATTCCGAAATTGCTTAGAAGACCAGAAGTAATCTCCGAAATGTTTGTTATCGTAAAAATGTTTCTTTTTGCATTTTATCGTAACATAATGTGGGGTATCTTTAGAAACGCGGTAATTATATTTTCTCGAATATCCATGAAATGACAGTAGAAGGTTCGGTTAACCTTGATCAAGTATTTTTCTTTGGCATTTTTTATTGCTTCGAAGAAAAAAATTGAAAGCTAAAATTCTACTTGTTATCGTGATTTTTACTTGATTTTTGATCGATTTCAAGATTCGAATCAATTCAATGAGTTTTGTTTTTCTTAGTTTCATATTATATTACTTTTTGTTGTTGTTAACTTTCTTAATATCTTGAAAATGAAAATACCTAACAATAAGTACTGATCGTTAAATGTTCTCAAAGTATTTAATCTATGACATTAAATGCCTCGTTCATATTTACCCTTGCAAATATTTCGTTAGCAGAGAAACCTAATGTAAAGTAACGTTACAAAATTTAATTACGTAAGCCTGTCGATTTATATCTGTAAGACCATGTTTATTACTGTTTTCGATGATATAACATTCGGGTCAATAGGACAGAATAGTTTCAGTGATTCGAAACCGGAACTATCGTTGACGAAATTACAATAGCAATCGAAGCTGAAATTGCAAAGATAAAAACTCAATTATGGTTGCAATAGGGCCGATTGTTTTTTCTAATTACAGACGATAATAGTATAAAAGATGTCTTGGTATATTATTTCATGTAAACAGTATTTTTTGTATTCTCATTTTAATTACTATGCGAATGTTTCAAACTATCGAGGCTATCATGTATGTCAAGGGTTACAAAAGTGGTCTTAATCAAAAATATCAAAAATTAAATTTATCGTATAATCTGCAATGCACCGAGGTATACTATGATACGGTGGAACTACTTCTACTTTGTAGAAGTAATAAAAATTAACTTGAGATAATGCAAGGCTTTTATCGCTATCATGAATATCGATACTTATATTAAATGATAACTTAGAAATATCATCAGAAGGTGACAGTGATTTTGAACTAAGTAATTCGAGTCTTCAGCTCCACATTTACCACAACCCTCAATATTTGCTGATATCAGTTTTTGTAACAATATTTACTACCTTACTTCAACTTCAATTTCAACATGGAACTTCTCAACGTTATAACAAGTAAAGCAGTCAAAATTATGAGTCTCTACTTTTATTATAAAAAAAATATAGTGTAACATATAAAAATTACCCAAATTTATGAAAAACCAGTAGAATAGGAATTTCACGTGCACTTTGTATAAGTTACTAAGTGGATTATTTTCCTTACGGCTTGATTGCTCTCCTCTCAAAGTCTTATTTAATACATTTAAGTATAACGGATTTATTGACGATAGTTTTAATGTTAATATTAACACGAGAAAATATATTCCCCCAATTATTCTCAACGTCTTTCATAAGACCGGTGCATGAAAATTCTTTCATATAGTTTAATCCACTACCTTGTCACATAAATTCTGAGATGATAAAGATACAGTAATAGATAATATTTCTAATAGGCATGTATTACGACTTTAACATTCTCTGATCTTCTTCGTTCGGTTACCCATTGTATAATTGTGTTAATAGGGTGTCGTCTGCGATCTTGGTTACTCTGTTGACTCCGAATTAAACTTTTCACCCCGCATCAGCAACATTTGCCAGTGTCAGACACTCAAGTTCATAAATTGTTCGCCGTCTTTCGAGACGTTAGATCGATTAAAATCGTATTTAACGTAATAAAGAACACAAAGAAAAATACAAACGTCGATCGCAACCGGCAAACCAATTGCAAGTGTGACGAATTACACGTGTGGGAGCGCTACGCGCAGAAAGACAAAAGAATATCAAAATAGGGGTCCACATAATTATTTCTGGGGATTCCATCTGTCTCGCCACGAAAAAAATTAAACGCCCGTAGATTTAAATAGTAACGATATCTTACAGTGATTTAATATCGTTGGGTAAAAATGGAGGAAGAGTATCATTTCAATTTTATTTGAATTGAAGAGCAGTGCATTTTCTAAACTTAATAATAATGTAAGTTAATACCTTGCCTTGTGATTTCTTTCGTGACTGCTTCCGCACTAATCCATAATTACATTAGGAAAATAGAAATTGATCAGTGATTCCTGTTATATCGTGTAATTTAATGTAATATTAATATTATAACAATAGGAATAATTTTATCGTTTTACATCTTGATTTCTGCAATTTGATAATTTTTGCAATAGTTGAAAAACTCCTGTTCAATTTAAAGCACCTCGAGCGTCATTGTTTATTATATGGCAAAAGTCAGATCGAACAATTTAAACGAATTACATTGACGTACCTAACAATAAATTGGAACTATAATTGAATACAACAAAGTTAGTACAACTAATTTCTACTTTCGTCACTATTTTCTATCTTTATTACGCATATTGGTAACATAGTAGTGCAGATGCTATGATGAGTAATGGTACATATCTCGTAGTCTTTGATGTTTTGAAACTCAAAGAACAACTTAAACCACTAAATTCCATGTGGACTAACATTAATTAAAATTTAGGATTAAATATGAAATAATTGTAAAAAAGACCAATGGTTAATACTACTTGTACCGGCAATTTATATATACCAATTTTCCCCGTAACTGTTTATTTTACCTATTATGAAATAACAGTAATACGCGGGAGATTGTCCGCTTAAAGTAAAAAACATTACAGTTTTATCGAGTATAAATTCCCCGAACAGCTGATCTCGCAATCCGATTGCACTGTATTTTGGAATTCTAAGCAAAACTTGAAATTATAAATCCTAAACAAGGCAACTTTTAACTATAGAACTACCGACAATAAATCTATGATAAATAAGTGCACTGCGGAAGTGGCGAATGAAAAGATGGTAAGGATGTTAAACACAATAATTTCTGTTTTATAAGATGGTCACAAAATGTTCATTTCATGGAAGTTTTATAAACTTGGAAAACATTAATAAAAAATTACGGACCAGTCATTTTGATTTAGTAGCACTATCGTTAACCGCTTGCCCTACGATTTCTTTTGTGACCGAATGCACAATAACTCAGAAATAATTACTGAAATAATAATTTATCTCTGATTTCCGATATATCGTATAACTGAATGCAATATTAATCCATTACCTTCCATGATCCTCATTTGGCGATTTATTCGTTTTCTAAGTTTTTTAGCATTCAATTGAGATATTTGACGTGCTTTTGAGATGAAATGTGTTTAAAACAGACTGTTTTATTTGTAGCTTTAAGCAGTAATTTTCGCGAATTATTTTTATTTTTATACTTTGACAATACTTCCTCCAGAAATTATCAAACCAAGAAAAATGTAGCAGGGGATGAGTTAATAACACAGAACTAATTTCAACGTCTCCTGAGTCACTGATAGCTTCAATTTAACAGTTTTAAGAATACTTTAAACCTTTGCACTCGAGAGTTGAGTCCCTCTCACCACTTGATTCTGTGCGTTAACACCGCTCGTTTAGACGGAATAATTAAAATATAATATATATATACAAATGTCTAATATAATTATAAACTTACAAGAATATTAACCAAAAAATAATATTAGCTACATTACATTCTATTCGTACACATTCACGAGAGACAGATTTTGCCAAATTTTTTGGAGGCTCCAATTGAAGACAATTTCGGAACAAAATACAAATCCAAGCATCCGTTACCAATTAGTAAGCTGCTTGACTACATAAATTCAAGATTCTTGAATTATCTTTTATATCGTTTTGAGATCGTTTGTTAAATGCTACACAAAGCGACAATACTGTGCTTAATGCTTAAGAAATATCCTTCTTTGAACATTTAAACGTCAAAGTGTGTGTGAAATCATTTTAAGTTAGCTGTCAGAAATTCGTCATATCTCCAAAATGGTCTCATGTACAAAGGGTTAAAAATTTCCTATTGCGTTTAATGTTTTACGAGAGCCACACAACATCATTGTAGGGCAAGAGGTTAAACCACCAGAAAATTAGATGTGAAAGCAACGGTAATATGGTAATCTCTGCTTATCTTTGCTTTTTCAATTCGTCGCACATTAAAGCGTAAATTGCACGATCGTCTTCTAATATGGTCGATCAATGGTTACAATTACCACCTGGCATACGACTGATATAAAGTGTGTAATATCAAGATAACATAAACTCGGCAAATAGCACGTAAACGCGTTAGCTCTTTTGGAGCTTCGTCATCGCATTGAAACAGGAAGTGAACAATGATAGCCACTTCTGTGTTATCCGATATGCGTGCGTCGTGTTGCATACCGCAGGTTGTGCCAATTAGTGCGAAAATTACGTTTTTATTAATGATGTTTACAGTGACTGGATCACGTAGCATGTCCTCTACGTCACTCTCATTAAGACTAGAATTGCTTGATAAACGGTTCCGTATAAACGCATCTGCAGAAAGGTTTACAAGATTTTTAGCGACTTTTATTTTTTACTTGTCTCGTTGCAAAAGGGTGGTGGTTTTCTATTTTACAAATAGAGTATATCGAAACGGATAAAAGTCAATCGTATATTTCTTGTTTGAATTCTTAAGAGGTTGTAACTGCGAAGCTATGCAGTCTGTTTTATTGTTGGATACCAACCTAATATTATTAAACGTGCTTCAGTGCTAAATTCTTTTTGGACCTCACTAGAAAGAAGCCTCGGTATATTTAAATAGTAATAAGATATAAATTTAATTTATTAGTTAAACACAAGTGTTTCATTTAAAGCCCTAAAAACTAATAAAGAGAAAGTCGTTTGATGTACAGAATGTTAAACTTTTTTAATCCTTTGAGAATATAAGTTTTTTGAATATCGGGAAATAATAGTTTATTTGGAGAATGATAGACATCTTTCAATCACAACGACAAAGTTTTTTTCTCTGAGCGTATATATGCGTCCCTTGTAGACAAAGGGCTTGAATGACATGAAAACGAAGTATGTAGATACTTTTCAATTGGAGAATTTTGATTTCGAGAAAATTTGAAGTTTGTCAGGGTCGGAGGAAATTTGTTTTAATACAATGCAGCTGTACTATTTGATAAGGATTTATTTCTGATAAGGATTTATTTTATCACGGATACAATAACTCGGAATTAATTTCTACAATCAAAATTTCACACTGTCTTCCGATACCGATAAGGACCATGAGAGTCGAAGGCTCGCACCGGAAGAAGCACACACGCCATAAGCGGAAAAAGCGCGGGTTACCATAAAACGTCACGCAACACTATTTGCTAAATTTCTGAAGTTTTGTTAAGGCTTCACATTTCTTCGGCTGTGTTCTTTTATTTCAGTAATAATTGTTATTAGAAAATCAATGTAGTAAAATCATAGTTTCGGTATTGAATGTACACTTCACTATTTCTGTAGAATTTACAGAACTTCGTAATTCCATCAGCAACAGTGCCAAATGAGCTGCTAAACATTCCTAAAAAATAAAAAAATATTATTCTTCATTAGTTACTTCTATTATTATTTTATCAGACTATGATATATTAAATCAACAATAATTAATACACAGAATTAAAAATTGAAATGATATGAAATTTTCACGATAAAATTTTGGCTGAATTTTATAGAATGTCTTAATGGGAAATAGCTTGACACGTTAAGCGCCACACCGGTCCCTAGGGACCGGTCGTTGATTTTTCCTTCATATTTATGCTGATCAATGAAAATCAACGATTAGTTTTTTGCCTAGGCTACGTCAGTAACAGAATAGTTGTTATTCATTTTTGCTAAAATCTTTAATAAAACATATATTTATATAATGAATTTTTCCGTAATAAAACAATTATTCGAAGACTGAATTTGATTTAATAATTTTCTTTCACTTGCCAAAACGATTAACTCCCTTCATCACGAAAAAATTGTAGCAATAATAACAATTACTCTAAGAATATTCTATCTCATACTTTCCATATGTTGTTAGACAAAAGATGCATATGCAGTAATACAGTCTACATCGCATTTTTTAATTTTTAATTTGAGAAGAATTTTAAAAAACAATATATACTATTTTATCATTTTTCTCAACTTCTTGTTTTATGGAGTTAATCGATTTGGCAAGTGAGGCATTCAATTAATGATTTTAAGTAAGAAATAGAACATTTTATCAAAAATTAATGTAGTTTATTAAAACAAATATCTAAGAGAAGATAAGCCGGAACAAAATCTAATAATTTCGCAAATTATTTTAATAAATTAATAACATAAGCTGATTAACAGAACGGAAAATAACTCTTAATACATAAAAACAACACAATAATACTTAAAACATAAATCGTAACTTCAACCACATAAACTAGATATCCGCAATTAAATAATTCGTCTGTTCACTTTTAATCTCCATAAACGACTTTCTCACTATTTAAAAAAAATGCATCTCGTCGTTCCAACAACAGGCCAATTATCGCGAGCGAATTATCGCAGCGGCAACGAACATACATTGTGCTATATTAATACATATACAAATATATATACACTAACATTCTTACTAATAGAAAGATACCTTTCCTCAAAAAGGGCTTAAAAGTATAGTTCCGGTCTCTAGGAGTGGGCGCTTAACGTATTAAACTACTCAAAGTTATCATTTCTCAGGAAACATCATCGATAAAATTGCGAGTACAGCACTATCGTTAAAAATGGATTCGATAAAATACGCTGATCATATTAGCTATGGCATTTGCGTTATGTATACGCAGATAAAAGTTGCGGAATAGCCGTGTAGATATAGGAAGTGGTAGATAACGATTTGTTTGGATGATCACAACCATCGAAAGCGAGCGCGCGGAGGCGCTAAATCTTCTAATCCAACAGGATGTATGTTAACTGATCTAAACACGAGGAGTAGACATTCGTGTCGTTGAACGTAGAGATCATCGACCGTGACAAGGGACGCTTGCATATTACATGTTGCATTTAACGAACGTCAATATAATATACATATTGGCAATATCTGAGTGACCCTGTACAGCTATCCGTGACACGTTGATGATCGTGTTTCAACTCGAATTATTCTGTTGCAATAAACTGTGCCACTGTGATTCTTCTGTCAGTTGACACTTAATTTCTGCTTTTCGGCTTACAAGCGCGTGAGAACGTCCATAATTTCAAGGATCGTTTCAATTTGGAGCGTGAATTAATTCACATTGTAGACGCTACATTTTGATGAATTAGATCAAAATCGAAGTATTTTGTGGTTATATATATATATATATTTCTTTTTTGAATAATTCCAAATGGTTTTGGATGTAAATAGTTGCCGAGAGAATATTCTCAAATTGAGTGGTTCGATTTGAAATTTTGTAGGAATGAGAAGCTTATCGATAAAAATGTAATGGCGAATAAGGCTATTTGCGCTTCTGGATTCACCGAAACAAGAGAACTTTTCCTGTTAACGCTTTACCAATCGGTATTTTTTTTAACATTTTACCCACTTCTGACCGGTCACTTGACCGAAAATTCTTCCCTGATACCGATATCTCTTCGAAAATGACGAATTCTCGTTACTGAATCCTTAAAATAGCAAGCCACAATGATAAATATCAGTTCATTAATTGCTGTGGCCGCCGATTAATAAGTTAAAAGTCCAAAAGCGTTGGACCCAAAATGCCTATTAATAGGCTACTGGTCGGTAAAGTGTTAAGAGTGATATATTTAAACGTCGTCTCCTTCGAACAGCGATACAGTGTTGTTGATGAATATTAACTTTGAGTGAGAATCACCAATGACTTAGATTTAACAATGAGCTAGTAATGAATCTATGAACTTTTGAACTTGCAATGAGAAGTTGGTGAAAAGGAACATAAGGTTTTTAGCCCTTTGACCACAATATTACATTAGACCAATACTATTTATTTATTAATATTCTGCTTTAAATTGTTAGGGCACTAAAAGTGAACATTAATTTTAAGCGTTTTTCACAATATTTAATAATCCGGACGCTTATTGACGCCAATAGTACCAGCGGAGCAAAGTAAGTCAAGCGCCCATTGGCGCCTACAGTACCAAGAAGCCAACATGTTTCAGACGCCAATAGGCGCCAACAGTAGTCAAAGGTTAAAGGCCTTCGCAAAAGGAGTGGGAGTAGGATGACGGTGCTCTCTAGTTGAAAGATTAACACTGGATCTACCAAGCAAGTGAAAATGACTGGTTCACAATTATTTCAACAAATTCTCATAATTTATAGGAGGATTATAGAACAAATAGTCTACTTTGATCTTATGAAACACAGTCCACCGAATCGATCATCTGTTTCAACTCTTGATACCTCTTTGTCTAAAGTACTTATTTAATATATTGAAATATAATAGATTTAACGGCGGTAGTTCTACTGTTAAAGTAGGAAATTAGGGATTTTTGGACTTGGAACTGTGATTCGGTGATGAGTAAGGATGGTGGTGAGTGATGGTCTTGCTGCGGTACAAAATATTTGTGTTTACAAGATATTCGATAAAGGTATCGTATTTACTAGTGACAGTTGGAAGGATCAGTACATTACAAAAGTGAGAAAATTGTTTTCTTTGCTAGGATGATTAAAAAATTAGCTTTGCACTTAACGAAGCTTTAATGAAAAAAAGTCGCGCTTATCGAAGGTACGTTGCAAGATTTATATATCTCGTGCCGCAGTGAATATGTTGAATTATATGACATTCGCAAGACGTTTGATGAAAAATAATGAGCAGCAGGGATCGAACGAGTGACAAGTTATCAGTAACTATTTGCGCATACAATGAGGGATGAAATGTGACGGACGAAAGGTAAAAGTAGGGGGACCGTGCTCGAGGAAAAGAGGTACTAGTGGATGCTCATTGAAATTTCAAGTTGAAATATCGAACGGCTTATAGAGGTCGAGTGATGACACGTGTTAGAGACATATATTTAACTGTAAAATATATAACGTAACGTAACGTAGGTAGGTTGAATCTGCATTTCTGGATAATGTATAATATATTGAAAATCTTTGTGGGTCGGAACGAAAAAATTGGATAGATTAATTGGATTTTGGTTAACACTAGAACTACCGGCGTTAAATCTGTCGCATTAAAATGTATGAAATAAGTACTTTGAAAATGGATAATTAAGAGGTGAAACACCAATCAATTCAGAAATCAATTCAGTAACTTGTGTTTTATACTATGAACGTGGAATAGAAGTTGGAGTATTTTTATAAGAAATAAGGAAGCAGTTATTTTGACTCCCTCAATACTTCTACTGTTAATGGTTCTAGTTTGCAATGGTTTTGAATGACTTTGAGTTCAGAAATTTTTTCTATTTCAATTTTACCAGACCAAAAGGATTACTAAAATATATAATATGTGCAACTTATAACGTATAGAAAATATATAAAATATTCCATTTAAATTGATTACGTATAAATAAAGTATACCGAAGTTTATTTAGATTCTTTCAATTTCATATTCAATTCAATTACGGAAGAAATAACCGGTGACATAAGTTAACTTCTGCGTAAAAATGCCGATCAACAACGTGTTAAATCGAGCACCACCAAATGAAAATAAAAGCAGAGGTTAAATCCAATCTAATTGGAAATTATGTATTGTTATCTTACTCGCCAGATACAGAAAAATCGACGTTCCGGTACTTTTCATCCTCAATGGTGAACGCAATGATGTTTGTAACAGACACGTTGACCTTCGTCTGTTAATGATCACAGTGAAAAAAAAGGAATGTCTCTCGATGCGTAGAAAATTCTGCAATTTTTTTTATCCTTTCAAGAAAGACGTTGAGCGTATAATGCAGCGTGTCAGCGCATAATTGATCGTATGTTGCTTTTTTAACCCCAATTCATGTTTCGGCTACTGCAAAACATTTATTCTATTGGTGTCTTTACCCTTTGACTGAATTCTTGTAGTGCTGCTTGTCTATTTGACTTTGCTTTTTTATGTTAGATAAACAAAAGCGTTCCGACGTCTTTAATATTAAAATTATGTCGTCCTGACAACTTTGTCAGCGTTGATAGTTTTTTGTTGAAATGTATTTACAAAGGAGAAAAACAGAGTCCATAGAACATTACAATGAAAGATAATTAATTTAGACTGAATGAAGTTCGTATTCCTCATATTCATTTCATGATTCTTCATTGAATTTTTACTCTTGTGTATCTATGTATATGAGTATTTTAAAAATTGACATTGTAATGATATAGCGTTAAATGCAGAAACTTTGTAATCTTTAAAAAGAAGATTCGAAACATAAGCTATTTTCTCACAATCAGTAAGAAACTGTGTTTCTATGGATAAGTGAATAATTTAAGGAATCGAGCTATTTCAATGAAAGTCCATTCTCAACAAAGAGAGGAATATGAACTGGTTGAGAGTTTAAATCGCCATTGTCTACGAAGTATTTCTTACATAATATATGCATTACAATTTCATTGTTTTCGAATTTTAAAACTCTTAGTCTTAGGCAAGGAAATAACAATTGTTGTAATTAACAGTTAACCACAAATTAATCGCTTTTTGTGGCTTGGACTATAAAGGATAAATTAGTATGAAGTTTTCAAACACTTGTATCATGAAAATCGTAAGTTGTTTTCCACAAAAAACTGGATTTTTTATATCTCAAGGACAGTTCAAGGTCACCCGAAGTCTACTCGTACATACAATAAATCCTGGATAAATGCACAGAATTCGGTACTGAAACAGTGCAGTTACGAAGTGGTGGGTTCTATTTTGTGTTTACGTTCGGGCTCCAGCCGAGCGTGAACTTAGAAAAGAACAGACAGTAGAAGAGACAGAGATGTACATACAAGCTTCAGGGGGACCGACCCGAACTATTAGACACGGTGAGGCAATACTAATTGGAGGCTTGAACTTTTCCATTTTTTATTTTTTTATGTTGAAAACTTCGCTAACGTATTTGTGAGATTTCTCTGATTAAAATGATACCAAACACGACATAGTTTGAGCAATATTTACTTAATATTTAGTTCGTTTACTTGCTATTTAGGTAACTCAAACATATCGTGTGTGGTATCATTTTAATCAGAAAAATGTCACAAATACGTTAGCGAAGTTTTCAGCAAAAAAGAATAAAAATTCAATTAGTATTGCCTCACCGACACGTTCTGATAATATCATGTTACACTGCCTCGTCGTCGAACGTCGAGGTTCGACCGAGGAGGATCCCACTACGTGGAGGGGATAGTCGCGATGCATTTATCCAGGGAAACCCCTTGTGCATTTATCCAGGCATTACTGTTTATATACGAACTCGTTTTCACTTCAAACGTGCAAATAACAAAAGAAATAAAATGAAAGTAACTATATCTAAAATTATTTTTTCACTACCTTTTAACGATTGTCGTTGACTTCTAATGTGTTACATGAACAAAACAATCTCCATGTTATACGTGCTTCCTGCATGTTCGTGATGAGTAAGTTTAAAATTACAACCAATCACTAGTCCTCTCAGAAGTGACGAGCACCAAAAAGCAGAATTCCTTATGAGCGTCAGTATAAGATACGCTTCGGCAGGGCTTATCGAATCTTGAATACGTTCCTTCACGGAAACTCGTTTTTTCGATGTTGTACATGCATTTATGCGTCTGCTTCTTTCTACCTAATATTTGAATATCTGTAGACGCATACAGGAATCCAACTTGCTAATGAACCCTGTAGCACATGTTGTCCTCTTTTATTCAAGCTGATCAGTGATTCAGGCAACTCACGAGCGGTAGATTAATATTCTTAACACTAGACGTACCAAGCGGGGTCAAATGACCCCTTTCAAACTTTACTTTAAAATCATACTTTCATTGTTATTTCTTTCGCTCATTTGACTTTTTGTAAAGTCTTATATCATCTGATTATTTAATTTCTCGCTTTCCGTTTTTTTCGTAGCTTATTTTTTACCGACAAAAATTTTCTTCCTATCATAGGTACCACGAGGGGTCATTTGACCCCATACGAAGTTTACGTATTTTTTGGAATTTTTCTTCAACTGGAACCTTAGTTCAAAACTCAGATACGCTTCTCAAGTTAAGGTTTCATTTATTTGAACCTGATATGTGTGTTTGTTTTCGGCGTGAACACTTGGACGACCCGATCGGATCCATACGACGCGTTATTCAAGTCTCAACTTCGAGATTACAGATCTCTAAGAATGTTGTACAAGAAACATTTTTATTAATGGAAAATGATGCTCTGATGTGTTGCAAATCAAACACAATTGCTAGATTTGGAAGACCGCGAAAAAAATGTTGGGGGTTTTGGCCAGGATTTCACCGAAATCGACCACTGTGCAAAGTAACGCATAAACAGAAAAGACTGTTTTCGGAGATACACAAGAAACACTCCCTCCAATTAGTTCTCTATAGCAAAACGAAATAGAAATTCAGTTTTATATTGAGAGGCAGAGAGTAATGATCAGAGCCTACAAGAAATCAAGTTCGACAATGAGTGATAATACACGACAGTTGCCGTTACATTCAATTGGCCTTGTGTAATTAATTGATTATTTTGTTTATAGAAATAAAAATTTGTGTTTGATTATTTTATCAGAAATGAGAAATTATGTTGCAAATTATTTTCTTTAATAAATTGGGTATTTCTTTCTGATAATCAACATTTATTTCATAAGGGGTCAAATGACCCCTCATGGTAAGATTAGGTAGGTGCAAAATGCCGGTACGTTTAGTGTTAAAAGCCAGTTTACATTTGAAGATATTCGTTTTAACCATTGCTTATTTGTTGTCTCTTAACAGATTGTTTCTTTGCTTCGCATTTCGAGTTTAATTACTATGATCAGTTTTTTTTAGAGTTGCGCGTATTAGTTTTTCTTCATGATATTTATATACATTCTGAGATGCGCAATTTATCTATGCTAAATTTATTTATGAAGTGGAAATAGATCATTGTAAAAATTATTATTCGGGTTACTTTATGAACATAGAATCAATACTAGATTTGGCTTCCGGATTGGAGCCGCATCCAGAAGACGAAAAAGTCCAAAAAGTGCTGGAACGAAAAATCCCTAGACTTTTTCGTCTTCTGAACGCGGCTCCAACCCGGAAGCCGTATCTATTATTAATCACTATGGCCGCGAAAGCCTAAAAAGTAACAGAATCATTTCACGAAAAATTGCTAGAAAAAGACTTTCGTTCAACTGAATCTACGTTATTCGAGCATCAATTGTGTGTCGAAACTAAGGTAATGCTTCAGGAAAGCTGTCGTTCTTGAATTTAATTGAGATCATTTTCAGTGATTTTAGCATTAATTAAATACATTTCTCGTTGAAAGTGCCGTAACTTTTGAACACTTTTCAGTATTTATATTTTGTATTAAATGTGTTTGACACTTTTTACGAAATATAAAAATTCGTGTTAGATTCATTTGTATCGGTAATTATGACAATGACCTGAATCATTTAGTCATTGTTTCAAAATGAAGAACGTGAAGTTCTACGTTGAGTTCTACGTAATGAGACAACTTACAATGTTTTGTGTCGTGTACATCGATTCAGTAGAAAATGCAAAATCGCAATTTCACGGAAATCTTTAATTTAACATTCTTCATTTTTTAAACAATGTAAAGGAAAATAATTTGGTATTTTGAACAGAGTGAATGCCACCAGTATTTCACTAGTTTTATTATTTCTATCGAACTGAATCGTTATTATTATTGTAATGCTATTTTTCGAATATACACACCTTAAAAATAAAAATAATTCTATATTCAGCTATTCGTTACTTTTTAACATTAATATTTGATTATTGAATATATTCGAAAATCTGTGAGTATTGTAATTTAGAAGTCGCAAGGAATTTCATCGCATTCGACAGAACTGATCGTGTTAAAAGCAGCTCATAAATGTCTCCTAGTTCAAATGGGCTTTACAGAGTATCTAAAAATTCCCTTATTGCCATTTTCGAATGGCACAGTAAACCATGTAAAAGACATTGACGATAAAAACGATCGATCATTCATGAATTTCAATGCAAGGTATCCCCGAAAGATAAGTTGACCCAATATTCACTGTTCCAAGGTGGAAAAACCGTGAAAAATGATATTCACTTCAGTTATATTTTTCCAATAAAATTGTTTCTCAACCTTTCAAATTGTTACGATTAATGGTTAATAGTGTCGAAATTGAAAAGCGGGTCAAATTACAAAGATGGAGTCGTTATTGATCAGATTTTAAATCCTCTTTATTTTGAAATCATTTCTGAACCTCGTGAAACCAACTTATTTCGCCATTTCATGATTTAGTCATATCAAATATATAAATATGCGAGTCTTAAACACAGAGGCAGTTGATAACAAAACGAATAAAAATTTCTGAATGAATGTTTTGCAAGTCTACACGATAGTACTGTCAGATATACTCGATTAGTTAATTTATTTGTTACCAAACAAAGAATCGAATTAGTTATCCGAGTAAGAAAACCATGACTGAAGGAAATATTTCTATATACTATTACTTAATCCTTAATCAATTAACTCTTCTAGTGTCCGACAGAGAATTTTAAACCTGGGCAAAAAGTACTCGGCAGAATTAGTATAATTTGTTACGGTTTGAAAATGAGATTGTAAAACCCAAGTATTATATGTTAATTTCAAAATTTCAAAAGTACCATGGTAATACATTCCGGAGTAATTATATTCTAGATGTGTAACGCAGTCCATAGTTTAAATTAGACTTTTTGGAGCGACTAAAGTTACCCACAATAAACAAATAATATTTGGTACCGAAGGACTACAGTCGCCCATCGTAATGGAAGAGTTACGAACTTTGTATTGCTTTATGATAAATTTTCTAATCAGAAAATATTTCACAATCTACATTCAGACGTTCGCAATACACTGTAACATGGCATCGCATGCTTTTCGAATTGCGACATTCCCCACAGAGTGGGCGTTGAACTCGTAAGATAGGTATCGTGCAACAGCGTAATCGGAAGTCCGTGGCTAGCAACCCAGCGAAAACATGCAAACGTAGACAACACGATGGAAATGCATATATTACATTTACATAATTGTATATGTATTACACGGTCAAAGAGAATCTGATCGTTATCGAGGGTAGAAAGTCAAATTTCAAGGTTCGTATCTTTGCTCTTTTGATTTTCCGACGATTCCTTAGCCGTATTCTGAGAATTCGATATATATCTATCAGTTACTATTGGAATTTTAAATGAATTTCATACGATTGATCGTTGAGGGAACTTTTAAATATCACACGACATGAACGATTAATTTCTTCCGTGAGAAGTAAGTTGTTCGATGTTTGCTTTGATTAGAATCGAATCGTTGAATGTCAATAAGTACGTTTTTTTTTGTTTCAGTGTCCATTATGTAATAAATAGACTACGGAGAAAAGTGAAAATTTACATTTCCATGATTTTAATTAAGAAAGTAGAAGCTGAGCTGAAATTTATTTCACTCTTTAGATATTATAACGGAAATTACACTTTGAAATCTCATATTTCTTCCAATACCGATCATACCATCATTCCGACCTTTGGGATTCAATTTCTGACTATCAATAATAAAATATAATTAAATTTTAATCAGCAAAATTTTAATTAAACCGTTCAAAAAATTTGTTGGAGGTACGCATTAATTAACTGCAGATATAATACTGATACTTATAATATTACATAGAACACTGTCAAAAAAATATTTTTTGCTTTCAACTGTTACTGTTAGTTCATTAAATTTTGAAGAAACGGCATCCATCCCTCGGTTCACACGGTAGGTACGTTCCTAAAAAAGTCGTGCGAAACGGAACACTGAATTTCTACGAACTATTTAGAAGGATATGTACAATTAATCTGTGAATCGTGTAAATTGATTTGAAAAGAATAAAGAAAATTTGAGAACGTTCGTTATAATCGGGTAAAATGGGGTTAGAATTAACGGAAAAAATAGGGTTTGGTTCATCTATTTTTGGAGACAATTTAATACTTATACTACTTAAATTTATTTTTTAAAACGAAAAACATAAATGTTAATGCTGTTCTGTCGTGAAAATTTCTGCACCTCTGACGTTTTCTTTCTTTCCTTAAATGCATTAGAAATGAAATACAAAAGATGTGCTTTCTATGTTTGCAATTCAATTTTCCAAAGAGTTCATTCATTAATATCATACTCTTTTAGTTTATAAATGGCATAATGCAAAACAATCAAAATAAAATAAAAAAAAGATTTCTTCTTTTCACTTAACACTAGAACTACTAATTATTAATCCGATATACTTAAAGATACTAGATAAATACTTCAAAAGAAAGAGAATAAAATGCGCAATAAACTAAATCGATTTAAACTCTCACGTTTTTCAAGGTAGATATAGGAAAATTAAACAGGAAACTGTCCTCAAAATTTCAACATCAGTGTCATTTTGACCCCCATGGTAGATCTAGTGTTAAAAGCAGTGTAAATTGAGTACCATACAAATTAGAGGACGGTTGTACTTAATTTTCCATCTGTCCATCATATTAAAACCACTATCAAGCATATTCTTTTCATCTGTGAGTCTTTCATCAGTTCCTATCATCACACACACACAGCCCATTTTAATCGAACGAATCAAGGTTGTTTATCCATTAAGCAGCGTTATTGCTTCTATGTCCTTAAATGACGTATTCTGCATTTACGTTATTCCACGTCCTTCGAAATGCATTCGTTGCCATATGCACCTGCTGCATCTCAATAATGCACGAAATGCACGTGTACCAAGGTTATGGGAAATATTCTTCTGACTTTAGCAGCACAAACACAGAAGTAAGAGAGATAGAGAGGGAGAGAGAGCCTGACGAAGTTCTAGAAATTGCCCGTGACCGCCACGTGGTATAAGATAATCATATTATCAGCGTCGAAATATTTATGTACGAGTTGAACAGTAGACAGAGGAAAACTGCTTGATAATAAATATTTTCTCTCCGAAGCAAGTATGCGTTAGCATACTATGAGATCTATTATTCAATAAAGAATAATAAATAGTTTATTAAATATATAAAGAATATAAGATATAAAATAAAGGAAAAAAATACACTAAAGACATTAAATACTACTCGTTGTTACGCTAAATCTTACTCTCTGTTCACTGTGACGCTAAAACATACTCTGCTCACTATCGTGATAAAATATATCTGGGCCTCCTTACGTATTCGGATTCCTCCTAAGGCCCTACACCCCACATACACAATCATACACCCTTATCAGCTCGGAGGCACTTTCTGTTACAACCCTCTTTTACTCTGTCTCATACATACACGCTGCTTCGTTGCTCGCGCACTCTCTCTCTTTCTCTCTTTCCCTCTCTCTCTCTATCTATCTATCTCTGTATCTCTCGCATTTATTCCATCACGCTCTCACTATCCTACAATACCGATATCCATCTAATAAAATAAAGAAAACAATCTCTGCTCATTTTTGCTTTTTTAAGTTTGCTTTATGTATTATTCGGCTTTAATTGGTAGGGCTATTTCACCTGCGACTTACTGATTCAGGTGG
This sequence comes from Cerceris rybyensis, assembly GCA_910591515.1. NCBI lineage: Eukaryota > Metazoa > Arthropoda > Insecta > Hymenoptera > Crabronidae > Cerceris > Cerceris rybyensis. The sequence goes on from OU342789.1 coordinate 997,925, forward strand.
GCAATGAATCATCCAGTTTATGATATATTCAATAATTGGAAAAATTTCTCAGAGGCGACGGTAGAAGGACTTAAACTCTTTGCCACCATAGCCATATTTCTGTCCCTATATGTCGTCCAAAGAGGCCGCGTTTTTCCATTGCTACTCAGCGTATAATTGGTCCTTATCACTACAGATATTTTTGTGATTCTTAAAAAGAAGTATCCTGAAAATCAGCATTTGTTAAAAGTCGAAATTTTAATCGAAAATCGATTATTAATTTGCCAAAGCCGAATGTACATTACGAGTCTTTTGCTTTATCAACGTAAATATGTATTGTATCCTATAAATAAGAATCTACTGTAACATTTTCGCAATATCAAGGTAACTATCAGACAAGCCAAATTTCTCGATTGAAAGCTCTCCGCCCGAATTAATTAAATAATGTTGCACGATCACGCGAAAGACCTTTGCTCGAAATAGGTTATTGAATGAGGCAATAGAATATTGTATCTGTGTATTTGGCATCAACAATCATCCAGGTATTTACCGCTGTCTACTGCTTTTAAGGTGATTCGCAAAAATTACAGGAATTGCAAGTGTCTTACAATTCTGCATCTTCCTTAATCCATGAACGTAGAATAATCCATGAAATATAAAAAGACTCTTCCATTAATAGTCTTTTATATATTAACATATAGAATGTCTTTATACATCGTTATGAGCAGTTAGTATTAACGAAGAATTATAAATATTAAAACCAAATGGAATTATGAATGATTTTATCTGTTGCACATAAACAATCGTGTATGCTTCAATGATACGGACACGTCATGAAGATCGTTATTGCGTTGATGAGGAACATGTAACACAATTTGAATTGTGATGCAAATGAACTAATACGACTTTGCCACTTATTGATGCGCAGCATGAGAAAGACGTTCGACCTTTTGAATTTCTGCCAGCAATGTGAATTTGTTGGCGGCAGACGTAAATATTTGTACACGAATGTGCATCCTTCGAGAAATATCAAGGTGTTGGATAAAAGATGATGCATACCTTTTCTTCGCTTCCGTTTTGAAGCGATAAGACGAAAGTTGAAAAGTCTTTTGATAGATGAATAATCCTGAAGGATTTGTGTACTCTACTGGTTATGTTATCCATGAGCGGATGTAGATAAAGTTACGTTTCTCAGAAATAATGTTCCTTTGTTGTTTATACTGTGACGTTCTACTTCCTACTTGAGTACTATTTTTCTGTAATAATCTTTTCCACAGCAAAGAATTTTAATGTGAAATATTAGCGATTGTTTTCAAATTGATACATCGAATTTTTCGTGATGGTCCGTAAATGAAAAATGAGGAAGAATTGTGAATATTGCCGAAAAATTAGGAAATATGTATGTCTTCTTAATCCGAGGAATGATATGCTGCAACGAAAAGTATTATTATGTATTATACATTGCTATTTCAAATGGAAAAGTTTGAAAAAATCTTATCGATACTTCGTAAACACCAGGTTTACGGACGCCCTCAAATTGATGCATTCCTACCTTTTTAGAAACGCCTTCCAAACTGATACAGATGTGGTCCAATAGATATTTCACGTGTATCTTATAATATACAAATTATTTAACTGATCATCTGCTTTGCCGATTGATCTCTCTATTTCCAAAGTCCTTATTTAATATATTGCGATAACAGTTTCACATCCATAAATCTAGTGTTAAACATAGGCGAAATTTGCTTGATAGATTTTGTAATTTTTTTAAATTTTATATTTTACCTTTTATTACTTCGTTGATTTTGTCCAGAAGTCACAGTTTTAAGCCCGTTTTTGAATTCCAAATCATCAACGCTAGAACGGAGCTGATCTTTGTTAGAAATTTTCAAACAAAAAGATATACGACTCTGGTTACTTTCATGATCGACCTTATCCAAGAACACGAAAATTCTCTCGTTCTATGTACACGAATGTTTCTGGCAAAGCGAATAATACTGGCAACATTTATAATGCCTAGTTATTATCACTAATGACTAAAACGGCCACGCATTTACGATAAATATTCCCATTGATTTATAAATCTCAGCAGAGGCTACGAATAAATTGAAACTCCTTTTTATTAACTTAATTCAAAAAACGAATTCAACCTTCTTCGCCAGATATTATTTATTTTATAAATCATTTCTTCCATAAAAAAATTACCTTATCTTCAACCACCTTATTTTACCATTCGTCCTACTTCAGCCATTACAGGTTCAGTAAAACTTTATTATTCAAAGCTCCAATCACCTTAGTTTGTCATTATTGTAACATCGCATTATACCCTTAGCTTCCGTGTACTTTATTATACATGGTATAATCAATGGAAGAAACTCGTTCTTCTGACGTTTACAGTCCGTTCTATACCGAATAAACTTGGACACTAGGTGTTCATTAACAATGCAAAAGGTCGAAAGGTCGTCCAAGAGGGTAGAACGGTTTTCCTTGGTTCGTCTATCGTCAGTCTGATTTCCCGGCTGGTCCGTGGAGGGCTCGCTTCAAAGTCTCTCTCTTGCCCGTTGTTCTTCAGATTATTCTTTGTCTCATTAAACCGCTTTATTATCTTCCGTTTAACATCCGAGTTTTCATCGTAAGATCAGCATAACGACTTTCGAATCACCGTTGATCGGTGATTGTGATTTTCTCGAGAAACAAGTGAAAGAAGTATTGCGGAAATTTCGTTCTTTCAGAGATGAGTGTTTTCTTCATCGCTCGATTAGCCATAAGCTCTCTGGGAGCCAAGTTACGTTACTCGAGCAGGTTGATTTTTAAAAAGCATCGATATGAGCGTGGTTTCTATTAAGACATACGAGGAACACTTGCTCGATAGAATCTACTATACTTCATTTATTATAAGTTCTACTTCTTTTATATTCTTCGTTTATTTTCTACTCGTCGACGCTCACCGTTGTTAATAGAGGAAATTTTTCACCATTACACATCGAGGGTTCACATAGGATAACGTTGAAATACTTTCATCGGATTGCTCGGAATTTTGCATTGTCGAGGTCTGGAATGTTTAGAATGAAGAAAAATTAGATCGTGCAGCCAGACGGTGCGGTAGTTGCTACTTTGCGAGGTGTTAAACTCGGCGCGTTTATTTTCACGGAAGGCTGAGAGTAAATTGATTACTCAGCCGCTGAAAGTCTGTCTGGCAGATTTCGCAGTACAATTTCATTTCTCTTAATAACGGTACAGCACTCTTTTCGTTGTAAACGTGTACCCCTTAAGTTTTATCGCATCGATAGTGCAAATTGGTCGTCTGTTTTCCTATAGATACAAATTTTTTCGACGCTAACCTCTTTTGATAAGAGTGAGGAGCAACGAGAGGAGTTACGGTAGTTTAGTGCACTTTCATCATCGTGCTGCTTGTGATTACTTCATAGATCGATCATCGAAATAGAAATCGAAAACATTCCATCAAAAGATTCTACTTTCTTCGATGTTTCTCGTCTCTGACTGAGATAATTGACCTTCGTTATTTTAAAGAGAATAAGGGCAGCAAGTTTCGGTGTACACTTAGTAAATAATTATTGGTCTGCCATATGAAAAACTTGTTATCCTCGTTTTGATTTTCGATGATTGAAAATCAACGTCGCAGGAATATAATAGCAAGTTTGAAAATAAATTTTACTTGAGTGACGTGATTTAAGTTTTGGGGTTTAAAAGAAAGAATATAAAGATGGAGTTCGAAACACGAGCTTTGATCGACTTTTGCTTTTCTTCGGCTCCTATCACTAGAGCAAGGTACGTTTCTAATGGTATTTCGCCACATCAGAAGAAAGATTTACACCCTTTTCCTTATAGGGACAACTTTATATGTCTACAATATTTTTTATACGTTTATTTACTTATTGACTTAAATTTGCCAAGTTTCATCAAAAACTTGTCGCTAGATTTTACATCTGATGTCATGTCAAACGAAAATAAGCGCAATCTAAATTCGAAAGATCCTTTTATAGTACAATATTATCAGAACACAGTATCGATTTCTCACGAAGTGCGAAATCTTGTCTAATATGAATTAAATGTGTTAAATGTAAGCTATCCTTAACATACTTACTTCATTCATCATTCTTCTCAAAGTGTACTCCAAATTCATCTATCCTGCACTCAGAGGATAATTCTTAGAAGACTCTTTACTCCTTGTCTATCAACACTCACAATCGGTCAAGCATTTTTTTGTGAGATGAAAAACAAAAAAATAGTGAAAGGAAATCTAAAAACAGCCTCTATAAGCTCTTTCAAACATTTAGAAATATTTATCCCAAATTGAGTTAATCGATTAAACTCACTCATAGAAGAATAACGCTATCATCTTTCGTTTGAACGTACCATTCCTTAAACCATTCGAAACTGTGCATTTTTTTGGAAACCATCCAGAGATACCGACAATTTTTTCTTGGCTTTGTGTCAAGCATTTTAGGGTCTAAATTGAACCCAACACCGAATTTGATGTTTACACACTTCTAAGATATATTGTATTATAAATCAGTCATATTTCGTGCACTGTTTTTTCCATACTGACTGATAACGGCAACTCAATATCATTGCACACACTGTGTGGAACCCGTTTTTTTGGCTCGAAAATGCATTACACCCACGGTGTGCAATCCGTCTCGAATGGGTCAATCCACGTAGATCATTAGCTCTTTCGAAAATAAAATAATATTATATATAATAACCATGTAAATTCTGTTTTACTGCAGGTCTGCGGGGTCCATAGGAGCACGATCAGCACCCAGCACCCCTCTTCAAGTAGTAGCAGGTCCACATCAAGCGGGACAACAGCCGATTAGTGGCTCTCAGCTTACAGTAGCTGCTGCCAATCATTCTCAGCCTCCAAGGAGTCCCAGCCACGTAGCTTTGAGATGTAACGATAGGTAAGATTTCGACCTTTAGATATACATACATAGAAACCTCACACGGCGTTTATGTAATACAGGCGTAAACAGAGCGCAAAGATAAAGACTTACACAACATAAATCAGATGTTTTGATCTTTTGTTAGCTTTAGAATATTTATTTGTATATAAAAAACGACGGAATTTTAAAGCAGGTGTTTTTTTAAAAAGAAAAATAAGAAATAATAGCTGAAAATTTATAATTATGTGATTAAAGAATAGATGATGTATTGACAAAGCAGATAGAGTGTGAAAAGGACTGTGCTTTCCTTTACTACGGTTACTTAGAATGCCAGATTTTCAGGCGACGTCTTTTTAGTTCACTATAACAGTAATTTTATTTAGTTGATCGCCGCGTGCCTTTTTCGAGTCGCACCGCCTGCTTCTCCCAAACATCTGTTTTACCCAACCAAGATTCTCTTTCCTATAACTTGCCAGGCTCGGGCCTATCGGCACGAGCATAGTGGCGCATTAGGGCGACATTCGTTTCTGACCGCTCACGCTGAAAAGATGTGCCACGCACGCCGAATAGTCGCGGCTGCGAAAAAAAAAAAAACGATGCGCGTGTCCCCTCTATTGACGTTATTTGTCGGCGAACAGTTTCAGATCGCCTCACATCGCATATAGGCTAAAACAAAAGTATTACTAGTAAATAAGTATGCTAAGATATGTCTTATATTAATTGCAATTAACAGATTTCAATGTTTTTGAACTTTCTGCGACCGTTTTGGCGAATTCGGCTGAGAACAATGATAGGAATAATATTGAAAAACTTATATTGTATCCCAAAATACCCATGGAAACTTTGAGGGTATTTAGTTTAACCCTTTCGGCCCGAGCGGTGACTATAGTCACCCAACGCCCGACGCTCGCTCTGTCCGAGCGGTGACTATAGTCACCCAACGCCCGACGCTCGCTCTGTCCGAGCGGTGACTATAGTCACCCGGCGGCTCGCTCAGACGTTCCGAATATTTTCACGGTATGTGGTTTAATATTATATTTTCTAATTGCATTATGTGATAATTTTTTAAACATTTTTTTTCTACGAGCGACTGCACTCGCTCTGCGTAAGATACCGCGGTATTGTGCATCTGACGGGCGCTTGTAGTTATTCCGCAAGTACGGACATTTGACGCGGCTGCTCGGTCAGCGGGAGCAGCGCGACGCAGAATGCGTCCGTACCGAAAGGGTTAAGCCATGTAGAAGTCAATCGGCGGGACATACGCATCGTTTTGTTTTCCGTGGTCGGTGTGCGTGGCACGTCTTTCCAGTGCGAGCGGTCAAATATGAATGTCGCCCCAATTCGTTACCATGCTCGTGTCGATAGGCCCGAGTCTGACAAGTCAATCCTGGTTGGGTAAAAAAGATGGTTGAGAGAAGCAGGCGCACGGTGGCCCAGAATGTGCATTTGGCGGCGCAAAAGTAAAAAAGTCGATTTTGGAATTTCGATTTTTTTTGCATATATCGATTTGTAAATGTTCACCGACCTCAGAAATAAAAAAATTTTGAAATTGGATAAAAATTGTAGTTACAACAAACGCTTAAAGTTGAAACTTTTTCTGGAGGCCTTTTTCTATCGAAAAACCATGTTGTCTTCTTTCTAACATTCTGACGAAACAATGCAATATTTTTTAATAATTATTCTTTCTATTTGAAGAGCATTCTTCCACGATAAAAATTCACGCGTCGAACATAAAATTATCGTTTGTAGTTTATTCAAAAATTAATGTTGAAAACATGAAAGAAAATCGTCGAAGTCTTTATCTTTTGCAGACAAAATCTAAAAAGTGCTATATACTTACACTATTCAATTAACACCATTCTTTTCTGTAATCCTTCCCCTAAACGATCCTGCAAAAAAATCATCCGCCCGGATCCGTCTCGGACGGTTTTTTATTGTTTAAAGATTCGCGCGCACCTCGACAAGGTAAACTCTCGTAAACTTTCGACAGATCTAACAATGACGGGCCCAGGTAGACGCACGAAATATTTGAAGAAATAACTTCTATATAGTCTAAGGAATACATGTGGAAAGTTTTAGCCGAATACCTTTCGATACTTATAAGTTATTTAATTTTTAAGTGAACCCTCCACGGCGAAGACTAGGATTTCCTTTCAATCGGATAACCTTTGCTCGCATCCTAACAATAAAGCAATTAAGTAATAAAAGTGATGCTTTAGAAGTCTTCGTCCTCGTTAGTGGCAATAAGATTTTGTTTTTATTGCACGGTATCTTGGAGAAATTCGAGAAATTAGTGACCGCTTGTCCCACTGGGTCTCGACAGCTGGTCTCTGTTACATAAATTTTAGGAGGGGATAGCTACTTATATATTATATATATTTACTAGTGTAAATTAATTAGTAAATTTGAAATAGCGGATACTCTATGCACATAATTTAGTGGCGGTACCATTAATTTTTCGACACACCTGCTCGCTATATTTAATCCGCCATTTTGTTTTTAGAAATTTTGAGTTCGGATTCGTAATCAGCAACCTCAAAAACATTAGAATACTAATTTTTGTGCGAAACCATTAATTTTTAAACACACCTGCCTGCCATAATTAATCCGCCATTTTGTTTTCTGAAATTTTGAGTTCAAATTCGTAATCAGCGACCCCAAAAATATTAGAATACCAAATTTTAGCTAAATCGTATGTTTTTTGCGCTCTTGGTAACGATTTGAAAATGATTGAAAACTGTGCGGGGTGCCTGAACAGCTAAATTCACGTTCTGGACCACTGTGAGGCGGAGTGACTCGAAAAAGGCACGCGGCGATCAACTAAATGAAATCACTGCACTATAACATCTACTGCGAGAAAGGTGAAAAAATAGTGAACATTGTTTCAATTCAGTCTTCGTGTCCCATGTGTAGGGTTGTTTTATATAATAGAAACAGCTTTTCATTACTATCAACCTTTACAAACGCCAGTGACATGTCAGGCGATAAGTTATCACGAGATAGCACCACACCTGATAACACGATTTAACGATAGTAACAAGGAAGCCCATTATACTCTCCGGATATTGATTTTCTAACACCTGCACGATAACAAATTTCTAATTAACCTGTTTTCTTGTGCTGTGAAAGTGTTTCAAGATATCAATACTGTATCCTTACAGTCAGAGTTTAAATATCGCACATACACATATCTTCCACATACCCAAAATCTACTTTTATAACAGGCATGTCTTTAAATCTCTGCCGATAAGCTCGTATTATTAACTCAGTATAGTAACAATAAGATTTCCAGATCGTAAGTTTATCGTGCCGTCTTATCAGGGATATTTTTATAACAGACTTATATAAGTCCGCAAAGCGAATTCACGCTACGATCTCAGGATTCCTTTTTTTTATACGGTACAATTGTCTTATCTTTGAAGATTTTTTATCACCTCTCATCGAGCTTTCCAATCGACGCACGTGAAGAGGAAACGTCAAGATACCGTGTTACACGTATCGCAACGAGGAAATTGTATCCCAGTATTGCTACGATCTCTCTTCTCATCGGTTTATAAGTTCGGTCAAGCTGTTCGATCCGTTTGCCGGACAAACGGAATAACGATATACTCGTTTTCGTCTAACAGTTATACAGTATACTACGTTTCGATTTAACAGGTGTACCAGCCTGAGTGCACTTAATAAACGCCAACTGTTTCGTCGCGCATCTTAATGTCTACCAAACGTAGACGACCTTGGAAGCTCTATTACGGTACATCGTAATAGGAAGTCTGTCCTTCCGTTTAAAATTTAGTGCTCTTCTCACCGTTCCCAGCAACTCGTTGACTTTGATTTACTGGGCGAACGGTCCTACAATCGGATCCAAGTGTCTTCCTTCCTTCCGACGGATTAATCATTAGCTGTTTCTATTTCTCGTGCTCTAGTCAGACATTATAGAGACTGTCTGGTGAGTCGTTTCGACGAATTGTTGGCATGAGATGGATTCTAAACGAGAGGAGACACCGATTTAATTAGAATTGTAATCTCGCATTGGTCGTTCGAGTAAAATTACTTGTTGACGTTTAAAGTGTCTTGAGAATATTAGACGATGATGTTACACGAGTACGATGTTTGGAGTAACGACATTTGGAGTCCAAGGATTCGCAAAAGGAGCGTAAGGGCCACAAGGTGCGAAAGAACGTACCGTTTAAACGAGGGTACTCCGTTTCGAAGCTAACAACTCGTTCGGCCGAAATAACGAGGTAGATTATGAGAGCCTGCGCCGAGTTGAAGCACGTAATTTTTTTTAGAGCCGGGCTCGTTATTGCGGTTTACGCGTTTTTGATCGCGTAATTCACCGAACCAATTTGCGTACTTTTAAAGGAACATTTAGCGATAGACTGATATACGTTTATGTTTTTGCTTTGTTGATTATTTAGCAGAGTTGTAATTGACAGAGTGCCGGTCGTAAATGTAGGGTACAATGAACTAACAAGTGCAATCAGCATTGAACGAAGATATTATTTCAAGTTATTTGGAAAGAAATTACCTCAATTTTGATTGCAATCATTCTGACCTTATTAAAAACGGGGATAATAAAAAATGTTATATTACGTTGAATTAATATAAAATTACGATTTTCGCTACGATAATTCTGATATTATCTATTAACACCGACGATGACATAAAAAATTGTATAGTTATAAATAATGAAGATTGTTAAAAATATTTAAACTAAAAGTGTTAAGTACAAGATGTGTCTGTTAAACGATGACTATTTTGGTACACATATTAATTTTAACACTAAACCTAGCAAGTCGCTCAAAATGACCAGTTCTTAATTTTTACGAAAAAATTCCCCAATGGCATAGGGAAGCCGTAAAGTAAGTATTTTAGTTCTATAAGATAGAAATGGAATATTTACATCATGGCTTTCCTATGACATTGGGGAATTTTTTTCGAAAATTTAGGAACCGGTCGTCGTTTAACAGACGCATCTTCTATTTAACACTTTTACTTTAAATATTTGTAATATTCTTCATCGTCTATAATTGTAGAATTTTTTATGTCATTGTCGGCGTAAATAACATCAGAATCATCGTCTCGAAAATTGTAATTTTGTATTAATTCATTGTAATGTAACATTTTCTGTTGTCCCCGTAAATAATCATCTTTTTCATCTCTTGTCTTATCTTTTTCAAAGTATTTATTCAGTATATCCAAATTGTAGTAGATATAACGCCGGTACCTTTGGTGTTAAAGTCATTAATCGTAACATTAAAATCGTACAAATGGAATGACCGTAGTTTTTCTATGAAAAGTTGTGCATCGTAATTGGCAGAATAGAGCATGTTACAGGATTTATGTAACGATTCAAAATAATATCAAAGTCAGACTGATACTATTTATGACTAATGAGAAAACCGATGTCATCGCGTGGATCTGTTCCTGCTTTCATGTCCCGCGATTCCTTTCTTGCGCATTAATACATGAAAAACGTAAACGTATTTCTTGGTGGATTAACTTGCTTCGTATTTTTTGTTTTGCAGTCATCTTTCGAAGCCGCTCAGTAGAAGTACGCCATCAATGGCACCTGGTACTGTTGTTCAGACTCCAGGAAAAGTTAGCAGATCTTCGTCTACGTCTTCACCGACGACCACCAGCAGCGCGAGACAGAAGAAATTTCACAGGCATTTCTCTCAGGTAATTGATTTTCCGGTCAATATTTACTGATTTGTTGTGCATGTCAGGTTATTTACTATTTTTCATAATATACAATAGCGGTGATACGAGAAGGGTTAAAAATACGCCAATTATTTTCAATGTTCATACGATTTCTAAGTATATATTCACCTCTCTATAATAATTACTTCTCACACTAACTTTTTCATTTTATTCTTGGATAGTAGAAATTAAGAGAAATTAATTTTCATCGCTGAGGCTAGCAACTATGCTTTAATTAGATATATAAAACAGTTATTTGATACATAAATCCCGTGAAAGAAACTATTTCAATACCCCACTTAGAAACTCGATAACTTTATCTTTCTTCAGTGTGATAAATTGTCACGGATGATGCAAATATACAAACACTTTTCCTCTATGTCGTCCCTCTAAATAGCCGTACTGCAAAAGCTCAGAGTTACACAAGGGATGGGCATCTTGAGGGGGCATTTCAAAGTCCAAGATTGAATTCTTGTACAAGAAAAATTTTATGGACCATTCCACAGAATAAAGAAGATTTATTTCACTTACAATTAGCGAATGCAGGATCATAAATTAATAACTCGTAGAAGCAGATTCGGAAGATTTTTATTTTTTAACACATCGCACATGATTCTCATCGCGCGTTACTTCATGCTAGGAACGGCAAAATTTATCTGCGTTTTCTTTTTATTTACCAATGTCGCCCGTGTCAGTGTTGCTAATTGTAGCAGAGTGTTGATCTTCACATTTATTTTTTCCTTCACATCAAGTAAATTGTTTTTATATTTTTACAATTAGAGGTTAATTGCGGAAATAATGCAAAATTGATTTCTTACGCTGCAGAGGATTGTCTCACGAGTAAGTCCGTTGAGTATCGAATGTCTATAAATCTGCAATACGGGGAAACGAATTGTCATTGTTTCAATGCAATCATTTAATTCTAAGGTGTTAAGAGTATGTCACTATTTTTTGCAGTAGATATTCAAATTGGTTTTTCATAATTCAAAGAGAACTCTAACGTTTAAATCCTACGGTTAAGTCGAAAATAAAATTATAATAATTCATCAAATCAAATTAAACTACGATTTGATTTAACAGGTGTACTAGCTTAAGTGCACTCAAGCGAAATTATAATAATTCATCAAATTAGGATAATTATATCAAAGAATAATATATTAAAATCACAAAAAGAATACAAATCATGAAAGTCATATGAACTCATTGAACTCTGGCTACATGTCAGTTACTTAAAGCCTAAACGTCAGCTTCATTTGCTTTTCTCAGAGCAACAGTAGTTAAAGAAAATGTTTAGAACCTTATACATTTTCGTAACATTTTTTTTTCTCTGAGCCAATATTCTACCAACTTTATGGTTCTTCATATCACCCGAAAGTCTCTGGGGGTTGATCAAATTTTGGTGTACGACGTCTAGGAAGATTCATATAAAGAAACAAGACAATCTGCAATGTCGCGGGGCCGGCGCTCAAGTGATAGACTCAGAAACCCGTATTATCGTAGGACCGACATTTTATGTGAAGTTCTAAAGGACCATTCGTGATTTGGAATCCACCTAAAACAATGTGTTTTAGGCGAAATAAGTATGAAGCAAAAAAAATGCAAAAAAGCGAGTCGCCCACAGTAAATTAACCCCGTGCATTGCAGACTCATACTTCATTGTAACGCAGCACAGTGGGCATTAATTTCGTACAGTTGTTTATTGCCAAATATTTACTTTTTATCTTTCATTATTAACTCTTTTAGTGCCGGACGATGATACATCGTTGTTAGCAATAGTGCTAACGCGATCGAAGTGTTACTATTCAGTTTCCAATACGATATCTGTAATTTTATGACAGATAATTGTATATGGGTACATACACAGTTTATGCTCTATATCGCGTATCCTATACGAAACTATGGCCAAATATCAATTCTTTTTATTCGCAACTACGTAGTCAGTAAATTTTTTCGGTCGGCACTTAACGGGTTAACAAGTCTGAACGTAAAGCGATGCTTCCTGTTAATATATAAACTTATTATTAAATTTTACACTTGCAATCAAATCGACAAAGAAAATAAAAAAGAAATACGAAAAATTAGTTTAATGAACTGGTAACATAAGTTTCTGTCGAAAAATATGACCTCATTCAGATATCGCAAACTATTGATTAACATCATAAAGAGATTACATAGCCATACGGTAATATTAATTTAAAAATTCAGGAAACTGATACATACAAATTTCACACGCATGAATCATTTTCATTGATTGATATGCATATCGGAATGTATGACTGTGAATTTTACGTGTCAATATCGGTACGTCGAATATCTTGCAAAAAGCCGATTACGAAAGCTTTGAATAAATGAATTTTACGATAAAAAAAAGGTAATTAACGATTACAGATACTCATAATACATAATTCGTGCTTCCTTAATATTCGTTTATATTTACATTAAACACGTGATATTTTTAATGGACTTTCACCATTTTTACATCAATAGGTGATTATTCTTACGTTAGCAGAATTACTCATTGTTGAATTTTGTCTGCAAAGAATACTCGTAAATGAATCATTCATTGGCTTTTCCCTTACTTAACCGACAGGTAATCCATAATCGTTTTCCCTCCTAGTGGATTTGCGTTATCCAATGATAAAATAATTTATCATGGAAATTTAAGGACAAATATGTGATATCATTTTCATTCAACATAATTTTATTGAGTATTCATATTTTATGTCAGAATCTTATCTTTCTCGTACTTATGGGTGTACATCGCTTTCCCTATACCACGATTTTTGATTAGATAGTACGATTACAAAAAAAAATTAGAAAAGAGATTTTCCGCGGATACTTGACGTAGTATCGCGCGAAATATCTTCTCTTGATATTGCTGATAAGAAATTTCTTTCATGTGATAAGTAGATCTTTTAAAGTGTGATGGGTTGGCACGCAAGTAGTACCTTTACTACGATATGGAATTTATAGACTCTGTATGGTATCTTCAACCTGGGCAAAGCCGATTTTTCTATTTTTGTATGTAACATTCTTATTTTTATACATAAAAGTACAATGTAATTTTGAGACTTAAAATACAGTTTGAGACATACAAACAGAAAATTGTCGTGTGATAAATAGATTTTATTGAATTTATTTATTTTATTGAATCGAATAGATTTTAGTTGAATTTAATAATGTCACGAAATTTTATAAGTAACAATTCTTCTTATTTTTAATAGTATATAGATAGATACTGTCGCGGCACATCGTCGCGAAATTGACTTTTATTTGGACAGTCAAGCGCGGAAACTTTCTCCAAGGCTTGTACCTAGGTACGGTCATTGTCATAAATCGTATGAATCGTCAACACGAAAATCAGCAAGATGTGCCGAGTGCAGCTCAAATGGTTCCCGCGTTTGACAGAGAATTTGTGCCCCTTCTTTGGGAGTTAGTACACCTTCCCTCAAATCACTTGTATAAAAGGGCCGAGCGCATTGGCTCGGCCTCTCTCTCTCTCTTGCCAAACAAGTGAACCTACAACGTCATACTGACCACGAAAGATTTATCTGGTCGATAAGAAATATCTTCAACATGTATACATCGTGGTATATAAATATGTTGTCATAATATAATGTATAACCCATAAAACCATATTTATATTTCACTAAAGAAATACTTAACACTAGGAAATTTATAACTCATAACATTAACACTAAAACTATCGACGTTATACTTACTCAAATTCCTACATATTGAATAAGTGCTTTGGAAAAATGAGAAATCAAGAAGTGGAAAAAATGATTAATTACTTAAATGCTTTTATAAAATACAAATTCAATATTTACTTCATGGCTGTATCAGCATAGGTAGTTTCCACAAAAAATTCAGAACCAGTCATTTTGACCGGCTTTGTAGGTTTAGTGTTAATGTAGTAATAACAAACTATCTCCACCCATGCGACAAAAGAACAGGCTCGACCTAATATATAGTCTTCCAAATTTCACCATCAGGTCGCGGCGGATGAGCGTGTATTAAACTACTACAGTTGTGCGCTGGTGGGTGACATCCTGTTGCAAGGTCATCTCTACATCACACCCAACTACTTTGCCTTCTACAGCAATGTATTTGGATACGTAACGAAGCTGCTAATTCCTACTGTCTCGGTATTGAAGATCAGTAAAGAGAAAACTGCACGAATCATTCCAAATGCGGTGGCAGTTGCTACCGAGGCGGAGAGACACGTCTTCTGTTCTCTCCTTTCGAGGGACTCGACCTTCAAGCTGATGAAACAGGTTTGGGATGCTGCTATGGAACCACAGCCATCTCCTGACATTCTCCCGCTCACAAACGAGCCGCAGCTCCTTGCTCCGAATTCGTTGGTGGTCGACGACTCCGAAGTCAATCCTGAGGAGGACGATTCGAGCATGTCCGAGAGCGGGACGGATTTGAACTCCAGGCCGCCGACAGTTTGTACCGACACCGATGGCATCCCGGCGCCCATCACCAGGCCGAGTTTGCCTTCTTTGGCTAAGTAAATACTTTTTTATTCATACTCCTTAACCCTTTGCACTTGGAGCCATCTCTGACGTTATGTATTAACAACTTTGCGGCACTTTACTATTTGCTATCTTGTACCATTTCAATAGAAAAGTTCAGGTACACATACATTTCTTGAAATATTGCGGCGCATTAATTTTAATCTTCTGTAATCATTAAGAGGTGGCAACCGAGTGATATGGTAGACTTACGATTTTAACTCAGGTGGGAAATTCTGTATATCTTTTTGTGATTATTTTTACTACCACACAAGAGAGATTTCATTTTCTTTTTCGATGTAAATCTGGATGGATGAGAAAATTGCCATGATTCATGTCCTGTTCCAGAAATAGTGGCATAGTATATTATTGTTTTCCAAGGAATGCACTGTTTCATCGCGGAATATATTTAACGATGCTTTGCTGTTAGCCATTGGCACAGTGATGAAGAAGTTGTACTTTCTTCAGCTGTCAAATGCTGAAGAGGTGCAATAGATTTGATAACATAATGGTATAGATTATAGCTTCATCGAGTACGCATTTAGAGTAATGATAATATTTCGAGAAAGATTAATGAACTTGCGTTATTAGCATTTATGAGCTCTCTATTGGCTGATTTATTATTGTCAAATACTATATTTGGTATTTTAGAGATTTATTGTTCGTGTAAACAGTATAACACCTGTGAACATTTAAGTGGGATACCGCGTGGGCATTAATCGTTACTTGAGCGAACACGCGATTTAAATATGTAATGCTTATCGCTTCACTTTTCTCGTTGAAAAATTCGGTAATTGAACCGTTCAATTTTCTGTGTATACTGTTTTGACATACTTATTTACAATGTGATTCGATAGAACAATAATAAATAGTTAATACAGATACAGTCCAAGTCGACTCGATGAAGCGAAAATGAACAAAATACACTGTCCAACAAATTTGAAGCTGTTTTCTGTTTTCCTATAGTCACTGTATAAGTCTTATAGAGTTTTCACGTTATACCAGCATCTTTAACGAAATCGACCGTTTTTACAAAAACTGATGTTTTTCGAAAACAGAGGGTGATAGAGAAATTTCGTTGCCGGATTCGTGTTTAGGACGACGAACTCTACAAGAATTACATAGTGGCTATCGGAAAACAAAAATGGTGTTGAACAGTGTATTCAGCCGGCGTGCAATGTGTTAATTTAATTATTCTTATTGATTTTACAAGCAATTACAGCACTGTTATCACCAGAAGCTGAGTTCATTTTTCTAAATCATTTTGTAACGAAAACAGCTTTGTACCAAATAACAATATAACTGCAATTAGCTTATCAAAGTATTATTAATTTAACCAAATTTTCTATACCTTATGTATCTGATAATTACATAAGCCCAAAGAAGCTTCATCTACCATTGTGTTTAACATCAAAATTCTTTTTTATTGTTTAGAGTGGAACCTTCAGCAGTATCACCATCGCTGCCAGCTAAAACCAGTAGATATCATACATTTACGTCGTTGTTTACGAATGGACTGAGGACTGGTACAGTGATAACGATACTAGTAGCTCTTCTGGCAGCTCTCTACGTATCAGCAGCTCTGATGATGATGCGCATCGATAGGCTACATACCGCGTATTTAAACCATCCCCTTGTTTCGCCGGAGCGTTTTACTCAGGACCGGCTGTTGCATTACCTTAATACAAACCTTGATCAAATAGTAAAGGTATGCCACATTGAAAAGATAATAATGCCAATAAGCCCTTGGAATGAATCATCTGAAGGATTCGCGTAAACCCTTTGAAATCATGAATTCTATTACAGAAAGAGATTATATTAATTCATTGAAACTTTGAAGCGAATTTACTTACTGGGATAATAGTTTTTTTTAACCGCTTGTGAAGTACCATCCGCCGAGATTGCGCTTCTTCTGTTCAATGTTTAAAAATACCATACTAATCGACCTGTAGTGTCGCTAATACCAGTACATGAACCATAAAATTAGTTTAACATGTTCTGCTTAAACGCAAGAAACCGATACTTAGCATGTGCGAACAGAAAAGTATGAAGATTTTTTTTTGATCAATCAGATTTTTGCAAAGATTCCTGGCACTCGAACGGTTCGACATTGTATATGTACTAAATTGAATTAACAATTTATTTTATGATATACGGATAAAATTAATAAAACTTTTCTAATTCACTAAACATAATTATGAGTGCAATGACGCCAATGGCTTCGTTGACCGGATACACGAGTTCACCGTCCTCAAAGAATTAAATTGTAAGAAGATAACGTCGTATTGAAACGATATTATTCACGTATTCTTTACTGATCTGAATACATCAGCGCAATAAAATTGTAATAGACCACTTTCAATCTGAGTGATGACAATTTCGTTTGCTTACTACAATTAAAAATAGTAAATATTTTTCTACGAATACATTATTTTCTACGGCAAAAGTACATTGATAGAATACAATATATAAGTAAAAAAAGACGAAGTCAGTGAAATACTGTTTCATTAAAGATTAATGTTACACTAAAATTGAACTTGAATCCCAAGATAGTGATGCTGGATGAAGATAGCTTCAGAAACAAATTGGTTTCAATCCCCAATGCACTTCCTATTCCTAAATCATCAATCAAAATATTTCATCGAGTTTTCACCCATGAAATTCGTTGAAATTGCACTCATTACATATAAATAAAAGGAAATACAGAACATGCAACATTGACCAATTAAACAAGGCAAAATCCAGAATGAAAGAAAAAAAAAAACACCTGAAGAAATTAAGAAGCAGAGGTTCCCGGGTATTATGAAGAAAAATTGCAATGTTTTAGGTGCGGCAGAGCTTGCAGACTTTGTCACAGCAGTTCGTGACGATGAGCCAAAGCAGCGAAACGGGGGCAGTCGTATCCGGCAATGTGATGGAGCCAGAAGATGCCCCGAGTTAGCCCCCGATGAAGCTAAATAATTTAATTCAACCAAATAATACGAGTCCCCGTCGCCTCGCTAGCGTATGAAACGTTTTCGTATATTAAATACGCCGTTGTTCTTCGTCGCCGTGTATTTGGCGTATGAAATATGAATCGAGCGACGGTGTGTCGCTTCGACGGTCGTTAAATAGGCATTATTACTGTTAGTACCTAGATCTCCTGGGTTTGAAGATAAGCAACTCGTTAAACGAGAGAGAAAACAAATTAATGAATGATCGGTATATGATCATTTTTAGGTCAAGGATGTGAATCTACATTTGACTGTTGTTGGTCGTGCTTTCACGATTAGGTCGCTTGAAAAGAATAACAAGAAAAGTGCTCTCTACAGATACGTGCATGTATCTGTTTATGTGAATAAATTTCTGTGTACGTAAGCACGTACCGACATATGAATACACGGTTGACAAGTAAATACATGCAAAATATTGATACTTTGAGAAAAAGTAAATCAATGTGCGATAGAACAGTTTTATTCGTGCTCATACGGCGAGGAAAGGGATTTCCGTTTTCAAACTAGTCATACATACCTATGCCCCGCAAATGACAAGAACATTATGAAAAAATGGTGTGTGTATATATATATATATATATATATATATATATACACGTATATATATTACTAAAAAAATTATATATATATATACATATATATATATGTATAAATGAAGAATCTATACATAGAGAATAATGCATATTTCGCAATTAATTGTTGTATATTATGTATTTTGAACTAGTTGGGGCACTGTTGTTTTAATTACCGAAAATTGGTGAAGTAACAGCGCCAAGTTTACAACGTTATTCTTCTGTTTATGCGTTATGTTAAATAAAAATAACAAACGGTGACGCGTTGTTGCGACAAGAAAGTACGGATAGAGAAACTTATCGAGCTTGCGGTGTAACTCGATCGTTTCCGATAAGTCATTTATAGAATGTCGAATACCGCCTGTCAGAAGAATATGCATTTTTTTCTGCGCACAGGAATTCCTACGAAATTTTTCATTGTACATCCTGGGCGTTATGAAAGTACACACATATTTATATATGTATGTATATGTACATATGTATGTATGTATGTATGTAAGTATGTATATGTAGCTTTCCTTTATTTCCCTGTTTTCGTTAACATCTATAAAAGGAAATATGTGAAAGTGCTCGCAAAACGTTTCGCTTATTCAAAACATATTCCGGCAGTTGCACACATGTTCTTCTTACGTAGAATGAAGAAAGACGTTCGAGCAGAGCGTTACTATATTTGCGGTTAAGATGTATGGGGATACGAGAGGAGGGAGATTTGTCTGTGATAGTAGGATCGAGGAAGCATTTTGATAAAATACGACCGCATTTATCGAATTATCGTTATCACTTTGGGAACAGACTTTTTTCCGAGCGGAAAATACAAATGGAATTAATGCAATAAACGCGGTCGTCTTTTTCGGCTCACGTGGGATCTAAGATGAAGTGCTGTTACATTATTTAGCTATATTTATAAATGAAACGTATGTAGATCAAGTGGAATTCACTTAAATATTGTTTTCGATACTTTGTCATTTATGGTTAAATGTTTCATCGTATCGCGGGTAATGTTAATTTCCAATCATCACAACAATGTTTTGTCTTTATTGTGGACATTTTTATTATTGCTAATCACAAGGCATCGTTAGAGTCGTGAAGTGAAGCACGGTGAAATGGAAAAATGGATCGGGGTCTATCGGGTGGTGATTTGGTAGATATACTAATTTATTTTTTACATTTTACAAATGTATTTGGAATTTACGAGTTTCTGAAATTTTTATTGAAGAGTGATTACGTAGGGAAGTTTATTTATTTTTTACACCTTGTGGGAATAGTTGAATTTAAAATTTCGTAATTTCGTACGTGCTTTATATGAGTGTTTTTGTTTCGTATAGATTCAGAGTGAGAGATTTGAAATACCATAGCTAATGCTTATCGAAATCTTCTGGCACATAAAGTTTCTATTTTTCGTATTACATGGAAATGCAAAAAAAAAGTTTTGGAGTGCACAAAAGTGCTTTGCTTGAAATTCTAAACATTATTACTTGGCCATAAAGTGACTCAATTGAGAATGTCGTTTAATATAAAAACCCATCATGTGCTACCATTGAAAAATGGCAATTCTAAATGACCCACTCTGTGTATATGCGTATATGTAGTCGTATGTTTCTTTCTCTTTCGATGGAAGGATATTTTAGAACTGAAAAAAACATAATTTTTAAATGTGCCATAAAGGTGAAAAATAACTGCGTTCTGAATGTAAATGTGTACATCGCATGCAAATTCACGCACGAAGTAAAGAGAAAAAAAAAACAGTATCGTCCAGTGGACGGTTCATAAAACAAATCTTTTTTATATCTTTCTGCGGGGTCAAAGCAACTGAATCTTCGTAATTATGTACAGCCTGAACATTGTTATCACGGCGAGTGGGGGCTACAAGCAAATGCAATTGCAAAATAATCAAAATTCGACGACAATCGCCGTTCGAATGTAATTTGAAAACTCGAAACATAGCCAATTTTTGTGCCAAATTTGGTAGAAATTGGATATCCGGTCCACTCTGAAAATGTTATTTTCCTCAGAAAAAGACAATAGGAATTATCATTTCAATTCAAAACACAGTAAAAAGAAATGTTCATCCTTACACGAAGATGAAGGAATGTGCAAGCTTGTAATGACGATTTACGATGAACAACCAATTTGGCTTCAATTTGATACATGCATGCCGCAACAGTAAAGTTGCAAATCACGTGATACGGCTCGTGAACTTTAGGCGACGCTAAATCTATTCCGGAACATCGATTCCTCGTTCTTAGTTACACATGAGTACTACTTGCCTTATTGTAATATATCTAGACACTTAGATGGATGCTCAACACACGATCTACGGTCTTTTTTTTTTCTTTTTGGTACACGCCGATATCTATGTTAATCTGTTACGGTCGAACGCGTTTGAAATGGCACAAGAACGACGTTTAAACTTTTATTTCACTTTACTCTTTCGAAATTCTCAGAACGGTCATTTGTATTGATTGTATCGATTGTAAACGATGTAACGATCATTATAATACCGAATAACGATCCATCGGCATGTTTCGATGAATTTCGAAAGAGTGAAGTGCATTTATCGATGATTATTCTTGCCATCTCTTCGGTCGACTCGAGGTGCTTTTTGCCGGCAGCTAATGGCAATTAAATATAATTTTCTATTCGCGAACACAGAATGTCTTTTGGGTGTGTTATGAGTGTACGCGAGAAAGAGAAAAAGATGGTGAAATTCCGAAAGTCAGAGACAGACCAATAATTTACAACGTGATTTGTGTAGTCCGAATAAACGGTACGCAAATAAAATTATGGAAAATGAAAAATTATTCTCGTCCATTTCTTAATGTCTTATCTTTACCTCAATGATGCTTAAGTTTGATATCATGCACGATAATTATGGTTTGGATAACCGCAACATCCACCTACGATTATGTTTCTTTCCTACGATTATGTTTAATTAGCATGGTCGCTTACGCGGCCGATAAGATAAATTTTCAGCAGCATTTTCTTTTTTTCCCTAATATTCTTTTGTATTTATTTATGGTGGTTACATCAACCATTTAATTTTTATCGATCATTATGTAAATGTTTTTTTTTATATATATATTTTGGATATAACAGTACAAGATAGAATGAAATAATTTGCTCGAAGATACATAGTGAAATGATATAATATTTTTTAAATATTGCAATTACGGTTTACGTTAGTTTAAGTACCCGCATTATACTGTGGAAGACCAAATATTTGGATAAGGTATGTGCTATGATTTCAATTTTTCTATGGCTATTTAGTTTTTCCATTTGAAATTAATTTTGTAACATTCTTCACCTGTAAAAATCCAAGTTAAGTTTAAGCTTAAAGACAACTATAACTTAGACTTTTAATTTTGAGCTCGATCTAAATTAACTTTGAAAGATTTTTCAATATTAAATATTTAGTTTTAATTGATGTCATTAACAACTATACGTTTTTGACATTAAATATGTACATTTATTTTCATATTTATTAACATTACATATAACAATAAGCATAATCGAAAATGGTACAAAAGGCAAGAACACTAAAATCGTAAATAACATCAATACAGAATATATTGCAGCAAAAAAGTAAGCAAGTTACAGTTACAGTTTAACACTGTAAAAACTGAAGTTTTTTAACGTCTTGCAATAACTACATTTCTGCCATTCTTCTTCAGTGAGAAGATATTGTTGCAATAATATCTCAAGATTTATAAACCCCATCTGTCTTTAAACTATTTTTTAGCATCGAGCTTCACGGTTTGTTTTATTGTAGGCCGCAAAGACATTGGCCTTCAGTTTAAACAACGTCCGCTTGTTTATATTTCACTTTGTAAAAATTATTTATATATCAGTTACTATAAATTCTTCCCTTTTTCTTGAAATGGTCCTATGGTCTCGTGGTGTTTGAATGTTAAAAGGCAATAGATTAAGATTGCAATGTTGATTTTTCATAAACGCGAAGAAAATAAAACCTGTTACTTCGAGACTCAGATTAAAATTTCGACGTCCGATAATTACGTAGTGGGAACTTTGTGGTCAGCTCGTAGGAAGCTGCATCTCATATAAAAAGGCAGAATGACTCTGAGGACGTTAGTATAGTGAGAGTGTCGGATCATCGATACACCTCTCGGAACAATCACTTCCACGAGTAAAAGTAATAATTTTAACTCATCATAAAAACATTTAGATGCGTTAAATCACCCAATGGAGACATTAATCCGTAGTTTTAATTCATTTAACACGTGATACGCCGGAGAAAGTCTATACGTCATTCTCATTTGTCTCTGAGTGGTTTTTAATTCCATCGTGAAATAATAGAATAATAAGTGCGGTTGTTTTTTTTGCTTCAAGTGTGCTCGTTTTTCAAAATCATGAAGCTGTGTGATAATTTATGTATTTCTTTCAATATTCACTAATAATAACAGTTCCATATTTCATGCTTTTTCTAACTATTTCTGTAACTAACACTCTTTTAATCAAGTGTATTATTTTGTTGCCTTTGTTGTGAAAATCATGGGAAAAAAGTAATTATTGAAAGTATAGTTGACAGTTTCATGTTGATGGTAATCTTGTAGATTTATTTATAGTACCTTGAATTCGATACGTGGGAGTATCTTGGTTGTACTTACGGATTTGCAAAGTAAGGAAAGAGGTAATTTTTTCAGTGCAACACGTGTGGAAGAAAGAGAGGGATCACTCTTGAAAGATATATTTACCTTACGTAATGTGCATAATTTTAAACCGGAATTCCACATTAGCGATCTTTGCCTCGAGATGTATGGCCTTTTTGATTTCGATCTCATGAGTTTACTGTAAAGTTAATGGAACCATCAAATACGAACTAATAGTATTTAAAATTTCAGTTGCTCGTATTTAAAATGATGTCAGCAACGAGAGTAACGTAAGGTCAATCCAGTATCACTTTGTCGAGCAGTTTAGTTTCCTTAAATGGATGTGATAGAGTTAACAGTTATCGACATGATAACTGTTCAATTCCATTTAACGTCGAGATGTCTTTCGAATCTGTCATCTGTAGTTGTGTATTCATTGTAGAATAATAACGTAAAATGCAAAAATTGAAAAGACTTTTGAAGTTAGATAAATGATATGTGTTAGTTTATTTAAAACGCTTTAACAGCGCATTTGTTCGACTCTTTAATTCAGAAGAAAAAAAAAAAAAAAACAGTACAAATTGCAATTGAGATTAATGTATGTACAATGTTTGAGATTGTTATCTGTTGCATGTAAAGTCTTTCAAGTACGTTATCTCTATGTCAATACGTGTCTATGATAATTCTTGGATAAAAATTACGAAGTGTAGAACTATTTTGCAATTCATATATTTATATCACGTTAAAAATCTCATAAAATTAAACCATCTTTACATTATCAGTTCTAAAAGTAAAGATAATCAAGTTGTTCTCTCGTGTTACTAATTGTAAGCAAATTTCTTAATTGGCAGCACATAACGCAAAGAAGGATTTAATCACTCAGAATTAATTCTATAATAGGAAATGGTTAATTTTTTCTTCAAAGTCGTGTAAGCCAAGTCAATAGAATTCAAAGATTTCTATAACATTAGCTTCGTCTAAATCGGGAAATGTTTAATTTGTTCTCCAAAGCGGTCGGCGTCGCGTAATTCTCTACGAAACGCCAGATTTCGTTGAAGAAATCGGTGAATCACATTTCGTAAGACGTCGATGTTGTATCGAGTCCAATAAGGGATGCAACACATCCGTTGGAAGGCAGGTCACGTTCCGTGATCTTACCCGGATATTTACGCAATGAGTCGATGAATCAAAGGTAGATTCCAAAGAGTCATGCAGCCTAAAATACGCTCACTGTGCGGATACACCTTGTACGAACTTACACTGCAATTTTTGCATCGTTGATGCATCATGCAGAATCTTACGCCGAAATTTTTATTAATTTTCTATTTTCATTAATATAATATCGCTATTCATGAAAATCCAATAGAATTTTTGCTTGAAATATTTAATACAATAATTATATGATATGGCATGTATGGACAGAGCTGGGCAAATTTTATTTCAAATCAAGATAATAAGTTCATTATTGAAAATAACATTATCTCAAATAATCTCTATGAAATAACTATTTGAGAGGAATTTATTTGAGTACATTTATTTCAAATAATAACTTTATTATAATTTATTTCGGCGTAAGCATTTGAAGTAAAGTATGATACTAATTGTAAGTTGAAATTTCGCCTTATTTATGTTTAGTTCGGAAAATAAGTTATTGATGGGTAGCAATAAAGATTTATTTTACACCATTTGCTTTCAATAAAACCCTTTTTTCGAACAGTTCATCGCAAAGAGATTTCATTCTTAGGGCATCAAACATGTTCTTTGACATTTGAAATACTTATCTCAAATAAGAAAATAAGTTGTTATTTTAGTATTTGAACTAATGTATTTCACGAAATAAAAGAATAGATAATCATTTCATAAAATTATTTTGTTGGACGAAATATAACATAATTTATTTCAAATAGTGAAATATTTTTATGAAATAACTTTTTATTTCAAGTAATATTTCAAATAAGTTTTAAAATATTGTATTTGAAATAATGCCCAGCTCTGTGTATGGATTATTGATATCAATGCTATAAGTAGAGAGTTAGCAAAAATAGGCAATTATTTCAATTTAAATAGTAAATTGGCATGACTAAATCGATAATGCTGTTGCCTTCTCTTCATTACTCTTCTTTCAACATATTTATTCAGTACTTTTTAACAAACTTCGTGCGCATTCAAAATTTTAGTATTCAATTTTTCCAGAATACAAATTTGATTTCTAATTAGCGAACAATTTAAAAAAGCCGGAGAATGAATTACATTTAAATTTCTGAAACGTTAACTCCTTGCCTTACAATAAAGAGTAATAGTCGTGATGCGGTAGATTGGATAAGAAATTTGTAAGTTTTGCGAAACCTATGACATTAAAAATATCAATAAGATACCATTAAATTATTTTTATAATACTAATACTGCATTATATTAGACAATATATAAGAATCATTGATCAGTTTTTATGTTACCAATTTAATTCTAAATTATTGTGGAGGCAATCACAAAAGAAATCGAACCGCAAAGGATTAATCCTCTTCCAATGTCTGACATTGCAATTTTGTTCACTTTAATTATTTTATTTCACAATGGTACCTTTGACACTCGTCCCATTTTATACTGAAATGAGTTAAGCATTGCTTGTAACTTAACTACTGATTTAAAAATATTCGAAAAGGTAGCAAACGTAATTTTTCATGTAACTTTAAGATTGCATCATCTTTAGGATGCCATCTCTTCATATAAAGCTAGTCGAATCGTTGAGTGCTCATTAAAAACGAGTCCCTGGAGTCACCTTGATGGAGAGACTCATAGAGCTCATTGCCACTTGCTTTCCACATCTCGCTCTTCTTACTAAACTATCCCGGAAGTTTTGGACAAAACTTTAAAGAATGCGTTGCAAACCTCTTCTGTTCAGCTGTTATGTTCTTGTATAACGAAACTATTCATTTAACGGTTGAATCTTTCATCGCATTCATTGTACCCAGTATCGGTTGAAGTATACTTATACACTTGATTTCTAAGTGCGCGTTACAAGAAATAATAACTTTCAAAAATGAGTCAAAATTTTAAATTAAGTCTTTTTCATAGATAGCTTTGTTCAAGAAAGAATTGTAATTTACGTTACGATCCACGTTATGCTTCCAATCTATCGTCATTCGTGTAAATTTAATTTCACAAGTCCTTGAGATAGTACATATAAATGCTTGACAAATCTTTGTAATCATATTTTTCCCATTGCAGTATCTGAGATTAAAATATACTTGTAATTTCGATTTTTTTTCTTCGTTCAATTAGCTCCATCAGGATTGTATCTTTTATTTCGAAATGGCTTGTATATATAAAAGATTCTGTTAACGAGACGATGATGCAAGCAGAAACAAAAAGATCTTTGACGTGTTAATAATAAAATCGCTTAACGAGGATTTAATGGATTTCCGGCGATATATGATTCTTAGTGAAAGAGAAGGAGAAACGTTATTTTTACAATCCGTTTCTCCACTTAAATTTTAATAATTTAGTACGGAAGCTGATATTATGTATATATATATATATATATAAATATGTAATGTATTATTAATTTAAATCAAATATAATCGTTCAAGATGTCTATATTAGTCAAAAAACAACGATCTAAATATTACTTGTTTGCTAATTGCTGCAATGCATATACAGTGCGTTGCATAAATATATCAATCCCCCATATTTTTAATAATTTTAGCTTTTGGTAGAAAACTATGGCCAATATTCTTTAATTAATAATGCATAATGCACAAATAATGAGTTATACACAAAAAAATGCCATTTTATTGTAAATATTAAGGTGAGTGATATAAAAGTTGATTTTTCTGGCGTTTCATAAATATACCAACTCTTAAGGAAAAACTGTTTTAATGTATTTTTATATACAAAAATACAAATCTTAATTTATTGTATTTCCACCACCACGAATTACATCGAAAATTCGATTTTCCATACTATTGATGAGATTGGTTATTATATTTTCCTATAAATTATTCCATGTCTCAACAATTGCCAGTTTCAATTCATCGACAGTGGAATAGGTATGATTCTTGGAAAAAATTCTTCTTACTAATATTCCCCATAGATTTTCTATGGGATTTATGTCAGTAGAACGTGCAGGCCAATCTAATAGTGGAATATTATTTTCCGAAAACTACCGCACTGTGTGTGCCGATTTATGCACGAGTGCATTATCTTGCATGAAGATTAAGTTTCTGTTATCAAATTTTGCCCAAAATGGTTTTAAATAATTTTCCAATGTATTTGTATAATTAGTACAATGTGCCGAGAAACACGTCCAAATCATGACCGAGCCACCACCGAAATGACGTTTCGAAAAATACTTTGCATCCTTTCGTATATCGTATCAGCATGGACGAAACCCATAAGGTCCATCCAAATTGAATTTTTTTTCGTCACTAAATACAACCCAGAAACAAATTTTTATTGAGGATATATTAAAATAAATATCTGTTTCTTACAATTTTACTAACGTTTTTCCAATCCGTACTCATGTTTGCTTTAGCAAACGAAAGTCTTGCTGACTTATCCGTATTTTTTAATAGTGGTACAGATATCATTTTCGCTCTAACAATGTGCGGAGATGCTGCAATAGTTCTGAACATGGTACTTTTTGAAACATTTAATTTACATTCATCTCGCATTTGAATCAACGACAGTGTGGAGTTCGAAGCTGCTTAGACAATTTTGCGCTTATTTTGACATGACAGTTTAGGAGGACGACCTGAACGCTTTTTCTGTCCATGATTACGCCTTTTACTTACATAATCGGCATTTGCACTTTTAAAACGATTTAATTGCTTCGCAATGTAACGGTACCCCTTGCCGTCGCGACGCGTCGATGCGAAAAGCAACGATCATGGCTTTTTCTTTCTCCGACAATTCTTTTCCACGAGGCATTTCACTTTCTAACCTTCCTAACTGAATTGTATGATGCTCGAACACAAGAAATACGAAAAAATGAAGATCAAATAATGAATATGTTTTCCGATAAGGCACGATTGATGCCAACGTAAGGTAGATATTAAAAGTTGGTATATTTATGAAACGCCTGAAAATCAGATTTTATGTGATCTAAGTTGGTATTTTTATTAAAAAAGCTAAGTTTGTGTTGTATAACTTATTTTTTGCGTGCTACGAATTAGTGTTTGAAGAATATATGTCGTAAATTCCCACATAATCTTAGGTTATTAGAAATATCGGGGGGTTGGTATATTTATGCAACGCACTGTATACGGAGGGACTCATATAAATAACACTGTCCAACAAATTTGAAACTGTTTACTGGTTTCCGATAGCCACTATATAATTCTTATAGAGTTCGTCGTCCTGAACACGAATCCGGCAACGAAATTTCTGGATCACCCTCTGTTTTCGAAAAAAATCAGCATTTGTAAAAACGGTCGTTTTCGCTAAAGAAACTGGTATTACGTGAAAACTGCGAAACGTACTCTCTTATATCGAACCAGTGGAATTTCACTGGTTCGCCAGTGGAAACTCACTTGTTTACCAATGACACTCACTGGTTCCGCCAGTGATTTCGGCGGCCATCAAAGTTCACTGGTTTACCAGTGAATCTCACTCGTCAGCAAATTCAAAAATAAAACACGGCGCATGGCGCAGCGGCAGCGGGCGCAAATTTCACTGGTTCGCCAGTGAGATTTGTATTCACTGGTTCGATCTAAGAGAGTAGGTTGTTTTTCTTGGTCTCAAAAAATAGAGGAGTGTTTCCCGAATATGTTTGTATAATCAGTTATAATGTTTCCTATTTGTTAATAGCAATAAATCACTGTCAAAGTTAAAAAACGAGCGGATGCGCGAATTTTTTACGCACTTACTTTGCATTTTCACATAGAGAACTATTGCCAGCACAAATTTACTGTACACCATTCGATTCTATGTACATTTCTGAATAAAAAACTATAAACGAAAAATGTCGTAACTATTTTCGTTTCAGCACAAATAAAGAAAATATCCATCGAGAGCGTATTCCGACCGTTTTGCCACGACGTCATCGCTCCCTGTAAGCGTCGTAGCTACGCGTAATACTTTCACGGGCCCCGCGCATCGATACATTCCGTCGAGGTAGAATTCACTACCTTTTTAGATAATAATGTATAATGATAAAATAAGATTAAACATATTAACATTGTAAGCGATAAGCCAATTACGCCGATATCTTAACGGCCGAAAATCTGTTATTTTATATTCTTTTACAAATGCATTTTCTTCACCTGTCGTCTGTAGTTCATATTCCAGTGGAGTTAAACACATTTTCCTTAGCCTATATTGCGAAATATTACATTTATCACTTTTATCTATGAATATAGAAATTCATAATTTCTCGCTGTTAACTTATAATTTTAAAAAAATTTCGGTATCATCTTTTGCTAGCAAAATATACTACAACATTCTCCCTTTCGATCTTTTTCACATCCCATATAAAATAATTCTCGTTCATTTTTTAAGGAGAGTATTGTTTCATTAGTTAAATTAAAGAGAAAAGCAGAGTAAAACAGTGAGGATTTCCGAGTGTATACGAAAGCAATAAGCCTACGGAGTTTATCCGCAAACTAAGACATTTGCAGGTGTAAAGTATTTCCCCTTTATAAAAAAAAACATAAAAAAATAAATATTACCTTAAACTTTAGTAAAGAGGTAGAGAATCCTAAATACCGCAACGTAATGTATCGATGTGCGGGGCCCGTGAAAGTATTACGCGTAGCTACGGCGCTTACAGGGAGCAATGGCGTCATAGTGGCAAAACGGTCGGAACACGCTCTCGAGGGATATTTTCTTTAATTGTGCAGAAACGATATAAGTTACGACATTTTTCGTTGATAGTTTTTTATTCAGAAATGCACATAGAATCCAATGGTGTACAGTACCTAAATGTGTGCTAGCAATAGTCCTCTATGTGAAAATGCAAAGTAAATGCGTAAAATATTCGCGCATCCGCTCGTTTTTTAACTTTGACAGTGATTTATTGCTATTAACAAATAGGAGACATTATAACTGTTATACAAACATATTCGGGACACACTCCTCTATTTTTTGAGACCAAGAACAACAACCTACGTTTCGCAGTTTTCACGTAATACCAGTTTTTTTTACCGAAAACGACCGTTTTTACAAATGCTGATTTTTTTCGAAAACAGAGGGTGATCCAGAAATTTTGTTGTCGCATTCGTGTTCAGAACGACGAACTCTATACGAATTATATAGTGGCTATCGGAAAACAGAAAACAGTTTCAAATTTGTTGGTCAGTGTAATTAGTCCATTTTTATTGACGGACTAAAACCTACAGATGTATATAAGATGTATATAAGAGATATATAAGATTTACCCTAACAAAACTGTTGTTATGCTTTTATGCAAAATGTTCATGACCAAAACAGTCTTTTATCTCCGAAAGCATAATATTATGCTATTAAAATATAGTACTAAAATTACGGCAGGGAAATTCTTAAGTAGTTGTTTACCACGAAATCTATCAAAACAGTTAAAATGATGGGTTCTTAATAATTGCTAAGAAATTCATCAAATTTTTGACGCCAGTTTTCATTTGATTTGCTACATCTATATTGTAATACGTTATTAAATCGGTCATTTTTTCTTAAAACATATTCAACTAATGTTTCTAAATATTTGGATTAATCATCAGTTCTTCCAGCCTAAATATATTTTTAATTTTAACATTTTTTTGTTAAAACAATACGTATGCATCGATCAAACTCGCTCGTGTTCAACAAATCACACTAACAATTATTCTCCTTTCATTGTGCTAACGAGGTATTATACAAGAATTACTAATTAATAAGTGTCAAGCATCCATAGAATGTATGTCATTCACGATCTAACTTACCGTCATGTTAGAATTACAATCATCTCCATATCAAGCCGGAAGTAGCTATCATCAAAGAAAGTTTGTGAACCGATGCGTTTCAATGAGTTGTTTCATTACCTAGGAAATGTGAATGAAAACATTGTACACAGAATGAATTTCTTTAATTCTTGACATGTTCCACTTAAATTAGGAAAACTTTTTAAACTTTTTAAGTTCCCTCTACAAAACCGGGTGTTTTTTTAATTCCAGTCGCTACACCAATAATCCACGACATTCGAACTAGGACTATTGGTACAATTACTGGCAAATATATTACACGAAGAACTAAATACATCTCCCAAGATGTCACCGGAAGAACCGTTAGTCGTCGAGTCCGTTTATTTATACGAGAAGGAGAATGCAAATGCACATCGTACTTTCAATTATGAAATCGTTCATATGGATCCTCCTACGCCGGTTCTAAGACGCGGACAAGCTTTTAACGTTGCTCTAAGATTCAATCGAGAATATGTGGACGAAACAGACATAGTTAGATTGCTCTTCAACTTTGGACCGAATCCGAGCATCCTCAAGGGCACGAGAGGGGTAAACACTGTGAGCAATACGGACGTTTACGTCACGGATTTGGAAGCATGGGGTGTACGAATGATTGGTGTCAGTGGTGTAGATTTGTCGGTTGAAGTGAGAAGTCCGGTGGATAGTCCGGTTGGGATTTGGCAATTGAACGTGGAGACTACCACCGTAGGCAGGAAAAAGCCACCGAATACTTTCCAGTACGACAAGGATATTTATTTGCTTTTTAATCCGTGGATGGAAGGTTATTATTTATTCTTTGGACTTTTAACTGTTTAAGTTGTACAGGGCGAATTAGTTCATAGGGTAACGGACATATACATAGGTACTTATTGGTTTTTAACTACTATTTTTTGAAAGTAGTGTTTTCTATTAGACATATCAAATCTTGGATCAATTGTTGTATTTTAATCAGGTATTTGAATCGTTTTATGTGTTTTCGAATTAAGAAAGAAATTTGCACGTTTTAGGGTTCTTAATGAAATCTAATAGTGTTTAGGGTGTGAAAAATTTAAATTCTAAAAGGGGAATTTTATGAGATACGTTTGCATTGTCGTATTTAATAATTAAACGGATCGTTTCTTCAGCGGATTTGGTGTACATGGAAGATCAACAGCTGTTAGACGAATACGTTTTGAACGATGTGGGGAAAATTTGGATCGGTTCATGGGGAAGCTGCCAAGGTAGAGAATGGGTTTTCGGGCAGTTCGATGCATGTGTTCTTCCAGCTTGTCAATTGCTGCTCGAAAGATCCGGAATTAAGGCTGTATCCAGAGGAGATCCGATCAAAATGTGCAGAGCGATTTCGAAAATTGTAAGTTAATTACTTCAAGTTATATTTACATTTCATAATTCTTTACTGATATAGTCGACAAACTATTTTTATGTAATATTTTGAACATATCAATCTTCATGATTGGGCAGGCAGTTGAAACATCGGGATTTGAAAAATTTACTGAAGTAATGGTAGAAGGATTATAAGCTTGAAAAAACTTAATTGTTTAAGTGTGAGAGCTCTTTGTAAAAACCAGGTCGGAAAGTGCTAAGCAGCGACATCGCGCCACTTTCATTTTGCATTAAGATATGCAACAAATTAAAATTTCAACGTTTTTTTTTGCTTAGAAGTGACAAATATTATTGTTCAATTTGTCAATTAAAGATATTTTCTATGTTGTATCTATACTACCTACCATAATCAGATTGCATTACTGAACTATTTTTATTGTTCGTGCAAAAAGTGTCATACAACCTATAAATCGATCGGCGTGGCACTTTTCAGTATTGACAGATACGTGATACTTGATACTTGATACTCCAGCGATTAACCCTTTGCACTACGATGTCCCACCTGAGGAGACATCGTAAGTGTACCATATCACTCGGTTGCCTGCTGTAAGGAGACCTTTGAATTTATTAGTGATTACAGAGCATGAACTTATTCCACCGCAACATTTTAAGAAATGTATGTTTACTTGAACTTTTCTACAGGAATGACACAAAATAGCAAACAGTAAAGGTCCTCCAAGATGCTAATAGATAACGTCAGAGATGGCTCCGAGCGCAAAGGGTTAATAATACAGTCTGTATCACAAGAGCGTGGACGCGATATCTCTGTGAGAATGAAACTTTTTTATAAGAAATATCATATAAATCGAAAGTACATCTAAAAAATTGGTACGCACTTCCTTATTAAAATGTCCAATCTCCACCATTAGCGATTATCGTTTGACAACGTCTCGGCATGCTTTCAGCCCACTTTTCAGCATCAGAGACAGGAAGAGACTTCCATATCTCTCGAATTCGACGAACTAGAGTTTTCAATTTGAAAATATGCTTTTCTCAGAGTTTGTACTTCATAACAGACCAAACATTTTCGATTGGATTGGCATCGGGGGACTGAGATGGCCAATCCAACACATTAATACCGTTCTGTGTTTTCCATTCCGTACCAAAGATGGCTTCGATACAAATATACCTATATTAGTAATTTTATAATATACCTTTTTAATATCCCTATATCTACGCCCTTTTCAGTTAAAATTGTTTGCGCTTTACGTAAGGAAAGCGTCGGATTTTTCGAAAAAAGGTGTAAAATCGCTTTATCTTCCTGTTTCGTCGTAACCCGTTTCCAACCTCGACCAGGGAGATCATCGACACAATTTGTGTCTTTATACCGTTGCCCTCACTTATTTACAAATGCGCGAGGTTTATGCAGATATTTTGCTGCATCTCTAACAGTCATTTTAGGACCTTTCGGATGATGGCACAAGAAGACCGCTTCGAATCGTTTAGCGTACACGGCACTCATTTCGAAATGAACTGAATTTCTCAGAGATAGAAACGATACTAAAAGAATTGGGCCTATTGCGTATTAGAGGAAACTTTGTATGTTTAGACCACCACAGTCTTTAACAAATTGCGTATCAGATGTCACAAATATCGCGTCCACGCTCTTGTGGTACAGACTGTAATCTGAAGTTCAAGTCTCTTCAACACTATCTACAAAACGTTCTTTCCACCTAAAACTTCCACAAAACACTCAATTCAGGAACAATCAGGAACAATAATTCCTCGATCAATCGCAGTAGTCATTGACGTAAACACTAATTAAAAAGAAAACAGCAATTACATTAAACATGCACATGTATTTAAGAATTCGAGGGCGATTGTTTAGATAAACTTTAATGACGACGATGGCGTCGTTTACGGCAGATGGGACGGCGAGTACGATGACGGCACAGCCCCGGCTGCCTGGACCGGAAGTGTTCCTATTTTAGAGCAATTTTTAGAGACCGAAGACGTAGTAAAGTACGGTCAATGTTGGGTCTTTGCTGGAGTAGTAACCACAGTTTGTCGTGCTCTTGGCATACCCTCAAGAGTAATATCCAACCTCGTATCCGCTCACGATGCAAATGCGTCGCTGTCTGTTGATCGTTACTACAACATCAACAACGAAGAACTTCCCTATGATCCAAACAATCCTGAGGGCGAGGACTCGATCTGGAATTATCACGTTTGGAACGAAGTCTGGATGGCTAGACCAGACTTACCAAAAGGATACGGTGGTTGGCAAGCGATTGACGCAACACCCCAAGAAAGATCAGATGGTTTTTATCAATGTGGTCCTGCTTCCGTCGAAGCCATCAAACAGGGCGCTGTGGGTTACAATTACGATGTGACTTTTATGCTGGCTTCCGTAAATGCAGATTTGATCAGATGGAAGGAAGACCCAGAGACTGAGCTGGGATATATAAAAATCGCTTGTAATAAATATCAGTGAGTATTTCTAATTTACAGGATGGAGAACGTGTGGTAAAAGAAAAAAAGAAAAGATTGCGAAAAATGCACAAATTGCTAATTGAGGTGTAAACGTCGACGGTTGGAAAATTCATTTTTCATGAGTCGTTGTGTCACTGAAACATGGTAGTTTAATGGTAACTGTAACCTTGACAGTATGCCGCGAAGCATGTATTAACAGTTATTTGCATAATCTTCGCGAAATGTTTATGTAATGACTTCGAATGCACGCTGTTTTGAATTGCATTAGTGTATTCTTTATTTATAGTTTTAGACATTGACTTAAGCCGAGATGTTTTTACCCATGTTAGATCGTTGAGATTAGTAAATTGTCTCTGTTCTTTGTCTTAGCAGTAGGATAATAATTTTCATTTGTTTATTATACTTTGATAGCATCGGGCGCATGATACTCACGAAAGCCCCGTGGATCTTCGATCCAAATGGTGACAAAGACCGGGAAGATGTAACATCCTTGTATAAACCAAAAGAAGGTAAAAAATTACATTCTTTATAATTGATATATTCCTGAATCGCAACGCTTACCGTTTCAAAAAGATATAACAAAACTTTCATCGCAGCAATGAGACATTGTTCATAAGCTATGACGCGTAATCATTAAAAACCATTAACGAGAATGTTATCAATGATTCAAGTAATAAAAAAATACATGTCAAACTACTGACATTAACTTTGTGGTAACACACAATTTCTTATTACCGACGATTGCACCATCATTTCCAGGAACGGAAGCTGAACGTTTGACACTGTACAGAGCAGTTCGCAGCACGGAAGTCGCGAAAAGATTCTATTCTTTGCCTTCCGCGGGAAAAGAAGACGTCGAATTTGATCTTGTCGACCTCGAACGTGTGAATATCGGTCAGCCTTTCGCTGTCACAGTGAATATCACGAATAAATCGGACCAACCACGTACCATACAAGCTATCCTATCCGCTGGTAGCGTTTATTACACCGGCGTCAAGGCGAATTTGGTGAAGAGAGCTTCCGGAGACTTTGTTCTTCAGCCGCATGCCAGTAAGATAAATTATAGTTGATCCTTTCCTTTCTTTTTAATAGCATAGATTAATTCGCACTGATCTTTACGGGATAAGGTATTTGCGATGAAAATTCACTTATGATTAATGACTAGTGTTGCTTCATTTTAATGACTTCTTTCTCTCGTTGGAGAGACTATTCATTGTAGTATAATGGAACCAGGAAATTAACGCACCCCGGTAAATTGATGAATTTTGCATAATGAAAGGTATCGATCGATTCGCAGCGATAATAATTTGGACTTTAAAAGATTGGCTTATAAAGATCTTGCTGCTCATTTATATAGTATTATATTGAGTAAAGATATAATTTTTATAATTATCTAAAGCTTCCGGGTGAAACCTATGTTTAAAGCCATGACTGCACCAATGTTTTGTTGTAGTTCCTCTTATCAAGGTCACAATAAGCATTTGCGGTTTGCGTCCGGAAACCTCAGATTTCTGATTTAATATGATTGCAGAATATTTCAGTTTTGAGTTATACCCAACTTATTTAATAACGCGTTGACTATAAGAAGTTTCGGACTCGGTTGTAATACCAAAGCCAAGAAACTCTCTAGGTTTTAGACATCATTTATATTGATACTCTCACTATCTTATTTTTGCAAGCACCGCATTCACCGATGAGAGTATATTTTTTAAAATCATTTTATTAAACAACTTGACAATTAATTCTACGTAATGCTGTAAGCGTTTCATTCACTGCTGACATTGACAAATATGACATTGAGTAAACTTGGCAGTTTACTTATTACTAAATTGACAAAGTTTTGCAGTTCACTTATTATTAAATTAATCCATTTGTATCACAGTTCTGAATACGCTACAGCTTTATTCATCCGAGATATGTAATTTCAAGTCGAGCTTTATCATCGGTTAGTACCGCATAACGCTAGTTTAGCTATAAATAATTAATTATAGGTATCAGTCGCTTGATTTTTCAACTATGAATAATTAACTGTTACCTCAAGCGAAATATTCCACAACTGCTGATAGGTACATATTATCGCGAGATATTAGTTATTTATCAGAATATGCATTAAGAAGGTCAAGTTTGAGAGGAATATGAAGTATTTTTAAATGATTTTAGATTGGTAAAAATCATTACTGATAATCTACTTCAATATTTTCCTTTTCTTACCCTCTCAGACGAACAACTGAGGCTCTCTGTCATGGTTGACGATTATCTAGATAAATTGGTGGAATACGGTATTATGAAATTGTATTCCATTGCCACGGTAAAGGAAACCAGGCAAACCTGGGCTGAAGAAGATGATTTCCAAGTTTTAAAGCCAACTATCGAGGTCAAGGTAATGATTAAACGGTGTATTTCTAGTATATATGTTACAGAAAGTATTAAATTTTCATATCGTAATCAAAATTTATTAAAACACTTAGCTCGAAGTTCAGATATTTCCAAGTAACTTCGTTTAATCCGTCACACGCTATCGTGGCGAAGAATAAAGAGCCTCTGGCTCATAAATATTGGACTCACGTGGTAATTCTGATGCCGTCAGCTTTTAAAATTTTCTCTCGTATAACATATACAGGGATTTTCATGAATGAATAGCTGTTCTCTAAAGAGTAAAATAAAAAGTGAAAAATGTTGTGTACTACCGTGTCTCACATACCATAACTTTTGAACAAATTGAAAAAAATGCTTCACGCCTATTTTACACTTGGAAAAAAAATATTAAGAGAAATTCGACTTAATTGTGATTCCAATTTTTTGATGCGTCATTTGTGTACCATCTAACAATAAGTAAATATGTGAACATTGCAAAAATTATCAGACAGATTATGATGGTACGCCGCCTGAGGTATCCAAAAATGTTCACAAATTGAATATATTTTCAAGGACTCTTAAGACTGTCCAAACGCAGAAATTACTATTGATGAATAAAAAATTAAAGAAACACTTCGTAGATTTATAAATTTTATTTGCATTAGTTTCACAAACTGACTACATTTCTCGATCTTTTAAATTCAGCGGAAATGTAAAAATCATTATTAACGAACACCATTCCAACCACTCCGTAGCACAAACTCCAACTAGAGTTCTCAAAACCAACTTAAAACTAGAACTACCGGCATTAAATCTATTATATATATATAAATAATACATATTAAATGTATAAAAAAATATGTATTATGTAAGCACTTTGAAGAAAGGGAATCAAGAAGTGGGAAAGATAATAGATTTGTCAATTTATGATAAGATGTACATAGAATATCTATTCTATAACTCTTCTATAAAGGGGAATTTTTGGAAAAAATTGTATACTAGTCATTTTGACTGGTTTGGTAGTTCTAGTATTAAACAATGAATATCTCGATAAAGTCATCGTAATAATTAAAACCAAAAGTACACAACAAAAATTGAGTACAGAAGAAAGTACTAAAATCTCTTGAAAGAATCATTCGATATATTTTATAGGTGGAGGAAAATCTAGTCGTAGGAAAACCTTCAACTATCAGTCTCAGCTTCAAAAATCCTCTGAAGAGGCTGCTCACAGATTGCAAATTCAATTATGCCGGACCAGGGCTGTCGAAGAACAAAACATTGGCATTCAGGGACGTCGAACCGGAAGAAGAAGTTTACGTGGAACATCAGCTGGTACCACAGAAGCCTGGCCAGCAAAAAATCATTGCTACTTTCATTTCGAAACAGCTCGTTGATATCACGGGATCAGCTGTCGTTGATGTTTTGGACGAAGATGAATGATGCACCTGAAATTTTACTTTTTTCATATTTAGCACAATCCACTATTTTTATCAGAGATTAAAAGTAATGTCTATTTGTCCTTTTTTCATTTCACGAATTTTTAGTGACGTATAAATATTCATAATTAAGATTTTCTACAAATTTCGTCTTCAAAATAGAAAATTATATTTATTTGTAGATTTTTAAAATCGCAAAAAAGTATTATTTTGTTTCTGAGTTTGAACTTATCATATATTTACTTTTACGAAAAATTAACTGAAATTAAATTTAACAAGTTGAACGCCAGTATGCTCACCTGTGATCGGCGCTACTGAATTTAATAAAATTTCATATGAATTTTAATTTGAAATATTTACGAATTTTGTAAAACATTTAGTATTTAAATATTGGCAGTAAAAAGGTGAAGTCCTTCTGACTCTTTATCTATTTATGTCTTTAAGCTTTTTATAAAGATGTGATTTTAATAGAAAAAGTTTCACTTCAATGAAAATGATGAAACCAGTGTAATTCCAGTGGCGTTCAACGTGTTAAATTGATACCAAATTGCAAATAACGAATCATTCAGAAGAATAAACACCGTTTATTGTGAGGTTTTCTTTCTTGTCAACGATAAAACATCGGAGAAATTTTTTTGTAAAGGATACTACGATAATTCTCCTTCGCTTCTACAATAGATGAAAATTAATGTCGTATTCGTCAAAGATAAAAATTCCGAATGTCACTTCGAACAGTTACGAAATAACGTATTTGAAACAGATTGTCCATAATGATATACAGTTGTAAAGAAATGACACATCAGTTTTATACATTTGTACATGAAATAAAGAAGAAAGAAAAAAGATGCAAGAAGTTTTATTGAATTCATTTGATAAATGTTAATTAAAAGATTCACTTTCAAGTATGAGAAAAAATTACAATAATTCATATATAAAAAAAATTTTCATCTATATATTAATAATGAATGTGAAGAATAATTTATATACATAAACATGTTTATTCCTATATAATTTTTCATATCAAATATTAACAAACATGGTAAACCATAGACGACTAAGTTAACGGACATCTTAACCTGCATATGTTTAATTTATTGAAATACTAATAAAAGATACGAATAATACAAATACTAACAAATAACAGTACAATGAAGGAAGTTACAAATTGTAAAATGTTCCAAAATCGCACTTAATTGAAAACTGCAAGCACCAGAACACAACAGAACATACGATACCATAAACGAGAGGCAACAGAATTTTTCTCGAAAGAATCGATATCTCCGGTATGCATTTTTCAATTTCCATCCCCTCATCGTGAAAATGCAAGTGCATCGAACTCCGTTTATGGACGCTAGATGAAAGTTTCCGAACGCAGTGAACGGAATTTTCATTTTCCGTCTCACATATCAGGTATTCCATCAGAGATTGCATGTATGTATGTACCACATCGTTACATGATTCGCATAGAAACCGGGAATCACTTTTGTGAGGAATTTTAACTTCGCTTGATACTGACACGTTAATATCTTTTGATACTTCATCGTTTTTAGAGGCATGAATCACAGTTTTCACCTTATAATCGGAATAACTCGAGCTCAAATGAGACGCAAAATTGTCTATTTCCAATTTTGATATCTTTGTCATGCTGCAAAATTCTTTATCGATATTTTCACGGTTACTGATAATAACACTACTGTTAGTTTTCAATACTTTCCTATACTTTTCTTCCATATTTTCTTCAATAATTTCTTCAATATTTCCTACTCCTCTTGTAAGTATGTTCTTGTCAGCTGCATCTTCAGATTTTCTCGCAAATTGTTCTTCCAAATTTGCCATATAAATCTCCATTGCACGATGAAAATTTGTAGCGCGCAAAGATGCAATTTGAACGGCTGTGATTACTTTACTTGAAATATTCTTGCCGAAATTTTCATTCGATTCGTATATTACCTTTAGACTTTCAGCACATTTTTCCAATTGTTCCGAATGTAAGGTAGAAGAACTAGAACACGATGACTGGGCTTCTAAATTCATAAACTTCAATTCATTTATTTCAATGTTTTTCTTGTCTTTCCGCAAGATTTTATCGTTTTGAATTTCATAAAATTGATCCAACAATTCACGCAAATTATCGTAATAATTTCTCTTTGCGTTTCGATTGTGACAAGTTGTCTTGTTCTCTAATTCATTATCGAATTTCTCGACCGACTTAGGAAATACATTACTTGGACCATTTTTCTCATAATCTTCTCCATTCTTTGAACATAGATTTACGGATTTATAATTAATATCTTCAGTAGCTGTTGCTTTGGTAATTTGAAAATTACTGATTTGCGTAGAAGCATCGTTGATTACTTTCAAAACTGTCTGCGTTGTCGTAGACACATTTTTACAATTTTCAACGCTCAAATTTAAGCTTATCCTTGCTTCTTGACATTCAATGCTAACATGTCTTACAGAAGGTATTTCCGTCTGTGTTTCAATAGCAATTGATTCTACTTTAGGCACTTCTGTTTCTTCAGGAACGGTTTGCAAACTTTTCGAATCATGGCAGAGTAAATCTGTCTGTGAAAAAGCGTCGTTCTTATTTCTTACATTGCACGGTAAACCCTTGATATTTTGCGTTTTTTTCTGCAAAGGTGGCATCAAAGAGGAACGCGGAATAATATGGACATCATTTATATTTTCTTTACAGTCAGCAACATCTAATTTATCGTTTCGAATAAATCTGTTTTTTCCGAAGTGCTCGCTTTTTGAATTTAACCGTAGAAAACGATTTTCTTTACTAATATTTCGATCTGTCCCTTTATCCTCAATTATGGTTCTCTCAAAAGGTGCAAACGAAACGGTTCTTCTCGTATCATATTTAACAGTATCTGAAAGTAATAGCGATTTCTTGTTTACTGTCTTCTCACCTTTCTGCTTTATTCCATTCTTTTCTTTGAGATGCTTTT
Source organism: Cerceris rybyensis (assembly GCA_910591515.1). Classification (NCBI taxonomy): domain Eukaryota; kingdom Metazoa; phylum Arthropoda; class Insecta; order Hymenoptera; family Crabronidae; genus Cerceris; species Cerceris rybyensis. The sequence continues at coordinate 1,039,677 of OU342789.1, forward strand.
CGGCTCTGTTCACCAAATCCACATCGACACCTTGACAGCAAAGAAAGTCTTTTAGCATCTTTAACGACTGTGCATGAATATTGGCAAATACTTTTTGTTTCTCCTGCTTCATTAAAAATGTATTCTTCAATTCTCCGTTGTTTCGTTTTCGTTTGTTTTCTTTATTGTCCAAAGAGGAAGTATTTGTCAGAGTCTCCATAACTACGTTATTTTTCTTGAAGGGCTGATTCTCGTCCGAATTTATGCTTAAAGACGACAAGGAGTTGAAGGATGTCTGACAACATTTTACTGATGCTGCTACGTCTGTGGAATCTGAACTGGAACTAAATACTGTCATGCAACTTGCATTTGCCATAGGCACGCAATTTCGACTAAAATCTGCCTTTGAATTAACAATGTTCTCACGAGTCAGAATATCTCCGGTTTTTTTGGAATCAGAATACAAATCGGAATTGTTTAATGGATCTTGAATAATGGAAGAAAGTTTCTCTGCACATTTTACTATCTTTGTGATAGATTTCTTATCAGTTTGGAGGACATCTTTATTTTTATCCAAAGTTTTTAAGAATTTTTTGTTATCAGTGTCTCTTGTCGGTTCATCTTCGTTAGTTTTTATCTGTTCCTTTATTGATTGTTCGCAAGTTGATAAATTATTTTGGTCTTTGAAAGAAGCAGACTCTTTTAGGCCCACCGATTGGAATTCATGTTCTGTTAATTAAAGTAGCAGCGAGGAATGAGAGTTGTGAAAGTAACGAGTACAATTTTATTGAGATAATGAGATACAATTTTATCCTCTCCCATTCAATACAGAATTTTAAAGGTTATAGCGTATAATTTTTTATTCAGAAAAATAGCAAATATTTTATTTCATTATCGCAATAAGATTGATCTCACAATATTGCCAAAAATAATTTTTTAATTGTTAAAAATACTATCTAATTTCAATACCTGTTTTTGTCTTGGCTTTCAAGTTCTCATTCACGCTCGCATTGCTTTTTTTCTTCACAATGTTTAAATTTTTAACATCTACAGACGAATGGAAATCCCCTTTCGCCGACTGTATTTCCATGGATAAATTCTTATTAAATCCACTTTTCACCCGTCGCTGTTTCACATCTCTAAAAAGATAAGAATATGAAATGTTACTGATAATTAATTGCTACTGAAAACATTACAAATTATCTCACGTATGGGGTAGGCCAGGCATGGCCAACACACGTATTTAGATACTTAAACACGCCGAGACGTGTTTGGTAACCGTTAACTAAATTTATATTTATGAACAAACCTTTTCTTTAATGAATCTAAATGAAAGTACAGCAAGACCAAGATTGAATGATTTAAATTTGGAGGCTAGGTTAAGAATAGTTACTACAAGTATAGAATCAGATATTAAAAAAATAATAGGCGTTGCAAACCGCCTCAATACGTCGCATTACTTATTACGTTAATTTGTTGTTTTGGTTTACTTACAATTATTCATAAATAAATTTCATAATAAAATTTTGTTGACCTAAAGAAATAAGTGTTTTGCTTAGCATTATTTCATTTTAATATTTCGCCCGGACCGTGCAAACATTTTTTCCCAATCTGGCCAAAGGGCGAAAACAGTTGACCATGCCTAGGGTAGGCTTAGAGTCACGAATTGCTTTCAAGTTTTAATAAGTTCTATATTTTTGATCTTATATTCACAGCATTGTAGAATAATGTAGAGTATACATGGAAGATATGATTATATTAATACATTACACGCCGGTACCGAGATAATGCGGAATTACAAATATATGATTGCAGATTTGACCGATCAACATTTGTCATATTATTCTGAGTTGAAGAAAACGATAAAATGAACAAAATGACAGTATTATTTCTTTTAATTTGTGCATTACTTGACGCATTTTAATTTGATGTTGACTTAAAAAAGTTAAGACTAGCATTCAGATTTTCAGCGGTCGATATTTAGCTGTCGTGCAATGCTTTAATAGCGAAGAATTAAATCGCGCAGAAAACAAAATTTTTAAAAATAGTTATCGCAACTTCGAACCAATTCGTGATTTCTGATCCACCCTGCGTAAATGTATGTACAGGAATTTTAATTCCCTTTCGTTTAATAGTTATATTTTATTAAATTACGCAAGACAATTGCAGATCTTCGTTAAACGTTTGTCAGGCGCATCCAAACCTTTTCCATTCACAGTTGGAACGCTCTTTTCAGGAGCAGCAAATTCCGTCGACAACTCCTGTTTATTTCCAGTCAGACTATAGTAAAGCAAACACATTAAGCCGAAACAATGTAAAATTCTTACAATTATCACTATTATTTTTGCACTTTTTGAAATTGAGGAATTTTGGAAAATGATGTCATTACTTCGTTTGTTCCGCGAATGAATTTATCCTATCCTTGCCAAAAGACAAAAATATCGGACGAGGTTTCTGTACTAATGATGCTACACTACTCGAGGAAGGAATTCGGACTACTCCAGCTGGTTTCCAAACTGGTTGGACTATGTTGCAGTTACGATGCTTTTGTCGAGAAATCAACTGCTTTGACTGATTACACATTGTAATAACGTTGATTTGTTTCTTCGTCGTCTTCCCCTTTTCCTGGCGACGATTACTGTCTGTGTATTTCTTACCAGCAGAATTACAATGCAAATCATCTATTATCTTTTCCCTTCCTTGACTTCTAACATTATGTGCTGCAGGTTTGACGCAGATTTTATTTTTATTTTCAATGCCCATTTGTGTTTCGATGGAACTGTCTTCTTTTACAAAATTCAATTTTACCGTACGAAGAGGTCCACCTTTGCTCCTAAGATTTTATCATTTCTTTTTAACAAGGAAAGACGCTTGATGTTCGTCGTAATTTCATCTGCTACTTCTTTTAACCTTTTGCACTCGGAGCCTTACTATTTGCTATATTGTGCCATTTCAATAGAAAAATTCAGGTAAATATACACATATCAAAATGTTGCGGTGCAATAAGTTCATCCTAAGCAATAAATTTGAAGGTTCCCTTTCAAGGGGCAATCGAGCAATATGGTAGACTTACAATGTCCCCTCAGGTGCAAAGGGTTAAATATGTTTTCAAAATTTATTATTTGATAATAGAATGGTATAAATGACCAGCAATTGTTACTATTATTACGTTATTTTCACTGACAAGGGAACATCCCGAGGTGTAAATCACCGATTTTTATGAAACTTTAGTATGATATAGTCCTCGCGAAAATATTTGACCCGTATTTTTTTTATCGGCAACCGCCCACGTTAAAGGGGTGAAAACCGCCCTCAAAGTTGGGGTCCTGAAACTTATTTATCAAATATCTCGAAAACTATTAGAGATACGAAAATTTCGTACAGAGTGAAAATTAATGCCTCCGGATTTTCAATCCAATGGTATAATAACTTTTTAAAAAAATCCATTTGTTTAAATAATATGCTAAAAAATACTACTTTTTTCATCATTTTGTCAGTTAAATTTCAATCAATTTTCTTGAATATTTGTTTGCGAGTACTATATATCGAAACACAAAATACGGATAAATAGAAAATTTGATATTTGTATTGCAAAAAGAGTTATATTTACGCTTGCGTACTTGTCAAGTTATTCTTTCGTATATACATGTATGACTGCTCTGAAAGGTCGGGTTTTATTGTCAGCCACACATATTGGTTTTATATAAATTTAAAAAATGCCATTGATTAGTTAATAATTTTTAATAAATATTGCAATAGTGGTATTCATTGTTATTGGTATAACAAATATTTTCTACCACCACGAGCCTTCTATAACAGCTATATAATCAGTTGAAGCAGTTTATGTTTGAAAATTGTAAACATATAAAGCACACTTCCCCAGAATTGTTCAATTTTTCAGGTCTGTCGGATGTAGAGTCACATCAATACCATGTATAACTATACCCAACTGTAAATCACCAATTCTTATGAAACTATAGTATAAGGTAGATTGCGTCCAAATATTTGACACCTATTTTGTTTTATCGGCAATCGTGCACATTAAAGGGGTGAAAACCGCCCCCAAAGTTGGGTTAACGAAAAATATTTTATCGAATATCTCTGAAATTATTAGAGATACGAAAATTTCGTAAGGACTGAAAATTAACGTATTTCAACCATGAATCCAATGATATAAACATTTTTTTTTAAAAACCCGTTTGTTTAAACAATATGTTAAAAAATACTTTTTTTCAACTTTGAGGTTGGTTTCCACCCCGTTAACGTGGACGGTTGCCAATAAAAAGAAATACGTGTCAAATAATTTAACGAGATCTATATCATATTAAAATTTCATTAAAATCGGTGATTTACACTTCGGGATGTTCCCTTGTGAGACGTATCAATTAAATTTTTAAAAGAGGGCAAATATTTTTGCTACTTCCAATGAAATTTTACTTAATTAATTTGTTTTGTTGCATACAATGTTCTTTTCTGTCATTGTTAAATTAATTGTGGAGAAATTAATTCCTGTATTTTTAGCTGAGTCATTATTATTGATAGAACTTATTGATTATTGGAAAGTTGTTATGTACTTATATTAATAACACTCCACTGTCAGGTCATGGCAAATTGCTTCGTATCACATAATAATAACAATCGTGAACACATTTATAAGAGCACAATACTTCTCCTATTTTTTAAGTTATACCTATTACTATTATGAGAAGACACGTTGTTCCATTTATGACGATGATTCGATTTATACTTCTGCGGACTTTTAATGCTTTCCTTTTCTCCATTTCTGGGTGTAATGCCCTTGATCAGATTTGACATAGTTTCTATTAAGTTTGATATTTCGTCCTTACAACTTTGCGATGTCGAAATCGTCCCACTTGGAAAGCATTTCTGAAAGTCGTAGGAACTCAAATAGGGGAGTATATTAAACCCTTGTACACCGGTGTTTCAGACATATCGTTCCGCAACGCGAAATTAATATTATGCTTCCAGTGCTATTAACACATTGCGTACAAGTGACGAGATATGTATCTCGTTTTTAGCAAATCGACCGTCGAACAGTGGAACAAAATGGGTAATCGAGATGGAAAAAAATCAAGTCTGGGATTTGAATGTTAATAATATTATCTTAATCTAGAATGTTTGCTGAGACCAGTGCTAGTAATAATAATTGATTTTGCAATCATCTAAGTGCAAAAATCAGCGCTTAAAAACAATGAATTACAATAGCCCGAAAACGTACAAATATTCTCATTCCTTTAGACTTCTCATTTTTTGCACAGTTTATCACCATTAGTTAACATTGAAGTACCCATAAGCGATTTTTCGAAAAATTATTTTTTAAACAAGTTATGGAAGTTTTTTCAAATACATGTTTTTCGACGGAATTTGCAATCTTTTGCACAGAAAAACTTATAATATTGTACCCCAAAGTACCCCCTGGAAACTTTGAGGGTTTTTGGTTTAAACAATGTAGAAGCGGCTCCTGCAAAGATCGACTGCGCCTGCCTGCGCCTTTTGTTGTTATGCCTTTCCAAAGTTTATGTGACATAGTACCTACGTCTACCGAGTCTCCGTGGAGCTCGCGATCACTAAATGCCCGGTTGTCTTAAACGTAAATTCAATTTATAGTGCAGCAATTACAAAATCCCATTGGCATTAATAAGAATGGAGACTTCTTGAATATCACTTTTATTACTTAATTGCTCTTATTATTAGTTTGCCATTAGAGACGAACAGGCTAGATAATCAGGGTGAAAATCACGGTACACTTAAACATTGAATAACTAAAAACTACCGAAAGTTACCGGGCTAAAACTTTACATATATATTCCTCAAACTATATAGAAGGAATTAACGCAAAGATTTTGTGCGCCTAACTGTGCACATCTTTGTTATAGCTGCCGAAAGTTTGCTAGGCAGTCCGTCTATCGAAAAAGGCTTTAGTAGGCTCTTTTTCATTAAATATCTTTTTAACATAAAGTCCAACAAGAAAATGTCTTATAAAAACGTTTCTCTATTTCTTCTGTAGAATTAATGTCTGTAAAGAAATCTATCGATTTTTGTATAAAAACATTGAAAACATGAAATATAAAAATTAGTATTGCACCGATATTTTTTCCACGATATTATGAAACTTTTGTATATAACATTTTACTCTAAAATGAACGGTTCTGGAGTTATTTTTTTCCACCTTAGATTGTCGATTCGTTCCACTGTGCATCGCGTCGTGGCGGGCTTACGAGATATGTATGTCATTTCTCATTTTTTTCCCATGGATGTAGATATTGATGACACAAGAATTTAAAAGTGAATTGATTATCTTGCTACTTTATTAAGGCAATGTAGCCTTGAATATTCTTATGGTAAATACTTTACAAATGAAATGTATAACGAATTTGCGAAAGAGTACAAAAAATCGCATATGCGAGATGCACCAAACTTTTGGAACGCTTAAAAATTTGCGGGCCCTGCAAACGCGCTGAAATAGCAAAGTACCGTACTCAATGTGTTAAAACACCGTGGCCTTCAATAATAACTATTTTCATAACAAGAAATTAATCTGATTGTTTACTCATTTAATTATGCAATTAATTTTACTCTGTCAAATTCAACAATTTTTTGTAATACCTTTTCTTAACCCATTCGAAACTTATTGCACACCGCGTGCAATGCATTTTCGAGTCAAAAAAACGTGTTGCACACCGTATGTGCAATGACATCAAATTGCAATTATCACTCAGTATAGAAAAGTATCTGTCGTAATTCCTACCGCACGATACAGCTGCGGCCGGCCGGTGCATGTCAAAGTCTACCGTAGTAAAAGGTATAAAATAAGCGAAGGTTCTTTCACTTTCATCAGCAACGAATATAAATCAATAGTATTCGTTCTTTTAAGAACTATCAACTACTCATGAACAAGGTACGACCCATGTAAACACTCTATTTCGCTCATCGAACGGTACAATTTCAAGTTTAATAACTTTTTTTCTGTTGAAAAAATCAAAATTCCGATTTATCCGTATTTTTGTAAAGGACATATAGTTTCTATAAACAAAAACTCAAGAAAATTCATTGGCATTAAGGGGGAAAAACTAACAAAAAAATACGAATTTTTCATATATTGTTTAAACAAATTGAGATTTTGCGAAATAATTTGTACCATTCTATTGATTATTAATAGAGGCAAATTTCGTCAATTTACGCAAATGCTCTATCTCTCATTGTTTCCGACATAATCGACGAAATATACTTTAGGGCCCTAACTTTGGGGGTGGTTTTCACGCCTTTAACGTCGACGATTGCCGATAAAAAAAAATACGTGTTGAATATTCTAACGAGTACTACATCATACTAAAATTTCATCAAAATCGGTTTGTGGCACCTCGGGATGTTCCCTTGTTAGAAGTGTGTAAACATCACATTTGGTATTGGGTTCAATTTAGTCTTTAAAATGAAACAACGAAAGCCAAGACCATCAGGATTGCAGGAAACGGTAAATATAAAGCTAAAAGTTTTCGGTATCTCTGGATTGTGTTCAGAAAAATGCATCGTCTCAAATGGGTTAAATCTGCTCCTTCCGCAATTCATAATTTCGAAATTTCGATTTTAAATATCTATATTTAAAAATGGCTCCATTTCTAGATATTTTAACCATTGATAAATTTAATTATTAAATAAAAATGCCTAGTCTACTGAATAATTAATACGGTTAACTACTTAAAACAATCAAGTTAACCGATGAAAATAATTAATTTACAGCATCAAAGTGTTACTTCAAAAAAACTTTCTGTAAGGAATATTATGTAAACATGCAGCATATTCGTCTAATGAAAGAACAATTTTTTGCAGGAACCTAATTTAATGTAATGAAAATGATCTCCCAAACTTTGCTAATTGTTAAACTTATTTTTTCAACATCAATATATAATACGATTAACAAATTGTTCATTTCCGAGGTTAAAAGAACTTTAACAACTACTTTACTATTGTAAGATGAAGGTTGTTTATGTTCGGTCGTGACGTCAAATGTGACCAGTTATGTATTTTTCTCTTCGTAATGAAGGACGGCTATTTGTCGACCGGAGTTGAAATAAAATACTTCTTGTTCAATTTTTCGATACGTTTCGGTAACCGTATATTACCCTCTTCAGTCGTAAAAATTTATTAAAAGAAGACATTTTTCGTTTGACGTGGGCCTAGGTGCCCTTTGTCTCAGATGTTGGAAGGAGAGTCTCCTCAAATAGCCGTCCTTCATTACGAAGAGAAAAATACATAACTGGTGACTACTTTACTGAATGAAATTGAATTGTTCACTTACATAATTTTTCGATGTCTCTAGTTTTTCGTCGTTCTGCTCTCCTAAAAACTGAACTTGCTGGCGCTCTGCAATGGAAGAGAGCCATTATATTTTACAAACCTTTCGAGTTTATTTTTTTTAATTATTCGTTTTTTACTTATTATTTCTTTCAGTTTGATGACATAATTTGACAGTAGCTTGTTGACGACTACCGATGCTAGGTCGCTGTCATTGGATTTATGAACGTAACTCTTGCACCTGTAAAAAATATAATATTATTTAGATACTCAATTTCATTAACAATTCGAAGGATCGAAAATGTCATAGGCATCGTAATTATTATGTACGTCTTCACTCAATCATGTGTATAATTATTGTAGCCAATCGACAGTAACTTTCCTATCTTTTTTCTCTATATACCTTGATATAATTTTACTTAGAAGTTGCATCGTCAAGGTCGACGTAGTTGAATCAATAGCATTCAAATTTTTCACTTTTAATCGATTCTCAATTTTTCGCCAGTTAGAAGTTAATTGTTCATGAATTTCTGCCAAAGCATGACACACATTTATATCACCGTAATCGACAGTTTCTTGCTTTGTCTTATAATTAGCTTCAGCAGTCAAGTTACTTCTAAACTGTTTAGTACAATATCTCTTCTCGTTTGCAAAAGATCGATCATTTTTTTTCGCACTATCTATTTCAAAAGTGTGATAAGAATTTCGATTCCATTTGCTAGACCAATCCTCTTTTCTGTTAATCCCGAATTTCTCGATAGGTATTTGATTTTGTAATTTTTCCGCCTCTTTTGCTTTCAACCCCTGTTCGGCAAGTGCATATTCACTTTTTTTTATGTCACTAAAGGATTTTAATTCCGGAAAATGTGCAACGAACTTAATATCATTTGGAACACTAGTTTTCATTGCGTTAGTTGAATTTTGCAACGATTGTAAATCTCCTGTTGTATTACTTAAATAATTACTCTGCTCAGACATCATAATTGTCTTTGGAATTTCATTTTTTATCACATTCAAACAAGTTCGATCACTTGTAATGTCATTACTGACGTTCGTATGCAAATATAAATTGGACACGTCACTCCTTTCATTTTCTGCCTTTTCAACAGCTACTGTGTTGTTACTCACAGAATAATCTTTGACTTTGTGATCAACAGGTGTTAGATCATTAAGATGAATAAAATTTGTATTATGCTTTAGTGAATGCTGAATCCTTTCAACTATTCTTTTGACAATTTTATGCTGTTCTTCCTTTTGCGAATTATTACCTCCTCCTACATTTTCAGTCGATCGTGTAAACCTATTTGCATTATCTTTGACTTGAGTGCACTTCCGAGAAGACAATGAAGTTTCTTGTACTTTCTTTCGGTTCGAATATGCATTTCTTTTCTCTTCTTCATCGATTTTCAATGTCGAACTTTTACAATCCTCCCAATCTCTCGTCGGTTCTGCAAAAACATCTAAGTTTCTGAAAGAACACGAAGAAGAATTAGATACCTCTTTGCAACTTGTTCTCCATGTTTTGTGCTTTGTAAAATTATCTGCGACAGAAGAATCGACATTTATAACATCAGAATTGACAATCCGTCGTTCTTCATTAGAATTATTCCTCCTCATTCCTGCCAAAGGAGGATTTTTATCCTGAAAAATTTCGAATCCGGAATTGCTTTCCTCCGGAAAGGATTTCATTGAGACTAATTCTTGCGTTGTGTCAGAAAGTTCTTTGTCTAACATCAAATTTAATGAACCGCTTATACTTTGCTTCTTTTTACCGGGATAAATTTCAATTAATTCTAAGGGAGAACTCAAAAAAGTCTCTCCCATTTTTCTGTCTTCCGTAACTTTTGTTCTTTTCGATAACAGAGTTCTTTCTTTAGAAATAACGGAACATCCGCGAGAGATTTGAACTTCTTTCGAAGAATCGGACATCTCCTTTTCTTCTTTCTCTGGGTAAAAAAATGATGATTCATTTTTACACTTAAAATTTTGTAAAACAATATCATCATTGTCTTTCACGATTTCTATATTCCGTTGCAAATTATGGGAGTACTTTGCTCTCCTTTCTGAGCAAATGTCAAGCAAGGAGAACTTTCTTCTTTTTAACAATCTGTTTTTCGTTGTCGCGCTGGTTTTAGTTAAGCAATTTTTTCCTTGAAGATATGAAACACTCCTGAATCTCCTGACAATTAAAACAGTTCTATGTGCCTTATTCCTGCTATTTTCCCGCGACGAAATTTTTTTCGATGATACAGATAAACGTAAATAATTGTGCGAAGTTTCGTTTAATTTTTGATATTCCTTGTCAACTGAAAACTTTCGTTTTTCCTTTCCGCTTCGAGGACACAGTTGCAACGTTTCAAAACCATTCAGTTTTGAATAACTTTGTAAACCTCGCTGCTCATATGTACAAAGAGTATTGTTATGATCAAAGTTTTTGTGGATTCCGTTTCTGCTGGGAAGAATTGTCACTGGTGGCGATGAAACTGTAGAGGTCATCGTGAAAATCGATCGAAAAATTGTAAAGGAAAACGGATGAATACTAAATTGCGAAAATATTTTACTTTCACGTTGACATGATTTTGAAGCATGAAGATTGTTAGTAATTAAATGCATTAATATATTTTGGATATCTGATGTTCTTCTGTTTTTATGTCATTTACAGTTTATCTATGTATACTTATTTCATTTGCTGAAAAAAAGTTTCGATAATTCGAAGTAGCAAATTATAAAGGAGCATTCAAACATTAGGGTAAAAAAGATAAAAGGAACAAACGGAGAGAAGGAAACGCAAAGTTCCTAATTACATTTTGTAATTAAGAATTGGACATTATGCGGGAAATAGCAGGGGACTTTTAAAGGGGGAACAGGAAATACAGTATATACGAATGTATACATGACTATCAATGACATATCTATAAAAGTTTTGGGATTTGATTTGCAATTAATAATGTTTTTAATACACCAAAGTTTTATTAATTTAGATTCTGATTAAGACGTTCAACGCTAATTTCATCAGTTTTACTGAAATGAAACTTTTTCTACTAAAATCACATTATTACAAAGCAGTAACCATAAAATTGCAAATGGATATACAGGTGGTCCACGTAACTTGTGTACCTCGAATAACTTTTAAAGTGTGCGTTGTACGAAAGAATGATATATACAAAAGTTACATGGTTTAAAAGTGTACACTATGTAGTGTGTTAATTTTTTTATAGGTTGAGGCGTTTCGGAGATTTGAAGGTCATCTTCGTTTTTTTAAACGGAATACTATATTTTTTATTCAAAAATATAGTAGAGTATCGAATTGTAAGCAAAAAAGTATTGATCATTATTAGCCCTAAAATTAATAGGTTACGAGTAATTTCACTTTATTACTTGACAATTTTCTTCACGTAATATCAAGTTGGAGATTCAACCTTATCACATATTTCCGCAGGACTCTGTCTCCAACTTGATACATATTACGTGAAGAAAATTGTCAAGTAATAAAATGAAATTACTCGTAACCTATTAGGTTTAGGGTTAATAATGGTCAATATTATTTTGCTCACAATTCGATACTCTACCATATTTTAGAATAAAAAAATATAGTATTCCGTTTAAAAAAACAAAGTTGACCTTCCGAAACGCCTCCACATTTAAAAAAATTAACACACTACATAGTGTACCCCTTTAAACCATGTAACTTTTGTATATAACATTCTTTCGTGCAACGCATACTTTAAAAGTTATTCGAGGTGTACAAATTACGTGGACCAACATGTAAATATTGATTGCATTAGAGAATTTGTAAATATTGCAATTTAAAAGATAGGTGAAAGAATTTAGCTGGACAAAGGTGAAGAAAGTGCCCTCAAAAAGTCTCTTTAAAAAAAATCTTCCTACAATGTATGAATTCGCTACTCCTATCGTAGGGGTAGTTATAGAGTGAAACGTATTTTACAATATTTGCCCGATGTCTCCTGTTTTGCTTTATCGAAAATTCTGAAAAAAAATCACAAATATTATACCCAATGGTGTGCATTCTTCTGAATTTATTCAGGTTTTTTGGTTGGCAAATCAATTTTTAAAAAATCAATAAAGTTTAACATAGTTAATTTTTTATGTTAAATCTGAAATAATCACTTTTATATTTTTACAGTATTTGCATTGTACCGTATATACTAATGTGTAATTTTTTCAACTTTTGAAGCGTTTTGGAACATAGTTAAAGTAATTGAAAATCAACAATTGTTTAAATTATTAGCTGAATTATTCATATGACATCATTTATATTCCTATAGTTTTTCAAGTTTACTATTATCATTAAACTGCAATTTTTTCAGATTTTTTGAAATAGTGTATCATACCAAAAAAAAATAAAAAGTGGAAAGCGGTTATAATACTGACATAATTATTTATTTGACTATATTTATATTGTTATTGATTGTAGGCTTATTATGACCAATAATGTGTAATTTTTTCCGTTTTTTAAGACTGGTGGAATATAGTTTAAAAGAATCTGATGTTTCATTACTTTCCGTATGCAAAGCAATGGCACACACTAAATCGAGGCTTTGAATACGCATTTTAAGTTGTTTTTTTTTAACGTAAGCTATTGCCGCTGTAAGTTCTAATTATTAATGATTAGTGGAAGCCAGACAGAGCAAAAATTCGTCTGAAATATTATTTGGTTTACTTTACGTTTGAGTTGATAATTATTTCGGCAAAATTTGACAAGTGATGCGACTTATTTATTAGTGACAAGCCAGGCGGAGCAAAAATTCGTCTGAGATATTAGTTTACTCCATTTATGAGTTGAAGCTCATTTCAGGCAACAGTTGCAGGGTCTACACCCAATCCTCCAATAATTATTAATAATTACGAATTCGTGCGGTAATCGCTTACATTAAAGAGAGTAAGTTAAAATGCGTATTCAAAGCCTCCATCTGGAGTGTATTATTCTTCGTGTACGTAAAGCAAGAAAACATAATTTATTTTTTTTAACTATGTTCCACCATACCTAAAAATCTGAAAAAATTACGAATTAATATTTACGGTACGATGCAAATATTGTAAAAACATAAAAATGGTCATTTCATATTTAACATAAAAATTTAATGATGTTAAACTGTATTAATTTTTTAAAAATTCGTGTGCTATCCAAAAAATCGGAGAAATTCGAAAGTATGTAGACCACTAGATAAAAGATCTGCCATTCTGCTGGAATTTTCTATGAAGCAAAAACGCGAGAAATTGGGTAAAAACTGTAAAATACGTTGTCTCGTAACTACTCCTACGGTAGGGGCAGCGGATTCATACTTTGCATGAAGGTTTTTATTTTTTAGAGATTTTTCGAATATGTTTCAATATTAATTTTGCGCTAGAGCATTTTTCCATCCTTATCTAGCTAGACCTTTTCATCGAATTCAATAGCGCCGGCCTCTGTTGACTGAATTACTGTAGATTTCAAACAAAAAATAAATACGAGGAAATTGTATATACTTGTTTCTGGATGTAATTTGTGTTAGGATAAATAATTTTGGACCAGGTAAATAATGAAAACAATCAAGGTAAGCAGAGTTGTTTTTATAAATTGATAAATACACCTCAGCAGTTTTTTTATTTTTGCGCTGCAGTAGGGGCAGATTGGCTGGACGACTTTGAATCGCGCATGGAAGTACTGCGTTTTCTCTTCAATTCTTCCTGGCGCCTGTTCTTGGCTTCCTTCTGACGTTGTGCCAACAGTTTCGCGTATTCGGCAGCTTGTTCCTTACGTGCCAAACTGCGCCTCTTCTTCAGTGCTATTCTATGCCTCTTCCTCTGTAAAAACAAAATGACATTTGTACAAATTACCTACACATGTTTTACAGAGAAACAATAAGTACGTACCTGAAGAGTAAGCGGAGTAATGAGACGTTGGATTTTTGGTGCCTTGAAACGTTCCTTCTTTCCTTCTTTTTGAATTGGTCGCTTTACCACAAATTGACGTACATCGTCCTCTTTAGATAGATTGAAGAGTTTACGAATTTTGCTAGCTCTCTTAGGTCCCAAACGACGTGGTACATTAATGTCAGTCAGTCCGGGAATTTCCTGAACACATATTTGAAAGTGATTATTATGTTTTTCAGTAGAAAAATAATTATGTTATAGAAAAAGAAAAAATGTATCGTTCGTACACTGAGAAATGTAGTGGTCTATATCGTACAATTCCTCAAATTAGAAACGACATTTAATTTTCCATGTTACATATACCATAAGACAAAGTAATAAGTCTTAAATGAAGAAAATGAACATGGTTACTTAAGAATATAAAAAAATTTTTAACTCACTTGTTCCCCCTTTTTAACAATAACAAGGGCTAGCACAGACAAATTAGAGTCAACGATGCATCCACGAACGGATTTACGTTTACGTTCACCATCACGTCTTGGTCTATAGCACGAATGTCCCTTTGACAATAACAAACGTACACGACCTGTAAGAATAATAAATGATATATAATTAAATGTAAATTATTACGAAATAAATCATTAAAACGGAATGAAAGAAAATTAAAAATATTTACCATTGGTCAAGACTCCCTGTTTCATTGGAAATCCTTGCTTATCATTGCCACCAGAAATACGAACGATATATCCTTTCCACTCGTCACCGAGAGAATCCGCTTCTATTTCAGCGCCCATACGCCTTTCGTAAAAAATTCTGAGCTTGTGCTCGTCCGAAATTTCGAACAGCTTTTGACATCCTGTCGCAGGATACGATACGTTCAACTGAAAATAAAATGATACACATTGTGTTATACGTCATAAAAGTAAAACAGTTATCGTCTATGAGGTTAGAAGCTTATGCATCCTTATCAATGCGTCAGAGTTATAATCAAAGGATTATATAGAGTATAAGTGTTTTCCAATGTTTATGAACTATTTAATTAATTCAGTAAGTAATATCAAAAGCATATATAACATGTTATGTTAAAATACGAGTAAAAATAAGATATACACGCCGAACTCAAGATCGAGGCTAACACTATTTCTAACCAATACAATGTATGATAAAATAAGAATCTGACGAGTTATGTATACACCAAAATATCCACAATGTTATAGTGCGTAATTTTAATACTTATTTATTCATAAGGATTGTAAGATTCCAGAAATATTTTCGGATTCGTACCTTCATCGTGACAAGACTTAAACAGTGCCACGAGCCATGAACAGAAAGAAGGTTTACGATAGCGATGATCACTAGGGTGCGCTAAACGGATATCCGCTTTAAGTACAATGAAGCTTTAAACTAAAAGTGAAAGAAAATATTTTTATAAAATCGTAATCAATTTATATATTATACGTAAAATATACTATTACAGTCTTCCGTAAAAATAAACTGAAAATATTAAAACAATACTTCGGTGTATAACATATTCTATTAACACGTTTATAAATTCCACGAGCTACAACTAAATTGGTCGATCCTTATTACTTTTATACAATTCATATAGCACCTGAGTAATTTATATAAGTGAAACTTATTCGGTATAGAATAATGAGCTATAAATGTATGCCATCAAAAAGGTTTTTTATATGATTGTAATATTCATTGGACATTAAACCTCGTTGCCTATAATCTTTTTGAAAAAAAAACGAATACTTATATACGCAGCTGAACATAAAGATGGTGATCAATATGATGATTTCGTTGATGTGCTTTGATATTTATTAAATAGCTTGCACGAATTACAAGTAATTAATTGATAGATCGTTGGATTTACTCAAAATACAAAGTGATTCGCATCATTGGCAACTGTCACTGCTGTATTCCTCAAGAAAAAAAAAGGACAGAAGGGAGCAGCGTTCTGAAATGCCGACTTGTGGGCGTGTGTGACATTTTAATGATAGAGTGTCTTCGGAGATTTTCGTTATGTATCGATTCAATACATAAATATTCTCGATAAATGGAGTGGACAGAAAGTAATTCTATGAGCACCGTGTGAGATAGGTAATGCTAAGTGGGGTAGTTCATTCTTCTGTAGGTTAGGGATCCGCTCGCCCGGAACAAGGGAAACGATAATTTGTTCGATGAAAATGATGTAACGACAGGCAGTACACGATTTCATGTAGTAATCTCAGTTTGTTAGATTAGTAAAAATCAACAATGTTTTGTAGTTGTAAAGATTAAGTTGAGAAATCAGGAAGGAAGATATTAGCACATGTTCATTATTAACATTTAGTAGACAGCTTTTACTACAGATACGAACGAGATGGCAAATAGTTGAATTTTATACATATAAAAACGTAATAGAATTTTATATTATATTTAATGTATCTTTTCTTTTTATACGTGATCCATTTAGTAGAGAGACATGGATGCTGCGGTAATAGAAGTCCTTCAACAGGCAGGTAGCCAAGATCCCAATACTTTAAAACCAGCAGAGCAAACATTAAAAGAATGGGAGACACAAAGGGGATTTTATAGTGCGTTATATGTAAGTTACTACGACAAATGGAATGTTTGATTTTTATTAGTTATAGAAAAACAAAGGCGGTTGTCCATGATCGTACTGGCTCTAGGGAACGTATCATGGCACTTCTGTTATTATTTGTGAATTTCTTAGTATTATTTGACTAAAAAAGGAGTTTTTAATTTATTATGAAAACTTGATATATTATTGGAATAATATAACAAAAATATAAAATATAACGACATGTAATACGTTGATTATTTCAGAACGTATTTTCCAATCATTCCTTGGCTATCAATATTAGGTGGATGGCTGTTTTATATTTAAAAAATGGTGTTGACAGATATTGGAGGAAAAATGCACCTCAGTAAGCATTTATTAATTCAATAATAAAACATACAATGCAATATATTTTCTGTTATCTTTTCACTAATCAATTAATAACATTTATGGTTACTGCAGTGCAATTGCAGATGATGAAAAAGAATATCTCCGGCAACGTTTAATAGCAAACTTTGAAGAGCCTGTAAATCAATTAGCTGTACAATTAGCAGTTCTAATTGCTAAAATTGCAAGGTAGTAATTTTAAAAATAATTCATATAAAAGATTTTATGTACTTTTTCAATTTCTAAAGAAGATATTAAATGAAACAATTTATATAGGTATGATTGTCCTAGAGAATGGGGCACATTAGTTCCAACATTATTAGATGTCATACGTGGACAAAATCCTTTAGCCCAGCACCGGGCATTATTAACATTGCACCATGTTGTTAAGTCTTTAGCTTCTAAACGTTTAACACCGGACAAGAGACTTTTCAGAGAATTAACCATTAATGTGTTCAATTTCATTTTGAATTTATGGAACACCTATACAGAATCTTTTCTTATAATGGCATCAACTGGAGCTGATACAAATCAAATAGAAGAAGCTTTAGAAAAAGCACTACTTTTATTGAGAATACTTAGAAAACTTATTGTAAATGGGTTTAACAAACCTTCTGAATCGCAGGATGCCATGTTATTTTTGGAAATCGTGTTTGAGCGTGCAAGAGCCTGTCTGGAATGTCGTTAGTATATATAATACATAATTACATTAAGCCAGTGTGCTTTGTATTTCATTCATTAATATGTATGATTTTAGGGAAGACATTAGTTTCAAGAGGTATACAAATGGAGGTGTGTGACAAGTTTATAATTCATTTGACCAAAGTTTTGATAGGCGTATTAGAAATGTATCCATTTTGCTACGTCGAATTAATACCAACATCTTTAGAATTTTCTGTTTTCTATTGCTTCACGGAAGCTGGTCAAGCTTTAGCTTTTGAGAGATTTATCATACAGTGTTTAAATTTAATAAAAAGTATTTTGTTGTCAACAAATTATAGACCGGCTAAAGTTATGGAAGGTATATATAATTTATAATTTTCCTATTGTACACAATGGTCTTAAATATTCTAAAGCATTCATTTTATTGGAACAGAGACGAAAGATCCATTAACGCTAAGAGCATATCAATTGAGACAAGAGTTCTTCACACCTGAAACTTTGACTGAAATTTGCTCGAGACTTGTGACACACTATTTCCTTTTGACTCCTTCTGATTTGGAGTTATGGGATATCGATCCAGAAAGTTTTGGTATTTATGTACAAATTATTTATATGTAAATTTTAGTATTATAACTGCAAATATTACATGAGAAATTTATTTCAGCCATCGATGATGGTGGTGAATCATGGAAGTATAGTTTAAGGGTAAATATATAGATATATCTTTACAGAGAACTTTACTGCAAATCGATTCATGATGAAAGTTTTATTTTCAGCCCTGCACAGAATCCGTATTTTCAGCCATTTTTCATCACTTTAGAGATATTCTTGCATCAGTACTGGTTGACTTGATGCAAAGACATCACCAACCTGTTGATCCAAATGATTTGCATGCTATCTTACTGAAAGATGCAGTATATAATGCTGTTGGATTAGCTGCTTTTGATTTATATGATGAGGTAGGAACGGAATATTAGAATAACATATCTGTAAGCATTCAGTAATCTAGTTTTTATTTTTACGTACATTAGGTTAATTTCGATCAATGGTTTTCAACAACTTTGAAGGAAGAATTAAAAATTCGAAGTACTAATTACAGAATTATTAGAAGGCGCGTATGCTGGCTTATTGGACACTGGACAAGTAAGTGTAATGCAAAACGATTTAGAAATGCAATTAAGACTAGTATCTTTCTAACAATGTATATATTTTTTGATATTTTACAGGTGTCAAATTAAGTGCAGAATTGAGACCAGAATTGTACAAACTTATGGTTGAAGCTCTAAGTCCCGACGAAGATTTGGGCGTTCGTTTAGCTGCAAGCGATGCTTTAAAACTTGCGATAGATGATTTTCAATTTGATTCAGAAGAATTTTCACCTTTCTTAGAACCGGCATTTTCTCTATTGTTTTCTCTTCTCAAAGAAGTAAAAGAAGGCGATACGAAGGTATATACGTCAAATATTACATTCAAAACTATTTCATATGGTGTTTATAAATAGATTCAACAACTGCCTTTAGATGCATGTTTTGTATGTGTTATCATTTATGATTGAGCGTGCTGGCAGTGGGATCAAACCACATATTGGCGCTCTCAGTTCATATTTACCGGCACTTTGGCAACAATCTGAAGAACACAATATGCTAAGATGTGCCATAGTTTCAACTCTTGTGCACTTGGAAAAGGTAGTGATTTTATTAAAATTTAATTAGTAGATCTTACTTACCTTACTAAATCATGGTACCGTAATCTGAAACAGGGATTAGGATCGGAAAGTGTTATTTTGCAACCACTGGTAGTAAGTGTTGTTGCCTTGAGTTGTGATGTTAACCAAGAAAGTCACGTTTACTTGCTGGAAGATGGATTAGAATTATGGTTGAGTTTGTTAGAAAATGCACCTGCGCCAACGCCAGCTATAATGGATCTTTTCGGAAATATGCCTGCTTTATTAGGTTGGAAAATTGTTCATGAATGATATTTAATATATATGTTTCTTGATATTGACAAATTTTATAATAATTCGTAATTTATTTTAGAACAATCGGCAGATAATTTAAGATTGTGTCTGTATATAGTTCAAGCATATGTATTATTAAGCCCTCAAGAATTCTTTAGTCAAAGAGGAACGGTTGTGATTGAAACACTTAGATCAACTTTGGGAGATCTAAGGCCCGAGGGAATAATAACTGCTATGAAGTTACTTGAAACGTGCCTCAGAGCTTCTCCTCAACAAGGTGCAGAACTGATAAAGCCTCTTTTAACCAATATATTCGAGTAAGTAGATGTTTTCAAACCGTAACAGTAGATAACATTCAGTAACCTACACATCAAATAATTTCTAATAGGAGCCTGTACAAGGGTGAAGATTATCCAACGGTTATGACTATGTATTTATGTATTGTTGCAAGAGTTTTATTGTGCTCTAGAGATATTTTTGTACAGGTATTAGGAACATTTTATAATTACATAACCAAACTTTCATAAAACTCTGATAAGAGATAATATTAAAAAACTATTTTACAGGTAATCAGTGAATTAACTAGAAGAATAGGATCTGACACAAGAGAGGAAGCCGTGCTTGGCCAAATGATAAATGTGTGGGTTAATAAAATGCCACTTGTTTCTCAGACAGAAAGACGGAAATTGTTAGGTCTCGCACTTTGTTCGCTTCTCGGAACTAATAGTCCTAGTGTCGTTGTGCACTTTCCAAAAATAATGCATAATATAGTAGAGACTCTAAATGACATAACTAAATTCGATGATATAGGGTATGGTGTCGAGTAAGAGAAACTTTTTTCTTTCTCGTATTATTTCATTAATTCCGATGAAATCATAGAAATTGTCTGCACATTTCAGCTGTTTAATGATCAATGATCAAACTAGTCCGTCTCAATACGGGGACGTAGATTATGAAAATGAACATACACAGCGAAAAAGAAGACTTGCGTGTAGCGATCCTGTGCGTAATATATCATTGAAAGATATGTTACAAAATCAGGTAAAATATTTTCCTCGCAACTAATATCTGTACTAAAAGAGCTTATCTAGAATAAACCTAGAATAGAAGAGTTTTTTTTTACATAGAGAATGTCCTTTTTATTTTTTTTAGCTACTTACATTACGAAGAGTAATTGGGGATAATCAGTTTAATCAACTGATGATGACGCTTAATCCTGAAATTGACGAACAACTTAAGGATTACATATCTCTATGAAAAAAAGGAGCAGATTGAATGGCGAAGGAATGAGCAGTCACACGCTACGTAAATGTAAAAAAAGCTTTATTACGCTCTACTGTAAAACGGCACTATTTTATTGTATAATACTACCTGTTTCACTGTATTAATAATGTTGATAATAAAAAGAACCTATGTCATCATTTCCATTTTTCCTTTACCTTAGTGTCATTTCATTAGCTTCTTTCACTAATATGTCTCATTGTAGTAATACATATTTATTTTTCAGTTGCTTCACTATGCGATGCATTCAACATTTATAAATTGTAAGTTCCAATCGTTGTTTCGTAATTTTCCCGCTTATTCTTGCTTACAATTTATGCACCTTAGGCAGAGCGATCTGGCGACACCGTTAGAAACTGCAAACAGCTGTTGCCTATGTCAAACCGTAGTAGGGGGTTAGCTGTGTACCTGCTCCAAACAGTGCATCCTTTTGGTTAAATTCAAGTACGGTGAGTAAAACAATAATATTTCATTCAATCATGTTGTTTGACTTTAGCTTTTGTAAATGTTAAAAACGAAGCGACACTTAAACCAGATATTTTTTCGACGAACTTAATAATCGAACGGTCCATTCAGCACGAATTGCTGACACATTTGATCGGCCTTCCCATCGCTGTGTACAATTTAACTTACAAACTTATGGATTTCGATATCATATATTTGCAAAGTACTATCATAATTTAAGTTAAAACAAATTCCATATCATCCATATTCATTACTGGTTGCTAATGGAAACATCTGCGATTGGTCACGTTGTCTTGCCGTTATTATCATGATTTTAAATTTCGGATAAATAAGCATCGACTGACTCTAAAATTTTGTCAAGAATGCAAATATTACATGGAACTTGAAAGATAACAAATAAGTTGAGTACTGTAATCATTGCAATTTTCATGTGCCAAGTTCCAGTCGTTTAAAACGTACACGTTTGCACAACTTTTACGTGTTCGTTGTTTTAAAACATCTATCAAATGACTCACGTAGGAGCATGCAATCGGCGTTACACACCGTTAATAAGAGTTTAATGACAAGTAATTCAATATTTATCGATGACCGGCTAGTCGGACCGGATAATCGTGCATGATGTACGTTAACATCGCATTCTGAATTGTAACCGTGCAAAAAGATGCATACGTCGAGTACATTTTATTTCTTATTCGAGTTCTGCATCCGCTTCTAACACTCGGCTTTTGCTGGCGGTACTCGGTATAATAATCGTAATCAATGCGAAGTGACTAACACGTTTGCGCATCACTGGTACCACCCGAGAGTAAATATTAGAATTGCATTGATAGTTTTCGGCAGAAAATGCGAGAAATAATGAAAAACAAACAAACAGAAAGTGATTAAATATTATCGAGGTAATATTTACCAATTTGTTTCATATATAAATGTTTCCGTAGATAATTTTCAGGATAAGTGTGTGTACATATAATTAAAGATAAGAAGTATGTGTAGTTTTATCGTTTCGTTGTTGCGATAGATTTGCGATAAATCATAGATACCGATAAACGTGTAATTAAGTCGTGGATTTACTTTTGAGTTGTGATCATTATTTTTTCTGTAGGTTGTATACATTCGTCGTATGCATTTATACTTACGATATTTTGACGTAATGATGGTAAAAATTGTTGCATACTGATAAAAAATAATGCAAATTACAGAAGCGACAGGATATATGAAGCGATAAACTAATTTATCTTATTCGCGTTTCTGTGGTTTAGCTGTTCGATGATATTTTCATGTTGAATAATGGAAGAACTTGGAATTTTATAAATCTGACTAGGAGAAATAGTTTTCACGGGAAATTATGTTATTATTGAGTGATTTCAGAGCTTGTCGGCTGGTCAATCTACCCTTTCAATCTCCTTTTCTCTTATTGCTAACATTAATTGAAATGCTAATGTTCGAAGTATGCTAAAATTTGCAAAATTTGGAAGTTTTAAGAATTGTTGGTAACCATGGTTTGCTGTAAATGTAACATTCGGATAAAATAATTTTGGAAAACACATTTCATTTATTAAAAAAAAGGTCATTTCTAATTATATTACTATCTAACAATAAGTTTTGAAAATTCGAATGATGGCTAAATATTTTGTGGTCGCCTTCTTCCATCCTTTTCTGCCATTGTAAATTATATACTAAAATTCTATAACACTCCAAGCTAGTTTTAATAATTCATAAAAGTGAAAGTACATTTCTCTGACTCACTTTTTTATTATTTTATTGTACATCCCAGTGTTTTTGCCTTGATTGGTAGAAACTACAGCTAGATTATAATTTCCATTATTATCACATGGAACTTTATAAATAAATTTGGATGGCGCGCAAAATGTAATTTTCGTTTATAATGTACTTTCCAATATGACGCTTTTATCGCGATTTATAAAAACGACTATTGCGCTAAATATTGTATCAGTATCGATTGAAATAGTATATGAAGTTGAACGTATTTATTTAAACACTTTACACTAAAACACGTTACTTCTACGTGTACTAATAGAAATTGCAATAACATTCTAATTTTTATCATTATTCAGTCAAGCTCTATAGAATTCTCTATAATTCACAGAATGTCTCTGATAATCACAAAAATTTCAAATCGAAATCTAAAAATAAAAATTTCGAAAATACTATAAAATGGACGACACACTTTTCCTAGCACACATTGCATTTATGTTTCACCATGTAATATTGCCCTCTTATCTAGGTTACTGGAAACCACACCTACATTGTAATTTTCATTAATTATTGCACGTGATTATGTACATATACAACTATGCGCTTGGTTTGCAGGTTGCATTCTAGATCGGTGGAAAGTACTTTTAAGTCTTGTATATTCATATTCGACTTTAATAATATTCTTTCATTCTTGCACGTGCGACACTTATACTATGGAAATTAATCGCGCAAATTATGCTAGATTCTCTATGAATATACCTGAAGCCAGAATTAACACTAGAACTACCGTCATTAAGGGTTTAATCCGTTAAACTTAATGCTAGATTTATCAACGATGAAATCAATATACTTAAAGATACGTAAAAAAATCGAAAAAAAAATTGTTGACTGATTTAATCATAATTGACACTAGGTCTCACACTAGGTAAGGACACTTGGTAGATCTACTGACATTATGTGTTAAATCTGTTAAATTTAACGCTAGGTCTATCAACGATTAAATTAATATCCTTAAAAATATGTAAAAAAAATCGGATTAATACATGGAAAGGGAAGAAATGAAAGAGACGAAATACTTGACCGATTTAATTGTATTTAACACAAGATCAACCGATGAATAATTCAATATATTTAAAGTTATCAAATAAATATGTTCAAATGAAATAAACGAAGGAGGCAAAAAACTTAATCGATGCAATCGCTCACGGTTGTGAAAATATATGTAGAAAATTGAAAAAGGAACGGCGTTAAAATTTTCAAGAATATTTAAAAAAAGTTCAATTCATTCGGACCATCTTGGTAGATCTAGTGTTAATTACAGTGTACAATATAGCCATATAAGACTGACTTAGTAATTCTAATATTAAAAGAACGAAAGCCATAGCGTAGGATGCAAATTAAAGCAACCTCCTGCCGTAGTGGAAGACACTATTTTTAGAATGATTTTCACCAAGTACGGGGGTGATTTGCCACGGCGGATGTACACTCAGAATGTATGGGGGGCGTAGAAAGCGACAGACTCTTATCGAGTGATAGCGGCACCATGACCCAGTCGTATTCCCGAGATGGTTTCTTAGCAACCGATTGGTCGCCCAAGTGGAATCAAAGTTTTACATAAATTAGGAGCTTTGATTGAAAGACGTTGAATTATTGCGCGAATAATTGATTTTACTGTTTAACTGATGTTAAACCGTTACTTCAAGAAGTTTTCATCGCGAAACGGTTGACCGGCATGGACTGATGGCTGAAAATATTTCATTTCTTATTATCGGTTTATTTTGTAAATTTTGAAATTATGGGGATGATAGTGGCCGTAATATCAGCTGCTGCTTGTAATGCAGTGAACTTATTCATTTTTTTCTACTTGGTGCGCTGCTGTAGAGAACTTGATTGAATGAAGGAACTTTGGGATATTCAAGAAAGATTAATTATAAGTTGATTGAGAAAACTGTAAGGAAAGTAGTATATATTCTTAGTGTTTGAACAAACGATTTATCGTGCAAAGTAGTCTGGGATATGGTTAGTAATGATATCGATACGAAATGTATTTTTTTCTGTCTTTTTTTTTTTGCGTTTGCTCATTTGTTACACTTAGGTTCTCCAATGGAAAAATCTGAAAAAATCTCAAACATGTATGGTACCGCGTAGAAAATGTTAGAAATTTTACAGTTTTTTTGCACCTCAATAAATAGGCAAAATGGGACAATAACCTATTTAAAAAATTTTCCCCATAACTACCGTTTCGGTCAAGATGCAGGGTTAAAATTTTGTTTACGATGATCGCCGAACATTATCTATCGAATGAGACCACCCCCATTGAATTCGGTTGAAGAGCACTTTTGTCTCCCTTATCCTGCTATACCCTTTCATCAAATTTCTCAAATCTTCTAAGAATCAGAGATTTTCTTATGTATCCCGCCTTTCTTTATCCCTTTTTATTTTGGTGACTGCCTCAGCAATTATTCCGAATTAAATTAATAAAATAAAAATTGACCGGTGATACTTAACATATGATATGATCTAACGTAATATTAATATCATAGAAATTAATTTTCAATTTGTTAGCTTTACAAAACATGAAAATTTCCTATCCAATTTACCACATCACGAGTGTCATTCGCTATTGTGCGGCAAAGGGTTAGGCTCTCTATGAGATCTTATTCTTATTATTAGTTACGCTTTCGACTATCTTCACGTTTCTCAGAATACAGAGTCTCCCATAGATTCAATGAAACTTAACCCGTAACTCCCATAACAGAGCTTGTTCTCACCCGTATAATGAAACCTGAACGACGTTATTTTATATAAAAATTTTCCATCCACCACATAATCCACAATGGAAAGAGAAAAAATTCACTTACGTGGGATTCGCCCCTATGTCATTGTCCATTCCTCCCGGAATTAATAGTAGACCGCAGTGACTTTTGGCCGTTATGCTGGCTCGGATTGACCGTGTTTTGCGAGCACCCGGTACGGCACGAAGAGGTGCGGAGATGTGCGAGTAAACCCGCGAGAGGGTTGCGTTGAATTCTGTAACGAAGGAGAGTGACGAAGATACAAGAATAGCGGGTGTGTAGGCGTACAAAGACATCAAGTGTAACGAAGAGGGATAACGAAATAGGACTGGTTGGAAAAAGGAAGAGAAAAGAGGGTGTTGAGGAGAGAGAAAGAGCTGTGAGGGAGATGCGAAGTAATGTGGTAGAAAAGGAAGGAAACATGACAAAATGTGCGAGGGAAAGAGACAAAGAGAGCCAATAAGAGAGAGTTAAAAGAAGTAAACGTTTGACAAAGGGTATACAGGAAAGACAGAAAACGGCGATGGAAAGAAGGAGGAAGAAGATTATAAGAGAGAAGAGGGAGAAAGAGAGTGAAGGAACATTAGAGAGGGCGAGATCAAAGGGAGAAAGACGAGTAAGAGTGAGTGGGAGGTAACAAAAGTGCAACAGAGAACGATAACGACAGAGGGCACAAGGGTGGGAGAAAGAAAGACAGACAGAGAGGTAGCATGAGAACAAGCGCGAGAGTCGTAGCCGGGTATCGATCGTCGGGCAGAAAACTACCCCTTGAGGAAGAGGCGCAGTGTGCAAAACCGACTACCTACGAGTCGGTGGTCTCGTGGTGCTCGTGGCCCACGCGGATCTCTCCACGTTCGTCGTTTTGCTTAAGAGCTTTGTAGCATCGTGATCATCTGCACCGCTGGGTCCCCGATTTAACCATCATTTGATCTCGGGGAAGCGATTTAACGTTTCGAGGGTGTCAGGCACGCTTACGAACGGCCACGAGAGGTGAGAGATTATTGTCTCTTGTTTTTGGTATTATTTCTCCTCATTTTCTCGTTTCGATTCTCGTAAAAGGATAGCAAATCGGAGAATTGTTAACAGTGACAACGTAGTTCGTCTCCTTTTGGAATTATCTCACGGTTACCACGATTCGACGGATTCATCGTTAAGTGTCAAGTAATTGTCATCGGCAAGTATCGTCTGACCATCGAGTTAGCCTTTTATGCGGTGATCTCGATTACCATCGGTTCGCTGATTCCCTTTTGGGGGTACCATCGTTCACGGTTGAAGCACAGATTCCAAGTGGAGGGTTTCAATTTTGTCGGTAAAACGAGTTGGGTGGTGACTGAAAGCGGTGATGAGGGGTGGGGAGATTACGAAAGAATTTCAACGTTATGCATTGCTGCACTCGGGGCCCGTCACTCCGCTCGTTTTATAGATTATTATGAGAGAACTGTCCAAGTGTACGTTCCTATGTACAACCTTTGCCCTTACTCGTACGACACTTGCTCTCGTTGCTTCTCTTCTAAAAAGCTGGACTGATTAAGAGACCTCTGACTAATTTCTCCTTACGAGAACGATACATGTATTTTTACAATCACGTTTGGTTTCCTTTTCATATTAACGTTAGCGATGTAATTTCTGGATTGCTAATCTACGTAGCATGAAATAAGGTATTTAATTAACCCATACGGTACCTGTAGAAATTTGGTATCGGTTCTCCATTGACAATTTGTCGTATGTGTAAAACAATGGACTTAGAGATTGCTTGTTCGTCATTCTTGTAAGCGATTATTACATCAGACGTGAGTTATGATGCTGGAAAACGTGTCGATCGATAACATTGAAAATCATCCGTCCATGGACGGTAGGAGCTGGCGTAGAGCCAACCAGGCAGCTGTAAATTCGGATACTTTTTTTTTTCATTAGAAGTTTCCAGGAATCATTTTTATTCCTTCTTATTGACGGTATTGGAGATCTCCGTTGACCTTCGACCCTTTGTTACAGACTTGACATTGTAATCGGATAAGGAGAAAGAAGCTTTACAGTCATGGCGTTCGCAGGGTTGAAGAAACAGATTAACAAGGCTAATCAGGTGAGTCTATCCATGATTTCATATTTTTTTAAAATATTTTTCTAATAGCCTTACGTTGTTCTTAGTAAACATTATTATTTCAAAATTATAACAATTGAGGTCACGGTTGTATGAAAGATTTTAGTTTTTACCTTGATCTTCTAACATTAAGTGATATAAATTATACGATACTTTTGCATCATTTTCAATCATTGAATCGTATAATTTGATATTCTGTGTGATTGTTTTATAATTATTTCCAATATAATTTCAATTGTGCTAACCATTATCCTCTGATCTCAATTATTCATCGTAGACTTCATTATTTATATATATATTGAAGTGACTGTCCGATTCACAAAAATCAATTGGCTTTTGAAATGATCGTCGGGTAATTGAATGTTAATATATAAATAATGAGAATTCGACTCTTTCATCGGCGGTGAGGTTCGGTAGATTGGAAAAGGATTTGAATTTTCCCGTCGTGTCGTTTTGAAATTTTTATTGAAATTTCATCCTAGTACGTGAAATGATATTTCACGGTAATTAATGGCCGGGTAGTTTAGTAATTCAGCTTGATTTTGCTGCCATGAGATCCATGGGTTTCGAAACACCCACGCGAATACTGCTGAGCAGCATATTTCGCCTTTAAAATGTAATTGCGTTTCGTTCGAGATGCGTGTACGTTACTAACGCCTATGTGTCATAAGCTAGCGAAGACTGTGGCCTTTATTACGAAATTTACTTTGACACTATAAATTGGGATAGCCTTTGAAGAAGTTTTGATCATGTACACTTTCAGGACTTTAAATGTCTTCTTGGGGCCTTCTTGTGACTGACAGTATTGAATTCAAGGAAAGTAGTAGTTTTTTAAATAATAGTACTCTCGAATTTCCTAGTACATATATTCAATATCTAAATAACAATAATAATAGTAATAATAACAGTATTTTTATGCAAATTAAATCAAACTTGTACAGGAAAAATATATACGTGTTTGCTTACATTAGTTTATGTAACGTATTAATGAGAAATTACAATAGGTTCCGTAACTTTACAGTCTTACTCTAGAAATTTTGTATTCGAGGGAAAAGTTTAAATAAAAATACCTCGACTGTCATTCAATATTTAAATATTGATGCAGGAGAAATATAGTATTGCTGAGTGTTTTATTATTTTTTTTATATTTTTATCTTTAACATCCTTGAGGCATAGAGGTGTGGTATTAATGGAGAAAAAGATGTAGTTAAATAAAAATGATGCAGCTAGCGAAATGCGAGTGGAGTTCAACGTGCTTGTTAATAATGCAGCGAATGATTTCATTTTACTTGACATATTTCTTCCTTTTCAACCTCTGAAATATATGACAATAATTATGACAATTGTCTAAGTTATTTATTCTCATTTCAACTATGTATGAGTTTTGTACTATGCAAAAGTGTTGTGCAAAGTTCTATGCAAGGAGACAAGTATCAGTTTTGTTAAACGACTCAATTTTTTATTATTTTAAAAAACTATAATAATTTCAACATATTATAATGCAGGGTAAGGTTGCGTACATCTTAACTTCTGAATATTAGGCGTAATATCATGCTAACTGCACCTTTTCCGGCAAAACGAGTTACTCCCTAGTCAATCATATTGTTTCACATTGTACCTATTCATCTTCCGCCATTACCGTAGAAAGACAATTTCTCAAGACGTAAGTTTATCGTAATTTTCGTATAACTTTTACTGTCTGTTTAGTAGTTCATCTTGTAAGCATATTATTGATAAAATCATGCGTCATATTTTCAAGTCATGTAGTAGCATTTAAAAAGTTGTTTATCATAAACAAAATCATTTTAGCTTTATTCAGTGTTTGGCTATGGTAATTAGAATTATAAATTGTGCCGTATCTTAAATCGTACCTACATGAAATTCAAAAATCGTACCGGTACAACTTAGGAGTTTATTATTTATTATTACATAACTTTGATTGAACCTTTTCGGTATTACTGCCGACCCATTGACTTTGCTTTAGAATTGTTAATAACACTCCGTTTTGTAATATTTGTGAGGAAGACCATGAGGAAAATATGATTCAGTGCCTAAAATGTAAAGGATTTGTGCAGGAGTTGACAAAAAAATATCTTTGTGATCATTGTTGTAACTAAATGTATAAATAAATTAATAAAAAAAAATAAAGTTTTATTATAATTGCCCAAATTTAAACGTCGGTACGATGTAAGCTATAGGTGGTACGATTTAAGATACTAATTTCCTAAATCGTATAAAGTGCGATTTCATACATTTTATTAATTTCATCCAAAAGAGTATGTTTGCAAGAAATTTTAATGTAATAAATAACATCAACGAAAACACATGATACTAATACCGCGCACAATTTTTATTTTTTCCATAAATTTTACGATTTATACCTATTTTTTCCTTAAGGAAAGAGAGTGAAAAATTTGTTACATTTATTTTATATTTGTGCCAAAATGTATTGTAGTATGATAAAGCTACTTTGAAGAAACAATTAAGAATTGGATAGATTAACGATATTAATCTCTGCCTCAACGAGCAAGATGCATTGTGCTCCTGAAAACAAAAGTCTGAATATCTTGAAATGAAGAATAAATGATTTAGATCACTATTGTAATTATCGGGACAAGTAAATAATTCCATTTTTCAAATTCTGCACTTGTATCGTTTGTATAATTATAAATGCATATACTTAACTGAAATTATTTGAACGTGTAGACTTTTAAATTTATTATTATTCGGCGCGAAATTACTAATAAAATACACGATATCTAAATGTTCATGAGAGGACATCGATCCTGATGAAACTTTGAAAAGTAACGGTCTTCCAAGACATGTTTCGCCTTAAACTCCTTGTCTATCCTTACTTCCTCCAACAACTAAAGTATTCCTTTAAAGTACAAGCGCTTCCGCTTTTCCTGAGAGGACAAAAGTTTAATGGTACAATGAGAACTAAAAATCTGTGAAAAGAAAACATTGAAAATTTTAAAAATAAGTAATATAAGAAGAGGAATCTTAAGTAATTCCTTTTATGTTATTTTAAATCGTAATTATTGCGTAAATTGTCGATTTCAAGTTCTACTTTTTATTGATAACAGCCAAAGATCTCTGATGTGATCTAAAAGAGATATGCCGCCATTTTGAACGTGGGTCTATTCAATAATACTATAAAGTTCCATCAAAATAGACGTATTCAAATTTGCAAAAATCGGTTAATATGAAAAGGAGTGAGCCTACGGTGGATAAAGAAGTTAGGGCTTAAAACCAAAGTCAGTAGGCCCGAGTTAAAGTCTTAGACGGAGCCCTTATTCTACCATATGTGATGAACTTAATCATTGTCCAGGTGGTTCGGAGCCAGCCTAACACAGTACGGTGCGGTTCGGCCAACTTGGCACCTCGACGGCGGAGCTTCTCGCTTTCAACCGCCTATTCGCACCATTTTGTTTCTTGGAATCCACTCGCTCAGCCTCTTAAAGGAAGCACCCGACAAAGTCGTAGCATTCAAAATATTCCTACTAGTTTGGCTGGAGGAGCGAGACATTGTATTACATTGTTTTCTCGTCGCGTGCTCCGTTTCATCAAGGAGAATCTCCCCATGTGGTGGGGGTAATTCTGCCGGAGTATATCCTGTTTTTACTATAGAGATGTTAGAAATCTGGTGCCTACGCCGATGTCCTCACTGTCGCCACCCAATCGCATTATCTCCCTTGCTTCGATCTGCAGCGTGTTCTCTCTTCGTCTTTTAGTTCGATTTGTATGTGTAGCTCTTTTAACGAATCGCGTGGTAGAACGTCAAGTACCTTCGTGTACGTGTGACAAGAGGCATGACGCTTGACACCTGGCGAATCAGACTCTGCCGAAACAGGCCTACCTCCCATGTGCCAAGTTGGCCGAGTCGCACTGTAGGTCCAGAGCTATGGTGGGTAAGACAATGAAGGCTCGGACTCGCAATCAGTGGGTCCGCGCTCAAATCCCCCGTTACCGCTGGGAAATTTGTCCTACGTTATATTTATATTATTTCACCGATGGCTCAGAACCCACCTAAAACAGTAGGTCCATGGCTATGGTGGGTAAGACGATAAAGGCTCCGACTCGCAATTAATGGGTACGAGTTCAAAACTTCTGCCGTCTTTGGGACAATTGTCATATGTGATATGTGTATCATAGTCTTGGATTTCTTAAGAATCCACCGAAAAGATTAGGTCCACGAATATGGTGGAGATAATAAAGGCTCGGATTCAAATCCTCCGTCACATGAGTCGCTCAGAAGCCAATACGGTTAAGTCCAGAAAACAAGAATTGAGAAAATCAATGTGTTTTGATACATTAATTTTTTAAATTCATGGTTTACTAATTTGATCAGAAAAGTATGTAATGTCTTTTCTCTAAGTGTAAACTCTGCAAAAAAAAAGATATGTACAGGATGTGTAAATAAAAACGTAAGTATTTATTGGAGCAATGACAGCATCTTAAAAATTTTCGGATTTATATCTTTTGGCAGCTGAAAAGGATAAGAAATTTATGTAAAGATAATACAATTACATTTGTTGTCATAAGTTTTATGTTTATTCATCATAACAAACATCTTCTTCTTCTCAATTATTTAAATGTAAATTTTGATCTCCACGTGTTGTTCTTAATGTCCTGTAAAATACGTGTTTAATTGGAGGTATATACTTTAATAAACTCATGATGTCTTTTTTTGTTTCTTTTGAAATTGTTCTGCCATTAGGATATAATATTGGTTGAGTTATATTTTTTAAAATTCCTGGCCTACCTATTTTTTTTTTTTTATATCAATTACATGAAAGGTATCGTCCTCGTCAAAATTATATTTGAACTTAATGCTGCTTGGGTTTGACCTTTCTAGTTTTATCCATCGCATATTAAGCCAATTGATTGTTAGTCCACTTATTATTTTAAAAAGTCAGAGTGTTTACAGTTATTAAAGTAAATTTATTTAATGTTTTTGATAACACAATAATTTTCACAAACACTTCAACGAAATATTTTCATGTTTTAACCAAAGTTTTAATGTTTCAAATTAAAAGAAAGCACGTATGTACATAAAACTCGCACAATTCGAAATAGTGGATGTAACAGTTACAGTTACTATGAATTTGTTTTTCAGTGTTACCAACAAATGTTGAAACAAGAAGAAGAATTTAATTTTTATTTCCAAAGTTTATGTAAAAAAATATTGATAAAAGGTGGACTTATTCACAATGGCTTCTAAAATTATTATACAATATATTCAGAAGCTATAAAAAGATGGCTGGCTGACCTAGAAAAAAGGAAGCAACGAGTAAATCCTTTAATAACTAACAAGAATATTATTTATTTCATCAAAATTTACAAAAATCAGAAAATATAAAAAAATGGACTTAACCGCATTGGTTTCTGAGCGACTCATATGTATCTGAGGCATTTGTTTTAGGTGATATGCATACCGTAGCATCGGTGGTTTAGATCCCATATGAATAGTAGGGTCTAGGTGAAATGACCATAGAAGTTAAGGCTGCCAAGTAGAAAGCAACATAAGGATGAATAACGTGCAGAGTATAATGCAGAGTTGCAAATGGTCGCCGATATTGTTATATAAGTAATTAAATGGTATCGGAAATAGGCTTTAAACGATTTTCCATCAAACGATGCAATGTAATTGGATTTTGTTGGCGTTGGATCCTTCAAAGAGTATCGGCTACTGAAATCTATACATGTTGGATATTTAGCGATGAAACGTGCAATAACATTTTTCGTATTACTTGTCGTGATGGATTTGTTGATTTTATCATGTGAAAAAAATAATTTGATAAGCGTTTCGTCGAACAATATCATGTTTTATTTTATAACCAATTTTCTGCAAATTGTCGACGTCCATTAGCTATCCGGTTCCGTAGAATACAAAATTAAATGGCCACTCAAATATGCTGAAAGCATCGTTAAAAGCTTTAACAAAATAAATTACTAATTTTTACATAAAAATTGCAAGCATTAACACATTAATATAAAACAATAGCTATTAACTTTTCAAAACATATGTTATGATTATTTAACTCAACAACGCGAAATTATAATTGAATTTCATGGTTAATTAAAGTTACTTCTCAAATATATAGTGCTTTATTAAATCTAGCAAAGTTATGTTAAACAAATAGCTTTTTTTCCATTGTCTAATGATATTCCAACATTCACAATATATTTAGCAGACATCCTTTAATTTAGCGACAAAGTAATATTTTCATAACTCATCAAGCAATAATGCTATTAATGATATTAATTTTGTTGATATTTGGAACAGTGATGTAATTTAAGCACAGAATGACCCTCATACGTAATGGGTCTCCTTTCCAGTTGTGTGTCCTGTATATCATGGTTATAAATGCCATTAATTAATAACTTTGCTAAAATATTTGAAAACGCCACAGAATTTCAATGATGCTAATGATTTTTTTAATTTATAATACTATATTTGTGCTTTTAGACGACATTATGATACAAGTTACATTCAATTTAGCAATCACCAATATTGTTAATAACGCTAACAAATATCAACATAATATTAAATAAAAGGGCCCATATGTTTTTGTATATTTTTCAGGCTACTAAAAATAAGTGAATTATCATCTTTATTAGCGATGTTAGATGGTATTACACAATTTCCATGGGCTGACATTGACGCCATCATCTTTGGTAATTTAAATACAAATAGTGAATGCAACTTACAGATCTTACATGCAAGAGTCAATTGCATGTTCTGGATTTGAGATGCGAAGGCACAGTCGTGCATATATACTGCTTCACTTTCTGTCCTGTAATTGCACTTGACACGGTATAGATAACTGAAGTTGTCGATGATCCGAAATCGCCATGTCTTCAGTTTTAAACGATCAGATCGAATGTTCTATTACATGAATATTCTTTTTTCTTCTGTTTTTTTTTTACTATCTTAAGTGCCATTCCAATTAAAAAATATATAATCATTTTGTGTCTAACGAGCCATTTATTTGTTTGTATTTCTGTAACTACTATTTTGGGCAAATTCCGAATAACAAAGCTATATTATACATACCACGTGCTAATTATTTCCGAAAGGTAACAGTGGACTCGATGGAAGGACTTTGCACAAACCTTATTTATATAATTACTTTACTTTACTCGTAATTTACTTTCGCATATAGATATATGCAATTTAGTTTCATTTTGAAATGTGTCGATGATACGTCTAAAGTTGAAAATTATTCTTCATAGATTCTTAAACTTCAGTAGAATTCAGTGCAAACTGAATTTCTTCGGTTTCATTTATTTTTACGTTATACACAGCTATTATTGGTTATTTGTGCCGCATGGCAAATCTATAATTCCTGCCGATTTTCTACTGGTCGACAATCCAATCATTTATGAAACACTCTGACCCGAGAATAAACGTTTCATTCGCTCAAGTATCCCCTGAGTGGAGCAATTAATTCTTCTTCCAGCTCGGCGCTTATTGAATTTGATCATAGGAAAGGTATTTTGCCATTTTTTCATAGACACACACTTTGAGGAAGGAGACACTATACGAATTGTATCGTTACAGTAGTTTCTATATTTTCGCATTAAGCTTCAGAATACTGCTGCAATCTTAACGGTAATTAAAATCGTGCTTTCTACGAGAGGACTACATTATCTGATCATTCCACTGATAAAGTACAATCACCTGATCCAATACTGGCTATTGAAAATCTCTTCACTTACACAAGGGTGGAAAAGAGAGATAGATAGATAGATAGACTAACAAGGGAACATCCCGAGGTGTTAATTATCGATTTTTATGAAATTTTAGTATGATATATTCCTCGTGAAAATATTTGACCCGTATTTTTTTATCGGCAACCGTTCACGTTAAAGGGGTGAAAACTACTCTCAAAGATGAAAAGAAGTATTTTTTAACATATTGTTTAAACAAACGGGTTTTTCAAAAAAATGTTTATATCATTGGATTCGTGGACGAAATACGTTAATTTTCAGTCCTTACGAAATTTTCGTATCTCTAATAGTTTCGGAGATATTCGATAAAATAGTTTTCGTTAACCCAACTTTGGGGGCGGTTTTCACCCTTTTAACGTGGACGATTGCCGATAAAACAAAGTAGGTGTCAAATATTGACACAAAATCCACCTTATACTATAGTTTCATAAGAATTGGCGTTTAACAGTTGGGGATAGTCATACATGGTATTGATGTGACTCTACATCCGACAGACCTGAAAAGTTGAACAATTCTGGGGAGGTGTGCTTTACATATTTACAATTTTCAAACATAAACTGCTTTAACTGATTATATAGCTGCTTTAGAATGCTCGTGGTGGTAGAAAATACTTGTTATACCAATAACAATGAATACCACTATTGCGATAATTATTAAGAATTATTTATTAATCCATCGCATTTTTAAATTTATATAAAATCAATATGGGTGACTGACAATAAAATCTGACCTTTCAGAGCAATCATACATGTATATACGAAAGAATAACTTGACAAGTACGCAAGCGTAAAAATTGAAAATGCAATAACTTTTTTTGTAATACAAATATCAAATTTTCAATTCATCCGTATTTTGTGTTTCGATATATAGTATTCACAAACAAATATTCAAGAAAATTGATTGAAATTTAACTGACAAAATGATGAAAAAAGTAGTATTTTTTAGCATATTATTTAAACAAATGGATTTTTTAAAAAAGTTATTATACCATTGGATTGAAAATCCGGAGGCATTAATTTTCACTCTATACGAAATTTTCGTATCTCTAATAGTTTTCGAGATATTTGATAAATAAGTTTCAGGACCCCAACTTTGAGGGCGGTTTTCACCCCTTTAACGTGGACGGTTGCCCATAAAAAAATAGGTGTCAACTATTTTCGCGAGGACTATATCATACTAAAATTTTATCAAAATCGGTGATTAACACCTCGGTATGTTCCCTTGTGAAGGTGAGAGAGAAAGAGAGAGAGAGAGAGAGAGAGAGAAGAGGGGAACATAGAAAAAAAGGGACGTTCAACGTTTATGGTACTTGAAATGACTCTTTCAATGTTTAGCGGAGTCCTATTGAAATTCATAAGTTAAATTCTTCTATTAAGGCACGTGAAACAAAAGATATCATGGATCACTCTTGGCTTTCAAGCAGAGCTTCGTTCAATATTTTCAGTGTTTTAAAAACCCAAACCATTGTACACTTCTTTCAATTATCAACCTTAATGACTTTTCATTTATTCTAGTATGTAATACATATGAACTTATTGTTGCTATTAAGTTCTGCTTATCTGTCCGAGAATAATGCTATTTGAAATTCATTTTGGATCAAGTTTTGATATAGCACGTGCTTATCAATTTTTCAAGTTTCTCAATTAATCCGTCGACTGATACTGTTCATTAAACGACGATTCAATTACCGATAATAATGTACACATCATTCTCATTAAATATTCAATAATTACTTGCAGTAAGCAGAGAGAAATTTGTTCCTATTATGGAATGTACCTTCCGGTATATTTACTACAGGATATTATTATATAAATACCCTAGTTAACGTTATTAGGATTGAAATATTTTTCTTATATTTCGTTCTGGCAAGGGTTTATTTTGTATATAAGTCAACCACAAAATTCATTGTAACAGTACTTTATTGGAGTTCGTCAATTTGCATAACAAGATACATCATGTGGACTCTTTGACACTTGAGTCCTTAAAAATTCCAAATCTTGTTACCTTGCATTCAATCCTACCTGGGTCTAGATAATATTACATCCCCACATCTTTCCCACAAGTATTAATGGGATACTGGCCTACGTTACCCCTATACGTGATTTAAAACGTTCACACTCACGTTACTGATTGACAACATCTGATATTTTTTAATATTATATTAAATTTAGAAATGTACGAATTATAAGTTATAAGCTGTTAACACTTTACCGACCGGTAGTCGATTAATCGACCTTTCGGGCCCAACACTTTTGGGCTTTTAACTCATTAAGTGGTCGCTACGGAAATTAATAAATTGTTATTTTCATTGTGGTTAACTGTGTCAAGGACTCAGTGAAGAAACTTTGCAATTTTCGAAGAGATATCAGTATCCGGGAAATATTAGCGTGCAAGTGACCGATCAGAAGTGCCTAGGATGTTAAAAAGTACCGCTCGGTAAAGTGTTAATATGCTGAATAGAGTGAGTTTAATAATTTTCTATATCAATAATTTCGAAGTTCATTACGGTTAATCCTTTGAAAGATGTAGGTATATATACGTTTTTGCGTTTTCATTGAAGCGTTCTAAATAAATTCTTGAAATGAATTTTATTCGATATAACATATTTACATTTCTCTCAAGGGTCGTGATATCTGAGAAACTTTAGCACAGTGTATAAGTATTCCCAGTTCCTTTCTTCTCATGTCCTACGAACATTGGTACTGTTTTACACCGGCTAATTGCAAACGACATTATCACTGATTTCGGATTTCATTGTAAACTTTTGATACTGCACTGATTGTGATTAATTATGTATCAATGCTTTGTTCCGCGTTTTAAAGTTACAGATATATACTTTACGGCTATGGTGCTTCGGAATCCATTTAAAAGAGTAGGGCTCATTATAGTATTTAAAGTTGAAAAAATATAAACGAAAAAGATGAATATCAGTGTTCTAATTATTTCCTTGATGCAATAAAATTGGGAAATTAAAACAGTTTCAGAGAGTTCTGATCAATTGCTACACTCTATTCTCCATATTTGAAAACTTGATAATGTTTAATACAATTCTATTCAATATAATGCTATTCCAATATCTAGCATTGTATCACAGCATACAAAAATCTATTATGAGTCTGGTTTTGAAATCAGAAATTTCTAATTTATTTATCTTCCATTAAAAAGTTATTGCCGTTGTTAAATTCCCCAAAATAAAAGAGAACAATTTTTGTTACGAATACTCATTAACAGACACCATTGATAAATGTACATCGAAATCGAAATCTGGAGTTAGCAATTGGCGTAGCATCAAAAAGAATTGACAAAATGCCATGGAACATTTGGCGCGGCAACGGTAACCAATATCACGTTATATTTCGGTATAAATTGCTCGATCGGATCGGTCAGAATACAGAGATTGCCTATACAATGATATACAATAGTGAGAGAATGAAATCGGAGAATAAAAGTAAGGATTTGATACGTTACCTTAGAGTTACAATGGTCTGCAGTGGGTTAACTTCCAAATCAAATACCTTAAGGAGATCCTTATATAGGGCAATTTCACGAAACTAGGACAGATTTTATTACATTTTTAAGTGAAAATAAAAAAAATGGTTAGAGGAAAATATCGAATGGAACAGGAGTGTTTATTTTTCCATTTCCTTACTTTTTCTGCAAGGTGATTGCATTTCCACTGTTCCTTTTTAATGGTAGGTAATGAATATTGTTGTTCTATATTTCCAAAACGGGTAAAACCTAAATAATAAACAGTATTTAATTTTGGAATGAATTTCATCGGTCAATTTACCCGTTTGCATTCAATGGGAAACCAAATGACATGAAATATTTTTGTTTTTACGGATAGTCCCATGGAAGAAGTAACGAATAAAGTCGAAAATATATGTAAAAAGTATTAACTCTTCGTTTATTTTTATTGTACTCTCGACTCTCTGTAAACAAAGTATTCAGAAAAAATCGAAGAACAAACGAATCCAAAGACAAATGTCTAATACGATTCGCAAAAGAGAAGGGTACCTACAATTTTCCAAGAATACCTCTCATCAAATATTCTAATTTTCCCTTCCAAAAGGAAAGTAGGTTTACAACGAAATAAAAGTTATGTTATCATTCAACATCTTCCTCCACAACTATTTTTCTTTCATTCCAAGAATCTATACAATCCGTCCCAGTTTCCTGAATTGTCCTGTGTATGTACGTTTGTCGCAACCAAGGGGTCAATGATTGTCGTTTTTGTACAGCTAATATTGGTCAAACCGAACCGAAGTCGAGAATCACAGATTTCAGGATATTTCATTCTATTTTTTCTTCATATATGCTAGAAATCAAAAGATAGAAAGTAAAAGTACCGTAACGCCATTATTGTATAAAGTCGAATCAACTAGGGCGTGACATTGAAAGCGCCGGATATGGGTCAGATTTACTCCAGGAGGACATTTAATCGGCGATGGTACGTTACCTACGTTTCTGCGTAGAGTACATATAACAAGCGTACCTCTCGGAAAGTGGGTCATCGTTAAATATAGGTCACGGCCGTGGGCGAGCTTTATCAAATAATCGCGTTCCCGGGCTTTCAAAGCTTCTCGATGATTATGGCGCTCCGTTTCTACAAATATAATGAGCCGGCATGAATATCGATATTAGATCATGCTACGGAGAAAAGAAATTTGACACTTTCAGTTCGAGATGAATAATGACTATTGTAATTGCAATGATAATATGTACTTATTTACTTCAGGTGGGAATTACAATTAATTGAACATATTTAAAAGCTATGAAATTAATGTGTCTGAAGAAAAGGAACGAGGAGGTAATAAACTTGGAGAATTTGATCGCTTGAAATTTACCGGGTAAACATTGAAAATTGAAAACGAAACAGCGCGAACAAATTTTTTGAACATTTATAAAAATTTTGGGGATCGGCTATTTTGATTATCTTTGCAGATCTAGTCTTAATTATCATATATATTTTATAAAGTGGAGAATTTGTTGTTTTTTTTTTTATATGTGTAATTCTCTGGAGTAATCCAACTTTTGGCCTTCCTTTATATTGTTTTTATTATTTGTAGTTTTCCTTTCTTAAATTTTATAACATACAAATTTCGCGGATACTGCGGATGTTTATGAGATTCTTGATTTGTTGAAAATATTTAATGCGATAACGACGTTATGGTACTTTTATCTTTTTAATTGAGACACAAATAGAGAATATAGGAGAAAGTTTTCTGAAAACTACGTGTCCTAATAAGACACGTGTTGTTAACGATCGTACGGCAAACTTAGTGAACACGAAACCATCGATTTTTATAAGACCTTGTGGGTATTTGTTTTATTTTGCAGACTTTATTTCAAGACTGAATACATTCATTTATATATTCTTGCTTCCTCAGAACGAGATATTAACGCTACGTCTACAAAGATCAGCCAAATCACTTGTTTGGAATTTATTAGAAATGTTTCTAAAATATCTAATGCTGTATTTTCTTTAATTTTCTACTCCTATCTTTCAAAATGTAATAAATAAAATTGCTCAAGTTTCTTGTTTCCCTCATACCTTTCTTCTGAAATATTTATCCGATACCTTTGAATACACTGAATTGATCATCGGTAGTTGTAATGTTAACACCATAGAAATTTATTGATTTCAAAATGTATCAATATGAACATTAATAATTGCATTTCGAATTATATTTCAAATTTGTTACCAGTAGCTCTCAACGCTTTTAAGCGTTTTGTTTGATATTTACTTGAACTGAAAAACCGGACAATTAAAGTAAATAAAGGAAGAAACAAATTCAATTAAATATTTGCTTTATTTTTACTATTGTTATATCTTGTAATTTGCAAGTACATGATGTCTTAAGAGAGAATGTCTAGAATGCAATCCTGGTTTTCTTTCGCATGTTAACATTTATTGATTTGGACTTGAAAAAATGTCGGGTGAGATTCGAAATAGAAGCGCAAAGGGTTAAACAGGAACGGAGTAATAAAAAACTTCACAAGTTGAGTGCATCGGCACGTAATATTGAAAATAACAATTCTTTCGTGAGAAATCTCCGTATATGGTGATCGAGGGCTAAGTTCGTCACCCTCGATATAAGCCTAAGAAATAGAAGTCAAGATCAGGGATTTATAGGGACTCGAATGATAAAATCAGATATTTTATTATTTTCATGGGAAAATTGAATCGCAAACGTCGAGGTACGGTAATGCAACAGATTGTGTTTTTATGCTGATTTACGGGTAATTAAAGTTCCCATGAAATCACGTTTCTAAAGTAAACGCAAATGCTCGAAGACACTGTTACGAAATTGCTTTGTTTCTTCATGCTGTTGGTTGCAGTAGTAACTTTTCTGTAAAACAAACATCATTAGATCCCACCATTGTTGTTTATGAGTTATGTGTTCTGCCATAGAGCACTGAGAATATTTGAATAACCTTACTTGTTTAGTGATTAGTGATACATTTTAATTCAATTACGGTATACAAGAATTTAAAGGTGCACGTTTTGTATTGAAGCAGTATCAGCGTGAAATATCACTTATTACACAGGTATGCAGGAATTTCTTTTATGATCCAGTACAATAGGCTGAAACATTTGACCTCACCACTTATCTCTTTTATTTGTGATTGAAGGAGCCTTGTAATATAAAACTTCCGTCCTTTGAAAAAATTTGCAAAGTGTATCGCACATTTTTCTTTATTGTATTGTATGTACCTGTTATTCGAGATACAAAAGTCCTTCTGCATCTAAAATGACAATGCATTTGTTTCTCAAGGAAATGATAACTCGGATTAAGTCGCGATGAATACCAGAACAACGAATAATCCATCGTTTCAACGTGCCATTAAGATTAGCGTTTTATGAAATGCCATATTTCTCAATGACACTAATTTCATGTCAAAACGAATTGTTTTACAAGATGCAGAAAGAAAATACATTTAAAGTAATTCAGCGCTTAAAACGACGGAAAGATTTTAAGGTATCATATATTGGCTATTATTTTGTTTACAAATCTATGTAAGTTCAATTATTTATCAAGGACATTTTTAATTTTTCTAAATAGCTATTTTCTTGCTTCAGAGTTATTTAATTACATTGACATGTACAGGGTTGTCCGGAAAGTTCGTGCAGATTTTGAAGGAAAATTGAATCACAAAATATTACAATTTTGGTACATATTTATTAGGGTGCCATTCTGTTCCACAACCTTTCTCCATCTTTCAGATAATTTAAAAATTCTGTTCTCTCAGAACCCCTCAGGTTTTTCGGCAAAAATCTTTTCCATATGATTTTTTATCTCGATTAAAGTATTGAAGTTTTCGATTAAGAAAATTTTGTACATATCAAAATAGGTGGAAATCTGAGGACGTGAGATATGGTAACTATGGTGGATAGGGTAGAACATCCCAATCGAGCTCCAATAACTTTTGTCGAGTTCTCAAAAACACATGAGGCCGCTCATTGTCTTGATGAAACACAACGTTTTTCCGATTTGATATTACTGGACATTCTTTTTCAAATGATGTCTTTAATTCGTCTAATTGGGGGCAATACTTTTCGGAATTTATTGTCTCATTGTTTGGTAACAGCTCATAATATAAAATTCCTTTCCAGTCCCACCAGACACAAAGCTTGATCTTCTTCGGATGAAGACTAGCTTTTGGGGTTGCTAAAGGCGATTCATTTCAGTTTCCCTAAGATCTTTTGTGCTCAACATCATTCACCATATACAGCACATATCTCGTTTGCCACTTGTGCGCCATTTTTACCTTCCAGGTAAAAGAAAACCGTCAAATGCCTATAGTAATGCATTTTATTTTATAGTACATTTTATATGCTTGCATATTCAAAAGCGTATAAAAATGACAAAACTTAACGTATCGTAAACAAAATTTTTTCCAAATGTGCTTGACCTAATATCACAATATATAAACAGCTATTGTAATTAAAAGTTTATGTTGTTACCAGCCGGGCGAGTGGCAGAAAACGCGACCGTAATGCGTTATTGCAATATTATATTCGCGAATCCAAAAGTTGCAACAATATAGGGGGAATATTGCGGGGACCGGACTAGCCTATAGCAGAACTATGTATAGAGTTACCGTTTGCCCGTTAATAACGAATATACCTTTCGGTACTTCGCGCTAGTATAGCGGATAGTCCCGTACCAAAAAATACAGTGTTACTGACACTAGCTGGTATAAAGGAAATGGATTTTATGTTGCGATCTCAGGACTCTTGATTCTATTGTTACCCGTAACTTTAAATAATCTTATTCACTCCGAGCGGCTTGAGTGAATAAAGGAGGTCGTTGCTCGGTTACA
Source organism: Cerceris rybyensis (assembly GCA_910591515.1). NCBI lineage: Eukaryota > Metazoa > Arthropoda > Insecta > Hymenoptera > Crabronidae > Cerceris > Cerceris rybyensis. Next base: position 1,083,839 of record OU342789.1, read on the forward strand.
CGAAGATTAAAGGAAGTAAATTGAAAATAACTAGAACGTTAAAATACGTATATTAAGTTATTAACAGTGAGTTGGGTTTAAGATACAATTGCAAGAATTGATTTTTAAATTAAACTATTAAAGTTAAAGTGTTAACCGAATGTCACGCGTCGGATCGCGGGGGTTTCCAAGTCTCGTAGACTGACAGCGTAACTGTCTGACTGACAGCGTAACGTTCTATGAAAGAAATGACCCGCAGAGGCAGAAAAGTGTGTCACTTATATAGGGCTCTGTTTCGGGAAGGATTTGGAAAAATGAGTGGAGGTGGTAGGACTCTGGCAGGGATGTAAGGGTACCAAGGAGATGTGGAAGACATCTGGCCAAAGTGTAAAGTGTCGTGGTTTTTATAAGTCTAGATAAGTGGAAAGTAGCCCTGTAGAGCGAAGGACACTTGTTTTTAACCCTTTCGCTACGGCAGTCCCATCCGCCGAAGTACCGTCACTGAACGGAAACTTGCACCACAAATATGCACAGTGCACTTGTTTCTACATTTACGTTTTTCTAAGTCTTGAAGGCGAAGAAGTAATAAGCTTTGATGTTGTTTCAACAAAGAGCAGTTTTAAGAAGTGATTAAGCCAATATCTTAATAATATCAACAGAAAATGTTCAACTGATAACGAAAAATATTGCCATCGACTATAGATAGCAAGTGTATACAGATTATTTCGATGCCGCATGTATGTGGCGGTCGTACCCAGAAGTCGTGGCGTGGATGCCGCGTATATGCGGCGCAGCGCCCGTACCCACAGGTCGTCGAGTGGATGCCGCATATATGCGGCGCTCGGCGCGAAAGGGTTAAATCTTTCGTTTTTCAAGAGCGGCTGATTAGCATCAGATGAAGAATTCTTTAAAAATTCTCAGGGTCGGATGTAACAACGTAATTATAAAAGAACTTTGTCAATAAAGACAAATTTGTTAGAATATTCCCTCAATTGCAAATAGATGAAAGAATTGATAAGATCAAATCTTTTGTCCTGTATTATATATCCCAACATTTCACTTTTACGTAATTAAAAAACATGTGGTATGATAAATAAACCTACTGAAGAGTAGTATGTAAAATAATCTTTTAAAGGAGAGTAGTAATGGCAGTAAACATAAACTGATACTGTCGAGTGTCGTCTTGTATAATGTTTCACAAGCATGTTTGATGTATCAGCATTCTATGCTTAGAAGAAAGACGACCTAAGTTACCACCTAATACAATTAATGTTAATACAATGTGGAGATATCATGAAAATGTCATATTTTCGACTATATCATTTATGCTCATTTGCAGCATTTTTTTAATTTTCATTATTATTTGGAATAAAATGATTCAATAATCGTGATTCATTTGTCATAAGTACTTCGGGTAATGGAATAGGTACGCAATGTGTTAATAATAAAGATAAATGTTGATATTTTCTACAATTTATTCTGCAAAATCTTATTTCGTTCGGTGAATGCAACAACATCCATGGATTAACATGACATTATGTAATTATCTTCTTTTACATAGAAACAAATATTTAATTTGATATGTAATAAATCATTGGCTCCGAAAAATTCTATTATAATACGATTATAATATAATACAATATTATTCTAAATGTTTAACATATTTCCTGCAAAAGTTTTGTTGTTTTGATTGTTTCTGGAAGAAGTATTGTCACAGTGGAAAAATATTTCATGAAAACTGTTGCATAAGAGTACTACTAAAACAGACTTTTTAAACACATTCCATCTTGAAAGTACGTCAAATATCTAGATCTCTAGATATCTAAATATTTAAACAAATGAGGATCATGGAAGGTAAATAATGGGTTAATGAAATGATTATACTATTTGAAGTTAAAAATATTAGACAAATAAATGTATTGGATATGACAGACCTATGTATGTACTTATATATAACCATAAGGGTATACTGAAAGATATTTTCTTCCCTTCGGGCATAAGCCTCATTAACCTTGAACCCCCGTTCCACTACATACCTTTCATAAATCCCTGAACTTTCTTTTCCGTCGAAAAAGCTCCCTTAAGGCACTTCTTAATCAAACTCGAAAAGGTACATTACTTTCCTGAAATTCTTCAGTAAGTTGAATAAAATGAAACAGTGATTGTATATTACTTAGTAATTTTCCAATCCGTTAGTTAAAAGATTGGTATACTAAAATTTTATTGCAAATTAATTTTCATTTAATATTATATTAAATTATGAGTACCAATAACATTATATAATAAGTAAAGAAATTAACCCATTTTTCTACTGTCTTGTGTAAAAAAGAAAGAAGTTTGCTATCGATCATATTTCAATTGGCATTTTCAAAACCACCCATGCAAAGTTCTCAGTGGATCATATTTATGATCGTTGGTCCATTTTTCAAAATAATCACCGTAAAATATTCAAACCTGTCACGCATGTTCCATGCAATATTTCTATGCTCCAATATTCAGTTTGCATAACACGCGATATAATATTTACGTAACGTAATATTAATGCAAAAAATCAAATACTCCAAATCTCGATATATTATCGCCAAAAACTTTCTCAGAGACATTCTGAAAGACATTTTTTTCCAAGCTGATCTGCAATCATCACCCTTGGTGGATGTGGTTATTGATAAAAACCGTATCTACGAGCATGTTCGAACTCTTTTCTCTCCTTTGCTGGCAGCATTTCAAAGGCACACTGCGTTAGATCAGGCCGCCGCTGCGGGTATTATTGATCGAAGGAGAGACCATCCTTTTTGTCACTGATATTTTCTCCCCTTTCGACCTCTTCGACGTCGCGGCATTTCTCACGAGCAACCCCTGACCGTTCGTCCTCGGAAATCTCGTAGCGTCTCTTCAGGATCATCCCGGTTTACGAGCAATTAACTGATATCGCCCAATCGCCACGAGAGCATCGGGCGCATCCACCGAAATTGTGACGAGAGAGTATACTATACACGACGGCGAATAGCGAGACAATTTACGCTTTATACGTAACATCGTTTCGACAAACGAGTATGCTTAGCTGGAATTACGGAGGATGGGAGACCATAAAGCTCCCGGAGAAACGCAAAATTTCCAGATGATAGGGAAGGTTTATCGTAACGGAGAAGATTGAAGGCATTGTGGCAATTCCTATTTCTCATTTCTTCTTGATGCTGTGAATATGAAAGTGTTCACTATAGGTATCAGATATGCGGATCACACTGATATTTGTAATTTGTGTAATTTATATTCTGCAAACTGAAACGTTTAGATCGGGGTTGGCGGAGAAACACAAAATTTCCTCTTAGTACAAGGGTTGATCTTAACACTAGGTTTATCTGTTACACCGCAATATATTTAATGATGACTTTGGAAATAAAGGGATCAGCCGACAAAGAAGATGATCAGTTATGTAATTTGTGTATTATAAGGTAATGTGAAATATCTACTATACCATGTCTCTATAAGTTTTTGGAAGTCGTTTCTAAAAAGATAAGAATCCGTCAATTTGACGGCTTCCGTAAACCTTGTGTTAACGGAGAATATTGGAGGAGCTGTGGCAATCTCTTTCTCTCTCACATCTTCTTGGTATTCTGAATATGAAAATGTTCAGACTGTGTGTATATGTTCAGACATCTGACAAGGGAGGTTTCCGAAGTGTCAATGCCCGATTTTAATGAAATTTACAGGCTACATACAATTCGGTAAAATATTTGACACGTATTTTTTTTTATCTGCTGACGTTCATATCTAGGGGGTGAAAACAGCCCTCAAAGTTTGGGACTAAAAAGTTATTTTTTTAAATATCTCGGAAACTATTTGGTGTAGATCAAAAATAAAAAATACAAATTGTTCGTTTTTCAAAGACGGATTTAGTGGGAAAAGTAAAATTGCTTCAAATTTATTTATTTAAAAAATATATTAAAAAATCACATATTTAACAATTTTTTTTTAGTAAAACGTAGAGTTACTTTTGTCATGCATTGCAAGATGAAACTATGGACCAAACCCAAGAATGCGGATAAATCAGAATTTTACGTTTTACTAAAAAAAAATTAAAAAATATGTGATTTTTTAATATATTTTTTAAATAAATAAATTTGAAGCAATTTTACTTTTCCCACTAAATCCGTCTTTGAAAAACGAACAATTTGTATTTTTTATTTTTGATCTACACCAAATAGTTTCCGAGATATTTAAAAAAATAACTTATTAGTCCCCAAATTTGAGGGCTGTTTCCACCCCCTAGATATGAACGTTAGCAGATAAAAAAAAATACGTGTCAAATATTTTATCGAATTGTATATACCCTGTAAATTTCATTAAAATCGGGAATTGACACTTGGGAAACCTCCCTTGTGAGACTTACAGATTACACTGTCCAACAAAGGGTATAACCGGTTAAGATGGTCAAATGTGCCCTTGAACCGAATTCAAATCGCGATGAGTCATTCGAAAGCTTATAAAAAAAGAATGATTTCTGCCAAGTTTCAACTTTGTATCTCGACCCGGGGGGTAGTAAAGGGTAAAAATAGAAAATCAGGTTTTTGCCGAATTTCTCCTATACCAGCGGATGAAAAATTTTGAAAAAATTCAGAGGCATTTCCGTTATCAGGGCACATATTAGAGAATTGTTTCAGATTTTTAAATTGAAAAACCAAGCTGTGAAAAATAAAAAACGCCAAAAAATGCTGAAAAACGCCGATTGTGTATCGAAGCAGTCTTGGCACTACAATTATATTTTTACTGTAAGTACGTATCATTGTTACTATTGTCCTGAATTTTTTTCAGATTTTTCAATTTGGTGCGCCGCAGTTAAAAAAATTAAAAACCGATTTTTTCGTCGTTTTTTCCGTGTCAGAGTAACTTATACGTCGAATTGCTTCATGAAATAGGTATTTTATGCGATCTTCTACGTTTATACGTACAGCAAAACATCATAGGAATTAAAGAAACTGAAAAAACCGAATCATTTGAAACTGTTATGCGCCTTATATTGTAAAGTATCTACCGTATTTTCTGACGGCCGTCGCACAGTGGTCGATTTCGCCGAAATCCTAGCCAAAACCCCAAAATTTTTTTTTAGAATTTTCAAAATTTAGCAATTGCGTTTGATTTGTAACATATCAGAGCATTGTTTTCCATTAATAAAAATTTTTATTGAACAATACTCTCAGAGATATGCAATGTCAAATTTGGCACTTAAATAATGTAACGTTTTCACGTCGAAATTGAGAATACGTTTCCAATGTGAAATTAAAGTTTGATCCACTTTTTCAGTATTGGTAGCTATTTATTATACTTTTAATTTATAAATATCTTGGTTTCATTTTTTTATTTAATATTTTACAACTGTGATGGCACAGAATGTAAATCCTATATATTTTTTTCCTTCTGCTAGTGAAATAGTTGTGAATTCCAAAACCATCCAAGCTAATTTTTTTTTTAAATTAAACTTTGAAGCTTCCCGAAGAAGACCTCGTTGAGTTTTCTTGCGACTTTTTGCGATTCTTCGAGTAATTGTTATTTGTTTGTCGCGCGCCCCATGCTCGGGGAAGTGCATTTATGACATAGAGCCGGGCTATCGTGCTTTACCTAATGAATACTGCTAATCCTTCTCTAAGATCAACCTGGCAATTAACGAAATAATATGTTTATTTCATGGGGTTAAAAATCGGAATGAGTTTAAACAAGCTGGTGGCCTATTGTTTCGATGCAACAATAGATAGCCGCGGCTACCTCGACCGCTTACCGTCATAAACCGAAAGATCTTTGACGATTCTAATGAAAATCTGGCTAGTTGCAGGTATGAGGGAAATATTTGTTCCTTACAATGTTTCATCTTTCTCCTTCGACCGAAATTTTTATTAAGCAAAGAGAAATTCGGAGATGGAACAGCAATGACATGCTTGTATTAGAATACAGGGACTGCTGCAATAAATATCATTAAAACTGCAGAAGTCCGTGGAATAACATAATATATTTTTTTTTAAATTAAACTTTGAAGCTTCCCGAAGAAGACCTCGTTGAGTTTTCTTGCGACTTTTTGCGATTCTTCGAGTTATTGTTATTTGTTTGTCGCGCGCGCCATGCTTGGGGAAGAGCATTTATGACATAGGGCCGGGCTATCATAAGGCTACTGATTTTCGAGCCGATCCGACAATTTTTCGATACTCGCACCCGCCATATTTGAGCCGCCATTTTGTTTTTGGAAATTCTGAGTTCGGATTCTTAATCAGCGACCAGAAAAACATAAGACTACTGATTTTCGTGCCGATCCGACAATTTTTCGATACTCGCACCCACCATATTAAAGCCGCCATTTTGTTTTTGGAAATTCTGAGTTTGGATTCTTAATCAGCGACCGGAAAAACATAAGACTACTGATTTTCGTACCGATCCGACAATTTTTCGATACTCGCACCCGCCATATTAGAGCCGCCATTTTGTTTTTGGAAATTCTGAGTTCGGATTCTTAATCAGCGACCAAAATAATACTAATATACCAATTTTCAGCTAAATTGAAAAACTCCTTATATTTTTGGCCAGGATTTCGGCGAAATCGACCACTGTGCGTCGGTGGCGCAGCGGTAGAGTGTCGAACTGCTATACCGCTGCGAACTTTTTGAACGTAGATTCGAGCCTCGAACTTCCAAGTCCCTTAGGCTAAGTTTTTTTTTCGTTAATTACATATATTTCCTAACTTTACGACACAACGATCAATATTTATTATCAAATGTTTTAAGAATATTTGAAGAAACATATTAACCTGAAATATACGTAAATATGAGTTTGGTCTGCTTGTTATGCCGCCGTTTATCCTGTCAATTACGGCATTGTTTGAAATTGGTTTTCAAATCTCTTACCTTTCATGCATTGAACCCGTGACAGAAATTCTTTTTCTGTGTATGAGAAATTTTTCTCGCTGTTAACTTATAATTTTAAAAAAAAATTCGGTATCATCTTTTGGTAGCAAAATATACTACAACATTCTCCCTTTCGACCTTTTTCACATCCCGTATAAAATAATTCTCGTTCATTTTTTAAGGCGAGTATTGTTTCATTAGTTAAATTAAAGAGAAAAGCAGAATAAAACAGTGAGGATTTCCGAGTGTATACGAAAGCAATAAGCCTACGGAGTCCCACACTATCCGCAAACTAAGACATTTGCAGGTGTAAAGTATTTCCCTTTTATAAAAAAACAAAAAAACATAAATAAATAAATATTACCTTAAACTTTAGTAAAGAGGTAGAGAATCCTAAATACCTCAAAGGAATGTATCGATGCGCGGGGCCCATGAAAGTATTATGCGTAGCTACGGAACTTACAGGGAGCAATGCCGTCGTAGTGGGAAAACGGTCGGAACACGATCTCGAGGGATATTTTCTTTAATTGTGCTGCAACGAAATAAGTTACGACTTTCAGTGTTGCTGCCACGAAGCAATTACATGTTAATATAGAGAATCGAATTAATTAAATCAATTGTGAACAATGATGGTTCTTTATCTGCAAGAATTTTTAAGGTCTTTTCAAGTGAGTGATTTGGCGCAGTTGGTAGAGCGTCTGTCTTCTGAACCGCTGGACACTTTTTGTCGTAGGTTTGAATCCCCATGGGGACTTGAGATTTTTTTTGTCATTTTTTAAAATTTTAACTACATAACAATAATTAGTTGCTATTTTCAGACATTTAAAGGTATTTTTAAGGACGGGAAAAATATAAATTAATTACGGAACATACTTTTTGCTTTGTCGGATTTTTCTAGTCATACTCCTGTTCTGCGACTACGGGTATTATTAAACACTGTAACATTGAATAGATATCGGTTATTCTACGGTATATGAAGGTGTATGTTAATCAGTAAAGGATGTAGGGAAAGTTATTATCTCCGGAAAAAAAGAAACTTTGCATTCCTTTGGACAATCATCGTTACAACTAAACAAGATATTATAATAATGTTATGACTTTTTAGTAAGTAACATATGTCTTCAAATATCGCATTAAATCCAGTGTTACAATATTTATTAATATCCGTAATCGCAGAACAGGAGTATGACTAGAAAAATTCGATAAAGCAAAAAGTATGTTCTGTGTTAAGGGTATAGCAGGATAAGGTGGTCAAAAGTGCCCTTGAACCGATTTCAATGGGGGTGGTCTCATTCGATAAATAATGCTCGGCGATCATTGCATACCAATTTTTAACCCTATATCTTGACCGGAAGGGTAGTTATGGGGAAAATTCAAAAAACGGGTTTTTGCCCCATTTTGCCTAGTTATTGAGGTGCAAAAAATTCGAAAAAATTCTGACATATTCTACAAGGTACCATACATATTTGAGATTTTTTTCAGATTTTTCCATTGGAGAACCTAAGTGTAAAAAATGAGCAAACGCAAAAAAAACGGAAAAAATTAGATTTCGTATCGAGATCTTCGAGTGACAACTTTTTGCAAATTACAGTAACAATCCAACACTCATGATTGTTATCTCCAATTTTTTTCAGATTTTTAAACCGCCTGCGTCATTGTGAAAAAAATCAAAAACCGATTTGCGCGACGCATTTCGATGTGAAACGCCATGATTCAGTTATTATTTCCTTATTCTTCGATTACAGTATGTTCATTTTGTGACTTTCAGTGTTTCTGCCACGAAGCAATTACATGTTAATATAGTGAATCGAATTAATTAAATCAATTGTGAACTTTGATGGTTCCTCATCTGCAAGAATTTTGAAGGTTTTTTCAAGTGAACGGTTTGGCGCAGTTGGTAGGGCGTCTGTCTGCGGAAGCGTTGGACGCTATTTTGTTCGCAGGTTCGAATCCCCATGGGGAACTTGATTTTTTTTTTCATTTTTAAAATTGTCAACTACATAACAATAATTAGTTGCTATTTTCAAACATTTAAAAGTATTTTTAAGGTCCAGAAAAATATAAATTAATACATGTTAATACATGTAATTGCTTCGTAACAGCAACACTGAAAGTCACAAAATGAACATACTGTAATCGAAGAATGAGGTAATAATAACTGTATCATGGTGTTTCACATCGAAATGCGTCCCGCAAATCGGTTTTCGATTTTTTTCACAATGACGCAGGCGGTTTGAAAATCTGAAAAAAATTGGACATAACCATCATGAGTGTTGGATTGTTACTGTAATTTTCAAAAAGTTGTCACTCGAAGATCTCGATATGAAATCTACTTTTTTCCGTTTTTTTGCGTTTGCTCATTTGTTACACTTAGGTTGTTCAATGGAAAAATCTCAAAAAAATCTCAAACATGTATGGTACCTTGTAGAATATGTCAGAATTTTTTCGAATTTTTTGCACCTCAATAAATAGGCAAAATGAGGCAAAAACCCGTTTTTTAAATTTTCCCCATAACTACCCTTCCGGTCAAGATACAGGGTTAAAAATGTGTACACAATGATCGCCGAGCATTATCTATCGAATGAGACCACCCCCATTGAAATCGGTTCAAGGGCACTTTTGACCACCTTATCCTGCTATACCCTTTGTTGGAAAGTGTTATCAATCAAAAGAAGAGATTCTTAATTAATAGGCCAGAGCTAAATTTTCCTGTCACCTCTGGGAAATTTATCCTATGTGATATGTGTATTACAGTCTCGGTAATTTGGAAATCACCTAAGACAGTAGATCCAGGGTTATGGCGAATAAGATGATAAAGGCTCCATCAATAAGTCCGAGTAAAAATTCCTCTTTATATCTGAAAAATCTATTGACAAGAGTCAACTCGCGAAATTGTTAGTTTTCTAAAACCTAACCCAGATACATTTTATTATTTGATGTCTCTTTTTTTTCGTATATTACCGAAATGACGATATTTTAGTATCAACACTGTAGGTGGAAATGTCACGTAGCTAACAATATGTCTCTTATATCAAGATTGTTCTACATTTAGAAACGTGAATAGGATCATGAATTTATATGCACTTCACTGTTATGTATGTTTGTTTTAACACAGGATTAACTATATTAACAATTTGTCTTCCCTCTTGTTCCACCATTTTGATGAGATACCAGTGGCAAAGTAAAATAAGACCTCTCACAGTTAATTATCGTGTACACTTGGGAAATGTTTACTTTACATATTTATGGGGTTCTCCTTTATTAGCATTTATTATGACAAGAAATTGGTTTCAGAAAAGTTGCAGCTGAGAAAAGAAAGATAATAGTCAAACAATGTAACGAATTATCAGGGAGCTGTGGTGCGTATGAAGTTAAGAAGATAGGAAGCTAAAGTTATAGTTGACGAAAGAACGATGATAGTCAACTAAACGACCAAATTATAGACGAGTTATGGTGGGAATAGAATTAAGGCCTCGAACTTCCAATAAGTGGACCTGAGGTCAAGTGCCCCATCAGCTCTGGGAGATTTTTCCTATATGACATGTGTATTGTAGCTTTAACATTTCAGAACCTATCTACAGTGTGTAGATTTTATACACAATGGAACAAAATAGGATGGAGACGAATTGGCTGTAATATGTAGTTAAGATCTAAAAGATGCAGAATAGAACGAATTATATCAAACTACAGACTTTTTGAAAATCCTTTTTGAATTGCAATTATGAGCTTTTAAGGTATAAAGGGAAACGTCTGTACCGGTGTTTCAAAGAATTTGCTCCTGAGAAGTCCTCATAGTCGCTTCTAATATTCAAAGAGCTAAGAATTTAACAAATAACAGTGAAAACATCGATGACCTTATAATCAATAAAATATAGATGGATAGATATTGGAAAACGTAATAAATAAAACTTACAATTAGTACTATAAAATCACTTCGAAATATCATATATTGGTTTATATATATATGATGTAATATCTTCATCGTAGATAGGATCTTTTCTTCTCCATCAACGATTATCATCGTTTTATATATATCACAAAGACACACGTTATTAATAGAACTTATAAACTCGATACCTTAAGACACCGACACCTCTTACAGAGCTAATGGAAAATTATAAAAATGAAAAATTAACACAAAGCGAGTTAAATATTCCTAATAATTCTAATTCATTTTCCAAGAGCCACTGAATATTCATCCAAATGGAACAATTTGGATTAGTCAGGCTTGTAAGACGAGGAATCTGATGAAATCCTTTCTTAGACGTTTCAACGAAATTGCTTTCTCACCTTTTCATCGATTCATTGAAAATATCCTTTTCCCGTGGATTCGGACGAATTCACACTAAATAACGCACGGCAAAATTTATTGTTGTAATACTGATCGACAAATTTTCTTTTCAAGTACATGACGGAGAAAATGGGCGGAGCGGAGGGAACCAAGCTCGACGTCGACTTCATGGATATGGAGAGGGTGAGTACGCATTCTCGCATTTTCTAAGGCTTCCTACAGTTGCTCGTGGCAATATCTCTTTCGACCTTGATACTATTTTTTGACCTCGATGAAATTCGTATAACTTATCCACTTTTTTCATCGCCTTTCTTCCCCGTTTCATCATCCAGATTGATTTATTTTCAAGCTTTTATCGCTAGGTTCTTTTGGATAAATACATCGGTTCTGTGAATACAAAAGACTGTTTTATGTTTTGATTGTAGAAAACGGACGTGACGTACGAGTTGGTAGACGAATTGCAGATTAAAACGAAGGAGTTCCTTCAGCCGAATCCAACGGCGAGAGCAAAGATGGCTGCGGTCAAGGGCATCAGCAAGCTCAGCGGTCAGGCAAAAGCCTCGACCTACCCTCAGCCGGAAGGTGTTCTCGGTGATTGCATGCTTCTCTATGGCAAAAAGCTAGGAGAAGATAGTGTTTTTGGTATGTAATTTCTTGAACATGTTGCGACTCTTTTTTGCGAATGACTTCTTGCGCATTCGTCGTTCTTCTCTACATACTATCATATCGAAGATATTTTAGATTTATAAACTTTATAGATTATTTAATCGTTTCGAAGACACGTTAAAAACTAAATGAAGAAGCTTACTTTTCTATCATATAAATTGAATATTCTACAGACTAAATATGCTATATCGCTCGTAAATTCTAGCCAAGAGTTAGGAAATTTGAAGGAAGTTCCAAACAGTACCCTTATCAGAAGGTCAGCCTGATACCTCATAGAAAATTAATGTCGCGCCCGGTTGGAAATTCCTAGCAAGTAATTCACGGTGTCCACGAACTTAACACATAAATATACATGTACTCGAAAGAAGATTTGGCTCATTTATCTTTTCTAATTGTCTCAGCCCAGGCTCTGGTCGAAATGGGCGAGGCCATGAAGCAGATGGCCGACGTGAAATATTCGCTGGACGACAATATTAAGCAGAACTTCCTCGAACCTCTGCACCATCTGCACACCAAAGATCTCAAAGAAGTGATGGTAGGTAGCGATCCTTATTAGAAAAGTTAGCTTTTCTCTCCTCTCGTACGAAACTTGTCGCTGTATGGCCCAGTTTAGGATAGAACATATACATTACACCCTACGTTTTTGTTTTAGCATCATCGAAAGAAACTTCAAGGCCGAAGGTTGGACTTCGATTGCAAGAGAAGGCGTCAAGCAAAAGGTATATTAGCTGGCTGCTAGTTGATTTTAGCTCTCCGCATCGTTATTGATTTATTTAAGCGCGACGCTATAGGTACAGGCGCCGTTTCAACACGGAAACCTGACATGGCGTTTGCAATTATAATTCATACTTTTCAAAACTTGTGTACCTACTTACCGGCCTCAAAACATCGTACGAAATGGAACTTTTGCATGATGAGACATGCATTCTCTTTTCGCCTGTACCCCATAACTTTGTTCTATTCTACAATTTGACGAGCGTTCCATTCGCATGTTCGGCTGCATGTGCATCTTGCGGTAGACAGATGTAATGAAGAATGTTAACGTATAATTTTTTCAAATGATTTACCTCTGTTACTAGAATGTATATGAATAATTCTCTTAGTATACACGAATTGCCAGTTTTATATCACGTCAAATTATTTGCGTGGATTTGCTTAGATGCTTTTATATTTGCAAGAACACAATGCAGACTATTAGCGTGAAAATTTTGGTGATTTTATGAGATTTAGTTATATTGATATATTTTGAAAGTTTATCAAAATTTTCGACCGATATGCTTTCAGACATGTCTTTTAGTTATTTCTTTTTGTACGTTAGGAATGAAATCATTTTGCTTCTTTATTCGTTGGGAATGTTTTCTGACTTATTAGCCGCTGGAAAAAGATCTGGCAGTCCTCATTTCGGAAGTCCGGCAAAGTCTTCGTCACCGTATACCGGTACGTGAGTCGCACAACATGCGATAACTGCAGGATTATCGGTACGGTTGTCTTTGCGGCTTCATTGACTTTCACGCTTTATATGCGAATGTTCGTAATAAGCATTACTTTTCTTCGCCTTTAATTTCTTCACTTTTGCACGCCTGTCAATTCTGTGAAAGTATCTGATTCATATTTGTTTTCGTCATACATGAGATTGTTAATAGTAATTTTATGTAATTGTAGCAAACTGTAAAAATAGTGGGTACAAGAAGTTTTTGCATGAGAGTAAATAGTTTCGTATACGTGTTATAAGGAAATTTCATATATTTAAATGTAATTAATTGAATTTAATTCCAGCACTGCGGATGTCGAACGCATTTAATTATAACCAGACTGCGGATTTTTATGCATTTATGACAAATTAAATACGGCTAAAATATACAAAAAGGATATAATATAAAAATATATCTAAAATATCCAAAGTATGGTATTTGTTGTAATATTTATCAAGTGCAATCAATATCTAGATAGGTTTTTCTGCCTCACCTGCCTTTGTGAAGCTCGAAATTTGCATAAACATCCGCAGTCTAATTATAACTCTTTATACACACATTTGATTCAATAGTCGTACGATGTAAAAAATCGGAGGAACGTCTGTTGTTAAGAACCTTGATGAATTTAGATCACCTTATGAACTTAGATTTATTCGCAGATAGCGCAGATTAGTTTATCGTATCACTATACATACATGATGTATAATCACATTTTTCACTGAATCATTATATATTATATTATCATTATATACATATGCATTTTCATATTTTTCTTATGTTAATTAATTTAAGTATTACAGCAACCCAGTAGTACAACTTTTTAATACCTTCACTGGCGCAAATTATGCGAACAGGTTCTCACGTTTCAGACGATGAGATTCGTCAGGCTGAAGAGAAATTCGCGGAAAGTCTTCATTTGACACAATTGGGCATGTTTAATTTGCTGGAAAACGATGTGAGTTATAAAAGGAAATCACATGTTACAAACAGAAACTAATACTTTTCATTTAATTACAGATTTGATGATATATCTGATTTCTTTTTTATTTATTGTCTGTTAGGTAGAACAAGTAGCTCAGCTGGCAACATTCAGCGAAGCTCTTTTGGAATATCATCAGCAATGCACTGAAATCCTAAGGACATTAACGGAAACACTTTTGGAGAAGTATGTGTATTATCGATTTATTTCCATTACGTAATATTGTGAAGGTAATATGTATTCTTACAACGCTTACGTATTAATAATAGGAAAGACGAAGCTGCCAACAAACCGAAGATGGAGTTCGTACCGAAGACATTGGCCGACTTACACGTAGATGCATTACCTACTTCGGATGCCATGAACGGTGGGAACTTCTCCCTTTACGGTAAAACGCATTTCACAAATATGCATACAAGATAACTTCTGCGGGTGGATTTGGCTGTCTGTTTATTGTCTTCTCTGCCATGCAATATCTACGTGTCCTGCAAGCACACTTTTGTCTAATAATGCATTTTCGTGAATTTCTCCTTCGTGACATATCCTCGTTATTCGTTTGTCTGACACATACACACACTTTTTTGTACCTTTTACCTTTCAAGAGTATCTCAGACAGAGTCCTAAATATAAAGGATGCGATTAAGAAATTTCATTTAGGTGTACAGTGTTGGATAATTGTTTAACACATTAAGAACCACTTACGAGTTTTCTCGTGTTTCGCAGCCCATCTGTTACGGTACGATCACGAGATAACTCCTATTTCTACACGCTGTCTTTAGATGTCACTACTTTCATTCCTTGTATCTACTTTGCCTGTTTAAAAGCTTACATTAATTGTCAATGTATTAAACTCGATTGGGAACATGCTCTTTTCACTTACTTACTGATACTATATACACCATTTAAATACACGAACCCGAAATAAAAACATCAAGGTCTCAGGGAAAATTAGACACATTGCATTACATTGTAGTAATTCAAATAGTTTTCGCCTGACCTTCGATCTGACGATAATTTATCACATGTTCCTAATCAGAATGAAGATTCAGGTGACTGTTTCGATGATCGGGAAGACGATTCTAGTAACAATTATTAAAAAACACAATTTTTTTCCATAATACCTACAATGCATCCTATTCTGCAATTACTCATTGTCAGTTTTACAAAAATTGCATCATAAATGAACAACGCTCTGATGATTTTAGTAACGTGCAAGTTGTCTCAAAAACGTGCGTTCCCAAACATATATCTTACAGATTTCTTGACGGTTCTTAATGTGTTAAGGTACTTTAAAAAGGTTGAGGAAGATCTATTTGTTACCTTACTATCCCCTTTACCATTACTACTTACAACAGGGATGATAAATGTTCCTTGAAAATTTCTTTTAAAACTGAAAAATATGAATGTCGAAAGAACCGTGCATCGAATTTAATATTCTATATTGTATGCATAATGTGTCGATTCATGCACAATCGTTATATTACTCACATTATTACATCACATTCCGTCCGATTGTCCTGTGTGTATACTGTGGCATACTTGAATGTCTGTCCTTCTGACACGATGTAGGAGCAAGTCGAGCTGGGTCTCCGATTCATGTAGACGGGAAGCGCTCGCAGCTCGAGCTATTTCCGGCTGGAAACCCGCCGCAATCCGCCAATGGTAAATTTTGCATGGGGTTTGCTTTTCCCGTTCTAGAACCTCACGGAAGTATGAAGGATTCAATTTGAACCTTATGGCTTTCCGTAGTATTACATGTAGGACGAAAAAAAAATATTGATGTGCTACTTCTAACATTTTATTAGTGTATCACTATTAAACTGCAACTAATAATTAATCACTGACACACACATTTTGTAAAATGTTTATCGTATCTTCTTTATTCCAATACAATCAATAATTGTTTTTAACTTTACATATATCTCATCGAACATATTATATTCGCGTTAGAGCAATTACTTGTTGTTACGATCACGCTTCATTTTTGGTTTTGTATTGCATTAAATTTACTTCATTCACTGTATATTTCAAGATTCCCATTACCGATTGATTTATAAAATAAACATGTCACTGTGAGGCAGATATTTAGAAATAGCTCTAAATTTTAGTGTTTGAGTCTGCCGTGGCAAAGTCTCGTGTTTTATTAGATTTGCTTGTTTTTTTGTTCCGTTAAGGTGTGTACATTACAATTCTATTTCAGCTTCACCATTGCCATCGCCGAGTAAATCTCCGGCAAGGACACCGATGTCGAGACAACCGTGTTGCACAGCTTTGTATGACTTTGAACCAGAAAATCCTGGGGAGCTTGGATTTAAAGTAAGTTGAATATAAAACATAGTAATTAAACATGCCTTTGTTTTTTAAATTTCTTTGTAATATTACATATTAAATTTTCTGTTTCTTCTTTTTCAGGAAAATGATACAATCACCTTGATTCAAAAGATCGACGAGAATTGGTTCGAGGGAAGCTTGAACGGTCGCACGGGTTATTTCCCTGTAACTTACGTGCAGGTCGTAGTGCCGTTACCCTAAAACGACATTTTGCGTCTCAAAACCAAAGACCCTGCATTCGTTCATCAGTGTCTACCACAAAATTATCCTATGCTCCAGTTAGCCAAAACTCTCTTCAAGACTTCTCTATTGTCACTTACGTTACGGTTTCAAGCTTATCCGAGATGATTCAGAGTTTCTCTGCTATCCTATTCCCTTCCTTATCCCCAAGAATAGTCTCTATACGCATGTTAATGTACATATATAATGTTATAGTGTCTTTTATCGACGTAAGGACCTTCGCACGTGCAAATATATACACACGTACGTTCTCCCACAGGTACAACATAATGCAAGCATACACATACACACTACATACGGAACATCAAAGTACCTACGATGGCAGTCCACTGTCAAGGGCGGCTCTTTTCTCACTTTCAATATCACCTCATGTATTGTAACTTAACATTATCGTTATTTCCTCTTCAAAGTTCAATTGCACAAAGTATCGGTTCACTAAAAACCTCATCGAATGCTGAGCGTAGCGAGAACTTTCCAATACTCTTACCTCAAATACTTTTACTCGCTCGATCAACAACAATGTTTTTACTTAATCGTCTAAGTTATTCCGCCGGAGATTATAAGAGGTATTATTGTCGGGCATTAACACGTTCAATCTGACTTGCAACGTTTGTATGCTGCTGTTAAGTAATCTGTACTTACGATTTTCTATATTGATGTTACAATTTGAAATTATTTAGTTTTATAGGAACTGTAAAGAGGGAACTATAATGGCAAGGTAGATGAAGCTTTAAACTCCTAAATAATCATGCTTTCAATCCCGTGCCATCATCTTTGAAATATCCTTTTCGCCATGTTATATCATAGCCTCGATGTTTTAGAATCTACGTAATATTGAACATTCGTTACTTGGTAATAGCAGAGAAAGTTGAAAAGGAGTAAAAGTAGGGGGCTATGATAGCTATGAAAGTAGAGTCTAAGACTCCATAAGTAGTGGGCCTGAATTTCAATCTCCCAATATCTAGAAAATTCTTTCCTAGATGTATGTCATAATCTCGGTGGTTCAGACTCTACCTAAAGTTGTACATACGTTCTTGTTTTAACTACCGTACCAATTGAGCCAATATAAGAGAAATAACAAAGATGATGTTGTAAATGAAAAGAACGATCCTAAACAATGTTATATTTTTGCTCCCTGTTTAGCCTGACGGATACTTTAAATGTGTCGGGTTGAACGTGTTACTCTAGATTGTTTATTGCTCGATGAAATTTTCAAAGTATGGTGTATCGTATTTATTCAAACATCTTTTTCACTGTTATGAACAGTTTCATCATCTCCCATATAATTGTTCATTATTCGTTATTCATTCATTTACTGAAAGCGCACGGCTCTCAGGATGAGAGAGCTCCTCTATCAATTCATGGAATACACATTGCGTTGGTCCGCACGGCGCAGCAGAAATCGTTACTCGTATAATCTATTCATGTATTATATAGTAATTCTTTTCCATTCCCCCGTCATGTGACGTTTTTCGATCGTTCGTTTATCGTTCTTTTTTAATCATTTAGATGACATTAGATAAATATTAGGATTTAGTTTAAGCGGACCTCGAAATGGCGGCGAATCTCTTTCACGAAGTCGTTGTCGATTAACGATTAGCGTAGACGTATCTATAATCCTATTAGTGATTTCAATTGTGGTTAATACAGCCCCATTGAGAGGGCATTCGACAAGAATGGCACGTAACGTTCTGTCAATGACGTTAATTAGTTACCCACCTCCTACGTTTTTACTTGTTTCGTTCCATACCGTCGAATAGTTGATCTTCTGCTTGGCTTTGCTATCTTTCTATTTCTCGACATTACATTCACCCTTTATTCTCCTCTTTTATGGAAAATTCCTTTACCTTCGATTATCGATGAACTTCTCGTTGATTATGTAAAGTTTTCCATTTTTCGTCTTCTCTCCGTCGTAACACGTCAACGCGAAGAAGAGAGGAATGCGTTAAAATTGGAAATGATAAACGTTTCGAAATTGCTAAAACCATTGTCTTTTTCTTTCGGGAGCACCCGCAATGACCATACTTTTGCAATCACGATGATCTACATACGTTTATTCCCTTTCCTGACTTTGTACGAGAGTTCAACCGCCAGAACAATGAAAGTAATTAAGGAACTTGGTTATTTGTTGCCACGTGAATTTTAGGTAATCTTCAAGAAATATTTGCTAAGCATAATATAACATCATTAGAATATATATGACTTACACATATGTTGTCGATGACGACGACGACGGTGATGACTATGACGATGGCATTATTATCGTTATTCCTGTATTATTACTATATTTTTTCTCTTTTGTTCTTTTTTTTTTTAATTTCGCGTCACTTTTGCGATGGAAACAAAGCGTCTCCGCTGTGGATCAATGGAATTTATTGTTCCAAAAAATCGGTTTGTGTGACGGGTATTTTTTAAATTGTGCGCCTGGAAAAAAAACGGTGTTCCAATTCGAGCGATAACCGATTGAAAAATGTTTTACAGTTAACTTTTATTAGTAACATTGTAACTTGCCTTTGTTCTTGCATATATTTGTATTTAATTTGTCATAACCGCAGTTACTATAAATGACAGGGAATCTTGCAACAAAAAAGTTAAGAATTGATTGAATAATTTATTGATTGTTAACTTAATTGACGGCGCATATATATGCATTTATAGGAACCTTAAAACTGCAAAATAATGAATGAAAGAAAGATTTCTGCTTAAAATCAATTTTTTTTTATTTGCGTTATTAAAAATTCAACTTTGTATAAACATCCGCATTCTACTGACAATTAGCAAAACAAGAACTGCATAATATTCATGGTACATGAGTTTCCATTGGGATTACTATTATTAAAATAAATAATCACAATGTGGCGATTACAATTGTTCGACATTAAGGAAACGTACCGTTTTCGAAGAGACTTAAAAATACTGTATCGACGTCCAAACGTGGGTTCACTGTTTTCGCATTATTACATACAGGCAAGAACTTTTGCAATTCTAATTTAATGCGATAAATCAGTGCAATTATTGGCCAACGTACATTATTATTACCTGCTGACCACTATTACCGTCATCAGCGTTTAGTCATTGCAAAAGGCACAGAAAATTTTGAGAGAAAAAAGACAAACTCATGGCCATGAATGTCATTGGAAATTTTATTTATCGCAATTATTGTGAAGACACGAAATTTTTCCAAAGCTCGAAATGTTATCAATGTTGTGCAATATTAAAGTTTAACATCACAGTGTTTTAATCAGCGAAGGCGATCGCTGAATCAGTGTTTCTCAAAAAAGTTTAACAGGCAACACGAATTGGCAGTTTTATCAGCATGATTAAAAAAAGAAAAAGAGAAACTGTTTCCGATCGGTCTAACATAACGATATGATCCGAGATAGCGTCATCGAGCGAATGAAAATAAAGGGAAGCAAAACGCGCTCGTTACAATTACGATTTCGATCGGTGAAGGACAAGATTCCAAAGGACTCTCGTTCTTGTGACTTCATCTTTAGCGGTGCGATGCGCTCACAGAGAAATTTGCGTATTGTAGAGAAATGTGCCATACCGAAGTTGTAATAATTAAGGGAGTCATAAAAAAGAGAAATATAATATTGTAGCCGATAGAAATGTAATTACAGTCTAATTACAGCGGTGTCACGGAATAATGTTGAAGCGATTGCGACAACTGCAAGTTTCTGTGAGCATAGCATCTGCCCGGAATTGTGTCAATTAGTATGTACGAGAGATTAATCGAGGCACGAGTCCGCCCGTTAACGAAGGAAACATTAAAAAAATGATCCATTGCAGTAGTTAAATTACCGCAATTGTCTAGCTTCTTTCAAACTCGTGTCCTCGTGAGATAGCAATACGAGAAGTGACGATACGGAATCATAAATGGGAACGAGAGATATTTTCCTGTACGTCGAACGAGAGTCGCGTTTTGAGAAACACTGTTAGTGATAAAGAATGAAACGTAAACGAAGAAACAAAAATAAAAAAAAATGATACGTAGTGTGGAAAGAATAATTTGTCGCGCGATATTTATTTACACGTTAGTCCGCATTTGCTTTCGCGTTTGCGGACCGAAGCAATTTTATGGGAATACAAAGGCGATCGGCGATCGTGTGAATTATGAAATTATCTTATAAAAAAGAAAAAAAAAAATACTAAAATCGGTATCTTATTCTATAAATGTTGGCTATTGTTAAATGTTGAATATTGTTCTGCCGAGGGCTCGATTTCTTTCGAACGAAAAGGGCGCGGATTTGATACTCGGTACGTTTCTCGTATTAGCTGACGTATATTTAGCCCTGTTAATTTTAGTTAGAATCTACCATTATAATAATAAATGATATTTCCATATGATGTAAGTTGAAATGATATTTAAGTGGACGTAAACTGTCCGTTTAGAATGATTCATTCAATTTTAATGTGATACGGCATTAATTAGGCCGTGCTTAGTTATGATATTTTCAGTGCGACGAAATTCATTCGAAATAACCGAGCCCTCCGCATTTTAATTGTAATCTAACTATTTGGGGTTCGAGCAGACGAATTTGTCGCTCCCCGCAAAGTCACTGAGCATCCTTGGTCTGAAAAATTAAATTAAAAGCGATCTCCTTATTAATTATATACCCCTTGTATTCCTTTCGTTTGTACGCGTCTGCTAGTTTCATTTTACCTGGCACGTCCGGATGATTAAGAATTGCGTGACTCGATCGTTTTTTCGTGTTTCTCCAAATACTGGTCCACTTATATTTTGTAAGCGTCAGATTATCCCGGAATTCGCGGGAGACACGGAAAGGAGCGAGGATTATTATTGTTCTTCTCACTTCCTCTTTATCTCAGACTTTCTAAATGTATGTCTGCCTGTCTGTCTGCCTGTCTGTCTGTCTGTCTGTCTGTCTATCTGCCTGTCTATTCCCTCGTCTTTGATCTCACCCCGTTGTCTTTTCGTTATTGACAAAGTGTAAAGGGACGACCAGTGGATGCAACGCAGTGATACTTTCAAGACAATACATTACAATTAATTACACTTATACTGGTAAATTAATCTACTACGATTATTAAACTCCGATTAAAGATGAATATACGACATATATTCGATTTCGGTCAATGCTAAATATTATTATAACTAATTAAGAAATAAAGTGTGCTCTATGTCATGCTGGATCGTTATTGAGTAAATATTAAGATCGACTCACCCACATCCTTGGTATCCTTCGGTGTCGTATACCACGCTATCGGTATTTCGTCTGTTTCGTCATTTTTACTGGAGTGAAACTTTTTCTATTAAAAATACAACTTTACAAAACAGAAACCTTAAAGTCAGAAAATTTATAGATTAATGAACGACATGTCCTATTGTGTTACGAGTCACTATTTATGCATTTATGACAAATTTAATACGGCTAAAATATACAAAAAGAACATAATATAAAAATATATCTAAAATATCCAAAGTATGGTATTTGTTGTAATATTTATTAAGTGTAATAAATCCCTAAATAGGTTTTCCTGTCTCACCTGCATTTGTGAAACTCGATATTTGCATAAACATCCGCAGTCTAGTCATAAGGAAATAAAGCCAAGAAAACGAAAATTCCATAGTCAAAAAAGTATTGGCACACGAATGGTTTTACTATAAGAACAAGTATTACTTGCTTTCGTACGCGACAAAGTCGGTTCTAATTGTAAGAACATAAACATAAACAGAATTTGCTGTTATGAATCTCTTACCTCAGTTATTACAATCACTATGTGTTTACACTTTGAACAAGAATCATGACTACGAAGAAGAGCGAGTTATCATCGTCCGTGCGAAATGAAATTATTTCATTACATAAAAGTGGTGAAAGTTACCGAAAAATCGGCAATTCATTAAATTTGAGTTTTTCGACAGTGAGAAATGTTGGAAAAAATTTAAGGAAACCGGTAGCGTCGAGAACAAACCAAGATCAGGTCGTCCGAAAGTACTTTCAACTACAGAACGAAAAGATATCATCAGAGAAGCAATAAAAAATCCTTTTGTAAGTTCCAAAAGTTTAGCTGTGCACATCGCAACATATTAAGCAAAAGAAGTGAGTGCTGAAACAGTCCGAAATGTTTTACATTCTGCGGAAATTTACGATAGAGCAGCGAGAAAAAAACCGTTCATCAATGAGAAGAATAGGGAGAAACGGTTCGGGTTTGCGAAAACATATGTAGGTAAAACAATGGAATTGTGAAAGACGGTTATTTTCTCAGATGAGAGCAAGTTTCATCTCTTCGGCTCTGATGGAAAAAGATTTGTATGGAGGAAACCGAACACCGCATTAAATCAAAAGAATATCATTCCTACAGTCAAACACGGTGGTGGTCATGTCATAGTATGGGGCTGTATGTCATACCATGGAGTAGGAAATTTGGCTTTTATCGATGGTACAATGAATGCAAGCGTCTATATCGACATGTTGCGAAATAATTTGTTAACGAGTACATAAAAAATGGGCATAAACGAAACGTTTCCTTTCCAATAAGACAATGATCCGAAGCACACTGTTCGGCGCAACCGTGGGGTAGTTGCGTCGTCTTGACGAAAAAATTAATCTTCGTCAAGTAATTTAAGAGAGAGAGTTGTTCCTGGTAACGTTTATTAAACCTTTGAGAGTTTGACAACAAGCTGGATACGTTTCGATATGTTGATCTGATGACGTCGGTGACTACTCTAATCACTAAAGGCTAGTTAAAAATTACCGTGCTTTATACTAAGTTTGAGGTGCCGATTCCCCCCACCCGAACTCCATTCTCCAATCGCGTCGCAGGACAAATTCGGGGGAGGGGGAGGCATCGACTCCTCCGCTCAAGGGGGCGACCAGAAACTCCTTGTACGGCCTGACCCTCGGTAAGGGGTCCGCAAAGGAGACCGCGCTGAGGTTGGTTGGGTTCGTAACACACACTGTTATACCGTGTTAAGTGAAAATGCGTTCGCTTCTTTTAAACGCATTGATTTATTTCAGGATATCCAGAAAGAAAAAGACACCAAGTGAAAAACTTAGAATTATAGTTTAATTAAAAGAGCCGCACGTCTTTACAGTTTGGTCGTCGAGACGAGAGTGTTCAATCGTGAGCCTCGTTGCGCCGATTCGGTGCCGCCCTTTTTATTCCAAGAAAGGTTTATCGCTAAGGAGACTAAACTAAAGTGTCGCATGAGAATGCTATCCGATATTCCTCATCCGGCATTCACGGAAGTACCGTGCGGTTCGTCAGACCTGGCACCTAGGAGGTAAGCATGTTTCGGCAGAGTCTGATTCGCCAGGCGTCAAGCGTCATGCCTCTTGTCACACGTACACGAAGGCACTTGACTTTCCGATATGACCTTTTAATCCCTCGGCTGAAAAAGGTCAAATATTTGGGTGTAATTCTCAACGAACACTTAAACTATAATGAACACGCCAACTACTGTCTCGGGAGAGCAAAAGGTATAGCATCTAAATTGGCTCGCCTCTTCTACTCAAAACACCTCGGTGAGAATGTCAAACTACTCCTTTACAAGCTTTATGTCAGGTCAGTACTATCTTATGCGATCCCAATCTGGTTCTCAATTTCGCCTTATGTGATGGAGCGCATTCGCACCTTCGAGAGGAAAATATTCCGGGCGATCACGGGTCTTCTCATGCCCAGACGTATGTCGGATGGTACCAAGCGACACTTCCACAATCAAACAATTTATAGCAGGGTTGACTGTTCGCGGTTTGATATTTTTGCACTTAAAATCACCAGAATGTTTATCCGTAAATCTTTGCACTCAAACTCTGACAATCCTCTCATCACCTCGCTACATACAATGTCGGACGAGGAGGCTAGGAAGGCTCGCGAAAATGGGTTTCTCTCTACTGCTGCCTTTCCCTATCTCGACAGAGAAGGATACATTCAGGATTTTCGCTCCAAAATTCCCATCATATACCATACGCATAGAAAAAGGGCCTCGCTTGCTCTTCGATACGATCCTTTGGTAGTTTCTGCCGATCCATCACAACTGCAACATTCTGTATCTCTTCCTACACGGGATACTGTCCAAAAGCATTACAATTATCTCGATAAATTACCATGGCTTAAATCTTGACCGATCGTCGTACTCTGAACCGAGCACTTCCATTATCTTAGTTTAAACTCTGTATATATACGCTTTAGTCCATAACATAGTTAGATTAGTATATTTACTTTAAGTTACTTTAAGAATATCGTTGATGTCAACAACATCCTTTACTATCCTCTTGATTCATATGGCACGTTATTCAGTATAGTTTCATGCCACTTGTCATCGCAAGCACGGTAATTTTCTTTATCATGGATTTCTTTACTTATTTAATTCTTCCATCGTCTAATTCTTGACCACTAATCCGTGCAATTTTTCTTATCTATTTTGGTCGAGATCTCATTATTGTTCATTTTGTTTTACTTAGTATATTGGCCGTGCCAATATCTCCCCCCCCCCCCCTTTTTATAATTGTTAATTGTTTTGTCAGTCCTGGTACCTCTCTGTAACGAAGATGCCTTTTTTGATGATCATATCAAATCTTTTGGGGCGTAATACTAATTGCTTAACTTTATCATAGAGCGCAATTTGATTCTTTTCTTGTATTGTATAATTTCCGTTTTCCTGCGAGAAGTCGCTCATGTGCGACCATACAGGAATTATATTGTTGTATGTTTATGCTATCCTAGCATCATGTATATATGTATGATTGAATAAAGGAACTGTTCCATGCACTTGACTTTCCGAGTACGCGACGAGAGCTCGTAGCGACAACATCTTCTCAGTGCTCGTACGCGACGTAAACAAAATTCCTAAGTGCCCATACAGAGAGTCATTCGTACTGTGAAAGTGTATATTGTTATACTCCAAGTGATCGGCTAATTTCGTTACTATTATTGGGGCTTGCTTTCGCAAGTCCCAATACAGTTCTTCATTTTTTTTCATTTCTGACCGTCCATTTTTATGGAACATCATATTGCACACATAGACGCTAGCAACTCTTCCGCATCGGTGGCGGCCGATGCCTATAATACGGACGAAAATTTTGCATCCCTTGAGACTGCTAGCCAGGGATCGCTATCTCTGTCTCTAAAAAGACATAAATCATCATCCAATCCGTCTTCATCTGAGGACATTCAAATGAAGAAGTCGCGCAAAATTTCCGCTTCACGCACAGCCGCACGGCAATCTGCCGACGCTAAAACGGCTCCAGTTAACACCATGGACAGTGACACAGGATTGAAATCGCTCGATCAACAATCCAGCGATGCGATGTCTACAGCATCATCCAAACAAGGCGCTGAAGCATCTTGTAGCAAAGAAACTCTAGTGCGTGAAAATAAAAGACTATTAAACGAAATAAAATTGCTCAAAGAGCAAATCCAATCGCTCGCTGGACCCTCTACATCTGGTCGGACCATTGAATCGCCAACGTCGGAATGGATCACCATTGGATCCCGTAGACCCGCAGGACGACACGCGCCTTCTCCGATGCCGACGCTGGACAAACCTCCCACCGCCAACCGTTTTCAGGCCTTTGCCGAGCCCAACGCTCTACCAGAGGTGTCAAGGGACCAGCCTCCCGCCTTCAGGCATCCGACCCCACCACAGCAAACTATTAAACAAGATAAGTTAAACAAACCACCACCGTTGATCGTGCATGTGGCTTCACCACAATTAATAATAAACATAACCAAGAATGCCCTTCAAAAGGCATCCTTCACTATAAAAAGAAGTGGCTCGAAAAGCCACGTCATATACCCGAATTCTCTCGAAGCTTATTCGAAGATCAAAGATATTATGATGAAAAACCAGCTCAAGTTCTTCACTTATACGCCGAAGAACGAAAAACCACTGACGATGCTTCTCAAGGGTATCGATCCAAACACCGACAAGAATGAGCTGTTGTCGGAAATTAATTCCATCACCGCACCTAAAGCTAAAGCCACTCGTATTTCAAATTTTGTAACCGCGAAATCGAAACAATCCGGCTTGCCCCTGCCTATGTTCGTAGTGCAATTTGACGCTAATACAGATATCAAATTTGTTCAATCGATCAATGTTTTAAATTATCAACGCGTCAGATGGGAGAAATTGCATAGGCAGGATCTTTTACAATGTTTTAACTGTCAACGTATAGGCCATGCATCCGCTAACTGCCATCTAGACTTTAGATGCGTTAAATGCAATTTATCTCACGAGCGTGGGAAGTGCTCGGTCACGGAAGCAACCAAACACGACGCAATTTACTGCGTCAACTGTGAGAAATTCGGCCACCCCGCGTCATACCGAGGTTGCCCGAAATTCAAGGAGAGAAGAGCCGTTGCCGCCCCTACGAGCAACAGAGCTCCCCAGCCAGCCGCAACCAGAAGACTTCCATCTCCCCTCGTCAATCCGACGACGCTATACAGTAGTGTTGCGAGTGGAGTGGGGGGCCTAGTAGGTAAGGCCGCACATGCTTATTCATCGACTACGTTTAACAGAGGATCAGTCCCTCTCGATGCTACGCCCAACGAGCAACAGGTCGACTTAAAAAACATGTTTTCGGCCATCAAAAGTATAGCCGATCAATTACCAATTATTTTTCAACGCATCGGCGAAAATACCGAAAAAATTAATTTCCTCCTTCAATCTTTTATAGATGATAATCATACTCAATCTGCTGATTATCATGGACGTACCACGAGAGGCGTTCGAAATGATTTCCCGCAATAATGGCCACTGCCGATCAAAACAGTATCCCGTTGGACAATCTCCGAATCATTACTGTCAACGTCAACTCTGTTATAAATCTTCACAAACGTGCATATTTGCAGCAATTTTTGAACTCTCATCGACCCGACGTATGTGGTCTCATTGAAACGAAGCTAAATCCGAGACATAATTTGGAGGTTCCACCACAATTTGTAATAATACGCAAAGACAGAGCAAACAACCGTTTCGGCGGCGGTGTCGCTATGGTTATTAATAGAAAATACAAATTCACTCGTATAGAACTCTCCACTTCTCACGAAAAATCTTTAGAAGCCATTGCGATCCGCTTGGATCTTTCGGCTGGTAGAAGCCTCGTGATCGCGGCGGTGTATAGCCCTTTCAATGACAAAATCGTGTTCCTTCGTGACCTCGATGATCTATGTGCTCAGTTGCGAGTTGCAAATGACTCGAATCACTTTGTGATCGCGGGCGATCTTAACGCCAAACACATATCATGGCGTAATACAGTCAACAACAGCAAGGGGTTAGCTCTTTTTGACTGGCTACAGTTACAGGGTGCTATCTTCCGCGCTTCCCTTCTATATTCGGAAATACCGACTTATCATCCGGCTAACTCGAACTTGGACATTGCTTTGGTGGACAGCAGGCTGATCGATCGTATTAACGATGGAACGCAAAGGCTGGGTCTGCTGCCCTATGATAGCGATCATTGGGCCATAACGATTAATCTCTCTCTCCTCGGTTGGAATACATACGTAGAACGAGCCCCCAGAGTACTGAGACTAAATTATCGTTTGACCAAATGGAAAGAATACAAACTCAAACTCCATAATTATATCAACAGCCTAAATCTCCCATCGTTACTTAATGCGTCGATCGAAATGATTAATGCTTCAATAGAGGCCCTCGAGGAAAATATTTCCGTAATTCTGACGAGCTGTACACCTACCGTGGAGGCTCTGAACTGCCCGAGAGAATATGACGACCGACGCATTAATAAGCTCAAAAAATTTAAATCCAAACTTATCACCAGATTATTTCGTTTATTGCGCCTTCGCGACAATTTAACTCCAATACAGTCTAACATGATCAAATTTTATAAATCAATAATTCAGCGTACCAATTACAGACTCAAAAAACTCTACTCTGCAGTTGCAAATAAATTCTGGAACGACAGACTGTCCAAACTAGATACTCGTGATTCCATTAAGCTACACCCTTTTATAAACAGAATTATAAATCCAAAAAACATTGACTCAATTCCGCCACTAAGAGGCGCGATAAACGACGATTTTCTTTGGTCTGAATCCGGAATAGATACATCGACACTCCAGAAAATAGATAATAACTATGTAGTGTCAAGCACTGACGATCGTTTGACCTTACTTGGGGTGCACTTTGCAAGAGTACATACAAAAAATCTGACTCCTACAACCGAGGAAGAGAGGAATCACGAGCACGAGGTAAAGCAGACTTACGATCGAATACGGGATTCGCGTGAAAATATCAATTGGCAATTCGCTTCGCTACACGAACAGATCTGGCCTTCAATTCACACAAACTATCTAATAACTCCCACAATGATCTTACGAGCCATCAAATATCTTAAAAACAAAAGATCCACCTCGTTCGACGGCATACCAAACGTCGCCATCAAACGCCTGCCAGGCTCCGTTATTGAATACCTCACGCTAATTTTTAACGCATGTTTACGTCTGTCTTACTTTCCCATTCGTTGGAAAACGGCCAAGCTCATCCCATTGCACAAAAAAGGGAAAAACCTTTACGACTTAAATAATTACCGGCCGATCAGTCTGCTGCCAAACCTGGGCAAATTGTTCGAGATCATGATTAACATACGTTTGAATCATTTTGTGCGGTCCAATAAATTAATTTCTGATTATCAATTTGGTTTCAAACACTCGCACTGTACGGTTCATGCTATTGCGAAATTGACTCGCGACATTGCCGACTCGCTCAACATCTCAGCTGTGACTGGGGCTTGTTTAATTGACCTCGAGAAAGCATTTGATACTGTTTGGACTACGGGATTGATAGTTAAATTACACAAAATGAATTTCCCCCCCGAGTTGTTGCTTCTAACTGAGAACATGATCACTGGCCGCGCTTTTAAAACTTTTCACAATAATACTTTTTCCGTTCGTACTTTCAATATTTTAAATGGTCTGCAGCAGGGCGCCGTAAATTCTCCTCTACTATTCAACTTATACTTCTCTGATATTTTAAACAATTTTAACAAAAGTAACGATACTTGCAAAGCTTTGGCCTTTGCTGATGATTTAATCATCTATAAATCCGGCGTTGATCCTCTCGACATTCAGTCACACTTGCAGAGGGCTTTCGATTTTGTTGTCTCGGCGTGTAACATGAAGAAGGTGAGAGTAAATATGCTCAAATGCGAGACTATTCTATTCATTAGGCCCACGTCCCAAATTAGCAAAAAACAATACAGGCTCTCAAAAAATTTTTCGATTCACGCGACGGAAAGATATGACCTTTTAATCCCTCGGCTGAAAAAGGTCAAATATTTGGGTGTAATTCTCAACGAACACTTAAACTATAATGAACACGCCAACTACTGTCTCGGGAGAGCAAAAGGTATAGCATCTAAATTGGCTCGCCTCTTCTACTCAAAACACCTCGGTGAGAATGTCAAACTACTCCTTTACAAGCTTTATGTCAGGTCAGTACTATCTTATGCGATCCCAATCTGGTTCTCAATTTCGCCTTATGTGATGGAGCGCATTCGCACCTTCGAGAGGAAAATATTCCGGGCGATCACGGGTCTTCTCATGCCCAGACGTATGTCGGATGGTACCAAGCGACACTTCCACAATCATACAATTTATAGCAGGGTTGACTGTTCGCGGTTTGATATTTTTGCACTTAAACTCACCAGAATGTTTATCCTTAAATCTTTGCACTCAAACTCTGACAATCCTCTCATCACCTCGTTACATACAATGTCGGACGAGGAGGCTAGGAAGGCTCGCGAAAATGGATTTCTCTCTACTGCTGCCTTTCCCTATCTCGACAGAGAAGGATACATTCAGGATTTTCGCTCCAAAATTCCCATCATATACTATACGCATAGAAAAAGGGCCTCGCTTGCTCTTCTATACGATCCTTTGGTAGTTTCTGCCGATCTATCACAACTGCAACATTCTGTATCTCTTCCTCCACGGGATACTGTCCAAAAGCATTATAATTATCTCGATAAATTACCATGGCTTAAATCTTGACCGATCGTCGTACTCTGAACCGAGCACTTCCATTATCTTAGTTTAAACTCTGTATATACTCTTTAGTCCATAACATAGTTAGATTGGTATATCTACTTTAAGTTACTTTAAGAATATCGTTGATGTCAACAACATCCTTTACTATCCTCTTGATTCGTATGGAACGTTATTCAGTATAATTTCATGCCACTTGTATTCGCAAGCACGGTAATTTTTCTTTATCATGGATTTCTTTACTTATTTAATTCTTCCATCGTCTAATTCTTGGCCACTAATCCGTGCAATTTTTCTTATTTATTTTGGTCAAGATCTCATCATTGTTCATTTTATTTTACTTAGTATATTGGCCGTGCCAATATCTTCTCCCCCCACCCCCCTTTTTTATAATTGTTAATTGTTTTGTCAGTCCTGGTACCTCTCTGTAACGAAGATGCCTTTTTTGATGATCATATCAAATCTTTTGGGGCGTAATACTAATCATTTAACTTTATCATACAGCGCAAATTGATTCTTTCTTGTATTGTATAATTTCCGTTCTCCTGCGAGAAGTCGCTAATGTGCGACCATACAGGAGTTATATAATTGTATGTTTATGCTATCCTAGCATCATGTATATATGTATGATTGAATAAAGGAACTGTTCTATGCACTTGACTTTCTACCTCGCGATTCGTTAAAAGAGCTGCACATACAAATCGAACTAAAAGACGAAGAGAGAGAACGCTGCAGATCGAAGCCAGGGAGATAACGCGATTTGGGTGGCGAGAGTGAGGACATCGGCGTAGGCACCAGATTTCTAACATCTCTATAGTAAAAACAGAATAAACTCCGGCAGAATTACCCCCACCACAAGGGGAGATTCTCCTTGATGAAACGGAGCGCGCGACGAGACAACAATGTAATACAATGTCTCGCTCCTCCAACCAAACTAGTACGAATATTTGAATGCTACGACTTTGTCGGGTGCTTCCTTTAAGAGGCTGAGCGAGTGGATTCCAAGAAACAAAATGGTGCGAAAAGGCGGTTGAAAACGAGAAGCTCCGCCGCCGAGGTGCCAGGTCTGACGAGCCGCACGGTACCTAACAACACGACAAGGAAAACAAGGGAATGGTTATTATACAATGTACCAAAACAACTCCCTACATCGCCTCAATCGCTGGATATTAATCCGATAGAAAATCTTTGGCATATTTTAGATTTAAAAATTCCAAAAAAGAAAATTAAAACTAAAAATGACCTAAAAGCAATGCTTTTAGAAGAGTGGTCGAACATTTCAACGGAAATAACGCAAAAACTTGTTGAAACGATACCTAATCGATTACAGGCTGTAATTAAGGCCAAAGGCATGCACACCAAATATTAAGTAATTTCACTATTGTTCATAGTGTTTATTACTGTGCTTTCCTCAGTAACATTGTACGTATGCCAATACTTTTTTGACTATGGATTTTTCGTTTTCTTGACTTCATTTCCTTATAACAAATGATTGAGAGTTTTCAGCACACATACTATTTATGTGTGTCAAAAGACACTAATAAACATATGTTGTATTCCGTGTATAGTTAACAACACTTTATTAAAGAAGAACAATGGCTCGCTCGGAGTTTTAACAAGTTAATTCTATAACGTCGCCGCGAGACGCGTACCGTCAGAAATTCTATACAAAATTCATCGTTTTCGGGAATGGACTAACCTTTTAAGGGCCTTGAGGTAGTGTGGTGGGAGGTTCGGATGACTCCGACTTCTCGTGACTAAGGTTCCAAAAGGGCGATCGCTTTTCCCAGTGACTTTCGCGTAGACCAAAGGTCTCGAAAACATATTTTGAAGGAAAAGCGATGACGGAATCAAAGGTGAGTAATAGTTCCCTTTTGGACCTTGAATCACGTTGGTAATATTTACAACTAGTATCTTATTATTAAAGATAGTGAATCTAAAGAAAACAAGAACTGAGTCGGTATCCAACACCTCTCCCATTTAAATTATGCATGATAATGTATAATTCGCAACGGAAATAACAAAAATCTTAATATTTATGATATATAATAAATCAGAGGCTTAAATTTAATATAAAACGTAATTGGAAGTTATAGTAATTAACAGATATAGATATTAATATTATAAAAATGTATGACTCAATATGTAATAAGATATAATATAATAAGATAATAATGTAATAAGATATAACATATATAAAATAGGGAAAGAAGTATAGAATAATATTTTGAGAGAATAGTTCGTGAGGCTAAGAATGATTTAAGGTATAATATCAATGTAAGTATTAGAGCGGGATTGCGCTTCTCCGTGGTTTTATGTTTCGGCTGGAATCGTGTCGCTGTTGTTCCACGAGGATGTTTCCTGGGGTTGACGCATTTTCACCTCTGTCCTGTGGCTGTTCCTGGATCCTCGGAAGATCTCGTCTGGAGTGATAAGATACGGAGTCTCTCGAAGATTCACGATACTCTGTGCGGATGTCGGAATCGAAAGTGCAGTTGACGAAGATCTTAATCATTGGAGGTATCCTCTCTCCATTAGTAGGGCTTCTTGTAAAACAAAACAATCGTTTCAAGAATTGGAGACAACCACACCAACGACAACAATTTCCACGGATTATCAAAGACAGTATGGCACCCAATACACATAGTACAATAGTGTACCATGTTGTATGTTTTACAATAAATGGTTCCTTGAGCCGCTTTGTAATAATTTCGTCGAACTCGTTGAGTTTTTTATCTGCATATTTTAAATCTGCTAAATCAATGTTAGTGATTTTTACTGGTTCCAATGATGTTGCTTCTAACTTGGGAAGATTCACTGGTAGTATGCAGCAGTCGTGGTCGATTATATTAACTGATGGAACATAATGTGTAATGTTCATTCCGCTTCCCGTTGTCTCCAGTGAATAATAGTTTGTGTAGCCCTTGCACTGGCTTTGTAGTTTTAGGATTCCAGTTTGGTGTAGTACAACGTCTTTCATATAGTGTTTTTCGCCTTCACATATAACCGTAAGAGTGGTTGGTTTATGTAAAACGTAGATCCAATGGTTGTTATTGAGGTTGTAGGGACAACGGTTTACGATCCGGCCTCCGCCATTGTTCAACTTCGGACGGTTGACCAAGTGCGGGGCCTGTTTGTTATTGGGAATTTAACGAAGTTCTCAAGCTTCGGGTCCCGCGGGTCTACGACCGTCCGCGGTGGACACGGGCCGGATCGTGGGCCGTCAGAACGATAAATCCTATTGTCTAGGTGGGTACTTCGCCTCGAGGCGGCCGGGCCTTGAGGGGTGTTCACCAGATGTGGAATATTCCATACTGGGGGGCACCCCCATGGCCTACGGACGTTCGAGGCAATCTTAGCAATTATTTTGGGACTGTTACGAATCACTTCTCCTATACTCTGCTCACAGTCCTTCTCCTGTCATATTTCTTTCTTAAATCTTTTCCAGACTTCCCATCTGCCTACTTTCACCCTGTAAATCATCTTTCAGATTCGTCACTTGGCCTTCTCAAAAATTCACTACTTCTGCTTAATCCTTGTCCATATTTTTTAGTCACGTACCTCAACTTTCATTACCTTCCTTGACTTTCCTATCGTAAATCTTTCTCTTCCGACCGTTCCTCGAATATCCGAACCTGACACGTGCACTTCTTGACCGTTTCCCTCTCTTCCTTAACTTCTGAATTTCCTTCTTCCAACCTTCGACTTCTAATAGGTCGAACTTTCGACCTATTAGAAGTCAAGTTAATACAAAATTCTCGGATTCGTCAGTTCCCTCCCCTGTCGAACTTCCGACTCATCGTCCTTCCGATCTCTTGCCCGAAAACTCACTTGAACACAAACCGCGATAGCTGTCGCGGCGCATCGTCGCGAAATACTTTTTATTCCGACTGTCAAACGTGGAAACTTTCTGTACAGCCTGTACCTAGGTACTGTCATAAACCGTACCTAGGCGCAAACCGGCAAAGTAAAAATCGGCAGAATCGTCACCAAGTGGTGACCAAATGTTTCCACGTTTGGCAGAAAAATTGTACCCCTTCTCCTGACTCACCAAGACTACCCCTTAAAAACCTTTCTATAAAAGGACCGAGCGCATCGGCTCGGGCTCTCTCTAACGCTACAGTATTGCCATTGAAAACATCACGTTACTCGGAATTTCACATTTTTGTTGTACATCATTTGTATAGTAGTTTAAGCCTTGTAAATATATCAAGTAAACTCAGTGGACTTATTTAATTCAACTACCGATCGAGCATCCGCGATCGGAACGCCAAGAAGCACCTTCTACGGCGTAACATTTGGTCCTTCGAGCCGGATTCGGCGGTCTACTGGAACTGCAGCCCACGGATCCGAGTCCATTGAGAAGCAACAACGTTCCTGCAGCAGCGGAACGTCGAAGGCATCTACGAGGCAACTACTTACTAGAAACAACCCAGACAAGCTGAGCAATCAAGCGGAGAGCAGCATCGTCGAGACCACTAACATCCAGTCATCGACCGTAAGTCATACTATCGTCTCCCCAAATCAATTGCAATCCATTCAAGATGGCTACTGATCTAAAAACTCTCGAGCGTCAACGCGCCGCGGTTAAGGGAAAACTCACGCGATTAAGCGGAACGATTGACGACTCAACCGAAACAGTCGATCTCAAATGTCGCCTCGATTCATTAAAACAAATCGACCAACAATTCGACGCGATACAGTTCCAAATCGAGGGCCTAGACGATGCGTCCGATCACGAATCCACGCGTGCGGAATTCGAAGCTAAGGTACACGAAATTACGGTTAAAATCAACGAAAAACTCGTCAGGAACAATCCCAACCCAGCAGGGATTCGCACGCCTTCACGGAGCGAAACTCCAAACGTAGCACCGCACAATTTATTGTCACGGGTCAAAATTCCAATGTTTTCCGGCGAATACGACGAGTGGGCTAGTTTCCACGACACATTTAAAACGGTCGTACACGACGACGACTCGACACCCGCAGCCCATAAATTTCAAATATTAAAATCTCACTTGACCGGACCGATAACCTCGATAATGGCTGATTTACCAGCCAGCGAGGAGAATTATTACGTAGCTTGGGAAATGTTGATCGAAGAATGTAGCAAGCCGCGACTCTCAATTCAAGCCCATATAAAAGCCCTTGTAGATCTAGAAGAATTAACGCGAGAGTGTCCGGTGGCGTTAACGAAACTAGCCCGCGAGGTCGATGCTCGAGTACGATCGCTGAAAGGTCTCCGTGTTCCCGTCGAACACTGGGACGACATGTTAGTTTTTCTAGTAGCACGGAAACTAGATCGAGTCACACGCAGAGCTTGGGATCGAGGTCTTGAAAACGCGGATCGTCCATCATTTGCACAGTTCGTCGCATTTTTAAAGAAACAATCTCGAAGCGATGACGTAGATTCGGCAAAGAAACCAAATAAGCCGTCGTCGTCAGGTAGCAAGGCCAATTACAAGGGTTCGCACTCAGGTACCCGCAAGACACAAACATACACAACGGTCGCGTCGAATACATCGTGTTTTCTTTGTAGCGACGACCACGCTATTTGGAAATGTACGAAATTTTTGCGCATGACCGTCGGGAAGCGGTATGAAACCGTACAGCAGGCGCGAGTCTGCACTAATTGTTTAAGAAAGGGCCACCCGGTTAGTGAATGTAATAGCTCGGGGTGTCGAAAGTGCGGTGACAGACACAGCACGTTGCTGCACGTAAACGACACTAACGACGAAAAACCAGCAAGTAACTCGCGAGAACCAGAGGTCGCGGGTTCGGAGCGCAAGGCGCTAACAGCAGTAGGGACTTCGGAGATATTGCTCGGTACCGCGCGCATACTGATTTTCGACAAGCAAAATCGAGGGCATGAATGTCGTGCCTTACTAGATAGCTGTTCCCAAAATAACTTCATCACCGAAGAACTTGCAACGAGATTAAACCTCCCGAGAAAACCCATAAATTTGAGCCTCTCCGGAATAGGGCAAACAGTATCTCAGTCGTCAGAACTAGTTACCACAACCATAAAATCCAAACGAGAGTCATTTGAGCGAAATTCCGCATTCTTTATTCTCACGAATATAACTAACGCAATACCCGCGAGACAAATTACAAGGCGATATTTAAATATTCCGAAGAATATCAAACTCGCCGACCCAGATTTCCACAGACCGAGCAAAATCGACGTGCTTCTAGGAAACCAATTATTTTTCGAATTATTGTCAATCGGACAAATTCGCTTAACCAACGGAGGTATTATACAAAAGACGCGTCTGGGGTGGATAGTAACCGGCGACGTGCTGAACGCCAGTTCCAGCAAATCATCCGGTCAATGCTACCTGGCTCAGACGAACATAGAAAGAGAGCTGCGGAAATTCTGGGAAATCGAGGAAACGGAAAAGACCGTTCACCCATCCGCAGAACATTCGATGTCCGAAAGTCACTACCTGGCTAACACGCGTCGCGACCCTTCAGGCAGGTACGTGGTTCGGTTGCCATTTCGAGAAGGCACACGCAACCTCGGAGATTCACACAGCCAAGCTATGCGTCGTCTTCTTGCGCTCGAGCGCAGATTACAACATAATTCAGCTATCCGCGAACAATACGTGACTTTTTTAAAGGAATATGCGTCCCTGGGACACATGAAAGAAATCCCAGACTCACGAGAGGAAAGAGAGCGTGGTTATTATTTACCTCATCACGCGGTGTTTAAAGCAAGCAGTAGAACCACCAAACTCCGGGTAGTATTCGACGCGTCCGCGAAAACAGCTACCGGAGTGAGCTTAAACGATTCCCTTCTGACCGGGCCAACGATACAAGATGATTTATTTGCTATAGTATCACGATTTAGAACACACGCAATAGTCATTTCCGCGGATATAGAGAAAATGTATCGCCAAATTCGCGTCCATGACAAGGACACAGAATTTCAAAAAATATTATGGCGAGAAAATCAGAATACACCGATCCGAGCGTTTAAATTAACAACGGTTACCTACGGCACCACGGCCGCGCCCCACCTTGCCATCCGAACGCTGCATCAACTTGCTGACGACGAAGGAAGCAAGTACCCGGTGGCAGCAAGGGTATTCAAGAAGGATTTTTACGTCGACGACCTCCTAACCGGTTGTAGTAATATCGAGCAAGCGCGAAGTACGATCTCGGAACTAATACAATTCGCGTCCTTAGGAGGGTTCAAACTCAGACAATGGGTATCTAACGAACCCAGCCTAGTCAAGGGTTTAGATTCCGCACCAAACGTAAAAAAGGATTTCGAACCGTCGGAAATAAAACGTACAGAACGTCAATGATTTGTTTTACGTGGAGCACCTGCCTTGCGGCTTAATCCCCACGGCCCCCATGGGCGCGGGATCGAGATACGCTCGATCAACGCGTACGTGCCTAAGCAGCGTACTACCAGTCTTAACACGAAGCTTGTGCGTCACACTGGACGGAGCGGAGACTTTCTTAACTCCTACCGGCTCTGCAGGCCGGCACCCGAGATGGAAGGTTTACTGCATCTCACACAGCGACATCCGTAGCATAAGCCCGCCAATGTCTCGCCAGCATTTGGCTCTTGAAACTTTCGCCCCCACGATGGACCTACCCACGGCTGGGCCGGAGTGGGCTAAAACTCCGTGGGCAACCCAGCCCCCGTGGTACCAATACACCCTTGGTTTGGGAGCACTTGACTCAGGTCGGTGGGGTCGTTAAGCCCAGTAGGGTCTCCCAGGCCACAGAATGGGGACCCTACACCTTGCCGTAAGACAGCTCGGGGACCCCCGGGCGCGCGAATGCCCGTACCTACCCAGAAAAACTGGGTAGGCCCCTGGGGGAACACTACTCGGGTCCGGTGGGGTCGTAAAGCCCAAAGCCGGGGGACTAAACCACTCACGAAGCCCCCACGGCTCCCTGCCGATAATAAAACGTACATTGGGAATATCGTGGGACGCAGGAGCCGATACAATCAAATATTCCGTGGAAGCGATAACAGACTCAACCGCAATTACAAAACGGACCATATTGTCGGAACTTTCAAAAATTTTCGATCCATTAGGGTTACTAGGACCAGTGATTATCGCGGGAAAAATATTCATGCAGACGCTATGGACCACAAACGCGGAATGGGATGAATCGTTGCCTCAGTCCCTGACAACATTTTGGATGCAGTTTAGACGTGATCTGCCGGAATTAACTAAAGTACACGTGCCGCGTAAAGTTATAATCGACAATCCGGTAAGATTAGAATTACACGGTTTTTCAGACGCCAGTCAGAAGGCATATGGAGCCGCCATATACCTTCGATCCATGTCGGACCTAGGAAATTCTATAGTAAGATTGGTTTGCGCAAAGTCGCGAGTCGCACCGCTGAAAACCATTTCCTTACCGCGTCTCGAATTATGCGCAGCCGAGCTACTCGCCAACCTATACCAACGCACAGTCACCGCGTTAAAAACAGATCTTGATCATGTACAATTCTGGACCGATTCAACAATCGTTTTACAATGGGTGAAAATGTCACCACATACTCTAAAAACCTTTGTCGCGAATCGCGTGTCAAAAATACAAAGAATCGCTCAAACCGTGGAATGGTTTCACATCCAATCGAAAGATAATCCAGCGGATTTCATCTCGAGAGGACAAACCGCGGTAGAGCTCCGGGTGAACAAGCTTTGGTTTAACGGTCCAGAATGGTTGACGCAAGAAAGAAGTTCGTGGCCGAGACAATTAGTACAGACAACTGTCGAATCATTACCGGATTTGCGAGTCGTCAATACAACATGCATTACGATCAAACGGGAACCGCATATATTCGAACGTTTTTCAAACATTTCTCGCTTGAATCGCTGCGTGGCTTACTGTCGACGATGGCTTATTTCAAGACGCACATATGACCATAATCATGCAAATACAAGCATCAGCATTTCACGAAGAGATACAAGCTCTGCGCGCGAAACGAGATATAAAGAAAAGTAGCAAATTATTACGACTACATCCTTTTCTGGATGAACGCGGAATACTTCGAGTGGGCGGACGACTCAAACACGCACCCTTGACGTACGATGCGATACATCCGATCCTTTTACCGCGTGCCCACCATGTAACGAAACTCATTGTAACCGACGAACATGTGAGGTGTTGGCACGCGGGCACGCAGGGCACGCTCAACGCAGTTCGGCAACGGTACTGGCCGATAGACGGGAGAAACCTAACAAGACAGATTATACATCAATGCATCCGATGCTTTCGCACCGAGCCAGTCTCTTTTCAGCATGTAATGGGAAATTTACCGCATAATCGAGTCACTTTCAATAGAGCCTTTTCCAACGTCGGTTTAGACTATTGCGGTCCCTTTTATGTGAAGGAAAGAAAGTTCCGAAACACCGGAAAAATCAAGGCATATGTGGCTGTATTCGTCTGCCTTGCCACTAAGGCAATTCATTTAGAATTAGTGACCGATCTATCGGCCGAAACGTGCCTGGCGTGTATTAAAAGATTTGTTTCACGACGAGGCAAGCCTCACAACATTTACTCCGACAATGGAACCAATTTTGTCGGCTCACGTAATGAGATGGCGGAAATACAAGCAATTATAAATGCAGCCGATTATAATAAGAGTATCAATCGTCGTTTATCCGAAGACAGCATCGCGTGGCATTTTTCACCGCCAAGGTCACCTCATTTTGGAGGTTTATGGGAAGCGGCGGTAAAGAGCTTCAAGTCTCACCTGCGAAAAACGGTCGGTAACACCCTATTCACGCTCGAGCAGATGAATACGTGTATAATAGAGATCGAAGCCATTTTGAATTCCCGTCCACTGACACCGATCTCCTCCGATCCCAACGATCTCTTGGCCCTATCCCCAAGTCATTTCCTCATAGGCGATAGTATGAGGAACGTACCCGAGGTCAATCTCGGAGATGTGCCGGTCAATCGTCTGTCGCAGTGGCAACAGGTCCAGCAGGTGAAGCAACACTTCTGGACGCGCTGGCAGCGAGAATATCTGCACGAATTGCACACTCGCAGCAAATGGCACACCGGAAATCTCACAAACGTCCCACTCGGTACCATGGTACTGATGAAAGAGGACAACATTCCACCCCTCCAGTGGAAGCTTGGACGAATTATCCAGGTGCATCCAGGAGACGATGGCGTCATCCGAGTCACCAGCGTCAAAACCTCCTCGGGCACTTACAAGCGTGCCATTAGAAATCTGTGTCCCTTGCCCCTGGAGGCGACACCGACCCCTGCCATTACCACTACATAATCCCATTCGAACTCAGACGAAGTTAGTTTAAGTATCACACTCGCAATAATCTAAGTTACTAATATAAGCGATCTTAATGTAATTCATACATTCGTACACTACCGCATTTAACATATTGTTGAACACGACCGTTCAAGGGCGGCGGTATGTCGCGGCGCATCGTCGCGAAATACTTTTTACTCCGACTGTCAAACGTGGAAACTTTCTGTACAGCCTGTACCTAGGTACTGTCATAAACCGTACCTAGGCGCAAACCGGCAAAGTAAAAATCGGCAGAATCGTCACCAAGTGGTGACCAAATGTTTCCACGTTTGGCAGAAAAATTGTACCCCTTCTCCTGACTCACCAAGACTACCCCTTAAAAACCTTTCTATAAAAGGACCGAGCGCATCGGCTCGGGCTCTCTCTAACGCTACAGTATTGCCATTGAAAACATCACGTTACTCGGAATTTCACATTTTTGTTGTACATCATTTGTATAGTAGTTTAAGCCTTGTAAATATATCAAGTAAACTCAGTGGACTTATTTAATTCAACTACCGATCGAGCATCCGCGATCGGAACGCCAAGAAGCACCTTCTACGGCGTAACAATAGCATACACCTCGAACAACAGTACCGCCATTCTTACCCACACACACCACTAGTAGTATATTTCGAATAAGTGTATATAAAGTATTAATATATATTAAGTATCATCTAGTCAACATCAACGTGTTCCAATTTCTTATTCAACAACGAGCGAAATCAATTCTGTCACGAGAAATCGTATACAGAATCGCGTTCGGCCATCACCGACTATTAACGTATCGCGGATTTACGACCCGCGTGGATCCGGTATCCTTATACCGCGTCCCGGTGAAAGGTCGCGCGCAGTTCGCGACAGTTCAACATCGTCGTGAACAGGGACCCACCTAGACAAGGATAAAAGTTGAGTTCCCCTACCCTCGAAGGACAAGAGTAGGGAAGCGAAATTCTTGAAAGGAGTAGGGAGGACCGAGGTTACGAAAAGGGTAACTCGCGGTCCATCGAGGAGAATTTCGGAAGCGCCCTAGTAGTAACAAACGTACTTGTAAATATATTTCGTAAATAAAGTCACTGAACGTGAAAGAAAGAACATAACTTCCAAAAGGTATTTCCACGTCTCGATGTTCGCCTTGACAGTCCTTGTTGTACAGTCTTCTGGGATGCGTTTTACATGCGGTAACAGCAACTGCACCTCACAT
Source organism: Cerceris rybyensis (assembly GCA_910591515.1). Classification (NCBI taxonomy): domain Eukaryota; kingdom Metazoa; phylum Arthropoda; class Insecta; order Hymenoptera; family Crabronidae; genus Cerceris; species Cerceris rybyensis. Next base: position 1,126,150 of record OU342789.1, read on the forward strand.
GTCGGAATTTCGGCAGTTTTGCTTGTGTGTATGTTCGTACATACGTACCTCCCTTCCAAAAATTCGTTGCAATCAGATAAATCTTGCATGGAGGAAAAGAGGATTTTGTTTTCGGATAGAAGTAGGTATTTATATCTAGGTTCGATGTAGGAGAATATAGAAAAATTTTGATGTTGGATTGGCAAGGAAATCAAGTTGTACAGAATGAAGAGCGTTCGTTTTACGAGTGGGACTTGTAGAGCAAATATTATGATGTCTGTATTCACGATTGTGTGTACATTTATTAATTGATAGTACGAAGGGATATTTTCTCTACTTGGTGTTAAAATTAATTCTTGGCTGCCCTTGTATTTTCTAAGTTCGTCTAACAGAATTTTCGGTGTTATTATTGATGGAGACATAATATTATGACGAGCAAGGTTAATAGTCTCTATGTATTTGCTGTATTCACTTGTAATTCTAGTTGTTAAGGTTAATAAGGTTGTAATTTGTTGTGCCACGATTGCTTCTAGATTGAGTCGTGACAAGTGGGAGTTGGTTTGTTCAGAAAATTCATTTATGCGTCTAATATTCTCGTTCATTGATTTTTCACTGTTTTTTAGCGACAGGAGCGAGTTGTTGAAGTTTCTTATAGTACTGGAAATTCTTTGTACCTGAGACTTTAAAAGTGTTTGCGTTTGTTTATCGTCGTTCAGAAGCATATTAATACTGTCCGTATAATATTGTGCATCGTCTGCGTCGGGAGTTCCGAATAACCAATTGAGTGCGTATGACACTCCGTTAATTAATCCACGTTTGTTACGACTGTTAGAATTTGTGTCAATAAGGTCATGTAAGATTTCATGTTTGTTGTCGATGTCTTGCAACTCCTCACTGATGATTCGTAAAGTTTGTTCGCAATGAAAACTGACATGATTACGGTCCGATTGATCTTTGAAAACTAATGAACAAAGGTTTTGAGATTTAAGATGATTAGATTTCAGTATTGCCTTCGCTTGATTTAAGTAGGTAATGTTAATATGTGTTAACAGAGTGAGCTTGGAATTTGATACCTGAACAACTCCTTTTTTGTCGTAAAATATACCGCTCGAATTAGTGATTTGAGTGTTAGAATAATAGTGGCTAAGGATTTGATTAGGAAGTAGAAGGAGTAATAGAAGAATCCGTGTCATCTGAAAAATAGGGTTTTAATAGGTTAGTATGATATGTTGATTTCTTGTTGCCTACTTGAATTTCTACCGTATTATTTGGAAAGACTCTTACTATTTTGTATGGATCGTTAAAATTTGATGTTAATTTTTTCGACAATCCAGGTTTTATTTGCTTCCGATAAATACATACTAAGTCGTTCTTTTTAAATTCATGTGCATTTGATTTTTTGTCGTAATATTCTTTACTTTTAGCTTTCGAGTTAAGAAGGTTTTCTTTGGCTATTTTAAACGATGTGTTTAATTTATGTTGTAGAGATTGAATATAATCATCGTAGGTATAACGAAACTTAGGATCTTGGGAGATAGAAGAGGGTAAATATGCCTTGTAGCCAAATAAGAGTTCATGAGGAGTGAATCGTGTAGATTTGTGAATCGATGTGTTATAACTAAATATAGCGAATGGTATGTATTCGTCCCAATCTGATTGGTTGGGTTTAATGTAATGTTTCAAATAGTCTTTTAATGTTAAATGGTATCTTTCTAACGCTCCGTTTGTCTGTGGATGATAGGGAGTTGTAGATATGTGTTTTGTTTTGAAAAGATTACTCAAATTTTTTATTAAATCAGACATAAAATCCGGACCTTGGTCGGTTAAAAATGTTTGAGGTATTCCGAAATTCATGAAGTGTTTAGTTAATACTTTCGCGATCGTTAAGGCTTCATGATTTGGTATTGCTTCAGCAAAACTAAATTTGGTTAAATCATCCTGTGCCGTAAGAATGAATTTATTTCCTGATTCAGTTAACGGTAACGGTCCTACGATATCGATGGCTAATCTCTCGAATGGTTTTCCGGATGTCGTGGTAATTTCCATAGGTTGACGGGTCGGTTTAAAGTTAGTTTTATTAATTTGACAAGAGTGGCAAGATTTAATGTATCCTCGAATATCCGATTTCATGTTTGGCCAGAAATAAGTTTCTTTTATCCTTGAGTATGTTTTGTTAAATCCGTTGTGGCCCGATAATTTGCTATCATGATTTTCCTTTAGAATATGCGTAATTTCCTCATTGTTCTTAGGGATGATTTTGGATAGATCAAAAATTTTAATATCGTTATGAGGAAATATGAACTTTAGCATTTCGAACAACTGTTGCGTTTTAATATTAGAATGTTTCTCTGGGGGAACTAAAATGAATTTCTTATTTTGAATCATTGATTTCAAATTCAAGAGTGATTCGAAAATATTTTTGTACTCTAATTTATCGAAATGGTGATTCACGGGATATAGTATATATACGATTTGGTCGCTATTTTCTAATTTAGATATGCCGTTTATCTCAGGTTCTAGATTTGATGTTTCGAAATTTGAAGTTATGTAGTCTGAATATTGATTTTCCTCGTCTAAATCTTGGGACCATAGTAATAGAATGGGGTCTTTAATTTTTACGAGGGGCTTGCTTTCTTTTTTATAAACTATTACGTCTTGATTGGTGTAATGGAATTTAATGAAGTCTTCATAGCCTAAAGAATTTTTAGTAGTTAAATAAATTTTCTCATGACTTTCTAGTGGAAGCCTAGATAGGCCATCGGCATTGGAATTTACGCGACCTGGCTTGTATTTAATTTCGTACTGATACTCGTTCAATCGTAATCGCCAACGAACTAATTTTGACGAAGGATTTTTACAGTTGAGAAGCCATTGTAATGGCCGATGATCTGAATATATTGTAAAAGTGCGCCCATATAAATATTCTAAAATGTTCCACAGAATTTATTATGGCTAGTATGTAAGAAAAACTAAAAACTCTATTATATGAGAGGAAATACAAGTCTATTCGATAATATTCGTTGTCACGGAAAGATGCTTGCTACAGAAGGGCTCCGAATGGAATACTCTCCTCGTCTCAAGTCGTCCCTTTCGTCCCCGGCAGGACGGTCCCTGGGCCTGAAGTGGTTTATGACTTGGAGGAGAGAACAGTGTCAAAAGACAAACTCCAGACGTTCAGCCTCTCAAATACCCAAGTCTTACAAGTAGTTCCTTTTCTGTGGTGGAATAGTTTTGTTCCGATTTATTTAGTGTACGTGAGTAATATGCGATTGGCAGATCTTTCTTATCTTTGACCTGCGAGAGAATACTGCCGATCCCTACATTATATGCGTCACAAGTAAGGACAAATGGCTCGGAGAAATCTGGATATTGCAGCAGAGGTTTTTCTACAAGACTTTGCTTAACACGTTGAGTGCTACGCCGATTTCGCTATACTTTTCGCTCAGGCGGCAGCGCGTGAGCACTTGATAGCGAACGCTCGACTAAAGAGTATACACAAACGATAACTTTGTTACTCTGTATCCATTTCGTTTGGACTGTCGAAATGGCGCATAAAGTTAGAAAATACTGTGCTGAATGTTACAGCACAAATGCAAACACGATCGGACGCCAGTTAGCGAGGAAAAGAGCAAAGAAAGTTGTTACATACTGTAATATGTGCAAATCACAGCCACATCTTTGTTTAAAGTGTTTTAATAAACTTCATTAAATATTAACATACATTTTTTAATTGTCATTAATAATTTAACCCTTTACAATGCCGGTCTCGTGCACCGACGTGAACCAAACGAGAAGTTCGCTGTTAGTCCCCAGAATCCACGTCGTCCAAACGAAAAATCGATTGTCAGTCCCCAGAGACCAACGCCGCCTGAACGGAAAGTTCACTGTCAGTCCCCGGGGAGTGACGTAGCACTCAACGTGTTAAGCTTCTGAAAGGTTTCTTCCTGTTCTTTATACCAATTAAAAATCATATCCTTTTTTAACAAAGTTGTCGAAGGCTTGGTTATTGTAGAAAAATTAGAAATGAATCTACGATAATAGCCTACCATGCCAAGAAATATTTTGATATGTTTCTGATTTTCTGGACGCGGCATATTATTAATTGCTTCGACCTTTTTCGGGTTTGGCTCTACCCCTTTGTTAGAGATCACATGCCCGAGATATTCGCATGACTGTTTCAAAAACTCGCATTTATCCGGCTGGAGTTTTAATTTATGTTGTAATGTACCGACCCTCCGCTTAGTTAGTATATAAGATATCTATAAGAATATTTTATAAGTGCAAATATTTCATACGCAGCTAAACTAACTTCCGTCATCACCTCTGACTCACTACTCCAAATCCAAACCTCCTAGTTTTCCATTCCGACCTTTCAACTCCCTAGCATCGTCATCGCTCCTTACTCATCTCCGAAATCACCGTTCTAACAATAAGTCCGAAATCCTACTTCTTATTTTGACCTTCGCCTTGCATCCATCATTATCACTACTCCCACTCCTTCTCCAAAAGTCCCTTAAAAACCGCGTATTCTCTGCCCATTGAGAAGTTCATATAGGAGTTCATTCAGTTCACACAGATCATATCATTCTTTTCACTAACTCTATTATACGCTGAATCGCTGTCCGAACGCTGTCCGAACAAATCAGTATTTTAATGTATATAAGTCCAAAAGTTTAAGTTCTCTTTTGTTTCGTGGATCCTGATCGCGAATCACACAATTCGCCATTACAAGTGTTACAAGTGTAATGAGTGAGGTCACTTTGCATCGAAGTGTCCGCGAAAGCGACAAAGTGATAGCGTGGGCGTAGCGAACAGCAGTGCAGTTTCTAGTAATGCGCCCGGGAAAAGTTGTAAGGTAATTAAAATCGGTGACAACAATGTAACGGCACTTATAGATACAGGTAGTGATCTATGTTTAATGCGAGCGGACAAATACATTAGGATCGGCGCCCCGCCTTTAAAAGGAAAAGAGATATGTTTTCGAGGTGTCGGATTGGACAGCAATGAAACCAGAGACTTATACCGGTATAATACCGGTATTTTTCGGTTAGACTTTCATAACCGTTATAGATACCGAAATATCGAAATACCGGTATGACGTCATACCGGTAAATGATAATACCGGTATCTCCAACCGAAATGGAAAATACCGGTATGGTACCGGTATTTTTCGGTTATAGTTTCATATCTTTCGTCGAAACCGAAATACCAGCATGTAATATTACCGGTACCAGGAATTTGTACTGAAATTTAATAATTGCTGTAGCACCGGTAATTTTTGTGGATTTGTTATTTTATTACAATTTCTCGTCCCATTTCAGTACTGATGAGTGGTTAATTTTTCACGCTGGACCACTGCGCGCAGTGGCGACGATCCTAAAGCGACCGTTCCTTTCGCGCTTTTGCGATTATAATTTTTTAGTTTATACTTTTAATTTATTATTATTCTTAGTTATAATTTATTTTTAGTTACAATTTTTAGTTTATACTTTAGTCCTTATGTCCTAGTCCCTATTAAGGACTCCTTAAGCATTATTATTGTTACGTCGTACGGGGAGAAAAGCGCAATCGAGACGAAGCGAAAGTTTGCTGTTCCTTGGGGCCCGGGTGTGGTCGCCAGATTTTTTATTATTCACCAACATTTGGCAACCATCACGCGCCAGGGCGACCAAAACTCCGATCCTTGAGGAATTAGGCAGTCTTCGTTTTGAATGAACGTTTCCGTTAATCAGTTGTGCTCTGTCTGCGGGTGGTAAACGGGGACTTCGGCCCGAACGGTCCCATCGACCAACGCTGACTCGCGATGACAAATCGGTCATAAAACGCACCCTTGAAGGGAGATTCTGCCGCACTGTGGAATGAATCGACAATCTAACTGGAAAAAAATAATAACTCGAGAACCGTTCATTTTAGAGAAAAATGTTTTACACAAAAGTTCCATAATATCGTGAAAAGAATGTCACTGCATCGTTAATTTTTTATTTTTTATATTTTTTAATTGTTATTTAATGGTTAACATCATTTTTTATGCGAAAGTCTATAAATTTCTTTACGGACTTTCATTCTACGAAAGAAATAAAGAAACTTTTGCATAAGTCATTTTCTCATTGCACTTTATGTTAAATTTTTCCACTCATTACTTCTACACAATCTAAAGAATATGTAGACGGATTTTCAAAGATATACATTTCGTTGTTTGTTAGTGTAGACATCTGGTCCTTTTGTGACCGCGTGCTCCGCATGTAGTCGGCAGCCGTAATATGTCATAAACTTTAGAAAGGAATAACAACAAAAGGCGGCAGAAAGCGCAGCCTTTTTTTGCAGGAACTGCTTCTACAAGGTTTAAACTAAATACCCTCAAAATGTCGAGGTAATATTTTGATATACATTTGTAGCACAGAAAAACAACTTCCAAAACTAAATAAATTTTATTAATTAATTATAATGTGTTTTGAGTCACAGATCGCTCTTTTCTGCGCTCGCGGAACGTTCTGCCTCGTGGAGCCGATTCTCGTTCGTTTTCGTGCATTCCTCTCTCACACTTACCTTTCGCACCTCATTCGTCGAAACCAATCATACGATAATTTACGCATTCTAATTCGCTCATAATTCACACGTGATCACATTCGCACTTCTCTTGTACTGTTCCCTCTCTCTCTCTCTCTCTCTCTCTCTCTCTCTTTTTCTTCCTTTCTTCCCATTTCACTCACTTTCTCTTTCTCGCTTGCCACAATTTCGGCCATCCTGTATAGTCGACGTCCTCGTCGCCCACGCATCAGTCTATTCGCATAGAATCTCTCTTAATTCACATAATATTCTTACGCTTCGCTTGTGATCGCGACTTCATTCGTTCACGATGCTCCTGTGCAGAAGATACATATTTAAGTCTGTCTACTGGAAGTACATTCTTATACAATCTTTGGCTTTGTTGTTCACCCTGTATATCTTCTACAATGTATCTATCGTTTCCTAAGGCTTTCGTTACTTCGTATGGCCCTTTGTACTTTGGAGCAAGTTTCCTACTCTCACCAGTCGCTGGTGCTTCGCTTCTAAGTAAAACTATGTCTCCTATTTTAAATTGACGCGCTTCTCGACGAGTTTTATTAAATTGCTCGCTTACAACTATTTCATTTTTTCGCAGCTTTTCCGCGACATCAATATGTTCCTCCACACCTAATTGCGCATTCAATTCCTGAATTTCTCTCGTAAGCGGACTATCATAGGGCCCTTTGACCTTGTAATTAAAGATTAACTCAAACGGAGTACATCTAGTAACTTTATGTCGACTGCAATTAATTGCCCATTGAACATCGTGTAATTTTACGTCCCAATCTACATTATCCGACGTATTTGAGGATGTTGCAAGACAGCTTAATATTATGCTATTTATCCTTTCGACCTGACCATTGGCCCGTGGGGCTCCAACGGCAATCTTGACATGTTGTATGTCGTAACGTTTACAGAAGTCTGCAAATGCACCTGCTGTAAAAGCAGTTCCTCTATCAGTAATGATACGGTTTGGCCTGCCATAGTGTCCCATGAATTCACGGAGAAATTTAAGAGTTGAGTCTACGCCTACATCTCGCGTTGCACGTAAAACTACATATTTACTAAATCCACATACAATAGCGGCTACATATTTTCGATCGTTTTCAGTTCTCAACAACGGTCCTAAATGATCCATATGAACTGTCTGAAACGGTGTGTCTCCTTTATCTAACGGGTGAAGAAAACCTGGTTTCTTTCCTGGTGGAATTTTATAATATAAGCAATTAATGCATCTATTAACGTACTTCGCCACAAAATCGCGCATCCCTGGGAAATAATAGTTTTCTTCTACTTTCGATAGCGTTTTATCTATCCCTAAATGAGTTAGTTCTCGGTGAGCTTCGGAAACTACGTCGTATCGTAACTCGCTCGGCACATATAATCGCCATCTACCATTACTAATTTTATATACTCTCGAATCGCGCATGGAAAATCTTTCATGTGTGGCTTGATCGCCTGCCTCTAATTTGTCTCGCACGCTTAAAATTTCCGGATCTGCTCGTTGCATTGCAGCTATCCAATCGGTCGATACAGATATTCCTAGTACGGGTAATCCTACCAAACCGGCTTCTTCGTCCTTCTCAGTTGGATTTCTACTTAATGCATCTGCTATCTTATTTTCTTCTCCTCTTTGGTATTCTATCGTATAATCGAATTCTGACAATCGTACGAACCATCGTCCTATCCTCGGACTTAAATCACGTTTACTACTCAATAGTTTAAGACTATTGCAATCGGTTTTTATTACGAAATGCGTGCCAATCAAATAAACGCGAAATATCTCGAGCGCACATACGATAGCAAGAGCTTCTAGTTCGTAGGAATGATACTTTGCTTCTTCCGGAGAGGTTTTACGGCTAAAATAGCTAACTGGATGCCACTTATTGTCTGACTGTTTTTGTAATAAAACAGCGCCCAACCCTACCGAACTTGCGTCCGTATGCACCTCTGTTTCTGCCTTCGGATCATACATAGCCAGTATGGGTTTGGACAGTAGATGTCGTTTTATTTCGCGGAAAGCATCCGTTTGCTCCTTTCCCCACTGAAACTTTACATTTTTCGCCAGCAAGTCTGTCATGGGTTTGGCAATAACGGTAAACCCTTTAACGAACCGCCTGAAATAACTCGCAAGACCCAAGAAACTACGTACCCCTTTAATATCTACTGGTTCCGGAAAATCGGCTATACTTTTTAGTTTCCTTTTCCCCGGCTCTATGCCCCGTTTTGACACTTCAAAACCTAAATATTCGATACTTTTCTTGAAAAAGTGACATTTTTTTAAATTCAGTGTTAACCCCGCGTTTTCGAGAACGTTTAAAATTTTTTCTAATCGCTCTATCCCTTCTTCGACCGACGTGCTTGGTATAATTACGTCATCAAGGTAGGCCATCGCTATGCCATACCGCATATTCCCTAAAACTGTGTTTATTAGCCGCTGAAACACAGCGGGTGCATTGCACAACCCGAATGGCATACGTTTGAATTGAAATTGGCCATCAGGCGTCACAAAAGCTGTTTTATTTCGTGAATTTGAATCTACCGGTACTTGATAGTAACCGCTGAATAAGTCCAGACTAGTGAAATACTCTTGGCCTTGCAGCCTATCTAACTGACTATCAATGAGTGGTAATGGATATTTATCCTTTACGGTTATTTTGTTGATACCACGGTAATCTATACACATCCTAACGTCGCCTGTCTTTTTCCTCACGAGAATAACTGGACTCGCGAAAGACGAATTGCTATCCTCGATTATATCTGCACTTTTTAAATCATCGAGCATATCTCGCAATTGTTGTCGCTCATGATGCGATAGTCGATAAGGGCGATAGTAAACAGGTTTGTCACTAGTTAAATTAATAGTCATCGCAGCTCGGTCGGTCTTACCGATCTGCTGCATGGTCTTTGCCACCAGTCCGCTATGCTTATCGAGCACCTCGATGAGTCGCACGACCTCCTCGCCGTCCAAATCTGTATCGATGTCGTCCAGTGTCACCGGCTCCTCGTTGATCTCCCTTTGGTACTCCTGTCCTTCGCAAGCTTCTCCGCGTGCAACAGTTTCTCCCGGTTTGATGACCAGATCGTGACCAGTGACGTTCAAAACAGGAACAATAGCACGACCTTCTGGATCAGTTGCAACAAGACATCGTGGTACCATCGGCCCCTTCTCCCGAAGGCCGCCTTCGACGCACAACTCCGCGTCTGGTAGTGTTCCCGCTACAATAATACGACCAAGATAATTATTTGGTATTATCTGCGCTTCACTTGCCTGTAGGACGGTTTTCTGGATCGGTACTGCTGGACTCTGCATCAGCTGATCGAGCGTCGACGCTATCCTGAGTTCCTCGGCCGTGCTTACAAGGAGAGGACCCCAACTGTCCGACTTCGATTTTAACGAGGCTTTGCAAGACGATAGCATATAGGTCCCTAATGATATGTGTAAAATATTAGCCGCAGTTATGCAGTAGTTTTAAAGATATAAGCGATTAAAGTTCATACCTCTTCATATACTATAAATGTAAATTGGGTTACAACAGCTGTGGTGGGGCAGTGGCAGTGGTTTAAAGCTCACGACCTCGAACGTCTTACGTTCAAGTCCCAATGACGGGTAATTTTTTTTTCTATTTTAATTTGATAAAATTGCACACAATGCAGGATAACAATTATCGTACACTTGCAATACATACATTGCTTGCATATATACACCACAGCTGTTGTAACCAGATTCACATTTATAGTATACAAACAGGTACGAGCTTTAATCGCTTATATCTTTAAAACTACTGCATAACTACGGCTAATATTTTACACATATCATTAGGGAGCTACATGCTATCATCTTGCAAAGCCTCGTTAAAATCGAAGTCGGACAGTTGGGGTCCTCTCCTTGTTAGAATGAGAACATTGGAGTGCTCTGTATAGGGGTGTCCAACCAAAAGTGGTACCTCTTGCGCATCATTCGGTACTATGTGTATCTCCGTTCGTATTTCAACGTCATCTATGGAAATAGTGCTCGTAAATACACCCAATGGTTGAACTTGACCGTTACCATAACCACTGAGAGGCTGTAACTTCGTCTCGTAATACGTAATGCCGAATTGTTCAGCCGCGTCCCGACGCATAGTATTTACACTGCTTCCCAAGTCCACGTAACACCTTATTGTTCGACCGTTAATTAGGGCATCTTTGAAATACTTTGTGTGCGTGTTACCGCTCACAAGCATAATTTGTTTACTCTCCGTTCGGCTTGCTTCGGTTGGAATCGTACCGTTCGTACGTACAATGCCGCGCGTAATGTCCTCGTTGACCGCACTTGAAACACACTATCGGCCTATTTACGTTCGAATTTGATTTAAACGCGTGCCCAGTTTGTTTACCGTTCTGACCTTTCGATCCCGACGTGGTCGCCCCGAAGGAATTCGAACTGTATCTATCCGATCGACTATTAACCGTTTCCTTTATGTAAAGACTCCCGCTTTTTAAGTCTGGTAATAACTCGCTCGGTTTACGATATTTATTTAACGGTCCTAGGTAGTCGCGAAAACGAATGTTATTTAAGCCGTTCACTATCCAGTCTATAGCCTCGCGGTCTTCCATTTTGGCTTTATTACATCTCGAAAGTTTTTCATAAAAATATTCAACGACATTCTGACCTGTTTTGCGATGATAGTTCTGCGCTTGTAAACGTAATGGAACAGGATTTTCGTCCACCGGAAAATTTTCTTTCAATAGCGTCTTCCACTGAGCCCACGTGCGTTCCTGCCGAGGTAGGCTGTCCCTCCACGTCCGCGCTACGCCACCCAGCTTGGATAGGGCATAATGTTTGATGGCCACATCATCCCACACGTAGAGATCACCGTATTCCTCGAGTTTATCTATCCATTGCAGCACGTTGAGATCGTCCTTAACCGGATCGAATTCCGGCAAGACTTTCGCGACAACGCGAAAATGGCGCTCTTCCGTCAACCGTCCGTTTGCGTCCGCCGTCGCCATCGACGTTGAGAATCGAATCAGCTGCAACTGTTCCAAAATCCTCGATTGCACTTGCAGTATCCTCGCGGCCCACGCTAACTGCTTCCGTGCCGCAAACTCCTCCAGTTAACAGACAAAACGACTCTTTCTCGATCCTGAGCGTCTTGCTTGAACTATATTCGCACAAGCGTACTGGATACACCGATATCCTTGGATTCACCGATATCCCTGGATACACCAATATCCCTGGATTCACCGATATATCCCACTTCTGAGTTAATTGTAGCACAGAAAAACACAACTTCGAACTAAATAAATTTTATTAATTAATTATAATGTGTTTTGAGCCACAGATCGCTTTTTTCTGCGCTCGCGGAGCGTTCTGCTTCGTGGAGCCGATTCTCGTTCGTTTCGTGCATTCCTCTCTCACACTTACCTTTCGCACCTCATTCGTCGAAACCAATCATACGATAATTTACGCATTCTAATTCGCTCATAATTCACACGTGATCACATTCGCACTTCTCTTGTACTGTTCTCTCTCTCTCTCTCTCTCTCTCTCTCTCTTCCTTTCTTCCCATTTCACTCACTTTCTCTTTCTCGCTTGCCACAATTTGTCTAATGATTTTCCAAGTGAAGACGTGTACCAAATTTCATCAAAATCGGTGACCCCCGGGTCTGGTCCTCCTGTTCCGTCGTACGGAAGCAAAAGCGCGTTCGGAACGAAGCGAAAGTTTGCCGTTCTTTGAGGCCCGGGTCTGGCTGCCAGATTTTTTATTATCTTCCAACATTTGGCGACCATCGTGCGCCAAGGCGGCTAGAACTCCGGTCCTTGAGGAATTAAGCAGCCTTCGTTTTGAATGAACGTTTTCGTTAATCCGTCGTGCTCTGTCAGCGGGTGGTAAACAGGGACTTCGGCCCGAACGGTCCCATCGACCGCCGCTGACTCGCGATGACAAATCGGTCATAAATTGCGCCTTCGAAGAGAAATTCTGCCGATCGGCCGGACTAGGATTTTTTGGGCACATCTGGTTGCACTTTCCTCCACCACGTATTCGCAGGGGGTGAACTCCCGCCTCCGTGGGGCCCTTCTCGTCGATAGTCCCATGGGGGTGGTCACTCCTCTCGGAGGAAAGTGCGGCCAATCAACATCGCGCACTGCCCGGAAAATCCGAAAAACCCGCCTGCTGAAACGTCGCGAAAATTCAGCAAGTGGGGATGTCCGGCCCATAGCGTCGTCGGAGGAAAAATCCTCGAAGTCACTTGCCTTACGAACACCGAAACGCAAACATACCGAGCTCGCTGACAACGAAAACCGTCATAGTTTGCTATTGTACAATTTGGAGTATTAACTTTCTCGCGAACGAACAAGTTCTCCGTCGGTCGAGGACGATCGCGACGATAAAATACTTACTCGCGAAATTCACGGAAATCGCCAGTGAGAGTAGTGGTCGTCGAAGTCATACCACGTCGGATCTTGACACCACAAAACACCTCCCCTTGTAAGAAAGAAAGTGATGGCAACGTCAAACGTTACCCCCTTTATCTAGTCACATTCAGTAGTGCTACTAATGTAAAGGCGGTACTATCTACTAAAAATCTGTGTTACTGCTTGGTTTCGTGGGAGCGCTACAAAAATTTCAACCATGGTACACAATGCTATCGATGCCAGTCATTTAATCACATCGCCCGTAACTGCTTCCGTATACCCAAATGTGTCAAATGTGCCGGCGAACATGCTGCCTCAGACTGTAGAATGGAAGTACACAAATCTCCAACGTGTACTAATTGTGGTGGTCCCCATACTACAAACCATCGTGGATGCCCGGTATACATACAAAAACAGAATTCAAGATCTGCTGCCAGAAATTCCTCGCGACCGTTGGAAATATCAATCGCTCTCCGGGGTTTCAATACAAGCCAAGTGACTTTCCCATACCTCCGAAAACAAACATGCCAAACAATGTACACGCAAATCCAACTTGGTGTCCTCAAGCTACTACTTCTTCTTTACTCTCTTCCAAGGAACTATCTTTATTAGATATTTTCTTGGACATTAAGAGCTTTCTTACTGCATTCAATATTCATAGCATACTACATAAAATTAAAAATTGTATTGACAGCGTTAAAAGGGCCCCGGATGTTGTAGCAAAGGCTTCAATCATTGCAGAATGCCTGTTTAGCTTCCTATGTTAACTACTTCTACGAAATGTAAAATTGCCACATGGAACGCTAGGTCAGTTATCAACAAGATAGCTGAACTATCACACTTCGTGCACACATATAACATCGGTATTATAGCATTAAGTGAAACCCTCCTCAAACCAAAACATAATCTCAAATGTCCTTAATTTGCCGTGTACAGAAGCGACCAAGGAAGAGGTGTAACACTTCTAGTACAAAAAAACATCCAGCACTATCAAATAGCATTGCCTAAACTTTCCTCTGTTGTTGCAGTTGGTGCAATTGTTAAACTCTCAAACTGTGATGCTTTGATAATAGCTGTTTACTTATCACCATCAGCAAAAATCAGTAAGAACGACATAAGCTATCTTCTTAGTCTACACAAAAAAGTTATAATCGTAGGCGATCTAAACTCAAAAAATCATGCATGGAACTGCCCTTCTAATAACGGTAATGGTAAAACACTGCTAGATCTCTCATTTTAATTCAACTTTGATATTGTTGCTCCTGATGAGCGCACTTACTATCCGGACCGGTTAAATTTCAAACCAAGTGTACTCGATATCGCTATTGTAAAGAACATTCCGTACTTGATCCGAGCCACTACGCTTCATTTACTATCTTCTGATCACTGCCCAGTCATTTTTACCATAAACCAAAGGTACACTCGCTGCACTAAAAGCTTATCCTATAACTACAAAAAGGCTAACTGGAAAGTATTCCGCACGATAATTGACCAGAACATTAATGTCAACCCACCTATTACTTGCACAACCGAACTGGAAGAACATGCCAGAAAGTTTCAAAATCTCCTACACACTGCTGCAACAACTGCCACCCCTCAAGAAACTTTTCAGTTTCAAAGAACTGATACGCCATTTTATGTCCTGGTATTAATTGCATTAAAAAACAGAGTAAAAAGACATTATTGTAATATTCGTGATAAGTCTACCAAAAAACTTTTAAACTATCTAACCAAGTTAGTCTCTGACGTTCTTAACTTCACACGTAACAGAAGATGGAATTCATTTTTAAACAACCTCTCCTCAAATGATAAGAGATTACATCGTATAACAAAAATAATCCGTAATCAAACAGTTGCTATACCCCCTCTTATAACCAACACCAACTCATACGCCTATTCGCATAAGGACAAAGTAAACGTACTGGCAAATTCTTTTGAATCCATGCACTCAACTAACTCCTCTCTAGGCACTCCATCGTTCACTCGACATGTGCTCAGGGTAGTCAAAAAATACCTAAACCCTGCACCTTGCAAGCATTCAAACTGCGACCTCACTTCTCCCAAGGAGGTCCGTGAACTTATATCTAAACTCCGTAACAAGAAATCCCCTGGAGATGATTGTATTAGGTTGGTAAGAAATTAATGTCGGTTTTCGTGCTTTCAAACTTTGGTGCTTAATCTTAAGATATCCATTTAATTCAATTGTTTACCTTGTAATATAGTTTTATAGTACAGATGTTACTCTACACGGTGGTAGGTATGTTTTTATTTTTATTGTTAAGTTGTGCTCTTTTCACGTTACTGCGTTTAAGATGGACAGGAAGCAAATTCGCGAAATATTCTTATACGTGTATAAACTAGGTCGTAAAGCTGCAAAAGCTACCCGCAATATCAACGCTGCATTTCGGGAAAAATACTGTGAATAGACGATTAGTGTAACGTTGGTTCGAAAAATTTCGTAATGGGAATGAGAGTCTTGAAGATGAAGATGACCGTGGACGCCCTTCGGTCGTTGGCAACGATCACTTAAAGGGTTTGGTCGAAGCTAAACCACATACGACAGTTCGACAACTTCCACAGGAGGTAGGTGTAAGTCATTCAACTATTATTGACTACCTAAAACAGCTGGGAAAGTCGAAGAAACTCGATAAATGGGTGCCGCACGAATTAACGGAAGATCAAACCAATCGTCGTTATGAAATTTGCTCTGCGTTGCTTCCACACAATAAAAATGAACCATTTCTGCATGGTATCGTAATATGCAACGCGAAGTGGATGCTGTACGATAACTGTCGGCGATCTGCCCAATGATTGGATCATAATGAACGGCCAAAAAAACTTTCCCAAGCCGAAACTGCATCAAAAGATCATGGTGACGGTTTGGTGGTCGGTTGTGGGAATTATACATTATAATTTCTTAAAGCTGGGAGAAATTATCACAGCAGAGAAGTATTGTCAAGAAATTGATCAAATGCACCAGAAATTGCAACGATTAAATCCGGCATGGGTCAATCGACGGAGCCCAAATCTTCTCCATGATAATGCTCGCCCGCAAGTCGCGACGTTGCGACGCGTTGCATGATCAACGCTACGAAAGTTGAATAAATTGGGCTATGAAACTTTGTTTCATCTAGGATATTCACTGGACCTGTCACCAACCGATTACCATATTTTTAAGCATCTGGACCACTATTTACGGGGGAAAATTTACAAGAACCAAGAGGTTGCAGAAAATGCGCTCAAAGAATTTATCAATTCCAGAACATCAAAATTTTACAATGCTGGAATTCGAAAACTTGTCTCTCGTTGGGAAATATGTGTAGATTGTAATGGCACTTATTTTGATTAAAAAAACTTATTCCCAATCGAAACCTGCGTATTTAAAGATAAAGCTTGAAAACTGACATTAATTTCTTACCAACCTAATATTTATCCTATTTTTCTCAAGCAGTTATCCAAGAAAGCCGTGATTCATTTAACAAAAATCATCAATCATATACTATTATTTGCTTATTTCCCTAATGTTTTGAAAACTGCTAAACTTATCCCTGTACCTAAATCAGGCAAGGATCACAGCAGACCTACAAACTACAGGCCTATTTCATTACTAAGCTGCCTTGGTAAAATAGTTGAACGTGTAATACTTAAGAAATTAAATTGTGACGGGCTTGAAGACTAAACAATCATGAGACTAAACAACGAGTCACCATGTTTTCGCCGATGACCAAAAGTGCGTATATGCTCAGGTATAAAAACCCGAGATCACCAATGCGGATCATCATATTGCTCCAGTCACTCAACCAATTCGTCTCGAGCTTGTCAAGAAGTCGACATCAAGCCTTATTGTACCATTCCATTTCGACTAGAATAAGAGAACATTGTAATATCGTAGTATTGTAGTGTAGAATAAAGTTTGCTTTTTAAAAAGTCTAACTTAGTAAACCGGCCGGTCACATAATTGGTGGCAGCGGTGGGATCCTCGCATCCTAGAAAAGGAACTCCTTGAACGGAGAACACTCTAAAAAATGACTTCCTGAGCGAAGGACGAGTGTTGCAGAAGAGGATCACCAGAACGAACCTTGTCGGTTGTCGCTCACTACAACCTATTACAATCTCTACCGTTGAAGAGAGGACCTCAAAAGGTGCCTGAACCAACGAGCCGTCGAAAGAAAACCACCAAAAAGGTGAGTAACAATAATGGCTGAGTCGCTTCAAAAACAAGTTGAAAATTTGACTAAAACAATTGAAAGTCTCTCTATTAAGCTAGAGCAAGTAGAGAAAAAGAAAAATAAATCTAGCATACCATCAAAAGACTTAAGGATGTTTGGGAGGTATGTCAAAATGCTACCAGTCAAATGAAAATTTAGGAGAACGTTCCTCATTCAATTCTAAAGCTCCTGTTAAAATTACAAATTGATTCACTAAACCGTTAAAAAGTTATTACAATTTTAAAAAACTGAAATTTTACACGTAATCTTATGGAGATTCGTTAACCGAACAGATTAAATTTATTTTTATTAACAGAAAAAAAGCTACCAGAAATTTCAAACTTTTATAATAAGTAGCTTGAACTCTGGAGAATCAATTAAGCATAAATTTATTCAAATTCACTAAACGGTTATCGAGTAAAAAATAAAAAATTAGCTGAAAATCTGCCTTTTACTCGATATCTTAATAAGTGTATGAGGAAGTGCGGCAACACTGTAGTCAGCTGAGAGCTACATATAGTTTTATCTATTGTATCATCAGTGGTAAAACAGTTAGGTAACGGAGAAGCATAAGTCTGTCTAGGTTAGGTCATTTCATATATTAATGAATTTTTTTCTTCAATACTAAAAATGTTTTTCCAAAAACGTGTCTGTCTATATATTGTAGTGTGCGCGATTGCAAAGAATAACCTATACTAATTGTAAGTGTAGGATTTTTCTCTCTTTATCATGTAAGAGTAAGACATACCAGCGCTGCCAACGTAAAAATGCTACAGTGTTGTCACGTTTACTTCGTTCTGTATAGAGTGCAATTATTCATTTTTTAATTTTTTTTAATTTATAATTGTATTAAATAAATACGAATTTAAAGTTTTAATTATTATTTAAACACATTAAAAAGTTATACGCTCATTATTAATAAAGATTGAAACTTAATATTTTTTTGTTTCTAAGTTGAAATCGAAGCATATTCACTGCCAAAAGTTACTTACAAATTTTCCACACTATTTGTTATTTCTCATTTTTTTCAAAGTTTTTGATAAAATTTCAAATTTTTTCTCAAACCATATACTTTTTATTTAGTATAAATAGTGTTTATTTCCCTCATGATATGCTGTAAAGCCTAATTTATCGCGAATTTCTAATTTCATGTACTTTTGTCTCCGATTGTACCTCCCAAACATCCTTAAAGATCTCCTACTCACAATCCCTGATTTCGATGGAGAAAATGTACCAGTAGAAAGCTTCATCTACCAAGTAGAATCAGCAAAAGTAAATATCCAAAAGAGCAAAAGAACTCTCCTCTTATCCTGCATATTGGGAGCAAAAATAAAGGGTCAAGCAAGATATATCTTAAGAGCTGAGGCAATCAAAACCTTTTCAGATTTAAGAAGGCTCTTACGACAAAACTATGGCAACCACCAAAATCTTCTAACATACCAATTGCAAAGACTTTCTACCAAACAAGGTGTTAAAGAATCTGTTCTAGACTACACAAGAAGATTTACTAAAATTCAAGACGCAGCATTAAAAGCTGTCGCAACTCAAGACGTTCCAGAAATTACGAAAACCATTCTGATGGATCAAGAGAGAAAGAAAGGTCTTTCCGATTATATACAAGGCCTAGAACGCGAATTGAGATTGGACGTTAAAGCAGAAAAACCACACGATGTGAACGCTGCTATTCAAATAGCAATACAAGCAGAAATGCTATCGAAAACAAAAATTCCAAACACAACAGGATTCACGATAGAAAACCGAAACTCTTTTAAAAAGCCATTCAAAAGAATTAAATTATCGAGTATACGAGATCAGAACAATTTTCCAAAATGCGTTTATTGTAAAAGATACGGACATTTAATCGAAGAATGCCGTACAAAAAGATATCACGAACAAAGAAATTTTCAGAAAACTCTACACACTGGCAATGTTAAGACCCTGGCTTAATGTACCGAGTTTATTATACGGACGACTAGTCGACTATTTTTAAGACTAATTAGTACTCAAAAATAGTCGACTAGTCGTCCATATAATAAACTCGGTACATTAAGCCAGGGTCTTAACATACCGCCCACCTTGAACGCTCCGCGTTCAAAATAATGAGTTGGTTGTAGATGAGTCTATAGAGTGTAGAGTTGTTGATGGTTACAGGTGAATAAGTTCTGAATGATATATACATTAGTTGAGTGTACATATGAGATGTGTGTTGAGTATGTAATGATAGATGACTAGTAATAGAGCTATATACAAATGTGATACTGCTGCTCTAGTCTCGGGGACTCTTCAATGGACAAGCATAATCCATTTATTGCCCCTTTGAGAGTGCCGTTCGAAATCTTCCTGGTGGCTACGCGGGCAATTTGATCTCGCCCAGACTGGAGGTCAGTTATTCGTCCAAGTAGCCATCGTAGAGGCGGGAAACCTTCGTCCTTGATGGCAAGTAATGATCCAGGTTTTAGCTCCGCTGATTGTTGTGTACGCCATTTCGTATTTTGCTGAATCTGGTGTAGATATTCGCCTTGTCGGCGATGCCAAAAATACTGCAATATGTACTGGATATGTTGACAGCAAGATATTAACATAGTTTTAATGTCTCGGAGGCTAGGCCGCGGAAAGAAAGTCGTGGAGCCGCCAATCAGAAAATGAACAGGGTTTAAGGAGTTTAGGAGATTTGTAAAGATGGATGACAGTGATAAGGAATACATACAGGCTTTCACCTGCGTTAGCAGAGTACACAGTTCCCCATAGCTTAAGCGTATCTCACCTATAACCCGTTTTAGACGATATTTCGCTGATTTTATTGTAGCCTCACAAGGACCGCCGAGGTGAGGAGAACGAGGCGGAATTAAATGAAATTGAGTTTCCTTGGTGCTCAAGAATTCTGCGACACGTTGAGTATCTTTGTCGTTCCTCAATAGCATCGCGAGTTCCATGAGCTTGTTTCGAGTGACCTTGGACTCTATACTACTGTCTGAATAGGTGTCGTTACAGACCCCTCGTCGAGAGATGAAGGGTCCCGAACTATTAAAGGGGTCATCCGTTCTTAAGTCGGTTGCGAGTTCGAGGTGGACTTTGGTAGGTGTGCCGCGAATGGAAAGCAAGATGCCCATGAGTTGCTGCATACGGAAGTAATGTATGCAGGCGAATCTTGTTTTATCTTTATGATTGCTTCGGAGCTCGGTAAATGCATGTTTAGAAGGTGTTGTATTAGGATGCTTCTGGGTGTGTGGAATTGCGGCGTTCGAGAGCCTACCGCCCACCCTGAGGAGACCCGTTTCGTCGATGAACGGCTTCGGATCCAGCAGAGGACTCGATGAAGGGGTTCTGTTCCGTTTGACGAAAATATGGAACCGTTGATCGAAAGCCTGAACCACTTCCACGGAGGGAGTGGTATTTGTTGAATTTTCCTTCGCGGTAAATGGCCGTGCCACTGATTCTAGGAATGCCGAATGATTGCGTCTCAACCGCGATCGAGTTTTGATAATAAATCGTAGACAGTACGCGGCAATGCGGATTGAACGTGTGAATGAAGGAAGTTTGTTGAATGTTTCAAAATTTGCTGACCCGACTGTTCCGATTAGGGTTACGGCTCTCACGTCAGGTAAATCGCGACGGGTGGTCGTGGACGTTGACGATTCGTACGGCGGTGATTTGAGATATTCAGTCGCGGGAGCTAATGCGGATAGATTAATGCAATTAGATGTTACGTCAGTCGAGTTGCTTATTGTATTCTTGCAGTTACTTTCTCGTCTTCTTGATTTTGTAAAATGTTGCCCGCATGAATCGGACCGGGTTACTGGTGACTCAGGAGTTGTCTCGCATCGCTCGACCTCCCAGAATTTAGTTAATTGTCCGTTGAATTCGCACAAAGTTCCCAAATGACACGATCCTATATTCGGTTGCACATCACGGAGAAGTGGTAGACTTCCACCTACGATCCAACCCAGTAGTGTATTCTGCAGGATCGGCAGGTTTGTCCCGAGTTTAATCTGTCCTACGCAAAGAAGTTCCCAGAAGATTTCTACTCCTAATAGTATTTCGATTTTTCCGGGTAGGTGGAATTTTGGATCCGCGAGGCCGATATTATCGGGAAGTGGCAGTGAGGAACGATCAATGAAAGTACAAGGCAAGTTTTGTGTTATCGACGGGATGATTATGCAATTGGTGCTTTTATGGTAGCTGGTGGACCGTGAAGATAATGTCACACTACACTTACGAGCGGAGCGGCAAGCAGTTTGACCTATACCCGTTATTTCTATACTGGCAGGTGCTGAGGGAAGATACAGTTTTGTATGACATTCGGTAGTGATGAAATTCATTTGGGAGCCTGGGTCTAACAGAGCACGACACGCACGTTTCCTGCCTGCGTGATCGCGCACGTGCACAATGGCTGTTGATAGCAACCCTTGCGTGGCTTGGAATTGAGTTGAACTGGAAGTATTCACTTGGTGTAATGATACGGAGTGTTCAAAGTTACCGGTGCTGCTTGTTGTTGGATTAATTTCTAGTGGTTTGAGCGATGACAATGGTAGATGAAGCAATGTATGGTGGTTTTCTGAGCATGCCCAACAGGTACCGCGAGTGCACATCGAGGTTTGATGGCCGTATTGCAGAGAGTTGAGACACACTCCTAGCTGTCGTGCCTTTCCGAGGCGATCCGCGGGGCTAAGGGTCTTGAATTTATCACAATGGTACAGCGCGTGAGTTGATCCGCACACGTCGCACGTAACGTCATTGCTCGTCACGTGCGACGAAATTAGTTCAGGTAAGCCCCGGTTGGGCCGTTTACCTGGAGTAATCGGGGTGGGACGCGAGGAAGTCCCATTGTCCGTCCGCTCAAGGAATTTGAATCTCTTTTCCAAGAAGTGGAAGAGATGTTCTAATCGGGCCTGTTCTGTGAGATTATCGTTATATCTTTCCCACTCATCTCTCGACAGCGGATCTAATTTTTTAACAAGTAGATATATAATAATTGATTCTCCCACATGTTCGGCTGTGGGAAGTAAGGAGCTTAAAGATTTAAAGTGGTTACTCGCGTCGTATTTTAATTGCCGAAGTTCATTAGGGGAGCTCGAGGTAAGGCTTCGAAGATTTACCAAGGCCTTTACGTGGTGATGCACCATGATCTTGGGATCATCGAAATTGTCCCTCACGCTTTGCCATGCTATTGAGTAACTATCTTCGTCGAGCCCCAAAGAATCAATGATTCGCGCCGCGTCCCCTTCTAAAGCGCGGTTTAGAAAGTTAAATTTCTCCGCATTCGTAAACGCGGAACTACGATGCACTAAAGATTCAAATGTATCGTGGAATTTTGCCCACTTATTGTACGAGCCATCGAATTTGGGTAACGTTATTAAAGGTGACATGAGTCTTCCCTGCGATTCGAATGCCGTTATAGGTGACGGATTAGTCGGTGTGGAGGGCGTGGCAGGAGGTTGATTTTCAAGATTCAGTTGTTTGACACGTCTCCTTGTCATGCTTACTAACGTGAAGTACGCCTTTTCAAATTGAACACGTTCTTCCTCCTGCTGCGCTCTTTGTTCCGTATCCGCGACAATATATTCAATTCGGTCCTGGATGCTACTAAATTTATCTATTAACGGGGTGGCGCGTTCCAAACGTAACTCTAGCTGCTCTAATTCGTCGTCTCCCGGCGCGTTAGCGAGATTTGTCTTAAGGCGAGTTAAAGACGATTTTACCAAGCCGCGTTCAAAAACGAGTTGCTTTAGACTTCCTTCCATTTCTGATATACAGTGCTAACGAGGTGAAGAATTGTATGTGGACTCACGAAATGAAGAAGGGATGATATCAGGATGATTGTGGCTCGTGCGACTCCTCGATGTCCGTTATCCTTCCAAGATTTGCATATGATTGCGTGGCGGCGTTCCGGAGTGGTTACCCCTTTGCTGAAGGGGCTGCGTGAGTGGCAGCGAGCGTGGTAGCGACGAGCGTCGCACAGTGGTCCCAAATTCAATTTAGCTGAAAATTGACATACCGGGGTAATTTGGGTTGCTGATTACGAAACTGAACTCAAAATTTAGAAAAACAAAATGGCGGATCCAATATGGCGAACACATATATCTAAAAATTGCTGGTTCGGCACGAAAGTTAGTATCCCAATATTTTTTGGGTCCCTGAATACGAATCTGAACTTAGAATTTCCAAAAACAAAATGGCGGATTCAGTATGGCGGATACGTGTATGTAAAAACTGCTGGTTCGGTGCGAAAGTTAGTACCTATGTTAATGTTTTTTGGATCGCTGAATACGAATCTGACCTTACAATTTGCAAAAACAAAATAGCGGTTTCAATATGGTCGACGCGTGTGTCTAAAAATTTCCGGTTTCGCGCGAAAGCTAGTATGCAACTCATATTTACTGTAACAAGTAATTAAATATGTAACAATAAATATTTTTCCTTAATAAGCAAGAAAATCTATCACAAGTTATTTAGTAATTCCAATAAATTTGTTGACGCAGTGAATTTCAAATAAATAGTCTCGAAGCATGGAAAAAATTGTTCGCTTTGAAAAATTATTCGCCATCAGCATATGCTGAAATGCAATAAAGTCGCAAAATGATGCATTAGTGATTATAGTAGATTTAAAAAAACATAGTTTAACATGTAGTCTAATAAATAGAAATATTCGCATTCAAAGCTCCCAAGATTCACATTCAAATAACCCTCAAAGTAATGTTTGCTTGGTGCAAATCATTCAATAATTTAATGATATAGAAAAATCATAAATATTAGAAAGAATTTAAACATTTTTGATATATATTAATGAAATTGTGAGAAGTAGTTTTTACTAGCGTGGTGAGATCGGTGCATTGAGAGAGAGAGGGGGAGATTTCCGGTACCAGAGTTAGAGTGTGTGCTAAAACTAGATAGCTGGAGCGGTGTATTGTAATGGAGTTTTTGTATGTTGATTATGTTTTACGTATTTTGTTAATATAAAATAAATGTGGTTAATAAGAAATTGCATTATTTGGTAAATTCATCCCACAATATGGTAGCAGAGCGTGGTTCGGAGGATTAAAAAGATAAAAGTAGATATAACCAAGAGCACGTGGCTGTAAACCAAGAGCACGTGGCTATAAACCAAAAGCACGTGGTATACTGAGAAGATTAAAAAGAAATAAATATATAACAAAACAAAATGGGTGACGGCTGGAATTTGGCTTCAATTGAACCACTGGATGACTCCAATTATTTCCTGTGGAGTGAAAAAATTGAAGGTATACTTAGAGCAAAGAGGTTATGGAAGAAAGTAATGGAAGTGGCGCCTGTGGTAAAGCCTGAGGTGCAGGAAGCTAACTACGAACAAAAATTGAAAGCATGGGATGAATGGGATGACAATAATGCAGCGGCTAGAGCAATCATAATGAATACAATGCACAAGGCACAGTTATTAAAGTACACGCATGTAAAGAAGGCTGACACGTTATGGAAAATGATAAAGCAGAATATGGCAGCTGGATCAGAACAGTTAAAGGCAAGATCATTAAGTGAATTAACAAACTTAAGGATGAAAAAATGTGAAAGGGTAGATGACTATATAAATAGAGCAGAAGCGTTGAGAAATCAGTGTGTGCAATTAGGAAAACACATTGAACTTTTTGAATTAAGAATGTATATCCTAAAAGGTTTGAGGCAAGAGTTTGATAAAAACGTGAGAGTTCTAGAAATACAGAAGGATACATCAATCAACGATATAAGATACGCTTTGAAACAAGAAGAATTAAGGAACAAGACAAGATATGAAGAAAGACTAAGAAATAAGGAAAGTGTAAGAAGTGTCAGTGATAGAAATAAAAATGGTTTACAATGTTACACCTGTGGAAAGAGAGGACATTTTTCATATGAGTGTTACAGTAGACAAAGAAATTTTAATAGTAATGGGCCTAATCATAATGCAGCTGTATGTAAAGATTTCAGAGGGTCAACCTCGCAGGGAAGATACAATAAGGGAAATACACCGGCAAGCTACCGTAATAGAATAATGAATAAAGCACACGAAAAACGAGATATCAGCATGAGAACAACAGATGAAGCAATATTTACCGTAAGGGATAGTTCAAAAGTAGAAATAGCGTCAGTTGCAGATGTAGCAGAGGAAAAAGGTAATACCGAAGAAATATGGTTGTTGGACTCAGGATCAGCAAGCCATATGACAGATGATATAAAATTGTTCCAAAATTTAGAAGAGGAAGAGAGAGAAATTAGTTTGGCTGACAAAGAAGGAAAGAAGTTGTCTTCTAGTGGGATTGGTGACATACTAATGAAACAGTCATCTAGTAAAGGCAATTTGAGGCTTAAAAATGTCTTATGTGTCCCTCAACTCAACACAAATTTGTTATCTGTTGCCAAAATTACGGACAATGGGTATAATGTTAAATTTAATAAATATGGTGCTATAATTTACAGAGAACCAGATGATGTGAAAATGACTGCAGCTCGAGTAGGAAACACGTATTATGTGAGAACGTTCATACAAAAAGAAGAACAGGCAAAAACGGCAGAAGAGATAGAAATTTGGCATAAAAGACTGGGTCATGCCAACATGAAAGTTGTCGAAGATATGAAAAAAGACGGCATCGCGCTAGGGATGAAAACACCTCGAATGAATGATAGATGTGAACCGTGTGTGGAAGGGAAGTCACATAAAGAGACGCACTATAGGTTAGAAAACAGAAGAACAACCCAAATTATGCAATTATGGCATATGGACCTTATAGGACCCATAAATCCGAAGTCACGAGGTCGAAAGAGATATATTTTCACAATAATTGACGATTATTCAAGATTATTATTTGTTCGAATATTAGAAGTTAAGAGTGAAGCAGAAGAAGAATTAAAGAACCTAATTATATTGTAAGAGACGCAAACAGGAATGAAATTAAGAGCCTTGAGATCGGACAATGGTAAGGAGTTTTTATCTAATAATTTAAAAGTATGGTTACAGAAAAAGGGGATAAAGCATGAACTGAGTCCACCGAGAACACCACAATGTACTGGAGTAGCGGAAAGGGCAAATAAATCAATCATTGAAACTGTAAGAACCATGTTATCTGACTCTAACTTATCATTGGATTTCTGGGCAGAAGCTGTTTGTACGGCTGCGTACATAAGAAATAGAGTGATGTCAAAGGTACACGATGGAACTCCGTATGAAATGTGGTACAGAAGAAAACCTAACATATCACATATGAAAAGATTTGGATGCATTGCATATTATTAATAAAGGAAAGATCAAACAAGAAATTTGCACCTAAAACAATCAAAGGAATTTTTATAGGTTATGCGGATAACAATACTTAAGGTAAAAGCAGGAGTAGTTGACCATGTGCCAGTAGTTGACCATTTTTTAGAAAACATAAAAAAATAAGGTTTGCATAAGTTGTGCACTTTCGATGAAAGTGAATTTCAAATACCGCAACATCTATCGATTATATTTTGAAACAATTACATGTAAAGTGAAGTATACCTATTAACAGCGAACGTTTGAATTCAATAAGGTAAGTAATATGCCGTTATATCTCTATTTCCTTAACGTTTCTGTTAAGAGTGGCTGTACGGTTCGGGTAAAAAATTCATAGATTGTGAAGATTTTGCAAATGAATTATTTACTGTTTAAGACCTTGCAACGTTTTATAAGTAATATATACATCGTTTTTATTATTTTAACCACAAAATGCAATAATTTTTTAATGGTCAACTTCTGGATATTGGTACTCTTCAATTTTCAGAAGTTGACAGGCATGGTTAATTACCGACATTACTCATTTAAATTTGTTTACGATTTATAATGTATCCGTTTTACATCTCATTTTATTAGAAATACAAAATGTAAATCGATATATTGTAGTATATTGAGTTTTATTCGATGACACGGTCAACTATTAACTGCATTCGCGATCAATTATTGATCAGTGTCCAATATCTACTTTGTTCTTCTTCTTCTTTTATTATTTAATTATTAATGATAATTTGTACTGGTAACTATTAAAATTAAACGATAATAAAGTGATTTTCAGCGTTGATGCTGTAACCCTGCTTCGAATATAAGCGGTCAACTACTAACGAAAAAAGGTGGTCAATTACTAGTTTTATCGATCTCAAAAGTGGTCAACTACTGAAGCATTTGCCGAATTTTTAAATATATTTCTCAAATTTTTATAACTTATGTTTTTTTAAAAATTGGTCTTGGTACATAATCTAGAATGTTCAAAGAACGTCTCCAAGCATCGACTCTCGCCAGTTATTGACAGAGTAAATAGTTACCATTGTTTCTATCGAAAATTTCTCTTAACTGGTCAACTACTGGTATCTTTACCTTACCGTGTTTATGTTCCAGAGTTAAATATAGTTAGGTGTGACTGTGATGTCCAATTTGATGAAAACAGGAATGGATGTGCATTAATACATAATGAAGGACAAGAAAGTGAGGTAAACAATGAAAACGTGGTGACATTTGGTCTAGATATTGATGAAGAATATGATGAAAATGAACCAAATGATGAATACAATATTGAAGAAGAAAGTGAACCAACAGACAACACTCAAGCAGGGATTGACAGTGAAAATGAAATAATGGAAGAAACTTTGAACCATGACAGTGATGAGAGAGAAGAAGAAGTGGAAAACCAAGAAGAGGTAATTGAGCAGACAAGGCCTGGAAGACCAAGAGGATCAACGAAAGCGGCAATGAAGATCAGAGAACAGAACGAACAGGAAGAAAGGAAAATAAGATATGAGAATCTGGCTGTAAGAAGATCGGAAAGGATTAGAAGTCAACAGGCAATGAAAGTAAGTGAAGAAATTCCAAAAACAATAGCAGAAGCAAGAAGATCTATGGATGCAACGGAATGGAATCTAGCAATCGAAAAAGAACTGATATCCATGAAGAGACACAGAGTTTGGGACTTGGTATCACGTCCAAAAGACAAAAGGGTGATAAAAAGTAAGTGGATTTTTAGTTTGAAAGGAAGTGGTGAAGCAGAGAAACGACAATATAAGGCTAGGTTGGTTGCCATGGGTTGCGGACAACGACCGGGTTTTGATTATGTAGAAACATTTGCACCGACGGTAAGAATAGAGACGATAAGATTACTATTTAGTATAAGTGCAGAAATGAATAGGAAGATGAAGGTGTATGATGTGAAGACTGCATTTCTGCATGGGCAGTTGAATGAAGAAGTTTTTATGGAATTACCTGATGGATATGAAAATCGCGAAGATCAGGTATGTAAATTAAACAAAAGTATATACGGGCTGAAACAAGCCAGTAGATGTTGGAATGAATATATGACAGATGTTTTCCTGAGTAACGGTTTGAAACAGTCAAAGGAAGATCCATGTCTCTTCTATACCAAAGAAGGGAATGATTTCTTATACTGTGCTGTACATGTAGATGATATGGTGACTGTATCAAGTACCCAGACAGAATGGAATATTGCAGCAATATTGCAGCAATATTGCCGTGCAACATTAAACGTTGCAGGGAATATTGCCGCAACATTGCTGCAATATTCCTATGTCCGCCTCTTTGTAGCTTGCAGAAATATTGCAGCAACATTGCCAATATTGCAGCAATATTGGGAACATTGCAGCAATATTGCGAACGTTGCAGGAATATTGCGAACGTTGCGGGAATATTGCAGGAATATTGCGAACGTTGCAGGAACGTTGCAGGAATATTGCGAACGTTGCAGGAATATTGCGAACGTTGCGGGAATATTGCAGGAATATTGCGGGAATATTGCGAAAAATGTACAAACATTTATTTGTGATAATTGCATTTATTCAATAGAAAAGGGTTAACATTTGATTAAGTATTAATAATTAGGTAATTAAAAATAGAAATGAATTAATTATATTATTCGGCATCGGTGTTATCCGAAGCATGATTTTCTTCAATTTTTGACCGATTTAATCTAGTTTTCGACTGTGAAAGCCACTTTGCTATTGCATGGTTTATTTCAGTCGGGGACCATGCCTCTTTTCCGATCATGTGTAAACTTTCTGCAAAATAATAAATGCCCAATGTAACATATATGGTGACGATATGACAATGGTAACTCTTAAATAAAGAAACTTACTCTGTATCAGCCTCGCCGTCGTTAATTTGCTGAAACAGCGTTTTTTTAAACGTCCAAGCCATGTGAAATTCATGGCAATGCTGTCTTCCATTACCTTCGAGCAAATGGCACATACAGCAATGCCCAACTTTCCATAGCCCATATTGGCTAGGCGAAGAGTCTAAAAAACAAAATAAACTATTGAAAACTGTAAAAAAACATTTTACATTATTAATCGGTGCTCAACACTGAGGGAAAGGTAGTATTTAGCAATACGAACAGCCAGTCACATGCGGGATCAACATGAAATATAAATTCTTTGCTATGATAAAATGAAAAATTAGTGAATTTTGTAGCATGCCCATAAGTCGATTGAGCAACTACTTCACCACAAAAAGAATTAATATTAACGTGCATCACTTTTGGCAATAAATCAGTTCGCACCTTTACTTTGAAAATATGCGACAGATATTACTAACTCAAGGTCATGAAAAAATTGTTTTACAATTGTTTCACATATCCCAATTATCATCTTTTTACCATTCTTTTGAAGAATAATTTATCCTTCAGCTTCCTCTCAAAAGTGATTAAGTCGCTTTCACTTTTGATAAAGGGGAATGTAGGTTCCTCGTCCAATATATCTTCAATGTTTTCTTCCTGTGCCATCAACTTTGCCCCTTTTATTGTATTAACTTTCTCGTTGAGATCTTTCACCTCCATAATTAGTGTTGTTAAGGTTTTAACGACAAACTTGCGGAAACCTACCAAATAAGAATTATGCATTAGATGAATTCATATTCCATTAACTAATATTTTTAGTCATTTACCTAATTCTGAAATGTAGGGGTCAAGTATACTATCTCTTCCACTACTAGTAGAGGCAGTATTTGCTTCGCTATGCCTGTGTTGGGTAGTGTTTCCGTTAACTAAAAAGCATTACAAATACATGAATTACATTGTCCTAAGCTACGATCATAATGGCAGCTTCTTCATCACAACTCTTACCTTGGGAATTAGTCGGATATATGTTTATTTTATGAGGCATAATGGCATTGTTTCTTCGCGCCGGTGTAGATGAATACATAGGTGGTGGATTCGGCAGTATCAAACTTGTGTTGGTTGGTTTCATCGTCTTGCTAAGATTTCTGTTGATTGATGGTTCACTGCCTTCATCTGATGATAGTATAACTTTTGCTCGTTTCCTCCGTCGTTGTTTCAACTGTATCGCCAGCTCCCCTTCAGATAGCTCTTCCGACTCAATGAGGCACGACGTTTCGGCTGCTTCAATAACCTTCTCTTTTGCTCGCAACCAATTATCTACAAAATATATCATTGAATTACTGAATCTGTCGCAAATAATAAAAGTCAATGAAACTCATTAATATTGATTCTACCAGTGTCGATACATACCAGTCGATCCAAAACAACGTTCAACGTTACACAGGTCCCACTTGTTGTCTTTGTCAGGCATGGCACCCATTCTTATAATCTTCTCCAATGTATTCGATGATTTGATATGCCCAGGCCACAGGCTTTTATCCTTTGCCTGATTCAACCATGCAGTTGGTATTATTTGTGTGGTACGCTTTACAATTTTATTCGAGAGCGTCTGTACACTTCGATGGTTCTTCTCGATCTACTTTTCGAGCTCGCACGCAATGGCCGGTATTAGATTATACATAATTCTTCGCGAATTTTGTTAGGTGTCGCTGATAGTGTTACATGGTACCTGTCGCGATTCTCATTCGCACCCTCTCACTCGCTCACATACACGGTGACCATAGTTCGGCCATTCCTGCAATTTCGACGCCCTCGTCGATGCACGTATAATAATAACTCGTTCCGTACATAGGTGTATACATTTAGTGCTTATCGTCTATTTAATCTATTTCTAGTTCGTGTGGTTTTACAACTGCAGCGCGTGTTTGTTTTCGATTTTTATATTCTTCTGCGCTCATATTGTCTACTGCTACAATTCCACGGTACGCTCGCTGACTTTGCTGTTCGCCCTCAATGTCGCGTATTACATAGCGATCGTTTTCAAGAACCCGTTCTATCTCATACGGACCGCGATATTTCGGTGTTAGTTTACGGCTTTCGCCCGTCGCGGGTGGTTCGCTTTTTAATAAAACAATATCGCCTATCTTGTATTGTCTCGCTTTGATTCGTGTCTTATTAAATTGCTTAGCGAGCGCTTCTTTATTTTTTTCTAAAAGCGTAGCGACGCACGCTCCTTCTTCCTCCGTTCCCAACTCTTCGTTGAGTTCGCGGATCTCGCGCGTCAATGGACTCTCGTGCCATCCGATAACTTTATAATTAAAAATGATATCGTACGGGGTTCTGCGCGTTACCCTGTGTTGGCTACTGTTCAGTGCCCACTGAACGTCGTGTACATGCTCATCCCAGTCTTCGCCGAATAAATTTTCAGTAGTCGTAGAGAGACAGTTAAGTATGATACTATTCAATCGCTCGATCTGTCCATTGGCACGCGGCGTACTCGTAGCAATCTTTATGTGTTGAATATCGTGCTCATTGCAAAATTTTTCGAACGCGTGGGCGGTAAACGCCGTACCACGATCGCTTATAATTCTCTCCGGTCGCCCGTAGTGCGACATAAAATATAACAAAAATTTTAGCGTAGTTTCCGCACCAACGTCCACTACTGCCTGCAATGTCACGTATTTACTATATCCGCATATGGTTGCGACTATATATTTATTCCCTTGTTCGGTGGTCGGTAGTGGCCCTAAATGGTCTATATGCACGCTCTGAAACGGTTTATTACCTTTGTCTAACGGGTGCAAAAATCCGGGCTTTTTGCCGCCGGGATTCTTGTAATACAAACAGTTTATACATCTGTTTACGTATTTAGTAACTAAATCACGCATTTTCGGAAAGTAGTACGTTTCCTTCAGTTTGCTCAAGGTTTTCTCAATTCCTAAGTGAGCTAATGACTTATGCGCCTCCGCTATTACCTCGTGTCGTAATTCGGTCGGTACGTACAATCGCCAACGCCCTTTCGTGACTTTGTACACTCGCGCGTTGCACATAGTGAACTTATCGTGAGCACCTTGTTCACCTGCTTCTAAACGATCGCGTAATTCTAAAATTTCCGCGTCTGCCCGCTGCATTGCAGCGATCCAGTCAGTGTTAATTTTTATGCCTATGACTGGGAGTCCTGTGGCAACCGTTTCCTGTGCCTTCTCTACCGGGTTTCGGCTCAGCGCGTCCGCTACGTCATTTTGTTTGGCAGTGTGATATTCAATTGAATAGTTATACTCCGATAATTTAACGAACCATCGACCGATGCGAGGGTTTAAATCCCTTTTGCTACCTAACATTTTTAGGCTATTGCAATCCGTTTTTATAACAAAATGTATCCCTATTAAATACACTCGAAATCGCTCTAAAGCGCAAACAATAGCGAGGGCCTCTAGCTCGAAAGAATGATATTTTGCCTCTTCAGGCGTCGTTTTGCGACTATAAAAACTAATCGGGTGCCAACCCCTTTCATCTTGCTGCTGTAACAGCACCGCGCCTAAGCCTGACGCACATGCATCCGTATGCACTTCTGTTTTCGCGCTAGGGTCGTATATCGCAAGGACCGGCTTCGATATCAGTATTTCTTTAATTGTTACAAAGGCATTATTTTGGTTCGCCTCCCAACTAAATTTCGCGTTTTTCTTTAAAAGGTCCGTCAGAGGTTTTGCTACAAGGGCGAAGCCTTTGACGAATCGCCGAAAATAGCTAGCCAGTCCTATGAAGCTTCTCACGTCGCGAGCTGTTGTCGGCGTTGGGAATGACTTAATGCACTCTACCTTTCGTTCGTTCGGTTGTATCCCCAGCGCTGACACTTCGAAACCTAAGTATTCAATTCGCGACTTGAAGAAATGACATTTACGTAGATTAATTGTCAGTCCGGCTTCCCTGAAGACTTTAAAAATCGTAATTAGACGTGCTAGACCCTCTTCTACCGTCATACTGGGAATTATGACATCGTCTAAATATGCTAACGCTATATCGTACTTTAGTGAACCTAACACCGTATTTATCATTCGTTGGAAGACCGAAGGTGCATTACATAGCCCGAAAGGCATCCTTTTGAATTGATATTGCCCATCCGGCGTAACAAAGGCTGTCTTGTCTCGAGATTTTGGATCTACCAATACCTGATAATAGCCACTAAACAGATCAAGGCTGGTATAATACTTTTGGCCCCGTAGCCTATCTAACTGATCGTCTATTCGTGGTAGAGGATATCTGTCCTTTACCGTTAACTTATTTATACCGCGGTAATCGACACACATTCGTATTTCGCCGTTTCTCTTCCGCACTAACAATACCGGACTCGCGTATGGCGAGGCGCTATCCTCTATGATATCCGCGTCTTTCAAATCGTTTGTCATATCGCGGAGTTGTTGTCGTTCGTGATGCGATAGTCGATATGGTCGATAAACTAATGGTTTTTCTGAAGTGAGTTCTATGCGCATAATTGCCCTATCCGTTTTCCCTATTTGGTATATATTATTCGCTATTATATCGCGATTATCATTCAATACCGCAAGAACGTTGTCCGCTTCTTCGCCGACTAGATCGGTGTCTACCTGGTTCGACGTCACTGGCTCGTCGTTGATTACTCGTTTGCACGTTTGCTCCTCGTACACCTCTCCCCTCGATATTACGTCTCCTTCCTTGACTGTCAGCTCCTGACCGGTAATGTTCAGCACCGGCAGAACGGTCTCTCCTTGTTCGTCCATGGAGATGATGCACCTTGGTATAACCGGGCCCTTTTCTCGGAGGCCTCCCTCCACGCATAGCCCTTGGTCAGGTAGGTCTCCTGCTACAATTATATGGCCTAAATAATTGTTTGGGATGACATACGTACCGCTTGCACGCAGTGTCGTCTTAGTAGCACTGCTCGGCACGGTCTGCAATGGATTGTCGTCGGTCTTCGATATTTGCAACTCGCCGGCTCTGCTGAGGATGACCACGTCAGGGTGTTCCGTGTACGGATGGCCCACCAACAGAGGTACCGCTTGACTCTTGCTTGGAACGACGTGTATTTCTGATTTAATCTCGACACCATCAATACTTATGTTTGCTGTGAGCACGCCCAACGGCTGTACTCGACCTTCTCCATATCCTACAAAACTGTTCAAGTTCGTTTCATGGTATGTTATGCCCAGTTCGTGTGCGACATCTTGGCGTAAAGCCGTTACACTGCTGCCAAGATCAACATAGCACTTCACACTTCGACCGCAAATAATAGCGCTTTTGAAATATTTTTGGTGAGTATCGCCTTCTATGTACAAAACTCTCGCGGGCGCATCCTGTTGGCTGCTACGGTTTGTCGTGTTTTGACGAATATTTTCTGTACACGACCGCGAATAATGGCCTGACTTTCCACATTTAACCAGTTAAGCGTGTTTGACGGATATATCCGTCATGGAGACGTGGCAGAATTTTGTGTTATGACGGCTATATCCGTCATGCGTAAAATTTTGTTACAATTTGATATTTAAATTGTAATTTTGGCGAAAACTAAATTATATTCGTAAATTTTAATATATTTAAAATGTTTAGAGGTCAAGACAAATAAAAATTATAAATAATTTGAGTTGGATTCATAACTTCCTGAGAGCTAACTCGTAAACAGTGTAGTGACACTGGATCTTTAATTATCCCGATTTTCATCTTGATGTATCAAAACCAAACAAAAAGTATATTAGAGTCTCTATCTGCGGTGATTTCTGGAAAGAGCTCATGTGCGAGCTATCTCACTTCTTTTTTATTACTGGTCTTTCTTGCAAAGTGTCGCTATGCGTTGTTCCTTGTTTTCGTGAATATCACACGACAGCAAGAGTTTAAATTTTTGACTTCTATATATATTCGATTTTTTTTCTAAGTTTTCCGTTCATTATGTATAAATACATGTTCATATTAAGCGACTATGTAATTATTACTAATAAAATTGTTCATTTCTTAAAATAAAGTAGTTTTTTTAACCCAATATTTCAACAGCGCCACTTACTCTGTGTTTGACGACTATTCCCGTCATCGCTTGTTTATCGCGACACACACAGGTGCGCGCTTTGCCAAAAGGACGCCACGCTTAACTGGTTAAAGCATGTTATACCTTGCGTTGCTTTCGGGCAGGTACGTACGGTATGACCTTGTTGTTTACAGGCGAAGCATCTCGGCTGGTTGTCGTCACGAGGCCCTGGGTTGCTCCGCCTCCCTTCCGTCTTTGCCGCATCCTTCCAATACAGGCTCGCGCTTCGCAAGTCTGCGAGAAGTTCACTGGGCCTTTTGTATCGACTCAAAGGTCCTAAATAGTCTCGAAAACGCGGATTATTAAGCCCGTCGGCGATCCACTCGATCGCTTCGCGCTCGCTCATTCGCGCACGATTACACTTCGCAAGTTTTTCATAGAAATATTCGGCTATATCTTGATTTGGTTTCTTTTTATAATTTTGAGCATCTAATCTAACGCTCACCTCGCTCTCGTCTGATGGGAAGCTGTCTCTTAATAGTAACTTCCATTGCGTCCATGTTCGCTGAACACGTGGCAGGCTATCCCGCCATTTCCGTGCTACGCCTTTCAATTTTGCAAGGGCATAGTATCGTATTGCTACCTCATCCCAGTTGTACAGGTCTCCGTATTCCTCCATTTTTTCAATCCATTCTTCGATGGTTAGCTCATTTGTAACGGGATCAAACGCCGGCAACACACTCGTCGTATCTCGAAAGTGCCTACTCCTCTCGTCTTCGTAAAACTCCCCGTTTGTCGCCATTTCAGAGAATAAAATTGCGTATTCGCCCCTACTGGCCGCGATTTTAGTCCGAAATGTAATGCAGCTGCAGTATTCGCGCCTCACGCCTGCCTGCTATACCTCGACAAAGGACCGACACGTTAACGGCGTAATACGCGCCACGTGCTCCCAAAATTCGCGCACTTCTTATTACGACTGTTCCGCCCGTTTTCACCGCGTTCCCACAAAAATCACTAATACCGATTAAATGTTAATATCGCGATCGACTACACTCAATTAAATGGAACGTAGTGATCCCACTTCTGATAAACTGTGGTACGCTTTACAATTTCATTCGAGAGCGTCTGTACACTTCGATGGTTCTTCTCGATCTACTTTTCGAGCTCGCACGCAATGGCCGGTATTAGATTATACATAATTCTTCGCGAATTTTGTTAGGTGTCGCTGATAGTGTTACATGGTACCTGTCGCGATTCTCATTCGCACCCTCTCACTCGCTCACATACACGGTGACCATATTTGTAACCCATCCTCAAACTGGGCAATTGTATATTTTTTGGATGGATTCATTATATCACGTATTATGTTAATGTAATGAAAATGTAATGAAAATGTATTACTTCGACCGGCAGCGTAACGATGTGCTTGAGAGTTTCCAAAAAAAAGCGAGAGAGAACCGTTGGACACGGCCCTTTTATTGAAGTCCTTCAAAACGTAGGGGTTGTTCGCCCTTTGAGAAGGGGAAGGGGAATGGGAAATTCCCGAAAAAAAGAGATAACATTCTGCACATATGCAGTCCGAGCTGCCATGTACCGTAACTCGACTTGCCCGAGGTACGGTTTATGGCCATACCTCCACTCGCACTGTGCAATACCTCGACTTGAATGTCCATCGAAACAGAAAATGTAAAAATTATTTGAGAAAATAATCTGCAATAGTTAATTAACAGGCCTCAAACTTATACTTACCGTAGATTGCTTTTACACGCTCCCATCATGCCCTACACATTTTCGTCAAATGTTTTGCAATGAAAGGTTGGATTTACGTATAAATGTTAAATAACTATTGAAATATGTATTATTATTAACGCTAAGTATAACAATATGTTGTTTACTAGCAGAAAAGTCAGTAAAAGTAACGAAAACCATAATTTCTTTCGAAAAATAGTTTCGTCCTACTAGAATCCTAAAATTACACACTGTGCGTGGTACGGTTGGGTACGGTTTATGGCCGTACCTAGGTACAGGGTGTAAAAAAATTAATGGTCATGGCTTTAAGGGGTTGTTCTACACCTCTGGATCGATGGAGATTTGCGAAAAAAACCGGCCGCAAAATTCGGGAAATGGTAGCAAATTTTTTTTATTGGCTCATCGTATTCGTCTTGTTACGTAGGCAAAATGTCTGAGAGGAACCATGGGTCAGAAACGAACCGTTCTCTCACAAATTAACTTTTAATTCGGCCTTCCGATCAAAATTTCGCCCATATGGCAGCCTTCGAGTCACCGACCTTTCGAAAGGAAACACATGAAATATCCCTGCTAGCTCCAATAGTTGAAGCAGAGGCAACATAAACGAAGATAGAAAATGACTAGAAAAATGTCATTGACCTGCGTTCGGTGTTGGGTTCGCTCAAGGGCCCACCCGGGGAGAAGAGCATAAACACATGCACTTCTCTTCTGGTACGGTGACACAGTGCCCCATTTTCTAACTTCGTTTACGTCGCCTCTGCTTTTACTAATGGCGAAATTTTGATCGGAAGGCCCAATTAAAAGTTAATTTGCGAGAGAACGGTTCGTTTCTGACCCATGGTTCCTCTCAGACATTTTACCTACGTAACAAGACGAATACGATGAGCCAATAAAAAAAATTTGCTACCCTTTCCCGAATTTTGCGGCCGGTTTTTTTCGCAAATCTCCATCGATCCAGAGGTGTAGAACAACCCCTTAAAGCCATGACCATTAATTTTTTTACACCCTGTACAGGTCATGCAGAAAGTTTCACTTCTTGACAGTCCCAGTCAAAGATTATTATCTTTAGCACATTTATGTATGTATAACTTTGAATATTGATTCACAATCAACGATTACAATATGGTTCGATTTATTTATAATATTTTTACGTGGAACTGTTTTCCAGTAGCTTGCAGCCCCACGTAAACGACATTTAGTTAAATAACATTAATAGAATTCGACGAAAGTAAATTTTCTACAACTTGACCCTATCTTCATTGTGTTTAATTTCAACAAATTTCTACAACCAAGTACGCGGATTGGGACAGTATTTTAGAATTTCGTGAATAGTTGTAAAAAGATGTAAATACTATACAGGTTCAAAATACGTTGTATTAAAAGATACTACGCGCTAGACCAGAGGTTCCCAAACTTTTTCCTCTCGTAGACCCCTTGTCATGTTTTTCAATTTTAGATAGACCCCCTGCTGTGGGTCTATCTAACTATATTGAATTATATTTCCTAACATACAGTCATATAACATACAATTTCTGTATCTTCGTTAATCCAAAAAACTCGAACAATCTGAATGAGGCCTGAGAATAAGATATACGGATTACAGGGGTTACACTGTAATACACAAAAATACACAAAAGGGTCTAGCCGAATAAGGGGGTCAAAAGTGCCCTTGCGCCGATTTTATTCGACGATGGGTCATTCGATAGGTGATGATGAAAAACCATTGCACACAAATTTTTAATCCGATACCTTCACCGGGAGGGTAGTTACAGGGTAAAATCGAAAAACCAGTTTTTGCCTCATTTTCCCCAATTAATGTGGAGCAAAAATTCCAAAAAAATTCTAACACATTCTAAACATGAATGTACACGTTAGGGATTTTTTCCAGATTTTTCCTTTGCAAGTTACACTCACGAAAAATGAAAAACCGAAAAAAAAATTTTTAAACATCGATTTCGTATTGAAATCTTCCGAGCACAACTTTTTCCTTTTTACAGTAGTTGCATAATGTTATCATTGTTATACCCTAATTTTTTCAGATTTTTTGAGTACGGTGCATCACGGTCGGAAAAATCAAAAACCGATTTCTGGGACACATTTTGGGCTGAAACTCGCCCATTATTTGCCATTCTTGCATGATTTTAATACAGTATGTTCACATTGTGACCTTCAATGTTTCTGCATAGAAATATGTAGATGTTAAAGAACAATATCGGGATAATTAAATAAATTGCTGATTGTATGGTCTTTATAACCTAGAATTTTAACCGTTCTTTCAATAGCATCAATGGCGCAGTGGCTATGGTGTCTGCCTGTGGAATCGCTGGACACTTTTTTGTCGCGGATTCGAATCTCCATATGGGACTTAAGTTTTTTTTCTGTAATTTTTTTTTTTTTTTATAAAAGACATAACAATATTCAGTAGTAGCTTTAAAATGTTTCACACATACTTCTAAAAATAATTATACAGTATACTTTTTTCTTCATCGACTCTTTTCAGTCATGTCACGATTTACAATTACAAGTACTTTTTTACATTCTGTACACTGAATTTTATATTTCTTTCATATTTAAAATATATTTTCATACATTGCAATAAACCAATATCTATGAACAATATAAAATGTTTGAGAATACTTATAATTGCAAAACGTTGCAAGTCTAATTGTAAGAAAAGCATGTTTTACGATTATTTTTCTATAGGTTTTATATTGTTGAAAGGCATAAAAATATCTGTAAAACATTTTAAAGCTACTACTGAATATTGTTGTCTTTTATAAAAAAAAAAAAAAAATGACAGAAAAAAAACTTAAGTCCCATATGGAGATTCGAACCCGCGACAAAAAAGTGTCCAGCGATTCCACAGGCAGACACCATAGCCACTGCGCCATTGATGCTATTGAAAGAACGGTTAAAATTCTAGGTTATAAAGACCATACAATCAGCAATTTATTTAATTATCCCGATATTGTTCTTTAACATCTACATATTTCTATGCAGAAACATTGAAGGTCACAATATGAACATACTGTATTAAAATCATGCAAGAATGGCAAATAATTATTATTATTATTATTATATTTTATTAACGGGTAATGAAAACCCTTTGATAAATACAGTATAATAACCTGGACATATAAAGTTTATAAAATAATTAACTAAGAGGTAAACAGTAAAACAAAGTCGAAATTATGGTTGGTATAGGAGTAGTGTTGAAGGTTAACTTATAATTATAAAAATAAATTCTAAATTAAATTATGAACTAAGATATAAGTAATAAGTTATAGATTACGGACTAAATTTATAGCATGATTCTTGAAGTTGATTAATGATCCAGAGAAAAAGTCAAGATTATCAGCGAAACGGTTGGCATTTTTGCATATGCGGCTGATGCAGCTAGAAGTAGCATAATTGGTTTTGTATAAGGCATAATGGAGTAAAGGAAATTTTCTGACATGTCGAGGCGGAACATTCAATTTTACCAGTTGTAACAGTTCAGGGCAGTCAATACAGTTGTTTAAAATTTTAAATACGAGTATTAAGTCGGAGACAAGTCTGCGGTGTTCTAACGTTAATAAGCCAGAGGTCGATAAGATTGGTTGATAATTATGGCTTACGTATGGCATAGGATTTTTAATTTTATGAGAAAAAGAACGTAAGAATTTGTGTTGAACTCTTTCAATCATATCACAGTGAGTTCTTTGATATGGATTCCAGATTGGGCTGCAATATTCTAGATGCGGTAATACCAAAGTTGTATATAAAGTCTTGAACGTTTGAGGGTCCTTGAAATTGCCACTTAATCTGGTAATTAGTCCAAGTGTGCGGGAGGCCGAAAAATTGACATGTTTGTAGTGTTCCGACAATGAAAAAGTAGAAGTAAATATTACTCCAAGATCTTTCGTGGTATTGGTTTCAAATAGCGGAACTTCGTTAATAGTGTAGTGATACAGAATAGGTGAATTTTTACGGTGAAAATGTATAGCGTTGCATTTAGGTATATTTAGTGCAAGTTTATTAGATGCGCACCAGTTGCCAAGATTATTGATATCATGCTGCAGTTTGAGTACATCAGTTGGATGCTTGATTGTGAGGAAAAATTTTAGGTCATCTGCATATAGCAGATACTGACTATATTGAAATTGCTGTGCGATGTCATTGATAAAAATATTAAACAATAATGGACCCAAGTGGGAACCTTGCGGAACCCCAGAAGATACTTTAATCTTTCTAGAGTGAGTATTTAAATATTTTACTGTTTGAGTCCTCTCAGTCAGATAACTTGAAAACCACGCAAGCAAACTACCAGAAATACCTATTGAAGATAATTTACTAATTAGTAAATTATGATTGACTGAATCGAAAGCTTTCTTGAAATCAGTATAAATCACATCTACTTGAAGTCCTGCATCAAGATTGGAAGTGAGATAGTTACTAAAGAGAGCAAGGTTGGTGAGAGTAGAACGGCCAGGGAAAAAACCATGTTGCTCTGTGATAATGAGATTCTTTGTTAGTGACGAGAACGAGTCAGCTACAATGTCATCAAATATTTTCGGCATGATATTTTGCTTAGAGATAGGTCGATAGTTGACTATCTGTGACTTATCACCAGACTTGAAAATGGGTGTAATAACACTGGATTTCCATCTAGAAGGAAAGAATCCAGTTGTTAAGGATATGTTAAACAAGTTCCAAAGAATCCTAGCCATGATAAAGTGACAAGATCTAAAAAATATCGGAGGCAAGCCATCATCACCGGGCCCATTGTTAATATTGAGTCTCTCAAGCTTTCGGAAGATTTGACCGATGGATATTGAAAGTTCAGGTAGGTTTAGAGTTGAGGTTGACTTATTGAGATAAAGACTATAGTCATCCTGGGTGTATACTGACTCAAAGTAAGAAGCGAATCCATTAGCAATATTTGTAGCATTGGATAATTCGTGTCCTTCAAGGAACATGGTAGATGGTAGAGCCTTTGATGGAGAAAAACTGTTAATAAAACTCCAAAATGATCTCGCATTATATGGTAAAGATGCCTCAATATTATTAACGTAAGAATTCCAACATTTTTTACTTAGGGCTTTGCAATCTGTCCGAAGTTTTGTAAAGATAAGGTAGTCGCTGTACCTATTACTTTGCTTATAAGCCTAATGTGATAGTTTCTTTTTTTTTATTAAAGTTATGAGGGTTTTTGAGAACCATTTCGGATAAGTAGATGTGTGGACCAATTGAGTAGGGACAAAAGCATCTCTAACGTAAGAAAGATGAGTATACAGCACATCGATGGCTTCATCTATATTTAAAGAATAAAAAATACGATCCCACTCAATGGAGCCCAAATAGGCATTAATGGAGGAGTAATCTGCAAGATTGAAATTAGCTCTGAAAAACCGCGTATTGTTCGATGGGCATTTCAGATTTGTGTTGTTTGTATCCACGTAAAAAACCAATGCTGGATGGTGAACATCACATGGTAATAACGGATCCAGAGCTAAATGCGTTTTAACCGAGCCATCATTTGAAAAAAGAAGGTCTAAGAGATAACCTGATGAGTTAAAAATACAATTGTTTTGCATCATATTAAACAAGTTGAAATATTCGCAAAGAATGTACGCAGGTTGTGATGTTGTTGAGTATGATGAGGTAAAATTAAGCGATCCATTCAAATCAACATTCCAACTAGTATTGGGAACATTGTAGTCACCAATAATATAAGTGAAAACCTTAGGATATCTCGAGATTACATATTCAACGGTTTTACAGTGTTCAACATATATATCAGTATCTGATGCCGGAGGTAAATAAACAGTACCGAATATATAACTATTATTATTGATACGAGTTCTAACGAAAATTTGTTCGATGTGGTCGGTTTGAATGTTGATTTGCGCACTAGAATATTTATTTCGTATGGCTATTAATACTCCGCCACCTCTAGAAAACACGCTGGTTTTGGAGTTTCTATCAGCACGATAAACATTATAGTTATTTAAAATAGAGTTTATATTTATGATTGAATCGTTGAGCCAAGTTTCAACGAGGATGATGACGTCGTAGCAAACACTTGCGGTAGAGAGAGCAATCTGTAGATCCATCAGCTTCGTTCTTAATCCACGGACGTTTTGAAAGTATACCAAAGGGTGTTGCATTAGTTTTTTGGAGATTTATTAATAATCTTCGGGACGCCGTTAATATAACGGATCGTTTTATTGGTATCTCCATTTTCCACTAATTTGTCTAGGTCGTCTCTTAGTTTCTGTAGATATTGTCGTTGCTTTAGGGTCATATCTTCCCTGAGAGAGACCGGTCCTTTATAGTTTCTTTTATTTTTTAAAAGATTAATGACTTCCGGTCTGGAGGGCATTGTGACGCAGACTGGTCTTATTTTATTATTCTTACGTCCAATTCTTCGAGCTGTTATACATAGCGGAGCAGAAGAATCAATGACCCTAATGATTTCGTTCACAGAGCCTATGAGGGAAATTGATCCTGAGGAAGGAGAAGATGTGGTTTCAGAAGACTGTTCTTCCAGATTATATAATATTAAATTCCTTGATCTTCGTTCCCGGTCATTTATTTCGGCGATGATATCTTCTTTCGCTGGAACTACACATGGTGACGAGGCATTATTTTCTATTACGGAAATTTTGGCAGATAACTGTTGTATCGAGGACTTTATGGCGTCAAGTTCTTGTTTGTGCCACTCCCGTATTTCCGCCTTTATTTTTTTGAATTCTTCTTTTATTAATTCCTTAATACAATTTAACAACTCTGAAGAGTCCTGGGAAGAGTTGGATGTAGAAGCCGGTGGATGAAAGCAATCGACAAATGCAGTATCGGTATGTCGATGACCCGTTCTATGCATGCAGGAGGGATGAGATATCACTCCGCAAGAATTACAGGTCACTGGATTCACCACTTGAGTGCCACATCCTTTACATGTTTTCCGCACCATTTTACAAAGTATATTTTATTACTAAGAAGGTAACGAAAATTGATTTTGAAGATAGCCGTTATAATGACATAGAGAACGCTACA
Source organism: Cerceris rybyensis (assembly GCA_910591515.1). NCBI lineage: Eukaryota > Metazoa > Arthropoda > Insecta > Hymenoptera > Crabronidae > Cerceris > Cerceris rybyensis. The sequence goes on from OU342789.1 coordinate 1,170,145, forward strand.
GGAGAGCGAGGTAAACACGTCCGCTCACTTTGACTGTTTACTGTTTACTTTGATTTTACTACCGATTTTACTAAATAATCGGCGAGTTTCAGCCCAAAATGTGTCCCAGAAATCGGTTTTTGATTTTTCCGACCGTGATGCACCGTACTCAAAAAATCTGAAAAAATTAGGGTATAACAATGATAACATTATGCAACTACTGTAAAAAGGAAAAAGTTGTGCTCGGAAGATTTCAATACGAAATCGATGTTTAAAAATTTTTTTTTCGGTTTTTCATTTTTCGTGAGTGTAACTTGCAAAGGAAAAATCTGGAAAAAATCCCTAACGTGTACATTCATGTTTAGAATGTGTTAGAATTTTTTTGGAATTTTTGCTCCACATTAATTGGGGAAAATGAGGCAAAAACTGGTTTTTCGATTTTACCCTATAACTACCCTCCCGGTGAAGGTATCGGATTAAAAATTTGTGTGCAATGGTTTTTCATCATCACCTATCGAATGACCCATCGTCGAATAAAATCGGCTCAAGGGCACTTTTGACCCCCTTATTCGGCTAGACCCTTTATGAGTCGATGCGATGCGTGGCTATTTTCGCGCGACCTTAGTGAAAGCACCGATCGTTGTTTCTCTTTTAGAAGACTCACAGCTCTGTGGAGTGAGTGAAACGCACACTGTGGAGTGAGTGAGACGCTAAGTTAGGCGCATACTATGGAGAGAGTGAGACGCGTATAAAATGCTCGGAGATCAAGTGAAAGTAGTTTTAGACCGACGATATTAGTTATATTAATAATATTATATTTTTGTAATTTTTTTTAATGTCAAAGTTATATCAATTATACTGTTTTTTGTCATTTTTGAAAGGACCCCGCACAAATCTTATGGATTTTGGATCCCGGTGAAATTGTTTAAAAATTTAATATGTTGTTCTCCTTACTGCCCTGTATAAATGTCTCAATGGGCACAAAGTTCGAAAATGCTTAGGGACCGAGTTATGGAGCGCCAAAGAATGAAGATACATCTAATTTGCTCGATGATTACCGGTAAAATTATAATGCCTTCACATATGTGTGTGAGACCAGGAATCGGTCTAGTTGACGAAGGCGAGTCGAAGGTGGTCTGACTGGTTAAGGGCAAGATTAATTTCCCTAGGTTATGTTAGATTTTCCTATCCTAGGCCAAGATGAAAGTTGTCTTTTCATGTTTCCACACATACTCTACTGGTCAAATGTAATGGAATTATCTTAAATTCACTTGCTGAGGTCTGTTTCTGGCATCCTTGATAGTTTCGATCAATCTACTTGAAGGAAAGTGAACACTTGCTTGATATCGTGCGTAGCCTAGGAACCATAGAACGCTTGTAACATGTGCACACGTATAACGCGACAACCTCAAGAAGTCTCCTCGGAGGTAGGCCTGTTTCGGCAGGATCTGATTCGCCAGGCGTCATAAAGATATTTCAATGTTACGACTTTGTCAGGTGCCTCCTTCAGGAGGCTGAACAGGGTGGATTACATTTAAAAAAACGGTGCGAATAGGCGGCATTTAGCGAGAAGCTCCGCCGCTCAGGAGACTTCTTGAGGTTGTCGAACGATACCAAGGGTCCGAGCACCAGATCTGCATGTACAATAGTAACCTTGTATGAGAGGATCATCTTCTATTCTGTCATCTACTTCTATTCCATCATTCTCTTCTAACTGGTTATTCATTTCATTATTACTTATAGGTTTATATGAGATCCACAACTGATGTTTTGTTACATTGCGGAACCTCGAAAACACTCTCACTCTCATCAATCCTGGTTCCGGCAATCGGTTTTGATTTCGCAACATTTCTATTTGGAATTCTTCTAACTGATCTCTTTGTAATTTATCTTGTATGTATGACGGTGATAATTCCAATTGATAAATGCCAAAAGTTAGGTCTTTCAAGAATTCCAAAGTAAGCACTGGAAAGTCAAATAATTGATCAGCACTCAATCGAACCCATCTCTGAGCATTTCTTGTATGGAGATTATTCACTTCTACTAGCGCCTGTACAACGTTCGGTTCCTTAGCCTTTTCCAGTAATCGTTGAGCTAGTGCGGCATTACCTTCATTCATGTGAATGACACTATGATATTTATTAATGATAGCTCCAGCTATTCGGTAGAAATCTCCCAGATTTGGAAGATGCTGGATTTGCATTACTTGTACCAGGAATTTGAAAATGGATTTCAGGTGTCCATTTCTAGCCTCTACTACCCATCTGTTTTTCGTCACCAATCGAGATTCATTACCATCCTCCGTAGAGAGTTGATGCTCACCAGCTTTAAGAAATGCAGGCATTTTACATATAATACCTAACCGTGCCAATAAGTCCTTAATATCCCGATAGCCTCTATCAACGATAATGATGTCATTTTCTCTAAACCATGCATTCATTCTAGCTGCATCATTATCAAATTCATTTTGCAACATAGCTGCATCATTATTGGATGCATCAGAAAAGTAAGGCCCTTGGATTTCCAGTATATAGCCATCAGGAGCGACGATTAGAGCAGGTTTGAGTAGATGTCTTCCCTTATGAAGGCTATAGGATTGGCGAAGAGCTCGAAAATTGCTACTCTTATGTATATAAGTATAAGTACCATCTATTATAGCAATCACTCGCGGAATGTGTGGCTGTGGATTATACAGATGGTTGGCAAACTCTGTAACATGTCTTTCTACATAATTATCTCTAGTAATGGCATCAAATCCAATATTATTGGGTACAAAACGTAACATTAAAGATTGTCTAACGGTAGCGACTGCAATACTAATAGCTTGTCTGCTTGAATACTGAAATATGACCTTAAGAAATTCATCTGATAATCCTTGGCGTAACTTGCACAGAAACACAAGTAAATCTTTCTTAGAGACATATCTGTAACCATTTTCATGAGGCACTCTATCACAGTAAGTGAAAAGATCCTGAAACTGTTCTTTTGTAACTGGAGAAAAACATCCGAAATCTTCATTAGACATACTATCTTCATCAACAATCCTCGATTGATTTTGTGCAACAACGCGAAGTCCTTGCAGAAATAAATGGAGCTGCGGCCCTTTGATAACATAAGGTCGTTTAACAGAACGCAAGCCCAATAATAGAGGTTGTAACAAATAGCCTCTATTATTTAAATGACGTTTGCATGATTTAACATTATCGGGAATATAAATGTTTCGTAGAACAAAAACATTCGCTCTACATTCATCTGATAACCTAGTCAAATTAATATCAGCATTACAAATCAGGCAAGTACTATTTCGACTCTGTGTCAGAACTTCAAGCCGTATGCATGAAGGGTCCTGCTCGATTAAAGCTATTTCATTCAATATAGATTGATTGCAGTTCAAACATACTCTGGTTTGATCAGTTACATTAAGAGGGAGTCTAAGAAACTCCTCTCGACGTCGGATGGCTATCTCACGTTTGTCAGCATTTTCTTCTCTGTCTATTCGAGACATTCTTTGCAGCATGAACCGTTTATCGCAAACGTAACACCGTGAATAGATTCTTTGAGCCATGTTTTCTACTGAGCTGATATACCATAAGAACAGATTTTTTAAAAACAGCTATTGAAATACGTAACAATACAAATAGTTTTGATAAATGATAACTTTTGGAAAAGAGGAGGACCAAAAAAGATAGTTCCGTGAAGAAACAATTGAGAAAGAATTCTGACAGGACTTACGTATTATATTTCAGAAGAGAAAGGGAATTTTAGAACAAATTGATTAGCAGAAAGTAGCCCTGAAAAGGACTTATTGTATAATAAGCAATAATCCTAATTGTAAGCAAAAGAAGGTAGCAAACGTCTTAGGATGATCTGATTTGTGTCGAGCAAATAGACCAGGCCTGGGCAACTGCTGCTCTCGTGTATCGGGACATTCGATATCCTTACGAATACTCGGGCAGAAACACTTGCGAAGCGATAACAAAAGACGGCGCGTTAGCAACCAGTGTGTTTTTTAGTGGAGGGGGGGGGGGGGGGGGCGTGTACGGAAGCGTCGGACGACGGACGTCCCGATAGGTGGATGGAAGGGGACATTTCTCCTAAATTCGGCGGTGGCCAGCGGTGGCCTTCAAGAGCACGAGAGCAGCAGTTGCACAGGCTTGAAAGAGATAGATCTTCATTCTTTAGCTATCCATAACTCGGTCCCTAAGCATTTTTGAACTTTATGTCCAGTGAGACATTTGTTCAGGACAGTAAGGAGAACAACATACTAAATTTTTAAACAATTTCACCGGGATCCAAAATCCATAAGGTTTGTGCGGGGTCCTTTCTTGCCATTGACCCCCATTTTCATTTCATAGACCCCCAATTTTTTTTTTCGCCCACGTAGACCACTTGCAGGCCTTCGTCGACCCCTGGGGGTCGATATAGACCACTTTGGGAATCACTGCGCTAGACTCTTGAAGGCTATTTTCTAAATTTTTAGATATGACATGGAAAGTTGTAGAATATTGTAGTATTCTATAAGATTCCTAACCCAGACGGGCCTTTATAGACAGAGAGTGGATATCTCTTAATTATTCTATCAGAAAGCATCATAATATACGATTTAAAAAAGTTATTTAGTTTTTATTGTCTAAAAATTGAGTAGTAGTCAATCGACCTCCTTAAGAAAACGGAATTGTTCGAAAGTTATTCTTTTATAGTAAAATTGCTACACAATGGATTGTACGAAGCAAAGACGGAAATATTTTAATGACTGTTCACGTAGACATCAAAGAAGGTTAATTAGAGCAAATGTAGAAAGGTTATTTAATACAAATGCAACCGCTAGTGTAAGAGACTTGCCAGTTTTAGATACGAGAGAAACTAGTAGTGATGAGACCATCGTCAATATAAATAATGTCGATTATAACAGCGAAAATAACTTAATGGAGCAAACTGTAGAAATAATCGAAGATATACAGCTTGATGAGATGGATGAAAATGAATTAACTGAAAATACAAACGCTTGCAATCCAGCTGCATCAAACAATGATAGTGATGCTTCTTTCAATGAGAATAATTTGAATGAATATATTACAACCGATGAAGAGAGTATGACTTACTCATTAGAAGACGACTTACGTGAGTGGGCTCGGCGCAACAAGTCTGTCACTCATAAGGCAATTGATGAGCTTTTGAAAGTATTAATTACGAATTTTCCTGATTCTCGATTACCAAAATGTGCTAAAACATTACTTGGAACAGCAGTCACAACTCACACAGTATCCATACAGGGTGGAGAATATGTGCATATGGGATTGGGACCAGCATTAACAGCCTTTATGGATGGATACAAATATGCTAATCTTCCCGTCAATCATTTAAAGTTGTCATTGAATGTCGATGGTTTACCTGTATCAAGGTCATCAAACAACTGTATGTGGCCAATTCTGATATCAGATAACATAATGAAATCAATTCAAATAGTTGGAATTTTTTATGGCAAAGGTAAACCAATATGTGCAAATGAATTCATGACTTTGTTTGTGAACGAAATAACAGCAGTTGTGCGAGATGGATTCATGTATGAACACAAAATTATAGCAGTGACTCTCGATAAAATTATTTGTGATGTGCCAGCCAAATCCTTCCTATTGAATACTAAAGGACATACTGGTTTCTCTAGCTGTTTCAAGTGTACAATTGTCGGACAATCGATTGCTTCAACTACGTGCTTTCCTTATGAAGATTCTCCTAGTCGTTTAAGAACCGATGAAGATTTTTACTTACAGCGTGATAAGAATCATCATCGTGGCGAAACTATTCTCAAAGAAATACCGAACTTTGGCTTAGTTTCAAATGTAACACTTGATTACATGCATTTAGTATGTTTGGGAGTAATGAAAAAACTGTTACTGTTATGGATAACAGGTCCAATTCCATTGAAATTAGGAAGAGTTGCTGTTGATAGAATATCGCAAAAAATGTGTGCGTACAGTAGAACTACTCCAAGAGAATTCAACAGAAAACCTAGAAGTCTCACAGAAATCAAATTTTGGAAAGCAACAGAGTTTCGGCAATTCTTGTTGTACACGGGGCCCATTGCATTAAAATCAATACTGGATCAGGAGAAATATGAGCATTTCCTATCGTTGCATGTAGCAATATCTATTCTCATGAATCCTATACTAGTTATGGATGAACGTGTACTTGAATATTCTGAGAATTTAATAATATATTTCGTAAGGAAATTTGAAGTTTTATATGGGAAGCAGTTAATGTCACACAATGTTCACAATCTACTTCATCTCACTGAAGAAGTGAGAAAATATGGAGCATTAGACAATTTCAGTGCTTTCCATTTTGAAAATTTTTTGGGTGGTCTGAAACCATTAATCAGAAAGAGAGACAGACCATTACAACAAATAGCACGACGGTTAAGCGAAAAATATATGGTCAATTTAGAACAAGGAATAGAAGTGAATAATTGTAAACTTCAGGGAAAACATATCGATGGGCCCTTATTACATAATTTCTTTGGGCAAGAATTCGTGCAGTATAAATGTATACGGAATACTGGGCTTTATTTAAATTGTAACAATTTTTGGGAAAGCATGGTGATGCTTAAAAATAAACGCATTTGTCAAGTGCAAAATATTGTAAAAGTATTACCAAACCAAATTCACTTTATCATAAAACATTATAATATAATTAACAACATATACGAGAAGCCATGCTCTTCGGCTATGATATCTATGTTTGTAGTAGTTGAAGATAAACATAGTGCACCGACGACATGTGTCAAGTCGGACATTATTCATAAAATGTGGGTGGTACCGAAGTCACGGAGAAAATATTATGTTATGGGATTGTGCCATATATTGTTTGAATAAAAATTTATGAATAAATTTAATTTTCATTCTTACAACCTTTCAACTACTTATATTTCACACATAGAGATGCATATTGAATTATGAAGGTAGCGGATTTATCTTGATTTTTACTATGGCTGTGGAAAGAAATCTTCCTTCAATGGGTTTATCGAAAATGTTTTATTAGACATGATTTTCACATTATACTTGTTATGTTTTCAAGTATGATCGACAAACTCTGCATTTATCATTTTTATATTCTGTCCTTTGCGCCTCATTTCATGACACTTACCGTTCTTAAGTGTAGTGATAATTTTGGAGTGTTAGGTTTTATTTAAGTTGCATCATAATTCAATATGCATCTCTACATGTTGCCATTGCAATATTCCCGCTGCAATATTCCCGCTGCAATATTGCCACTGCAATGCGCAGAGTGGAACAAAATGGGTAATCTAGGTGGAAAAAAATCAAGCCTTGGATTTGAATTTTAATAATCTTATCTTAAATATTTTTTATAATATTTAATAGTGTAATATTTATTATTAATAGTATATTATTTATAATAATATTTATATTAATAGTATATATTTATTATATAATATTTAATATTTTTTTTTGAGATTTCTGATATATCACTTTTATTACTTAATTGCTCTTATTGTTAGTTTACCATTAGAGACTAACAAGCTACGTAATTATGGTTAAAATCACTGTACACGGTCCACTTAAACATTGAATAACTAAAAAGTACCGAAAAGTACCTGGCTGAAACTTCGCAGGTATATTCCTTAGACTATGTAGAAGTAATTAACGCAAAGATTTTGTGCCCATATCTGTGCAATTCTTTGTTATAGCTGTTGAATGTTTGCTGGACAGTCCGCCTATCGAGAAAGGCTTTCGTAGGATCTTGTTCATTAAATATCTTTTTAATATAAAGTCCAATAAGAAAATGTCTTATACAAAAGTTTCTTTATTTTTCCTGTACAATGAACGTCTATAAAAAAATCTACCGATTTTTGTATAAAAAATTAAGTTGATCTTTAAATCACATTAAAGAAATATAAAAAAAAAAATTAGTATAACACCAATATTCTTTCCACGATATTATGAAATTTTTGTATAAAACATTTTTCTCTGAAATGAACGGTTGTCGAGTTATTATTTTTTTCCACCTAGATGGTCGATTCGTTATACTGTGCAATGTTGCGGCAATGTTGCAGCAATGTTGCTGCAATATTCCAGTCTGTCTGGGTAATTATGGTGAAAATCACGGTACACGGTCCACTTAAACATTGAATAACTAAAAAGTACCTAAAAGTACCTGGCTGAAACTTCGCAGGTATATTCCTTAGACTATGTAGAAGTAATTAACGCAAAGATTTTGTGCCCATATCTGTGCAATTCTTTGTTATAGCTGTTGAATGTTTGCTGGACAGTCCGCCTATCGAGAAAGGCTTTTGTAGGATCTTGTTCATTAAATATCTTTTTAATATAAAGTCCAATAAGAAAATGTCTTATACAAAAGTTTCTTTATTTTTCCTGTACAATGAACGTCTATAAAAAAATCTACCGATTTTTGTATAAAACATTAAGGTGATCTTTAAATAACATTGAAGAAATATAAAAAAAAAATAGTATAACACCAATATTCTTTCCACGATATTATGAAATTTTTGTATAAAACATTTTTCTCTGAAATGAACGGTTGTCGAGTTATTATTTTTTTCCACCTAGATGGTCGATTCGTTCCACTGTGCAATGTTGCGGCAATATTGCGGCAATGTTGCAGCAATGTTGCAGCAATGTTGCAGCAATGTTGCGGCAATGTTGCGCTGCAATATTGCCACTGCAATGTTGCGGCAATGTTCCGCCGCAATATTGCCACTGCAATGTTGCCAATATTGTGCAAGATTCGCAATATTGCTGCAATATTGCTGCAATATTCCAGTCTGTCTGGGTAGTGATAAGTATGAAAAACGTTATATTGATAAGGTAAAGAAACAAATTGATTTAAAGGAACTAGGTGAAGGAGAATCCATCCTGGGAATGGAAATGGAGCAGAAAAGGGGAAGGATATATATGTACACCAGAAAAATTATATTAAGAAATTATTAACTTTGTATGGGATGAATGATTGTAATGCTGTTGGATCGCCAATGGATATAAATCAACAATTGGATGTACATGAGAATAGCGACGAATGTGATATCAAAGCATATCAGGAACTACTTGGGAAACTTATGTATTTAAGTGTTGCAACAAGACCTGATATTTCTTTTGCATTAAGCAATTTATCTCAATATAATCATAAACCGAAAAACATACATTTAAATGCGTTGAAAAGAATATTAAGATATTTAAAGGGTACGATTGATTACAGTTTAGGGTTTGGAAAGGAAGGTTCGGTCAATGAAATTGTGTGCGAAACTGATGCATCATGGGACCGAACTGCTGATGCAAAATCATTTAGTGGACTGCTACTATATAGGAACTGTGACTTAATACACTGGCGGAGCAAGAAGCAACCTAGAGTAGCTCTTTCATCTACTGAGAGTGAGTTGGAGGCTATGGTAGAAGGAGTGAAAGAGATTATTTGGAGTGATAGGTTACTAAAAGAAATAGGTATGTCGAAATTTTGTAAGAAAGAAATAAAATGTGATAATTTAAATAGTGTAAAATTAGCCAACGGTGGAAACTTTAAGACAAAATCAAAAATATTAAATAGAAAATGCCATTATGTAAAAGAGACTGTAAAAGAACAAAAAATTGATGTTATGCATGTTCCTAATACGAAAATGACTGCTGACTTTTTAACTAAGCCACTGGCGAGAGTGATGCTATTGAATAATCTAAAAAGATGTATGAATGTTAATGACCTGTAAAAACAAGGGGAAGGTATGTGAGAAGTTGTTTTTACTAGCGTGGTGAGATCGGTGCATTGAGAGAGAGAGGGGGAGATTTCCGGTACCAGAGTTAGAGTGTGTGCTAAAACTAGATAGCTGGAGCGGTGTATTGTAATGGAGTTTTTGTATGTTGATTATGTTTTACGTATTTTGTTAATATAAAATAAATGTGGTTAATAAGAAATTGCATTATTTGGTAAATTCATCCCACAGAAATAAAACGAATGGCTATCGTAACACTTATACTGGCAAGAAAAAAATTAATTTTACCTTTTTATGAACAATGTATATTAGTTTAAACAAATGTATTATGATTGAATAATAAGTTACTCTCAAATCGTATAAAATTTATATGAGAATTTTTTTTGTATCGTCCACGGTTGTCGATGAAACGCGCTTGTAAGCTCAGAACGCGAGTACACCGCTGCACAAAAAATTACAAAAATACCCCAATAGCACCTAAACCTTGGAGGTACAGCAAGTTGAAAGTGTAACCTATAAGCCTAAACAAGAATCATAGTGGAACACTGTGGAGCACTTAACTTTTTCACTACATATGTGAAATTCTCACATAAAGATTGACCCCATATTTCCTACTATTTGCATTGCAGTTTTAAAACATAACCATTAACAATTTTAATTTTTCTTTTATCAATAAATGTTGTACTTAGTTCCATGAACTCTATCCATTTTGCAGAATTGAAATAGACTCACTTTCACAAAAGTTATTCACTTTATACTGCGGCCAGCAAAACAGTGGTTACGATCACGATGATTGCGGGAGTAATGAACGCGATTTTCAAAATGCGACAACGTCGCAGGTATACGTAAAAAAACCCTGCCCTTCCAGGTTTTCATAGACAAATTATCTGAGTACCAAATGCAATAATAAAAATGGCCCTAACGAAAAGTTCATTATTGAGGTTTTTCGCACGTTTTAGCGATTTGGGACCACTGTGCGTCGTGGCGGCGAGCGTCGTGGCAGCACGTGGGCAACGAGGGTTGCGGCTGCGTTGGCAACAAGGGTTGCGACGATGAATTGCAACAAGAGTTGCGGCAGTGTGATAACAACCAGAGTTGCGTAGTTGTTGTGGATGCTGGCTGGCAGCTAACACCTCGATAAGTATGATGATTGGTATTCCAGGAAGATGTACCGTGGATGCCTTGTCTGGTATCAGGTCCGACAAGGGGCGACGTTTGGTTATATGATGAAATCCTGTAGTCGCAGCGTCTCTTACTTGTTGCAGTCTTCCTTCCTTACTTGTTTAGAGTTTCTTGCAGTTTTCCCGGTGTATCCGGCTCGAAGGACCATATGTTCAGGCGTGGTTTCAATAAGATTTGAATTCGCCTTTGATTTTGGTTTTTAAGATTAGAATTTAATGGACTGTATAAATAACTGTATTTACAAACGTGAAGAGTGATTGTTGATCGAGGTGTTAATGCGCCTAAGTGTAAAATAAGTGCTCCTTTTATGTGTTACGGGTTGTCACTGCATTCTCCCACTCTTTTCCACGAGCCAATCAGAAGGCTCTGATATTTTGGTGGAATGCAGTGACATCGTCGTTCAAGGGGGTGTGAGGGCATCGGCAACGCACCAATACCTCCAGGTTGAAACTCCTCACCCTTGACCTCAGAACGGCTTGTAAGGGTGAGGTGGGGTTTGCCTGGAGGCGCAGCTCTTACGGCCTGCTGGCCCAGGGGGTGCTAAACAATGGATTTGGGCCGCCTTGCCAGCGCCTCACCAGTTTATTACACGGCAATAACTATTGAGCCTATTTCAAAATATGGAAACAATCAAACTCAAAGGCGAGGACGTCTTATTGAAACCACGCCTGAACAGGCAAAGATCCACCAAATCAAACAAATCAATTAAAGAATTCACTAACTCGATCAGAAAACCCCCAAATCAATTGGCTCACGTATCATTAAAACCGTTACATTGTAAAGAAACAACTTTCTTATTAGATACAGGATCATCATTATCTCTCATTAAAATATCTCAAATCCAAGACAAGAAATTAATCAAGAAAGAACAAGACAAAGCGATCAAAACCATTACTGGTCAAAATTTACGAACATTAGGCATTATCACCACTAATATCCTTGGAAAAAGAATCACTCTCCATGTAACTCCAAATACTATTCAATTAAAAGAAAACGGATTACTAGGATTAGACGCTTTAACCGAATTAAATTGCAACTGGGATATGAAGAAAAATCAAGTAACCTTACAAAATACAATCTTTCACAACAGCCTAGAATTTAAAGGAAAATCACATAAAATACCGCCAAATACCATATCGACATTAAAATATATTGTACAAGGCGTTACCGATGGCCCAGGATTAATAGAATTCGGAGATTTCGGAGTTTTAGCAACAATTAAAAACGGAGAAACAACACTTCCTTGCTTTAACTTAACTTCGGAAGAAAAAGATTTATCAATAAATATGAGAGCAGAACCAATCAATCTAAAAGAATTCGAAAGACATTCTGTACCAATAACACCCGATAGAGAAAAACTATTAAGTGAAAATACTCGATTCCAACATATTACAGAAGGACGAGAAGAACTATGGAATATTGTTAAAAACTTTCACGATATCTTTGTATTACCTGGAGATCCATTACCTTTAACAAAATTAACAGAACATTCTATACCTCTACAAGACGAAGCTCCTATACACACAAAACAATATAGATATCCCCCAGTACACCAAGAAGAAATCAAAAAACAAATAAAAGAAATGATAGAGAGAGGAATAATCAGAGAAAGTGATTCCCCATTTAATTCTCCTTTATGGGTTGTACCAAAAAAGGCAGATGCATCAGGAAAGAAAAAGTGGCGAATTGTAATTGATTACAGAAAACTAAATGAACGAACATTATTAGATTCTTATCCATTACCAAACATAGACGATATATTGGATAAACTTGGAAATTCACAATACTTTTCTGCATTTGACTTAGCTTCAGGATTTCATCAAATTGGCGTAAAAGAGGAAGATAAGCCAAAAACAGCTTTATCCACACCCGATGGACATTTTGAATATAATAGAATGCTATTTGGTTTAAAAAATGCTCCACCAACATTTCAACGAATGATGAACAAAGGTTTAAAAGGATTAATAGGAAATACATGCTTTGTATACATGGATGATATTATTGTTTTTGGATTCACTCTACAAGAACATAATAAAAATTTGATCAATTTATTTACACGACTCCGAGAAGTCGAATTGAAACTACAACCTGACAAATGTGAATTCCTAAAACCAGTACTTGCATATCTAGGACTCATAATCTCAAAGAACCTAACAGAGAAAGAATACAAAAAATTCTTGAATATCCAAAACCGAAAAACCAAAAAGAAATTAAACAATTCATTGGACTTGTAGGCTACTACAGAAAATTTATAATAAATTTTGCGAAAAAGGCACAACCATTGACACAACTACTCAGAAAAGAAAAAGAATGGCAATGGGAAACTGAACAACAACAATCCTTCGACGCCTTACGAAAAGCATTAATAGAAGAACCAATTCTACAATTTCCTGATTGGAATAAACCATTTATATTGACAACAGATGCTAGTAACTACGCCTTAGGAGCAATCCTATCTCAAGGAAAAATAGGACAAGATAAACCAATAGCATATGCATCAAGAACGCTTAATAAATCAGAAAGAAACTACTCAACCACAGAGAAAGAATTGCTTGCAATAGTGTGGGCAACGAAACATTTCCGTCCATACTTGTATGGAAAGAAATTCCAAATTGTAACCGATCATCGACCGCTAATATGGTTGCAAAATGTAAAAGACCCTACTTCAAAACTAATGAGATGGAGATTAAAATTAGAAGAATATGATTATCAGATCTGCTATAAAAAGGGTAGACAAAACTCAAATGTAGATGCTCTTTCGAGAATAAATCTTTTAACAGATACTGAGGAAGAAACTAACAATACAGCCGAAGAAGCTCTAAAAGACTTATTTACAGAAGCTTCACCAACATACGATGAATTCCAGGAAGAAAGAGATACTTTCCAAAAATCGCCAAATCTAACGATTCAACAAGGAAGAACGTCAAGAAAAGGTCTAGTCATAACCACCCAGACTGAGGAATCTGGACTTCATATAGACCCCTTTGACGACGAAATTATATGGTATGCCAGTATAAGAACAGAAATACCAGAATATACGGAAACAGAAATACGAATTCCGGATACAAATATCAGAGAGGTAATTATACAAATGATTTCATACGTTCACTTGAAGAAAATCCCTGAGACGGATTTTACAATAAAAGTGAACAATACAAAGGATCCAGAGACCCAAAAAGACAAAGAAAGGATCATTAAAGAGATCCACGAAAGTACACTAGGTGGTCACTATGGCATTGGAAAGACAGTTGAAAAATTACGTACTTCTTACAATTGGCCTGGAATGGTCAAAGACACTGAGCTTGTCATAAAGAAATGCCCAACTTGTCAAATCGAACGACTTAAATATTTCGCTAATAGACCACCACCAGGGAAACCAGACATTCCCAACGAACCTAATGAAAAGGTATCGCTTGACACAATGGGTCCTCTGCCAATGGACAAAGGATATACCGTGCGGCTCGTCAGACGTGTCACCTAGGAGGTAAGCCTGTTTCGGCAGAGTCTGATTCGCCAGGCGTCAAGCGTCATGCCTCTTGTCACATGTACACGAAGGCACTTGACGTTCTACCTCGCGATTCGTTAAAAGAGCTACACAAACAAATCGAACTAAAAGACGAAAAGAGAGAACGCTGCAGATCGAAGCAAGGGAGACAACGCGATTTGGGTGGCGACAGTGAGGACATCGGCGTCGGCACCAGACTTCTAACATCTCTATAGTGAAAACAGAATAAACTCCGGCAGAATTACCCCCACCACATGGGGAGATTCTCCTTGATGAAACGAAGCGCTCGACGAGACAACAATGTAATACAATGTCTCGCTTCTCCAGACAAACTAATAAGAATATTTGAATGCTACGACTTTGTCGGGTGCTTCCTTTAAGAGGCTGAGCGAGTGGACTCCAAGAAACAAAATGGTACGAATAGGCGGTTGAAAACGAGAAGCTCCGCCGCCCAGGTGACAAGCTTGCCGAGCCGACCGGTACATGTTGGAAAACAGAAAACTTAACATGTATGTATGTATGCATGTGTGTCCGCGCGTTCCGGCTGTGCCCAGAGAGGGGGGGGGGGGGGGGGGACACAAAAACAGTGTGGCACCTCAGAGAGACAAGGAGTCATATATAGGCTTTTTTCTTTTGTTCGTGAGGTCGCGGTAAAGCGTGTTGCTGGGTGCGAATTTAGTTGTGCGGTAGCCGTAAGACGGGACAGACCAGTATATTATACCTTTTTTGTAATTGTCGTTTTATTGAATAAATCAGTAAAATTTAACAGTACAGATTCACAATTAAAAAGTTGAGAATATTTGTATAAAGCAAAGCGTTTATAGTGACTAGTACCAAATTTTTCCCAAAAATTCTGCAAATCTATAATGTTCTCTTTCTTTATCCTCTAAATTTATTTTGGAAGATTCTAAAAAAATGTTAAGGGCAAAAGAAAAAGACCTACACCTAATATAATGAAAAACTTATACAGGGTCCATTATAAAAGTAATGCGCTGATTTTATTGTGACGCGTCTATACAGTGCAGCGGGGTAAAATGAGTCGGAAAATGTGACGAATGTTCTACCCTTTCAATACACACCGTCGCCAGTATACTCCGAGCAGTCTGATTGGAAAGACTTGCCTCTGCGTGAAGGGTGTTTTTCAAGTTTGTAACACGGTAGGATGGAACGTTCGCTCGAACAGCGCTACGCAATCAAATTTTGTGTGCGGCTTGGAAAGAATGCAACTGAAACATTCCAGATGCTTCTAGAGGCCTTCAAGGACGACTGTATTTCAAGGTCACAGTCCGGGAGATGGCACAAGACATTCAAGGTGGGCCGGGAGGAGATCGCCGACGAACCCCGTTCTAGACGCCCAACAACGGTCAGAATCGACGACAACGTGAATCGTGTGCGCGAAGTTTTGCGCTCCGACCGTCGATTGAGCATCCAGCAAATCGCTGACAGCCTAAACATGTCTACATTTTCGGTACCTACATGGGATAGTGATGACGGAAGTGAAAGTGTTGACGGAAGACCAGAAAGAACTTCGAGTTTTGCGCTGTCAAGAATTGTTGGATTTGATTCAAAATGAGCCGGACTTTCTTAACTCTGTTGTAACTGGAGACGAATCCTGGATGTTCGAGTACGATCCAGAATCGAAAAGGCAGAGCAGCGAGTGGCACACAAAATCATCCCCCCGCCCCAAGAAAGCGCGAATGAGCAAGTCTCGCATCAAAACGATGCTCATTGTCTTTTTTGACGTCCGAGGAATCGTCCATTTTGAGTTTGTACCGCAGGGAGAAACTGTCAACTCAGCCTTTTATCTGCAAGTGCTTCAGAGATTGAAGCGCCGAATCGCGCGCGTGAGTGCTGACATCAACGACACGGTCAGGCTCCACCATGACAATGCTCTTAGCCACACGGCCTTCATAATAACAAATTTCCTTCCGTTAATGACGGAAATAAACAGAGATAGAGAGGAGCTGGAGAGAAAAGTGGAGTCAGAGCTGAAAGAAGTATCAAGAAGGATAGAGAAGATGGAGGCAGAATGGAAGAGGAAGGAGGAGGACCTGCTCAAGAGGGTAGAGGGAATGCCAAGAAGGGGAGAAGCACGAGAGGAGAAGGAACAAGAGAGGAAGCAAGAGGAGAAGAGAGAAATGGTAGAAGAGGTAATGGGGAAAGTGAGGAGAGACCTGGTGGAGAATCAGGAAAAAGGCAGGCCAGGAGCAAGTATAAGAGCTGATACAGAAATCGCTATAATCAAGAAGAAACTGGAAAGGCAGGAGAGACTGGAGAGGAGGAATAACATTGCAATTAAGGGACTAAAAGTAAGAGGCGCAGAGGTGAGGGAGGAAGCGAGGAGACTGTGAAAGGAAAAATTCAATATAAAGGAAGGGGCGATGGAGGTAAGAGTTGAGGGGAGAGAGGAAGGAAAACAGGTGGCGATAGTGAGATTAGACAGTTGGGAGAATAAGGAAATAATGAGAAAGAAAGGCAAAAAGGGGTTGAGGGACATTTTTATAGACCATGACCTAACTGAAGAAGAACGGGCAGTGCAAAGGCGACTGAGGGAAATAGCTAGAGGAGAAAGAGCTGAAGGCAGGGAGGTTAGGGTAAGATATAGAAAAATAGTGATAGGGGGCAAATGGTTTGAGTGGTGTGACGAAGAGGGAGGAATAACGGAAAGGAAGTTTTTCCGGCATTAGCCTCGCGGGGTGAAAAGGAGAAAGAAGAAAAGGTAGGAGAGGGAAGGAGTTGTAATGAAGGGTCAGGGGGGAAGCAAAAGAGGGAAAGAGAGGAAGTAGGAAGAAGTGGAAAGCTATTGTTCTGGAATGTGGCAGGGCTAGCCAGGAAGGATAGAGACTTCTGGGAATATGTGGAACAGCACGATTACATAGGGTTGACACAGACTTGGGTAGAATAGAAAAGTTGAGAGAAGCTAAGAAGGAGACTACCACAGGAATATGTTTGGAAGCACCAGGCAGCAAGGAGTGAAAGGGAAAGAGGAAGAGCATGCGGAGGAATTTTAATAGGAGTCAGAGAGGGATGGGAAATACAGGAGGAAAGAAGTAATGTAGAAGGACTGATCGGAGTAAAACTAAGGGTGGAGGAAGAACAGTGGAACATATGGTCGATCTACAGTAACCAAGAGGTAAGCAGGCTCATACCGATACTGACGGAGGAAAGGGAACAGGCAGGAGACGAGGTACTGATAACACTGTTCAACAAATTTGAATTTTTTTTATTTTCTCAAATATCCAATGGGTGATCCTCGTAGAGTTAGTCATCCTAAACACGAATCCGTCGGCAAAATTGCTCCATCACCCTCAGTTTTTTAGTAAAATGAGTTTTTGTAAAAACACTAAATTTTGGCAGAAAATGAGGTATTATGCGCAAAGTATAAACGATGCGAAGATGAAATTGGTCTTAAACGATAGAGGAAATCGTGCCGAATATTTTAGTGTATGTATTTATTAAAATTGGTTGTTGCAAATAGTAACAAATGACCGTCAAAGTTTAAAAAAGTGCGGATGCGCGAACTTACTATGCTATACTTTTACATTTTTATGAAAAGTTATTTATCTAGCACGAATTTGCTATACTGGATCGCATTCCTTAGACATTTCTGAAGAGAAAACTGCCCTCAAAAGTTTCGGGAACTGTTTTCAATCCCGACGGGTCGAAAAAATATCCGTCGGGAACGTGTAATCGGCGTTCGACGCCATGCTGCTATTCTACGCGGGCCGCCAGTGAGACAGTGCCGTAAAAACGCGTTACCGACGCCGATCTGATAGTACCACCTGAAGGGCTCTCAACTCTGACAAATATAAATAAATAATTGTTTTTTTTTTATGTTTTAGTTAGAACTCTGATCTGTTCTTACAGTTGTTTAAGTTTTTCATGCTAAGCAATTGAAAATGCTTTCCTTTGTTCGGAATAAAATGTGTGCTCTACGGCCCACTATGTTCTAGGCAGGCCGACTCTTTGCCGGACGTCTGCATGGCATATGTCAAGTGTCGAGAACGACTTATTGTTAGAGCAGATATTTTCCAGAACCCACTTTCACTAAAATTTCGTTTCTCACGACTCTTTATACTGTAACCGTTTCTTTCCGTTTTTCCTTGCACCCATAAATTAACATTCTTTCTTCGTCTCCTACGCTTCTAAATTCCCTCAACTCCTAAACCGCCCACTTTTACCATCTCCAACTTTTTTCTAACGAATAAAAATCAATGACCTCCCTCTCACAAATTCTTAAAATCACCAATAGCAATTACTTCCAATTTTGACGACTAAACTTTTTTTCTCCCGAGACATTGTGTTTCCTGCACTTCCTTGATTCAGTATAATTGGAAATATTAGGTTGGTGCGTATGAAATGTCGGATTCTCTTTACATGCGGACGTTTGTCTCCCTGTTTTCGTTATACTTTTGTCTTTGGCATAACCTCATTCATAGTCGTATTGTCCATTGCCAGAGACTCATTTCAGCAAAATAGGTTTTCTCGAAGGTCTTCCCTTTTGTTATTTCTTTTGAGTTTATTGCCGATATGAATTCTGCCGACATTCGCGTCATTTTCTTATATGAGTACAAACTTGGTAATAGTGCTGCAAAAGCTGCACGCAACATAAACCAAGCGTTTGGGGAGAATACGGTTAACGATCGGAAAGTGCAGCGTTGGTTCGAAAAATTTCGGACTGGCGATTTTTCACTGCAAAATGAGCCGCGCGGAAGACCCAAAACGTCTGTGAAGAAGGATGACCTGAAGGCTCTAGTGGAAGCGGATCCAGCCGTATCCACGAGGGAACTTGCTATCAGGATGAAAGTTGACCATACAACGATATTGAGACACCTTTCTGAGATTGGCAAGGTTAAGAAGATGGACAAGTGGGTACCGCACGCACTGACAGAGCGAAATAAGCTGGATCGGTTAAACGTATGCTCATCATTGCTAACCCGATTTCACCGAGAGCCATTTTTCGATCGGATCATTACGTGTGACGAAAAATGGGTTCTTTATGACAATAGAAAGAGGTGTGCTCGGTGGCTTGACAAGGATGAGGTTTGTGCCCATACTCCAAGGCCATCGCTTCATCCACGGAAGATTTTGATCACAGTTTGGTGGAACGCGGCTGGGGTAATCCATTATTCGTTCCTTCGACCTGGGGAGACAATTACGGCCGAAAAGTACTGCCAGTACATTGATGAGATGCACGATAAGTTAAAAATTGTACGCCCATCGCTTGTGAATCGGCATGGCCCGCTACTGCTCCATGACAACGCTCGGCCGCATACATCGCACAAAACAATTGCGAAACTGAACGAACTGGAATATGACCGGATCTCTCGCCGACCGATTTTCATTTTTTCAAACATTTAGAGCTGTTTTTAAGGGGCAAACACTATGAAAATGAAGACAGTCTAAAAAACTCGATATCAGAGTTTATTAATTCTAAAGACCAAAATTTTTTTAAGACAGGCATCTACGCTTTAAAATCTCGTTGGGAGAAGTGTATTGAAGCGAATGGAGCATACTTTGATTGAATAAACAGCTTTTGAAGAAAGATATGCAGTTTTATACAATCACTTAAGAATCCGACATTTCATACGCACCAACCTAATAGAAAACAATCTTCGCATTTGAAAAAAGAAAACAACCTTTTTCAGGCGAACTTAATTTTAAGTGTTAATATATATATATTAAGCATATCAATAAAATAAGTATCGACATATCTATATATCGATATTCATCTTATTTTATTTATACACTTGATTCTGAAATAATAAATTAATAACAAATTATATTTAAACTTTATAGGAGAAACTTTTTGTGTATATGTATATGCAGATTTAAGTGGCAAGTGGTTCATACTAATTGTAAGTGTCAAGTGGTAATTGTTTTGTATCAAGTCTTAAATGTGTGTCGTTTACTGCAATGTTTCGCAAGTGCAAAAACCAGCCAGACTCTTTCTGTTATGTTTGTGGAGAGGTGGTACCAAAATCGCAACGACGAAGTATATCACCGTTAATAGCTTTTGCGGTGACCAAATTATAAATAATATTTTTAAACAAAAATTAATGAAAAATAATTGATCATTTATATTTATCAGAGTTGAGAGCCCTTCAGGTGGTACTATCAGATCGGCGTCGGTAACGCGTTTTTACGGCACTGTCTCACTGGCGGCCCGCGTAGAATAGCAGCATGGCGTCGAACGCCGATTACACGTTCCCGACGGATATTTTTTCGACCCGTCGGGATTGAAAACAGTTCCCGAAACTTTTGGGTGCAGTTTTCTCTTCAGAAATGTCTAAGGAATGCGATCCAGTATAGCAAATTCGTGCTAGATAAATAACTTTTCATAAAAATGTAAATGTATAGCATAGTAAGTTCGCGCATCCGCACTTTTTTAAACTTGGACGGTCATTTGTTACTATTTGCAACAACCAATTTTAATAAATATATATAATAAAATATTCGGCATGATTTCCTCTATCTTTTGAGACCAATTTCAACTTCGCATCGTTTATACTTTTCGCGTAATACCTCATTTTCTGCCAAAACTTGGTGTTTTTATAAAAACTCATTTTACTAAAAAACTGAGGGCGATGGAGCAATTCTGCCGACGGATTCGTGTTTAGGATGACTAACTCTACGAGGATCACCCAATGGATATTTGAGAAAAAAAATCGTGTTGAACAGTGTTATCTATCTACTTATTGCAACAAAGAGAGCTTCAAGATCATTCTCGTCGATATTCCAACCGATTTAAATATCAGACGTGTTTTAAGTTACAATTTTTATTCGTTGAACGAATGTAATAAGTTAATTTATCATTTCACGGAGGTTTGTTGCATAATTTCAACAAAAAGCTAATCTAAAACATGAACAGTTATGTACTTGTTGAAACGAATAAAACAATGAAAAGATATGGCCATTTATTACTTTACATGAATTATTAATCTGTATAAATGTAGTTAAATTAATTTTCTTAGATACTTCAATCTTGAAAATTTGAAACACGATAGTATGCAATAATAATAATAGAAACTTATATTTTGCACAAATTTATTTTTTAAAACATGAATCAGTTCTAAAGAGGCGCATATGATATAAAAATATTGAATATTTCCAAATAAATTGCACGACATATAATATAACAACATTAATTTCGGCAATATCTTCGAGTATCTTGTTATTAGTAATACTACATCTTGCTTCATAAAACGACAGCATGAATTTAATCAGAAATATCAACTTTCCATAGCAATTAAATTATGCATATATACAATTTAATAATTTAATTTAAGTGCTCATTTATATTACTCTCAAATTGTATTATCTTTTTCTCTTCAATTATTCAAAAAAGAACATTTATTTTGTTATATTTATTTTTTTTTTTGACCATATACTAATACGTTTTCCTCTTCTTGCACGTCCATCATCCCTTTGCAAATCTACGTGCCGCACGTGTTCACATCCAACTTGTAAAATACATACCAAACGCATCTCCAAGAGAGTAAACATTTCTTCAAACAAGAATCTAAAAGTTTGAGCTTCGTTGATCCAATTACATACAATTGACAAAAAGCGAACAAACGGTCCTAAGCAGTGGGGAGGTTTAGATAATAACAGCTGAGAGCAAACGCTGTACGCGCTCATTCTATCATCTGTGTATAAACATTTATAGTTGAAGAAGCAACCTTCGACGTGAATCGAAATCTACAGAGTTGCCACTATGAAACCAGGACGTTACGAGAGTACAGGCTCAGTCGGAGTGAGTTTACCTTGCGGATAACGTCTCTTCTTCGCTGGAGAACACTTACTCGTAACGAAAACGGTGCTTTCATCACTATGATTCAGCAAGGTACAAGTGAATTTTCGGCAAAAACGAAAGTGCCATCAAGTTAATAAATATTATAATTGCAAAGTATTGAACTAAGGAAAACTGCAATGATATGTTTTAAGATCATCCGAGTGAAGTGTTGATAGGAATCGTTGAATGACTGAAGAGAAATTTTCTGGAGAACGATTAAAGGAATGTTGATTTTGTTAGCGATACGCCAGCGATATTTATACTTGGAACTGTGATAACATTTTTGTGTAAATGTCTTGTGGATGTGAACACGCGTATGTAAAAAGTTTGTGGAAATTTTTACATTTGACGCAACATACATTGAATATTTTTTGTGTCAAGATGAATGTGTATTTTAACGGAAAATAATGGTATTGTCATAGAGACACGATCAAGGTTTAGTTGCAAAGAACAGAAATCCTTGTATACTTGAAATACTTCTCTGCAAGACTTAATGTTCTTTTCAATTAACGTCGGCTTCGGAATTTGATAGTGTTTTAGTGCATCAAGCTGCAGTTTTCCTTAGCATGTGAAAAAAAAAATAGATATTCAACACCAAAGAATGTGAGATCGAATAAATTTCAATCGATTATCGACATATGAAACGTATTTGGAAATTCTTAGAAAGTGGAAAGACACAGAAGCAAGGTACTTTGTCTCTTCTAATAACCGGAAGTAAAAGGAAATAGAAAATAAAGCAATATTCATCACAATCGACAAAATCGACTCATTCAAAGTGAAAGTATCAGAATAAACACACTCGATAGCGCAAACGATCAATGAAGAAGTGCAGTGAAAGAATCCACGAGCGTTCAAAATCCCCCTAATTATTGCTGATTCCAGTTAACAGTGCGAAAAGTATAATTATGTGGCTGTCGGCTTCAAAATCGAGCTGACCAAAACACTCGAGTCATTTGACAGGAGACCGAAGAAACTCGAGAGGGAAAGAGAATGGAGCTCAACGTCTTCGTGACGTGCATCACGGTAGGTTTCCCCTCTTGATCGTGACATTCTGCGATATTACCTGTTGCATCGGGCACGTTTACCATTTTACGTCACGTATTCTTCAATACGCACGAGTGCAGAACCTTATCGCTCGAAATGCCGATGCGCGAAGCATATGACACCTCGTTTTGTATACTTATTTACGGTTGGTAGACATTTAATCCGCTCTGCGAGGAATTTTCGTGATCGGTTAGAGTTCAAGCCACCTGAGTTTGCTTTAACCTTCATTATTTTAAAATAAATACACGGAAGTTCTTAGGATCTCTTGAGACCCGTGGTCTGTTTTTTATTTAAAAAAACAGTATTTCTTCTTGCTTTTTCATTGCAATAACATCGTTGTAAATAATTTATATTCACTATTTCTAATTTGATTTCATTTGGGTAAAATTAAAACTCGGTTTGTGGCGAAAATGACTCGAAGGATGGATGAAGGTTAAGTGCGAAGAATGTTTGATTGAGTTATATGGAAACTCAAATTTTAGTCTAACATGATAATGGTTATTACAAATGAGGATTTTAGACACGTAACAAATAAGTAAGTGTTTTTTTGTTTTTTTTTTAAGGGAAATGACAAAGTTATACTAACAAGTTTTCACAATATATTGCCTTATTCTGATGTAAGTTTTATTGATATCAAGATAAATAACAGCCAGCATTACTTTCGTCGATGAGAAATGCAATTGAAATCTGCCGAGATCTGATAAGATTTATCGAAATCTTTTAATATGGGATAAATTGATCTGGATTCTTTGGTATTACATATTACTTACTTAAAATTAGTTCGTTAAGTAGTGCTGTCGAATTTCTTTAATTCAATTCTCAAATGCTTTGGTAAAACGACATTATTGAAAACTGTTAATATTTAATGCAACATTTTTACCTGAAATTATTTTTTTTCATCAAACGTTAAGCAATTAAAAAAAAAGGAATATGCAATGAAAATCAAAATTTTATGAAGTAATGAGATAAAAAGCAGCACTTATAAAATAATTTGGAAATGTTAGCTAAAGCTTGGTGTATGAGATTGAATATTTTTTTTATTGTCTTCAATACAATGTTGAAATAGGTACACCGAAAATATTTTTTAAAAACGTGATAATTTTCATAAGGTGTAATATCACTTTCAAGCAGTATAACGCGCTATATTTATTCTACTTTCTCTGCGTGAATGTAGAAACTGAATTAAAGTGGAGCAAAAGTGGAATTGTCGGGTTTGTAATTTAACCGTTTCAATATTGTTTAATCGCAGACTGTCGATGCAACACATTCTTGAAATTTGTTGACGAATAGTATAAAGATAATGTATGAAAATAGTCATTAAAACACATATTTTCGACTTTATTACATAATATAAATCATACCATCCAACATACCAATTTCTTAATAGATCAAAAAAACAATTTTTTTTCTGTTATATTTTACAATTCAATCGATTGATATATCTTATCCATTTCTTCCTTCTTCCGCCTTGTTTCCCCACAAAAACGCGTTACATTCCTCATTACAAATAGTATTATTCTTATCTGCTGAATTATTTTAAATATTTAATTATATTATAGTTAATATAAATAATTCGTTTAACAACCAGCATCATTTCCTGACGAAATAAAAATTCCTCTCCTATTATTCGCCCGGAGAAATCCAGTTATTTTTCATACACTTTATTCGTTTCTCTTATAAATAACTCCAATGATATAATAGCAATCAAAATTCGAAATCGTACCTTTAACAGTAGCCAATAGTAAGTCAAAGGGTATAGCAGGATAAGGTGGTCAAAAGTACCCTTGAACCGATTTCAATGCGGGTGGTCTCATTCGATAGATAATACTCGGCGATCATTGCGTACCAATTTTTAACCCTGTATCTTGACCGGAAGGGTAGTTATGGGGAAAATTCAAAAACCGGGTTTTTGCCCCATTTTGCCTAGTTATTGAAACGCAAAAAAAAACGGAAAAAAGTAGATTTCGTATCGAGATCTTCGAGTGACAACTTTTTGCAAATTACAGTAACAATCCAACACTCATGATTGTTATCTCCAATTTTTTTCAGATTTTTAAACCGCCTGCGTCATTGTGAAAAAAATCAAAAACCGATTTGCGCGACGCATTTCGATGTGAAACGCCATGATCCAGTTATTATTTCCTTATTCTTCGATTACAGTATGTTCATATTGTGACTTTGAGTGTTTCTGCAACGATGCAATTACATGTTAATATAGAGAATCGAATTAATTAAATGTATTGTGAACTTTGATGGTTCCTGATCAGCAAGAATTTTTAAGGTTTTTTCAAGTGAACGATTTGGCGCAGTTGGTAGAGCGTCTGTCTGCGGAAGCGCTGGACACTATTTTGTCGCAGGTTCGATTCCCCATGGGGAACTTGATATTTTTTTTTTCATTTTTAAAAATTGTCAACTACATAACAATAATTAGTTGCTATTTTCAAACATTTAAAAATATTTTTAAGGACCAGAAAAATATAAATTAGTACTTAGCACTTAGCCGACCGCACGCGCCAGTGAGACCTGTACCTACAGTTTCCACCGCGCTCGGAAAGCCAAACTACGCTGTCCACCGTGCATTTTCCTGCATAGAGCCGTAATAATGGGCAATAAAAGACTTCAAAAATTGGTGCATTTCATTATATGTTGTACTCTATAGAAATAAGAAGCTCTATAGAGAAAGAAGTGTTCCTCAGGTCAAAAATAATGCCCGATCGGTCGGCCACCGACTGATTTGGAAAAGGGTAGATCTACCCGATCCGGCGGCTAACAATAAGTGTTAAAGCGTGCGTTGCATACTATGTAGTGACTCATTACTAATAGGACATCTAACAATACGTTAAAAGATTCAATTTTTCAATACTTCTACAAAGCAGTGGGTGAGTTTTAGTGGAACGTTAAATTCTGCGATAAGTGCAATTTATGCGACTTTTACAATCACCGGCACATATTTAAACTATATTTTAGGACGTTCGTTGCATTAAGGACAATTATTACTATATGATACGTTGCCTTTATATTATTTGTTATCATTTCTACAAGGTATTGTAGCTCTATAGTATTGTAACGAAGATTCAACGTTTCGAGATTTTGAGTTAGGTAATTTTCACAATGACCGATAAATACAGTGCGGCTCGGCCAACTTGGCACCTGGGAGGTAGGCCTGTTTCGGCAGAGTCTGCTCGCCAGGCGTCAAGCGTCATGCCTCTTGTCACACGTACATGAAGGCACTTGATGTTCTATCTCGCGATTCGTTAAAAGAGCTACACATACAAATCGAACTAAAAGACGAAGAGAGAGAACGCTGCAGATCGAAGCAAGGGAGATAACGCGATTTGGGTGACGGCAGTGAGGACATCGGCGTAGGCACCAGATTTCTAACATCACTATAGTAAGAACAGGATAAACTCCGGTAGAATTACCCCCACCACATGGGGAGATTCTCCTTGATGAAACGGAGAGAGCGACGAGAAAACAATGTAATACATTGTCTCGCTCCTCCAGCCAAACTAGTAAGAATATTTGAATACTACGACTTTGTCGAGTGCTTCCTTTAAGAGGCTGATCGAATGGATTCCAAGAAACAGAATGGTGCGAATAGGCGATTGACAGCGAGAAGCTCCGCCGCCGAGGTGCCAAGTTGGCCGAGCCGCACTGTACTTACAATTAGACTTTATTTTAGGATGTGAGCTATATTAACCCTTTCGGTACGGAAGGGCTGGCCGCGGTCATACATTCGTGGGACGAAGAAATTTTCCACGAGAGTGGTTGCACTCTACGGCAGCGTAAGCCGCGAAAACGCGTTGCAAGGCATTCTTAGAAATCTCGAGCGTAATTGATACTAAACTTTTCATTCGGCCCCCGAGAGTCGTCCATGACTGATGCGGCCATTTAACATGTTTAAAAAATATTTCTAAAATGTTTATACTGCTTTATCGTAACCTAAACAAATCCTCGGCCGAAATCAGATTTCGACGGAATCTTATCTCGCGGATCAGATGGAAAGACAGGCAAAACGGGCTTGGCGCTTCACGTTTAAAATAATATATATTTCTTCACAGTGCATTAATTAAAGTAAATGACGTTGATATAAATAATATGTTCCGATATTACAAAATTAAAATAAATAACAAAACTAAGAGTGTAACATAATAAATAAAACAATTAGTACAGCCGGGAATTTTAAACACAGAATAGTAAAGTAATGCGTACTGTAGAGAGTAATCATACCCACATAACTTTCTAATGATGCCGCCAATAGGCGTCGCGACGCGTCGGTAGGACCCAGAGAATGTTTCGTGGATGCCGCCAATGGGCGGCGGTAGGACCCAGAGAACGTTTCGTGGATGCCGCCAATGGGCGGCGGTAGGACCCAGACAACGTTTCGTGGATGCCGCCAATGGGCGGCGGTAGGACCCAGAGAACGTTTCGTGGATGCCGCCAATAGGCGGCGGTAGTACCGAAAGGGTTAAGGACAACCCCTACTATACAATTCGTTGTCTTTGTTCTATTTCAAACGTCTCTATTTCTTATAATTTCTACAAGGTATTGTTGCTCTAGAATATTGTAATGAAGATAAGCGCAACACAAAATATCTAATTAATTCAATTTTTCGAGATTTTGGGTTAGACGACTTTCACAATCACCGATACATATTTAGACTTTTTAGCAAATTTTTTTATTGGCTTATCGCATTCGTCTTGTTACGTGCGTAAAATGTGTGAAAGGAATTATGGGTCAGAAACGAACCGTTCTCTCGCAAATTAACTTTTAATTGGGCCTCCCTATTAAAATTTCGTCCATATGGCAGCCTTCGAGTCACCGACCTTTCGAAGGGACATACATGAGATACTCTTGCTAGCTCCAATAGTTAAAACAGAGGCAACATAAACGAAGAAACAAAATGATTAGAAAAATGTCAATGACCTGCGTTCGGTGTTGGGTTCACTCAAGGGCCTAACCGTGGAGAAGAGCATAAACAATTGCACTTCTCTTCTGGTTCGGTGACCCAGTGCCCCATTTTCTAGCTTCGTTTACATCGTCTCTGCTTTAACTATTGGTGAAATTTTAATCCGAAGGCCCAATTAAAAGTTAATTTTGCGAAGGAACGGTTCGTTTCTGACCCATGGTTCCTATCAGACATTTTACCTACGTAACAAGACGAATGTGATAAGCCAATACAACATTTTGCTACCTTTTCCCGAATTTTGCGACAGTTTTTTTTCTGAAAAAATCATTGAGCCAGAGGTGTAGAACAACTCCTCCAAGCCATGACATATAATTTTGAAACACCCTGTACGTTACTTGTATGTTTTAATATTTCAAGCTGGCGACTTCGTGAAGTTTGGCTTCACAATGGCTTCGACAACAACACTTTTAGCCTGGGGTGCGGTCAGTTGGCCGGAGGGTTATAATGCGGCTGGACAACTTGATGAACTTCGTAAAGCCATTAAATGGGCTACAGATTACTTCATCAAGTTCCACGTAAGCGAATTCGTTCTTTACGGACAGGTTGGAGATTTTTCTGTCGGCCACACATTCTGGGGAAGACCGGAAGAACTGAATACTACGAGGCCTGCCTACAAGATTGATCCGGAACATCCTGGTACGTTGAATAACGTTAATACTAGGAATTAATATAAAAATTTAAATATTATATTAACTTTAAAATGTAGGTAAACTAAAATTAATAATTCTTGTTGCGTTTGGAAAAAATTAAGATTTAATTATTTCGTGTACCTTGGTGGGTCTGATAATAATGAAGTAACTTAAGTCTTTAACACTAAACGCATTGATATTTTGCACCTACCTAATCTTACCATGAAGGGTCATTTCACCCCTTATGAAATAAATGTTGATTTTCAGAAAGAAATACTTTTACAATCTTTTCAGAGTTAAATTGAAATATGTTTAACAGCACTTTGTGTACCGTTGCGTGTTTCGCGGATCTTTGTGGGCCGGGAAGAGTAACTGGGTCGCCTTACTCGTTGCTTTACTTTACTTTATTTTGTTTACAAGAGATACGAGTCGACCTACGTCGCTGGGTGTCTATCCCGAACTTGGGAGCCCTTTTGCGGCAGCACTTGCTTTGCGATTTGGCCGCGGGCGCCACATATGTATATGCAGATATACATTGTAGCTTTTTTCATTAAATTATTCATTATCGTTAGAAGATAATTGCAATGTTATTAGTACAAAATACTTGGTATATCTAATCGTAAATTCAAGTTTCTACATGGATTATTTGGAAGTACACACCGATACTTCTTTAACACATTCACGCCGGCGCGTACCACCGGCGGCCCGCGCTTCAGTTTCTTTCAGATGGTCTTAACCCTCTATGGCTTCTTGTAACTTTGAAATTTTTTACAATCCAACGTTTCCAAATCAAGTAAAAGTTATTATTTATAATAGCTCTTTTATTATTTTCCAATGTGCTATCATGCAACTAATCTTCAGATGTCACAGAAAATTCGGCCCATAGAGAGTTAAAATAGCCGCCCGTAGAAGAAAAACGCAAATTGCAACGCCGGCGTGAGCGTGTTAAGTCAGTTTTATTGTTGGATGCTAGCCATACATAATTTACAGACATCAACGTTTCTTAAATCGATAAATGCATTACATACTGTTGTCATATGCTAATGCACCGGTATTCCAGTTGGTTTCATGCAACCAAGAAATTATTGCAATTCCGTTCGCGTTAAACACATCTTTTAATGAATATACAAAAATTGATTATTGTTTAAATTGATGTGATCTAAGCTTCTCTAATACATACAACTACATTCTATTTGATCTAATCCCCGACTTATAATCATTTCTTTATTCTGACAGTATGTATTTGAAATACTTAAGTGAATACCTTTGTCAGGACTTTATGTTTGCAATTACCGAAACCCAAACTAGAAAAATGTTGCAACTGAAGGACAAAGTCAAACAAGGAACAAATTTACTTAAAAATTTTCTTTTTTTTACCGTAAAATTTTTTCACAAAGAAAGTCACCTGGCACTTCGACAAAGATGAGTTGTATATTCACGATATTCATTTGTGTCAATAAAATCCACTCATTAGTAATTATAAATATATAAATGCATATAATAAATTTGTCGCGAATTCGAAGTATCGAAGCGAGTGTATATGTATCGAATGTCACGACGAGAGATAAGAGTGGGCCCGAACGGCGGTCGTGAGGGCCAAAGTTAGTGTTAGATCGAGCTTCAGAGAGTCGACAGCGTTTTCTGTAAGAGTGAATTTAATAAAGAATCCTCCTTGTATATTTTAATTTTGCCTATTTTACTGGTTCAGTTTTAACAAAATTAATTTATTTCTCACTTTTAATGCTTCACGAATATTTTATAACATGTAACCATGAAAAGCATAATACAAATTGACGCTGAGCAAAATTGATAAATCTAAAACAATAAACCTAATTACCGCAAACTTATCTCCAAAAATCATGAAGCGCAGATAACATTCTACGAAGAAATATAAAAATGTAAAGAAAGTTTGAACAGAGGAAAGAATTTTTATTAAAAAATGTATTCTTTTGAAAGGTTCCGATCTTGCTGGAGAAACGGCAGCCGCTTTAGCAGCATCCAGCATTGTTTTTCGCAGTCAGAATCCTGAGTAGTCGAATGTCTAAAGCACGCAAAGCAGATTTACAGATTCGCCAATAATTACCGTGGCCTTTACCACGAAGCAATTCGTGGAGTAGCACAATATTACGAAAGTACGGATTATGGGGATGAGCTTGCATGGGCGGCTGCTTGGCTGTACAAGCGACTAACGACATGAGATATATCGAGGATGCTGAGCATCATTATCAACATTTCCACCTCAAAGGGAGACTAAACGAATTTTTTTATAATAAAAAAGTTGCCGGCGTTCAGGTAAAATTAAAAGTGATGATAATACTAATAGAAATATTTTATGATTGATGTTTGGATTTCAACCGCTGTGCCCTTTGTATTTAACACGTTGAACGCCATTGATATTTCGCTTGTTTTATTATTAGTACTGAAGTGATGTTTTTTTCTATTAAAAATCTATCTTCGTAAAGCAGAAACTTTAACACTAGATGTACGGAAGCCGTAAAATTGACGGGTTCCTACTTCTTTTATAAACGTTTCCCTTGCAGATAAGCTGTATAGTAGATATTTTACGTAGATTTTACAATACAATAATTATCTAACGAATAATCATCTTTGCCGCTTGGTCCTTTTTTATCAAAGTCCTAATTTAATATATTGCAGTGTAACACATTCCGCGCCCGTAAATCTAGTGATATAGACACAAGTACCGTGCGGCTCGTCAGACCTGGCACCTCGGCGGCGGAGCTTCTCGTTTTCAACCGCCTTATCGCACAATTTTGTTTCTTGAAATCCACTCGCTCAGCCTCTTAAAGGAAGCACCCGACAAAGTCGTAGCATTTAAATATTCTTACTAGTTTGGCTGGAGCAGCGAGACATTGTATTACATTGTATTCTCGTCGCACGCTCCGTTTCATCAAGGGGAATCTCCTCATATGGTGGGGGTAATTCCGTCGGAGTTCAGCCTGTTTTTACTATAGAGATGTTAGAAATCTGGTGCCTACGCTGATGTCCTCACTGTCGCCACCCAAATCGCGTTGTCTCCCTTGCTTCGATCTGCAGCGTTCTCTCTCTTCGTCTCTTACAATTAGTTCGATTTGTATGTGTAGCTCTTTTAACGAATCGCGAGATAGAACGTCAAGTGCCTTCATGTACGTGTTACAAGAGGCATGACGCTTGACGTCTGGCGAATCAGACTCTGCCGAAACAGGCTTACCTCCTAGGTGCCAGGTCTGACGAGCCGCACGGTAGATATATGTATTAGGGGTACCGAAGAGTAATCAAATTTTTTTGCTGACGTAAAACATTTATTTATTAAAGAAATCATAAATACTAAGTAACCAACAAAATAATTTCCATAATTTTTTAACACTTTTTGCCAGCGTAAAGGTAGTTGTTCGATTCCCTTTTTCAAAAAGTCCTCCGATTTTTTATTGAAAAGCTTTTCCAATTACGTTTCTACTTTTCCAATTTTGATTACTTTTCGGCACCTCTAATATATTCAGCAAGATTTTATCGGTTGAATACCAGTATTTACATAGTGAATGTATTAGAAAATTCGTAAATATTACAATTGAAAAGTCACATGAAAGATTGACTTTGATAGCACCGATCACCGGTGATATCCATGGCAGTCAACGTGCTTTATAGAAAGATAATCGTTTTAAATAGATCGTTTTAAGTAGATTGTTGGATACCAACTCAGTTCACGTTTCCTCAGACTCGCTATCTTTTCTAACAATAAGATACTAGCACCAAATAATACTCAACGTGATTCAAAGTCCAAAAGGGAACTATTAGTCGTCTTCAAATTCCGTCATCGCTTTTCCTTCAAAATATGTTTTCAAGACCTTTGGTCTTAGCGAAAGTCACTGGAAAAGCGATCGCCCTTTTGGAACCTTAGTCACGAGAAGTCGGAGTCATCCAAACCTCCCACCACATCAGTTTAAGGTCTTTAAAAGGTCAGTCCTACCCCGAAATCAATGAATTTTGTACCGAATTGCTGACAGTCCGTATCTCGCGACGACGCTATCCTTGAATTGTTAAAACTCCGAGCACGCAGTAGTTCTTTCTAAATGTGCCCATAATTATGAAAGTTGTCTAAGTCAAAATTTAATAAAAATGAGTTTATCAGTTATTTCACACCACATTATTATGAACTAAATTAATTCAGTGTAATTTTTATGATATTGTCAAAAATTAACCATTAGATGGTGGTTGTAAGTGCAACATTATATGGAATGCATTTAGTGTTAATTATGAAAGTGGTCTAAGTCAAAAATGTTTTAAAATTATATAAACATACCGTTAAATTTTTGGTATCTGGTCATTCCTATCCACCGAATGACCGTGCTTTTGGGTTGATAGAAATGAAAATAAGAAAAGTCAATTACTTACACAACCCTGAGTATTATTGTGAATTGATAGAAAAGTGTAGAAGAAGAAATAAATTTTCGGTAAAACGACTGACGTAGTTGGATTTTATTTCAACGAAACCACTGGAAGAGTCAACGACAAAAAGAGTAAAAAATGCCGCGAGCGAATCTGTCTCTTCGCTGCAAATTCAATGGATCAGATTCTTGCAAAATGAACGTTATAAGATGTTCTATAAAACTTCTTTAGATGATTCTAAATTCCAAAGTTTTAGATCCATAACGTAAAAGATGGAGACCACAAATATACGGAAATATTAAATTACTTCCATTATACACCACCACTAGATCAGTAACGGAAGGAAAACATAAAGATATTATGTGTTTACTATAATACCATACATCCCTTCAGTTTGTCAAGAATATTTTAAGAATCTTAAAAACTCATAATAATAAAAGCCTAAAATTATTAAAACCGATTACTTTTTAAAAACACATAATTAATAAATGTTCGTGTATTATTTCTGTTGGGTTTTAATGAATTGAATGCATGATAAAACTAACTAAACACATTTTATTAACATTAGGCAAAAACCACGTCCGCTCCATCACTTATGCTTTTACAGGAAGAAGGAAAGAACCGAAAGATCTTCATCTTTTCGCGGGGTCAACCGATTTCGCCCGATCCATTCCGAAATCCATACTCATACCATCATGCACTTCGCCGAATAAGTATATAACATATTCTAACAATTTCATTAAAATTATTGTTTCTAATAAAACTCGTAGTTTGTTATTACTTTAAGTCATTTATAGGGCATTTAGTTAATTTTGAAAACGGTCTAAGTCAATTCAAACTTTAAAAACATTTCCGTATGAAATTCACACACAATTTCATATTCATAATAAATTTCCATTAATCAAAACTAATAAAATTCTAAATTAAGATGTTGCATAATATAAACATATTTTTTAATTCAATGAAATGCAATTCATTAAATATCTCGAAACAAGAAATATATGACTTATTGTTAGACCAGGGTGTTGAATTAGTTGATCGCCGCGAGCCATTTCTGAGTCGCTCCGCCTGCTTCTCCCTACCAACTGTTTTACCCAACCAGGAATGACTTGCCAGGCTCCGGCCTATCGCCCGAGTATGGTGGCGCTTTAGGGCGCCATTCGCCCTAAAAAAAATCGATGAGCGTGTCCCGTCGACTAACGTTATCTGTCAACGAACAGTTTCAGATCGCGTTACATCGCGTATAGGTTAAAATAAAAGTATTACTAGTAAAAAAGTATACTCAGATATGTCTTGAATCAAATGCGATTAACAGATTTTAATGTTTTTGGACTTACGGCGGTGGTTTTGGCGAATTCGGATGAGAATAGTGAAAGGAATAACATTGGACAACTTATATTGTATCTCAAAATACCCATGGAAACATTGAGGGTATCTAATTTAAACAATGTAAAAGTAGCTCCTGCAAACACCGGCTACAACTACCTGCGCCTTTAGGTTTACATCACATTGAATAACATTGTACGGTTGCTGAGTCTTCGAGGAGCACGCGGTCAGGAAGTATACAAAATTACACCAAGGTTCCGTGTAGTAATTAAAAAATCCCATTGGCATTAACAAGAACGAAAACGTCTTAACCATCACTTTTATTGCATAATTGCTCTTGTTGTTAGCGTGTCAGTATAGAGTAATAAAGCTAATTGACCAAGAGCGATTAAAAATTAAATAACTAAGAAGTATCGTAAGGTACCGATTTCAAACTTCTCAAATATAAGTTTTTCAATGTTATTCCTATCACCATTCTCAGTCAAATTCGCCAAAACCACCACCGGAAGTTCAAAAACATTAAAATCTATTAATCGCATTTAATTCAAGACATATCTGAGTATACTTTTTTATTAGTAATACTTTTGTTTTTACCTATACGCGATGTGACGCGATCTGAAACCCGATCAGAGGCGAATGGTGCCCTAAAGCGCCACCATATTCGTGCGATAGGCCCGAGCCTGGCAAGTCATTCCTGGTTGGGCAAAATAGTTGGTAGGGAGAAGAAGGCGGAGCAACTCAGAAAAGGCTCGCGGCGATCAACTAATTCAACACCCTGCTTTATTATACAAATAACTAGTACAACACGAAATCGAACATCTGTCGTCTTCGAATGCTCGGTAGAGACTTCCTGTTAACAAGATTTCCAGTCGCTAACGCAACGCGACCGGCCGATCGATGAAACGATTCGATACTCGAATCCAGCGGGTTCGAGGGAACAGCTTCGTCCTGTACGCCAATTTCATATTGGCGTAACAATATGTTACGGTAAAACTGATTAATCCGGTAATTATGTATAATCACCACTAACTCGTAATCATAAATGCGATACATCGTACATCGTAAATGCGATGAATTCTTGAATATTTATGAAATTGATCGACGAGTTTATGTGATTCTCAACTCGTAATGGTGAATGTGATAAAAAAATATAATTCCAATTTTTTATGATTAAAACTATACTGAACCAACGCTAATTTATCTTTTCGTTAGAAGTAGCTAAATTAAACCAAACTCTTCGGGGTATGTATCCTGTTATAAACAAAAATTCTCTTAGGTCCCTGTCCCAGAAGAGTCTGGTTTAAATTATGTGTCTCTACCAAAAAGATGCATGAGTGTTGATTGGGCGTAGTTTTAAATAAGAACTGTCGTTTATATGTTATATTATTTTATAACTGTCGAATTATGTAAACTCGTCGGTTAATTTGATAAATACTCAAGAATTTATCACATTTATCAAATTTAGTGTTGATTATACATAATCACTGGATTTGTCACATTTACCGCAACATATATATTGTACCAATAATCTACCATATTTACAATATACCAATCGTCATTTTATTCTAACTCCTATAAAACAATGTAACTTTTGCAAAGAAATATTTTTTTCTTAATTTTGTTATACTTGGAAGTTCTAACACGGGAATGTGTGATAAATATTTTTAGAACAATACATCCTGAGCAGAAACTTTTGAGACACCCTGTATTTATAGAAAACACCATCGTATGTGTTTATATCACAGCAAATATCAATTTTAGTATGTACTACAAATATAAAGCTATTTCTAAAACAACCCTCCATATTTTACATATAAACAGGTAAAAGCTATGTCGTTGGATGGGGTCAAAATCCTCCGAAGCAACCTCATCACGCACCCTCGTCCTGTCCGGATCGACCTATAAGTATACTGTGGATGGTCGGAATTCGATCGAGATGCTGCAAATCCTCAGATATTTTATGGTGCTTTGGTGTCGGGGCCCGATGAGGCGGACAAGTTTCATGATCATCGAGGACTACGTTTACTCGGAACTCACGTTGGACTATAATGACGGATTTACGAGCGCACTTGCTGGACTTTTACAGCTTCGAGTGAAAAACACGAGTTAAAAAATGATGTGTTTCTGCAAGGACAATTGAATTCTTTGTCATCGTGATTGATTTTATTGTGATGATTTCTGTTGACTTTTTCTAAACCCTTGACTCAATGAATATTACACGACATGTTAAGGTTTAGGGACGAATAATCGTGATCAGGAAATCGAATTTAGTTTACGGACGATGTTTTTAAGAGGTGTTGAATGAATAAGTTAATGTTCATTGGTAGACTTCAAGATTCTATGATGAGGATTTCTGCGATTTTCTTCTCGCTGTTTTGAGATTTAATCGGAAATAATTCGTTTCTTCATATGCCGGTGATTCTGAAAGCGAAAGAAGTCAGAAATTTGAAGAATTGAAGTCATCATCTTTTTTCTGGTGTATCAAACGGCATTAGGATATCGTGGAACTAGTATAAACAATTAGTGACAAAATTGGAAAGTTAATGTTATATTTGATCTACTTATCTAAAACTTTATTTACAACTTAGTGTACAGGGTGTAAAAAAATTAATGGTCATGGCTTTAAGGGGTTGTTCTACACCTCTGGATCGATGGAGATTTGCGAAAAAAAACGGCCGCAAAATTCGGGAAAGGGTAGCAAATTTTTTTTATTGGCTCATCGTATTCGTCTTGTTACGTAGGTAAAATGTCTGAGAGGAACCATGGGTCAGAAACGTACCGTTCTCTCACAAATTAACTTTTAATTGGGCCTTCCGATTAAAATTTCGCCATTAGTTAAAGCAGAGGCGACCTAAACGAAGTTAGAAAATGGGGCACTGTGTCACCGTACTAGAAGAGAAGTGCATGTGTTTATGCTCTTCTCCCCGGGTGGGCCCTTGAGCGAACCCAACACCGAACGCAGGTCAATGACATTTTTCTAGTCATTTTCTATCTTCGTTTATGTTGCCTCTGCTTCAACTATTGGAGCTATCAAGGGTATTTCATGTGTTTCCTTTCGAAAGGTCGGTGACTCGAAGGCTGCCATATGGGCGAAGTTTTGATCGGAAGGCCGAATTAAAAGTTAATTTGTGAGAGAACGGTTCGTTTCTGACCCATGGTTCCTCTCAGACATTTTACGTATGTAACAAGACGAATACGATGAGCCAATAAAAAAAATTTGCTACCCTTTCCCGAATTTTGCGGCCGGTTTTTTTCGCAAATCTCCATCGATCCAGAGGTGTAGAACAACCCCTTAAAGCCATGACCATTAATTTTTTTACACCCTGTACATTCTTAGAAACTAATATTAGACTAAAGAAAATCGCTTACCCCGTCTACGGGTTTTCTACGTATGCACGCAGTGAGGCTTCTCTCACGGTCCCTCGTCGAATGGGCCTCGTTTTCGCATGTACATACGCACGAATCTATTAACTACTTTATTGGCTTGTATGTACGATCGATTTTACTGGCCGGTTCGCTAGCTATACATATAACAGTTAATATTTGCACCATTAAATAAAATTTATCGCCCAGTTTCATAATTACCAGCATGTACTTCAAATATCGTTTAAGGCTTCGGCATTGAATTAAATTCATGCAATCTACCTTCGAAAATATATTTGTTTTTTTGGTTTTTGCCGTCTAAAAGAGTTTTTGATTTTCGACAAAAGCGTACATTTTGTTAGCATAAATTTTGTAATGATATATAAAATATTTAAGTTTGTTAAAAATAAGAAGAAACTTTAATGGAACACGTCTTAGATTATTATTATACATATCAAGGCTGATATTATAAAGTGTTAAAAGGCATGTAGGCCTACTTACAAATGACGTACTCATACTGAAAGTATATTTAAAAAATGGTGAAAAAACGGTTTAACCATTGACAAGGAATTTAGTTTTAATTAAGAATCATAATATTTTGTAAAACAAAACGACGATGTTAAGGGACTATGTATTAGTTTAATAACTGAATTATTGTTTGATAACTTTACTATGACTTTTATTACTGTTTGAGAAAGACAGAGAAACATAACTGTCGGGAATATATTCGAGAAGTTGTAGTTTAATGTTGTCCTTCAAGCAAAATAAATTATTGTAGACTTTTAATTTTAACGAAATGGTCGTAGAATTAATTATTATCCGAATTTCAGTTGCTCCAAAATACTGAAATATGAGACAGAGGAAAATTGAGAATGTAGAAGTGGTTTCATAATGTTATCTTTGTCTAAAAACCGTTAAACTTTTTTCTCTTAATAATACATAAAGACAAGACTTGAATTTAATACACTTATCTTCCGCACTAAATTGGATCAGCAAAAAGCTATAATTTTTTATGCAGAATCTCAATTCTGCGCACGCATGACTAGAAAAATATGATTTTACCATAACATATGTGGCTGTGTGTACTAAAATTTAAATTAGTTATATTAGTTAAATTATTCACTTTACATCCACAAAATAAGAAATCGGACAATTTTTTGGATTCCCATTGAAATTTCTGGAAAAGGACGAAAAATATTACTTTTTTACTTTCACGTGCTGATTTATATACCTTTCTGAGAAACTTTCGACTTCCATACTTTTATTTCTGACCAACTTATGGCGAAAGCCAAGTGCAAAATCACTTACAAAAATTTTATTTAAAAATCATCCGCGAAGGTTTGTTTCTCGTTAAGTAACATGTATTTCTTTTATATTGTTGATTTTACATGTAAGTTATTATCATACTTTTTACAATATAATTTTTGAAATTCTCAGGATTCAACTATTTGTAATCATAGTAAAGAATTAAGTGTTTTAAATGATGGAGTCATTTCTTTATGATAGAAACGAAAGTTTCCACCATTTTTGCGGCGAATTATGCTTTTCTATTTTGTCAGGCTGTGTATCATATATAGTATGTTATATATACATACGTTAGGGATTATGTTTAATTTTAATATGCGTACATTAGAACGAATTATCGTGATTATTACAGTTAACTGTATAGTCAGCAGGGAAGTCATAGTTTGTTGATTATAATTGCTCAATATACCACGAATTAACACTAGAATTTCTGACAATTTATGTAATAAATTTAAAAATCGTAGATTTGGTTGATACAAAAGGAATAAGAGGTGAAGGAATTTTGATCGATTCGATCGTTTATACAATATTTTGAAAAATAGATATAGCTGATGAAAGATATTCGACTGATGTAAAATTAAATAATTTTTTCTAGAAATTCTGACACCAATTACTGCGGTTGTTTTGGTAATTCTAGTGTTAATATCGAAACATTTGATTAATCGTAACTACAGAAATTATAAATGACGGATGGACTATTTTAATTTCCATGCTTTGTATGTGTTTTGTTTTCTGGCTCATTTTTTGTTTGCTAAGAAACATTCTTCTAGACATAAATTAATCTTGAAAAGAAAATTTAGTAAAGTGAAATTATAAGTGAATTAAAATTCTTCCATTATTTGTAATGATAATAAAAATTTGATAGTCCTAACGTAATATAATGTTACTTCCACTTTCTATAAAATTTCATTTTGTACATAGATATTTTAATATTTCTCTTTTTTATGAACAGATCCATGTTATTGCTGTGACAGCAATCAAAATTTCTAAATAAAAATTATTATAATAAACGATTTGATGTTGACGGAATTATTTTAAAACTTTTCGCATTCAAAATAAACATTGTAACCTGATTTTGACGACAGAAAAAGAAAATTGGCTTCACAAAAAAGAAATGATAATTTCTACAGATACGATACTACTTTTATTAATATTAAAACTACGAAGCAAGTCAAAATGATTTGTTTCCAATTTTTTCCAAAATTTCTCCAAGTTTATAGGATAGTCATAGAGCAGACATCCTACGTTAATCTTATAAAATACAAATTATCGAATCGATCATCCTTTTCACCTCTTGATTTCTCGTTTTCCAAAGTATTTACTCAATATATTGAAATATAATAATATTTCAGCAAATAGATAGCCAGTAGTTGTAGTGTTAAAATCATATCTTTACGGGAGCAAAATGTTGAAGATAAAAATACTTAAACATTTAGCAGCGCATTACTTCTTTAACAACAATATTTTTATATTGGATATATTAGCAAATTCGTGAATATGAACAGTTTAAAGTAATAAAAAAATTCATTAGATTCAGCGTTTTTGGTTACCAGTGACCTTCATGGCATTCAACGTTTTAAAGAACGATGTACTGTGAAAATGATTGAATGTATTAAACGACCATATTAATCGTATCCTTATTTGAGTGTCAGACGTCTATTGTTACATCGTTTACATTGGTATAGGATGTACCTGCACTGATTGCGTCAATGGCATCGATACAGGTGTGAGTATAAGCGCAAGTGCAGGTGCATCGTTCTCTTTATGTCATAATCTTCGACCGATCGCTTCGTCATGAAACGGCAATGTAGTAATTTTGCCACATTGGTTGTACTTTTTTTAATTACTTCGATGTATTTTTACATATGTAATACCAGCGGTGAGTGTATTACGCGAAGTGACCTTTATTTTGTAATTTATAGTTCAGGATTTTTGTTAATAATATCGACTGTATAATTTCTTAAAACGAAACATTGTGTAATTGGTTGAGTGACTTTAAATTGCCAACGAACAAAAAGAAATTAATTTCGGCAATTCGAAGTGTGATATTGAAATGAAAAGTTAAATGACAATTTAATTGGAAAGTTTCTAGCAACTTTTTAATTGCTTAGATTGTTCAAAGTAACTGTATTTCTTTGCGGTTAGTGAATCAGATCTTTTGCTTTATGTTCTCGTGTAGACTGCTATGGCCATTTCGTTTAACAATAAAGTTTCTAACTTTTAAATGGATTCCGATTCATCGAGTATATGATACGCACGACACGAATTCTTGTAATTAATAATCCAACTAGTAATGGAGATAGCAGAAATATGAGGAGGTATATAAAATAACTCCACACTTTAGTGTCAAAGTATATTTCGAAATAAATGATAATATTATAGAGATACTTATATTACCAAACAAAAGAATTTACCAAAAAATACTTTTCTAAAATCGAATAAAAAAAACTTTTCTTCACTGCCTGTAAAAAATCATTGGCTCTTGTATTGCAACAGGAAACTCTAACAATCATAAAGGATGTGCATATTTGCACTGTGAAAATGGAGATCAATGCGTACACCGGAAGTTTCGATGCAAAAATCCACCGTGTCCCAGCATGTTGTATTGTTCCAAATCTAGAACAGGTAAATCAAGATACAAAATTTATGATGAATTGAATTCATTGTCGATTAAAAATAACTGAAATATTTCACAGTAAGTACTTCGACTGAGATATTCTTCTTTTAACACATTGTATGTAGGTGTTTTGTACTGCCTCATTAACCCCTTGCCGTACCATCTCTGTTCTGACTGAATGTGGAATAACTCTGAATTAATTGCTGAAATAACAATCTATCCCTAATTTCGGATATAATATATGACTTAACGCAATAGTGAATAGTATATAATTAATTTTATTTTATCGTGCCCAAATGATATTTTTAATTTTTGGTGCACTTCAAAATTGAGTAATTTGTTTATCGCGTCACGAGTGTCACTCGTTATTTTACAGCGAGGAGTTAAGGCTGAAGCGTGAGACTTGTTAAAAATTGGCGAGAATTTTATTCTTACGAAAAATTAGTTTGGAAAGTGCATACTCTCAAAATTCAAGTATATACAAGTATCTCTTATACAACACGGCATTAGTTAACAAGATTTATAAATTACGGGAACCCTTCTACAACACGACATCCTATAACACGATTCCATTCTAACACAATAAGAAAGTTGCGAAGACTTTTGTATCTATAAAAATATACAGGTATTCCCCCTGCAACAAAGCACCTTATAACCTGGTTTCGCTCTAACAGGATAGTATAAATTGCGGGAACCCTCGTATATATAGAGTGTTCCAGTCGATTTTGATAACTTCGGTATTGTGATATGTAGCAAAAAATGTTTCATAGGAAATGTAAATAGTATCGAGTGGAGCATAATCTGATGTCAGTAGTTTCTCCGTAGGTGGACGCATCAAGGACATATGAAGGTCAACTTTGTTTTTTTAAATAGAATAAGGTACTTTTTTATGCATCACGCGATACAGCTAGACATTCTTTATAAAAATGTACTGACCTATGTATGTCGAAAAGCTAATAGTTTAGGAGATATTCCAATTTAAGTAATTCTAAAATTCGTAATTCCATTAGCGTTTATTTACAGGTATGGTTCAATATAACGACCACTTGCATCACAGCATTTTTTAAGTCGATGAAGTAAGGACTAGCCTACGTTATTTAATGTTTCGGCTGATATTTTGCCACATTCATCGATAATGTGCTGCTTCATATCACTCACTTTAGTTGAAACTTTCGCGTTTTTAAGTTAAATCAGATGACAGACAGATAAACAGAGCTCACGTCCTAGTGCGGCAGGAATGATGCCTTTGTATTTAAATTATTTATACTGAAATATCTCCTAAACTATTAGCTTTTCGACATACATAGGTCAGTACTTTTTTATAAAGAATGTCTAGCTGTATCGCTTGATGCATAAAAAAAGTACCTCATTTTATTTAAAAAAAAACAGAGTTGACCCGCATACGTCCTTAACGCGTCTACCTACGGAAAAACTAATGAGACCAGATTATGCCCCACCCAATACCATTTAAGTTTCCTATCAAACATTTTTCGCTACATGTCACAATACCGAAGTTATCAAGATGTCAAAATCGGCTAAAACACCCTTTATAGAGCTGCATCCTATAACACTGTTTGGCTCTAGTACGATTACAAAATTGCGGAAACCTTTGTACGAGATTGTGCTTCTATTGCACAGAACAATATGATTTTTGTTTAACATATTTAAAAGCTAAATTGCTTTAATATAATACCGGGAAGGAATAATGAAGTATATGCCTTAACATGAAAATATATACATAAATTACAATT
Organism: Cerceris rybyensis; assembly: GCA_910591515.1. Taxonomy (NCBI): domain Eukaryota; kingdom Metazoa; phylum Arthropoda; class Insecta; order Hymenoptera; family Crabronidae; genus Cerceris; species Cerceris rybyensis. The sequence continues at coordinate 1,213,729 of OU342789.1, forward strand.
TATTCATTTATAACTGTGGGATATTTATTATAAAGATTCTTAAAATGACATATACAAGTAGAAACTTAGATTAAATGTAAAATATAGGGAACGTACTCTTCTAATAAACACACACGCACACTCTAAATAGTATGACATATGAACTATAATACAAAATCCGTCTAGTCACGTCTAATTGTTCGTGCATTCGTCTAGTCCCTCTATGCGTCTATCGTCTATAATTCTGTTCATCTAAAAGTCTATAACCCTATTCGTCTAGTCCGTCTAATTCGTAGGTAATTCTATTTGTCTATTCGTCTGTACGTTCGTCTATCGAAATGTTCGCTCGCCCTCGTGTCGCCCTCGTGCCGTCCGCGTTCCGTCGACGTTCGTCTTTTCATCAGTCAACTGTCTTATTTTTTTCTTCTTTTTTTTAGTCAACTGTCTTATGGCGGATCTTTCTGGATCATTCTCGCGGGATTAATAAAATCCCTACATAACTTTATTCCGGTGTTAAAACGAAAAGCGACATGCACAGTTTACACGCTAACCGCATTGAGACTTGCTGTTTCAGAGATCTGAAATTTAAAAAATGTTTATTTTTATTAAGTTTTCGGAACGTAACCGCCATTTTTGCATTGGCTCTGATAATGAGTGTCATATAACACGGTTTCCCACAACACGGCATTTTCTAGGAACCTATCCACCGTGTTATAGGACGGTGATCTGTATGTACTTAACTTTTCAAATTTAAGTGATTAATGTCACTAATCTCCATTTTTGTAAACGATCTGTACACAGTTTTCGAAAAACGTACGTTTACGCGGCTTGTATACACTGTGTTAATTATTAGGTTGGTGCGTATGAAATGTCGGATTTTTAAGTGAATATATAAAACTGCATACCTTTTTTCAAAAGCTGTTTATTTCATCAAAATATGGTTCATTTGCTGCAATACACTTTTCCCAACGAGATTTTACTGCATCGATACCTGTTTTAAAGAAATTCTGATCTTTAGAATCAATAAACTCCGATATGGAATTTTTCAGACAGTCTTCATTTTCATACTATTTAGTCCGTAAAAACTGTTCTAAATGTTTAAATAACTGGATGTCCATTCACGATAGATCCGATGAATAAGCCGGGTGTTGCAAAATTTCATATTTTTTAATTCATTTAATTTCAACATTATTTTGTACGACGTATGTAGCCGAGCGTTGGCGTGGAGAAGTATTGGGCCATGCTGATTAGCAAGTGATGGCAGTATAATTTTCAATTTTTCATGCATGTCATCAATGTACTGTGGCAGTACTTTTCGGCTGTAATTGTCTCCATAATTCGAAGGAAAGAGTAGCGAATTACTCCACTCACATTCCATCAAATTGTTGTTAAAATTTTCCCTGGACGAAATGATGGCCTTGGAATATGAGCACAAGCCTCATTCCTATCGAGCCAGCAAGAAAACTTTTTTCTATTGTCATAAAGAACTCGCTTTCCATCACAAGTCATAATGCAATCGAAAAATGGCAGTTCTTACAGCATTATTAACAAGTTTATACTCATGTAAAAAATTACACGAATATCGATTGAATTTATATCGGTATAAAACTCCAAACAATTAACAAAAGGGAATACTTTTGAGAAAATCTTCTTTGCTGAAATATGTCTCTAGCGATGGACAATACGATTATAAACGTGGTTATGCCAAAAGCAAAAGCATAATGAAAACAGGGAGACAAACCTCCACATGTAAAGAAAATCCGACATTTCATATGCTCCAACCTAATACTAAGCGTGAAACTTGTTGTAAGTAAATGTCATTGTTGTATGTACAATTAACGACTATACTCAATGAGAACGGATTATACAGAGGAATAATTAATTATTTAAGAATCGTTAAGGGGCCCTTCCACGTGTGACACGGTTCGCTGCAGCAGAGGATTCGAATGCATCGTCAAAGTTCGCCACTGTCGTTGGGACGAAGGTAATAAAAGTTTCATGTATGTATATGATACTAATCTATTAACCTCGATGCGCAGCTCGTAAAGCCTAGGTATTACAACAGATAAAAGTTCGTAGTTTGTTGTAATTACGCTACTATATTCTATATTCATAAAAAATACTTATTCATGATTTTTCAATTCTGTCAATATCCCCTGCTTCCTTTACAACGTTATTAGAATTAAATTAATGTAATGAAAGTAATAATCTTATATCTAACGTGGAATTAACACTAACAGTTGAAATACCCGATTCAATGAGATGAAATGTAATTTTTTGTACATTAACCCTTTTACTGCCGAGCGAGGTATCGTACCTATGCGAAGAATGCCGGTCCAATTTGCCGAAGTTGATAACGTTTCGGAAAGATTTCATAAAAACGAAACTAAAAATGACATTTACAAAATTCAAAAAACAGCATATTACGAAATAAGGAAAGAATAAAATAACGAAAATTGTATTTCAATATTTGTTTGAAAATCATCCAAATAACATCAATATAAAATATGATGAAAAACGTAGAAATGAGTTTCTCTTCTATAAACAGTATTTGCACATAAGAATAATCATCGTTTAATGATAGTTGTATGTAGATCACGTAGTGTGAAGTATAAATATTACACTTTCAATCATTTTTAACAAAATACCTAATATCTGATCTTATTGTTAGAATAAAAGAATAATTCCGTGATCAAGCGTTAAACGAATGTATTACAGAACAAGTGATTCGAGTTGCGGGTGTAACGTAAATAAAAAAAATGTTAGTGTTATTATGTCAGGATTTCGGTCTGAGGGTTAGCTGAGAAAAGCACTCTTTTCTATACACACAAAAATGAACGATTTATTTTACATACTAGAAATACTCGATAATTCACAACGTGTTCGCAGTCACTAGCTCTCCATCTTACTTTCTTTGTTCTTTTTGAACTATGGACCTCGACCTCTACATTATATCGACTCGGAAGTTGCCGCGAATTCTAACATATTATAAGTATAAGAAATGATGTTTGGAAAGGCCGAGGAACCAAGAAACTGTGCCAGTATAGAATATAACAAAAAATTAAACCCAAAACAATTTTTCTAATTCTTTTGCAACTAAATTTGATCATTTACAACGTTTTATAAATTTATTTTGAATTAAAGTTTTCTCGCAATGCGAATAGTAAGACGCTATTGGATACAAAACAATATATCGTCGTTGGTATTTAGCTTTCGCAAGTGTTGCACTGAAGTAGTGAAAGGGTCAGCTAAAGACCCTTTTGTATGCTACTTTTTATATTAAATTCACAGTTTTCTACATTTCATTCAAGAAGATATTATTATTCCATAGCCGACCACAAGATCTGCTGTATCAAAAATAAGTATTCATGAAGTATCGAATTGGTTAGTGTTAATTACTAGGTAGTTCAAGGTTAAGAGTTAAACAATTAATTATACAGAAAGCACGTGATGTCGATGAAGTTACTAAAATAATTTACAAATTAATATATCATTAAGTAATACGTTGAACGCCATAGTTATTTCATTATTTTCATCATTTCTACTAAACTGAAACTTTTTCTATTAAATTCGCATCTTCACAAAGCAGAAACTTTGAAAATACAGATAGATAAATATTCGATAGATATTTATCTTTTTAACTTTGATATTTAAATATTCAGTATGTCGGAGAATTCAAAAATATTACCATTTAAAAGTTACACAAAGTTTCACTGAATTCAATAGCGCCGGTCATCGGTGACCCCCGTAGCAGTCAAAGTGTTAAGGAAATGTTAAAATTCGTGATTTTAATTATTATATAATTTCTACGCTAAAAATAAATCTTTTGTAGCATGATAAGAACGTGATAAATGTCACGACAGGCATCAATTCGATAAGTAATGATCACAACATAATTCATTAAATTTCTTAGAATGCAAAGAGCAAAGGGCAAGGTGCATATCTCAGAAGGAATATTACGATGGTCCTGCGTGTTGCGCGGGTTTTAAATGCCCCGCAGGAAATCATTGCATCCTTCGAGAATCGCTATGTTTGAATCCTCCTTGCAAATTGTTGAAAAGTTGCGTCAAAAACAAAGGTACGAGAAGAAAAGCAAAATATTCTGAACACTGACATTTCCATTTACGCAGACAGTTCAAAATCTTATCAAAAATTGCGAATGAGAATATTTTTCATAATTTTTATCTGGTATATTCCATTTGGATTAAAAAATTTGTGCATACCTTGTCACAATTTTTTGAAGCTTTTTCTATAGATATCAGAGCTTTTTAATTCTGGCCACTGATCCATGCAATCACCATTTTCCACAAACTTCCTAAGCAGCCCTCGTATTAAAACTGAGAGAAGATAGCTAATTTATTTCAATCTTTTCCATAAGCGAGCTTAGTTTTAGTTTCATAAAATAAGAATAATAGAAGGGAAAAAGCGCATTAATAAAAGAACTGCTATTAGCAGTTTTAACACGTAATTGTATGAAACTTTTAGATGCTCAAATTTGGTTCGGTAAATGCAGAAATCTAGGATGTAATTCTGAATTCGAGTGCTTCCTGCGAAGACCAGACAACAAGTGCTCCGAAAAACCTTGCAAACATATGCCTGATTGCGTCACAAGAAATGGTAAGAGTTACCTTTGTTGTAAACAGAATTTTAAGCAAACTTAACTCTCTGCACTACGTTGTTGCCGTAGCGGCGACATTATGATAAAAACTGACAACTCCATTGTCCGATAAATCCAGGGTATTTTTATATTTCTTTATATTGTAACAAATAGCTTTAATATCTGTCTATTTCTTTTTTAATGTCAAAGCAAGATTTTTAATTTTCCGTAAATGTGCATACGTAGTGTGTAAATAGTCTTGGAGTAGCTAGTGGCTCATAATAAAAATTACTCGGAGTACAAAGGGTTGACTTTAATTATTATATTTTTATATTGTTTCTAATAGAAATACTACATTTTTCTAGATTACTTCTAAGTATTTTAGCTGGAAAACTCTTTGAAAGACAGCTATATATATAAAAAAATTAATTATCTGTTGTTGAAACTATTATATATTATCTATATTATAAACTATAGTATCACAAAAAGTTATTTTTTAGAAAAGAAGAAAAAAAATGTTTTTAATTTGTTAGTTCTTATCAAAAGCAACCATGCAGAAGTGATTATTGTAACACAGTGTTAGCACCGCTAGTCAAAAAGCGTTTAAAACCTGGTAAATACTACAATTTTTTTTCCTTCTTCTCTACCTCGAACTCTACAATTTGTACACAATTAACCGCTGAGCTTGAAAGAGTTAAGTCTGCGATATAAATATCTATTAGCTTTGTCTTTTTGAAAATTTACTTCGATGTATCCTCAACAGTAATAACAAATAAGAGTATTGTTATCATAAAAAAATAATTTTCTTGCCACCTTCGAATATACATTGAAAAAATGATCCGCGAATGCCCATACTTTGGAAATATTTGACAAGTTAACAGTTATTATCATGATCTCGTTTTTGTTTCATTCTTTATATTGATGCATTTATCATCATTTCAACAGAGGTAATGGACGAACATTGTCGCGGATGGATCTGTCCAAGGACGCAAACATGTTTCGCGCGGATTGAGGGTCCATGTGAAACAGAAAATTGCGAAATTAAAAGATCGTGTCACGAAACACAAGTAATATTAGCCAATTATAATTTATCTTCCTCAAGATCATCAGATGAAGCCGACGAGAAATACGTCGACGTTCCGCTGTTTAATGAGGTACGAGAACGCCTAGCTCGGCGCCTTGCTGTCGTGGGGCCTTACAAATAGTTATATTATATTTAAACATTAACCCCTTACCGTACCATTTCTTCTCTGAGCGAATGTTCAATAACACTGAATTAATTGCTGAATTAAAAATCTGTCCCAAATTTCAGATATACAGTCTGTACCACAAGAGCGTGGACGTGATATTTGTGAAATCTGATACGTAATTTGTTAAAGACTGTGCTGGTCTAAACATACAAAGTTTCCTCTAATACGCAATAGGCCCAATTCTTTTAGTATCGTTTCTATCTCTGAGAAATTCAGTTCATTTCGAAATGAGTGCCGCCTACGCTAAACGATTCGAAGCGGTCTTCTTGTGCCATCACCCGAAAGGTCCTAAAATGACTGTTAGAGATGCAGCAAAATATCTGCATAAATCTCGCGCATTCGTAAGTAAGTGGGTGCAACGGTATAAAGACATAAATTGTGTCGATGATCTCCCTGGTCGAGGTTCGAAACGGGTTACGACGAAACAAGAAGATAAAGCGATTTTATACCTTTTTTCGAAAAATCCGACGCTTTCCTTACGTAAAGCGCAAACAATTTTAACTAAAAAGGGCATAGATATAGGTATATTAAAAAGGCATGTCGAGACGTTGTCAAACGATAATCGCTAATGGTGGAGATTGGACATTTTATTCAGGAAGTGCGTATCAATTTTTTAGATGCACTTTCGATTCATATGATATTTCTTATAAAAAAGTTTTATCCCCCCCTCTTGCGATACAGACTGTAATATAGGACTTGATGCAATATTGAATAGCATAGAATTAATATTATTTTATCATGTCCCATTGATATTTCTAATTTAATTCTTTTGATACGGCAAGTTATTGTACTGAAAGAGATTACCCTTTGCCCTACGATTTCTTTTCTGACTGTGTGTACAATGGCTCAAAATTACTTCCTGAAATCAAAAGTTCTCACTGATTTCTGATACTTCTTATAACTAAACGTAATATTAATACAGTAAAACCTGTTTTTGTGTGGTAGATAGGAACTGCTTAAAAGACACCGCACGAAAAAAGAAATATTCAGAAATTTCATATACTCTTATTACAAATAATTTTTTACAAATTAGAAAAAAATTTTTTTTTTGCGGTGGATAGGGACCGCATAAAGAACGTCGCGCTTAGAAAATATGTCAAAAATTTATAAAACACTGAGGAAGTGCTTTCAAACAAAAGTAATAATTAAATTATACATGGAAACATGTAAAAAAGAAATTAATTTCTCATTTTACACATGGAGAAATTTTCAAAATGCACATAATTTACTGCTGCTCGTCGTAGTCCGAAACGCGCATCTTCTTGTTGTTACGCTGTGTGAAGTGAAAATGCGTTCGCTTCTTTTAAACGCATTGATTTATTTCAGGATGTCCAGAAAGAAAAAGATACCAAGTGCAAAACTTAGAATTATAGTTTAATTAAAAAGTCGCACGTCTTTACAGTTTGGTCGTCGAGACGAGAGTGTGCAACTATAAACCCCCTCGCGTCGATTCGGCGCCGCCCTTTTAGTTCCAAGAAAAGTTTATCGCTAACAATAAGTAGACTAAACTAAATTGTCGCATGAGAATGTTATCCGAGATTCATCATTCGGTATTCACGGAAGTACCTAACATTGTGATGCGTATTCTGCTGATAACAAATGAATACATATACCGTTTGAAGCCACATCGCTTTGTGGCGTACATGTGCACACTGATAGAAAACTTTGCAACAGTGTATAATGCCAACACTGTTGGAATTCATATATCGCACAAAAATAAAATTGCATAAAAAAGGACCGCACAAAAACAGGTTTACTGTAGTATAGAAATAATGAGACCATTTCGTAACCGCCTGATATTTTCAGTTTAATAGTTCTTGAAAGACTTACTCCCACTCTATTTTCCACGGCACGAGTTTCACACATTGTTATAGGCTAAGGGGTTAATAAACGTATCTGCCCATAATTACGAAAGTGGTCTACGTCATATATTTCTTGTTTCGAGATATTTAATGAATTGTATTTGAATGAATTAAAAAATATTTTTATATTATGCAACATTTTAATTTAGAATTTTATTAGTCTTGATTATTATGACTATACAATTTTGCGTGAATTTCATACGGGAATGTTGTTTTTAAAGTTTGAATTGACCTATTGTTAGACCATTTTCAGAATTAACTGAATGCCCTACGAATGACTTAAAGTAATAAAAAACTACGAGTTTTATTACAAACAATAATTTTAATGAAACAATTCATGAACTTTTATTAATTATTTTTAAAAAGTAATCCGTTTTTATAATTTTAGGCTTTTATCATTATGAGTTTTTGAGATTCTTAACCCGGCGTGTGTATACTCAATTTTTAAGGGCACGGTGTGTATGTACACTGGACCTTTGAGGGAACAGTCGGGTTTACAAGGTTTTCTCGACTTCAGAAAAATCTGCAAAAATTCTGAGATACTTATTGGAGTGTCTACTATGTGGCTAGGGATTGCAATATCGGGCCAAAAGTTCAATACCGGTATTCGGTATTTTTTAGATCTTAATACCGGTAGTAGAAATTGTTTCATTTGCCAGTTTTATTAAAGATAGTAAATATCACAAAAAATCATTTGTAACTTATAAATTATGACAGTATATAAAGAATAACAAAAAAAGTAAAGGAACAAGAAACATATCACAAAAAAGTGTAAATATCACTATTCAGTCTGTGGTACTATTACATATTTTTTAAATGTGATCTTAGAAAACATAATGCATCAATTGTACTGTCATTATGCCTGGAATGTAATTATGTGCAAAAATTACCAGCTGTCGAAAACGCTCTTTCAGCATCTACGCTAGTTGGTGGTACTGTTAGCAATGCGCGATATACTTTTTCCAAGTATTTACCTCTAAATCCCACATTTTCAAATAAATCGATTTCTTGTCGGATGGTTTTGAACATAACTGATTTCTGTATTGTATTTTGGTTTGTTGAAGTTTTTTTCGTTATCGCTATTTCTAATTTTTGTTCAAGAGACAATTCCTTTTCACTATGGACATTAGTGTCATCATCATCTTCGATAACTGTACCGAATTGTTCTGAATGTAGATAGGTTTGTGGGTAAAAAATTTTAAGAAAATTTACTGTAAACTTGATCATATCGTACACAAAAACGTATACTATTTTTTTGTGTTGGCGACCCCTGAACATATAGTGGAGACAATTTAAAAAATTTCTAGTAAATACCGAAAAAACGGTATTTAAACTTGTGAATACCGGTATTACAAAATTGTACAAATGGCTCAAAATACCGGTATTCGGTATCCCGGTATACCGGTATTGCAATCCCTATATGTGGCCCAGTAGTTGCTAAAGTCAGGAATTTAAAACTGTTATTTTTAAGAATGCAGAATGTTGAAAAATGTTAGAGAGAAATTTGAAGTACAAATTTTGACTGTTCCTTAAAAGACCCAGTATACACACGCCGCGCCGGGTTAAAATGTTCCTGAAAACCTGGAGGGATGTATGGTAGTAAACACATAATATCTTTATGTTCTCCTTCCGTTACTAGTCTAATGGTGGTATATATATTATGGAAGTAATTTAATATTTCCGTATATTTTTGGCGTCCCTCTTTTAGGTGAAAGATCCAAAACGTGGAATTTAGAATCATATAAAGATGATTTATAGAACATCTTATAAGGTTCATTTTGCAAAAATCTCATCAGAGATAGATTTATTCATTCGTTTTATTTTATTCGTTTCTTCTTCTACACTTTTCTATCAATTCATAATAATGCCCAGGGTTGTATAAGTAATTTACTTTTTTCATTTTTATTTCTATTAACCCAAAATCACGGTCATTCGGTAGAAAGGAATGACCAGATACCAAAAATTTAAGGGTACGTTTATATAATTTTTTTCAAATTTTTGACTTAGACCACTTTCTTAATTAACACTAAATGAATTCATAAAAATTACATTGAATTAATTTAGTTCACAATAATGTGATGTGAAAAAACTGATAAACTAATTTTTTTTAAATTTTGACTTAGACCCCTTTCATAATTATGGGCACATATATTTATTTTTGTTTAAACTTTCAATGGTCTGCCAAAATGTGTTTCTAATGAATGCCCAACCATTATCTTATAACGCTTCACTATTAATTATTTAAGATTTCTAACTTCATTAAATCTAGTTGCCTGAAAAATTATTATAAAATTTTGTGCAAAAATCTGTATTGCAAGTATCTGTATGGTATTAGTTTGTCTTCTTTCGGTGTTAGTAATGTGATCTAATCGACGTTCAATTAGTGAAATGAATTGTACAATCGTACTCCATAATTCGCACGATATCTCCCGCAAGATTGTTAAGAAAATTGGTGAAAGCAATGTCGAGAAAAAGAGGTTGGCCGGGAATTCAGTGGAAATACATTTAGGTCAACCATCGACATTTGCGGAAAAAGACTCTGGTGCAAACTGAAAACGAGCTAATCCATCGAGAGAAAGAAAAGAGAAAAACGGAAACAGGTACCAGAGTCGAAGAACACGAAACGCATGAGGTAATGGTGTATATTGTCTTCTAAAAATAATTACGAAACTTCGAAATTGAAAGAAGTTTGTCTTCCTAGTTACCTTCAAGACGGAATCAAGAGAATTTTAACGAAGCGGGGATAAAGTAAGTCCTTTGATTCAATTGAAAACTTTTTATTCAGTGCTCTCTTAGATGTCGCTTTCAATTTCTCACTATGTATATTCTTTTACGTACGATAGTATTAAAATTATTACCGTTCAAACAGTAAAAAATGGAGGCCTTTACATTCGTGGTTGAATCATCTGAATTCGAAAACGGAATTGGATGCAATTGATCTTTGGATTCAGAATGCTGAGAGACAAAAGGATTTCAAGGTTTGAATTTCTATAATAAAATTTCCTGAAGATTTTATTATAACATGCTACCAATTTGTTGACAATGATCACTTTAGTGTTCTGAGACTTATTTCTTATTGTTAACTTCTAAATTACGTTACCAACGAAATCGTTATTAGAGATTGAGTACTGTGAATTAAATACAATTCAATATCACAGTACAAAACCAATCATTCACGATATAGTAGTCATTGTATCAAATCGAATTATTTAAAACCATTTGTATAAAACTGTGTTTCAAGGTAAAAATATTTGCAGATTTTTTGGATTTTCTAACAAGGAGAACGCAGGGCCTTCGGGTCACCGATTTTATTGAAATTTTACATACTCGTAGATTAAGTCGTTCTGATTAAGAATATACCTTATTATAGGGGCAGACGGTCAATAGTTTTTAAGATATTTGTAATTAAAGTTTCATTGGCATTCTTATCAAAAACTGTTGAATACAGTACACATATCTACCGTGGCACAATATCTCCTGAATTTGTATCTCCTCAATATTTTCTTAACATTTTTGAAATATCTATTTTATATCTCAAATTTTAATTAACTATTATATTTTTATACTAAAAATGAAACTTTAATTATAAATATCATAAAAACTATTGACCGTCTTCCCCTATAATAGGGTATATTCTTAACACTAGGTTTACGGGACGCGTCAATTTGACGCATTTCAAACTTCGAAATGAAATATCTCAAAAACTATAGTATTAATTGCAACCACTTTTTGTCGTAAATTAATCATTTCAACCAAAGAATTTATACACTCAATTATTTTTATCCTAAGCCTTCTAATTTTTAAAATCTGTATGAAGTATACCTATCTCTACGAAACGCGTCAAATTGACGAATTAGCTAATTTCACGAGTAGTTTTAATATATTTGCTTTGTTCGTAAAATCATTATTTCAGTTTACTTACTGCTACAGTTTTTAAAACATAATGTGCAAAAGATTCTACAGTTATTGTTATTTCAGACAGTCTTCGCTAATTGTAACTTTCTGCGATAGGGTAATCGAATTGGAGCACAATATTTTTTTTTATTTTGGTCAATCCGCCTTTTCTAGCAATATGACGTAAATCCAGGTGATATAGTAAAATAAGATGTTGAGCAAAATTGTCAAAATCAATGAAGATTGTTGTGGGGATACCGCCGAAGATGACCAATATGAATTACTCTAAAGCGAAGATGAGAGTGAAAGCTCCGAATGCATTGAAAGTGCAAAGATAGAAGGATTTTCGGGTAGTAAAGAGGAAAATTTCTTGAAAGTATATCATAGTAAGAAAAGGATGAGTATGTTTTCTTGTTTTGATTCCGAGGATGAGAGGACGAGCTTTCCAAGCACATCCCAACATATAATGGATAAAATTGAAATTACAGTTGACAGAACACGGTGGATAAAATTGAAAGCAGACGAATCTGTGAGTAGGCCGCCCATTCATTTGATATTCAAGGATATCACAGGACCTACTGGCTATGATAAGAGAAATATTATGTCAGGTTATGTAACTAGTGCTTTCGGATTGATAATTGACAGACACGTAATAGAACACATAAAAGACTGCACTCAAACGGAGGCACGAAAAACCTCCAGAAAAATGAAAACAGTAATTTTTGTATATATTGCAAACAGATCATGTGCGGAAAATGCACAAACAAAATTCAGTATGTCTATAAAAAATGTGCTCAATAAATGTGATTGCCATATACCGTTAATACCATTGCTAACATTTCCGTGGCAATTTAAAAAAATTGACTTTTTACTTGTTAATAATGAATCTAACTGTGAACCCTGGTGTTGTTTAATTTATATTTAATTTGAAAAAACTGATTTTTTAAAGGAAATGCGCATTTTTGCTTACGCGTCAATTTGACGCGTGATCGTAGAGATAGGTATATAAGAAACGCCCGTAAACCTAGTGTTAATCAGAACGACTTACTCTACGAGTATGTAAAATTTCAATAAAATCGGTGACCCGAAGGCCTTGCATTCTCCTTTTAAGAGTTTTCATTATAAAAACCTTCAGACCTTCAGTAATATATTGTTCCAGCAATTCCAAAACTGGCTACGAACTATTCGGGACGTGCTTGGTGACGATGCTTATAATTTTTGGAATAAAGAAATCCGCAGCTCGGGATCCAGGAGCGAAAAATTTCGAGAATGGCTGGATGCATCGGATGCTCCAGGGTCATTCGATACAAATGTAGATAAACCTCATTTGCAGCGGCAAGTTGACCACACACGCTCTATTACGGAAAACAAATTTTTTAGTAATGGAAAATCGGTAAATATGTCATGCCATAAACCTATAGATCAGGGGTGGTCAACCCGCGGCCCGCCTTGAACATTTTTCCGTACCGCGAGATTATCATCAATATCATTATTATTATATTACTAGCTGAAAGCTCCCGTGCTTCGCAACGGTTTAATCGAAACTAAAAAAAAAAACCTTAAAATTTGGAATTTTGAAAAATCCTTTCTTAGTGGGTGCTTATACCCTTAGAAGGAACGCTCATTCAAAATTTCAAATTTCTAGGTCAAGTAGTTTCGGCTCTGCGTTGATGAGTTTGGCCCGTACTTTAACCCCCCAAAACCCCCCCTAAAATTTCGAATTTTTGAAAACCCTTTCTTAGTAAGCACCTAAGACCCAAGGAGAAGGTATGTTCCAAATTTCATTGCAATCCGTTCTGTTGTTTTTGAGATTTCGTGATGAGTGAGTGAGTGAGTCAGTCAGTCAGTGGTATTTGAGCTTTATATATATAGATTTATGTTTACGTGTAAGAATAATAGTAAACACAATAATAGTAACTCATTATATTTCAATTTTTCACTCCGTAAAAGTGCCTATAGTGAGTCTAAATCTAATATATGGAGATATATAATTTTATATGCGGCCCGCGGAGTTATGATGCATTTTCAAAGTGGCCCGCAAGATCATTTGGGTTGGCCACCCCTGCTATAGATCATTAAACCTTAGCACTTCTATTATATTTCGAGTATAACTCCACATTAGTTTGTATCTCAGGAACTCTTTTATCGAGTCTCACTCGACATTTTTTCAAGTCCAAACCAATAGATGTTAACGTATAAAGTAAAACCGGGATTTCGTCCTAGAAATTTTTTCGAGAGATGTCATGGACTTACAAATTACAAAATACAACAATAATGCAAACAAAGCATATATTTTATTGAATTTGTTTCTTCCTTTTTTTATTTTGTGACGCGCTCCAAGACTCAACAATTCCCGAGACTAAACAATATGAAGAGACTAAACAACGAAACATCTTGTTAAGGCATTCTCTCCGAATCCAGCGAAGGCATTTGTTACAAGCGACGACATTTCGACGAAGTCATTATTGCATATCCAAGTTTAATTAGTAGTATTGTAGTAGAGTCTTAAGATATTGTAGTGTTGAATAAAGTTAGTTTTTAAAAACTCAAACGGAGTGATTAGGCTGGTCACAATTTAAATTGCCGTATGTTCCAGTTCAAGTTTTCAAGCGACACACTTGAAAGCGTTGGGAGCTATTGGTAACAAAATTGAAATATAATTCGGAGTGCAAAGAGTTCATGTACATTTAAATTTGTTATCATATTTTTTCTATTTTAAAAAAATTCTATCTTTCTCTAGCATAATTGATGTAAATTTCATTGCGCTCTGAAGTGATAAGACTTTTTTACTATTATTTCAGAGTGTTGTCAAACAAACGTTAAACTCCGAAAGAGATGCAGAACATATAAATCATCTAGACGAAAAATTTAATTTCGAGAAATCCACGTTAGAAGAAAGAAATCTGATTGACATGATAAAAAGTCTTGTTGTGCCTCGTTCAATATTATTGCCACCTTATAGTGCGTTAGAGTTGGCTCTCATCGATCATTTAAAAGAATCTCCTTATTCTACATTCTTTAATTATGGACCGAAGAAACTTTTACCGAAGGATTTGCAAATTCTATTGCCTCATTTGTCCAGAATTCGAAATATTTATGGACAACCATATTATTTATTGCCAATTAAAGAACTAAAGGAGTCAGTGCAAAGTGATCCTCACTTTGCTGTACAAAATTATGAAATTGTTCACCGTGAAAACGATCAGAGTGAACGAATTCCAACAAACTATGAACCGGCTAATCGAAATGAGGATATACCTTCTTTTGTAAGCATCTTTATAACAACGAAAAATATGTCGATAAAACGAGAAAAGATGGTTAAAAATAAAATAAAATAAGAATAATTCAATTTACAAAATAAGTTAATTATTTACAGTATTCGTAGAAATTTGTAAGTACAATAATGTATGAAGACAGGGTGCCTGTTAAATTCCCAGGTGGTTTGTAAGTTATTAGTTTTAAAAATCACTAAAAACTTATGATTGGTCTTGTACTTACAAATTTACAAAAATATGAAAAGTTAGATTTTTGAAAGATTAACTTTTAAAAAAATATATATTACGAATAATATAATTAGTTAGAACTTTCCGTTAATGTTGTCAAATTTATAGGTAACTGAAAAATATAACTGGGATTCCATGTCTCTCAAGGATCAGTTATCAATTTTATTGTCAATATTGAACAAAAATTCGACCAATTTCGATGCAGGTACATCTACACCTTCTGCAGGTGAAGTAATATTGTCACAATTCATATTGTCTTGTCTTTTACTGAACTAGTAATTTCAGATTACAATTAAGCCCTTATCTTGAAAAAAAACTGAATTGATTTACTTTCAAGACGGTTCATTTAATACAATGAATATACACACTTATTCTTATTTCTATTGTTATTTAAAGAATAGCTTTATTTATACAAATAATCGTAGATTATTATTATTATTTATTTTTCAGCTGTTTACGGAGGAAATACTTATTAAAAATGGAATTCTATTAAAAATATGTACTAACATAAATCTTTTTTTTCCTGATAAAGTTCAACATTTCGGTCGACTGCATTATGACGACAAAAATCATTGGAGAAGTCCCATGTATGATCAGGAAACTCTAGGAAAATTAATTAGGACAAATCACAATTTTGAAAATGAAACGGAAATGTATAGAATGGATAAGGGGAACATATATAATTCTGAAATGCCTTTCAGTGACGTTTCTGCTGTTTCACTTGACGAACTCATGAAATTTTTGCAAATTTCCGCAATTGAAGAGGTAAAATCTACCATTAATGAGAATATAAATGATGAATTCGAAATTGGAAATAAAGTAGAAATGAAGTTCTTCGAACTGATTTTCAGAAAGATATTCCCATACCTTTTAACAAAATCATTTTTACCTCAAATTATTTTTTTTTAAATATTCATCATGGAATGAAATTCTGTAAATATTATTTGCTACTGAACGATTGTGGAATACTTGGTTTTTACATAGCATATTTTATAAATGAACAGTTAATAATGGAAAAAAATCTGTTTAGAATTCATCACCGCTTCCACGGAACCAAGGATCAGTTGAAGATTACAATCGGAATGAAGGGAAAGAGATTTACGAATATGAAGATTTAGCTCCCAGAAAAGATACGAATGAAACCATGGAAATATTTTCATCCGGACGAAGAAAAGAAAGAATTGATGACATAAACGAAGAAAAGCTAGATGATATTATCAGAACTTCTGGTAAGTACATATCTGCTTTTGCCTGAGTCAAACTATTGAATCTATTTTCATGGTATTTACTCCTCTTTGAACCTAATATGATACTTTTCAATACTAAAACTCCTAATTTAAACCTGTAACTCCTTTTTAGTAAATTAATACTCCTATTTAGCTATCATCAAAACCTTTACCCCCTGAATTGGACCTGTTACTCCTCCTAGGTTAAATAATCATTTTTGTATTCAATATATATTTAATATCGCATAAAGAACTTTAATCTCTTTTAATAATTAATTAATAAGGAATGTATACATACATAAATGTAACTAGTGGATAAATACTTCAAAAACAGTCATTTTTTATTTATTCCAGCTCTTTTTTGTTAATAGGTAATGAAACATACATTTGACAGTCAAAATTCATATATATATACAATTCATAATGACGGCATCTACAGGAATAGCCTTAAGTAAATAAATAACCTTTCAATTTACATCAATATGCATGTATACTTTTTACCTATAAATTAGTTAATACCATTACGTTATAATGAATTTTTATTCGTTTGTTATTATAGAAATCCATTATTTTTTAGTGATTTTGAGTCATTTATTTTTGAAAACCATGTATATATATATAAATAATAATAATAAGAATAATAATAACATAAATAACTGGATAGGATGTAAATTCTCAACAGAGCTTCGCGGAGGTTGAAATTGACGTACTATTTTGTGCCTTAAGATGGCATAAAGGGAAATTTATGTCTCTTTTAGGCGCTAAATAGGATCTTATTTTACATTGAATTTAGACCTATTTTTGTACTTCGAATTCCTAAATGTTGGGTAGTAAAAGGTTCAAATGAGGTTCAATATTTCGACTCGGGTGGTCTTCATTAACCCTTTAGCCTACAACTACGTGTGGGACTCGTAGCGCGGAAAATAGAATAGGAAGTTTTGAAGTCTTTCAAAAACTCTTAAATTTACAATGTCAGCCGGTCACGAGACAGTCTCATCATTTCTATACTATTAATATTACATTCAGTTACACAAAATATCAGAAATCAGTGAAAACTTTTGATTTCAGCAATTAATTTTGAGTCTTTGCGCGCCCTGTCAGAAAAGAAATCGTAGGTCAAGGAGTTAATAAATCTGCTATTTTGTCGTAAATAATTTTTGATACTAATGAAAGAAAATATCCTATTTTAAATATTTATGTGCTGATTTATTTTGACCTTAATAAACTATGCAGGTCTAGTAATTTAATTGTTACTTTAACTATAATAAAATTAATTTAGATGAGGGTAGAACACGACAGTAATTGAAGAGAAGTATAATATACTATATTGACATCTTCACACTGGATATAAGTTAACACTGATTTATTAATTAGTCAGAAAGAGAGTATTATGGTGTCTTAGATTTTAATGAAGTTTTTGATACACAAATCATGTTTCCATGTCGTAACTGAGATCAAGTTCACACTTGTATAAATATAATAATACTAACATACTATAATCGAGAAAGTATAGTTGACATCTTGTGGGTGACAACGCCAAAGTATTACATATAATTTTCTTCATATGTTTCATAAATCCCCTTCTCATTTCAATGGAAAATAATATTCTCCCAAAAATAACAAACACATTTTAAGTGTACAAATTAAAAATGATCTTCATTTCCTAAGAAATTCGTTACCTTGAGAAACAGTAGAGAAGATATTTTCACAATACATCTATCTCAAACATACTATTTATCATTCCCAATATTTAGAGAAGCAAACAGAAAAATAATAAAATTAGGTATTGAAATATAAGTACTTCTTCGAATTTCGTCTTTTATACCCGCAGTTACTCAATTATATCTGTAACTGTAACTATAACTGTATATCTTATCCATACTGAATTACATAACAAAAGCAATTAACTAAAGGTCTTGTAATGAGATTAAAAATCTAAGCCGATAAATTGTAATTAATGTATCATCATTAGTTCAATTCGAGTTAAGAAGTACTATCTCCAAATGGTTAGAGCGTGGAAGTGTAAAAAAGAATTTATCCACCGAAGTCTAATTATCGAAGTAACAAGTTGTAAAGCCGGTTTGATTCACGTTCTTCTGATCGATTTTTACTTAATAATTGGATCCACGTAACCGAACTAATATTTCTAAAAGGTATCGTCCCGTTTCGACGAGTTCGCTAACCGATACTTGGAATGCTTTTGCAAAATGCCATAGCAAAATAATTACAACAGAAATAACGTATAGTGCATGTGAATTTTCACTTGCTCCAGAAATAAAATCGCAAAATTCTTAGACTTCTTATTTTCCAAAAAGTTTTAAAAGGTTCATTTCTTTTTATATCCTGAACATAGATAACACTGTTCAACAAATTTTAACTTTTTTTATTTTCTCCAATATCCAATGGGTGATCCTCGTAGAGTTAGTCATCCTAAACACGAATCCGTCGACAGAATTGCTCCATCGCCCTCAGTTTTTTAGTAAAATGAGTTTTTGTAAAAACACCAAATTTTGGCAGAAAATGAGGTATTACACGAAAAGTATAAACGCTACGAAGTTGAAATTGGTCTCAAAAGATAGAGGAAATCATGCCGAATATTTTATTATATATATTTATTAAAATTGGTTGTTGCAAATAGTAACAAATGACCGTCGATGTTTAAAAAAATGCGGGTGCGCGATCTTACTATGCTATACTTTTACATTTTTATGAAAAGTTATTTATCTAGCACGAATTTGCTATACTGGATCGCATTCCTTAGACATTTCTGAAGAGCAAACTGCCCCCAAAAGTTTCGGGAACAGTTTTCAATCCCGACGGGTCGAAAAAACATCCGTCGAAAACGTGTAATCAGCGTTCGACGCCATGCTGCTATTCTACGCGGGCCGCCAGTGTGACAGTGCCGTAACTACGCGTTATCGACGCCGATCTGACAGTACCATTCGAAGGGCGCTCAACTCTGATAAATATAAATGATCAATTATTTTTCATTCATTTTTGTTTAAAAATATTATTTATAATTTGGTCACCCCGCAAATGTTATTAACGGTGATATACTTCGTCGTTGCGATTTTGGTACCACCTCTCCACAAACATAACAGAACGAGTCTGGCTGATTTTTGCACTTGCGAAACATTGCAGTAAACGACACACACTTAAGACTTGATACAAAACAATTACCACTTGACACTTAGTATGAACCACTTGCCACTTAAATCTGCCTATACATATACACAAAAAGTTTCTCCTATAAAGTTTAAATATAATTTGTTATTAATTTATTATTTTAGAATTAAGTGTATAAATAAAATAAGATGAATATCGATATATATACAGGGTGGTCCACGTAACTTGCGCACCTCGAATAACTTTTAAAGTATGCGTTGCACGAAAGAATGTTATATACAAAAGTTACATGGTTTCAAAGGGTACACTATGTAGTGTGTTAATTTTTTTTTATAGGTGGAGATGTTTCGGAGATTTGAAGGACAACTTTGTTTTTTTAAATGGAATACTATATTTTTTATTCCAAAATATGGTAGAATATCGAATTGTAAGCAAAAAAGTATTGACCATTATTAGCCTTAAACCTAATAGGTTGCGAGTAATTTCACTTTATTACTTGACAATTTTCTTCGCGCAATATCAAGTTGGAGATTCAACCTTATCACAGATTTCCGCAAGACAGCGATGTTTACGTGGAAGTGTTTACTAATTGAGTGACCTAATGGCTTAACGCAACTAACGTAAGTGTTCAATGTGATATCCATTGGCGTTAATACATTGATGCAATCAATTAACTAATGAAAAAACCGCATTCTGAATCATATCCGCACTGAGTGTAATGCATGCTTCACGAATACGATGTTTCATATTCTCAGGTGTTGTTGGTGGTTCACGATACACTGTGTCTTTTAATACGCCCCACAGAAAATAGTCTAAAGGAGTAAGGTCTGGTGATGTCCCTTCGCTGTCCTGCGGAAATCTGTGATAAGGTTGAATCTCCAACTTGATATTACGCGAAGAAAATTGTCAAGTAATAAAGTGAAATTACTCGTAACCTATTAGGTTTAAGGCAAATAATGGTCAATACTTTTTTGCTTACAATTCGATACTCTACCATATTTTGGAATAAAAAATATAGTATTCCGTTTAAAAAAACAAAGTTGACCTTCAAATCTCCGAAACGCCTCCACCTATAAAAAAAATTAACACACTACATAGTGTACCCTTTGAAACCGTGTAACTTTTGTATATAACATTCTTTTGTACAACGCATACTTTAAAAGTTATTCGAGGTGCGCAAGTTACGTGGACCACCCTGTATATATAGATATGTTGATACTTATTTTATTTATATGCTTATTTTTTATATTATTTATATTATTATTATATTTATATTCAATTGCTTAGCATGAAAAACTTAAATAACTGTAAGAACAGCTCAGAGTTCTAACTAAAACATAAAAAAAAACAATTATTTATTTATATTTGTCAGAGTTAAGCGCCCTTCGAATGGTACTGTCAGATCGGCGTCGATAACGCGGAGTTACGGCACTGTCACACTGGTGGCCCGCGTAGAATAGCAGCATGGCGTCGAACGCCGATTACACGTTCTCGACGGATATTTTTTCGACCCGTCGGGATTGAAAACTGTTCCCGAAACTTTTGGGGTCAGTTTTCTCTTCAGAAATGTTTAAGGAATGCGATCCAGTATAGCAAATTCGTGCTAGATAAATAACTTTTCATAAAAGTGTAAAAGTATAGCATAGTAAGATCGCGCATCCGCACTTTTTTAAACTTTGACGGCCATTTGTTACTATTTGCAACAACCAATTTTAATAAATATATATAATAAAATATTCGGCATGATTTCCTCTATCTTTTGAGACCAATTTCAACTTCGTAGCGTTTATACTTTTCGTGTAATACCTCATTTTCTGCCAAAATTTGGTGTTTTTACAAAAACTCATTTTACTAAAAAACTGAGGGTGATGGAGCAATTCTGTCGACGGATTCGTGTTTAGGATGACTAATTATACGAGGATCACCCATTGGATATTTGAGAAAAAAAATCGTGTTGAACAGTGTAATCAATCACTTATCATGTAGAATAATAGACAAATATAATATAATGTAGATATTTGGAATGACCAATTTTTTAGGCCATGTACTTAATTAATCTTACCACCCTTCTACTTTTTCGAAGTTCATTGACTATTCTATATATTATTACATATTTTGATTGTTTTGACTGTTTGAAATTTTCTTTCATTAGCTTGTACTCCTTTCTTACCACATAAATGACGTAAAGTAAGCAGAACAAATCTCCTACTTCATAAGAGTTTCATTTACTATCTCTATATAGAAAATAACTTCTTTTTTTCGTGGAACAGCCGTTTAAATATTATTCTACAAATTCTTAGCGTCTGACAGTGCGGTCTTGTTTATTATAGTAGCAACGAGATGATAATGTAATGACTTCCCATAAGTTTTATGTGCTAGTAAAAAGAGCATTGCACACAAGTATAACGAGAGAGAAGAGAAACAAGGAAAGCAGTTCTTACTAAAGTCACTGTAAAAACAAATCTATCCTTGAACCTTTCGTGAAAATTGTGATAATACATAAATCGTGAAAATTACTGATGAAATGAATTAAAAAATTATATGTATCATTCGTTATTATTTATTGGTAATGGTAACTGAGAATCTTCTTAAAAATTATACGAAGATTTTACACGAAGTCTTTAAATAATTTGTTAAGAACGTTTTCAGTGTTAATAGAAATACAGTAAATCCTGGATAAATGCACTGAATTCGGGACCGAAACAGTGCAGTTACGAAGTGGTGGTTTCTATTTTGTGTTTACGATCGGGCTCCAGCCGAGCGTGAACTTAGAAAAGAACAGACAGTAGAAGAGACAGAGAGGTTCAAGCTACAGGGGGACCGGCCCGAACGTGTCGGTGACGCAATACTAATTGGAGACTTGAACTTTTCCATTTTTGATTTTTGCTTGTTGAGAACTTCTTTAACATATTTGTGGCATTTCTCTGATTAGAATGATACCAAACACGAAATAGTTTGAGCAATATTTACTTAATATTTAATTCGTTTACTTTCTATTTAGGAAACTCAAACATATCGTGTTTGGTATCATTTTAATCAGAAAACAGTCACAAATACATTAGCGAAGTTTTCAAAACAAAAAAATAAAAAATGGAAAAGTTCAAGTCTCCAATTAGTATTGCGTCACCGACACGTTCCGATAATATCATTTTACACTGCCTCGTCGTCGAACGTCGAGGTTCGACCGAGGGGGATCCCCCTATGTGGAGGGGATGGCCGCGACGCATTTATCCAGGGAAATCTCTTGTGCATTTATCCAGGGATTACTGTAGTCACTTTTATTTATATTAGAAGTATCGCCATGTGGGATATATTAGGGTGTTACGTGCGGCGCTGTATTTTCCGCGTGCCGTCCGCCGTCGAGCGGGTGCCGACGGACGGTAGACTCCGCGCGTTCTAGCTAATACGAAACGAATCGCACGCGGGTTTCGGCGTTTAACTCTAATAAAATTTTGTTACTCTCCCCAGCCTAAGGCGAGGAGAGGACAGGATGGATGGGTCGATCTGTCGAGACCAGTACAGGTCTATGTGAATCGAAACTTGATGTTTAGGATATGGATGTCTAGGTTTAATGAATTGAATTTAGACTTTCTTTAATTAGGTATGACAACAGAAAAATATATATATTCAAAATGTGTGCAGTTCAGTTTGAGTTGTAGGTTTCTGTACAAACATTCGAATAATGAACAGGGGTGCGCAATACTACAAATTTTTGGGTGGTGAAACTGTCTCCTTGCAGTATCGGTTGGGTTTTGAGGGTATTGTCCCAAAACGAGAGACTCGTTAAAACCCACCCTTAACAGGGAGGAGAGAATTTTCCATTTACAGAAATTATTATATACTTCCGAAATCAGGGCTCGTCAGTGTAACAGAATTACCAAAAAGTCGTATTCGATTTAGGGAAAATCCCACGACCCAATGGATCAATCAGAATGCGACTAGCAAAATAAAATGTTTCATGTATATGGAACTCACCCTGATAGTTTTGATTATAAGTATGTAGGTCGTTCTGTCCTTTTTCGTTGTCCTAATCTGGCTGTGAACCGGATGCTGAGAGAAGGTTGGAAAGTTAGATTTCTTCTTACACTGTTGCGAACTCGCAAATGTTATATCACGAATTTAGATTTAAACTATATTTAATGATAAATTAGATTGAGTTTAGCTACAATTATAACGCATGGTACTATAATAAAAGAAACAAAGAAATGAAAGGAATATTAATTTAACGTGAAAAACTAAGTCCTTCGGATCACAATATGTTAACCGAACTATGCTTAAATAGAGAATCTAAGATTCACTATATACGTTTTCACGGACTACCGTCTACACACCTCGTGACTGATCAGACAATAGTGGTGAGTCGAGCTCGTCTTTTGACTTTTATTAACTTTGGGTGTTCGGAGGTGGTAGACCTTACCCGTGATCACGTTTTGCAGAGTTCGATTCTTGGAGATGTCTCGAAATTTTTCCATCCATCTTTCCATCCGGGCTCACAGGTCAGTCGCCGTTAATTCACAAGTCGCAAATCGCAATTCGCGGAACCGGATGGTCTGTATGACCACGAATCGAATCCCTATCCGCTGAGTTAAGGTGTTTTGTTCAGATCGCTAATTTCCAGCCGGCTGTAACGTCGTAGTCTTTTGTATTATTGTCGGAATTCTCAGAATGCAGGAGCATTCTTACATTAGCGGAATTCGAATTGTCTTTCTTCTACGCACATTTGCTTAGGGGAAAATCCCAAAATACCGATGGTATTTGCAAATATAGAGTAGAAGGAAGAAATGAAAAAGAAATTAAATTTAAAGAAGAATTAAAGAAAAAGATTCGGTTTCAGGACGTAACAAGGGGTGCCGAAAAGTAAGCAAAATTTTTTTTTGCCGGCAAAAAACATTTATTTATTAAAGAAAACTTAAACAGTAACCAAAAAAATAATTTCCATAATTTTCTAACACTTTTTGTCAGCGTAAAGGTAGTTCTTCGATTCCCTTTCTAAAAAAGTTCTTCGATTTTTTGTTGAAAAATGTTTCAAATTACGTTTTCACTTCTCCAATTTTGATTACTTTTCGGTAGCCCTAATATATAACTTGCAATTATAATGATGTACATAGCTGTTAACTAGCCAAAAGGAAGTAATGCGGTAAAAAACAAACAGTTTTCTACTGTGAGACCAGTGAACGCAAACCCGGTTTGCATCCCAATGACTATTTTAAAAACTACCACACATTAATCAATTATAATTAATAACATAAATATTGCAATCAAAATTATATTACTTTTGAAATGAATAACTTTTGTTTTCAATGACTTTAATATTATTATTTACACGTAATTATAGCATTTAAAGTCTAACACTTAAAAACTGGCAAGTCAAAATATGACGAGAATAAGTTGGAGTTACCGGTCGATATTCGCACTTAAAAGTTGGAGCGTTAGTGGTTAGCATTTTTCAGGCTTATTATAAAATACATTCGAAATAATTTTTTACACTAATTAATTTTCCATCGACTTAGCTTCAACTTTGGAATTTGAAAATCATTCCATACTTTCGCATAAGCAGCTGTCAAAAATTTATAGTTACCATTACAATTGAATGAAAATACCGAATATCTACAGTAACAATGAAATAATAAATATATTTTAGCTGAAGAAAATTGAAAAACTAATTCTTACAAAAAAACGGTTAACAATGTATTTACATATGTGTAAATGAAACTTTTTAAACCGGTTCATTTCCTAATCGGTAGCACAACAAACATGTTTCATTGCAGGTGAAACGAGTGACTCGGATTCCTCAGATGAATTAAACGACTCGAATCGCTCGATTTTACCGTCAGAAAAACATAATGATGATAACGAGGGCATAATGAATCAGAAATCATTCACTGAGGCGAACAAAGAGAATATTGTAACGCATTTAAAAGCACTGATAGATGCCATTAGTCAGGACTACGACTTTTCAGATGAAACGGAAACAAGTTCAAACGAGAGCTCGATGAAATGGTCATTTTTGAATAACGATGAACCTGAAGGTACTTTTAAAATTCATCAAAGAACAAGAGATTTTTTACAGAAGAAAAGAAACGATGTTGTAAGCGGTGCAATTATTCCAATTCGCGATTAGTTTTTAATTTTGCTGATATGAGAATTTCAGAAAATGAGTTGTTCTGGAAATGAGATTGCGCAATGTGGATCATGTAGCACTGTACACATTATACACCACTAGTAATACCACTGTACATACATGTACACATGCTATAAATGATGACTTCGTAATTCTGTTAGTTAAAGGAGTTGCCTAATAAATGACAGATCAATGGTTGAATTCAGTACGAGACTTCTATATCAGTTAATTTTGTAATATCAGAAAAAGAAAGCACGTAACGTAAAGTACTTGTAGAATTAACAAAATTGTACAAAATTCTTGTCTGTCTTTAGTGTAACGAATAATCTTCTAACAGTGGTACTGTACAACTTACAATTAGTCCGTGATCCTTTACAAGATATTATTAACTTACTGCTAACCACGAGATTCTTTTTTTTAAAGACACAATAGTAACCGTTAAAATTTTCAATAGGTGCAAATTTTGAAATGTTTGCAAAGACAGCCAACTTTAATATCAATTACGTTGTATAAAATTCACTTCTCAATCCTTTGTGTTTCGAACAATTTTACTAACTTTTCGTTAGATAAGGAAATATAGTCTCGGAAAATTGTCTACCGTTGATTATTCATTTTTAGTTAACAGTAGGAACAGTTGTAGGTACAGTGGGATATTTATGTTAAGAGGTAAAATTATTGTTGATTTCGAAAAGTCGATAATCGATAGATGACACATTAAGTGCCACAGGAAGCTGTGTCGAGTGTAGTTCGACATAGGAGTGCAAAGGGTTAAAAGAAACGAACTATTTCAACAATTTTTCTCATGTTTATCTAAAGACTTACTGCTAGAACTATTATTTTTGTCAGATTCTTTCCTCGTAACAAAGAATTGATTTAGTAGAGGAATGATTTTAATGCGATTCATGGGTCTCGCATTTTTTCACTCTTTATTTAATTTAGATAGTTACCGAAGTATTATTGCGAGGAAAATTAGTATACAAGGTTGCTTTAATCCTTTGCGTGCAGAATTATTTTACTAATTTTTTATCAACTAAGCAAATATAGTCTCAGAAATTGTCTACCATTGATTATTCATTTTTACTTAATATTAAGAATAATTGAATAGGAAGTGAGATATTTATGTTAACAATTTAAATTATTATTGATTTCGAAAAGTCGATAATCAATAGATGAGACATTAAGTGCCATAGAAAGCTGTATCGAATGCAGCTATACATAGAAATGTGAAGGGTTAATAAAGTACAAAAAATTTGAACAATCCAGACTTAAGTAGTTCAATTGCTAACAAAGGTTCCGTAACAACCATTAAAAGAATTTTAAATATCCCAATGTTGTCTTTAAATTGATAAATATCGTCTTATAAATTACACCCTTTACATGAATTTTATGGAAATTGATGTTCCATGTTGCGTTATCTCTAAACATAACTCACCCTCGTAAGTCAACATAAGAAATCAAGTCAAACTTCACCGAATACGTCAATTACCTGCGAAAAACTCAAGTATCTTTGAATCGTTCAATATTTCGTAGCTTTTTCGAGCTGGAATTCGCGCAAGGTAAACCGGTTTTTTAAATTTAACGTCAGGAAAAAGCATCAAGGACACGGAGGCTAATTCACGGAGAAGAGGGACCGATCGCAATGGTTCGATCTCTTTATAGTACGTCAGCTTATAGTACCGGCAACCGTGAGAGCATCAACGATGAAGTCATGGACACAATACTAACGAGAGTAATCTGTTATGCAGACACGAGACAATAGAAGTTGGCGGAAACTGTATGACAGATTATCCGAACTATGATAAATGAGAATCAAATAAGTAAGAAATAATTCAAGAAAGCTAAAACTTCCAGCTCAGAGTATTTTGAAAGAATCTTGCATATACAAGCGGACCTCGACATCGCACATTTTACTTTCGCACAATTTGCTATTTTGCATGTTTGTAAAAATTCGATTTTTCAAAGATTTTTGTCGCTGTTTCAAAAAGTCTTTGCTTCCATGCGACCACTGCTAAGGAGTGTTGTAGCTCGCTGTCACTCGTACATTGCCTATTAGAGGTTTTTTAATATTGTAATATTGTTTCTAATATTACCTATTGGATTTTAGAGAATCTCAAGTTCACAACATGCAATTTTTAATATTTTTCCTGTATCCCTCTTCGAACATTCAACGTTCGCACACATTTTCAGGAACCAATTATGTGCGAAAGTCGAGGGCAGCCTGTAGTTTGCATGATGATTTCTTTGGGGATTTCCTTATTGCTGCAGAAGTCGTTACGATGGAAGAAATGATATTTAAATCTGCCGAATCGAATATGACACGGACAGAGGAAATTATTGATGAATAAAACATAATGATTATGGGATTATGGGAATTATTTTGATTTATTTTTCAAAGTGAAAATAAATTATGATTACGGGCAGTTCTGATAATAAATTTTTACTGATGTACAAAGGAGTTTTCTATTTGATTATTCAAATTCGACATATTTACAATCTACTTCTTGGAATTTGATGATTTTACAAAGAATGCGAAAAAAGGAAAAATTCATTTTACAAAGAATACAAAAGATCGCGAGATTTTTCGCTGTAACAAGACTGTGTTCATTATACTTTCGAGTATTGTCATTCTTTTGAAGAATAATGACAGTGAAAACCCATTCAATTTTGTACATTCGGAAGATGATACTACATGGAAAAACAATAGATAATGCCTTTAATTTATTCTAAGAAGAAAAAGAAATGGAAATTACGGAAGAACGGAAATTAGCTTCATTCGAGTGAATAATATTCAACATATCTCAATAAACATTTTTTCTACCTATGAATCATACATGCTTTCTGACTGTTCCTTTTTGTTTTTATTAAATTATCGTTGAAAAATATTGCGCAAAAGGTGCAATTGCATCGTTAAAGAATACTGCATTTACGATCATTGCGAGCATATGGAGCATAAATATATAGATATTCAAACCAAAAAAAAATTCGAAGAAAAAACATGCAGTAAAACAGGTTTGAAAGTTTTATGCGCATATTAAAAATGAAAGTAGTCTGTACTTCACCCTGAAATCAACATATACAAATAACGACTATTAAATGATGCATAAAATCAATTAATTTGCAGAATTCCAAATTAGATTTTCATAAAAAGGAGAAACTGATTAATGGTTTCGAAATAATACTTTTTTTGTTGTCAAATCTTAAGATCTTCTTAATTGCACTGTAAAGAAAATGGTCTATTACGGTGCGTTTAACACTTGATCTACCAATGATTAATTAAATATATTTAAAGTTGTCAAATATGTCTGTCTGAAAAAAATGAAAAAGACAGAAAACTTAATCAATTCAAACGCTTGCAGTTTTCAAAATAAACGTAGAAAAATAAAAAAAAAACAGAGTTAGAAGTTTTAGGAATAATATCAAAAAATTCATCGCAAGTCATTTTGACCACCTTGATAGAGCTACTGTTAAACTGGTTTTCTTATAACTTCAGAAACTTCTGATACTCATTAAATAAAATTTAACAAAAACTGTAATGAATTTGAAACGTACAGCAGAAATACGAAAATCAATATATATTTTGGAATAACAAACAAATGATATAGTGTCTTATTATATTGTACCCATCTTTCTTCTTTCCAGTTGCCAATAAGATTGATCAAGATGTACAATTTTTAGCAGTGAATACAATAACTTTGTAGAAATAGCGATCACCTCTAAATCTTTGTTACAATTTATTTGCAAATAGCTCCAAACAAAAATTTCAATTCCATCATGGACACTCGATATTTAATCGGCGTAAAGTCGAAGAATTATCGTGTAACCTTTCGACGCGTCTCTAAGGCGACTTTAAGACGCAACAAAGATCAAGAATCGTTGAAATGGCGAATAGTCAGAAAGCATTATTTCTCTATGGTATGGAATCTCCATTCCGATCTCCGTCTTCCATTACAATCGAGGTAGGGTCCCGTTGGGTATCTATCATAGGTCAGTTTAGAGAAATACACTTTCGTTTCTGCGTGTTTCGTTACTTTGTTGGCATTTGAAGTATTCGAGAATAATTAGAGTACCTTATACTAAAATACCATATACGTTATTTTATAATAACGAGTAGCAAGTTATCACATCATTTCAATAAATAGAATTCGTTTTTAATGCTGCAAATACAACTGATAATTTTTATTTAGAAGCTTGACTTCAATTCTTACAATGATCAATAAATTACTAAAATATAAAATATACAAAGTTTCAGATTGAAATAATAAAAAAAGAAATTGTTAGCAAAATGAATTGTAGTTGAGGAGAGTTACAGCCTTGATATTAAAGACTGTTTTTCAATGATTATTGAATAATATAATTGTAATGTATAGTTTAGTTAAAGTTAAGTTAACGATATCTCTAATTAAAGTTGATAATGCAGACAATGTTTAACTTTGCGCTGAACTTTTTATTGATCATCCTCTTGGATACTTTCAACAAACAGCTTTAATAGCCAAAGTTTAGCGTGATAAACTTAAAGGGTTATATACAGTCTGAAGGCCCAAAAAAAGCGATTTTTCAAGAAATTTTCCTGAGAAGACTTTTAAAGGAATAAACAAGATAAAGTAATTTTACAAAATGGCGGCTTCTAGAAAAAAAAAATCGATTTTTTACCAAAATTTTGGCCTTAAATTGTTTATAAAAAAAGAAATATTTATCGGTGAGGAAAAACCTTCGATCAATTACTAAAAAATATACTTAAGTAACTTGTGTTAAAATTTGAGACTGATCGGTTTAGCCGTTTCCGAGCAATTTTGGTCACCGACTTTAAAAACGCAGTTTTGAGAAAAACGCGTTTAAAGTTTCAAATCACTTTACATAGTGTAAAAAATATTTTTTTTAACTTACATCGAGGCGTCTATTCCAGGGCTATATAATACACCATCCGCCCCTTCGGCAGCTACTAATAACTCGAGTTGGTGTTGTCTGCAGACCATTATCTATAGTATTTTTATATAGCACTTGTCTTAACTTTTGGTTCCATTTTTGGAGCGTGAGATTATGGTCACGCGTCGGATATAGGAGGCACCTTGTGGCCGGTGACTATAGTCACCCGTAGTAGCGAAAGGTTTAATATTTGCCAGTTTGGTAAATATTTACAATATTTACAATAGGCGGGTAAATAAAAGGGCCAGCGTTCTAAGTTAGCGCTGTCACTCCGGCCTCCTACTTTCAAACGCTGTGCCACTTCATTACAAATATGCGTGTTACTTCGAAAACAATTGACGGATTGACTTGAAATTTATTGGGTGTGTACTTATAATAATATATGTACATTACAAAAATGAAATAAAAAAAAATTGATTTCTTTGAAAATTCTAACTGTATATAACCCCTTAAGTACATACTTATTTGAATTTTCATCTTGAACATATGGACCGTTTATGTTAAAAGTGGTGCAAGTCCATTTTCTATTGTTTCGAGAAACTTAAAGGTTAGCATATCTGTCAATTAAGAAATATTGGTTAATTATGACAAGTCTGATGATGTTTCTATCAATTTATCAATATGTAATTTGACTATACAAATTTCTTTTAGGCGAATTTAACTAAAATAATGTATATTTACGGGTTGCAAATGGACTTACACCACTTTCATGATTAATCAATTGTAAGAACCATTTAATTTCGATTTTTAAAACACAAATATTTATCACTTGAAATGTAATTCACATTAATCCAATTTGGTTTATAGATAATAACAAGAAATATAATAGAAATAGTATTTTTTATTTTGAACGTTAATTATATTTATATATTGTTTAACTCAGTATAAGATATTGGTATTATTTATTTATGCTCTTCTTGTAAATAACAGTGTTTTGAAATTCTCAGTAACAATATCCTCAACTGATGAAGATTCTACCTCTAAAATTCTTCTTTCCTTTTTACGTTTCATTAATTTATTTGTCATAGTGTAATTATATTCATCCTCTAACCCCTCAGATTACTCTTTTGTTTATACTGAAACAGAAATAAATATTTTTTAACTGTCACAAAATAATATTATTATAATATAATATTGATTTATTACTTATTCTTACCTATATCACTAGTTGTTTTTAATATGAAATTATTCATTTTTAGAGGAAAATCAAGTAAGTAACCTTAAATTGCAACTTTCGAAATGTTAAATGAAACAAATGTAGTCACCAGTGGTCACTGATCCCGTAACCTGCCTATGGAAATTGGATTTACACCACTTTCATAATCGATGTCTATGCAACTTCTTTTCGCGGTTAATTTTAAATTGGTCGAAATAATAGCATTTTTTGAGATATTACATATCAACTTGTAATAAATAAAAAGTATTCACCAAATTAAGCTTAAATTGCGTGATGCTTCACTTTTTTAAAAAAGTGGACTTACACCACTTTCAAAATACACAGTCCATATATAGTCCACACTGTATCATGTAGAGTAATAGATAAGTCTAACATAATGTAGGAATTTGTGATGTTTTGTTGCGGGTATATGATCAAATATTGTGAATTGCTTTCGTTACTGTTTGGAATTTTCTTTTATTATTCTTTTATTCATTTCTTAGTTTTTATAGCTAAGGTTTAATGAGAAAAATTTAAGTACCTGGATTACACGTCATCATTGATGAGTTCCTCGAACACTTTTAATCTTTTGTTGCATGTAGCTATTAAATTATACTTTACGATACGATTAATTATATGTGTGCATTGTCTTATATTTTTTTTCGCGTTTTCATTGCAGAAATTATTTTACGTCGACACGTAAGTTCTTTCTGATTATTGCACTATAATTGTTCAGTTTTCAGCAATATTTTTTGAATTCACATTTATCTGGCAAAAGCTACAAACTTGTTTTTCGCGATTTAATTAAAATCTTACGGTTCCGTTGCGATAGAAGTAAAAAAACTGTCTATGTATCGTGTAATTAAATAGCGTCGTTATTCTCCCCGAAAAGTAATGATGTTACATTAAAATTTCTATAATTCCAATTTTTTGAACTGAGAAAAGAGTGAAATTTTACAATTTGTAAATTAAATATTATAGATATAAATTTTGTACAGCAATTTATAAGTTTTACAAGGTTCTGGTCTTATACTTTTCATAAACAATTAACCAAGCAACAATTTCTTATAATTGAAAAAAGTTTAATCATTTCAGTGATATGGACAACAATAAAAGTTCGACTTGACTCCTGTATAGATTTACGAACTGACCGTGAAAAATAATTATTACTGATCGCATATTTTCGATTGAATTGTTTCGGATTTTTTCTTTCAAGTTTTTTTTTTAATTGTTAACACCAGATTTACGGATGTTGATAATATACCTATTTTTATTGAAAAGGGCCAATTTGACTCGCACGAAAAGATTGAAGTATTTTTCAACGAAAATAGTTCCTAATCAATTTAAATCAAAGATTTATTATTAAAAAATCATTGAAAACCTTTTTTACATAGAAACTCTGTTTTTGATATACCTACATTTTCACTAAAAATGCTCTGTTCACGCGCGATATATAAATCGAAATGATGACAGGATTGAGTAGGTAAGAAAGATAATGTAGCTGTGTCGCGGAAAGAAGAGTATGGCTCTCATACAAATAAACATTGTATGCAAGGAAAGAAAAATTAGAGGAGAAACAAATCACATGCGGTTTGAAAGCTGCAAGATACCCTGGTATGATTGAAGTTACAAATTTCACGTGTTCTGCGATTAACTGTTAAATCATTTTATGAGTCAAATTAGCTCCCAACCTTTAAAATTGGTGTACCACATTTGATAATGCGAAATGAAGGGGTCTGCTGGGGAGAGGAATCAACATTTACGTATATTTCATTATATGACTAAAAGCCAACATACGTTTTTCAAAAATAATATTTAACTTTTTTATATATACAGTAGTCAAATTTTCAATGAATCAAGTTGACTCAGTTCGTAAATCTAGTGTTAAATTAACGATGATACCTGACTAATTGCAAGTAAAACTTTAATAACCTTGATCAAGCGCAAAGATGTCTTCTCACCTAACAGTTTTTTTGATAACTCTGACATTATTTGGAATATAGACTCAAAGTATTATAACGTTTAATTTACTAAAAATATACTTTAACCCCTTGCCCCCCAACACTGGCTGACACTCTTAAATAATACTGTAAATTGTATAAGAAATTTTCAAGTTTTGCAAAGCCTATCAAATTAAAAATATAAATTATTTCTATAACATTATTATTACGTTAATTGATACAATATATGAAGATTTAACCGATCAATTTTTATTTTACCAATTTATTTCCGAATTATTGCAAAGACAGTCACAAAACAAATCATACTGAAAGGGGTTAAGCGAAAAACACATTTCCAATATCGATTCTCGGAACAATAAAACGGGAAATGCCCATTTATTGAATGGCAACGTGTTACACAGTTATCGAGGTACAAAACTGTACATATCCCGAAATGGCCTCTCCGCAATCCCGTTTCACGATATAAAAGAAATAATCACTTGGGATGGCGTTAGGCATTCCCAATGGTTTCCGTAAGCACGAGGCAGAAGGGAGGTGAGCAAAAGGGTGGTGGAAGTTGTCGAATATTACAACCGCGATGGAGAATGGTACCGGTCTAGTCGACTGTTGATCGTGGTACCGTGAACTACGATCTTGTCCTTCCCGAGCGTGCCGTCAGAATAAACGCGCGCGGTGTTCAGGATCCTCGGTGTCACAAGTGACAAATTGCCAGGACTCCAACAGCTTGCGATACTTCAAAGGTAAATTTCTTGCTGATTGTATCATACATTTAGAATGTTAAGCTATATAAAACTCTCTAACGGCAGCCGTTGCTTTTGAAGAAAGTTAAAATCCTCAAATGGTACTATCGCGAATGTTCTTTTAATCCTTTGAGTTCCAAATTATTTTACTAACTTTTTGAAAAAAAGTTGTTGAAAAACGAAATTGGTGGGACACAAATAAATAAAGAACACTCAGAACATTGACTACTGTTGATTATTCATTATTATTTAGTACTAGGAACAATTATAGGTGCTGCGGTATATTTCTGTTGAAGGGGAAAATCATTGTTGATTTTATGACGAGTGTAGCTCGACATAGAAGTACAAAGGGTTAACACTAATGATAAGCGAAATATTTCATTGGATTGAAAGTTGGAAGTGTAATGCTTGATCGTATTCGTTTACATATATTTACTTTGTGAATATGTTGGAAGAAAAGGAATAATGGGAAATTGGGAAGTGAAGAATTAAACCATTTGTGGTACGAGAGATAATAGTAAAAAAAAGACATTGGTATTCTTTTAAAAGTCATAAAGATACTCTACACCTATGCCTCGATTTACACGGATGATAAATTCTTTAGAAGTCCGTGTAAATCGAAAGCAACGTAAAATGTAAATAATTCAATTTTCGTTTGAAAGTAAAATAAAAATAATTGTTTTTAAATTCCTTATTGCAAAAACCGTATGAAAGTGAAATCATGCAAAAAATGCCGTGTAAATCGAGGGATATGTATATACTTCCTTCTTCATTTGAATTTAAGGAGAACTTTTTTTTTATTCTACCGGTTCACTATTATAGCTTGGCCGGTTGAAAATTCATCACAGAGGATTGTAGCTGGATGAGGAGAGCTTTTATAGCTACTCTTCTTGTAACTAATACAATCTTTCATTAATTAGGATTGCTTTGTCCATATTTAAAATTAAAACATTTTTTAATTTATAAAATGTGGAATTTGGAATTTTTGGGAATACCTAATAAGATATTTTTAAACTATCGAATTAAATGCTGTAAATGTATTATTATTTTGCAATTCATATTAATGCATACAATATATAGAAATTTAATACACAATCGTATGTGCACTTTCGTAAAGTTTTAGTTTAACGACTATTATGAAATACTGGAGTAACGAACGGAAATGACGCTGTGGCATAATCCCAAATTTCTATATAAAAATGCTATTTATATGGAAATTTCAAGAAATATTTTAAAACTCTTTCAATTTTAAATTCATTCCTGAAATATTTAAATCATGGATGACAAAGAAGTTGAAATCCTAATTTGTTAAAAACTAACACCAAGTAACAATGATTAATATTACTACACCATAACGTCATGGGAACAAATATTAATATTAATGTAACATTATTTATGAACGTTTTTTTCGAACGTTGTCAAAAGGGAAATACCAATTTCAAGAAACCGTTCTCTATAAAACCTGAAACATCGCTTATTTCGGCCGTTGCCTTTGAAATATTTACCCTGACAGATGTTTAATTAATTGTCCACTTTGCACAATTTCAAAATTTAAAAACTCCTCAATGAAGAAGTACTTACGTTTGTAAATTTACGAACGAAATGAATTTCATTTTTGCCATTCGAACCGTGTAATTTTTAACAGAGAATTAGGAGAAGAGTTGAAATGATAATGGTTTAAAGAATTTATAGCTTGAAGATACGGAAGTTTGCGAGAAATACTTTTCCGGTAATTATACTCAATGAACAAATCGAGGCGCGTTTTCTTTAAAAAAAAGAACGACAAGACGAAAGAAGAATTAATTATAACCGAAAGTTCCGCTCTTTCTCGTCTTTGTTAAAACCGACAATGCCCTCCCGGTTATTCGTGAATCGTATAAACTCACATGAATTGTGCAACGACGAATGGAAACAAGGAGAAGAATATTTCGCGTGTAACCTCGAGGCGCTGCGGGGCAATAAAGTCAACTGGAATGCACAGCCTCCGGATGTTTTACAGTCAGAATGAAAAAAGCTTGCGGATTCGGGGACAGACTTTTTGAAGATTATAATTTTTCAACTTTACCAAATTTCTTAAGTAATGCGTAATTAACGCAGTGTCAGCCGTGAGATTCGCAAAATGAATGAACTTTTTAACATTAGAACCACCATGCAAGCCATTTTTTTTAAAGCCCAATTTTTTTTTAAGGTTCTCCAAGTTTATAGGACAGTTATAGAACAGATATTCTACGTTGATGTTATAAAATACATGGTATCGAATCTTTCCAATTCTTTTTTTCCAAAGTATTTATTTAATATATTAAACTATAATAGATTAACGCCGGTAGTTGTAGTGTTAAAAGTACTTTGCACAAATAGGAGAAGATACTGGAGATAAAGAATATATTAACCGCTTACAGTACAATAACGAGTGGTGTGATAAATGAGACAGGAAATTTTCAAATTTTTTGAAACTTATCAAATTGAAAATATCAGTGAGATGCGATACGATAAAATTATTTCTATAATATTAATATTATGTTAACTTAGGCGATATATCGGAAATCACTGCACAATCTCGATTTTATCAATTTAATTCGAAATTATTACGAGGGCAGTCACAAAAGAAATATTAGAAGTTTATAGGGATAGTTTTTCGAATTCTTGATTAGCGAGCCAGATTCCAAAACTACTTATTAACATATTCCAGTACCAATTTAATATGATTTTCACAATTTTGATTATTCGGAATTCTTAAAGAATTAGATATTTGATAAAGTATTACTGCTGTTAGAACCGAAATTATGACAGCAAAGAAAAATAAATTGGCAACAGGAAAACTTGGTTTTGGGTTGAAACTTATAGCAGCATCTCTTACGTATTTAACACTAAACCTACGGCAATTACCAAATTGAAGGGTTGCTACTTTTTTACCAATTTTTCTCAAGTTGATAGAGAAGCAGCACGGTAAAAATTTCACGTGTATCTTAGCATATACAAATTACTTTATTGATCATACTTTTTTATCACTTGATCCATCCTTTTTTAAAGCATTTATTTAATATATTTAAATGTACCAGATTTAGCAGCCGTAGATCTAGTGTTAAATAAATATGAATAAAAATCCTCTGGATATATATCATTACTGCACAACTAATGTGTTTAAATAGTGTAAAAGGAAAGTTATGTTTACAACATGCAATTATAGCACAAGTAACAAGATTAAGTAAACAAGAACTACAAGTACTCGCAAGATATGTAATTATCACGCCATTGAATTTATTCTACGTTACAGCATATTCGCTGATAACGCGCAAATCCTCAAAATAAAGAATAAAAGGATTCTAAATAAAACCATATTATTAAGAACTTCTTTCAACACGTTAACTTTAAATCTCCTGTAATAATTATATACGGTGTATCATAAATATTCCTTATTCTTTTCAACAAACTTCTATTTCTGGCGAAAGTTGTAATTTTCGCCGAATACACATTTTAAATTGTGTCGCGTAAAGCACTATTTTAAATTATGAAAAATGATAATAGTAGGTGAGAGATTATACCCTCTGGCAATTAATTGTATAAAGTAAGTGGTAAAAATCGCCCCGAAAATTGTACGACGTTATATCTCCATTAGTATATACAACATGTACCGAAGATTACTTCAATATATTTAAAATTGTCAAATAAAAATGTCCAAATGAAGTAAGTGATGGAGGTAAAAAACTTGATCAATTCAATCGCTTGAAGCGTGCAACATAGACTTAGAAAATTGAAACAGAAATAGCTTTAGAAGTTTCAGAAAATTCAGAGCAAGTCATTTTGACCGTGTTGATAGATTTAGTGTTAAGATTATGTTATAGGACGTTGCTGATCGCGTAACTTATAATAGAGTTCAATTTACTGTATCGTTCATTTGCCGCGGTACACCTTGGCATTAAGAATCATTCCACCTTTCCCTTGAAAAGTTCCCACTAGGTTCATCGCACTACTCGTGTTACATTCTCTCGCTGTAAAAATAACGGTCCATTTCTTCAGAGATTTGCATACGGCAACATCCACAGATTCTGTCATGATGAAAAAATGTAGGCTAATAATTATTATAACGGTTTGCCATTTTTTTTTATTCTTCGTTTTTTTCTTTCATCGATGTCTGCGCTTGAGATTTTAAATCTCATCCAGTTTGAATGATTTTAATGAACTGTAGAATAATAATTGTTATGTAAATGAGGGAATACATTGTATTTTGTATAATACTTAACATTTATCAGCATTGATTCGGTTTTCTAATACTTCCTACTTGATATACGAGAATTCTATTATTTCACTTATCATTACCTACAACTTAATATCATTATAACTAATGACTAGATTGGACTTTCTTGATTTTTCTTTTCTCTGTATTCTGATTCTATTCAAATTAGCTATTTAAGATGAAATTTTTCTTGTCATCACCTCACAATTGTTCCCATATAATTACATATAAAAGGTATAATGTGGGTGGCTAATTAGGTGTTAAAAATTTTCCAACCTTTCCACATAGTACTTTGGTAATATTAATAACAAGCGTCCATGATGATAGGGATAAAAATCCAGATTCTAAATATGTGAACTTCAGTTTAAATGTGGTAGTCACTTGCGAAAGATCTTTTGCTTATGATTTACATATCATACATTACATAGTCCAGAACCAAACAAAGAACTGGAAAGTGTACATGGTAAGCAATACTAATTAGAAGTTGGAAGTTTGCCAACTTTGTTATGTACGGCAGGGGAATTAAAATAAACCTATTATAGCGACACGAATGAAACGGGGACTTTGGTCACCAGCATTATGCAGTTTTGCTATTTGAATAAATATTGTTTGTAACGTATGAAATAACCGATTTTTAAGGTTACCTTTAAATGAGCACAGCTTTTTTACTAACAAACATTTGTAATCGAAATAACAACCAATGAATTTTACACCATTTTTCCAACAAATTCCTAGTTTTTTAATCCCTTTTTGATAAAAATCAGGTGCTCTGGTGTTCATAAATTCTCGAACTGTGTCTTCAATGTTCGCTTCATTTCTAAAGTTTTTTTTTATTGAGAAAATGGTTTAAATATTTAAAAAAATGAAAATCCGTTGGTTATAGATTCGGGGAGTGAGGAGGATGAGACAATGTTTCATAATTTAAAGCAAAATTTTGGTTTCGAATCAGTAAAGATTTGCATATTTCGTAACGATGAAGCTTTCGCCGATCGTTCAATTCATGTGGCACGCACTTATCCAACTTTTTTTCTTGCCGATCAAATTCAAGTGGCGTGAAATCGTCAATTTCACTTACGTTAAATTCTTGGGCAAGTTCTCTGACCGTTGTTCGAGGTATTTTTCCAACTGCAAGCTTCAAATGATCGTCGTTAATGCTCAGCTCTGGCCTTCCACAAGGTTCATATTTAAGAGTTTCATTTCCGGCTTCGAATTTTTAGTACCATTGACGAACTGTACATACGTTCATCGACTGC
The DNA here is from genome assembly GCA_910591515.1 of Cerceris rybyensis. Classification (NCBI taxonomy): domain Eukaryota; kingdom Metazoa; phylum Arthropoda; class Insecta; order Hymenoptera; family Crabronidae; genus Cerceris; species Cerceris rybyensis. Next base: position 1,253,554 of record OU342789.1, read on the forward strand.
AGCATTGATATTTCGAACAGCTGCGGATACGTTGTTATCATTTTCCACTCATAAAAGAAAAGTACGCGGAAATCGAGTTGATTCACGTTGTAAATCGAAGCACAAAATTGTAAAGTTAGTTGCATATGCAAAACAAATAAAGATCGGATCTGACAAAAGAAACCCTGCTCTTAACGATAGATGTAAAATATCCCTAAATATTTTAATAATTTTTGTCAGAACAGAATTTAAAATAATGATAAACCAAAATCGGTCATTTCATACGTTGCAACCTAATATATTATGATCCATTTGAAACTGAAAGTACTAACAATATTCAAATATGAGAGATATACATATAAACTGACTGAATAGTAAGAAAAAAAGTAATGAATCGACTGGTTTACATTTTGCAAGATGGAAACAAAAAAGTATATTAAGTAATAGTTTATTGCTATCTTGATAACACTAATGTAAGCTTGGTCCCAGTGAATCGAGTCCAATTTAAAATCAAAAATATAAAAACAACAAATTCTCATATGAAGAAATTTAACATCAATTAATTTCTGCAACCAAAAAGTTTCTTAAGTATCCCAAAAAGTTACAACACGTATATAGGAATGCAGATGAAATAAGAGAGTGTGAGAGTGAGTGAGAAAGTGAATGAATGACAGAGAGAACGAGATGATGACGTGAGAAACAAAATTCAGGGCAGAAGAACGCGAAACGGGAGTGAAGAACGAAACGTGAAAGCGAAAAGACGCTATAACTGTTACTGCTTATTTTTATTAGTTTCTAAGTGTTTATTATAGTTATTTTTAGTTTTATGCATCTTTTAATAAATGTTAGTTAATAGTAAGAAGACTGTGGGCACCATCAAAATAAAGCATTACCTACACGTATTACATATACAGTACTCATACATGGAGAGTTGTAAGATCGCTGACGATCATCGTACTTTTTCCACCAAGTGAACGTAAAAGCAGTGATTGTATATAATGACGCTATTAAAAATTAATTCTAATGATTCGTTACCAAGGAATTATGTAAACCAACAGCCGTCGTTATACACTCACTGCGACTTCTATACGAGGGCATCGGCATTAATTATCTTAAATGACTGATTTCTAATACCATTTGGATCGACTCCTTACTAGGCAAGTTTCAATCTTTTTTTTTTCTTTTCTGTTCATTTTTTCGAATTTAACTATCATAGTCATCTCGCGTTGAAGCTACTGTTTTAAGAAGATTATGAACCACCAAGGCTAGGATAAACATATATGGTATCTCATAAGACAAAACTATCGGAGTTGTCAAGGAACTTCAATTCGAATCGACTAATGACAACTCCGAGCCTTTAACTCCTTACCCAGCATAGGTTCAAAGAGATTTAAATTCGGGCCTACTGATTCCCAGTCCAAGGCTTTACTTTCTTATTCACCATAGCCTCTTTCAAAATTCTTCCACTTAAACCCCTCGCAAATTACAAACGAGATCTTTCAACACCTTTCAATAATTCTGAGTGAATGGTGAAGAAAGCAATCGAAGACCATAGTCAGTACTAGCAGGTATCTTCATAAGGGAACGAGATCGAACGATTTTGTTGTTATGTAAATTACATGATTGACATTACGGGCTCCTCCTGGTCGAAGTCGTTAAGAAACAAAGTATAATATATTCCAAGGATCGTTGGAACGGTATATTTGATTGCGTGACAAATATACTGATTTGCATAAAAGAATCGAGGATTTAAAAAAAGGCAGGAGAAAAAGTACAAAAGTTGTGGTCGGTCGATTACGCTTACGATGTGGTATCAGTGGAACTTCCGTTTCTTTAATTAATGATGTATCTTTTATTTGCTGGGAATTATTAGTTTATGAGCGTTCTCATAAATGAGGATTAGCGGAAAACCCGAGAAATAATAAAGAACTAAAATTTATTGCAATGTCATTATTTCACTTCCGCGTTTATAATTAATTATATGTAGAATTTTGAAAAAGACTAACAGCAGGTAATATGTGTAGAAACAATTTAATTGTGAAAATATTAATAAATTACAAAAAAAAAAAAAAAAATTAATATAAACTGAATTGAATCGCTACTTCGCTCGACGGTTGACGCTTTTCGACTGCCCATCACGCGGGCGACGCGCGACATCGCGACGTTTGTTTTTCTTTTCTGGTTACATACCACGCGGTCGACGTCGCCTATCGATCGATGCTCGATCGATATTTCACACACGCACACATACAGCGTTCTTCATATATGATGTTATTTGCCAAAGCTAATGTGTTGTTGAAATACATTATGTACTAAAATTCGATTTTTGGTTGAAAAATCGATGATAAAAAGTAGACATTGCTATAGAGTTGCCATTTAGAATGTATTGTTCGTTGACTATAATCATTTTCTGTGTTCCTTTATTATTTATAGAAAATTAAAGACAGCACTGCTGTAACTCCCTAAATGTTTAATGTATCAAATGTCGAACACTTCGATGATGTATTTTTATTGAAATTCACATTCCTACTTATTGTTAGTTAGCTGAATAATAAAAACCTAATGCTTCACATTGAACGAAATTAAATATTTAGAAATATAACATTTAATAAATAAGTATGAAAGTGCAAATAAAAAATAGAAGAATATTAAAAAAAAATATACACGTTGTACATAGCAACTTTAAACTGTCTCAATTTGAATCGATTAATTTAATTAAAAGATTGTTTTTCATATTCATTGTCCTAGAAATGTGTATAAAATTATTGTTTCGCTCGCCAAACACTTTCTGTGAAGTTAATTACTGCTTTATTGAAGGCAATAAAAATCACACTTCATTTTAACGCTTACATAAATAATCAACTTCCACCCGTACAAAATTTTGCAACTTTAGATTCGATGTAACAACGAATTAATATTTCATATATACCTTTTAAAGTAACGCGCGTCCGTAAAATCCAAAGTAATAAAGATGACACGTTGTTTCCCAGTTATGACATACAAATGAGCTGTTATTTTTGAAAGTAGTACAAGTCCACTTTTTAAAAAAAATGAGTTAACAGCAATTTTCGTAAGATATAGAGACCTTCTCTCCATAGTTATAATTGTACATTCATTTGGTTATAAAATGTTATCGCAAAAATCTTTTTTTGAAAGTGGAATAAGTCCATTCCTAATAATTATAATTAACTTGCCGAAAAAAAATAGCTTCCTTTTGTGTGAAATGAAAAGAGAAGATTTTGTCTCAACCAAATCTCTAGAAGAGGCAATATCAAACAAGAAAAAAATACGGACGGAGAAATTATAAACTGGCTGAAAATATGCTGGATGAGGTTTAAAAGGGATGAACCGCACACAATTTTTTACTAAACTAGTATGGAAGAAAATTTTAAATATGTTAAGGATTATGAGAGTCTGATGTGGCTTAACATTTCTTTATTATATGCTTGTACACTAATATAAGCTATATAACTAATAATTACAAAGGACACAGTTTCAACAACGCTCACTCACCATGAGAGAAAAAAGCGCGGGTAATCCATATAAAACGTCCCGCAACAAAATAATTTTTCTATTTGGAAAAAAAGGAATACCTAAAAACCTCAACAAAAATACTATGTTGCCACGGTATAAAACTTCAAGACCTATAACAAAAGAGAAATACAACGATATGATGAGTTTACTGCCTTACATTCCACCTATTTACCATGAATACTTCACTATGCTAACTGTAAAGGAGAACTACTTAAGTAAGTTTAAAATATAAATTTTTTTATTTTTTGTTATCTGAACGAAGTAATTTACATTTTACACTTGTTTATTTACATCGCCTTTTTAATATAACTGAAATTAATTCTTAACAAACTGGATTACTCGTGTATTTAAATGTCTTAATTTTAATAATTATTTTTTACATAAAAAATCCATTTCAGTAAAGCTAATATCTATAAAAATATGGACTTAAATTTAATCTTGTTTTTACTTCCTATAATATGTTATTTTTGAAAGTAGTATAAGTCCATTTGAAACTAAAAATATCTTTTATCTTTTTAAATAATTTTAATAACTATTATTTCATAATAAAATTTAAAAGATGTACAGTGTTAAAAACGTTACTCGAATAGATTAACCTTTGCCAATATTTTTAAATTAACTCAAAAGCAAACCCCTAAATACCTCAATACATAAAAAAAATGGACTTATACCACCTACAAAAATAACAGCGCAAATATTCCTAAAACAAGTTATAAATATTATAACAATTCGTTACGTGCTTTAAACAATGATAACTTTTTTCACAGTATAGTTTCCTTTTGTTTTTCAATATCAAACCACAAATCGTCGATTGCTTTCAATGATGCCCTGCAAGCATTCATTGTTTTGAAAACCTGCACTTTTAAACCAAACAAATCATACATATAACATACAAAATACATTATATAATTCTCAAAATTATAAAGCAAATATTAATTAAAAAACTTTAATTTTAATTTTTCCTTCATATCAAATTGATAAAATATGATTTGGATAATAAATTGTAAAAACTTCAACGTACAATGGTTTTGGAAAAATTACTACAAAAGCAGCTATTTGTAAATATAGCCGATTTTCAAATTAATGTTTAAATGATATCACGATGTTACATTGTATCGCTACAAGTGTACCAAAATAATAAATAAAAAATAAATAGACAAATTCTTAGTATCTTATTGTTAGCTATATTACGGAAATACAAATATGTATAATCTTTAACAATATCTTATAATACAAATGTACTATTGTATCCCACTTCTGACACCAAATTTTGTGTTGTATTCCGTGTGTGGTCAAGAACACTTTATTTAGAAAAAAAACTATTGCGAGCTCGGAGTTTTAACAATTTAACACTGGAACTACAGGCGTTAAATCTATCATATTTCAATATATTAAATAAGTACTTTGAAAAAAAAGGAATCGAGTTGCAGAAAGGATGATCAATTCAGTGATTTACGTCTTTTGTGATAGACGTAGAATTTTTATTCTATGCCTCTTCTATGAACTTGGAAAATTTTTGGAAAATAATTGTGTACTAGTCATTTTGACTGGTTTGGTAGTTCTAGTGTTAACTCTTTGCGGACGGAGACATTTTTGAATACTGACAGATAATCATTTATTTGACAGTAAAAAAACACTTTTTTATCAGAAATTTGAATAGTTTGTATATAAATTATAAATTACTCCACTTTGAATCCTATTTCACCGGTTGTATTTCAATTTTAAACGTATATTCATATGGCGATAACCTATAATTAGATTTCTTCTTTTACCGCATATGTGCGTCGCTAGTCCGCAAAGGGTTAAGGATAACGTCGTCGCGAGATGCCGACTGTCAGCGATTCAGTACAAAATGCTTTGATTTCGGGGCAGGACTGACCTTTTAAAGACCGTAAACTAGTGTCGTGGGAGGAAAAGCGATGACGGAATTTGAAGATGACTAATAATTCCCTTTTGGACCTTGAATCACGTTGCTTATTTTCTGGAGCTATTATCTTATTGTTAAAGAAGATAGTGAATCTGGAAATACGTGAACTGAGTCGGTATCCAACAGTACATGTCTTCCTAAAAAAGTACAATTCAAAAAATAACAGCACACTAAAAATCCATTTTCATTTTTCACTTCTTTTTATCTTATTGCAATCATACAGCTTCAATGTCTTCAATATTATTTCATTGCAATAAAAAATCATCAATTTCCTCAATGTCTTTTTATATGAACGTTGGTTATTAATTAATCAGTACAATAATTTAACATATTACAGTGATACTCCTAAATACTCGAGCCTTCGGGGACAGGAATTCCTAGAATTCGAGACTAAAAGTTCCCCCCTCCAGTACTACATAAACAGAGAGAGTAGATACTCTCTTGTTTGTCACACCTACAAAGTGGGGGATGTAGAAGCGCGCCAAAATACATATATAATGTGAGATTATGATTTCATTATTTCTATCTTTGTTTTTTCGCGCAGGTCGCGCAGATAAGAGAAGAGAAAACTGCGAGAGTAGGGGAATCTTAAACTCCGTCCACATAGGAGAAGTCGACACTAATGTGTTCGAGTATTTAGGAGAATCACTGTGTATTTAACTGTAGTAAGGGGTATTAAGTAGTCAATAAATTCACTGCACAGATTAACAAAAAAACAAAATTAGAGTAAGTATGTGTTGAGCTGTTCGTAGTTGGCAACAAGCACGTGACCGTTACGACGCAGTTTGGATGCGACCCCGTCGTCTTCCTTTTTCTAGAGTTTTCACCTGTTTCGCTATTGTAGTCACATGGTTGGCATGTTCAGCAATATGTACCTATATTGTAATCTTATAAAGACAAAGTATATTAAAAAGTTCAGAACTACCCGCTTCTTCTTTCTACCGAGTTATTATGCGTTCGCTATATACATATACAAACGTGGAATGTATTATTAATAACAAATAACAAGTAGCTACATTGTCGCAATATTCAACAGTATATACATTTAGATAAATAAAAAAAAATGTGGAGTAGTATAATATAATAGTGATAATAATGAGGATATTAACACTAGAACTACCGACATTACATCTATTGTATTTCAATATATTAAGTACACATTTTGGAAAAGAGAAATTACATGGTGGAAAAGATTATCGATTCGGGAATCTGTATTTTTTAAGATCAACATATGTACATAAAATATTTCCTCTATGATTATCCGATAAACTTGAAGAACTTTTAGAAAAAAATTAAGAACTAGTCATTTTGACTTGCTTGGTAGTTCTAGTGTTAATAATAGTGAATAATAGTATTAAAGTAGCAGTCGCCAGCATAGTTGCTTATCTGGCCCTACTTCATTCCTTCGACTCTCAAAAATTTGTCTTAAAGGGGCACTACATAAATAACAAATCTTCATTACAAATTACATGTATCACCAGATCATCGTCGTCAAGTCAAATCAATAAAAAAACTTCAAGCTACCTACACACATTGTGTTTTTATATCACCGCATTCATCCTGTAACGGCGGATTGAGGGATCCGCACTTGAGGTCCGCCAAGTAAATACCTTTTGAGATTTATATATATTGAAATTTCGTGACTCGTTCAGACAGTGTTCGGGCAGTGATTCGAATTGTAGCGTGGAATAATGAATAATCTAATTGTAAGTGATCTGAGAATTCGGGGGTTTTAAGGGACTTTTGGAGGAGTGGGAGTAGTGATATTGATGGATGTAAGGCGAAAGTCGAAATAAGAAGTAGGATTTCGGACTTGGAACGGTGATTTCGGAGATGAGTAAGGATGGTGACGGTGCTAGGGAGTTGAAAGGTCGGGATGGAAAACTAGGAGGTCTGGATTTGAAGTAGTGAGTTAGAGGTGATGACGGAGGTTAGTTTAGCTGCGTACAAAATATTTGCGCTTATAAAAAATTCTTATAGTTATCTTGCTATATATACTAACTAAACGGAGGGTCGGTACATTACAATTCATGTTAATAAAAACAATCAACCACATTTTATTCCTACCAAAAAATATGCAATACCTTACATTACAATTAAATGTAATTGCATCTAGATATCTTTTAAAATTCACCACGTTCTTCGTATCATTTTCTATGACTTCATTCACCACAGATACCACAGGCATTTACACGCTTACGAGCCCACTTATTAGATCATTTCCTTGGATCAAGATTATAATTCTATTTGAGCGTAAATATCTTCGTATCCAGTACGATTTGCCATACGAGTATGTATGTATGTACCTTGGCAAAATCCATTTATTCGCATGCAAAATGAAATATGACGACATACAGAACGAGACTTGGGATGCATTCTAAGATTGCACGCGAGAAAACTCGCTGTAATCCTAGTAAGTAATTTCTCAATCGTCGTGCACATAAGCCGATCCTCGTATGACTTAAATAAAATATCATGCAACTCGCAGGACATATATGTAACTCTGAACTTAAGATGTATCGTGTAATTTCATTGAAAAAAAAAATCTCTCGCTCTTCGTCCTTGGTAAAAGTTGAAAGCGCTCCATGGCATCGTGTAATTATATTGTAAGTAACGTCAGTCCGCACGAAAACAGATTTGAAGTGTGTTTCACAACGAAAGCGAATTTCTGTCGGAATCCATTAATTCTAAACGTTTCATGCATGATTTTCTACTCTCGGATTTCACAATGAACTTGTAAACTTGGCTTGAACTTCGAAACATATTTATTAACAAATCGTAACGTTACAATGTTATTGTCGTGGATTGCAAGTATTATTCAATTAATGTAACAACTTTGTCCTTTTTTATGAAAATACATGAACCTTATTTATATGTATTTGGGATTTTACAGCTAAATTTTGCAGAAGGGGAAAACAATTCATGACATGAAAAAAGAATGTATTGCAAAATACATGCTTATAGATCAAAGAACTCTTTTTTTTTGTGTCCAGTAAAATTGGAAGAGCAGAGAGTTATATAAACATGTAATTTAATTGAAACCCTGTGCTTTGTGTATCTAGTATTCTTTAATTACACTTTTGACATCATATTTTCAAAGTTAAAAATAAAAAAATCTTTTTATACAACTGTTCTGCAAGTATTACGACACAATGTACCATGATACACATTTGAAATTTTTCCTCTGACACGAAGTTCTAACAAAGAAATTGTGAGACACTTTCTTTTCGCACTATTATCATTCTATTTATTGTCTTTCTTCTTGCGCAATTTTCACAGTCTGATATAATATCATTCGACAACGGTCTAAGAAAACCTTCTATCACTATTTCCAGTATCTATGCCATTTTCTGATGCAATTGTGCAACAAAATTACAGAACTGGAGAGGAATTTTGTCTACGTTTTCACTTCATTTTTGAATACGGGTTAAATTAAATTGTTCGCGAAATAACTATTCGCAGTGAAATACCGAATGTAGATTTATAATTATATTATTGCAATTTAGTAATATGAAGGGTAATCGCAGATTATTAAAATTTTTCGGGTAATAGTTGCATGATATATAATATTTTAATTAAAAATTTATAAATGAATAGCGCAGTAGTTCTTTCAAACTACTGAAGTAATAATTTTCAGCGTTTCCCCAAACATTTAGTCACTTTAAAGGGTTATAGGACTTTTCTAGCTGTATAGAAATCTACATATAATGGATGGAGCAAAAACTAGTATATCAGCGCAAAGAGTTTGTAATAAATTTTTAAAAACCGGGTATTAATCATTCGAGAAAGAGAAGGCGGTTGTTAAAAAGATTATGCAATAATAGAAGAATAGAAAAAAAAATGTTGAAACGATATGAATCTTCCACAGCATACTTAACAGTCTGATAAAATAACGATTGGTAAATAATTTTCCTTAGAATAAATACAGCCAGAAGGGTAAAGATTCTTACAAAATTAAATGTCAGAAAAATTCATTGGTCATTAGATTTTTGAATACTTCTCAGCAAACCTAATTTAACCTCGCTATTTTTATTAAATTTTCATTTTTAATTAAATCATAATACTCAGTAATATTATTTATTTAATTTGCATAATATCATGGGCTGAATATATCTTTAAACATAGCAAACCTAACGTTGAGAGTTGTAGCGTCAAATCGGTATCATCTTATGATTCCATTTAGCAAGAGCAGCATCATTTACCAAACGCTTATATACTACGAGAAGAACGTAAGCAAGAACAAATGTATTTTATTCTCAGTACGAACGAATAGAAAATCTGCATGCACACCTTCAACACCGTTACGTTCACTGACCGAGAACTGCACAACAGCACGACGGGTCTTGTCATCGATTACGAAAGTCACGCACTTTTGCAGCTTCTTTTTCCACCTTTTCCTTCTCCTTTTTTCCCCTTTCGTCTGTCCATTCTCTTTTCTATCTAACGCTTTTATGCATACACAAATAATTACATCGTCAACGTTACATCGTAGGTACACAAATTATAGCATGGTCGTTGATTTAGATTGTTACATATCACCGATTAGCGATAGGATCAAGTGCAGCACACATTTACGAGGCTAACACGTTTGTGTATCTACATAAATGTCCTGTTTAATAATGTCTAATTAACACTAGAATTACCAAGCATATCAAAATGACTCGCTCTAATTTTTTCCAAAAATTCTTCAAGTTTATAAGACGGTCATAGAGCGGATATTCTACGTTGATCTTATAAAATACAAATTATCCAATCGATCATTTATTGCACTTCTTGACTTCTCTTTTTCCAAAGTACGTATTTAGTATATTGAAATGTAATAGATTTAAAGCCGATAGTTCTAGTATTAAAGGACAAAGAAATTTTTAAACATTGAGAGATAATCATTTATTTGGTAATCTAAAACCTCCTTTTTATTAGAAAATTAAGCCGTCAATGCGTGTATATTATAAATTACTACTTGTCCACTCATATATCAACGGTTGTATTTTAATTTTTCAACTCTAACCACGTATACATGCAGCAAGAAAGTATAATAAATTTCTCAAACCACATATATGCGTCGCTAGACCACAAAAGATTAAATTAATTGCTATTTCTAACCGGCATTCATACGTCAGGCGAAAGGTTAATAATCCGTTAATGATTTGAATATAAGAGGAGTATCATGGTCTTTCCCAAAAGGCTTTTATCGAATATAGAATATATATATAAGTAGTTTATGCAGAATAGTTGATAGAATAGTCTCATGCAATCAATGCAAGTTAACCCTTTGTCACGTAATATGACCGATCAGGAATTAAACAATAGAATTTCTGTAAAATATGTAGGAAAAAGTAGTTTGCAACTGTCGTATGCTTCTTTAGAGAGATTAAAATAAATTCAAGTACTTAAGTAAATAATCTAGTATATAAAGCTCAAATACCACTGACTGACTCACTCACTCACTCACTCATCACGAAATCTCAAAAACCACAGAACGGATTGCAATGAAATTTGGAACATACCTTCCCCTTGGCTCGTAGGTGCTCAATAAGAAAGAGTTTTGAAAAATTCGAAATTCTAGGGGGGGTTTTGGGGGGTTAAAGTATGGGCCAAACTTATCAACGCAGAGCCGAAAATACTTGACCTAGAAAGTTTAAATTTTTCATGAGCGTTCCTTCTAGGGTATTAGCACCCACTAAGAAAGGATTTTTAAAAATTCGAAATTTTAAGGTTTTTTTTTTAGTTTCGATTAAATCGTAGCGAAGCACGGGAACTGTCAGCTAGTAATTTTTATATAATAGCACATGTGTTTCTTATAATATTCAAATGCTACTGTTTAATCTTTATAATGTTTTATAATGTTAAGAAAGTAACATACATACAGAAGGGATTTTTTTTAATATCATAACAAAAATGATGTAGTACCTATACTTTTCCCTTTGAAAGTGAACAAACATGTAAAGTGTAATATTCTTGGCGTCAAAAAGTTAAAATATACTCCCATCATGTACAAAGAGCGGTGGTCATGGCCATTTTATGTAACATTTAAAATAGTATATTGTTTAATCGAATCAATATTACACACGATTCCCAAACGTACGATATATTAGGGGGACCAGAAATTAATATCGCTTCTTTTATATTAAAGTATTAACAATTATTTACAAAAATTATTAACAACTTTTTCCATCTAGTGTGCAAATTTTGCATCTATCAAAAATCAATCGGTTTTTGAGCAAAATGTCTAAAGAAACGACGCACAGTGGTCGCTTTCACTGAAACCCTGACAAAAAACCCCAACATTTTTTTCGCGGTTTTCAAAATCTAGCATTTGCGTTTGATTCATGTCTTGAATAATGTCACTTGAATAATGTATCGTTTTCACGTCAAAATTGAGAATACATTTTTAATGTCATATCAAAATACGATCCCCCTTTTCAGTTTTGGTAGCTATTTTTCATACTTTTAATATCTAAATATCTTAGTTTCATTTTTTTATTTAATATTTTACACCTCTGATGGTACAGAATGTAAGACCTATATATTTTTTTCTTCTCCTCAAGAAATAGGTGTAAAGAACCCAAAATACCCCTTTTTTAAATTAAATTATAAATATAAACCATAATCTATTCGAATAGATCTCAAGTGTGAATGTAATATTTTTTTGTTTGCTCATATCTATAGTATATTATCTTTCGAAGACTTCATATAGGATTCCATTCGGTTAGGTTTCAATTATACTTGCAACGATACTTTTACTTTTTGGAGAGATAGTATGAAATATCAAAGTATTCTATCGGATTTCAATATCATTTGCGATGTTAAATTACGATGGTAAAGAAGACGAAGGCTCAGATTACCAAATAAAGACTTATAGCAAGAAATAGAGATACAATATATTTTTAAAGAATTACAGGTGAAAGTATTTAAAAAACCATTTTTAACACTGCTTGTCATTGCAGAGATACTTCAAATTGAAATGCGTTAAAAGAGTTGAAGGGGAATGTGAAGAAAAAAGATAAAAACTTTTTTTCCACTTTTATAATTAGTAACAGCAAAATTTCTATTTGTGTCATTTGTAAAGTAGATTTCTCTTGCCACGAATTGGAGAAATGTTTTACAGTTTAAAAAAAAGGGATTATGAATCCTTTGTTAATTCTTCTCGAATAACGTTGAGTGGTTATTGGTAAATAACGTAGTTTAAAGAATTGCGGTAAGAAAATGAAAGAGAAAAATAAGTAATTTGAGGAAACTGATGTCCGTTTGACATCGTTAACACAATGAATGCTTCGCTGGTCACCAATGACTGTCATTATTTTTCGACATTTAATTATATTTAACAAAAAACCGACAATATTCCGGTTATCTGACATCACATTGACCGCAAAGGGAAATGAGGAAATTCATTTCACATAATCATATTTTGCAATGTGATTTTTTGTTCCATTTTTCTGACAAAGAAATGCTGTATTATTAACTGATCATTAAGATTATTAATAAGCAGTTAATATAATTGTTTCAACGATAAAGATAAAAGTTGACAAAGCTGTTCACCATATACCTACGAACAAATAACGTGACTTATTTGCTGGTATTATAATCGAATAACATTTCACAACGATAAACCGCGAGATCAAAGCACTTAGTCACGTTATAATTATTTGGTTTAATAGGGTAGATGGTAATAATGTTATAAACGGAATATTGAACTCGGAAAAAGCCAATCGCGCAGACGCTTTTTGCGAGACCTATATATTTTAGCAAATGCTTTCCTGCCATGGAACATATCGCATACAAAACGAATTTTAGATGCAATTGCTTTATACGAATGTACATTTCACATATTATACATATTGCACATTTCAATATAAATTTCAAAGAATGAAATATCTGTCAGCTATGTTTAATGTATGAATCTCTGTTACTGAAAGTCCTCCTTGATAATGAAATACAACAAGCTTTTTTACATACTAGTACTGATAATGTGAACTAGAAAATAACAGTTGTTTCATAGAATTGAAGTAATATTTGAGCCAGCTAATTTGAGAATGTATGCTTTCCAAATTGTATTGTAGGATTCTTAATAATAAGTTTATTTATTGTTAGATTAATACTAAAACTGCTGGCGTTACATCTATTGTATTTTAATATATTAAATAATTATTTTGGAAAAAGAGAAATCAACAAGTGGAAAAGACGATCGATTCGGTAATCTATCTTTTATAAGATCAATGTCGAATATCTGCTCTCTGTCTCCTCTGTATACTTGGAGAATTTTTGAAAAAAATTGGAATCCGGCCATTTTGACTTACTTGGTAAGTGTAGTCTTTATAAGGAAAAAAGTAATTATATAGATGATGGTCCGTCCGATTGATTTCGATGATTTTTGGATATATTGTGAGAATCATGATTTGAAACAACTTTTTCCTATACACATAACCCCCGCTCGGTTTTCGTTTTCGAGATATTAGTGTATAAAAAACTTTTGCTGCTACTACATTGAATTTGGCCTATATATATACACGTCCACGGTAACGTAGGTATGCATCAGCACGATGCGGTCGCTTATTTACTGTTTCTGAGGCATAAGACAGTGGAGCAAATATAATTTGAGTGCTTATTTGTTGCTTTTTTAAAACTGTCTCCAACTCTAATTCATTTTTTTTGGGGTACAGGTACCTAACTTAAGATCCTTCGGGGGCAATTACCGTTTGGTTTAATAAAGGTACTGTTGGATACCGACCTAACTCTTTAAAGTTCAGTGATTTGAATATTTGATCGCCGCGAGCCTTTTCCGAGTCGCTCCGCCTGCTTCTCCCAATCATCTGTTTTACCCAACCACGAATGACTTGCCAGGCTCGGGCCTATCGCACGAGTATGGTGGCGCTTTAGGGCTCAATTCGCCTCTGATCGCTCGCACTAGAAAGACACCGCGCGCGCCGATTAGAGGAAAAGAAATCGATGCGCGTGTCCCGTCGAATGACGTTATCTGTCAACGAACAGTTTCAGATCGCGTCACATCGCGTATAGGTTAAAACAAAAGTGTTACTAGTAAAAAAGTATGCTCAGATATGTCTTGAATTAAATGCGGTTTTTTTGGTTTGCAGATTTATTTACAGATTTTAATGTTTTTGGACTTCCGGCGGTGGTTTTGACGAATTCGGCTGAGGATAGTGGTAGAAATAACATTGAAAAACTTATATTTGAGAAGTTTCAACCCGGTACCTTGCAATACTTCTTAGTTATTTAATTTTTAATCGCCCTTGGTCAATTAGCTTGTTACTCTATACTGGTACGCTAATAACAAGAGCAATTAAGCAATAAAAGTGATGTTTAAGACGTTTTCGTTCTTATTAATGCCAATGGGATTTTGTAGCCGGACGTGTACGCGTAGCCGGTGTTTGCAGGAGTCACTTTTACATTGTTTAAATTAGATACCCTCAATGTTTGCATGGGTATTTTGAGATACAATATAAGTTTTTCAATGTTATTCCTATCACTATTCTCAGCCGAATTTGCCAAAACCAGCGCCGGAAGTCCAAAAACATTAAAATCTGTTACTCGCATTTAATTCAAGACATATCTGAGCATACTTTTCTACTAGTAATGTTTTTCCCGTAATCGGCGTGCGCGGCGTCTTTCCAGCGCGAGCGATCAGAAGCGAATTGCGCCCCAAAGCGCCACCGTACTCGCGCAATACGCCCGACCTGGCAGATGAGTGGAAAGAGAAGCTTGGTTGGGTAATCCCTGTATTAGAATCTCGTTGAGACAAGTGTATTGAAGCAAATGAACCATATTTTGATGAAACAAGTAGTTTTTGAAAAAGATATGCAGATTTATATATTCACTAAAAAATCCGACATTTCATATGCACCAACCTAATAATATTGCGTTAAGTTATACGGTATATTGGGAATCAGCGATAAGTTATTATTGCAACAATTTAGAATTATTGTACATTCGGTTACAAAAGAAATCGTAAGACAAGGGGCCAAACACTACTTGGAATTTCTTAAAATTCATTTACCAAGCGGACATATACAGAATATCATACGTTAAATAAATTCTCGAGAGGATCGCATTATTAAAAACACGTTTTCCCATCCAGCAGCTTTCGAATTACCATTCTTGCTATAAACGCTGACGCGAATTACGTTTCATCGCACATAATAACGAGTATTCGCGTGAAACGCGCGCGACCGAGGAGACCGACAATGAGAATTGTAGGAAGAGGAAACGTGCGCGTGTAAAAATGTTACACCATCTCCGGAAAAATAGGAGAATGCAGAGCAGAAGGCCTTTTGGTCGCGCTAGAAAGCCCGCCTCGACTCACTGCACTTCAAACTGTTTCTCTTAAACTCCTCGGAGGATTTTGTCCTTTCCTGCGATTGAGTCGAACGATAATGCCGCATAAATTTGCAACTAGGACAGGAATTATCCTTGAGCTTGTCTTGGACATTCGGTATTCAGGGTGGTGTTGAGAATTCTATTATTTTACCTCTATCTTATCAGAACCGAGAAAGTGTTGTGGTCTTGCAGCTTGATAAACGAAAAGATAATAACAAACTTTCGACTTCCGTTAACCCCTTCAGATCCGAATTTTTTTTTCGTTTGAGAAAAACTTCTTTTTACACTAAAATTTAATTAATTCATGCGAATGAATTCTGAGTATTGAATTGCATTCTTGATTGGACTTAAATATGCGTGAAACATTCTGTGCTCGAGGTGTTGGAAAAAATAGGATCTTACACTTCTACTGAAAAAAAATCCTTTTGATTCTTTTATTATTGTGTCTATGATTTAATATTATTTGAAGGTTTTAACTCCTTGCCGCATCATTTCTTTTCTGACTGAATGCGCAATAATTTCTATATTAATTACTGAAATAATAATGTATCTCTAATTTTGAATATACTATATGACTTAACGTAATATTAAATAGCATAGAATTAATTTTATTTCATTGCAACACACTGATATTTTTAACTTAATAATTTTTGGTGCACTTCATAATTGGCTATTTCATTTATCGAGTCGTAAGTGTCACTCTTTATTGTACGGCAAGGCATTAATTTCTACCGTTTTTAAATGGAAACACCATCGAAGATGTATGGCGTTCGCTTTCACGAAGGAATCTTTTATTTTAAATCAATTATAGCCCAAATTATAAATAGAATTTTTTTCAATGGAACAGAGTTCACAATTGGTTCTGCTTTTGCCGTTTTTTCGAAAGTGGAAGTTATGTTTTCCACTGAATGTCATCATGAAGTTTTAAATCTTTTCGCATTTTGCAAGAAAATGCCTTCCTTTGTATTATCTTACATGTTGTTACATATATCGATAATAAGTGTCAATCATCTATTACTGGCAGCAGCCTAATTAAATATACCTTGTAGCCATAGTTCGATCGTGGATGCAGGAATGCAGGGTAAATCAGGAAAGGTTTTCTGGGAAAAAATTTCATTTTATTCATTACCTCTCTTTCGAGGAAGATGGATAATATACAGATAGGATCGGTAGAGCGGACAATAAGGTTTTAACGAGAAAACGAACAAACATAATAGATTTAGAATCGACCGGAAAATCGACTAGGCTTGACTATGAAAATGATTCTGTACAAATATAACTTTTCGCGATTCCACCCGTGACTCTAATTACGCGGCTCTATTTTACCGACGGGCGTCCAGGATATGCTCTGTACTCTCTCGTTCGGTAGGCGTCCAGGAAAAGCATCCGTACTCTCCATACCGAAACGAGGACCCAGGAACACTCCCGTACTCTCCCGTGTCGTCACTGTATTTGGGCGTCCAGGATATGCTCTGTACTCTCTCGTTCGGTAGGCGTCCAGGAAAAGCATCCGTACTCTCCATACCGAAACGAGGACCCAGGAACACTCCCGTACTCTCCCGTCTCGTCACTGTATTTGGGCGTCCAGGATATGCTCTGTACTCTCTCGATCGGTAGGCGTCCAGGAAAAGCGTCCGTACTCTCCATACCGAATCGAGGACCCAGGAACACTCCCGTACTCTCCCGTCTCGTCACTGTATTTGGGCGTCCAGGATATGCTCTGTACTCTCTCGATCGGTAGGCGTCCAGGAGAAGCGTCCGTACTCTCCATACCGAATCGAGGACCCAGGAACACTCCCGTACTCTCCCGTCTCGTCACTGTATTTGGGCGTCCAGGATATGCTCTGTACTCTCTCGATCGGTAGGCGTCCAGGAAAAGCGTCCGTACTCTCCATACCGAAACGAGGACCCAGGAACACTCCCGTACTCTCCCGTGTCGTCACTGTATTTGGGCGTCCAGGATATGCTCTGTACTCTCTCGTTCGGTAGGCGTCCAGGAAAAGCATCCGTACTCTCCATACCGAAACGAGGACCCAGGAACACTCCCGTACTCTCCCGTCTCGTCACTGTATGTGGGCGTCCAGGATATGCTCTGTACTCTCTCGATCGGTAGGCGTCCAGGAAAAGCGTCCGTACTCTCCATACCGAATCGAGGACCCAGGAACACTCCCGTACTCTCCCGTCTCGTCACTGTATTTGGGCGTCCAGGATATGCTCTGTACTCTCTCGATCGGTAGGCGTCCAGGAAAAGCGTCCGTACTCTCCATACCGAATCGAGGACCCAGGAACACTCCCGTACTCTCCCGTCTCGTCACTGTATTTGGGCGTCCAGGATATGCTCTGTACTCTCTCGATCGGTAGGCGTCCAGGAAAAGCGTCCGTACTCTCCATACCGAATCGAGGACCCAGGAACAATCCCGTACTCTCCCATTCCGTCCAATCTAACCGGGCGTCCAGGAAATGCTCTGTACTCTCTCGATCGGTAGGCGTCCAGGAAAAGCGTCCGTACTCTCCATACCGAATCGAGGGCCCAGGAACAATCCCGTACTCTCCCGTTTCCCTCTAGCAGGCGTCCAGGAAAAGCGTCCGTACTCTCCTGCCAGAGGTCCCTATTCTGCATACCGAGAGCGACCGTGGAAAGCCTCGTTCTCTCTCTCGGAGCAGAAGAAGAATTCTGTCGTGTCGTGCACCTTCTTTTATACTGGACCGTTGCTACCCTCGGTCTCCGAAATCAACAACCCCGTCGTCAAGCCTGGTCTCGCGGTCTCGCGCTTCGCGCCTCCACTCCCTTCCGCGGTCCATTGCCGATCTCCGAAGCTTCTCGATGCTTCTCGATGCTTCTCGATGTTTCCCGAAGCTTCCAGAAGCTTCTCGGTGCTTCTAGATGCTTCTCGATGCGTCTCGATGCGTCTCGATGCGTCTCGAGGCCTCCAGAGGCCTCTCGAAACCTTCCGAAGCTCGTCGCTTCGAGCCTTTATAATTTTCGCCACGCTACAACCTTATGATATCTTTGATTCAATGCAATAAATTTTTTGTAACATACAGGCTCTTTAAAAAGTTATATTACTATAAGATTCCGGAACACGATTGTGGGTGAAGAATAAAAGAAAATGGATATACTAAGCTAAAATTATATTTAATAAAAATAACAGGTAAAACTAGAGTTAAAACTAAACTGAAAATAACTATAATTACATCTTAAAAATGCTCGTCTAAATTTTTACGTCTTATAACTCTCGTCTTAAAAGCTCGTCTTCTATTCATCACGTCTTAAGGTTATTGGCCTAGAACCGTATTAGTCGTTAACGGTTTGTATTTTTTTTAATGGATAAAAAAGATTTCGAGTTTGAAAATTAATTTTTTTAAATTTTATACAAAACTGAATAATATTTCATTAAATTTTTCACGCTATTAATAATTAAAAATTAAAAATTAAATGCTACTCGATGATCGTATTATGTGTCATATAATAAATTTGGCAACAACGCATGGAAATGTATATGCATATATATTATATTCATCCATAATTAGTGTATTGTAAACAAATAGTTTTATTTTTATTTCCTTGTAAAATTTTATTATAACCATAGAATGAAAAATAAATATTATTATAAACGCAATTATATGTTATCACGCTCAGTAGTAGATAAACTATATGTAGTTAATTTTTGAATTTCCCGCTTTTTATGCAGCGTTGCCAAATTTCTTTGCAGTCAAACATGAACCAAGCCTCTGTCATGGCTGATAGTTCTCTCACTAGTTTTTCATTATTTAAAATAAATATTGGTCTAAAGTTACACGTTAATGTATTTGTTTTATAATTTTTATAGTAATTAAAACAGTTAAAGTTTTGAATAATAAGTTTTTTGAACATTTTTGAATAGCCAATTATGTGAAATTTCAATAAATAGGACATTTCCGGCAAGTTCTCCCGTTTACCAAGTGTTAAAAGTCGCATTTTTAATATTTAATTATGCAAAAACTATACGACCAATATTTTTCAAAAAAATCAGTAAAACGTATGAGCTGTCTATGAATAACATATCAAAATTCTAGAATTTTATCTATACATTGCTCTAAAGGGCGAATAACCTTAACATCTTCTATATACTCGTATGTATGTATGTATTCTTCGACCAGCTCAAGAAGTCTCCTGAGTTGCGGAGCTTCTCGCTAACGACCGCCTATTCGCACCATTTTGTTCATTTAATCCGCCCTGCTCAGCCTCCTGAAGGAAGGCATTGCCAAAGTCGTAGCATTGAAATATCTTTATTTATTTGACAGGAGGAGAGAGAATATCTATTCCCTCCATATGGTATATCGATCCCGTTGACGAAACGCAATGCTCGACAAGGAAACAAAACGCATGGTGTTCCATTGCTTCCTCGTCACGCGTCGCGTTTCGTCAAGAGGAATCTCCTCATGTGGTGGGGGTAATTTTTCCAGAATTTGTCCTGTGCTTACTATGGTGATGTTAGAAATCTGGTGCCTACGCCGATGTTGTCACTGTCGCTACCCAAATCGCGTTGTCTTCCTCCGATCCGCAGCGTTCTCTTTCTTCATCTTTTAGTTCGATTTGTATGCGTAGCTCTTTTATCGAATTGCAAGGCAGAACGTGAATTGCCTTCCTGTACGTGTGACAAGAGGCATGGCCCTTGACGCCTTGCGAATCAGACGCTGCCGAAACAGGCTTACCTCCGAGGAGACTTGTTCAGCTGGTCGAAAAATACCTATCGCGTCTTAACGTTTTCTCCACGATCGTCATTCCTCAGCATCTCGATACCTCATTCGCACACTCATTAATTCAATATAAGCACACATATGATTTGTTAACGTGCTGTCAAAAACGATTCCTACATTACAAGTAAAAACAACGTCGTACATTGTTCGAAAATACAATATTAACCCTTTCGCTTCGGCAGTCCAGTCCATCGAAGTACTGTCACTGAACGAAATAAGAAAAAAATTTGCTACCCTTTCCCGAATTTTGCGGCAGGTTTTTTTCGCAAATCTCCATCGATCCAGAGGTGTAGAACAACCCCTGAAAGCCATGACAAATATTTTTGAAACACCCTGTACAAATCGAAATGATGACAGGAGTGGATAGGTAAGAAAGATAATGTAGCGGAGTCGCGTAAACAAGAGGATGGCTCTCATACAAATAAACATTGGATGCAAGGAGAGAAAAATTAGAGAAGAAACAAATCACGTGCGGTTTGAAAGCTGCAAGATACCCTGGTCTGATGCAAACGACAAATTTTATGTGTTATGCGATTAAATGTTAAATAATTTTATGAGCCAAATTAGCTCACAACCGTAAAAATAGTTAGTCCACATTCGATAATTCGAAATGAAAGGGTCTGCTGGAGAGAGGAATCAACATCTACATATATTTCATTATGTGACTAAAAACCAACATGTTTTTCAAAAATAATATTTAACTTTTTTATATATATAGTATTTAAATTTTCAATGAGTCAAGTTGGCTCAGTTCGTAAATCTAGTGATATAGTACAGATTTGTTCAACATTGACTGCAATACCTTTTTCAATTAAGTTCTTGTTGGTGTAAACTTTTACTCCTTTTAATATTCAGTTTATATGAAATACACACAATTTACATTCCCATATATTAACGGTGAAATTCGTCAGTATTTATTCATACCGAAGGATAAATCCCACTGTAATCCAGTTTGTACAGAACTCACAATCAGTATTGATGAATTTCCCTGTGTTACAGCAAATGAATCCAATTCCCGGAGAAATTGAACAATCGCGACGATTATATTACAAAAGAGCGGCATACGTTTTCAGTCATCGTTCAACCGTAAACTTACAATTATATGACTTCCATTTCCAAGCGGTAATTAACATGATTTTACTATGTCGAAAATGTAATTTCTTTAGTTACAACAATAATTACAGAGTAAATGAAACAATAATGTTTTAACATTAGAATTCCAGCAAATAAATGAATTTAACATAAATTCATTTAAGTAAATGTGAAAAATTAGAGATTATTGACCCCTTGCTGTACAATTTTTTTTGCGACTTCCTCCACAATTGAATCTGAATTAAATTGCTAAAATAAAAATTGATCAGTGATTCTTGATATATCGCGTAGTTTAATGTAATATTAATATTATAGGAATAATTCCATCATGTTGCGTTTGATTGATATTTTCACTTTTATAGATCATAGAAAATTTTCAAATTTCCTAATTCACATCCCATGCAACGAGTGTCACACGTTGCTGTAGGTTAAGGGGTTAAATCGATATATTTGCATATCTGACACTTCGTCTGCATATAACACTATTTTACAGTTCTTACATATAAAAACGTATTCAGAGTGCAATTTTTATTCTGCGGTTTGAAACTCACCTAAACCTGTAGCACCCAGACGAAAAGATTGTATTAAATATCATCAAATATAATTCAAATTTACAATCTTTATAAAGTTCTTAGTATCGAATTTATCCTACATCTTTGATACAAAGAAAAATAAATTCCCATGGAATAATGATAGTATAGAACACATTTATATAATATAGTCTGCAATACAATAGAGCGTGAAATTTAATTAATGAAAATTTATCACGTTTCATATTCTATAAATAGAAATCTTTCATTGATTGTATTGTAAACCAGGATTAAATTATCTTCTTTAATAACTTAATTTTTTCAATACATAAAATTTTACAGAAGCTGTGATTTTATATAGACATTATGCAAAGATTATTCTCATCAGAGATGAATAAAATGGGAAAGTATTACCCGAACGTTATAGTCAAATTTCTCTTTTTTATAATCAATGTTTATCGGTAACAAGGGTCATGAAAGAAACCAAAAGAAAGTGAGTAGATAGAAAGTTCGACTTTTATTTGCCAGCGATTACTCTGCTCTTTTAAGCCCATTATCTTTCTGTCACCGTTCTGTAAATCATTGTACCAGAAATAGAACAAAAAAATGATTTCGCTTTCGACGATTGTCACGAGACATTTTGCGATTTCATGACATCGAGTAGTATTATACCACAATGGATCTTTTTTCCTAGTCGTTCCGTTTATAATCACGTTACCTTTCAGATTAACCGTTCAATGCAACGTTTTTTTCACTTCAGTCAACAGAATTTTTTAATGCGGCAGGATGTGACGTGGAAGAACATCAATTAGTATCTTTTTTAAAGAAGATTAAATTTCTGAAATTGCAGCTCGCCAAATTTAGAATTTTAAAGCTAAATTATATTGGAAAAATGTACAGATCTTGAAACGGACAAAACTTTGTAAAAGATTTTTTACGAAAAACATAAAAAACATCAGTTTTCTAGAATTCATAGAATTATATAACATCTATTCCATATTGTATTAAGCAATGAAAGTAGGACTCCGTTTTTCCATGAACTAGGATTTTTAAAATTACATACAATGAAAAACTTATTCATTAAATAATGTAAACAAATGTAACCATGGTAAATACATAATGTCATTGTATACACGGATCCGCAGACATTATCTTAATTGAATTACTTAATTATAATTAAATATGAAAGTGCTATTAAGGGAAAAATAAATGTCAGTTAAGCGTTTTCAAAGTAAATATAGTAAATTTCACATTTCTGAATATGAAAAATTATATGTAAATTTAAATTTAAATCAAATCGATACAGAAATTCGGAATTCAATTTGATTTCAGAGTAAAGTATATAACTAATTTTTTTTTTCATGAAATGACAGAAAATCTATAATCAACACTATTCGTTTGAACAAATTATTATTCACTACCAACTATCTAAACAATTCTAAATTGATATGGTCGTGAACAGTTAACCTATTACCAACCCAGTCAAAAATGCATAAGCGTCCGTTTTTTCACAAATTCTTTTTTATCCTTTATCTTCTTAGAATACAAAAGAACATTAATAAACCTTCAAATAATGAAAAACCACAAAAAATGTTGTCTTATGCAAAAAAAAAAGACAAAAAGGTAATTGCACCTACTTCGCTTAGCCGATTAACATTGTTTGACGAGTATATTCGATTACATTTACATAGAACTCCAAAACTGTTGGTCTCACGAATTAAAACTTCAGGCACACGGAAAAAATTCGTTTTTTAAGCCCAATTTAACTCGGGTGAATGCCCTAAGAGGTTAATATCGTAACAATTTAAACCTGCTGTTCTACTCATTTACATTCTGTAAAATAAGTACCCGGAATTTGTAAATAAAACTCGAACTGCTTAATTAATGATCCAAATTTATTTTGTCGCCTTCAAAGTAGGCTCCATCAGAAGCAATGCACATTCGCCAACGCTTCTCCCAGTCTCCAAAACACTTTTTAAACGCTGAAGACGGTAACGCCTTCAGCTCCTTCTGCGAATTTTCTTTAATGGCCTCTATTTACTCAAAACGCCGTCCCCGAAGGGGTAATTTGAATTTCGGAAAATAAGAAAAAGTCACAGGGGGCCATATCTAGTGAATACGGTGCTTGTTCGATCACATTTGTTGAGTTCTTGGCCAAAAATTCGCGTACCAAGATCGATGTGTGCGACGGAGCGTTATCATGGTGCAGGATCCAAGAATTGTTTTTCCACACATCTGACCGTTTCCGACGAATATTTTCACGCAAGCGTCTCATAACGCTCAAATAATATTCTTTATTTACTGTTTGTCCATCTTGAAGGAATTCCGAATGAACAACACCACGATAATCAAAGAAAACAGTGAGCATGACCTTAATTTTCGAACGACTTTTACGCGGTTTTTTAGGGTTTGTTTCATTTTCTAAGCGATATTCCGAAGATTGTTGACTTGTTTGCATATCGTACTCATATACCCATGTAACATTTTTAACATTTCGGCACAAGAAATTTCGTTATGAACGCAAAATTTAAGGCAAATTCTTTGCTCGACACTTCTTTCCATCGCAAAAATCGCAGAGCACACTCGCGATCGACTGGTGTAAATAACTGCCGTGAGCACATTAGTTGTCATATTGCGATCAAATTTAGTGTAACAACTGAACACAGTGTTGCCTACTTACACACAGAAATTTGTTTCAATACATGCACTGTGGGATTTGAAAATGAGAAATTCCGGGAACTTATTTTACACAATGTATATCTCACATTCATATTCCTTCTAGTCATAGTGATCAGGTAAACAAAGATTCACATTTTAAGAAACATAAAATATACCGACAGGTAAACGTAAATGTTAAATACATTGAATATCAATAACTAATACTTAGAAACATAGTACCTGTTAAAATATAATCTCCATTTCGGATCGTATAGACCTGAGCAGAACAGTAGGATTAATCCAAGAATTGCTTCTAAACTGTTCTTCACTTACTTACAATTAGTCACTTTATTATATACAGTTCTTTCCTATATACGTCTTATTCAAACATAATAATTTTCTTCAACAAATTTTCTAATATTAATCATTCAATTATCTTTTCAGATGAGCTGCAACTGCCCATTGACGCCCTCGACAGGGCCAACATTGGCCTCGACATGCGGTGGTCCATCCTTCATGCTTTTTATGGGTCTCCTTGAAGTATTTCTTCGCAGCCAATGTGACCTCGAAGACCCGTGTAATAGGCCATTGCCCCCGACTTCTGTTAATTCCAGGTAAAATCGCCAAGGTCCGACTTATTGTTGGATTAAACTTTCAATGTAAGCCGTGTTCAAAGTGATAATTTCACCGCACCTTGAATGTATTTTTGATAACTTATCGCAAAGACGTTACTTTTTAAGTGTATGTGTAACAGCGTTACCTTGACAGTAGAGTTACATAGATTATATTTTTGCCTAATAAAAGAATGATTTCTGCAAGGTAGATATTATTCCTTGGTTTGATTCCCTTCAAAATTTACTTGTCGTATATTCATTCTTGGATGAAATTGATAACAAGTTTTGATTTATAAGATCATATTATTACTTTGTACTAACACTGATAGATCGATAATACTTCATTTCTTCTGATTTAATTATTTAAAGGTCGTAATTATGATTTGCGTGAGTCATTAATGACTCCATAGATAGGTTTATGATTTGTTGTATAAGGTTAGAGTACCCATAGTTGACTATGTACCAGTAGTTGACCTTTTTTTAGAAAACATAAAAAAATAAGGTTTACATAAGTTGTACACTTTCGATGAAAATTAATTTCAGATGCCACAGCATCTGTCGATTATATTTTGAAACAATTACATGTAAAGTGAAGTATACCTATTAACAGCGAACGTGTGAATTCAATAAGGTACATACAGTCTGTATCACAAGAGCGTGGACGCGATATCTCTGTGGAATAAAACTTTTTTATAAGAAATATCATATAAATCGAAAGTACATCTAAAAAATCGATACGCACTTCCTTAATAAAATGTCCAATCTCCATCATTAGCGATTATCGTTTAACAACGTCTTGGCATGCTTTCAGCCAACTTTTCAGCATAAGAGACAGGAAGAGACTTCCATATCTCTCGAATTCGACGAACTAGTGTTTTCAATTTGAAAATATGCTTTTCTCGGAGTTTGTACTTCATAACAGACCAAACATTTTCGATTGGATTGGCATCGGGGGACTGAGATGGCCAATCCAACTCATTAATACCGTTCTGTGTTTTCCATTCCGTACAAAGACGGCTTCGATACAAATATACCTATATTAGTAATTTTATAATATACCTTTTTAATATACCTATATCTATGCCCTTTTTAGTTAAAATTGTTTGCGCTTTACGTAAGGAAAGCGTCGGATTTTTCGAAAAAAGGTGTAAAATCGCTTTATCTTCCCGTTTCGTCGTAACCCGTTTCCAACCTCGACCAGGGAGATCATCGACACAATTTGTGTCTTTATACCGTTGCACTCACTTATTTACGAATGCGCGAGGTTTATGCAGATATTTTGCTGCATCTCTAACAGTCATTTTAGTACCTTTTGGGTGATGGCACAAGAAGACCGCGAATCGTTTAGCGTACACGGCACTCATTTCGAAATGAACTGAATTTCTCAGAGATACAAACAATACGAAAAGAATTGGGCCTATTACGTATTAGAGGAAACTTTGTATGTTTAGACCAGCACAGTCTTTAACAAATTGCGTATCACATTTCAAAAATATCGCGTCCACGTTCTTGTGGTACAGACTGTAAGTAATGTGCCGTTATATCTCCATTTTCTTAACGTTTCTGTTAAGAATGGCTGTACCGCTCAGGTAAAAAATTCATAGGTTGTGAAGATTCCGCGAATGAATTATTTACTGTTTACGACCTCACAACATTTTATAAGTTACATCGTTAATACATCGTTTTTATTATTTTAACCTCAAAAAGCAATAATTTTTTAATGGTCAACTTCTGGATATTGGTACTTTACAATTTTCAGAAGTTGACAGGTATGGTTAATTGCCGACATTACTCATTTAAATTTATTTACGATTTATAACATATCCATTTTACATCTCACTTTATTAGAAATACAAAATGTGAATCGATATATTGTAGTATACTGATCGTGAGTTTTAGTCGATGACACAGTCAACTATTAACTGCATTCGCGGTCAATTATTGTTCAGTGTCCAATATCTACTCTGTTCTTCTTCTTTTATTATTTAATTATTAACGATAATTTGTACTGGCAATTGTTAAAATTAAACGACAATAAAGTGATTTTCAGCATTAGTGCTGTAACTCTGCTTCGAGTATCGAAATCGTTTTATCGATGTCAAAGATGGTCAACTACTGAAACATTCGCCGAATTTTTAAATATATTTCTCAAATTTTTATAACTTATTTTTTTTTTAAAAGTGGTCTTGGTATATAATCTAGAATTTTTAAAGAACGTCTCCAGGCATCGACTTTCGCTAGTTATTGACAGAGTAAACAGTTACCATTGTTTCTATCGAAAATTTTTCTTAATTGGTCAACTACTGGTACCTTTACCTTAAATAGGTATATTTTAAATCGTGTAGTAGATTTTTTATTGTCGTTTAGTGAACTTTTATATCCTCAGTTACAAGAAACGAATAAGGAATTTCTGATTTTCCTCCCAGGAAATCAGTTGCATGTTTTACAAAGATATACTGAGCTAATAAATTATAAGCTAAATAATTCATATGGTAATAAATCGAAACTTTGTAAATCAATGCGATTAAGATCATAAGAGGATTGTCCTGATTACGGACATAATCCAAAATAAATTAATGACCATCAAGTTGAATACCGCACCCAAAATACTTCTGCGTTTCGCGTGCCACCTAAACAGATTTTATCATTCATTGACTTCGTCTTATTATACAATTACTCCCATAGCTTAAGCTTATTATACAATCGATAAGTCGATACAATATTCGACAACCTCGATACCTTAAATTGCTCTTCGCATTCTGAAGATAAATGTGGTCTCCAAAGAAAAAACACTTGAAATTTCAACAATTTCTAGTGAAGGTCACGCATAATACCTTTAAAAAAAACTAAACGACTGCAAATTAATCATACCGTTCAACTTAATATTGTTGGCATAAAAAACAATGAATAATTAGAAAGGGAGCTGAGAAAAAGTTGATACAGAAGGTCTCAACGAATAAAAAGAAAAAGAAGAAAGAAAGGGAATTGATAACTAGAACAATGATGCAACAGAAAGATACTAAAACTAGAAGATCTTAAAGGACTCAAAAATAAAATTTCATTGCCATTTAGTCAAAATTAGGACAGGCTAGGACAACTTTTTCATTCGTGACATTAAACAAACCAACCGTAAATTCCAAAAATAACACGAAGATATATTTATGTATTAGGGGGACCCGAAAGTAATATCGTTTTTTTAGATTAAATTCAAACGGATAAGTTTTTAACAAGTTTTTATATTTAATCATTTATGTAACCACCCTCGTTATCAACAACCTTTTGCTATCTAGTGTGCAAATTTTTAATGCCGGATCGATAAAAATCAATTAGCTTTTGTGCAAAATATCTGGAGATGGCATTTTGGACATCATCCAAATTTTCAAATTTTTTTCCAGTTATTGTTAGAAAATGTTGTAGCAGTTGGAATAAATGGAAATCCGTTGGTGCAATATTGGGCGAGTATGGTGGATGAGGCGATACCTCCCACCCCAATTCGTTAATTTTTTCCAGGGTTCGTCTTTCGCAGTGCGGTCTTGCACTATCATGTTGCAGAATGACGCGTTTTCTGTTGATAATCGCTGGCCACTTTTCAATTAAAAATTGATTTACTCGATCCATTTGTTCACAGTAAAGGTCTCCATTCACAGTTTGTCCAGGTTTCAACACTTCAAAATGAACGACCCCGCGAATACTCCACTAAACACACAAAAGCACCTTCTTGGGATGTAAACCTGGCTTAGCTGTAATTCATGGCAATTCATTTCGAGACAGCCACTGCCTTTTGCGATTTGGATTATCATAAAGTACCCATTTTTCATCTCCACTGATAAAGCGATAAAAATATGCTTCTGTATTGTGGCACTAAAGCAATAAGTTGCATATGGTGGATCGGTTCGCTTTGTTTTCTTCGGGCAGATTATGTGGGACCCAAACACCTGCTCTGCATACTTTCTCAATTTGCTGCAAATGTTCTTGGATGGTCGACCAAGGTTGGTTAAGAGTGTTTAACAGCTTCTTGATGGCCTGACATGGATTTGCTTCCACTTCCGCCCTTAACATGTCATTGTCTAAAGTTGTTGGTCTTTCTGATCGATACGAGCCGGAAAGATCAAAATTACCGGATTTGAACTTAGAAAACCACCTTTGACATTTACGAACGTTTAATGCTTTTGGATAAACATATCAAACGTTTTTGGAAGTAACTGTCGCGTTACAACCCTTGCGAAACTCCAAAAGCATACAATGCCGGATATATGTATACCTCTTCTATCATTTCACCATGAATTGTAAACAAAATTTTCTATTTAATTATTTACGAATGAACGAGCCACTCTATCCTTAAAATGTCTTTGGCACAACTTTGAAGCACACAGTGAGGTGATAAATGACAAACGAATATTGATATTCGTTGAAATGACATTACTTTCCGGCCCTCCTAATATTTATTTTTATACTACTTACCAGGGAACATACCGAGGTGTCCCCCTCCGATTTTGATGAAATTTGGCACAGTTGTTCAGTACGCGAGAATAATCGATACGTATTTTTTTATATCTGCTATGTCGCACGTTTAGGGGGTGAAACCACCCTTCAAAGTTTCGGATTTTTTTCATTTTTTGCTTATAACTTTGAAACGGTTAATGATAGACATTTTTGATAAATGTACGAAATATTTGTTTTTTCGTCTACTAAAGGCCTACGGAACATAAAATTTGATTTAACGATTTTTTGTTAATTTTTTATTAAAAAATAACGTGTTTTTCGTTATATCTTTAAAGTTTACGGTCCGATTTTAACCAAACTTTTTTTAAATGGTAGAGAAATCAAAAATAAAAGTTACGTGTTTTTGCGTTTTTCCATAATCTACTCTGGAGTCGTGAAATTAACCCTTTTCTTTTTAAGGGTTTTGGCACTTTACGTTACTATATCTGATCAACGAATGACGATGGGAAAAATGTATTATGCAACAAATACTTCCTTTCTCATCTACTATATTATTGTTTTTGTAAAAAATCAAAATTTGAAAATTTTTTGTTTTGCTTTATAATATTTAGGCTGCGCACATCCGCCAGGACGCGTCAATCACAAACTATCGTAGATATCATAAAATTTCATAAGGGAAAGTTTCATGGATTTTTACATATAAAAAGAATATATTTATAATTTATTTAAATCACAATTTATTTATAACAAAAAAAATAATTTAATTTATTAATTTAATATACATAAACTATTATGGTTTCTATGGAACATATAGTCCACAAAAATGGTACTCCACGAAGAAATGTTCAAAACAAAGTGATTTTTTACACCACGCACATGTTGTAATGGCAGGTTGTGTTCCATAAATTTACTTTTTGTCGTTAACCATTTATGTTATATACAAAACAGCACACATGATAAATTTAGTTTAGTTAGGATTCATTTAGGTAAGATTAATATCAAATAAAGATAATAGAGATAACAAGAATTAATAAAGAATCGCAGAGAAGAATATCATTTTTGCGAACTATATGTTTCATAGAAGCTGTAATAGTATATGTATATTAAATTCATAAATTAAATTATTTTTTTTGTTATAAATAAATTGTGATTTAAATAAATTATAAATATATTCTTTTTATATGTAAAAATCCATGAAACTTTCCCTTATGAAATTTTATGATATCTACGATAGTTTGTGATTGACGCGTCCTGGCGGATGTGCGCAGCCTAAATATTATAAAGCAAAACAAAAAATTTTCAAATTTTGATTTTTTACAAAAACAATAATATAGTAGATGAGAAAAGAAGTATTTGTTGCATAATACATTTTTCCCAGATACGACTCCAGAGTAGATTATGGAAAAACGCAAAAACACGTAACTTTTATTTTTGATTTCTCTACCATTTAAAAAAAGTTTGGTTAAAATCGGATCGTAAACTTTAAAGATATAACGAAAAACACGTTATTTTTTAATAAAAAATTAACAAAAAATCGTTAAATCAAATTTTAAGTTCCGTAGGCCTTTAGTAGACGAAAAAACAAATATTTCGTACAGTTATCAAAAATGTCTATCATTAACCGTTTCAAAGTTATAAGCAAAAAAAGAAAAAAATCCGAAACTTTGAAGGGTGGTTTCACCCCCTAAACGTGCGACTTAGCAGATATAAAAAAAATACGTATCGATTATTCTCGCGTACTGAACAACTGTGCCAAATTTCATCAAAATCGGAGGGGGACACCCCGGTACGTTCCCTTGTTAGTAAGATATTTTTAAACAAAACCACGAATAATTTTCTACAATATGTATTTTTTTCCGCGTCCTCTCAGCAAAACATTTGGACTTATATAAATGATGTTGACACTTCTTTCATCGAAAGGACTTTGATCTGAGTCTAGGAATAGAATAATGTTTATAGTAATGAATACAAAAGTTATGCGAGAATACTACATCGCATAATTCTACAGAGAATGTGTGGCACCCATGTCTTGTTTCGTGACTAATTTAATCTTCATGACAGATATGAATATATGACGTATTTTCTGCGATGGAAGTCCCGTGTCAAGTTGAGCTTAACATATTAATTTTGATTTTTCAGCAGGGCATTATCTTTCTCTCGCATGAAAGATGATAGGATTGGGTTATACTTATGAATTTAATGCCTGTAAATGTATATTTTGCTACTATATGTTTGTTTTTTTTTTTTCATTTTTGAGCGGTCATATCTCCATGCATGTATACAACGTTGTTGGAAACTGAATATAATAAACAATATCGTGGATTAAATCATAAATTGTGGGACATTGACAGAGTTAAGAAAAAGAGGAGGTACTTACATAATAAGATAACAAAATTAGGCTTATCTCATAAACTTTATAATAAATATGAAAGATTTTACAAAAGAAACTGCAATATTTGATATTTCAAAAATGTAAATCTAATTGAATATCATATTGTTCATCTATTTCGTAATTTCCAGGAGACAGTCATCATCGAACAGATTATTAAAATTATAAACGTCCAAAGCCAGCTTAAATTTGCTATTTACATTTTCATCTTTCAATATAATAAACTTCGCATAAATCAGTAATTCGTTTTTCATTTTGTGTTGATGTACTTGTATATCTTACAATCAAATGTTTCTTAATTCTAAAATACAAAAGTACAGTCTTCCAATTTTCTTTTCTCTAATTAACTTTCAATCGTGTTATATGGGGTCATAGAACTTTAACATTAATCATATCACCAGCGGCCAAAGAACCGGTTCGCTGTGAGGAAAAATGGTAATTTTTTGTACCATTAACTAAATGATATTTTTACGATATTTCCACTATTAAATTGACTCTCTCCTGTATATCTTTCAGGGAAATGTTATCAATATTTTATAACCAGTCTAGTGACTAACCCTGATAAGAATAAATACGTGTAAGGCGCCCATACGGTTAGTGTTAATGTCACATTATACAAGTAACACCCCGAGTCGAAATATTGAACCTATTGTCATGGTATTTACTCCTATTTGAACCTAATATGATACTTTTCAATGCTAAAACTCCTAATTTAAACCTGTAACTCCTTCTCACAATCAGTAAAATGTTACTCCTATTTAGCTATCACCAAAACCTTTATCCCCTGAATTGAACCTATTACTCCTCCTATGATAAATAATAATTTTTGTATTCAATATATATCTAATGTCGCATAAAAAACTTTAATTTTTTTTAATAATTAATAACGAATGTATACATACATAAATGTAACTAGTGGATAAATACTTCAAAAACAGTAATTTGGGTAATGTAAGTAAATAAATAACCTTTCAATTTACATCAATATACATGTATACGTTTTACATATAAATTAGTTAATACCATTACGTTATAATGAATTTTGATTTGTTTGTAATTATGGTTATCACATTAATTCGAATAGTGGTACACTTATAATTGGAAACGAGTAAAAATCCATTATTTTTTAGTGATTTTGACTAATTTATTTTTGAAAACCATGTATATATATAAATAATAATAATAAGAATAATAATAACATAAATAACTGGATAGGATGTAAATTCTCAACAGAGCTCCGCGGAGGTTGAAATTGACGTCCTCTTTTGCGCCTTAAGATGGTGTAAAGGGAAATTTGTGCCACTTTTAGACACTAAATAGGATCTTATTTTACATCGAATTTAGACCTATTTTTGTACTTCTAATTCCTAAATGTTGGGTAGTAAAAGGTTCAAATGAGGTTAAATATTTCGACTCGGGACGTTACAGAGTCCTACTGTATTCCTTCATCCATAATTGCCCTCGTCATATCACATTTAATAAACTAATAATAATACAATCCACTTTTCACTAACGATTACAAACATCCAATCACAAAAAATCACCACTCCTGCCCTTATCCTCTTCCATCTCTTGCCGTATAATAACAATGGACACTTGTGACACGATAAATGGAGTAACCAATTTTGTAGTGCTCCAAACATAATAAAATTAAAAATATCAGTTGGCCACGATAAAACAAATTTAATTTTATGCTATTCAATATTGCGTTAAGTCATATACTACATCTGAAATTAGGGACACATTGTTATTTTAGCAATTAATTTAGAATCATTGCGCAGTCAGATTTTAAGATTTTCTGTTCAGGCCTTGCGACGCGTATATGACTCACACTTTTACCATTAAATTAATTTCTTTGCGGTATACATGATATTAAGATCCCTATATTTAACTTTACAATATATTTTTTGCAATAAAATTCTTTGTTTCGCAATGAGAAATGCAGGAAAACTGAACGGAAAATATAGTGGGGGTCGTATACGCCCCACGTGGCACGGAACGTGTTAATCTCTTGCTGTACCATTGCATTCGTGACCGTTCGCGCAATAATTTAGAATTAAGTTGATAAAATAAAAATGATTAATTGTTTCTCGATCTATCGTACAATTTAACTTAGCATTAATATTGTATACATAGTATATTAAATTATATTAAAATAATTTTATCTTGTCTTATTTTACCGATATTTAAAATTTGGCAGGTTTTGTAAAATTTGCAAATTTCCTATCCAATCTACTACATCACGAGTGTCACTGGTTATTGAACGGTAACGGATTAACATCGTATCAGATAAAAGTTCAATCTAACGAAAAAGAAATGCTAAAACACGTAACCGTATACTGTATTCACGATTTCTGTGTAATATTCACTGGTGAGGAACGACTTCCTACAGTAGGACGGCTGTTTCAGAAGGTTTCGCGATGCAAAAGTCGAACGTGCATTCTGAAGACGTTCTTTAATTGTCGCAGACACGGTTCACGTAATTCACGTAGAAACTCCTCGGCTCGTCTCTCTCGGAAGTGAGCATCTATGCACACCTATCCGTGAAATTGTTGCGTACGTATGTCTACGCGTAATAGTCCGCCCCTATTGTTTCGATGATTCTCCCACGTTGCATCACTTTTACGTCCGATGCGTCGAGTACATACATACGCAGGATGCAGCCTGAGGCAATGAATGTGACTGTCTTTATTGGCTGATCTTTTTCAAAATGAGCAAATCTCGTGTGAAAGGGGATGTCGTTTCATTTCTATAGCGCTCCTTTAAAAAAATTTTATGAGAAGAAGGGATCACGTAGGTATCGGCCTGATATCTCGTGTTCACATTTTATACATATACAACTCTGCTTAGCAACGATACCGATACGTATCGCTTAAAATTCGATTTGGGCATCTAAGCGAGCCAGATGCGAAAACTTCAACCTCTTGCCTTACAATCACGAGTGACAGTGATGAGATAAATGGGATAGAAAATTTTCAAGTTTTTCAAAACCTATTAAATTGAAAATATTATATAATATAAATGCGGCGCGATAATACTATTTCTATAACATTAATATTACGATAATTTATTTTAGCAATTAAATTTGGAATTATAGCGGAGGCAGTAACGAAGCAAATCGTAGTGCAAGGGGTTAATTCCATCTTTAATAGCAATATTAACCCTGATGTTCTGCTCATTCACATCTCACATTCGAATTCCTTTCAGTCACAGTGGTCCGGCGAACAAAAGTTCACATTTTAACACTTATTATTAGCTGACCACCAAGAAAAAAACAATTTGACTGATTGCACCAGATTGAGCCTTGAAATTGTTAGTGGTGGTTTTCCAAGACTTTGTTCTTCTTCTCTATCTCTTGTTGAGTTAAAACATTTTGAAATTTGGTTATTTCATTTAACATTTAGCCGATCAAATAGGGAGATCTCCTCGTTTGATTATCCACTGTCTTTTTATTTGAAACGGGGAGATTTCCCTGTTTGGTCGGCTAAGTGTTAAGAAACATAAAATGTAAAAACAGGTAGACGTAATGTTAAATACTTGAATATCAGTAACTAATACCTATTTTTAGTGTTAGAAACATAATATCTGCTAAAATATAATTTCCATTCTAGGTCAAATAGACAGGGGCAGACGGGCAGTATTAATATCATTATTATCATTATTATTATACTAATAAATATTCTTCTTTTTCTATATATATATAAGTAATATATAATATATATATATATATAGACTCTTGTTATTTTGTGTTACGCATTTTGTTCATTATTTAATTCTTTCAACAAAAAATTTTCTTTCTGTTATCCTTACGCATTTGATCAGGGTCATTTTTGGTTAGTTTTGTACTGTTGAGAAGGGAAATGTTTTTTGCGTCATTTTTCAGAAATATTCAGGATTCCGTAACAGTAACAAGTGGCAACGGTGTTATTAGTCGATTCTTCGAGAGATAAATTCATCACTTCGTATGCAGTTTTCCTGTGCAATGTAAATTACGTAAAACATTTCACCGTCTGTTTTCACGAATTCTTCTTATCGTACTTCACTTTGGCATTACGAAATTTCGATTCAATCGTGATTGATGAATGTAACAGTCTATTAGAAGAGTTTTGCAATTATTAGGATCTAACTCAGATAATGTTGTAATGCAATTTTTTTGTAAATCATATATTATACGCATAGGAACATGATACAATTTAAATATACACATATGTCTACGTAAAAGTGGGAGAATATTAACTAAAATTGAAAGTAGAAATTCAGAATGATACGGTGAGCGATTAACGAGAACTAATAACAAGATACGGAGACGTCTCCGCGAAAAGTGTGGAAATTCCGTTATTACTAAATAAAAAAAATATTATACCGTATTTGCATATGCCGTTTGAAACTCGTTTCGCCAGCATTTAAACAGTTACGCGCACGTCATCGTGCGTTTTAAGAGACTACAAGTCCTTTGACCGTTTCCAGCTTATTACAATTTTAAATTAACCAAGTCTCAGTCACGAAGCAGAAATATTAAAAGTTAAGAAGAAAGACGCGATCAAGTAAAAAAAGCAGTGCTCCAAGCATAAGCACGATGTGCCTTATGTAAATAATAAAATTTCATCAAACACTGCTCCTCACGAAGGACAGAATTATTTGAGATAAAATTAAATCTACAAACTAACTGTGAAATTGCTACTTTAAAATTGTAATCTCCCTACTTTGAAAGAAACACACATCGTATAATAAATAATTTTCATTATATTCTATTCGCTATCACTATCGGTACTTACAAATTTTATACGTAAAGTTCATATAATTTAAAACTTTCGATTATTAAACTATAGTTTTACCTGCTGTTTCCATTTTATTTGTTACATTTGCAAACGATACATTCAATTAAAATGTGACAGCTACATCCTGATATCGAATTATATTTAATCAGCAACAACATTTAGCAATAAATATTCGAATATTCTTCGTCAGATACATCAAATGAATAAATTCCTAAAAATTACTTTGACAGTTAGTTACAAAAATATTCTATTAATTAAACTTTAAATTTACATTGTCTCTCGTGTCCTTAGCGACAAGTCTATCGTAAATAACAATTTTTATTGTGATTAAACATCAAAGTAAGGCACATTGCGAAACGTTTCCTCAGGTGCGAGCTAAATGTGTGAGATCTTGGCTCACGTGCTAATCGTTTACTAATTACAGTCGAAAGAATTTCCCTTATTTTGGTCATTGCCAAAGGTGTAAAGGCATGCTGTCGTCCCTCAAAGTGCCAGGTGCAAGTTGCACAAAGCATATACCATGCATGCGGGTGTATACGGTACATAGCACTCAATGGAGGCATATCATTACCTCTTACGAACCATACGCGAACTCCTGAGAAAATCACCTTTCGCCTGGCTGTGCCGCCAGCTAACGAAACTCTTTCGTTCTTCTAACCCAGTTTCTAATTCGTAAAGCAACTGCCAACACGCGATACCTTGTGATAAATTAAGTCGCTTGTATTCCGGAAAAATGACGAAACCAAAAGAGAACGGCCTTGCTCGCAATGACAATTTCTACTTTCGCAATTAACAGGGCCAAGACCACCGAGATTGGGTTTCAGGGAAGGGTCGACTT
The DNA here is from genome assembly GCA_910591515.1 of Cerceris rybyensis. Taxonomy (NCBI): domain Eukaryota; kingdom Metazoa; phylum Arthropoda; class Insecta; order Hymenoptera; family Crabronidae; genus Cerceris; species Cerceris rybyensis. The sequence goes on from OU342789.1 coordinate 1,291,408, forward strand.
TGAAATGTTTCTCCGTTACGCATGTACTTGGATAGAGTTTCCGTTTTTTTCTTATTTCATGGATCTTGTTGAAGACCTTCAATATCCGGAGAACAATCTAAAAAGTCAACCCTTTATACTGTAAAAGTTTTTTTCATTTGAATTATTTTTTTTCTAGAATTTTTTAATTATTTAAGTTAAATCAATGAATATGAGATTCTCTTGGGAAAAAACAACGGTGAGGAATTGTCCAATTTCTTCATACTTATGGCAACGTATCAAAAGTAGAAGAATGATATCAGAGTTGTCAGCAATAAAATTAGGAAAATGGTTATAGCGCAAAGAACTAACATTTTATACGTTAATTTAACATTAAACTTACCAAGGCGGTCAAAAGACCGACGCCAAATTTTTCCTAAAAATTATCCAAATGAATATAGTACCAATGAAGTAAATGTTCCGCTTTTTTCTTATAAAAACTAAATTAGTTAATTAGTAACGATGTAAATGAAATAGAAAATTAAATTGATATAAAATAAAATAGTTAAATTGAAAATATCAATAGGTCAGGAGACGATGAAATTAGTTCTACGCTATTAATATTGCGTTAACTTATACCGGTATATCGGAAATCAATGATAAATTATTATTCCAACAATTAATTTGGGGTTATTGTGCGTTCGGTCACAAAATAAATCATAAGGCAAGGGGTTATTGGCCTTTTCGCCTCTTCATGTCTCTTTTTCTAAAGTAAAGTAATTATTAAGTATATTTAAATTGCAGTAAATATAATTTAATCAGTTGTTCCAAAATAAAACGAAGAACTCAGAGGCAAATTTGCCCTATGCCTTTCATAATAACATTAAATTGGTATACAAAATATAGAAACTTATTACGAATAAAATTAATCAAAGTCACCGATCGTGCTCAATGATAATCATATTCCATAAACTGTTCTCCTCGCTAGTGCTTACATAATTCAGCAAATTCTTGACGCGGCCGTATTCATCGTATTACCAGTTCTTTCAACCGACATTCGCGACATTTACGAAGACAGAAAAATTCATCCGGTCACGGCTATTACCAATTCTCGTTTACTAACGGCCATTTAATCGTGATTCTGTCGATCTTTCTTGCTTGCAGGTATGACTTCGTCGTCATAGGAGGCGGGAGTGCAGGTGCGGCTGTTGCAGCAAGATTATCTGAGGAACCAAGATTTTCCGTTTTGCTATTGGAAGCTGGTTTGGATGAACCAACCGGTACACAAATACCCTCGTTCTTTTTCAACTTCATCGGTACCAACATCGATTGGCAGTACATGACTGAGAGCGAGGATGGGGCATGTTTGAACAAAGAAGACAGAAAATGTTATTGGCCGAGGGGAAAGGTATGTCCTTTGAAATTCCATTAGTGCGTAACATGGTCAAGCTATTTCATGTGATCAATCATCAATGTTGGATGAACGAACGACTGGATGTCATAGAATTTTCATGATTCCATTATTGCACGTTAAGCTAAATGTTTAACGGTAGAAGAAATATATAGGTAGGGGAGACCGGGGTATAATGAACTTTAGGGTAAATTGAATTTTTGTAATTATTTCAATATGAATACATGTAAACACATAGATTTAAAAATAATAATGTCTAATAGCATAGTAAAGGTAAAGAAGTCATTGATTCTTCTTATTGTCGTGTTTCTGAGAAAAAAACACGAAATTATGGTTTTCATGCTTCCTAACCATAATTTTTGCGATTTTAATTTTTAGTTTGCAACTACTTCTCATTAAGTTAATACATTAAAATTTATTTTACCGATTTCTACAATCTTTAAACTATTTATTAACTATCATAAAAATATTTAACGTGTACAATATATTTATTTATATGAGTATTATTATAAATATGTGATTCGGGGCAAATTGGTCGAGGCAAAATGATTTCGTGACGGAGCAATTGCCTGCGCATAAGAAATGCGCAATCGCTGTGGACACGAATCGTATGTAGCCGGTATAGCGCAGGCTGTGTTGTCGCAAAGTTTATTATGTTTTTACTTTTGGTAAATTGAAATGATTATTGTTGTAAATTCTTGACTTTTTAATAATAATTATATACCATTTATTGATGTATTTGCATATATATAACTATGGCTATTTTCATAGTGTTCGAAATGTAAGATTAAGAAAGTTTTCTAATCTAAAATCTGTACTTGATGCAAATTGAATATTTATTTATTTTTTTCTAGAATCTTTCATCGTGCCTCGGTAATATAAAAACTCTTTTTAAAAAGAGTTATTGTAAAAATTCTAATTTTCTTTTTATATTATTGGAAAATAATTCCTAACCTTTTTAATCACTTTTGCCGGCCACTTTATTGTTCTCAATAGATGTCGTTAGGAGAAGATTGCGCGTAAAATATGCGCAATAGGTCTAATGCCTGTCTCGTCTGACACAAAGTGTGTTATAAGTTTTTATTAATTAATAGACTAAAATTTCTTTCATATTTTGCAGTTATTTTAGTGTCTAATAACAGAAGAATATTGTTCTTTTTCCAATAGAACAATTTCAATTGCATACATAATGATATTCTAATATTTTTTCGCATGAATTCAATTTACCCCGGTCCTGGGGCAAATTGAACCTTTTCAGCTACTTCATTATAATTATCAATAATAATAATTTCCTCTTAGTCTGATTAATTATCATGACCGAATAGTGTTTACTAAAGATCAAAGTTTATCTTAAAATTATTAAGGAAAGAATTTATTGTAAAAATAAATTATTTCATCACTTCAAACTTTTCATGGTTCAATTTACCCCGGTCTTCCCTATACCGTCAATCCTGTTTTTCTACGGTCCTTTTTTATGCGATTTCATTTTTGTCAAATTTTTTTTATGTGGTGTATGGATTCCAACGGTATTGGCATTATACACCGTTGTAATGTCTTCTGTCAGTGTGCACATGCACACTACGAGGCGCTGTTCGGGTCCAGTTTTGGAGTACGACGAGTAGCAGTAAATTATGTGCATTTTAAAAATTTCTACATTTTTTTAATGTTTCTATGTGTAATTTAATTATTAATTTTGTTTGAAAACATTTTTCCATTGTTTCATAAATCTTTGATACATTTTCTACGTGCGACTTTTTTTTCTAATATGTTGTAAAAAATTACTTGTCGTAAATGTTTACGACATTTCTATATATTTTTTTTTGCGGTTTCTTTTATGTGGGTCCCTATCTACTGCACAGAAACAGGTTTGATTTTACATACAGGAATCTCTCGAATAGCACTTGGATTGCACGTATTCGCAAATAGCGTGGTAGAAAATTACGATAATCCACGAATAACACGGAATTTGAATTACAGGAAGTCGCGAATATTATTGTTGAAAATTAAATCGGTCATGTTGTACATATACAATATATATATATTGAATATCTCGAATGAATTTTATGTTATTTTTGTACAATTGAAATTTTACAACTAAAAATGTTGTTTTTATTTGCAATATTTTCTTAATTAATCTTTAGAACCAAATGAAAATAATTAGTATGAATCTCGAGTTTGGAATTGGTTTCGATTGGAAGTTTCGAACGGTTTTGTATAACACGATATTTTATCTCTAAAATTGTATGAATAATTAGCATCAAATAACACAGAATTAATTAAACGTATTATTTGACGGATCCTTGTCCATATGTAGATATATTCTCGCAGATATTTGTAAATAATTATGAAAGAATAATTATTTCATACAATTATGAAAAGTAAGATGTTAATACTACACGTATAGTTCAATAGAAATGAATAAAATAAAGATACTGTTTTACTAAGTAAGGTGATATTTCCTTCGTTAATTTGATAAGTAATATAGTGCATATCAAAAGATTATTGTCAAACTTATGAAATCATTATAGCTATTTTCTTGAAAGTAACGCCCCGAGGCTTAACACTAGATCTACGGTAGCCGGCAAATTGACGGGTTCCTATTTCTTTTTTTACATTCTTCTCAAATTGATAGAGAAGTAGTATTAGGTTGTAACGTATGAAATATTCGATCTTTGAGGTCACTTTTAAATGAGGACAACTTTTTTACTAATAAATATTTTTAATCGAAGTAATAACCATTGGATTCTACACACTTTTTCCAGCAAGTTTCTAGTTTTTTAATCCCCTTTTGATAAAAATCAGGTGTTCTGGTGTTTATAAATTCTCTGAACTGTATCTTCAATGTTAGCTTGATTTTTAAAAGTTTTTTCATTGAGGAAATGGTTTAAATGTTTAAAAAAAATGAAAATCCGTCGTTGATAGATTCGGGGAGTAAGGAGGATGAGGCAATGTTTCATAATTTAAAGCAAAATTTTGCTTTCGAATCAGTAAAGAATTGCATATTTCTTAACGATGAAGCTTTTGCCAATCGTTCAATTCATGTGGCACGCACTTATCCAACTTTTTTTTCTTGCCGATCAAATTCAAGTGGCGTAAAATCGTTGTAGCATTTACGTTAAATTCTTGGGAAAGTTTTCTGAGCGTTGTTCGAGGATTTTTTTCAACTGCAAGCTTCAAATGATCGTCGTTAATGCTAAGCTTAGACCTTCCACGAAACTCACTTTCAAGATTTTCATTTCTGGTTTCGAGTTTTTGAAACTATTGACGAACTGTACGTCCATCGACTGCATCATTGCCAAATGCAGCGTTGATATTTTGAGCAGCTGCGGATGCCTTGTTATAATTTTTCTACTCGTACAAGAAGAGTACGTGAAAGTCGAGTTGATTCATGTTGTAAGTCGAAGCACAAAATTGTAAAGTTAGTTGCTTATGCAAAACAAATAAAGATCGGATTTGGCAAAAGAAACCCTGCATTTAACGATAGATGTAAAATATAACTAAATATTTTAATAACTTTTGTCAAAACAGAATTTAAAATAATGATAAACCAAAATCGGACATTTCGTATATTACAACCTAATACAATAAATATCTCAATTGTACCTTAAATATACAAATTACTTAACTGATCATATTTTTTACTACTTGATTCATCTTTCTGCAGAGTACTTATCTATTGTATTATATAAAGCTCAAATACCACTGACTGACTCACTCACTCACTCACTCATCACGAAATCTCAAAAACCACAGAACGGATTGCAATGAAATTTGGAACATACCTTCCCCTTGGGTCTTAGGTGCTCAACAAGAAAGGGCTTTGAAAAATTCGAAATTTTAGGAGGGGTTTTGGGGGGTTAAACTATGGGTCAAACTCATCAACGCAAAGCCGAAAATACTTGACCTAGAAACTTGAAATTTTGCATGAGCGTTCCTTCTACGGTATTAGCACCCACTAAGAAAGGATTTTTCAAAATTCGAAATTTTAAGGTTTTTTTTTTAGTTTCGATTAAATCGTAGCGAAGCACGGGAACTTTGAGCTATTTAATATATTTAAACCTATGACATTTAACGGCCGTAGATCTAGTGTTAACTACTGCGCTACTAATTTTGCAACTTTAAGATAATTCAAGTCCTAAGGATTGATGAAAGTAAAAGCTTTGTAAAACATTTAAAGTTTTTTTGGCCAATCATCTTTTCAAAAAAGAAATGTATGTATTAGAGGTTTGAAGTTCAAACGTAGAAAATGTTAATTAAAGAAAAAACATTATACAGGTTTTAGGCGGGACTAGCGTGATGAACGGAATGACTTATATGAGAGGCTCGCATAAGGATTATGACGATTGGGCTCGACTTGGCAATGTGGGATGGTCTTATCAGGATGTTCTACCGTATTTCATTAGGAGCGAGGATAACCTCCAAGCGAACACGATGGATTATGGTTATCACGGCGTCGGTGGACCGCTCACGGTCACACAGTTTCCTTATCATCCACCTTTAAGCCATGCTCTCCTCGAAGCTGGAAAAGAACTTGGTGTGTATAATAAAACCATCACTATGATAGACACTAATATAGATATTTCATTACGGGGAATAAAGAATTTAGTAAGTCCTGCAGAATTCAACGCAATATCAATTATGCATAATTAAATTAATTGGCTAATTAACAGAGGTTTCTGGAGAGTTTAACCCTTTGTGGCCCGAATTGTTTAGTAAATTTTGGTTGTGAGCTAAAAAAATTAATTTTGCAGTATTTTCTATCATTGGTTATTCATTTTCTTAAATGATATCAATAACTATAGGTATAGTCCGACAACTGAAAGATGGCCAGTGAGCAACGGAGCTTCTCGTTTTCAACCACCTATTTCCACCATTTCGTTTTTGATATTCCAAAACTAAGCCTTCTAAAATAAATGACTATGTCGACTCTTTACTTTAAGAAACCGAGTTTAAAAAATCCAAAAACGAAATGGTTTGTATAAATAGCGTTTTCAAAACGAGAGATTCCGCTCCCTAGCCATCTTTCAGTTGTCGGACGGTATTGACGGACATTTAGGTGATATTACAAAATCATTGTGAAATTGTAAAGTCGATATTAAATTGTCAGAAAATAAAATCAAGTGAAAGTCTATGTCGAGTACTGTTCGATATAGGACCGCAAAGGGTTAAACAAATATATATTAATTTAAAATTAGTCTGTAGTATAATACTATAAATATTTACAGAGTTTCTAAACAATCCTTTTTATTGATTTTATGTAAAGTGAAAGATATATGAAACACGCACAGCGGTATTTTAGTCCTTTGTACTACAACTTGTTTCGTGCCTGCCTCCGCTATAATTCAGAATTTAATCGCTAAAATAAAAATTGATCTCCTATTCCATTCACGTCATCAAGAATGTCACTCGTTATTAAAGGACAAGGGTTAATGCTCAAAATATAATTATCAAAATGAAGTTTTCTAGAATTCTTCTAAACAGGTTGCTGCGAAAGTATTCACACGTGGTTAAATAACGTTATACTGGTTTATTAAGATTTGTAAAAAAGGAAGCCACAAGGTATCTTTTCATAGATGTCTAACGATCCTTTTATTTGTCGAAATCATTTATAATATGTTAGAACCTAAAATGGCAAATTTAACGATCACATTGACGTTTTTCGTCACACCTTTACAATCTGGCCAAGTAAATTGCAGTGAAACCAGTTACTAAACGATGACGAAAACCTCGTACTTCTTTATTTCATCTCTATTACGGCATGCGTCTAATGGCCCATTTCGAGGTCCATAAAAAGAAAAGTTCTATTACATCATCTATGACACGTGGCTATTAATTTCGACATCATTTTCGCCATCAACTATGTATCATTCGCCCATGAAATTATTTATTTAACATAACACGCTTAAAGTCGTACTGGTAATGCATCTCCTTGGACACTTGCTGTTCCTAGTCTATTTCTAACTTCATTTCTCATTCTTCCAATTGTTTTACTGTACTTTGAATTGTTCTATTGCTGTGTTCTATTGCAATGGCCATATTACAAGCTTTTATATTTCCTGTAGAATTGTAATGTACTTTAGAAACGTTTTATCTTCCTTCATTGCATCCGTCACACTTTATAACTTTCTCATTTTCAAGGGGATGACTCTATGTAATTGGGTTTCTACCGAATTAAATCATTGCTGATCATTAAGCGCTTTTAAAAGCACCATAATCGATGGTAAACTTCGATCTTCCAGCTCCCATCTTCCAGTAACACTGTTCAACAAATGAGCCGTTTATTTTGAAAGTGGCCTAAGTCCTTTATACTCAAATAGAGATATTTAAGGGTTTGTGTTTCAATGCAATTAAAAATATACGTATAGGCCCTATACTATAGGGTACCAATGAGACATGCTGCTTAAGGGTATTTAAAGGAGTTAAATTTACAGTTCCTATTAAAGTACATACTGGCAATTATTAACCAGTTAGCTGTGCTTAACGAGTATACTCGTCATGCGTAAAAGCTACCACTTTTTACCAGTGCACTGGTTATTTAAATTGTAATTTTAACGAAAACTAAAATATATTCATAAAACTCAAGATGTTTCGAATATTTTGAGGCCATGCCGAAAAAAACAAATAACTAAAGGGTACAAATATTTGAAATAGATTTATGCTCATCTCTTGATTTTTGTGACCCAAAATTCAAAAGAATTTTCGCCATACCCGGGAAAAAAAAATTATATAAAGTTATATATAAGTATATAAAATTATATAAAATTGTATCTTATTTTATATAATTTTGTATGATTATATCTAGATTCTTATATTAAATTTTATTAATTTTTATATAATTTTATAAAACTATATAAATTTTATAAAATTTTATATAATTATATATTATTATGTATCAATCAGAAAATCCTAAACTGTAGACTTATATATTATGATATATAAATATATATAAAGATATACAAATTTATATATTTTGTATTTTTTTATAAAAATATATAAAACTTTATTGGATTTCTTAGATTAAAATATATAAAATTTTATAAATTTTTATATTATTGTATATAAATATATATAAAAATGATAGAGCTCCCTACAAGTGGCGTGACTTACAGCAAGCTATGACTCAGAAGATAGGAGACATCAAAAGGGCTCACCAAAAAAATGTTGAGTTTAAGAAAAAATAATTTTAACATATGATCTAAAACAGCTAAATAACTAAAGGGCATATCATTCTTAAATTTTTCATAATTTATCCTGTGTGACTTATATGATCTTTCTCCTGGAAGTTAAAAATAATCTTTTTTTTTATAGAATTTTCTCAGACCTTATCAACATTTTGACTAGATAGTTTTTTTTTTATAAATTGGTTAAATGAATATGTAATTTCATTGCCCTATTATTTGTGATGAAACCAATTCTATAACGACATCTAATTATTTATAATAAAAAAAAATTTTCCTAGTCAAATAGTATTACCAATGTCTTCTTAAAATAATATTACCAATATTGTAAGTAGTGAGCCATCAAACGCCGTGCCGCGAGCCGTTGCGCGTGTATTGTATCGCGTCTGATATCGCGCCGCCCGGTTCGCAGAATCTTTTCTCCGAATACCGGCGGCGAAAAAGACGAACATCGCTGCTCATCGAACGAGCAGCAGTCTCGTCAAGCCCGTCATAGGAGGTGGACGCATTAAAGGTAATCTCGAAAACCAACGTCTTAGCATTTCTGCCTTATCCCTGCCGCCAAAAATCATTCATAACTTATTCTGATAGAAAAAAAATTAAACTGGAATTTTTTGAATAAATATTTAACTTATAGCTTCGTTATATATTTAATATAAAAAAGACTAATTTTATAATTATAATTAGTACATTATGAAGATATAAAAAAATATATTATTATTCTAGCCTCATAATAATACACCTGTAGGATTGTTATAATAATGAAACATAAGTTACCTTCTTTTCTATAAAATAAGCTATTTGTATTGTTATTAAATAAGCTATTTGTATGGTTGTTAAAAAATAAAAATTCGAAATGTATTTTAAGCAATAAAATTTAAAATGAGCAGCAATAAAAGAAAAATTCTACAGAATTTTTTTATATATATTAAGTCATATATAATTATATAAAATTATACATTTCTATATATTATGAGATAAAATTATATCATGCCAAAATTGAGATATAATTTTATATAATTATATATGGTCAACTATACATAATTTTATATAATTATATAAAAAAATTTTTTCCCGGGTAGTTAATTGGTTAAATGAATAACATGCATTTTCTTACCAAGAATGCAGTTAAGCCACTTTCAAAGTTAACAATCAGATTCGTTATAAAATTTGAAAGAACCCAAGTCCATTCAACATAATTTAAAATGCTTCAAATTGAAAAAAATAGAATTTAACGAATACTTAAAACTACAATGTCTTGGCGAACCTTTCCCATTTTTTCGACATCTTCGCTTCACAGTTTTGCGCTCGATAGATTCGCAAAGCAATACATTTTGTTCATTAAAATCTCTCAAATACCAAAACTTCTCAAAAATATTCTTTCCTTCTTCTTCGTAATTGTTTATGTAAGCTTTTCGACAATGGCAATCTTTGTTTTGGTAAACTTTTGCAGGAATAATATTTCTGATTTGTGTATAATATTTTTTTCTTCTATTCTATTTGGTTTTATGCATTTTCTGGATGCATATTTCATCAATCTTTTCTTCATTGTTATCTGAATCTTTATCCTCTGACGACGAATAGTATTCTATAATTCTCTTTCTTTTTCGATTTTCCTTGAAATAATCAGTTACTTAATTCGTCTTTAACTGCATTAATTAAACATACTGATTATTTAACTAAAGCCATTGTCCGAAACCTGACATTAACTTGTTAAATACTAATTTATTAAAATGACCTTCATCACTGCCTTCGGACATAATCAATAATTAATTGGACTTAGGCCACTTTCAAAATGATGGTTTTAATTATTGAACTAACTCCGAAAACTTATGTGTCCAAAATTATTGTATTTACTTTGAATATAGTTAACCACACATGCTTCATTGATAGATAACTTAAAGCTGTACATGTAACTACAGACAATAGAAAATAATTGACAAACTTTTTACTGTCTTCCTATAATAGCCACTGGATGATTCATATAGAGTTTGTCACTCTGAACACGAATCCAATAACAAAAAAAAAAACATTTTTTGTAAAAACGGTGGGTTTCGGTAAATAAGCTGGTATTATGTACATGAAAATTAACCCAATGCGCTCCTTGCATTTCTCGCGCCTGTTGGTAGTCTACTCCACGGGCTTTTAGGCAATATTTTGTAATCACAATATGTACTTTGAAAAAAATGCTGCAGTTTTTAGAGAAATGATTTTTTATTAACGAGAATTAACTTAAAAAATTAGTTAACTTAAATGTATCTTAAAATAAATTCAGGTTAAAAATATACAATTTGGTTGACATTTTTTTTATAACATAAACGGAAAAAAACATTTTCATGAAATTTTTGTAGATATTAAATATCGATTAATTACTTAAATATTGATTAATAATATAAAATTTATTAATATATTAGGTTAAATTAATTTAGCAACATAATAATTTATTTCTTATAAACTTGAAAATGTATACAAAACAGCAAAAAGCAAGGAGGGAACATGTCTAACGTTGTTAAGAAAGTAACGGTATCAGCTATATATTCATTTTTCTTAGTTAGTAATAATTAGAAAATAAAATGTTGCCAGAAGAGATGGTAGTTGGAGTAGATCGTCTTTACTTGTTATGCCAGCCAGACTGGTAGTTGGAGCGCAAAGGGTTAAGAGAGAGTAGATAGTTCTTCATAGTCTCAAAAAATAGAGTGTTTCCCGAGTACATATACAGGTGTAGACAGTTATAACATTCCGTTCTTTTTAATGCCAGTAAATATTTGCCAAAGTTCGAAAACAACAGGATGTATGAACTGATGCGTTGACGAACGATGGCCTCTTTTTAAATTAAATTCATAAATTAAGTTATTTTTTTTTGTTATAAATAAATTATGTTTTAAATTATTTATAAACATATTCTTTTCATACGTTCAAAAGAACGAAACTTTCCCGTATGACATTTTATGATATCTACGACAGTTTGTGATTGCTGCGTTTTGCTGTATCCGCACAGCTTGAGTATTGTAAAATAAAACGAAAAATTTGTTAATTTTGATTTTTTACAAAAACAATAATATTCTAGATGAGGAGGGAAGTATTTGTTGCATAATACATTTTATTCCATCGTCACTCGTTTATCAGATATAGTGACGTAAAGTGCCAAAACCGAAAAAAGGAACCGGTTAATTTCACGACTCCAGAGTAAATTAGGGAAAAACGCAAAAACACGTAAATTTTATTTTTGATTTCTCTATCATTTAAAAAAAGTTTGGTTAAAATTGGATCGTAAACGTTAAAGATATGAGAGAAAAAATGTCACTTTTTAATAAAAAATTAACAAAAAATCGTTAAATCAAATTTTCAATTCCATAGGCCTTTAGTAAACATGCGACTTAGCAGATATAAAAAAATACGTATCGATTTTTTTTGCGTCCTGAACAACTGTACCAAATTTCATCAAAATCGGCGCCGGACACCTCGGGTAGTTCCCGTGCTAATAGCTATTATTGGCCTGCCAAAAAAAGTCACTTGATAAGTGGTATATACACTCGACAGATAGAGACATCCTTCCTCCTTATGCATTTTCAATTCTAACGCGTGACTGATCGAAGAAATACTTAACGACGAAATAAGTGTTTAATATTCGGTAATCATTCATCAAGTTCAAGTTTTAACACTAGATTGCCGGATGTTGGTCATATAAATACTTCTTTTGCCTGAAATGAGTCAACTTGACTCAAACATCAAAATTAAAGATGTAAAAAAAAAATTTTATTTTAAAGGAACTTTATTCAAAACAGTTGTTCCGTTTTTTCCGCTTTTAAAATACATTTTCCGTAGATTTTTTTATTACATTTAGCACAGACGGGCCCTACTTCTATTTCTTTTGCACGATTCGTGAATTTCAAAATTCGACCACTTTCGATATTTTGTATATTAAATATACAATTATATACAGGGGGGGGGGGGGAGGAGAGGAATTAGTATTTGTATACATTTCCTAATTTTACAAAAATCAATACATAAGTATCTGTAAAAAAATTATTTTGGTTTTTCCAAATATTGGATTGTGCGGAAAGTAATTCCGTTTTTTTTCGGTGAAAATGAAAGACAATTTTCTTGTAGTCCATAAATATTTTATTGAATAATATATTCCCCATTTTGTTCTAATATCTTTTCTGACAGTAGCACGATTCCACTCTAATAAAAGATTTGAACTTTACTGATGAAAAACTGACTCAAGTCATTCTTGACGTCCTAATTCGAAGTAAAGGTTATGCCGTTTAAAAAATGTTGCAAACCAGTTTTGGCACTGGTGATCCGTTAATGAGTCTTCTCTATACACATCGAATAATTTTTACTTACTTGAACAGCATTTCTACCTTTTCGATAATAAAAAAGTAAAGTATGCCGAAAATGCTGCTTTCGACTTCCATCTTTAATACGGAACCAAGCAAAAACTATTGTATAGAATCAAACAATTTTTTTCGCAAACAAGCCTTGCTGTATCAACTCTCAAAATTTATTATGGCAATGCGAATTAAGTAAGTGTGAAGTTGACTATGAAAAAATATAATTATGTCCTCCGTTGAGAAAAAACGAAATTTCTTTCCGAACAACCTAATACAGTCGACCCCCGGTAATCCGGCCCCTGTCTAATCCGTCACCCCTTGTGATCCGACATGCCTATAACATGTAGATACTGTTGAGTTGCGTTATGAATCTGCCACGGGGTTGGGGGGGGGGGGGTTGTGGTGGTGGTGGTGGTGTAGGTTCTAGAGCATTAATTATGTTAATTTTATAAGAAACCCTAAGCTGTTTATTTTGTTGTTTAATTTACTAAATTCTACATTGTATGATTTAGGTATAGTACATATAAAATCTTATCACTTTGAAATGTTATTTGTCGGTTTACAAAGTACGCTTTTCCAAAAAGTTCCGGACTACAGAGGGCTGTGACAGTACTCTATAGTCCGACAAATTTGATAATCCGACACCACCTTGCAAAACGTTTGTCGGATTACCAAGGGTCGACTGTATATAACAATAAAATTTTAAATGAGTCAAATTGACTCGCTCCGGCAATTTAATGTTAAGGACCAATATGATGGGAATAGGAGGTGCAAGGATATTCTCCCCTTACCCTAGACGTCGAGCCAAGTGACTCCATTGCGTTGGAGACTTATATTAGAAATCAAAATTAAAATTGAATAATGTAATTTTTTATCTAGGTCTTCGTCACGCCAAAGAGTAACAAGTTTAGCCCCCAATTCAGTTCAACACCGGTCACACTTTCTAACTTCCCCGATTTGAAGAGGATGACCCTACATAATTTCGACACTACCGAATCGAATGGTTATTTCAGCATTATCATTTAGCAGGATATTTTTACTGTAATTTACAGGATACGATTCAGTGGATTTAAATGGACGAACGCACACCGGATTCGCCATAGCGCAGACGACCTCGAGGAACGGTTCCAGGCTTTCGACGGCACGAGCTTTCTTAAGGCCTGCCAAAAACCGAGTAAACCTCCACATAATGTTAAATTCCACTGCCACGAGAATTCTCTTTGACAACAATAAACGAGCTGTCGGCGTGGAATTCATGCATGATGACAAAATCCATCGTGTATCCGTGGCGAAGGAAGTTATTGTGAGCGGAGGTATGGTTTAATTTCTTAATCTTTTCATAATTTATTAATTTATTTGTGTATTTATATTGTACAATACAACCCCGCTTTTACGTTTCCGGATTTTACGTTTTCCCGCAGTTTACACCGATTTCTTCGGGTCCCTTCAATTTTCCTGTGTTCATAACATTAAATTATCCCCGCTTTTACACTTTCGAAATTAAATTTTTCCCGTCGTTTACACTTTTTGAAGCCGCAGATCTGTGAACGCCATTTCTTCATAATATTTTTGCTTTCTCTCGCAATTTTCTCTCTTGCAACGAGATTTATCTCGTCAGCATCCTGAATGCACTGCATTATACATATTGCAAAGGCATGGAAGGACGTGAGTCAATCCAGCATAAACAACAGCTTGAGAAAAGCTGGATTCTTCCAAATCCATGAGAAAGAAGTAAGTGAAGAAGAAGAATCTTATTTCTGCGTGAAAGAAATAGAAAATAGATTATGAAGTTAAAGACTTCCTTCATACAACTGTGCAAACAGTGTCAGTAGAAAGTTTGATCAATTCAGTTCAGGAAGAAACTGACAGTGATAGTGATTTCGATGATGATGACAATGATGGCGATAGTAGCGTGCCTACTTGTGCAAAAGTAGTTTCTGCAATAAACGCTATAAAAAAATATATTTTTGCAGCAGATAGTGATGTTAATAGTTTTGGTTATGTGTATGACATTGAAAAGCAAGTTGAAAGAATTCACTAGAAGAAAGCAAAACAGTCATCCATATTAGAGTTTTTTGAAAAACAGTAAAATTTTTGTATTTTTATGAAATATATATTATTTAATATTTAAATATTTAATAATAGTGGATTGTAAATTTTCATTATTTTATTACATGTGCAGAAAGGTTTTCCCTCCGTTTACACTTTCCCGCGATTTACACCATTTTTTTGTGGTCCCTTAAAAAGTGTAAAAGGTTCAACTGTATATTTATGTAATGGAGAATTTCTTTAATTTTGTATTTTTTTTTTCTTTTTTAGTCAGTCATTTTGTTATTCTGCGGAAAGAATGATAGATTCAGTTAAGATTTATAGTCATTTTTTACTTCTTCAGTGTGCACTCTTTCCTGAAAACTAGTGGGTATAATTTACATGAAGTGTTAGAATGACAGGCAAATGTGATACGTTACGTAAGTCTTGCGTGAAAGTAGGTTAAACACACTGAACCCTTTGATAGCTAATTATTTCGTGTACATAAATTTATATATTTTTCTGAATTCTAATTTTACTTAATAATTTTAATTTATACAGTGCGATAAAATAATATGGTATCCTTATCTCACAAAATTAGTATTTACCAAAACATTGAAGATTTTAAATTCCCGGACAAGGGTCTAAAAACGTATATATATAGATCCCGAACGATCCCTCAAAAATATGTAGAGCTATTATTCAATTACGAATAGTAAACTGTTTATCAAAATAGAAACAATAATATAAAATGTGAAATAAAAACAAAAATGCACTAGGCACAGTAAATACTCAAAAACTATGCTACATTGTTCGATATTAAGTCTTTCAGTGCCGACTGAAAAAATTTGGTTGAATTAATGATAAACGTTTTTGCGAATGAAAAGATTTGTTATTTGGCCATAGTTTCATATATAACACGCAATATAAAGTATAGATTGTGTATTTACATTTATCAGTAACGAAATTACTGATATCGTATTGGAAACTGAATAACAACTCTACGATGCCCAGCGTTACCACTATTGCTAATGACGACATACTGTCGACCGGCACTAAAAGGGTGAAATTCTGAAAAATACTCTGTGTTTACTGTGACGCTACAATTATGCTGTAATTGTAAGATATATTCTGGACCTTCTTATGCATTCGAATTCCTCCAAAGGCCCTACACAGCACATACACACAAACATACCCTCATCATTTCGAAGCCATTTCCTCGCAACTCTCTTTCACTGACTCTCATACATACACGCTCCATCGTTGCTCTCTCTCTCTCTCTCTCTCTCTCCCTGACTTATCTCCGCAATGCCCTTACACTATCCCTTCACGTTCTCGTATCCTACACTACAATTAATAGGACATAATTTAATATAGATAATTATGCAATTTTAATGTGCAAATTGATTATCTATATGATTTGCCAAAGATAGTTTAATTATCTATCAGAATTACTTCTCCAAAATTTGCAGCCATCGAAACATCAGTATCATTATTGATAACATCATGAATACGCAATAATAATTGCCAAATACTATTATTGTTCTATAATCATAAAGTACATGTTAATTTAACAACATTACGTTTTATTCGTATAAGTAGCCACAATAATGTGAACTTATATGTATAGAATATTCATCTTTCAGTTTACAAAATTTGACCCTTTTTTAAAACTGCAATTGCCATTAAAATACTTACTTTTAAAGCATTGTACAAGCAACTCTCGACTTTCGCACACTCTACTTTCACACAATTCGCTATTTCGCACATTTTTAAAAATTCAATTTTATAAATATTTTTGTCGCTCTTTCAAAAATTGCTTCTATGCTGTCAGCCCCACGGATTGAGGTCCCCGAATACAATATTAGAGGATCCTGAACTTCTCTACTATTGTACTATTGTCTCTAGTATTACCTACTAGATGTCGAGAAATCTCAAGATTACAAAGAAACTATATTAATATGCAACTTTTAATATCTTTAAATATCCCTCTACTTTCAAAAATTCAACATTCGCACATATTTTCAGGAACCCATTATGTGCAAAAGTCGAGGGCCGCCTGTATATAAAATGCAAATAGTTTATATTTACACAAATTTTCATAGAAAAACTGAAAACACTAATAACATTTTCCATTCAGCATGTATGCAATAAAATAACTTTCGCAAATAATTTTTTGGAAGTTAACATGGGATAAACAAAAATATATACATCCATGTAGGATTTTATTAAGGTGGTAAAATATACAGTTTATTATAAATAAGAATAGATAACGAATAAAGAAAATATGAGTACACAGATAAAAGGAACTGAAATAATTGTCGTACGTCTTCTCACATTCGTCGTTCACACTTGACTCTCCTCGATGCATCCTCTCCACGTGCCGTTCATCCTCACTCGCTCGTTATTTCTTTTCTCCCACTCGATGCATTTAAAATACTTCACACATACACACTCATACCCTCACTCATTCCTCACACACTACATACATTTTTCTACAATGAACCGTACAAGGTTTCAAAGTAAATTTAAAAGCGTTAAAAATCTTACATACCGAACATCGATTAGACTACCGAAGGCCATCGAAGTCATAAGAAAACCATATTTGAACATTTTACAGTCCGCCAAGGCAACCTTCATTATGTGTACTTATCGAAATCATTTCCTTCTCTTCGAAGACAGTAATCAAACATTCATTTTCCCTCGAATAATAAGAATTGAATTCACGTACATACCGGAAGTATCCTTGAACGAATAAAATGCAAGGATAACGTCGAAAGAGAAGTCGAATTCGATTAATGACAGAACATTGCTGATACTCGCAAAGTGGCTATGAAATTAACGAACAAAAGGAAGACCACAAGGCCTTCTGATACGAAATTGTCGTTCTGTACATAGTTCCCTATCGTTTTACTTCGGTTACTGTCGATGACACCTGCTCGTCTATACCAATTCATGGTCAATGAGCACGTCCTGTCCGAAAAGTATTGTTCCACAAAATCAGTCAAGCCTGTGAATTGTGGGAATAATCTATAGGTTAATTAAATTTCCGTTGAATATCTTCTTTTTTTTATAATTGTTAAATGAAAATATGTTCCACATGATAGATAATTGACTGTTGCATAAAGACTTAATACTTATTGCGTTGCTGTTAGACGTATTAAAATTAATTGCGTTTAGTAATAATGATTAATGTTCCTTAAATTAATTATAATTTCTTATTTTTTTCTATTGGATATTAAATCTAAAAACATAAATGTCTTTGATATTTAATAATTATTAAATTATTAATATCTATTAAAACATTTAATATCTACCAGTAAAACTTTAGTGAAGCTTTACAAATTTTACTCATTTTTAATTTTAAATAACATTTGTTTTTTTATCAGGAGCTGTAAATTCACCACAGATACTTCTGAATAGCGGTATTGGTCCAAGAGAGGAGTTGAACGCAGTTGGTGTACCTGTGATTCATGATCTTCCGGGTGTCGGCAAGAATCTTCACAATCACGTAGCCTACGCTTTAGTGTTCACTATCAATGATACCGATACCACTCCTCTTAATTGGGCAACCGCGATGGAGTATCTTCTCTTCAGGGATGGTCTGATGTCTGGTACAGGCAAGTATAAAGAAAAAAAAACATATAAGGATGATCCCATTTGTTAAGAACATTTACATCACAATTGAAATTCTGTTGTCTTTCTCTTATCATCGCAGTGATGATCCTTATAACGGAATCATATGATTAAAACGTACATACAGGGTGTTTCAAAACTATTTATCATGGCTTTCAGGGGTCGTTCTACACCTCTGGATCGATCGAGATTTGCGAAAAAAACCTGCCGTAAAATTCGGGAAAGGGTAGCAAATTTTTTTTATTGGTTCATCAGATTCGTCTTATTACGTCTTGGTACTAAATTTGAATCAGGAGGCCCAATTAAAAGTTAATTTGCGAGAGAACGGTTCGTTTCTGACCCACACAGTGGTCGATTTCGCCAAAATCCTGGTCAAAACCCCCGGTCAAATGTTTTTTCACGATTTTCAAAATTTAGCAATTGCGTTTGATTTGTAACACATCAGAGCATCGTTTTCCATTAATAAAAATTTGTATTGAACAATACTCTTAGAGATATGCAATGTCAAAGTTGGCACATGAATAATGTAACGTTTCACGTCGAAATTGAGAATACGTTTTCAATGTGAAATTAAAGTACGATCCACTTTTTCAGTATTGGTAGCTATTTATCATACTTTTAATTTATAAATATCTGGGTTTCATTTTTTCATTTAATATTTTACAACTGTGATGGTACAGAATGTAAATCCTATATATTTTTTTCCTTTTGCTAATGAAGTAGTTGTGAAGTCCACAAAAGTTCAACGTAATTTTTTTTTAAATTAAACTTTGAAGCTTCCCGAAGAAGACCTCGTTGAGTTTTCTTGCGACTTTTTGCGATTCTTCGAGTTATTGTTATATGTTTGTCGCACGCGCCATGCTCGGGGAAGTGCATTTATGACATAGGGTCGGGCTATTGTGCTTTACTTAATGAATACTGCTAATCCTTCTCTAAGATCAACCTGGCAATTAACGAAAAAAATATGTTTATTTCATGGGATTAAAAATCGGAATGAGTTTAAACAAACTGGTGGCCTATTGTTTCGAGGCAACAATAGATAGCCGCGGCTACCTCGACCGCTTACCGTCATAAACCAAATATTAGAGCCGCCATTTTGTTTTTGGAAATTCGGAGTTCGGATTCTTAATCAGCGAACAAAATAATACTAATATACCAATTTTCAGGTAAATTGAAAAACTCCTTGGGGTTTTGGCCAGGATTTCGGCGAAATCGACCACTGTGCCATGGTTCCTCTCAGACATTTTGCCTACATAACAAGATGAATACGATGAGCCAATAAAAAAAATTTGCTACCTTTCCCGAATTTTGTGGCAGTTTTTTTTCACAAATCTCCATCGATCCAGAGGTGCAGAACAACCCCTGAAAGCCATTACAAATATTTTTCAAACACCCTGTGCATAATTAATCTTATACAATTCATAGGGGCATTCATAATTTCATTTGATTTGTATATTTAAAAATTTTCATTCATAGTAAGTGACTATTCCACGTTTGAGGATATAGAGTATCCTTCGACAACCTCAACTAGACTCGCGAGCGACGGAGCTTCTCGCTAACAATCGCCTATTCGCACCATTATGTTTATTTAATCCGCCCTGTTTAGCTTCCTGAAGGAAGGACTTGCCATAGTCGTAGCATTGAAATATCTTTATTTATTTAGCAGGAGGAGAGAGAATATCTATCCCCTACACATGGAATATCGATCCCCTTGACGAAACGCGATGCTCGACAAGGAAATAAAACGCATGATGTTAGATTGTTTCCTCGTCGCGCGTTGCGTTTCGTCACGAGGAATCTCCCCATGTGGCGGGGGTAATTCTGCTGGAGTTTGTCCTGTTTTTACTATAGTGATGTTAGAAATCTGGTGCAAACTCCGATCCACAGCTTCCCTCTCTTTGGCTTTTAGTTCGATTTGAATGTGTACCTCCTTTACCGAATTGCGAGGCAGGACTTGAAGTGCCTTTTTGTACATGTGACAAGAGGCATGGCCCTTGATATGACGCCTGACGAATCAGACCCTGCCGGAATAGGCCCACCTCCGGCCAATCTAGTTGAGGTTGTCGAAGGATAGATATTATTCGCGAAATATTCTGCTTTATAATGCAAATGGATCAATTTTTTGACCGCCACAGTACTTAATTGGTACTTAAATAATTATCTCCAGTGTGTTCTGATTGTGAACACAAATTTTCCAGGACATTTTCAAGCTGACCGAAAATTTTTAGAAACTCTAAACGATTATCTTAATGAATTTGCTATATATTTAATGTTTGAAATGTTAATGTAGATGGAATGTGAAGGGGTTGCTATAAGGTTTAGGGATAATAACGATCAATACTTTTTTACTTACAATTCGATACTCTACCATATTTTGGTATAAAAAATATAGTATTCGATTAAAAAAAAAAGTTGACCTTCGAATCTCCGAAATGCCTCCACCAATAAAAAAATTAACGCAGTACATAGTGTGCCCTTTTAACTCTTTAAGGCTCAGGAATTCAAAAAATAAAATGACCAATGCATAGGAATTTTTTTTAGTTTTAGTTCAATAAAGTTGGTTTATATTTATTCACTAAGTTATATAATAATATACATTTCTGAGGTGGGATAAAAAATATCCCACCATGCATCTTCACGTATCAAAGAGGTGAACACTTTTCACCCCATCGTGCCTCAAAGAGTTAAACCATATAATTTTTGTATGTAACATTCTTTCGTTCAACGCATATTTTGGAAGTGCATAAAGTGAATACCGGTGCACACGTTACGTGGACCACCTTCTATACCCGAGCCGAAATATTGAACCTCATAGTACCCATCATTTATGAATTAGAAGTACAAAAATAGATCTAAATTCAATGTAAAATAATATTCCATTTAGCGCCTACAAGTGGCACAAATTTCCCTTTATGCCATCTTAAGGCGCAAAGCAGGACATCAATTTCAACCTCCGTTAAGGATTTACATCTTATCCAGCTATTAATGTTATTATTCTTCTTCTTATAATTATTTATAATTATAATTATTATAATGGATTTCTACTCGTTTGCAATTATAACTGTACCACTATTCGATTTAATGTGACAACTATAATTACAAACAAATAAAAGTTCATTATAACGTAATGGTATTAACTAATTTATATCTTAAAAGTATACATGCATATTGATGTAAATTGAAATGTTATTTATTTACTTACATTACCCCAATAATAACACGAATAATTATGATGAGTGTTATATATATTTTATTTTCTTTCTTTCAACAAATCTTATATTTTTATTTCATGTTTTAGTTATAATGACATATAGTCCATAGAGTCATATAAGATTTCATGACAGCTCGTGATTAAATTTGATGTTTGTTGTCCCGATGATTCGGCGTATTCATTAGAAACAAAAATTAAAATTATTATTTAACCTATAGGAGGAGTAACAGGTCCAATTCAGGGGATAAAGGTTTTGGTGATAGCTGAATAGGAGTATTACTTAACTAAGAAGGAGTTACAGATTGAAATTAGAAGTTTTAGTATTGAAAAGTATCATATTAGGTTCAAATAGGAGTAAATACCATGAAAATAGGTTCAATATTTCGACTTGGGTATGTATTCGACCAACAAACATGTCGATACCATTTCCTCGTTGAAGCAAAGTAATATCGAACAAAATCGAATTCTCCTATAACAC
Organism: Cerceris rybyensis; assembly: GCA_910591515.1. Lineage (NCBI taxonomy): Eukaryota > Metazoa > Arthropoda > Insecta > Hymenoptera > Crabronidae > Cerceris > Cerceris rybyensis. Next base: position 1,313,645 of record OU342789.1, read on the forward strand.
CATCAAAAGCTAAACTCGTCAGGTTAAATCCAATGGAACGAGTTGCATCTCACTGGATTAATTCAGGGGGTCTCTGTGCACGAACAGTGAAAGCGTATTGCACAATAATCTCGTTCGTGTTTGCTGATCAGCGGTGATGTAACCGTTTTCCGATCGGCTTGTTTATCGTCATTTGGCCTGAAGCCGATAGGACTCGCTTCTTCCTTTGTATGTATACAGCAGATTCCCTGTTTTATAAGCCGCCAAAGCGAATCAGCCGATGAATCAATTACATCCGTGTTGTTCTCACGAGAACTGCATCGACGATGCTTCTAACGGTGCAAAATTGGTTCAATTAATTTTCACAGGCTGGACGCTCGCGTGCAAGTGCATTAACGTAATTTCGGTATTTCCTGTTTACTTTCTAGCCGTCACGTTTTGGCTCATGTTTCGGAATAGCTGTTTCGGTAATTACTTGTAAACGTGCTTGGAAGTTATAAGCATAGTTTAGGAGATTTTTCGATTTTTATTAAACTGAAATTTAATTAGCGCGTTAGAGACTAGCAGATAGGGGTAGATTACTTCATTATGTTTGTTTGAGAATAAATTGTTGAGAATTAATATAGAAGCATTTTTGAAAGGTAACAACGTAATTATTATTAACTTAATGATAAAATAAAAAGGTAGAGTGTTGCAGATTGATTAAATAATGGCAATTTAGTTGCATTGAGGAATAAACTGATTATAGATAAAAGTCTAATTTCGCATTGTAATTATAAATCAGCAACTTTTTATTATTTAAAACCAGTATATAAATGATGTTATCTTTTATAGATCAGCATATTTAATTGTAAATTTTTAACATTAATTTTTACAGTCATATGTAACCAAAGTGATGTTATTTTAAAGTCATGAAATTGCAGGTAACGCCATATTGTAAATTAATATCTAATATTTATTTCACTTTATTCGTAGAAATGACTCTTTGCAACGTAAAATGGTAACTAGACTGATTGTGAGTTAAGATATTTCTCTTTTAATTTAAAACGTCAAATAATTTCGTGCAATTGTTTTATTAGTCCATACATCTGTATAACAAGTAACAAAAAAATACTTTGTTTAATTTAAGAAGTAATAAGTGTATTCTATTATTTATCTTGAATTCTATCGTTTTAAAAAATGTTTTAGAAAATTAAATCTTTCTTATACATTTTACTAAAAAATATTAAAGTAATTCGGCGCAAAAATGGAACTATATAAATAATATTTCAAATAATAAAAAGGATACTTTCAAATCATAACCGAGAAAAACGTAGAAAAAACTTCATACGAAAATTTTCCAGATTCCACAAAATTAGGAGAAATTTTTTTCCCATATTTTCGAATTCCAAGCACGTAAGAAAACGTCTTGAAGTATTCTCATGCAACTGACAGAAAAATATGTTTTCTCGCAGTTATCTCTGCTTATCTGTTACATATCCCTTTCACAAAACTCGTTCCTTTACAAACCAAAGTACTTTTTAAGGTATTCAGCACGGATGATTGCCTCGAGCTGAACTGGTTCTTAATGAGGTGTACCTACCTCGAGGCGAAGCATTTTCGTTTCAGTCTTTCCTGTTTTTTTATATTCACAGAGTATGACAGAAGTATGTACCTCTAGAAGGTACAATCTATGAATTAATTACCTTATGCAACGTAGTCACGGCGAACTATTTCTCCTTCTATTCAAACTGAGAAGAATTTAGAGCGGCAGACAATGCAATATATGTACTTCTAACTCACTATCAGTCGTAAATTTGTTTAACCCTTCAAGGATGACAGACGCATATATTTGATCTGAGAAAAAATTTGATTATACTTCGTTGGTGCATCTATACACGGCTGGTGTCGAAAAAATTGAAATATAAATGTTGAAATATGATAATGCAAATAGTAACATAACTGTTGCTTACCGATCTAATTCTTTACGATATAATAGCCAAATATCACTAACAATAAACTTGATTCAGGGTCCATACGGAAACTGTTACTTATCTCCAATTCCGTCATCACTTTTCTTTCAAAATATGCTTTGAAGACCTTCGATCTTAACAAAAGTCACCGGAAAAGCGATCGCCCTTTTGGATCCTTACTCACGAAAAGTCGGGATCATCCGAACCTTCCACCACACTGCTCAAAAACCTTTAAAAGATCAGTCTTGTTATCAAAATCAGAGCCTTAAGTTAAAATTCCGAATGCGACAATAGTATTAGGGGAACCGGAAAGTAATGTCGTTTTTTTACATTAAATTTAAACAAATAAATTTCTCTCAAGTTTTAATTTTTAACGAATGCCATAACCATTCTCGTTATCAACAACCTTTTTCCATCTAGTGTACAAATTTGCAATACCGGATTGATAAAAATCAATTGGTTTTTGAACAAACGACGATTTTAAAGAAACGACGTTACTTTTCGGTACCCCTAATATTTTCGAAATTGAAGTGCTGTAAACCACTCACGGAATACAACATAACTTCTATGTATCAACGCTTTGATTTTCTGATGAAAAGGTTGTTTTAAATAAGTATATATAAATCGATAATAAATGATTATTTCTCATATTCAAAACAAGCCTCCGGCCGCAAAGGGTTAAAAGGAATTAATGCTAAATGGTGTCCATTGATATATATGTGGGATTTTTGGCTGAAGTAGACTTTGTGTTTTTTTAAAATCGTATATATTTAATAATATAATGGTAATATATTCGCATCACTACATCATCATATCGCAGATCATCACTTCGCATCGTCTCGACTCATACTGCGTTTTTTCGCCACTGATCTCTCCTGCTTTCATTCGATCTGCTTTCATCCACAGCTAATCATGCGTCATTTTCTCATACTCTCATCTCACATTTATTTCATTCCACCATTCGCACAATAACAATCCTATATATATAACGTAAACATTCTTAGAACTGCAATTATATTAAAGTCAAAGCAAAGTACTTATTGTTAGAGAAACGTGTTACACTGCAACTTTCGTTTTTGTAAAAAAACAGTTGAAAAAATTGTTGTTTTACGTTGATCATACTTATCATAATTATTGACTTTCACTGAAGTACATTTGACATATTCTATTATTTAAACTACTTAAAAAAAGGGTATTTTGCAATTCGCTGAACGCATTATTCTTGCCATATGTTGGATACTGAAAAAATTTCGTGTGCTTTTGTATTTCCATTTTTTCTATGACACTTTTACAACGTCTTACAAGCCTATATATATATATATCCCTTTCTTCAAAGAATTGTGGATTTTATACCGACACTAATAAATTGATTACCGTCTAGACCACGTCATTAATTATGAAATTTTCATTTGATAATGAAATTACATTGCAAATGCGTTTTGCTGCATTTGCTGTTGAATCTTCAAATTTGAACTCATAAAGTAAGAAATCACATGTCAAACTTTTTGTTGCTCGTCTCTAATTTGACATAAACTATAAACAATGGAGTTTTTAGACTATTGAAAGCTGCACATCATGTAACATATACCAATAAAATAAAGATTGCCTGAAATTCATTGCGCAAAAGAAAACCGCACGAACTTTTCCCGGTACCTAAAATCAACAAAGTTACTTTCTATAACGTCAGTAAATGCTCCACTGATTTACTTTTTACATAACATTTCGCCAAACAAAATTTCTATGACACTTTAATATGTAATAACTAGACTGCGGATGTTTATGCAAATTTCGAGTTTCACAAATGCAGGTGAGACAGGAAAACCTATCTAGGGATTTATTGCACTCAATAAATATTACAAACAAATACCATACTTTGGATATTTTAGATATATTTTTATATTATGTTCTTTTTGTATATTTTAGCGGTATTTAATTTGTCATAAATGGATAAAAATCCGCAGTATAGTAATAACAAAACAAATAATTGTAACATGAAAAAGTATTTAACTTATTACAAATGTGAATTTCTATCGTACAGGTATATCCGAGGTAACAGCAATGGTGAACACAAAATTTGCTGATCCCAGGGAGGATCACCCCGACGTACAATTAATATTTGGTGGTTACTTGGCGGACTGCGCTGAGACCGGAATGGTCGGTGAGAAGAAGGGCACAAATCGCAGTATCTACGTCATACCGACGTATTTACACCCCAAAAGCCGTGGATATCTTCGTCTACGAAACAACGATCCCCTTTCTAAGCCTCTTATATATCCGAAGTATTTGAGCCACCCAGACGATGTGGCGGGTCTCGTCGAAGCTATTAAATTCGGTATCAAGTTATCCGAAACGGAAGCCCTCAAGAGGTATAATTACTCGTCCAATAAATTTAGATTAAAAGTTCTATTCCTCCAGTCACTTTTACAGTAATTCTCAATTCCTTTAATTCCTTAGGACTCTACTTATTATGATTCAACTATAACTACATACTATGTACTCTTAATGAATCAGCTTCTCATAATATAAAAGGATACTACTTATCATACAGCGCTAAAGAGATGTCTCAGAAGACTCGACAAGACAAAATAGTGATGTTTTATTCAAAAACATACATCACAAGAATCATGTTCCTTTCATTTGAATGATTAACCCTTTAGCCTACGACTACGCGTGAGACTCGTAGTGCGGAAAATGGAATAGGAAATTTTTAAGATTTCCAAAAACTATTAAATTGACAATATCAGCCAATCACGAAACGCTCTCATTATTTCTGTACTATTAATATCACGTTCAGTTATACGAAATATCAGAAATCAATGAAACCTTTTGATTCTAACAATGTAACATTGTAAGAATTAATTTTAAGTCTTTGCAAGCCCCATCAGAAAAGAAATCGTAGGCTAAGGGGTTAAGAGGGTCATCCTATGTGACAGCTATCTTTTTTCGCTCCTTTTGAGAATTTTTTTAATGAACCATTAAAATCCACAATCTTGGAATTTTTATTACATGTTTATTGATATTTTTGTAGTCTATTAAAATTTTTACAAGCAAAAATAACGACTTTAACTGGCTTTACACAGTTCGAAAGACACTTATGTATTTTTTAAGATTGCCATGATTCCAGAAGTTTCGCTCATCTGACATAAACCAATGAAACGATATTTTAATTTGTCAATTTAAGACTATCGCCTGAACCTGAATAATTCTAAGATCTGGAATAGTTTTGTTTCTTTAAGCTGAAAACGCCGACAAAATATGACGATACTTGCAACTCAGCTTTTAAAGCTGGGCGAAATCTTCAATTTCCGATATTTTCAAATTTACAAATTAAAATGCCGTTTGATTCTTTTATGCCATATGAACGAAGCTTCTGGAATAATGGCAATCTTAAAAAATACATAAGTGTCTTTCGAACGGTGTAAAGCCAGTTAAAATTGTTAATTTTGTTTGCAAAAATTGTAATAGACTACAAAAATATCAATAAACATGGAATAAAAATTCCAAAATTATACATTTTAATGGTTTGTCAAAAAAATTCCCAAAAGAAACGAAAAAAAAATAGCTTTCACATGGGATGACCACCTTAAATAACACTTACATTCTTGTAAAACCTTCTTCCGCAAGACTTCTTTCCAGCACCGCATTATAATAGGTCAAAAAAAAAGTTCGTGGCGTTTTTTCCAATAGATTTCTAGTCGACCGGTTATTGAAAAAATGGATGAAATTTTCGAAAAAATTGAGGAAGAATGGCACGCATCAACCTATGACATCGCTTCAGAACTAAAAATCGACCAAAATACAGTTCTAAACCACTTAAATAAGACTGGGTACAAAAAAACTCTCGATGTTGTGTACCTCATGACTTAAGAGCAAAAAATTTAATTGGCCGTGTTTCCATCTGCGAATCGATGATGAAACGAAATGAAATCGAGCCATTTTTTAAGAGACTGATAACGGGTGATGAAAAGTGGATCACGTACGACAATAATCTACGAAAAAGATCGTGGTCCAGATTGGTGAGGCTGCACAAATGGTAGCAAAGCCCGGATAGACGTGTCGTAAGGTAATGCTTTGCATATGGTGGGACTGGAAGGGAATTGCGCATTACGAGCTGCTTCAACTTGGCCAGACGATTGATTTAAATATCTACTGTCAGCAATTAATGCAATTAAAACGCGCAATAGAGATAAAACGGCCAGAACTCATCAATAGGAAAGGAGTTGTCTTCCATCACGACAATGCTAGACCGCGCACCTCTTTAATGACTAGACAAAAATTGAGAGAGCGGGGTTGGGAAATTCTAATGCATCGGCCGTATGGTCCAGATCTTGCCCCTTCCGATTATCACCTATTTCGCTCTCTCTAAAACTCTTTTAATGGGGTAAAGGTGGCTTCAAAAGAGACCTGTCAAAATCACTTAGATCAGTTTTTCGCCCAGAAATCACAGAAGTTCTACAGTGATGGCATAATGGTTTTACCAGAAAAATGGTAAAAGGTTATCGATCAAAACGGCACATATTTATTTTAATAAAGTTCATTTGAAATATAAAAAAAATGGGTTTGAATTTTGGTGAAAAAACGCTACGAACTTTTTCCTTGACCTAATATATCTGTTGTCAGAATTTTCTGATTCATATTTGCTTATAAATATTAATTGAAATTCCCATCACCAGGTACGGATTCGAATTGGACCGCACACCAGTGAAGAATTGCGAGCATCTGAAATTTGGTTGCGATGCATATTGGGAATGTGCTGTAAAACATGACACAGCTCCAGAAAATCATCAAGCAGGTTCCTGCAAAATGGGACCAGCAGATGATCCCTACGCTGTTGTTGATAATCAATTAAGGGTTCGAGGAGTGCGCGGTGTCAGAGTGGCGGATACTAGTATCATGCCGAAGGTCACTTCCGGTAACACGAACGCTCCTGCGATTATGATCGGTGAACGAGCTGCTGACTTCGTTAAGAGAACCTGGATTGGTTGAATGTACCTCTTTCGCAAAGTACAGACTCGAGAATCAAACAATCTTTGTTTAATGAGAGAAATTTATAATTGGACGCTGTAGAACTGCGAATTTGTCAATTCGTTGAATCTGCTGAACGAGAAAATTATATAATTTGAACTGTGAAGTTAACTATGATACTCATTTAAACATTGAATTAAAATATGATATATAGTTATATAGTGATATTGAAAAGGAAATTTTCAGATTGCTTAAAATTGACTTTCATTTACAAACTTGATTTTTTCTGAATTTCTTCAATTTGGCGAAAGAGTTAAACATTTCGTTATTTTAATTAATTGAATGACAGTATTATTTGTATGATCGAAAAGCTTGCAGAGAATTTGAAGTATTCATTAATGAATAGTAATATTTTCAAATATGATTGAAACTTTCTTCCAGGATTCTTTGAAAGAAGCTTAGGTAGCGCTGAGCGCATTTGATTATTGTAGGAGGAAAGTCATTTGATTTTTAACAGTTTTACTGTAATGCCTTTGTAATTTCAATATAATTTTATTTTCTAACTGTTTTTCGGGTCTAATTAGAATTCTGCCTAATGGGTGGTTAAAAAGTACAAAATTTTACGTTATGAAATTGATTTATCAGGAAATATTGTGACTGCAGCTACCTCAGCTTTGAGCCTTTATGAAAAAGAACATCTAAAGTATTGTAAATAGTTTAGAAATTATAATAAAGTCATAGTACCATTCACCTGGAAGAAGGCGTATGAATAGAGATTTTTATTTAAATAATAACTGTACCCGGTCACGCGTAGTTGTGGCTCAGTCTGGTTACATGTATTTACCTGTCCCAGGTGCGACATCTATATAATAGGTACATAAAACACTCACGTATTCGAATACAATGTTGTGTCAAAATTCCAAACAAATTGATGAAGAACTTTCAGAGATTTAAGATTCTAAACAAACGAATATACCTCATACTTCTCTGACGAAGTAATAACTATTTTTCCGCGTAAAATAATTGATATTCGTTTTTCAAATTAAATGTTTTTTAAACTTAAACATCAGCTTTTTTGGGTAATTTGTTTACACAAATACATCTTAAATAGATATATACGTGAAAGATGTCATATTACAAGAAATATGTATAAAAAATAAAACTTCAGAAAATTGTATTAAAACGATAAGCCAGACAACATAAAAATTACAGAAAAAATGAAACCGTGCTTCACTGAAAATAAAAATCATTATGTAATTTTTAATACTCTAGTTTTAAGAACATTCTCTTCAAGTATTGTACAATGCTTTTGAGAATAAATTGTAAGAATAGCATTTTTACAGTTTATTATGACTTAAAATTAAACTAATACGATACAAATTAAGTTCCACCATTATATGTAACACATACATACTGTCAACGTTCGATCCTATAAACGTAATCATAGGTAGACTAAGTTGTTCACCAATTATGTAATAAAAAAAATAGGAATAAAAATTACAATTCTGCAAATGCATAGTTTGTTAGATTATGTATTTTACAATAGTTTTAATACGCACGTTGTTTTTTATTAACTTTAAAGAAACACCAATTGTATGATTGGCTTTGCTAATAATAAACCGTACATTTTGCAGGATTTCAAATAAAGGAATTTATTTACATATATTAATAAAGTACTCCGGAAGCTGTTAATTTTAATCTTCAGAAATGTCTAAGGAATGTGAACCTGTATAGAAAATTCGTGTTAGATAAATAACTTTTCAGAAAAACGTAAAAATATAACGTTGTAAGTTCGCTCATTTGTACTTTTTCAAATTTTGACAGTCATTTGTAACTATTTACAACAATAAATTTTAATAACTATATACAGTAAAATATTCGGCATGTTTTCCTCTATTTTTTAAGACCAATTTTGACGTCGTCGCATTTATACTTTTCGCGTAATACCTCATTTACTGCCAAAATTGGTAAAAAGTGTTTTTACAAAAACTTGTTTTACTAAAAAACTGAGGCTGATGTAGCAATTCTGCCAGCGGATTCGCGTTTAGGATGACCAACTTTACAAGGATCAACCGTGGGACATTCGAGAAAAAAAATCTGATCTCTATTTATCAGTTTTTCATAAGTTCACAATTTCCCATTACATTTAATAGGTAATCCTTCTTTATTTTCCACTTAATGTTCCCTCAGAATACAAACTCCATCATATATTTACGATATCGCTTAGCAATACTTAAATATTATATAACATTTTGAACACAGAAGAAATTAATACTTTTTAAAAGACTAGATTTTGCTCCTATATTAGTTTAAAGCATGCAAGAAACTTAGGAAATTGTTTCTAACATATTTACTCATTACAATTATTGCTAAAATATCTAAAAATGTCCAATAATTCATTATCTCATAAATTTCTAAACGTAGTCAGTAATTTTTACTAAACTTGTACTATATATAAACAAAACAACATAGGACATTGTTTAACACATCGACTCGTATCCAAAGCTATTCGTATCGATGAATGTTTTGACTATTTTTTTTTTATTTTTAATTATGTCCACTATCAGATATAATACCTCTGATTTCTTTTATAATGTTTTGCAGAGCGGAACAAGAACAACTAACCACAAACTCGATATTGCATTGTACCCTGTAGTCACCCGATTAGGGGTTGCAGTTTAACACTTTACAGGAATAGATTTGTTGGAGTCCTATCGAATGATATGCACCGAAGTAAATTGAGTTTGAAACCATTTTACCATGCTTATTTGACTAACCATATTCTTACGATTTCAAGTCATAAATATTAACATTAAGACTTTAATGGCCGCTCACACAACATGTGTGTGATGCTACTGCCGAAAATGATTGCCTACTACCACACTCTCTGTGTGATGAGTTATAAATGTAAACAAGTGTGGATATTGCTATTGACTTCGTAGTTCATCGTTATGTCTCTGATCTTATAAAATCTTCTCTCAATTTTAATAAACTTTTTTTAAATTAACTGTTCAAAAATATTGCCGGCCCCTGTCAACGTTTGACTGCGTAGACGTGCGGCCACCAAAGTGTTAACGTTTAACCAACTGCTATTGTTCGAACAGTCTACCCACTTTACAAGGTTTGCTTCAGCTTATCGTTAGATTTCGGCTTATATTGCCTAAAGAAAATTACAATGTTACTGAAAATTACTAATAATCTTCATCGATACCTTAACCCCTCAGCCTACTATAGTGCACTCGAATAGTAAATTTTTTAATTTTGTATAACCTATAAAATTGAAAATATCAAGGAGAAACGACACGATAAAATTGTTTCTATAATATTAATAACGATAAATTTATATTTTAGCAATTTAATTCTATACCTTTGTGGAAGAAGTCACAAAAGAAGTCGTAGGACAAGGGGTTAACACTAGAACTACCAAACCAGTCAAAATGACTGGTACTCAATTTTTTCAAAAAATTCTCCAAGTTTAAATAAGAGTCATAGAATAAATATTCTACGTCTATATCAATAAACATAAAGCACTCAATCGATCAAATTCCCCCTTTTTCAAAGTATTTATTTAATTTATTAAAATATGATAGATTTAAGGCCGGTAGTTCTAGTGTTAATAGAGTTCTACCGCAATAATAAATAAATTATTAATTGCCATGGCAGCTAATTAATGGACTTAAAGTTCAAAAACATTGGCGTCTAAAAGTCTATTCAGAGGCTACCGGTCAGTAAAGTGTTAATATCTAGACCTCCATTGGAAATATTTTAATACATCAATGTTGCATTGCAATCCCCTCATAAACCTTGATTGCATTTGTACATCCTTCGAATTTTCTGAATATCCCTTTTACTGAAACCTTCTCTTTGGCCAAGTTTACCTCTGATGTCACCTTGGAAAAATCCATCGGCGACAGTAAAAATGCCCATTGGCTTCTGAAATATCAAGGAATACCATCAATAACAAACACGATCTCAAGCGACTGAATATCCTTTTACATTTTACGTGCTTTCAATAACATAAATTCTCCAGTTCCACTTTTTAAGTTCAATAATGTAAAACACTTTCAGTTGCGAACAATTCAGTACCTGCGTGCTATAATATCTGTGAAAAATTGGTAGGAAGTTTAAATATGTCTTAGGTATTACCAACGATCCTTACCTACAATCCTTTGAAATTGGTTACCTTTGGATTATTATGCAAAAGAAAACATTATCGTGAAAATATTTTACTGATACAGAACGAAACAGAAAAATTGTGGTACACTGGAAATCGTGAAGATAAATGTAGTACCACTCACTTTTGGTATTATAGTCGGCTGACCATTTTTGGAGAACGCGTAGGAAGAGTAATGCATGACACTTCCGTAATCGTATCCAATGCCAAAATCGTTTGTGGTCTCTCTGGAGACTTTTTTAAAATTCCTATCATAACCTGCACAAATAATTTACATCATGCTTAATAACAATGTACTTGTTTAAAAATCTTATGAATAAATTTGTTTTTCAAATCATACTAATAATTAAAGATGAACTATAAATAAACAATGATAATTAAAAGAAATATATTGCAATCGCTAAATAATATATATCGTTTAACGTATTTCAGTAACACAGGTTCGATAATTGTTATAGAATGTGCGAATTGGTAAATACATAGTGTTTATATGAAGGATATCTGGGTGTTATGTCGTCTATGAAGGTAAAGTCTCGGCCTCGCAATTTATAGATCTGATTATGAATTCAAATTCTTCACCATCTTTACGAAATTTTGCCAAATTATTATTTAATATATCATAGGTACGGTGGTTTGCAGCCCACCTAAAACAGTAGGTCCAACTTGAAATGGCAATCAACACATTGGGTGCCACGGGGGTCAATGGTGACTGGCACTATTTAATTCTGTGAATTTCATGTAATTTTCAAATTGCAATATTCATAAAGTTCTAACATATCGAATATTTAAATACTGGCATTAAAATTACTAAGGTCTGATAAATATCTATTCGTTAGTGTCTTTAACCCTTTCCTTACGGCAGTCCGCTCCGCTGGAGTGACGCCACCGAACGGGTCACCGCGCCACGAAGTGTGCACTTTGTTCGTCAGTAGTCTTCGATATTCGGGCTAAGGTTTTTCAACGCCACTTTGTGATTGTCTTGTATGTACACTTTTTTAAGAGCTACATAACAACTGTTTCATCGTATTATAGGAAAAACATGAAAATGAGTATATTGTATGAATATTCAGTTATTTACATATTTGAAAATTTTGCTATTATATTATTATAAGTAAAAATGCAATTTGGGGTACTTAGACATTAAATTATTATATTAAATTATAAATTATATCTATTATATATAAATTACGTCGATTATAGTCAACAGCCGTACACACAGATCGTCGCGCGGTCGCCGCCTATAGGCTGCACCCGTAATGAAAGGGTTAAAGGTTCGATTTTATAAAATTTGTTTATAAATTACTTAAATTTACCTTATAAAAGATGTGATTTTAATAGAAAAAGTTTCACTTCAGTACAAATAATGAAAATAGCGAAATCCCGGTGGCGTTCAACACGTTAAAGCCGAAAAATACAAGAGGAAGAAAAAAAATTATCTATCACAAAATTGTCTTCCTTTAGGTGCGATCAATTTTATTATATTGGGATTGTTCGGAAAGTTCATAGTGTTTTTGAAAAATGGCACAATTAAAGCTTTTTATGACTGTCATTTGTTATTAATGTTATTTTGTAAAAGCATAACATTAAAAATCATAGTTTCAGACATTATTCAGAACAAAAGGCAAAAAAATTGATTAGTATTTTGTGCATATAACAGTGTTAGGAATATGGAAAACAGAAAAGTACATTTCTGAAATTTAATATTTTATTATTATAATAAAAGTAAAAACGCTGTTGAAACTAAAAGGCAAATATGTGCGGTTTACGGAGATAATGCTGTTGGTGATAGCACTGTCAGAAAATGGTTTTCCTAGTTTGGAAGTGGTAATTTTTGTTTGGAAGATGCAAAGCGCTCTGGTCGACCATCCGTTATTGATGAAGACGCAATTATGTTGTTAGTAAAAAATAATTCACCGGCACACAACTCGCGACACTACTGAAATATTGAAAATACCAAACAGTACCGCATCTGAACATCTTAAACAACTAGGGTTCGACAATTGTTATGACGTATGGGTACCGCATAACTTAACGTACAAGAATTTAAAGTATCGCATCTCTGTATGTGACTCTCTGTTAAAGCGCAACAAAACCTGTCAATTTTTCAGACAAGTGATTACAGGACATGAAAAATGAATTTATACAATAATGTTGTAAGAAAAGATCTTAGAGAACTGCAGAAGAATCCGCATTAGTAACGCCAAAAGATGCATTGCATTCGAAGGAGGTATTGCTCAGTGTATGGTGGGACTGGAAGAGTATTATTTATTACGATCTTTTAAACAGTAAAGAAACTCTTAATTCTGATAAATATTGTGCCCAAGTGGATCAATAAAGGCAGCAATTTTAAAAAAACGGTCCGAGTTGACCAAAACGAAGAATGTCGTTTTCCACCAAGGAATCGCTAGACAGCATGTATCGATGAAAACCCGACAAAAATTATTGGATTTCGTTTGCGAAATTTTACCCCACCTACCCACCCTACTCGCCAGATCTAGAACCATCTGATTATTATTTATTGAGGTTTAAACAACATTTTTTTAATGACCAAAAATTTAGTAGTCTGGAGGCTTGCAAAATCGTTTAAAGCGGTTCTTTGCTAAGAAAAATCAAAAGTTTTTTGGGAAGCGGATCATGAAGCTACCTCATAAATGGCAAAAAGCAATTGATAGATATAGTGCATATATTATTATATGAAGTATTTATTTTCCAAAAGTTTATCAAGTTTGAATATCAACCAAGTAACGCTACGAACTTTCCGAACGTCTCAATACATATATTGTCAATTAAAACAATCACCATTAATCGTATTAGTTCATTGTAAAATTCGCTATCAAATAAAGAAGATATATATATATTGTAAATAAAACTGATATACATCTCTCTAAAACTGCACACTATGATTTTCAGCAATCTGTACCTTATTACTTGTGAAAACATTTCATTGATTTACTCATACTGTATAAGTAAATACCTACCGTTTAAAATATTGTTCCATTGTATAACAACGAAATTATCTCTTTCATATCTGCTCTGTTCGTGTAGAAATCCAATGGCGTGCATCAGTTCATGGATCACCGTGCCCTTCTTCGCCAAACAACCAGGAACCTGAAGATTCACGTCCTGCCAACCTCCTATTCTTCCCACACTGCTCCAACAACCGCTGTTGCCGGCAGTAATCCTGATGTAATCATTCTCTTCGCCACAGTAAGGTTTGAATCTGATACACGTGTATTTATGGAAATCGTTGATGGCCTCGTAAATCAATTTACGCTGCTGGGCGCCTGGGAAAAGGATAATCGTGTACGACTATTTCTACTTTTGCTACGTTCGAATCATCTTTCTTATTAATTATGAGATTTTTCCTCGTGATAAAGAATTGATTTAGTGAAGGAATGCTATTAATGTGATTTATGGATCTAACATTTTTTCACTGTTTATTTGATTTAGGTTTATTTGATTTACCGAAGTATTATCGTGAATGAAATCAATATACAAGGATGTTTTAAGAGGAACGAACTGTTTCAATAATTTTTCCCATGCTCAACTAAACACTTACTGCTAGAACTATTATTTTTGTCAAATTCATTGCTTGCTTATCTTATGAATTTCATTTCACACTGTTATTGTGAGACAGTATAGAAGTTAACACTTTACCGACCGGAAGCCTATTAATAGACTTTTTGGACCCAACGCCTTTGAACTTTTAACTAATTAATTGGTTGCTACTCCAATTAATAAATTATCATTTATCATTGCGGTTACCTCTGTTAACACTTTATCGACCGGTCATGGTTGAGGCTGCCACTCAGTAAGTACCGGCTTAGTCGCGCCCGCATTTACTCCCAGTACCGGCTAAATTTTCGCTATTAATTGTGTTGCGCTTAATCCTTTTGTTTCAAAGGAATGTAATTTTATTGATATTTATACTTTATTTTGCATTTGTTTTATATAATTTATTGCCTTTCTAACTTACATTCATAAAATAAATTCAAGGTAATAGTAATTCAATTTTTTAATATTTCTTCAGAGTGTGGTATCTCTCGTAACAGTCACCCTTATGTAACGGAATATTACAAAATTTACATACGAAACATATTCGACTTCTTATCTTTTTCGAGCGTTTATAGAAGAATCATGCTATCACTATCACTGCTTTCACCATCACTGTCTCTTTCTGAATAACTGCTATAGTCTGACAAAGCATCTAAGCAGAACTCTTCTTCTGCACGGTCTTTATCCATTAGAAACGGTAAAAAACTATTATAATTATAAAGATATGGATAGGTCAGTATAGAGCTACTGCAAAACAGTAAATTCCACTGTAAGGGCGGCAAATAATCAACGATGTTGACGCCGCGTAATTATAAAAACAACAACAACAATCCACTGTACGAAAACCGTCGATCACTAAAAGCCGATTAATAGGCTACCGGTCGATAAAGTGTTAAGGACTCAGTGACGAGAATTTGTAATTTTCGAATAGATGTCTGTATCAAGGAAGTATTTGTGACCAAGCGATCGGTCAGAAGGGGGTAGGTTGTTAAAAAAATACCGGTCGGTAAAGTGTTAAGTAGAAATTGGATCTTTTTTAGAGAAAAATATTAAACTTTGAGGGATTGACAATATATAAATATTATGAATACCAATTTGTAAATTAATTCATAGGTATGTAAGTGAACATAATGTGAGTTTTAATAATAGTGTAGAATCTCTCATATACAGGGTGTCCCGTAACTGGTGGTACAACCGAGCGTGGGATGATTCTACGTGAAAAACTGAATCAAAAATATAGAATAAAATTTTTTCATATGACGCTTCGTTTTTGAGAAAAATAAGTTTGAAAATTTATCGAGTATTATATATACTCACAGTATTTCGGAAACTAAAGGTCCTTGCTCGATCAGTATAAGGAGATCGTAGAACTGATACAAGAGGTATCATCATCCTGACAATGTTTGTAAACACTGCACGAAATACAGAAATGCTCTTCTACTCGTAAAAGTAAGATAGCGAAATCCGTCGAGCTGAAACGTGGATCCAGTGCCCGTGTACTCGATAAATTTTCAAACTTATTTTTCTCAAAAACGAAGCGTCATATGAAAAAATTTTATTCTATATTTTTGATTCAGTTTTTCACGTAGAATCACCCCACGCTCGGTTGTACCACCAGTTACGGGACACCCTGTATATTTATACTATATACTTTTCTCTATCAATTATATATACACCTTAAACTAACCAATAATATCATAGCCTAAATAACAAAATAACAAAATAACAAAATAACAAAATAACAAAATAACAAAATAACAAAATAACAAAATAACAAAATAACAAAATAACAAAATAACAAAATAACAAAATAACAAAATAACAAAATAACAAAATAACAAAATAGCAAAATAGCAAAATAACAAAATAACAAAATAACAAAATAACAAAATAACAAAATAACAAAATAACAAAATAACAAAATAACAAAATAACAAAATAACAAAATAACAAAATAACAAAATAACAAAATAACAAAATAACAAAATAACAAAACAACAAAATAACAAAATAACAAAATAGAAACACTCAGTAAAATAAAATAACTCTAATAACTCTAATTGCTAATACTCTCCACTAAACTCTCTATATAACTCCACTGTATCTCTCCTCGCAACAAACTCTGTGTCTCAACGCTCTCAACTCTCTCAACTGACTCTCCCAAAATTTCACACTCGCATCCACCCTCGATACTCTTTCTCACAGCATGCATTCTTCGTCTTTCTCACAGCTTGCATTCTCTATTGCACTCACTCATTTTCTCCTTGTCGACAGACTAAATATTCACTCTAACCCTCCAACTCGCCTTCGTCCATATCACGTATTCTAAACATTCACTCTCAAATACACAAAATCCATCCACGCTCACTAACTAAAAGCTATCTGTTATTTTTTATAAAATTACGATACTACAATAGTTTGAATTTTGATACAAATACAGCAGAAATAGATGGATGTTTTGATATCATTAGACTCACTAAAGTATGGGCTGATCATGTATGGTACAATACCACTAGGCCACCGCGCAGAACTAGTTATCAATCCATTTCTCCCAACGGCAGATGGGAAAAGGATATCACCCTCGATGTAAGACCCCATCTCTTCTGGATTAATATCCATGCTCTCGTTCCATTCTGACACTTTTAAACCAATTTCATTGTCCGGCAAACCGTTCATAACATTTTCAATATATCGTAGGTGAACCGCCAGCTCGTCAAAATCGTCAATAGCATGTTCAACATTGTCCCGACTTCGAGTTGGTAGTGCCATCGTCAACGTCACAAAAAGGGAAATCATTAAAACGGTAAATGACATTGTACGATTACAGTCTGACTTGGCAAGATTTTTTAATTACTACTATCTGTTGAGAAAAGAAAATCTTGCAATTATTGAGAGACGTATACAATGTTACACTGAATCTTATAAATTGAATGTAATGTTACAAGAAATTTGTAGAACAAAAAAAAAGAAAAATTTGAATGGACAAAAAACGGGGTTATATGAGAGGCCTTGTGGATTTGAACGCGTCGTAACTATTTTCCACGAGGCAAGTTGATACGCGATATGATATGATAGTACTAGCAAAAATTCGCATGTTCTTCTCTTTATAGCATATATACAAAAGGGTGTGCCCCACCAATCTATCGAATGGCCGCTTCCGTGCGGAAGCAATCAGGGACACTTGCTGATAAGTATGGATTTAAGGTGACAAAAGGTTTTTACTAGGTGCTATTTTATCTTCAGTAGGTGTGGTTAACAAGTATATCTATTATATTCTGATAGTGGTGATGCATATCGGATTTGTATCATCACATTTAAGAAGATTATAAAGACATGTAATGAAGAGCTATGTTAAGTAATATAATTACTATTGAAATATTTTTCGTTGAATAGTGAATAATTTAAGTATTATATGTAAAAAAAAAACGAAATTGCTGTTACATGAATTATTTTGAAGTAATTAATAAAGTTAGTTTTAATTATTATATAACAAGATGAATTTTTTCAACTCTTAAGCCATAATTATTTCTAAATAGTAATGTGCAAATTTTAAGCATTCATTGTAAATGTAGCACGGCTGAAATATACAAAGCAGTATGAAATATAAAAAAAAATATCCAAGAAACAGCATTTGTTGTAACATTTAACGAGTGAAAGCGTCCTTTACTTGAATTTTTTCTTATTAACTAAGTTTATTAAACTTGAAATTTGCATGAACATTCCGAGTGTTATAATTACTGAAGCAGATATATGTATAGATTTTTTTCGAAGAAATTAGCCGATGCATATTATTTTGTCTGGTACTAAAACTTAAATAGAATTAGTAGGTGTCATACATACAGTGATCTGTCTTGTTAACTCTGCAAGGTATGGACTTAAAATCAGGTACCAATGTACAATAATACTGCATGTACCGATACAGAAGTTTTTTCTAATTAGTATAACCATCTTAACTCTTTCAGGCATAATAGATAATAACATGAACTATCATTCTTTTATAAAATTTGAAATATTACTGTTACAAGTTACTCTTCTAATGCTATTATATTTAAACTTGTAGAATTATCAGCTGAGGTAGTCAGTAGCCATCATTTTTTTATGTTTTTCACCATAATATAGTTCATAAACATATATTCCATTAAATTAAATAAGTAATGAAACACTTTTAAACGTTTTATTCTTCTATGCTATAAGTGTCACGAATTCCTCTAAATAATTGTCAATGGGTAAGTTTCAGTCATTCTAAAACTAAGATCTCATTAACCCATTTGCATCACAAGCGTGTATATGTGTGCACTTTTTCTGGTCACTATCATCAAAACGCATTTATGCATTTATATTACGAGTGAATAGCAACACATATGAATAGTCTAAATTATTTATACAACATTCGTCGATTAAAGTACAATATCACTTCTTGAAAGTTAGACTTAATGTAAAGAAAATTGATAGTAAAGATATATTTTTGAATTTGTCATGTGATGCAAATGGGTTAATTAATATAATACGTATATTTATTAATTTTTGTCACAACTCGTGTATGAAGTGAACGTCCTAAAATCGGATACCAATGTACAACAATACTACTCAAATAATAACGTCATTTAACTGAAGCGAATACGGTCGTTGACACCTCTGTGGTAAATGTGTCAAGTACACCATTGATACTATAAGAAGGTATTATTTGCATACTCCCATCACAATATCCGCGACATCGCTCGAGATTCACGGTTCATCGTGTCCTTCGTTCGAATGTAAATTTCAATGAACAAACATTTGTCATCAATTCCTACAACTTGCAGCATCCTTCGAAAGTGTGATTTTGAATATGTAGTCAAGGCCAGGGAGGTTGTATACACTTGATAAGCTCGTAACAGCTTTCTGTTGTCAGTGGCGACAATCATATTTTTCATATAAAATATCCTTGAAGTTCTCTTAATACCCATCGTTTATTGCTCCTTTTATTGATATCTCAATGCAACCGCGTAAGGCACAGCTAAACATTCTTTCGGAATTTTTATTTCATTGCATCTCATTTCTAATCATTTTAACATTTTGTCGGAGTAAAATATAGGAAAATATGAGAAATAACGGAGAATTTTTTAAATACTAGGATTATCGTCTGTGAATTCAATATATTTAATAAAAATGAAAGGAAAAATGAGAGATTCATTCATTTTGCAAAATAAACAGAAATATTAGAGGAACTGCTTCATTCTAAAGCGAATTTAAAAGAATATTAGGAAGGTCACATTTTAATTGCTTTGAGAACTTTATGACAGCATTGATAATACTTACAATAAGAACCAAAAATTTCATAATATATAAATTAGCTACAGTTACATTATACTCACTAAAACTGCATTAATTGGGAGAATTTCTCATTAGTTTTTTGATTGCTATTACATATGCGACATACGTACTATACAGGGTGTTCCAGCCGATTTTGACATATTGATAACTTCGGTATTGTGGCATGTAAGGAAAATGTTTCATGGGAAACATTTTTAAATGGTAATTTAAAAATTTTTAATTGGTAATTTTTAAATGGTATCGAGAAGGGCATAATCTGGTGTCATCAGTTTTTCCGTAGGTGAACGCGTCAAGGACGTATGAAGGTCAACTTTGTTTTTATAAATAGAATGAGGTACTTTTTTATGCATCAAGCGATACAGCTAGATATTCTTTATAAAAAAGTATTGACCTATGTATGTCGAAAAGCTCGAGGAGATATTTCATTTTAAATAATCTAAATACAAAGTGAGCTGACGTGAGCTCTGTTTATCTGTTTATCTGCTGTCACCTGATTTAACGCCACCTGACTTTTTCCTATGGGGTTATTAAAGAGGTAAAACACAAAAGTTTCAACTAAAGTGAGTGATATGAAACAGCACATTATCGATGAATGTGGCAAAATATCAGCCAATTCATTAAATAACGTAGGCCACTCCTTAGTTCATCGATTTCAAAAATGCTGTGATGCAAATGTAATTACGAATTTTAGAATTACTTAAATTGAAATATCCCCTAAACTATTAGCTTTTCGCTATACATAGGTCAGTACTTTTTTATAAAGAATGTCTAGCTGTATCGCTTAATGCATAAAAAAGTACCTCATTCTTTAAAAAAACAAAGTTGACCTTCGTTGTCCTTGACGCGTCCACCTACGGAAAAACTAATGACACCATATTATGTCCCACTTGTTCCCATTTAAGTTTCCTATGAAGCTTTTTCCTTATATGCCACAATGCCGAAGTTATCAAGATGTCAAAATTGGCTGGGACACCCTGTATAAAGGGTGCTTCAAAAGTAGTTGTCATGGCTTCTAGGTGTTATTCTATACCCTTGAATTGATGGAAATTTGCGAAAAAAGCTTGCCCCAAATTTCGCGAAAGAGTGGCAACTTTTTTTTATTAGCTCATAGTATTCATTTAATTAGATACTTAAAATATCTGAGAGGAAGCATGGCTCACATATGAACCGTTCTTAGACAAATTAACTTTTAATTGTGCTTTGACTAGTGAATTTTAGCTGAGTAAGTCAGGCTCCCAGGTTTTCGACCTTTCGGAAAGAAACATACAATATATCCTTACTCGTACGAAATTAAAAAATGGAGGACGTAAATAATTGTAACTGGTTGAACGTCACCGGTATTTTGTAATTTTCATAATTTTTAATGAAGTAAAAATGTTTCTATTAACACTAGATCTATGGCAGGGAAATCTTTTGCACCGCAATAATTTAAATCAGGACTTTGGAAATAGAAGAATCAACCAACAAAGAATATGATCATTTAAGTAATTTGTATATTATAAGATACATTTGAACTATCTACTATACCACGTATCTATAAGTTTGGAAAGCGTTTCTAAAAAGGTAGGAATCCGTCTGTTACGTCTGAGACTAATTTAATTGTAAGACTAACAGACGAGAAAACGGTAAAGATTCCGCGGAAAACTGTGGTCAGTGATGTAAGTCAATAACACAGGATCGGATTCAACAACGCGAAGTTGCGCAAAGGTATGAGGTTGAAGGCGAATAAAAGTTAAAGCTGGAAAAGGTTGATAACTGGAGTGTAAAATATGAAGAAGCTATTGTTATTTTAACGGAGTTGATGTCAACCCTCGGAGATACAGTTCGTGGTTTTGTCACAGTATATAAATATCACTCTTCCCGATTCTGATTCTACTTGCAATAATTGCTTAACATAAATATTGATCATTCAATAATGAATGAACGAACTATTCCAATCAACTACTGAAGAATTAACTGTAACGAAAAAGACTCTAATTAAAATGCAAAAAAGGTGTGTAACTAAAACGTGTATGTTTCTTTACGCATTATTAAGTAGTATAGTGTTATTTTGTATATATATATCTTTAATTTAATTTAATAAGTTCTAGTTAATTTATACACCATCTTCGAACGGCCACCCACTATAAACGAAAAAAGTATCTGTCTCTACGCGCCCGTGTTTTCAAGGGACTTACATCCCTTTCGCATCCCTAGTCTACGGTTTAAAACTACGAACATTTTGAATTCTGATTGGGTAATGAGTCGAAAGAGAAGACTCGAAATAGCTTTGGAATTTTGAGGTAGGGACAGTCACCACCGCTGATCTTATTCTCAGAACATATTCGCGTCGAGGGGATGAAAGAATTGACCGTGAGAACAATTTGTCGCCAATTGCCTTTCGCGATACCATAATTTAGTCTCCTCCTTCGACTCATTTTACGATCTTAACGCATGAAGTATACTTTCTCGTGTCACTTCACGGTTAACAAAGAACGTTTTGGGTTTCAGTCTTGTTACTCGCTCTTAAATTATGGAATTTGTCCCTGAATGTTCATGGGAGATAGAATAAGATTTTTTACGAACATAACACGTCAATTTGAAGACATCCGTAAACCGAGTGTTAACCCTTAACGGTCGTAAATCACCTCCCACGTGACAACAGTACTTTGGCGAGGCGATCGTATGTCACGTAGGTGGTGACGGGTCGAACTCTGTCGAAATTCGCTGTTTATAAAATTCGGCATGATGGTTTTGTCAATTAAACATCAGCAACGGAGCAATTAATACCTCCAGTAAAATGCCAATGCCATCTGTAGTTACTTTTTAACCCTTTGCGCTCCTTGCATTTCTTGCGCCTGTTGGTAGTCTACTCGACGGACTTGTAGGCAATATTTTGTAATCACAGTACTTTGAAAAAAATGCTACAGTTTTTAGAAAAATGATTTTTTATTAACGAGAATTAACTCAAAACCTTAGTTAACGTTATTTTTTTTATAACATAAACGGCAAAAAACCATTTTCATGAAATTTTTGTAGAAGTGTATTAAACATCCATTAA
Organism: Cerceris rybyensis; assembly: GCA_910591515.1. NCBI lineage: Eukaryota > Metazoa > Arthropoda > Insecta > Hymenoptera > Crabronidae > Cerceris > Cerceris rybyensis. Next base: position 1,336,623 of record OU342789.1, read on the forward strand.
TTACTTAAATATTGATTAATAATATAAAATTAGGTTAAGTTAATTTAGCAATATAATAATTTATTTCTTATAAACTTTTCTTGTATGATAATTCAAGAAACAGTCGCCGGCATGTAGACCGGGATTTCTTGTATATGTATCACAATAGAAAGTTGTTTTTCTTCCAGGACCACCAGGAGTTGGACAAACCATACATATTTTGGTCCGTTTAGGGTCACTTCTAATTAGTAATAATTAGAAAATAAAATGTTGTCATTAGTGCTGGTAGTTGGAGTATATCGTCTTTAATTGTTATGGCAATCAGGCTGGTAATTAGAGCGCAAAGGGTTAATATATTAGGCCAAAAAATGAATGAAAAAATTTCATTAGAATAAGAAAAATAACAGTATACTTCAGTGAAACGTACAAGAAAAAGCTATTCCTTCATGTTGGATGTTGTTTCAAAAAATATTATTCATTAAAAAATTCCAAAGAATTATTTGAAACTAAATTATTTATAATCCTCCTCCTTCAAGAAATAAATAATTTCCCTCAAAAATGTTGCTCTTATAAAACTAAAAAGTCGCATATTTACCGAAATCAACTGCAACCTAGTGGAAATTAAAAGTTAAAATCGCATTTTTATAACGCAGAAACCTTAACGATACAAATTGATATACAGCGAGCAGGGCTTAACCTTTTCAATGCCAATATTTAAACATTGAATGTATTTGAAAATTCGTAAATACTACAATTTTAAAGTCATATGAAATTTCATTGCATTCAACAGCACAGGCCACCGACAACACCCATGAGGTTCGATGTATTAAAGATATATTCCTCGAGTGTACTTAATATATTTCCATAAAAAAGTTCTATTCTTATTCTCACATAGTTTGTTTATTCATTCTGCACGACTTGTCCAAAACATATTCAGTTTTAACGTGAAATGCATTCTGAAGTATTTAGTACACTAGATAACATTCAGGTTGCATATATTTGAATAAACGATTTGGTTGTGACATTTTTTTAAATTTCTTTCATCATACGTGCAATGTTTCCACGATGATCTTACATTACGTGATAATTAGAGAAGTTTAAGATCCTTTTCCCCATATAACATTTTTTTGAACCTCAATAACGAATTAACGAAAATGTTCAGTAACGAGTAATACACGTGACACGATTAGTGGAATAAGAAATTTTGAAGTTTTCCAAAATCTATTAAATTAAAAATATCAGTGAGTCACGATATGGTATATTCTGTTACGACCCGGGCGAGTGGCAGAACGCGACCGGTATTCGTTGTTGCGATTACGTTTGCGTAAGCCACCAATTACAACTGATTTTTGGGGATCCGGAGACCGGACTAGCCTATAGCTTTCTATAGGAGCGTAGTTTGTCCCTTAACCCTTTGGCCTATAATCACGAGTAAGACTCGTGGTAACGAATTTGTGCCATAAGCGAAAATCACGAGTCTGAACAGCAGAATGGGACGGCGCGCGATCGGCAGATTGCGTGTAGGCCAAGGGGTTAACGACGAATATGCCTACCTTTCGGTAATTCGCGCTAGCATAGCGGATACAGCCCTGTACGAATTACAGGAACTACCGCTACTAATCAGTATGAGGATGGTGTATGAAGTTGCAACCGATAACTCTTGAATTATAAACGTTAACCCGTAACTTTAAAAAATTAAACTTATTCACTCCGAACTGTTTGAGCGAATAAGAGGGGACCGTTGCTCAGTTACTCGAAGGCGTAGGATTAAATGATGAGAGTTTCTAAATATTCTCCTTAAAGAGTATAAAGGTGTGGGATCGGGGCGGGGAAGCCCTCCTATAAAGAATCTAAAACGTCGAATCGTCGACGTTAAGCTACTCTGGCCGAGTTGTTGCCTTGGATGGGTTTCCGCACGCCTGTCTTTCTTTTTCACGATCCTACAAAGGTATATTTCGGAATGTAGAATATCACTGGTACAAAAATGGCTAACAACGAACACTAAGTTCGATGTAGTGGTTATCTTAACACTTTACCGACCGGAAGCCTATTAAGGTAAAGGTACCAGTAGTTGATCAGTTAAGAGAAATTTTCGATAGAAACAATGGTAACTATTTACTCTGTCAATAACTGGCGAGAGTCGATGCTTGGAGACGTTCTTTGAACATTCTAGATTATGTACCAAGACCAATTTTTAAAAAAACATAAATTATAAAAATTTGAGAAATATATTTAAAAATTCGGCAAATGCTTCAGTAGTTGACCACTTTTGAGATCGATAAAACTAGTAATTGACCACCTTTTTTCGTTAGTACTTGACCGCTTATATTCGAAGCAGGGTTACAGCATTAACGCTGAAAATCACTTTATTATCGTTTAATTTTAACAGTTACCAGTACAAATTATCATTAATAATTAAATAATAAAAGAAGAAGAAGAAGAACAGAGTAGACATTGGACACTGATCAATAATTGACCGCGAATGCAGTTAATAGTTGACCGTGTCATCGACTAAAACTCAGTACACTACAATATATCGATTTACATTTTGTATTTCTAATAAAGTGAGATATAAAATAGATACATTATAAATTGCAAACAAATTTAAATGAGTAATGTCGGTAATTAATCATGCCTGTCAACTTCTGAAAATTGTAGAGTACCAATATCCAGAAGTTGACCATTAAAAAATTATTGCATTTGGTGGTTAAAATAATAAAAACGATGTATATATTACTTATAAAACGTTGCAAGGTCTTAAACAGTAAATAATTCATTTGCGAAATCTTCACAATTTATGAATTTTTTACCTGAACCGTACAGCCATTCTTAACAGAAACGTTAAGGAAATAGAGATATAACGGCATATTACTTACCTTATTGAATTCAAACGTTCGCTGTTAATAGGTATACTTCACTTTACATGTAATTGTTTCAACATATAATCGACAGATGCTGCGGTATTTGAAATTCACTTTCATCGAAAGTGCACAACTTATGCAAACCTTATTTTTTTATGTTTTCTAAAAAATGGTCAACTACTGGCACATGGTCAACTACTGGTACTTTTACCTTAATAGGTTTTTCGGATCCAACGCCTTTGAACTTTTAACTAATTAATTTGTTGCCACTCCAATTAATAAATTATCATTTATCATTGCGGTTACCTCTGTTAAGGACTCAGTGACGAGAATTTGTAATTTTCGAATAGATATCTGTACCAAGGAATTATTTGTGACCAAGTGATCGATCAGAAGGGGGTAGGATGTTAAAAAATACCGGTCGGTAAAGTGTTAATATAAAGTTAGAAATAATTTTCCAACGAGTTTACGGAAATATAAATGACGCGTCGGTTCGCGAGGGAACTCAAAATCCCAAAACGACACTCCATACGTGTGAGACTAAGTTTAAAAAAAATCGAAGAAGCAAGAAACAGCCAGCTGATATTGGGCGCTTTTTGGGAGTGGAGTCCTGGAAAATGCGGAAAATTGAGTGGAATTGGAAGTGGTCTGGTGGGAGCTAAGGGCACCAAGGAAGCGAGTGAAAATTGTCGCCAAGATTAACCCCTTGGGTACATTTGACGTCTTAGACACGTCATGCACTTGTTTGCCCCAGGAGCGGATGACGTGTCTAAGACGTCATTTGAGTTTACAATATTTAACATGCACAATTCTCTTCATTTCATCGTAGTTTGTATCAGTCATAATAGAAGAGGCAATTACAGTACTTCGGTGAACATTATTTGCGACACATTGCCCCATTATGTCAGAAATAAGGAATATATTTTATGATAATGATAACAAAAGATTTAATGAAAGTGACTTTGAGAAATCTGAAGAAGAATTGTTTAGTGATTCTGAAATTGACAATTACAATGAAATACAAAGTGAAGGTGATGAAGACGATAGTGAACTAGAAAATGATGACAATTGTGATATAATACCAAGGTTTGAAAGACGCACAAGACGTCTTGCGAGCAGTGATAGTGAATCTTCTCGTGAACCATTATCAGGGGAATGGATTTGGGAAGAAAAAGAAAAATATAGCCGATATAAAAAGTTTTTCTGAAATACCTGGAATTAATTCCCTGAAATCATCTTAATACTACATATGTCACTAATATTTTAGAAATGAATGAATTCTTACGTAAAATGTATTGCTTTTACATACTACTCCAAGGAACCAAAAATTAAATCCGTTCCACATGCAAATATTTTCTCAACTAAATCCGTACCCAAAGGGTTAAGGGAAGTAATAAATTGGGCCTAATGGAATTTGCTTGCTTGCAGATTGTGAAGTAACCCTATGTAGCTAGGCTTTTCTCTACTTCCCAGGTTTTTGAACTGGAATACCAAAAATTGCAGCGTCGGATGTAACAATGCTATACCAAAAATCAGGAACAGATTGTTATTTCAACAATTAATTCAGAGTTATTGCGCATTCACTCACAAAAGAATTCATGTGGCAAGATGTTAACTATAAATTAAGAGAACGTTACCATATTCAACGATTTTCTTTCTTAATTTCCTACCTAAATATTTAATACAATAATATCTTACTAAATGTGAAATAATCGTAACAATATTTATAACAATTAATTTGGATCAATAGTTCTACAGGAATAACATTTTGAATTAAAAAAACGTTCGATTGTAGTGATTACATTTATTTATTACATGCATCCTTATAACAAAAAATATAGATTACATATTTTAAAATCATTTGATTACACACTACACACAAGTATTACCGTAATACTGATACATACGCACACGAAGAACAAGTCCCTCAAATTTGCGCCTCCAGATTGCCGAAATCAATTTTCCATATTCCATATTTACCTTCTTTTACATCTCAATATTATCTTCTATCGGACTCAAATTGTATTTATGTAACCTCTAACTAAAATTAATTAGAACAAAAACACAGATAAAACACAACAATCTTCATTCACAAGACTAGATTCTCCACTTTCTTGATCCGTTCGAATGAAACGTCAGGATATCTTGAACCGTCGAGCATAGGCTGCTTTCCAATTATTTTACCAATAGCTGCTGCGTCTGCGTTTATTGCATTTGTACATCTTACGAATTTTCTGAATGTCCTTTTTACTAAATCCCTCTCTCTGACCGAGCTGAACGCTGGGCTTACCCTGGAAGATTTCGCCAATCAGACCCAAAAGGCCACCGGGTGCCTACAAACATTCACAAAGTGTGCAAAACACACGGGGAAACGGTGCAATGGTGTAATTGTGCTATCACAATGTGCAATTTGCCGTTGGGAATTATGCATGCCGGGAAGAAAACATTTTCTGTGTCGAATGTCGTAATTACGGACGTAATTAAAGGATAATTAAAATATACTATACATTATAATTAAAATACAGATACATGTTTGCCAATGAGATGATTATTATGCGTGCTATAGCTCGTGTAAAACGATGTAATTAACGATATTCGTGTAAAGTAAGCACTTATAATGTTGGAACGGTAAAAATATAAAATATGCAAAATTTCGATGAACAAATGCCATGCAGTTTTAATCGATTGTAGGTGAATTTGTCAAAGAGGAAGTTTTTTGGTGATAAGGATGCAAAAAATCATATTGAATAAAGGATTAATGTATGTGAGTAAAAAGTAAAAAGTAAGAAATGTGAAATTAACATATTGTTGACCGTTCACGAGTTAACTCGTGTTTCCATGCCTAAACGTTGTTGACCGGTCACGTGATAACTCGTGTTTTAACTTACATTAGCTGTTTCAATTCTAACACACCAAAAAGATTACTAAACTATGTAATATGCATAAGTTATAATATACAGCAAATATGTACGAAGTTTTATTGAATTATGTATAAATAAAATATACTGAAGTTTATTTAGATTCTTCCAACGTCATACTTAATTACTGAAAAAATAGTCGGTGACACGAGTTATCTTCTACGTAAAGTTACCGGTCAACAATGTCTTAATGTTAAACAATACTTGTTTGTCTCATGAAGGAAAATTTAAATTTCCTACAGTTTAAAGTAAAATACGGTCTTGATTATTGAAATATTCGTTACTGTTAACACATGGAATGCCACACGTATATCTCAAATTTTGCCATTTCTACCGAAATGAAACATTTCCTATTAAAATCATATCTTTATAGAATAGATACGTTACAGGTAGAAATAGTTCTACACATAAAAATAGTTTACTTTTCTAACAGTAATATCTAAATATTGAATATATCAACGAATCCGCAAATATTGTAATTCAAAGGTCATACAAAATTTCGTGGAATTCAACAACTCGGTCACCGATGACCCCCATGGTATTCAACATATTAACCCATTCGAGACCGTGCATTTTTTTGGAGACCATCCAGAAATACTGACAACTTTTCGCTTTATATTTACCACTTCTTATATTTCTAATGATTGTGGCTTTTTGTCACCTACTTTCGGGTCGAAATTGAACCAAATACCAAATGTAATGTTTACACATTTGTAAGATACCTTTTATTTTAAGCTAGTCTTATTTCGAGGGCTGTTTTTTCTATAATGATTGATAATTGCAATTTAAGATCATTGCACACACGGTGTGCAATTGGTCTCGAATGGATTAACCAGTGACTGACTTATTAGCATTAACTCATCATTATTTTGTATACAGTAGAATCCCTCTAATGTTGCTCTCTCGCTAATGTTAACAGGATACACCCGTTACTGTTACTTGTATTTTCCCCCACTTGGACTTTTTATTGCCCAATAGAATTTTAGTTTCGTGACGCGTTATTTACATACATGAATCCTTCACTCACAATCAATTTTCAATTCTGCGCATGCTTATGCGCATAGGGGAAAATAAGTCATGAAAAGTGGGGATAGAGGGAAGTGCCAACATTAGCGAATAATCCTGACCCGAGTTGTCAACATTAAAGGGATTCTACTGTATTCATTACGAAAGTATTGGACTTAGTTAAAGGGCGTGTAAGGTGAATGAGGTTGTGTAAGAGGCAGTAAAGGAATATAGGCCAAATAAATAATATTTAATTACAAATATATATTAACACATTGTTTGCGGGTCATACAAAAATATGTTTTTCGAGATCTGTGCATAGACAGTTTTAAAAAGGCGATTCGTGGGATTAATCACTTAGACTTAAAAAGTAAAGTATATTTTTCGGATTTAGAGAGGAAGCAGTTTCCAGTTTATACCAATTTTTTGTAAAAATAAAATTCATGCAAATTTTGCAACAAGTTTTCCTCTTGAGTCTTAATGAGACGTTACATAACACCCTCATACAATGTGTTAAAATGTCATTATCAGTTGCTAGGAAATGCAGATGACAAAAGTAAAATATATCGAAAAATGAAAAAAGTAATTGAACTATATACACGAATGCAGTGAATCATGATTTCTTTTACGAAATATAATTACACCACAAGTCATTCAACTATAAGAAAAAGTTAGTTATCCCCTTTTACTGTAACTGACTAATTCATATAATCACGATTTTACCGTACACGTCTTTCGACATTACAAATACCATTAAATGCAACCTGGCGAACAAGACTAAGCGACAGTTCTCCGAATAAATGTTTGAAATTTTTATTTCGCAACTGATAGTTGTAGACGTTCGTGAATTTAACGTAAATTACGTATTACTCACTTTTGAGACGATAGTAGGCTTGCCATTCTTGGAAAACGCTTTCGCGGAGTAGTGCATTACGCTTCCATAATCGTAGCCGACACCGAAGGCGTCTGTGGTTGCCTTCGAGGCCTTCTCAAAATTTTGCGCGTGACCTAAATAAACAGGCAGATAAAAAACAGTAAAACCTTCAGTAAAAAATATTATAATTCTCTTCTCAAATTTCTATGTGAAGAATTTCACGAAAATTTAACAGCTAACATTACTGAAAACAATTTATACGGAGAAATCCGTCCAATGACAATGTTCAATAAAATTGAAGAATTAAATTACACATTTTGCAAAAAGTAATTGAAAAATCCAATTAGAAAATTAGGTAAGCTTGTACTGTCTATTAGCGACAGCATAACTATTATGATATATCACAATTGAAGGTGAAAATATAAAAACAATTCTATTATAGCTATGTGGGAGTCAGAAAAGTAAATTAAAAAATCCACTAATTTATTTAACTTTTTATAAATGTATTATTTAAATAATCCTCTTTCCAAATACATACTTTACCCTAGTAGCTATGAATTCAAAAACTTCAGAAGAAGGAATCATACATAAAAAGGCAATACTCATCGTCATTAAAATAGAATTGCAAGTTCGATTAAATATCGTTAAACCATTACAATATTTACTTGTTGCCATTTTTTTATCTCCACCATTGAAAGTAATATTGAAGATAAAGTTTCTTCGTATCTAGTGCACAACTGAAAAAGATCTTTTGCTCAGAAATCGTAAATTTTACTAATTGTAAGACAATATTATGAGTTTATCTAAGAAAGAAGCTGGTCGAGCATAGCATTTAATTAAACAAACTTCATTTAAAATATGTACAAATTCCTTTCAACCTTGCATTGAAATACAAAGAAACATTTTCATCAACCCAATACAACCAGAAATATTGGAATACACCAGAACTGCAATGCCTCACACTTCCTACAGTCTCCGACCTCTTTAAAATCAGAAAAACTATTCCACATACGTTAAAAAGTATGCAAATTCTTACCACTCGAGATGTTGTCCCATTGAATATAAACGTACTCATCTCGCTCGTATCTACTCTGCTCGTGCAGAAATCCAATAGCGTGCATAAGTTCATGGACCACTGTACCCTTCTTCGTCAAACAACCAGGAACTTGTAGATTAACGTCTTGCCGACCACCTATTCTTCCCACGCTGCTCCAGCACCCGCTGTTGCCAGCCGTGATTCTGATATAATCGGTTTCTTCCCCGGTGTATGGTTTAAATTTGATGCACGTATATTTATGATAATCATTCATAGCTTCGATAATCAAATCTCGCTGCGCGTCGTCTGTGAATCGAAGTAACCATAAGTAGAATCAGTTTCATGGTGTCTGAAGTATGTAGGTACACTTGAAGCATTTATCGCGGCGGTTCTTTTTTTTAGAAATACCCGAATATGTAGTTGTCTCATGATTCGAAATAAACAAGAAGTTGTTCAAACTTGAACTATATATAAATAGATATGTAATACATATGATAGTGAAATTTGATGACCGTTCACCACGTTATACGCTAAATAATTGCAATTAAAAATGATACTTTTGTACACACTGCATTGGAAAAGCGTGAGAAAGTAGTATATATTAATTTTTATTGTGGCGAAAATAAACAACGTTGAAACGAAAAACTACAGTGCAATAGAATAATATATTCTGAATCATTTAGAAAAAAAAACATGCTGTTACCAGTTAGTTTTTCATAAATATGGAAAAATAAAGTCTTCGTTTCATAATTATTAGTAGAGGAGGGGATATTACTATAGATACCATATGACAGTATACATATGTACAGGTTAAACAGATAGTGCCAAGTCCTCGTCACAAATAAATGGATGGTTGTGTACGTGTGTATGTACATATACGGAATAAGCACAATGTGTGTTTCAATAACGTAGCATAATTAAAGTGCAGATTTAAAAATTTTTTTAAAGTTGCATTATGATTAATTTTGGATTTTAGTTTTATTTTAATATCAAAAACTCTAAAATGAAATATTTTATATTTTGGAACAACTTCCTAATACATCCCGTAGAAAATACTAATTTTATTTCTATGGGGGGATGAACCCGATCTAGCGACGGTACCTGCGTGAAGCAACTACCTTAAGAGGTGAAGAAGTTAAGAAGGGGCTTTAAATCTATTATATTTCACCAGTTAGCTGTGATTGGCGGGTATATTCGTTCCGAAGAAACGGCAGAATTCTGAGTATTGACGAGTATAGTCGTCATGCGTAAAAGTTTATGACCATTGGTTATTTAAATTGTAATTTTGACGAAAACTAAAATATATTCGTAAATATCAAGGTGTTTGGAATATTTTGAGGCCGTGTCGAAATAAGACAAACAATTAAAAACTATAAATAATTCGAGATAGATTTAAGCGCCTTATAGCTGCTTATCAATTTGTACAACCAGTTTATGTATGCATGACGATAATGTTTTTCAGATGTTAGCGTAGAATCTGCAAGGGCAATGATGGCTCACCCCGTGTGCAAATGCGTGACGATTTTCAACTTTATAAATAGTTGATTTATCTTGCATTTTTTGTTTATTAGGTATGTAATATATGTTTACGTTAAGTAAATAAGTAAATGTTAATAACACAATTATTAATTTTATAGAATAAAATATAAAATAATTTTATAAATCTTTTCGATCCAATATTTTAACAGAGCCATTGTTAAGTCCAACCACGACGAAGCGACTAGGAGTGTGCTTCCTCGCCATTTTAGGTATACGCAACTAATCCTTTTTGAATAATCTACTTCCCAGCTACATACGTCCAAATACGTTCGAGCACCAATATTATAATACCGAAACTTACTTTGTGATTGACGACTATTCTCGTCATCGCTCGGTTTTCGTGACACGCGTAAGGTGAGCACTCTCAAAAGAAATCGCCACAGTTAACTGGCTAAATATACTAAATAGTGACTTAAAAAATAGAAGGACCGACAGGTGAAAAATGTGATCGACTAAACAATTTTTGTTTTATAAGGTAGACGTAGAATGTTTACTATATGACTCATGTATCAATCACGAGAAATTTAAAAAATGGTGAACCAGTCATTTCGACCAGGTTGGTAGTTTAGTGTTAAAAACGTGAATAGTAGTCTCACACGTAACGAACGTTGAACGCTAAAACTATTAAACAGTTGAAAAAGACAAGTTTCCGCTCTTTTTATAAGTTTCTCAAAATAGAGCTATACTAAATGATTAGCTGTGAAAGTGCTTCATTAATACATTTAAATAGAATGAATTTAACGCTGCTAGGCCTAATGTCAACGAAAAGAAATCACAGAGCTTAGAAATTCACAAGTCTTTTAATATCTCTTCTGTTTTAACACTAGATCTACGGAAGCCATCAAATTGAGAGATTCCTACGATTTTATAAATGGTTTTCAAATTTATAGAGACACAGTACGGTACACATATCATATGTACCTTATAATATACAAATTATTTACCGGATCATCTTCTTTGCCGATTGATCACCCTTTTTTCAAATTAGCTATTTAACTGTAGAACTACCAAGGTGGTCAAAATGACTCGTCTCGCATTTTCTCGAAAATCTTTCCAAGTTTGTAGGAGAGCCATAGAATAAATATTGTACCTCCATCTTATAAAGTGTAGATTACTGAATTAATTATCTTCTCCACCATTTAATTCCTCGCTTACTAAAGTATTCATTTAATGTATTGAAATATAATAGATGTAACGCCGGTAGTTCTAGTGTTAATATAATTAAGTATAACAGATTGTTGTCAATGTTAACACACTATATGTGGGTGTTTTGTACCGCCTCATTAACACTGAAGCAAGAAACTTGTTGAAAAATTTGCACGAATTTCATTTTTGTAAAAATTAGTATAAGTTGGAAATTGCTTACTCTCTAAATAAGAAAATATGTTTAACTTTTCAAATCTAATCGATTAATTTACGTGGCCCGCATACAATGTGTTAAGTATACTTAAAACATCCCCTATAAATACTTGCAATTAAATCCAGATAAAAAAACAGTACCATTACTTAACTTATTACCGAAGAATAATATAATGTTGTGCAATTAATTTAACCCATTCGAGACCGTGCATTTTTTGGAGACTATCCAGAAATACCGACAACTTTTCGCTTTATATTTACCACTTCTTGTATTTCTAATGATCGTGGCTTTGGGTCACCTACTTTTGGGTCGAAATTGAACCAAATACCAAATGTAATGTTTATACATTTGTAAGATACCTTTTATTTTAAGCTAGTCTTATTTCGAGGGCTGTTTTTTCTATAATGACTGATAATTACAATTTAAGATCATTGCACACACGTTGTGCAGTCGGTCTTTTTGGCTCGGAAATGCATTGCACACACGGTGTTCAATTGCTCTCGAATGGATTAACTAATATCAGAGTACATGCGAATTATTCAAAAGTCTAAGACTACTCACTGAAGTATGGGCTGAGCATATAAGGGACAACGCCACCAGGCCATCTCGCAGATTCTGCCTTCAATCCGTTCTTCTCCACTTTAAGAGGAAAGCGAATATCACCCTCAAAATAACTACCCATTTCTTCCGGGTTTGGTCCAACACCCTCTTGCCACGATGCCAATCTTTCTCCCGTTTCGTTATCTGGTGGCTTATAAAGAGCTCCTCCGAATTGCGTTAGATGAGAATTAATCTCCTCGAGACCATCTACCTCATTGTCATCAATGTCTCGACGTTGAAACTGCCAGGAATTCGTAGAACTCACGTGAACTACTGCCAAGGTGAATATCAATAACCACCGATTCATTCTGACTTTTATATTATACAGGAAATATGAAAATGTCGATTCACGACGGGAATACGAAGCGAGTCCTGACTGACGAAAATCCTCCGTTTCGTCCAGACTTTATACGAGGCTGAGGAACCCCACCCTCGAATTTATTCTGTGCTTCCATGCGGAAGAGATCGGGGACAACCACTGATAACCGTGGACTTTGGGTGACAGGAAGTCGAGACTTACCGGTTTGGTACCTCAAACCTCCTACAAGTACTGGACAGTGTTTATTTCTATGCGATGGGAACAGGATGACGTTCACCGGTATGTAAGAATTTGAATTTGAATTTGAATTCTTAATTGTTGATCATCGTAGAATGATGCAGCTATGATGTACACCTGATATTAAATTTGTCAATATCCAGGGGCGAATGATTGATTTAATATTTTTTGAAAAAAATTTTTTTTTTAATGGTAACAAAGCAATTCTCTTTGACTTTCTTCCTGCAAAGTGTTAAACCCTTTGCGCCCTAAATTATTTTCCTAACTTTTCGTTCGAATCGGACGATTGTCTACTGTTGACTACTCATTTTTACTCAATACTAGTAAGAATTTTAAGTACCGCAGTATATTTATATTAAAATGTAAAATTATTGTTGATTTCGAAAAATCGATAATTAATAGATGACACTTTAAGTGCCACAGAAAGCAGTATCGAATATAGCTCGACGTAAAAGTGCAATGGTTTAAAAGAAACGGACTGTTTCAACTATTTTTTCCATGTTCAACTGAAGACTTACAGCTAGAACTATTATTTTTGTCGGATTCTTTCCTTGTGATAAAGAATTGATTTAGAGGAGGAATGTTATTAATGTGATTCATGGATCTCGCATTTTTTTCAGTCTATATTTGATTATATAAGTACCGAAGTATTATCGGGAATAAAATCAGTTGCTTTAATCCCTTGCGCCCCAAATTATTTTACTAACTTTTCGTCAGATAAGCAAATATAGTCTCGGAAGATTATCTACTGTCGATTATTCATTTTTACTTAACACTAGCTTTACGAAAGCCGTCAAATTCACAGTTACTTACTACCAAACTTACAGAGACGTGGTACAGTAGATATTTCATGTTATATCTTATAACACACAAAGAACTTACCAATAGAACTACCAAGGTGGTCAAAATGACTCGTTCCCCATTTTTTCTAAAATCTTTTCAAGTTTATAGGATACCTGAAGATTATATATTGTACGTACATCACATCAAACATGAAGTATTGAATTAATCATCTTCTCCACCTTTTCATTCCTCGTTTCCTAAAGTATCTATTTACTGTATTGAAATGTAATAGATTTAATGCTGGTAGTTCTAGTGTTAACTGATCGTCTTCTTTGTCGCTTGATCTCTCTATTTCCAAATCCTTATCTATTATATAAAGCTCAAATACCACTGACTGACTGACTCACTCACTCACTCATCACGAAATCTCAAAAACCACAGAACGGATTGCAATGAAATTTGGAACATACCTTCCCCTTGGGTCTGAGGTGTTCAATAAGAAAGGGTTTTGAAAAATTCGAAATTTTAGGGGGGTTTTGGGGGGTTAAAGTATGGGCCAAACTCATCAACGCAGAGCCGAAAATATTTGACCTAGAAACTTGAAATTTTGCATGAGCGTTCCTTCTAGAGTATTAGCACCCACTAAGAAAGGATTTTTCAAAATTCGAAATTTTAAGGTTTTTTTTTAGTTTCGATTAAATCGTAGCGAAGCACGGGAACTTTCAGCTAGTTTGATATATTACAGTGCAACAGATTTCACGCCCGTAAATCTAGAGTTAATACTAGGAAGAATTGTATTAGAGGAACCGGAAAGTAACGTTGTTTCGTCAGCTATTTTGCTCAAAAACCCATTGATTTTTATTGATCCGTCGTTGATCATTTTTACGATAAATTGCAAGAAATTGTTGGCAACGAAGGCGATTATATAATTCATTAACAATAAAAACTTCTTTCAAGTTTATATATTTGAATTAATGTAATAAAACGACATTACTTTTCGGTTCGCCTAATAGATATCGCGGGATATTTATGTTAGGATGCAAAATTATTGTTAATTTCGAAAAGTCATTAGTTAGTAGATGAAAAGTTAAGTGACATAGAAAGCTGTGTCGATTGTAGCTCGACATAGGAGTGTAAAGGGTTAATTGATCGATCAATTTTCTTCTTTTCTGTATTTTTTTTTCTTCAAAGTTACCCGTGTAGGATGCGAAATGTATGCTGCATGGGCTTTAATTAACTATAGGCGTAAATATTGTAGGAAACCGATATTAGAGAATAGTTGGAATGTTAAATGTTTACTATGTTTAAATTAGGTGGAAGAGAAAAGTGTAGCTGCGTACTATTTAACCTGTTACATTAAAGATTTCCATTGGATTTAATTCTTACAAAACTTACATGACTTTGTGTGGATTAGAGTACAGTGATAAACTATATAATGATTTTGTAAGAAACATTTCTTTCGTTCTTATGTTTATAATAATTCTGTATATAAATACAGTTAAAAAAGAATGATATTTCGTTATGATTATAGAAGAATCATTTTTAAAGGATGATAGAAATCTGAAAACTTTCAAGAACGTTGTAAATCATAGAACGTACACAACGATGTAAAAGATGAAATATATTTCTTTGTCATTTCTACTCTAATTTGAATCCTAATTATTTATCAAACAAACAATAATACGTAAAACGTTGCGACAAGATAGAAAACCTTCCGACAAACTTACCAATAACTTTAAAATTAAAACATTAATTTAATTTATATTTTAAAAAAGAACAAATGCCGCTAAGTATCAAATATATTCTTTCATGGATTATTATTTAATTTGAGTTATCATTGGTGAACAAAATAAAATATTTTAATCGATCTAAACGAATGGTTTAATAAATTTTAAAATGGCAGATAAATACGTTGAAACAAAAAGAATAAGAAGTAAAGGAAATTTAATCGATCTGATCCACTATATTTTAAAAATAAACGTAAAACATCAAAGAAATTCAGCCCACACATCTCTCAATAATTTTTTTTTTTTATTCATTTGGACTGTTTTGGATGTTCCACGGTTAACAATAAAATTACAAAACGATTAAAACCTTTTACATAATTCGCATGAGATAAGAAAAGATAATAACTTTTGTACTATAAAATATATAATACAATTTCCCAATGGATCTGTTTCCATTGAAATGGAAAAAAAGAAAGTTCAAATTGGACATCGAGCGCAACCATCAAATCCGGTGATCGACATTGTCGAACAAAGTAAAGCGACACTTTATTTGCACAGCGTCCAACACGAGCTGAAATTAACATCCTCCTGCGCACTTTATTCACATGCAAATCTCGGTGGTCAAACATCTGTCACTGATACGTACTCGACGTTCTCGAAGAACCTTGCGATATCCTTCGTGATTACGAATTTGAACGGCAAAGGCCAGTGAAACATCGTTCTTCCGGTTTTTATTTCACACGTTATGATATATGATATTTCACGATGTGAAATTTACACAAGAATCTCTTTACCTCCTTATAGTGTCAACCGCTTTTACGTTTTCTATCTTTTCCTGTTTGTGTCAAATTCATAATGACTTTTAATATGTCATAGACATAAATTGTCATTAATCATTCTACAGCTTCTTCTTTTTCTTCTATCATTGTTTAATCTCGCATCAATTATGAGGTCATTAACACTAGATTATATGACGTTGGTGGTTGTATGATTACATTTTATCGCGTAATTTTGATTCAATGATCAAATCTAAAATGTTTATTACGTTTCTGTTAGTTTGGAGTATGCTACTGTTAACGCTGAATCTATTGGCGATTCAACTAATATATTAACACATTAAGTCCCGTGTGCACATATTTGTGTGTTTTCTTAAAGGGTATAGCAGGATAAGGTGGTCAAATGTGCCCTTCAACCGAATTCAATGGGGGTTGTCTCGTTCGATAGATAATGCTCGGCGATCATTGTGTATAAATTTGTAACCCTGTATCTTGACCGGAAGGGTAATTATGGGGAAAATTCAAAAAACGTTTTTTTTGCCTCATTTTGCCCATTTATTGAGGTGCAAAAAATTCGAAAAAATTCTGACATATTCTACACGATATTGAAGAACCTAAGTGTAACAAATGAGCAAACGGAAAAAAAACGGAAAAAAGTAGACTTCGTTTCGAGATCTTCGAGTGACAACTTTATGCAAATTACAGGAACAATCCAACACTCATGATTGTTACCTCCAATTTTTTTCAAATTTTTAAACCTCCTGCGTCACTGTGAAAAAAATCGAAATCCGATTTGCGCGACGTTTTTCCTCATTCTTCGATTACAGTATGTTCATTTTGTGACTTTCAGTGTTTCTACCACGAAGCAATTACATGTTAATATAGAGAATCGATTTAATTAAATCAATTGTGAACTTTGATGGTTCCTCATCTGCAAGAATTTTTAAAGCTTTTTCAATTGAGCGATTCCGCGCAGTTGGTACGGTGTCTGTCTGCGGAATCGATGGACACTTTTTTGTCGCAAGCTCAAATACCCATGGGGAAATGAGATTTTTTCTTGTCATTTTTACAAATTGTCAACTACATACCAATAATTAGTTGCTAATTTCAAACATTTAAAAGTATTTTTAATTACCAGAAAAATATAAATTAATTACAGAACATACTTTTTGCTTTGTCAAACTCAAACGCCTTTATAAGATAACTTACATATAGGTGTATTTTGCTGTGTACGTTACACGTGTAAGTTACATATAAGTGTATTTAAACTGTATTTTTAATACAGTTTATATATTTATATATTAAACCAAAATTGAATGTAAATGAATCTATATATCGCCGAAAAAGAGAAGTATTATTGCAAGTGTGGCAAACCAAAAAAACGAAACAAGTAACGATGATTTCAACAATTCACCAAGCAGAAATTCATGATACGAGAAAGAGGGATAGATTGCTTTCAAAAATATCATTTCAATAAAAAATACTATGCTATTTAATTATCCATTTATCAAAATTATTAAAATATATTATCATTTTAGAAACTATTGAATTATATTATAATTTCTAATTAGTTATAATCTTGATAATGAAAAGTTGTTTTGTTCAAATTTCTGCGGCTAAAAATGATATCAAATGTAACTGTTTATTTTTAATTTGTCCCGGTACCAGAAGAAGTGTTTTTTAGAAATAACGCCGGGAGGTAATGTGTTAATATATTAGATTGTTAGGTAAATCAGATATATTTTTATATTTCGTTATATGAGCCGTTCGCTGCACAAATCGATTAACTCCACGTTTTGAAATATCTTAAATATAAATGTCAAAGCACTTGGTTCAATCATAACTTTGTATATTTACGATGAATTTTTCCAAATAATGAAGATTAACAGCACTAAACGTCAAAACTTTTTTGGCCATTGAATAATAAATAATTTATTTCAGAAGCCAGTTTGATTAACTCCGTACTCCAATGTAAATCGTTCCAATAATTCAATTCAAATTCAGTAATAACTGCTGAATGATAACGGTAAATTTTTTCGTTCCATTTTATCAGAATTAAAGTAAAATAAATTAGACAGTCATAGTGTAATTGCTCACTATCAACTATTAACTGCATTTGTGGTCAATTATTGATCAGTGTCCAATGTCTACTCTGTTCTTCTTCTTCTTTTATTATTTAATTATTAACGATAATATGTACTGGCAATTGTTAAAATTAAACGATAATAACGTGATTTTCAGCGTTAATGCTGTAACCCTGCTTCGAGTATAAGCGGTCAACTATTAATGAAAAAAAGTGGTCAGTTACTAGTTTTATCGATTTCAAAGGTGGTCAACTACTGAAACATTTGTCGAATTTTTAAATATATTTCTCAAGTTTTTATAACTTATTTTTTTTTTAAAAGTGGTCTTGGTATATAATCTAGAATGTTTAAAGAACGTCTCCAGGCATCGACTCTCGCCAGTTATTGACAGAGTAAACAGTTACCATTGTTTCTATCAACAATTTTTCTTAATTGGTCAAGCACTGGTACCTTTATCTTATACATAAGTTATATGTGGACGTGGAAAATATTATGAATTATCTGATGGTTCTTCAATACGATTTAATACGATTCAATACTTGCCAAATCGATTAACTCCCACAGTCACAAAAATTGTAACATTACTAACTATTACTATTTGGCTATTCTTTCTTATTAATTTTATATACCGTTACATGAAAGCCACATCTGTATTTATGTATTCTACATTTGTTTGAATTTATATTATAAAGGGAATTTTAAAAAACAATGTAAATTATTTCATCGCATTTCTCCACTTTTCATTTTTTTGGAATTAATCAATTTGTACAGTGAACGGCTCATATTGTGAAATATAATTTCAAAATGTATACGCTTCTTTTTTAATGACAAAACATTCAACTCTCCACGAATGTGCACCCATACTGTGTAAATAGTCCTGGAGTAGCTGATAGCTCTTAGTAAATATTATTCGGAGTGCAAAAGGTTAAATGTTAGAAGAAAATACACGAAGAAGGCCAAAAATATGATCCATACAATCGCTCACAGTGTACGAGATTAGATATGGAAATGTGAAAGAGAAACGGCATTAAAAATTACAAGAATATTCACCAAAAAATTCGGAACAGATCAAGTTGACGACCTTGGTAGATCTAGTGTTAATTTTTATAATATCATTTTTCTTATTTAACAGAAGATCCAATTTTTCTCGGAAGAAGTTTGTAATGTGTAATAATATTATTTAGGAATTTTATAGGGTCTTCTATAATAGTCGTTGAATACCATGTGTACTACCGGTAATCGGTGCTACTACTAATGTTTTTTTGTGATTATTAAGAGATAATAATCACAAATTTGATAATATATTCGACATTGAAGTAGCAATGCAGAATTACTAAATTGTTAGTAAACACAAAACTATTTCTAATTTTGATATTTCTGTCCTATACATACGTGTTAATCAGAATTTTTAACTGAATTACTAAACTTCGATAGAAGATTTAAGTGAGATAGAGAGGTATTACAATTATTTTCCAATGTCCTTATGAGTTTTTCGTATGATACTTCGTGCGAGGTGGCAATTAAATGCTTCGTTTAGTATAAATACCATATATTATAAAAATATAAAACAGCGAATAATTGGTCAAGTTTATTTTACAGTGATAAGAAGACTTCCAAAACTCGAAATTTTTGATTATGCTGGAATTTTTCGCGTATTGAATACTATATTTGTAGCTACGAATCCTCTAAATGACAAAATCTACCCTTATATGATTATTGTTTCTTTTGAAATATTAAACAATTGTTGATCGATAGAGAAAATGTCTGACAATAAAAGTCAGTACTTAAAACCGGTTTAAAATGTATCTGACGATTTCCTAATGTTATAGTTACATTGTCTAGTGATATATTTACATAAAACCCCTTTTCTATTATGCAAACACGATAATTGTAACTCTAAATTTCTAAATCACCTCAGCAAACCAATTTGCATCTATTATGTTCGTGTACTTAATTTACATGTAGGTCAACACTTCCGAATCTTTTGAATAAGAAGGAAAAATGTCTAATTATTAAGAAAAAAAAGAGATGTGTATTAAACATTTAAATTTCGTAAAAGTCACCTATAAGTAGTTTGGGATCTATTTCAATTCATCAACAGGAAAAAGAAGACATCAAATTTTTCATATATATGTATGTAGTATATTTCTGTCACCACTTAAAAATTATTGTATTTTGCAAAACTTTTAAAACAAAAAGATACGTTTATATGAATAATTTTTAGTGCGAAATCATTATTTTAATATATTTTGCTACAATCGTTCTGACTGTGCATATAGATAATATTGTCATATATATTATACCGGCACCAGTCATAAGAGAGAGGAACCATTCGAAACCACGCAGCGATACGGATAACCTCAAAACGATTTGAATGACATTCTAACTTTGGAGAAAGATTGAGTTTGAAATTCGCAATTATGACATTTGAAAATTCGTGGCATGTGATCAGGACAGCTGCAGCTGAAAGCAGGCACGAGTTAGTGTTAACAGGAGCAGCAATTTCTGAATTAATTAAAAAGGACGGTTTAGATAAGTCGTTATTTAACCTTCAAAATTTGAACTATTTGAACATTACCCAGACATGCCTTCAAGAAGTACCGGCTGAAATAGAAAAATTACAGAATTTGACAACATTAGTGTTACATTCGAATGAGATTACAGATATTCCAGAAACTATTGGAAAATTAGAAAAGCTAAAGGTTTTTGATTGTTCAAGAAACAAATTAACGTGTTTGCCGGATGAAATCGGGAATCTTCCGCAATTGACTACGATCAATTTTAGCTCGAATCTTTTAAAATCTTTACCGTCGCAAATAAATAATGTCAAATTAAGTGTTTTGGACTTATCGAACAATAAGTTTGAAGTTTTTCCTGATGTATGCTATTCAGAGTTGGCTCATCTTTCCGAAATTCATGTCAATGGAAATCAAATAAAAGAAATTCCAATAACTATTAATGAACTATCGTCATTAAAGATTTTAAATTTATCAGACAATTCAATTAAAGGTAATTTTTTATAACAACTGTACTTTGGTCGTTTTTATTTCTTTATTATTCACTATTTACGTGTTAAATTAGATAACAGTAGAAAATAATTTCTTAATTTGAATAGACAAATTCTGCACTTATTTCTCATGTCTATTAAAGTATTAATTATTATGCAATAACTTGTAGACATTTAATTTTAATTATCTTGCAGCTATTCCAGGTGAAATAACTGACTGTAACAAGTTAAAAGAATTACTTTTAAAAGGCAATCCATTGTCAGACAAACGGTTATCAAAATTAGTTGATCAATGCCGCACAAAACAAATATTGGAATATATCAAATTACATTGTCCTAAAAGCAATCCTTCTGCCAGTGCAGGCAATAAATTAAAAAAAGGAAAGAAAGGACAAAAATTATCACAATCTGAAAATGTTGCTGACGCATTAGATAGTTTGACACACAAATTGAGAGTATTAAAAGTAGCAAATTGCACCCCTGTAATTAAAGTTACAAAACATGTAAAAAACATCAGGCCTTTCATAGCTGCATGTATTGTTCAGAATATGTCTTTTTCGGAAGACAGCTTTAAAAGGTTCATTCAACTACAAACAAAACTACATGATGGAATATGCGAAAAAAGGAATGCAGCTACTATAGCCACACATGATATGAAATTAATTGCTCCTGGTAAATATGAAGTTAGTTGAAAATAGACAAAGTTGTATTGTTATTATCATATTATACTGACATTATGTTTAATGTTTAGGAGATTTAACATATACAGCACAACCGCCAGATAAATTGATAATTCAACCATTAATGCGCAATAAAAGTTATAGTGGTGCCATGCTATTTCAACAATTACAAACAGAAGCTGATAACTTGCGAAAAGAAAAGAAACGTAATGTTTATTCAGGAATTCATAAGTACCTTTATCTGTTAGAAGGAAAACCATTGTTTCCATGTTTAATGGATGCTTCTGAACAAGTTATATCTTTCCCACCAATAACTAACAGTGACATTTCAAAAATGTCAGTAAGCACTGAAACAATGTTGATAGAAGTCACTAGTAGTCTCTCGTATCAAATTTGCAGGTAATGAAACAATTTATTGTTATCTAATATTTATTGGTTTATCTTATATTTACTATATTATTTCTATAATATTATTGGTAGAAATGTATTGGATGAATTCCTAAAGGATTTAATTACTCTTGGACTTGGCTGTCCTGAATCTGAGAATCCATCTTCTAATTTTCATAATTTAGTTGTGGCACAGGTAAAAATAGTGGATACAGAAGGTAATATGAAGCTAATATATCCATCCAGAGCGGACTTAAATTTTGAAGATAATGTGACTGTACTGCGAGAATACTAAGTCCTTCGTTTGTTCAGTTCTTCATATCTTTAGTTTGATGTTTTTTTAATCTTAAAAGTGTTTTTGTTGAATTACCTTTGAATAGTACAATGTACATAGCTCTTAAGTACATTTTATACAAAACATTTTGCTATATAAAACTGTATATTACATTTTTCTTAGCACAATATTTTTGTACTAAATATTTAAGACAGTATAGAATAAGTGTCTACCAAGAAAACATCTATTTATAAGCATTGATAAATATAAAGTCAATATTCTAAACATAAATGTATTATTCAGTTGAAACACTTAAAGTATTAAACTACACGAGATAGATTACAAAACAATGCTGATAAAAATAATTGATATCGGTAATATAAATTAATTTCAAAAATTTTCATTAAAAATCGTCTGCTGAAATTGTTACAATAATTCAGCAAGAACAAAAAAATAAAAGATAATATAATGTGTTTATAATAATATTTTATGCACATATATAATTCGTGTAATTGTTTTAAAATAAACAAAATTTTGATAGTACGAAAATACAAAAAGGTTATTTATCCGTTTAACTCCTATAATTTTAGTCTCTCAGTGATAGATGTCTATATATAATACATAATACTTAATAACATTTAACGTACGCATACAGATTATTCGTAAGTTCGTACATTGGTGAAAAACCACCACTGTATTGAGCAGCTGACGACATTGGCGCTGCCGTATTGCGAATCGTCGTATAGTATAAGCCGGTGTTGAATTCTCATCTGTTTTTATAAATATTGTACTTTGCTTCGTGTGTATCGACTACAATACAAATAATAAACGTCATTCAAGTGGAACGTTTTTGTGCATTTTAGTAGGCATATTCAGTGAAAGTTTTATTTCGAAGTATTTTTACGACAAGAAGATATTCACATGAATTTCCTAAAGTTTCCAACATGCGCGAATGTTTGAAGTGTTAACATGGCGCCGAAACATGACTCGTCATGACGGAGGAATGAGAGCACAGTTTTTGAGGTTAGTTGATTATTTTGTTATAATGTAAAACTATATCGCGTAGATCTCTAATATGATTAACTGCAATTATTGCTTGCATTTCACTGTAGCAAGATATTAAATAGGTATCCATACAAAATTCATATTTTTCGTAAGAACACGTGTTACAGTTTATAATTTATCGACTGCATTTACAATGTATTGAACAAGATGTCTCAATAGTAATTGTAACAGTGGTACTAATAATATTTTATAGAAACAATATCTGCTTCGTTTGTCGTCTAATTTTTTAAAAACTCGATCAGGGAAATTAAATATCTTTTCGCGATATTGCGAAATTGTCTGACATTTCACTTGATTTTCCTAGTGTTCTAATACTAATATTTATGTGAAATAGATATATAACAGTGCTTTAATAATACATGTGTGTGCTTTAACTTCAGTATTTTTGTACTGATAAGAGCACTTATATGTGATTAATATATAAATTAGATATTTATTTTTGATATATATATAAATCATAAAAGTCATTTTATGCTTTATTCACATGTGATGAACCTACCGATAATATCTTTATATCATTTTGTAGCAATTATAATACAATATAAATATTGTCAATAAATGAGAAAGAAATAAAAACTCCAGAATTATTACTGTTTTAAACATGTATATTATTACAACATAGATTGTTACTATACACATACATTATTAAATACCAGACTATACATAATACAAATGACACATAAGAAACATGATGTTTAGTCTTGCAATGTACCACTTTCATGTGTTTCTTTTTTTAATTATATACGAATTTTTTTAAAAGCATTTAAACCTATTGTAAATTTCTAACCAGTTTTATTGGCAAATAGAATCATTATAGAAGTATCAGCCTATTACTAAAGAGTATATTTAAAAAAAAATAAAAGTTTCAACATAACATACAATATGATTTAATTTGATTCAATAAGTACGAATATTTCCTGTTTAAAATATTATTTATGATGCTCATAACATATCTACTTTTAGTAAAATATACATTATATACTGGTTTTCATATATCTTGAATATATATTTAAATAGTTGATAAAGCCTAACATTAAATATAATATCTTTAATCATTTAATTGATTTTCAAAAATATTATATAAACGTATATTTGCATGAAATAATTACAAAATGAGGAAGATCAATTAATCACATTTAGTCTGACTAGCAAACTCTGAAGGGCATAAACATTTAATTGGCTTTTAACCGCTCCTGTCTTTCCTTTATATCAATGATGCTAATATTAATACAAGATATATATCCATGTAGCAATGAAATAGCAGTTTTAACAAATGCTATGGGTGCAGTAAGATACATAACTAATCTGAATAAACTCACTCCAGCAACTGTAACATATGAAAATTTGGTATAATTTTAAATTACAAGTAAATTATATAATTTTAAATTGTAATTTAAAACTTACAAATTGGTCCTTCAGTAAAGTGAAGCAGGTATAAAGCAGCATAAAATGCTTCATTACCAGCACACATAATGAATAATACTGTACGATTTGTGTAATATACTCTCATGATTGGATTTTCAGACATATCAATGAATTTGTGGCTTGTCTTCCCTTGCAACAAGGTCCTGTAACATGTTAACGTATGCTAATTACATTTTCCTAATTATCATATGATATAATGTTGTATTTACATGGAGATCTATTCCTTTGATCGAATCAAAAGCACACAACATAACATATTGCATAAATCAAAGTCTATTTTTATAATTTATTCTCTCATAGCTTAATTTTGTTTTGCAAGCCATATGTTGGGTGCTTACAATCTGTGTATTATAAATGAAATGTTTTCTTACGTATGTAAATATATCCAATGACAAGCAATATCGATGGCCATGCTCAATTGGAACCAAAATGTGTATGATGGATAAAAGATGCATAGTGTAGCCAAAAGGCACATAGTGCCAACACGATCGGTTAATTGATCCAGTATGGCACCAAATTTAGTACTTTGATTAAAATATCTTGCTGCATGACCATCCACCGCATCCAATAGTGCACTGATGATATAGCACCACAATGCAATAATGTGGTTGGTTCGCATAAAGTAAAAAGATATCAAAGCCAAAATCACTCTTCCAAAGCCTAGTTATGGAAAAATTTTGTTTATAACTACATTCATCATACCTATACTATGCCCTAATTAACTAGAATGTAGTTTTATCCCTGCAGGTATATAAGTTTCCTATGACCTTTCTATAAAATACATTCTAATCCTCTAGTATAATGCCTTTTTAAAAACTATATCAAAATGTTATGTAAAATACTCAGTGCTAATATATTCCTTTAAACCAATATAAGAAGTCTTTAAAGTGCTGCAGCTATAGATCTTTATGTATCTATTTCTGATACATTATAACAGGAACAATTATTTAAACCATTGTTATAATTACAAATAGAAAATGGATTTGTACCACATAATTATAAATATATTGTGTGTCTGCTTCATATTAATAGATTTTACACAAGTATGAATCTATTAAGCATTAATTCATGAGACGAATGAAAAGAATAAACAAATAAAAAGTAAACACATTTTCACTATAGATATAATATATTATGGATGAATAAAACAACATAATATTTTTTTTATTAATTATTAAATTCATGAATATAAATTATAAGGATAATACAGTTGCATGGGCCAAATGATGTTGATTTCTTAATCGTAAAGCAATTTTAAATATGCAATTGTTGTCTATTAAAAGAAGAATTAGACTAACATGATATAAACTATGATCTGTTAGCAAGATTCTCCATTAATTTAATTCCACAAACATAAAATACTACAATGAATTATAAAAATCTCAAACTTATAAATAAATTACTGTAATAATAAGCATTCGTTTACCGATAATGTTTGGCACGAACAAGAAAATATTCTCTGATTCTGGCATTTTGGCGCTTCTATTGCCTTCCGTTTATTTAGGTATTATATTTTCAACTGAACTTGTTATCTGTTAGAGGGTAAAAGAGGTATCTGTTATCTGTGGTCGCTCGTGTCAAATAATATCTCTTTTATTCGTCACTTACGAGTTCAACTCGGCTACCACTCGACCGCTTCTGCACACTTTGCCTTCTACTATTTAATCCGAATTACTGTAGCACAATGTATAACGTCAATGAATCGGTAAAATCGACAATCGTATCGCGCGAACTTCGAGTTCGAGATATATCGATCCCTGTGACGCATTACAATTCGTATAAACTAACAGTGTTGTATCTATGCGTAACTTTTATAAGTCCCTTAAATGTACTTTTTACATAATTCATACGAGATAAGGAAACATAATAAATTCCTTCTATAAAATATACAGTTATCCAATAGTACCATTTACATTGAATTGGAAAAAAGACAAGCTGATAACCTAAAATATCCTTAAAAGCGTGTAAATTGTACAAACATGTGCAATGTTTTCTGATTAGAAAGTAAAAAATGACTTTCGAATACCTAAAGAATATGCTCTCAATTGTTGGTTTGACATCCTAAAGATAAATATTCGAATGAAATTTTTAAAAAAAATTAATAAAGCAGTCATTGGAGACAGCTTGACATTTAGTTACGCTCCTGAAGCCAGACGACATTTTCGGAGGCTAAATGGCTGGTCCGCCGTTCCTCTGCGCAAAAGCAATCATTTATTGTGTCGTGAGAAAACTGTCTGTGCAGGTTTACGTCAGTTTTCCCATCGTTTTCCTTCGATGTGATTAACTTCATGTTCATCTCGTTCTATGTTAGTGAAACAACGCGTAATATCTTGTTGATGAATTCCATCAACCGTACGGTTGAATTTGGACATCGTGTAATGAAGTTTGGGTGGACTGTTTTATTCTCTTATTCAATTACAGTTGATACTGTATTGCAAATGTGTATCACTAGCAACATTTCTCATTCGCATTAAATTTGAGTGCTTCTATAAAATCCCGTTCTTATATACCTCTGTGCTGTCGTGACAAATTGTACGGTTAGAAGAAACGTTATGCGATCGATAACCACCGACGATTTTCAAATATGCTTCAATGATTCGATCCGATATTTGTGACTTTGTGGGTCGTTTCTACTTGTTAGTGAAATGATTCAAAAGTGATTTCAGTGTCTTCCAAGGCCAATGCACGGCGAAACAGTGACAAGAAAAAGCCATATACTTAACGGTGTGTGTACAAAAAATGCCGAAAGTACTGTTCATGTTTTCAATATAAACAAATACATTTTCATGTCTTCCATTCGTACACAACTACAATTACGATATAAGAAAATTGCATTTCGTGAAAATAAAGATTTGTAGATTTAGTACACAAGAAAAATGTGCATTTTAATATCGTCAGCGGCCATTTTGAATTTATGAGTGCTCCGAACAACGACGATTATCAACCTTTTATAAATCCAAAAATTTGAGACTTTCAACGACAACTTTGAAAAATTGTACCAACATAGAAAAATTAACTTAAAATTTTGCATCATAACTTTTATTTTCCGCTTTCCAAATGATATTCTTCTACAACATTGTAAAACGTTCCATTCGTATTCTATTCTGTCTTTTGCAGGATAATTATTTATTGTAATCTTATCGTGGAATAAATGATTCATGGATGTATTAAATATTTGTAGCAGTACTTTGCTCTTAAATTTATCGCAAAATTAAATTACAAATCGTATACTTTCTATGTTTGTTTGTTTGTTTGGTTTTTGTGAAAGATCGGTACATAATCTTGAAGTAAATACATATCAATTATAACGTAGAGTAAATAAAAGATCATATGCTTTTGTATCGCTTGTGAAGAATGCAACGGAAAAGCACAAATTTTTAGTCATCTCTTTCGTAACTGTGTCATATATTTCAGTTCTTTAAAAAATGAAAAAAAAAATAACAATTTGTCGACAGCTGGCTTAAACCTGCAAAACAGATCTACAATAACCTCAACAACGGTAAAATGCTAAGATTAAAGCACAAATGCTAACAGCATTTATAAATTTGGAATATAATATCGAAGATATTGCAGAATATTTAATGTTACTGAATACACAGGATTAGAGCCGAAAAAAATCATAGAAATACAACGGTTTTTTCGATTGATCGACAGTCACGACACTGGGTGGTGGACGGTGCCATTTTTGTCACTTTCGCTGTGCGCGTGGTACGCGCGTAAAATCATGCATTCATTTTCAAGGTTCATTTTTAAACAAACATAATTTCTGTGAAGTCAGTAATCCTTATTTATACTTGTAACTCATTTGAATCAAAGCAAACATTTCATATTTCAATTTCAATCGGTAGAATTGATCGCTCTTAACCTGGTGTGTCATCGATACAGTGAAAGATGCTTTCGTATACGCGAACGTGACTATAATTGAATTTCACCGAACTGAAATTAACGATATTGTTGTAATATTGCTCGAAATGAAAGGATCACAAGTGATCCTTCGTGAACGATCGAAATGGGCCGATAGATTTTAAAATCATTGGAAAGAAATGATAAAATTATGAGTACAGCGGACACGGCGCTGTCAGTTCCGATCAAGATGGCTCCAGGGCCGGAGCATCGTCAAGAACCGGTAGCACCTGACAAAACATCTGAAAACAATCGTATTGAAATTCCCACTGAAAGAGACAGTGATAGTTCAGTGGTAGGTGCAGAAACTGTTGGTAGTCAAAGTACAAACATGGAAAGTGCTTCTACTAATGTGGATACCAATTTGGATCTAACAAATCAAAATGCACTGACTTACGTTAGCTCCGATAGTAAACAGGTGAGTAATAGATTCATTGACTCGCCTATGATCCTGGTAATCGTTCACATTGCTTATCCATGTGTTGTCTTAAACGTACAGAGATATATGATACTTCTTCATTCTTTTTCTTCTTCTTGTTTTCTTTTTGAGGGAAATTATTATGCGTGTGTTGAGGTGATAGATGAACTTACCACTACAATAAATCCAATAATTAAAGAAGACGTTATTATATATTTAATAACCAGTAATTCAGAAATTTTTAACCATTATGATTCAATGTCAATTGCAATACAAAGTAATGATAAAAGAATAATATTGCTGGCGAGCAAGTTTTTAAAATATGTTTATTATACGTATTTAAGTTCCATTATCCCTTTATCTTACATTATGCATTGTTTAAATAAATCAAAACCAAAATAGCGTTATAAGCGGTGTGACAGTTCAAAAAAATTGAATAGCAGAAATTTGAAAAAACATATCATAACTTAGGTGATATATTTTGTATATATTAAGAATCAGTAACAATATTGTTCGGCAGTGTTACCATAGTTTATATTACAATGAATAATTAATAGGATGTAGAAAATAGGCACAAACAGGATATAATCTCCATTGTTTTTTTCATTTGTATTTAATGCGCTTACTTCAGTTACAAATATTTATCCTTTCAACATAATACATTGATAGATCTCATTATTTTAATTTTAACAATTCTGTAAAATTATCATGGGCACACAAATAGCATGTAGTTACATTGATTTAATCTGGAAATATATCAAAGTAGTTTCATAAATATGAATATAATTTAGAAACAAAATTTATATTTGTTTTATCCAGTATTTAAAAAGATAGAAAGTGTTTCGTTCAGTATGAATCTTAGAAAGTATCAGTAAAATTTTTAACAAATTAGAGAATCATCTGGTATAATTCAATAATAAATTAATGATGTATTTTGAAACAGAAAAATATATTTATTTTTTAATAATAAAAGGATAGCAAAAGAAGTTTGACAATTAAATGCATTAGACAAAGCCATTAGCAATAAAAAATACTTGAATAATTACCCAATGGATAAAAGGTAAAAACTGTTAGTCTTGTAAAAATTGGAAGAACTTATAAAATTTCTAATGTAACGAAGTCATACAGTGAAATTTTCGTAATTTTATTTATATTTCAAGTGCCTATTTATTAGAAAGCAATATCTGCCCTTTGAAACTAACTGTTTCGATTCAATGTCACAGCGGAATTTTGTATCCCAATTGATACTATAAAAATTAACATATTCTTTCGAATCTCCGACTTAAAAAAAACTTAAATTCCGCTCAAACGATATTAATCTTGAAAGTTCAATACTACATTAATTATTCACGTAGTGGCAATTTCATTGACCTATCTGCAAATCTATGTAGGCTTTTTGAATATACGATTAAACGATGCGAAGGCTAACGAAGAATACCTGATGCAGACATATAGGGGCCCCTGCTTGTTACGATCCTGGAATGGCCGTGCTCTCAGTGTAATGGCGGCGGCCATGCTGAGAAGAGCGCGCCGCGCCCGCTCGTTATAATAACATTTAAATCGTCGAAATATTTGCAACACTGCCGATATTATTTATTCTAAATGGTGATAGATTATCATCGATTACATTTATTGTTCATTCGAATGCTTAAAATCTCTATATAACAGTGCTAGACTACAAGACTGCAGTTCGACGGAGCAAAGACGACTGCAGCCGACCCAGGTGCCCTCTAAAAATATAAATTCCGTGCCGGCACTGCCCAGCAGATTTTTCCTTCGTCCGTAAGTCACCCCGATATCTCGCGTCTCAATTAGCTAATCGCGACCCCCTATCGATCTTTGGACAAGCCC
Source organism: Cerceris rybyensis (assembly GCA_910591515.1). Lineage (NCBI taxonomy): Eukaryota > Metazoa > Arthropoda > Insecta > Hymenoptera > Crabronidae > Cerceris > Cerceris rybyensis. Next base: position 1,367,731 of record OU342789.1, read on the forward strand.
AAACTCATTCGTGATGTGTGTCCTATTTTAATTTATCAGCGAAGGTAAACTCACCATTGCCTTATCCTTTTTGCATTTCCAAGGACTTACGAGTAACATTAAGAGTGCTTTCTGAATCTTTAAAGACGATCGGTAAAGTCTGTATTATTCGTACAAATCTACGTATTTTTCTTCCTGCGATTATTACTCAACACTACGAAACAAAAGATAAATCCTTTTTTTACTTCTGAAGAATGATAACGGTTTATTATTAACCTAACTACGAAAATGGAAATGTATAAGACACATCATTGTATGTGCTACGATTCGTGATCAGCAAGTCGTGCAATTTTTGATATCTCAATCTCGCAAAGAATAACTTATTTTTCTTAGAAACGTCTCCATTCTATGCAATTTCTTTTAACTTTTATGCTTAGCATTTTTCAGAGTCTATTATTATATTTACTTCCTGTGTAATATTTATAAGTAATATAAGTACCAATAAAGTATGAATTGAGAAGAGTGACCAATTATTCTTGACATGAGCAGCCATTCTGATAAGATATTTTGCCTTGAACGAAGCTAGTCAGGTTACCACAAGGCAGTATTAATCAAATTACCAGAAAGATAATTAACATATTGTACATGGCTCTTTATAATATTCTTCTTTCCATATGAAGCATTTAAATATGATCATTTGCTTTTGTGACATTTCTATTATGCTTATGTACATTTTTTGATGTAAATATGCATAATATTCACAGTAATGTATATTTAGATACATCCTTTAAATTTTATTTTGTGAAAATGCAACATTGAAGTATACAAACCAATAATACTATGCTGCTATATAAAACCCTGTGTAAAATAAATTTCCAATGATTTATATTTCTTTTATAGTACTTCATAAATGATGATATTGTATGATAAAATAAAATTTATTATCAACGATAAGAGTTTTAATGATATATGTTTCATTAAAATTGTACCTGACTATTACATAGTCACATACACTTGTATATTCATAAAATATGATTCCATGTAATTTATAATATAAAATCTATATGTTAACAGTTCAGATATTAATCTTAATGTCTGTACTTATCATTTATAATGAAACATTTGTTGCCATGTGGTTGCTGTATCTATTAACAAGATCCAATAAGTGAAACCTTAAATTGACTCTGTGAATCTATCTATGTCCATGCTTATCTACCTTGTAAACTAGTTCATATTATAGTGTATAGTAGAGTACGGTAATATGTTTTACTGTAAAGGTAAATTAGAGAAATTTCATATTAAAAAGATTACATTTAGAGAAATACTGGAGCAAAATCATAGTAAGACAAATATTAATTTATAATGAAATACATTTAATATAATCTGTGTTTAAGGATTATTGATCGAATTCTTGCAAAAATTGTAAATATATAATGTTGATTTTAAAGGAATCCTATATGTAAAGAAATTGCCAAAAAGGTCTTTACTTTGTTGGTATACCCTTAAATACATCTCCTTGTGCAGTTTATTCCTAAAGTTTAGATTAATCACTTGGCATACTTTCCATATTTGAACATACATTACAAAACACATTCTTGTACCTTGTACAGGTTACAGAATAAATAGTTTAAGAATATCTTATTAAGATTTGAGATTTATACTAGTGTAAAGGTAAACATAATCTTTGATATAGTGTATTCTAGTTACATTATGCACATTATGTGAAAGAGTATGTTTAAAAGATGAAATGTGTACACTAAATAAGGATAGATATAGCCATTACTGTCAGTTCATCATAGCTTATATAATACAAGTTCTTGTTTTGTAATCGTGTATATTTTTTAGTCATACAACCATGTATCTTTTGTAAACTGTTATTTATTATTCTTTTACATTATTTATTTTTCATATTTCCTTTTTTTACTTGTGCCAATAAACTTAAACACTTATGTATAAAATTTAGTACATGATATTCAAGTAAATACTTATATATTTATAGAAATATGTTACAATTGTCTTGTAATTTTTTGTAATTTGTAATTTTTAGGAAGAACCAGCCACTCTGTCTACATTAAACGAGGGTGAATTACGTGCATTATTGGATGAAGCTATAACATATAAGTGTCCGAAAGACCGTGAAGGAAAATCCAGTTTATTTAAGGTAATATAATTTTAGTTTTATTTTTTCTTATTCCTCTGTTACTGACTTGATACAACAATGATTATGCAACACTTATTTTAGGAATTGTTACAAGAAGCAGAAGCTGATGAGACTGAAGAAGGTCGTAGAGTAGTACCTAATTCACGTTGTCTACCTGGATCAAATCGTAGAAGACATAAACGAGATTCTGTATCTGAGCGACTCACACACGGAGGATCATTACAAAATTTGGCACAACCCATTGCTTCAGAGTTTGATAGTAGTTTTGCTTATCTAACATCTGGTTCTAGCCATACCTACGGAGGAAGCAGGAGAAAGAATAAAAGGTACACAGGGCCTAGTGTATCTGCTAGGCAGAGGGAAGGTGGCTCACTACCATCAAATGTCAATGCATCTCATAGTCTTGCCTCTTTGGCTAATCTAGATTTAATATTTGATAAAAAGGTATGCATTATAACAAATTGTATATTTCTAGTGTAGTGTCAACAAGAAATTTTCATATTATTTTTATTACTATTATTATTATAATAACTATATGAATACAAATTTATAAAAATATAAAAAGTTATGAATGAAAGTATAATGGAAACGCTTTCTTCATTATCATTAATTAAAATAATATTTGCAACAGAACATTGTTTATTACTGTAGCATTAAAGTACATTATCACATTTATAATTACATAAATATCTTGTTGGTTTATAAAGAAGGGCTTCTGTGAAGAAAGGACTGCTTATGATTGGACTAATAAAGAAAAGTCCAAGTCTTTAGATAAGCCATCATATATTAATACAAAAAAAGAGGAGAAAGAAAAAGACAAGAAAGATTCAAGAAAAGATACTAGTGGCTTGTGTGAAACTGAAATTGAAGCACGTGAGAAGAGAGGTAGCAAAGGAAAACACGGGACAAATGAAATGCTTGAATCAGATAATCTATCGTCAGAATATAAATCAGATTACATGGTGATTGATTTAGGTGATGCAGAGGTAAAGTTACATATATAATGTTTATGCTACACTAATACATAGACATCGTTTGAAAAAATTACATAAAAATAAATTTAATCCTTTGACTACGGAGCGTATAAGAACGAAATGACCCAAACACGCAGTTCTTGAGTCTTAGCAGTTGTGGCATTTGTGCGACCGCATCCGGTCGCACAGCGGAACGGTAGTGCTAAATCGTACTATCTAGGTAGAAGCAAATAACTCGAAAATCATTTATCACGCCAGCACGAGGGAAAGAAACGTCTTAAACATTTGTTTAAAACAAATAAATGATGTCTGTAGACGCTGTTCGCTTAAAAAGAACGATTTTCATTGACCGCATATAGGCACTGCTCGCAGACAAAGGGTTAAGAAATGATAACATTGAAAAAAGGACAATTGAAAATAATTTTAAAAAATGGTTTTCTCATTTTATGAACATTAGTCATGTTAATGTTCCTTTTTTGGTTTTAGGTGGGTACAACCAACGAAAGAAATGTGGGATCCACTGTAAGTGGGGTTCAAAGACCTCACTCTTTGGATGCAGAAGATGATGAAGGAACTGAAATGAAAATTATTGAACCATGCAGACCTCAATATATTTCTCGTACTACTTTTGACATAACTCAAATTCCGGTTGATACTACTATCAATTTTCCCCTTCGAGATCATAACGGGAAACAAGATAAATCAAAAACATCGGTTGGTAGTATAAAAGTGACCGGATCTCTTTCTGTTCAGACTTTTAATACTGTGAAATGTGGTATTGGTGAAACTCCAAACAGTTCTAGTGCTAGTCAGGGTAAAGTAGTTCCAAGTTTGTGCTCCATGATGTCTGCTTCCTTACAAACACACAATATCACAATGGGTAAGTTCATGTACTATTCGTATAATACAGAATTTGATAATACTTTCCGGTTGTATTTTGAGTATGTAAGATTATAGACATAAATATTTTAATCGTAACAATCTGAGATATGGATTTTGCGTAGAAGGTTCGAGGTATACAGCACATACTACGTCGTCAGGAGAGAAAAAATCTTTTGATGAGAATGGAAATGCTGTTCAAATTTATAATGGGGAACGGAAAAAGCCTAGAAGAAAACATACGCAGGAACCTAATGTTATTGTATACAAGGCTGAAAGTGTAGAAGGTCATCGTAAAGAAGATAATATTGAGATTTTAATTAACTTTATAGAAAATAAAGGATCGAAAAGTAAAAGAGGAAAACCTGGTAATCCAGTTCGAGTAAAAACTAGTTCTGGCACCAAGCCAAGAACTAGGGAGAAGGATACGAAGAAAGAACAATTACCTGCAAAATTACAAAAGTCAAATTCACTTGAAGAAATATCGAAGACTAAACTTGAAGATCTCACTACAGAAAAAAGTATTAGTTCAAGTGGTGCCAGTAGTTTATCAAGTCAGCATGGTAAGTTATACTGTTTTTAATATTGTGAAAGATTAAATACCATACAAAATATTATTTCACTGTTCTTAAAGAAGTATTATTCCGTAGTTTTTACCAGTGTAATTTTTGTAGGTACGATAAATGTTGCTCTGCGCCGAGCGAAGCAAAGAAGTACAGGAGACACAGCGATTGATAGTCGTGGTGATAGACGATCTTGGGGAACAGAAGAAGGTCAGTCTATATACTGCAATGATACCGGAGATGACTATACTAGCCGTCGGAATTCCAATAAAAAACTTAATCCAGAGCCGGAACATGAAACTGAATTTCTGGTAGTTACAAAAAAGAAAAAAAGTAAAAAACAGAGAAGAAGTTCTAGCGGTAGTAGAGCACAGAATTTGACAACATCCGGAGCATATCTCCAAAATGCCAGAGGATTTTCTAACGAGTATAGAACCCCTCTTTCCCCTGAACTTAGAAGAAAATCAGCAAGTAGTATGCCACCAAGGTAACTATTGAATTGATTTCTCTTACACTGTTAATCATATAATAATTTGATATAGTAATACAGTAATCCCTGGATAAATGCACAAGAAATTTCCCTGGATAAATGCATCGCGGCCATCCCCTCCACATAGGGGGATTCCCCTCGGTCGAACCTCGTCGACGTTCGGCGACGAGGCAGTGTAATATGATATCATCGGAACGTGTCGTTGACGCAATACTAATTGGAGACTTGAACTTTTCCATTTTTGATTTTTTTGTTTTGAAACTTTCGCTAACATATTTGTGACAATTTTCTGATTAAAATGGTACCAAACATGATATGTTTGAGTTATCTAAATAGCAAGTAAACGAATTAAATATTAAGTAAATATTGCACAAACTATGTCGTGTTTGGTATCATTTTAATCAGAAAATTGGCACAAATACGTTAGCGAAGTTTTCAAAACAAAAAAATCAAAAATGGAAAAGTTCAAGTCTCCAATTAGTATTGCGTCACCGACACGTTCGGGCCGGTCCCCCTGTAGCTTGAACCTCTCTGTCTCTTCTACTGTCTCTTCTTTTCTAAGTTCACGCTCGGCTGGAGCCCGAACGTAAACACAAAATAGAAACCACCACTTCGTAACTGCACTGTTTCGGTCCCGAATTCAGTGCATTTATCCAGGATTTACTGTATATACGTCAATGTATAAAATCTAGCTGATCAGTAGGAAAAATCATATTAATTATTGGAATATTCCAACACAAATTTGTAAATTTTATTACGTTGTGTTTCAGTGACAAATCAGATAGTAGTGACTCAGATTCTGTTCATTCATTGCCAGTTACGTCAAATACGTCGAAACATAATTTGTCAAAAATTGCTACATCATCGGGAGGAACTCTACAAGCAAGTTATGCCGATATAGCTCGCATGGCAACTATTAACATGTCACACAATTCTGTATTAAATATGTCTACGATAGTTCCAACTATATTGAATACGTCTTCTTGGCCTGCTGTGCCACCAAAGACACCATCAGAACCTGACAAGCTTCCTCAAGATTACTACCCTAGTTTAGACGAATTGCAGCATTCTGATCGTAAAGTGAGGCAGTATAACTTTGCTCACTCAAATCACATTTTAAACCTAAGTTTTGAAAAGCCGCCATCACCAACTTTGTCAAAGATGAAAAATTCATCGGAAAGGAAGAAGGCTGAAGCTCAAGAAGAAGCTATAAATAGAAATATTCAAGTAATTAAGTACGTGCAAGATATTGAAAAAATGCACCAAAATCTGACGAATCAAGAACAAAAATTTGCAAATTCTAGTAACTATGGCACAAATACAAATGAAATAACAATGATAAATTCAGTGCCGCCTAAGGTGAACAATACGATAATGAATTGTAGCCCTATTGAATCTGACAACAATTCGAATTGCAATAATACTAACAATAAAGACACTGCTATGAATACCAGATGCAGTAATCCTCGTTCTCGCAGAGGATATGTTCAAAGTAATCAAAATCTACAAAATCAAGTATCGCAGGATGATCAGCATTTAAAAAAGACTGGATGTCAGTATCACGATGAGGTTTCGAAGAAGCCACATAACGTAGAAAATTCTTCTATACATCTTGAAAACAAAAGTTTTCCTACAGCAGGTGTAATTGATGATAGTGAACAAAAACCTAAAACACAGAACAATTTAAAGTTTACACAAGAAATACAAAACGTAGATTCCGATACTACGAAATCAAATAAGAGCGAAAAATCAACAAAAACAGCAAGAGAACAGCAGAATATTGGTATGAAATACGATAATATAAAAACAGGAAGTTCACCGTCTGTCAGTTCAAAACAAGATCCACAGGAAGACATTGAAAGTAAGAATGCGAAACAACAGTGTGCGATTGTTGTAGAGAAAGATCAATCACAAAAATCTCTTGATTCACAAACATCTGGTAAGCAGAAAAATTCGTCGAGGCCTGCAGTGATATTGTTAGATGAAACATCGTCAGACGTCAATAAGAGCAACGATTTACCAACAGAATTGACATTCGGATTTGAAATTAACGAGCAACTTCTATTATCTGACGATGCTGCTATCGAAGAAACTTCAACTGCTAATACTGTTTTTCCATCCGTAATGCCGCCACTTCTTAATAAACCGCCCACGAATTTTGATAGATATCCACCAATGTTTGAGAAACACATAAGATGTGACAAATTTACGCCTAATTTCATGCAACCTCCGAATGCACATGGAACACAACAACCTGTTCATCCTGTAATGGTGCAACCATTACCATGCATCGGCTATCCTCCACGATTTCCACCACCTACGTGTCTACCACCACCGCCTACTCCATCAGGCATAATCGAAAAGTACCATCATCATCAGCCCAAAGAAGACTTTTCAATGCTTTACGTAGCTCCGGAGGAAGACGTTAATGTACAAACATATAATCACGACAAGATTGTCTCCTTTGTTGGCTTAGGTAAGTGGTTACAATTACATCGAATTACAAAACTTCTATACTTTTGCACGATTAGATAACCATGCACATTTTTCAATGCGTACATTTTATATACTTGTTTTCCTGATTTCTATTATATGAAAAGAAATGCGAAGCTTTATTAAGAATTATTCAAATATAGAGTAGTATTTAGTTTGTTGATCACTGATGTAATATTATTTTTGTTAAAACAGCATGGGACGCTGTAATGCGAGAAATGCCTGTAACTACAAGTGGTCGTATACAATTCTATAGTGGTCAGTAAAGTGGACACTAAGAGTGTCGAGTAAATAACAAAATAACAATGTTTTTTGTATTGCAAAATTGCCTTCATTACAAATTATCCATTATAAATACCGATCAGCTAGAAGTACTTGTTTATTACTGACGCAAGACCAAATATTTGGACACAAACGGAACGATCGAGTACTAAACAGAATGATATAGCAAATTCTAGTGAAGATTGTTATTAAAATTTACTGTCCTATTTCTCAAGTCAAATCATCAGTGGTAAATACAGTAAAGCCAAGTGGCGCAAAATGTGCCTCAAAAGATAATAATGTACATAATAGTCAATCACCAGAGAAGAAAAAGACAGAAATTATGGATTGTATGTTCCACTGCTGTACATACATAAAAGTTATAAATACATACCTTCGGAAAAGGTTGCAACATCAAAATTTCAGTATTGACATGTAATGCAGTGTTTGACTGAGCATTATAAACATCACGCGAAATACATTTCGCCGTTATGAAACATGGAAATAAAAATTTTTCTTACGAATGTCATACAATTTTAAAATACTCCGTATAAATTTCTAGAGGAAAAAGAAAAACATCTTTTGGACATAAATGTACGGCTTTAGACACAGTGCATAAGGACTATTTAAAATGATTAAGAATTAAACTGAAACAAGTTCGTCACAGAAGCAGATTTCTAGTGCTGCTTATTTTGTGACAGTGGTTTATGTCGATGCCTTCAAAATTGCAGATACACATTTAGACTATTGTAATAAAGTCTACCAGTAGTAGAACGAACGTCTGTTACATTAACTATGCCAAATTGAGATCGTCCGTCAGAAATATTACTAAAAGTTTTATGATTAACTTGAAAACTTGCGAGCTGAGATGATCTTATCCGACACCTTAAAACAGGGATTGTTACAACGGTCAGTGAGTCTTCGTCGAAATATTAGAAAATGTCAAAATGAAAATAGTGGTTGTTAAAAAATACATACTTTATTTGAGACAGCATAAGGGAAAGCACGAGAAAGCTATAGGATATGTGAAGTGTAACAGAAATAGTGAATGTAAGTGGAATATTGAACACGTGTAAAATATTAAAATAGTGTGATTGACTCATAACTTCATGGAGTGGTTACTTCTTCCAGCTGTGGCAGATGATAGTTTAAGCGGGGGAAAAAATCGCAAACTGATTTTTGCAAATTGTTGCGCTCAAGGTCATAAACTGGATGGGGATAACGAGAAAGAGTGCGAATGTGTCGAAAAATGCTAAGTTTTTACACAGACTCGCTTATTTAATAAATAATTAATTATTAATAATGATAATTATAATAAAATACTTGCTTGTGATCGTAAAATATGACGGAGTGAATGCGTCTAGCACATGTAGATACACTTCTACTAGCTAATTTTAATGGTGAGATTGCTGTTCGTTTGTACCACTACTAAATAATTTAATAAAAAATAAAAAAAAACAGTTAACACATTGAAATAAATCGAAATTTATAATCAAATTTCTTTTTTATAGTCTCAATGTATTACATTCTAATAATCAAGTTGCAAAAAAAAGTTTAAATTATGTATTATGTTAATGATTTCTATTAAGAAAATTGTCTTGAATTGAATATTTATATTATATAATATGCATATTAACTCCTTTATAACGAAGAAAATATTTCTCTCAAGCAGTTTTTATTATTTCACTTAATCTTACGTGTGCAAATTTATACATGGTGTGTGTATATATGTGTTCACACACATGCGTGAGTGAATGCCAGTATTTAAATGAAATAAAGTGAAATATATATATATATATATATATAAAATTAAAAGATTATTTTTGAATATGCCGAAAAAATGACTTCGGTCAAATTCTATTATCTAGTTTAACATTACAAAAGCATACTTAAACAATTTCCTGTTATTTTGGTTTTTAGGAGTATTTAATCAAAAACGAATTTAATTCTTTTTACAGAAATTATATTCCATAGAAAAAAAAGTCTACCTCCGACACAATTTATATTTCGATAAGTAAAAGAAAAATAGATGAATTTATATAATACTTCCTAAATCGAACAGTAATCTCACGCATTTCAAGCATAAGATACATGAAATTGTTAGTGTGTAATGGAAACTTATCGCCTTTAAATGGAACGATAGTGTTATAGATTACCGCAGATAAGTTTCATATAAAAGAATGAAAGTGTGTTTGTCTATTTAGTATTAATGAGAGTTAATGATTATTAATGAATTAAGATTGGTAACATTTGTTATTGCTTTCTTTTTAAAAATATCAAAATCCTGTACGAAAAAAAGGGAAATGAGCTCTGTTAATATCTTTCTTTTGTCCGATAACATAGAAACACTACAGCTGGGGGTACAGCTTTCAGATGAATAATAAATTAAGATATTTAATGTGTAAAACAATATCAATGCATATCGGAATATACCTCAAAGAAAACGTTATTTTACGTCATCGAAGGGTGTAATGGTTGCGAAGATATTTTTCATTAACATAATATTGAAAACACGATTAACATCCTCTATTTATGTGCATGTGAAAATCTACGGTGAAATTTGATATTTCTTAATTAACTTTAAAAAAATTCTGTCAAATGTTAATTGAAGAAATGTCAAAATTCGTAGCACAATAAACTGTATTACTGCTCTCTGCTTTTATTGTTTGCTATTTCAAGATCAATAATCAGATTTCCAAATAACATCGACAAGTACATAGTATGATTAATTCCCTTTTACTTGAACGACCTCACTATGTTATGTCATATGGTGATAAGTTACAATAATTTTATCCTCGTGTTGATGACGTTTCTTCGGGGGTTTTTAATCCGATATGCAGAAACTATGCAAAAGTCAGGTGCTCCATCGCCTTAAAATAGTAGACTGCAATGTCAGCCTGTGCCATTGACCGGTTCAAATGGCCAAGTACTAAAACTTACAGAGAGTAGCGCAGAAGTACTTGAAGAAAATAGGACCATAAATTGTGTGTTATAGCAAGCGTCAAGTGGCAGCTATGCTACAACAGCGTTACATTCAAGATATAATATTTAATGATTTCTTATAACGAACAGGAAAAAAGAAAAAAAGAACTCAAAAATTAACGTGCAAGGCGATAATATATTTTTTTCTAATTCACAAAAACCAATTATCACAAACGATTAAACAACACACAATTGTACGTACTAGCGATCCTTCTGTTTTGGTTTCTAAGTGTTGGAAACATAAATACACGCCTATTTTGTTTCAGAATGGACAGTATGCATTTATTCGTAAATTTTGTATCTTCATTTAACGTTTAAAGGGCACAAAATCCTAATTAGATATGTAGATTTAACGTTAATTACGAAACAGATTGTTCCTGTAATTTTTCATTTTCATCAGTTATTAGAAAAGATGATTTTCATTAAATTGTCCCGATTATATTCGAAGATAAATTAATTTTATAAGTTGATGGAACCTTATCTCCTCCCTTTTTTAAATGATCAGTTATTCGCTCCTGAAGCAGTGCAAAGTGAAAAAAAAAAACATAAACATTATATTTCCATTAATTGTCTGAAAAAATTTTGTGAGAATAATTAAACGATCGATCAATTTTTATTTCTTGTCGGGATGGTTTTGTAGGAGCGTATTCATATCGAAGTAGTTCCCAGAAATATTTATATATTTGCCAATTATCGCTGGACTGAAATCCAATGGTATAGCCCTCGATAGTGTTCACAATGAAGAAAAAAAAGTGGAGAGCAATTAACAATTGAGAAAATTGTCCGACGATCTCAGTGTTAGCCTTGTATCATTGTACAATTTGTTATTCTGTATGAGACAGTTTTTCTGTGCTGTATATACATATATTAATAACTATTATTAATTATTATTAACACTATTATAAAGCTATTCAATTAACGATTATACTGCTATTATCATTCATAATGATTATGCGGAGAAAGCAGATGCTATCGCGAGTGATTGTGCATGTAAAAAGAAATAATATTTTGCGTGTATGATAAAGGCTGTGCTGCCCAGCTGAAAAATTAAGGAGAGGATGTTGTTGCCAACGTTTAGTATGTTGCCAAAGTTTCCCGTTATGGGTATGAAATACAGTGTAAAGTAATATTCGAGATCCTGTTTTCTTTCATGTTATGAAATTCGACAGGAAGTTAATTCAAGCGAAAACTATAGATTGTTTGTAAAATATTCCATCGAAAGTGACACATAGAAATGTAGATCATAATTTTTAGAACACTATCGTATCTTGAAATCGAAACTTATTTATATATGTATTATACTATAATATATATATTTCATTACATTGTATTATTAATGTTTTCGTTAGTAATTAACTGTTAATCCACAAATAAGTTGAAACTGTACGGTTTACTCGATAAGTTAGGATCAGACAAATCTTCGAATATTGCTTGCATACTGTATTTACCGCCAGTGATACGTATTCAGACGATAAATCGCTATACATGTTTGCAGCATAATAAGAAAAAAAAAAAAAGTAAAAATGGCTACGAGAAGGACGAAGAAAATGTATTTCCAGACGCAGATGTGTCGTACAGAATGATTGTACACCGCAACTGTAAAAAGGAAAACAAAAACCCCGATTTATTCTCAGGATGCGTAAACACAACGGCCACCGCTTACTATTTTGTTACTAATGATACTTGAAAACCTCAGATTAATTCAAAGCTATCATGGACCATGGATGTAAAGGGTCATTGCCATGGAATATAAAAGAAAAAAAATTGGAAAAGAAGTGAGAATAAAAGCGATCAAGAAAGAAAGCATGAGTGTGTGAGAAAGCGAGAGAAAGGAAGAATGCGAGAAACGAATTTTATTGCTTCTTCTACAAACAAGAAAAAAAAATTGTCCTCCTCAGATTATATGCTGAAAAAACAAAGCGTATAGTGTCGCCGTTTGGCCTTTATGCTGTTCTATCTGCGATTTCATACAAGCTTTGCGTACGATACTGTGATATAATAAGTCGCTCTATTTCTTCGTGTTTTTTTTTCTTTAGTTGCGTACATGCACATACACAAACAGACGTATAAAAAAACAAAATGAACGTACACACTGATTAAACTATTACTATTATTATTATTATTACTACTACTACTATTACTACTACTACCACTACTACTACTACTACTATTACTATTATTACTACTACTATTAATACTAATCAAATAATTTTACTAAGCGCCGATCCTCATGTGGAAGCAACGATACAAAGATACGAATATCGATATCATCTGCGTTTAATTTGTAAACGATTAAACCGCGAGTATAACGACAATGCGCTTATTTGCATCCGCAGAGGCTAAATGTGTGAATAAATGTTTTTGTTGAAACGAAATTATATCCCAGAGTGCGTGTATAGGTTCCAGCAAGTTCATCTAAAGTAAGGAATGCAGATGACGATGATTATGATAAAGATAATGATAATAATAACGAGAGCTGAGAAAGAAAAGGGGCAAACTGTTTTCTCTACTTCTTGCATGCGTGCTGTTACACGTGCTACCACCAATTTGCTTTTCTGTGTAGTTTCACTCTTTGCACAGCTTTCTTTCAATTTTGTTATTATTATTACTGCGATTTGCTCTTCCAATTAATGTCAGAGTAGCGGAAAGAAAGCAAAAATGTCATTTAAGAGGAAAAGGGAAAGAAACAGCACCGACAGAATGCGCTACATTCCTACGTATCGTTTCCAGACACTCTTTGCCTTTGTCATTGCTTTAGAATGAAGTTATGTTGTTCCTCATTTCGTTTATCTCTGATTCGAAAGTACTTTATTATTATTATTACTATTACTATTTTTATTACTATTATTAACCATTAACGTATTCTGTCAAAGTTGTGTATCTATATATATATATATATGCATATATATATGTATCTATACGATGATTAAAAAATCGAGTATACATATGAGCGCTTTCGTATCGCGAAGATGCAGAATAGAAAAAGGGAAAGGTGCAAATGGTGATGCGAATGCGTCAGAGAAAAAAAAAAGATATGTAACAAGAAACTAAGTTTATATTAATAAGACGCACGTTGCCATTTGTTATTACTAATTAATTATTCTTATTTCTGTCTTTCAACCGGTGTCAAACGTTTCGTTTCGTCTCTTTAGTTTCTAAGCACTCATTTTAAACTTATCGTTGTTGTACGTACATTGGCATTTCGAATTATTATTATTATTATATTATATTATATTATATTATATTATTATTATCACTGCTACTACTTTTTTCTTTTCATTCGCTGTAAAAGCAAGTTAACGCACTCCCTTTCTCGCGATTCTTTTTCCCGAATTCTGAAACAAATTTTTAAAAAAGGACGTGCTATGTGTTCGAATATCAGAATCGATTGTCTACTTCTATTTTTAGTTTTCATTTATGGACATTCACTTCTCAGTCTCATTGAAGTTCTACGCTGTTACGAATTCAATTTGTGGGATGAATTCTAATTGTAACTGTATCACCCTCTCCCATTAGTTGGTCACCATATACAATTTTTTCAGTTTCGATAGTTTTTAGATTATTAAAGAGACTGTAAGAATTTGTGTTTAATACATTGCCGAATACAACCAATGAAAGATGTAACTACCTACAAATTTCCTGGATTTATAGATAATTTCCGTTATTTATGGTGTATTCACATTCTTATGCTAATTTTGTTCGACGTAATCGAAGCGTTAAAGCTATATGATTGTTATTATTCGTAACATGCGTGCCTGTTATGCTTGTAAAAAGCAATTATTTTTGAAGTATGTTGATAGCAGAACAAGGAATTCGTTTCTGTATAAAATTTAACATTGCGAGAGGTCTCTTCTCGAACTACTCAAACATTATTTTTGTTGGTTTTACAAACGCGATAGCGTAAACGGAATTACCGTGCATTCTGCAAGTTATCAGTTACATGGGTCGAGCAATATATCAGTGTTGCTTCTTTGTTTTTGTAAAATAGAGACAATAAAGAATACCATTACAAAAAAGTTCTTCGAATGCGACAATGAAAACAAATCGGTTAATTACATCGATTTATACATTGATCTATTTGTCTCATGTGTCACACTAATAATGATTAACATATTAGGAGTATTGATAATGAACAAAGTCGCTTTGAAATTTACTTTTTTTTTAAACTAGACAGTAACAAAGCTCATTTGTATTTGTCCCTGCAGTGATCCACTACTATTGGACCAATAGACATTCAGTCCGAGAATTTTTTTTTAAATGAACATGTATTTCAGTACTAAATAGATAATTTATAGAGATTGTTTCGTGCTCTGTTTTATGCACAAAATTACACTTAATTTGTAGGTCAAAGAACATTACATTGATTTATAGCAGTAATTAAATGTTAATTGTAAAATGGGTAACAAATAAATGACCATTTTATTTTTCAATTAATGTTCCTCTAGAGGAACAAACCCCTCTAATACAGTCAATTATTAAATTTAATGATAACATTTTACAAAGTTCAGCTTTCAAATGTTAAACCATTCATTCGTCGTTTTTTTTCATTGTACACGCATTTTACTAGACTATAAATCAATTCATATATTTCTATCACATTAATTTTTTCTTCGCTCCTTGTTTTTTAATAATGTGTACAGCATGTACTTACCAACATTATCAAAAATAACAATAAGTAAGAAAAATGTTTTACTGTTCATTCAAATATAAAGATTAATTGAATTTCACCATTCGTTATGGCTCACTGATGTAACTATGTACAATGACATACTTATGCAAGCTTATTAATCATGCTTAATTGCTACGTGACTTGTGAATGAATTAAACTATGAGGTAAATATTTTCAAACAATGAATGGCATCTTAAAATAAAAGTGTTTAATACAAAAAACAATGCGACTAGAAATTACATTATTAATGCTCATCATTTACATCTTCTTGATTGTAACCGTATCTCCGTTGAAGTTCTTTTTCCATTGCCTCTAATTGCTCTCTACTTTGTTCGTGCGTCATTTGTTCCATTAATTCATGATTGTATGTTGAATGTAACATCAAAGCTAATACCCCAGCTCGTGTAGCCATGTTCAAACGAATTTGCCTTTCTTGTTCTACGAGTTCGTCTATTTTCAGCCACTGTCTTACTCTCTCCATATCTATTTCTGCTCGTCGCAATTTTTCCCAAACGTGATGTTTTACGCAACTTTTCTTTGGTGCACGACAAAATTCTCCGGTATCATCAAATACATTTGTAACAAGAGGGCAGCCACAAATTTCTACTTCACTTATTTTGGGATCTTTACAGTGTTCGGGACAAAGAACGCGTAATCTCTTACAGTAAGTTCTATTTGCAGGATTATAAAAATCACAAAACATAACTTGACCCTCGATACGTGTTTTAAAAATTGACCCAAAAGATGCTTGCGACTCGTACTGGAAAAAAATATACAAATTTTAAGTAACTGTAATACTTGCATGAAGTTAAAATGTAGAATCTATATTTTTTTAATACCTTATTAAAACACTTCTCCATGTGCTTAGTAGCAGTTCTTGAATGTATTTCATGCCCGCATGTAATGCAATACATGCTCATCTCAGTGTCATCATTTTCGTCTACCTCAGCTTGTGGATCAATAGTTGCATGTTTTGCACGCTCTATAATTCTATCTAATTCCATATGTCGTTTGTCTAATTCCTGAAGTATTCTTCTGACATCCTGCTGTTGTTTTCTGACAGATTCCAAGGCTCGCCTATTATTTTGTTCCGCTACACACGTTGTTAAAGACCATTCTTGTATCCGTTGTGGTAGGACCTGATAAATTCTATTTGTTGCTAATTTTAACCCACATTCATCAGAACAATATTTACTTCCAGGTCGAGACTGTTTTGCACAAGTTGGCCCGTAGCAATGTCGCGGCAAATCTAAATATTCATTTCTTTCTGTGCTTGAATCCCGCTTTCGTTTCTTAATAGATTTTAAATTTTTATTAAAACTTTTTGATGGTTTAAGTGGATCACCTATTACCCGACATGTGCGTTGTACACATCTAAGTTTCAGTCGTACAGAAGGTCCAAATTTCTTCAAGTGCCTATTATAAGATGTAATAATAAAAAATCATTGATATTTATGATTTCAAATCTTGTTATATTTTTATAATCTTGCATCATATAAATATGTTGTTTCACCTGCAAGCATCACATTTCCCACAATTTTCTTTTCGGAAGCAACCGGTACATTCTCCACAACGTTTAGAAAATTTTTTTAGCTTGGAAGAATCCCAAGAAGAATCATATTCATAATGATAAACTTGCTCTTTTTCTTTGTATTTCTTATATTTCCTATCTTCCTGATCTGATCTACGTGGCTTATATTGTGTGATTAAAGTCGAATCCTCTTCTCTGCAACGCTATGATCATATTTAAAGTTTAATAAAAATTAATGGCTGTAATTTAATTATGTATGACAATATACACATATTTTTGGAATACGTACGATGCAGAAAAATTGTTTTATGTATTTGGCATCTTTTTCTGTTATGTTTATACAATCCCCATGATACCATTCTTCACATGCATCACAGCCTCTGAAAAATATTGAGGGTAATTAATCTTCTGTACTCTATAATAATAAATGAAATACACAAATTAATTAAATTAGTAAGCTATAATTTAAATTATTAAACAACAAAGTAATTTTGTTTATATCGACTTACATCATGAAACGTGAACTGTCTGAACTTCTGCAGATGCAATACGCTTGACCATCTTGCTTTAATAATGTTGCAATTTTACTTTTTCTCTCTGGCAGCATAAACTGCCTTGCTATTTCTTCTTTCTATTGATTGCCAAAAGAAATATATTATTGTTAAAACTACTGCAAGTTGCATTACACTTCAAGCACGTTATAGCACAAGTAATTAAATAAAAAGCCTATAAAGAGAATAAATATAATATTCATTGATTTTAGTTTTCGCTATTTTATCATATTTCAACAAAATTATAACAACTTGCTTTACTTACTGATAAATTTTGCTGCCTCTTTTCACTCATGTTTGCATGTAATAGAATACGTGTTCAAATTTCGTTAAAAACAATCGATGAATAAACCTTTTAATTCGCTGGGAAATTCATAATTTATGCTTTAAAAGCACAAATAAACGTTACAGAATACAATAAACTACATATGTACACAGGACTCCAAACCAAATCCGCCATAATGTTTCACAGCATTCACAGGGGTTCACAAATAGTGGTATATATACAATAATACACCGCCGATATTCGTGGTCGATGAACCATTTTTCTCATTATAATATACACTGTGTGCTATATATTTTTTAGTTGGATTAAGCATTATGCATATCATGTTTTATCCACAGAACATTAAATATACAAAAATTTTGACTTGTTATGAAGAGCCTACAGAGTATTGATTTTTTTATAGCGCTTTCAATAATTCAAAAGTTAAATCAGTAAAACGTTAACCTACGTTAACCGTTGTTAGATTATTTCACATATTGTAGAATACATGTAGAAAAACTTTGTTAAAAAAGATATTATTTTAAATTTGAATGTATATATCTGTACGTACACGTTCGATATATGTATACGTAAAAAATAGTTCATTTCTAACATAAATTCTGGGATAGAAAATTTAGCTTTCTTGCTTGTTTGACAGTAGATAAAGTTTCTTTTTTATTTTCCCTCTATACTACTGTTAATTTTATTAAAATCGATTTGAAATGTATTGCAAATACTTCGTAAATTGGACGAGGTTGAAAGCAAACTCCTTTGCTTTTCCTTCCGCAAATGTTGCATAAGTTTTCTCATTCTATTTCATATAATTGTTTTTTTTTTTCATTTAGAGAAAATTGAAACGGAAATTTTTACAATTCAGATGTAGATTTATATCAGTAAAGTAATTAAGTTCGTTTATCATGTTCGTGATATTTTGAATGATCTGTCGAATAAAGGAAATGTCAATCATTACTGATCATCACTAAAGATCATTAAAATCCGATTTTTCATGAACTATAAATGCATTGACTGTCTGTTGAATACAACGATTATAATTAAATATCGTTTCATACAAGTAGAAAAATTACTACTGATTGTAATCGTTGTTGAAATTTAATTATTTAACTACATTTTCGAAAATATTCGTAATCTTTGCTAACATTCTAAAGTATAAACTCATAATTATTTAGTGTCAAAGTTGAAGATGTTTTACTACATCTATACACGTGGCTTGTACCTAATAAAAATTCATGATTGTACTTAGATGAGGATTTAAGGAATAAGAAACACAACGATACTTTTGTATGTACAATGTTTTCAATTAAGACTTAGAAAAATTCTCCTATAATGGATATTCGTTGTAGGAATGACTGTGATTGGCAAGATAATATTTGATAATTATATCTCGCCGAAATATTTGTCGGATATAAATTCCTTTCTCGAATATTCTCCAATAGTACTTGAGGCTCAAATCTCGTTTTTGTACTGCTTTGCTTAATAAATGCGTCTGTATCATTTTTTATAGAAACAGGAGTAGAATAATGACCATTTGATATAGAAGGTGTTTCAAAGGTATCAATGTTTTCACTGTCATCAGCTTTATAGATTACAGAAGGAGGTGCAACAACTTGCACTTTCATTGATTCAGGATTGGAATTTATATTTTCCTTCATTTCACCCTCTTCTTCAGCCATTACATTGGTATCTACTTTTCCACTTACAGGCGTGACAGGATCTTCTACATTGTTATTAACATCTGGTTCTATATGATTTGTGGAAGCCTGTCGTATTTCTGATAACTTTATAATTTCAATTGGTTCTTTATTATTATCTGTATCTTGCGTGTCTCCTTGGTACTGGGCACCATGTTCATCACCTTTGCCTTTCTTTTGATCGTTAACTGGAACAAATTTCCATAATGTTGATTTTTCATCTGGAAAGATATTCTCATTTCGACTACAACAATATAATGCTCCAGGATCAATAGGATGTGCCTCTGTATTAAAAATATATCCTCCAGCATCTACAACACATTGGCCCCACTGGGTTTCAATAACTTGTCCTTCTTGCCCAGAGTTATGAATGAAATTGTCAGGGTCAAAAAGTAGGTAAAGATACTTTGTTGTTTCTGCTAGAAAAAAAGATTCCATTCTATCTGCTTTACGATGATCTCTGACATCATTGATAGTAGCATAACCACATGTAGTTTTGGCACTATGCTGTAAACTTCTTAGTATGTCAACCCCTACTTGGATCAAGTAAGGATCTGCAGTTGCTCTGTATAGATACATAACTGATTCAATAAGTTCTGGTCTCAATGGATAACTTTCTCTATTAGTGCTTGCTTCAGCTTGTGGAATGTTATAAAATTCTGGTGTGAAACCAAACTGCTTCCAAACACGGTGGTAATTATGTAAAGATTTCATTGCATCTCCAATTTCCCCAAATAAGCTTAATACTCCAGGCCAGTATGCATCGAGCGACTGAAATACTGGCAAGGTAACTTGACCTTTTGTCATAGAAACCCATAAGTACCAATCTCCTCTTCGAATGTACTTTTCAATAGCAGCTTTGTGTTCATAAAATATTGATGCTAACAATGGATTCTGAAATAATAAGGTACCTTTCGCCAAGTACTCAAAGTAAGAATCAACACCTGCACCAATTCCAGAATCCTGAGCTGTCCAGTGACCGGTTAATACATCTATATGATTACCAACTAAACCAATATTGGACTTATAATAATGTAATGCTTTGACTGCATTCATAGCCACTTCTTCATATAGTGGATCTCCAGTTAATTTAGATAACGTTCCAAATTCTAATAAGAAAGTTCCAATGCCAGCTGTACATGTAATACTTGTCTCTCCTTCTGGCACTCCATATTTTAAATTAACTGTTCCATATGGCATTCCTGTTGGAGTGTCAAATGCTGCGATTAGCCTCTTTGCCATATCTTCTGCAAGACGTAACAGTGGACCATTACATGGCCATCCTGGTTCTAAATCAACGCCTGCTTTATGCGACAAAAGGTGAGCACTGAGCAAACCCCCGACTACTCGTATATTAGTTTCAAAGACAGACACATTGATATTAGCCTCGAAATTGACTCTAGAACTTATTATCTCCACTACACGTCGAAATTCGGAAAAATTGCCCATTACAGCGAGAGTATCAAAGGCATCGATAAGTGTCAATGAAAAACTCCCCCATGTATCAAATCCATCGCAACTTAACGAGCGTAATTCATCGTAAGGATAAGCGTAAGTTAAATAACTCGAGTACGCGTGATCAAACATAGAACGTACTTCCTCTCTTAATGCAACTAAATCTTTCTTTTCATATTCTCGTATGCCATTTACTAATATAATAAAGCTAAAAAATAACCCCACACCAAGCAGCACCATTCTGACAGGCTGAAAATTTTCGTAATAGTTCCGAATAGTTGTAAACACTTTTAATTATATTGTAAATATACATAAAATATAGTGTAATTTGTTTTAATCTTTGCCATTATGTGATTACACCGTAAAAATGTTTGAAAGCCGGCATATTCTCCAAATATGAATTGCAACATACTACGTACGCATATGTGTATACGTGACTTATTACTATTTGCTGTACAATATCACACGTGACGTATGTATACATTCAAATGTATCTCGTCATACAGAAAAAAGCTGAAAAATAAATAAATAAATGATAAATGTTCAAAAAGAGCATTCCTGAAATCCAATGGACTATATTAATTTTTAAATTAAAAGATATTCTTGGTAGAATAATATTCGTAATCCCAATCCATCCCAATCGCAACATCATTCAAGTTACTTATATCTGATGTGTTCAAACGTTCTACTTTTTAATGAATTAACATTTAATATAATCTGCATATTTTAGATCATTTTCACAGTTGCAATTTATTTGGTAGGGCATGTGTATATAAATATAGAAATGATACTTAATAAGAAAAGTTACATTAAAGCCAGGATTGAAAATAACATAGCTGCAAACATGTGTAAAACACCATACAAGTAAATATACAATTTTGCATTTATTATGATTATCAAATTACTGAATCCCTTTAGTTAAGACAATTAAGACGCTATCCAGAGTGTCCAAGTTTAAATTGGAATAATGAATATTGCATCACACATCTTCATCTTCATCGCTGCTAAATTTTTTTAACCACAAGCTCTATTAGAACTTTGAAATTTCATATCCTCCAGAATTTTTTAAAGAACTTTTCATAGCTACGAGCATTCATAATTAAAGAAAGTTGGTGAGATATGAGCATGAATGGCAGTGTTGTGTACCACACCAATTCACATTTATAAATTCATGTGAACGCAATTACGAGAGTTAAGGAGGAGCCACAATAAGCACATTAAACATTAAACGTAGGGATTAGGAATTGGACTTAAAAAATAAACTTCTTATGGAACGCCCATGGTTCTGTTCACAATAAAGGAGTAGAACATTAAGATTAAACATAGAAGAAACCTTAATGTTTTATGTGACGCATTTATGTTTAGTAGAAGGTTTTCCCTATTTATGGGATAAAAAGCATCGGGATTATAAAAATCGTGAGATGAAGGAAACATCCCGGGAAAAACGAATTAGATCTGAACAGATATAATTATATATGCTCAGATCTGATTATATCTAGTCAGATCTATTTATATCTGGTCTGATATGACACTTTAGAGGCCAGATCTGATCAGATATAACTAGATCTGATTATATTTGGTGAAGTTTACAGCCCAGATATAGTTATATCTGATCAGTAAGGGTGTGCAAATACCCGGCTCGTCGGGCTCGGGTCGGGCCGAAGAAAGTCGGTCGGGCTCGGGCGGGTACCCGACACACTCGGGCCTAGGGGAACCCGACTGATTTCGGGCGGCCCGACTGGCCCGACACCTAACCCAGACCTAACCCAGACTAGTCTCGGGCCGCCCGACTGATCTCGGGTATTTCGTCTGCTTCGGGCCAACATGGCAGACTAGAGGCTGTTCGGTGTAACTCTCACGCTCCATGATACCGGCGATTCAGTGCGAGACACGCTCATGGAGCGTAAGAGTTACACCGAACAGCCTCGAGTCTGCCATGTTGGCCCGAAGCAGACGAAATACCCGAGATCAGTCGGGCGGCCCGAGACTAGTCGGGTTCCCCTAGGCCCGAGTGTGTCGGGTACCCGCCCGAGCCCGACCGACTTTCTTCGGCCCGACCCGAGGCGTCGGGTACCCGGCACATGGCACAGCCTGCACACCCTTACTGATCAGATCTAATTCGTTTTTCCCGGGTCATTTTGTTCACAATTAGTCTTATACGCTCTATATATCACAACACAGAAAATACGAAAAAACACCTTCGTAACCTTACTGCACAAGATAGTGTTTAATGTTTAATTGTGAACGGATACAGTGTTCTATGTTTAATTTTTTAGTCCAATTCCTAATTCCTACGTTTAATGTGCTTATTGTGGCTCCTCCTTTATGGAACGCCCATGGTTCTGTTTACAATGGTCGGGCGGCCCGAGACCGGTCGGGCTGCCCGAAATCAGTCGGGTTCCCCTAGGCCCGAGTGTGTCGGGTACCCGCCCGAGCCCGACCGACCTTCTTCGGCCAGACCCGAGGCGTCGGGTACCCGGCACATGGCACCAGTGATGCCAGGACGTGGGATTTTCTCCCACGTGGGAGCCATCGTGCGCATGCGCATGCTGACGTCACAGCTCGACAGCGGTTGTTTCCATGGACGTATTTAGTAAAATATCCTCTTTCTGTAATTTCTACCGTATTTCAATTGCCACAGGGGTCTAACGATACCTCATATTTGAGTGAAGTATATACGTTACTGAGAATTGGGTAGCGCGCACGGGTGGGAAAAATCCCACGTCCTGGCATCACTGCATGGCACAGCCTGCACACCCTTAGTAAACTCGCAAGAATCCATGCCTAAAACGAACGCCCGATATACGATATCTTGCGATTGAGAAAGATTACCGCGCCAATATTTACTTCACGCAATGGAACTTCTGTGAAACTGAAATGGATTTGAATCAAAGTCTAAATTTATAATCTAAAGCTGACGTGGATTATCGATGGTTGCAGATGGGTGTAGAAGGTGTTGCGTGGCCGTTCAGGGATTTTCCGATAAACGATGTGGGTTGCCTCCAGTGGAAGAGGTGTTACTCTCCACAGGAGATGAAGGATTTTTAAAATGAATAATTTACAATGTATGTTAAGAACTTTAAATATATATTAAACTAAACAGAATGATAACTTTAATAACTTTAAATATAATAACTGAACAAACAATAAATTATAACAATATTTAATAATTATGAATAGGAAAAGTAATTATAATAGCTTAGTATAACGTTATACGTCTGAACGCTTCGATATCTTGCGCAAGAGTCCGATGCAACCGTTTAACAAAAGAAGCTCGCATGCAATACTTCACGATCGCTCCGCTCCGCGAATCAGAAGGTACTTTACATTCAATCTTTAATTCTATTGGTTCCTACGTATGCAAGACGAGGTTTTTACGCGGGAAGCAATGACTTGATATGGCAACGTTGATAAAACAAATGAAATCGAGTGATCACTGATCAGACTTCCTGTGGCGTGATGTCGATTTTGCCGCCTTTAATTACACACGTCTTGCATTTACAATGTCGATAACCTAGGTTCCTACCTTAACCGTACAATACTTCTTACCGAATTTCCACATTGCGAATAACTAACGTAACCACGTTCGCATGAATTTATAGATGTGAATTGGTGTGGCACACAACAAAGGAAAAGATCGCCCTAGTAACTAACTTAAAGAAAATAAAATTACGAGTACAATATTTGAATGGTGGCACCTTTGTAGTCCACCGGACGTCACACAAGTAAGGCAATAGTAGTGCCATCTGTAAAATATTGGTTAGACAAAATTTAAACATTTGTTGTGGATATTGCTATCTGCTGCTATCTATTCCGGGTTTCCAATTATCCGGTGTTTTGTTTGTGTTTCAGAGCAATAATAGTGTTTAATTACAAAATTGTGAAAGTTGCAAGTATTACACGATGAATGTCACAACTGATTAAATATTGAAAAATCATTATTAGAATTTGATGATATCGTTAAAAGTCTGAAGAAATGAATATACTTTAATAATGATCAATCATACGTAAGCTTCTTATGCATATAGAATCTTAATACGTATTTAATCAAATCACAAAATATAATTTCTTTAAATAATAATGTTGTGGACTGAATGATAATAGGAATAGTTCATTCTTTATCATTTTCATTATGCTCTGACAATATGGAAGAAATTTTAATATATGTTGATTAATATTAAAAAGCAACAGTTGTAATGGAAGTTTAATTTTCTTTATCATTAATATATTTAT
This sequence comes from Cerceris rybyensis, assembly GCA_910591515.1. Classification (NCBI taxonomy): domain Eukaryota; kingdom Metazoa; phylum Arthropoda; class Insecta; order Hymenoptera; family Crabronidae; genus Cerceris; species Cerceris rybyensis. The sequence continues at coordinate 1,392,926 of OU342789.1, forward strand.
TGAAGTATTACATATTTATATATGTTGGCTAAATAATTCTTATATTTTATATGTTCTACTTGATTTCTGCAACTAGTAGATGTCATATGATTGCATTTCAGACCAATAAATGTTTCAAAACCTATTGATTCGGAAGTGTACTCTAAATTATCAAAGGACAGAGAAGAATTTTGGGATGCTCTTTTTAAAAAATACTCACAAGAGGTATGAATAATTTTATTTAATTAAATGAATAGATAGCTACATTCTTATACTTTATTTAAAATAGAAAATTTTAAATTGTATTAAACAAAGATCACATAAGGTAATGTGTATTAGTTTTCAGATTCATGTGAATTGGATATTAGAACCAATAAGTTAGTAAGTAAACAGGAAACACAGTTACCTTCACGTAAACAAACAAGTTTGATACAGCATTGGGTAAATACAGGATATCTTTTTTGCCAAATGCAAGATGAAAATAGCTGTTCAGAGAGCAGTCTGTGTGTGAGTGAGAAACTATTGTCAGGTCATCTCTGTTGCTCTGATATTGAGAAAGATTGTAGTGCATCTGTTATAAAGCAGCATAGTGACGGAAATTCATCCTACAGTTCTGTCGATACAGCTGCTTATATTTTATCAAATATGAACACAACAAAAAAAGCAGAAATAGTTGCTATTAAAGAAGGTGCTAAATGTTCCGGATTGAAAGATTGCCAGAAAAATGGTTCTGCAAATGAACAAGTACATTTTCCTACAAAGCAATTATTTAATGCTACTGACGGCAACATTGCATTAGATAATAATTTTCCCATTAACATAGATAAGAATATGATAGAAAAAGAAATAGGTGTTCGTTCACAGGCTGCTGTTTTCAACAAACTGATGATGCAAGAAAATGATAGAGACGATGCTGAAATTGATTGCTATATTAGCAGTATAAACCAATCTATTCGTGCAAAGAGTATAAATTCTGGTATTGAATGTGGTTCACTAAATACTAAATCGACAGTTATAGATGATAGTTGCGTTTCTGCAGGAAATTTTACATCCAGTCCTGGAAGAAATACATTTTATCAAAAAAAGTTATTTACTGCCAGAGAATCACCAATCGATCTTGCTCTTCTACAGAGTCGTACAAGTAGTTGTTCATCAATTTCAAATCGATCCTGGCATCCTGCCTTAGATTTTATTAGAAATAAAGGTCATTCATTGAAAAAACATGTAATAAAGAAAAAACGATTTTCTGTTTTCCATGAGACTATGATAAACAGATGGAATACGAAACAATATATTGTTTCAAAACATAAACGAATTAATAGTGTGAAAACTAGTAAAAATCGACTTTCCGTTAAGTCTAATAAACTTCTAAATAATACTTCCATTGTAAATAAAAGTATATCGCAATTTACTAATAATAATAATCATATGGTGCCCACACAAAAGGATTGTAAGAAAGATACAGAATTACAGATTTCAAATAATAAGCCGATGGTTTACATAGAAAAACCTGGTATTCGGAAAATGGAAAAAACTAAAACAGCAGGAATAAACGTAAATCCAGTGGTTGTATTGAAACGCTTATCAGATGATGACATAAGAAAGTATACGAAGCTTGTCAATGTAACAACAGTATGTAAAAGTAATGACAATTCAGTCCGTCAATGTACTGCATTGCAAAATAATACTGCTAATGATATTACAAATAGACCATACCAATACAAATTTAAAAGAAAGCGGTTTTCGCGACGTATTGGATTAAAAACTGCAGATCCTGAGTATTTATCATTAATTCAGAACATTCGGTTTATTCAATCAAGTGATACAGATACTGAAAATTCACTTTTAATATATAAATGTGACAATGATTCAATTGAAACTTCTTCCACATGTAGCAGGAACAGTAAATTAAATAATAATAAATCAAATACTTATAATCGTAACAATATGTTTTTAAGAAAGAATAAAAACATTAATGGCACAGAAAGAAGATCCAATCATCCGAATACTTCTCAATTGAAAATGATAAAAAATTCGAATAACAATAAACATCAACTCAATATTCAGTTTGATGGAAAAATACTACGTCGATGTATTGTTGTATTAGAAAGATTATCGGAACAGCAGTTACATAAATACAATATCCATAAAAGTGTTGAATGTACGGACTATAACAAACGTGCTAAATCAAATACTAATTACAGATTATTAAGAAATAACAGGCAAAATTTAAATACAGAGAAAAACGCCGTTAGCAGGATAAAACAGAAACAATCCAATATTAATTGTCCAGAATCATGTACACCTTCGCTCTTAACATGTAAATCATCAAGTACCGTAGACAGGAAGTTTGAAGATAAATCACAATCAGTTGTGAGAAATAGTCGTACCATCGATGTGCAAACACAGAACGTATCATTATTTGCTTTTTCGTCATCAGATGAAGATGAGTTTATGGATCTTATAAGAAAATCACAATATAACGAAAGAAAAAAGTTAAAAACTAGTTATACAGGAGAAAAAGGTAACGGTACTGTGTTAAGAAAAAAAATTAGACAAACAAATGAAGAGTCTATCAATGTGACGAACAATGAGAACGAAGACAATAGCAAAACGCAATGTTTAAGAAGAAGCCGACGTAAAAGAACATGCTCCAAGTCTTCTAATGATAAAACATTTTCTTCAGTATTCCAAAACAATGAATCACCTTTGCACGTCGTGGAAGGTAGTATTTTTAACAAGCAAACGAGTCCAATTTTTAAGAATGGCTCTAAAAATGTAAATAATTCATCTACTAGAAATATTCCATTTTCACTTGAAACAAGAATGGGTAATAATTTAGTAAGAGAAAACGGTGGTTATAACTTGAGAAAAGGATCAAACGGAGAAAGTTGTACAGACACAAAAATAAACAAAAACCTTGAAAAAGTTAAACATCTATATTTCCACACTGAAATGTTTGATTCAGATTCTGACTGTACATCTCTTTCGCTTAACCATTCTTTATTTTCCTATAAAGAATAACTATGTTATATATTTGACGTAAAAATATTACAAAAATATTTTTGAAAATTTTATTATATAGTTACATTTCTTCGTGCGCCGATGATGTTACGTTTATTGAATTTAATTAATAGCAACGTTGAAACTGAAGTCTTCTAGAATGTAATTCTTCTATACATAAAAAATCAGTACCGCAACTTTAATAGTATTGAACTAACACTCGATGTAGTCGCGTTGTAAAAATCTTTTTCACATTTCACTCGTAGACAAACAGATAGTAATTAATGGCGGTATTACACATTTAAAAACAATGAAAAACTGTTATTGAAATATTTACAGACTATAAAATTACCAGTGCTAATTTAAACTTGATCAAGAAGTCAAGAATTTTTTTGTATACCATGACCTTAATGTTTCTAATATTATTTTTAAGAATTTTTTTTTGATAGAACGTACGTTCTTTAATACTAAAATAATTTTATAATAAAAATATCAAACATAATAAAAAATATTAACTTGTTACTCTTTATTGCAAATAAAAATGTATCGACTGTTTTAAATTGTATGCTATAATAAAAATAATTATCAAATCATAGGAAATGTAGAACTGTACTGCACTACATCGCACAGTAGTACTTTTATCGCCTTATACTGACTCCAATTGACTGGGTATAATATTAGCCGATGAGTTTGAAATTATTAAAAAATGTAAAAAGCTTTTATTCGTATGACCTATTGATATCTAGCATGCGAAATTGTGTCTTTCAAAAATTACACGTGTGTGTCTATGATGAATGAGAAGGTAAAGGCTCTGTCTAAAAAATGGGCCTGAATTTAATCTACGGTACCTTTTGCGAAATTTGTCCTAAATTGTTATTTAATGTATTATGCTTTCCGTTGTTCGGAAACCATCTAAATCGGTAAGTACTATGCAAAGTGATTTTAATATTTAAAGCCAAAAAAAATGCAAAAGGAAAAAGAGGAGGAGAAAAAGTACCGACTGGATGACTCTTTTGTAAAAATTACACAGAATTGACTAGCAGCAAAAAGTTTGTTAAGATGTGATAAGTAACGATCGAACTCGTAAGTGAATTCGAGTTTGAATCACCTGTCACCTCTGGAAATTTTTTCCTAAATTATTATTTAACATATTACAGTCTCGGTTGTACGGAACTCACCTAAATTAGGGCCTACAAGAAATAAGGTATATTTATATTCTATAAATGGTTTGACCATCACAGATTTGTAAAAGAATTTTTAAGCATTTGGTACCCACACTTTAGAAACTGTTAGACACATATACGCTAGTTACGCATTTTACCCAGTAGATAGTGTGGATTATTGTATCAATTTTAATTTCATTGTAATTCAATTTTTATTTATCTAATTGCTACACCAAATACGTGTTGTCTCGAAAGAAGTAAGTGAAGAGGTTGTGAAACATATCCCTCAAGTGTTAGAGAAGTCCACGTAACTTTGTTAAAACCTGCATTTTCAATGTCGAAAGTAGGATCAACATCGAGATGACAACCGCCAAAAAGAGATGGCCATATTCCTGTTCGCGATAGAGTTTTTTGTAACCATCGTATGAAAGTATTTTTACTTTCCGGAATATGTTCCATGAACAAGTATTGACCACCCTGTAATAAAGTAAATGGGATGTGAAGAGTAGTTAATACTTTGCATCGAACGATTTTTAACAATACAGACTTTTCTATTATATTATTTATAATTTTCAAGTATTTCTAAAGGCAAAAACAAATGGTGTTACAATTGATCCGTTATTTTTGAAAATTGTAGTCCATCCTTGAAAAAAGTGTGTTTAACACTAGATTTGTGGCCACTAACAAGGGAACATCCTGAAGTGTAAATCACAGATTTTTATGATATTTTGGTATGATATAGTTCTCCTAAAACTATTTGATAGGTATTTTTTTTATCGACAACCGTCCACATTAAAGGATTGAAAACCGCCCTCAAAGTTGGGGTTCCGAAACTTATTTATTGAATATGTCGAAAACTATTAGAGATACGAAAATTTCGTACAGATTGAAAATTATTGCGTGCGGACCGCGAATCCAATGGCGTAAACATTAAAAAAAAATCCATCTGTGTAAATAATATACAATAAAATACTATTTTTTCATCATTTTGTCACTTAAATTTCAATCAATTTTCTTGAATATTTATTTGTAGATACTATATATCGAAATATAAAATATACGGATAAATTGGAAATTTGATATTCGTGTTACACAAAAAGGTATAAAAAAGTATTCAATTATACATTACTTATTTCCGTACTTATTATTTAGGTCATTTGTTGTTTTGGCCTTTTGAATCGAGTCTGTTCTAATTAAATGTGGGAATTTCATATTTATTTTACCGGTGTTAATACTCTTCGGATCTCTTTAAGTGCTGCTTGTATAGAAGTCACTGAACATAATGATCTTGTTGTCACAACTACATCAACACAACCCGTAGGTATATCCTTTATAGAACCTTCATCTCCAACTATCAGACGTTCAATGATAACATGAGAAAATTGCCAAGAACGGTTTCCTTTTACTAAATATTCACCTAACTTAAGGTTCCAATCAACTCCAATTAAATGAGTACCATCTGGATAAAATTGTATATTCTCCCCTGTAACATTCAAAGTATATATTTTAACCTCTTGCCCTACAATAACGAGTGACACTCGTGATGTGGAAAGAGGGATAGGAAATTTTGAAATTTTCTAAAAACTATTAAATTGGAAATGTCAGTCGGTAACAAAATGGTCAAATTATTTTTATAGTAGATATTAATATTGCATTTAGTTGTATGAAATATCGGAAATCAGAGGAAACTTTTACTTTTAGAAATTACTTCAGAGACATTGCACTCGAAGTCCCAAAAGAAATTGTACCACAAGGGGTTAACTCTCATTTATTGCGCATGCAGTGAAAACAGAAATCGTAATTCAAGGGGTTAAGAATGTAAAATAACATTTATTTGAAGATACATTGAAGTTTATAAATTTTAGTATTGCAATAAATCATTATTATTTTATAGTGCAACTGTTATAGCATATTAGTATAGTGCAACTGAACAGCAAATTTTTTACGAAACAATAAGATTAAATTGTCGATTAAAAGTTTATCTTATGATGCTTTATTTTCAACAAATTACAATTTAACACGCTGACTGCCTAACAAATTTCGATAGTAACTTCTCTAAGAATCTCATCGTTAAAGAGAAGAAACGTCAGTGATCAACTTAGTTGTATATTCTTTAATACTTTACTTTTTTTACACCAATATTTAATTGCTGAATATTTTCGGAATTTCGTTGATATTACATTGGAATACTGCTTAATAATTACGATTTATTTAATGATAATTGACAGAATGAGAAAAATGCACTGATATAAATAATTGAATACTATGATTGCAGTTTACTTTGAAAGTGTTGATGTAAAGAAACCATAAAGAGTACAGTCAATGCACACCCGTTTTTACGCCAATCTCGAGAATACGGATGCAGCCCATAGATTGTAGAATTTTGTCATTAGAAACGATATGTTGTAGCTGGTCAAATAGATGTTTTTTGTAAGGTGATGCAAGTTCTGCACACTCTGCTTCAAATCCTATGAGATGACTCTTGTAAATGCTTTTACGTATGGTTGAATATCTTTGTATTATCCACATTATCACGGAAACGAATAAAACAGTTACAAATCCGTAACACGTAATTATATCACGCACCCATAAATCATTATAACTCATTTTTAAAATGTCTAAACATTAACTTCAATTCTTGTTATGCACTCTTTTATTCAGAAAATTATTATTTTTTAAAAACAATGATTGATACCAATTTATTTAAATTTTATCTCAGTCGTAATTAAAGAGTTGAAACATTTGCACCATTTGTACTTTATAATTAAAAAAAAAGAAAACAGTCTTTCATTGTAGAAGAATTGCACGTAAATTTTGACAATAGTTCGTCATATGTTAATAATACTGCCATGTAAAGTGTTTAATGCACAGTGATACTGAAAAGTGGTATAAACACGAGTTGATTGAGTAATCCTTTACGATAAAAACGTTATCGAAAAAGATAAGCAGCACAACTGAACTTTCTGAAACTGTGGTGATTTAATAAACACAAATACATATATCAACTTAGTATTAACGAATTTTCATAAAAATATTCATACTTTAGATCACTTTCCGTGACAGGAATTTTGGTTACAATCATAGCAGTTTATTTCATTCAATTCAATTTATACATTTGTATCCCTTTTTTTTATTATTGTAACTATATTTCGTGCAATTCCAACGTATTCATTCTTCTTATAAGATTTTGTTGTTTATAGGGCAACAGTACGAATATTTTTTCGTTATAGGATAAATATGAGACATCAAGGCTATTACTTAATAAGTGCATTTATAGCTTTGAGAATAATTATATGTCTTGCATTTTGTTTTATAAACGGTTATCCGATCAAAAAAAATAAAAAAAAACACAAAAAAAACAAAAAAACAGTACCTTTAACACTAACCGCAGCGGTATTTATATACATTCCGTATTTCTATTCTCTGTGTAGCTTATTTGACTATTTATGGAATTGCAATTATTGGATTTGCTAATTATACTTACAATTAGATTTCATTAACATCGTGACCGTCTGACATGACATTATTGACTCGATGAAGCCTGCCGATAGGCAACCACTTATTCAACTTCCAAGGGAAGTTCGAGAACTGATACACTTCGGTTTTTATGGAATTTTGAATGAACACTTATTAAACCTATGTAAGAAAATAGCTGTAATTCATTCGTACCCGTTTTCAATTTTGAGGGAGATATCAACCCCTTTATCTGAACCGTTTTTCTGCATTCGCGCTTATAAGTGGGGCGTTCTACTTTTCTACCGACAATATGAGTGACAAATTTTTTGATTTTGAAAAAAAATAAAAGTGTATTTCTTTTATAAAATGTATTTTTAAATTATTGTCCAGTTATCGAAGATTTTCGAAACGTATAATGCATCGAAGTTTTATTTTATAGCTTTTATTTATTTTAAGTTTTATCGGAAGAGTAAGAAAAAATAAACACCTCAGTCACAAAAAAAAAATATATATATATATAGGGGAGGGTGGGGCAAAGTGGGCCCCTTAAAATTTTGGAGCCCAAAAAAATTTGGGGGCAAAGTGGGCCCCTTAAAATTTTGGAGCCCAAAAGAATAAAGATATGACTATTTTTTGCTGAAGGGGCCCACTTTGCACCCCCCTCCCCTATAACGAATAAAAAAAATAAAGATATGACTATTTTTTGCTGAAGGGGCCCACTTTGCCCCACCCTCCCCTATATTTGTGACAGAGGTGTCTCGTGACAGAAGTGTAAAATAACAGTGTTCGAGGATTTTAGCGTTCCCGAAATTACGACTTGTTCGTAAAAATGGGTGAACATGACAGATTTACTGAGAAATAATAATATTACATATATAAACGTGAATTACAATAAAATTTAAAAGTAGTAACTTACGTGACAGAGCGGTCGCCGAATAAACACACGCACCGCTATTCACTTTCTGCGAGCAAATAACTAGGCTCGCTCGCAGTTGGGGCCTCAAGGGGTGAGGCCAAGGGGGAAGAGGAAACCGTACTGTTGCTTAGTGTTGAAAATCAAACAACTCAGAAGCGTTTTTTGTTTTGCGAAATGCGTGACGGAAGATAGCAAGAAAAAACATGCATAGCCGGACCCAACGATAAAATATTTTTTTGTTTAATAGTATGAACCTTTACGTTTATTATATTCTCATTAATTTAATGATAATATTTCAGAAGTTCGATAAATAATTTTATACTAAAGGGTTCTATATGATTTTTTTTAAGCGAGATCATGTTGTAACATTAGGCGGCGCAAAGAGACACATTTTATTTGTATGTAAAACACCTCTGTCACACATTTCGAATACTATGTCACAATGATTTTGTAAAAAGCAAAAAAAATAAAAACGGTATTTTAGTATTATTATAATCTCTGTATGGGCCAAAAAAATCTTGTGAAAATAAAATTTGAGAAACTGCAATTTTGGACGAATACCGATTTTTTTCAAGTGAGGACACGTCATTGTCGGTAGAAAAGTAGAACGCCCCAAGTACGTAAATATTTGAATATATCAAAAAATTGTTAAAATAAAAATTGCGTGTAAATTGTCTTGAAAAAATCATTATTTTTAAAAAATTAGCTCTAGCTCCTCTCCTTTTTGAAGAATCTTATTTTTCTTCAATCAATAATTATTTTTAGTAAAAAAATCTTCTATTTGTGTTGTAACTTTATAACGCTATTGCTTTTATTTCAACCGTCTTTTGATAACTTTTGTTGTTTATGGTTTATAATGAAGTATATAAACCAGAGTGATTCGGATAAAGGGGTTGGTAGCATCCTCAAAGTTGAAAACAGTCACGAACGAGGTGTAAGTAGCTATCTCCTTACTATTAGGTAGCTTTAAAAAAAAATCATGCGAAGTTTCATAAGAATTCAAGTGTATAAATTTTCGTACTTCCCTTGTGAGGACTTCTTGTTTACCAGTGTTAAGGGTAAAGTCAGTTAAAATTGTTAATTTTTTCTTGCAAAAATTTCAATAGATTACAAAAGTATCAATAAACGTGTGGTAAAAATTCCAAGATTATATAATAAGTACTTGTCACAATGTCACATAACTCCCTTAATACGAATTTCGATATGCAAGAAACAATTACCTTTGATGTTATAATCAGCATAGCACTTCATATTATTCACACAAACTTTTCACATTCAAAATGTTCCGTTCAAAGATTTACAATTTCAACGTCCACGATCAGCACCCTTGTTAGACCGTCTCCGAAAGGAACGTGTGAACACGATAAGAAACTGTGACCTGGTCGAATATTGACGAATCGACGGATTGTAGGCAGTAAAATGAGAGAAAAGTCGTCGACACATGCGGCTCGAGTCACTGAAAGGGCATTAAAGGATAAAGAGAAACAGAGAGGGAAAAAGAGTAAGTAACATGATTGCTCCGTGGGAGAGAAAATCGCTTCGACCGATAGAAGGCGAGTCGAAACAATAGGTGGACGTTTTCGAAACGTGAAAAAGAGCGCGCGGATTAACAAAAGGGGGAAGCAGCCAGAGGCCAAAGAGAAAAATGTTCGGGGGTACCATATCGGTGCATGAACTACAAGGGGGGTATGCCTCTTTGTCGCCCGAGCTTTAAGAGTGACCACAAACAAAACGGGCTCTTGCAATTTAGTTGTTCGACCGAGTGTGTGCACTCGTTTCTTGCTCGTGCCAGCGCACATGTGTGTCGTTTGTATATACGTACATCCTTCTGCGCGTTTCGCATATAGGAAAATTCGACCGATTCAGAAGCATTTCGTTATCCGTGGAGAGGCGTTTTGTTTTCGACATCGGGGCGGAGAGGAGGCAGACCGTTTGCGTGATGGTTCGTTGATTCGAGAGAATCACCGGAGAAATTAAATGCCCCCTTTCTTCTTCGTCGATGGCTACGCATATACTGATTGCAAAACCATAAATGCACCATCGAATCTTCTGACTAGCTTCTTCATTTTGTATAATAGGAGAAAAAGTTTGTTATTTCTTTGCACAACATTGCTACCGGTCAGTGTTTTTGACTCGAATGACCTCTATGTGACGAACAATCTCTTTTGGGGATGTTGGATGCAAGAGTAGACACCATTCCGTTTCGGCGTTATGCACATTAACAAAATGACAAATCCGCTGTTCATGTAAGAATATCTGTTGATTATTTTAATATACATGAAATCACGAAAATAGCAGAACTAGCGAAAGCCAAAATGAGCGTAGCGTAACGTTGAGCATGGGATCAGACACAGAAGTCCTTGAGGTATATTATTGTCATAAAATAACTCGTAAGCTATAAATGTACTTGTAATGCAAGCTATGTATGTATTATAATACGAGCGCGGGTGAAATTTATGCCCTGAGATATTTGATTTTCTTAGCCGAAAACAAAACTTATGTTGCAACTTTCAATTATGTTTTCCTCAAGAAAAATATCTGTTATATCGCCTCCTACTATTTTTTTATTCTTTTATAGTTTCACAAAAATGGAGTCTGATAGAGACAAAAGGGGTTCCGATTCGTGTCCGGAGCTACCAGACGTGTAATAATCAATATAAATATTCTTTGGACAATTTATGAAAAAAGTTAGACGTTCAGGGGAATTTCTAATGGTAGGAGACGATAGAGCAGATATCTTTCTATTATAGTTTGCTTTACAAAGATACATTTATTCTTTATGAGTTATTTTATGACTTTATATGTACCTATGTACTTGCTTCACAAATCCATTTTATGTTTATTATTTACTGTTTCACAATAATGCTACATTAAACAAAGCCCTGTACACGTAACATTTGGTTATGATAAATAAATAATATCGTTCAAATCCATTTACAATTTTAAGATTAATTCTACGAGCAACAAGAGCAATTATTTCCACTTTGCTGGCCAAGGAGCATAACGAGCACTGCGTATTGTCAAAATACTCGGTGAAACTCAGCGACTGTAACCTACAAGTAACTTTTCCGCGAATCATAACAAGAAGTCATTTCGATACTCACCTCGCTATCAGTTCCTTCGCGCCCGCGGTTGAGTAATCAGTGCTCCTAGACCGAGATCACTTATTCTCACCTATTAGTGCGTATATAATACTTTCGAAGACGAGATCCTGAAACACCAAATGCCTCCCTTTTTGCGGGCTATTTCGTAATTCATCCTCACAGTAATATCAACCCTTAGTTCACGGTCATACGTCTACTCTCAGTCACCAAAGCACTTTCACCATTAACATTGTATATCTACTCTCAGCCACCAAAACAAAGAATTAAAATGTTTCAGAGATATACAGGGTGCCCCAGCCGATTTTGACATCTTGCATATCTCGGTACTGTGGTATGTAGCAAAAAATGTTTCACAGAAAACTTAAATGGTATCGAGTGGAGCATAATCTGGTGTCATTAGTTTTTCCGTAGGTGGACGCGTCAAGGACATATGAAGGTCAACTTTGTTTTTTTAACCCCTTGCACTATTTCCACGAGTCTGACTCGTGATGAAAATTTTAGGCCAAACTTGAACATCACGAGTCTGACTCGTGGTATTAATCTCGGGCAAAGTATTCATATCTCGAATAAGATCGTATGTCCCCGTGCAGGATTATTAAATTTAGACTTTGATTCAAATTCATTTGAGTTTCACAAAAGTTCCATTGCGTGAAGTAAATATTAGCGCGGTAATTTTTGTCTATCGCAAGATATCGTATATCTGGCATTCGGTTTAGGCATGGATTCTTGCGAGTTTACCGATAGTGCAAGGGGTTAAATGGAATGAGGTACGTTTTTATGCATCAAGCGTTGGAGCTAGACATTCTTTATAAAAAAGTACTGCCCTATGTATGTCGAAAAGCTAATAGTTAGGAGATATTTCAATTTAAGTGATTCTAAAATTCGTAATTACATTAGCGTTTATTTACAGGCAAGGTTCAATATAACGACCATTTGCTACATATCACTCACTTTAGTTGAAACTTTTGTGTTTTACCTCTTAAATAACCCCATAGGAAAAAGTCGGGCGGCGTTAAATCAGGTGACAGACAGATAAACAGAGGTCACGTCCTAATTTGGCAGGAATGGTGCCTTTGTATTTAGATTATTTACACTGAAATATATCCTTAACTATTAGCTTTTCGAGATACATATGTCAGTATTTTTTTATAAAGAATGTCTAGCTGTATCCCTTGATGCATAAAAAAGTACCTCATTCTATTTAGAAAAACAAAGTTGACCTTCATATATCCTTGACGCGTCCACTTACGGAAAAACTAATGACACCAGATTATGCCCCACTTGATACCATTTAAGTTTCCTATGAAATATTTTTTGCTACATACCACAATACCGAAATATTCAAGATGTCAAAATCGGCTGGGACACCCTGTATATAATTGTTACTAATTGTAAGATTTTAGTATGTTTGTCATTACACATTTTGTTCTTAATGACACACGACTCTTTGCGAAGAGTTAACTATTCTAACCCGTAAGTAAGAAAGGCTTCTAGTAAGAAAGGTAAAGCGAGGTGTCTAATTCTATCAGTACCCGCGCGCATATGGCTGCCAAATAAAAAGTGTAGCTTCTGAGAACAAAAGAAAGGCAGACTTATGTTTTCTTCCGAATTTTGCCTTTCGTCTTAGATATCGTATTCGTATTCGTTGACTGAATGCCGATTTTTAACTTACCTGAGTGTTAGATCTCGAAGCAATATTTAACATGTATTTTTTATCGGTCTCTTTCTGTATGGTGGTGAAAATGGCTCCCTTTACAACGAAGTCTATCTGCGTAATTTTTCGGTGGTTACGAAGATGTCAATGATCTGCGTTTAGCGTTATGTCCGCTCAAGGGCCCTCCTGAGAACATAAACACTTGCGCTTTCCTTAATAGTTTGGTGACCCAGTCTCTTATTTTCTAATTTCCTGTGGCTCTAGTATATAAAAATAAATACATATCTTGTATGTTTCTTTCCGAAGGGTCGAGACCTGAAAGCCTGAAAGTTAGTTTGCGAGAGAACGATGATTTTTGATCCATGGTTCCTCTTACAATTAGACATGTTATCTACGCAACAAGAAGAATGCGGTAAGCCAATAAAAAAAATTTGCTACCCTTTCGCGAATTTTGCAACTGTTTTTTTTTCGCACATCTTCATCAATACAAGGGTGTAGAGCAATCTCTAAAAGCCATGACAACTACTTTTGAAACACTCTGTAGAATTACGTAACATTTGTCGAATATATTTAATACCAGTAGTTCTAGGGTTAATAGGCTTTTTGTCGCCAACGCTCATTGATCGGTAGTCTATTAATCGGCTTTTCATGCGTAACGCATTTAGACTTCTAGCTTATTAATCGATTATCTCGGCAATCAGTGATTTGCTAATTCTTAATTCTCCTTGTTTTCCTTGCAATTAGTTTGTTGTATTCCTCAGTGCAGAACGGAAGAAACGTGATTTCTCTGCTTGACAGTTTTCGAATATTTTCCGAAAGGGCTCTAATACTCAAACGTTTGAGGACTCTGTTGAGTACCGACACGTAGTAAATATTTTTGTACGATGTACCTCAAAGTGACTGTGATCTTAACCAGTTAACTGTGATTGACGAGTATACTCGTCATGGAGAAGTGGCACGATTTTGTGTATTGACGAGTATACTCATCATGCATATAAAGTAGTGACCATTGGCTATTTAAATTGTAATTTTTGAGAAAAACAAAACATATTCTCAAATTTCAAGATGTTTAGAATATTTTGAGGCCATGCCAGAATAAAACAAACAAATAAAAAATATAAATAATTTGAGATGAACTCATGCATCCCCGCATGCACCGGCTGAAACAGCTTACCAGTTCGCATAACGAATTTATTTATGTGCGATGACAACGTTTTGAAGATGTGAGCGTAAAAGGGGCAAAAGCAAAAGTCGATTATGTGTAACACCCTGTTTTGCTGAATACCATACCACAGCAGGAGTTTAAATTCTTGGTATCATGTGTATTTAATTTTTCTTACGTTTTTCGTCTAATAAGTATGTAATATATGTTTAAGTTAACCAAATAAATATACATTAGTAATTAAAGTGTCAATTTTATAATATAAACCCATTTTTTTGATCCAATATCTTACCAGCGCAACTTACTCTGTGATTGACGAGTATACTCGTCATGGCTCGATTCTGACGACACAAAACGGTGCGCGCTCTCAAACGAGGGCGCCACAGTTAACTGGTTAAACAGGATGCTCATCTTATTATCGGCCAATTATCGGTTTTCCTAAGTATTTCCAATATATTAAGGGCTAAGATGTTATAGAAATAACATTCGCTTCTTGGAAATCCTAGTCCCAAGGGTTAGAATTGTCCTAACCATCTATTACTTTTATATATTATATATTACTATTAATTTGGTGTCCTTAAAAGGGCAATCTAGGACTGAAAAGTGAAAGAATTTTTAGTTTGCAATTCAGATACAAAGATTATACCGTATGTCTAAGTCGCTCATCTCGCTTCCATCGGAAAGTCCAGATTCTTTTCTTTATAATAAAAATTGTCAGACTAGCATTATGAAAAGATCAGATTGAAATTGGTTAGAAATGAGATTCCAACAGCTCATTTAAAAGCATTTGTAACTTTCAAAGATATTGCAATCTTTTTTGGGCAATCTAATTGTAGGTCGAAACAGAGCCAGTATCAGGGAACTATTTGCGGCCAAGGGACCAGGCCGAAGTTTGTACATTCAAAAAATATCGATCGGTAAACTATTAACATTAAAATTGTGAATCTGTTGAGAGAAGAGGAGGATTGTTCTTATTCCTAGTTTTGTGCATCTGGTTTCGACTGTTACGATGGTATAACGTTGAAACTAGAATTTTAGATAGGACCCCAAAAAATTCAGAATTAATTTTAATTGGAGACTATAATCCAAGTAGATTTACAGAAAGGATAAGTATTAAATGCAGAAACTAAAAGAATCAAGAGAGTCTATGGTCGATGGTTTGCCAGGCAGGATGACATATGTTGGCCGCGTGCACTAGCTGGACTAATAAGTCGGTGTCGCGTGTCACACGGACGTCACATGCAAACGCGTCACCCTCTCTCAGCGTGGTCCCCTGACATGGGCCCGCGCAATTAGCCCGACTAAATACCGCCACACTTTACGTAATCACTCGTTCCCTCCGCCGCTTATCCTTCCTGTTCAAAACAAAAAGCTGCAAGAAAAAAAAAACACCGGGTACATTTTTCTCTAACGACGCTTACATCTGCTCTCATGTTTTACGCTTCCGTTGTCGCATGGTCGAAAGAACGGTCAAGATAGCAGAATAGGTGATTGCGATCGAGTAACACGGAGATATTTGGTGATACAGTAGTAGAATTGGAAAATACTTGAGTACAGTCCTGAGTCGAAATATTGAACCCCATTTGAACCTTTTACTACCCAACATTTAGGAATTAAAAGTACAAAAGTAGGTCTAAATTCAATGTAAAATAAGATCCCATTTAGCGCCTAAAAGTGTCACTTTCCCTTTATGCCATCTTAAGGCGCAAAATTTACATCCTATCCAGTTATTAATGTTATTATTCTTATTATTATATATATACAGGGTGGTCCACGTAACTTGCGCACCTCGAATAACTTTTAAAGTATGCATTGTACAAAAGAATGTTATATACAAAAGTTACACGGTTTCAAAGGGTACACTATATAGTGTGTTAATTTTTTTTATAGGTGGAGGCGTTTCGGAGATTTGAAGGTCAACTTTGTTTTTTTAAACGGAATACTATATTTTTTATTCCAAAATATGGTAGAGTATCGAATTGTAAGCAAAAAAGTATTGACCATTATTAGCCTTAAACCTAATAGGTTACGAGTAATTTCACTTTATTACTTGACAATTTTCTTCGCGTAATATCAAGTTGGAGATTCAACCTTATCACAGATTTCCGCAAGACAGCGATGTTTACGTGGCAGTGTTTACTAATTGAGTGACCTAGTGGCTTAACGCAACTAACGTAAGTGTTCAATGTGATATCCATTGGCGTTAATACATTGACGCAATCAATTAACTATTGAAGAAACCGCATTCTGAATCATATCCGCACTGAGTGTAGTGCATGCTTCACGAATACGATGTTTCATATTCTCAGGTGTTGTTGGTGGTTCACGATACACTGTGTTTTTTAATACGCCCCACAGAAAATAGTCTAAAGGAGTAAGGTCTGGTGATGTCCCATCGCTGTCCTGCGGAAATCTGTGATAAGGTTGAATCTCCAACTTGATATTACGCGAAGAAAATTGTCAAGTAATAAAGTGAAATTACTCGTAACCTATTATGTTTAAGGCTAATAATGGTCAATACTTTTTTGCTTACAATTCGATACTCTACCATATTTTGGAATAAAAAATATAGTACTCCGTTTAAAAAAACAAAGTTGACCTTCAAATCTCCGAAACGCCTCCACCTATAAAAAAAATTAACACACTACATAGTGTACCCTTTGAAACCGTGTAACTTTTGTATATAACATTCTTTTGTACAACGCATACTTTAAAAGTTATTCGAGGTGCGCAAGTTACGTGGACCACCCTGTATGCAACGAATAAACAAAATTAAGTGAAATTCCGGACAAGAGTACTATAAATACTATCAAGATCTTATGTTAAATTTAACGATATAATTAACATTTAACATTAAAAATACTACATACTTCTATTTTATTTCTTGTTATTATTTGTAAGAAAAATTGGATTAATATGACATATATTTTATGTGACATTTATTTTTCCGAAATTGAAATTAAACGATTTTTACAATTGACTAACTTTGAAAGTGGTGTAAGTCCATTTGCAGCCCGTAAATAGACATTATTTTACTTAAATTTCCGTATAAGCAACTTATATTTTTCATTGACAGATATGCAAACCTTTAATTTTCTCGAAACAACAGAAAATGGAATTACACCCCTTTCAAAATAAACGGTCGATCTACTACTTTCGACTTAAAAAAATGTCGAGTGAGACTCGACGAAGGAGTTCCTTAAGATATGAACTAAAGTCGAGTTAAACTCGACATAGGAGCGCAAAGAGTTAAATATAACAGATTTAACACCGGTAGTTCTACTATTAAATATGAGTTGCCCGGATGATCAAACGTGCGAACAACGCATCGTCAATTTTTCAATAGGTATAAGTATTTGCGTTTTCGTCTCAATTTTGTCCGTTCTTTCGTTTTACTTTCTGTTAAAACACTGAGACTCAACTCTCCTGTCTCTTCATTCGTTTAGTTTTCAGTGAAAGGATGCCCCGAGGGCCGTCAGCAGATTTAAGTTGCACACGTACATCCTCGCGAACAATTCTTCGAGTACCGCCGCGGCTTATTGCCGAGCACGAAGCGAACCTCCTACCTATCTGCACGATCTTTCGAGAGTGAAAAATATTTAAATGCTACCGTTGCTGCTTTACACTCTCGATATTTACACGCATCTGCCTTGCTTAAGTTCTCATGTAAAAAATCTCTATTAGGAATAAGTGAAATTTGCTTCGTGCAGTTGCTATATTCGGAATAAGTTGAATTTTTATTATGCAATTTTATATCGTTTTATGTTATTGTATTGCAAGTATCCACTTGCTTAACAGTAAGCCTATCAAGTCGGTCGAATTGACTAGTTTCTAATTTATTCAAAAAATTATTTACTTTGACGGAGGAGCCATGGAATAAATATTTCATTTCTTCTCAAATATAAATTAGATAATAAATCATCTTTTTCACAACTTGATTTCTCTTTCTCCAGAGTACTTATTCAGTATATCTAAATATTAGTCTACTTAACCCCTTCGGACCCTGTGCACATTGTAATGTACATAACACTTTTCGTGCTGTATTTTATTACGTAGGTATTTATTACCTATAGGTTTAAACTTAATTTCAACACCTAATGAATTTTATTTTTTTACACAAATATTTCTCAGGATCTCCTTAATGTTACAAATTTTACGAAAGGACCCTATGTCCATTGAAATGTACATTTACAATTTATAAATAAATAAATAAATATTTTTGTAAAAAGTATATTGTTGCTTTCATTCACATGAATTAAGTTAATTTTAGTATAACAATAATTTTTTCTTAAACGAAAAAAGATTCGGGTCTGAAGGTGTTAATGTTGGTAGTTTCAGTGTTAATTACGCATTGGAAATAGATCTTGACGGCTCAAAGAATAATTCTCTACATTTAGCAAATAATAAGCCAAGAATTTAAGAAGTTAACTAATCTGGACTCGTATTAATCCGCTCACAATTAATGCAATAACAGATCAGAAAAAGTCAATCAGAAGTTTTGTTTCTATTGATTCTAATCATGTAAGTTTTCATAAATAAATTTCCCTTTATTTATGATGATCATCGTTATCACACATATACATTTAAATATAAAAACAATTCCGCTACATTTCCAAACATTACTCAATACATTCGTAGTAATTGTCTTCGATTGAGCCATCTATGAAAGCAAAACGGTTGAACATGTGAAACTTATGGCCAACTGAAATTCATGAAGGTTCAGGTTTTTTTACTTTACTTTCGTGTTCACCAAAGCCAAGGAATGAAGAATTTCTAAGGTATATGAAGAACCCTCGCACCTCGCTCGTGCTACGGACAATGGCGCCATATTGTGAAAATATTGATTATGATTCGCCAACAATGGAGACAATGCCGTCGACTTCGCTGCCGTGGCGACTCTTGAAAAAAAGAGCTTCTCAAGTACATACGCTCTATATGTCTTGCGCCATCGTCGTTGAAGTCGATGTTAGGTATGGCGTCACTCAAGGTGATAGCCAGTGTACACGGTAAATGCATGGCCCAGGAAAAAATAGTTGACATCGTAAAATTGTTTTTTTTTTTCAAGTATTTGATTTATGAAAAATCTTGGAACAATAACCATAAATTATTGTTGTTTGTATATTAACCCCTAATGGCTGGAAGGCTCCGCTACGGGGACGTAACACATATACCATAGAAAATGAAAGATTCCAATACCGAGACATGAAAAGAATTTAGTTTTAATTTCACTTGTTTACCAAAATAGTAGCTTCCTTTATCAAATGTTATAACTTATGATATCATTGGTTTGTTGATTATGCACTAACAAACAAATTTACCGTAACATAACGTTTTAAATAACAGATCTATCAGATTGATATTCAATGTAGTTTTTATATCTGCAAGGTTTCAACGTGTAAATATTATATATTGGTGATTACCAACAATCGAGTAATTCTAATATTACAAGTGTTAGTTTATTTTTATTTTAAACATAGATACACGTAATCAAATTTTCAGATAATAAATAAAAGAGAAAATGTAGAAAGGTGGAGACTATGAAAATATACATTAAAAAATTATAAAAATTATTTAAACGTTTAAGTTTTCATCCTTGTAAACATTTTATAATCTCATCTAATATTCCGTCATCTTATGGGGTAGTATTACAAAAAAAAACTCTTGGCTGTTAAGGATTAAATGTTGAAATCAGTACAATGCGGGTACATAAGATTACGCTTTATCTAAATATATAGAAGGTATTAATCTTTACAAGAAGATAATGTTTGTATTGCATTTCAGTTCATTTGCGACGTCTTTTGTTAGAAGTCTCAGTTACCTTCAGTTTGCTGCAACACTTTACTGCAAATATTGACAAAGGACGAAACTTATCACGAAGGATAACGCTAGGAAGAAACCATTAAGATCGTTGACTTTCGAAAGACGACCTCTAGCTTTACAACTAAACCATTTCCACGTCAAGGTGGAGTGGCTTCAAATGTTGAGAAAATACTTAGCTTTACTTCCGTTAAAAGAAGATCGTCGCGTGGTGCTTTATTGCGTCTGCATGAGACACGATGGAGGGATTGACACCTAGCCATAAACTAATAAACGCATTAACTAGGTACGACAATGTCCGTACCGTCAACAAGTCGTAACTTGTGTACCCCTCTCACAAAGCATGAAGGAGACTCAGGATCGAAGAAAAGAATGCCGAAAATGCCGCTCCACAGTTTTGATTTATAACGAGGATCTTGCAGCTTCGTTGAGCCGCTATTACACGTTGGAGGACACGACGAGCATTTGCTAGGTTACAATATGGCACGCGAAGGCACGCTTCTTAGCTTTCAAGTTACATCTTGAAGGGACATGGTCTTTTACTGTCCAGTTTAGACCAATTGGTATTGACATTAAAACAACCAGGGCGTTCAAACTGGCCGTTTTTCTATATTTTTATAAAAATTTCCCCAATTCATAGGGGAGCCATACAGCACATATTTTATTTCTATCTCGTAAAATCTAAATGATTTAATTGATCATACTTTTCACCTCTTCATTTCTCTTTTTTCAAAGTATTTATTCAGTATATTTAACCCTTTCGATACTACCGGTGACTACAGTCACCCGTCAGAATTTCACTCGAAAAACTAATTAATAAATCATATTTTAAAATTGGATATTTTTGAAATACTACAAACTTTTATTTTTCATGTATATATGCATTGTATCTTTAATAAAAAATTAATTATTTATATTACGTCACTAGTCATTAAAAGATATTGGCCAGCACCGGGATTGCTTCCTATCATTAGAAAGAGTTAAATATGATAGAAATAACGCCGATAGTACTGCTATTAGCACTGACAAATGTCCCTGACTTTAATGCACTTGGATGTATATTATAGACAAACATGAAACAATTTAATAGTTTTTTGAAGAGCGATTTTGGTATAATAGTTGCACACGTGCCATTTAAATGTTACCGACATTTGTGGTTGTTTATTTTTACTATAACAGATTCTGTAACCGGTTATGAAATAACAATAATACCTTTTTGAAAGAAATTCAGGATACTATCAATTTAATGTAGGAAATAATGTGCAAAATGGTCTTCATTTAACCCCTTGCCATACAATGACGAGTGACACTTGTCATGAGGTAAATGAGATAGGAAATTTCCAAGTTTTCGAAAACCTATTAAATTAAAAATATTAATGAAACGCGACGGGATAATATTATTTTTCTAACATTAATATTACGTGTAATTATACGGTATATCAAGGACCACTGATCAATTCTTTTTTTAGTAATTAAATTCCGAACTGTAGCGGAGGCAGTGACAAAACAAATCGTAGGGCAAGGGGTTAAGAATAGAAAAAATTACGTTCAATTTCAATGGGTCGGTCGTTTGAACATTTATAGGGGGGGGGGGGGGGGGGGCAAAGTGGGCCCCTTAAAATTTTGGAGACCAAAAAAATAAAGATATGACTATTTTTTGCTGAAGGGGCCCACTTTGCCCCACTCTCCCCTACATAGTACGGTTAGTGTCAAGGAAGTAGAAGCACGGACTTGCAATTAAGGTGTCCGAGTTCAAATTTTCCTAAATTGTCATTTAGTACCTACATCATTGACCCGCTGTTTTAGAACTAACCTAAAACAGTAGGATTTGGCAAAATGATCATAGCGGTTAACATGTTCGCGGACAGTAAAAATTTAAATGGACTGCAAAAATAGGCAGTCAATTGTTACATTTCTAACTTATGCTTCTAACTAAAGAGAGAGAAAAAAAATAATATGAAAATACGCAATGAATAAGTTGATCATGCTTAATGCACAATAATTAAAAAGGGTTATGGTTATATAAAATTAACCCCTTGCCGTTAAATAACGAGTGACACTCATGATGCGATAAATGTAATAGTCAATTTTGAAGTGTTCGAGAAATTATTAAAATAAAAATATCAGTGGTTCACGATGAGGTAAAATTAATTCTACGCTATTCAATATTACGTTAAGTCATTTACTATATCCGAAAGTAGGGGTTAGATTGTTACTTCAGTAATTAATTCAGAGTCATTGCATATTTATTTAATCCCAAAAGAAATGGCACGTCAAGGGGTTAATTGACATATTCCTTGTACTGCTTTGAATGGAAAGATTGCACCCTTATTATTGTTGGTAATCAAACACAAGTAAGGATAACCATTTAATCTACAATGAAAGACTTCTAATAACAATAACTGTAAGATGTGTATAGTGTGTACATCCCTTACCATGATAGAGGTATAATCCAACGATTTCAAGTAATGAATGAATGAATTGCGACAACTTCGAAAATCTACAGGGATAATGTTGTAAAGTTTCCACGAGTGGTCCTCCCACAGGTTCATTTTTGATGTTCTTACACCGCACAGTGTGTAATTTCGCCGTTCTAACTGGACAAAACTATTTTTTGAAAGAAATTATAGTTTTCGTTACTTTTAATGACTTTTCTACTAGTAAACAACTTAGCGTTAATAATAATATATATTTCAGTAGTTATGTAACATTTATGCGTAAAATAAGAGACTCTCAACTTTAAAAATTTGCTGTATTTTAATCGTAAGGCTTATTTTTATTTTTTTTTGTGTAAAATGATTCTGTAAACTCCATCAATTGCAACGAAACATATAATTTTAATGTTGGAAATATTTAAATATGTTTACACAATGTTCAAAGCGGAGCAACGTCCAAAATGCCACAATCCTTATGAATGTTTTCCGATTTACTCTAAATTTAAACGTCCAAGAAAAAAATCTAATAGCAGGAGGCGATAGGATAGATATTTTTCTTAGGGAAAGCAAAAAGAATAGCAATATAAATTTTATTTTCAGCTGAAAAATTTAAAAACTTCCGCAAGGCATTTTTCTTGGGTCTTGTGGGCGACGAAACTAAGCAAATACCTCGCGGAAGTCCGCGCGGAATAGAACAATAAATAAATAACAGATGTCATCATTTGTCTGAAACGGGTCTTTGCATTTTCAATTGTTTATGCCTTTAGCTTTGAGCACGCAAAATTGCAAAAGTGTAATAAACAGTATACTTTGTCAAAACTTAATAACTTTCTGAATAGGAACCGAAATTCATAGTCCGTGCGTAATAAAACAATAAAAAAGATAGATGTCATCATTTTTCTGCAATGGCACTTTGCATTTTCAATTGTTTATACCTTTAGTTTTGAACATGCAGAATTGCAAAAGTGTAATAAACAATGCACTTTGTCAAAACTTAAATAACTTCCCGTAGGGGAATCCAAATGCTGAGTCCGCGCGTAATAAAACAATAAAAAAGTAACAGATGTCATCATTTGTCTGAAACGGGTCTTTGCATTTTCATTTGTTTATACCTTTAGCTTTAAATACACAAAATTGCAAAAGTGTAATAAATAGTAATGTATGTTAAAAGTCTACATACATTTCGGCACGGAACTTAAATTACATGTTAAATGTGAAAACGGATTAAAATGGTAATAAAAGGTCATTTAGAAAAACAAAAAATTTTAAACATATCCCTAATAAGTGGAGATAACAATACATATACGAAAAGTCCATTCCAACTTTTAGTTACAAAACAATTGCCGAAAATGTCTAGGGCATGACACGACCGTGTAAAAGCATTCTACGGAAAGTACAATTTTGAAGCCTGTTAATTAACTATAACAGATTATTTTTTTAAATAATTTTTACATTTTCTGTTTCTATGGACATTCTACTATCGATTTCCAATAAAATTTTATTCATCTGAACCATTACGAAAATTGACTTTTGTCCAGCTAGAAAAGCAAAATTACACACTGTGCACCGGATGTCTTCTCACCAGTGCGACCTGAGTCTATGGGGGTCGTAAAACAATTACGGTACATCACCGATTTTCAGATTTCCATTCATGGCTTCGGAATACTTTCTTTTCCGTTGTATCTGTGATTTAAGGTCATATTGGCGCGATGTCACTCTGACACGACGCGATTTGTCTCATTCGTACTTATTTGACTCTTTGAGTGCCGAATACTCTTTGTCGAAACATTCAATATGGTCCGCTCAAAATTGTGATTGCTAAAAACGAAACATTTTTTCGTCTCGTTTGGATTAGCAATTGTTATTATCAAGGAATGTACATGGGATGTATGGTGATTATGAGGGTAAAAGTTTGAAATCTTAACTCATTCTCTGTCTTTTTCATGGTTTGATCGTTTCTAGCGGAAGTATTGTTACAGTGTAAAAATAAAAACAAATTTATGAAAATTACTGCGTAAAAGTACAATTAAAAGAGATTGTTTTAAACGCATTGCATCTCAAAATCACATTAAATATTTAATTGTAAGTCGAATGCTAAAAAGACTTTGAAAATGAATAAATCTCCAAGTGGGAATCATGGGAGATATTGGGTTCATCAGAGGGGACGTGCTATTTCTTTTGAGTATAAATTTCATTGGTAAAGTAATGTTTATTTCTTTTATTTTAACTTTTGCAAGTTATACTTATTTCTAGTATGAATACTCTTCGGCATGTTCAAGAGGCCAGAGAATATTTTAACGTAGATGTAATGACAAATTTTTTCTTTTCTTTTTCCCTTGCTTGTCATTCTTGTGCAGAGAATTCCAAAACGCTTTGTCATTAGGATTTAACTTATAAATTTCCATGGTCATTCAAACTATCCTTCAGTGGTAGTGACAACTGACGAGTCATTAGTATTCAATGGCAAAAGTGCAAACCACCCAGTCCGGTGAAGAGAAGGAAACTTGTCTAGCGGTCATTGTCACAAAATATTGGACTCCGGGGAAAAGCGTTGCCCTTCGTTTGCTTGTTGAATTTCCCGTTGCTTAATATTCTATGGTTGCATACTTAAGTTACAAATATCATTTGTCTTTTGTTTTCCGATCACCCACTTTCAGTTGTGTTCCTCTAAGTTCATTACATTTTATAATAATAAGTGAAAAAATTATTTTGTAGCATTGATTACTGTAAAACATGAATTAACACTAATATTACTACTAAAATTGAAGTTATCTGTTTCCATAAACCATCATTCATATTATACACCAGTTTTCGAACTGATCTTTCAAATACTTCAATATTTCCACAATAATCAATAATGATCTCTTTACTATTTTTTAAATTATTAATGCTAAAACTAACAAGATTACTTTTCAAAAAATTCCACGCCTGTTTTGTAAAATATGGATGATTGAATTGGACAATTTTCGACCATTGTCTACTCTTTGTAGGTATTTCAACATATTTATCTACTATTTTTTAAATTCATGTACCATGCTTATCGATTGTTTCAGTTTTAAAGTCATAAAGTACTGCATCGCAGAATTCATGTCTTTTCTAAGTTTCTGGTATCGTATACCATTAAGGAACAATTACTTACAGCTGAAACAAAAATTCAGATTTCGAAAATTTGAAGATAGAAGATTAACTTTCTGCACTGTAGCGAATTCCTTCCGATTAAAAGAAAATATCTTCTGGCCGCTCATAGTGGATTACCAAGATTCAAATCGACGAAGGTCTCGTAAGACACGAAAAGAATGGACCTGTCGACGTGAGTGGACGATTATGCACGCAGTAAATAGATTATCGATAACGGCTGCACCTGTGGTGAGTGACGAATTCGTTTGAATGCGAGCTGAAAATTTTCCATAGACCAGGACATCATAGTAGGATTAGCGAGGAAGAGAGCGGAAACGAAGGAAATGAGAAGAAAAGACTGCGAAAGGTGAATTCTTTCGACGATCGTCACGGCAAATCTTTGAAATTAGTCGCATCTGGTACCTCTCTATTATTCTTCTTCGTCTTCCTCTTACCTTACTTGCCCTTTAGATACTGTCCTCCCTTACTTCGTTCTTGGAGAACGCATGTATGTTTATATACATATACGTACTCTGGAATTATGTAAAAAAATAATATCCTTAATATAAATGAAATTATGCTTTGCCGTGATTACAAGTTCAATGGCAGAAATTGTCGAATGTACAAGGTAGACAGAAAAAAAATCACTAGATCATTTTAAAGGATAATACATTTTTTGCTATTAATTTTTTCAAATTAAGAATAAAATGGTGGCTGCTTGACGGACATACGGTACAAAATTAAGTAAAAAACAATTTTGAGAAGTATATTTATGGTTTATTGGAGAACAAATGTAAATTTTTAAGAGATGAATAATAGATGATTTTTTTAACCTCTCTGAACTTAGTACTTGTAAAAAGCCAGATGCTAATATTCGATGCGGAGGAATTAACATCGGTGACATTATCGGTTTGTCAGTTTACCCGTTACTTGTCGTACGCTTCTTTGCACTATGGAAACAACTACTTTCACACGTTCTTTTTTGACAGGAATTATAAATATCATTATTTTTATATAGGTATAGGAAATATGTATATGTTGCAACGTGAGCAGCTTCCTTTTGTACTTTTCTTTAGATGTTTATTTAGAACAATATTGTACTGTGTAAATGGAAAGCGCGTGCACTTCAGAATCAGTTTAAAAAAAGGTGTAAAGTTAATTTCAGCATGTATTTAAAATTTGTACATATGTATAAAGACAAAATCTAGAAGAACTTACATAATAATGATAATAATTTGTCGCTTCATTTCGTAAGTTTGTGACAAATGATTCAGCTTGTATGAAAGTTATAACATATTAGTAGTATAAATCCAACTCGTGATATTATATGTCAACGATACGTAAATGGGGCTCTTCGTTGAATTAAGTATGGTTTCCTTTCAAAATTTCAATCCGTTTTCTTTTGAACTATTTCAGAACTTCCGAATCTTGTTAAACTGACTAACTAACTAATATTTTGTTATACAGATTTAACGTAAAAGTACCAGTAGTTGACCATTTTTTAGAAAACAAAAAAATAAGGTTTGCATAAGTTGTGCACTTTCGATGAAAGTGAATTTCAAATACCACAGCATCTGTCGATTATATTTTAAAGCAATTACATGTAAAGTGAAGTATACCTATTAACAGCGAACGTTTGAATTCAATAAGGTAAGTAATATGCCGTTATATCTCTATTTCCTTAACGTTTCTGTTAAGAATGGCTGTAGGGTTCAGGTAAAAAATTCATAGATTGTGAAGATTTCGCAAATGAATTATTTACTGTTTAAGACCTTGCAACGTTTTATAAGTAATATATACATTGTTTTTATTATTTTAACCACAAAATGCAATAATTTTTTAATGGTCAACTTCTGGATATTGGTACTCTACAATTTTCAGAAGTTGACAGGCATGGTTAATTACCGACATTACTCATTTAAATTTGTTTACGATTTATAATGTATCCGTTTTATATCTCACTTTATTAGAAATACAAAATGTAAATCGTTATATTGTAGTATACTGAGTTTTAGTCGATGACACGGTCAACTATTAACTGTATTCGCGGTCAATTATTGATCAGTGTCCAATGTTTACTCTGTTATTCTTCTTCTTTTATTATTTAATTATTAATGATAATTTGTACTGATAACTGTTAAAATTAAACGATAATAAAGTGATTTTCAGCGTTAATGCTGTAACCCTGCTTCGAATATAAGCGGTCAACTACTAACGAAAAAAGGTGGTCAATTACTAGTTTTATCGATCTCAAAAGTGGGCAACTACTGAAGCATTTGCCGAATTTTTAAATATATTTTTCAAATTTTTATAACTTATGTTTTTTTAAAAATTGGTCTTGGTACATAATCTAGAATATTCAAAGAACGTCTCCAAGCATCGACTCTCGCCAGTTATTGACAGAGTAAATAGTTACCATTGTTTTTATCGAAAATTTCTCTTAACTGGTCAACTACTGGTACCATTACCTTAATGTGGTTTTTTATAATATATACAAAAATGCAATGGGGCTTTCATTGACGTTATGCTTTCCCGCATCTGTTATATGCTGCCATGCACACCTGACACTTCGTCTAATACAATATTAAAATGTTTCCACTGTCAATGCTAGGCAATAAAAATAGTACCTCAATTGAAGAAAACAACAATCCATTTGCTCCGCTAATATTGTTACAATGCGAAAAACGAAGTGCTTCCCGAGTCGAAATATTGAACCTTTTACTACACAACATTTAGGAATTAGAAGTACAGAAATAGGTCTAGATTCAATGTGAAATAAGATCTTATTTAGCGCCTAAAAGTGGCACAAATTTCTCTTTATGTCATCTTAAGGCGCAAAACAGGACGTCAATTTCAACCTTCTTTGAGGATTTACATCCTATCCAGTTATTAATGTATTATTACTGGCTTTTGAAAAATGATAAACTATATGTTTCTGAAATGTACAACAGAGTACTGTATGACTCTTCTGTTATACAGTATTTAGAAAATGGTCAAAATAAAATCAGAAAAATCCATTGTTTTGTAAAACTTTCTCACTGTAGATGTAGGCTTAGTAAATGTAACTGTATGCATTAACACTATTTTATTATACAAGAATTTAATTGTGATCATGTTTTTGTTGCGAATGGTAATCATCACTCATTTAATACCTACTTCTAAATTTTTGATTAATTGTCATGAAACTAACCATTTTAAGGCTATTCCTGTAGATGCCATCATTATGAATTGTATATATATGAATTTTGACTGTCAAATGTATGTTTCATTACCTATTAATAAAAAGAAGCGGGAATAAATAAAAAATGACTGTTCTTGACGTATTTATCCACTAGTTATATTTATGTATGTATACATTCCTCATTAATTAATTATTTAAAAAAATTGAAGTTCTTTATGCGGTATTGAATAAAAAAATTATTATTTAACCTAGGAGAAGTAACAGGTCCAATTCAGGGTATGTATAAAGGTTTTGGTGATAGCTAAATGGGAGTATCATTTTATTGAGAAGGGGTTATAGGATTAAATTAGGAGTTTTAGTATTGAAAAGTATCATATTAGGTTCAAATAGGAGTAAATACAATGAAGATAGGTTCAATATTTCGACTCGGGCTGGTATGTATCTTCAGGATGAAAATGTCTAGAATAAAGTTCAAAACCATCAATCTAGAGAAAAATAGAACTTCAATTAAAATAAAACAATTGTCTATTTGTCCTGACTCAACTTGCTGCAATACGAAAAACGAAGTACATATACTTAGCATATGTCTTGAAGATCAAAATTTCTCGAATAAAATCAAGATCGATCGATCTAGAAAAATACATAAGTATACAATCGTTTCAGATGCAAATAAACATATCAAGGATACCGGTGAATGACGAGGGTGGCCTCAATCCCCTTCCTTTTTCCTTCGCCGCGTCTCCACGGACTCCCCATAATCCGGAGGTAGGCTTTACCTGCGCGTATAGCTCTAACGGCAGCTGTCCTCTAATTGAATTATCTAGTTTCCAATTCGACGCGGAGATTTCAGCCCAAAGGCCCGACGAAAAGTCATGATGGCTAAATATTGAAAAACATGCCAGGGTATTGTCGGCATTGGCCCACAGCTTCTTTTTCTTGGGGGCGGGGCCGCCGATTTGTGAGAGCTTTTGTTTGTGCTGGCGGGTCTTTATGTTGAATCCAGATGCTGTACATACTATGCTGCCAGTGGCGACGGTGATGGCGATGGTGATGGTGACGATGGTGGTGGTGGTTGAGATCGTGCTGTTTTCAGAGATTTCCAGGTATGGAAACATAGCGTGGAGAATACGATGAAAAATAGGGGTCCTTCGATTTTAGAATTATTATCATTGTTTGCCAGAAATGTTCGTTGCTCGAAATGTTTTTTAGATATCTGGATTAAATTTTCATCAAACTTTCGCGAATGGGATTCGTTAGTTTCGTCTAGGATTCGCGATTGGTGTTATCATTGTGGCGAGGATTCTGAATATAAATTCTTGTGTTTACCATTGTAAATCCTGTAAGCGGCAGTGGAATATCGATTACTTATATCCTTCTGAAATAAATGCAGAATGCTGTCAAAGTAACCCCTTGCCCTACGATTCCTATATTTATAGCGTACGCTATAACTCTGAATTTATTGCTGAAATGAAAATCCCCCCACACCGATTAATATCATTTGAGATTTTAAGATTATAGGTATAAACCCTAAATTGTTCGTTTCTCGATTGACTGACATTTTGGATTTAATCGTTTGTGAAAAACTGCAAAGTTTCCATTTACATTTACGGTGTCATGAATGCCAGACGTTATTGTAGCCTAATGGGTTCATGTAGGAAACAACGTAGAAAACAATTTTTAGTTTAGTACAAAAAATATATATTTTCACTTCATGGAACCGGTCATTTGACCGTCTATATGGTTAGTGTTAACCTTTTGCACTTCTATGTCAAACTGTGACAAGCCACTTGACATTTTATATAATATCCTATTAAAAATGAAAATTTTTAAGAAATATTAGAATCCTTACCCCACTTCAGTTTATTTCAACAAATTGAAACAAAATGTATGTATGCACAGGTAAAATCATTTCGCAAGTAGGTTATCCAATGTACTATAAGGAGGTATATGCACAAAGAGATCATTGTAAAATGACACCAAGTGTCACCTTCTTTCCTTTCACTGACGCAATAGAATATTTATTTATGGTATGCCTGTAATAAATAACTTCGGAATCGTAATACATGGACTAATTCTTTTGCTAATACTTTTCTGCCGCAGTTACCACATTTTTTTCAATTACGGTATAAATGAAAAATATTATAAAGTAAGGAAGTCGCGTATAACAATGTTATCAATAATTAATCAGGCTGAATTTTTAAAATAATCTTGGTTGAGTTCACGGACTTTCTTATATTGTGCAACAGAATGAATCAAATAGCACATAATGGAATAAAGTCAACACCATTTTCTCTATATCCGTTATTGTTAGCGTCTCCATTGTCAAGTTTTCTTCCTATGAGTATGCACAGTACGTTACTTCATAACAGAATACTGAAAATTAATTGAAATCCGAATCGACAATTTTTAATAACACGGGTACAATAATTTCGGTCAGTGAAAACTTGACAATAGCAGATAAAATTTCAATTTTTAACTGAACTTTTTACTTCATAGCAGAGTATTGAAAATTAACTAAACATGGTATCTATCCATTTTTAATGACGCGAGTACAATAATTCAGGTCAGCTAAAACTTGACAATGTTAGATAAAAATTCAATTTTTAACTTAACGTAAAGGAACATTCGGATAAAAGAGCACATTCTCAGCGGAAACGAGGCAAAAAGGACGGTTATTCACGGGGTATCTAGGGTTGTAAATTACTGATCTTCATTGCGTCACGGTTAGACAGCACGGATCCATAGAAATTAGTTTTGCAGAAGGCAGCCTGCAAGTAGAAGAAATGCAGTTTCCCGCTGATCTTTTTCTCTCTCGAACACTTGGGAACAATGGGTAGGCTGGTCGGACGCTTCGGACCTCTCGTAAACGACAAAGTCGAATTTTTCCCTTCGGAAAGGAACATCGTGCGTTCCGGATGCTGCAGATTGAGACGAATAGATTTTGAGTGACACGCGTGACGGCGCCGATAATGCAGCGTCGTAAAACACTAATGCCCGATCATGAGGAGCAAGAATTCCTCGTACTGAATTCTTATTGTGGACACTGTGACAAGCATGCTGGGCGAATCGAATTCAACGGGTTTTGGGAGTACGCCGTTCCCTTGGCAAATTCGAAAGGTCAATGATGTCTTTTATATTAACTAAATCGAAAATTCTAATATTTCGTAGTTTCATTTAAATGTGATCGACGGGATTCTATGTAGACGTTATGAAATGTAGGTTTCCTTTTCTCATTTTATCTTAGTTCTTAGTAGTTCTTGCATTGTTCTTCACTTCTATGGCAACTTTTCAAGTATTGTCTTGCTACTGAAATACGAGTTTGAACAGTCTTGCTATAAAATTATACATTCGGCTCATAATATCGTTACACGGGAGCAACAGTTTATAAATTAATTTCATGCATTATTAAGTAGATGATATCGCAGGTTATAAGATTACTATATCTGCAAATGTAAACTTTTGTTATGTCTCTATGGGCCCCTGTAACTTCAAGGTAACGCAAGACACATCTAAGTTTCTACTCTGCAAAGTGAAATTTTTGATTTTTCTGAATATTATATTGTATTTAGTTTGGGAAAATTATTAAATTCTTTACAATGTAATATTTATAATTCAGGTTAATCCATTATTTTAAATAGTATTCTTATTATTTTCTAATTGTGCTATCGTGAAAGTGAACTTCGAGTAGCACAAAAAATTCAGACTATGGAGGGTTAACTCGATTCAACTATAACACGTTTAACACTAGATTTACGGACGTTGATTCGAGTATATTTAAATGTATTAAATAAGTACTTTGAAAAAAAGAGTGGTCAACCGGCAAATAACACGATCACTTAAGTTATTTGTATATTATAAGATAAATGTGAAATATCTACTGTGCCGCGTCTCTGTAAATTTCAAAACCGTTTCTAAAAAAGTTGGAGTCCATCAATTTGATGATTTCCGTAGATCTAGTGTTAATACTGACTGCAATGTCAATCATCGATGACCGAGCTACATTCTGAAATCAAGTTACATAGGCATATCGACAACCAAATTTTTAATTTCCTGACTAAAATCTGTTATTGAGTCTTTACCAAGAGTCATAAAGACGACCTTAACCCTTTGCCCTCCGATGTCCCACCTGAGGGGACATCGTAAATCTAACATATTACTCGATTCCCCCTCTAAGGAGATCTTCGAATTTATTAATGATTACAGAGGATGAACTTATTACACCGCAGCATTTTAACACCTTATTCTACAATAACGTGTGATATCCGTAGCGCAGAAAATGGAATAAGAAATTTTGAAGTCTTTCAAAAACTATTAAATTGAAAATATCAGCCGGTCGCCAAATGGTCTCATTATTTCTATACTATTGATATTACTTTCAGTTGTACGAAATATCAGAAATCAGTGACAACTTTTGGTTGTAGGAATTAATTTTCAATCATTACGCGCTAATAAGAATTGTATGTTTATCTGAACTTTTTCCTATTGAAATGGCACAAGGTAGAAACTAGTAAAGAGCCGCCAAATTGCTAATAGATAACGTCAGAGATTGCTCCGAATGCAAAGGGTTAAGGTCACCCAAGAATTGGTAATTCTGCATTCCTAATTTTTCTAATGCCATAATTCATCAGCCATCATTTCACATCAACTCACCATAAATTTTCTTAACACTTTGACTGCCACGCCGAAATCACAGGTTTTGCCCAGGACGCCACGGCATTATTTTTATTATTCAAAGCGTATAATGGCAAAATAATAATAAATTGATGTTACAAGACAACATTTTTATCAAATGGAGCGTTTATCTTACTGGTGGCCACGGGTGACCATCGTGGCGCCTTCGTAACGGTTGATAACGACATATTAAAGCAGGCCTCCGTCTATTAAAAAAAAACATTCGCATTTGCCAAATACACCTGTTGTACGAAAATTGCGGCACGAAATACAAAAAGAAAGAAGGGCAAGCGTACCTGGAACGAAAATTTTCTAGAGAGTGTTACAAAAAAAATGTCAAACTGTTTGGATAAAAAATTGCTAAAAATAAGATCAAGAAGGTGACCACTTCTTGTCCGGATTGTATTGATGCACCACATTTATGTT
Source organism: Cerceris rybyensis (assembly GCA_910591515.1). Taxonomy (NCBI): domain Eukaryota; kingdom Metazoa; phylum Arthropoda; class Insecta; order Hymenoptera; family Crabronidae; genus Cerceris; species Cerceris rybyensis. The sequence continues at coordinate 1,427,010 of OU342789.1, forward strand.
TAAAGTGCTCTAACAAAGTGCACCGTTAGATGCAAGATTTATTCTAATATTTCCTTCTATTGAAGTTCTCATAAAAAATTTTAATTGTTCAATAGGGCACTTTATATTTTAAAGTATCTTCTATACATCGGTCATATTCAAATACAGTAACTCTCAATTGCCATTTAGTTTTTTACAATTGTAAAAAGTTCAAACGCACCGGTCAACAATGACCACCGTGGCTTCTCAGGAGAAATCGTGGCCGGTCATATATGACCAACATGGCAGTCAACGTGTTAAAGAGCCATTTAACCAATGAAAATCGCTGTAACAATAATAATCTTCACTTCATATCCTACATCTCAACGGAAAAAAACGAATATATTTGACAAAACTAAAAAGGATTCCAAGGCATACTGCTTTCAGCGTGCCTCCGGAAGTTTCATGCATCTTGTTCGCTCATCCTCGCAGTCTTATGGTTCATCGTCACGAATGGATTCTATATAGCCAAGGTGTTGGGAGGTTCGAAGGTATGAAGACAGGAAAAAAAGAAAATCTTGACGCTGGTGCGGTGCAAGGATTTCGTGTATTAACGGAATCAAAGGAGAAAGAGGGTGTCGCCCAGTGTCACGCGTTTTTTCAACTCTCGAGCATAACAGCTCAGCCATTTGTTACATGCCGCCACGCACCGCTGTCTGAACAATGCTATGCATTGACAATTCTCGCTTCACACACGACGCCGCGCACCGCGACGCTCCGCCCACGATCGAACTACAGAGGCCGCCGACTCCACGATGTGGATCCTCGTTCGAGCTAAATAGACTTATCCGAACCTCTCGAGCCTTCCTGTGCTTCCTTTCCTATTTCTCCCTGATCTTTCGAGGAAACGATCTTTGCTCGTTCCTCCTTCTTTCAAACCGATGAGGGGAAAATTCCTTTTATGGCTTCCCTTTTTACAAGTTTTCCTTCACTTTGTAGAACTTTTCTGTTTAACCCTTATGTCACCAATCGAATGTACATTGCCGCTCAAAAGTATATGGACACTTACCACTTTTATGAAATTTCTGATAGATCAGGTATATTTTTGTTGTTAATCAATTTTTGTTGCTAAATTCTGTTACCAATATGTATGTAATGTATTCCAATAGTACTATATTACAAATATTTTTATTCAATTCTTTTAAATAAAAAAATCGTTCCGGTGGGAGGAAAGCTGCATTATCTTGCACTGCATGTGTAGAGTTTTTGTGGTTTTTCTCTAGCAGTTTCCAGGGGCTGCATTGCTAAAATGTGGTCTCTTGCCTTCTCTAGAGTAACATAAACATCTATAAACATGATTGGGAGCGAAATAATTAAACGATTAATAGCCAGGATGCCACGATGAGTAAACGCGGTCATAAAATAACACGGTGGATATGTAGACGAAAAGAAGATATAATTATCTGTTATCATTATCGGCGAGATATTTAGTAAATTATTATTAAAACATTTTCTCCAATACTGTACAAACAGAAATGCCTACAAGATAATCAATTTTGCCAAAGAAACTTTTGGAAAAAATTCGCCTTGACCGATTAGCAGAGCCTTCAACGAACTTCTCTACAGCCGCATACCTTCGTACAATATCATAAACAGTAGAAATCGGGTATCTAAAGAATCGAATAATTTCAATAGCTGAACGCTCCGTGCGAAGCGCTTCAGTTATTGCTGCTTTGTGAATATATTCCGAACACTATGTAATCAAATCTGCCATTTAGATGTTACATACGTATTGTACATATATACATATGTACATATGTATATACATATGCCTTGCTTGAAACGAAAGAAATATCTACTGCTGACATTACATGTAGCGGGAAATTAAAATAGAATTTTGTCCGGATTTTCCTGACGGACCCTGTATATACCTATATTCGCCGAACAGACTTAATTGGCTAAATATAGCGTTGCAGTGACACTTAAAATAAATCAGTACCAGCTAATTTTGTAAGTGTTGATATTTCATGTCCATCAGTAAATAGTTTCGCATAATAATTATACCTATTCAATTACATAATGGACCTTCGTAATTTAATCTATAAATATATTAGCGGTACCGAAAAGTAATCAAAATTGGAGAAGTGAAAATGTAATTGAAAATGTTGTTCAACAAAAAATCAAAGGAATTTTTTAAAAATGGAATCTAACAATTACCGTTACCCTGTTAAAAAGTGTTAGAAAATTATGAAAATTATTTTGTTGATTTGTATCTAAAATTTCCTTAATAAATAAATGTTTTTCGCCAGCAAAAAAAATTGTTGATTACTTTTCGGTACCCCTAATATTTACGAAATGTATCTCGATTTTGCAAAAAATTAAAAGATTTTCTTCAAACATCGATGCTTGTTCCCTCCAAAGATTTTATCAGTTTCTCACGACCACCCGAGGTTTTATATGTATTGGAACACCACTCGAGGAAATCCGAATACTGGTGGGTCTTTGCCTTCCTGCTGCCGGCAAGTGATGGCAGAAGCCACGTCCATTATCAACTTGTTAGCCCGGGAGTTATCGGGGGCTGTTTATCCTAGTGCCGCGTTTCGACCAGACGGCCCGCATCTAATAGCTCGTCAGGTTCGCCGAGGGTGGCCTTACAAGGACACTGCTTTCATCTTCTTCGGCATCTTTTGTACCCCGCCGACACTCTCGCGTCGTTAACGTCCTTCTCGCCGATTTCTTTTTCGTGCTTCTATCGATGCATTTAGCGTTCGAACACTTATATTAATTCTTTCGGATTCTTTTCTAATGTGGCTATTCATGCATACTGCATGTATACGCAATCGGTTATTTATATATACTGTATGTGTACGCAATTGGCTATTTATATTAGAGAGACTGAAAAGTACGTAATGTCGTTTCTCTTGATATTTTGAACAAAAACCAATTAATTTTTATTGATCTGCCTTTGATCAGTTTTACGCTATACAGGGTGTCCCATTTAATTTGAGATTGTAAAAAATCTCGAAAACGGATGATTTAAGAAAAACCAAGCGATGCATGCCCCTTACTATTGCGGGTGGCGAGTCTAATGGCATTACTGATTTTTTAATGCGTGGGTGTCTTGAAGGTAATTTCAAGGTCATCTTGTTTTTTTGTGTGATAAACACCTATTTTTTATTTCGGAATCATATTCTACATAAAAAAATGGATCACTTTTGTTTGAAACATTTTATTGTAGATTTAATATTTCTTAAGATAACTATTGACGTTTCATATTTATGTCAAGGATAGTTTTCTTTTTCTATTAATATGACAACATTACTTTCTTGTGGAATGTTTTTCTATTTCTTTTAAGGATGTCACAACAAATGCTCGAAATTTTTACCCTCAACTTTCAGACACTTATTAACACGTTTAATAAAAGACTGGTGGACGGATAATAAAGTTCTTCTCGTAAAGAACTTCTGTTGCTTTAAAATTCGATGAACGTTCATTCGAGAGATTCCAGAAGTTATCGAAAGTGAACGAATACTCACATTTGGATTGTGAGCAACTGCATCCAATGCTCGGTTGACATTATCTCCACTTGTGCATGTTTTTTGACGAACGCGTGTTTTCTTCTGCATACTTCCCTCTCCTAGAAATTGTTGAACACTACGGTAAAATGTACTACGGGATGGACACTTTTTTTCCGGATACCGCGAAGCATACAAATTTACAGCTTCTTCAACATTTCGCCCTGATTCGCCATAAAGGAGAATCATTTCGATTTTTACTGCGACTGTTAAACATTCCATTTCGCTCGCTACGTAAACTGAACTGGCGATACACTATCTCGTGACCGAGAATTATGTCTAAGAATTCAGTCAAAAACTGATCCTGTTCTAGTAGCAAACTGTTAGATACGTTTGTAAACACAATCATAATAGGTATGTTTATCTGTATTACACTTGATAGAGGGAAATGTCGATACATTGTGGTTCTCAAGGTACCAATAATACCTGAAGATGTAAGCCTACCAGATAAGGTATCAGCATAAATTTTAAAAGACGTTTCGCCTGATATCTTAAGAAATACTAAATCTACAACAAAATGTTTCAAACAAAAGTGATCTATTTTTTTATATTGAATATGATTGCGAAATAAAAAATAGGTGTTTATGACACAAAAAAACAAGGAGACCTTGAAATTACCTTCAAGACGCCCACGCATTGAAAAATCAGTAATGCCATTAGACTTCCCACCCGTAATAGTAAGGGGCACGCATCGTTTGTTTTTTTTTAAATCACCCGTTTTCGAGATTTTTTACAATCTCAACTCAAATGGGACACCCTGTATAGTAAGAAATTGTTGGCAACGAGAGTGATTCCTAAATTCATTAACAATAAAAACTTGTTTCAAGTATATTTATTTGAATTAATGTAAAGAAACGTCATTACTTTCCGGCCAACCTAATCTGTATCGATGGTCATTGAATATTAACACTTATTAAATAAGTTGGTACAGATTTGTCTTAAGTGTCACTGTTTGTAACGGTTAAATAATTTAATCAGTTCACTGCGTTCAACGTATTTATATAGCTACACGTCGGACCAAATCTCTATTGCGGCGCGATCGACGTGTACACACTACTTGTAAATAAAAAATTACGATTGACGGTAAAGTTGGAAAAAAGATAGTATTATTATTTCGTTGGATATTGATATAAATGGCTACATTATCAAATATAACAAATTGCGCAGTTAATATTTAGTCATCGCACAGGGTGTTTCAAAAATATTTGTCATGGCTCCCAGAGGTTGTTCTACACCTCTGGATCGATGGAGATTTGCGAAAAGAACCTGTCGCAAAATTCGGGAAAGGGTAGCAAATTTTTTTTATTCGTTCATTGTATTCGTCTTGTTACGTAGGCAAAATGTCTGAAAGGAACCATGGGTCAGAAACGAACCGTTCTCTCGCAAATTAATAAACTTATTAACAAACTTAACTTAAATTTATTAACAATTTCACGAATTACTTTTTTACTGTAAGATAATAGATCGTGTATGTTCCTATGTGGATTTTTAACACAAGATTTATGGAGCCAATTTGGCTCATTCAAAATTTGATTACTATATGTATAATATATTGGTTGGTCAATTTTTTTAATAATAAATCTTTCATTTAAATTGATTTGGAACTATTTTCTTTGCAAAAAACTTCAATTTTCTTGTGTGAGTTAAATTGGCTCAATTCAAAAAAATAGGTATATCAATATCCGTAAATCTAGTGTTAACAATCGTCTCAAACGACTATCTTATAGTTATCGGAGATATCATAACATTCATCAACATCAAGATTAAGTTTCGCCGCACGAAGTATACATTACGTGTGCAAAACTTGTCGAAGCGTTACAACGAATTCTTGGAGAAGAAGTAATTTGGATTTATCGAACGAAACCGAGGCGGATTGGTGTCCCGGTATCGTTTGATACGAAAGAGGAGGGTTGCCAGGTGTGAAGCCGACGAGCCCTGAACTAATGGAGCCACAAATCAACGGTACAGTGGGCCATCATTACTTTTGCTAACATAACGTGTTTACCACACAGAAACCGACGGACGAATCTTTCCTACCGTCACGAAGGGGAAACACCGATCCACCTCTCATCCCTTACGCTCGATCGCCCTTATTGTGCGGTCCCGTCTGCCTGGCGGGTACACGGAGCAAAAATCATTTTGTGCTTTCTGTTTGCTCTTCCATGCTAATTGAACGAGAGTAAAGCCGACACTTTAGCACGAACGCGTGTATCTCTCTGCACGTGTGTGGGCATTCGGCGGCGAAAAGAACATTGTATCTTTGGATGAATTTTCTACATAAACTCTTCGTGTAGTTTCAAACCGGAGGTATTTCCTACTGGTGGTGTTTAACCCTTTGCACTCCGAGTTATATTTTATTTTTGTTACCAATAGCTCCCAACGATTTTAAGCGTTTTATTTCAATTTTACTTGAACTAATAAATAGGGCAATTTAAATAAACAAAGTATTGTAAGCACTAGCTTACACTTACTTCTTTTGGGAAAGGTGGAAATGGTTTTATTCTGACTGGGTAATAATTTTACACTCCTAGCCCTTTATCACTTTCTTTATTGCTCTCTGTACTCTCCACTCGAATTCACGTAGCTGACTCTCATGCACCGTGCCGAATTACTTTATAATTTCTACGCGATATCTATCACGTAATAAGGCGATTATTCTAAAATTATTGTCGGTTCCTAGCTTGCCGCCACAGTATTTTGTAATTTGTAAGTGCATGATATCTCTTGAAAAAATGTCTAGTATGCAATCCTAATTTTCTTTCGCACATCTATTGATTTGGACTTCAAAACATGTCGAATGAGACTCGACAAAGGAGTCCCTGAGATACAAACTAATGTCGAGTTAGACTCGAAATAGGAGTGCAAAGGGTTAACACTAGATCTACGAAGGTTGTTTAACACGTTGACTGTCACGGCACTTTCAAGGATTCCGGTCCCAAAAGCCAATTTAATTTAATCAATCATATTATATAATTGAAAACGTTAGTTATAGTACATATTAATCATCAAAAAGCTTATAGAATGTTACGAGTTATCTCGTAGTTGGCTTATGTAACAGATATAAACATTATCGCATTATATAATCGTAGCTGTACAAAATTGATCTGTAAAGAAGCAACGAGATAACTCGTAGTTGGTGTTCTGGCCAGGTAAACAACCTACGAGTTATTTTGTAGTTGGCAGTCAACGTGTTAAATGATTTGTTTGGTATTTTTTGTAAGTGTTTCTGACATTTTTAACGTTGATGACTTTTTCATTGTCGACGTCAGTCTGTTAGAGCTTAACAGTTAGACTGTAAGAGATTAAGTCGCCTAAGCTTTTTCCTTCGCTACTTTCTTTCATCCAATGTGTTCATTTGATATTTTTAAATATGTTCAATCAGTCGTTGGTAATCTAGCGTTAAGGGAAACTTGTAGAATTGTAGTTGAGAGAATATTTATACCTACATATGAGGGCCGGATGAAAGGTTTTTAGCCTCACCTAAGGATGGCTTTCTCAGAGAAATTTGTAACGATGTCAACATAAAATTTCATCTTTCTACAATAATACCTGAGCGTTTCAGTAAACTCTCTTGTTTTATTTTTAGGATGTGTATGTATACGCAATTGGATATTTATACATAAAAAAAATTAAAATACAGATTAAAAATATTATATTTATTTTACTTTATTAGTATACCTAAGTACCAACCTACTTTAAAGTTCATTACTTATATCTCACTGATTAAACGGTATTTCAGAGTTTACGGATTACTTTATTAAACAAATGAACTCTAATAAATAAAACTGTAATTATTTATAGTTGTATAGCTATTATCAAAACATTAATTGTAATAATAGCGAAAACAGTCAGTATGTGTAAATAACTAGTTACATAGACATGCAGTATGTATTAATAGTCACAACCTTATTTTTATTCGGCGATTTCACAAATATTCCAAGTTTTATCGATTTTTAAATATGAAAAAATCCGAAGTGCGAGCAGTGATTACAATTTTTTGTATCAAAAGGTTTATTTCCAACAGAATTAAATGCGGACCTAGACGTTATATTGGGGAATCCGACTCCTTCGTTTCCGAGTATAAAAATGTGAGTTACTGATTTCAAAAGTTGTTGAAGAATTCAAAATGCTGAACGTTCGAGAAGATTAAAATTTACCACAACCAGAGAAATTGTAGGAAAGTCCAAGAAGTTGTGAATGACTGCAGCTTGAAACTGACAGAGGTAAATAGCTGAGATTGCTTATCCAATGAAAGCATCTAAATTTAATTAAATAATCAGTCCTGTCGTTAGAACAACTTCGTCGAAACCTCTAATTGTAAGAAGATGAAGGATAACATTCCTTCTCACAGAATATCCAGGATTTTGATTTACAATGATGTTCATTTTGATGTTAAAGAATCGTACTAGCATTTAGCAAACTTACGTTCAAACCCTCCATTACCTTTTACAAGTTTGTCCAATCTGAAATATATTATATATTGTTATGAAGCGAAGCTGCCTTCGATGATTGAATCGATTAGTGAATGCATTCTACAAAACATCGATTATCAAGAGTCGAAGATCATACCAACTACAACATATACTTATGAAACAGGACAGTTGAATATTCAAGAGTCTGGAAGAGACCGCGGCGCACAAATTTTATTGGAAATCGATAGTAGAATGTCCATAAAAACAGAAAATGTAAAAATTATTTGAAAAAATAATCTGTAATAGTTAATTAACAGCCCTCAAAGTTTTACTTTCCGTAGAATGCTTTTACACGCTCAAGTCATGTCCTAGAGATTTTCGACAATTGTATTGTAACGAAAGGGTAGAATGGACTTTGTGTATATGTATTGTTATCTCCACTTATTAGGGATATGTTTACAATTTTTTGTTTTTCTAAACGGCCTTTTATTACCATTTCAATCCGCTTTAACAATTAACATGTAATTTAAGCTCCGTTCCGAAATGTAGGTATGTGGACTTTTAACATACATTATAATTTATTACAATTTTGCAATTTTGCGTGTTTAAAGCTAAAGGCATAAACAATTGGAAATGCAAAGACCCGTTTCAGAAAAATGATGATATCTATCACTTTTTTATTGTTTTATTACGCACGGACTCTGAATTTCGGTTCCTATTCGAAAAGTTATTTAAGTTTTGACAAACTGTAGTGTTTATTACACTTTTGTAATTTTGAGTGTTTAAAGCTAAAGATATGAACAACTGAAAATGTAAAGGGTTATTGAAGACAAATGATGACATCTGTTATTTCTTTATTGTTTTATTCCGCGCGGACTTCCCCGAGGCATGGCTCACAGGACCCAAGAAAAATGCTTTGCGGAAGTTTTTAAATTATTCAGCTGAAAATAAAATTTATATTGCAATTTTTTTGCTTTCCCTAAGAAAAATGTCTGCCCTATCGCCTCCTCTATTAGATTTTTTCTTGGACGTTTAAATTTAGAGTAAATCGGAAAATATTCATAAAGATTGAGGCATTTTGGACGTTGCTCCGCTTTGAACATTGTTTAAACAAATTTAAATCTTTACAGCATTAAAATGATATGTTTCGTTGCAATTGATGAACTTTACAGAATCATTTTACACAAAAAGAAATGAAAATAAGCCTTACGATTAAAATACAACAAATTTTTAAAGTTAAGAGTTTCTTATTTTACGTATAAATGTTACATAACTATTGAAATATATATTATTATTAACGCTAAGTTGTTTACTAGTAGAAAAGTCATTAAAAGTATCAAAAACCATAATTTCTTTCAAAAAATAGTTTTGTCCAGCTAGAACGGCGAAATTACACACTGTGGCGGAGCAGAGAAGCAGCTCGTATCCCTAATCTATTCGAATATTGTCGAATTTATTATTTAGTGAAAGGATCTTTTGTAAATAAATAAGGTCGCATGGTGAAACCTCCTCACGCAACAATATCATAGCCTCCTTGATTCAAAGATCTCTTAAAACAAGAAGATCCAAGTAAACTGACCACAGCAGGCAAAATCGAAATATACAAAAAGCAAAGTACGAAGAAAGAGCATATCCTCGTATTTCTTTCAGCTCAACTCCGTTGAGCTTCTCGCCCATTTTCCATCGTATGTTTGATGCTTTCCGCAAACTGTCCATGTATGTGTAAGTATGTATGTACACACTGTCGTGGGTCTTCGCCCACAACACGACGTAAAGCTTAGAGAACGCAGTCCCTGGTATTATTATTATTATTATTAGCTGGGCCCGCTTACGGATACGGCTCTATTATTGCTCGGCATAGAGAAACTCGCCTTTTACTCGAGCCGCGTGCTACGATCTCTTTCTATCTTTTCTTCCTACCCTCTTTCATTCGTGATGTGACTGAGAATCGGGGACCCAGCCGTGTGATTAATGGACTTGTTCACGGATCGCAACGGGCACCTAACCGAGTGCCATTCGAAATCGAACGAGTTTCGCCGCAATTTTATCACAATGTTATTCGGTGAAAGAACGAATGACTCGGTTGAAAGTTTCTCGTTTAATTGTCGCATCTCAATCCTGCAGATATTGGGACGGTAAAACAAATAAGGGTGGTTGAACGATTTGGTGATATAAAAAATTGGAAAACTTTATGTACAAGTAGAATGATGCATGGGATAAATAGATTTATTTATTGTGGGTAATTTCGTTTTAGGGGATAATTTTATTTTTGAATGGAAATTTTTATCAATGTGGTATTCGTGAACTTGGAAGGGTATTTGGGTCAGAATTATTATGATGTGGGTTTTCGTTGGGTCTGACTTATAAAATATTTGTTGTATCATTGGTAGTTGAAATTGGAAATGTTTAGAATAATTTTACGTACTTACTTAGTTCATTTGAAAACAAACTTATATACGAGAATGCTTGAAATGTTTTACTGTTTTTTTTTATATAAACAGGATATTCTTCGTTATTTTTCTGTTTTGCAGGTTAAGCAATCGTTTTAACCCTGCTGTTCTGCTCGGGTCTATGTGACAAGGAATAGAGATTATATTTCAACAGATGCTACGTTTCTAAGTATTAGTTTTTAATATTCAATATATTTAACATTTACGTTTACCTGTTTGTATATTTTATGTTTCTTAAAATGCGAAACTTTGTTCGCCGGGTTACTATGACTGGAAGGAATACGAATGTGAGATATAAATGATCAGAACAGCAGGATTAAAGTTAACGTCCTACTGATTGCTGATATTACATTCTCAGATTTTAAGTTTGACACTGTCCATTTACTGAAGCATCTGATAATAAATTTTAAGAGACTAACTCAACGAACAACAGTTCGTTACCGCGAAACGGATGATTTTTTCCAAGACGCTTCTGATTCGAATCTTTCCTGAGTTATACTTCTTTCACTCAATGCCGATAGTTTTTTTTAGAAAAAGTCGATAAAGAAGTGTCTTTGATATTGTAAGCTTCATAAACTTTTAAATTTACTAGTACATTAGATAAATTAACTTAACTTTCAGTTCGACTGTTTTATCTCTTTTTCCAGATATTTATTAGCTTTCTTAATATCTTTATAGGTCCGTTTTCGGCGAAAGTCACGCTTTGTGCCGGTTGTAAGTTTATTTGCGACACGGTGACATGCAGTTTTGACGATCCCATTCTCAACACGCTTGATTTCGATTCCTATTTGCATCAACATACCATCAATCCTACGAGACAGCACCCTTTCTTTGCTTTCATTTAGCACGCATTTGTCCCTGAAAGATCGCAAAATACGACAATAATCGTACATGGCTTATGGAAGTTATTTCCTCTCTGCTCAAGATGGTCTTTTATATGTAGTATGAAGTCCTACAAAGTATGAAACTGCAATCTCTACTAAGGGGATGGGTACATGATCAAATTGATTTTACAGTTACTGACGGATTTTTCTTATTTGGTTTCATAGAAATTATAAAAGAACTCCCAGTGGTGTGCGTACTTTTGATTTTTTGGAAAGTCATTTTTTAAAAAATTAAATAAGCTTAAAAGTATTAATTTGTTACTGAAAATATGTCAATACTATTTTTATGTAGTATTTGCATTATGACATACATATCAATGTGTAATTACTTTTAGATTTTTAACATAATATTAATATTACAAAAATAGTTTTAGTATGTCGCGGCTCGCTAACATTTTCAATTTGATAGGTTTTGCAAAATATGAAACCTCCCTATTGAATTTACCGTGTCACGACTGTCATCCTTTATCTTACGGCAAGGAGTTAAAATTTACTTCATTAAAAAAATATGTTTTATTTATAAAAAATCAAATTGATCTACAGTTTTTATAAAAATGATTTTTTTTAAAACTTTACTGCAGTCCGTAGCAGATTGAAAGTTGATTAACACTTATGGGAACATTTTTGGGCAACCGTGCGTTAAATCTCCACTTTAATTTCACAATGATCACAAAAGAACTGTGCGGTCGTGGTTGCGATGAGGGTTAAGTGGTTGCATTTACGCTTCAAATTTTTGTCGTGTCGCACCATTGAAGGTGGATTATTCTTAGCTGGGATTACGTAGATCATATCCTGTTATGCGGGAAATAGTATCACACTGTGCGCTGGTTCTCGAGATTTTCCAAAGCGCTGAACCTAAAATCAATGATTGCGTTGTACAGCAAGGAAAGTTCAGTAGAGATGTATTATATTTTTAATGGTATAATTACTAACAAGAGAAGTTCAGGAACTGATAAACTCCTATTTTTATGAAACTTTTCATAAATGTTTATTAGATCTACCTAAGAAGGTAGTTGTAATTCGTTCGACATCGAGATAGGTTGATTTCATAATGCAAAAGACGATTACATTTATTCGAAAAGAAAAATAAATGTTTTCAAAAAAGAACTGGAGGGTTTCATTTTTCAAAAGAACTTTATGGATCTGAAGAAACAGTGTAACTAGGGATTGCAATATCGGACCAAAAGTTCAATACCGGTATCCGGTATTTTTTAGATCTTAATACCGGAATACTGGTTTTAATAACGGTAGTAGAAATTTTAGAAATAGAAAGAAAACACAGGTGTTTCTTTGTTTTACTTGCCAGTTTTATTAGAGAGAGTAAATATCACAAAAAATCATTTGAAACTTATAAATTATAACAGTATATAAAGAATCACAAAAAAGTAAAGGAACAAGGAACATCTTATATATTTAAATCACAAAAAAATGTAAACATCACTATTCAGTCTGTGGTACTATTACAAATTTTTGAAATGTGATCTTAAAAAACATAATGCATCAATTGTACTGTCATTAAGCCTGGAACATAATTTTGTGCAAAAATTACCAGCTGTCGAAAACGCTCTTTCAGCATTTACGCTAGTTGGTGGTACTGTTAGCAATGCGCGATATACTTTTTCGAAGTATTTACTTCTATATCCCTCATCTTCAAATAAATCGATTTCTCGTCGGATGGTGTTGGATGTAACTGATTTCTGTATTATATTTTAGTTTGTTGAAATTTTTTTAGTTATCGCTAATTCTAATTTTTGTTCAAGAGACAACTCCTTTTCACTATCGACATTAGTCTCATCATCATTTTCAATAACTGTATCAAATTCTTCTGAATGTGGATTCGGTTTGTGGGTAAAAAATTTTAAGAAAATTGACTATAAACTTGATTAAATATTACGATTTAAAAAATTTCTAGTAAATACCGAAAAAACGGTATTTAAACTTGTGAATACCGGTATTACAAAATTGTACAAATGGCTCAAAATACCGGTATTCAGTATCCCGGTATACCGGTATTGCAATCCCTAAGTGACATTTTTATTTTAACTATTTTGTGATATTTTTTGTTCTTTACGACTAACAAGTACGTACTTATATTGAAAAGGCGGTTCGGACAAAGGGGTTGATGTTTCCCGTAAAATTAAAAATGGGCACGAATGAATACTTGAATCTTCTTGGATGTGTTTAATGAATACTTATGCAAAGTTTTATCAAAATCGGATTATATCAGTTTCCGCATTTCCCTTGAAATACTGTTAAAATGACTAGTTCCAAATTATTGTATAGAAATTCTGTAAATCTGTAAGAGAGTCATACAATAGATATTCTACAAATATCTTGTAAACTATAAATTACTGAATTATTCATCTTTTGCACCTCTTGAATTCGTTTCGCCAAAGTATTTGTATTGTTACGAAGCACCCAGTAGATTAAATATTACTGGGTAATGAGACTTGGCAATTGTTTGTTATTAATAAAGAGATGAGATTCTACGGTCGGTGGTCCTTGTTGACGGACGTGTTCTCCTTAATAAACGTTCTCAGTTTTTCTATAAATTGTGTTCTATTTAATTATGTCCGAAAGGATAATTCGTGCGCGGTTGACTCATAACAAAATACTAGAATATATTTAGGTGTTAAGATTATCGATAAATGGAATATTTTTATTCTAGCAAGTATTATTTTTGTGTATTTATAAAGAGGCTGAGGTTTTCTTAAAATATTTTTTTTTAAATAGTATCCGAATGTAATTTTCTTTTAAACAATTCTAGGACAGGGAAAATAAAAGTTTAAATTATGAACCATTTTATTCTTGCTACTTTGATTGACATATTTGATAAGATTATTTTATTAATAAAATAATTTAATTCGTATAAATTTATTTCAGACGAGCAAAGTTATTTTGAAGTACCTATGTACGAAAAGCAGCTTCGTCGAAGAATAGTACAGGAAACTTTCGGTAAAATTGAGCAGGGAATTCATTGGGTTTCATATGACGGTGTTCTGATGCTATTGTACTCGTAACTAGGAATGACATGTGACCACGTCCCACAGGATTCGTCACAGGATCCTGGACGACTAATTTACAGGATGGCAGTGTAGGATAGCGTCATTGATGGATACAATTGTTACCCATATTGTGCCAGTATTGTAGCGCGACAATTGAGCCGCATTTCTTTGTTTGCTTGTTTGCTGCTTACTCGAAGGTTCATTCTCTGTTCGTTTCCATTCATGATATAGATAGCTGTTGAGGTGGCTCCATGGAATTTTTATATATATCGTTGATGTAATAATTAAAAGTATCTATGATGGTTTATGTTAATACTATTACTACAACGACCATTACATTTACTATATTTAGTGATATTTATTTATTTCCGCCTAGTAGTTTAATTTATGAAACTATGGCGAAACGTTTTTGCCTACTAAATGCCTACTAAATAAGGAATTTCAGTAGACTACTTGTCATAAATATACCATATTCTGATAATTAATAGAATTTAGCAACACTGAGTAATTTCGATTCTTCCGAGCAAATTTCAATAAAGGAAATACTAATTTGATTTTACTTACTGCAATAGAATCAAAGTTCCTGCAAATAAATGAAAGAGCTGCATGTTCATGACTCCTGTAATAGAAATCAATAGAATTAACGCACATTCTAAATTATAAATATTGCAGATTTTAAAAATACTTGCAATTTTGCAATATTTAATGTATCATTGACGTTGTCAACATGTTTTCGTCAATGATATTTTGAACAATGAATTTTCGATTAAAACGTTCTGTGCAGTTGCTATTTATGCAGCATAGCATTGAAATTCACAAAAGTTCCTCCCGATAGATGTCTTGTCAGATAGAAGTTACTTTGGTTTCTTGTAATTCGATAGCCTGAATGTTGCAGGGGTCGAGAATAAAAGAAAACTGCAGACCCGAGCAGGCCAGGGGTGCAACCGTTGTATTTGCTCAATTTACAGTTACGTAATTCCATAATGAAGGACCGACGTTCCTTTTTTCTTTTTTCATCGTGCGATCGATTTTTCCATACCTAAAAACGTTGCAACGCACGGCTGGGCTTTTAGGATTTTGCAAGCGAACAAATAGCCACAAAAGGCCGAGGGGTTAAAGACGTTAAGGTGTTACGTTTCGCAGTTTGTTTCTGTAAACAGGCTATATTGAATTAATTTGAAACATAGTTTTCTGGCTTTTCTACTTCAGGCAGAATTCGAACGGGCATATTGTATCGAATGTAGGGAACAATTACTATTTTTCTTTTCTCTGTGTCATCGTAATTATTATTGTATTTCGTAATTTGAAATCTTTAAAATTTTATAATTTAGATATTTTAATTTTTTAAGGAAACTCTTGTTTACTTTGTGAATCTAATTATTTTATTTTGTAAACACTGAGATGTGTGGTAAATGAATTAAGATACATAATTCTAGTTTCTTGTAGGAATATGAAATTTCGATTTGTTTGCGTGCGATGTTTACTTCCTCAAGGTCACGGTCTATCAGGATCACAGTCAAAAAAGAAAAGCCATGTTCTGGAATCGTCGCAATCGTTGCTGGATCACAACGTGGTAGTTGTCTCGAGACACGAATCGATGAATGGAAGTTTAACCCCTTGCCCTACGATTTGTTTTGTCACTGTCTCTGCTATAGTTCAGAATTTAATTACTAAAAAAAGAATTGATCAGTGGTTTTTCATATATCGTATGAGTTAACATAATATTAATGTTAAAAAAATAATATTATCCTGTCGCGTTTCATTAATATTTTCAATTTAATAAGTTTTCGAAAACTTGAAAATTTCCTATTTCATTTATCTTATGACGAGTGTCATTCGTCATTGTATGGCAAGGGGTTAAGAAACATTGTTTTATCTATATATTACAGTTCTTTTTTAATTATTACTTCCGTGGTAGAAACCTTCCACTTTTCAGTCCATTTGTTAAGCTGTGTTTATTCTAACTTGAATAAAATAATACTATCACATTTATTTCAATATAATCAACGAATTGTTTAACACGGATGTAATGTCAAACAGTAAAAAAAAAAAAGAAAAGAAAAAACAGAGAAGAAGGGCACTATTTTCAATCATTTAATGTGCTCGTTAAAAGGTTCTTCTCTGGCGGTTAGACGAAAACGAAAAAGATTGGTTTCTTCTGGAAATATTGAGAAATCATCAAATTAGTTCTCGAGGAGGGTCATTTTATCTGAGCCATCCATTGAACAATAAAAGACACGGTTCGCTGAGTCGATTTTAAAGAAGAAAAAATTGCAACGATGAGTCGTGATTTCCATGATAAACAGTAGTTTGTTTTGTTTCCTTACAAAGGATACGTGATTGATTGAAATTTCGGTTCGGTATACTTGGCTTCAATGGTTTATACCGAGGCTTAAAATAACAACTGCAGCTTTCCGAGCTTTTCTACAGAGTCACTTGTAATTTCTTCAAGAATTTCAATCGTGCCCCTTTGGGTGTAATACGAAATCGAAACGTTAGAGCAGTGATTCCCAAAGTGGGCGCCACCGCCCCCTGATGGGTGCTGCAGCACCTTCTAATTTACACCTTTCTTTACTATATTTGATGAAAAAGGTTAAATTAATACATATATCTTTCCTATTAATTGCTGTTAAAATTTAAAAAAAAATTAATTCCCAGGGGGCGCTAAGTAATATTTTTTCTGGAAAGGGGACGGTAGGCCAAAAAAGTTTGGGAACCACTGCGTTCGAGAGTATATATTATAATGTGAAACAACTTTTGTAAGTGTAACGATAAAATATACGTACAATAACAACGGATAATAGGGGGTCGAAGGGATGTCCCCACTGTTTGGTTGAAGTGTCTTTTCATATTAGTGATTTTTATATGCACTCTTAGACTTTATAAACTAGTTTTTACAACTCTAACGGTAATGTACAATAAAGATTATTTAACGCAAGCTAAAAAGATGAATTCTCTATACGGTTGAGGTATCTCCCTATGTTAACACTTTTAAAAGTACTTTTAGAGTTCGTATTCAAAGTTTCAGAATTCATTAAGACTGTTTCTATCACGATTTTCTGTATACCTGTTTCGACCAAGAGGTGACTTTTGACACCTTTTCGTTTGAATACAAATAATTGTCGAAACTGTTGAGATTTCAAATTATCAATTAAATGTGGATAATTTGAAGAATATATTTATTGATACATTGATGTATATTTGTTAGAGATCATTTCATCAGGTTGAAAATTCTAGCAGCGGTGTAAAATGCAACATGGCGGGAAATCCTTAAGGTGTTAAAAGACACCTCATGGTAGAAACAAGTATACCATATATATATTTTCAGATCTAGGATGAGCAGGAGGAAAATAGTATCGCTGAATTAATTTAACAAGCATTGCATGAATAGTCAAAAAAATAATTCTGTAGAAATGATTCAACTTAGAGAACAATTTTAAGTTAAAATTTGAGAGGTGTCTTTCGACACCTCTGGGTAGAAATAGTGTTTTTCCGAATTCCTCAAGTTTCCTTATTAGACAAATGACAAATAACAATGAAAAGTCATCTTAATTCGCATGTAGAATGAAACACGTTACGATTTTGATATAATCCGATAACTGAAAGATGGCCATGGAGCGGTGGAGCATTTCGATTTCAACCGCCTATTCCCGCCATTTCGTTTTTCGAATTCCAAACCCAACCTCCTAATGTAAATGGTTATGCTGAATGTTTAATTTAGCATACTGACAATAAGTCTGAGAATTTAAAAAACGAAATGGCCGGTATAGGCATTTGATAATGAGAGTTTCCGCCGCTCCCTTGCCATCTTTCAGTTGTCGGATTGTAATGATATACTTTAATTATCAACAATCATTGTTCTAGCTGTTTCTTAAATATTGTATAGTAGTAGTCTGTCCATTGTGATAGAGAAAGTCATTGAATACCATTTGTTACTACACATTTAACGTATTTTAGTTGAAAGTATTGAAAGCTACAGGCTAATAAATAAATCAATTCTTGTAATTCAAAGAATTCAATTATACAGTGAGAATTTTGAGTCTCGAACTACACAGCAAGACAATTTAACCTTTTGCGGTCCGAATTATTTTATCAATTTGATTGTGAGCTAAATAAAGTTAGTTTCCCAATATTTTCTATCGTTGGCTATTATTTTGTGTTAATGATAGCGATAACTACAGGTTCTAATGGATATTTGTATCATATTATAAAATCATTATGAAATTGGAAAGTCGATATAAAATCGCTAGAAAATAAAATGACGTGAGAATCTATGTCGAGTGTAGCTCGACATAGAACTGGAAGCGATTAAAGTTTGCCTGCAAAAGGCAAATTTTCTTTATCCAGAAAAAGTATAGAGCACAACGCGATACATCGTAGAAATATTTCAGACAAGTAGTTTAATTTATGCAAATGCGGTTAAACGTCTTTGAGCACAGAGTGGCGTGTATAGTTACTGTTTGTATAGATGGAACACAGCGGTTCAGCCTGAGGTGCATCGCTTCACAATGTGGTTTCCCCCTCGTTGTTGTTGTTCTGGATTATCCGCGGAGGGTTTTATATCCCGAAAGTATGACAACGTATTAGCCCCTTACCTCGTAGATAATAAGCTGTTTATTTTAATAGCGTTGAACGGTAGCCGAATGTACAAGCAAAACCCAAGTGTGCCTGTTCTGTTTTCTTCGGAATAAAACTCGCAGAAAAACGAAACTAAACCTTTGATAAATTCAATTGGTTGTTTTAAAAACTTACTTCGAAAAAAGCCGAAAGCCACTTTCGCGCTCTTGAGATTTTATTTTAAAATAGGCTAAAGTTGGTGTTTTATTTTATGTAGTGCACAACAAGAACAATCTTCTCGTGCTTGTATCCTACTTTGGAATTACTTTATATTATAAAAGAGAAACCTGATGCATTCTTAACAAAATATCTTAACAAAGTCTTCCTTCAATTGTCAACATTGAAAAAATATCCTGGGGTTTTTCGACACAAAAACTAAAGAGCGTGAAAGTGGCTCGTGGTACGCAAACGGTTAAACATGTACAAACGGGTCGAAACTGTAATACATCCATTGATAGTTTATTTATAGAAATTAGATTTTATTGGTTTTCATTTTCAGTGATACACTTTGTTCTACAAGTGTGTGTCGGTCATATTTTCTAACAAAGTGGAGCTGTTTAGAATTAAACGCCGTAATATAACGTCGATATATAAACATTGCACTACATGTCTTTACTTAATATGTTGTCCAGTCGCCATCAGTATCAATTATAGCCTGATACCTTTTAACCCTTTGCCGTGTCATTTACTGTGTGATTATCTTCACAATAGTTCAGAATTAAATTAGTAAAATAAACATTGATCAGTCATTCTTGACACATAGTATAATTTAACTTAATATTAATATTATAGGAATAATTTTATCGTGTCGCATCTTACTGATATTTTCAATTTAATAGGTTTTGTGTCACTCGTTATAGTACGGCAAGGGGTTAAATATACTTTCTGCAAGATTTTCCGCTATTTTTCGGGTATAGATCGTCATATTTGGCGGATGTGACGTGTCAGCTGCTTGACATTGAATACTAGATTTTCCCTGAGGTTGATTTTCCTTTCTGTCCACATAAATTCAATAGAATTAGAAGTCAGGCGATTAAAAAGTCCAATCAAATATCTGATCCCATTTTCACGTTTTCACTTCGTGCCAGCACGGCTTACAATTAGATTTTTGGGTCGTTATCTTCTTCTTCAATGTTAATATTTTCAATTTCAAAGCAGATAATAGAACAAAGTACTAATTTAACTTCAAAGCATTGACGTTAAATTTTCAATTAATTAATGTAACCGCATATAACCCCTTCCGTTACGATTTAATCATAAAAAATTGTGTATGTAATAACCATTTAATTTTCATTTAAAAATACATGTTACATTTGATAATTCATGTTATTACGGCGCTTCATGATAAAACAACTTAAAGATTATAAAATAACAATTCTATTTGAACAGATCCAATCTCACAGCTCAAAGACAATTCTTTTTACATAATATTAGTATTAACATTTGCATCTCGTTGTTACCGTTCTAATAATCCATACCATGTATAGGGAAGACAATTTCGTTACTCACAATAATTCGTAACAATATATATTGTTAACTACACAGTACGGTTAACGAAATTAATTATTATCATATTCAATAGAAACTTCAGTCACATGACGAGTATATGTACCTACCTAGTTCGTCATTCAACGTTACGGCATGGAAAGCCGACGATGAGTTGGACTCGTCAGTTTTCCGCAAGGTGTTCAAGAAGTGCGTTATCTTTTGACAAAATTAGGAACGACGTAGTCTTGTTCAACTGAATCAAAGTCTATAAAAACAAAGTCACGGAAAAGATGATTCAGTCAAGTATTTACGTTATTCATCTCATAATTAAAGTTCATCGTAGTACGATATTATTCAAGACTTATGTTTTTGTGCATTGAAATATAGCAACCTCATGGACATGGCAAATCGTGCAATTTGAAATTCTCAAGCGATTGCGTTAATAACGACGATCAACACGTTTCTGAAGCGCGAGGGAACATCGCACTGCGTCTTAGGACATGCATAATGGCGGGTCACCGTGACTAAAGGGGCTAATCATGACAAATGCAGCCGTTACTGCCTCTTCAAGGGTCTGCCGAGTCTTCAAAAGGACCTCTCTTCTTCGCGTTCGCTGCAGCGTCTTCATTGTCTCGGTTCTGTAGCTTCGCCGAAAGTTCCCGACTCGCGCCTTCGTCAGAATTCTTTGATTCTAACAGTTGTTCATTGGCGTTTTCCGAAAATCATGATTGTTTCCGTTTCCCAGAGATTTTAACACTGAAAGAGTTCGAGGATCGCGACGAAAATGCCGCGGGTCTATTTGTTCACGTGCCTACCGAAGGAATGCCGAGCATCTGTGCTGAGAAGCCCTTCTACCAGTCGACAAAATCGAAATTAATATCCAGTCGGGGCAAGGTTTTTTATGAAATATTAGTTTTCAGTTTTGGAAAGAGTTTTTTTTAGTTAATAATTGTAGTCGAAGATCTCAATACTTTGGGAATGAGAAAATTTTTTAATATTGAGAATGAATTACTCATTTGGCGATCAAGGGATACCTTTCCATTGAAGAGGGTTGAGGTGTAAAAGCTATAAATTATTACCTGTGTCATCGTATTTTAACGATTATGTCTCCATATTTCAACACTAATTGCGACAATAAGTTTTGATGGAGACTATTTCTCTGAACGTATATATGCGTCGATGTACACATATTTATAGAATATACTTGTGATTGCAATTTACTGTAAACAGAATTACACATCTCATCACATTTCCCGTTATCGTTCCCCATGATGTGCGTTATTTTAAATTAATTTCAAAACGCAATAACAATATGATACTTAGTTGAGTTTTAAACCTTTTCGGGCAGCATATTGAATTATATTAATTTTGAATATTTTTTTTACAAAAGTAGTATTATTGGTGATAAGTAAAACAAAAAAGTCTCATACTGATTTTAATTATTATAACAAACAAATGTCGCCATAACTACTATGCACTACTATTACCATAGTATGCAAGATATACCACAAAGCAGATTTAAAATACCTATATATGAAAAAATGTGATAATTATTCTATACCGCTAATTGTAAGTCTGAAAGGGTTAATCATCTATACTACGGGTGGGCAAACGTGAAGCTAAAGTGTGCCGCAATCCGGTATTTTATACTTTTTAGAATGCCACATATAAATATACTAATTAAAAATTTTGTATTCAATGAAACTGCAAATATTTTCATGAATCACATATAAGAATATAAGAATATGTATAAAAAATATAAGTGTGAAAAAGAAAATAATGAAAGTCAAATATAATAAAAATATATTTATTAGGTGTGTGAATTAATCCGTTCCGTTTGGCGGCCACGTGTTGTAGTAATACATTTTTTAACTTTTAATGTTTGCAAAAGGCTGTATAACTTATTGTTAGTGTTGATATCTGAAAATAATATTCCGTTGATGAACATTTGAGTTTGCGACAATAACATTGTGTTTATCCAATTCCAAAATGTTGAAATTCGAGCCCACGAAACATCATTTGTGGGAAGTTCTCATTTTCCGTTTTCATCTGACAACATCAGCTCCTGAAGCTATAGAAGTCTATGGTGAGAGTGGTCCAACCGATAAATTATCCAGAGAATGATTTCGACGTTTCAAAGTTCGACAAGTTCAGTGTCGATGACAAACCTCATCCAAGTCAACCGAGAACGTTCTAGAACAAGGAATTTCAGGCATTAATCGATGAAGATCCGTGTCAATTGCAACATGAGCTCGAGAAGTTGTTGAATGTTGATCGATGAACAATTTTTGTTCGTTTAGCAGCTATGGGAAAGGTACACACAGAAGGAAAATCGGTGTCATACGAACGGGAGGAACAAAAGCGGACTGAATTAATTCATACACTTACTAATAAAAAGTGCAATAAGATATGACTTCCTACTATATACCGTTGTTACACCCTTCAATGTAGACTAACAATAAGTAAAGCGGTACACTTGTATTAATTTCATTAGCCATTATAAATCCTTTTTCGAATCGCTTTATACAGGGTGTGTCAGTCGATTTTAACATCTTGATAACTTCGGTATTGTGGTATGTAGCGAAAAATGTTCCATAGGAAACTTAAATGGTACTGACAATGAGTGGGGCATAATCTGGTGTCATTAGTTTTTCCGTAGGTGGACGCGTCAAGGATATATGAAGGTCAACTTTGTTTTTCTAAATACAATGACGTACTTTTTTATGTATCAAGCGATACAGCTAGACGTTCTTTATAAAAAAGTACTGACCTATGTATGTCGAAAAACTAATAGTTTAGGAGATATTTCAGTATAACTTTTTCTGTCTGCCACCTGCTTTAACGCCGCTCGACTTTTTCTTATGGGGCTATATAAAGGATAAAGTTTACGTGAAAGTTTCAACTACAGTGAGTGGTATGAAGCAGCATATTATCGATGAATGTGGCAAAATATCAGCCGATACATTAAATAACGTAGGCCAGTCCTTACTTGATCGATTTCAAAAATGGTGTGATGCAAATGGTCGTTATATTGAACTTGGAAATAAACGCTAATGTAAGTACGAATTTTAGAATTACTTCAATTGAAATATATCCTAAACTATTAGCTTTTCGACATACATAGGCCAGTACTTTTTTTATAAAGAATATCTAGCTGTATCCATTGATGCATAAAAAAAGTACCTCATTCCATTTAAAAAAACAAAATTGACCTTCATATATCCTTGATGCGTCCACCTATGGAAAAACTAATGACACCAGATTATTCTCCACTCGATACCGTAAGTTTTTTATGAAACATTTTTTGCTAAATGCCACCATACCGAAGTTATCAAGTTGTCAAAATCGGCTAAGACACCCTGTATAAACAAATGTGCTGATGATTATGAAACTGGTAGAAGCAAAAATACTTGTGACTTTAGACTTACCCCTTATTTAGTATTGCATCAATGCATATTGCAATATGATAGAACTGCGTTATAGAAACATTTAAAATTATTATTTTCACATCTAAGAATATTTTAAACTTTGATGTAATTGGTAGTTGCCGGGACATTCAAAGGAAAGTCGATAACAGTTGATAGTTAATGAGTTAGACAGAATACAACGTGCAGCAGAAAATAAAAGTTGAAAATCTAAAAGTGAAGAGAAAATGACTTAAACCAATGTCACAATTACCAGTACAAATATACAATTCTCCTCAACGTTATTCGAATATACCTCCGTATCTACGTTTCACCCGATAATTTATCGGTTATGCATAACACGACTGTGTTTAATAACGTTCACTCGAGCGCATTTGCCTCGCGAAGAAAACGAAAAGAGTCAGGAAAGAAAAAAAAATAGATGTCGATATCGGTGACGGATTAAGCGAAGCGTGAAAGTATTTTTCACCGGTCCGGCTTTGACAGCCATGGTAAGTCCAAGCGGGCAAAAAGCAATTTATCAATTAGCGGGTCTGCCCGTTGGCTGTCAGAATGTTCTTCTTAACGATTCGATAATTACACATTTAACGTGATCGGGCTACAGCTGTTCCACGGTATGGCTGACAAGCTCGTTTTAAAAACCCTTCGTCAGTCGGCGGCGTTCTCCTCTTTGGCGACCGTTACCGTGCATCTTTAAGGGCTGTTTACAATTAATCGCTCGTCAAATATCACCCGAGCTGTTTAGAAAATATCGATGCTATCGAATGTAGCGATAATGAGGAATGTCATGGTATTTTATTATTCAGGGATGTTTCGTGTAAGTGTTGCCATGATATTTTCGATATTTTCTTAAGTGCAAAAACAATTTATATGTGGGAATTTCATAAATCCCGCGTATTTAAAAAGATCCGCCATGAGACAATCGACGGACGAAAGGACGATCGACGACGAAACGTGGACGGCACGAGGACGAGAGAACAGTTCGACGGTAGACGAGATCGACAGTAGACGAGATCGACGATAGACGAGTTTGACTTTAGACGGTAGTAGAGTAGACGAATAGACGATGTATAGAGTAGACGAATAGACGACGTATAGAGTAGACGATAGACGAACTGTAGACTATAGACGCATAGAGAGACTATACGAGTAGACGAACAATTAGACGTGATTAGACGGATTTTATAGTACCTATAGTTTATTAATTGTTAGTCATAGTGTGTGTGTGTGTGTCTGTGTTTTAGAGAGTAGAGCGTTCCTTACATTTTACGTATTTTATAAGTTTCCACTTGTATATATTTTATTTTAAATATATTGTTATCAATATCCTACATATATGTCAATTATTATAGTACGATTATATTTACTTTAGAATTCTTTATTTTACGGTTTTTAGGATCTCCAGGTACTGGGATATACTTAAGATTTTATTGCTTAAGTGATGCGGCTTAAATGTTTTTTGATTGTTGATAATCTTGTCATGAGATTAACACATTGACTGCCACGGCGCTTTCAAGGATTCCGGTCCCAGAAGCCAATTTAATCATATTATATTATTAATAACGTTAGTTATAGTACAAATTAATCATCAGAAAAGCTTATAGAATGTTTTTTCTTGTAAAAAAAACATGTTGCGAATAATCTCGTAGTTGGCTTATGTAACAGAAATCTCATAAATAAATTAATTAATTTATTAATGTCTTAATAAATTTTCTGTTCATGTAGGCCAACCCTGATTTTTTCTTCTCTTCCCAGAGGCTAACTATCCATATTTACACTGTTATTTTACGACCTTTCTCGTAGCTGTACAAAATTGATCTGTAAAGAAGCTGCGAGATAACTCGTAGTTGGCGTCCTGGGTAGGTAAACAACCTACGAGTTATCGTGCAGTTGGCAGTCAACGTGAAATTAGAGACAATTAAATGATATGAATTAAATTAAATAATTATATAGTGTATTATTGAAACTCGTAGTTTTATTACTTGTCGATCGGTAGGTGATTAAATGGTCGGATTTACTAGTTTTATGTTATTACATGTATGGGGTCTCTTTTTATAGAATGTATTACTCTATCGAGAATAATAAAAAGTTTATAAAATTTTCAAGAGTGTATTATGCAATAGTGTATCTTTGTGCAACAAGTTTCAAAATATTGGAACACATAATTTGTTATTTCAATAAGAAATAAAATTTATTGTATTCAAGGAAGCAATCATATAATAATAAGATTATTGCATAAACAGACTCGCTTTTGTTTCAATAATTCTGGCTAATTATTTCTTATTACCATGATAGACGCAGAAACTAGTTTATTGTTTCACACAAGACTTTTTACATAAAATCATAAACGCAGAAAAATACATCACTGTCAATAGTTATTATGATACACATGTATTTATTAACATCAAAATCGCTGTATGGCCGAATAACAAAAACCGAGGGATGCTTATCAATCGACACAAACCAATGGTAATACTGCTTCTACACAATTATGGCATATGAGACAATTAAAAAAAAATGTATATTTATTAACAAGCAATCTATTATATAAAGCTCAAATACCACTGACTGACTGACTGACTGACTCATTCATCCACTCATCACGAAATCTCAAAAACCACAGAACGGATTACAATGAAATTTGGAACATACTCTTACCTTGGGTCGTAGGTGCTCACTAAGAAAGGGTTTTGAAAAATTCGAAATTTTAGGGGTGGTTTTGGGGGGTTAAAGTATGGGCCAAACTCATCAACGCAGAACCGAAACTATTAGACCTGGAAACTTGAAATTTTGCATGCGCATTCCTTTTAGTGTATAAGCATCCACTAAGAAAGGATTTTTCAAAATTCGAAATTTTAAGGTTTTTTTTTAGTTTCGATTAAACCGTAGCGGAGCACGGGAACTTTCAGCTAGTTATTTATAATTTTATCACATACTATTATAGTACCGTGTGCAGTATACTTTTATTTTACTACAATTTCTAATAACTTTCAGACATACATGCTACTTAACATAAATAAACTCAAAGAAGCTCAAATTTAAAAAAAATATACCATCTAAATCCTTTATATTCCACGAGTAATACGTAATATAGAAATTATAGTACACGGTTCATTAGTAATTCATTATTAACCACGAATTGTCACTACATATTTATTAACAAACAATTATTATTCGTCCATTTTGAAAAAGACCAGCAGCTCTAATTTCACAGAAAAAAAGGTAACATCTTTTCTCTTATCTCTCCAACGAACGATCGGAAGCAGCGGGTAGAACTGGTATTAGGGTGTTAGAGAAATGCGATTCGCAAAAACCCACAGCCTTTTCATTTCTCGAGGGCTTCGACTTCGTTTTGTAACACTGTAACCCCGCTTATATGTACGTTTGGATGGAATCGCAGGGTTTCGGGTCGTGGCCTCTTTTGTTGGCCAATGATGTTTCGTTTCGTTATTGGTTGCAAGGTAGCAAGGTTCGACGTGTATGCACTCACTCCACCGTATCAGGGTTGATGCTCGAGGGTAGTTTTCCCGTCGGCATATGGCCGAGTATCATGTTACCAAACGTTTGTCATCATCAGTGTGGCCATTGTTCTTCAAAATCTGAGGGCGCTACTGACAATGATTACGGTAAAGTCATGAAAAAAAAACGTCAGCCTGCTAGGCCAGTTGACTGCTCTTCTCTCGATGAAGTTATTCAATTTATTCTAACGATCCACTGGAAATCTTTTATTTAGTAAAATTTTTTTTTATTAGGTTGGTCTCGATTATGGAATTTAGTGAGGATTTATTGCCTTGATTATTATTTTCCTTATTTGTGGTTACTTTTGCTGAATCATATTCTGGATTGCGCTAGCTTTTGGGACAATAGATCGTAAGGGAGGCAATATCAAACGATTTTCGAAATTTAAGTATCTACACTGAAGTATAATGTTATCGATAATTTAATTTCATAGTTGTTGTGTATCTTTTTTCTAGTAGATATTATACACGTATAATATTTTTGTAAATGTTACAATTATTAGAAGATAGTGGAAGAGTTCACATTTAAAATTCACGAATTTAGACCATAAAAAGCTTGTCATTTTGTAATTATTAATAAAATAACCGTTGCAAATGTTATATTTATGTAGAATTGGGATATTCGTAGCTATTCGCAGCAAGCAGTGACGTTGCATTGCGTGGTAATTTGAACAAACGGTGGTGACTCATAAAGAGTCGTGATTGAGCAGTGGTGTGAACAAGTTGATTTTGTGTCCAAGTTAATCTAATTTGTATTGTATTTATTGTTCTAATCGTTTAATCTGTATGTTCTAATAAAATACTCCATCTTACATTTGTTATTCAAAGATAATTGGTGATACCGCTTTATAATTTACGTCATTTGATTTCTGAAAGTCTAAATTAGTTAAAGCCGCACATAAAACAACTGTGAATTACAGTATTTATATATCCTACTAGCTGAAAGCTCCCGTGCTTCGCTACGGTTTAATCGAAACTAAAAAAAAAACTTAAAATTTGGAATTTTGAAAAATCCTTTCTTAGTAGGTGCTTATACCCTAGAAGGAATGCTCATGCAAAATTTCAAGTTTCTAGGTCAAGTAGTTTCGTCTCTGCGTTGATGAGTTTGGCCCATACTTTAACCCCCCAAAACCCCCCCTAAAATTTCGAATTTTTCAAAACCCTTTCTTAGTGAGCACCTACGACCCAAGGCAAGAGTATGTTCCAAATTTCATTGTAATCCGTTCTGTGGTTTTTGAGATTTCGTGATGAGTGGATGAATGAGTCAGTCAGTCAGTGGTATTTGAGCTTTATATAATAGATAAAGAATTTATTATTCGTTACTCAAATGAAAAACCTTTTCTCCGTTTAATTACAATATGTAAATGCATATCATGTGTTTATCAGTATTATTCTCTTCCTAATGTGTTTCATTCATAATGAAATTAATCTTATCAATTTAAATTAACTTGACAGAAATAGAATACCGTTAAGCACTAATAATAATACGCTGATATTTGGAATATTTACATCGTAAAAATTTGGCAAGAATTAATCGCTCATTTTTGTGTCTGCCGATGTGAACGTTTAAATCATAATAAAGAACATTTTCCAAGTCGATAATTTTTCTATAACGTAGAATTAATAAATCATTCAGTACAAGGTCCTGTATAAAATGGAAGTTCCTCGACTACCTGACACTTGTAACGCGATCCGCGGGTATTCTGGAATCGAATATCGATCATTACGCGTAATCAAGCGAGTAACCGGTACGTGGATTGGACTTTTTTTTGGAATTTTATTTCTAACCCCAACTCAATAGATACTTCAAGTGCACAGGCGTAAAAATCTTGCGATACAGCTGGCTCAACCGATTTTTTCCCCAGCAAATTATACTTTTTTTTACCCTCGAAAATCGGTAGCGCATTTAACCCCAATTTCGTAACCCATTGATACCAAGAATCCGACCATTTTTGGTAATAAATTCGTAAAGGACACCCCGTCGTTCGTATCTACCTGACTTTACGCCCGTCAAAACGCATTTTTTATCCTATTATGAAGGAGACTCGAATGATTTAGGTAGAGAAATCGATTTAACGTCTGCTGTTCACTAGGTTCGCTTATGGAAGCATTGGAGACTTTCGAAGTATTTTTACTTAATCTTTTAACTATAAAACTTTGTTGCATTCGGAAACGGTGTGTCTTTGTGTTTAATTAATTTTAAGCTGACACTAGCCATAGTATGTTTGGTAAAAATAGAGAAAATAAACCTACAGGAAATTAGAACATATAATGCAGAGAAAAATTTTGATTTAATGCAAGAAGAATGTATCTTAAGAAATTGAAGGTGACTTTTTACGAGAAGTTTACAAATAATTACAAAAGGAAATTCCTGTTATAGTGGAAGGTTTATTTTTATGAAAAATTTTAAGAAATACTATCACCGAAAGCGCAAACTAAATATATTCGTACCTGCACCTCATTTATATTCGTAAGCAGCTATCTAATCGTAAGTTAATTCTCTCAAGTTAAATATACTAAATAAGAATTTTTAAACTTCTGCAATTTTTTTATTAAAGTAAAATCTTATATTCTGTAAAGTCAAAAACTCATGGAAATTCGTTCTATTACCTACATGATTGTATAAGTTGATGTTCAATTCTCATCGGTGACGTGAACCTAACTACAGAGTGGAGTTTTGGTTTGTTCTTTGGTTTTATTTCACGTATTGACCAAATGGTCGTATCATCTGTGTATTTAGAATTAAATAATGTATTGATAACTTAACACGTTGAACACCACCGACATTTCTCTACGTTCATCATTTCTGCTGAAGTTAAAGTTTTTCCATTACATACACATGTGTATAAAGCAGAAACT
Source organism: Cerceris rybyensis (assembly GCA_910591515.1). NCBI lineage: Eukaryota > Metazoa > Arthropoda > Insecta > Hymenoptera > Crabronidae > Cerceris > Cerceris rybyensis. The sequence goes on from OU342789.1 coordinate 1,457,201, forward strand.
TTAAACACACTGATAGATAGATGAGCCGTTTATTTTTAAAGTGCCCTAAGTCAATTTGTCAATTATTTTCTATTGCCTGTAGTTACATGTACAACTTCAAGTTATATATCAATAAAGCATGTGTTGTTAACTATGTATATTTAAAGTAAATACGATAATCTTGGGCACATAAGTTTTCGGAGTTAGTTCATTAATTAAAAAGATCATTTTAAGAGTGGCCTAAGTCCAATTAATTGTTGATAATGTCCGAAGGCAGTGATGAAGGTCATTTTAATTAATTAGTATTTAACAAGTTAACGTCAGGTTTCGGATAATGGCTTTAGTTAAATAATCAGTAAAAATCGAAGAAGAAAGAGAATTATAGAATAATATCCGTCGTCAGGGGATGAAGATACAGATAACAATGGAGAAAAGATTGATGAAACATGCATTCAAAAAATGCATAAAATTAAATGGAATACAGGAAAAAGATATTATACACAAATCGGAAACATTGTACCTGCAAAAGTATTCCAAAATAAAGATTGCCGTTGTCGAAAAGCTTACATAAAGCATTACGAAGAAGAAGAAGGAAAGAATATTTTTGAGAATTTTGGGTTTTTGGGAGATTTTAATAAACAAAATGTATTGCTTCATGAAACTATCGAGGACAAAACTGTGAAACGAAGATGTCGAAAAAACGGGAAAGGTTCGACAAGACATTGTAATTTTAAGTATTCGTTAAATTCTAAAAATAAAGATTTTTTTTTTCAATTTGAATTCTTTAAATTATGTTGAATGGACTTGGGTTCTTTCAAATTTTATAACGAATCTGGTTGTTAATTTTAAAAGTGGCTTAACTGAATTTTTGATAAGAAAATACATATTATTCACTTAATAATTGCCATTATTTTAATAGAAACTGTAAATTTAACTCGTTTAGACACACTTAAGCAGTATGACTCATTGCTACCCTATACGTATAGTTTTAATTGCATTGAAACACAATACCATAAATATCTCAATTTAAGTATAAATTGACTTGGGCCACTTTCAAAATAAACGATTCAGATATTCAGCAGACTTTTATCTTTTTAGTGCCAACATTTAACCTGTTAACCGGGGAACTAATTTTTTTTCAACTTGTTTCAAATTGGAATATTTTTTTTTACAGTGAGAAGTAATATCATTACATCTAAAGTACTACGTCAGGATTAAACGGATACAAACGACATAAAATGTAATGCGTTCAACATATTACGTTTAAAAATTTTAAGGAAGAAAAAATCGACAAGCTTACTGGAGTTTTCTTTCAGATATGACGTAATTATACGTCACGCCCGGTTAACAGGTTAATTACTAAATATGTTAGAAAATTCATAAATATTGCAACTTAAAAGTAACATGAAAATTCAGTGAATTCAATAGCGCCGGTCACCGGTGACCCACATGGCAGTCAACGTGTTCAAATTTACCTTTAGTGAATTTTATTTTCCAAATGGACCCGAACTTATGCAATCTTGTAATACAAGACAACGTGCAAAAAAAGGTCAGAATAGGTTGTGGTAACCGTGAAGAAGTCATAGTAGGCACTACAGAACTGTCGACAACAATTTATGGATAGTTGTAGGAACTATGTATTTTTCTCTTTCCTTCTTGCTTTCCATTCTTTCCGTTTTTAAGGAATAAATCACGAACGAAGGACAAAATCGCGAAGTAAAGGTAAGTTCGCAGGAAATTGTAGAAGGTAGCCGTTTTGTGGAAAGTTAGTCTCTATAAATTTGATATTTTCTTGGCAATAAATTCTTTCAAAAGGGGGGCACCTATAGAAGCACATCTTGTGAAGGGTGCTTCGAGAAATGAGGGGCATCGATACAAAATCCTCTGCGGATACGAATATTTGCGTTATATTCATTTGCTTGTGATATATTATTTTTTTAAAAAATATATATATAATAATCTAGGAACTTTTAAATATGAATTTAAAAATAATTAAAATGGAATGAATCAAATGAAATGAATTTCTGTCCATTAAATACCACTGGGTTTCGAATAAAAATTCGTTCCTCTTTGTATTTTTTTTGGCTATGACACGTTTAACGCTACCGGTATTTCGCTAGTTTCTTCATCTTTACTGAAGTAAAACTTTTCCTATTAAAATGACATCTTTACAAAGCAGAAACCTCTAAAATAGAAATAAATAAACACTACCGCTCACAAATGTTTAGACACTCTCAATAATAGCATAAATCATATAAAAACTTAGCAAAAGTGTGAAAATACTTATTTACTATGTACATCCATCCACACTTACATTTACGGAAGTATACTAAGTAAATGCGAAAATGAAAATGCTTAATTTAAATTCTAGTAATAAAAGATACATAAAAAGAGGAGTATTTAAACATTTATAAGCGGTAGTGTATAGTTAGCAGAGTTTTATTTTGTCAGTGTCAATATTTAAAATTCGTAAGTGTTATAAATTTAAAGTCATGTCAAACGTTGAATTTAACAGTGTCAGTCACCGGTGACCCCTATGGCGTTCAACGTGTGATGTAAATGCTATGGTTATTTTTATGCTATTATTGTGGAATTGTTGGCTGAAGTAAACTCAGTTTCTTAAATTGTATATATTTAGTAGTGTATATATATATATATATATATATATATATATATATCTATTATATAAAGCTCAAATACCACTGACTGACTGATTCACTCACTTATCACGAAATCTCAAAAACCAGAGAATGGGTTGCAATGGAATTTGGAACATACCTTGCCCGTGGGTCTTAGGTGCTCACTAAGAAAGGGTTTTGAAAAATTCGAAATTTTAGGGGGGGTTTTGGGGGCTTAAAGTATGGGCCAAACTCATCAACGCAGAGCCGAAACTACTTGAACTAGAAACTTGAAATTTTGCATGAGCGTTCCTTCTAGGGTATAAGCACCCACTAAGAAAGGATTTTTCAAAATTCGAAATTGTAAGGTTTTTTTTTAGTTTCGATTATACCGTAGCGAAGCACGGGAACTTTCAGCTAGTATATAATATAAAAAAATTGACAATGATGTCGCACTTCGATACATTCGTCATTACGTCGCAGATCATCCCTTCTCTGCTATGTCTCGACTCATACTGTGTTTTTTCACCACTCATCTGTCTTGGTTTCATTCGATCTCCTTTCATCCACAGTTTGTCATACGTCACTTTCATTCTATCATTCACACAATACAATCATAGATTATTATTATAGATTTAAGGGGTTTTCGAATCAACGATCATACGATCTAGATATCTCAGAGCAGCAGTTTGTCAAAAGTGACACGGAACATGAACTCATGTTCAACCCCATTGTAATAGGTTGGTGAATATGAAATGTCGGATTTTCTTTACATGTGAACGTTTGTCTCCCTGTTTTCATTATGCTTTTGCTTTTGGCATAACTACGATTATAGTCGTATTGTCCATTGTTCGAGACACATTTCAGCAAAGAAGATTTTCTCAAAAGCGTTCCCTTTTGTTAATTGTTTTGAATTTTATACCGATATAAATTCAATCGATATCCGTGTAATTTTTTACATGAGTATAAATTTGTTAATAATGCTGCAAAAACTGTCATTCTCAATCACATTATTACTTGTCATGGAAAGTTAGTTCTTTACAATAGGTAAAGGTTTCCTTGGTGGCTCGATAGGAATGAGGCATGTGCTCATACTGCAAGGCCATCACTTCGTCCACGGAGAATTTTAACAACAGTTTGGCGGAATGTGAGTGGAGTAATTCGCTACTCTTTTCTTCGAATTAGGGAAACAATTACAGCCGAAAACTACTGCCGCAGTACATTGACGAAATGCATGAAAAATTGCAAATTATACGCCCATCACTTGCTAATCGGCATGGCCCAAAATACTTTTCCACGCCAACGCTCGGCCACATACTTCGTACAAAATAATGTCGAAATTAAATGATTTAAAAAATATGAAATTTTGCAACACCCAGCTTATTCACCGGATCTTCCGCCAATCAACCTTCATTTTTTAAATCATTTAGAACAGTTTTTACGAACTAAACCGTATAAAAATGAACACTATCTGAAGAATTCCATATCAGAGCTTATTAATTCTAAAAATCAGAATTTCCTTAAAACAGTTATCAATGCATTAAAAGCTCGCTGGGAAAAGTGTATTGAAGCAAATGAACCATATTCGGATGAAATAAACAGCTTTTGAAAAAACATATGCAGTTTTACATATTCACTTAAAAATCCGACATTTGTTACGCACCAACCGAATATGATTGAAACTTCGAATTAGCACCTCCATACCCACTATACACCATAAAAAAACTCTTTTAAAATCTCTCAAATATTATTCCATCTTCACCGACTCGATCAATCAGCCATAGAAACTGTTAGAATTTATCCGAAAGATTTGCAAAACGTCTTATAAAAGTACGAAACTCAAGCAGCAATGATCACGTTCGGAGGATTCGAGATTCTCCCTTCTCGATCGATGTGTCCCGTGGGAAGGTGGATAGCCGAAAAAGGTGAGATTATAGATTTTGAATATCGAGAAACTTCCACAGGGAGGAGCACGCTCGAATAAGTTTCGAACTGTTTGTCAAGCTTCTCAAGATGGTGGAAGACGTATTTAGCTGGATCACTGAACGCGAGCGCGTGGCACGAAGAAGAATCGATTCATCACTTTCGATCATTCTTGATCTTCGTCCTTTCGAACGTCCGAGCCGTTTTTACGGAGTAATTTGACGACAATAAGGATCTGTAAGGCAAACTGTTCTGGAGGTTGGACTTCCGTCGAAGCTAAGTTCGCGTTCGTCCTTCGGGAACACCGCCTCCTCCTTCCGAGGGAAGCTTTCGCGGGAAATGGGAGGACAGTTAATTCTCTCGAGAATTTTCGCTTATAGTTCTTGGTACCACCATTTTTGCAACTAGTTTAGATACGAGTGAGATTGTACTGCAAAAGAAATCTATTCACATAGAAACACACTAGTAGTAAATTGGTGTTGTTAAAATTGAATAAGCGATCTGCGTTCTTTTGATACTGATTCTGTTGGTAATCGGTAGAAATACTGTAGTAAGGTACAAGTGATAATTCCGTTAGTACTCCGGTGGTATTCACTTTAAAATAATTAATAGTGATACTACTTTTTGTGTCCGAATTTCATGTTGATTGAATGAAAAAAAATAACGACATGTAAAACTTCAAGGTTCCGAATAAGACGAAGTAGAATTGTGCTCGACGATGGCACTTTTTTAAACCCTTGCCGTACTATTTCTTTTGTGATCAAACACGCAATAACTCAGAATTAATTGTTGGAATAATAATCTATCACTGATTTTCGATATACCGGTAGAAGTTAACGCAATATTAATAGCATAGAACTAATTTTAACGTATTCTGGCTTTCTGATATTTTCAATTTAATAGTTTTTCGAAAACTTAAAAATTTTATATTCAAGTTACCGTGTCACGTGTGTTACGCGTCATTATAACGCAATGAGCTAAATAATTGTGATCTATAGGTTTTTGATAAATTGTAGCAACTCCTGCAATTACGCGTAACATAAACCCGGATAGTAATTTTTGTAAGAGAGTACGGACATAGTCACTATTTTCATGTATCATGGATCATGGTAATCAGCTTGCAAATTCTAGCAGCGGTGTACAGTTACTTGTAAAGTCACTGCAGCGGTGTACGCTAAAATGTAACATGACGGGAAATAAGCGAATGTCAAAGTTATGCTGCAACTCTTCTATTGTCCGTTACAACTGAAATCGGGATTCTCTAATCTGATTATAATTGATATGATGTCGTAAAATGGTTTTGATACTGATATGTAAAATGGTTTAAAATTAGGTACTGTCATGAAATCCTTAAGGTGTCAAAAAATACCTAATGGTAGAAATAATTATACCATATGCATATTTTTAGATCTAATTAATTTAACAACTATTGTATGGAAAGTCAAAAAATTAATTACGGAGGAATGATTCAACTTAGAGAATAATTTTAAGTTAAAATTTGAAATGTGTCTTTTGACACCTCTTGGTAGAAATAGTGTTAACACTAGATTTACGAACTGAGCCAATTTGACTCACTGCAAATTTGATTACTATATATATGAAAAAGTTAAATATTATTTTTGAAAAACATATGTTGGTTTTTAGTCACATAATGAAATATATGTAAATGTTGATTCCTCCCCCCGCAGACCCCCTCATTTCGCATTATCGAATGGGGTATACCTATTGTTACGATTGTGAGCCAATTTAACTCTTAAAATGATTTAACAGTTAATCGCATAACACATGAAATTTGTAACTTCTATTAGACCAGGGTATTTTGCAGCTTTCAAGCCACAGGTGATTTGTTTCCCCTCTAATTTTTCTCTCTTTGCATACAATGTTTATTTGTATGAGACCCATCCTTTTGTTTTCATGACTCCGCTACATTATCTTTCTTACCTACCCACTCCTGTCATCATTTCGATTTGTACATCGCGCGTGCACAGAGCATTTTTATTGAGAACGTATATCAGAAACAGAATTTATATGTAAAAAAGGTTTTCAATGAATTTTTTAACAGTATATCTTTCATTTAAATTGATTAAGAACTATTTTCTTTGCAAAAAACTTCAATCTTTTTCTGTGAGTCAAATTGGCTTACTTCAGTAAAAATAGGTATATAATCAACAACCGTAAATCTAGTGTTAAAGTATCTTCAAACCTCAAAATAATCCGATATCGATTTATACAATACTAAAAAATTATCCTTTTTCGTTCACAAATACCTCCATCTTCCTTAATATCGGAACACGAAATTCGCAGTGTCAAGAAAAAGATATCCAAAATCCGAAATTTGTCTCTTTCTCCTAATCTCTGAAACACTTGTTAAACTACCGAAAAATTACAGATCCCACTGTGACAATACTCTGTCTAAGTTCAATACAAAAAGGGGTACGATTTTTGAAGAAATATCCTCAACACGATAGAGGCGTGTTCCAAAAATTCACCTAGCAGTAGTAAAATTGAGATGCGCTAAATGAAATTTGTCCTGTGTTCGAAAAGACGAAATTCCACTGACATATCCTATTTTCCAATCGTTAAGGTTATTGGTTGCTGGCAGATCGTCGGAGATTCGGTAGGTCCATCGATCATCCTCTTGTTGTTTCTAGTGACAGCGCCTTGAAGGTTGTTTTGGCACTTGCGCGGTAGGCGGGTTCCGGAAGTGAATGAACACCCGCGAATCGGAGGTGTAACCGGTCCTGCCTCAGTATCGCGAGAAGAACGTTTCTATTATGTTTACTAAGTATCCATACGCCCATCTTAGGTCTTGGAATCCTCCGAAACTTCGTTCAGTCGAGAAACTGAACGAGCTCGATTTGTCGAGCGTCAACGTGACGGATAGACGACGAAATACACGCTAGAGAGATCTTCAGGGATTTTAAATCTTCTGCGTAGACTCTGGTCCTTCTCTTGAACCCTTTTGGTGTTAAACCTGTTTCTTGAAAGAGACACTTGGGAATTTGTTCCCATTTGCTTTCATTTTTCCCGTTTATCATGCTATGTTTATTTGCATTGTCTTAAATCAGTAAGGGTATAGTAGAATAAGGGGGTCAAAGTGCCCTTCAGTCGGTTTTATTCGACAATCGGTCATTTCATAGGTGGCCATAAGAAATCATTTTAAACCAATTTTTAATCCGGTACTTACCTTCACCGGGAGGACACTTATGGGGTAAATTCAAGAAATAATTTTTTACCTCATTTTCCCTACTTAATGAGGTAAATAAATTTTCCAAACATTCTGACACATTCTAAACATGAATGTACACGTTAAAGATTTTTTTCGGTTTTTTCGGCTGCAAGTTCTACGCGCGGGAAATGAAAACCCGTAAAAAATTGTTTAAATGCCGATTTCGTATTGAAATCTTCTGAGCACAATTTTTTTTTACAGTAGCTGCCTAATGTTATCATTGTTATACTCCAATTTTTTCAGATTTTTTTAGAACGGTGAATCACTGTCGGAAAAATCAAAAACTGATTTCTGCGATCCATTGTCGGCTAAAACTCGCACAGTATTTGCCATTCTGGCATGATTTTAATGCAGTATGTTCATTTTGTAACCTTCAATGCTTCTGACCACGAAAACGTTCGTATTAAAGAATAGAATAGAGGTAATTAGATAAATTTTTAATTATAGTTGTCGACATTGTTAGATTTATTTGGAGGTAATATGATTTTAGTGGAAAATGCTGTAAGTCTTATTATTTGAGAAGTCTCATCTTCCTGACATGACGAAAGTCGAAAATGAAAGTGTGTAAGTTTGGAAAAAATTGAAGTTGAGTGACACAAACTGTGGAGGAAGTATTTGATTGTGGTGTAATTGCAAGAAGAAGTTCATAAACGAAGAAAAGATTTTGCAAAAATACTAATATATGTTGTGGTTTTAACGTTGTTCTCATTTTTTTATAACAATGTATAATATATATATATATATATGAATGGTTTTATAAATATTTTATTTTTTGTTTCCTGTGTAGTGAATGTCGCGATGCAGAATATGGAAGAAGACAATATTTAAACACTGCTTTTAACTATACGAGTGTAGTCTAATACTCTCAATAAGTATTTTTGGTAAATTATCATTGTTTACTGTAAAACAATAATATCTAATATATCATTTCAAAATGGTACATTTCTTTATTTTCAATTACATTCAATACAAATATTGAGCATCACTTTTTAATCTGAAGAATACGAAACGAAATATTCATTTCCTAAATTATATCCTCATTTACTTTCAAACATCGTTTCCATTAAAATCATTAGAAACTTTTTTCCATTACTGCTTTGATGTAACCGTCACTTTGTGCAACAATGAATTTCGTAAAGAAGAGTATAGTTGAAAGAATTTCGCCGTGTATCGATCGTTAATTAATACGTGCCTGTAAATGGACATTCATCGAGAACTATGATGCGCCGGTTGAGTTTGAGACTACCGAAGACGGTAATTGTTTTGATTCGTGAAGGTGCCGATCATTGTGCAACGGCCACCTGTCTAACACTCGACGTTACCTGCTACCTAACTATAACTTAATCATAGCCTGACTTAGCCTGACTCAGGCCGACGGAATTTTATCGTTCCTTCTTTTCTTCTTTGTTCTTTTTTGCCGGTTCCAAGTCGCTCTCACAGTGGATCACTTTTATCCGTGACACGAGTAGGTACGTCATCCTCTTCTCATCCACGAGCCGAAAAGGTGGGTATCAAGCTGACACGACGCATACCAATCGCATACGCGAAAGAAAAGGTTCGTCGTGAGATCAATTTAATTTAGTGAAAATAGATGATCTTATATTTTTATCCGACTGTGAATGTTTGAACAATGAGGACAGATTGTCGAGAATTTTCAATAAAAATTAATTGGAATTACTTGTCGCCATTATGAAATTCGTTTAGATCATGGAAGAGTGTTTTGTTAATAAACTTTATGAACGAGAAAAATGTTGGCAACAAAAATTAGTATCCTGGAGGTAAATGTCTGTAACGTTTTCATAGAGAAACTCGAAAACTGCATTTTTTGAACTTTGTTCACGTGTGTGTGATATATATAAAGAAATCATAGCAAAACCTACTATAAACTTAACACGAAGATAACCGATCTTTCTTATATAACTATCTATGTCCAGAGGGATCAATAGGCATACCACATGGAGAACTTCAAAATTAGAAGACTCAAAAAAAAAAGGAATTTCGATATATACTCGTCTTATTGAATAGACGCTCGGTAAACCTAGTGTTAATTCAAATTGAAAACAAATATACTAAAGCCATTTAAAACACGGTACATACTTAGCGACAAAAATTCTTTTATACATAAATCAGCAAAGGAAATCAAGTGATAGTTATATGCATAGGGAAAGGAGTATGGCAATTCAGAGTATTTTCCGCCGTAACATATTTCAATATCCTTAAGATCAATGAAGACTCTGAACTTGCAAATTTAGATTCAAATTAGGTCTACCAAAAAGTTTTGTCCAGACTATATTAACAATTATAAATGTATAATTTTCTCCAACTTAAAAAACGACCAGAACATTTCAGTAGATGTAATAAAAATGGCGAAAAACTTCTCTCCTTCATGTTCTCTCATGATCCGATGTTAAAAATTACGTGATCACGCACATATAAAATGATATTATATTGTAAGAGTGTTAATGTATATATTAATATAACACCGAGTATGTTCGTCGCTGCTGTGACGACTGACTCGCGTTGGCTTGTTGTCTGAACGACGAGCTGCATTTTTTATAAATAATGAGTCAAACGTTTATGGAGATTAGAAGGGAACCGACAGATTATTGAACTACAGATATTTAATTTATGTAGTTATAGTTACGATTTATGTTTGAAGTAGATACTATTGTGTTGCTTTTATGTGTTAAGTGTTGTTTTCGGTTACGATAATTAGTTTATGTTATTAATTTATTAAAATAATTTGTAGAACTAATAGTTTTTGTTCCGGTTTTTCCTCTCTTAAGGTAGTTCTTTCACATAGGAGAGGATTTTATGGGTGCTATGAATGGGCCCCATTGAATTTCTATAAATCGAATGATAATTTATTGAAGTATTGATTTAAAAAATTTTAAATTTGATGTACGCGTACTTATCGACAATGCGGCGTTGCCAAACACTCTCATTCACAAACAGTGGCCATATTGTAAACGTGAAATGCATGATTTTATAGTTTTCATTAAATATTCGGCAGCTGCAACTTTTTATGTGAAATATCTATTCGAAAACGTTCCCGAATTAATGATCTCGTTTTTCGTAAGTATTTGCAGTATGGAAGATTGGAAAATTGAACGATAAAATCGGAAGTACTATTTCTCTCTCTCTCACTCTCATTTACGTCAATGTATGAAACTGTATTTTTAAATTCGATTTTTTCATCGAAATGCCCGGAAACTGAGCTTTTTTTGCTTGTAACTTGTTCGTGACAATCTCAAGAACATCATATTTTAACATTAAATTTATTTGCAGACTTTGGTCAAGTGTAAGAACTACCTTAAAATATGAAATATACATATAAGATATACATATAAAATGAAGCCAAGAAAGGTTCTAATTTATAAAGTACTGTGATTTCTACGTATTTCAAATAAAGTGACAAAGTAACACCGGAATATCTTCGGTTACCAAAAAAATACTACCGTTATAAACACTAAAGTGTAACCGGGATACGACGAAACTTTCCATTTATGTTTGACAAGGCCTAGAATATTATCCGTGGGTATAATCCTACTGGATGACAATATTTTTAATTCCCGGCAGAATGTAACAGGATCAGCGGGGACCGGGGTAATGTTATACCGAACTTACCGCTAATCTACTTTGAGTCTCCTGGTGATGGTGAACGAGACAGGGTTAACTTTTAATCTCCTTAAGTTTTAGGTTCGAGAAGACGAATCATTTTGTCTTCTTCACGAATCCGCGGGTAATACGTAATCCTCTTAGAGACGTCAGGTATCACGAAGTGTGCACAGAGGTCCGTTTTCCAAATTTTCGATTACACGAAGGAATACTTTCGTGGTGTATCATTTACCATTTCAAGATCTTCTCACGGAGCTATAGATTTTATATTAAAAGAGCAATTGCAATTTCAAGTTTTTTAAGAGTTGCAGGTGCTTTGTGAAATCATTGATTGAAGATATAACGTACAGCATTAATCTCACAATTAGTAGTTTACACTTGAAATAATTGGAATACTTTGCGTTATTCTGTCTTACCGTTAAATTCATTATAATATTTTCTTTGCCGAACAACTTATTTCACACTAGAATACAATATATTAAACAAGTACTTTGGAAGAAGAGAAATGAAAAGATGGGGAAGATGATTGATACGGTTATTTGTGTTTTATAAGATCAACGTAGAATATCTGCTCTATGACTGTCCTAAAAACTTGGAGAACTTTTGGAAAAAATTGGGAACCAGTCATTTTGACTTGTTTGGTAGTTCTAGTGTTAAATCAACTTAACGTTATACGGTGTTGTACATTGCAATCTGTTAACGGGCCATTTTTTGTATATAGATTTTTTTGTATATATTATAGATTTTAAATTATGAAATTTACGATTTTGCTAATGCATTTTAAAAATTAACCCCTTGCTGTATTATAACGAGTGGCACTCGTCATGCGGTAAATTAGATAGGAAATTTTCAAATTTCACAAAAGCTATTAAATTGGAAATATTAATAAGATGTGGCACGATAAAGTTATTTCTATGATATTAATATTTTTTGCAAAGAAAATAGTTCCAAATCAATTTAAATGAAAGATCTATTTAAAAATTCATTGAAAACCTTTTTTATATAGAAACTCCGTTTTTGATACTCATTTTCATTAAAAATGCTCTGTTTACGCGCCATGTACAAATCGAAATGATGGCAGCAGTGGGTAGGTAAGAAAGATAATGTAGCGAAGTAACGAAAACAAGATGATGGCTCTCACACAAACAAACATTGTATGCAAGGAGAGAATAATTAGAGGAGAAACAAATCAAATGAGGCTTACAAGCCGCAGGGTACCCAGGTTTCATGTGAACTACGAATTTCATGTGTTATGCGATTAACTGTGAAATCATTTTATGAATCAAATTGGCTCACAACCGTAATAATAGGTAGGTATATCACATTCGATAATGCGAAGTGAAATAGTCAGCAGGGAAGAGGAATCAACATTTACACCCGTGCTCATCATTATGAAAATGGTTTAATTGTAAGTCAAAATTTAAAAAAAAATTAGTTTATCAGTTATTTCACATCACATTATTATAACCTAAATTAATTCAATGTAATTTTTATGATATTGTCAAAAATGAACCATTAGATAGTGGTTGTAATTTAAACATTATATGGAATTCATTTAGTGTTAATTATGAAAGTGGTCTAACACAAGACAAGAAGAGTAAAAAATACTGCGGGCAAATTTGTCTCTTGGTTGCAAATTCAATGGATGAGAATCTTGCAAAATCAACCTTATATGATGTTCTATAAAACTTCTTTAAATGATTCTAAATTGGACGTTTTGGATCTTTCACGTAAAAGGGGGAGACCAAAAATATATGGAAATATTAAATTAATTCCATTATACACCACCATTGGACCAGTAACGGAAGGAAAACATAAAGATATTATGTGTTTACTACCATACACCCTCCCAGTTTTTCAGGAACATTTTAAGAATCTTAAACACTCATAATGATGAAAGCCTAAAATTATAAAAACGGATTACTTTTTAAAAATAATTAATAAATGTTCATGAATTATTTCATTAAAATATTTGTTCCTAATAAAACTCGTAGTTTTTTATTATTTTAAGTCATTTATAGGACATTCAGTTTTTGAAAATGGTTTAAATCAATTCACACTTTAAAAACAACATTTCCGTATGAAATTCACACAAAATTTCATATTCATAATAAATTTTCATTAATCAAGACTAATAAAATTCTAAATTAAAATGTTGCATAGTATAAAAATATTTTTTAATTCATTCAAATGCAATTTATTAAATACCTCGAAACAAGAAATCCCCTTCTTCTCAAGAAGACCACTTTCATAATTATGGACACATATATTTTACTATGTAACTAAAAATCAACATCTGTTTTTCAAGAATAATATTTAAGTTTGTAAAATTGGCTCAATCCATAAATCTAGTGTCAAGAAACACAAGCTAAAGAAATATCGCTCATTTCATATTAAAAATAACCAGTATATGCACTTGCCCCGAACGTACCCCGCTCCACCTTACAATAAGTTCTTCTTCTTTCCCTTTCTCATTTTACAAAATCCATCATCCATGTCACAAAATGATAATCCTTATCGACAGAAAATAAATAATATTTAACCTTAAATACGACAACTAATTATTCTAATACTAGGTGTAAGTAAAAACCTCAATATAAACTTTGTTATCATGCATTCCTTCAAGTATCGCGACTCTATTTGTACCTCGTTTCTCACCCTTTTTCTCTTTTCCTCGGTCGGCTATCCGTGGAACTCGTCGCACCGGTCCGTTTCATACCGGGCCAGGTGAAATATGAGAACCTTTAGTCGAGCACCTAATAGGTGTCCGCAACAAATAGGCTCGCGCGACTGCGGCCGAAGAAAAAAAGACGGGAGAAAAGAAAGAAGAGTTGGTCGTAGAGGAAGAAGACCGTGTTGAAGAGAACGAGGGAGAATATAAAGACGAAGAAGGCGAAGAAGAACTAAGAAGAAGAAGTATAAAAAGGAGACGAAGAAAGGTGGTGACTCTGGTATACGTGATAATCGATCGTCATTAGCACTCTACGCGTATATTCGTGTGTAAAGACACGGCAGCCGTTGGTGTGTCAGCGGCTTCAAATCACCGACTGTGTTCACCACTTCGAAAGGACACAGCTCGACGTGGCTTTCCCGTGTCAAGGAAACATTAATATCGGACATGCCGCTGACAAAATGGAAGGGACCGAGCCGACCACCCGCGAGCATAACAAACGTACAAATTAATCACGAGACCCGGTAAATGCGACGACACGTTAGATGTTGCTCCGATGGAACGATTCTTAAGCTATTTTCTAACGATTCTTCATGTTTTTTTTTTTGAACATTGCTAACACACAAGTGTCGTACGACACTCTTTAAACATATTGTTTATTTCATTCGAGTAGTTTATTACGTTCTTTTTTTTTTCTTTGACTTTGTACTATCTGTAATGGCACCTCGAGAAAGTAAATGTAAAAATACGCTGTAAAAGGGATCATTACTATTTTATGAATTGTTGGAACTGAGAAAGAATTTATTCGGTAGAGAAGTGAAGAGGGGAAAACAGAAGTGAGCGAGTGGAAGATTGACAAAATAACGATTGAACTGTTACTCACAATGCGTAGATTGTGCACAATATTTTTAATTGATAGCTTCCTCGGCTTTACACTAAAATTGAGTGATATCGTGACTCGACATTTCTCATCCGCTAAAGTAGGCAGACCTTCATGCAAATAATGCGGGAAACGAAACAGTGAAACGGATAACGGATGCGCGTGTCAGGATAATGACATTGGCCTTTTTCGAACTGACACGTATTTGTACAAATGTGTGTGAACGACGAATTAAATGATATACCTTTGTTTCCTGAAGGTTTCTATTGAATTTCTAAGCGCAAAATGGCGCTCGTCCTGGGTGGACGTATCGTAATCATTAGGGGGAAAGTGAACGACTTAATTCTAGGTTGTCTTTCTGTCGAGAATGGGAAAAGGGTAACACCCTTTCTTTTCGGTCTATGAGATACCGTGAGCTAAAACAAACAGAGGAAACTCTAACCGACTTGCCTCTTGACTCTGTTCCGGTGTAGGAGCACCAAAATGGCTTCCGAGGAATTAAGTTGAGAATGATTGACAAGAAGCTTTGTTATTACGTTAAACGTGACTGTTATTCTATGTTTTTATGTGTATAATATATTTTGTAACGTCTATTTTTTTTTTATTCACGTTAAAACTATCACGGCGGTTGAAATAGTCGGCTTCCAAGTGTACTTACAAACTAAAACAGTAAAAATTCCTCCGCTATGTTATAAAACGTACATTACTTAATATAATCGTCTTTTTTTTCATTTCTTGAATTCTCTATTTCCGTCGTACTTATTTGACATATTTAACACTAGAACTACCGACGATTAATACAATATATTTAAAGATACTAATAAAAATACTTCAAAACGATATAAATGATGTGGGCAATAGTCTTGATCAATTTAATTTTGTTCATTTCACAAAGTGGATGTAGAAAATTGACCAAGATGTAGTGTTAAAAAGAACATTTTTAAAATATTCAAAATAAGAACACTTTGACCACCTTGGTAGATATAGTGTTGAATATATGATAGATATAACGTCGACAGTCTGCTGTGGCTTCTATCAATACACACTGCTGTCAATAAACAGTTCGATATAGAGTTTCTACAGTTTCAAAGATTGTAACATTTTAAGGTAACAGTACCAATCGCTGATCAGTTAAGACAAATGTTTATTGTAAATACTAGTAAGTTTTAACATTTTTATTGAATAGTGTGTCACAGTACGTGAAGATGTTGTTTGATCTTTCGACATCATGTAAAAGAGCATCTTTTTTCGAAAAAGTCATAATTTAAACGAAATTTAACTTATGTGCATCGCAGCTCGAAATACGGCGTAGAAGTATTTCCGCGTGCGGCAGTTCAACACGTTGAACGCCATTGGTATTCGGCTAGTTTTATCATTTCTTCTGAAATGGAACGTTTTCTATTAAATTCAGATCTTTGTAAAGTCGAAACTTTGAAGATCCAGATAAGTACATATTTGGCAGATCTTTATCTTTTTAATGGTAATATTTAAATATTGAGTATAGCCGAATATTCATAAACATTTCAACTTAAAAGTTACATGAAATTTCATCGAATTCAATAATGCCGGTCACCAGTGATCCCCATGGCAGTCAACGTGTTAAAATTGTAGGGAGCGGAATATTTCGCGACTGGCGATAAGGTATCACCCTCGCGCGCGTAATATTCCGCGCACTGATGCAAATGGGTTAGAGTCTTGCACGGACATTATGACTGCAACATTAACTTACTTCTGTTGCTTGCTGTCCATTGCTAATGTAACCACAGAACAAGTATTTATTTCGATTCCTGTAGCATATTCGTCCCCCGAGTCATCTGATGAAATATTAGGTTGAGTCATAAGTAACTTCCGCTTTTCTATGAGACATTTATTTTGCTCTTATTAAATAACAAAATTATATTAATTTATTATGTAAGTATTCTCCGTTATTACGTATAACCTTCTCCCATCTTCCTGGCACTTTATTAATCCCTTCCTTGTAAAATGTGGTTGGTTCCCGAGTCGAAAATTTCAGCCCAAAATCCTCCTAAATTATCAAATAACTTAGGATATTTAGGCTGAATATGGAAAAATATGTTACATATAAAAGAATGCAAATTTTAATTCCACAATCGCCCTTTTGTTAATTTTTGCCAGTTTTGCCTAGTTTAGGATCAATTTAGGCTTCATACAGTCCAAAATAATCCTCAGCATTCTTATTTAGAAAATTAATCTAATTGTAAGCCCAATATTAAGCCATACATTCTATAATGAGGAGGTTTAGAATTGGATTGAAATTGGAGTGAATTAAGAAGATTTAGAATTTATATGGAATAAAATGATAATTTAATTCCTACTTGCTCCTGAAAGCCCTATTTTTAGAATATGAGTCGACAGACTTGGAACTTCTGAAATATTTTTAGGGGATGTCAGATTAAATTGGAATAAAAATTTTACCTGATCAGTCCATATAACTCTTAAAAATCATATTTACAGGTTTTTGAGGCGCGTAGACACACTAGTTGAGGATTTTGAGGTTCAAAATGGTATACATAATGAAGCGGCAAATGCGAAATCAAAAGAATCTAGGATTTGAAGTCTCTTTTTAGGGTGGATTTTTCGACTCGGGTTTGAAATGGAAGAAACTTGCAAAATACGACAATGCGCGACCATATATGGCAAGGGTGACTCAAGAAAAAATTCTTCAGTTTGGATGGTCTCTTTTACCATACCCCCTTACTTCCCGGACCTTGCTCCAACAGATTACCACCTTTTCTGTTCGTCACAAAACTTTTTGAATGGAAAAACATTCAATTCCGAAGTACAAGTCAGACAGGCCGTCGAAAACTTCTTCCAGTCCAAACTAACCACATTTTACAAGGAAGGGATTAATAAACTGCCAGGAAGATGGGAGAACGTTATACGTAATAACCGAGAATACATAATAAATTAATATAATAAGTTACTAATGACTCGACCTAATACATCTGTAATGTCGTTCAACTGCATACAAGCCTTCAAGGCGTGTTCGTAAAATAGAAATAAAATATTATGAGACACAACTCTTTCAATTCCCCCAAAGACATCGTTCTTCCCACAGTTTGTCACGTACCTACACTTATAGCTATCTCGCCGTACATCATGAAAGTACGACATGCGAACGTAAGAAAGGAAAACAAAGGGAAAAGTTATTTGTCGCGTAGACTCATAAAGTATCTCTACTTCAATAGACACAACTCCGTCCTCTTTTAACATTACAAGAAAACGTACTTCTGTCCCTGATTTCGCATAGGTACAATTCTCTCCACAAGTTCGAGTTAGGTTGAACGAGAGACACTTTACGAGCAACGTCGGCAACGTCCAAGCACCGTCGCATTATCCGGCACGTTGCTCGCATTGTCGTGCTTCTACTTTATGAGACAGTACGGAACGTTCAGAGCCTTTAGTCGAGATTACTTTCGGTTCCCTGATCGCATTCGATGTTTGTTTCTACCCGTGGTCTGACCTCGTCCGCCCTTCGAATCGGCATCTCACTGAGGTAGGTGAACGAAGGGGTGTCGATTCACGTGAGGATGTGAGAGGAACTCGCGAAAAAATTTTCGACACCATAGGGTGGCCATTTATTTTTCCGTGTACCTGCTTCTTCTATATATTTTCTTAGACGATTTGAGAGATTTTGTTTTATACATTTTAACACTAGATCTATCAAGGTGGATCTATCTTGTTTTGAATTTTTTGATGTAATTGAGGAAGTTTCTCTCTTCCTTCATTTGTTTGCACGCTGTGGATGCATTTTGCTGCATTTGCTGCTAAAATTCTAAGTTTGAATATATAAAGTGAAAAGTCACGCATTTTAAATTATTCGCTATCTATTTTTAATTTTGCAGAAACAATTTATACAAACTATTTGCGATAATCAGGTGGAAAAGTGCCAAGCAGCGAAATCGCGCTTCTTTTGTTTTGCATCGAGGAACGTAAAATTCTTGTTTTGTTTGTTCGTTAAAGTCTATGCTGTAGCTGTACTGTCAAAATCAGTATACATATATCATTGAACTATTTTTTTGTTTGTGCAAAAAGTGTTATTCATTCTATCAGTTGATCGGCTTGGCAATTTCATGCACTGAACAGAAGAAGCGCGATTGCGCTGCTTGGCACTCAAACGGTTAAGCATGCCAAGAGCACAACTTCTAACTAAAGTTTGATCAAAATCCATTGCTAAAACGAAGACCGCAGGAACTTTTTCCAGTACTTGATATGTTGGAAAGTGAAAGAAGTTTTGGCCTTGATATTTAAGAGGATGTAGCTTCAGCGATTCTACTATGTCACAGCGCATAATAATGAACACTAAATCTGCCACGGTGGTCGAAATGGCTGGTTTTTAATTTTCTGATAATTTTGCCGCCATTATTAACGCTGTGTTTCTATTTTTTACGTCTATTTTGCAAACCTCAAGAGGTATAATTGATAAAGTTTTTTTCTCCCGTCATTTATTTTTTTTCTAACGTATCTATTTGGTAATTTAAAATATATTAGATTAATTGCCGTTAGATGTAGTATTGGGTGACTTAGCGTCTTGCTAAATTAATTTGTAATAGGCTGATTAAGCGGCGTTATTATACAGTGGGTTGCCAAATTATTAGGGACAGTCACGAAAAAATTGTATTCGTAAAGTATTAGTCTTAAATTTATTAGATTTACACCCTTTTCCAATAATAAAAGCTTTATTTATATAGAATAGTTATTTATGACATAAAATAAACACAAAAAATGTCAAAACAAAGAGACAAATAAAAAATAAGTAAAAAATTAAGCGTCGTTAGGGCAGTTCAATATTTGGTGATGTTTCCTTTCGCAACAATAAGTGCTTTTATACGCCTGAGCATGCTTTCAGAGACAAGAGAGAGACAAGAGCAGTAATTAGAATAAGTCCTTTTTACCACATTGGTGAATCTAGTGTTAAAAAGAAGGCAAGAATTGAGGACTATACAACAGTCGTTGAACTGACAATGAGTAACCTTTTTTCTATTTGCTCACCGGCTGTAAGTGAGCAATGAGGTGAAACGCTAGAGGTGGTATTCTTTGATTTTCTTCCAATCATCTTTTAATTCTTCAAATAACTTGAAGCATATAAATGTGCCATATTAGAAGTTCCACCATATTAATTATCTGTATAACTGAATGATTCTCCAATATCCTTAGTTACTGCTATATTAAAATAAAAATGTAAACGTCTTAGAAGAATGTTTTAAACGGAAAACAGCAATCCTTTTAGTGTTTGATTAAAAAATGTCATATATATAATATGATATTGAAATAATCTAAAAATACATTATTTCGGGGCTATAGCAGCTATGGAGGTAATTCCTGGGACTCCTAATCAGTGTGTTCGGGTTCAAATATTTCATTCCACACCTTCGAAATTTGTCCTAAGTTATTGTTTAAAATATCTTAAAATTCTCCTAGCAGTTAAATCCTCAAAAAATGCAGAAGAAAAATAGCATGTATATTTCTATTTAATTTGCATAGATTCTACTTTCTTTTGGTTACTTGATCTAAAACTTATCTTTCTGAACGAATTACAAAAAGTCTTGAAAAAGTTAAGGTAAAAGTTTCAGTAGTTGACCATTTTTTAGAAAACATAAAAAAATAAGGTTTACATAAGTTGTGCACTTTCGATGAAAGTGAATTTCAGATGCCACAGCATCAGTCGATTATATTTTGAAACAATTGCATGTAAAGTGAAGTATACTTATTAACAGCCAATGTCTGACTTCAATAGGGTAAGTAATATGCCGTTATATCTCTATTTCCTTAACGTTTCTGTTAAGAATGGCTGTACGGTTCAGGTAAAAAATTCATAGATTGTGAAGATTTCGCAAATGAATTATTTACTGTTTAAGACCTCACAACGTTTTATAAGTAATATATACATCATTTTTGTTATTTTAACCTCAAAAAGCAGTAATTTTTTAATGATCAACTTCTGGATATTGTTACTCTACAATTTTCAACAGTTGACAGGCATGGTTAATTACCGACATTACTCATTTGTTTACGATTTATAATGTATCCCTTTTACATCTCACTTTATTAGAAATACAAAATGTAAATCGATATACATATTGTAGTTTACTGAGTTTTAGTCGATGACACGATCAACTATTAACTGCATTTGCGGTCAATTATTGATCAGTGTCCAATGTCTACTCTGTTCTTCTTCTGCTTTTATTATTCAATTAGTTATGATAACTTGTACTGGTAATTGTTAAAATTAAACGATAATAAAGTGATTTTCAACATTAATGCTGTAACCATGCTTCGAGTATAAGCGGTCAACTACTAAAGAAAAAAGGTGGTCAATTACTAGTTTTATCGATTTCAAATTTGATCAACTATTGAGCCATTTGCCGAATTTTTAAATATATTTCTCAAATTTGTATAACTTATGTTTTTCTAAAAATTGGTGTTGGTACATAATCTAGAATGTTTAAAGAACGTCTCCAGGCATCGACTCTCGCCAGTTATTGACAGAGTAAGTAGTTACCATTGTTTCTATCGAAAATTTCTCTCAACTGATCAACTACTGGTACCTTTACCTTAAATTAGCCATATGACAAATTACCTATTTACTCGCTTACTTAAATTTCAAAATCATCCTGAAACTGCCAATGGTATCGCGTTAGCAGAATATCCCACCTTACTTCACTTTCAATCTAAAATATACGTTCAAGTTCACGCACAACCGCACATCAAAGATCGTACTCTCGCATCTAGCCAGGCGTAAATATTGAAATTCTCGAATGCCTGCCGCCGTCTGTGATTTACCAACATCCCTCCGGTGTTTTAACACTCCACCTGGAGTATAAAATACTTCGAGGTAGCTGCGACGGAAGGCGGTTATGAAACAACGTTAATATTACGTTATAAACATACTCATCTTTGAGACGAAATTTATGCGATAACACGACAGATAGTAATCTGGATATTCGAAGGAGAAAAAAGAAAAGAATGGGGAGTAAGGAGAGAGGAGAGGGACGATGAAGAATGGATGAGCGGCATGAAAGGAGCAGCATTGAATCCTAGGCAACCTGGGCCTGATGCCCGATCCCGGTAGCGGCTAGTGTTACCATTATGTTGCCATTATGTTATGCCCTACATTATACCTGCAATTTTCAAGTCTTATCTGAACATCCTATCACGACAACTCGGAATTCGAGTTCTGTGGGATACGTGGCACACTCACATACACTAAACGATGTATACTGATTCTTGAAAATTCTACGTCGCTAGAAGAAATGAACAGTCTCACTGATTTTTAAGTGGTTTTAATTGGTAGTCTTCGATTTAATTGATTGCTTGAAGAATGGGTCGTCGAGTGGTTCAACCTTGGGATTTTATTTTATGTTTTGGTAATTGTGTCGATTTGGTAAGTGATTTTGATGATACCGATGTATGTTATGAGGGATGTGATTCTGTAAATGGGATTTTATATGAATTGTCAGCATTAATTGTGAAAGTATTAGGGGGATCGGAAAGTAATGCTGTTTTTTACATTAAGTTCAAACAAGAAAATTGTAACGAATACTTATTTTTAATAAATGATGTAATCATCGTTGTTATCAACAGCCTTTTTCCATCTAACGTGCAAATTTACAATGCCGAATTGATAGAAATCAATTGGTTCTTGAGCAGAATATTTAGAGAAACGACGTTACTTTTCGATCTTCGAATAATGTTAGTAAAAGTGCTTTCGATATTTTCTTTTTTCTTTTGTTTAATAGAATACATTTTTTTGGACTCAAATTGGATTGTAAGATTCTCTTGAAATTGCATTTAACCATGTAGTATACACTGAATTTTTTTTATAATTATCGGGTAAGGTTGCGTAAATCTTACCGCCGCTTAAATCGTACCTTTTAAATATTAGGCGTGATATGCGCCTTTTCTAGCAAAATAAGTTACCGTCTAGTCAGTCATATTGTTTCCCAATTTGTTCGTCTCTCGCAATTACCGTAGAAAGGCAATATCTCAAGACATAAGTTTATCGTAATTTTCGTATAACTTTTACTGCCTGTTTAGTAGTTCATCATGCAAACACATTATTGATAAAATCATGCTTCATATTTTCAAGTCGTGTTGTAATATTTAAGGAGTTGTTTGCCGCAAACAAAATCGTGTTACCTTTATTCTGTGTTTGCTTATGGTCATTATAATTATAAATCGTACTTACATGAGATTCCAAAATCGCACCGGTACGACTTAGGAGTTTACTATTTATAGTTACATAACTTTGATGTAATAAACGCGAATTTGCTTTAGAATTAGTTAATATCACTTGACTTTAAAATACTGTTTTTAAATTTTTATTATAGACCGAAAACATGGCAAAACGAATTTATAATAGTTGGAAACAAGAAGGTATGGAGGAGGCATTAATAAAATTATACAATAATGAAATTGGATTTAATGAGGCTCACAGAAAATGCAATATTCCTAAACCAACTCCATGACGTCATTTTAAAGGATTAAATAGAAATATGAAAATTGGCAGGCTGAAAGATCTTCGCGAAAATATGGAGAAAGAGTTGATGAAACATAACCTTTCTTTAGAACCAATTTTTTTTGGGCTTACTGCTACCAATCTAAGAAAGCTTGCGTTTCAATTAGCGGAAAAATACAAATTGTCCCATCGCATCGTGAGGATTCCCTTTCCTCTCGTGAGGAAAGCATGAATCAGTGCTTGAAATGCAAATCGTGGGTGCACGATCTATGCGCTGGATTTGGAAAAAGAATGAAATAATACGTGTGTGATGCTTGTAGTAATTAAAGGAGAACTGTATTATTATAATTATTAATGTTATTAAATTATTTTGATTAATGTTGTATAGTTATATCCTTAGGTACGATTTAACACTAGAACTACCAAACCAGTCAAAATGACTGGTACACAATTTTTTCAAAAAATTCTCCAAGTTTACATAAGAGTAATAGAATAAATATTCTACGTCTATATCAATAAACATAAATCAGCCAATCAATCAAATTTTCCGCCGCTTTATTCCCCCTTTTTCAAAGTACTTATTTCATTTATTAAAATATGATAGATTTGAGGCCTGTAGTTCTAGTGTTAAGCGTTAGGTGGTACGATTTAGGAAACTAGTTTCCTTAGTTGTTCCGATGAAACTTTTTTAAAATATATATTTTTTATGTGACATATAGATTTCACAATTTCGTCACAATAAATGAAAAGGACGTTTACAAAAGTTTTAAATGACATATCTGCTTTCTATTTATTTGGTAAATCTGCAGTGTTACACAGCTTTTTTTCTTAAGTGGTACGATTTACGCAACCTTACCGTAATATGTTGCTATTTCTTTAATTTTTGTTTTCATTATAAATAATGTAAAACTTTTCGGATAGTCAAATTGCAACTTTGTATCCTCAAAAGAATGCACTTTCATCATACCAAAATTTGTGACAACTTAGCTTATCAACTTTTTAACTTTGAATCGGTAAAGATTAATTTTATAATCCGAAATTTAGTGTTGTTTCGAAAATAATTAACATAATGTATCTAGAGAGTTTATTAATTTATTTTACAATTTAAATCTACAGCTATCTGCTGGTATTACTAACAATACTTTTATTATTGTGATTTCGTTTTGCTATATAAGCTTGCGTATCTTTTAAATCTTCCATCAAATATCCTTGATCTCGGATTCTAATCCAGTTTCGTTCGAGTCGATTTGAATACGTAATAGTATAGTTGGATTAGTGATCTAACATCGCAGCTTTATTGTTTGGTAACAGAAGGTGAAAAAATAACAATGCTTTGTGCATTTTGTCTTCCTCCGCGCCATTGAACAAGAAATGGTAATCTGGGATAGCAAGATAACGATTCGGTTTGTAAAAAGTGAACAACACGGTAGACATCGGATCACTTTGCCAAAGATGAAGATCAGGAAATAGCTTTGACAAACTTTCCCAGTTTCTATGACAATAGGAATAGGAACGAAGCGTGAAGCAATTTAGGGGGGAAAATATTTTAAAAATTCACGTAGTAAGATACTTTACGGTGAATGTCTAATTCATAATTACTTAATTACTGAACCCTTTGCCGTACAATAACAAGTGACACTTGTAACACCATAAATTGGGTAGAAAACTTTCAAGTTTCGCAGAACCTATCAAATTAAAAATTTCAATGAAAAGCGACACGATAAAATTATTTCTACTAGTATGAATATTACGTTAAATTATACGATATATCACGAGTCACTGATCAATTTTTATGTTAGGAATTTAATTTTGAATTATTGTAGTGGTAGTTACTACAGAAATGGTACGGCAAGGGGTTAAAAAAGTACCGCCGTCAAATACAATTCTACCTCTTCGTCTAGCTATAATCCATTTTATGAATGGAACCTTGAATTTCTCCATGTTCATATCGTTTTTCATAAAATCAACATGAAATTCAGACACACAAAATAGCATCACTATTAATTATTTGGAATACCATCAGAGTACTAATGTAATTATCACTTATATCTGACTATAGTAGATGTTTCGCGTGTGAAAATCGAAGGATAAAATGTCATTTTCAGCCAAATCATTTTATTAATTACGAATATACTTAAATATAATACATAGGATTGCGGTGAACTATAATACCTATAACATAAAAAATAAGTGCGAGTGGTGACACGTGCTTTACTCTGGATGTTGTGAGAGGAACCGGTAAAAACATGCTTTTTGCGTTGAGTGCGAATCTCGCAATCGTCTTTTGTCTTTGTCCGATCAAAGACACAAACTACAGAGCCGTATTCATTCACTTAACCCGTTAATCGGGTATAACGAAACATTTCGTCATATTGGGAAGAAGCTCCAATGAGCATGACGATTTTTGTCGTCTTCAAAATTTTTAAACGCAATATATTGAAGGCGATAATTTTATGTCGTTCGTACCGTTTAACTCTTTGAGGCACAGTGGGATTAAAAGTATCACACCGCTTTGATGAGTGAAGATGCATGGTGGGACATTTTTCGACCCACCTCGATAATTTATATCATTATATATCTTTGTCAATAGATACAAACCAACTTTATTCACTTAAAACAAAAACAAATGTATGTGCAACATGGGTCATTTTATTTTGTGAATTCCTGTGCCTCAAAGTGTTAAATCCTAGCGTGGTACTTGAAGTGTAGTAATATTACTAGTTGAACAGAATTTAATTCACCGGTTAACCCTTCAACATACAATGCTGTCTGGGAGACGTCAGGAACTGTCTCCAGTGGACGCCGCACAGTGGTCGATTTCGCCGAAATCCTGGCCAAAACCCCAACGTGTTTTTCAGTTTAGCTGAAAATTGGTATACTAATATTATTTGGCTCGCTGATTAAGAATCTGAACTCAGAATTTCCAAAAACAAAATGGCGGTTTCAATATGGTGGTTGCGAGTATCGAAAAATGGTCGGATCGGCACGAAAATTAGTATCCTTATGTTTTTCCGATCACTGATTATGTATTCGAACTCAAGATATTTAAAAATAAAATGGCGGATTCGATATGGCGGCCATCTGTATAAAAAATGGTTGGTTGCGCGCCAAAATTGGTATTCTAATGTTTTTTGAGCCAGTAATTACGAATCTGAAACTAAAATTTCCTAAACTATACTGATGGATACAAAATAACAATAAATAAAACACGATATTCTGGTCTGAGGCCATACATGCAATGCTTCACGGATGGTGGTCAGCGGAAGAGTCGTCAGAAAATTTGAATTTTCAACCCGACGAAATAAATATATTATTTTGCAAATTACCAGAGTGCCTGTAGAATAAGATTAACAGTATTCATTAAGTAAGGCAAGATAGCCCGGCAATACGTCATAAATGCACTTCTTCGAGTATGACGCGCACGACGAACAAATAAGAATAACTCGCAAAAAGTCGCAATAAAACTCAAGGAGATCTTTTTCGGGAAGCTTCAAAGTTTAATTTCAAAAAAAATTACGGTGGCATTTTGCAGCGTTCACAACTATTTCATTAGCGAAAGGAAAAAAATGTATAAGTTTTACATACTGTACCATCACAGTTGTAAAATATTAAATAAAATAATAAAACCATGATATTTATAAATTAATAGTATGATAAATAGCTACCAATACTGAAAAAGTGGATCGTACTTTAATTTCACATTGAAAACGTATTCTCAATTACGACGTGAAAACGTTACATTATTCAAGTTCCAACTTTGACATTGCATATCTCTAAGAGTATTGTTTAATAAAAATTGGTATTAATGGAAAACGATGCTCTGATGTGTTACAAATCAAACGCAATTGCTAAATTTTGAAAATCGTGAAAAATATTTTTTGGGGTTTTGGCCAGGATTTCTACGAAATCGACCACTGTGCGCCGTACAATTTATTATTAAATCATTCCATTATTTTACTCGTGAGTCAACAGAACTACTAATTTATTATTTTATAATGTTACTTAATT
The DNA here is from genome assembly GCA_910591515.1 of Cerceris rybyensis. Classification (NCBI taxonomy): domain Eukaryota; kingdom Metazoa; phylum Arthropoda; class Insecta; order Hymenoptera; family Crabronidae; genus Cerceris; species Cerceris rybyensis. The sequence goes on from OU342789.1 coordinate 1,484,606, forward strand.
ACTGTTTATTCAATCTCTTTACATGTTATAAAGCAATGTAAATATCAAAATAATATGTTCTCCTTCTGCGCCTACACAGAACTGTTCAGGCCAAATTAAATAGTATTATTCCGACGCATCAAAGTCCATTTTATTTGTATGTCCAAGGGTTAACAGATTGACAGTAGAGTAATGTACAAAAAGAGTTCAGTTATGCAGCGTTGTAAAAAACGGTGCAAAAAGAACCAGCGACTCCTCATCCGGCGATGCGACACTGTAGACACTTCGTTACAAGGTGGCATAATATTAAATAATCCACCATGTACTTAACATTTCAGAGAGGAAAGATAACAGGTCGATAAAGCACGAACGTCGCTTTCGGTTTCAGTCTCTCGACCGCACGTGCAGGCGCATCCTAAAATCGAGTGCTGGTACGAGACGCATATGTCTTTTTCTCATCGTGTAATCGCGCACCCTTGTGTCGCGAATTTTATGCTATATTGGTTCATGTTACGCTCTGTATGATAAAACATTGACGAACGACTATACATTCTAGAAAAATACAAGAAATATACGATTGTCGAAACGCATCGTTGAGGGTGTGTACGAAAACGAACAGATGGGAGTTGCACTGTAATAAAAGGGAATATAGGGGATATGGTGGGTAATGAAGTAAAGGCTCAGATTTGCAATTAATGAGTACGAATTCTAGTTCTCCTTTATTCGTCCCATACGCGGTGTCTTTTACTTACACAATTTAAGTTTAAAAAAATTGCTAAGTACTTTAAACCTTCGTAAGTAATACATTCTACCGCTTTTTGATTAAATGTAGAATGTCCACTGACATTTTTAACTTAATAATGTTTCGAGCTCTTCAAACTTGACTATTCCATTTATCGTGTCACGAGTGACACTTGTTATTGTACGACAAGGGGTTAAATCGAGAAATGAGTGTATCATTCAATAATTACGGTAACATACACTCACGAATCACAAGACTGATAACAACATAAAGATAATTGCTACGTTGACACAATAAAACAATTACTAAACTCACAATCAGTGTAACGAAGTGATATCCATCTCGAACAGTATGGCGAAATAACCGCCCAAACAAGCAACTACGTTGTCACGAACGAAAATAAAGCCGTATCGTCAGACTGTCCGAAAGTTCAAACGGAAGAAGAGGTCGGTCTTTAATAAGTACCGAGCATGTGTAAACCGACACAGGGGCAGTTGACAATGGGCGCATAACTAGATCTAGAGCATAGTGGAAAAGGGTTGGTGGCGGGTTATGGGTTTCGCGAAGGGTTAGTAAGAACAGGGATAGGGACTAGCGCCTCGTAAATCATCGGTTAACGCAGTGTTTAGGCGGGACGGTTTCACGGTGGGTACAGACTATGCACGGCTTTCCAACACTAAATAATTCCATCATTTGTATTAGGGTCGCGCGAAAGAGTACCCTTCTTTTTCCTACCCCCTTGCTATGCAAAGTAAAAAATTGATGTCTCTATTTGGTACTCGAGATTTTGGTCGGACGCGGTTTCTCGGGAAACTCGTCTTTACATTGTTAGAGAATGTTAATTAGTTCTTGAGGCTATAACCTATTCAATTCTCGCTTGTAATCTATAATATAACCCGTGACTTTTTTTTCGTCCTAGCAGAAACAAATAACTAAGAATTATTAGGTTCGTGCGTTTGAAATGTCGTATTTTTAAGTGAATATATAAAACTGCATACCTTTTTCCAAAAGTTGTTTAATTTCATAAAAATATGTTTCAATACACTTTTCCCAACGAGATTTGAATACACTGATAACTGTTTTAAAGAAATTCTGATCTTTAGAATCAATAAACTCTGATATGGAATTTTTCAGACGGTCTTGATTTTCATACTGTTTAGTTCGTAACAACTGTTCTAAATGTTTAAATAAATGAAGGTCGAATGACGAAAGGTCCGGTGAATAAGCTGGGTGTTGCAAAATTTCATATTTTTTAATTCATTTAATTTCGACATTATTTTGTACGATATACATATGTGGCCGAGCGTTGGAGTGGAGAAGCATTTGGCGATGTCGGTTAAGCAAGTGATGGGGTATAATTCTCAATTTTTCATATATTTCATCAATGTACTGTGGCTGTAATTGTCTCCCTAATTTGAAGGAAAGAGTAGCGAATTACTCCACTCACATTCCACCAAATTGTTGTTAAAGTTCTCCATGGACGAAGTGATGGCCTTGGAATATGAGCACAAGCCTTCAACGAGGCACCAAGAAAACCTTTTCCTATTGTCGTAAAGGACTCACTTTCCATCACAAGTAATAACGCAATTCAAAAATGACAGTTTTTGCAGCATTAGTAACAAGTTTATACCTACTCGTGTATAAAACTACACGAATATCGATTGAATATATATCGGTATAAAATTCAAAACAATTAACAAAAGGGAACTCTTTTGAGAAAATCGTCTTTGCTGAAATGTGTCTTTAGCAGTGGACAATACGACTATAAACGTGGTTATGCCAAAAGCAAAAGCATAATGAAAACAATGAGACAAACATTCACATGGATAGAAAATCCTACATTTTCTATGCACCAACCTAATAAAACACGTATCAGGTACCCGTAACGTTTTTCCCCACTTCTATCAAACGATAGATTTCAAAAATAAGAAAAAACATTCAGCAAACTAAATTCTACCAGATCTGAGTATTTACAGAATTTTTTCACGTCAAAACCAAACAAAGTTAATTCGTCACATGGGAGCAGACACTTGCAATGGCTAACCATGAGGTTTGACCACGATTGGTTGGTTATTTTTAAATTGTGCATCTTTTTTTACGTACTACGCATAGTACTGAACATTAAGTGCAGCGGTATAGCAGCACATTTGGAAATTACCGAAAAATCGGTATAGCGGTAGGGTTGAAGTGAATAACCAACTAAATGAATTGTAAAAAAATGTATTATAACAATGCAAACAATTTTTGTGTATCATGAAGGTTTTAAACCTTCACAGAAGAATGATTACTTAGTCCGGATCCAACTTCTTCTAATTGTTTCCCTAATTTTTACATATAGGTATGTATGTGGAGCCACCCCGAGTCGAAGGATTGATTTTCTGTTGGTTTTCTCGTTTTTTTATACTTGAAGAAAACCAAAAGAGAATTATAATTTGTATGATCTGACCATTAAAGTCTATATTATTTTGATTATCTGTAGGTACTCTGTGGATGTGGATATTTCCGTTTTCACACTTGAAGAAAATCGAAAAAGTATTATAAAAAGATTTCCTAGGTTCTCCTTTAATCCTCTTTCATTGTATTTTAGAAGATAATTTATTAATTATTAATATTACTTAATTTTTTAAAAAGTAAATTGGGTGACAACTACGAAAAAATTAATTTGACGGAAACTTTATTTTTATAACATTTTAGTTATATTAGTCATAACTAATACTGCAATAATTCAAGAAATTGAACCTGATGAAATGTTTTTTCTAGAGAACCACAACGTACAATATACAACCCGAGATTTTTTAATTTCAGGAAATTTAAGTGAAAATATCAATGCTGTTAACATAATTAACATTGTTAATGTTTGCATAAAAATGATGATCAATGATATACTGTACATAGGAATACCTGTAATTAATAAGGAGTTGGAGTGATCTAATACTTCTCAAATGGAAAGTTCATAAAATTCTAAAAATGTATATAAAGAATGACAGTTGTAGAGACGAATGTATAGTAAACTTTACAATGATTAAATAATAAGATGAAAAATATGATTTCTCGCTGGTTTTATTTAATTATTTATATCTTTATTTTCATTGTTGACATGAAATAAATAAGAAATAAATTAACAAATAAAAGGATTTTTACTGTAATCTATTACAATTCGATGCCTAATTAATAAAAATTTGTATATTTATTTTCCGAAAATAAAAGAGAATCAAGAGAGAAATATAACGACTAATAGAGAACTAAGGAGAATAATAGAAATATGAAGTAAATGTAAGAGAATCATAAATGATGATTTCAGGGTCCGAGATAATCAACAGTAATTCATAACTTCGACTCGGGACATCCGCGAAAAAAACAAAGAGTGCAATAGCGCAAAAGATCGAGTAGATTGCTGCAGCGATGTGATCAGAAATGTTGTCTTCACCTTGGCGATAAGGAGCATTGGTTAAATTGTTTCATAAAAAACGGCGTAGCGATATTTCGCAACAAAAAATGAGATATATAGGAGAGACGTAGTGACAATTGAGTGAATTATGAGATATACAGAGAAGTAGTGAGAGTTTTGAGACATAGAGACGTTGTGAGAGAAAATTACAAGAATATTGTCAGAATTAATAGACGTAGTGAGATAAAATTACGAAATACGACAAGATTTGCGCGAAGTGTCTTTCGTTAATTGTTGCTATCAATAAACCTTGTCTGTTTTATATAACTTGCAATTCTATTCTAACAACCCCGAATCCCACATATATATTGTATAAAGTAAATTTACCGTAAATAACTAACATTTAAACTGTTCGACCTATTTATACGATAATCCTTTATCGTTATCATAACCCCTCTCGATTCTTCGTTCTTACGAAGACATTCAACAAAACCGGTGCATCGCGGGGATTCGTTATTTAAAGAGGCTCACGAAGATTCTGGTTAAACGAGCATAGCAATGTCGGTAGAAAGGCACGATAGCATTCGCAGGTGTGACGCGGATTCGCTAGGGCCCATAAAAGGTCCTTTGGCCCTTATTGGTGCGCGAACGAGTATACATCATTATGACTTATGAGAGGCATTACCGACCGTAGGAGAGCTTTGCGTTGCACGAGAGAAATAGAAGAGAGAGGGTTGCAATGCGAAGAGAGCGTTCGTAAAAGAGACACACGTACATTACAGATCCGTGAACGTATTAATATATTATGCAGCGGGGCGGAATCAAGACGTTATCCAATGAAAATATATTATTACCTGGCGCCCTTTTTTTGTTGTCGGTTCAACTCCCTCTCTCCTGTTATCCTTTACTGTTGCTTTCCACTTTTCCCTTTTCCCTTTCCTGTTATGCCGCGGCTTTAACCGATCGCATTTAATTCGATCTACCAATGGGGTCTCAGAACATGCAGCATCGAATGCCATCACCTGGGAAATTATCGTGGTATTAAGGTAATCTCGTAAAATCTTGCTATTTTATTGAATCCAGGCTTGCCAGGATCGATGGCGATCTTGCAGAGGAATTTTACATCGGTCTTGTGTAACGTTAACGAATGTTGTAATTTCTTTGCGATCCTCGAGGCGTGGGAACAAAATGTGCAAGAAGAGGGATAGTTGAGATTTAAGATTTTTGACAAGCATTTTTTCTAGTTTCTTTGAATGTTATGTGTAACATAGTAGATTGTTGGCTTGAACTAGAAATTGCAAATTTTTATAACATTTTTTTAAATAAATTTGTACAATGGATATTAATATGAATTTGGAATTGCTTTTTTTTACTTTGAAAAAAAATTCACCGCTGAAGTTGACTGGATTATATTACGTTCATAAAACAAATGGGAAGGCTTAGCATGCAGCAACGAGAGATTCGAAATATATAAATATTAGGAATTTTCTATACATACTTTATGTAGAATAGATATCACTAATAATTTCAATTCTATTTTCTTTTTTATATTTGCAAAATGACTACACAGGCAAGGTTATTTGAATTGTATTTATCCTGTCTTCTTGTATTATTTTATAGATGCTAATGGTCACAACATGTTGCAACATTTGACTTAATCCCATAGGTCATTTGTATTTTCCGCTGATTGCAGTTTTCAACTGGTAATTTTAAAACGGATATTTTTATAATCCATGGCACAAGTTTGGCGTTTAATTTACTTTAAATCATAGAAGCTTGAAATAACTGTGATATGGCAATTTAATTAAAATTACAACTACTCCAGAGTTGCAAACTTGTTTTGAAGTTCTGAACAATGTAGAGTAAAATTCTCGTGGTTCAAATCCCATCATTTAATGCAACTAGACCCCGTAAAACGTGATACTTTGATAACACCAATTAAAATGTTCACTAATTGTAAGTGAAACACCGTATAACGCGGAAGATGCGTTCTCCATTATAATTCACTTTTACAGCAATATTTCAATTTTTGGTATGTCCGTAAAAAAAAAGTTGTAAAATAACTATAACAGTGAATTCCCTTTACGAATAGAATCAATGATAAAACTATAATAGATCAATATTAAATGAATGATGTTTCCACAGTGATTTTACAATTTTAAACGTTCCATCACCATATGTCATGCCACTGTCAAACGTAATAACTATGCACCTTTATTATCTTCATATAAAATGCAATGTATTTTACACATTGCCTGTTATACTAAAAAAGATTTTCATTTATTTAAAGCTTTGTGCTCCCCATTCTGCCCAATGCAAGATGTACTTCCCGTGATAAATGTAAATAAATGTAGAAAATCCTAAATGAAAGTAGAAAAAGGATCATTGAATCTTTGTTGTATTCTTTCAATATTTGTATTCTAGTAATTCACGATGAAGAAACATCACAAACCATACCGTGCCCCAAAGTGGCAAAAATTGGAATAACATCTGATGAAGGGCTTGCGTATTTGATATGAGAAGAAAAAGGAAATGCCAACCACCCCATACCTTGTATCAGGCTACGACAGGGCAATATCATTAACACCTCGAAGGTTTCAACATAGCATTCGCCTTGCTTTTCGTTGCACGCTGGTGACGACAAGGAGTGCTCGTGCGATCGTACCCATAATCCAGCGGTCGCGTTTTAAGCGGGCAGCACGCGGAGGCGACATATTTATGGCTTGTTTTTAAATATTAAATGATACAAAGGTACCGCTGTAGCCAAGAACCCCATATCGGGCAGTGTCCTGTCATGGATATGGTTTCTTTTCGCTCTCTTGGACCCTTGGGTCCATGGGCTTTGGGAGATGGAGATGTTATTAACGCCGAAAAGCTAAGCACTTTCGTGAACCGTGCCGAATTCTGAACTTGGATTTATGGTGAACCGGACAAGAATGCGTCTCATCGTTCGCTCTTGGCCATTAATTCGTAATTGATGTCTGTATTTGCTAGTTGGTCGGGAGTCAAGGAATCGCTTGGCATGGTCTTATTGTTAGAGTTCATCGAGAATCGTAAAACAAATCCTATCGCGAGATTATCGATGTGAACTTATGATCGTATTTGCGCTTTTTGTTTTATCATTAGAGATTATTTCCTACTGTCAAACTTTGTTTTTTGTCCGTTGATTTTTTTCTTGGGCTAATAAGATGTCATTAATTATTATTAACTTTGTGATACATATATTTTTAGTAAGTAATTACCTTACTATTGACACAACGAGAGTGTAGCCAATCGAATGAAAATAGAAAATGATGTGAATGCGGGTTATTCATTAATTATATATGTATATTCCAATTAATATGTAATGTTTAACCCTTTGCACTGTGCGCAATTTTTATTATGAACTACCAACTACTCTACGACTGTTTACACAATGTGAAAGCACATGTATGGGAAATTGAAAATCTTGTTTTGTTATTAATGTTACATTCGGCCCTGGAATTTTTCGAATTCCAGTCCAGGCGCTTGGTAAAAAAGCCTAGGAAGCGAGAAAAAGGCTAGCTGTATAAGGTTACTTCCAATCCGCAAACAGTCGAATTCCATTAACCCATTAAGGACCAAGCATTGAAATAACAGAAATATTTTAAATGCGACTATTTATTTGTTATAAGATTACATAAATGTAGATATAAATATTATAATTTTTTTTTCTATAACTAGTTTTTGGGTTACATAATGTTGCGTTAACGCAACTTTGGGTTTATGTGGTATCTTATTTTTTGTAAGTGTGAAATTCTTGAAAACAATTTGAATGGAGATGAACATTACATTTTTGGCACTGGTAAAGCGCTGTACTCTTACACAACCGGCATCGTCTTCTTGCTTTATTTTTCTCTTCTATTATCACGTGTCCTACTCGATCGTAACGTACTTCTATAGGCAAAGAATTTTTTGAGGGTCGTCCAAAATTACCTTTATCTCGTTCCTCAATAGAGGTTTCCACATTATCGTTACTTTCCTCTTCTTGGGTTTTATTATACTCCGATTCCATCAAGGCTACAGTTAAATAGGATCGAAATTCCAACTGCGACATCTTTTCATCATTTGATAGTCTGTATATTTTCCATGAATTGACAATAACGATGTCAATTAAATTTATAAAGAAAGACCACCACCACTTTTTACATCTTGCACGAATTCTATAATTTGCAATACCATTATCGTGCAAACCAACCCCTCCCATATGTTGATTATATTCCAAAATTACTTTGGGCTGCGGTACAGATTTACTTTTCTTTTCTTTCTTATTATATCTTTTATCGCTTGCTAATGGTTGTATAGTGCCGTTGTTACTGGCGACTGTAACAATAGAATTGTCGTTCCACTTTACCTTCATGACCTCTGCTTCATCTTCACAAGCAAAATCGAGTGATCCCCTGTCTTTCTTTTTCATAGTTGAGGCGGGTTCCAAAAGACACTTTGCAGTGCGATTTCCCGAATAGTACCAGTCGCAAAAGAACCTTGAAGTTTCAAAGTACGAAATAGTTTATAGGAGGAAAAAACGCCTGGCGAATCAGACTCTGCCGAAACAGGCCATCCTCACAGATGCCAACTTGTCCGAGCCATACTGTATGTACATTCCCGCTAATCCCAACGTTTCGTTAACGCAATATTATGGAAGATCTCAAAAAAAAGATGTATACTTATAGATTTCCTTACATGAAAAAATGTGTTATGATAATAAAACCTCCATATATGATTTTCGTATTAACAAAACTTCGAATCGGAGATAAGTAGCAACAATTCCCGTTTGGACCCTGAATACCTTTAGTGATACCTGAACATTGTAGCTTGTAGAATTAGGTCGATATCCAACACTTCTTCGTTGTTAATTAATTTTTAACAAACGACAAATGTGTTACGGATAACCATCTACAAAGCCGATGGGTTTAGATACATAATTACCTGTTACAGTAATTCTCGAATCGTAAAGAATCAGTTAACCATAGAGGTACTAGTCGCTCACAAACCCCACAGTGTTCAACTTATCAACTTCAACAAGTTAAAAACTACTTTGCTAATTAAAAATCAATTTCACCGTCCGCAATGACAATTTAACAACAGCCGCTTGCAAAATTCCATTCCCAATGTAGATTGTTTTCGACTTTCACAAGCGACGTAACTGTAATAGGTGTCATGCGATATTCTTCGAATAGGAAGGGCTCACCGCAGCAGGGTCGATTCTCTCTCTATTAGATATTTATTTCATTCGAAACATACATCGAGAAGTAATAACACAATGGCAGCATGTCGCCGAGCGAACATTGTACTAACGATAAAGAGGAGCAATCATTACTGAGCCGTGCAAAGAAAACGCGCAAGCAGGCAGCATGAGTGTACAAGCAGAGGGAACAACAGGTGTACGTGATCCCATAGTCAGAGCACAAGGGATCACCGCCTTCGTATTGTACGAAACGACGACAGATACCAGTGACAACCCATACTAGTTACGATGCAATGCGACAGACTGAACGGAGAGTTCTCCATGTTTTCAGATATGGGATCGAGTTTAATGCATACTGCATATATACGAATTGATTGTTACATAATCTTCTATAAGCCTTTGCTTTCTGTTTCAGCTAGAAAAGTTATTTCCAACATTCGTCAAAGTGCCGTCACAAGAAATGATTATATATATATATCTATGACAACCCTTACCAGTTTCGATACAACGCGATAGGTCGGAAGGGGAGCCTTCCATGCTTCCAGGAATGGAATTAAGTTTGATATACACTACATATGGATTGATTTGTATAGAGTTTTCTGTAAACCCTTGCTTTTTGTCTGAGTTAGAAATTCTATTTCCAATTTTTGTTAAAGTGCGATTACAAGAAACTACTATACAGTGTGTCCCAGCCGATTTTGAAATTTTGATAACTTCGGTATTGTGGTATGTAGCAAAAAATGTTTCATAGGAAACTTAAATGGTATCGAGTCGGGCATAATCTGGTGTCATTAGTTTTTCCGTACTCTCTTAGATCGAACCAGTGAGATTTCACTGGTTCAACCAGTGAATACAAATCTCACTGGCGAACCAGTGAAATTTGCGCCCGCTGCCGCTGCGCAATGCGCCGTGTTTTATTTTTGAATATGCTGACGAGTGAGATTCACTGGTAAACCAGTGAACTTTGATGCCCGCCGAAATCACTGGCGGAACCAGTGAGTGTCATTGGTAAACAAGTGAGTTTCCACTGGCGAACCAGTGAAATTCCACTGGTTTGATCTAAGAGAGTAGGTGAACGTGTCAAGGACATATGAAGGTCAACTTTGTTTTTTTAAATAGGACGGGGTACTTTTTTATGCATCAAGCGATGTAGCTAGACATTCTTTGTAAAAATGTACTGACCTATGTATGTCGAAAAGCTACTAGTTTAGGAGATATTTCAATTTAAGTAATTCTAAAATTCGTAATTACATTAGCGTTTATTTACAGGTATGGTTCAATATAATGACCATTTGCATCACGGCATTTTTGAAATCGATGAAGTAAGGACTGGCCTACGTTATTTAATGTATCGGTTGATATTTTGCCATATTCATCGATAATGTGCTGATACATATCACTCACTTTAGTTGAGACATTCGCGTTTTATCCTTTAAATACCTCCCTAAGAAAAATTCGGGCGGCGCACAGTGGTCGATTTGGCCGAAATCCTGGCCAAAAGTCAAAAAATTTTTTTAACGATATTCAAAATCTAGCAATTGCGGTTAATTCATAACATATCAGAGCATCTTTTCTCAGCAATAAAAATTTTTATTGCCCATTATTGTTAGAGATATTCAACGTCAAAGTTGACACTTAGATAACGTAACGTTTTTACGTCGGAATTGAGAGTACATTTTCAATGTGATATCAAAGTACAATCCTCATTTTCAGTATTGGTAACTATTTATCATACTTTTAACTTATAAATATCTTGGTTCTATTTTTTTATTTAATTTTTTACAACTGTAACAGTACAAAATATAAAACCTATACATTTCTTTCCTTCAGGTAGGGAAATAGTTGTGAGGAACCCAAAATACCTCCGTGTTTTTTTTTTTAAATTAAAGTTTAAAGCTTCCGGAAGGAAGCCTCGTTGATGTTTTTTGCTACTTTTTGCTACTCCACGAGTTATTGTTATTTGTTTGTCGCGCGCGCCATACTGTAGGAAGAGCGTTTACGACCTAGGGCCAAGATATCATGCTTTTCTCTATGGATACTGTTAATCCTGCACTAAGTTCACCCTGGCAATTAACGAAATAATGTATATGTTTCATGGGCTTAAAAATCGAAATAAGTTTAAACAGACTGGTGGTCTTTTGTTTTGTGGTAACAATAGCTAGTCGAGGGTACCCCGACCGCTTGCCGTCATAAACTGGAATATCTTTGAGGATTCGACTTTTACGTGGCTGGTAGCAGGTATGGAGATGATATTTGTTTCTTATAATATTCCGTTTCTCTCCTTTCACCGAGATTTTTATTAAAAAAAGGGAAATTCGGAGGTGGAGAAGCAGAAATATGTTGGTTTCAAGATACAGTGACTGTTTCAATAAATATCGTTATAACTTCGCAAAGAATAGAAATAACTCATCATTTTTTTTTTAAATTAATCTTTGAAGTTTCCCAAAGGAGGCCCCGTAGCCCTTTTTTGCTACTTTTTGCTACTCCACGAGTTATTGTTATTTGTTTGTCGCGCGCGCCATGTTCGGGGAAGTGCATTTATGACATAGAGCCGGGCTATCGTGCTTTACCTAATGAATACTGCTAATCCTTCTCTAAGATCAACCTGGCAATTAACGAAATAATATGTTTATTTCATGGGGTTAAAAATCGGAATGAGTTTAAACAAGCTGGTGGCCTATTGTTTCGAGGCAACAATAGATAGCCGCGGCTACCTCGACCGCTTACCGTCATAAACCGAAAGATCTTTGACGATTCTAATGAAAATCTGGCTAGTTGCAGGTATGACGGAAATATTTGTTCCTTACAATGTTTCATCTTTCTCCTTCGACCGAAATTTTTATTAAACAAAGGGAAATTCTGAGATGGAACAGCAATGACATGCTTGTATTAGGATACAGGGACTGCTGCAATAAATATCATTAAAACTGCAGAAGTCCGTGGAATAACATAATATATTTTTTTTTAAATTAAACTTTGAAGCTTCCCGAAGAAGACCTCGTTGAGTTTTCTTGCGACTTTTTGCGATTCTTCGAGTTATTGTTATTTGTTTGTCGCGCGCGCCATGCTTGGGGAAGAGCATTTATGACATAGGGCCGGGCTATCATAAGACTACTAATTTTCGAGCCGATCCGACAATTTTTCGATACTCGCACCCGCCATATTTGAGCTGCCATTTTGTTTTTGGAAATTCTGAGTTTGGATTCTTAATCAGCGACCAGAAAAACATAAGACTACTGATTTTCGTGCCGATCCGACAATTTTTCGATACTCGCACCCACCATATTAAAGCCGCCATTTTGTTTTTGAAAATTCTGAGTTTGGATTCTTAATCAGCGACCGGAAAAACATAAGACTACTGATTTTCGTGCCGATCCGACAATTTTTCGATATTCGCACCCGCCATATTAGAGCCGCCATTTTGTTTTTGGAAATTCTGAGTTCGGATTCTTAATCAGCGACCAAAATAATACTAATATACCAATTTTCAGCTAAATTGAAAAACTCCTTATAGTTTTGGCCAGGATTTCGGCGAAATCGACCACTGTGCGGCGTTAAATCAGATGACAGACAGAAAAATAGATAAACAGAGCTCACGTTCTAGTTTGGCAGGAATAATACCTTTCTATTTAGATTATTTATATTGAAATATCTCCTTAAGTATTAGCTTTTTGACATACATAGGTCAGTACTTTTTTATAAAGAATGTCTAGCTGCATCGCTTGATGCATAAAAAAATACCTCATTGTATTTAAAAAAACAAAGTTGACCTTCATATGTCCTTTACACGTACACCTGCGGAAAAACTAACGACACCAGATTATGCTACACTCGATATCATTTAAGTTTCCTATGAAACATTTTTCGCTACATGCTACAATAACGAAGTTATCAAGATGTCAAAATCGGCTAGGACACGCTGTATATATCGATGACAACCCTTACCAATTATGATGCATCGTGATATGCTGGAAGGGAAGCTTTCCATGTTTCCAGAAACGGAATTAAGTCTGATGCATACGGATTGATTGGTACATAATCTTCTATAAGCCCTTGCTTATTGCAAGGGATCAGAAACAAGTCACTTGAGGGGAAATCGCACTGCGAGACAAAGAGAGAAAAGAAAAAGCCCTGGAACTGAGTGCGACAGCACGATATCGATCGTGAAAATCGAAACATTGACGTACGCACGATATTTTTATTATTAGATTGGTAGACACCGATTTTACCTACTTGAATGAATGTGAATAGCTACGACTATGATGGAAGAGGACAGCAGACATATAGAATAGAAAGAGATAGGTAGTGCGAGTGCAGTTTCCCCTTACGTCCCAAGTGACTTCTTTCTGATCCCTTTCTATACTGCCTCAGCAACAAATTTTGTTTCCAATATTTGTCAAAGTGCGATCACAAGAAATGACTATATATCGATGACAATCCTTACCAGTTGCGATGCATCGTGATAGGCCGGAAAGGAAGCTTTCCATGCGTCCAGAAACGAAATCAAGTTTGATGCACACTACATACGAATTGATTGACACATCGTTTTTTTATAAACCCTTGCTTTCTATGTTATCCAAAAAATTCTATTTCTAACATTTGTCAAAGTGTGATCACAAGAAGTTGTGCTAGATGGCTATGACAACCCTTACCGAGGCGATGCAAAGCGACAAATCGAAATGGGAGCTTTTCATGCGACTAGAAATGGAATCGAATTTGATGAGTACTATATAGGTATATATTTATTGGTACTTAATCTTCTATACGTCCTCTCGACTTTTTGACGATACAGAATAGATCTGCGTTTTTGTCTGAGCCAAAAAATTCTGTTTCTAACATTTTTCAAAGTGCGAGAACTAAAAACAGTAATAGTTATCTATGACAACCCTTGCTGGTGCGATGCAACGCAACAGACCGGAAGGAGAGTTTTCCATATTTCTAGATACAGAATCGAGTTTGATACGTACAAACAAATTGATTGGTACATAACCTCCTGTAGGTCTCTGCGGCTTTATGGAAATGCAGGATCCATCAATGTATCGGTCGTAGCCAAAAAGTCAATTTGCAACATTAGTCAAAGTGCGATAGGTATCAATGCCAACCTTTATCGGGTACAAATATTTCGGTTGGGCAAGGCGGCCGACCGAAATTGGAGTCTTTAACACTGCAAATCCAAGTGTGTTATTTTAAAACATATAAACGTATTATTTCCTCGTAGTCACTTTTTAGACGTTTTCCGGTGTATTATTTAACGCAGAACATGTGTGTTATTTTGAAGCATGTAGGTGTGTTATTTTAAAACACATAAATGTGTTATTTTAAAATATAAATATATATGTGAGAGGAATATTTTATTATAACAAAACGATTAAACGATTAGAACAATAAATACAATACAAATCAGATCAACTCGGACACAAAATCGACTTCTTCACACCAGTGCTCAATCACGACTCTATTTACAAATGTTACCGCCGCTTGTTCAAATATTCCAATCCTACATATATATATGTAAGGAGATTGCTTTTCTGATGGTGCCCACAGTTTTCTTGCTATTAACTAACATTTATTAAAAAGATACATAAAACCAACAATAACTATAACATACACTTAAAAACTAATAAAAATAAGCAGTAACAGTTATGGCGTCTTTTCGCTCTCACGTTTCGTTCTTCACTACTGTTTTGCATTCTTCTGCCCCGTCTTTTGTTTCTCATGTCATCATCTCGTTCTCTCTGTCATTCATTCACTTTCTCACTCACTCATTTCATCTGCCTTCTTACATATTTATAGGTAAATCAATTACATATTCATAGAACTGAATAAAATTATATTAAATATTATTATGATTGTTCAACATTTTAAAGCAGTGCAGGAACTCCGGTATTAATATGCAACCTACCACATTCAAGAATACTTCGATATATTATAGATGAGAATGATTGGTAAACGTGTCAAATAATGCGAACCAATAATGCAAAAATTACAGTTATTGTCTTTCTACTCTTTTAAGTAGTAATAATAACTGATAAATATCTGGTCAGTAAATACATAAAAAACAAACAGCTAATACGTAAAAACGTATAATTCTAACGAAATGTGTAATTTTAATACACTTTTGTGCATAAAAGTGAAGTGTGTTTAAATTTAACATAAAAAAAATGCATTATTTATTTACTCAGATAAACCGTGTGAAATAACGCATTAGATGTGTTAAAACTTCACGTTAATTTTTTCAAGTGTTTTATTTTAATGTACATAATTGCATTTACACGTTTAGACGTGTTAATGAAGTGTGCTTACACATTTTGGTGCATTTAAATAACCCACTTTTAACACACTTGGATTTGCAGTGTAACTGATAAATATCTGGTCGGTAAATATAATGCATTCAAATACATCAAAAACAAACGGCTAACACGTAAAAACGCATAATTCTAACGAAATGTGTAATTTTAATACACTTTTGTGCATAAAAGTGAAGTGTCTTTAACACTAGATTTACGGAGCCAATTTGGCTCATTCACAATTTTATTGCTACATATATAATATAGTGGTTGGTTAATTTTTTAATAATAAATTTTTCATTTCAATTGATTTGGAACTATTTTCTTTGCAAAAAATTTCAATTTTCTTGTATGATTCAAATTGGCTCACTTCAGAAAAATAGGTATACCAACATCCGTAAATCTAGTGTTAACACTTTGAACGCCACCGGTATTTCGCTAGATTCATCATCTCTACTGAAGTGGAACTTTTTCTATTAAATTCGTATTTTTGCAAAGCAGAAACTTTAAAGATACAGATAGATAGATATTCGGCAGATCTTTATCTTTTTAATGTCGATATTTAAATATTTAATATATCCGAGAATTCATAAATATTACAATTTTCAAGTTACGCGGAAATTTAATGAATTCAATAACGCCGGTCACCGGTGATCTCCATGTCAGTCAAAGTGTTAAATTTAACACACAAAAAAAATACATTATTTATTTACACGGATAAAACGTGTAAAATAACCCATTAGATGTGTTAAAACTTCACGTTAATTTTTTCAAGTGTTTTATTTTAATTACATAATTGCATTTACACGTTTAGACGTGTTAATGAAGTGTGCTTACACATTTTGGTGCATTTAAATAACCTGCTTTTAATGCACTTGGATTTGCAGTGTATGCGAAACTGTTTGAAAAAATAAGAACCCAGTCAGTCAAACCACCTTGATACTAGCAGACACAACAATTGACGTTCATCACGGTTTTTTCTATCAAAAAATAAAAGCGAAGCTTCCTGCAAACCTTTACAATCGCTATCGATATGATAAATACGAAGGACTCTGATCTATCATGTACCAACTGTCGTTCAGTCACCTAATAGAATCACACCGATGTAAGTACGTATATCAGATGGTTGACACATTTCTTTTCTTCGAATCGATTTCACTTGACGAGAATGTCCGACCTGCAGAATTATTTGTAAGTTTACGTCCGTGCAGGGTAGAACGGTTCGTATAAGCAGAACATTTTGCATACATGGCAATATGAATTCTCCTGTTCGATGAGACAGTATCATTTGATCGATATCTTCTGAATAAAAAGTTCACGGGCAGTATAAGAATAGCATACGCGATGAAATATATATATATATATATATACACATGTATGTATATTCACATTCGCTGTTTTACGAGGAAATAGATTGCAATTGTCATCGATCTATGGAAAGCTTTTTTTAAGTCGTGAATGTAAGGGGATTTGAACTTTATCATACGTTTCCAAAGACTCGTAAGGAAACGATATAATACTCATAAAAGTTTGAAATTATTCTAAAATGGGAAGAAAAATTAATTTTGGGTTTAGCAGGTAGTGGCAAAGTTTATCAGTATCTTTGGTAGATTTTTTTTTAAGTTCAAGATATATTGTTCTACTGATGTATATAGAATAATTTAAAAAATTGTCAAAAGAGTTTAAGCAATTTTTAGTTAGGTTCGAGTCCGATTTGTATGTTTGGTATTTATGTTTCTATTTTTAAATTAATAGTTTTACAATTGTATTTTGTCGAATTTTGTCGAAACTTATTTTTTGATCGATACCAGGAACTCATTAACAATAAGAAATTTTTGCGACGAATTTGGAATTTTTGTGTTTAACCAAAACAAGTCTTGTAAATATGAATTGAAATTTTCTTTTAATATGTATTCAATTAAAATTATGTAAATATAGAATTCTGTGTGCTATATATAAATGAAACATAGTATTTAGCACATGTATAAAATCATAGAGTAAGCCGTATATATTATGTGTCTCTTAAGTAGGATTATATGGATTATCTAATAGGGTATTATATTCTGGACGATGGTACATCGGTTTAACCAACCTTATGCGGAATCGGTAATCTTAGACGACAGAGAAATAAAAGGAAATAAGGGGAGAAGGAAATGCCTGGTTTACGGAAACTTATACTCTAGCAGGCACAACATAAAACTTGAGCACTTATAAAATAAAGTTCGTCAAAGAAGAAAGCAACGAACTTTCTCGCACGATATTCATAAAATTAGAATGTCATTTTTTTGGACTCCTGACAAATTCTTATAAATACTTACATACCTTACATATCTTTATTATTGCAATATCCTTAACCAGTCAGTTGAGGCGCGCTCTTTTTGGAGCGCACACTTAAATATGTACGTGTGTCGCGAAAATCAAGCGATGACGGGTATAGTCGACAAACACAGAGTAAGTCTCGCTGTTAAACTAATTGATCAAAACAAATTGACGTTATCTTATAAGACGAACAATTTTCTTACGAATATTTATTAATTTACTTAACACAAACACATACTATATACATAATAAAGGAGAAACTCAGAACGAATCAAATGTTTTTGAAAGTTCCAAATTTAGACTGCTTCTTTCGAATGGTATTCACGAAAACAGGGAATACATACCATTATGTATCACGAATCAATTTTAGGCTTTAGCATTGGGATAATTACTTTTCGACTTTTACTTTTGCGTTATAATAAGTAGTTCCAGCTAGAGCATACGGGGATGCATGAATCTATCTCAATTTATTTATAATTTTTATTTATTTCTTTTATTTCGTCTTGACCTCTAAAGGTTCTAAAGAAATTGTAATTTACGAATATATTTTAGTTCTTGCTAAAATTACAATTTAAATAGGAAATGGTAATAACATTTTGCGCATGACAGATAAAGTCGTCATAACACAAAATTCTGCCATTTCTCCATGACAGATATAATCGTCAAACACACTTAACAGGTTAATTGACGTTCAAAAATTGAATAGAGAAAGTTTTGGATGTTTTGGACCAGCGAATAAAAAAAATTGTAACATCATACGAGTTAGTTGTAAATTAGGTTCCTTCAAAAATATTAATGAAGTTTTTTAACGAATCCTTTTAATAAATTCCTCTGTTCTTTTAATGGAAGATTCAAGTACTTTCTGCATTCCTTGTTGTATCTAATAAGCGCTGTGTGTGTGCAGTTGATATGAGTTTAAAGTCCCAACAGAATTATCCACAAAGTACTTTATATATTTATAAGTAACTTAGTTCTTTCTCCACTGTGCTGTTTCTTATACAATAGTTAGTAGTTAAAAGTTGTTGGAACTGTGTTTTACATACGTACGTGGACACTATTGGAATATAAGTTTGAAGATACTCCAGATCGCGTTACTTGGAAATTGATTTACTTACAGCCGTATTATAATTACACGAATTACTTTGTATCTTACAATTAGTCATAAAATTTATTCGAGCTTTAAAAATATCTTTACAAAGATTCATAATTCTTAAATCGGAAAATTTCAATCAGTACCTTCGAATAAATAAAATTATTCCAATAGAAATGTGCCATTCATTTAGAATTAAATCACCAAAACTATATATGGTATATAATACATATTTCATAAAATAAATTTCCCAGAGATGACAGAGGACTTGAACTCTACCCACGGATTGTGAGGTCGAGCATTTACTCATCATAACCCTGGATCTTCAGTTTCAGGTGGATTCCGAACCACCGAGGCTATGATCACATAGGAAAAGTTTTTCAAACGCGACGGGAGTTTTGAACTCGGGACCACCAATTGCAGGTAGGGATATTTACTCATCACAACTTTGGATCTATTGTTTTAGTTGAATTCCGAGCCACTGTGCTTATAAGCAGATAGGGTATATGTCACACAGCAAAAAATTTTCCAAAGGTAACGGAGGATTTTAATTCGGAACTATCGATTCTAAGTCCAGGCATTTACATACTCACCATAGCTCTGGATCTGCTGTTTTAAATGAATTCCAAACCACCAAAATTATGATTATGGCATAGGAAAAATTTTTCAGAGGTGATGGGAGAGTTGAAATCGGGCTCACTGGTTGTGAGTACCACCTGTATGTATGTACATACCTTTTTACCTACTATAGCTTTAACCAGTTAACTGCGTTCGACGTGTATACACGTTAATCCAAAGTCTATTGCAGTAGCCTTTTTAGTATTGAATTGTCAATTTCTCATGGATTGAAAATGTAATTTTTTTACATTTTACTTTCTTCTTTTTGTAAAATTTATAACAGAAACAGTTTCCCTGCGTTTGACGAATATACACGTCATTGCTCGATTTTAATTCCGTATCCTGCGAGGGGTTCATTAAACTAAATTCCGCAGTTAACTGGTTAATCTTGCAGTTATGACAATGATAGACAACGTAGAACTTAGAAGGACCATATCGATAAGTGTCACATATAATATATTTTCTCTTAATTTAACAAAACCGGTTACGGTTCTTATTGAACCTTTAGTTTTTATGTCTGAACATATGTGATGCGCAGTCAAGCTCTTTAGAATTCCAATAATTCATATGAAATGAACTTTCAGAACAGGTATACGGAAATAGGCGTTGCTTATAGTCTGAAGGGTATAGCTATTGTAGTTTCGTGATCACCGATACGGACTTTTAAAGTATCGTTTCTGCAATATCTAGTCGTACTGATAAAAGTTGATTTACTTTCTTCGAATAAAGACGAATATTCTTTTTGGGAACGAGTGCGTTACATTACTTGAAAGGTAAGTATAATCGAGATTGATGATAATTTCATTCCGGTCTGACCAAGCTTGACAACGGATAGATAATGCTATCGGGGTACCAGTCAAAAGATGAATTACGACTAATTTGTTATATGAAACATTTGTTTCTCGTGGATATTTGTATATCTAACCTGAGTGCCTCCAACAAAATGATCTACTTATGTTATAAGAAGTGAACTTTAGGGAAATACTTTAAAATTCAATTCAAAACTTTTTTGTTTGAGAATTTGTTTTAATGCTGCTTTAACCTCTTGTCGTGCCATTTCTTTTATGATTAAATGTGCAATAACTTTGAATTAATTACTAAAATAAAAATCTAGCCCCTATTTTCGGATATAGTAAATGACTTAACGTAATATTGAATAGCATAGAATTAAGTTTATTTTATCAGGACCAACTGATATTTCTGATAAAATAATTTTTGGAGCACTTGAAAATTGACTATTCGATTTATCGCGTCACGAGTAGCACTCGTTATTGTACGGCAAGGGGTTAAGATGTGTATAATGAAGGACTGCACTGGTTGCACAAAATTTAATGGTTGTATTGACGTTCAAGTATTCTCATTGATAAGCTTAGTGTAGACGATATACGATATTCTTAATTTTTGTTTTCCATTTTATTTTTGATAACTCAAATGAAGTACTTTCTTTTTGTATTACATACCATCCTACAGAGGATTGTAAACCGTGCGGGAAAAAAAGGAATTTTAGTGCTTTTTATCTACAAGTGTAAAAGAATTGGCTTCATCCGGGTTAGGTTGTGGAAAATTGAAAAACTTAACACATTGCGTACAGGTCACGAGATATCTCGTTTTTAACAAATTGAACGTTGCGTACGGGTCACGAGATTTCTCATTTTCATGTTCCTTTCGATTCAATCGGCAACTTAAGCAACCAGCGGCAAATATTTTTGATAGGTTACCAGGGTAATGAAACCTCTCCCATTCTTAAGACAAATGATGAGAGAAAGAACTGAATGTTAACATTCCAAGCATGTAGAAGTGATCGGTCATTGTAGCCAGTACATCAGTAGATCTGTGCCAATGGTCATACGTACCGTACAGTGCGGCTCGGCCAATTTGGCACCTGGCAGGTAGGCCTGTTTCGGCAGAGTCTGATTCGCCAGGCGTCAAGCGTTATGCCTCTTGTCACACATACACCAAGGCACTTGATGTTCTACCTCGCGATTCGTTAATAGAGCTACGCATACAAATCGAACTAAAAGACGAAGAGAGAGAACGTTGCAGATCGGAGCAAGGGAGACGATGTGATTTGGGTGGCGACAGTGAGGACATCGGCGTAGGCACCAGATTTCTAACATCTCTATAGTAAAAACAGGATAAACACCGGCAGAATTACCCCCACCATATGGGGAGATTCTCCATGATGAAACGGAGCACGCGACGAGAAAACAATGTAATACAATGTCTCGCTCCTCCAGCCAAACTAGTAAGAATATTTGAATGCTACGATTTTGTCGGGTGGTTCCTTTAATCCTTTGGACTATAACCACGAGTGAGACTCGTGGTAAGAAATTTGTGCCATAAGCGAAAACCACGAGTCTGACTCGTGGTAAAGAATTTGTGCCATAAGCGAAAACCACGAGTCTGACTCGTGGTAGAGAATATCTGCTATAAGCGAAAACCACGATTCTGAACAACTGAATGCCACGGAGCGCGACCGACTTTCTTGTTCACTATGGCTCGCGCAATTGGCAGATATCGTGTAGGCCAAAGGGTTAAGAGGTTGAGCGTCTGGATTCCAAGGAACAAAATGGTGCGAATAGGCGGTTGAAAGCGAGAAGCTCCGCCGCAGAGATGCCAACTTGGCCGAGCCGCACTGTACCTTATAAAGTGTTCCTTTATTATGCATTTTGGAAATTCAAACTTCGTGTTTTAATTTGTAAGGCAACAGCTTTTTAAGAATCATCTATATTTTCAATCTGTTAATAATAAATTATAACAAAAATTGATTTTTATTTTTATTTTCTTTGAAGTATTTATCTGGCATCTTTAAATATAACGAAGTAATAATCGGTAGTTCCAGGATTAACCCCTTGCCCTTGGTTTGGTCTGTATCTGCCCTCGCTATAGTTCAGAATTTTATTGGTGAAATAACTCGCTCAGTGATTCTTGATATTGCGTATAATTTAACGTAATATTAATAGTAATAATATTATCGCGTCTCGTTTCATTAACAATTTCGATTTGATAGGTTTCGCAATATTTCAAAATTTCCTATCCCATTTATCTCATCACGAGTGTTATTCGTCATTGTAGAGCAAGGGGCTAACCCATTTGCATCATATGACAAATTCAAAAATATATCTTTACTGTCAAATTTCTTAATATTAAGTCTAAGTTGGACAACATTCCAAAAAGTAATATTGTATTTGAATCGACGAGTGTTGTATAAATAATTTGGACTGTTCATATGTGTTTCTATTCACTCACAATGTGAATGCATAAATGCGTTTCGGTGATAGTAACCAGAAAAAGTGCGCACATATTATGCGCTTGTGATGCAAATGGGCTAAGAACGATATCGTGAGTATAATCGGTGCGAGTGACAGCCACCGCTTCCTCCTGCTTGATATCACACGGCATCAGTATTTTTGGCGGAAATACTTTAAGTTTTATTCTGCACACGGAAATATACTTACTCAATCAATGAACAAGAGTATTCTTGAAATTTATAGTACAGTAATCCCCCCTATAACACGGTAGATTCGTTCCGCGTTATAGGAAAACGCGTTGTAGGAGTATTCTCGTATAACGCGCTCTATGACCCGTATAACGCGTTATGTACAAATGATTCAAGTAAATCGAATATTAACAGGTTGAATACCACCGATGTTTCCCTTGTTTCGTCATTTCTACTAAAGCGAAACTTTTTTTATAAAAATCACATATTCATAAAACAGAAATTATAAGGACACTGATTGATCGGTGTTTAGCAGATCTTCATCTTCTTAACGCCAAAATTTAAATAATCAATATTTTAGAAAATTCATAAATATTGCAATTTAAACGTAACATAAAATTTCATTCAATTCAATAGCGCCGGTCACCGGTGACCCCCATGGCACTCAACCTGTTAAGGAAAAACTAAATATGTGCGAAATATTTGCATTTTATTAAAATCAAACTAAGAACATTTTAAATAAAAAACTTATACATATGTAACTAAAAAACAGTTAATTTAAAAAAAAATTACATAATTCCAAAAGTAGTTATGTTACATGTTTATTCGCTGTCGGAGCTTTCTGAAATAACGTTCCACCGACATCTTTTTTTAATAAAATGTTCAAAGATTTCACAATTTGAATCTTTGTTATTTTCTTTACTTAAGAGCATACATTCTTGTTCGTCTATATTAATTGAAAATTCACTATCTAATGATTTTTCGTTTTCTATTTTATGTTTTTTCTGAATTTTTACATGTGGTGCAAGAAAGTATTGAAGATTTATTTTAAATTCACTAGATCGTTCCGCTGAAGAATCACAATTCGTAACAAGTATTTCCAATTGTTTTCCCAGTTTCACTATTTTATTCAAGTTTTCTATACCTACATAAATTTTCATCTACTTTATCAATGATCTGCATTTCTTCAGCACTATTTATAATATTTGGCATCAGTCACCTGAATATAAAAGTTCTCAAAACCAAAAATTATTAATTCACTAAAAATTTAACATTATTTAACTGTTTTGTAATTTTTTATTTCTTAAAATCTGCATTGTCACAAATTTTATAAGAACATAATTGACATAATGTGCAAACGTACGCGAAATTGATTATGTACAAATTCATTATAAATTTCACAGTACAGAAATATAACGTGGTAAATCCCCGCGTTATATGGGGAAAACACGTGTTATACGAGGGACATGAAATCGCGTTATATGAAATCGCGTTATAAGAGCACCGTGTTATAGGGGGGATTACTTTATTGTAGTAAACTATGAACATAAGTTTTCATTGAATTGCTGCTGTAGCTCGTCCACATACATGAAATCCAAATTCTAATAATAAATGAATAGTTCACTTGTATCAGTGGTAAACTTTCAGATGAAATGCTATGAAATCAATTACTTTATATACGACTCGTAACCTTATTGCAACAGTGCATACATAAGAGGTTGTTGGCGACAATCTGTCATCTATAACTAGACTTCTCTATACCTACTTTTTCCTTATGTAAGGAACGCGCGAAAAATAATGATTAAGATAGATCTAGGTAGGTATAGATAGTTTGACGTTGCTATGCTTTATAATTGTATATGTATTATTTCTTTATATGTCATTTTCTTTCTTACGTAGCTCGGAGAACATCAATATTTTATGTTTCTCTAAAATAACTGCTGTTTCGATGGTTTTCAAATTTAAGGAACTAGTGTTAAGAAACTGTGGGTACAATTTTCTGGCATAATAATAATAGATATAATATTAGATTTTTGTGAAAGTTATTTTGATTTCGTGATTTGATGGCTGTTTTACGTATATATTATCAATGTATCCTGTAATATTTTTAATTACTATTTTCTACGAAAAGTAAATTGTTAACGTCAGAGAAACAATTGTCAAGAACGTTTACTTGACTCTTTCCAAAATTCTCAAGTACTGGATCCCATAATAATTGGCATCACGATATAAATGATTATTTAAAAATTAAAAAGTCTTTACGACGTTTAAGACCCACAAAAATATTTCATGTAATGTACACATAATAAGTTACTACAAAAAAATAATATAGATATATCACCAACGAATTTTTAACTTTCTGCATTCCCAGTAATTTTTACTATGAGCTTCAAAGACTTTTACACGGAGCGAATTCACATTCGTGGGAAATTGAAGATCTTGTTTTACCATTAAAAACGAAAAGTATACATATTAAAATTGTGTTTTATAATATGAAAAAGAAAATATGCCGGATTTACCTGACAATGGAGCTCTCAGCTTCTATCACACTGTCGTCGCTGTTGCGACAACGGAGTGCAAAGGGTTAAAATTTTACATCATTAATTCAATCTAATCTGCCAAACATATATCTCTACATCCACATTCTCTACGTACATACGAACATTTGCGTACAACACAAAGAGAATTTCATCACTGATCCAAAGGTGGTAACATCGTCAGCAGTGGCATCTATTCACGAGCTAATTTTCCGAATACACACGATGTTATTGTAAGTAAGCCCTTATTTGGGAACTTTTGACTTTGCGGATACCATCTGCCTTCGTTTACCTACCCCCATTTCGTACGTACATACATTATATCCAGGGGTCACAAATACACACACATACAGAGAGAAAAGAGGAGCACAGAATTTCACCTCTCAACACGTATGTTGAAAAGTGTGCTTGTGCGTGATTTAATGTTTCGTGGCGCGCCCTCGATGCAAGCGTGGTAGACGATGTTAATGCTTGGTACCGTCTCTCCCCTAGGGCGTTCAGCAAACGGGGATGGGCTCGGTTATACTCAAAGAGGGGGCGAACTGCATTGTGTTACAGTTACATATTTATCGTGTAACAAATAGGTCGTTGGTGTTATGATACCGCATGGAACTGTGCTACCGACTACTTGCCACTATTGCCATTGCCACCATGATGGGTAACCAAAGAAGCAGCTGCTAAAGCTGTTGCTCCGTCACGCCATGATGTCTCTTTTTCTCTACATCTATTTTGCTGTTTTCTTTTTTTCGTTTCTTCGTTTATGACAACTTTTCCCCCGAGTTTTTTCTTCTTTCGTGATTTTTGTAATTTTTTTAACCTTCGTTTCTGCAGTCTTGCTGAGGCGACTTTGAGGCGAGTATGGTGAGGGGTTTGCTGATAGTTTGGGGGTGGTGACGTAGATGTGATAATTACTTGATGTTTCTAAACTCTGAAGTGATAGTTGTTTGCAAGATGTTGATTTTCTTGGATGTTATAGTTTTGTTTTAATTAAAATTTTGTTTAATTTAATGGTCAGTGTACAGAAATGTTGTATGCGAAAGATTTCGGTGAGAAACTAAATGACGTGATTCTTCTTACTGTTGAACTTTTAATCTGTGTATGGGGGACGGAGGAAAAATGGTGAGATTGTGATCCGTATTATTATTATTATTTTAAGGATTTTAATTTATATTAAGTATTTGTATTGTATAAAGAATTTGAATCCAATCAATCCAATCAATTCATCGGTCTTCGATAATAACTCCCTAGCCCTAACCGAAATACCTGTTCTCAATCTCTGTCACAAAATCAAAATCACCTAAATTTCAAAAGTTCATAAGAATAATTACGATTGCAAATCATTGGATGCACGTGCAAAAGTAGTTTTTTCCCACACTATTTACACTAACATTATTTTCGTATCTACCTGTACACTTAATACAGTTGCCCGTGTTAATTCTCATCAACAAAAAAGAACAAGTGCCAATCTCTATCACAAAATCAAATCTAATTAAATGTGAAAAGTCCAGAAGAATACTTAAGATCACAAAGTATTGGATATACGTCCAACAGTAGTTTTTCCCGACAATGTTTCCAGTGACTTTATTTTCGTATCAATCTGACAGGAGACACGGTCCTGCTGGGAGCGATGTAGCCTCTCCCCTCTCCTTTTTCCACATGACAATGAAACGGTTCCACAGCATCAGCATCGACAGGATTCCCCGCTGTCGATCCATTGTCGCCCTCGAGAATCGACACGGATCGTGCCCCGAGCGAGAGAAAATATTTGCCATCGCCAAGCCACAATGCATCCACTTGTGTGGGAAGCGGTTACATCGAGTCCAGGGAGACCAACAACTCAATCTGTCTCAGTCGAACCTCCAACCTTCCCCTCTAAACTTCTCCCGTGGTCAGTGAATCCTAGATCGTTTCATATACGACTGTGACTGAACAATTAAGTTTTTTAACACTAAACCTAAGCCGGTCAAAAGACCCGTTCTAATTTAAAAAAAAAGAAAAACAAATTTTTAACCCATTTGCATCATATGACAAATTCAAAAATATACCTTTGCTATCAAATTTCTTCATATTAAGTCTAACAATAAGTCTAACAGTATTTCAAAAAGTGATATTGTACTTTAATCGATGAATGTTGTGTAAATAATTTAGACTGGTCGTATGTGTTGCTATTCGCTCACAATGTGAATGCATAAATGCGTTTCGGTGATAGTGACCAGAAAAAGTGCGCGCATATATGCGTCTGTGATGCAAATGGATTAATTTATAAGGGAAATCATGAAGTAAATCTTCCACTTTTGTCTTATAAAACGTAAATTAGTTAATTAATTATCTTTTTCACCTGTTTATTTTTCTTAGTCGACAGTAATTATTAAGCGTATCCAAATTTTAGTAGATATAACGTCGGTAGCTTTAATGTTAACATTATATATATCCCTACTTTTACCTGCGTGTTCTAATTGTAAGTTACTAATAATTAGCTGCATTATGTGTCATATTATACATATGTTAAAGTCTTTGAATTTCAAGGTTAAGGAAAATTTTACGGTGGATGTTTTTAGAAATTCTCATCATTGTAAATGCGTAGAATAATATCTGAGTGGATAAAATATTTTCGAAACGCCCTGTAGAGTATTTCTAGTCGGACAATATCGCTGGTAACCATTAACACTGGATCTAGTAAGGTTGTCAAAATGACTTGTTTTCATTTTTTCGCCAATATGCCATTGAATTAATTGAGCTGTTTGTATCCTACGTTTCATTTTTTGTCAAATAATTGTTTAATACTTTTCAATACATCTGGTTATTTATCGGTAAATCTAACGTTAAAGATTCTTTTATTTGTGTTGTAAAGATTTTGTTCTGTACAGTATGTACAGGTGGCCCTCGACTTTCGCACATTCTATTGGGTTGTTCGGAAAGTAATTTCGTTTTTATTCGGTGAAAATGAAAGACAATTTTCTTGTAGTCCATAAATACTTTATTGAAATATATATTCTCCATTTTGTTCCCATACCTTTTGTCATCTTTCTGGCAGTAGCATGATTCCACGCTCATAAAAGTTTTGATCTTTACTGGCAGAAAACTAATCCAAGTCATTTTTGGCGTCCAGACTCGAAGTAAAGGTTTTGCCGTTTATACAATTTTTTAAACCAATTTTGGCACTGGCGTTCTGTTAATGCGTCTTCTCCATACACATCGAATTATCTTTTCCTTGCTTGAACAGCATTTTTACCATTTCGATAGTAAAAAAGTAAAATATGCCGAAAATGCTGAACCAAACAAATACTATTGTATAGAATCAAACCAATTTTTTCACAAACAAATGGTGCTATATCAACTGTCAAAATGTATAATAACAATGCACATTAAGTGTGAAGTTCACTGTGAAAAAATATAATTATGTCCTCCATTGGGAAAAAACGAAATTACTTTCCGAACAACCTAATACTTTCGCACAATTCGCTATTTTGCACATTTTTAAAAATTAAATATTTTAAGAGCTGTGCCGTGATTTCAAAAAATGTTTGCATCCATGCAGTCACTGCCGATGAGCGCTGTAGTTCGCGCTTCCTCATTACCTATGAGAGGTTTTCTAATATTGTAATATTGTTCCTAGTATTACCTACAAGATGTTACAGAATCTCAAGTTTATAAAGAAACTACATTAACATACAATTTTTCATATTTTTCTTATATCCCTCTACTTTCGAACATTTAACATTCGCATACATTTTCAGGAACCAATTATGTGCGAAAGACGAGGGCCGACTGTAAATGGATAGCAACATAATTGTTACAAGATTACAACTTATTGGCGTTACTGAAGACTATGAGAAATAAAAAGATTTACGAACTACATTTTAAGATTGAATGATTGCAAAAGTTGAATGTCCAGTTTAAAAGATACTTACAGCGATGGCATCGACACTGTTGCTGGATATTTATAAGTTGATACGTCATAAGGAAAAAGATAATAATTAATAATAAATAAGAAAGTCACAATACATTTTCATATTGTAATAGTAGTTCATTCGGAGGTGTCCAATGGTAATTATGTGCCTATAATTTGTACAAGGTGTTCCGTTTAAGCAGAAACGGTCGTACATTTTACAAGGAGTTAAATATGAGAGAAATATGTTCAACAAATTGTTATATACCTCCAAGTGTTTATCTGGTAATTCCATTTAGAAAAAAGGATGCTCTAATCTTCCTCTCTGAAACTTCATCAGTGTATTGGTCAAGTAAAAATGTAAAAAGAGCATATGAAAATTAACTTTTAAATGTTATTTTTAAAGTAAGAAAGTATTATAAAATATTTTGTTATTCTATATAAAGTAGATATATACTGTCAGCTTATATTTCGGATCAATTTCACAATGTTTTCTGCTATTATGAATGCAGCATAAGCGTTTACACGAAACAGAATCTGTTACACAAACGGGTTTGCGTAACATATCAAATGATATCAGAAATGTGCTCTTATAATGTGTCGACAAGATAAATACTAGTTCACGATCATTTCATATTTTTGTTGCAACTTTCAAACAAAATATTTGTGTAGAAGTCTATGTTTATTTTGCATACTTTTACCACATTTATTGATTGAATCCGTCAAGATAAATAAGATTTTCTAGCATTCTCAATAAAATTTGTATAAACATCTTCAAAGCGAGCATTAATAACAGAATGTTCTAAAGTCCCCTTCACACCCATAAGGAAAATTAAGAAATTCCTATTACATTTTATTATACATCTGACATTTTGATAGTTCTGTTATAAATGTCTACTATAAAGTTCCTAACTAGTGTTCATATTAATTTCTCTGTTCATATTTTTTTTTTAATAGAATACACTGACAAAGTTTTGTATGTAGATAAATATCACAGTAGGTATTTACTGTCAATTGTGCCCATAATTTTGAAAGTGGTCTAAGTCAAAATTTAAAAAAAAATGAGTTTATCAGTTATTTC
This sequence comes from Cerceris rybyensis, assembly GCA_910591515.1. Classification (NCBI taxonomy): domain Eukaryota; kingdom Metazoa; phylum Arthropoda; class Insecta; order Hymenoptera; family Crabronidae; genus Cerceris; species Cerceris rybyensis. The sequence goes on from OU342789.1 coordinate 1,514,962, forward strand.
ACACCACATTATTATAAACTAAATTAATTCAATGTAATTTTTATGATATTGTCAAAAATGAACCATTAGATAGTGGTTGTAGTTTCAACATTATATGGAATTCATTTAGTGTTAATTATGAAAGTGGTATAAGTTAAAAATTTTTAAAAATTATATAAACATACCCTTCAACTTTTGGTATCTGGTCATTCCTTTCTACCGAATGACCGTGATTTTGGGTTGATAGAAATGAAAATAAGAAAAGTAAATTACTTATACAACCCTAAGCATTATTATGAATTGATAGAAAAGTGTAGAAGAAGAAATACATTTTCGGTAAAACGAATGACGTAGTTGGATTTTAGTTCAACGAAACCACAGGAAGAGTCAACGACAAGAAGAGTAAAAAATACCACGGGCTAATCTGTCTCTTCGCTGCAAATTCAATGGATGAGATACTTGCAAAATTAATCTCATAAGATGTTCTATAAAACTTCTTTAGATGATTCTAAATTCCACGTTTTGGATCTTTCACCTAAAAGAAAGGGACCAAAAATATACGGAAATATTAAATTACTTCCATTACACCACTAGACTAGTAATGGAAGGTAAACATAAAGATATTACCTATGTGTTTACTATAATACCATACATCCCTCCAGTTTTTCAAGAACATTTTGAGAATCTTAAAAACTCGTAATAATAAAAGCCTAAAATTATAAAAACGGATTACTTTTTAAAAATAATTTATAAATGTTCATGAATTATTTCATTAAAATTATTGTTTCTAATAAAACTCGTAGCTTTTTATTACTTTAAGTCATTTATAGGACATTCAGTTAATTTTGAAAATGGTCTAAGTAATCCAAACTTTAAAAACATTTCCGTATGAAAATCACGCAAAATTTCATATCTATAATAAATTTTCATTGATGAAGACTAATACAATTCTAAATTAAGATGTTGCATAATATAAAAATATTTTTTAATTCATTCAAATGCAATTGATTAAATATCTCGAAACAAGAAATATATGACTTACAATTAGATCACTTTCATAATTATGGGCACAATTGAGGGATGATTTTGTACTCATAGAAAGAAATGATCAACATATATATATATATAAAGTTTCGTAAAATTTTATAATAAATATTTATAAATGTTAAGCATAAGTTTAGACTTCCGTAAGACTCTAACTTGTCGATCTAGATTTCCAAATACAATTTTACATTTCGAAACTTCATTTTCAAACGGAAGAATTTACTTTTCAGAGATCAGTAGTAATTGTATCCGTCACTTTTAGAGTTAAGCAGATATAGAAGATTTACGTAACGTTGATATTTTTCTAGCATTCATAGATCAGAATCTGTAAAGGGTTGAAGACACGTGGACCGTTTTAGCTTATTCTTTGAAATCTATGCGGAACGGAGAAAAAAATGTTATTCTTCTGTAGAATAGTTTCGCGCTTTACTACCTCCGTTCATTTTCCCTGCCATAATGGCCGACTTTTTTGTGTGGCCCTTTGTGGTTTGAAATTCCGTGAAAGGATCACGCAGAGCGCGGAGAAAAGATTCGGGCAATAAAGTCTCACCTCGGTGATTCAATGATTTCACATGATCTTACGATTTTACGCGGAGGGCTTTGGATTTTCAGCTACTTTGCGGTTTCTCCAAGAAACGGCGGGTGTTTCATGAAGCGAAACAGAGATGGTGTACGGTTCTTTTTTAAGTCCCTTTCCATCGATTTTGCTTGAAAGTTATTAGGAGTGAGAGCGTGAAACGAGTCTTTGGAGATTGCTTTTGACATTGATAAAATGTTACTGTTCAATGATTTCGGAGATTTGGGGTGAATTAAATACAATATTACATGGTCAACCATGCAATTTAAATCGATTCAATAATGTGTTAAGGATTGATTTTGATTAACGTTAATTTAACCCATTCGGGACAGTGCATTTTTTTGGAGACCATCCAGAAATACTGACAACTTTTCGCTTTATATTTACCACTTCTTATATTTATGATGATTGTGGCTTTGGGTCACTTAATGTAGGGTCGAAATTGAACCAAATATCAAATGTAATGTCCACACATTTGTAAGATACCTTTTATTTTAAGCTAGTCTTATTTCGAGGCCTGTTTTTTCTATACCTAATGACTGATAATTGCAATTCAAGATCATTACCCACACGGTGTGCAGTCGGCCTTTTTGGCTCCGAAATGCATTGCACACACGATGTCCAATTACTCTCGAATGGGTTAAATGCTCATGTAATTTGGGAGAGACAAATCAGAATTTTCAAAGCAGATAAATTGGACAAATTAATTAATATTTTAAAAAAATGTTAAATCCACTCTATCTGCTGCAAATATTTTGTACTTAACAATTTTATCATGAATAAATATATTATAAATCAAGTATGCTCCTTCATGGTTAAAATAACTATTGCATTTAAAATACATAATTCTCTATGAACTTCTGTGGCTTTGAAAAAAAACACAACTTAAATCTGCACTTCCAGTCACTCTTCTAACTTTGTGAACTATCATAATTTACTTCTTGAAAGTCGTACATATTCTTTACAACAAATTGTTTATAAATCAAGTTAAGTGCATTATTTAACACTCTACGAGAAACATTTATCAACGTACTATCGTCTAACTAATCTTCAATAGCAGCCGAAAATTCAAGCCAAAGAGGGTGAAAGTATTATACTCTTAGAAATTACGAGCAAGGAAAAAATGCCCACCTGTATCAAAGCCTTGTAAGAAATCTCCTTCAAATTTAAACCAACATTTCATAATTCAATTTTAATGGGTGCATCTCTCGCAACACTAATAAGTGCACATTCATTCGTGCGTGTATGGCAATCGTAGCTTGAGTTAACATTAAATCGAACGCAAGCACTCTATCAATTACTCTTGCATTAGCACCTTTACGGTTCGCTTACGACTTGAGGTGCCCCATACGACTTACTTGGGCGATTACTTCGGGGGTCTTGGTTTATCAAGTACCGAAATCGTGGGATTTCACGAGCTCAGTATTATTATATATTGGAATACGGGTGCGTCGCTTTGAAAGTTCTTCAAATCTCTCCCTTGGGATGCACGCCCTCTTGGCTGCTCAACATCACCTTAACAGGATTACGCATCAGAATTATTCTTTCATACCAACTAGCTGTACCTGATCGCGCATTACTGTGGCTCAGTCTCATTAAAGCACGTTTTTACCTATCACAGGTGTGACATCTACATAACATGTACCTATATAAATGCGCTGTCTTGTTCAAATTAATAATATCTCAGACGAATATTTCGCTCTGTTTGACTTATCGTACCGTAAATATTAACCCTTTGCTCTCAAGAGGCGCCGCTACGGTGCTAAGCATGTCACGAATTCAATTTTTTAGTTCCCGATACGATTATATATTTGTATTACAAATTTTTTCATGTTCCCGGTACAGCTTGCATTTTTAATATCATTTTAAAATACCTGTAAAACATTTGCCTAATATAGCCAAAATCATCTCGAGTTGTTAGTTCGCCCATGCAAAAAAGTTCTCACGTGCAAAGGTCTAAGGTGTAATTTTTTCAGATTTTTAGGAGTAGTGGAACATAGTTGAACGAAAATAAATAAAATCTGTGGTTTTCTCACTTTCCGTATGCAAAGCAATGGCAAAATCCAGATAGAGGTATAGGAAAAAGAGGCAGAAGAGGTATAGGATAAGCAGAACAATCGCGGGGCAGGGTGTGCATCTAGAGGACAAGCAGTATGTACATACAAGAGCAGGACAGGCAGAAGAGGTACAGGTCAGGCAGAGCAGGCAGCGCAGGAGTAGGACAAACAGTACAAGAGCAGACTAATTGTAAGATGTATCCAGGTGGAGGAGCAGGAAGACTGGACAGGCAGGAGAGCGGTTAAACATGTTTAACAGTGTTTTAGATTTAACAAATTCTTTTTGCATAGTTTGTATTACACAAAAGAAACATATACACTGCAAATCCAAGTGTGTTAAAAGTGGGTTATTTAAAAGCACCAAAATGTGTAAGCACACTTCATTAACACGTCTAAACGTGTAAATGCAATTATGTGCATTAAAATAAAACACTTGAAAAAATTAACGTGAAGTTTTAACACGCGTTATTTTGTTATTTAATGCGTTATTTTACATGTTTTATCCGAGTAAATAAATAATGCATTTTTTTGTGTGTTAAATTTAAACACACTTCACTTTTATGCACAAAAGTGTATTAAAATTGCACATTTCGTTAGAATTATACGTTTTTACGTGTTAGCCGTTTGTTTTTTATGTATTTACTGACCAGATATTTATCAGTTGTTATTACCACTCAAAAGAGTAGAAAAACAAAAACTGTAATTTTTGCATTATTGGTACGCATCATTTGACACGTTAACCAATCATTCTCATCTATAATATATCGAAATGTTCTTGAATGTGGTAGGTTGCGTATTAATACCGGAGTTCCTGCACTCCTTTAAAATATTGAACAATCATAATAATATTTAATATAATTTTATTCAATTCTGTGAATATGTAATTGATTTAACTATAAATTAGTAAGAAGGCAGATGAAATGAGTGAGCGAGAAAGCAAATGAATGACAGAGAGAACGAGATGATGACATGAGAAACAAAAAACAGGGCGGAAGAAACAAAACAGTTGCAAAACAGCTACAAAACAGCAGTGAAGAACGAAACGTGAAAGCGAAAAGACGCCATAACTGTTACTGCTTATTTTTATTAGTTTCTAATTGTAAGTGTATATTATAGTTATTGTTGGTTTTATGTATCTTTTTAATAAATGTTAGTTAATAGCAAGAAGACTGTGGGTACCATCAGAAAAGCAATATCCTTGCATATATATATGTAGGATTGGGATATTTGAACAAGCGGCGGTAACATTTGTAAATAGAGTCGTGATTGAGCAGTGGTGTGAAGCAGTCGATTTTGTGTCCGAGTTGATCTGATTTGTATTGTATTTATTGTTCTAATCGTTTAATCGTTTTGTTCTAATAAAATATTCTTTTCACATATATATTTATATTTTAAAATAACCCATTTATGTATTTTAAAAATAACGCACCTACATGTTGAAAAATAACACACATGTACTGTGTTAAAAAATAACACACCGGGAAACGTCTAAAAAGTGACTACAAGGAAATAATACGTTTATGTGTTTTAAAATAACACACTTGGATTTGCAGTGTAAATCACCGATGTTGATGAAATGTTAGTATGATATAGATCTCGTCAAAATATTTGACCACCAATGAAAACCACCCTCTTCGCGCAAAATTGATCACAGCTCCAAATAAAGAGTTAGAGTATTTACTTTCAAATTTTGCAAATTGTATGCCATAACTCAATAATTAAATCATTATATTTTTATAGTCCAATTTAAATTTCATTCTCTAAAGATTGCAAAACATTCTTAAAAACTAATGTCTTTGTGTTCGAGCCGTGTATTGGTAATATTAAATTTATTCTACCTCGGTTAAGACGTTAGATAAACGGTGCTGAGCACGGCATTAAATAATAATGGTCGTGCTCAATAGCACGGGGTGAAACGAAGCAGACGCAGCGGAACCGAGGGGTGAAAACACGACGAGAATATGTCACTCGGATTTCTCCCGCGAAAGATTTACCCCATCGAGCTCCTCGTCACTGTCGTTTTTCGAGAATAGCATCTTCACAATCACCAATATGACATCTTTCCTTTAGAGAGGGTTCGAGCAACGATTATGAGAGAGGTGAACCTTAATGGTGCTCCACGGTTTATACGTGTACCGATCTCGTTTTTATTCTTTGCCCATCGGATCGCAAATATCCTTTCGTCGTAAATGAAAAGGAAAGAACGTGTTCTCTCCTCTGAAGTGAGCTGAATGCAATGCTCCAAGTTTTAGGCGTTACAGAAAAAAATGGAGAGGACGAAAATCGACTGAAGGGGTGGAAAAATATTGTAAACCATTATAGAAAGAAATTCAATTTTGTTTTTTAAAAATCTCGGAATGATTGTTCATCTTTTTTGAAGAAATTGTTGCAGCATACAGAAGGAAATGTATTGCTTGAAGTGTTAAAGTAGGAATTATAAGAGCATTAATGAGCAAGATACGAATGTTCGCAATACAATATGTAAATTTTAAACGAATATCAGTCATATATTATATAGTGGACATAAGAATTTATCAAATTGTCTCTCTGATATTAGAAATTTGAATATATTTCAATATGAAACCGATAATGCGAAAGTAATGTATCAGCATTTTTTATGTTATATATTTTACTGAATATTTCAAATTTAACAGTTGCGAGAAAATTTCTAATTTTTCGTTCCAATCGTGATGCACGAGTGACTCAACTTTACAAACAAAAGGGTATAAACTCTTATTCTCGACAATCGTCATTAAATTGATCAAAGCCACTTAAATATTTAACAAATTGTACGCCAGCTACATATCTGCTACCAAATTTATTATATTTGATAATGTTGCTATTTCAATCAATATTAAATTTAAATGAATTAAGTAATGCACAATTTAAAGGGAATAATACTGCTTTCTTTGTCCACTTTACTGCTTTCCTCAAGATAAAATAATATCACTGATATTGATCGGTAAAATCTAAAATCAAATATTTGAAATCCCGCATTATCGCGAGACCGACTTGCAATGTGTTAATGAATATCTAATCCTAGCAAAGTACACACCAGAAATATCTAATAGAGTGGATTCACCATATCCAAAACAACCACCAAAAGGTCGATAACTCCCATTATTTTTAACTACAATAATTCCGAATAAAGACAAAATTCCATGAAACAAAGATTTCTATTTATTTGTCAACATTACAATGAAAACATGAAGGTTTTAAGCCGTAAGCAAGAAGGTTTGAGAAACACAGTATGGAAAAATAGAATTACCAGCGGGCGTCAACATGGTAGCTTACGATTACGATTTCAACGGAACACCCTAGAAGGCCTGCTGCATGATCCTCTTCGAGAAACTAACCTGTAATTTACAACATGGAATTATAAACGGCTTTGACAACGGGCAAACGACCGAAAGAGAACGAAGGAGGCACACGAGGAAACAAAGCGTGGTAGAAGAAGAAGGAAATTTTCAGTCCATGCACCAGCGAAGGATAGAGTGTACGGCAGTCGCGTCAATTAGACGGATTATAAGGAGATTCTAACTCCTACGGTGATGCGAACGCAAACTTTTCATCGTTCCTGCAAACAAGTGTGACGTGCCTAACCGCAGCAAGATTTATTACCGCTGCCGATATTATTTTCTCTATAACGGTTCCTTTTGCATTCGGCTATGCTTGAACCCCTTGCGGTAACTCTCACGATATGAAGTTAAATTTTCTATCGTGGATTTGATCGTAATTTTATGTACTAAATCTTTGTATTACGAATAATATTTAATCTGACCTTCTAGCCACTCCGAATTATTTTTAGTATGGGCTACCAGTTACTCCAGCATTATTTATAGTGACGCGGTTGCGTTTCCATGGAAGATTGAAAAACTTCTTTTCTTATTATTAATACTTTGCACTCGGAACGTTATCTCTGACGTTATCTATTAGCAACTTGGCGGCACTTTATTATTTGCTATGTTGTGCAATTTCAATAGAAAACTTAGGTACAATACATATATATTCTTTAAAATGTATAAGTTCATCCTCTGTAATCACTACTAAATTCGAAGGTCCCCTTACAATTAGAGAGGGTAATCGAGTGATATGGAAATTTACGATGTCCCCTCAGGTGTTCAGAGGGTTAAAAGAGTAAGTATGAAAATATATAATTGTTTCTAATTGTCGCCAGTGCAGCTACAATGGACAGTGGAACGGAATGGATAATGTAGGTGGAAGAAAATCAAGTCAAGGTATTGAAATAATTTTATCATAATCTAGAATGCTTGCTGAGAGCAGTGATATGAATAATAATTGATTTTGCAATGGCCTAAGTGTAAAAATCAACGCTTAAAAGCAACAAATTTCAACAGTGTGAAAATATTTCACTGAAAAGAAAATACTTTTAGAGGCATTAAGAATTTTGTGAGACTTTCCATCTTTTGTACAGTATATCACCATTAGGTAATGTTGAAGTAGGTATTCATAACCGACTTTTCGTAATGTTATTTTTTCGACAAGTAATGGAAGTTTTTTTAAACACATGTTTTCAAATTAAATTGCAATCTTTAACATTGAAAAATGTATATTTTACCCAGAGGTACCACCTGGAAACTTTGAGCGTATTTAATTTAAACCATGAAAAAATAGTTCCTTAAAGATGAGCTGCGCCAACCTACGCCTTTTGTTTTTATGTCTTTCTAAATTTTACGATACATAGTCCGGCTATCAATGGGGCACGCGGTTCACTAAAATTGAATAACTAAAAAGTACTGAAAGGTACTGTGTTGAAACTCCTCAAATATATTCCTTAGATTAGATAGAAGTAATTACCGCAAAGGTTTGATACGCTCTTCTTTGTTATACCTGCCGAAAATTTGCGATACAGTCCGCCTGTCAAAAAAGCTTTTAGTAGGCTCCTTTTCATTAAATATCTTTCTAATATAAAGTCCATCAAGAAAATTACTTATTTAAAAGTTTCTTTATTCCTTTTGTAGAACGAAACTCTGCAAAGAAAAATATAGATTTTTGTATAAAAAATGGAGTTCACCTTTAAATAACATAATAAAAAAATAGTATTGCACTGGTGATTAGTACTCCACGATATTATGAAACTTTTGATTAAAACATTTTTCTCTAAAATGTATGGTTTTCCAGTTATTATTTTTTTCCACTTATTGTTAGATTATCGATTCGTCCCCCTGCCCAACGGAATGTAAAGGGTTAAAATAGCAGCTGGTCTTTGTTACCTTCAGTTGTCACTGGTAAGTAAAAACGAATTTAATTGTATCTAATAAATATATTACAGTATATTGTGTAAATAATTTCCATTAGGCAATAGCACATTTAAAATACCTGCAGTCTGCATTCTACGAGGTATGTATACATGAATATTGATCAGTACCCGAAGACGAGGTAAATTCTCGAATTGGATGAAACCAAGCAGAAGTTTCGAATTACTTGTTACTTTGAAGTTATTGTTAATTCAATCAATATATACATTTGTAATACGAATGTACTAGGTGTACACAATCTGAATAAATAAAAATATTCCTTAAAAGTAAATTTCAACGTCTTTCGAAATCGTTATACATGGAAGATAATGAAAAATAAGTGTTGTAACGACGCTTCATAATTAAACAACTCAAATATTACAAAATAATGTCTCTATTTTAACGGATCCAAACGTCTCGCTCAAAGACAACTCTTTTTTCTATTAAATCAATATAAACATCTGCAGTTCGTTGTTATCATTCTCATAATCGATATCCAATATAGGGGAGGCAATTTCGTGACGATAGTTCGTAACAATATTTACAGCATCTCTTGACTATAATAAAAGAGATATACTCATTTTTAGATAAGCAGATCGTGCCGTCAAAACGGCACTATGGACTCCGAAAACGACTTTTACTTGCTGTTTCTATAACGACATCGATTAAAGTGCGCTGAATGAAATATCATCATATATAATATTGCACATTACCTTCATTCATTCCTATGCCGTACTATACTCCAAACGAAGAAGACTAATTGTAAGTCGATAAATGCTGTAAGAAAAGAATAAGGATGTCTTTCTCCTATCCAGCATTTCAAAAATCATTGAAATACGAAGGCCCGGTGCTACGGTGGCGAAAGAGATTTCCACGGGGTGGTGAATGTAGGCGTGGCAAAAATTCCCAAGTCCATGGGGTTTTAGCAGGAAGACAGGCAATAAATCCGCTAATGAGTGTTGTACGCGCAGGCGTTAATCTATGCAACCACAACGGTGCTCCGCCCTGCTTGTCATTCCATGGTCGCCGTGGCGGTCCTCACTTCCTTTCTCCCTTTTCTTCGACATGGTCAATGTAGCCGGATGATTCGCCATTAAGAGGATTACCAATATAAACACCGTAAATCAGAGCGAATTTTACTTGAAACGCTTTGATACAGCTAGGAATTTCGCTACCTAGCTTGCGTTCACTTGAACTAATCGTCGATCTCTTCTTCGCTTTTGTGTACGCTTGACCTTGGACTTATGCGAAAGTTATGTTTAGGTGAACGCTGGTATGGTATTATTTCTATGCATGAAATTCATCTGTGTATGGAATAAATGACAATTTTGATATGTAGGAATCATTTTTAGCGGTCTATTAACACATTACCTTTCTAACCGGTCATTTGGACGCAAATTATAACAATTAATCATATTGTATTATTAAAAACTCTAATTACAGTACGAAATGATCGTGAAAAAGTATAGGCAATATATTTTTTTTTTTCAAAAAACGATCATACGAATTATTTCATAGTTGATTTTAAACAAATTTTTTATGATTATATTTTCTGTTCATTTATTAATAAGTTTTTCTTTTCATGTAAGGCAGTATTGATTTTTTGTTCTCTTCATAGAAGCTATGCTACTAATTGCAGTACATAGCTTTCACGATCCTAACATTTTTACCCTTACAACTAGATACCTATTTGATGTCATATACCCCATGGCAGGAGGGCCGTTGTTATTATGGGGACCTACAGTATTTCTTTATTTACCATGAATAGGCTAAACCATAAAGATGGAAAATTCCCGTACGGCTTGTAATTAAATTGCAGTAATAAGAAGTAATTTTTTTCACTTACAATTCGTGAAATAAAATGGGTAAAGATGCTTAACACTAAAACAACCGACATTAAATCTGTTATACTTCAATATATTAGATAAGTCGTTCGGAAAAAGAGAAATGAAGAGGCGGAAAAGATAATCGATTCGGTAACCTGTATTTTATAAGATCAATGTAGAATATGTGCTCTATGACTGTCCTATAAAATTGGAGAACTTTTGAAAAAACTTGGAAACAAGTCATTTTCACTCGCTTGGTAGTTCTAGTGTTAATCCTTTATGTCATGTTGAAAGTAACACTTTATTTTTACGTCAATATATCCGTTTACTTCATACCATCTCACTTTATTCTAAAATGTCCCATTTACTTTCTACATCGCGCAATTTGATCAATATACGTGTGTGATTAACAAATAGCGCTTTAGTTCGAAAAATGCATGTGAAAAAAACAGTATTCCTTTCATTTTAACCGTATACCTTTCGAATGCCTCTTCGAATGCCTTCATGTTACAAAGAAGACCTTGTCCTGGATTAGAACTTATTACGTTAAAAAATGCAAACATTTGCTTCCCACATAAAAGTTCAACAAAACAAAGCCATTCAGGTAAAAAACAAAGAATCTTACTCCGTTCCGTACCCCAGTAAACGTGTTAAAGCAGATAGAAAGAAGTATTAGCGTTAAAAATGTACGAGAATATTCAACTAACAGTAAAAGCTAAAATATTTAAATGAACATATCATCAGGACGGTTTTTCCTGTAAATATCTTTAACTTCTTGCTGTACAATAAAAGTGACACTCGTGATGCGGTAAATTGAATAAGCAATTTTCAAGTTTTCCAAAACCTATGAAATTATAATAACGGTGAGATACGACAGGATAAAACTATTTCTATAATATTAATATTACGTTAAATTCTAAGATATGTTCGGAATCACTGATCATCTTTGTATTTTACTAATGTAAGTAATTTTGAATTATTGCGAAAGCAGTATTTCATTATTTTCATAATTTTTATTGATGTGAAGCTATTTCTATTAAAATCACATGTTTATGGAGCAAAATATTACCTACATACATAAATAGTTACACATTTAGAAGCCCTATGCTTCTTTAACATCAAAATTTCGACATTGAATATATTCGCAAATATGGAGAAGGCACTCACAAAAGAAATCGTACCATCAGTAAATATGTATGTACTGGGGGGATTTAGAAAGAAGTCACCCGCTATGAGGCAAGGGGTAAGGAGAAACTGTCCTCGTACCATCTTCCCATCGTATCTGCTATAAACTAAACTCTCATTTCATCGTTAACCGTTTCGCTTCGAGCGCCGGATACATCCGGCATCCATATGATAATTACCAACCGTAACTGGTCTAACGTTTTTACAATAACTAATATAATTTTGTATAAGTCTATCCATATTAAAAATGTGAAGAATACGTGCTATATACGAGCAACAATTGTTTTATTAAGCATACTACTTACTTAAGACTTAAAAGAACATATAGACAAAAACTACGCGCACTGTGCACATTCCTGGTGCGTGCTTCCATTCGGTGACAGCACTTCTACGGAGTGGACTGCCGAAGCGAAAGGGTTAAGTTTTTTTTGGCCAGTCATGTAATACAATCGAAAGTACGTGAGGACGAAAGACTTTTCTTACCCGTCGGGCGAATCAGGGCGAACGACTTATCAAGTGACTTCTTTCTAAATCTTTAGAATAGATTTTATTAAATGGTTAAAGAGAGAAAAGTTTTAATAGGAATAAGCCGCGGAACTCGGAAGGATCGAAGACAAGCGGGGTTACGTCGCTCCGGGCGAAAGAATACCTGTCGGCAATGCTGCGTGTTTGTGCCGCAGCGGAAAAACGAAGAAGAGGACAAAGGTGAACAGGAGCCCAACCCATTCCGGATATGGATACCTACCTGTACCGCCTCCACCAATCGAGACCGACGAATCAGGCGCGTATTCCCCTGCTGAGGTGCGCAAATCGGGCGGGACATCTTTCTCTCTCGTTTCTCTTTCTCCTTCTCTCTTTGATTCCCTCTTTCTCCATCTATCCTTAATTCTCTTTGTCTCCTTCTATCTTTGAATCTCTCGACATCCTTCTCTCTTTAACCGCATCATCCTCCCCCTCTTTTCGATATCCTTCTCGCTCCTTCTTTTAATTCATCCCTACCCTTGTTGGGCGCTTTCTCACCTATCATTATCTTTTTTCACCTCTCTTTCGTTTTGTCTTGTTCTCTTTCTCTCTCCGTTATATATCTTCTTTTTTTACTCTTTTGCACCACACTTGTTTTCAAGACGTCAATATTTTTTCTATGATATGGACCGTTTATTTTGAAAGTGGTGCAAGTCCATTTCCTGTTGCTTCGAGAAAATTAAAGGTTGGCGTATCTGTCAATTAAAAACTAAGTATTGGTTAATTATGACAAGTCTGATAATGTTTCTATCAATTTATCAATATGTAATTTGGTTATACATATTTCTTTTAGGCGAATTTAACTAAAATAATGTATATTTACTGGTTGCAAATGGACTTACACAACTTTCAAAATTAATCAATTGTAAGAATCATTTATTTTTCTACTTTGAACACTCAAATAACACTTAAAATATATTTCATATTAATACAATATTGTTTGTAGATAATAACAAGAAATAAAATAGAAGTAGTACTTTTTATTTTTACCGTTAATTATATTTATATATTGTTAAACTCAGCATAAGATATTGGTATTATTTATTTACGCTCTTCTTGTAACAGTGTTTTGAAATTATCAGTAACAATATCCTCAACTGATGGAAATTCTACCTCTATAATTCTTCTTTCTTTTTTACGTTTCATTAATTTGTTTTTCATAGTGGAATTATATTCATCCTCTGACCTCTCAGATTACTCTTTTGTTTATACTCATAAGTTTTACTACTACGTGTATTTGTTTAAGATTAAACAGAAATAAATGTTTTTAATTGTCATAAAATATCATTATTATAATATAATATTGATTTATTACGTCTTCTTACCCATATCACAATTTATTCTTAATATGAAATTATTCATTTTTAGAGGAAAATCAAGCAAGTAACCTTAAATTGTAACTTTCGAAATGTTAAATGAAACAAATGTAGCCATCAGTGATCACTGATCCCGCAACCTGTCTACGGAAGTTGGACTTACACCACTTTCATAATCAATGTCTATGCAATTTCTTTCAACGGTCAATTTTAAATTGAACAAAACAATAGCATTTTTTAAGTTATTAAATATTAACTTGCAATAAATAAAAAGTTTACACTAAATTAAGCATAAATTGCATGATACTTCATTTAAAAAAAAATGGAATTACACCACTTTTAAAATAAATGGTCCATATCTTCGTCTTGTTAATATAAATCCTTCATCGTACTGTTGTCACTTTAATACCTCGTATGTCTTCGATCTTCTTGGATAATGATGGTTAATTGAATCACTCAGTTTATCCAGCTATCAAAACTTTTGAGGTATACTTCTATCCATATTCAGTTGAGTAATTCAATTAGTTAAGAAACTTGACCTCTTTATTTAGTGACTGAATGAGTAACAACTCTGAATTAATTGCTAAAACAACAATCTATCCCTAATTTCGGATACAGCACATTACTTAACACATTGAACGCCATCGTTATTTCGTTATTTTCATCATTTCTACTAAAGTGAAACTTTTTCTATTAAATTCACATCTTTATAAAGCAGAAACTTTAAAGATACAAATCGATAGATATACGATAGGTCTTTATCTTTTTAACGGTGATATTTAAATATTCAGTATGTCGGAGAATTCATAAGTATTACAATTTAAAAGTTACACGAAATTTCACTGAATTGAATAGCGCCGGTCACCGGTGACCCCCATGACAGTCAAAGTGTTAATGCAGTATTGAAGAGCATAGAATTAATTTTACTTCATCGTGACCCACTGATATTTTTGATTTAGAAATTTTTGGATCATCTCAAAATTTACTATTTATCGCGTCAACAGTGTTGTTCGTTATTGTATGACAAGGGGCTAAGAATGAATGATTGTTCGACGAAATGTTGCGGAGTGTTATTTTTGCTATATTAAAAGAATAAAAGAAAATTTTATTATGAAGCTATTATGAGATACTGGTATAAAAGTAGTTATTATCTTTAGAACCAAAGTAGAAAAGTATATCAATAATGATCACAACTTTTAAAAGCTCCTGTTTTCGAGTAATAAGTAATGTAATTTGCAAAATTCTCTTATAGATAGGCAATGAATTAGAAATTTTTACTACAAGTCTTCTTTCTCACTTTTAAAACTTAATAACCTTCGCTTTGTGACGTAAAGTAAGGGATAAAGTGAAAAAAGTATGTCGCACAAATTTTTCTACCAACAACTTCTGAATAAGCAGTTTGCAAACTTACGAAAAGTGATTTACTCGCAACAAGAAATCAATACTTAATTTTCAATCCATTTAACTGTAACTTTGGGATAAGTGAATGATTTGAATCTTAACGCAAATATTCTTTGTCTCTGCTCCCTGTTGTGATTATATAAAAAGATATGAACAACGAGTACAAAGTTTCATAAAATTCATTTCCCACACACGACAAAAAATTAAGAGTGATAATTTACAGTACAAAGAATTAACACTAAAACTACCAAGATGATTAAAATTCCGAGTGTTTTGATATTATATCAAATTGATATAAGAGTTCTGTCATGTAAAAACTAAATTATTTAATCATCTTTATCAACTCTTGATTTCTCTTCTTCTAAATTTCTTATAGAGTATATTAACTTCCTGCAATGATGTGTGGCACACATCGGTACGCGGTAAATGGAATAGAACATTTTTAAGTATTCCAAAAATTGTTGAATTGAAAATATCAGTAGGCTACGTTGGAATTAATTCTATGCTATTAACATTGTGTTAACTTATACCGGTATATTGGAAATCAGTCGCAGATTATTATTCCAAAAATTAATTCTGACAATGTGAACGTAAGGCCTTCGGGTCCCTGATTTTGTTGAAACTTCACATACATGCAAAGTAAGTGAGCCCGAATTATAAATATTTCCTATTATGGGAGCAGACGGTCAATAGTTCTTAACCCCTTGCTGTGCCATTTATTTTGTGATTAAATGTGCAATGACTCTGAATTAATTACTAAAATAACAATCTAACCCCCAATTTCGGATATAGTAAATGACTTAACGTAATATTGAATAGCGTAGAATTAATTTTATTTTATCAGGACCCACTGATATTTGTAATTAAATAATTTTTAGAGCACTTCAAAATTGATTATTCCGTTTATCGCGTCACCAGTGCCACTCGTTATTGTACGGCAAGGGGTTAAGATATTTATAATCAAATTTAATCAGAATTGTACTTGAAATTTCACTTCCATTTCCAACCGAAGAAATACAGTAGTATATCAATTTTAATTTCTTCATACTTCATTTAGTTTTGAAGGGATAAAAACGAGAAAAAAAGATTTCAGATCTACCTTAATTGTAAGAGACGCGAACCTTAATATTTTGTATATAAATTTAGGACATTGCTACTACACCACGGCGCCCTTTAAGGTACCATTTAAGTGTGGCAATGAAACTTTAATTACAAATATTTTAAAAACTATTGAACGCCTGCCCTTATGATAGGGTATATTGATAATTACGACATTTTACTCTTTGAGTAAAGTTTCAACAGAATCAGCGACCTGAAGCTTTTGCGTGTTCCTTATGAGTTATTCTGTGTTCGGTCACAAAAGAAATCATAAGGCAAGGGGTTAAAATACAATAGACCGACAGTTCTACTATAAATAATCGCATCAAATCACTCAGTAAAGCACTGAATCATTCAACAATTCTCTCTTGGTTATTACAAACATTCAAAGTACCGTCTAAACCTAAACCATCCTCAAAGAATCGCCACAAAATTGAGCTCTCCACGTGGTAGACATGAGACTTCTTTGTTTCGTGCAGTCGGCTTGGCCATTCGTTTAACCCAGTTCATTGAGGAATCCTTCAGCGAGCCATGTTAAGAATTCGAAGCGCAAAACGTAGGTGTGCGTGGGTCGTTCCAGTATACATATCCGTCAAAGCGCATAAGTTTTTGAAGCGGAGCAAGAAAGAGAAAAAAATGATATTGCAGAGAGGGTGGGTGGGATTGAAAAAAGACGACAAATACGCTGAATGCAAGGAGAAGAAGAGATAGAAAATAAGAATGAGATAGGCAGGCAAGGAGAGTAGAAGGATAGAAGAGACAGAGAAAAGAAGAGAGAGAGAGACGATCTTATTTGACCCCGGGCCCATTGCGCGAGTTAGCGGACCGCCGCGATCAGTTGGGGTCACGCGAGTCGCCACCCCAATTCGCCTAATGGGGACAAATATCATAATTGCTGCTTCTTCTTCGCTAAGCATCCAAATAGATTGATGCTCTCTTGCTCGCTCTTTCTCGTAGTGTAACGACGCTCTCGTGTCTTGCAATACCGATTATTGGTCACGCTCTCATTGCCCTCGTCTCTCTGGGATGGAAAGACACGAAAACACGCTCTTATGGTGCACGTATCTTTATAGCTACGGTATGTAGTCTCTTTAGACTTCTTTTACTATTGCTTTTTTGCTATCTCTTTTTATATTATGCAAGAGGTACTCTGTGTTGGTTAATGTATGGATTTTGTAGAGAAGGTGCATTCCCGAGTAAAACTAAAAGACGGAAAAAAAACTGAAATAAGACTGGAAACAGGATTTTAGACGAATTTCGGACGGAAATAAGACGAAACAAATAATTGCCACTGAAAATTCTCTGAAAATGTACTGAAGACATATGCTATTGGGAAAATTCAAACGGAAATGAGACTGAAACAAGGCGGAAGAATTTTTCAGTTCCTTTTCTTATTTAATTTAGTATAATATTAAATTTATTTCAGCCAGTTTTCCGTCTAAATTCAGTGCTTAATGTACGATTAGATTTTAGTTTAGTTTCTGGATATTTTCAGATCGTTTTCAGTTTTTTATTTTCACCCGGGTTTCGATTGAATCTTTGATAATTCTAGGTTGATATCGGTATGGATAAATGTACAAGAATTGTGATTAACACTAAATCTACCATGTCGGTCAAGAGACCGGTGCTAAATTTTTTCTAAAAATTATTTAAATTGATAGGGTAACTGTGGAGTAAATATTCCACTTCTATCTTATAAAACTTAAATTAGTTAATTAATAATCTTTTCCATCTCCTCATATCCCTTTTTCTACAGTGGTTATTAAGTGTATCTAAATTTTAGTCGGTATAATGACGGTAGTTTTAGTGTTAATTCCATTGTGTTTTTTTGGGTTAAATGATTATGGTCATTTTATTATAGAATGCATAGTTTTAGATGGTTTCTGAAGGACAAAGGGTATGGTATTGACACTTATATATAATGCAGGAAAATCTTTACCAGTAAGAATCATCAATTAGCTTGTAAGTTTATAATCATCATACTGTTGTGTGAAAAATTCAAGACATTCGAGTTCAACGAAAATTTTATCTTAAATTTGTTAAAAAGAGAAGTTTTAATTTTGGACGTGCTTCATAATTCCTCCTTGTAAAATGCAAAGTTTAAAATAGTATTTTCACAAAACTATCACTACATATTTCGTATGAGGCAGAAATAAATGTTTCTCTAAGATAGTAATTATTCATTAAAATACGAAAGGCAATTAACAAGTTGATTAACGACTAGCAATATGCCAATCACTTAGTATATGTCATCTCAAAGTATCGAACCGAACAGTATCGCTAGTTCTACTTCTATAACATGTGATCTTAAATGTAGATCAAAAAGAAAAGCATATCTCACGCCATAAGACCGTCAGACTTCTGTTAAACTTCCTACCGTAATTTAATCGTGACACAAGTTATTATGTAAAGTACCAATGACATCCATACATTCTGTCCAATTATCAACGTCATTTAAATAACTATCAATCCCATCAACAATATGACAGTATTCTCCTGTCAGAACATGGACAAATCGGATGAAACCAACGTAGGCGAACATGCCGCAGATATCCATTTGACCCATTCCTCGACGGTATATTTATCCACCTAACTAAGGTCTGCGGTGTCAACACGAGTCAACAGTGGTCAATAAGCGATCAAGTGACCTCGCGGCCTACGCCGTGCACCCGAGAATTTCACTCTTCTTATTCTTCCCTTTAAGAAAAATAGCTCTTCATCCGTGTCGAGACTGCGGATTGGGCCTTTTCGTGGAAAGATCGAAACGGGATTCCTTAGGATTAATGGCCAGGCCTGGAAGAGGCAAATCCGTTTTGCCGCCGCAGGGTTTTAACCGGACGACTTAACCTCGCGGCACGGTGTCAACGGTTCACATTAATTCAGTCGAATTAATCGTCAGAGTCGTCGTAAGGCGCAACCCTGCTCTGTAGCACGGATTTATTGAATCAACCGGTGGAATGGTTCATCGGTTATGTCACTGACTCCCCGCCCTCTCCGTCTTTCCTTCAGAGACCTTCGTCTCTTCTCGCTTTTATTCGTGTAAAGAGATCCGCTTATTCTGCGTCGAATGCGCGACGTCTAGCGTCCACGACTGATCGTATCGTTTTCTTTTTAACCCTTTGCCGTACAATAATGACTGACACTCGTAAAGAGGGAAATTGGACAGGAAATTTTCAAGTTTTGCTACATTTATGGAATTGAAAGTAGAAGTGAGACGCAAAACGCTTAAATTATTTTTATTATATTATTCTATAATTCTGGGCGCTACTTATTAGCTACTCGGCGCCACCTTTTTGCAAAATTGTGCATTTACGAAGCTTCGTATTACATAGTATAGTTTTGGAACCAAGTGAGGTATTATAATGATATTGGTTTATGTCAATTTGTAGACATCCAGAAGTAAGTATATATTTGCAAAGGCAATTAATATTCTCTTTCTTATAGTTTTGTATAGTTTGATAAATTTCGCAGCATTCTTTCAGTCACATTGGGAATATTTAATTCATTGTTTAGTGTATTGTGTTCCGAAAGTGCGAAAAGTTATTACTAACTCACAAAATTATATTTACCAAAAGAATATCACTTTTTCAGTTTTCTCAGTTATTAAAGCAGAGATCTATCTGTAACACTCGACGCTTCAAATCGGACTGATTGTGAGTTCAGCTTTGAAAATCTTTTCTGCCAGTTTTAGACTTGTGTACTTATATTTATAAATTTCACCGTTCAGCACTAGGCATCCTTGCATACCAATCTTTCTTTTACAAACTCTCCTCATCTCCGTCGTGACCACACATCTCAGTTTTCTTCTGATATAAACCTT
The DNA here is from genome assembly GCA_910591515.1 of Cerceris rybyensis. Classification (NCBI taxonomy): domain Eukaryota; kingdom Metazoa; phylum Arthropoda; class Insecta; order Hymenoptera; family Crabronidae; genus Cerceris; species Cerceris rybyensis. Next base: position 1,535,045 of record OU342789.1, read on the forward strand.
CTGACATTTTTTTATATATCTTAATAAATGTATCACATTTTAGTTTGATTTCTTCTACTATTTCAGCAGCAAATTTCAAGGAAACATGCATATCTCAAAAAGTTGCACTAGCATAAGTAGCTTCCCCGTAATCACGAATAAACTTTAATGTCCCTCAGAAGGGACAACGGAGTGCAAATGATAGAGCTAAGTTATACGATACATCAGGAATCACTGATCCATTATTATTTTATCAATTTAAATTCGGAATTATCGCGGAGGCAGTTACCAAAGAAATCTTAATGGCAAGGAGTTAAGCAAATGGGTACAGTCGATTTTCACATTGTTGCTATTATAAGTCGCCAACGCAATAAAGTTACTTGGCTCGAGGTATGGAGTAAGGGGAGACTGTCCTCGTACCCCTTATTTCCATCACATCAGCTCTTGGAAACTAAGCTGGGCGAATGACAACCGAAACTAAACACTTATGTCGTCATTATGCGATTTTTCGGCCTGTCACGCATTCGAATCGAAACTACGTGAGGACGAGGAACGTTTCAATCCGTCGGGCGAAACTTACCCTTAGCGGACTAACGTCGCATATATGCGTTCCTCCTAAATCCAACATATCTTAATAAATTAAATAAGTACTTTGAGAAAGGAGGAATCAAGCGGCGGAAAATTTGATCGATTGGGTGTATTATGTTTATCGATATAGACGTAGAATATTTATTCTATGACTCTTATATAAACTTGGAGAATTTTTTGAAAAAATTGTGTACCAGTCATTTTGACTGGTTTGGTAGTTCTAGTGTTAAAGGAATTCATATATGTGGAACTTTGGTTCGATTTAGTAGAATTTTATTATAAAAATAAAAATAAAGTAACAAAACCCTTGATTTTCACAATTCTCACACGATTTTTCTCACAATTCTCTCAGAATTCTTCTTGTCACCTCGCTCTTTACATTCTGTTTTCTTTACCGTTGCCTACTTTTCACTTTCGTCTTTTAGAAAAATCCGCGGTCGCGTCGCTGCCGCGATCCGCTCGGTTCTCGTTTACGTGCGGCCCTACATATATGCGTTTGGCAAAAAAAAATTGATATAGCCGAAAGATTCATATAAGTGTCTTGGAGTGCTAAAAACAAAATTCACGTTTAAGCAGAAATGTGCTGGCAATTTGAAATGACTATTGTGGCAGCGGTTCGACCCCACGCCACGGTACGATTCACTTCGGACCGTCCCGTTCGCAAAGGGTTAAGACGTGACTTCTTTTGGCAGGCCAAGTATACCTGTGGGTTATGAATAGGGAGATTGATGCGTTACGTTAGTCGCTTCGTTGAAGACATCTCCATTTTTGTTGATATTCTTTTGTTTCAACATATTCGATGTCAGTGACTCAACATGTGGGGTATGCTTCATTATATTTACATATTACATGAACAACGTTATAGCTGACGGCTCTATGTGTGGATCATGTATGCACATATGGGGATTGGTTGATCTGTTTGTTACTAGCTAGAAATTAAGAAATTGGTAATTGAGTTAGTAAAATTTATAATGGGGTCCATAGAAAATAAATGTGGGACATGCACATTTATGAAAATTATATGGACACTTGTATATATACCTGACCACTGTGCGTTTGGATAGACAATCGTCGCTAGAAAAAGATATGTATCAAATATTTTTTCAAAAATAATATTTCTTGTAAGTTTCATCCCAATCGAATATCTCGGGAAGTAATCCTTGAATTGAGAAATTTTATTTTATATTTTGTTTGTATTTTTTCGCAAGAAATCATCACGTTTTCGCTTGTACAAGTTATTTGGCTTATTCCGATGAAACTGACAATGAGTTAGTGAAATTTACAATGAAATTAGAAAATAAATTTTACGATAACTTCATAATAATTGAAGTCAACCCTCTGAGTACAATGTTTTGCTGAAACTCTACGTAGATATTCTAACTGCTGCTGCGCTGACCACAAACATAATACAGATATGTGCTTAAAAAAGCATGTAATACCCTTAGCTTATTTCTTAAGAGACGTGAAACTCTCAATAGAAACCAAAAAGAACCCTCAAATTTTTTACTAGTATTTCTTAAAACTGTTCAAATTTAAAAAATAGTCCGCGATGAGAAACCTTTAAAAACCATTGCTTTATCACAATGAACGCCACCGATATTTCGCTAGTTTCACCTTGGTCGCTGGAGTAAAACTTTTTCTATTAAAATCACATCTTTGCAAAGCAGAAATCTTAAAGACACAAATACATATATACTTATTGTAAGCAGAACTTTATTTTTTTAACATGGCATATACCATTTTTAAACATGTGAATTATGAAATATGGGATTATTTGGAAATACTAAAATTTAAAAGTCATTTCATTGATTTCAGTGACACCGTTCACCAGTGACCCCCATGGTGTTCCACCTGTTAATAAGCGCTCAACAAAAAACTTCTTTTATGTCAATAATTTTTAACGAATAAATGAAAAACAAGAAACATCGATTTTTATCACGTACAAGATGAAAATATCAACAACTTCACTTACAGTAAAAAAAAACTCGATCACTTAATCACTTAAGAATTCTCTGCACCATAAACCAGGCATTTAAACGGAACCTCAATATCCATTATGTAAACACAACATTAACTATCAGTAAACCCCGATCGTAATGAGCTGTAATTCCTCGTGTTTTGCATATACGATCAGAGAGACACATGCCAGTTTCGTGATATAGGGACAGGGTTGGTGGCGAGGGCTTCAAAGAGTACCTTTGCGAAGAAGAGTCTCCGGGTGCAGCTGCGGTCTCCCACGACCCCATCGCCAATTCATCAATGATTCAGCCGAAGAAGAACGCTGGCCGTAACGATCGTCACGAAACCGTAAGCCGACAGACCACAACGGTGACAGTTTTTCTCAGAGTTCGTGTCGTCGAAGGCAAAGGAACCCGTCACGGAACTTCGATCATCGGATACTTTCTCGCTGGGAGAAAGGAACTCGTTTCGCGTGAGCATACCATACGTCCAGGTGGATGCTTATTATCTTATGTTGAGGGAATTTCAGTTTATATCTTTCTTTCTCAACTGTGCGTGTCTCCCTCTACGTGGATTTCCATAAAGAGTCGTAATTTATGGGAACGATGTTTTTTTTAATTTACTTGGATAGAATTTTTTTGTTTAATTACACTTGTTTTTGGTATGTTCTGCAGGAGTTTATAGCCTGATTAGAGCATATCAGACGACGAATTGGTAATATCTTGTTGTAACGAGGCTTCATGGTTTTTACTGTAGGTTTTTACAATGGTAATCAATACAAAAGTATTGGAGTTTCTATCCTCGGGATTATGGTTTATTGGGGACGAATTGCTTGAATTGTAGCGGCTACTGAAAATGTGCGTTAATGTGTTTTTATTCATTAATCAGTTAGCTGTGTTTGACGACTACACTCGTCATTCGTAAATGTTAGCGACCACTGGTTATTTAAATTTTAATTTTGGCGAAAACTAAAGAAAGTGACCCCAAAGGTAATTATCCTTGAGGCTTACCATTTGATAGGGCTCTTTGGAAAAACCCTTCCTGCAAAGTATCAACCCGCTACCCCTACCGTATGAGTAGTTATAGGGTCAAACGTACTTTACAGTTTTTGCCTGATTTCTCCCGTCTCGCTGGATAGAAAATTCTGAAAAAAATCACAGATATAATACTTAAAGGTGTGCATACTTTGGAATTTTTCCAGATTTTTTGTTTGGCAAATCGATGTCTAAAATATTAAAAAAGTTTATAAACATTAATTTTTTATTGAAAATATGAAATATCCACTTTTATATTTTTACAGTACTTACATAGTACCCTAATTATTAATGTTTAATTTTTTCATATTTTTAAGAGTAGTGGACGGCAGTTAAAAAAATTAAAAACCAACAATTGGTTATATTTTTAGCTAAATTATTAATGTGACCACGTTTATATTTTCACAATTTCTCAAGTCTGCTATAAATAATTAAATACAATTTTTTCAGATTTTTGTAACAGTGTATCATACTAAAAAAAATGAAACTAAAAAGTATAAATAATTTGAGATATATTTATGTTCATATCTCGATTTTCATGATCAATGCAGATGCTCACTATCAGAAGAAGTCGCCACGGTTAACTGGTTAACCCATTTGCATCATGTAACAAAATCAAAAATATATCTTTACTATCGAATTTGTTTATATTAATTTTAAGTATAAGAGTATTTCAAAAAGTGATATTACATTTTAATCAACGAATGTTGTATAAATAATTTAGGCTATTCGTATATACCGCTAGTCACTCACAAGGCGAATGCATAAACACGTTTCGGTGATGACAAATTCCGCGTATACCTATATACGCTTCTGATGCAAATGGATTAATGTAAGCGTTAGCTAGCGATAAATATAGTTCCTCGAAGCACGAAAGTAGACATACAAATATAGAAAATTCATATTTATAGAAGAATATTGAATATTTGGAATATTTCGAAGTAAAGTGTTATTTCTATTTCATTTATTCGATGCTCCATACACTTCTGAAAGTCATTAGTAACTACGGGAAAATAAAATTGAAGGATATAAGTATATAGTTAATTAACTGTAATTAGATTCACCGAAGAGAACTTTTATCTTTTACAGTCATGGATTATTACCACTATTTAACAATCTTCCTATTATTTAGGATAGTGTTAGCACTTGGCGTAATATTCATTTAAATCTCATGCATCTTCAGGAAAATAAAAGAAAGGTCTCGCATTAGAGATACCCTCTAAAGAAAAATCAAGTAGGGAAAAAGGTACCGATACCGGTAAGACTCGTTATCGCGGCAGTCATTAGATTTGTTATTGATAGGAAGCGCATTCGAGACGATCGAAACATTTTTCCAACTTTTATCTACTTATTCTTTACATAGTTCCGATCCTCGTTCTCGTCCAGTAAACCGGATCGGTCGAGCAGGACTACACCAAACCTCTCTTTTACGTTCAGGGCAGACCTGATCTGACCGAGCAAGATTTCTCTCCTCCCTTTTTGCGTAGGAGAACTTCGGCGACGCGATCGCGCATCCGCGATTCGATTTATTCCTCGGTGAAGTAGATCAGTGCTCATCCTACCGCGATGATCCTCTTTGGAGGATTCGGCAACCCGATTGTCAGCGGGTATGAGAACCAAGGTACCAATGCTGCCAATCAGGTCCGATTTTAACGGATCTCTTCCCTCGGACGAGCTTTCGAAAAGGAATGCAAAGAACGGATGGTTCGACCATTCGATGTCCTTAATTTGCTATAGAATGTATTAAGCCGGTGCATCAGAATTAATATTAACACTTAACGGTCGGGCCCCGTAAATTTACGTTTTTCCATTCTGACTTCTTACGACGGACCACGTAAAGTGTTTTTGTTTGAATTTTAGTACACTGCGTTAGTTTTTCAATTTATGTACATTGTGTTACTTTTGCATGGTACCTTTTACATGGTTACATGGTCAAGAAGACAAATCATTTTAGGACTTCCTCAACAAGATGACTGTCTGTTTCTCCCGATTCTGTTACTTAACATTAAATTTACAGAGCCAATTTGGCTCATTCAAAATTTGATTACTATGTGTATATAATATATCGGTTGATTAATTTTTTAATAATAAATCTTTCATTTAAATTGATTTGGAACTATTTTCTTTAGGAAAAAAACTTCAATTTTTTTGTATGAATCAATTTGGCTCACTTCTGAAAAATAAGTAGATCATCAATCCTAAATGTAGTGTTAATTTTGTAAATTGTTGCTAACAACGGTTTGTGACCACCGCTTGTTTCTTATTTATCAGCTCATAATATAAAACTTCTTTCTTAATCCATCAAATGCATAAGAACACTTCCTTAGTGTGTATATTCGATTTCGCAGTAAATATCGCAGGTTGGCCAGGATTTACCTAAGATTTTTTTCTTTTCGAATTATCATAAAGAATCCATGTCCTTAAAGTCAGCAGTACAAATTGATAAAAAATTGAGATCATATTTCTTAGCACATGTCCGTTGCAACCAGCAAGAGTTCGCCGGAAAGAATTCTTTTCTACACGTAATGGAAAAGAACATTAACAAATATTGGAAAAGAAGCATAAAAAATGTTGCTTTATGCAAAAAATGCTAAGGTAATTGCACTTGAAAAGGGTTGAAAAATATTGAAGAATAAGTTTTTAGTCACGATTTATGACAGTATGATCAGTAGACTGCGGATGTTTATGCAAATTTCGAGTTTCACAAATGCAGGTGAGACAGGAAAACCTATCTAGGGATTTATTGCACTCAATAAATATTACAACAAATACCATACTTTAGATATTTTAGATATATTTTTATATTATGTCCTTTTTGTATATTTTAGCCGTATTTAATTTGTCATAAATGCATAAAAATCCGCAGTCTAATGATCAGTTTTTAAACACGCAATGACATAGAGGTGAATGTCACAATTCAGCTCACATATATATCTTATCGTTTTGCAAGCCCTTTTATTGTTTTCATTCTTTGTGAGAGGAAGCATAACACTGTTTGACGAGTGTTAGTCGGTTGTATTTACATATATAAAAAAGGAAAACTGCTGGTCTTACGAGTTAACTCTGGCGCACTGAAGGAAAATCGTTTTTTTAAATCTGCCTTAAGTCGGGCGAGTACGATAAGAAGTCAATTGGTCTTGGATGTTTTTGGCATTTGAATGGAAAAGGTATCACAATTATTGACAATGGTAGAATTAAATTAAATATATTTTTATATGTGTTATGGGTAGTGTATGTATTTCTTATCATATTACAAGGTAGAAGTGTACGCAAAACAAACCAACAATGGACCATACTTAACATATTGAACATCATGAAGGTCACCGGTGACTGACGCTATTAAAGTCAATGAAATTTCACATGATTTTAAAATTGTAATATTTCCGAATTTTCTAATACATTTAGTATTTAAATGTTTTTATTGAAATGATAAAGCCCTCCTGACTGTATAACATTTGTATCTTTAAAGGTTTTGTTTAAAGTTTTTGCTTTGCAAAGATGGGATTTTAATAGGAAAATGATTACTTCAATAGAAATGATAAACGAGCGAAATGTCAGTAGCGTTCAACGTGTTAATAAAAAAGAGTTTTACTCCAATAAGAATGATGAAATTAACGAAATACTCTTGGTGTTCAAGATGGTAACGTTGAATCTATTAAGGTGGTTAAACTCCCGCAGAGTTTTTCAAATAACGTTACAGGCATCGTATTTTTTCTTCCACTTTTAATGCTCATCTTGCGGAATGTTAGCATTTAACCCTTTGCGGTCGGTGACTTTTCTGAATATTAAGAAATAATCATCTATTTGGCGATCCAAAACCAACCTTTTATCAGTAAATTAAACACAGATAAATTCTAATTAAGTTTTCTTTCAAGCCGCATATATGGGGCGTCCGTCCTCGAAGGGTTAAGAAAATAAATTTTCATCTATTACAACGGAGTCATTATATAAATATTCCCTTAATCTATTTGTACTTGTACTTTATAACTAATACTTGTACTTTCTCAAAGTTGCTAATAAGTGTCAACACTAAAAAATAACTCTATCAATAAAAAAACAGCTGTAAATCTCAAAACACCGACATCGTTAAAAGTATAAATACGAACGCTAAACTACACAAAGATAGGAATGTATAAGTGTATGAAAGAGTTAACAAACTGTCAGGTAAACCGGAAGGAGATCCAGTTCTCGGGCCCATTCTCAATTACATCTGTCGATGGTGGAGGGCAGTATATTCCCATATTACGAGATCGCCGATACCATGGAAAGAGCTTATCTTCCATGGTCCGCGATTTGCACAAGTCTATCTCGAAATCTTAATACCGGAATTCTTCAGTACACGTCGAATGGTCCCCGTTGGCCTTAGGCCCGTGTAAACACGCGGACTAGGGCCCCTCTTCGCCCCATAGACGCTTACACCTTTTCCTGGCTTTAGACTCGAGCGCGACTGTAAATACACGCCACTCGATGTATCAATGCCATCGATGCGACAATCCAAATATTTGCTAGTAAGATTAGCCACCCTCTGTGGGTCGCGACGTTTCCTGTTACTATTTTTCCCCGTTCCTCTACGTTCATACGAGTCCTAAAACGTGAGTTCTCGGCATCTGTCTTGAACCGTCCCTCTCTCACGATATCCCTCGTGTCCTGGGCTTTGTCTGTGAAGAGAGAAAAATTAATATGTTTTTTTTTTGGTGAATCGAATGTACTTAGCTCGTAAGTAAAACTTGAGTAGCAACTTTCGAGTATTCAATTATACGAAATTTTCGAATCTGTCGAAAACGTTTGTGTAAATAGGCTAAGAGAGAGCAACGAATTTGTGTATTTCTTATCCGTAACTGGATAATAAGTGTTCCCGATAGAAATAGAGTTTTTATGAATATAAAAAATATGAATATAATGAATATAATATATTATATTCTATTATATATTATATTAATATTATGAATATAAAAGATAGAAGAACCGAAAAAAAGATTTATTTGTTTATTTATTAGCACAAGGGCCACTCTGTCCCTGTGGCCAATGTGTAATATACTTTTTTAAGTCCGATTTTGACAAAAATGTATTTTAACTATTACATATTATAGTATTAAAGATTTCTGGAAAAAGGTACCTGCACCACTTTTAAATGTGAGCGGAAAGTAATGTCGTTCTTTTTTTACAGTAAATTCAAACAAATAAATTTGTAACAAGTTTTTATTTTCGATGAATGATGTAATCATCCTCGTTATCAACAACCGTTTTCCATTTACTTTGCAAATTTTCAATGCTGGAACGATAAAAATCAATTAGTTTTTGAGAAAAATATCTTGTAAAACGACTTTACTTTCCGGTCCCCCTAATATGATGACCTATTTGTCATTTAATAATGGCCAATAGTCATATATACTTTTGCAATTTTAAGTTACCCATACATGCATTAAAATCTAAGGGCTGTTCTGAACATTTTTTATACGGCTATTCACCCCTAAAATGGCCTCGGATCATTATATCAATTAATGCCATGTATGTATTTCGGATAATCGAGCTTTCTTTATACGTTATTCTCATTCGAAGCTATTTGAATTGCACCTAAAGCCAAGATTCCGGTTCAATTATACATGCGAAGCCGGTTTCGTCGTTGACGTTCAACTTTTTCCCGATTAGAGAGATAATAGTCACGTTAATCTTATGGGGCGATCTTATTGCTCGGCGCTAAAGCTGAGCAAGAACCAGGTGGTTTCTTGATGCTGCATCAAGAAAGGCCTCCGATTGAAAAGCTTGATGGAAATTCGGTAAAATCTCCGCGGAACCTCGACGGTACGCCGCCTGATCTTTCGACGATCAGCGGCTAAAACGATTTGCACGGAAAAGCAAACCAGTCAAAAGCGCGTAAAATGCGATCCCTCGACATTTTTGGACGAAGCGGTTCAAAAGGATTGCTGAACACTATCGTCGGCCGACCTCTTTGAGAGATTTCGCCTGAGAGAAGTTGGGACACCGCAAAGATTCGGTCGAGATTTCTTTACACTTTAAATCATGTAGTTAGTAGTAGTTGGTTGTATTAAATTCTATGGGACATTGGTAATTTCTTAAGGAGGATAACGTTGATGAATTTGTTATTATACATACTTCTGAACGGTAGACTTCAATTTGGCTAAATATCTTTGAACATTTGCTGCATACTTTTTGAACCTGGCGGTTGATGAGTTTCTTAAATTTTGTTAATTTAATTAATAATAGGTTTATTTACGTCATTATAGAGTAGATGATTTCTGTCTAGTTTCGTTCAGATTTGAATTAAAGGTTAACAGGAGAATTAATTCTTGAAATCAAAATTTCAATCTGATTTCTAATATTTTGTATAGATTAATTCAATATTAATTGTATACAAATAATTTCATCGTCTGGTGACCGACCGATAATTTAAATTTAATAGTTTTCGGGAGACTTCAAAATTTCTTATTTCATTTACGACGTCACGAGTATCACACGAGATTTTAAGCTAAGGGATTAATATGACTGCATCGAGCATTTGTTTATTTGACTAATAATTGACTTATAATTCTTTTTTCAATCTGTAAGACAATTTTTATTTCTTCCACAACAATACCATTCTTAATATATATTATTATATGTTCTTAATAAAATTCAATATTCAAATCTTAACAAATACTTTTAATAAAATTTTCGTGCATAGAAGAAATCCTCAAATATTACAACAAAAATGTTAGTTTTTCTCCAAGTGTATCAAAAATAGCAAACCTCTACCTTTAATTTTCCAATAAGTACACCACAACCGTTACTTTCATTTAAAACCTAAATCTTCGTTCTAAGCAGGTTAGTTAATCTCATTATCCTGCGAGTATCATGCGGCAAAGATCTCGGATAATCTGAATCCAAAAGCACTTGGATTTACATGACCGTAAAGGTCGGCCATTCGATTTTTCAGGAACTAATTTGTCCTGTGAATACGGTCGGTATCGCATTGTTGCAATACGAAGGAAAGTGGATACGTGTAATCGTTTCTTCGTCGACGTTAACAGCTGTCACTGTTTGTTGGTTTGCGCCGGGGATTATTCGAAAATAGATCGCAGGGAGACCACGTTGAAACGTAACACCGGCCGTAATCCGTATTAATGATTATGCCCTAAGAACGAGTACGTCGTAGGTTCTGCAATGTGTGTGTTGTTGCGGATTCGAAAGGTCACATGTGTGCTAGAATTGCATAGCGATTGCGGTACATGTATCGAGAATGAAAATGTAGAAACGATTTATTTTATATGCATACTATTTGACAAAAGTAGGTGGAGATTTATCGTTTTTATACGATCAGAGGTGATAATATATAACATAGGCAGTTTATGGTATTGTGCGTTATTATTTAATTATGTTTTTGAAAAATTATATCATGGATATATGTTATAACTTTACGATAATACTTGAAATGTATTGTATTATACTATAGAGTATTTTTTTTAGAGATATGGAACTTCAAAATGAAATAAAACACATAAAAACTATGGTTATGGTCATGGTTATGATTTTATTCCAATTACATTGGTTTGGCAACTAAGTGATTGCGTATTTTAAATGAAAAGGAAAATTCAAAATTGTTGCTTATAAATATTACTTTATCAATTAGGTATTGTCCGTTTTTGTCGATGAGCTTTTGCCATCTTTCAGGCAGTTGCATAATTCCATGTTCATAAAACTTCTGGTTTTGCCAGCAAAAAAATGAATTAGATGTGATTTTACATCACGAAGGTCATTGAAAATTTTACCATTTAAGAAGGTCTGCATGGAACGAAATATGTAAATGTTAATCTGAAGGCGCAAGGTCAGGGCTATATAACACATCCCAACCTAGTTCCAATAATTTTTGGCGAGTGGCCAAAGATGTGTGTAGCTTTGCATTATCATGATAGAAAACAATACACTTACGATTTGCCAATTCTGACCGCTTTTCTTGAATTTCATCGCTCAATTTGGCGAGTTGTTGAACATACACGTCTGAATTAATCGTCTGGTTTCTTGGTGGAAGTTCAAAGTGCAAAATCCCTTTATAATCCCACCAAACTGACAGCATAATCTTTTTTTTGGTGAATCTCAGCTTTTGGTGTCGTTTGAGCTGGTTCATCTTGCATCACCCACGATCTTTTCCGATTAGCGTTGTTATAAATTATCCACTTTTCGTCGTCAGTAATCAGTCGTCTTAGAAATGGAACAACTTCGTTACGTTTCAATGCGTTGCGTCAAGTGAATTTCCTTAAGCTGACGAGGGACCCATAAATCGAGTTTCTTGACATAGTCAAGCTGTTTTAATTTTTTTGAATGCATGTATGCGATACATTGAGCTTCTGTGCAATTTCACGTGTTGTGCTATGACGATCTGAATCGATAATAGCCTTGATATGAGTTTCATCAACTTCAACTGGGCGGCCAGATCGTTGCGCATTTTTCAGTGAAAAATCATCAGAACGGAATTTGGCAAACCAATTTTGACACTGCCTCTCTTTCAAGGCTTCATTCCCGTATACGGCACATAACTACTTGTGTGCTTGCGATTCGTTCTTGCCTTTTCGGAAATAATACAGTAAAATATGTCTGAAATTCCCGTCTTGTTCTTCCATTTTTCAATTGAGATAAAAACAGAACTAAATAACTAATAGATACAATTTTTTTACTAAATTAAAGGTGGAAGTCCAAACAATCAGAAAACAATATGGGTTAGGTGCTTTCAACACGTTGATAAACCAAAAGAACGAGCTAAAACTATTTATTGACAAAATCCGCAATCACTTAGTTGCCAACCAAATAACACTATGACATTTGTGTTAAAAAATCATTTCTGCCCCAATGAAGTGCAATCTTGAAGTACAATTTTCGACCACTGTTTCGAGTAGTTGTGGCCATATATTCGCGATAACACGGCTAATGTCGATTTCGAAGTGGTCCATAGTTTGTGGTTCATCAGCATACACTGTTGGATACCAACTCAATTCATGTTTTCTCAAACTCGCTATCTTCTCTGACCATAAGATATTAGCTCCAAATACTACTCAACGTGATTCAAGGTCCAAAAGGGAACTATTACTCATCCTCGATTCCGTCATCGCTTTTCCTTCGAAAATATGTTTTCAAGACCTTTGGTCTTACAATTAGTGAAAGTCAATGAAAAAGCGATCGCCCTTTTGGAACCTTAGTCACAATAAGTCGGGTCATCCAAACCTCCCACCACACTAGTTTAAGGTCTTTAAAAGGTTAGTCCTGTCCCGAAATCATCCGAATTTTGTACCGAATCGCTGACAGTCGGCATCTCGCGACGACGTCACCCTTGAATTGTTGCAACTCCGAGTGCGCAATAGTTCTTTCTAAATAAAGTGTTGTTAATCACGCACGGCATACAGAATAAAATTGGTGTCAGAAGTGGGATACAACAACACTAGCGACTTTACATATCCCCACAGAAAATAATTCAGAGGTGTGATATCACACGATCATGGAGGCCAATGCACTGGCTCAATTCGCAAAATTATGCGCTCGTTGAAAGTTTTCTGCAGTGAATTTATTCTGTCGCGCGATGTGTGGCATGTTGCGCCGTCTTGTTGAAACCAAAGCTCTTTCTCATTAATGCCGCGCAATTGCAGAACGAAAAGATTGGTAAATATTGACCTATGAGCTGGTGTAATCATTAGCCCATGTTTCTTCGAAGACGGCCAAAACGTTACACTTAATGGAAGCGCTATAGATCAATGATTACCGACTCCTTCGTTCCCGAATTTCATGATATTAATGTGGAAGAGCTCTGGTTTCAGCAAGACGATGCAGCATGCCATACATTGAGCGAAACAAACAATTTGTTGAAAGAAACGTTTGATAATCGCATAAATTTACATGGTCGAAAACTGAACCTCGAGATTGCGCTTCATTGGACCCACCTGCGGCTCCAAAAATCATTTTTAAACACAAATGGCAAAATATTATGATTTGAATGAAAGCAAAACCATGTCTATAACCATGGTTTTTATTTCACTTTAAAGTTTCAACCTCTAAGAGAACACTCCGTATTATTATACTGAAAGCGTTTCAACTGGTGGATTTTATAATTTTTGAAATATTATAAAAGTATGTTTCATAACTGTATTCAGCGAAAACGTTTAAAATTTATCGTTAAAATATACAAGCTATTAGACTTTAGAGAAAGGTGCTGTAAAAAATTTGTGTTAGAACTCAACGGGAAGGTTTGGTGTTTCTGGTGTTTTCGTCTGGCCCAACAGTTCAAAGTAGAGAATCTTATTAAATTATCAACATTTTTGTAGTACTAGTGAATAGCCATCTTATACTGGAAAGTAGAAAATACTCTGAAACTTCCAATTAACGAACTAAAAGTACGAATAAAAATAAGCGAAATATATTGCTGAATGATGCAACAACATCGAACGTTCATGTAAATATGCGAACAACAGTAATCGTAGATTGAACAATTACTCGTAACAGGGTAATACGATAGGAGATTATAAAACAATCGTTATTATCCTATTAGGAGAATAATCGTCCAACTTAAAGTTGTGGATATGAAAACGTAATAGAACAAAAGAAATGAAACGAAAAACTTTAATCAGAATTGTTCTTCAATAGCTGAGGATTAACCAGACAAAAGCCAATCTTGATGGGTTTGCGAGGCAGGGTTTCGAAGAACCATAAAAGGCGCTATCAAATTTCGAATCAGTCAGTTTTATCTTTTTCCCTTATTTGTCCTCGTTGTCAGTCCAGAAGGGTTAAATCCTTCAGGCGTGACCCTTGTCCTTCTATGCAGGAGAGCCAGCTTCCGCTTCCGGATTGGCGCGTGAGCCAGGAGGACTTTGAAGAGGGTATAGGTTGTCGCGGTACCACTTAGGCACGTGGTGCTCTCTCAAGGACCTTTGAAGTTCCGTTACTCCTTCTGTGAAGATACAGAACCCTCCGTCTAGGACGACTTACTGTAAAAAAATTTTTCCATGACTTTCAATGAAATGGGTGGAGCGACAACGAGCTAGTAGGAGAGGATAATAATACGTTTAGTAAAGATAACAAATTTTGATTAACTTACGTTTGAAAAATTCACCCCTGCTTTGTGCAGAAGAAGAAAAATTAATTGTAAGGCTAGAATTAATACTACAGGATAGTAAGGTAGCTGATGAAGATACAATGTTCTAAAGGATTTCTCACTTATGAACCAAATAGAGGTACTAATGTGTAGGTAAGTCGGCCAGATAATAAAGTCTGCGTTAGGTAAAATGTAATAAACATTTTTATTAATAAAAAATTAATAAAGTGATTGGTAAAGATGGAACATAGCAGTGTGCAATATAATGTTGTTACGCAGAGTAGAGGAGAGTCGGATATATTGTACCATTTTTCAGTTTCAGCAAAATATCTCGTTTTGATATTAATTAAGACAAACTATTTATCCAATGCCACATAGTGTAGAGCCTCGTTTAACTTATACCGCAAAATCAACACCATACTCATAACCGATTCCTCAAAATATTCATTTTTCTAAAGGCTTTCCGTTGGAACAATCTACCCGACCAGTCGGTTTAATTGTACCACAGGTTAGGTAAATTGTACCACAAATTGTTAAGGGACTTCCAAACATGGTAAATGATTAATTATTAAATAAAATGGTTTTAATAATACACAATATTCTTCATTACAATATTTTAATTATTATTGAAAAAGTGCTAACAAAAATTAAATCAATATTTCTTCAATAAGTAACATTCATAATTATGAAGAAAAAATTAAACAAAAGTATCAAAAACGAAAGAAATTTAAACATTTATCAAACTTAAATACCTACTTATAAAATTAAATGATTGCTTTTATGAAAACGAAATAAACCATTTTTACTTAAAATTATTATTTGGTCAATTACTAGTTATTTATTATAATTGTTTTGTACTAAGATCGAATTCTTTATTATCTTTTAACCTGTTTTAGTTCAAACAATTGTCGCAAACATTTGGAATCGATATACAAGTTTCGTCTTGTTGAGTAAATTGTACCAGTACAATTAAGACAACTACTGGTGGTACGATTTATCGAACTAAGAGATTTAAAAAATATATATTTGTCACAAAATGATCACAAAACCTAATACGTTCGTTACTTTATAGTTTGAGAGGTGATTATAGACCTGTCCAATAAAAAAATATAGCAAAATTCTAACTTACCATTTTACTGAGTAATGTCCTTAAGTACACGCGTCAAAATTTACATCAAACACTAACAAAAACGTTTTTTTTCTCTCAAACTGAATGCACTTGCCGGATGCCGTTACAAAACGAAAAGTAATTGTGGGTGCTGTCAGTGCTTAGTTTCGTGTTGCCAGGAAAGAAAAATAGTGGCATTTAGTAGGAAATTTTAAGGTGGTACAATATACTAGACTTTCCCCTATAATATAATATTGCTATATAAAAATATCCCAGAGCTGACAGAAGATTTTGAACATGGGCCAACAGATTGCGAACCTTATCTGTTTGCCGAACACAGCGAATGATTTTATTTATTGTTACGTATGGAACACCCAATGTTATGGGATATATTATGGAACACGACAATTGTTATAAATATTGGAAAACAGACTCTACGGTCGGACGTCCTTGCCATTGGACATGTGGCAAATAAAGGTTAACAGTGTGGTAAAAGAGTCTATTTGCTATGTCCATAACGGCGTTATGTATACGGCCAACGCACAGTGTGTAATTTTGCCGTTCTAGCTGGACAAAAATATTTCTTGAAAGGAATTATGGTTTTCCTTACTTTTAATGACTTTTCTACTAGTAAACAACATAATATTTTACTTAGCGTTAATAATAATATAAGTTTCAACAGTTATTTAATATTTATACGTAAAATAAGAAACTCTCAATTTTAAAAATTTGTTGCATTTTAATCGTAAGGCTTATTTTAATCTTTTTTCTGTAAAATGATTCTGTAAACTCCACCAATTGTAACAAAGCATATCATTTTAATGTTGTAAAGACTTAAATATGTTTAAATAATGTTCAAATCGGAACAACGTCCAAAATGCCGCAATCTTATTGAATATTTTCCGATTTACTGTAAAAATTAAATGTCCAGGCAAAACCTAATAACAGGAAGCGATGGGGCAGACATTTTTCTTAAGGAAAGCAGAAAGAATTGCAATATAAATTTTAAAATGAAATATTTAAAAACTTCTGCGCGTCATTTTTCTTGGGTTTTGTGAGCGAACGAAATTACGTGGATTCCTCGCGTAAGTCCGTGCGGAATAAAACAATAAAGACGTAACAGATGTCATCATTAGTCATCAATAACCTTTTGCATTTTCAACTGTTCATATCTTTAGCTTTAAACACCCAAAATTGCAAAAGTCTTAAAAACAGTACACTTTGTCAAAACATAAATAACTTTCTGAAGAGAAACCGAAATTTAGAGTTTGCGCGTAATAAAACAATAAAAAAGTAACAATTTGTCTGAAACGGGTCTTTGAATTTTCAATTGTTTATGCCTTTAGCTTTGAACACGCAAAATTGCAAAAGTGTAATTAATAGTAATGTATGTTAAAAGTCTACATAAATCTCGGAACTGAACTTAAATTACATGTTAATTGTTAAAGCGGATTAAAATGGTAGTAGAAGGTCGTTTAGAAAAATAAAAAATTGTAAACATATCCCAAATAAGTGGAGATAACAATACATATACACAAAGTCCATTTTACCCTTTCGTTACAAAACAATTGTCGAAAATGTCTAAGCCATGACACGAGCGTGTAAAAGCATTCTACGTAAAGTATAACTTTGAGGCCTTTTAATTAATTATTACAGATTAATTTTTTTAATAATTTTTACATTTTCTGTTTTTATGAACATTCTACTATCAATTTCCAATAAAATTTTATTCATCTGGACCATTACGAAAGTTGTCATTTATCCAGCTAGATCGGCGAAATTACAAACTGTGCGACGTGTAATAATATCAATGATTACATTAACGATAAACGATTTTATGATCTAGACCAGTGACGGAGAACCTTTTTTGATTAATGGGTCAAATGTTCACTACTTTTAGTATTAGGTCGTGGGTCGTTAGTATTAGGGAGGATGGTTAAAAACTAATTTTTTTGGTTCCCAAATACCCAATGTCCCCACGGAAATATTATTTTTTTAATTCGATAGTAGATATGTATACTTTATTTTTTAAATATTCTTAATTGTTTATTCTTCCTTTTATGATATAAAAAGTAGGTTTATAAATATCAACGTATGGGTCATTTAAACAACCTGCGTGCGTCAGTGTCTGACCCGCGGGCCAAAGGTTCGCCACCACTGGTCTAGACTTTACAATAGACTTGCAATAAACTAAACGCAGATATTACTGAAATATAAAATATTTACAACATTAATGCTTTTCGATGCAAATTAATGGAATTATATATTAATCGATAGATATTTTATTTCTCAACAAAAGATCACAGGCAACCAAATGCCCTTGCAACTTCTACTGGCATAAAGCTCTACCATGGTTTACTTGAATAGAGGGCTTAAAAAATAACATTGCGAAACGTGTTTGCAAAAATCGTAGGACATACGGCAGTCCCAGTGACACACGTTCGCCAAAGAGCAAACTGTTTTTGTTGTGCACGCGTCAGAGAAATCACTGCTATGCGTTGCGCTACCTGAAAAAATAATAGTGAAACTAATTATGTAAATCCAAGTCGTTAGGCCGTGTCGTGAGAGAGCGACAGTACAGCCGGGCAAAGAGTCGGCTGCCTTATCAAAATACTCGAGAAAAGAACGTGCCGAGAGCACGTACCGCATGTACCACGTGTTATGCCACTAAACCTCGTCTTGGCCAAACTTGGACGGTTTGTTTGAGAAACTGCTACAGCTAAGCTTAACACTCTGTGACGAATCATGAGAATAATAGAAAATGAGATGGTCTTTCAAGTAACAGGGGGATTGGCCCATTCACTGTTAGAAAAATTAAGCAAATATCGCATTATCAACATTTGGGGGAAGTACATCGAGATCTTCTAATTACACGTCAATTAATTAGAAATGTAATCTTACAGATAACGGTACCAAGAAAATTTGGTTCTGTTAACTAACTGTCCACTTTTTCCAATTATTGCTAGCTTAACACGAAATATACGGATGTTGATATACCTATTTTTCTGAAGTGAGCCAATTTGACTCATACAAGAAAATTGAAGTTTTTTGCAAAGAAAATAGTTCCAATTCAATTTAAATGAAAGAATTATTATTAAAAAATTAACCAACCAATATATTATACATATAGTAACGAAATTGTTAATGAGCCAAGTTGGCTCCGTAAATCTAGTGTTAATAATTCAATGTTATACAGCATACTATAAAATGTCTCGTGACTATCAGAGAACAAATTAATTTCTGTTATAATAGTGGCAGTGTACAATTATTGTGCAGATTTGCGATTCCAGTTTCCAGCACTTCTAACTTTTTCCAAAAAATTTTGTTATTTTACAATGTTGACACAAATAACTTTCATAATACTTTTACAATGTCCTAAAAGCTTATAGATCCCTTTCCTGTAAGATTCGGAGATATTATTTGCAACAAATAAATTAATTGCCGTTTTGACCTCGGTGACGAACATTTTTTAAATTCTTATTCGCAATGAAAATTATTAACGATAAAAAGAGATGGTAAACCGATGGAAACAGATCAGGTCTATAAATGGATCAATATCCAACCGTGAGAGCAAGTTGTATATTGTGAGTCCCATAGCATTTATTCTGCTCTGCTAAACAACGCGATATCTATCGGTTGCAACATTTTAGTGACACCTGGTGATTTCTATCTCTTTCTGGCTGTGGATTCATCTCATCCAAATACTGTCTGGACATCTTATTTGTGGGTTTAAAGGCATGCATTACTACTAATGCATGTACAGGCTCATGCTCTAGCGATTCAATGCCTTTCTAAAATTGCTTAAATAATTTTTACAATGTCCTTTCACTAACAATGCCTTCACCACACACGCTGTAAATGCGTTTTGCTGCATTTACTCTTAAATTCCCAAGTTTGAACTCATAAAGCAAAAAGTCATGAAATTTAAATTGTTCGTTATCTATCTTTAATTTCACATATAAATCATGAAATTCTTAATCAGTTGAAAGTTGCACATCATGTATACCAATAACATAATCGTAACATTCTATTGATGCCCATTTTACGCATGACAAGAGCACATTTTTAGCAACATTTTAATTAAAATGAATTGCGAAAACGAAAACCGCACGAGCTTTTCCCGGTACCCTTTGCTCTCGGAGCCATATCTGACGTTATATATTAGCTGCTTAGCGGTACATTACTATTTGTTATCTTGTGTTATTTCAATCGAAAAATTCAGGTAAACATACATTTCATAAAGTGTTGCGGTACAATAAGTTCATCCTCTGTAATCAGTAATAAATTCGAAGATTCCCTAAGAGGGGGCAACCGAATAATATGGTAGACTTACGATATCCCCTCAAATGGGACATCGAAGTGCAAAAGTCTAATATATTGGAAAGTGAAGAAAGTTGTAACCTTCCTCCTTACAACGATCTCTCTTCACTAACTGTACTATATCACAGCGCGTATTAATTAGTACTAAATCTACCACGGCGGTCAAAATGTCTCCTCCAAAATTTTTTGACAATATTACTTATTATTCTACGTCTATATTGAAGACTATAAGCGATTGAATCGATCAAGTTTTCTGCCGCTCTCTTTATTTCATTCAAACATAGTTATTTAACAATTTTAAATAAGGTAAAAGCACCAGTAGTTGACACTTCTTCAAAAAATGTAAATAAATAAGGAAACCACAAGCTGGAATTAATCAAACCTTATCAGTTTGTATAGTATCGTCGTTCACCGGCTTCATTGCGAACTATTGTTCATAATCCACCATTGAGAAGTGTCATAGCGAACCGGTTAATCAAACCCGTGCTCGGCTCTCACGATTTTTAGGTGTTTTCTTATATGAATCAATCGCTAACGACTTGGTTGAAATGTAAGTCTTGTAAGTTTGTATTATTTAATCATTGCAGATAAAATGGCATTCGTTTATGTTGTTTGAATCTTAAAAAAGGGGTTGTGTATTAAAATTTGCAACAAAGAATTCTAAATTGCCGAAATTCACCCTGTGTCAACTATTGGAACTTGTAATTGTCTGTTATTCAATAGTTGACATAGGGGAATATGTTTTATTTCCTTATGAAAAAGAGTTGTTCTGCAAGAGATTTCAGAAGTGGCAAAATGGCCGGAAAAAATGGATAAGCCCGATTATGAATGGGAAGCTGTGGTGTTTCGTATCAACGAAACCATTAAACCGAGCAGAACCAGAAACATGTGTTCAGTTACCGAACTAAGTTAGATTTTTTAAGGAAGTAACTTCTAATTATTAAATATTTTTTTTGTAAACTTACCCAAGAATAATCTTTTTTAAACATTCAATAAATTCCTGTATTCATATACTACCAAGGCTAGTTCATTAATTGGTTTTTCTCCCTATGTCAACTACTAAATCTTTCGTTTTTGCTCGGTGTCAACTATTGAATCAAATTTTACTCTTAGAAGAAAAAATTGCAACCGCCAGCAGGAATGAATACTTGTCGTAATATAACAGAAGAATAGTTTGTGCATCAACTACTAATCATCAATTTTCCATAAAGTGAACATAGCCTGAGTTATGTAAACAAATAGTAAAAAAATTCCTTAAAGTGTCAATTACTGGCCCCATTACCTTATATTGAATTAATTGTCGGTAGACCCAGTCTTAAAGGAACTTCGGAGTATGTCATAACGTTTTCCAAGGTCCTTGTTATCTCAAGGAAATCGAGAATTTTCTGAATCGAAGTATCAGCTATTGATAGTTCCACGAATCACGATGGATCCTGATGAATCGTGGAGCAGAAGGCAGTTAATAGGGAACGAGGGAGCCCCCATTGAGCGGGAACCGACACCTGGATGATTGTGAGCGGTGAACGCACACGATACGCTGCGGGACTCGAACGGCAGGCCAAGTGCGTAATGATGCCCTCCTTCGCCATAAAATCGCCTCTTTCGACACCATGGAATTAGACGATCGATTAAAAGTTTTCGAGTGTTAATTAAAAGTGAAGGCATAACGATACCCCACCACAACTGAATTTGGTTGTGATGCTGTCCTTTTATGTTATAAGCACCTACGTAGAGAAATTATTTTATTCTTTTCAATCCTTTTGATCGCAATCTTGGAGAACTGGTTCAGATGAGATAAGTATAAGAGAGTTAGGACCAATTAATATTGGATTTAATTGGGTGACTTGGAAAACTGCTATTTTGCGTTCAAAGATTCTAAAATCGCTTAACCGTAGCGGAGTCCTTGTAGATATTGTTTAATTGTCGTTTCATACGTTGGATAAGACTATAAAATTCGTTAAAATATGAGTGTGTTCGAATTCACCAACGGAAGAAAGAAATTTGTAATAATTGTAAGTTAGTTTTGACTTTGTACCATTTCGATTTCCTTCTAGGTAGAAATGATAAAAATATCTATATAAATGAACTTAGAAACATGAATCACAGAATGTTGTAATAAATCTCGATTCCTTATAAAAGGGACTATATAATACATAAAGGATTAAATCCGTCTTCCTACTAAGCTCTTTCAGAAATACAAATTATTATTACGTTTCAAACAACGCATCTCCTATCTCACGTTCATACGACTACTCTTCATCTTTACGGCGTACAAAGAACATATTTAAAGTTTCGCCATATATTTTCAAAATACCTCGTAGTTGACGTCGTTAAACCTACCATAGTAATTGCGTTATCGTCAAACTTAGCAAAAGGAAGATAGAAAGTGCAATACCTCGAAGCTGCATTAACATGTCTGTATTTATAGTCTTCGGTGGCGAATAGTGTCTGCAATTCGCCCGGTCATTAATCGTCCGCTTAAGCTCCAGCATAATTGCATTCTCGCTGGTATCAAGCCCGTGCAACTTAATTGCATCGCGCGTAGAAAGTTGCGCGTGCGCGGTAGCGGGAATGCACCGGATGCTGTTTCGTCTCCGAGAAAAATGTAGTGACCATGGGGGCCAAGAGGATGGAGATCCGCTAGTCATGCGTTCTAATTAAGATCTCACGAATCAACAACACGCGATCCGATTCAGCTTTGCCGGGCGATACGATTCATTCTTGATAATATAATAATTTTAAGGAGAATTTATAGCTATTATTTAATTACACCTGCGCTCCTATGCGGATGTAATCTAGGAGATTTTCATAAATAGTAGAATGGTCTGCTTCTTCGTGAATATATTTGATACTCTGTGAAATACTGTTTATCCTGATTAATTATTACTTGACAATGGCTTTCTTGTAATTTACTATCTATATGGCAATTTCCTATACCACACTTGATGATTATTTCGAGAAGAGGAATCCTTACTTATTTATGTGACCTTGAAGTACATTGGCAAAACTTTCCAACGATATATCCATATTATTTTCTTCCTTTCAATGAGAAACTTAATTTCTTTTTCTTTTTCTTTGATTTTTTTTTATGGCATTATACTCGAGTATGTATACACTTTAGTAGCTGGAATTTTGGTTTGTCTGACAACCTTCTTCATTAAGGGTCATCCATTTTTTATGAATTACCTATTCATATGACTTCACAAAGGAGTCATTCATATGATTCTCTAAATCTTTTGGTTTCGCTTAAATTTACTACCTCTTGATTGCAGACGCCTTATGTTTGATCTGATGTTTGCTCATAAGATCCTGGACGGATCCATAAACTGTCCTGAGATAATATCACTTATGAACATCAACGTACCTAGACCTTTCAGCAGGCATTACATGCTTTTAAACCAAAAATATCATTGTACACAATACGGATCTCATAGCTGCGTTAGTAGGTTAACTATCAATGTAAACCGATTCTGCAAGGATCTTAACTTTTTTGGACTGCTCTCGACGTTTAAGCTCAATGTCCTCATTCTTCTTACCAAATGATCCAATCTATTCTTACTCCTTCATCCCTTCCCATATTCCTTACTCCTGTAGTTTTTCTGTTTCCTATTTCATCTATTTTTATCTATTTTATGTTACCTAATTTTAAGCTATTGTTTTCTTTGCCTTATATATATATATATACTGATTTGTTATTATCTTTGTCGTACACTAAAGGCATATTGCTCGTTGGTCAATAAATAATAATAATAATAAATCAATCTTTCTATTCTTATTTTAAAGAATAATCTTGACTTTTTACGTAGGAGTATTGACATTAGTTCAGAGTAAATAAGTTATTAAACACCGATACCCGGAAGGCAACACTTTCACCGTTTTGTTATAATTCACAAAAATAAGTGATTCTTAATGTCAATAGAAATTGAGGCATAGAATCGAATAAAAAGTGGGAAAAATTTCTTTATAACTGTCAAAATATTGTTCACTTCACATAATGATGTTCACAGTATAGTTTAACCCTTTCGCTACGGCGCGCCGCGCCGAAAATGCGAACAGTAAGCGCGCGCAGTCTTCAGCATTCAGGGCTAAATCTTTTGTCTAAAAAACGATGTTGTGACATTGTGTTTAGAAGCAAAATCATTTGTGTTCATAACAATGTATTCATAATTTTTTCATGAACGTATTTTTGGTGTCTATATTCACCCGTAGTAACGAAAGGGTTAACCTAAAAAACATAGTTTAAAGTCGCTGAGGTTTCGTAGGAACCTCCCATTTTCTATATCTACTTTGTTTTCCTTATAGATACACGATCATAAGTAAAGCTTTTCAAATCGATTCAACATAATTTCAATGAGTTAATTAATTAGTCAATGAAATTCAACGGTTAATAGTAAAATTTGAAACCCCTTTTAATTTATAATCTAATTTTAATAAAGACTACGGAAGTTTTTCAGGTAAATCGCAAAGATTTTAGTTTATATCTCTGCGAGAATAGTCAATCAAGAATATATCTATTAGTCTCCAAGCCAATGAAGTCACTTGGCTTAACCCTTTCGCTTCGAGCGCCGGATATATCCGGCATCCGCGCGACGACTTGTGCATACGAGTGGCGGATATATCCGGCATCTATAATATATCCTGTGTATATAAGTACCATCTGTGGCAATGATGAATGTATAAATAATTTCATTTTAAAAATGTAAAGAGTGCTATATTAGATTCTATGCTATATTAGTGCTATATTAGAGCAAAAATTGTTTTATTAAGCATAGTAATTATTTAAGACTTACAATTAGAAGAACGTACCTATATACAAAAATCACGCGCACTGTGCACATTTCTGGCGCATGCTTCCGTTCGGTGATGACACTTCGGCGGGCTGGACTGCCGAAGCGAAAGGGTTAAGGCACAGGGTAAGGGGAGACTGAGAAATCTGAGATCAGCGAATGACAACCAAAAGCTAAAAACTTATTTCGTCGTTAACCCTCTAATCGCGGGCGACGTGAAAAACGCGTTATGCTTGTCTTGTAAAATTTTGCGGGCCACGCTGTTACCACGTCGCACCTATTTTTTAGGCATCTGTATCTCGGGAAACGCTTATTCCCCGTCTAATACGTTTCTCGTCAGGCATACAAAATGCGGGAGAATCTAAACCAATCGCATAATCGACTGACTAATGGTTAGCCGTTACTAAAATACATAAAATGTGCCCGCGGTTAGAGGGTTAAGCGCTTTTTGGGCGAATCACGCATTAGAATGGAAAATATTTGAGGAGAGAGAATGATGGACGAGAGATTAGTGTTCCGCGAGAAAATTTCGCTGGTCCCCAGAAAAATGTGGAATATATTTACTTATCACGTTAAGTTATGTTTTAAGATGCATAGAAACATAATTCAATTCATAACAATACGTGGAAAGTTATAAAAACGCTACTTCATAGAATAATGCCATTTCATAAAATTTACTGGTCTAGTGAGGTCAAAAAGCTTGACGACCGCTGCTCTAACCTTCGAGCTAATCGAAGCAAACCACTTATCAAGTGACTTCTTTTTCTGTGCCAATGCTACAAGTGAGTAACTCCAGTGAACTGTAGAAACGTATATCGCAAGATCAATTTTATTCTGGTAATTACTTTAGGTGCGCCACTAACGACATCAGATGTATAGGTACTCACCTTCGCAACTACGTTCAGTTGATAGTAAAATCATAGTAAATGGCTTCAAACTAGTCAAAGATCATAAATTTGACAGAGTAACGATCTAATTACGTTCCGGTCCTTTCCTGCTAGTCGAACTATGGGAAGAAAGAGCAACGATCGTTCTTAAGAAGGAGGAATATCACTTTGCCACGCAGTTCACGGTGGAATGAAGAAGAGGAAACGACGACAGGAAGAGAAACTGCTGGATAAAAGAAGAAAAAGGATGCAAGGGGAGTGGAGTAGCAGGTCGGAAAGGCGATTTCTGCGAGAGCCAATTACGATCCGACTTGGCGCGTAAAGGGCAATCTTATTTGCATAACGCGTCGCACGAGTTACCGCCACGAGAGCGCGATATCTCCATTACGCGAGTTTCTGTCCTTCCTTCTTTTTTATTCTCAATCTTTTGCCTTGCACACTTTCTTCTTCGGATGCCATAGATCAGGCCCCGCTGGGCATTTCGGCTCGCTGGATATTTATTGAGAACATTGGACCGAAGAAGGTCGGGGATAGAAAACTTTGGAGAACTTGCGGTGTATTTATGTTAGTCGATCGAATAGTTGCTGTGTGGGAAATAGTTCCCAACTTCAAAATTTGGATTTTAAATATACTTTATGGGAAGAAAAAGTATATTCATACAAATGTAATAGCTTGCTGACGATAGTTTCGGCAAGGGGTAAATTAACCCTCCAAAGATTTAACCGTTTGCCTTACGATTTCTTGTGTGACCGAAGACGCAATAACTGGGAATTAATTATTACAATAATAATCCATCACTGATTTCCGATATACCGGTACAAGTTAACACAATATTAATAGCATAGAATTATTTTCAACGTCTCCTGACCTACTGATATTTTCAATTTAGTTGTTTTTGGAAAACTTACAAATTTCTTATTCAATTTACCGCGTCACATGTTCCACACGTCTTTTTTACATGTTCCATGCCGGATTATTTTTTCGAGATTTTCTGTTCAAGTCGCGAGGGGCGTATGTGACCAACACTTTTACGATTAAATAAATTTTTTTGCGCTATACTATAATACTAGCTGAAAGTTCCCGTGCTTCGCTACGATTTAATCGAAACTAAAAAAAAAACCTTAAAATTTCGAATTTTGAAAAATCCTATCTTAATGGGTGCTTATACCCTAAAAGGAATGCTCATGTAAAATTTCAAGTTTCCAGGTCAAATAGTTTCGGTTCTGCGTTGATGAGTTTGGCCCATACTTTAACCCCCCAAAACCCCCCCTAAAATTTCGAATTTTTCAAAACCCTTTCTTATTGAGCACCTAAGAGCCAAGGGGAAGGTATGTTCCAAATTTCATTGCAATCCGTTCTGTGGTTTTTGAGATTTCGTGATGAGTGAATGAGTGAGTGAGTCAGTCAGTGGTATTTGAGCTTTATATAATAGATTAAGATTCCTATATTTATCTCTTCAATATGTGTTTCACAATAAAATTCTTCGATTTGCAATGAGAAATGCAAGCGTCCTTAACGAAAAATGTAGTGGGGGTCGTATACGCCCCACGTGGCACAGAACGTGTTAAGGCAAAGATTTAATAGAGTTAACTTTGATGAAAGAAGAGTATGATAGTTATTCCGCTAATCTTCTTTTCTTGTTTGATCACAAGCATTAAAATTGTTTCATTTGAGTTCTTTTAACGTAAGGGATTTGAGGTCAACTCTTATCTAGTTTTTTGAAATTTTATGATAACTAAGAGAAGACATAGATTTAAAATTATGTAGCACCATTAATTACGTAGCCATTGAATATTTAAATACTTAAAATTTTTGGAAGTAAACTTTGCACGTAATTTATTCAATTTACTTTCGTATATCTACATTTTGTTGAATATTAACAAGATTCATTAATTGCTTATGTATAGCTAAGTCATATTGTCAAATTTAATCTATATCTTCAATTTACTTTATACGAAATGGTTTTCAAATATTCCATTTTGTACTTTTCTCCACTGTCTTTAAAGGTATGCTTGTAGATAATTTTTAAAATCAAATTCTTGATATTAACATAAATTGTCATCTCTGTTATAATCAACATGTTAATTGCCGTGAATTTTGTCGATATCAGCAGGAAGTATTACTAATATGTTATGAATTTTACGACAGTTAATTTTCTTTGTTAGTGGTACGATGGAAAAATTAAAATATTAACATCTTAACACCAGATCTACGAAAGCCGTGAATTTGACGGATTCCTACCTTTTTAAAAACAGTTTCTAAATTTATAGAAATGGATTTAATAGATACTTCACGTCTACCTTATAACATACAAATTACATAAATGTTCATCTTCTATAGCAGTTGATTCCTCTTTTTTCAATCCACCTATTTAATCCTTTTAGTGCCACACGACGATATATCGTCGTTAGCAATAATGCTTACATTGGGCATCGAAGGGTTAATATTCAGTTGGTAGTACGATGTCAGTAATTTTAGGACAGATAATTGTAAGTACACAGTTTATGCTCTATATTGCATGTTCTATATGAAACTATTACTCAATGACAATTCTTTTTATTCGCAACTACATTTGTCATTAATTAAATCTATTTTTTTGATCGGCACTAAAAGAGTTAATATATTTAACTATAACATGTAAGAGTATTGATGTATATATTAATATGACAACAGGTATTTATGTTCGTTGCCGCTGCGACGACTGATTCGCGTTAGCTTGTTGTCTGAACGACGAGCCGCATTTTTTATAAACATTGAGTCAGTCGTTTATGGAGATTAGAAGGGAACATACAAATTATTTAATTACAGATATTTAATTTTTGTGTTTAAAGTTACGATTTATGTTTTAAATAGTATTGTATTGTTTTTATGTGTTAAGTGTTGTATTCGGTTACGATAATTAGTTTATGTTATTAACTTATTAAAATAATTTGTAAAACTAAGAGATTTTGTTCTGGCTTTTCCTCTCTTACAAACAGATTCAACGCTCGTAAATCTAGTGTTAAATACCCCGAGGCGAAAATTTCTGCTCAAAATCCTTCTAAATTACCAAATAACTTAGGATGTTTAGGCTGAATATGGAAAAATATGTTACATATAAAAGAATGCAAATTTTAATTCCACAATCGCCCTAAACTTGTTCATTTTTGCCAGTTTTGCCTAGTTTAGGATCAATTTAGGCTTCATACAGCCCTAAATAATCCTCAGCATTCTTATTTAGAAAATTAATCTAATTGTAAGCCCAATATTAAGCCCAATATTAAGCCATACATTCTATAATGAGGAGTTTTAGAATTGGAGTGATTTGAGGAGATTTAGAATTTATATGGAATAAAATGATAATTTAATTCCTACTTGCTCCTGAAAGCCCTATTTTTAGAATATGAGTCGACAGACTTGGAACTTCTGAAATATTTTTAGGGGATGTCAGATTAAATTGGAATAAAAATTTTACCTGGTCAGTCCATATAACTCCTAAAAATCATATTTACAGGACTTTGAGGCGCGTAGGCACACTAGTTGAGGATTTTGAGGTTCAAAATGGTATACATAATTAAGCGGGAAATGAGAAATCAAAAGAATCTAGGATTTTAAGTCTCTTTTTAGGCTGGACTTTTCGACTCGGGACAATTTACAGTGAGGTAACAGTCCTCGTTGTCTAAAGGGTCAGTCAACTTATAAAAAATATTTATCGGAATTGAATAAAACACTTCAAAAATTTCCAAACATTTCCAAACACAGCTTATGACATGTTTGTTAATTCGTGTTTTCTTTTTTTAACTCTAAAGAATAAAGTTCAATTATTTCATCGAAAGGAAGAAACAGCTTCCATCAAAATTCATCGAAAAATTGAACGAAACGGAAAGTAGCTTAGTATCCACACGTATTACGTCATTAACGTATTAATTCCAGATGAAATCAAAGCCCCGTATTTCCACCCCCTTGCTCGATCTTTCTTTTCTGAGCACACGGTGTATTCGAATACGCAGGTGGAAGTAAAGGCCCCATCCTCATTTCTCGGCTCTTCATTCCCTTTCTTGGGCCCATACCTCCCGACGGGTGGTCATCAAGGACTCCGTTCCTTATGACGTCATTTATTCTCGGCTCTCGATCTACAGGACTCCATGCGAACGAGTGGTGCGTGCCTGCGGATCCCTGCTAATTGCAAACAGATTTATTGGCCGAGGGATTCTCTTGAAATTTAATACGATCTTATGTGCTCTCGATTGCGAACAATCGGCGACCGTTTTGGAGAATGTTCCGTGACCGTATGTCACAGGATCTTATTATCTCTTCACGGCAACCGTGTTTGCATTCGATGCTTAAAAATATTTTGCCGATCTTTTACGGAAATTTCTTTCACATATTACAATAAACGTGAATTCTTATTTATTACTCTTGACACTTTTTATCTTTAGCGTACTTTTTACTGAATAGTTTCCCCGAGTCGAAATATTGAACCTATTTTCATGGTATTTACTCCTATTTGAACCCAAAATGATACTTTTCTATACTAAAACTCCTAATTTAAACCTGTAACTCCTTCTCAGTAAAATGATACTCCTATTTAACTATCACCAAAACCTTTATCCCCTGAATTGGACCTATTACTCCTCCTATGTTAAATAATAATTTTTGTATTCAATATATATTTAATATCGCATAAAAAAAACTTTAATTTTTTTTAAGAATTAATTAATAAGAAATGTATACATAGATAAATGTAACTAGTGGATAAAAACGTCAAAAACATACATTTTTATTTATTCCAGCTCTTTTTTGTTCATACGTAATGAAACATACATTTGACAGTCAAAATTCATATATTGGTATATATATATATACAACTCAGAATGATGGCATCTACAGGAATAGCCTTAAAGTGGTTGGTTTCATGACAATTAAACAAGAATTTAGAAGTATAAAATGAGTAATAATACAGAAACATGATCGCATTTAAATTCTTGTACAATAGAATCCATTATTTTTTAGTGATTTCGACTAATTTCTTTTTGAAAACTATGTGTATATATACATATATAAAATAATAATAATAATAATAACATTAATAACTGAATAGAATGTAAATCCTCAACGGAGGTTGAAATTGACCTCTTATTTTGCGCCTTAAGACGGCATAAAGTGAAAGTGCCACTTTTAGGCGCTAAATAGAATCTTATTTTACATTGAATTTAGACCTATTTTTGTACTTCTAATTCCTAAATGTTGGATAGTAAAAGGTTCAAATGAGGTCCAATATTTCGACTCGGGTCATTTTGACGTACAATTACAGTAGAAACCACTCGTTAACAAGTTGGACGTCACTGACATTTCGCTCATTTTATCATTTCTACTGAAGTGATAATCTTCCTATTAAAATCCCATCTTTGTAACGCAGGAACTTTAAAGACAAAATAGATATATATTCAGCAGGATTTTACCTCTTAAATGCCAGTATTTAACATTAAATGTACCAAGCGGGGACAAGTGACCCCTTTCAAAATTTGCATTAAAATTGTATACAAATTCTTATTTTTTTCGCCCATTCGACGTTTTGTAAATTCTCATACCATCTGACTATTAAATTTCACGCTTTCCATTTTTCTCTTAGCTTATTTTTTTTTACCGAGAAAAATACTTTGCATACCTTACGTACTACGAGAGGTCATTTGACCCCTTATGGTAAAAATAGGTATATGCCAAGTGCCGACATATTTAGTGTTAAATATTGAATGCGTTAGAAATGTCATATGAAATTTCGTTAAATTCAATACCGCTGGTCAATGATAACCTCCGTGGCAGTCAACGTGTTAAGTTTTTCTTACAATAACTTAAAATTTAACCATACAATAATATATATATATATATATGACAAGAGTTTAACGTCGATATGAAGGGAGAAATTCAATTCAATCGTATGGTCATAGCTTGCGTTACTCATGACAATGCAAATGAATTAACAACGAATCGTTGTTGGAGTAAGGATTAACCAGTCAAACACAGAATAAGTCTCGCTGCTAAACTAATGGATCAAATAAATTGGCGTTATCTTAAAAAACGAACAATTTTCTTAGCAATATTTATTAATTTGCTTAACATAAACATGTACTCTATCCATAATAAAGGGGCAACTCACAACAAATCAAATCTTTATGAAAGTTAAAAATTCAGGCTGCTTCTTTCGGATGGTATTCACGAAAACAGGAAATATTATATAGGTACTATTATGTATCACGAATCAATTTCAGGCATTAGCATTGGAATAATTACTTTTCGACTTTTACTTTTGCTTTATAGTAAGCAATTCCGGCTAGAGCATATGAAGATGCATGAATCTATCTCAATTTATTTACAATTTTTATTTATTTCTTTTATTTCGTCTTGACCTCTAAAGGTTCTGAACAAATTGAAATTTACGAATATATTTTAGTTCTTGCTAAAATTACAATTTAAATAGGAAATGGTAATAACATTCTGCGCATGACAGATAAAGTCGTCATAACACAAAATTCTGCCATTTCTCCATGACAGATAAAATCGTCAAACACACTTAACAGGTTAATCAAGTATGGATGGAAAAGTAAGAATATCGACGTGTCCCTACTCTTTAAAATTTTGCTAAATCAAAGAGAGGGGAGAGAGCACGCGAGACGAAGAATTCTGGAAGGGATATTAACCGGGTCCCGAGAAGGAGATTAATGCGAGAAAGGGAGAGGACAATATCCGAGAGGTGAAAAAAGACAAAGGAAAAGGGTGAAAGAGAGATGAGCATTAGCGTCTTTGATGTGCCGCGAAGTCCGAGATGGGCCTTCTCATGCCTCAAAGGCTCACGGGTTGTCACTCAGGCTCTCTATGGACGAGCAGCCATCGAACTGTGCACCACTCTGAAGTTTTTTTATCATCTCTCAAACTCTTACTTCCCGACGAAACGATACTTGTAACTCTAATTCGTTGTATCTTATATTGCCTGATTTTCATGTCAATTACAACTTTAATTGTAGCGGAAATAATTCGTTATTAAGGCTAACGATAATAGGCATAGAACGATGCTTGCATCAGGAAGCAAGAAAGAAAAATTGTTTATTGGATAAGAAGTACCGTTGTGGAAATTGTTAAGTTTCTTTAAATATAAAAGTCATTTTTATTTATGACATTATTTTATTTATATTTGTTTTGGAAAAAGCTGAATGTATATGCAGTTTCTATCGATAGATCTTAGGGAATTATTTATCATAATGAACTGTTGAAAATGAAGAAATGTTGGCCAGGCATTTAATGTGAATTGGTCTTGGAAATATTCTACATCCAATAGCAAGCGCAGATTTATTGTAAAGTGAATTTGTCAAGCAATTTATAATAATAAATTTTTCCCCTTAATTTCAGTACACTAACGGATTTTTTAAAAAAAGGAACATCCATGATCAATTCGTCCTATTTGCCCATTCTGCATAAAGATGATAATTACATAAAGTCTCCAAGAATGATCTCAAAAAGTGCACTTGCGTGGTAACAAACACAAAATAAATAATTAATACCAAATTTCGTGACCGTTAAATCTGTTATAGTTAAATATATTAAATAGCTACATTGAAAATAGAGAGGTCAACTGGCAAAGAAGATTAAGGTTTAAAAATGATTTATTTGTTGGTAAATGTGATGATTTTATAAGGTAAATGTAAAATATCTATTGAACCACGTCTCCGTAAATTTGAAAATGGTTTTTAAAAAATTAGATCTACTTATAAAAGTAACACATGTAAAGAAAAAAGCTCCCGAAAATGAAATAATTCTACGGAGATACGACACAGTGTAAAAGTGCAATAAGCATCCGAAAAATTGAAAAGAAAACGGCGAAGCAAAAGGAAAATTGAAAGAAAAAGAGAGGTATCCGTTGAGGACCATCCGGTCTTAGGACGACGTCCTGCTCCTCATTGTCTCGCCGAAGGAGCAAGGAGCGCGCTCAGAGGGAACATTGTGCGCGTTAGAAAAGAGGTTCGCACGACGGTAACCTGATCGACTTATCAATAACCGCGTAATTATAGTACCAAAGAGTTGGTAGAGCTCAAAACAAGCCATAATAAGACGTAGGCGTCTTTCCCACAAGTAACCTTATATCCCTGTCGAAGGAGACCCGTGCCGCTCTCGACGTCTTTTCAGCTTTCAGCCAACGACGTTCTTTCGAGCATGGAGGATAGGTGGTTCCTTTGCCTCCTGTGCACACAAATCCTCTTGCCCTCCTACCCTTTATCACTCTCGCTCTCTCTCTCTTTCTTTTTTTCTTTCTCCCTTCGTCCTTTCTCCTTTTGCTCCCTGTGCCATACTTCGAGCCACTCTGCGTTTCTCCAGAGGAGCGTAAGCCGAAGAGTTTTGTCCTAGTAGACTCTATTGAGGATTCGTGTCCCTGTTGTTGCACTGTTCGCTGTTTTGCTCCATGCGGTCTTTGTGGGCGAATTAATTTATTACGGTCCAATTATCAGAGCGTTACCTGCGCGCCTTCCACCTAAATGCCTGCCTCTTACATTTGCTCTCTTTTTTTTAAACTAATTTTTGAATGGTAATCGTCCAAGCAATTTTTCGTTTACTTTTACACGATATTTTCTCATTAAATTTCGTTGATTTAATATTACATGAGTTTTGAGAAATCCTTCCACCATTTTGCAGGAAAAAGTCATCAAATTCGACTCTCCAGAGGGACCGTTTGTAAGAAGTTGTAAGATTCTTACCCTACCAGAAAAGAATTGCGTTATCCCACTTCAGAAATCTATACTTCGCTATTACAATGCATTTTATTGTATTACAAGACTGAGATGAAATTTTTAAAATCAATCATTAGCTGATTAAATTCATTAAATGATTTACTGTGCGGTCGTTACTAAATTTTATCTGATGACAACAATAGATCCTGCGGCATACTTAGGTTAAGATACAAAATCATATTAAATTTCAAAGTTAATTTCAAATTTAAGCCAATAAAGGGCTAACTACGTTTAGTCATAATTCACAAATGGTTACCCAGAATTAATCATCTGAGGTTTAAAATTTTCAAAGCTTCAGTGACTCCAATTTCATTCCGTCACGTCGAAAATCCAATTATTGTTGATAAACTAGTAAATAAAAATCTATTGTTGATAATGCAAAACTGTGGGAAAACACCATAGCGTAGAAGAAAACGATTCCTGGTCGAACAATTGGGGAATCGATACAATATGTTCCTCTTATTGGTTCTGAACAGTTAAAAGCACCATAGCCGGAAGAGGGAGCGAGTATATTGTTTCTGTCGGTTCGTATATCTGTCGATCACGATAAAACGATACCGCTATTAACAAATTGAATTGTATAATGGATCCCAGCAAAGATCGGACTGCCGTATCCTAGGGGCATCATCGTACACATGCGAGTAGACTATCGGTCTCGTTTATCTACGTAAGGTGCCAAAACGCCCACTCATCTTCTACCTTCCATCTTACAACCGAATACTCGATCATCAGCGATCATAATACTGGTTTCACAGAGTCATTTCGTATAGATTGGAGCGTTATAAACAAAAGGTAGGCTTGTACTTCTTCGTATCGATGATTAGAAGTGTAGAGCAGTAATGATTTTGTGCGTGAAATAAGAAATAATTGTTGATGATTATAAAAGTAAAGAAAAGTATTGTATTACTTGAACTGTATCTATGTGAGTCGACTGTTCGTGATACTATCACTTTTCACACAAATTACATATGGATGCCTCACTTGCCAAATAGATTAACTCCATAAAGCAAGAAGTTGAGAAAAATGATAAAAAAGTATATGTTTTATATAGACGGTGTTAATGCATATGCATCTTTTATCTAACAACATATGGAAAGTATAAGATAGAATATCCTTAGAGTAAGTAATTGTTATTACTATTACAATTTTTTCGTCATTAAGAGAGTTAACCGCTTTGGCAAGTGAAAGAAAATTATTAATTTAAATTCAGTCTTCGAATAATTTTTTTATTACGGAAAAAATTCATTATAGAGGAGAAGGTACGAATATGAGATAGGGTAGAACTATGAGACACCATGGTTTTTACCTATGCACATTAATTAGAGGTTTTAAAATCGTGGCATTATTATGTATTATGGCGCCTAAAACGATTTCTATAGCAACGGATGTTGATAGGCGCCGTTGTTTTGTTTAATGGATGTTATACGCTTCGGCCGTACGGAGAAGTTCTTGCGCGTGCTTCTTAAAATAAACGTACATCAATTAATATTGAGTTTTTTTAAGGAATCGCAAGATAAGTTATATTATATTAAGTGCAGTTTTAGTATATTAATTGATTTTTAAAGGATTTCTTTCTTTTGCGTATAATATAATAAGAAAAAGTGAAACAGTAAAATGGTAGTAATATGAGACGATCAATTGGTAGTAATATGAGACTGTCTCATATTAGTATTCTTCGACAAGCTGAACAAGTCTCCTAAGAGGTAACCCTGTTTCGGCAGGATCTGATTGTGATAGAAAATTTTCCGAAGATCACAAAGGAGATCTATGGCTTCAATGCTTGTCCTGCAATTTGTGGACCCATTCCGAATGTGCCGATCAAGAAGGAGTAAACTATATATGCGATTATTGTAAAGCCAATTAATTATAATTATTCTATTTGTGTTTCTGTTTTGTTATGTTTTTTTTCAATAATAAAAGTGTCTATTACCGTTCTAATACAGTTTTATAACATATATTCGTGCAGGAGTAAGAGTGTCTCATATTACTACCCGAATTTTTGACGATCCAAATTCGCCCGTATTTAGAAAAAGTAAAAAAGTCATGGGTTCCAGGAGGATCACAATATTTATCTTTACGTAGCACGTTCCATATAAAATTGCCTACATTTTGACGTTTGATTTTTTCATTTCTGACTATTCTAAGATTTTCTACTTTAATAAATAAAAAGGTATCTCATATTCGTACCTTTTCCTCTATACTTACATATATGTTTTATTAAAAGTTTTGACAAAATTGAATAGTAACTGTTCTGTTACTGACATAAATATTTAACAGAGCCAATTATACTACTCAAATGCTTTTTTGCTAAACAATTACACCATTAGAATATCTGATACAAACACTCTCACATATCCCAACAATCCCATATAGTTTGCTCAAATTGGGTCTCTAACTGATAAAATACCTCCATGGCAGTTATTCTTTCTTCCGGAATGATTTTTTCATTGCACTTCTAATCGCATCGACATGATAGATATACAAATGTCTTTTCCGGCATTAAATACTCACTTCTATTTTTGTATATTAAACCTTTTATTATTTTATGCTTTTGGACAGTTCTGTTTCATTCAGTATGATTACAGCTTCTTTTGCGTCCAATCGAATTATGTGCTGGAATTTGTTCATTGCTACGATCGCATGGTGAATCCGAATAAATACGAAATCGTTTTCTAGAGCCCTGCTTTCTGCCAATAAGTTGTACTATATTAAAGAACCATCCGATTCATTATTTTTCTTATTCGAATAATTCTTATTAACATCTTCCATTTTAATATTATTATCTTTGTCTTAAAAAACACACTAAAATTGAAATTGATAAGTTTTTGCGTCTGTGGCGATTCGAATACAACTGATTCATAATTTGTATTTCTCGCATTTGGTTTGATGAAATGAAATTAAAAGAACAACTTTATACAATTTTCATTATGATTTATTTGCATTATAGAATAGCGTTAATCACATTGGCTTCTGAAATAAATTATTTAGTATTCAATGGCTAAACAAATTTTGTTATTTAGTGGCGTTAATACTTATTACCAGAAAATTTTTTTTTTAATATATACAGTTAGGAGCCAATTAAGTGCTTCGAAATTAAAATTTAATAAAATTCAGAAAATGGAGTTAATCGATTTGGCAAGTAAAGCATTCATATGCAAAGTGGATTATTCAATTAAGACTAGAAGTATCAAGTCGGTCAAAATGATTTTCTCGCTCCTGCTCTCATTGTAAGTTCAACTTTTTTAAAACTCTTTCCTTACTTTTTATCATACCTACGTCCGTCCTGCTCTTTCTTGAACCACCCTATCTCCCCTTACTGTCTTTCCTCCGAGGTTTTTTTGTTTTGTAATGTTTTCAAAGTTTAGCCGCTAAGGTTATTTTATGCAGAATAATAAAACAGTTAAAAATTTTTTTGGAATTATTGACTTCTTGTTCTTCTTCGTCGTCCTCCTCATCGTCATCTTCGGCCTCTTCTGCTATTTTTTTGTTCCTACTCTCATTGGTAGGCTTGTGCTTCTTCACGTCGGTGATTGAAGATGTAGATCAGTGATTATTGTGTGCATGAGGTCAGAAATAATTTTTGGTGATTTTGAACAAATGACTGGTCCCCAATTTTTCGCAAGAATTTTCCAAAAAAATTTTCCAACTACTGAATATTCTTGTCTTTTATAAAAAAAAAAAAAATGACAGAAAAAAAACTTAAGTCCCACATGGAGATTCGAACCCGCGACAAAAAAGTGTCCAGCGATTCCACAGGCAGACACCATAGCCACTGCGCCATTGATGCTATTGAAAGAACGGTTAAAATTCTAGGTTATAAAGACCATACAATCAGCAATTTATTTAATTATCCCGATATTGTTCTTTAACATCTACATATTTCTATGCAGAAACATTGAAGGTCACAATATGAACATACTGTATTAAAATCATGCAAGAATGGCAAATATTGGGCGAGTTTCAGCCCAAAATGTGTCCCCGAAATCGGTTTTTGATTTTTCCGACCGTGATGCACCGTACTCAAAAAATCTGAAAAAATTAGTTTATAACAATGATAACATTATGCAACTACTGTAAAAAGGAAAAAGTTGTGCTCGGAAGATTTCAATACGAAATCGATGTTTGAAATTTTTTTTTCGGTTTTTCATTTTTCGTGAGTGTAACTTGCAAAGGAAAAATCTGGAAAAAATTCCTAACGTGTACATTCATGTTTAGAATGTGTTAGAATTTTTTTGGAATTTTTGCTCCACATTAATTGGGGAAAATGAGGCAAAAACTGTTTTTTCGATTTTACCCTATAACTACCCTTCCGGTGAAGGTATCGGATTAAAAATTTGTGTGCAATGGTTTTTCATCATCACCTATCGAATGACCCATCGTCGAATAAAATCGGCTCAAGGGCACTTTTGACCCCCTTATTCGGCTAGACCCTTTATAGCAGATCCGTAGATTAGATATTCTACTTCTATTTCATCAAACATATATTAACAAATCGATTATGTTTCCCACGTCCTGATTCCTCATTTTCCAGAGTATTTATTTAATATATTGAAACAAAGTAGATTTGATTCCGGTAGTTCTAGTGTTAATTTAATTAACTGTACACATTCTTAGATAACCTCTGAACCTGAATGAAGAAGATATTACGGCTTTTAAGTGTTG
Organism: Cerceris rybyensis; assembly: GCA_910591515.1. Classification (NCBI taxonomy): domain Eukaryota; kingdom Metazoa; phylum Arthropoda; class Insecta; order Hymenoptera; family Crabronidae; genus Cerceris; species Cerceris rybyensis. The sequence continues at coordinate 1,574,196 of OU342789.1, forward strand.
GGAAATTATTGAAATATTTTTGTTATATCCTCTTGGATTTACCGTCATTTTCGAAAAGCCTGAAGAAATACCCTTATTTTGTACTTTTATCTATTCCTCTCATATCAAATAGAAAGTACCATAATAATAAGCAATATATAAAATGGTAATGATAACGAATTGCTGCAAAGTAAATTTCATCCTATGGAATTTGAAAAATATACAAAATTAACAAGAAATTATTTAAAGCATTCCAATGAAACTGAAGTTATTTCACGAATTTAATTCTTCCAAATAGTAGATTGGAACAAAAGGTAAAGAAGGAATGAGCTTGTGCCGTTACGAACATAGATAACGTTATCACGGCCATCTTATCTTATTAAAAATTTCACCCTTAAAGGTATTTCTGGTATGCGAAGTAGCTCGGTCGACTCTAACGGAATTGGACCGGTATAAGAATATGCGAAACGTAGCATATCCTTTCCAAATGATGGATGTCCTACCTGTTTCGTGTCACAAAGACGACGCATAGACACATATTTCGGCTTCTACACTAATCTGATCGGCCACTATGCGGTAAGTTTCATCTGTCTACGTTACATTTACCATTGCATTCTTTTTTTTCTCGTTTTACATTATACCTAGTAGATCTTTCTTGTTACGCCATTTGATTAGTGCATATAATATTCTATTTTGCAAGGCGTACTAGTACAAAGAACACATAAGTTGAATACTCTGAATTTTAGAGCAACTATCTTGTTATTCATCTATTTTCAACCTTATCGATCATTTGTGCCATCATCAAGGACCGTAATTAAAAAAAATCTTATCATAACACAAATCTTGGGATGCAGCGTTGTACGGGTAAAAAGTGGACTTAAACTGATATAATTCTGTGCATAACGAAACTAAATCATTAATTTACATCACGTTACATTAATGATAAAAATTAACATGCTAAAGAAGACAGAGAAAGTTCAACATTGGTTTTAAAAAGATGCAGATAAAAAAAATGATTAACGGTTGGAATACAATTATATACAGATAGGTATTGCATCTATTTGATAACTTGTAATACTCCAACAAATAGAAGTATAGATGTTTTATCAAATTTAATGTGATCAAGTATATCCACTTTGATATCGAATAAAGATGTATTATTCTCAAGTTCATCTTCAGTATTCCATACTTTAGATTTATAAAATTTTCTGAAAATCTTGTTAAAAAGGAGATAACTATTTTATATTCCTTTCTACCTTACTCGTCAGAATTTTAAAATTTGCACAACGATTATTTAGATTATTCAAATAAGTCAATAAATTTCCCGTTAGAATATCTTTGTATTTCAGCCGTAAATTCGGAACAACCTGATATAAAATACTGGGCTTCAATGACCACCTCGTGGCAACTTAATTAAAACTCTCCGGTCGCGAAATTTATGGACAACTATTATGCATCTGATCATCTCTAGTAGAAATATTGTAGATAAAACAAATAACACGAGTCACCGACAGCATATCGCGTAAATTAGAAAGAACTGTTTTATAGTTTCAGAAGCGCAAAAGGAGAACAACGAAAAACCGGCCAACAAGGGTTGGCACCTGTAGTAGAGTATCATTGTTTCAGGACAGCAGGTAGCAAATCCTTACCGAGATCTCTGAAGTGCACCCTTCTTTCCCATTAATCAACGTCCGTTCGTGTAATTAATTGACCAAGATCAATGTTTTGGCAGTCGGCTCCGCTTACGAATCGCACCGATGATGTAACAAACGAATGCCTGTCTTCGACCGCAACCGAGAGGGGAGAAGAGTTCTCAATTATTTTCACGATGTAAGCTTTTATTCGAGTATCTACGAAGTTCCTTTTTTTATTACAGGTGTTAAAAACAAATGAAACTGGTGGATTTCGGAATTTGTGGGAAAAGTAAAATTTATATACAATATGCTTGTGTTGATGTTAAAGAAATAAAGAGAAAATAATTATAAAATGTAATAGCCATAACAAATATTATGATATTAACACTGCGAAGATCGGATGTTTCATTAAAAATGTTACTTAACGGGTTGAGTGCCATGGGGGTCACCGGTGACCGGCGCTATTGAATTGAATGAAATTTTATATTACGTTTAAATTGCAATATTTATGAATTTTCTAACATATTGAATATTTAAATTTTGGCGTTAAGAAGATGAACATCTGCTAAATACCGATCAATCAGTGTCCTTAAAATTTGTGTTTTATGAATATGTGATTTTCATAAAAAAAGTTTCACTTCAGTAGAAATGACGAAATAAGGGAAACATCGGTGGCATTCAACCTGTTAATGTACCGTGATATAAACGAATTTTCTGAAAATATCCATTTAATACAAATTATCCTGTGCAATGAAACTCGGCCGCACTTCGAATGCTTCAGCTGGGTAAAAGTGCATAGAGATTAGTTGCAACGCTTAAAAGCAATACAAAATATTTAAGGGATTTTATGATCGTTGTATTTATTATGAAGAAAATAATGTTTTAATTGACAAGTTCCGTAATACAAACTTTATCTTAATTTATGCTTTCATTTAACTCTGCGTAAAGATATATTATTCACTGTCGTTCAATGACTTCTCCAAAATTCTAGGAAACCGATAAAATAACATTAAGGAAACCAAAAGATCCTAATATTACAGCTAATCACGATTAGACATAAAAGAATTGAAGAAATTACACCGATATAATTTCTGTAGGTAAAATGAAAAACGGTCATATTGACTGCCTGAATAGATCTATCCTTAATGTGTCAATATATTCAAAGCCAATGAAGGAGCAAAACGACAAGAATATCGCCTGTAAAATAAATCAAAAGGCTAACCCGCTCGAATTCAAAACGCCTCCGTGCACTGGTTTCTGTCCGGCCGTAGAATCGACAAAACGGTTCCAAGAGGAGAAAATCATCAGTCATTCCTTTGCGATCTTACTACCGATAAATTCATGTCCCGTACACGTCGACAAGAAGTTCGGAACCGAGCGACGCCACCCGCTGTCTACGATCTACGAACACGATCTGTGGGATCTACATAAGCCGCGAGATCTTGCGCAGAGAAAGTATTCTGCCACTTGCCACTCGTTCAAACCTGTTCGACTGTAAGGTAAGGTTGCGTAAATCGTACCCCTTAAGAAAAAAATAGGTACAAATCGTAAAATGTATGGAAAAAATAAAAATTATGTGCGTTATTAGTACCATGTATTTTCGTTGATGATATTTATTACATTAAAATTTCTTACAAACTTACTCTTTTGGATGAAATTAATAAGATGTATGAAATCGCACTTTATACGATTTAGGAAATCAGTATCTTAAATCGTACCACCTATAGCAGGGGTGGCCAACCCAAATCATCTTGCGGGCCACTTTGGAAATGCATCATAACTCCGCGGGTCGCATATAAAATTACTAGCTGAAAGTTCCTGTGCTTCGCTACGATTTAATCGAAACTAAAAAAAAAACCTTAAAATTTCGAATTTTTCAAAACCCTTTCTTATTGAGCACCTAAGACCCAAGGGGAATGTATGTTCCAAATTTAATTGCAATCCGTTCTGTGGTTTTTGAGATTTCGTGATGAGTGAGTGAGTGAGTCAGTCAGTCAGTGGTATTTGAGCTTTATATAATAGATATATCCCTATAAATTAGATTCGGACTCACTATAGGCACTTTTTCAGAGTGAAACATTGAAATTTAATGAATTATTATTATTGTGTTTACTATTACTCTTACATGTACAGATAAATAATATAATAATAATGATACTGATGATAATCTCGAAGTACGGAAAAATATTCAAGGCGGGCCGTGGGTTGGCCACCCCTGATCTATAGCTTAAATCGTACCGACGTTTAAATTTGGGCAATTATAATAAAACTTTTTTTTTTTTTATTAATTTATTTATACATTTAGTTGCAACAATAATCACAAAGATATTTTTTAATTTTTTTGTCAACTCCCGCACATAAATGTATCCATCCTTTGCATTTTAGGCATTGGATCATATTTTCCTCACGGTCTTCCTCACAAATATTACAAAACTGAGTGTTATTAACAATTCTAAAGCAAAGTAAATGGGCGGTAATAATACCGAAAGGGTTCAATCAAGGTTATATCATAATTAAATAGTAAACTTAGGAGTGAGATCCGCCACGAAGTTGTACCGGTACGATTTTGGAATTTCATGTAGGTACGATTTAAGATACGGCACAATTTATAATTCTAATGACCATAGCTAAACACTCAATAAGGCTAAAACGATTTTGTTTGCGGTAAACAACTCCTTACATGCTACTACATGACTTAAAAATATGACACATGATTTTATCAATAATGTGCTTGCAAGATGAACTACTAAAGAGGCAGTAAAAGTTATGCGAAAATTACGATAAACTTACTTCTTGAGAAATTGTCTTTCTACGGTAATGGCGGGAGATGGATACAATGCGAAACAATATGATTGACTAGGGAGTAACTCGTTTTGCCGGAAAAGGTGCAGTTAGCATGATATTACGCCTAATATTTAGAAGGTACGATTTACGCAACCTTACCCTACATACTTTACCCTACATCCTGTACTACATATGTATATGCATTACATTTGGAATCCTTTTTTCCTGTACTTTGTTGATTTTAATTGCTATGAACATTTCGTCTAGTACCCATTGTTTTAATACCTTGCACACGATAAGCTCGTAAGTGATATGATTATTTTGTGTAGTATCTACAGTTTTAGATGGTTTCTAAACTATTGAAGCTATCATATAAATTTTATTTACGATAACATTTTGAGAGGTCACGACGGATTTGAACTCGTTTACTCATTTGCACAACTTAGTCCTGGACCTACTGTTTTAGATGGGTATCGAACCACCGCAGTGCACCGCACTGCGATCGATTCCACAAATCTAGCTGGACAAAAATCAAAATTTCGAGTTGTTTGAATGTCATTATAACGGGCATATACGAACTTGGGTACTTTTCCGTTAGACGGGCGCAAATATCGCCAATTGTAAACCAAACACAAGCCAAGTCGCCAAGCGAAGCGAATGACAAAACAGTTAACGGAATAAAAGTCGAAAACATTCAACTATAAACAAATATTAATTAATAGTAAGCAAAACAAATTCAACTATAAACAAATATTAATGAATATATAATGAATGTAATGAGTATATATTTCTCTTGAAAAAAAGAGACTGCTAGCAATTTGGTTGTAAAAAATAACCTTTGTAAGAAAGAACCTTATGGTTGTAAGAAATTTGGCGGAATTCTACATTATTTTTTTTGCGCCCGGCTAACGGGAAAGTACTCGAACTTGTAAGTAACTGGACAATAATGAACAAACCCTATTTCGTGCTAATACCTTCCAGAATTTTACCTGAAACGGGTTAAAGTTAAGGTATTTAGCTAGCTCAATTTACATGCTTCAAGAAAGCAGGCTCTTGATTTCATTTTCGTGTGTTTTAAGTTTAACTTATTGTGATATTACATCTTTTCAGTGTTGTTTAATCTTAGTATAGATTATTTATGTCAATAGTTTTATAAATATTAGGTACTTGTCATATCTCATTATTTAAAGAAATACTTTGGCGCGATTTTTTGTATATCTAAAAAGTTTAGTAAGGCATACAAAATAAAACTCCACTATCCTCCGATTTACGTTTTATTTTTTTTTATATTTAAAACATATTGGAACTAATAAAATAAAAACGATATCCGTCTCGATCCATAGAAAACTTGCACAGATTTTTTTAGCGGCCACCTACATAGCAGGTATTTCACCGTTGATCAAAAGGTACACGTGGCTTTGTGTCAATATAGCTATTTTTGAGGAAACTGCAAGACACAAATAAATTGAATTGAAAAACATAAAATAGTTTATAATAACGAAAATTTCAGATTCGGACTCTCTAGTTTCTACGCGTGGATAAGGTGTTTAGAATGCCTTTTACACGTATCGTGTAAGCTTGATATTAAAAAGTGGCAAGTTAAAAAATGTGATAAACAAAAGGTAAAACATCGGAAAAAGCAAATTTAAGATGTATTTCGCTGAAGACGAAGAAACAGACGAGGACGATGAGGATTCAAGGAATAGAAATATATAAACAATTTGTAACGGCAAATATGCCATCAACATTCACTTTTTTGAACTTATTAAAAACTTTCAAATAATAAAAATGACATTCATTGGTAAAATTATTTTTGTCCAGCTAGATTCGCATAATCGATCACAGTGCACCGGAACTATGATACACATATCATACAGCACAAATTTCCCCGAGGTGATGGGGGATTTGAACTCGGATTCGCCGATTGCGAGTTCAAACTGTAAAGGATTCAGGGAGCGGCACGAGCAGAGTAACGGATAAATGAATAAAACTGTTTCTTACTATTATAATTACCTATGTGTATATATATATATATTAAATTAATATATATATATATATATTAAAAGAAATACTATCGTCCGTCTCTTAGCGCGCTTTCATGCATACTGCCTTCCAAACTCTTCTCCAGTCGCTTGGTCCTAAGGATCACACACACTATTCCACGCATTCTCAATCTCGCACATAAACATACATATCACTCTAGCCGCAATCACTCAATCGCTTTTATACCTTATCACACGCATACCTTCATACATACAGCATACACCTTACTCTTATAATTCCTTACAAAACCTTTATCACCTTAGACACCATATCTCTGGACTTATTGTTTTAGGTGGGTTCCGAACCACTCGGACCACAGTGTGTAATTTTAGGGTTCTAGCTGGACAAAACTATTTTTTGAAAGAAATTATAGTTTTCGTTACTTTTACTGACTTTTCTACTAGTAAACAACATACTGTTATACTTAACGTTAATAATAATATATATTTCAATAGTTATTTAACATTTATACGTAAAATAAGAGACTATCAACTTTAAAAATTTGCTGTAACTTAATCTTAAGGCTTATTTTAATATTTTTTTGTGTAAAATGACTCTGTAAACTCTACCAATTGCAACGATGCATATCATTTTAATGTAGTAAAGATTTAAATATGTTTAAACATATGTTTTAAAAATATGTTTCCGATTTACTCTAAAAATTAAAAATCCAGGAAAAAATCTAATAGCAGGTGGCGATAGGGCAGACATTTTTCTTGGAAAAAGCAAAAAAAATTGCAATATAAATTTTATTTTTGGCTGAAAAATTTAAAAACTTCCGCGAGGCATTTTTCTTGTGTCTTCTGAGCGAACGAAACTAACAAGGAAGGTATTCGAAGTGCAACTCACGGATTCGAATAAAATTTTGTGGGTTTGCAGAGTGATCCAAGACAAGACAAATGGTATACTCCATTCGTGCCCAATCGCCCTTTAAGGGCATGAAATTTAACCTCAAAGTGAAATCGAGACTTGCACTTCCTCGCTTATATCTCCTAAAGTACAAACGATAGAAAAAAATGTTTTAGGTAAAAGTTTAACGGTAAAAGGAGCGCTATAAATTTGCATTAACAAATTTTTAAAAACAACTTTCCTTCTTGAAAAAAACATTTTTTTTGCTTTATTTTAAACAATTTTGAAATCTTTTTGGTAATGAAAAATGTGGCATCTTTTATTCTGAATTCAACGATAACAATATTTTTATTATACACCGCCAGGGTTACAGAGATACACGACAAAACGTGCTCACTAGCGCGTGGTACCGCGCAATAGCGCGCTAACAACATATAACGTTAAATATTAAGAATGCTCATTTTCGTTGCAGGACATAACTATGTGACGGAGATGGGTGTGGTAACATAAAAATCGCAAATTATGAAATATTACATAAAGATTAATGACTTAAGATATAGATCGCACTGTATCGCATATATACACAAATAAACGTTTTTTTAAATATGACAAATTACAAATATACTACAAATATGACAAATTGAAAAGTATCCTTCATGTCAGAAAGCCAAATTACAATGAGCACTTTTAAGCGCCTTCAGTATCAGAAAGCCAGCCAGCATCAAACGCCTATAGGCGCTCCTGGGTATCACCAGCGCAAAATTTCCAAGCGCCTATAGGCGCTCACAGTAGTGAAATGGTTTAAAAAGATGATATACGCATAGGCACTTTTTGCACCAAGCACATCTTATAATAGCAAGCTTATCACTGTTAATTGTTGCTTTTTTTGATTTTTGGGTATGAAAAAATTTTGTGAGAACTTGTTCCAATCGAGTTTTACCATATAATCTTTTCACATCTACGAAATAATATCATCAAATTGCAATCTCTCACATCGAACAAGTTGTCACCTCCAAGAGTCTGCGAATTATTTAAGAACTCTTGGTATAAAAGTGGATACCTAGAGGAAAGGTTACAACAACAGTTTGAAAATCCGGTAGATTTCTGTTTTAAATTTCCTGAAGCAGATAAACTGCTACGTTGTGAATTATGTGATAAGCCTGCTATTATAAGATGTGCTTGGTGTAAAAAGTATCTGTGTGTAGATCACTTTTTTAATGAAGATCGTATTTCGTCTTTTTCACTTTGCGCAAACTATGTCGAGTGAAGAACATGTATTGGCGTGTGCTTACAATGTAGTAAAATGTTAAATAAGCGTTTAAAAAATATTTATGTATGTATATATGGGATATAGTACGATCTGTATTATAAGTCATTAATCTTTACGTAATATTTCATAATTTGCGATTTTTATGTTACCACACCCATCTTCGTCACATAGTTATGTCCTGCAACGAAAATGAGCATTCTTAATATGCAACTTTATATGTTGTTAGCGCGCTATTACGCGGTACCACGCGCTAGGGAGCACGTTTTGTCGTGTATCTCTGTAACCCTAGCGGTGTATAATAAAAATATTGTTATGGTTGAATTCAGAATAAAAAATGACACATTTTTCATTACCAAAAAGATTTCAAAATTGTTTAAAATAACGCAAAAAAAATTTTTTTTTCAAGAAGGAAAGTTGTTTTTAAAAATTTGTTAATGCAAATTTATAGCGCTCCTTTTACCGTTAAACTTTTACCTAAAACATTTTTTTCTATCTTTTGTACTTTAGGAGATATAAGCAGGGAAGTGCAAGTGTCGATTTCACTTTGAGGTTAAATTTCATGCCCTTAAAGGGCGATTGGGCACGAATGGAGTATACCATTTTTCTTGTCTTGGATCACTCTACAAACCCACAAAATTTTGTTCAAATCCGTGAGTTGCACTTCGAATACCTTCCTTGTAAGTGAATGCCTCGCCACTCTTTGGGGTTCTGGCCAGGATTTCGGCAAAATAGACCACTGTGAGACGTCGCTCCCGTCCGTTAGGGACGTAATAAAACAATAAAAAAGGAACAGATGTCATCATTTGTCTGAAATGGCTCTTTGCATTTTCAATTGTTTATATCTTTAGCTTTGAACATGCAAAATTGCAAAAGTGTAATAAACGGTAGACTTTGTCAAAACTTAAATAACTTTCCGAAGGGAAGCGAAATTCAGAGTCCGCGCGGAATAAAACAATAAAAAAGTAACAGATGTCATCATTTGTCTGAAATGGCTCTTAGCATTTTCAATTGTTTATACCTTTAGCTTTGAACATGCAAAATTGCAAAAGTGTAATAAATAGTAATATATGTTAAAAGTCTACATACATTTTGGAACGGAACTTAAATTACATGTTAATTGTTAAAGCGGATTAAAATGGTAATGAAAGGTTCTTTAGAAAAATAAAAAATTGTAAATGTATCCCAAATAAGTGGAGATAACGATACATATACGCAAATTCCATTCTAACCTTTCGTTACAAAACAATTGACGAAAATGTCTAGGGCATGATGGGAGCGTGTAAAAGCAATCTACGGAAAGTATAACTTTGAGGCCTGTTAATTAACTATTGCAGATTATTTTTTCAAATAATTTTTACATTTTCTGTTTCTATGGACATTCTACTATCGATTTCCAATAAAATTTTATACATTTGGACCATTACGAAAATTGACTTTTGTCCAGCTAGAACCCTAAAATTACACACTGTGCGGACTATGGAATACATATCACTTAGAACAAATTTTCCAGAGCTGACGGGAGATTTGAACTCCAACGCGCCGGTTGCGAATTCAAGCCTTTATCACCTTAGCCACCATATCCCTGGACCTACTGTTTTAGGTGGGTTCCGAATGACCGAGGCTATGGTAACATATCACTTAGAACAAATTTTCCAGAGCTGACGGGAGATGAGAACTCAAATCTGCCGATTGCGAATTCAAGCCTTTATCACCTTAGCCACCATATCCCTGGACCTACTGTTTTAGATGGGTTCCGAGGCTATGGTATACATATCATGCAGAAAAAATTTCCCGGAGGTGATGAGGGATTTGAGCTCGGATCCGCCGATTGCGAGTCCAAGCCTTTATCACCTTGTCCACCATGGTCTTGGATCTAATGTTTTAGATGGGTTCCGAATCACCGACGCTATGATGTAAATGTCCCATAGAAAAAATTTTTGAAAGCTGACGGAGATTGGAACTGAGGCCTTCAGATTGAAGATTCGAGCATTAACCTCCTTAACCAACATGAGCCTGGGCTTACATTTTCAGGTGTATGCTAACCCATCGAGACTGAGATATCAAACGTACTCAAGGAAGAAGGAATATTAACCCTTTGACTGCGGATTATTCTAAGTTGAAGTATTAGACGAGAACGGCATGCAGTTTGAAGATGCGATCGCTGGAGACTAAATACTTTTTCGTGCAATCTGGATATACGACAGAAACAATTGCCGAACATACATATAAGACCATAGAGAACAATCAAAGCCTTCGCTGGACGCGTATTTGCGTCCATAGTCTCTATCGATAGATTTTTCAGTGCGCATATGTGGGGATTTTATAACTCCCGCGTATGTAGAAAGATCCGCCATGAGACAATCGACGGACGAAAAGACGATCGACGACGAAACGTGGACGGTACAAGGACGAGAGAACAGATCAACGTAGTAGACTTCGACGATAGACGGTAGACGCATAGAGTAGACGAAGTAGAGGATAGACGAACGAGACGATTAGACCAACGTATATAGACGATAGACGAATTATAGACGATAGACGATTTGTAGACGATAGACGAACTATAGACGATAGACGAATAGACGGACTTTATAGTTGAGTTATTTTATTATTTGTTAGTCATATTTAGTGTGTGTGTGTGTTTATTAGAGTGTGCGTTTTCCTATATTTTACTATTTTACGTTTTCACTTGTACATGTTTTATTTTAAGTATATTGTTATCAATATCCTACACATATATGCGTCCATAGCTTCCATCGATAGATTTCACAGAGCGCATATATACATCCATAATAGCCAAAGGGTTATTACATGCTTGAGAATCAAAGTGCGTTATCATAGCAATTTATCTGTTCTTCCCAACGTATTTCTTTCATTGATTCTCTTTAAATGTCATTTAAAACTTTTATCCCAACTAGCTATTATTACTTCACGGATTTGACCATATAAATAAGTATGTTCACTCTCGATGGTAATTCATATTAGAAGAGTTCAGCTACATCTCATTTAGACGTTGTTCTTTCATGTGGATAAAACAAAATTCCAAAGTACCTATATCATTAAAACCTACAATCGATACACAACCTGGTATTCCACTGTCACCATAAGACTCATGAGATATTCAATGAAACATACGAAGGTCTTCCCTTTTTGGGAACTGCATACGTGCAGAAATAAAGACGAAAAATGGTGTAAGATTTTCCGGAGGCTGTATCTAACATTTCAATCGTCGACGGTGTAACCATAATACAGCGGCTACGAGGTGTAAAGCTTGTCAACATACTTTTCATCTTGACTGTATAAGAAAAAAGAAAAAGGGTCGCATGGCCGATGAAGCGGGGGTGTCGGATCGCATAATGTGCGCGAGGGGGCGTCCAAGGCATCCAAAGAGGGTTGGAAAAGATGAAAGACGCCGATGGGAAGATCCCACGGCAGCTCTCGCTTCGGCACACAATGGATCTTCGTGATCTTACATGGCCAGAGTCTTTGGAGTCGCCGGAAACTGTCGGCCACCCGCTGTCCGAGTTGTGACTTCATTTGCAGATTTTTTTCGGCATCTGGTACCGTTCGATTTTCTACCTTTAATTTAGCCGACAAATTCTTGGAAAATTTCGAATTAGCAGAATTTTCTCAGATATCAATAATAAAGATTTTTAATTTTTTGATCGTCTTGTTTGTAATTTGAATTTTTTGCGTATGTTATAGAAATCTTATAGATTCTGAAAATGGCCATCTTGCAATTTTACGTTTTTTGAGTTGATCAACAATTTCAAACATGTTATTTTATTATGCCGAACTACGTAATGTTGTGGTGTTTAGTGCAATAAAATATTTGCTGTATAGGTGGAGAAAACGACGCGAATATTCGCCATCGGAAGAATCAATGTTGATTGTTCTTCAAGTAGTTTATCATTATAACAGCCGAAAAAAACACATTGCCAAATATTTTTACAGGACAACTGCCGAATGCCTATTGTAGAATCCTTCTCATTGCTAATGCGAATGTATGACAAAATTGTTGTAATAAATCAAATCAACAATTACTAATAATCTATATTTTATAAATAAAGAGTTGCATTTTTATTTAGAAATCGATAAATATTCTCTTCGGTCGCTTTAAATGGAATCTGGAAGCCTGTGTCTTTGGAAGCAATGGCTCTGGAAGCCTCGCAGCATTCTACAATTTTCCTGAAACTTCCCACGAATTTTGCAGGTATGAAAATTTCACGAATCAGTGATTTTTTGGGGACATTTTAGGTTGTCCAAGTTGAACAATCATTTATGCAGTTTTTGTAGGAAAAGGATCCAAAATGATTTGAATAGCAAGAAAGTAGCTCAACAACCCCTCCAACGAAATCAGGACCAAAATAAATATTTGCTATTCTCAGGTACTTCCGGCACATCGTGGATGTTGCAGATTTTATTATAAAGTACACAAAACAGCCTCCGGGTTTATCTTCGGTAACACAATTTCTCGCAGAAGATTTTCGACACAGAAGTCACTTAATCAATAAAACTCAACAAATTTAATGAAAGACGAATAAAAATAACCAGCACGTAAATGTAAATTTCTTGATATTGTTAATTAATTCAATCAAGGTGAATTTTTTTATTTGAAAGACAAACACAAAGATCAATACATTTTTTGTTTGCACAAAAATTTAAGAAAATGAAGTGTCTAGAGGCTGATAAATTACGACTAAATGAAAACGTAGAATGAATTACTAACAGAAAATACTTTCTTCATTAAATGAAATTGATTACATATGATTCATGATATCTATTATATAAAGCTCAAATACCACTGACTGACTCACTCACTCACTACCTCACCACGAAATCTCAAAAACCACAGAACGGATTGCAATGAAATTTGGAACATACCTTCCCCTTGGGTCTTAGATACTCAATAAGAAAGGGTTTTGAAAAATTCGAAATTTGAGGGGGGGTTTTGGGGGGTTAAAGTATGGGCCAAACTCATCAACGCAGAGCCGAAAATACTTGACCTAGAAACTTGAAATTTTGCATGAGCGTTCCTTCTAGGGTATTAGCACCCACTAAGAAAGGATTTTTCAAAATTCGAAATTTTAAGGTTTTTTTTTTAGTTTCGATTAAATCGCAGCGAAGCACGGGAACTTTCAGCTAGTTCATTATATATTCTCAAGTTACACCTAATTCCTTCACTTCTTTGAACAAACATGTATATTAATGTCTATTATATATATATTATATTAATTATATTAATGTCAGTGCACCATTTTGTTCATCATTAATCGGCATAATAATTAACGTTATAAATTTTCATCAACTATCTTTCCCAGTCTCCCATAAAAACACACACCCATCTTACACCGACATCACAAAATCATAATTCTCAAAATTTAATCTCAACCAACACCAAGATCTACCGCCACGATCATAGCATAGTTTTACTCTCATCCCTCTGTAGTCCTATCAAACGTGTCACATCCGGTAAGAATTACAAGATGAAATTCTTCGTGGGGTGTCTAAACGTCCAGACTATAAACCTTTAATTCAAGTAGGCTTAGATACACCATGGCATTTATCTGTTTTATCAACACTGGGGCCACTACAGCGAGCTACATAGGTCGACGGTGGATTCTGGTGTAGACTACAGGCGCATTCATGAGCGAGCAACAATACGAGAGATAGGAGGCCATGGAGCTACAACGCCCGCTATAAGAGGCACAATAGCCCGAATGACTTGCCATAACTGTACTTAGCAAGCTCTACGGCCTACTGCCGGCTCTGAGCAGACCATGTCAGTTGGAGTGTCCGATCGGATCCACCGTTGGATTCGATTGGATTCCCTACGTACGATCGAGGCATGCACTCTTCCTCGTATCGACGATCTGACGATCTTTCAAGCGGTCTCTCGATCTTGCGTGAAGAGTCAATGACGCGCGATTATGTCGATACCGATGCTCGCGATTCAGAAGTGACTTCGTTCCGTGAAGCTAAGGATGCGGCTTTACTATGGAGAGGCGCAATCGCCGATTCGATATGCAATGTGCTTTAACGTTAGTAAGATGGATTGGATAAAAATGTCCGGTTCGATAGTAATCATTTCGAGGGCTCGATGAAGACGTGATTATTATTTGATTTTGCTTCTAGGCGGTTATAATGTACTTTTGTCTAGCTCGATGTACATAGACGGATACATTTGCCGTGGTTTTGCGCGAATGTAATTATGCAAATGATACAACGAGATGTGTCTGTAACTTGGAAAGCGTAGGATGTTCTGGACATTGAGTACAAAGTTCAGTGGATTATGGAGTTGTTTTATGAGTTAAAATGAATTGGTACAACATATATGGTAGGAACATGTAATAATGGGTCAGTGATAGTATGAGATGATACGCAGTGGTAGTTTTATCTTGTTTTAAAGCCTTTCATTTAAAACAATGGGTTTCGAATGAGATTCTGTGAGCACTTGTGCTTATCTGGTTGGTGTTTTTTAACATTTGTTGTTTTTTGAGATTTAACTGATGTTGCCATTTCGATTGGCATATTAGAATTTTCAATAAATGGCTACTATGTGATATTAATGGATAGCATTGCATTCATTAAAAATTTCATTGAAATAAATGATCAGTAATTTATGTTAAATATCTAATTCGATAAATATCGATTATTAATTAACCCTTTGCACCCCGATGTCCCACCTGAGGGTACATCGTAAATCTTCCATATAACTCGGTTGCCCCCTCTAATGGGACCTTTGAATTTATTAGTGTTCACAGAGGATGAATTTATTGTAACATTACACTTATCTATTGGAGTATCACACGATAGCAAACAGCAAAGTGGCGCCAGGTTGCTAATAGAAAATGCCTCAGAAAATTGTATTTTAACCATTAAAATTTGTATAATTAAAAGTTACTTTGTGTCAATGTGGCACACGTCTTGGCGCTGTTCTCTCATATAAGCTTTTCAAGATTCTCAGCTATTACAGGTTCATCAGAAAACACCAAATTATTTTTTGCAACAAAGTGTTTTTGAATTATCTTTCTTTACTACTTGAAATGCTATTCTTATTCGTCAGTGTAGTATCGTACAACTGATTCTAGAACGTAGCAAAAATTCAGGTTATCGAGGGTTAAAATTCTAATTGACAATTTGAGAATCTCTCTATCAGTAGCTCCGAACGGAAAATAGAAAAACACTTCTTCATTATCTCGTTGAAGATCCTCACAATACATTCTACCGATATCCATCTTCCTCTCTCCCTTTCACTTGGCCCTTCATGATGATCTTTATTCTCGCGAGCAGCGAGGAGAAATCAATCCGATCAAAATGACTCGTTATGAAGTACGAGAGAAAATATGTAATGCATACCAACAGGGGTCGATGCATTAAGTCCGAGCATTGTGCGTTGCGAGCAGGTCTCGGCTGACAGTTTTATTGGAGCGTGAGCGAGTGTCACGCATGTAATGGCGGCATTGTAACGGCCCGTGAAGGAATAATGCTCCTCAAAGTCTACGTGACGCAACGTCCCCTTTGAGAATTCCTTTCGTTTCGTTTCGTTTAGTTATGTTCGGCTCGTTTTCACTCGGCCGGGTCAGCGCGCGTTGATCGGTAACCTCCACGTGCGACCGGCCACAAAAGATGATGCGGGTGTCTGTTCCGTCTGATAATTCCATTAGCTTGATGTCGCTGACGCTGGCAGAGCAGATCGATTCGATATCGACCCAATATCTCTCGACGTGGAACGAGAGTCACGCGCCAGAGAAAAAGACTCGACAAAAGGTAAGAAGTTAAGAGAATTTTTCGTACTGATACAACCCCCTATACTTCTCATGCAATTAACCCCTTCACAGTTTGATAAAATTACGAATTCTGGCCCAAAAAGGGTCTCGTTTTTTTTTTATGTTCGAAAACACTTCGGCATGCAAACTAAACCACGTCTCCTTCTTCAGTTAGAATAACCTTAGAAAACAGAGGAAGCAAAGAATCTAGTCATAGACTTAGGTAGACTAAACGGGTTAAACCGTTTGATACTTGACGCTCCGCCCGTGACCGTCACGAGATAAACTGTCAGTGGGTTAATTTCTCCTTTACATTATAGATCTTTGAATTATTACGATAATTCTTTTGTTTATTCCCGGAAGACCAAGTGTTCAATGAACAAAGTGTTCAATATTATCTCAACGATACGAATTAAATGTTGATTGTGTAAGTGGAGGAATGGGATTCTATAGGATTTCTTTTAATGATCTAGGAATGCAATAAATATCGTTCGAAATTTCTTTCCACGAAGAAGGAACATGTTTGCGAATCCTTGTGGAAGGATACTCAGTCAACGCGTCTCGTCACTCGGCGAAAGAAACTAAACGCGAACACATAGGAGGTGACGTTCTCCTTCTTCCACCGCCACGTTCTTGTACCCGCCTCCATCTTAATCCTCCGTGTGATTGCATGCTCGATACCAGCTGAAACGCTCACGTGGAAAGAAGGACGGGCGGCGCGTATGCGAGCCTGACGGACCGTAAACCCTTTACCATCTGCGGGGGGTTCTTCTTCTTCTTCTTCTTCTTCTTCCTCTTCATCCTCTTTCTCGGTTTCTTTTGCTATTTTTTGCCCTTGCTGTCATTGTCAGTTCAACCTCTTCTTATTCTTTCCCTACTCTTTATCATACCTACGTCCGTCCTTTTTCATGAACCACCTTTTCTTCGGTCCCTGTTTTTCCTTTAAGGTTACTTTATTTTGTAAAGTTTTCAAAGTTTTCAAACTGCTAGGGTTATTTTATGCAGGATAATGCGAGTTTTAGATGATTTTGGAACTATCGACTTCTTCTTCCTCGTCCTCTTCGTTCTCTTCCTCATTGTCAGTTCAATCTGTTCTTACTCTTTCTTTACTCTTTATCATACCTACGTATGATTCCTACACTCTTGGATATATCGTAAATAAAAATTTCGAATATTTTGTCGATTCTCTGTTCCACATCTTGTCCAATTACTCGTTAATTATTGCAACGGATTATAATTTTTGTATAAATATTGTTACTTTATATGGTGTCCAAGATGATGGTGGCTGAGGCATTTAGATTGTTATATCATAACTTGTTTATGTATTTAATTCAATATGATGTCCTTATAAACGGGACTAATCGGATCAAGTTATTCGGGCTGAATCCTCGGTCCTTTTTTTCTTTAAAATATTTTTCAACGACTGTCAAGAGGTTTCAGAAAATCATAACACAAATTTCATATTTGACATTGCAAAAACATATGACAATATTACATCGAACACCGTAATTTCAGTCGCTTTACACAGTTATAACTGGTAAATTAATATTACGCAGGATTCTAATTTTTCTTGAAAATTTTCATTTCAATAGCATATTATAGAAAATGTCAACTACTCTGCACTTTCCCTTGAAAATGGGACAAGAGTATAACTTACAGTTAAAAATGTCTACAAACCGTGTTTCATGTGCAATTGAGCAAGAGCAGAAACATTACCAAGGCTAATAAGGTAAGAATTACAATTCTTTTTCATCTTCCATCATCATTAAATCGTATTAAAAATTGTATTTATTTTAAAAACATAAACTACCCGCTGACCACCAACAAAAAATTACTCACGTATGTAATTAAACGAATCAAGCAATCTGGTAGTTTGGAATCCTCAGAAATAACTTTTCCGTTTACTCACATGTAATTCCAATAAACTATAGAAAAAGTATAACAGTCTCACGCATAAATAAGAGTATAACTCTTATTGTTAGTATAAGTAAAGAGGATGGAAGTAGGTGACAGGAAGGTAAAAAGCGATCATTAGTTGGTTGTGACGAGATTTACTAATAGGCAACGGACAAGTGAAGATGTCGAGACGCTCTCGGAGCTGGTTCGACGATACGATCCGGTCCCCGGGCGGTTCCTTTGAGGGGTCCGATGCCTCTGATGGTTCTGATGCCTCTGATGCCTCTTCGTTCGCTTCGCAGAGCCGTAAGCCGCCGTTGCGACAGATACACCTTAGATCTTCGAGAGACGACTTATTACTTTCATTGACTTACGAACATGTATAATTCGTCCTTCAGAATCAATTCCTCCTCGTCCGGAAGAAACGATCCGACGCTGGGTGAATATTTCGTATCAATGATCTCAAAATAATCGGCAAGAGTTGCGATCTTGAAACAATCAGCGAAAACAATTTGGTTTTGTTTGGTGCAATGCTTGATTGGGATGCAGCGTTGCTTTGGTTTTCACTTGTGATTTAAGTTGTAGTGGGATTCGATTAAGGAAGAGAAGAAGGAGATGAATGAATAATAATTATGTTGGACGGTCTAATGTGAAGGATGTCGAAAAAGTTAAACGATTAATGAGTTATTGTCAGGCTTATATGATTAGATAAGAATGACACGCAGACACTGAGATTATAATACAATAGTAAATAGAATATATATTAAATAATGATAAAATAATGGAATACATTAAAATATAATGTAACTAAAATTAACAAAAATATTTAAGGATTTCTAAATGATTCTTTGAAGTCACCTCTAACAAATTTCTAATTGTAATGAGTATGCGTCGCGAGACGCAAGCTCTGAGATGAAGATCTGTTCCACTTTTCTCTTCGTTGCGCATCTCTAGAAGGAGACGTCACTCTATGGGTATTATACCATAATGTGTTGACATATTGAATGTTTAATTAATGTTATTTATAAGCTGACGTAAGTTTCTTATTGATTACCAGTAAATCTCTCCTCGCCCAGAAGAAAGGATCCGACGCTGGCTAATAATTCGTATCAATGATCTTAAAATAATCGGCAAGACTTGTGATCTTGAAATGATCAGCAAAAACTATATGGTTTTGTTTGGTGCAATGTTTGAATTGAAAGCCAACGTTGCTTTGGTTTCCATCGCTTTTCACTTCTTATGATTCAAGTGTAGTCATATTGAATATTTAAGAATATCAGTAGTTGACACTTTAAGGAATTTTTTTCCTATTTGTTTACTCAACTCAGGCTGCGTTCACTTTATGGAAAATTTATGATTAGTAGTTGCTGCACAAATTATTCTTCTGTTATATTACGACAAGTCTTCATTCCTGCTGGCGGTTGCAATTTTTTCTTCTAAGAGTAAAATTTGATTCAATAGTTGACACCGAGCAAAAACGAAAGATTTAGTAGTTGACATAGGGAGAAAAACCAATTAATGAACTAGCCTTGGTAGTATATGAATACAGGAATTTATTGAATGTTTAAAAAAGATTATTCTTGAGTAAGTTTACAAAAAAATATTTAATAATTAGTAATTAGTTTCTTAAAAAATCTAACATAGTTCGGTAACTGAATACATATTTCTGGTTCTGCTCATTTTAATCGTTTCGTTGATACGAAACACTACAGCTTCCAATTCATAATCTAATTTATCCATTCTTTCCGGCCATTTTGCCACTTCTGAAATCTCTTGCAGAACAACTCTTTTTCATAAGGAAATAAAACATATTTCCCTATGTCAACTACTGAATAACAGACAATTACAAGTTCCAATAGTTGATACCGGGTGAATGTCGGCAATATAGCATTCTTTGTTGCAAATTTTAATACACAAACCCTTTGTTAAGATTCAAACAACATAAACGAATGTCATTTTATCCGCAATGATTAAATAATACAAACTTACAAGACTTACATTTCAACCAAGTCCTTAGCGATTCATATAAGAAAACACCCAAAAATCGTAAAAACCGAACACGGGTTTGATTAACCGGTTTGCTATGACACTTGTCAATGGTGGATTATGAGCAATAGTTCGCAATTAAGCCGGTGAAAGACGATATTATACAAACTGATAAGGTTTGATTTATTCTAGCTTGTGGTTTCCTTATTTATTTACCTGTTTTGAAGAAGTGTCAACTACTGGTAGAGTGTCAAGTACTAATGCTTTTACCTTAATTATTGTTATTTGTAAGCTGACGTGGATGTCTTATTGATTACTAGTAAATCTCGAAATAGTATAATATTTCAGTGTTTTGTGAAGAATCTTTTGTTACTAACAATAAGTACTATACAAATCGTATAATACAAATCCTAAGATGTATTGCAAGTTGATACTTTGCTATCTAAATATGGTATTAGAAAATATTATATTGTTTTTCACTTATTATATTTCATGCGGAAGTCACTTTCATATTTGTTTGTAATTGCGTTTTATTTATAAATTGAGTATCAATGGCCGAAGTGAATCTATGAACGCCCTACTGAAGTCTTGAAGTCACTTTAATCTCAAATAATCTGTTTTAGTTTGAAAAGTAATATATATTAGCTGCTAAATAAGCTTCATCGTTTCATGATGCAAATACTTTCATCTTTACTTGATCTTCACAGTCGAAAAAAAACTATCACATTCAAAGATAACGGTCCCAGCCTTCTAAAACCCTAAGCTTCTCTAAATTCTTATCCTTCCCCGATCTGCGTAAGGCAGACAGGTGCCTCGAATACATATCGATGACAAAAACTAAACACACGTGTCCAAAATTCGTCGGACCCATCGTTTTGACAGGCCTTTCCTCTCAGGATCATCGACGAAGGTATCTTTGTCTCTAGTTCGGGTCTCCCGCGGGAGAAAGGCAAACGAGGACGAAGGGTGAAGAGCGCGGAATGAACAGCGGATCCTTGGAAATGACAAATGACCTGTTTATTCGAAATCTTCCCTAGGATATCCGTTACGGCTTTTCCGAGATAATCTGCCAAGCTTGTCGTCCATTAGGATTTTTTATCATTAGAGATCATCACAGCTTCCTATCGATGGCGCCTCGTCTGTCACGTCGTTGCACAATTCTGCACTTCTGAGTACCAGCAATCTTTCGGTTTCAATGACTGATGAAATAAACAAAAAAAGCACTTTTTCCGTTACTTTTTGCAATTGTACGACTAACATAAAGTTGGAAGCGCACACGACGGCCTGTGCTATTGTACAGGGTATACCCGAGTCGAAAAATTGATTTTCTGTTGGTTCTCTCGATTTTTTACACTTGAAGAAAATCAAAAGAGAATTATAATCTGTATGATCTGACCATTAAACTCTGTATTATTTTGATTATCTGTTGGTACTCTGTGGATGCGGATATTTCCGTTTTCACACTTGAAGAGAATCAAAAGAGTATTATAAAAAGATTTTCTAGGTTCTCCTTTGATCCTCTTTCATTGTATTTTAGATGGAATTTTTCATTATTCATTAATTATTAATATTACTTAATTTTTTAAAAAGTAAATTGAGTGACAACTACGAAAAAATTAATTTCACGGAAACTTTATTGTTATAACATTTTAGTTACATTAGTAATATTTATGCGGTTTATAAATTGAAGTAAAATTTATTACTCCAGTTCACTATTTCCAAAGGCTCTTCTAAAATGTTTCCCTCGTACTCTTCAGGTTCTGATACTCCTGAAAAGTATAGATATTTGTATTGTAGAATAACTGCATCATTTTCACAATTTACACGTGATAGTCAAATTTTTTGACGTGTAACTAATAGAAAAATAATATTATACAATGTTTTATTAATTTCCACTGGAGCTTGTACTGGAGCATGTGATGCCATTGGTTCGATAATTTGTTTCGAAGAACTATCTGATGCTACCAAAAATTTAGCGTTTAATGTCTGAACTTCAAGAGTCAGATATGGTACTTGAAAGCAAAATTTATATACCTTTTGAATTTTTGCTACCACTTGTTCCCTCAAAACGTTGGATCATCTATAATATAATGTAATATTCGAATTGTGTAGTATATCATATTATAAGTTATTCAATAGAAAGTGATTTTGACTTCATATAAATTGTTAACTTCAATGAAACAGCAGTAAAGTTTCATCAATAAAAAATAAACAAGAAGTATACTTACGACTGATAGCCATGACTTTTGCTTGAAATTTTTCTTTTTTTCCCGAAACATTATGCCATGACAAGGTAGTTATAGAATGAATTGTTCTATCTTTTAGTGGTATTGCACTTAATGATATAATATTCGAAGATTTACTCTGAATCCACCAAATAAGTGCCCACTTTTTTTTACGACCAGATGGATTTTTAGGTTTTGGCGGCATTTTTCACTTTATTCTAAAGCTATTGTTGACACTAAATAGTTTATTCTTTAGTAATTTCTACACTTGATAACAATCCAATATTGTTGTCAATTGTCACTCTTAAATTTCATATGATTCACATCATTTACTGGACTGCCTGATTTTTCGCGAACGTCGTCATGTTACGACACGCCGCGACGCTCAGTACTTTTTTTCTCCTTTAAATCGCGAGGGCAATTGTTCGCCGTTGCTAGCGAATGTAGGATCGCTGCAATTGGCTGTTTTACGCTATAATCGGCCGTTTTACGCTTACAGTTAAAAATTAAATTAATTTTTTACTCTAATAATAAATATATATTATATATTATATATTTATATATTATATATTTGAATTTATCAAAATAATAATACTAATTTAATATACTTAAATTTAAAAATTAAGATTGAAACAATGATAAATTAACGGAAATAATCAATTGGTAATAAAGAATTTTGGGTCTAATCGTATTAAATTAATATATTTTAATTCAGAATTGAAATTTGGAAAAAGCATAAATTAACAGAAATAATTATTTACAGAATTCATACCTTCCCTTTTTCACTAATTCTCTTCTAATCACAAGATCCAAAATGGGATCTATTGTTTCCATGATATTCTCAATTAAATATTAAATTAATTTCTACCTTTCCAAAGAATTTAATAATAATATTATCTATTATAATTATATATTATTATAATATATAGTTATAAATATTATAATTATTATAATTTAATAATAATATTATTATTTAGTCTATATGTTCACCTGTACCTACGAAAATTACTGGACTCTGTGTTGCTGCAACACTAAAAAAGTTACGTATCTTTGAAAAATACTGTAGGAAATAATTAAATTATTAAATTACAATTCGATGTCTAATTAATAAAAATTTGTATATTTTTTTTTTCCGAAAGTAAAAGAGAATCAAGAGAGAATTACAACGACTAATAGAGAAGTAAGGAGAATAATAGAAATATGAAGAAAATGTAAGAGAATCATAAATGATGATTTCAGGGTCCGAGATAATCAACAGAAATTCATAACTTCGACTCGGGATATTTTGCGAACATAAAAGAGAATCAAAAGAGAATTATAACGGCTAATAGAGAACTAAGGAGAATAAAAGAAATATGAAGAAAATGTAAGAGAATCATAAATGATGATTTCAGGGTCCGAGAGAATCAACAGAAATTCAAAATTTCGACTCGGGTAAACACTAAAACTATACCGACGATATATCTACTAATATTTAGATACACTAGATACACAAGTATGATAGAAAAATAGAAATGGAGAGGTAGAAAAGTTAATTAATTAATTTAAATTTTATAAGACAGAAGTGCAATATTAACACATTGTTGACCGGTTACGTCATATGACGTCCTTCGATAACCTAATGTAATTGACGAAGTATTATACATTCAAATTGTGGGTACTGTTAATTTACCGTTTGTCTTCGTTACATTTACAATTCAAACTGCAAATATATTATTGAGAAACTCTCAGTTCATAAGAAAACGTGGTAAGTTCAAGTTGTTTAACAATTTTTCAGTTACAACGCGACGTATTGTATTGTTCGGAAAGTAATTTCTTTTTTTTCGGTGAGAATGAAAGACGATTTTCTTGTAGTCCATAAATATGTCACTGAATTATATATTCTCCATTTTGTTCTAATACCTTTTGTCATCTTTCTGGCAGTAGTATGATTCGACGTTCATAAAAGTTTTGATCTTTGCTGACAAAAAAATCAAAGCCTTTTTTGACGTCCTCAATCGAAGTAAAGGTTTTGCCGTTAAAAAAATTTTGCAATTCAGTTTTGGCACTGGCGTTATGTTAATGCGTCTTCCCCATAAAAATCGAATAATTGTTTTCTTGCTTGAACAGCATTTTTACCGTTTCGATAGTAAAAAAGTCAAATATGGCGAAAATGCTGCTTTCGACTTTCCATCTTTAATAGAGCACCAAAGAAAAACTATTGTGTAGAATCAAACAAATTTTTTCACAAACAAGCGTTGCTATATCAACTGTCAAAATATATAATAGCAATGCGAAATAAGTGTAAAGTTAATTGTGAAAAAATATAATTATGTCCTCCGTCAGGAAAAAACGAAATTACTTTCCGAACAACCTAATATTAATCATTATTCTTAACTTTTCAAAAACGGCCCATTTCGAACTTTTTGAAGAGGAATTTTTTGAATAAGAGAACATATCCTAGAGAAAATACTAGCAAAAGGAGTGGAAAAGACCCTACGGGAGGTGGAAAGTCTGCTGCTCGAAAGGATTGCGCAGTGAAACTAGGTTCATTTGTAACCAGTGTCACGTTCCTCTCCATGCAGGTGCTTGCTACACAGCCTACCATACTCTTAAAAAATATTAAAATACTTTAATAACATATGTGCAAAGTTTCTAATAAATATATTATGTAATAAAAAAGTTGTTTATATTTAATTATGAGCATTTTCAATTTTCCCAAAATAATGCCGGGCACACGCGTTAGTTCTTACAAAAAAAAAGGTCAATAATGTGTTAACTTCGCGACTACTCTATGAATTTAGATAACTGTTAGAAAAAATGTTGAACTGGTTTTTTGATCAGCTTGATAGGTTTAGTGTTAAGGAATAATGTCGCTAGCATTGTCTATCACCACTATATCGTTCCTGGAAACCTGAAGCTCGGCTAATAACAACTGGAAACAAAACACTTTTATCGTCGTTCATATAATGATATGAGGAATGTACAGTAGAATCCCTCTAATGTTGACAACTCCCTTCTATCCCCACTTTTTATGACTTATTTTTCCCTATGCGCATAAGCATGCGCAGAATTGAAACTTGCGTGAAGGATTCATGTAAACATCCAAACCCACATAACGTGCCACGAAACTAAAATTCTATTGGGCAATAAAAAGTTCAAGTGGGGGAAAATACAAGTAACAGTAACGGGAGTATCCTGTCAACATTAGCGAGAGAGCAACGTTAGAGGGAGCAACATTAGCGAGATTCTACTATGTATATGTCTTTTTAGGGCAGTTGCACGCTACAATAAAAAATTACGTGTAAACAAGGAATGTCCAGAGGCCAGAATACAGAGAGTATTAACTTTGCCCTCTCATATAAGGATTGGATCTTCACATGCTGGCTTGAATTGGAGTACAACGAGGAGTGCAGTAACAAAAATATCGGTTATCAATCTTTTTTTTTAATACAGGCGGCCCCCAACTTTTGTGCATTCTACTTTCGCACATTTGTAAAAACTCAATTTTTTAAAGATTTTTGTCGCTGTTTCAAAAAATATTTGATTCCATGCAATCACTGCCACGGAGTGCTGTAGTTCACATTCATTCACACATTACATATGATTTTTTTAACATTGTAATATCGTTTTTTGCAATGCCTCCTAGATGTTCCAGAATCTCAAGTTCACAAATAAACCACATTAATATGCAATTTTTAATATTTTTCCTGCACCTCTCTAGGTACTTTCGAACATTCAATATTCGCACATATTTTCAGGGGCCAATTTTATGAGAAATTCGTGGGCTGCCTGTACTTTCAAAATGGAGTATAGAACACTCTGAGGCTATGAGTCCTTGTTTTCATTACTAATTAACCCTCTGCTGTCTTCTCTCAGCCACCACAGCAAAGAACCATACTAATTTTACATTGTACATATGTATCAATTTATACTTTCTCTGAACGAACCTAAATGTCTACTCTCTTAGATCGAACCAGTGAGATTTCACTCGTTCAACCAGTGAATACAAATGTCACTGGCGAACCAGTGAAATTTGCGTCCGCTGCCGCATCGTCATGCGCCGTGTTTTATTTTTGAATATGCTGACGAGTGAGATTCACTGGTAAACCAGTGAACTTTGATGGCTGCCGAGATCACTGGCGGAACCAGTGAGTTTCATTGGTAAACAAATGAGTTTCCACTGGCGAACCAGTGAAATTCCACTGGTTCGATCTAAGAGAGTAGAGAACCTATTTACGAACAAATATGGTGGTCCTATCAATTGGAAAAAAAATTCAGTTTAAACAAATACTATCATTTCTTACTTGCCATGCAAGATGCCGTGACGGAGTGTCTTTAAAATTGGGAAGAACATCGTCCTCAGACAAAGAGGAAGGGCATAATGGCAAACTACATATAATGCAGCACTGTCAAAACATAAAAAGTAAGGGTTGCTCTGTATGTTCAAACAGAAAAATCCAGAGCGGAAGACGTCAAACTAATTATTCTTGCGACACGTGTAATTGAAAACAAGGTCTTCATGTTGCAGCTGCTTTGAAAGATACCAAACAATGGAGAAGTATAAAATATAATTTGTATATAAAAACATTACACTAAAACATATTATTCTGTAAACATATATCTAAAGTTGATAAAAGAATTAATAAATCTTGTTTATCGTTCATAATCTTGCATATTATGTATCACTGCTCGTTCAACGGGAATTATTATAATTCCGCAAAGGGTTAACGCATTTGCAATTCTTGAAAATTTAACTGCCGATTTAAAAAAGAAAAAACTACAATATGAGCTACTTTTTGCCAAAATGAAGGAAATATTCGAAACTATGAATTATGTCTGGAATAGTCTTTTCATTCACAAACCTCTACATAGAAACCAAATATTCGTTCCCCATTCATCGAGAGATCGCGAAAAATAACTCTGTTAAAGGTTTGCTGAGTCCCAGCAAGGCGGTACTCAAATGCTTTAATCGTCGTCTGCATAACCCCATTACCTCGTAGAATCCACCAACGGAATTCATCGTCCGGACAAAGAGATTGTTCAAATTCGAAATCGCATTACAATGGCGCACCGGCCAAGTTTCTTCTAAATGTCAGTGCTATTACTTCGACTCAGCTCGTAGTCTCGAATACTCGACGATTCGACTGTTTTCGAAAATATAGGGAAAAATATTTATGGGATTTAGATGGTACAATGAGCTCTCTACGATCATTAGGACAGATTAGACCGTCAGAAGATATTGTCCCGTGGCTATATTTGCATTATCCGATTTCCTTAAAGACCCCTTCTCTCTCTATTCCGTTTGAGCTTTTCGCATTCACTTTATCCTCTTCTCTCTGTTGCTCTTCTGTGGTATCTTTAGCTCGCGTGGCTGCTCATTGGAAGAAGGGTTGCCGGCCGGCTGGCCAAATATTTGTCGTAATTACCCCGGAAAAGGGGTTTTCCTCTTCAAGAGCCGAACGATTGCGGACGAACGCTCGCGGATACCGAATCGGATTTTCTTCTTTCAGCAACGAGACGGCATTATGCGAGACTCCTTTTTCATTCGAACGGAAGCAGCTTGGCTGCTGCTGCTACGTACCGATCCACTGATTTTCGAAATGCGCTTCCGTATTTGCCCGCTTGGAATAATAATGTTGTATATTGTACTCCTAAACCCATTTTTACATCGCCCTCTGTACCGTTGGGATGAATCGAAGTTTAGTTTAAATAAACTTCCATTTACATGGTTGAATGCAGACTACTCCGCTTTTACCGATTCAATGAAATATACGAAACTGGTATAACGATATGAATAAATTGTTCATATTGTGAATTGTTATGAATCATTATGAATTATTAAAACTTGGCCAAATAAATTTGTTTTCGTTCTTTAAGACTAGATTTACGGATGTTGATACATTTATTTTTCTAAAGTTTGCCAATTTGGCTTATACAAGAAAACTGTTTTTCGCAAAGAAAATAGTTTCAAACCAATTTAAATGAAAGATTTATTATTAAAAGAAAAAAAAACAACCAATATATTATATATGTATATATAGTAATCAAATTTTGAATAAGCCAAATTGGCTCCGTAAATCTAGTGTTAAAAAATCAGATGTCTTTTCGCTTTACCTAATATGAAGGTTTAGCTCTAATGAGGAGTAGTGTTATAAAATATTTTGAGTAATGAAATTGTCTCCCCTATATATGGTATCGATTACTAGAGTGATAGCAAACGACTGCATATATTGGGTCAGCAAGAAAGTAATTTCGGTTTTTGATGAGAGCCAGCGTTACGTTTGTTCTCAATGATTTCTGACAATGTTATGATTTTGTTCTTCTAACAATCGAAAGTTGTCAAACTTTTGACTTGGCTTAGAAACGAATTGCGCTTTATTTTGTTTGTTATTGTTTGTTTAGGAGAATTTTAACATAGAGTGAAAAACGAACATTTCTGATATGTTTTACTTTATTATTTTTTGCAAAATCTAAGCTTGGTTGGGAAGTGGTGTCACAGCCTCCATGTAGCCCTGATCTGACACCATTAGATTACCATTTATTTTTCAACTTGCAAAACTTTTTGAATGGTAAAACTTTCAATGGCGATGATAACCTAAAATTGCATTGGGTTCAGTTTTTTGTTGATATGGGCCAGTATTTCTATAAAAACGGAATCACGAATTTGTCAAAACGATGGCAAAAGGTCATCGAGTAAAGGTCATCGAAAAAATTCTTTGTTACAAAAAAGTTAAGTTCCATTTCACACTACAAAACCGAAATTACTTTCTGGCCAACCCAATATTATTAATAATATGTCAAGGAGAATTGTCTGCGAGCTGTGAGATTGGCCCTATTCAAATAGAATCGTTATTTTTACAATCTTTAAGGTGTTTTAATATGAAGCGCCGCATCAATATCATTTGGTCAAACGACCGGTTTAACACGTTCACGCCGACGTTGTAATTTGCGTTTTTCTCCTACGGGTGGCTATTTTAATCCTCTATGCGCCGTTGGATTGTAAAGAATTCAAAGTTACAAGGGCCCATAGAGGGTGAAGACCACCATCTGAAAGACACTCAAGCGCGAGCCACCGGTGCACCGGCGTGAATGGGTTAATGGAATACAAATATGTAATTTATAGCATTATTGACACATCAAGCGCCGGCCCTGCGACAATGCAGGATTTTTTGTTTCTTTATATGCATATCCGTACACCTCGCAGATCAAAAGATGATTGCCCTTAGAGGCTTTCACATGATATGAAGAATTATGAAG
Organism: Cerceris rybyensis; assembly: GCA_910591515.1. NCBI lineage: Eukaryota > Metazoa > Arthropoda > Insecta > Hymenoptera > Crabronidae > Cerceris > Cerceris rybyensis. The sequence continues at coordinate 1,603,870 of OU342789.1, forward strand.
TTGCCAGAATCATTGAGTCAAGGAAAAAGATTGTTGCGAAAATGTATAAGATGTCAAATATTTTTTTGTGCTACTTATTGTTCAGAGACAAGCAAATGGAGACGGCGCTCAATGTATTACGCTGTTTCCTTTATTAAGTTGACAGTCTGCACTTTGTTTTAGAAAGATATTATCGTTATTTCCTAACCAGTCAAAACTTCTATTATGGTAAGATTAAGTAACCATAAAGTATCGGTACCGTTAGTGTTAAGGGTTTGAAAAAATATAATTAATAGGGTGTGGTTGATGAAGCAATTTCTTCCCATATTAACACATTGTTGACCGAGAACGTCATATGACGTCCTTCGATAACCTAATGTAATTGACAAAGTATTACACATTCAAATTACGGTTCCTGTTAACACATTGTTGACCGGTGACGAGCTAACTCGCGATGTATTTATTTTTGGATGGTGGTTCTTCTCTCTTATTGGTAATCGTATAACGCGATTGTTGGTCTACATGATAAAACCAAGATTTTCGCTTATTAAATCCACCTTGTTGCGCTATTTGTTGCAAAATTTAACAAATCCAACTAGTGTATAGAATGTCATCATCAAAGAAACAATAACACTAGATTAGATATGGTTGTAAAAGCTGTTGTGTTTATTACACGTAGGTAATTGTTATACTAAAAAGAAATAAAAAGAAATAATAAAAGTTGAATAACAAATAAAATTTATTAAAGTTTATTTATATTGTTTCACTTACACAACTAGTTACGAAATAATAGCTGATGTCATGAGATAATTTTTCAGCAAAACTGCCGGTCAACAATGTGTTAAAAAATAAGCTAGGAATGATAACATCAAGACGAAAAATATTTCTACACTTAAAATTTTAAAAAGTTCTTCAATCATCAAACTTTCCTTCCTACCCTTCCAAAAACATTTGTGACAATATGGGTACTGATTCTGACATAATTCTAAGGTCAAAGGTAATAGATCGCGAAAAGGAAGTCGAAGCTCAGAAATGTTAAGTGATGTTTCATATCTTGCAGAATACAATTAAATTAATGACGAAGGTCCAATTATACGGCAGCGCATCTGGTGATAAGGTCGATAAAAGGAATACCGTGTGGCTCCCGCGTAATAATATAAGAATTATAATGCCCCAGTTGATACGACGGCTAATTACGTCCATCCTAAGAGTACGTCGAGCGCATCGACCTTTCCACACGCTCGTAATTTTCGCACACCTGCCGTGAAACTCTTTTTTGCGAATCGATAGCCCTCCACGATGTAAAAAAAAGGAACATCACGTTCTAGTTCCTTTTACAAGGTTATCGTATGTAGAAATTATCGTTTATCGCCTCGTTGAATCTGATTGTAATGTTGATCGGCGCGAGGAATGTTTAATGTTACAAAGCGAGTGACGGAAGGGTTTCCTTTTTACTCTTCCTTTAATTAGTTAACAACTGTAGGATTTCTGTGCTCGCGTTAATTGAACAGCAATGGGTGAGCAAGTAAGATATGAATAAATATGAATGCAAACCGACGTGAACATACAGAGGTATCATGGTTATTAAATGGAATGATAATTAGAGAATATTAATAGCGATGATATAGTTATACTGATATTATTCTACGCATTTATTATTGCTCGTTAAGGATTCATTGTTTTCGGCACTATCCTAGTGATTTCTTGTTGAAAATTTAAACATTCAGGGCAACAAATATAATCGAGCATTGTAAATATTTTCTAATATTGTATGTTAGAGAAATTTTTGATATAAAATAGAGCTATGTGAATAGAATATTAGGAAAAGTATATAGAATGTGTAAAATTAATTCTGTCAAGTATTGAACGTCCATTGGATTAATACAACAGAGATACCGTATATCTCAAAAACGTTGTAAAACTTTGAGTTGTAATCAATAATGGATATTTTGATAACGAAGTAGTGTGTTCTGAGATATTCTTTGATTGAGTATTTTTAATGTCATATTAAGCAGGATCAATCTGTATACATGGAAATTAATCGTATATAAGAAGGAAGAAAACATAAAATAATCAACAGATAGGTATCGTATGAATCTACCGAACAGAGTAAACGTGTATATATACAGCCTACATACATGTTTAAGGATAAAGGTCATCGTTTAACGTTAATGAATATTTAAGCGTTTAATCATTGAGTGCGTCTCACGTCATGTTTGCAAGATTTTTATGCGATTATTGCGTACAGAAATTTATTTCAATTAACACAGTACTTCAAAATAGTGATGATTAATAATGTACTGACAGTGAATCACGGAAGGTTGACATTTATAATTTATGTTAAACTAGTGCAATAAAGATGTTAACAATATGTCATAAATTCTGTTTAACACTAGAACTACCGGCCTCAAATCTATCATATTTTAATAAATGAAATAAGTACTTTGGAAAAGGGGGAATAAAGTGGCGGAAAATTTGATCGATTGGCTGATTTATGTTTGTTGATACAGACGCAGAATATTTATTCTATTACTCTTATGTAAACTTGGAGAATTTTTGGAAAAAATTGTGTACCAGTCATTTTGACTGGTTTGGTAGTTCTAGTGTTAAAAACATTTAATTTGAGTCCACTCAGTTGCTTCGAAAGATACTGAAATTTATCTTGAACTGTCATAAACAAATAGGGCAGTATTATTAAAATACGTAACTAAGCCCGGGACTTAGGAAACTTGGGAATTTCAAAAATAATAAAACTTACTTGTTGTTCAAGTGATAGTTGGACTTTAGGAGCTAGTATTGCAAAAACTCAGCAAATTCGTTAAAATATCACTTTCACAATTGTATTCAATACCGACATATGCGACTGTCTCTCATCACAATGAGACAAAAACTTATGTTTTGGTTAAGTATAATATATTGCATCACATAAATAATACTTTTCAAATTATATTCCCAAGTTATGCAACTCTGATGTTTTGCTGCGAACGACAGAAAACTCTCGCAACATGTGAAAAAGGTGTTTTATTCGCCAGTATTTTTAAAGGTCAAAATCAAAATAATAATACGACTAGGAATAGGAATCTCTTAAACTTCATAAAAAAATTTCTTTTCGCGTGTACCATCATTTCAAAATAAAAAGATTATCTCAGAAATTATTCCATCCGTACGAAGCTTGATCAACTCTTTCATCCAATCTGCCCCACAAAAATGAAAATGAAATATACATTTTTCAACAAAATGGCATCGCGATGTACGAGAACAGAAGATGTACCCTTAAACCTCGTGGGGTAGAAAATTGTCCTCGAAAATCTCCGAGCAATAAAATGACAGGCTGGCAGTCGATTTAAGAAAGGAATGCTGTCAAATCAACTCGAAACTCGCTCGGCGAGCAACATCATTCCGATCGAAGGATGATCGAGGAGGACAGCTCTAACGGACGGTGGCATCGCAGTCATCGGCTGCAATCCTGAAGTCCTGCAGTCCCACGGGTCCGAGGCAAGGGTTGGCAGTTAAGATGGATCACCACGCGGCACGCTGTGTCGTCAAAGCGGTAATCCCGAGTTTGTTGGCAACGAATAACTCTATATATCCGTTGTTGTGATTTTATTCTATCCCGAAACGTGCCCCACGTCGCACTTTTCCTCTACCCGTCGTCTTTGATTCCGATTCCGAATTACTCTGTCGTGGATGCCACTCCGATTGAGTAGACCGAGTAAGTTTGGATATTTATCGATGACCGGTAGTAGCTCGTTGTTTTGTTGGTCAATGATAACACGAATAGTTCGACTTTGTCCAAACAGAAAAAGATAATAGTTGCGAGTGTTTAATTTACTTGGTGGTTTGGTGCATAGAATCGCAATATCTTTTTAAATCAGCGATCACTTCTCCAGTGAGCAATTCAATAGTGCACCTCATATATTCTACATGTCTATAGTTGAAGAAGTGTTTTCTAACATTAACATTATTTCTACCACGACTTTTTGTGTATTTATTTCGACCAACAGTGCCTATTTAATTTTTGCTCACCTCTGTGATGCGTAAATGTGCTTGGTGGGACATTTTTTCTCCTACCACGATATTTTATATTATTTTATACTATTGTTAATAAAAATAAACCAACTGTGTTGGTTTTCCCGTGTCTCAAAAAGTTAACACCTTTGTGCACGAATGCAAATATAATAGGGACAATTGTTAAAAGCTAATTTTGTTTAATATTTTTTACTTTATCAGAAAATTACTTAGTCCAACATTTACTAAAAAATAATGTTATAAATGAATTACGTGGAAATGTCTCGTAAACATCGGAGTCCTGCAGAAATCTGTGATAAGGTTGAATTTCCAACTTAACATTATGTGAAGAACATTTTCAAGTAATAAAGTGAAATTACTCAATACTTTTTTATTTACAATTCGATACTCTACCATATTTTGATATAAAAAATATAGTGTTCTGTTTAAAAAAACAAAGTTGACCTTCAAATCTCCGAAACGCCTCTACCTATAAAAAAATTAACGCACTACATAGTGTACCCTTTTAAACCATGTAACTTTTGTATGTAACATTCTTTCGTGCAATGCATATTTTGGAAGTTATATGCACGTTGCATGGACCACCCTATATATATGTATAGTCCTTGCTAATGTAGTTGTATTAAGATATTTCGTTTCTCCGATTTACTTATATTATATCTTTTATTCTGATTTTCATACTTTTAGTTTGACTTTGATCAACAAAAATCGAGAGACACTGATCTGTTAAATGTAACAACAGTCATATTCGATTTGTCTTTGTAGACATTAGCAGTCAACAGTTATATCAACACTTATTCATGGCATAAGTATCTAGAAATTCATGTGTCAAGTAGTCAAACTTTGTCGACGATCAGAAAATCGAAAGTGAATTTTAAATTAAACCATTCCGTGCGAAATTTTTCTTGACTTGATTGTTTCTGGAAGAAGTATTATCACAGTGTAAAAATAGAAATACTTCACAAATATTACTGCTTAAAAGTAGAACTAAAACGGACTGTTTTAAACATATTTAATCTCAGAAGGACATTAAATATCTAAATTGAATGCTAAAAGACTTAGAAAATGAATAAATCCCCAAATGGGGATCATGAAAGGTAATGGGTTCGGAATATTGCAATCGTTCTCCACATTATATTTTTATACATTTTATCACAATAATCCAAAAAGAGCCACAAATATAAACTTAAAACGTAACTCCACTGTTCTATCAATCCTCCAATTTCACCGAAATTTCACCCGTTCGTTCATCATCCACCGTTTGGTTGAGAAATTAGCTCTCGGGGTGTGATGCGATCACGTACGTATAAACGGAGGAAAATTAGGGTAGCGAGGGCATCAGAGGGATAATTAACATGGCAGAGGGTAGCCTCCGACATAGTAGGTAACAGTTAATAGTAATTGGTATAACGAGCGTTTCACACCCGAATCGCTTTATCCAGTCTGGTGATCTAGCCCGGTGCCGTTATTAGTCTGATGTATTAGTAATCTTTAGTATCGACAACGCATGGATCTAGTATCATCGAAGGCCTCTTTTCGACCCCTCTAACTCGGAACCCCTCGAAGAACATATCACCGGTGGTCGAATTGGATCGTCATATGTTCTCGTCCTGTAACGCTTCACGATTGGTTTAATTTAGCCTCTTGTATGGTAAATATGCAAATAATTCATTGTTACTTATTACCTTGGTATCCTGCTTTTAATATTCATGGCAGTCAGTATGTGCTAGGGAGAATTTTAAATAGAGGTATAATCAAAGTGCTGCTTTTATATGACAAATCTAGAATGGCGTGGTATTTGTAAAAAGTACTTTGTTCAATGTTAATGATGTACACGATCACGTTAATATTTGCAATAAAATTTGCGATTTAAATTTGCGACGGTTTTAAGTAGTTGAATGTATTGAGTTCTATTTGATTGACATAGTCTTGAAATTTTCTTTAATAACATAAAATTTTTATTCTTTACTAGTAGGGGAGAGCAGGGCTAAAAGTTCCGATTTTTAGTTAACTTAAAAATTTGTTAAAATACTTGCTTTTAGTCTTCATACGATGCGATAAAAATCAACTTACATATGTAACTTTGATATTAAGACAGTTATTTGGGTCATTTATTGAGAGATTCTGTTATTATTAATTTTTTAATGCCTAAAGTCGGAAAGTAACAACTTCCCCCAGGGCAAGTTGTTAACAAGCCGGGATAAGTTGTTACCATATCTGTTAAAGCTATTATTTGTGAAATAAAAAACAATAAATGATTAAACCAAGTCTGTTTATTTAAGTACTACTCAACAATATCGTACGAATCATTCGTGAGATAGACCACAAATACCAAATGCGAAAATATTTTCTTACGTGGACCATCGAGGCACGTGCTGTCGTTTCATTGTTCCGGGTCCCACTCGTTTGTTTAAAATGGCTATTGTCGGTGCAATGTGGCGTTCCATTTCATTACGAATTTACACAATATTCTTATCTCTTCTCCTTGCGGAGTTACTTCAATCGGAACAACTTACCTCGGTAACTTTTAGCCCCGCTCTCCCCTACTTGAAAAGTGAGACGATAAGTGCTTGTTACTGTTTAATTATTCTTACTAATCAGACATTTATGTGGATGAACATAGTAAAGAGATTTAAAGTTTCAGATGTGTGTCTTACCAGTAACAAGTATCGGTCGCAGTAACCCTTTGCACTCTGTTGTGGCCGCAGCGGGGACAATACAATAAAAGTTGACAACTCCGCTGTAAGATAAATCCTTTGTATTTTTATATTTTTTTATATTGTAAAATATAACTTTAAAATGTGTATACTTCTGTGTTAATGTCAAAGCAAAATTTTTAATTTTCCACACATGTACGCTCGTACCGTGTAATTAGTCCTGGAGTAGCTAGTAGCTCATAATAAAAATTACTTGGAGTGCAAAGAGTCAGAATATCAAAATAACATTCCGTTAAACATTAGAATTACCAGAAAAGGCAATTTTACTGGTTCCAATGAAAACAACAGATATTCCACGTTTATATTACCACGCATAAATTATTTAGCTGATCATCTCTTTTGCCATTTGCTTCTTCCACTTTCAAACTACTTATTTCATGCATTAAAATATGCTAGACTTAACAGCGGTAATCCTAGCATTAAAAACTAGATTTTATGTAATTTCTTCTGGGAAATGCAATTTCCCCATCTTTCTTTTCGTACTAGGAAGAAATAAATAACGAACATGGACCTGAAAGGCTATTCTTTCCGCCGATCAGTCATCGAGGGTGTACTTGAACGTGCGAAAAAGAAATGAGGGTGACTTCGACTACCGAGATATCGATACGTCTTTCTCCATCGTTTCTGCGGGGTTATTGATACCCAATCAACCGTTTATGATCGCTTTATTGTTGGAAAACAGTTGACACCGATTTTCTCACAGTCCTTACCGCAATCTCGAAAATCCGTTCTATTGCGAAAGTTTAATGACACTGGTTCATGAATTTTTCATGAAACAGTTGCGAAAGATGTTGCACTAACCATTTCAAAGCTTACCTACATGTTACCGTGAACATGTGTTATTATGATTTTACTGTTTAATAACAACGAACCATAATATTTCTGTCTGGTATTATTTACTTTCTAAATTGAGAAGTAATGCAGAGGTTTCATTTCTTTATCAATTTGATGTCAATATATGATATGCAATAGAGCTTCTATATGCCGGAATTTCTTTCCTTATGTAGTAAAATTTGCAATTTTACATTAACAAAAGATAAAAAGATAATATGAACTCCTTGCCGTACAATAAAGAGTAACACTCGTGACGCGATAAATGGAATAGTCAATTTTGAAATATTCGAAAAATTATTAAATTAAAAATATCACTGGGTCACTATGAAATAAAATTAATTCTATGCTATTCAATATTGCATTAGGTCGTATGCTATATCGGAAATTAGGGATAGATTGTTATTTCACCAAATAATACAGAGTTATTGCGCATTCCGTCACAAAAAAATGGTACGGCAACTAAAGAACAATAACAGTTAATTATCAAAAAGAACCTTCTTCTAGAAGATGCATTTGGCAGCCATTTAATAAGCTTCTACTAGAAAAATAATACTTCTTTAATCATGAATTAAATCTTTAAAATATATCGATTGCTAGAAAACTTTATTGCTTGCGTGCCGATGTAATAAGTCTTTTCAAACATTGTACTTTACGGATAACAATAATGTAAACGAATATTGCACAGTATTCCGTACTACGGACAAGTGTCTCATTGTTTTTTTTTAACGTTCGAATACAAGAATGAAAAAAAAAGCGTCTTGAAGTTGAACGTTACATGGCAACCAGTCAGAAAAATATCGTGTGACATCTTTACGGCACCAATTAAACGTCGCAGTCATTATTGGTACCTAAATTGAATTAAATCAAGCTAATAAATGTCGCTGAACACCGCTCCTTTGATCCTACAATGTTGGTTTTCCTCACGCCAATTTACGTTGCTTAAACACATACATTCTTTTTCTTTCGTTCTCTTGATAGAGAAAGTTTTTAAACCGTGAACGACGAATTTCTTGTCCACGAATACACAGAATTTATAATCCTCTTAACAAGAATGTAAAATTTCGACATATATGCATCATTCAATATTTTGTTCAGTCCAGAATAAACATTGAATTGTAATATTAATTCGTTCAGTTACCGCAAATACCTATAATGTTTCCTTTCCAGGAATCAATTGTTACACTCTGAACTTTTGAAACGTATTGTGATCAGCTTCAAAAAGTGTAGCTGAAACTTGCAGAATGTTGATCTAGCCTTGTCAATGGGACAGTGATGCTATTGCATGATAATGTGAAATCGTACATTGCAAAAATAACGCAGGCAAAAATTGCACAGCTGGAATTGTCAGTTTCGTTCAGTGCAAAATACAGTATAAAGAAAATATGTTAGTTATGGTGAAGGAGTGAAAAGTTTTGTACTAACTTTTTTTTAATGTAGGGTTGAAAACATCCATTCAAATGGCATTAACGAATTGCCTTTTAAATGGCAAACTGTCATTAGTAATCATGATTATTACGTAATTAATTGAATGTAATTCAAATCACAGAAATAAAGCGAAATATATGTATTAAGTTTAACGGAATGAATTGATGTTACATCCCAGTAATTCATATTTTGTAGAATAGGTAATATATTATTTATCCCCTATAACAAGAACCAACAAATACGTATAAAAACCAAAACAAAAATCAAGATGGAAAACTAATAGCAAACGCTAAACTTATCAAAAAACATCTTAATACCTGAATTATAGACAATTAATTTTATATGCTCAGGTATAAATGTTACATAAACATATCGCAAAAAACAGAAATTGTGTTCTTCGCAATTTCAATAATTTCTCTAAAATTCACTTCAATTATTTGTTAAATAATTTTTTAAACTCTATAATTTTAGCAACCACCACATAATAAAATGTTTTCCTATAATAACCACAATTTTACATTACACTCAACAAAAAATCTCAAAGACTTCAATGCAACCGAAAAAAAGTCTCGTAACATTGATTAGCTCCGTCAAAAGAGAATGAGAGTTTAAGAGGTCAATGAAACGTCTCGCGAGACATTGAGAAATCGAGTACGAAGTCGTTCACATGATTCGTTCGGTTCTTCGAATCGGCGAAAACACGAGCGGAAATAGAAATTTCAGTATGGTCCATTCGAACGGTCATGGAATCGATTAGGTAAGGAATAAAGGTAGGAATAAAGAGACGATTAGGCACTCCCCGGCTCGAGGACAAGGAGTCGGTTTTCGGCGGCATTCGGAATCGTTGGTGCGAACCGTGTCCCGTAGAGTCCGATCAGCAGGAATCCAGAGCCGTGCAACAAGTGGCCCCTGGGGCCAAGGGTCCCTTTTGCATCGAACAAATCGCTCGTCCTGAAATTCCCTCTCGAGATGATTACTCGCTACGTTTACGCCGAAGTCGACAATCCAAGCCACGATTGTGCTTAGAGAATTGCGTTGTTTTTTTTCGTCTTTTTTTACATATATTGTTACACATAAAGAACCCATCGGTATTAATGTTGCTAAGTTACAAGACATGTTAATTGTCATAAATATTGCAAAAGTTCTGCCCGAGTCGAAATATTGAACCTATTTTCATGGCATTTACTCCTATTTGAACCTAATATGATACTTTTTATTACTAAAACTCCTAATTTAAATCTGGTAACTTCTTCTCATTGTCAGTAAATTGATACTCCTATTTAACTATCACCAAGACCTTTATCCCCTGAATTGGACTTGTTACTCCTCCTAGATTAAATAATCATTTTTGTATTCAATATATATTTAATATCGCATAAAGAACTTTCATTTTTTTAATATAAGGAATGTATACATACATAAATGGAACTAGTGGATAAATAGTTCAAAAACAATCATTTTTTATTTATTCCAGCTCTTTTTTATTAATAGGTAATGAAACATACATTTGACAGTCAAAATTCATATACAGGGTGTCCCAGCCGATTTTGACATCTTGAATATTTCGGTGTTGTGGTATGTAGCAAAAAATGTTTCATAGGAAACTTAAATGGTATCGAGTGGGGCATTACCTGGTGTCATTAGTTTTTTCGTAGGTGGACGCGTCAAGGACATATGAAGGTCAACTTTGTTTTTTTAAATAGAATAGTGTACTTTTTTATTCATCAAGCGATGCAGCTAGACGTTCTTTATAAAAAACTACTGACATATGTATCTCGAAAAACTAATAGTAAAGGAGATATTTCAGTATAAATAATCTAAATACAAAGGCATCATTCCTGCCGCATTAGGACGTGAGCTATGTTTATCTGTTTACCTGTCTGTCACCTGATTTAACGCCGCCCGACTTTTTCTTATGGGGTTATTTAAAGGATAAAACGTTGAAGTTTCAACTAAAGTGAGTGACATGAAGCAGCACATATTCGATGAATGTGGCCAAATATCAACCGATACATTAAATAACGTAGGCCAGTCCTTGCTTCATCGATTTCAAAAATGCTGCGATGCAAATAATCGTTATATTGAATCATATCTGTAAGTAAACGATAATGTATTAACGAATTTTTAAATTACTTAAATTGAAATATCTCCTAAACTATTAGCTTTTCGAGATACATAGGTCAGTACTTTTCTATGAAGAATGTCTAGCTGCATCGCTTGATGCATAAAAAAGTACCTCATTCCATTTAAAGTACCAAAGGTGACCTTCATGCGTCCTTGATGCGTCCACCTACGGAAACACTAATGACACCAGATTATGCCCCACTCGATACCGTTTAAGTTTCCTGTGAAACATTGTTTGCTACATACCACAATACCGAAATATTTAAGATGTCAAAATCAGCTGGGACACCCTGTATATACAATTCATAATGATGGCATCTTTTCGTTCATTAATTCGAATAGTGGCACACTTGTAATTGCAAACGGGTAAAAATCCATTATTTTTTAGTGATTTTGACTAATTTATTTTTGAAAACTATGTTTATATACACCCTCTGTCCCAAAAGTAACCGGAATAGATTTAAATAAACACAAGTACTTCAGGATAGTTGATAAAAATCACTTTATTTACACGAAATATTCACCCTCAGTAAAAATACAACGATGTGCGCGTTCAAAAAGTGCAGCAAATGACTGTTTTATGTCGCTGACTGGAATGATGCTGTGGTTGTTCGTCGTTGGCCGTTGAATGTCTTTGATCGATGCATAACGATTTCCTTTCATCGTTAAATGCAGCTTTGAGAATAATAAATAATCATAGGGAGCCATATCAGATAAATACTGGCGATATTGGGGAAAAAAAATTTGATTTTTCAAACACCACGTCTGATCTCTAGTTACAATCGTTTTTAAGAAGTTATCGAAGACATTCAACGGTAAACGACGAGCAACCTCAGCATCATTTCAATCAGCGACATAAAAAAGTCATTTGATGGACTTTTTGAATGCGCAAATCGTTGTATTTCTCCTGGGGGAGAATATTTCGAGTTATTAAAACGATTTTTGTCAACTATTCTGATGTACTTATATTTATTTATATCCATTCCGGTTACTTTTGGGACAGAGGATGTATATATAAATAATAATAATGAGAATAATAATAACATTAATAACTGGATAGGATATAAATCCTCAACGGAGGTTGAAATTGACGTCCTATTTTGCACCTTAAGATAGCATAAAGGGAAATTTGTGCCATTTTTAAGCGCTAAATAGGATTTTTTTTTATATTGAATTTAGACCTATTTTTGTACTTCTGATTCCTAAATGTTGGGTAGTAAAAGGTTCAAATGAGGTTCGATATTTCGACTCGGGTGGAGTTTGACGTCCTCGGATACAGACTTGTAATAAGTTGAAAATAAAATGTATGTATTTTTATAAGCAGCGTTGACTCGTTGACAATGGTTCATAAGTCACCGGGAACAAACCGAATGTGTAACAATAGTTTTCTCTTTTTTCGATGCATGGGACGTGGAGTTCTTAAAATTAAAGCTGATTTTGAAGAGACTGAAAATTTTGAAACTGTTGCGCTACATTTCGAAAATTATCTAACGTGGGATATTTTTCATAATTTTATTTAACACTGTCACCCTGTAATTATTTGACAAAAAGACGTCTCTTGATCACCAAATAAATAATTGTTTCATAATGTTAAAAAAAGCCTTCTTTCTAAAGCGCTAATTGTATGGATGAAAGTATCACTAACTTGTGACTGCAGTATTTTGAATTTATTGTTCATGAATTGTGCATAAAGGACCACTCTAATATTTTCATAGAATAATTTTTAATAGAATAATTACTCTATTTCTTTATCATTAATAATAATGAAATCTTTTTTTTTACGCATTTTACTATATTTTTTAGAGCCAAAAACCATTCAACGCTTAACAATACATTTTTTTTAATCCCTTGCCGAACAATAGCAAGTGACACTCGTGAAAGGATAAATTGGAAAGGAAATATTCCAATTTTGCAAAACCTATCAAATTGAAAATGTCAGTGAGATGCGACACAATAGAACTATTTCTATAGTACTAATATTACATGAAATAATACGATAATGAAGAATCACCGATCATTTTTATTTCATTTTATTTTGCGAACTTTATTCTAAATTATTGCGATGTTTGTCACAAAAGGAAGCAAGGGGTTGATTTTCTTTAAGTAATAGGCAATTCTAGAAATACCCAAAAATGTCATTAACAAAAAACAGATTTCTTTCCTGTCAAAGTGAACACGTGCAATCGAGGAGGATAACCAAAAACTAATACAAAGACTAATAGCCTCTAAATTAATTTTATGAAAGCGAAGGATTAAAAAGAAATACCAATTTTCATGATACTGGTCAAGATGATTCACATCAAAGTGAACCGCTCTACACAAAGTGAATTTACCGCCTCGATACATCAACGTCGGCTTTCTTTCTGATTAAACAAATCTAATAATAAATTATCCAACACTCTGATGGATCAATTAAGCGCGATAACGGACGAATTATATCCTTATCGCCCGTAATTAATCCAATCGTGTGAAGTATGATCGATGAAAATCAGGGACAAATTATAATGTAATAGAGACGACGCTCGTCCCGTTTACTCAATCAATTGAGATAAAGGCACAGGGGGCGATTAATGACACAAGAAATGACTTTCTTGGCCCGAACCGACCCGACCCCGCAACAAAAAGTCAAACGGTGCGAGATCTGACCCCGTTCATCCATTCACGTAATGGGAACCAACCTTCATTCATACTTCTCAAGCGAGTCTCAAGAAACACCCTTCCTTTTGCCTCCATTAATTTTCTCACAAATATTCACCAAGATTAATTTGCCATGAACTAATATGGACAATTTTCCACACTAAGATTCGATGGAATATGTAAAAAGATTGATATGTGGATACATCGCTTATGAAACGTGTGCCAGCGCTTGCAATCTCTGTGGATTTCCAGTTGACATTACATACCTAATTGATGGTAACGTATATTATTTTATTAAGTAATATTTAAAGTCGATTATAAATAGATGTTAACACTAAAACTACCAAGCAAGTTAAAATGACTCGTTTTCAATATTTTCCAGAAGTTTTCAAAGTTTGGAAGACAATCATAGTGCAAATATTCTACGTTGATCTTATAAAACACAGATTACTGAATCGATCATCTTTTCCACCTCTTGATTTGTCCTTTTCTAAAGTGCGTATCTAATACATTGAAACAATAGGATTTGTTAATAGAATGTCATAATTTTTCAGAAACACGAATACACTTATAACACTCTATGTACAGCCAATAAAATCCACTTTAGAATATGGCAGTCTTATTTGGTCTCCCTACTGCCTGTCTCATATACCTAAATAACATAGAAATGGTTCAGCATAAATTCCTAAGACTTGCTGCCAAATATAGTGGAAAACCTCTATCTCCCTCTTGTCATGAATATGATGAATTTCTAAAAAATTAAATTAAATCTACAACTTTTGAGCAATAGAAGAATAATGTTTGACATATTGTTCCTTAGTAAAGTTGCTAAGGGAACAATTTCTTGTAAAAAATTAATACAACTTTTTACCCTTACTATTTCCTCCGGAAGTCTTAGAAAGTTTAATTTATTTTACACCGAGCAGTATAGCACGTCATACGGTTACTTCAATTGCTTTAATAGAATGGTTATTCATGCAAATTTATATCGAGACAAGATCGACATATTTGGACAGGCCTTATTAGCTTTAAAAAACATTCTGGAGCAACTACTTCAACCGTTTGAATACCGGGAGGGTTTTAAAAAAGTACTTCGAAAAAAGACAGAAGCCACTTTCGCGCTCTTGAGATTTTATTTCAAAATAAGCTAAAGTTAGTGTTTTATTTTATGTAGTGCACAACAAGAACAATCTTCTCGTGCTTGTATCCTAATTTGGAATTACTTTATATTATAAAAGACAAACCTGATGCATTCTTAACGAAATATCTTAACAAAGTCTTCCTTCAATTGTCAACATTGAAAAAATGTCCTGGGGTTTTTCGACACAAAAACTGAAGAGCGCGAAAGTGGCTTTTGGTACGCAAACGGTTAAGTTAATTTTTGCGTAGTATGATCTTTTTTATTTCATATACATTCCTAGTTTTTGTCTCTTTATCTCTTTAGTATTATTATAAATTCCATGTCCTCTAAATGCAACGCTTGTATCAAAGGGTTTTTATTCCCGTAAATTTGTGGATAAATAAATAAATATAATAGATCTTACATAGGTGGTTATAATGTAATTATTTTATGGTATCGAATGAACTTTTTGTTAGTCGTTTATTTAATCTCTTGCGCTACAATGAAGAGTAAGTCTCGTGACGCGGGAAAGGAACAAAAAATGTTTTAAAAATTGTCAAGTTCAAAATATTATAGAGATACATGATAAAATCATTTCTATGCTATCGATATTTTGTTAAACTGTGGAATATATAAAAAATGTCGATTAAACTCTTATTTTAACAATTTAATTCCGAATAATAGTTTACGCAGTCACAAAAAAATTTCAGGGCAAAGAGTTGAAACCTTTAAAGAAAT
The DNA here is from genome assembly GCA_910591515.1 of Cerceris rybyensis. Lineage (NCBI taxonomy): Eukaryota > Metazoa > Arthropoda > Insecta > Hymenoptera > Crabronidae > Cerceris > Cerceris rybyensis. The sequence continues at coordinate 1,619,473 of OU342789.1, forward strand.
AGAAGTTATCTAGTACATGGAACATTGTTTTACAACATTTGATAAGAGAAATAATAAAAAACCGATACGTCTTGTACGTTATCTACTAATTACCCTCTTAGCGTACTGGTCCGAGGTAAGTCGGTTTTAAGAAAACGATTTTTTTCCGTCCGTCCAAGTGAACCAGTGAAACTAACAGTTTTGGCATCCTCCATTAAGCAAAGTAGATACAATTAGCTTATCCTTTTTTACATAAATTAACATTTTTTTAGATTTGTTAATGTTCTTTCGTATTTTAAGAAAACAGAGGTTCAAAAAATTGCTGGAAAAACAACCTCGTTTGAATTTTTAATTGGTGTATTAATTCCTAACACTCCTATGTCGAGTGTGACTCGACTCTTTATCACGCAATTTCTAGAATAATAGTAATAATATTAAAAATAAATTAATAATAATTTTGTTGTTATATGTGTATTATTTTTATTCCTCTTTCATTCTAGTCTCATGCCTACCATAGTCATTGTGCTTTTCGTTGTATATTAAAGAGCAATTTGTTCGTTAATAAAGAATAAATAAAATAGTCACAATTTCTGTTTACCTAAATGCAACTTTTTACTGAAACCTCCTTTCTCTAATATATTTTGCAAATGAATTAAGGAGTTGGTGGAAAGTAACAGGAAATTAAAGAGTGCAAAGGATTAAGGGGTAACAAATAACCGTGCAAAAGCCTATATTTCGGTTAGTTTGATTTTCCACAGCTCAACAAGTAATGCTCCTCATTTATGAATCGTACCGTAATAACGATATCCACGTAAAAAATAATAAAACCCGTACATCTCCTATGATGTCTAGGTACTAATTAACAAATAACCATGCAAAAGTTACATTTCAATTACGTTGATCTTCCAGATCTCGAAGCTTCCGACAAGTCCTGCCCTTCATTTATAAATCTTCCTCCTATACACAACGTTATCAACCAGCACGTCCGAAGGCGGAAGCGTATCTTAAAAGTCAAAGGAAAACTTGCAAATAGATACTCGCTCACCGTCATAAGGGTTAAACTACTCACGAACGTCTGAAATTCCAACGATGCCACTCAAAGTATTTCCCCGAGAAGAGATTCCATTTGTCCACACGCTCAAAAACAAAGACACAAACTGGGATACTCGTTCGAAGAGGAAAAGTACAGAAGAGAAGAAGAGTTTACCGAGACGAAGCGCCGAGAGACGAGCGAAACGATTAGTTACAGTCGTGGTCGATGTTCGACTTTTCTGTCTTTATTTCGAGGATCTATTCGTATGTAAATTTATGGTGGACTGACTCGACGTCCCAGGTTTCCCCGTGTATCGAAGAGGAGAAGAGTTCGGTCGAGTCGCAGAATGGCGAAGATTAATTTCGAAATTCTCCTGTTTTCTCCTTAGTGTTTGCCGTGTCTGTTGTGATTTCGTACGTCCAAGTCATAGAAAACATGTGTACGGCACGTTTGTGACGAATTACCTGTCTGGAATTAGAACGCGACCTTTGGAACGTGGAAGAAAATCTCTGACTATTACAAATTGAGTTATTATTCCAGAGGTAGATACGGAACGAGATATATTGTAATAACGAGCACTTTCTTATAAGCGAATGTAATTTTCGAAATGTCTTTTGCAATGCAAAAACCAGTACGATAGTCGTAACGTTTCAGTACACGGCTAAGAAACTCTTGGTTAAACCTGATGAAACTAAAAGAATTTGTCTGTTAATATTCGCACATAAATATAGATCGAAATCTTTCGGTGGAAATATTCTGATGAAAATTTCTATTTGTATTCAATTTTTGGAAACTCACTTACCGAACATCAACTACCGTATGTTTTATAAGATAGGAGTTATACGATATGTTTGTAAAAGTGAGACATATTTCATTATGTCGTTAAAATAAATAAGATATATTTTGAATTATATATTACTTGCACAACATTTGTACATTGAGCTTTATTTAATTCTGTTTAATGAGATTTCAAGGAAATCCTACAAATTGCATCATGGTACGTTCATTCGGTATTGCCGCATTTGAATCGCATGTTCGTTGATCTATTACATGTAATCATTTTTAATTCTATTCCAATTGTTTTGTTTTTATTATGCTATTTAACAGTCGCGTGGCCATTTATGGACATATATATAAATCCTGAAAAATTAACTTGAGCATATATTTACTGTATTCCTAAATGCATGAATTGATAAAGCGATTGCATTAAGACTATTTAAAAAACCTGTTTTAAATACAATCTCCATCATTTCTATATCAATTGGCATTTTTAAATATTGTAGGTAACATAATTAATGCAATCTCTTGCAATGACTGTAGATGAATAATAGTCAAGGAAAAGGCGGTTGGAAACAAAGACCGACAAGAGAGAAGATTGAATAAAAAGACAGAACATTTTGCTTAATACGAATAAAAATACAATGATATATAAAGCGCGAAGAAAAATTTAACTTAATATTTCTTTACGTTAAAACGTTTACCATTAAATAATTGGATGTAGCAAATATCGTCAATCTTCTTTACGTAGAAGTGGCTTTTTGCGTACATTCCACCACCGATCTTTCAAGTGTAACGTTTTACGAGCAAGAATAAGAAAGAGCAAGAATAAGAAAGAGCAAGACAAATTAATATATCCGCTTTTTAATCCCAATGTAGAGGTTAATTCTAGCGAAGGGAGACGAGAAAACGAGATAAACTGGGGGCCACGCGACAGGAATACGGTCTTCTCTCCGCCGAAAAACTCTCTATCCGTCCCTTTTCTATCTCCTCCTCGTCCTCCACTTTGTGCTCCTCTTCGTCCTCTCGGTGACTTCTCGAGGAGCCACGATAATCACGTAATAACGTGAGCGATTAATCAATTAAAAACGACAAAAGTCGCGACCCCTCCTGAATTCCGTGCACATTACCACTAACTACTTCAAACGTGTCTTTTATGTCACATAAATGCACACACAGAGACATATAAATATACAGAAGCATACAGTAAAATCAAGATTTTTTTCTGTCGAAGTCCTGATTCCTGCAATCCTTCTCCTTTTTAAGTTAAGAGATAGGGCGAATTACTAGATTGACGGGAAATTAAATATCAGTAACTGCTCTACGGAATTTTGTGTAATAATGGATACGATCTTTTGTTATGTTGTAATAAATGCGAATATCTTAAATTGTTTCAGAGAAATTATTAGAAGGATGATACAATCGTATAATAGGCGGCGCGAGAATTATTTTTTTGTAATAAATATTATATTTAATATTTATAGAATTATCAAATAACGATGTGAAAGAGGACCATTTACTGAATGTAAAATAGCACGGATTTTCGTATGGATTGTTAGAAATAAAAATAATGTTACTTCAAGAAATCAGCACGAGTAGTAATTTATTTCTATTTTAATAGTAATAACACATTCTTATCTGTTGACTTATCTATTTGGCGGGATCAGAAAGTAATGTCGTTTTTTTATATTAAATTCAAACAAATAAATTTGTAACAAGTTTTTCTTTTTAGTGAATGATGTAATCACCTCGTTTAAGGTAGTTCTAGCTGGATTCAGAACTACAAGTTGCTTTTTTCATTAGAAATGAAAAAAATTGCGTAAGAATTAATGCAGGGGCTAACTTCACAGAGGTCATTTCATTCACTTTTTAGGCATTAAAAAACATCTTTCTCTATAACTATGAAATAAAAAGTTATGAAAAAATTCAACAATATTCTAAAAGCATGAAATAATACATTGCTAATTTTTTATTAGAATCCATCGACTCGTTTTTCCATTAGAAATATAAAAAAAGATTTTACGGACTCAGCAAACATTTTTTTCCATAAGGCCCATGTTAAATATGTTATTTTTAAACACGATTTATTCATAAACCGTGTGGACGAACTCGTTGAGATTCCGGTTATAATTATAAAATATCATGAAGAATATATTTTCAAAATTTTAAGGAAGTCTATAGAAAAATGATAAGTGTCTAAAACTACCTTAACAACAACCTTTTGCTATTTAATGTGAAAATTTTCAATGCCGGATCCATATAAATCAATTGGTTTTTGAGCAATACATTTGGAGAAACGACATTACTTTCCGGTCCTCCTAGTAATTAACGCTTTAATCGTGCAACGAATAGCACAAGTTAACCGATGAATTGTTATAGAGAAAATGTAATACTTCACTGTTACCGATTTCAAATCTAGAATTTAGCGTTTCACGAGATTAACTGCCCAATTCACCATACTCTCGAAACTTGTCTCCCAACATTGGGGCGTTCTTTTGGACGAAGAATCACCGATCTTGTCCTTGGAAGAGATTGCCACAGCGGGAAAGAGATTCATCGCTGACATTAAAATAATACTTAACGGAAACGTCAAACGAATTATGCTCAAAATTACCAGGCTATTACCAAATCGTGTCTTGACTAATATTCGACGCAAATTTCAAAAGTTCTCTGATTCAAATCGTTCTCCAAATTGACATCGTATTTGAAGTCGTTTAAAATGATTCGAATACCTTTACATATACATATTTCCACAATTTACGAGTAAGTAAAAGGCAGCAAAGCGTCAAAGTATTTCATATTGTAAGAACTCAAATGTAAAACTTACTAATAAACGTGCAAACTTTAAAACTTGAAAACTTTTTTACACATTTTACAGGACGAAAAAATATATGTTTCTATCATAAGTAAATTACTTTCTTTCTCCACGAAGTTCCATAATTCTAACTTCCCGAGCTCTTCACCCGCAAGACAAGAACTACCCACAATTCAACAAACAGAGACAACCTACGTTTACACAAATTATATTACATTCCAATCATTCCCAACAAATGAACCCTTTGAGGACGACAGGCGATAATATGCGTCCTAAGAAGAAAATTGGTTATAGTTTGTCGGTGCATATATAAACGGTTAGAGTTGAAAAATGAAAATATAATCGTTGAAATATTATTTTACAAAGAGTAAATTTCAACTTGTGTACATTAACAGACTGTCTTTCCGATGAAAAAGTGTTTTTTCATCGCAAAATAATTGATTGTTTCTTGATATTCAAAAATGCCTTCGTCCGCAAAGGGTTAATACCCCAAACTGGCTCCCTTGCAGAATGATACCGTCAAAATGTTTCCATATTTTCTTGATCCTCGAATCCTGGCACACACGAATAAGCGTAAAAGCGAACCGAGACGAGATTCAAGATCCGAGATCCTCCGTGGACGTTGAAGCACGCGCGAGCAAAACATTATAATCTAAGGTCATAAGAGCAGAGACGTCGGGGGTACCGGAGGATTTATTTTATGGCGTGTAATCCCCGTGTCGAGGTGCGAAAGGCCTGGAACTCTTTTGTTGGCACCACGGGGTGTCCGCGCTTCCAAAGCAACCGCTAATTCCTCCCATGAATGCTCGGCCCTCCACCTTTCAGGATCGTTCGCTGGGTCTCCTACTCCCCGCCAATCGGCCTCCTCTATTTCGTGCCCCTGTGACATGTTTTGGGATGATGTATAGTTTCGACCGGGCAAATCGATTTGCGGCTAAATGCCTCGCAAAAAACTGTCTTCATCGACCCGGCGAAAAAGGAACGTGCAAAATGGGCGGCGACGTTTGACTCGGGTTGGTAAATTTTTCTTTAAATTCGGCGGAGTAATTGGCGTCAAAACATACGTGGGATAATCGGTGACAGAAGTCTGTAGCGGAATTGTGGGATACCGAAAAGAAAAATGGAGGGAACGCGGATGTTTAATAGTATTTCTACCACAGTATTGTTTGTATCTATTAGGGGCATCGGAAAGTAACGTCGTTTCTTCAGGTATTTTGTTAAAAATCCAATTGATTTTTATCGGCCCGCCCGGGTGAAAATAAAAAACAGAAAGCAGACTGAAAATTCGAGTAATTTTTCTATATTAATATACAGTCGGAAACTTAACTTAAAGAAAACTGAGGTAGTGAACAAAAGTCGGAAAATCGTAAGCAAAAAAAAAACTGGAAACGAATTTAGACATTTCAGTTTACTTTCAGTTTCTTTTCAGTACTCGTCGGAATTAACTGATATATGAGTCTCAAATCAGTCTGCTTTCCCATCGAGCTGAATCAATGTAAAATTTTCAGTCTCGGTTTCAACTGAAAAACTCTTCCGTCTTGTTTCAGTCTCAATTCCGTTTGAACTTTCTCAATAGCGTATGTCTTCAGTAGATTTTCAGATAATTTTCAGTGACAATTATTTGTTTCGTTTTATTTCCGTCTAAAATTCCGTTTTCAGGCTTATTTCAGTTTTTTTTCCATCTTTTATTTTTACTCCGGCGACGTTGAAAATTTGCATACTAGATGAGAAGAAAGGTTGTTAATAATGAGGTTGATCACATTATACTTTTACAATATAAGTACCCATAATATTTCGACGAATGGTGTCATGTGACACTTTTGCGTTTGACATCGGGAGAATAATTGTTAAATGCTAATTCCTTAGCATTGTTTATTTTAGCAGAAAAATCAATCAACGTTGTAACATTATTAACTGCAAAACAGTATTATATGAGATGTAGCAAGGTATCCCTTGACGCCTTCTGTTAGAAATAGTGTTAATACTTGAACTATCGGCTATTAAGTAAAAAGTTATTAACAGTAAGGAGGTTGATACTAAATAAGAACTTTAAAAAATATAGAGTTAAGGAAATTTTGACTACACGTTAAAACAGATTAAGCGATATTATGTAAATGAAAGTGTAAATTCCTTGTTCTTCATAGGACTGTAAAGTTAACTTTACCTTCGTTCGATTCTTAAAAAACGTCACTCTGAAGTCTCTCGGTTCTTTTCTGACAAATAGCTTATTTTCTATAACATTAACTCTTTACACTTCTATCTCGAGTTACACTCGACACAACTTTCTGTAATACTTAATGTGTCATCTATTAATTATCAACTTTTCGAAAAAGCAACCAAAATTTTGCATCTTAACATAAATATCCCGTGGTACTTACAATTCCTCTTAATATTAACCCCTTACCCCACGATTTGTTTTGTGACTGACTGCGCTATAGCTTAGAATTTAATTGCTAAAATAGAAATTTCTCAGTGATTCTTGATATTTCGTGTAATTTAACGTAATATTATCGCGTTGCGTTTCTTCAACATTTTTAATTCCATAGATTTTGCAACAATTGAAAATTTCCTATCCCATTTACCTCATCACGAGTGTCACTCATCGTTTAGAGCAAGGGGTTATGTAAAAATGAATAATCAACGGTAGAAAATTTTCCGAGAATATACTTCCTCATTTAACGAAAAGTTAGTAAAATAATTCAAAGCGCAAAGGATTAAGAAGCAAAAGTTTCCCGTTACAATAACTTTCACTGCGAATAATTTGTCTCGATTCAAGTAAAAAGACACCACGAGCACCGAATGAAGGTTAAATCTCAGTCAATGCTCCTTTTAAACAAACATACCATATTCTACTCCACAAAATCCTCACGTCCACATTAACACATGTAAACCTTCACAAATAAAACTTTCATAAACAAAAGTCAGAATCAACGTCCACGTGCCATTGTCCCGATATCTATATGAGCCGTTTAGAAGCATATTACATACGTCTCATCACGATATCCTCGGATATAATTGAAATGAAATCCCGTAGTCCTTCCATAATTCAAAGATACAAATCCTGAGTGTAAAATACGAATAGCATAAAGCACGATCGTACGTAAGACGCGAAGGTATATATAGCAAGTCGCGATTATAAAAGGATCGTAACGAAGCGTAGTATTAACGAATTCGACGAGGAACGAAGGCCGTAGAAATTTACTCAGCGTTGACCAGCCATTAAGAGCGGAGACGCATTTTACGGAGGCTCAGCGGGCTTTGTTTGGACGCAGAAACCGCACGAGGGGCGCCCACTCACGAGACGCAGGAAACGCAAATACCAAGAGGACGCACGCGACGTTACTGGTAGCGATAACGTATCGTCTTGAATGGCGTGCACGCACACGGATATAACGAGCGACGAAGAGAATGAAGAAACGGAGATGCAAAGAGACAGTGGAATACGAGGGAATAGAGAAATAGGGTGTGCGGGGAGAGGAGATAGAAATGAAGTGATGAATCCGAGAGGAAAGGAGACTCTGAAGAGAGGAATGAATGACTGACAATGTGAAGAAAGAGAAAATAATAGAAGGAGGAATAAAAAGGAAATAGGGAGAGGGAGATAGTAAGTAAAATAGAGTGTGTAGTAAAATAATATGATAGTTAAAAGGATCATTATGATACCGATTATAGAAGAAGGGGAAATAAAGAAATATAAGTGTAATGATGAATCCGAGAGAAAAGGAAAATCTGAAAGATGGAATGAAAAACTGAGAGAAAGAGAGAAAAGAAATAGAGAGTAAAATAATGTGATAGTTAAACGGATGATTATGGGTACCGATTATAAATGAAGGGGAAATAAAGAGTTGATACAGTGAAAAGGGAAAGAATAAAGTATAGAGGGAGAGGTAATGAAAAATGAAAGGAGAATAATTATAATTTCTTTTGTAGAATAAATTTCATGAACCTGTAGGCTCCAAATTATTTTACTAACTTTTTGTCAGATGTTTACTGTTGATTATTCATTTTTACTTAATACTAGGAATAATTGAAAGTACCGCGGGATTTTCACGTTAAGATGCAAAATTATTTCTAATTTGGGAAAGTTGATAATTAATAGATGACACGTTAAGTGCTACAAAAAGCTGTGTCGAGTGTATAACTCGACATGAAAGTGCAAAGGCTTCGTTTTGAAGGGAAATAGGGAGGAAGGAGATAAAGGACATGTACGTAGAAGAATGAGAGGTTAAAAAAGGGGAGAAGGTGTAGCTAAAGCTGAGAGAAAAAGTGAAATTAATGAGAGAAAAGGCGTACAAAGAATAAAAAGTAGTCCTCGTGCGCAATAGGTCTACCAATATGTTACGAGGAAGGAGAAACGGACAAGTGGTTCATTTAATACCCAGCGTCAAGGATTTTGATGTCTGTTCCTTTTTTCGGATGCCCGCGATAAATCTCTATATTAGCGGATCTTACGTCAGCCAATTGTCGCCAGACTACTTCCTATCTTTCGTGAATTTTTATTTTAACTCTCTAACAACCGCTTACAGACTTGCTTAGTATTCGCGTTTCTTTCTGAGACCGAACTTATCCTGTTTATATTACGGCTTGTGATTTTATTTTAACGTTTAACACGTTCACGACGGGCTGAACCACCGGTGGTACATTTATGTCTGTTCCATCGGGTGGGATGCGCCGTCGGTGCTGGCGCATTTACAGAACTAATTACTGTAATTGATAAATTTATTTACATCTTTATATAGTAAAATATAATATTATATTGGAATGTTTTTCCTAAGCAGCTCTAATGAAATGACATTTGTTCAGACAAATCAACACCTTTTTTTGCATTACTACGCCGCGGCCGGATATGAGAAAATACGAAAAACAAAACCGCCCCATGGTAGGAACACTAAATTCAGGCCCTGTCGTGAACGTGTTAATTCTAGTACTTGATACTTATACATTAAATTATATATACATATATGCATATGTTGATTGCAATTCGTTTCTTGGAAGTCATTAACTAAATGGACCCATTACCTTTGTTTATAAAGCTATTTTCTCATCGGCAATTATGTGTATTTAGTAATAACTGTACAACAAGAACGTCTATACGAGGGAAGAAAACAGATAAATATATGCTTTTACCCTGAAGGGGCAAAATTGCACAAATTATGATTCTTGTTTCCTTCATATTGTATATTTGTATACGTTATATACATATCTATGGGTTTTTGTATCGATATAACTTTGTATTCTACAGTCCATATATAACTAAAAAACGTTAAGCGTTTATTAACCTTGCTACCGCTTTCCAAGATCTGCTGCCCCTATAAACTTTTCTCTCAGTTCTTGTGATGTATAGAATTATAAAACAAAGAATGATAGCTGAATATATGTAAATACTTATTCTTAACCCTATGCCCTACGATTTCTATTTTGACTACAGAATTCATTCCTGATATCAAAATTTCTCTGTGATTCCTGGTATTTCGTACAGCTCAATTCAATATTAATGGTACAGAAACATTTTCAACGTCTCGTAATCGATTGGTATTTTCAGTTTAATAGTTCTTCGAAGACTTTAACATTTCTTATTCCATTTAGTGTGCTACGAGTGTATATGTCTATAGACTATTTACTTTATTTTACTCAAATAAATATTGTCTCTTCGTTGTTCGAGTACTCGAAAAACAAAACACTTTGCCCGATCCACGCAAAATGGACGTGACATCAGATGGAATATTTTCAATAAGCCATTATCGACACTATTTCTACCAAAATAATACTCAACGACTTGTACATTTAACTGTCATTAACACATTAACTCCACTGGTATTTCTCTAGTTTCATTATCTTACTAAAGTCAAGCTTTTTCTATGAAAATCACATCTTTAAAAAATAGAAATCTTAAATACAGAAATAGACATATACTCAGCAGGATTTTTTTCAATGTCAATATTTAAATATTAAATGTAATAGAAAATTGGTGAACATTACAATATTAAAGTCACATGAAATTTTATCGAATTCGACAGCGCCGGTCACCGGTGACCCCATGGCGTTCAACGTGTTAATTGCAGTTAAGAGAGTCGTTCGTAACACTTTGTTGGCGAAAAGTGCCAATATATTGTTGCGTATCTAATAGCGTCTTACTATCCACATTGCTAGAAAACTTTATCTCAAAATAAATTTATAAAATGTTGTAAATAGTCTAATTTAATTGCAAAAGAATTAAAAAAGTTGTTTTTGGGTTTAACTTTTTGTTATATTCTATGCCGGCTTACGTATATACTGCATCATAGAGTTATCCTGTAGTTGTAAGGTCCGATATTAGTTATTTTGTTAAAATTGATTGAAAATATAGTATTCATACTTCATACTATGTGATCTACGTAAAACTGTGATCAAACGATGATTATTTGTATGTGCAAATACTTTTTGTAGAAGAGAACCTCATTGCTACGTTTTTCATCGTGTTATTGATGTTGTTGGTATTCGATTTTCAACAAATATTGAACTACAATAAACATTACTTTATTCTTTTATAATATGCTGCTTTTTGACTTTCGTAAATATAATTTTTAGTTTGGCTTTTATGATTTTTTTCCTCAAACCTTAGCAAATTCGTCAAATTGGCCCTTACTTTCGCCCCGGAAATCCAAAGATTAATAAAGTTCTCGATAAGGAATACCTTTGTACAAGAAAATAACACATTACAAGAAATACAATTATCTTATCTAACAGCATTAATTCCTATCAAAGGTATAAAGTTAATATTTCAGTGTAAGTTTTAAATGAAACATCAATAAATCAAAATCATAACTTCTCAAGATACACCATATTCTCGTCAAACGCAAAACCACCTTCGTTGAAATTATCATCGTATAGTCAAAAATCAACATCAGCACTATACCGATGTATACACCCATTGTGCGAGTGGAAAAACGCGTCATAACCAATTTCGTCGTTCTGCCAGTAATTTTGATCCATTGCGGCTCGTGATACGTGCAGACGCGGGGTCATTAAGAGTCGAGTGGCCAGAATACGCGGGGGCGCATCGCGTTGTTCTGTCGCCTATGTGCGTGCGTGTACACGCGTGTACATACGAACGTAAAAAAGTAATGCCTAAAGTAATCCGTCGAGACGAAACGTAAAGTCACCCTTCTACACGCGGGTACCGTGACTAATCGATGACTATGCAGCCGGTTTCTCCTATGGCTCGAATCGAATTTGACCCGCGTTGCCTTTTAGCCTCGTTCACGTATAAACGAGATATACGGCACGTATGATCGAATTAGAGTTTGGGATGTAATGTTTAACCGCCACGTTAGGAAATAGACCGACGGCGATGTAATATTGAGTAATGATTTCGATGCGCTTGGATGATGATCATTTGAGGGAACAGGGTGACCTCAAAAAATACTAAACTATTTGGAAATAAAATAACTTTTTACGCTACTAAAAATGCATGTTATTTTTCATTTGTTTTGTATGTAACGTCGTTCACATGGTAACTATTTTGTTCCCACTTTGAAAAAATCTATGGGAGTGTTACGTCCTAACTCCAACCTCATTATATCGATCATCACCATTGTTGTTATTGTTACTATTATCATCAATATTATTATTACTGTTATTATAATTATCATCAACATCATTATTATTATTATTATTATTATCATTATTGTGGAATCGGGGCGGGGAAGTCCTCCTATAAAGAACTGAGGAAGAAAAGGACGTGCAGAGAAAGAGTCACCAGGGAGAAGTCGCTGGTGCAGTGGTTCCGTGCCAACTCAGGCGATCATCGACGTTAAGCTACTCAGGCCGAGTTGTGCTGTCTTGGACGGGTTTCCGTGTGCGCCTGTCTTTCTTTTTTACGATCCTACATTAATGTTATTATTAACACATTCGCGACTGCTGACGTGAATTCATGTCCTACAGTTTCTGTTTCTGAGTTCTGCAACATTAAACGCTTTGAATAACAGTTATCTCAATGAGGTACCTTAATCTCCTTATAGACTTTCACGTGACATAAAAACACACCAGTTGGAAAAAATTTCACATTTGGGGAAATCAAAATAACCTCAAGTTGTAAATTTTGCAAAACTCGTGGAAAACGTTGTAACACTTGGTATATATGCAAATTATGTAGAGTGTGTCCTTGATGCATTACTTCATGACTTTTTTAATTATCACACTAAACAGAAAATACTCTGCTTTTCCAAAATACATGTAATATAATGCTAAATAAGCTAATAACAGTAATACGAAGTGGTCTATTATCTACCTACAAATGAAGTATCCAAGTTATAAAAATCTTTTTATTTTAAACAACACATAAGGTAAAAGCAGCAGTAGTTGACCATGTGCCAGCAGTTCACCATTTTTTAGAAAACATAAAAAAATAAGGTTTGCATAAGTTGTGCACTTTCGATGAAAGTGAATTTCAAATACCACAGCATCTGTCGATTATATTTTGAAACAATTACATGTAAAGTGAAGTATACCTATTAACAGCGAACGTTTGAATTCAATAAGGTAAGTAATATGCCGTTATATCTCTATTTCCTTAACGTTTCTGTTAAGAATGACTGTACCATTCAGATAAAAAATTCATAGATTGTGAAGATTTCGCAAATGCATTATTTACCGTTTAAGACCTTGCAACGTTTTATAAGTAATATATACATTGTTTTTATTATTTTAACAACAAAATGCAATAGCTTTTTAATGGTCAACTTCTGGATATTAGTACTCTACAATTTTCAGAAGTTGACAGGCATGGTTATATCGACATTACTCATTTAAATTTGTTTACGATTTATAATGTATTCGTTTTACATCTCACTTTATTAGAAATACAAAATGTAAATCGATATATTGTAGTATACTGAGTTTTAGTCGATGACACGATCAACTATTAACTGCATTCGCGGTCAATTATTGATCAGTGTCCAATGTCTACTCTGTTCTTCTTCTTCTTGTATTATTTAATTATTAATGATAATTTGCACTGGTAACTGTTAAAATTAAACGATAATAAAGTGATTTTCAGCGTTAATGCTGTAACCCTGCTTCGAATATAAGCGGTCAACTACTAACGAAAATGGTGGTCAATTACTAGTTTTATCGATCTCAAAAGTGGTCAACTACAGAAGCATTTGCCGAATTTTTAAATATATTTCTCAAATTTTTATAACTTATGTTTTTTTTTTTTTAAATTGGTCTTGGTACATAATCTAGAATGTTCAAAGAACGTCTCCAAGCATCGACTCTCACCAGTTATTGACAGAGTAAATAGTTACCATTGTTTCTATCGAAAATTTCTCTTAACTGGTCAACTACTGGTACCTTTACCTTAATTGCACCATTGATATGTCAAAGCAAATATTATAATTTCTATCCTTCCTTTAACAATGCAAGTTTGTAGTAACCAGATTTAGAATTTCTTTATTTTCGCCGGTACTCAGCATTAGAAACGGAAAGAAATTGTTGGCCGCAAATGTGCTAATATGAACATCATGAATCTACAATTCTCATGCAAGATACACACACACATACACATGCATAGAGACTATCCTAAGGGCCCATCTCACTCCTCGTAAACCTCATCCTCACTTACCGAGGTTCTTGATCTTTACTCCTAACATCTCTTAATTTTTCGCACCTACAACTTTCCTGAAAATTCAACACTTACCTTTTCAACGTACAGCACACACATTTAAATCATACACACAAGTATTAGTACCAAGAAATAAAAGAGTCATCAAACACAGTATACTTATATGTATATTTCATATTCGCTAGTTTAAGCCATTCTCTTGCGAATACAAAATGGTGCTCGATTCGTAACAGGAGAAAAGTTTAGTTTATTTTAAAAGGACCTATCATCTTTTAGACTATCCTATAGGATAATTGCATAGTGGCTATTTATTGTAGAATAACCGGGTAATATTTATTGATGATAGTATGCAGAAAGAATTAAAATAATTATGAATCCTTTAATCTTTTAGATAGGGCGCGCTTGGCTGCGACACTATACTCCTGGGACGGCACACCTGGCCTCGGATGTTACAAAATCTGTTTCTACTGTGACATTACGAGGAATAGATTTTAAGTAAATGTGATATAGAACGTATAATGCCGTCAAAAATCATGATATCCACGAGAGCTACTATAGTGGCATGCCTTTCAAATTGATGGTATCCACGGAAGCCATTATAGTGGCGTCCCGTATCTAAAAGGTTAAGATCTTCCTAAATTTTTGGTTTGCGTTAATGGGTGTAACAATATATTTATACACTGAATGGAAACGATAAAGATAAATATTGTAACGTTTTACATTTTCTTTTCGTATTTTTTTACTATGATCATTTCATCTAGGGCCTGCTGTTCTGCGTGGACTCCAAGTTTTCTAAGGCTGTGGTATGCATATTATACAGCAGTGGTCACCAAAGTGGTGGTCCGCGAGAAAATTTCGCTGGTCCCCAGAAAAATGTGTAATATACTTACTCATCACGTTAAGTTATGTTTTAAGATGCATTGAAACATAATTCAATTCATAACAATATATTTTATGTGTTCTTAGATCACAATTTTTTATAAATATATTTAACACTAAAAACATCCTATTAGCGGTCCGCGGGATTTAAATTATGAATTTACTGGTCCGTGAGGTCAAAAAGTTTGGCGACCGCTGTTATACAGGACAAAGTTTCTAAAGCTGACGAGGGATTTGAACTTGGATCCATTGATTGTGAATCCGATTCTTTAACCCTTTACACACCAACGTCTTGCATTGTATCATTAAATTTAAATAACAAATTATTAAGAAAAATTTTTAATAGTTATATTACAGTAAATGAAACAACTTGTTACAATATCGAATTATAGGAACTAGTCAAGAGCCAGTCAAGGGTTAATTAGGATGGGTAAAAAGGTAAAAATCGGACACCAGCGGGCCGAGTATAAATTATCCCCCGTCAGCTCTTGAAAGTTTTTCCTATGTGATATTCATATCATGGAAAAAAACAGAACAAACAAATAATGAGAAAATATACGGATATCTCAATCATCAATTAACCTTTCTTCGCCATTGAAGAAGTTACACGCAACGAATTGCAAGCAACCGCTTATAAACTGTTTATGAGTCGCGTGTTATCGGAATATACGCATTTACACGCATCGGAGACTCTGAGAGCAAGGAGAAACCCCTCCGAGGAAAATGATTTCTGATGCAGTAGACCAGAAGGAGTGAAGGGTTTCCCATGACGACTATGATTTCCCCTATTATTCCACCTTCTATCGGTCATGAAATATGTACTCAACGTTGCGTATTCATCCGTTAAAGTGTTAGCAAAACTAATTAACAGTTAGTTAACTAATACGTGTAATAACACCTTAACGCACATAATTAAAAAAAAAAACGGCAAAAAGTATCAATTTCTTTTATGTAAAAAAACACACTTTAGGACATTGTTTTGCCAACAAAAAAAAATACAAAATTAATCGAAATTTTTATTTTAATTTTGGATTTTGATCCACATTGCAGAAAAATGCCGAATATTGCAATGTTACACGTACATCGACTTTTTTATCATTCTCTTCGAATTACTATATCGAAAAAAAAAAACATATTTTTATCAGTAAAAATATTTATTTATACTTTTACAACAGAAATAATAATAACACGCTGTCGGAAAGCGGCTCAGAAGAAAGTGATAAGTATAATAGTGATTCTGAAGATAGTTCAGAAGAAGATAAAGCCGTTTATTGGAAGAAGATAAGCAATGTCCAACCAAATCCACATCCTCATAGGTTTCCATTTGTTACCGCTCCTGATTCATCTTTTCTTTTGGTGGACAATTTTGATACTGCGCTTTTATTCCATAGAAAAAGGCTATATTTTATTCTTGAATAAATAAGTGTTATAGCTTACAACCCTATATAAATGATCATAAAACGATTTTTTTTCTGAACTTTTACATTGCTATTTTCAATTCTCGATTATATTCGAGTGTGAAATATTATAGCAGCATAAAATACAACGCCGCTCGAATTATCTCGAGTGTGCACAGTTTGGCCTGTTTAGCGCCCTCGAATTTACTCGAGCGCACAAGTTACAGGGGTTAACAACTAAATGAATAAGATTAGTAACACTACATATTTTCCAGGACTATAGTCTGTTTTAAATGTTGTGCTATAAATTTTTTTGCAAAGTCAAAGCGCGGTTTGCCCCAATTGAATCGGTCAATTCTGGAGAGAAAAACGGTGGCATCCGGCGCGCGCTGTAAGGTCAAGTAGACGACCTCGTATCCTGGGTCTTGGTTAGACCCTTGCTTCATTGACGGCTGCGCCCACAGGTCAAACTCCTTGACTCGCGACCGCTACCAGCTGCCCCCTAGACAACTTCACAATTATTCTTATCATTCTTACCGTACATCGTAAATAGTACGTGTGCCGGATCTTGGTTCATTCATAAAACTCTACGATTCGGAGAATGAACGGCGAAGCAGTCTGACGAAGCTTTTAATGAATGGCACACTCTCGATGACATCAGACGAACGTGCCGATTCACCAAAGCAGGATGATTTACGTCAATGGAATGTTCTGACAATAATTATCTAGTCCGATGAAATTTTAGATTCTAATGGAGTTATACGAAAATACCATACTGAAAATATTAACATTTTTGCAAATGTGTTACACTTTAAAAGGGTGCCATTTAGCATAGTTGTAAAGGGTTAATACGTATTGGAATTCGATAATTAAATGTTTTAATAGCATCTAATCACTTTTAGGTTCATGAAAAGAAAGACCTCAAGCGAAAAACATTCAAATCAGTATCTCTACTTAGTCGTTTATACCTTTCAGGCTAGAATTTTGATACGGCTAAACAAAATTTTGTTTCAAATATATTTTAAACGAAAAAAAAATTATCTTTTCATTGTGTCCTCGCGTTTGAATTTTAGCTGAATAAGTCAGGCTTCATTTTGGAAAGAAAAGCAGGAGATATCCTAAACTAGTGCTACACAAAATTAGAAAATGAAGGATTAGGTCACCGAACTAGTATGGAAAGCGCAAGTGTTTTGTTCTTCTCCAGGTGGTCCTTTGAAATTCGTTCTAAAGGGAGTCATTTTCACCATCTCAATACAGAAACACACCGATAAAAAAAAGTCGTGTTAAATATTCCTTCGGCACATCCCCCTCAGGTACGTTTAATAAAAATAGGAGTGCAGGTAACCAACGAAGACGAAGGCAATATCTATTATAGAAAGAAAGAGAAATTTGGAAGAAAGCGAGTCTGTCCTTCTTTTGTTGCCGGACGCTGCAGTTTTTGAAACTTTTTAACCAACATTTGGTATCCACATAGGTACACAAAGGTATTGAATAATTAGGCATCACGCTTTACCTTTCTTATTAGGAGTTTTTCTTACTTACTGGTTTGGATATTTAACCATTTGCAAAGCAAGGCTCGTGTTTCATTAAGAAAGAAATGTATAATCATCTTCAAAACGAAGCTAATACCTAAAATCTTAGTATGAATTATATATATATCAGAAATATGTTGATTCTTTGTTTTCATCGCTGAGCGAAGACATACGATTACAACGGTGAAAGTAAATATTTTGATGGCTGACAATGAGACCTGACGTGTGATCACTAACTATTCGAAAGATTTGGAAAGAAATCACTTGATAAGTGGTTTGCTCTCATTCGCCCGACAGGTAAGAGGCGTCACGCGTCCTCATGCCCTTTCGATTCTAATGCGTGACTGGCCGAAAAAGCACTTAACGACAAAATAAGAGTTTAGTCTTCGATCGTCATTCGCCGAGTTCAGGCTTCAAGGGCCGATACAATGGGAATAAGGCGTATCGCATAAAGAACTTTAATTTATTTTAATAATTAATTAACAAGGAATGTATACATATATACATGTAACTAGTAGATGAATACTTCAAAAACAGTCATTTTTTATTTATTCCAGCTGTTTTTTGTTAAAAGGTAATGGAACATACATTTGACTGTCAAAGTTCATATATATACAATTCATAATGATGGCATCTACAGGAAGAGCCTTAAAATGGGCTAGTTTCATGACAATTGACCAAAAAAATTAGAAGTATTAAATGAGTGATGATTACTATTCGCAACAAAAACGTGATCACAATTAAATTCTTGTATAATAGAATAGTGTTGATGCATACAGTTACACATCCCCTCATAATAAAATTAATGATTGGATAGGATCTAAATCCTCAACGGAAGTTAAAATTGACGTCCTATTTTCCGCCTTAAGATGGCATAAAGGGTAACTACCACTTTTAGGCGCTAAATAGGATCTTACCTTACATTGAATTTAGACCTATTTTTGTACTTTTAATTCTTAAGTGTTGGGTAGTAAAAGGTTCAATATTTCGACTCGGGAAGTAGCCGAGAAAAAGAGGTATTTGACGATTTTGAATCTCGTCTCCGAAAGTATTGTACACGCACTAATAAGTAAAAACGATTGAACCCAATTACGGAGCAATGGACGCCGGGTTGAAAGGGTTGTAATGAATGATTATTATTATTACTATTATTTCAAAAGTTACCGTACATTGTGTGTATAATCAATCGTAATTAAAGATTGATAAAAATAGTAAATAAAAAATCGACTTTCGCAATGAACACGAACATCAAGTCATAAAGACGTCATCATTGGGGGTTGAGAACTTATTCTTGCGTGCGTTAACGGGTGATTTGGCGCAGAGTGAGTTCGCGAAGGGTTCGCCGCGGTCATGAAAACGCGCCTACAAGCTCGATGTGTAAACCCGTTGCCCATTTGAGCAGTTCTCATGACCCTTTAAAACAAACAGCACGTCGCCCGGGGAACAAAGATTCGAGAATGAGGAGCGGAGAAATGAAACGAAGGGAAAAAAGACGGAGCGAGAGGGCGATGCGAAAGAGATTTATCGGGCATAACCCTCTGATGTACGATTCCGTAAGTGGCACCTATACACAAGTGGCACAGCTGTGGAACAAAACGACCGCCATTATTGCCGGGCCTAGCACGATTGTTAACAGAATCGAGCAATGTAGAATGGAGTTTATTGTCGGGTAACAATTACGTTATATTTCGGATAACTAAAATATAAATGTATTGTTACGTGAATAGGTGTTCGTAGTATATTATACGTGAATAATATGAACAGAGATGTAGAGGTAAATTCGTCTGAAATGGTCGCCGAACCGTAGTTCGGGACACACCTGAAATTGTAGGTCTTAGGTGTGACGATCATGATTTTTTAAACCGCTAATTATTTAGAAAAGGCAATAAAGGGTTTGCTGTGCAGTGTAATGTACTGACCCTCTCATCAATCATTAATACATAAGATAACTTTAGCGAATATTTTGTAAAGATAAATATTATGTACCGCAGCGACAACATAACTCACCACCATTCTCACTCATACCTGAATCATCGTTCCAAGTCCAAAATTCCTTACTTTCTCATTTTGATCTTGCTACTCCCAAACGCCGTCATTCTATTCCCATTCTTCTTCCGAAAACCTTTAAAAACTCTAACAAGGGAACATTCCCAGGTGTAAATCACCGATTTTTATGAAATTTTAGTATGATATAGATCTCGTAAAAATATTTTACACGTATTTTTTTTATCGTCAATCGTCCACGTTAAAGGGGCAAAAACCGCCCCCAAGGTTGGGGTAACGAAAACTATTATATTGAATATCTCCGAAACTATTAGAGATACGAACCTTTCGTACAGAGTGAAAATTAACGTATTTTGACCACGAATCCAATGATATAAACATTTTTTTAAAAGACCCATTTGTTTAAACAATATTATAAAAAATACTGTTTCTTACTTTTCAACTTTGAGGGTGGTTTTCAACCCCTTAACGTGGACGGTTGCTAACAAGAAAATATACGTGTCAAATATTTTGATATCATACTATAATTTCATAAAAATCGCTGATTTACAACTCGGGATGTTCCCTTGTAAGTCTCTTTCCACTAAGTTCCATTACTAAAATCTCATAAGCTCATTAACCAGTACTCATTAACTAATCATAAGTCCTTCCTAGTTAAACTGATTGAGAGAGTCATCTTCAAGTTCAATTCTAATTCTAAATTCTAATTCAAAACTCTCACAAGTTCTCATCAGATTTAGATCATTCGTAAATCACCCCCAGTCGCTTTTGCATCGAGTCGAAACATTTAATATAATTTTATTTTATTACAACATCATGGTACGGAAGTCAATGATGAAACTTGATCACTGTATTCTACTGTTCTTTAGAAAGATAATGAAACAAGTAAACGTGAATCTGAAAAGTCAAATTTTGTAAGATATAAACATATTGTTTTACAATGGAAATTCATTAAAATAACTGTCGGACGGAGAATTTTAACGAAAGTCACAGATAGTTCTTGTTTTTACAGGGCTTTATTTTCTAAATAACCAGTAGTTAAATAATTTCCTAAATTGGTAATAAGAATTTATCAATTATAGAGTTCCTTTGCGATTATCTTATTAACACTCGCACCCATACGTAGACAGTTAATCGTCATTGCACTGATTAATGAACGGAATCGTCGGCAAGTGTGTTAGTCATCAGTCTAGTAATTAATCAGTTCCAAGCACAATGTATGTACATATAAACCCTACATTCTACGTAGTTAAATACTCATATGCCTGGTGTCAATCCATTACGGAGGAAGGTCTTCCAGTTTTTAAATTTCTTTTAAACACTCCATTCTTTGTTTTAGGGAAACCGTCAACTTTAGAGAAAAAATTTGTTACATATCAAATAAAAAACTACTGTCAATATTAATTTCAGAAAAATAGTGTACTTTATTATGTATTCAAAATATATATCATATTTTATGTACCTGTTAAAAAATGAAAGCCAAAGCTTCATAATCCTTTTTACACAGATATCATTTTACATAAAGAAATCAAAGTTCATAAAGCTTCATCGATATCACTGTTCTTTCAATACATTTGCGAATCTTCATAACAGTGTTAATAATTATAAAATCATCAAAAACCAGTAATCCCACAAAGAACTTACAAAAATTTTCATTACAACGGATTAAATAGAACTGTTCCATTATCAATAAGTTCAATGCAAACTCTTCGATTTCTTCAGTGCCAACGGAATCACCGAGTCGCCGTATACACCCATACAAAATCCTCGCATGTCAGTTTCATCTTAATATTCGCAATGAAGACACCGCTACTCTCTTTACGGTACTACATTTATCATTAACTCGACAGTTATGGTGCTCCCAACACGGTATTTGTTTTATAATGTACCGACCTTCCCATCTATTAACCCTTAAATTCGCTATTTTATTTTTCTAATCAGAAAAAATGTTTTTAATATCCATATATAGTTTAGATTATAAGCAAAATATGGAAAAAATTCTTTTGAAAGAATTCAGCTTCTAAATTACCTGAAAATCCTTTGTTGCATTTATGCAACACTGCGCGTTTCTAGGTAAGCAGATGTATGGGGAATTATTAACTCATGTAAATAGAATAAAAAAATATTTTAGTACTTCATTATAGTTCTATTTATTATGATAGTTATAAAAACAGTTATTTTCTTTATTATAACAAAGACCGAGGAAAGTTATTCCAATATCACTTTTTTCCGCGCCGATGAAAACCCGCTAAAACTGACAAATAATTAAAACATTTGAAAGTTGGTGCCACTGCACCTGTCAAAAATTTACAAAGTACACTATAGTCTATGACAAAGTTCGTTCAGAAACCGTAATCCGTTCAGATTTTTTTTTATTCTCATAGAATTAGTATGTTGCAGAAATGCAACTCCGCGAATTTAAGGGTTAATAGTATGTATGATAACTTTAGCGAATATCTTGTAAACAAAAATATGTGTTTTGCACCACAGCGATGCCATCACTCACCACCACCCTTACTCATCCCTGTATCACCGTTCCAAATCTCAAAATTCTTACTTTCCTACTTTGACCTTTCAACTACCTAACAAATTCTTCTTACTCTCACTTCTCTTCCGAAAGCCTTTAACAATCCTGTGTTCCTTCCCGCCAAAAGTCATTGCCAGTTCTCATTCCTTTCAATTCGCTCATAAATTAAATATTCATTTCAACGTCAATTTCTCATTACTCTCTTATTCTCTAATTCATTATCATCACATACTGTATCGCTGTTCATAGGCCACGACATTTAAATATAACACAAAGTAAAAAGATCTCTTGTTTCGGTGAATGCAGAAGAGAAAATAACCATATTCAAAGTATTCATTTCCTGCATAGTAGTAAAGACGCAAGCTTAACCCCTTGCTGTACAATAAGGAGTGTTACTCGTGTCGCGAAAAATGGAATAGTCAATTTTAAAGTGCTCTAAAAATTATTTAATTACAAATACCACTGGGTCCTGATAAAATAAAATTAATTCCACGCTATTCAATATTACATTAAGGCCTTTACTATATTCGAAATTAGGGGTTAGTTTGTTATTTTAGTAATTAATTCAGAGTCATTGCACATTTAATCACAAAAGAAATGGCACGGCAAGGGGTTAACAGAAAGAAATGGATGACATTCTCCACATTTATTAACACGAGTCAAATAATTTAACATGTCAGTGCGTTTTGTAGATCATAGGTAATTCAATGCTCGTCTCAACTCCAAGGTAATCGCAAGTCTGACGGAATCGTATACCGACCTACCACCCTATAAGGAGGTCAAACATGGGTCAAGATAAAATAAAAGAGAATCGGAAAATATGGTTGACACAGCAAGTACAGTGGGTGGCACGCGCCCGATGCCGTAACTTTAATATATAAACGCTTAACAGGCTCGGTGTAACACGAGACACACCGGAAGGGACGTCAGCCGAGTGTCACTCAGTCATTCAGTCTGCTCTGTTCGCTGCGTGCTGGCTCCTCTTTCTTTCTCTCTCTATCTCCCTCGTGCCCTCTCTTGATAAGTGCCCGTGCGAGTACGAAACGTGCACGTACCACGCGCACGCGTACTCGCACTCCCATTCTGAGGGATGAGACCGAGTGCCAGGCGAGCCGAGATAAGAGGTAAGGGGAGAAAGAACACGAGCCTTATCTACGCGTTAATTCACGCTGTCCCCTCTCTCATCTTCGTTTTCTCCCACTTTCTTTTCCTACACTCCCCCACGATGCGTCGATGCAAAACGAAACGCCCTGTTGTCTGAATTTTGGTTGTACATTTTTTGGATTTATGGTTTTTGGAGCTGATTATTTTTTTTATGAAGAAAGGATGAGATCGACTGAGATGGTTAAATCTTTTAACCCTTTCAATACGGCGAAAAATCCAGTCCGAGTGCGCCCCATTACCGGGATCAGTTATTTCTCCTCCAAGCGATTATTAGATAAAATAATTTTTATGCCGAAAACTGAGCAACCTTAACAGTTGTCGCTTGTTTGATTAGATTGGGGACGATCGAGATGAGAAATTTATGGACTCAGAACGATTGAGAATCAGTTCGGAGGCCCAACTTGGCGTTCTTTTATGCCCTATATGTTTTTCAGTAACTGGGACATACACATATGTTGTCCCAGCCGTAATATCAAAAACTTTTCAGCCTGGGACAGCACATTTCCCGTCCGGTGCGAAAGGGTTAAATACGGTGCGCTTGACTGCGACGCCGTAAATACCTCTGTCACAAAAACGTTTTACACTGTGAAATTATTTTAGAATAAATTTTAAATGAATACGATATAAAAGGTATGATACCATCAAAACTCATGATGTTCACGAGAACTACTGTAATGTACCGAACCTCCGATCAGTTAGTATATAAGATAGGTTTAGCGAACATTTTCTAAGGACAAATATTATGTACGGCAGCGACACCATCACTCATCATCATCGTTAGTCACACTAGAATCACCACCTCAAGTCCAAAATCCTACTCCTTGTTTTGATCCTTACTCATCCACAAGTCATCATTCATATCCAAGGACCAACTTCTTATTCCTACCCCTAGATTCCCAAAAACCGTCATCCTACCCCTTCTCCTCTTCTGAAACCTTTAAAAACCCTAAGTTCAATTCATAACTCCCCAGTTCAAAGACATAGCTACAGTCCTCAAGTTCATCATTACGCAAGATCAACGAATTGCGGAAGACATCTTTAAATTCGAAATCAAATTCTTAATTCTAACTCAAAACTCTCACAAGTCCTCACCATCAAATCAAATCATTCCGCGTACATCACACCAAATCGCTCTTGGAACGAATCGAGTTATTTTAATACAAAAGTCCAAAATCATAAGTTCTCTTTTATTTGGCGGATCCTGATTGCAAATCACACAATTCGACATTACACTACTATAGTGGTGTACTGTTCAAATTGATGGTATACACGGAAGCCACTATAGTGGTATACCGTATCTAAAAGGTTAAGGGATGTTGATACTTTTTGACTGTCGTGTTTGCGATTATTTTGTTAGGAATTTATGTTGATTGGTAAGTCATGTATTTTCGGAGATTTTAAGAACAGGGTGTGTGGAAGATAAGTTAATAACCGAGTGTATATTGCGATCATTGCGAGAATGAGCAAATATGAAATATATTTACTGAGGTGTAGTGACTCTTGATGTGAAATGGAGGCATTTGATGGGAAAAGAACGCATGGGGGAAGCACATTTTAACACAAACAATTGGAACGTTCTATTGTGCTAAGATTAAAGTGGTGTCCATTATAGAGTAATCATTTTCGCCCTATTTAATCCGAGTGGAATAGTTTTTTCAATTTTTACAATTTGTGTTACATTCTCAGATAGTCTGATCTGGACAGCATTTGTATTTCTTGTTGTTATCGCCATGTTTTTTGTGTATTGTTGCTTTCTCACCCCCTGATGTTTATTGACTCTTGGGTAATATTCTCTGTTAACTAAAGGGCCTTTATCTGTATTATTCACTGAAAAATTGAAAGGATGTTGCAGAGTGCCCTTAAAACATCCCAAAAAATGAATTTAGAATATTAAAATTTGAAATATCTATAACTTATAATCTAATAACTTAAATTTCAAAGGTTGGTTTATATATCCTTTCTCCGTTGAAATAAATTAATAATTGTAAATAGGTATTTTTACTCAAGTAAAATGTGTCGTTTTCATATTAAACTTTAGTCATTTAAATAATTACATATTTGACAATTTTTTACGATCTAAAATTTGAAAAAATCTAATTTTTTAAATTACCTCTGCCACTATACTTTACAACTAAATTCACTTTGTCACTTCAACCAAAAATACTTCTTAATAGACAAATGAATTAACACCTGTTGCTTCCCGTCTTCTATTCTACATTTAATATTATAATGTAATATTACACACCAGAGTTACAACAGGACATAACATCACGTTCAATTCAAGAACCAAATTAATGCAAATGTAGCGTTTCAGCTACCATTTCTATCTTATTGCTACTGTCCTCTATCAATCTCATTATTTCAAGCAATAAGAGATATTATCATGAGATCTCGTATGTACATAGAAAGAAATCCTGATCGAGACGATGGTCAGAGTTCAATGTCGCGAGATTTAAGTAGCTGGGCCACTGGTTTAAATGGTCATTTGTTAGAGTCACGGGAGACAGAAAGGGGAAAAGAGACGATACAAAGACGTGAGCCTTGATTGCACTTTAATTCACCTTCTCTTTCTCTCGTTCCATTTAGTCTATTCCATTCTCATCCACGAAACGAGTCAGACGTTTAAGCAGGAAGTGCACCCCAAGGGAACGACGCTCAGCTTTCATTGGCGAGAAAATTTTTCATCGACGTGTTGGCTCTATTTGTACTCTCTATTACAAGCTATTATCATCGATTAAGAACAGACGAAACAAAGATGGCGAGACGTTAGAAAATTTCATTTAGGGAAAACGTGAATAGGAAGAAGAATGAAATAAAACAAAATATAGATGAGTGCCTCTTGCTTTAAACCGTCTTTTCCAAAAAATTCTCACACGAATTTTCAAAATCATTTTTCTTTCTTTTTTTTTAAACTGATCCCAGATGGTGCTAATTAATATTAATCGATGATAATATATTACTGAAAATTAATCTACTGTTTTCATATTTATCTAAAGTAATTTCGTGTTTATTTTCTTATTTAACTTTTAAGCCGTCGAGAAGTTTAATGCAACTTTTACTTAGAGTTCCGACATATTTATAAATCATTTGAAAATATGTATTTACAAAAATAAAATGAGATTACTCTTGTGTAATACAACATCTATACAAATTTCTCGTTACCTGTTTTGACAAAGAATCTAATTTAGTTTGTAATTTTTATTTATATTGTGCCTTTAAGAAAATTCAATGATTTAGTAATAACATATTATCCCATCCCTTTTTATCTACTGTAAACCCTACCATATGTACCTAGTATAAAAATTCACCATTTATATCTGTTTCCTGCGCGTTAATTAATGCTCATTATTTTCCACAATGAGACATTTTCAAGTGCATTAAAAAATGGAATGCTGCATCTACGTTAGCATTTACGAATAATTCGCCGACAACGTGAAGAGTTTCGCGAGCAGCCAGCAATTGTAGCTTAACTTGTCAGTGAACCGCGAACACTGTTCACTCAGGAGGCGGTCCATCAAACGACCTGTACGCTAGCTCAGAAACTATGTGAATTGTATTCTCTTCACACGTTTTTTGCAGATTTCCATGTGGACACAATACTAGTTTTATATGCGAAATACTTTCAGACTACTCGCAAAATATTTGTAGATTACTTGTAGAATCTGCGTATATACGTCATAAACTTTTTGCGAACTACTTGGGAATTTCTGGCAAACTCTTCACAAATCATTTCGGTACAAAGTTTCAAAACTGTTCCAAACTGTTTTCATACTATTCATAAGTAAACTAATTATAACGTGTGGACGCAATACTATTTTTATCTGTGAATTACTCTAAGATTACTGGCAAAATATTTGCAGACTACTCGCAGATTAGTTTCAGACTATCCGTGGACAAGTGATATTGTACTTGGGAATTTCTGGTAAACTCCTGAGAAATCATTTAGGTACAAGCTGTTTCGAAACTGTTACAAACTGTTTGCAAACCATTCATAAGCAAACTAATCGTTACCTACTTGTAAACTACTCGTGAGTTAGCCGCAGAATGGCCGAAAACTACTCTTAACCTGCTCTTGACTTGTATGCACATGGAAAATTGCAGTCGGTAGAAGCGCTAAATAACAGTTAGAAAAATTGTACTTAATTGTTAATAACTTACTTCGATAGTATGAGTGGTGAATGAAAATTCATGTTTATTTTTAACACTGCCTACTTTAACGATATCAATGTAGACAATTAATAATCATCACGGAAATCATCCTTTTTAGTGTTACCATTTAGAAATTTCTAAATGTAAATATAATTTTCCCCATTTTCTAAAAATTATGTATATTGTTGCGCCGGGAAGTATTGCCACACGACATAATTTATTTACAAAGAGTCTATATTCTACAATATACAGATAAACTAGGGATTCGAGCTGCTTCTTCCCGTCGCAGTCACTGCCAGACTCTAATCTTCAACTATCTTGTTTATATAATCTGTTTTCCTTGATACGATATTCAACTCTCGACTATCGATGTCTCGTAGAACATATGCTCTAATCGATTGAATCACCGAAGACAGCTTCACTTCTTCGTAACAATATAATTAAATTTGTTTAGACCTGCACTTTGGAAATACCTGCACAATTATTTAAATAGCTTACACCTTAAATTTAGAAAAAGATATGAAAAGACCACGTTTGTCACAAAGATGTCAAAGAAAGATTTACCCTCAAGTTTTACATGCCAATAAATTATTCACTGCCTATACTACATATTCACTGATACATACCTATTATAGATAATAAACCTTAATCTTTAAGCTCTACAGAATTTTGTCACTGTTTTGTGTTTTTCAAAAATGAATTTCTAGAGAGATTGACTATTCGCTAAGACAGTGATGAACATACTTTTTTCGTACCAGCCCACAGTGGAACGAAATGGGTAATCTAGGTTGAAAAAAAAATCAATTCTGGGAATTGAATTTTAATAATTTCATCATAATTTAGAATGTTTGCTCAGACCAGTGATAGCAATAATAATTGATTTTGCAATCATCTAAGTGTAAAAATCAGCGCTTAAAGACAATGAATTTCAACAGCACGAAAACGTACATATATTTCCCTAAAAAGAAGATACTGCTAGAGGCATTAAGAATTTCGTGAAACTTTTCATTTTTTGCACAGTTTATCACCATTAGTTAACGTTAAAGTACCCATAAACAATTTTACGAAAAATTATTTTTTAAAAAAGTTATAGAAGTTTTTTTAAACACATTTTTTTCGGCTTAATTTGCAAACTTTTGCAGAGAAAAACTTATATTGTACCGCAAAATACCCTGTGGAAACATTAAGGATATTTTGTTTAAACCATGTAGAAGCGGCTCGTGCAAAGACTGGCTCAGCCTACCTGCACCTTTTGTTATTATGCTATTTTAAAGTTTATGTGACATAGTACGGCTTCCGAGTCTCCGTAGGGAGCGCGGACCAGTATAACATTAAATAACTAAAGAGTACCGAAAGGTACCAGGTTGAAACTTTACATATACATTGCTCAGACTATATAGAAGTAATTAGCGTAATGATTTTGTGCGCCTATCTGTGCTCTTCTTTGTTATATCTGCCGAAAGTTTGCTAAGCAGTCCGCCTATCGAAAAAGACTTTGGTAGGCTCTTTTTCATTAAATATCTTTTTAACATAAAGTCCAACAAGGAAATGTCTTATACAAAAGTTTCTTTATTTCTTTTGTAGAATGAATGTCTATAAAGAAATATATTGATCTTCATGTAAAAAAATGAAGCTGACCTTTAAATAATATTGACGAAATATAAAAAATTAGCTGAAAGTTCCCGTGCTTCGCTACGGTTTAATCAAAACTAAAAAAAAAACTTAAAATTTCGAATTTTGAAAAATCCTTTCTTAGTGGGTGCTTATACTCTAGAAGGAACGCTCATGCAAAATTTCAAGTTTCCAGATCAAGTAGTTTCGGCTCTGCGTTGATGAGTTTGGCCCATAGTTTAACCCCCCAAAACCCCCCCTAAAATTTCGAATTTTTCAAAACCCTTTCTTAGTGAGCACCTAAGACCCAAGGAGAAGGTATGTTCCAAATTTCATTGCAATCCGTTCTGTGGTTTTTGAGATTTCGTGATGAGTGAGTGAGTGAGTGAGTGAGTGAGTGAGTGAGTCAGTCAGTCAGTGGTATTTGAGCTTTATATATAAGATTAGTATTGCATCGATATTCTTTCCCTGATGTTATGAAACATTTGTATATAACATTTTTCTCTAAAATGATCGGTTCTGGAGTTATTATTTTTTTCCACCTAGATTGTCGATTCGCACCACTTTGCAGCCGTACTTTGCCCACTATTGGGCTCACAGCTAAGGGATGAAAGAAGGTCCATTTACTCTATACGAAGAGATCACAGGCACTTAAAGTAATCTAGTTTTTCTTAATGCATGCGTGATAACGACGAAATGCAGAGAAAAAAAAAAGATTTGCAGTGTCGCTCGCAATGATGAAAAATACAAGAGAGAACGGAAGCCTCTCGTTAGGCAAATAGTTCTCCGTTGATCTATTGCGCCAAGCAATTAACCCCTCTCGTTTGTCGGCGTGTCCTTTTAAGGTCTCTTTCACTAAATGTATAAATCGTCGCATTCGTGCCATCCAATTTCAACTCAAATTGGAAAAGAACTAGAAGCGTGTACATACAACGCCAATGCGAGCATGTAATTACTTTTAGCGGGATGTCCGTCTATGCTGGTTGTTTAGAAAATTCATTAAACATACATTGAACAAGTGTAATTTCTTGACGTGATACTACGTTGATTTAAACTTCAATCCTTTGCGACTTTGTCGGTATAGTCAACGTATTACTCTATTGTAATAAATATTTTTATGCAAGGTAAAAGCACTAGTAGTTGACACTGTACCAGTACTTGACACTTCTTTAGAAAAAAAAAATGAATAAGAAAACCACAAGCTGGAATACATCAAATTTTATTAATCTGTATAGTGTCGTCTTTTAACGGCTTAATTCCGAACTATTGCGCATAATCCCCCATTAAAAATTGTGATAACGACCGATAAATGTAAGTGTTGAATGTTTGTATTATTTAATCATTGCAGGTAAAAATGCACTTGTTTATGGTGTTTAATACTTAAAAGTGGTTTATTTATTAAAATTGGCATAAAGAATGCTAAACTGCCAAAATTCAGTCCTTGCCAACATTGAAACTTGTAATTGTCTATTATGTCATGTCAACTACTGACTTTGTTCCTCTGTCAATTTAAAGATGCCTCCTATGAAGGGTAACTTCAGAAGTTATACAAAAGAGGCTATGCAAGCGTCTGTGGAGGATGTCCGGCATCATAAAACTCCGTGCAAAACTGCAGCTAGGACATTTAATGTTCCTAGGGTGACTTTGAAGTACAAGAGCTGAAGGAGAATAAAATGCAATTAAAAACTGGATTTTCGAAATGGCGCGGTCAGGTTTTCCTGAGACAACCGACCAGGTCACCTACAGCATACAACGTATTGTTAAAGAATAGATTTTTTCTGGAACTAACTTCTAATTATTAAACATTTTGTTTGTAAACATACTCAAGAATAACCTCTTTTAAACATTCAATAAATTTCTGTACTCATACATTAATAAAATAAGTTTATTAATTGATTTTTCTCTCTGTGTCAGCTACTGAAACAAAAGGATGTCAACTACTACATTTTTTGTTTTCGCTGGGTGTCAACTATTGAATAAAATGTTACTATTAGAAAAACAAAAAAAAAAGAAATTGCTCAACCTCCATCAGGGATCAATACTTGTCGTAATATAATAGAAGAATAGTTTGTGCAGCGACTAATAATCATAAATTTTCCGTAAAGCGAACAGAGCCTGAGTTATGTGAACAAATAGGCAAAAAATTCCTTAAAGTGTCAACTGCTGATACTTTTACTTTAAATAATTTCTAATTATTATAATCGTGTAATAATTATTTTGTGTATGTAACAAACTTTTATATGTTTCTGCAATACCTATAGTCGCTGCTGTCGCCAAAGAAAAATAAATATCTAATAATAGTAACAATTGGACCGTTTATTTTGAAAGCGGTGTAAGTCCATTTGCAGCCTGTAAATATAAATAATTTTAGTTAAATTCGCCTAAAAGAAATTTGTATAATCAAATTAGATATTGATAAATTGATAGAAACATTGTCAGATTCGTCATAATTAACTAATATTTTTAAATTGACAGATATGCTAACCTTTAAATATCTCGAAACAAGAGAAAATGGACTTACACCACTTTCAAAATAAACGGTCCAATTATCAAGTTAACTTCAATTAATTAGAGCAAAGAGGAAAAATAATTTGCCCCGTAAACGATTTAAAAGTTAACTTTTACCTACAAATGCCTTTGTAGAAGTTCAATATAAGTGCACGTAACTTCCCCGTGTACTTCTTACTTTTATTAACACGCGGAACGCCATCGATATTTCCCTAATTTCATCATCTCTACTGAAGTGAAACTTTTTCTATCAAATCCTCATTTTTATAGAGCAGAAACTCTAAAGATACAGATAGATAAATATTGAGCAAACCTTTATCTTTTTGACACGAATATTTAAATATTCTATTCTAAAATCTATAGCGCCGGTCACCGGTGACCCATTGAGTCATATGACAGTCAACGTACGTTGATATAATACACGTGTATAATATACACGTGTATATCCATTTGAGATCCAAGCAGCGCGATCGCGCCCCTCGGATTTTGTGTCGCAAAATCCAAGTACATTTCGAACTCTATGGACAACTAATTGTAAGCGCTATTGTGCTCTTGGGGCATTTCCGATCTTATTTTTTTTAAATCCTCTGGGACTCAAACGGTTAACACTAGGTTTACGGGCGTTTCTTATATACCTATCTCTACGATCACGCGTCAAATTGACGCGTAAGCAAAAATGCGCATTTCCTTTAAAAAATCAGTTTTTTCAAATTAAATATAAATTAAACAACACTAGGGTTCACAGTTAGATTCATTATTAACAAGTAAAAAGTCAATTTTTTTAAATTGCCACGGAAATGTTAGCAATGGTATTAACGGTATATGGCAATCACATTTATTGAGCACATTTTTTATAGACATACTGAATTTTGTTTGTGCATTTTCCGCACATGATCTGTTTGCAATATATACAAAAATTACTGTTTTCATTTTTCTGGAGGTTTTTCGTGCCTCCGTTTGAGTGCAGTCTTTTATGTGTTCTATTACGTGTCTGTCAATTATCAATCCGAAAGCACTAGTTACATAACCTGACATAATATTTCTCTTATCATAGCCAGTAGGTCCTGTGATATCCTTGAATATCAAATGAATGGGCGGCCTACTCACAGATTCGTCTGCTTTCAATTTTATCCACCGTGTTCTGTCAACTGTAATTTCAATTTTATCCATTATATGTTGGGATGTGCTTGGAATGCTCGTCCTCTCATCCTCCGAATCAAAACAAGAAAACATACTCATCCTTTTCTTACTATGATATACTTTCAAGAAATTTTCCTCTTTACTACCCGAAAATCCTTCTATCTTTCCACTTTCAATGCATTCGGAGCTTTCACTCTCATCTTCGCTTTAGAGTAATTCATATTGGTCATCTTCGGAGGTATCCCCACAACAATCTTCATTGATTTTGACAATTTTGCTCAACATCTTATTTTACTATATCACCTGGATTTACGTCATATTGCTAGAAAAGGCGGATTGACCAAAATAAAAAAAAATATTGTGCTCCAATTCGATTACCCTATCGCAGAAAGTTACAATTAGCGAAGACTGTCTGAAATAACAATAACTGTAGAATCTTTTGCACATTATGTTTTAAAAACTGTAGTAGTAAGTAAACTGAAATAATGATTTTACGAACAAAGCAAATATATAAAAACTACTCGTGAAATTAGCTAATTCGTCAATTTGACGCGTTTCGTAGAGATAGGTATACTACATACAGATTTTAAAAATTAGAAGGCTTAGGATAAAAATAATTGAGTGTATAAATTCTTTGGTTGAAATGATTAATTTACGACAAAAAGTGGTTGCAATTAATACTATAGTTTTTGAGATATTTCATTTCGAAGTTTGAAATGCGTCAAATTGACGCGTCCCGTAAACCTAGTGTTAAGCGCCAACGGATATCATAATTACTATTTCATTGCTCAATCAATTAAAAAGCAAAAAAAAATTCAAATAAAATAGCAGAAAAAATATTTAATGTACTACAATTTTCATCAACCAATAAATACTCGCGATAGCCTCAATCTCAAAGCTCTACATTTTTTTGAGTAGTCTCAATTGTACACTGAGCAATTATAATTGTTGAATCACGAAAGAGGAAGTAAATATCTCTAATCACTCAACCTGAACCATTCCCTCCTGCTGTGTCTTGCCTTTCTCACTCTACTTCACATTCCAAACACATTCTGATTCTCTCCCTTCACCATTTCCCCCTCTTCCTTAACACATCCCCTCATTTTTTCCTCTTCCCTCTCGCGTGCAATTCCAAGGCACACTGCTGGAAGGAGTTTTCTGCGGGAATTCTCAAGAAACAATTACCCGTCTAAACGAAGCTAATTGAAGCCATTCAAGATCATGGCGAGCGAGCAACTCGGTGTCGGCTGGTGCGACGCATAAGGAGACACACCACGACCGATTGTAAACCCCGTTCCGTCGAGTTTACTCGGCGTGTAAACGAAGCGACTGCTCGCTTCCACCGCGTCTAATAAAGCTGAATGAAGCGCATATAAGCATCTTTCTCATACCTCCTGACCGTGTTCCTTTCCTCTTCTTTCATCGTTCCTCACCGTTCTTCACTCTTCGCGACACGATGCGTTTCCGGTCGTCTCGACGCCGCGCTTCTGTCCTTGCTTCGTTTTACTCTTCCCCTTAGACTGATTTTCCCCTTCTGGTAAATAACGACCTTTCTTTCGATGATCGTCACATTGAGACGGTTGTTCCTGGTTTGTCCTACTTTTTTCGTTCTATTTTATGGTGGCGGAAAGTTCGGTCGGATTCGTTTTCGACGACTACATGTGAACGCTAGCGCTAATTACTTGCGGGGATAAAAATGTAATTGTTATAGTACCATAATATGTACCCTCGTTGGTAAGACTGCTGAAGCAGTTGAAGAAGAGAAGTGTTTACATGAGGAAGTTTTCAGATAATGATGAGATTACATTTTTAATTCTATGTTCTGGTCTTTAGTTTTAATGAAAATTAAAACATTGAATACGGGGGTGAATGGTAATCGATATTGTTAAATTTATTACTAATTATTATGACTTTCAAATGGTAATATGCGTGATTATGTTAATATATTCGATATTAAAATACTGGTTTTAAAAGAGGTAAACATACCTCAACTATTTTTGCCTTTAACGTTTTTGTTTTATGCAGATATGATTTCAGCCCCTCAACGCACAGATGTTGTGAAAAAAAACGGCCAAAAAAAACAATTTTTTTTATGTAAAAAAACACACTTTGAAATATTGTCTTGGCAAAAAAATACAAAATTTTTATTTTAATTTTAAATACAACGCCACTTGAATTATTTCGAATGTCCACAGTTTGGCCTCTTGAACGCGCTCGAATTAACTCGAGCGCACAAGTTAAGGGGTTAATGGAGAAACTATCACTTTACCGGAAAAAAGTGAAATTAGCGCTATATTAGTGATGTTCATCGTGTTAACATTTTACCGACCAGCAGCCTATTAATAGGCTTTTGGGCCTAAAGCTTTTGGACTTTTGAGTTATTAGTTGGTTGTCATGGCAAATTATTATTTATCACTGTGGTTTACTGTACCAAGGACTCAGTGACGAGAATTTCTAACTTTCGAAGAGATATCGGTATCAGGGAAGTATTTGCGGCCAAATGACCGATTAGAAGTGGGTAGAATGTTAGAAAATACCGATTGGTAAAGTGTTAAGATAGTTTGCGAATTATTTATATAGATCTTGTATTTGTAAATCGGTCAAGTATTCTTTTAGTAATAAATCTCAACAGCCTACTTAACAAAGTTGCAATAGTTCTGCAGAAACTACAGCCAGTGATGTGAGTTGTACGATTTATTTTCACAATAAATTTCATTGTATTCGATAAACTTCAAACTATTTAACACGTTGACTGGCAACTACAAGATAACTCGTAGGTTGTTTACCTGACCAGGGCGCCAACTACGAGTTATCTCGCAGCTTCTTTACACATCAATTTTGTACAGGCACGACACATGTCCTAGAATAACAGAGTAAATATGAATAGCTGAGCTATTCGAAGATCTTTCACGACATGAATGAACGGACATGAATGGCCTAAATGAACGGAAAATTTATTAAAATTTTCTGTTACATACATAAGTATGTTGATTTCTGTTACATAAGCCAACTACGAGATAACTCGTAACATGTTTGTTTTTTTAAACATTCTATAAGTTTTTGATGATTTATATGTGCTGTAATAACGTTTTTAGTAACATAATATGATTAAATTAAATTGGCTTCTGGGACCAGAATCCTTGAAAGTGCCGTGGCAGTCAACGTGTTAATACTGCTCCTTTGAGTATAACTATTTATACGCAGCGATACATGTTTACATTTTTTGCATTTCAGTATCATAAATGATGTGACATGAGTTTTATCGAGGATGAATAATTGCAGGTAAATATTAGAACACCCCATAGATACGTAATAACGATACAAACTCAAAGCATACTATTTGCAAATACTTGATATCTTCATATTCCTTCTTCTTCATATTCCTCATTATCATGAGTTCCGGGATCTTCTTAAAATCATGTTAAAGTATATTTAAGAAAATAAATTATGTACAATAATAAAATTCCAACATATCCTCACGTTTCTTCGTCGTATCTCTTCGCAATCGATGTCCCCGAGTAATCACCGTCACCGTCTTCCTTGTCAATCAAATTTCTCTTTATTTCTTCCTCCCTCGTTAGTTTCTGATCCAACGGGAAGGGTGTTGCCACCATTCGGCAATCCCCACCATTTGCGCTCTCGATCTTCCAACGCTAGGGCCTTCTCCCCGCACGTATTTTCTGCCCCTCTTTCTCTTTCTCTCTTTTTTATTCGCACTCCCTATAGGAAAAGAAAGAGAACCATGCAACCGCTCATTCATTCGAGATTCGGCGGGCGTTCATTCATTCGTTTAACACTTTTGTGCCACACGAGAAGATACGGGCCTTCTGTCGCCCTAGCGACGGTGGTGTGTACGCCAGTACGCGCCTGGGAACTTCTTAACTGTTTTGTATAACCTGATTAGTGCAATCTCGTGCAATGCCTGCAGGTTCGTGAGTCACGATGCATTCGTCGTGTTTTATTTGTTTGTTTTGTATTTTTTTTAGCTTCATTGGTGTATTAATTTCTCATCAGACTTACTATTTTCGGTGTGCTCCGAAACACCAAGACTATGATGTCCGTATCGGATGAGATCAATTTCTAAGTGGTGACAGAGATTTCAAGTCAGATATTTTGATTGAATGTCCAAGCGTTTACTTCTTTAATTATCATAGCCCTATACTTACTGTTTTAGATAAGCTCAAAACCACCGAAACTGTGATATCCGTGTCTGACGAGACAAACCTGATGGCGACAGAGATATCAATTCAGACATTTTGATTAAGTATCTAAGCAGTTACTTCTTTAACCATCATAGGTCTGAACGTACTGTTTTAAGTAGGCTTCGAATCAGTGAGAATGTGATATCCGGTTTTAGTAAAACTTCGACCCACCGAGACTATATCCGTATCGGATGAGATCAATTTCTCAATGGCAACAGAGATTCCAATTCACGCATTCTGATTGAGTGTCCTAGCATTTTTTACTTTAACCATCATAGCCCTGGACATAATGATTTAGGTGGGCTCCGAACCACCGAGATTATGATATCCGTATCTGACGATAAAAATTTCCTAATGGCGAGAGAGATATCAAATCAGGCATTTTCATTGAGTATCTAAGCAGTTACTTCTTTAACCATCATAGGCCTGGACCTAATGTTTTGTGCAGACTTCGAACCACCGAGAATATGATATCCGTATCGGATGAGATAAATTACTCAGTAGTGACAGAGATTTCAAATCAGGCATTTTGATTGAGTATCTAAGCAGTTACTTCTTTAACCATCATAGGCCTGGACCTAATGTTTTATGCAGAGTTCAAACCACCGAGAATATGATATCCGGTTTTAGGAGAACTTCGACCCACCGAGACTACGATATCCGTATCGGATGAGATAAATTTCTCGATGGCAACAGAGATTTCAATTCACGCATTCTGATTTAGTGTCCAAGCATTTTCTATTTTAATCATCATAGCCTTGGACCTAATATTTTAGGTGGACCACGAACCATCGACGTTACTATATACATATCACATAAGAAACGTTTCCCAAGGTGACGGCGGACATGGATTCGAACCTCCTGATTGAGGGTCTGAGCAGTGGTACCTCTAAACATTGAGAACCACTACTGAGCTAATTTTTGCCAGCTTTCCGATAAGAATTCTTAACATATATCTATCAATTTCTTTTATTAGTTCTCTTCCAATAGCATGCCGATTCTTCCAAATAAAGATATAGACAAAAGCAGATTCATTTCGGTAACTAACTGATTTCGCTAACTCATAGCACACTAACTAGTAATATCAGTCCAATAACTAATAATATATTTACTAAACATCGATAGCTAATTCCTTTCTTCAATTATATTCTAATAATACACTGATATATCCAAATAAAGCAACAAAGAAAAACTCTCGAATGGAATTACTTCAACAACATAAAGGAAACCAAAAAACCAGACTTAACACTTCAACTCGTAACATCGTCATGATAAAGAAAACAACCATAAAAACTTTCAAAAAGCAGATTACCTAATGCAAAAAATTTCACCGAACAAACAATCTCAGTACTTTGAAGTTATGTAAAAACTTAGTTATTTCTCATTAACATTTTCAATACGAAAATCCCACATCGCCGTTTTCCGCAAATATTTAGCCACCGAGTGGCCATATGCATTTTCCGCATCTAAAGTATTAAAGTAAAACGTATGCAGTTCAAACGTAGGCGCATCTACAAGTAAAAGGGACACGGTCGAAAACCCGCAAACTGTTTCGTGTCGAGAGGAACAATTGCAAGTTCGTAATTGCTCGAGACTACGCGGCCTGTGAGGCCACGGGGCTACGCGGAGGCGGCTAAGAAGATGACACCGCTTACGTTCTCTACCAAGCATCTTCTCAACCCTTCTTCCTCGCTTAAATAAATTAACCGAGCGATCGTGCGACAGTATATACGTCTACTTACATAGGTACGCGGCCTTACGTCATACGCGCGTGGCCGACGAAGAGGGTACTCGACTCTATCCTTGAATCTTGCTCGAAATTGGCCGCAATCAAAGTGCCACGTCAACACCCCTTGGCGACGGCGCTTCGCAGCGTCTTTTTGCATCGCGAAAGACAACTGGATCTACGTTATGGAGAATTACTGATTGCATGATCGACAACCGCGTGGATGGACCGTGAGGCTAATAAAGTTTTACGCAATTACGAGCTGTGTCTTTTTACGAAAATCTGGAGCAAAGATAAGCGTTATTGATCTGTCAAAACAGAATCTTGCGAGAAGTATACGTCTTAACACTTTGCGGTGATATGTTGAGTGATACTCGACATAGATTTTCATTTGATTTTATTTTCTTACAATTTAATATCGACTTTCCAATTTCACAATGTTTTTGTAACATCACTTAAGTATCTGTCAGTAGCTATAGTTATTGACATCATTTTAAACAAATGAATAACCAATGATAGAAAATATTGAGAAACTAATTTTATTCAGCTCACTACCTAAATTAAGGAAATAATTCGGACCGCAAAGGGTTAAAGGGTGGATGATGGAATAGTGTAATAGTTTTTTGCGAAGTTAAGTAAAGAAGTATGTATTATGTAGAAGGATCTGAATTTGTTGCAAAAGAATGTAAGGGGATGTGGGATAAGTACAGATTTAATTAATATTGCGTAGGAT
This sequence comes from Cerceris rybyensis, assembly GCA_910591515.1. Taxonomy (NCBI): domain Eukaryota; kingdom Metazoa; phylum Arthropoda; class Insecta; order Hymenoptera; family Crabronidae; genus Cerceris; species Cerceris rybyensis. The sequence continues at coordinate 1,659,253 of OU342789.1, forward strand.
CTTAATTTTTCTTCAAACTTTTCATTTTGATAGGATATGGTACAAAATGTCAGCCACTCTGCACTTTTCCCCGAAAATGAGGCAAGAGCGTAACTTACAATTAGAGTTAAAAATACTTTCAAACCTGGTTTCGTGTGTAACTGGGCAGGAGCAAAATTGTTAGAAAGTCTACTATAAAATGCTGTTTATTACGTGAAATTATATTGTTTTGTTTTATAGTTATACATATTTAAACAAACAAGTATATTTTACTGAAATGTGAAAGGAAAAACACCTTTATTCTTGGAGGTCGTCTATGTCGAATAGTTTGTATTAACTACTAGTACATTAATAAATAGTAGCTAAAAATGTTTCGCTTATATTATAATAAAATAACCACTATATGCTCTTGCTCGATTTACGATCTTTCCCTATGCCACATTAATACAACACAATTGATGTTAATTTTTGAACATCAGATTTAAGATGGTAGATAAGAAACCACGTCATTCATTTCAGATTTTCAAAAGTTAAGTTGTTAATGGGCTCCCATTTAGTTCCAACATTAGACACAAAAAATATCATAATATTACGGCATCGGCAAAAATAAAGGAAAATAACCATGATGATGACGTTAAAATTATGAGAAAGAAACTTAATTACAAGGCCTCCCTTTACGTCGCGTTTGACAAGTTAATTACGTTTAAGTAATTACTTTCTGCAGGCGGATATTCCAGTGAAGGACGAAACCTCGTAAACCCAGCATTATAAAGTAATCCATGATGCAAGTATCAGTAGATTTCATGGGCACACATATGTTATTTAAATAGAAAAACTTTTCTTTTATGTGAAAGGAACGTTTCGATGCTTTCGCATACAACGATCAAGGTCTATCAAAAATGAGGCAGTACATTGTTTTTGCGAAGAAAATGTTGGAATTTTAGAAATTGTACTTTACGGAAGAAAAGAAAAACTGTTTTTACAGATATGTAAACGAAACATTACCTATTGAAATATTTTCATCAATTTTAGTTCTTAATGTGCGAAATCGACATGAGATGTTTGCAAAGAATTCAAAGAAGCGTTGTATGAACTAGAAAAACCGACATAATCAAGTCCTCCTGTCTACATTATGAAAATATATAAATACGGATGCAATATTGTCATCCTTGCTTCAGAAAGACTCAACAACATTTTTATAGTGGCAACTCAGAAACGATTATTGTATTATGTTTTCTGATAGTGTGCTAGATTGAAAAACGATAATCAATTTCAAGTAAAACTACGAAACCATATCAGTATAATTTACACAAAATTCTCTTCCTTTGCTTAAATTATAAAATTACAAAGTTAAATAAATCTTTTTTCATGAATTTATGGCAGGTATACATCCTTGATCCCAAAGAATTTTCTTTATTCGTTACAGTTACAGAGTTATGAACGGGAAAATGGGAGTGACCCTTTTACTCTAAGGCTGAATGTCTCCTTCTCAATGAACGTATGGAATGAACTATATCATTGCTCGTTTTAAAACCCCGCAAAGTTTCATTGAAGTGTCTCTCAATTGTACAAGATTTAAAATTCTAACAAAGGAAATGTGCACGTTAGTTTTTAATCGTTAAAAATAAGATAAATAGTATATTCCGATCCCTCATGTCAATATTTTTTACGTAATTTAAGAGAATACAAACAATTTTTAAAAAGGTAGGATTTAACCCAGTCTTTTCTATTACATTGAAATTTCCTGCCACGTGGTTCATGTAACGTAAAATTTTTATGGAACGCAATATTCACGTTAAAAAAATGTTCAATGTGAGTATTTCCGTCAAATACGCCGACGAGAACAATGTCGGTCACTGATACCAACAGGTGATTCAAAATCTCAAGGAACTTCTTAAAACGTACTGCAACTTCAACATAAACAAACCCCAGTTGATACCGAATCTCCAAAGAAACGTTTCTCTATAATACATGTACAAAATTGTGATTTCAAAAGCTATCCATTATCATCTGGTTAAAGTAACAAGGAAGTATTAACGTTTCTATTAGGTGGTAACATATGAAATGTCCGATTTTGGTTTATCATTATTTTAACCCTTTGCAGTCCGTTGTCGCCACGGCGGCGACATTGAAACGTAATAGGAGCTGATAATTCTCTTGTCGAAATAAATCTAGTGTATTCTTATGTTTTATTTATTATGAAGCATAATTTTAAAACGTACACGCTTCTTTTTTAATGAAAGAGTAAGATTTTCAATTTTCCATAGATGTGCACTCATACTCTGTAAATAATCCTGAAGTAGGTTATAGTAGAAATTACTCGGAGTGCAAAGGGTTAAATGCTATTCTGTCAAACATTATTAAAATATTTAGGGATATTTTACATCTAACGTTAAGAGCAGGGTTTCTTTTGTCAGATCCGAACTTTATTTGTTTTCCATGTGCAACTAACTTTACAATTTTGTGCTTCGATTTACAACATGAATCTACTCGTTTTTCGCGTACTTTTCTTTTGCGAGTAGAAAAGTCATAACAACGTATCTGCAGCTGCTCGAAATATCAACGCTGCATTTGACAATGATGTAGTCGATGAACGTACAGTTCGTCAATGGCACCAAAAATTCGAAGCCAGAAAAATAAATTCTTGAAAGTGAACCTCGTCGAAGGCCAGAGCTGAGCATTAACGACGATCATTTGAAACTTGCAGTTGAAAAAAATCCTCGAACAACGGTCAGAGAACTTGACCAAGAATTTAACGTAAGTGCTATGACGATTTCACGCCATTTGAATTTGATCGGCAAGAAAAAAAAGTTGGATAAGTGCGTGTCACGTGAATTGAACGATTGGCAAAAGTTTCATCGTTACGAAATATGCAATTCTTTACTGATTCGAAATCAAAATTTTGCATTAAATTATGAAACATTGCTTCATCTTCCTTACTCCCCGACTCTATCATCGACGGACTTTCATTTTTTACACATTTAAACCATTTTCTCAATGAAAAAACCTTTAGAAATCAAGCAAACATTGAAGACACAGTTCGAGAATTTATGAACGTCAGAACACCAGATTTTTATTAAAAAGGGGTTAAAACACTAGAAACTTGTTGGAAAAAGTGTGTAGAATCCAATGGTTGTTATTTCAATTAAAAATATTTATTAGTAAAAAAGTTCTGCTCATTTAAAGGTAAGCTTAAAAATCGCACATTTCATACGTTACAACCTAATATATACAAGTATTAACAACTGTACAAGTACAGTGTACAAATCAAACTAATCTATCATGTTTGTCAAACACTCCAAATGAAATATTGATAACTTAAAAACAAAGGATCTTTGGACCACAATTCCAAACTCTCGTTTCCCCTAAACCCCCCTATTTGAAACGTACACTAAAATTCCATTTATCCATGTCTAAAACAAGCTTCTATAATCTCACAGACCACAAGATCACATTAATCGACATAGGTAGACAAAGAAACGACTACTCACAGTCAATATATGGTAGTATCGACATAAGCAAGCGATCTCCGAACGACTAGATGCAAGAATGAATCTCGAAAGGTATACCGAATAAACCCCAAATCGACCACCATCTCGCTTAAAGTGCATCCCTATAGGTTAGAAGCACATCTCGCCCCCTCTACCGTTACTTAGCCCCCGGGGAAGGGAATACCCTCTGCCCGAAACGAAACCAGTCTTCTCTCCCTGCTCTCCTCTTCTCGTGCAAATGTCTGAAGCTTCCAAACTGCACGTAACAATCCCCCTCCGATATATGTACACCGGCGAAAATAATGTAACACGCTGCCATTGAAATCTATTGACGTGCCACCCCGAACGCCTTGTACTCGATGCCGGGGCTATTTTCTTTCGGCGTTTCGACGAACGAGCTTGCGTATATCTGATCCTAACCAACCATTTGCATTCTTACCCTGTGGAGTTTTAAAGGGGGGTAATGTTGCTTTATATATAAGTGATTCCACTGAGATGGCGGAATGAATCTCTAAGTGACCGCAAGTAAATTGAATTAATCTAAACCAGCGATTTAGGTATAGCTACATATGTAAACACAGTTACACTTGACGAGGAGAATTTATAGTTTGTAACTTAGAGGTCGTATGTAGGGTATATTAACACATTGCGTACGGCGCTCTGGTTGCGCAACGCACTCCCAGGGCCCGCACATTTTTAAGCGCTCTAGAAACACTTTATACAATGCATACATTCACTTTTTTAATTCTCATTTGGTAGCAGATCTTCACATAAAGTATTCTTAAATATTACTATGTATTTTTTATACATCTTTTACATTTTTAAAAATTTTAATTATTTATTTTACAAGTTTGAATAATCCTTTAGGGTATGATACAGAGTGAAGCATTCTATACTAACCGACTGATTTTTACGTTCTCAGAATGTTGACATTCATTTTTTTTCGTTAACCATTTTTTAAGGGAGTACGCAAAACTTCGTTATCCTAGTAACGTAACAAGAAATTCTAATTTTAGTTCCTTAAATCGTCGATTGAGTCGAAAAAACCTGAAAACGAGATATCTCGTCTCCCGGCCACAACGTTCGGATTCCTAAAGACGAGATATCTCTTCTCCCGTACGCAATGTGTTAACACGTTGAACGCCACTGACATTTCGGTCGTTTTATCATTTCCACTGAAGTGATAATTTTCCTATTAAAATCCTATCTTTGCAAAACAGAAACTTGAAAAACACAAGTAGATATATATTCAGCAGGACTCTACCTTTTAACCCTTCCGCTTCGGGCGCCGCATATATGCGGCATCTAAATAATGTGTAAGTATATACTTGCTATTTTTAGGCGATGGCAACAGTTTTCGTTATCAGTTGAACATTTTCTGTTGATATTATTGATATATTGGATTAATCACTTCTGAAAACTGCTCTTTCTCGAAACAACATGAAAATGTATTACGCAATACACTTCAAACATCAAAACGATTTGTATTTTAATAATTTTGTAAGTCTTTTCATATTAAAAATGTAAATATACTTGTTACAATAGAACAATTATTGTTTTATTCAGCAAAGTTGTTATTTAAAACTTAGAAAAATGTATTTATATATATAAAAAAAGTGCACTGTGTATATTTCTGGCGCCAAATTCGTAAACATTACAATTGAAAAGTCATACGAAATTTCATTAAATTAAATACCACCGGTCACCGGTGACCCCCATGGTAGTCAACGTATTAATACAGGTACCCCTCCTACAACACGGTTTCGCTATAACACGATTCATAAATTTGGGGAACCTTCCAACAGCAGGTGTCCTATATCATGGTTTCGCTCTAACACGGTAAGAAAATTGCGGAAACCTTTGTACATACAGCACTGTACTTCTATATCAATAGGTAACATGATTTTTGTTTAAGGACGTTCCCAAAGACCAGTCGTTCTCAACCTACGAATACATTTTCCCTATACAAGTTACCCATTTGTACTGTAAGAATTAGTTGACCAGCAGTACGCTCTTTTGCCCCGCCTCCCAAAAAATATGTTTAACTTTGAAAATTTATATAAGTTAGTTAATATTGTTATAGAGAGGTAAGATAACATTACGAAAGTTATACATTTTTTATCATTTTATATAATTGTTTGTTCACTTTTATTGTTATCAGTCAATAAATATTTAATTCATTATCAATATAAAAAGTGTATTTTATTATTTATTATATTTTTTAAGCCTATGATTTACTTTAAACATTTTTTACAACAAAGTAAATTCCGCTTCTTGTACCGATTTTGTATGGAAATTATTTAAGTGAATATTATCTGCCAATTCTCGAAATTTAAAAAAAATTGTAAGAAAATTAAAATTGTTAGACACTAAAACCCACATGAATTAGTATGAAATGTATAAATTAACATGCGTTCAAATAGGAATTAAAAATGCTAATATTTTCAATTTTAGTACCGCAAAATGGGTGGACATTTTTCGTATGCGTTCAGAATACTGTCAAGAATTTAGAAATAACTTTTAAAGATGATCGTAAGAAATTTTTTTTTTCGGGAACGTCCTTAAGATATTTAAAAACTAAATTATTTTGAAATAATGATGGGAAGGTATAATGAACTATAGTGCCTTCGCAAGAAAATATATAACTAAATTATAATTTACTCATTTATAACGCTATTTCGATGTTATAGCGAAAAGCGTCATGCAATTTACGTGTTATCAGCGGTGGGACTTACTGTTGCAGAGATATAGAATTTTTAAAAAATGTTTGCTTTTATCAAGTTTTGCGGAACGTTACACCTTCTTTTGTACTGGCTCTGGGTCTCATATAACACAGCAATTTTTCAGGAACCTATCTACCGTGTTACAACAGGGTTACCTATACTATACAAGGCGAGCTGCAAGTGTCTAGATCATTTTAAAATATAATAAATTTTTACTCTTAATTTGACCTCATCCTGCTAGAGCACTAATGGAAAAACTATGAAGTTCTTAAATATGTGAAAAATGTAATATAACTCTACAGAATTAGTACTACCCGATTCGAACCAGATTATGAAGTTTTAGAAATGCAGTCTGACCTTCATTCATAGCATCGGTGTTAAATAATTTTGAAAATAATATTTTGTAAAGTACTTATTGAGCTTTATAAATCATATTAAAACATCAAAGTTGTTTATTTTTTATATAATATAAGAAAAGCTTACCCATCATTGCCCTATGAAAACTTACCTTTCCGAGTCGTTACACTTTATCGTAATTTTACGATATATAAAATAGAATGTAAAGAAAAAACGTTAACAATACTCTGCGAATTCAAGCTTTTCATCCTACGCAGCGACGCAGAAGTTGGACGATTATGTTCGAACGGTACTAATGATAAGAGGGCTCTAAAAGACCTCACGCGGCAGCCCTAGCCAGCGACTCTGCGAATAACGCTGACGACATCGACAATAATGTAATAGCGCAAAGTAATTCAGCGAGTTACCGACTACTTACTAAAATGCCAGGAACACTTACGATCTTTACGCGTTTTGCACGTGTAATCATCCCCTGTCGCAGAGTCATACGCAATAATAGTATGACGATGTTGCGAGAAAATGTGGAGAATTTAGAAATAAATGAAGTACTTTTTTTATCGCCTAAAGACAATAATGTCTTCGATTGTTTGCCATGTACATTGTGAACAAGCTTCACTTATTATATTTCATTAAATTAAATAACGGTTTGAAATTTCAGAAAAATTTATTATTATTAAAAGATATTTGAAAAAATAATTTAATTTACTGACAAACAATATCATAGACGCATGGAATACAAAGTCTATTTTCATAAAAACGTAAAAAGCGCAAGAAATAATCATCCTAACATAAGAAAGTTAAAAAATAATCGACCGCGATAAACGTATCAAAATTGCAGCCCTAATTTAAAAAAGCATAATGACCAATAATATTATTAAAAAAAAAGAATAAAGTATTGATATCGCCAGATTTGTATCAATGTAAGTGCATAGTGATGACGTAAACAATTGCTATAGTTTACAAGAAGACACCGTACTATGTTGCTGATAGTCGGTTATAGCACGGAAAAAAATGACCTGGAAAGATGACAATGTGTAAAGAAAATTCGAATATAGGACAACGTGTCCCTTTATGTGATACGCTTTGACAGTAATACCTATACTGCATGTCGAGGAGCAACATACGCATAGACCACTTGCCACTTGGAGCAATTGACCAAGCAAGTGTTTACCGTCCCCTTCGAGCTACGTGATGCTATGCAACGTTCGTTTGCTCGTACTGCATGTTGTCAACTGTTATCGGTTTCCTGATATCGTGTCTAACCATGCTACCATAGTACCATGTATTGTTGCTTTGCGTTTTTTCGATTCCTACTGATGTCATAATTTTGCGTGAAAATGATGTTTCAGGGAGATTCCAAATCACCTGAGCTAGAATATAAATATTACATGGGAAACATTTCCCAGAGGTGATGGGGATTTGATCTGAGGCCCTGTAATTGAGGATCTAACCATTTATCTCCATATACATCATCGTCCTGAACCTACTGTTTTATGTGGGTTCTGAATCACACGGGCTATAGTATTTCAGGAAACATTTTCCAGAAGTGACGGGAGATTTCAACTGGGATTCGAAGATTGCGCATCCTAGCCTTTACCACCTTTGTCACCATAAGGTAAAAGTAGCAGTAATTGATCATTTTTTAGAAAACAAAAAAAAATAAGGTTTGCATAAGTTGTGCACTTTCGATGAAAGTGAATTTCAAATGCCACAGCATCTGTCTGAATTCAATAAGGCAAGTAATATGCAGTTATATCTCTATTTCCTTAACGTTTCTGTTAACCTCTTGCGCTATTAATTAATTAGCAGAAATGTGTGCCCATCCCACCCAAAGAAATTCCAAATGAGCTTTTACTGGGAATAATTTCTGTTAAAGCTTCAAAATATATATATTTTGAAGCTTTATATATATATACAAGAAAAATTTAATTTCATTTTTATATATGTAAAGGATTAACGGTTGGTTTGCGTTATTATAATTTCTCAAAAATCTTCTTCCATTTTGTCCTATAACTTCAAGTGTTGATTTCTCTATATCGAGAATTCTCGAGAAATGCCATACTTCATTATTATTTGGTTCATTTTTCCACACCCAATCAGTTCCATCTTCTTTATCTGGCATTCTACATTTTTTTCGAAATGGAAAAACAATAGGTATTGCTAGACTCGCTACCAGCCCCCTCATCCGCGCTTATCATGACTCGCCTTTTTTTTGAAAGTAGTCGAATGATATTACTACCTTCACTCTCAGTTTCCATTTTAGGAATCAGAATAAAGATAATGCTTACTAAAAATAACAATAAAACTAGTATTATACTGACTAGGTTTTAATATAATATATCGCTATAAAACTAAATAAAAACTTCATACAATTTCATTGAAAAATAGAGTTCTGTGTAATTGCACTAATTTCACGATTGAATATCGCTGTCCTGCTCTTGTCCTAATCTAACAGTAAAGAGCTATTACCAATGTGAAAAGCAATAAAATGTGTTAAGCAAGGAGTGCAGTAGCGCAGAAAATTCAGAAGACGTACACTGTACGTCAGTCTCATTGTCAGTACAGAAAAAAATTACCAATGACGTATGTACCTATATTGCACGTGAAAATAGCGCAAGAGGTTAAGAGTACGGTTCAGGTAAAGAATCCATAGATTGTGAAGATTTCGCAAATGAACTGTTTACTGTTTAAAACCTAACAACGTTTTATGAGAAATATAGACATCGTTTTTATTATTTTGACCTCAAAAACCAGTAATTTTTTAATGGTCAACTTCTGGATATTGGTACTCTACAATTGTCAGAAGTTGACAGGCATGTTTAATTACCGACATTACTCATTTAAATTTGTTTACGATTTATAATGTATCCGTTTTACATCTCACTTTATTAGAAATACAAAATGTAAATCGATATATTGTAGTATACTCAGTTTTAGTCGATGACACGGTCAACTATTAAATGCATTCGCGGTCAATTATTGATCAGTGTTCAATGTCTACTCCGTTCTTCTTATTCTTTTGTTATTTAAATATTAATGATAATTTGTTCTGGTAATGGTTAAAATTAAACAATAGGTAATAAAGTGATTTTCAGCATTAATGCTGTAATCCTGCTTCGAGTATAAGCGGTCAACTACTAACGAAAAGAGGTGGTCAATTACTAGTTTTATCAATTTCAAAGGTAGTCAATTACTGAAGCATTTAAATATATTTCTCAAATTTGTATAACTTATATTTTTTTTTAAATTGTTCTTGGTACATAATCGAGAATGTTTAAAGATCGTCTCCATGCATCGACTCTCGCCAGATATTGACAGAGTAAACAGTTGCGATTGTTTCTATCGAAAATTTCTCTTAACTGGTCAACTACTGGTATAGTCCGACAACTCTAACTTGGCTAACGTGAAGTGGAGCCTCTCATTTTCAACTGCATGTCTCCGTTATTTCGTTTTTGGAATCTAAAAAACGCAGTTTCCTAAAGTGAACACTCTACATATTCATTTACTTTAACAGAATGAGATTCTTGGATTTTTTTTTTAATAAGCGGTTAAAAACAAGAGGCTCCGCCACTCGCTAGCCAAGTTAGAGTTGTCGGACTGTACCTTTACCTTAATCCTGGACCTACTATTTTAGGTGGAATCTAAAACAGCCGGATTATAATATAAATATCACATAGGAAAAATTTGCCAGAGGTGATGGGGATTTGAACTGAGGCCCTCTAATTGTAAGTGAGACTCTAACGATTTACCGCGATATTCATCATCGCGATGCATCGTCCTGGACGTGCTGTTTTAGGTCGGTTCCGAATAACTGAGGCTACGATGTTTGCACATATCACGTCAAAATTATTTCCCAGATATAATGGGGATTTAATCCCAGAACCACAGATTGCGAGTTCAATTCCTTACATCTTTGCCCACCAAGACTCCAGTTTAATATTCTATTGAGTTGAAATATAAATTTTTTCGGTTAAATTTAGTTCATATATTTCTCTTTATTTCTTTGGTTCAAATTACATTCAGTCAATTACGTAATCACCGTCATTATCAACGACAATTTGGCATTTCAAAGGTAATTAATTAATACCATTTCAATAGAAGTTTTCATTCTTTGATTTAAATAAATGTTGTATACAAATTTTGACTCCGTCGTCGTTATTACATTTTTTCCTCTCTAAGGTATTTTACAAGTACCTAATAATCCGATGATGCTAAATCCAAGGAATATGATGAATTCGGCCAAACTTACCATTTGAGTTAGCAAATTTTTTTCTGCGTGATTTTTGCGGTTTGTGATTTCTCGGTTGACAAGACTAGGTCGACAGTGTTCAAATTGCAGTTGCAATCATTGAAGTACCATAGATTTTTACTCATAGTCTAAAAATCGATTCTCAAAAACGTAATACTTGCAGAAACCGAATGAATTTATGTTAGAACCCAATATGTTCGTACAACTGTCATTTTGAAAATAAACAAGCGAGATTTGATGAAAAGCAGTGACAAGATTTTTACTGACTACTCTTACATAATATAACAGCACTTTGAAAAAACAATTTTTGTGTAAGACACTCTGAAAATTGGCCGAGTCTTCACAAAGTTGTCAAATGTTGGGGGAAAAAATCATTTCCTATTAAACAGTTAGAAGTTTGTGCCGTATTATGATATGATGAGTTAATATTTTCCAAATCAATGTTTCCACTGTATTTTTGCCGTTTGAACTCTCTATTTTCAACAAACCAATATGCTACAAGCCCACCTGAACTTATAAATAAAAGTATCTGTCGTTAAATGTTTTAAAAACAGCAAGGAAGAAAATCGAATACATCCGTATTACATTGCGCTCCAAAAAAATCGTAGGGAGAGTATAATGATTGAATAGAGAGAAAAACTCAGCAACCAATTCTTTCAAGTATGGTGATTGAAGTATAAGTTGAACATCGGCAGAAAGAGAAACCTCGCCGTTTGACCGCACGCCTATTATTTTCGTCCTTTTGTAAGTTCTTGTCGTGCATAGAGGGAAACGTTCATAATATCCCACTTAGCCGATCGATTTGAGTTGAATTACTTGTTCGCAGAGTATAGAACGAGCAAAAGAAAAAAAGATTGTTCTATCTCACATGACGCACGTCGGTCATGTTATAAGTTGAACGCATCCGAACTCGTTTCACAGAGTCGACATCCGCGATTACTTTTCAAAGTTTGATAAAACCTCATAGGATCGATTTGCATCGGAACAAAAAGATAACTATTCCAATTCTATGTTGCATGTTCCTTAACACTTTACCGACCGGTAGCCGATTAATCGGCTTTTCGGGCCCAACACTTTTGAACTTTTAACTTCTTAATTGGTTGCTACGGAAATTAATAAATTGTTATTTATCATTGCGGTTAACTCTGCCAAGGACTCAGTAAAGAAGCTTTGCAATTTTTAAAGAGATATCAGTATCAGGGAAATATTTGCGGGTTAGTGACCGATCAGAAGTGGGTAGGACGTTAAAAAAATATCGGTCGGTAAATTGTTAATATCGCTTCTCCTGGTAGTTAATATTCTATCGTGTTAATTCTAACTTCCGAATTTGTCAGTGACTTTACTTCAAGCCTTATGTTTGATATCACTGAATAATAACAAGAATTTGGTAAGATTACATTCACATAGCATAGACAAAGATTCGAAAAGTACATTAAACCACAAAGGGTTAATTCATTACTGTCATAATAATGTTTCTATCTCTTTGTTACTTAAGTGAAATTAATCTTTCATCCGACAATAATGCCTAATAAGTTTTGAGAAATATTTAAGTGAACATTCTAAATCATAGAAAAATTCAAAATTGAAATTAAGCTGAAAGAGTTGTTTAAAAAATTGTATCACAGGAATGGCGAAAATTTGAGATCAGCAGAAAAAAAAGGCATTGGATTTTTTGATGATAAAAAAGTATGTGCATGGCTTCACTTTTAGGCCAAATTTATAAAATAGTAATTAGAGTTTTCTTACAAAATATAAAATAAAATAGTAATAGGTGATCCAAGACTCATGAGAAGGACTGTACCTAGAAAATTTGCAATCGTAAAAGATGGTCACAGTTCTTTCCATTAATTAATTTATCTCGGATTAAATGCAGAGAAAAATCGTTCCAAAGCTCAAAACTTCACCAGTTTACGTAAATATAAAACAGCTGGCTTTTCAAGGTGTTCATTAACCGTCCAATTAATAATCCACCGTGTTAAAGTCCATTTTGCATTATCAAGAAATAATGATTTATTACTCGTGTAAAAAGTGTTGAGCTTTAGCATGAGACAAATAAAAATGCGAAATACATCTATAGCAGCGGGTAGCCCGCACGGGTCACAATCTCATCTCTCGATCCTAATCGGTCGGTCGTCTCTGTCCCTCTTCCATCTCCCCTCTTTCCCTTTCTTCATCTCGTTCTTCCACTAGTTTCTCGGCCCCTCAAACGTTTAAACTCCTGCTGGACGTACGCGAGCGTATGCCATTATCTTATTTACGCCTCATTGTCTCAATGTATCATACCAATATCGCGCCCGCTCGCACATACCCAGCAACAACACGCTCTTGAATCATGTGCACGTGAACGCACGTACCCTGCTTAGAAAGTCTGATCTGAGAAACTGCATCACCTTTGTTCTTAACCCTTTGCTTTTCAGACTTAACATTCAGTGTATCGAGATAAGTAAGCTGCGTTTCTGAAGAGGATTTTTATATTGTATAATTTTTCGTATTTATAATTTCTTCAGTTTTAAATGCTATCGTTATTTCACCTAGGACCTATTGTTTTAAATCGTTTTTGAACAATGGAGACTATGATATATACATCCGAGCTTTTTATACCTACCAACTATTTTTTATATCTTTGTCAATAGCAAAATTTGTTTACTGTCCAACGATTCTGCAGCAACTTAACCCCTTGACTATGGCAGACTTTGAGATGCATCGGCCGTACCATAAAGCAGGAATTGAGTTACGATGTAGCCGAAAATGGAGCACTTTTGGGTAGAGATGTTTTTTTGTGAAACCATATTTCAATAATCAAAAAAACTGAATTTCACTACATTAAAACAATATTAGTTTTTTCTCTGAATCAAGTTACTATAAATATTAACACTTTAGTGGTCGCTCACACAACATGTGTGTGATGCTACCGTCGAGAGTTATTGAGCGATAGCACACTCTCTGTGTGTTGATTTATGAATGTAAACAAGTGTGGATATTGCTATTGGCTTTGTATTTCATCGCTACGTCTTTGAACTTACAAGATCTTCTCTTAATTTTAATAAAGTTTTATAGAATTCCGGAACACGACTGTGGGGGAAGAATAAAAGAAAATGGATATACTAAGCTAAAATTATATTAATTAAAAATAACACGTAAAACTAGAGTTAAAACTAAAGTGAAAATAACTACAATCTTGTCTTAAAAATGGTCGTTTTAAAATATACGTCTTGTAACTTTCGTCTTCTGTTCGTCGCGTCTTAACACTTTACCGACCGGTATTTTTTTAACATCCTGCCCCCTTCTGACTGATCAATTGATCACAAATACTTCCTTGACACAGATATCTATTCGAAAATTACAAATTCTCGTCACTGAGTCCTTAACACAGGTAACCGCAATGATAAATGAGAATTTATTAATTGGAGTGGCAACCAATTAATTAGTGAAAAGTTCAAAGGCGTTGGGTCCGAAAAGCCTATTAATAGGCTTCCGGTCGGTAAAGTGTTAACGTATTCTCCCTGATCGTCATCCCTCAGCATCTCGACACCTTACTCGCGCACTTATTCAGTTAATTTAAATACATATATACCTGATTTCTTAAAATGGCGTCAAAAACGATTTCTACAGTTTTTTTTAAACTAATTCTACGAAAACATTGGCGGCTCCTGGCAACATTTGACTGCATAAACGTGCGGTCATTAAAGTGTTAATAATTTACAAGTACCCTTCGTATCAGAAAGTCAAATTACAACGAGCATCTTTAGGCGCCTTCAGTGTTAGAAAGCCATCTTGCATAAAACGCCCATAAGCGTTCTCAGTGTCACAATCGCAAAATTTCTAAGCGCCTATAGGCGCTCACAGTAGCGAAAGGGGTAATTTGACGCAGTTATAAAGTATTCGTAACTTCATAGTGAAGATTTAGTAAAAATATGTAGCCAAGAATATCTTTTTATTTAAAAGAGAAATAAGGTCGACTCGAATGATGGCCTCTAGTAAAAAAAAGTAGCTTCGACATCGGACAATATCCCTAAAGCTAAACAATAACAGTTTAAATCGCCTACTATTGAATGATAGGGACCAGATTGGCTACACCTTGATATATATCAACATGTTTATTATACTATAGGACATTCTGAATATAAGACTTCCGAGTCGAAATATTGAACCTTCATGGTATTTACTCCTATTTGAACCTAATATGACACTTTTCATTGCTAAAACTCCTAATTTAAACCTGTAACTCCTTCTCAGTAAAATGATACGCCTATTTAGCTATCACCAAAACCTTTATCCCCTGAATTGGATCTGTATCCCTCCTAGGTTAAATAATAATTTTTGTATTCAATATATATTTAATATCGCATAAAGAACTTTAATTTTTTGTACTAATTAATTAATAAGGAATGTATACATACATAAATGTATCAAAAACAGTCAGAGTAATAATAACATTAATAATTGGATAGGATATAAATCCTCAACGGAGGTTGAAATTGACGTCCTATTTTGCGCCTTAAGATGGCATAAAGGGAAATATGTGCAACTTTTAGGCACTAAATAGGATCTTATTTTACATTGAGTTTAGATCTATTTGTGTACTTCTAATTCCTAAATGTTGGGTAGTAAAAGGTTCAAATGAGGTTCGATATTTCGACTCGGGCTACTACATATCATATAGCATCTCATATCACATAGGCCGAAATTGCCATAGGTGACCAGAGTTTTGGAGTCTACCTTGTTGATTGAGAAGGTGATTATTTATCTCCATACTCACCATAGGCCTGGACCTACTATTTTAGTTGGATTCCAAACTACCGAGACTATGATATGCATATTACATAGGACGAACTCAGAAGTGACGGAGGATTTGAACTCGAGCTCACTAATTGCGAGTTCGAGTCTTTATCAACTTACCCACCATAGTCGTGAACCTACTGTTTTAGGTCGGTTCGGAACCACCGGAGCTATGGTACACACATCACATAGAACAAATTTCACATAGGTGATGAGGATTTGAACTCGGATCCGTCAAGTGCGAGTCCAAACCTTTATCATCTTAACCACCATAGATCTGATCCTTCTTTTTTAGATGGACGGTAAACCACAGAGGCTACGATATTCATATGACTAGGAGAAATTGCCGAGTCGAAAAGTCCAGCCTAAAAAGAAACTTGAAATCCTTGATTCTTTTGATTTCTCATTTGCCGCTTAATTATGTATACCATTTTGAACCTCAAAATCCTCAACTAGTGTGTCTACGCGCCTGAAAATCCTGTAAATATGATTTTTAGGAGTTATATGGACTGATCAGGTAACATTTTTATTCCAATTTAATCTGACATCCCCTAAAAATATTTTAGAAGTTCCAAGTCTGTCGACTCATATTCTAAAAATAGGGCTTTCAGGGGCAAGTAGGAATTAAATTATCATTTTATTCCATATAAATTCTAAATCTCCTAAAATAAAATTAATTTTTAGGATATTGAGAATTTTTTTGGACCTAGATCATTCGATTCCAATTCCAATCCAATTCTAAAACTCCTCATTATAGAATGCTGAGGATTGTTTTGGGCTGTATGAAGCCTAAATTGATCCTAAACTAGGCAAAACTGGCAAAAATTAACAAGTTTAGGGCGATTGTGGAATTAAAATTTGCATTCTTTTATATGTACCATATTTTTCCATATTCAGCCTAAATATCCTAAGTTATTTGGGAATTTAGGAGGATTTTGGGCTTAAAATTTTCGACTCGGGTTTACTTTTTATAAGTGTAAACAGAATTCCCTTTTCTAAAAATTATATTTCTCCTGAAATTCTGCAAAGGTGAATAGACACAGTACCTATATTTCATTGAAGACTATTTTTAATCTTATTGTTATTAATGGTATCGTAGTCCATCAGAAAAAAATATTTCACGATCACCACAATCTGAGCATCGTTGGTACTACATAGACACAAAAGTAATCGCAAGCAGGTAATAAGATTAAATTATGAGTGATGTTATCTTGTTGATACGTTAGTGGAACTTAGAATTTGAAATTTTCCAGTAAAACAATTGGAACACGTTCTTATTTCATTGAACGACAAAGTAATTCTATCATGAGATACAAAAATGTCAACGGGCAAATATAGCCATGCTTCGTGTATAAATGGGACTTACCGACGGATATCTATAGTCATCCTTCGTAGCGAAAGGGTTGATCGTTTATATGTCAATCAGTATAGCCGCGTTTTTGCTTCAGATTGAAATGTACTAGTGAACGGCGCAGTAACTAATTTTACTATTATTTTGTATTTATAATAGCATACGATCAATTTTAGGTGCCAAGTTATATTTCAGTATTACACTTCGAATATCGAAATAAATGATCAGAGTAAATACCTAAGTTGGTATTTCTGAACGAAATTTTCATTCTCAATATTTAGCATACGGGCAACGTACTTTTACGTTTTTCATTCTCTGTCATTGGAGCACGGGTCACGTATTTAGAAGATTTTTGTAGATTTGCACTAGAGAGCGGATACCGTATAAATGCGACGGGTATTGTTTGTATAGTGTTTGTGTTGCTAGGCAACGCTTTGCAAAACTTCCCAGAAGTTTTGTTTACCGAGTTGTTCGGTTTATTATCATTATTATTATTATTGCGATTATACTGAATGATCAAACTCGGGCGAAATTCACGAAAAAAGTAATAATACAGATACTAATTGTAAGTGTTAATATCAACTTCAAGACTCTCAATAAGCGCAGAAAATTGATCTATGACCTTAGAATTTCAAAATAATACAATACTTGCAAGTTATAAGACATTTATTTGAAGTTGAAAATAAGTTATAATTTTGCAGCATATTTAATCTCATGCCAAGTAGAGTTTGAAAGTATTGATGATATTATGAATTTGTGAATTGTATTGTCAAATAAATGTTACTCTATTTTTGTATACCTACTTGAAAGATGTAAATTAATTACTATCCGATTATGTATTTCCAACCGCAACTGTTATAATCATATCAGTGTCAAGTTTAAATTATAGGTGGTCTCAGAATCACCGACAATGAATTTATCACCTGGAATAAATTTTCCGGAGGTAAGTAGGATTGGATCTTTTGCCTGTAAGTAGTTGTAAAGCCCCATTTCCGTCAACACCGTAGATCCCACCAAGAACATTGACCGTACCTCGTATAAAACCTTCTGACCTATGCCGTTTTCCCACAGTTGCAAATTTGGATTGCTTAACTCTTCTTCAGGTGCTAATTTCGGTAAGGATGATCTTTTAGAATGTTAGCTCATACGTGGACATTTTAATTTCCACTCACTGTCAACACTCTAAGAAAAAGCTGACCAGTGAACATGCAAGTAAAAATTTAACCAATTAATATTTTCAAAAGTCCGATAACATTCTTCTTCACAAACAAGTAACTGAGATACAATAACAAAAGACACGTTTAAAAAGTTTAAAATGTTAAAATTTGCAATACGATTAACCCATTTCCACCATATGACAAATTCAAAAATGTATCTTAACTATCAAATTTGTTCATATTAAGTCCAAGTCTAACAGTATTTCAAAAAGTGAAATTGTACTTTAATCGACGAATGTTGTATAAATAATTTGGACTTGTGTTTGTTGCTATTCACTCACAATGTGAATGCACAATAGTGACCAGAAAAAGTGCGCGCATATATATGCGCTTGTGATGCAAATGGGTTAAGTACATATAAACAGTGTCAATTAAATTTTAAGCGGCTGTAATATAAATTAAATTTAACTTTATTTATTTAATTGTTCCGTTTAATTTAATTTAATTGAGTTTAATTGAATTATTCCGTTGGTGCGTATGATTTGAAAGAAACAATAATACACTTTGAAACATTTGACAAATAAAATTTATATGTTAATTTACATAAAATTTCTCAAACTTTATCAACCAAGAATATACAGGTATCAACTTAGGTGAATGATATTGATTTTCCCAGTTGCAATAAACATAATTATAAAATACGACGAATTTCCATCCTTTAAGGAAGTTATAAACGATGCAACCCTTTGCACATACAACACGAAAATGTCTTATTCCCAATTAAAATCAATTGCTATTACAGTATCACCATTTATCAATCCCCATCTCTACATCAAGGAAAATGTAAATTATACAATACTTCTATTCCCAGTACTTGAAATGCATCAAAAAGGGTCAATAAGTTAACACGTTGAACGCCACCGTAATTTCGCTAGTTTCATCGTTTCTACTGAAGTGAAACTTTTTCTATTAAATTTACATCTTTATAAAGCAGAAACATTTAAAAAACAGGTAGATATTCGACAAACCTTTATCATTTTAATACCAATATTTAAATATTCAGTATCTCCAAAAATTCATAATCATTGCAATTTAAAAGTTGCATCAAATTTCATTGAATTGAATAGGGTCAGTCGCCGATGACCCCCAGTCAACGTATTAACACTTTACCGACCGGTATTTTTTTAACATCCTACCCCCTTCTTACCGATCACTTGGCCACAAATAGTTGCTTGATACAGATATCGATTCGAAAATTACAAATTCTCGTCACTGAGTCTTTAACACAGGTAACAGCAATGATAAATGATAATTTATTAATTGGAGTGGCAACCAATTAATAAGTTAAAAGTTCAAAAGCGTTAGGTTCGAAAAGCCTATTAATAGGCTTCCGATCGGTAAAGTGTTAATAGTAGTCACAGAAAACTTCAACAATTTTTAAAGCCTTTGCCGTAAAAAGGTAAAGATTCACCGAACGAGCCAATTACAAAGAAGTCTTAGTATTGTTTCTTTTCCCACGAAAGTAAAGGAAGAAGGCAAGGACTTCGTCGTAGTCCCTCAGATTCTTGGCGCAAAAGCGAACCGTCGTCGATTGCATTCGACAGATGGGTCGGGTCCCATGACGAGGTCAGTCAAGACCAAAAACGGCGATAGCCTCGTTGAAGGCCACCGAAATATGGTTTAAGGTTTATGGCTATATTGGAGCAGTAAAGCAATTTTCCCAGTTTGTAGCATCGACCTCGCGCGCCTCCTCTGCTCTCTTCCGCCATTATACTCGAAGACTTTGCCAGGCGGAACTTTTATTCCAACTTATGTTTTGACAGCCGGCGGGTTCTGCCTGTTACTTTTACGATCGCCATAGACGGGCCAGGTTCTAAAGATTTTGTAAAATTTATATCGGTCGACGATATCGTAGAAAAACTTGAGACTCAATTCATGTAGCGTGCGAATCGATTAAACGACGAGTTTGTATCGAAGTACGATTCATATATCGCGACCCTACTGTACCTCCTCCGATGATGCTTCTATGTAATTTGGATGGGAATAATGTAAAACTTTGATGTCATTGAAGATGTTCATAGATAATGCATTTCTTTTTTTGCGTTAGCTATTTCAACACTCGGCAATGGAAATTTACGTTTGATAAATGGTGATTGTCATGATATTTTTCATTTAATGAGTCAAGACTTCAACGCTTTAGAGTTTTGCGTCAAAGTGCAGACTAGATGATTTATTATTGTGGTTAATCCTCCTTCAGAAGTAATTTGGACTTTGACATTTATCTGTTATTTTGTAAATTTAACCGAGGTGGCACTCAATATATTTATGTAAACAGTTACTGGAATTAAAAAAGGAGTTATTTAGCTGTGGAAAATATCACGAAATAATCTTCAACAAACTGACGACAGAATGCAAAAATAATAATTTGTATTGTGACAATTTAATACGTTGGGAGATGTACGGGGATCATTGGTGGTTCACGCTACAAAACCAATATTTTTTGCGAGTTTTCTATGGGATTCGTATGGAAGAACAATTTGTTACTAATACCGAAATGCCTGAGAATCCAAAGTATATTTTATTGAACCGTAAAAGGAACGTTGAACCTTGTAAGTACAATAAAACTTCCATTGCATTCGCATGCATTCACTGCAGGGACACAAATCAAAGGACACAAGTCTGTTTAAAAATATTTTTTTTGCATGTCGGATTGTTCTAAGATACACCATACAATCCAAAACTATAAATATTTTCTCAATCAATAATACATTGCTACAACTATTACTACAGTTATGAAAATCTACTTCGAATATACTGTGAAAAAAATGTTTCTTTTATCTTAAAGTTTGACGTAACGTTTAGGAGCATTCTCAAAATATAGAATATTAAAAAATGCGCATGCAAGAGAATTTTAGAACTCTGTAATTCATACGTTGCCAGCGACCGACTATATTTCGACCGGAGTGCATTAGAGTGCAAGTTTTATGTATTATCACCTGATATGGGGTGTCTCGGAAAATTATAACTTTGCCATGGTTTGGTCCCTTTTATAGAAAAATTCAAGATTATCAGTCCGATACGAATAAAGACTTTTGAAGACTTGATACAGTGAAGATTGTTAAGATGGTGTAATGAAAAAGAAGAATGTACTTGGCATCGAAGTGGAAAGGAGAAATATTTGTTGTTACAATGGAATTATAAGGTAAGGTTGCGTAAATCGTATCCCTTAAGAAAAAAATAGGTATAAATCGTAAAATTTATGGAAAAAATAAAAACTATGTACGACATTAGTATCATGTGTTTTCGTTGATGATATTTATTACATTAAAATTTCTTGCAAACTTACTATTTCGGATGAAATTAATAAAATTGTATGAAATCGCACTTTATACGATTTAGGAAATCAGTATCTTAAATCGTACCACTTATAGCTTAAATCGTACCGACGTATAAATTTGGGCAATTATAATAAAACTTTCTTTTTCTTGATTACTTTATTTATACATTTAGTTACAACAATGATCACAAAGATATTTTTTAATTTTTTTGTCAACTCCCGCACATAAATGTATCCATCCTTTGCATTTTAGGCACTGGATCATATTTTCCTCACGGTCTTCCTCACAAATATTACAAAACCGAGTGTTATTAACAATTCTAAAGCAAAGTCAATGGGTCGGCAGTAATACCGAAAAGGTTCAATCAAAGTTATGTAATAATAAATAGTAAACTCCTAAGTTGTACCGGTACGATTTTGGAATTTTATGTAGGTACGATTTAAGATACGGCACAATTTATAATTCTAATTACCATAGCCAAACACTGAATAAAGCTAAAACGATTTTGTTTGTGGTAAAGAACTCCTTAAATGCTACTACATGACTTGAAGATATGACGCATGATTTTATCAATAATGTGCTTGCAAGATGAAATACTAAAGAGGCAGTGAAAGTTGTACGAAAATTACGATAAACTTACTTCTTGAGAAATTGCCTTTCTATGGTGATGGCGGGAGATGAATACAATGTGAAAAAATATGATTGACTAGGGACTAACTCGTTTTGCCGGAAAAGGTGCAGTTAGCATGATATTACGCTTAATATTTAGAAGGTACGATTTAAGCGGTGGTACGATTTACGCAACCTTACCCTATTTCTTTACGTTAATATCAATATATTTTTTGAAAAAATTAGTATTTCTTCTAAAAATTTTCGGGTTCACCCATTCGTTCCAAAATGTGAAGCAAATTAAATACTTAAGTGAAGTATTTTTCGTTTGCGAAACAAAAATCATGAAATTTTTCCTACTTCTTGTCATTAATATTTAAACTAAATGAATACTAATTACGATGTTATAATAAGAAATTCACTTTCTAAATTTGGAAGACGTTCTTTTTGAAGAGAAGCTTTTACCGAAGCTTTTTACCATCGAATGAAATATGACTAACAGATTTTATTAAATCTAAGGGATAACATTTATTTCTTTGGAATTATATTACGCGTACTAAACTGATTATGCACAAGGTATAATTATTACTAATAAATAATAATAGTGAATACTTCACGGCAAAAATAGTTTTCGTATAATTAACCGCAAACAAAATTAATTACAGATAATCGAGAACTAGAAAGATAATTCAAACAATTTGAAAAGTGTGGTATCAAAGAGACAACAAATTTAAGAACGTATAAAATGTATAAAGAAAAATCAAACGAACAGGCTCATAGGACAAGGATCAGGGTGACTCGTGAATGAAAGCGATAACGAAAGATTTCTAGAAAAGTTTCGAACATTTATTTCGACGATCGTACACGCGCCGTTCTGAGCGTATTTGCGAAACCTCCAATTTCATCGCAACTATATACACATCGCATATATTTATAATATATATATATATAGCAATAACAATCTTCTATGTATATACATAATGTAACAACGTCGACGAATCGCGAGAACCCTGAGGACCATCAGCCTCGTCGTAAAATTCTCGCGTACATCTCCGAATCCTGACTAAATTACGGCCGGTCGTGTCGTTGCGTTCCACGATCGACAACGAGAGATCACGGCACCTTAAAGATCTAAAATCTAAGTCTCTATTTACAATAACGTTATATTACTCTCCTACATAAAATCACACCGCGACGGGAGTTCGAAGCCCGCGACATCGACGCGTCCTTTTGGTATCGCCATAGCTCCAGACGTTTTCAACGTCCTAGAAGCATTCTTTACGAAATTATATTTACAAAGCAGATTAGAGGAAAAGAAAGACAACAAAGAAACCGATTAAACATTTACGTACAAACTGGGACATTCTGAATACTGTTTCATCTGATTTTCACGTAAGACTCTAAACGCCATACTGAAAACGACGCGAACAAGCGTTCTCCAATCTCGTCGTTCCTTTAAAACGATACCGTTCAACTTTGTCTACCGGTAAGAACGGTAATCGGTTTCAGCAAAAGCTGCGGAGGACTATGTGGAAGTGATCTCGGCTGTTGAACAACGGAATTGCAGATCGTCACCGGGGGAGAATGCGGTGACATCGGTTCCGGGCTACTACCCGGGGACGCGCTCA
Organism: Cerceris rybyensis; assembly: GCA_910591515.1. Taxonomy (NCBI): domain Eukaryota; kingdom Metazoa; phylum Arthropoda; class Insecta; order Hymenoptera; family Crabronidae; genus Cerceris; species Cerceris rybyensis. The sequence goes on from OU342789.1 coordinate 1,682,914, forward strand.
TCGAGGTCGGTTGACTCAAAACCGATGGTTGACCAACATGATACCTGGGCTGCTGGGCAAACACCGCGGCCTGATGTTGTTGCTGTTGATGATGTTGATGAGCCGCAAGTGATCGAAGAGTCGTGTAGAAGTCATATGGACTTCCTGGAGGCGGAATTCCAGGAGGGGCTGGAATTCCGGCAGGATATCCAGTGGGTGGTTGTAGAAGTCTTTCGACGGAGAAAGCTCCATGAGCTGGTGGAGCAGCCGTTGCTGGAAGCGGCTGTGGTTTACAGGGTAAACCCGTGCTCGACGAGCCTGTCGCCGCTCCAGGTAATAAACTTGCAGGGTAACCAGCGGGGGTGGTCGCGTATGCTCCACTTGCTGCTGGATAACCAGCGGCACGATGAAGATAGGGCAAAGTGTACAGAGAAGCTGGCCATCCTGGTGGTGGATATGGTGTTGGATAAAGTCCACCGAGGACTACGCTTCTTTTGAAAGCAGCAAGTCGAGATCGAGAAGCTGCGGTAGTTCTTCGGCGAAGCTTGCCGGTTGTGCCACCGATAAAAACATCTTCGGAGCTTGGGTCAAGCATCCAGTAATTACCCTTGCCGGGGTCATCATAATGACGAGGAACTTTGACGAAGCACTTGTTCAACGAAAGATTATGCCTGATTGAATTCTGCCAACCTTGCTTGTTATTCTCGTAATACGGGAAATGGCGCATTATGTACTCATAAATTCCGTTCAGAGTCAGACGCTTTTCTGGACTCTGACGAATCGCCATCATGATAAGAGCATTGTAACTGTATGGTGGTTTTTCAGACTTCTTTTTTTCCTCGCTGTGTTGATCCTTTACGTCTTTACGATCGGAACCGACGGAAGTAGCGTTTCTCGAGCAATCCAACGGTGGTGTTTCCGCTCCGTCTCCAGTCACGTCGAGATCGCTGGAATCTTCACTATCGTCGACGTGACCGACGTCGGGAGACATCGATCTACTGACGGATGGTGCCGGTGTTCCGGCACAAGCTTCTGGAAGAATGCTGCGAATGCTGAAGCTACTCTTCAAAGCGGCTCGTGGTGGCGGCGACGCTGTCACCGTATGCTGTTCACCAGGTCCTTCCATGTTCACCATGCTTCAGTAATCTCTCCCTTTTCAACACGAATCTCGTGCGTCACACTGTATGAGAGCTCTTATTTACGAAACTCTCTTTTCAAAGTCCAAGGAAATCACAAAACGATTCACAAAGTCAGTTCTTATGATCACAACACTACTAGATACGATGTTTCGTAGTGACACGCGTAACGCTGGTCGGAAGTGTTTAACGAACGAACGATGTTGCCCTGACGAGGCGTTAGCGCGATTTGCTGGTATCCCCGCCACGAACGGTATTTATACCTCACCTCTAGCTCCGCCCACTGAACCCTCTTTGAAGCGGTAGCTATAGGTTCTCGACCAATGAAAATCGTTCCCGTTGAGCTCGCGCGGTCGACGTTCTTCCGCCCCACCAGGCTGTTTTGCGCCCAATGTTTGACAGCAAACAATGCAAACAGCGCGGAGCCTGGGTCGGAGGCAGGGATTTTGAAGGTGGCCGCTCAGACGCTTGCTTCGTCGATGGTGGGGAGCGCAGCCGCAACTAAACTCGCGAAGCCTCGTGTACAAACAAATCCAAACGCTACGTCTCCACGATTCTACGCCCTCCTACCGGCGCGCGCGCGCGACCACTTCCGAGCACGGTGAAAGGGACTGTAGGCAAGCGGGGATAAATACCCCCTGCGTTATTGTGGCCCGATCGAATCCAACGCCGAAAGTTGATACGCCCTTGCGGCTGTTTGAAAACTAGTCGCAGGAACGAGACGTTTCACGTAATTTCCTTTTTGGCGGTCGATGAGAATTTTATTATCATTGTTTACGTTGTGGGGAAATCTTTATGTATGTGTAATGAAAATAAAAATATTCGACGATTTGTGAGAGAGGGGTTACGGTGGGTCAGGAAACAGACTACGATTTATCATTCGTGGGATTACGTCTTAAAGTCTCACCCGTTATGTACGATATATAATACTGAGAAATTTGGCGTTTGTGATATTTATATCGTAATCTCGGTGACTCGGAATTCGCAAGAAATAGTAGATTTCAGATGAAATAATCATAGGAGTTGAAGTCGAAAAGTGCAAAACAGTGAAAACGGTAGGTGAGAGCTATGTATGGATTCGGAGAATTATACGAAAGGAAATTACAAAGTTAGATTGTGCTAGAATTTCTGCAAAATTAAGTAGTAGGTATTTAAGAAGATATAATATTAATATTCACATAAGTTGTAAAGAGCGTATGTAATTTGATATAAGTGGAAAATGAGAGAATATTTGGTTCTGTCTCTTTCCGTAGTCTTTGTATTTTGGATTATGTCTGCATTAAGAAATTCCGACCAGATCGTTGAAGATTTTGAAAAATTACTAAGATATATTATTTAATGTTTTAACATCCTCGTGATAATATATGAATCTTATCATTATGAGACTAATTTATTCAGTTTAAAGATGAAACGAATTATGCTTAAGAAATATCTTCTCCATTAAGGGGTATGATGTAACATCAAATTATAATTTTTAATTTCTTTGAACTATTTAGGTAGTTTAAATATTTTTTGTTGGATGATACTCTTGAAATCTCTAATAAAAGAAACTTTTTGCTCTACATTAGAGCTATAATAAAATTTCTGATTTTCAAGGGTGTTGAATACCATTAATACTTAAAATTTTCTTTCAACGAAATTTATCAAACGTACGGAACACATTGGAGTTAACGAAACACAATATTTATGTAGAAATTGATTCCGACGGTTGAAGTCACTTCTTCAAGTAAGTACCCAACTGCAATTTATCAAGTATGTATTCTATTAGACAATGAAACAAGATATTGCGCGCTTAACACTAGATTTACGGCAATCGTCAAATTAACAGACTCCTACTTTGTTAAAAATATTTTTTAAATTTATAGAGAAGCAGTGCAGTAGATTCACGCCGATCTTGTAATACACAAATTACTTAACAAATCTTATTTTTTACTCCTTGATCCATCTTTCCTCAAAGTACTTATTTGATATAGGTATGTAAATATGCTAAATTTAGCATCCGTAAATCTAGTCTTAAAATCATTCTTATATACCTCTCTCAAATTTTATGTACTTCAAAAATATAATAATCGTAAATAAAAGTGTCATAATATAAGTATTTACGGATAAGTGATACCCATTAATAAATGAATGTTAACACCGAAATAAGCCTAATAAATTCGAGAAAAAGAATATTATAATTATCATTAAAATATATAATGACTACCAACCTAAATTTCTGACGCAAACTTCCAATGATATTGAATTATGGGATTGGGATAATTGTAAAATTCGCGATACTTTGGGTTATGAAAGATTCCCCAGGGAAATGGAAGCATTCATTCTAAGTAGTCTTAATGACTTTTCCACTACTTCCGTGTAAATTACGGATTCGTCCGAGAGGAGACAGAAGGGTTTGGCTCTATCCTCGTCGAACCAAATCGGATAAACTTTGCCCACGGGCATTGTTTCGGGCTCATTGTGGACTAACAGGATTAACTCGTCAACGTTGAAAAGCGTCCGCCTCGACGACACTCGTCCACCTGCAAGGGCGACTGTGAGACTTAAACGGACTGCGCCCTTTTTCACCCGCGATTCTATTATTGCTAGGATTAAAGGTCGATTTTGTGTACGTACGAGCGGTCTTATACAGCCAAACAATAGTAGGGAATGTCCTAAGTTTGCGGCTAATTGTGAGAATCGTTAACTCGGCTTCTATGATATTAACAACGTACCTGATTAAGTTCTTGCTTACTCTCTCTGATTACCCTTTGGAATTTTTACTATTGAGTTCTTCTTTAATTAATTGAGAATACAATTGTATTTGAATCTTTGGAAAGATTTTGTGGTACTTTACTTCAGCCGTGGAAGATGTTTTTACTTCTTGTTTTACGCTGTGTTTTTAATTATAATCGACGTTGGTTGAGCGATGTTTAAAATGTTAGAGCATTTTCAATTAAAAAATATAGAAATAATTTAAGAATAGATCATTTGAAATTTTTCGAGACATATGAAATATTTCTTTTGCGCTTACTATTAGACTGATACTATTTGTACAGTATTGTTAATTATCTTTAAATTATTGAGTCGTTATAAATTAGCAAATTTTAGAGTATTTACTATTGTTGTTCTTCTTACTTTTAAAGTATTAATTTACTATCTGTATATCTGAACATATTATTAAATGTTGGTAATTATAGAGTTTGGAAATTATTCATAATTATGTTCTGCGTTATATATTGTTTTATCCATACACTTAAAAATGAACATTATAAGTACTTATCTAAATTAAAGGAATAACCTCTATCTTCGCAACCGAATATTTTCATTGAAAAATAAAAATGTAAGTACTTCAATATTAAATCTTTTTAAATAATTTTTTTAAACTAATATTATTCATGCACTACTTTACCCAAAACCCTTTATACTCCTATTTGTGTCTGGATTAGCCCAGCTCTTCATTGTTGCCAATTTTCCATCAATTTAGATTTAAAAATTTTACAATAATTTTGTATTTGTAGAGTGTTAACACTAGATTTACGGATGTTGATATACCTATTTTTCTGAAGTGAGCCAATTTGATTCATGCAAGAAAATTGAAATTTTTTGCAAAGAAAACAGTTTCAAATCAATTGAAATGAAAGATTTATTGTTAAAAAATTAACCAACCAATATATATTATATATATAATAGTCGAATGTTGAATGAGCCAAATTGGCTCCGTAAATCTAGTGTTAATATATATATTAATATAACACCAAGAATGTTCGTCGCCGCTGTGACGACTAACTCGCGTTGGCTTGGTGTCTGAACGACGAGCCGCATTTTTTATAAATATTGAGTCAGTCGTTTATGGAGATTAAAAGGGAACAGACAGATTATTTAACTACAGATATTTAATTTATTTGTTTAAAGTTACGATTTATGTACAATTGTGTTGCTTTTATGTGTTAAGCGTTGTTTTCGGTTACGATAATTTGTTTATGTTATTAATTTATTAAAATAATTTGTAAAACAAGTCTTTACCTACACACACTTCAGCATCTATAGTTACCGCTATCATTAAGTAAAATAGTTCAGCACAGCAACCTTGCATTCATATTTAATAAGGTAGATGTGGAAAATTTATTGAAAATCATCCCCGTAAAATTGAATAATTTTTATAAAAGAAAAAAATAGGTACCAATCATTTTGACCACCTTAATAATTCTACTATTAACTTCCCATTCGAATGCACAATGGCTCCGAATTAGGTAATTGCTGAAACAAAAAATTATCATTGATGTCTGATATAACGTACAGAAATAATTTGATCCTTTCGTGATTGGCTAATATTTTCATTTTCATACTTTTGGAAAACTTAAAAATTTCCCATTCTGTTCACCGCGTCACGAGTGTCATACGTTATTTAAGGGGTTAACACTCAAAAGATAAAAGAAAAATGATTGGCACCGCCAACGATGAATAATGTGCCACTTTAAACGACCGAAGTTTGCATCCTTTAAACTTTACAAATTGATGATTCACCTTGTAAGCCACTACACGATCCGTTTAATCTCGAAGTTCTATTGTTGCACTAAGAGCGCCACCTCGAATTAAACTATCAATATTTAAAGCATCGACGTAGACGGCCACTTAGAAGTCTCATTGAAACGTCTAAATGGAATAATGACCACCTGGGGATCTAATGTTCCCAGATATGTCTGGCCACGGTAGTCGGCACGTTTGATGCGTGTGGCTGTGCCATTTTACGGGCACTACAGCACGCATATCTATGGTCGGAGCTCGTTAATCTCAAAAAGGATACCGATATCTCCTTTGAACGATGCTTCGTAGATTCCATCTCGGAAAAGACTTTTGGCGGTCGAAAGAATCGACCTACAGGACATTTTTTAAGGAAAGGCGATGCGAACGGATGGAACTGTTGTTACGTGAAGGAACGCCTGCTCGGATTTCTAAATGAAGTTGTGTTTTAAAGGTTTTCTAAAAGTAAAATGAAAATCGACCGAGAATATGTTGGAAATTACTGTGTTCCAATAATGACAGAACTAATTAACCTTTTGAGTACAGTGGACGCATGCATTTGATCCGAGAAAAAATGTTACTATGTTTTGTAGATATAGGTATGTATATATGGTTAGAATTGAAAAATTGAAATATGATTGTGCAAATATTAATTTATAAATTCTGTACATTAACACTCTGATAAAAAGGTAGTGTTTCATTGTCAAATAAATGATTACTTCGCAATATTAAAAAAAAAAAACACCGACCGTAAAGAGTTAATTATATAAATGGGGTGTAGTACTTAATAAATTAATTATTAATATATACATTAACAAAGTAGAATCACCTTTTCGTTATAATTTATGCTAATTTATTATTCCTTTTGATACCGTAAAGGCATCTAATAAAACCGGAAATTATTATCAGTGAATACAAAGGCCTTGTAAAATAAGTTTGATTGGAACGTTGATAGAAGCACGAATTAGGTAATAGATAAGATATCAAACAATTATGGAAGACAAGTAACTCCTTAAAATTCCAAGTATACCCTTATCCATTGCTAATAATGTGAAAAATCGCTCTAAATGCATATTTAACAGTAATATTTAAGAAATACTAAATTATGATAAGGGAAATACTACAGTTTAATCTCAGAGTTATCATCGTATTTTATCTGAATCGCTTTGGAACGATCTAAGAAGCTATCGTTGAATATATAAACCGACAGGGAAACGTTGTACGGAAAAGTCGCACGTAAAAGCAAAAAGGGCACGTGACAAAGTCGAAAAAGGGAAGCACCGTAAGGGATGCTGCCGTAGATTTCGGAAAGAAGACATCGGCAGAGGCAAAGGACGTTCCTCAGGTCTCCGGATGACATCTTTATATGGGCTGCTGGACCCCCCATCGCGAAAACGTCGTCACCCCATGGAGACCCGTAGATTTAGTTGCATCCTTGCTTTGCGCCCACCTTCGTGGTACTTTCGTACTTCTGCCATGATCTACTGACAGCTATGAATGTCTCGCGAAACTTTGGAACAACGTGTAACAAATTTGTAGTACCTATGAGTTTTTGTAGACTATCATTATTCAATGACTATTTATAAGTGGGAGTTATTAATTTGCTATTATCTTGACAGTCCAAAACAACGATGTTTGTGTGGAATAAATCCATTTTAGTGTGGTAAGAATGTTAAAATGTCCTATGATGCGGAAATATCATTAAAGTATCATCAAATTACTTAAATTGTACATCATTTATCATTTGCTAAATATCAAATACAAACAACAATTAGTGCTGAGGGTATAAATTACATGGATACTGAAAAGTGTGAGAGAAACGAGAATTTGCACTTTGTTTTCTACTATAAATATCTAAAAATACAAAGTGTAATTGACGTAGTTTCTTCACTCTTATTTTATAAATGCTAAATGTTTATTTCGACTAATAGTAGAAATTATTCTGGATGTGTATAATTTTGTTGGTAAATTAGTGTCTGGTTTCGTGTAACTAAAGCGATACCTGTTATTTATTTTTTAAAGTTCACGTTAAGTTTAAATTATCACTTTAAATGTATAAATTTTGAAACTAATAGTAAATCTAATAAATAGAGTGGACAAAACACTTAATAATTCACACGCAAACAAAACTATGAATTTTTGTTCGACAATCACGAAAATTACTTTAAAGCCATCACTGACCAGGAAAAACGTTGCAGCTTGGGCAAGCGTATCAAATTGCAGTACCAAACCGTTCATTACTTCATTATCATGGAAGACGACTGTATTCGTGAGAATTTCAAAGGCCAGGAGTGACTTCATTATCTCTTCAGCTCGAGTTCACTCCGCCTTCGAATACCATTTTGTAAAATTTGCTGATAAATAAAAACGAAATTCAACCACTTGCGATTGAAATTATAGTTTTCATTCGAGAATATGCCAAAAAAATATCGTAAAGAGTATAAGATAGCTACAATATAATTGTTGTTTTGTTGTGTGGCAAGTGAAAGACAGAGAGTGAAATAGGAAGAGAGAGAGAGAGAGAGAGAGAGATATCAGTACGAAAGAAGTGTGAATGTGATCACGTGTGTATAATGAACAAATTAGAATGGCGAACTTATAGGATGGTTAGTTTTTGACGAATGAAGTGCGAAAGGTAAGCGTGAACGAGGTGTGCATAGAGAAGCGAAAAAGAGTTACGAAAAGACGAGCAATCGAGGTGGATCCGAGAGTCCTTACGAAAATTTGAAAAGGAAGATTGTATTACTCCACCTTATTGTCGACATTAAATTTATTTTTACGTAGGTATAACATTCCTACACTCGAGAAAATACTAAAATTTTTTAGTATTATACACGAGGCTATATTTTACATATCACATAGGAAAAATTTCCCATAGGTGACGGGAGATCTGTCCTCGGGGATTCTGATTGATAGTCTCAACATTTATGTCCTTACCCACCATAGTTCTAGACCTACCGCTTTACGTAGGTCGGATTCGAACCGTCGCGTCGCTATTACCTGGAGAAAACTATTTTTTTAAAGAAATTACGGTTTTCGTTACTTTTAATGCCTTTTCTACTAGTAAACAACATAATGCTATACTTAGCGTTAATAATAATATATATTTCAATAGTTGTTTAACATTTATACGTAAAATAATACACTCTTCGCTTTAAAAATTTGTTGTATTTTAATCGTAAGGCTTATTTTAATTTTGTTTTGTGTAAAATGATCCTGTAAACTCCATAAATTGCAACGAAACATATCATTTTAATGTTATAAAGATATAAATATGTTTAAACTATGTCCAAAGCGGAGCAAAGACCAACATGCCGCGATTTTTATCAATGTTTTCCGATTTACTCTAAATTTAAACCTCCAAGAAAAAATCTAATAGCAGCAGGCGATAGAGCAGACATTTTTCTTAGGGAAAGCAAAAAAAATTACAATATAAATTTTATTTTCAGCTGAAAAATTTAAAAACTTTCGCAAGAGACTTTTCTTGGGTCTTGTGAGCGAACGAAACTAACAATAAGTAAATGCCTCGCGGAAGTCCGCGCGTAATATAACAATAAAAAAGTAGCAGATGTCATCATATGTCTGAAACGGGTCTTTGCATTTTCAATTGTTTATACCTTTAGCTTTAAACGCACAAAATTGCAAAAGTATAATAAATAGTAATGTATGTTAAAAGTCTACATACATTTCGGAACGGAACTTAAATTACATATTAATTGTTAAAACTGGATTAAAATGGTAATAAAAAGTCGTTTAGAAAAAACAAAAAATTGTAAACATATCCCAAATAAGTGGAGATAACAATACATGTACACAAAGTCCATTGTACCCTTTTGTTACAAAACAATTATCGAAAATGTCTAGGGCATGACACGAGCGTGTAAAAGCATTCTACGGAAAGTACAACTTTGAGGCCTGTTAATTAACTATTACAGATTATTTTTTCAAATAATTTTTACATTTTCTGTTTCTATGGACATTCTATTATCGATTTCCGATAAAACTTTATTCACCTGGACCATTACGAAAATCGACTTTTGTCCAGCTAGAACAGCGAAATTACACACTGTGGGTCGGGGTTACGATATACATATCACATAAGAAAAATGTCCCATAGACAAATACGAATTTTTACCTAATTACCCGCCATACTCCCTTAAGTAATGTATATCAGTATTACATAATTTACCAATAACATAGTCATTTCGTCTAGGATCTGCTGTTTTAGATGGGTTCCGGACTACTGAGACTATGATTTACATATCACATAGGAAACATTTCCAAGAGGTGACAGGGAGTTCTGAACTCGTGCTCGCTGATTTCGAGGCCCACTTTTTACTTATTTGCTCACCATGGCTCTGGACCTACGGTTTCAGATGGATTCGGAATTGATTGCGATTCTGAGTCTATATCTCTTTACCCATCTTAACTCTGAACCTCTTGTTTTCGGTAGATTCCGCACTACCGAGGCTACGACACACATATCACACAGGAAAAAATTTGCAAAAGTGACAGGAGATTTGAACTTTGTCCAATTGACTTTTCTTATACTTTGATTTACCATAGCCCTGTAATTACTGTTTTAGGTGAGTTTTGAACCACCGAGACTGTAATATACGTATAACATAAAAAAAATTTGACAAACGTGACGAGAAGGAATTGAACTTACAGGGTTGTTGATCGTACTGTATGAGTACCAGCCACATTTTTTTCGTTCCGTTATAAATTTACTGGAGTTACTTTTAGCCCGTAGTCCTCACTTCGAAGAGCAAAGGCGCGCAGAAACCGGTAAAACTGCGGTGTTACGGCTGGCCGTGTCGAATCGCGGCGACTTGGGACACTCATTACGTCATTATCGGGAAAGCGCGCCTTTCGGTACGGGAGGTTTCTATGCGAACTGCAGGACGTTGGCCTCCGACCGTGCGTTTCTACTCTTCCGTCTTATCCCCGGCACCCTTAGCGCGTAGGAAATCGCTTTTCCGGAGCGAACGCCGTCCGCGTGGGGTATTATTTCGACCCCTCGTCACGCGGCAGCTTTTACGACCCCGATGCGACCTGCAGGTACCAGGAGTGGACCAACAAACGAGCTTATTTGCTCAACAAAGCGACCCGGTGCTCGTTCTCCCAGTCGCGCGTGTTACGCTCCTGAACGGATTCAACTGTGATTCTTTCACGTCGATTTTTGAATCAATGATTTCTTTAAAGGTCGATTAAGAGCCGTTGTATTGTTGATCAATTTTTGCTTGGTGAACAAACTATTTTTGGGGTGGCTATTTTTTAATAGGTTGAGCGCTGGCCCCACGATAATGCGGGATTTTTTGTTTCTTTATATGCATATTTCTACACCTCGCAAATCAAATGATGATCGCCCTTAGAGACTATCGCGTGTTATGAAGAAGTATGAAGGTATTAGAATCATTGTGTCAGGGAAAAAAATTGTTTCCAGAATATATAAGGTATCAAATATTTTTTTTACCTACTTATTGTTTAGAGACAAGCAAATGAAGCCAGCACTTAATGTGTTAAGGGGTGACTGTGCTTGTTGGTGTGGAAAATTTTGGAAAGTGTTCGGGAAAATCTATTATATAAAGCTCAAATATCACTGACTGACTGACTCATTCATCCACTCATCACGAAATCTCAAAAACCACAGAACGGATTACAATGAAATTTGGAACATACTCTTGCCTTGGGTCGTAGGTGCTCACTAAGAAAGGGTTTTGAAAAATTCGAAATTTTAGGGGGGGTTTTGGGGGGTTAAAGTATGGGCCAAACTCATCAACGCAGAGACGAAACTACTTGACCTAGAAACTTGAAATTTTGCATGAGCATTCCTTCTAGGGTATAAGCACCCACTAAGAAAGGATTTTTAAAAATTCGAAATTTTAAGTTTTTTTTTTAGTTTCGATTAAACCGTAGCGAAGCACGGGAGCTTTCAGCTAGTATACTATATTTTTCAAGCTTAGCTACTCTGGTTATTTAATATGGTTATTTATTATAGCGGGTATGATGTTAGCCCTTTGTACTCCGTTGTCGTCGCAGCCGCGAAATTGTAGTAGAAGTTGATAACTCCGTTGTTATGTAAACTCGATATATTTTTACACTTTTTTATATTGCAAAACACAATTTTAAAATGTATATGCTTCTTTTTTAATGAAAAGACAGGATTTTCAAGTTTCCACGGATGTGCACCCACACTGTGTAAATAGTCTTGAAGTAGCTTGTGGTAAAAATTACTGGGAGTGCAAAGGGTTAACATCATACCCGCTATAATGCCATACTAAAGAAAGGGTAGTTATTTATCTAATTCTTCCGTGGATAACGTTCATTGCACATGATTTAGAACTATCCAGGTTTAAGCCGTTTTTCTAACCCCATACGAAAAGTCTATTTAGTTCTGGTTGCAAATAATACATACTATCGTAAATTAATATTATTATATACTTTCATTAATGCTAGCGTAAATCGCAGAATAAAAGAAAAATTCACATAAGCTTACGAAAGACAGATTTTTCCAGGGAGAAAACTCAAAGTTAGGAACGATTTCAGCCATGGAGCTTACGGTTTCAGATTTCCTGACAAAAAGGGTTATGTTTTTACAATTTTTCGAGGTTCCAGTCAGCAAGTCAGCCGGATGATCCTTCAAGAAGAGAGTCTGTAGAAACTGACTTAGAAGTCGGAGTGTCAGAATCCACCGGAAATCCGTGGATCTCCGAGCTTAACCCTTTTACCGACGTCGCAGGTCTCCGTTTCCGAAGGACGAAAGACAAGAACAAGATCAAGCAGCTAATCTGCGGCCGTTCGGGGACTCGTAAAGGCTTTAACACGGGGATCATCCCCACGATGCCTGAAGTCTCAAGGGCGAAAAAAAGAAGGGGATGCAGAGTACGAGAAACATTTGACGAAAGAGTCAAGCGGAATCTGACGTACCACGGATCACGACATCGTGGTGTATACTTAATGCGATTTGGTGAACTTAAAAAGTTAAGCGTTCCTGACCTGTCGAAATCAGACTGATAATCCGCGAAAATCTGACCGCAGGCAAGTTTCGCAGGCTATTCATAACCGTATAGTGATGGAGCCAACGAGACTCTTTGGCTGTAAAAGGAATTTGCATATGGATAAAAAGAATTTTAACGTAAAATAGTAGAAACTTTTTTATTATCAGGGAATACACATTTGTTCTTCTTTTATATTTTTTCGGCTTAATTACTGTACTCAATACGCTTAAACTTTGCTGTTTTGGTAGGTTCTATCCATTGGAGCCATGACATACGTATTGTAACGGCGCTTCATAATTAAATAACTCAGATATTATAAAATAACGTCTCTAATTTAATGAATCCAAACTTCTTGCACAAAGACAACTCTATTCTCAATATTAAATCAATATCTAAACATTTGCAATTCGTTGTTAACATTCTCGTAATCGATATGAAATATAGGGGAGACAATTTCGTTACGATAATTCGTAACACTACTCCCCCCCTTAAAAGAGAATTGGACATGTAATTGATAACTAAACATAATTGATGGCTTCTGATATAACTCTTCGCTTCTTTATCTTCTCGACCTTTGGTTAGAAGAGGAACGAACATCTACTGTGGACTCTTTCTAACCAAAAACTGACTTGGTATTCACCCAGAGCCTAAGCTCAGCTCCAGGAAAAACCACAGCTCAAAAAACCTGGAGAAATCAGCGATCTGGCAGTGCGAGATGCGATGCAAAACTTATTGACTTGCTTCCGATTGAATTGCTTCCGATTACGATAATTCGTAACAGTATTATATAATATAAGAAAATTTTTGAGAGATAACAGGAGATTTAGACTAGGACCCAGTGATTTTGAGCTCCAACCTTTATCAGCACCATACTGTTTTAGCTAGATTCCAAATCACCGACGCTTTGATGTATTAACCCCATACCCTGTGATTTTTAGTTTAACTGAGCGTGCAATAAGTCAGAAATAATTTCTGAAATTGAAATTACTCTTTGATTTCTGTTATTCCGTATAATTGAACGCAATTTTAATAGTGTAGCAACAGTGACACCGTCTCGAAACCTACTGATATTTTCAATTTAATAGATTTTGGAAAACTTCAAAATTTCTTATTCCGTTTACCACGCCACGAGGGTCACACGTTATCATAGCCTAACGGGTTAAATATATATTTAACTATGTTTTATATATAAATAACAAATTACGATAAATTGACAAGAGGTGATGGAGGATTTTATTTCTGGCCCATTGATTGCGTGTTCGAGTCATTACTTCTTTAGTCATCATAGCTCATAGAATCAATGGGGCTTCGATATATAATTAACACTTTGCGCTCCAACTACCAGTTTGGCTGGCATAACAAGTAAAGACGATCTATTCCAACTACAAGCTCTACTGGCAACATTTTATTTTCTAATTATTACTAATTAGAAGTGACCTTAAACGGACCAAAGTATGTATGGTTTGTTCAACACCTGATGGTCCTGAAAGAAAAAGAACAACTTTTTATTGTGATACATGTACAAGAAAACCCGGTCTACATGTAGGCGACAGTTTCTTGAATTATCATACAAGAAAAGTTTATAAAAAATAAATTATTATATTGCTAAATTAACTTAACCTAATATATAAATAAATTTTATGTTATTAATCAATATTTAAGTAATCAATCAATGTTTAATACACTTCTACAAAAATTTCATCAAAATGTTTTTTTGCCGTTTACGTTATAAAAAAATGTCAACCAAATTGTATATTTTGAATCTGAATTTATTTTACGATACATTGAAGTTAACTAAGTTTTTGACTTAATTCTCATTAATAAAAAATCATTTTTCTAAAAACTACAGTATTTTTTTCAAAGTATTGTGATTACAAAATATTGCATGAAAGTCCGTGGAGTAGACTACCAACGGGCGCAAGAAATGCAAGGAGCGCAAAGGGTTAAATAATAATTTTAAAAAAAATTGTTCAATTTTACAATTTTTACCACTTGCGGTCCCGAGGCTTTAACTCCATTCTCACCATATTTTTTTAATTGATCAACTAGTTACCAATTCGACAGAGAAATGTTATGGATACAGTAGAATCAAGTTTGCTTAAAAGTTTGTATACAGCTGATTAATCGATGCCTACATATCTCCGACGCGAAGATCAAGGGTGTACAGACTTGGTCCGCTATGGAAATGTCACTTTTTGAATGCCCCGCACGACACAATGCACTATGGAATTCCAGAATTCTCGGATTAACCCTCTCCCCTCCACTTCCCTCGTTCTGTCCTCTACATAATCGGGATTACTGCTTCTCGAAGACTGGCATAGCGAAGTCCAAGTGGTTTATAAAAATAATACTAGCCGAAGGGAGCACTGAATGCCACGGGGGTGGTCTGTTGTCTGGCTACTCTAGCTTGTCTTCCAAACAGAGGGCGGCGTACACTTTTGTAAGAATTAGAGGACTTTTATTCGTTTTCAATGAAAATGCGGAAGCATTTTCGTCATGAGAGGTACGTGAAAACGAGATCCTTTCCCAATTTCCATTTTCGGAGGAAAATCTGTAACCCTTTTCGTCCTGGAGGATGAAGTTGGTTGTATTTCAAAGTCGAAATTTCATGCTCTGTCATCGTAGCCTTATTTTTCTTCGTTGCTTTTCGTCTACTGAATGCATGGATTTTAATGATGTAGTCATGTATTTTATCAATGTTTGCTGAAATTTTTCTGGTTGCATAAAAATTGATAGCTGTGCTGTTTTTTAAAATTGTCTCCATCTTTAATGATCGATAGATAGATTTATATGGATATGAGAAGCTTAGTCGTTTTTTGAAGAACGTCATGCAATGGCATCAGCTTATTATCGTAATTTTATTTAATGAGAAAGAATTCAGTATTCTGTTATTGTTTTCACAATAGCGAGTGTAAAAGAGTAGTTAGAAAACTAAAAAATTTAGAAAATATTAAAATTTGGTACAAGCAACAAAAATAGTTTGTTTTCGTGTTATAATTGAGTTTTAGGGATTAAAGTTAACCCCTTAACAAAAGTCGGGGTTTTGTTTATAGCGAATCACATCGAAGATGATAAGTGGTTTCTATAAAAAATAGAAACAAAAATTGTATTTCTTTTTTAACTTTTAAAGGTTCTCGCACATTTTTCCGCAAAAGTTAACTTACCCCACCATCAGTTATTAAAAGGGATAATTTCAAGCCTTAAAACTCTAAATGACTCTACTTTTCTCTTTAAACTGTCGAACACAAATTTACGCTATATTAGAAGGAACAACTTAAGTAATTTATAATTTAGTACTGTCAAATTTAACACTAGATCTTCCAAGATAGTGAAAATGAGTTGTTCTGAATTTTTAAAAGTTTTCCTGGCTGTTTCTTTTTCTAATTTCTACATCTATCTTGTATACTAAAAGAAATTTAATTGATCAATTTTCTTGGCTCCTTCATTTATTTTCTTCTAATACATTTATTTAACGATGTTAAGTATATCAGTTTAATCGCCGGTAGATCGAATGTTAAATACTCACGGCCATAAATAAATGTATTATTACTGCTATGTCATGTCAGTGTCATTGTTTAGAAATGTAAATACTAACCGAAATAATGCTCTAACGGGATCTGTTAAGCCGGGTCTTATTGTCAGTTGGTTACACGCGTACCTAATAATAAGTCAAAACCATTTACTTAAGAATGAATCTCCATATACTAAGAAGTTGTTCTTGAAATTACTTTAAAAACTTTCGAATATTTATTTTTATTTAAAATATCAGCTATGAAAATTAATTCACAAATATCGATACTCATAACGCATCCCCATTTAGTAATACATATCACCTGAATTTCAAATCAGGTTTAAAAATTGTATTTACGTTTTTTTAAACTAGATTGTTACGGTCGTTAAATCTGGCCAATTTAAATATGTTAAATAAATGCTTTGAAAAAAGACGGATAAAGTGGCAAAAAATACGGTTATTTTGGGATTTGTGTATTATACGATACACGTGAAATATCTACGGTGCTGCTTCTCTATAAATTTGAGAAATGTTTTTAAAAAAGTAGGAAGTCGTCAATTTGATGGCTCCCATAGATCTAGTGTTAAATTCAGCCCCTACCTTTGCTTTTTAAGCCATAATGTGCAGAATTTCATTTTGCTAGCGGCGATAAGCTAGCAGCAATAAGCTCTAGCTTCGAAACCTTGTTATACAAATCAAGAAATAAAAACACAACACTATGTCAGAATATTAATATGAGTAACTATATGTAAGCGCAAAAAATTCTGATGCAGGAGATACTACTAATTCAAACTTGACCTCATCCTTAGGTATTTAACCCCTTGCCTTACGATTTATTTTGTGACCGAACGTCCAATAACTCAGAATTAATTATTGGAATAATAATCTATCGCTGATTTCCAATATACCCGAGTGAAAATACAAGACGAAAAAAAAACTGAAATATGACTGAAAACAGGATTTTAGACGAATTTCGAACGGAAATAAGATGAAACAAATAATTGGCACTGAAAATTATCCGAAAATATACTGAAGACATATGCTATTGAGAAAGTTCAAACGGAATTGAAACTGAAACAAGACGGAAGAATTTTCTTTCCTTATTCCTTATTTCCTTTTCTTATTTAATTTAGTATAATATTTATTTCAGCCTGTTTTCCGTCTGAATTCAGTGCTTAATTTACGATTAGATTTTAGCTTAGTTTCTGGATATTTTCAGATCGTTTTCAATTTTTTTTTCGCTTACGATTTTCCGACTTTTGTTCACTACCTCAGTTTTCTCTAATGTAAGTTAAGTTTCCGACTGTATATTAATATAGAAAAATTACTCGAATTTTCAGTCTGTTTTCAGTTTTTTATTATTATCCGGGACCGGTATAAGTTCACGCAATATTAATTGCATAGAACTAATTTCAACGTCTCCTGACCAACTGATATTTTCAATTTAACAGTTTTCGGAAATCTTGAAGATTTTCTATTCCATTTACCACGTCACGTGTGCCATACGTCATTGTAAGGCAAGGGGTGAAAATGGATCTTGATAATTACCATAGCCTCTATAATTTGTGTAATTTTGAGATACAAACTGTGACTTTAAGCCATTTACTCTACGTCATGTCAGAATCAACCTTCATGTTAAACAGGCAAATATAGCCGTCCTTGAAATTACAAATAGTCATACATCCAAGAGTATCCATGTAAGCTTATTTTACAGAACAGACGCGGAACGATTCTTATGTCTGTTTATTCTTATTCATCAAAGAAGAATTGTTATTACTAAAAACAACAGCGTCGTCTTCCACTCGAATTTAGTCTGTGGGCCACACTAGACGTTTAGCCTTGATGGAGTCTATTGACAGACAAAGCACTCAAAACGAGTCTCGTTGAGGCTATAAAGCGATTGATTCTAATGCAGCCAACTGGCTTGACGAAAGAAAGCCAATATTTGCACGCACAAAAGATGGATCATAGAATGTCGTCGGACTAAATGATTCAATTCGCTCAACGTCCGGGAACTTCTTCGTACTGGAGAACGTCCGCCCTCCCTCTCCGCCATTCTTCCTTTCATTTCGACGATTTTCTATAATTAAACCATGCTCTGTATACCGTCAATCCGACACTTTAAGTAATTCGTGCTCGATTTTTGAAAATCATTTCATAGGATTGTATAAAACGGGACAATCGATATAATTGAAAAATAGAACGTGAAAATTGCAAATGTAGGGGATGTTTCAAAAATAGAATTTTCAAGTATCTATTTCAAAAGGATTAGAGAAAGTGGCAGGAATATTAAAATTAATAAAGATACTCTTTTATCGCGAGGCTACATTTGAGTAGAATTTTTTCCGTATTCTATCAATAATCAAATTATTGATATAATTGCAGGAGAAAATGCTTGCAAAGCTATTTGGATGATTACTTTTTTAAATTGTGTACCAATGTAGGACACGATGTTGTAATTAAAATATTGTATTTTTCGTGAAATTGCCCTCTAAGTAGTTGATAAGTGTTTGTTTTTTAAACAGTATGAACAGTATTTATTAAATTTTTTCCGGAGATTTCTTCTGTGATCGAACGTGCAGTAACTCAAATTAATTACTGAAATAATAATTTATATTCATAATGGTATTAATAGCATAGAGCTAGTTTCAGCACCCCTTGATCCACTGATATTTTCAATATAACAGTTTTTCGAAAACTTAACAATTTTCTATTCCATTTAACGTTTCACAAGGGCCGTACATCATTATAGGATAAAGGGTTCAAATTTTACCTTCTCCAAATACAATTAGCTAAACCTGAATACTGATAATAACTTTTTACCTGAAAGATTCGTGACGATAGCAAAAAAAACAAAATTGTTGATAGCGAATTCAGTTAGACTTTCGATGTAAGAAAAAATGTAGAAATTATAGAAAAATTATTTGAATAAAACGGACATTTTAAAATCATCGTGGAAATTATATTTATACAATTTTGTATTATCATATTTTTACAATGTATATAATGTATATTTTTACAATAGCACGATCGTACTTTCTTAACTGACTCATAAAACAGTGTCTTACTGATATTTTTTGTTTTTTTTCTCAACCCAGAATTCAGTTGTATATTACGGAAATAGAGACCTTGAGAATTTTTGCGGCCAGGACCATTAAATGAGAAGCCAAAAGTAGAAGTTTTTCCAAGGTGTTGTCCGGAAGGGTCCATGGCTTTGCAACTGATTGGGCCTATAAATTTTTTCCACCTTTAAAACGAGAAATAACGTCATAAAGTTCATCTTGGGGACTCGTATCTTGCAGAGGTAATATCGGTGGCAGCCGCACGGAAACCACAGACGGTTTACCATAAATATATGGCCAACGACCGCAATAGATGTAACAGCTTTACGGGACTACCTGGTTGCACGAAGAGACAAGTAACGTCAAAATTCTTATTTTACTCCGATAGTCTTTTACGTAAGTATAGAGTAAAGGAGAAAAGAAAATCGGCAAGGACTGCAAGTTGCTTGATGCTATGTTTCTTCTTATTTTTCGTTGTGAAGCGCATAAAGTTTGTCCACCCCATATGCATCACGAAACGAACTATTACGTGAAGACCAACTACTCTGTATTATATACCAAAGGTAGAATAATCCGAAGGAAGTAAAATACTTTTACGAAGAATTTTATATTTATTAGTATGCGTTATATATTTCTGTTTCATTGCAAGCAATTATTGTTTACACTATATGTACAGGTGTGAAATCTGTTACACTGCTATATATTGAGCAAGAACTTTGGAAAAAGAGAGATTAGACGGCGAAGATAATAATTCGTTAAGTACTTATTGTATTGTACAATACATATATAATATCTACTATACAGCTCCTCTGTAAATTTGAAAAATGTTAACAATACAAGTAGAAACCCGTTAAATTAACGGCTTACAAAAATGTAGTATTAAAGACGAATTGAAAATATTCAAATCAAATATCCAAATGACGTTAAATACAGTGGCCGTATATATGATCAATTTTTTTTTCTTCCAAATGTAACGCAACTTGAGATGTGATGCAAATGGGATAATGTTTTAACTAACAGTCTAATTCATTTAAAATATAAATTAATCTCTACTATCATTCAAAAATTTGTCATTGTGGCATTCGACCTACTATAATCAGAATTTCGCATCATCATCGAAAATTGTTTACTTTAACACATGGATTTTATTTAATTGATCGCCGCGTGCCTTTTTCAAGTCGCTCCGCCTGCTTCTCCCAATCATCTGTTTTACCCAATCAAGATTCTCTTTCCTATCACTTGCCAGGCTCGGGCCTATCGGCATGAGCATGGTGACCCGAGTCGAAAATTTCAGCCCAAAATCTTCCTAAATTATCAAATAACTTAGGATATTTAGGCTGAATATGGAAAAATATGTTACATATAAAAGAATGCAAATTTTAATTCCACAGTCGCCCTAAACTTGTTAATTTTTGCCAGTTATGCCTAGTTTAGGATCAATTTAGGCTTCATACAGCCCAAAATAATCCTCAGCATTCTTATTTAGAAAATTACTCTAATTGTAAGCCCAATATTAAGCCATACATTCTATAATGAGGAGTTTTAGAATTGGACTGAAATTGGAGTGATTTTAGGAGATTTAGAATCTATATGGAATGTAATGATAATTTAATTCCTACTTGCTCCTGAAAGCCCTATTTTTAGAATATGAGTCGACAGACTTGGAACTTCTGAAATATTTTTAGGGGATGTCAGATTAAATTGGAATAAAAATTTTACCTGATCAGTCCATATAACTCCTAAAAATCATATTTACAGGACTTTGAGGCGCGTAGACACACTAGTTGAAGATTTTGAGGGCCAAAATGGTATACATAATTAAGCGGCAAATAAGAAATCAAAAGAATCTAGGATTTGAAGTTTCTTTTTAGGCTGGACTTTTCGACTCGGTGACGCATTCGGGCGACATTCATATCTGACCGTTCGCACTGGAAAGACGTACCACGCAAACCGATCACAGAAAAACAAACCCGAGTCGAAATATTGAACCTCATTTGAACCTTTTACTATTTACCCAACATTTAGGAATTAAAAGTACAAAAATAGGAGTATTATTTTACTGGGAAGGAGTTACAGGTTTAAATTAGGAGTTTTAGTATTGAAAAGTATCATATTAGGTTCAAGTAGGAGTAAATACCATGAAAATAGGTTCAATACTTCGACTCCGGGGAGTTACAGGTTTAAATTAGGAGTTTTAGTATTGAAAAGTATCATATTAGGTTTAAATAGGAGTACATACCACGAAAATAAGTTCAATATTTTGACTCGGGAAACGATGGGCGTTTCCCATCGACTAACGTTATTTGTCGACGAACAGTTTCAGATCGCATCACGTCGCGTGTAGGCTAAAACAAAAGTATTACTGGTAAAAAAGTATCCTCAGATATGTGTTAAATCAAATGCAAATAACAAATTTTTATGTTTTTAGACTTCCAGCGATGGTTTTAGCGAAATCAGCAGAGAACAGTGATAGGAATAACACTGAAAAATTTATATTGTACCCCATGGTGAATAGCCATGGAAACTTTGAAAGTATTTAGTTTAAATCATGTAGAAGTTAGTCGATGGGATACGCACATCGTTTTGTTTTCCGCGGTCGGCGTGTGTGGCACGCCTTTCCAATATGTTCGGTCAGATTTGAATATAGCCCCAATGCGCTACCACGCTCGTGCCGATGGCAAGTGATAGGAAAGAGAATCTTACAATTAGTTGGGTAAAACAGATGGTTGGGAGAAGCAGGCAGAGCAACTCGAAAAAGGCACGCGGCGATCAACTAAATAAAATCACTGCTTTAACACATTCGGAATTAGTAACAGTGGCATTCGAAGTAAAGGTTAATTGTTTTTGAAAAGTACTTTGTGGATTTTATAAATCCCGCTAGAATGATCTGGAAAGATCAGCCATAGGACAGTTAACTGACGAAAAGACGATCGACTACGGCACGAGGACGACACGAAGACGAAAGAACAATTCGACAGTAGACGCGTTATAGAGTAGACGAGGTAGAGAGTAGATAAACGTATAGACACATAGATGAATAGAGTTACAGACTAGACGAATAGAGTTATATACGGTGTGTGTGTGTGTGTGTGTGTGTGGTAGAAGAACACGTTCCCCCTATTTCACATTAAATTTACGTTTTCACTTGTACATGTCATTTTTAAGTATATTTGTAATAAATATCCTACAGTACCTTATAACAAAGTAAGATTTGTAAGATACGGAAATACAGTTAGATTAGTGGGCAAGTGCAAGGAGCTTGCATAGGTAAATAGAAATACAGATATGTGAGTACGATACACACATGTTGTAGGAAGGACCATTTTTGAAGGTTTCTATAATTAAATTTATATATTATACTAGCTGAAAGTTCCCGTGCTTCGCTACGATTTACTTGAACTAAAAAAAAAAACCTTAAAATTTCGAATTTTGAAAAATCCTTTCTTAGTGGGTGCTAATACCCTAGAAGGAACGCTCATGCAAAATTTCAAGTTTCTAGGTCAAGTATTTTTGGCTCTGCGTTGATGAGTTTGGCCCATACTTTAACCCCCCAAAACCCCCCCTAAAATTTCGAATTTTTCAAAACCCTTTCTTATTGAGCACCTAAGACCCAAGGGGAAGGTATGTTCCAAATTTCATTGCAATCCGTTCTGTGGTTTTTGAGATTTCGTGATGAATGAGTGAGTGAGTGAGTCAGTCAGTGGTATTTGAGCTTTATATAATAGATTAGAATATTTAAGACCTAAGAATAATTCTGGACATTTCTAAAACATTCGATATTCAAAGATTTTTAAAACTGTACTACATTTTGTTAGCCCATTCCCTGCCAAATTTTTCTTGATTTGATTGATTCGGGAAGAAGTATCGTCACAGTGTAAAAATAGAAATAATTCACGAAAACTATTGCTTAAAAGTACAACTAAAGCAGACTGTTTTAAACACATTTCATCTCAGAAGCACGTCAAATATCTAAATTGAATGCCAAAGGACTTAGAAAATTAATAAAAAAATGGGTTTCATCGAAGGTAATTGGTTAACCATACCCTATCCTACATCATGCGTTATTTATCGAGCTTTAAGCAATTGCAAAGAATTAAAAAAAATCCTGCAAATAAATACAAAGATTAGAAGTCACGCTAAAAGTCTAAACGTTAGTGCGTCTTTCATATTATTTTTATGTTCGTCATATAAATTAAGTGCCCGCATACGGGAGGAAGGATTTGTAATATTACCTCTAATAAGGAAGAAACAGAGATATATTAAACCGTGCTACGATAAATAAAGATGGACAAGCTAAAATCGTAATAAAAGGATGCAACGATATTATAAAAATATAGCGATTGTAGACTACCTTCGATTTGCGATGCCTACGAAGCGAATATGAATACGGATCCCGAAGCAAGCTATATAAGGTTTCTCCTTTCATTTCTCGTAGGCATCGATAATTGGCGTTTGGTTACATCGATAAAAGGATACCGTGACACGTATTTTTCAAGTTTATGCCTATACATAATGTCGAGTTTGCGGCTGATATCAATATTTATAGCGCCCCATTAATTCCAGGATGGATCAGCTTCGACTTGATATCGGACACTTTTTCCAAATTCATGAACATCGAACCCTCAAGGAATAAACGAATTGAGATTCGAGACTACCTTTTACTGCCTGTTATACTTTTCCCTTCAAATTCTGTACTTAACAAGTAAACTTTTCAACTATTTATTCAAAATTGAATGCTCAATTGTATCTGTCATCTTGATAAGAACATAGAAAATTTGATAAGAAATAGAAAAGAACAAAGGTGAAAGTTGATTAATTCAGGTGAACTCCAAATCATCCAGGCTTTGATACATGAAATAATGAAAAAAAAATTACCAGAACTGATAGCAGATTTGAACTAATTTCCACATCCATTGATTGTAGATCTGGCCTACCAAATACGTATTTATCATATAAAATATGATTATCAACAGAACTTTAACATTCTAACAATAAGTTGCTTTTCCTATTGCTTATTTTATTTCAACATAAGTTTTACATCTTCGTCCAAAAGAATCCTAAAACACAACTATAAAATATATTGTTTTTGGTATGCCTAATATTATTTTACATATAAATTTTAATCATAACGTTTAGTATTCTACAGATATTATTAAATTACACTAATAAAGTATTAGGTTGTAACGTATGAAATGTCCGATTTTTAAGGTTACCTTTAAATGAGCAGAACTTTTTTACTAATAAATATTTTTAATCGAAATAACATACCATTGGATTCTACACACTTTTTCCAACAAGTGTCTAGTTTTTTTATCCCTTTCTAATAAAAATCAGGTGTTCTGGTGTTCATAAATTCTCGAACTGTGTCTTCAATGTTTGCTTGATTTCTAAAGATTTTTTCATTGAGAAAATGGTTTAAATGTCTAAAAGAAATGAAAATCCGTCGGTGATAGAGTCGGGGAGTAAGGAAGATGAGGCAATGTTTCATAATTTAATGCAAAATTTTGATTTCGAATCAGTAAAGAATTGCATATTTCGTAACGATGAAACTTTTGCCAATCGTTCAATTCATGTGGCACGCACTTATCCAACTTTTTTTTCTTGCCGATCAAATTCAAGTGGCGTGAAATCGTCATAACACTTACGTTAAATTCTTGGTCAAGTTCTATGACCGTTGTTCCATGATTTTTTTTCAACTGCAAGCTTCAAAGGATCGTCGTTAATGCTCAGCTCTGGCCTTCCACGAGGTTCACTTTCAAGATTTTTATTTCCCACTTCGAATTTTTGGTACCATTGACGAACTGTACGTTCATCGACTGCATCATTGACAAATACAGCGTTGATATTTCGAGTAGCTGCGGATGCATTGTTCTCACTTTTCCACTCGTACAAGAAAAGTACGCGAAAATCGAGTAGATTCATATTCTAAATCGAAGCACAAAATTGTAAAGTTAATTGCATATGCAAAACAAATAAAGATCGGATCTGACAAAAGAAACCTTCTTAACGATAAATGTAAAATATTCATAAATATTTGAATAATTATTGACAGAACAGTATTTAAAATAATGGTAAATCAAAATCGGAGACTTCATATGTTACAACCTAATATTTCCTAACAAATAAACATGTCAATCGGTAGACCGTTTAAAAATGAAGGATTAAGAACACAAGAAGGGGTTAAGTTAATTCCATTCGTTATCTTATATACTCGAGCTTTGTAGTACTTTCGTAAGCGTGTACTTATATCAGATCCGAATGCCAAATCTGAGGCTCAGTGAAAATTTTGATTTTCATTCTAAGAATCCTCCTACGGTGGGTAGGTAAATATACCTATCTACCAAGAAGGATTACACTTGACGTATACATCGGTAACATCGCTCTCATGTTTGCGTATCGAAATGTCAGTTTAATCCTGTTATTAAAATCTCACTAAACGGATTACACGATGGGGCGAGGTAGGACTTTCATATTTGTTTTTCGTCGGTGAACGAGAAACTACACAATGTCCGACGTACTTGCAGCTTCGGAGGTTGTTTAAAAGATCAGCTCTCTTTCGATCTTTGTTTATTTAGAAAGGCAGACGTTATGTTTTACATTACTTAATGCTTTACGAAATGTTGTAATAGGTTTCTTGCATTGGAAATTTGTCATTGATCTATGAAACATAATTTATTGTTTTTAAAATGTAGGATTTGATATATCTTATATCTCTTCTCTTCCTGATGCAGATCTTGATTAATACTATATATTTCTGAATAAACAATTTTTTGGCAGAATAGTACAGTGCCATTTAACAGGGATGTAGGCCTAAATTTTCGTTGATTAAGTAAATAACAATGATGTAATTGTACAATTCTGATTTTACAATTGTAATTTTACAATCCTTAACCTGTTCACTGGGGAATTAACATTTGCTCAACTCGTTCGGTAACGGGATTTTATTGCAAGTTCAAGCAAGAACAAATTGATCAAGTAATCAAAATTTCTTCTTAATTGCCAATTTTCTAGATGACCAGCATTCTATTGTATCTCAAAAGACGAAAAAACCCAGCGACAATTTGAAGATAAATGTCTTAATTAATTGAAAAACGATGTAGAGATATAAAATGTATCTGCAGACACTCTCGGCAATCGCAACAAGCAAAACCGTTCCGAGACTGCCGATACAACGTCTTTTTGTAACGATGCTTCAGTTCCAGACAGTCTCGTAATTCGATATACGTGCATACGTATACACAGCAGATGATATCTCAGAAGATACAGCTCTCCGTTTTTTCATCTCTCGAATACAATGGATCTTTGTCCGAGACCTGATCATTTCCTTATACACAAATTCTCCCGGCGAGATGCAACGAAAAAAGAAACAGCCATGCTACCTATTTCCTTTCTTTGAGGGAGCATCTTTGGTGAAACGTTAGACTTGCTTTTTAAACTATGAATTCTTAGAATCTCCTCAAATTAATCAAATTTCCTGCTATTTTATAGATGAATACAATTTTCAAGGTATACAGATTATATTGGTGTTTTTTTACAATTTAACCAGAAAAAAGTGATTCTTGCTTCTGTAGAATGTAACTTTATCATTTCTTCCAGATACGAAAATATCTATGCGATGCAAAGAATAGAATATTGACAGACGAGAATTAACAGTTTTAGGTTTGCTGTTATCTACTAGTTAACACTTTTCTGAAGGAGAATTTTTTGGATATGGGGAAATGATTATTTATGTGTTTAAATGTGTTTAAATATATTAATTCTAACTACGTACATATGTTGCTATAAATTATGATTAGTAGTAGTACACAAAAAGTCGATTTCCCAAAATTTTTGAAACCCAATGTATAATTAATTTTCACAAATTTAAACTCACATCTAGAAATCTAAGGATATCAATTAAAGTTACTTAAAAATTTTTAAAAAATCTATAATAACTTTTAAGCAAACAATTTTATTCTGCTGATTTCTAACTTCGATTTTCTCGATGTAACAACTCAAACCTTTAGAACCCCTTGCCGTACGATTTCATTTGTGATATCCTCCACAATAATTCAAAATTTGATTTCTAAAATAAAAATAGGTCAGTGATTTTTGATATATTGTATAATTCAATATAATATTAACATTATAGAAGCAAGTCTACCATGTCACGTCTCCCAGATATGTTGAATGTCATAGATTTTGAAAACCTTGAATATTTCCTATTTATTGGGTTGGCAATTAAGTGATTGCGAATTTTGTCAATAGATAGTTTTAGCGCATTCTTTTGGTTTGTCAACGTGTTGAAAGCCCCTGATCTATATCGTTTTCTGATTGTTTGGACTTCCACCTTTGATTTAGTAAAAAAAATTGTATCTATTAGTTATTTAGTTTCGTTTCTATCCCAATTTAAAAATGAAAGAACAAGACGGGCATTTCAGACACACTTCATTGTATTATTTCCGAAAAGGCAAGAACGCATCGCAAGCACACAAGAAGTTTTGTTATCATATATGGGAATGAAGCTTTGAAAGAAAGGCAGTCTCATAATTAGTTTGCCAAATTCCGTTCTGGTGATTTTTCCCTGAAAATGCGCAACGATCTGGCCGTCCAGTTGAAGTTGATGAGACTCATATTAAGGCTATTATCGATTCAGATTGTCATAGAACAACATGTGAAATTGCACAAAAGCTCAATGTATCGCATACATGCATTCAAAAAAAATTAAAACAACTTGGCTATGTCAAGAAAATCGTTTTATGGGTCCCTCATCAGCTTAAGAAAATTCGTTTGACGCAACGCACTACATCTGTGATTCGCTTCTGAAATGTAAGGAAATTGATCCATTTCTGAAACGATTGATTACTGGCGAGGAAAAGTGAATAGTTTATAACAACGTTAATCGGAAAAGATCGTGGGTGATGCAAGATGAACGAGCCCAAACAACACCAAAAGCTGAGATTCACCAAAAAAAGAAAAGATTATGCTGTCAGTTTGGTGGGATTATAAAGGGATTTTTCACTTTGAACTTTTACCAAGAAACCAAACGATTAATTCAAACGTGTACGTACAATAACTCGCCAAACTGAGCGATACAAGTCAAGAAAAGCGGCCAGAATTGGCAAATCGTAAGGTGTTGTTTTCCATCATGATAATGCAAAGCCACACACATGTGTAAGAGAATGTATGTAGCAGCAGCCAAATACATTGTATTGCTACTGATCGGGTCGTTGACTGCCGTCGACGTGCGATTGTTTTGAGTTCCGAAGATATAGCGATCACTGCACGAGGACAGTCTCGTCGCAGCACCCATAGCATATTGTCATACTACCTACATCTAAATATACAATTTGTCTTTCGTAATTTTTAATACAACTCCCGGTGTATTTCCTTTTATTGCATCCTGACCATTGAACCCCCATTACACATGTTTAGTCACTCATCAAAAATTATTGAAACTAAGTTGGGATGTGTTGTCACATCCACCATATAGCCCTGACCTCTGCACCTTCGGATTACCATTTATTTCGTTCCATGCAGAACTCCTTAAATGGTAAAATTTGTAATGACGCTGATGATGTAAAATCACATTTAATTCATTTCTTTTGCTGGGAAAAACCAGATGTTTTATGAACATAGAATTATGAAACTGCTTGAAAGATAGCAAAAGGTCATCGACAAAAACGGACAATACCGAATTGAATAAAGTTATGTTTATAAGCAAAAATTTTGAATTTTCCTGCTCATTTAAAATCCAACCCAATAATTTACCGCACCACGAGTGTCATTCGTTATTATATGTCAAACGGTTAATCCTATTGTATTATACATGCTCAAACAGCTATTATAATATACAAAAACTCATCAAACCCCAAAATGAAACAAAAGCATTGACCACGTATCAAAATCTTAAACCACCAAAACAAAAGTCAACGTGCACCATCGTTGAACAATCTCTACAATACATTTAATTCAGACCAGTGATCAAAAATGACCTCAAAAAGGGACCCATACAACACTATATACTTAAACCTCGTGTAAAATCTAGCTCAACACCTGGTACGCTCGTTCAAAAATTAGTCGATCTTCCATGGGTACCCCAGTTCAGGTACAGTCTCATGGTGCATTCACTTTGTATCGTCGTATCCATTACCACTGTCGGAGTGATGGATCCGTAGACTGCGAAAGAATGCTCTCAGAGGCGTGAATACCGAGATGATTGGATAAAGAGGAAGCCTCCGTGAAGGTTTTGTACGATTTTGGGCTTCTGAAGTCACCGGACAACCCGGCACAATGACCCACTCTGCGAATGCACGCCGCGTTGTTCTGCGGGCCTTACGAGAAAGGGAACGTGGTCGCAAATCTCTTTCTTCGGTTAGAACGTGCGCCGTGGTCAATGGGGAACGAATAACACCGGCACGAAGCAACGACAACGGAAGATGAAGTCGTTAAAGCCTCCGACGGGTGAGTCTCCTTGGTGCTCTTTCTCTCTTTCTCTATGGGATAACAGGAAATCGTTTGTCGCGATATTGTTGCGGGCGTGATAGGTGTGTTCATTGTTGGAATGCTTACGTACGTCAGTCTGAGTCGACGACTTCACGATGCGGAGATGTGAGTGAGTACTTACTTATATTAATCGCGTGACTCGAGGAAATGGAGGATGTCTTTTTGCAAGCAGGCTTTTATAAGGTGTTTAGTGTCTTATTCCTTTGTGAATAAGTCTCTCGTTTGTGACTATCGGTGATGCTCACAGAGATTTAATGGATGATGTGAATTATTTGTTTGTCTTGACAAGTTGAATGTCGGCTGAGTATGTCAATATTTTGTAGGTATGTTTGGGTTGTGGATGTTTTAAAGATATTTGACGGTTTTGATTGTGTTGTAGTGTCTGATTTTGAAATGAAAATTATTGACGCTATATCATATAATAGTATTGGGACACATACGGGATGTTGGGTAAGTGGAGGTACGATTTGAAAAGCGGTGATGATGGATGAAAATTTTTGTCGTGGTTATTAAAAGAATGTATTTTGGAAGAAGAAAGATATATTATTTGCCGTGGCCGTCGAACAAACGAGACTGATTGTGAGCACGAGCAATCAGAGGTGACGAAAACAAAACAAAAAAAGGTTCGCAATACTTTTGCCGCGTGTCGCCTTCTTCTAACTAATATATAACATATTTATAGAAATACTGAAATTGAGTATAATTCTAGAAACTCAACAATTTTTCACTGGGTTGCTGTCTGAATTCAGAATTTTGTGACTTTTTGGGGACAACGAATGCATATATGTAGCCTGATAAAAAATTCCATTGTAGCATATCAGCTCATGTATACATCGTTAGAGTTGTAAAAATTAAACTATAACCCCTGAAATATCATTACACAAATAGTAATTTGAAACATTTATACACTAATACTCAGACTTTCTGATAAAAACATGGTTGTTGATCGCCAAAAAAAATGATTATTTCTCAATATTCCAAAATTTCTCCGTCCGCAAAGGATTAAAAATTTATTAACACTAGAATTACCGACGTTAAATCTATTATATTTTAATATATTAAGTACATACTTTGGGACATATTTTTTTAATCTGTAAACAGATAAGAATGAGTAGCCCCTTTGTAGAGGGGAGTTTCACGAAATTAATCACGCCAAAGTAATAAAAAAATTGAAAAAATGATTCTTATTGTAAAAAGTTAAATTTCTTAATTTTCAGAATATTATAAGCGATAAATAAAAGGATGATATACTGAACTAATTGACTACTTGTTTTACAAATCTGTTGCTGTATTTACAATTCTGGACATAATTTTGTTGAAGGAGCCTCATGGCGTTCAAGTCGTTTCATAAATTTGCCTCAAGTAGCGATCGGCGACGACCGTTTTACAGGCTATAACTTAAAGAAACGACGTGTAAATAAACGCCGAAGTCCTATCATAACAGCAATTCGTTCTATATGGGGAATTTTAAACAAAGCCACCAAGGTAGACCGAAAAGTCTCAAAACAAACCGTTTGTCTTAAAAATCCGCAACGTTGGATTGATAATATTCTTTTATTTATTCAAGCGTTACATTTATTAATTGATCGCCAATATTTTTATTAATAAATCGTAATGTTTTCTCGATAAAGCCACAATTATTAAAATAATTAATTCATTTTTTCGGATAAATTATATACAATCTTTTCATCACAAATATTTAATGAAAAATCTCGTGTTAAAACACAGTTACGTAAAATTGTTAATTGCAATTTATGTTTAACACTAGATCTACCAAAGCAGTCAAAATTATTGGTTTTCAATTTCATTGAAAAATTCTTAAAGTTTCTAACACTCCAACTTTTTCATTTTTCTACGCCTATTTTACTAAATTGTTGTATTCCTTGTGGTCAACAACACTTTATTTTATTTTTACTTTCGCGTTCGGAAATTTAACAACGTCGTCGCGAGTTGCGGACTGTCAGAGATTCTAGACAATTCCAGATTTAATTAATCTGTCTGATTTTGCTAACGAGACTGGCGTTTTAAGGGTTTTATAACAGTGTGGTGGGAGGTTCGGATGATCCCGACTTCTTGTGAGTAAGGTTGCGAGAGGGCGATTGTTTTTCCTTAGGACCAAAAGTCTTCGAAACATATTTTGAGGGAAAAGCGATGACGGAATCGGAGATAGCTAACAATTCCCGTTTGGACCCAGACTTAGGAATATTTGAACATGAAATTTTGAAGAATTAGGTCGGTATCCAACAAAATGTAAGCAACTCTATCGTTCAATAATTTTTCTCCTATTACTCTTTTTTGTTTTAACATTTGTATTAATTAACTCTAAATATACTGCATAAATTGTTACTATGTAGTTCTTGTCTAAAAATCGCATAATTGTATAAGAACATTCATAAGAACTGATCTCATCAATAATTCGTCTTTCGACTGAAATTGTAGTATTAAGGTGATAATGAAGAAAAGTTTCGAACTCTAAAATGTTACAGTGAAGTCGAATATGAATTGTTAACACCCTTGAGAGAATTATAAATATAACAACGATATAATAGTCTCGGAAGTTACTTTAAGTTCCATTTAAACAAAACGCAAAACTGATGTATAAAAGTTATAAACATTTTGTTATAAAAATTCATAACAGTACAGACATAATACAAGAACTACCAAAGTGAATAGGAATTTGGCATATTTGATCAGTTCTGATAACAAAATTGAAAAGATAATTGTTCGAATTATCACTGAAGGTTAACAAAACAGCCATAGAAAGTCAAAAAATGTGCTGTTAGAAATCTGGAGGACTTTTCCAAAAAGTTAAAAACCAATTAATTTAACCCCTTAACCTAATATTTCTTTTTTAACGTGGCGTCCAATGAATAAAAATTAATTTCTGAAATCAAAACTTTTCGTTTAACTGAAAGTAATATTAATAGTATAGAAATAATGAGACCGTTTCGTAACCGACTGATATTTTCAATTTAATAATTTTCAAAAGACTTCAAAGTTTGCTATTCCATTTTCCATGCCGCGAGAGTCACACGTTGTTGTAGTTTAACCCATTTGGATCATATGATAAATTTAAAAATATATCTTTACTATCAAAATTCTTAATATTAAGTTTAAGTCTAACAGTATTTCAAAAAGTGATATTGTACTTTAATCGACGAATGTTGTATAAATAATTTAAACTGTTCATATGTGTTACTATTCACTCACAATGTGAATGCATAAATGCGTTTCGATGATAGTGATGAGAAAAAGTGCGCACATATATATGCGCTTGTGAGGCAAATGGGTTAAGAGATTAATCACGTTTGTAGATTTAGTGTCGAATGTAACACATAATTCAATTAAGATAACGGAATTGAAGACCGTCAATTAGTACATACACATTTAGCAATACAAACACATTGCATCAGAGCTCTTTACAGTTAATATACGACCTATAAAAGTGACAGAATTAATTGCAAACAGGTACCATATATACTTTCCCCAATAGAAACACCCAATAACAGAATCGTTCAAATGTAATACGCAATCCAAACAAATTAAAAATATTTCATAATAATTTAACATTACATTATATTAATTATAGTAATCTTAAATCACATTAGTAATGAATGCAACCAGTCAAAGTTCCCTTAACGGTAGTCGTAATTTCGTCGATTTTGGTTCTCTCGGAACTTCCGGTCCTTCGAAGCCGCTCGAGATCTCGATTACACGAACTCACGGCATCAAAAAATCTCTTCGAGGAGAAGGTTTACATTCGGTAGGCCTCGCGGTTGGTGGCGGTACCTCAAAGCAATCGAGTGTTTGGCTAACATCTCCGAAAACAAAGTGTAAACTAACTAGACGTCCACTTGATGTTTACTCAGCATTGAGAGAAAAAGAAGAAGTGAAAGAGAGGAAGAGAAAGAGACAGAGAAACTCGTGGCGGGAGAGCCAGAAGAGTCTTTCCCGATGCAACAACACTGCTGCATCTTTTTATCGTTCTCCCTCGAGCTATGCAGAAGCACTGTCCCTCTGCCATTTCATTCTCGAATTTTCTCAACCGGTCGGGTAACATGATCCGACACCTTGGCATCGGATTTTCCTGATATATTTCTGTGGGATTGGTTAAGAATAACCGTGTTTGTGGAGCTATATACTTAGTTTTTAGGTGAAAGGAAAACAATTTTGAGTAATTGAATATTATACTTGTGGCAAGTGAAAGAGAGAAAGTGAAATAGGAAGAGAGAGATGGAGAGAGAGAGAGAGAGAGAGAGAGAGAGAGAGAGGTGTGAATGTGACCAGATATGTATGATGAGCGAATTAGAATGCTGAATGTATCGAATGGATACCCGAGTCGAAATATTGAACCTATTTTCATGGTATTTACTCCTATTTGAACCTAATACGATACCTTTCAATATTAAAACTCCTAATTAGAACCTGTAACTTCCCGAGTTGAAATATTGAGCTTCATTTGAACCTTTTACTACCTAACATTTAGGAATTAAAAGTACAAAAATAGGTCTAAATTCAATGTAAAATAAGATATCTTGGATAGTAAAAGGTTCAAATAAGGTTCAATATTTCGACTCGGGACTGGATAGGGTGTAAATCCTCAACGGAGGTTGAAATTGACGTGCTATTTTGCGCCTTAAGATGACATAAAGGGAAATATGTGCAACTTTTAGGCGCTAAACAGGAACTTATTTTACATTGAATTTAGGCCTATTTTTGTACTTTTAATTCCTAAATGTTGGATAGTAAAAAGTTCAAATAAGATTCAAGATTTCGACTCGGTTAGTTTTTGACGAATGAGGTACGAAAGGTAAGCGTGAGCGAGGTGTGCATAGAGAAGCGAAAGGCAGAAGAGTTATGAAAAATCGAGCGATCGAGTTAGAAGCGAAAATCCACACGGAAATTTAAAAAGGAACATTGTATTACTTTTAATGATTATCTATTGTACATTAACCGTTTGAATCCCAAGCAGCGTGATCGAGCTCCTCGGTTTTCGTGTCGAAAAATCCTAGTACATTTCGGACACTATGAACTTGAGCGCTATAGTGCTCTTCGGGTTTATTCGATCGTGTTTTTTTTAAAAGCCTCTGAGACTCAAACGGTAAGATTTATTTTTATGTATATCATTCCTATATACTTGTATCATTAGGAATGTTGATAAACTTTATCTAGTCTTGTCCTCTACATCATCGAATTTCCTTTATTACTGATATCGATACCAACTTTCTAATATGTCGTATCCCACATTTTGAAAATTTTTCAGGAGACTATAAAAACGTTTCACGGTCACAAATTAAATAAATT
Organism: Cerceris rybyensis; assembly: GCA_910591515.1. Taxonomy (NCBI): domain Eukaryota; kingdom Metazoa; phylum Arthropoda; class Insecta; order Hymenoptera; family Crabronidae; genus Cerceris; species Cerceris rybyensis. Next base: position 1,717,895 of record OU342789.1, read on the forward strand.
AGGTATTTTTTTTACGTTTGTTTTAATGTACAAGTAATATAGATTGAAGTGACAAAAAAAAATTTAATCAATTTTTTAATTATTACGTGGGTTACGACATATTGATTCACGCTACGTATGTGGGATACGACATATTGCGAATAGGATTCAAACAGTAGTAAAAGAGAAATAAATTAGTACGAAATTTTAAAGAAATAATAAATTTTATTACTTAATAGTAATAATTATTTTTAACACAGTTTCATATATTAAGTACTATATTTTAAATTTTAATATTTTCGATAAAATATTGACATTCATAGTGATTTAAAATAATTAATCATTTACTACAAACTAAGAGAAATAATTATTTATAATTACCTTTTTACCCATTTTATGAGATATTTGAGTTAAATTAACTTAATACGAATTCCAAAATCAAAGGTGGCTGTCACATTTTAGGCGCCAACTTAACCTATGAATGTGGGATACGACATATTAGAACGCGCCACAGTTCGCTTGTGGGATACGACATATTAGAATTTTTATTTAAAAATAGTAAATAAACAATTTGACTTCTGAACTTTTTACATAAGCTGCACAACGTTGTTATGATTCCATTTTTTGAAAAAAGTAAAAATGTCAAATTTTGTGGGATACGACATATTAGAAAGTTGGTATCGATATGTTACATTCATTATCAATGTGTCTGATATTTAAAGAATACTGAAGGTTTTATGAAATGGAAATCAATCTGATCGATAAAATTTTGACCAAGCAATTTTCATAATAACAATTGAATGTTATGAGAAAAGAAATGTCAAAACTAAAGAAACGCGGAATCCGTTTTGAAAGTTGAACGACAAAATTCCCTCGGAAGAGGAAGAGGGCTGGTGTCTGTCAGTTGGTCGGCCGATTAGAGAGGCAAGAAATTTCCAGGAAGCGTCTCAACCGGCGCTACTGGATCGGCGGAATTCTCAGTGAGAAAAAGAAAACGATCTCGCAGACCGCGGCACTGCGTTGCCGACTATAAACAAACTACTTCGAGGGTGGAGCTTTTCGGATCTTTGAAGCTCCGTCGTTGATTAATTCCAGTAGACAAGACCGGTCCGGCCGTCGTCGATCCTCCGTTTAAGAACACGAGGATAACGTAAATCGATTCTCGGGAAATCAATATTAGGCCAAGTAACTGCGAAAGACTCACGAAAGATTCTACGAAACTCGAAATCGAGGTGTTTATGTATAATAGATGTTTCTGTAGGTACTTTTGTCTGTCATCGTAGCACAATGTTTCGTTTATGATTGTTTCGAGAAAAAATCACAGATTCGAAATAAATTTTGGTCCTAAGGAAAGAATTGAAGCAAGTTATCAAATTCGTGATGTTATAAGAGCAGCAGAATATTAATTGCATAAAACATTTGCAAAGTACTAACAATGAATTGTCTCCTTAGAGACGGTAACAATATTAATTCCAAGATAATATCAACGTAATTGAAAATTAGATCGATGACAATAAAAATCACTACTTAATCATGCCGTGTGTTGACATTAAATCGTTGAGTAAAAATGTGAAGTGTCGGCCAGATCATTGTGCCACATTCAACTCTTTCATGCTATATGTGTAATGGCGAATAAGGCTATTTGCCCTTCTGGATCCAGCAAAATACGAGAACTTTTACATTTAGAGTATGATATACTTTACCCCTTACCGTACTATAATGAGTGATACTCGTGATGCGATAATTTGGAAAGATAATTTTCAAGTCCTACAAAATCTGTTAAATTGAAAATATCAGTGAGATGCGACATGATAAAATTATTTCTATAATATTAATATTACTTTAAATTATACGATATGTCAAGAATCACTAATCAATGTTTATTTTACTAATTTAATTGTGAATTGTTGTGGAGGCAGTAACAATGTAAATGGCACGGCAAGGGGTTAAACGTCGTCTGCTTCGGACAATGATACAGTGATGTTGATAAATATTAGAAGAGTATGAAAATTATGAGAAATTGGAGTTAAAATGAATATAAAACTTGTAACAGTTTGAATCAGAATTAGGAATTGAACCATCAATGAGTTTGAATTAACAGTGACTTGTGAACTTAACCCTTTCGTTCCGAGCGCCGCACATATACGACATCCAAATGATGTGTATACACTTGCTATTTGTAGTCGATGGCAACATTTTTCGTTATCAGTTGAACATTTTCTGTTGATATTATTGACATATTGGATTAATCACTTCTGAAAACTGCTCTTTCTCGAAACATCAAAACGTATTACGCAATATACTTCAAACATCAAAACGATTTGTATTTTAATAATTTTTTAAGTCTTTTCATATTAAAAATGTAAATGTACTTGTTACATTAGAGTAATTATTGTTTTATTCAGCACAGTTGTTATTTAAGACTTATTGTTAGAAAAACGTAGGATATATAGAAACAAATGCACTGTGCATATTTCTGGTGTAAGTTTCCGTTCTAGTGACGGTACTTCGGTGGACGGGACCGTCGTAGCGAAAGGGTTAATATGAATGAATCTATAATTGAGAATGTACATAAGGAAATTGAACCTTGACTTAAAGGGACACTGGGTTTTCAAAAGCTTTCGGAAAAAGAGTGGGAGTAGGATGGTAATGTCTGGGAGATGAAAGGGTAAAGTAGGAAAGTAAGGATTTTTGGGCTAGGAACTTTCCTACTTTAAACTTTCAACTCTCAATCACCGTCATCCTACTCACACTCTTTTTCCGAAGCCTTTAAAAAACCTGTAATCGTTTCCGCCAAGGTCAATTTGGTTTAGTTCAATTCTTACATTATCAAATTCTTTCATATTAAGTAATTCATTGCTAATTCTAAGTAATCGCTATTTCATTACTAATTCTAATTCAAACTCTTACAAGTCCAACACTCATTTCAACACCAAGTTCTTATTATTCTCTTATTCTCGCGATTATCTCATTTACATCCATAACGCTGTTCGAACGAGACGAAATTTAACCCTTTTAGTGCCGACAGAAATATTTGATTGAATTAACAAACGTAGTTGCGAATAAAAATAATTGTCATTTGGTCATAGTTTCATATAGAATATAAATTGTATATTTTCAATCAGCTGTCATTAAATTACTGATATCGTATGAGTAAATTAAATAATAATCTTAGGATGCCCAGCATCAGAACTATTACTAACGACAATATATAATCGTACGACACTAAAAGAGTTAAATATAACACAGTAAAATGCAAAAGTTCTCTTATTCCAGTGGATCCAGAAGAGCGAATAATCTTATTCGCCATTACAAGGATAGTGGTGAGTGATGATGTCGCTGTTGTACAAAACATGTGTGTTTACAAGATATTCACTAAAGTTATCTTATATTCGGTCGTTCGGAAAGTTCGTAGCGTTACTTGGGTAATATTCAAACTTGATATATTTTTAAAAAATAAATACTTTATTCAACAATATATGCACAATTTCTATCGATTACTTTTTGCCATCTATCAGGTAGCTTCATAAGCCCCTTATCAAAAAACTTTTCATTTTTCTCAGTAAAAAACCGGTCCAAATAATTTTTGTACGACTCCAAAGTATTAAGTTTTTGGCCATTAAAAAAATTTTAGGTAGACATAAATAAATAATAATCAGACGGTGCTAGGTATGGCGAGTAGGGTTAATGGGGTAATATTTCTCAACCGAAATCAACGGTTTTACCTTTATCATAATAATAAAGCATGAAATGTCAGAAATATATTTTTCTGTTTTCTATAAGTATTCCTACCACTGTTACACGCACAAAATATTAATAAATTTGATTGCCTTTTGTTCTGAATAATGTCTGAAACTCTGATTTTTAATGTTATGCTATTACAAAATAAAATTAACAACAAATGACAATCATAAAAAGCTTTAATTGTGCCATCTTTCGAAAACGCTACGAACTTTCCGAACAATCCAATATTAGGTGTAGAAAAGAGTTCTTCCCGGTGAATTTCAGGTGATTGCTACAGTCATATGCTGCAAAGATGGTTCTAATTTTTTAACAATCTCAACTGCTGATTTTGACTGCTGATAATATGAAGAAGAAAAGACCTTCGGTAAATTATGAATAGTCTGCGACTTCCACTCCAAAATCAAATGTGCATCTCAAAGTTGTTGTGCATTTGATAGGATATGAAAGGAGTCTTATATTAGGCACTGTTAGTTCATGAAAAATAGAGTTCGCCGAACATTATCATCAACAATTAACAAAATTAAGCAACGATATCGAAAATATAACAAGAAAGACAATTTTATTGTCAAGGAAGTCGTAAAATTATTCTCCTTCACGATATACTTTTCCACCTGCAGCAATGATGATAAAAATTCTCATTTTCACGATGGGGCTAGGAAATCTTATGTTATTCAGCTTATTGTCCAAATATGACCGCATCTGATTTTTATTTACTTAGATCTCTTCAGTGTCATTTAGTAGAGATGCACTTTAAAACACAGGATGAGGTATAGAAAAGCTTAAATGATTTTATAGCTTCTAAGCTACCAAACTTTATCGAACCAGGATCTAGAAGTGTCTAAAGAAGTGGCGAAAATGCATTGATAATAACTAATGGGGTGCGGTCTTTTCTTAAGTAAAGCTTTCATTTTATGAAGAAATCAGAAAGAGTTCATTTCTACATCTAATATTAGGTGTAGAAATTAATTCGGTGCTTTTTTAAAAGAAGTTTAGTATTATAACTTATTCAGTCGATGGGAAATTGCTTTTTGTGACACCCCAAGTTGCATGGCTAGCTCATGTTGTGTTTATGCGGAATTTTCACAGAGCAGCTGCTCAAGCTCTTCGTCTTCAAATTTTTTTGGCTAACAAGGACGTTCTCGATCAGAAAGATCAAAATCGCCGTTTCGAAATCTTTGATACCATTTTTTACAGGTTTTATGTGTTACTGCACCTTTGCTCAAAGCAGAACAAATCATTTCAGCGGCTTCAGAAGCATTTTTCTTTAATTGAAAGGCAAACAGTATGCAGTGTCGTATGTGATTCTTGACAGACGCCACCATTTTACTTACTAATAGCTTTTGTTTTGACTAGTTGTCAAATGTTTCATAATTGTAAGTGTTGGTACTTAAACGTTATAGAATGGCGAGCGATTATTTACATTCAAGTCAGAGTTATAAATAAATTAATATCAAGGCACCGAATTAATTTCTACACCTAATATAATAGTAATAGATCGTTGGTCGGTACATTACATATGGCTCAAGTTTTGCAAGTCGCTTAAGTACGGCGTTATTATCTTTCGGCAGGTGTAATATGGTTCATAATTAATCTTACCAAAAGTAGAGTATTAGCACGCCATAAAAGTTATCAAATTTCTCAATCGGACGTGCCTCTCGAAAGATCATGCAAGACAAGGGCCATTTGCAGGCTCGCACAGAAGAGGCACCACGCTGAGAAAATCGTCAGGATCTCTCGAGAATTTTGTACCGAGGACACGCGCTCCTGGCAGGACAACTTCGAGCATTTACCGTGTCCATTTTGGCCAGATAATCAGTCCTCTCCTGGTCGGCATTGTGACGAATGACCTGGCTTGCGTTCGACACGCGGAACGCGCGACGGGTCTCTCTTCTTCCTACTTTTCTTCTCCTTTCTTTCCTCTTCCTTTTTCCATCGTCTAGTTTCCTTCTTCGTTTTCTCGCAGATGGTAGTGCGAATACTACTACAACCTTTGTTACGATATTTCACACTCATTGTTAGTGTTTCTTAATTTGCGATAGAGTTGAATTGAAGATGATTTCTCGTGAAAAATAATGAGCAATGAAGGAAAATTTTAAGTTTACTCAAATCTGTTTATATGTGGTCCCTTTTGTCGTTTTTTGCGATTTTTATTCAAAATATGAAGTTGATGGATTTTCATTATATACCGCACAAAGAAGGGACCGCATAAAAGCAGGATTAAGTGTATAAGTAGTTGTTTCTGTATTTGCAAGGACTCTGTTGCACGATTTTGATTCAATTGTATAATATCCTATATTTGTATGTTATACTATGATTGACCGTTCGGTCATGACAGAATGGGAATATTTGATGAAAATTAGAAATTCAAAAATATAGTAACCAGAAGCTATTAAATTCTAGCTCGTTTCAAGGGTAGTCTTGTTCACCTTTGCCGTTACGGTTTCTTTTGTGACTGCGTTCGCAATAATTCAAAATGAAATTGGTAAAACAAAAGTTGATCACTAATTCTTGACACATATATCGTATAAATTAACGTAATATTGATATTACAGAAATAATTTGACCGTAGAAAATCTAACTAATATTTGCGGTGTGATTGATTTTGCAAAATTTCTCATCCAATTCACCGCATCACGAGTGTTACTCGTTATTGTACGGCAAGGGGTTAATCGATGTAAAACATCGGAATACTGCTTTCTTCGTTTCAACGAAGTTTAATAACAGAACATACTTAAAAATCTATTGCAACCTCTCAATATATTTCAAGGAATTTTCATGTATGGAAAAAATCACCTTGGCGATTTTAATGCCACCCTCGTTCTCTTTCAAAAATCTAATATCTATCTATATCTACGAAAGATTCCTTTATCGTGACATTGTGACCCATCTATAGAATAATGACTACTTATACAAATTACAAAATTGTTGATCATACTAAATAATGAATCCATGGATTACATTAAAAGACAATGGACCCGTGTTGTTACGTATATAGCATATAATCCACGGAAGCATTTGGAGTATTAAAGATAACTTTTTCTTGTAAGTCTATTTCTTGTCCTTTTTTGCCCATAAAACGTAGAATCCTTGTCATAGCGTTGAAAATTTGGTATAAATTGCAGCAGCATCAGCAATATCAAAAAGACGTCCGTTTTCTCTCATACTTCCGTTCTTTGCCACAGCAGGAAGCAAGGGCACTGCCTTAGAGTGCAGTCAATTCCGAAGCGTTTAAAATCCTCGTTGTATCCTGGCGTGAGGCGTTCATGTACCCCGAAATTGCGTGTTAACGCATCCCCGGAGTTTGACCGTTTCTTCCTTTCCCAATGCTTTTACAGGCAGCCATCCTAACCAGGACCTTCGGTGTCCTGGCGCAGCAGGATCGCGCAGAATGGACGACCAAGGTAGAAACGCCTCTTCCTGCCGACAGCTCGATCATCGTACTTGACACGTACTCCGGATCCTTTCGTATGATTTTCTGTGTCTTCATTCTCGTGTACAAGATGAAAACAGCCGTCATTTTTGAAGGAATATGCGAATTACAACACAGCGCAATTACTGTTGTTAATTACCCGAGTTGAAATATTGAACCTATTTTCATGGTATTTACTCCTATTTGAACCTAATATGATACTTTACAATACTAAAACCCCGAATTTAAACCTGTAACTCCTTCTCATTGTCAGTAAAATGATACTCCTATTTAGCTATCATCAAAACCTTCATCCCCTGAATTGGACCTATTACTCCTCCTAGGTTAAATAATAATTTTTGTATTCAATATATATTTGATATCGCATAACGAACATTAATTTTTTTTTTAATAATTAATTAATAAGGAACGTATACATACATAAATGTAACTAGTTGATAAATACTTCAAAAACAGTAATTTTTTATTTATACCAGCTTTTTTTTATTAATAGGTAATGAAACATACATTTGACAGTCAAAATGCATATATAGGTATATACAATTCATAATAATGACATCTACAGGAATAGCCTTAAAATGGTTAGTTTCATGACAATTAATCAGAAATTTAGAAGTATTAAATGAGTAATAATTACCATTCGCAACAAAAACATGATCACAATTAAATTCTTGTATAATAGAATAGTGTTGATGCATACAGTTACATATCCTAAGCCTACATCTACAGTGAGAAAATTTTTCAAAACAATGGATTTTTCCGATTTTATGTTGGCTATTTTCTAAATACTGCATAACAGAAGAGTTTGTGATGTTGTGACATTTTACGTGGCTCTATGGACTATACGTTATTATAACCAAAACATGAAATAAAAATATAAGATTTGTTAAAAGAAAGAAAATAAAATATAAATAACATTTATCATAATTATTCATGCTATTATTGGGGTAATGTAAGTAAATAAATAACCTTTCAATTTACATCAATATGCATCTATACTTTTTACATATAAATTAGTTAATACCATTACGTTATAATGAATTTTTATTTGTTTGTAATTATAGTTATCACATTAATTCGAATAATTCGAATAGTGGTACACTTATAATTGCAAACGTGTAAAAATTCAATATTTTTTAGTGATTTTGACTCATTTATTTTTGAAAACTATGTATGTATATATAAATAATAATAATAAAAATAATAATAACATGAACAACTGGATAGGATGTAAATCCTCAACGGAGATTGAAACTGACGTTCTATTTTGCTCCTTAAGATGGCAAAAAGGGAAATTTGTACCACTTTTGGGCGCTAAATAGGATCTTATTTTACATTGAATTTAGACCTATTTTTGTACTTCTAATTCCTAAATTTTGGGTAGTAAAAGGTTCAAATGAGGTTCAATATTTCGACTCGGGTAGTTTTCTATAATACGGTACGGGTTGTTTGTGCCAAAACTTTTACATGTAGCCAGAATATTTAACGTTTTCGACTTTGTTATATCACAGAACATCAAACGGCTTTTTATGAAATTTGCAAACGTGAAAGGTGTCTGGCGTGTATACTGTCGCCGATTTTATGGAAACTTTGCGAAATTTACAGGTCATAGGCATTTAACACTATTTCTTCCGATGGTGTTAAGAGACATTTTGATATATTCCATTTATAACACTATTGTTTAGTTAATAATGTTACAACGTAAATCAATTTCCTTGTAATTTCAAAATATTAAGCAGAAATTAATTTGTTACAATTGCTCTCGAAATATTTGCATTCAAGCGCGAAGATATGATAAGACACCTTTGGTTAAAATAAGTATTCACAAAACAGTGGTAAAAATAGAGGTAATGCACAGTGTGTAAAACTCTAATTACATGTGCCAGGAATTTCACGAACAATCAAAGCAAAAACATATTTTTATATCTTTAGATAGTAACACGTTAATATTGCTGTGACTAGACGCGGAGCTCTATTAACACTTTACCGACCGGTCTTTTTGAACATCCTAGTCACTTCTGACCAGTCACTTAGTCGCAAATACTTCTCTCCCGAGTCGAAAATTTCAGCCCAGAATCCTCCTAAATTACCAAATAACTTAGGATATTTAGACTGAATATGGAAAAATATGTTACATATAAAAGGATGCAAATTTTAATTCCACAATCGATCTAAACTTGTTCATTTTTGCCAGTTTTGCCTAGTTTAGGATCAATTTAGGCTTCATACAGCCCAAAATAATCCTCAGCATTCTTATTTAGAAAATTAATCTAATTGTAAGCCCAATATTAAGCCATACATTCTATAATGAGGAGTTTTAGAATTGGATTGGAATTGGAGTGATTTTAGGAGATTTAGAATTTATATGGAATAAAATGATAATTTAATTCCTACTTGCTTCTGAACGCCCTATTTTTAAAATATGAGTCGACAGACTTGGAACGTCTGAAATATTTTTAGGGGATGTCAGATTAAATTGGAATAAAAATTTTACCTGATCAGTCCATATAACTCCTAAAAATCATATTTACAGGACTTTGAGGCGCGTAGACACACTAGTTGAGGATTTTGAGGTTCAAAATGGTATACATAATTAAGCGGCAAATGAGAAATCAAAAGAATCTAGGATTTGAAGTTTCTTTTTAGGCTGGACTTTTCGACTCGGGCTGATACCGATATCTCTACGAAAATTATAAATTCTCGTTACTGAGTCCTCGGTACAGTAAACCGCAATGATAAATAACAATTTATTAATTGCTGTGGCAACCGATTAATATGTTAAAAGTCCAAAAGTGTTGGGCCCGAAAAGTCTATCAGTAGGCTACAGGTCACTAAAGTGTTAACACTTTGAACGCCACCGCTATTTCATAAATTATCATCACCACTATTTGATAGTTTCATCACGCTTACCGAAGTGAAACTTTTTCCATTAAAATCACATCTTCTCAAAGTAAAAGTTTTAAAAGCACAAATACATATATTTTCGGCAAAACGTTACCCTTTTAATACAAATATTGAAATATCGAATGTATTAGAAAAATTGTAAATATTACAGTTTAAAAGTCATATGAAATTCCACTGAATTGCATAGCGCCAGTCATCGATCACCAACATGATGTTCAATATATTAACACGTTCCATGCTACCGACGAAATTACCAGTAGTAACAATGAGTACTTCAATATTACGACCCATCAGTGTGGTTTCGGTAGGTAGGTATGTACTGAAGTGATGATTAGCAGCGAAAGTGTTAATCGTTATCAACGAAATGATACTATTTGTAACAAATATTTGACATTTGTTCTGAGCTGAAATTTAGAACATGTCTATATCTAAGAACGTCAAGATTTTCTTTCTTTAATATTTATTATTATTTATTATATACCGTATTACATCGATTATAAGACGCCACTGATTATAAGACGCATCCTAAATAATTTCAGCTAGAAATAAAAAAATACCTGAATTAAGCATTTTTATTGTAAAGTGTAGTATAAACAAAAATATGTATATACTCAAAGGACTGACAAATTTATTTTATTATTCAAACACTTTCATCGTCAGAAGAACCATCATCTTCACTTTCTGATTTAGTCGATTCATTGCTTTCCCATAAAATATCATCTTCTGAACCATCAAGAGCATTGGTGATGCAGCACTTTTTAAATGAATCTTCCACCACTGAATTTGAAATTTTGTTCCAGGCATTAGGTATTTACCCATTCTGCAAGTTTTGATGCGGATGCTTTTTTAATTTTCCCTGAAGGTGTCAATGGATGATTGTCCATCCACAACCAGGACTCTTATTCTTTTTTTAAATAAACCTTAAATGGATTATTTATTGAAACATCAAGAGGCTGCAATTGGCTAGTCATGCATCCAGGTATAATCACCAAATCAGTAAGTTTAAATTATTAAAATTTAATATAATTACAGACGCATAAAAACACGTTAAAATATGCGTCTTATATTCGATGTAATACAGTATATTTAAATTTCTTATTTTAATATTTATTACTTGTACCTTACATTTTATACCTTGTATCTTATTGTTAGCAGTATTGATTGTACTGAATATTCCATGGGGTAGCGGTACATTAAGGAATACAAGTTTGAATCGCAAAGATAAATTGTAGAGAGTGATTTTTTGGAAAAGAGTAATCAATGTGACTTGATAAATTAAAAGAGGGAGATCATAGAGGATAAAAAAGAGATAGTATCACAAAGGAAGAATTTTTCAACATATTGCTACAAGTAAGAGTTACTGTTGTGTAAAGCCCAAAAATGTAAAATAAATTATAAGTATACGACATTTTGAAAGCGCTACTAGTCATGAAAGACTTTTCCCAGGGTGGAAAGACTCTACGATTCAATGGCAATCAGATGGTATTCATGTCGGACTCATATGCAAATCGGACTTACAATGCCCCCTTTTTCTTGTTGGAGATCATTCGATGATCCATCATCGTCATAGTAACAGAATTTCACAATCGTTCGCCTGAAAATGTAACATTCGACGAATCTATTCGACAAAATTTGCTGGTTCACTTTACATTCTTAAATTCGGTCATTGCAATGGGTTTCGTGAACCTTTCAACGAGTTCTTTTTCATATTTCAATGGGTTGATTTTGGTGACTGATAGTCACTGTTCAATGCTTGTTTTTTTGTTTTTATATTGCGATTCACGAATATTTACGTTAAAATGTATTCTAAACTAATATTTCATATACCTACATTTTAAGCCTTTTTTGTAGAAAATGCACAGATAGAATGAAATTTAAACTCTCTTTTTCACAAATGAATTTGCAAACATATAATTTTCTCATACACAAATTATGTTGCATATTAATCATGGAATAATATGTACTGCATTTATTTGCAACAGTCACTGTACCAAATGTTCATGTTTTTGATGAATTTTACAATATTGAAACAAAATATGTGACACTTGTAAAGTATATTTTACAAATTGTTTGAATCAATATTTGATAAAAGTGAAAAAACATTGAAATATTTCTCGATCGAAATTCAAACAGTGAATTCGCTTCTCTGTGTGCAAAAATAATCTGGCTCGTTTTGTGTCAAATGACGATTACCTCACGTTTAAGTCACTTTAATAATACTCAAGCTTGCAAATAACAAATATTAATAATGAGTAGATACATTTGTTATTATAACACCATTTATACAAAAACGAAGTAACTCGAGTACACTTGGACAAAGAAAAAGTAATTTATAAAAATCATATGAATATCTTTTACTTACGATGTACTATGCACTTAAATTTGATTATTTCGAAGAAATTGTTTATATATGGACCGTTTATTTTGAAAGTGGTATAAGTCCATTTTTTTTAAAAATGAAGTATCATGCAATTTATGCTTAATTTAGTGTAAACTTTTTATTTATTACAAGCTCACCAATATAAACAAAAGAGTAATCTGAGGGGTCGGAGGATATGAAAAACAAATTAATGAAACGTAAAAAAGAAAAAAGAATTATAGAGGTAGAATCTTCATCAGTTGAGAATATTGTTGCTGAGAATTTCAAAACACTGTTACAAGAAGAGCATAAATAAATAATGCCAATATCATATACTGAGTTTAACAATATATAAATATAATTGACGTTCAAAATAAAAAATACTATCTCTATTTTATTTCTTGTTATCATCTATGAACCAAATTGGATTAATATGAAATATATTTTAAGTGATATTTGATTTTTCAAAATTGAAATCAAATGATTCTTACAATTGATTAATTATGAAAGTGGTGTAAGTCCATTTGCAACCCGTAAATATACATTATTTTAGTTAAATTCGCCTAAAAGAAATTTTTATAGTCAAATTACATATTGATAAATTGATAGAAACATTATCAGACTTGTCATAATTAATCAATATTTTTTAATTGACAGATATGCTAACCTTTAATTTTTTCGAAACAACAGAAAGTGGACTTGCTCCACTTTCAAAATAAACGGTCCATATTTTCAATCTACAATAAATGGCCTCCATTTTTTTTAAATTCTATGAAGGTGCATGAAGGTAATATACCTGTAGCACTTTTTTTCTTTCAAACCGTTCCGAATACGTTTTCTCAAAAAAATATTACATCTAATCGTTGGTGTAACGGCAAACCGGAACCGATATATAACACAAACGTCTGAAATGTGTTTTACATTTCGTCGGGGACAAATCCCTTAAATCTACGAGGGAATGGTAACCGAGTGGTAACCGCGTGGTAACCGAGACGATATATTTCACATCGCCCGGAAAACGGAACGCCTGCTTCGACGAAACTTACAAATAGGCTTCTTAGGACCTGGTTATACATCAAGGAGGATAATCCTTACGGAGAATACAAGTAAAAGGTTGTTTCTTGTCTCCTTAATGTTTTTCGAACTCTATTAACGACGAACGTTACACGGAAATAGTTTCGACTTGACTTCGACCTATTTACAGTCGAACGAGTACAGTATTGAAATATGATATCGATTCAACTTACAATTAGTATAGCAATATGATACAGATTAGAAGAAATAATAGAACTTTTCACAAAACCTTTCTTTTTACCATACATCTCATTGAGTTTTGAAAAGATTGACAATAATGTGGAAAATTAATTTCCTTTGAGGTAGAATTTCATCCTAAAGTGCAACGAGTACTATATTGAAGTTTAGTATAGATTCAAGTTTGTTGAATAATATGATACAGATCAGAAAATATAGTAGAACTTTTCGCTGAACTATTTTTTGTATATCTTATTGAGTCTTGTAAAGATTGACAATAATATGTGGAATGCAAGGAGACGAGCCAGCTACGATCAGGGGAGATTCAAGGAAAGAATTAAACGACGAAGAAAACATAAGATTGACTCTAAGCAAACACGTTTCGATATAAATATAGTAATCCACGATCCAACCTCTAATTGGTTTGTACAAGTCAATTCAAGTGACAAGAATGTATCACAAGAAACAACCGTTCAACTTCTTTTCGGTGAGGGTGTATTTTTTCGCGACTAATTAACGTACGGTTCTGATTTGTGAAAAGATGCCACAATTAAACATTAACACGTGTCTTCAGTTTTCTTATATTTTTACTATCTTTTAAATATCGTAAGGTCGACTTAAAATTGGAAGAGAGTTATTTAATAAGATACAACGAAGTAAATGAACATCGAAAAAGGTGTTTTTTTTTTTATGTTCTTCTTTAACGCTTCTTACTTTAAGTTCTTTAACCACTTGGCTACTATGGACGCCTATAGGCGCTTAAAAATTTTGCGTAAGTGACACTGTGAGCGTCTATAGGCGATCGACTCAATTTGTCTTTTTGACACGAAGAGCACTTTCAAATTTGTAATATTAACGGTAACTCGGTTCAGAGATATAAATATTGTTTTATTGTAGTGAAATTCAGTCGTTTGATTATTGAAATTTGTTTTTAAAAAATGCATCCCTACCCAAAAGTGCTCCATTCTCGGCGTATAGACATCGTAACTCAATTCCTAACGAATGATGTGGCCGATGTGTCTCAAAGTTTGCCGTAGTCAAGGGGTTAACGTTTTGAGATTCACATTTTTCGAAGAAAGTATATTGAAAAATGGTGTAGACATATTGCAAAAGTTTTACAACATCCAAATGATGATATTAAAAAGTTAAATTTTGTTTTAGTCCTGCTGTTCCACGGAGAGATAAGACAATGAAATATCGAATCAAAAAGGTTATTCAACTTATTTTTCCTCGTGATTCTCAAACTATAATGTGTACAGTAGTATGCAACAAATTGTATCAAATATATCATGAGAAGATAGAAAATTCTACTACAGTAAATTTTTTCTAAAAATACTATTAAGAAATAAATTTTTATGGAATGCAAATATAATAATATAATATTACGAGTCAAGTCAAAAAATCTTATTATGTTTGCAGAGCAATGAAAATAATTTCTAGTTTGCTCAAGATTCTCAAAATATTAATATACTCTATAATTATAGTTTTACTGAAATCCCAATAATAAATAGCCTAATCTTCTAGATTTCTTTCTTGCCGAAGTCCATAAAATACTTTAA
Source organism: Cerceris rybyensis (assembly GCA_910591515.1). Classification (NCBI taxonomy): domain Eukaryota; kingdom Metazoa; phylum Arthropoda; class Insecta; order Hymenoptera; family Crabronidae; genus Cerceris; species Cerceris rybyensis. The sequence goes on from OU342789.1 coordinate 1,733,121, forward strand.
TCTCACCGACAGTGATGTACCGTAGCGATTCTGAACGATATCAAACAGTAAGCTCAAGGATTATATAAAAGTAATTACTCAAAGTTAACTCTTTGAGCCACAGTGGGATGAAAAGTGTCCCACCTCTTTGATACGTGAAGATGCATGGCGGGACATTTTTTGTCCCATCTCGAAAATTTATATTATTATATAACTTTCTCAATAAATATAAACCAACTTCAGTCGATTAAAAGAAGAAAAAAATGCATGTGCAACATGGGTCATTTTATTTTATAAATTCCTGTGCCTCAAAGAGTTAATAATTACTCAATCGCTGTATGTATGTATATTATACATGGACAAATATGGTATGTTGATCGTCCAAACTGTTTCTTGTCAACATATATAAGCTACTCTAATCGCACTGACAATAGCGAACTGTAGCAATTCCAAACAATGATCAAGCAATCTCACAGACTATAAGAAGATAATTTACTCAAAATTTCGTGGAATAGCATGATATAGTGCAGATAAAATTGTAACATTTCAATCGATGTATAAATTATACACGGACAAATGTGGTATGGTAATCGTTCATATTGTTTCTTGTCAAAATCTATAAGCTACTCTCATCCAACTGGTAATCACGAACTGTTGCAATTCCTAACGTATATCAAGCACTCAAGTCGAAATATTGAACCCCATTTGAACCTTTTACTACCCAACATTTAGGAATTAAAAGTACAAAAATAGGCCTAAAAGTGGCACAAATTTCCCTTTATGCCATCTTGAGACGCTAAATAGGACGTCAATTTCAACCTCCTACATCCTATCCAGTTATTAATGTATTATTACATATGTATTATTACCGGCTTTTGAAAAATGATATACTCTATGTTTCCGAAATGTACACCAGAGCATTACAAACAAACTCTTCTGTTATACAGTATTTAGAAAATGGCCAAAATAAAATCAGTAAAGTCCATTGTTTTGTAAAACTTTCTCACTGTAGATGTAGGCTTAGGATATGTAGGTAACTGTATGCATCAAAACTATTCTATTATACAAGAATTTAATTGTGATCATGTTTTTGTTACGAATGGTAATCATAACTCATTTAATACTTCTAAATTTCTGATTAATTGTCATGAAACTAACCATTTTAAGGCTATTCCTGTAGATGTCATTATTATGAATTGTATATATATGAATTTTGACTGTCAAATATATGTTTCATTACCAATTAATAAAAAAGAGCTGGAATAAATAAAAAATTACTGTTTTTGAAGAATTTATTCACTAGTTACATTTATGTATGTATACATTCCTTATTAATCAATTGTTAATAAAAATTAAAGTTCTTTATGCGATATTAAATATATATTGAATACAAAAATTATTATTTAACCTAGGAGGAGTAACAGGTCCAATTCAGGCGATAAAGGTTTTGGTGATAGCTAAATAGGAATATCATTTCACTGAGAAGGAGTTACAGGTTTAATCCTTTGACTACTGTTGGCGTCTGAAATATATTGACTTCTTGGTACTGTAAGCGCCAATGGGCGCTTGACTTACTTTGCTCCGCTGGTACTGTTGGCGCCAATAGGCGTCCGGATTATTAAATATTGTGAAAAAAGCTTGAAATTAATGTCCACTTTTAGTGCCATAACAATTTAAAGCAGAATATTAACCCGGCGTGTGTATACTCAATTTTTAAGGGCACGGTGTGTACACTGGGCCTTTGAGGGAACAGTCGGGTTTACAAGGTTTTCTCGACTTCAGAAAAATCTGCAAAAATTCTGAGATACTTATTGGAGTGTCTACTATCTGGCCCAGTAAGTAGTTGCTAAAGTCAGGAATTTAAAACTGTTATTTTTAAAAATGCAGAATGTTGAAAAATGTTAGAGAGAAATTTGAAGTACAAATTTTGACTATTCCTTAAAAGACCCAGTATACACACGCCGGGTTAATATATAAATAGTATTGGTCTAATGTAATAGAATTTAGTATTTTGAATATTTTAATATATGTACTTCGTCAGAAATGCATGCCTAACGGCCGGTGCGCATCAAAGTCTGCCGTAGTCAAAGGGTTAAATTAGGAGTTTTAGTATTGAAAAGTATCGTATTAGGTTCAAATAGGAGTAAATACCATGAAAATAGGTTCAATATTTCGACTCGGGCAATCTCGAAGATTATAAAAAAGTTGAATTTCTCAAAACTTCACGAAATAGTAAAAAGTAATAGAGAAAGATCTTTAAGACGTTAATGATCCAGTTGTTAGCATAGTATGGTTATACTTCATAGTGAGGCCACGCGCTGAGCTTACACCCTCGCATAATTCAAGCGTCGGTCTCGTTAAGGGGATCAGCTGCGGCGCATTGTCGCCGCTAACAAGCGCCATATAGAGTACCCGGCAAAATCGCGTGGACCAGCCGAATCTCTACACAAAGATAAGTACAGACTGCTACTGTACAAATAGCGGATTTAATAAAACATTCTGCCTCTAATTCGAACACACGTTGAACCTCGTGGAGATAATTTAAGGGGATACCTTCCACCTGCGTTTTTTTTTTAATGTTCATATCTTCATTCAAAAATCATTGGATGGAATAGTTTTTTATAAAAATATGAATTGTAGGGAGTAAATGAGGGAGTAATAATTTCAATGGAATTTTGAAAACATTCCTTACACGATAATAATGACTAATTTGTGTTTATTTAGTTGTATCGTATTGTTGTAATAGATTTTCTTTTGATTCATAGAAACGTTTTAATACAAATATGAAGTGTTTATTTTGAAAGTAGCATAAATCAATTTATTTTTGAACCGATATATTTAAGGGTTTGTGTTTGATCTTCTTTAACCCTTTCATTCCTAACGCCGGATATATCCGGCGTACGCAAAACTAACCTCCAGAAAACTAACCACAGAGATAAGAGAGGAGAACCGCGTTATCAATGCAAAGAATGTAATGTTAGATTGTGCGTGTTTCTGTGCATCAAGACATATCTTACTTATTTGAAACGGGTATGTTAAATAGATCAACGTCTTTATATTATGCTGTGGCCGGCATCCACTTAAATCTTTCGCTACTATGGACGAATACAATCACTTCTCATGAAATACTTTGTATTGTCCATACGACGAACGACTGAACTTATTGTACAGTACGCCAACTGAAACATGGCTAGAAAGCGGTGAAATCTTTCGTTTATTCACGCCTTTTCTTTTTTTGGTATTACCAAACCTAAATTTTCTAAAATAGCCACTCCACATAGTAGTTTTCTACAGGAGATTGGGTTTCAGGATTTCAAAAACGAAATTTGCAGAAATAGGCAGTTGAAAACGAGAGATTCCGCCGTTCCCTAGCCGTCTTTCAGTTGACGGACCGTACATTCAATGAGTATGATACTCTGAATATGTACCGTTAGAAGGAACGATTAAAAAAAAAGAAAAACACCTTCAAAGTAACTCTTGCAGTGATCCATAGATGCGGTCAATGACAACCTTTATCGCGCAACCGTGTACACTTTTGGGACAGCGGATCGTTCAGCGGGACTGTCCCACCCGAAAAGTCGCCCGTAAGAAAAGGTTTAAAAATAATCATGCCAATTTTCGAGAAGATTAACTTGTACTTGGTATCTTTGCTACTTATATTTTCTTCAGTGTAGATAATTTTATATAGTCATTGAAAAATTACTATTTTCCATTAGGGTAAAGTAACTTGTGCCACTTTCAAAATAAGCGGCTCCTATAAAAGATAAGATAAGGGAAATGCATTTGGAGTTCAACATATTAATTTTCTCATTAAAAACTAAGAGAGACAGAACAGGGAATAATTAGAGGTTCAGGTTTTAAAACAAATTCAATGAAACAAGTTTCCAAGTTAGCATATCTGGGATAATAACATTTAATCGTATTATATCAAATTGTCAAACGATAAGTACTTATAATTAGGCACCAAAGACGGATATGAGGTTCCAAATCCTACCGTACACGCATTACTCATTACGTGCACGCCACACTTACGCAGTACCCCTATTCGTCGGCTAAAAGAGAGAAATAGAAAGAAAAAAAGCAGAAGAAAAAGCCACGGGGCGTCTGAGGTATGTATCACCCTGCAGTGCTACAGTATAGAAAGGGGGTGGAAAGAGGGCCGACAAGGGGAGGGCGGTTGTTAAGTTGTCTGACAGATGCCTCGCCACGTGAATCCACCGTCTAAATACTCTGCACGCTCCCACCCCGCGGACTTGTATTTTCGCATTTCGAAATCCAATTTCACTTTTGTCCGACCCCTTTGAGCTATGTACATGGGAATATAGGAATTTCTTTTTTTGTATCTTTTCGATTTTAACCGCTATGGTAACGTCACCTAGATCGTATTGTTTTAGATCGATTTCAATCCACCGAGGGTTTAATATAAATACATGACACTTTCCTAGAGGTAACGGGTGATTTTAACTTCGACCATTGATTGTGAATCCAAACCCTTACTTCCTTCTGCACCATAGTCCTATAGGTAAATACTGTTTTAGATTACTCCTAAGCCAACGAGGCAGTGATATTTTCTTTACTAATATAGGAATAATTGTGCGAAGGCAACGAGAGGTTTGAACGCAGGATGATCGATTGCGATAAAGACCCTTTGGCTCCTGAACTAACATTTTCCTGGACCTACTGTCTTAGGTGGGTTCCGAACCACCGACACTATGATGTACACATTCCACAGAAAAAAATTTCTAGATGGAAGATTTGAACTCTGGTCCACTGATTGCGAAACCAAGTCTGTACATCCTTACTCACCATAGCTTTGGAACTACTATTGTAAGTGGATTCCGAACCACCGAGACCACGATTTATATATCACATAGGACAATTTACCAGAGGTGACGGGGAGTTTCAAACTCGTGCTTACTGATTACGAATCCGAGTCTTTACGACTTTATCACCATAGCTCTAGATCTACTGTTTCAGGTGGATTCCGAACCACCGAGACCTTCATTGCCATATCACATAGGACAATTTCCCAGAGGTGACGGGGAGTGTTGCACTCGGGCTTACTGATTGCGAGACCGAGTTTTTACGATTTTACCTATCATAGTTCTAGACTTACTGTTTCAGGTGGATTCCGAACCACCGAGACCTTGATTTACATATCACATAAGACAATTTTCCAAAGGTGACGGGAAGTGTTGCACTCGAGCTTACTGATTGCGAGTCCCAGTATTTACCTCTCTACCCACCATAGCTCTGGCCCTACTGTTTTAGGTAGATTCCGAACCACAGAGACTGTAATTTATTTATCACATAGGACAATTTCCGAAAGGTGACGGAGAATTTTGGAATCGGTTCCACTAATTACCAATTCAAACCCTTAAGTCCTCATGCACTGTTTAGAAAACCTCTAAGTCACCGAGATTATGATATTTTATATGTTAATATAGGAATAATTTTGCAAAGCTAATGAAAGCTTATAAAAAAAATGAAAGGATAGGGATAGCAAAAGTGCCGCCAAAGGTAATTAACCTTGAGTCTACCTTAAACTTATTTTTTTTGGTATGATACGCTTTTGCGAAAAATCTGTAAAAATTACAGTTAATTATTTACAGCACACTTGAGAAACTGTGAAAATATAAACGTGGTCACATCAACAATTTAGCTAAAAATATAAACAATTGTTGGTTTTTAATTTTTCTAACTGACGCCCACTACTCTTAAAAATCTGAAAAATTACACATTAGTAATTAGCGTACTATGCACGTAATGTAAAAATACAAAAGTGGTCATTTCATGTTTTCAATAAAAAATTATTGTTTATAAACTTTTTTAATTTTTTAAAAATCGATTTGCCAACCAAAAAATCTGAAAAAATGCCAAAGTCTGCACACCAATGGGTGTAATATCTGTGATTTTTTTCAGAATTTTCTATCAAGTCAAACAGGAGAAATCGAGCAAAAACTGTAAAGTACGTTTCACCCTATAAATACCCCAACGGTAGGGGTAGCGGGTTCATACTTTGCACGAAGGGTTTTTTCAAAGAGCCCTATCGAATGGTGTGACTCAAGGTTAATTACCTTTGGGGGCACTTTTGCCATCCTTATCCGGCTATTACCCTTTGCCTCCTTAACCATCACCATCTTGAACCTACTGTTTTAGGTTATTTCCAAACCGGTAGGAGTATTATATACATATGGCATGGGGCTTTCCCAGATATGTCAAGGGGATTTGAACTAGCATCACTAATTACAAATCTGAACGTTTATATCCACACCCACCATAGTCACTGGAAAGGTGCATAAGAATAAGGGGTCATAGTGGTAAATACAAAATCGAACGGTGAGATAACTCTATACGCTTCGTGGAATCCACTTTTTTCAACAAAAGGGCTCTCAGGTATTGCTTATTATAACTTTTCAGTAAAATCATTATTCTAACTTTTAAACGATGTGCATGCCGATAAAAAGTTTCAGATGTGATTTGAATATGATGGAATTCTGATAGATTACGAGTCATTATTTTTCGAACAGTAATTACTCTAATCATCGTTGCAGGTTACATCACTTTTTAAAATCGTAGTAGGACCGAAAATTTTATATATTTATTTAAATTAATAAAAAGCCAGAATTTGTTAAAATTGCAAGTTAAAAGATTTAAAATGTACAGAATATATTCTATGGTAAACTTCCTAACCATGCTTCAAATGCATCAAACGAATTTAATAGAAGTCTTTATGAGATTTAAAATTCTGAATTTTGAATGAGACAAACTATGAAATATGCAGAACTAATAACTATTATACAACACTATATAATTGATAAATTTCAGAATAAAACACATCACTCAACTACAGTATTTATGTAGTTATGGCGTATTTAGAATTTCTAAACTATAACATTATACAACGTAACATTAAAAATTCTGCAACCATCCGAAATACGTCACCCATTCTAAGATTCAGTTAATGAAAGAAACTCTAAAATTAGATTGAAAGAAAAAAAAATTAAAAATCGTATAAACATCTCCACTGGACAGAATGCATGCCCATGCCACCGATACCAGGAAACCGTCAAACAAAAGTACCCACCACAGCAGAACCAGTAGAAAAGCTACTATAATATCCTCGCGTGTCACGGACCACAGAAAAAGATCGGGCAGTACCTTCGACTCTGCAAAGTCACGTACGAACAGCTCACCGAAAATGATATTCTCCGTGTGGAAAAACGACCGGCTCAAAAGCTCGTTAGAGACGGGTTATTCGATGAGGGTTGTGTTGTTGGATGGGCAGGTGACCTCAGCTGGTGTAGAGAAGTCCGTTTGTTACAGATCGTTCAAAGGACGAACAGATTTACGTTATATAATGGGGCGTGCGCGCGTCCATTCTTAGACTTCCACCAATATCGCTTCCTCTTTGCTCTCCTCTCGCCAACTATTCACAGAAGTCGGTCGAAAAGGTAAAAACGAGAACGCAAAAGATCACCGGGAAGTCGTTAACATTGATCTTTAAACGGAAATTAGGCAGCACCTGGTGATACACATTTAAAGTCCTCTTTGGACCAGTGTCAGATTCTTGAAAGTGTCACGTGCAGGAGGCTTTCTATGTCACGATTTTGGTAGTTGTTGTTAAGTTTGAGTTGGTACTTGAATTGGAAGCAGTATTTGAATCTGTTGGAATTATAAATTCTAAAATTTAAATCAATACCACTTTCCGAAAGATTGTTTTTAGTACTTTGTGTAATGTTCAATGGATTCAATATTAATGTAGATTTTATCACACGTATGTTTAAAAATTTAAGTATTAGTGATGGGTTTATGGGATTTTAAGAAGGATGTACTACGTAAGATGATTTTATACTATCATATTTGTAACAATTCAGGTAACACTTTGAGGCACGGGAATTTAAAAAATAAAATGACCAATGTTGCACAGACATTTTTTAAAAATTTTAATCGAATAAAGTTGATTTATATTTATTCACAACGTTGTATAATAATATGAATTTTCGAGGTGGGACAAGAAATGTCCCACCATGCATCTTCACGTATCGAAGAGGTGAGACACTTTTCGCCCCACCGTGCTTCAAAGAGTTAGATGATGTAACGTATATTAGTATCTAATCGTATGAAACGACAAACGATTTGTATAATGGCAGAAGAATGTTTGAGTCTTATTGTTAATCCCTTTGCTATACAACTTCTTCAGTGACTGTCACCACAATAATTCATTATTAACACTAGATCTACCGAGGTGATCAAAATGACTTGCCATGAACATTTTGCTAATTTTGACTGTAAGCGACTGAATCAATCAAGTTTTCTGTCCTCCACATCTGTTTAATTTGGACGGATATATTCGACAATTTTAAATATATCGAATTAATCGTCGGTAGATGTAGTGTTAAATTAATGAAATAAAAATTGCTCAGAGATTTTTTGGACATCGTGTAATTTAATGAAATATTAATATTGTAGAAAGAATTTTGTAGTGTCGTGTCATACTGATATTTTCAGTTTTATAGGTTTTACAAAACTTGAAAACTTCCTATCCAATTTACCGTATCACGGGTGTCACTCGTTATTGTACAGCAAGGAATTAATACAGTTGCCTATTTATTTATTGCTTAATTCACAAAAATGAAAGTACAGAACTTGTACATAAAATTACAGTTAAAAGTGTGAATCTAATTTTACATTTTAACAGTAAAAAGAGCGGCGTCTTTGCAATTTTTCATTTTGAAATACTGCAATTTTACCGTAATTTCGAATATCAAAATAGCTAAACAAATGCTGATGTTATTTAATTTGTAATGCCGAAAATAATAAAGATAAGTAATCAGCAACTAATTAGCTGCGAATTAAGATTTTGGCATTTCGACTCAATCTGCAGATATACAAGATATGCAAATATACAAAGTTTAAAAGGAAAATGTTAATAACCCAATTTTACTCGAATAATATAGATCACGTAGTTCGTCCACCAATTTTCCTTTCCAAAAAATGACCCTGCAAACATGCCTACCGTTTTCAAGTCGCGGATCAAATTTTACGATCGATTTCCTGCTATACTAGAAAGAACTGAAACGGCATTGATTTATTGGAGTTACAGAAGCGCTTAAAACGCCTCGTAAACGACCAAGAAACTCATAGAAAATAAGTCGTAAACGTCGAAAGATTAACACATTGTAGTGCGTTACTAAGAATCGACATAAACTGCGTGATTTTTTTAAAAACACTCGGATTTGTACGAAGAAAATAAATCGAGGAGAATTTTGGCTTAATAGTTTACAACTGTTCTCATAATTATAGTGGTACAGTATAAGTCTTACTATTACAAATAATGTATAATTATCTTGCTTCATTTATTAACTGTTGACATTAAAATCTGTCGTTTTTCAAACAATTAAAACAGTAACTGTTATTAATACACATGATTCAAGGAATATTGCAGCGTTTATTTTGTCTTAATCGTTTTATAACTAGTATTTGATTTGTTGCAAAATAAGTGTCACATTAATTGATCCTTGAGTTTTAGTTTCAAATAATCATTTCATTCCATTGCTCATACACTTTTTAACTTTCAAACAATTTTAAAATAACAATAGATATGCTCTTAAAGGAATTAGTATTCAGTTTTTTTATCAGACATCGTAAATAATAAAAAAAGGAAGTAGAGAGTCATCCTTATATTGTCTAACATTATTAACAAATGTTTTTGTTACCACGGTTTTCAAATTCAATTTAAAGAAAAGCTATAGATATTCTAACACAACATGTGCAATTACGGAAATTATTCAGATAAAGTAGAAGCAACAGTTAGTGACTGTAATTAAAATCTAAGAAGCAATCTACGAAAATTTTCATTTACTATCGTAACATGAAACTAATAAAAATATATGTCAACAATAGTAGAAATTAATATATTATACAACTGGAATAACAAAAAATGGAATACAAAATGAATTGATCATGATAGAAATTATATAACAAAATTTGAATGAAATAAAAATTTAAACAAATTAAAATTTAATATAAAAAACTTTTCTCCATCTAGAAAATGTCTAACGAATTTTGCATTCTATACCGCAGAAATTTTCTATAAATCGTGTTGCTTGATTTTATTTGATTAACGATCCTACGGTTTGAAGAAAATTGGTTTTTAAACTACCATTCGATCGTAAGAAACCCATTTCCGTCAAAGTAACGATCCCGAAGGATTACCGACAGAAACGGAACTGCTCGTTTCACGCCCTTTTTAACTCAAGAATGTTACCAAAAGCGATCTTTACACACGCTTCACCATTAACACTTTCGAACTTTGGAACGCAGACGGTCAGCCATAAAGATATTTTAAATGCTTCCATCAAAATTGACATTCTTAGCGATAACAAATTCTTTTTACGGTTTTAATCTAATTTTTTCGTAGATCTTTGAGAACGTTATTACCAGAGGGTTCCAATGGAACTACCGCGTTGAAGCTTAAATCTACGTTGAAATACCGATCCAAAAAGTAAATGACCATATAACCTGATAAATACACAAGCTAAGTCAATGAAAAGATAGAGCAAGTGTTTTCCGTTTCAGTAATATAAAATGAAGTATTTCAAATAAATGTACTGTTTTCGTAATAAATAATATTCACAGTAAGGTAGATCTTTTGATAATTCTTAAACGTTGGGGGATTAATTTTCAAATGCTGAATTACGGTCAATTAATTTTTATTAGAATATTAATAATTTTACGTCAATTGTTAAGTGTAGTCCATACGAGGAATTATTCTATAGAGAAATAATCGCCCTATCTAAAAAGAAACTTAAATACAACTCCACTCTAGCAGATAGTCACATATACAGTAAACAAACATCATTTCTAAGTTTAGAGCTTTTTTTAAACAAACGAAACATCAGAAAAAATTTTTGTCGCCCACTAAATGTTAAAACGGATAGTTCCCTTTACTCATACTAACAAAAAATCAATTATCACTGGAAAATAAGTATCTTATGAAGATCAAGCGGCTATGGTAGTTAAGAAAATAAGGCTCGGACTCGCAATCAGTGGGCTCAAATTAAAATCGCCTGTCACCTCTAACAATGAGAATCTTTTAATTTCTGCAATATGACATATGCAATGAGTAACCTTTAGTATACAGACACTGTGATATTTTTACTTAATTACATCATAACTTCGTTTCTAACAGAACAAACAAAACACATAATCAAGGAGTACATTAAAGTATATACATATATGGCTAATAAATAATAGTAGAAGTTTTATTCACATAACTTACAACAGTTATTAACACCAGATTACCAGAGCAGGTCAACTAGATTTATTTGGGATTTCATTGATATATTTTCAGAAAAACCAAAATAATTTTTTTAAAAACATGTATTGGTTTTTAACGAAATTAGGAAATGTATACAAATAATAATTTCTTCCCCTCCCCCTCTTAGTTCAAAAAATTCATATGTGCTGTATCTATTTTGCCGGATGTGAGTCAAATTGACTCATTAAGTATGTTTACAGCTGGTCGTTTTATATACATGTAACTTATTTCTTGTGTAAAGAAATGTTTTGTAAACAATCTGATACAAGAGTTTTCATGTTCCAACTTGTCAATTTACTAACAGCAAATACTGACAATGAAGCCGAAAATACCTTCACGCCTGTATCTAAATATGCAGATTATTGAAAAACGGTGGAATTGTGAAGTTCAAGTATCATGCAAACGAAATAGAAGTAAAGCCGTCTGTGCTAAATGTAATAAAAAGAACTGCAGAAAATGTATTTTAAAAACGAAATGCACTTCCATGTAAAAACTATTTTGAATTGAGTTTTTTTAACCAGCTAAGTGTGTTTGACGATAATATCCGTTATGGCGAAATGACATATATTTCGTGTCATGACAACTATATTCGTCATGTGAGAAATTTAGGTACCATTTGCTATTTAACCAGTTAGCTGTGATTTACGTGTTAACACGCCATCGCTCGATTTTTCTGACTCACGTATAATAAATAGGTAGACGCGCACTCTCAAAAGAAATCGCCATAGTTAACTGGTTAAAATATAATACAATCTTATTTTTTTAAAGAATCTTCAATTTTGATGTTTGAGTCAAATTCACTCATTTCAGGCAAAATAGGTATATACCCATCATCTGACAATCTATTGTCAAATATCACGATTTAAATAAAACACTGGCCGTTTTTTTTTTGTTACCTTAACACTAGAACTACCAAACCAGTCGAAATGACTGGTACACAATTTTTTCAAAAACTTCTCCAAGTTTATGTAAGAGTCATAGAATAAATATTCTGCGTCTATATCAATAAACGTAAATCACCCAATCGATCAAATTTCCCGCCGCTTGATTCCCTCTTTTTCAAAGTACTTACTTCATTTATTAAAATATGTTACATTTGACGCCGGTAGTTCTAGTGTTAATATGTATATGGACACTCATTGTCAGTAGTGTAGCACATTTTTGACTGTGCTATCGCATAAACTATGCCGTGCAAAACCTGCACCTAAAATTGTATGTCCTAAGTAAAATAATCGTAGCGATCGAAGTCGAAAATATGTAAAAACAAAAAAAAAAGAAGAAGATGAATACTTTGTAACTATGTGTACAATATGTACATACGCTTGCAGTATCATCAATTTGAAGGAAAAAGAATGGCACGTGACTAATATCCTGATATTCTAGTACCCTGCGGCTAAAACAGTGAAAAGATGAACGAGGGCCACGCGACTCATAGAACACTTACAAATAAGTGCATGGACCAAGTGACACGAACGATGGAGGCGAGCCAATGATGCGTGCTTGTTGAGTCGTTAGCATTCAGGAGCAGCCTGTTATTTTTACATTAAAATCAACCCCACTCGGTCTGCTCGTTTCTTTTTTTTTTCACGGCTCGCCGAACGCGCGATAATCACGTTAATTGTCCTGCAAAAAGGGATGAAACTCCGGATCTAAATTGTTTCTCTTTGTAAACGTAATTGTATTTCGAAATATGAAGATGCATCTTGTTAAGCACACTTTCATGCTATGAGTATTCATATATTAAAATAATTTAATACTCTAAGGTTGCCATAGTTGCAGAAAAATAGAGAAATATTGCATTTTTCTATGAAACTTGTATTCCTGATCGATATGTTGTTGCGTATTATTTTAGAAGAATAAATCACTTTGATTAAAATTTTAACATTGAAGTATAAATACAAGGTGATTCTAAAATCAGTGGACCATTGTAAAATATAATAATCTTTCAAATTTTATCTACTATTTCGTAAGATATATTCAACTCAATTTTCCATCGCATTTTTACCGCCTTATATGTATGCATATAGATGAAAGTATGCATATGTATATGTATATTATATGCTATGCGAGTGGTAAATGTTTATGTAAATTTAAATGTTCACGATTTCAACTAAAGGCATAGAACGTATAATATGATGTATGTATGTCCCTGTCTAATTTATGTTATTATCACGTCGACCGCCATGGGGGTCACCGGTGATCGGCACCACTGGATTTAATAGAATTTCGTGTAACTTTTAAATTGCAATACTTATGAAATTTCGAATATACTGAATATTTAAATATTTGCATTAAAAAGATAAAAGTCTGCTGTATATCTATCATTGTCTTGAAAATTTCTGCTTTAGAAAGATGTGATTTCAATAGAAAAAGTTCCTCTTACGTATACAAATTATACCATAATTTTTTTAATGATATTACACCAACTTGAATTACAATTGTATCTATTAATATATAAAATACTCCGACTATCAACTACATAGAAAATTTTCACTGAGCTCTACCAATGATAAAGAACAACCCTAAAGAGTCTCTGCATAAAGCTAAAAAATATCAAACCTCTGACAATTAGAAGAACTCTTATATAAAATTAAAAAAAAAATGTAACATCAATCCAAAACTGGAAACGTAATATTATGGAGCTAAAAATAATGAAAAAGACTTGTCTATAACTAGCGAAGCGGAGATACATTTGGTGTAACGGCAACGCAGGCACATCAAAATAGAGGAGAGGGAGAGGTCTTTCCCCGACGCTCACGTGTCCGACGTGGACGTCGACGATGTCATTAAATTCCTCGTTACGACGATCCGAACCCGACCAACTCGAAATGTCCACGGTAACTCGTAGTCGTGCAGAGCCGAACCGACGACCGAGAGTATCCGAGCGAACAACAACGGTACCGAGGCGGTATGTACCAGGCTTTATAACCGGGGACAGAGAGACGAGGCCTTGGTGATTGGTTACATTACTGATACGCGCGTCTCGCGTCAGGACGATGCTGTTACAGCAATCGCGGTGAAACTCTCTACCGGTGTCCTCTCGTCGATGAAAACAACACCATGGAAACCGTCCACAAGGATGGAAAGGGTATACAGGATGTTATACAAACAGCTGAAAGAACTATATATAATAATGTATAGCGTAAATTAAGATGATCGTAGTATTTCTTTTTTTTTTGAGAATTTTACTGCTGGCAATATTATTAAATTGTGATTGTCTGAAAAGTAATTATCTCTATACATATAATTAGGTAAAATGAAACTGACGGGGAAGGGGACAAACTTTTTAGTTAAATGAATCATTCAATTAAAAATTCCTATATAGAGTCTGATTCTGTTACAGCAATCGCGGTGAACTTTCTATCACAGGGTGGAAAGGAAGTACAGGATGTTATAGAAATGGCTGGAAGAACAATGTAACAATGCATTGCGCAAATTTAGATGACTATAGTATTTCTTTTCTTTTCATTTTAGTCCTGACCATATTATTAACACGTTGACTGCCATGGGGGGTCACCGGTGACCGGCGCTATTGAATTCAATAAAATTTTATATCACTTTGAAATTGCAATATTTATGAATTTTCAGATATATTGTATATTTAAATATTGGTGTTTAAAAGATAAAGGTCTGCCGAATACCTATCTATCTGTATCTTTAATGTTTCGGTTTTATAAAGAAGTGAATTTAATGGAAAAAATTTCGCTACAGTAGAACCAGTGAAACTAGCAAAATACGGTTGCCGTTCAACGTGTTAACTGGAGATTGAAAGGTAATTATCTCTATACAGATAATTAAGTAAAATGAAACTGGCGGGGAAGGGGACAATTATTTACTTAAAGAAATCATACTCAATTTAAAATTTCTGTATAGAGACTAGTATTTGGGTTTTGAATAGTTAGCGCTTATGTCGTCAAGGGCGAACAGTTTTAGGTAGATTCCGAATCACCGGGGTTATGATTTACATATCCGATAGGAAGAATTGCCCAAATGTAATGGGGGATTGGAATTCGAACCCGCCAATTAGAATTCGAGCCTCTAACTCTTTACTGACCATAGGCCTTGTAAAACAACCTGTGTTCGCGATTATTCGCCCTATGCTGTTTAACACTATTTTTACCACGATTTTCTGTATACCTATTTCGACCAAAAGGTGTCTTTTGACACCTTTTCGTTTGAATGCAAATAATTGCCAAAACTGTTGAGATTTCAAATTATCTGTTAAATGTAGGTAATTTGAGGAATATATTTATTGTTACATTGATGTGTATTTATTAGAGTTTATTTAACCCGTTGCCGCACACTTTTAATTTGACGAAAGTGCTCAGAAACACACACGAAAATATTTCTAACCTTTAAAGCATGAAAAATCGCACAAAAAGAACAATTGATATGTTATCTGGAATGTTACATCTTTTTTTCGGTGTATTACTGAGTAATTAACACATAAATACATTAGTACAAAAATGTGCAGGACGGCTATAGCCGTCATTTGCGGCAACGTGTTAATCAGCTTGTAAATTTTAACAACGTTGTAATGTTAGTTGTAAAGTCACTGCAGCGATATACGCTAAAATGTAACATGGCGGGAAATAAGCGAATGTCAAAGTTATGCTGCAACTCTTCTATTTTCCGTTACAACTGAAATCGGGATTCTCTAATCTGATTATAACTGATATGATGTTACAAAATGGTGTTCATATTTATATGTAAAATGATTTAAAATTAGACACTGTCATGAAATCCTTAAAGTGTCAAAAGACACCGCATAGTAGAAATATGTATACTATATGTACATGTTTATATCTAGGATGTACTGTTGGAAAATGATATCGCTGAATTAATTTAACAACTGTTGTATGAAAAGTCAACAAATTAGTTGTGGAGAAATGATTCAACTTAGAGAATAATTTTAAGTTACAATTTGGTAGGTGTCTTTTGACACCTCTTGGCAGAAATAGTGTTAAATGTAAAGGCAAGTTTGCAGACCTATGGGGATGATACCTCTTGCTTTCCAGAAACTGTAACACCTATAGGAAAGGAATATATATCAGATTATGTACTTAATGAATGTAGGCTAAGGAATGGAAATGCTTCTGTTGTGCGTGTATGATAGTTGAAAGTGGTAGTTCTCACTGTAGGCTTTACGTTAACAATTTACCGAATGAAAGATATAGAGCCATTATTTTATTTAAAAGATAAACGTAGAAAATGTGAAATTGTAAGCAAATGAAATGTTTGTATATAAAGATTCGTTTACATCAAAACATTAATTAGAACATAAAATCCGCACAATACAAAAAAACACGGGACGAAATTTTACATTATGCAAGAGTATTTAGTCATGTAATAGCGTGTAAATATGTTTTATCGCTGTTGCGACGACTGACCCGCGTAGTTCCGTTCTCGGAACCACGCACAGTGGTCCCAAATCGCCAAAACGTGCGAAAAACCTCAAAAATGAACTTTTCGTTAGGGCCATTTTTATTATTGCATTTGGTACTCAGATTGTTTGTCTATGAAAACCTGAAAGAGCAGGGTTTTTTTACGTATACCTGCGACGTTGTCGCCTTTTGAAAATCGCGTTCATCAGTCCTGCAATCATTGTGAGCGTAACTCTGTTTTGCTGGCCGCAGTATGAAGTGAATGACTTTTGTGAAAGTGAGTCTATTTCAATTCTGCAAAATGGATGGAGTTCATGGAAGTAAGTACAACAGTTATTGATAAAAGAAAAATTAAAATTGTTAATGGTTATGTTTTAAAACTGCAATGCAAATAGTAGGAAATATGGGGTCAATCTTTATGTGAGAATTTCACATATGTAGTGAAAAAGTTAAGTGCTCCGCAGTGGTCCACTATGATTCTTGTTTAGGCTTATAGATTACACTTTCAACTTGTTATACCTCCAAGGTTTAGGTGCTATTAGGCGCTATTAGGGTATTTTTGTAATTTTTTGTGCAGCGGTGTACTCGCGTTCTGAGCTTACAAGCGCGTTTCATCGACAACCGTGGACGATACAAAAAAAATTCTCATATAAATTTTATACAATTTGAAACTTATTATTCAATCATAATACATTTGTTTAAACTAATATACATAGTTCATAAAAAGGTAAAATTAAATTTTTTCTTGCAAGTATAAGTGTTACGATAGCCATTCGTTTTATTTCATTAATATATATCAAAAATGTTTAAATTCTTTCTAATATTTATTATTTGTCTATGTTATTATATTATTGAATGATTTGCACGAAGGAAACATTACTTTGAGGGATATTTGAATATGAATCTTGGGAGCTTTGAATGCGAATATTTCTATTTATTAGACTACATGTTAAACTATGTTTTTAAAATCTATTATAATCACTAATGCATCATTTTGCGACTTTATTCTATTTCAGCATCTGCTGATGGCGAACAATTTTTCAAAGCGAACAATTTTTTCCGTGCTTCGAGACTATTTATTTGAAATTCACTGCGTCAACAAATTTATTGGAATTACTAAATAATATGTTCACTTGTGATAGATTTTCTTGCTTATTAACGAAAAGTTTGTTACATATTTAATTACTTGTTAAAGTAAATATGAGTTACATACTAGCTTTCGCACGACACCGGGAATTTTTAGACCCACGCATGGGCCATATTGAATCCACCATTTTGTTTTTGGGAATTCTAAGTTGAGATTCGTATTCAGCAACCCAAAAAATATTGGGATACTAACTTTCATGCCGAACCAGCAATTTTTAGATATATGTGTCCGCCATGTTGGACCCGCCATTTTGTTTTTGTAAATTTTTAGTTCAGATTCGTAATCAGCGACCCAAATTACCCCGGTATGTCAATTTTCAGCTAAATTGAAGCACGCTTTGAGGTTTTTCGCATGTTTTGGCCATTTGGGACCACTGTGCGACGAGTCTCGTTTTTTATAAATGATAGAGGTAATTGTTTATTGGAATTACGAGCGAACGGATTAGTTCTTGAAATATGAGTATTTAGTTTATGTGTTCCAATTTATAGTTGATATTTTAAGAATTATTGTTTTACGTTTATGTATTTAATGTTATTTTCTGTTGTTTTTGCCAGTTCGTGTTATTAACACATTTGCGAAAGCTGACGTGAATTCACGTCATTTTATATTCCATACCTGATTTGCAGCTGACGTGAATTCTCCTCCTGCAATTTCTGTTTTTGAACTCTGCAATGTTAGGCGCTTTGGATAACAGCTAATTTCAATGAGACACCTTGAACGTCCTTACAGACTTTCAGGTATTATAACAACACATTAGTTAGAA
Source organism: Cerceris rybyensis (assembly GCA_910591515.1). Classification (NCBI taxonomy): domain Eukaryota; kingdom Metazoa; phylum Arthropoda; class Insecta; order Hymenoptera; family Crabronidae; genus Cerceris; species Cerceris rybyensis. Next base: position 1,751,717 of record OU342789.1, read on the forward strand.
ACAATCGCATAATCGGGGAAATCAAAATATTCACAAAAGCGTTGTTGAGTTTGCAAAACTCGTGGAAAACGTCATAACACTTCGTATATACCCAAATTATATAGAGTTCTTTTATGCGAAAGTCATTGCTTTTTTAATCATCGCACTAAACAGAAAATACTCTGCTTTTCCAAAATACATGTAATATAACGCCAAATAAGCTAATCGCAGTAATAACAAGTGGTATACTATTTACCTATGAAGCAAGTATCCAAATTATAAAAATCTTTTTATTTTAAACAACACATAATTGCACCATTGATATTTCAAAACAAATATTATATTTTTTATCCTTCAACGATAGAAGTTTGCGACAACCAGATTTAGAATTTCTTTATTTTCGCCGATACTCAAGATTAGAAACGGGGAAAAATTGCCAGTGCGAATGTTAATTTATTAAAATCATTTATATTATTGTTAGTCCTTATTTCTGTTTCCCCTCTTCTACAATTAAGAAGCCCATTCATCGTGCAAATTCAATTTCCACATACCTTCATCACCAAGTTCCAATAGCCGTAATAGCTTAGCATAGAAGCCTCAGAAATCATAACAAAAGATACTTAATCTCCTAATGACGAAACGAACTAGATACCAAGTGAATCAACCGAATCTATGTGTATATATAGAACTAAGAGTGCGACAAGTATCAAGGAGGAATTGAATTGTCGGAAACCATAGAAGATACGCTATCTCCATACCCTGCAGCTAAAGAGGGAGAGTGGGTTACATACCGTTCGAGCAAAGCTTGGGAATTGACCGGTCCGGATGTCACATTTTGTCTGTGCGGCATGTTCTCACCCTTGTTGTTGGGGTTTCGTGCCCCGTTTGTACTAGACACACGCGTACACACGCACGTGTACCAAACGCATGCGGCCCTTTCCCTTCCTCCGTAAAGCTGTTCCATCCTTCAGTCAGTGTTCCCTGTCCCTTCGTCCTAACAGTGACCCTCGTGTTTCTTTCTCTACAGCTATTCTCTTCCCTCTCTCGATAGAGAATGATTTGTCTCTTTGCGGCTTCTGAAGCAACTTCGGCTATGACTTCATTCTCGTATGATTGCCATTCGTCACCCCTAGCTATTGTTCATAGGGAGAAACGTTGAGTAGGGATGAAGGGATGCCGCACATCTTTGTTATCGAAAGTAGCGGAAAGATTACAAGATTCGGAGCTTCATTGAATCGGATTTTGGTGCACTTTGCTGTTGTGTAAATTATGTTGCTGTTCGAGGATCTATAATGCATCATTGAGTTCTGCGGTTTCTTGATCGAATTTTGTGACTAGCTTTTTCATAAGTAATGCAATGTTATTTGTTTCTATAGTTCTTGAGCTTTAAAGCTATGATCATTTCGGGTAGGCCCTGCTGTTTTCGTTATATTTGAAATCACTGAGATTATGATGTATTTATTACATAGCATAAATTTGCAAGTGATAAGGACGATTTAAACTTGAGCACAATGATGGCTACTCTGAGCTTCTTTAACACGTTGAATGCCAGGGGAGTCATCGGTGACAGGCGCCATTCAATTCCATGGAATTTCACATAACTTGTAAATTGAAATAGTTACAAATTTTTTTATACGTTCGATATTTCAATATTGGCATTAAAAAGGCCAAGTCCTGCGAACTCTATATGTATATAGTTAAGTTTCAAAACTTGCTGCTTTGCAAAGATGTAATTTTAATAGTATTAGGTTATAACATATGAAATGTCCGATTTTGGTTCCTCATTATTTTAAATTCCGTTCTGCCCAAAATGATTAAAATATTTATGGACATTTTACATCGATCGTTAAGAGCAGGGTTTCTTTTGTCAGATCCGATCTTTATTTGTTTTGCATATGCAATTAACTTTACAATTTTGTGCTTCAATTTAGAATATGAATCTACTCGATTTTCGCGTACTTTTCTTGTACGAATGGAAAAGTGATAACAACGCATCCGCAGCTGCTCGAAATATCAACGCTGCATTTGACAATGATGCAGTCGATGAGAGTACAGTTCGTCAATGGTATCAAAAATTCAAAGCTGGAAATAAAAATCTTGAAATGAACCTCGTGGAAGGCCAGAGCTGTGCATTAACCACGATCATTTGAAGCTTGCAGTTGAAAAAAATCCTCGAACAGCGGTCAGAGGACTTGACCAAGAATTTAACGTAAGTGCTATGACGATTTCACACAACTTGAATTTAATCGGCAAGAAAAAAAAGTTGGATAAGTGCGTGACACATGAATTGAATGATTGGCAAAAGTTTCATCGTTACGAAATATGCAATTTTTTACTGATTCGAAACCAAAATTAGATTATGAAACATTGCTTCATATTCCTTACTCCCCGAATCTATCACCGACGGATTTTCATTTTTTTAGACATTTAAATCATTTTCTCAATGAAAAAAACTTTAGAAATCAAGCAAACATTGAAGACACAGTTCGAGAATTTATGAACACCAGAACACCTGATATTTATTAAAAAGGGATTAAAAAACTAGAAACTTGTTGGAAAAAGTGTGTAGAAACCAATGATTGTTATTTCGATTAAAAATATTTATTAGTAAAAAAGTTATAGATTTACGGAAGTCGTCATATTTCGCATCCCTACTTTTTTACAAACGCCCACCAAACTTATAAAGACGTGGTACAATAGATATTTCACATACATCTTGTAACATACAAGTTACTTGACTGATCATCTCTGCCGTTTCATCCTTCTATGTTCAAAGTCTTTATTTAATATATTACAGCGTAACATATTTCACGTGCCTAAATCTAGTGTAAATAGAAAAAGTTTCACTTCGATAAAAATGATGAAACTAAAGAAACACCGGTAGCGTTCAAAGTGTTAATTATCATATACCAGTTCAATAGAATTTATTGCATATAATGTTGCTTAGTAATCTCAATTGCTGTTAAGCTATGTTTCTTAAAAATGAAACGTGTTCATTTTGTTAAACTGAATTATAGAATAATAAGTAGTATATCAGTTTTTGTTTCTCTTTGTTCAATCCTGTTCAATCATTTGGATCTGGGAACAACATGCCAGTGCTGATGATGGTTACAATTAAAATGTATACTGCGGAATTGATATATTGAATGTTAAAATGTGACAATACTTATACAGCTAATGCTTATGCATGAGTATACAAAGGTGCATTATTAGTTTTGTGTCATATACAATAGTTTATTTAGTTGCAGCGATGTGCTATGAACTACTAGTGTTATAGAGATAATAATAGTAGATTTTATTAAGAGAACGTTAAGCAGGAGAGTAACATTAAAAGTTTCACAAATGGTGAAGGCAAATTTGAATTTTCTTCGTATCACTTCCAAAGTATTTTGTGTAAGTGATATCCATGTTAATAATTTAGTTCACTTGATACTTATATCGAACCAAAACATTTCGGCAATAGCGCATAGTATATAAATGAAGTATTTCAGGCTATTCGTGTGACAATATAATTACCAAAAAATGTATCAACAATATCTAAATAAAATCGGCACGAGAGATCGTCTCAAATGAAGATAAGCTTCCCTTTAACCTATTATCTTCTACGATCCCCATTTGGGGATCTATTCATTTTCTAAGCCTTTTAGTATTCAATTTAGATATTTGACGTGTTTCTGAGATTAAATGTGTTTAACACTAGGTTTACGGAAACTGCCAAATTAACGGATTGCTACCTTTTTAGAAACGCCTTCCAAACTTATACAAATTACTTAATTATTGACCTTCTTTGCAGCCTGATCCAATTATTTCCAAAGCCCTTATTTAATATACTGCGGTGTAACAGACATTTACGTCCGTAAATCTAGTGTTAAAACAGTCTGTTTTAATTGTACTCTTAAACAGTCATTTTCGTGATTTATTTTTATTTTTACACTATGGTAGTACTTCTTCCGGAAACAATCAAACCAAGAAAAATTTGGCAGGAAATAGGTTAACCGTCTAAAGTCAAATAATCCCTTCCAACTACCCATATTTCCATTTACATTACGCTGATAAAAATCACAATAAAAAAATTGACATTCTTCCAAAGAACAAACGTCATTGTTTATATTTTCCTCTCTTTACACGTCACAGAAAACTTGGAGAATTTCACTTTAACATAAAAACCTGAAGTGCCGGCCTGATTTTCTCAGCTAAGGCTTTGTGGAACAGCTGTTTCTCCGGTTGTCGCGCCTCGTTACCGACCTTTTTTCTCCACCCTGAAACAAGAAGCTGGCATCAGGACGTCGTTATAACGCGAAGCGTCCACTTTTCCACCCTCCTGCCTTCGTTCTTCCCTCCACCGTGATTCTCTCTGTCTCTACTTCTTTCTGTCCTCCTGTCTCCCTTTCTACGTCGCCCGTAGCTCTTGTGTGCTACAAATAAAGCTCTCCTGGAAACAAACAGGGTGGTGAGCTGGACCTCGCCTGGACAAATTGACACCCCTCCGAGACACAGACGAGGATACAATCGGAACACCGTGCACTCACCTATTTTCTCGATTCAAACATATTGATCTAGTTTTCTCTCTAGTTTAAGGGCCGAATGATGTGTCCTGCAAACTCCTGGTCTACCTTTGTGCTCTACGTGTAAATAAAATATACGAACAATAGGCTTTTAACACTAGATTTACAGAGCCAATTTGGCTCATTCAAAATTTGATTACTGTATATATATAATATATTGGTTGATTAATTTTTTAATAATAAATCTTTCATTTAAATTGATTTGAAACTATTTTCATTGCAAAAAACTTCAATTTTCTTCTATGATTCAAATGGACTCACTTCAGAAAAATAGGTATGTCAACATCCGTAAATCTAGTGTTAATACTAAAACTATCAACGGTTAATTCGATATGGTTACATATATGAAAAAAATACGATAGATGAGAAGAAATGAAAAAGGAACCAGAACATGATGGATTTATTTGCTTGAAGTTTACAAGATAGAGGGAGAAAATTGAAAACGAAATCGCGTTAGAAATTTCAGGAATATTGAGAAAAATTATTGGATATGCCTTAGTGGATATCTTGATAGATTTAATGTTAATGGTTATGGTATTCGAGGAAATGTATTTTTAGAGATTGTGCATAAACAGGGTGTCTTCATCTATTATTATTGAATTTTGAGTGTTTCTAAATTCCATTCAACGAAAAGATCAACTTACTGGTACCCAACAAGAAGTTACATATATTATAATAATTATTACCTCTTCCTGAGTATTCAAATGAAAGATTCGCCAATATTCTTGAATGTTTGGTAATTGTTATTATCACTGTTAATATGGAAAATGAAATTGTCCAATCGATACAATAGTTCCATTTTCTTAAAATCAAAAACACTTTGCCGTCGGCACATTTTTCTTTATGCCATTCAAAAGAGTACCAAGGGATTCCACATCGAATAATCACAATTTCATTACAACTGATATTCACTTCTAAGGGCAAACCTGCACAATCCATTTTACACGGTTTTTAAAAATATTTATCCTATGAATTCCGAAGATAATTCATACTTTTCAAATCCTTATTTTACGATTCAATGACCGAAGATATTCACACGGAACATTGATGCAAAATTATAGGAAAGAAGTCTCCAACTGCACAAAACGCATGTTCTTCGCCATTGCAGATACCGCCGACTGAGAATGGTATAATGTACATTTATAAAGTGGCAGTCACGTGGCGGACAGTGATATAATATCAGTCTTGTATCCCAGCACGATTCGCCACGTGTCGCACGACGTGAGTACTGTAACAGTGCTCTCGTTTTATTACAATACGCACACCCTTCTCTCTACCCCTGGTGATCATAATCGCATTTGGCTTCTGCCATTCACACCGAAATCACGTTTGAACACAAGTCACATCATTATATGCTTGTTTCTGTATAGTGAACCATTACTGGTTGCATAAAGTATGTTATGTTGAAAGTACGAGAATCAAACACCGTATTTTTTGATAGATAACGCGCACCTATTGTATTACACGCACTTCTATCTTTTCGGCATTCTTTTTTTTCTTAGTTCAAATCCCAGCATAGTTTTATTATTGAATTTGACATCCTTCATGTCGCTTTCTAATATACAGGGTGTCCCAGCTAATTTGGACATCTTGAATATTTCGATACTGTGGCATGTAGCAAAAAATGTTTCACAGGGAACTTAAATGGTATCGAGTGGGGCATAATCTGGTGTCATTAATTTTTCCGTGGGTGGACGCATCAAGGACATATAAAGGTCAACTTTGTTTTTTTAAATGGAATGAGGTACTTTTTTATGCATCAAGCGATGCAGTTAAATATTCTTTATAACAAAGTACTGACCTATGTATACCGAAAAGCTAATAGTTTAGGAGATATTTCAATATAAATAATCTAAATACAAAGCATCAATCCCACCGCATTATGACGTGAGCTTTGTTTGTCTGTTAATCTGTCTGTCACCTGATTTGACGCCGCTCGACTTCTTCTTATGGGGCTATTTAAGTTAGTTCTATGCAAATATTTCTTTCGACCAATTTTTTTTTAATTTTGGATATCCATGCAGTATTATATTCCAAAACAATTTGCGAAAGATCAATGAAATTAACCACATAGTTTATGAGAAAATTATTTTCAAACTAAATTATTTTTACACGAATCTTATAGGGACAGCCAATTTTACATGCCTTGGAATGCAGGTTTTTATTTTTTTTAACCGAAACGAGTCGACAAAAATCTTTATAAAAATAGTAGTGGCCTAATCAATTCATTTAGAACCCGATGTAATTTTTCTATCATTATTTACCACGTACTTATGAAGAAAACTTCTATTAAAAGTTGAAAAAAATCTATGAAACGCATGCCTTCACACAAACCATACTTCATGCTACTTGAGATTACTTTTGGATGTTCGGCTTCTCCACTAGAATGAGTTAAATTTCTGATTTGTTTTTTTAGTTTCCCTTTATTGAGAATCTCCACTGCTTTCAAATTTATTTCGAGAGTTTTTTTTTCACAAATTTGTAATTTGTCGTTTTCAAAAAAACGTCTCAACTCTAACAACTGTCAAATTCACATTTGTATTTATAGGTTAGAGTAGGTTGAATGATGAGATGATGCCACGATGTATTTGTCATAGTGTACGTCAAAAAATTCTCCTATGTACACACCTTTTTATGTGTAGTAGGTACCGTATCGACAAAAGTTTGATTTAAAATAGATAAATTAGAATTATTTCGCATATTTAAACAATTATTTTTCTCTTTATAAACATTTACTATGATGATTATAATAGAATAGTAGAAGTACTTTTACCAATTTTTGTGAAAAAATGATATAAAAAAAATTAAAATCTGAAAACATAAAAATAATTTTTTTGTTCTGAATATGCATAGAACTACCTTAAAGGATAAAACGCGAAAGTTTCAACTGAAGTGAGTGATATGAAGCAGCACATTATCGATGATTGTGGCAAAATATCAGCCGATATATTAAATAACGTAGGTCAGACCTTACTTCATCGATTTCAAACATGCTGCGATGCAAATGGTCGTTATATTGATCTTTACCTGTAAATAAACGCTAATGATATTACGAATTTTAGAATTACTTAAATTGAAATATCTCCTAAACTATTAGCTTTTCAGCATAAATATGTCCGTACTTTTGTATAAATAATGCCTAGCTGCATCGATTGATGCATAAAAAAAGTACCTCATTCCATTTAAAAAAACAAAGTTGACCTTCATATGTCCTTGACGCGTCCACCTACGGAAAAACTAATGACACCAGATTATGCCCCACTCGATACCATTTAAGTTTCCTGTGAAACATTTTTTGCTACATACCACAATACCGAAATATTCAAGATGTTAAAATTAGCTGGGACATCGTGTATAACGCGCAGATTCTTATTTTATCAAATTTTACCTTTTTTGTGTAGATAACGCGCGCGTTATCTATTGAAAAATACGATAATTGAAAGACCTGCTCATTTTTTTTTGTTAGTAAGATCTTCCACCTATCCATTTTGATTTGTTTTCCATCAAACTTTACAACTCAGTAATATGTAGCAGATAACGGGTCATTAACACGTTGATTGCCATGGGGGTAACCGCTAACGCGCCATTTGAATTCAATGAAATTTCATATGACTTTTAACCCATTTAATGCCAGGAAAACTAAGCAAATATTACCTTGCGTGTTAAAATTTGAGGAAACGACAGAAACGCTTGGAACATTAATTTATTGAATCAAAAATATAGTATCGACATTTATAATGATACGAAGAGCATTTTTGTTCCAAAATTACTATACACACTTGGCCATTATTGCTAACTTATTAATTCCAACTTATAGCGCAACCACGAGATATCTCGTAGTTGGCAATGAATGGGTTAAACTGTAATATTTACGAATTTTCTAAGACATTCAATATTTAAGTATGGGCGTTCTAAAGATACAGTTCTGCTGAATATAGGTATATTTTTGTCTTTAAAGTTGCTACTTTACAAATATCTGATTTTAACAGGGAAAGTTTTACTTCATGAAAAATAATGAAACTAGCGAAATACCGGTGACGTGTAACGTGTTATTCTCGTATATTTGATCACAATGAATAGGTATGTTGATATTTTAAATCATACACAATAATATAACGGAATGAAAGAAACTGTTATTGTATATTTACGGTGGTTGAAGTCATTTATTCAAACATCATTTAGGATGATGATTAGATCTTTATCTCAACGCATGATGGGATCTATATTATTATTGTTATCATTGATTCACGTTATTAAGAAATATTATCATTTCATGACGGACCTACTGTTTTCGGTGACTTCCGAACTACCGAAGCTTTGATATACCTATCAGAATGGGAAGATATCCCAGAAGGGATGAGAGATATTAACTCTAAATGCCCCGAGACTTTTGTGAAGCTATTCTTATTACCTAGGTCAATCATTTGACTGCTTGCGAAAATAACGATCATATTCTTCCGAAAGATATACGAGACAATTTGATATTAAAAAGAACGCAGAAAATGGCCTTTATTTAATAATGGAAAAAATTACTTCTCACTTCATTGAATCGATCATTTGATCGCTCATGATACGATTAGTGTTAACTCGAGCTCACTGTTTGCGAATACTTACAATTAGTCTTATCCACCGTAGCCCTGGAAATTACTATTTTAACCCTTTGCGCTCCGAATTATTTTACTAACTATCCGTCAGATAAGCAAATATAGTCTCTGAAAATTGTCTCCTGATAATTATTCATTTTTTACATTATACTAAAAAGATTTGTAATTACCTCGGGATATTTATGTTAAGATGCAAAATTATTGTTGATTTTGAAAAGTCAATAATTAATAGATAAAACGTTAAGTAGCACAGGAAGCTGTGTCGAGTGTAGCTCGACATAGGAGTGCAAAGGGTTAAATGGGTTAACAACCACCGGGACTACAATATATTAAATTGTAACATAGAATAAATTTTGCAAAGATAACAGGGAATTTGTACTCAAATTCTATGATTGCGAGTCAGAGCCTTTACCCCCATACCCAACACAGCCACACGATTTACTCTTTGGAATGTCTGAAATGATTTTCGAACTTGTACCTATGATATATTGAGTATCTAAAACATTAGGAAACATTTGTGATAGGGAAAAGGGGCATCTTCTGGCTCTAACAAGGAAACATTCCGACGTGTAAATCACCGATTTTTATGAAATTTTAGTATGATATAGATCTCGTTATAATATTTGACACGTAATTTTTTTTTATCAGCAACCGTCCACATTAAAGGAGTCAAAACCACCCTCAAAGTTGGGGTCCCGAAAATTATTTATCGGACATCTCGAAAACTGTTAGAGATACGAAAATTTCGTCCAGAGTGAAAATTAATGCCTTCGAAACTTGAATCCAATGGTATAATCATTCTTTTAAAAAATCCATTTGTTTAAATAATATGCTAAAAAATACTTCTTTTTAAATCGTTTTGTCTGTTAAATTTCAATTAATTTTCTTGAATATTTATCTGTGAATACTATTATATATATCGGAACACAAAATACGGATAAATTGGAAATTTAATAATTTTGTTATAAAAAAAGGTGATGTATTTTCAATTCTTACGCTTGCGTACTTGTCAAGTTATTCCATCGTATATACATGTATGATTGCTCTGAAAGATCAGATTTTATTGTCAGACACACATCTTGTTTTTATATAAATTTAAAAAATATGATTGATTAATTAAAAGTTCGAATTAATTATTGCAAATATGGTATTCATTGTTATTTGTATAACAAATATTTTCTTACACCACAAGCATTCTAAAGCAACAATTTAATTAATTAACGCAGTTGATGTTCGCAAATTGTAAATATATAAAGCACACCACCTCAGAATTGTTCAATTTTACAGGTCTGTCGGCTGCAAATCACCAATTCCTATGAAACTATAGTATAATATGGTTTTTGTGAAAATATTTGATATCTACTTTGTTTTATCGGCAATCGTCCACGTTAAAGGGGTAAAAACCGCCCCCAAAGTTGGGGTAAAGAAAACTATTTTATTGAATATCTCCGAAACTATTAAAGATACGAAAATTTTTTACAGAGCGAAAATTAACGCATTTTGACCACGAATCCAATGATATAAACATTTTTTTTAAAGGCCGATTTGTTTAAACAATATGATAAAAAATACTTTTTTTTCAACTTTGCGGGTTGTTTTCACTCCGTTAACGTGGACGGTTGTCAACAAAAAAAAATACGTGTCAAATATTTTTACGAGATATATATCATACTAAAATTCCATCAAAATCGGTGATTTACACCTCGGGATGTTCCCTTGTAAGTAGAGACTACTCTTTCAAACCTTCTCCTAGAGCAGTTTGAAGTGGTAAAATAAAAATTTCTTGAACTGAACGTTGTTTTGTTAAAGAGACTTTTGTATATAATTGAATAAGTTTTATCCATACTGTAGGATTGCGAGAACGTGAAGGGATGAGTATAAGAGCATTGTGGTGAGTAATTTTTGTCATAACAGCGAGAAGAGTATAACTTCAACGTTACAGCAAACAGACAGTGTTTTTCAAATAGCGAACAGCCTACTTGAGTGTAAAAGTGACTTCTAATAGCGTAGTATAGTTTTTCTGCATTTAGTGTATTTCTTTTTGTTATATTCTTTATATTTTAATAAATAAGTTATTGTTGTTGTTGTATTACCTAAATAATAACTTCACACATCTTTTAGGAACTCGCTCGGGATCCTACAATACTTCTAAATTTTTAAAAATGAAAAGGTGCTCACGTAGACATAATAAATTATGAAATATCTACCAAGAAATAACACACACTCTTCTCAAAATTTTTAAAAAATCTATATAAATTAAACATTATATCACAAAGAATCATGCATATTGGTACACGTCAATCTTCGCTGTAGTCGTATATTATATTTGCAGTAAAGAGAACAGAGGTACGGCGATGGCAGGGCAAAGGAGCATACAGTTTCGAGGCTATTTCGGAAATAGCCCTGTAGAAAGTGGTCAAACTTTAAGTCATCGTTTACGCAGGGACGTGTATACGTTGAAAAGAGAAATAAGAAAACCGTCTAGGTGAAAGTGTACGACACCCCTAGACAGTAAGCTTGAACCGCACGAAATTGACCCATAAATCCGTGCCCTATGATTTACTGTCCTCACAAATAGACGGACCGAAGGAATATTCGACGCGAATATTCGGTCGATTTCCAATGCGGCCGCAGATTTCCAAAACATCGTAGAACCACGACGCTATTGCAGAATTCATTCGGATGTATTACCGAGTTACCGCCGATTTTTATGGCTATCTACGATGGTTACCATAAATTTTCGTAAATTTTACCGAACTTGAGAAGGGACCTTTGTACTTTACTCCATCGAATCTATATTGAATTTTGCGAAAATGAACAATAAATTAAATTAATATCTATATCTTTATAATTCGAAATTATATGTCTACTGTAAAATTGACATATAGCATCGTAGCTTAGAAAATGTTAATAATACTATTTTTAATAATAAATAAATTTTATTGAAAGTATTTTATTGTAAAAATTGAGTGATATTCGTGATGGACGTTTGAAAGTTCATAAAATTAAAAAGATTGTAACAGAGAATGAAAACATTGGTCATTTCTATTGGATAGAAATAAAGGTCATACGTAATCGAAGTTTTATTAACCCTTAACGGTCGTAAGTCACCTCTCACGTGACAACAATACTTTGGCGAGGCGGTCGTACGTCACGTGGGAGGTGACAGGTCGAACTCTGTCGAAATTCGTTGTCTATAAAATTCGGCGCGATTATCTTGTCAGTTAAACACCAGCAACGGAGCAATAAAGATCTCCGTTAACATGTCAATGCCTCCTGTAGTCAATTTTTAATATATTAGGCTCAAAAAATGAACGAAGAAATTTGTATAAAATTCAATAGCGATAGTGCCGTGGAAGAAGAAAAACAACAGTATAGTTCTGTGAAAAGTGTAAGAAAAACTATTCCTTTATGTTTTAAGAAGATATCAAAGTTTAAAAACTTACAAAGAATTATTTGAAACTCGACGATAATGCTCTTTCAAAAAATAAATAACTTCCATAAAAAATGTTGTTCTTACAATTAGAACACTGAAACTTTTGAGCATATGTACCAAAACCAACTGTAACCTAGTGGAGAATCATGTAGAACAAGCTAGCGACCGATAAGGGTTCATATAGGAAAACATGCTTCTATAAACTGCGAAATAATCATATCTCATAATTAGACCGTCGATAGTTGAACAAATTTCAATTTTTCCGAACAGACCTAAAACAATAGAACCCAAGCAGGTTGTTTCATTTGCTAATTTCAAATACTGCACGAATTTGGTTATATTACATACATTCTGTACGATTTAGTTGCCTGAAATTCAAGAATGCTCCATTTCATTTTCTAAACACCATAACACCTATCTTCATCATCATAACACCATCTCACCTAACACAAATTGCATCCAAGCTGAAAGCTCGACCGATTACCCTGTCCAAGATCATTTTGAAACTCGGCATTCCCAAGGCACGTAATTTATAATAAAGATTCTGTATGGCCAGCCAAAAAGCATTAGCGTTATTTTTCACAAAAGTTCTTCGGATTAATCCATCCCATGTATATTTGGGGGCTTCTGTTCCACATATTCTAGCAGTCTGAAAGGGTCGCCGATGGAAGATCCCACGACCACCCGAACGGGGCCCGCATCTTGACATCCGCCGGTACACCATTTAGCAATAATTTACTCGGCATCTCGCCACAGAAATACCATCGAAAATTTCAGAACGGCGTGGTCGTTGACACCAGAAACGACCTACAGATCCCACGGGTATATTGTTGTCCAATGACACGTCTGTATTTACACGTCGTATACCGAAATTGCGCGCCTCGCCGATGTAAATACGCCCGTATGAGCACCGAAGGAGAAGGATAATACTGTGATAAGTGTCTTTTTCTTTTGGCACTGTTCCTATAACAGGATTTCTTTGATTCATCATCAACGAATACATTGAGAACGATGAGGCTCTCTTTAAGCTCCCTTGCGATGCACTTGAACAAAGATTTGTAATTCATAATAGTATTTCCATTCGTGTGGAGAATGATTAACACTAGAACTACCGGCGTCAAATCCAACATATTTTAATAAATTAAATAAGTACTTTGAAAAAGGAGGAATCAAGCGGCGGAAAATTTGATTGATTGGGTGATTTATGTTTATTGATACAGACGTAGAATATTTATTCTATGACTCTTATATAAACTTGGAGGATTTTTTTTTAAATTGTGTACCAGTCATTTTGACTGGTTTGGTAGTTCTAGTGTTAATGAATTGTTCCTTAACACTGGAACTACCAAGCAAGTCAAAACGAGTCGTTCTAGAATTATAATATATTCATCCTCCGATTCCCAGATTACTCTTTTTTTTATACTTAAGATTTTTATTTCTGCCTGTATTTATTTAAAATTATATAAAATAAATATTTCTAATTGACATAAAATAATATTGTAATAATATAATATTGATTTACTAATTCTTCGTATCTATATCACTATTTGATGTTAATATGAAATTATCCAGTTTTGGAGAGAAGTAAAATAAGCAACATAACATTGTAAATTTCGACACGTTAAATAGAATAAATGTAGCCACCAGTGGCCACTGACCCCGCAACCTGCCTATGGAAATTGGACTTATAAAACTTTCATAATGAATGGCTATGCAATTTCTTTTAGCGGACAATTTTTAATTGAACGAAGCATTAGCGTTTTTTAACATAGTAACACTAGATTTACGGATGTTGGTATACCTATTTTTCTGAAGTGAGCCAATTTGACACATACAAGAAAATTGAAGTATTTTGCAAAGAAAATAATTTCAAATCAATTTAAATGAAAGATTTATTATTTAAAAAATTAATAAACCAATATATTATATATTTATATAGTAATCAAATTTTGAATGAGCCAAATTTGCTCCGTAAATCTAGTGTTAAATATTACCTAGTGAAAAATAAAAAGTTTGCACTAAATTAAGCATAAATTGCTTGATACTTCATTTTTTTAAATGGACTTAAACCACTTTCAAAATAAACAGTCCAAATGTTTATAATTGATAATAGTAACTTATCGCGTTGCGGGTGCGAAATAAAGAATAATTAAAGAATTAGGTTGCATTATTACTAAAAGAAATTACATTAATTAATTTACTTTTTGTTTTAAGAACAAAGAAAGTAGTTATAATACAGTTTTTTGGATCAAAATAATAATAACAATTTGTTTCATAACTATATCTAACTATTCCACACATTTTTATGTATACATACCCAAAGTTAAATTATTTCAACATCCCCACACAAAATATAAAGTAATTCTGTTTTATGTCCCATCAACTAAATAATTACATAATGTTCGTAAGCAACGAAATAAATCTACTTTCATAAGAATTAGACATAAACCAAGAATGTAAATGAACAACACAATACTAAAATGATTCAATAAGATATGCTACGACCAGAGATCAATTTTCACCGTTCAACTGCATCTCCTCCATTATCTCTAAAGAAATTCTTTTCTTCAACTTCCTTCTCTAGTTTCATCCCCCGTAAGTATTAAACCGTTTGCACCGATGAAAAAGCCACATCCATCTCCACGTTCGCAACACAAATACACAATTCGAGCTTTCAGAAAATCTTAGAGTTGGAAATTTATCAATCGCGTCTTACGAGGTTCGAAAGTCGTTCCCAGGCTTGGTGGAGTTTTCCGACAGAAGAAGGGTAAGAAAAAGGTGTTATTCAAGGTGGGAGACATTGACGAATATGTCGTTCGCCGTCTATTAAAACGGAGCACCTGAAAAATCGTAGGATTAGTTTCTAACCCCCTTGAGAATTCGAAACGCTCTTTTCTGTCCTTTCATTCTAAGTTCTTTTTACCCGCGACAACTTTTTTTTTGTTATCGCCATATAACTGCTTGGCACGATATACATTGTTACAAACTAGAAGAAGTAGAATATTATTGTAAATTTGTTTCTTTTTTTATCAAATACTTATTTAAATTCTCGTATTATTTATTGTACAGGGTGCATCAAAAGTTGCTGGATCAATTTAACTATAATAACTTTCTTGCTGTTAAGTGTTCCAAAATAATGAAAGAACAAAGGAGTGACATAGTCTATAAAATGAATTAACAAATAGTTTCCGAGAAGTGTATTTATGTTGTTTATAAAATAATAAACGTATATTTTTAATAAATAAAAAAGTTGTTCCGTTTTTCAGTAAGTCATGGTAAATAATATAAATTGACTACTCGAAATATCTGTGAAAACTTTTTTAGTTTTTAATAATGAAGTTACTCACTTTTTCACTCAATTTAATCAATTTAAAAAGTTTGAAATTCAGCAACGTTTCCACCTTTTTCTTCCCTTCACTACAATGTCTTCTAACACGCATAGTTACCACTATCAGGAAATACAAAGGAACAGCTATCGTTTTAGAATTCAAAAAATTCAAAATTTCCTATAAGTACTTATTTTGCAGTTCATTAACCCCTCGCTGTACCATTTTTTTCGTGATTGAATGCGCAATATCTCTAAATTAATTGCTGAAACAACAATTTATCCCTAATTTCGGATACAACATATGACTTAACGCAATATTGAATAGCATAGAATTAATTTTATTTCGTGGTGTGCAACTGATATTTTTAATTTAATAATTTTTCGAATCAAAATTCACTTCAAAATTGACTATTACACTTATCGCATCACGAATGTCACTCGTTATTGTACGGCAAAGGGTTAACACTTAAATCCCGATAGGTAATACATCAGAAACATCGTAAACTTTGTCATTCCTCCGACAACCAAGGGAAAGGGGAGAAACTTAAGGAGGGAAAACACAGACTTTTCTATCCAAATTCCCTTTCTGACCTGATTCGTAACAAATTGTGTTCAGCTACCGGAATTTTTTCGGCTTGACGACCGAGTAACCCGGATACTTCACGGGTGCTCAGTTTCTCCATTATCCTTTCAGTTCCCTTCCTAGTTTCTCCCTTCTCTCCGCAGACATCGTAGGCCTGGTGCGGAGAACCGAAAATTGGCTACCGGATTTTTCCAATTCGGCTTTCTAACATGATTTACGAATTGCCGGAGTTCATGCTGACTACATAGAGTTTCCAGGTCAGTACGAACAAGAAAAGACAAGAGAAACGAAGGTGTCGACGGAGTGGTCAAAGAGAGACGACAGAAGAAGAGAAGCTCTTGGAAATACCTCGAACCCAAGGAAGATCGAAGTCTCTCGGAGTGATGACTTCTCCTCCAACGCGTTTCTCCTTACCTAATGGCAGAGATCCTCGAGGCACAAGCCACCCCATCGAGGCTTGCCACAACAATTTCTCTGTTCACGATGTAGGTTACCAAGGCGATGCTTTCAGGGACCTTTTAGCCCAGTGCTTTACTGTCCCATAATAAATCAATTGCTACCGGCTGGTCAAGGCTGCACATTCGCCTTCCGTTTCCTCGAGGAAACATTCGAAAGTTCGTTTCTGTTGAGAACGGATATTACTTATCTTTTTCATCTTGTATTAGTGAAACGCACTGTATTTACTTGTGGCAGAGCATTATCGCTAGTGAGGAAAATTTGTTTGATGAATCTTTTCGTTCTGCGTTAGAAATACTAACGGGGTAGTTTGCTACTGTTTTTTTAATTGTTTCACAGTTTTTAAATAAATCACTGAATCGTATTAAGAAGAAGTATTTAACATACACTAACAATGAGATTCAAAATTCTGTGTATATTTTTTTGACTGTAATGAATACTTTATGAAAAGTATGAAACTATTAACACACTGGATTTGGTTTATTCGCAGGAAAAGGAAAGTAAATTATTATTAAACGGGATATGTTACACTTGAAAGAAGTGTGCAGTTTGCTTGCACTAGAATGTTGCTAAATATTTGCAATTGTGGATTTTGGGCTTAAAAATTGACAGTGTATTTGCTCGCTTATTCTGTCTTAATTTTAAGACTCTATTATTACCTTCGTCGTTTTTTCTGCCAATTAACTAATTGTAAATGATCAAGAATTTTTATTGCGATGAGAAGGAACATATGGATATTTTAGCAAATTAACAAATCTTATTCATTGTACAAATCGTGCACTATGAAACGAACACTAGTGATACCTAAATTGAGTAACCGAAAGCAACAAATGTTTGCCCATAAAAATAGCAATTTTTCCCATAACTAAAAGTACTACCATAATACATCGAAGTAAAATGTCCCCATATTTAATACATTATGTAACTAAATTGGTAAGTACCTTAGTTGTTATTCACCTTACCGAAACTTTAATCAAAGGTGCCTTCGTTTAAGTTATAGTTAACTCGTGACAGAAAATTTCAAAAAAGATTATCAAATCCTTTTGCAAATGCGTCTCTACCTTTAACTTTATCTTATAACTCTAACTCATTGTCAGTCAGCAAATTCAAAATTAACCTTTCCATATGAAAATATCACGAAAAGTAAAAAAAAATTAATCCATCCCCATAAATCTTCGCTATTCTCTTCGTATTGCCATAAATCGCATTAATTTTTTCGACCCGTAAAAAGTAAGGTGGATCCCAACATATTTTTCGGAGGGAAATCGTAAGGCAAGCCTAATCAGAGAAATCCCATAAATCAACCCGAGACGCCAATTTTTCGAAGTTTTGTGGTAGTCCAGGACCCATCGTATAACTTTTATAGGGGGCCACAAAGTGGCTACCGTGTCTCTTTCCGTCACCGTTTCTCCTCTTTTCTTCTTCTCGCTTTCCCATACTTCCGTCGAATTCTCGAAACCCTGAAAACTTTTACGGCTGTGCATGCGGTAAGCCAAGGCTCGTTTCAGTAGTCACCGCAGTTTCTTCCACGGGGACGGAAAGATTTCCGAAATACTTCTGAAAATCTGAAAATATCTGAGACTGCAATAAACCATTTTCCTCTCTTCCTTTTTTTTTTAAGGTACTGTGTTTCCGCGTTTATAGTGGTTTGGTCTTTGTTTAAGTGACCACCGCTTGAAGTTACAGGACTCAAGGTTACCTTCGTACAAACGAACTTTCACGTTTTTTTTTTTTTTTTCAAAGCTTACCAGTTTATAAAAAATAAATGCAATTTTACGTGAAAACTGAACAGGCGGTTTCATTTTTATATGGTTTTATTTTATTTGACAATGAGGGATTAAAGCTAATCCTTATAGTTCACTTATCTTCTTTAACCCCTTGCCCTACAATAATGAGTGTCACTCGTGATGAGGTATACGGGATAAGAAATTTTCAAGTTTTCAAAATCTATTCAATTGAAGGTATTAATGAGACACGACGCGATAATATCAGGGGTACTGAAAAGTCATTAAAATTTTTTTTTTCTGGCGAAAAACATTTATTCATTAAAGAAATCTTAAATAATAATCAACAAAATAATTTCCATAATTTCCTAACACTTTTTGCAAGCGTAAAGGTAGTTGTTCGATTCCCTTTTTAAAAAAGTCGTTCGATTTTTTGTTGAAAAACCTTTCCAATTACCTTTTCACTTCTCCAATTTTAATTACTTTTCGGTACCCCTAATATTACTTCCCCTAACATTAATATTAAATACGTTAACCATTTGCCGTCCGAGCTATCTCTGAAGTTATCTGTTAGCACCTTGGCGACACTTTTCTATTTGCTGTATTGTGCATTTCGATAGAAACGTTCAAGTAAACATATAAGTACTTATTTCTTAAAATGTCGAGGTGCAATAGGTGCATCCTCTATAATCACTAATAAATTCGAAGGTCCACTTACAATTAGAGGAGGCAACTGAATGATATGGTAAACTTACGGTGTCCCCTCAACTGGGACATCGAAGCGTAAAGGGTTAGATTATACGGCATATCAAGAATCATTGATAAATTTTTATTTTAGCAATGAAATTCTGAATTATAGCGGAAGCAGTCACGAAACAAATCGTAGGTTAAGGGGTTAAAATAGGTAACCAAGTACGAATTATGAAAGAAAACTATTTACAGAAAAATTACATTGTACTGAAAGTCAAATAAGATCGCGGAAGAATGTAATCAGTAAATTTTGAAAATCGGAAAATATTTTCAAATTAAGGATTACAAGATTACTGTAAAGCTTCATCTCGTTTCTCTGTTTAAAACTTGTGTTTATTCTATTACACGTACTGATCGATAATTTCTTCCATGTTGCTACTAATTTTTCACTCCCTCCTTTATAGAATTCTGCTTGATTTAAACTGATCAATTATTTTGTAGCATGTTGTACATCGTCATGGCGTGTTCATAAGTAAGTTACAGCAACATATGTCGGTTAATATATATATTTAAATCATTCATTTATATTGGTAATTTGATTAGTACATATAGGCTTGATTGACAAACTATCCAGTCTGTTAAAATAGATGATAATTTTACCATCTTCATGTAACAAATCCTAACATGGTTAGTACAACAATGCAATTTTTATACAAATTATGTTTGAAAAAAAAAGAAAACAGATTTCCTTCATCGTCTTAAATAATTCCACTAAACCATGTTTTGGAATCTACCCAATAGTTGTCCCAACATTTTTTTCTAAAAACAGTTGTCTCACATCAAATAGTTAATATAGATATTCTTCTGTGGTTAAATTGCCTAAACCCAACGATTAATATTAATCTTTATTTTTAAATAATGTTCCCACATTACAGAGGACATTACCCTTTGAGGGTGTCACATTACCAAAGAATTCACAACTTTTCGCCGCAAATAAATATAATTCTTATTTTTCATCATCCGGTAGATGCCCAGGGTGGAAGCATTGCGGTACGATTTATATATTAATTTATAAGTATATATAATATGCTTCTATCCGACTCGTCCAATAATAAGAATTGGTAACAAATAAATAAATAGTAAAAGGATAAAAGTGTATAAATAAACACAATAAATATAATAACAGAACTAGTAAAAGACATAAAATAGGATATAATAAAATAAACTAGGATAGGAAGATCGGGGTAGTAAAATGCACATTTCCACCATTACTTAGATTTAGTCTCGACAAAGCAGGAGCCATATATTAGAAGGGAAAAGACGCAATAGAACTACAATTTGCCAGGAAATGACGATTAACAACGGAGAGCAACGGTCCATATAAATATGCCGCAAAGTTCAAAAAGCTCCAACATTTGCAAAATTTCAATCCCAACAACCATGCCCAAAGCAATCGCTCCTACTTAACTCCTAAAAACTTTTCTATCATAGTCTGTGTAACAATGCTTCAAACGTACGTCAAAACGAAACACTACACGTCTATCAATAAGCTAAGTTTAGGTCGTTAAACTTTCACCGCTGTTTCGTGAAGAGAGTTGCGAGAAGGGGTACGCGTTATGGTGGCGCAGCACGGCGTTCCGTAGCGTGTCGTGCGCGCGTCGAAGGCACCCCCTGCGGACCGCTCACACCCCTGCCTCGCGAGAGGCCTTTGTCCGTTTCGGTACGAGTTTACGGCCCCGCTGGGCCGCAAAATTTACGGTGCTCTCTTAAAACCGATCCAAACACGTACCGGTCCATTTGGGACACGGCCCGCGAGGATGACGCGCCACGCGCTTTGCCTGCGACCCAACAGCCGGGCGGCTACTACCCTTAGACATCTCGATCCCCCAGCGCCTTTCCTTTGCCTCGTTCTTCTACCTTCTGCTCTTGCAATGTACATTTTCCCCACTTCTTACCTGCTAAACTCATTGTTGTCATTTTTTGTTTTTTTATTTGTATTTTTTTGGTGACAATTGCTAAGATTATTTCACCTGGGAGTTACAGTTTTAGGTGTGTGACAAGTGAAAGAGAGAGAAAGAGAGATATCAGTACGAGAGAAGTGCGAATGCAATCACGTGTATGATGAACGAATTAGGATGCTGAATCTATCGGATGATTAGCTTGACGAGTGAGGTGCGAAAGGTAAGTGTGAACGAGGTATATATGGAGAAACGAACGAGAGTCAGTTACGAAGTCCAGAGTCGATGTGTATGCGAAGTGGCGAACGAAAGTTTAAAAGAAAAGAACCTTGTATTATCTGTATTAAATTCATTTTGTTTTGTATATTATCATTTTTAACAACAGGTAGATTTGAACCACCGAAGGTATATTCAGTCTATTATATCGTAGTAATAGGAAGCTACAGGCTAGGAGATGAAATTAACTGCAAAGAATTAGCGAAAAGTGGCGTAATATCATTTGTCAACAATACTTTCATTGGAATTGCTTTGAAAGAATTAACCTTGATACTTATAATACTATTTTCTGCCATAATGTTTAGTTTCTTTGTATTACCCATTACATTTTCTCTTTTATTGTTAGTTATTTCTGCTGTTATCCTCTGTATGTATGTGTATGTTATAATTTTCGTAAGTTTTTTAACAAAAGCTATGCAAGTCAGTGAAGAAAATTCAAATATATCAAGATAAATATCTTTTTTACCGATTAATTTCATATATGTGCCCATAATTATGAAAGTGGTCTAACAATAAGTCATATATTTCTTGTTTCGAGATATTGAATGAATTGCATTTGAATGAATTAA
Source organism: Cerceris rybyensis (assembly GCA_910591515.1). Classification (NCBI taxonomy): domain Eukaryota; kingdom Metazoa; phylum Arthropoda; class Insecta; order Hymenoptera; family Crabronidae; genus Cerceris; species Cerceris rybyensis. Next base: position 1,773,885 of record OU342789.1, read on the forward strand.
AAAATATTTTTATATTATGCAACATTTTAATTTGGAATTTTATTAGTCTTTATTAATGGAAATTTATTATAGATATGAAATGTTTTTAAAGTTTGGATTACTTAGACCATTTTCAAAATTAACTGAATGTCCTATAAATGACTTAAAGTAATAAAAAACTACGAGTTTTATTAGAAACAATAATTTTAATGAAATAATTCATGGACATTTATTAATTATTTTTAAAAAGTAATCCGTTTTTATAATTTTAGGCTTTTCTCGTTACGAGTTTTTAAGATTCTTAAAACGTTCCTGAAAAACTGGAGGGTAGTAAACACATAATATCTTTATGTTTTTCTTCCGTCACTGGTCTAGTGGTGGTGTATAATGGAAGTAATTTAATATTTCCGTATATTTTTGGTCTCCCTCTTTTAGGTGAAAGATCCAAAACGTGCAATTTAGAATCATCTAAAGAAGTTTTATAGTACATCTTATAAGGTTCATTTTGCAAGAATTCCATCCATTGAATTTGCAACCAAGAGACAGATTCGCCCGCGGTATTTTTTACTCTTCTTATCGTTGACTCTTCTAGTGGTTTCGTTGAAATAAAATCCGGCTGTGTCATTCGTTTTACCGCAAATGTATGTCTTCTTCTACACTTTTCTACCAATTCATAATAATGTTCAGGGTTGTATAAGTAATTTACTTTTTTTATTTTTATTTCTATTAACCGAAAATCACGGTCATTCGGTAGAAAGGAATGACCAAATACACCAAATTTAAGGGTATGTTTATATAATTTTCAAAAATGTTTGACTTAGTTAGACCACTTTCATAATTATGGGCACATACCATATATCTCTTCAGAACTATATTTAATCAGTGTTTCATTGTGTTATGCAATAGGGTTAACAGTTTCAATGTCATTTCATGTTTTCGAGTCGCGGAAGCGTTTGAGCCTTACTTAATGACTCGTGATTCAAAAGATTATACTATTATGACGAAGCAGCAATTTCATATTTCTAATATTGGCATTGCTTCTCCTGCAAAAAAATTGTTGATATCGTTGCTGTATGCAAGAGTCACAAAGCAGATACAGGTCCATGGATCAAAAGATCATATGTCCACAAAACCTATAGAAGAAAGGCAACAGTGGCCTGTTTGCTTAATGTTGCGATACAATTTGCAGTCGAGTTATAAGATATATAATACGTGCCACATAGAAAAAAGTTTCCAAAGGTGGCAAGAGATTGGAATTTCAACCTTTACATATTTACTTAATATAGCACTGGACCTACAGTTTTAGGTGGGTTCCGAACCCCCGTCGTTAAGGTTCATAACATGTGCCACATAGGAAAAATTTCCTATACGTACGTACTGAGGATTATACTCGAGCTCAATTATTACGGAACTCTGCTTTTACCTCTTCAGTTATCACAGCCTCTGCATTTTTTGGTTATAGCGGATATATGTTACGATTCGTTTAATTTCTAGTATAGGAGAGATGCAGTGAAATTTTATAACATCTTTAATTTTTATGACGATAAAAATGATAATTTTTGTTAAATTATTTCCCTCATGAATAATTTTATAGTCCATTAAAATAGACCATTTGCTCAATTTCAATCTTGTAATTATATTCTTCATGGAGATTACTTTTTCTGTAAGATCCTGCTCTGTTTTATCCGTACATAAAAGTAAAGTCGATTTTTATAGACGTTCAGAGAATGATACGCGTAGAAAATATGTATACCAAGGACCCGAAAGATGTCATATTATCTAATCAAAGACGGCGGGATACCTCTCAGGTGCAGGCGTCTTGTGTGTAATCAAGTTAAGAGTTTATATAAAACATCGCCGGATGATCGTGAACGATGCCATGGCAGTGTGACAGAAACTCGGTTACATAAAACAGATGCACGAGCTCACTGGGGAGAAGCCCCTCTGTACTTCTATAGGAAAAGCACGAAGAGAAGCCCTTTCGAGAAATTTTTACATATGCATGGCCCACCAGGCGATACCATAGAAGATCGTCACCCCTTCTTAAAACTTGGAACACGCGTCTCTTTGTCTTCCCAGTGTCATAACACAAGAAAAAAACGCCGTGTATCTACCAACACTTTCGCCACTTTTCTCAAAGATGAACGATACAAAATGAGTTCGTGGTAGCAATTGTGGTGGAACCACATTCACTCTTTGTAACTTTTTGTTAAAGCAATATTTACCTTTGGTTTCTGGCAGAACTTACTTTTTTTATAATTTATACCTGGTGTAATAATTACTTTTTACATTTGTTTGAAATTTCTTGCGATACGTGTTATTAGAAATATTGTCAATTCAAAATGAATTTAACGAAATGAACTTCTGATACGTTGGAAAAAGAAGACAAAAATAAATATCTTCACGATTTCTTTGATGATTGTACATGCTATAGGAAGTTCAGGAATTTTTAGAGGATTAATTTTTTATTGTTCATTATATTTTGTCAAAATATTATATCTTGTGTAATGGTTCAGGTGATATTAAGTTAATTTTAAAGAATATGTTTTATAATAGTTTTCAAAAGTTGAAATTTAATAGTATATAGAATATTAGCTTAATTGTGTGTTTGTACATTAAATTGTACAGAAGTAATAACATAAAAATATTTTGATAATGTTGTATATTCTTAGCCCGATAATTTTTTAAAAGTCGGAACTGTTTTCATTCTCTTTTGCCTGTTAACATCCAATTCGCTGCCGATATTTTGTAGTAAAAAGGCAAATATTTATTGACCAATCAAGAAGAAATTGATTAATTTATTCGTTTGCAATATAAACGTAAGAAATTGAGTAATAATTTAACACTAGATTTACGGACTGACCCAGTTTGAGTCATTAAAAATTTGATTACTATATATATAAAATTTAAATATTATTTTTGAGAAACATATGGTGGTTTTTAATTGCGCAATAAAATATATGTCAATATTGATTCCTCTCCTCTGTAGAACCCTTCATTTCCCATTATCGAATGTGGTATTTTTTCGGTTATGAGCCAAATTGACTCATAAAATGATTTAACAGTTCATCGCATAACTCATGAAATTTATAGCTTACATCAAGAAGATGTCGAGAACACTTCCATTCCATTGACAAAAATTCCAGCTACTGACGAACGGAAGAATTGTCAAATTCAAGAATCATATAACAAAAATAGATGTCAGAGCCTTTGTGCTAATATGTAATAGAAATGCTTGCGGATAATGTATTTCAAAAACAGAGTTTATATATAAAATATGTATTCAATGAATTTTTAATAAAGAATCTTTCATTTAAATTGATTTGGAACTATTTTCCTTGTAAAAAACTGCAATTTTCTTGTATAAGTCAAATTGACTCACTTTAATAAAAATGTGAATATAATCACATCCCGAAAATCTAGTGTTAACACTAGATTTACGGAGCCAACTTGGCTCATTGTCAGTCTAACAATAAGTTTGATTACTACTTATATATATATATAACATATTGTTTGTGCGTGATATTATTTTTGAACATTATTATATATACACCAGCATGGTTATTGTGTATTTGTATAATTTAACAAGAGACAGCTGTGTGATAACTTCGTTATTGATTTAATATTGTGTATTTTGCGTTTACGTTACATATGTAGTTTAATAAAGAATTATTCCTCCACAGTTTGGTTAATTTCTTTAATAATAAATCGTTCATTTAAAGTTGCTTTGGAATTAGTTTCTTTGCAAAAACCTTCAATTTTCTTGTATGTGTCAAATTGGCTCAATTTAGAAAAATAGGTATAATCAACATCCGTAAATCTAGTGTTAAACAAATTAAAACCTGGCCATTTCAGCCGACTTGGTGGATCAAATGTTAGAATAATTTTCTTTACATATTTATGAAGAGGAAAAGATAATATTTTAGAATTACGTAAAACGATACCCGTGTGAACGCATATGTATTTACCAATAAAGCATAAACGAATCCATGTCATCCGGTTGCAGATACATCTCGAAGTAATCCTTTTCGCGAAACTCGTTATTCTACCACAAAAACGTTGACCCACTGACCGCCGACTAAATCCATTGGTTTCTAGTATTCGTCGGAAAAGAAATATGACCGAGGACAATAAATTGGAAAGTGGAGGAAGACTTTCACCCTGGTATATACTCTTACATACCTTCGCCGTTTAGAAGGCTCGAAAGACCGAGGAGCCTGGGAAAAGGGAGAAAATTGACGCAGGACTTATTGAACGTGAATCGTCAGAGGTAGCTGCGGTCATCGTCGAAATATCCATAACCGTAAAATGAAATCGGAAATAGTCTTCGTGCCTTCGTAGCCGGTTATTGTACAGTTAATTTCGTTTACGGACATTCGTTGTTTCCTGCGGAAAAGCTACGAGGAATACCGGAAACCGTGACTAGGTCAGGATTCTCGAAGGAAGAAGAGAAGAGGGTGGTGACCTTGGATTATTGCGTTATATTGCACGGGACAATTTAGTCTTTGGTAACGATGACTCGTTCATGACCATAACTCAAATGGTATTAAACAATCGTTATACTTTTATGATCCTTAAGCAATGGATTATGATAAACTTTTTATGATGGAGAATAACTTTAGGTCTGTCATTTAAAATATTTGACTTTACGTTTCTTCTTACGCTAAACATGATTATTACGAGAATTGTTATTTGTATTGATGAAACAAAGCATTAATGGGAATTGCGGTAAGTGCAATAACTGCGTATCTTTCTTAGAAATAAATTTCTGTCGTACTAGCTAATCAGCTATGTATTTGGGATGATACATCTAGGTTCTTTGATGTAATAGTCAACTATTAGGGGTACCGAAAAGTAATCAAAATTTTTTTTGCTGGCGAAAAATATTTATTTATTAAAGAAATCTTAAATAATAATCAACAAAATAATTTCCATAATTTTCTAACACTTTTTGCAAGCATAAAGGTAGTTGTTCGATTCCCTTTTTAAAAAAGTCCTTCGATTTTTTGTTGAAAAACGTTTCCAATTACGTTGTCACTTCTGCAATTTTGATTACTTACTTTTCGGTACCCCTAATATAATTAAATATTCCACGGAATTAATCAAAACTGCTTATTTTCCTGCGTGAAACGTTTAGGTTGCTCAGAATTTTGATAAATCATTTTTTAACAAATTGTTGTTACATTAATGGTTAATTATTCATTTAGAAAGTAGCAGAAACTACAGAAAATTATTTCCATTGGCATTACTAAAACTTAGCAAATCGAATGGGTAAATCTCTCTGTTTCAAAGACAGTAGATACCTTTTTTACTTAACAATGTATGGCTTTCATTCTACTTAATCTATTTTTCCGATTATCAATTAGTCTCAACGTAAAATTGTTCGGAATTTATTGAATACTTTTCTGCCCTTTTATATAACACACTCTACAGGGTGTCCCACGCAACTGGAACAGGCTGTACCTCCTAAACGATTGGGAATAGAGGAAAATGTTACAAGAAAATGTTGAATGACATCAGACGGTGCATACTATGCAACTAACTTTATACGCTTTTGTGCATCGGTGCATCAGAAAAATGCAACTGTACTTTTTTTTTTAAATGGAAACCTACATTTTTGACTGCACCAATCGATGCAGTTTGTTGTGCTCTATATAAAAGTACTAACATACTTATGCTCTAAACTTATTCCTTAAGAAGGTATCGAAGCTAAAAGTTCATTGAATTATTTCGGTCTCGGCAAGTCTTCCGGTTCCAGTTGCGTGAGACACCCTGTATATAAATAAAAATGTACCATAAATGTTCCTTTGTTCAAAATCTTCTATTTCCGAAAGTTCTTCATCAATTGCTTTGAAATTTTGACACAACCTTGCATTTGCATACACACGTGTTATGTATTACTTCTTATATGCCTGTTTTATAAATATCACATCTGTAGCAATTAAAAATATGCTTTTTTTGTTAGTTTTTCTTTCTTTCTTTTCCATTTAACCAGACTGATCCACAGCAACGCGTGGCCGGGTACAGCTAATTTTTAAATAAAAACTATTAAAGTTGCTTAACCCTTTTCACTACCAATCTAAATTTTTCTAATAAAAAAAAGGTTTCATTTGTTTCACTTAGTTATAATACTGTTTAAGATTAACAAACCCATTGATGCTCACTTTTTGTAAAATATTCTGGTCGAAGAGAATCCGAAATGTGTTGCAATTATTTTTTTCGGTTAAACTCATTATTTAATACAGAACTTTAACAAGTTTCACATATTTTATTGAGTGGCTCCAAACTTTCCACCCGCTTTTTACGGCTTTACAGTTCAGTTATTGATTCACTAACATTTCAATGTATAAATGAAAAGCAAGATTTATAAAATTTCAATAAGAACGGAGAATTTATCCACGATATAACTTTTGATCTCTGATCATTTGTCAAAAGATATGTTTCAGTGAAATAACAACGTTGTTACAACGATACTCTATTGTTAACTCATCATTTCAAAATAACGTAAACTATGACAGTAAATTGGTTAAAATCCAATAAATGTATTTAGTGGAGAATTGCATGAACCATAAAGTAACCAGTATATTTCTATGAACTTTTTTCTATTGCCGCAATAACTTTGATTCTCCATATAACCAGAATAAAGTTACTCTTTCAACGAAAAAGTGTAAATTATGCAAAGTAATTTTTCGAGACACTAAATACCTTTCACTAAGTATGAACTTTATAGCAAATAATAAATATTCAAGAAATACCGATCAACCTATGAATTTTTACCTGTTTCTCTTTCAGTTTCCCATGTTTTATGTCATGCTTCGGAGAGTAGATCGATCGTCACGTCGTTCTATCCAATCGTTGCTGTACAATGCGAGGCTGTCAATTAGGAATCCGTCGTTGGATTTCAATATCTGCTGAATTGGTCTTTCCGCAACCGTTCGCAAAACGTCAGAGCTAATTGTCACAAATATGAATGTCTATGGCGAACTTACAGCAAGAATTTCTTTTTCAAAAAATCACGCGGTGAAGGTAGTCAACCTAGATAATCGTAATGTTAAAAATTCTCAAGCAGACAACATTTTGGACGATGTTACACCATTAAAGTATTTCTACATATTGCCGACTTTGTTTTTGTATACCTGATGCATATTTATTCCAGCAATTCCTTGCTTAACACTTATTACTAGCTAACCACCGAGAAGAAAAACCAACTATACGCTACACCCTGTGTATTTTTCAGCAATCAAGCGAATTAATAAAGTAAAGGTGAGAGATCTTCCCAACCGCTCATCAACCGATTTTCTTTCAAACGGGGAGATCTCCCCATTCGGTTGGCACATTTTAAGTGTTAATTGTGGCACATCACAAAAAAAATCGTACGGTAAAAAGTCAACACTAGACCGACGGAAATCGTGAAATTCACGAGTTCCTAATTTTGTGAAAACATTTCTCTTTATAGAGAAGTATAGGAATACAGTACATATTTCACGTGTAACTTACAGTACAAAACGAAATACTTACTTCATATATTTAAATATAACAGATTTAACGCCCATAGGTATAGTGTCAAGTAATATCACGCGGAACCATAACATCCTCGCCATTGAAGTTTCCATCGAATTTTCGAGGTTTCCGCCTACGTGTTCTCTCCAGTTAAACCGCTAAACGAACGGGTATCCGAGCGGGGTTGCGCGTGTGCAGATGAAACAGGAGGGGCTTTTGCAAGTCTCTACCGGGATAGCGATGATATTATTTAACAAACAAGCCGGATGGGAGGCTTACCAGAGTACTGTTACCGCTAATCCTTGCAACAACGCTTCCATACGAGGCTATTCCGCGGTAATTAAGAGATTAGACCCTGTTGCCTGACACTGTTTCGACCACCCTTTTCCTTCTTGGTCTCCCTCCTCCTAGAATCGGTCCACGAGTTTCTACTCCCTGGTTTCTTTTGTCTTGATCGCATTACTGCTGAACTTGAAACAGCTTGTGTAATAAAACGCGCTTTATGCTTTAATGATATTCTAAACCATGAAGAAAACAGAAGTTTACTCGGTAACCTATGTCTCATACAAGAAGATAGTAAGAATTTCTAGCAATTAGGGGAGAGTTTATATGTATAATTCGTTTATTTTGAAAACAGCATAAAGTCATTTTACCATGATGAAAGATGATGATTTTCAATTACTATACAAAGTTATTTATACTAATAAACATATCATATAAGTATTTATCTAAGAGAAAAGGACCAAGTAAATCTTTTCGAAAATTGGCATTAATACCTATTTTTACCACTGAATCTACGGCAGCCGTCAAATTAACGGGTTTCTTCTTTTTTTTTAAATTCTTTTCCGATTGATAGATATGTAGTACAATAAATATTTCACGTTTATCTTATACTATACAAATTACTTAATGATCATATTTTACCTTTACCCTTGATCCATCTTTCTGCAATGTACTTATTTAAAAAAACCTAATGTTTAAAAACTACAGCTATTTTAAGCAGAAGGAATTGTGCGTCTGTACTGTAAAAAATCGCCCGCTACACGGCAAGACTGTGGCGAGAAAGTGCCCGCGCAAGATGTGTTAATATATTTTAACTTCCAAATATAGCAGCCTAGCAAACTCTAAATATCTTGGTTAAAAAAAAAAAAGTACCTTTGGTATGCCACTTTCAAAATGAACAAATTATATATTATCATTATTTTGTATTACTTCATTGAGTGCTAACTGTAAGAATTAATTTCAATTAATTTGTAGAAATTGTCCCAATTATTTTTATCTTGGAATATTCTAACTTCCTTCCCGAGTCGAAATATTAGTATATTTTTAAGTCTCCAAAGTCCTCATTTCTTTGATGTAGAAATTTGCCGCCTACAATTGAATGCGAATATAGTTCTCAGAAAGTCTCAATGAGGATTTTGAGGATGAAAAAAGAATTTTTTGATTATTTAAACTGAGATATTAAACTCAAAATCCTCAAAAATATTATAATTAAAATCTAAACCTAATTCTCAAAATTCTCAATGAGTTTTTTAAGGACTAAACCGACAATTAAACAATTACTTTAATTCAAATGGAAACCTCAAAATTCTCAATGGGTGTTTTGAGGACTAAACCGACATTAATAAAGCCAGTTCCAGTCCTCAAAGTGCGGAATCGGCGCGTAACTACAACTTTGAAAACTAAACCTGTTTTTAAATTATATGTATTTGCCGATCCAGGAATTCTTAGATAAGTCTCAAAGTCTTCATTGAGGAGTTCGAAGACAAAGAATGACCGAAAATTTCGTCTCGGGTTTATACATTTATTACTTCGTCCACATTTAGTGACATCTGACGATTTCACATCTCGTCATATGTAACTGTTTTATAAATGTCTATCGTAACTGATTTACAACCTGGGTCTCTGCAGGACGAATATCTATTTGGAATATTAAATCCACACTTTTGCAACGTGAATTTTTTTGGAACAGCCTTCTAACAGCATCCTAAACGTTTTATCGTATCCTTGCTGTGTTTCGATAAAAATGGAATTAACATCTTATGAAAGAGAATCATTAGATACCTAGAAATTAGATCTTTTTCATTTTACTGTAGTTAACACTAGATTTACGTGTGATGAATCTGTTATACTTAAATATATTAAATCAGTGCTTTAAAAAAAGGGGGATCAACCGGCAAAGAAGATGGTCAGTTAGCACATTGTTGACCGGTCACAAGTTAAGTAACTCATGTTTTCATGCCGAAACGTTGTTGACCGGTCACGAGATAACTCGTGTTTTAACTTGCATCAGCTGTTTCAATTTTATCACAACAAAAAAATTACGAAAATATATAATATGTATAAACTATGGTATACAGCAAGTATGTACAAAGTTTCATTTAAATTTATTATACATAAATAAAATATAGTGAAATTTATTTAGATTTTTTCAATGTCATACTCAATTACGGAAAAAAACAGCCGGTGACACGAGTTATCTTCCATGTAAAATTACCGGTCACCAATGTGGTAAGTAATTTGTATATTATAAGATAAACATAGGCTATCTACTCCACCGCGTCTCTGTAAATTTCGATTCCCTTTCTAAAAAAGATTCGTCAATTTGACGGCTTCCGTAGATCAAGTGTTAACAAACTGTTGTAGAAGTTTATCCTATTAAAATTAGTTGCAGCACAGCAAGAGGTTAATATGTTATATGAGGAGCTAATCGGACATTGTCAATCTAAATTATCAGACTCGTGAATAGTAAGTACAAATTGGAATTCAACTGTAAAAGATTTCTTTATAAGTGACCTTACATCATTGAATCTCCAAAAAATCATTGTAGCATTTAAAGTGACAAAAACGAAGATAACTAATGAAAAAGCTCTTCAATTAAAACATTTTTTAACATCATTATTTTTCAATAATTTCACATCCTTTAAACGTACAGTAAGACCCCGCTTAACGTAGGGGGTACGTTCCAGTAAGTTCCATCGCTAAACGAAACAGCGTTAAACGAGGTCATCTTAACACGTAAATAATAGGGATAAGTGAAACAGAACAAAGAATAGGAAAATTTATCAGTTCTTTTTTTGTTTTATTTTGTAACATTTATTGTTAAATAGTTTGTTATTACATCAATTATAGACTTATTTATTGCTAATATCCATTTTTCTTCATGAAACATTCATGAAAATCAAAAAAAATTCGAGTAAACTTGTCATGTTTGTGATGAGGTAGGTTCATCCTCATTGGATATTTTTTTTTTTTTTTTTTGTAACGAAGTCATCTATAGACGTTTCTCTTTTCCCATTTCGATCAACTAACACTTATCGATAGCACGACACCGCATCAATGCCACTTTATCTTGCCCTTGAACTTCTATCAAAATTTAAATCATTTTGTACAAATTTATCCTTAATTTCCGTTAAAATGGTTAAATTTTTGTTGGAGAATCCGTTGAGAGTTCCCTTTGTTCAGAAACGCTAACTACGTCATCTACGTGCATTTGTTGTTCTAATAATTCTTTAAGATCGTCGTTAGAAAGACTTTCACCTGTTGTAACTTACAATAATTCATCAATGTCCTGCGCATTTATATATAATCTTTATAATATAACAATACTACCGCGTAATACTGAAACAGCGTTAAGGATGATTTGTTGGTATATTAAAAGCAATGAGAATCCTATAAAAAAATTATATATTATTCTTATGCCTCAAAAAATTTGAAATTTTTTCACAAGCTCATTCAAAAGTTACAACATTTTTAAATTATAACAAATTTACACGTACTTAAATGGAAAACATGTTATCAGGACAAGTTATAATAAATTAAATCATTGAAAATACGATTCTAAAAATCCACAAAATTGTAAACTAGTAGATTAAATATCCACGAAGCACATAAGCAATTAACATTTAGTGGTTTCAATATTATTTATAGAGAAAAATAATAAAAATGAGTGATATTTATGGTATAATTGAATGCAGAGCGTAATGCACAGTGAAAACATGGCAACCCCGCAAACAGCTACGGGAAATAAAATTAAACTCGACTATAGCAAATTAAAAATATGCTATAGGCTATGTTACAGCGTGAATTTAAACGTTACTAAACTGCATCGAAAAGTTGAAGCGGTCAAAATCGAATCACTCACGACAACCAACTATTGAAATGTTACGATGTTGTCACGTTTCATCAGATAAAAATGTAACTTATTTTAGTTAATTTATTTAAATAAAATCAAATTTATGATTTTCTGTGGTATATATCTGTCTTCTAATTTTTATTTAAATACCTTGAGAAAATTTGTATTAGTGTTTTTTGATGCAAAAAATTTACGTATTTTTTTTTAATAGTTAAATTCAGGGTACAGCCACTATCAAAAGTTTTTTTATGATTGTGGCAAATATCTAAAATTTCATTGAAAAATTAATTAAAATCAGATGAATTTCCATTTTATTGCAAATTTGATATTCAAAATAAACTTGGGAACAAAAGGCATTTTGTTAAAATGCCATATTTTAAAAGATATTGAGAGATATTGGTTTAATCAAAATTTCACATAATCATGTCTCCGATTGTACCTACAAATCATCCTTAAGCGGGGTCTAACTGTACATCTACACGTTTATCTTGCATATCGAAACCAACTTTCTAATATGTCGTATCCCACAAAATTTGACATTTTCACTTTTTTCGAAAAATGGAATCATAACAACGTTGTGCAGCTTATGTAAAAAGTTCAGAAGTCAAATTGTTTATTTACTATTTTTAAATATATATTCTAATATGTCGTATCCCACAAGCGAACTGTGGCGCGTTCTAATATGTCGTATCCCACATTCATAGGTTAAGTCGGCGCCTAAAATGTGACAGCCACCTTTGATTTTGGAATTCGTATGAAGTTAATTTAACTCAAATATCTCATAAAATGGGTAAAAATGTAATTATAAATAATTATGTCTCTTAGTTTGTAGTAAATAATGAACTATTTTAAATCACTACGAATGTCAATATTTTATCGAAAATATTAAAATTTAAAATATAGTAATATATGAAACTGTGTTAAAAATAATTATTACTATTAAGTAATAAAATTTATTATTTCTTTAAAATTTCGTACTAATTTCTTTCTCTTTTACTATAGTTTGAATCCTATTCGCAATATGTCGTATCCCACATACGTAGCGTCAATCCATATGTCGTAACCCACGTAATAATTAAAAAATTGATTAAATTTTTTTTTCTCACTTCAATCTATATTATTTGTACATTAAAACAAACGTAAAAAAAGAAAAAATACCTAATTTATTTAATTTGTGACCGTGAAACGTTTTTATCGTCTCCTGAAAAATTTTCAAAATGTGGGATACGATATATTAGAAAGTTGGTATCAATATCAAAAACAAAGAACTGCATAACTCATGAACAAATGACCTCAGTACAAACGTGAATAAAAGTCTAGATATAAAGAATAAGGAAATAAAGTCAAACAATTTTCAGAAAATCCCATAAACACCAAAACCTCTATGCAACACGTGTTATTTCAAAGATTTCTTCAAAGATCAAAGAATCTAATCAAGATTTCCAACGAAATGGTCAAAGCAACAAGCACCTCCATTAATATCATAGCAGTTGGTGCCGCCATAATGTTTTTCTTACTCCCGAAAAAAGTACAAAGCGAACCGATCATTCGACGTCCGGCAATTTCGAAGGCAGACCATGACGTCGACATTTCGATCAGAATACGGACGTACGAGCACGCTCGTATACACGCAGTGCACGACTGGAAGGACACGTCTCGAATATTTTACCCCGGGAGTTTTTCCTCTTTAATTGATTCAATCGGCGAAAAACACGGCAGGGCCGACTTCACCCTCCGGGGATTTTCACCCGGCACCTCTACCACCGACTCACCCTCTACCTCCGCGTCATCCATGCTTTCCAGCAGCCAACCACTGTAACGAGACGCCAGAGCCAAGCCCCCTTCTCGATGAAAACGCTAACCCCTCTTCGTGGTTAAACTTTCCTTCTCTCTTATTCCTCTCTGTCAATTTACTTCCACCCTGCTTCTCTCAGTGTTATTGTCTCACTTCTTTCACGATTTCCTACAATTACGTGTATGGACATCTTCCTTCCTGTATCTTCCTCTGGTATCTTCCTGTATTTCCACATCATCTATTTTAAAAGATCTGTTCTCACGTTTGATACTCTGGCACCGCAGATATCTTTATTATCTTTCTTCTTTTTCTCACTTTCACCAATTTATTACTTACTTTCTTAGTCTGCTTTTCGCTTTCTTATTTAATATTACTCAGATTGTCATATGAGTTGTATTGCTTTATTGTCGATGATCGTTCATTTCTAAAGGAACATTTTGTTGTTTAATAGAGGAGAAAATGCACGAATGTTACCGTTAGACGATGAAGTACAGTCTGACGTTGCATCTACGATTCAACAGAAAAGAAGTCTATTAAGAAGTTTTACCCTATCTTTTATACACTCATGATCTATTACCTTTTGATAATTGTTAAGTTTTAGCTTATCAAATTTCAGTACCAGTAAGGATTATAACAGCGATGTCGAAGTCGAAACGGCACTTAATTAATTTTTTTCAAATAAAACTTTTGACTTTTACATGAAAGTGTCGTGTAATCTCGCGGAACACTGGTAAAATGTCATAGAGGTCAATGGTGACTATATTGTAAAATAAAACTATTTTTTTCATATACATAGTATTCGAATCTTTACCTAAGAATCTGCACGAAGTTTTCTGGTTCCTAATATTTCTATCGGTGGTCATTCATATATCTACATTTTTGTGATCATAATCATTAGGCGATTTCATCCCCTTCGTATTCGCTTCGACGTTTTTCGGATTGGACAGTCAGACGATATAATACGGAAACATTTACATACAAATCCATAAACTGAAATGTTGTTGCCATTTGGACGATTCGAGAGTAGTCGAGAGAGCAGGAGAGCTCACAAAAGGACGTGGAAGGGGAAGTTTCCATAAACGACGGAAATTCTCGCAGATTTTCCGTTTGTTATTTTAATTAGAGCCTTCGGGCCACTCTTAACGAGAATCCGTATATCTAGATTTCCCGTGGATACAAGTATCTTTCTGAAACGACGGTGGAATATATAATATAATATAACTCTGTGCCGTGTTGTTAAAACCCGTTTATTTGCTTCTATCAAAATAATTATTGTACAAGGTAGAGGATACAATCTTAACAAGCACTAAATACTTGAAGTGGGTTAACCGCTTGCCGTACAATAATGAGTGACACTCGTGATGAGCTAAACTGGATATGATATATTCAAGTTTTGCAAAACCTATCAAACTGAATATATCAGTGGGACGGGATACGATAATATTATTTTTATAACAATTAATTGTACGATATATTAAGAATCAGACATCAATTTTTATTTTACAAATTTAATTCTCCGTTATTGCGCAGACAGCCATAAAAGAAATCGTACGACAAGGCTCATGTTTAACACTAAATATATTAAGTAAGTACTTTGAAAAAAGGAGAATCAAGAGGTGGAAAATATGATCGGTTCGGAAATCTGTGTTTTATAAGATCAGCTTAGAATTTCTAGTCTAGAACTCTCCTATAAACTTAGAGAATTATTGGAAAAGGTTGTGAATAAGTCATTTTGACTTCCTTGGTCGTTCCAGTGTTAATATTGGGTTGTCGGAAAAGTCGTGACGCATTTTGCGAACAGGTGGCGATCGATCATTTTTTAATGCACTAGAGTCATTCACATCTATATTATCACTATATCATTTAACAGCTGGCGGTTTCAGCGCCATTTCAAAAGAACAATTGAGTTATATCGTTGATTTTTAGAGATTTTACAGTAAGAGTAAGATGGAAGACCAAAGTGCGCATTTTCGCCATATTTTGTTGTTTTACTTCCGTAAAGGGAAAAACGCGTGTCAAACTTGTGAAAAATTGCGTAAAGTTTACGATGATGATGCTCTACAGAAACGTCAGCGCAAACGATGGTTCACAAAATGTGGCCCGAAAACGGTCTTGGTCCCGACATGGTAGTCCGCTTCGAACGACATCGAAAGCAGACATGCATCAGAGAAAAGCATTGTTCTCAGTGTGGTGGGATTTTAAAGGTGTCGTATTTTTCGAGCTCCTACCAAGGAACCAAACTATTAATTCGACTGTGTACTGTCGGCAATTGGACAATTTGAACGAATCGATCATCCACAAACGTCCAGAGCTTGTTAATCGTAAAGGAGTGGTGTTTCATCACGACAACGTGAGGCCACATACAAGTTTAATCACACGTAAAAAATTGGTGGAGTTTAAATGGGATGTACTGTCACATCCAGAATACTCTCCCGTCCTTGCACCATCAGACTTCCATTTGTTTCGTCCTCTACAAAACTCCTTGCGTGGTGTATCTTTTAATTCCGACGAGGCGGTAAATCAGCACCTTGTTCAGTTTTTCGCATATAAAGATAGGTCCTTCTATGAACGAGAAATTATGAAACTACCTGAAAGATGGCAAAAGGTCATCGAACAAAATGAACAATATATCATTGACTGATCTTTGTTCTCTATATAAATAAATGACTTTGAAATACATACAAAATATGCGTCATGACTTTTCCGACAATCCAATAGTAAAACTTTCTGTATTATTTATGGGTTCCTATTTTTTTAAATCTTTAAATGATAAATCTCCTTTTAAACTACTTATTTAATGTATTTATATATAAAAAATGTAACATCTACAGTTGTAATAACGTTCTAATAAACGTCAACTCATCGAATATGCTCTATTATATTCATGGTCGTCGAGTTTAAATTTCATATGAAAGTTACTTTGATTTGCAAAAATATCGAAATATTGAAGGTACTGTTGGAAATAAATTTTTTAACCAGATTATAAATCCCTATGCAAAAATTATTAAAAGATTAATACAAACGCTTCTAAATAAATAATTATTTCTGATGGAAAGTTTTAGTAAATATCTGATTTCAAGAATCATCATCTCGTTAAAGCTTGTTATCGATTATTTTTTCAAAATTTTTAAACGAAAACGCAAAAAAATAAAATAAAACATAATACAAAAGAATATACAATTCATCATGAAAGCAACGACCTTAAAGCGGAAAATTATTAATTTGCAGAAGACTTCTATTGTATTTAAAATTGTTATATTTACATTTTATTTATGTTTAAATTTAAATAAAGACAAATAGAATTTTGTTATTTATTACATATCTTTCTGCACCGCTTTTAATTTAAAATAACTGCCTGTCGGCACACGTCAAATCTTAAAATTGATGTCCTACGATTTATAATTTCATTCATCAATGTATTATAAAATGATTTCGGTCTAGCAGTTTCTTTTAAACGATTTGGAACTGGGGTCCAATGTGCACTACAACGTGTGTTTACATTCTTAACCACCATAGTCTTATTGTTAGAACTGCTATTTAATTTACATGGATTCCGAACCGCAAAGACCATAAAATATTAAATAATAATTTAGGAAAAATTTTGCAGGAATAACAGGGAATGAAAACTCGGACCCACTACTTGCAACACCAAGCATTTATTTCCGCGCTATCATAGCTCTACACAGTATTACAAAACACATTTAAAATTTTTCATTCACATCAAACACAGATTGCAATTTTTAGGTGAAAACACTATCGACAAGAAGACTAGCAAAAAAAGGAACATCTTTACGGTCTTTCCATCAAACTTTTCGAAGGATCACCGAAAAACTCTTCCCGTCAACGAAAAAAAAGTCCTGTTTTTTTCCGTTACTGCAGGCAAAAATATGGAGAAATGTAGTGGGCTCATTTTTTGCCGTTAGAAAACACCGTTAAAAAATACCGCGAGTAAGTGATTTACGGCGTTAATGTTTTTTAGTCGGTTATTCGAAGGGAAGAGCCAGAACTCGAACCCTTTTGCGGAATATTTTTACCCGTTATGCAAAAAACGTCGCGGTGGACGTTTTAAGCTTCGAACGCGATGTTTGTCCGAGAACAAACTGCCGTGCTGTAAACCGGCAAAAATCCGTTACTCAAAAAGATGGCTTTTAGCTTCCTTTTTCTCTCGACATTTTCTAAAGCACCGCTCTTTTTTTAAAAAAAAAAAGGTTCCGCAAGCGCGAAGTTTTTAACGTCAGTTACAGATGGTTTACGATAACCTTTGCCGTAAAAATTCTAGCAGTCCTTTTTTGTTAATAACATCGTTAAAAAGTCACAAAAAAGGACGTTGATTTTACCTATATACCTTTCCATTCTTTGACGTTCACTGTACGACTGAATAAAGGAAAATTCGAATTTTCAAAGATATCTTTGGGCCCTGTAACATTTTTTTATAATCGCAACTATCTTTAGAACATGTTTTAGAAAAAGTTGGAGAATATTATCTGAGATGTTACCAAAACCTTGGTTTCTCAAAATTTTATAATTTACCAGAAAATTCTACATTATTTACAAAAGTGTTACTAAAAAACTCAATTGACAAACTTTAATGCTTCTTTTGTAAACTAGAAGTCCTTTAAAAAGGACAGATTTTGTACTTAAAAATATTCCTATATATGTTTGATTTTCTGATCTCATTCCCTTAGGGTTTTGAGGATTAACACATAAGTAAATATCTTCAATCGTATTATGTTCTAAACATCATGAGTTAGACAACAATTTGTGTAATATATATTGACTTACTACTATACGAATATATTTCATAAATGTATTTTTCAATTTTTAAACATTTTTCCTATACAGACTTAATAAGCTCAGCCAGACCAGCCGCCTGAACTTTTATTCAATGAGAAAAAAAATGAAGCTAACAATAAACAATGTCTGAAACGTTACCTTAATAGTACTTTAAAGTGTTTGTAATGTGGTGGCATCTTGTTTACAACTAATTGTAAACATCCATTTATACCCAATTCAGTTGGACCCCAATTTAGCATTTTACAAATATCACATATCATTGATATCATTATAAAGAGAAGGATTTTAAATCCTTTTACCTGTAAAAAGAGACTGTGGCATTAATCTTGTTTCCCCTTTTGATAGAATTTCATCTACACAAAACATAATTATCAATTACTCCCAAAATTTCAATACAAACATAATTTTCAGAAATCTATTAAGTAATTCTATGTTTAACATCTATACGGAACAGAAAAAAATTTCAAAATGTTATCCATGTCACCATACTTTTTGTATTTTCATTATCATCAAAGGCATTATTAAATAAATAAAAAAAGACGTTGCAATCAAAAGCCCTATACAACACTCAGGGCGGAGCCAATATTGCTAAAATACCGCGCGGAATATTTTGAAATTCGATATTTTAATTTGTAAATAGAGCATATTATTTCCATTGCGACGCATTGTGATGGCGGTGCTTAAAAGGTTTAGAGGAACCGCTTTTAATGACCCGGATGCGGATGGTTCCACCTCACAGTGTCGTATTCGATTCCAAGCTCTGCACTCTCCGTAATCTCAAGGTAATTCCCCTTTGGAGCCCTTCCGACCCCTTCTATTCGTCAAGACTGTATCGTGTTACCGATTCTGCTCGTTTGCACCGATTTCACTGATCCATTTTATCCAACTTCCGAGGGACACAGGTAAGAATAGGATTAAGATATGAGTTTACGAATTTAAGGTAATTTCATGATCGAGTATCGTGCCATTCGATTCAACTAATATCACTGTCCAACACCATTTTTGTTTTCCAATAGCCACTATGTAATTCTTATAGAGATCGTCGTCCCGAACACGAATCCGACAATGAAATTCCTCTATCACTCTCTGTTTTCGAAAAACATCAGCATTTGTAAAAACGATCATTTTCGGTAAAGAAGCTGGTATTACGAGAAAACTAAGAAACGTAAGTTGTTGTTCTTGGTCTCAAAAAATAGAGGAGTGTTTCCCGAGTATGAAGGTATGAGCAATTATAATATTCCGTATTTGTTAATAGCAGTAAATCACTGTCAAAAGATCAAAATCGAGCAGATGCGCAAACTTTTTAAGCATTCACTTTGTATTTTCACGTAGAGTACTATTGCTGGCACTTTACTGTAGATCATTGGATTCTACGTGCATTTCTGAATAAAAAACTATCAGCGAAAAATGTCATAACTATATATGTAATACCCATCGAGAGCATGTTCCCCTACGACGCCATTCCTCCCCGTAGGTAGAATTCTCAACCTTAGTTGCTTGTAATACCAGCAACTTTACCGAAATTGACCGTTTTTACGAAAACAGAGAGTGGTAGAGAAACTTCGTTGCCGAATTCGTGTTCAGGACGACGAACTCTATAAGAATTACATAGTGGCTATCGGAAACAGAGAAAAGTTTCAAATTTGTTGGACAGTGTATACGATGAATTTGCTATTCCGTTTTTTTGTTCTACATGCTTTCGGCTTCAACTACTATGATCATGTCGCGTAGAATTTATTGTTTTAGGTGGATTCTGAACCACCCACACTATGATATAGGGGAGAGTACCCCAGTACCGGCCAGTTGTAAATTCTATAATACCATAATAGATGAAGTTTAGATTTTTACCAACATTAGTGCGATACACTCATACAAGTATATGCCCCGCTCGGCGTCGACCTATCGTGACCAGTGTACTGGCAAATCGAAGATTTCTGTTGCGCGCGATGAACGTGCGCTACGTAATTAAAATTCTGTCGGTGATTTTCGAAGTTCAGAGACTCAATTTAAAACAAATAACTTCTGGTAAGTATAGTATGCTTATATGACTATAAAAAATCAACATTTGTACGTTCGCTTTTGTCTGAAATCGAACATATTTTTTTTGTTTGGTTCCTCTACTACCGGCCATTACGTTGTCCTGCAGTACCAGCCATTCCTTAAGTTCGTTTTTAAAAGATGTTAACAAGAAAAGTAAGGTTTCAGGAAAAGATGTGGCTAAAAAAGGTAAGAGTTTGCTGTCAGCAAGAGATGTCAGTAAGAAAACCAAGAAAAATAAAAACGAAAACCTACCTCCTCCTCGCACACCAATTGAAGAAGAGTCAGTTTGCCCTTTGTGTGCTGAATCTCATGAAGAAGATTGGATACAGTGTGGAAACTGCAAGGTTCGGGCCCATGAGGCTTGTGCAAACATATCGGAGATATCCGATCATTACATTTGCGATTATTGTATTGTACAAATGGTTACATATTTAGTAGCCGGTACTGGAGGCCAATTTTTTGTAGTCTGATTTTTCCTGGTCTTACTATTGTTGTAATAAAGCTGCTAATATCTAAACGTATTGGTTGTTTGTTACTTTTTTAAATAGCACAATAGTTGTTTTACATATATTCAGGAGGTATTAAACATGTAACCTTAGGTATTTCGATTTTTTTGCTGATAAACCTTAAGGTGACGGTACTGGAGGACTCTCCCCTAAATATCACATAGAAAAAATTGGAATTTTAGCCGACTGATTACGAATCGAGGCTTTTACATCCGGATCTACCTACCATAGCTTTGGAACTACTGTATTAGGTGGGTTCCGAATCACCGAGATTATGATTTACCTATCACATAGGAAAATTTTCCAGAGGTGACAAGGACTTTTGAACTCGGGCTCACTGTTTGTGAGTCTGAGTCTTTACCTCTTTACCCACCATAGCTCTAAACCTACTGTTTCAGATGGATTCCGAACCACCGAGACTATGATTTACGTATCACATGTGACAAATTTCCGAGAAGTGATGGGAGCTTTGACCTTGAGCCAGCTGATTGTGAATCGAAGCTTTTATATCCAGATCTACCATAGCTCTGTACCTACTGTTTTAGATGGGTTTCGAATCACTGAGATTATGATTTACATATAACATAGGACAATTTCCCAGAGGCGACGAAAAGTTTTGAATTTGGCCTCACTGATTGCAAGTCCAAATCTTTATCTTTTTACCCACCATAGATAGATTGCGAACCACCAATGCAATTATTTACATATCTCATGGGACAAATTTTCAAGAAGTGAAGGAAAATTTGAACTTGGGCCCACTGATTAAATAAAAGTCTGAACCTTTACCTCTATACCCATTGTAAACGTCTCTGAATTTCTAACCGCGCCATTTCATCGCTTTGATAGTGCAAATAGTTCACAAAAATCAAATGTGATGGTTAAAGAATCCCTGTATAGAAACTTATAAAAATTTGCACAAAAACTAAAACTTTCAGTATTAAAAGTAGGAACGAAGTAAAACAGTGATTCATAGATATAATATCCTTATCGAGTCGATATTAATCCGTTGTTGACCATTGTTGACCATTTCAAATACACCAACACTTTATATGATGCATATTGTGTTCCCATGCAGCGTTGTGAAAATGTTGACAATCACACGGTTGAAATAAAAACAAAATTGAAGCTTTCTCCGCTTTGCATTTTAGCATTAATGAACATTTGAAAGGTAACTATAAAAATGAAACCTAACGCAGTATATATTTCTCAAATTATTTGGGGTACTACTTGATAATTATTTATACTTAGTTCTTTTAAACCATGATTTTAGGGGAATATAATTTTTATATTGATATTTGTAGGTAAATAAGCCACCTGACTCCTTGTTTAAAGTAACCGCCTCAATCTAAAATATCTTTCTGCATTATTGTTTATTTCAAAGATATTTAAATAAATATATGTTACAATATGATAGGAATACCTTGGACATCTAAGAGCCACCTATCTACTAGCTTTGAAAGTTATATTTTTTAACGCAACTTGTGACCTATACTGATTTTAATAAGTTCAAATTTCAGTATGGAAAGAAGATGTATGCCACTAATTATTAGTCGGCAATAATGGGGCAACGATAATTAAGATGAAATTTTGCATACAAGTTTTACCACTGTGATAACACTCCCTATATTGCCGACGTAACACAGTATGATTAACACGTTGAACGCCACCGGTATTTCGCTAGCTTCGTCATTTCTACTGAAGTGAAACTTTTTCTATTAAAATCGTATTTTTATAAAGCAAAAACTCTAAAGATACTGATAGATAAATATTCAGCTCACCTTTATCTTTCTAACGATAATATTTAAATATTAAATATGTTAGAAAATTCATATATATATTGCAATTCCAACGTTACATAAAATTTCATTGAATTCAATAGCGCAGGTCACCGGTGACCCCCATGCGAGTCAACGTGTTAAAATCAGTTTTATGTTAATATCCGTAGGAGATAGTAGCGTGACAGAATTTATTGTCTTTTCTAAAAAAAACTTAAACAATTGTCTTTTCTTTCAAAACTATCTTTACATTGTCACATACTGTGATATTAAACTTTCTCAAATGTACTTTTGACACAATAGTGAATAGTAATTGATATCAAACGACTTAATGCCCGCAGAAGCTAAGTATTCGGTATTCATAACGGCGGAATGTACTACGAACGAATGTACAGGCCGCTATTTCATCGAATCCACATAGAATGTTTAGGATAAGCTGAAAGTGTGAACAAAATATTATTTATAGTCTGAGAGATTTCAAAGTAACGCGAAGTACGGTCATGAGCACGTCCTGATCTTCATAAAAACAATAAATTACACAATATTTATCATATTCATTTAACAACATCCTCAAAGGTATACAAAATAATCATATTACAAAGAACGTCCCAATCACATCTTATGTCATTAATGATACGAAATGAATATAATACATTTCTGAATCTTGTTTATTACCACATCTTTAACCCATTACCTTCCATGATCAAATTTTGATATTTACCGTGCTTTTAAGATTAGATGTGTTTAAAGCAGTCTGTTTTAGTTATACTTTTAAGCAGTAATTATCGTGAATTACTTTTATTTTTACACTGTGACAATACTTTTTCCAAAAACAATCAAGCCAAGAAAAATTTGGCAGGGAATGGGTTAAGTTTAATATATTAAAGTTTAAACATGGAAATTTGTAATTTATCGAAAACCATAAAACATTGTGCATCTCATTTATAATAATGATTTCAGTGATGTAGTTTCACCACACTAAGCTACTATCAATTAATGATTCTTTATCAATGACTACTTTTAATTTCTCAAGTCTTACAATGGTAATTAGAACCGTAGTTATCCAATAAAATAATCACAAGAAACGATGTCTAAAAGATACAAACTATTACGATTGAAATTTACAGAGTACTAAACGTTGTTCCCTCACTTTTTAAACGTAAAACATAAATCGTTCATTAGATGGCATTGCAAACGCTAGAAACCTGAATTACCACTAATGCTCCTGTTAAATGTCGATAAATTGAAGAACACTAACATGCAATCCATTATTCTTCATAATGGCATGAAAAAAATTAATAATAAAAAGATACAATTCACGTATCACATGTATTTTTATATCACTGCATGGTCAAAAAAAAGAATTCGTAAAGATTAGTTTTACGTAATGGGACAAACGTTGCGCAATACTGCGCATTCAATCGAACGCCGGTTCCAGACAAACATTTAACTTTTTTGTATTTTTTTGTATAAAATAATCGGAACAATCAGCTTCTCAGTTCACCGCATTTCATAGATATAAGTACATCAATGACGCATCTCACTAAACATACTATTTCCATCGGCGAACGATTGTTATTCAACTGTCCTGTACGAGGATTTCGTGTCTCGCTGCAAAACATGGTTATCGCAGTAAGTCCAACTCTATGTTTTTTAAGAATAATAACAGAATCGGAAAGCAATGAAAAACTTCCTTTTCTCTATCTTGATTGTGATATCGCGAACTTTAAAAATTTAAGTATTCACAAAAAGTCACAAGTATCTGTTTTCGCAATAAATACTATAGGTAGGAAACAAATTACCTTCGGTCGACCTTTTCGAGGATTCTCCGGGAAATAAAGTAAACCTTGCAAAAATTGCTTCTGGAAAAAAAATCATACTCTTTGGTGTACCAGGAGCTTTTACACCAGGATGTTCAAAGGTATATTGTACCCACATTTTACATTAATCATCAATACTTCTTTCATTCCAAGTTTTTGCATTAGGTACATTAAATAAACAATCTTTGCTCAAATTTATTCCAATCAACATAATTCTCCTGAATGAGATTAATTTTATAAATATTTTAATGTTGGAAAGATGTACCACAATTTAGTTTATTAAAAATATTATTCAGTAATAACATGACACAAGACATTAAATAAAATTACTTCAACAAAATGAGGTGCATATGTGGTGGAAGTTCATCAACTTCATGAAAATCAGAAATATTGACCCAAATACAATTTTAATAGACAAGTGTTTACCTTCACATACGTTTGGTGAAATAAAAAAGATATCTTTGTAGACTCATCTTCCCGGTTTTATCCAAAAAGCTGGAGACTTAAAGTCCAAGGGAATTGCAGAAATTTTTTGTGTTTCTATAAATGACCCATTTGTTATGTCAGCTTGGGGTAAAGAACATGGAGCGGAAGGAAAGGTAATTTTTTTTTAGCACAAATTACGTACATCATTACCTTCATTATGATACTTAATCTTTTACGAAAAATATCTGATGCGTTATTTGATATATAGGTACGTATGTTGGCTGATCCTGCTGGACAGTTCACTGATGCACTAGATCTCTCTGTGGATTTGCCAGTGCTTGGTGGAAAGAGAAGTAAGCGTTACTCAATGGTTCTTGAAGATGGAATTGTAAAAGAACTAAACATTGAGCCTGATAATACAGGTCTCTCTTGTTCCTTGGCAGATCATATTAAACTTTAAATTGAGTATCTAAATATTGTATGTTAATGAATTCAGTGTTTTATAGTTCTTCCATGTATTTCAGAGCAACATATATCAATAAATAGCAAAAAACTATACAATGTAGTGTTACAAGCTATTCCAAAGAGTAGTTTATGTGTATAACATTAAAAATAATATAGCAGTGCTGTGAATAAAGACATTTGATGTGTCATATAATAACAATAAATAGCTACATGAGTCACTGTTTCTTTTCAGAGCCTTCAAACTATTGAACATGTTACTAATTCCAAAACTATTTAAAATAAATGCAGGTGATTGTATTAACTGTTTCATGAATCATTATTTAATTGTAACAGATGATAAAATTTATAGTGGAAAAGTTTCATAAAAAAAAAATGTTTCATAATTTAAATAATTTATAATTTTAGATGAGGTAAATAAAAATCGGGCGCATTCGAACGAACACCGGCGTAAACCGTTAGATTATCAGTGGGGCCTAATATGGTGTCATGTGCGAAATACCCTAAAAATGCTTAAATTTGTATTGTTGTGTGCCACACCAATTCACATCTATAGATTCATGCGAACGCGGTTACGATGGTTATTCGCGGTGTGGAAATTCGGTAAGAAGTATTGTACGGTTAAGGTAGGAACCTAGGCTATCGACATTGTAAATGCAAGACGTGTGTAACTAAAGGCGGCAAAATCGACATTACGCCACAGGAAGTCTGATCACTCGATTTCATTTGTTTTATCAACGTTGCGATATCAAGTCATTGCTTCCCGCGTAAAAACCTCGTCTTGCATACGTAGGGAACCAATAGAATTAAAGATTGAATGTAAAGTACCTTCTGATTCGCGGAGCGGAGCGATCGTGAAAAATTGCATGCGAGCTTCTTTTGTTAAACGGTTGCCTCGGCACTCATCGGCACTCTTGCGCAAGATTGCGCAAGATATCGAAGCGTTCAGACGTATAACGTTATACTAAGCTATTATAATTACTTTTCCTATTCATAATTATTAAATATTGTTATAATTTATTGTTTGTTCAGTTATTATATTTAAAGTTATTAAAGTTATCATTCTGTTTAGTTTAATATATATTTAAAGTTCTTAACATACATTGTAAATTATTCGTTTTAAAAATCCTTCATCTCCTGTGGAGAGTAACACCTCTTCCACTGGAGGCAACCCACATCGTTTATCGGAAAATCCCTGAACGGCCACGCAACAGTATTAAACATAAATTTTGAATTGTTAGATTCCTAAAGTTGCAATTTATATTTATAAGTTCAATACAACTATAAATTTGTTCAAAAATTCAATAATCTGTGATACCCCAAAATGCAATTTAAGAGGTTGAGCCAGGATCCAAGGAGTCCAATTCGTGACGCTACCGCTTTCTATTTGGTAACACTGTTCCAATTTGAACTTGGACATCCTGGATACAACTGTTAGTAGTGGTATCTCTGCAACTCTGTTTTATATAAATTGAGTACGCAGTCTTGTTACATTGAACACTTGATGCGCTTGATGCCCTGATGCTTTGATGTTTGTTTGTGTTGGATGTTTTATGGCGCCAATTATCCCACTTTGCTGTTATGTGTAGTTTCTTTGAATAAATTCAAAAATGCCAGCTTTTCTGAAACATATTGAGGTAGAGAATTTTAAATCGTACAAAGGAAAATTGATTATAGGTCCATTAAAATCTTTCACTGCTGTTGTTGGGCCAAATGGATCCGGTAGGTTATGATTGAATACATCACAACAATATTTGGCATGATGATTTAAGACCCATAATCTACCTTACATTTCCCTGACACAGGTAAATCTAATTTTATGGACGCTATCAGTTTTGTTATGGGAGAAAAAACGAGCAGTTTACGTGTAAAGCGTTTCAGTGAGCTCATTCATGGTGCATCAATAGGAATGCCCGTGGCTCGAAGGTACATATCTCTTTGTGTTATACAAAATATTCTCTCTTTGACTGCAATAGGCACATAATTATGTTCGGTGGAATCTGCCAGTATTGACTATAGTCACATATATGTATTTGGTAAAAGGTATTAACATGGACTATGAACAAATATATGTGTCAATTTTTTCACTTATTCATGTACCACTGTCAAAATTATCAAAAGAAACAAGTTGTTTTAATGTTTTGCAGAATAGTTAATAAATTTGGACAATATTAAAATATGTAAAATGTTTTTGCAAAAATAACTGTCATATTCAATTTGAAGCAACTGAAGAATTGTAATTATAACTGATACATTGGTACATAGAATAATCACATATTTTTAGTAGCTAGTAGTTATCAGTTAGTACTCATCAAAGTTCTTCTTGACTTGATATTAACCTTTTAGGCACAACGCACCACTATAGTGGCTTTCACGGATGTCTTCCTTCTGAACGACGTGCCATTATAGTGGCTTATTCGCTCACCATTTGAATGAAAATTAAAGTATGTGTATCGTATCTTTAAGGAAACTGCTAATTTAATTATCAAAAACTTCATTCCAATCTACTCGCGTAGTAAGACGTTGCAGTGCTGTATTGTTTACACGTAATTGGCGTCAGACTCTGTAGTACAGAGAAACAGCCCTGCGCAAAATTGAGCCGTGCCTAAAAGGTTAAAATGATAATTGTATACTCTATTTTAGCCATATTTACAGAACTGTTGCCCTACTATCAAATGTAATAAGAAGTGAACAAGAGACTGAAAATCTCTTTTATGATTATTGCTGTCTCTCTCTCATGTCATTCAAGAGTAAACTATTTTCTTACAGTGAAAACAGTATAGCCTTGTATCATTTGTCATTATTAATTATAGTGCATCTGTAACAGCTGTATTTGAACTCGAAGATGGAACAGAAAAAAGTTTTATGCGTTCTGTACAAGGGTCTTCTTCAGAGCACAGAATCAATAACACTGTAAGTTTTAACATTATTTTTTGAGCAATCAAATGGATTTACATTTAGGTAGAAAAGAAATCAGTTAAATGGATTTTGTTCCACTAGGTTGTCACAAGTCAAGTATATCTCAATGAACTGGAACATCTTGGAATTAATGTTAAAGCAAAAAATTTTCTAGTGTTTCAAGGAGCTGTCGAATCAATAGCTATGAAAAACCCAAAAGAACGTACAGCACTTTTTGAAGAAATTAGTAACTCGGGTGCATTAAAAGCAGAATATGAACGGTAAGTTTTTTAAAACTTTAATTTATATGTACATGTAAATATATTGTGAAATATGACAGTTCACAATATGCAGCAATTGAATATATAGGAAAAAAAATATAGAAAATTTGATATTGTAGATTGAGGACTGAAATGTTAAAGGCAGAAGAAGAAACTCAATTTTCGTACCAAAAAAAGAAAGGTATTGCTGCTGAAAGGAAAGAAGCTAAACTGGAGAAGGAAGAAGCTGAAAAATATCAACGCCTTAAGGAAGAATATGTATATATACTTCCCATTCAATCTTTTAATCAAACTCCTTTATATTCATGTTTACATAAATATTAAAAAATGCTACTAAAGTAACACTTAGGTCAAACGAATGATACTATAATTCTTGAAACACTTCGGCGTATAAATATTGTTTACTATTCGTTTTCAGGTAGAAAAACAAGTTGAACTTCAACTGTTTCGTTTGTTTCATAATGAAAAAAGTATAGAAAATTTAGAAGTGTCTCAAAAAAAGAAACAACACGAAATAGAAAAAATTGAAAAGAAGAAGGAGAAAGCAGAGGAGTTACTAAAAGAAAAGAAAAAAGAAGCTGGGAAATTGGGAAGAGACCTCGCTAAAATAGAGCAGGATATAAGAGAAGTTGAAGTTGAAATTACGAAGAAAAGACCTACATTCATTAAAGCTAAAGAACGCGTTGCGCACATGCAGAAGAAAGTAGAATCAGCACGAAAATCTTTAGCACAAGCACGTATTGCAGATGAGGCACATAAAAAAGATATAAATGAACTTCAAGAAGAATTGCGTCAAGTGGAAGAAGCTAAAGCGGCTTATGAAGCTAGTATTGCAGGACAATCACAATTACAAGGGAGAGACGTACAACTTGAAGACGAACAGGTATAAATATATATTTCTACATGTGTTCTCTTTTTATCAATTTATCAATAATATTCGTTTATTTTCATACCTATTTAAGGTTCGAGAATACAATCGTTTAAAAGAAGAAGCTGGCAAGCAATCAGCGAGATATCTTCAGCTACTTGACTCTATTAATCGTGAACAGAAATCAGATCAGGATAGACTTGATAATGAAGGTAGAAAGAAAACTGAAATCGAAAATAAACACAAGCAGAAGGGACAAATGCGAAATGAAGCTCTTAAAAGAGTTGAAAAATTGGAAGAATATATACGCACGTCCGAGTCTGCTCTAGAAGATCAGAAAAAACTACGAGCTGATTTACAATCTGATGTTGGTACTTCCAAAGATAAAATTCAGAACCTTCAACGAGAATTGGAGAGCATTTCGGAACAACTTGGCGATGCGAAAGTTGATAAACATGAAGTATCAAGAACAAAGAAGAAGACAGAAATTGTAGAAAATTTTAAACGGCTTTTCCCTGGAGTAGTAAGTATTTTTACTCTTTTAAATTTTTCGTTATTGCCTCTTACTGTCTGTTATTTAGTTGAGATATTAAAGCTTATAAATACGTTTATTATATGTTCTAGTACGATCGTATGTATAATATGTGCGAACCAATTCACAAAAGATATAATGTAGCTATTACAAAAGTTCTTGGCAAGTACATGGAAGCTATTGTAGTTGACACTGAAAAAACTGCTAGACAGTGTATTCAGTACCTTAAAGAACAATATCTTGAGCCAGAAACATTTCTTCCTCTTGATTACATCCAAGCTAAACCATTAAAAGAAAGACTTCGGTAAGTAAAGCTAAACAAAAATAATAAAAAAGAAGCGCTACAAAGTAATTTTTTAAATTTGCCTATGACTTATGTTTTATATATTCTGATTGTATATCTTATGCTTTTTCAGAAACATACAAGAACCTAAGAACGTCAAATTATTGTATGACGTATTGCACTTTTCTCCTAAAGATATTGACAGAGCAGTTTTATTTGCTACAAACAATGCTTTGGTATGTGAAACCCCGGAAGATGCAAACAAAGTGGCTTATGAAATGGACAAAAAAGCACGTTATGATGTATGTAAAAATATTATTTATATAACATTTTATTTTTACAAAAGGTGTATAACGTCAACTGGTTTACAGTGTGTTGCATTAGATGGGACATTTTATCAAAAAGCTGGAATTATTTCTGGTGGTAGCTTGGATCTTGCGAAAAAAGCAAAAAGATGGGATGAAAAACAAATGTCTCAATTAAAATCGCAAAAGGTAACATTTTCACGGGATGTAATATTTAATTCTTGTATAGAAGCAGCTTGTATGTAATTAAATAATATTTTAAAGGAAAAATTAACCGAAGAATTACGAGAATCTTTGAAAAAATCACGAAAAGAATCAGAGTTAAATACTGTTGAATCTCAAATACGTGGATTGGAAACTCGTTTAAAATACAACAAATGTGATTTAGCTGCAACAGTAAGTACTCTAATGTTTTGTATAATTATTTTCACAAATACCTGCTACATTGATAAAATTCTCCACTTATTCCATATTCCTTCTAGCAAAAACAAATTTCCGAACATGAAACTGAATTAGAAGAGCTTCAAAATGAATTGAACATGTTTGGCGTAAGTATTGAGATATTTGTATTTTTATGTTTGATTATAATAGAATTAGAAATAATAAGGAAATTCAATTTTCCGTTCAATTGTTTTGTCTTTCTAGCCAGCAATAACAGCAATCGAAAAAACTATGGCTGAAAGAGATCAAGAAATACAAAATATTAAAGAAA
Source organism: Cerceris rybyensis (assembly GCA_910591515.1). Taxonomy (NCBI): domain Eukaryota; kingdom Metazoa; phylum Arthropoda; class Insecta; order Hymenoptera; family Crabronidae; genus Cerceris; species Cerceris rybyensis. The sequence continues at coordinate 1,804,996 of OU342789.1, forward strand.
AAATGAATAACGTTGAGGATGATGTATTTGCAAGTTTCTGTGAGCAAATAGGTGTTTCTAATATTCGTCAATATGAAGAAAGAGAATTACGGTATGTTTTTCTAATCCCAATGTTGGCATATACATCTCAAATAAGAATTTAGAGTGAATTACATTGATTATATTCTATAGTGTGATGTATAGAGAGATATTAGAAAAAGAGAATGATAATATTAACGTTTACGTATACCAACATTTTCAATTTTACACGATTATTATGCTAACAATGGACTTTATAATCTTTAACAATCGTATCATCTATCAAGTGGAATATATATTTATTATAATTGTGATTGTAGGTCGCAACAGGAAAGAGCAAAGAAGAGAATGGAATTCGAAAATCAATGCAATCGTATATATAATCAATTGGATTTTGAGAAACAACGTGACACAGAAAGTGCGATATATTCAATTCGATATGTTGTAACAACTCGATCAATACACATTTTGATAATTGATTATGGTTGATTGTAACTACATTATAATTATATTAACAAAGATATATTATTTAGGCAATGTTCTGCGATGGGAGCGCGCAGTTCAAGATGCAGAAGACAAACTCGAATCTGCACGGCAGACTGAGTCTAATCAGAAAGCAGAAATAGATCATGATGAAACTCAAATGGAGCAATTGAAATCTGCACGGAATGCTAAAAAGGTGGAAGTTGATCAAAAAGAAGATGAAATAGGTAAAGCAAGGCGTGAAGTGGGTGCAATTGCTAAAGACATACAGGCAACGCAAAAGCAACTTAATGGTATTGAAGCAAAAATTGATCAAAAGAAAGCCGAACGTCATGCAATTTTAATGCAATGCAAGGTATTATGGAACAATATGTTGTTAACCCCTTGCTCTACGATTTTTATTTTGACTCCGGGTGAAGGAACTCAGAATTAACGCTTGAAATAAAATCAATTTAATGTAATTGAACGCAATTTTAATAGCATAGCAATAATTTGATCGTCACGTAAATAACTTATATTTTGAACTTTATAGCTTTTGGAAAAATTCCAAAGTTCCTGCACCAGTTATCGTGTCAGGAGTGTCACACCTTATTGTAGGATAAGGGGTTAAGATTTATAATTTCATTCCAAATAATTTGTAATACCATACTATTGTATCATTTAAGTGGGTCGATTATTGTTTTAAATTATCTGGCGATGTATAATTTTTTCAATGATTATACTTAGATGGAAGACATTGCAATTCCAATGCTTCATGGAAATATGGAAGACATTGCTGGCGAAACTAGTACAATTAACAGTTCTGAAACAAATAACGACTCCTCTTTAAGTACGCAACAACAATATGAACGCGAGAAGAGAATAACTATAGATTATGCACTGCTTCCGGAGAATTTAAAAGATATAGATGAAGACGACATTAAAAAAACTACTGACAAATTAACGAAAACTATTAATGACCTACAGAGTACGATTCAACGTATTCAAGCTCCTAATATGAAGGTACGAAATATATATATTTAGAAATAAAATTAAATGTTTTGTTACTTGCTATTGAATTCTTGTTTTTAGGCGATTCAAAAGTTGTATCTCGCCAAGGAAAAGCTACAAGAGACAAATGAAGAATTTGAACAATCTCGTAAAAAAGCAAAGAAAGCAAAAACGCAATTTGAGAAAGTAAAGAAAGAAAGACACGACAGATTTATGGCATGTTTTGAACATGTAGCAAATGAGATTGATCCTATTTACAAGGTTACAATTTCATTATTAGTAGCATTTTTATATATCTTTTGTTGAATTTTTAATCTTCAAAGTTTCCGTAATTTCAGAGTTTAGCAAAAAATCAATCTGCGCAAGCATTCCTTGGACCAGAAAATCCGGAAGAACCTTATTTAGATGGTATTAATTATAATTGCGTTGCACCCGGAAAACGGTTTCAACCAATGTCCAATCTTTCTGGTGGAGAGAAAACTGTTGCTGCGTTAGCTCTATTGTTTGCGATTCATAGGTAATACTTTTGTACACTTATAATACTTAAAATATGAGTTTCCCAACATGTTCTACAAATAATTGGCTACACATTTCCAGTTTAATATAAAAAGGTTAAATAATTGGAAGATCTTATTCAATTATTTCGCTAAGTATTTAGCGAAATAATTTTATGTGCTGTCGATACCTACGTTCGTATGAAAAAATGACAAATGAGGTATCTCGTAAGCCAACCGCGGCAAGAACTTTTATATTTGTATTCATGTGCTTCTTTATTTCAATCTAGAGAAGCTCGTGAAATTCTGTCACTTATATCTTAAACACCATGTGCTTGATTAAGCTAATTAATTAATTTTGGATCATCTTACTCCACAGCTTTCAACCTGCTCCCTTTTTTGTACTGGACGAAATCGATGCTGCGTTAGACAATACAAATATAGGGAAAGTTGCAAGTTATATTCGCGATAAGACAAGTTCTCTTCAAACAATTGTTATATCTCTAAAAGAAGAATTTTATTCGCATGCAGATGCATTGATTGGTATCTGCCCTGATGTAAGTCACACTTTACATATAATACATATGTATTATATATTACTTTTTATATAATATGCATACGTAACGTTATTTTTTCTTATATTGCAGGTTGGTGAATGTTTGGAAAGCAAAGTGCTAACGCTCGATTTGACTGCCACTCATACGCACACCACTTCGTAAAAATCGTAAATGCATTTTAATTGTTTCTCTTAGCATATACAAAATACATTTTACAGGCGAAAAGTCTATCGCAAATGTTACACAAACCGTATCAGAATTAGCAATAGGTTTTGTAATGATATAGTGCAAGAATCAGTGACGAGACAAGTAATAATAAATATTTACTATCTTATTAAAAAATGCTATTTTTATATTAAATCGTCTGAGTTGTAAAAAATCTCATTGTTTTAGATGATGATATCATAAAGTAATGTCAAAGGTGTAGAGGATATTTCTAAGTAAATTATTTTAGTTTACTCCTTTGAGGTGGTCAATTCAAAATTTGGCAAACGTCAATGCGAGACTCCAATCAAATTATATTTTAATTTCGATGCGGGTGTTTTACGCTGTTTAACACATTTCTATTCTTTCGTGTGTATGTATAATACTTTACACATAATCTTAGTTAACTAAAGAGTTAATCTGTAAAAATAACTATAAATTTTGAGACTATATATTAAATTATTGGTATAAGGAAAGTTACATCTTGAATGAAACTGTAAATTTTAAATCTAAGGTGAATAAAAAAAAGTGAAAAACATACATTATAATTATATATATAACAATATTACTGTAATAATACTTCCCTCTGTATTCATGGCCTTAAAAAAAGATCAAATTTTAATGCAAATGTAACACACAAATATTAATGGATGTAGTTAAATTTTAAATAAAAATTGATTAATGTATTTCAATAAAAAATTAAACTTGTTGCTATTTCGATTATATTGTTAGTACTAGTTAATACTAATATCACCCCCAAATTTAAAAATATCTATTTTTCTCGTGTTTAATATTACATTTAGTTCGTACTGTATTTATCAATATTTATTAATATTCATTACTAGTATTCTAAATATTTAAATTCGCATTAATAAACTTTTAAACTGGCGAAAGGTATTTATTATAAACTAAAAGCGTTTCTTCGAAAATGACAAAGTTATGATTAATTCAATATTTAAATTTAAATAATTTTTTTATGAGGTCGCTATTTGTATGACTTTTTACGTGCAGTATATAAAAAAAAGTCCATCAAATGCATATTATGAATAAACATTAATTGAAAAATGTAATGTAGCTCTGAAAAAATACGAGGTAGTATCTTCAAGTGACAAAACTTATTATGAACCAGTTCGTCACAAGAAAAGCCGTATACTTGACTACAATGAATAATTCTAAATTTTTCCTTGTGTGGAAAACCAATTTCTAGCTACATTGTGAGGTTTTAATATACATACTTTCTATGAAAGACATTTTTTATGCAGTCTCTATTTACTGTATAACATTTGTGTTAGATGTGCTACAAACAATATATTTTACCGATACTTATGAAATTTCACGATATTTTTCTATGCGATTCCTATCCCGCGCACAAAAACAGGTTTCAGTATATTTCGTAAAAGTAACAAAGAGTACTGGTAATTTTCATCTTTCTTTCCCATTGACTTTTTCATGTTCAAAAAGAAACTTTGAAAGCTTTGTGGCATATGCTTGCAATAATACACTCAGAACAATTTTAATGCCGTATCCATTCTAAGACCTGTAGTTCCCATTAGACAACATCTGACACATTCATTTTACTTGTGTTACCACTTTCAAAGATATAGATGACTCACCACAGAGAAAAATAAAATAAGGGCATACATATGGATTCTAAAATGACTATTATTTGTTTCTAAGTAATCTTAGGAAGCCTCATATTGTTCAGTTGGAAAAAAAGCAATGACGATGATAAGATATGAAATACTTGATATTTAAATACTTGGTGTAATGAATATTTGAACTTCAACAATGATAGATAAGTAGATCGAGGCTCAAACTCAAAATCGATGTTCCAAATTCAAATCCAGTATTATTTCTGATAAACTGTTCTTAGATTATTATCTAATATTATGTAAAGCGAAAAGAATCATAGTTTTCTTTTTGTCTGCTTGGATATTTCGTATATACGAGGGTGGTCTGAAAAGTTTTCGACCTCAATATGAAGATGGTAGCTCTCATTAACAAAAGTGATGGAGTGTGTTTGTGCATGCTTTGACAAGTGCGCATCAAAATTTCAGCCATTTTGGACGCTCAGTTTTTCTTTTACAATCGTTGGATACAGTTACTGTGAGCGTTTTTGTGAACATGGAAAAACTCGAGTATCGAGCTGTAATTAAATATTTATTTTTGAAGGGCAATACGCCTACGCAAATCAAAGAAGAGTTGAACGCTGTGTATTCGGACTCTGCACCATCATTTACCACTGTGAAATTTTGGGTAGCTGAGCTTCAACATGGCCGTACCAGCTTGGTTGACGCTGAACGTTCGGGACGTCCAAAAACTGCAACCACTGACGTCAACATCGCTAAAGTTCACCAAATGGTACTAGACAACCGTCGAATAAAATTTAGAGAGATAGAAGAGGCCATGAATATATCCAAGGAACGTGTTTGCCACATATTGCATACAGATTTAGGCATGAGAAAGCTGTCTGCGCGTTGGGTGCCGCGTTTGCTCACGTTGGATCAGAAACGTGTTCGAACGAACATTTCGATCGCTCTTTTGGCGCGCTTTAGGCGCAATAAATCAAAATTTTGGCGCCGGCTAATTACTGTTGATGAAACATGGATACATCATTACAGTCCCGAATCAAAAATACAGTCCAAACAGTGGACTGCTAAGGGGGAATCGGCGCCAAAAAAGGCAAAGGCTGTTCCTTCGGCTGGAAAAGTGATGGCGACTGTTTTCTGGGACAGTCATGGAGTTATCTTTATTGATTATCTTCAAAAAGGGACAACCATTACAGGTGCATACTACGCATCATTGCTTGACAAGCTGAAGGCAGAAATGACGGAAAAACGGCCACATTTGAAGAAAAAAAAAATCTTATTCCACCAAGACAATGCGCTGGCTCATACCTCAGCGGTCGCCGTGGCAAAAACTCACGAATTACGATTTGAACTGCTTGACCACCCACCTTACTCACCAGATCTAGCCCCAAGTGATTTCTTTTTGTTCCCCAAGTTAAAAGTTGCACTCGGAAGACAGAGATTTTCATCAAATGAGGAGGCCATCAGCTTTGTAAACAGCTATTTTGCAGAGAAAGACGGCAAGTACTATTTGGACGGGTTGAAGAGGTGGGAGCATCGCTGGGAGAAGTGTATAAACTTACAAGGAGACTATGTAGTGAAATAAAAACAATTTTGAAGAAAAAATATCTTACATCTTTGTTAGGTCGGAACCTTTTCAGACCGCCCTCGTACTTCATTACGAGTTATTGAAAGTCGGCCAGTCTATCAGAGCAGAGGGCAACTTAGCGCAATTAAGAGGAATAAAAATTGTGTTTTCCTGTTCCTACATAAATTTGTTCTTATTGTAAAACAAAGAAATGTCTTTTCGCTTTACCTAATATGTTGTGGTTTGCTGATTTTGAAACCACTTAAAACAGAAAATCTAGGGCAATGGCGATTAAAAATGTAAAAGCTTACACTCCCAATCTATAGTCCGAATACAAATCTTTCGTCGCCTCTAGCAAACGTTTCTTAAATTATTATTTAATATATTATAGCTTCGATGACAACGAATCCAGCTGAATCAATAGGTCCTAAGTTAAATGGTTAAAATGACTTGTTCTTAATTTTTCAAAAGTGTTCCCGCAATTTCTAATGCGTCTTCTTCAATTTTCTACGTCCATCTTGAAGACTTTAAGGTAGTTCTAGGCACTTATCATTTTTCGATAGATTTCCTTAAAATTTTGAAAATATATTCTTCATGATATTTTATAATTATAATCGGAATCTCAACGAGTTCGTCCACCCGGTTTATGAATAAATCGTGTTTAAAAATAACATATTTAACATGGGCCTTATGGACAAAAATTTTTGCTGAGTCCGTAAAATCTTTTTTTATTTTTCTAATGGAAAAACGAGTCGATGGATTCTAATAAAAAATTAGCAATGTATTATTTTATGCTTTTGGAATATTATTGAATTTTTTTCAGAATTTTTTACTTCATAGTTATAGAGAAAGATGTTTTTTAATGTCTAACAAGTGAATGAAATGACCTCTGTGAAGTTAGCCCCTGCATTAATTCTTACGCAATTTTTTTCATTTCTAATGAAAAAAGAAACTTTTAGTTCTGAATCCAGCTAGAACTTAAGCGATTGAATCCATCAAGTATCTTACATCCTTCATTTATTTGATTCGAACAGATTTATTTGACAATTTAAAATATATTGAATGAATCATCGGTAGATGCAGTGTTAAAGTCAAAAATTTACGAAATAAGAAAATAGTATAGCAATTTCATCGAATGTTATTTCAATTCCATCAAAAGCTAAGCAAAATGTCCATTTATGACCGATCAGTTATCAAGAATATCGAAGATAGAGAGGAATAGAGAAAAGATCCAAAGAGAAAGATAAAGAAAAAATATTTTAATAAACGCCGTATGTAGGAGATTACGTCGTAGTTGCATTATTAGAAATAGTAACAACTCTGATTTATAGTTAGTCACGAACTATCCGTAACGAACGGGAAGGCGCAGGTCAATGTAGCCTATTACGGTTAACGCCTTGTAAAGTAAGACGCGCTCCGAGAATGCGGCCAAAATGATGATTGTCGTTTAATAAACTTATTAAGTGGAAACGACGTATCTCTGTATCGAGAGTAGCCATAGATCTAACTAATAAAAGTGAGGAAGAATTACAAATTGGGTCACCGGCCTGTTTGTATTCACGCAAATGCATTTGATGTACATTTAAATCAAGGACGTATCTACTAATTGTGATCAACGAAAGATCTCATTATTGTTATAGAAGCAGGACATGCAAATTAGAAGTCGTTATAATAAAAGGACGCTACATCGATAGACGCGCATGAATATGTCTATGAATTAATGTAAGAATTATTGTAAGAATTTCTGTAATAATGTAGAATTAATGTAAGAATTTCTGTAATATATTCTATGCCATTTTAGTAATCAGTAATTAAATAATTGGAAATTCAATATTCAAAGAGTCGAAAACGCTATATAACTATGTTTTTAGAAACAGATGGATTTTAAATAAAAGTGGTATATGTAGTACCTAACTTTAAAGCATGAAAATTATTCTGAATGGATGATTTTAGAAATATGTAATTTACACATTTAAACAATTTGATACTTGTTTCGATTAAATAAAAATTTCTTTATGGTCGCACTGGTATTTATAAACCATAAACACTGTCATTCAATAATATTTAGAATAATAGTTTCTTCATACATAATATGATTATGTTATGACAAAGGATCACCTATTATCGCAATAATATCATCTTAGTGGTATGATTTTAACGTCTTCTTCTTGTTGCTTTTACATTTTTACCATTAGGCGTCTCTACCTTCTTTCTTTTCCTCCGCCAGACGCATCCCATAAAATAGTACAATTATTTCTAAGTATTTTTTTCAAAGATAAATAATGCTAAGATTCAAAGAGAATTAGGACTCAACATGGGTTACGTAAGTGCTCTAAATGGCAATGTTTGTGAGCAAAAGTCCTATCCATTTTCCTCCGACGATGACCTCTTCGTTTCGTAGAATAAATCTAAAATCATCCAAGTAAATGGAAACAATAATAGTACATATAAATATATGCTTGTTTAAAGGAAGGAAGAAGAACAAATTTCATCGCATAAAACAATATCATTCTTCTGCACTTTATTTATCAAAATTGATCCAATATAATTCAAAATGCTCAACGAATACATTAGAAGAAAAGAAACGTAGGAGGCGATTTTAACACTAGAACTACCATGCAAGTCAAAATGACTGTTACACAATTTTTTCGAAATGTTCTAAAAATTTATAGAAGAGTCATAGAGCAAATATTCTATGCTGATCTTATAAAATACATATTACCGTAATTCATGATCTTTTCCACCTTCTCATGCCTCTTTTCCCAAAATACTTATTTAATATATTAAATTATAAAAGGTTTAACTCCGGTTGTTCTATTGTTAAGAATATTTACAAAAAATTCGGAACAAGTCACTTTAACCACCTTGGTAGTTTTAGCATTGATAGAATTTCAACAGTTAACTGGAAGTATGAGGAACGGAATGTTTAACACTAAATTTACGGAGCCAATTTGGCTCATTCAAAATTTGATTGCTTTGTATATAGTATATTGGTTGGTTAATTTTTTAATAATAAATCGTTCATTTAAATTTGTTTTGGAATTATTTTCTTTGCAAAAAATTTCAATTTTCTTGTATAAGTCAAATTGACACACTTTAGAAAAATAGGTATAATCAACATCCGCAATTCTAGTGTTAAAGCATACATAAGTATTTACAGTAAAGACTTATAGAGTCATGAAGGAATTTCTCAAGAGAAAGTTAGAGCGTTAGATAAAAGAACTGCCCTGTTAATGTTTTTATCGAGAACACTTTTTTAGACTTCAAGGTCTTCAATATTTTTGTTACCTAAACTCGTTTAATGGAAAGACATGGGCGCATTACAAGGAAACGGTGCGTTTGTAACAATAACTGCTCGTGTAAAAACTTCTTTCAGATTTTTAAAATTTTTCGTATATAAGTAATGCAATTACTTACTTAATTATTTTTACGGACTGAAACAGAAACATGTTTAGTAATCAAAGTACAATCGTATGAAGAATTTTAGTGATAAAAATATCTTTCAATTTATGTAAAAAGAGAGAAGAAAAGGAAAATAAGAGAACGAGAAGAAATTTTATAAGTAAATTCTCCAAAGTATTATACATGTTCCTGAATTTAAATAGTCATTGCTGTAAATCTTCCTATATGTTATACGTTATGCTTATCATAACTGTGAGAATATAAACTGAACAGAACTATAACAACGTAGATATAAAACTAATACAGTCCCTGGTCGTCGAATCAGGACCACTCCAAAAATTCAGTATTTTTCATGTTTTCCGTAAAATTAACACATCTTGCGCGGGAAGCGACTAAAGTTGTTTTCTATGAATCATTGGTGGATTATTGTTACTAGTGGGCTTATGTAATGTTTTTACAATAAGATCGGGTACACATGAGTACTTGGTCGACGTCCGTACGCTTCAACGTAAAACGTGCGTTGCAAAGATGCATTCCTATAATTGCGCTTTGCTAGTGCTGTTATGCTACCATAAGTGTATTCGACACCGAAGCTTCCAGCTATGCTATTGACATAAATTATACGTATACGTATGAATTTTGCTATATACACTTGCACAAAGGAAAGTGCTTTAAAAGATATCACTGGTTAAAGCATTTTTAAATTCTTGATTTTCTTAGTTTTTGATTTCTGAGAAAGTGTTTTTATTTTTTTAAAGTGGATAGATAAATTGATTTTTAAAGAGAAACTAAAAGTTTTATTAAAAGAAAACTTACAGTTCAAAAGTACAGATATTTTGTGTAGAAGTAATTTAGCGCACGAATTGCAAAAAATCGCCCGCTACTCCATGACAGTTTGGCGGGAAAGCACCCGCGCAAGATGTGTTAAAAGGCCTGTCCAAATTGTAATGATATAGTTTATTAACTAATAACACAATACACTATTACTGTACATAACATTATGAACGTATGTTAATATCTCATATTTCCACCCTTTGCCTTGACAATTTGTATCCTTTCCGGCATGCTTTGTACACATTGCTTTATCATATGCTTTATATCTTCGCTATTTTTCCAAATATCTATAATTTTTGTTTTCAACTCAGATAATGTGGTGCTTGGAGAGTTGTAAACAAGTCTTTTGAGTAGGCTCCAGACATTTTCTATGACATTCAAGTCGGGAGAATTGCCTGGCCATGGCCATGCATGGGGGTACAGGGATGTTTTTCGAAGAAAGTAACACTATGACGGATTTGGCTCTGTGACATGGTGCTCCATCATGCATGTATGTATATTGGGATCTTCGTGATCCTAAAGACGTGTAACACGGGAGGAGTCGAGTATTTTCCATATATGATATAACATTATAACCATAAAAGTGAAATTTTTGTACGTGGTCCTAATTCGATTACCAGGGACTGTAGATCTTTAATAGAAAAGGGAAAAGAAGAGAACACAAGTTTGTAAGGACATCTCACAATCAGATGATGAATGTCAAGAAAAACATGAATGTCGGAGAAATGGTATAAGAATTCATTCAAACAGCAGGAGTTTATGAAATTATGTGTGAAATTGAAGAAAAAGGAAAAATATCTTTGATAAAAGATATCGGAAAAAGCGAAAGGAAAGAAGGAAATGAAGGCTGTAGTATTCGATTGAAGGAACGGAGCTATGTGTGGTCCAATGGTAGTATAACACATGAAAAATAATAAACCTAGTCTATTTAAAAAACAACAACGGAATTTCATTACATTAATGACTCGGATTGCATATATCTTGTCCATTTTTCTATTTTTTATCTCTCGAAGTGAATGTAATCAGACAGACATTAATATTCGCAAAAATTAGTAATGCTAAATTAGCAATTCTTCTCTACTCCTTTTTGCGGCAGAACAATATGATTCGAAATTTCAGTAACAAATTCTTTTTTAATGATAGAAACTTCACAATGGATAGCCAGTGTTTAGAAAAGTTTCTGTATGTTAAACAATTTTTTCGGGTTACAGTAAGATGAAGAAGACACTGATTAAATTTCAAATTCGTAACTTTTTTTTTACGTGTTGTATAATCGTTCTGATATTTCGATTGACTACATAACATAAACAAAGCGATAAGCGAATAGTAATATGTCTTTGGTTATTATCACCGTCTGCGATATGTATCAGAGTAAATATCGGAAAATATATTAATTGAGACATCTTAAGATCAGTTAATCCAAATCGAGGATTTTGGTATTTAAGTATTATCGCTATAGATTGTTGAGCTTATTTTCTTCTGGTTTTTAAAAGATATTGATGGAGGATATTAAAAACTAATTTCCTGTAGAAGAACGTTGATAATCTCGAGATCTTAAAGAATTATTATAGACTCATGTGGAGGATATATGTATTATACGTACGAAGAAATTGTTATAACATAGTTAATTTGATTGGTGCTATTATTTAATTATTATTTTATTTGTTTTATCTGATATTGTAACTTTCTTTTGAAAAATATTATAAATGTACAAATAAACGGAAAATAAATATTCTATTTATAAGAATTACGCTCTTTTCATTTTAATTATACTTTTTACAAATAAACTTGATAAAAATTTAACTATATACCTGAATGAAAATCAAATTCAACAATTTGGAAATTTAAAAAATGCATTTTTCTACTTTTTCATGACGTTATAAAAAATTGGCAGAATTTGTAAAAATCATTAAAATGTAAGAAAATACTCTGTAGTGTATTATTGCAGATTATGTCCTTATCATTCTGGACATTACCTGAAAAAAAGATATCAGTTAATTGTTTGCTTTACTGAATATTACGTCCCATGATTCTTGCGAATGACCGTTTGCTAATTGTTCAAAATAATTGATTTATCTGTACTACTATATTATATTTAGCATATAAATGATCAGTTATTTGACTTAAATAAATAGTAAATGTCATAATAATTATAAAGCAAGGACTAAATATCCAAAAACGTATGTAAACGGATAAGAAGTAATGACAAGAAGTACAATTCGGACGATTTTGTACTTACAGACAGATTGAACTACGTCATCGGGTTTCCTTTTGAAATTTTCGTCACCTTTCTGTGCTTTAAACAATATATTCCCCTCTTTAGAATTTTTGCAACCCTTCCCTTGCAAGATCCTAGAAAAAGATTTTTATTGGATCGTACAGCTTCTCGGCTTCAACACCTTTGGTCATTTTATCTAAAACGTTCATCGAATTCCAAACCATCGCGACCTAAATACATGCATCATCTAATTGTAAAATAAACTTCACAGCGACGATAATGTTTCCAAAGTCTGCCTACAGTTTAAGAATCCTTTGCTGCATCCATTACTTCGTTAAATATGACCCATCCGCCAATAAAAGATATAAGAAAAATTAGAAGAAACAAAAATAGTGCTATGGTGGATAAAGAGGTGAAGCCTCAATCTTGCTATTAACGATCCTGAGTTCGAATCTCCTATCACTTTTGGTAAATTTTTCCTAAATTGTCATTTAATACATCACAGACTTGATGGTTGAAAGCCTACTAAATCTATGGATCTTAAGACGATCAAAACAGTTAAAGCTGAAAAAATACAGGGTGCGCCATTTTTTATGTCGGTATGTGAATATTGAATAACTTAAAAAAGAAACAACCGATTTCCATATATGAAGTATTTTTATTTAATATGGTCCTTTACAATTTATGTGGACTACTTTTTTAATACAACATCAATCAAGTGGCCGCCTTTATTGGCCAAAGCAAAATGTGCCCGTTTTGCTGCGTTTTCCATCACTTTTTCGAGCATCTCGGGCGATATAGCGATGATTTCGGCGCGAAAATGTGCCTTGAGCTCGCCAATGGTCTGAGGCTTGCTGGCGTACACTTTGTTTTTCAAATAACCCCATAAAAAGAAGTCCGAAGGGGTCAAATCTGGAGATCTGGGAGGCCAGGCAATGTCGCCTTTTTTGACACCACACGTCCAGGGAATTTTAGTTGCACAAATTGCATTGTTTTATTTGCAGTGTGGCATGGCGCACTGCACACGTTTCGGTGTGAAGCGATTCATGGTTAAAATTGTACTGAAATGTGCCCATAATTATGAAAATGGTCTAAGTCATAAATTTCTTGTTTCGAGATATTGAATGAGTTGCATTTGATTGAATTAAAAAATATTTTTATATTATGCAACATCTTAATTTAGAATTTTATTAGTCTTGATTAATGTAAATTTATTATGAATATGAAATTTTGCGTGAATTTCATACGGAAATGTTGTTTTTCATGTTTGAATTGACTTAGACCATTTTCAAAATTAAATAAATGTCCTATAAATGACTTAAAGTAATAAAAAACTACGAGTTGTATTAGAAACAATAATTTTAATGAAATAATTCATGGACATTTCTTAATTGTTTTTAAAAAGTTATCCGTTTTTATAATTTTAGGCTTTTATTATTAGGAGTTTTTAAGATTCTTAAAATATTCTTGAAAAACTGCAGGGATGTATGGTATTATAGTAAACACATAATATCTTTTTGTTTTCCTTCCGTTACTGGTCTAGTGGTGTATAGTGGAAGTAATTTAATATTTCCGTATATTTTTGGTCTCCCTCTTTTAGGTGAAAGATCCGAAACTAGAATTTGGAATTGGTGGAATTTAGAATCATCTAAAGAAGTTTTACAGAACATCTTATAAGGTTCATTTTGCAAGAATCTTATCCATTGAATTTGCAGCCAACAGACAGATTCGCCCGCTGTATTTTTTACTCTTCTTGTCGTTAACTCTTCTAGTGGTTTCGTTGAAATAAAATCCGGCTGCGTCATTCGTTTCACCGAAAATGTATTTTTTCTTCTACACTTTTCTATCAATTCATAATAATGCTCAGGGTTTCATAAATATTTTACTTTTCTTATTTTCATTTCTATCAACCCAAAATCACAGTCATTCGGTAAAAAGGAATGACCAGAAACCAAAAATTTAAGGGTATGTTTATATAATTTAAAAAAATTTTTGACTTACAATTAGACCACTTTCATAATTAAGACTAAATGAATTCCATATAATGTTGAAATTACAACCACTATCTAATGGTTCATTTTTGATAATATCATACAAATTACATTGAATTAATTTAGTTTATAATAATGTGGTGTGAAATAACTAATAAACTCATTTTTTTTAAATTTTGACTTAGACCACTTTCATAATTATGGCCACAAATGACGTTTCAATAGCATGTTTACTCAAGTCAATTGGTTGATAAATGTTAAAGTTATTCAATGTTTACATACCGACATAAAAAATGGCGCGCCCTGTACAAGAAAAATTAATAGTCTCATGTTCGAATTCCCCGTAACCTGTAGTAAATTTGTAAATTATCATTTAACATATCATAGCCTCGGTGGCTGAAAATCTTCTAAACCTGTAGATCTGAGAACAATCAAATCAGTTAAAGTTGAAAAAATACAAGAAAAATTGGAAGTCTCATGTTCGAATACGCCGTCACCAGTGGTGAATTCGTAAATTATCATTTAACATATCACAGCCTCGGTGGTTGAAAACCTACTAATTCTATGGACCTTAGATCGACCGAAACAGTTAAAGCTGAAAAAATACAAGAAAAATTAGCAGTCTCATGTTCTTAGCCCCCGTTACCTGTGGTAAATTCGCACATTGGTGGCAGGGAACCGACGGCTCCTAGAAGGAATGATTATATGTAGCAGTTAAAGATGAAAAAAAAACAAATGAAGAAGAATAGAAAGAAAACTAGGAAAAGGAAGGGATTATAGAGCAGGGCTGAATCACAGAATGGAAGTGGGAGGATTGCCTTAGCTGTGTCTCGTAAAACAGAGGATGATGACCTCCCCTGTGTTACAGAACATCTGCTAAATAGATGACACGCTGGTTGTCATAAGTCTAGTTGCCCTCAGCCTCGAACGGAGGCGAGTTGGCTCTAGGATCGCGTTGGCAGTTCTTCATTCATTGGTACCCCCGAAGAGTAAGAAGTAGAGGAACTTCTTCATGAAGCTGAAGTCCCTCGAGCTGACCACGGCTCTCATCGTGGTTCAGCTCCTGCTATTCCAAGTCGATGCGGCGAGGACTAAGCTCAGGAAACAGCGCTCGAAATCGCTGTTACAAGCTCAGCAGCCTGCAAGTGATTATGATTACGATTATTACGAGAATTACGATGAATATGAGGATAAGAATGGTGAGTATCGTATTTATTGTATTCTTGTTACGCAAATTTTGCTTCTTTGTGGAGTTGATAAAAAATGGAGTATTATTATTGGCGTACCTTTTATATTATAATATTCACTTGGATTTTGATATCTCTTTAATTACACTGTGAGGCTCTACTGTTAAGATTATGAAAATTCTTCATTCGTCAACCTCTTATATATGGTAGTATAGTTTAATGATAATACAAACATCCCTCTAATAGCATGGTACTTGAATTGCATGAAGTCGCGAGTTGCATGATTAAAAATTACGACAATCCTCGAATAAGATGAAATTTGAATTAGGTACATCAAGTCACGAATATTATTTTTAATAATTATGTCGATTAAACGATATATGTGTACTAAATATGGATTATATGAATTTTATATCGGGGGCGTTAATATTGGGCGTAAAATTATGAGCACTTGCTGAGTTTTTCGTTAATATGTTCTCTAATAGTTGTCGATCTTTACGTATATTAATATTTCGTAACGATTTCTTATATGTTTTTAACAAATTAGTTACCACAAATTTATCATCTTCCAGTAATGCTGTAGAATGAAAATT
The DNA here is from genome assembly GCA_910591515.1 of Cerceris rybyensis. Lineage (NCBI taxonomy): Eukaryota > Metazoa > Arthropoda > Insecta > Hymenoptera > Crabronidae > Cerceris > Cerceris rybyensis. Next base: position 1,821,123 of record OU342789.1, read on the forward strand.
ACAGTGGATGTAACAGATATTTTAATATTAATCGTGTTGTTAATCAGTTCTTGATATTTTTTCATTTTAACTCTCAAACAACCACTAAAGAATCCACGTAAATACTAATGGGTTCAACAGACTGACATATAAGTTTACTATTATAGTAATTCTTTATACTACTTGTTATAATAATATTATATATTATCTGTTTCGTCTTCGCTTGCATCACTAATCTCCTCTATGGCCTATTCTTTACATAAGTTTCACTATTACAATACGCCTGAGGTTTTTTCCTAATTTTCTTTTGCGACGGATTTTTTAAAATCTGAAACAAGTAACATGTGTAACAAATTTTTATTAATGTTTTGGATGTAAGATAAACTTGTTGAACACGATAATTATATGTTGCCGTTGATAATCATCAAAACTTCGAAATATGGAAGTGGGACACATTATTCGATCAGATTTTTATATTGGAGAAAGCCCAACCGTTCTTAAAACTGATATTATAACCTGTATTCAATATTTGTTGTTTTTATAGTAGTAAATTAATATAAAAAACCTGGACATATTGTATGTTTCATCCCGGCAGTCTAAATGAACATTACTTTATCCCCATTAGTCTCGGAAGGGTTAAAGGTTAAAGACAACAAGTGCACACACCAAAGAATATATTATTAGGTCGAGTCATAAGTAACTTCCGTTTCTGTATGAGACATTTATTTTGCTTTCATTAAATAAAAAAAATTTATTAATTTATTATGTATTCTCCGTTATTACATACAACCTTTTCCCATCTTCCTGGCAGTATATTAATCTCTTCCTTGTAAAATGTGGTTGGTTTGGACTGGAAGAAACTTGCAAAACACGACAATACGCGACCACATACGGAAAGGGTGATTCTAGAAAAGATTCTTCAGCTTGGAAGGTCTGTTTTACCACACCCACCTTACTCCCCGTACCTTGCCCCAACAGATTACCACCTTTTCTTTTCGTTACAAAACTTTTTGAATGGAAAAACATTCAATTCCGAAGGACAAGTCAGACAAGCCGTCGAAAACTTCTTCCAGTCCAAGCCAACCACATCTTACAAGGAAGGGATTAATAAACTGCCAGGAAAATGGGAGAATGTTAAACGTAATAACGCAAAATACATAATAAATTAATATAATTTTGTTATTTAATGAGAGCAAAATAAATGTCTCATAAAAAACGAAAGTTACTTATGACTCGACCTAATAGGTGTAGAAATGAGTTCTTTCCGATTTTTTCATGAAATGAATGCTTTACTTAAAGAAATATATCACACCCCATTAGTTGCAGCATTCACCGTTATCAATGCATTTTCGCCACCTTTTTGGCAACTTTTAAATCCTGGTTCGCTAATGTTATATAACTTATTGTTAAAAGCAATAAAATTACCTAAGCTTTTCCATACCTCATCCTGTGTTTTAATGTCCATCTCTACTAAATGACATTGGAGAAATCTGGATAAATACAAATCACATAGGACAATATTTGGAGAATAAGCTACATAACGTGAGATTGCTTAGCACAATGTGAAAATGAGAATTTTTATTATCTTTGCTGCATGTGCGAGAGTGTATCGTGAAGAAGAATAATCTTGCGACTTTCTTGACAATAGAACTGTCTTTTTTTGTCTTATTGTCGATATCGTTGCTTAATTTTGTTAATTGTTGCTGATAATTTTCTGTGATCTCCATTTTTTCGGATTTAACAGTTCGTAATATAAGACTCCTTTCATATCCCAACAAATCCACAATTTTGGGGTGCACATTTGATTTCGCAGTGGAAGTCGCAGACTAGTCAGAATTTACGGTAAAATTTCTTTCTCTTCACATTACCATAGAAAAACCACTTCGTCTAAATGATTCGTTAAAATTTTTTAAAAATTAGAACCATCTTTTGGAGCATATAACTGCGGCAATCACCTGAAATTCACCGGAAAGAACTCTTTTCTAGACATAATAATTATAGTTACAAGGGAAAACTATTTGTTACGATACCTACTAAATCCATTTTCGTAACAGCTTATAGATACTAATAATTGCATGACATGTTTTGTTATCTGCGTTAGTCACTAAAATTCCAGTTTTACTAGTAATATGACGCCATTTTAACTATTTAATTTGAATCATTTAGATAAAAAATTCAAGAAAATTACTACATTTTAGTTTTCGTAAAAGAAGACTTTAAAATTCCAAGAGAAACTGTATCAAATCTATATTTTTCTAACTGTTAAATTAGACTTTGAAATCTGAGAATAATTTTAATTACATTTTACTGAAGCACCCTTAGATATACGTAGTTATTGTCACAATTAAATAAAATTTGTTCCAATTGCTCAACAATAATTGTAAAAAGTATCTTAATCGTGAAGAGGTCTTTAAAGAAAAGCATTGAGTAAAATGTAATTTATAAAACGATTAACATAGCGTGTATATATGAAAAGAACCGGAAGTCTGGAAGTCTTGCATGCTAGTCTTGTTAACGCGTTCTACAGAACAATTAATCAATCATATTAATTGACAAAACAGAATTAACGTTTTTATTGCAGTCTATTAAACCATACGCAATTTAATAATGTCACAATATACAAATGATTTCCTGTTGCACTAAGCTGTCAATACCGACTTACAATTAGCGTTGAGTGTTAGCACAAGACATAATTATTTAAAGGAAACTTTTAAACATGAATCATTTGAAATAGAAATAATTCGTACACTCTTTGTACAATGATTTTTTTATTCCAACACTTTATCTATTAAAAGCCTATTGATAAACTTTCGTTTGTTTTCTTTTGTCTTTACTCATACAACATACTTTTTGTCTTTAACTACTAATGCCTATATATTGCCTAGGATCTAGGACAGTGATGGCGAACCCATGATCCTTTAGTCACACACTGACCTAAGCAGACTTTTTAAATGACCCACGCACAGTATGTAATTTCGCTGTTCTAGCTGGACAAAAGTCAATTTTCGTAATGGTTCAGATGAATAAAGTTTTATCGGAAATCGATAATAGAATGTCCATAGAAACAGAAAATGTAAAAATTATTTGAAAAAATATTCTGTAATAGTTAATTAACAGGCCTCAAAATTGTACTTTCCGTAGAATGCTTTTACACGCTCGTGTCATGCCCTAGACATTTTCGATAATTGTTTTGTAACAAAAGGGTACAATGGACTTTGTGTATATGTATTGTAACCTCCAATTATTTGGAATACGTTTACAATTTCTTCAAAAAGACCTTTTATTACCATTTTAATCCGCTTTAACAATTAACATGTAATTTAAGTTCCGTTCCAAAATGTATGTAGATTTTTAACATACATCACTATTTATTACACTTTTGCAATTTTGTGTGTTTAAAGCTAAAGGTATAAACAATTGAAAATACAAAGGGTTATTGAAGACTGTTATTTATTTATTGTTTTGTTCCGCGCGGACTTCCGCGAGTCATTTACTTACAATTAGTTTCGTTTGTTTACAAGACCCAAGAAAAATGCCTTGCGGAAGTTTTTAAATTTTTCAGCTGAAAATAAAATTTATATTGCAATTTTTTTTGCTTTCCCTAAGAAAAATGTCTGCCTTATCGCCTCCTGTTATCAGATTTCTTCTTGACCATTCAAATTTAGAGTAAATCGGAAAATATTCATAAAGATTGCGGCATTTTAGACGTTGCTCCGCTTTGAACATTGTTTAAACATTTCTAAATCTTTACAACATTAAAATGATATGTTTCGTTGTAGTTGATGGAGTTTACAGAATCATATTACACAAAAAAAAATTAAAAGAATCCTTACGATTAAAATACAACAAATTTTTAAAGTTTTTTTAAAATTTTTAAATTTTTACGAACAAATGTTAAATAATTATTGAAATATATATTATTATTAACGCTAACTATAGTATTATGTTGTTTACTAGTGGAAAACTCATTAAAACTAACCAGTCCAGCTAGAACGGCGAAATTACACATTGTGCCACGCGTTGATTTCTGTAAACTTATTTTTTATATCATAATAGAACAGACAAACGAAAATATTGATAAAATAAAATATTTATGTATATATTTTCTTCCACCTTTTTCAAGTAACACCACTGACTTACAATTAGTGACCCACAAGCTAGTACTAAAAGAAAAGGCAAACAAAATTCAATCCAGTTCTTAAAACGATTCGCCATCACTACCCTAGAACCTATTGTTTTAGATGGATTTGGAACTACCAGAAGTATGGTATATTAAATAACAATTAACGAGATATTTTCTAGAGATTGGGTGATGATATAAATTCAGGGCCCAATAGATGCGAGTTTAACAGTGAGCTTTTCCCTTCTCTATTACATACCATAACTTCACCGAATTTCCATTTGCTAATCATCAACCGATTTCTTACTAATTCATTCTACGAAATGACGGAAAAATAAAATTAACGACTGTCTTGAAATAACTGAAATCAGAAAGTCATAATGAGGATTATTATTTTAATATATGATGAAAGAATAGTTTATAAAATATAGAATTGATGTAATAGAGAGTATAATGTATAATGTTATGTTTGACTTCATGATAATTATTACTGTTTAGAAACAACTACGTCGTCAACAGCTTCTTCGTTACCAGTTACTTCGATCGAGACCGGAAGTGCAAGTAAGCGAAGAAACATTAATTGATTATCTATATCATAAAACTATTCTTCAATATCACATTCTTCTTATCATAAATACAAATTTGCCTGGAAGTAGTTTATTAAAAATCCAGAAAAGGAACATATAAATAAAAATCGCAGAATTGGTTTTAGAAACTAGTATTGTTGTAAAATATATGGTTTTTACTATCATATTTTGTCCATGAAAGTAAAGTTTTTTTACTACTTTTATTATTTATAATTATTCAAAGACCATTCTTCCAACAGCGTTTTTAGAGTTGATGAAAGCTTTAACAAATGTCGGCTTTATTACGGCAAGCGTCATACAAAATTTTTGATGATTAAAATAAAGACGTAGAATTATTTAGCAATGCATATAATGCAATTAACATTTGAAGACAGAGGAAGACTACCGATAGAAGGAACACAACCTTCCTATCGATCTGAATATTCAACGGATCTTCCAGCGCAAACGACGACTCGATTTTTAGGTCAGGGTAAGTACTATGTCAAGAATTCGTTTCGTTTTTTGCTTCATTCTTCAAATTGAAATTTCTAGATAAATTTTCTTTTATGTCTCAAGAAATTTATTCAATCAATTTAAAATGCTGTTTTATTTCTAATACCTTCATACTTACAAATATTTAACTTTTTCACCTATTGTTATAATACTCAACTTTGGAAAGATGTCTAGAGAACAAGTGGTTACAAGTTTAATATAGTAACGAATATTTCCCGTTTTTACACTGATTGTAATAACAGTATTACGTGATATACAGCTATGAATTTTTGAAAATTGTGTGTACGTGATATCAACTATAAACTCTCGATTTGATATTTAAATTTACCTATCATTTGTATTTCATATTTCATGCATTAATATTTGTTATGTTTACAGAGAAGTAGTTTGACATTTTTAAATAAAATGACAATTACATTGTACATCGGCATCAATTCAATGTTATTTTTCGGAATTACAGAATTTCCAGAAGAGACAGGCTCAACCTCGGAACAACATCACCCAGTAAGTATTTTCAATTTACGAAGCAAGATACAAAGATTAAGAAATACTTTACATATACGATATAATATAATGACAACTATATTTGACCCTCGCAATGGAGGGTTTGAAATATAATATGTTATAAACTCATTTCTTTCAAAATATAAAAAATAGAATAAAAAGTACCTATTCCACTTACAGTCACCTACTGAGATTGTACCCGGCGAAAGTAATGTAATTAATTCAGTCGCAGTTCCTGGACCTAGAGTAAGTCTAAAAATTGAAACAATACAATACGAATTTTGATTATTGATATTAATCATGAACATTAATTAGGGTGACCCTGGTCGACCTGGTGATATAGGCAGGCCAGGTGATGCTGGATTTCCTGGACAACCTGGTTCACCTGGAATTCCGGGTCCACCGGGACCACCGGGACCAATACCCGATGTAAGTAATAATACAACACAATTATCGCCATAATTCGTAATAATTCTCAATTCGAATTATTTTCCATTTAGGCTTTGTTATAATTATTTACAGTATCAGTTATCAATTTTACAGTCATATTAATTATTTACAATAACGTTGATTCAATTTAATTCTTAGCTAACAATAATCATAAAAGATGTACTGATTGCTAATTTTCTCTGATTTTCTTTCGACTTAGTTATTTCGAATAAATTATGTATCAGGTGTCTTTGTACTACCAACAATTGGCTTTATCTCAAGCAAATCAGGATAAAGGTCCAACAGGAGCAGCAGCACCGCTTTATGGCCCAGAAGCATTAGGTTATTTGCAAACTCAGATAGGCCCTGTTGGACCACGTGGACCACCAGGTAATTTGAAAATGATTACCATGAAATATACACAATTACGATTAGATCAAATATACACAATTACTCAATTACATTAAGTCTGAGTACCTTAACTTATTTGTGATAGGTCCACCCGGTGCTCCGGGACCGCAAGGTTTTCAAGGAATCCGTGGAGAACCTGGAGAACCTGGATCTCCTGGCCCTCTGGGTATACCAGGCCCACGAGGTTTGCCTGGTTTGTCTGGAAAAGATGTGCGTAGGAGGTTCATTTCTTACAAACATATTGAACACCATCGGTATTTTGCTAGTTTTATTTTTACTATAATAAAATTTGAAACAAAATTTAAAAATTCTTAAACATTGAATTCAAAAGCACCGATCAGCCATGATCCCTATGGCGTTCAACATTTTAATCAAACTATTCATTTCAATATTATTATCAGCTGTTGAACATATAATTATTTTAGTAATTTAATTCTTCACATTCAGAATGTCAAAGAAAATTCGAAATTAATAACAGGGTAACGTCGGCGAAGATGGTGAAACTGGCCCTCCAGGATCGCCCGGCCCAGTTGGACCACGAGGACTTCCCGGAATGCCCGGTCTTCCAGGGGTAAAAGGGCACCGCGGTTTTCCAGGTTTAGATGGAGCAAAAGGAGAACAAGGTACAGCTGGAGATAAAGGATCAGCGGGTGCACCGGGACCAATGGGTCCTATAGGCCAAGTGGTAAGTATAATAACCGTGTCGTTCTAGGACAGGGATTGGCATTCTTTCTGGAGTTAAGAGCCATTTTTTTCCGATGAGATAAATTATTTTTTTAAACAGCCAAATATAAGTTTTAATTTATTTAATTTCGATTCGGCATCGGTAACATATAAGTGCCCATAATTATGAAAGTGGTCTAAGCCAAAATTTTAAAAAAATGTTTATCAGTAATTTTACATCACATTATCATAAACTAAATTAATTCAATGTAATTTTTATGATATTGTCGAAAATGAACAATTAGATAGTGGTTGTAATTTCAATATTGTATGGAATTTATTTAGTGTTAATTATGAAAGTGGTCTAAGTCAAAAATTTAAAATATTATATGAACATACCCTTACATGACCGTGATTTTGGGTTGATAGAAATGAAAATAAGAAAAGTAAAATATTTATGAAACCCTGAGCATTATTATGAATTGATAGAAAAGTATAGAAGAAAAAATACATTTTCGGTAAAACGAATGACGCAGTCGGATTTTATTTCAACGAAACCACTAGAAGAGTCAACGACAAGAAGAGTAAAAAATACCGCGGACGAATCTCTGTCTTGGTTGCAAATTCAATGGATGAGATTCTTGCAAAATGAATCTTATAAGATGTTCTATAAAACTTCTTTAGATGATTCTAAATTCTATGTTTCGGATCTTTCACCTAATAGAGGGAGACCAAAAATATACGGAAATATTAAATTACTTCCATTATACACCGTTACTAGACCAGTAACAGTAGGAAAACAAAAAGATATTATGTGTTTACTACCCTCCAGTTTTTCAGAAACATTTTAAGAATCTTAAAGACTCATAATGATAAAAACCTAAAATTATAAAAACGGATTACTTTTTAAAAATAATTAGTAAATGTTCATGAATTATTTCATTAAAATCATTGTTTCTAATAAAACTCGTAGTTTTTTATTACTTTAAATTATTTATAGAACATTCAGCTAATTTTGAAAATTGTCTAAATCTATTCAAACTTTAAAAACAACATTTCCGTATGAAATTCGCGCAAAATTTCATATCCATACCAAATTTCCATTAATTAACACTAATAAAATTCTAAATTAAAATTTTGCATAATATAAAAATATTTTTTAATCCATTCAAATGCAATTCATTAAATATCTCGAAACAAGAAGTATGACTTAGACCACTTTCATAATTATGGGCACATATTAGAAAAAATAAAATAACTGTTATCTGATATGAAGCATGTACTTATTGTGAAATCAAAACATTCTACTTTGCGTAGTAACAGAACATCAATGTATTAAAGAAAACGGAAACACTTTTTTTTTATAACTTTTTGCAATAATGCAAACAATTGCAATAATACAGTTAATTTTTCAACATGTACTATTATACTACTGAAGAGCCACAAGTATGATTCTACTAATTGTGCGTTGCATGCTGCTCGCGAGCCGCAGGTTGCTGACCAATGTTCTAGGATCGAACAAAATGAATATAGTTAATAAATTTATGTATTTTAAGCACTTTTCTTTATTGTTCATCTATAAAGGGACCTGCTGGTGCACGCGGTGAGAGAGGTAGAGAAGGTCCGTCAGGACCACCAGGAATACGAGGTGTTGATGGGATCAGTGGGCCTCCCGGTCAACCAGTAAGTTGAAACATATCGTTATTTTCCCAATAGTTTTTCTTTAACTATTTATAATGCGATTATCGTAGGGTGCAGTGGGAAAACCCGGACCTCCTGGTTTTCCAGGTAGTCCTGGTGCAAAAGGCGATCAAGGTGCTCAAGGGCCAAAAGGAAGTCAGGGTTTGCAGGGTCCTCGAGGTACATTTAATTTAAAATGTTAATAGTGAGGATTTATATTTTATAAAATTATTAATAAAAATTTGTATCCAAAAAGGTGAAGGTGGACGTCCTGGACAACCCGGTGAATCCGGACCGCAGGGGCCACAAGGAAAAGATGGCATACCTGGAGAAAAAGGAAGTACAGGAGCAGCAGGCTTAGTGGGAGCACCTGGTTTCCCTGGCGCTCGAGGACAACCTGGAACTCCTGGCAATCCAGGAATTCCTGGAGCAAAAGGAATGCCTGTAAAAACTTCTTTTAAATTGTCATTTTTTAAAAATTCTTTTTAAACTTCATTTTTTTGATGTCAGCCGTTTTCTTCGACTGTAATTACTTATTTAGATAATGTTTTAATTGGTATTCCTTTATTATAGTACATATTTTATTTATATCTTCATAGCTATAAAAATATCTTATTAGGGTGTCCCTGGCGACAGAGGATTTAAAGGTGATGCGGGCAATAAAGGCGAAGGGGGAGCACCAGGACCTCGTGGTTTACCTGGTCCTCCGGGAAACGAAGGTAAACGTGGAAAAAGAGGAATGCGTGGACCTATTGGTTCACCTGGAGCTTCTGGGGAACGTGGAATTCCCGGTGCTCGCGGCTTACCGGGATTAGATGGACCTCCCGGGCCTAAGGGTATGTTGTCAAGCATGAGATTTGTTCTACTCGACTTGTTCATCTATATACATATGTGCCCATAATTATGAAAGTCGTCTAATTATAAGTCATATATTTCTTGTTTCGAGGTATTTAACACTAGAACTACCGGCGTTAAATCTATCATATTTCAATATATTAAATAAGTGCTTTAAAGAAAGGAGAAATCGAGTGGCGGAAAGAATGATCATTTCGGTGATTTATGTCTTTTGTAATGGACGTAGAATTTTTGTTCCATGGGTCTTCTATGAGCTTGGAGAATTTTTGGGAAAAATTGTGTACCAGTCATTTTGACTGGTTTGGTATATAGTTCTAGTGTTAATGAATTGCATTTAAATGGATTAAAAAATATTTTTATATTATGCAAAATTTTAATTTAGAATTTTATTAGTCTTGATTAATGGAAATTTATTATGAATATGAAATCTTGCATGAATTTCATACGGAAATGTTGCTTTTAAAGTTTGAATTGACTTAGACCATTTTCAAAATTAGCTGAATGTCCTATAAATGACATAAAGCAATAAAAAATTACGAGTTTTATTAGAAACAATGATTTTAATGAAATAATTCATGAACATTTACTAATTATTTTTAAAATCTAATCCGTTTTTATAATTTTAGGCTTTTATCATTATGAGTTTTTAAGATTCTTAAAATGTTCCTGAAAAACTGGAGGGTAGTAAACACATAATATCTTTAGGTTTTCCTTCCGTTACTGGTCTAGTGGTGGTGTATAATGGAAGTAATTTAATATTTTCGTATATTTTTGGTCTCCCTCTTTTAGGTGAAAGATCCAAAACAAAAAATTTAGAATCATCTAAAGAAGTTTTACAGAAAATCTTATAAGGTTCATTTTGCAAGAATCTTATCCATTGAATTTTCAGCTAACGGACAGATTCGCCCGCGGTATTTTTACTCTTCTTGTCGTTGACTCTTCCAGTGGTTTCGTTGAAATAAAATTCTGCTGCGTCATTCGTTTTACCGAAAATGTATTTCTTCTTCCACACTCTTCTATCAATTCATAATAATGCTCAGTGTCGTATAAATAATTTACTTTTCCTATTTTCATTTCTATCAACCCAAAATCATGGTCAATCTATAGAAAGGAATGACCAGATACCAAAAATTTAAGGGTATGTTTATATAATTTTTAAAAAATTTTGACTTAGACCACTTTCATAATTAACACTAAATGAATTCCATATAATGTTAAAATTGCAACCACTATCGAATGATTTATTTTTGACAATATCATAAAAATTACATTGAATTAATTTGGTTTATAATAATGTGGTGCGAATTACCTGATAAACGCATTTTTTTTAATTTGGCTTACAACTAGACCACTTTCATAATTATGGGCACATATGTATTCTTAAGTGTGGCATCATATATTTATTTATGAATCTCCAGGTCAGACTGGAGATCGTGGACCTATCGGACCCGTCGGACCTAAAGGTGGCACAGGTGACCCTGGCCGACCAGGGTCTCCTGGTCTTCAGGTATGTTTCGTTATAAAGATACGATTATTTTCGAAATTATTTTAAAAACTATAGTTTTAAAAGTATTTTAGATATATCCTGTACTTTCAAAGTTCAGAATCCAGTAAAACTTTGGTAATACGAATAAAGGAATGTTTTACAATTGCCGTTACGAAAATAGTTAAAACAAGCTTCAAAATAATAGAACGTAATGTTCTTATCTGCAATGGTTTAAATTTCTCAACATGATTATTTCGTTTTAATAAGTGTTATATCAGTTCGAAAGCCAAGATCGTTTGACTATAATGAATTTCATACATTCTCATAATTTCTTCCTTTTTTGTACTACCGCCGATTTATTTCGATTTACATAAACGACAATAGCCTACTTGGCTCAAAAGGATTCCCAGTTTTAATTGTAAGATATCAGAGGCAATCCTTTAGAACAGTGGTCGCCAAACTTTTTGACCTCACGGACCAGTAAATTTTATGAAATGGCTTTATTCTATGAAGTAGCGTTTTTATAGCTTTTCACATATTGTCATGAATTGAATTATGTTTCAATGCATCTTAAAACATAACTTAACGTGATGAGTAAGTACATTCCACATTTTTCTGTGGACCAGCGAAATTTTCTCACGGACCACTAGTAGTCCCCGGACCATCACTTTGGCGACCGATGTTTTAGAATATCTTGTGTCTTACGAATACACTTTTACTGAATAGGGCGCCCGTGGTTTGATGGGTCGCCCTGGTGCCCCTGGGAAACCAGGCAATACTGGAGAACGTGGAATACAAGGCGCTGATGGAAAACCCGGTGAACAAGGTCCACCCGGTTTACAAGGCTTACCAGGACCTTTAGGTATACCAGGAGAAAAAGGATATCCGGTAATAATAAAATTGATTTTCTTTTTCCAACTAAATTTGATAGGAATATCAATAAAAATGTACTTTATTAAATTACTTAATCGATTTTCTATAAAGGGAGATCCCGGAAGAGCAGGAGAACCAGGAAATCCTGGTTCACCTGGTCCCAGAGGGGATACAGGAAAAGAAGGTCCACCAGGACCTCAAGGTTCACCTGGACCGTCAGGTGCAGATGGTGAACGCGGTCCACCAGGTCCTGCTGGTCCTAGAGGCTTTCAGGTATTCTGACTTATCATATAAAAAAGTAATCGCTGCATGCATAATAAAATTTAAACCACAAGGACATGAATATTAAAATAATTGTTATCTTTAGGGTTTTCCAGGCTCAACCGGTAATCCTGGAATTGCAGGAAAAGATGGAGAACCAGGAATACAAGGTCCCACTGGCCCACCAGGTTTGCCCGGAACCAGGGGTGAACGTGGGTTCCCTGGTGACAGAGGTTCCCCAGGAACCCCAGGGTCGATAGGGCCAAGAGGAGAACCAGGAACACAAGGACCGGATGGTGTTCCAGTAAATTATTTTTCTTGCTTCCTTTCATAAATTTATGTATCAATATTTATTTTAGATTTATATTAAAGCACTGTTTCACAAAATATTCGTACATCCGATTCTATAGGGACTAGCAGGGCCAAAAGGAGATAAAGGAAGCGCTGGTCCGTCTGGATTACTTGGACTACCAGGATTAAGAGGTCTTCCAGGAGAACCTGGTGTAAAGGGAGAAAGAGGTGCCAGCGGACCAATTGGACCTGAAGGGCCACCAGGTTTGACATTTCCTTGATGCAATATTATAAAGTAAGACAGATTTGTAATTATCGTGTTTAACATTGCGAAATCATTTTAACATGTAGGACGTATTGGAGAACGTGGTCCGCAAGGACAGATTGGTCCCCCTGGTGCTCCTGGTGAACCAGCCGAACGAGGGGATCCCGGTCCACCCGGACCTGTTGGAGAAACTGGAGCTCCTGGAAATCCAGGAGAGAGAGGACCCCAGGGATTACAAGGCTCTCAAGGTTTTCCAGGGCCCCAAGGCCTTGTTGGACTTCCAGGTTTAAAAGGAGATCGTGGGTATCCCGGTTTGAAGGGAGATCAAGGAAATTCAGGACTATCTGGTAATAAACTATAAAGATTTTAATAAATTATAATGTTATATAATATGATAAAGTTGATGAACATCACTTTTACACATTATTTATTTTGTTTATAGGTAGCCCTGGTGAACCTGGTCTACAAGGTTTAACTGGATTAACAGGATCTAAAGGTATAAGAGGTGAACCAGGACCTAGAGGAGAAACAGGTGCTATGGGGCCTCCAGGTATACCAGGATTAATTGGACCGTCTGTGAGTTGAAATCTATTAAAATGTCTTTATTAAAATGTTATTATTTTCAAGATGATACGAACATGTAAAAAAATATTTATAATATAAGAAATATGATCACTGTTTGAAAATTTTTAATATGATTACTTTTAATAGAAAATTTGATCAACTGATAAATGCTTTTTTAGCACTTACGAAAATTTTGTCAATAGAATATTTTCAAATGTTTCAAAGTTTGTAGTAGAAAATTTTATAACATGTGTAGGGTCCACCTGGTAATATTGGACCTCCAGGACCTGCTGGATTATCAGGTTTAAAAGGCACTATGGGAGATGCAGGTAGGCCTGGCAATCCCGGACCCATTGGAAACCCTGGTCCACCAGGTACTGATGGAAGTAAAGGCGAAAGTGGTTCTCAAGGACCTTCAGGTCCACTCGGGCCACAAGGTCCTCAAGGTTTACCTGGAGAAAGAGGTTTACCAGGTTTACCTGGTCCTTCTGGACCTGTAGGTGCACGGGGATTACGAGGAGCTCCGGTGAGTTTTAATTAGCTTATCTTTTTTCCTTTTACTAATATACTCGTAACATATACTATGCTATATGCATAGCAGAAAGTAGTTTCATATTTCACAATAATCGGAAAAATGAAAAATTCAACAGGGTGAAACTGGATCACCAGGAAAACCAGGATCAGAAGGTGCAACAGGCCCTCCTGGACAAATTGGACCTCTTGGACCTCCTGGACCTCCAGGAGATTCTGGACCAGAGGGACCTCCTGGTAAACCAGGGCCACCTGGGATTGGTGGTCGACCTGGAGATAAGGGACCACCTGGCATAGCTGGTCCTCCAGGAGCATCAGGCCCACCTGGCTTACCTGTAAAATTTATAGATTAGATTTTGTTTTAATTCGTTGAAAAAGATAATCAAATACACAATGTTTAAAAATTGTGTATTTATAACTTAGGGAACACATGGCCAAAGTGGACCCTCAGGGCCTCCTGGAGAAAGGGGACCAAAAGGAGAAACAGGACCCCAAGGAGTGGAAGGTCAACAAGTAAGTTTTATGTCTACATTAAATTCTTTGTGGCAATGTATGCACTAGCACGAAACGCTCGCTTATCTGCTGCGTCTGCGGCGGCCGGCAAAGACGGTATAGTTACTCAGTTAAATATATAGTATTAAAAATGTTGTTAATATTTTCAAAATTCATTTTTTAGGGGCCTAGAGGAAAGCCAGGACCTATAGGTTTAGAAGGATTAAAAGGTGATCGTGGTGAAGAAGGGCAAAAAGGAGCCAAGGGACATCGTGGATTTAACGGTTTACAAGGATTACCTGGACCTGCTGGCCCACCTGGAGAAAAAGGAATGTTTGGCCCACCTGGACCTCCTGGTAAAGATGGAGAACCTGGTATAAGAGGGAGTCCAGGAAGAGACGGCAGTCCTGGACCTATCGGGCTTTCCGGAAATCCAGGACCAAGAGGACCCTCTGGTGAAGAAGGTCGTCATGGACCACCAGGACCACCTGGTCCTCCAGGCCCTCCAGGAGCACCTGGTGAATTGGGTTTAGGGTATGATGCAGCATCCTTAGCTGCTCTTTTAGGTACATTTAACATAATTTTTACTTATATTTTTACTCTTCTATAATCTCTACATCTACAATTATTTTAACCATGTGTATAGGGCAAGGTCAAACAAAAGGACCAGATCCACTAATTGGTGATGAACCAGCAAGAATGTTTGGTAAAGATATTACAGAAGAAGAACGACGGGAAATAATTTTAAAGGCATATGAGCAATTGAAGTCATCATTTCAAAAATTAATTAAACCCGATGGGAAAAAAAGTTCGCCTGCTAAAACTTGCAGAGATCTTTTTACTGCGTATCCAAATAAGCCTTCTGGTCAGCTTTCACAGTGATTTTATGGAATAATATATGAATATAGATAATGTTAACTTTATAAATTTAAATAATGCTATTTCAGGAGAGTATTGGATTGATCCTAATGAGGGAGATGCACGAGATTCAATTCTAGTATACTGTGATGCTACAAAACGTGCAACTTGCTTATTGCCAAACCCAACACATTCTCCAGAAATAAATTACATTACGGAACAACAAGAGATTTGGTTGAGTGATATCGAAAATGGCATGAAGGTGATTTATAAATACTGATATTACAAAAATGATGTTTATAGATGATGTGACATTTTTTTTCTATAGGTTACATACAAGGCAGATAGTAACCAAATCAGCTTCTTGCAACTATTGTCCAAATATGCTCATCAAAATATAACGTACCATTGTAAAAATAGTGTGGCATACTTTGATTCTGAGCGCAAAACATACAGAAAAGGTATAAAACTCTTAACATGGAATGATGCGGAATTAACACCACGTGGAAATCAGCGCCTCAGATATGAAATGATAATGGATGAATGCAGGGTATGGTTCAAATAATTCAAGAAATAACAACGTAAAAATCACTTTTAATTCACACATATATTTGTTTTTTTCCTTTTTCAGTCATATCAAGGGCATTGGAGTAAAACAATAGTTTCCTATCAAACTGATAAACCCGTAAGACTTCCTATTATAGATGTTGCCATACGAGATATTGGAAAAGCGGATCAAAGCTTTTCTATTGAAATTGGTATGGTCTGTTATGAATGATTGAAAATACAGTCCTAAAAATGTAATCATATGATATTGCACTACAGTATTCTCAATGTTTCAAGGCTTCGATTACTACATATTATAACGGATCAAATAACAGTCTTCCAATATAAATCTATATAAATTTTAAGTGACTTATGTATAAACTGCTTAAAAGAATTATTTTAATTGGTATAGTAAGGTATAACAATATTACTTAACTTAGAGTGGTCTGTACTATGGAACGGTATTATCAATAGTATTTCGTTAAAGTTAGATAGTAGTTTAAGAGATTTACAAATATTGGACACTGCCAAAATTAAATATAAGTTAGCTATATTGCACCTCGTATGTTAAGAGTACCATGTAATTTTTTGCTATGTTACTTTACACATCTTCAAAACACGAATACAGTAATATATCAAGCATATTTTTATATGTTTGTATCGTTTGCATACCTTAGTATTATAACAATTAATTATGTATATATTTATAAATTTAATTGACTATACAATTATTTATAAAGTTTAAAACAGATGAAAATAAAATTAAGTTAGCATGAGAAGTCCTATGTATCATATATCACAAAATTCTTATATGTCCCAATTTTTTAAACCTACCTGAATACTGTCGATTCAGTGCAAACTAAACATAAATATTAAAATCCACAATTCTGCACCATCATAGCTCTATCTTACACATGATAGTTTTTCGTATAACCTGCAAACGTACTTCCAAAAATATTTAACAACTATCAATACATGGTTATATGTTGTAGCTGCAAAAAAAAGTGTTTCAATCATAATTCTTAAATGCAGTTTATATCATGTTAGTATAGTATTCTACTATTTTATTCAATCCGTCGATAATTGATTTGACATTAGAAGGTTCCAAAACATCGCGTGACATTCGGCACGTATGTATTTGTCACTGAATTTCATCCTCAACAGAGTGTAATCATTAATGTTCGCTGAAAGTAATGTAAAGTAATCGTTTTATGAAATGAAAATTGACAAATTTGATTTATTATTGAATTTTAGTGCTTAGTAAATTTGGGCAATATGAATTTTACTCCGGTGTACGTGTACTCAACAGTACTCAACAGGTGACCATGGTGGGGAAAAGAGGCGGGAGTCAAACTTGCTAAAAAAATAAGTAGCGGCATCCACTAGCAGAATTTCAGTCGCGTTTCTCCTGTGCGTCTGATCGTTTGTTCGGGTTGTGCGGGATGTACGCTTTATACGTATTACAACCGCACGCATGAAATACTTAACTGTTACATCTGATCAGAGACAATAGTGTTTGTCATGTGTGAGTGTATTGAAAAAGAGGAGTTTTATTAATTTTTTTGTAAATATATTGTATATGCGTCCTTTCGAAGGACGATATGTCTATACAAGTATCGATCGAAAAGTAGCATTTCTGAAGAATTCTCCCTCTTTTTTACTACGAATAACGAAGTGCATTTAAAAGAGGTTAGCCACATTGTTAATTTCTCTATAATAGAAACTTTCTACACGTGGGCTTGAAAAGTTGCGTCAGTGCAAGTAACATTCCAAATTATATATAGTCTTAAAACGCGTACTACTCGTATGAAGTAATATAAAATATAAAATCTTAATTTCTAACAAAACGCCCATTATAATTTGCAAAATATCGGTATAGCAAAAAATGGAAAGTTCGTGGATTATTAACAAGAAGCTAAAATTCTAAAATGATACGATGTAGTGTGAAATAATCAATGTCATACGCTACACAACTGTTAAATGGTAAAGAATTCTAAGCATGTTATGCAATTCAAATATTGTTTGACTTGAAAATTCTAACACTCATTAGTAAAGGGTCTATATACTTTTGTTTCTTATCGATAATAAAGGAGATATAATGATAAAGGTACTTGAAATATTAAAATTTCTATCGTTAAATGTACAAATATATAAACTTATATAAATCACTTATAGACAAATAAGAATAATTCATGTAATATGCGCAAACAACGATTTCCGCATGTTTATTACAAAGCACGTGCTATTCTAAACATATTATGAAGATGTGATTCCGATAACCAGTTATTTCATCAGACACGTTATAAACGTTTCATTGAAAAATATTTCGTATCTCTTACCTTGCGTATGAAGCAAACAGTTACGTCTCTATAAACGATTACGAATTATTTTCATTTATCACTGATTGCACTAAAAAGAGATTAAATATTATACAGGAAACAGTATTAACCTTGTTTTTATAATGTCAACTGAAAAATATTGATCAATAATATTATATTTCAACGAAATCAATCTTTCCTTTTTTCTCGCACCGAAAAGAAGGAAATAACTGTTCTATCAAAATTTGTCTCATAATAATTGTGTAAATTTTTAACGACTATCTAATTTTTAGCCACATTTAAACGGTCATTCTTAATTTCGTCATTTCCCATAATTATGAAATAAATTTCTCTTTAAAAAACATCGCAGCATAAAAGTAGATGAAGATATAAAAGAATTTGATGATCAAGTATTTCTTGTAACGCTGTATAATAAATCACTTTAACATAGGTAGTTAAAATTGTAAATTATGTATTTAGTTGTTCTGCCAGTATTTCGAATGGTGTAACCAGGTGCAATTTAATGTCACTGACCTTGCAGTGTCAGTGTTGTATGAACGCTTAATTCCTCCAACTGGCTTACGAATATTCCATAATTCGTATTTAATAAATAGCAGCAAATGATTTCCAAATTTCATTTAGCTTATTTCAATTTTCACACATTTGCATATTAAAAATAAATTGAAATTAATAAGTATCACTCTTGAATTATTAACGCATAATTATTTGGGTATATAAAAATAGGAATTTTTACATTCTGAATATCTTTACTTCGTACGCCGATGTATTTCGTATCCCGGAAAGAAAGAAACAAATGTACAGCGTTTATTAAAAATTAATATTTCCCATTTGGTTTGACCGTTCATACAATTAAACGAAATTTTTGTATTATTTGTAGTTTTGAAAAAAAAGTATTAAGATTCTAAATACTTAGGAAGAATTATGTATATGCAATTGTAATATAAGAGAGTCAGCAAGTTATGTCTGGAATTCATTCAGTTTGTTGTTAGTTAATCTAAATAATCAACGCTGACATCATTAATACCATGAAACCGATAAAAGGAATACGTGTGGCTAATGCGCGTCATTCGTTTCATCTTACGACGGTCTTGATAATTCTCGCTGCACAGTTACATTTGATTCGACAATTTAAGAACTCTTGTACATTTGACAAAGGCTTTTTTTTCATTCCCGTGTACAGTCAAACATGAAATGTTGCGTAAGCCCGGGCAATTCTAATATTATGGCAGATTAAATATAGAATTCGAATGTAGCCGCCGATCCCACATCTTTTTCAGCAACTTCTCAAATACATGCGCAGTCTCATGGACGAAGACGTCATTGGCTGAAGAAAAAATAAAATAGCGTCGTGACAACTGATATCTGTAAAAAGTATGACGTAATATGGTTAGACCGGTAGCCAAAAAGACGAGTACCAAAGATTAAAAACTAACTGGACTGATCTTGTTTAACCGTTCTTCGCTGTGGATCCATAGCAATTGACGGAGATCCAGGGCGGTCGAATTCAAATACAACAAAGGATCAAAGACGCTACTCTCACATTGATATAACACGAGCCAATTGTGCGAATCGAAAGACAAAATGGATTTCCTCCGGAAGTTAAATGGTAAGTGTTTTGATCAATGTAACTGTATTCGCTTTATATTCATCATAATTGTTCATTAAAGTGTCTCCTTTTGTTACTTATGAAATATATCATTGTTATTTTTTAATTTTAACACTAGATTTACGGAGTCAATTTGACTCATTCGAAATTTGATTACTACGTACATAATATATCGGTTGGTTAATTTGTTAATAATAAATCTTTCATTTCAATTGATTTGGAACTATTTTCTTTGCAAAAAATTTCAATTTTCTTGTATGGTTCGAATTGGCTCGCTTCAGAAAAATAGGTAAATCAATATCCGTAAATCTAGTGTTAAGAAGAAAAAAGTGTTGAAATTGTTCGTATATATTTAACTAGCTGAAAGCTCCCGTGCTTCGCTACGGTTTAATCGAAACTAAAACAAAAACCTTAAAATTTCGAATTTTGAAAAATCCTTTCTTAGTGGGTGCTTATACCCTAGAAGGAACGCTCATGCAAAATTTCAAGTTTCTAGGTCAAGTAGTTTCGGCTCTGCGTTGATGAGTTCGGCCCATACTTTAACCCACCAAAACCCTCCCTAAAATTTCGAATTTTTCAAAACCCTTTCTTATTGAGCACCTAAGACCCAAGGAGATGGTATGTTCCAAATTTCATTGCAATCCGTTCTGTGGTTTTTGAGATTTCGTGATGAGTGAGTGAGTCAGTCAGTGGTATTTGAGCTTTATATATAAGATAAGCAAAGGAATTTTAAGAAATTAAAATTTCTCTGTGATGGACTCAGTGATAATTTTGAAATGTTGAAATTGTACATACATAAATAATAAATAAATCAAGGAATTTTAATGAATTAAAATTTCTGTGGAATGGATTCAGTGACTTTGTTAAGCATTAGCATCAAAATTTCCTGCATCAAAAACGGAATCTTTCATCAGTTTGAACTTTCGTTCAAGATCAAAACATATCCGATAATAATAACCGATCGTAGCATGATGAAACATGCGCTCTCACATTGGATCAATTTTCAAAATTTCACTTAAATCTCGTCAAATTTGAGTATTATTTCGATGCAACGAACTTTTTATCATTCTGTACAGACAGATTACATTGCATTTATCTATGCATACGCATTTATATTACAAGTTACAAAGTGAATTTGATGAATTCTTAAATATGTATAAGATTAAGAACCTAGCGTATCTTCTAACGAGCTTTCAACAAAATTCAAAGACGAACACATTATGCAACACATTGTATTTCACAGCAATAGACAATGATAATAACAAACATGTTACAGCATTCATAATTTACGTAATGATATGCCTTATTTCATTATATATAATGATATGCAATGATAAAATACAGGAAATACTTCAAATAGAAATTAATTGTTCACTCCATTACTTTTGAATACACCATATTTGCTTTATGTACAAATGTGACACGATATGTGATTACTGCTCGTGTATTAGTATCCTACATCATTCTTATCTGAGAATACTTTCCTTTGGCTTTATCTATGCGTAATTTGAACTTCTACTTTATCTGAGATCTTCTACAAGTACATTGCAGAAATAGATGGAAGATCTTACGTTGTGTTCTTGTGTTCATGGTCATCTAATACCGGCGATTTTTCCTTCGAATGTAAAAAAAGAACGAGAGATAGACGTGCCTATTCGAGGAATGCTGAAACTTAAGATATCTGTAGAATACATTTCAATATTTGTAGATATGTTGTAAAGATGTCTGATTATACTATATTATACACGTACAGTTATAAGACAATGAACAGTGCTTTATATCGAACTGCATTTTAAAGTCGGAACTGACTTTTAACTTTCTATAGCGTAATTAACATACGTAGTCAATATAATTTGTTATGCAATACTGTCATGATAGATCACAATTTTGTTTATATGTACAATATTTCGTAATCTATATGAACTTCTGCTCTATAACGAGATACGAATTTCATTCGTATATAATAACTTTCATATTGATCATAAAAAATAATTCTAAACAGTTTTGTTAATTCTAACAATTATAAATGACAATATCGTAGATGTAACAGAAAAGAGAAATACCTTAAATTTCTTTATAGTAAAAATGTTTACATTACATTTTCTGCAATGCAAACTTTCAGTGATTGTGCAATATGTGTAGATATAATTCAAACATTTATTTATCAACTTTCCCAATTACGTTCAACTTTTACTGTCATTTAAACGGAGATATATAAAAACATAAAATATAAAATGATATAAAATCTTAACGATCTTACTACTTTAAACTCCATAAAACACAATCAATCGATTACACAATTTACGCATTTACTGGCCTCATTTCACTTTTCAAGACAATGTCGGTATAGACGGGAATTTCCCTTGAGCGTGTTTACTCAGAACACGTATGGTCAGGGCCATTTGGTCTATTTTATATTTAACATTGAAAACACTTCAATCAGTAGCACGTATTAACTCTATCCATACTGCGTTTATAAATATTTCAATTAAGAGGCTGCATTAGAATTCAACGTATCAATAAAATAATAATTTGCTAACGTTCATAATTTAGATATAGATTTCAGTTAAATTCAATATTGTTTAAATTTATCGATATTCATTTTATCGAGGATTAATATTATCTTTAAATTAAATCTGCTTTATAAATCAATAAATTGTTATTGTCCGAAACATTTTTCATATAGAATTGCATTCAAGTTTTAGTGTATAAATACCGGGTTAATAAAAAATCATCCATTAAAAATTCATGATTTATTCTCTCTTACACGATAAATATATTTTCTTGAAAATGATATTTAATTAATCTTTTATTATACTCTTCACACGGTGACATTTTCATTGTCAATTAAAAACAAAGTTAATAGCAAAAATTTTATTACATTTTAAAACGATCTACTGACATTTTAGACACCCTATACATCTCTGATATGAAAAATACATTGGTGATGTCATTTTAAACTTATCAATAATTTACAATCTGTTAAATTTTGTTTTGATAATATATAAATGCAACATGTTTACGATATTATCTTCAAATGACATTTAAACCGAAATTTGAGTTCCTTTAATGAGGAAGGCTCGCGTCACGCAATGCTAATTATAACACGAATTTGTGGATTCATTCAGAACGACAGGAGTAATTAAGACAATGGAAGTAGGCAAACACATTAAACCATCATTCACAAAGTAAACGATTACGTACAACTTTAACTAGATTCGTCATCCAAATTTGGGCGTCACTGGTTACATAATTGAGAATTGCTTCCAAAGCTCTCTGTAAATAGCATGATAACGATGCACTTATACATATTAATTACGCTTACATTTTCTGCTAGGCACAATTTCACAATTTGTCGAAGAGCATATTAAAACAAAAAAAAATTAGTCAAGATAATTCATCACATTCTTATTGACCAAATGTGTAGAGAGTGGAAGAAAAGCCACAAACTGGTTTGAAGTTATAATTTCCTCTTTTTCAGTAATTTATAAACTTTGTCAGTTAATTTATTCGTCATTGACATTGTCTTACTTCTTTATTACAAATAATTGAATTGCTATCATGTGAATATATTTTTATGAGCTTTTTTTAAGCGTAAGAAGTTTGCTATTTTACTATTTCCATCAAGCAAATTCCAATATGGTGAACATATTTTTCTGCCGTTTTTTTCGATTGATGATATTATTTTCCCTACAGACTTATTGATAGTTAAGTGTCATTTGTGTTATGTCGTTTAGAAGATTGTATTCGCTATGAGAAATGCACTGTTCAAATGCGGCAGATGCATTCACACATTCATTCATGATTTAAATTTATTGGGAGTTGAACAGCAATTTAAGGGTCAGATTCTCGATATAATGTCATCGTGTGATAGCTGCGCATATCCCAGCTTTTCGAGGATGTAGGTTACTACAATAACATATGTCCATGACTAAAGTACGAAGTACACTTGTACACTTGTGAAAGCAATGTAAAATTTGAATAATTCAGCCCTCGTTTTAAGGGGATCAGATTTTTTTTCCGCCTCTTTTGGGAATTTTTTTTGGCGAACTATTAAAATATAGGATCTTGGAATTTTTACCACCCGTTTACAGTCGGCTCTCGACTTTCGCACATAATTGGTTCCTGAAAATGTGTGCGAATGTTGAATGTTCGAAAGTAGAGGGATATAGGAAAAATATGAAAAACTGTATGTTAATGTAGTTTCTTTGTAAACTTGAGATTCTCTAACATCTAGTAGGTAATGTTAGGAACAATATTACAATGTTAGAAAACCTCTAATAGGCAATGAGTGAGATCGAACTACAGCGCTGATTGGCAGTGACTGCATGGAAGCAAACATTTTTTGAAATAACGGTACAGCTCTTTAAAAAATTTAATTTTTAAAAACTTGCAAAATAGCGAATTGTGCGAAAGTCGAGGGCCACCTGTATTGGTACTTTTGTAGTCTATTGGAATTTTTGCAAGCGAAAATAACGATTTTGATTGACGTTACACCGTTCAAAAGACACTCATGTATTTTTGACGGTTGCCATGATTCCGAATGAAGTTTCGCTCATTTGAAATTAAAAAATTGCAAAATTTCCAAAGGAAGCGAAAAAGAAATAGCTGTCACATGGGATGACCCGCTGAAAGCAAAATAAAAGTCATTTTTTTTAATCCTTTCCTTTAGACACCGTATGAAAGTGAAATCGTGCAAAAAAAGTGCTGCGTAAATAGAAGGATAGGGTATCATTTACCTTTCATACAGAGTGCCCTGAGAATTATATTTTATAAACAACGAATATACTTCTTAATTGTATGTTCAATTACGTTAAATATACATTTTAATTACTTTTACAAATAATGCCATTCAAATGGCCACAATGTTCGTCATGGGAAGAAATGAATACCAACAATTTGTTACATGAGCCGTTTATTATGTAAATAACATAACTCACTTTAACGTAATGAAAAATGCTGATTTTTAATGATCCTACGAAATTATATCTACTGTTAAAAATACAACTACGTAAGGCTATAATATAAGTGACAACGAAAAAGCATAAATGACTAACAATAAGATAACAAGTTCAAGTAATTTTTTCCGAAAATTACCAGGAATATTTTTAAATTGGTTGAAGCGCCAGGCCCTAAGTACTCCGATTTAAAAATAAAATGGGTTTTTGAAACAATTCACTTTTGAAACAAATGACTTATGTTTTAAAATATTCGAATGACTTTGAGCCACCGTATATATTTTCAAAGGTTAATGGCATTTTAGCATTTACGTTGCAGTTCTCAATATCCATCATGCCCTTTGTTCGTAACATGTATTTAATACATACTATGTAAAGAGTAAATGCGCTATAATAGCACTAATCATTACAATTAATTCTTTGTGGCTGATGCCGCCACACTGGCGACATTCGTAAGCGCCGTAGAAGTCGGTGTCGCCGCGCAGTGTGTAATTTCGCCGTTCTAGTTGGAGAAAAGACAACTTTCGTAATGGTCCAGATGAATAAAATTTTATTGGAAATCGATAGTAGAATGTCCATAGAAACATAAAATGTAAAAATTATTTAAAAAAATAATCTGTAATAGTTAATTAACAGGTCTCAAAGATATACTTTCCGTAGAATGCTTTTACACGCTCGTGTCATACCCTAGACATTTTCGACAACTGTTTTGTAAAGAAAGGGTAGAATGGACTTTGTGTATATGTATTGTGATCTCTAATTATTTGCGATATGTTTACAATTTTCTATTTTTTTAAACGACCTTTTATTACAATTTTAATACGCTTTAACAATTAACATGTAATTTAAGTTCCGTTCCGAAATGTATGTTGACTTTTAACATACATTACTATTTATTACACTTTTGCAATTTTGTGTGTGTAAAGCTAAAAGTATGAACAATTGAAAATGCAAAGGGTTATTGAAGACAAATGATGACATCTGTTACTTATTTATTGTTAGTTTCCTTCGCTCGCAGGGCCCAAGAAAAATGCCTTGCGAAAGTTTTTAAATTTTTCAGCTGAAAAAAATGTTTATGTTGCATTTTTTTTCTTTTTTTCTTTTTTACTTTTCCTAAGAAAAATGTCTGCCTTATCGCCTCCTGCTATTAGATTTTTTCCCGGGACGTTTAATTTTTAGAGTAAATCGGAAAATATTCATAAAGATTGCGGCGTTTTGGACGTTGCTCCGCTTTGAACACTGTTTAAATATATTTAAATCTTTACAACGTTAAAATGATATGCTTCGTTGCAATTGATGGAGTTTACAAAATCATTTTACAGAAAAAAAATATTGAAATAAGTCTTACGATTCAAATACAACAAATTTATAAAGTTGAGGGTTTCGTATTTTACGTATAGATGTTAAATAAATATTGAAATATATATTATTATTAACGCTAAGTATAACATTATGTCGTTTACCAATAGAAAAGTCATTGAAAGTAACGAAAACCATAATTTCTTTCAAAAACACTCTGCGCCGGTCCGTGCGTACCAGCGAGGACTAAACAAAAAGCGTAGCGTCGTTCCCTAGGGACCAACGACGTGGCGTTTAAAGTGTTAAATAATCTTACACTACTTTCCAAATAAGCAGTCCATATGTACAAGAATAAGGAATCATTATGTTATACTACATAAATGATACCGGAATAATTGTGTTATTTTTAATTTATCGATAAATATTACAACTTAGATCTGCTTCTATTACATTAACAGAATGTAAGAATAAACGTAGGACAGAATATAATTACTGAAACTTATTTAAATTGTTTGTAGTATCAGTAAAAAGCTATCAGCTTTTTTTATATTGATGTTATAACATAAAACATTAGAATTTCTGATCTTTTAGTAAAGTATAATTCAACTGATAATCTTTTGAAAAATTTAAAAACTGAATTTTTAGTTTAAGTATTTCGAGGAAACAGAAAATTTTTTTGTTTCTCTTGTCGTGAATTCTGTGTATGGAGGCTTCTTAAATATTGTGAATATTTTCCTCGGGCAATATTTCTTAATAATTTGGGATTACTGAATCTTATAGCATGTTCCTTTGATTTATAAGATCTTTAGATGATTCCAAGAAAGCATTTACATATATACTATTAGATCGAGTCATAAGTAACTTCCGTTTTTTTATAAGACATTTATTTTACTCTCATTAAATGACAAAACTATATTAATTTATTATGTATTCTCCGTTATTACGTATAACCTTTTCCCATCTTCCTGGCAGTATATTAATCTCTTCCTTGTAAAATGTGGTTGGTTTGGACTGGAAAGAACTCGGAAAAATCGGAAGGCCCAATTAAAAGTTAATTTGTGAGAGAACGGTTCGTTTCTGACCCATGGTTTCTCTCAGACATTTTGCTTTCGTAACAAGACGAATACGATGAGCCAATAAAAAAATTTGCTACCTTTTCCCGAATTTTGCGGCCGGTTTTTTTCGCAAATCTCCATCGATCCAGAGGTGTAGAACAACCCTTTAAAGCCATGACCATTAATTTTTTTACACCCTGTACACATTTTTACGTGCAGCACAATTAAATAATTAAAACTTAATTACTTAAACGTTACAATGAATATTAAAATTTTTTTTTATGTTTTTTTAGAAAATGTTCAATATTCTGTATTAGTTTCTGAATCATTTTGAAAATAGGATTGACGACTCTTAAGTAATGATGCAATTTAACGTAATTTGAATAGTTCGTAGAAATTACAAATTTTAAAATAATTGACATGTACACCTGTTGCTTAAAACCTGGATACTAATATAAAACTATTTACAATAATGTTCTTTTAATACATAAATAATAACGATTTGATTAAGTATCATATTCATCGAATAAAATTTCTTACGATTTCTTTTCTTTTTGCGAACTTCAGGCTGTACCAAGATAGTTAACATATAATAAATAATTTAATGCGAATCCGTTATAACTACATTTTTTAAAGTTATGACATTTTTTAATTAATTTATAAGTAAAATATATACTTCACTGTATTTATCTCAAATATGTAGTAAACACTTGTTTAGAACGTAAAAAAATATATTTATGTTTCAGAGAAGACACCTAAAAGAGCAATTTTTGGAGTAATGATGTTCTTAGCTTGCTTGTTCTCATACATGCTTCGAACTAATTTATCTATTACCATTGTTGCTATGGTAAATACTACGAGAAAAGACGGAGGTGTTGGTCCCGCGTGTGGTACTGGAGTTGTAACTGTAAATGGAGCTGACGATCAGAAGCCACCGAAAATTCCAGATGTGAGTTTAATTTATAATGTACTACTTTACATACAAAATGCAATTTGTATAATATAAATACCTTTTTATTTAATTCGATCACATGGATCTCCCGTTTATTTTTTGGCAATCTGTTACTGTACAATACAATGAGAGCAATTATATGATATACGTGACATACTGTTTTGATATTAATAATATTTTCATTTCACGTTATTTTTTATTTACTCCAACTTATCTGTTTCTAAAATCTTATTAATTATCTCATTAATTATCAAAACAGGATGCATATTGACATATTATTGAATCTCGCCAGATTTACTGTATGCTTGAAACTCAAAGAAACAACAAAATTTTATTAATAAGAAATTTTGCGAATCAACACGAATTTGAAATGTTGCATTTCTTTACTTATTAATGTTATAGTATGGAGAACGATACGAATGGAATCAACACATTCAAGGCCTTCTACTCTCTGGATACTTTTATGGAGTTCTTCCTGCAAGTATACCTGGAGGAGTGTTGGCCGAAAAATATGGGGGTGCAAGAATAGTTTTGTGAGTAACTTCTTATTCATAATTTATAATTATTTCATTACATACATTAGTATGTATTGCAGTACAACATTATATATATTTATATATACATAACATAGACTTGCAACACTAATACCTGCAGTACTAAATCTAATGATGCCTTGGGCTTCTGGTCTTCACTATGGTTTCGTGTTTGTACTTCGCTTCTTGATGGGATTTTTTGGAGTAAGTTATCTCTCATACCAAATTGCTATGTTTTATTGCAAACTATTACTTTAGTACTCTTACCGTAATCACTAAGATTTCTATTTATGTGAATGTCTCACTTATCTATTACTTTATCTTACATGTTCAGACTATGAATAATTTATCTATTTCTGAATTGTTATTATAATTATTATAATCTCTACTTCGGTATTAAATACTGTTCAGGATATCCTCATTTAAAAGTTATTTATACTTAATATTCATATTTCAGAAATAATATGTTCATAATATATTTTCCAACAAAACACATGTCGTTGATCTTAAACATTTTCTCTTTTTTTAATATTACTTATACACTTTTCGTTCAATACAGTAGAAAAGTTAAGTTCGGAAAATAAAATTACATTTCTATAATGCGCACATCTAATATATATTTATTAAAACAATGTTAAATTTTAGGGAGCCGTGTACCCTGCTCTGCATGCAATGATTGCTAGATGGGTTCCGCCGAGTGAAAAGGGTATATTTGTGTGGACAATGCAAGGTATTATAATTTTTTAGTCAATAAGAAGGTATTACTGACAAATTTCTACAATACAATGTTACTTTCAAGGTGGTCCATTCGGAACGGTTGTAACGTTTGCTATATGTGGACAAATAATTAGTGCTTTAGGCTGGAATGCTGCTTACTATATTACAAGTGGAATTATATTTGCCTATTGCCTTTTCTGGTTCTTCTTAATGTATGATACACCTGATAAACACCCAACTATCACAGAAGAAGAAAAAGCATATATAAAAGAGGCGATAGGTACAACTGTTTCAAAACAAAAGGTATATGATTAAAGTTAAATTATAAGATGACATTTTAAAAGTTATTGTAGGATACGAATTATATATAAATCATTTTACAAATTAACAGCTGAAACTTCCAGTGAAAGCTGCTATGACTTCGATACCGTTCTTAGTATTATTGTGGTCCCACTTTGCAAATATGTGGGGTATCTACTTCATTGCTACTAATGGGCCGAAATATACTTTGGAAGTGCTGGGATTCGATATGAAATCGGTATGAATTTTATCTACATATTTATCTTAACATTCTTCCTTTTACATTCAATACAATATCCATTACTTTTCAGGGAGGCCCTATTACAGGATTACCTTACATGGCTAGACTTGGTGCGGGCGTAATGTTTGCAGCAGCGGGTGATTATGTACGCAGGAAAAACTTCATCGCTTTAGCATGGATACGAAAGATATTTATGATTTTTTGTAAGTGCAATTTTCTGATTCGTAGTAGATGTGACTTTAACCCATCCGGGACGGATTGCACACCTTGTGTGTAATGCATTTCCGACCGAAAAGACGGGTTGCACACTGTGTGTGTAGTGACGTTGGATTTCAATGAATAGTCAGTATAGAAAAAAGGCCGTCGAAATAAGACTAGTTTAAAATAAAAGGTATCTTAGAAGTGTGTAAATATCAAATTTGGTAATGGGTTCAATTTACACTCTAAAATGCGTAATCCGAAACCAGGATCATCAGGAATGCAGGAAATGATACATATGAAGCGGAAAAATTGTCAGTATTTCTGGATGGTCTTCAAAAATATGCACCGTCTCGAGTGGGTTAAAGAATTTTGAAATCCAAAACGTCCAATATATTTCTGTGTTAAACCAAATGTTTCACATTGGTTGACCAAATAATTTTTATACTTTCACAGCACACGTTTGCCCCGCGTTGTTTTTGCTAGTAATGACTTACGTTGGATGCGATTCTACATCCGCAATAATCATGTTGATACTTGCATTAGCCTTTAATGGAGCTTCGTGTCAAACTAGTTTACAAAATCATCAAGATCTTGCTCCAAATTTTGCTGGTTCTTTGTACGGAGTTATGAATACTTTTGGTAGCTTCCCTGGATTTATTATTCCAGCAGTAATTGGTGCATTAACCAATGAGAGGGTATGTTATGATGATATCTTTCAAATGTTCGATAACCGAATGGACTATATATACAAATATTACTTTTTTAGAATGGAGTGGAGGAATGGCGTGTTATGTTTTGGATCTCAGCAATTATATTTTTATCTGCAACGGTATTGTTCTGGCTATTTGGTTCAGCCAAGATCCAATGGTGGAATGATGTAACTCAATCTGGAGAAGGTACTGACGAAGAAAAACGGATGACAGGACGAGAAGCAGAAGAAAATGAACGTCTTTAGTGCACTAATTTTTACATTAGAAATTATAAAAATGAGCTACTACGGTGTGTACAAATTATGGGATTTATATTTGAAAGAATGCATTTCTATCATCAGAACTTCACTTTTCTTTTTCTTTAAGGAAATACTTATTTATAGTAACATTTACCCCATTGTTTGTACAGAGATAATATTCTATTTTTTGTATAAGGTGTGTGAATTTTGCTATAACAGTCGTAGCTTATTAAAATCAGCAATTTGATATATTTTATAAAACTATATACAGAAAGCTACAAACATTAATTGTATATTTTTACGTGAAATATTTATACACTTTACGCCGGTGAAAAAAATACAGATTGCTAAAGTATTAGAATTTTGTATACACCTCTTACCATGTTCATACGTGAGTACTGCAATTTTACTGTACTTACATGTATTTATATATTGATACTTTTATAAATTAAGTTGTGCAAATGATTCATAATTTCAAAACCTCATTCATAAATCTTGAGAAAGCAATGTGTCGAAACCAAATGAATATATCGTTTTGATTCATTGTGCTTAATGGTCTCTTACGTACTTGGTAAACATTTACTAAGATCGTAGGTAACATGCTTCATGGTGTAAATGAAATTTAAAACAATTTGGCAAGAGTTTTATGTTGTAATTCAATTTTAATTGTAACTGTGTCGAAAATTCGCTTGTAAACTTGTACGTTCATTCTTTGTGGTAGTAATTAATAACTAGTAATGAAAATCTATTAACGCGTAATAAGTATGAAAGTGTAACAAAATTTTTAGTTTACGAATGACACAACTTAGTAAAACGGCTTCTTTTTTGTTATTAATAGTGTATTTACTTAAGAAACTTATGTAAGAACTTATCTGACGTATATTGTACTGACAGCAATAATACTATTTGTTACGATAATCTGTTTGACTCTTTTGGTATGACAACATTGATATATAAATTTCTTTCTAATCTGAGGAATTTAAATTACGAATTAAAAATTATAGGAATTACTTTTTATTAGGAATTCAAAAAGTATTAACTGTAATTTAAGAATCGAAATATTTCCAAATACTGCCAATATAAAATATTTCCAAATACACAACGTCAAAAGGGTCAAAAGATGCTTATGTAAAAACTGTTTCAAAATGGTTAAATCTCCAAAATTTTAGTATATTGCATTGTTGATATTAACTTAATACAAGATGACATATAAATGTAAGCAATGTAAATAATTTTTACATGTGCATTTTATAAAATCGAGTTCGATACGTCTGTTCATTTTATCTAGTTCGGTGCCGAATTTATAACATTATATGTAAATTTTGATACGTAGCGTTCTACAAATACACGAAAAATGTCTGTGCATTTTATGTTGTTGACCATCTCAAATTAAAGTATTATATAATTTAAAATTTTCAAGATTCAGAAGTAGAAGAACGACATACAGGGATAACTTTAAAACTATTATCACGCGACTTGACACATGTTCGAGGATGACAATTTGTATTAAACCGATTTTGACAAAAATGTCGTTTCTTACTAATAGAACACGGCTTTATAAAAGCGTCACAAGATTGCCGTGTGCAGAAGGTGCAATCCCTCGAATTTACTTTATCAATTGGAACACAGCTTGAATTTAAAGATATACTGTGACTCGATGTAATGCAGGTGTTTGCACTTTCGTCAGTTGAATCTGTGGGCGTATCTAATGCAGAAGTAGGACAGGTTTCTAGGGTACAAAATGTATTCTTTAATATTTTCAATGCTTCTTTTTCCTTTGAAGCCAAACCACTGTCACATTTAGTGATAGTCTTACAAATAGATGTTGAAATCTTTTCGGTTATTTTCAATTTATCGTCTACAGATCCTGTAAACGAAGTTATAGTTTTGTATATCATTAGATAGAAAATCACATACCATCAACTACATTTAAAAGTTCTATAACTTCAGCTTCTTTTAGCAATTATTGTCTGTTTATATGTTAATTATTTTAACTTTACGCATTGCAACCATTCTTAACATTGCTATGTACAAATTTTCACTGATACCTTTCTGCATTTATATTATTCATCATAAAATATCTAATATTTTCTGCAAAATGTAACAAAAATCTTCGAGCCAAGTCTTTCCATTTTAAAAATAAAACTATAACAACATATATTCGAATTGATTACTATTGATTCTTTGACCGGAAAAAGTTTTGCAAATATGTGTTTATGATTAATTATGTCTTTACCTCGGTTTGACCATGGTTTCATTAAAGCTGTATCAAGAACGTAAGACCAGCCAGTAACAGAGTCTGGAAAGTAATGAAAATCCCACACAGTTACTCTTTTTTCAAAGTTCCAGCAGAACTGTAATGTTACTCTCGCAACGATAATAATCGTAAAAAAATTACCGGGTTCTTCGAACTTCTTTTCAGGTTCTAACAATACATCAATTATTTCACTGGATATTTCTTGAGATGATTCTCCAGACGTAAGAACTGGAGTTTTTGATTGTTTTTCAACCTTTTTCTCCAACGGTGAAGTATATTGAAGTTTTAGAATTTTATCTTGTTCGGACGAAGTCGTCACAATGTAACATGGTTTATAAGCTAACAATATGTCCTGTGTACAAAGTACTTTTTCTTCTTGTGCCGGGACTTTTGTATCATCAGTCTCAAAACAATAATTACACAGTGAATATTTTCGACAAATTGAGCATATTGTTTCCTTTGGTTCCTTAATGCTCATCACTTCAGGAACTCCAGCTATGCCAGTCTGAGTTGAAACGGTCATTTTTGTTTTTTCTACTAGCAACTTCATAATTTTCTTCTTTCTTTCCTCAAACATTTGCTCCATTGATTTAGCTGAAGAAGAACAGTAATTGATTGATACCGAATGATTGAGTATTTTAAAGTTATAATAATAGTACTAACGCTCTGATGGCTTGCGAATTTCAATAAGTTTATTAATAACACTCATTGTCCTCTGGAAAATCGTTTTTATAATCTTCTTAACGGTACAACGAGCATTTACAGATACATTTTGGCAAACGATTTGTAACAAATCATCCATCAACGGCACAACAATAACGGATGATTCTAAAGGATCTACGACTACTTCCAATTTCAATTTTCGAAGTATGTCCTCTTCTTTCTCTTCGTGAAACTTATAACTGACTACAGTTTGTGTAGTTTGTACCATCATGGGATACTTAATTTTGTTTGCACACTTATCTAGAATGTTATTTATAATGTCTTCTACTGTAACCCTTGGTTCGATCCCTTTGTACAAACATTCTTCCAAGCAATTTACAATTAAATCTTTGGTGTTTTGATAATTTAGTAAAAGGGTTGTATTTGATTTTTTGGGTTCGCAAGTCAAGTCGGTTTGTGTTTCATTATGTAGGACAAGGACGTTTCTATGGTAATTGTAACTAATGCAAGTTTGTGTTTCTTTCTCATTTGTCTCTACTGAAGGTTGACCCGGATCGATTATCCAAAATGAACGTATTAATAGGAAATTTAGGATGTCTGACACTTCTACTTCTGCTTCCTCTTCTTCAGTAATATTACAATTGATTCTTTCCAGTTCTTCGTCAGTTATAACTGTGATTAACTGTTCTGTTACCATGTTCTGAGATGCATCAGATTGAAAAGTAATGATAGTTCTTGTTACAGCGGTGCTTTTCAATGTAGGCAAAGGACCACTGTTCATAGATGCTATCAGGATGGATAAAATTCATATAATTCAATTGTTCATACAACTATGCATCAACGTAGATATTGATAATTACAGAAACTTTATTTCATTTAAAATGAACCACATTCCTATTCTATACTTTTATGTTAACTTTTAACACCTTAAGTGCTACGACAGTCCCTGGTGACTGACAGTGAACTTTCCGTTCAGGCAGCCTCAGTGCCTAGGGATTGACAGAGAATTTTTCGTTCGGTCGACATCAGTGCGTCAGACCGGCATTATCAAGGGTTAAATTATTAATGACAATTAAAAATTTTATGTTAAAATTTAGTGAAGGTTATTAAAATATTTTAAGCAAAGATGTGGTTGTGATTTGCACATATTACAGTAAGTAACAACTTGTTTTGTGGGTTTTCTGGCGAACTTACATACGAATGTTTTTGCGTTTGTACTATAACATTTAGCACAGTATTTCTAAACTTTATGCGCCTTCTTTTCTTTCTTTTGAAATTTGCGAATACCTTACTCACTGCCGCTTGACGGAAAAGTATAGCAAGATCGGCGGCGCACTCAACGCGTTAAGTAATATAATAAACAATGTTTATCATTTCACACAAAAGAGTGTACAATCCATATCATGCATGTATTACTGACATACATATGTATATTCATATGTTATATACTGTATTAATTGTTAGCTCAATTAGAAAATGTTGTATATTCATTTTTTTAAATGAAGCAATAAGTGAAGACGTAAGTATCACACTGTATATGTAAAATAAAAGTTTTCACTCGCTAAGTTCTCTTTACGATTGTAATGTTACGTACTCATGATATCTTTGAAGTATTTCAAAGGCGGACAAGGTGCACTCATATACACAGTCTGACTAGCTTCTTCTATGTATTCGATTGATACATTTACGGTGGGTACACCCAGCAAATAAGTTTGGGTCTCCTCATCTTTAATAGTTTCTGCTTTCTCTTCTTCTTTCGATATATCGGTTTCAACGAATTGCTGATTATTAAGTGGACGTCTGAAGACGACATTTTCAGTATTAAGATTTAAAAAAGTATCTGGTTGTGCAGATACTACAGTCCTTTCCGAAATTTCTCTAAGTGTACCGTCTTCTTCTGGCGTTATAGTAATTAACGTTTGAGCCCACGTATCATCTTCTGTTGTCATCTAATGTGGAGATGATGTACACTGTCAACATCTTCAAAATATTCGAAAGAGTAACTTTCGAGTAGTAAGAACTGATACCATTTAATGTTCCTTTTTTATTTAGTTTTGCATTCTATCACATTATATGCGAGCCACGTAAAAGTACATTTTAAAAAAACTGGATATAAATCGTTTAACATGGCATTAACCACTTAGGTTTGAAAAGTTAAGCATATTTTCGAATTTGGAGAGTAAGCCTTCAAATTCGATTAGAAATATATACTAATCTTTTGTAAAAATAAAATTCTCACAAATTCTTCAGCAAGTTTTCCGGTTAGGTCTTATTGAGACGGTACAAAACATCCGCATATAATGTAGATATAATGCTGATGCTCTGTACATATATCAGCAGTCGCCAAAGTAGTGGTCCGCGGGAAAATTTCGCAGGTCCTCAGAAAAATGTGGAATATACTTACTCATCACGTTAAGTTATGTTTTAAGATGCATTGAAACAGAATTCAATTCATAACAATTCGTGAAAAGTTATAAAAACGCTACTTCAAAGAATAACGCCATTTCATAAAATTTACTGGTCCGTGAGGTCAAAAAGTTTGGCGACTGCTGCTGTATATAACATTACACCTCATAAGTAGAAATTCAAAGTGTTTAGGAAAATTAATCATATTTTCTTTAAGGAATTACTAAATTCGTCTCACTGTCCTATTTATTTCTACTGTTCTAAGGATTTGTTTTCCTTTGAATCGAAACTCATTCTGTATTTCTACGCTTTTCACAATTAAAATCAATCGGTCATTGAATTAATAGGTATTGAAATTCATTAAACTCAGTAATGTCATTTGGAATGATTAGTAAGAAATACTGTGTACAACAAAAACAGCATTTGCTTTTCAGTGTAGATTTGATGTCATTTAAAAAAAAGAAGATATTAGTTACATCGTACATCTTTCGAAGAAAAGTGTAAAAAATGTTATGCAACAAATGTGCAACACATGTTTATATGCAACAAATTTTTATTCAACTTATTAAATTTGTAATATTATTGTAATCTTTTATATAAATTAAACTCAAAATTCTTTTATATATACGACATCATAGGTATCTATTAAATATTACAAGAAAAGTTTATAAATTTATTATACGATGATTAATTATTTATCATTGTTCCTTACTTCTGTTAATATACATACGTATTTCAATATGAGTGATCTCTTTTATAGTAGTATTTCGATCTGAAGAAATCATAGACTTTCCGTTTCAATATGACATTGTAAATTTCATTCAAGAATTTCCTCAAATCTGATCAATTGTAGTTTAAACAAATTATTCAATTCGTATCTTCTACATTATGAAAGGTTACCAATACCGGAAAATGTACAACTGTCAAAACTGACATGTGCAACAAATCATTCGATAAATTTTATTTATAACTTCATTCCAAATAATTAAATAAACCTTCAATAATGTGGGAAGTTTAGAACTTTGACTCTCTATAGTATGAATTTTTTTACGTCTGAAAATTACTTATACAATATAATACAAGTAAATAATGGAAATATTATTTTATATAATATGCGTGACTTGATTTTTTAACTTAATAACGAAAATAATTTTAACGATTTATGTATTTGTTTTACTAGACAATTTTGATATGCTATTCGAGCTTTTCGTGCTTTATACGTTGGTATTAAAACAAATCATGACTGTTAGGCAAAACCGGAGGCTTGTTTTACAGCAGGAACCGGATTTTTCAATCCAATGCTTTACATATTTTTTTGTATTTTCTCCATCTTTAACTGTACGGTAATTTCGTGTAGAATCTACCGTTTTAGAGTTCGGACTAATGAAAACTATGTTCTATACATCACGTAGGACAAATATTCTAAAGATGACGAGGGATTTATACTTGAGCCTACTGATTTAAATGATTTCACTAATTTCACCGTTCAACATCGATACGTTTCACATACATATATATCAATGCACGATAAACTAAGTAATCAGAGATAAATTAAGACAGTTTATTATAACACAAAATATCGGTTAGATAAGTCTACATCGTGTTTTCAGTGACTCGGAGATAAATTGCACTTTGCTTCGGAGATATCGATCGTCTTTTCTCAGTTTCTGTAAACACTACAGACTTAAGTGTCTAATAAGATACATTTTCTTTATGATCACATTTAACTCTAGATTTACGGAAACCGTCAAATCGACGGATTCCTGTTTCTTTAGAAACATTTTTCATGTTTACAGAGAAGTAGTATAGTAGATATTTCACGTGAATTTTATAATACAAAAATTTCTTAACGAATTATCAACTTTCACGCTTGATTCCTCTTTTTCCAAACTCCTTATCTATTATAATATATTGCAGTGGAATAGATTTCACACACGTAAATCTAGTTTTAAATGCTTTATGAAACAGTTTTTTTTTATCATTGTGCAACATCAATATATTTATTGTAATTCGTCTCAAGTCTGAGGTACACTAAAAGTGTCGATGAAGAATGATGTGGACTTGAACAAAAAAATACTATAGTGAGCAAATATATAAAGAGACTTTGTCATCTCAAATTATTGTCTAATATATCATAAGTATCCTTGGTGATTTCGAGCAGCAAGTGAGATAAAAAAGAATAAAAAACAAACAAACATGGATCCACGTAAAATTTCTACCAGTAAATTGATGTTTGAAATAACGTTTTACTACTCACTTAAAATTAATAAAGTGGGTGAAAAGAGATAACGAACTGATATGAGTCGTAGAGAAATATAAAATAATATTTACAAAATAGTCAAGTATGAGATATCAACGGTTGTTTATAAATATCTCAGTGAAATCTATTCGATCAGTTCAATTTGTTACAAGTGTTCGAATCTAGAAATAGGTGTAAGTAGTTGAACGGGAAACCTGCTATCACTTACTCCAGTTAATTAGGTTATTCGTATTTAATCGTATTTTCTAAATATTCCACATGTAAAAAAGCGATGAACAGTGTCTTTGGAAAAGTACTAATTTTCAAGATATTTTAACTTTTTTAATTAAAAATATCATATCCAAACACTACATTCTTGATTAGATAGCAACTTGATTACTGACTGATGAAGAATCTTTTGTTCGAGGATTCTCGGCCACTGTAGGCTCTAGGTGTAATTACATCAAAGATATCAATTAAACGACATTAAAATCTTTTCACGAACGTAATCTGGTGTTAATGCTTCAAGTACTGAACGAATAACAGAATAATTCCTCAAACGATAGGCAACTGAGAGCAGACGATAAAAGTTTAATAATAAACGATAATAAATGAAAGGTGGAACACGAAAATTAAAGTACGAATCAAGTGTGAACAACGTTCGATTTGTATTTGCATCGATCGATGTAATCGTAAAAATGGTAGATCCCCGGTAAATTTTTCAACGTTATAGTGGTTAAGTAATTTAAATCTTTTGAAATCGAAGAAATCACAGTCCTTACATTTTCTATGCTCAGTAATTTCAGTACTGGAGGCAGAAATCTCATCTCGTTGTTGACGCTCCCTAAAACCGTAGTTTCCCTAAATGTTAGAAATTCTCACTGCAATTGCGGCTTACGACCGTATTGGCATCAACATTTGGTGATGGTCAATGGAATTTTCCGTCATAATGTTCTTGGCTATACTGTACAAGTATTATCCCGACTATACTATTGTAGTATCGTAATTTTTTAGAAATAAGAGATAGCTTTTAGTTAGTGAGTGTGGATGGATTTTGTGTATTTGAGAGTGAATGTTTAGAATGCGTGATTTGGAAGACGGCGAGTTCGAGGGTTAGAGTGAATGTTTAGTCTGTGGACAAGGAGAAAATGAGTGAGTGCAATAGAGAATGCAAGCTGTGAGAAAGACGAAGAATGCATGCTGTGAGAAAGAGTATCGAGGGTGGATGCGAGTGTGAATTTTTGGGAGAGTCAGTTGAGAGTCAGTTGAGAGAGTCGAGAGAGTTAAGACACAGAGTTTGTTGCGAGGAGAAATACAGTGGAGTTATATATAGAGTTTAGTGGAGAGTATTAGCAATTAGAGTTATTAGAGTTATTTTATTTTAGTGAGTGTTACTATTTTGTTATTTTGTTGTTTAGGCTATGATATTGTTAGTTAGTTTAAGGTGTGTATATAGTTGTTAGAGAAATGTATGTAGAATAAATATATATATAAATAGAGACAGAGGAGAGATTCTACACTATACTATACTATACTATACTATACTATACAATAGAACACGCCGGATCAATTGCAGTTACAATTAAAACAGAAACTACTTAACACCAGAACTACCAACGTTATATGTATTATATTCAAATGCACTAAATAAATGAGATTTATTTTTTCTTCGTTTTCTTACGTCAGGAAAAGAGAAATAAAAAGATGATTAATTAAACTTTTCGCTACGATGGACTTTTTCGCGAATGTGGTCCCGAGTCGAAGGATTGATTTTCTGCTGGTTTTCTTGATTTTTTATACTTGAAGAAAATCAAAAGAGAATTATAATCTGTATGATCTGACCATTAAACTCTATATTATTTTGATTATCTGTAGGTACTCTGTGGATGTGGATATTTCCGTTTTCACACTTGAAGAATATCGAAAGAGTATTATAAAAAGATTTTCTTGGTTCTCCTTTAATCCTCTTTCATTGTATTTTAGAAGGAATTTTTCATTATTTATTAAGTATTAATATTACTTAATTTTTTAAAAAGTAAATTGAGTGACAACTACGAACAAATTAATTTGACGGAAACTTTATTTTGATAACATTTTAGTTATATTAGTAATAACTAATACTGCAATAGTACAAGAAATTGAACCTGATGAAATGTTTGTTCTAGAGGACCACAACGTACAATATAACTACAACCTACAACTTTTTAATCTCAGGAAATTTAAGTGAAAATATCAAAGCTGTTAACATAATTAACATTGTTAATGTTTGCATAAAAATGATGATCAATGATATACTGTACATAGGAATACCTATAAATAATAAGGAGTTGGAGTGATCTAATATTTCTCAAATGAAAAGTTCATAAAATTCTAAAAATGTATATAAAGAATGATAGTTGTAGAGACGAATGTATAGTAAACTTTACAATGATTAAATAATAAGATGAAAAATATGATTTCTCGCTGGTTTTATTTAATTATTTATATCTTTATTTTCATTGTAGGCATGAAATAAATAAGAAATAAATTAACAAATAAAAGGATTTTTACTGTAAGCTATGACAATTCAATGTCTAATTAATTAAAATTTGTATATTTATTTTCCGAAAATAAAAGAGAATCAAGAGAGAAATATAACGACTAATAGAGAACTAAGGAGAATAATAGAAATATGAAGAAAATGTAAGAGAATCATAAATGATGATTTCAGGGTCCGAGACAATCAACAGAAATTCATAACTTCGACTCGGGACGTAACACGGTAGGGAACAACCCGAACGTGGACGAATATCTTTTAATGGCTAGTGACAGTGATGTAAATAATTAATTCTTTATTCAAGTTGTATATAAAAAACAATAAAAATGTATATAATCCACAAAATATAAAAATGTATGGTATTTAAAAAAAATCTGATTAAAGAGTCTGATCTAATAATGAATTTTTCTATGAAATA
Source organism: Cerceris rybyensis (assembly GCA_910591515.1). Taxonomy (NCBI): domain Eukaryota; kingdom Metazoa; phylum Arthropoda; class Insecta; order Hymenoptera; family Crabronidae; genus Cerceris; species Cerceris rybyensis. The sequence goes on from OU342789.1 coordinate 1,862,679, forward strand.
TTAAAGGGTGGGTACAATCATGGTTAGTACCAAACTAGTGTCAGGCGGTAATTGACTATAGTTACTGTCAATATCAAAGGGTTAAATAATTTAAGTTTTATAAGATAGAGGTGGAATATTTTCTCCGTGGCTCCTATATCAGTTTAATTAATTTTTAGAAAAAATGGAATGCCTGTCGTTTTAACTATACAGTCGACCCTTGGTAATCCGACAAACGTTTTGCAAGGCGGTGTCGGATTATCAAATTTGTCGGACTATAGAGTACTGTCACAGCCCCCTGTAGTCCGGAACTTTTTGGAAAAGCGTACCTTGTAATCCGACAAATAAAATATCAAAGTGGTAAGATTCTATATGTATAATACTATACCTAACTCATACGATGTGGAATTTAGTAAATTAAACAACACAATAAACAGCTTTGGGTTTATTATAAAATTAACATAATTATTGCTCTAGAACTTACAAAAAAATAATAACTAAACATTTATGTTAATGTTTGTCCAGGCATTCGCGAACGATTTACCATATTTTTTCATAACGCAACTCGACTGTACCTACATGTTATAGGCATGTCGGATTGCAGGGGGTGACGGATTAGACAGGGGCCGGATTACCGGGGGTCGACTGCATTGGCAATTTTAGTGTTAATGAGCAAATGGTTTTGTCACTCTTTCCTTCTTTTTTTATATTATTTCTACTTTAATTGCTTAAGTTAACTGTTGTCACCTAAGTTTTACCGTTTTAGGTGACTTTCAAATCATTCAGACTTTGATGTACGGGGTGTTTCAAAATTATATGTCATGGCTTTCAGGGGTTGTTCTACACCTCTTGATCGATGGAGATTTGCGAAAAAAACCTACCAAAAAATTCGGGAAAGGTTAGCAAATATTTTTTATGGGTTCATCGCATTCGCCTTGTTATGTAGGCAAAAAGTCTGAGAGGAACCATGGGTCAAAATCGCAATGTTCTCTCGCAAATTTACTTTTAATTGGGTCTTCCGATTAAAATTTCGCCAATAGTTAACACTAGATTTACGGATGTTGATATACCCATATTTTTGAAGTGAGCAAATAACTCATACAAGAAAATTCAAGTTTTTTGCAAAGAAAATAGTTCCAAATCAATTTAAATGAAAGATTTATTATTAAAAAATTAATCAACCAATATATTATATGTATAGTAATCGAATTTTGTATGAGCCAAATTGGCTCCGTAAATCTAGTGTTAAAGTAGAGGCAACGTAAACAAAGCTAGAAAATGAGGCACTCTGTCTCCGAACCAGAAGAGAATTGCAATTGTTTATGCTCTTCTCCACGGGTGGGCCCTTGAGCGAATTCAACACCGAACACAGATCATTGACATTTTTCTAGTCATTTTCTATCTTCGTTTATGTTGCCTCTGCTTTAACTATAGGAGCTAGCAAGGTTATTTCATGTGTTTCCTTTCAAAAGATCGGTGACTCGAAGACTGCCATATGGGCGAAATTTTAATCGGAAGGCCCGATTAAAAGTTAATTTGCGAGAGAAAGATTCGTTTCTGACCCACGGTTTCTCTCAGACATTTTGCCTACGTAACAAAACGAATACAATGAGCCAATAGAAAAATTTGCTACTCTTTCCCGAATTTAGAAGCAGTTTTTTTTTTACAAATCTCCATCCAATCGAAGGTGTGGAACACCCCTCCAAGCCATGACATATAATTTTGAAACATATATATCCTGTACGTATCGTCTGTGAAATAAACTTATTGCATTTAAATGATTTCTCATAGCTAGTTATTGACAAAACTACTTTGTTTAAGTATTAAGTATTACTTATATAAGAGTATTGATTGTGTGTACTTATACCCTCGAATTGTAATGTTATGTCCTTTCGATTGTTATAGACAATATATTTCTATTTGAAATCTATTTCCGATTTTAAATCAAAGTTCATTCGTTTAAAATGACCATTCTATTGTGATGACAATGTTCTATATATACTTATTTTATCAAGAAAGAATTAATTTTGACCTCCACGTATTAAATTGTACTCATTGATCTTACTACAAAATTGAAATTTTCTTATTTACAACAACTTTAACGAGATTGAGATCTATAGGTATATCTATCTCGTATCAATGTTGACAATACAAGATGATACCGTACAAAAATAAAAATATTATCGAAAGTACAATAAATTATATCGATTGTTCGGAGGAGAAACTTAATCTGTGGAATTTGACCGCAATGAAGTCTTCAAGTAATTGCTTACAATTTATTGATAATAATTTTGTAAATGGTCAAAAACAAATGAGATAATGATATTACATGGTGCCTATACGTAGGAATATTAAAGTGTTCTTTCTTTAAACCTTTTCACTTATATGTTAACTGAACAAAGTATAAGGAAAATTATCTGTAATTCTTATCTGTTAATTACAGATGTATTCTTATTTTTATTAGTATCTTTTCCATTTCCTATTATTATGTTTCAACTTTATATTTTTTAAAATTAGTGTACAATCAGAGATGAAAGTATTTGTCTTGGTTAGAGCAAACAATGAATTTTGAATAGCTGAATATAAAGTGGAGATCACACAAATTATTAATTTATATGGTACATACATATAAATATACAGGGTGTCCCAGATAATTTTGACATTTTGAATATTTCGGTATTGTGGCATGTAGCAAAAAATGTTTCACACGAAACTTAAATGATATCGAGTGGGATATAATCTGGTGTCATTAATTTTTCCGTAGGTGGACGCGTCAAGGACATAAGAAGGTCAACCTTGTTTTTTAAATGGAATGAGGTACTTTTTTATACATCAAGCGATGCAGCTAGACATTCTTTGTAAGAAAGTACTAACTTATGTATGCCGAAAAGCTAATAGTTAAGGAGATATTTCAGTATAAATAATCTAAGTACAAAGGCATCATTCCTGCCGCATTAGGACGTGCGCTCTGTTTGTTTGTTTATCTGTTTGTTACCTAATTTAACGCTACCCGACTTCATCTTATGGGGCTATTTAAAGGATAAAAAGCGAAAGATTCAACTACAGTAAGTGATATGAAGCAGCACATTATCGATGAATGTGGCAAAATATCAGCCGATACATTAAATAACGCAGGCCAGACCTTGCTTCATCGATTTCAAACATGCTGCGATGCAAATGGTCGTTATATTGAACCTTACCTGTAAATAAACGCTAATGTGATTACGAATTTTAGAATTAATTGAATTGAAATATCTCCTAAACTATTAGCTTTTCGACGTACATAGGTCAGTACTTTTTTATAAAGAATGTCTAGCTGTATCGCTTGATGCATAAAAAGGACCTTATTGTATTTAGAAAAACAAAGTTGACCTTCATATGTCCTTGGCGAGTCCACCTACGGAAAAATTAATGGCACCAGATTATGCCCCACTCGATACCAATTAAGTTCCCTATGAAATATTTTTCGCTACATACAATACCAAAATATTCAAGATGTCAAAATTAGCTGGGACACCCTGTATAGCCATTTTAATGTAACTGCATTGTTAATACGTTGAATATCATAGGGGTCACCGGTGACCGGCTCTTTCGAATTCAATAAATTTTCCAATTGTCTCTACGAATTTTCTATCGCATTGAGTATTTAAACACTGGCGTTCAAAAGATGAAATCCTTCTGAAAATATATATCCATTTGTGTCTTTGAAGTTTTTGCTTTACAAAGATGAGATTTTAATAGCAAAAGTATCACTTTAGTAGAAATGATAAAACGTCCGAAGTATCAGTGGCGTTCAACGTGTTCATAGAAGATCTGACCAGTTCAGTTCGGTACGATACACTTGAGCGACCAATACTTAAGTCTTCATGATAGACACTGTTATCTCTGGAAAATTCAACATAGGCAGTGGTATTCAAAAAATACCTTGAGAGAAAGATCATCCTCAAAGAAAATGGTATTATACCCTTTACCGTTGCAATGTTTTAACAAACTTGGATATCCGCAAAAATATCTATTTTATAAATTTTTCCATCTGCGAATACGGCTATGGAACTTAACACATTGTATGCGGGTGTTTTGTAACGCCTCATTAAGACTCAAGAGGAAAACTTGTTGAAAAATTTGTACGAATTTTATCTTTACCAAAAATTAGTATAAACTGGAAACTGCTTCCTCTCTAACTTCGAAAATACACTTAACTTTTCAAGTCTAAGTGATTAATGCCACGAATCGCGTTTTTAAACTGTTTATGCACAGTTTCCGAAAAACGTATTTTTACGTGGGCGGCATATAATATGTTAATAAAATGTATACTTGCCTGTACTGCAATTCTTCACGATACAGCAAGAATATTTAACATCATCCCATCACTCTGACGATCTTTAAAATTAAAATATTATAGTATTTAAAGAAAGAATTAAATTTATCATCGCGCCATAATTTGAATTGTTTATAGAGGGCACTAAATTCCGCGATACTACCGCCCTGCAACTCCGACTTAAGTTTGGATTCTCTGTGTATAAATACGAAGGAACTGTGATTATCTTATTAGTCGTAACGGAGACTATACAACCGTCTCCATTATGTCGCGGTCCGGTTTCTTTGTGGTGTTGCTATCGCTGGTGCTGTTCCACTGTTTCACTTATGGAGAAACAGCCAGCATACCAAAACATCGAACACATACAGAGACATGTGGATACGAGGTATGCAAATTTTTTAATGATGTTGCTGTCGAGAATTTTCAACTATTCGTGCGTCCGCTTGTATACTAGTCTTGCATATAGATGCTAAGTTGGAGAGCATTGGTGGATACGGAGTTAAAGGCTCGGATTTCTAATTAACGAATCCGTATTCAAATCTACCGTCATCATTAGTTTATATTTTCTATGTTATTATTTAATAATAGTTCTCGATCTTTTACCTAAAACGGTAAGATTTAGGAAAAATTATTCAAGCAATTAAAAATTGAAAAAATGGAAGGAGATACGAATTTGGAGGGCTATGGTGAATGAAGAATTAATGGCGCGACTTTCTTATTAATTGGTTCATATTAAAAAGTGCCATCACTTCTGAAAATTTTTTTCTATCTTAGCATTTAGTATATCATATAGCTTTGGTGCTATATACAAAAAATTCATTGTTCTTTTCAAATATGATATAAATTAGTTTTCCTGTGATTTATTTACATCGAATAGTACAGAGAAATTAGAAGAAAATTGTAACTATTAGGTATAAGGGAAAGTTCTGTTGTTTTTGAACACGTGCACTTTTAGTCCAGTCAAATTAGGGGTTTCACCTCGGAATGAGAGATAATAAGCTGTAAACTCGTATACACCTTCATTTTGGCGTTCTAAAAGTTGTCTCAAAAGTCACATAAAATCTCGTGTCTGCGTCGTAAGTTATTCAAGGTCAAAGGTAAAAAAAATCGGTTTTCCGCGATTATCTCGATTTCTATGGCTCCAATGATGTTAATGTCTATTATCAAAGTTGTAGAGCATAAAATTTGCGACAAATTTTGTCTAAGACCTTTTTTCATACGGTCAAGCGTTTTCGAGATAGAGGGCGGAGAGCGCGCAGCCCTTAACAATACACACTGTAATGCAAGGTCAACAGTGAATCTCCGTGTATAATACCTCGTATTAAGTTATTAAATCATTAAAATATCATTAACAATGAAAAATTAGTATTATTTATTAATAAATAAATCGTATTTAACAACATTTTACATATATATAATAATATTCATTTAATAATACTTATCTACTTTGCCTGATTAAAAACTCATTAACTGAAATACTTATTATATATCTTAATTTCATATTAATTTATTTAAAGTTTATTTTAAGTGGGAAAATAATTAAGCATATTGTCTTTAAAATGTGTAAACTCTTAAGTACTTACTTTTCTATTAAGATTATAACTGGAAAGGAGAACCCCCATAATACGACCTTTTTCTATAAAGTTATTATACCAAGAAGAAATATTCTTTAAAAAAATTTGAAAAGGCAATGTCAAAACACAAATCTATTCTTCAAAAAGTTTTGACAAGTATCCTCTTGCTAAAAAACACATTTTATTTTTACATGCATTCAGTGGATGTGATACAACTTCTGCGCTATTTAAAAAGGGGAAGAAAACTTTCATCAAATCAGTACAAAAACTTAACAATTTCGACCAGTTAGCTCAAGTTTTTTTTACAAGAAAATAGACCTGTACAAGAACTATATCAAAATGGAATACGCATCTTACTTGCCCTATATAATGCTCCAAAATCTGAAGACAATATTGATCATCTTCGATATACCCAATTCATCAAGTTTACAAAGCTTCAAAAACCTGTCCAATTATCAAATCTTCACTATCAACTATCAAAAAATTACTTAATAATATATTTTGTAATTGTAAAAATGGATGTGGTCGACGTTGCGGGTGCAGAAAATCGGGGTTGCAATGTACTTTAATCCTGATTTATTACAAAGCGACCTCGAGGAAGAGAGTGCATTTGACCCTATAATTTTGGAAGACTTAGAAACAACGATTGAGGACAACGAAGATGATGGCACTGAGACCGACATGTTCGAACACCCGGAAGATGACAACGATGAAGAATAAGAAGAAGAAAATTGACACTTTTAATAAAAATTTTGTTCTTTACATTATTAAACATTTGTAAATTTTCGTTTTGACTCGATGTAAATTGTAAAAATTATACAGCTGCTAAAAAAGATTAAATAAAATATATTTACTCGTTTTATTTATACTTAAGATCAACTTTAAATAAATTAATATGAAATTAAGATATATAATAAGTATTTCAGTTAATGAGTTTTTAATCAGGCAAAGTAGATAAGTATTATTAAATGAATATTATTATATATATGTAAAATGTTGTTAAATACGATTTATTTATTAATAAATAATACTCATTTTTCATTGTTAATGATATTTTAATGATTTAATAACTTAATACGAGGTATTATACACGGAGATTCACTGTTGACCTTGCATTACAGTGTGTATTGTTAAGGGCTGCGCGCTCTCCGCCCTCTATCTCGAAAACGCTTGACCGTATGAAAAAAGGTTTCAGACAAAATTTGTCGCAAATTTTATGCTCTACAACTTTGATAATAGATATTAACATCATTGGAGCCATAGAAATCGAGGTAATCGCGGAAAACCGATTTTTTTTACCTTTGACCTTGAATAACTTACGACGCAGACACGAGATTTTATGTGACTTTTGAGACAACTTTTAGAACGCCAAAATGAAGGTGTATACGAGTTTACAGCTTATTATCTCTCATTCCGAGGTTGACCCTTTTTTTACGCTAACGTGACTGGACTATTTTATGCGTTGTCGATCCTTAACAAGAATTCTAATCCGACTGAAACCAGTTTAAACACTTAGATTAGTATATGATTGATGGTTTATACACATTTTTCGTATTTTAGTCAGTTCTTACCATGAGTGAAGAAGAAATGCACTTAAGACATTGCATGTTGTATGAGTTCCAAAAAGGGAATAACGCGATGGAGACAAAAAAAGAACTTGTGTGACGTGTTTGGAGAGGATGCAGCAACAGTTCGAAAATGTCAAAAATGGTTTGCGAAATTTCGTTCGGGTGATTTTTCTTTGAAAGATGAATCCAGATCAGAAAAGACATCACAGTATGGATCAGGACAAATCCCACGTTAACTTCCACAGAAATGGACTTCAAGCTTGAAATTCATCAGACTACTGCTTTGAATCACATTAACACGTTGCCGCAAATGACGGCTATAGCCGTCCTGCACATTTTTGTACTAATGTATTTATTTGTTAATTACTCAGTAATACATCGAAAAAAAGATGTAATATTCCAGATAACATATCAATTGTTCTACTTGTGCGATTTTTCATGCTTTAAAAGTTAGAAATATTTTCGTGTGCGTTTCTGAGCACTTTCGTCAAATTAAAAGTGTGCGGCAACGGGTTAAAAGACTTGGTTTCCTGTTTAAACTCTCTATTTGGATGCCGCACGAATTAAAAACGACAGAACTTTCCCTTACACCTAATATGTTGCTAGAGATGTGTGTCATTTAAAAATAAACACTTTTTAGTTAAAAAAGTAGATGCAGTCTTCAAATATCATAATTTATGAGAAACTAAATGTTACACTAATATTTTTTCTTACGATTTAAGTAGTAATTAAATTTTCATTAAATTGCATTTGAACATACTTTAACAAGGATTTATAGGATATATGAAATCTGAAGATTTATAAATGACTAAATACTTTAAAGTGTTCATGATCTCTAGGTACTTTCGATTTTTATCAATAAAGATCAACAATGTATTGTTAACTAAGATATAAAAAGAAACGAATTAAACATTTAAGCTCATAATTACTAAATCTAGAATCAAAAGATTAATATTATTAATGAAAATATATAGGTACTTGAAATACAAACAGCTCTTGGACTAACATTAGGTTTCGAAAAATATCGCGGGCAAACTCGCGCTAAACACGTGCTAACGAGGCTGAAGATACGAAGAAACATATTCTTACATTCTTTTCGTTTTTAATTCGCCCAGGACCTATTGTTTTAAGTAATTTGTTAGGTCTTGAGCGACGAAGGGTATGATATATGAAATATTAACCGTTTGCACTCCGTTGTCCCCTCTCATGGAACATTAAAGTTTATTAGTGATTACAGGGAATTAAGTTATTTCAGCGCAACTTTTTGAGACGTGCATGTTTCCATGATGTTTTCTCTTGAAATGGCACAAGACATCAAATCTAAATATAGTAAAATTACTAAAATGTATAAAAGAAATGTCACGACGTACAGTGCGGCCAAACGGTAGAGTTTGGGACAAAAATCCAAATTCGATCATAAACATTATTATATTTAAATTTACTTACATAAACTGTTTCTAATATTTATAATATCAATGAAAAAGTATTATAAATCATCTTCACTTAAACTATTATGAAAATTTTCAAAATCTATAAAATTCAGCGCTTCGTTTTCCCCTGCAATATGGAGGAATTCTTTAAGCTCCGAAAAATATTCACGTTGTTTTTTCGAAGAAGCTTTTCGATGCATGGAAATTAGAGGATCCGATGTAAGGAGGAGCCTATTAAACAAATCTTTATTTGTGTCCTCTCTACTCGTTTTTCGGGTATGATTTAGCCTATGCCTTCTAATCTCCTTGTGATTAGCCTCTATGGCTTCTTTGGAAAGAAGACCAATTCTTAAATTGAAAAAATTTATAATTTTATAGGTAGTGTATTAATACGTTATGGAGAGTTACGGGCATATAATACCAATCATATTTCTCTATATATAATTTAAAACTGTTTTTCAACAATATACTGAATGCTTCTGTATTTATTTTCTACCCACACGATAAAATTTTTAAAATTATCAATCATATTTTTATCTATTTTCGTCACGTCTGAGCTAATGCTTGAATTACTGAAAAACCTACTGGCTGTATTGCCGTCATTGGTAGTAACATATCCCAGTTTTGGCTTGTCCACAATTAGCCCCAACTGCGATTTAAATTCCTCTTGCATACGTTTTTTGTTATTTTCAAACGTTCTCTTATTTTCTTCTCCTCTCATTTGCCACTTTTTAAAAGGAAGCCTATAGGCAATATGACAAAACAAAACAAAACAAAAGATACATAACAAAAGATTGTATGGTCAGAAGTGGAAAAATGCATATAACATTATATGTAGCAGTTTGAAGCAAACAAAATGACCAAATTCCCAAAATAGAGTATTCAACGAATCAAAAACTATTAAAACCCCAGGATATTTTGCGCCGCTCTTTTTTTTATCTTAACTTAAAGTTGACCAATCAAAAGAAATGTCTGAAGATTTGCTTGAACTGCCACGTTGACTTTGTGAATTGTTAAATATACATTGTAAAAATTAAATATGTATACTATGATTAGTACTTGGCATTATAAATATTATTATGAATATATTCACTGATAAATATAAAATATTACATAACAGACATACAGACATAAACGTATCCTAACAAATAATTAAAAATTCCTCTTCAAGTGCCCAATCACACCTTTCGTTAGGTGTAAAACAAACGCCTAAAAACAAAAACTATAAATATTCACATATTTATTTCATTCATATACATATACATATTTCTATATATATTCTTTTTACTTATAATCTGTAAAAAAGCAATTATATAACAATTCTGTAAGATCTAGTACCGTTATTCATTTGAATATTTAGTTTTTGTATTTTTGTCCCTCTATGCCGCACTGTGCGACGGTCCGAGTACTTCTCGGCGACACTTGAAAAGAGCGATAAGGAGAGTTTGTAAATAGAAGAAAGTTCGGTATGCGAGCATACCTCGCAATGTATAGAGAGATTTATAAATATAAATAAACAAATCTAAATCTGGAGGAAAAGATTTTCAAAGCTGAGCTCATGTCAGTCTGGTTTGAAGCGTCGACCGGTATAGTTAGGTCTAACAAGTGAAAAAATCAAAACAATGATATTGTTTTGGTAAACATCATACAGTAGAATCCCTCTAACGTTGACAACTCGGGCCAGGATCATTCGCTAATGTTGACACTCCCCTCTAACCCCTCTTTTCATATGTAACTTATTTTCCCCTATGCGCATAGGCATGCGCAGAATTGAAACTTGAGTAAAGGATTCATGTAAACATCCAAACCCACATAACGCGCCACGAAACTAAAATTCTATTGGGCAATAAAAAGTCCAAGTGGGGGAAAATACAAGTAACAGTAGCGGGAGTATCCTGTCAACATTAGCGAGAGAGCAACATTAGAGGGAACAACATTAGAGGGATTCTACTGTGCTCCTACCTACTTAATTTAACACATCTCAAAAAAAATAATCAAACACAAATGACGCACTGCAAGTGTGTTAAGGCACTTATTGATGAGTTGAGAAGTGATTTTCGTTAATCGAGAGCGTGTCCATCCACATCTTCGGCGGATAATAGATTGAATAATAAGCTACATATTTCCGATGTGGGAGAAAGAAAACGGGATTCCATTGTTTGTTCTGACAGGAAAACTCCTGGGGGCAGGCATCAAACGAATTATTATTATCAAGTGTGCACAAATCAACCCGCAATGCATATTGGGGAGTGTTTTAAAGTTTTTCACACTGCACCAAATTATAAACAATAAAATGTTGATTTTTTTTTGCAAATATATATTTCTCGATGTCAACCAATTGATATAAGTCCAATATCATTAGAATCCGTTACTTGGTTCCAAAGCTGTACTAAATAATACGGGGGTTGTAAATGCACGTTTCTGCCACAAAGTAGCGCGGAGTACAGTAAACCCTGGATATATGCACAGAATTCGGGACCGAAACTGTGGAGTTACGAAGTGGTGGTTTCTATTTTGTGTTTACGTTCTGGCTCCAGCCGAGCGTGAACTTAGAAAAGAACAGACAGTAGAAGAGACAGAGAGATCTAAGCTATAGGGGGACCGGCCCGATCGTGTCCATGAGCCAATACTAATCGAAGGACTGAACTTTTCCGTTTTTGATTATTTTTCGTTAAAAACTTCGCTATCGTGTTTGTGACAATTTTGTGATTAAAATGATACCAAACACGACATAATTTGAGCAACATTTACTTAATATTTAAATCGCTTATTTGCTATATAGATAATTCAAACATGTCGTGTTTGGTATCATTTTAATCAGAAAATTGTCACAAATACGTTAACGAAGTTTCCAAAACGAAAAAATTGAAAATGGAAAAGTTCAATCCTCCAATTAGTATTGACACAGCGATATGTTCGGGCCGGTCCCCCTGTACGTTGGGCCTCTCTGTCTCTTCTACTATCTGTCTTTTTCTAAGCTCGGCACTCGGCTCGAGCCGTGAGATAAACACAGTGTTGACATTCAGCTACGACCAGTGCATATAAGTTTTGCACAGGGACTCTATAGCAGTGCATATATAGAGTTTGGTAACTATTCAATGTTTACGAATTTAGAAAGGGGTAAGCAATGGGACAACGTCCTCCCCCCCTCCAGAAGATGAAGGGGTTGATGGAACCGAGACTCGCCTTCGATGCACACGCGATTGACGGCGATGAGTCCGTTTCTACGAACGTTTTAAGGAGCATTCTTTGCACCATGCACGAGCTGATGAAACAAATTTTTACGATGCCTACAGTTTGTTAAATGCCTGTGCTATGGAGAGACACGTTCCTCAAAACGTTTGTACAGGGTGTTTCAAAAATATTTGTCATGGCTTTCAGGGGTTGTTCTACACCTCTGGATCGATGGAGATTTGCGAAAAAAACTTGCCGCAAAATTCGAGAAAGGGTAGCAAATTTTTTTTATTGGCTCATCGTATTCGTCTTGTTACGTAGGCAAAATGTCTGACAGGAACCATGGGTCAGAAATGAACCGTTCTCTCGCAAATTAACTTTTAATTGGGCCTTCCGATTAAAATTTCGCCGATAGTTGAAGCAGAGGCGACGTAAACGAAGCTAGAAAATAGGGCACTGTGTCACCGAACCAGAAGAGAAGTGTAAGTGTTTATACTCTTCTTCCCGGGTGGGCCCTTGAGTGAACCCGACACCGAACGCAGGTCATTGACATTTTCTAGTCTTTTTCTCTCTCTTCAATTATGTTGCCTCTGTTTCAACTATTGGAGCTAGCAAGGGTATCTTATGTGTTTCCCTTCGAAAGGTCGGCGACTCGAAGGCTGTCGTATGGGCGAAATTTTAATCGTAAGGCCCAATTAAAAGTTAATTTGTGAGAGAACGGTTCATTTCTGACCCATGGTTCCTCTCAGACATTTTGCCTACGTAACAAGACGAATACGATGAGCCAATAAAAAAAATTTGCTACCCTTTCCCGAATTTTGCGGCAAGTTTTTTTCGCAAATCTCCATCGATCCAGAGGTGTAGAACAACCCCTGAAAGCCATGACAAATATTTTTGAAACACCCTGTACATACATACGAACAGAGTCATCGCTGTCACAGTTTTTATCCTTTATCCTTTGCATCTTCGACGGGGTGGTTTTTCACTGTTTTCCGCTTTTTAAATTCGCGGTCAACTTGAGCTGTATGAAAATACCGAATTGTTATTCACGTCAATAGAAGCACAGCAGTGTCGACAGGTGTGCAATGTTTAAATGCACTGTGCTGTGTTTACGTCGCTGCTCCAATTGAGCGCCGAACTTAGAAAAGACAGTAAGTATAATTCAAAGCATATGGTATTGGGTATCATCTTAATCAGAAAAATTTCACAAATACGTTATCGAAATTTGCGAAAAAATGGAATATCAAAAATGGAAAAGTTTTATCCTCCGGTTTGTGAAATTTTTCTGATTAAGATGATACCCAACACGATATGGTTTGAATTATACTTACTGTCTTTTCTAAGTTCGGCGCTCAATTGGAGCAGCGACGTAAACACAGCACAGTGCATTTAAACATTGCACACCTGTCGACACTGCTGTGCTTTTATTGACGTGAATAACAATTCGGTATTTTCATACAGCTCAAGTTGACCGCGAATTTAAAAAGCGGAAAACAGTGAAAAACCACCCCGTCGAAGATGCAAAGGATAAAGGATAAAAACTGTGACAGCGATGACTCTGTTCGTATGTATGTACAAACGTTTTGAGGAACGTGTCTCTCCATAGCACAGGCATTTAACAAACTTTAGGCATCGTAAAAATTTGTTTCATCAGCTCGTGCATGGAGCAAAGAATGCTCCTTAAAACGTTCGTAGAAACGGACTCATCGCCGTCAATCGCGTGTGCATCGAAGGCGAGTCTCGGTTCCATCAACCCCTTCATCTTCTGGAGGGGGGGAGGACGTTGTCCCATTGCTTACCCCTTTCTAAATTCGTAAACATTGAATAGTTACCAAACTCTATATATGCACTGCTATAGAGTCCCTGTGCAAAACTTATATGCACTGGTCGTAGCTGAATGTCAACACTGTGTTTATCTCACGGCTCGAGCCGAGTGCCGAGCTTAGAAAAAGACAGATAGTAGAAGAGACAGAGAGGCCCAACGTACAGGGGGACCGGCCCGAACATATCGCTGTGTCAATACTAATTGGAGGATTGAACTTTTCCATTTTCAATTTTTTCGTTTTGGAAACTTCGTTAACGTATTTGTGACAATTTTCTGATTAAAATGATACCAAACACGACATGTTTGAATTATCTATATAGCAAATAAGCGATTTAAATATTAAGTAAATGTTGCTCAAATTATGTCGTGTTTGGTATCATTTTAATCACAAAATTGTCACAAACACGATAGCGAAGTTTTTAACGAAAAATAATCAAAAACGGAAAAGTTCAGTCCTTCGATTAGTATTGGCTCATGGACACGATCCGAAAGTATCATGTTACACTTCCCCGTCGCTGAATGTGGCGGCTCGCCGAGGGGGATCCCCCTATGTGGTGGGGATGGTCGCGATGCAGTTATCGAGGGCCCCTCCTTGTGCATATAACCAGGGAATACTGTAGCTGGTAGCCAACGTCCAGGATGGTCCGGAGTGCAAAGAGTTAAATTAGAAAAAAGTTCAAAGAGGTGATGAAGAATTTAAAACTTTCGAATTGTGAGTCTTTATCTCCTTACCTCTCATAGCCCCATTATAATGATGACGTTTGAAAGCAAAAAATATATAGAAAACTGTAAACATTAAATATTAAGAAAAATAAGCAGTCTTTCTTGTTCGATGAAATAAATTGATTCTATTCTACTGTCATAATTTCAGGCATGCCCTGTGGCAGATCCAAACAAATTGAATATTCATCTAGTTCCGCACACTCACGATGATGTTGGTTGGTTAAAAACTGTTGATCAGTATTATTTTGGAAGTTAGTATCTTCATAATAAATATTATTTACAAATGGAACAATTTTTGAGTGTGATCGCCGAACTATATATTAATTTCTTCAATAATTTAATGTTTTTTAAAGGTCGGCCACTAATCCAGAAAGCAGGAGTTCAATATATTTTAGATAGCGTTATCCAGGCACTTTTAGCTAACCCTGATAGAAAGTAATTATCTTAAATCCTAACAATTTCTGTATATCCTTTGAAATTAATAATCATAATTTATAAGAAATCTATTATATCTAAAAAAATAAGCAGAAAAATATTATGGAAATTGATGAAGTAATACATACAGACATCCTTCGACTATCGCACAATTCACTAGTCAACAGGATTGTAAAACTTCAATTTTTTAAAGATTTTTATCGCTTTTTCAACAAATGTTTCCATGCAGTCACCATGGAGTAGCTCATATACACTCACGCATTGCCTATAATTTTCTAATATTGCAATATCGTTTCTAGTATTGTCTACGAGATATTAGAGATTCTCAATTTCACAAAGAAACCACATTAACGAACAGTTTTTAATGTTTTGCCACATTCGCACAAATTTTCAGAGACGAATTATGTGCAAAAGTCGAGGGCCGCCTGTACGTACTACCGTATTATTGCCTACATTGTCAAATAATATTTGCAATCTTTTATTAGGTTTATCTACGTAGAAACCGCTTTCTTATGGAAGTGGTGGTTACGTCAAAATGAAAAAACAAGGGAGGATGTTAAAATGTTGATTAATGAAGGCAGATTAGAAATCATAGGTGGAGGGTGGAGTATGAATGACGAGGCAGTCACCCATTATCACAGTCTTGTTGATCAATTTACTTGGGGTTTCAGGTATTTAAATAAATATACTAAATCTGAAATAAAAATCTGATAAATGTTAATCGATGTAATTGTATAATACAAATAGATCAATTCTGACCTCATAGCTTTCTTTAAACGAAAACAATTATTCACATTTGACACAAGTTGGTCCGAAAGTCTTTTATTAAAAATTCGTTAAAAATGCTCATTTATAAACAATATATATTACCATATTCTTCTTAATTTATACAAATTAATGACAACGAATTATTACATTTGAAAACGATCCAGTGAATTTTAGGCTACCCTTCATTATATTAACACGTTCGCGGACGAGAATGATATAGCACTCATTTTCATTGAAATATAAAATGGCATAAATGTTATGTCACGCCAAATGACAAAGTAATTAAATTATTATGCATTTATAAATTGTGGTTAACGGTTTCATTGAGTATTTTCATATTATTTTATTTTTTCTGTGCAGTTAAAAGTGTAACACTTGAGTGTCTGTTTTTGCAGCTAGTTGAAATTTGTACTGTCCACGAACGTATTAACAATAATGTATATTATACTAATGCAATTAATAATAATTAAAATGAATTGACCATTACAAATACGTTTTTCACAATGATTTACTACAGACGTCTTAATGACACGTTTGGAAGTTGTGCTAGACCACACATAGGATGGCAAATCGATCCTTTTGGTCACTCTAGAGAGCAAGCATCTATCTTTGCGCAAATGGGATTTGATGGCATGTTTTTCGGGCGTATGGATTATCAAGATAAATCAAGAAGAATTAAAGATAAAGCCATGGAATATATTTGGAAGGGTAGCCCAAATTTAGGTAGAATTATGCTATATAATTTGTTGATTATCTACATTCTGGAAGGAATAATAGCAGCTTATATCGAAGAAATATAAATGTAAACCTGATATTCTTTGTAGGCGGTCGAGCTGATTTATTTACAGTTGCGTTATACAACCATTACTCCCCACCGCCAGGTTTCTGTTTTGATGTTTTATGCGCTGATGAACCAATAGTTGATGATCCCCGAAGCCCAGATAATAACGTCAAGGAAAGGGTATGTATCACTTATGTTATTTTAGTATCACTTCACTTTGTTTTATACGGTGTAGATCATAACGAAAATTTATCTAACAATGGTTGCTCAACATTTTTCATTAAAAGCTGTAATTAATAAAATAACTTAACATCTCTTTGTTAATTATTATAATAGACATGTTACGAATTTTGCTAATGATGGTAATTAAACATTCCTACATACAGAATTTTTAATACATATCAGTTACTCTTCTATTGTATATTTGAAAAAGTCTTTTGGAATAGAATTTTTATATGCTTTTTGGCATGCTTATTATAACATCTTTCAGTAGAAGCAACAAAGAAACAGGAAAGTGTACTATTTATTTATAAGTTATCATTCACTTTATATAATCATTACTTTTTCCTTCTTTTTATTTCTTTTTATATTTATATTGAAATATAAGAGTTCGATCAAGTGTACATACTTGATCTGAACACTGATAATGAACGCGCAGACGTTATCAAACGTTGTGATAGATTAAATCAGAGTCATACTAAAGATACACATACGTCTCCTTATTTATGCGATTAAATCCAAGATTTTAAATGGACTATCATGGTAATTGAGTATCTTTTTAATCTTGCATTAAAGCACTATTATCTGATATGCCTACACAAGGCTTCGTGTATGAACATACTTGATGAAGCACGCATATTATTAATTTACAAAAATTGAAATGATTTACTGTCAGAATTATGCGGTTTTATGACATTTACGGAATAATCGATATAGATTAAAAATGATAAATATTGTGAAATGATTTAACATTTCATTTAAAGGACCAATACTCCTGGAAAAGTATTTATTTAAATTAATGCTTTAATACACATACATCGAATAAAAGAAATAGTTTTGACACAGTAAACAATACAAAAAATAGTTAAACAAAATATTTTTAATGATGCCAAGATTACTTCAAGAGGACGGAGGATAGAAAACTTAATAAAGGTGCCAGGAATTCTTGAAACTTCTTCCTTTACTTATATATTGAGTGATAAATTAATAAAATCTTCTGATAAATAGTGATATTTTGTAATGAACACTTGCGGAATTTCAATGTATGTAATTACTTCACGAAAAAGGACATTAAATACAAAATTTCGTTAAAAAAAATTAAGTATATAGAACACTTATTTACGTGATTATATTAATTTTCAAAAACATTATTAAATCTATGTTTTGTATCGTATTAAATGACTATTTATATATTACAAGTATTTCTACAAAAAATTGATGACATAACTTAACAACTTAATGATATAATATCATTTTAAATTTCTTAACTTGGCATCCTTTTGAAAATTTTCATCTTTCTATTGACTCTCTTACGAGTGTTAATCGATATTACAAAGCAACAAAATTAATAGGCAATGATTTCTTTTTCTTGCCAGATCGATGAATTTTTAGAATTCACTCGTAAACAAGCTACTGCAGTCCGTACAAATAATATCATATTAACAATGGGAGGAGATTTTACTTATCAACATGCAGAAATGTACTTCATGAATCTGGATAAAATAATACGGTAATCAGTTCCAATAGTTTTGTCTCTATTAGAAAATAAATCGTTCGTACATGTATTAATCACGATAAGAAAGTCACAAGAGGAATGAGTTGAGGCTACGATGGGTAAGAGTTCGAATCCTCTCTAAAGTTATAGGGAAATCTTCGTATAAAAACCATAGCTTGGTGATTCGAAATCCACCTAAATACATAAGTAGGTTTTAGACGAAATGATCATTACTAATTAAAACAGAAAAAGAATGAAAAAAAGGAAGAAGGAACGGTTTTATGATCCCACTCACCTGCCTTTACGTCTTTCTGTGGTAAGTAAAAAACACCTTGCATAATTTGCAGGTGGAAAAATTCCTATCGTTTACACAAGATCAAGCAAAAACATACAAGTCGAATAATATTATTCTTACAATGGGCGAAGATTTTCATTATCAACATGCTGAAATGTGGTTCACTAATATGGATAAGCTAATCCGGTAACGTTCAGATTGATAATATCTACATTTAAAGATACAGTCGGCCCTCGACTTCCGCACATAATTGATCCCTGAAAATGTGTGCGAATGTTGAATGTTCGAAAGTAGAGAGATACAGAAAAAATATTAAACATTCTATGTTAATGTGGTTTTTTTATGAACTTGAAATTCTCTAACATCTAGTAGGGTAATATTAGAAACAATATTACAATGTTAGAAAACCTCTAATAAGCAACGAGTGAGCGCGAGCTACAGCGCTTGTTGGCAGTGACTGAAAGAAAGCAAACATTTTTTGAAATAACGGCACAGCTCTTTAAAAAATTTAATTTTTAAAAACGTGCGAAATAGCGAATTGTCCGAAAGTAGTATGAGCGAAAGTCGAGGGCCACCTCTATATTAGAATTTTCTAATTAATCTTTACTAATTCATATTTAAAAAGTTATGTCTCGGTGCAAAATCTATTTTGATACAACAATGGTAAAATATGTAACTTTTAAACTCTTATGGCACATATCATTATCATTAATCGATTTTTTTTCATTTTTATAGCTCTGGCTTCAATCACACAAATTGTCGTTTGAGTAAAAAAATAAATTTAAAAAAACTATATCGTAATAAATATTCCGTCCGTCCCAAATTAATAGTCACATTGATAAATAAATACTTCTAATCCTAAAACATAGACAAACTTAGGAACAAAAAAGATGTAACTTTGAATTCATGAACAATAATTAACAATAATTTAAACAATATGATGTGACAACTAATTTGGGCCAAAGGGCATATAATGTAATGAATAATTATTTTTCATTAAAAGAAAGAGATGCTACTTTTTTATCGTTATAATAATAGATGCATTAATGAACATATTTATCGTAGAATGTGCATACATTTTATGAGATTCTATTTATACAACTTATAATGAATGAAGAATTAAAATTCTTTCAATTAGTACGTAGTAATTGTTTAACTTCACTAAAAAAACTTGTTCCATGAACAATTCATTTACTCTGTTCGAACGAGAGAAATAATTTTTTAATACTTCTGTACGGATACATTTACTTCTTCATTATAAGTAATAATCGTTAGAATTCGAAAAGATACATTTACTCGTATTTTAAGCTACTATGGTGTGCAAATAATTATAAGGGTCTAATACCTAATATCATCTTTTATTATTATGAATTTTATAGATACGTGAAAGAACAAGCAGGATCCACAGTAAACATATTTTATTCGACACCATCATGCTACGTGAAAGCATTGCACGATTCAAACATCGCATGGCCGACAAAAACTGACGATTTATTCCCATATGCAAGTGACCCCCATTCATACTGGACGGGATATTTCTCTTCAAGACCAACGATAAAGTTCTTTGAAAGAATGGGAAATAATTTCTTGCAGGTAACAGAAACAGTACTCATACGTTAATTAATCAGTTATGTATAAAGAGTTTAGAAGGGTGATGGTTGGTGCCATTAAGTACCTACTGTGTTTGAAAAAGTTAGAGAATAAATGAAATAAATGATCCAATTAATTTTAGATAGGCAAACAGCTATCTGCCCTGGTAGATCTCAATGGCTATGACGAATATTTGGAATATTTCCGTGAAGCAATGGGCATAATGCAACATCACGATGCAGTTACTGGCACTGAGAAGCAATTAGTTGCAGAAGATTATGCTCGTATACTTCATGAGAGCATGCTTCACGGAGAGGACATTGCATCTGATGCAATAAGGTAATGCAAAAGTATTGTTTGTGGTATTATCTAATTGGAAGAAATAACTTTCATTTTGAAACTACGACACACCTTTTAAAACTTCAGAAAGTAAATAATTTTTTAGTTTAAATTTCTTCATAAAATTAAATTTTAATGTTTAGTCATTCTCCATTTACCACAAGATACCTTGCACTTTGCAGTCAAAATCTGCATAATTAGGGAGAGTAGATCTCTAGCAGTAAAGATCTAGCAAATCTCTTCAACTTTTTCTAATTTTAATTCCTATTTTTTTATCATGAGCTACAAATCGAAATTTTGCATTGTCACTATTCTCGTGCTACTTTCCTCAAATGCAAAACACTTTCATAACTTAATACTATCCTCCATTGTTTCTTTTTTATTTGCCAGCAAATGGAATAAAAAGGAAAACGAATCTCCAACACAGGTGTCTGAGAAAATGCATTCTTGCATGCAACTAAACATTAGCTCTTGCCCACACACGGAAGACAATAAGAGCTTCGTCGTAACAATGTATAATCCTTTAAGCCAACAAGTTACAAATCATGTACGTCTACCAGTACAAGGAAATTCATATGCTGTTAGAGATCTTGCAAGTACGTAATGTCATTTCATATTTTTATTGTCAACAATTTTGTATCTCCTAAATTTAGATATTTCTAAAAAATATTTATAGATATTTATTAACTCAAAATAGATATTTCATCAATCTATTTCTATGGAGTGTTTCAAAAATATTTGATACAACTTCTCAGTCGTTATTCTACATCTTTGAATCTGGAGAGCTATGAAAAAGAAAATCGCACAAAATTGTCCTTGATCTTAAAATTAGTGGTTAAATTTTTTCGTTCTCGAGTAAATTAACATTAAAATTAAAATTGCCGTGATTGAGTTTCAAACGTCACGAAGGGTTGGGGGACTATGATGTGTAACGAGTTAAAGACTTTGATTCACAATCCGGTCTGACCTAAAATGTTCTATCATCTCCATGAAATTTAAACAGCGGCAAAATGTTACATTCTCGATCAAAGTTAATCAACCTTTTTATACCTTCCGCCCATTTTCGTATTTCTGTCGATAGTAAAATTATTTTACTGCCCGATTCGACAGCACTTGTAGAGCAATTGTAGAGTTGTCGTAATTTCAGAGTGAAGATTTAGTACAAATATGTAGTTAAATTTATTTTTTTCTTTAAAGAATATATAAACTCATCTCAAGTAATATCCGCTGATCAAAAAAAGAAAATAGTTTGAATGTTATAAAAGCTTTAATCGCCCACTAATGGACAATGCGGCCAGGTTAATTATCTCTGTTCTAGACAAACTCATAACATTTGAAACCGAAAAAAAGGTACAATACCTTCGTAGGCAGACAGATAAAGATAAGCGTTTGCACATATGTCTTATTAGCTAAAGAAATTGATTTATTATTTTCAAAACCTAACAGGGTAACACACTCCACACGTCTCAAGTATTAAACACACTACCCTCAGGCCTGTAAGGGAAGTAAACATGTTTATGTTCTGCTCTTCGAGAAAATCCTTTCAAGAACCTGATACCTATCGCAAGACATTAACATCATGTTAACTTCCGAAAATGACGGCAAGATATTTGAGAAGTCTACGATACATATGCTACGTTTGTTTAGGTTTAGATGTCATTGACTTAATAATAAGACTTAAGCGAGAGCTTTTTTTGCTCTGTGTATTTACACGACTTTCTTTGTTTCTTTTACATTTTTCGGCGGTAACTGCAATGTGGATAAAATGAAATTATTCTGCCTAGAACTTGTCTTATTTATTATTTGGGTTTTTGTAACTACAAAGACAATGATATTTAGACAAGGTTGTTCTATCAATCGTAAAGCTAATTATGGAAATTACAACTACAATAATAATTTGTACTGGAAGATCTCACTTCTGAACCACAGTTTCTTATAACAGTTTTACCTACACGACAAAACGAATAGCTAATAAAAAACTTTGACCATGAATTCCACACTGAAGGATAATTTTCCGACATTTTATTGTATATTTCCATCAATTTAAAAGTATAGAATAATAACTGGGAGATTGTGCCATGTATTATATGATACAATATGTTTTCAAAAGTAAGGATTAAGCAAGTTCTTAACGGTGAATCATTTTCAATAGGCGGTGATGCAATTAATTCTCAAATTGTACCAATTCCCGACTCCGTGATGAATATACCGGGAAGATTTAGCAAAGCGACGAATGAACTAGTGTTTCGCGTTCAAGTGCCTCCTTTGGGCTACAAGACGTATGCAGTTATAGAGAAAGAGGGAGAAGAAAGTCAAGTATTGGAGTCTGCAGAAACATTCATAAGTACCGATGTAAGATAAATTATATAGTTATCATATTTATTATATTTCAAATAATAGCATAATCTACTTTTGAGACATATTTCAAAAAAAGAACGGCTAAAAATCATTGTTTTTAAAGTGTGGCTTACTAATTTCTGAGAGCTACCGAAAGTTTTTTTATAATAATATTAATTTTAAAATGTTACATACATTTTTTTGCTATTATATTGCTCCCAATATGCAATGGAAAGTCTAAGAATAAGAGAACAAAGACCGATGAATTTAATCCATCGCAAATAAGAATTTTTATTCTGAAATCCAAAAAATGGAAAGAAAGATGTTATAGAAGACACTTATCTTTAGATACATTACTCTGAAATTTATTTTTCTTTTAGTTTTATGATGTATCTGTAAACAAAGACGGTCAAATTTCCGTACAATCGAAGAAACAGAAAGACATGAATTACATTCAGTCGTTTCACTATTACGAAGGAACGGAAGGAAATAATAAAGTTTTTGAAAATCGTTCTTCTGGGGCATACATTTTTAGACCCAGAGATATTACGACGAAAAATTTTGTATACACAGGATCCTATAAGATTTATAAAGGTACATAATACTTGAACATGAAATATGTAAATAATATATATTTACGATTTTACGTATTTTTCATATAGGCCCAATAGTAGATGAAATTCATCAAAGTATCAACCAATGGATAAGCCAAGTGGTTCGAATTTACAAGGGACAAGATCATATTGAGTTCGACTGGCTTGTCGGGCCTATTCCTGTCAAGTAGGAATAATGAATATAATTAAAAAGATTTTTAAAATACATTCGTGCCCTTAATGAATGTATTATTTCAGGGATAAAATCGGCAAAGAGATCGTAACAAAGTATTCCAGTAGTCTAAATACTAACGGTGAATTTTATACGGATAGTAATGGACGTGAAATGTTAAAACGAAAGAGAGATTATCGACCTACATGGGACTTGGAATTGTTGGAACCTGTCGCCGGAAACTATTATCCAATTACTTCGAAGATTTCTCTGAAAGATGAGGAGAAATTTTATAAACTGAGTGTTCTTGTTGATAGAGCACAAGGTGGAAGTAGCTTACACGATGGAGAAATGGAACTTATGGTAAAAAATAATTATACTCATTGAATAAAGAATATTACGACGACGGTTTCCAAACTCTTTCGATCATCCTTCATATTTGAACTACCGCTGTTAAAACTATTCTATTTAGATATATTAAATAAATTCTTGGAAAGAAGCGGAATGAAGTTTCAAAAAAGATGTTGAGTTAGCACGTTGAACGCCACCGGTATTTCGCTTGTTTCATCATTTTTACTAAAGTAAAACTTTTTTTATTGAAACTACATCTTTACAAAATAGAAAGAATAGATGATCTTTACAGAATAGGTGAGAAACCACTGAAAATTCACCTCCGTAGAAAATCTTACGATTCATGTATCACAAGTTCTATACATTCACCCGTTATAAAAAAAATCTTGATCTCTAAACCAGTATGGTTTTGGTATATTAACACGTGAACGCCACTGATATTTCACTCGTTTTGTCAGTTATACTGAAGTGATATTTTTCCTATTAAAATCCCATCTTTGTAAAGCAGAAACTTTAAAGACAGAAATAAGTGCTCAGCAGGACTTTACCTTTTCAATGTCAATATTTAAATATTGGATATATTAGAAAATTCGTGAGTATTACAATATTAAAGTCACATGAAATTTTATCGAATTCAACAACGCCGGTCAACAAAGAATTTTTATGTATTAAAAATGGTACTATTTTAGTATTATTACTTCGGTAGTTTTAATGGTAACAAAAGTGGTCTTAACTTCTGGGTGATTGTCGTGTCTTAAACTAATAAAACGTTGGCACGATTTAGCCTTAGACACATTGATCATCCGGAATCCAAACCATTACCGAGTATTATAATATTCGCATTTGAAATAATTTATATTATTGAAAATCAAATTTGTTAACCAGTTGAGTACCAAATAATAAACAGGACTAGTAACACGATGTTATCTATTGTAGCTTCACCGAAGACTTCTAAAAGATGATGCATTCGGGGTCGGTGAAGCTCTAAACGAAACTGCATTTGGCGAAGGATTGGTAGTTAGAGGACTACATTATGTGTTTGGTGGCAGTACAAAGAATTTAGATGCATTCGCTCTTAAAGAGAAGAGTCTAACTCTCGAACTGTCCTTACGTCCATGGACATTTATTTCACCTGTTGCTAAGGATGCTCTTGAAGAGTGGAGCGGCGCTCACAATCTGCAGGTATTTTAGACTTAAATATCATATTTACGTTAAGAAGTACTGACATGTAATACATTTTTTTATAGTATTAAACAGTTCTGAATTTTTTAACGTGACCTTTTTAAAAATTCGTTTTCTTCTTTCAGAAATCGGGTCTTGCTAAAGCACTACCACTGAACGTTCACATTCTTACTTTGGAACCATGGAAAGATGGTACTATATTGCTAAGGCTAGAACATGTATTTGAAATTGGAGAGGCTATGCAACTCTCACAACCCGTAGAAGTTAACATTCAGGTTCGTTTTATCGTTTCTTACTTTATTGCTGTTAATGTTCTCAAAAAAAAAACAAATTTTACATTAAGTATAAGTGCCTATGTATCACTGATAAACTTAACGTTAACGTTAGTGGTAACTACTTCTGAATGAACATAAGAGCTATCAGGACTGTCAAAATGATGGATTTCTAAAGTAGTTATTTAATATATTTAAATATAATGGATTTGAAACCGTAAAATTAGTTCTGGCATTGCCAAAGTACATATTGTTATGTCAGTAGCTTACAAATGGAGTAAAAAATCATAACAGTTTAAAGTAAGACCGAATATCACTTTGATACTGATTATATCTTGATTAAAATAGGATCTATTTTCGACTTTCACAATTCTGTCTATTGACGAAACTACGCTGGGAGGCAATCAGTGGTTAAAAGATATGAATCGCCTGAAATGGGAAAGTGAGACAAACGATATTCTACCAGAATATGAAGACACCGTCCATCCAATTGAGATGGAAAGAGATGCTATCAACGTCCTATTGAAACCAATGGAAATACGTACATTCATTGTCAGAGTGTCACGACAATAATTACAAATGGGATGAATCAACTGTAAACTCATTCCTAATTTAGTTTCTGAAAATTATCTATCAATCCTCTACAATATTCTTAATTAATTACATTTTTGTACAACTTTTGATATGTATGTGATAATAAATTAGAAGATAATATAAAAATTAATAGATCATTGTATGTTTCACTGAATATCTGCCAAAGTTTCTACACTGCCCTACACTGTTAATACCATAATAAAAGTATTGTATTACAAAACAAAAAATACTGAATTTTCAACAATGCTAATACGATTCCTATAATGATTTCAAATTTCATAATTAATGGAATTTATTGAAACAATTATATGAAAAAGTATTTACATAAATAGTATACGGTATTTTGCCGATGATAACACAGGTTCCCAAAAAAAAGAAGTGGTCTGTGCTGGGTGTTGGACAAAGATTTTCCGACGTATTTTTTACCGCTGAACACGAATCTGAAGTCAAAATTGGGGGTCAAACTCCAAAAAACGGAGAAAAATTTTAAAAAACGATAAAATCCACGATCTAATAGTATTTTCAGTATCTTATTATCAATTTGCAGTTTCTGCTTGTTTCTCTCTGTAGTATCCATCAGTGATTCGCAAATATGTTTTTATGCCGCTTATTGTGTCTTATTTAAGTCATTTATAGAATGAATTTTGTCTTTGATAGAAAATAAAACGTCAGGACATTGAATCGGTACATTTACCGGCAAAAACCTGCTACTACGGAGTGTTTGGACTACGATGACAACTGCCCTTTAACGGGATGTGTAGAATAATTCGGACGTTATTCAAAGATGAAGCATTTGTTTCAGTTATGAATGACCAAGAAAAGGCATCATGACTAACAAGGAGACATTACACCCGGGGACATGGGAATTTTAATGAGCTTCATATTAGGTGAAAGTACATCGAAAAATATTTGTGTCATGTGTGGGCGTTTTTGTGAATGGGCCCTCAATTTTGAGAAATCGCATTTTGAAAAACGCTATTTTTCTGTAGTACGTGATATACTCTTAATAGAGAACGGGTCTACCGAATAAGTGCGGTGGTTCGGCGGATGCGTGCTTGGCTTATACTTTTACACTCCGCCGCGCTTCAGGTTCGAATCCTGCTTGATGAGTAAATTTTTTTTTTATTTCTTTTCTGAAATATTTTAATCGTCGTAAACATCATTTAATTGAAAATTTGTATATGGGCAACATATTATAACTTTTAAAAAATGTTTACTACAAAATTACATTTCTTGGATGCAAGCAAATATAAAGGGCAATTGTTTTATTACCTGGTTCACTATTCATCACAACGAATATATTTACCGTTAGGGTACCTGTGTTTTATTACTTTACCGTAGACTTTTTGTAACTTTTCAAGTGTTCGGTAAATATTTGAAAAGCATTCTTTTACATTTTTAACGTGACCATTAGTTTCCTTGCAACTTCCGAAGTGAAAGGAAGTGTTATCCAGTCAAAAAGTTTTCTTTTGGCTTTCATAGTGATATTTACATTGAACATTATTTTTAATCTTTTTGTAAAAATGAGTGCACCAGGAGGTTCTTCACAGTGTAGTGCGATGAATATTGATGAAAATATTAATCCAACATTATCATCCTTTTTGAACGTAAACGAAGCATGTTTTCCGCCTAAAATTTCAAAATCCAAATGTTCTTGTTCGAAAACAGCGTTTATAAAATGTTCCTGGTGCCGGAAATTTATATGTTTTGTGTGTTTTTATGAATCATTTCACCCTAACACTTGTGAAATCAGTAATTTAAATAGATAGATAAATATATTAGTTTTAATTCGTTCTGAAATCAGTTTTTTAAAGCGTTATCTACTTAAAAAAAAAAAAATTACTCATCAGGCAGGATTCGAACCTGAAGCGCGGCGGAGTGCAAAAGTATAAGCCAAGCACGCATCCGCCGAGCCATCACACTTATTCGATAGACCTGTTCCCTTTAAGAGTATATCAGGTACTACAGAAAAATAGCGTTTTTCAAAATACGATTTCTCAAAATTGAGGGCCCATTCACAAAAACGCCCGAACATGACACAAATATTTTTCGATGTACTTTCACCTAATATGAAGCTCATTAAAATCCCCATATCCACGGGTGTAATGTCTCCTTGTAAGTTTCAAGGAAGTATGTACCAAATTTTTAGGTAACACCAAGGATGCTGATTACGAAAATATTGTGGCCAATATGATCGCAAACTTTCAGCGTTCACGTTGCCTAATGAATTTGAAACTTCACTTCCTTGATTCGCATCTCAACCACTTTCCGGAGAACAACGGAGACTTTAGTGAAGAGAAAGGAGAGAGATTTCATCTAGATCTCAAAGAATTTGAACGATTTCAGGGACAGTGGGGTCTACAAAGAAAAACTCGACAGAGAGGAAAAAAGCGTAGCAGAAATCCGTTGCACAGGTCATTTGAGGAGAAAAGGGCCAGGAAACAACAAAAATTATAAGATTGTTATTATCATGCAGAAAAAATTATTAGATCGTGGATTTTATCGTTTTTTTTATTTTTCTCCGTTTTTTGGAGTTTGACCCCCAATTTTGACTTCAGATTCGTGTTCAGTGGTAAAAAATACGTCGGAAAATCTTTGTCCAACACCCAGCACAGACCACTTTTTTTTTTGTGGACCTGTGTAACCAAAATTGAGCCTGTTTATCGAGAAATTTCCGCGAGGTTTTCCGAATTAAAATTTTCACCGTCAACTTTAGTTTATTACCAAAATTCTAAACTACAAATTTGCAGTTATGTTTATACTGTAGTGTAATGTCAATGATATCAGTTCTTTTTTGCTTATGTCACATAATTACACTTGTTTTACTAATATCGCCATTGACCAGTGCAACTTGTCCGTGGACGGTATGAAACGCTCTTTGCTAGGTAACACATTTACTACCATCATAGATAAGGGCTCCAGGAAAATTCACCGCCAATAATTTATCGCTACCAATTTACTCACGCGCCAATTTAAAGCATAAATAATTTACAGTGTGCAAATGATCGTTAGCATATTTTCCTTGGTTTCTACTTAGCCAATACATGCAAACCATTCTGAGCACTGATCTCTGGTAAAACAATTTCAATAACACATTTCTATCAAACGACACAGGTAATAATAAGATAAATGTAAAAATGGTGAATCCTCAAGGAAAAAGTAAACAGCTGTTTGTTTATACAATAAAGAATTACTTTTCCTTTTTCAAAAAATAAAACTCGCAAAATCTAATTACATTCGTCATTTCATATGTAAAAGCTTAATGTAAGGCAAAGTACAAATGTATATATAATTAATTCATTTTTCTGTAAACGACAATTTAACGTTGATATTACAAGATGTTAATTGTGTAACAAGATATCGAAAGATGTAAGGTAAATCAACTTCTCTAACAGAATCGTCATCGCCACAAAGGCGACACCTTGTTTTCTCGTTGAATCCTGTACTACTTACAATCATATCTGTTGAAGGACCGAGCAATGTCCCACATTTTTGACAAACTAATGTCTGAAATATTAAATTAATCATAATTAATATAATACTGAAGTCCATTACAAATTCATTAACACTTACAGTGGTTTTGTCCGAGCAGTGAAAGAGACGATCTTGAAGAAGAAACGAACATCCATGAGATATCAATGAATCACGTTCCATTTCTCCAAAGCGTACGCCACCTCCTTTTCGCCGTCCCTTTATAGGTTGCCTTGTTAAAACATCGATTGGACCGGTACTTCTCACCTGAAAATAATATATACTTTAAATCCGCATTATACAATCCACGACGGTAAAGTGCATTTAAATTAATACTAACTTGCCACTTATCCAATACCATGTGACGTAGTCTCTGATAATGTACAATGCCAAAGAAAATATCAGCTTTCATTTCACGTCCATCTATTCCCGAATACAGTCTCTCAGTTCCATAATAGTTGTATCCACCACGTTCTAATAATTTCCCAAAATACTCCACTGCCGTTTCATCTTCATTGAATCTAAACGACGTTGCATCGTGTACTAAACCGTGTATGGCTGCTGATTTACCAGCCATTACCTCAATCATCATAGCTATATTCAAAAAAGTACGTATTAACTACTGCTCTAGGTAGTAATCAATCATTATAATTCATATTACCTATTGTCATACGACTTGGAAATCCATGCGGGTTAAATACAATATCAGGAATGAGACCGGTCTCTGTGAATGGTAAGTCTTCTGCGGGTAGTTTTTGTGAACAAATGCCCTTCTGTCCTGCCCGCGAAGCAAATTTGTCACCGACACTCGGGTTACGCTAAAACATTAAACTCGTCGTGACCTTCGATTTTCATTATATATTCACATATTATTAAGGTGGAAAATACTCCTACGCTTACAGAAATTCGATAAGTGATGCAGGCTCTCCTTGGAACACTACTATGGAATGTACCACAGAGTTTTACAGTATCGATATAAGCATCCTCTTTCCCACGATATTTACCAGTAACATACCTCGACTGGTCCGCATCGTAGTAACTAATAGAACATTAATGTTTTATATATAAATGAAGCTGATTAGTACTTATTAAAGAAATTAAATTACCAATAATATATATCATTCTCCTTGATGATGGTACCGGGCATCGGCAAACCATCAATGTCTAGCTTTTCTGCGAGTTCAGGTTTGTCTGGATTTCGCGCAAAATAACTTCTCTGATCTTTCAAATCTACAAATTCTGACTTATAAATCATCCCATGTGCAAATCCACGGTCGTATGCTGCTTTGTTAATAATCATTGCATCTTCCATATCATATCCCTATTGAAAATTATCATACATATAAATAAAATTGAGATATTTATGATCATCAACATTATCATAAACTACGATATATCCTTACTGTATATGAAATTACGGCAACGATCGCATTAGTACCCATAGGAAAATCATCAAGATCAATTTTATCGTAATGGACTGGTCTAAAAAATGGTGTTCCAGGCGTCTGTAATCTGTACAACTTCGTTTCTGACTGCAATTGCCACGTATGAGAAGGAGTTCCCATGGTTTGTTTACCCATCTACAAAATTTTAATCATTTTGATATTTATAAAATAATGTCCATAGAATAATAGTTATTAAATTACCTGACATTGATACATATTTCTAGGACTTTGATTGCAATCTGGCATAGGGATAAGATTCGCTAAATTGCTTAAAAATGATGTCTTCGATAGTTCTTGATGTGTTGTCAACTGTAAATAGTAAAGTAAAAATATGATTCAAAGGAGAAAGTCGATTTAAGAAACAATTTATTACTCGTTTGTAGGCTTCCTCCGACGTGACGCAAATATCCAAGTAAACTTGTTCAAACGTTCCTATATATTCTACTTTTTTAGCAGCTAAATTCATCACTGGCCTCATCATGCGTGCGGCATTGGTGAATAAATATAATCCTGGATACTGAGCAGCAACAGTTTTCTTTGGTACTAATACTATCTCCATTGTATTAGGAACCTACATCATAAAGTGAAACATAAAGAATGATGTAAATAAACAGCATACTGTTAAGTCCATTAATGGCATTACTTGTTCCCCTTTGATTTTAAGTAATCGTAATTTATCAGCTACTCGACTAACTATCCTATCTTCGATTAATCCAAGTAATTTTCCGTCTAACATCACAGTATACGACTCTTCCCAATTATCGGCAATAGATAATGGAATCATTCCAAGATCCAATAAGACAATAGGAACATTATCCTTTATTTTTGAATCTGCATGCCTTGTAACAATGCAATTCATAGTCAAGTGATTGAGAAGTCCACAAGGTGCTCCGTCTGGAGTGTGTACAGGGCAAATGAAACCTAAACACAATTAAGTAATAATTAAAGTCTTATTTATGTATATAAAAAATAATAAATGTTAGGACAAAGTTTACCCCATGCATCTGGTAATAACTGTCTAGCTTCAGTAGTTCTCATCTCTTGAAAAAAAGATCCTCTGTGTATTGCACGAAAATGACTCATATAACGCATTCTGTTAATATTTTCGGCAACAATCGTGAGCCCTGAACTTTGCATAAGGCCTAAACCTGTCGGTGATTTTATATTTCCGGTAGATAAGAAATTCTCCATTTGTGATTCAAGACTATTTCCATGTTTCATAACGTTCAACATTTCCTCTATATGTAATCATAAAAAATGTTTTATGTAAAGACCAGAAACATCTAAAATTATTTAAATTCATTCATGAAATACTTACGCACGTTCAAGGTATATCTATTGCCAGCACTTCTGGCACGTTTCAAAATACCCATCTTCAGACCAGTCAGCCAAGTGTATAATTTTTCTTTTAATACTTGTAAATATAAATGCCCACCAAGCAAACACTCTTGCATCATTACTGCATCAGCACCTTCAATTGCACATTTATTATTTGCTAGAGCAAATAGCTTTTTTGTCATAAAAACAAGCATATGAAACTTGTCTAATGGATCATCAACATGAATTGCTATACAGTGTCTAGAAGCAGTAAGCATTAATTAAGTATGTATAGAAAGTAAACAAAAAACAGTTCTTTCTTCTGAACTCACTTAATAATGAAATCACAAACATCTATATCTGTTGCATCTTGAGGCAACTCTATAAATTTGATTCTAAACATCGCTCCCAAATAAGCCTTACACTGTTCGTGTGTATGTAGGTTTTCTTCATGTACTGCTCGCAACATATTTAGAATACAACCTTTATAATAAAGGTCATCTTTGCATCCTGTAGTTAATGCATTGTAAATAAAAATGTCAGAGACATCAACTAAACTTTTTAACATTAATATCAATGGAACATAATACAAAATTTTCCTATGGGTAAACATTAACTTAGCAGAACCATCGGTTACGTAATGCAGTGTATTGCTCTGTAAGATAAAATAAGCTTAATTAGTGTCATACCATGTAAAAATTAAAATATATAATAAACATACAGATGCAGTGTTATCATCACGAACACTTCTCAGAAGAATACCAAGATCACTGAACTGTATACCACGAGCTTTCCATCCTGATCTTTTGATAGCAATGGGATAATTTCTTCTAGTCATCAATAACATTCTTATAATTCTTTCAAGACCTTTTATTATGAAGTACCCACCCCATTCCTGCTCGTGTTCTCCATGGGCAACCAGATTTGCTGGACTCAGTTTATTTAAATGACATCGATTAGACTAAAATGTAAAATTATTTTTATCTTAAACAGGCCTTGATACACAAATTAAAAATAACGAAATATGAATATATACTTTAATCATAATAGGAATTTCTCCCAAGTCTCTCTCAAGAGTTTCTTGTAATTTTCCATTAACAGACCATCCCAATTTAGCTGTTATTTTTCCTTTGTAGGTAGCCCCTCTCTGTCTACATTCTGTGGGATATATCTTATAATTTCTTACTCCAATTGTACCTGATGGCACAGTAGGCTGATGTATTGTTATATCATCTACCCATAAAGCTACTTTGTCTTCATTTGGAAGATGCATATACACCAGTGGGTTATCCCTAACTCCCTCAGAAAGACCATCTTCTAACATATAATTAAAAGAATCAATATGTGGAGTACCCAAACTTTGCAATAACTAAAACACATTAAAAAAAAGTTACATTGCATTTCAATTCTTACAGTCAGAAGATTCTTAGATAATATTACTGTAAACGTTAACATACAGCATTCTGTTTATCAGGTGGTTTTCCAAAATTTGAAGAGGTATTCGTTAATTTCGGCTCTAACAACATCTTGCGCTCTGTTTTCTTGATACTATAAATGTATATTTCTGCTTGAAATTCACAAGCATCACCTTTACTTCCCTTTCTTTCAGTCAGATTTAGTAATCGTTGTAGGTTTTGATATTTAAACGATATGCATCAACGTGCTTCTACTTGCCATGTGACTGCGCGCTACTGAGGTTAAGGTTCATTTTTATGAAGTATTATTTATAGCCTTAAACATTTAACCACAAATTGACCAAGGCTTTTCCTCAAAGAAACTATTATACGTATAATTTTTAAAAGATATTGTTAGCCATTGCACATCATATAAACATAATTCTTAACATTAATTTTAAATATCTCATTCATAATAAGTGATGAGCCTTCGTAAATGCATCTTTCAATATTCTCGTTCATTACACGTATAATTCTCGTAGATGAAGTGAAAATCAAAAATACGTGTGAACAGATTTATATTGAAATCCTTATCATTTGCAAAGAAATCTGTTATCAAATAATCATTTTCAATGAATCATTAATTTTTCTGTTATAATTAGCCTATGAAGTGCTAGTAATAGATGTATAATCGTATCTACTAATACAATTTGTTAAAACTACTAGTTAATAAAACATAAATTGATAATGGTATTGCATTCATATTGAGCAATAAAAATGTGAAAATAATAATAGCCTTGATACAATCATAAAAAGGAAAGTAAGAGTAGGATAGAGCAGGATAGAGTGTGTCGGAA
This sequence comes from Cerceris rybyensis, assembly GCA_910591515.1. Taxonomy (NCBI): domain Eukaryota; kingdom Metazoa; phylum Arthropoda; class Insecta; order Hymenoptera; family Crabronidae; genus Cerceris; species Cerceris rybyensis. Next base: position 1,897,177 of record OU342789.1, read on the forward strand.
GTTGCTTTAACATGCAGTTGTTATCTCGAAGAGGGTTGCCGTAACGAATTCTGGAGGGGAGTTTCAAGTAGGTTACCGGCTGACAGCATACGTGTATTTGCGGTGAACGTAACACAAATTTCTGACCTTTCTAGCAAGAGTAAGAACGTCTGTCAAGGACGGTGACCTTAACACCTGCAAGCACGCACCGAGGAAGCAGTCTGTGCTTGATGTTCCTTCACGACAGGTAGCATATTCTACTTTTTTTGACACTACTCTTTTCCCGGTACTTAAAAAGCGTGAAAGATGTCTGTCAAAATGGAAACAAAGAAGGATTTTCTATTTCTTCTGAAGAATCTTGCTGCTGGTGGTGAGTCTAGACTAATGAACTTTCTATTTAATTATTAAATTACACGGACATTTTTCTCAGTCACAACAATATATGTTTAAAGAAAGTTTGTTTTATATAATTTATGTAAAAATGAAACAGCTATTAAATAACATGGAAAATTTTGGGAATACATGAAAAATATATTCTACAGGCATAGCTGGTATGTGTTCTAAAACGACAGTAGCCCCTTTAGATAGAATAAAAATATTACTTCAAGCTCAGAATAAATATTATCACCACTTAGGTAAGAATAATTATACAATGAATGTAAACGTTTATAAATAAATATATATTTCATAATATTTATTATTTGATTTTATATACCTGCTGGTATGATTTTCCAGGTGTTTTTTCTGGGTTAAAGGAAATTGTTAGACGTGAAAAATTTATTGCTTTATATAAAGGGAATTTTGCACAAATGATTAGAATTTTTCCGTATGCAGCCACACAGTTTACCACCTTTGAGTTATATAAAAAGGTAAATGAAAAAATTATTAATGCCATTTTAACATTTTTCATGTAAATTGTTCATTAAATAATATCAAATTTTTTCTGGGTAAAGTGGTCGCACAGAGAGAGATAGAAGTAACAATTATTAATGTAAAGACATGCTCATAAATTGAAGGTGAGCATTAATTTACATAGAATTATTTTCAAAAATATTCATCTATGTAATTGATCAAATAAAATTGAAAAAATATCAAACAGTCTGTGTTAAATAAGTTAATTTTCGAAAGTATTCATGTTCTAACAGATGCAAATCAATGACATGATCACGTTTGACATTGAGCAGTTCATTTTTAAATTCATTGTATTAGTACATAAAATGTAGAACTAAAAATATTAAGTGTCTAGCATATTTAATGAATTGTAATTTTTGTACAGTATATAGGAAGCTTTCTTGGGAATCACACACACATTGACAAATTTTTTGCGGGATCTGCTGCTGGAGTTACAGCAGTTACGTTAACATATCCATTAGATACTATTAGAGCTAGGCTTGCTTTTCAAGTAACTGGAGAGCACATATATACAGGAATTATAAATGCTGCCATAACCATTTTCGAAAAGGTAACTTATAAATTTTTGATATCGTACAGATCAATATTTATCAAAAAATGCCTTCTGTGTTAAAGTATTACAGAATATCTTAATGTTGAAGTAATAATTAATGTTATTGTAGGACCTCGATTTACGAACTTAATTCCCTTCCCTCCGCGATTCGTACATTGAAACATAGTTGTCCATTTTATTTTATGAAAAGCCATTTATATAATAGGTTTCCAGGAAGAAAATATTCTTGTATTGTTATTTACATTAGAAAAACATCACAGTTTATATCTCGAAAATTCCGTAGGTTGGGTGGTTCGTAAGTTGAAGTACCACTGTATGTATATTTTAGATTGTCATAAGATATAGAATTTAAGTGAAATCGTATTAAGCCTTGTACGTATTTTTAAAGAGATAAAGCGTTGAGGTTTTTTCTCTTCTTTTTTCCTCAAATCGATATTCTATTACTTATACTGTAACTCTTAAGCGCACTTTAATATTTTCTTACCATATTACATAAACTGTTCGTTTGAAAACATGTAAATAACTTAGTATAAGCCTGACTTACTGTTTTTCAATAAAGTTATTATTATTATTATTATTATTAAAGAGATAAAAGGTATCAGATAATTACACATGCATTCACACATGATAATTAGCTTTAACTACTCTGACCATTTTGCATAAGATTTAACTTTTAGTGGATACAAACCATGAACAATGTAACATTAATATTACATATAAACTTTGGCTTACAAAGTGGGGGACTGAGCCTTTACCTTTGTAACTTTTGTAGTCCCATTTGAAGCTACAGCAGTATATACATTTTCTGAATTATTTTCTGTAAGTTATATTATGCTTAAAAATATTTGAAAAACAAATTCAGGGTAATACCTTCTATTATTGGATTTTATACCGTTTTTACTTTATCATAGGTCATTAGAATTAATCACGTCATGGAATTTTTCAGGAAGGTGGTATTCGAGCATTATACAGAGGATTTTTCCCAACTATATATGGTATGATACCATATGCAGGATTTTCATTTTATACATTTGAAAAGCTAAAATATTTATCCATGAAATATGCTCCAAATTATCTTTGCAACAAATGTGAAAAAAATACTGGTACAGTAAAATCATATTTTTTATAATAGAAATATTAAAATTTACGAACTAAACAGAAGATGTACACAGTGTTAGATGATTTCAAAATTGTGATAATGTAGAAGTTAATTTAAATTTATGTATCAACAAGGTGTCTAATATGTTATTTAAATAAGTGAATATTTGCATAAGATATCAGAAACTTAGATAGCTCAGATCAAAAATGGTCAAGTAAAAGTATGTCATTTAGATTAAGGATTTATTTAAGTAGTTGCCGATTAATAATTTTTTTGCATTTTTCATGTACATTAGATATGTTTACGTGGATTTATTATCAAGACTGTTTCTTTAGTTACACTTTAATAAAGAAAATCGTACTTGTAAGGAAACGTTAATTAGGAAAGAAAGTAGCCTTGTTCAGACACATATAAATAGATACTGTGAAGACTATGACAACTTTCTCTTACCAGTTGGATGCCTTTCGTTTAAATGTTTACGAATTATGAGTGAAAGTTCAATATTAACATCGTTACAGGCGGCTATGTTTTAACTATACCAACAAGATTGTTATGTGGAGGAATTGCAGGTGCAATTGCACAAAGCTTTTCATATCCATTAGATGTTACCAGAAGACGTATGCAGTTGGCTATGATGAATCCAGATACACGTAAATTTAGGTACATATCTATAAAAACTTATAACATAAATAACAGATTGAAAAACTTCTTAAAAACGGTAATGTTCCATTCGATTAATATACCATTTGCTTTGTAGCTCGGGAATGTGGGCAACTATGAAAAGTACATACAAAGAAAATGGAATTGTAAAGGGTCTTTATCGGGGTATGAGCATCAACTATTTACGAGCTATACCTATGGTATCAGTTAGTTTTACGACATACGAAATTATGAAGACACTTCTCGATTTAGATACTGGAACGAAATTATAATGCAGATAATATGTACATAGATATTTTTGATAACAAGATTTCCTTAATTATGAAGTACAATTAGTACAAAAGAAATGAGTTGAGATATTTTATAATGTAAACAATGCACAAAATAAGTTACAGTAATTTTATCTGATTTTTATAATAATTTTGAATTATATGTTTTATATAAAGTTAACACATTGCCATTTAAAGGTTGTTATTAACTTATAAACAATTTGCTTAAGTAGCAAAGTACAAACGAGTATCATTTAAAATCTGACGATTTTATTTATTCAAGAACATTGTACGAAAAATACTATAACATTAAAATATAGTTTTTTAAATGATAGACGTAATGTATGTAGGAAAAATTCGACGCGACGGTTCTCAAATTTTTTGTTGACTGAATAACTGACAAATTCCAAAAGGAAAAGAATTACATAATTTAGCACAAATGTATTATATTATAAATAAGTTATGTATGTCAATGTAAATGTTGCAAAAGAATATATGTTAAACGTTACGTGCAAATTGTACAAAAAAATAAACTATTTTTCTTTAATCTGTTATGCTCTACTCTCATTTCTTACTCCTGTTAAATGTTGGTAATGAATGCCTATTTTCGCATATATTTGAATATTCTTAGGATTGTGTAATTTAAAATTATATAGACGAATTACTCAAACGCATATTTTAATTATTATATTTGTTGTTGACAAGGAAAATGTATTAAAATGCACATAAGAATAATTCACTTTATGTATTGAGCGTTCTGCAATTATTACGTGTCTGTATTGCAGAAATTCTAAATGAAAAGGGATACACTTTCTAAATGTGATAACATCTCTTTATTTCTCTAGCTTTTTATAATGAGATGACATAATATAAGTTCATGGCATTTCTCTTTTTTCCCTGCTTGTTTTAGCGAAATCTATTTAAATGTAGATCTTGCAAATCCATTTAATTATTCGTAACTTAACGTTCCGAAATATGCGAAATCTAAAAATCAAAGTGCAACGCTGAAAATTTGGGGGCCAAATGTACACGCACAATCTACAGCTTTTTTCCAAATACATATTTAACTTTATACGATACGAAACATTATATAAAAAGATGTCATAAAAAAATCGTCATTTCAGATCGATGTATACGATGTACAAATATGGGGTGTGTGTATATGTATGTATGTGTGTATATATATATGATAATTATATACAGGTATAAACTAATTACATCAATTAGATCGGATTTAATTGCATGCAAGGTTCATATTTTATCTTATAGCTGTAGTTGTGCAAGTGCATCGGTACGTCAATCAGCTTGCACCATCAAAGCATTTTTTCGTAACCGATATTAATATAAGACTGCAAATAGTTTGCAAATAGTTTGCAAAAAGTTCCGAGGTCGTATAAACTGACAAGTTTATTGCCAGAGTCAGAACAGTTTGAGAAAATTATGATGATTAGTAATCACGCACTTTTTTTTCTCTGTGCTAAAAGAAAGTACATACATACAGTTTTGAGTATCAAGTATTTTTGAAAAAATAGAAATTGACGAATAAAAAGTAATAGCTTATGAGAAGATAAAAATCTTCTTTGAAGACCAACTGCTAATTAATTCATCTGTATAGAAATCTACCCATCGTATGAAATATTTTGAGAAGACAATAAATAGAACACAAATACAAAGTTAGCTATACAATTTCTAATATCTATTTTTATCGATTCATTATTTAAGAAGTACGTCTAATTAACTCATTTGCCATATTATAATACTACAATTTTTCTTTTGTTTTCTATAGGAAATTTTATTCTTATTATTATAATCCAGAGTATCTGTAATACGTAATACAAAACAAGAAAAATGCTCAGCCTGCATCGTGCAGAAAGGGTATTTTCACGATATCCACAATATTATAGTGTCTGTGCTACGTTTTTTAGATTTACAGTCTTAGTAAATTGCTATCGATGTGCATCTACACATTTCATCTTCACCTCATCACCACACTACTGTATTGTTTCATTATGCATATACTCAAATTGCATGCTTACTTCTATGAATACATCTGTATGTGTTTAGATGCTCTTATGTATACGATGCCTTCATATCGACGAATATGAATGATTTGACAGAACACGTTAGATTGGTTTGACTTGCATTACACATGTTTATTTACCAGAAGCATCATTTTATACCTATTAATTAGTAAAAAGGTCGCCAGTAGGTTCACAAGCAATTAACTTTCAATTTAACGTTTGTGAATGCATAAATTCATTCATTATAAAGTGCATGTTTCACTTAGAAAGTTTCGACAGGATTGATGCAAAAGTGTTAATGCATATTTAAATCAATTATCTCATTTGTTTTCGTATAAAAATCAGCGAACGTATGTTGATATTTCAATTTGAGAAAAATAAAATCTGATTAAAAAATAATTATTATTTTTTTCATTCTACTTATAAATTCTGCGTAAAAGTAAGTTACTGGTCAACTAATTTGTAGACCGATGCAAGTATCGGAAGTTTTATTTATTATGATTCTGATCAATTATTATGTGCAATGCCAAGTTAAATTCTTTAAACAAAATCCGTTAATAAATGATATTTATTATTGAATGTTTTTATGGCACAGTATGAGCATGCCAATTTACTGTTGCATCAACCCTCTTTGTATTCCCCTCAAGTGGAACATTTCATGCTCCATTCGTACGTGTAGTGTGACACTCTTTTAAATATAAACTATAATCTTTTCGGTATATTTCTTGAAACCTTAAACAACATTATCTCTGTTCAATACACGTAACAAATAACTTGCTCGTATAAACGGTTTTCGATAAATTAATATTCGTTGAAGGTTTCAAGATAATACCACAGATACTTTGTTTTCCCTACTTATTACGTTCGGTTGTGTATTATATTTCATTTTTCTCCAGTAATAAAAATACAAGCAGTACAATGAAGGTTGTAAAACTCAATGCTATAGGTGAATTTTAATTGTTACGTGTGTACATTATTATTTGTTTTTTTTAAATGTGTACAATTAACGTTGTGTCTACATGTATGATGTGGGACACACGCAAAATACGCGGGTGTGTTATTTCGTCTCACAAAGAGGCATCATAAAGTGAGCCATGATATAATACTTGAGACTATACGTTATGTGTAAGAACAGTTGGAACCTCACACATGTGTTGATGTTCTAGATGTCGCAGCACTATAAAGCCTGGATCATTTTCCATACCCCTACCTTAACATTTACTTCCAGGATCTGATACTTTACAAGAAGTAGTCTGGTGTCCGCCTAGTGACATGAGGCTCACCACGTCTCGGTGCCGGGTCAAATTGAAGGCTAAAAGGGTACAAATAATTCATTAAATCTGAAATAATAGGAGTTTGTAATATTAATACAATACTAACAATGAATATTTTAAAGCGTCATCTAATTCCATAATTGCAGCTTGATTTCCACAACGATAGCAATAGTTAGGTGCTGAGAATATAGTTACAACATTACGGTCATGACACCTGTAATGACATAGACACGTTATTATATATTTGTGTATAAACCAAAATTCAATATGCTCACACAATATAAGTATATATTGCACACACGGATGACCATGTGTAAGTAATAAATTAAAATAATTATACCAATTGTAACCCTCCATAACCAATTGATGTGCTCGTGATACCAATGTCAGGCCATTTGAGTGATTAAAAGTTTCAGAAATATCTTGTCCAAAAGTATAGCCAGCTCCACGAGGAGAGATACCCCACCCTCCTCTATCATCAGGGTCTGACCATAGAAGATCGCACATTGGACCCTAAAATATTACAATGTATATTAAGTATTTTTTTACATGCCTATTTTTTTATATAAACTGAACCACGAACCTCATGTGGTACTTCCTGAAGACGATCAAGAGCACGTATATGATCTAAAGTGTCGATAGAAGGTGATAGACCACCATGCAAACAGAATATTTGACCATCAACCAATGCAGTTAATGGCAAGTAATCAAACAGATCCGTGAAGAATTTCCACACATTGGCATTTCCATATTTACGTAAACATTCATCATAAAATCCATATACCTGTGTTATCTGCCTTGATTCATGATTACCACGCAAAATAGTTATTCTTTCTCTATACCTGACCTATGAACATAATAAGTGCCACAATGTTGTTAACAATATGTTTGCTAGAATTTTTACAAAATTTTAATACATTTATTAATATACACATATTGTATTAGAGTCAAAAGGATATGTAATAGACAGTAAAAATATTTTTTCAGGATAGTAGTTAAATATTTATTTTTCCTCATGGATCCTTGATAACCTTACCTTAAGTGCAACAAGCAAGGTAACAGTTTCAACAGAATAATAACCACGATCTACGTAGTCACCCATAAAAAGATAATTTGTATCTGGAGATTTGCCTCCTATTCTGAATAGTTCCATCAAGTCATGGAACTGTCCATGTACATCTCCGCATACGGTTACAGGACATTTTACTTCTTGAACATTCGACTCTTTAGCTAAGATTTCTTTCGCCTGAAAAATATTGATTTTTTTATGAGTCTTTTTTTCTAAATATATGTTATGAAGAAAATGATTTCACCATCTGTTTTATGGGATTTACAAATGCAATTGAGAGTGATAATCAATTTTGTAAAATTGGAATATCTATATATATATATATATATAAGTTGTGAATTAAACCTTTGTGTCGATAGAATAAGTTATATTATTTATTAAGTATTGCTAATACTAATAATGGAATTACTCGTATCATACATATAAATAACTCACACGTTGTACAAAAATATTAATAATAATATCATCAATATATTCAAACATAATGGGCTAAATGAAAATTTAATGGTAATCTTGCTGCAATGAAAAAATAGGTAGAACATTATTAGATAAAAATTACTCATATAATCAGGTGAGTAATAAATCAAACAATATTATCAGTATAGTACAAAACTGAACACAATATACATATTATAAATGTGAAATTAATAGAGAGAAACAACTTGAAATAATTGTAGATTTATTGCCGGAATATTATTCTCTTTGCTGTATATAAAATAGTAAAAATAGAATAGTCTGTTAATTCGTCGAACGCCGCTTGTATAAAAACGTCGTGTCTCGGTGAAAGCCTCGGGCAAGGAATAAGTGTAATCAGCGGAAACATCTTAGAAGATAATTCAAGAAATGTACATTTGGATCTAAACGGAAGAGCTGTAAGGGTTAATGTATCTTTAGATTTTTAATTGAACAGATTTGAATCTATTTCAATGAAATTTGCATGACACATCGAGTGGCTTACTTTAGCGGTAACGTAAAATATACAGCGTATCCTCTGTCCTTTCCATGCGATACAGGATCGATCACCAGTGAAAAAATCATCCCGGTAAAGTGATGACTATATTAGAATTATAAAGAAATAACGTATGAAAGAATGGATACCTTTTCGCACAGAGTTTTCACTTGGCTTTCTGTCAGTTGTTGGCAGTCATTTAACTGTTCTATCCACTGATCGAGTTCCTTCAATGACGCTTTTTCCTCCATCGTATAGATTTACACAAAGTTCAGGAATACTCCGCACTCTTAACACATGTAATTAAATATAAAGAGAATCTGTCCGTAAACTAAATCATTCGGTTTTGCTGGAAAAGTTTCTCAACACAAATATCCCAATCGAGCACACACTCACAAAATGGCCGACTGCAAGTGTTAACGGTGAAGTCACACTCGATTCATGCGTGAGCCCGCTGAGACTATCCCAGATTAAACATTGACCAGTCTCCGTTCGCGTTTACCTAGTCTTAACCAATCGTCCAATAGGTTTACTTTTATCTCGAAAATAATGCCGCATGCAACACTGTCGCTGCTGTTACTGCTGATTACAACTGCATCATTTTAATGACTGATAACGAACCAGGGTAGGCAAGCTGCCGTGTATGAAAAAGGTCCGCAAACAGCGCCGTTTTTAGTGAAGCAGGCGAACTAAAGACTTAAATTTATGTATAGCATGCTTATCTATATTAATGTGTATACTAGAGGTGGAGAAATATCGATAGTCGGCACTATCGATAGTTTTCGATAGTTGGATCATCGACCATCGATAGTTATCGATAGTAATTATTGATATTGATAGCAGTAGAATGTAATTAATTTTGTATATCGTACGTTAGTATTCTGTGTTGAGAGTAAAGTATATTTATCGATGCAAAATAAAGAATTTTTATTTCAATTTGATACATTACGAATCTAGTAACCAAACATTTCTGTTTAAAAATAGTAATATGTTCACATTCTCCGGTTTCAGTCTGGATCTGCGTTCAGATACGATTTGTCCTGCAACACTGAAATTTGTTTCACTTGCAGTGGAAGATCCGGGAATGCACAAGTACTTAAATATTAATTGGTTTAAAATATTTGTTATGCATTATTTATTTTATAAAAATCTAAAACATCGCAGTCTTTTGAAATATTTGGTCTTTCTAAATATTTCCTCTTTATCAGTATGGCATCTGTAGAAATAGATTTACCTTTTTTTTTATTCTTTGCTCAATAAAAAAAATAAAGATTTTTTGTTCACTTGGCAATCATTTTCTGAATTTTTCGTGTTCTCCACTTGTGTATTTACTAAGGGTGTGCAGGCTGTGCCATGTGCCGGGTACCCGACGCCTCGGGTCGGGCCGAAGAAAGTCGGTCGGGCTCGGGCGGGTACCCGACACTCTCGGGCCTAGGGGAACCCGACTAGTCTCGGGCCGCCCGACTGATCTCGGGTATTTCGTCTGCTTCGGGTCAAGATGGCGGACTCGAGGCTGTTCGGTGTAACTCTTACGCTCCATGAGCGTGTCTCGCACTGAATCGCCGGTATCATGGAGCGTGAGAGTTACACCGAACAGCCTCTAGTCTGCCATGTTGGCCCGAAGCAGACGAAATACCCGAGATCAGTCGGGCGGCCCGAGACTAGTCGGGCGGCCCGAGACCAGTCGGGTTCCCCTAGGCCCGAGTGTGTCGGGTACCCGCCCGAGCCCGACCGACTTTCTTCGGCCCGACCCGAGCCCGACGAGCCGGGTATTTGCACACCCTTAGTATTTACTGATGAATCTTTCATTATTTAGTTCTAGTTCCAGAACAGCTGACGCATGATTAAAATTTTCTAAATTTCTAAAACCAACTTATACCCTTTATACCCTACTTGAATCTGGGATCAAGAACTGTGGCGATTCTTGGCACTAGGGGTGTGCAAGCTGTGCCGAGTGTCGGGTACCCGACGGCTCGGGTCGGGTCGGCGAAAGTCGGTCGGGTTCGGGCGGGTACCCGACACACTCGGGTCTAGGGAAACCCGACCGGTCTCGGGTAACCCGACTGATGTCGGGTACTCCGACTGATCTCGGGTATTTCGTCTGCTTCGAGCCAACATGGCGGACTAGAGGCTGTTCGGTGTAACTCTTACGCTCCATGAGCGTGTCTCGCACTGAATCGCCGGTATCATGGGCGTGAGAGTTACATCGAATAGCCTCGAGTCCGCCATCATTGGCTCGTAGCAGACGAAATACCCGAGATCAGTCGGACTACCCGAGACCGGTCGGTCTACCCGAGACCGGTCGGGTTTCCCTAGACCCGAGTGTGTCGGGGGTGTCGGGTACCCGCCCGAACCCGACCGACTTTCGTCGACCCGATCCGAGACCGACGAGTCGGGTATTTGCACACCCTTACTGAACTCTAATAATACTGGAACGGGCACTGGCTAATCTCTCCTCGGTAAGGGTGTGCAAATACCCGGCTCGTCGGGCTCGGGCCGGGCCGACGAAAGTCGGTCGGGCTCGGGCGGGTACCCGACACACTCGGGCCTAGGGGAACCCGACTGATTTCGGGCGGCCCGACTGGTCTCGGGCCGCCCGACTAGACTCGGGCCGCCCGACTGATGTCGGGTATTTCGTCTGCTTCGGGCCAACATGGCGGACTCGAGGCTGTTCGATGTAACTCTCACGCTCCGTGATATTTACCGACGTTTCACTTCGAGACACGTTCAGGGTTTATCGTATGATGTCGGTAATGCAGTTATTCATACCTACGGTTTTTAAGAGGGTGCTGCTGTTTTTCCCGGTAAAAAAATGTATTTTGTTGCTGAATCTCGTAGATAAACTTTATAGGATTGCCTGCACAAAATGTTAAGTCAAAATTTATAAAACGTCCAAAGTTCTTAACTTTCAAAGCACAGGTACATACTTTGCGGCAATTGATGGTGCTACCTTCAACATATGTGATAGATAATTCAGAAGTAAATTGAATAGATAATTCAGGAGTAACTTGTTAGAACAAAAATTGATGAGAAATTCTACTGCAGATATATCGCATAATTTAACGTTTCGTTAATATCATAATAATTATTTTATCCTTTCACGTCTCACTTTTACTTTTAATTTTATAGGTTTCGCAAAACTTGGGATTGGGGAAGAACAAAAGGTTTAACTCTTTCTTTTTCTTACTTGCAAAAAATTCTGGCTATAATTTATTTATTGTTGATTATTCGTCACTTCAAATTCGAGTGTAAGAATGAAATCTGTTCCACATTTCTGGACAGTAATCTAGTCCGCGTCGCGACGACTAGATTACCCGACGCGGAGAACAATCGTTCGCTCGTACATTGGGTAGCGGGAATGGCCAGAATATTTTTTGCAACCAATGATAATATTGGGAATCGACTGGCATTCGATTTCCACCATGTCATAACGTTTTCGCTTCTCGGAAGAAGCTCCTCCGAGAAGAAAATCCGCATTTCTGCATCCCTTTTTACGTCGAATGCCTGCTCCTCCGGTGCGCTCACACTTCCTAATGCCGCATCAAAAAATCGAGAAAGTTTCGACTTCGGCTCGCCTAAACAACAAATTGTAATGCAAAAGTAAGTTTTCAGTTGACGAGATTAAGATTAGTTAAAAACAATTTTGTCTGTTATTTGAAATACGTACCGCTTCCACTTGATCTTGGGCGAGTGCACTGTTTCCAGCAAGGTTGGTCCATTGCCTTATTGATTTCATTTACTTTTTCCCGAAATGTATCAAAAATATATAATTTGATCTCATTAGGAAGTGTGAGCGCACCGGAGGAGCAAGCATTCGACGTAAAAAGGGATGCAGAAATGCGGATTTTCTTCTCGGAGGAGCTTCTTCCGAGAAGCGAAAACGTTATGACATGGTGGAAATCGAATGCCAGTCGATTCCCAATATTATCATTGGTTGCAAAAAATATTCTGGCCATTCCCGCTACCCAATGTACGAGCGAACGATTGTTCTCCGCGTCGGGTAATCTAGTCGTCGCGACGCGGACTAGATTACTGTCCAGAAATGTGGAACAGATTTCATTCTTACACTCGAATTTGAAGTGACGAATAATCAACAATAAATAAATTATAGCCAGAATTTTTTGCAAGTAAGAAAAAGAAAGAGTTAAACCTTTTGTTCTTCCCCAATCCCAAGTTTTGCGAAACCTATAAAATTAAAAGTAAAAGTGAGACGTGAAAGGATAAAATAATTATTATGATATTAACGAAACGTTAAATTATGCGATATATCTGCAGTAGAATTTCTCATCAATTTTTGTTCTAACAAGTTACTCCTGAATTATCTATTCAATTTACTTCTGAATTATCTATCACATATGTTGAAGGTAGCACCATCAATTGCCGCAAAGTATGTACCTGTGCTTTGAAAGTTAAGAACTTTGGACGTTTTATAAATTTTGACTTAACATTTTGTGCAGGCAATCCTATAAAGTTTATCTACGAGATTCAGCAACAAAATACATTTTTTTACCGGGAAAAACAGCAGCACCCTCTTAAAAACCGTAGGTATGAATAACTGCATTACCGACATCATACGATAAACCCTGAACGTGTCTCGAAGTGAAACGTCGGTAAATATCACGGAGCGTGAGAGTTACATCGAACAGCCTCGAGTCCGCCATGTTGGCCCGAAGCAGACGAAATACCCGACATCAGTCGGGCGGCCCGAGTCTAGTCGGGCGGCCCGAGACCAGTCGGGCCGCCCGAAATCAGTCGGGTTCCCCTAGGCCCGAGTGTGTCGGGTACCCGCCCGAGCCCGACCGACTTTCGTCGGCCCGACCCGAGGCGTCGGGTACCCGGCACTCGGCACAGCTTGCACACCCTTACTCCTCGGTGCTTTCCAACAAGAGACACAGGCGACACTGTGTAACACAGTGTAACACAGTGTCTACATTGGTGCTTTCCAACTACGACACAGAGAGACACAGAGCGACACTGCCAGACACAGCTAAAACTTGAGTTTGGCCGTGTCTGGCCGTGTCGGGCGTCAATAGTGCCAACTAAGGGTGTGCAGGCTGTGCCATGTGCCGGGTACCCGACGCCTCGGGTCGGGCCGAAGAAAGTCGGTCGGGCTCGGGCGGGTACCCGACACACTCGGGCCTAGGGGAACCCGACTGATTTCGGGCGGCCCGACTGGTCTCGGGCCGCCCGACTAGTCTCGGGCCGCCCGACTGATCTCGGGTATTTCGTCTGCTTCGGGTCAAGATGGCGGACTCGAGGCTGTTCGGTGTAACTCTACGCTGCATGAGCGTGTCTCGCACTGAATCGCCGGTATCATGGAGCGTGAGTCCATGAACCCGAAATCAGTCGGGTTCCCCTAGGCCCGAGTGTGTCGGGTACCCGCCCGAGCCCGACCGACTTTCTTCGGCCCGACCAGGGTAGGCAAGCTGCCGTGTATGAAAAAGGTCCGCAAACAGCGCCGCTTTTAGCTGAGCGGAGAACTAAAGGCATAAATTTATGTATAGCATACCTATCTATATCAATGTATATACAGTGATTAAATTCTAAAGTTGGCCTTGTTTTCTTTACAATTTTATTTTTAAATTAAAATAACAACGTTATGTTTCAATTAACTATTTTTTATTAACATTCACAATAAAAAAGAATTATAATATACATAGGTGTACATAGGAACACATACACTTTCTAACCTCTGTTTTCTTTACAGAAAATAACCGAACGTTTCTTCCTTTGTTTCATACTTAAAAAGGGAAACAAATTAAATTATAACAGTATTTTAATAATTATAATAAGTATAAGAACTATGAAATAAATAATAATTATGTCTAGAATTCTTTTGGCTACACGTTTTCGTCTTGAGCGATTTACTCGCGGTAACAGAATCACACCGATTCTCTCTTGCTAGTGTGTTTGAAATTCTTCAATTCGGTGTGTATGTGTGAGTAGCGTCACTATCGCCACCTGCTAGCTGAGCGGGGCGTAACTCGGAACCGCTGAGCCCATTACAGCTTGTCGACCCTGGGCCCGACCCAGAGGGTGTCAACTCCCATATATAGAATTTGGTCCGCAGATGTGCTGCCGCCTAGGGCGGAACCCGTAGATTAGAACTACTTTTTATATATAGCACAGTATGCTATATATACCGTATATATAGTACTATCGCTTACTGATTTAAAATTACTATTAAAGAGGTATACTAAAGTTTGCTCCATTATTGTAAAATTGTGAAATTTATTTAATTTTTAATTTTATGGTTCATATAATTGTTTATTTCACACTTTTACAATAGTGAAGCAAACTTCAGTATACTTGTTGCTTTAAAGAAAAATATCAATGTTTAATTTATCTTTAGAAATTTATTTAAAAGTCGTACATACAAAGTTTTACATATTTACATAAAAGTATTTACTTAAAAACTGTAATAGTCATACAGTCGACCCCTGGTAAACTGGCCCCTGTCTAATCCGTCACCCCCTGTAATCCGACATGCCTATAACATGTAGTTACAATCGAGTTGCGTTATGAAAAAATATGGTAAATCGTTCGCGAACGCCTGGACAAACATTAACATAAATGGTTAGTTAATATATTAATGTAAGTCCTAGAGCAATAATCATGTTAATTTTATAATAAACCCTAAGCTGTTTATTGTGTTGTTTAATTTACTAAACTCAACATCGTATGAGTTAGGTATAGTACATATAGAATCTTACCACTTTGACATTTTATTTGTCGGATTACAAGGTACGCTTTTCCAAAAAGTTCCGGACTACAGGGGGCTATGACAGTACTCTATAGTCCGACAAATTTGATAATCCGACACCGCCTTGCAAAACGTTCGTCGGATTACCAAGGGTCGACTGTATTGTATACTAACCCTCTTCCTTTCTCAAACGGGCTTGGGACTGCCTATGGCGGAGTTACCAGACGGATCGAACCTATAATATTTTCAATCTAACTTTTTATTCCAGAATATTGTATACTATTTCTGTTCGTTCTACAACGTTTGGGTGTACAAATTTTACTGACCTTTTCCTGGTTTTCCATCCCTCGTATTTTTCCAAAACTCTCTTTTTAGACAACAAAGTCGTGCGCTCATAACCACTCATGACGTCTCACGTATTGCTTGAAAAGAGAGTGTTGGTTTCTCATCGATTTAAAAGCTGTACGTGTGTTAGTTTTTGTATGTGGCGCCAACTAGAGCGGAACCCGTCAAATCGTACTATATGCATACCAAGTTTTCCCATAAGAGTTGACCCCCCCTGGCCCGACCCGAGCCCGACGAGCCGGGTATTTGCACACCCTTAGTGCCAACACATCGAGCAAAGAAATTATTTTTTCAAGTGTGGTACTTGCAAATTTGTCATAAGACATACCTTTGTAATTGGCGCCAAATAAAATTATACTTTGCTTGACGACTGTTGACGACGCACGTGTTCCAAGACACAAATTAAGAAGAAAATTAGATTTTACAAAAATGTCTTCGTGTTGGAGGAATAATGTACCGGACACAAAACTCTTCGAGGGTAATCAATATTTATTATTTTTATTTAAGGAATAATTTATCTAAAAAACAATTCGTTGATTAACCATTATCCGTACGTATTTGATCGGATTAATTTGTAGGTTTATTCTTTTGTCGGTATTGTAAAGATGTTATTCCTACATTAGATAATATAAAATTCCACGCCTGTTTTAATGGAAAAGAAGTTTTCCTTGAAGGGGAAAAAGAGTTATACTCACGTGCAGTGAATATTCTCTGTAAGTAATTTCAAATAAAAAAGTATTTATTCTATACATATAAAACAAAGGGCCGTGTCAAAATATTCGCTGACATTCTTATAAATTAAAAGGTACAATAAAAATAGGTATTTAATATATATTGCAATCGTAGTCAAAGCTGAAAAAATAAAAAAAAAATTATTAAACATATGTAGGCAGTTGATGTGAAACTTCTCCTAAGCTGAGCCATAATTAATTGTAAAACCAATTTTATGTAAACGTTGTTATATAACAAAGTTATATACATAGTAGAGGTTGAGTTAGTATAAAGGAATAGAAATAATTTATCATCAAAGTCAGTGAAGATCACGATTTATCTAAAATGTATTTTTCTATTAAGAATTATACAGGAAAAATAACTTACCATATTCGAAAATAATATACTTTTCTTTGTTGCGAAATAATTATCAATCCGAATTTTCTTCTTTACGGGTTTGGATTTTCTACAGACGGATTTGAATCTACGTTTTTTACTACGTTAGACTCGTATAGTCTTTTACGCACTCTAGTGACCGTATCTAGTAACTTATCTGTTCCAATTAGACTACAGAATTGTGTTTCACTGTGTCACACTGTGTTACACTGTGTCACACCCTAGCATGCTTGTTGGAAAGCACACCCTATGTAGAAGCACCGTATCGAGAGAGATAGCGACACCGGGTATCTTTAGTTCTTTCTAATCATACTGCGCATGTGCAATATTACGTCACGCTCATCAGGGTACACGGGCTGCAAAAAGTTTTTTCCCTCATCTCAGTTTAGTACGTTTTGGTACGTTTCATCGGTGTGGTGTGTTTCAATGGAAGGGAGAAAACTTTCCGACGGGACTGTACATACAGAGAGACGGATACCCGAAGTGGATATCTCTCTCGATACGGTTTGGGAGCGTCAGCGCCCGTTCCAGTATTACAGTAATCCCTGGATAAATGCACGAGGGATTTCCCTGGATAAATGCATCGCGGCCATCCCCTTCACATAGGGGGATCCCCCTCGGTCGAACCTCGACGTTCGACGACGAGGCAGTGTAAAACGATATTATCGGAACGTGTCGGTGACGCTATATTAATTGGAGACTTGAACTTTTCCATTTTTTATTTTTTTGTTTTGAAAACTTCGCTAATGTATTTGTGACTGTTTTCTAAGGGTGTGCAGGCTGTGCCATGTGCCGGGTACCCGACGCCTCGGGTCGGGCCGAAGAAAGTCGGTCGGGCTCGGGCGGGTACCCGACACACTCGGGCCTAGGGGAACCCGACTGATTTCGGGCGGCCCGACCGGTCTCGGGCGTCTCGGGTAGACCTCGGGTATTTCGTCTGCTTCGGGCCAACATGGCGGACTAGAGGCTGTTCGGTGTAACTCGTACGCTCCATGAGCGTGTCTCGCACTGAATCGCCGGTATCACGGAGCGTGAGAGTTACATCGAATAGCCTCTAGTCCGCCATCTTGGCTCGTAGCAGACGAAATACCTGAGATCAGTCGGACTCACTGAACTATAATACTACAGGAATGCACGCTGACGCTGCCAACCCGTATCGAGAGAGATATCAACACCGGGTATTCCTCTTTCTGTCTGTACAGTCCCGTCTGAAAGTTTTCTCCCTCCGATTGAAACACGTGACACCGATGAAACGTACTAAACTGAAATGGGTGAACAAACTTTTTGCAGCCCGTGTACCCTGATGAGCGTGACGTAGTGTGCACATGCGCAGTATGGTTAGAAAGAGCAAAAGATACCGTTTGTCGCTATCTCTCTCGATACGCTGCTTCTACAGGGAGAGAATAGCCAGCGTGCATTCCAGTAGTATTATAGTTCAGTGGTCGGACTACCCGACATCAGTGATGCCAGGACGTGGGATTTTCTCCCACGCTTGGAGCCGTCGTGCGCATGCGCATGCAGACGTCACAGCTCGGCGGCTGTTGTTTCCATGGACGTATCTAGTAAAATGTCCTCTTCCTGTAATTTCTACCGTATTTCAATTGTCACAGGGGTCTAACGATACCCCGTATTTGAGTAAAGTATATACGTTACTGAGCATTAGGTAGTGCTCATGGGTGGGAAAAATCCCACGTCCTGGCATCACTGCCCGACATCGGTCGGGTTTCCCTAGACCCGAGTGTGTCGGGTACCCGCTCGAACCCGACCGACTTTCGCCGACCCGACCCGAGACCGACGAGTCGGGTATTTGCACACCCTTACAAATGTCACATTGGTCTTTCTTCGGTGCATACCGTGCATACTGACAGAGCTTGACACATTTTACTGGAGTTAGGTGGGTTTCTTATTGTTAAGATTTGAGCGCCACAGTTAGACAATTTTCGTGCGGCAACTTTTCGAACTGAAAAATATGAATTAAGCGCTTACCAAATTCAGGGCATATGGAAAATGATATTTTTCAAGAGAAAATACAAAAAAACGATTTTTGAAAAAAAGTGGAGTTAGACACTTTTCTACTGAGAGCATCGATATGTACGGTAAATGCGATTAATATGGTGATCATATACAATTATTACTAAGTTTGGTAAACGTGATGAATTCTTGAATATTTATGCAATTACGGGCGAATTTATATAATTCCCAATTCATAATGGCGAATATGAAAAAAAATATAAATTTAGTGTTCAGTCGGGTTGCTTTATGGCGGCCCTTATTTACAACCATTCACAACTATGCACGGCCAACATTAATTCGACCAACATAACTTTTTGGTACAGAAAAGTTTGGAAAAAAAAGAAAACTAGAAAAGTTTGTTTTAATTTAGGTACTTGTAACAAAAAGATAAATTAGTGTTGGTTCAGCACAGTTTTAAGAGAAAGATTGGCGGCCAGACTAAACATTGTAATTACATTTTTTTATCAAATTCGCCATTACGAGTTGAGAATCATATAAACCCGTCGGTTCATTTGCCAAACTTAGTGATGATTATATATAATAACCGGCAATTATACACAATAACCGGATTAACCACATTTATCGAAACATTTACAAATATGTGTTAAACATAATCGCTAAATTTCTCGTGATTGTCAATTTTGTAATACGAACCGTCTATATACGTCTGACATAGGGGGCACCAAAGTTCGACTATGTTATCGCCTCCTACCACTCAGCGGGAAAATAATTTGTTCATCGAAGTTCCATCTTAAGCTTAGAGCCCTGGTTCACACTTATCGTCATGGCTCCCTTCGCGTGGAGTTTCAGAGGGAATGTTAACCGGTTTTTAATTGATGTTCAAATATTACAGTATTTCATCGTATTGGTCGGATTATTTAATCTTTCTTTGTGTCTTTATGAAGACCAAGTTGGAAAATTTGATTGGTAAATTTCCTATCATTTCGTAAACAAATGTCGATTGTAATGGTCAACCTCTTAAATAATGCAATAACATGTTTCCGTTTCCGACACTATACTTAATGAATTGCTATTAAAGTGCTAATAATTTCAATTTCAGGAAGCAAAATTATGTTGGTAAAATAAAATTTGCCAGTTTCGATACTGTATCGACCGCTAAAAAGATTATTGTTGCTACTGAGGAAAATGTTATTGCCGCATTAAATCTCAAGTCAGGTAAGTTGTAAAGATTAATGAGGTATTAATAATTATATTTTATTATAAATATTAATTTACTGGAATAAAACTTTTTCTTCCTCGCATCATGACTTTCTTGAACTCTTATAATTTTATATTGTTAGCTTTAAAATATATGTAAATTTTATATAGAATACAGTTATACACTTAGGCAGATTATTTATCCATATCAAATTTTTAATAGCTCCAACTTTTCCAATATTACTGTTTTACATTATGGAATTAAATTTGCAAAGTTATAAGAATCTAATAGTTAACAGATGAAATATATGATGTAACAGGCCAAGTCCTATGGAGACGTGTATTGGAGAAAGGATATGCAGGACATATCCGTGCATTAGGAGGCGTTGCAGATGGAGATCTCATATCTGTCAGTGGAGGTGTTCCAGCTATTGTGCGTGCATGGGATTTAGCAACAGGACACATACTTCACGAGTGGCCAATAGCAGAAAGAAATCCTGACAGGTAGATTATTAAACTATTTCATGAAATATGTAAAATATAAGTGATCATTAGCTGCCTCATACAGAGTATGTATAAATTACTGCCAATTTCAAAAACCTTTACCTTCAGAGAGCATATCAATTGTGTTTTATACCAATAATAATAATAATAATAACAATAAATAATTTTTTTATACAAGGTGTGTCAAAAATTGTAATACAACTGCAATATTTTTATTTCTTAACCCAAAATGGTGTTACAATTTTAGATTCAACTACTGTTTATGGAAGCTCTCTTGGAGAAAAATAAATTAGCTAACCTGTGATCTCAATTTATTTTTTACTTGAACAACTATATTAATTACCTTATTGATTTTTGAGGCACCTATATACAAATTAGAATATCAGTAAAAGTCTAATATCAGTATGATGTAATTTCCAATATTGATTTTTCAGACATCATTCTCCATTCATATCCTTTTCTACCCTAGGATTGTACAGTGCTAACAGGTTTATCAATCTTTAACTAATGCACTATCAGTAATATGTTTATATCACATCAATAAACATTTTTTATATTATTATGATATTGATTTTAACATTATAATCTATGAACGTAACAATTATTAAATAATGTCTATATTTGAAATAAAATGATTAATGGGAATATACAAGAATATATATAAAGTAAAAAAACATTCAAATTACATTGTGCACTGTATTATTTAATTTTTTTTTCTTAACCACATATCAGCAAACAATTATTCAAGTGCATAACTGTAATAGTAAGGCATTTTTAGAATAAAAGTAGTGTTCAGAATGTATTCAATAAATATTATAAGTGTTTACTTGTTTTTGGTTTTAACTCGTAATAATAAAAAATTGGTTTAACCGTTTGAGTGCCAGAGCTCTGCGAAAATCTGGTCGAAAAGTGCCAAGCAGCAAAATCGCGCTTCTTTCGTTTTGTATCGAGGAATGCAAAGAAGTAAAATTTCAATGTTTTTCTGCTAACAAATGGTAAATATTCTTGTTCTGTTTGTTAGTTAAAATATTGTCTATGTTGTAGCTGTACTGTCCTAATCAGTATATACTACTGAACTATATTTATTATTTATGCTAAAAGTGTCATTCATTCTATCGGTCGATAACCTTGGCACTTTTCAGTACTGAACGGAAGAAGCGTGATTGCGCTGCTTAGCATTCAAACGGTTAATATTGTGTATTCTAATGAATCACTTTTCTTTTACACAGGATCAACGATGTGAAGTGGAACATAAAAGATGGAACATTACATCATATTCTTCCCATTTACAATAGTGGAGTTGAAGTAACATCTTATGATAGTAAAACAGGAGAAAAATTAAAAGCAAGAAGGGTATCTGCACCATTCATAAGTCAAGAAACAGAGTAAGATATTATTTTTTATTGATGATTGTAATACATGCACTTTACTGTAAAATTATATCTTTGTAAGACTCATAAAATTCTTTTTCATAAAACCCATCTTCTTTCAGTTGCGTTTTAGCTGCTCCATATCTCGCATGTTTGAAAGGAGATAGTTCATTGACTATACTTTTTTTGGTACATCTATTTGATACAAATGCTCAACCACAGTCAGTTACAATAAACGCTATATTCGGTGCTGGTGCACAAGGACCATATAAATTAGAATCGGTAGTTGGCGAAGAGCCTGTTGTATCTGTCAGTGCTGATAACAATCAAAGAAAACGGATTCTTCTTGTTAAGGAGGTGCCTGTCCCTATTCAGAGAGATATTCCTGGGGATGCTGGACTTTATATCGTTTCCGTTGATAATGAAAAAGTAGTTTTGGAAACGACATATAAAAATGGAGTAAGTATTCAGTAAAATAGAAATTCCTTTTAATCCTTTGCGGACAGTAGGTTTTGCTGTGGGAGTCGCAGCAGACCGGCTGACGGTGCCGACTTCTATAATGTTCGCAAATGCCGCCACTGCGGTGGTATTGACCGCAAATTGTTAAATATTGTTTACTTGTAATATATCGTTCACTATCGAATAATCATTTTCAGGTAACAGAAATTGCGGCTACTGAACTTTTGACATCCAAACCTATGTCAAATCTATCAGTTAGTTTAACACATCATTCATTGTTATCACCAATGATTATGGCTTCTGTTTGCCCTCTGCAAACGAAAGGTGTAACTTGCCGTCATTTGTTATCTTCAGAAGATCATAGTGTTGCATTGCTACAACATAACAAATTAATATGGGCAAGGGAAGAGGCACTTGCCAGTATTGTGGCTGTAGAAATTATAGAACTACCTATGTCGGACAGAGATCAAGCAATCGAAACAGAATTCGATCAAAAAGAGAGTAAGTATAAAATATCTAACTACTAAACTACATTTCACTATAAAGCAGTGCAATTTGATTTATATAATATAACTTTTCTTATGCAAAATTCAAATGAAAGATATAAAATTTCCTGAAATTAGAAGTTGTTAATTATGTAAAAAAACGTTTATAATTATATATAATTAATATAAATTCACGCACACATACACACACATTCACTCGCGTATTTCACAACTTATAGTAAGAATACATAACTATTTCAAGTTCATATTCTACTATATTTTCTATGTTATATGTGAACATTTCCAAAATTTTTAATAGACTCTAGCCATTTAGAAACAATAAAACAACGTTATGGCTATGGTACTATGTTTTTGTTCTGTCATTTAGTATATACCACTCAAGAGCTTGCTATGGCAATTTAACTGTAACAATCAGAACTAAGTGATACTCTATTCTGGCAATTCATTTCTTAATAACAAAATATTAGTTAAGTTGTATTAATTACCTTTCTTTTGTGAATGGCTGCTCGCAGGTATTGATGTAGACAGTTCATGTAAGTAGTGAAGCAGCAAGGGCTGGTTTGAAAATTACTTCGTCTTCCTGCTGTTTATCAATATTCTATTCGCATGTATTCAATTTGCTGAAGAAAAACGCCAAATAATTCAATGTAGATTCATTTGATGTTTCTTTCTTTGCTATGATAAATGCTATGATTGTAAGATTGTTATATGCATGAAGTTATTAGAAATTTAATAATTTCATGATTTATATGATACGTTGAATACAAATCCTAAACAAGATGTTTAATGTCCACTTATAGATTTGTATAATAATTTAATATTGTGCATGAATAGCCGAGAGTGATGTAATGGAATTAAAATGCAACTGCAAATTTATAAAGCTTTGTTATAGCGCTATATTAACATAATTTGATAGTAGAATTGTTCTTTTGCTATCTGCTACTATTTTTATTCTATAATTTAATATTTAATTGTTTATTTGCAAAAAATGTGTACAGAAAGCAGTTTGTGATATTAAAGTGATTAGATTTAGACATATATTGTATTTAATTCCATTATTTTTGTTATAATTAGGGGATGTGCTGAGTATGATGTTTCGCAGAATCAGTTCTCAGTTTAATCAAGCAAGAGCATTCCTTCAATCTGTATTAAGTCTTACACCGCAACAATCTAATCAGCGCAGCGATTTAGTACGAGATAAATTTGGCTTGCATAAAATGATTGTTGTTGTTACATCGGCTGGAAAGGTAACGAATACCATACTGTTAATCAGGAGTGTCGAACTTGATGCCACACTTTGCTTGCTCCACAGACCCATGGATTTGCAATTTTAAGTGTTTTTTTTTAAACTTCACTCCCATCGTAATATCTTATATACATCTTCACATGTAATAGTAAGTAGTCTGTTCATGTGGAACAGGGCTGCACGAAATCTGCACGTCAGAGCCGTGCTTGGAGGAACGCCGTCTACCGCCTTCGACTTTTGCTACCACAGATTCTCTTATGTTTCACATATGTGACTTGTATACATACCAAAGACGTGGTATGTATAAGGTGCGGTTGAGGAGGTAGGCAATACTCCTCAAACTATGCTTCTGACGTCCAGATTTCGTGGAGCTCCGGCGCGAAAGAATCAGTTAGCCCTGCTGTTCCCTTCATTTATATTTTATATTCGTGTCCCTTCGCGCCATAATATCCCGATGAACAAAGGTTCTCATTTTACAAAATGTGATATATAAAAACTAACAGATGAAACATTAGATACATTAAACATCAAAAACAACTACTCAAAAACAGTATCTGTTAAAATATAATGTTTATGTCGGGTCATATAAACTTCAAAATAACAGGGTTAATAGAAAGTAGGATTAATGAGGCTCTTGGAGGGAAGGAAGAAAAGATATAAGCTAACTCAAAGCCAGATTCGTGTGATTCTTAGACGAAATGAAGTTCGACAACTCTGCTAGAAATGATTAAACATTATACACGTCAATTTAAGAATTATATTTTTAGTGGCGAAATATGCTTTACTTAATTCGTAGATATACGGTATTGAAACGAGGAAAGGTGAAATAATTTGGCAACTAAGGGTATCTACCATCCGAGGGTTTGCTAAGCGACCTAATGCAATAATTTTATATGTACAACGTGGTAGCAGACATTTTCCTCATCCCCCACAATGTGCATTGTTAGCAGAAGATAAAGTATAGTATTGTTTTATCATTAATAAACTGGACGTTAATGTAAGTTGAAATCTTAATACATAATGTTTTTTCGAAATATTTTAGGAAACTGGAGAAGGAGTTGTATATACATTTAATCCAATTACTGGACAGCCATTGGATGGCTTAGTTAAATTAGGATATAAAATGAAACAGTCTATGTTGCTACACGTTACAACGGATAACTTTCTACGTGGTATGCTTATTTTGGATATGCGAGATAAAGTTCATGTTTACCCTGAAAGTGCTACTGCAGTTGCGGCGTCCGTTGGAAAGAGTACATATATATTTACTGCAGATCAAGAAACTGGCATATTATCTGGTTTTTCTCTTTCATATAGCACAGCGCAAGTATGCACAAAATGCGGGTACGTATGTTTTAGATAAATTACTAGAACTACAGCATATCATTTTTTGTAGGAACTTATCGCGCATAAAGTGTGGGAGCTACTGCTTTCACCGAAAAACCAAAGAATAACGCAAGTTGTTTCAAAAAATCCAATAGAACGTGTTCATTCCCAGGGTAGAGTTTTAAGTGATAGATCAGTTCTTTATAAATATATCAACCCTAATTTAGTCACTGTAGTAACGGAAGGTGTTGGACACACCCATAAAAGTATGCAAATCTTAGATTTTACATAACAATGTAATTAGTATATCGGTATATTTTATTTTTCTTTCTTCTAGATACGCTTAACTTATATCTGTTAGATGTGGTATCTGGAGCAATGATATTCTCAATTATGCACAAGAGAGTACGTGGACCAATCCACACTGTGCATTCCGAAAATTGGATAGTATACAGTTATTTCAACGAAAGAAGTCGTAGAACAGAAATAGCTACATTAGAACTTTATGAAGGAAAAGTACAGAGTAACACCACAGGTTGTTCTTAGAGTTGATTTTTGTATCTACCCAAAGGCAATATAGTTGATTCATTAACTTCATTTATTCTTTCCAGTGTTTTCCTCTTTAGCAACAACAAGATTGCCTATTGTAGAAAGGCAAGCCTTCATTTTTCCTGCAACAATAGAGTATATGCGAGAAACCATTACAGAAAAGGGTATTACAAGCAAACATATAATAGGTACTTACGTTTTTTAAAATAATGCATAGTATTTTTGAGCTGCTATTGCACATTTCTCATTACGCGCTACTATTACTCATACAATTCCAAGGCACCAAATTCTGTACATAAGTATACACACAGGTACTCACAGGGCTAATAAAATATTATAGATATATAATAACGCCATAGCGAAGTGTAGGCGAAGTGTAGGGGCATCGCATGCATTCGCCTTTTAGCTGTAGCAATTGTTTTGACTGCACGCATATATCAAGTCATCGGCCACATTGATGTCTTTACGCGGGACATATATATGTGCTTTGCGGGTCTATCAATTGTTTTCGCTAAATTCATATAGGAGTTCCTCAGTCAAATTGATGGTTTACGCAAAACGTATATATGTGGGATCGGGGCGTGGAAGCCTCCTATGAAGAACTTAGGAGAAAAAGGACGTGAAAAGAAATTGTCATCAGGGAGAGGTCGCTGGCGCAGTGGTTCCGCGCCGACCCAGGCGATCGTCGACGTTAAGCTACTCTGGCCGAGTTGTTGCCTTGGATGGGTTGCCGCGCGCCTCTTGCTTCTTTTTCACGATCCTACATATATGCGGTGATAGTCCGCAAAGGGTTACCAATGTCATTTTGATCCTCGTTTTCGTTATTTACTTTAATGTAAAAGTAATATTTGTTTATCCCACATGTGTAAAGATATATGAAATGAAAAATATATTTTACAGTGGCCTTAGCCAATGGTGGGGTATTAGAACTACCATGGATGATGGTAGACCCACGCCGGCCCATCAATCCGGAAATACGCGAAGAAGGTGTAATACCATATATGCCTGAGATACCAATTCATATGGATGCAATGATTAATTACAATCAAAGCATCTTCAGGGTATCTGGTATTCACACTAGTCCGAGTGGCCTTGAGAGTACTTGTTTAGTTTTTGTACATGGTCTCGGTAAGTGTTATTTTTAAAATTCTTTTGCATCTTATAGCATATCATCATTGCTTCTTTGTTTATTGTTTCCTCTTAAGATAAAACTTATTCCGTAAGCGATTATGTGTTCATTGAAATATTTGCAGACTTATTCTACACACGTGTGGCACCATCTAAAACATTCGATGTATTAAAAGAAGATTTTGATTATTATCTTATTGTAATAGTATTGGCAGCGCTTTTGATTTCATCGTATGTTACAAAGAAACTAGCATCCCAGAAAGCTCAAAAGCAAGCATGGAAATGATGTTTCGCTTCATTAGAAGGTCAATGTGTAATATTTAAATGTTTGTTCACTAAAAGCAAAAACATTTGCTTTAAGTTATTTGTAAAAAATACTGTTTTATAAAAGGCTAACATTAATGCAAAGTAAATGATAACAATTTATTGTCTTACCTGAAGTAACTTAGAAAAAACGTACATATTATTTATCATTCTATTGGTACAGGACACACATACTAGATAGCATATTTCTCAGTCTTTTAAGGTGAAGTATGCTAGTCATTGTATGACAAGAGTGGACCATGATCATTAATCATGAAATGATTAAACTAATTGACTACGTGCTCAAAATATAATTGCATTTCCGTTTAAAATACAAATATAAATAGCATTTTTTTGTTTGCATGCTCACGGTCTTTAATTCCCGTGGATCTAATCATTAGTTACCGTGGCAATTCACGAACATTAATGGCCCTAAATTTACGGATACATATATGCTTTTCAACAAAATGATAATTTAAAAAGTAATTTAAACTCAGAATACATGAAATAAAGACGAGATTTACATACTTTCTGTAACATCCGAAGATCAATATGAAAGCATACAAAAATTCGAAAGATATCCAATTACACACTGATTAATTACAAATGAGTTCTTATTGCTATTCGTGAACTGCGGAAATATCGTATTTATACGTACATAGTAACAGTAAAGTAATATAGTTTGTTTTTTATCGTTGAAAATTATTTTGAGCCAACACAAAATAATCTGCACTGAAACACTTCATGAATCTTTGAAAATCTAGATATTACACAATTATTATATAAATATGCATTTTTATGTATTCATATCTGAAATTGTTAGCGAATAATTTAGCAGAGGTCGGGACAGAAATGAAAGATAATAAATTTTTAAAGTAAAGGTAATATACAGTAAATTGAAATTATGATACTTGAACAAGAAATCATTACACATTGAAAGTTAAAAAAATTGCTGTAAAGCAATAATTCCATTTTCTTTTATTATAAAATATTTGTACAAAAATAGTTCTTTTCTTACGTATTGCAAAACATATTTCGCTAGAAGAGCTTTAAAATATTGAACTCTCGAATTATCCACATTTATAAATATTTATTATCGTAAAAACCATTTACGGCATTACTATCTTACAATTATCAGACATTGATTCATCGCAAACATTAAAGATATTCTGTTTCTTCATATTTAATGCACCTTGAACATGCGCTTTTAACGCGATTAACACATTTCGAAATATACTGTCTTAAAAAAACTTTATCACAAATACAAAGAGCCAATCAAATTAATGCATTACGCCACACTTAAAAGTATGTATAGAACAAAGTTTGCCATGATACAATTTAGTTATTTTAGCTGTTAATAATTAAATAAAGTTTTAACAATCTGTACCATCTGTGAATACAACAAACATATAACATTTTTGTTGTATAAAATAATGACTTGCTTTGTAGATAAGTGTAAAGACCCGAATAGGTATAAATTATTGTACAAATACCAATGTAAACAGTAATATCACCGAAATGTAAAATGTGAAGTACCGTAAAATACATATTGTATACAAATAAGATTTCAAATTTCAATGTTATTCCTATAACTATTCTCAGCCGAATTCGCCAAAACCACAGCCGGAAATCCAAATACATTAAAATCTGTTAATCGCATTTAATTCAAGACATACAGTTACTCACAAAATTGAGTGTACACTTACGTTGGTAATAAAAAATGGCGAAAATGGTAATGAAAACATAGATATTATGGTACGATAACATAATAACATATTTTTTCACTTAGTTTATATAACAATTAATTTAAAAAACTTATGATATTAATTATTTACATACGTGTATTTAACTAAAACTATAAAATTACTACCATTTGGTGACACAAAATTGAGTGTACATTTTTCTTTGCAGAAGTTAAACAATAGAGTACTGAGACATTAATAACTTGTCGAATAGCCCTTAGCTTCAATAACTGCCAGTAACCGCGATGGCATAGAGTCAATTAACTTTTTGACATATGAAGGAGAAATGGCGTCCCATTCTTCACGTACCCTCAATTTTAGTTCTTCTTTACTTTTAAAATTGTAATTTGAAATCTTTGATTTTAATTCCACCTAAACGTGCTCAATGGGATTAAGATCCGGTGATTGAGGCGGAGTTTTCAATAACTTCGGAACATTGTACAACAACCATTCCTGTACTAAATACGAGGAATGTTTCGGATCATTGTCCTGTTGAAAATAGTAAATTCTCGGCATTTCTAATTTTTGTGCAGACTGTTTCAAATTTTTTTGTAGGATATTTAAATACTTCATTTTGTCCATTATTCCTTCAATAAATTCCATATTTCCGGTACCTCTTGTTCCTATACATCCCCATAAGAGCACTGAACCTCCTCCGTGTTTTATCGTGGGACATGTGTTACGAACATGATACTCTGTATTTGGCTGTCGCCACACAATTTTCTTCCTCCCGTCACGTCCAAATAAATTAATCTTTGTTTCGTCGGAAAAAATGACATTCTTCCAAACATTTTCGTCACAATTAACATAAGTTTTAGCAAACTGTAACCGTTTTTCTCTATTAACTTTCGAAATGTAAGGCTTTCTTCTCGCCACTCTACCGTGATATCCTTCTTTGTGCAAAGATCTTCGAATTGTTTCTGCGGATATATCTTTTTTTATTCTTTTAGAAACCTCAGCAGTTAAAGTTTTTATACTCTTTGATGGATTTATTTTTATTTCTCTACAAATAAATCTGTCATCTCTTTCCGATAATAATTTCTTTCTTCCACGTCCAAGTTTGTTCTTAATTCTCCCTTCGTACCGATACTGATTTATAATTTTATGAATTGTGGAATGCGGTTTCCCAACAATTTCGCTCACTTTACGAAGAGACTTTCCTTCACAATACAATTTAATAATTAATTTTCGTATTGACAGGTCTAGTTCTTTCCGCTTGTTAGCCATTTTGCTATTAATACTTCAATAGACAGCTAACAAACAATCATTTGTTTTTAGTTGCTTGGCTACAACATTTCGAAAAGTATTCCCGGCCATTACACGTCAGTAGTATCAACCATACACTTACATATTATATATAGACCGCATAATTCAAATTTAAAAATACATGTACACTCAATTTTGTGTCATTAAAGTAGCAGTGTTTCAACACTTTTAATTATATACATATATGTAAATAATTAATATAATACAGTTTTTTTATTGATTGTTACTTAAACTGTATAAACAAATATAATATTACGTTACTTCACCAAAATATTTATGTTTTTATTATCTTTTTCACAATTTCTTATTACTAATGTAGGTGTACACTCAATTTTGTGAGTAACTGTATCTGAGCATACTTTTTTGCTAGAAATACTTTTGTTTTAATGCAAGAGGAGTGGTTTTTCCAAGGAAGAAGGCTGGAGGTAGTCAACAAATTGAAATACTTAGGAGTTTTCTTCACGACCAAAAACTCATTTGCTGAGCACACGAAGGCAATGGCAGGCAAATGCCAATTGGCAATAAATTCGACCTGGGGAATAATGAGAAGAGCGAAGGTCGGAAGTCTCAGGAGAAGACTGACGTTGATGGAGATGCTGGTGAGAACTGCTCTAATATATGGAGCGGAGGTCTGGGGTTGGCGTAGGCATGAGATTATAGAGAAAACACAAAACAAATATATTAGGATGTGCTTGAGGGTCAAGAGAAACACGCCGACTTATATTTGCAAGATGGAAACGGGAAGATGAGATGTGGAGGTCCAAACCAGGAAAGCAGCGAGCAGATACTTGCTAAGAATATTAGGGATGAGAGATGAGAGATGGCCAAGGGTGTGCTTGAAGGAAGAATTAAGGGCGATTCAAAATAATAATGCGACTAAGTGGGGAAAAGAGGTAGTAAAAGCGCTGGAAAGCGTGGGAGATGGAGAAGTCTTAAAGTTAATACGCGACAATATGAATGTTGATCCGGACGTAATAAAAGGAAAGCTGGAGCGCGATTTGGAGAGAAGGATAGAACAGATAATACAAGACTGCTGGTCTAGAATTGGGAACTCTAACTACTGTCCTGGCTACAAAAACTGGAAACGGAATGTAGGTCTAGAAAGGTACTGGGAGGGAAAGGAGGTGAAGGATGGCGACAAGGAACAGTGGGCGAGGATAAGATGTGGTAACGTGGGCAACGATGGTTTTAATAGGTATAATGAGAGGAGATGCAGGGTATGTAGTAGGGAAATGGACGACATGCACTTCTGGAAGTGTGGCAACATGGAGCGTCTAATTTACGGAGGGGTAAAGGAGTGGTGGGAGAGATTAGGACTAGCAAAAGGGCTGGATTCGGAAATAGTGGACCTTTTATCAGGAGAAATCAGTAAGGAAGCTTGCATATATTGTCGCACTTTTGAGAGAGAATGGGAGAAGGGAGGGGAAGGTTATGACTTTTGGGAAGGTACGTTAGGAATAGAATAAGTATAGGAGTAAGTAAGGCGCTAGTCCAAGTAACTGTGCAAGTAGAGTAAGGAGGAGAATGGGAGCTCGTTATCTATGTACCAATTTTATTCATTGTTGGACTTGTGAGGATATATGTTCTGTTTTGTTTTACTATGTTTATAGCTTTCTAAAACATTATATGTAATGTAAAGAAACAAATAAAATCTTACTTTTGTTTTAATCTATACGCGATCTGAAACTGTTCGTTGACAGATAACGTCAGTCGACGGGACACGCGTATCGATTTTTTTTCCCGTAATCGGCGTGTACGGTGTCTCCAGCGCGAGCGATCAGAGGCGAATGGCGCCCTAAAGCGCCACCATACTCGTGCGATAGGCTCGAGCCTGGCAAGTCATTCCTGGTTGGGTAAAACAGATGGTTGGGAGAAGCAGGCGGAGCGACTCAGAAAAGGCTCGCGGCGATCAAATAATTCAAATCACTGTCGTAGGCAATTATGAGAAACAAAATTTTGAAGCTATTGTAAAACAATATTCCTCAATACCTGCCGATTCATATAAATAAAAGATTATTATAATAAATTACTTAGTTCAATGTTATATTGTATAATGTGACAGAGGTCCTTCCACGGCCTTTCCGTGGATCAAAACGTGTGATTCTTATTTCAGTCATTTTATTTACCTGTTAATATATATACATTACGTATCAATAGCGTTTTTATCTTGAATATGTTTTAAAATAATTTGCACATTTTTATAATATTCACTTGTTGATGTATCTTTAGGAATCTACAACGAATGATATTTTTGTGTTGGTTAGTGTAACATACATGTATGTATCATTATGTGATATTTATGAATTAAAATGAATAATATTACATAAAAATTACCTTTAAATCTTCCATTCCAAATGTTTTATCGGTAGCAATCTTCGATATTTTAGTATTCCAAATGCTGAGACATTTTACCCAAACAATATCTTCATTATAATCTGCCACATCTTCAAACAACTGTATGCAGCAGGTCTGGAATGAAGTGTTTAATAAATTTACTGTATAATGATAAAATGATAACAATGCTGCAAAAATTTACCTGTAATATAGGATTCTGATTTCTATTTAAATAAGGCTCAGCAATACTCAAAATAGTCCATAATTCTCGTTCGCGAAGTTTCAAATTTGTTGCGGTTTGACCTAACGTGGAAAGTAGTTCCCTTTGTAATTTAAAAACATGAGTAAATTTGTAAATATTTTCAGAGCTCTTGTTGCAACTTTCCTTAGCAGAATCGCTCAAGAATTTCGAAAGTGCAGGTAATACTTCCCTAGAAATGTTGTTTATATTAATATCGAAATAAATTCATTCCTTCGATCATCCATTTCATTCATTCACTTATATTTGACTTATATATCATTCATGCTACTTGTATATCAGTATTTCATCAACAATTGCTGCACGCTACATTTAACCGTCTATGTGTAAGCATTATTATGAGATACAAAATTAATAGAGAAAACATACTTCAATGTTCTAGATCGAATAAAATCTTTCGAAACATGACCAACTACGTTTAAGAGCTGCCATGCTCTATTAATTATTAATACATTCTTGTCGTTAAATCGGTTTACTAATGGATGCCAAAGCAAATGTATAATAGGTAATAACTGATCTTCCCATTCGGCTAAAATTTCGAGACCTTCTTGCAATGTTGACATTGCAATTAATGATTTCTTTATTTCCATGGAAGGCAAAAAGTGTAAACAGTGTTTCATAAGTTCTTCAACCATTTTTATATAAGTTGGAATACTTGGAGACTTTTCTTCTGTAAATTATATTGTTATTGATTTCTAATATTAATTATATTATCTTTATTACAGTACGTTACCTCCATTTACATCAGAGTTCATTTCGTTTGTGTATTCTTCGTCGTTCTTTTTAGTTTCTTCCTCCCCTTCTATATCAAAATCTGCGGCTTCTATTTTTTTGTCAATCTTTTTTGCTTCACAATATTCTAATACAGACTGAATAATTCTCTCAGATTTGGGTACTGCATCTTCAGTTGGTTTATTTACTGCTTTTACATTAGTATAATTTATTAAACGTTTTATACATGTTACAAATGTATAAAAGACTTTCAAAAAGGCGTAGGAATTTTTTTTCTGGAAGTTACTATTTAATTGTATAAGGACATCTTCCACTATTTCTTTTAAACAAGGTAAAACATCCATTGTACTGTATTTCATAACAACGCCAACAACATCAAGCACACCAGGATTTCTTTCTACTCTGCGCAATTTAATGGCAACGTGATAAGAAAAATAATCGACATTTGCACGTAGTACATCTCCTACTGTTTTATGATGTTGCGATTCTGCTATTTGCTCGAGCGTTTGGATACCTACAAAACTGATTAAACTGTGTCCACTACCTAAAAGTATGCATAAATAAATTTATAATTCTGTTTTAAGTAAAAGAAATATCTCATAGCTCTCAGTTATTTCTTTGAAAAAATAAATAAAAATATTACCAGCTCTTTCTATAATTAGGTACAAAGTTTTAAGCAGAAATCGATCGTAATTTTCTTTCAAATTTTGTGCTATCAATCCCAATCCTTCTGTTAACAGACAATTCTGAACTACGTTGTTTTGTGCAACACGCAATGATACATTTTCAGAAGCTTCAATTTCTGAATACCATAATTCTGGATTGATATAAAACTCTACTATCTCTTTATACAACGGTAAGAATGACAAATCCTTAAGTGAAACTGAAATATTTAATAATAATTAAGCATGTTATAACTAAAAGTATGTCAAAGTGTTTATTCCTTTGAAAAAAATGTAATTCATATACCGTTTGTCATCCAATTGAGCAGTAAAATTAATTCTCTCTTGTGATGTGGCGCTTCAGATATAAGACTAAGAATGCTATCAACTAAAATTCGTAAGTCTCCAAATCTTCCAAGATATTTACAAATTGTTATAAGTTTATCTTCGCACAACTTATTTTGCACAAACTTAAATCGTCTCCATAAATGCGATTTATAGTAGTATGTTTGATCTTCTAGATCTTTAACATTTACAGCTTGTAGAAGAGAAATATGACTGCAGTCTATTTCGCAGGCATACACAAGAGCTAGGAGCAATCTCCGTGTATGCGGTACAGATAACATTATGTGAGGTAGTCTTTGTTTTCCAAGAATTTTTAAATAGCCAGCAAATTCATTCAAACAAGATAATTGTTCATTGTCATCTATAAAACAGGAAAAAAATAAATGTAATATTTATAATTTTAAGGAAATATATAAATTAGAAATATATGTAATAGAGCTTGGTAATGGTAAATATCAGATTCATACCGGACCTCCTAATCATCCTAGGTAATTTTGTAAGAACACCATAGAAATTCTCTTCTAATAATTCCACTAAAGGTCTCATATTTTTATTCTGCATATAATCTATGTTGACATTATCCAACACCTTTTTAGCGTCATCACTAACTTCTGCCATATGATCTTCTGATAAAGATATCAAGTACTCAATTAATATCATAACATTTGGCTTCATATTCCTGTTGCAAGAATTTTCATACTTCTTATGATCAACATTATCGATTATGCTGTATAAAGGTAGTATAAAAATACTATGTATTACCTGGAACATGTTGTAAGCAACAGGTGAATACATTTTACTAATTCCTTTCGAACCTTGTAATGAGAATGCCTTTTTAATAAATCTAATTCCTGTACAAGCACATTGAGTTTTGTTGCACTAGCATTTAACCATTCCTGATTTCTTGTTGTAGTTTTTAAATGTTCTTCTATATCACTTTGACTCTTTGGATATAATATAGTTCCTAATGAATTATTATAGTTATCTGTATTTACTTTCATTAGAGCATCTAAAGGTGAAATTGTAGGATCCTCTTCAGATTTATCTTTCATTACAAGCGATATTACTTCACCCCATGCTCTTAATGCCATCTGTAATTTTGCATTAAAATAGAAGTTATAAAAAATTTGTTGATATTTCCTACTCATTTCTAAATGTAATTATAAAGAAAAATGTTTGAATACTATTGTAAGTTTATGTCCTTGAATTTCATTTCCCATAGCAATTTCTTGTAATCCACTGACAATGCCTGGTAGAAAGAACATTATCACATCTGCCACTTGCTCTTGTAAAATAACATCAGATCTATCTGTTTCTTCATCTATTTGACATAATGCCATCACTGTGTCTATTGCTGCTAATCTGATGACCATGATAAACAGTTGAAAATTAGTATAAAAATATTTAAGAACAATGTTATTTAGAATTTACCTAAGCCTATATGATTTTTCAGTTCTTGCTATTGTTAAGGATAATAATATCCCTTGGCCAATTTTGGAAGCATTTTTTCTGGTATAAAATAATTCTACAACTTCAGAGAAACAACGATGTATTAATATTTTAATGCATGAAAGCACTGCTTCCTTAAGTTCTTCATGACTTATAATCACTGCAAAGCAAACAACATGATAGCAATACCCAAACTCTATAACTCAAATGAAATCATTCTAATTTTTGTTTTACATTACAATTGTTTCAATAAGCCTAAACTTACACATGTTTTGTTGACCTCGATCATAAATCTGAATTAGGAGGTGGGCATATATTTTATTAAAATATTCTATTTTTGATATTTTCACTTTTCCTAAGATTTTTTTTGCTGTTTTTACTAATTCTTCCTTTATACATTTGCTGTGAAAATATAATAGTTAGCAAACTACTGTACTTAGCATAAATAATATTACAGTACTATATATAAATTAATGTCGCAAAATGTATCCCTTCAATTCCATAGGTGAAATGTTATATCCTTGCCTGATTATATTTATGAATATATACTTTTTACTTATAAACTATTTCATTTATCAATTACAAATTATAATTGTAAAGGTATTATTACCTTACATTTTCATTCGCTAAATGCGTAATTATAGGAAATAATATGTACTCCAATAAATCTTGAATTAACCTATCTGAAATGCCTGTTACAGCATCAGCTACACTACGTGCATTATTAACATTTGGATTCTTCATTAATGAATCACAAAGAGGTTTTAATATCGTAAATGCTTCTTGTATTTCAAAGCGTTCCATTTTTATTGAATAAGGTCAAAAAGATTCTTCATAAACATCAACAGTGCATCGTATATAATGATACATATTCAAGGCAAGGGAATCATATATTCCACAATCATGTGTTTGACGCTTATAAAAAATTTGCATGTAAAGTTTTTTAAAAAGTATTATCGACGTTATTAAAGTAACATGTAATAATTAGAAAGAATTATTTATCAACATTGTGAATATATTGTACTAGTTTCAAAACATTCCCACAACCAGGGCTGTGCAACTCAATGTAAAACTTTTGGTCGCCGTTGCCGCGCGCCGCCTGTTATCCTGGGATAAGAACTACAGCGCAACTAGCGCCACCTGCAGCACGATCATAGAACTAAATAGGAGAACGGGGCAAGGGGGGCGGCTTTCAAATATAGGCGGTTCCTCTAAACGTACAGTTATTTTTTTTCTTATTTAGGTGTTAAAAAAAATACGCAAAATATATATGTACATTCATTTATTGTCGTTCGATTTGCATATACACTTACACATACATCTACTAACACTTATTTACGATTGTTGTAACTTTTACACTGCACTGAACTGTTTATAACACTTCTTCTTGATCCATATTGCTATCTGAAACAGAAGACAGTAAACAAATTAGAACACAGTAAAAAAAGTATTGGTATAAAGAACAGTATGAATGATTTGGATTTATATTACCTTTTTTGTTGATGATCCGCATCCTCGGAAGCACATTACCAATCTGCATGGATGCAGATGTAACAATACGCGTTACAAGATTAATTTCGTCAATATCTTAAGAACGTCTTAAGAACAAATTCGTACTGATACTCTACGGAAAGCTGAGTAGGCAGAAAACATACCTATTTATTCGAGTATCTTCTGTTAAGGTTATGTGAGGTTATGTGCCCCATCGACCTACTGCAGTTGATCGCGCCTGCGTAGACTGCGTAAATACGTATCCCTACAACTGTGTTATAAAGCAGAAGTAGCTTCGAGACGAAAGTTTTAAAGAGACAATGAACCTAAATTAAACATTCATTTTATCGGTAAGATACGAAAGATAAGTATCAAAAGTTGCAAACAGAAAGTGTAACAATAATAATAAAAAAATAAAAAAAAATTGGAAAGGCGTTAGGTAAAACGATGGTAAATGAATAAACAGACATATGGGAAGAATGTGTACATATATTATAAGAAACTTTTAATAGTTTACAATAAACAAATACAAACAAAAAGTAATAGAAACATTTAGGTGTGCCGAGGAGTTCTGTCCGCTTCCACCATAATAGAAAATTATTTTTAAAAATGATAAATTGTACATTAACATACGCTAAATGGACAGAACTTTTCGCTACGCCTAGTACAATGCATAATACATAAATATAATAACTAAAATGTATACAATAGTATGAAAAAATTGAAAATTGAGCTATTCATTTTAAAGTAAAAAACAAGTAAAATAACAGTTAGAATAGGGCTGAATAGAGCGGGAGTAAGTCGGGAGTAAATCAAGAGTAAAGCGGGAGTAAAAGTGAAATACACTAAAAACACAGTTAATATGAAATATAACGACGAAATAATAGTAAGGCGGACTAAAATTAATCAAAAACAAGTAAAAGAACAGTTAGAACAGGGCTGAAAAGAGCGGGAGTAAGTCGGGAGTAAATCGAGAGTAAAGCGGGAGTAAAAGTGAAATACACTAAAAACACAGTTAATATGAAATATAACGACGAAATAATAGTAAGGCGGACTAAAATTAATCAAAAACAAGTAAAAGAACAGTTAGAACAGGGCTGAAAAGAGCGGGAGTAAGTCGGGAGTAA
The DNA here is from genome assembly GCA_910591515.1 of Cerceris rybyensis. Classification (NCBI taxonomy): domain Eukaryota; kingdom Metazoa; phylum Arthropoda; class Insecta; order Hymenoptera; family Crabronidae; genus Cerceris; species Cerceris rybyensis. The sequence continues at coordinate 1,936,086 of OU342789.1, forward strand.
ATCGAGAGTAAAGCGGGAGTAAAAGTGAAATACACTAAAAACACAGTTAATATGAAATATAACGACGAAATAATAGTAAGGCGGACTAAAATTAATCAAAAACAAGTAAAAGAACAGTTAGAACAGGGCTGAAAAGAGCGGGAGTAAGTCGGGAGTAAATCGAGAGTAAAGCGGGAGTAAAAGTGAAATACACTAAAAACACAGTTAATATGAAATATAACGACGAAATAATAGTAAGGCGGACTAAAATTAATCAAAAACAAAGAAAAATAACAGTTAGAATAGTGCTGAAAAGAGCGGGAGTAAGTCGGGAGTAAATCGAGAGTAAAGCGGGAGTAAAAGTGAAATACACTAAAAACTCAGTTAATATGAAATATAACGACGAAATAATAGTAAAGTGGACTAAAATCAATTGAAAACAAGTAAAATAACAGTTAGAACAGGGCTGAAAAGAGCGGGAGTAAGTCGGGAGTAAATCGAGAGTAAAGCGGGAGTAAAAGTGAAATACACTAAAAACACAGTTAATATGAAATATAACGACGAAATAATAGTAAGGCGGACTAAAATTAATCAAAAACAAAGAAAAATAACAGTTAGAATAGTGCTGAAAAGAGCGGGAGTAAGTCGGGAGTAAATCGAGAGTAAAACGGGAGTAAAAGTGAAATACACTAAAAACTCAGTTAATATGAAATATAACGACGAAATAATAGTAAGGCGGACTAAAATTAATCAAAAACAAGTAAAATAACAGTTAGAATAGTGCTGAAAAGAGCGGGAGTAAGTCGGGAGTAAATCGAGAGTAAGGCAAGAGTAAAGCGGGAGTAAAAGTGAAATACACTAAAAACACAGTTAATATGAAACATAACGACGAAATAATAGTAAAGTGGACTAAAATCAATTGAAAACAAGTAAAATAACAGTTAGAACAGGGCTGAAAAGAGCGGGAGTAAGTCGGGAGTAAATCGAGAGTAAAGCGGGAGTAAAAGTGAAATACACTAAAAACACAGTTAATATGAAATATAACGACGAAATAATAGTAAGGCGGACTAAAATTAATCAAAAACAAGTAAAATAACAGTTAGAATAGTGCTGAAAAGAGCGGGAGTAAGTCGGGAGTAAATCGAGAGTAAGGCAAGAGTAAAGCGGGAGTAAAAGTGAAATACACTAAAAACACAGTTAATATGAAACATAACGACGAAATAATGGTAAAGTGGACTAAAATCAATTGAAAACAAGTAAAATAGCAGTTAGAATAGGGCTGAATGGAGCGGGAGTAAGTCGGGAGTAAGGCAAGAGTAATGCCGGAGTAAAGTAAGAATATAACGAAAAATGAAGCCAATATGTGGTGTAATAATGCAATAAGGGTGAGGTCAAGTAGAATCGAGTAAAATTAAGCAAACTAATAGCTAGAATAGGCCACAGTGAGGCGAGAGTAAAACAAGAGTAAGAGTAAGAGTAATGATAGAGTAAAAGTAGAGGAAGAGTAAATTTCACGCGTTTCCCTGCATCTTTTACGCTAAACTACGTTTAGATGGGAACTAGGAACAGAAGGGATTACACAAAACCTTTATTTTTTTAATGTTCTTTATAATTTATTATATTTCGTAATTTGCGCCATCATCATTGCCGGCATAGCTTGTTGGCCATAGAATATAATCGAAGATATAGGGTTAGTTCTTATCCCCGGATAACAGGTGGCGCTGCGAATCGACGACCGAGTTGTCCCATAAGAGTTTCACGGGCCTGCCCACAACGTCATAAATGTCACAAACAATATCAGACAATATCAGGATGTCCAACATTAAACCCATTAAACCACTGTTGTGTGCTACACCAATACACATTTCAGATTCTCATGTGAACACAGTTGCGAGAGAAATTCGTTATATCGAAATTCGGTATTATTGTATGGTTAAAATAGAAATCTGTATTATCAACACTGTAAATGCAAGATGTATGTAACTGAGGGCGGTAAAATTAATATTATGTCATGGAAATCTATTCCAACTCGATTTGAATTGTTTAATCAATATTGCTATAGCAAAATCATTGCCTCCTTGTAAATCTTCATCTTGCATACCTCGAAAACGATAGATTAAAATGTAAAAGCAAATTTGATAGGCGAAACGGAACAACCTTCTTTGGTGCGTTTGTCAGTTTTTAAAAAAAGATGTGGAAGATTATTATTTTAAACCTCTCGGTCTCTTCTTGCGCAAGAAGTCGAAACGATCAGACGTGTAACATCATACGAAAACATTATAAAATTTGTTCTTAGTTATAAATTATTCAACGTTACTATTGTATTCAGTTCAAATTTAATTGTGTTAAATAATATATTTTACAAATCTTTTATAAATACATTGTAAATATTTAATTTCGAAATCCTTCATCTCCTGTGAAGAGTAACACCTCTTCCACTGGAGGCAACCCACATCATTTCCCAAAAATCCTTGAACGGCCACGCAACACCACATTAAACTACAGAGAAGTAAGGGTGTGCAGGCTGTGCCATGTGCCGGGTACCCGACGCCTCGGGTCGGGCCGAAGAAAGTCGGTCGGGCTCGGGCGGGTACCCGACACACTCGGGCCTAGGGGAACCCGACTGATTTCCGGCGGCCCGACTGGTCTCGGGCCGCCCGACTAGTCTCGGGCCGCCCGACTGATCTCGGGTATTTCGTCTGCTTCGGGTCAAGATGGCGGACTCGAGGCTGTTCGGTGTAACTCTTACGCTCCATGAGCGTGTTTCGCACTGAATCGCCGGTATCATGGAGCGTGAGAGTTACACCGAACAGCCTCTAGTCTGCCATGTTGGCCCGAAGCAGACGAAATACCCGAGATCAGTCGGGCGGCCCGAGACTAGTCGGGCGGCCCGAGACCAGTCGGGCCGCCCGAAATCAGTCGGGTTCCCCTAGGCCCGAGTGTGTCGGGTACCCGCCCGAGCCCGACCGACTTTCTTCGGCCCGACCGGCCCGACCCGAGCCCGACGAGCCGGGTATTTGCACACCCTTACAGAGAAGACGAAGTATTATAGGGATAAGTTAAGTTAGCGCCTGTTAGCGCCGGACTAGAAGCAATCTTAATGAATTATATCTCAAAAAATTGGTCGCAATTTGCTCATTAAGAATATAAAAGTGCTCACTCGGCGCCGATTATTAAAAAAAAGTTATTAAACAATTTCGTAACAAACACTAATTTGACGAGTTCTAAGTTATCCGAGTACGAACGGGATCATTTCTGGGCTCAAAAGATTGCGATTAATTTGCTCATCACTGCCCCACCTTTTTATTTGCGTTTTATTAACGTTTTTTGAGTTAAAAATAATAATTAAATTTTCGATGTTTTAAGGCCTGGGAAAACGACAGTAGCGCAGCTAGTTTTGAAACATGGAACTAACACCCAGTAAAAGCGGTCCTCAATCCAAATCGGAAATAACAGTTCCGAATTTCGAAATTTTCATTCAAAAAACGTTAATAAAACGCGAATAAAAAGGTGGGGCAGTGATGAGCAAATTAATCGCAATCTTTTGAGCCCAGAAAGGATCCCGTTCATACTCGGATAACTTAGAAATCGTCAAATTAGTGTTTGTTACGAAATTGTTTAATAACTTTTTTTTAATAATCGGCGCTGAGTGAGTAATTTTATATTCTTGATGAGCAAGTTGCGAGCAATTTTTTGAGATATAATTCATTAAGATTGACTTTAGTCCGGCGCTAACTTAACTTATCTATATTATAGAGAATTTTTGACTGCGTTAGTTGTTTATCTAACGTCGATAATTCAGTTTCTCTGCCGCAAAGGTCCATAAGATGTTAGATGTATCTGGGCCAATCCTATATCTCCTATACCTCTCTGTGATATTACCGTATTAAAGGTTTACAATGTGATTAAACTGAAGTTTAATAACAGGAAAAAATGTATAAATTAAATATTTTAGTACTCTGTTACTGTTTTCCATCTGTCATAGTTTTTGCTGTAGGTACAAATCATTTTTCATCGTTTGTTCACGATTGTCTCATATGATTATAACCGGTTTTATAAAATTCATATTATTACTTACTTCATTTGATCTTTATAAATTTATCTTTATGTTAGCTGTACAATTCTTTATATATGTTTATAATGTACAGTAAATTCTTTATCGTTTAAGCTTAAAAAATTCTACGCAATGTATGAAATTACAAATGATAGAAATACTTGTAATGAAATATAAGTAATCCTTATTTTTTCGAACAGGACAAATTCAGGGGATACAATAGCTCTTATTGCATAATCCGCAATCCCAATCTTAATATAGTTTATAATTTGACAAGCCTTACAAGTCCTACAAAAGATGTTACTTTAACTCATGATTATCCAAATGAAACTATTCGGATGCAGTTATGTTACCCATTAACAAAGAAATGTAATGGCAAGGATGGGTATGGAATATGTCTTATAAAAAACAAAGAAGAAATTGGAATAGGTGTTATTACTTTTGCTTCGAATACCTTCAAGAGTTTTATATCATTGCATTCCTTCATTGTCATTTAATTTTACATTTACAGGGAAGGCACCTCCTAATGTAACATATAAATTAGGTCAAATAATCTTTGTATTCACTGGTGATTACTGTACACCACAAACAAAATATAACGTAACTGTTCTTATGAAGTGTGATTATGCAGTTGGAAACAACACTTATCCAGAATTGTTTCCTCATGTATGTATATTTTAACTTATACTGTATTAATGTTATCAAATTTCAAATTTTACGAGTTTTAATCTTTCCTTATTGAATTTCATTTTATGGTAAACTGAATGTAAATTTTACCCTGTGTGCTCGAGAGGTGCCTCTCAGGCACCGCTGGATGTGGTGCAACAACTCCAACGGTTCCCTTCAGGCACCACTCAGATCTAGGTAGTAAATCGAACGGTAACAGTGTTTATTAACCGTTTGAGTGTGGCGAAGTGCCATCGTGCTTCGCTTTTCCTATGCCAAAAATACAGAGAAGCATGATCGCGCTTCTGTTGTTTGTGCCAGGAATGAGGAGACGTGCGATCACGCTGTATGTAAAAATGGAATTCATGGAATTTGTGCAGCAAAACACTCATGTAATAAGTGAGAATGAAAAACATTTTTGTTAGTAAAAATTACTTTTTTTATAATAATAAATAGCTACGCATTTCATTCCACAATTTTAGCATATACATAAGAAAATTCTTCCGCACTCAAACAGTTAATGTTTGGCTTAACGAATGTCGTTTCAGGAGTCTACTCCTTGCCCTTTGTGTGTAATCTTATGAGATGTAAGTGAAACCATGTATTTTAGAATAGCTTCAAAGTTGTTTTATCTCAAAATCGCTCGCGAAATAAGCGTGGGCGGGCAACTGCTCTCAAGTTGCTTGTTTGCTGGAGCGAAAAAGGCGTCGAGCACAAAGGGTTAATATTCTTTTAATTGATGCTTAATGTAATAGTGAAAAGATAAACAGTTCAAAATGTTGTTGCATTTAAATTTAGAAACATATGTTCTTTCTTATAATTCTCACAAACAAAATGTATACTTATTAATTATTTCAGACAGAAGAACAATGTAATTTATACATGATATGGAAAACAGCTCTTGCCTGTGGTCCTAGAACTGAGCATAACTGTACAGTAATAGATCGTGGATTGCATTATGATTTGTCTCCATTAACAAGATACTCTGAGAATTATGTTATTCATATGGGTAATAAAACATATCCCAAGATTATATTAAATGTATGTCACTCTGTGATATTTGAGTATAATTCTCTGTGTCAAAAATCTTCGGGAGTTTGTTTGCAGAATTCTACAGAAACATCTGAGCATAAGTATGGCTATTACTGATTAAGAGAATTTTGCTAAAAGTCCTTGTATGGAAGTTAAAAGTTTATATTATAAGTATTGCATTAACAAATTTTCTTATTTTAGATACATCAATTTAGGTGGTGTAGAATCACAACAATCACCTTTGATTGTAGACGGTCAATTACAACTTGAATACCAATATGGAGATTTATGTTATGGGACAAATGTTTTAACATTACATATTAAGACAACTATTACGTTTGTTTGTGATTTTGAAGCTATAGTAAGTATACCTCATCCATGATTCAGACATATAAATTTATCTTAACCGTTAGAGTGCTAAATGACGATATATCACTTTTAAGAAACGCCTTCCAGACAGGGCTGGTACTTAAATGATTAAATTGAAAGATTTGATGGTTACTTTTGAACTTTTGAATAATTGTTCTCCAAAATATATGAGTCATTCTACATCTGCGAGTTGTACATGTCTATGAATTAATCCACTAGAACGTATACTTTTATTATTTACAGCATAGAGTGATTGCATGAATACTAATATTAATTTTCTCGAAACAAAATAATGATACAAAAGAGTACAAAATCAGAAGTAGCTTAAGTTTATTTAATATTTGTTTCAATTTAACACTTTGATTGTCACGTAATTCACCGATGATTGACTCTGAACTTTTTGTTGAGGCTCCGTCAGTCATCGATTACGGAGAGTACAAAATATGATATAAAACTAAAATAATTTCATTGTTTTGATAAATTTTAAGTAATTTTAGGATTCCATCATGTTAAATATTTATCGTTTTAAATATGTCTTACTAAAAAATTCTAAGAGATTTTATTGAAACACTAAACAATAAAGCAACTGTCCTTAGCATATCAAACGATAAGCAAGGCAAAAAAAAGTATTATAAGGCAAAAGAGACTTAGCGGTTTACGTGTTGCACGAATGTTCATAATTACTTCATTCTAAACGTAAATATTTTCTACTAGGATGAGAAATAATAGCCCTAATATGTTTACACATCTGCATTGCGTAAGTTTCAATCTTATAAGAGTTTGGCATTGCTTTCCAACAATACCAGCGCACTTCTAAGCAGCGCGCGTGTCTATCAGGGATCTCGTTATAAATACGCCTACAGTCAACGTGCTAAAGAATATATGTTTTATTTTATATGTCCCTTTTTTATATGCTTCATATATTTTTTGTGATTTTTATTAGGATACAATCCCAGAATATATCAGAGGTAGTAATGAATGTCATTATCAGCTGATTTGGAAGACAGCTGCAGCTTGCAGCATAGAGTCTCTACGCAATCACAGTGCAAGCACTGCTGGGAAATGTACAGTTACCAATCCTCTTACAAATTTTACGTAAGGCTACTTATTTTAACAATATATATTGATACTTACTCTATCATTGAACATAATAGATAATACTACATAATTCATTTTATAGATATAACTTACAGCCTTTAATGAATAAGGATTTTCATACTGTAACAAAAGACGGAGTAGATTACAAATTTGGAGTATGTGGACCTGGTGAAGATACATCATGTACATCAGAAACAGGTTGATATATTTGGAAAATTCTATACAGTGGACTTCCGCATAATGCGCTCGGGTATAACCGTGTAACGCGTAAGATAAATTTAACATTTTCGCATAATTCATTAGACAAACATACTCAGAATCTTTTAAATGTTGGTAAACCTTGAGTCCCTTTTGTTTTATGGCCACACTGCTTAAAGATATATTTCTTGAACAACAGTCTTTAATCCTTATCAGCAAACCCTTTTCCACCTTAGGCACTAACGTGTCTTTTATTCGAGCAACTTTTTTCATCTGATAAAGATGAACCAAACTTGATGGCTCGTATTTTGTTTTCATTTTGTATTATTATTGGAACTGTTGACAGTCGTATGTCTTTCATTCTTTAGCAATGGTTGCTACTTTCATACCAGATTTCAATTTATTCAAAATTCTAATTTTGTCGTCCAGAGCTATATGTTTCCTTCTCAACTTCTCAGGCATTCTATTCACTTCAATACGTATAGCTAAAACACATATTTTTCTTATGAAAATGTTATTATAGTGTATACGGTACTTTTTTTATAATCAAATCACCTGTATTCTGTTTTGGCTTGTTTATTAAAAGAAACTTTATTTGAAAGAAGTTAGTTAGCCATAACATTAACAGTCTATTCGCAATGAAATAGTATGTTAAAGTGAATCACATCTCATTAGAAATATACGATAACCGTGGCAACGTCCATAGTTTTCCGGTCACAACGGTGACGGTTTGTTGTTGCGTCGAAATGTTTGGCACCGAGTGACCTCGAGACACTTGATCAGCTTCAAAGCGGCAGCTTTACCCACGTTGGACGGGAGTTTACTGTATTTCATTTTCATTAAATAATATTGCTTAATGGTTAAAATTAGATTCAAATATTGTATGTATGATTTTAATATATCCTGTTATGTGATTACAATAGTTGGAACATTTTTTACATTGTAGGAGCCTGTCTTATGAAAGATGGAATATCTATGGGTAAAGCCAATTTAAATTTAATGTGGCAAGAAGGTGGACCATATTTGAATTATACGGACGGAGATAATTGCATAAATGGCTATCGTTACACGGTTATTGCATTTGTATGTGGTGCAGAGGGATCAGATAAGAAGCCTATTGTTATGGAAGAAGGTCCTTGTCAGTTAATTATACATTGGAATACCGATTTAGTTTGTGAAAAGAGAGTAAGTATCATTAATTTAATATTAGAACTATTAAACAAGTCAAAATGATAATTTTCAATTTTTTCCGAACATTCTTTAATATATTGCAATTCAGAGATTGAATACTAATAGTTCTAGTGTTAACCCTTTGCGGTCGATGCCGCCATAGTGGTAGCATTCGCAAGCGTTGTGAAAGTCGGTGCTGACAGTCCGTTAGCTTCCACTCCCATAGCGAACTGTGCAGACCGCAAAGGGTTCAAAGTATATTCAACAGTATGTTGTTATGATCAATTTTTTAAATTACTTTTTGTTAGGCAGAAAATATAGAAGAAAATAATTTTTGTTATACAGGTAAAATGTGCTACGGACGACGACGAGATAAACTTAAGTTCATTAATTAAGTCGACTGAGAATTATATTGTAAAAGTGAATAGCACCGAATTTCACATAAATATATGTAGACCTTTAGTATCGACACCAGGTCTAACATGCGTACATGGTAGTGCAATTTGTAAAACTTCGTTGAATTCCAATAATGAATTTGTGAATGAAACTGTGAGTATAATGGAAATTGTATTCCTTCATAAAGTGTCAAAACATTTTTGATATATTTAAATAATTATGACGTATTACGTACTGTAAATTATATTACACAGTTATTAATAAATTCCTGATTTATAATTAGAAAGTGAAAAAATTATGATTTCGAACTTATATACTGATTGCCAGAGTCTGGGATTTCCCATGGAAAACCCTATAAAGATATCAAATAACGATCGACAAGTGGAACTACATTACCTTGGAGGATCACCTTGTCCAGAGAATCCAAAGAAATTGCTTTCCACAAGTTTTATATTTCCATGTAGTTATAGCAATAAGGTATTCAAATTACTTTGAATTATAACTCATTCTCATAATTTCATGCATATAATATTTATCATTTCAAAAACATAGCCACCAAGTATTACCGAAAAATACTTCCGTTATTTAATTTCATGGTTCTTTGCTAAGGGATTTCCAGAATACAAAGGATATGAAGATTGTACGTATATTTTTGAGTGGAAGACAAGTATAACATGTGGTGCTGTCCTGGGAAATTGGACTTCTCCTTGTATTATAAGAGATCAACTTTCACAAGAATGCGATCTTTCTGAGTTGTATAAAGAACGAGAAATTCATCATGTAAGTGGAACAAAAGATAATTAACACTTTGCGCTCGGCTGCCCCCTCTCAGACATCGCAAGTTTAGCACATCAATCACTGATTAGTGACTACGGAGGTTAAACTTATTCCATCACAACTTTTTGAAAGATGCATATTGCCCTGAAATTTTTTATTGATATAGCACAAAAAAGCAAATAAGAACATGGTACAACTACCAAGATATATAAAAAATATATCAGCCGGTTTTACATTGAAAGAAAACGTGTGATATGCCTTTGTCGAGAATTTTATCTTCGTCGGACAATAGACTGAACAAAATCTACATATTCTCAATGTAGGAGAAATGAAAGGAGACTGCGTTGTTTGTTCTGATGGAAGGCGTCAAATCACTTATTATTGCGAAACTTTCTCAAAGCACCCTCGAGTGCATATTGAGAATTGCTTTAAGATATATTATACCATAGATAATTATAAGAATTAAGATTTGGATTTTTGTGCCGCAATATCTACCTATGCATATAAATCAAAAATTATCATAGTATGTTATTTGATTCCATCGTTATAATGTATAATGTGACATAAGTCCTTCTAGGACTTTTTCGCGGCAACGTGCCGTCGAGTTGCTGGTAGCTAAAGTCCGAGAAGGCGCCAAGTGTAAAGGGTTAAAAAAGTTTTCCTTTTCATGAAGGAATACTCTAAATATTTAGTTTCTACTACATTAAATATTTTCTTTCAAATACCAATGTAAGTTTACTGTAAAATATTATGAAGTGTGAAATTGCAGGTAAAAAGCAAAAAGGGGAAGGACTATAATATAAACATATGTAATGAAAAAAAGTTTTGCAACGGATCGTCTGTTTGTCAAGGAGCAAATAGTTATGGATCTCTAGCCAATGTAATTTTTGATTACAGTAGAGATGTTATAAAACACCAGTATTCTAACGGTGATAAATGTACAAATAGTAAGTAATATGAGGTGTTTAAACGAAATTAATATATGCTTCATTTGTATTCATTTTCACGGATGATTTTTACGTAACTTCAGGTCCTTATTCTTCTGAAGTGCGGTTAATATGTAATGCGTCTATGGGAATCGGTGCACCAAAGTTATTGTGGGTAAGTACTAATTTTCATATATTTCTTAAATTATCGAAATTTATTAATGCTGAATACTCAAGAAAGAGACCACTATTCTGTAAAAGGTAGATTTTATTGATTTATTGGTAAGAGTGAATAAATCTGCTTTTTTTTTTAAAGTGATGATTCATTAATCTGTGATACAAGTGCAGATAGAGTAAAAGTTATATGGAAATGTTAATTAGCAACAGCTTTTTTCTATCAATATTTGCACCATCATATTCAAGAATTTTTTTTATTCACATTTAAAAATTTTTTGATTTAGCTACGTTTCTAAAGATAGTTGTTTTTAAGGCGTGGAACACAAATTAAAAGAATATTTTATCCATTATGTTGAAACAAAAGACAGAATTCATTTTGTTAGAAAGTACAATAAAATGAAAATAATAAAGAGTAGCAGAAATCATGATTTGTATAGAAATCGTATAAACTTTTATTTAACAGGTACTGTTTCGATATTAATTTTACAACACAAATTTCTTATATTAGTATAAAAAGTACAATTTGATTAGAAGTATTTATTTCAAAATTATTCGCTTGTCACGAGATTCTTTATTTAATTCTCCAGTCCCCTCGATGTCTTTCCTGTTTTATGAGGTCGCTATGTGTTCGAAACCCTTAATATTTCTCCTAATTTACAATATATAATAGCTTATAGAATAACATTAAAATTATAATGCTCATAAAATTGAGCAATACGATTACGCACGCTCGTGGAAGTGCATGCGTTGCGTGCCTACGCGCGTATCGACATACAACATGATCTATATACATAAGTTGAGTTGCCCTTAATGGTCTGATACATGTGCATTCAGTCATTACTGTAACGAATACATACGTATTCATGATGGAATTTGATTTTAAAATGATATAGATTTGGATATAAAAAGACGCACCATATCCTTATTGAATGTAAGGAATTACCGTTTACAGCGGCTGGTTGTTATTGATAATGCGATTCTATATTATACAGCAATACATATATGAAATGCAGTATATATATACATGAACACACACAACACACTGCGTATGGTGACGTGGTGCGTATTTCATTAAATGGGAATAAGTTTTCAAGATGTATACAAATAAAGAATGAATCTTATTCATATTAGGATGATACTTTTAAAAGATTATAGCAGCGTATGTGGATTCGCATCGTTTGAAAAAAATGATGTACTGTAATTTTTAGATAATTACATTTTATGTGTGTTCATCTCTTTACAAGTTTCACCTTTTTCCATTAAACACTATAAAGTATCTGCTTCACAATAGTCAAATAATTACTAATTATATAGGTTCACAAATCTATGAACAGGATTGCGTCTGTTTATGAAAAAAATATATACAAATGTTTTTTTGGCAATGCTCGAAATACTTCAGTGAGTTTGAGTAGTTTTAATAATTTTCTATAATCGTAGATTAATAGAACATCACTGAGTGTCTAATTATAGAAAGAGTAAATAGTCTGCAACATAAATTATTAATTAATTAAGACTTTTTTAAACATATTACGAAAGAATATCATTTTTCTGATTTATAAATAGGTATATGAACGATTTGATCATTACTATGTTATAATCTCCTGGCAATGTACGTAATTATATTTCCGATACTATAAACAAATCATATGTTGGTCATTAATGGCACATGCAATCTGCTTACGACAGTAAAGTCGCTTACGTTACTCTTTTTGCTTCATACTACAGATCACATTATAGAGAAATCACAATAAGTCGATCACTGATAATGTTCAAGAAACACTTGATTAATTCAAAGATACGAGATTTCTCCTTGGATCAATTGGATCCCGGAAACTTCTTATCATTCTTCGTGTATGCGTTTTATCAGACAGTAGTACATTGTATTTTACTGATTATAGAATTATTTTTAAGTAAGTGATCAGGTGTGAGGATAAGCTTAGCATTACCATTCGATATTGGCGTGTTTTTAAGATCATCTTTTAACTGTACTTTATGCTTTTCATCACATATGAACACTTTCAATGAATCTGCGGGTGGAGTACTAGCTGCAGGTGGTGTTCCAGGCACATCACTCGAATAAATGAGTTCTTTCTTTTCTCCATGAATTTGTATACACGGCTGATGCTTCTCGAAAATCTTTTTTCTGATAGCGCTCTTTGTGAGTTCTGGAGGATGTGGCAAAGCGTATCGCAATTTATCCCAGAACCATGGATCACCCCATTTCACGTACGTGTTCATGCTTAAGTAAGCTTTGAGTTCTGGATCTAAGGCATCGGTGGGACCAATTTCACCATACAATATGAGAATAACTCTTGCTCTACCTTCGCTCAATGCTTGACTATGTGCTGCTCGAAATTCCATTCTACCCCACACACTTTCCAGGAAGTTAGGCGACAATATTACTATTGTCCGCCTAGAATCTTCCACGGAACGTGCAATTTGCGTTGGAATCCATTCTCCAGCTAACCAATCTCGAAAGTGTAAGCATAATTTGAATGGTCTAGGGCCGTTTTCCAATTTCTGCACTAATTCGTTTACGACGAAATCTTCATCTTTGTGGGAGTAACTTATGAACGCGTCATACAACTTGTCTTTATCTAATTCGTCTTCAGTTACCAACCACAAGCAGGAGTGATGCGCGTACAGCCATACTTTAATTTCTCGTTGATATCTATAGTACAGAGCAGCTAGCATACCAATGATCAGTCCGGCAAACGCAATGACCAGGCTGATTGTTACAATTACCATAGTGTCCACAGGACAGAATTCTGTTGCTGTCATCTTTAATATTGGAATGTTCATACCGTTACACGTAATTAATAATGAGTCTGTGATTTCCACCACTTTGGACTGAATGAAGTTTAAGAAATCTCTCGAGTCGCAGTCACATATCCATGGATTACCATGTAGCGAGAATTTGCTCAATGAAGTAGAGTTTTTCATAAATTCCAATACCTTGCTGTCCATTTTGGTGATATTATTATCATGTAGTTCTAGAATCTGAAATATTTGAAATAAAATTGCTTTTTATCCGTAAAGTTCTTTAGTGTGTTACGTTATATTAACAGATTGCACACCAGCTAAATATCAGCCATTGAAAACCTGAATGCAGGCTTCAAATTAAAAATTTCAAATTATTATCAAACATTTGATAATATTGTCATTTATGTGAACATGGTATTTACATACATTAAGTTGTGCACAATTTAAACGAAATAATACTGTTTTCTTATCCACATTACCGTTTTCTTCAAAACAAAATAATATGACAGATATTGATCGTATTATCCGTATTGCGGATATATTATCCCGTATTGAATTATATATAATAACGACAGCAAAAACAATCACGCCAGAAATTAAAACTTTTAAAGACTGTGAAATATTAATTGCTTATACGAAATAAATTACGTTATTTTATAAAAGCTAATATGAAGCAACAGCATCACATACCTCTAAAGTCGCCGATAGTCCATTCAAAGATAATTCAGATATATTGTTGTGAGATAACAACATCATAGACACTGGTTCCTCAGCAATTCCGAGCTCGGTCAAAGATGGAACCCGTTTTATGGAATTACCAGTGAAATTCAATTCGAGCCGGTGATCAGGTAAATTTGTTATACCTTTTGGTATTTCTGTTAAATTTCTATAAGAGCAATCTATTAAGTAGGTTTTACTTTCGGGCTTTTGCCAACATGTACACTTGTTCGGGCATACTGCCTTGGTATCGGAGTTCTGTACGATGCATTTTAAGGATTTCGACCTCAAATCTGTCACGGCTATGTCTGTTAACCACTCTGGACTGTGGCACATTAAGCGTCCCGGTATTACGTGAAAGTAATTTTGCACATTTGGATGCATTCTTCCTTCTATGTAACGGAGAAAGTCGTACAGGCCGCAGTCGCAAACTATAGGATTGTTTTCAATTGATATTATCACATCGCGTGGAAGTTCTTGAAACCTCGCCACCTCCTCTGCATTGTGGAAGAAAAGGTGTTGTATATTGTTATGAGTGAGATCTACTTTGATGTTGTTGGATATAAATTGCAAGTCTTCAGTCTGAAATGAAATAACATTTATCAATTAAACAGTTTCCATTTTTTGGAAAGTATTCAATGAGAAATGTAAAATTATATAAATCGCACAGTTAGACTAACTTACATACTATAAATGAAAAGAAAACGGTTTAAACCATGGTTGAAATAATAATTTACTTGTAAAAATGATTTAAATTTGTTACAACAATTTCTGAAATCTTTTAGTTACTACATTACTCTATTTAAAAGACAATTAATTTTCATCTAATAATAGATTTGTTTATTACGTTTAGGTAGTCTTCTGACTTAATGGTCAGAAGTTTTAATATTAAATAAATGGCAAAGTACTTACCGATAAACGAGATATGTTGTTATATTTCAAATCTAATATTCGCAGTTTCAAATTGCTTACAATCCAATCGCCGAATATTTCTGAAATATTATTCCTTGCTAAGTACAATTCTTCGAGTGAGGTGCAACTGTGAAAAGGTGATCTCGTGCCATATTCATCTTCATAAAATAGTGAGGAAGATTTAAATGTAAGATAGTTATTGGAAAACTTCGCGACACGTAATCCCGTCAAAGAATTGAAACTCATGTCGTCAATCGTTTTCAACTGATTCTCTTCCATGTTCAACATTTCCAATGACTTCAAGCTGCTGAACAGACGTCTGTAATATTTAGAAATTGATTAATAATAATCCAGACATTTCTAAAAGTACATCCGTAATTTTATCAATTTGTTGTTTCTACTGAGTAATGCACAACCACAAGTACGTTAACATCAAAAGGAATATTTACCTGGGTATATAAGAGATCTGATTCTTGGATAAGTCTATCTTGCTCAGGCGAGGTGTATGAGAAAAAATGTCATCAGGTAGTGATTTTAGATTGTTGAAGCTGAGTTCTAGTACCAATAATTCCTGCGAGTCCTTGAAGATATTCTCAGGAAGAGTTTCAAGATAATTTCTTTCCAATGTGACATTGGTCAATAAAGGAGAGCCCCAAAAGAGATCCTCAGGAAGATCAGTCAGGCCATTTCGCTTAAGTTTGACGACTTTAAGCTCCGTCAGATTAGCAAAAAATCCTCTGGGCAGAGCCGTAAGGTTTTGTTTATTATTATACAAGTTCACTGTCTTTAGCTTTTTATTATGCTGCAGCAGACCTTTTGCCAGAGATGTAAAGTTATTTGCAAATAGGTTTAAGGTCTCGAGGTTTTCAAGCTTTTTAAAAATATCTTCAGGCAAAGTTTTTAAGTTGTTCGAGTTAATATCCAATGACTTTAGTGAAACGAGTTTGTCGAGAGTTTGTGGATGAAGCTCCACGAGTTTATTCTTCCACAAGTTGAGAAGCTGTAATTTCGGTAATTTATCAAATGTATTTGGTTCAATGGCTTCTATCATATTGTTTCCAAGTTCAAGTATCTCAAGGTCGGGGGTATTTTCGAAGATCCGTGGTGATAAATGTAGATTATTCTCTCGCAAATCAAGCCAAGATATGTGAGACACATTTGTAAATATGTCGCTGGTGAGGTTCGTCAGACTATTGCTTGACAAGATCAATTTCTTTAAATTTGGAAAGCCAGCTAGATGTTCCTTTGTCAAACTCGTGCTTAAATTACCGAAAGACTGGAAAATTAGTCTTTCTACGCCTTCCACGCCCATCTTGTGTGCGATTTCACCTAGACTGGAATTTGTCGGTAGACTGCACATGCGGAAGTACATGGACTTTATATTCTTTGTGGAGAATAAGCCAGCCAGTTGGAAGTCGGACCACCGTGGCGAATTGTGACATTGTACCTGCATTAATATTTATGAAGATTCATGATTTAGTCATTACTTCAATATAATAAATATATATTAAAATGAAGCAAACTTACTATAATGTCCATATAAACAGAAAATGAAACAAATTATATAAAAAAATAATTTGTAATAATTAACCCTTTCGCTACGGCGCGCCGCGTCGAAAATGCCAACATTAAGCGCATGCAGTCTTCAGTATTCGGGGCTAAATCTTTTGTCACAAAAACGACGTTGTGACATTGTATTTAGAAGAAAAATGATTTGTGTTCATAACAATGTATGTATTCATAATTTTTTCATGAACGTATTTTTATATAGGACTTGTTTTAACTTGTGGTTTCATTCTTTGAGCGGGTGACTATAGTCACCCGTCGTGTATAGGAGGCATCTTGTGGCCGGTGACTATAGTCACCCGTAGTAGCGAAAGAGTTAATTAATGGCCCTCAAACTTGTACTTTTCGTACATTGCTTTTAAATACTTGTATCTACTTGTATCATGCCCTAGGCAATTTCGACCATTGTTTCGTAACGGTATGTGAGAATGACATTTGTGTACAGGGTGTAAAAAAATTAATGGTCATGGCTTTAATTGGTTGTTCTACACCTCTGGATCGATGGAGATTTGCAAAAAAAACGGCCGCATAATTCGGGAAAGGGTAGCAAATTTTTTTTATTGGCTCATTGGATTCGTCTTGTTACGTAGGCAAAATGTCTGAGAGGAACCATGGGTCAGAAACGAACCGTTCTCTCACAAATTAACTTTTAATTGGGCCTTCCGATTAAAATTTCGCCGATAGTTAAAGCAGAGGCGACGTAAACGAAGCTAGAAAATAGGGCACTGTGTCACCGAACCAGAAGAGAAGTGTAAGTGTTTATACTCTTCTTCCCGGGTGGGCCCTTGAGTGAACCCGCCACCGAACGCAGGTCATTGACATTTTCTAGTCTTTTTCTCTCTCTTCAATTATGTTGCCTCTGTTTCAACTATTGGCGCTAGCAGGGGTATTTCATGTGTTTCCTTTCGAAAGGGCGGTGACTCGAAGGCTGCCATATGGGCGAAATTTTTATCGGAAGGCCGAATTAGAAAGTTTATTTGTGAGAGAACGGTTCGTTTCTGACCCATGGTTCCTCTCAGGCATTTTACCTACGTAACAAGACGAATACGATGAGCTAATAAAAAAAATTTGCTACCCTTTCCCGAATTTTGCGGCCGGTTTTTTTCACAAATCTCCATCGATCCAGAGGTGTAGAACAATCCCTTAAAGCCATGACCATTAATTTTTTTACACCCTGTACATGTATTGTTATCTCCACTTATTTAGGATATATTTTTTATTTTTTCAAACGATCTTTTATGACCCCCTTAATCTCCTCTAACAATTAACATGTAATTTAAGATCCGTTCCGAAATGTATATAGACTTTTAACTTAGAGTACTATTTATTACACTTTTGCAACTTTGAGTGTTCAACGTTGAAGGTATAAACAATTGTAAATTGCGAAGAGTTAGTGTAGACAAAGGATGATATTTACTCGTTTTTTTTGTTTCCTTCCTGATGGACGGATACGACTTCTAGCTTTAGTTACATTCTCGCGCACGCATTTTAATTTCTCAGCCGAAAATAAAATTTGTGTTGCAACTTTTTTTTGTACTCTCCCTAAGAATGATGCCTGGCCCATTGCCTCCTGCTATTTACTAGGTTTCTCCCTGAACGTATAGTTTCTAGAATAAATCGGAAAACATTCATAAAAATCGGGACATTTTGTGCATTGTTCTGCTTTGAACAGTTTTTAAATGTATTTAAATCTTTATAACATTAAAGTCATATGTATCCTTGTATTCGGAGTAGTTTACAGAATCATTTTGCACAGAACAAATGTAAATAACTATTACGGTTAAAACACGAAAAATTTGCATAGATCAGTTTATTTTACATGTTTTACGTAGAAATGTTAAATAATTATTAAAATATACTATTATTAACACTAAGAATAAGATTATAATAAGATTATGTTTTGTATCAAAACTATGGACAAAACTATTTTTTGAAAGAAATTATGGTTTTCGTTACTTTTACTAACTTTTTTTTATTAATAAACAACATAATATTATATTTAGCGTTAATGATAATGTATATTGCAATAGTAATTTAACATTTATACATAAAATAAGAAACTCTCAACTTTAAAAATTTGTTGTGTTTTAACCGTAAGACTTATTTTAATTTTTTTAACGAAAAATGATTCTGTAAACTCCCCCAATTGCAACGATGCATATTATTTGTATCTTATAAAGATTTAAATATGTTCCAATGGAGCAACGCTTTATTGCTCAACATATTTAATGTTCCAAGCGGAGCAACGCCCAAAATGCCGCAATCTTCGTGAATATTTTCCTATTTACTCTAAAAATTAAACGCCCAGGAAAAAATGTAATAGCAAGAGGCGATAGGGCAGATATACATCTTGGGGAAACCATAAAAAAAGTAGCAACACAAATTTTGCTTTCGGTTGAGAAATTAAAATAGTTCCGTGAGACGTTTGTTTCCGTCCGCTTACAATATCCAAAAAGGTTCCCAAACTAAACTGAAATTCCTTGCACGCGCTGAATAAAACAATAAAGAAGTAACGGATGTTATCATTTCTCTGCAATGGCATTTCGGATTTTCAATTGTTCATACCGTTAGCATTGAATACCCAAAATTGCAAAAGTGTAATAACAGTACACTTTGTCAAAATTTATTGTTAGTGACTTTCCGAAAGGGAGCCATAATGCCGAGTACGCGCGGAATAAAACAATAAAAAAGTGAGAGATGTCATCATTTGTTGGAAGCGGCTCTTTGCATTTTCAATTGTTTATACTTTTAGCTTTGAACACACAAAATTGCAAAAGTGTAATAAATAGTAATCGATGTTAAAAGTCTAAATACATTTCGGAACGGAACTTAAATTACATGTTAATTGTTAAAGCGGATTAAAATGATAATAAAAGGTCGTTTAAAAAAATAACAAATTGTAAATGTATCCCAAATAAGTGGAGATAACAATGCATATAAACAAATTCAATTCTAACCTTTCGATACAAAACAATTGTCGAAAATGTCTAGGGCATGATACGAGCGTGCAAAAGCAATCTACGGAAAGTAAAACTTTGGGGCCTGTTAATTACTTATTGTCGATTATTTTTTCAAATGATTTTTACATTTTCTGTTTCTATGGATATTCTACTATCGATTTCTAATAAAATTTTATACGTTTGGACCATTAGGGAAATTGAATTTTGTCCAGCTAGATCGACCAAATTACAAAATGTGCGTCATTAACCCTTTGACTACGGCAGACTTTGACACGCACCGGCTGTACCGTACAGTAGAAATTCAGTCGCGACGTACACCGAGAACAGCGAAGTTCTTCGTTACGCATGCATTTCTGACGAAGGATAGTAAAATATTCCAAATACTGAATTCTATTACTTTAAATAAATATTATTTACTTATTAATATTCTGCTTTAAATTGTTAGGGTACATACTAGAAAGTGAACATTAACTTTAAGCTTTTCTCACAATATTTAATAATCCGGATGCCTATTGGCGCCAACAGTACCAGCGGAGCAAAGTAAGTCAAGCGCCCATTGGCGCCTACAGTACCAAGAAGCCAACATGTTTCAGACGCCAATAGGCGTCAACAGTAGTCAAAGGGGTAAGAGACTTCATGCGATCATAGTAACATAATTTATTCTTATATTTTATAATAAATGCCTAATACCGTGTGAAGAAAATGAATGAAAATTATAGTTTCTCCTGAGCTTTTTCTTAATTAAAAAAAACGGACATTATATTCATAAAAATACATAAGTATTGCTTTATACCAATAAAACATAATTAAATTTCAATTTAATTTATAAAATTCGGGTACCACTTAAAACGTCAATGTTGCTATTACATGAAAGAGACATTTTAGAAGAAATGAAGGATCATAAAGAAAAATCGAACGAAATCTTTTTACATTATTACTCAACCTCCAAACATAAGCATTTCCGTCCATTTCAGTGTAGTGGAGTAAATTTAAATGGGAGGTTTATAAGGATCACTGATAGTTACTGAAAAGATTTCCTTATATCTAATACATCCCACGATATATTTTGTGATAAACATACTCAACATATCGAAAGAATATGTCATTTATATTACTGCGGACTTGAATGTCACATTTCCTGTATGATATTGTATCGCCTTATCATTATGACTTATAATTAGCTCTTTTTTAATTTAGTAGTACCCTTTACACCATTCCTACACTTTCGTCAATAGAAATGCAACTATTTCTACATAGTTGTGTCAAAGATAAGCAGATGTTGTATTTCATCTGTACAGATTAACAACACAAATACATTTATCCTGTAGATCTTTTATTGATATCATAGTAGGCATTATTAATTAGAAAAGAAATGTGAACGAGGGTTATAAACATGCCTCTTTGAACTGATATTAACGTAGACTAATAATCACTTAGAAATTAAAACTGAATGCCGGTGCAGGATTAATCTAATATATTAAAAAATTTCAAATAAACATCTTACAATTAGAGTGGAAGAAAACGGAGAAGGGACCATAACATGATTAATTAGGTCACTTACAATCTGTAAAATAGGCGTATAAAATGTAAAAGGAAAATTAGAAATTTGATAAATGTTTCCAAGAAAACAAGGAGGAAAAAATCCCAAATAGTCGTTGACAACTTCGGTAAATGTAGTGTGTGTTTAACAACAACTTCCAATACTGCAGAGTAATTTTGAGATTCATTATAGGTGCAGATGCAGCATTTTTCGTTCATCATTCACGTTATTGTTATTTATGGAGTAGATTTATACAGAAAAAACGCACGTTGTGATACATATTTACATATAATAAATAATTTTTTCTTCCCTTAAGGACATAGTTAGGAGTAATCCAAAATACCACGACATTTTTATTCTTTAAATAAAATTTGATGCTTTCTGAAGAAAGACACGTTTTTTTTTTTACTTCTTATTGCTCCTCCAGGAATTATCAGTATCTAGCATCCACAATTTGTAGTTTTTGTAATTTTTAAATTCACGTTTTTAAGCAGCAATTAATATTTTCGCGGAACGAAGAACTTTTTCGATATTCATGTTTGCCACATTGAATCTGCCATTTTATTTTTGGAAATTTTTACTTCCGATTCATAATCAGCGACACATATAATCCTAACGTGTCAATTTTGAACTAAATGAAAGTACGTTTTGAGGCTTTTGACAAGATTACGACAAAATCGACTACTGTATATCAGTGAAACTCAATTGTTTCTACTAATTTTTAATTGAACCTACACAAATGTTTTAATTTTTTTGTAACTGAACGCAGTCTATTTCGAAACCAAGAAAGCTCTGTTCACTTGCATAAACCTGCTGCATGCTTCAATATACATGTTCCTTATGCTGAGCTACCACTCCCAAAAAAGCCTGTGCTATGACTCACATGCTCACCTGAATATATTCGTTCGGTTCGATATTAACAATGAACGCAGAGTCGTTCTCAGTTGGACAATGTATCTCGATGTCGCCAGTGTGACTCGGTTGACAACTGCATGCGTGTTCAGCTGGACATTGGAACTCAAAAGCATTGCATGTCACGATAATGGCTAGGAATACGGTCCACCATAGGATGATCATCCTGCAGCGCCTTGTACTCGGCTGATCCCAGCTGGAAATGAAAACGCAAACGTTAATCCTCTATGCAAGTGGATTTTTAAAAATTTTTTAATTAAAAATTCAGTTTTTTAATCAGTTAGCTGTGGTGACTTCTTTTAAGAGTATGCACTTAGATGTGTCGTGAAAATCGAGCGATGACGACTCGTGACGAATCATAGAGTTTTCGCTGATAAAATACTGGATCAATAGATAGTTTTATTTGATAATATTAACAATTTCATTACTTATTTTCAATTATTTACGTGATATAAACATATATTACATATTTAATAAACGAAAAAAACGTAAGAAAAATTAAGTACGGTAAAAAAAAAAAATGCAACAATTCGTGAAAAAATTGAAATTCCTATTTATCCGTAATTTCGTAGTGGACATTGAATTGGCAACTTCCAAAAATATGCTATTTTTAAAGAATATTGTTTATACAAATGGAGAGTTTTCATCAATTTCGTCAATTTACAAAATCTTTAGCTATTAATATAAAATATATATACATATATATTTATTCCATCGAAAATATATTTTCGTTTCATTGAATTGGACACTTGACCGCATATGCTATGAGTAGTGTTAATAAAATTGATAGAATTATAAAGTGGTTGTTTTGCTTTTTACGTACCAATGGGGAAAGAAGTCGTAAAAGCAATATAGTCATGTTAAAAAACATTGGACTTTGAAGTGCATCCGGCATATTGCAAAAGGAAACTGTTCGTATCTCTGAAGTTGTAAAAGTATATTTGCATTTGTAAAAGCAAAAGTTTGTTAGGAATTATGTTGATGCGAATAAAAGATTTGTACACTGTCGCGACCATTGCTGTTATCTGGCTGTCTCATCACGATGTTTTTTCTGTGATTCGCGAATGACGGAAGCAAATTGGAAACAGCAATACCGCAAATTAGATAAATGTTATATTTCCTCATCTCGTGATAAGACTTGCAGGTCTCTGAAGTAGACTATTCACGCATATTAAAGAAATATTCCATGAAAGAAACGTTTATCAATTCACATTCGTAACATTGGATACTTCAATTTCAATGGTTGTTAACCATAAGTTCTATGTACAATACTGATTTATAAGCAGGTTGCATGAGAGATGCGATTTAACATTAGAACTACCGACTACCAAAAATGACTGATGCCCATTTTTTCCTAAATATTCTCCAAAAATTCTAAGTTCACAAGAGAGTCGCAAAAATAAATATTCTATGTTCATCACATAAAATATAAATTTCCAAGTCGATCATGTTTTTCACGTCTTAATTACCCTGTTTTCTAAGTACTTATTTAATCGATTTAAATATAATAGATTTAACACCGGTAATTCGAGTGTTAACCAATTCATGCAATCAGCATTATTTACTGATTTTTAAAACTGCATCGTGTTTAACTCCTTTACCTATAATAACGTGTAATACTCGTGACGCGATAAATTGAGTTTAATTTTGAAGTTTTCCAAAAACTATTTAAGGGGTTACATACAGTTAGAATTTTCAAAAAATCGTTTTTTTTATTTCATTTTTTAAATGTACATACATTGAAGTTCACACCCAGAAAATTTCAAGTCAATCCGTCAATTGTTCACGAAATTACACGCATATTTGTAATGACGTGGCACAGCGTTTGAAAGTAGGCGGCCGTAGTGGGAGCGCTAACTTAGAACGCTGGTCCTTTTATTTACCCGCCTATTGTAAATATTATAAATATTTATCAAACTGGCAAATATTAACCCTTTCGCTACTACGGGTGACTATAGTCAATATCGTTCATAACAAAATTATGCATACATTATTATGAACACAAATCAATTTCTCGGAATTCGTTAAGCCGACTTGGAACTGCCGAGAGTCAAACTCAAAAGCAATTACAAGTCGCAGTTTTTTTTTTCTGGGCCACATATTACCATTATTGCTCAACCGACAAAAAACCTCAACACGAGAAATGCCCGATCGGACCAGAGTCATGGTGCAGTTGGCAGCGGCCAGTAGCTGCGAATGAATTATCCACGTTCCATCATAATTATTCGTCATTACGACAAGATGTTGCTGATGCTCTATTTCCGATTTATACAGATCTCAGAAATGAGAAATTATTAGAAAGATGTGTAGGTGGTTTCACCCAAAACAATAACGATAGCTATAATCAACTTATATGGAAAATCTCTCCAAAAATAGTTCCGGCCGGTTCGAAAATTGTAGAAACGGCTGCATACATAGCTGCCAGCATATTTAATGAAGGTACAGCATCACTTTTGTATTATATGAATGCAATTGGGATTCCGCTTTGGCCCAATGCGCATTCATATGCCAAAAGAGAGGATAAACAGCGCGTGAAGATCTCCGACCGCAGAGCACACGAGAGAGAAGAATGGTCCGTAAATAATAGTCCGGGAGGTAGCGTTGCATTTTTCATGGTGATTTCAGGCTGATCAATTTTAGATTTTATTGATAGTTTAGATGAAGATAATAATCGAATAATGATTCAGCAGGCACACCCAAGGTGGACGGGCGGGATAAAAATTTTCGATTATGTAGAAAAAAAAGAATCCAAAAGCGTGTTCAGGTCGCTTAATAATTTGTTGAGTGATTGTTTACATAATAGAAAAAGTTACAAAAATAGTCAGCAGCATAGATAACGGTGGGTTACACGTCAGCAGCCGATATACACCTGATTTTAAAAAAATTGCGTTTGATTCATTTCAGGTCGACTGAAACTAATACACAACACTGTTTTTATCAATTTATTAATAAAAAAAAATGTCAGCAAACTATTCGATGGGGGCAAGATTGTCAGCAGGGGGGTAAAAGCTGCTAACAAGGGAACATCCCGAGGTGTAACTCACCGATTTTGATGAAATTTTAGTATGATATAGTCCTCGCAAAAATATTCGACACGTATTTTTTTTTATCGGCAATCGTCCACGTTAAAGGGGTGAAAACCACCCTCAAAGTTGGCACCCTGAAACTTAATTATTGAATATCTGGAAAACTATTAGAGATACGAAAATTTCGTAAAGAGAGAAAATTAACGTATTTCGACCACAAATCTGATGATATAAATATATTTTTTTTAAACTCGTTTGTTTAAATAATATGCTTAAAAATACAACTTTTTTAATGATTTTGCAAGTCAAATTTCAATAAATTTTCTTGAATATTTTTGTGGGAATATCATATACCGAAACACAAAATACGGATAAAATGGAAATTTGAAATTTTTTTTGTAAAAAAAGTTATTGCATTTTTAATTTTTTCTCTTACGTTCTTGTTAAGTTATGCCTTCGTATATACATGTATGACTGCTTTAAAAGGCCAGATTTCAAAGATTTAAAAGAGTTATTGCATTTTCAATTCTTACGCTTGTTGCGTATCCTTCTGATTGTAGGATTCTATCGACATACGTTTATTACTCCCACATTTTCCGGCTAAACAACAGGTCAAGTAATTTAATTGTACAAATAGTTTCTGCTATGAAGATACTATCGTTCAAACTTGTGAAAGTGGAATTTGACTTCGGTCGCATATACAAATATATTCCATTTCACGCAACAAGCGTAAGAATTGAAAATGCAATAACTCTTTTTGTAACACAAATATGAAACTTCTAATTGATCCGTATTTTTTGTTTGACTATATAGTGTATACAAACTATTATTTAAGAAAATTGAAAGAATTTTAACTGAAAATATTATGAAAAAAAAAGTATTTTTTAACATATTGTTTAAACAAACGGGTTTTTTAAAAAAATGTTTATAGCATTGGATTCGTGATTGAAATACGTTAATTTTCACTCCTTAGGAAATTTTCGTATCTCTAATAGTTTCCGAGATATTCGATAAAACAGTTTTTATAATCCGGACTTTGGGGGTGGTTTTCACCCCTTTAACGTGGACGATTGCCGATAAATGAAAGTAGATATTAAATATTTCCACGAAAGGCACCTTATACTATAGTTTCATAAGAATTGGTGAGTTACACCTCGGGATAGTCATTTATGATATCAATGTGAATCCGCCGACAGGCCAAATAAATAAATTAATTCTCGGGAGGTGTGCGTTATATATTTACTATTTTCTAACGTTATATGCTTGAATTGATTACAGGGATGCTTTAGAATGCTCGTGGTGTAAGAAAATATTGGTTATAAGAATAACAATGAATACCATTATTACAATAATTGTTACAAATTATTAATTAATCAATGAAATTTTTTTAATTTATATAAAGACGATATGTGTGTCTGGCAATGAAATCTGGCCTTTTAAAGCAGTCATACATGTATATACGAAGGCATAACTTAACAAGAACGTAAGAGAAAAAATTAAAAATGCAATAACTTTTTTTACAAAAAAAATTTCAAATTTCCATTTTATCCGTGTTTTGTGTTTCGGTATATGATATTCCCAGAAAAATATTCAAGAAAATTTATTGAAATTTGACTTGCAAAATCATTAAAAAAGTTGTATTTTTAAGCATATTATTTAAACAAACGAGTTTAAAAAAAATATATTTATATCATCAGATTTGTGGTCGAAATACGTTAATTTTCTCTCTTTATGAAATTTTCGTATCTCTAATAGTTTTCCAGATATTCAATAAATAAGTTTCAGGGTGCCAACTTTGAGGGTGGTTTTCACCCCTTTAACGTGGACGATTGCCGATAAAAAAAAATACGTGTCGAATATTTTTGCGAGGACTATATCATACTAAAATTTCATAAAAATCGGTGAGTTACACCTCGGGATGTTCCCTTGTAAGTAGCCATTCAATCTCAGTAAAAGGTAATCAAATGTAATAATTGGCTGACAATTATTCCACCCTCAAATATTCTGCTGACCCTTTTTTTTTATATAATACATTGTTTAAACTAACTGTGTTATTAATTTGGAATGGCCTGAATTTGATTTTGTTAGTAAAATCATCATTTATATCCCCTCTGTCTTATAGCATATAGGATTTAAATGATTTTCGCGAGCTGACTGACAATTATTCCACCCTCAAATATTCTGCTGATCCTTTTTTTATTTAATACATTGTTTAAACTAACTCTATTATTAATTTTAAATTACTTTTATTTAAGTTAATACTTTTATTAACCTCTGTTCTAACGGTATAGGTAAGGGCTCAGGTAGTTTATGTAGAAATGTACAGGTAAGAAATGCAAGAATTTGTCAATAGCTAAGTAACATAAATTTGAATGAAAACGACAAAAAATTTTTTTTCGTTCACATTTCAGAGATGGCTGCATAACCATGAAAAAATAAACTATGATTTTGATGATTGACTTAATTAAAAGTAATTCGAAATTAATAACAGAGTTAGTTTAAACAATGTATTAAATAAAAAAAGGGGGTCAGCAGAATATTTGAGGGTGGAATAATAGTCAGTCAGCTCGCGAAAATCATTTAAATCCTATATGCTATAAGACAGAGGGGATATAAATGATGATTTTACTAACAAAATCAAATTCAGGCCATTCCAAATTAATAACACAGTTAGTTTAAACAATGTATTATATAAAAAAAAGGGTCAGCAGAATATTTGAGGGTGGAATAATTGTCAGCCAATTATTACATTTGATTGCCTTTTACTGAGATTGAATGGCTACTTAGCAGCTTTTACCCCCCTGCTGACAATCTTACCCCCATCGAATAGTTTGCTGACATTTTTTTTTATTAATAAATTGATAAAAAGAGTGTTGTGTATTAGTTTCAGTCGACCTGAAATGAATCAAACGCAATTTTTTTTAAATCAGGTGTATATCGGCTGCTGACGTGTAACCCACCGTTATCTATGCTGCTGACTATTTTTGTAACTTTTTCTATTATGTAAACAATCACTCAACAAATTATTAAGCGACCTGAACACGCTTTTGGATTCTTTTTTTTCTACATAATCGAAAATTTTTATCCCGCCCGTCCACCCTCTTTGAGCATGCTGACTTTCGTAACACTATATGAGTGCTAATAAACATTTGATATCTATATGAATTAATCCACCTGAAATGATTGTGTGATTTGCAACGCTACCTCCCGGACTATAACACCAACTCGAGTTATTAGAAGCTGCCGAAGGGGCGGGGGTGTATTATATGGCCCTGGAATAGACAACTCGATGTAAGTTAAAAATTTTTTTTACCCAATGTAAAGTGATTTGAAACTTTAAACGCGTTTTTCTCGAAACTGTGTTTTTAAAGTCGGTGACCAAGATTGCTCGGAAACGGCTAAACCGATCAGTCTCAAATTTTAACACAAGTTTCTTAAGTATATTTTTTAGTAATTAATCGAAGCTTTTTCCTCACCGATAAATATTTCTTTTTTTATAAACAATTTAAGGTCACAATTTTGGCCAAATACCGATTTTTTCCTTCTAGAAGCCGCCATTTTGAAACCAAAAGTTATTTTGCTTATTCCTTCGATTAATTACTAGATTGCACATTTCTTTAACGAAATCCATTTGGTTTTTTCATTTCGGATGATCCAGTCCATAGATATCGTGGTCACCACAAGGCGCCATTTTTGAGATCAGCTATAGCAGCTTTAAAAATGATTATTTTTACTAAAAAAAAATTGTGAAAATACAGTTAAAAGTTACCATAATATGTATACAAATTTTTACATTAACAAATTTAAAAGTCTTCCAAGGAAAATTTCTTGAAAAATCGCTTTCTTCGGCCTCCTAACTGTATGTAACCCCTTAATAGAAAATATCAGTCTATTACGACACAGTCAAATTACTTCTATGCTACTGTTGACACATGACAGTCAATCTTTTGCAACGATACGCCTAAAAAATCGGTGGCCTCGCGAAGCGGTCATCGGGGCTGCAGCGCGTACCGTTAGGCGCGACCTGGCTGGTCATTGTTCGGCAGGATGACCGAAAATTCGGAAATCGGCAGGCCCATATGGTTGCCAGACTTGAGTCATAAACCTAGGCGACTGAAAATATTAATTAAATTTGGAGTTTGCACCTTTCCTTGGAACCGAACCACCGGTTCTTGGAATCCTGTCGCCTACAGTGACCAGCCAATCACAAAATTCGAATTCAGTGATCGACGTCACTTCCGTTCTATCTGCCAATCAGAAAATCGTATTCTGAGAAGTACCGAGCCCTTCAATCGGAAATTTTCTAACTTTGCATACCACCCCTTCTCATTGGAGGGCGATTCGGACTTTGGCGGATAGAACGGAATTAGAACTGCAATCACCACCAAACGAACACGAACTGTTTTCTAACAATCAATCGGCTCATTATAATATCATCCTTGACTGAGGAACTTGTAAAATCACATCGTACATAACCATCTCGACCAAGAGATATACATATATTAAATTTTATAAAGTTCAGCATTAACGAGTGTTGCGTTAGTCGGGAGACCCAAAATAATTAGGTTGCGGCACTTTAATTAGTTCCGCGCCAACACGTCAACATTCGAGACCAATCGAACGAGACGTGCACTTCAACAGCTACTAATATTGTGGTCAATGAGATACATATTAGAAATCAAAGAAAAATTTTTATTTCAGGAATTGATAATTCTGAGTTATTGCGCACAGTCAAAATTGAAACCATAGGGCAAGGGGTTAATATTGCTAATTGTATGTACAGATAGAAACCAATCAAAACATGGTTACAAAGAATTACTTGCTGCTAAATGTATCATCGAGGAAAGAGAAATTTATAATCAGTTCATAGATTAGTAGCTTTTCTCTTTTTCTTATTTATTTTCAACAACTGTTGTGCAGAATGCAACAAAAAGTTGTGATGCAGTTCCTACAATTTTCTACATTTTATTAGAGTCTGTACGACATTATGAACTTATTCTCTTCCGCATGATTTGCATTTTACAGTACCCGTTCTGATGCGGATGTTCAATTTGTATTA
Source organism: Cerceris rybyensis (assembly GCA_910591515.1). Lineage (NCBI taxonomy): Eukaryota > Metazoa > Arthropoda > Insecta > Hymenoptera > Crabronidae > Cerceris > Cerceris rybyensis. The sequence continues at coordinate 1,966,383 of OU342789.1, forward strand.
TTATTTATTCCCAGTCACTCAACTTCTTAACTGCTTATTACGACTTAATGCTGTGATCTTCCTTACAATAAGTCACTTTCAACATCTATAAACCATTTTTACTTTTACTATATTAGCTGTATATTTTATTTTATTTAATTCTTTTATATTATTCATACTTTAGAGTTAATATAACTGTTAGTGAAGAAATATCAAACAAATCTTTAACGACTGTCATCACTGACCTATGCTGTGATCTGGTGATAAAAAATATTCTATGAAAAGTGTGAGTACTGTAATCGTTCGTATTGAAGCAGAATATCAAAATTAAAAGATTAAGATTATTTTAAAATAAACAGTTGAAAATCGTACATTTTGCGAGCCATATTTTACAATTAAATATTCTACCGTCTCTGTTCGCGAAATATTTCTGATAAAAAAGTTTCAAAGTTTTTGTGCTTACATAGTTTAATTTTTCGAGCTTAGCGAAATTTGATTTTCATTTATGATTACATTGCATCAACAAATAAGTTGCCAAATGTTAATATCCCTTGAGATGATCAACTCATATTATACAGAATACGTATTAATTGAAATTCACATATCAAGCTTATATTAATAATTTCTGAGTTGATGTTGAACAGAGAATGTAGAAAAACACGATAACAAGATGCAGTATTATCATCAAAATGACATCTAAATCAGCAGTTCCTTAGTCGAATGTAATTGACGAATTTATCGCACAAGCTTGCCAGTCAAAAATATCGTCAGATAAGTGAATCATACAAGTGAATGCTCAGTTGGCAACGTTCAAGCTCTGCTTGGTTATTGATTGACAACTCTTTCCAGTCTGAATTATTTTGCCAATTTTATAATGAGTTAAATGAAATTAATTTCTGAATGTTTTTTTTATTGTTGATAGATATTTAAATGATAGTACACAATCATTATGAAATTGGAAATTCGACATTGAACCGTTAAAAAATAAAATATAGTGAAAAGTTTTGTCGAATATAGCTCTACATAGGATTGCAAAGGGTTAAACTGAGAAAACAGCTAAGCTATAGAAATATACAAGAGTACGATCAAAATAAGTACTCGACTACCAAGTATAATAGTCCACGTTCTTAAAGTTGAATAATTGAGAACTATGTTGCACAAACTAAAAACATAAAAGATCTGAAAGTACACAACTCTGACAAAATGACCGCTCAATTAGTAACATGCAAAGTGAATCTAATTGAAAAAAGTATTACGGAAGACTGAAAGAAAAGAATGTTGAAAGATCATGCTTGTCACGTCTCTGCGCCTTTGCAGTTGTATTTTCTGTGTGTGTCACAATGTCGAACATAGATTCAGGCTAATGACCCGTAAGTCTGTTTATTCAAAAGGAGACACGCCTCGTTGTACCTTTCATTGCGCGATACCTATTGTATACGGGTACATATGTTAACGTGTTTTCGTAAATTATTGAGAAAGGAACTTCAAACGTTAGCACATATAAATGCGATACTTTATAATGTGATGGTTTTTATTGTGGATAATGAAATATAACGGTTGTTTTGGAAACATTTATGTTATTCGAGTAGCAAGAACTTTAGTTTTTAAACTATCTTTTATTATATAAAACAGTTTTTACTGTCTCTAATATCTCTATGTTAGACATTTGAAAATTTGGTTTCTTTGTTATAATTTTTACAATTCCAATAAAACAATTTTTGCTTGGAAATGAATTTTCATAGAAATTTTCATCTTGCCTATTCGATATTCTTGAAACGCCTGAAATATTGGCATTGTTTCGACGAATCCATGAATCTATCATCTGCTTGATTAAAGCAATTAAACTACACTTACCAGGAATTTAACTTGAAACGAACATGACGTTTCTGTTAAAGAATTATCTACTGATTTTACAATATCAGTTCCATTTACACATATTTGCAAACTTTTAAATGACAGCAGCGTTGAAAATTAACAAATTGAATATGATTTGGATATTTCTGAAATACAATTCTTTCTATATTTAGGTAATATAAAAATTGCCACTTGTAATGTGTTTCTTATGAAAGTGCTTATCCGAATAGCAACTTATGTATTAGTTACATACAACATATGTATGTGATAGTTACACCGTATGTACTACTGTTATAACTTTATGATATACGCTCCAAATACTTGAGTGATATCAATGTGTTAGAAATGCTGTAGCAAAACCATTTAATGTCGGTAACTATGCGACACCCAAACGATATAAAAATGATACCGCAACTAAGGCGGTATCAACAAGATAAATACCAATAAGAAGAGGCCTTACAATATTATAATATATCACTCGATTATTCTATTATAATTAGGTATAATTCGAAATTAAAGTAATTAAATCAAAGCTTTTAAATACCTTCAAATTAATAAATTGTGAAGTTTGTACCTTTGCAAATTAAATATCTGGGAATACAGTTAGAACTGTATACGAGTAATAGAAATAGCATTGCTCTATACTCCTACAACGACATCGTGCATGAAAAGAAACTAGCTAATTTCATAAAAAAATTTCAATCCCTTGGATTCTTCAAGAACAAGAAAGTAATTGTTTTAAGATAACAAAAATTGGACATGCTACTAGATGAAGTATCTTAGCAAACTACAAGACTCTTTAACCGTGACCCCTCAAAGACAAGATTGCCGATCTACATTCCGATTTACTGTACCAACTTGCGTAATGTGATTAGATAAGGAGAGCGACGCAAAGTACAAGGATTATGGTTAAATTCTCGAGATTATGAGGGGTATGGCCAATTCAAAGCGTACGTTTATCGTTAGTCACGTTTTTGTAGGCATTTGTATATCAGAATTTTGTGTTATGAATTGCCAAAACTTTCCAGGGTAACAGTAGATGTTCTCCTTGTAACACTATTAATTGTTTATTTATGACAGATAACGCGCTTGAAAAATATTTAACTGTGTGTGTGTAATCATAGACGTACATTTTCATGACAAATATACCATGTACTTACATGTGATTTTCTGCTACACCTTAAATTTAATGATTCAACTTCATAATATTGTTACAGATAACTTTTGGTATTTACCTACAGTAAATCATGACGGAAATGTTCCAATATACTTTCATTTGATTTTTCCGATGATTATTTTAACAAAAATAGTGTAACGTTTCGTCTGTTTAAGTATTTTAATAACGCGAAATTACCCGAAGATGTGAATATCACTTTTGTTCAAATCTATTACTGCTTAAAAATATGGATTTTCTTTTTCGACAAATATTTTTTGCTTAATTTCTTTAACCTTTATTTAACGCCTTTAAGTGACATGATATCAAATGAGGTATATTTTAAATAGTGAGAAATGAAAAATTATATATAGGTATTATATGCTCTAAAAAGTAGAATTGAAGAAAACCGCGTCCGTAGTGACATTTAATACGTTTTCTGCTGTGAGGATCACCGACGATCGGAGCTATTGAATTCAAAGAAATTTTATATGACCTTTCAATTGCATAATTTTCGATTCTTCTAACACATTCAATATTTAACTATTGACGTTAAGAAGGTAAAGTTCTACTGAATATGTACCTAACTATTTATGTCTTTCAAGTTTTTGCTTTGTGAACATGTGATTTGAATAGAAAAAGTTTCACTTCAATAGAAGTGACGAAACTAGCGAAATACAGTTGGTATTCAACGTATTGATAAAGTTTAAATTTTTGCGATATATCTTTAGTTTTGGTTACTATAACCTTCGCTGAATGGACAATTGAACTCTTTAGTCTGCATTACTATACGACGCGATTGCTACTGAACCGGAGAAAGAACAACTCTGTTACATCTTCCTATCCATGTTAATCCCGTTTCACAGAAAGAACACGTTACACATTGAGGACGGGTGACGAGATATCGCGTTTATTGCAAGCCGAACGTTGTGGCCGGGTATCGAGATAACTCGTTTATATGTTTTTGCGATTCAATCGATGATGACAATTTGAAGAAAATATTTCAAATACAACGAATTATATATATACACATCTACCGACCCTATAGACTGTCTGGCAATATAAAATAGCATATGCTTGAACCAATAATTAAAGGCAAAAAGAAGTTGCCAACACAAAAATGTAGAGTTTGTTGGACCAATGGAAAAAGGAACGAAAGCAGATATTGTTGCAGTTGCAAATTGTGACGAACATAATTGCACAAAAGACAATGCTTCACCAGATAACATACTCTAAAGCATCATTCAAGTTTGTAAAGCAAATAATAGTTAAAATTTTAACAAGGCTACGTAATAAACAGATGTATAAAAAAGGTATAGTAATGTTTAAGAATATTTTATATGAATATAATACCAATGTGAATTAAAAAATTGCATAAATGTATGGTATAAAGTGTTTCTGGAGCGCCCAAAAATGTGCGGGTATTGGAAGCGCGCTAAGTGACCAGAGTGTCATCCTCAATGTGTTAAGAAATTATTTCACAATGTAATTTTGCACGAACATTTGTTTTGACATTTTCGTACAAGAGTAGGAAAATACAAAATTATGTTGTAAATTGTACAACAATGATATATAGAACTTTGTGAGCGGCTAGCGAGCAATAGTTCTAAAGAGTCTGCACCAAAATCGCTATAGTCACCTATAACTAACGAGCTATTTATGACTATAATAGTTATTGTACACATAGAGTCTGCTCTTAGGCAATTTTAGGTGTTGTTCCTTCACGAGCAATCTAATGATACCTATAGTAATTATTGTACAGGTAGTGTCTATCCTTAGGCAATTTTAGACGTAATGTCGATTACAGAACGACTACAATCGTTCGTTAGTGCTGAAGAATTATTGTTCTTCTCATCTCTTCGAGGTAAAATGTACGAAGTAAAAGAAAAACAAATCAAAACCAGAAAAACCACATAGTATTGAAATCAAAGGAACAAATATTTGATTTTTGCTCGCAATAGTACCAGGCTTTTTCTCTTTTCTTAGTGATTTTTTTTTGGTTTTACTGTCATAAAAACTACATGAGTATATACATTATAATGCGAAATGCAATAATTGGAGAACTGGTTTGAAGATTTACGTCAACGAAAACCTGTTGGCATTCGTATATATCGCTAAAAAGGGACGAGACCGACCGTGTTCATATCTTTTCTTTTATTTGAACGAACAAAAATATACGTGGTATTTAACGTATTTTTATGGGCAACAGGATTCGTGTGGTTTTCACGTCTTCGTCAGTTTTTACGTATTTTTCAGACATGATATACTGATGATTCGTTCGACAGTTCATTACGTTTTCCCTAGCATCAAAGATACCAAAATTATTTGTCACGTAGCTATTTGTTCGTTGACTCGACTGCTTCACAATTTATGATTCAACACAGACAACGATTCTTCAAACAAATTTAACGAAAAGTGAAGACATTATTTTGGAAAAACTTATATATTCAAAAAGACAATAACTTATTTTTGCAAAGAGGATTTATTAATTGGAGATACCTATTATAATAAGAGATACGCTTCGGCAGAATTGTACATTCGTAGATTATAAATTGTTTCAAATATTGTTTGTTACATTCTATACGATAATGTTCCGTTTCCGTAAAGTTTCCACAGCATTTTACGCTCTTAAACGTTTAATGTAAAAATTGAAAATAATATTTAACGTATCCAAACTTCTTTTAAGTAAGATCTACTTACTCTAAAATTAAAAGTGGCACTATAATTTTTTCATAAGTTTATTAAAGTCGAAGTACTTCACGTTAAAAGCTTTCGGTCGGATATGGGCTACAAAGTACGTTCTGACAATCTTTCTTAATAAAAAGAATCATTTCAATTCTACCTTGCTTTTGAATACACATTGTGAAGTGCACATTTATACATCAAGAAAAGTAAGAGAGTTAATTGCAAGAGTGAGCAGATCCTTGAGAGAATTAATAGGGGGCAAATTTAATACGGTAATAAGAAATATTGCTTATTTGCGCCTCCAACATTATTTCTGTTGTTCTAATTAGGAATTCTGCAATGTTTCTCATTAAATTCAAAAATCTCCAAAGTCATTTGAAGGTCGCATCAGGCAAAACGTTTAAATGTGTTTCTTCATCCACCATAAAGAGCAATAGAAAAAAATACATATCTACATAAAAAGAGCTAGCGATCTTCGGAAAAACGTTTACAGATTGATAATTTATGTATTGATTATATATCAATAAGTAAATGACGAAAGTAATGTCACTGGCTACCTCATCCTATTATTGTACTAATAACTGGTCTGGCTCTGGCCATGACAGTCAGTTTTAAAATATTTTACTTACATGCTGTAATACTTCTAATAGTTTGAATTTTGATCATGTAAAAATGGTTTTATTAGAAAGAGATGCTTTCCTGGGGTTACATTTTATTAAACGTTACATAATTATCGTCAAATGTTAGAAAACAAAAAATTCCAAAAACACGTATTTACTAATTTTGTCTATACTTTACACATATAAATTTATACGAGAAGAGAACAACATTTAGTACGAAAAATTAACGAAAAGTTAACAAAAATTTTGAAACTTTACTATATTGGTTAAAAAAATAATTTTTCTCGATTATTGTATACTTATGTCGATGAATTCGAAATTTCGCGACGAACAAATTGAAAAAAATTTTTGCCTACGCCCTTTAATTGCGGAGATATCTCGAAAAAAAACATTTTCGACCCCAAAGTTTGAGGGCCATTATCGCACCCCTTCAATGTGGACGATAGCAGATATAAGAAACTCGTGTCAAATATTTCTTCGAGAACTATCTACCACATAATTCTCATCAAAATCGGCGTGTACGGGTTTGGTATGGTCCTTCGTTAGTAACATTTATTTAATATTCTTATCTTGTATATCAGCATGCACAAGACTGATCACTGGTAATATAACTGTTGGTCTCGTTTTCTCTTCGCTGTTGATAAAAAAGGAAAATGCGCATTTGTGTTAATACTTTCTACATTTTTTAAATATGACTGACATTGCAATTTAGACATGCATTATCCTTTCTATTTTTCCCCTTTTCTATTGTCACTGATATAGGCAAGAAAAATAAACTTTATTTGCTTCTTAGTGGAAAAAGAAACAATATTAATGTCGTTTGAAGTACATATCAAATAAATCATTTACAATCACATCGTTATCGAAAACAGTATTGGAAAAAATAATTAAGGATGCAGAGAGTTAACTTTGCCTTCTCTGCAGCTGTGCCAAGTTTCAGCAGAATTGTGTAGAAACATTTCACAAACATCTCTTATAATTCGCTGCTATTTCGTGTTATGTTCAAAAGGAATATAAATATACAATTCAAGGATAAATATTTCAAAATGCTCGCTCGCATTCTATCTATTGATATTTCAAATTTGACATATCGTTTTTCACATATATCTAACCAAATCTTTACATTCAAAAATCTCTTGACATTGTAATTATTTTTTCTGGAATCCAAAAGAAACGGGATGCTGGGAAACCACAATAAAATAACAAAACGTTCGTTTCGCACAGTGCTTCCATTTGTTCTTCTGACATTGAGCACTGCGTTGATTCAATCGCGATCATCGTAGGTTACAACTGTTACGTTCACAGGTAGACGCAGCGTCGATTTTGAGAGACCAAGGACACTTTGCATTCTCTTTCCACGTACACATGTCAGTTAACGTTATGCGCATGCGCATGTAACTTGACGGGAAACACTTTTAATTCTACCTCTTTATAGTAACCATAGAAAAGAAAATTAACACGTACAAGTCGACGTGAGCCAGCAGTGGTTCGCAAGCTGTACTTTTGCCTGGTAACATGAACCATTGGTGATCCACAGAATTTACGTGTATGGAAAATTTTATGCGACTAAGTCACATTTTATAACATTACACATCTACTGCTTATGACAAGCTAAGCGTGAATAAATACAAAGAAGCAACTGCTGCTTTATAAGCAATATAGATTATGTACAATATATATATATATATTTCATAATTACGAGTCGATCTATCGTGTGGAATTTGAAAAAATGCGCCGCACAGTGCATAATTTCGCCGTTCTAGCTGGACAAAACCATTTTTTAAAAGAAATTATGGTTTTCGTTACTTTTAATGACTTTTCTACTAGTAAACGACATAATGTTATACTTAGCATCAATAATAATATATATTTCAATAATTATTTAACATTTATACGTAAAATAAGAAACTTTCAACTTTAAAAATTTTGCATATTTTCATCGCAAGGCTTTTTTTTCTGTAAAGGGATTCTGTAAACTCCATCAATTCCAACGAAGCATATCATTTTAATGTTGTAAAGATTTAAATATATATGTAAACATTGTTCATAGCGGAACAACGTCGAAAATGCCGCAATCTTCATGAATATTTTCCGATTTACTCTAAAAATTAAACGTCCAGGAAGAAATCTAATAGCAGGAGGCGATAGGGCTGACATTTTTCTTAGGGAAAGCAAAAAAAATTGTAATATAAATTTTATTCTCAGTTGAAAAATTGAAAAACTTCCGCAAGGTATTTTTCTTGGGTCTTGCGAGCGAACGAAACTATTTAGTTGTAAGTACCGTGCGGCTCCACAGCCGTGTCACCTAGGAGGTAAGCCTGTTTTGGCAGAGCCTGATTCGCCAGGCGTCAAGCGTCATGCCTCTTGTCACATGTACACGAAGGCACTTGACGTTCTACCTCGCGATTCGTTAAAAGAGCTACACATACAAATCGAACTAAAAGACGAAAAGAGAGAACGCTGCAGATCGAAGCAAGGGAGACAACGCGATTTGGGTGGCGACAGTGAGGACATCGGCGTAGGCACCAGATTTCTAACATCTCTATAGTGAAAACAGAATAAACTCCGGCAGAATTACCCCCACCACATGGGGAGATTCTCCTTGATGAAACGAAGCGCGCGACGAGACAACAATGTAATACAATGTCTCGCTCCTCCAGACAAACTAATAAGAATATTTGAATGCTACGACTTTGTCGGGTGCTTCCTTTAAGAGGCTGAGCGAGTGGACTCCAAGAAACAAAATGGTACGAATAGGCGGTTGAAAACGAGAAGCTCCGCCGTCCAGGTGACACGGCTGTGGAGCCGCACGGTACCTAAATTCCTCGCGGGAATCCGCGCGGAATAAGATAATAAGTAACAGATGTCATCATTTGTCTTCAATAACCCTTTACATTTTCAATTGTTCATACCTTTAGCTTTAAACACCCAAAATTGCAAAAGTGTAATAAATAGTAATCTATGTTAAAAGTCTACATACATTTCGAAACGGAACTCAAATTACATGTTAATTGTTAGAAGAGGTTAAAAGGGTAATAAAAGATCGTTTGAAAAAATAAAAAATTGTAAACATATCCCAAATAAGTGGAGATAACAATACACATACACAAAGTCCATTCTGCCCTTTCGTTACAAAACAATTGTCGAAAATATCTAGGGCATGACACGAGTGTGTAAAAGCATTCTGCGGAAAGTATAACTTTGAGAACTGTTAATTAACTATTACAGATTATTTTTTTTTTCAAATAATTTTCACATTTTCTGTTTATATGGACATTCTATTATCGATTTCCAATAAAATTTTATACATCTGGACCATTAAAAAAAATGACTTTGTTCAGCTAGAACGGCGAAATTACACACTGTGCGCTGGGTTGAACGTGTTGCGCTAGTAAGAAAGTGTAGAAATTAATGACAAAATGATACATTACAACATTGAAAATCTTTTGAATTATCATTGTTCCTGTAATTCATTATATAAGATAAGAGAATTTCATACATTATTAATTATTCATTAATATATTTCATAACATTATTAAGTTATAAAAAATTTGTAGGGGACGAGGAGTGCGACATTGAGTAATGGTAGAATTGCAAGTTTACTGAAAGTTACTGTGTTCTGTGTTCAATTTACAATTTAATTTCACAAGAAATACTGGAACGTGGTCATTGATAATAGTCGTGTTACGAGAACAATAGGGTAAATCCATTTTCTCATATAAAATTTGAATTATCGTAATATTTAGTTCTAATAAGATATCAATTTTGTGATTAAGGATAGCAGTCGGACCTAAATATTTGAAATATTTTAAAAATTAAAAATTTATGCCATTCGTGTTATCAGTAGCATTCTCTCTATATATGTGAAATTTTATCGATCGTAATTAATATTTTACACTCGTTACAAAGTACAGGTAACCCTCCTTTAACACGGTAGATAAGTTCCTAAAAAATGCCGTGTTGTGTGAAACCGTGTTGTATGAAACTCAGAGCAAGTACAAAAAGAGGAGTTACGTTCCGAAAACTTATTAAAACCAAATATTTTTTTTTTAAATTCTACACAAACAACATCATTTTTATTAAAAATATTAATGTGTGTACAACACAAAACAAAAAATATTTTATTTTAATGCAACTATAATTTAATAAATTTCTTCATCGTCACTGCTCAGTATAATCAATCGAGAACGTTTTTTTGGTGGAATGAAATCGCTTTCAATTTTCAGAACTTTTTTTCTTCATTTAAAGTTTTTGTATCTTCTTTCCTCTTTAAATAGATCTGTAATTTTACTTTGCTTTTTGGTTCTTACTGGGTCAATGTTAATTTCTCCTTAATATCTTAAAGATGAAAAAGTTATTCTTTGACACACCGTGGCTCGACGCAGACTGCCGGTGAGCAGCGTGAAATACTTTTGTTTCAAGCCACGGAGATGAAATTAAAATAGGTTACGCCACACTGTATCTTTAAGACGGCAAGCCTCGCCGCGGCTATAGAAGTACAGTGTCGTATAAAGGTTTTTGCAATTTTCTTATCATATTACAGCGAAACCGTGTTATAGGATGCCGTGTTGTAGGAGGGTTTCCGCAATTCATAAATTCATAAATCGTGTTATAGCGAAACTGTGTTATAGGATACCGTGTTGTAGGAGGGCTACCTGTATATCAATTTTTCTCAGAGATCGCGATAGGAAGCCTCTTAATCATGTAATATCTATTGACAGAAAAACTAAAATACAAGCAACGATAAAAGACGATTGAGATAAATAAATATAGAGAATGCTTCCTTCTCGGTGTTTCTCGTATCTCTGCAATGTTCTTGTTTTTCATACAGATTCAAATACTATTCATGTTTAATTTTTTAAGTATGTTTAATTTGTCGTCACATACTAATACTAAACTACCAAGCGAATCAAAATGATCGGTTCCTAAGTTTTTATAGATTTTTTAAATTTATAGGAAAACCATGCAGTAGATATTCCATGCATATTATATGAAATATAAATTACTGTATCCATACACTTTTTCGTCTCTTGATTCCTCTTTTTCTAATGCACTTAATTAATTAATTTAAATATGATAGATTTAACGATGGTAGTTCTTGTGTTAGCAAGGCTACGTACGTATTATGTACTAATATTTACATTTTATTTCAATAATCGTACACGTGCAATAACAACAAAATATAGCAATTACATCAATATTGTATCAAACTTTGTGTACACAAATATCAGGTATAGAGTTATATAATATTTAAATAGAAAATGTATTTTAAAAGGTTTTAGTCATTTCTCTTATATTCGTCGTGCAATGCACTTTCGACTCACACAATTTAACACGAGCATTATGTTCGAATCTACTCTCTAATCAACATCCGTGACAACTGAAAAAAGTATTCTCATCGGAGAATTAAATACATATTTCGATAATTATGAATGAAAATTGTAAGAGGAAACTACAAATCATTGTTCTCAGTATTGTAAGTTCTCAGTACTTCTGATCACGCAGAACACTAATGTCGTAGCGAATCGTTAATTTTAGTTCTAAACAATATATGCACATGTATAATGAACTAACGTTAATAATGCTAGTCATTTAACTAATTAGTATTTTAATCTGTATACAATTAACTAATAATATTTGGAAAACAAAACGATTCTTTAGTGTTTTTAAATATACATATAAATTTTTCTCAAATTGAAACAATTATTAATTTCAGTTTTTCCACTGTATTTTCAATTTCAACGAATTCTTTTAGCTTTCAAGAACCAACGAAAGCATTCAGTGATTAAAACATTGCCTTTCGATTATTGTAGACCTGATATCGAACAATTTAGTTACAAACTATTGAATTTTCGAAACAAATCTATACTGTCTTTTTTTAGTGCTGATCGAAGAAAAAATGCTCAACGATTGTCAATAAATTGGGAAACAATTGCTGTAAACTCTGAATTATCGATGACACGTAATTTGTATCCATATGAATGGGTAAATCCCGGATGATACTGATTGTATAAATACAAAAATATGGTTACTACTGTACGAATTGAACATCGACTTCTAATTAGACTCTACTATCATTTTATGTTTCAAATATTAATTTCAAAAAACTTACTAACAAGGAAGGTATTCGAAGTGCAACTCACGGATTCGAATAAAATTTTGTGGGTTTGTAGAGTGATCCAAGACAAGAAAAATGGTATACTCCATTCGTGCCCAATCGCCCTTTAAGGGCATGAAATTTAACCTCAAAGTGAAATCGACACTTGCACTTCCTCGCTTATATCTCCTAAAGTACAAAAGATAGAAAAAAATGTTTTAGGTAAAAGTTTAACGGTAAAAGGAGCGCTATAAATTTGCATTAACAAATTTTAAAAAACAACTTTCCTTCTTGGAAAAAAAATTTTTTTTTGCGTTATATTAAACAATTTTGAAATCTTTTTGGTAATGAAAAATGTGGCATTTTTTATTCTGAATTCAACCATAACAATATTTTTATTATACACCGCTAGGGTTACACAGATACACGACAAAACGTACTCCCTAGCGCGCGGAACCGCGCAATAGCGCGCTAACACGTATAAAGTTACATATTAAGAATGTTCATTTTCGTCGTAGGACATGCCTATGTGACGAAGATGGATGTGGTAACATAAAAATCGCAAATTATGAAATATTACGTAAAGATTAATGACTTATAATACAGATCGTACTATATCCCATATATACATACATAAATATTTTTTAAACGCTTATTTAACATTTTACTACATTGTAAGCACACGCGAATACATGTACCTACTTCACTCGACATAGTTTCGTAAAGTGAAAAAGACGAAATACTATCTTCATTAAAAAAGTGATCTACAAACAGATACTTTTTACACCAAGCACATCTTATAATAGCAGGCTTACCACATAATTCACAACGTGGCAGTTTATCTGCTTCAGGAAATTTAAAATAGAAATCTACCGGATTTTCAAACTGTTGTTGTAATCTTTCCTCTAGGTGTCCACTTTTATACCAAGAGTTCTTAAATATAATAATTCGCGGACTCTCGGAGATGAAAACTGATTCGATGTGAGAGATTGCAGTTTGATGATATTATTTCGTAGATGCAAATTTGTAAAAAGATTATATGGTAAAACTCAATTGGAACAAGTTCTCACAAAATTTTTTCATACCCAAAAATAAAAAAAAAGCTACGATTAACGGTGATAAGCCTGCTATTATAAGATGTGCTTGGTGCAAAAAGTGCCTATGCGTATATCATCGTTTTAACCATTTCACTACTGTGAGCGCCTATAGGCGCTTAGAAATTTTGCGCTAGTGATACCCAGGAGCGCCTATAGGCGCTTGACGCTGGCTGGCTCTCTGATACTGAAGGCGCTTAAAGGTGCTCATTGTAATTTGGCTTTCTGACACGAAGAGTACTTTTAAATTTGTCATATTTGTAATTTGTCACATTTAAAAAATGTTTATTTGTGTATATATTCGATGTAGTACGATTTATATCATAAGTCATTAATCTTTATGTAATATTTCATAATTTGCGATTTTTATGTTACCACACCCATCTTCGTCACATAGTTATGTCCTGCAACGAAAATGAGCATTCTTAATATGTAACTTTATATGTTGTTAGCGCACTATTGCGCGGTACCACGCGCTAGGGAGTACGTTTTGTCGTGTATCTCTGTAACCCTAGCAGTGTATAATAAAAATATTGTTATGGTTGAATTCAGAATAAAAAGTGCCACATTTTTCATTACCAAAAAGATTTCAAAATTGTTTAAAATAACGCAAAAAAAAATTTTTTTTCCAAGAAGTAAAGTTGTTTTTAAAAATTTGTTAATGCTAATTTATAGCACTCCTTTTACCATTAAACTTTTACCTAAAACATTTTCTTCTATCTTTTGTTCTTTAGGAGATATAAGCGAGGAAGTGCAAGTGTCGATTTCACTTTGAGGTTAAATTTCATGCCCTTAAAGGGCGATTGGGCACGAATGGAGTATACCATTTTTCTTGTCTTGGATCACTCTACAAACCCACAAAATTTTATTCGAATCCGTGAGTTGCACTTCGAATACCTTCCTTGTAAGTTGTATCGCACATATTATGAAAAATGCACCTTCCCGAAGTTATCTATTTTTTCTGGTACCTTAACTTTTTAAAATTATTTCCGCTCAACTCGCAGTATTTTATTTGACACAATTTAAATTCAGATATGTAAATATAGATATTTGATATATACGATCGTTAAATAAATAAAGATTGATTCTATTTTATTAAAGAAAAGTGATAATTATACATATTACTCTTATTAATAAATATATTATTATTAGGGGGCCGGAAAGTAATGTCGCTTTTCCAGATATTTTTCTGAAAAACCAATCCTCGTTTATCGATTAAATATTGGAAAAGAAAGAGTAATTTCTTCCTTATATATATTTCTATGTATATTCTATGTATATATATTTTTCTTTTCTTTAATCTTCTAAAAATGTACTTGTAGACTACTAAACTTCTATAGCTTAAGTAATATGTAATTATTGTATAACATTCATCAAACAGCATGAATATTAAAAGTAAATGATCAACATAATACCTCAAAAATCAAGAAATATTTATGTAAACAATTAACGGAAGCGGATTGCCTTTTCAGAAACAAATAAAAGTAACGTGCGATTAAGGAACGTAACAAACATAAGGCGTGCCATTTATTTTAATTAACGCCGTGTTTTGAAAATTGAAGGAATATATAGTATAACTTTGTAAATTTCAAGAAATCAACTGTGGATGTACGTATTTATTTCTGATATTCATTGAGGAAAAGTGGCGGTTTCCGTGAAGTTCTTGAAGTTATAATTAATGTGTTCTTTTGTGATGGAGAAAAGAAAATTGCGAAAACAATTTCCCCGTAATTATTTCATTATCAACTAATTTTATATTGCGTCATACACATGATTAAGTATCGGGTAAAAAACCCTGTGATGCTTGCGCCGGAAATTTAGAAGGGAGAAAAAAAACATGAGCTACCAAAGTGTTTTCTCAAGTGAACGTTAAAGTAAACAATTAAAATTCGTAGAAGTAAAAAGACAGAAATGAGACACTTCAGCTTAATTTTCTGCGTTTTATAATTCATAAAATTTAATACTATAGTGTATGTACATCGAGTGTAAACGTTAATCTTATTTTATTCGGTATTTTTGCAAGCGTTACTTCTTTACGGAATTCACAAAACCGTAAGAGCATTTTATACTCGATGTTCAGTGATTTGACTTTTTTTTCACGTAAGATAAAACTTACGGGTGACGTAACGATTTAAATTTCATGTGGAAATATTAGCTATAAAGTATATGATTGTCATATAGTACCTACAGCGCTATATACATGTACTATGCAGAGATAATGTCGCTGTATATTAGTGTCAGCCTATGTCACGGATGCTTCTGCGACGGCATAATTTTGCAATTTCTGTTTTATCATTAATACTTCTATGCTTACAAGTTTCTATGTTTACATACATGTCTCGGACAACATGATGTTCGTATGACAATATTAAACTACCTTCATATATCACATTTGTTTACAATCGTACTATAGAATTCGATAAAACAGATACTAACAGTGGAACTGGTACCTAATTTTTTCAAATTATTCTCCTAATGTATAAGAAAATCATATTGAAGATATTTTACATTTATCTTATAAAACACGAATTATTGAATTAATTATCTTTTCCATTATTTAATTGGTTTTCTAAACCGCTTATTTTATATATTTAAATGTAATAGATTTGACGACGGTAGTTCTAGTGTTTAATTCATGGAGCTAAACTGTCTGTTGATAAGGTCACATCGCTTAACGGTATTTTCGGTGAAAATATTACTCAAACCGTTTGTATGTTTGTAATACTTTAATAAGAATGTACGGATAGAAAGAGATATACACTGTACATGAACTTAAATTATCGAGTATTTCTCGGAAAATGCGTCAGGAACTTTACGATGGGTTTCGTGGAAATTGAATTTTCTTGTCGGATAATGGAATATTTAAAGAAGTTCAAATGTAACACGTTATTTAACAAGTTTAACGAAAAATACGTACTTTACGTAAGCTAGTAACTGTAATTAATATAATTATCATTAAGTCCACTGTTTAAAATGGACGTTAGTATAATTGTTCAGACAAACATTGATAAACTCTCCGATTGCAATTTATCCCATTTTAAAAATTCGATATTTTCAATTGCGAAGCGAGACGCTATTGAAATAACGATACAACTGTTTGAAATGAAGAATTATTGTCAGAAATCACAAACGTACTCTGAGTTTTTACGTAAAACGTGATTACATTTCCTGGTATCATTTCCTCCTACCATTTAATCGTAAGGAAGACATGATAGTTTGGTTATAATTGGCAGATCGATATACGTGGATCGATACGACTATTTACCGTGAATATTTCCCAATACGAGTAGCGATTAAC
Source organism: Cerceris rybyensis (assembly GCA_910591515.1). Lineage (NCBI taxonomy): Eukaryota > Metazoa > Arthropoda > Insecta > Hymenoptera > Crabronidae > Cerceris > Cerceris rybyensis. Next base: position 1,983,163 of record OU342789.1, read on the forward strand.
GTAACCTAAAAGACTCGAAACTGTAGATTTCACTCACCAGATTCGTCGTAAACGGAATTACGTTGTGGTCATTCGTTTTTTATTTTTCCTCACTGTGTTAATCGCGAGACTGCGGTTGTACATAGAAGCACTGCGCACAATTTTGTAACTGCACGTTTGTATTAAAACTTTATGCGAAACCGATCACATAGGACGACGCGGTAGAAAAGAAAAGAGGAGAGTGCCGATGACGCACTAAAACCAGATTTGAGATTCTTGGACAGAACGCCGAGTGACACGGTCCGACAGAAACTGTCAGTTCCCCGCGCTCTGTTGCTCGTTGCGAATACGTACTGGGAACTACATGTTGCGATCACGTGATCGACGATCCAATGCATCGACCAATGGCGTCCGCGATCGGTTCAGATAAAGCGAGCTCATTGGTGAATGTGCTAAGTAGTGGGGAGACGAAGGAATCTGACAATTTTTTGTATCTTGATATCGAAGTTTCAAAATGAAATATTCGAATTTCTTTTAGTTATAAGCTTGTTTTTATGATTCAACATTCAACATTTACATCAAGTGTATACTAATGTAGGAAATAATTTATAGCAATTTCAATTATTTATGTTTATTTATATCATATTTATTTTGGTACATTCATACCAAGGATTTAGTACTATAACGCTAATATTTAAGCTTTTGCAGACGGAGGCATTTCTGGATATTGAATGATAATCCTTCATTCCACAATCCAAAGCCACTTTTTAATTAAAAAATCATTATTTTTTAGTTAAAAGATTAATTAGATTAAAAGATTATTAATGTATACAAATTATAAATGACTATTTGTGTAAACATATTTCAACGGTTATATTTCAAGATTGAAATATTGGTCGTAAATATATGTAGCAATGAATTATAATTAAACTTTTTCTCATACCTCATATATGCCCTCCAGAGTGAACATTTATCTCCTCCTTACAAAAATGGTAGCACTTAAGTTGCTAGCGTCTTTTATGATATTTCTACTTTTTATCAACTATTAACCGTACTATGCGTGGTCAAATGACCGTTTCAGTGGAATCAAAAAATGTAATTTTGATATCATTAATTGTAGGCTGTTTTCTGCATTGCATCTTGTATTAAGTTAACTTTCTGAATTTCTTTCGGAAAGATGTTAACGTTAATTCGTGACTGGTTCAAAGATCCCTTATGGTAAGAATAGATGCACGGTACGGTTTGCATTAAATAAATAACAAGATTTCTTTTTTTTTATAACAATTTTACTGGCAACCGATGTGGGACAAATTAAATCTCGATTTCGGTAAAAAAAAGAATCCAAGGCGAGCACAAGTTGATTTGTAAAATTAATGAATCAATTAGAAATTATATTATACTGTTTGTAAAGTTTATTCACCATATATCATTAGTAATAGTAATATCTCTGTTTTGTTAAACTTGTAAGGGCTATTTTTGCCTTGTATTTTTCATCCTGATTAAATATGAAACACGATTTGGCATAAGTTTAACTCTATTTTGCTGGGCTTTGCTTATTTCACGTAGTAAACAAATAATTGTATTCATGTACCATGAAGTGAAGAAAACATATTGATTTATGGTATGTACACTTACAGTTTTACGATCAGAATTTATGGCCAGTTGTACAGCATGCTGAAAACAATTTCCCGCTTCGTTGATTTTTCAATGAAATGTTAAATTTCGTTATTTTTCAGTTACAATTTAATTGACACATTATTCAATTTCACGAAAAGTTCGTATCTGAAATTAATTCAGTTCGCTTCTGACAATGAGATGAATATAACGGGTTAGATAATGATCTCTTTACAAAACGACTCTTGACTTTTCTGTCAGACTGCGAGATGCTAATGCATTTCTTTAGAATCTTCAAATATTTTTGCTTTCCTCCTATATTTTCTCTAATGTACATATCCATTGAAAAAAGTCACGCTTTGGCTTTTCAACCTTGAAGCCGTTTTCCTGAATTTCTATTCAGAACTTACAATGGCCCTCATCCAGAAGACTATTTATAAATATGTGTATAACTTTACATATGAATATCTACTTAATTATGCGTTCAATTAGTTAGACATTGTTTAAAATTTCGGTTAATTTTAATCGCTTATATTAGTTAAATTTTGGAAGAGGGATTTGTTACTAACGTAAAGGTTTTAATAAATTTTAAACGTAAAATTCATTATAAGATATAATTAAAAATTGTAGAATATTATAATAATTATTGAAACTCGAAGTAAACTTGAATGAACACATAACACAAGTTATTAATTGAATTCAACAGAATTCAATATAAACGATCCTTTTCCCATGTAACAATCTAACATTTTAATATGATAATTTAATTATAATTTTAATATAACTAGAAAATGAATATATAGTAAAACAGAGATTAACATATGATTATTTCGGATTACTTTAGTGCTGTATGCTCAACAATAATTTTGATACAATGATAGCTGTAAAAACGATGTAGTTGTGCAAACAACTCCTTCGAAAAGTATTATAAAATTGTAGTAGAAGAAATTCATTTTTCTCATTCATTTCCGTAAAATGAATATTGTTCTAAGAAAACTATGAAATTATATGTTTTTATCCCTTATGAATATTAAGTATATACATTTTGTGAAACGAGTCGATACAATCCTGTGCCTGAATTATAATTTATGAATTTCTACTTTTTTTATTTAAATAAAATTGTCTTCAATTTAAATTAGCTTAAAAATACACTGGCAAAAAAACAATCTTTGCTTACGTTTTGTATAGTACCATTTCTAGTTTCTAAGCGAAATATTTAAATTGCACATACATATACATATTGATGTCCATCTGAACCCACACAACGTCAGTAGCTTTTCTAATGCTACTAATAAGAGCTAAATATTCAAATACCAAGAAATTTATTTTTAACTATCTTAATTAGGAAATATTTTATGTAATAGAGTTTTCTTTATATCAATATTTTTTTTGTTATTTATGAGATTACTATTATATTCCAATAAAAGTATAACTATATATAAATTTCTTTCTTTTCCTGGGTAGTTAAAATTACATTTTGTACAGGGCCTGAAAATTTGATGTTCCATCACTGATATAGTCTTCAAATGTAATCATTACAAGCAAATTCAGCTTAATTTAATTTATTTCCCAAATTTGCTGTAATACCTTGTGACTATGCCAAAATGACAGTCTTTTGTACTGCGCAAATTCAATGGCCGTCAAGCACTTGTAAAACACTCGATTCATCCGCATCCGCCACGTATATCTTGATAATTTCAAAACGCAACTTGTGTGACTGATAAGAATAGTAATAGCAGAGGGGATACAGCACACATCAACTTCAACGTATTATTAAATTCAAAATCAATATAAGACAGTTAATACAGATATTATTAAATTCTCAATGGCCATACAGCTACTTATTGTTAGACGTTATTGCACGTGGACAAAAGAGCATGTTGTTCAAGGCGAAGAGATTATGCGCTAGGTTGAACGTGATGCACGATTTGAAAAACAAATTCAAAGATGAATTAATGATAATTTTATGAAGATTATAATCGAACGTTGGTATAATCATTAGTAAGAAAGTGTAGAAATTAATGACAACACGGTACATTGCAGAAATGAAAATCTGTTGAATTATCATTGTTCCTGTAATTCATTATATAAGATGAGAAAATTTCATACATTATTAATTATTCATTAATATATTTCATAACATTATTAAGTTATAGAAAATTTGAAGGGGACGAGGAGTGCGACATTGAATAATGACAGAACTGCAAGTTTACTGAAAGTTACTGTGTTCTGTGTTCAATTTACAATTTAATTCCACAAGAAATACTGGAATGTCGACATTGATAACACTGTTCAACACGATTTTTTTTCTCAAATATGCAATGGGTGATCCTCGTAGAGTTGCTCATCCTAAACACGAATCCATCGGTAGAATTGCTCTATCACCCACAGTTTTTTAGTAAAATGAGTTTTTGTAAAAACACCAAATTTCTGCAGAAAATGAAGTATTACGCGAAAAATATAAACGCTACGAAGTTGAAATTGACCTTAAAAGATAGAGGAAAACATGCCAAACATTTTATTGTGTATAGTTATTAAAATTGGTTGTTGTAAATAGTAACAAATGACCGTCAAAGTTTAAAAAAGTGCGGATGTGCGAACTTGATACGGAATATTTTTATTACGGAATAAAAACCGAATATTACGGAAAAGTTATTTATCTAGCACGAATTTGCCATACTGGATCGCATTCCTTAGACACTTCTGAAGAGAAAACTGCCCACAAAATTTTTGGGAACAGTTTTGAATCCCGACGCACAGTGTGTAATTTTTGGGTTCTAGCTGGACAAAACTATTTTTTGAAAGAAATTATGGTTTTCGTTACTTTTACTGACTTTTCTACTAGTAAACAACATACTGTTATACTTAACGTTAATAATAATATATATTTCAATAGTTATTTAACATTTATACGTAAAATAAGAGACTATCAACTTTAAGAATTTGCTGTAACTTAATCTTAAGGCTTATTTTAATATTTTTTTGTGTAAAATGACTCTGTAAACTCTACCAATTGCAACGATGCATATCATTTTAATGTAGTAAAGATTTAAATATGTTTAAACATATGTTTTAAAAATATGTTTCCGATTTACTCTAAAAATTAAAAATCCAGGAAAAAATCTAATAGCAGGTGGCGATAGGGCAGACATTTTTCTTGGAAAAATCAAAAAAAATTGCAATATAAATTTTATTTTTGGCTGAAAAATTTAAAAACTTCCGCGAGGCATTTTTCTTGTGTCTTCTGAGCGAACGAAACTAACAATAAGTGAATGCCTCGCCACTCTTTGGGGTTCTGGCCAGGATTTCGGCAAAATAGACCACTGTGAGACGTCGCTCCCGTCCGTTAGGGACGTAATAAAACAATAAAAAAGTAACAGATGTCATCATTTGTCTGAAATGGCTCTTTGCATTTTCAATTGTTTATATCTTTAGCTTTGAACATGCAAAATTGCAAAAGTGTAATAAACGGTAGACTTTGTCAAAACTTAAATAACTTTCCGAAGGGAAGCCGTAATCCCGCGAACGCGCGGAATAAAACAATAAAAAAGTAACAGATGTCATAATTTGTCTGAAGCGGCACTTTGCATGTTCAATTGTTATACTTTTAGCTTTAAGCACACAAAATTGCAAAAGTGTAATAAATAGTAATATTTGTTAAAAGTCTACATACATTTTGGAACGGAACTTAAATTACATGTTAATTGTTAAAGCGGATTAAAATGGTAATGAAAGGTCTTTTAGAAAAATAAAAAATTGTAAATGTATCTCAAATAAGTGGAGATAACGATACATATACGCAAATTCCATTCTAACCTTTCGTTACAAAACAATTGACGAAAATGTCTAGGGCATGATGGGAGCGTGTAAAAGCAATCTACGGAAAGTATAACTTTGAGGCCTGTTAATTAACTATTGCAGATTATTTTTTCAAATAATTTTTACATTTTCTGTTTCTATGGACATTCTACTATCGATTTCCAATAAAATTTTATACATTTGGACCATTACGAAAATTGACTTTTGTCCAGCTAGAACCCTACAATTACACACTATGCGACGGGTCGAAGAATATCCGTCGAGAACGTGTAATCGGCATTTTCTCACCATGCTGCTACTCTACGCGTGCAGCGGTGTGACAGTGCCGTAACTACGCATTATGGACGCCGACCTGACAGTACCATCCGAAGGGTGCTTACAATTAGCTCTGATAAACATATATGATCAATTGTTTTTCATTAATTTGTTAAAAATATTATTTATAATTTGGTCACCGAATTATAAAAAACGTTTTAATTAATTTTAATTGATCTACAAATGCTGAGTGCTGAAAACCATTTTGGCATTTCGTTAGAAGAAAATATTATTGGAACTATAATATTCTTGTCCTTTTTTAAAAAATATTGTTGTTTATAACAATAACACAAGATGATGCAATAAAATAAGATAAGTATCGGTATATCTATATTTATCTTATTTTATTTATACGCTTAATATATATATATATATATATATAACACTTAAAATTAAGTTCGCCTAAAAAAGGCTGTTTTCCGTTCTGAAATGGAAAGATTGTTCTCTATTTCCAGTTACACCGAATCAAGTAAGTGCAGGAAAGAGAATGTCTCGGGAGAAAAAAGTCTAATCTCTTCAAAAATGGAACTAATTGCTATTGGTGACTTTAAGAATTTGTGAGAGGGAAGTCATAGATTTTTATTCGATAGAAAAAATTTGGAGATGGTAAAATTGGGCGGTTTAGAATTTGAGGGAATTTAGAAGCGTAGAAGACGAAGAACGGAAGTTAATTTATGGGTGCAAGGAAAAACGGAAAGAATCGGCTAGGGCAGGGGTCTATAGGGCTAGGCAATCTGTAGCTCGCGAGCCGCATGCGGCTCAGTAGAATCATACTTGTGGCTCTTGGATTAACAGTAAATATGTTTTGATTTCACAATAAATAGATGTTTCACAGTAGATAACGGTTATATTATTTTTTATAATACATATTACCGATGTATTAGGTTGGAAACTAGGAAACGGGCGTTTTTGTTTAGTCTATGTTCAGCTGCGACTGACAATGAGAGAGGTTCATTATGACGTGCATTCAATATTTTTATTTATAAATTTTTAAATTATTGTTCTTACTCATTTCGTAAAATTTTGTCGTGTTTGTATCCCATTATTGTTTTATTTTTCTCCGAAACCAGATTGAAACAAAACGCGATTTACATCTACTTTTCTTGTAAGAGTTCAAATTGAATCATACCGCAGCTCAAGCTTCGAGAAACATTAATCACGCATTCGGAGATGGATCCACTAATGAAAAAAATACCCGATATTAGTTCCAAAAATTTCGTTCTGCTAATTTGAGTATCATTAACGAGCCTCGAGGAAAACCACCGGTCCATATTGATAACGAGGAATTATAGACGACTGTGGAATCCGATCCACACACAACTATTCGTAAACTGGGGTCTAAACTATGAGCTAGCCATACAGCTGTGTTAAAACATCTGCGTGCAATAAATAAAGTATTGTTTTTATTCAACGCCCGTTTCATAGTTTCCAACCTAATATGTACTTATATTTGACTCAAGGTAGTTCTATGCATATTCAGAACAAAAAATTTATTTTTATGTTTTCAGATTTTAATTCTTTTTATATCATTTTTTCACAAAAATTGGTAAAAATGCTTCTACTATTCTATTATAATCATCATAGTAAATGCTTATAAAGAGAAAAATAATTGTTTAAATATGCGAAATAATTCTAATTTATGTATTTTAAATCAAACTTTTGTCGATGCGGTACCCACTACACATAAAAAGGTGTGTACATAGAGAGAATTTTTTGACGTACACTATGACAAATACATCGTGGCATCATCACATCATTCAACCTACTGTAACCTATAAATACAAATGAGAATTTGACAGTTATCAGAGTTGAGACGTTTTTTTGAAACCGACAAATTACAAATTTGTGAAAAAAAAAACTCTCGAAAGAAATTTGAAAGCAGTGGAGATTCTCAATAAAGGGAAACTAAAAACACAAATCAGAAATTTAACTCATTCTAGTCGAGAAGCCGAACATCCAAAAGTAATCGCAAGTAGCATGAAGTATGGTTTGTGTGAAGGCATGCATTTCATAGATTTTTTTCAACTTTTAATAGAAGTTTTCTTTATAAGTACGTGGTAAATAATGATAGAAAAATTACATCGGGTTCTAAATGAATTGATTAGGCCACTACTATTTTTATAAAGATTTTTGTCGACTCGTTCCGGTTAAAAAAAATAAAAACCTGCGTTCCAAGGCATGTAAAAATGGCTGTCCCTATAAGATTCGTGTAAAAATAATTTATTTTGAAAATAATTTTCTCATAAACTATGTGGTTAATTTTATTGATCTTTCGCAAATTGTTTTGGAATATAATACTGCATGGATACCCAAAATAAAAAAAAATTGGTCGAAAAAAATATTTGCATAGAACTACCTTAAGAAAATAATTTATCACATCGGAAAAAAAATGGCTCTTAACTCCAGAAAGACTGCCAACCCCTGGGCTAGGGTATAAACAGTCATGAGAAACGAAATTTTAGCGAAAGTGGGCTGTGGAAAATATCTGCTCTAACAATAAGTCGTTCTCGACGCTTGACATATGCCATGCAGACCTCCGACAAAGAGTTGGCCTGCGTAGAACATATATACTTTCAGGTCTCTAATATATTCTAATGCTCAACAAATTTTATTGCTAATAATAAAAATACAAAATATTATAAGAGAAGTGCTCACACTTTCATTGACAGCTAAGACGATAGATAAAATCATGGAGAGAGCACATTGCAATCGTATGTACATACATACAGTGCAATACTTCATTCCTCGTGTCTTGTTCTCACGATGGGCGTATTTTATTTACTGTTGCACCAAATACTTCTTGTTTACTCCATTTTCCTGTTTTATACAGAAAAGTGATTTACTTTAACTTCTTGTGGAACTGCAAACTTATGCGGTAGAGAATTTTATCTTACTACAAAATGACATTTTTAGTTTGTCGTTTTTGCCGCAGAAGTGACTGATGTGAGTAAAAATGATGACAATACAGGTTCTTATTTCACTAATTTCATTTGAGCTGAAATAGCCTTCAATATTACGAAGTACTTTAATTCAATAGATATATTGAACATTATCTTCAAATATTAACAGAAGCAAGTCAAAATGACTAATTCCCGATTTTTTTTTAAAATCCCTATGTTTATAGTACAATCATAGAGCATGTATTATACGTTGACTTTAGAAACCACACATTACTGACAAGAACAACCAAACCAGTCAAAATGATTGATTTCTAACTTTTCCCAAAAATTCTATTTATATCATCTTCTATCGAGATTATAGGAGATTCTTAAAGTAGACATGTTACATCTATTTTCGAAAACATAAATAACTGATTCAATCATCTTTTCCATGTCTTGGTTTCTCTTATTCCAAAGTGCTTATTAACACTTTACCGACCGGTCGCCGATTAATCGGCTTTTCGGGCCCAACACTTTTGGACTTTTAACTTATTAATTGGTTGCTATGGCAATTAATAAATTAGTATTTTTCATTGCGGTTAACTGTGTCAAGTAGTCAGTGAAGAAACTTTGCAATTTTCGAAGAGATATCAGTATCAGGGAAGTATGTCTGTGCAAATGACCGATCGGAAGTGAGTATGTAGGTCCTACATTGTAGGATGTTAAAGAATACCGGTCGGTAAAGTGTTAATATAAGTATAGGGTGTCTCAGCCGATTTTGACATCTTGATCACTTCTGTATTGTGGTATATAGCGAAAAATGTTTCATAGGAAACTTAAATGGTATCGAGTGGAACATAATCTGGTGTCATGAGTTTTTCCGTAGGTCGACGCGTCAAGGATATATGAAGGTGAACTTTGTTTTTTTAAATAGAAAGATACTTTTTTATGCATCAAGCGATGCAGCTAGATATTATTTATAAAAAAGTACTGCCCTATGTGTGTTGAAAAGCTAATAGTTTAGGAGATATTAACACTTTACCGACCGGAAGTCTATTAATAGGCTTTTCGGACCCAACACCTTTGAACTTTTAACTAATTAATTGGTTACCACTCCAATTAATAAAGTATCATTTATTATTGCGGTTACCTCTGTTAAGGACTCAGTGACGAGAATTTGTAATTTTCGAATAGATATCTATATCAAGGAAGTATTTGTGACCAAGTGATCGGTCAGAAGGGGGTAGGATGTTAAAAACATACCGCCCGGTAAAGTGTTAATGTCTCAAAATCCTTCGATCGGCTACAAAAAAATGAGGTTTTATGTTAGTAACGTCGCATCGTTCCCCGAATTAAAGGCATGACTGAACAACAATAAAATTCCAATAGCACTTCCACGAAAAGCTTTCCTTTCGTCGGTTTCCTCAACGTTAACCCGAAGGTACATATGTATAACGGGCATTAAAGTACCCAGATGCGACAAGACGGTTCTGTTCTTGTAGAGTTCTGGTCGCCACATGGCCGAGAATAATATACTTCCGTGCAGTCGCCCTTTTTTCCCCCTGGCTGCACTATGCCGTACACACTATCCTCGTTCAACGTGCCGTGGTCCTCCGGCCCATTCTAGAAAAATCTCGGAAGATGATTTTATAAGGGCGTGCAGATGTGTTTCGTAGTGCTGCATTAGTGGTTCCATTTCCGCTTCTTTCAGGACTGCTTGCCACGTGCCGGCCGACAGGAATTCAGCTTTTTTTTCGTCTATGCAGCATGGCTTTTGAGTGTTATTTTTGTCCGGGTTAATATTACGTTGGGTGAGGAATAAACTGATAGTTGTACGTGGGGTGTTCCGTTTCAATTAATCAAATAAATTAGTTCATTAGAATTAATTATACATTCTTTATGAATGATGTTCCAGACGAAAATGGAAGGTTTTTCATTCTTTTTTTTTCAACAATAAGAGTACATATATTAGAGGCGAGAATATTTTACCGGGTATTTCATTAAATGTTTGTATATGTTATATTAGATTTAATTAAGTGTTTGTACATTTTTCAGTTTTACAGTTCATTCAATTGAGTGTTTATGTATTTTACAGTTGAATTAATTCAGTGTTCATATATTTTACAGCTAATTCAATTGACTGCTTGCATGCTTTATAGTTAATTTAATTAAGTTTTTGTATATTTTACACTTAATTCAGTTGAGTGTTTGTATACTTTACAGTTGGTTTAATCGAATCTTTGTATATTTTAAACTCTATGTAATTAAGTATTTATGTACATGCAAATTTGTGTTCGCTTTATATAAATGCAACGCCAAATACGTATGCATGTTTTCCACGACAAGAAACATATTTTTTCCCATGTAATATAGTATCATATTAATAAGCATTGCAATAATGTAATAATGTGCATGGCCGTAAAATGTTTAAATTTATCTTTGTGTATTAGTAATTACACTTGTTATCAGTGAATTGAATTTCAAGAATTGATTTTTCCCTTTTGCGGGCAAAATTCATCGGCAAGATGAAATTTTAAAGAATTTGTGAGAGTGTAAAGACGTATACTAATTTTCAAATAAATAACACTTCTTATAAGCCGTGTAAAAAGTTTCTTCCTGGTTAACTTTAGCTGTCAATCGATATTATCGAACGATGAATCCTCGTAGCAATTTTACACCAATTATGTGAACTTAACCGCATGTACGAAGATAGATGTTGTACATATACATATATGGCGTTCCTTTTTACGGAACCAACGTCCACAGGATTTACCTTTACTTTTGGAATTCCCAGCTATTACCTGCGTTGGCCATTTCTTAATGGGCATTTCCGTATAATCGGTTGTGTCTTTCACCTCCCAAGGGATCACGTCAACCCATAACATGAAGGAAACTTCATTTACACGCTTTTCTTCTCAAATGATACTTCATCTTTACATTTACTTTTAACATTAACAATATCAACTGAATTGAAATAGATATTTATTTCATCTTTAATTTTACAGCAGCAACAATCTTCGAAAGCCGTTCTTATCAGCGATGTAATTTAATCTTATCTTTTCAAATATTTTAAAACGGGTAGTAAATGAGGCAATAATTTGTTTTTATTACTTCATGTTTTCTCTAATCTATTCTTTCGCTTCTTGACTTCCTTCAATTGCAAGTATTTAGCCCATCTTGATTTCCTTCATACAAACGATTACATCAACATAGCGGTGCAAAAAATAAATGGTCGTTATGTTTTTATGGTGTTCTTCATACGACCCATCTCTCATAATGTCACTTTTAGGTAAACGAGGCAGTAAGGCCCTGTAAGGCAGGGGTGGGTACATGATACCAAAACAGGTGCATTCTGATTTTTTATATTTTAAAAGAACTACACGTAAATACATAAGTGCAAAATTTTTTATTTAATGTGTTACGTCTGTAAGAAATCTTATTCTATTTCCCATGAATATTCAGGGACAAATATTCTCATTTAAGACCAAGCAGTAAGAATGAAACAGGAAACGTTCTTTGTTAAAGGTGGGGTGACTGGAGAAAATATACTTCACGTGTTAAGATGGTAAAATGAGTCGAATGAGTAGACTAAACTATGATATCGCGAATGACAATTGGGGACAAATTGATCTCACGGTCAGTTCTTTCATCCCCTCGATGAAATTAAATTCTGAGAACGAGGCCAGAGGTACTGATTATCCTGTCGCAAAATTCCAACGGGCTGAGATGATTTAAAGTCCCCTCTTTCGACTCAAAACCCCGTTATAATTTGAGACATAGTAGTCTTTCACCCCTTGCTGTACAATAACGAGTGCTGCTCGGGACATGTTAAATGGAATAGTCAGTGGGTCCTGATAGAATAAAATGAATACTATGATATTCAATATTACGTTAAGTCATGTACATGCTATATCCGAAATTAGGGGCTAAATTGTTATTTCAGTAATTCATTCAAATTTATTGCATATTTAGCGACAAAAGAAATGGCACGGCAAGGGGTTAAGCTATAGAGTAGGGATACGAAAGGGATATAAATATGTAAGTCCTTTGAAAAGCCGGGCGGAGTACTTGACATCAATTCTTTTTTCGTAAGACATTTGTGAACCATTTGTAAAACATTTATAGACAGTATCTTATAGACAGTAATCTATTAATATTAACTATGTTTATTAGTGTCTTTTGACACACATAAGTAGTATGTGTACTGAAAACTCTCAGTTATTTGTTATAAGGAAATAAAGTCAAGAAAACGAAAAATCCATAGTCAAAAAGGTATTGGCACACGAATGGTTTTGCTATAAGAACAAGTGTTATTCGCTTTCGTCCGCGACAAAGTCGGTTCTATGAACATAAACATAAACAAAATTTGCTGTTATGAATCTCTTGCTTCAGTTATCACAATCAGTATGTGTTTACACTTTGAACAAGAATCATGACTACGAAGAAGAGCGAGTTATCAGTGTCCGTGCGAAATGAAATTATTTCATTACATAAAAGTGGTGAAAGTTACCGAAAAATCGGCAATTCATTAAATTTAAGTTTTTCGGCAGTGAGAAATGTTGTAAAAAAATTTAAGAAAACTAGTAGCGTCGAGAACAAACCACGATCAGGTCGTCCGAACGTATAACACTTTCAACTAGAGAACGAAGAGACATCATCAGAGAAGCAATACAAACTAAGTTAACTAATCTTTTGTAAATCGACAAAGTGACTGGATCAACAGTCACTACTGTCCAACAGTCACCTGATTCACTCCCAACCACCATCCTAAGTCCAAAACCCCATTTTCCGTCCTCAACTCTTTAACACAGCCGCTGTTTCAATTAAAAAATTCTTACTTTGATCTTTCGAGTCCCAAACACCGTCATCCAAGTCCCACTTCTTTTGCGGAAACCTTCAAAAACCCTGTGTCTCTTTCCGCCATGATTCATTGCTAATTTTCTTCTTCTCATAAGTTAATTCTTCTCATTGTCAGTCTCTCATTATTCACAAATATTTACTCAAGTCTCAATCCAATGCCATCATTACGATTATACTGCTATTTCCAACAAGTCACAACGTCTAATAAACCTATTCTTAGAACTTAAAAATTCTCGTCTCTGGAATCCTCGTAAAGCTTTGTGAAGATTTGCACTACACTAAAAACGGGCCAGCAATTTTATCCGTCGGGCTTGTGCGTAAATTGATTTATTAGGTGTGTAAATGAATTCGGTCCATTTTTGTTCTTCCAGTTTGTATGGCACCCATATTCTTTCTCTGTATACTTTTTCCATGGCTGTCATATGGACAGAAATTGTTGATCAACCAACATTCAGCAATTGCACGAGCTCATGCTGCAATTTACGCGAACATTCATTGATTAATGTCTGCAATTTCTCGTTTTTCGATCTTTTTCGATTGTCCTGGATGAGGTTTGTCATCGACACTGAAGTCGTTACCTTTGAAACGTTGAAATCATTATTTGCATGATTTATCGGTGGAAGCACTGTTACCATAGGCTTCTAAAGCATCAGCAGCCGATTTCTTCAGATGAAAACCGAAAATGAGATCTTTCCACAAATGATGTTTCGTGGGCTCGAATTTCGACATTTTCTGATGAGATAAACACGATGTTACTGTCACAAACTCAAATGTTCCTGAACGAAATATTATTATTAGATATCAACATTAAATCATACAGCCTTTTGTAAACATTAGAGGCTAGAAAATTCGTTAGTACAGTACTTGGTCGCCAAACGGGCCGGATTATTTCACACATCTAAATAGATCATTGACAGCTATTCTCCGCGGAATCTTTGCCGTTTTTTTCGTCTGTTAGTATTAAAGATACTTCGGACGTAAAACATGTAATTGCATATTTTCACAAGTGATGTATCAGAACACAGGAGCATATATAAAAACTATAGTTGTGAAAAGGAAAATGATAAAAATCTGTTTATTAATAGTAAGTATAATGAGCGAATGAATTATCCTATTATACCTGCTATTATCTCCTTCAACGTGCGGACTACCTAATGCGGTTTGCAGACACGCACATCACAAACAGTTCTGGGAAAGAAATTAAACCAAAATTTTAATGGGAATTTCAGTTGACTCGACGAACAGCCACATTTACCTACCTACTACAATTTACCTTTTTCCGAATAAGGAGGCACTTGTATAGTCAATAAGAATTACACTATGGCTGCCATAGTATGGCATAATTATGTGGAAAATACTGGGTCAGGAGTGATACGTTGATGGATCATAATAGAAATGTAACCACAGGTTAACTTGAATATTGGGATTGATAAGAGCGTGATATAATAATTGATATAATTGTTTATTTAAGCTATTATGGAGTTAACGATGGCCTGTTAATTATGCAATTCTAGCTGGAAGTTTTTAATTAGTTTTTGGAATTTTTGACTAACATAGTTTTGACAAAATGGTACATTGAAGATCCGTGGTTTTAGGATGAGTTATGAATTACAGAAATTGCAACACAAATATGTCTATCATGCATAAGGATATTCTCAGAATTAATCAGGATTTATCCACTTCTGGAAACCTCTATATTTTACGCTTTATACAATAATCTGTGAAATCATACAGCCAACAGTTCCATGTGCAGTTGAGAAAGGGTCTTGAAAAAATCACAAATTAATAATCATACTAAATTCCAAAAGATGAAGAAAATATAAAGGTGATAATATTATATAAATAAATAGATCAATAACATAAGCAAATATCAGTTTCAATTATTTTACTTCCCGCCCATTTCGAAAAATCTATAAAAAACTGCACTTTAACGTTTATAACTATAGTGTAAGAATATAAAAATGGTAATTTATTAATATCAATAAAAGTTTTATATTTAAGCTTCATATTTTCAAACTTTTTAAAATCGATTTCGTAACCAAATTATTTGAACAATTTATACATAACGTATTACGCTTGGTACATATATCTTTGATTTTTTCATATTTTTCTATAAAATGGATTAAAAGCAACAGAACTTAAAATCCTGGTTGGGAAATGCTGTTTTAGGGGACAGCGAAGGGGTTTCTTCTTTTTAGTTTTTTGGGCTATGTAGTTGAGACAAAGCACGTGCATCCATACCACTCAAAATGAACTTAATGACTAAAGGTTTTACCCAGGTCAAGGATGGGAAAAGTGCCCCCAGCAGAAATTAATCTTTAAGCATACTATTCGATAGGGCTCTTAACACTAGATTTACGGATGTTGATACACCTATTTTTCTGAAGTGAGCCAATTTTACTCATACAAGAAAATTGAAGTTTTTTACAAGGAAATTATTCCAAATCAATTTAAGGGAAAGATTTATTATTAAAAAAATTAACCAACCAATATATTGCATATATAGTAATAAAATTTAAATGAGCCATATTGACTCCGTAAATCTAGTGTTAAAAATGTTATTCCTGCAAAGTATGAATCCGCTACCCCTACCGTAGGGATAGTTACAGAGTGAAACATATTTTACAGTTTGTGCTCAATTTCTCCTGTTTGGCTTGTACAGAAAATTCGTACAGAAATTACAGATATCATGCTCAATGATGGGTATACTTCGGAATTTTTTCAGATTTTTAGGAGTGGTGGAACATAATTAAGAAAAGTAAAATCTAATGTTTTCTTACCTACTTTCCACACGCAAAGCAATGGCACACTCTACGTCGAGGCTTTGCATACACATTTTAACTTACTTTCTTTAATGTAAGTTATTACCGCACGAATACCTAACTTTTTACAACTTGACAACAATTTTACAAGTTTACAAGTAGTACGAGTCGGTGATAAGTCAGAACGAGTTAAAATTCGCCTGAGATTATTTCAACGACAAGTTGAGAGCGAAGTAGGACAGGATTTATTAAATAAATAAGTCATAATCTTAGAAGCGCACAATTTTATTTTCTGATCTGTAATACAATGTTATGTAATAGAAATAATGCATAGAGGATTCGTTAAACCTAAAGCACTGTGTGTGCCTGGTCTGCCTTTCCTGTATATAGAAATATTGATTAGGAGGTATAGTTGTTTACAGCCTGTCTATTATTATTTCAACTTTGCAAGACTCGTTTGAAATTATAAGTAAAGTATTTTTTCTTCACACCATGAATAAATCAAATTCTTTTGTAAATTATTTCAATGGAAAATAATGAGGCATAGCGACACGAAGACTTGATTATTGGTATAAAAACCGGATATGTCGTATCTTCTCGAAACTTCTATGAATTACATAATCCTTTGTTTTTATCATCAAATCACATTTTTAAAAAATTAGACACGTTTAAATATTCTCGAGCAGATTTTAAATGATATCGTACATAATATCTGAGCGTTTTAGTCTATATTAAATTGCTTACGTTTTCTCACAAAATTTTCTCATATCAGTTGAGCCGTTCAGTGCACAAATCGATTAACTCGACTTTTCGAAAAATCTTAAATTTAAGTGTCGAAGCACTTGGTATAGTTATAACTTTTTATAATTATAATAACTTTCGTGAATGATGAAGATTAACACCATTAAATGAGAAACTTTTTTTTGGCCATTGAATAATAAGTAACTTATTTCAGAGACAATTTCAATTAACTCCATACTCTAATGTAAATCGTTGCATTAAAGCAACTCAAATGCACTAGGAGGCGATGATTGGAACAATATAATCAAAACATTTATAAAGAAAGTGTTATTTAATCTAATTCAAATGACTCTCCAAGATTTTTTTTCGACAAAACCTTTAGAAAATTCAATCATTAAGAGAAAAGTAACCGATATATGGTTTCCAGCAAATTTCATTTCATTTTGGTTAAACAAAAGATAGAATTACAATATGCGTTAATAACATTTAATATCATCCTTCTACAACAGATTTCATATTTATAAGTTATCATTTGGGAATTTTAAGTCTTTATTAAAACACGTGCAAATGTTTGGTTAATTGAAAATTGCATTCTAATAAACATGTTTAATTAATTATGAGTATGCTTTTATAGGCTGAAAGATAATACAATACAATGCAATAAAAACGTACAAAGCTAGATGCTTTATTGCAACATTAACACTAGGTTTACGGGACGCGTCAATTTGACGCATTTCAAACTTCGAAATGAAATATCTCAAAAACCATAGTATTAATTGCAACCACTTTTTGTCGTAAATTAATCATTTCAACCAAAGAATTTATACACTCAATTATTTTTATCCTAAGCCTTCTAATTTTTAAAATCTGTATGTAGTATACCTATCTCTACGAAGCGCGTCAAATTGACGAATTAGCTAATTTCACGAGTAGATTTTATATATTTGCTTTGTTCGTAAAATCATTATTTCAGTTTACTTACTACTACAGTTTTTCAAACATAATGTGCAAAAGATTCTACAGTTATTGTTATTTCAGACAGTCTTCGCTAATTGTAACTTTCTGCAATAGGGTAATCGAATTGGAGCACAATATTTTTTTTTATTTTGGTCAATCCGCCTTTTCTAGCTATATGACGTAAATCCAGGAGATATAGTAAAATAAGATGTTGAGCAAAATTGTCAAAATCAATGAAGATTGTTGTGGGGATACCTCCGAAGATGACCAATATGAATTACTCTAAAGCGAAGATGAGAGTGAAAGCTCCGAATGCATTGAAAGTGGAAAGATAGAAGGATTTTCGGGTAGTAAAGAGGAAAATTTCTTGAAAGTATATCATAGTAAGAAAAGGATGAGTATGTCTTCTTGTTTTGATTCCGAGGATGAGAGGACGAGCATTCCAAGCACATCCCAACATGTAATGGATAAAATTGAAATTACAGTTGACAGAACACGGTGGATAAAATTGAAAGCAGACGAATCTGTGAGTAGGCCGCCCATTCATTTGATATTCAAGGATATCACAGGACCTACTGGCTATGATAAGACAAATATTATGTCAGGTTATGTAACTAGTGCTTTCGGATTGATAATTGACAGACACGTAATAGAACACATAAAAGACTGCACTCAAACGGAGGCACGAAAAACCTCCAGAAAAATGAAAACAGTAATTTTTGTATATATTGCAAACAGATCATGTGCGGAAAATGCACAAACAAAATTCAGTATGTCTATAAAAAATGTGCTCAATAAATGTGATTGCCATATACCGTTAATACCATTGCTAACATTTCCGTGGCAATTTAAAAAAATTGACTTTTTACTTGTTAATAATATATCTAACTGTGAACCCTAGTGTTGTTTAATTTATACTTAATTTGAAAAAAATTGATTTTTTAAAGGAAATGCGCATTTTTGCTTACGCGTCAATTTGACGCGTGATCGTAGAGATAGGTATATAAGAAACGCCCGTAAACCTAGTGTTAAAGAAATTCATTGAGTACAAAAAATTTGTACGTCATTTATGGTAATTATATTTAATCAATTATTTTATTTTTTAACACAGGAGTCGCAGTGCAGTGCAGAATTCGAATGGCATACCAACGTTACTTGTTTTTGCCGGCAAATTACAGATTTGCCTGTTAACTCTGGACAGCATGAAATTCTTCAGAATTTTTCTTCTAGTCATGGTATGTATATAACAATAATTCAATAATTGACTAAAAATATTCTTCGAAAATCACCTAGTATCAAGAGAAATAGTTAATTCTCTGATTGCTTCATTTACAGTCAAAGAATATCTGTTTCTTAAAGTTATCTACCATTTAGAGCAGGGGTGGCCAATCCGCGGCCCGCCTTGAACATTTTTCCGTACCGCGAGGTTATCATCAGTATCATTATTATTATATTATTTATGTTTACATGTAAGAGTAATAGTAAACACAATAATAATAACTCATTATATTTTAATTTTTCACTCTGAGAAAGTGCCTATAGTGAGTCTGAATCCAATTTATAGGGATATACAATTTTATATGCGGCCCGCGGAGTTATGATGCATTTCCAAAGTGGCCCGCAAGATCATTTGGGATGGCCACCCCTGACTTAGAGGAATGGTTCTCAAACTTTTTAAAGATTTCTTGTATCTATTTGCAATTGTTTGTTAGCTCACGGAGCTTTTAACATGAAGTGCAATTAACCTATAGTTAACATGTTATAAACCAGTGTTACCAAAACATTTTGTGACAAGTAAGTTTTTATTCGGAAGAAGATAAACCTTAATCATCAAATGAGCATTCAATGGAATGAGTGCATCTGATCTGCCTGAACCAGCATAAAATTTTAACCAAATGACTCCTTGACGGTACTCTGGAAACCTTTTCAAGATCTTCTAGCCAGTTAACTGTAGAATTTAAATTTAAAAATCTCTCGCGGTATGCGTAACGAAAATCAAGCAATGATGTGTGTATATGTCGAATGCAGAGGAAATGCTCCTATCATATATTTTACGAAAAAAACAAAACGTGAAAGACTTAGATTTTCATTTGATAAAAAGTTTACAAAAACATTTGTTAAAAAAGTTACCGCAATACATCTTTAGAGTGACTTTTAACTGGCTAGAGGACCGCGGGTCCTAGTTTCACAATCATTGATTTAGAACAGGGGTGGCCAACCTTTTTATATCCACCGCCTACTTTTGAATCTTTCTTGGCAGTACAATTATTTTACCACTCACTGCAGAGTGTTTCTAATTTTGGAGTGAAAGGGTAGTAAAAATGTATAGTTAAATTTCTCTATTCATTTAAAGGAAAAATTAAGAAAGAAGAATAAAGCTTTGGGATGGGATAAAGGCCCTACCGCTCACCATAAAAACTTGCATCGCCCAATATTGGGCGATAGGGATCAATTTGCGTCTCCTTGATTTAGAAGAATATAGATCAGAAGCAATAATTCTTAAAATTCTCTGCTCCGATCTATTATATATCTTGTTCTTCTTTTAATACATAATGAAAATATCTTTTTTCCATTTTATCCTGTTTGTTGCTTCGAGCGTAATTCCATTTCACACCTTTTTAGCATACGAAATACACTGATTTCACGCACAATACGGTTAACATTATGTTCTATTTTGGTTGATATACGTAACATTCATTATTTATCGCTTCATTATGTATCATTCTGACAATATCGTAATTTTCTATTATTTATCTGTATAGTTGGTACAGTGGCAGGTGTTGTGCTGACTGTTATTGCTGTGTTAGCAACCCTATTTTATCTTCGGGATCCAAGTAAAAGAGCCTGCCTGCGTTCTTGCTGGAATTCAATCACTTCACGAAGAAGCGGAGGACGTGTCCAATACTGTAGGGTAAGTTTGAAAATGTTCTTTTTTTGGTGAAGGCGCAGCCATCTGATGAACAAAAAGTTTAGAACAACAGTTGCAGGGTATAAAGTATGCATACAATGGATATCTGTAAATACATTTTGCAAACAATTTGTTTTCATAACGAAATCAATGTCGTCCTTGATTTTACAAATGGTCATACATGATATTTTTACTAACATACTACTCGACTTGTAGTAATGAAAATGTGAAATATTTAACTTCTACGTATTTGCTACATATTCACTACCCCCTTTTCTGCACCGACGTTCGCGGCTCATTATGCTTAACTTTACGGATCTAGTTAGACAAAAGTCAAGTTTCATAATGGTTCAAATGCATAAGTAATTAAAAATTCAATAATTTATCATTGTAAAATGCAATAAATGATTAATAGTCCTCAAAGTTATACTTTCCGTACATTGCTTTTACAACGCTCATGTCATGCCCTAGACACTTTCGACAATTGTTTCGTAACAGTAAATGAGAATAACAATTGTGTATATGTATTGTTATTTTCACTTATTTAGGATATATCCATAACCTTTTACTTTTTCAAACGTTATTTTATTGTCGTTTTAATCCCCTTTAACAATTAACACGTAGTTTAAGATCTGTTCTGGAATGTATATAGACTTTTGCCTTATTGTTAGAGTACTATTTCTTACACTTTTGCAACTTTGAGTGTTTAGAGCTGAAGCTATAAACAGACGAGGACATCTATCATTTTTTTATTCGTTTTACTCCGTGCGAGCAGATTCCATAATACCCACAAAGGATGTCTCGCGAAACGAAACTCTTAATTTTGTCTTCTTTTCCCAAGAAAAATGTCTACTCTGTCCCCTTCTGCTATTAGATTTTTTCCTGGGCATTTAATTTTTAGAGTGAATTCGAAAATATTCATAAAAATTGAGGCATTTTGGACGTTGCTTTGCTGGTGACATAGTTTACACATATCTCACTTTTCAAAAAATTAAAATAATATGTATCGTTGTATTTGAGATAATTTACAGTATTATTTTATAATAGCTATTACGGTTAAAATATAAGAAATTGAGCAGCGGCTCAAGATAAAGAAACTACGAGGCTAGTCGATCCACGTAACGAAATTCTCACTTACAATTCGAAAAAACTGTCAAAACTCGAAGAATATCGTGTAATATATGCTTTGTGTTTCCTTTAATGCCCTCTACAATATGGTTGAATGTTCTTGGAAGTATTTCCTCTTCAAGATCAATTTTTTCATTTAAAAATACAGCAAACTTTTACATTGTGATATATGGCAAATATTACGGGGTAATGAAAACAAATGTTGTTCTTTTTGGAACACATAACAATGTAAAAATAGGACTCATTGAATATTTTTAACGAGAACTCAGTGAATTTTATGAGATATTAAAATTTTGCCAGATCGATGGAGAAATATTACATCCAACCGTGGAAGTTATATTTTACAATTAGATTAATATTTGTAAATTTAATTCTTATGAGTATTAATAAGTATTCCAGTATTATAAGTATTCAAAGACTTATAAATATCCACACCTTGTCTTTAAAAAAACAAGATTTTTTTCCGCTACTCCTAATAATTTGTAAATGTCATAACTTTAATTCTATTTATTTTTCCATTAAGGCACTTAAAACCTGGTGCATGTAGAAAGAAATATCAGTTTGATTACATAACACAAAATATGTGTTCTAAACAATTAATGACATTCTCCACATTGTGCATATTTGTAAAGCATTTCTATGGGAATTATCATTGTAGCTAAATATGTGTTTCACTGATAAATTGGTAGTTCATTGAAATTCTTACTGTATAGCAGGAAAGTGTTAGCCGTACATTATTTCGTAATTATGCATCTACTTTATGTTAAACGAGTTACGTGCATAAACGTATGCTGAGTACTGTAATATTTTATGAATGAGTGATTAGGAAATGAATGTTTATATCCTCGTTTGTTCCATGTAACGATAAATTAAGAAAACTGTGTTAACTATATATTTAATATTCAGAGACTTGGAGCAATATGAATTCATTTTTTCTTATATACACCCAAATATTTCTTTACCCGATTTTTAAATAACACGGTTAACCAATAAGAACGAGTACACTTCCGAAATCCGAAAATAATTTTTTTTCAATTCCAATGTTGACAGTGTCTCAAAGGAACTTATGTATACATCAACAAAATTGGGGGAATACTGTGATCAGAAGTCGGTCGGTTTATGCCCATACATATGTTAGTGACAGTTATGCTAGACATGTCTGACATAGCTATTTAGGTATTGATGATAGCGTTTTTGGTCCAGTCTGTAATAAACGTGCACGCTTGTTATCGAGTAGAAATGAATAGTTGCGGAATTGATTTTTATTCCTTATTTCAATTAAAATTTTTATATGTTGTACATACTTATGAACTGAATTTTCATTATATACTAATTTTAATATTCTTTTTGTAATAAAAATGAATTGTTTTTTTTAAAATAAATATGTAATGTGGACTTCATTATTACTTTTTTTGCACGGGTTTTGGGGAAAATATTTCGAATTTTTTCATCCTACACCATTTTTAAAAATTGTGGAACATATCCTCAAAGAGTATAGCAAGATAAGACGGTTAAAAGTGCCCTTCAACCGATTTCAATAGGGGTGGCCTCATTTGATAGGTAATGATCAGCGATTATTGTATACAAACCTTTAGCTCTGTATCTTGACCGGAAGGGTAGTTATGTGGAAAATTCAAAAAACAGGTTTTTGTACCATTTTGCCCATTTGCCTGAAAAATCTGAAAAAATTTTAAACATGAACGGTACCGTGTTGAATATGTCAGCATTTTTTCGGCGAATAGACAAAATGGTGCAAAAACCTGTTTTTTTAATTCTCCCCATAACTACCTTTCCGGTCAAGATACAGGGTTAAAATTTTGTACACAATGACCGTTGATCATTACCTATCAAAGATAGGTAGGATAGTAGGGTCCGTCATTGAAATCGGTTGAAGGGCACTTTTGACCGTCTTATCTTGCTATACCTTTTACCCTAAATTGCACGTATTTTTTTACGTGATTTTTTTGCACGGCTTTCTAAGGAATGTATCTAAGTACCGTGTAAAAAAAGAGTTGGGTGTATTAATATGTTGAATTCCATCCATATTTTATTAGTTTCATTATTTCTACCGAAGTGAAACTTCTACTGAAGTTACATCTTTAAATTAGTAGAAACGTTAAAGATAAATATAATTATATGGTCAGGCGTAATTTAATTTTTAACGGCATTATTTAAATGCTAAATCTATTCACAAATTCTTAAATTACAATTTAAAAGTTGCAAGAAAGGGTCTAGCAAGATAAGGGGGTCAAAAGCGTCCTTCAACCTATTTTATTTAACGATGGGTCCTTCAATAGGTGGCAATAAGAAACTATTGTTTCAATAACAACTTTTACTCCGATACCTTCATTGAGAGGGTAGTTATGGAGTAAATTCATAAAATCAGATTTTGCCTCATTTTCCCCACTTAAAGAGATAGTATAATTCCAAAAAAATTCTTGCACATTTTAAACATGAATGCATAAGCTGAAACAACAGTTTCAGGTTTGCCTGAACCAACCTAAAACTTCAATTGATAAATGACCCCTTGGACCTCCTCTAAAAGCTCTTTCGCGGTCCCCAGTTTGAGAAACACTGTGATTAATGTATTTTTTATTTCAGGTTAACACCACAGAAGAGGTACGACTTTTATTGGATGTCGATCCCACACAATGTCAAACCGATAGCGACGATGATATTTTGAATGCGTAGTCCCGTTCAGTTAATAGTTAATTTTTTACGTTATTGTATGGATGACGACATCTGTTGTAAACTATTTTCCATATTTAAGCGAAATCATCTAGCGCAAAAATTGTCAATAGCTTTTTCTTCTATTTTAATTTTAGTTAACTGAAGCATTCACAGTCAGCTCGGATGACTTAATTATAGCGATTTATTGCCATAAACTCTGAAACTTCGTAAGATTCTCTGCTATTTCAGTCTAATGCTTCCTTTCGTAATTTATGAAAGAATAGTTAATTTAATGTGAAAATATTGGTCCGTATATAGGAACCGCGAGAAATACAAATACACATTAAAATTATTATTATTTTTCAATATGAAATCAGTTGGGTGGTACAGTTTGTAAGAGGGAAATTGCGATAAGACTGACCTAAAGCAGAGAGAATTGTTTTTGTTAACGGAAAATAATAATTTATGTCGTTAGTAACAATATTTGTAGATTTAAGTCTAATGTACAATCTGTTATTCTTGTTGTTCAATATCTGAAATAATGTTGTAAGATTTACATCATTACATTATTACTTACATTGTGAGTAAAACAAAATTGAACTAATACATCTTTTGAAAATTGTTAAAATCAAACGATTTTTGGAATAATCGTATGCAACTGTATACTTAATCATTTTATTTTCTAATGTATCGTTGAATTAACATCACAAATAAAACTGTATGCAATTTCTAAATATTATTTTAGTTGTTTGTTTCGAGACGCATAATCATAAGTTACTTTATCGTTATGAAAGATGGTGATTTTTCAATGTCAACACAAAATTAGTTGTGCTTGGAACAAGTACAAGTAAATCTTCTTGAAAATTATCATCAATATTTTTAAACTCGTAAAAATACAAACCATACAATATCCCGCTTTAAAAAGAAAATTACTCATGTCACTTTCAAAATAAACGTCTCACTTGTTTAAAACGTTTTTTTGTGCAATTAAATGACCATTTCACGTTGGTGAAATGTGGTATCATTCGGTCATTCGGTATACATTTAGAGCTATAATCTATCCTATCCATTTTCACATTCCTTGAAAGCCTGATAGTTGATTGTTGTATGGCTGATGAGTTTATTAGTTTATTATAGTTTATAATAATTGCACAATTTCAAAAAATATAAGAACTATCGCAATAAATCTAACAAAAGTTCTTGAAGAAATCAAATCTAATTTAAATTTTCCTTAACACTAGATTTACGGGCGTTTCTTATATACCTATCTCCACGATCACGCATCAAATTGACGAGTAAGCAAAAATGCGCATTTTCTTTAAAAAATCAGTTTTTTCAAATTACGTATAAATTAAAGAACACTAGGGTTCACATTTAGATACATTATTAACAAGTAAAAAGTCTATTTTTTTAAATTACCACGGAAATGTTAGCAATGGTGTTAACGGTATACGGCAATCATATTTATTGAGCACATTTTTTGTAGACGTGCTGAATTTTGTTTGTGCATTTTCCGCACATGATCTGTTTGCAATATATACAAAAATTACTGCTTTCATGTTTCTTGAGGTTTTGCGTGCCTCCGTTTGAGTGTAGTCTTTTATGTGTTCTATTACGTGTCTGTCAATTATCAATGCGAAAGCACTAGTTACATAACCTGACATAATATATCTCTTATCATAGCCAGTAGGTCCTGCAATATCCTTGAATATCAAATGAATGGGCGGCCTACTCACAGATTCGTCTGCTTTCAATTTTATCCACCGTGTTCTGTCAACTGTAATTTCAATTTTATCCATTACATGTTGGGATGTGCTTGGAATGTTCGTCCTCTTATCCTTGGAATCAAATCAAGAAAATATACTCATCCTTTTCTTACTATGATATACTTTCAAGAAATTTTCCTCTTTACTACCCGAAAATTCTTCTATCTTTCCACTTTTAATGCATTCGGAGCTTTCACTCTCATTTTCGCTTTAGAGTAATTCATATTGGTCATCTTCGGAAGTATCCTCGCAACAATCTTCATTGATTTTGACAATTTTGCTCAACATTTTGTTTTACTATATCTCCTGGATTTACGTCATATTGCTAGAAAAGTCGGATTGACCAAAATAAAAAAAATATTGTACTCCAATTCCATTACCCTATTGTAGAAAATTACAATTAGCGAAGACTGTCTAAAATAACAATAACTTTAGAATCTTTTGAACATTATGTTTGAAAAACTGTAGTAGTAAGTAAACTGAAGTATTGATTTTACGAACAAAGCAAATATATAAAAACTACTCGTGAAATTAGCTAATTCGTCATTCGACGCGTTTCGTAGAGATAGGTATACTACATACAGATTTTAATAATTAGAAGGCTTAGGATAAAAATAATTGAGTGTATAAATTCTTTGGTTGAAATGCTTAATTT
The DNA here is from genome assembly GCA_910591515.1 of Cerceris rybyensis. Lineage (NCBI taxonomy): Eukaryota > Metazoa > Arthropoda > Insecta > Hymenoptera > Crabronidae > Cerceris > Cerceris rybyensis. The sequence continues at coordinate 2,010,216 of OU342789.1, forward strand.
ACGACAAAAAGTGGTTTTGTCATAGCAATTAATGCTATGGTTTTTGAGATATTTCATTTTGAAGTTTGAAATGCGTCAAATTGACGCGTCCCGTAAACCTAATGTTAAGTAATGACATATACACCGTGAAGATATCGCGGTGAATTATTTTTCTTTTACGTTTCCAAAGTTATTATATACGATGAAGCTAAATGTACGGTTAATTAGAGTATAATGTCAATAATTGTGCGATGCGGTCATTAATATAATAAAGATTTTACTATAAGTGATGCAGTACAATAACACTGTTCAACACGATTTTTTTTCTCAAATATCCAATGGGTGATCCTCGTAGAGTTAGTCATCCTAAACACGAATCCGTCGGCAGAATTGCTCCATCACGCTCAGTTTTTTAGTAAAATGAGTTTTTGTAAAAACACCAAATTTTGGCAGAAAATGAGGTATTACGCGAAAAGTATAAACGCTACGAAGTTGAGATTGGTCTCAAAAGATAGAGGAAATCATGCCGAATATTTTAGTGTATATATTTATTAAAATTGGTTGTTGCAAATAGTAACAAATGACCGTCAAAGTTTAAAAAAGTGCGGATGCGCGATCTTACTATGCTATACTTTTACATTTTTATGAAAAGTTATTTATCTAGCACGAATTTGCTATACTGGATCGCATTCCTTAGACATTTCTGAAGAGAAAACTGCCCCCAAAAGTTTCGGGAACAGTTTTCAATCCCGACGGGTCAAAAAAATATCCGTCGAGTACGTGTAATCGGCGTTCGACGCCATGCTGCTATTCTACGCGGGCCGCCAGTGAGACAATGCTGTAACTACGCGTTGTCGACGCCGATCTGACAGTACCATCCGAAGGGCGCTCAACTCTGACAAATGCAAATAAATGATTGTTTTTTTTTTATGTTTTAGTTAGAACTCTGATCTGTTCTTAAAATTGTTTAAGTTTTTCATGCTATGCAATTGAATATAAATATAATAATATAAATAATATAAAAAATAAGCATATAAATAAAATAAGTATCGACATATCTCTATATATATTGTAGTGCCCCTTTAAGAAGGAAAAAAATTCTTTCAGGTCGAAGGAGTGAAGTAGGCTCGAGCGAGATATCTTAAGTTTACATTTAATATAAACAACTGTGCTAGCGACCGTCGTTGGAGTTCGTTTTAGGCAGTTCGTTTTGAGCATCTATTCGAGTAGGATGCGAAACGCTTATTAATACCTTTATTCACCATTATTAATACCATTATTATTATTACTATTATAACCATTGTTATATTATATTACTCAATATTCTCATCTATCTAAATATATATACTCTAGTTTTGTTTTTGTTAATTGGTGAAGTGCATTTATTGACTATTTAATACCCCCCTTACTACAATATATATATATATATATATATATATATATATATCGATATTCATCTTATTTTATTTATACACTTGATTCTAAAATAATAAATTAATAACAAATTATATTTAAACTTTATAGGAGAAACTTTTTGTGTATATGTATAGGCAGATTTAAGTAGCAAATGGTTCATACTAAGTGTGAAGTGGTAATCGTTTTGTATCAAGTCTTAAGTGTGTGTCGTTTACTGCAATGTTTCGCAAGTGCAAAAATCAGCCAGACTCGTTTTGTTATGTCTGTGGAGAAGTGGTACCAAAATCGCAACGACGAAGTATATCACCGTTAATAACATTTGCGGTGATCAAATTATAAATAATATTTTTAAACAACAATGAATGAAAAATAATTGATCATTTATATTTGTCAGAGTTGAGCGCCCTTCAGATGGTACTGTCAGATCGGCGTCGATAACGCGTAATTACAGCATTGTCTCACTGGCGGCCCGCGTAGAATAGCAGCATGGCGTCGAACGCCGATTACACGTTCTCGACGGATATTTTTTCGACCCGTCGGGATTGAAAACTGTTCCCGAAACTTTTGGGGGCAGTTTTCTCTTCAGAAATGTCTAAGGAATGCGATCCAGTATAGCAAATTCGTGCTAGATAAATAACTTTTCATAAAAATGTAAAAGTATAGCATAGTAAGATCGCGCATCCGCACTTTTTTAAACTTTGACGGTCATTTGTTACTATTTGCAACAACCAATTTTAATAAATATATATACTAAAATATTCGGCATGATTTCCTCTATCTTTTGAGACCAATCTCAACTTCGTAGCGTTTATACTTTTCGCGTAATACCTCATTTTCTGCCAAAATTTGGTGTTTTTACAAAAACTCATTTTACTAAAAAACTGAGCGTGATGGAGCAATTCTGCCGACGGATTCGTGTTTAGGATGACTAACTCTACGAGGATCACCCATTGGATATTGGAGAAAATAAAAAAAGTTAAAATTTGTTGAACAGTGTAATTTATTGATTAGTTAATCCGAACTCAGAGCGTTCAATTATAGAAAGTTCTGTATTTCACTTAAAAATAAATTTTGTGGACTTTAGATAACACTTTGTACTTCATCAGGCTGAATATGAAATGTACAAAATAAACAGTCGTGAAGATGAATGTGCCACCATATGATCTAGCAGATAAGCAACAAAATTTCTCTACTCGGTGTTAATTCTATTACGTGGCGTAGTTTCACCATGCTAGCTTGAATAAATTAAGTGATGTTCTATTTCCTTTTGTGTACATACATTATAATACATAACTTATTATCAGATGCATTTATATGTAAATCAAATGTACTATTTTATTTGTGCACTCAGATGCTGCAGGTGATCCAACATTCCGGTGAGCGAGTTAGTTCTATTGTTATCCATAAAAAAAAAAGAAAAATGAAATGTATGAATTACTTCTATCAAAAGTTATTGTTTATATTTAATAGAAGTTTATTTGATTTTACCGTTTAGCTATATAAGCGAGGGAAAATGAATGATTTGAGCGAAAATAATTTCAAGTGCGAAATGTCAATGGGTTTAATACTATTACAATTGAGGATAATCAACACCTTAATATTAACTGGTGGTTGTTGACTATTAATCTGACGCCCAATTAGTTTTATGATTCGGAAAATGTATGATCGAAATAAAATACTTAACATACACGCAGGACAAAGTTATTTTAATTATTTATCTGTAAATAAGACGTATATTTATTAGTTTATGTTTCAATTTTTCGTAAATTGTCCAGTAATTCGGATAGAATTCCTTTTTTTCATATATTTTGATTATTATAAAACTAGAGAAAACAGAGATAATCGAATTTCTTCCTACCCAGACAGACTGGAATATTGCTGCAATATTGCAGCAACGTTGCTGCAACATTGCAGTGGCAATATTACAGCGGGAACATTGCTGCAATATTCCCGGCAATATTCCTGCAAGCTACAAAGAGGCGGACATAGGAATATTGCAGCAATGTTGCGGCAATATTCCAGTCTGTCTGGGTAGCTTTGCCGCTGATGTAGCAAGTAAACTAATTAACTGATAAGAAGTAATAAATACCTTTGCGTTCTGTGAAATTTATTCTGTGAGATAAATCGAAATTTTTGGAAATGTTATTTTCAAAGTATGGTACGATTTATTTAAACATACAATAACTTCGTGAACAAACACTTTAGTGGAGTGTATATGTTACGGTTCGAGTAATTAATCATTTTTACTAATAATAACCGGCCATTATCAATACTAACCACAAAAAAGGTCGAAAGGTTCACTTGTAGGAATTTATTATACAAAGTGGGCATTATTTTTAATTCTAAATTTTCTTCGGTGAATATACGGAAAGGAGGTCAAAATTAACGAGGATTAAGAAATTTAATTAGTGTTTGCAAGAACATTTTTCAGTGAACGCAATTTGAGAGAATGCAAGAAGTTTGAGGGAACATGCTCGGTTGAATTCCAATTTAGTTGATCGCGAATTCCAATATTGGGAAATTCGTTTATAAATTATACAAATTATTTCATATATTCATTGTAAAGCACTAATGTTTCCATTATGTATGGAATAAAATGTCAGGCAAATAGACACGACGGCTCTCATTACAAACCATTGCTCTTTTGATAAAATTTAAGATAACGTCCTCGCATAATTGTGTTTCGATTATGGCAACATCACGCTGAATCTCCGTTTTAAGCTCTGTAATTGTTTGTAGCTTATTAGTTTACACATGTGACTTCAAAAAAACCCATAGAAGAAGGTCACGTGGTGATAAATCACACGATCTTGCTGTACAATTACTGGTTATTGAGCCGTACATTTTTGAAAATGAAGCTGAAAATAATGTTACAGCGAATGATGTACATTAGAAAACGATAACAGCCAATTTTTTTGGCCGAAATAGATTGATTTCAATTTTCAAAACTTTTGGTTCCAGCAGCATGGCGCAATATGTCACACTGCTTGTGAAATTATTGAACTTTTGGAAGAAAAATTTCCTGCTCGCGTGATTTCAAGAAATACAGGTCAGAATTGGTCAATTTGTTCGTGTACTTTAACATTATGCGACTTCCGTCTATGTTTTTTTTCTTCTTTTTCTGAAGTCACGTGTGGACGCTAATAAGCCACAAACAATTATAAGTCGCTAAAGCATTGAGTCACTTGAGATGCAGCCAAGTGATCGAACCGGCCGCGGCCGCGGCCCTTCAAACCTCAGCTCAGGGAATGACAATTGGAAACTAAACTCTTATTTCGTCTTTAAACACTTTTTTGGCCAGTCACGCATTAAAATCGAAAAAGCTCTTATTGTCACAATGGAACAATAATTATGCGAGGATGTTATCTTTTTCATCAGAAGATAATGGTTTGCAATAAGAGCCATGGTACGCATTTGCCTTTTATTCCATACATAATCGAAAAATTTATAGTTTTCAATGAAATAAAAATATGATCACTTTTCAAATAAATCATTTGTTAAAATCAAAAACTATAATGAGCACCCATATTGGGATACTCTTTACAAGTTGTTGTAATTCTAAATGACATAAAAGTTCTTCCTGTACAAATAAAAAAATTACTTATAACCTGATAAAATGTATGATTATTACAATTTCTTGTAAATATTTAGAAAAAACCGCATATAGAGGAGAAGATACGAATATGTGATTCCTTTTTATTTATTGATGTAGATCTTAGAATAGTCAGAAATGAAAAAATCAAATGTCAAAATGTAGGCAATTTTATATGGAACGTGCTACGTAAAGATAAATGTTGTGGTCCTCCTGGAACCCATGACTTTTTTACTTTTTCTAACTACGGGCGAATTTGGATCGTCAAAAATTCGGTTAGTAATATGAGACACTCTTACTCCTGCACGAATATATGTTATAAAACTGTATTAGAACGGTAATAGACACTTTTATTATTGAAAAAAACATAACAAAACATAAACACAAATAGAATAATTATAATTAATTGGCTTTACAATAATCGCATATGTACCTAGTTTACTCCTTCTTGATCGGTAGCTCTTTTATCGAATTGCGAGGCACAACGTGAAGTGCATGGAACAGTTCCTTTATTCAATCATACATATATACATGATGCTAGGATAGCATAAACATACAATTATATAACTCCAGTATGGTCGCACATTAGCGACTTCTCGCAGGAGAACGGAAATTATACAATACAAGAAAGAATCAATTTGCGCTGTATGATAAAGGTAAACGATTAGTATTACGCCCCAAAAGATTTGATATGATCATCAAAAAAGGCATCTTCGTTACAGAGAGGTACCAGGACTGACAAAACAATTAATAATTATAAAAAGGGGGGGGGGGGGAGAAGATATTGGCACGGCCTATATACTAAGTAAAACAAAATGAACAATAATGAGATCTTGACCAAAATAAATAAGAAAAATTGCACGGATTAGTGGTCAAGAATTAGACGATGGAAGAATTAAATAAGTAAAGAAATCCATGATAAAGAAAAATTACCGTGCTTGCGAATATAAGTGGCATGAAATTATACTGAATAACGTTCCATACGAATCAAGAGGATAGTAAAGGATTTTGTTGACATCAACGATATTTTTAAAGTAACTTAAAGTAGATATACTAATCTAACTATGTTATGGACTAAAGAGTATATACAGAGTTTAAACTAAGATAATGGAAGTGCTCGGTTCAGTGTACGACGATCGGTCAAGATTTAAGCCATGGTAATTTATCGAGATAATTGTAATGTTTTTGGACAGTATCCCGTTGAGGAAGAGATACAGAATGTTGCAGTTGTGATAGATCGGCAGAGACTACCAAAGGATCGTATCGAAGAGCAAGCGAGGCCCTTTTTCTATGCGTATGGTATATGATGGGAATTTTGGAGCGAAAATCCTGAATGTATCCTTCTCTGTCGAGATAGGGAAAGGCAGCAGTAGAGAGAAACCCATTTTCGCGAGCCTTCCTAGCCTCCTCGTCCGACATTGTATGTAACGAGGTGATGAGAGGATTGTCAGAGTTTGAGTGCAAAGATTTAAGGATAAACATTCTGGTGATTTTAAATGCAAAAATATCAAACCGCGAACAGTCAACACTGCGATAAATTGTTTGATTGTGGAAGTGTCGCTTGGTACCATCCGACATACGTCTGGGCATGAGAAGACCCGTGATCGCCCGGAATATTTTCCTCTCGAAGGTGCGAATGCGCTCCATCACATAAGGCGAAATTGAGAACCAGATTGGGATCGCATGAGATAGTACTGACCTGACATAAAGCTTGTAAAGGAGTAGTTTGACATTCTCACCGAGGTGTTTTGAGTAGAAGAGGCGAGCCAATTTAGATGCTATACCTTTTGCTTTCCCGAGACAGTAGTTGGCGTGTTGATTATAGTTTAAGTGTTCGTTGAGAATTACACCCAAATATTTGACCTTTTTCAGCCGAGGGATTAAAAGGTCAAATCCTTCCGTCGCGTGAATCGAAACATTTTTTGAGAGCCTGTATTGTTTTTTGCTAATTTGGGACGTGGGCCTAATGAATAGAATAGTCTCGCATTTGAGCATATTTACTCTCACCTTCTTCATGTTACACGCCGAGACAACAAAATCGAAAGCCCTCTGCAAGTGTAACTGAATGTCGAGAGGATCAACGCCGGATTTATATAGGATTAAATCATCAGCAAAGGCCAAAGCTTTGCAAGTATCGTTACTTTTGTTAAAATTGTTTAAAATATCAGAGAAGTATAAGTTGAATAGTAGAGGAGAATTTACGGCGCCCTGCTGCAGACCATTTAAAATATTGAAAGTACGAACGGAAAAAGTATTATTGTGAAAAGTTTTAAAAGCGCGGCCAGTGATCATGTTCTCAGTTAGAAGCAACAACTCGGGGGGGAAATTCATTTTGTGTAATTTAACTATCAATCCCGTAGTCCAAACAGTATCAAATGCTTTCTCGAGGTCAATTAAACAAGCCCCAGTCACAGCTGAGCTGTTGAGCGAGTCGGCAATGTCGCGAGTCAATTTGGCAATAGCGTGAACCGTAGAGTGCGAGTGTTTGAAACCAAATTGATAATCAGAAATTAATTTATTGGACCGCACAAAATGATTCAAACGTGTGTTAATCATGATCTCGAACAATTTGCCCAGGTTTGGCAGCAGACTGATTGGCCGGTAATTATTTAAGTCGTAAAGGTTTTTCCCTTTTTTGTGCAATGGGACGAGCTTGGCCGTTTTCCAACGAATGGGAAAGTAAGATAGACGTAAACATGCATTAAAAATTAGCGTGAGATATTCAATAACGGAGCCTGGAAGGCGTTTGATGGCGACGTTTGGTATGCCGTCGAACGAGGTGGACTTTTTTGTTTTTAAGATATTTGATGGCTCGTAAGATCATTGTGGGAGTTATTAGATAGTTTGTGTGAATTGAAGGCCAGATCTGTTCGTGTAGCGAAGCGAATTGCCAATTGATATTTTCACGCGAATCCCGTATTCGATCGTAAGTCTGCTTTACCTCGTGCTCGTGATTCCTCTCTTCCTCGGTTGTAGGAGTCAGATTTTTTGTATGTACTCTTGCAAAGTGCACCCCAAGTAAGGTCAAAAGATCGTCAGTGCTTGACACTACAAAGTTATTATCTATTTTCTGGAGTGTCGATGTATCTATTGCGGATTCAGACCAAAGAAAATCGTCGTTTATCGCGCCTCTTACAATTAGTGGCGGAATTGAGTCAATGTTTTTTAGATTTATAATTCTGTTTATAAAAGGGTGTAGCTTAATGGGATCACGAGTATCTAGTTTGGACAGTCTGTCGTTCCAGAATTTATTTGCAACTGCAGAGTAGAGTTTTTTGAGTCTGTAATTGGTACGCTGAATTATTGATTTATAAAATTTGATCATGTTAGACTGTATTGGAGTTAAATTGTCGCGAAGGCGCAATAAACGAAATAATCTGGTGATAAGTTTGGATTTAAATTTTTTGAGCTTATTAATGCGTCGGTCGTCATATTCTCTCGGGCAGTTCAGAGCCTCCACGGTAGGTGTACAGCTCATCAGAATTACGAAAATATTTTCCTCGAGGGCCTCTATTGAAGAATTAATCGTTTCGATCGACGCATTAAGTAACGATGGGAGATTTAGGCTGTTGATATGATTATGGAGTTTGAGTTTGTATTCTTTCCATTTGGTCAAACGATAATTTAGACTCAGTACTCTGGGGGCTAGAACGTGAAGTGCCTTCCTGTACGTTTGACAAGAGGCATGGCCCTTGACGCCTAGCGAATCAGATCCTGCCTGATCCTGCCGAAACAGGGTTACCTCCTAGGAGACTTGTTCAGCTGGTCGAAGAATACTAATATGAGACAGTCTCATATTACTACCAATTGATCGTCTCATATTACTACCATTTTACTGTTTCACTTTTTCTTATTATATTATACGCAAAAGAAAGAAATCTTTTAAAAATCAATTGATATACTAAAACTGCACTTAATATAATATAACTTACCTTGCGATTCCTTAAAAAAACTCAATATTAATTGATGTACGTTTATTGTAAGAAGCACGCGCAAGAACTTCTCCGTACGGCCGAAGCGTATAACCTCCATTAAACAAAACAACGGCGCCTATCAACATCCGTTGCTATAGAAATCGTTTTAGGCGCCATAATACATAATAATGCCACGATTTTAAAACCTCTAATTAATGTGCATAGGTAAAAACCATGGTGTCTCATATTTCTACCCTATCTCATATTCGTACCTTCTCCTCTACTATAATAACCGGTTATTATTAATACAAACCGGATTTATTATATCAATCATAATATACACACAACTAATTGCAAAACGTAAAATAAATTGAACAAAAACTAATGAGATTTGTTGATCAGTAAATAGACAACAACTGTATACATTAATTTATGTAATATTTCAATCTTTTCATAATACACGCCAAGACATGCTTTAAATAAAACTCTGTCCTCTACAATACAATAATGTGTTTCGCATCGAAAAAATACATAACGACAACAATTCTTTTGTACGATGTGCCGCTGTATCGATATAATACAACAAATTTGTATTTTCACATAAATACGCCGTATGATACGTATGTAATCTGAACATCAAAATCAAACTATGTAAAGGAAAAATTATCTCTAAAATGTTCGATCCCTTCATTACAATACTCCTGATCTCTTTATTTTTTTTTCTTTCACGTTCATTCTTCCTTTTTCCATCGCTTCTTTTCTCACTCATTCTCTCCCTCTCTCTCGCGCTCGCTCTCTCTGTCAATAAAAAATAATACATAATTGCCTTCGGGAAATCTATATCTACAGTAATGCAAATGTAAACCCGAAAAAAGTTCGTCGAGCTCGGCAATGAAAAAAATATATCGAGAACTCGCGTCGAGCAACGTGCCCTCAAAAAGGCAGGAAACGTATTCAGTCATAACATGGCTAAGAGCTTCATAGTACATACATTCATTTATTATACGTAGATTGTTCATAGCTTATTAATTTTCTATCTTTCATAGCAACAGCAAATATACTACAGTTTTGGTCAGATTAACAATTTTTCTCGCCAATCTGCCGCGGATGCGTCGTTTCTACCAATACACCGGATATCAGGCATCAACGACTGAGCCCATGCATCTTTGGCAGGTTGTGAATTGGGAGCCCAAGTCAATCATCCGGAAATGACGGCCTCCCAGCGAATTGGGTTAATAATTCTCCGTTCGCGTAGCGATTCCCATTCACAATGATACTGGGAAAAGCTACTAACAAATCAGCTAGGTGCAGGAACGCGTTTCTACTTAAAGCGCTTTGTAAACACAAAACTAAAGGAAATTGATTCGCCTACCATGCATCCTCTGATACCTCTTTCTTCTCGTGTATCAAAGGCATCGATTCGCAATTCCGTTCAGAATTCACACGTCCACTCACACTCTACTTATTTCTCACCGTACAGTCAATTTCGTGTTTTCCATTCAGGATCGTATGCCTAAACGATATCTCTTCATTAACACGACACTTAATGCCTTTCCTTCTTGACTGCCACGTTTAACTTCTCCCACGAAAAACGACTTTAACTTCCTACATTTACAGTTTACTATGTACAACTGTTTGGCACCGGAATTGTCTCTTAATTGAATGATGCCAACAAAGGGTCCAATATGAACACGATCCACCTTTAACCGAGTGCATTTACATGCATTATATAATCATTCTCTGCACCAATCTTAATTCCTTCCGTAGTATCACACCTGTACGATCGTAACCGTGCATCACGCGCATTTACGCTCGTTCGTGCTTTCAGTATCTCTGGTTTTTTTGTTTTTCTTCTTGTTATTTTTTTTTCTTTTTAATGCTGCAAGGGATTTAGCACCGAGACGAGTCCAAACAGATTAAATACATTAGCACGTTAAAAGTTCCTTTGGCATAATTTATAAATGTACATATCCTCTCTCTGTTTTCGACCACGTTTAAGTGGAATGTGTGTTATCCGTCGCTGACCTCAGAAGATTCTTCGAACAAAAATCCGCTGAGGTCAAAGGGAAGAACATTGTCAAGTCGCCTCACCGTTGAAATAACACTTTATATACAGTCCCTTCGCGCTGTTTTTCGTGAAACTTGGGGACGAATTGGCAAAGCACTTTATCCGCGACGTTTCCCTACCGAAGATTACATTAATTCATTTTTATCAGTTGTTTTCTCGCTTACTCTAGAAAACCGACTCTGACTGCCACTGGTATTTGTTTCTTTGTTTGTTTTTTTTTTCTTTCTTTTTATAAATTCCAGACTGCCCAGCAGCCAGATGTGCAACAGTTATCACAACTTAAAATCGTAATACTAATACATTGTTTTCTTTGTAAATATATTAATATTTAATCATAAATATTTTTATATATTATCATTAATAGTGTTATTAATAACAACCGACTTCTGTGTTTTTTCGATATCCTTTGCTATGGGGTTAGTAAAATACCATACGAAATGTCATATACAATTACAATTCACCTTTTTCTGGTCTAATCAGCTACAAACGTAAATACAGATGTGGCTGTAAGCAAGTAAATAGAAGAGACTTTGTTCAATACTGTTTTTTTTTTGTTTTTTTTTAATAACATTATCGTGGTTACGATCTATTTTATATTTCTTCTCTCTCTTTTCGCTAAAAAAATATCGATCGATAAGCTACGTACAATGCTATGATTATTAACACTTTAAAATGAGATCTATTTTCATCCCAGCAACATGGAAAAGGACATTAAGGATTATTGAGTTCATAATGAATCTTTTATACGAGCGTTTATCCTGAATATCTATTTATATCAACCGACTTCTTCGAGCAGTCCCTTTTACGTTGTAATTTTAAGTTCTTATAAGTTCGTACAGCGCGACCGTGGTCAGACGATTACGAGGCCGATTTCCATTAATTACGTATGCTAGAATTGTATTGTTTCGCGTGTAACTACATGTTCGTGTTGTGACAACTTGGTTCCACTTCCACGAGCAACGTTTGTTCACTTAGAAGACCTCGGGCTCCGGATCGTTTGACGCTGCGGCCTGAAGTGCCAGCTGCATGCTGGATTCTGTATTACGCCGTTTCATTTTACCCTTGGTCTTCTTCAGCATCGTGGCCTAGGAAGGGACAGGATCAGGAAGCGCACAAAGGAGCATTTGATCAAAAGTCAATTTCAGCGACACGTAGTAACGAACGAACAATTCACTCGCAACATCAGAACTCAGAAACGGAGGAAGAGTATATATATATATATATATATATCTAAATATACGGAATGTACGAACGGAAAAGAAGAGAAGAAATGATATAAGAATACGAAAATAACAAAGAAACTGAAAAGAGAAAGAACAGGAAACGTAATTTTTTACTTGGTAACTTTCAAGCTAATAAGTACTACCTGCATATGCATAGTAAGTAGGTCACATGTTACGAATGAAGCTTAAATTGCATTGAGCATCGAGATACTATGTTAACGATGGTAGCACAAGGAAGGGGTAAGAAGGAAGGGTGTAGACATGCTATGAAATTGTTCTTTGGATTTTGATTTGCATAGGAAGCGTATATGGGTGTGTATGTGTGGTATTTCTGTGCGTCTATGGCTGCACATGTGTTTGTGTCTTTGTCAGTGCGATCATACCGAAACTCCCCTGCGTTGTACAAACGTTGCACAGCTCGGGGAGTCTAGGCAGGGATCGAACACCGTTTACGAGTCCCAATTCCGAGTTTAATCGATCGATTAGCTGCGCTATTTGGTTGGTTTACTCGTCCGTGCTCTTGCCCCCCTCCCCATTAGCAGGAAGAATCGACGGTTCGGTATTCCGACGCTTGATCTTATTTTTCTTCAACATGGTAGCCTGGAGTGAACAAAGGAACAAGGAGATATTAGTAGAGTGCGATTAGGGGAGGAACGCATGCGCTGTCAGACGTCAGCAATCGGGTTTATGATTTTATAGTGACTGCGTAGAGCGTAACGATATGAAAATAAATCTACGGGCTAATACATATAGATGCTCCTGCAGAGAATTTAACGTGCCACAAATGCATAGATCGCCCCATCGTTCTACTTGAAATGAATTAGGAACAGTATGAGCGGCCACCAATAACAAACATTCATGGTGAAGACATTGATCGTTACAATTATGTAATCCGAAGTATGAGAAGTTGTAAGGTGCGTGAGAATTCACATAGTAGAGATTAAGGAATATAGGTGAAATTTACAGTTTCGTTTGGTAGTGCGATACACCCACTCTGTTCTTCATTTCGGTGGAATTATGGGGGAAAGGATTTGTAAATTGAATTGAGATTACCTTCAACGCTGATTTTAAAACTACAATATCCCCAGGACACTGGACCCACGGTTCTCCGTCTACTTGTACCGGTATATCCGAATGTAAGTGGATTTTTATGTGTCCTCCCTAGAAGACATATTTGATTTGATAATAAGGCTTATTTAATTTGATTGTATGAGACGAGCATTTATGCAAATCAATGTAATCTTACTTCTACTTATTAGTACATACGCTAATATTATACTGAGAATAACATTGAGTGCGACGTGATAATATCTGTTTAATAAATTTTAATTTGTTTAACTATTTGCAATATTCACTGGGTGATCTTTGTAGAGTTGCTTGCACAGTTTTTAAAAAGTATGAGTTTTCGTAAAAACGCTCGATTTTGTTAATTAAAAATACGTACTATCCGAAAACAAGAAATACTAGAAAGTTAAGATTTATCTTAAGGAATATATAAAAACATGACGAAAATTTTTGGTGTCTATAATTATTAAAATTGGTTGTTTTAAATAGTTGTAAATGACCGAAAGTGTAAAAAGTGCCAATGCGCTAATTTGCTACGTTATTTTTATATTTGTAGTTTTGCACTTTTACGAAACGTTATTTTTCTACCACAAATTTGTTATATACGATCGAATTCTGTAATCTTTCAACATAATTTCAACTTTGTAGCGTTTATACTTTTCGCATACTTCCTCATTTTTTGTCAGAATCCAAAGTTTTTACAAAAATTCATACTTTCCAAAAACTGAGGAATGGATTCATATTTAGGATGAGTAACACTACGAGGATTTATCTGATGGTAATCCAGTGATTATGTATAACTGCTGGTTATTATATATGTTGAGGCGAAATGAATTCTTATAATATTATTTTCATTTTTATATCACTATGCAACTGACGCATGGTGTTGCGAGATGTAGTGGCCATGCGAAGTCATATATATTATTATTGCGTTTTCCAGTCGCGGCGACGAACGCGTCGTCAGACTGATTCCAGATGTTAATAATAAATAATAATTTCTTCTCTTTACTTTTTATCAAAGACGTGTAGAGTTTTAGTTAATATACCCTAACTGCGATATTGATCCCACATATATAATTACCAAGAAACTGAGACCAAAGTCCCAAGACCCAGTCCAGCAGGCTGAACAGGCCCCAGAGGAACTCTCCTCTGTACTTCTTGTGGATTTTCCAATCATATGACTTGTAATTGAGTAATCCTAGGTTCGCCAAACCCGTACCTAATTAGCGGACTGGACAGGTTCCTCAGATATTATTAGACCAGAGAAAGAGGTCACTTAATAAAAGATTTGCTTCGATTCGCTGGACGAATAAAGACGGCCCTGGTGCTCACATATTTTCGATTCTAATAGGTGACTCGCCGAAAAAAGCGTTTACCGACGAAATAAGTATTTAGTTTTCGGTTGTCATTCGAGATCAGGTTTGAAGGGCCGATATGATAGGTATAACCGGGGACAGTTTCTTTATACCCTGTACCTCATACCAAGTGACTTCATTGTTTGGTCTACAATGAGTCCCTTCCTGCGGAACAACTACGGGTTCGCCGTCCCCAGGTTCAAGTAACCCCGAGTCCGTCAAGGCTGTACTTGACCAGCGCGCTGCAGCGGGCTAGACTGGCCCCTAAAGGGAACAAGCTAAGTCTAACCTGGCCTCGCCGGTTAATTTGATAATTATTCAAGAATTCATCACATTTACCAAAGGGTATAGCAGGATAAGGTGGTCAAAAGTGCCCTTGAACCGATTTCAATGGGGGTGGTCTCATTCGATAGATAATGCTCGGCGATCATTGTGTACAAATTTTTAACTCTGTATCTTGACCGAAAGGGTAGTTACGGGGAAAATTCAAAAAACGGGTTTTTGCCCCATTTTGCCTATTTATTGAGGTGCAAAAAATTCGAAAAAATTCTGACATATTCTACATGGTACCATACATGTTTGAGATTTTTTTCAGATTTTTCCATTGATGAATCTAAGTGCAACAAATGAGCAAACGCAAAAAAAAAACGGAAAAAAGTAGATTTCATATCGAGATCTCCGAGTGACAACTTTTTGAAAATTACAGTAACAATCCAACACTCCTGATGGTTACCTCCAATTTTTTTCAGATTTTTAAACCGCCCGCGTCATTGTGAAATAAATCTAAAACCGATTTGCGGGACGCATTTCGATGTGAAACACCATGATCCAGTTATTATTTCCTCATTCTTCGATTACAGTATGTTCATTTTGTGACTTTCAGTGTCACTGCCACGAAGCAATTACATGTTAATATAGCGAATCGAATTAATTAAATCAATTGTGAACAATGATGGTTCTTTATCTGCAAGAATTTTTAACATCTTTTCAAGTGAGTGATTTGGCGCAGTTGGTAGGGCGTCTGTTTAAGAAGCAAATTCCATATATTAGCCCTTTGCACTCCGATGTCCCACCTGAGGGGACATTGTAAGTTTATCGTATCACTCTGTTGCACCCTCTAAGGGGACCATGAATTTATTAGCAATTACAGAGGATGAACTTACTGCACCCCAAAGTTTTAAGAAATATATGTTTACCTGAATTTTTCTATAGAAATTGCACAAAATAGAAAATAGTAAAGTGACGACAAGTTGCTAATAGATAACTTCAGAGGTGGCTCGGAGTGCAAAGTGTTAGAATTCTCAGTTATCAAATTAGTAAACATTGGAATAAAAAATCTATTCATAGTTAGTATATATGCGCCGTTTAATAATTGCGTAGGCTTTTCTAAAGAGCTCTCCGAGCTATTCTCAATGCTCAATCTTGATAATCATAATAATTATTACCTGATTGGAGCAGACCTGAATGGAAGGCGTACCGATTGGGGAGACTCAGTTAATAATGTTAAAGGGAGGATGTTGTTCAACTGGGAAAAAGACAATGGAACAGAATTTAAGGCCAGATTTATCCCCCCAGAATCACCTACTTTCCCATCCTCTGGATCTTACCTTGATTGTTTTATAATAGATAGTAGAATACCAACCATAAATAATAAAAAGGCCGCATCAGTCATTCCATACGACAGTGACCATAATGCTATACTTCTCAATATCAGACTCAACCCCAATCTTTTCAAACTAAAAGCAGCTAATAAGAAATTTAAATATAATTTTAAGGCTACTGATTGGAATAAATTTGAGACACACCTTGAATAAATATTTACTGATGAAATCCCTGATAACAAGAACTTAATAATAAACAAAATCGACCAACATCTAGATATCATAAATAGTAAAATACTTGAAGAAATTGAAAATACAATTCCAACTTTGAAACCCAATGATAGAATTTTGAAATACTATAATACAAAAATTCTAAAACTAAAAAAAACCAAAGCTCTTCTTGTCAGGGAAATCTTCAATATTAGAAAGTGCGACCCTAAACTTACAAGACCATACTCTGCATTAGTCAAAATCAGACTTAAAAACATCAAAAAAAAACTTAAGGCCGAATTCAACAAGGCAGTCACCAATTACTGGGAACTCCAAATTAAAGACATCAATCATCATGATCCCTTTAATTTTTTCCCTAAAATCAACAGATTTTTTAGAGCCCGAAAATATAATGAAATTAAAAATCTCAGCTTCAAATCCACTTGTAATTCGGATACTCTAATCAACAGAATCAACATCAACTCTACTATACAAAACGCTGATGGTTCATTCACTATATCTAACCCGACCGATAAACTTAATTTTATTGGTCACAGGTTTGAGAAAATCAATTCACCCAAATATTTTGATGAAGCTAAAGATAATAAAATTAAGATTAACCCCCTTGTAACTTATTATAAAGACACTCTAAATATGTACAGAACAACTAATACTGCTCTGGTTCATTTTTCCAATAATAATAAAGTCTCCTGCCCTACTTATGATGAAGAGCAGGATCTAAATCATCTAAACTTTTTAATAATTTACTTAATTCTTTTTACTTTCCCTCAGCTTGGAAAATTGCTAAAGTTCTCCCACTCCAAAAACCGGGTAAGGATCACTCTGACCCTGGAAGCTATAGGCCCAACAGCCTTACAGCCAGCCTGAGTAAAGTTTACGAAGTCATAATTAACAAACATCTAATCAAGGTTTGCTCTGATAATAATATTATCCCCCAAAACCAATTTGGATTTAGGAGAGCTCACTCCACAGTACATGCCATTAATAAATTAGTATCCGATATATCAAAATCTGTCTTAGATGGCAAGGTAGTCCCAGCAATACTAATCGACCTTGAAAAAGCATTCGATACGATTTGGATTGACGCTTTAATTTACAAACTTCCTATGCATAGCTTTCCTAAATATCTTATTCTTCTAGTACTCGATATGGTCACAAACAAATCATTTAATACATGGGACAGTATCCACTTGTCCTCCCTTAAGTTTCGAATCTTAGACGGTCTTCAACAAGGGACAGTAAACTCCCCCCTACTTTTTAATATCTATACCGCAGACCTGATGTAGGAATTTAATTGTTAGTGAGGAAACTGGAGACGGTCCTCTGGCAATTGCTTTTGCGCAGGATATTATTATTTACTGGCCAGGAAAAAATCTCAAAGACTTAAAGACATCATTAAATAACATTGTTAATGATGTCAATAAATATTACGCTTCATGGAAATTAAAGATAAACCCTTGCAAATGCGAGAGCATCGTTTTCCGCAGAACCACCAAAGACCTATCCAAACTCAATAAAAAAGAAATAAATGAATTTAAAATTAATATAGTAGAAACGGGTACTAACAGGTTAGTTGAAGTTCCTCACAAGAAAATAGTAAGATACCTGGGTTTTTACATTGACCATTTAATAAGACTGGTGCCACATATTGAAATCCAGCTAGAAAAGGCCAAAAAAGCCTTCAAGGCCAATGCAAGAATTTTTTACAGCAAGCACCTCAATTCCAGGGTCAAAGTGATCTGTTACTTACTCTTAATAAGACCGATCATAACATATGTTGCTCCAATTATGTGGAACACTAGTGGAAAGCAAAAAGTATTCCGTAATTAATTTATATTTTTCACGTCCTTAAAAATACTTTTAAATGTTTGAAAATAGCAACTAATTATTGTTATGTATATGTAGCTGACAATTTTTAAAAATGACAAAAAAAATCTCAAGTCCCCATGGGGATTCGAACCTACGACAAAAAGTGTCCAGCGGTTCAGCAGACAGACGCCCTACCAACTACGCCAAATCACTCACTTGAAAAGATGTTAAAAATTCTTGCAGATGAAGAACCATCATTGTTCACAATTGATTTAATTAATTCGATTCGCTATATTAACATGTAATTGCTTCGTGGCAGCAACACTGAAAGTCACAAAATGAACATACTGTAATCGAAGAATGAGGAAATAATAACTGGATCATGGTGTTTCACATCGAAATGCGTCCCGCAAATCGGTTTTCGATTTTTTTCACAATGACGCACGCGGTTTAAAAATCTGAAAAAATTGGAGGTAACCATCATGAGTGTTGGATTGTTACTATTAGTTTCAAAAAGTTGTCACTCGAAGATCTCGATATGAAATCTACTTTTTTCCGTTTTTTTTTTGCGTTTGCTCGTTTGTTACACTTAGATTCTTCAATGGAAAAATCTGAAAAAAATCTCAAACATGTATGGTATCGTGTAGAACATGTCAGAATTTTTTCGAATTTTTTGCATCTCAATAAATAGGCAAAATGGGGCAAAAACCAGTTTTTTGAATTTTCCCCATAACTACCCTTCCGGTCAAGATACAGGGTTAAAAATTTGTACACAATGATCGCCGAGCATTATCTTTCGAATGAGACCACCCTCATTGAAATCGGTTCAAGGGCACTATTGACCACCTTATCCTGCTATACCCTTTGTTGGTGATTATACATAATCACCGAATTAGTGATATTCACCATAACATACAGTATATCTTACCTGGGCTATTCTCATTGCTGTACGCAAGCCAGATTGAATTTGTCCAAGATGCATCACGCCTGTAACCCCGACCACTTCTAGCATTCCGTCCCAATGATTTGGTGTATAAAATTGATCTTCCTTGGTATCTGGTCCCCAAGGATTTGCCCCAGATCCCCAACTATGTTTGACAATGACAAATAAATATTTTGAAACACTTTTCCGTTAAAATTAATGATTTCTGTAATTCGCTAAATACCTTAAAATGTTAAGAATAATAATTCCTTCGACTTGTGGTAATTCTACGAGTTTTCCATCTACTTCTAACCGAATCTCTTTGTGTAAATCTTTGCATGGCTTCCGTTTGACCATTTTGCGCAAACCCATCGTCACGTACACTCCTTTATTACGTAATCTGCTTTTGAATTTATTGGGATTTTCTTCTCTGGCATTATGGAAGTCCAAACATAAATCGGCGTCAACACCAATTCCGAAATAATTATTCATTACAAATATTTGCGTATTGTCTTCACTTGTCGCACCGCCACCCCCTGTAATATGAACACATTAAGTATGTACAATCAAATTTGCGGTATTTTTGGCATTTGTTCAGTATGCATATATTATTGAGTATGGTATTTTTATATTGGGTTGGTCACAAAGTTTGTTCGGTTCCTAAACCTAGAATTCTAACTACCATTTTTCTCAAACAATGTTATTTTAATCTGTTATTAATCTGTGATTAAAATGTTTATCGACGCGTATATACACGGTTGGAGTTAAAAAATTAAAACATAACTGTTTGAAATTTAATTGTAGAAATAATAATGTACAACGTTTATTTATTAACACTCTGATTTTTTCTTAAAAAGTTGGTTTTTGATAGCTAAAGAAATGTTTATTTCTCAATATACAAAAACGTCCCCGTTCACGAAAACGTCAATAAAATGTCCTTTGCAGTATTTGTACTATATTGCAAATTAAATTTTGATCTGAAAAAAAGTGTTTTTGAATTCATTTTCATACCACACCTTGTGTCCCATATATAAAAAGGGAGGAGAAACGATTACTATGACTTTTGTATTTAACACTAGGTCTACGGAAGCCGTCAAACTGACGGATTCCTCCTTTTTTTTAGAAACGTCTTCCACATTTATAGAGACTCGGTACCATAGATATTTCACATGTATTTTATGAGATACAAATTACTCAACTCTTCATCTTCTTTGCCATTTGATCCATCTTTTCTCAAAGTATTTATTTAATACATTTAAGTCTAACCGATTCAACGTCTGTAAATCTAGTGTTAAACCCGCTCTTTAGAATTCAACCTTGTTTTCGAAATTCAAGTTGAAATGATAGAATCGAATTTAGTGAAATCTATAATAATTTTGTTCATCTTGATAAGCACTCTAAAAAATTACTCTTACCGCCACTATTGGTAGGTGCTGGTTTGTCGTCCTTTTCCTCTGGATGAAAAACAACAGTCCATCTGTCTAGAATGATTTCCTCCGCATCGATAACGTCTCGCAATAAATTCAACGGATCCTCATCGCCTGTGTAACCGGAACCCCAGCAAAGGACACGCGCAAGGTCGTTTCCTGTTCCTAAAGGTACTATAGCACAAGCAGGCGAGGAGCACTCACTGTCTTGACCAACGTTATCCAAACATTGCAGCACCCATCCTATCGTACCATCTCCTCCGCAAACTAAGATCTTGTAGTCTTTTATATGACGAAAAACGTAAAGTCTGAAACGCAAAATAAGTCCAGGTTTTAACGTTTCGTGTGAACTAACAACTTTGAAGTTCGAGAATCATGACTGTATCTAATTACTCTTAACGAACTAAAAATTTTAACCCTTTTGCAGTCCGAGGAATTTTTATTATAAGCTACCAGCTACTCCAGGATTATTTACACGGTGAGAATACACATCTGTGAAAAATTAAAAATTTTGTTTTGTCATTAACCGTTTGAATACCGGGAGGGTTTTAAAAAATTACTTCGAAAAAAGCCAAAAGCCACTTTCGCGCTCTTGAGATTTTATTTCAATATAAGCTAAAGTTGGTGTTTTATTTTATGTAGTGCACAACAAGAACAATCTTCTCGTGGTTGTATCCTAATTTGCAATTACTTTATATTATAAAAGAAAAGCTTGATGCATTCTTAACAAAATATATTAACAAAGTCTTCCTTCAATTGTCGACATTGAAAAAATGTCCTGGGGTTTTTCGACACAAAACTGAAGAGCGCGAAAGTGGCTCGTGGTACGCAAACGGTTAAGGAAAAAGCGGATACATTTTAACACGTTGAACGTCGCCGATATTTCGCTAGTTTCATCATTTCTACTGAAGTGAAACTTTTTGTATCAAATTCTCAACTTTATAAAGCAGAAACTTTAAAAATATAGATATGTAGATATTCGGCAGACTCTTATCTTTTTAACGCCAATATTTAAATATTCAATATGGCCGAAAATTCATAAGTATTGCAATTTAAAAGTTACATGAAAGGGTCTAACCGAATAAGGGGGTCAAAAGTGCCCTTGAGCCGATTTTATTCAACGATGTGTCATTCGATAGGTGATGATGAAAAACCATTGCACACAAATTTTTAATCCCATACGTTCACCGCGAGGGTAGTTATAGGGTAAAATCGAAAAATCAGTTTTTGCCTCATTTTCCCCAATTAATGTAGTGCAAAAATTCCCAAATAATTCTAACACATTCTAAAGATAAATGTACACGTTAGGGATTTTTTTCAGATTTTTCCTTTGCAAGTTCCACTCACGAAAAATGAAAAACCAAAAAAAAATTTTTTAAACATCGATTTCGTATTGAAATCTTCCGAGCACAACTTTTTCCTTTTTACAGTAGTTGCATAATGTTATTATTGTTATACCCTAATTTTTTCAGATTTTTTGAGTACGGTGCATCACGGTCGGAAAAATCAAAAACCGATTTCTGGGACACATTTTGGGCTGAAACTCGCCCATTATCTGCCATTCTTGCATGATTTTAATACAGTATGTTCATATTGTGACCTTCAATGTTTCTGTATAGAAATATGTAGATGTTAAATAACAATATCGGAATAATTAAATAAATTGCTGATTGTAGGGTCGTTATAACCTAGAATTTTAACCGTTCTCTCAAGAACATTAATGGCGCAGTGGCTATGGTGTCTGCCTGTGGAATCGTTGGACACTTTTTTGTCGCGGGTTCGAATCTCGATGTGGGACTTAAGTTTTTTTCTGTCATTTTTTATCATCGTCGAATAAAATCGGCTCAAGGGCACTTTTGACCCCCTTATTCGGTTAGACCCCTTCATTAAATTCAATAGCGCCGGTCACCGGTGACCCCCACAGCAGTCAACGAGTTAAATTTGTGTTTTACAATATAAAAAATGTAAAAATACACCGAATTTATCTGACAACGGAGTGGAAAAGGTTAATTAGTCATTTGAAATTATAGTAACCATTTTGCTTTACATTTTAAAACGTCTATAAGTATGAAAACTTAAACTAAATATTTAAACTGGTTTACTTAAATAGAAATTTACATGTACAATTTTATAGATGAAATTAATTTTTATAATTTTTGAAAGTATATTTTCATAATGTTCGGCTGTATATATTTTCTCCGTGACTCATTACCTGAAAATATGATTTTGTACATCAATTTTAAAAATAAAAGTAAACTAATACTTATGATATTAGAAATATTTGAAAGTTGGAAATCACCAATATATAATATTTGGACATTGTAACCTTCTAAATACCAAAACTACACTGAAAATCGATGTTACAGATCTGTTGTGAAAATTCCACAATATTTATGCTTTAAAACCGTACGTTATAGGAAAATTTTTTTTTCTCGACACATGATCAACAAACCAATGATGTAATAAGTTGCAATTTTTGATAAAGAAAACTACAGCGATGATAAATAAATCAAATTCAAACTTAATTCTTTTCATGTCTGCGTATTGGGGGTTTTCGTTATCTATGGTATAACTGTTACGTCCCCGCAACGAAACCTTTTGACCGTTAAATGTTAATGAAAGGTCAATTTTACAGAAAATTGCATTCGATTTTTCGGAATTTCTAAGACATTTTCAACGAAAATGTGGGTAGTTACGAAAGCAAGAGTTTATTCTGAAAGGTGAAACTATTATTTGAATTAAATCTAAAATTTATTATTCCTATATTCCAAGACTCTAATTAATGATTAATTTGTATCAGGGGTAAAAAGTTAAAGTAGAAATTGATTGGCAAATTGATTACTTTTAAACATTTTGGTACTTACCCAGGAAGTGGTCCACCATTTTCAAGATCGAACACCTGATACGGATTCAAAAGTTTGCGAAAACTGGAAATCAGCTGAAGCCCTTGACAACCACCAGATTTTACATTTACAAAAACGAGTAAGGGTTGGACACCTGAAGGCACCATGCTTGGTTCGATGCTCGGTAACAACATGACTTCGTTGAGAGAAACAAAGAAAAATCGTTAAAAACTGCATATAAATCTTGAAGAAACAATCGATCATTACAAGTACCTAGAAGATGTTTGTCCTCATATTTCGTTTCCCGTAAAGTATATAACGCCCGGACTGCTTTATTCGAATCTTCGTAAATTATCACCATCGAGCCGTACTCGTAATATATTGGACCGATGTAGAATTTATCTTCTAAAAAGCAATGTATATCAGACAATAAAGGATATTCAAGTGATATGACGCAGTTTTACGTTTACAACAAGAAACTTGTGTCCACCTTTTCCTAGGAATTCGATCAACATATTCTCGTAACTTCTTTCAGAAAGGTTTGGTGGTAAGTTTCCCACGAACAATGCCAGATTAGGTCCATGGGGGTCTTGTTTTAATTGCAGGTAAAATCGCATCAATTCCATTTGCCTAATTGAATCATTTCCGAGCTGCTTAACAATTTCCCACGGCTTTTCGTCTCGTGATAAAACTCGCTCCGTGACTGCAAAATGTAACGTTATGTTTATAATATTACTGCGCATGAAGCACCCAAAAAATTAATATTATTAACAAAGAGAACGCATGGCCTTCTGCTCGTCAATTTTATTGAAATTTTACGTACGCGGAGAGTAAGTCGTTCTGGTTAAGAATATACTCTATTATAGGGGTAAACTATTATAGGGTCAAATCGTTTTTAAGATATTTATAATTAAATCGCCACACTCTAGTTGACTTCACAGACGTGCTGGCCAAAACTCCAAGAATGTGTACCCATGGTTTAGAAAACTTAGCATTTGCTGTTTGTAACACGTAAAAGGAGCAACTTCCAAAATTGGAACTTAAATAATGCAACGTTTTCATATTGGAAATGAAAATACATTTTTGATGTGATATCAAAGGACGATTCCCTATTTCAGCATTTGTAGCTCTCTGTTTTGCTTTAAACTTTAAACTTAAGATTAAGATTTTGTTTGTCTCCCAAGGAAATAGTTGTGAGTATCTCAAGATTTCACAGCGATATTTTTTAAATAAATTTTAAAGCTTCCCGAAGGTCGATCCGTCGAGTTATCTTTCTACTTTTTGCTACACCACAAGTTACTGTTATTTGTTTGTTGCGCTCGCTATTCGCGCTGAAGCGAAATTATGTTACAGGGCCAGGCTATCGTGCTTTACTTAATGAATACTGTTGATCGTGCTCTACAGTTACCGTTGTAATTTACGAAATAACATATTTATTTCATAACGTTAAAAATTCAAATGGGCTTAGGCAGACTGGTGGTCTTTTATTTCGAGACAATAATGCGTAGGTACATAACCGATGGATCTTTGATGATTCAAATGTATTCTACCTAATAGCAGGAATTAAGGTGTTATCTGTTTCGTTTCAACGTTCCATTTCTCTCCTTTCACCGAAATTTTTAGTAATTAACAGGAAACGTGAAGATCGAACATCTAGAATATACAGATATCATGATAGAATCACTGAAGCGATAAATATCGTTAATACTTTAGAATACTACTTTTGCCGCGGAACCAATGATTGTTCGATACACTTTTTCGCCGTATTGAACCCGCCATATTCTTTTTGGAAATTTTACTTTAGATTCGTAATCAATGATCCAAGCAATCCAAATTGAAATACATTTTGAGGTTTTGGCCAGAATTTCATTTAAGAGGGATGCCATTGAATTGCTATTTGAAAATGTTGGCCATGACCGAACAACATTGTAAAACTATGTGTTACATTATTGATTTCAAGAATGGAAGTCGGCGCGTTTTTTTTTTGTAAAAAGAGGAGACAGATAATTTTTCTCAAAAAGAAGGAGGTAGACCAACAAAATTGGGAACCTAAGATCTAGAAGGAAGAAGTCCGTACGTTTCAAAAGTCAGTTGACGTTAAAACCTGTGTTCTCTTATTTATTTTACAATTGTCGTGTCTTGCGGTCCAGTAATACTTTATAGGCCCTTTCGACTTTAAAATAATACAACCCACAGTTGTTTCCATTCTGTGATATCATTTTTTAACTGTATGAATTGTCCAAAGATTCATCAGAACCGTAAATCTTGCTTGTAAAAAAATCCTTATCTATCAAGTTAATTTATTTATTTGAAATTCTGTTTTTAATATTTGTCAGTGTCATTAATTGTTAGGAATAGCGAAGAAGCCAAGCTATAGATGATTAATTCTATTGCGTAACAAGATAATAAATTATTCTATTAACATGTCAAAATAATTCTTACCTCCCCGATCCAAAAGAATCTCGCTACATCTGTAATCTTCCGACATAAAATTTTGTAAACCAAATCTTTGGAGCGCTTCCTCGATTAAGTCTGCAATTGTTGTTGATTCTGTAACAGGTACTATACAGAATGCCTCCGACACCTGTAGTTTGCCTGGATAAACTCGTACTTCTCCACTTTCGGTATTCCTGAAACGACCCATTAATTGCATACAGTTATGTGCATGATCCTTTAAGAATTAGCGATTTTTCATGCTTCAAATTTCACATATACTTACTTAAATCGTAAGAAGACTGCCGGACGCTTGCCCTCTTTGCGGTTCAAGTTTAGAATTGGAGTTGGATCACATAGATCTGTCTCTTCCGCGGCATACAGGTCAGTGAGATAAAATTTACCTATGTAAAACAGAAGCAAACTTTATCTTCATTCTATATCAGATGAAAACAATGGTATTTAAGCACAAGACCCTTTGAATCACAAGTATACAATATTTTATACAATGATTCTTATGGAAATGGTTGTTATTAGTACAGGTTGTTTCAAAATTATTTGTGATGGCTTTCAGGGGTTGTTCTACACCCTTGGATTGATAAAGATTTGAGAAAAAAACCAGCCACAAATTTTACGATAGGGTAGAAAAATTTTCTAGCAAATTAACTTTTAACAATGTCGAATTCCGACTCGATTTTAGCTCAATAAATCAGGATTCTAGGTCTCCGACCCTTCGGAAGGAAACACACGAGATATCCTTACTAGTGCTACACGAAATTAGAAAGTGAAGGTATCGGCTACCGAACTAATCAGGAAGGTATAAGTATTTACGTGCTTCTCTCTAGAAGGGCCCTCGTGTGAACCTGACACCGAACGCATATCATTGGCATCTTGTAGACTCCGAAAAATTACGTCGAGTGATTTCATTCGGAAGGCAGTCATTTTCACCATCTTCATACAGATAGAGAGCGATAAATAAAATAAAAGTTAAATGTTTCTTCGAGACCCACATCTCCTAATCAGGTATGTTTAATAAAAATCGGCATTCAAATGATGCTCAGCATTCAGATGATCAAGGAAGACGAATGCGATATATTGGAAGAAACAGGAATTGAAAGAAAGCGAAGGTCTGTCCTCCTGTGTCGAATATTTTGTCAAGGTCAAGGTTTATGACCTTTTTGTTCCCTTAGGCCAGTGAGTCTAGCTACTTGATCATTTCTGGGTCCTTGAGCAACTCCGCCTGCTTCTCCCAACCGTTCTGTTTCGCCCAACCAAGCTTGCCTTGCCTTTCACCTCGCAGGTTCGGATCTATTGGCACGAGCGTGGTAGCATACTGGGGCGACATTCGCAACTAACCGCTCGCGCTGGAAAGATGTGCCGCGCTGGAAAGACGTGCCGCGCTCGCTGACGACAGTAAACAAATCGATGCGCGTGACGCATCGATTGAGATTATACGTCGAAAAACAGTTTCAGATCGCACTACGTCGCATATATCATGTACCCATTATACACGGTTCATTTAAAAACTGAATAACTAAGAAGTACCGAAAGCTACCGGATTGAAATTTCTCATATGTATTCAGTAATTACAGCAAAGATTTCGTTCGTCTACCTGCTCTTCTTTGTTGTACCTGCCTGAAATCTTAAACTCTATCAGCAAGACAATCGCGGCGGCAACAATGTATTGTTTGACGCGAGGACTAACGTTCTTACAACGCTGAATTTTCCTTTTATTTGCGCTGGAAATTAAATTATATCGCCTGAGGCTTAGATTTTAAGACATATCTGAGCATACTTTTTTACGAATAACACTGTTATTTTATCCTACACGCGACGTAGAGCGATTTGAAACTGTTTCTCGACGTATAATCTCAATCGATGCGTCACGCGCATCGATTTGTATACTGTCGTCGGCGACCGCGGCACGTCTTTCCAGCGCGAGCAGTTAGTTGCGAATGTCGCCCCAGTATGATACCACGCTCGTGCCAATAGATCCAAACCTGCGAGGTGAAAGGCAAGGCAAGCTTGGTTGGGCGAAACAGAACGGTTGGGAGAAGTTGGCGGAGTTGCTCGAAGGACCAAGAAATGATCAAGTAGCTAGACTCACTGCCTTAGGCGACGATTGGTCGACAGAGTATTCTTGCATAACGTGTTCATTGCTTTTACTGACTTTCCTATTAATAAACAACATAATATTATATTTACCGTTAATAATAATATATATTTTAATAGTGCAATTCCAACGATTGCAACGATGCATATCATTTAAATGTTGTAAGGATTTAAATATGGTGAAACAATGTTCAAATCGGAAAACGCCCAAAATGCCGCAAACTTTTTGAATATTTTCCGACTAACTCTACAAATTAAACGTCTAAGAAAAAACTTAATAGCAAGAGACGATGAGGCAGACATATTTCTTGTGAAAAGCATAAAAAAAGTTGCAACACTAATTTTATTTTCGGTTGAAAAATTAAAATAGTTCCGCTTGATGTTTAATTTTGTCCACTCACAATGCCCAAGAAATTTCACGTCCACGTGCTGAATAAGACAATAAAAAAGTAACAGATGTCATCATTAGTTTGCAATGGCCCTTCGGATTTTCAATTATTTATGCCTTTAGTTTTAAACACACAAAATTGCGAAAGTGTAATAAATAGTACTCTCTGTTAAAAATCTACATATATTACGGAACGGAACTTAAATTATATGTTAATTGTTAGGGCGGATTAAAATGGTAATAAAAGTTCGTTTAGAAAAATAAAAAATTTTAAACATATTCCAAATAAGTGGAAATAACAATACATATACACAAATTCTATTCTTCCGTTACGAAACAATTGTCGAAAACGACTAGGTCATGATACGAGCGTGGAAAAGCAATCTACAGAAGGTAAATACAACATTGAAGCCTGTTAATTAACTGTTACAGATCATTTTTTCAAATAATGTTTACATTTTATGTTTCTATGGACACTCTACTATCGATTCACAAAATTCAAAATTTTATACACTTGGACCATTACGAAGATTGACTTTTGTCCAGCCAGCTTGACCAAATTACACACTGTATCTACGTTGCACAAAAGGTACTACTGTAGTAGGAAAGGTCAGACCAGATGCCTAATTCTTCAATACTCGTGCACTTTAGTCACTCATTCGCATATGGTTGCCAAATGTTAGTTTAACTGTTTCAGAAAGTACAGCGATCGTCACTAAAAGAGGGACAGACTTTCGCTTTCTGCGAAATTCCTCTGTCTTCTAAGATACTGCTTTTGTGTTCGTTGACCATCTGTACGCCGATTTTCATTAAGCTTACCTGAGAGGTCGGCCTCGAAAGAATATTTAACACGTGTTTTTTTTTATCGGTCCCTTTCTGCATTAAGGTGACGAAAATAACTCACTTTCAAATGAAATCTTTCAATACAATTTTTCGGAGGCTGTGAAGGTGTCAATAATCTGCGTTTGGTGTCAACTTCACTCATAGACCGTCCTAAGGAGAAGAATATAAACACTTGCATTTTCCTTACTATGTAGTTCGATGGTCCAGTCCTTCAATTTCTAATTTCATGTAACACTAGTAAGAATATGTTGTGTGTCTTTTTCCAAAGGGTCGGATATCTGGAGGTCTGACTTATTAAACCAAAATCAAATCGCAATTAGGCATAATTAACAATTAATTTGCGAAATGACGATTCGTTTCTGATCCATGGTTCCTCTAAGAAATTTTACATACACAAACAAACGAATGCGATGAGTCGATAAAAAAAATTTTCTTCTCTTTCGCGATTTTCGCGGTGGGTTTTTTTGCAAATCTTCATCGATCCAAGGATGTACAACAACCTCTGAAAGCCACGATTAATAATTTTAAAAAACCCTGTGTTCTTTGTACATTAACCCCTTGTTCTCGTATGTTTACACTGACTGAACGTCATATTTTTATTAGTGATTATAGAAGAAGACTTTAGCTTGTGTGTGTTTATTAGTACGTGTTTAATGTTTACTTGTAGTTTTCAACGCGTACAAAAATCATATATGTCTAATATGAAAAAAATACATAACTTGTTTTCAAAGCTATACTATATACCGGACGCCAAGGACTCGTTGGCCTGTGACAAATGGTTTATTCTAATTCGGCTGACGGATAGACATGCTTCGTTCGCACGACATTGTCCTTTGTGCCCGGTAATATGACGTGATTTCACATTTGTGTAACGAAGTGCCCCCGAGGTGTTGGGATATAACGTCTGGAATAGCGCCGAGCCCAAAGGGTTAAAAGATGATAGTATAATTTCTTATACAAATAAGTCTTTACTTCATGGGCATTATCTTCAACTATTCTGAATAAAAAAAAGGTATTACTGTTATTCCATATGTAAAAATAGGTATGTTAGAATTTTGTAAGTTATATAAGGGAACGATGTATATTCTTTTAAAGTTCTGGGGTAAGTGCCGTGCTGTTCCTTACAGTCCTCTTACTAGAAGATGCAATACCTTCCCCACTCCGTGGCCAGATCCTTTAAGAATACGTTTGTCTCTTTTTAAATCTATGCAGCACCATGACGTCGGGTCATCGGCCACTTTACTAAATACATAAACTGTTCCTTGGAATGCGACAGGGTGTCCAGATATATGTTAAACATCCGTCGCCCTCCAAGAACACTACACGAAATCAAGACAAACTCCAAACGCAGTGGCGACGGTCCCAATGCGGACCGACTCCATCTGCTCTACAGGGTGTCTTACCCTCATAAAATGCGCTGGCGCTAACAGGTATTCGCAAAGCATCGGTACGGTTAGTGTTAAACATGCAACGTATTAGTGTTCATCAATTTTATAGTGATATTCCATAGAACCTCATTTTCCCGAGGGAATGAATTTTTTCTTTTGTCGGGAAAACAAGGAATATGATATTATGCAACGTACTAGGGTCTTTCGTAATGTGGAACGCACGAAGCGCCGAAGTCAGGACCTGTTCGGTGGTGGCTTGCCGTGGCACCGTGATAACGCGAAATATCCGTCGCCTGAGGGAATTGTTGCCATCGTATACCTTAATCATCTCTATGAAAAAAGATCACAAATCACCAAACGATCGACAAAAAAATATCACTCTCCTAAGCCGCATTGAATTACCTTCGTCACCTCTTTCTTTATCGTCTTTCTCTTTCGGAGAACGTGGATCACGACTATGTGTACCACTTTGTCCGGAATCACCATTATCACGATACCTTGCATCTCCACTGCTGAACTCTTCCGATATGCTTCGTGCTGAAAAAGAAATTAGGCTCGCTATATGTTGCTACGATTATATTGACATCTATTTCGTACTGACCTATACCTGTACACACCGTGTAATTCAGTTGTAAAATACCACCCCCTCCCCAATCTTAATTGAAGATATTAACTGTTAGTGTGCCTTTTTTCCAGTGTTATTCGTTATTCAAATTGTATGCGTTAATTGTTTTTATATGTATATATGGTTGTAAGGAGAGGGGGTGTTTGTGTGCACCTTAGCTTACTATTAAAAGATGCAAATGTGGATACTTGTACTGGCAATCATTACTCAGATAACATTAATGGTGTATGGATAAGAAAGCATCTATAGTAGCTAAGACACTTTCAAATAGGTTTACTTAATGTTTCGACACGAATATTACGGCGGATAATGCGTTTCCAACTGGATTCTCGTCGCCTGCGTGATATTACGTAAAAGTAAAGGCAGAATGAAGGAAATTAATGTTAAATAACTACTTAATGTTGCTAAAATGTAACATAAATACGAGATGCGTATTGAAGCAATGGTGCATGATCTCAAGTGGCGAGGGAGGAAATTGCTTTGTGCAACGGAAATTTTGAAAATCTTTCTTTTAGTATCACGGTATTAAGTTCAGTAGCATACAAATTTCTATTTTCTAAATTTCTATTATCATTTACAGGAATTTAATGATTCTTATATAGCACGACGTATTTTTCTATTTAATGCAAAGCTTGATTTCTACTTATGTTCAAAATTCATCAACTTTGGTAAAGAACATTGGTTTATAATGTTGATATTATGTAACAGTATAAATGCTAATGATATAAACGTAGTAAATTAATAGATAATTTTGTGTTTAAAAATGGATACACTGGGAAAAAGGATTTCAAATCATCATAGACGCAAATTGTTCGACTAATTCGATACATTACTTTCCACTGATCGTTGCAGTTATACCCTATAAATTCGCCTATCTACGTAAAGCAAGATTTTGATACAATCGATACTATAATGATCGTTTTAGTATGAAATTTGAACGCAGAGTAATGATCGTAATATATTACACAAACAGCACTACTAACAAATGGCTGGTACATTTTCAAGAGTCAATGATATCCTCTTACCATCGAACACGATGGATTTGTAGAAGTTGCATGATAAGGAGACTTATTCAGTAGCATTTTTGCACTTCACTTTTCACAGCATAGTAGAGTGACAAACATCATTTGGATTTTTCATTGCATCCAGCTGGGCCGCGTGACAGTACATGCACCGAAGCAACATATACACACATGCTAAAACGTAAACGTTGATCACATAACAAACGTTCAGAGAAAAATTCAATAATATTGGGACAACATCGGTGCAATTTCTTTCTTTTCTTTTTTTTCTTCCAATGCTAAATTAACAAGACGCTAGCACAATTTTGTTTACCTTGTTATTATACGATTGTTTTACAATGCATTCCCATTTTCAGAATTTTATGCGTGACTGCATTTTATTTATGTGCACATAATTTCGGAATTTTGTGTGGATCAGATATTCCTTGAGGTATTGTGTTTTATTATACTGTTTAACATTAAAACTATCAAGGCAGTTAAAATGGCCTATTTTTATATTTTTTAAATTCTCCACATTGATAGGCGAGCTATACAGTAAATATACTATTTCTATCGCATAAAATCGCGTAAATCACCTAATTCATTATCATTTTTACCCCTTGATTTCTCAATTTTCAAAATTATTTAAAAATTAAGAGAGAATTATAGAATGGATTAGAAAGTATTTAGGAAATATTTAGAAAACTGTAGTACCTATTATGTTAGAAATTATTTAGAAAATTATAGTATTACTTATTCAATAGATTAAAATATAGTAGATATAAAGCCTATAGTTCTAGCGTTAACGATTTACTCTCGTAAGAAAATATTACAGTCGAATTCTATTAAATAGTGAAAATCAAAACTATTTTATACGAAAATTATGCATGGAAGTATATGTAATTTCATATTTTTTATAACTCTTTTTTTTCATTTATACTTATTAATCTTTCTTTACAATGTGTAGACCCCTTAAACACGTAAAAGTTAAAATAACATAGTCATGTATTTTTGATACACACAATTTTATTCCGTTTGTGTTTATATATTTCTGAAAAGAGTATTAATTGTTACTGGAAAATTCTGAATGGTATTTATCTTGAAAAAAGATAATAATAGCATACGGCAGAGACGGGTGAAATATTTATTCGTGAGTCAATCGATAAAAGGTATTCTAAAGTAAGGTGTATAATAAGTATATGCAACAAAGTTGTAAATTACAATTTATTCAAATATAACAAAGCATATGTTTGAAATCGAATCTTTTGTAATTTACCTGATACTTAAGCTTGATCATCTATATAAATCTAAAGTAATGTAGGCTCTTGTAAAATTATCGTCAGTTATATGCCTTTGACTAATATAGTATAACGATTTTTAATGTAACATTTTACAGTTACCGACATTTCACTCTTACCCACGTAATATTACGTTTTGTAATTAACCGTGGATTCTTATAGCTGATATGATTCTTCGTCTTTTCAATCTACAAACATTACAGGAGAAATTTAATTTTGCGTCCTTCTTTTAATTACTGAACTCTATGGCAACCAGCCTGACGTCTAATAATAGATTATTGAACACGGATTAATACTTTCATGAGCACGTTAGAATCGTTAGATATAAAAGTGTTAGGAACACTGTAAATAATTAAAATATTATTTATTTTAGTACTCGAACTAGCGACTATTTCGATAAATTATAATTCAGAACATACATTTTTGCTTTAGAGAAAGTGATCAATTTATTTTCATTTAATTATTCAAATATTGCAGCATTGTAATATCGTATCAGATATTTTAACTACTAAGATAATTCAAATGTTAATGAAACATTGTACCTACATGAGATTTTTTACTCTCGTTCTACTATCAAAAATATTTTCATGAACGAAAAAACCAAAACCCATCTCTGACGTCGTAGTCGTAAGCAGCGAAATTGAAAAGCATAAAAACAAACAGGAGCTTCTCAAATGCTTTGCCGAATAAAACGAAGCAGCAAACGTAAAAAGTAGCACCCCAAAATACACTCGGTTTTATCGTAGAACGCAGTCTTTTCACGCACCCTAATCAGATTAAAAATTGTTGTAACACGTCAACTGCAATGCCGATTGCGCTTCACATTCCATTCACGTTATTTCAATGAAAAACAAAACGAAAAATGTAACTCAAACGTGTAAAGACACTTAACAGAGCACTCAATTTTTTTTATTGAACTTTAACACCATAAAGTCAAAGTGTTTCCTTATTGATAAGTTTTTACAAAATTCATAAAAAATGTAGCAAAAGAGATTATAATAATTTGTAAGATGTCCAAAATGAACCCTCATCTTTGTTTAAATTCTTTTAAAAGACTGCATTCATTTTTAATGAGATATTCAATTTATATAAATATTTAAATATTATATTAACAGATTGGACATAGGTACGTAGCTTCACAAGTGTTTTTCTATTTATTAAGGTAATTAAAATGCTTAATTAAGACTCAGATCGATGTTGTAGGGTAACTTATAGCAAAATCAATCGCCGGTCACCGCGGACCGGCGCGGCGCGGCATAGCATAAATGGGAAGTATAGAACTGGTCCCTAGGGACCGGCTGTGCAGTTAACGTGTTCAATTTCTCCATCCTTTATTTTATTCTCCATTAAATGAACATATTAATATCTACGATGGAACAATTTCTATCAACTCGCCTGTCATAAAATCATTTATAGGAGTTTCAGATATTTCAAATTCGTTTTAAAGTGATCATAACACTACTTTGGCTTCTAAATTCTCAATTTCGAAGGCTCCTTACTTGTACATTTTTCATACACCTCAAAAATAAAAGATGATCACAAGAATTCTAACGTTTGGTAATTATATAAAATTTAGATATAACAATTGCAATAAATAATACAAAAACAGGGACAAGATATTTACAAAATTACTTCTTTAAGATTAATTTGCACAATCGTCAAAATAGAATACCTTTTTTAGACAACAGCAAATGAAGGACCACTTAAAAGCACACATTTGAGACGAACAGTTTTGAGATTGCAGTCTTTATCGCGTTTGAGAAATTTTTCTTTCGTAATATGAATATCATATCAGATATTGTTATATATTGTTTACATAAAATATATTTTAAACATAACTGAGCATATTTGAGAAAGAAACACCCTTAATTGTTACTACGTATAATACCGCATTCGATTCTTCTCGTTAGACACCATACAAATATGCTTTCCAGATCCATCACGCAATTATTATATTGAATCGCTCGTAGAACTAAAGAAATAACAGCAAAGACCTGAATACTACGAGGAAAATTCAGTTCCACCACGACTGCGCTTTATTATAAAACCAAGAGTTCTTCCTCGTCGAAGTTACGAGGGCTACAACAAAGAGACAATGAAAGAATGGAAGAAGAAGCTACAGCATTATTTTCCAGACAGAACAGTAAATAGCTACGAATTCAAGTGTGTCACTCTGATGACTTTGCGCTCTAACACCTTAACATCGATTATATGTTCACACAGATGAATGTCAGATGATGGTAATATTCTAGATACCTCGAACATAAGGAGGGGAAGCATGACAATTTCCATGGCAGCTACGTGGCAAAACTAGTGAAAGGCGCCTCAAAGCTTCGGCTAGGCGGCCTGCAGCCCCAATTTGTTCACTCTCAGCGAAATCGAATTGTTCTCCGATGTTATCTTCAAATAGAAGCAAACGGTAGACCGGATGTTTTAACGATTACCACAATCTGATCTCTACGCAAGCTTTTCTTTTTTCCGTTTATGACACATACGACTTGGACGTCGACGCATGAATTTCTCATTTATCAATGTTTGTACGGAAGAATAACTTGTGTTACGTTTTTCATTCTGCGAGTTTTCTTATTTTTGTTTTTTTGCTCATCTTCATTAAGTTTTAGCTGTAGAATGGTTAAATATTGTTTATTTATCGTACGGTATATTTAATTTGTACATTATGTAATGCTAAATTCGTTTCTTGTTGCTGCTGAATCTTAATTTATGTAAAAAGAATCTATATAAATACGGAATTATATTTTGGAGATAGCCCATCAATTCAATTATTTTTTGAATATGTTCAAAAATGAATTACAACGGTAATTGAACATCTTTTTTTATGTGATGACGTTTGTTGTTTTTTAATCGTTTCGCTATAATACGAAAAATTAATAAAC
This sequence comes from Cerceris rybyensis, assembly GCA_910591515.1. Lineage (NCBI taxonomy): Eukaryota > Metazoa > Arthropoda > Insecta > Hymenoptera > Crabronidae > Cerceris > Cerceris rybyensis. The sequence continues at coordinate 2,046,643 of OU342789.1, forward strand.
CAACATATTTTTCAAAATAAAAATTTGACAGTAAAAATTGAATGATTTTTTTCTACAACATGGATTTCTCATTATCGAATCATTCTTTCACACAATCATAGAAAAACGCGAAATTTGCGCTCTGTAAGACCCAAATCGCACAGATTATGTTTAAGAATATAGTTTTCTTATTGTCGCTTTGTATCTTACGTGTTTAATGTTATTTCACATTTGTTTTTACGAAAATAGAAAGAAAACAAAAAAGTCTGAAATACTGCACTTATTTCTGTTTCAAAAGATTCTTGGCCATTGCAATTCCATTGTTAGAATAATACTAAATATTCATTTACATTTTTATATTTTAATAAAACTTTCGTCTACTAAGAATAATACGAGCTTGGCAAACAATGGCGGTGTTAATAATTCTAAGCACAATGTGAACCTTCATCATAATTATATTACGCCTATTAAAAGCACACTGAGAATAGCGATTAATAAACAGCAACAGCCACAAAAGCTATAGTATTTACTGATGTAGGCAAAACCAGATATATTCCAGCTCCAAAATCTCCCAATAAATATAAAATTTTACTTCTGCACATTTGGTGAATATTTCTCTCATGAAATTCAAATTTGCTGTATCGCGGTTAAATAAAGTTCCAATTTTTAGTAAATCTCAACATTAACATATCACAAAATAGAAACAAATAAATATAAAGTTTAGATTGTATTCATGTCACTGATTTAATCCCATGGATTATTTATTGTTAATTTTCGAATTTTTAAAACTCTCACCACAACGAATACTCGTTTATACCTTTGATTTAATAACAATAAAAAAAAAGAGAGTTAATAAAAGACACTTTCAGAAATTTTATTAAACCGTCAGTTTTGATTCTATCCAATTTCGAAATTTTATAAAAATTCAGGAAATATGTGAAATGAAAATACTTTATTGTGTCTATTTCGCTAAAATGATATCCATATATGCTACTCGATAAATGGCCTGATAATGAAGTACTTTCTCCATAAAGTTAAAGGTGTCGGCTAAGCTAACTAACAATAAGTATATCTTTTGAATATGCTAATCTCATGATACTTAAATTTCTCCTCAACACTTAATTTAATATACTTAATTTTTTACAAAGTAGCAAAAGTTATGATTGTAATTATCACTGCGATTAACAAGTATATTTAAAAAAAAAGGAAATTATTTATTGTATTATATTTATAATTTTATCCCACATTGTATTATCCCTCTTTATTTTACTAATACTGTTTGAATACAAAAAGCAAAATCATATTTCGATTTGATTAAGTTTTATAAAGGATCCATGCATCGAATGCTCTTCTATGTTGTTTCATCTGCAACAACGTTTCCCAAGTTGTCTTTCGCAGAACACTGGTATAACGCGACAACCTCAAGAAGTCTCCTCGGAGGTAGGCCTGTTTCGGCAGGATCTGATTCGCCAGGCGTCATAAAGATATTTCAATATTACGACTTTGTCAAGTGCCTCCTTCAGGAGGCTGAGCAGGGTGGATTAAATAAAAAAAACGGTGCGAATAGGCGGTATTTAGCGAGAAGCTCCGCCGCTCAGGAGACTTCTTGAGGTTGTCGAACGATACTTCACAAACAGCCACTATGTAGGTATTCCGCAAAAATTTTAAATTTGGAGTTCGAGAACAATTAAACATTGTCTCTTTTTATGTATTTAACGATGTATTCCCGTTTTAGACTGGAGTAGTGGTTGTCAAAGTGGGGTCCACTGACCCCTATAGGACTGCGAAGGAGCCTTCTAGGGCAGAGTTTCCCAGCAAGATTCCTCGGAATTCTGAGGATCCGCGTAACGTTGTTAAGGGTTCCGCAAAAAATAGAGAAATAACGGGAACAGATTGTTCGTCAAATATGAATTGCGATTTTGGACATTCTCAAATCTGCATAGAGGTATAATATTGTCACATAGATGCCGTAGTTTCCTAGAAGTTGAACATAGTAGCTAGAGTTCTATAGGAGTGACAATGTTAGGAGATGCTACTCTAGAATATCTACCGCGAGGGTGCCTTTTAGGACAGTGATCGCGAACCTGTGACCCACGTGAGCTTTTTAAATGAGCTATGAGAGAACGGACAATCAAAAGTATTGAAAAATAAAGTATATAGGTACATATATAATGCCGAATTTATAACAAAATATTTCGAATTGAGCATTGGCTTGCTAAAAACCAAAAGTAGTTTTTTTTACCATCCTCCCAATCCCTTTTCCAAGTAACGCCGCTGATTTAATGGCGCACAAACTGATACTAAAAAGAAATGAATAAAATTTGACACACTCAAAAAAGAAAATGAAAAAATTTTGAGTACCACTGGACTAGAGTGTACCAAATTTAATCTAGTGTTGCTTAATACACTCACGCCACGCTGCAATTTATGTATTTCCCGTGTGGGCGTACATACCTATATGCCACCAGATGATACAGTCAAGCATGAACCAACGATGGTACGCGCCAGCGTGAATATATTAAAAAATTTTCCAGAAGGAGTCAAGTTTGGGAACCACTAGTCCGTGGTCACCCAGTAGCATCGTGAAAATATAGGGAGAGTGCCATATTAACAGGACATTTATCGAGCTTATTCTATACTTTCTCTGCGTATGATAAGCTGAGAGTGCGAGAAATTGCAAGTAACTGTGGTAATTACAAATAGACACGATGTGTATAAATGATCGCTAGAGAGTATTTACAAGTTAGAGAGATACCTCTGTGAAAACTGCATATGATATAGAAATAGGAAATAGGTTTATATCGAAGACTTATGAAGGAGATAAGTTCAAGAATTAACAACACAGAGAGAAGTTTCTTATTGTAATCCAACATATTCAATGCTGCATGCTCTGGAAAGAAGAAAGGAACACGTATATATACGTTTACAAACCCGAATGAAATTTTGACTCACGTATGAATGAATGAAGGCTAAAGTCTAATGTCATGCAAAAGATTTGTATTGAAAAAATCTATAGTATTTTAGGAAATCAATATGAAACAACGAGGATTATTCTGTACATTATGTTTTCATTTCTTATTACCTTGCAGCATAAGAGCTTTTCTAAATGTATTTTGTAATAATAATTTACTATTAATTTGTTTTTCACCTTTGTATACGAATTATTAATGACAAGAGCAATAAAGTACCTATTGGAAAATAATGTAATTAATTTTGGATAAAAATTATATCTATGTATGAAACTTATATTTAATGAAACTATGCTCATAAATTCTATACTACTTTGTTTTATGTCACTGCTATGATTGTCAAATGTGATTTACATCTCTAATATGAAGTGATCATTGTATAGACCGATTAAGTGCTGTAGGAAATGTCTCTTTTCACGCAGAGAATTAAACTTAATGTAAACATTTGACACGATTGGAAAACTAAATTTGACGTTATCGATATCAACGTAGAATCTCAAGTATACTGAATGAGCCATTATTTGTTATCTGAGTGTAACGCTATAATAATTACTTTATAAAATTCGAGAATCATCAATAAAGTTCATACATTTACGAAAAAACAACGCACAAACATTATGAACTTACGTGACGGCAAATGTAAAGTATGTAAAGTTCATGAGAAAGTGAACAAAAAACTCGATTATCGGTATATAATGTACGAATACTTTATTGCTGTAATTTGATTCTATTGGGGCGTTAAATAACTTCACAAAATATTCATACAAAAAAATAGCACCCAAAACTTCCGCGCTCACATATTAATACCTAAGAACAAAAATTCAATGCTTTACTTTAAATTCGTACAAAACTTTCGGATTTAAGTTTTCCAAATAATATGTACAACACAAAAAGGTCAGGATACGAATTTACAACAAATGTGAAAGTATAACTTCAATCCACTTATTTCGAATGATCAATTAGGGGTAATCACAATCTTCAAATAAAATCAATATTTACAGATTACATTTTAAATACATAATTGTATAATAGACACTTACGGCAGGAATACTCACGCGTCAGGACTTCTTTTCGGCGTACTTGTACACCGATTATAGCTTCCATGGGAACTTCCGTTCGTGGAATACTGACGGCATGCGGTGGTAAGTAAATTGGTTCCAAGTTCCCAAAGGTGCATTCTTGCGGGATATTCTTGTAGCAGTAAGAGTGCAACTGGAATCATATAAACGTCACATATGAGCTGTGTATTTTAAAGGCGGCATAAGTAATTTTCTTTTTGACACTAACAATAAGTAAGGGTAGTATACAGCAAAGTAGTGTAGATACATCAGAGGTGCAGAAATTTTACACGCCAGAGTCGTCCTTGGAGAAACTCCGCCTATTACTATACTATATTATTATAAGATGAAGGTTGTTTTTGTTCGGTCGGTGACGTCAAATGTGACAAGTTGTGTATTTTTCTTCGTAATGAAGGACGGCTGTTTGTCGACCGGAGTTTAAATAATAGACTTCTTGTTCAAATTTTGCGAGACGTTTCGGTAACTGTATGTTACCCTCATCTTCAGTCGTAAAATTTATTTAAAGAAGACCTAGGATATTTTTCTGTTCGAAGTGGGCCTAGGTGCCCTTTGTCTCAGATGTTGGAAGGAGACTCCAACTCTCCTTCCAAGGAGTCTTCTTACTTTAAATAGCAATAAATCGGAAATATCCACTTCCAAAATAAGGAAAACAATTTGTTGAAAAAGGCTGAACTGTTAGATAAAACAACAGAAAATCTTTTCTTTGCTTTCTTAAATACCTCGTCCTAAGAAGATAGAATTCAATACCCCTTTCAAATGTAACGTAGAAAATATCAAGACAGAAAAATGTTCAACCATATTTTTCTTTATAAAAAAATTGATTATATCGTCAAAGACGCAAATGGTACAAGGAAAGTACGATAACATTTGTTTTGAAGATATATCAGTAAATGATTCATTGTACCAGTCATTTGAATTTGCAATATAATGAACAAAGAGATAGAAGTTTGTTGTAAGAAAATATTACCGTCATGCCACACCACTCGCAACGAAACCCAGAAAGGCATTCGGCAGAAAAACAATTTTTCTTGCAGGCAGCACATTTTGAACTGCTGGGAAGATTGCCTTCTCGCCAGTGATGAGTGTGTTTTACTACTGCCAAATCCTTCCCAGGTAAATATGTGGCGTTCTCCTTACAGTCTGCCACAGCAAAATCTTGGCATTCCGTATGCGCGAAGTACTCACATACTGAAAAGAGGAAAGTGCAATTATGAGATATTATTTTTTCTTATTCTAAATAACAACTGAAAACTCGATAAAGTATAGTATTACATATCCATATTTTTTTGTGATTCAATCAATTTGTAAGACATTCTGACAACAGAATAGTGTAATTTGTCATTTTTACCCTCTGCGCATCTATTATCTTGTACTATCTTCTTTAACACGTTCTTTGCTGTAAGACTTCTACCCAATTTTGTCATCAAACTATGCAAGACTGCCAATTATGTTTAGACTAGGAACTGTATTTAGCTTCATTTGCTAATAATTTAATATGTGGGGCTAAAGCCAAATAGTTAAAGAAGACAAGTAGCAAAATTAAGTTTGGACACTTAATTAATGAGTCTAAATTCAAATCCTCCGTTGCCCTGAGAAATTTTTCCTTTGCAATATGCTAGAAGTACCGGAAAAAATGTCGTTTTTTTAAATGAAAGATGTGAATACTTAAAAATTTTTTTATTTAATTTATTAATAAAAAAATATTAATGAAAAATATAATTTCCACGGTTTAATATAATCTTTCTCCATCGATCTGGCAAACTTTTAATATCTCGCCTATAAAATCCACTGGATTTTTATCTAAAATATTCAATGAGTCCTTTTTTCACGTCGGCGTGTGTTTGAAAAAAACGAGTCTTTTCCGGTGACCCTAATGTGTCATTTAAAACAATAGGTTCTAGACAAAGTAACCGTAGTAGTTAAAGCCGAAAAAGCAGTTTAAAAAACCCAGCATAAAACAATAACAAAAAGTAATGTCAATCACTGGCGACCAGCGTGTTAAATTTATAATTTGACTCTTTAGCCTAAAATAACGTGTAACATTCATGACGTGGTAAAAGGAATAGGAACTTTTCAAGCTCCATAAAATCTAAAAAAAATTGAAAATATCAATGAGACGCGACGCGACAAAATTATTTTTATAATATTAATATTACGTTAAATTATACGACATATCAAGAATATCTGATCAATTTTTATTTTAGCAATTTATCTCTAAATCTTTGCGAATCTCAAAAGAAGTCGTAAGGCAAGGGGTTCAAGAGTGAATTATTTTGCTGAATTACCACAATCAGAATTTGCACTTTAAATAAAATTATTAGATTCAAATTTTATGTACAACTCCAATGAAACAATGAGGGAATAATACTATGTTAATTGTAAGTCAGCCATTCAATTTTAAGAGATTCTGTTGAGAAGCCATTACAATGTCAAATCTATTAGCTACTACATGTAACTGAAACCAATCAAGAATATCATATTACAATATAAATGAAAAAAATGAAACTTACTTTCGCAGTGTACGGATAGATTATCATCGAGCCGTTTACGACAGACGTTGCAGAACTTTCTTCTATGATGTACCTGTTCGGACCAACAGTGTGCAACCGGATTCTACAACGAAAGAAAAATCATCTACATTTTCATTCGCCGAATACCTACTAAACACTCTATAATTATTATTTTACAAAGTGATCGAAAATAAATTTGAAATTTTTATAAAAATTCACATGCTTCCATGAATCCTTCTTAACATAGTTATCAGTAACTGTAGACAATACTTTTAACACTAGATTTACGGAAGCCGGCAAATTGACGGGTTTTAACTTCTTTTATAAATATTTCTCAAATTTACAGGAAAGCGGTAAGGTAAAAGCAGGAGTAGTTGACCATTTTTTAGAAAACATAAAAAAATAAGGTTTGCATAAGTCATGCACTTTCGATGAAAGTGAATTTCAAATACCACAGCATCTGTCGATTATACTTTGAAACAATTACATGTAAAGTGAAGTATACCTATTAACAGCGAACGTTTGAATTCAATAAGGTAAGTAATATGCCGTTATATGTATCTCTATTTCCTTAACGTTTCTGTTAAGAATGGCTGTACGGTTCAGGTAAAAAATTCATAGATTGTGAAGATTTCGCAAATGAATTATTTACTGTTTAAGACCTTGCAACGTTTTATAAGTGATATATACATCGTTTTTATTATTTTAACCAAAAATGCAATAATTTTTTAATGGTCAACTTCTGGATATTGGTACTCTACAATTTGCAGAAGTTGACAGGCATGGTTAATTACCGACATTACTCATTTAAATTTGCTTACGATTTATAATGTATCCGTTTTACATCTCACTTTATTAGAAATACAAAATGTAAATCGATATATTGTAGTATATTGAGTTTTAGTCGATGACACGGTCAACTATTAACTGCATTCGCGGTCAATAATTGATCAGTGTCCAAAGTCTACTCTGTTCTTCTTCTTCTTTTATTATTTAATTATCAATGACAATTTGTACTGGTAACTGTTAAAATTAAACGATAATAACCCTGTATGTATGTAACATACAGCATGTAATGCTGTAACCCTGCTTCGAATATAAGCGGTCAACTACTAACGAAAAAAGGTGGTCAATTACAAGTTTTATCGATCTCAAAAGTGGTCAACTACTGAAGCATTTGCCGAATTTTTAAATATATTTCTCAAATTTTTATAACTTATGTTTTTTTAAAAATTGGTCTTGGTACATAATCTAGAATGTTCAAAGAACGTCTCCAAGCATCGACTCTCGCCAGTTATTGACAGAGTAAATAGTTACCATTGTTCCTATCGAAAATTTCTCTTAACTGATCAACTACTGGTACCTTTACCTTACCATAAATATTTCACATATATTTCATAATATAGAAGTGACTTAACGAATTATTATATTTTCCACTTAATCCTTCTTTTTCCAAAGTCCTTATTTAACATATTGCAATGTAATAGATTTCATGCCCATAATCCTAGTGTTTATTATGAATGAAACTTTAAATTGACATGTTAAATGTTATGCCTTTAATTTGGCTACTGTTGCTTTTTTGCTCCTTATCAATTTAATGTATAAAATGCATGACTACTTTGATCAATTTGAGACCACAAATGAAAGTAGATATCACAAATTAGACTATCTATCTATACGCAAACTATGCGATTTTAAATGTGTTCATATTCTACCGCTCATAAGTTTCTAGACATTATTAATAACACGATATATCTCTTAAAAACTAAGTAAATATGTGAGAATATATACATATTTAATGTGTGCAACAACACATACATTTTTAGAATTATACTAAATAAATAGGAAAATTAAAATCCTGAATTAAAGCTAAAACTAAACACTTATGAGCGATAGTGTACAGTGTACATCATTCTGTGTTTGGTGTCTGAAACCAACAGATAATACCATAAAAAATTTAAATCAATATTTTCCATATTAGCAATATACTTTTAATATTACTAATACTTATATAGAATCAAAATGAACAACTCAAATAAAGAGTGTTCAATCGAAGCGATTGCATAAGCTAAATTATTTGTCTCTAATTGTAAGCTATCCACCAACTGAAAGTGTTCCCACTAGTTGAACCATGCTTCATTAACTTTCTACACTCCTTGTGAGTTCGAAATAGTATATCGTCTGTTCGTGTTTTTACTTCCCAACAGTGATGTAGCGTCGGTTTCAGCCGTCCGTGACTTGTATCATGATTTTTTATTATAAAAAGTACCGTGCTCATTTCGTCGGGCCGAATTGTAGATACGACAAAAATATGAAAGAAATGGTTTATATTTTGAGTTTAAATTACAAGATATTGTTATTATTTATTGTGAAATTTTGCCGTACACAAAAAATGACTCTCGGGACAGGCCATACTGACCGTCTCAACTACGCTATACTACTGCTGTCTAATATATCAGAAATGTCGCTTAGTTTCTCATCGCATGTGTCCTTTCAGGAGCTTCCTTCCTTTACACCTGTGAGTTCGCTGATAAACTTGGCTTTCACTTGTTAACTGCGAACCTATTGGCGCAAGCGTGGTGGCACATTCGGGCGATATTCGTATTTGACCACTCGTGCTGAAAAATCGTGCCGCACATGCCAATCACGGAAATGAACCCTTTCGCGACGGCGGTTCGCTCCGCGTAAGCGACTCCACTGAACGGGGCGCCGCGCCGTGCCGAAAATCTACACAGAGCGCGTGCACAGTCTCATACGATGAAATACGTGAATTCAATGGCAGCAGATAGACGGGTGTTTACATGAAAGAAAGAATCTAAAGTAACTCATCGGCTGCGATCGTTACTTTCATCAAACCAAGTAAATTGTAAAGATGAATAAATAATTATGCAAAATATGAGATGAAAGGAAGTTTCGGGACTCTATTTTTTTATCACTTGGTTTAATAGGAAAGTAAAGAAATGATTAAAACGGGTCCGGACTGATAGGTTCCTGAGCAGAGATTACGAAAACGATAACGTAGGAAAATTGGTCTGTAGACTCGACATGTTGAAGGTGTCAATAACAAAAGGGAAACATTATAAAAATCATTATACATATAAATTAATTTAATATATATAAATAATAATTTAATTAATAATTGAAAATTGTGGAAAATATATATGCAGAATTCATTGCCGGCGCTGGGCCCGGCGATCGTTTCATGCTCGCCGGATATATCCGGCGGTAGGCCCTGGCGATCGTTTCATGCTCGCCGGATTTATCCGGCGGTAGGCTCTGGCGGTCGCTTCGCGCGCGCCGGATATATCCGGCGATAGTCGCGAAAGGGTTAAAACGATGCGTGTGTCCAGTCGTCTGCGGTTAATTGTCGAAGAACAGTTTCCAATCGCCCCACGTTGCGTGTAGGGTAAAACAAAAGTATTATTAAAGAAAAAGTATGCCCAGATATGTCTTCAATGAAATACTATTAAAAGATTTTAATGATTTTGGACTTCTGGCGACGGTTCTTCTCGAATTAAAGTACGAAATATAGTGTTGCTAGAGCACACCATGGATGATGTGGTAATCTATTAAGACTTTGCTGGCAAGAGTCTAGATAGAATTGTAAATTGTATTACTAACAATAAGAAGACTGCTGCGAGCGATAACAATTTATTCTTTGACGCAAGAAAGCCTGGCGCTCTGCTGTCGCAGACTTTTTTAACTACTTATTAAAAATCTATTAATCTTATTTGATTTGAAACATATCTGGTTATATTTTTTCACCAAAACAGTTCTACAAATAACATTAATCGACGTGATCCGCACGTCGCACAGTGGTCCAGAGCGTGAATTTAGCCGATCACGCACCTCGCGCAGTTTTCAATCTTTTTCAAATCGTCACCACGGGCTCAGAACACATCGGATTTAGTTAAAAATTGGTATTCTATTATTTTTTGGGTCGCTGATTACGAATCTGAACTCAAAAATTTAAAAAACAAAATGGCGGATTAAATATGGCGGACAGGTTTGTTTAAAAATTAATTGTTTTGCACAAAAATTAGTATTCTAATGTTTTTTGGGTCGCTGATTACGAATCTGAACTCAAAAATTTTAAAAACAAAATGGCGGTTGATATATAGAGGGCAGCTATGTACATTAGCTTATTCAGCTTACATTGCTAACTTCAAAATGGAAAAACTAAAAAGTACCACAAAGTAGCCTCTGAGAACTTTGAAGATGTTTAGTTTAAACTATATAGAAATAGTTCCTGCTAAAATTGGCTTTATCCATCTGCACCTTTTGTTGATATTCCTTCCTAAAGTTTATGTAACCCAGACCAGCTGCATAGTGGGACACGCGGTCAGTAAATTCCCGGGTTTCTTAAAGATACCGTGCAATAAAAACAAAATCTTATTGGCACTAACGAGGACGAATACTTCTAAAGCATCACTTTTATTACTTAATTGCTTTATTGTTAGGATGCGAGTAAACAGGAATGAGCTAGGTTATCCGATTGAAAGGAAATCCTAGACTTCGCCGTGCAGGGTTCACTTAAAAATTAAATAACTTATAAGTATCGAAAGGTATTCGGCTAAAACTTTCCACATATATTCCTTAGACTATATAGAAGTTATTTCTGCAAATATTTCGTGCATCTACCTGGGCCCTTCATTGTTATACCTGTCGGAAGTTTACGAGACAGTCTGGCGACAGCGCCTTGTCGAGGCGCGCGCGAGTCTTTAAACAATAAAAAACCATCCGAGGCGGATCCGGGCGGATGATATTTTTGCAGGATCGTGTAGGGGAAGGATTACAGAAAAGAATGGTGTTAATTAGATAGTGTAAGTATGTAGCACATTTTAGATTTTCTCTGCAAAAGATAAAAAACTTCGACGATTTTCTTTCATGTTTTCAACATTAATTTTTGAATGAACTACAAACAATAATTTTATGCTCGACACATGAATTTTTATCGTGGAAGAATGCTCTTCAAGTAGAAACAATATTTATTAAAAAATATTGCATAGTTTCGTCAGAATGTTAGAAAGAAGACAACGTGGCTTTTCGATAGAAAAAGGCCTCCAGAAAAAGTTTCAAATTTAAGCGTTTGTTGCATCTACAATTTTTATCCAATTTCAAAAATTTTTTATTTCTGAGGTCAGTGGACATTTAGGAATCGATATATCAAAAAACAAAATCGAAATTCCAAAATCGACTTTTTGACTTTTGTCCGGCTAAATGCACATTCTGGACCACCGTGCGTCGTTTTGATTTCTGTGATCGACCGTGAGTGGCACATCTTTCTAGTGCGAGTAGATATCTAGATACGAATGTCGTCCTAATGCGCCACCATACTCAAGCAATAGATTCGCGTCTGGTAAGTGAAAGGTTCGTCAATCCTGGTTGGGTAAAACAGGTGGTAGAGAGAAGAAGGCGGAGTTTTTCCAAGGACTCATGCGGCGAGCAACTAAACGGCATCCCAGCAATATATTACAAGACTGGTTAACTTTCCAACTTTGTTCACCAATATAACTTTATTCCTGAGTAATTAAAATAATTCTTTGCAGTAAAATAATTCTACACGACCAGAAGGAAAACTCAGATTACAAGAGATTTTAGGGTTTCTTTCTGTGAAATACTTTTCCTCAACGGAGTTGTGCTCTATTGAATTTTCCTCTTAGAGTATTCAGAAATTTAACACCTTGAATGCCACCGGTATTATCCTAGTTTCGTCCTTTCTACTAACGTGAAACTTTTTCTAATAAAATCAGATCTTTATAAAGTAGAAATTTAAAATACACTGATAGATAAATATTCAGTAAACCTTTATCTTTTTAACGCCAATATTTGGATATTCAGTATTTCGAAAATTCATAAATATTGAAATCTAAAAGTTACATTAAATTCCGTTGAACTTAATAGCGCTGTACAGTGGTCGATTTCGCCGAAATCCTGGCTAAAACTCCAAGGAGTTTTTCAATTTAGCTGAAAATTGGTATATTAGTATTATTTCGGTCGCTGATTAAGAATCTGAACTCAGAATTTCCAAAAACAAAATGGCGGCTCTAATATGGCGAGTGCGAGTATCGAAAAATTGTCGGATCGGCACGAAAATCAGTAGTATTATGTTTTTCTGGTCGCTGATTAAGAATCCGAACTCAGAATTTCCAAAAACAAAATGGCGGCTCTAATATGCCGGGTGCCAGTATCGAAAAATTGTCGGATCGGCACGAAAGTCAGTAGACTTATGTTTTTCCGGTCGCTGATTAAGAATCCGAACTCAGAATTTCCAAAAACAAAATGGTAGACACACATAATTGAAAATGAATAATTTATTTGGTTATTACAATAAATGTATTGATAATAACGAATTATAGTCATCTTATAAGAAGGTGTTAAATATTAGAAAGAAACATAAGAATTACCTTGCAACAAATGTATTATAATTAATTGATTAATTATTTAAAAAAAATATCTTTTCCTTTCATTATCTTCTTTGCCATGTCCTTCCTGACCTTCGACTAATTCGATTTTATCCTCTTGTTGTTCTCCGCAGTATCGAAGACCGAGAATCATATTTTCATATAGTAGTTAGATTTGGTACATTGAATTCAGTTTAGAAATGAAATTGAGCATATAGTAGTAAATATTTATCACACCTTGTTAATTCAATAATTAAATGATAGCTTAAATGATAGCAACTAGCCAGATTTTCATTAGAATCGTCAAAGATCTTTCGGTTTATGACGGTAAGCGGTCGAGGTAGCCGCGGCTATCTATTGTTGCCTCGAAATAATAGGCCACCAGCTTATATACTCATTCCGATTTTTAACCCCATGAAATAAACATATTATTTCGTTAATTGCCAGGTTGATCTTAGAGAAGGATTAGCAGTATTCATTAGGTAAAGCACGATAGCCCGGCTCTATGTCATAAATGCACTTCCCCGAGCATGGCGCGCGCGACAAACAAATAACAATTACTCGAAGAATCGCAAAAAGTCGCAAGAAAACTCAACGAGGTCTTCTTCGGGAAGTTTCAAAGTTTAATTTAAAAAAAAATTAGCTTGGATGGTTGTGGACTTCATAACTATTTCACTAGCAAAAGGAAAAAATATATAGGATTTACATTCTGAACCACCACAGTTGTAAAATATTAAATAAAAAAATGAAACCAAGATATTTATAAATTGAAAGTATGATAAATAGCTACCAATACTGAAAAAGTGGATCAAACTTTAATTTCACATTGAAAACGTATTCTCAATTTCGATGTGAAAACGTTACATTATTTAAGTGCCAACTTTGACATTGCATATCTCTAAGAGCATTGTTCAATAAAAATTTTTATTAATGGAAAACAATGCTCTGATGTGTTACAAATCAAACGCAATTGCTAAATTTTGAAAATTGTGAAAAAAAATGTTGAGGTTTTGGCCAGAATTTCGGCGAAATCGACCACTGTGGTGGCGCGCCGGTCACCGGTGACCCCCATGGCTGTCAACGTGTTAAGAAATGATATTCGACACATGCTCAAACAACTAAAAAATCTTTAAACCGTGTTGCTTGGTCAGAAAATAAATTCTTTCTATTAGAATTAAGAGATCTACATGTGTCTATCTTTCCTTCACTTCAAACGACAGTATAACGTGAATAGAAGAATTGAGTTTTCTTCGTTAAGCTCCATATACCACGAAGGATTTGAAACAATGGCTACGTTACACAAAGTGAACAATGTTTTCTGGCTCATATTGTCATAACAATAGACACGACCAAGTCGATAGTCCTATCGCTCATTCTTATGTCTAGCTACCAATTCCGCCAATACCACCCGCCTCGCTTCTATGTCTAGCTTAAAAAGAATAGATGTTTGAGAAAACGTGGTAAGCTTGGAGCGGGAAATTGAAATATACAGCACCGCTTAGAAGTGTGGAAACACTCGGCTTAATTTCCATTTCACAGGTTGCTCCTTAACATTAGATCTACGTCCTTCTTTACCATCACTTTTTTTACATCTCATCCTATTTTACACAAATTCCTCAACTGATCATTTTCTTTGGCATTCGATCCCTCTTTTTACGCACTACTTATTTAATCTAATTAAGTATGATAGATTTAACGACCGTCAATCTAGGGTTAATAGAATGCGAAACATTTACATACTTTTCATTTCGACTAGCATAACTTTTGTCTGAAACCGAATATTTGTCAGGTCATGGTAGAAATATTTACATCATATTTTAGTGCATACACTAGAACGACATTAATTTTTTCATTTAAAATATCCACTTATATTCGCAACACTGATAATTTTCTCAATAATACAAATACACTGCTACAGCTTTTTACATCTAAAAACAAATTTTATTTTATTTACAATATACGTATACATATATGTGAACTGTTATATTTGAAATATTGGTCTTGATACAAGACCAGTTCTTGTTATATTGAGATATTTCAACGTTTGTACAAAAGCTTTCATGTTATAACATTCAGCAATTGATTCTTTTTGGAAGAGATCACGAGTATATTCCATTCTACTTATTTAGCCATCTCAAATGCAAGGAAAATGCACCTATGTGTAGCTAAAACAAGTCGTCAAAAGGGATTTCTGATTTTTTAGAGACGGTTTTCAAATTTATAAAAACGCAGTACAGTAAATATAATACTCAAATTACTCAACCTTCTCATTTTCTTTATCGGATGATCCAACAGTTTTCAAATCTTATCTAATATATTTTAGTATAACCTTGACATTAGATCTATCGATGATTAATTCAATTAACACACTGTCCTCGAAAATGGACTTATACCACTTTCAACAATAACGACTCATACCGGCGGTAAACCACATGATGGCTTGTGGTATTAAACTGGGTAAGAGGAAAATGTTGCTCGCACTGTCTATTCCCACAATGTCGCCCCTGTAAAGCTGAAGGTCAGCTAATAACAACCGAAAACGAAACATTTTTTTTACGGCCAATAGTGCATTAGAATCGTAAATGACGTGCGTGCAAGGGATATCTTTATTCATCAGACGAATCAGTACGAAACAGTTGCCAGAGAACGTCATGTGGTTTGCCCATGATATACCTTGTTGCTTATATGTATTTATGTGTTTTATTATATGTACACGTCGAATGCCACACGTATTGTATATTTCGGTGTCATTGTTTCTCCTGAAGGAAGAGTTTCTATTGAAATCGTATCTTTAGACAACGAAAATGTTAAAGGCAAAAATGGTTATATATATTAAGCAATACTTTACTTTTATGATAGCAACATTTAAATATTAAATATGGTAACGAATTCCTGAATATCGTCGTTTAAAAGCCGTAAAAAATTTCATAGAATTGAAAAGCGCTCCGGTCACCAGTACCCTCTGTGGCATTCAACGTGTTAATTTCGTGAAAATTCAACGAGATTAGAAATTTTGTGATCAACTGTTGCATCTATACCAAACGATTCCATCATTTATAAATTTTCTTGAGTTAGAACACAACTTTTCAGTCGCTTACGTAAAACGGTTTCCCGGCAAATGACAACAACAATTGGTAACTGGAAAATCGTGTAAATCCAGTTTTGAGCGGCGGTATAGCTTACTAAATATTCTCTTCGTTTGCATTTTTTGTCTGTAAATACGTGATAATAATGGTATATAAAAATATGATCATAATGATAATAATGATGTTTATGATAACAATAATAATAATCATAAGCAAAAGCAGTAATAATAATGTTAATAATGTATAAAGTGCAAGAGTGAGACACGTATTGAATAGAAAACCGAATTCTTCAGGATCATATTACGTTTTGTGCATGAATTTGGTTATCACCCGATCAAAGATGATAAGGGGACAAATGAATGGTGCATTTTTACCTTAATGAGGCTTGCCGCGATGCTGGAGCAGGGAGCGACGACGGCCTTGAGACAGCGGTCGTGCACCACGAAGTTACAAACTGAAAACATAAATACAAGGAACTTTAGTCGCAAATGACAAACCACGACAATGAGCAAACAATAAGGACTATTTCCTTCATCTTACAATTAGTGTATTATATAGATGATATTTCTTTGAGCACTTTTCAGTAGTAACATTTTGTGAAAACGAATTTAAATTGTTGCAGAAAGTTTGTATTTCAATAAGTGATGCTGTAGAACCGGGGTGGTCAACCTGACTCCTAGCGCCCAGTTGTAGACGATTCAAGCTTTTATGGTGGGCGGTAGGAACTTTCTCCGACGTCGAAGCTATTTTTCTTTCTTAAAGGAATAATTGCAAAGGGTCTAGCCGAATAAGGGAGTCAAAAGTGCCCTTGAGCCGATTTTATTCGACGATAGGTCATTCGATAGGTGATGATGAAAAACCATTGCACACAAATTTTTAATCCGATACCTTCACCGGGAGGGTAGTTATAGGGTAAAATCGAAAAATCAGTTTTTGCCTCATTTTTCCCAATTAATGTAGTGCAAAAATTCCAAAAAAATTCTGACGCATTCTAAACATGAATGCACATGTTAGGGATTTTTTCAGATTTTTTCCTTACAAGTTCCACTCACGAAAAATAAAAACCCGAAAAAAAATTTTTTAAACATGGATTTCGTATTGAAATCTTCCGAGCACAACTTTTTCCTTTTTACAGTAGTTGCATAATGTTATCATTATTATACCCTAATTTTTTCAGATTTTTTGAGTACGGTGCATCACGGTCGGAAAAATCAAAAACCGATTTCTGGGACACATTTTGGGCTAAAACTCGCACATTATCTGCCATTCTTGCATGATTTTAATACAGTATGTTCATATTGTAACCTTCAATGTTTCTGCATAGAAATATGTAGATGTTAAAGAACAATATTAGGATAATTAAATAAATTGCTGATTGTATGGTCGTTATAACCTAGAATTTTAACCGTTCCTACTTACAAAAGCATTAATGGCGCAGTGGCTATGGTGTCTGCCTGTGGAATCGCTGGACACTTTTTTGTCGCGGGTTCGAATCTCCATGTGGGACTTAAGTTTTTTTCTGCCATTTTTTTTTTTATATTATTAAAGACATAACAATATTTAGTAGTAGCTTTAAAATGTTTCACGTAAACTATTTTGATGTCATCTCCGTGGCTTGAAAACAAAACTATTTCAGGCTGCTCATCGGCTGTCCGCATCGAGCCACGGTGTGTCAAAGAATAACTTTTTCGTCTTTAAGATATTAAGGAGAAATTAACATTGACCCAGTAAGAACCAAAATGCAAAGTAAAATTACAGATTTTTTAAAGAGGAAAAAAGATACAAAAACTGCAAATGAAGAAAAAAGTTCTGAAAATTGAAGGCGATATCATTCCACCGAAAAAACGTTCTCGATTGATTATACCGAGCAGTGACAATGAAGAAATTTATTAAATTATAGTTGCATTAAATTGAAATAATATTTTTTGTTTTGTGTTGTACATACAGTAATATTTTTAATAAAAATGATGTTGTTTGTGTAGAATTAAAAAAAAATTTGTTTTTAATAAGTTTTCGGAACGTAACCACTCTTTTTGTACTTGCTCTGGGTCTCATACAACACGGTTTCCCACAACACGGCATTTTTTAGGAACTTATCTACCGTGTTATAGGAGGGTTACCTGTACTATATTTATTTCTGTCTTTTCTCCATCATATTCCTGACATAAATATCGA
This sequence comes from Cerceris rybyensis, assembly GCA_910591515.1. Taxonomy (NCBI): domain Eukaryota; kingdom Metazoa; phylum Arthropoda; class Insecta; order Hymenoptera; family Crabronidae; genus Cerceris; species Cerceris rybyensis. Next base: position 2,064,845 of record OU342789.1, read on the forward strand.
TGCCGTATTGACATTTAACTAGATTAGAAGCGTTATTTACACGTATAATCCTTCAATTCTCGCAAACACTAAGGGCAGGCATTAATTACAAACCCTTCAAAACACTTATCGATTCGCAGAACTGTTAAATTAATTCTATGCAATATGCAATAAACACTGTTAAAACGAAATCATTTAACAAAGCAACATTTATTTTTACTATTTGAGTATTTTCAAATTTGTTATTTATGAATAAAAAATTGACAATCTTTGTAAGACGATGCAATTTGATATCAGTAGGACATTGCTGGTGTACAAATCTTGTTGTTCCACTTTACTTGTCTGACCGCTAGACATTCTTTTCACTTGCTTGGCCTGAGAGAATTAGATTTTATTATAGTCCAGTGATTTTATTTAGTTGATCGCCGCGTGCCTTTTTCGAGTCGCTGCCCCTGCTTCTCCCAACCATCTGTTTTACTCAACCAGGATTGGCTTGCCAAGCTCGGTTCTTTTGGCATGAGCATGGTGGTGCATTGGGGCGACATCCCTATTTGACCGCTTGCGCTGGAAAGACGTGCCACGCACGCCGACTATGGAAAACAAAACGATGCGCGTGTCCCGTCGACTGATTTCTAGGTACAGTAAAACCTGTTTTTGTGCGGTCCTATTTAATGCGATTTTACTTTTGTGCGATTTATTTTGTGCGGTATATGAATTCCATTGGTGTTGGTATTATACACTGTTGCAAAGTTTTCTGTCAGTGTGCACATGTACACTACAAAACGCTGTTCAGCTCCAGACGCTATGTTCATTTGTTATCAGCAGACTGCGGATTTTTATGCATTTATGACAAATTAAATACGGCTAAAATATGTATACAAAAAGGACACAACATAAAAATATATCTAAAATATCCAAAGTATGGTATTTGTTGTAATATTTATTGAGTGCAATAAATCCCTAGATAGGTTTTCCTGTCTCACCTGCCTTTGTGAAACTCGAAATTTGCATAAACATCCGCAGTCTAGTTATCAGTAGAATACTCATCACAAGAAGATGCGCGTTTTGAACTACGACGAGCAGCAGTAAATTATGTACATTTTGAAAATTTCTCCATGTGACAAAATGAGAAATTAATTTTTTTTTAAATGTTTCCATGTATAATTGAAATATTACTTTTATTTGAAAGCACTTTTTCAGTGTTTCATAAATCTTTGACATACTTTTCAAGCGCGACTTATTCTATGCGGTCCCTATCCACCGCATGAAAAAAATTTTTTCTAATATGTTGTAAAAAATGATTTGTTATAAGTGTTTATGAAATTTCTGAATATTTCTTTTTTCGTGCGGTTTCTTTTATGCGGTCCCTATCTACCGCACAAAAACAGGTTTTACTGTATATGGTTTAAACTAAATACTCTCAAAGTGTCCATGGATATTTTCGGGTACAATATAAGTTTTTCAATGTTATTCCTATGATTGTTCTCAGCTGAATTCAACAAAACCATCGCCGGAAGTCCAAAAACATAAAAATCTGTTAATCGCATTTGATTTAACACATATCTGAGGATACTTTTTTACTACTAATACTTTTGTTTTATCCTACGCGCGACGTGATGCGATCTGAAATTGTTCGTCGACAAATAACGTCAGTCTGCGGGACACGCGCGTCCTTTTGTTTTTCGTAGTCAGCCCGCGTGGCACGTCTTTTCAGCGTAAGCGGTCAAATACGAATGTCGCATCAATGCGCCGCTATGGTATGCTCGTGCCGATAGGTGCGAGCCTGGCAAGTGATAGGAAAGATAATAATAGAGAATTTTGGTTGGGTAAAACAGATGGTTGAGAGAAGCAGGCGGAGCGACTCGAAAAAGGCACGCGGCGATCAACTAATTAAAATCACTGTTATAGCCATTCCAAATGAAAAATGCTCATTAACAAGTAGCGATTCTTTGAAGTTAATTTTTACATTATATTTTTATTTACTGCACCTAAAGAAAATAGTCATTATTTAAATTGAATTAAATGCTTACAAGTTCAACAGGTACTTTCAGTGAAAAGAGAATTTATAAATAATGTTATTTTAACACGTATCCTCAATTGATTATTATCACTGTTTAAATTGTTATTAACCCATTGCACTCGTCAATTTTTGTTGCCTATTAACAACTCTGCAATTAGTTTGAAAAATATATCAAAACTCGGAGCCCCAGTAACAAAATGTATTACAACAGAAATTATTATTATCGTGATAGAAATTAATTAATTATTACTATATTAATTGAATTATTAGAAACTATTATTATTATTATACTGTAATTATTAATATTATTTTAAAAATTGCGTTGTATAAAGTCGCATCTAGCTGGATATTAAAGTTGGCATACGAAACGTAATGTCGAACCACACTCGACATAGGAGTGCTAAGGGTTAACCAAGTATTGTACATTATAACGTTATTAATATTATTTAAACAAAACAGCGAAATATTGGCAGACAGGTAAATACATCTTTTGGAATATCCGTTAATAAAAAATAATTACCGATTTTAAATTAAACTGACATAGAGTGTAGAGGTCGTTTTGCAAACAATTGTATAAACTTTGTTTATTAAATATCACAGTTTCTTTATCTACAGTTACATATTTTTCAAATGTCTCCAAGATTGAGAGGCGCAAGCATCGCACGGAGAAGAGAACAAAAGAAGAAAAAAAGTTATTATGGCTTCTCTTCCGGTGTAACTCTATAGAAAAAAGAGACTTACAATTAGACTAAAGAGCTCTGTATTTCCTCTCATTGTCAGTGGTGTTCTCAATATGTTTTCTTATATTTAGATTGAATAAAGATCAAGCTTTTGTTCTTCGTAAACGATACAAATGATTTGCCACGCCAGTCCTAATCCAACAAATATATTGACTCATTACTTTCTTCGTAACGTCAAAAGTAAAAAACGCAAGATCTGCCAAAAGTTAAGGAAGTCGTGAAAATTCCAGCAGGAATCTAGCGTCAGCCAGTATTTCCCCTCGTACAGCTTGGCCGCAGTGTTCGCACTCAATTGTGAAGTTTACGATTTGTTTGTTATCTTCCCTCAACGATAACGAGCCACCGAATGTGTTCAGGAAACGTACCATACGTAAGCACTTTTACAGTTGCCATGAGGTTGGCTAATATTAACAACAACTTAATTATTAAACAAAATAGCACCCAATAATATTGAGTTTGTAGCTATTGTTCGATCGTAGGATGTAGGAATGCGCAGGAAAAGCACGAAAGGATTTCTGGGAATAAATTTCAATTTATTCATTACCTCTCTTTCGAGGAAGATGGATAATATACAGATAGGATCGGTAGAGCGGACAATAAGGTTTTACGATAAAACGAACAAACATAATAGATTTAGAATCGACCGGAAAATCGACTAGGCTTGACTATGAAAATGATTCTGTCCAAATATAACCTTACGCGATTCCACCCGTGACTCTAATTGCGCGGCTCTATTTTACCGACGGGCGTCCAGGATATGCTCTGTACTCTCTCGTTCGGTAGGCGTCCAGGAAAAGCATCCGTACTCTCCATACCGAAACGAGGGCCCAGGAACACTCCCGTACTCTCCCGTGTCGTCACTGTATTTGGGCGTCCAGGATATGCTCTGTACTCTCTCGATCAGTAGGCGTCCAGGAAAAGCGTCCGTACTCTCCATGCCGAATCGAGGACCCAGGAACAATCCCGTACTCTCCCGTTTTCCCTCTAGCAGGCGTCCAGGAAAAGCGTCCGTACTCTCCTGCCAGAGGTCCCTATTCTGCATACCGAGAGCGACCATGGATTACCTCGTTCTCTCTCTCGGCGCAGAAGAAGGCATATGCCTTTTTTTTTATGATGATTGAGTAGGGGGGCGAGATGCACTCCAAACCATAAGAGTGGCTGTTCTCTTAGGAGAGTGCACGCTCCCTGGTTGGAAGTTCCCGTGAACATAAGCTCACATACCTTCCAATGGAAGTGAAAATGGAGTTACCGAAAGAGGTAACGTATGCTTTCAATAAATTGAGTTTTATTGAGGAAAATTTGCAAAAAACCTCAGAAACTGAGTAAAAGGGAAAAGAGATGGGGGGAAAGGATAAGGAATCCGTAAATGGATTGTCTTGACGTGCACATGTTTTACTGAAAACAGTGCAGCCAGACCTGCGAGCTCAGCGCTTGAGCGGAAATGACACTTTGGGGTTATATGGTAACAAATCCTGAGTGTAATTCCCAGTTACACGGACCAGAGGATTTGAATGAGTAGAAACATTGTAAGTCTTAAGCATTTTAGAAATGAAGGAATTTAGTAGAGAAACACGTGTTTCCTTATGAAGTTCAAAAGTCGAAAATCTAAGAAAGGGTCTAGCCGAATAAGGGGGTCAAAAGTGCCCTTGAGCCGATTTTATTCGACGATGGGTCATTCGATAGGTAATGATGAAAAACCATTGCACACAAATTTTAAAGCTACAACTAAATATTATGTCTTTTTAAAAAAAAAAATTACAGAAAAAAACTTAAGTTCCACATGGAGATTCGAACCCGCGACAAAAAAGTGTCCAGCGATTCCACAGGCAGACGCCATAGCCACTGCGCCATTAACGCTTTTGAAAGAACGGTTAAAATTCTAGGTTATAAAGACCATACAATCATCAATTTATTTAATTATCCCGATATTGTTCTTTAACATCTACATATTTCTATGCAGAAACATTGAAGGTCACAATATGAACATACTGTATTAAAATCATGGAAGAATGGCAGACAATGGGCGAGTTTCAGCCCAAAATGTGTCCCAGAAATCGGTTTTTGATTTTTCCGACCGTGATGCACCGTACTCAAAAAACCTGAAAAAATTAGGGTATAACAATGATAACATTATGCAACTACTGTAAAAAGGAAAAAGTTGTGCTCGGAAGATTTCAATACGAAATCAATGTTTAAAAATTTTTTTGGGGTTTTTTTATTTTTCGTGAGTGGAACTTGCAAAGGAAAAATCTGAAAAAAAATTCCTAACGTGTACATTCGTGTTTGGAATGTGTTAGAATTTTTTTGGAATTTTTGCACCACATTAATTGGGGAAAACGAGGTAAAAACTGATTTTTCGATTTTACCCTATAACTACCCTCCCGGTGAAGGTATCGGATTAAAAATTTGTGTGCAATGGTTTTTCATCATCACCTATCGAATGACCCATCGTCGAATAAAATCGGCTCAAGGGCACTTTTGACCCCCTTATTCGGCTAGACCGTTTGTTTAAAATAATCTTGAGAATTTTAGATTGAACGGTTTGAATCTTCTTGCATTGGCGATGCGAAAGAATGTTCCACTACAGTATTGCTCCATAGGTAAGTATGGGTCGCAGGCAAATGACATAAGTAAGAATGCGTAAACGGAGCGGTAAGTATGATTTTGGCCCGATAAATTTGATCATAGCAAAAGCAGTAGAAAGGGTTTTCGACATGCGGTCCGAAGCAGCATGGAACCAATTAAGACGATGGTCTAAAACAGTGAGTCTAGCTACTTGATCATTTCTGGGTCCTTGAGCAACTCCGCCTGCTTCTCCCAACCGTTCTGTTTCGCCCAACCAAGCTTGCCTTGCCTTTCACCTCGCAGGTTCGGATCTATTGGCACGAGCGTGGTAGCATACTGGGGCGACATTCGCAACTAACCGCTCGCGCTGGAAAGACGTGCCGCGCTCGCTGACGACAGTAAACAAATCGATGCGCGTGACGCATCGATTGAGATTATACGTCGAAAAACAGTTTCAGATCGCACTACAATATGGCACAGCAAAAATGACCTAATAACGTCTGTTCTATAGGGTGTCACAGTAACAGCGCCGTATTTACTTTTTGAACTATACAAATTATTTGCTTGAAAAGTGATAACATTTTTATTGTAATGTAGATACGTTAGGATTAAGTATGTGTGGAATAAAAGTTTGGACGTATGTGCACCATGGCTCTTATTGCAAACCATTGCTCTTTTGATGAAATTCCAGATAATATTCTCGCATAATTGTGGTTCGATTATGACAATAACCTGTTACACCTTCAGTTTAAGCTCAATATCCGTAATTGTTTGTGGATTATTAGCAGATTAGGTACCTACCCATTTCGTTCCGTATCTCGGTGTAGTGCCACACGTGTTAACGTGATATTTATATTACAATAATCAACAATAATTAACTCCTTCACAGTCCTTATCGATTTTATTCTACGTAATATAAGTAAAAATAATCGTTTCTTATTAGTGCAATCTTATTAAAAATCGTCCAGGTACCTCTTGTACTTACAATTTTAAATACTTACAATTAGTTAACCCTTGAAACTATTTAAAGAGTCTGACTGATGAACAAAATTTGGAAAACGAATATCTCCAGTTAGACTGATATCAAACTTATGTGATAGAAATTAATCATTGAAAAATTGGTAACACATATGAGCCTTCATACTTGAACGTGATTTGAAAATTCCTTTCGTTTTATGTTGAGATATTTGAGAGTTCGTAGGGAAGCTTTCGCGATATAACATGTAATAATTGACCTTTCTTGAACGAAATGATGAGAATATTTAATTCTATTTACTGCGCGATTTGAAATGCGAAAAGAAGATATCTATATTTAGCTCAAATTACCCTACTTTAAATTGTCAATAACTTATTTTATTATACTATTTTTCGAGATGTTAGTAAGAAAATTAAGATTGTAATAATAATCTGTTTCGTATAAAAAACAATTCTGACTTCATTCGTACAAGTACACCGCACAATGGAACGAATTGGAAATCTATAGGTGGAAAAACATAATAACTCCAGAACCGTTCATTTTAGAGAAAAATGTTATATACAAAAGTTTCATAATATCATGGAAAGAATATCAGTATAATAATAATTTTTTATTTTTTATATATCTTCAATGTTATTTAAAGGTCAACTTAATTTTTTATAAAAAAATCAATAGATTTCTTTACAGACATTCATTGTACAGAAGAAATAAAGAAACTTTTATAAGAGACATTTTCTTGTAGAACTTTATATTAGAAAAATATTTAATGAAAAAGAGCCTACTAAAGGCTTTTTCGATACGCGCACTGCCCAGAAAATTTTCAGCAGATATAATAAAGGGGTGCACAGATAAGCGCACAAAATCTTTGCGTTAATTACTTCTATATTGTCTAAGGAATAGATATGTAAACTTTCAATCCGATACTTTTCGATTAAGATAAAATTATTAAAATTCAAATCCCAGACTTGATTTTTTTCCACCTAGACTACCCATTTCGTTCCACTGTGGCACCGGTGTGATTGTTAAAGACTCTTGTCTTCACTACAAAATAATAATTTTATTCAGTATTCAGTGCAATGCCTAGTATTGTTTGTTAATATTTGATTTTATAGTTCATAAATTTTCTGATTGAAGATTATTCCACAAGGAAGTTAGTATTTTCAACGGAAACCTTAACAATGTATTAAAACAACAACGCATAAAGTACTGGATATCATTTTGTAGAGTTCACGGAGTCGGTAAAGACACACAATGGATTATAAAGGTTCCGCGTTTTAAAGCGTATACTATATTTCCGGTTTGCTAAAAATACGACAGCCTTGAAGACACGCTTGGTTATTCTACAGTTTTCTTCATAAGTTTTCTTCATAAATATTTTTCCGGCACTGTGAGGCGTTGGATGAGTATTAATAAGCCGAACAGCCTTGCTAAAAATTCCCGAAATTTCTGAAAGCACGTTTCAAAAAAGTAAATTTTACAGCAAACCGTCCGTGATATTCCTGAATCTTATCTGCTATTCGTTAGATTAGTGATGGACAAACTTTTTCAGGAGCGATCGAAAAAAAGATATATATTTTGGCGGTCCAATATTGTTTATTATAAAAATCAATAAGAATTCGGAGAAATATATTATTTCTTCAATACTAGATCTACGGCAACAAGGAAGCAGTACGGTAAAAATTTCACTTGTATCTTAGAATATATAAATTACTTTATTGGTCGTATTTTCTACCGCTTGATCCATTTTTTTTACAGCACTTATTTAATATAATTAAATGTATCAGATTTGGCGGCCGTAGATCTAGTGTTAAAACGCTGAAATTAGAAATGTCTCTAATATTATTTTTAAATCTCCCACGGGCCGTACAGAACTTCTAAAGCCGCATCTGGCCTACATCTGACCCGTAGTTTGCCCATCAATGCTCTAGACATTATGCATAATTTATTGATACTTTTCGTAAATTTGCATATTATTCATTTAGAGCTATATTGTGCCACTGAGTTTCAATCGAAATGAGATCAGTGATACAATATAAAGACGGGTATTACCCGTAGCATTTCGATTTTCAATGTTAAAGTACTAGCTCTAGATGTCAGTCTCTGACAAAGACAATTTAAATCGTTATTATTAATTAAATATTATTTTGGTATAGTTGAATGACCTAGTCCCTTTTCCGTCAAATATGTCCAAGGAAGAAAGTTATTAGAATTTGTGTTTGCCATTTTATAGCTACTAGTTTCGAACATTCTAAAAATATAGAATGAATGAAGGTAAAATTCTATAAATTTCACTTTTCGTTCCACAAGTTTTCCGTTTTATTGAGAAAGTAAATTATGTAATACAATAGCATAACGAGAGTGATGAAATAGCGAACGAAAATTTACTTAGAAACGAATATGTAACTATAGTTTTAGAATCTTCAAGTTATTACATAATTATGTTTTAAATTATGGAAAATCTGCAGTAGTTATACGAATTTGAATTATATTCTATAAAAGCTTAATATGCAGCGCGACTGATGCAATAACTTTGACATTAATAAAGTGCATGATGATAAAATGATATTACAAAATTATATAAAATTCATTAGTAAAGAGTATAACATTTTTATTCCAATTTTGGAATTAGTTGATTATCATTTTATATGATAATAAGTAAAAAGTAAAGAAAAATCATTTCATATATCTAGGTAGTTTTGATTGAAATTCAGTTAGATTAAAAAAAGATCTTGGATATTGGTTAGTTCTACTACGTGATACTACATCTCTACACAGAAATCTAACAATAAGAGATACGAATCATAAAACTTATGAAATCATATGATGTGAGAGTAAACGCTTTGAATTCCATAAGGAACACCGGTAATATTATCTTTGCTAGTATATTTAATATTCAAATATTGACGTTAAAACTGTTAAGTATTGTTAGTAACATAACTATTTTTAATTTTAACGTTTTCTCTATATAAATGTGCTTTTGATAGAAAAACTAGTAAAACTGAAGGTACTGGAGATACTACATTCAACATGTTAAAAAAACAATAACCATTTAGCAATATAGAGCAGTAATGGGTAAACTTTTTTATGTGTAGGGTAACAGAAAGTAAAAAATTGTGATCAGACGAAAATAATTTATTATATATCTTAAAAAGGTATTATCTAAAAAATTCTTTAATAATAATACCATGAATGCGGCTGTGGGTGCATTTCTAACAGCTCTCATAGTCTCATTCTGAAAAGTGGAGTCGAATGCCCATCTATCATTTAAATTCTCACTCATTCAATTATATTTTGCATATGCATAAAAAGGTTTTCATTTCTATGAAAATCTTCACATAAACCAAAAAAAAGAACAGCACGTTAAATTATTAATGTGAGCCCTTACTGAGTTTTACAGTAAATTATATTGGTTCTGTAAAATTTATCTTTTTCTTGACCCACAGCCAAAAAATTTTTTCCATCAGTGCATCTACACCAGTGCATTGAGTGCATTAGTGTAGAGTAACAGCCACTCAGGAAACATGAAAAATCACTTAAACCACTTTTGATTCTTTATCCGCTTATAAAGTCAATATCCGCTTATTTACATATACAATAGATTATAAAGCAAATCCAAATCTACAGCGCATATGATACATTGTAATCGTCGGTTTTTCTTATTTTTTCCCGTTTTTAATTACTATGATCCTTTCACGAAGAAACTATTGTTTTAAGTGGATGTAAGACCACTCAAGTTATGATATGAGCCGTTATTTCTGAAACTGGTATAAGTCCATTTTTTAGAAAAGTTTGTTTAATTTAGTTTCAGCTAATTGTAAGCATAAATGTCTCTTTTTCGCATTTTAAGAGGCACAGTAAATAGAATGAATCATAACCATCTGATTTCGTTAAAAAAGTTCAACTATATAGCATGAAAGCTTTCCTACGAACTGTTAAATGTCTCAACATATGAAGAAAGGATTTACATGTATCACTTTCGAATATAACAGTATATATATTAATACTGGAACTCTCGATAAAAATCTATTATATTTACATGTATTAAATAGATAGTTTAAGAGAAGAGGAATAAAAAGTGGTAAATATGATTAATTCATTAACTTATGTTTTATAAAATAGACGTAGAGTGTCAACCACCTATTCCCGCCATTTCGTTTCTGGAATCTCCAAACTCAGTTTTCAATTAGGGATGCCCTTTAGTTGCTCGCCGTATGCGTCCTTGGAGGAGCTCCGCCTCCTTCTCTTATTGTTAGCCATCTGCTATAACCAACCAGGCTGAACCAACCTTGCATTTGCCAGGTGCGAACCTATTACCGCAAGTGTGATGGCGTATTAGGACGAAATTCGTAGTTAACACTAGATCTATTGACAATTAAATCAATACCTCTAAAATTGCCAAACAAACATGTCCGAATCAAATCAATGAATCGAGCAAGTTCTTTTGTCGCCTTTATTTATTTTTATCGGACAGATTTATTTGATAAATTTAAATATATTCAATTAATTGCCGATAGATCTAGAGTTGAAAAAGCCAGCAATGTTTAAATAGGTTTCCATATCACCCATGGAGTACTATTACAATGCTATATTTCACCGTAAGACGTCACGTAGTAGTTTAATGGCAAAAACTATCGCCAGAAGTCCACAAACATTAAAACCTTTTAATCGTATTTGATTTAAGACATACCTAGGCATACTTTTTCTCTAACAATACTTCTGTTTTGATCTACACATGATGTGGTACGATCTGAAACAGTTCTTCGACAAATCACTTTAGTTAATATTGGACACAGCTTGGTAGAATGCACAATGGAATTTTGCAAGTTGAGTACCAATATCACTATTCTTCCCGCATATTATTTTCATAACAATATGCACATCTTCGTGTGCGAAGATACACGTTCATATCATATGCGGTTTCTTCATTATAACTATTTATAAACTTTTATTTGTTCCCTTTATTTCGACTTGGCTTCAAAATATTTCAAACATCTGAAACCTTTTGAACACATTTTAGTTTTTACTAAAATTTAAACTTAAAATTGACACTACTTTTTACTCATGACGAATACACTCGTTATAACACCATATTTTGCACCTTTTTCAGGTCGGCTATACTTGCCAAAAATAGCTAACTAGTTAAATGATAATTTAAGACTTTCCCAGAGACGATGAGAGACTTGAACTATTATGTGAATGTTCCGGTAGCTACGAATTTAGACTATTGTTTGTAAGTGCGAGCATTTACCTTCTTATCTACCGTATCCTCCAATAGTTCGTCGCAAAGTTGCAGCATAACTAAGCATTGTATTGTAATATACCGACCCTTCGATCAATTGTCATATAAGATAACTTTAGTGAATATTTTATAAACACAAATATTTTGTACTGCGGCTCGATCAACATCCGCCGTTCTACAGGATGTCCCAGCCGATTTTGACATCTTGAATATTTCGGTATTGTGGTATGTAGCAAAAAATGTTTCATAGGAAACTTAAATGGTATCGAGTGGGGCATAATCTGGTGTCATTAATTTTTCCGTAGGTGAATGCGTCAAGAACATATGAAGGTCAACTTCGTTTTTTTAAATAGAATGGGATACTTTTTTATGCACCAACCAATGCAAATAGATATTCTTTATAAAAAAGTACTGACCTACGTATCTCGAAAAGCTAATAGTTTAGAAGATATTTCAATTTAAGTAATTCTAAAATTCGTAATTACATTAGCGTTTATTTATTATTTTATATGTATATCTATAGATTCTATAGATTCACCATAGATAGAAATAGTATAATAAATATCATTTCATCATAGATAAAAATAGACCCAATGCCTAAGTCCAGACATCCTAGTTTTCCATCTTGACCTTTCAACTGCCTAGCACAGTCATCGCTTCTTACTCATCCCCGAAATCACTGTTTCAAGTCTGAAATCTTACTTCTTATTTTGACCTTCGACTCCCAAAAACCGTCATCCTACTTCCACTCCTTTTCCGGAAGCCTTTAAAAACCCTATGTCTCTTCCCACCATCCTCATAACTAGCTCATAACTAACGAGGGAACATACTAAACCCGAACACGCCGATTTTGATGAAAATTATATGATAAATAGTTCTCGAACAAATATTTGACACGCATTTTTTTATATCTGCTGTCGTCCACATTGAAGAGGAGACAATCACTCTCAAACTTTTGGGTTGAAAATGTTTTTTTTTTTAATATCTCCCCAATTTAAGGGCGCAGGCAAAGAAATTTGTTCTAACTCTGTTCCCTGAAATTTCGAATCCATCGATATCAATAATAATAGCAAGAAGTTATTTAAAAAATTTTTCATACTAAATATTGTTCTTCTCTTGTGTAAATTTATATGTGTAAAGTATAGACAAAATTAGAGAATACGTGTTTTTGGAATTTTTTGTTTTCTAACATTTAACAATAATTATGTAACGTTTCATATCCGCTAGTTTCGTACTGTGGTAACGCAAGGCAAGCATTACTTTCTAATAAAACCTTCTTTACATTATCAGAATTCAAGCTATTTCAAATACTTATTACAGCATTATTTTCATCAAAATCGGCGTGTACGGGTTTGGTATGTTCTCTCGTAAGCTCGTTAACTAATCTCTCAGAAATCATTCCTAGTTCAACTGACAATGAAAGTCATCACAAGTTCAATTCTTAATTCTAATTCAAGCTCTCACAAGTCCTCATCAGATAAATTCTTGCATTCATTTAAAAGTCGTTACACAATCGCTGTTGGAACGAGTCGAAATTGTTCAATACAAAACTATCGAAAGTTCAAGTTCTCTTTCTTGGTGAATTCCGAAAGCGTGAATAACCCTATTCACCGTTACACTAGTAATAACGATGTAATTAAAGATTGCTTATTATTATTTCTCATATACATTGATTACGAGGGAATTTATTATAAATTATGGTATATGATACCGGCTGATAACCGCTTACGAGCGAAATCACGCATACGTGACAGCGGCAGATAAAGTATTAACACATTGACAGCCGGCGATCTAATTGTAAGTCATTTAAAGCCTGTGCGCTGGCAACGTATCGACCACTTTAATCCCAAACGCCGCACAGTGGTCGATTTCGCCGAAATCCTGGCCAAAACCCCAAGGAGTTTTTCAATTTAGCTGAAAATTGGTATATTAGTATTATTTCGGTCGCTGATTAAGAATCTGAACTCAGAATTTCCAAAAACAAAATGGCGGCTTTAATATGGCGGGTGCGAGTATCGAAAAATTGTCGGATCGGCACGAAAATTAGTATTCTTATGTTTTTCCGGTCGCTAATTAAGAATTCGAACTCAAAATATTTGAAAATAAAATGGCGGATTCAATATGGCGGACATCCGTATAAAAAATGTTTGGTTGCCCGCCAAAATTGGTATTCTAATGTTTTTTGAGCTACTTCTTACGAACCTGAAACTAAAATTTCCTAAAATATAAGGATGGTTACGAAATAACAATAAATGAAACACGATATCCGGGTCTGAGGTCATACATGCACTGCTTCACGGATGGCGGTCAGTGGAAGAATTGTACACTTCTACCTATTGCTGACTCAAAATAAAACTATCAGACTAACAGTCTACTTAACCCCATTTGAATTTTCAACCCGACGAAATAAATAAATTATTTTGTAAATTACCAGAGTGCCTGTAGAATAAAATGAACAGTATTCATTAAGGCACGATAGCCCGGCCCTATGTCATAAATGCACTTCCCCGAGCATGGCGCGCGCGACAAACAAATAACAATAACTCGAAGAATCGCAAAAAGTCGCAGGAAAACTCAACGAGGTCTTCTTCGGGAAGCTTCAAAGTTTAATTTTAAAAAAATATATATTATGTTATTCCACGGACTTCTGCAGTTTTAATAATATTTATTGCAGCAGTCGCTGTATCTTAATACAAGCATGTCATTGCTGTTCCATCTCCGAATTTCCCTTTGTTTAATAATAAGGCCGGCGCGCCGGCCTTATTCGCTTCTTTCTGATCACTGAATGCGCGAAATACGCGTTCTCGCGGGGCCGGCTGTCAATGTGTTAACCACTTAACGCTCAGGTTTTTTTCGAATCGACCGTCCAAAAACGCACAAGTTTTTTTTTGCCTCAATGCTTATCTTGTGCATATTATAAAATGTTTTTTGTACTCCTAGTGGCGAACGAATTATTTTTTTCGGAAAAATAACAAGTTTTTCATCATACCTGTTTATCTAAGGGAAATCCTTCTATAACTTATATAACCAAATAACATTAGCAGTAGCAATTAATTATAACACGCAGAACACAAAAGTAATAATATACGAAATAAACACACTATAAACTAAAAATCGTAAGACGAAAAAGATATTACAAGGATGACGTATACTGCACACTGATCGCTCAAAGACTGAAGAAACAGACAAAAGGTAACGGCAGAAGACGGAGAGATTATCTGTATTTATTCCTCCAATATACAATGTATAAAGTTTTTGGAAATGTATACATTTCAGTGTAAGATGTCAAAGAACTGAGTTCTAAAATATCAGCGGCTAAGGTAAACAAACCGCAGAGTGGCGGCCGTATCAGCTATGCCCGTGAACGTCACGGGCATGCACAAATTCGACCGTTTGGCGTGCCCGTGAACGTCACGGGCATGAGCGTTAAGTGGTTAAAATGACACGCCATAATACATAAATAAATGCCATCAAAGAGTAAAACAACAAAATAACACAAAACTCACGTATATCAACAATCGAATAGAAATTGATTGAATTAGCAAAAAATTTCAGCGAAAATTAGCTTTATTTATCGCAACTTATCGGAAGAGATCGATATCATAATTTCTTTTATTGCGGTCGACATACTCGAAGAAATTTTATCATGAAAAATATCGTGCAAATTCCCTCATGTCTGACAGACAATGAGAATCTGTCGACATTTAAGAGTATCGCTGGTCTAACGCCCGAGGCAGTTTTATTGACGAACACGGAGAACGAAGGCAACTTGGTTTTCCGTGAAAACGGCTTCCTTCGATGTGTATCCATATATTCGAGAAATTGGAAACAATGTTGGCGTTGGCGTATGAAGTATCGAACAGCGACGTGCCGATATGCTTACGTAGTTTAGATATGTCAGTTCGACTATGCGAATAGATTTTAAGTCACCAAGTTTCGTTTAAAAGCCATTCTATCGATTCCAACGACTACTTTCACAGAAATGCTGAACATATAACTTTTCATGTTTAGGACTTCAATAATTGCATAACGAAGAAAACAGATAAATCACTTTACTTTACTATTTTCACCGCTGATTAACACTAAAACTACCAAGACGGTTAAATTGACCGTGAATAAAGGAGCCATGCAGTAAACGTTTCACTTCCATCTTATAAAACATAAATCACTTAATTGATTGTCTTTTTCACCGATTGATTCTTGTGGTTTCAAAATAGTTATTCTATATATTGAAATATAATAGTCATAACGCCGATAGTATTAGTGTTAACAATCTACTCTCGTAAGA
This sequence comes from Cerceris rybyensis, assembly GCA_910591515.1. Classification (NCBI taxonomy): domain Eukaryota; kingdom Metazoa; phylum Arthropoda; class Insecta; order Hymenoptera; family Crabronidae; genus Cerceris; species Cerceris rybyensis. Next base: position 2,080,652 of record OU342789.1, read on the forward strand.
AAATATTATCATTTGAAATTTATCAACACGTTGAATGCCACAGATGTCACGAGTGACCGACAATATTCAGGAATTCATTACTATATTCAATATTCAAATGTTTCAATTAAAAAAGTAAAGTACTTACTGCTCAATATATAAATATCTTTACAATTAACATTTGTGCTCTCTAAAGATACGATTTTAATAGAAAAGTCTTACTTCAATAGAAACAGTGAATCGGGCGAAATCCACACTGCAAATCCAAGTGTGTTAAAAGTGGGTTATTTAAATGCACCAAAATGTGTAAGCACACTTCATTAACACGTCTAAACGTGTAATTGCAATTATGTGCACTAAAATAAAACACTTGAAAAAATTAACGTGAAGTTTTAACACATCTAATACGTTATTTTACACGTTTTATCCGAGTAAGTAAATAATGCATTTTTTTTGTATGGTAAATTTAAACACACTCCACTTTTAGGCACAAAAGTGTATTAAAATTACACATTTCGTTAGAATTATACGTTTTTACGTCTTAGCCGTTTGTTTTTTATGTATTTACTGACCAGATATTTATCAGCTATTATTACCACTTAAAAGAGTAGAAAAACAATAACTGTAATTTTTGCATTATTGGTTCACATCATTTGACACGTTAACCAATCATTCTCATCTATAATATATCAAAATATTCTTGAATGTGGTAGGTTGCAAATTAATACCGGAGTTCTCCTTTAAAATATTGAACAATCATAATAATATTTAATATAATTTTATTCAATTCTGTGAATATGTAATTGATTTAACTATAAATACATATGTAAGAAGGCAGATGAAATGAGTGAGCGAGAAAGTGAATGAATGACAGAGAGAACGAGATGATGACGTGAGAAACAAAAGACAGGGCAGAAGAAACAAAACAGTTGCAAAACAGCAGTAAAGAACGAAACGTGAAAGCGAAAAGACGCCATAACTGTTACTGCTTATTTTTATTAGTTTCTAAGTGTATGTTATAGTTATTGTTGGTTTTATCTATCTTTTTAATAAATGTTAGCTAATAGCAAGAAGACTGTGGGCACCATCAGAAAAGCAATCTCCTTACATATATGTATGTAGGATTGGAATATTTGAACAAGCGGCGGTAACATTTGTAAACAGAGTCGTGATTGAGCAGTGGTGTGAAGAAGTCGATTTTGTGTCCGAGTTGATCTGATTTGTATTGTATTTATTGTTCGAATCGTTTAATCGTTTTGTTCTAATAAAATATTCTTCTCACATATATATTTATATTTTAAAATAACCCATTTATGTATATTAAAAATAACGCACCTAGATGCTGAAAAATAACACACGTGTACTGTGTTCAATAATAACACACCGGGAAACGTCTAAAAAGTGACTACACGGAAATAATACGTTTATGTGTTTTAAAATAACACACGTGGATTTGCAGTGTATACCTGATTGCCACTACGTGTTATTCTTGATACTGTTTTCATTGATCCAGTATCATATGAACTAACAATTAGTATGGTAATAATTCGTTTGTTCCGCCGTGATAAAGCTAACAGTTTACTTTTTCTTAAACGGAATCTGATAACAGTCCTATCATCACTATCGTAATTTCTACAATTTTTTTTAATCATTTTTGGGCTCAATATATTAAAAATTGTGTACAAAAAGCAATGATATGCCAGTGGAAATGTCAATTGCTCCGTTGCTGATGCTTAACTCACAAGTCAATCGTGCCTGCATTTTACAGAACGCGAATTTTGACTGGTTGTCACCTCCCACGACCGCAGCGACAAAGTACTGTTGTCACGTGAGATGTGACTTACGACCGTTAATGGTTAGTAATTTTGTAAGTCTTTTCATATGAAAAATGTAAATATACTTGTTACATTAGAGGAATGATTGTTTTATTCGGCACAGTTATTATTTAAGACTTAGAAAAACGTATATATACAGGTAACCCTCCTATAACACGGTAGATACGTTCCTAAAAAATGCCGTGTTGTGTGAAACCGTGTTGTATGAGACCCAGAGCAAGTACAAAAAGAGGGGTTGCATTCCGAAAACTTATTAAAGACAAATATTTTTTGTTTTAAATTCTACATAAACAACGTAATTTTTATTAAAAATATATAAATGTATGTACAACACGAAACAAAAAATATTATTTTAATTTGATGCAACTATAATTTAATAAATTTCTTCATCGTCACTGTTCAGTATAATCAATCGAGAACGTTTTTTTAGTGGAATGATATCGCCTTCAATTTCAGAACTTTTTTCTGCATTTAAAGTTTTTACATTTTCTTTCCTCTTTAAAAAATCTGTAATTTTACTTTGCTTTCTGGTTCTTACCGGATCAATGTTAATTTTTCCTTAATATTTTAAAGACGAAAAAGTTGTTCTTTGACACACCGTGGCTCGACGCAGACTGTCGATAAGCAGCGTGAAATACTTTTGTTTTCAAGCCACGGAGATAAAATCAAAATAGTTTATGCCACACTGTATTTTTAAGACGGCGAGCCTCGTCGCGGCTATAGAAGTACAGTGTTGTATAAAGGTTTTTGCAATTTTCTTTACCATGTTACAGCGAAACCGTGTTATAGGATACCGTGTTGTAGAAGGATTTCCGCAATTCATAAATCGTGTTATAGGATGCCGTGTTGTAGGAGGGCTACCTGTATATAATAGAAACAAGTGCACTGTGCATATTTCTGGCGCAAGTTTCCATTCAGTGACGGTACTTCGGCGTACGGGACTGCCGTAGCAATAGAGCTAACAGATATAATGCCAATGGTTCTAGTGTTAATGACGATGTGCACATTAGAATGGATATTTGCAGGTGTGATTGGGATACTTTTGATTAATTTTTTGGAATTCAGCAAAATTGATTATAAGTGATCCTTTCGATCGTAGAATTATTGATGATACGAAAAAAAAAATGTTAATTAGCTAATTAGAGATTAGTAAAAGTAATTAAGAAGAAGTAAAATAAATTAGACGTGTGAATTTAATGGCATAGCATGTAATTAAACATACAATTTGCAAATAATTTCCCAAATATATTAAAACTATGTAACAAGTATTATAAAATAGTTTGAGTAAAATTTAACGTGTGTCCCCAAGATCGTTACAATATTACTTTAGTTGTTAACCATTTAGTATGAAGCACCAGAGTACAGAATTTTTAATTAGTTAATACTTATCTCGAGGTCATAATTTGTATCAAATACAAATTGGGCACATACTGCAGCGCCTATTCTCGATATAGCGATCAATCTTATAATATTTTACTTAAAAATAATTTTCAACAAAAAGTATGAATTAAATTTGTAAATGACGCAAAATTACCATTCTTGACATTTGAAAAACAAAGCGTACAAGTAATTATGAGTATAATATTTTCAAATAAACTGCGTAATTTGTATCATTCTCGTATTGAAAAATGGAATAAAAGCTAATTTTAGATCGAATTTCTCTATATTAAAGATCAGAGCCTATACACTTTACTTGAAGGAATAGCAAACTAATTTATGAATTTTAGTATTCAATGTAACCAGCATTTCCCAGCTCCTGGTGTGCTAATTATAAGGCATAATACTGTAGCAAGTCTACAGTGTGCGCATTCATGTATTTTGCTGCAAAAATCAATACCTTGATATTCATAGTAACGACACAAATCTCAAGTTAGCAATGTATCCCACGTACTGGCATTTAATACGTTAAATATTTTCATAATCTTACAACGTCTGGGTTAATTCGATTCCTTTAAAACTTTTTCAAAGCAAAATCACAATGTGCAATTATTTCATTTTTACTGCAACTTTCATCCCAGCTTTTTAATCAACATAATTATTGTTATTTTTAACTATTGTTATTGGAATTTTGTTGCCAGGGAAAAAGATGGAAAAGACGAGCCGTAAATGGATCATTCTGAAAGTGCGTTGGTTGAGGCAACGCCATTACAAATTCTTTTTGCAAATGAATTGCAACATTAAGATAACATATCATTATATTTATAGTGTCTTCACAGTTTTAATAGCAGATATAAATTCAAACTGATAGCATAATTAAGGCATGTTTTTTTTTAATGATAATAATATTTCTTTGTTATTTTATATATTCTATTGAATTAGTGTTTCTCAAACTGAAATCCGCAGTTCTTCAAAGGGCCGAGAAGGGGCTTCTACGGAGACTGCGAAGTATTCACTTACTGTAAAGTTAAAATTTTGGACTATTTCGGGCAAAGCAGTGCACCCATTCCATGTAATGTATTATAGGCCAAACCAAAGAAGACACTTGGTATGAGGTATGGGATAAGGGGAAACTGTCCTTGCACCGCCTGTTCCCATCATATCGGCCCTTAAAACTTTAGTTCGGCGAATGACAACCGAAAACTTAACACGTACTTCGTGGTTAAACGTTTTTGTGACTACTCACGCATTAGAAGTGAAAATACGTGAGGACTAGGGACGTCTTTATCAGTCGGAGGAATCGGAGTAAACCAATTATCAAGTGACTTCTTTCACTGGTCCAATAATATTATAGGCCAAACGAAAGAAGTCCTGGGAACCTGAGCTCGGCGAATGACTACCGAAAACTGAACACTTATTTCGTCGTTCCCATGACGACGTAACAAGTGTGCGGTTTGTCGGCCAATCACGCATTAGAATAAAAAATGACGTCAGATCAGGGGATGCCAATATCCGTCGAGCGAATCGGAGCACACCATTTATCAAGTGACTTCTTTTAGTTGACCACTGATACATACATACATACATTTAATGACTAAGATTCCTAATTTTTTTAATAAATAACTTTTTCTAACAATTGTCTTTATGATATTAACCTACATGTTAATTGTAGTTCATTTTAGAGCGTCTGCGATCAGTAGAGAGATCATCACGCATGGAATGCTAAAAACTACTGGATTGCGTAATTTATATCCAAACGAAAATTTTTGTTGTAGAAAGCTGATACTTTGAGGATCTTTAATTCTCGAAATACTCGATATCTCCTCTCTGATTTATATTAAATCTATTTAATGCCTGCATCGATGCACCTGTAAAATCGAATAATACTTTTACCAATCAATTATACCGATTTTACTCAAAGTGAATCTTTTAAGTAAAAAAAGAGCTGCATCCGGTCTCAGAATCGTCGACAGGTTTTTTAAAATGAGTACTTTACAATTCATTTCTTCCTACATACTATAGTTATTGTAATCATTAAAAAGGAAGCGCACTTTTAACATTTCTTTTCAAATGTGTCTTCTTTACATCTCTCAAATGTACCTTTACAAAAGACGAAATTACAAATTTCGTCCCATAAAACCGTCAATTTTTACTGTATTTTACATAACTATTTACATGCATCTTGTTGCAATCATACTCTGTTATCCAGCCATCTAGAATTTCCTTACAAACATATTGGTCATAAACAATATACTACAAACACGAAGAACGACAAAATGACACTTGTGTCTCAAGTTTTTTCCAAGTACTTGGAAGCGAATACTTGAAATTCCAAACTGGTCGGATTCCTGAATCGAGCCGCGCGTTCGATTAAACAATACAAAGTTTCAAAGCGCTCGCAAATGCTTACTCTTCACGGCTCTCTACCAGTCAACGAGTTATTTCTTTCTCGCTCACCCTCCTCTCCCCACTTCACGTTTTATGCTAACCCTCTCACCGTGTATCCCTTCCTCCAACCCTCTCCAGAGTATATCAGCTATCCCACACCACCCCCCACGATCAATGCTTGTGAAAAGTCCGATGCGCGCGCCCTCCACTCGACGCGCTGTATGCCAACTCGGTTTTCTTTCACGAATCTATTCGAAATTGTTCAGAATCTTTTGAAGATAGATCCATCTGCGATTTTACTTTCTTAGTTGCTGTGATAAGGAGCGAGGAAAAAGGATGCACACGAGTCTTTGTATCTATAAGTTTTATGTTTGTCTGATGTGGAAGGATGAACCCTTAAGGGTTTACGGGCTTGCGCAAATCGTGACGGGGATGGGAAATGTGGCGCTTCGTTGTCGAAGGCCAAAGATGGTGGATTTGGATCAAATCTCGCGGCGTAAGATGATTGGGTAACTGGGTCGATTGGAGGAATCTTAAAAATTGGTTTAATCAAGATGTATATTCTAGTTTTTAAATGTTTCAAAACGATTTTTACTTATTTTTGGAGGATAATAAGAGAGTATAATGTAGCAAGGAATTAAAAGATAAAGGGTTGTAAGATGATGTCATTTTCATACCTGTGCTTTTCTAGTCTTATGGTATCATGAAAAATTGAAAGGTAATTTGTTAAACGCGAGTAGCAATACCGTACTATTTGATTTCTCTACAAAAAATTGGGAATATGCAGTAAACACATACAATAATTAGATTATCAGTGGTCATATGCATCGTACAGCTGACGTTAATATAGTTAGGATGTCGTTTAGTTCTTTTTAGTGGAGTATCGACAATAATTTTTTTTTCACTTAGTAAATTCGATTATTTACGCTAAAGTATTTCGATCGACCCGGTGTTAACGCGATACAAGGATCACAAAGTAGGAAGTCAGCTCGATGTTTGATCGAAGTTCGAGGAATTGGCACTCGGTGGGTTATTCAACACAAACGTGCCACCCTCTGCACACACGCTGAATGGGCACTTGCCATTCATCATTCCTGGAGGTCAGCCAGTTTCAGCTTCGCACGCCGACCAAGGTTTCGGAGCCTGTGAAAAGGCGGGACGAACGTACTCCAGCGGCAACTTCGCGCGTATTTGAATTCGTTACCGAACGTACTCTTATCGATCGCCCTCTACCTTGAAATTACTCCCTTATGATTTCCTTGAGACTCTACGAAAGTTCCATTAGAAAACAATTTGAAAAATTCATCGATTCGACGACAGGAACTAAGGGTTACTAGACGAAGCATATTTTTTCGAAATACACCTCCAAAAGGACCAACAATTTAACAACGAACGGAACTTCTACTACAGTTCCAAACTTTATTTACATTTGTTCAACCATTGATCATCTACTTGATAAAAATTTTCTATTAATGATCTAACATTCCTTGAATCTTCCTTAAACCTAGAAAATATGGAAGAAAAATATTCGTAGGATGGACGACACCGGTAGAATACACCCTTCCAGAACTACTTTCAGAGTAGTCAGTGTCCAAGAAGACATTTAAGATGAATAGGGGTGTTAGGGTGATTCCTACCTTCGCAGATGTACCCCTGCTGTATGAGGCCCCACAGCATGTCGGTGCAGCTATGGCAGTACGTCGGCTTGTGAAACGTCTTCTTGCTGAAGCTGTGCCCATGGCTAGCTGGAGTCTCTGCCGAGACCGACGCCATGTTCCCCGTTCCACCGCGGCACCGCTCACGCCAGATTTTCACCGTGAAGCTACGCAGGGCGCACCGCGCATCGATGACAACATAATTACACGGCAGCCACTACGTGATCTCGAAACCGTACGCGTACATAATTGCGTTGATGCAGCTGCTCTCGCGGCTGGCGGCTGCTCGGGTCCCTCGCGTCGTACCGTCCTCGTCGCCACGTAATGTGCCTAACGCGCATTATTCCCGAAGCTGCGCCCCCCAGGACCGACCCGCCGGCACCTACCAGACGCGTGGAACGAGAATTACGTTTTTCTCGTACACCAGTCACCAGTCACCACTTTTACCCGGCTGACCATCACCGTCGTCGGTCGGTGCTACTACCACTGCAGCCTCCGCCTCCGTCTCCACCGGGAGCTTCACTCGCGGTACGACGACGATGCGGGTATCGCGTTCGCGCATCCGAGCCACGGAGCGGGCGCCGAGTGACCGCACTGACATCAGCCCTTCGTCACCAACGTTGTCCAGTGCCGGAGTCATACACAGAGACGCCTGGGGTATCCTCGAAGGAACCCCGTTCTTTCGGGGTGCTCTATATTTGAGTTCTTTCGATACCTACTTGTTTATGTTTATTCTCGGATTTATACCTTATCACTTTTCTATTCGTTGAACGATCGCGAATAGAAAATGGTCCGAGTGTATTATTATTGTTTTAAGTAGATTTTCAAAGTTTCGTAGGATAGTTTGTATAGTTCTATCGTTTACTTTTTTCACGACATTGACATGATCGGGTTGATGGTTTAAGGTTTCTTTTTTTCGTACCTTTTCAGAATCGTCTCCGTTGTCCATTGTCTCAAATGTAGGTACAAATAGTCACATTTTGAGTGACTCGTAAAGGATACAAGGATTCGAAAGATGTATGAGAAATGGTAGATCGGGGCACCAAGTTGACATCGTCCAGTATCGCAGCTCCGTCAGCGATGTCGGGGACGATGCGCGTCGTCTCGCCACCTCCCATAGTTTCGAAGAGGCGTCTTCGGACGCACCGACGGCGACACTTCACCCCACTGCCACCTCTTCGGCATTCGACGTTTCCCCGTTTTTCTTTTAGTCGCAGCACCGACTCAAATGTATTGAGATCTCGGCCCACCCACGGGGAACTGGCTACTCGATAACGAGTCGAAATTTTATCGGCGCACCGGAGCCACTCGAAATACGCGCAGAGAACACTCGAGGCCGCTCGACTCGATTCGACTTCGTTCGACGACGTCAAAGCGACGAGGAGTCTTTGGGTTTGCTCGCGCGCCGACGCAACTCCGTGGAGTTTCCCCTCGCGCAACCCGATTACGTTTCATGCGTCCGTGGCAGCGTTTCCCAAATTCTTCGCGAACTAATCTATGAGGTCTGTCTACACCCAAAAGCAGTGCTACAGGGGCTGCGGCGATGATATGAGGACAGTATCAGACTTCCTTGCATTAGAGGAAAGTTAAAATTTCTAGCTGGAAAGCTTTTTCCTAACTATATAGTACCGTTCGATTACTTAGAATTAACTCTCAATTCTTGGTGTTTAGTACAATGATAGCTGGAATCGAAAACAGAACAGTATGATATTATTGAATATGAATGAAATAAAATTGATTTATTTTTAGAATAAAATAGTAAAAATGTCAGCTTACTACATGAATGGAAGCAGAGTGGGATTTTTGTTGATTTTAGTTTCTATAGATTTTCTAAATTCCACTGCCCACTCTGTCCTTTGGCAAATATACAAATATCAAGGTGGTATAATTACTGGTTATCAATTTCTTCGAGAAATTCCTCAAATTGATACAGAAACTATGCAGCAAATATTCCATTTTTTATGAAACTTAAATTACTTAATTAATCACCCTTTTCACTTCTTGATTTCTCTTTTTCCAAACTACTTATGCGGTTTATTTAAATATAATAGAACCGGTAACTGTAGTGTTAATCTGACCGAGGGCTTAAGAATTTATAAGATTCACGTATAACAATAGAGCTCGAGAATATTCCATACACTCCAAGATCTACCAAGGTGCTCAAAATGACTTGCTCTGAATCTTTTTTTAAATATTCCTGAAATTTTTAACGTTGTTCGTTTTGCAATTTTTTACGTCGATTCCAAAAACTGTTGGCGATTAACTCGATCAAATTCTTTGCCTCCTTCGTTTATTTTATTGAGAGATATTTATTTAAAAATTTAAATATCAGGGTTACCGGAAAAGAATGTTGTTTTTTTAATCAAAACATGTGTATACTCATAAAAACTTAATTTGCAAATATTAATCTAAAATATGATTTCCACGATTTGATATACCTAATCTTTTCCGTCGATGTAGCAAAGATTATTATCTCGCTCGTAAAATTCAGTAGATTTTGATTCAAAATATTCAATTAGTCCTTTTTTCACGTAATCATATGTTCCAAAAAAGAAACGACATTCTTTTCCAGTGCCCAGAAATGTATTGAATTAATCGTCGATAGTGTTCAACATGTGTCTTACCTCTTAAAGATTTCTTCTAAAGAGGGCGTGAAAAGAAGGTACAAACTTTAGATGAAAGAAATTATCTGGAGTTTTCAAAATATTCAGAATGACACAGCGGTGACAAGAATGATAACTCGATGAGTTTCAGACCACCAAGCTATCACGGTACATCATAAAAATGACTGAAACTGTTCCAAAAGATAACGCAACAGAACCAAAAGAAAACATAAGCAGAACGTTTAGAATATTTAAAGACTAAAGAAACCTCTACCTGATTAATCGTCATATAAAGATATTTAACTGGTTAAATTATGCGATCGAAAAACAATCATATATTAGTAAAAATAAACATCAACTGAGATGTAAGTATAGTTAAAATGAAATTCAAATTATATTGCGAAAATAGACCTGGAAACACTTCATTTCTTATCTCTGCTGTTGATTTTATTTTCTATCTTCACCAACTGTTATCGTTTAACAGTAAACACGTTGGAATACTGAAATAAAATGTTTTTATTATTGCATTTAAGACTTATTTGTATGATTTCAACAAATTACAGTCACATACCTAATAGAATTTCAAGTCATTCACCATATTAAATGCCATGGGAATCACCAATGGCCGGCGTTGTTGAATTCAATGAAGTTTCATGTGTCTTTAAAATTGTAATATTTACAAATTTTTTTACGCATTAAATATTTAAATATCGGCATTGAAAAGATAAAACTCCACTGACTATATATTTATTTCTATTTTTAAGGTTTCTGCTTTGTATATACAGCTGTAATTTTAGCTGTAATTTTGATAAAAAAAAGTTTTGCTTCAGTAAAAATGATGAAACAAGCGAAATAACGGTGGCGTTCATCGTGTCAATACAATTCATGAGATCTCGAAATTAAAAAATAAATGGTCAGGTCCATCTTTTGTTTCAACTTTATCAGTACGAATTGTTTGCAATACCTTGCTATGCAGTCAGGTTCACTAATTGATGATATTATTTAATAAATTGTTACGAATTAAATTAAGTCTCACATTGTTTAAATAAATTCTTCATACATATATCCTTACACATTGTAAGCTTAGTAAATAGACGTTATTGGTAATAATATCTCCACGGGAGTCGGAAAGTAGTATCATATTGATAACTATTACACAAAGACATTTACAGTCTTTTGTGTTCAATATCTTATTCTTGTACCGATGGTAAATTGAATTGATAAGGGACAAGAATATCGAGCGCGGTCTGAAATAGAAATTTGTTTGACAAACATTTCTCGAAGTGAATATTGTAGTTTGATCGATCTTATGCATCCCTGTTTTATGTCGTCTGTGCAATGTTCGAATTACATTAAAGTTTGTGTGTCGTTTGCATAGATATTCGAAATTGCAGATAGGTCTGATAAAATAGTTGCAGAACTGCACAAAATATTAGATAACATATATAGTTTCTTATGTCACTAAAAAGCTTCTAGAAACTTTTAACGACTACTAGATGGACATCGCAGTGATATTTCAATTTTTTAGAGGGCGAGCAAAAGTATAAGAACCATAATATTAATGAAATAAAAATTCCTTAAAACTAGATCTACTAACACTAGGTCGCTAGATCTAATATATTTAAATATATCAAACAAGTATTTTAAAAAAAGATGGATCTATAGAGGAAAAAACGATCAGTTAGGAAATTTATGAATTATAAGAGATACGTGAAATATCTACTATACTACTTCTCTATAAAGATAGGTATTTTTAAAATAGTGGGAACCCGTCAATTTGACGGCTGCAGCAAATGTATTGTAGTATTAAACAGAATACTATAGTCCATTACATTTTCTTTGATACTTCCTTTACAGATGGAAAATTCTAGACATTCATTGATCCTTCATGGTCCAAATTATTCATCCAATTTTTCGTCAATGGGTCAAAAACATTCTACAATCCATTAAGTATTTACTTTTATTCAATATTAGGAGCGGGTACAGATATTGATGAATATGTATGGAAAGTTACAAAGTTATTGTTGAATTCCAAAGCCGAACTTTAAAACATAAAATATTAATAAATAAATCGGAAAGCTGTATCTAGTGTACCTCGATAGAGCTGGATAAAATCGACAGACGTCTTGGATAACGGAGATGTTACGTCCCGAACTAAATTTTTCATTTTCTTTTTCGTTCATTTCTCGTATTATTTTTCATTATTATTTCCGCTTATATCTTGGCTAGCAGTAAGATGTAATTTCTCTAGTAAGCGCGTTCCCACAATGTTTTATCAGAAACGTTACAGGACTGTTGCGCCCTAAGCGCAGTCCATCACGTACATACCTATCGATAAGAATTTAGTAATATAAGAACTGAACAGAGAAGAAGAATAAAGAGTTGCATTCTCAGAATTAAAACCTAAGCATAACGTGACCACGGAGCGTGGCTACCACCTTCACCATGGGTCCACCCTTCGTGAGACCCGGGGCGAGATTAACTCGTCACTCTTGTCTGGAAAGTCGCGAGGTGCGTAGGCATTGAGTCCGGGGTGTCGTTAAGCCGAGTTATCCGCGAATAACTTCAATAGTTTGATACGCGATGACGGACTTTGATATCCTCGTTAACTTAAGAAATCTCTTGGCTTTTTGAATCATCAAGTCGCGAAGTGCGTGATTGTTAGCCCGCGAAACCGTAGCGAGAATCTTCGATTCTCAGTGAGCGAAAGTTCGGTAACGATAAATAGTGCCGAAAGACTCAGTGTTTCGTGCGAGATTTTATCATCAAAATTTTGTCACCTTTTGAAATCCGATCACTTTATATATATATTATCGTTCATCGAATATCTGTATCATATAATCGTAAATTTTAATCCGTTAGTCATAAGTGAACATACGTTCATACCAAAGTGCAACTCCTAATTAATTTTCTCTGTACAGATATCCAAACAGTTTGTAAATCCAGCGTACACTCAATATTGTATCATCGAGAGCCGAAAATCTTAAGCAGAACACACACACACACACACATAGCGCTGTGTTATAATTTATAATTGTATCAGCTACTGGAAAACCAGGGTGAGTTACAATTTTTACCAAATTTAATATTGAATATTTTCTTTAATTATTTCATTGACTACGAGCCCTGAAACGAACCGTCAAAAGTAAGGATTAATTAATTATTTGTGAATGGGAAATTCATTCGAACTTCGTTTCGAATAAGTTTCACCACCCCTACATTGTCATTTTATATTTGATAATTCATAACTCCAAAGCTTCTCTCTATCAATCTTTGAGTTGTACCTATAATTTCTTAAACACAGTTTGAATATACTTTATTTTACCAGTTCAATCTTTGTTAGAAACCAATATTATTTAAAATCTTTATTCCTTCAAATTTCTATTCCAATAAACCTGTACGGGTTTCAACAGATCGGCCCATCCATCCTGTCCTCTACTAGCCTTAAGCTAAGTAGAGTATAATTTCAACTATATATTCTTTTACCTCTTTCACATCCCCAATCCAATAACCTTTAAAAGTCTTATAATTTCCCGCTGTAACGAGCGTCTCCTCACCGACCATCGGTTACCGCTCGACGACGCACGGCTCGCTATATATAATATAGCACTGCACGTAACAGAGAACTCTACAACAAGCGAGTTTTATTAACGAAACCGAGAGATTGTTCCAACACGATTTAGAGATAAATGAAACATAAGTTTAAAACGAAAACAGCAGGGAATTTCACAAATTTTCATTTAATTACGATAATCTGTTAACATTTCGAATGCCTTCTTTTTCACTTTTGGCGATATAAAATTGTAAAGTAAATTTCGCAAATAAACGAGTAAATGATTTTTTAAAATAAACGATAAATCTTTGAAGTATCCGTTCCATCAAACTGTAAAGCTCGTTATTTTTATTAACACCAGAACTACCAAGGCAGTCAAATGACTGGTCCCTTCTTTATTATAAAAATTGTCTAACTTTATAGGTAAGTCATCGCATAGATATTCTACGTTCAACTTATAAAACATGAGTTAATGAATTAATCATCTTTTCCACCTTTTTAACTTCTCCTTTACCAAAGTACTTATTTAATATACAGGTAGCCCTCCTACAACACGGCATTCTATAACACGGTTTCGCTATAACACGCTTTAAAAATTGCGGAAACCCTCCTACAACACGGCATCCTATAACACGGTTTTGCTCTAATATGGTAATGTTGGATACCAAGTCAATTCACGTTTTCTCAAACTCGCTATCTTCTCTGACAATAAGATATTAGCTGCAAATATTACTCAACGTGATTCAAGGTCCAAAAGGGAATATTACTCATCCTCGATTCCGTCATCGCTTTTCCTTCCAAAATATGTTTTCAAGACCTTTTAGTCCAGTCAAATAAGACTTTGAAGGTTACAAAAATTCCCATAGAGCTAAAAATTGGTATGAATGTTCAGAATACTATTATAAATGAATTGTGAAAAGTCCCCATCAATCCCCCTTGTGCAAAAAATTTTATTGATGGGGAAAGTTTGCAAAAATAGGTTTTTCGCGTTTTTCTGCTAAACGGTGAGTTTTACAGCAAAAATAGTTTAGACAAAAATTGTAGATCATCCGATTCTCTACAAAAAATGTATCCACACTTTTTTTCATAAGTATTGCCATTTCCGTGATACAGCGGTTCAAAGAACTGAAAAAATTATTTTATTCGTAATATGCACACGTTTCCACACCACCTATGAGGTAGTGTGCTTGGCACTTTTTTTTTAACGTGGTTTCCCCGGTAGGCCTATTCCACGATCTATTGTGATCCTATTGAATTCAAATTGAGTATTGAGAATGATGAAAGCTGTGTATTTATGTAATATATAAATGAAAAAATAATTTGGAAAAATTATTCGTCGGATTCATAATAATCCAATGGAACTTCTAGTGTACTGTCTTCGTTTTCTTCATCTTCCTGCTGGATACAAATATGTTCTAAAAGTGATACATCATATGTCTCATCACTGATATCGTAATTATCCTCATCTAGTATCGATTCAACATTGGAGCACGACTGTCCTTGACAATTGGTACATGCTAAAGAACAAAACAGTCCAACCTTTTTACAGCCGCATTTAGCATTGCAACCTTTTTTGCAATTGCAAAAGATGGTGTTAAGGAGTTTTTCTGGTGCAGGTGGGAGTAACGTATGAATTGGTTCCAATGCATTGTCAACCAACTTCCAACCCCAGTCTTCTGGATCCATTTTATTACCAAGCCACACTTGAACTTGATAATATACCCGGAATAGATATTGTTGAGCAGCAGCAGAGGTTGGGGGAAGACAAGCTAATTGCACTTGTTTTTTATTATAAGTTTTTTTTTTGCAAAAGATAAGTATCGGAGTTTATCCAAGCAGGTAACTTTTTTTGGAGCTCCGTACATAGAAAGAAGAAAGTGAATTCCATTAGTGATTATAACTGCACATGAATTTTTACAGATGTCTGGTCTTTCAGGTACTCCGAAAACTCATCACCTCTTTCAATACTTGCATCAATTAATGCTTTCATGCCGTGATCAACAGTAACAACTCCACTTTCAGTCAAAGGTTGACTACGAATAAAGCAGAATTGCGACATTTTTTTTTAAAAACAGTAAAATGCACAAACTTTGTTACAAAATATAAGCGATAGCCACGAGTTGTCACTACGAAGGAATGCTTACGACTAACAGTATTTTGTTGAGTATGAAACCTTTGAAACGGAGCAGGTATACGAGCATCGCCACGCTGACAATTGAATGGAAGACAAATGTTACTCAAGGCCATGCGACTAAATGAAAATAGGGGCGGAGTTTTTGACGTTCATTTATATTCTAAGAATTTTATAATTTGTATGTATAAGACATAGGGACTCATATTTGTACTCGTATAACGGTTCAAAAATGTATATAAAAGTACATTAACGTGCATATTACGAATAAAATAATTTTTTCAGTTCTTTGAACCGCTGTATCACGGAAATGGCAATACTTATGAAAAAAAGTGTGGATACATTTTTTGTAGAGAATCGGATGATCTACAATTTTTGTCTGAACTATTTTTGCTGTAAAACTCACCGTTTAGCAGAAAAACGCGGAAAACCTATTTTTGCAAACTTTCACCATCAATAAAATTTTTTGCACAAGGGGGATTGATGGGGACTTTTCACAATTCATTTATAATAGTATTCTGAACATTCATACCAATTTTTAGCTCTATGGGAATTTTTGTAACCTAACTTCTATTTTAATGATTAATTTGACTGGACTATTTGGTCTTCGCGAAAGTTGCTGGAAAAGCGATCGCCCTTTTGGAATCTTAGTCACGAGAAGTCAGAGTCATCCAAACCTCCCACCACACCAGCTTAAGGTCCTTTAAAAGGCCAGTCTCATTACCAAATTCAGACAGACTCAATCAGGAATTTTGTACCGAATCGCTGACAGTCGGCATCTCGCGACGACGTTATCCTTCAATTGTTAAAACTCCGAGTGCGCAACAGTTCTTCTTAAATAAAGTGTTGTTAACCAACCACGGGATACAACAGTAAGAAAGTTGCAAAAATTTGTATACAACAGTGTACTTCTACAACCGCGGCGAGGCTTGTCGTCTTAAAGATACAGTGTTGCGGAAAGTATTTTGTTTTCAACTCCGTGGCTTGAAAACAAAAGTATTTCACGTTGCTGATCGGCAGTCTGTGTCGAGCCACGGTGTGTCAAAGAATAACTTTTTCGTCTTTAAGATATTAAGGAGAAATTTCTAATGAACCGATAAGAATCAGAAAGCTAAGTAAAATTACAGATACTTTAAAGAGGAAAGAAGATGTAAAAACTTTAAATGAAGAAAGAAGTTCTGAAACTGAAGGCGGTATCATTCCATCAAAAAAACGTTCTCGATTGATCATAATGAGTAGCGATGATGACAAAATTTATTAAATTATAGTTTCAACTTTTTTTTTATTGTTTTTTTTTTGTTTTGTGTTGTACGTACGTGTATATTTTTAATAAAAATTTAGTTGTTTATGCTGAATTTTAAAAAAATATTTGTTTTTAATAAGTTTTCCGGACGTAACCCCTCTTTTTGTACTGGCTCTGGGCCTCATACAACACGGTTTCTCACAACACGCCATTTTCTAGGAACGTATCTACCGTGTTATAGGAGGGTTACCTGTATTTAAATATAATAGATTTAACACCGCTGATTCTAACGTTAAATTTAAAGGTAAAGAAAGCTACAGACGAACCTCGACTTTAGTACATCCTACTTTCGAACAATTGGCTATTTTACATATTTTTAATAATTCTATTTTTTAAAGATTTTTATCGATGTTGCAAAAATTCTTTGCTTCCATGCAGTCGCTGCCACGGAGTACTGTAGCTGACGCCCACACGCGCATTGCCTATTAAAGCTGTTCTAATATTGTAATAAATTATATTATAATATTGAAATAAAGGAGTCTGTCCTCTGGGGAGACAATTGAAAAGGAAGTTTGTCTCCGGTATTGCCTACTAAAGTTTACAGAATGTCAAGTTTACAAAAGAACCACCTGAAAGCGCTAAAACACTTCTCATTATCTTAATTAGGTATACTGTTGAATAAATACTTTAAAATACATTTTTCATGTTTTTTCTGTATCCCTCTACTTTCGAACATTCAACATTTGCACGCACTTTCAGGAACCAATTATGTGTGAAAGTTAAGGGACGCCTGTATCTAATTGTAGGAAAAGTATATACACACTTCACAAACTTATCATATTATTCCTCTTTCCTCTCTACGATTGTATTAACTAAAACATCATAACGCAAATTACTGAAACGTATTAACAATATGTGTGAAAAATTGATCTTTATTTTGTGTATACATTTCTATCTCTTACATGTTCATTTATTGCATAGTAAATTTGGTATCGGCTTTGTTTCACCCCATGTTACAGTTACATTCAAAATTATCTTGAAATAAGCAGGAAGGCATAAGATTCAGATTCATGATATTCTAAAGAAATTATAAAGTTTCTAAATTTTTATCCAATTTTCCTATCACGTCAAGTGCCAAAGACTGCTGCCTCCAACGATTAACTAACAGCCTTCACTTTTCCATTCATAAAAAAAAACGTATCACTGCAGAATGTATCAAAAGAATGCAAAATTACTAATTGCTAACTTTTTTTCTAAATTACTTAATCTTTTAACGGTGCGATTCTTTTAATTCTGTAATATTTACTTTCCAAATTGTAAACGATTAATTCGTTCAAATTACTTCCCTCCTTGTTCCTTTTCTTCGAAAATGTTAAATCCTCTAGCCCCTGGGACTGATAGAGGCAGTAAATTTAAAAATACTGGTAAAAATTATACATATATCTATAAATATCAAGTAAATATCTGCCGACTGAAAGGAATATAACATGCATATACTGTTTTTACAAACATTCAGTGAAGTGTACGAACCTATAGAATAGGGTTCATCATTTGTTGGGAATGATACAAATTCATCCTCTAATTTGGGCATTAGAGGGTTAATCCTTTCGATACCACTTGTGCAGAAAATTAGAAACAGATTTTACTACCAGATCTACAGAAGCCGTCGAATTACTTATCCGAATACTTTTTCAGAAGCGGTTTACAAATTTATAGAGACACGGAACAATAGATATTTCACATGCACCTTATAATATAAAAATTACTTAACTGGTCATCTTCTTTGGCGGTTGATCCCTCTTTTTTCAAAGTAGTTAATATATTTAAGTATAACGGATACAACATGTACTTATTAAAAGTTCTTATGAAAAGGATGCAAAGTGGAACCAAATTCCGAAACTAGGATATCAAAGGCATTTTATATAAACGTTTGTGTCAACAGCAGCTAATAAACTTTGTTTGGTTTATATCTTAGGTAAAGCAAAAAATGTTTTTCTTTATATCTTCTAGAACATTTTGATTGTGATTCATTATAAATTATTAAAACGTAGCCAGTACATCACAGCCAAGGTCGACTATGCATAATTAAATGTAATCAATATTATGTATGTTTTTTTGTAAAATAATTTCTTCACCTTATGAAAAAAAGTTACTTTTTTTTGCTTTACCTAATATGTCCAAATTGTATCAAAAGTGTTAATTCCCAAACAATCGTACTTAGCAAAGTTTATGTCTTCCTACCAACATCTTTGATTAAATCAATATAATTACATGTATGTAATTTACTATCAAAACAAATAAAGCAGATACGTCCTATTTAAACAACGTCCCGTTATTGTGTCACTGTTATCCGCGGTTTCTCGTTGTCTCGTAAATCCTTGAAGTACCTACATACCAACAATGTATATTATGGGCTACTATACCGTACATCTTGACAACAGGATGTACATACAGAACTTTTCAGCACAGGAAACGAATGGGAAGCTGTATTCGTACTGCGTGCGTACCTGTCGTACTCACTTTCCGTTTTGCTTGCTTGCATTAACGCGCTTTGTTAAATTAGATATCTCGATAAAACAGAGTGTCCTAATTAAAAGAATACCTTTTTCGGAACCGATAAACGTGATTGTGAAAGGAATTGGGTAAATGGATGGAGCAAAACCTAGGACATTTAAAATTAAATTTTAGCACACTGATGATGCTATACCGTGGGACGCATGTAGTCTTAATTCCCACTTTTTTTTTTACCTATATTTAACACTGGAAAAACTGACGATATATACTAGGTCTACCAGAAAGTTCTATCCGTTTATGAAGAGGAAGAAATTTATAGACCAATTCTAACTTCTGAATATGGTCCGAAATGGTTTGTTCAGCTCATCGTGAGTTAAGCTTCTCCGCAATCTTCGATGCTGCTAAAAATGGATCTCGGTGTGATATGAAATCACCTGCTTCAAATTTTTTCAACTATCTCCTACACGTTCTATCCGAAACAGTATCTTCATCAAAACCATTTAACAAATTTCAACATGCTTCTGTAACATTTATACTCTTTAGGAATTCATACAACATACAGTACCGTAAATAATATATATATCTTTATTTTAGTTAATTTCGAAGGGCACATATGTACAAATGCAGTTATAAAGAGATACAGCCGTATATAGCTCAAAAGTATATGTGCATACATATTCAAACTTGAAACGAAAGTATCGAAAAGAACTTTCCGGTAGACCTAATATTTAAAGATGCTAAAAAAAATACTTCAAAAGAGGAGAAACGATGTGGTCAAGAAATTTGATCGATTTAATCTCCTTCATTTCATAAACTAAATGTAGAAAATTAACCAAGATATAGCATTAAGAATTTCAGGAGTATTTTTAAAAAATCAGAATAAGTAGTTTTGACCACCTTGGTAGATCTAGTGTTAATACATTAAACCTGGCGTAGGTCACCGGTGATCCACAAGTTGTGATTTTATCTAACGGTGGTAACTACCTATGAACCCCACAATTTATATATTTGGAAAATTTAATTCGACTAAACCACAACTGATAATATTGCACATACATTGCTTGTGAAAAACTAAAGGACAAATTCTCTGATACCGTAAATAAAATCACGTAACCATTGCCGCGAGAAAAATAAACAACTTAGAACAATGCACCGATCCGTCATGTAGAATATAAAAAAGTGTATAGGATTGAACGTGTCAACCCCTTCCCGTGCAATAACGAGTGGCAGTAGTGATGTTGTAAATTGGATAGAATTTTCAAATGTTGCGAAATCTATCACATTGAAAAAATTAGTGGACTGTGGTAAGATAAAATTTTTTCTATAATGTTAATATTACATTAAATCATAGGATGTATGAAAAATTACTGTCTAATTTTTATTTTACCAATTTAATTCTGAATTATTGCGCAGGCAGTCACAAAAGAAATTGTAAGGCACAGGCTTAATAAATTTATAGAACAATTTAAAACAGCATGTAGCATTTATTAAGTATAAGATTTTATAAAAAAATATATGAGTACACTTAATGACATTCTTATTGTTAGTAGGGTTTTTCAGTGTGCTTTGCTTAAGCCATTTGCATCAGATGCATAAATGCGCGCACTTTTTCTGATCACTATCATCGAAACGCATTTCTGCATGTTCATTGTGAATAAATAGCAGTGTATGCAAACTGCCTAAGTTAGTTATACAACATTCATCAATTAAAGTGCAATATAATTTTTTGAAATACTACTATAGTTAAATTTAATATAAAGAAATTTGATAGTACAGATATATTTTTGATTTTACCATATGATGCAAATGGGTTAAAAACAATTTTCCCGATGAAGAGATATTATACAAAACTATGCCTCTTCTCGTTTTCTAATAATTGTCGCCTCTTGTTTTATTTTTCAAATATGTACAGCAGACTACCGTATAATATGGCAAATGAGATACGCATTTTATGAATCTGCGTTATAGGAAACCGTGTCTTATGTCACTAAAAAGCTTCTAGAAACTTTTAACGACTACTAGATGGACATCGCAGTGATATTTCAATTTTTTAGAGGGCGAGCAGTAGTATAAGAACCATAATATTAATGAAATAAAAATTCCTTAAAACTAGATCTACTAACACTAGGTCGCTAGATCTAATATATTTAAATATATCAAACAAGTATTTTAAAAAAAGATGGATCTATAGAGGAAAAAACGATCAGTTAGGAAATTTATGAATTATAAGAGATACGTGAAGTATCTACTATACTACTTCTCTAATAAATCTAAGAAATCGTGTAATACAATAATTTCTTTCGTACAATCTGAATACTCTAAAGTGACTTTGGAATGGATCTATTAATTTCCATTTTTTACATTTCATCAAATCGGGCACTTACACGTAACTAATTCCCCGGCCTTTCTTCGTACTAATGCTCATACAGTTAGGATAAGAGTAACCACATGAAAAAACGTAAAAACACATAAAAAATTAATAGAACAGTATAATAATGGACTAAAGATTATTTAAATTTTAATTTCAGAGAATTCTTCCATTCGATTAAGTGAGCAATCAAGAGCTCGCATTATTCGAGAACCTGCTGCATATTATAAAACCACGTTTAACACATTTTATTATAGATCTCATAGCTAATTTTAATATTGGATTTAACTATAATATTTACTTTTTATATGATAATACAGAAGGATAAAATATAATGATTACGCGATTTAGCGATTCCCCTTACTAAGAATTGAAACATGAAAAGCACATATTCGCACCTCCCGTTAACACGTTAAACGCCATCAGTATTTCGTTAATTTCATCTTTTCTACTTGAGTGAAACTTTTTCTATAAAATTTACATATTCATAAAGCAGAAACTTTAAAGATACAGATTGATAGATATTCGGTAGACCTCTTCTCGCTAGTCTTCTTAATCCGAATATTTAAATACATATACAATATGTTAAAACATTCATAAATATCGCAATTCAAACGTAACATGAAATTTTATTGAATTCAATAGCGCTGGCCACTGGTGACCCACATGGTAGTCAATGTGTTAACAATGTGTTAAGACACCATACCACCACCTTTAAAAAATATTTTCAGCTTGTTCAATGACCTCAGTTTCAATTGTTCTATTCATCTTGGTTAGGGCCTACGGTATTAATAGTTCCGGATGCTATAATACATTAAATCAGAATTTCATAAAAATCTCCGAAAGGTGTCGGGAATCTCACCTAACGGCCACTCAGTGGCGGCGTTAGGGTAGGGCGCGGTAGGGCGACCGCCCAGGGCGCCGCACATAAAGGGGCGCCGCCGCAGGCGCCCCTTGATGTCCTCTCGTTCATTGAACGAGGCCTACTTACTCGTAAATTCCCAAAGTTTTGCGAAAAATTTGTTGTGTTGGCACTGCATGCAGTTCATTTTAACGGGAATGCCCGATCATAGTTAAACACATTATCAATGATAGTGTTTTCATCTATGGTCGGGAATTATCTTCAAAAATATTTTAGACGAAGCGGAACACAGTCAGCTCATTCTCATTCATTACATCGTACAGTGGTGCAAAATGTGAATTTAGCAGTTCAGGCACCTCGCACAGATTTCGATCTTTTTCAAATCGTCACCAAGAGCGCAAAACACATCCGACTTAGCTAAAAATTGGTATTCTAATATTTTTTGGGTCGCTGATGGCAAATCTGATCTCAAAATTTCAAAAAACAAAATGGCGGTTTCAATATGGCGGGTATGAGGCTTTCAAAGCGCCATTTTAACTGCGAAGGAATTGGCCGAAGAACTTGAAATTGAACCTGTGTTTACTGTTTAGAGCCACAACAAGAATTCGACGTATTAACCGTCAGGCTGATGAAAATTTCCGCGATGAGCCTATAACTTGTCCAGAAAAAAAATTTGAGGTTGAATTTTTCAACTGTCTTTTGGACACCACATTAATTTCAGTCAATGAAAAACTCAAACAATTAAATGAGTACTCGGAATCTTGGTCTTTTTTATACAATATAAAACAGATTCCGGAAAAATCTGACCTTGTCAAACTCTTTGGTGATCTGCAATTGAAATTAACTGTAGACTCTAAATCAGATATAGATGGTTGTATGCTGTGTGATGAACTCATAAGTCTGAAATCTTTTTTGCCTGATCAGAATTTGGTCACTCCTGTTTTTGTTTTAACACTAAACGTACCGGCATTTTGCACCTACCTAATCTTACCATAAGGGGTCATTTGACCCCTTATGAAATAAATGTTAATTTTCAGAGAGAAATACCCAATTTATTAAAGGAAATAATTTGCAACATAATTTCCCATTTCTACTAAAATAATAAAACACAAATTTTTATTTCTATAAACGAAATAATCAACTGATTACACAAGGCCAATTGAATGTAACGGAAACTGTCGTGTATTATCACTCCTTGTCGAACTTGATTTCTTGTAGGCTCTGATCTTTACTCTCTGACTCTCAATATAAAACTGCCTTTTCTATTTCGTTTAGATATAGAGAACTAATTGAAGGGAGTGTTTCCTGTCCATCTCCGAAAACAATCTTTTCTGTTTATGCGTTACTTTGCACAGTGGTCGATTTCGCTGAAATCCTGGCCAAAACCCCCAAAATTTTTTTTGCGGTTTTCATAATCTAGCAATTGTGTTTGCTTTATAATACATCAGAGCATTCTTTTCCACTAATTAAAATTTTTATTGCACAAAATTCTTAGAGATATGTAATCTCAAAGTTGGGACTTGAATAACGCGTCGTATGGATCCGATCGGGTCGTCCAAGTGTTCACGTCCAAAACAAACCCACATATCAGGTTCAAATAAATGAAATCTTCACTTGAGAAGCGTATCTGAGTTTAGAACTAAGGTTCCAGTTGAGGAAAAATGCCGAAAAATGCTGAAAAATGCGTAAACTTCGTATGGGGTCAAATGACCCCTCGTGGTACCTATTGGTAGGAAGAAAATTTTTGTCGGTAAAAATAAGCTACGAGAAAAACGAAAAGCGAGAAATTGAATAATCAGATGATATAAGACTTTACAAAAAGTCAAATGAGCAAAAGAAATAACAATGAAAGTATGATTTTAAAGTAAAGTTTGAAAAGGGTCATTTGACCCCGCTTGGTACGTTTAGTGTTAAATTTGATCAAAGATCGCAACTTACAAGAATTATACCCAAATGTATGGATAGCATTGCGAATATTATTGACTATACCCGTAACGGTTGCTAATGGGGAGAGGAGTTTTTCTAAGCTTAAGCTGGTAAAAACCTATCTGCGATCGACAATATCTCAATTTAGATTGACAAACTTGGCAACTTTGTCAATCGAAAATGAAATTGCGGAAAACATCGACTTTGATAATTTAATAAAAGAGTTCGCCAATAGAAAGGCTAGAAAAGTCAAATTTTGTTATTTTTTTTTAAATAAATGGTTATTTTTTAATAAATGGTTATTTTTTAATAAATGGTTATTTTTAAATAAATGGTTATTTCATTATATCCTTTGCCTTTTTTTGTGAGGGGGGGGGGGGGGGGGCGCCGTAGAAATCTCGCCCAGGGCGCTGATAGTGCTAAAACCGGCTCTGCGGCCACTAATTTACTTCTCATTGCAGTCCTTAAATTTTTTCTTCCTGATGTATAGACTATAGTTCCGGTAATGGATTATTATTGCGTCAGACGTTTTACTTCCCGTTATGCCAGTAAAATCCTTAAAAATACTTGAATAATGTTTGTATTAAATTAATTCGACGGCTCCTATTGAACGCGTGATTTCAGTTTAATGCCGAGTTGTTTCCTGTGGCAATTGTATTACTCAATGAAGTATTAACACGACCCTGAAATTTATTTACACTACAACTACCCTATGAATGTGAACACATTTGCTACAGTCAAAAATTGTTCATACGAAACAGAAAATATTATTAATAAGTGAGTATTTTCGGTATTTTTGATATCGTGTAATTAATAATATTTTGAAGCTCGTCCAGTCGCTCTTTTACCTGTGCAATTACATGCTTTCGTTTTAAGTATTGATTTATCCTTGGTATCAACTGTTGTCGGACAAACTCATTTTTTAATGTCAATTGTTCATTATTACGAACATGAGACGTTCCATCCCTTAAAAGTCTTATGAAATACAACACACAAATGAAATGTAGCACAATTCTTATGTTCGAATCAATGATTTTTATGAACTTTTATAAAGTTTACTTCTTCTTAATCAGAGCCTCTAAGATTATTTTTAAAACAAAAAAGTAAACAATTGTTATTTCATTCTATTCCAGAAATATTAGGTACTTCAAAAAGTCTTAAGTTTTTCGCTCTTCATGTATTAGATAGAGCGAAGAATGCAGATCTTTTTGTGTTTGGAGGGATATTTCGTGTATAATGTAGGATTTATAATTTGTATTAAATAAATTATACATATATATATATATATATAGTTTATTATAATAAAAATAGAGAATAAAGATATGAATATAAGCACACAAATAAAAGAACTATAGAATAATAATCATCAAAACAATAATTCATTATGAATTATTAAAACGTTCTACGTATATCACATCTGACGTTTACTGTGCGCAAATGGAAAGAACAAATATTATGCAATTCTTTTATAAACAAATCTTTTTTACATTGTGAAAAAAAAATATTTCTTTTTGCTTTACCTAATATTTGTTAAATCATTACTATTGCCTCCATACAGCAAATAAGTTTGTCAATAAAGTAGCAGAAAACAGATTACACTTCAGTTTAAAAAGAAATAAATATTTAAATGATTTATTACGTTGCCTGCAATTTATAAATAAAATGTGTAAAGAATTATATTACTCGTCTAATTCACTATGACATATAAGCCTTTTAACTTGAAAATGGTATAAATCACTTTTCGTAATAAAAATTAATGATTTTCGAATAACTAAACAAAATTGTGTACACTAAGAAAAATATAAGTATCCAAGATAACAAGTATAAATATATCTTCACGAAAATTGGTATCAATAATTTCAAAACATGTTAAAACGCAAACTCTAAATACCTCGATTAACAAAGAAATTGACTTATGTTACGTTCAAAATAAACGGCGCATATACAGGGTGTCCCATTTAAATTGAGATTGTAAAAAATCTCGAAAACGGGTGATTTAAGAAAAACCAAGCGATGCGTGCCCCTTACTATTGCGCGTGGGGAGTCTAATGGCATTACTAATTTTTCAATGAGTGGGCGTCTTCAAGGTCATTTCAAGGCCATCTTGTTTTTTTTGTGTCATAAACACCTATTTTTTATTTCGGAATCATATTTTACATTAAAAAATGGATCACTTTTGTTTGAAACATTTTGTTGTAGATTTAATATTTCTTAAGATATAAAAAAAAAAACAAGATGACCTTGAAATGACCTTGAAGACGTCCACTCATTGAAAAATCAGTAATGCCATTAGACTCCCCACGCGCAATAGTAAGGGGTACGCATCGCTTGGTTTTTCTTAAATCACCCGTTTTCGAGATTTTTTACAATCTCAACTTAAATGGGACACCCTGTATAAATGAAGTGTATCAAGGAAGCAGAAAAGCGGAGATAGCACTTTGGTTAAAAAAAATATTGAAGCGATTTATTTAGCTACCAGTCATTTATAGGTCAAGCGTTAGAAGAAATCTGTTTACTATTCTAAATCCACTACGCAATTAGCGTAAATTAGCCATCATTTTTACAGTAGTATAATTTCATTTTTACGATATGTGTGGTTAACACTAGCTCTACCAAGGTGGTCAGAGTGACTTGTTATGAATTTGTTTTACATATTCCTGAAATTTCGAACGCTGTTTCTTTAGCAATTTTCTACGTCAATCTCAAAGACCGTAAGCGATTTATTCGATCAAGTTTTTTTTCTCTCTACCTTGATTTGATTTGGTCATGTTTATTTATGTTAACACTTTGAATCGGTTTTACTTAAATATATTAAGTAAATACTTTGAGAAAAAGATGGATCGACCAGTAAAAAGGACGCCTAACTAACTTCTGATTAACTAATTTCTAATTAATAAACTAACTAATTAAGTAACTTGTGTATTATAACCAGTCTCTAAAAAGCTAGGATTCCGTTTATTTGACGGCTTCCGTAGACGTAGTGTTAAGTTTGTTTTAGCTGAACATAGGTGCCTTCTTTTCACATTTCAAATGGCCCAGTAAATAGAATGAAGTATTCTCATAATTTCGTCAAAATAGTTCAATCGTTAAACGTTATAACATGAAATCTTTTGTATAAAGTCTCAAATACCTGAACATAAGAAAATAAGGACACGCACTACTTTCAAATATAACGGTACAGATCATAGATGCTGCGCTTAATGCGAAATTGAGTAACACAGAATTTCTCAATATACTTTATTATATAGTAGGACGGATGATAAAGTATTATATTTTGTCGATGTAACATTAGTACTTATTGTAATATATATATATATATATATGTGTTGATATCACCAACATCGATTATATACTTCTTAAACTTACGTAATACATTGGCTCCGTTAGATGAAGACGGCGACTACCAATATAAACATGAGCTAAACATTTATATGCTGTTTAAATATAATAGAGTAAAGCGCCGCCACATATAGTAAAGAGAAATACGTTAATATATATGTGATATCTCATTTAATTAACATACTACATGTAATATGTATTATATAATGTACCTGCACTAAAGAATTATTTATTCGAATTATTTATTTATAAATCAATATTCTTATCGTAAATGCCGTAGAGCAGAATAACAAATTGCATTATTCAATAATCAAAACGGTTCGATTACACCTTCAAGTAACAGGTAAAATAAATTGTAGACATCATTCATTTGTTTTGGGTAGTGTGTAATTCTGTATTAACATGTATTGGCGTTACGAATGAACATTCTGAAGTGTATTTGAACTTATTGTCTTTATTTAAATTTCAGAATTATTAGCTAAGATAATAGAATTTTAAGTGTGGTTTTAACATTGCAGTTCGATTACATGGTAGGTAGTAATTAATATAATATGCAACCATTGAAATCCGTTAAGTCGTAACGGTATAGTAATGATATAACAGGAAACACGAATTATTTTCCATAACAAACTCCATCAAAGTGTTTCGATCAATTGTTATGGTAAAAACAATATCGCTATTATTTATCCCAGTATCGATAATAAAATCAGAGATTTATATTACTTACTTCATGGTCTTCCTCTTAAGTGGAATTACCATTAGCTCTATCAAGAAGGCCTTTTTTCAATTTGTCTGGGTATCAATTTTGCGAAAAATTATTTGGTCTCATAAGGATAAAGTTTCTCTGATTTTATTTGTTTATCTTTCAAAATATAAGGCATTAAATTGTTCAATTTTATTTCCATCTTCATTCCTTTCTTTTCCAATACAGTATATATATAGATATACTGTATCAATTATCTGTAGTTCTAGCATTAACTAGATTAATAAAATTGATATTACTGATATAACTCCAGCAGAAACGATTAAATACAACATTCAACTATTGCTTTAAAAATTCTTCGTTTTATCAACCATTTCAATTAGCATTAATATAATATGTAACACAGTAATGCGAACGATAATGCTAAATGTTTACAGATAGATTTTTCTATTGTACTAATATAAATGAACTCCCAAGTTCTCTTTGTTCAATAGAATTAATTGTTCTAATAAAATTCCAATACCTCTTATAATTATAGTGTAATGTATTAAGTGAAACATTCGACATTGTAACATAATATTCGTGAGAAATTGTTAAGTATGACAATAAAATGGTTAAAATAAATCCTTAATTTGTAACAATTTCACTAAGTAGTGGATTCTCTCTTTGCCATCCAACTATTCTGAAATCACACTCTTTTAACTACTTATATTTGTACGAAAATTTTGGTTTTTCAGTTATATTAATAGTTACATTAATAATACAAAATTAACAATTCAAAGCCGCAGCACAAACAATATGCAAACATTCAAATGCTAATTGCCTATATACTCATTACGACAGTAATTTCTTCTAATTGTCATAAACATTCAGAGACTTTTGGGTTTCAAAATCAAGTGATACAATGCATCATTATAATACACTGTCTTAAAAGGAACGTTATTTCTTTGTATTTAATATGTTTAAACAACGGTCTATTTTTTGAGCTGCTCTTGAAAGAGGATGAATCAAAGTGATAATTATATAGTGCCATCAAAATGTACTAGCACTTAAAAATTGCTAACGTAATAGAGCAGCAAAATGTAAGTAACAATAGGAAAAGCACCTCGCTTCAGGAAGTATTAATAATAACAACCTCTATCAAACTGTTTCTATTATTACTTAACCGTTTATAAACCACTGTAGTCTATAACATGAAAAATATAACAATGTTTAAAATGAATTATCATGTTGGCGAAAACTTTAAAAAGTTTTGCCACTCTTGGACGTAAAAAATGAATAGGTGTGATGAACCTCGAAGAAAATTAAAGGAGCACAAAAACATGTTTCCATGCTATAGAAAAAGTATTATTACAATGAAAAACTACTTTATATGAACTATTTATTTCCCTGTATCAACGAAGAATATCGTTAAGTTTATCTTTCAACACTTGTACACTTCTATTGTGTTTATTCACTTCCAAACATGGGAGTATAAGCCTCATAAATTTGCTACATTATTTTGAGATAATATTAAATATAAAGGCTGAAATAATTGTATCGTAATGAAAGTCAGTGCAAATACTCTATAAAATATTGCAAATTGTCATAGCAAAATATAATCAACAACTGGAGGCACCGTCACGGTACTATCCCTACTTTGATATGTTATAGGAAATGTAAGGTCGTTGATATCATCAATTATAAACATAGCAATTAATTACGTATTATAATGTAATTAGATCTATATTAACGCATTATCTTAAAATAACGAACACTGAAAGAAAAGTTTTCCTAAAGTGTGAAAAATCATATAAGTTTGATTTAAAAATCGAGTCAAGCTTACAAGCAGAGCTTCTGGCAATAATATAAACTTCAGTGTAATCGCCTTAATATCTTACGGTATATCTAATCTTGGAATGATGTTACAGTGTCACGGAAATAAACACTCACGTTAAACTGGATGTATCATCTAAAAAATATTATCCTAGGCCGTGGTCTTCAAAGAATCCCTGAGGAGTCTCCTCCTGAAACATACACATGTTTGCACAAAAGATGAATGTCATAAAATTCAAAAAAGCAATATTCTTATAGATATGAATAGGGATCAATTGCTTTGATGCTGCACTTTATCATAAAATGCAAAAATACGGTAATGGAAATATATAAGCATACACGTACCTACTTTGTAATTAAGTAATGTCCTTGATGCAGCTTCAAATGGTGAACTGAACCCTTTTCATATAACCAAGTACATAGTTGTATGGATACACAAAGCTGCACAAAGCACACGTTCGTTTATCGCATTGTTCAAAACGTTTAAAGCATCAATTAAAGAAACGAGTGTTTCACATGCTGCGTACAAAATATCCTGTACATGTAGTTATATGTGTACAAATATCACAAACTCTTATGAGTTTAGAAAAAAAGCTCTTCTAGAATAGTTGAAAAAAGTAAGTTTATCAAAACACTTGGAAGATATATATTAAAAGTATAATTAAATAAATGAAATTATTAATTATACTTTTTATTTTATAAAATTATATTATAGACATTAAAGATACATGTATAAATAGGGGTAGTCATACGGAAAAGGTGATATTCAATTCTGTGTAAATTATATGAGAATTCCTTTGTATACGTTTATTACTGCTACGGTTATTGCGTAATAACGGTTATAATATTAAAAATATTTACTGCTTATGTATTTACACAATACACATATAAAAGTGATACCTTCAAACATTCGTCCATTATTAAATAATGCAGTAACTACGTTCACATATACAAACACACAGTTAATAAGAATTCCATGTAATGAGAAGAATCTACAAACTAGTTGTTGTCTGAGCATTTTTTGCATCATGTCTGTACATGATTTAACATCTCTCAAAGAATGTTGAATTTCATTACCATAATAAACACTACTTGTATCTATAAATGTAATTAGCATTTTTCCAACAATAGGAGCAAGGTATAGTTGTTGCTCTAAATAATTTCTCTCAAGCTAATATATATTACTCTGTTTATATATGAGTGTCATATAAAGTTCCCCTACATTAAAAATATACTAAATGTGTACGAATTGTTAGAAAAAGTTCTGTAATGAGTACAAAACTGATGTTCAGAAGCTACAGGAGAAAGTAGAGATGTATGATGGCATCATGCAGCGGGTGAGCTTGTTCCGGTTCCTGATTCATGTGGGCTGATAGTTTGGCCATGAGGGGCATGCAAGAACGCAGCACCTATAAAAGCCCTATCTCCCGCAGAGCACCTTCCACAGCTTCATCCTTCCACAAACAAACAAACACTCTAACTAATCTTCAGTATATTCACGAATATGTCCTTAGATACCGAAAATTAATCAAACGCTAATGTTAAATAGTATTATATTTCCAAATGTGCCTTAAATCTGTGTTATATTTTGAAATTACATGTATACAAGTAAGAAAGAACTTTTTAAACAATGACAATATTTTTCAATCCATATTGGAAAAAGAAAATGTCCTGGTAAAATCATTTGATTTTATGAAATATGTAAACTGGAGTAATCAAATTATGTTTTCTATAATTCTTTGCTTCTAATGCTTTTCTTACAAAATCGTAAATGCAATATAATAATCAAGTAATATTTCATGAACTGGTAAATATTATTTAATCAAATGTTATTAATCAAGTTCATTTGCATAATTTAAAATTAAAATTATGAAAAAATGAATGAGAAAGTACAGATGTAAAGCATTGTGCATACCCTTAAACAGTAACGTCAAGTATAATTTTTAAGATTATCTGATATTACTTAATTGTAACACCTAACTGCTAAGTATAAGCAAATTTCTAAGAAATTTTTGTTACATAGTCGCATTACACAAATTTATATTGCTTTAAGTGGTACATATAAAACAATATACATTTAGTACAAAGTGTACTCTTTAAAGCACAATGCAAGACAATAAATTGAAACAGTGGGATACCTAGCATCTACAACATTTTCGCATTAAAAATAAAAGTTTGACTAAAACAAATTTATTCTAAATATGTTTTGAAAAAAATATTCTCAAGGAGTAAAATATAAATTTTATATCAAAAGATCATATAAATATAACTGAAAAAATCCTACTTTTATGTATAAGATCACTGAACATAAATATTCTAATACCTATATCTTTCTTATGTTGTACTACAATAATAAATTTCATAGTATCCTATGCATATAAAACTTATATTATTACCAGAGATACATACAGTAGCAGTGTATTCATACAGATATATGAATTTCCTCTTGCAATATTTGTAGGACAATCAGATTTACAAAACATTCAAGCACTAATTCGTGAACGAGTATAAACAATATTTATAACAATAATAGTCCACGTAAAGCTAGCATACTACTTAATGTATTTTCTGGATTATATTCAATAACATTGTATAAAATTATATCATAAATGCAATCAACAAAAGTAACTGTTTATTATAATTTAAAAATATACATTTACATTTTAACAATGTGTTTATAAACAACAGCATTACCATAATGCTAGCTCATATAATTATATTGATATTACACATAACATAATATGTATCATAAATATTTTCAGTTAAATCAAAATTGTACTTCTAATAAAATAAAGTGTAAACGTTTCATGCAATTAGTTAATAAGAATAAATAAATTTATAAAATTCAAAGAGGTAATATGAAGAAGAATCTTATAAATTTACTTTATTTACAATTCACAGGTGCTTAAGACTAAAATAAAAATTTTGAACATCATTTCGCGTGAACCGAAATTATATCTTATTATAAATGAGGAGAAACAATATATGCATAAAATTCACCTATGAAAGTTTTCTTCATTCACATATAGCAACAATAATAATAAAAATATAATATAATTTCATATAATTTGTACATTACACTTCTTTTTGAGAAACAGGATTTATATAATAAATATGTCATGTGTACTTAGTGCAATTAGAAAAAAGGTAGAAATTGCAGAATTATGACTGATAGACTAGAAAAAAGCTAACTTTGATGTTTACAGTCTCAATAAATTCAAAAGGTTAACAAGTTGAAGAATTTAAATACTTTTCATTTATAAAAATATTAATAAGGGTGGAAAAATTGGAGTATAAAACTTTTAGAACAAAACGATCTACTGCAAAACTGAATACTCCCCATTAATTTTGTTTCAATCTCTAATTTTACCACACTTTTGCACTTTTAAATCTCTAAACTTTTATACTATTGTTTGAAAAATAAAGAATTGTAAAATAAAAATTATACTTTCATTCGATATGAAAAATAATAAATACTCTGCTTTAACAAATTTGTGTTATCTGAAAGAAATATATCTATTGAAAATTGATCTAATAATTTACGACAAAATATTCTTAACATATGTGATGCAAATAATATTAACTCAACAGTATTCCTTATTGATTTATAAAGTTGTCAATACATTGGCATGAAAAAGTGTAAATCACTAATCAACATAAGTAAAGCAACGAGTTTCTTTACCCTTTAGAAATACTATCATAAAGGAACATAATTTCAATAATAAAAAGTAAGCTGCATTATTATAACCTTATCGCTAATGTTATTCTGGCATCATTATGGCAATATTATGAACATTTTAAATATAACAAAATTTGTCATTATGGAGATGCTGCTGTGTACATATATAATGTAATAATAAATAAATGTATATAACGTCTATAAGCCCATTTATATTAACACAAAACAAAACACTAAGCTTATAAGCATTTTATGCGCATTGCATCAGCTACAACAATATCTAACGATTTACATTACTCTTAAACGCATATTATGTCTGCACTTCTTTCATATGCAATATTTTTTTTATCATGTCATGAATACTCTGCAAATATATTTTAATACTTTCTGGACAGCACAATATACTACATGATTTTAATACAAAGATTATTAAAGATTAAGAAAAAGATATACAAAACATAGAGGAAAATCGATCTAAATTTCTTTGTATGTATTGAAAACTTACTGTGTACCCAATCATAGTTATTAAATCTAATCATCATATATATTATTTCTATCTGTATGCATTATTTTTTCTATCAGCAACAAATTCGGTTGCAGTATAGATTTCTGAACCAATTATAATAACAATTGTCATGTACATTGTAAATCCAATGTCAAATATTAATAAAAACTGTATACATTTTAACAAGATTATAAGGAACTATACTACTAATTGTGTTTATTTGTAAATTTGTTACATCTATAGTATATGAGATATTTATATGGACAAAAAACTTTAAAAGAGGAACATTAAGTTTGCAATCTAATTAAAACGTACACACAAAAGAATTGCATTATATCATGCAATTTAGATATCACATTGTTAATTGACATCAAAATATCAGCATAAACCCATTATTGTCAGGTATTATAATAATATAGCAATAGTAAGTTAATATCACCATACTATAAAAATACAGTATAATATATATTATGCCATGAAAAAAATATTTATACATTCCTTTAATTGCATGTAATTATTATATTTTTTATTAACTTTTATTTTAAATTGATCTACTTGTGAATATCAAAAATGTTTCAATTATATACATGCAATGGCGCAAAAATTCTTTTGCACATCCTTGCACAATCAAGTTTGGATTTATTTTCATAATACGTTCCCCTTCACAAAAGCAAGATAGAAAAAACATTCCAGTAGTCTTTTTATACCATTATTCCATCCAAACTATACAAATTACACAGACATGCTACACATAAATTGTGCTAGAGGTTTAATATCTTTTATATAGCTCTTCATCATTTAAAATTCAATCTTTGTTAGAGACATTACACACCGACTATGGAGAAATAAATATATTTTCTGGATCGCTTTAACATATCTCAATCACAGATAGAATAATATGTACTGCATACTGAAATATTATATGGAATGTGTAATAAATTTTAGAAAATTGGCCATGAAACATTGTTCTAACTTCAAACGAGTTAAAACGATCCTGTTATATAATTAGGAAATGATAGATAAGAAGATATAGTGCCATAAAAAGAGACATGTCACAACTCAATGGGTACATCCCCATAACTAACCTCCTGTAATAAATCCTGAGCTGCGATGGCTTTTAACACATTCTTTTTACTAGTCTCTTGAATTTCACCACCAACCAATAATTCGTCTAGGATGAAGTACGCTTTTTCAAAATTGAAGATTATATCTAGTTCACAAACCTATTAACACACATCATTGGAAACATTAAACAATTTTGAAGGCATAATGTTATTATTAATGTATAATGTTTATGACTTTCTGAAATAAAGCTGACAGTATTGATCATATAGATGTTATTTGTTACAGTTTGTAACTTTAATAGTTAACATACTATAGGCCAGTTTAAAATTTTTTAAGTCAATATCAAATTTAAATTGCATTCAGTAATGTATAAATTAAATGAAATAATACTGCTTATTTTATCCATTCTACCGTTTTCCTGAGGACAGAATAATATGACAGATATTGATCAATCAAATCTACAATCATATATTTGAAATTCCAGCTATCATGGAACTGACATATAATATGTTAATTATACTTATATGAACCATGGAGCTAGCAGAAATTATCTACTTAATAAATATAAGAAAGAATAATCATTTCGAGTTTGAAAGAAGATAAAACTGGAAAAAAGAACCTATAACTAGCCGATTTAAGTACAAATGATAAATATTACCAAAAGGCTAAGAATATAAATGTATGCAACACCAAAAAATCATTGTTCAATATTTAATCTAATTTTTGTTTGCTGCTCATTTTTTACGAATTTATACTTCACAGAAATATAAACAGATATATAAGTAAACCATAATATATGACTAATATTACTTACACTGCCAAAATATTTGTCCAACAGTTCAACATAACGATGTATGATTTCCAAAGTTAACAGTTCATTGTCGTTCTGTTCAATTGCACAACAGAAATATAGACTTGCATATCTACAAAAATCAATAACTTAACATAGATCGCTGTATATAAAAAAAGATGTTAATAAAAAAAAAATAATACAATAATATAATGCGAATCCAAAAGTTATACAATAAAACTAAAGAAAATATTAACAAGGAGAGGACCCCAACTGTCCGACTTCGATTTTAACGAGGCTTTGCAAGACGATAGCATGTAGGTCCCTAATGATGTGTGTAAAATATTAGCCGTAGTTATGCAGTAGTTTTAAAGATATAAGCAATTAAAGTTCATCCCTCTTCATATACTATAAATGTAAATTGGGTTACAACAGCTTTGTTGGAGTAGTGAGATTTTTAAGGCTCACGACCCAAACGTCATACATTCGAGTCCCCATGACCGGTAATTTTTTTTT
The DNA here is from genome assembly GCA_910591515.1 of Cerceris rybyensis. Classification (NCBI taxonomy): domain Eukaryota; kingdom Metazoa; phylum Arthropoda; class Insecta; order Hymenoptera; family Crabronidae; genus Cerceris; species Cerceris rybyensis. Next base: position 2,117,498 of record OU342789.1, read on the forward strand.
CTATTTTTATTTGATAAAATTACACACAATGCAGGATAACAATTATCGTACAGTTGCAATATATACATTTACATTATGTACGTTTCGGACCTCGCAAACTGTCTTTTTACAGCTTTTCAAAATATTTAATCTTTAAACTTCTCGAAGACAATTCATACTGTATAGCTAGATAATAAAAGTTAGTTAATTTTAAACCGTTGGAGGAAGCATTAGCTATGCGTTTTTTAAGGCGTACAACCTTAATTTTACAAGGCTTACTGCACAGTCCGAGAAAGCATCTGTTTTGGAAAGTTTCAGTTTTTTCAGCCACGCGGGTGCCACTTTTCTTTACTTTTAATGGCCTAGGTCTCTGGAAATCCTTACCCTGCAGTTTGATTTATTTCCGTATTTTCGACGTACTTTCAATAGTGATTGCCATGCAGCGAGCCTAGAATATGAGTCTGGAAACCATGTGTTTCATGCACAATTTCATCAAATTAAAATAGACAAAAAACATTGCCCATCACGGGGACTCGAACGCAAGATGTTCGGCTCGTGAGCCTTAAACTGCAGTCACTGTGCCACCACAGCTGTTGTAACCAGATTCACATTTATAGTATACAAACAGGTACGAACTTTAATCGCTTATATTTTTAAAACTACTGCATAACTACGGCTAATATTTTACACATATCATTAAGGACCTATATGCTATCATCTTGCAAAACCTCGTTAAAATCGAAGTCGGACAGTTGGAGTCCTCTCCTTGTAAGAGCAGTTGCAAACTTATTTCATAAATTTATTATGTTTAAATCATTCGAAAATTTCAAAAAAGTAAAAGACATTAAAAGGGGACATTTGTGAAAGAATTTAATTCGAAAATCCAACGTCGACATACCTTTTATAAACAACTTTGACATCCTTCCATTCTAAGAAACTAGACATTTTCGGTTTTCGAGCAAGTATCGTGGTAATTAATTCTCGCGTAATTTTCTTTTTCAATTTGTCAGGATGTGCCACGTACCACTTTTGTAAACGCAGTTTTCCTTGCCGACTGAACAATAGCATAAATTGCATCTAAAAATATTAAACATTAATATGAAATACTATACGTGTTTATAGTTTATAGATAAGAAGTACCATCTTGAATGACTCTCCTGTGGGTCACCTGTGCAATTAAGTACTGTAAGTACTGTTAAACAGAATATATACACTATTAAACAGGTCAAAAAACATTCACATTTTTCTTTCAACAATCTAAAAAAACTGAAACTGATTCGAGAAGATACTAATTATTTGTTAAACGGTAAAAGCAGTTGCCAAAGACCCATTTACGTGGGTGAATTGAATAGATTTGTACACAAAGGAATGGTTACACGATAGTACATTTGAGTTGATTTGAGTACATTCAAGTACATCAGGGCTGTGAAACTCAATGTAAAACTTTTGGTCGCCGTTGCCGCAGCGCCGCCTGTTATCCTGGGATAAGAACTACAACGCAACTAGCGGCACCTGCAGCACGATCATAGAACTAAATAGGGGAACGGGGCAAGGGGGGCGGCTTTCAAATATAGGCGGTTCCTCTAAACGTACAATGTTATTATTTTCTTATTTAGGTGTTAAAAAAAAATACGCAAAATATATATGTACATTGATTTATTTTCCTTAGATTTGCATATACACTTACAAATACATCTACTAACACTTATTTACGATTGTTGTAACTTTTACACTGCACTGAACTGTTTATAACACTTCTTCTTGATCCATATTGCTATCTGAAACAGAAGACAGTAAACAAATTAGAACACAGTAAAAAAAGTATTGGTATAAAGAACAGTATGAATGATTTGGATTTATATTACCTTTTTTGTTGATGATCCGCATCCTCGGAAGCACATTACCAATCTGCATGGATGCCACATGTGGGATCTGTAACAATACGCGTTAGAAGATTAATTTCGTCAATATCTTAAGAACGTCTTAAGAACAAATTCGTACTGATACTCTACGGAAAGCTGAGTAGGCAGAAAACATACCTAATTATTCGAGTATCTTCTGTTAAGGTTATGTGCCCCATCGACCTACTGCAGTTGATCGCGCCTGCGTAGAGTGCGTAGACTGCGTAGATACGTATCCCTACCACTGTGTTATAAAGCAGAAGTAGCTTTCCACAGATTGGGTCGAGACGAATTCGATGTTCAAAAGGAAAGTAAAAAAAGATCATGTAAATGGTTACAGTACAAAAAATTGCCTCAATTGAACAGGGACTCGCGAGTTGCAATGTACAATCTGAAATCCTAGCAAGCGGTACTGCCCTTACCATAAATAAAAAATAAAATTATAGCCAGAATACGGCAAGAGTAAGACGCGCAACAGTAAATGATGATTAAATTATGTGCAACAATGTGGGAACAGTAAAGTAGTAGAGTAACGGTAAAACTATGCTCAGGTTTGTGCAAAAGAATGGTAATAGTTGTTTTAGGTAATCCAATAGTAACGGCAGGTCGACATAAAACGCAGGTAACGGTGCAAGGACGGTAAAGGAAGAATAGACCATGAGTGCGGTCGGTGTACGGGTGCGGGCATAATAAAGCAATAAAGTCACAGTAACACAAGGGTAAAGCAAAAGTATAGTGATAATGGAATTCAATAAGAGACACAATAGGCACACCAGAGCGCAGTGCACCGAATATAATAATAGAGCGGGAGTAAATCGGGAGTGAAGCTGAAATACAGCAAAACCACAGTTAACATCAAACATAACGGCGAAATAATAGTAAGGCGGACTAAAATTAATCAAAAACAAGTAAAATAACAGTTAGAATAGTGCTGAATAGAGCGGGAGTAAGTCGGGAGTAAATCGAGAGTAAAGCGGGAGTAAAGCTGAAATACACTAAAAACACAGTTAATATGAAACATAACGACGAAATAATGGTAAAGTGGACTAAAATCAATTGAAAACAAGTAAAATAACAGTTAGAATAGGGCTGAATGGAGCGGGAGTAAGTCGGGAGTAAGGCAAGAGTAATGCCGGAGTAAAGTAAGAATATAACGAAAAATGAAGCCAATATGTGGTGTAATAATGCAATAAGGGTCAGGTCAAGTAGAATCGAGTAAAATTAAGCAAACTAATAGCTAGAATAGGCCACAGCGAGGCGAGAGTAAAACAAGAGTAAGAGTAAGAGTAATGATAGAGTAAAAGTAGAGGAAGAGTAAATTTCACGCGTTTCCCTGCATCTTTTACGTTAAACTACGTTTAGATGGGAACTAGGAATAGAAGGGATTACACAAAACTTTTATTTTTTTAATGTTCTTTATAATTGATTATATTTCGTAATTTGCGCCATCATCATTGCCGGTGTAGCTTGTTGGCCATAGAATATGATCGAAGATACAGGGTTAGTTCTTATCCCCGGATAACAGGTGGCGCTGCGAATCGACGACCGAGTTGTCCTGTGTGCTTTCCAACAAGCATGCTAGGGTGTGACACAGTGTAACACAGTGTGACACAGTGAAACACAATTCTGTAGTCTAATTGGAACAGATAAGTTACTAGATACGGTCACTAGAGTGCGTAAAAGACTATACGATAAGGGTGTGCAAATACCCGGCTCGTCGGGCTCGGGCCGGGCCGACGAAAGTCGGTCGGGCTCGGGCGGGTACCCGACACACTCGGGCCTAGGGGAACCCGACTAATTTCGGGCGGCCCGACTGGTCTCGGGCCGCCCGACTAGACTCGGGCCGCCCGACTGATGTCGGGTATTTCGTCTGCTTCGGGTCAAGATGGCGGACTCGAGGCTGTTCGGTGTAACTCTTACGCTGCATGAGCGTGTCTCGCACTGAATCGCCGGTATCATGGAGCGTGAGAGTTACATCGAACAGCCTCGAGTCCGCCATATTGGCCCGAAGCAGACGAAATACCCGACATCAGTCGGGCGGCCCGAGTCTAGTCGGGCGGCCCGAGTCTAGTCGGGCGGCCCGAGACCAGTCGGGCCGCCCGAAATCAGTCGGGTTCCCCTAGGCCCGAGTGTGTCGGGTACCCGCCCGAGCCCGACCGACTTTCGTCGGCCCGACCCGAGGCGTCGGGTACCCGGCACTCGGCACAGCTTGCACACCCTTACTATACGAGTATACGTAGTAAAAAACGTAGATTCAAATCCGTCTGTAGAAAATCCAAACCCGTAAAGAAGATTCGGATTGATAATTATTTCGCAACAAAGAAAAGTATATTATTTTCGAATATGGTAAGTTATTTTTCCTGTATAATTCTTAATAGAAAAATACATTTTAGATAAATCGTGATCTTCACTGACTTTGATGATAAATTATTTCTATTCCTTTATACTAACTCAACCTCTACTATGTATATAACTTTGTTATATAACAACGTTTACATAAAATTGGTTTTACAATTAATTATGGCTCAGCTTAGGAGAAGTTTCACATCAACTGCCTACATATGTTTAATAATTTTTTTTGTATTTTTTCAGCTTTGACTACGATTGCAATATATATTAAATACCTATTTTTATTATACCTTTTAATTTATAAGAATGTCAGCGAATATTTTGACACAGCCCTTTGTTTTATATTTATAGAATAAATACTTTTTTATTTGAAATTACTTACAGAGAATCTCATTCACTGCACGTGAGTATAACTCTTTTTCCCCTTCAAGGAAAACTTCTTTTCCATTAAAACAGGCATGGAATTTTATATTATCTAATGTAGGAATAACATCTTTACAATACCGACAAAAGAATGAACCTACAAATTAATCCGATCAAATACGTACGGATAATGGTTGATCAACGAATTGTTTTTTAGATAAATTATTCCTTAAATAAAAATAATAAATATTGATTACCCTCGAAGAGTTTTGGGTCCGGTACATTATTCCTCCAACACAAAGACATTTTTTGTAAACTCTAATTTTCTTCTTAATTTGTGTCTTGGAACACGTGCGTCCAGGGTAGGCAAGCTGCCGTGTATGAAAAAGGTCCGCAAACAGCGCCGCTTTTAGCTGAGCGGCGAACTAAAGGCATCAATTTATGTATAGCATACCTATCTATATCAATGTATATACAGTGGTTATATTCTAAAGTTGGCCTTGTTTTCTTTACAATTTTATTTTTAAATTAAAATAACAACGTTATGTTTCAATTAACTATTTTTTATTAACATTCACAATAAAAAAGAATTATAATATACATAGGTGTACATAGGAACACATACACTTTCTAACCTCTGTTTTCTTTACAGAAAATAACCGAACGTTTCTTCCTTTGTTTCATACTTAAAAAGGGAAACAACTTAAATTATAACAGTATTTTAATAATTATAATAAGTATAAGAACTATGAAATAAATAATAATTATGTCTAGAATTCTTTTGGCTACACGTTTTCGTCTTGAGCGATTTACTCGCGGTAACAGAATCACACCGATTCTCTCTTGCTAGTGTATTTAAAATTCTTCAATTCGGTGTGTATGTGTGAGTAGCGTCACTATCGCCACCTGCTAGCTGAGCGGGGCGTAACTCGGAACCGCTGAGCCCATTACAGCTTGTCGACCCTGCGTGCGTCGTCAAGCAAAGTATAATTTTATTTGGCGCCAATCACAAAGGAATGTCTTATGACAAATTTGCAAGTACCACACTTGAAAAAATAATTTCTTTGCTCGATGTGTTGGCACTATTGACGCCCGACACGGCCAGACACGGCCAAACTCAAGTTTGAGCTGTGTCTTGCAGTGTCTCTCTGTGTCGTAGATGGAAAGCACCAATGTAGACACTGTGTTACACTGTGTTACACAGTGTCGCCCGTGTCTCTTGTTGGAAAGCACCGACTCTTCACAGGAGATGAAGGATTTCGAAATTAAATATTTACAATGTATTTATAAAAGATTTGTAAAATATATTATTTAACACAATTCAATTTGAACTGAATACAATAGTAACGTTGAATAATTTATAACTAAGAACAAATTTTATAATGTTTTCGTATAATGTTACACGTCTGCTCGTTTCGACTTCTTGCGCAAGAAGAGCTGAGAGGTTGAAAATAATAATCTTCCACATCTGTTTTTAAAAACTGACAAACGCACCAAAGAAGGTTGTTCCGTTTCGCCTATCAAATTTGCTTTTACATTTTAATCTATCGTTTTCGAGGTATGCAAGATGAAGATGTACAAGGAGGCAATGATTTTGCTATAGCAATATTGATTAAACAATTAAAATCGAGTTTGAATAGATTTCCATGACATAATATTAATTTTACCGCCCTCAGTTACATACATCTTGCATTTACAGTGTTGATAATACAGATTTCTATTTTAACCATACAATAATACCGAATTTCGATATAACGAATTTCTCTCGCAACTGTGTTCACATGAGAATCTGAAATGTGAATTGCAAGGTCCGTTGATTGAGGGGAACAGCGACGAAGTAAGGTCTTTGCACTCGTCTCACGCCCGAAACCCAAACATGGCGGACTTAAAAACCGGCTTCGATGAGTGAGGTTATGAGTAAGTAGTAAGGGTGTGCAAATACCCGACTCATCGGTCTCGGGCAGGGGGGGTCAACTCTTATGGGAAAACTTGGTATGCATATAGTTCGATTTGCCGGGTTCCGCTCTAGTTGGCGCCACATACAAAAACTAACACGTACAGCTTTTAAATCAATGAGAAACCAACACAGTCTCTTTTGAAGCAATACGTGAGACGTCATGAGGGCACGACTTTGTTGTCTAAAAAGAGAAAGTTTTGGAAAAATTCGAGGGTTGGAAAAGCAGGAAAAGGTGAGTACAATTTGTACACCCTAACGTTGTTGAGCGAACAGAAATACTATACGAAATCCTGGAATAAAAAGTTAGATTGAAAATATTCTAGGTTCAGTCCGTCCGGTAACTCCGCCATAGACGGTCCCAAGCCCTTTTGAGAAAGGAGGGTTAGTATACAATATTACTATTACAGTTTTCAAATAAATAGTTTTATGTAAATGTGTAAAACTTTGTATGTACGACTTTTAAATAAATTTCTAAAGATAAATTAAATATTGATATTTTTCTTTAAAACAACAAGTATACTGAAGTTTGCTTCACTATTGTAAAAGTGTGAAATAAACAATTATATGAACTGTAAAATTAAAAAATAAATAAATTTCACAATTTTACAATAATGGAGCAAACTTTAGTATACCTCTTTAACAGGTTGAGTGCTATGGGGGTCACTGGTGACCGGCGCTATTGAATTGAATGAAATTTTTTGTTACGTTTAAATTGCAATATCTATGAATTTTCTAACATATTGAATATTTAAATGTTGGCGTTAAGAAGATGAAGATCTGCTGAACACCGATCAATCAGTGTCCTTAAAATTTCTGTTTTATGAATATGTGATTTTCATAAAAAAAGTTTCACTTCAGTAGAAATGACGAAATAAGGGAAATATCGGTGGCATTCAACCTGTTAATAGTACTTTTAAGTCAGGAAGCGATAGTACTATATATACGGTATATATAGCATACTGTGCTATATATATAAAAAGTAGTTCTAATGTACGGGTTCCGCCCTAGGCGGCAGCACATCTGCGGACCAAATTTTATATATGGGAGTTGACACCCTCTGGTCTCGGGTCGGGTCGACGAAAGTCGGTCGGGTTCGGTCGGGTACCCGACACACTCGGGTCTAGGGAAAACCGACCGGTCTCGGGTAGACCGACTGGTCTCGGGTAACCCGACTGATGTCGGGTAGACCGACTGATCTCGGGTATTTCGTCTGCTACGAGTCAAGATGGCGAACTCGAGGCTATTCGATGTAACTCTCACGCCCATGATACCGGCGATTCAGTGCGAGACACGCTCATGGAGCGTAAGAGTTACACCGAACAGCCTCTAGTCCGCCATGTTGGCTCGAAGCAGACGAAATACCCGAGATCAGTCGGTCTACCCGACATCAGTCGGGTTACCCGAGACCACCCGAGACCAGTCGGTCTACCCGAGACCGGTCGGTTTTCCCTAGACCCGAGTGTGTCGGGTACCCGACCGAACCCGACCGACTTTCGTCGACCCGACCCGAGCCGCGGGTACCCGACACCAGTGATGCCAGAACGAGGGATTTTTCCCAAGCATGCGCACTACCAAATCCTCAGTAATGTATATACTTTACTCAAATATGGGGTATCGTTAGACCCCCGTGACAATTTAAATACGGTAGAAATTACAGGAAGAGGACATTTTTAAAAGGAATAATATATTTACGTGTAAATAAATAAATATATGTTTTCTTATTATTTTGTATATCTGCAGCCGATTTATTAAATGAATACCAACATTTGTTGCGAGAGCAAGGAAAACTGCAGAAAACGTTCAGAGTTTTGGACGTCTTTGCGCGTGATGGTCGCCAAATGTTGTTAAATAATAAAAAATCTGGCGGCCAGACCCGGGCCTCAAAGAACGGTAAACTTTCGCTTCGTTTCGAACGCGCTTTTGTCTCCGTACGAAGGAACAGTCACTCTGATATACTAATATTGCACTACGATACAATATTTTATTCAGTTTAACGAAAAGCGCGGAAAACGACTGGGAAGGGCCCCTTATGCGACGTACTGTTGCATAGATGGATACGTCTATGGAAATAATTCCCGCCGAGCTGTGACGTCAGCATGCGCATGCGCACGAAGGCTCACGCATGGGAAAAAATCCCTCGTTCTGGCATCACTGCCCGACACTCGGCACAGCTTGCACATCCTTAGTAAGTAGAGAGATTACGGAGGATCATAAGCTATTGAATATTTTATATAATTGTTCGAGATAAATTTTGTTTATTTAATATAAATTTAATATTAGTATATTTAGTATAAATTTATAAAATAAATGTAACATATAACAAATATAACATTAAACATAAAATTAAACATGACACACTAGTTGTGATCAACAATTACGCCACAAATTACTCTGACAGTTTAATACATGGCAGATAACCATTTTTAATTATTCATTAATTATTATTGATCCACAACTATGTAATACACTTCCACTTTTTATTCTTAAACTGACCTACGATGCCACGCTTAGAATTCAACCAGGGGGACCAAGCTTATATGGGAGTAGGGGTCACAATGTTTGAAGAAATAGTTGAGTGGAGTATTCTTGGTGGCAGTAGTGTCGGCAACGTCAGTGCCATCTATAATGAGTTTGAGATGCCGAGTGTCTGATGGGCTTCCATATTGTTTTATATGTCGTATACGTCTTTGCAACTGGACTGCATTACGCTTTTATATATTATTTTGTAGCATTTTCTATTAAAGTGTCTTTTATATAATAACGTGCTTCGAAACTTTCTGCGTGGTATCCTGCTCCATGACATCAGAAGTAAGAAGATTGAAAAAAAAGGACCTTAACTTATAAGAACCGAATATTAGATGCTGCAAGGTGTTCAGATAACAGGTTATGTACCATGTTAGAGAATTCATCGAAGACGATGTAGCAACTTACACCATCTAATACAGTAATATGAATAAAAATTAATATTGTTATAACTTTACAATAGACGATATGAATATTATACATGTACATTATGCAGGCGTTATATATATTAATTTGTTTAACCTTTATACGGTAATACATATAATTTCGAAATAAATATTTATAATTAATAAATTTAATTTTGTTGTCTTATTTTTCCTTGGAAAAAAATAAAAATAAGTATTAATTGTAAGGGAGGAAATGTCCCGGCATATTCATGTGGGTAGTTGACTGTGTGCGAGCATAGTATACATGTGTGCGTCGCGTACATGTGAACACGCGCGCGCCTAGTATATGCATTGTTCACAACATCGTCAAAAGAGGCGCTACAATCGCGCGAAAGTAGCGACATCAAGAATACTCCACTCAACTAAATCGTGTCCGAAAAATTAACACGGAGGCTTGGACCCCCTGAATTCAACTGTCCCCTTCATTCTTTTTTCTCCCACCAACGGTCAAAACCCAAAGATGGCCGCCCGTGCAAAGACCTTACTTCGTCGCTGTTCCCCTCAATCAACGGACCTTGGTGAATTGGTGTAGCACACAACAGTTCCATAAGAGTTGCATGGGCCTGAAGTACATTATAGAACAATGGCAGTGGTGACAATTGCATTATAAGAACAAAAATATTTCTAGAGAACTTGAAACACCAGGATCAACCAGGATTATTACCTAGTTCTTATTGTATTTATGTTGGTAAAACAAAGTGATATCTTCCGTAGGCGGCAGCACATCTGTGACTAAAAGTCGATAAATAGCATAAATAGGCCATCTCTTTTGTGTCACATGGTATCATACGTATCATATCTGGTTATATGCTTGCCTGTATGCATTGCCTTCGCGTATGATCCTTTGCGTAGCTGAAAAATTATTGTACACATAACGAGGCATAGTGGAGGAATATTTTTCCTCGTCGACTAGTGCCCAAAGTAACAGACTTATAAACATTCTCGTGAATCTTACTTCACTGGGATAATGTATGATTAGTTTCGCGCTTGTCCGCGGCGGTTGTCAAAAATAATTTTAAAAGAGGTAAGATTGTGCTGCAATATATTTGAGCATTTAGTACGTTGTTGTAGATATGACGTGTATTATATATTTTATGGTAATCGCAGAAAGATATGAGACAACTTAAAAGAAGCAGCTACTGCAATTAAATCATTATAATATAGAAAACTTTTTTTTCAAGCAGTTATGAATGAATTATATACATCGGAAGCCATTCTCGTTAACATGCGAGGAAAATTTGCCAGTGTCCGAAAATTGTTGAATGATCATGAAAAATCGGTTTTAGAGAGTGAACCATACAAACTTAAGTATGAGGCTATTAAAATCTTAAAGGAAATGGAAGTGGAGCTTGTCGATCTTCTGAAAGATACACCAGAGAAACAGGTCAAAGAAGAACATACGATGCTAGCAGTAGTATACTTGCATCTGGGTTTACTACATGCTGATACAGAAGAATTAAAATCTGCTGAAGAACAATTTATGAAATGCTTAGAGATAATGAAGGGTAGAGAATTAGAACCTGAAGCAATCCTTCCTGTATTAAGTGCTCTTAATCAATTAGGTATAATATGGTCACAATGGAGCCAGCCTGCAAAGGCAAAAGTCGTACTAGATCAAGCTAAACAGATTTACACAGATTTTACCAATACTAATGATACTTACAAAGATCCTGTTAACATGGCACAGAACTTTGGCATAGAAACCAAGGATGATTTGCATCCCAAAGAAATACTTGAAAAGCTACATACTCTAACATTGTATTATCTGGCACAAGTGTATGGTTCGTTAAAGGATTATCACAAATCTGCAGTACATTGTCATATGACTTTACAAAGGCAATTAGGTTTTAAGAAAATTATGGAAGACTTAGATCATGTTGACTGGGCTTTGAATGCTGCAACACTATCACAGTATTTCATAGAAAAAAATTGTTTTTCTCAAGCAAGACACCACTTGGCTGCAGCATCTTACATTTTGCAAGAATATGAAAGTGTTTTAAAGAAACGGATCGAAAATGATGAGAAAAGCGAAGCACTTACTGCTGAATGGGAAAATTATAAACACAGAAGTGCAGATGTTGCTAGATGTTGGGCTAAATATGGTATTTGTCTTTTATCATTGTCAAAGGAAAAGTTATTACAGAAAATTGAAATTGATGATGGAACTGAAGTATCTGAAAGTAAAGATGAGTCTGAAGGTATCGACAGTCTAAAGTTTGAGGTTCTGGAAGAAAAGTTAAATGCATTCACAGGTCAGGTTGCTGACAAATATTTACTAGATTTTGATGATGCCAAACCAGTATTTTTAAATGTTCAAAAATGGCTGGAGCAAGCAAAGACGTACTATACGTTAGAAAATCATGCATCTGATTATGTAGCACTTGCACAAGATATGTCCCACGCATACAAATACTTGGCATTTTACGAACAACACGAGGACAGACAATCAAAAATGCATAAAAGACGAATAGATATCTTAGAAAATGTTATTAAAGAATTAAATCCTCAATATTATAAATCTGTCTGTAGACAAATCTGGATTGAATTAGGTGAGACATATGTAAATGTTCTTGATATTAAACTTGATCGTTTACGTACAACAGACGAGAATCCAACGCCTCAAGCTTTAGCAAAAATTAATCATTTAGCAAGGAGTGCTATAACAAATTTTAAATCCTTTTTGGATTCCGTGAAAATCCGCTCTCAATCGGTTACCGACATCGAACAGCTTCCAGAAGATGTAGTGGAACAAGTTTTATTAACCCATTTTCAGCTTGGTTGGTTATATAATAAAATGATCACACCAGATAAAACGGTACAATTGGAAAATGCTGAGAATAGTTTTAAGGCATATCAATTTATTATTAATTATTGTGAGAAGTATCCCTCAGCAGCCGAATTCGTAAAAGTGGAATTAAATCTTTGTAAGGAAGTAGTATCTTTATTGCCATTAAAAATAAACAAGTTAAGGCAAGATGTTCTATCACAATAAAGTTCTAATTCACAAGTAAATTTGAAGATTCAAGATTTCTTTTTATTAATAAGTAAATTTGCCTCTGTAGAGATATAATGGTATTTATACAGATGATGATTCGTCCAACCGATTTCAATGACTTTTGAATATGTTGTTAGAATCATGATTCTTAGCATCTTTTCCCTCCACATCTAACCCTCGTTTTGTTTCAGTTTTCGAGACCTTAAAAAAATACTTTTGCTACTTCTATATTGAATTTTGCCAGCGCAATGTGACAACTTGTGCGTCATCACGATGTGATCGCTTATCTATTGTTTCTACGGCAACCGGCTTAACCCTTTAACTATGAAAGGCGTCTATAGGCGCTTTTGCGAGTCTATCAACATATACGAAAAGTGTCTATAGACGCCCTTTGCATTTTTTTCTGTACTCCCTAGCAAAACTAGTAGATGTTTCACAGTCCAGCAAAGACCGCATGGAGTAAAATAAGGGACGAAAGCCGAACGATATGCTCAAAAATCGTTACTCGGTCGAACGTATTACGAATACCGCCCGGGTGGGTTACAGGAATGAAAAAATTCGAGCAAGTTCCACGTAGTCTATTAGCTTTTATATGAATAGACAGCTGGTCTTTGTTATAAAATTCTCGGGTGCCAATTTCGAATTTAATCGGCTAGGTAACTGAGACGAGCTGGTGCGGGGATGTCGAGCCCGAGTAATCCAAACCAGTGAGCTCTCTACGGGTCTCTCATTCGACATAATAGAAGATTGAGATCTTCTGGGGTACCCTAGCCAAAAGTTAATGGTTGTGTACTGGTGTATACGCGACACGCCGGGACTGGCGTTCAATAGACCCCGTAAACACGGTCTCAGAGCGGACAAGTAGATAAAATATTGTATTTTTATTTTATTTTGCGTCGTTCTGATCTGGCTTCATGGCTGAGTGTTTCTTGTGAAAGACGGGCGTATAGGCATTATGGGTTTTTCCATTGCTCGTTCTACCCAACTTGGTGCTGCTCGAACATATTTGAACGTATGTAGCTAGGAAGTCGAGCTATATATATATATACGCTATTCGTTTATAATAGGTAACAACGAAATACAAAATGTATTACTTGGATTAATTATATACAAAAAAAAAGTAGCGATGCGATGTACCACGTCTGAAAAATTATGCGCGTTTTATCAGATTGTAAGTACACAAGTTAGTTCGTATTATTCATCTGCGCTAGATTTTTTCAACATAAAATCTGAGTAATATGAAAGCGGTGCGTGGGACTTAAACGGTTAATTTAGCTGCTTGCAATAAAAAAGATGCATTGCTAAATAATCTTGAAAGATAACTTTCGACAAGTTTACCCGTTATAAAAATCCTTTTAAAAATTTGTTACCTCGAAAACAAAAGCCGAGCGGCAGCTACATGTATAGGAAACAGATGCTTAGAATCATGATCTTGATAATATATACAATAATCATTGAAATTGGTGGGCAGACATCACCTGTGTAACTAATGATATAAATAATGTGAAGTTTTGTTAATAAATACAATTTGAATTTTTAGTAACCATTATGACACAGCTGTATTTTTAATAATGTAAAAATTTTTTATGTAAAATGTACACAATACAACGAAATTTAATTGCTTAATTGCAAATAATTCAAAACAATGGGTATGCATTAAATAACTATGATAGCGTAAGATAATTTTATATTTATTTCACAAAATAAAAATGTTATTTCTTTTCCAACTTTTTGGTACTTTTATTTCCTCCAGTGGTTTTGGCTTTCTTGGCCTTCTTTTTTAATTTGAAAAATGCCTCTGTTCTCAATTTGTTTCTAATTTGTCTTGCTTTCCTCAATTTAAAACGGTCAAAGTCGCTGAGTTCAGCACGCTAAAATTAATAATGGTTTCAAATTAATATAATGTAAAATTTATGTTATTATTTCTGGTACTAATTTATGAATCATAGTTTTGACTCTCTTTAATACACTATGTGTAATAAAACATTACCTTCTTTTTAGCTTCAACTTTTCTTGCCCACATAGTTTGTTTCCAAAGATCATCAATGTTTCCATCTTGCCATGCTTTGCGTACTACACGTGTAGAGCCAGTGTAAGGAAAACGTATATGGAATTTCGTTAAGTGAAGTTGATTCAATCTCATTTCACCACGTGGTACATTTGATGCAGGTCCATCGACCAAAACCTATGCAAAAAAAAGTCAGAATTTAGGTAAAGACTATTAATATTATTTAATACCTAAGAGTTCAAACTTTATTGTCAGTTTAAGTATATTAGCATCAGCTAAATATCAGCCGGCAATTCCTATCAAGATACTGGATCATCATTTTTCACGATTTTTTAATTACCATGGATACTATAAAACTCTCAAGATTTGTCAAATATCATCGATTAACACTTCTAACTTTTGATGTCATTAATATATTTTATATCACTGTTCTTTCAAACCACAAATAGCTGAAAAAACTTATTTTTCTTCAAATTTCGGAATTATAATAATTACATAGTAATGGTGGAAGCATAAATATCATATCAGCAAAAGCAATATGTCAAATACAATATTATACGAAATAAATGCATTTAACCCTTATCACATTGAATACCATCTGTTATTCAATGGTTTCATAATTGTTACTGAAGTAAATCTTCTTAAACCATTTCCTTAGAAAGCAGGAACCATAAAGACACAGGTAAACATATAGTCAACAGATCTTTACCTTTTCAACGTCAATACTTAAATACTGAATGTATTAGAAAATTTGTTGATATTACAATTTTCAAGTCATATCGTATTTGATTGAATTGAACAATGTCAGCCACCAGTGACCACCATGACATTCAACGTGTTAAATAGTGTACGTCAATCCTTACATGGTAAAACACATAAGATGCAACAGCTAACATTGCTACAAACTAAAAAATATTCTACATGTAGTGAAGCATATAAAAGTGAATTCGACAGAGCTATAAAAGTTATTTGGTTGAACATATTTATCACAAATCAACAATGATAAATATAATGGCAAAAAATATAAAAACATATTTCCTGTTAAAACGAACTACAATCCACAGTATATATAGAACTTTGTAAAATGAAGAAAATATATTATAAAGAAAACGTAAATAATAAAAGGAAACATAATTGAAGTGAATGTACAAATCTATCTTACCCGGTTTTGATCTATAATATCCACAATTGCGACGAGCTTGCCCTGATGCAAGCCGTCGCTCACGTAGGCAACACGGCCGGATTCCACGAACCTTTGAAAAGGCTATTAAAAAAAAAAAAGAAAAGAACTTATTAATTATTGGAAGGCAATGTAATGTTATTATAATATTAAAATATTAAAGAATATTTCAACAGCGCAAAGTACAAACATTTACAAAACACGGAATTGTGAATACACTTACCATGTGGCTGACAACCGATTAATGTGCTAAGTTATATCACAGCACATTTTAAATTTTTGACACATTGTACGAAATAAACAAAAACATATGATAGAAAAGAAAAAGTGATAAAATATATTTAGTAATTGCATATCTAAATTATAAATTACATGTGTAATATCAACAAGCCCAAACGGACGTCTTACTTACCATGCTTTACCGGAAGCAAAAGATCCATACAATTCGTAACCGGATAAAGTATATTTGGTACCAAGTGTGTAATATTAATGTCCCTATGTCGTGAGAAACTAACATCTTCTTCTCATTAAATTCCCTACATACCGACATATACTGTAAATATTTTAGAAGAATATATCATTTACTGCAATTTCATTCAATTTGAAATATTGTTTAAATCGTTTATAAGTTTGTAATGAACTTTAATATTGTATCTTTTTATGTACATTTATAATTTTATACGAGCAATTGTTATTTTTCAATATGAATAATGTCGAGGAATATAAGCTATCCGTTAATGGAAGAAAGATCTCTTCCGGTCGTGTAGCACACCAAGCAAGATGGGTACGTGAGGAATCTTAGAATTATATTGCTTTTAGAAGTATAAAAAGTCGATAACGAATTATTAAGTTGTATATGTATTTTGTATATCCATTTAAATATCATTTGAATAAATGTATACGGGCTAATTCTGAAAGTTTGTATTAAATTTTGGTGAAAACATGGGACTAGTGTGCTTTACCGCGTGTATACAGACGATTATTTGATATACTTCGAATTACTAATAGACTTAAATTTTAATGCACACTTTTTCTTATTAATATGTAAATCAATATTTGAACAATCTATGATGAAATAAAGTGGTGTATAAAAATTACAATTATGAATGGTTACTGTTTCAGCATTAATAATGATTAATACTGTTGTTATTTTTTAGGTAAACCTCGTGGTCTTCGTACGGCTCGAAAACACGTGAATCACAGACGTGATCAACGATGGAATGATAAGGATTACAAGAAAGCACATTTGGGAACAAGGTGGAAGGCTAATCCCTTTGGGGGTGCATCTCATGCGAAAGGCATTGTATTAGAAAAAGTGTATGTGACAGAATACCCACATGATCTAGCTTCATTGTACTCTTAATTGAATATAATTTCTCACGATTCATTTTTCTTATATAGTGGAGTCGAAGCCAAGCAGCCTAATTCTGCTATCCGTAAATGCGTAAGGGTACAACTCATTAAGAATGGCAAGAAAATTACAGCTTTTGTACCTAGGGACGGTTGCCTGAATAATATAGAAGAAAATGACGAAGTTCTAGTAGCAGGATTTGGTCGTAAAGGTCATGCTGTGGGTGACATTCCAGGAGTACGATTCAAAGTTGTGAAAGTTGCAAACGTGTCCCTCCTTGCACTTTACAAAGAAAAGAAGGAGCGCCCAAGATCGTAAAGCTACTACCTTCTTACCATGTACTTCTAAGTGTAATTATAAAGTTCACCAAACACTATATTTACATTTTTTTCATGCCCCTGCATTGTTTAACTCATTGTATAGAGGATGGACCAGAGCTAAATGTTCTATAAAGTTGAAACGATATCGCCATAGTCGTTTAAAATCGTCAACGCACATTTTCGTCTTCATAGTACTATTGCTCATACCAATCGAAGTATATGCATAGACTCTCACAAGGTCAATAAAATGTTATTGATGCATAATAACAATATATGAGAGTTCATAGGCTATAACTAAGTGTAGTCGAAACGCATACAAGCATCGTTCGGCTGTAGCGGTTGTTTGGCCGAGCGCATATGTGATGTTCTTGTTAAACACTGATATTAATTCTTTGGCTAAATTCTTATTTTACTCTGAACGCTGATATGCGATGGTAGCTTGAAAAGGGTTAAATGTTAGGAATTAGTATAGACCAAAAATAAAGTTTAACAGATTTGTGTTAGGTTGGTGCGTATGAAATGTCGGATTTTTAAGTGAGTATATAAAACTAGATATCTTTTTACAAAAGCTGTTTATTGCATCAAAATATGCTTTATTTGCTTCAATACACTTTTCCTAACGGGATTTTAATGCATAGATACCTGTTTCAAAGGAATTCTGATCTTTAGAATCAATAAACTCTGATATGGAATTTTTCAGACTGTCTTCATTTTCATACTGTTTAGCCAGTTAAAACTGCTCTAAATGTTTAAAAAAATGAAGCTTGGTTGACGAAAGGTCCGGTGAATAAGCTGGGTGTTGTAAAATCTCATATTTTAATTCATTTAATTTTGAAATTGTTTTGTACGACGTATGTGGCCGAGCGTTGGCGTCAGGGGGTCCAGGTTGGCGTGGAGAAGTATTGGACCATCCCGATTAGCAAGTGATCGGCGTATAATTTTCAATTTTTCATGCATTTCATCAATGTACTATGGCAGTACTTTTTGGCCGTAATTGTCTCCGCATTTCTAAGGAATGGGTAGTGAATTACTTCACTAATATTCCATCAAACTGTTGTTAAAATTTTCTGTAAATAAAGTGGCGGCTTTGGAGTGCTTTGGAGTATGAGCACAAGCCTCGAAGAAACCTTTTCCTATTGTCGTAAAGTACCCACCACCCGAGACTAGTCGGGCGCACTTAACTACAATACTACTGGAACGCGCGCTGACGCTGCCAACCCGTATCGAGAGAGATATCATGAACCTCCTTACTCTGGGTAGCCTTCTCTCTGTCTGTACAGTCCAGTCTGAAAGTTTTCTCCCTCCCATTGAAACACATGACACCGATGAAACGTACTAAAACTGAGATGAGTGAACAAACTTTTTGCAGCCCGTGTACCCTGATGAGCGTGACGTAATTGTGCACATGCGCAGTATGTTTGGAAAGAGGAAAAGATACCCGTTGTCGCTATCTCTCTCGATACGCGGCTTCTACATGGGAGCAGTGATGCCAGGACGTGGATTTTTCCCACTCATGCGGACACGTAATCCTCAGTAACGTATATACACCCCTGGACAAAAATATAGCACATGTGTGCTATCATTAACTTCTCACGGATACAGTTAGAATTGCCTAAATTCGACGAATAGTATGTAAACATTACCTCGTTGTGACATAATATGTAACTCCAAAACTGTATGTTTACTATCCTCCTTGTATTTATCAACAATGATTTCGGAATACGGTCGGCGAAATGATAGCACACTCAACCTGCCGCTTAGATTTCTTAGTCTCTTTCAGTACTAGAGTTGAGCAAACCTAGTGTCGTCCAGAGAATTATTTTCTGGATCAGTATAAATATCTATTATAAAAATGGGACGCGGTAAAAAGTTAAATGAAGGAGAGATTAAATCCATTCTAGAATTAAGAAAACAAAACGTGTCAATTTCAAAAATTGCGAAATCTATTGGTAGAAGTCGAAAAGTTATCTATAACTGACTAAAAGACATTAAAGGCTACGGCACAAAAAAAAGTTCTGGGAGACCTCCTGCGGTTAGTGCGCGCGGAAAACGTGCCATTTTACGTGCCGCGTCAAATTCGTGTCTCACATCGCGTGAAATAGCTCAGAAAGCTGGTGTGCAAACAAATCTCAGGAATGTCCGTCGTATACTACAAACATCCACAAACATAAAACGTATGAAGCTAAAAAGAAAACCTGCACTATCGAAGAGTCATAAGCAGCATCGGTTAAACTTCGCAAAAGAACATATACAGTGGAATAAGAAATGGAGACGGATCTTATTCTTAGATGAAAAGAGAATCAACTTGGATGGTCCGGATGGTTTCAGTTATTATTACCATGATATTCGAAAAGAACAAATGACACAGATACGACTTCAGTCGGGTGGAGGTGGTATTATGCTCTGGGCAGGTATCGGGTACAATGGAAAGACGGACTTGATATTTGTTAACGGCAGGATGAATGCTACAGTGTATCGTAATTTGATACGAGAGCAAATTAGCAAACATGCAACAGATATTGCTACTGATAATTTCATCTTTCAGCAAGACAATGCTGCGGTTCACACCGCTAAAATCGTGAAAGAGTTTTTTTTAACCGAAAATATTTCAGTTTTGGACTGGCCAGCGTGCTCCCCCGACTTGAATATTATTGAGAACTGTTGGGGTAAACTTGCTGAAGCGGTGTATAAAGAATGTAGACAATTCGAGAACATTTTTGCGCTAAAGAAGTGCCTTAAAAAAGAGTGGAACGATATTTCCCAAGATTATATTCGAAAATTGTATCGTTCCCTCCCAAAACGAATGTTAGAGGTTGTGGAAAATAAAGGCGGATCGACGCATTATTAAATAATAAAATGTTTTGTTTTTTGATACGTATTTATAATAAATAATAATCAATAAACATGAGAATTTTGAAAGTGTGCTATCATTTCGCCGACCGTATTTCGAAATCATTGTTGATAAATACAAGGGGGACAATAAATTTGCAGTTTTGGAGTTATGTATTATGTTACAACGAGGTAGTGTTTAAACACCATTCATCAAAATTCGGGGATTGCAACTGTATCTATGAAAACTTAATGATAGCACACATGTGCTATCTTTTTGTCCAAGGGTGTACTTCACTCAAATATGGGGTATCGTTAGACCCCTGTGACAATTGAAACACGGTAGAAATTAGAGGAAGAGGATATTTTACTAG
Source organism: Cerceris rybyensis (assembly GCA_910591515.1). Taxonomy (NCBI): domain Eukaryota; kingdom Metazoa; phylum Arthropoda; class Insecta; order Hymenoptera; family Crabronidae; genus Cerceris; species Cerceris rybyensis. The sequence continues at coordinate 2,138,073 of OU342789.1, forward strand.
ATACGTCCATGGAAACAACCGCTGTCGAGCTGTGACGTCAGCATGCGCATGCGCACGATGGCTCCCACGTGGGAGAAAATCCCACGTCCTGGCATCACTGCCCGAGACCAGTCGGGCCGCCCGAAATCAGTCGGGTTCCCATAAGCCCGAGTGTGTCGGGTACCCGCCCGAGCCCGACCGACTTTCTTCGGCCCGACCCGAGCCCGACGAGCCGGGTATTTGCACACCCTTAATAATAGACTAACAAGGAAGCTATTCGAAGTGCAACTCACGGATTCGAATAAAATTTTGTGGGTTTGTAGAGTGATCCAAGACAAGAAAAATGGTATACTCCATTCGTGCCCAATCGCCCTTTAAGGGCATGAAATTTAACCTCAAAGTGAAATCGACACTTACACTTCCTCGCTTATATCTCCTAAAGTACAAAAGATAGAAAAAAATGTTTTAGGTAAAAGTTTAACGGTAAAAGGGGCGCTATAAATTGGCATTAACAAACTTTTAAAAACAACTTTCCTTCTTGAAAAAAAAATTTTTTATTGCGTTATTTTAAACAATTTTGAAATCTTTTTGATAATGAAAAATGTGTCATTTTTTATTCTGAATTCAACCATAACAATATTTTTATTATACACCGCTAGGGTTACAGAGATACACGACAAAACGTACTCCCTAGCGCGCGGTACCGCGCAATAGCGCGCTAACACATATAAAGTTACATATTAAGAATGCTCATTTACATTGCAGGACATAACTATGTGACGAAGATGGGTGTGGTAACATAAAAATCGCAAATTATGAAATATTACGTAAAGATTAATGACTTATAATACAGATCGTACTATATCCCATATATGCATACATAAATATTTTTTAAACGCTTATTTAACATTTTACTACATTGTAAGCACACGCCAATACATGTTCTTCACTCGACATAGTTTTCGCAAAGTGAAAAAGACGAAATATTATCTTCATTAACACTAGAACTACCGGCGTTAAATCTATTAAATTTCAATATATTAAATAAGTACTTTGAAAACAGCGGAATCAAAAGGCCGAAAAGAAAATGGATACGGTGATTTATGTTTTTCTAGAATGACGTAGAATATTTATTCCATGACTCCTCTGTAGACTTGAAGAATTTTTGGAAAAAACTGTGTACCAGTCATTTTGACTGGTTTCGGTAGTTCTAGTGTTAAAAAAGTGATCTACACACAGATACCTTTTACACCAAGCACATCCTATAATAGCAGGCTTATCACATAATTCGCAACGTGGCAGTTTATCTGCTTCAGGAAATTTAAAACACAAATCTACCGGATTTTCAAACTGTTGTTGTAACCTTTCCTCTAGGTATCCACTTTTATACCAAGAGTTCTTAAATAATTCACGGACTCTCGGAGATGACAACTGGTTCGATGTGAGAGATTGCAATTTGATGATATTATTTCGTAGATGCAAATTTGTAAAATGATTATATGGTATAACTCGATTGGAACAAGTTCTCACAAAATTTGTTCATTCCCCCAAATTATAAAAAGCAACGATTAACGGTGGTAAGCCTGCTATTATAAGATGTGCTTGGTGCAAAAAGTGCCTATGCGTATATCATCTTTTTAACCATTTCACTACTGTGAGCGCCTATAGGCGCTTAGAAATTTTGCGCTAGTGATATCCAGGAACGCCTATAGGCACTTGACGCTGGCTGGTAAGGGTGTGCAAGCTGTGCCGAGTGCCGGGTACCCGACGCCTCGGGTCGGGCCGAAGAAAGTCGGTCGGGCTCGGGCGGGTACCCGACACACTCGGGCCTAGGGGAACCCGACTGATTTCGGGCGGCCCGACTGGTCTCGGGCCGCCCGACTAGTCTCGGGCCGCCCGACTGATCTCGGGTATTTCGTCTGCTTCGGGCCAACATGGCGGACTCGAGGCTGTTCGGTGTAACTCTTACGCTCCATGAGCGTGTCTCGCACTGAATCGCCGGTACCATGGAGCGTAAGAGTTACACCGAACAGCCTCTAGTCTGCCATGTTGGCCCGAAGCAGACGAAATACCCGAGATCAGTCGGGCGGCCCGAGACTAGTCGGGCGGCCCGAGACCAGTCGGGCCGCCCGAAATCAGTCGGGTTCCCCTAGGCCCGAGAGTGTCGGGTACCCGCCCGAGCCCGACCGACTTTCTTCGGCCCGACCCGAGCCCGACGAGCCGGGTATTTGCACACCCTTACTGGCTGGCTTTCTGATACTGAAGGCGCTTAAAGGTGCTCGTTGTAATTTGGCTTTCTGACACGAAGGGGACTTTTAAATTTGTCATATTTGTAGTATATTTGTAATTTGTCATATTTAAAAAATGTTTATTTGTGTATATATGCGATATAGTACGATCTATATCATAAGTCATTAATCTTTACGTAATATTTCATAATTTGCGATTTTTATGTTACCACACCCATCTTCGTTACATAGTTATGTCCTGCAATGTAAATGAACATTCTTAATATGTAACTTTATATGTTGTTAGCGCGCTATTGCGCGGTACCGCGCGCTAGGGAGTACGTTTTGTCGTGTATCTCTGTAACCCTAGCGGTGTATAATAAAAATATTGTTATGGTTGAATTCAGAATAAAAAATGCCACATTTTTCATTACCAAAAAGATTTCAAAATTGTTTAAAATAACGCAATAAAAAATTTTTTTTTCAAGAAGGAAAGTTGTTTTTAAAAATTTGTTAATGCAATTTTATAGCGCTCCTTTTACCGTTAAACTTTTACCTAAAACATTTTTTTCTATCTTTTGTACTTTAGGAGATATAAGCGAGGAAGTGTAAGTGTCGATTTCACTTTGAGGTTAAATTTCATGCCCTTAAAGGGCGATTGGGCACGAATGGAGTATACCATTTTTCTTGTCTTCGATCACTCTACATACCCACAAAATTTTATTCGAATCCGTGAGTTGCACTTCGAATAGCTTCCTTGTAAGAGCCAGCGCCTGCCAGACCTACGTTAAAGTATAAAAGCTGAAAATTTGTTTGCGTGTTCTTACTGGTGTAGGGAACAATGTTTAGGGGCTAAAAACCTTGACTAACGGTGCCTTCGGCAGGTAACAGGTAATTTAGGGTGCAGTACATGACCTCTGGCACGTTATAGTATAAAAGCTGAAATTTACACAGAGTCTTCAAATGACCATTCTTAGTCAATATTTAAAATGACAGACCTATCCGAAGGGTCTAACACTCCCCCAGACGCGGTAGAAGGGCAAATGCACTGACAATGAGAGAGCATTGCTCAGGTATATGAATGCATTTAAGAGAGTATTCGTGCAGTTTAAATTTTATAATTAATGAAAATTACATGTGAATATTACTTAAAAATTATCATACAATAATTTTCAAATAACCAGACATATTCGAAGGATTAAACACCCCCTTAGACTGAATAAAGGCCAGCTAGAACTATATATGAGAGAGCATCAGAAAACTGTTAAGTTAAGTGAACTTGATGCGAAGAAAATTATTTATTCAGTACATAGACATTAAATTTAGATTGTTTATTTATTAATATAAGTAAATAAATTAAATTTAGCTTAATATTAATTAGCGGTATAAAGTCAAATGCATCGATAGATCGTAACTTATGTATATGAATAAATGGAAAAAAATATTCGTTTGGAATTAATTAGTAGCGTTTCAAAATAATATATAATATTATTATATTATAAAATATTACTATATAAAATATTATTGTATATTAGCGGTATAAAGTCAAATGCATCGATAGAGCGTTACTTATGTATATGAATAAATGGAAAATAATATTAGTCAGTATTTTGGAATTAATTTGTAGAGTTTTAAAATAATATAAAATATATATAAGTAGATATGTACTATTCAATAATCATGACATAACTAAAAAAATTTAGAATAATTTAATAATATTTAACGAAATATGAATATAATATTTTAATATATTATTGTATTTTATATATTTTCTTGAGAATTATTTTGCAATAATATTCGAACACTTAGGTCTATTTAAATAAGATATATATATGTGTATTTACTACTTAACATTAAGATAATTTAATTTATTTACTTATATTAATAAATAAACAATCTAAATTTAATGTCTATGTACTGAATAAATAATTTTCTTCGCATCAAGTTCACTTAACTTAACAGTTTTCTGATGCTCTCTCATATATAGTTCTAGCTGGCCTTTATTCAGTCTAAGGGGGTGTTTAACCCTTCGAATATGTCTGGTTATTTGAAAATTATTGTATGATAATTTTTAAGTAATATTCACATATAATTTTCATTAATTATAAAATTTAAACTGCACGAGTACTCTCTTAAATGCATTCATATACCTGAGCAATGCTCTCTCATTGTCAGTGCATTTGCCCTTCTATCGCGTCTGGGGGAGTGTTAGACCCTTCGGATAGGTCTGTCATTTTAAATATTGACTAAGAATGGTCATTTGAAGACTCTCTGTAAATTTCAGCTTTTATACTATAACGTGCCAGAGGTCATGTACTGCACCCTAAATTACCTGTTACCTGCCGAAGACACCGTTAGTCAAGGTTTTTAGCCCCTAAACATTGTTCCCTACACCAGTAAGAACACGCAAACAAATTTTCAGCTTTTATACTTTAACGTAGGTCTGGCAGGCGCTGGCTCTTAGTCTATAAGCAGTGATGCTAGGACGTGGGATTTTTCCCACCCATGCGCACTACCTAATCCTCAGTAACGTATATACTTGACTCAAATATGGGGTATCGTTAGACCCTTGTAACAATTGAAATACGGTAGAAATTACAGGAAGAGGACATTTTACTAGATACGTCCATGGAAACAACCGCCGTCGAGCTGTGATGTCAGCATGCGCATGCGCACGATCACTCCCACGTGGGAGAAAATCCCACGTCCTGGCATCACTGATTACAAGTAATAATGCAATCGAAAAACGGCAGCTTTTGCAGCATTATTGACAAGTTTAAACTCATGTAAAAAAATTACACGAATATCGATTGAATTCATATCGGTACAAAATTCAAAACAATTAACAAAAGGGAAAATATTTGAGAAAATCTTCGCTGAAATGTGACTCTGGCAATGGACAATACGACTATAAACATGGTTATGCTAAAAGCAAAAGCATAATGAGAACAGGGGGACAAACGTTCACATATAAAGAAAATCCGACATTTCATATGCACCAACCTAATATGTAAACTTTATTTTTAGAAAACTATAAAAATAACACAACATGAATTTAAAAGATGACATATTGTTTATATGTTATCAACCGTTAGATGGTCTGAAATATCAATATTTATAACTTTTTCTAGACAACCAACGGCATCCTCAACAACTGTGTTCAAAGGTGTATCTGTACTTTTTAAATCCTTTGGTATAGCAATCTTTGATATTTCATGTTTTGCCTGTAAAGTCTGAAAAATTTAATGGTTCAATATATGTGACATAATTTGTATCCAAAACAAATGAAAACATTTTTAAACCTGTTTTAAAGTACAGAAGTTTGAATACATATCCTTAATACATGCATCCATGTTATCAGTGCAGTCATGTGAAGCACTTGTGGCATTTGAGTTCGATTTTGTCCATAATACACTTGTAGAAAACATTTCTATGAATTTCTTCATTTCTATATCAAAGGATTCGTTAACATCATCTTCATTTACTGCTCTGTTCTATAAAATATTATAGAAATTGTTAGATTGAAAGTAAATTTAAATTAAAAGGACCACAACAAAAAGATACCTCCGTAAAACTTTCTTTTAAACTTTTCTGATTAGTATCGTCCTTACAAACTGCATCAGTTTTGCTCTGTTTAATAATGTTCTTAATATCTTCAAAATATAGTAACGCATCTTCGTATTTTAATTTCGGTTGGACGTTGAACGATGACAAAAGTACATTTGCATCTTCACTAAGATAGCCCTAAGGTTTTACAGAATAGTGATTACATATAACAACATATTTATGCCTATTATTTGAAGATAAAACTTTTTAAAGTATACTTGTAATATATTATTGATGGATTCTTGTGTATCTTGTGTAATAATTAGGGACTCACTGTACATAGTTCTTATAAAATGTAGTAGTAGATTCAAAAATTCTAATTCATCGTTTAATGAACAATTACCCTGTAATAAATAATAGTTTTGTTACAATATGAGAGAAGAGAAACAAAACACAACAAATTACAAACCAATAATGTATCCTTTTTGGCACAAATACCGATTTCGTAATAATATTGAAATAGTTTATCTAAAAAAAAAAAATGAAATATCTTATTTCATGATAGTGCATACATAGTTAAAATTTAATTATTTTATAGCATTCTTAAATAAGGCGAAACCTTCTAAAGCTGTGTCCTGTAGATTTCTTAATGCAGTAGCTACGTCAGACGACTTTTCCGAAAGAAGCCAAGAGAGCAAAGAAATCCGATTTTTCCCTGAGAGAATCGTGAATTGCACATTTTTAGGTTGTGCCATTGTAATTCCAGGATATCGAATTTGTACTAAAGAATCGTAAATGTTACACCTGATTTCTTCAATATCAACCGCTCTTTTGTCCATTATCAATATCCCTCTAAAACAGTCTTCACATTTGTAATTCTTATAAATTTCAATTCTTTTCTATGAATATCGACAACAAATATCTCTAAAGTTAGATAGTATAGAAGTGTACAAAGTTATTTTCAATAGGAGTAAATTAACAGCAATTGCTATGGATATTAGTTTTTCCAGGAATTGAAAGTAAACAATATCACGCACTGAATGTAATCGTAATCGTAAATGTAACTGAATTGTCAAACGTTGTGGTTTAAATAGTTTTAAACGTTTTAAACCGTTCAAATAAGATTAAAGTTTTTATAGTTTGTGGCTTTAAGGAAGCAAAGTGTAAATTTTCAAACCTTTCAAACCTGAAGAGATTTCGACCAATTTCGACATCATTGTGTTGTCTGGTGGACTACAGTGGTGCCACCATTCAAATATTGTACACGTAATTTTATTTTCTTTAAGTTAGTTGCTAACGCGATCTTCTCCTTCTGCACCCATCGATAATCCATGTCAGCGCTTGCAGCGCGTGATTCAAAGGGCCAACGGCTTTCTTCGTAATTTTCAAAAAGGCCAAGTAAGGAAGAAACGATGGGACAGTGAGAGAAGACGTATATAAATAGGATACGCACCGACCGCAGAGACTCTTAGGGCTGTCTTGGACTCACTACTCGTACTCTTAGTGAAGTCATGGACTTAGTTAGCTTTAGTTTAGTCATAGTCCAGTTCTTTTAGTCAAGTAGTGAAGAAACAAAGTGTAACTCTTCAATCGATTCAACTACGTTCTCGACGATATTACCAAGGAGTTCTAAGTGTCAATCCAGTTTCTAAATCCATACTCTTAGGAGTCAATTCAATTCCAATTCAAGCTCAAACTCCAATCTTATTCAGACTCTTAGGAGGTCTATTCAAAGTCGATCGTCTTTTGTATCTACATTTATATCGTAGTATTGTAACCACTAGTTTAACCACTTTTATTCGTTTGTAACAATATATTTTATATTTGATTATTTAAACTTCGTATACTTTAGTCAGGAAACTACCTTCTTCGATCTTCCTATTTTTACCTAATTTCTACTCCCATATTAATCTTCTATTCAAATCCGCGGCGTATGGTAATCCTCCCGAGCAAAATCTAAGTCAATCCGCCTTTCCTAGTTCCACTGTGAGAGGACGAATCGCTCGTGGAACTTTCCCAATCTCTTGTGAGTGGACGAACCGCTTAGAGATCATCCCTTCATAGCAGAACTTAGACTCGCTCATTGGATTTTTACGCATTCCTTAAGTCATTTTAGATGACAAAAACCAGACGCTCAGGCCCTACAATTCCCATTTCCCTTCCAAACCTCTTCGTCTCCTCTCTGAAAGAAACACAGAGATTTCTACTGCGAGCTGGAAACATTCAACGGCCAAAGAGCGTTACATCAGGCTGTTTCATCACCGGTATCAATTCAGCACCTAAGACTCGGCAACCCGGTCTACGTCGGTCAGGCAGGACCTCTACACTTCGAGATCTTTTCTCCGTTCCTCAAGGGAGCTGCAGGAGAGAGAGAGAGAGAGAGAGAGAGAATGCCAGCATAAATCCCTGTAATACGGTTTTGAAACGACATCTCTATTTCGAGTTTACTAGACTAGTGATTTCAATTCTCTACTCGTTCACCTTCATCCAGAGGGTGTCAACTCCCATATATAAAATTTGGTCCGCAGATGTGCTGCCGCCTAGGGCGGAACCCGTACATTAGAACTACTTTTTATATATATAGCACAGTATGCTATATATACCGTATATATAGTACTATCGCTTCCTGACTTAAAAGTACTATTAACAGGTTGAATGCCACCGATATTTCCCTTATTTCGTCATTTCTACTGAAGTGAAACTTTTTTTATGAAAATCACATATTCATAAAACAGAAATTTTAAGGACACTGATTGATCGGTGTTCAGCAGATCTTCATCTTCTTAACGCCAACATTTAAATATTCAATATGTTAGAAAATTCATAGATATTGCAATTTAAACGTAACAAAAAATTTCATTCAATTCAATAGCGCCGGTCACCAGTGACCCCCATAGCACTCAACCTGTTAAAGAGGTATACTAAAGTTTGCTCCATTATTGTAAAATTGTGAAATTTATTTATTTTTTAATTTTACAGTTCATATAATTGTTTATTTCACACTTTTACAATAGTGAAGCAAACTTCAGTATACTTGTTGTTTTAAAGAAAAATATCAATATTTAATTTATCTTTAGAAATTTATTTAAAAGTCGTACATACAAAGTTTTACACATTTACATAAAACTATTTATTTGAAAACTGTAATAGTAATATTGTATACTAACCCTCCTTTCTCAAAAGGGCTTGGGACCGTCTATAGCGGAGTTACCGGACGGACTGAACCTAGAATATTTTCAATCTAACTTTTTATTCCAGGATTTCGTATAGTATTTCTGTTCGCTCAACAACGTTAGGGTGTACAAATTGTACTCACCTTTTCCTGCTTTTCCAACCCTCGAATTTTTCCAAAACTTTCTCTTTTTAGACAACAAAGTCGTGCCCTCATGACGTCTCACGTATTGCTTCAAAAGAGACTGTGTTGGTTTCTCATTGATTTAAAAGCTGTACGTGTTAGTTTTTGTATGTGGCGCCAACTAGAGCGGAACCCGGCAAATCGAACTATATGCATACCAAGTTTTCCCATAAGAGTTGACCCCCCCTGCCTTCGTCGATGGGACGTCACTGGACGTTAGCCTTCAAATTCTAGAATCCACTAGAATCATAAACTACAGGACTTTTAGAAGATTTCTGTGAATAATATAAAATATCTGTTCGTCTTTCGTTATTTAAATATCGTTTAACTTATGATAGAATTATAAATAATATTTTCAAGAATAAGAGTTAAATATTGTATGTTTGTAAAAGGGTAGAGTAATAACGTTTCAAAGATAGAAAACAAGAAAGATCAAATTATCCATGCGAAACCGTATTATGTTATGTAAAATGTGGAGAAATATTGAATTAAGTATAACGCTATATTTAAGTTAACGTGTGTGTGAAATTGATATGTTAAAATTTGAAATTAAAGATATTAACATCAAAACAAAGTTATATAAATAACTAAACAATTCAACCACATAACCTTTATTAAATAGTGCACTACCGTTTTAGAAAATTTAGTACAAAAATGTATAAATTATTACGGCAGTCAATAATCCGTGAAAAACTTAGAACACCGCGACCTACATGTATTTCTGTACAGAAATGTCTAACACAAATCCAAAAAAAAGAGGATAACCCTCCGGTCTCAAACATTAAAAAGTATCCGTTCAATAAATTCATGGATTACATTAAACGTTATGAACGCATACTCGAAAAAAACTTTCCACGATCAATGAAAGTATACCGTGTGTTTAGTGTCGGTACTAAAAATTATTTTTTAGATGCAAAGAGGTATATCAAAATAGCAATAAAATTAAATGCTCATGGTAATGAAAGTTTGAGTAACGAGGAGTTGCAATTATATTATACAATGCCCAAAGACACAAGGAAATTGCTACCTGTTTTATTACTCACAGCTATACCTTTTGCAAATTATGTAATTTTACCATTAGCTTATTATTATCCAAAGCAAATGTTAACTTCTCATTATTGGTTGCCTGAACAAAGGGTAGAATTTGCATTAATAGAATTGAAGACACGACTGAAACATAATAGACCATTGTTTAGATGTATTCAGGCAGAATTGAATAATATCAAAGACAAAGCATTAAGACTGAAGTGGAAGGAAGTTTTAGCATGCATTGGTAGTGGTACACAACCATCTCCAAAAGATATTATTGCTTGTTCATCATTATTTATAGATGGGCCATACTCCATGAGATTTCTTAAATCAAAACATAAAGTATGTAAATATCTGAATTATAAATTACTTTAACCCTTTGACTGCCATGGGAACATTTATGCAACCTCTGAAAGTTAATGATGTAGACTATGGATACAAATATGCACCCTGCAAGAGCTATTGATGTAGACCGTGGAACAAATATGTGCATGGCAAAGACTTTGGTTGTTTACTATAGTCTGGTCTGCATGTTCGGCAACTGTTGCTATCGTATATTCATACTGTGCTAAGAACTATTCATTTCTCAGCAATCACAATCTATAATCTGTAGGCTGCATACCGCTCACGTAAAGCGCTTCAACTTACAACAGTCCATGGTCAAAGGGTTAAAAGCTATTAGGAGACTACTAATTATCAATCTTTCCAATTGAATTTTAGAGAGCATTACTTGCTATACATGGTATTCCCTTTTGGAGACCTTTAAGGGGAGTAAAATTGGTAAATAGAGGAATGATGATAAAACAGATGGATCAAGCTATTCAAAGGGATGGTGGAGTGTCACAAATGACAAGTGATGCCATACGATGGGTATGCAGTTGAATACAAACTAGCTATATTCTGTTTCAATCAATTTTTGAGTATATGTACAAATCTATTCTTCTACTAATCATTGCATTTATTTTTTATTCAAAACTATCTCAGGCACTGCTAATCAGAGGTGTAAATTCAACAGAAATGACATCGGAGAGCATGAAAGATTGGTTAAAACAATGGTTAACAGTATCAGAAACGGTTGATGAAGATAGTATATGTTTGTTATTACACTGTCCAATATTGTTGGCATACAATCATCCTTCCAACTGGCTCCTTATATATAATTAAAATGGTTTGACCTACTCAAAACACTTATTTCAATTATTCTTATTGTCAGAATGCTGTAAGATATGACATAGTCTGCAACACAATAATTTATTTGTTGATTTTGCTTTATGTTAAAAACCTTAAGTACAATTTAACGCGTAATATCTCATAATCAGTATTTGTTTGTGATGTGAATCAAAGTTACAAGATATTTAATAGCTATATAATTGAAAAATATTAAAGTAGTATGAAGGCTCCCCTTCCCCCTCAGCCATCTCATTTCCGCTGTCATAGGTATTATCAAAGAAATGAGACATAGATAAATGGATTTTTCTTTAATATATTTAATTATTTTACATAATTCTTATTCTGTGATAATGCTATATTAAAATAACAAAATAAGGATAAATGTATAAAATGAATATAGATATATACTTGGGCGAAATATTTTTTTACCAAATATACATCTTTTAATTATATAAATATCTTGTACATACAGCTTACAAAATATAATTCTTGTATTTTGTACATTTAGATATCACGTAATACAATGAAATGTATAAATCTTTTTGGGACAAAGAGAAGGAGAAAAACATACAGTTTCGATTACTAGTCAAAGCATAATGTAGAATATATGCGGAAATAAATAAAAGCTAAATAATTCGCATTGATAGACATACAATGAATTGTAAATGATCATTATGAAATTTACTTACGGAAGTTGTAACATGTACACTGTCATGGTATAGTTAAGAAAAGCTGCTTACATTTTTAAATGACCACTGTCACAATTTAAATGTTCTTACATGTTAAATGTAATATAAAAAAAACGAACCAAAAAACATATGTTTGTAAACTCAAATTAAGCACTGCACTTTATATAATTCTGGTCAGACAATATAGAATTATAACTGTTAGGTATTGGGAAAATTTAATAAAGGTACGTCCTAGTCAAATTAACTACAAATAGAAATATAGCAACACGTAGATACATGTAAAAATATTACAAATTCTGTTATCATGATTTAATCGAAATGTTATGTCGTCGACTCAATAGTAGCACGCTATTGCTCTTCTACAATTATTTTAATTATTTCACCTATTCACATCAATTTAGTACTTAATGTAATAGAAAATAAAATGAAATAAAAATTGTAAGAAAATTTGACTATATAACTTTACACAAGATATAGTATTAACACTTTAATTATTCGTATTAAGAATATCACAGTTAGTGTAATGTATTTGAAACGAAATTGCTATTTTTACCGAAAAAGTGTTCACGGAACGAAATGCTAAATGTAAAGTGCAGCTAATGAAAGGGCTTTAAAGAATTTTTCATTGTTTAAATATAATCAGAATAATAATAATACAATAATAAGAAACAATAACAGTATATAAAGAAATATAAATCAAATCTGTCTTTCCAGCAAAAATTAACGTACTTGGAAGCGCATGTTTCTAAGTAAATATAAAAAGAAGGCTTCTAACAAAATGTCTCTTCCTAAATTAATCAATAGGAATATAAGCAGGTAGAGCACCAATGGGGGGTCGTTGCGGTACGTTGTTCTCAAAGGCAACTTGCGGTTCAGCGTTTCTTTTAGTTGTTTTTAAGGGACAAGTATCATTGACTTCACAAGACGATTCAGAAGAAATAATTTCGTTACACTGAGCTACAGTTTCTATGTGTTTCATTATTTGTATTTTTCTCATAATACTTTCTTTCTTTTTTTCAAAATCTTCGTTCAGTGTATCAGTTTGTTCGTAATATCTAACTCTGTTATCATGATTAGTACCAGATGAATTTGTGGCAAGTGCAGTTTGCTCAATAGGAACGTCATGTTTTCTGTTTAGGTACTTGTCAGTTTGTTTCAAAGCAGTCGACTGTAATTTATGAGGATAAGGACAATACTTACCTTTACTGCATCTTCCTGCTTTAGTAAATTCAGGGCAGAGATTTTCATGGCGCCGTTTACACTGTGCAAGAAAAAAGTGCAATTCTAAGAAGTTAAATTCTTTAAATACCTTGATCTCTTATATCTATTACTAAAGTAATGTACACCTATATCTCGCTATACGATCGTTATCTACACGGCATTTGCTATAACGACTTTTTTTAATTACGGCACTTCCCCGACTTATGGTCCACAATGTTTCGTTATACGGTGAAAAATATGCTGTATTGTTAGCAATCTTTTGTTTAATTTCAGAATATAATTCTTTATAAACTAAAAGCTATATTACTTTATAAAAAATTAGAACATATCTAATTGAATTTGTATGGGTTTCTATGAAAATGATTGATCCATTATACGACTTTTCCCTTTATGACCAACTTTTTCGGTACGTATCTAGGTCGTAAGCGAGGTATGTGTGTACTTCTACCGAGGTTACACTTTATGCAAAAATATGTTTACAAATAGTACATAAACAATACAGTGTATGCTGTTATTACCTCGTGTCCTTTGGCACAATATCCTTTTAAAAATTCAATGCAAATTGGAGTGTTAGAAGAAACCTTAATATGACGATAAGGACAAGCATCGCGCATACAACAACCATCCAAAAAGTACTTGCAAGTGGGCATCTTTTCAGGACCAACATCATGGGACAATGGACACTTGTCCAACAAACAGTTGCCTTGAAGAAATCTAAACATATTCCATGATGTAATAATTTTTCATTTTATGTCATTGTTTAAGAAAAAATAAGCCATAATTTTCAATACGGTATGAAATTACTAGAGAAACAAAAAAAATTATAGAGTAATGGTATACTTTTTGCATAATGAAATTTGCTTTTTGTCATGAAGTTTAGAGCATGTTCCTTTTTCGTGATTTGCACAAAACCCAAATCGTTGAAATATTAAACATGGTTGATTATTCTTCCGCATTTTGTTACGTAAAATTTGGATACTTCTTTGTTTAACTTTATTACTGGAATACAAATTAGTGTATTGTACATATTTGAAGTTTTGTCATGAACAATGGATAAATTAGTGACTTGTTCCTTACCTAATGTTATTTTTGTAATTCACTTTTTGCGAAACATTGGACAAAGATTTTATATGACTGCTTTCATTTCTCATGGCAGTGTCAGTATTCAGTTCCATTTCTTTTGTACATTTTATCCGGCATAATTTCTTTCCGTTGGTAGCAATAACAAATTTGTCAATTTTTGCATTTGTTGCTCGTTTTTCTGAAATTATTGTATATGAAAAGTAAGCAACAAATGTATTAAATTTACTGTAAAGGTTTACTTACTTTTTAATCCATAGCTTCTACGCACTAATTGATTTTTAGAAGACTTGTAAACAATCCCTCCAATGGTAATGAGTTCTGTCATGTTGTTCCTACAATGTCAGTTTTATATCAGTGCCACACCATTTGCATTTACACTCAAAGCATTAAAGAATTACATACATGATCTTCTTTGAGCTAGATGGAGCACGCTTTTTAGTTCTTGCATTTTCTAGTATAGTTCTATCAATTCTGTATTTATTTACTTTAGGTTTAACAGCTGGTAATTTCACAAGACTATAGTTTTGAATAGCAGATTGTTGCACCATATTTGTAAGTTTAGTTTTAATAATTTTTGAAGTATTAATTTTACTTTTATTAAATGGTAATGTCAAGGGTTTCTTTATTTTATGTAGACCTATTTGAGAGGTATTTAATAGTCCTTTGGTTCCTCTTCTTACCCTAATAAGTTTCCTCCGAGACAAAATTACAACGTTGGAATTATTACTTTTTTTCTGATTAACTTTTGGAGAATTTGTACTTTTAACAAATTTTAACCTTGAACAAACAGAATCTGCAGATCCCTGTATTGTTGTTTGTTTGTTGTCTGCTGATTTAGATTCTGTCATGGAAGACAACCTTTTCATTAATTTTGGATTAACATACACAGATCTCTTTATATCTGTTTGCGTTATATTGTACTTAGCATTTGTTGCTGGTGTTACATGCTTTACTTCTACATCTTTATTTGAACTAGCAGCGTCTATCATTTTTGGATTAACATGTACCAATGGTTTTAGACGCACTTTTGGATTAATATGTATTATAGGATTGTGTGGCTTGAAATTTGGATTAATGTGAACATTTGTATTTTTTTGGCATTTTGTGGGTTCAGATCTATAAGAATCTGCAATCGAAGTTGACACAGATGAAGGTAGTCTAAGGATTAAGTTCGCACGTTTATCAGATTTTCCAAGGCTTAATTCTTGACTTTCACAAGCCTTCATATTATGTACTAATCTTCCAGGATGTTTCTGCTGATGAAGTTCTATCAAACCTGAAATTTTATTAAAAAATGCTCCAATATAGCAATTGCCAATCTTTATTGATATACTATTTTAAACCAATGCAGTTAAAGTATACAACGCTTTTGTATCATAAGTCATTCTAAGTAGCATGAAAATTACTATTTATATTTCATAATGGATTACGTAATAACATAAAATAAATATTGCAGACATAAGTAGCACAATTGTACTTAAAAAAATACTAATAATTATTAAGAAAATTTGTTAAGTTAACACCAAGAAAATGATAGACTTACGTGTTAGGTAATTAATTTCTTTCATTAAATTTTCATTCATATTTAGCAATAAAGAAATACTTTCTTATACAATATTACGTTAGAATAACTTAACAAAGAAGTACGTCAAATCTATATCCCGTATGTGGTGGTATGTGGTACTTGGTGGTACTTGCGGACCATTGCGGACACGATTTAGTCCAGCCAAAGAATGGAGAGGTCGCTACTATTGCGAGATTATAGCACCTCTACTGGCGGTTTTCCAAGTACAGTTTGTACCACCTGATCTAGTTTTGTCCAGTTTTGTCAAATTGATGCATTGTTGGTGTTATGCTACCGCCAGCTACCGCGTGAACCGTATGAACTTGTACGCAGCAGGAAACGACATTATCGACATTGTAACTGGTAGATGTGCGTGGGTAACCGAAGGCCACAAAGCCAAATGAGAAGAAAAATCAATATTATATCATGGGCATTTGATTCCACTTGATTTCCTTTATTTACTTTACATTGCTATGGGAATTGCACCGCCTCGGTACGAAACGCTCGTCTATCATACCGCGAAACACTAATAGGATTGCGAGATCGAATGGAAAGGAGCCTCTGATTCGTAGGAAGGAGCGATTGTAAAATTTGTATGAGTTTTGAATTGTTTAACAAACTTAGCAACGAGACTCTCTCTTGCGCAAGATCTCAAAGCGATTAGACGTATAACGTTATACAAAGCTATTATAATTATTTTCTGTTCCTAATTATTAAATATTGTTCCAAGTTGTTGTTTGTTCAGTTATTATAATTAAAGTAATTAAAGTTATTGTTCAATTTAGTTAATATATATATATATTCAAATTTCCTAAAAGTACATTGTAAAGTATTAATTTAAAACTCCTTCATCTCTTGTGGAGAGTCACCCCTCTTCCACTGGATGCAACCCACCCCTGGTGGAAATATATCTACAACGAACTACAATTCTCTACAACATATTGCTACAACTGGCTACGCTACAACATTGAACAATTTTCTACAACTTGACCCTATCTTCACTGTGTTTAATTTCTACAAATTTCTACAACAAAGTACGCGGATTGGGACAGTATTTTAGAATTTCGTGAATAGTTGTAGAATGTTGTAGTATTCTATAAGATACTACACAAACAACGCGCTGGACTAGCTTTTGAAAGATATTTCCAAAAATTTGTACAGGGTGTTTCAAAAATATTTGTCATGGCTTTCAGGGGTTGTTCTACACCTCTGGATCGATGGAGATTTGCGAAAAAAACCTGCCGCAAAATTCGGGAAAGGGTAGCAAATTTTTTTTATTGGCTCATCGTATTCGTCTTGTTACATAGGCAAAATGTCTGAGAGGAACCATGGGTCAGAAATGAACCGTTCTCTCGCAAATTAACTTTTAATTGGGCCTTCCGATTAAAATTTCGCCCGTATGGCAGCCTTCGAGTCACCGACCTTTCGAAAGGAAACACATGAGATATGTACATAAGGCATAAAAACTTGTAGAATGTTGTAGAATTTTGTAGTATTCTATAAGATACTACAACAAACTACGCGCTAGACTTTTGAAGGCTATTTTCTAAATTTTTAGATAGGACATTAAAAGTTGTAGAATTTTGTAGTATTGTATAAAATACTACACAAACTACGCGAGTCGTGTTTTAATAGAGATCATTCTTTCAAGTTCCATTTGTCTTAGAGTAGCAAGTTGTAATTTGTTGTAAAAATTTGTAGTGCTCTACAACTTACTACAATTTATTACGTAAGAGAATCGAGTAAGTTGTAGTGAGACGTTGAATGTCGTAGAATATTGTAGTTACGAGCTACAATTTTCTACAACCACGCAAAATGTTGTAGAAAATTGTAATTTGTTGTAGAGTCGCATAAAAAGTTGTAGATATATTTCCACCAGGGACACCATTAATCAAAAATCCCTGATCGGCCACGCAACAATGACCTCTGTGAAGTTAGCCCCTGCATTAATTCTTACGCAATTTTTATCATTTCTAATGTATTGAGAATCGTTTGAGAGAGTTTGAGAGAACAACAAAAACGTTTGAGAGTTAATTGTTTTTTCGAAAAATTCAATTGAAAATTTTGTGTGACGTTGGGCCCCACTTTTTCTAAATTTGTAAAAACAAAACGTACAACGTCTTTTTTTTTCAATCGACTTAAAATCGTTTGAGAGAGTTTGAGAGTACCAAAAAACCGTTTGAGAATTGATAATTTTTTAGAAAAAATTCAATTGACAATGTTGCCTGATCTTGCCTGAAGTTGGCTCCCATTTCGCCATAGACTAGTAAAAACGAAGTGTACGGTTTCCCGTTTTTTTTTAAATCGACTTAAGGGGGTCGATTGACTACTACTCAATTTTTAGGGAATAAAAACTAAATAACTTTTTTAAATCGTATATTATGATGCTTTCTGATAGCAATAAATTTTTATTTTCAATTTAATAATAAATTATGCAATTTTAATATTTTATGTCATGCTTTAGAATTATAAAGTCATTTAATTGACTTTAGTTGCAAAGAACTGAAAAAACGTTTGGCAACGTCGCGTATTGTCGATTAATAAGATCTCATTCGAGTGATGTCCCATAACCTATAATTCTCTATGATGCATACGGAACATCAGACTGCGACGTTGTCAATTCTCCACTCAGTCAACATGGCGGCAAAATGGCGGTATAGATGGGACATGAATTCCCCGTTTTTCGACTTTTCTTTTCCAAATTATTTAAAAAATACATCGATAAGAAATGTTTTTTCTTCGATAAAATAAAAATATAATTATTAGTTTATGAATAAAATTCTTTTTCAACTCAATATCTAAATTGGAAATACTTTAAATATTGCAATTCAATTTGCATTATGACTATACACCATATACCGTCGTGTATTACCGTCGATGTTTAAAGCCTAATATCTTTTTTAATAATGCGATAAGATGGTCTGAATTTTTTTCAGAATTATTCTACATGATTTCAGGAATAATATATTTCAAATTCAAGGTTTTATCTAATACTTGAGTTTTCAACCGACCCCCTTAAAATCGTTTGAGAGGGTTTGAGAGTACAAGAAAAACGTTTGAGAGAGTGTGACAAATAAAATGTCAAAGTGGTAAGATTCTATATGTACTATACCTAACTCATACGATGTTGAATTTAGTAAATTAAACAACACAATAAACAGCTTAGGGTTTATTATAAAATTAACATGATTATTGCTCTAGGACTTACATTAATATATTAACTAACCATTTATGTTAATGTTTGTCCAGGCGTTCGCGAACGATTTACCATATTTTTTCATAACGCAACTCGATTGTAACTACATGTTATAGCCATGTCGGTTTACAGGGGGTGACGGATTAGACAGGGGCCAGATTACCAGGGGTCGACTGTATGACTATTACAGTTTTTAAGTAAATACTTTTATGTAAATGTGTAAAACTTTGTATGTACGACTTTTAAATAAATTTCTAAAGATAAATTAAACATTGATATTTTTCTTTAAAGCAACAAAAGTATACTGAAGTTTGCTTCACTATTGTAAAAGTGTGAAATAAACAATTATATGAACCATAAAATTAAAAATTAAATAAATTTCACAATTTTACAATAATGGAGCAAACTTTAGTATACCTCTTTAATAGTACTTTTAAATCAGTAAGCGATAGTACTATATATACGGTATATATAGCATACTGTGCTATATATATAAAAAGTAGTTCTAATATACGGGTTCCGCCCTAGGCGGTAGCACATCTGCGGACCAAATTCTATATATGGGAGTTGACACCCTCTGGTTATATGAAATTCAGTGAGATATTGTTTATTTAAAATAGCATAATAAAACAGTAAGATAAAATCACGAAGTACAAATTATGGCTGAAGAATGTGCGATAACAAAACTTCCTCATCATATACAACAAAAGTTGTGTCATACTCGACCGCTTTATAGACAAGGAAAAAGGTTAACGTCCGTGAAGGTAGCATCATGGACATGTATCCTATTCTCTAGCTGTCAATAAATAATAACTATAAATTTTGTACCCTTGTCATATTTTGTATGGGAATCTGTGTGTAATTGAGAAGCGTTGAGACACAATGTTATTGATATTTAATTCTTGTATACTACATTTCATTGCACAACTATTTCCTCATTATGGAAGATACTATAGAAAACTTTAAGTAACTTTAAGTAAAAATATGTATTAAACAGATCTATAGCAGACTTTTCCGTTACAGAACCATGTAATGTGTACTATATGTTTATTTATATCTCTAAGTATTATTGAGTAATTCAAATACTTGTTTTATATACAAATTTTGCATTACATCTTTTCAAATATTTCCTTGACACGTTAGCTCTATGTAACAGGTTTATACAGTTAACAATGAATCACAGCATCTGATGATATGTGGAGTACCAAAACTTCAATTAAATGAAGAAGTTAAGAAACTTGTGTATCCATATGGAGATGTAAAAACAATTCACATTGTTTCTGAATATCCCAAAGAAGAATTTACAGAAGCATACCATGTACAGTATGCTCGTATACAAAGTGCAAGGTTTTATATTTATATATTGAAATGAAATTTATATTCAGTTTAAGCTTTCATATGTTCTGATATATTTTATTACATTATTGAAGAATTATTGGTTGCACTTATAACTAATATGTCTTATATAGAATTGCGAAGCGTTTCATTGATGGCAAAAACTTTTATGGAGGTTTACTACATGTATTTTATGTTCCTGAATTGGAGTCCATAGCAGAAACTAGAGCTAAACTTGTTCAACGTCATCGAGAGGTGGCCATGCGAATAAAGAAAAATCAGCAAGATATGATAAATCCAAATCTTCAAACATTCGTTCCTAAGTATGAAAGAAAAAACAATTATTAAATGATATATAAGTTATATCATAAATATATGTTAATATTGAATATCTGATGTTATTAGTCATTTGAAGAGCAAAATTATGATTGATAGTAATAGATAAGAATTACTACAATATTATGAATAACTTTAACTATTTTATTGTAGAGAACAGTACCATAGGAAAAAGAAATCACCAGCTTTACCAATCAGCGAAGAACACCTTGCTCAAAGATATCCTGGAGAAACGTTATCTTCCATTTGTATAGGAATACCACAAAACATAAATCCATGTCCTGTGCTTAAACCTAGTTTGCCCTCAACATCACACAGTAGTCAAAATAATAATTCAATTATCTCAACAATATTACAAATGCCATATCATCCATCAGAAGCAATTATAAACACACCTTCATTATACAAATCCATAACTAAATCACAATCTGATAATGATAACTATAAAAAGAAAAACTATAAAGGGCAACTTATTAGTAACAAAACAAAAGTACGAATTGTACGTCCTCAGATTGTTGACACAAGTACTATAGTAAAATGGGATACCACCTCAGAGAAGAACATATTTAATAATCCAAAGAAAGTAGAAAACAAAATATCTATTAAATTAAAGTCACAGACTAGTGACGAGAAAAAGAGAATTGTAATAAAAAATTCCAGGTATGTTATTTGTTGTATGCTGCAATTAATGTTTTCATATTAAAATTTACGAAAGTTTATATCATTTTGTAGGGTTACAAAATTAATAAAACCGAGTCAGGATCTTCAGCTTTCAATTCAATCTGCAAAGTCTCAAATACGGTTAGCTATGGAAACCCATGACTCAAAGAGTTTTCCATCTTAATGTTATGCATCTAAGGAAAAAAATTAATTTATTTTATATTAAATAATTATTCCATTTATTATATTTGAACATTTAATTTTACATTTATATAATTTACAATTTTCAAGTTAATTCTTAAGTTATAGATTATTCAGTCTAAACTTTTCTATAAATTTATGAATTATATCTTAAATATTAAAATGAATAAGTTGATTATTCGGAATTAATAAAACTTAAATGATAACTGATGAATCTGGATCCCATTGTATATTATTCAATTTAGACTTTACATTATATTTTTTGTGTGGAGGTGTATTTTCTTGCAACCTTCTGGGTGTTACACCTTTTCTAAACAATTGTTGCGGTGATTTTGCAGACAATCTTTGCGTTTGACCACCATTATTTGAACGATTTCCAAGAGGGGTTCGCGCCTGAAAAAAGTCATCATATAGAAATTTAGTTTTTTAGAAAATGATTATTAGAACGTACCTTTGAAGATTCGTTCCTATTTGTGTCATCAGAATGAATTTTCTTTTCATCAATCAAAGATTTAACATTAGATTTAAAAGCCTTTTTCTTTTTGCCGGTAACATCTGGTTGTGCTTGACAATCGATACCGTTTTTTGCCAATTTTAATGATAGTGTATCTTTTATAATATTGTCATTGTCAAACGTTATTATGACCTGTTCTTTTGGAAGTGAAACCATTTTATCTGCCACAAGTTCTGTATTATCTGTTTCAGGAAGTTCAGACTCTATTGCCTCTTCTGAGGATAATGAGTCTTGCCATACTTTAATTTTATCATTAATGTTTGACTGTCTGCTTTTTGTGACTTTCATTGTCCGCATATTATTGCAATTTATGCAACTGTTACAATTATTGCAATTATTTTGTGTTGTGGTTGCATTAGCTTCAGGCTTAATGTCAAGTCTTTTCTCTCCTAATGTAACGAATTCTTGGTCAATGGAAGGAGACTTTACATACACTTCCTTATTTACATTCTCACAATCTAATTTTAAATTTTCAATACACATAGTTTCTTCACTATTAGAGCATGACAAAACATGAATTTCTGGAATACCAAATTCTGATGATGTTTCACAATATGAAAATGCTGGAAAGCAATGTGGAAGGCAATCTGTTGTATAACTTCCACGTCTGATCAAAGTTTCTTGACTCCTTGCTTTTAAACGTTTAATAGATCTTGGTGTTAATATTGGAGTTCTACTAAAATCTGCAGCTGGAGATCTAGGGTCCAAACCTAAAATTTCATAACGTGCTTTCTCCAGTGATGTTAATACTTTTTTGCCTTTTACTGATTCCGTTGTTGGTGTTACAGGAATGTTTTCATTTCCCTAAAAAACAATATTAGATAAGTTACTTTTATTTGCTATTCGTATATTCAATGGATATGCATACAAATTTTAATATCTGACCACAATTCATGAGAAGCTGAAAGCAAAAACTAATGACTACTATTTAAAATAAAATCTATATGACAATAAATATTTTCACAATTCAAATAATTTACCAAATCTGAAGTTTTTGATGCTAGAGCTTTATTTAATTTTGGGCTAAATCGTTTCTTTGGTGTTAATGGTGTTACTTTATCAATATCGGTCTCTAAATATGGTTTTGTGTACAAATGCCTCGGGATAGCAGTAATCACCCTTTTATGTAATCCAACTGGTGTGCAGTTGACCTATTAAAATTGTTCCATTAAAGAATAACATTATAATTTTATATTTATATACATTCAACTACTACTTTCTATATGACAATGATGCAACCAGTTTATTATTAATTACAGCAATAATAGTAACTAATGTTGAAAGTGTGAAACATTGAAAAAAAATTAAAAAATTGTTTTACCTCGATCGGAGTTCTTTTTATCCCAGTCGTTACCGATCGCGGATCTATTGTTATATTTTTTTGAGACAATGGTGGAGTATACATGCCTCCCTTTTCAACCACGGTCCTTTGCGTACTAGACTCCATTTGTGGAATTTCTTTTTCGTTTTCTTCATTACGGAAAACGAATTTATTTACGTAATTTCCCATTGCTGTTTAACGCACTTTAAAAAAATATAAGAATTCAAATAATTCATAGATAGAATAGAGTAGTGTATCTTAATACCAAAGAAAATATCTGAATACACTTGCATGTCAACATGTATCAGCCGCAGTGTTTATTCGTACTAGATCATTTCTGAAGTGATTTTGATGATTTTGTTAAAATTGCGAAGAGTTTACTTGTAATTATTTGTTGTGATAGAAAGAAAAATGGCTATGTAGTATTCAAAAAGGAGCACAAAAATCACACCGTAAGCAAACTGACCGAAATCAACTGGAACCAACTAGAACTGACTGGAACTGACTATTCCTGACAATGTACTTTAAAAGGTTTGAACGGTTTAAAAGCCTTTGAAAATCAAACCGACAAAACAGCAAAGTGTTACCAACATATAGTACCAAAAAGGACTCCTATTAAGGAGGAGCCACAATAAGCACCAGGGTAGGCAAGCTGCCGTGTATGAAAAAGGTCCGCAAACAGCGCCGCTTTTAGCTGAGCGGCGAACTAAAGGCATCAATTTATGTATAGCATACCTATCTATATCAATGTATATACAGTGGTTATATTCTAAAGTTGGCCTTGTTTTCTTTACAATTTTATTTTTAAATTAAAATAACAACGTTATGTTTCAATTAACTATTTTTTATTAACATTCACAATAAAAAAGAATTATAATATACATAGGTGTACATAGGAACACATACACTTTCTAACCTCTGTTTTCTTTACAGAAAATAACCGAACGTTTCTTCCTTTGTTTCATACTTAAAAAGGGAAACAACTTAAATTATAACAGTATTTTAATAATTATAATAAGTATAAGAACTATGAAATAAATAATAATTATGTCTAGAATTCTTTTGGCTACACGTTTTCGTCTTGAGCGATTTACTCGCGGTAACAGAATCACACCGATTCTCTCTTGCTAGTGTATTTAAAATTCTTCAATTCGGTGTGTATGTGTGAGTAGCGTCACTATCGCCACCTGCTAGCTGAGCGGGGCGTAACTCGGAACCGCTGAGCCCATTACAGCTTGTCGACCCTGCGTGCGTCGTCAAGCAAAGTATAATTTTATTTGGCGCCAATCACAAAGGAATGTCTTATGACAAATTTGCAAGTACCACACTTGAAAAAATAATTTCTTTGCTCGATGTGTTGGCACTATTGACGCCCGACACGGCCAGACACGGCCAAACTCAAGTTTGAGCTGTGTCTTGCAGTGTCTCTCTGTGTCGTAGATGGAAAGCACCAATGTAGACACTGTGTTACACTGTGTTACACAGTGTCGCCCGTGTCTCTTGTTGGAAAGCACCGACTCTTCACAGGAGATGAAGGATTTCGAAATTAAATATTTACAATGTATTTATAAAAGATTTGTAAAATATATTATTTAACACAATTCAATTTGAACTGAATACAATAGTAACGTTGAATAATTTATAACTAAGAACAAATTTTATAATGTTTTCGTATAATGTTACACGTCTGCTCGTTTCGACTTCTTGCGCAAGAAGAGCTGAGAGGTTGAAAATAATAATCTTCCACATCTGTTTTTAAAAACTGACAAACGCACCAAAGAAGGTTGTTCCGTTTCGCCTATCAAATTTGCTTTTACATTTTAATCTATCGTTTTCGAGGTATGCAAGATGAAGATGTACAAGGAGGCAATGATTTTGCTATAGCAATATTGATTAAACAATTAAAATCGAGTTTGAATAGATTTCCATGACATAATATTAATTTTACCGCCCTCAGTTACATACATCTTGCATTTACAGTGTTGATAATACAGATTTCTATTTTAACCATACAATAATACCGAATTTCGATATAACGAATTTCTCTCGCAACTGTGTTCACATGAGAATCTGAAATGTGAATTGCAAGGTCCGTTGATTGAGGGGAACAGCGACGAAGTAAGGTCTTTGCACTCGTCTCACGCCCGAAACCCAAACATGGCGGACTTAAAAACCGGCTTCGATGAGTGAGGTTATGAGTAAGTAGTAAGGGTGTGCAAATACCCGACTCATCGGTCTCGGGCAGGGGGGGTCAACTCTTATGGGAAAACTTGGTATGCATATAGTTCGATTTGCCGGGTTCCGCTCTAGTTGGCGCCACATACAAAAACTAACACGTACAGCTTTTAAATCAATGAGAAACCAACACAGTCTCTTTTGAAGCAATACGTGAGACGTCATGAGGGCACGACTTTGTTGTCTAAAAAGAGAAAGTTTTGGAAAAATTCGAGGGTTGGAAAAGCAGGAAAAGGTGAGTACAATTTGTACACCCTAACGTTGTTGAGCGAACAGAAATACTATACGAAATCCTGGAATAAAAAGTTAGATTGAAAATATTCTAGGTTCAGTCCGTCCGGTAACTCCGCCATAGACGGTCCCAAGCCCTTTTGAGAAAGGAGGGTTAGTATACAATATTACTATTACAGTTTTCAAATAAATAGTTTTATGTAAATGTGTAAAACTTTGTATGTACGACTTTTAAATAAATTTCTAAGGTAGTTGCTCCACGCAGGTACCGTCGCCAGATCGGGTTCATCCCCCCATAGAAATAAAATTAGTATTTTCTACGGAATGTATTAGGAAGTTGTTCCAAAATATAAAATATTTCATTTTAGAGTTTTTGATATTAAAATAAAACTAAAATCCAAAATTAATCATAATGCAACTTGAAAAAAATTTTTAAATCTGCACTTTAATTATGCTACGTTATTGAAACACACATTGTGCTTATTCCGTATGTGTATACACGTACACTGGTTATCAGGTTATCTGTTTAACCTGTACATATGTATCTGTCTGATATACTGTCATATGGTATCTATAGTAATATCCCCTCCTCTACTAATAATTATGAAACGAAGACTTTATTTTTCCATATTTATGAAAAACTAACTGGTAACAGCATGTTTTTTTTTTTTCTATATGATTCAGAATATATTATTCTATTACACTGTAGTTTTTCGTTTCAACGTTGTTTATTTTCGCCACAATAAAAATTAATATATACTACTTTCCCACGCTTTTCCAATGCAGTGTGTACAAAAGTATCATTTTTAATTGCAATTATTTAGCGTATAACGTGGTGAACGGTCATCAAATTTCATTATCATATGTATTACATATCTATTTATATATAGTTCAAGTTTGAACAACTTCTTGTTTATTTCGAATCATGAGACAAACAAGTATACTGAAGTTTGCTTCACTATTGTAAAAGTGTGAAATAAACAATTATATGAACCGTAAAATTAAAAAATAAATAAATTTCACAATTTTACAATAATGGAGCAAACTTTAGTATACCTCTTTAATAGTACTTTTAAGTCAGTAAGCGATAGTACTATATATACGGTATATAAAGCATACTGTGCTATATATATAAAAAGTAGTTCTAATATACGGGTTCCGCCTCTACACACACCGACATGCTCTCTATTTTAAATTGGCGCATAAGACTTTTATTATATTTTAATTATCGACTGTGCATTGCACCGGGTGCCGTACCATACGTGAGCGTACAAGCCACCACATTTTTAATTTTTTTTTCTATTGAAATAAGCCTCGTTAGAAGTTTCTAATGTTCTCTCAAACTCTCTCAAACGATTTCAATTCAATCAAAAAAAAAGGGCCGTACGTTTCATTTTTCGAGATTTAGAAAAACTGGGGGCCAACTTCACGTTAAATTTTCAATTGCGTTTTTAAAAAAAAACATCAACTCTCAAACGTTTTTCTTGTACTCTCAAACGATTCTCAATAGATTAGTAACGAAAAAAACTCCGTAGGAATTAGTGCAGGGGCTAACTTCACAGAGGTGATGTTGTGTCTTATTTCTCGTAGTCCGCATATCCTGAGCTCGTAATTTTACAATATCATTGGTTGCAAACTCAGAAATATACTTGCGTTATTAAGAAATTAAAGATAGCACGCGTGTGCTATCTTTTTGATTGGGACTGTATTTAATAGTAAATCGCTCAAGACAAAAACGTGTAGCCAAATCATTCCGTTGCGCGCCGTCGTACAGTACAGACGTGCTGTTGCTGCTAAGTTCAATATTCGACCACGTGCCGCTTTCTTCTGTAGTCTTGTGCGATTCACGCAAGTAATTTAAACCTTTACTTTCAATTCAGTGCATCGGTCTGATTTGTCCAACCTTACTACTTACATTAATATTATAACTTTGTGCAATCTTCATTTTATTCTATCTTATTTTGTGCTCATATATTTTCTATCTCTGTTATTCTACCTCTTATCTCGTTCTTTTGCCGGTTACCGGCTAAACTAATTAATAGTAATAGTATTACTGCTCTTGGAATTAAGTAATAAATTCCCCTTATAATTAAGATATTCTTACATATTAAGCACGCTTTTGCGCATTAACATTTCAATTTTAACTACTCTTCACTTCTGTCTCATCCTTACTTGTCCTACGGTACGACGCGGGTGTTTTCACAGTTTTTCGTGTTGTCGATAACACTCCTTCCCCTCCGCCGGCCTCATCCTGGACCCTGCTATGGGGAAGAAATATAAGCCCCAGCCGCGTTCGTTAACGCTCAAACATATCACTCTCGTAAACAAAACAATACCCCTACCAGTCCTAAAGAATCCGTCGGCGGCGACCGCTAAAGCCATCGCACTTAACCACTTAACGCTCATGCCCGTGACGTTCACGGGCACGCCAAACGGTCGAATTTGTTCATGCCCGTGACGTTCACGGGCATAGCTGATACGGCCGCCAGTCTGCGGTTTGTTTATCTTAGCCGCCGATATTTTAGAACTCAGTCCTTTCACATCTTACACTGAAATGTATACATTTCCAAAAACTTTATACATTGTATTATGGAGGAATAAATACAGACAATCTTTCCGTCTTCTGCCGTTACCTTTTGTCTGTTTCTTCAGTCTTTGAGCGGTCAGTGTGCAGTATACGTCATCCTTGTAATATCTTTTTCGTCTTACTATTTTTAGTTTATAGTGTGTTTATTTCATATATTATTACTTTTGTGTTCTGCTTGTTATAATTAATTGTTGTTGTTAATGTTATTTGGTTATATAAGCTATAGAAGGATTTCCCTTAGATAAACAGGTATGATGAAAAACTTGTTATTTTTCCGAAAAAAATAATTCGTTCGCTACTAGGAGTACAAAAAACATTTTATAATATGCGCAAGATAAGTATTCAGGCAAAAAAAAACTTGTGCGTTTTTGGACGGTCGATCCGAAAAAAACCTGAGCGTTAAGTGGTTAAACTACAATCGTTACCGTCTACATCAAAACCACTTCTTGGCGCTTCGCCAACTGCCAAATGTATCACCATTTGCAATCAGAATACTGATCTAGAAATTCACTCGGGACAAAACATGCCCACTCAGCAAAATGTTCTCTAAAAGATTTCTGAGAGATATCTCGTTTCAGAAATAGATATTCTAAAAGATAGCCTAAAAGATGACTATCAGATATCGTACAGATATCTTATGCGCCGTTTTTGGAACATTATA
The DNA here is from genome assembly GCA_910591515.1 of Cerceris rybyensis. Lineage (NCBI taxonomy): Eukaryota > Metazoa > Arthropoda > Insecta > Hymenoptera > Crabronidae > Cerceris > Cerceris rybyensis. The sequence goes on from OU342789.1 coordinate 2,167,214, forward strand.
AGATATCTAAAAGACATCTGGTCTCAGATACCTATGCGACATCTACCGTAGATACTATTCGGAAATGTTCGGAAATCAAGGAAAATTAAAAGAAAAAGGTTTTTTTTTTATAGTAAAATAAAATTCAAGTGACTACAATAATGAAGCTAGAATGAATAAATAACCTAACAACACAGAATTGTGTGGTCTTTGTCACTTGAATTTTATTTTACTATACTAATTGAAAGAACTGAAACTAACGGAATAAGCGTTTCTTTAAAATAGAATTTTATAAAAACAAACATTTATTTATTTTTTTTTTATGGTGCCCTTAGGTAGCCGATCCCCCGCGTGTTGAAGCCAGTGTTTCGCGACCTTTTTTACATTATCAGTCGTTGCCTCTACATTGTTATTGGTAATAGTGTCTGAAATAAAAAAAAAAAGAATAAATTAAAACATCCTATTGATGAATACAATCAAATTGAGAAACTTTGACTCATGAAGACATAGTTATCGTTATGTAAATCTTGAATTCAAGTAGAAAAACTGTATTTTTGTACTTTTAAATAATCCATTCAATGAAATAGAATAAGTATGATTTTAGTTTGAAAAATGACGTGACCCAAAGTTATTCAAAATGGCTGTATTTAGAACTATTCTTGTAATTATGGAGAATTCAAAGATATGTGTAAATCGAACGTAACTCTGAAAGATGCAATAATATTAAGTACATACGTATATACTATAAAAAATGTCACTGGATTGAAATAAATAGGTTCTAATAATTACTTTTATAAATTAATTTTACAATCGTTTCGATTTGACATGCGTTTAAAAGCAGATTACAAACTTTAACTATCATAACAATAATCTGATCCCTTTTTTTCAATCTTTATTAACATGAGTTTTTAGAAGATAACAGATATTTGAATATTGAAATCCGAAATAGTTTAGAATTTAGAAGGACGGATATTCTTCAAATCTTTGAACTTACTATAACTTTCTGTTATTAATTACTTCTATAGACAATCATTAAGTTAAATTAAATTACAATTCCATTCTTCTGAAATACAAATTTTGGAATATTGATTATGCTGAATGATTATGCTTTGCTCAATGAAAATGGCTAAAATAGAAATGGAAAATAATCATGAAGATTATAGATATAAACATTAAAATCTTTACTCTGCTTTTTTAAAGAAAAATGAAGAAAAAAAGGAGTGCAAGAATACCAATAATCAAATCCATAAATTTCATGTTGCCCACTGCAACACTTTCGTTATGGCCACTCCACGTAACCTCATACGCCATATGAACGTTGGAAGTGGCTGACAAAGCATTTTTGGTGTGTTTATAGAAATCAGCACCACCAACCTTCTTAATCAATGTTCGCTATAAAAGGATAAATTATATTAAACTTTATTTAGGATTGAAAGAAGCAATTTTGTGACAGAAGTTCGCTACAAACGTTAAATTAGAATCAAGTGCCAACAGAATTTTTGAATATTTACTCACATATTGCGATCGAGCTGATGAATCCTCGATTAAAGTTTCTTCAAAACGATGTAATTCTTCCTGCGATGTTATAGGAAGTCGCAAACTGGATGAATGGTTATTTTTGGTTTCTTCTGATTCATTCTTCATCCCATCCAGTAAGAGAATATTTACCATTTCTACTTTTCGGTTTAAATTATGAATTTGTTGCTGACTCTGTACATGTAGCTGATGAATTGTTTCCAGTACTTCGTGGATGGATTTCATTTCAGTATGACATAATCCTATTTATCACAATCATGTATTAACAAAATTCATTTTTAAACTATGTACTTATGCAGAGTATTTACTCACGACAACAAGATTGTTCATGTTCAGCTGTCTCTTTTTCGATGTTCCGTTTTTTTTTAGTGAGTTTGGGTGGCAGCGTTATATCTGTCAAAAATAATTTAGTTGCTAACAGAATGAGTTAATTTCATTTAAAAAAAGTCGTGTAAACCAAAACTTACTTGTTCTCATATTACCCACAACTATAGGTTTTTATTTTCCAATTAAAGTTTGCATGGCTACCGTTGTTTCATGTAGTAAATCTAACGATAATATAAATTTACATGTATTTATTTTTATCAGTGCAAAAGACTTCAGGTATTGTATTTCAACTCACCCTCATTTTCTTGTTCTGGCAATTCTTCATTGAAGTTATCATCTTCTTGTATAGTGAAAATTTCATTATTCCTCTCAATTTCTTCATCTTCTGGATATTGTTGTTCTTGAAGTTCATCTTCAGGAAAATAATAACCATAATCCAAAAGTGAACTTTGAGATTGTTCGTCAGAACATCCTGCTACAACATATGCAGGCGAATAAGTTTTATTTGTAGGATAAATGTCAATATGTCAATTACAAAATCAATAAAAAATGTTCAATTAATAGAGACAAAAGTCTAAATAATTTCGCATACTTGACACTTTTTCTACAGTCTGAGGAATTTTATTCAACTTGTATTTTTGCGTATTATTACGGCCCTTTCTAATATAATTAATTGGAGGTTCTATTACTTTTTTGTTAATCTCTGCAAGGAATAAAAATTTCAAAATATCTTTTAAAGAGAACTGTAATTAACTTTTGAAAATGCTTTAGTTTCATTACCAATCACGTTTTTTTGACAATAATTTGTTTTATTGGAATCTTCCTCGTCGGAAGAAATGTTTCTTGTCTTTCCAAGACTTTTTTTTCCCTTATCTGTATAAAAAAGTAAATTAATAATAATAATAATAATAAAGTATATTATAATAATTCATAAAGTATTTGAATTTATTGGTGCTATTAGGTTCAGTGTTAAATCTCATGCTTAGCTTTACTGTATATACTTATTATTGCTAAACTAAATGGTAAAACCTATTACCAATTGCAAATTTAATTCCTTTAAATTATTATCCTACACACGAAATAATTTTTATGCTTTCAAGTCAATTTTCAATTAATTATAGAATGTCCTAATAATTTTCTCGTAACTTAGGCTTTTCCTTCATTATACTCTCAGCTGTTGTACAATGTCCATAAATAGTGCAGAATATAAATACTTACATAGTTTTACATCTCCTTCACTAAGCTCAGAATTGTATCTACTTGGTTTTTGAATGGGGCGTTTTGGAAGCTCTGTATTTATTGTTGCTTCCAGCTGGCTAAATGCTTCTTCATCGTTGGTTGACACATTTCCTAATCTCAATTCCATTTTTCTGCCTTCTTCAAAAGTATCTGCAAAATAATAATCTACATGAATACTACAGTATGAGACAATAATAATAAAATACTTACCGTATGGCCCGGTGTATTTTTTATATTCAATATTGATCCAATCCGATGTTGGTAATGTACCCTTCATACTTAATGCGGTTGGATTCTTTTTCTTTGGTGGCCATTTAAATGATCTACTTTTCAAATATAACCAGGAAGCAGGTATTGTTGCTGACCATTCGTCCCAAAAAACAATGAAATAAAGTTCTGAAAATTTAAGTAATTACTAAACAGTAACGAAAAGGCTATAGGAGGATAAGTATGATCCAGCGGCCTTAGCTCCGATCATGCTCGCTTTTTTTTGTTAAAAAGGTTCCTATGTGAGTACTTATCACAGCAATTTTCAACCCTTAAAAATTCATCCCCAGGGAGTAATCGCTAAATAAACAAATTTTTTCAAAAATTCATAACTTGAGAACAACTATTTTGATTTTATTGAAATTTATTCAGGCCGTACATATAACTAAGGTCTCTGATTTAAAAAAATTCCAGATTTGATGAATTGACATAACCTTAAAAAAAAAATTAAAACATTTTTCAATGACTACTATTGGTAGGTTATGTTTGAGGCACAACTACCAAACTTTTTCTATAGCTTTCTAACACCATTTTGCACCATATATAATTTTGGTATAATTTATTTCTTGGTGCGTCATATCCAAAAAAAATAAAAAGTCTAATTTTAATCATATTTAATTTTTTTTAAATATGTTATAATTATGGCACACCCATCCTAATTTTTTTCTAGTTTTCTAACGTCATTTTGCACCATATATAATTTTGGTATAATTTATTTCTTGGTGCGTCATATGCAAAAAAAATAAAAAGTATACTTTTAATTGATTCCAATGTAACACGCTGAGAATTATGAATTCAGAAATTATTATAGATAAAGTAAAACGATGTGAGGAAACCAAAAAAAATAACATGATTGTGCTATAACGGTAACATATTGAAAAAAATTGGGGATGATTCAAATTAGACTTTTCATTTATTTTGCATATGACGCACCGAAAAATAAATTCTACCGAAATTATACATGGTGCAAAATAATGTTAGGAAGCTAAAAAAAAATTAAGATGATTATGCTATAATGATAACATAATGAAAAAATTGAAAATGATTAAAATTATACTTCTTATTTTTTTTGCATATGACGCACCAAGAAATAAATTATACCAAAATTATATATGATGCAAAATGACGTTAGAAAACTAGAAAAAAATTAGGATGGGTGTGCCATAATTATAACATATTTAAAAAAATTAAATATGATTAAAATTAGACTTTTTATTTTTTTTTGGATATGACGCACCAAGAAATAAATTATACCAAAATTATATATGGTGCAAAATGGTGTTAGAAAGCTATAAAAAAAGTTTGGTAGTTGTGCCCCAAACATAACCTACCAATAGTAGTCATTGAAAAATGTTTTAATTTTTTTTCTAAGGTTATGTCAATTCATCAAGTCTGAAATTTTTTTTAATCAGAGACCTTAGTTATATGTACGTCCTGAATAAATTTCAATAAAATCAAAGTAGTCGTTCTCAAGTTATGAATTTTTGAAAAAATTTGTTTATTTAACGATTACTCCCTGGGGATGAATTTTTAAGGGTTGAAAATTGCTGTGATAAGTACTCACATAGGTACTAATTTAACAAAAAAAAGCGTGCATGATCGGAGCTAAGGCCGCTGGATCATACTTATCCTCCTACAGCCTTTGATCTTAATACTGTGTAAATGCTGATAACACTTTTGAATGTAACTTCAATGTTCGTCGTTCTTTAATTTAGAAATGATATTTACACTGCTTTGAATAGTGTTTGTAAAATAACGTAAACAGTACCTGGAAATTTTTTGAAGCGAAAATTGATGATTTAATTTTCAATTGAATTGAATGACACTGTTCAGGCGCACGTCTTCCTCGATTGATTTCAAAGTTGACGTGTTTGGCGATAAAACAGTTCTTCGTTTGAATGTTAGTGCAGTTCTTGTTCGGTTGATTGGTAAAGTACTTCTGATTCCATTCTATCCGCCTAAGGTTCGAATCACCCTCCAACCGACCCCCCTCCTCACCCTGCTGTTGGTGAGGATGGGTGGTATGCGAAATTAAAAAATTTCCGATTGGAGGGTTCGGTATTTCTCAGAATTTGATTTTCTGATTGGCAGACAGAACGGAAGAGACGGTGGTCACAGAATCGGAATTTTTTATTGGCTGGTCACTGTAGGCAGCAGAATTCCAAGAACCAGTGGTTTGGTTCCAAGAACGTGTGCAAACTGATGGTAATTAATATTTTCAGTCGCCTAGATTTATGACTTGGGTCATAAACCAGGCGACTGACTCTGGCACATCTGGCAGCCAAATGGGCTTGCCGATTCCTGAGTTTATGGTTGTATAATGTGGTGTCAAGTACAGACTTGAGGATGTTGTCGAACACAGTCATCAATTTCAATCCTGTTTTCTTGGGCCAGTGTTTCATGAATCCATCTATTCTTTTGACTTTTCGATAAATTCTTAAATAACTTCTTCGGAGGCATCTTACAATTCTAAAAATAAAGATTATAAGTTTTTTTTATTGATTAATTTCAATGTTAATTTTTATTAGTTTTAACTGATAAGTGAATGAATGCAATTGTATTCATGATGACTTACGTTGATAGAGGTTAGGTTTCTTTTGTGTTACAAGAAAATGATTTTCACAATTTTTCTAAAAAATATAAAATTATTATTAGTGTATTGATAGTCTATTTTATTAGTATTATTTGTTAGAAATATTTGTTTACTTACTATATGCTACTCATTTACTAGTCAGCAAAATATAGAATAAACTATTTGTTCATATATGTTCATAAGTAAACAAATGTGTACATATATACTTATACATATAATTACCTTGGTATTTTTGCTACTTTTATGTTGTTATTAATTTTAAGTAATTTTAAATGAACAGCGATAAGTTACACCTGGTATTTACTATTTTCTTGAGGTTAGAAATGGTTAGAAATACATCAGGGGGAGCAAACTTATATGGGAGTAGCGGTTACAAAGTTTGAAGAAATAGTTGGGGACATATGATAGGTGGCAGTAGTTTCGACAACATATCTGATTCAAGAAGTCGCTTAGAGTCTAGTAAAGAAGTCTTTCAGATATCTGTGGAAAAGATATTTTCGAATTTGGAATGTCTCTGAACGTCATCTGAAAAAAGATATCTAAAAGACGCCTTTCAGAATGAGATGCTGTGCGGGTGGAATCCAATCCGGTTGAAACCGAAGAGAAACTCGCTCTTCCCGCGTCGCTACCTGCTGTGGATCCAAGTCGTTCCTCCCTTAATCCGCTAATTACGACAGTTCCAGTAACTGACAGTATAACTCCACCTAGGTCCCCGTCGAACTCGGGATCCCCCAAATCAAAAAAAGGCGCGTCGGAAGGAGGCCCAGGCCGTCCATGACACTCACGTTTCACAATCAACTTCTTCAGAATTTAATATCCCAATCCAAAACAAGTTCCACGCTTTATCCTTTTTCAACGAGGAACTCCCTCCTTCCTTCGATCCACGACCTAAACCTCCATCTTCGTTGACTGCAACAGACTCTCCTGCGGTAGACCCCCAAAGCATTCCAGCTTCTGCTTCAACACGTAAGGTGAGACCCCCTCCCTTATACATCTCAAACTTTAATGGTAATATTCCATTATTTAACAAGAAAATGATTCTGGATTTTGGTGCGTCTGCGTACGAAGCAAAGTTCCTCGGAAAGAGCATCCGCCTACCGTGCGGATCCACAGCCGTGTCACCTGGGCGGCGGAGCTTCTCGTTTTCAACCGCCTATTCGTACCATTTTGTTTCTTGGAGTCCACTCGCTCAGCCTCTTAAAGGAAGCACCCGACAAAGTCGTAGCATTCAAATATTCTTATTAGTTTGTCTGGAGGAGCGAGACATTGTATTACATTGTTGTCTCGTCGCGCGCTTCGTTTCATCAAGGAGAATCTCCCCATGTGGTGGGGGTAATTCTGCCGGAGTTTATTCTGTTTTCACTATAGAGATGTTAGAAATCTGGTGCCTACGCCGATGTCCTCACTGTCGCCACCCAAATCGCGTTGTCTCCCTTGCTTCGATCTGCAGCGTTCTCTCTCTTTGTCTTTCAGTTCGATTTGTATGTGTAGCTCTTTTAACGAATCGCGAGGTAGAACGTCAAGTGCCTTCGCGTACGTGTGACAAGAGGCATGACGCTTGACGCCTGGCGAATCAGGCTCTGCCGAAACAGGCTTACCTCCTAGGTGACACGGCCGTGGAGCCGCACGGTACAATTCTTCACATACGACAATTACTATAAATTCAAGGAATCTTTAAAATTTAAAAGATGCCAAAGTCCCGTTCTTTACCTTCAGTGTCGTGACCGAAAGGTCCCTTGTTATGGTCCTAAAGGGCCTTCCTTTCATTCCCTTAACCGACCTGCTAGAGGAGTTAAAGGCCAAGGGCGTTTCCCCTCTGTCATGCTCCAACATCACTCCTAAAAAATCCTCTTCCGCGTTTTACATCTATAAGGTTTCCTTTCCTCCAACCACCACCGTTTCCTCAGTAGTCAAAGTAGGCTTTTTATTCAGTGTCCACGTGTACTGGGAAAAATTCTTCTCAAAGCGCTTGTACACTTAATATTTTAGATGCCAGGCTCACAGGCACTCGGCAAATAATTGCAACCTTCCAGAGCGCTGTGCCAAAGGCGCCGGTCCTCACTCTTCCTCTCTCTGTAACAAACCATATGATACCACACCTCGCTGCGCAAACTGAGACAGTGACCACACTGCCAATTGCAGCAAGTGTTCTGCCGTTGCTAAATACTTAGATAAGCGTTCCGCTAATACTCAACCCACTGTTGATGATTGTTAATGCACCCAATCAACAATCCAATTCTGGCAACGGCTACTTTCCGCTGCTTTCTAAGAGTACCATGAAGTTTCATATTGTTACATCCTCTCGTTCCTATGCTGATGTCCTTCTACCCAGCGCTGTTGCTCGTCCTCTCCATCCGTAAGCCAATCTACAGATGCCTTCAAGGAGTAAAATTCACTTTGTGACATGGATCTCATTTTAACCACTGTCAATTCTCTTATTTCCAGCCTCAAATCTTGTAACACGAATGTGGAAAAATTCCACGCCTACTGGAACGTCATTTTCGAACTAAACTAAATGGCCTCACTACCAAAAATAATGTTATGGAACGCCGGGTCTTTGTCTCCCAAGCGTAATGAGGTCATCACTCAACTGCATACTAATGCATGTGACATTCTCTTAGTCACTCAAACCTGGTTTAACACGTTGACTGCCGCGTCACCCATATTCGGGTGACAGCAAAGTTTCTGATCGGGCCGCGTCACCCGTATTCGGGTGACGCTTACTTGAGTCTCGCGAAGGTTCGTCGTAAGTATTTGTAAAGATACTCCACAAGAAGTAAAATGGTTTATTAACACTAGATTTACGGATGTTGATACACCTATTTTTCTACTGTGTGCCAATTTGACTTATAATAAGAAAACTGAAGTATTTTGCAAAGAAAATAGTTCCAAATCAATTTAAATGAACAAATCGGCTCCGTGAATCTAGTGTTAACCCTCTGGCTGCTTATTCCACGATTTCCACGGGCAACTCAAATGTAACAAAATCTGCTCATGTGTTTTTCTTCCTATATTGAGGAGCGCATCCCGTTTTTCCCCCGTTTAACCATTTATATAAAGGTGATAACTTCTGAAATTGGTTTTTCTGGCAACTTAGTTTCTCATGATAAAAATCTATATAAAAAAATTTTTCTAGAAAGAAAAAATGCATTTTTCAATTCTCCCATACATGTAGATTTAAAATATACAAAAAAAAAATAATTTTTGAAGCGATGTCGGTCCAGAAATTGAGCAGTCAGGAGGTTAAGAAAGTTATGTAGAATGTAAAACTTTATAGCATTTTATGCAAAGCTGAAGTTGATCGGGATAATTTGGACAATAAACTGTTGTTTTCTTTATATTCAATGGAGCGAGAGATTATTCTTGCGACTACGAGCAATTCGCATTACTAAAATGTTGGTGGGAGTACCTGGCAGAGTACATTTGGTACAGCGGCGCTCGTGGCCTGACGGAGACAGTGATACCAGGACGTGGGATTTTTCCCACCCGTGCGCGCTACCCAATTCTCAGTAACGTATATACTTCACTCGAATATGGGGTATCGTTAGACCCCTGTGACAATTGAAATACGGTAGAAATTACAGGAAGAGGACATTTTACTAGATACGTCCATGGAAACAACCGCTGTCGAGCTGTGACGTCGCATGCGCATGCGCACGATGACTCCCACGTGGGAGAAAATCCCACGTCCTGGCATCACTGGACGGAGATTTCATTGGAAACACGCATGGCAGTCACGTGTTAAATCAGTCAAGTCAAGGTTTGGCTCGACAGAGCCGTTTCTCGAGCTGCTCCGCCTGCTACTCCTTCCTATACACTCGAGAGCTCGCTGATTGACTTTGCCTCCCCTTAATAGTAGCGGACCTATTGGCATGAGCACGGGCGTATTCGGGGCGACATTCGTAGTCAATCAGTCGCGCTGAAAAAGTCGTGCCTTGCGCGTCAGTCGCGGAGATCAGAACGTCGTGCGTGGCACGTCGATAAAGGTTATTTGTCGAAATACAATTTCACACCGCACTATATCGCATGTAGGGTAATACAAAAGTATTGTTAGTGAAAAAGTATGCTCGAATATGTGTTAAATAAAGTACAATTAATATATTTTAATATTTTTGGGCTTCTGGCGACGATTTTACCGAAATTAACCACTACGTTATGCATTACGACTAAATATAGTATTGCGTTCCAGCACCAATAGTTGTAAATCAATTATTAGCGCAAATTGTTAAAAGTAACTACACGATAATAGAACGCTAGGTTTCCCAGCGTAAAAGAACACATTGTTGCCGCCGCAGTTGTCTTAAATGTTTTCAGTAACTTTATTCGTCTCAAAATGCTCGACGCAAAGTTCTAATATACCAATTAAAACATAATTAATTATAAGAAGCTCTTAGTAACAAAGAGTGGTTCTGCCTCGTTTAATTTCAATGTTGTTTTGTAATAAAATGCCAAAGTATTGTCAATTTTACATATAGAGATGTATCTCAACGGTTTCTTTCATCTGTATGATTGTTAAAAAACATTTTCTTCATTTATATTTTAATGCGATTTCTCGACAACGATTCAGCGGAAAAAGACATTGATACAGTGGAATAGATTTTCAGAAGATAACTTTGTAACAAAGAGTGCATTTGCATATTTCCATGGGTAATGTGGAAACCTATATTACCTCTTTACTGTTAAAAGACAACACAACATTGTACAATGTATCGCCCCAATAACTTCTTACATTATTCTACATTCTTTGAGGCGAACAAGTTTGCATTTTGCTGTCGCAAAATTTTTAAAATATAAATGTCGCCCCAATATACCGCCACATGCTACCACGCTTGTACCAGTAGGTATGACCGTAACGCCGCCGGAGTGCCTGTGAATCAGTGACATCTCGGCTGTATGTGTAGATGAAGGAGGCGGCGCAGCTCGAGAAACGGCTCTGTCGAGCCAAACCTTGACTTGACTGTGTTAAATCATCATCTGTGTTTACTGTACCGGGATACACAGTTGTTCGTAATGATAGAGGCGCCCGTGGTGGTGGAGTGGCCATAATTATCAATAACTCTCTGAATTTCTCGGTGACACGGACTCAGGCGGATTTTGAACTGCTGGTGATCCAGCTGTTTCAACCAAGAATTTACATTGGCGTAATATACATTACTCCAGGACAAGTATTAAATAAAGGAGATCTCGACTCCATTCTACACTGCGGCTCACCCTTCTTGATCGGTGGCGACTGGAATGCCAAACATCGCTTTTGGCACAATCCTCACGCCAACAAAGAGGTATTTGTTGTACAACTTCATGTTACGCTCTAACTTTAGAATTGTTGCTCCCGCGTCGCCTACTCATTATCAACCCAGACGTACTTCGTCTGTTATTGACTTCTTTATCACTGATCTACAATTAAAATTAGAATGCACCACACTGGAACTGTTCGGGACATCTCACCGTCCAGTCATAATTAGGGCTGTCTCTTCCTCCGGTATCGACATCACTGACTATTATAACTCAATTACCGACTGGGCCAGGTACCGCGAACTGTCCGGACAATGGACCATTACACTGTCCAACAAATTTGAAGCTGTTTTCGGTTTTCCTATAGCCACTATATAATTCTTATAGAGTTCGTCGCCCTGAACACGAATCCGGCAACGAAATTTCTGGATCACCCTCTGTTTTCGAAAAAAATCAGCATTTGTAAAAACGGTCGTTTTCGGTAAAGAAACTGGTATTACGTGAAAACTAAGAAACGTAGTTGGTTGTTCTTGGTCTCAAAAAATAGAGGAGTGTTTCCCGAGTATGTATATATAAGCAGATTATCATATTCCGTATTGATTAATAGCAGTATTATTATTATTATTATTATTATTTGGTACTTGTGAGGCTCATAGAGCCTATTACAAGGGAATATATAGCCATATATAGAAAATATAACATTGCTTGATACAGTGTAAATACCCAAATGCTGGCGTTGCAGTACCCTTATTCTAATGAACTCGATCAGGCCTATGACTAAACAGCAATGCCTATACTAAGTTAATCCTAAGTATTAAATCTAGATTGCACTTACATCCCGCACTCACAGTAAAATTATTCGGTCAACACAAATGAACAAAGTTTTAAGCTATTTTCCACATACAGTGGGTTGCCAAATTATTAGGGACAGTCACGAAAAAATTGTATTCGTAAAGTATTAGTCTTAAATTTATTTAATTTACACCGTTTTCCAATAATAAAAGCTTTAATTATATAGAATAGTTATTTATGACATAAAATAAACACAAAAAAATGTCAAAAAAAGAGACAAATAAAAAATAAGTAAAAAATTAGACGACGTTAGGGCAGTTCAATATTTGGTGATGCTTCCTTTCGCCACAATAAGTGCTTCTATACGCCTGGCCATGCTTTCTATGCACTTTCTAGCACTTTCTTTTATTTTCGGGTTGTGATGCCATACACTTATCAGCTTTTCTATCAGTCTGACCTTTGTGGTTATCATTTCTTTGGCTATTTCAGCCTTGGTAATCTCCCATAAATTTTCTATGGGGTTCATGTCGGGAGAATTGCCTGGCCAAGGCAAAACTGGAATGTTGTGGTCTGCCAAGAATTTTGTAACGCTCCTAGCTTTATGACATGGCGCTGAGTCATGCATAAATATGAATTCCTCACCATCTGGGAACCATTCTTCAAGTGTCGGTATCAGGCGAGTTTGCAAAACTTGTCGATATTGGTCTTGTTTCATGGTTCCCTTTATAATGTTGAGGCGCACAACCCCCTTAGCGCTTATGACAGACCATACCATTACTTTAACAGGGTGTTTTACCCTCTCCACGATGCAGTCAGGGTGGAATTTTTCTCCCGGATGTCGTCTTACAAAACTACTTTTGTCGGCAAGAATCTCAAATGTTGACTCATCCGAGAAACACACCTGAAAAAAGCGGACGTCCTTTATTGTTTTGAATATTAGTATTTTAAATGGTGTAAAATAGCAGAAATAATGCAAACTAACCTTATTTCAGTCCTCAACCGTCTTTTGACGGTGTTCTCGAGCCCAATTCAAGCGTTTCTTTTTCATTGCGGGAGTCAAGCGAGGTTTTTTCACAGGACGATGACCTGTCAAACCTTCCTCTGCCAACCTACGCTGCACAGTTCTCTTAGAAACTTGTATACCTGACTCCTGAACTAACTGAGTTAACAATGCAGCACTTTTTTTTCTGTTTTGTAAACAAATATCATGGATTTTCCTATCCGAACGTGGGGTAGTAATGCGTTTTCTTCCGCTACGGCCTTTTCTCTTAGGCAAAATTGGCTGGTTTTGGTCCAAATTAATTTTTATTTTATTAACTACTGATTTAGAAACACCAGCAATATCTGCTATCTTCCTCTGGGAATGACTGGTATGCTGGAGAAGGGTTTTTATTTCCGATTTTTTCCTTGGCGTCAAATCTCATTCTCGACCCATGCTAGAAACCAGAGGGATAAAATAAATATATTTTTATTACTATATTTTGGTAAATAATTAAATTGTATGATAATATAATAGTAATACTTACATTTTAACTAAATTTCAAAACACAAAAATGAAAGTTACTTTGTTTAAAATATTAAAACTCGTCCTTCACCCAGTAGCGTCTAAAGTATACTGCGACTATCATGCTGCTTAAAAATATATAAAAAAAAATATATCATTTAACTTTCAATATCCACTTGAAATTTTGGTAACAGACACATGGCAATCTCAAATAACACAATTCTGCACAGTTTGAACCACTTAAAACTGCATTCAAGTGCGCCTAAAGTCAGAAACCGAAAAAAATGTGGCTGTCTCTAATAATTTGGCAACCCACTGTAACTATACAAATTGAAAGCTTCCTACTTGTCGAGTGGACTCAATATCGCCGGAAAATGGAAGTTTGAATATTGTTGTCGGATTTCCTGGTACAAAGGACATACATACAGAAAATGTTCTAGAGTTTCTTTGGCACCTTGATTGCACAATAAACACACCTGACTAGTATCTATGCTATACTTATTGTCCATAACTCTAATAACTACTTTTTCTCCGCCTGAGAGCCTCAATTGCGCGATAACTCGTTGCTGTTGTAGGGGCAGGTCCCATGTTAAATAATCCGCTCTATCATTCTTTCTGGGTCTGTTGAGTGTTTTATATTGAGGGATAAAGGTAGATCTCATGATTCTTGCCACGTCGGACTCGTATTGTTCACTCGCTAGCTTCTCCAAGATCGTATCGACTGCGTCTCTGACTGTGTTCCCATCTAAGGCACTCCAGAGATCTTCACAGTTCGTCTTAATAAAGATTTCTCTCATTTTAGAGCTCCAGTTTTAGAGCTCTGTAGACATATCTTGGGTTAGCGTGTTGACTCCATATCAAGAACCTTGGCCCAGAATACCAGGGCTCTCTTCACAATCACACTTTCCAAAGTAGCTGAGCCTGTTTCCATTCGGAGAGCATAGGTAGGCGTCCACTGTGGTAATAAGAGGACATTACGCAGGAACATTCTCCAGACTTTATCTAGTTCAGAGGCATGGCTCAAGCCCCAGATGCCAGCTCCATAGAGAAGAGCTGTAGAGACAATAGCGTTGAACAGTAATATGCGCTGAGACCAATCGGGCGTTTTACTGGAGAGTAGAGTTTTCTAAACAGCGCTCAGTGACACTCTAGCCCGAGTATGGAAGTATCGAACGGTAGATGTAAAAAGACCCGAGGAAGCGAACTGAACTCCTAAGTATATAAAGTTCTTCACAAATTCTAACGGTTGGCCTTTATATTTAAGCCTCCTTTGCTTCGGTGTTTTGCCGGCTTTTTTAAACATCATGGCTTTCGTTTTTTGGACGTTGACTGTTAGCTTGTTTATTTCACAGTACGTTTCCAGCGTGTTCAGCATGTGTTGCATAGCGAAAATATCTGTCGCCATCAGCGTTAAATCATCTGCAAAAAGCAGGATATCCATATCTCTAACCACATTGTAGTGGCCTTGTTCTACAAAAAAGTCTGTCAAATCGTGCAGGAATATAATAAACAGGAGTGGGCTCAGTGGGTCTCCCTGCAGGACTCCCTCAGATACGTTGATTTCCTCAGTTCGGTGCACCTCGTCTAACTTGATCTTCACAGTTGCTTTACCATACAAATCCTGAAGTACTCTGATAATTCTTGCACTTATTCCTGCCTGATATAGCTTAGACCACAGGATTGAGTGTACAACGGAGTCAAATGCCCGACGAAAGTCAACAAATGTAGCATATAACTTGCCTTTTTTTTGCACAGTGTTGTAGTTATTCTGGTGCTTAGAACGAAGATGTTGTCCTCGCATGTTCTACGTGGTCGAAAGCCCGCTTGCTCTTCTGGCAGTAGTCCCTCCGTTTCGCACCATAGAGACAGTTGGTTTGCTAGTACAGTAGTATATTTTAACACTGGCGTTTGCGAGCGCGATCCCCCGGTAGTTGAGTGGATCGTGCAAGTCGCCCTTTTTATGAAACATTACTATTTCTGCTTTTGACCATTCATCTGGAGCTGTTCCGGAGTTAAAGACTTGATTGAATAGTGCTGTGAGTTCCTCTAAGTGACTGTATGGAAGAGCTTTGTAAAAGTTAACATTCAGACCGTCCGGCCCAGGACTTTTGTTTGGCTTAGCCCGACTAATCGCGTTCCGGACCTCGTCGACGGTTATATCGGCATCAAGTGTCAGGTGTCTAGTGTCTGAGTATTGTGTTGGTGGCTGATCTTGGCTTGGCATTATGGTGGAATAGAATTCCAGCCACTTATCGTCAGGTATAGGGCATTTATGCTTTTTTGACCTTCTATATTTATTAATGATATGCCAGAAGTTTCTCATATCCCTTGCCTTCATTAACTCTTCCCTCTGTTTTTTGAGTAACTCCTTTTTACTTCTCCGAATTTTAGCTAAATAATCATTTCTTGCTTTGATGTATTCGTCTTTTGAACTTGCATCTTTTCGTTTGCGCCATAACCTCTCTTTTCGTCTTGAGATTTTCCTCTGAGCCCAGCATTCCTGCGTGAACCACTTTTTATTTTTATGAACCAAGTCTGAACTATACCGTATTTGTTTAACCATACCCGCGTCCCTAGCAGCAGTTCGGATGGTTGCAGTAAATCTAGAGGTTCTCCTATTTACGTCAGCGTTAACCGCAAGGTCCGGCTCAAGAGTTTCAGTGCGCAGCAACTCACGATAGCTGTCTGCCGCCTCCTCTTTCCACCTCAGATTCTCAATTACAATTCTTCCCGAAGCCGTATGCCTATCCACTTGATGTCCTGTGACGTTTAAAAAAAGACTGAGTACTACTGGCAAGTGATCCGAGGTTCCAACATTAGCAATCTTTAAATCAGCAACCAGATTTAAGCCCTCAAGATTCACCCACATGTGATCTATAGTAGTGGCTCCGCGCCCACCCACAAACGTAGCCTGGCCTTTGGCATCGGAGGGTGTTCTGCCATTCAACAGAACAAAGCCTAAACTCTCAAATGTTTCTAGCACCAGCTCGCCATTTTTATTTACTACCCTGTCTAGAGCCTTGCGATTTGCTCTTAGCACAGTATCTTTCACAGTTTCCTCGTCCAGTTGGTTACGTTCCCCTATTCTGGCATTGAAATCCCCACCTACGATTATTACATCCCCGTGATTCTTCTCGAGAGCAGCTTCAATCTCCTCGGCTAGCATTTCCAGTCATAAAGCGTAGTGGTGGTCTTTTAAGTATACACTAAATACGGTGATTTGTTTGGAGCCAAATGCAAGGGTGCATGTTGTCCATGCTTCGTTCGAGGTTGATTCACTAGGAGTGTTTGTAATCTTTTTATTATATAAGAGTCAAGTGCCACCGCTGGCCCGTTCCATGGCCTTTTCCTTCACTGCAGGTACCGTTGTCATGCTCATATGGCGTACAAAATACGGTAGGGTTATAGATGTTGATGTGTGCCAGGTCTCGGTAAGTCCTATTAGTAGACAATCTCTTAGATCGTTTATAAACTCGGCTTCTGTAATATCAAAAAAATTACTAAGGCCTCTCAGATTCCAGAAAACTAGGTTGATTTCATGGAGAGGTTCCTTTTGAGATTGGCTGTTGAGGGAAGCGGTGGACAGATTTGTGTCTTGGGGAGATATTGCTGGGGCTGCCGATTCTGATTGATTCTTTCTTCGGCCTGGCACGAAAGGGTTGCAGTTGATCCTTTCTACTATCCCAGACGTACCTTTTATTGTCGATACTTACAAGGAGAGGACCTCAACTGTCCGACTTCGATTTTAACGAGGCTTTGCAAGACGATAGCATGTAGGTCCCTAATGATATGTGTAAAATATTAGCCGTAGTTATGCAGTAGTTTTAAAGATATAAGCGATTAAAGTTCATCCCTCTTCATATACTATAAATGTAAATTGAGTTACAACAGCTGTGTTGGGTCAGTGGCAGCGGTTTAAGGCTCACGACCCGAACGTCGTACATTCGAGTCCCCCATGACGGGGTAATTTTTTTTTTTTATTTTAATTTGATAACATTGCACACAATGAAGAATAACAATTATCGTACACTTGCAATGTATACATTTACATTATGTACGTTTCGGACCTCGCAAACTGTCTTTTTAAAGCTCTTCGAAATATTTAATCTTCAAAGTCCTCGAAGATAATTCAAACTGTATAGCTAGCTAAATAAAAGTTAGTTAATTTTAAACCGTTAGAGGAAGCATTAGTCGTGCGTTTTTTAAGGCGTACAATTTTAATTTTACAAGGATTACTGCACAGTCCGAGAAAGCATCTGTTTCGGAAAGTTTCCGTTTTTTCAGCCACACGGGTGCCACTTTTCTTTACTTTTAATGGCCTAGGTCTCTGGAATCCTTACCCTGCAGTTTGATTTAATTCCGTATTTTCGATGTACTTTCAATAGCGATTGCCATGCAGCGAGCCTAGAATATGAGTCTGGAAACCATGTGTTTCGTGCGCAATTTCATCAAATTAAAATAGAAAAAAAAAATTGTCCGTCACGGGGACTCGAACGCAAGATGTTCGGCTCGTGAGCCTTAAACCGCAGTCACTGCGCCACCACAGCTGTTGTAACCAGATTCACATTTATAGTATAAAACCAGGTACAAACTTTAATCGCTTATATTTTTAAAACTACTGCATAACTACGGCTAATATTTTACACATGTCATTAGGGACCTACATGCTATCATCTTGCAAAGCCTCGTTAAAATCGAAGTCGGACAGTTGGGGTCCTCTCCTTGTTAGTCCCCTAAAGTGGATCCGTACTTCTCGCCCTTTTGCTTCTTCCTCCCTCGCAAGGGTTTTGATTTTCTCTTGAATTTTGCTTCTTTCTTTGCGTTCACTATCCGTTAAGTCATGATTTATGGATATGCGCGAGCCTCGTAGCTTGGAACTTTTGGCTTTCATCACATTATTTTTCCCCTCCACAGTTGCCATCTTGATCACTGAGAAAATAGTTGCGCCATCCTTTTTAACTGGAACTATGTCATCAATCTGGTTAGCAACACCCAGTTGAGTTGACAGGAAATCTCTCATTGCATCGAAGCCCTCAGAGTTCTCTAGGCCTTTAATAACAAAATTCCGACGCTTCTCATTTTTATCTCTTCGATTTTCTTTAAACTCCAGATCTCGCAATTTTTCTCTAAGTAGCTTATTCTCCCTCTCGCAGCTCAGAACATGCTCGATGAGGCCGTCTTTGATGGATTGCAGTTCCTGTAGCGCTTGCTTTACCTCGACGATGTCTTTATTCAGGCTGTCCAACATATCCAGCTTTTTTAGTTTGTTCAGAATGAGCTTCATATCTGACTAGTTCGAGTCCTGCTTATCAGGCCTGCTTATTCCCATCATGTCTGTTAGCAGTTTGTTGTTAGACGTTGTGCTGCGTGTGTTCTTGACTCCAGTCATTTCGTGGCCTTGTCTGTGTGTTTCAGCTGCGCGATAATGATGTCGCTACTGTCTATTAACCTCAAAACTCGCCACACGTACCGTTTTTCGAATTGCTTGGCTCTCTCAAAGGGACCTGCTATTATTTATTGTTCAGTTGGGTAGTTGCGCCTAAAATTTACTATGTTTTTAATAAGTTTAACTCTAACTAACAAGGAGACATTACGACCGTGGACATGGGGATTTTAATGAGCTTCATATTAAGTGAAAGTACATCGAAAAATATTTGTGTCATGTCCGGGCGTTTTTGTGAATGGGCCCTCAATTTTGAGAAATCGCATTTTGAAAAACGCAATTTTTCTGTAATAAGTGATGTACTCTTAAAGAGAACGGGTCTATCGAATAAGTGCGATGGCTCGGCGGATGCGTGCATGGCTTATACTTTTGCACTCCGCCGCGCTTCAGGTTCGAATCCTGCCCGATGAATAATTTTTTTTTTTTGTTAGTAGATAACGTTTTAAATAACTGATTTCAAAACGGATTAAAACTAATATATTTATCTGTCTATTCAAATTACTGATTTCACAAGTGTTCGGATGAAATGATTCATAAAAACAGGCAAAACATATAAATTTCCGGCACCAGGAACATTTTATAAACGCGGCTTCCGAACAAGAACATTTGGATCTAGAAATTTCAGACGGAAAACATGCTTGGTTTACGTTCATAAAAACTTTTCTAGTTGAAAGTAATTTTGAAGCAAACCAAGCATATTTCAACATGTCTTCAAAAACAGGTGCACATAATTGATTATGTGCCAATGCATGGATCTTTATAGCATCTTCTCTAGAATTAATTTCTTTTTGACTATTTAGCAAATGTGGATGCATTCATCCATTCGCCGACCAAGTGATGCAGCGCCTGATGTCACACACTTTCTACTTATACCATTGCTAATTATGTTGTTACGAGCCGGGCGGTTGGCAAAACGCGACCGGTATTCTTTGCTAGGTTTGCGGAGCCACCAATTGCAACTGGTTTTGGGAAGTAATCCGGGGACCGAACTAGCCTATAGCTTTCTATAGGAGCGTCGTTTGCCCGTTAATAACGAATGTACCTTTCGGTAATTCGCGCTAGTATAACGGATACGGTCCTGCACCAATTGCAGGAACTACCGCCAATAGCTGGTATGAATCCGGGGACCGAACTAGCCTATAGCTTTCTATAGGAGCGTCGTTTGCCCGTTAATAACGAAAGACACCTTGCGATGCTTTCGCGCTAGTATAACGGATACGGTCCTGCACCAATTGCAGGAACTACCGCCAATAGCTGGTAAGGGAGTTGGTATTTAGTTGCAAACGGTGAACTCTTAAATCGGAAACTTGACCCGTAACTTTAACAAATAATCTTATTCACCCCGAGCGGCTTGAGTGAATAAGAAGGGATCGTTGCTCGGTTACTCGAAGGTGCAGGTAAATAATAAGAGACTCTAAATATTCCGTTGTAAGAATATAAAGGTATATTTTCTAAATAAGTTAAATACTATCTGTACAAAATGGTTAACAATGAACACTAAGTCCATTCGGTGGTTACCTTTAACTATTGAAATAGCTTTCAATTAAATGGCCGAAATTACTATAACGCGTCGGTTCGCGGGGGAACTATCGAATCTCGCAGGACGAACGTTACGTCAAGGATTACGTTTAAGAAAAGCCCCCAAGAAGCAAAAAACAGCCAGCTTATATAGGGCGTTTTTTAGGAGTGGGGTCCTGGAAAATGTGGAAAACTGAGTGGAGGTGGAAGCGGTCTGGTGGGAGCGAAGGGCTTCAAGGATGCGAGTGAAAATTCTCGCCAAGGTTAACGGAAGTCTTAAATTGGGCCTTAATGGAATTTGGCTGTTTGCGGATTGCAGGTAACCCTATACAGCTAGGCTTTTTCTCGCTTCCTAGGCTTTTTTACCAAGCGCCTGACTGGCGCCTGAACTGGAATTCGAAAATTCCAGGGCCGGATGTAACAATGTCGAGGCTTATTAAATTTTTTTTACATTCTTCAAAACCGTCAGTTATTTGTTGTTTATAGCAGGTTGATAATATTGGATTAATATTTTCATCAACATTCACCACACTAGACTGTGAAGAACTTCCTGCTGCACTCATTTTTACAGAAAGATCAAATAATGTTCAATGTAAATAACACTATGATAGTCAAAAGAAATTCTTTGACTGGATAACGCTTCCTTTCACTTCGGTAGTTGCAAGGAAACTAATGATCACGTTAAAATTGTGAAAGAATGCTTTTGAAATATTTACCGAACACTTGAAAAGTTACAAAAAGTTTACGATAAAGTAATAAAACACAGGTACCGTAACGGTAAATATATTCGTTGTGACGAATAGCGAACCAGGTAATAAAACAGTTGCCCTTTTATTTGCTTGCATCCAAGAAATGTAATTTTGTAGTAAACATTTTTTAAAAGTTATAATATTTTATCGATATACAAATTTTCAATTAAATTACGTTTAGGAGGATTGAAATATTACAGAAAAGAAAAAAAAAAAAAAATTATTCATCAGGCAGGATTCGAACCTGAAGCGCGGCGGAGTGCAAAAGTATAAGCCAAGCACGCATCCGCCGAGCCATCGCACTTATTCGATAGACCCGTTCTCTTTAAGAGTATATCACTTATTACAGAAAAATTGCGTTTTTCAAAATGCGATTTCTCAAAATTGAGGGCCCATTCACAAAAACGCCCGGACATGACACAAATATTTTTCGATGTACTTTCACCTAATATGAAGCTCATTAAAATCCCCATGTCCACGGTCGTAATGTCTCCTTGTAAGCTTTACTACGTTTTTTTTACTGCAAAATCCGGAGGTTCACGAAGCACTATTACACTGTACCAGCGCCACCTAGCGATCCGATTAATAGCAGTAAATCACTGTCAAAGTTCAAAAACGAGCGGATTCGCGAATTTTTTACGCATTCACATTCCACTTTCACGTAGAGGACTGTTGCTAGCACAAATTTACTGTACACCATTGGACTCTACGTACATTTCTGAATAAGAAACAATCAGCGGAAAATGTCATAACTGTTTTCGTTTAGGCTCAATTTAAGAAAATATCCATCCCGAACGTTTTGTCATTACGACGCCATCGCTCCCTGTAAGTGCCGTAGCTACGCGTAATACTTTCACGGGCCCCGCGCATCGATACATTCTGTTGAGGTAGAATTCTCTACCCCTTTACTAAAGTGTAAGGTAATACTTATTTATTTATTTTTTTTTATAGAGGAGAAATGCTTTACGTACACTCGCAAATGTCTTAGTTTGCGGATAGTGTGGAACACCGTAGGCTTATTGCTTTCGTATACACTCTGAAATACTCTCTGCTTCATTCTGCTTTTCTCTTTAATTTAACTAAAGAAACAATACTCGTATTAAAAAATCAACGAGAATCATTTTATATGGGATAGCGGCAATAAATCGTTATTCTCATAAATGTTAAACACCAGAAAAAAATCGAAAGGGAGAAAGTTGGAGTATACTTTTTGCTAGCAAAAAATGTTAAATTTTTTGCTTATTATAAGTTAACAACGAAAATTTTATGGATTTCTATATATTCATAAATAAAAGTGATAAATGTAATATTTCGCAATACTTATAGGCTAAGAAAAATGTATTTAACTGCACTGGAATATGAACTACAGTGTTAATATGTTTAATCGTACTTTATCATTATATATTATTATCTATCACAATTAAGAAGTTGCCAAATGTGCATAAATTCTTCTATTAAATTTTTACTTTGACGGATGTAAAGAACCACAGATTTTTCGTTTGTTCGACCTCGCTTCTGTTTTTTAAGGATGATTTGTTGGTATATTAAGACCGATGAGAATCCTTTGAAAAAATTATATATTATTCTTATGTCTTCTGAAACGCCACAAAAAATTAGAAATGTTTTCACAAGCCCGTTCAAAAGTTATAACATTTTTTAATTATAACAAATTTACACGTACTTAAATGGAAAACATGTTATCAGGACAAGTTAAAGTAAAAAAAATCATTGAAAATACGATTGGAAAAATCCACAAAATTGTAAACTAGTAGATTAAATACCTACGAAGCACATAAGCAATTAACATTTAGTGGTTTCAACATTATTTATAGAGAAAAATAATAAAAATGAGTGATATTTATAATATAATTGAATGCAGAGCGTAATTCACAATGAAAACATGGCAACCTCGCAAACTGCTACGGGAAATAAAATTAAACTCGACTATAGCAAATTAAAAATATGCTATAGGCTATGTTACAGCGTGAATTTAAATGTTACTAAAATGCGTCGCAAAGTTGGAGCGATCAAAATCGAATCACTCACGACTACCAACTATCGAAATGTTGCGATGTTGTCACGTTTCAATAGATAAAAATTTAACTTATTTTATTTAATTTACTTAAATAAAATCAAATTTATGATTTTCTGTGGTATATATCTGTCTTCTAATTTTTATTTAAATACATTGAGAAAATTTGTATTAGTGTTTTTTGATGTAAAAAATGTACGTATTTTTTTTTAATAGTTAAATTCAGGGTACAGCCACTATAAAAAGTTTTTTTATGATTATGACAAATATTTAAAATTTCATTGGAAAATTAATTAAACTCAAATGAATTTCCATTTTATTACAAATTTGATATTAAAAATAAGCTTGGGAACAAAAGACATTTTGTTAAAATGCCATATTTTAAAAGATATTGAGAGATATTGATTTAATAAAAATTTCACATACTCGTGTCTCCGATTGTACCTGCAAATCATCCTTAAGCGGCTTTTAACTTTTCTAGACATTGTATGTCCAAGATTCTGAACAGATCTCACTTCTGTCAGAATCTCGTACGAATAGGTCGTATTGAAACGTTCAGACAGACTTTGGCTTACGCCAAATTAGTTGCGTTTTCAGTATTGTTACTTTGCTTTGTTTTTTTATTCAGGCTGTTAGTGGTACATTTTACTGTAGTACAAATTTATTATAAAAAGGTTTTAAAGAAATGTAATATATTCTAATTGCGCAACGCTCTGAACTCTTCGATGGTTTCGTTTAGAATGCCGCTTTCGGTACGCCGAACAGTTTTTCAGCGTCACGACCCATCGCCTTCCTCGACCCTTTGTATATATCATACTTCCAATGCTTTAAACAAATCCTCAAGTGGCATCGACTCCGGCGACGCAACGGCTTCAAAAAAAATTCCTTTACATTACCATCATTTTTCTCGTAATTGGCAAGCATTACATAGAAACCAAAGGGGTGAAATTCCAGCATAATTTATCAATTTTTTCTTTATTCATAACAATATGTAATCTTATGACTATAAAATACTCGTAAATGCTATATTATAACATGTTCCACATATTTCTTTCATTTCAAATCTTCTAAATAAAGAAAATTACGCTATCGTATTCCTACCAAATATACTACAACATTCTCCCCTTTGTTTTTTTTCTTTCGGTTAATATTTATGAAAATAATGATAATAAGATTTATCGCGCACATATAAAAGAATTCTTATTCATTGTTTGAAGCGAGTATTGTTTGATTCGATAAATAAAAGAGCAACGCAGAATGAAGCAGAGAGTATTTCAGAGTGTATACGAAAGCAATAAGCCTACGGTGTTCCACACTATCCGCAAACTAAGACATTTGCGAGTGTACGTAAAGCATTTCTCCTCTATAAAAAAAAATAAATAAATAAGTATTACCTTACACTTTAGTAAAGGGGTAGAGAATTCTACCTCAACAGAATGTATCGATGCGCGGGGCCCGTGAAAGTATTACGCGTAGCTACGGCACTTACAGGGAGCGATGGCGTCGTAATGACAAAACGTTCGGGATGGATATTTTCTTAAATTGAGCCTAAACGAAAACAGTTATGACATTTTCCGCTGATTGTTTCTTATTCAGAAATGTACGTAGAGTCCAATGGTGTACAGTAAATTTGTGCTAGCAACAGTCCTCTACGTGAAAGTAGAATGTGAATGCGTAAAAAATTCGCGAATCCGCTCGTTTTTGAACTTTGACAGTGATTTACTGCAATTAATCAATACGGAATATTATAATATGCTTATATATACATACTCGGGAAACACTTCTCTATTTTTTGAGACCAAGAACAACAACCTACGTTTCTTAGTTTTCACGTAATACCAGCTTCTTTACCGAAAACGACCGTTTTTACAAATGCCGATTTTTTTCGAAAACAGAGGGTGATCCAGAAATTTCGTTGCCGGATTCGTGTTCAGGACGACGAACTCTATAAGAATTATATAGTGGCTATAGGAAAACAGAAAACAGCTTCAAATTTGTTGGACAGTGTTATCAGTAAATTTACATCTTCCAAACATCTTGACGATGAAGTTACCAATCTAAATGAATTTTTACACACGTGCAAAAACAGGTCTAGGGTTTCCTCTCCCAGGACCTCACATACAGCTAGGATGGATGCCATCGCAAATGATAAAATTCTGGTCTCCCTAATAAGAATGACAAGGAGGGCACGTAAATATTTACAAAAAACGTCTTTAATCTACTTTTCCTCGTTGATTAAAGAATATTCAAGATCTATAAAACGCAGGATATCACTCTTAAGGCAGTCTTAACCGTGCCCCTCCCCCCTCATTTTTTTGAGGTCAATGTAGTTAAAATATACTCCTCATTTGAACAAGCTGATGCTTTGGCTAAATCCTTTTCCCTAGTGCACAGCGAGGCTCTGGGACTCCCCTCTGATCAAACTCACAAAGTTAAACTTTTCACTGACAATTTTGACTGGGATTCCTCGGTAGATAAAGACTACTTAATATTATTCTCGCCAAAGAAAATACATCCCTGGTGGAAATATATCTACAACGAACTACAATTCTCTACAACATATTGCTACAACTGGCTACAACATTGAACAATTTTCTACAACTTGACCCTATCTTCACTGTGTTTAATTTCTACAAATTTCTACAACAAAGTACGCGGATTGGGACAGTATTTTAGAATTTCGTGAATAGTTGTAGAATGTTGTAGTATTCTATAAGATACTACACAAACAACGCGCTGGACTAGCTTTTGAAAGATATTTCCAAAAATTTGTACAGGGTGTTTCAAAAATATTTGTCATGGCTTTCAGGGGTTGTTCTACACCTCTGGATCGATGGAGATTTGCGAAAAAAACCTGCCGCGAAAATTCGGGAAAGGGTAGCAAATTTTTTTTATTGGCTCATCGTATTCGTCTTGTTAGATAGGCAAAATGTCTGAGAGGAACCATGGGTCAGAAATGAACCGTTCTCTCGCAAATTAACTTTTAATTGGGCCTTCCGATTAAAATTTCGCCCGTATGGCAGCCTTCGAGTCACCGACCTTTCGAAAGGAAACACATGAGATATGTACATAAGGCATAAAAACTTGTAGAATGTTGTAGAATTTTGTAGTATTCTATAAGATACTACAACAAACTACGCGCTAGACTTTTGAAGGCTATTTTCTAAATTTTTAGATAGGACATTAAAAGTTGTAGAATTTTGTAGTATTGTATAAAATACTACACAAACTACGCGAGCCGTGTTTTAATAGAGATCATTCTTTCAAGTTCCATTTGTCTTAGAGTAGCAAGTTGTAATTTGTTGTAAAAATTTGTAGTGCTCTACAACTTACTACAATTTATTACGTAAGAGAATCGAGTAAGTTGTAGTGAGACGTTGAATGTCGTAGAATATTGTAGTTACGAGCTACAATTTTCTACAACCACGCAAAATGTTGTAGAAAATTGTAATTTGTTGTAGAGTCGCATAAAAAGTTGTAGATATATTTCCACCAGGGATGACATCATACTTAAAATGAATCCTAAGAAAGCTACTGGTCCGGACAACATTTCGGTACCTATGTTAAAAAACGTCTCTCACAAAATCACTTGTCAACTGTACTACTTTTTTAAATATTCCTTTCAGCATTCCTACTTTCCAACCCCTTGGAAAGTAGCTAAAGTTATTCCAATTTTAAAACCGGGGAAGCTGACCTCAGATCCTGCTAGTTACCGTCCAATTGCTCTACTTCCTACAGTCGGCAAAATTTTTGAGAAGGTAATCCTCCACAACCTTGAAGTTTTCATTGACAGCAACAAGTTACTTATTAATCAATAATTTGGTTTTCGAGCTCGGCACTCCACCATACATCACGTGGCCAGAATTACTCAGCACATCACTCACTGCTTCAATCTCAAGCGTAAAACTGCAATGATCCTGCTTGATTTGTCCAAAGCCTTTGCCACGGTCTGGCATCAATCTCTATTATATAAGCTTAATCGCATGGGTATCCCACATACGATTCTACGGCTTTTAAAATCCTACCTAGAGGAACGTACTTGCTACGTCCTCTTCAACTCGCACAAGTCGGTAAAATATCACGCACTCACAGGAGTCAGTGATGCCAGGACGTGGGATTTTTCCCACCCGTGCGCGCTACCCAATTCTCAGTAACGTATATACTTCACTCAAATATGGGGTATCGTTAGACCCCTGTGACAATTGAAATACGGTAGAAATTAGAGGAAGAGGATATTTTACTAGATACGTCCATGGAAACAACCGCTGTCGAGCTGTGACGTCAGCATGCGCATGCGCACGATGGCTCCCACGTGGGAGAAAATCCCACGTCCTGGCATCACTGACAGGAGTACCCCAAGGCAGTGATGCCAGAACGAGGGATTTTTTCCCATGCGTGAGCCTTCGTGCGCATGCGCATACTGACGTCACAGCTCGGCGGGAATTATTTCCATAGACGTATCTATCTATGCAACAGTACGTGGCATAAGGGGCCCTTCCCAGTCGTTTTCCGCGCTTTTCGTTAAACTGAATAAAATATTGTATCGTAGTGCAATATTAGTATATCAGAGTGACTGTTCCTTCGTACGGAGACAAAAGCGCGTTCGAAACGAAGCAAAATTTTACCGTTCTTTGAGGCCCGGGTATGGTCGCCAGATTTTTTATTATTTAACAACATTTGGCGACCATCACGCGCAAAGACGTCCAAAACTCTGGTCCTTAAGAAATAAAACAGTCTTCGTTTTGAATAGACGTTTTCATTAATCCGTTGTGCTCTGTCAACGGGTGGTAAACGGGAACTTCGGCCCGAACGGTCCCACCGACTTCCGCTGACTTGCGATGACAATGCGGTCATAAATCACGCCCTCGCACAGTATGCAATTTCGCTGTTCTAGCTGGACAATATTCATTTTTTGTAATAGTCCAAATGAATTAAATTTTGTTGGGAATCGATAATAAAATGTTCAAATAAACAGAAAATGTAAAAATTATTTGAAACAACAATCGGTAATTGTTAAATAACTGGCCTCAAAGTTTAACTTCTCGTAGAATGCTCTTACACGCTTGTATCATGCCCTAACAATTTTCGATGACTGTTTTGTAACGAAAGGATAGAATAGAATTTGTGTATATGTATCGTTATCTCCACTTACTTAAGATATGGTTAATATCTTAAGTCGCTTTAACAATTAACATGTAATGTAAGTTGCGTTTCGTAATGTATGTAAACTTTTAACATATATCATTATTTATTACACTTTTGCAATTTGATAGTTTCTTATTTTACATATAAATGTTAAATAACTGTTGAAATATGTATTATTGTGAACGCTAAGCACAACATTATGTTGCTTACTAGTATAAAAGTCGTTAAAAGTTACGAAAATCATAATTTTTTCCAAATAATAGTTTTGTTCAGATATAACGGCGAAATTGCACACTGTGCATCGAAGAGAAATTCTTGCGATCGGCCGGACTAGGATTTTTTTGGCACATCTGGTCGCATTTTCCTTCGCCAAATAGTCGCAGGGGGTGAAGTTTCCCTTCTTGTTTGAGAGAAGTTTGAGGCCCTTCTTGGCGATGGTCCTATGGGGGTGGTCACTCCTTCCGGAGGAAAGAGAGGCCAATTAACATCTCGCACCGTCCAGAAAATCCGAAAATCCCGCCTGCTGAAATGTCGCGAAAATTCAGCAAGCGGGGATGTTCGGCCCCCAGTGTCTTCGAGAGAGTTCGGGAAAATTTTCTTCCGAGTCACTTGTTTCCGAACTATCGAAACGTAACGCGAATCCGCGAGTGTTACTGACAGTGGCAGAAAACTGAAGATGGATTGCCAGCCATCAACTTCGAGGGGATTGGCGCAGAAGAAAACACATTTTAAAAGGAAAGTATTCTAAGTATCTTGGTTAAGTAATAATATTTTTAAAAAATGGTTGAAATCTGCTGACAATAATAAAAAAGCTTTCTGCACGGTTTGTAATAAAGTATTAATATGTGGAAAGACTGAACTACTTAGGCATTCGCGGACTCTATCACATATAAAAAATATGAGGGAAAGCTGTGACATTACATCATCTGTTTTATTAACCAAAGATAATATTAACACTGATTTGGACCATGATAGTAAAGTAAAAATAGCCGAAATAAAGTTAGCTGCTTTTACGCGGAGCATAATATTGCATTTCAAACAATCGATCACATGGTCCCATTATTAAAAGAAATGTGTTCCGATCCGCAGGTGGTTAACGATCTAAAATTGTCACGGACGAAATGTTCTCAATTAATAAAAAATGTAATAGGCAAACGCGAAAGCGATAAGCTTATTGCAGATTTAAAAATTCAAAAATTTTCTATATTAATTGATGAAAGCACGACTATCGCTAACGATAAGTTGCTTTGTATTTTAGTAAAATACATTTCATTAAACACAAAGAAATCTATAACAAAATTATTAGAACTAATTTATTTAGATGCTTCGGATTGCTCTGCAGATAAATTATATTTAGCATTTAAGAAATCTTTACAATCGAAAAATATTCCATTAAGTAATATTGTAGGAATGGCTTGCGACAGTCAAGTCAAGGTCTTGCTCGACAGAGCCGTTTCTCGAGCTGCTCCGCCTGCTACTCCTTCCTATACACTCGAGAGCTCGCTGATTGACTTTGCCTCCCCTTAATAGTAGCGGACCTATTGGCATGAGCACGGGCGTATTCGGGGCGACAGTCGTAGTCAATCAGTCGCGCTGAAAAGTCGTGCCTTGCGCGTCAGTCGCGGAGATCAGAACGTCGTGCGTGGCACGTCGATTAAGGTTATTTGTCGAAATACAATTTCACACCGCACTATATCGCATGTAGGGTAACACAAAAGTATTGTTAGTGAAAAAGTATGCTCGAATATGTGTTAAATAAAGTACAATTAATATATTTTAATATTTTTGGGCTTCTGGCGACGATTTTACCGAAATTAACCATTACGTTATGCATTACGACTAAATATAGTATTGTGTTCCAGCACCAATAGTTGTAAATCAATTATTAGCGCAAATTGTTAAAAGTAACTACACGATAATAGAACGCTAGGTTTCCCAGCGTAAAAGAACACATTGTTGCCACCGCGGTTGTCTTGGCTATATGTTTTGCAATACTGCCTATTCTCTCGTAAACTAAGTGATAAGTAATAGGTTTCCACATTACCCATGAGGTACTATTTTCAATGCGTTTTTTTAAAGTGGTATACAATTCATTGTGCCAGTCTTGAAAATGTTTTCAGTAACTTTATTCGTCTCAAAATGCTCAACGCAAAGTTCTAATATACCAATTAAAACATAATTAATTATAAGAAGCTCTTAGTAACAAAGAGTGGTTCTGCCTCGTTTAATTTCAATGTTGTTTTGTACTAAAATGCCAAAGTATTGTCAATTTTACATATAGAGATGTATCTCAACGGTTTCTTTCATCTGTATGATTGTTAAAAAACATTTTCTTCATTTATATTTTAATGCGATTTCTCGACAACGATTCAGCGGAAAAGGACATTGATACAGTGGAATAGATTTTCAGAAGATAACTTTGTAACAAAGAGTGCATTTGCATATTTCCATGGGTAGTGTGGAAACCTATATTACCTCTTTACTGTTAAAAGACAACACAACATTGTACATTGTATCGCCCCAATAACTTCTTACATTATTCTACATTCTTTGAGGCGAACAAGTTTGGCATTTTGCTGTCGCAAAATTTTTAAAATATAAATGTCGCCCCAATATACCGCCACATGCTACCACGCTTGTACCAGTAGGCACGACCGTAACGCCGCCGGTGTGCCTGTGAATCAGTGACATCTCGGCTGTATGTGAGGTGAAGGAGGCGGCGCAGCTCGAGAAACGGCTCTGTCGAGCAAGACCTTGACTTGACTGGCTTGCGATAATGCGTCTGTCATGACAGACATTAGAGATTCTTTTGCAAGTAGATTAAAGAAAGAGGTACCGACCCTCATTGTATTACAATGTATATGCCATTCCTCAGCTTTAATTGCAAGTAAAGCTTGTTCGAAATTGCCGGATTGTTGTGAAAATCTGTTACATTTAGTTTCGACTTATTTCCACGGAAGTGCAAAACGATCAGCCATCCTGCGGGAATTTCAGGAATTTTTTAAAGTAGAGTCGCGAAAAGTTTTAAAATTGTCAGGTACAAGATGGCTCGTCTTACAGAAGTGTGTTGTAAGACTTCTTGATAACTGGGAAGTTTTAAAACATTACTTCTACCTGGAGACACTAGAAAATAAAAATAAGTCGGCAATAACTATTTCAACTTTTCTAGGCGATTGTGAAATTAAAGCTTTTATGCTATTCTTGAAATATTCATTAAATTTTTTCAACGAATTTAATGCCTTATTTCAAAGCAGAAAAGTATTAATTCATAAATTAGCCGAAAGTAGCGAAAAATTAATGAAACAGATAGGAAACAATTTTTTGCTACCTCATGCGATAATAAACATTACAAACGATATTATTGATAATAAAAATATTTTGCCATTAACTTCAGTTTATGTTGGTCCGGAATGAGAAACATTTTTAGAAACACAAAATAACGAATTTATTGTTAAATTCAAAAATATTTGTTTATCGTTTTATATTACAGCGTTAGAAGAAATGATAAAAAGATTATCATATAATGATATTATTCGCGAATTAAAATTTTTAGATCCGAGTATAGCTTTGCGCGAGGAAAGTAGACTTGCCTTTCCAGATTTGAGAAATGTAGCAAAAAATTGCCAAATTAATAATGTCACAGCTTTAGCTCATGAATGGAGAATGCTCCCTATCGTCCTTGATGAAGACAAGAAATCAAATTTAGCTAAATTGGAAATAGATGTAATGTGGAATACCATTTTTGAAGAACGAAATTTAAATGACGAACCACTTTTCCCAAATTTACAAATTTGAGTATATTCAGTATTATCTCTTCCACATTCAAATGCCGAAGCAGAAAGATTATTTTCTATTGTCTCAGACGTTAAGAATAAAAAGAGAAATAGGATTGATGCAGCCACTTTAGACGCGGTGTGCAAAATTCGATGTTCCTTCCAATCAGAAAATATCGATTGCCGTTCATTCCAAGTAGACTCTAAACCAGGCTGTTGAATTAGTTACACGCCGCGAGCCTTTTCTGAGTCGCTCCGCCTGCTTCTCCCTCCCAACTATTTTACCCAACCAGGAATGACTTGCCAGACTCGGCGTATTACACGAGTAAAGTGGCGCTTTAGGGCGCCATTCGCCTCTGATCGCTCGCGCTGGAAAGACGCCGTGGACGCCGATTACGGGGAAAAAAATCGATGCGCGTGTCCCGTCGACTGACGGTATCTGTTAACGAACAGTTTCAGATCGCGTCATATCTCGTATAGGTTAAAGCAAAAATATTACTAGTAAAAAAGTATGCTCAGATACGTCTTGAATTAAATGCGATTAAGAGATTTTAATGTTTTTGGACTTCCGGCGGTAGTTTTGGTAAATTCGGCAGAGAACTGTGACAGAAATAACATTGAAAAACTTATATTGTATCTCAAAATACCAATGGAAACATTGAGGGTATCTAATTTAAGCAATGTAAACATATATTTCTATTTGTGAATATATGTCTACATTCAATGTAGATATATATTTCTGTACAAACAATGAAGTTTTCCTTCAAGTAAAGTTGAAGAAATAAATAAATAAAAAAATTAGTATTGCATCGATATTATCTCCACAATATTATGAAACTTTTATATATGTTCAGTATATGTTCAGTATATATATATTTGTTCCCTTGCGGGGTACAAAGCGGGCCCCGCTCCGCTTACATTATATCCTCTTACTCACTACCCTAACCTCTTAATACAATCTTTCCTCACCGCATTAATTAGAGAGAGAGAGAGAACGCAAAATATCTATTTACATTTCTATACATCCACGCATATACGCACGCTCTTTTCGCCTCCGTTTCCGCCGCTCCTTTTTAGCTCCCTTCGCCCTCCCCCCACCCACTTTTCTTTTCCATCCCCCTTTCCTCTTAATCCCCCTTTTCATTTCTCCATTCATTCAACTTCTTCATCCACTCCCATCCTTTCCCATTCTCTCCCATTATTTCACACACCCTCTCATGCACACTTCTTCCACTCTCTCCATCCTCCCACATCCTGCATTCCTCTAGCACATGCTCCCAGCTTTCCATCTTCCATCCACACATCCTGCATTTTCTCTTTTCTTCAGTCTCCCAATACCTCCCTGTCTTCATCTCATTACCCATTCTAAATCTCGCTATCATTCTCCACTTATCTTCCTTCCATCCTTCTTTCATGTACCCCGGCACTCCATCCACTCTTACAAACTTATACCACTTATTATACTTTGCCTCATTTATCCTTCTCTCCCTCTCCCTTTTCTGCTCCATTTTCTCCCTTCTTTCCATTCTTTCCCATATCTCCTCCCTTTCCTCCGTTGACTTCTCTTTCACTTCCTTCACACTCTCTCCCATGCTCTCTATCCATTCCGCTCTCTCTTTCTTCCATTTCGACCATTCATTCCTCCTTCCGCTTCTTTCATCCATCTCTCTCACACATTCCCGTGCCCACCAGTTCCCTTTTCCTTCTCTCAGTCTCATCTCGTACATCCATGCCCTCCTCACATGCCTCATTCTCATTTTCTCTCTGTCCAATTCATCCCTTACCATATATCCAGGTGTTACCCAATCCACCCCAAGCACCCACCTTACAAACCTCTCATGCATTCTTTCCATCTTCTTCCTCCCCTTCCATCCCCAAATGTCCGCCCCATACGCCGCCACCGGCCATACTAACACATCATACATCCATATCCTTCTTCCCACATCCTTTCCAAACATTCTCTTTCCCATTCCCCATACTTCTCTCATCACAACTCCAGCTTTTCTCACTCTCCCATCCACTTGCCCTTCTTGCATACCGTTCCTTCTGAATACATACCCTAAGTATTTATATTCATTCACTTCCTCAATTTCATTCTCCCCCCACTTCCACACTACTTTACCACCCACCCTCCTTCCAAATCTCATCACCTTTGTTTTCCTCACATTTATACTCAGTCCTTTTTTCCCCACATACCTCCTCATTTCATCCATCATCATTCTCATACTTCTCCCATCATTCGCCATCAATACTATATCATCCGCATACAACATGCAATACAATCTCTTCCCTCTCACTATCACCCCTCCTTTCGCTCTCTTTTCCATTCGCTCTTCCATGTCCGCTAAGTACAAAGTGAATAACCTTGCACTCAGCGGACATCCTTGCCTTACACCCCTTGCCGTCCAGAATGGCTCACTCACCTCCCCATTCGCTCTAACCTTGCATACCGTCTCCCCATATATTTCTTTTATTCTCTCTATCAATCCCACACTCACTCCTCTCTTCTCTAATACATCCCACAGCTTACTTCTGTCAATCATATCAAACGCCGCTCTTAAGTCTATAAAACACGCTACCACCCTTTCACCCTTCCTTCCAATCTCTCTATTCACTATATAATTCAAAACATATACATTATCCATTGCACTCATACCCACTCTAAATCCTGTCTGGCATTCCGGTATCATCTTTCTCTCATTCACCTCCACATTCAATCTTCTTTCCAAAATTGACACATACACCTTACACATTGTCTCCATTAGCGTCACTCCTCTAAACTCATTCACACTTTTTCCATTCCCACCCTTTTTCACTGGCACAATCATCCCCACCTTCCATTCCTCCGGCCATCCTTCACCCTTCCACACCCTATTGCATACCTCACATACTAATTCCCTCACTCTCTCCCCTCCATACTTCCATACCTCATTCTGCAACCCACTTTCTCCTGCAGCTTTACCATCCTTCATTTTCCTTATTACCCTTTCTATTTCCTCCATACTTATTCCTTCCCCTCCCTCCTCCTTTTCCCTTCGTCCCCCTTGTCTCACTCTCCTATCCACCCCCCCCCCCCCCCCCAATAACCCCATGAAATAATCCCACCATTCCCCCATACTTATCTTCTCTTGCCTTTTCATTCTCTTCCTCCCATACTTTTTTATTACTTTCCATATTTCTAATTCTGTCCTTGCCTCCCCTATTTCCCTCACTATCGCATCCTTCCTTTCCTCCTTTTTCCTTGCGCACATCTCCCTATATTCTTTCCTCGCCTTTCTGTATTCAATCTCCCCTTCCCCCTTTTTCCTCCATTTCCTTAATATCTTCCTCATTTCCCCCCTCATCTTCTTGCATTCTCTATCCCACCACCTCTCTCCCTCCTTTTTCTTATCTCTTTCCTCTTCACACTCCTTCTTACAACTCCTTACAATTTCCTTCACCCTTCTTACTTTCTCCTCCCACCCTTCTCCTATTTCTTTCCACTCCTCCATTTCCCTTCTGTACTTCTCCACCATCCTCTTATCCCACTCTACTTTCCTTTCCCGTTTTTTCTCTCTATTTCCCTCCTTCCTCCCTACCACTTTTCCTCTCATTCTCACCACAATCGGCATATGATCCGATTCCTCTCCCTCCCCCACTTCCATTCTCTCTATCTCCTCTTTCACTCCCGTTCCCCCTATCACATAGTCAATCACTGAACTTCCTCTCTCTCCCACATACGTGTATTCACCCCCTTCATCTCCCCTTACTTCTCCGTTCATGATCCCCATCCCTATTTCCCTTAAAAACTCCAATACTTTTCTTCCTTCTCTATTTATCTTCTTGTCCTTTGACCTCCTCCCCTCTCTTTCCTCTTCCTCCTCCTCCCCTATACCCCCCTCTTCTCACGTTCTCGCGTTGAAGTCTCCTCCTACTAGTATATTCTCTACGTCAGTCAAGTCAAGGTTTGGCTCGACAGAGCCGTTTCTCGAGCTGCGCCGCCTCCTTCACCTACACATACAGCCGAGATGTCACTGATTCACAGGCACACCGGCGGTGTTACGGTCGTGCCTACTGGTACAAGCGTGGTAGCATGTGGCGGTATATTGGGGCGACATTTATATTTTAAAAATTTTGCGACAGCAAAATGCAAACTTGTTCGCCTCAAAGAATGTAGAATAATGTAAGAAGTTATTGGGGCGATACATTGTACAATGTTGTGTTGTCTTTTAACAGTAAAGAGGTAATATAGGTTTCCACATTACCCATGGAAATATGCAAATACACTCTTTGTTACAAAGTTATCTTCTGAAAATCTATTCCACTGTATCAATGTCCTTTTCCGCTGAATCGTTGTCGAGAAATCGCATTAAAATATAAATGAAGAAAATGTTTTTTAACAATCATACAGATGAAAGAAACCGTTGAGATACATCTCTATATGTAAAATTGACAATACTTTGGCATTTTATTACAAAACAACATTGAAATTAAACGAGGCAGAACCACTCTTTGTTACTAAGAGCTTCTTATAATTAATTATGTTTTAATTGGTATATTAGAACTTTGCGTCGAGCATTTTGAGACGAATAAAGTTACTGAAAACATTTAAGACAACTGCGGCGGCAACAATGTGTTCTTTTACGCTGGGAAACCTAGCGTTCTATTATCGTGTAGTTACTTTTAACAATCTGCGCTAATAATTGATTTACAACTATTGGTGCTAGAACACAATACTATATTTAGTCGTAATGCATAACGTAGTGGTTAATTTCGGTAAAATCGTCACCAGAAGCCCAAAAATATTAAAATATATTAATTGTACTTTATTTAACACATATTCGAGCATACTTTTTCACTAACAATACTTTTGTGTTACCCTACATGCGATATAGTGCGGTGTGAAATTGTATTTCGACAAATAACCTTAATCGACGTGCCACGCACGACGTTCTGATCTCCGCGACTGACGCGCAAGGCACGAGTTTTCAGCGCGACTGATTGACTACGAATGTCGCCCCGAATACGCCCGTGCTCATGCCAATAGGTCCGCTACTATTAAGGGGAGGCAAAGTCAATCAGCGAGCTCTCGAGTGTATAGGAAGGAGTAGCAGGCGGAGCAGCTCGAGAAACGGCTCTGTCGAGCCAAACCTTGACTTGACTGCTCTACGTTACTCCTTTCAACTATTTCCTTTATTTTCTCCAGCTTTCTCTCTAACTCTCCCCATATATAAACCCCTACTACCTTCCATATCCCTCCCCCCATATTTCCTTCTATTTCTACTATTCCCTCCCCTCTGTCTTCTATCCTCACTCCACCTTCCCCTACTATTTCTTTTCTTACCCCAACTAACATCCCTCCTTTCGCTCTCCCTTTCTTACATTCTCTCATCGCTCCTTGCCATTTCCATTCATACCCACTCAACACCATCTCTTCCATCCTTCCTACATCCTTTTCCTCCACCCATGTTTCTAACAAACATATGATGTCCCATGCCCCTATTCCCCTCCAAAACTCCTTTCCCTTCCCCCTCAATCCCCCCACATTCCAGAATCCCACAGTCAGCCCATCCTCCTTCTCCGATCCTAACCCCCTCTTTTCACTCTGCTCTCCTTTCTCTTTCCTTTCTCTCATCCCCTCCTCCCTTTTTTCTCCTTTCCTCTCCTCCTTCCCACTTATCCCTCCTTTCCAAACCCCTCATCATTCCTTTCTTCCATCCTCTTCCCCACCCCCTCTCCTTTTTTCTTTTTCCCATTCTCATCCACAAAATCTTCCACCCACTCATCCCATCTCCACATTTTGCCATTCACCCAGTACCTCATATACCCACCTCTCACATTCATTCCTCTTGCTCTTTCCTTCTCCATCTCCCTTTTTATCTTCCATTCAACCATCCTTTCACTCCACGTTAGGTCGTCTTTTATCCAAATCCTCTTTTCTCTTCCTAATTTATATTTTCCTCTCATCACTTTTACCTTCTCTTCTATACTTCCCAGCTTAACCCATACTGCCCCGCTACTATTCTTTCCTTCCCCCTTTCCTACTTTCTTTACTTCCTTTATCTCCACATCCTCGCCTATTTCCTTCATTATGTTCTTCACCTCCCTCATCAGACCATCCTTACCCTCCCCTCCCTTCCCAATCCCTCTTATTATTATATTCTCTCTTCTTCTTTCCCTTTCCTTTCTGTCCATCTCTATCTCCATTCCTCTTACTCTTCCCTCCCACTCCTTTCCTATCCCTCCCCCCATTCCCCTTTCCCCTACCTCCTTTATTTTTTCTTCCATTTCGGCACACTTTGCCCCAATTATCTCTATTCTCCCCACTTTGCTTTCCAGATCACTGATTCTCTCCTCATATTCCTTCCTCTCCCTCTCCCACTCTCTTCTCATCTCCTCCATAAACTTTCCCACCTCCTTCCTTTCTTCCTTCTCCCTCTCCAGTCCCTCCCTTATTCCTCTCATTTCTTCCCTTATTTCCGACATCATTCCCATTAACACCGCTATCTCTCTCCCTTCCTCTTTCCTAGGAGACCTCTTCATCCTTTCCGATTTTCTAAAAATCTCCCACTCCTCATCTCTCTCTCTTTCTTCCTCTACCTTTCTCTTTTTCCCAAACAACTCTACACATCCTGACAAGCTCCCCGCTCTTTCCCTCCCCAACCTCTCCGCATTTGTCGGTCTTCCTCTTCTCTTCTCTTCCCCTTTATCCTCCATTTCCCTGTTTTCTTCCTCTACCCTTCTTTACCCTCTGCTCTTCTTTATACCTACTTCCTACTCTCCTTAGATGGTGTCCCTTTCTCCACACTTTCTCTCACACTTTCTATCTTACTCCTAACCTCAAAATCTCTTAACTCCTCTTTGCATTCACTTTCCTTTTTCCCTTCCTTTCTTCACCCCTTATACTCCCTTACACTCACTCTCTCTCACCCTTCCTTTTCCACCTTTCCTTTCCCACACACCCCTTTTCCACCTTTTTCTTTCCCTGCTTTCTCACCACCGATCCTAAGCCCTCCAATCACCTTACGTCGCCGGAAACGGAAGCCGAAACTTTTATATATACATATAACATTTTCTTCTAAAATAAATGGTTCTACTGTGCATACATTTATACACACAACCATATAAACAACAATCATAACGACAGTTTATTAAAATTATATCCAGTAATCTTTAATTTTTTACCTCTTGTTTCTTTAATTCATATGTATACTAAAGAAACAGTTGTGTTACGATCTAGCACACGCACGTATAAATTAATTTCCAACGCAAATAATTTAAAAATTCCGCGACAGCAAAACGTTAGCTCTTGCGTCAAAGAATACATTGTCGCCGCCACGGTCAACTTAGCAATAGATTTTAACCGTTTGTGTGTCAAGCAGCGAAAACGCGCTTCTTTCGTCTTGTATCGAGGAATGTAACAAAGTAAAATTTCAATGTTTTTCTGCTAACAATCTGTTAATCGCATTTAATTCAAGACGTATCTGAGCATACTTTTTTACTAGTAATATTTTTGCTTTAACCTATACGCGATATGACGCGATCTGAAACTGTTCGTTGACAGATAACGTCAGTCGACGGGACACGCGCATCGATTTTTTTTCCCGTAATCGACGTCCACGGCGTCTTTCCAGCGCGAGCGATCAGAGGCGAATGGCGCCCTAAAGCGTCACTATACTCGTGCAATACGCCGAGCCTGGCAAGTCAGTCCTGGTTGGGTAAAATAGTTGGGAGGGAGAAGCAGGCGGAGCGACTCAGAAAAGGCTCGCGGTGTGTAACTAATTCAACACCCTGGTCTAGGCGACTGTTTACAAAACACGCGTTGCGGAGACCCTACGGTCCTTCCTTACAAGGAGAGGACCCCAACTGTCCGACTTCGATTTTAACGAGGCTTTGCAAGACGATAGCATATAGGTCCCTAATGATATGTGTAAAATATTAGCCGTAGTTATGCAGTAGTTTTAAAGATATAAGCGATTAAAGTTCATACCTCTTCATATACTATAAATGTAAATTGGGTTACAACAGCTGTTGTGGGGCAGTGGCAGCGGTTTAAAGCTCACGACCTCGAACGTCTTACGTTCAAGTCCCAATGATGGGTAATTTTTTTTTCTATTTTAATTTGATAAAATTGCACACAATGCAGGATAACAATTATCGTACACTTGCAATACATACATTGCTTGCATATATACACCACAGCTGTTGTAACCAGATTCACATTTATAGTATACAAACAGGTACGAACTTTAATCGCTTATATCTTTAAAACTACTGCATAACTACGGCTAATATTTTACACATATCATTAGGGACCTACATGCTATCATCTTGCAAAGCCTCGTTAAAATCGAAGTCGGACAGTTGGGGTCCTCTCCTTGTTAGTTTTAAGGAATGCATGTGTGTATGTGTGAACGAATGCATGAATATTTAAGTACGAATGAATGCTTCGACGGGATGAATGCGAGTTAGTTCTACTTTGACCACGAAGCTGTAAAGACGATTTTTATTTCATTTTGTATACATATTCTCGTAGTATATAGTTTTTAATAAATATTCTTATTTTACTTATATTTTAACATCTAATAATCCAATCCCACAATAATTAATATTCAATATAATGTTCCGCATGGAAATTTTTCAGCGTTGCTTAGAAAAAAAAAGTTTTACATAAGATGCTACTATAAAATATAGGATACTTTTTAATGTTCAGTCTCTCACATCGAAATGACAAATTATGAAATCAACAGGAAAGGATTCGTAGCGTGGAACAATGAAAAATTTTTATTTCTACTTTTTTATTCCTCTTTTGAATACAAAACTATTGGTCTATATCACAATAGACTACAATGCACATGCGCAAGGAATGTGCGATTCATCCTACTTTTTTCTCTTTCTTCCACTTTTATCCATAAATACTATCTAGTAGAAATGTATGGTACAATAAACAGAGCTTTTTTTTGGCATTGATATCATTTTTCAATGTACACCTTTTGAGATGTTCCTCTTTAAAATTATGTCTTAAATTAGGTTCTTCTATAGGCCTGCTTGTCTTTTCAGGTAGGAGTGTAAATAGTTTCAGAGGACGGCAATTTAAATAAAATGGGTATCTGAGAAACCAACGGTTCTACAATCTAACATTATGTTATTGAAAATTTATCCCATATGTCATTATTTTCCTTTTTTAAATTATTATTATTATTATTATTATTATTATTATTATCAATGACTGAGGAAGAAATATATACAAGTAACGTCTTAATACTGATACGCGTGGGCAGGTACACCTGTCCTTTTTAATCTATTGTCGCAATTTATTTAAGTACCGGATACACTGGTTGTATTAATAGTAATGAAATAAAGGATAGATTCTTTAGGGATCTCAAAATTCGTCACCTCTTTACAGTTTCTCGCTGCAACTGAACTTAACCTTACCATCGGATCTCAAGAATATCGTTTTCTAAAGTGTTTAATAGTACATTTGTTCTATACTCTTTCGAAAAGAGTTATCGTATACTCGAGCTCTGTCTTAACATAAAATTCTAAAGTATCAAGTAAATATTCCAAATCTTAAACTACGAGTGTGATAGTATGTAATTTTTAACGCGTTCACTGCGATGGCTTTTCCTATAAACTTGAGTTCTCAGCGGTACCGTTAAATTATGTTAATTGTTACAAAAATAAATAACACTATAATTAGTGCTCGACGAATTTTATTTGATTTTTGAAAGTAATATTGAAATCTCACAATCAGCGCAACAGGAGAAGCAAACAATGGTCATGGAAAGTTCCTTCTGCAGAGCTTATAATTATTCGAGTGCATTCATTCGATTTGTTTTTACTAATATTCTAATTTTATTTATGCAAATGTGTCCTTCTCTAAACATAGAAAATGTTAATAAAGACCAATTCGTAAATATATAATTATTATTGAGAATAATGTATTAATTAGTCAAAAATTGCACTGTATCTTTGCTCCTTAGTTTTTCCCTTTTACTGGGTGAATTACACCCTCTGTAAAATGCTCTGTAGGATTTGTGTTTTACATAATATATAGTAAATCAATGCTGTGCCGTAAATACTTAATTGAAACTGTCCTATTAACCCTGTATTTACCGAATTTTGTGTACTATCTGAAGATGAGTTGCACGATGGCATAATCGAAAATGATAAAAATATCAATTTAAAATACAAGATTTAATATGATTTTTAAAAATTGAATTTTAAAGTATTTCACTCATTTGAATAACTAAATTGTTATGTTGCCTAAAGATGAAGAAACTGACCTCGAAGAATAGAAGATCAGAGTGTTTCAGAATGTGTCATAATGTAGGTAGGTATGTATTTTATGTTATATACTTCAAGGTCACAAGAGCCCGTACATTCTGGGTTAACTTGTGCAATACCTTTATTTCAATTATCATTTTTCTATAAAATTATTGGTTATTGGAAAAAGTTCTTGTGTTTTTTTTCTGCAATGAATTTCAATCATATTTTAGTTAAAAATACGTTCTTGTCATGCTTAAAATTGGCATAAACAAATAGTTACGATTTTGTCGTTGGTATACATGACGAGCAGGTTTCAATTGTTTAAAAATGTCATTGTTTATGTGAAACCAAAGGTGGATAGTGAAACGTTAAGGAACGCCATTTCTTGCTTTATGAGTTAAAATTTAGCGAATTTAGCAAAACGCATTTGAAACGTTTGTGATAAAGGCATTGTTGATGAAAGGGCACTGCAAGAATTATTAAAACGATTTTAGGAAGGTATTGAATCGCTAGAAGCAGATATTGAAGAAGCTGTCCCCAAATTGC
Organism: Cerceris rybyensis; assembly: GCA_910591515.1. Lineage (NCBI taxonomy): Eukaryota > Metazoa > Arthropoda > Insecta > Hymenoptera > Crabronidae > Cerceris > Cerceris rybyensis. The sequence continues at coordinate 2,210,137 of OU342789.1, forward strand.
GTAGAATACTAGGATGTGATTATAACAGCAATGATGTAATGCAATGGCTTCAGTGCGATAAAGACAATAAAGAAAACATCAACTTTACACAAATAGAAGCAGCAAACGAAAGTAACGATGAGGATGTGCTTTCTTACGTCGAAGCATTTGAGTCATGAAAAAGGACTTCGATGGTTGAGGCACAACTGGGATGTAAATAATTCTACGCAGTTGTTTACAATAGAAAATTTACGTGATTTAACGGTTAATAAGATATGGGACCCTTAGATGTTGAAAGAAACTCAATTTTGTTTATTTCTACTTGAATAAATGATGTTTAATGTAAAAAAAAGTAATTGTTCCATTATCCGAAAATTCCACTATCCGGTCACTTTTGTCTCCCTATTAGTTGGCATACGGGAGTCTCTAATTTACAAGCTTGTAGGATGTTGTAAAAGAGTTATAGAAGTCAATTGTGAAAATGTTGTAAAATAAAACTAATTTTTAGAAAATTTAAGTGTACTTGACATTGAAATTACAAAACCTCTCGAACTTTTTTCGGTATTTAATAAAAGAAAATTATGGCGGTTCCTGCTTATATTATAATTAGTATTCTGATAGAAGCTCAATGAAGTACGACATGTTTGCTTTAAAATTAGAACAATCGTTGAAATTGAAAATACAAAAAGAAAATTCAACAATGAATCGCAGTGAACGTGTTAATCCTCTCGTTGCAAAAGTTGATTGTTATTTTACTGTGAGCGCTACCGATGTATCGTAGGGAGCTGATAAATGATGCGACTGATGCCACTGTATTTCTGTACAACAGGGGTAACATTCTTGAATGTTCTCGTTAGCTTGAACTGCAATTTCTCAATGTTTTAATTCTTATTACTTCGATAATGGAAATTATATTAGTTTAAGTGTGGTACATAAAAACTTGCAAGTACTTAAGCATATGGTGAATATTGCTAGCGTTGTTGCTCGATAATCGCACTAAACATTTCGAGTGACGAAGGGTATATCTCCATCCATCTATCATTCATTTCGGGATGAATTAATTTCACAAAGTCAGGGAATATTGGCAAGGTAAAAATGACAATATGCGCATCCCTTCTAGTCAAATTTCCATAACTGTGTACGACAAGGAACTACGGTCATTCTACTTTTGCGGTTCTGATAAATCTTAAACTTAGTTTGGCTTCTAAACTCTCTGATTTCGCGAATTTCTAGATAATTTGTGATTTATTCTTAGTAGATAACAGGATTTCTAATTTTTTTTATTTTGTATCTTTCGAAAAACTTCCGAATGTAATATATTTGTCATGATCTAATAACAATAAAGCAAAATAGTAAATTATTTTCTATACATAATTGTCACTTTTAAATTGATCGCCTTCAAATGTAATAGACTTTGATAGAAATTATTATCTACTAATGAATTGTCATATTTATGTCCACGCGGTGATATCGCTCTTATTGTTAGACTGGGCACTAACGTAGCAGAATTATGATACGCAAATTTCATTTACCTGTTTGGCGTGTTCACAGCAATTTATTTCACTGACTATCAATTTTTAAAACAGATGCCTATGAAATTACATTGTTCATTGTTTCCTTTAAATCCTGTCACAGTTTTATGTTAAAAGTATCATTCGTTTGTGATTTCTTTAGGCTCCAGTTCTTATTTTAGCAAGGTTCTGAAGGGCTGTCAAATATAAAAGATTAAAAAAGTTATTTAAATCATTAATTAAGCTACTCTGTTGGTAAAGTATCAATGTAGAATCCTAATATGTAATATGAAATTTTATCTCATGTTTTACATCACTATGAAGTTAACTATAATATATTTTCTTACGATCATAAAGTATAAAAGGTTTAATAACAAACGCGATTTAGCGGGTTAGTTAAGATATCGTGTTTCGTGCAATAAAGTAAGAGTATGATAAATAGTATATTCATCAAATTATAACTCTTCATAAACGCCGAGGAAAACGGTAATTAACATTATTTAGCACTTGTGATATATGTTCTTATTAATGACAGTTTGAAAGTTCAAGCCTTAGTCCTTCAAAATTCCTTGCAATTAAAATTACCTATCATGAATCTCCGTTTTTACTTTCTGGCATGGTCTTTGTAACTGCACGATCTGTTATAACTTTAATTCCAGCAGTCACAATTTCCTCTGCACTTAGCTATTTTAAATTCATTATACTTGTTACATTAACTAACATTATTAACCCTTAACGGTCGTAAGTCGCCTCTCACGTGACAACGATGACAGGTCTGACTCTGTCGAAATTTGCTGTCTATAAAATGCGGCCCGACTGTCTTGTCAGTTAAGCATCAGTAACGGAACAATTAACATCTCCTGTAATATGTCAACGCCTTCTGTAGCCAATTTTTAATATATTGAGTCCAAAAAATGAATGAAGAAGATTTTATAAATTTTGATAACGAGAGTGGCGTGGAGGAAGAAAAACAACGGTAAGTATATTACTTCTGTCAAACGTGTAAGAAAAAACTATTCCTTCATATTGGAGGTTGTTGCAAAAAATATCATACGTTAAAAACTTTCGAAGAACTATTTGAAACTCAATGATTTATGATGCTCCTTCGAAAAATAAATAACTTTCATCAAAAATGTTATTCTTATAATACTGAACATTTTTCGCGTATGTACCGAAACCAACTGCAGCCTAGTAGAGAATCATGTAGAAAATGCTAGCAACCGATAAGGGTTAATATTTACCATCTTCCCATCGACCAATTCATTTTCAAGAATGATATGAAATTTAGAATGAAAAAGGACGCAGTGGATTAACAAATTTTGGCATAACCAATAAACATTGAGTATGTTCTTCAATCACTGTTTGCTTTCGAGTGAGTCGCAGTCAAAAGGTCAATGAACCGAAGCACGGTAATAACGCTGATTTTTTTTCCTTAGCTGACAGTTTAGTACAAACGTCATTACTCTAAAATTTACAGTGACCATTGTGTTGTCACTTTCCTTATAAGTAACAACATTGTATCGCTTGTTGAGCGTGGTGTACTTACTGCCACGTCGATTTTATCACGTTTAATACTTTTGGCTTTTCCGTTTCTCCGAATATCATTTGTGTATCTTAAAGTTGATATTCGTACTCGTTGAGAAATTAGGACAATTATGCTCGTGTTTTTTGATTGAAACTTATCGTCTGATTTAAAGAATGCTCGATCACAATCGTTCGGATTCGAAAGCCGTGTTATCGATGCCATTCATTGTAGGAATTTCTGGTTTCTTTTCTCCAACAGTCTGCAATTTCAACGTCTTTGTTTCGTTCAGTTCTTGATCCTCGCATTTGTGAAGGGTCTTCGATCTTTCTTCTCGTTCTTGAAGAAGCCTATCTCTTCTGTGTTCTGTGTACAGCCAGCTGAATGAGAAAATTTAAATAAATAAGTAAGATTATGGTGAAAATGAGGATACATATTGAGAAGAGTGAATCATACACAACCGCTCATAAGTCTTTAGACACTCTCAACAATTGCTTAAACCTTATACAAATTTCACAGAAATGTGAAACTATTTATTTATTGCGGTGCGTCCATACGTACATATATGGAAGTATATTAACCCTTTGCGGTCGTATCTCTTCCCTCAGCCACCACAGCAATTCTATCAGTTTACACTTTCTCTAAACGAACCTAAATGCCTAAGGAACCTATTCACGAACAAATTCGGTGCTCCTATCAATTGGAGATAACGAAATCCAATCTAAACAAAAGCTGTCACCCCGCACTCGACATGCAAGATGCTGCGCTGTGGCGAGTCAGTCGCCTTTTGAGCGTAAAGAAATCGACAACGTTCGGCGATACTTTGTAGAATTCCAAAGAATATTGTATCAATTGTGTTTAACAGTAATAAGACATTCTCGCTTGTTAAAATATTTCAAAATTATACTCCAAAATGGCAAAAAGAAAGTTACCGCAAGAAGTGTTCTGTGAAACTGAAAATAGCGATGAAGAGTTTTATTTTGACCCCTTCAATACAGACTCTGCATATAAGGCGTCAGCTAGAAGAGAGAACATGACGTCTATGACACATTTTATGTTTTTTCCGAAAATTGGTGGGACAACTGGTTGGTGGTTATCGTGATGGAGCACAATCAAAACTAGGAAAACCATCGACCTCAAGTAAGGAGGAAAGACTGAATGGAAAACTGCACATATTGTGGTAGTGTGAAGACGTAAAAAGTAAATATTGCGCAGTATGTTCAAACAGAAAGATTAAGGGCGGAAAGCGCCAAACCAATTATTTTTGCGATACATGCAATCGAAAACCAGGCCTGCATATTGGAGATTGCTTTGAAAAATACCACACGATGGAAAACTATAAAATATAATTTTTATACAAAAACGTGACATTAGATCACTTTATTGAGTAAACATACATCTAAAGTTCACAAAAGACCTACTAAATCTTGTTTATACTTTGTAATCTTGCATGTTATGTATCCCTGCTCTTTTGACGGAAATTAATTCCGACCAGTACGATACCCATGTCCAAATTTAATACGACCGCAAAGGGTTAAGGGGTTACATACAGTTAGAATTTTCAAAAAAATCGTTTTTTTTTTATTTCACTTTTGTAATGTACATATATTGAAATTTCAAGTCAATCCGTCAATTGTTTTCGAAGTTACACGCATATTTGTAATGACGTGGCACAGCGTTTGTAAGGTGATTTGAAACTTTAAACGCGGTTTTCTCAAAACTGTGTTTTTAAAGTCGGTGACCAAGATTGCTCGGAAACGGCTGAACCGATCAGTCTCAAATTTTAACACAAGTTTCTTAAGTATATTTTTTAGTAACTGATCGAAGGTTTTTCTTCACCGATAAATATTTCTTTTTTTATAAACAATTTAAGGCCAAAATTTTGGTCAAAAATCGATTTTTTTTTTCTATAAGCCGCCATTTTGTAAATAAACTTTATTTTGTTTATTCCTTCGATTAATCACAAGATTACACATTACTTTAACGGAATCCGTTTGGTTTTTTCGTTTTGGATGATCCAGTCCAGAGATATCGTGGTCACCGCAAGGTGCCTTTTTTGAGAGGAGCTCCTGGAGATCAGCTATAGCAGCATTCAAAATTATTATTTTCACTAATAAAAAATGTTAAAATACAGTTGAAAGTTACCATAACATGTTTACAAATTTTTACATTAACAATTAACAAATTTAAAAGTTTTCTCAGGAAAATTTCTTGAAAAATCGCTTTTTTTGGACCTCCTGACTGTATATAACCCCTTAAATAAATGGAAAAATTAGAGTGCTTTAGAAATAAAACATAAACGCTTATGAGCGACAGTGTACTTTGCATGAAAATCTATCAACATGAATCTATTACAAAATGCTTCTCAAGTCCAATATACATATATTATGTCAAATTCTGATTCAATTAAATATTGATTTTTTAACTGCAGATTTAAAATTTAGATTTGCTCCTTTAATTTTTACTCGACTAAAATGTTAACATATACATTAAAAAATTGTGTGTTTTATATCTCTTCAACTTCACTTAAAGATAAACGTTGCTCGATATTTTTTCGACGTGGTGTTACGATGACAGTCGATATAGAAGAAGAAACAGAAACAAAAGATGATATTTGACAATTAATTATAATCCCACAAAGAACTTACAAAAATGCAATCACAGCAGGAATTGTCATGCATGCACCGGCTATAAAAAATGTTCCCGGGAATGTGTTCATCGTTGCAGCATAAATAGAGCTGTACATTGGCCCATAAACCAGTGGCATAAGAGATTCACATACTCCAAACAGAGAATTGACTTTGCCTGTAATTTAAAAAGATCTTAGAATGTAGCAACACTTCTTCATAAAGTTTGTTGATATATCTTTTAACCCTTTACACTTCTTGTATACGAAAGCTACAGGTTTTAAACTCCTAATTCAACGTTTCGCAATTTTGTTTTACCGACGCACAGTAGGGTATTTGACCCAAAAAGGCGGACAAAAGTCGATTTCAAATATTTTACGTAATTTGAAATTTTTTTACTGTCCGAAGTTGTTGAACATGTGGAAAACAAAGTGCTCAATTTTGTTTTCTCATTTGTACATTCATAAATCATTAAACTTCATCGAAATTCAAAAGATTATATGGCCTATGTCGTCTTTACCACAATGTTACAGTACATCATGCATTTAGTAGGGATTTTTATATGTTTTAAAGAAATTATGTAATTTCTTGCGTTATGGATACATTTTAAGCAAGTACGTGATACAATTCCAAATAGTTTGTACTTTTTGATTAATTTTATTTATGTAGTTATTTATATTTGCAGATATCTAATAATTCAGTAATTATTTTACCATGATAAAGTTTCATTAACGATTTTGTTATAGCTCTGAGTGAGTCCCGATGCTCTTTTTGATCTCATTACGTTCGTTAAAGATTAGTGATTATAAGCCAACAAAGTTTGATTCCGGATATGTCTAGATTGGAATTTTATAGCTAATTTAGTACTAAGCGTTTAGCGGCGTTTAGCGTACGCCTGTATGTTCGGCTGCGTTGCCCTGATTGTGAGTGACGTGTTACAAACTTTTCTACGGAACTGTTTAAGCTTTTACTTCCTTCTGCAGTTAGCTGAAGTAACGGGTTTTCCAATAAAGGCGGGTCGTTTTTGAAATGGAATAAAACAAACTGTGTGTGAGGTATTGACGAAATTTTTTTTTGTTTGAAAGGCCTAGGTATGCCATTATGTATGGAGTATAACATCGTTCTAATGTCCGCCGTGGCTTCGCACGGTGCACCGCGGTGGCACGAATCCGAGAGGTACAATTTTCAATGACTCTGCCGTATAGATTCGGCTGAATTTGAGCCATGGCTTCAGTTATGTTGGTTTTTGAGGGCATCGGTCGATTGCGACTTATTGGCATAGATCTGCAACTTCAAAAAACCCCACAAGAAAAAGTCCAGTCGGCTCAAATCGCACGATCTTGGTGGTAAATTCACGTCACCTCCGCGACAAATAGCCAAACTCTCAAATCGTTCCTGCAGAATGTCCATATATGTCATTTAAGTAAATATAATTTATGTGCAAAAATCATTTTTTTTTCAGGTTTTCAATGCAAATATAACATCGCCACCATAGTTTCTCGATGATCTGAGGAAGAAATGTTGGAATTTTTTTTTTTTACAGAAAATAAAAGTGAATTCAATCTTATAAATGTTAAAACATGTTTTTGATTTTGTGATGTTATAGTTGATGTTAAGACCAATCGTACGACCTTTCATATTATTATGTTGAGCCTATAGATAAAGGTAAAATAGTTTTGTCCGCCTTTTCGGGCAAAATACCCCACTGTGCGACGGGCGTCCAGGATATGCTCTGTACTCTTCGATCGGTAGGCGTCCAGGCAACACTTCCGTACTCTCCATACCGATACGAGGACCCACGAAACACTCCCGCACTCTCCCGTCTCTCTTCCAGCAAGCGTCCAGGTAGTATCGTCCATACTATCCTGCCGGAGAGCCCTATTCTGCAATCCGAGAGCGGTCGATGATCTTACCTCGTCCTCTCTCTCGGAGCAAAAGAAGGATCTTATCGTGTCGCGTGTCTCCTTTTATATCTGACCGTTGCTAACTTCGGTCGCCGAAATCAACAATCGCGTTATCATGTCTGGTCTCGCGGTTTCGCGCTTCCGCGCCTTGCGTCTCCGCTTCTCTCAGCGGTCCATTTTCGTGCGAAGCTTCTCGAAGCTCGTCGCTTCGAGCCTTTTTAATTTTCGTCATGCTACAGCACGCTATATAACAAAAGGTTACTGCTAACGGGGGCCATTACGTTATTCATTAAAAGTAAAAACTTGTTGCAAATGGATTTGTTTGAAGTTAATGTAAAAAAGCGACATTACTTTGCGATCTCCCTAATATTTTATTTAAGAAAAAAAAAAGTAAATTAATTAATAAGAAGTTAAAAGCTTTATTACAGCTGTACTATAAAGTGCTTATTTAGAAGTTAAATTCATTAATGTTGCATACAAAGTTGCATAATAGTTGTACATACAACGACGTAAATACATAATTCATAATTAAATAAATAGATTAAACACTAACCGTACCGATACTTCTTGTTTGCTTATTCTTGCCATAGCAGATTTGTAACCGGTCACGAAACAACAATAATACCTTTCTGAAAGAAATGCAAGGGACTGTCAACTTATTGCTAGTATAGAAAACAACATAAAAAACAGTCTTTACTTAATTGTACAAATAATTATATATATTTATTTCACTGTACCGGTCATTCGATTGGCTACGGTACGGTTAGTGTTAAATAAGTATCTAATATATCTCTTCGTGATAAAATTTCCATTTGACGTTTTTTTATTTCTAAATAAAATATTTATGCAGAAATAATTGACTTGCATACCGGGAATTTGTATTACAAAACCGTTATTTATTTTATACCGTATTACATCGATTGTAAGACGCACTCTTGTTTTTTCGGCTACAAGTAATAAAGTGTAGAGAGCGATAAACACTTTATTATAAGAATATTAAATAATATGAATTTCACGAACTTTACGATTTTTATTGAATTGATGTTTCAATGCATTGAAGCTCCGATTTTGTAACTTGAAGTACATTTTTATTTGTTATACCTTCAGAAAATGTTTAGAAGACTTCGAAAACGTTCAAAAGCATCTGAAGATGCCTGGATATATTGAAAAAAATTATCCAAATTAGTACAAACTGAGACAATAAATGAAAAAGTGTATTGAGGCACAGAAAAACACTTTTACAATTAGTATTTATATTAAATTGCCAGTTACTTATTTGGAGAATTGTAAAAATCCCTCAATCGCGATATGTAACCAAAAAAAACAAACAAGTAAAGGCAGGAAGAATGTTATTGAAACTAATAATAAAGTCAAATAATTTTACACATTTAGCAAAACAAATATTGAAAAATTTCTATTTTCAATTTTTAAAAAAAAAAGTAATTAACACACTTAACTCATTCTGATCTTAATACTACATGGGTTACATTTTAAGCCTAATCTTTTGAGTAATAAGTACACTATTAACTATTATAATTTTGTTCGTACTATGTAACGATTAAACTTTAAAATCAATTTAGTTAATACTAATTGTAAGAATGCACAGAGTTAACTGTACATTTTTTGTTTCGTGAAAAACTGAAATACAATTGAATGAAAATAAAACGAAAAGGATGACATAAGCGAAAAGTCAAAGGAGGAAATGATGTTGCAAATACTTGGATTGTTAACTAGACAGGAAAGCTTCATTAGACCAGCCTTGTAGCGAGAGAAATGTCAAAAACGGAAAATTGTTGGTAGTCGTGTCGAATTATTTAATCATGAAGACTGATTCAATTATCTGTTTTATCCTGTTCTGAGAAAATGACTAGATGCAGAGGTAAGCGTGTAGAAAACACTACTATTAAATTCAAGGTCGTATTCGTAACTTGAACTTAATGCTACCGTTTCTTATGCATTGAACTTTTTCACTGTTGTTAAAGGTTTATACAGAAATACACGGAATATAAGATTTTACGAAAAGTGTCATGAAATCTTAAGATACAAATTTGTATAATATACAGGTAACCCTCCTATAACACGGTAGATACGTTCCTAAAAAATGCCGTGTTGTGTGAAACCGTGTTGTATGAGACCCAGAGCAAGTACAAAAAGAGGGGTTGAGTTCCGAAAACTTATTAAAAACAAATTTTTTTTTTTTAATTCTACATAAACAACTTAATTTTTATTAAAAATATATAAATGTATGTACAACACAAAACAAAAAATATTATTTTAATTTGATGCAACTATAATTTAATAAATTTCTTCATCGTCACTGTTCAGTATAATCAATCGAGAACGTTTTTTTAGTGGAATGATATCGCCTTCAATTTCAGAACTTTTTTCTTCATTTAAAGTTTTTGTATTTTCTTTCCTCTTTAAAAAATCTGTAATTTTACTTTGCTTTCTGGTTTTTACCGGATCAATGTTAATTTTTCCTTAATATTTTAAAGACGAGAAAGTTGTTCTTTGACACACCGTGGCTCGATGCAGTCTGTCGCTCAGCAGCGTGAAATAGTTTTGTTTTCAAGCCACGGAGATGAAATCAAAATAGTTTATGCCACACTGTATCTTTAAGACGGCAAGCCTCGTCGCGGCTATAGAAGTACAGTGTTGTATAAAGGTTTTTGCAATTTTCTTACCATGTTACAGCGAAACCGTGTTATAGGATACCGTGTTGTAGAAGGGTTTCCGCAATTCATAAATCGTGTTATAGGATGCCGTGCTGTAGGAGGGTTACCTGTACCTACATTGCAATTTACGCCGAGAAATTATTTTAAGCGGTTTAAAGTTTCAGGTAAGGTGTAAAAACTATTGAAAACTTGGTGGTCTTTTGGATGTTATTTACAGTTTTATCAATTAATGGTTCTAAATCTTTTTTTTTGTTGACTATTGACTTTCGAAGTGTCGAAATGCCGGTATATAAGGTAATCAATTTTACTTTTCGCAAATGCAAGTGAAATGCTAAAAAATGTAATTAAATATTGATCATTTTTATTTGAAACCTTTACAGCTTTTGAATGGAAGGAAACAAATCATGGTTTTCTATATTTTTTTTCTCTGATACAATTTTGTTGATTGCACGTATTATGCATCAATTTTACAAGTTCAAATATATTAAACTTACGGGACCAATTCACTACATTTCACGATAAAATGGTTATAAAACAACATGCTTTCTCATGTACAACACGCATCCCATTTCTGATGCCCGAATTTTGGTTTTGAAAAAAAATACGTTACATGTCATATCGTCGTATTATGGTTCAACTAATTAATTGGTTTATTTAACAATAAACGGTCATTAGTAATACTAACCAAATGTCAAAGGGATTAATTTGTAATAATTTATCACATAAATCGGCAATTCTTCATAATTAAAAGTTATCTTTTATACAAGGTAAGCAATGGCGTGGAACAACACCATGCTTATTCCATACTAAACCAACTGTACGTAAGGAATCAATTTTGATCAATGAAATAATTTTGAGGGACTTGATCGGTCGAATTCTAATTTAAGCGGTCAGGGATTTCAATATTGCAATTGTACAGGTGATTGTAATTCAAATCTTTGTAAAAAGTAAAAAAATCGTTTCCAATTCCAAATACTATAGAAATTCTTTCTGCAAAAATATGGATATTATTGTAACCTGATAAAATGTTCAATGAATACTATAACAGCCGAATTGTTTTCAGACGTCATAATAAAGGTAACATTTATACAATTAAAAGCCTGTAATCAATGGAAATAAAGTCTACAATTGCAAAAAAAGTGGATAGTTCAGAGAATCGCAAGTATTTTTTGAAAGTTTGCATTAAATAATATCCGTATTAAAATTTGGACAATTCTGAACAGGCTTCAGACTACCTTGCAGAAGAATGATTATAGCGATTGAAACAGAACAACGCCGTTGCAACGACACGAACCACGACGGGAAAGGAAAGCATAAAGCAAAGAGTTTATTATTGTGTCATTCACGTACAAAACGACACTTGTTCTCTAATCGATGCTGTTACGTAAGGCAAACTTGAATCGTTTCCTTAGTCGACTCATAAAATAGATTTACTTAACATAATGTATTCGAATATCTATGTAAGTATGTACCTGAACGAGTCTCCATTACTCGTTTTTGCGGTTATATAAGGATTACGGAGCAAGAGTTACGATCTGGCGATATAAAAAGTAATAGGATATTTGCATAAAAGCTTACCTAGTTCATCCGTTGGTACAAGTTTAGATGCTATCGATCGCATTGCAATAAAAGACGTCCCGTTAACAATTTCAACAATTGCCGCTGAAATGCAAAATACTCATTAGCAATTTAATCGAAGCACTGCGAAAAAAAGGTATTCAATTTATCGAGACACTTTATATCGGGATGACTGAGAAATAAATGATGAAGTAAAAGAGATTCATATACCTAAATAGATCATCCAATCCGTTGTTGCGAATGCATAAACGAATCCTGCTAGAATTTTGCTCATACAACTCATAATTCCTACGATTGCGTCGTCTATCTTCAGAAGATGACTGAATACACCGACAGATATGGTGGTTCCTGGTAAATACAAAAAAAAGTAATGAAATTGGTTTAGAGACTTTTAAGATTATAAAAAAAAAATGAACTTTTATTGCGAGATTCAGAAGCACCGGACGTCGAAGTTAATTGCAGCTAATTTGCTTTTGACTTAGTGGTATATCGTCAATCGCCTTGACCGATTAATCTTAAATACTCTGCAATTTTTTCTAATAACAATGCCGACCATTGACAATGATCAAGGTATTATTATCTGAAATAACCGAACAAATGGGTGAATTATTCAAGACGAATGTGAACAATTTTAACGATTTTCACGTTCTCATTGAAATAGGGAATTCGTTTATAGAAAGCGCAATACTCAACCAAATTTTACAGTTTTAAAACAATGATATTATGTTGTTTTCCAGATTGGCTTGGCGACGCAAGATTAATAGCCAATATTTATCCGATGACCGACTCTTCGATTGACAAATTCGGATTTAACAAGCTGCTTCGATGTTCGTGCAATTCTTTTGAATAAAAATAATAACAGCGAATTCTGCTTGGCAACAATAAGATATTTCTTATGTAACAGATTTCCAGGGCTTTCATAGATCGATCAGCAATAAAAATGACGATTTTTCAACCGTGAGGCGATCCTTTTGAAATCTTTAATTTTATTAAACGTGCTGGAATGTATAGAGCAATTTATTTCTGTGAATCATTGAAAATTGAAGATGTAACTCTTTAAATTTCCAGAAAAATCAACATTAATTGTTGTCAATCCAAAATTATCAGTGGATTTTTAACAGCACTTACAATTAGTAGAGATTTGGGGTTCCTTTAATCTAACATAACGAACCCTTTATCTAAGGCGTACTTGCTTGAATCAGAAATATTAGAAAAATCCCGTGTGATATTTGTATCACAGTTCTTAAAACTAGATGGCTCTTGTCATTTGAAACAAAACGAAACCACGACTGAAGCTCATTAACACGTTGAATACCACCGGTATATCGCTAGTTTTATTATTTCTACTGAACTGAAACTTTTTCTATTAAATTCACATCTTTCTAAAGCAGAAAGTTTAAAATAGTATATTGTGTCTATATCGATAAATCTGCGAGAGCAAGTATATCTGTGTCTTTCTCATTGTCAGTTAACTTCGAAGACAGTTAATTTCATCAACAGCCAAATCGCAACAGTACTTTATTAAATTGCCATTCCAAAATTAATTATGACTACATTCTAAAACCATGCTAAGCAAAGATACAAATTAAGCACGATAAGTTACTATATTTACTTGTGATATAAAAAATTAAATCCAACTACCCACTTCCTTGGAGAAGCACATACATCGTGCCGTAAAGGAAAACAAGCTAACAAATTAAGATCAGACGCCCGCTGGTTTATTGCCGGACATCTAATCCCGATGTATTGATTGATCTAATAACTGATTTCATTGTAGGAAAATACTATTAATTCACTTTGCCATTATTCACTTGCCCTTACTACTTGTCAGATTATGATAAGTAGAGGTGGGTCTGAATCTTATAATTTGGATCTAGAATCTTTTAATTCTATTATAATTCATAATAAGATACCTTATACACACATTGTTATATATTGTTACACCTCGCGGAGGGTCTACCGCGTTTCGGCATTCTTTATTATACAATTAACTAGTACAACACGAAATCGAACGTCTGTTCTCTTCGAAAGCTTGGTAGCGACTTCCTGTCAATAAGACTTCCGGTCGCTAACGCAACGCGACCAGCCGATCGATGAAACGATTCGATCCTCGAATCCGGATCAAGCGGATTCGAATCCGCTGGATTCGAGGGAACAGTTTCGTACTGTACGCCAATATGAAGTTGGCGTAACAATTTCTTTATAATGTTATGAATAATAAAGAAAAAAAGAAAAAAAGGCTCTCGTCCGATGGTCTCGATCTAACAATAAGTTAAGAAACGTTGAACGTGAGGGTAATGTTTGGATGGGTACCCGCTTGAAAACTCCGCGTGCCGTTGACAAACCATTTTCTATTGGTTTTTAAGGCTTTAAATAAAAAGACTTTGATTAAAGTTAACTAGAATCTTTATTCTAGAATGTATGAGGAAGGCACGTCTTTCTGTTACGAGTGAAAGTCACAGAGTGAGTAACAGTTTACTCTCTTACAATTAGTAAAAGAGAAAAACCAACATTTTCTTCCCTTTTTAAAAGAATTATAAAATTTGTATTAATAACTTTTATTATTATCAATACTTTTGATTTTTACGAATATTTTCTATTTTTATCAATATCTTCCTAAAAAAATTCTGTGAGATTTGTCGAGCACCTTTCGTAAGTGTTGATGAATCTCTGTGACCGTATATATAATACATATACGCCCTTGGCAGTCAGAGGGTTAACAGAGGGTAAAATCGTTTTAATTTTGTAGTAACTGCAGTTTATGAATACTAGTGTTAGAAATTTCAAACATTAGTAATTCCTTCTTTAGTTTTACCCTGAATTTATTTATTTTATTTTGAAAATAATAATTTTGGCAAAAGCATAGTTATTGCAAAAAAGGATTAACAAAAATGTTCATCATTTAATCAGTTAATTATAATAGAAAAATCTGAAAGGATGATATTTTTTGTCTTCTGACAATGAGATAATAATTATCACGGCTGCAGTATTCTAACAATAAGTAGTATGAAAAATATCGGAAATATCAAAATATCAAAAATATTAATAAATATTTGCGGAATGAAAACGAACGAAAAGAATTTGATTAGACATCATGGAGATTTGTGCCTATTTGGAATCATTAATTAATGTGCATTTAGAAGAGAATGTTTTTATCTCGTTTTTCCCCTCCAAATGGTAGGTGTGTGAAATTCTTTACGGATAGCTTCAATCTGAAGCTGCTACAGATTGATACACACGATTTAAATATTAATGAGCGCCTAATTACGGGAGATTACGTAAACCAAGGAAGGAGGAATTCACGTTGCAAAGTCTATGAACAAGGTTATGAGAAGTCTTGTTTTCTCACCTTTTTTTTTTTACTGGCGTTCCACTGTTATGTGACAGTGCAAGTTATGTAAAACATATAAATACAATTGTTAATGTTTTTTCATCGTGTGCCTTTTATAAACGTGTGAAATTCGGAATATTTAAAATTTCAATATGTAGCAAATATTTTTATTACAGATCATCTCGGAGTACTTATGCAAAATTCGAATTTTTTAAAAGGTCAGTATCTGGATAGGTTTTAATACACGTTTGCATCAGTATGAACAAATGAAAATGTGTACTTCAAATTTAAACTGTTGACAAATCTTCTGTTCTTTTCCTACAGGGGTGACGTAAGTTTTAGGGGTACCGGGAAACAATATCGTTCTTTTTAAATAAATAACGTGAATACATATAAGAACTTAATTCACAAATATCATTCTAAACTAAAATTTCCGAGGTTTGATTTAGTTTTTCTCCATCACTGTGGCAGAGTTTCAATAACTCGATCATAAAATTCACTGGGTTTTTGATTAAATATATTGAATGAGTCATTTTTTCTCGTCGTCATGTGTTTGAAAGAAACGACATTCTATTCCGGTATCTTTAATACATATATCGAATAAGTGGAAATTTAAGTACGTTCTTGATATTTTACTACTACTATATTTCACATAAAAAATGCGAAGTTGAAATTGTTTAAAATTTGAAGACGTAAGTATGACTATCAGCATTTTTATGCGATTGTGGAAGATTCTAATCGTTTGGAGCTGTGATTCTCAAACTTTGCTGGATTTTTTGAGTGACGGTCTCTTACGAGTTTTGTAGATTGCTTGCGGACCGTTTAAGACGAACTCCCGTTATCATATAGACAACTTTATATAAACAATAATTTATTCGAAGACAATAAGTGATTCCTTTGCGGCCCCTTAGAGGCCGATTCGCGGTACTCTAGGTCAGAGCTCTGCAACTTATGGGACTAGAGCCAAATGTGGTTGTCTGTCCAATCTTTAAACAATATTCATACACGATACCAAGATAGTTTTACGTTACGACCGTTAAAAAATGAAAGATACTGATTTTACAATAGAAATGCAACAACAGAGGTCACATTAATAACACTACAAGAGTTATTATTTCACTCATCTTGCTGTATTTGTTACCAGTAGATGAAATGTTAAATAGAAGATATTTCTTCCTATATTTTCGTATTTAGTGATTATATGGCCCAATCACGTAAATAAAAATTATAATTATCATCTATTTGACTCTTCGCTTAATTAAGATTGCCGGCCTTGCCTTAAATGATCGCGGGCCATATTTTGAGAAATGCTGGGTCAGAAATTATAGAGATAGTAAATGCTTTTTTACAAATTTTTTGCAAATTTTGATTATTCTGAAGAAATTTTTATTACGAACACTGTATGAACGTGCAATATATCAATTATTTATTTAAATAATCACTCATTTGATTCATGTTCTGTCAAAGAATTTTGACGAAATCCGAAATTCAAATTTTCTAAAACTTGGATAAACGATTGATATTATTTCAAAACTCCTCCATAAACTGCGCATAATTCGAATGATTTAAATCTAGATATCAAAGATGTACAAATGTCACACAGAAGAATTAATTTAAAACGTAAAAAAAAAAACATTAGTGCTGTCTCATTGCCACTTGGCTCACAAATGAGCTAATTTGTTATTGAATTAGATTTTAAAGATACGATCTCGGTAATTGTTTCAAGGTGCGACTGTTTACTCTAGAACAGAAATTGATCATTTCATTGAGCAATTTTTCTTTGGTTACTTACCGATCAGATTAGTTACCATTGCGAAAGTAGTAAACATGCTGAACATTACTTCGTTCCAGTTGTACCTGTATCTCATGTAGAGATACATCACTGCCATTTCACCTGTTAAAGAAATCACATTATAATGAATTATAAGAAATAAACATTATTCTTTTATATCTGATAAAAAAAAAAACTATAAGAAAATGTGCTCATTGTGAAGCACGTAAAACGTTTGTACTTTCTAATCGATCGTAACAGAAACTTGTTGTATACTCCTTTTTGGTTACATAAACAAAACTTCGAATTTTTTATAATTCTTACAAAATTTAGTGTTATTTGATTGTCTTAGATACGAAAAATGCAACGAGAAGATTAATATTAGGTTGAGGAAAAATTTTCTTTGTATTTTAGTCCAAAAGTAAACAAGGTTTTATTTCACATTTTAAATGAAGTTTATTAATCCAAATACAGTAAAACCTGTTTTTGCGCGGTAGATAGGGACCGCATAAAAGAAACCGCACAAAAAAAGGAATATTCAGAAATTTCATAAACACTTATAGCAAATAATTTTTTACAACATATTAGAAAAAATTTTTTTTATGCGGTGGATAGGGACCGCATAGAAAAAAACGCGCTTGAAAAGTATGTCAAAGATTTATGAAACACTGAGAAAGTGCTTTCAAACAAAAGTAATAATTAAATTATACATGGAAACGTTTAAAAACAAAATTAATTTCTCATTTTACACATGGGGTAATTTTCAAAATATACATCATTTACTGCTGCTCGTCGTAGTCCAAAACGCGCATCTTCTTGTGATGCGTGTTCTGCTGATAACAAATGAACATAGCGTCTGGAACCGAACAGCGTTTTGTAGTGTACCGTGCGGCTCGTCAGACGTGTCACCTAGGAGGTAAGCCTGTTTCGGCAGAGTCTGATTCGCCAGGCGTCAAGCGTCATGCCTCTTGTCACATGTACAGGGTGTAAAAAAATTAATGGTCATGGCTTTAAGGGGTTGTTCTACACCTCTGGATCGATGGAGATTTGCGAAAAAAAACGGCCGCAAAATTCGGGAAAAGGTAGTAAATTTTTTTTATTGGCTCACCGTATTCGTCTTGTTACGTAGGCAAAATGTCTGAGAGGAACCATGGATCAGAAACGAACCGTTCTCTCACAAATTAACTTTTAATTGGGCCTTCCGATAAAAATTTCGCCATTAGTTAAAGTAGAGGCGACGTAAACGAAGTTAGAAAATGGGGCACTGTGTCACCGTACCAGAAGAGAAGTGCATGTGTTTATGCTCTTCTCCCCGGGTGGGCCCTTGAGCGAACCCAACACCGAACGCAGGTCAATGACATTTTTCTAGTCATTTTCTATCTTCGTTTATGTTGCCTCTGCTTCAACTATTGGAGCTAGCAAGGGTATTTCATGTGTTTCCTTTCGAAAGGTCGGTGACTCGAAGGCTGCCATATGGGTGAAATTTTGATCGGAAGGCCGAATTAAAAGTTAATTTGTGAGAGAACGGTTCGTTTCTGATCCATGGTTCCTCTCAGACATTTTGCCTACGTAACAAGACGAATACGATTAGCCAATAAAAAAAATTTGCTATCCTTTCCCGAATTTTGCGGCCGGTTTTTTTCGCAAATCTCCATCGATCCAGAGGTGTAGAACAACCCCTTAAAGCCATGACCATTAATTTTTTTACACCCTGTACACGAAGGCACTTGACGTTCTACCTCGCGATTCGTTAAAAGAGCTACACAAACAAATCGAACTAAAAGACGAAAAGAGAGAACGCTGCAGATCGAAGCAAGGGAGACAACGCGATTTGGGTGGCGACAGTGAGGACATCGGCGTAGGCACCAGATTTCTAAAATCTCTATAGTGAAAACAGAATAAACTCCGGCAGAATTACCCCCACCACATGGGGAGATTCTCCTTGATGAAACGAAGCGCTCGACGAGACAACAATGTAATACAATGTCTCGCTCCTCCAGACAAACTAATAAGAATATTTGAATGCTACGACTTTGTCGGGTGCTTCCTTTAAGAGGCTGAGCGAGTGGACTCCAAGAAACAAAATGGTACGAATAGGCGGTTGAAAACGAGAAGCTCCGCCGTCTAGGTGACAAGCTTGACGAGCCGCACGGTACATGTGCACACTGATAGAAAACTTTGCAACAGCGTATAATACCAACACCAATGGAATTCATATACCGCACAAAACAAATCGCATAAAATAGGACCGCACAAAAACAGGTTTTACTGTATGTGTCATTTTATTTGAGATTCTTTCTGCTGTTTCTATGGTAGCGATACAATCACATCACTGCAAGCCTTCTGTGATCTTTGAGAAAAAAAAATTGTTTCGCTTTTGCGCTAAAATGCGACGGAACTTTTTCCTCATCTCAACACTTATAATGAATATTATGACACCAGAACTCACTGCAGTCCTACTACAAACAATATCATTAGCGATTTTTATATGAGGCGCAGTAAAACGTTCTTTCCGTTTTTTCAGTAAGGTCAACATTTTATATAAATAACGTATAGGTAAATGCTTTATCACTGAAGTAATCGTCATTTTTATTCATAACATTTAACAACGTTTCCGGCAGCATAAGTGTTTCATGGCAATAAAAATTGGGATTTTTTGGTGAAATAAATTCATCTAGGCATCGTTTTCTACCATTTATTGCTCGAAATTGTGTGCCAACCAAATAATGTTGTAAAGAGCGGAATAAGAGAAAAAACAGGCGGATCTAGAGTCGATCGTACAAGTGTTCATCCATCTATCAGTGGCTTAGAAGAAGAAGTCACTTGATAAGTGGATTGCCTCTATTCGCCCGACGGATAAAGCCATACCTCGACCTCACGTATTTTCCATTCGAATGCGTGACTGACCGAAAAAATGGTTAAAGACGAAGTAAGTGTTTAGTTTTCAGCTGTCATTCGGCGAGCTCAGGTTTCAAGGGCCGAAGTGATGGGAATTAAAATTTACGCGCACCTTTTCTTTCTTTTTCCTATACATGCGTCCAGTGCGGTATAGATCGCCAAAACAGAGAACTCACTTGGCTTTAGGTACGTGGCAAGGGGTGACTGTCCTTGCACCGCCTATTTCCATCATATCGGTTCTTGAAATCTGAGCTTGGCGAATGACAACCGAAAACTAAATAAGTACTTATTTCGTCTTAATGTGTTCTTCGGTCAGTCACGCCTTAGAATTAAAAATACGTGAAGACGTACGACGTCTCCATTCGTTGGGCGAATCAGAGCAAACCACTTATCAAGTGACTCCATTCGGTGGGCTAATGATGTTGGATCTTGAAAAAGAAAGCGAAGCGCGGCGGTAACCCATTTAAGCAACGTACTCCGGCCTGAGTAGCTTAACGTCGACGATCGCCTGGGTCGGCGCGGAACCACTGCGCCAGCGACCTCTCCCTGCTAACACTTTCTTTTCACGCATTTTTCTCCTAATCGTAAGTTCTTTCTAGGACCGTCCCGATCCCACAGTGATATTTCGCGGGCGAATTAGAGTAAGCCATCTATCAAGAGACTTCATTCAGTGGGGCAACAATACTTCCATGGCGTCCGGGAAAAGTCAATATAATGGGTAAACTAGTAGCAAAGCTGCGTCATAACGATATGCGACAGATGTGATTCTAATGCTTATTGTTAGCCAGGCCGCCTAATAGCGGTCATTTCTTAAAACTATGCCCAACCAACACTAATTTATCTCCTGGTTGTAAGGACATAAATCAAACCAAACTACAGTACAACCCTGCTTCTACGTTCCCGGATTTTACGTTTTCCCGCAGTTCACACCGATTTTTTCCGGTCCCTTCTATTTTCCTATGTCCATGATATTAAATTATTCCCACTTTTACACTTTCGAAATAAAATTTTTCCCGCCGTTTACACTTTTTGAAGCCGTCACAGATCTGTGAGCGCCATTTTTTTCATGATATTTTTGCTTTCTCTCGCAATGTTCTCTCTTGCAACGAGATTTATCTCGTCAGTACCCTGAATGCACTGCATTATATTGCAAAGGCATGGAAGGACGTGAGTCAATCTACTATAAGCAACAGCTTCAGAAAAGCTGGCTTCTTCCGAACCTATGAAGAAGAAGTAAGTGAAGAAGAAGAGGATAGTGATCCTATTATTTCTCCATGGAAGAAATTGAAAATAGATTATGAAGTTAAAGGCTTCCTCCATTTAGCCGATGAACTTGCAACTGTGCAAACAGTGTCAGTAGAAAGATTGATCAATTCAGTTCAGGAAGAAAGTGACAGTGATAGTGATTTTGATGATGATGGCAATGATGGTGATAGTAGTGTGCCTACTTGTGCAGAAGTAGTTTCTGCAATAAACACTATTAAAAATATATTTCTGCAGCAGATGGTGATGTTAATAGTTTTAACCATGTGTATGAACTTGAAAAGCAAGTTGAAATAATTCACCAGAAGAAGGCAAAACAGTCATCGATATTAGACTTTTTTAAAAAAGAGTAGAATTTTTGTATTTCTATGTAGTAAATATTATTTAATATTTAAATATTTAATAAAAATGGATTGTAAATTTTCAGTATTTTATTACATGAGCAGCAGGGTTTTCCCTCCGTTTACACTTTCCCGCGATTTACACTGTTTTTTTTTGTGGTCCCTTGAAAAGTGTAAAAGAGGGGTTTTACTGTATTCGATGGCAGATACCCTCTTATGTACACTTCACAGTGGGTATCTGTCCATGAAGCGTCGAGTTTAACACTAACCGTGCCGACACTTTATGGGTATTTATTATTACAACTGCAGTTAACATCACAGAAATCGGTAAGGTGGGTCCCTTTCTGTATAATTGATGGAGACTTTTGGATCAAGTAAATGTTGTAGACAAATGAAATTCATCTGAAAAAACTTTATACTCCACCTAATAGGTATTTATTATTAACGGCGCAAAGCGTTCCGGAAGATTTGAATTTCAACATTGGACAAAAACGTTTATGTTACATGTTTACAAAGAGGTACAATGTATTATGTGACTGTGACCACGCTGACTCCAACACAAAAGATCATGGTCAAAACGTTTTTCACAATTACAGTGTGCATTTGACATTCCTTCTGTCATGATCGGTTGCCTTCACCATTGCTAGTACCATCCGTTTTTGTAACTTTATATTATAATTCATCGTGTAATTTGCGTTTATCGATTAACTATTTTTTCTTAACGTATTGAATGCCAACTGTATTTTTCTAGCTTCATTAGTTCTACTGGAGGGAAGCTTTTTGCGTTGAAATCACATCTTTATAGGGGGAAAACTTGAAAAGTAGAAATATTCATATGTTCAGCAGCACTTTATCTTTTAAACCTTTTCGTCAATAACGGGATCTGTGTGTACCGTACAATATTCAAGAAATATTAACGAAATTTTTGGGTGTTCCATTCGAGAAGAACTTATTCCAGTACTATTGTAGAGTTTAATGGGTAGTTGAAGTCACATATAACTTTACTATTTTGTAAATATACTAGATGTCGCAATATATAGTTTTGAAATTTAGATATTACTTATTACTTTTCATGATTTTTATTAATATTTTGTGCATTTTGCACTATATGGTTTTTAGCGCTTTGTTAAAACTTTGGAATTAAATTATTAGAAGTAACGGCAGCACTTTAGTTAACAATTTATACCAATTCATCTTCTAGTGGATCATATATGACACAATCGTATTTTGTATTGTCCACATTTGTCCCAAAAGTATTTTGAGATATTTTCTTCGTAGGTAAAATTTTTAGAACACTTACAGGTAAAGAATTATAAAATATTCCCGATATTGAATAAATTGAAAAATTGATGAATATTATTATTTAAAATTCGTAAGAAATTTCATTAAATTCAATAGCATCGGTCACAGTGACAGCTGTGGTATTTAAAGTATTAAATTCACTTGTACTTTTGATAATTGATAGTGGCGATTATTAATTTCTTTGATTGAAAAACAAAAATGTTCGAAAACAGAAAGAAAAAGACGAAGAAGATGAAATGAGCGCTGAACGACATCATTAGTACCTCTTCTTCTTTTTTCTTAATGTTTTCACGTGCCGGTACGAATACTCTTAGCATTTAACTGCAGTGTTTCAAAGGAATGATTTTACTGCAATTTGGACTTTCAAACGACCAGCAAATCGCTGAAATTCATCGCAAGTAATTTTGATGCTTTATTACCTGACATTATATAAGAATACAAGGTTACACAACAAGTTCGTTTATCATCCTCTTCATTTAATTGTTTCCGTCGAGCTATGGTCTTTATCAAATTATCGTTTCGTTCTTCTTACAACCTTCTAGCTTCTAGAAAACCTCTGGATTCTTAAACATTCAGCCGATTTATCTTCGTTGTTTTCAAGTATAATTCAGCAATTCTAAGATGGTTTTTCTTATGTTTGCATTGTTAAAAAATTCCAGCGATCTATTTAAATATTGCGGTACATAAAAGGAACATGAGAGAAACTGCGATAATCAGTTTCCCTCAACGAATAGAATATATCTCCCTCCACCTGTCTCTCTGTCACAGTGTCATTCAAGGCAGAACACCTTCTTAACCTTCGCCAGTCCCCGGAGTCTTTTTTACCTAAATCGACATTTAAGTTGACCCAAATCGTGACAAATTCTACACAGTGAATTCATATTATACTCGATAAAGTTGTTATTACCAAAAAGTAAAATAATCTTGTTTTATGTATAAATGTACTAAATATGTAGATGTACTAAATCAATATGTAGGAAGTAAACTGAATGAAATGGTGGAGAAAGTAGCCCGATTTAATCGTGTTCGCTTTGCAAGGTAACTGTCAAAAAGCAAAACAATAATGGCGTTTACATTAGGTCGAGACATTTCAGTTTTGGGAAGAAACTTGTAAGTATCAGTCATTTTAACTGCCTTGTTACATCTAAAGTCAATCGAAAGTTTTACATTTGTGACAGACATCTATTTCTATACGATGTATGTGTTGATATAGTACGATTTGTTTTGACAAAGGTCTAGCAATTCAATCATCATTCATTAAAAAATTTGCGTTTTATTCTCTTCTCGTAATAGAGAGGTACCCGTCCTACAATACGGTTTCGCAGTAACACGATTCATAAATTTCGGGGACTTTTGTACTGTTATGCCGCGGCAAGAGAACGAAGTCAAAATCTGCCGAAGTTGCTTCTTTACACTGTTTTATTAAGAAGGTCCGGAATCACGTACAGAGCACGAGCTGGTACTTTTCTGAGAGTATTATGGGAGTTTTCGGGGTTCTTATAGAGTCTGATGACGGTTGGGGTTCATGGGGGAGGTTTTGACGTATCGGCGATGACGGCGATGAGTCCTCTGGCTTATCAGTGTCCTTTAGAAGGATGACGGTGGCTGATGAGACATCGGCGGCGATGTGTCATATCATAACAGTACAACACCATACTTTTATATCACTGAATAACATGATTTCTGTTTAAGATATTTAAAAACTAAATTACTTTTACATAATGATGGGAAGGTATAATGAACTATAGAGCCTTTACATGAAAATATATAAATAAATTATATTTTACTCATTTATAACACTATACTGATGTTATAGCGAAAAGCGTCATATATTAGCCACCGCGATATCCGCAGCGAGATTCGCTGTTTCAGAGATATGGAATTTGAAAAAACAATGTTTACTTTTATCAAGTTTTCGGAACGTAATTTCTCCTTTTTTACTGACTCTGGGTCTCATATGACACGATTTTCTACCGTGTTGTAGGAGGGTTACCTGTATACGTAAATATAGTGTGAGCTTAGAATTACAAAAAGAAAAAATATAAAAATCAACAAAAAGAGGGAAACTTCTCTCACCAAACAGATAATTACACTCTGTATTAATAACACAATCGAATTACAATCGCTAATAAGATTATGTATGACGAACATATAACAAGAAAGGTAATACGTTAATCCTTTGCGGTCTGAATTATTTTGTTCATTTCATAGTGAGCTAAATAAAATTAGTTTCACAACGTTGTTATCATTAGTAATTCATTTTTTTAAATGGTATCAATAGCAATGATTACTAACGGATATTTAGGTAATATTATAAAATCATTGTGAAATTGGAAAGTCAATATTAAATTCTCAGAAAATATAATCAAGTAAAAAGCTATGTCCGGCAGTATTAGACATAGGATCAAAAGAGGTTGATGTAAATCAAACGAAAAATATTAAGTAAATCACTTAACGATCAGCGGGATGTATAATAAACCGTGTAGAAATGAATCGTGCAAATTGAGTTTCGCGTAAAAAACAACTTAGCTGTACAGTTGGCATAATTTCCCATGGCTTTATGCTGTCTATTATTCAATCGATCATCTTCTAACGCAAAACCAGCGCTCATTATAGCAAACCCATTGAACACCTGCCGCTTTCAAAGGCAATTAGTGAAAGTGAACTATCATATTTGAAAATCACGCATTAATATACATACATGTGTCGGTAATTGTCACAGTGGTATAATTGTATGCCATTCATTCTTAAGTTTGTAATGTTTGGCCTTTCGTTTTATGGCACGGGTCCAAACTTAAATACAGTTTGGCAACTACTTGTTACTTACAAACGGTTTAACTTTTTATCATTTCTAACAGGTACTTTGAATTAATTTTGTAGGTACTCCACAGCCAGAAAGAAACTTACTGGACTTCCATAAGGTATTAGATAAATGGGTATCGCATTGTTTAAACAGAGGAGGATAAGCACGATTATTTTTTCAGCACGACAACGCATGGCCTCACATTGCGTTTGTGATTCGACAGTGAAGAGCGCAAACTGAAAGATAAGTTTTACCCCACTTTCCTTATAAACCTGATCCATTGCCTTTGGTTTATTATCTACTTTTACCTTTATAAAATTTCATTGACAAGAAGAATATCAAAAGTGATATCGAGATCAAAAAGGTAATTAATTTCTTTTTATCAAACAAAACTCGATTCTTATAAGAAAGGAACGTACAAGTTTATAGAAAGCTGAATGAGTGTTATGGAAGACATTGTTAAGTATATAGTAAAATAAAACTATATTTTTTAAAATTTAGATTCTGGATCTTTACCTAAGAATTTTATTTTATTTAATATTCTATTTCATTTATATTTTAATTAATATTCTTTTCTATCATATTGAAATGTTTGAAATATTCCAAAATTTGACCTTACAATTAAAACACTTTCATAATTATCGATACGTATTATCATATTTTCTCCGTTTTACACGTGTAAATTTGTATATACATTTCGTCGGGTAATAATATTGATTACTTAAAGATTCTTGAAATCGTTCTCTCACGAAAGCAATTATTGTCACGTTCGCGGAAGTGTATGCTATAACATTCGTTTTGATTGTAATGCAAAATGACGTAAATACTATGGCATTCAAATTTTAAAGACGATTGTTATTCATGTAATTTTATATAAACTTAGTTGTTTCTAATTACATATTATGCATTTTTAAGTAAGGGCCTACTGATTCTATGAGTATGTTTATATTATTATTATATTATTTAAACATTTGCTGTAGCCGGCATCTCAAGTAAATTCGGAGTGCTTATTTTTTCAACTGACTGAAATTTTATACGGTCAAAAAAAGATCTGTTCGTAGTTCATTATCGGTGTATGCATACACTGTTAGAATTGAATTTTTGAAATATTGAAACTGAATCGTTCAAATATGATTGTACAAATAGTAATTAAAAATTTTCGCATTGTAACTCACTAACTTTTTGGTAAAAAGTAGACTTAAGGAGTCTACTTAACACTAGATTTACGGAGTCAATTTGACTCATTCAAAATTTGATTACTACATTTATAATATATTGGTTGGTTAATTTTTTAGTAATAAATCTTTCATTTCAATTGATTTGGAACTATTTTCTTTGCAAAAAATTTCAATTTTCTTGTATGATTCAAATTGGCTCACTTCAGAAAAATAGGTATATCAATATCCGTAAATCTAGTGTTAAGGACTTTAGGAATTTCCTTAAGTAGTTAGACTTAAGGAAATATTCCCTTTTTTGTTCTACTTTTTAGATCTCCTCCTGGGATTTATTTTGTAAAATGAAAATTTTTAAATTGTATTTTTAAAATTTATTGGGTATATATTTCCTTTATATTTATTAAGTAAAAATCCACAAAATTGTAGCAAGTATGCTAGAAATATGTGTTTGAAGAAGACAATTTTTTAAGAACATATACTGATTGATGTAATTCCGACCGATGCACAGTGGAACGAATTGGAAATCAAGGTGGAAAAAAATAATGACTCCAGAACCGTTCATTTTAGAGAAAAATGTTACACAAATCTTTCATAATATCGTGGAAAGAATGTCACTACAATACTAATTTTTTATTTTTTATATCTCTTCAATGTTATTTAAAGGTAAACTTTATGTTTTATACGAAAATCGATATATTTTTTCACAGATATCCATTCTAAAGAAGAAATAAAGAAATTTTTGTATAAGACATTTTCTTGTTTGACTTTATATTAAAAAAGTATTTAATGAAAAAGAGCCTATTAAATCCTTTTTTGGTAGGTGGACTCTCTAGCAAACTTGCGGCAGCTACAAGAAAAAAGTGCACAGATAGGCGCACAAAATTTTTGTGGTAATTACTTCTATATATTCTAAGGAATATATATGTAATGTTTCAACCCGATACCTTTCAGTACTTTTTAGTTATTCAATGTCTAACTGCTACGCGCGCCCCACGGAGATTTGACAGCCATAATATGTCACTTAAATTTTAGATGGGCATAATAACAAAAGGCGCAAGTAGGCGCAGCTGATCTTTGCAGGAGCCGCTTCTACATGGTTTAATCTAAATACTTTTAAAGTTTCCAGTGGTATACAATATGAGCTAGAAAAACTCGATAAAGCAAAAAGTATGTTCTGTATTAATTTATATTTTTCTGGACCTTAAAAATACTTTTAAATGTTTGAAAATAGCAACTTATTATTGTTATGTAGTTGACAATTTTTAAAAATGAAAAAAAAAAATCAAGTTCCCCATGGGGATACGAACATGCGACAAAATAGTGTCCAGCGCTTCCGCAGGCAGACGCCTTACCAACTGCGCCAAATCATTCACTTGAAAAAATTTTAAAAATTCTTGCAGATCAGTAACCATCAAAGTTCACAATTGATTTAATTAATTCGATTCTCTATATTAACATGTAATTGCTTCGTGGCAGAAACACTGAAAGTGACAAAATGAACATACTGTAATCGAAGAATAAGGAAATAATAACTGGATCATAGCGTTTCAGATCGAAATGCATCGCGCAAATCGGTTTTTGATTTTTTTCACAATGACGCAGGCGGTTTAAAAATCTGAAAAAAATTGGAGATAACAATCATGAGTGTTGGATTGTTACTGTAATTTGCAAAAAGTTGTCACTCGAAGATCTCGATACGAAATCTACATTTTTCCGTTTTTTTTGCGTTTGCTCATTTTTTACACTTACGTTCTTCAATGGAAAAATCTGAAAAAAATCTCAAAGATGTATGGTACCTTGTAGAATATGTCAGAATTTTTTCGAATTTTTTGCACCTCAATAAGTTGGCAAAATGGGGCAAAAACCCGTTTTTAAAATTTTCCCCATAACTACCCTTCCGGTCAAGATATAGGGTTAAAAATTGGTACGCAATGATCGCCGAGCATTATCTATCGAATGAGACCACCCCCATTGAAATCGGTTCAAGGGCACTTTTGACCACCTTATCCTGCTATACCCTTTGCGATAACTTAAAGATTTTGGTACCGGCTATAATTGCAAGTCTGCTGAAGAACATAATTAAATTTCATATCAATCATACAATTAGATCTTAAGATATCATGTTTTAAAAATCTAACGGTGCAGCTGGAAATAGCGATAACGTTAATTCTTAAATATCTATATTTTTGTTATTTTTACAAATTGCGGCATATATTTTGACAAAGATATCCCCGAAGAAATTTTCTTTAAGGAAATGCAAAAAAATAACGATTTTTTAACGTTCAAAAAGGAATTAAATTAAATTATCGAATCTGGAAATCCTGCATTAATATGATATTCTTCCATTGTTTGTTTTTTTACATGTACGAAGCTTTATTACCTCCACGGGTCGTGATAGCTTGCGTTTTTACTTTTTCTCATGGCTTTGGTATGAATTTATAATATTTATGAATACAATGAAGTGGGAGATTTATTCTGCCGAGGCCAGAAATTTCATTCTCGGATTACCACGGTAAAACGTGATGTACCCTTGACATAGATTCGATCGAAGTGAGTACTTGTTGCGTTTTAACGTTAAAAATATTGCCGTGTTCCAAATTATTTGTTTCGTTCGATGGATGGCTGTAGAATTTAATTGGTGCTGCGTCCTTGTTATTTCGCTTTCAGTATTGTCCGTGGATTGTCGATGTCTTGTATTAACCAGTAGATTGTATTTATTACTTAATCGTGATAAATAACGCATACTTAATACTAAAAAGACAAGGCATGATAAATAATTGGTATCCTAATTAAAAATTACGTTATTCATAGGGCATATCGAATCTTGTAAATGTAAAATACATTACATTACAATTAAAATTGCAAAACTGACTGTTATTATAAACAGTTGTTAAACATTTATCCTAGATTCGGCCAATGTTCTATGACATAGAATCTATGTGATCGGTCATTGTTCAAGGTGAAATCGTCCTGTTGAAATAATATTAATAAAATACAATGTGACTTTGCATTATGTACTTATGTAAGTATTTGTTATTTATTATATCCTTTCATCATTAGCAAAAAAAATTAAGCAACGCGTGTATTCTATTGTCTCTCGCTCATCATGAAACATATCATACCTGGGTATGCCAAATTTCCAGCTGATCGATTCAAAGAATGTACCTATCTTTCGTTGTAAAACAGTCGGAAAAATGTTTAACAAGTGGGACGCATTAAATTTGTAAAGAACTGTGACTTATTTCATATGAGATTCTTTACCAGAATGAAAATAG
The DNA here is from genome assembly GCA_910591515.1 of Cerceris rybyensis. Lineage (NCBI taxonomy): Eukaryota > Metazoa > Arthropoda > Insecta > Hymenoptera > Crabronidae > Cerceris > Cerceris rybyensis. Next base: position 2,240,092 of record OU342789.1, read on the forward strand.
TCAGTTTTCAATGACCGTGAGAAATTATATATACTGAAGTATCCAGAAATAAGATATACAAGCAAATATTCTCGAAAATTGGCATCAATATTTTGAAGCATGTTAAAACGCAAAGCCTTAAACATTTCGAGTTAAGCACAATGTGGCAGATGTAACTTTCAAAGTAAACGGCTCATATTTGATTTACAATTAGACGACTCGTATAATCAAGAGTGTATATATACATATTGTATATATTTATGTTTAATGTATAATATCTAAAATGGCATTGCCATTTCTTTACGGAATTCCAAGGTAAGTATGTATGTATAGGAAATTAGATAATGTAATTCTATTACAATAATAATTATATTTGATATTTACGATAGCAGGAAGCAAAGTAGTTCTATTATTAACAGTGGGACTTTCATATATAAAATTCAATTTCTCATTTATCAAGACGGACCTTTCTTTTGTCACTAAAGCCAACTTATTCATACAGTAAACTTTTCTGTTAAAAGACACTGCTAATGAAACTCCAGAATATGCTTTCATAATTAATATAATATACAAAGTATTTCAAAATGTTTATTCTTGTCTCAATGTCCCCAACAATTACTTTACATACCTCGGGAATGTCATGAAGCCGCTGAGAGTAAAGGTTATACGAGCTCAAAGAATTACGTAAAATAATCATTTTCCATAGCCTTGTGATCAACCACTCACATTGTCCTGTAATGAAACTTCATCGGGAATAAAGACAGTTTTTCACTATCTATTATTATATCGTCGTTCTGTGTGATTAGCATCTGATATTTCATTTTTTTTAACCTTCTTTGTTTCGCTGTAATATCTAACCGGTGACATGATCGGTAACTCTTCATCTTCTGTTATAGTATGTTAGAGTTTTTAAGAATGTATAGGACGAAAATAATTTATAGTTTTACTATAGTGTATCTTAATTAATACGTATAGGGTTGGTTAATAATTATGTTTACCTTGAATATTGCCTCTAGTTGTAATAATGTAATGTACCCACCCTTCAACTGGGATTAGTAATAGACTTACAAATATTTTGTACATCGACAACGTGACTCGATCATCAGTCACCACTTCGTGATTCACTAAAAATCCTATTTTCCGTTCTCGGCAGTCAAAATTCCTTACTCATTATTGGATCACCGTACCAAGTTAACATCAGATCTACGGCCATCAAATCTGATATATTTAAATATAATAATAAGTAGTTTGAAAAAAGATGGATTAGACGACAAAAAATTCAATGAGTTAAATAGTTTACATATTATAAGACACACGTGAAATATTTATTGTACTGTTTCTCTATCGATTTGTGAAAAAAATTTTAAAAAAGTAGGAACCCGTCAATTTCACGGCTGCCGCAGATCTAGTGTTAAAAAATCCTTACCTTCCTACTTTGACTCCCAAACACCGTCATCCTACTCCCACTCCTTTTCCCAAAGCCTTTAAAAACCCTGAGTCCCTTTCCGCCATGATTAATAAATTCATTTGTTGGTTTATAGACTCAATGTTAGTTCATAAGTTCTCAATCATTGCTAATTCTAAGTGATTGCTAGATCATTCTTAATTCTCGTTCAAACTCTCACAAGTTCAGTATTCATTTCAACGCCAAGTTCTCATTATTCTCATATATTACGAATTCATTATCATCACGTCCCGTATCGCTGATCGAAGGAGACAACATTTAAATATAACACACTGAAAGTAAAAGTTCTCTTGTTTCAGGGAATCCAAAAGTGCGAATAGCCTTACTCACCATTATATAAAATAATATGAGAAAATGTTGTATACAAAATCTGCACGAAGTCTTGGATTGTAATAGAGTTAAACCATTTTTATGAAATAAATGTGATCGTAAAGTATACAACATAGACGAAACAAACAGGAATATTGTGATTCCGATAATCTGAAACTTAGTTAGTCCATACCCACAATTAAAAGAAATTATTAAATAAAAAGGGTTGAACTTATTCGATTCATATTCTGCGAGGAATTATAAATGTGAATTGTGCTACGGATTTTTTCGTGTAGTTAAATTTAGACACGGACTCTTCGGACTGCCAGAACCAGACTCATTTCCGACGGTCAAAGATCTGAAATTACATCACAGTACTTAAGTCGTCAGAACGTATTAGCGTACGTGTACGCATAGAAGATTATAAGAGGTATTCTTGCTTCTCACGTCTATGCACGCTTCTAACACGCGTTGACCTGTATTGAGATACGGTTTCATGGCTTATCAATGACTCGTTTTTAAATGCTGCTGCAAAATTTGTATTCCTTTCCGAAATGGTAGCTGCAAAACTTTATGTTAGTTCAAACTGCGTCGCAGAAAATCGAGACTGTTTCGTGACGAATTGTAAAAATTACGTGCCTCAACGGCTTTATTCTTAAACAAATTTTGCTAACTGTGTACACTCCCGTCCATAAGTATCCGGACACCTATTAAACACATGTAAATGCTGTATTTATGCTACGATAATTTACATATTTCACAAGAAAAACAATCTTTATTGAACATTTACTTATAGAAGAGGATATAGAGAGCATATTATATATAATTCTTACCACCAAATGACATAAAAAGGTTTAAATCTTCTTTTCGTCGATATGTCCTCCCCGTTGCGAAATAATCGCTTGTACATACCAGTCGTGGTAGTCTTGCGACAAGTTTTTCTAAGGTTTCTTTTTTAATTTCTCCCCAAATTGTTTTCAACATTGTCCATAACTGTTTTTCAGTTTTTGGGCACTTGGCTCTCACTTGTCTATCCAATTCGTCCCACAACTTCTCAATTGGATTAAGGTCCGGCGACTGTGGGGGCCACTGCATAATATTAATTTCATTATTCTTTTCCAGTTCCTTTAAATAGTTTTGGCATATTTTTGCACTGTGCTTTGGATCATTATCCTGCATAAACACAAAATTATTTCCAATAATTCTTTTCCCTGGGGGAATCGCGTTTTCTTTTAAAATGTTCAAATATTGTTCTTTACGCATTATGCCTTCCACTTTCACTAGATCGCCCACATCATTACCCCCGAAACATCCCCAAATCATAACTGTACCACCACCATGCTTGATTGTAGGTACAATACAGTGTGGAAGATATTTTTCATTGACTCTTCGACGAATGAAAGTACGCCGATTGTTACCAAATACTTCAAATTTGGATTCATCTGTCTATAGGTATTGACGTTAACTCGCGTTATGCAAACTTTATTAATTTTCACCGAACTACAAAACTCTGAGTACAATCTGTATTTGTGGCTCGTCGAGGAAATACGTAAGAAGCAACCCTGGGAGGGCCGTGCGTAGTTCTTATAAACCCTCGGTCCTCCCTACTCCTTCCCGTAAATCCTCGATGTCCTCTCATCTCACAAGTTCGAGTGAGAGAGACGGAAGGATTCCTGTCCTCGTCCAGGCGGGTACGAAAATTGTTAACGTCGCCCCGAGATACCCGAAGGCCACGGAGGTGTTCCGATATGGAAAATCCCCACATCTGTTGAACACCCCTTAAGGCCTCGGCCGCCCCAAGGCGACGCGCCCACCTGGACAATGGACTTGCCATAAACGACGGCTCGCGACCCGGCCCTCGTCTACCTCGGACGGTCCTAGACCCGCGAGGTCCCAAAGTGCTTGCACGTGTTGACTAATTGCACGTAGCAAATGGGCCCAGTGCAAAGTCGGCCACCCGAAGCAGATACAATGACGGAGACCAGATCGTAAACTGTCACCCCTACATGTCCAAAGAACTTTTTCCCATTGGGAAATGGTCCAGTCCGAATGACTGTTAGCCCATTCCAGCCTCTTCTTCTTATTTTGTGGCCTTAGAAGTGTTTTTTTTACTGCCACACATCCTTGCAAGCCCGCTTTCAGTAATCGCCTCTTTACCGTCGTACTGCCAATAGGGTCTACTCTATTTTCATTAACTTTCGCTGTAATTTCTTGTGCAGACATTTGCCTATTTCGTTTGCTGAGGATTTCGATGTATCAGTCTTCTGCATCAGTGGTCTTTCGAGGCCTTCCTGATCGTTTTTTCGAAGATAAATCCTCCAGATCACGATATTTCACTACAGTATCGTGGACCGTGGACTTTGAAATCTTCGTTTTCGCAGCTATTTGTCTAATAGAATAGCCTTCAGTAGCTAGTACTATAATAGCAGCACGTTTTTCTTTTGATAATTCTTTTCCAGGACTCATCGTTGCGATCACTAGCAGTCTCAAACTTAAACAAAAGCTTTCCGAACGCCAGCATTGCGCTGCTCTCGTGTTTATAAATTTGAAATGGCCGATACACAATGTATGGTATTCAAATGCATACGAATGTGCAGAGGTACACATACTAAATAGATCGCACTGTGAGAAACGAACGGATGAGAGACAAAGTCGCCTAAAACTTGATACCCTCATAACGCTTCTCTATGTACGTTTTCGCTTACTTATTTATATAATAACTTTATCTACACTATTTGGTAATAAATATTGCTTATTGTGCTCAAGAGCAGTATCAAGATTAAAGTACAACATAATAAATCCATAGAAAAAACTAAAGGGTCTAGCCGAATAAGGGGGTCAAAAGTGCCCTTAAGCCGATTTTATTCGAAGATGGGTCATTCGATAGGTGATGATGAAAAACCATTGCACACAAATTTTTAATCCGATACCTTCACCGGGAGGGTAGTTATAGGGTAAAATCGAAAAACCAGTTTTTGCCTCATTTTCCCCAATTAATGTGGAGCAAAAATTCCCAAAAAATTCTAACACATTCTAAACATGAATGTACACATTTGGGATTTTTTTCAGATTTTTCCTTTGCAAGTTACACTCACGAAAAATGAAAAACCGAAAAAAAAATTTTTAAAGATCGATTTCGTATTGAAATCTTCCGAGCACAACTTTTTCCGTTTTACAGTAGTTGCATAATGTTATCATTGTTATACCCTAATTTTTTCAGATTTTTTGAGTACGGTGCATCACGGTCGGAAAAATCAAAAACCGATTTCTGGGACACATTTTGGGCTGAAACTCGCCCACTATCTACCATTCTTGCATGATTTTAATACAGTATGTTCATATTGTGACCTTCAATGTTTCTGCATAGAAATATGTAGATGTTAAAGAACAATATCGGGATAATTAAATAAATTGCTGATTGTATGGTCTTTATAACCTAGAATTTTAACCGTTCTTTCAAAAGCATCAATGGCGCAGTGGCTATGGTGTCTGCCTGTCGATCCGCTGGACACTTTTTTGTCGCAGGTTCGAATCGCCATGTGGGACTTAAGTTTTTTTCTGTCATTTTTTTTTTTTTTTTATAAAAGACATAACAATATTCAGTAGTAGCTTTAAAATGTTTCAGCGGGCAAAAATTGAGATGGCTCACGGTATGAGGTAGTTGGTAAGCAAAGAGTGTTGCTCATACCGCCTATCTCCACCTTATCGGCTTAGAAACTTGAAGATCGATCAATAACCGAAAACAAAACACATTTTTTGTCGTTCACATGACAACGCAACGAATGTGCGTCTTTTTCGGCCAGTAGTAAATTAGAATCGAAAATGACGTGCGAACGAGAAATGTTTCTATAGGCCGCCAAAACAGAGAAATCACAAATATATACAGCTTGTAGTAGGGTAAGAGGAGACTATTCCCGCCTACAGTTTTAAATGTTTGACTGTTTCGGTCAATAGAACGTTGGGAATTGAAAATACGTGAAAAACTAGAGATATCTCTTATCCGTCAGGCGAATCGGGGCAAACCACTTATCATGTGATTTCTTTTCGTGAGCCAATAATATCTGTTAGCGCTAGCGCGTCTTATGAGGGTAATATACCCCGCAGTGCACATGGGTTCGGTCCGTAGTGGGACCGTCGCCAGTGTAGGGGAGAGCGGGGCTAAAAGTTACCGAGGTAAGTTGTTCCGATTGAAATAACTCCGCGAGGAGAAGAGATAAGAATATTGTGTAAATTTGTAATGAAATGGAACGCCACATTGCACCAACAATAGCCATTTTAAACAAACCAGTGGGACCCGGAACAACGGAACGACAGCACGTGCCTCGCTGGTCCACGTAAGAAAATATTTTCGCATTTCGTATTTGTGGTCTATCTCACGAATGATTCGTACGATATTGTTGAGTAGTACTTAAATAAACAGACTTGGTTTAATCATTTATTGTTTTTTATCTCACAAATAATAGCTTTAACAGATATGGTAACAACTTATCCCGGCTTGTTAAGGCAGTATCCTGAATTATGAGGTCTAAAAAAACCGTTTCTTTGGGAATTATTTTAGGATGGAAAAAAATAAGTACATCTATCGAACTTTTTAGGATGTTTTAATATATATTTGAATAGTCTGTAGGAATTTTTTTATCAAGAAATATTGAAATTGAGCCGAGTGTGACGCACATTTGTAGAGCACCTTACAATTAAAATGTCCTATCGGCGGGCAAGATACAGGTCGTAATTTTGGTCTGAAACTAAAAACCAAAAGGAATTGTTATTTTCATACATTGTTCTTCTATGTGAACTAAGAAAACCCCGAAAAAATTTGAAAACTTGAAATTACTGCAAGTTTGAAAAGAAAAACTTGTTTTTCGGGAAAAAAAGAATCACTTTAACTTGATATAAAAGTTCTGTACAATATTTTTTTATGATTGTTTTTAGTTCAAATAGAAGAGAATACAAAACTGAAGATGAAAAGCCTTGGTTGGTTTCAGTAAGTCGTCTAGTTTTCTTGAAATCCTGCCCGCCAATTCATGATAATCGTAAAAATGAAAACTCGAGAAATCGCGCTTTAAAGTTGGCTCTGGTCTATCCGAGCGCACGTACCTGCCCACCGCTTTCAGTCCCGTACATTCGAAAATATTGCGAATTAGCTTCTATAATTTTGACTACATATACTTATTGTTAGATGTATTAGAAACAGATTTAAGCAATAAAAAAAAATCGACATTTTTGAAGCTTCTAATTCAGGATACTGCCTTAACAACTTGCCCCAAGTCGGGGTAAGTTGTTACTTTCCGATTTTAGGCATTAAAAAATTAATAATAAAAGAATCTCTCAAAAAAATGACCCAAATAACTGTCTTAATATCAAAGTTACATATGTAAGTTGATTTTGATCGCATCGTATGAATACCAAAAGCAAGTATTTTAACAAATTGAAGTTAACTAAAAATCGGAACTTTTAGCCCCGCTCTCCCCTACTTGGGGTTTGTCTCGGTTTCGAGTGGAGTTCTTGGAAGGCGAAGGGTGTTTGGCAAATGCCTCGTCACCCTGTCGCATTCCAAGGAACAGATTATTTAGAGTATTGATGGGCCGGGGGCTATAAATTAGACCCGTGGCTGAACTATGGAAAAGTGGCGTGTGACTCGAGGTACTCATGGTGCCACATAGTCTGTTTAAGAGTTGGGGTTGTTTTACGGGATCTGGCCACGGAGTGGGAGAGTTAGAAATGTCTCTTGGTAAGCGGACTGTGAGGAACGGCACGGCACTTACTCCAGAACCCCCGAGCAAGCTTAACTAAAAAATAATACAGTCTATCGGCCGTGATAGGAATCGGTTAATTTCTAACATATCTGTCAGGCGAATGAGAAAAAAACATATGCCAAAGTTCTACCGTTTTTAACCTGAAGCTAGTTAACGATAAGATTGATGAGGCACATAGTTCGTCAAGGATCAGGCTACGACCTCAAATTAAGATTCGGTGGCTGACTAATTGTAATTACAAACTAATTGTGTTTACAAACTACATTCCGTGGCTGAAAGTGCACAGCGCTATGTCTTTAGACCAGCGCACAGTGGTCCAGAGCGTGAATTTAGCTGTTCACGCACCTCGCGCAGTTTTCAATCTTTTTCAAATCGTCACCACGGGCTCAAAACACATCGGATTGAGTTAAAACTTGGTATTCTATTATTTTTTGGGTTGCTGATTACGAATCTGAACTCAAAAATTTTTAAAACAAAATGGCGGATTAAATATGGCGGACAGGTTTGTTTAAAAATTAATTGTTTTGCACAAAAATTAGTATTCTAATGTTTTTTGGGTCGCTGATTACGAATCTGAACTCAACAATTTTAAAAACAAAAGGGCGGTTGATATATAGAGGGTAGCTATGTACATTAGCTTATTCAGCTTACATTGCTAATGTAATGTACCGACCCTCCGCTTAGTTAGTATATAAGATAACTGTAAGAATATTTTATAAGCGCAAATATTTTAGACGCCGCTAGACTAACTTCCGTCATCACCTCTGACTCACTACTCCAAATCCAAACCTCCTAGTTTTCCATTTCGACCTTTCAACTCCCTAACATCGTCACCGCTCCTTACTCATCTCCGAAATCACCGTTCTAAGTCCGAAATCCTACTTCTTACTTTGACCTTCGCCTTGCATCTATCATTATCACTACTCCCACTCCTTCTCCAAAAGTCCCTTAAAAACCCCGTATTCTCAATTTAAGAAGCTCACTTTCAAGAAGTTCATATTCAGGAGTTCATTCAGTTCACTCAGATCACTCATTCTTTTCACTAACTCTGTCATACGCAAAATCGCTGTCCGAACGCTGTCTGAACGAGAAAAGTTATTTTAATACATATACAAAAGTCCAAAAGGTTTATAAGTTCTCTTATTTGGCGGACCTTAAGTGCGGATCCCTCAATCCGCCATTACACTAACTTCAAAATGGAAAAAATAAAAACTACCACAAAGTAGCCTCTGAGACCATTGAAGATGTTTAGTTTAAACTATATAGAAATAGTTCCTGCTAAAATTTGCTTTATCTATCTGCACCTTTTCTTGATATTCCTTCCTAAGGTTTATGTAACCCAGACCTGCTGCATAGACCCAGTGGGACACGCGGTCAGTAAATTCCCGTGTTTCTTAAAGATACCGTGCAATAAAAACAAAATCTTATTGTCACTAACGAGGACGAAGACTTCTAAAGCATCACTTTTATTACTTAATTGATTTATTGTTAGGATGCGAGCAAAGGTTATCCGATTGAAAGGAAATCCTAGTCTTCGCCGTGCAGGGTTCACTTAAAAATTAAATAACTTATAAGTATCGAATGATATTCGGCTAAAACTTTCCACATATATTCCTGAGACTATATAGAAGTTATTTCCGCAAATATTTCTTGCGTCTACCTGCGCCTTTCATTGTTATACCTATCGAAAGTTTACGAGACAGTCCGGCGGCAGCGCCTTGCCGAGGTGCGCGCGACTCTTTAAACAATAAAAATTCGTCCGAGGCGGATCCGGGCGGATTAGCTTTTTGCAGGATCGTTTAGGGGAAGGTTTACAGAAAAGGGTGGTGTTAATTAGATAGTGGGATTATGTGGGACTATGAAGATATTGACTGCAGAAGATAAAAAACTTCGACGATTTTCTTTCATGTTTTCAACATTAATTTTTGAATAAACTACAAACAGTAATTTTATGTTCGACACGTGAATTTTTATCGCAGAAGAATGCTCTTCAAATAGAAATAATAATTTTTAAAAAATATTGCATAGTTTCGCCAGAATGTTAGAAAGAAGACAACGTGGTTTTTCGATAGAAAAAGGCCTCTGGAAAAAGTTTCAACTTTAAGCGTTTGTTATAATTACAATTTTTATCCGATTTCAAAAATCTTTTCGGTTCTGAGGTCGGTGGTTATTTAGGAATCGATATATGCAAAAAAAAATCGAAATTCCAAAATCGACTTTTTGACTTTTGCGCGGCTAAATGCACATTCTGGACCACTGTGGCAGCGATTAGGCGCATGAACAAGGGTGTCGTGTTGGTCATACAATAATTTACTGACACAGTATTTTTTATACATATATATGTATATATTATTTTATATATTGGGTTGTTCGGAAAGTTCGCAGAACAGCAAAGTTCGTCTCACTTGTTATTAATGTTATTTTGTAACGGCATAACATTAAAAATCATAGTTTCAGACGTTATTTAGAAAAAAAGTCAATCTTTGTTAATATTTTGTGCGTATAACAGTGCTTGGAATATGGAAAACAGAAAAATATATTTCCGACATTTAATGCTTTATTATTTTAATAAACGTAAAAACGCTGATTTCGGTTGGGAAATTTTACCTCACCCAACCTATTCGCCATACCTAACATCGTCTGATTATTATTTATTTAGGTCCATGCAAAACTTTTTTAATGGGCAAAAATTTAATGCTTTGGAGGCTTGAAAAAATCATTTAGAATGGTTCTTTACTGAGAAAAATCAAAAGTTTTTTGAGAAGGGGCTTATGAAGCTACCTTATAGATGGTAAAAAGTAATCGATAGAAATGGTGCATACATTATTGAATAAAGTATTTATTTTCAAAAAATATATTGAGTTTGAATATTAGCCAAGTAACGCTACGAACTTTCCGACCGACTCAATATTATTGTATTATTTATTTAGTTTATATATATTTATACTTATATATTAGCTATTTCATATAAATATATAAAATATAAAATAATTATTTAAGTAAAATATTAGTATGGCATATAAAATATCATAGAAACATAGCATGCTTTATTATTTTTTAATTACATTTCTATTCTTTGCGATAACTAACGAATTTCAATAACTTTTCAAATTATTAACAGCTATTGCACTGTAACTGTGTGTGTAGCTACGGCCCTGACGCACGGTGGTCCAGAATGTGCTATTAGTCGCGCAAAAGTCAAAAAGTCAGTTTTACCATATCGATTTTTTTTGTTATGATATCGATTCTTAAATATCCATCAACCTCAGAAATGTTAAAATTAATGAAATTGGACAAAGATTGTAGTTACAACAAACGCTTAAAGTGGAAACTTTTTCTGGAACTACTTTTTACCGAAAAAACACGTTGCCATCTTCGTGAAATTCTGACGAATCTATGGAATATTTTTTAATAATTATTGTTTCTATTTGAAGAGCATTCTTCCAAGATAAAGATTCACGTGCCGAATATATAATTATTGCTTGTGATTCATTAAAAAATTAATATTCAATACTGCGATGAATCAACAGAATTTTAATCTGTTAAATTAATTCAGTATAAATTGCAGCCCCGTTATCGACTTCTTTATATGTTTATCAAACAGCAATTAGTTGACTTAATATTCAACAAAATGCATCAATAATGGAAGATTTTTCATTTCTGGAAAATAACCAACGTGGCACTTGAGGACGATGCAAATTAAGGCAGCGTACTGTGACTCATTATCGTTATAGTTCTCGTAATCACTGCAATTATTGTCATTACTGTCGGCATAGATTGTATGTGATGCTGTGTGCATATACCTGTCATCAATTGTACAAGAACAGTGATTTCTTTGCATTCAGCTTTCACTGATCCTTAAGTTGTGCGCAACTCTCGACAATTCATGCGCAAACCAATGTCGAAAGAGAGTCGGTAATCCAATCGAATTAATGCCGACGCTTTATTTAATTAAACTGCGTCAATTGCACGCTCCAATTATACGATGTTACCGAATGATTGGCATTAACGTGTTTCGCTTTCCGGCTGACGTATTGATGGGCAAATTAGGTTACAGTCTACAAATATACTCTTCGGCTACTTCAGCGTGCTTTGAAAATTGAAAGCAATTATGTACGTTGCGAAATTATAATAGCTCTAATGCTCCGAACTATTCGTTTGACATAGCTCAGAGATGATTACTGAAGAGGAAAAATATGAATATGTACATGTTCCGCTGTTCCAAAACATCCAAATAGTTTTTGGCTATGTAAACCCAATATCACGTTTCGTATTTTCAATTGTTTGTTTGTGATAGGAAGTAATAATATAAACATTTTCTTTATTAAATATAGTCGAAATGTGTAAGTGAAAGATGATAAAATCTTTTATTTCGTCGGATTAATGCAGTTTGGATATATGAACCAGTATATTCTACTCTATTCCACCAACAGTATATTCGAAAGTGGTACAAGTTCCTTTTTACTTATGTTCATATATTTAAGAATTCGAACAGAAGCTTACATGCTATAACTTGCAGCAGACGAATCTTTTGCACGATATCATTAGGGTGTTTCACTTCTGTCTTCATAGTAAAAAACGACTATTTTTTATTATTGAATCTTGTAGATTAACTTTGTAGGTATGTCCGTAGAAAATTTTTAATTAAACTTCACGAAATTTCCAAAGTTATAAACTTTTAAAATATGGTTACGCACCTACGTGGCGGAATCGTATGGAGCAATCTTTAATACTGGAACTTCCAAAGTGGACAAAGTGACTCGCCTTGAATTTTTTGAAGATGGTCCTAAAATTTCTAACGCTATTTATTTTTTAATTTTCTACGTCTATCTTGAAGACTGGGATGATTAAATCGATCAATTTTTTTGCTCCTTCATTGATTTGATTCCGACATGTTTATTTGGTACTTTTAAATATATTGAATTAAACGTCGGTAGATGTAGTGTTAAACTTATTGCTCTCAGAACACTGTTTTCGCAGCTGATTCAGACGATCCAGAAGAATATTGCACCGATCAATTTGAAATATTAACTATATTTTAAGAAAGAGTCTCTTCATCGTTTGGCTACAGAGAAGACAATAGGCTGTATATTTTCTTTCAACTGTCAGAAACTCGAATAATTTTTGTAGAAAAATTAAGCATTTGACTTTACATAGTTGCTACTTCTCTGAGAATAATTATTTTTTCTTGATTGGTGGTGGAACTATAATTATATGTATGTGGAATAAGAGCTCATTATAATTTTTTACTTCTGGCCGAACGACATTATATCAATCGTTAAGAAAGAAATTGGACTCAACGTCCTAGTTCACGGTCAATCCAAAGAGTATTTTTAAGTATGTCAAAATGAAAAAAAATATACAATTCATAGAAAATACAATTAAAACGCGCACAAACAGGAGTCATTACTGTTATAATTTTCTATTTGAAAAATGCAAGAATATCGGCCTTTCTGACTTAACGACAAAGTTTCATGTGTAATAACTTTTTTGTTCATGAGAAAATCGAAATTCCTATTTATCCGTAATTTTGTATTGGATATGTAGTTTTTATAAAAAAGTACTCAAGAAAATTGATTGACATTAAATTGGTAAAACGGCCGAAAATATGTCATTTTTCAACATATTGTTTACACAAATGGAGATTTTGCGAAAAAAATTATACCATACAATTCATAATGCAAAGGCGCTAATTTCGTCACTTTACGAAATTACACTATCTCTCATAGTTTCCAAGATATTCAACGAAATACACTTTAGCCCTCCAACTTTGGGAGCGGTTTTCACCCCTTAAACGTAGATGATGGCCTATAAAAAAATATGTGTCGCATATTTTAACCCTTTTAGTGCCAAGCGTTTTATGGAGTACATGCGAGAAATACCACGGGCCGATTTGATATGCGCACTCATATAAATAGCTTTATAAGGAGCAAATTTCGAATTTCCTGGAGGAAAATTTTAGTATTTATTCTTCTGAAACTTAAAGGATATGGAATATACTGTCGATGATACATTGTCCTTGTCAAAATGTGATGGCACCAAGCTTTCTGCACTATCTTTTTCAACTTACTCTGCCATTGTTGACCGAGGTATTAGTTCAAAATAAAATACAAACTGACTAAAATCAAATATCGGAATCGAAGAACTCAGGACCACGCTTCGACTTTGCCTAATTGACGCTAGAGAAAGACTGAGGAAAAACCAAATGAGCCGAACCATTGTGTGGCCTACACTATTGGCATTGGAGCTAAGGACTAAATGAAATATGTAAACACAAGCGTGGTGTGGTCTACATTGTATTGGAGATAAGGACTAAAGCAAGATTCCGTCTGCCCGTGAGCTCGTCGGCCGCTCGGCCTGCCGGACGGGCCACTGCGCCACATCGCGATCGGCCCGTGGCACTCTTCGCATAAGGACCGTGGGCTGATAGATCGGCCCACTGGCACTAAAAGGGTTAATGAGTACTACATCATACTTAAATTTCATCAAAATCGGTGATTGGCACCTCGGGAAATTCCCTTGTTAAAAAAAAAAACAGTAGTACCAACCTAAACACATTTTTCTCAACAATGGATTTTTACTGCTTTAAAAAATAACGATCGATACATTGTTTTTGGGATTCCCAGATACCTCAACAGAGCTACACTGTGCTCCTCGGTACATAATTATCTTGCGTTGTGTGTTTATGTGTGTATTTTTTTGCAAAATGTGGTTTCTTTCAGGTCTGACATATACAGGGTGGTCCACGTAACTTGCGCACCTCGAATAACTTTTAAAGTATGCGTTGTACAAAAGAATGTTATATACAAAAGTTACACGGTTTCAAAGGGTACACTATGTAGTGTGTTAATTTTTTTTATAGGTGGAGGCGTTTCGGACATTTGAAGGTCAACTTTGTTTTTTTAAACGGAATACTATATTTTTTATTCCAAAATATGGTAGAGTATCGAATTGTAAGCAAAAAAGTATTGACCATTATTAGCCTTAAACCTAATAGGTTACGAGTAATTTCACTTTATTACTTGACAATTTTCTTCGCGTAATATCAAGTTGGAGATTCAACCTTATCACAGATTTCCGCAAGACAGCGATGTTTACGTGGCAGTGTTTACTAATTGAGTGACCTAGTGGCTTAACGCAACTAACGTAAGTGTTCAATGTGATATCCATTGGCGTTAATACATTGATGCAATCAATTAACTAATGAAGAAACCGCATTCTGAATCATATCCGCACTGATTGTGAGTGTAGTGCATGCTTCACGAATACGATGTTTCATATTCTCAGGTGTTGTTGGTGGTTCACGATACACTGTGTTTTTTAATACGCCCCACAGAAAATAGTCTAAAGGAGTAAGGTCTGGTGATGTCCCATCGCTGTCCTGCGGAAATCTGTGATAAGGTTGAATCTCCAACTTGATATTACGCGAAGAAAATTGTCAAGTAATAAAGTGAAATTACTCGTAACCTATTATGTTTAAGGCTAATAATGGTCAATACTTTTTTGCTTACAATTCGATACTCTACCATATTTTGGAATAAAAAATATAGTATTCCGTTTAAAAAAATAAAGTTGACCTTCAAATCTCCGAAACGCCTCCACCTATAAAAAAAATTAACACACTACATAGTGTACCCTTTGAAACCGTGTAACTTTTGTATATAACATTCTTTTGTACAACGCATACTTTAAAAGTTATTCGAGGTGCGCAAGTTACGTGGAACACCCTGTATAGTATACCTATAGAAAAACTTTATAAACGAAAATAAAGATGAAACTAGTTTGAACAATAAATAAAGAAACATGACAGTAAAACTACTGCATCTCGCTTATTATCATATTCTACGAACTGTACAACTATGGTTGAAGATATAATTAGGTTTACGTGATGATACAAACGTTTGGCAAGCTACATAGAAAATATAAGTCCAAAGAAGAGAAGAAATTAATAGAGACGTGGTACAAGAGACGAGCGGGAACATCTTGCGTTGTGTATTTCGTGGTATTTGGCTCTAGCATGTTAACAACTAATTGTAAGTTTGAATTTACATTAATCGTTCATATTAATATCTGGACTTTTCGTATATTTGTCGTTTATTTACAGAAAGGCAAAATACTTTCTAGTTTGACGAACAAAATAATCTGTATTATTTGTTACTTATTTTTCTCACCTATCGTACAATTCGGTAATAGCGGGAAGTAGATTTGTATTCAAAAGAATATTTACAGTTGATTAATCGTAAATATTTTGTATCAATTTGTTCACCTAACATGATTTAAGTCTAACAGAACCAGTATTATACTTTCCTTTTCAGTTGTCATTCGAGTCTCGATGATGTGAGGTAATATAACGATATCGAATATGAGTAGTTAATATGAGATCTTATAATATTACCATGATGAAATATACCGTACTATCATATTATTTAAAAATTTTTTACGAATCCCTTCGTCTCCATGCCGTTCTTATCCAAATGGTAAATGAGAGTCCATAAAGAAATTGTAAGTTTTTCCTTAATAGTATACTGTATGCTTTTTGTTCATGTAAAATTGCAACGTTTTAATGCAAATGTGTCAACCGTATAAACGAACATAAAGTTTATTTCCCATTTAAATGTCTCAAGTTTGTTACTATAAATTATACAAAGTATGAAAATATTATTTAATTTTACGCGAAAGCTTCACAAAATTAAATTGACGATGGATACAGTAATCAATCATAAATGAGATTCCTTATTCAACATTGTTACTATAACAGTTATAGCACACTTATTCTCTAATAGTACTATCTTACTGTTAACAATTCAGAACATTTAACCAGTGAAACGCGCAATAGAATAGCCTCAAAATTGTAATGATATTTCACAACAAAGACTTTTAAGCAGTACTATACTGATATTTATCGCATTTAACTATTGGTTACAGCAAACTTTTTCTTCTTATCTGAAAAAAATCATAATCGTAGCCATTCATGGCAAAAAGTGTCTTCGTCTAAATGGAACTTCGATAAGAGTATAACCAATTAAAATTTATACAATATTTATTGTCGCTATTCGTATATTAAATATTATATTCCTAGCTACAGTCGTTAATATTCCAGTTGCATACTTTGAGGAGCGACTCGCAATGAGAAGTATCCTTATTGTTAGAATGATTCGTCAAAACGGTAGAGCTGTGGCAAAACCAAAATTCTGTTAAAACAGCCAAGCATTTGCGTCATTTTCGAGGTTTAAAAATCAGGAATAGGTCTATTACATAAAATTGTTACAAGCAGGATGATGATTACTCATGCCACTTTGCAGTGTCCCAGAGAATACGAATGAAGACGCAACGAAACATTGTAATGAGCAGCATTTCTGCGATATAATTAAATTATCACAAGGACATATCTGGACGAGGCATATATTACTACAGTAACTTATACTATTCAAAAACTGAGGATTAACCAATTACTACGGATTAAATTTTCTAAATATTAAATTAAATGAAGAAAAAAAATTGAGGACGTATATGTTATGTACTATAATAAAATAACAAGACAATATAGAAGTTAGTGAGAATGATTGAAGTAGGGAAACCTTATTGATGAATATTATGCACTAATTACTGTTGAACCTCGAAAATACGAATGTGAAGGAACAAACATAGGATATTCAAAATGCAGAGGTCTCATTTTAACGAGATTTTGAGTAAGACAAATGTAGAAAATGAAAATTTGATGTTGCTGTTTAGAATTAACTGTATGCGATAATTTATACGTCATAGGATAATGAAATCTTCTAAATTTTCATTGTAAAATTGAAATACACATTAACGTGTAACAAGTAATTTGAGTTAAAGAATGTTTGAATTTCATTTTGCCGATGTATCGATAACAAAGCGAAAGAAAATGAAGAGTTTTTTAGTGAAGTTAAGTTAGCGCCGGACTAGAAGCAATCTTAATGAATTATATCTCAAAAAATTGCTCGCAATTTGCTCATCAAGAATGTAAAATTGCGCACTCTGCGCCAATTATTAAAAAAAAGTTATTAAACAATTTCGTAACAAACACTGATTTGACGATTTCTAAGTTATTCGTGTACGAACAGGATCCTTTCTGGGCTCAAAAGATTGCGATTAATTTGCTCATCACTGCCCCATCTTTTTATTTGCGTTTTATTAACGTTTTTTGAGTTAAAAATAATAATTAAATTTTCGATGTTTTAAGGCCTGGGAAAACGACAATAGCGCCGCTAGGTTTGAAACATGGAACTAACACCCAGTAAAAGCGGTCCTCAATTCAAATCGGAAATAACAGTTCCGAATTTCGAAATTTTAATTCAGAAAACGTTAATAAGACGCGAATAAAAAGGTGGGGCAGTGATGAGCAAATTAATCGAAATCTTTTGAGCCCAGAAAGGATCCTGTTCGTACACGAATAACTTAGAAATCGTCAAATCAGTGTTTGTTACGAAATTGTTTAATAACTTTTTTTTAATAATCGGCGCCGAGTGAGCAATTTTATATTCTTGATGAGCAATTTTTTGAGATATAATTCATTAAGATTGCTTTTAGTCCGGCGCTAACTTAACCCATCTGTTTTTTTCGTAGAGATTTTTCAGTTTTATAGATTCTGCAGTATCTATAGCCGGAAAAAGATACAAAATATTTCTATAAAAAAAGAACAGAAATTCATGAAAAGAGATTGGAACAGAAATTATGTATTCTTCGTTTCAATATATTGCGGCTTCTAATTTGAACTCACAATCAGTAGCAATGCGAATTGAATTTGAAACCAGGAAGGAATTTCATTATCATCGGAGTTAGAAGAGAACTCAAAATAACCGACTACTAACTGTTTCAAAAGGTTACCTAAAATAATAACAAAATTCCAGTAAATTCTCTTCGTTCGTAGTGAAAAAGATAAACGATCAGATCCATCAATTTCTTTCATTCCTTGCCTTTCAATATATTTTGTCTAGTTTCTTTTTAAACGTATCAGAGGCTAATCGTCCGTAGTCTTACAATTACTGTTAACTGCTAAACGTGTTTCATCGGCAACTCTTCGGACTTAACACGTGACTAGCAGGAAATTGATATTTCCGTTTAGCACTTTTTTTGTTTGTGGTACAAAGTAGCGGTCCGTAAAATGTGTTTTTTGCCGGTGCAAATTGATAGACGGTAATTGTCTAAAAATACGTGATATGAACGCCTGAATCATTAATCCTTTTTGCATTTTTACAACATCCGCGAAGATCGTTTTTATTCATCACCTAATGATATGATTTTGTTTGAACGATAATTCATTACATTGTCTAGAAGAATTGTGTTTTTTTGACAATTCATTGGTTTTATTCAGGAGCCGCTAAAGCTTAATCAAAGTGTCAACAAATGCGAAGGCAATTTTCTATACATCAAAATTTTACGGCATTACACGTCTCCATTTCCTTCAAGACAATCGGACAATCGAACCTGTTTGATTCATTCGTTAATAGTTCAATTAATTTTCGTCAGTATCAGAAAGCAATAAACTTTCTTTTTATACTGACAATGAGATACTTTAGAAGTTTGTTAAGGTTTGAAATTTTTCAGAATTTTTATGTTTCATTGATATTTCGAAAGCTATTTTTGAATATAACATAAAGAAATTGGTTGTTCACTCCAATTAGTCTAGCAATTCATCTATATTCGCAATGCAAATACAATTTGCTGTCTTAGATTTTATAATTGAAATTTTTTACTTTGGTATGCTGTATACACACTTGTCCAGGACGCGATACTTCTTTCTTAATAAAATACAGTTTTAAGCTTTTTTGATACTGGTATGAGACACCACATAAGTTAACACTAGAATTACCGGTTTTATATAAATTATATTTAAGTAAATACATGAAATGTATACTTTGGAAAAAGAAAACTAGAGGCGAATAAAAGAATCAGATCGATAATTTTTTCTTGTAAAACGGAAGTGGAATATTTGCTTCATGATTTTCACATAAATTGGAGGAATTTTTAGAAAAAATTGGAAATCGGTCAATT
Source organism: Cerceris rybyensis (assembly GCA_910591515.1). Lineage (NCBI taxonomy): Eukaryota > Metazoa > Arthropoda > Insecta > Hymenoptera > Crabronidae > Cerceris > Cerceris rybyensis. The sequence continues at coordinate 2,259,619 of OU342789.1, forward strand.
GCACCGCCTTGGTAGTTTTAATGTTAAAGTGCGTTTGTGATAGTGTTACAGTGTTGTAGTTATCATTTTTTTCTACCAAGTTAATTTTATCCCTAAAGAAAATTTTGCCTTTACAATCTATTCGTATAAAATTAACCAGTTAGCTGTGTTTGACGAGTATACTCGTCATGCGTAAAAGCTACCACTGATTATTTAAATTGTAATTTTGACGAAAACTGAAATATATTCGTAAATTTCAAGATGTTTGCAATATTTTGAGGCCATGCCGAAGTAAAATGAATAACTAAAGGGAATAAATAATTTGAAATAGATTTATGATCATCTCTCGATTTTCGTGACCCAAATTTAAAAGAATTTTCGCCACAGTTAACTGGTTAAAGCTTCTGTCTAAAAAAAAAGGTTTGACTGTTTAAAATATTCACAAAATTTAAACTAAATGCCTGTTACACTAAATACATATAGAATTACAACAATTAATTTACTTTATACATGTGCTAATACTGAAAAAAAAACAAATAAAGAAAATACGACAGAATTGTTCGAATTGTCTATTGATTCTGTATGTACCATTAAAGACAAAATGACTAGTTCTTAATTTATTCAAAAAACTGTTTAACACTGTAACTACCGAGCTGATCAAAGTGACCGGTTCTTACTTTTCTCTGAATATTAACTAAATTGATAGTGGAACCATAAAGTAAATGTTCCAGTTCTATCTTAGAAAATCTGCATTTCTTAATTGATTATCTTTTCCACTTCTTGATGTTTCCAAAGTACTCAACAAGTACATCTAAATTTTACTGTGTATAAGATCGATAGTTTTGCTATTAAAATTATAATATATAAATGAAAAAATGCATCAGCTTCTTCTCCATCTATTCCATTCCATCTAACATAATTATCTGATATTTAAAAATAAACAAGGTTAATCATTGGCATTTATAGCATTAATAACTCCTCAAATCTAATAAAAAATCTGTATTACAGTTACAAAACTCTCGCAACTCCCGGCAAAATATCGTCTCTCGTCAAAATAATAGATAAGCAAATCTAATAACAAAAGAAATCCAAATTTATAAAAGTCATCAGTACCTACATCGCATAATTACATATATGTATATGTAATTTTCAAAACCGACTATATCAACATTTCGACTTTACAAAAAGAGTTATATCGGTTTCAATACATTCGTAACAGTTTTCCAACTTTCTCCTCTGCAAGAAAATCTAAACATGTATACTGTCACAGCAAAAAAACTATCAAGATTAACGAAAGTTTTATATATATGTATTTCTCACTTTCATACAACCGAACGGCAGATCAGATGAATCCGCGCTATACATAAATATGAAGTTCTGAAAATTATTCATTAATCGGCGATCACTTTTGCACGGTGAAAGTTAATGAATATAAAACTGTAGAAAGGAAAAGCTGATAGAATTGTCGCTTCTCTTGAAACCGCACAGGAGGACGAGCATCGAACTAGGGTATCGTTTAGGTGCTTTAATGGAGCGTAGAGCAATTTGACTGGTAAATATTCTGCACGAGAACTAGATTGCGTAAAATGTAAACAAAGAAGAATACGTAAACCAAATGAAAGAGAAATCGAGTGCTACGAGGACACAGGATCATAACATTTCCGTTGACTATTGCGTGTCCTTAACACTTGATCTACCAAGGTGATAAAAAATGACTGGTTTTTCATATTTTGTAAATCTTTCTGAAGTTTCTGACATTCTTTTTCCTTGAATTTCGTATGTCTATGTTAGAAAGTATAAGATATTAACTCAATTGATTCAGTAAGACTAATTAAATTAGCGAATTATTCGGAAATAAATATAACGTTTTGGAGTGGCCTGTCGTGGGCATCTTTTGGGTAGGAGATGCTCAAACGAAGTAATTTCGGTCGAGTATTTTACAAACTAGCTGCCAATTTTACTTGTTATTTAAATACGACTGACACCCATAGGAATAAGTGAATCTTCTTGCTCATATTGCATAGAGGAAAGGAATTTTCTTTAGAGCGTAATCAAATTACATTCGTTGAGTCAAAATTATTACACAAATAACAATAACACACATTTCATTATTAGCTAGCAACTCATGTGCACCTTGTTCATAAAGTGAAAGTTATGGTGCATTCAGTTTTTATACGATATGATTTATCGAGTGAGAATTGATAGAAAAGGAATGAAATTAGCAACATGCAACATTATAGAATACGTAAATCCAGAACCTAATTATTTTTCTTTTCTCAGTTTATTGCAAACTATCCATAAATATGGTTATCTTTTATATGTATACTGTTTGAGACAAGTTAAATTATACAAGGGAAAGTCTCCAAAGTCGTTGCACTTAAGGAAGTTTCGAAGATAGAAAAAATTGGCAAATTATTTGCAGAAGTAATTCGTTCAAATTACGCAATGAAATGTTATAATACATTTTATGACAATCGAAGTATGCAAAAAAACTTATGATTAACAGGAACTTTTGTAAACTTTTTATGGCAGAAAAGTACTATTTTGTTAATCGGTATCCTAAGTCATATCTGTAGTGGTCATTTTTAAATACTAATTATGTTTCGAAAAGAGTAATGTAATTCTCAAATAATGCGCACATCGAGAGCAGTTACAATCTTCCTCTACAATACCTACAATGCACTATGACTACATAATTGAATCACTTTCGACGTAGATGATGGTTGTTTAGAATATTTTGTAATAATAATGTTTTGTTATTACATTATTTTGAAGTCATTAGATGTCAGTATTTTTACATAAGTACTTCAAGAAAACAACACGTGGCACGATTTAACAGACTAGGTCAATTTTGGCAACTTTCCCTTCCTTAGAATATAACGTAATTCTAGTCAAGGTAAACCACCATACGGTTCTCACCAACCATGAACTTACCATATAGCGGTCCAATCACCACCATTACAACGACCATGAGGACGACGACTCTCTTCTGACGATTATTCGCACCCTTTTTGAACGCCACGCGAAACGTCTCTTCGATGTGTCGTAACGCAAAGTAGTCAAGAATTGAGGCACACAATGACATTTTCTTCTCCTTGCCTTTCTTATCTTGTTTCAAATGTGGTCTAGGTGGTTCCTTGATAACAACCAGTCCATAAACGAAGCTGAACACGTAACACACTATGGATATACTAAAGACACCATAGAATCCTAACTTTAGGTACAATATCCCAGACAGAGCCATACCGATTGGCACACCGAGGGACAAGAAAACGTTTGCCGCGCCAATTCTAAGTGTCCTCGACTCCACAGAAGTAATATCAGCGATATAACTAAAGACACCCATAAACATACTGAACCAACCACCAGTGAGAGCCGGCCAAAGGGCCTCCAAAACACCAGTAGCTTCCATGGGGAGTTCATAGAAGAAATACGTACAAATAAGCATACTGACGCTGCTGAGAAACTCTCCGACAATCGGCAAAAGCATACAAGGTTTTCTCAAACCTGTACGATCACTCCAGGCTCCCATGAAGAGGATCAAGATGGTAGGAAGGCAACTTTGCAAGGCAGTCTTCCACGTTTGCATGCCGGCAACCAATTGTTGAACAGCTGTTTCCTCGGCTTTGTAACCACTCGTATTTCTCGTTGCCAATGCAGTGCATACTTCGTCAGAGTAAGCTAAGTTCACCCTGCAAGCTTTTTCTAAACTGAGATTCTGCGTCGCCAGAGAAGCCAGCATACATGGTATCACGTAACAGGCGATCATTGGTTCTACAGTGATATTGCTGGTTAGATGAGTCCATTTTTGACGCATAGTCATCGATTTCCAGTCGATGGATTGATCAGAAACGTTATTTGTGTCATCGTGGCTCTTCTCCAGCGTGGCACCTGCCGCGGGGTTACTCGTCGTTTCAGTCATACTTTTGATAGGAAGAATCGGCTTCTCTTATCCGACGAATGATTAAGTAGTCGTAGCATACAGAATCGATATAAATTTACAAGAAGTATCTCAGTTTGGAGAACTTTCGTAGAAAAACACTCTCGATTAAGTTCGAAATACTTTACAAGTCGACATGAATTCTCGGTCCACATTAACAAGAGCGGTGAAATTCAAGTTCAATACATTCCACCAGGATAAAGATGAAGGATATTATAAACAGTCACGTTCATCTGTGCGAATCGTGCGGATGTCGCGATTTTAAGCACATCCATCAGAAGCTGCCGGGCATCTGTGTCATGAGGACCGAAATTCCAAGGCTCCCGATCTTCCTCGAAGATTCAATCTGAAGTGAATCTCCCTCGTTTGCACCAACGTTCGAAACATGCAAACTGCCAGTGTCCCAGTACTTTGAAATTTTTCTTATCGTCGATGACTGACGCGAGATGTTTGTCTCTTGGAGTCGCTGTCAATCCACGAAATCCGGTCTCGTATTTTGCCTGGTCCGCGGGAGAGACCGTCCGACCGTTTACTCCTGGCTAATGCACAATTGTGCATTGCGATACGCGTGTTACCTTCTTCCCTCCTTCTTCCACCGTGCCACCTCCAGCTCCAGCTCTTCCTCCACCAGCTCCGATTCCCTTCTTCTCTGACTCCTATTCTGACCTCTTCCTCTTCCCCTCTACCGGCGGGGAGGTGCCCTCGAGTACATCCACCCAGCCACTAAATATTCGTATGACTCGGTGCTCGTCAGTACGTCGTCGGTGCAAAGTAATTGTTTTACTACGACGATGCTCCAACACGCGCCACCCATCTCATCCTTGCTTCCGATTCCGCTCTTTCGAGCTTTTCGGGTCAAGGTCAGCTTTCGTAGCTGACCATCGAGGTCGTTCTGGGGTTCAGAGACTAACGTCTTGGCTGCGCGTGATTTGTACGATGATCTTTCTGCTTTTGCGATCGATGCTGATGAGTATTACAAGTTTCAATTTCTTTTGTTAGTAGATTTGCTTACTTTTTATTTTGACGAGATACGTTATTTTGCCGGGAGTTACGAGAGGGGATTGAGTATGAGTTAGAATTTAGAGTTGGTTTTGTAGCTATGATTTAGATTTTCTTTTTTAGATTAGAGGAATTTTTAATGCTATAAATGCCAACGATTAATCTTTTGTATTTGTAAATATCAGATAATTATGTTGGATGAAATGGAATAGATGGGTTGAAGCTGATGAATTTTTCCATTTCCAATATCATTTACAATATATACAATTTTAACAGTAAAACTACCGATGTTAGAAGCAGTAAAATTTAAATGTACTCATGGAGTACCTACTTTGGAAACAGAGAAATAGACAGGTGGAAAAGATGATTAATTAACAAATTCAGGTTTTCTAAAATAGAAATAGAACGTTGACTTCATGGTTCTGCTATTAATTTAGGTAGTATTGAGAAAAAGTAGGAACCGGTCATTTTGATCTGCTTGGTAGTTTTAATGTTAAACAGTTTTTTGAGCAAATTAAGAACTAGTGATTTTGTCGCTAATGGTACATGCAGGATTAATAATTACATTACCGAGGAACGACTGTTTAGGGTGTCTCGTTATTCTCTCCTTCTTGAATTTTTCGTTAATTTCGCCTCTGATATATCAAAGGGAGTCATGCTGTTAAAATTCTATACTTATAGGTTGATTCAAGATTATCAAGATTGTCCAATTTGTGCAATGCATACAATTTCTAAAGGAAGATAGGACTTTGAATCTAAAATTTTCTGTTTTTAGAATTTACGTCTGTGTATCACGCTGTTGCCTGTAGTTTTTGACTTTCACATTTTTTCTAACTTTTTATCACTGATTTTGAGATACAACGATCATTTTTTATTTCAATATCCAATTTCGAGGTGTACGTGACTTTGTACTGATTTGAAATTCAATCTCACATTTAAAAGAATAGAAATAAAATTTAATCAATAATATTTTATCATTATTTTTATTTTTCAAACTACAAATTGGAATTTCAATGTGGAAAACTAATGGGCATTCGCTAAATTAGAATTTCACATTTAATTTTCATACATTGTGTCTGATCATAGAACGCTGTATTCCCTTTCCCATCGGAAAAAAAATCTCTTCTCTCTATGACAGATAGATAATAATTTTTCTACTAATAACATTCCGAGCTGCTAGCAAATAAAAATAAATCCACTGCCCATTTTAATCTATTTTGAAGTGCAAAGTCAAAATAAAATATAACTATCTGTGTAATATGTTTAAATTGAAACGCTTCCTAATTTGTCAGAATGCCTAATTTTTTGTATTATTTTTTTACCATACAATCAGTCTCAAAAATTTGCTTTATTCACTGAAATCTCATAACGATAGAAAACTATATAATTTCAATAACCATTCAGGCCTAAACGGACAAACAATTTTTTATAAAATAGCATCAGTCTTTTTCCTTTATTCAGTCAATATTGTTTGGTTCCTGTTTTTTAGTTGTTATGATCCTACGCAAGGTAAATTTTCGACATTTTCTTAATTCACAGTCTTCTAACTAATCTGTAAGAAACAAATAGTGTAATGGTACAAGAAGCATCGCCATTGTCATGCACTATAAATGAAAAAAATATAATTAGTTATTGTTCTTTGTTTCTTTACTTTTCCGTCCCTAAATTCATGTAAAACGAATTTTAAAAAAAGAAAAACAATTCTCAGTGAACATAGGCACAACATTCACATTGTCCTGCAAATAAAAAGTACATTTTTTCAGTTAGTTTTATTGAAACGTTTATACAATAACGAATGATTAGGTATACCGTTACGTTGTAACGCTTCTGCTTGAACCGTTGCCTTGTTCCTTTTTACACGTAGTCATCTACGTAATAAAGACTAAAGTAAACATAAATGATCTTCTTCCCCCATAGTTTATTAGCTCTTCAAATTCTCATTTTTTCTACGTCTTTCAACACCTAAATCAGTGGTAGGCAAATCTCTAGTAGATTCAGTTCGCCAGTTCGAGGATTATAGAAATTTCCAATTTTGAGCATTTTGAAAAAATTCATATAAAGTAGTGTTTCTTGTTTGCTAATTGAAAATTTTCCATAGAAATTATAATATTTAAGACGTTCACGCGGACGCTGCAATTTGTGTTTTTCTCCTACGGGCGGCTACTCTGAAGCCGTCGCGCCATTTGAAAGGCACTGAAGCGTAAGCCACCGGCGCGCCGGTACACGCCGCATGATGAGACACACAGGCGTGAGCCTCCGGTGGTACGCGCTGGCGTGATTGTGTTAATGAAGTACAGTTGCCAAAATTTGTTCTTTTTTTTCTGCCCTCCATCTAAAAAAATTTGCCTAACACTGTCATAAACTATCATTACGCGCTTCGTTATCTCCTTTCAGACAAAACTCAAACACAAAGTATCAACACTTTGCAAAAATACTTAGTATTTATTAAACTTACTACTTCTTATTTCAATTTCACCAGTCTGTTCATTTGCCCTCCCTCCGTTCAATGATATTTTATCTATATTTTTTGCATCGTGTGTATTAGCGTCTACAGAAAGAATGGCAAGCCATCGTTCATCGTTCTGTGCCGGAGGTAATCCCAAGTGTCAAGAATATGTTAATTCTTTTTCTAGTACAGATGACCTTACACGTGACACGCTTTCGTGTTGGAGAAATCCAATCCGCGGAATCTTAGGCTTACCTTGCTGAATTCAATTCCAATCACTTCCGTCTTCTTACATGAAACGTAGCCTTGTAACTTTCGCAATCGATTCGTCCATTCGCTAAATGGCAATTAAATGTCTACTTTGGGAGCGATGCTAAAGGGTGGGAGGCAAGGGGGGTGGTGGTGGTGGCGATGATATTATGTTCTTCTTTCATTTTATTTTACCGTTACGATAAATGTCTATGATATTATTTATGGTAATCGTTGAACGGTTATGATTAAGAAAAAACGTATCATCCGTGAGTGGCACTTAATTCATTTCTCTTTCCTTTGTAGAGAATGTTAGCCGAGACGATCAATTAAATGATTTATATTTATTCCGCTTTAGAAACGAGATTGATGTATTGATGAATTTGTCGCTGCTTTCATTGAAGTATTAGTTCTTGAACTTACAATTATAGACACTTTATCGTTTCTGTAGAATTATTTATTATTTGCTGAAAGAAACAAGGATTTGAACCGTAACTTGTGTTTAATCAGTATATCTTTAATGAGCACGGAATAATCTGCAAACGATGTCGTTGTTATATATTAAACTACTATTCGTAGTTTTTAATTTCCTATAAATGCATAAAAATCTATTGGTATCAGAAGAAATATAAAATGGCGAAAAAGCAGACGCTTGCTTTCTTCACAAGATAAGATAAAAATCGTCTGTTGTTTGTACTTTCACATTTCTTTTGGTACAGGTTAGACTATCAAGTTTTATGCATTAATGCGAAATTTCAAGCTATAAAAATGCGTTGAATTATATGCAATACACAGGAAGAAACAACATATTCGACATGTGGCATTTTGAGTGAAATAAACTTCTGTTTAGACTCTATTTCCTTAGATACGTTAGTAAGAATTTGTATTTGCATAATCATCGGCAGTCTAGACGTAATTAACACATCTACGTTGACACACATGCGCGCACACGCAAACAGGGCGCTACATAGGTAAATAAATAGTGAAAATTAAATCGTACACTTTCTAAGCAATTACATATGTATGTATGTCTGCTTTTCACTACAAGGGAGAAAGAACGAAACTGTAACGCCTTGGCGTGCAAAAACAAATTACTCTCGTGACACGACAAATGGAATAGGTAATTTTGAGGTTTTCCGAAAACTATTAACAAGACTGCGAAATTTAGCATTAAAAATCCCTTACGGTATGTTAAATTAAAATCAAACGATGACGCGTACACACGTCGAACGCAAGACAATTGCTCTTATTATAAATTCTACAAAAAAGAAAAACGATTACATTTTTATTTGATACAAGATGTACAATTCAGTGTCAAAAAAGGTTGCCGCCACAACGCACAGTGGAACGAAATGGGTAATCTAGGTGGAAAAAAATCAAGTCTGGGATTTGAATTTTAATAATCTTATCTTAATCTAGAATGTTTGCTGAGACCAGTGATAGCAATAATAATCGATTTTGCAATTAACTAAATGCAAAAATCAGCGCTTAAAAACAACAAATTTCAACAGCGCGAGAACGTTCAAATACTTCTCTGAAATTAAGATACTGTTAGAGGCATTAATAATTATGCGAGACTTTTTATTTTTTGCACAGTTTATCATCATTGGTTCATCTTGAAGTACCCAAAACGATTTTTCGAAAAATTATTTTTTAAAGAAGTTCTGTAAGTTTTTTTAGACACATGTTTTACGGAGGAATTTGCAAACTTTTGCAGAGAAAAACTTATATTGTACCCCAAAGTACCCCCTAGAAATTTTGAGGGTAATTAGTTTGAACCTTGTAGAAACAGCTCCTGCAAAGATCGGCTGCGCCTACCTGCGCCTTTTGTTGCTATAACTTTCTAAAGTTTATGTGACACAGTACGGCTGGCGACTTCCCGTGGAGCACGTGGTCAAAAAATGCCCAGATGTCGTCGACGTAAATATCGTTCAGCAATTATAACATCTCATTGGCAACATTAAGAATGGAGACTTCTGAAATATCACTTTTATTGCTTAATTGCTCTTATTGTTAGTTTGCCATTAGAGACTAACAAGCTAGGTAGGTAGTTAGGGTGAAAATCACGGTACACGGATCACTTAAACATTGAATAATTAAAAAGTACCGAAAAGTACCGGGCTGAAACTTTACATATATATTCCTTAGACTATGTAGAAGTAATTAACGCAAAAATTTCATGCGCACATCTGCGCTCTTCTTTGTTATACCTGTCGAAAGTGAGGGATACGGTTCGGCTGTTGAATTTCACCGTGGCGCGCGGTTGACTTAAACATTGAATAACTAAAAAGTACCGAAAAGTACCGGGCTGAAACTTTACATATATATTCTTTATACTATGTAGAAGTAATTAACGCAAAAATTTCATGCGCAAACCTGCGCTCTTCTTTGTTATACCTGCTGAAAGTTAGCGAGGCAGTTCGGCTGTTGATTCTCAACGGGGCACGCGGTACACTTAAAAATTGAATAACAAAAAAATACCGTAAAGTACCGGGTTGAAACTTTACATATATATTCCTCAGACTATATAGAAGTAAATTAACGCAAAGATTTTGTGCGCATATCTGTGCAATTCTTTGTTATAGCTGCTGAATATTTGTTGGGCCGTCCGCCTATCGAAAAAGGCTTTGGTAGGATCTTTTTCATATCTTTTTAATATAAAGTCCAACAAGAAAATGTCTTATACAAAAGTTTCAATATTTCTCCTGTACAATGGACGTCTATAAACAAATCTACCGATTTTTGTATAAAAAATTTAGTTGACCTTTAAATAACATTGAAGAAATCTAAAAAATAAAAAATTAGTATTACACCAATATTCTTTCCCCGATATTATGCAACTTTTGTATAAAACATTTTTCTCTAAAATGAACGGTTTTCGAGTTATTATTTTTTTCCACCTAGATGGTCGATTCGTTCCACTGTGCAACGATTGGGATTGACGTATATACACGTCGAACGCAGTTAACTGGTTAAATTAAAAATATCAGCGAGTCAGCACACGATCCAATTATTTCTATACGATTAATATTGCATTAAGTCTCATGCTATATCAGAAATCAGGAATAGATTATTATATCAACCAGTTAATCCTGAGTTATTGCGCATTCAGTCAGAAGAGAAATCGCAAAGTAAGGTGTTAAAGGTGCTGTTCGAAGTTGAAATTAAATAATATGGCGTCTTTCAAATTGCGAATTTTTTAAAAATCTTCAATAAAACACAAATGGCGTTGTGAGTAGACCTCACTCTTGTCACATTTAAGAAGTAAATAATACAACAATGTGTTCAAATTGCTGACAAAGAGTTGTTTTACGAATCGACGTTCAGTAAAAAAAACAAGTTTTTAATATTTTTTGATAAAGCACATTTTGAAACTGGTGGATACGTTAATAAACAAAATTCCCGTATTTAGGGTGAGGAAAATTCATGAATAATTTATGACGACTTTGCACCCAAAACTTTTTTTTAGTAATGCTGCTGGTGAAGTTGTAACAGTGAATGGTAATCGATGTTGAGAAATAATAACTGGATTTTTGTGGCTTAAAATGAATAATATTCATCTGAAGGATCTCCTTTTGCAAATGAGACAATTAAATCATGGAAAGAGAAATTTAACGCTTGAGTTATTTCAAGAGATGGTAATGTCAATTGGCCACTAATTGTAAGATTATATGATTTGACATCATTGAATTATTTTCTTTGGGGTTACGTGAAAAGTCAATTCTATAAAAACAATCTACAATCGATTCTTGAATTAAAGGATGAAATTATTCGTGTAATTGGTGAGATAAATCCACAAATATGTCAAGATGTCATTGAAAATTTTAACAAAAGAGTGGACATCTGCGAAGGGCAAAAGTGGTCACTTGGTAGATATTGTTTTTTATATACAAATGGCATAACTGACACTTTAATTATCAATAAAAAGTGTTTTTAAACACAAAGCAAATCGTGTGTTTTATTAAAGATTTAAAAAAACACACAACTTGGAAGACCATTCACGAAGATATTTCTGCGACATCTTCTATTAAATGTTTTATTTGTAGAGATTTTAAAAACACAATTTCTGACAAAATGTTGCAGGGCCCATCGCACAATCTTGCGCATTAATCTATTATTATTGACTGTATACTGTTATCGACGCTTAACAATGTTTAAAAATACTTCTCTATGTACACGTTGCATATAAGAAATTTATTTCTTAATCGACACAAGGCACTTTTCTTTTAAAACGAAATATCTAAAGTTTACTTTTTAACACGTTGTCTGTCATGGCGGTGATCGGAGACCAGTGTTATTGAAATCAATGAAACATAGGACTTTTCAAGTGTAATATTTTCGAATTTTCGAATTTCTGTTTTACAAAGATGGGATTTTAATGAGAAAAGTATCACTAAAGTTGCATAAAAATATTGATGTTCAATTCGAGAAGATCTACTTTGACTTATTATTTAAGATACTTATAGTTTTATAAGTATAAATAACTTCGCATACTTAATTATTGAAAAATCGCCGTTTTTTGTTACGCTGAAATAACTTATTCCACTTTAAAGATAAAAACGGCCCATGTCAGAGGATCCAAATAATCAATGCACAATAGCAATATTATTAAATATTTCATTTGCACTTTACCATACTTCGCATCAGTTCTCACCACGTTGAGTATCGAGCAAACTTTAAGTACTCTGTTTGAAAATGCCTCTTGTACTAAAAATGGTACATGACGTGAATCTCGTTAGATATGCCAAAAATTATATTTTTTCTTAGCTCTTTGTGAACTTTAAACCTATTTACACTAAATATTGTATTTGAATGTCACACCATGAATATAGTAAACATCGATTATTTTGTATGTTGCAGTGAGAGCAACAACTTTACCTTTGTAATTTATTAATCAATGACATAAACATTATCTAGCGTAAAGATAAGTTATCCAGTGTATCAAAGACGAAACACACAATTCTACAGGTATTAACTTAGAAAACCACTATCTTGAAAGAATCGAGTAAGTAATTCCACCAACACGATGATAAATCCCTGTCTCCTTAGCGCGCTGACATGTCACCAACAGCGCAAAACATATCCGATTTGACTAAAAATTAGTATTCCAATATTTTTTGATGATGAATCTGAACTCAAAATTTCAAAAAAACAAAATGCCGGATTAAATATGGCGGGCAGGTGTGTCTAAAAATTAATTCCGCCATTGAATTATGTGGACAGAGTTGCCACTATTTCAAATACTAATTAATTTATACCAGTAAGTATATGTAAAAACTTAAATATATATAGTACATAAATAGTTATCCCTTCCTAAAGTTAATGTAACACAGACCAGCTGTCGAGACCCAGTGGGACACGCGTTCAATAAATTCCCGGATTTCTTCAAAATACCGTGCAATGAAAAAGAAAATCTTATTGGCATTAACGAGGACGAAAACTTCTAAAGCATCGCTTTTATTACTTAATTGCTCTTATTGTTAGGTTGCGAGCAAAGAGGAATGAGCTAGGTTATCCGAGTGAAAGGAAATCCAATTCTTCGCGGTGCAGGATTCACTTAAAAATTAAATAACTTAAAAGTATCGAAAGGTACTCGGCTAAAACTTTCCACATATATTCCTTAGACTATATAGAAGTTATTTCTGCAAATATTTCGTGCGTCTACCTGCGCCCTTCATTGTTATGCCTGCCGAAATTTTACGAGACAGTCCGGCGTCAGACCGTTGCCGAGGTGAGCGCGACTCTTTAAACAATAAAAATCCATTGAAGCCAGGTCCGGCGGGGTTAGCTTTTTGCGGGATCGTTTAGGGGAAAGATTACAGAAAACAGTTCTGATAATAGCACGTTGGGACTTTTAAGATATTGACTGCAAAAAGATAAAAAACTTTGACGATTTTCTTTCATTCATTGAACATTAATTTTTGAATAAATCACAACCAATAATTATATATTCGGCACGTGAATTTTTATCGTGGAAGAATGCTCTTCAAATAGAAACAACAATTATTAAAAAATATTGCATAGATATGTCAGAATGTCACGAAGAAGACAACGTGCTTTTTCGGTAAAAAGTGGTTCCTAGAAAAAGTTTCCACTTTAAGCGTTTGTTATAACCACAATCTTTGTCCAATTTCATTGATTTTACCATTTCTGAGGTCGATGGACATTGAATCGATATGGCAAAACTGACTTTTTGACTTTTGTGCGACTAATCACACATTCGGGACCACAGTGTCACGATTTGAAAAAGATCGAACACTGTGCAAGGTGCCTGAACAGCTAAATAAACGTTCTGGGCCAATATGCAGCGGTAAGAGAATTACGACGACCTGTAAACATAGACGTGTAAACGTCGAAATCGTTACCTCTGGTAGGTCGGGATGCCGTTAAATGTGGCAATTTGTTGATAAAATAATCACAACGACTAGCCTGTCTGTGTAGTGCTGTCAGGAGTCTATTTCAACAGGGTCGTCCCCCTGTGAGTTGCTATGTATCTACAACAGTAAATCAAAGATTGTATTAAGTATTCTCGTTACGACGATTTATGCGCGGAACCTTTCTGTTCCCATAATGACATTTGCTGGACATTCAATTGTGACGAATTGGCAATTACGTTACTTTGTTCGTACAACTACACGATGGATGCACGATTTTTCTGGGCGCTTGGGTAACGTGGTTGTACAGAAAACGTTATTATCGAAAGCAATTGTAATGGCGAATTGTGCGATTCGCACTCAGGATCCACGAAACAAAAGAGAACTTTAACTTTTGGGACTTTTATGTATTAAAATACTCGATTTGATTCAAGAGATTTTTAGTGTGTCGAATGATTAGATGAGGACTTGTGAGAGTCTTGTATTAGATTTAGGATTTGGAGTTAGAATTAGAAGATGACTCTCACAATTCGTTGGAGTTAGTAATTATGAACTTGAACTAGCGTAAGAGTAAGAGACTTTGAATAGAGAACTGGTTCTAGAGCACTGAACTAATGAGGCGTAGGGTTTTTAAAGGTTTTAGAAGAGGAGAGGGGGTAGGATGACGGTATTTGGGAATCCAGGAGTAGGAATAGCAAGTTGGACCTTGGATATGGATGATGACGCGTGGATGAGTAAGGATCAAAACAAGGAATAGGATTTTGGATTTGAGGTGGTGATTCTAGAATGACTAATGATGGTGATGAGTGAGCCGCGTACAAAATATTTGTGTTTATACAATATTTCTTAAAGATATCTTATGAACTAACTGATCGGGGGGTAGGTACATTACACAATGTTTTGTTTCTATATTTATTCGTATTTACCTATTGTGTTGTATCTTTGATAATATCAACGCTGAGACTATCACTGATTCATTGGGCTTATTTATACACGCAGAATAAATATATCTATTTCTGTTTTTGCACGATAGATACGTTTGCACAGAATACGTGCAAAAAAATACATTGCATCTATGGAGAAATAGAAGATTGTTTTCATTCCTAACGAATCAGCAAAGATAATACCATCTTAGGATCTTAAACATTTTATTTCATAAAGGTTGCGTATGTGTCATACAAAGTAAATTATCACTTGAAAAGGAAAAGGTCGTGCCACTAATTAATGAACACAAAAATTAGACAAAATAGTATGAGTCACGTGTAAAAAGATTTTATTCGTTATCAGTTTCGGATAATGAACACATACGTAGGCGTAAGACTGTAAGATTATTGTCTAGGCCATTGTATAATTTTGTGTAAGAGGACATTAATGACTTCAGACATTCCTCGTCTCAAATGTCGTCGTTATAAGAATAAAAGTAAAGCAAAATCCTCTTAGAATTTCCGTCGATCGTTTTAAATTAAAATAAGTCGTGTAAACGGAGGATTACATTTTTTCTATTTTGTGTTAAATCAATATCGTGCAAAAAACTTTCGTGTAAAACAGAATTGGGTGTACATTGAAAGAAAGAAAGGAATGTACGTGGGGTTGAGACGGGGTGGGTTATAATCGTTTGCAAGAAAGTTGGAGAACATTAAAGGAACTACGTCGCTATAAAGTTACAGCATTTTTTAAATAAATATGGGATCAATTATTTTCATCACTTTGTAGATTTAGCATTAATAATGCGAATATGTATTGTTTCAAAGCTCGAGTTTCGAAATCTATATACTTACTTTTGATATCAATTCTTCCACTATTGAGAAAATAATAGTAGTTTCATTAACGCACATATGAATGCTATTTACAAAAAAAACAGTATGATCTACGATAATTCCGTTATTCATGTTAAATTATATATAATTTAAATGATCGATCGTTTGATAATCTTTGTCTTAAGTAATTCGTATTTTCATTTATCAGTTAGGATAATCAATGAATATCGGTTTCATTTGAAATTTGCATTTTCCAAGTAGGAATATCAATGTGTGCAATTAGGTATTTATCACGTGTTTCTGATGATAAATGAAAAAAAAATTCAAATTAACTTTTTCATTTACATACTACTATCAGCTATAGCTATTCAATAATAGGAATAACATTATCTTACACAAATGATGATTCAATTTGAGTTTAGTTTATACTACCATGGAAAATATCATGAAATATTGTTTAATAATTGTTTAACAATTAACGTTTAACGATATTGCAATCTGTCGAATATAATTAAATTTGTGAAAAACAGTACAAAAGATTATAATGATATGACCTCAAATTGTGGGGTCATGAAAAATTTAAATCTGCACAAATTGACAGTACTCATGGATCATTATAAAATATGCAAAGCATGATGATGGTTGTTGTAATATTCAGTGATTAAATCAAATTTCATCTTAAATGCCATTTACAATTCTGTTTCGTCATTGTTACTGATACTTTGATACTTCGAGAGTAGATGAGTAGAAGATGAGCTTGAACGGTTTGTTATTTTTAACAGAAAAAGATGAAGCCTTATCAAGGCCTTAACAGTTGAAAAATGATATTTTAAAGTTTACTTTTTCGTAATTTAGCAAGCTATACGTTTAAAACTGCCATCACGCAAAAAGCAGCTGTTTTGTGCAAATAACACGTGCCTAACAGATACACCAAATGCATAAATAGTTCTATAATGTATTCCATAAAATTAGAAACCCTATCTTCTACAATAACTATTAAGAACGTTTTATGATACAGGAAACAAGTACAAGAAATAATCAGCCTTTGAAAATATTGGTTTTCTATTTTACGAATAATGTATATTGGAACATAGAAAAATCAGTCATATATTTCTTCTTGGAATGCTTAAGTTGCTGCAGCTGAGTAGCTATGCAGTCCGTTTGTGTTAAAGCTGAAAAGAGTCCTTAGACGGTAACCAAATTGTTTTAGACTTCACTCTGTGATTCATATAATAAAGTCTCAATTTATTTTATTAGTTATAAGTAAAGTGTTTTATCTACAGTCCTAAAATCAATAGAGAAATCGTACAAGAAACTTGAATCACTATTGAATTAATAAACCCCTAAATCAAGGTGAAAATAATCAGTTGCAATGCTGTAATTAAAAAGCAAAACCATGAATTCTGTATTGCATTAACGATAAAAACATTAACAGCTCAATGAGCATTCAACGGCAGAAAACCCGGGAATTTTGGTAAGAAGGGGAACACTGTTTTCAAAACACCATTATTTCTGAAATGACTTGATACATTAGACACCTAGAGACGGCCCTGGGTCTTAAGTTGATCGTATGACGTCGTCAAGTGAGTAATGCTCGCAATTCGAGTGATGCTTATAAAATATTTGCTCCAGAGCCGTAACAGACCTATTGTTTTGATGTTTCCTCGACCCATCCGCTGTTTAATCGCGAGCCTCAGCAACACGACAGATCCTTCTTCACTCCCTCATCTATGACTTCGAATGCTGCCACATTCCCGTTTTCTGTATTACTCGGAGCAATTAATATGGCTTGTTACAATTTGCCTCATACTCAGTTTGTCTTAACAAATTTTATCAAGATAAGGGATCGTTTTATAAAAAGTGTTGGATGACCAGAGACGTAACTTATCTAAGATACAAGTATCTGAAATACAGATACAAGATACAAAATACGTATTTTCATCTTGTAACTATAAAACTTTTTTAAAATTCATTTCACATCTTGTATTTAAATACCTTTTGTTTGGTATCTTAGTATTTTGTAGATACTATGTTTGCTAAAATACTTTTAGTAATAGGTAACTGATTCTATTGTGAAATCTTAGGTGACATTAATTTTAAATGTCAATGTTGTCGTGAAAGAACTTGTTGTCGAAGAAAACTTAAATAAACGTTTTAAAAAGTTTTTGCAGTTAGAGCCTGCAGCAAATGATGCAATATTGGCCTCAATGTCACATCCATTCTTTAAAATGAGATGGGTACCAAAAGCGCGGAAAGAATATGTCAAAGAACTTATCCTGACTGAAACACGAAAAATTAATCGAACTGAAAAACAAAAATCAGGGTCTTTAGACAATATTGAAGGTGATATACAAAAAGTCAAAAGATGAATCTTGTTACGAATGTACGCCTCGTGGGTTGATACCTGCTCCACGATTTTTCGGCGACACCTCTGGAGTGAGCGTATATTAAAACAGGCTCACCCGATTTGAACCACGTACGAAGGTCTTGCGTGTAAATGATGTTAAAATGCTCCAAAGTTGCCTAGTTTAAGTGGTTTATTTACACTTTATACAGTTACAACTATGGAAATTACGTCCGGGTCTTAAGTCTTAACCTCGCGAACGGAGCTTCTATTAGGAGCGCTAGATGTTATTTGGTTCCTTGTTTGTAGAAGACTGATTTTTGGAAGCGCGTAAGAACGCGCTTCCGTCACGATTTGGCGGGGGCGGTCACTATTGCAGAACAGGGACGTTGCTGATTGGGAGACTCTTTAGTTTTGCAAATATTAAATTTGCGATTGGTGGGCAAAGGAATCGTCCTTTGCCCATAGGTCAAGAGCCTCCCTCAGCCTTCGGCGACTTAGGAAAAACCCCAGCTCGAGTGGGGGAAGAAGTCCCCGGTCAATACTTCTTACAGGACAAAACTTTTCCTGAAGAAGTCTTGACGACAATAGGCCCATAAAGCTCATTGATTTTGGAGTAAAAAACAGTTTGCAAGGCGCGGCAGCTATTTTTCTAAAATGCACATCTGGAAAGTATTAAAAAATCCTACGACGAATTGAGCTACATCTGTGAGCCTCAGGGACGTATGTATTATTGCTCCGCAACAAACCTTATTACATGTTTTTAGAGGATTCTGATTCCTCTGTTGCAAGTGCCGAAAATACCGGATCTACTGGCAGCACCACAGACTTAAAACCATTGTAATACTTAAATAATAAAGATACCAACATAAAGAGCTTAAATGCTTATCTTACAATAAAAAAAATATTTTTCAAATACAACACTTGTTTGCCAAGTTCTGCCCCTGTGGAGCAACTCTTCTCATTTGGGGGCATGCTCATGAGGCCTCATCGAAGAAAAATGACTGATAAACTGTT
This sequence comes from Cerceris rybyensis, assembly GCA_910591515.1. Lineage (NCBI taxonomy): Eukaryota > Metazoa > Arthropoda > Insecta > Hymenoptera > Crabronidae > Cerceris > Cerceris rybyensis. The sequence goes on from OU342789.1 coordinate 2,278,724, forward strand.
TGAAGAACTGGTTTTACTTAAGTCTCAATTAAAACCTTAAAAATATAATATTATGTTGTGTCACGTTTGCGCGATCAACGCGATTTACATGTAAAAAAATTAACTTTCATTAAAAAAAATGTTGTTTTTTTACAAAAGTATTTTATCAATAAAAAGTATTCAAAAGATACGTATTTTATATCTAGTATTTCAGATACCATTCCAGAAAGTTATTTGCATCTGGTATCTGAAATACTTAATTTAAAAGTATTTTGCATTTTGTATTCCAGATGCTTTATTTAAGGTATCTTGTACATCACTGTGGATGACCAATCCATATTATTTACAACGCGTCGCGTTGTCCTAGTGTTGTGATGGCGAACCTTTTTGAGAAGTGGGTCAAATTATTTTCATTATTTTTTTTATATTAGCTCGTGGGTCACGAAATCAGTGGCCTCACTTGATAAGGGGGAGGCGAGGATGGTTAAAAATTCATTTCGTTGGTTTTCACTTTGCAAATCCTCTAAAAAGTTTAAGTTTCCTTTTTGTTTTGCAACCTTTACTTTTGTAAGTGAAGAGCAACAAATACATCAGCTAGATAATGTTCTTTTGGAAATACTTTTTTACAAATTCGTCATTAGATATATATATATATATATATACTTTGTAATTTAATATTTTTTTATTGACTATTTTCTCTTACGATAAAGAAAAATAAGTTTATTAAAATTCAGTGGGCCATCCTGGGTCAGCGTTTGACCCATGGGTCACAGGTTCTCCATCACTGCCCCAGTGATTTAGGCCATGTCGACCTAATGATTCAATGTTTTCAAGTTTTTTCTAGAGAATTACATCCGAACCCTGAATCACGTTGCTGAGGGATCACCTCTAAATATTTGGCCTTTCTCGACCTCTCCCAGCCTTATTGTACAAAGGCCTTATCCCTCAAACATACAAGTAACCGAGTACTATGCAACCGACGATCATTCATTCAGTCATTTCATTTCTAAATCTTCAGTGCCGAATCTCTGTCGGACTTATCACTTGAAGAAACCGTCTTTGCTTTATATTACTGTAGTACGCGTGCGAGTCTAAGGTTACTTACGGCATACAATAAAAAGGTGTAGAAGCGTAAGAGTAAGCCATTGGCCCATAGAGCGATTCGTATTGTTATCAGATGTTAAATAACGCTACTCCATCTAAAACAGTATCCTGTAAAGTTTCAGAATCTCAGTGTAATTTTTTTAAAGGAGCGGATAAACGTTAAATAATATAGTGAACATGTCACTCCAAACTGTTCAAATATTTTTTTTGTTTTTATAAACTTCATTCCAATTATCATTAATTTTTATTATCGATCTCTGTCAGTCTTAAATGAACTTTAATATTTCTTCTTTCATTCTTCGATTACTTTGTTAATGAAATTACCAAGACTTTGCAATTTTAAGATCGATGAACACATGTATTTCGTACGAAGGATTTTCCAAAATAGATGCTCCAAGATAGATAGTAAATACCATCTATTACCCACGGGTAATAATTATTCAAGTGATAATATATTTATTACTTGAAGAAACTGTCTTTGCTTTGAAATTTCTAAAAATTAGATATAGTTCTTCCCATAATTATATAATATTTTTCAAATAATTACTAAGCAAAATAATTCAGGGCAATCCTCTTATACCTATTTAAGTATTGTGCATGAAAATTTCTATCCTACAATTTTGGCGGTACATACCTCGATAATTAAATGAATTAAAACATGGTAATATTGGGAAATATATATGATTAAAATTTATTTGAATTATCTTGTAATTATTAACTAATTTATAGAGGTAAATATACATAAATGTATATTAAGGTACGAAATAATTTTCGTTATATGTGTTATTATAATATAATGAAGATATACATAATATTCCAGACTACTTCAAAAATCCATTATTTGTCAGAATAACAATGCTATCTAGCAGTAATGCTCTCCGAGGAAGCTTACGTTGAAAAACAAAGGGCATTATATAATAGTGTAGAATATATACTACATACAATAATTAGGATGGATGAGAAAGTCATAAATACTTGAGGACAGAAAACTACAATCAATTCACCTTGAATGAGTAATATTCTGAAGAAGAAAGTAATATTATAAGGTTGAAGTTTCAGTTTGGACATGTTAGTCAAGAAATTTGTAACTGCTACATCGAATATACACCAATTTCTACATGTTTAAATACTCAACTATAAAAAGATAGAAATTTTTCGAATGGCAACAAGACAGTAAGCTGTTGCTCATACGAATCATGACTTTTTTCATTTATGAGAGGAAGAACGGCAATCATTAATGGAAATAGTGGCGCAAATTAAACTAACTTAATTTAGTTTTTATTTAGGTATCATATTGTACATAATATATTCGTTGTATTGTATTGACGTAATGAATGAAAATTACTTTCCATCTTAATATTTACCTACCTATATTTAGCTCTATATATTAGTCATTAATTGCAATCTTGATGTCAATACAGAAATAAAAAAATAACTGTTCGTCATCTGTGATACCATAACATGAATGTAAATCTACGTTTTATACGCAGATTTTACGTATTATATTATATATTTACGAATATTATAGAGCCGCTATTTTTTAAAGTAGAATTGTACCAATTTTTGGAAAGGGTGCCTTTAATTTTGTTTCATTTAAATATATTTATCTTCTTTTCGTATTTCAAATTTTCATTTCAAAAAGACATTTTCAAATGTTGAAACAAATAGAGTAAATTATTATCGTGATATCCAAAAAGATTCAACTGTTATGTTCAACGTTATGGCATGAAAACTTTTAAGCGGGCTCTCATAATTACATCGCAAAATAAGAAGAAATGGACTTACATTACTTTGAAAAACGGTTCAATTACTGAAGTATTACAGTAAGTTAAACGGGGTAGGTCGGTGGGTAGCGATCTAAAATTCTACAGTACGGCATTTCAGATGGGTGACATCATTTAGCAACCAATAACAATACAAACCGTCGTGGGGATGGGAATGGTCTATACTTACTCTGCTAGACTTTTTCCTTTGTAATATAAAGTAAAACAAATTTAAACGTTATATGTTTCTTCTTTAACCCCTTGACCTACGATTTCCTTTCTGACGGCGCGCAGCAAAGACTCAAAATTAATACCTAAAAATCAAAAGTCTCCACTGATTTCTGATATTTCGTGTAACTGAATGTAATATTAATAGTAGAGAAATAATGAAACTGTTTCGTGACCGGCTGTTATTGTCAATTTAATAGTTTTTGAAAGACTTCGAAATGTCCTATTCCATTTTCCGCGCTACGAATACCACACCTAGTTGTAGGCTAAAGGGTTAAAATCTGACTGTTCAAGTATTTATTTTACATAGAACGAAAAGTCGGCCTATACAGGATGCGACGTAATATCATGCCCAGAGTATTTCAAAATTATTTATCTCCATCTAGTAGGAGTTGCTCTATACCTTCTGAAGTATGAAAGTGAAAAAACCGAGTTGCAAAATCCGGGAAAGGGTTGAAAATGAAGGTCGAACATTTTATTGGTTTATCGGATTTGTAAAACGTCGTTTATTATTAATTTTTTTTGCTAACTTCCATTTCTTCACTTCTACTTTTTAATCATGATTACTTGAAAAATATTCTTGATATTGTTCAACACTAAAACTGCAGGCATTAAATCTACAGTAACTCACAAACAGATATACTAAATAAGTACTTTGGAGAAAGAGAAATCAAAAGGTAAAGAAATAATAATTTAGAAGAAGAAAGAACAAATAATTAATTAATTTAGGTTTTGCAAAATATTATAGAAGTGGAATATTTACCTCATGACTCCCCTATCAATGTAGGTAATTTTTAGAAGAAATTGAAAGCCAACCTTTTTGACCGGCTTGATAGGTATAGTGTTCAATATGTTCAAATGTTTGTAACATTAACGTAATGTGCATCGTTATATTGTTGCGATTTATGGAATTATGGCCTATAAAAAATATTTAAATAACTTTTACAGTTAAAATAAAGAATGTTGAAAGTTAAATATTTAAATGTTTTTTTCAAAACAGATTTTCTCGAAAATAAGGCTGATGGGAAAGCAGTTTCCTTATTCGTATTCAGCGTCAGGAAATATATAAGGATCAACGTTAATGTTCTTTATGCCCAAAATTGCCATTACTATGTTCCACTAGAGCAGTGATTCTTAAACTGGAGTTAGGTTTCATCCCGGAGGGTGCAGGAGAAATTTAAAAAATTAAAAAAAAATACTTTTAATGGAATAAATAAAAATGAAATGGTCATTAAAATTTCTATATTACTTTTATGTTATATAGTAATATATATTGTAAATAAACACGGCATTTATTTATGCAATAAATGTTTTTTCTTAGATAAAAAATATACACACATTTTTTTAAAGGGGTGCAAGAGCTTATTATCAGATTAAAGGGGGTGCTAACCACTAAAAAGGTTAAAAACCACTGCACTAGATAAATCCGATTATACTTTATCCTTCGCAACAAAATGCATTAATGACAATCGATTTTTATTATATCTCGTACAAAAGTGCAATTAATAACAAGTTTAATGTTTTTAAAATTGTATCATAGTTTATTAATTCTCTTGGCTTTTAGATAAAAAAACAAATATTATTTGTGCTTTTAAATAGAATTTGAATATTGTATTACGGTAGAGCCTTTGTGTTTGTCAAACATTGAAGACTACTTTTGTTCATTGTTATATATATATGGTGGTCATTCTGCTAATGCTTATCACAATAATTTTAATGTTGGTGATAGAAAAATTAATTAGTGAAGTACAAGAACTTCATAGTCCTTGAAGGATAGCTCCTCCCCGTCGAAGGGAATATAGAGACAACCATGACTTTGTTGAATCTGTAAAAAAAGGGACAGCATTATAGTAATTTTTTTTCACGAGTAAATATTTCATATGTTTTTGCAAATACCCCACCTCTGACTAGGAAATAAAATCTCATTTTTAATTAATCCGGATAAAAATCTGATATTTCATGATAAAATCAATAATTAAATTAGTGATTAAATGTCAAAGAAATTATTCTATATAAAAAAAAATAAATGAAGCAAAATATTTATAGAAAATTTGTGAATGGAAAAGACAAAATCCGACCTTGCCAATGGTTTGGGAACCATTATGGAGAACGCGGCCAACATATAGGGGTTCTCCATCGGAAGTTTGCCCAGCGATTACTGCTTCGCTAGGAACGCTACCGTTGCTGCAAAATTCCCATGCAAATTCACCTTGGCATAAAACCTGCAAAAATGGAAAATTAATATAATATTTAATCGTGGCTAATATCGCCTAGCTGTGGTTATATTCTATACAAATAAGGAATTATTTTCCAATGGAGATTTCTATATCCAATTTAATTAACAAAAACGTCGCAAAACACATTTCTACTCTATTTTTTTGTTTACCATTTCCCTTTTCAGGAAAACCTTCGTTGTTCGTATCCGATACTCGATAACTTCACCTTGACACGAAATTCCAAATTCATTTTATCCGCAGTGTAAACGTAAAAGTTTCTGACCAATTTAACTTTTTTGCTTTATTTTACAAAACAAATAAGATATAAGAAGTAACGTTCTGTACAAAATATCATAGTAGTAACATACATTATTAATAGTTATAGCTGTATGAAAAATGAAAAAATATGTGTCAAGCTACGATCACTTCACAAAAATGTCCAGCTAATAGTAAAATTCGAATTTTGGCATTCGGAATAACTACGAAATTTATGTGCCCATTTCACACCAAAATAAGCATCCGTATTATCTATTTTCATTGGGTTATCCTTTTGCGCATAACTTTGAAAAGCGCAAATACATCTTTTAAAAAAATATTCATTTTGTGATAAATATTAAAAAATTACCTTATTTGTTTTATTATCAAATTTAAACTTTGCTCTTCTCAAAACAACATTCTTAATGTTCCGCTGCAACGAACTCTATGTAAATAATAATTTTAATCGTTTAATTTAACTGTTATTTTTCTATTTTATGTCTATGCTAGATGATATTTTGGCTCATGAAGGTAATAATGCTAATAAACTAAGTTACGTTCTGCAAAACAAACACTTATTTCGAAATAAATAAATTACTATTGATTACTAACTTATTTTGTAACTGCAGGAATACATAATGTCAAGCGGGAACGTTTTGCAGAATAAACTAAACGTCTTCAATAATCATAAATTACTTTATTACGTTATAACTCAGCATGAAATCATTTGACTTCCTTTAAAGTTATTGACGCACAGAAATTAAATTAATTTTCCAAGAATATAATGATATCGATTCCATTCGCAAGTTCACCTTGCAAATAATCGATACGAAAAGAAAAGTGGTCAGTACGATATCTTTGTTTGTCGATGGCATTGAGATTAGATCAGAAATGGAAGAAGAAATCAAATGATTTCAAGTACTTTGACTTGGAGTACGCACGATTTCATCGAATCAACTTTAATCCTCGGATTTTTGTCACCATTTTTGGAATATTGATATTCTTTCCAGATTGGACAGACTCAATATATTACGGAGAATTTTTAATACATAGAAAAAATTAGACCATATCGCTATTTTATAATTTTAAAAAATTTTTAAAACGCCAAATAGCTGCTGAATATGTCAATTATATTTTTCCTTTTTTTATAATTTTAGATGACTTTTAGGCCTCCAAAATACACGGTATTTATATCAGACGACAAAAATTTTTCCATAAGAGACAGCCAGATATTTCAAATCTAGCCTCGCTATATAAATATTCAGAAGTTTGTATTATTAGGTTAGCCCCATAATTAATGTAAGTGCTGGATTATTTTAAAACGCGTTTTTTACTCATTTTAGAATTATACCCGATAGGCATAACGATCTTGATCGCGGATGGTTTAAATTTGCAACTAATATAAATTTAATAAATTTTTATATAATAATAAAATTTTATAAATAAATTTTTTTATTTTTATATTTTTTTACAATTCCAACTTTTTTCTTATTCGTAAACTATCAACGATTTTATGTTCATGGCTAATTGTTCACTACTAATTAAAAACATTTTATGTTCGGTGTACCTATGTACACAAAGTGTGTGATTCGTCTTTTTGTTTACACACAGTATTATACAGCTGGTGTATAATTACTTTCAAATGAATCAACACTGTAGGCGCTGGAACCATTGTCGAAAACTTCGTCTAAATCGTCGAAATACTTGGAAGTTACGTTGAGATATGTATTTTTCTAGTATAATTAAATAATTCTTGTGGAACGCAATGTTTTTCCACAAGTTTTTACGTATAGAAAAAGTAGTAGATTAAAAATTAAGTTTGTCAATTAATCGATGAATTAATCGATAATTTTACTCGAATGAAGACAAATGGTACATAATGGATCTATATTATTTTAAAGAAAGTTATTATAAAAATAAAGTAAAAATAAATCCTGCTGTTTTAAATAGAAAATAAACTACGGGTTAGGAAAGACTCTAGGGGCCGCAGCGTAATTTTTTTGAAGGAGTAAATGAAGATTAAATAATTTAGTAAATATGTTACGCCAAATTGTTAAAATGTTCTCTTTGTTTTTATAAATTTCAGTCCAATTATCATCAATTCTTCTCATCGATCCCTTACAGTCTTAAATGAACTTCAATATTTCTTCTTTTAATCTTCGATTACTTTGTTAATGAAATTACCAAGACTTTAAAATATTAACATCAGATGTTATGATAAACACATGAATTGCGCGTGAAGAATTTTCTAAAAGATACAACAAATGGTATCTCAATAACTGACAGACTAGTATCACTTTTTAGTGATCCAAGAACTGTGTTTTCTTCTGGTACACTTACTTCGAAGTCATCTTTAGGGTGTTCCTCTCCATTGTGACAAACATAGGCAACATTCTTGTCAGGAATTACTTTTGCGGGAAGCATATCGCCCTCGTGAAACGCCCTTCCAACATAAATGGTACTGCCGTCCACATCCCGACCTCCTGTGATCGCGGTTTCCGGCATGGATTGCGACGCATTGCGACTGACCCACCTGTAAGCTGTTATTTATTAAATTATTACATATATTAATCTCTATCTGCGAAGAGAAAAATTTACGTATGACTTTGAATTTGAACAGAAATTCTTCTCCAAGATTTTGACCGAAAGATAGATCTTTTTGAAATGAACACATGGGTTCGGCGTAGTGATTGCAATATCGGGCCAAAAGTTCAATACCGGTATTCGGTATTTTTTAGATCTTAATACCGGAATACCGGTTTTAATACCGGTAGTAGGAATTGTTTCATTTGCCAGTTTTATTAAAGATAGTAAATAGCACAAAAAATCATTTGTAACTTATAAATTGTAACAGTATATAAAGAATAACAAAAAAGTAAAGGAACAAGGAACATCTTCTGTATTTAAATCACAAAAAGTGTAAATATCACTATTCAGTCTGTGGTACTATTACATATTTTTGAAATGTGATCTTAAAAAACATAATGCATCAATTGTATTATCATTAAGCCTGGAATGTAATTATGTGCAATAATTACCAGCTGTCGAAAACGCTTCTTCAGCATCTACGCTAGTTGGTGGTACTGTTAGCAATGCGCGATATACTTTTCCCAAGTATTTACCTCTAAATCTCTCATTTTCAAATAAATCGATTTCTTGTCGGATGGTTTTGAATATAACTGATTTCTGTATTGTATTTTGGTTTGTTGAAGTTTTTTTAGTTATCGCTATTTCTAATTTTTGTTCAAGAGACAATTCCTTTTCACTATCGATATTAGTGTCATCATCATCTTCGATAACTGTACCGAATTGTTCTGAATGTAGATAGGTTTGTGGGTAAAAAATTTTAAGAAAATTTACTATAAACTTGATCATAACGTACACAAAAACGTATACTATTTTTCTATGTTGGCGGCTCCTGAACGTATAGTGGAGACAATTAAAAAAATTTCTAGTAAATACCGAAAAAACGGTATTTAAACTTGTGAATATCGGTATTACAGAATTGTACAAATGGCTCAAAATACCGGTATTCGGTATCCCGGTATTGCAATCCCTAGTTGGGCGTTACAAATATCGCAACGAGTTTAGGAGAGTCTGATGTTTACAGTGTGATTCATTATGAATTAATCGGATCGTAGATAGTAACGTGACATGGTTTTTCGTTGCTGATGATGAAAATTTCAAATGTCTTGCTTTCGAAATTTGAAACACATATAATGTATATCAATGGGAACTGCATTAGTTTGCTAATTATAATAATGAAACTACCAAGTCGGTAAAGATGACCGATAGCCAGTTTTCTCTAAAAATTATGGAAATTATGTTTAATAAAGTAAAATATAATTTTACTTTAAACTAATTTTATGATAAAATGCCTAGTTTTATTATAATTTTGTAATAAAACTAATTTTATTTTTAAAGTAGAAATTCAAAAAAAGTAAATATTCCACTTCTTTCTTACAAATTACTTGATTGATCATCATTTTCACCCCTTGATTTCTCTTCTATTGATGTACTTATTCAGTATATTCAAATATAATAAATATAACTTTGGTGGAACTAGTGTTAATATGTTGAATGTTATGGGGGTCACCGAATTTGATGGAATTTTTTATAACATTTAAATTGCAATATTCACGGATTTGCGAATGTATTTAACATTTAAATGTTGCTGTTAGAAAAGTAAGGTACCGCTAAGTACAGGCATAACTATTTTTACCTTTGACGTTCCTATAAAGATATACTTTTAATAGAAAAGTTAGAACTTATACAACCAGCGAAATGCGGATGGCATACATCCTATTCGTGTTAACATAAAATTTTACTGGGATACGAATTATGTGTACAATTTCAAAAGTGACACAAAGAATAAATAAAAAATATCTGAAGTGAATGTTTTTTCTAATATCGAATAAAACAGTAATGATAACATTTGGTAGATTACCGTGCCCACGTAATCAAGTGTTACTGATGAAATATTGCATCGTTAATGCCTGGAAATTGTCGATCAGATTTTTGATCATAATCTGATAAGAAGTCGAAAGATACGATAAAAATGGCGGACACATGTATGATGAGTGTATAAATTATTATATAACCAGGCTTTAAATATAACTAGTTTCGTATTTAGACATATAAGTTGCTTAAAAATGTAACAGCAACAATACGATAGTTAACGAATATTTGTATCGAATTTTTTCACATAATGATAAAAAAATTTACATATTTGATTAAACATTCATTTTTAAAAAAGTTATAACAACTGGAAAACTGACTCACCTGACATTGTGTGACCTGATTTGTGATGCGGACGAAGTTCGAAAGAGAAATGAAATTTATCTTCTGCCGACACCTGATTAAAAAAGCTAGCGTAATCTTATCTATTGAAATGTTTGCGCTCTCTTTAAACTATGTGACACAGAAATTTCTGAGAATTACGTGAAGGTATATATTGATCATCAATATTTCTTTTTTTTTTTTACTATTTTAATTATCTTTAGGAAAATAAAAGCACTTGAAAATGTTGCAATGGTTTTATATTCAAATGTACGTTAAATCTACAATAATAATTACTTTTTTATATTATATATAGAAGTAATATTTTATTCCGATTCATAAATTACATTGAATAATACATAATTTTTACAGACTTAAAAATTTTTAATTAGTATTATACACATTCCATATTTGCGTTATAAGAAACATCATTTTTATCGTTTCTCTATACGTTGCACACCGGATGTAAGTTGTACAACGTGAAACATCTTTCATCAGCCTTTATGTACAATCGTTACTTTTGGATATCTAAACGAAGGGAAAGGCTTATTTATAAATATAACAACGAAATTAAAATACATTTCTACATATTGGGCAAGTAGACTTCTGACTCGTACTAAACCATTTGTACTGAAAATAAAAAGAGAAAAGTTGTTCAAATTTCCAATCTAAATTAATGATTCAATTAAATTCATATGTCTTACCAAACAAGGTGCATGGAACTTTTTCCTGCATGTGTGACATGAAAATTTTGGTATTTGATGTGTGCTTATATGGAAAATACTGAAGCATATGTAACATTCCTCGATACCGGCGAATTTCTTATCTAAATTTCTTTTCCATAAAGCAAGACCATCCCAAACTGAACCATTCTACACCAAAGGGATTGTGTATTTTATTAAATAGAAATAATTATAGTTATTATATTTCTATAGTTAACCATTTTAGTGCCAAACGACGCGATCGCGCTGTTCACGTGCTGTGGTGAAAGTTTTCGTGAGATTTAGCAAAATCTTTCAACTATTGATGTAATGGTACTATCAATTGTCGATAAATGAATATGCCACTTGGCATATGTCGGCGTATAAACAGAATTGCCATGCTCGTCATTATTCGAAATTAAATAAAGGAAGCGTTATCGGAACGTATGACGCTATCCAACACGGATTTTTGAAAATTTCTAGCACTAAAACGGTTAATTCATTCAAAAATGTAATGAATTGATCCTTACTTGATGAGTAAGAAATATAGACATTTGCATATGATAATTCCGCCAGTTTGCAGTTCCCCCCGCGTGTAGACCTGGATCAACCGTCACAGATCCCAAGGGATGGTTTGGTGGCAATACAATACTAAGTTCTAATTTTGTATCATCCATTTGATACAAGGCTACTACTTCTCTAGCCGTTGGATGAACCTTTATCTGCATATTTTCGATATTAGCTAGCCTGGTATTAAATAACTCTTCTTGACAGAGCATAGGACTGACATAATGTGTTGTAATTTTATCAACTGCAGCACTAACTCTACTGTCAGCTGTACTCCACCATTGTCTTACTAATACTGGCAAATGTCTAAGGCTGTTTGTATATAACCAACAAACAATGTGATCTAATCTCCATTCCGTCCAACTCTCTATAATAATATTATTACGTGTTTTCAATCTTGTGCAAATAAAGTTGCAAAATATTTAATAAAATATCAAATAACATCTTATAAAACAGAAAAATAATGTAAAGTAATAATACCTCCAAAATCAAGACATGGAACAGTGGAAAATATTTCCATCAACTTTGGATCCTTATTTTTATTATCTTGTAGCACTTCCACTGGCATTAATCGGAATATATTATTTAATAAACAAGGGAAGAAATTATTTCTGAAAAGTATTTGCAGTTTAATTAGTAAAGCTCTACTGCATCATGCAGTACTGTTAATTTATATCTCACGTTAAATATTGTTATAGGTTGGATTTTGAGATGTATTTACTTGAGTATTTCAGCATATTGATAACGCAAATCTCCACCAGCTTTTGCGCACATATCCAATATAATTGCCCATGTCAGCAAATATCCCAAAGTATACGTATAAGAATCTGTATACAATTCTATTGTGCAACTAACCGTATCACATAATCTGCAAAAAATACTTATTGATTCTTATATTCTGAAAAGGAATTTTTTGCAAAAACTTACTTGAAATCCATAAGAATAGCATCAACAATAGTTTGAGTGCTTTGAAGGATGTCTTCCATTCTTTTAATATTCAGATTATTTGCATCAAAGTTATCAGATTCTATAAGAACCGTGTCGCGTTCAACGAGAATTGATACCGTGTGCTTCAATACATGATATGCACCCAACTGAATACTAGCAATAGGAGACTGAAGTAATTTTAACGATAATTTTATCGTATCATCTAAATCCGTGGGAACTGTCACAAGTTTACTAGACTGTTCTTTAAAAATTACATTTCCGTCCAACAGTTTGACTGCTTTTCCTAGTTGATCTAACACTATGACTGATTTCAGAGTTAGTGTTTTTGTATTGTATGAATCTATAGGACGAAATTAATTTGACATACGATCAATCTCAATTTTCAATGTTTAAAGTATTTTTAGTTTTCTTAATTGACATGAATTAAGTGAATTTAATTTTTATTTGATAAAAGTACCTGCGTAAGACATCCAAGTGTTAATAATTCCGGATTGTACATCAGTAGCAAAGACATTCTTCCATTCGTCCAGTAAATTGGGCGGCAAACCGTTCATCTGATTTTGCTCATGATTGTACATTACATTTTGAACTTCGCGATAAAGTTGACAAACTGCTATTGTTAATATTATGACCTAGAATAATAAAGAGAACAACATGACAAACATTTGTATGAAACGTTCAAAGACTTTACCCTCTTCTCGCACAAACCTTAAAATCATTGTTATTATGTTTTGATTTAATAAGGGATAATTCCCAAAATACTAAGGAAATTAAAATAAAATTCCAATGCTCCTCCTTCAGTGCGGTGGGAGCTTGTTTTACGAATTCAGTGAGTAATCTTATAATTTCTAAAGGCAAAGTCAACTTTTCCCACGAAACTTCAGAAATATCACTGAAAGGAGAATCAACATAAAAATTCTGATGTACAGAGTTCACATATGTATGAATAATATTCTTTGCGATCGGCAGGTTTCGCTATGGAAGTCGTAGCAAACAGACTGGCGGCAGGCACCGACTTCTACGACGCTTGTGTATACCGTCAATTTGGCGGCAGCGACCGCAAAGAGTTAATTTAGAATTGCGAATTCAATGAAAAAATTGTGTGTATCAATAACGGATAGATACCAATCAAAGAGTAGTAACGAGGAATCCTGTTTTTCATAAGATAGTACTTTTGCTAAAATATCAGAGTAAGTTTCATTGCCATATTTCCCAGTAAGCATACTTCTTGTTATTATTATTGCAGAGATATCATTGTTCATCGCTAGATTTTCCAATTTGATATACTCGGGCATAATCTACAAAATAATAATAATAAATTGTAAGTTAAAGTCATTTTCGAAAATCTCAAAGAAGATGATATAATATTTGAAATAATTTTAACACTTTTATGGCATTACCTGTAGTCCTTGTATGTGCATTTCATCATTTTTTATTAATTCGTCAGTGCTGTTGACACTCTCAAATACTTTTTCCGGGCTCCCATTTGAATATAGCTGAGTACAATAGAAATGTACTATATAAGGTGACATACTGCCATATTTTGAAAAATTCCTGTTAATGCATACCAAAACAATTATATTATAAAATAATTACGATAGTTGGAATATTATGAGTAGACTGCGGATGTTTATGCAAATTTCGAATTTCACAAATGCAGGTGAGACAAGAGAACCTATCTAGGGATTAATTGCACTCGATTTATATTACAACGAATACCATACTTTGGATATTTTAGATATATTTTTATATTATGTTCTTTTTGTATATTTTAGCCGTATCTAATTTGTCATAAATGCATAAAAATCCGCAGTCTAATTATGAGTATTAAAATCAGTTATGATTATTAACGACTTAAATACCTACACTGTCATATAATTTCGAATTTCACAGTAAATATCTTCGGTAAAAAATGTTTGCAACTGTTTAAAGCTACTTCGAGTACTCATAAGAAATGTGTTTACATTATTGTACTGTTTAGTCTGAAAATAATAAATGAATAATTCAATTAACAGTCTTCGCATTTTATAGATTTTACTTTACATATTAATTGTAAAACTTACTGATTTATAATGATTACTGTATAGTTGGCCTAAGATAATGGAATAAAGAATATTCATCAATATATCTGCCATTCCTGGGAACGTAAAATAGGGTATTGTAGAGACTTCGCTGTTAACTTCCAGATCCTCAAGATCCTCTTCGTTACATAGCCCCAAATAAATGTTTTTAAATAAATTTGTATTAAATAATGCCCATTTTAGACAATTGGAAGTTTTGTCTGTCACTGTGTCATTAGTTAAATCAATAGATACGCAATCATGAAAGATCTCTATCTTTTGATCAAGAGTCGACACATATAATTTGCCGGTTACTACTTCGCCATACATAACAATTCTTGTGGTTTCAGCTATCCATATTTTTATATTTGTTTCCGTTAAAAATGTGAAAATAATCTTCTTTGTATAACTGTTTTCGAGATCGTTATTAATGATGACTTCTAGAAAATCTGTTGCTATGTTGAATAATATATCATTGATATGCTCATCATTTCTGTAATATATTAAACACGTTACAGAGGGAAAGACAAAGGTCTATACTATAAAATTTATTTTCACTTACGTGTCGTATATCTTTTTCCACATAACAGTAGCGAATTTCTTTGTAAGATCAATGAACTCTGATTGCGACAGCATGCTAATAGCTTTTAAAACACCTTGTTTCCAAACTTCGCGCATAGAATTAATAAGAACTCCATTGTTACTGACATATTCTTGGCAACATAATTCAAACAGCATTTCTAAAACATGTATAGCCGCCGATGTTCGTTCCTTATAAAGCCATGTGAGCGGCGCAATGCAAGAAATCAATTTTGTAAAATGTAATAGACTCGTTTCATCCATCCGATTAAACGAGTCACGAAGAGTAGAAATAATATCATTAGCACCTTTCTCATTTATTAATAACTCTGAAAATCATAAATAAATAAGTTGTTGGTTATCAGTTTTAGTAATTCGGTCGAATCGAGTATCACAAACCTAGTCTCACCTTTGTCTATGGATGTTTCAAAAGCCAGTAGAAGAAGATTTTGATTTTTTTCTAAATCATTATAGTTACCCGAAGCAATTTCCTTTGCCACATCAATGAGTAAATTAATTATTTTAGACTGTGAACACCATTTCTTAATAATAGTATCGTTTCTACTGTTTTTACATAAAGCACATTGTATAACACACCTAGTTATGGCAATATCATTGACCTGAAAATGTATAAAATTGTTTATTAACAGTATAAGTAGTTTCTGATATACCTTATATGGTAAACCATACCCTTGTAAGTAATTCTAAAACTTCGTCCTTTTCATTGTCCTTCATATATTTAATCAAAATGAATATTAATTCTATTATATGCTCTGTTTCATCTGATTTTTCTAAGATCCAATTTTGCACAATTTTGCTGCAAAACTGAGAGAAGTTTACTTCTGTTCTTAAACATTTTGAAAATATCAAGAAGAACTTTTCATCTTCAAAGCTTGTTAGAAGCTTATTTAAATGTATGATATACTGTTTTGTATGATTTACTATAATCTTATTGAAATATGTTATGCAAAGGGAGCTAACAAAATTATTCAGCTCATCGGAAAATACGTTATCGGTGTCGATCTCTATACTCTTCGTTTCAGATTGACTTTTCGTTTCTTCCATGGGACTTGAGAACTTTACTTTCAAGTTTTTACGGCTATGACCAGGTGCGTTTTTCAAGGCTATTAAAAATTCAATTTGAGAATTTCTGTTGTCTGATGCATCAGTAAACATAGAATCATGCGATGGATTTATGAGTGTGTCGAATAATTTGTCGAGTCTGTCCCAAAATTCTTGTATTAAATAAGAATATGATTTATATTCTTGGTTATTTCGATTTTTACTCCAATATCGTACCAAGTGCGTTACCTCACAGAAAAGAATGTGTTTCATAGGAGCATTCTCTTTGAAACATGTTTCTAAAAGTGGCATAAGCTGAAATAATTGTGAAAGTTATACATATGTATTATGTACATACACCCACACGCGCGCGCGCGCACGCACACACAGAGGGAGCGAGAGAGTATTCAGTATGTGGCATAACATCATAGCAATAATAGCTATAATATCATTAAAGTTAATCAAATACAGACCTGCTCCTTGAGCAATGTATCGCACAAATCTTCGTTATTAACATTTAAAAGAATTGAATAACGCAAGCACTCAACGAACGACGTTGTAACTGCAAACATTTCCGAGCGGCTCATTTGCACACTTTTTACTAAAAATCTAATAAACAAATAAATGTTAATGTATAAATATTTGCTTCGTATTTCTTATTTTTTATGTTTATATAATATATTTATATTCTTCACCACATACCCCTGACGCATATTAGTAAAGAAGTTTATGTATAAGTTATGAACATTAGCATTAAACTTTGGAAACTGGCTAACAAACGGTAGTAAATTCGGGTAAACAACACTGGCACAACATTGACCTCCATTACGTAAAATAGACCACAGTTTTGGTAACACAAGTTTCTCAATGTTTACTAAAGTGTACCAATCCTAAAATGTTTTCAGAAAATGTTATCAATACGAATGTATTTAATACAAAAATACTAAATCAATAATTCTCATTACTTCTATTTTGTTCACAGCCATTAACATAGATTCCCATACAGTAGATAAAAGTCCAGGCTCTGTCTCATCAAGACTATTCATGATAGTTACTACTGTCCTCTTTTTTTCATCTTGCAATAGTACATCTGCATACTTAATTAATGATGCGAGCACATTAAAAAATGCTGTTTTCACTGGGAGGGCATCGTGTTTTACTAATCTCCAGAATTTATTATTGCTTATAATTTTGCGATGAATATCTGCCATTTTCTTAATTTCCTCTATAGGAATTATGTTTAGGTAATAACTATATCCTTGTAAAATCGCTATTAGCAGTCTCTGATATTTTGCTTCCATTTCTTCAGCTGTTAAACACCTATTAACATAAAATCGATAATTTACCATTCATAAAAGCATTTTAACATTTCACACAC
This sequence comes from Cerceris rybyensis, assembly GCA_910591515.1. Taxonomy (NCBI): domain Eukaryota; kingdom Metazoa; phylum Arthropoda; class Insecta; order Hymenoptera; family Crabronidae; genus Cerceris; species Cerceris rybyensis. The sequence goes on from OU342789.1 coordinate 2,296,343, forward strand.
AGAGAGATAGACAGATAGACGGACGGACGGGGACTCCTGTACTATGCCGGAAAATACGTTTCACGTTATGAGAAATTGAATTTAATGAGATCGAGTGGTGCCGAACGTTTCCACTTAACAGCAAGCAAAAACAGCAGACGCTGCGCCGTAAAATTGTCAGTTACAAAATTTGTTTATTCTTACATCTTTAAATCTGTATGTATATGTATTTTTTTTTTTTTTTTTTATAAAACGCAAGTTTTTTTTAACTGTCAGCTTCACTGTTCATATATAAATAACAGGTAAATGTATACATTTGCTTCTCTAAACAAAAAATGAGAAACTGTGTGAAAATGTTGAATTTATATTAAGCGTATCACGGACGTGTTTATCGTGCTGTACTAGCCGCACTTTTTTAGTGGCTTTATGCGATAGCGCGCTGTACAGGAATCCATGGTATATGTACTTTGCTACAACTATATACATATACTTCACTAAGCTTAAAACATACTTTTGTTGTGATAAAGTCTGTGCAGTATGAACTGTAATATTATCACTGATATATGTTAAAATCTCACACTGACAATAGATAATAGCATCGATGACCTTTTTCTGTGGGAATGTTTCCTGCAAACAAAGAAACATACTATAAAAAAAAAAAACTAATTTCATTAACTTTATAAACTTTTGGTATTAATATTTTATTATTATTTACGTTGAAGGAATTTGTAGCGGCAGAAGCAGCAGGAGGATATGTATCATGTTGAGAAACAAACCAAGTTCCAGCAAGCTGCTTCAAGTACATTGCTATACCTTTACCAACACGCTTGACCAAAGCTGCATGCGCTAACTGTGCAGATTCCCTTACTCTATGTTCAATATCTATAGCCAAGACACAATATAACCGAGGCCAAAATGGCAACATACTCTTCACTGCTGATAATTCTAAATCTTCGCACATAGCAGCAAATTCTTGTAGAGCCTGTAAAATGTATATTGTTAATTATATTATTGTTTAATCGGTTCTTGCGCAACGTTCTATAGAGTTATTAGAAGATTTTTATATTTATTATTAATAAATTTTGTATTTGTTACAAATTGGTATACTCAAAAACAATTATCATTACCTTACACTTGGTTGTGGCATCTTTTTTATTCATTTTTTTTAATACCATTTGAAAATTGGCATCGACATTGCTCATATTAATTTCATTTATATTATATGATGATAAACCTGGTAATACAGGAACATATCCTCCATCTTTCACAGCCGAAAAACCAATAAAATTAGGTGTTGCAGTATCCAAGAGCTGTGCACTGCGGCTACTATTTGATGGCTAACAAATCATTAAATATTGAATATAATACCACAGAGAGCACCTCTTATTATATACATTTCACATATCATATGTTAAACCTCATTGAATATTATAGAAATACTTATGATGAACTCAGTATTGTATGACGGTGGTAAAATGTAATTGAGCAACATTTTTTATTTTTCACTTTAATTTCATACCAATAATTAAAATAACATTATAATAAAAATAATGAAGTTTAACCTCAAAACCAATTTCAAGTATTTAAAAGTTGTCTTACTCTTGCATTGCCTTTTGTCCTTTGCGCTTGTTTACTTTTTCCCATGATAATTTATATTGAAAATCAAAGTAAAATCTTCATACGCGAATTTCGTTTAACTGATCTCCCAACAATAACAAATGGCAAGGAATCTGTCTAAGGCAAACATAGACAGGGGGGACAGGGGATGAATGATACCGTATTAACAAAATGCATTGAGTGTAGTTCATTAGTACATAATAGGTGTCTCTGGTGCTTACGCGATTATAGCGTCTATATGTATATGAATTTTTAAAATGTTATTTGCTTATTTGTATTATTTCCTCAGTATCTTTATGCCGATATTCTCTTTACCAATATGAATACATAAAACAAGATATAACAGATAATAGTTTAATTAAATTTACTTCACCAAAACCATTCTATATGCCGCGGTATAGCAAACTTACAAATTTCCGCCACCTTTTGAAGATTGAGAAATCGATTACTCGAAATGAGATTTACATATCGATCTGCTGGTTTGATAGTCTGTGGAGATGGTGCATAAAATAAACTAACAATGATTTATCACTGTTATCATAGAATTATAATCATTGTTTAAAAATTCAATAAAAAGCGAAATAAATGATTTGCAATAATCATACAGTAGAGTTATATTTATGTAGGAGTAATGAAGAAAATGTTATATTCTACGTTCATTTGGATTATCTGCCGGTGTGACTCCCTATTTTATGGCGCACTTCCAAAGTAGCGGTATCACAGTCGTCTTCAAAAATTTTGTTTGTTTGGTTGTGAAATTCAGTGGTCCTTCTGTGATTCGTTTTTTCGGTAAGAAATTCTTTAAACTTGTAGTCCAATTCTACTCATAGTTACGCATTAATATGTTAGGCGTCCGGATGTAATATTGAGCCGCCGATATTCTCTTCTTTTTTAAGGCGAAAGGATGCAAAATTTCGGTCGAGCTACTCCTTTTCTGATGACCAGGACAATGCTGCGATTTACAGACGAATATTTTGCAATATTTAAGTTTCTTTATTATTACGTAGTACTAGAATTATTTCGCTATGATTTGAACGATTATAGCTATTTCATTAAGTCTAATGATGCACAAGCAGAGTCAATGTGCAATTAGAAAACTTCATTTTACAACAATTCGGATTAACCTTCGTTATATCATAGTTCCTATTTTCCGATTGTCGCGGTGGCGTCTGCGCAGGAGGCGCGTGCGCATGATCCTTGCTGACCCGAGAGACGGATCGTCCATCAGTTTAGAAAGTTTCCCTCATTCGATCGTCAAAACTTGTGCTTCCAAAAATAAAGAAAAATCTGCCGCCACATTAGTATTTAGAGAAATTGAAAATATCTTAACGGGTTCTATCGACGTTCCGGACTCGTGATAGCATTATACGTAGCTACGGCAGTGATGCCAGAACGTGGAATTTTCTCCCATGCGTGAGCCTTCGTGCGCATGCGCATGCGACGTCACAGCTCGGCGGGAATTATTTCCATAGACGTATCTATCTATGCGCAATGTGTGCAACAGTACGTCGCATAAGGGGCCCTTCCCAGTCGTTTTCCGCGCTTTTCGTTAAACTGAATAAAATATTGTATCGTAGTGCAATATTAGTATATCAGAGTGACTGTTCCATCGTACGGAGACAAAAGCGCGTTCGAGACGAAGCGAAAGTTTACCGTTCTTTGAGGCCCGAGTCTGGCCGCCAGATTTTTTATTATTTAACAACATTTGATTACCATCACGCGCAAAGACGTCCAAAACTCTGGACGTTTTTTGCAGTTTTCGTTACTCTCGCAACAAATGCTGGTATTAATTTAATAAATCGGCTGCAGATATACAAAATAATAAAAAAACATATATTTATTTATTTCCACGTAAATATATTATTTCTTTTAAAAATGTCCTCTTCCTGTAATTTCTACCGTATTTAAATTGTCACGGGAGTCTAACGATACCCCATATTTGAGTAAAGTATATACATTACTGAGGATTTGGTAGTGCGCATGCTTGGGAAAAATCCCACGTTCTGGCATTACTGCTTACGAGTTCGACTCAACAAGCAATCGCGTCGTAGCAGGGAAACGGTCGGAACCGTCGGAACTGGTCGGAACTCGCTCATAGCATTTATAGCGATATAAATATCATATGTATTTCTCAAACTCTGATTCATGGGATAATTGTTATTTGTAAGGTACATGCGATTTTGTCGTCGAGATGCTGCGGCGTTCTTTTATCTTTCGGCGTATTCCCGTGATGAAAGAGCAGAGCATGCCCGCACAGCATCTCATTCTGAAAGGCGTCTTTTAGATATCTTTTTTCAGATGACGTTCAGAGACATTCAAAATTCGAAAATATCTTTTCCACAGATATCTGAAAGATCTCTAAACGACTTCTTGAATCAGATATGTTGTCGAAACTACTGCCACCTATCATATGTCCCCAACTATTTCTTCAAACTTTGTAACCGCTACTCCCATATAAGCTTGCTCCCCCTGATGTATTTCTAACCATTTCTAACCTCAAGAAAATAGTAAATACCAGGTGTAACTTATCGCTGTTCATTTAAAATTACTTAAAATTAATAACAACATAAAAGTAGCAAAAATACCAAGGTAATTATATGTATAAGTATATATGTACACATTTGTTTACTTATGTACATATATGAACAAGTAGTTTATTCTATATTTTGCTGACTAGTAAATGAGTAGCAGATAGTATGTAAACAAATATTTCTAACAAAAAATACTAATAAAATAGACTATCAATACGCTAATAATAATTTTATATTTTTTAGAAAAATTGTGAAAATCATTTTCTTGTAACACAAAAGAAACCTAACCTCTATCAACGTAAGTCATCATGAATACAATTGTATTCATTCACTTATCAGTTAACACTAATTAAAATTAACATTCAAATTAATCAATAAAAAAAAACGTGTAATCTTTTATTTTAGAATTGTAAGATGCCCCCTAAGAAGTTATTTGAGAATTTATCGAAAAGTCAAAAGAATAGACGTTTTCGTGAAACACTGGCCCAAGAAAACAGGATTGAGATTGATGACTGCATTCAACAACATCATCAAGTCTGTGATGAAAATTGTGATCAAGACGGTGCTGAATATTGTAGAGAAGAATTTTCTCTAAGTTGGGATGAAATATGCATTCAAGATGATGTTAGAGAAGATGAAGATAAAGATAACAAGACCGACACTGAGGATTCTGATGAAGATGACAGAGAAAGTCAATCATAGACATTTAAAGAAGAGATTTCACAGTGGATATGTCATTACAATATTACTCATGAAGCATCAAAAGCTCTTTTGAAAATTCGTGATTGGTAATGAAACTGAAGCATTTTCAAAAGTTAATTAAAGTTATCTTTAAAAGACATTTTGAAAACCTTTTATTTCTTGCAGAGATTAACAAAAAATTAATAGCACCTCCACCTAGGGTGTATTCATAAATTGGCTGACAGTACTGACAGTACTGGATTTCCGTTCATAGATGCTTTTCAGCACTGCTGACGAGACTGTAACGTACTACCATTTTGTCAGGCATTGGTCCTAGGGAATTGCTTACTTCCGGCTGTCGAGACTGTCAGCAGATAGGTAGTGCAGAGTCAGTAGTATTGCATGTGGCGGCGCGCACCAGTCTGTTTGAATCAGTCGTTCAAATAAGATCCTACCAAGTTCAATTTTCTTTTTCTAAAAAATGGCCCACCATCGCGTACCTGTAATTGACGAAGAGGCTGGCGTGTCTTACATTATTAATTTGTCAGCCGAAGAATACGAGAGTGCTGCGACCGGTGAGTTAATCTCTTTTTTGTCTCTAGTATACAGATAAGCACACAGATTATTATAGTCATTTGAAAATTACAGATAATGCATACATGCTAAATGTTATTAATAACATTAATAATGAAGAATTCGAAACAGAAGAGTCAGCCGTTGCAGCCAGCGGTAGTAACGTAGGAGAACAGACAGGTGAAATACTTTTATTTTTATTAAAACTCTCAGAACGGTTACTTCTTGGTTTCTCAAATATACAAAAGAACGAAAGCAGTAATCATAGATTCAAATTTTTGATTTGAGACTCTCGAGATTGTAGAAATAATGAAATACTTTATCCACATTACAGACTCATGGAATAATGATTCCACATTAACATTCATTTCGGAATACGAAGTCCTTCACGAACTTATCGAAAAAGGCAAATTAAAACAAAAAGATGCCTTCCAGCAAATATCGATGAATTTAAAACAAAATCGACCGCCGGTTACTCGCGATGACATTTCGGTCATAACTAGCGACCTCGAATAAAAATTCTACCAAACGGCCCATAGTGGAACAAAATGGGTAATCTAGGTGGGAAAAAAACACTGATTCACAATTCACAATTATGGCAAATTGTCTTTTATTGTATTGCGCTTGACTGTTCCTTCATTGCGCAAAGTTGCATTTATACCTACATTTTCATTTATATTTACAGTTTGATTTCCTATAACTAAGGGAATTTGGAAGTGATCCCCGTGTAATAGGCAAAAATTATGTAGAACGCAACATGCCATAATATAGCTTGGTACAAGGTCCATTCGTTTAACTGGAATTCTGTCCAGTAAAATACGAAATCGGCCTTTCAATAGGCCAATACTCCGTTCCACGGTCATCCGCGCCGATGATAATCTGGTATTATAATTGACCTCTCGCTCAGTTAACCGGCCATTATTTTTGAACGGGACGAGCAAATGCTATTGATTTGCATATGCAGCGTCGCCAAGAAGATGGCTATTGTTCGGGAAATACCGTTCAGTACCACATATTGTTTGCATTCCTGACAGTTGGAACACTATTGTCGTGAACTGAGCCGGGATATCCCGCGAAGCAATCAATAAATTTCAAATTTTGATCACATATCACCTGTGAAGTAGAATACATACAGAACATACTCCATGCACTTAAACTAGATAATAAACTAAACATACCTGTAAGTGTATCGAGTGGTAGCCCTTTCTATTTATGTATGCTTCTGGATTGTCAGATGGTGCATTAATTTTTATATGTGTGCCATCGATCATGCCAATCACACCTGGAAAACTATATTTTCTTTCAAAATATATTGAAGTTAGTTGTGCTTCTTCGTTGGTTGGCCACTTTATGATTTTTGATTGTATGCCCGATAAGGCCTTCACCACTCGTCTCACAATATATACTCCACTACTCTGTCCAACACTGAACCGTTCACATATTGACCTACAAACATATGTCAATACTTTCTTTAGTACCTGTGGCAATAGTAATCCTTTAGTAATATTTTACCTGTACGAATTAGGAGTCGCAAGTGACCAAATAGCAATCAATAATTGCTTATTTGGTTCAATGCGATGTCGACCAACCCTTAAACGGTCTGGAAGAATCATTTGTGGAGCCAGTTTTGGCCCCAAGATGTTCAATAAGGCCTCGAATGTACTTCTTGTCATCCTGTTGAAAAATCTATTAGTTATATATAATTCATTCGTATTTATAACTTCAATATTGTATTTTAGAACATATCAAAATTAAGTAGTAAATATTAGATATTTTTCAAATCGCACTTACGAAGGATTAATAATCAAACACAATTAGAATTTTTTTTTACATATAAATACATAAACACAATTAGAAATTAAATTAGAATTTAATTTAATTAAATGCAATAATATTTTATTTTTTTCTTACCGAAAATGTGATTTGAAGTCCGCATCAGTCCGCATCTGACAACAACGGGACTACGATTTCGCAATATCCATGAATGCGAGATTTCTTTTCTCGTTGTCGTCAGGGTCGACAAGCTGTAATGGGCTCAGCGGTTCCGAGTTACGCCCCGCTCAGCTAGCAGGTGGCGATAGTGACGCTACTCACGCATACACACCGAATTGAAGAATTTCAAATACACTAGCAAGAGAGAATCGGTGTGATTCTGTTACCGCGAGTAAATCGGTCAAGACGAAAACGTGTAGCCAAAAGAATTCTAGACATAATTATTATTTATTTCATAGTTCTTATACTTATTATAATTATTAAAATACTGTTATAATTTAAGTTGTTTCCCTTTTTAAGTATGAAACAAAGGAAGAAACGTTCGGTTATTTTCTGTAAAGAAAATAGAGGTTAGAAAGTGTATGTGTTCCTATGTACACCTATGTATATTATAATTCTTTTTTATTGTGAATGTTAATAAAAAATAGTTAATTGAAACATAACGTTGTTATTTTAATTTAAAAATAAAATTGTAAAGAAAACAAGGCCAACTTTAGAATATAACCACTGTATATACATTGATATAGATAGGTATGCTATACATAAATTGATGCCTTTAGTTCGCCGCTCAGCTAAAAGCGGCGCTGTTTGCGGACCTTTTTCATACACGGCAGCTTGCCTACCCTGGTTGTCGTAATGCTAATATTATGCAATTCATTAGCAATTCGTCTACCAAAGATCCATCACTACCAATCACTACTCATTAGAGATGGCGCGCAAAATCACTAACAGTGATTTATCACAGTGATCGCAGAATCACAATCACGGTCGTGATTTAAATTCATTCACGACCGTGATCGTGATTTTTTATCTTGTGTGAATCTTTTCACTATGATTATAATTTTTGATCTTTCCAAAAAGATCTCTTCAATATGATTAAAAATGAATTGCATTACTATTTGTGTTTTAAAAAATCAGCAGAAAATAAAAGAAATTATAAAAGAATGATTTACTATAATTATACAGTAGAATTGCGATTATTCGGTGTGTGATACTAACGAAGAAAATAATTTAAAAAACGGCCATGGTTAATATAGTATTGGAATTTATTATTTAAAAAAATATATAGATATAAAACATAGAATATGTATACCATTCATTATTTGCAATGTCTAAATATTTTACTTCTTTGTTTACGCGAAATATAATTTGTGACGGTTGCCGAAGAATAATTAAGGCAATTGTGTCGGTCAATCGGGAATTCCCGATAATCAGAGCTCTACTGTATAACATATTATATATGTTATGTAGTATAGATATAGATCAGAATAAAAGATAAAAGAACATAAATTCATGGTTGTCTGTTTCTTTATTATATCCCCAACGTTTAATTTTAACGACAATAATAATTATTCGATTATATAATTATAATATTCTAAAATGATAGGCTTTTTTTTAGTCTATTAGTAAGTAATACTATATTTTTAATGAAAAAATTATTGCATATTATTGTAATACAGATCAATATAATATCAAATACATTCAAAATTCGATTTTTTTTAGCCATAAACCATTTTCATAGTTATTAGCACGCATAAGAATATAATACGATTAACATTTATTTATAAATATAGCAAATAGTCATATATAAAATATTATATACTTATACAAAATAGAATACAATTAATTTTTAAAATGTGTTACTAAAAATCGAAATAGATTAGTGGGATGTGTCTTTTCAAATAGTCCAAAGCAAAGTCAGTGCCACTTAATGCTACTTCAAATAATGTAAACAAGGGGTGAGATGCGGAGAAATATCTCCGAATAGTGGAGATTTTTTCCTCCTGCTCAGTTTCATTATTAGCACCGTAGAGAGAAGTTCTGAAGTAAAATGTCTGTTAAAATTGGAGCACCTGGAGGAAGCGATGTGTGGAATTTTTTTATACCCATAAACAGTACTGGGTATGCTGCTTGCAAAATATGTAAAAAGAAATTGTCTTATAAGACAACTACCTCCAATTTAAAAAAGCATTTGGGTGCAGTACATCCGACTATTTCACTAGCATGGAAACAAAGAACATGTCAGGTAAATTTAAATAAGATCTAACAAATAAATATATAAATAGATAATTGTCACTTAACTAACTCTAACTTTTGTATTAATATATGCAAATTAAAATAAAGTTAAAAAATGTAAAAACATGACAAAATTATATATTTTCATTTGCACATTTTAATACTTCAATTATCTTAAACCTAAAACACTTTCATATATATATTGACTTTAGAGTATAATTTTCCATGTTTCCACTTCTTTCAGTCACAGATTGCAGCTAGTCCCGATGATTCAGAAACCGTCCAACCTGGCCCGAGTAATATTTCCTCAGTATCACAACCAACAACATCTGAAGGCAACGCAGGGCATGCTGCAATTACATCTATAATATCAAATCAACCACAAATCACGTCATTTCTATCAAGTAAAAGAACAGTACCAAACCGTAAGAATATTGACAAAAAGTTATTAGAATTATTTATTAAAGATTTGCAACCATTTTCTATGGTAGAAGATATTGGATTTCAAGAATTCGTAAAAACGTTAAACCCCCACTATCAACTGCCAGATAGAAAATTTATTTCTGAGTCACTCATTCCAGCTTTATACGAAGAGCGTAAGAATCTGTGTAAGGAAAAATTAATAACTGCAACTAGAATTTGTATAACGACAGACACATGGACGTCGCAAAACACAGAAAGCTTCATTGCTATAACAGCACATTTTATAAACGATTTTAAATTGGAATCCATTCTCTTAGATTGCATACAGATTTCCGGATCACGCACAAGCGAAAATATTTCGATACATTTGAAAAGTATATGTGAGGAGTGGAGAATTTTAAATACAGTTCAATATGCTGTAACAGATAATGCGATTAATATAAAAAACGCTGTAATAAATTATTTCCCATGGGAGCACATTCCATGTTTTGCACACAGTTTGAATTTAATTGTTAAGAACAGTTTAAACATCAGTACAATAAATTAATTAATTAGTAATATAAGAATAATAGTAAAATATTTTAAAAAAAGTACCATAGCTACAGAAAAATTAAAAACGTACCAAGTAACGTCAGGTACAAACGTCCAAAAATTAATCCATGATGTAGCAACCAGATGGAATTCGACCTATAAGATGATCGATAGATTCATATTATTAGAAGAGCCATTGAAAGCCACAATAGCCATTTTAAATAAAAACTTACCTCTGATTTTGAATGCAGAATGGGAAATACTGCATGAATTGGCAGTGCTATTAAAGCCAATAGATGCAGCCACAAAAGTTGCGAGTGGAGAGAAATATCCAACAGCATCAGTCCTTATACCTTTGATATCCGGATTAAAAAATATATGTGAAAAACTAAAACAGAAAGATTTCTCAGTATGTGTGAATCAAGTAATACACAATATTGAGGAAGGCATAGCCGATCGCTTTTATGATGTAGAAAACAACATAACAATGCAAATTTGCACATTTTTAGATCCAAGGTTTAAAAATGCTTTTTTCATACCGCAGAAAGTTGACAGAATAAAAACAGCAATTATAAACCTAATTAATGACAACAGAAATCCCAGAGCAGAAAGTGACATAAATACACAAATGGAAGATGCACACAATAAAAGTGAGCTGTCAATATGGGATGCGTTGGAGGAAAACGTAAAAAGAAATACGCCAGAAATTTTGCCATACGAGACCAAAATATTAATAGAAATTGAGCAGTATTTAAGGGAGGAATTTTATATACGGAATGGAGATCCGTTTATTTGGTGGAAGAATCACCAATTCCAATATCCATCATTAAAAAAATTAATGGAAAAATTATTTTGCATAGTGGCTACCTCGGTACTGTGCGAAAGAATATTTTCGAAGGCTGGCTTAATTTTAAATGAAAGAAGAAACAGATTAAAAGCTGACAAATTATCTATGTTACTATTCTTAAATAGTAATACGTAGCTATTTTTTATTCTATTATTATTATATGCATACATTTTATTTTATCGTTATCTTGTTTTTTAGGTTAAATATTTTTTATTGTATTTAGTTTAAGGGTGTGCAGGCTGTGCCACGCCATGTCAGTGATGCCAGGACGTGGGATTTTCTCCCACGTGGGAGCCATCGTGCGCATGCGTATGATGACGTCACAGCTTGACGGCGGTTGTTTCCATGGACGTATCTAGTAAAATGTCCTCTTCCTGTAATTTCCAACGTATTCCAATTGTCACAGGGGTCTAACGATACCCCATATTTGAGTGAAGTATATACGTTACTGAGGATTAGGTAGTGCGCATGGGTGGGAAAAATCCCACGTCCTGGCATCACTGTGCCATGTGCCGGGTACCCGACGCCTCAGGTCGGGCCGAAGAAAGTCGGTCGGGCTCGGGCGGGTACCCGACACACTCGGGCCTAGGGGAACCCGACTGATTTCGGGCGGCCCGACTGGTCTCGGGCCGCCCGACTAGTCTCGGGCCGCCCGACTGATCTCGGGTATTTCGTCTGCTTCGGGTCAAGATGGCGGACTCGAGGCTGTTCGGTGTAACTCTTACGCTCCATGAGCGTGTCTCGCACTGAATCGCCGGTATCATGGAGCGTGAGAGTTACACCGAACAGCCTCTAGTCTGCCATGTTGGCCCGAAGCAGACGAAATACCCGAGATCAGTCAGGCGGCCCGAGACTAGTCGGGCGGCCCGAGACCAGTCGGGCCGTCCGAAATCAGTCGGGTTCCCCTAGGCCCGAGTGTGTCGGGTACCCGCCCGAGCCCGACCGACTTTCTTCGGCCCGACCCGAGCCCGACGAGCCGGGTATTTGCACACCCTTAATTATTATATTAAGTTTATATATATTTAATTATATATTATTTATGTGAAGTTTTTATGTATGTATATGATATATTATTTAGTAAAATTAAGTCTAAAGAAATCTTACGTTTGCAATTTATAATCATTAATTTATTCATTCTTCCTCATGAATCCTGTATACGATGTAACTCGCATTTTTGTTTTTATGTACCTAAAATGTACAGGTTATGTGACGTTAACAGGGAATAGATTTGCTTTCCACCAATCAGAAACGATCACGGAAAATCACAAATCACTGTGAAAAATCACCGTGATTGGGAACGAACGTGATCGAATCACTCGTGATTCACAAGTAGCATTTCACGCCATCTCTACTACTCATAATCAGTGATGCCAGGACGTAGGATTTTTCCCACCCATGCGGACTTCCTAATCCTCAGTAACGTATTTACTTCGCTCAAATATGGGGTATCGTTAGACCCCTGTGACAATTGGAATACGTTGGAAATTACAGGAAGAGGACATTTTACTAGATACGTCCATGGAAACAACTGCCGTCGAGCTGTGACGTCACCTTGCGCATGCGCACAATGGCTCCCACGTGGGAGAAAATCCCACGTCCTGGCATCACTGCTCATAATTTCATTCATAAATAGTAAGGGTGTGCAGGCTGTGCCATGTGCCGGGTACCCGACGCCTCGGGTCGGGCCGAAGAAAGTCGGTCGGGCTCGGGCGGATACCCGACACACTCGGGCCTAGGGGAACCCGACTAGTTTCGGGCGGCCCGACTGGTCTCGGGCCGCCCGACTAGTCTCGGGCCGCCCGACTAGTCTCGGGCCGCCCGACTGATCTCGGGTATTTCGTTTGCTTCGGGTCAAGATGGCGGACTCGAGGTTGTTCGGTGTAACTCTTACGCTCCATGAGCGTGTCTCGCACTGAATCGCCGGTATCATGGAGCGTGAGAGTTAAACCGAACAGCCTCTAGTCTGCCATGTTGGCCCGAAGCAGACGAAATACCCGAGATCAGTCGGGCGGCCCGAGACCAGTCGGCCCGCCCGAAATCAGTCGGGTTCCCCTAGGCCCGAGTGTGTCGGGTACCCGCCCGAGCCCGACCGACTTTCTTCGGCCCGACCCGAGCCCGACGAGCCGGGTATTTGCACACCCTTACTGAATAGTGATATTTACACTTTTTTGTGATTTAAATACAGGAGATGTTCCTTGTTTCTTTACTTTTTTGTTATTCTTTATATACTGTGTCACGTCCCAGCGACGGAGGTGAAACGAGCAGAGAAATTGAAATCACTAGGCTAGTAAACTCGAATAGGGATATCGTTTCAAAACCGTGTTACCGGGATTTATGCTGGTATTTTGTCTTCCCGCCTGGGCGGTCAAATGGCTGGGACCCAGCCGCTTGCAAAGCGTTTCGCTATAAGTCTTTGAAATATGCGAGAAAGAATAAAAGATAGTTTGACTTATCATTCGTTGTGTCTTCGTCTCTCTCCTTCTCTCTTTTCCTCTCTCTCTCCTGCAGACTCCCTCGAGGAACGGAGAAGAGATCTCGGAGTGTAGAGATCCTGCCTGACCGACGTAGGGCGGGTTGCCGAGTCTCAGGCGCTGAATTGATGCTGGTGATGGAACAATTTGAATACATCAACGTCTGTCGGGTTAATTCGTACAGGCGTCTTTCGAATAGCTGGTGATTCCTAGAAGGGAAATAAAGCGCTTATATCCTATTCTTGCGGTCTTACTCGATGGTTTTCTCTATTGACTCTGATTTACGCGACTGAATTACAGGTGATCGTTCACCTCGCTCTTCTCTTCCGAGAGGAAGAGTACCTGGGCGCGCTGGCATATATAATTGCGCGAGAAGGCGGCGAAGAAAGTTCTTTCGGCCTGAGCGTCTAGTTCTCGTCATTAGAATCTCTTTAAGAAATGCGTAAAAATCCAATGAGCGAATCTACGTTCGGTTGAAGGGTTAATTTCGGAGAGGTTCGTCCTCTCGCAAAGGGTCGGATAAATTCCACGAGCGGGTCGTCCGCTTACAGTAGAATTGGGAAAGATGGATTGATCTCTGAGCGGGTCGTCCGCTTACAAGAGATGAGGAAGTTCCACGAGCGGGTCGTCCGCTTACAGTGGAACTAGGTAAAGTGGATTGACTTAGATTTTGCTCGTGAGGATTGTCATACGCAGTAGAATTGAATTGAAGATTATTAAAGAATTGAAATTAAATAAAAATAGGAAGATCGAAGAAGGTGGTTTCTTAATTAAAGTATGCAGAGTTTAAGTAAACAAGTATAAAATATATTGTTACAAGAAAAGTGATTAAACTAATGGTTACAATGTTACGATATAAATGTAGATACAAAGTACGTTCGATTTGAATAGACTTGTTAGAAGTCTGAATACGATTGGAGTTTGAGTTTGACTTGGAATTGAATCGACTCCTAAGAGTATGGATATAGAAATTGGATTGATACTTAGTAACTCTTTGGAAATGTCGTAGTTGAATCGTTGGAAGAGTTATACTTCGTCTCTTCGTTATTTGATTAAGACTAAATTTACAATATGAATCGGAGGAACTCCTAGAAGTCTCTGCAAGAGAGTCTTCTAAAAGTACGAATACTGGTCCGGCAAAAGCCGGTTGAAAAAGTACAAGAATAATTCGCTGCGCTCGGTGCGCATCCTATTTATATACGTTTTCTCCCACCGTCCCATCGTTTCTCCCTTACGTGGCCTTTTGAAGATTGCTAAGAAAGCCGTTGGCCCTTTGAAACACGCGCTGCAAGCGCTGACGTGGACTATCGATGGGTGCAGAAGGAGAAAATCGCGCTAGTGACTAACTTAAAGAAGTTAAAAAATAAGAGTACAATATTTCGATGTTGGTACCGCTATAGTCCACCGGACGTCACACCACCCCCCCTGGGGAAGAAAAATGTTGCGGAGCAGCATTTTTCTCCTCAGTTTCATTCTTACATTCATCCAGTAGCATACATAGCCGCGCATAACTCGCAATGTCTACGTTTGGATTGTTTCGCACACCGTCACTCGCTTTGTCACTGGGAGATTCTAATTGTAATGAATTCACTGGGTTCACTGCACTCGGGGCGGAGGGAGATTCAGGGTCTGGCGGTGGTTTCTCTGCTGTCTTTCCAAGGTGCAAGAGAAGCTGCGTGATGGACCCAAAGATAGCTCCTAGGAGGTGAAGGCTCCACCCGTAGATTGAATGCAGTGCGTATCCGTGCAGGATCACGTCGATTATTAGCTTTATGATTCTGACTATCAGGAATATCCCGATGACAGCTGCGCTGGCGGATCCGAAGTTGACGACGATCGTCCATAGTCGTTGTCCCGCAGATTCTGCAATTTTATTGATTGTACTTTCGTCGAGAAGACTTACCATAGAGATGCTTCCGACGGGGACTGGTTTTCCCATTGCTCCTCGTGCCAAGTTGTCGAGTGCGGCAGGTTTTTCCGCTGGGAACATGATGTGCTCCCTCAGGTTCTTCAGGTCGCCTTCGGAGTAGATTCCGCTTGTCGCCAGGTTTCCTGCGTCGATGTAGCGCCAGCGATTCTGCATTTGCGGCTGTATGGATGGTGGTGCGGTTGTCTCTGCGAGTTTAGGCGTAAGTCGGTACCAGATATCGTCTATACGATATACTGTCGGCAGTACTGAATTACAGTCTTTTGTGGTCGCTGCTTTTGTGAGAATATGTGA
This sequence comes from Cerceris rybyensis, assembly GCA_910591515.1. Lineage (NCBI taxonomy): Eukaryota > Metazoa > Arthropoda > Insecta > Hymenoptera > Crabronidae > Cerceris > Cerceris rybyensis. The sequence goes on from OU342789.1 coordinate 2,312,225, forward strand.
TTTAGGCGTTATGAACCACGATTCGTTTCGGTAATGGACTGGTAATTGGAGATGGCAAGAGTTAGTAGGTCTATAACGGCACTGCACTGGCACACATTTAACACTAGGTTTACGGGCGTTTCTTATATACCTATCTCTACGATCACGCGTCAAATTGACGCGTAAGCAAAAATGCGCATTTCCTTTAAAAAATCAGTTTTTTCAAATTAAATATAAATTAAACAACACTAGGGTTCACAGTTAGATTCATTATTAACAAGTAAAAAGTCAATTTTTTTAAATTGCCACGGAAATGTTAGCAATGGTATTAACGGTATATGGCAATCACATTTATTGAGCACATTTTTTATAGACATACTGAATTTTGTTTGTGCATTTTCCGCACATGATCTGTTTGCAATATATACAAAAATTACTGTTTTCATTTTTCTGGAGGTTTTTCGTGCCTCCGTTTGAGTGCAGTCTTTTCTGTGTTCTATTACGTGTCTGTCAATTATCAATCCGAAAGCACTAGTTACATAACCTGACATAATATTTCTCTTATCATAGCCAGTAGGTCCTGTGATATCCTTGAATATCAAATGAATGGGCGGCCTACTCACAGATTCGTCTGCTTTCAATTTTATCCACCGTGTTCTGTCAACTGTAATTTCAATTTTATCCATTATATGTTGGGGTGTGCTTGGAATGATCGTCCTCTCATCCTCGGAATCAAAACAAGAAAACATACTCATCCTTTTCTTACTATGATATACTTTCAAGAAATTTTCCTCTTTACTACCCGAAAATCCTTCTATCTTTCCACTTTCAATGCATTCGGAGCTTTCACTCTCATCTTCGCTTTAGAGTAATTCATATTGGTCATCTTCGGAGGTATCCCCACAACAATCTTCATTGATTTTGACAATTTTGCTCAACATCTCATTTTACTATATCACCTGGATTTACGTCATATTGCTAGAAAAGGCGGATTGACCAAAATAAAAAAAAATATTGTGCTCCAATTCGATTACCCTATCGCAGAAAGTTACAATTAGCGAAGACTGTCTGAAATAACAATAACTGTAGAATCTTTTGCACATTATGTTTTAAAAACTGTAGTAGTAAGTAAACTGAAATAATGATTTTACGAACAAAGCAAATATATAAAAACTACTCGTGAAATTAGCTAATTCGTCAATTTGACGCCTTTCGTAGAGATAGGTATACTACATACAGATTTTAAAAATTAGAAGGCTTAGGATAAAAATAATTGAGTGTATAAATTCTTTGGTTGAAATGATTAATTTACGACAAAAAGTGGTTGCAATTAATACTATAGTTTTTGAGATATTTCATTTCGAAGTTTGAAATGCGTCAAATTGACGCGTCCCGTAAACCTAGTGTTAATAATATGGGCTACTTCACCCGAAATCGATGCCATGTAGCCCGGTCCTTCCATGAGGGCGTAGACGAATTCATCTGGATTAGTCGTGGCGATGGACAGGACGTTCTGGAGCACTTGCTGTTCCAACTTGCACTTCTGATCGATTATGTCTTTGTAGAGCTCCTGCATTTGAGTTTTTATATGTCTTTCTACGTAAACGAATTTTGAATTTATGTATGCAAACGGATCTAGGTTGTTGAGATTGACTCCCGTTTTTGTCTTGAAAGTTTTCCCGTTATTTACTTCGAGTATAAATAATTTCGGATGCTCTGTCCGGATCAAGTTGAATCCACAGAGCGGTATTTCTGTAGTCTTCATAAGAGCGAATATTGTTTCTCCAGATGTGACAGTGTATAAGGTAGCTTCGGTGCTGTTTGACGAGCTTACCTTTATTCCTTCACCTTCGTATAGCACATCGTAATTATGGAAATGACAACCGTCTTGCGGAATGGGAGATCAAATAGCGATACTAGCATCGGTTTCTATGCACTCACCCTGTGATACCGGGCATCTCGTGCCTGAGCTCAGAATGATCTCGTTGGTGGAGAGTTTTACAGCAGAGTATCCATCCTTCAAGGTAATTTTGAGGGCAGCTTGCACTACCACGTTGTTCCAGGTCCCGTAAGGGTCACTGTACTGGCCTCCGATACAAGTTCCGTCGATGTTGAGTTGTCCCGACAGCGTGAGACTGCGATGATTGGTGCGGTTTCGGTTCAATCCGGTAATTTGTGCGTTAGGGAGTACGCTGGCCATCCCTGTGACTTGCATTTGCTTGCATAAATGCGGCGGGACTTCCATTATATACTGTTGCCTTCCATTCAGAACTATAGATACGTGAGAGTGCATTCCACAATGATAAATTATTCGGTCTATTTCTACCTTACATGACATAAACTCGGTGCCTGAGTATTCGGATAATTGCAGGAGCTGTATTTTGACGCTGGTTTTTTTCGGCTCGGCGTCGTTAAATTTGCACGGTGCTACCTCCACGAGTGAAACGGTGGTTATATTCAGTCCTTTGGTTCCGCAGTCGTAACCCACGATGCCTAGCGTTGACGGGGTGAAAAATAGAAGAAGCGCACTGGCGATGACACACGATGACAGTTGCGTCCATGATCGCTGCTGCGGTGAGACCAGGTGAGACTGTGCGTCGTACTCGTCGCCCTACTCTAATTCATACCGCGCACGTGGTGTAGTATAAGGAGTGGGGGCTACCATTGTCCGTTCCTTACTAGGTGAATTTTACGCGCGCCTCGTGGTTCCTTTACCCCTCTCTTGGCCTTCTCGTTCGATGTTCGATTATTTGGGCGGGATTTTCCTCCCCCGATTTTTGGCTTATAAAAGGGGGTCACTGGACCGATGGAGATCGCTAATCTACTTGATCCGAGCGAGGTGAAGTTTGACAAGGTGCAGTTGTGGATTTTGGTAAGTTTGTACTGAGTACATATATTGCTGTGCTCCTTATGTAAGATATAAAATACTAGGATAGTAATAATAACAATAATAATAATAACGCATCTAATTTGTAAATTTTCTTCGCACGTTTCAGTCGACGTGCGGTCCCGATATTCCGGGATATATAAATCTTGAAAGGAGGTCGTTTGTCCGGGCTTGGCGCCGGGTATTGAGGCGAAGGGCCGAGTTGTTTTGGCGAGCCCAGCTGGGCGAAACGGATGTATTCGGTTTAAGGGCCCTATTCGGACTCGAGCTTATGGAGAGGTCCCCATGGGAGGGCTCTTCCCACGACGAGTTCGACCTCGTCACGAACGTAGACGCGTGGTCTATGTGGGAATAGGGATGTAAAATATATATATATATAAAAAGGAAATATAAAAATAAAAAAAGGTAAATGAAAGATTGCAAGTCTCGATTCTATGACTTAACCCTTCTTTGCGTGTTTTAATTTATCTAAATGTACGATTCGTATCTTATTATTATTGAGTAAGAGTTTAGCGTTTTTACTACCAAGTAATTCCGTTATTACATGCGGTCCGGTATAATGATTATCCAGTTTCCCTTTCATGGGTTCTTTTAACAAATAAACTTCGTCGTTCACTCAGAATTCTTGAGCGTTTGATTTCCGATCGTAATATTTTTTAGTACGTTCTTTTGACTTAATTAGATTCTCTTTAGCTATTTCTTGCGCTTTCTTAATTTTAATTTGTAGGTCTTCCAAATACGCTTCGTTCGTCTCGTTTCGTAAATTCGGTTCTGTAGTATAACTCGAGGGTATGCGTGCGGTTTTACCAAAAATTAGTTCGAATGGAGTGAATTTGGTGCCTTCGTGGGCACTGGTATTATAAGAAAACATAGCGAAATCCAACCATTCATCCCAGTTGGAATTTTTATTTATAAAGTGTTTCAAATACTCTACCAATACATGGTGAGATCTTTCAACAGAACCATTACTTTGCGGATCGAATGCAGTCGTTTTAAATTGCAAGATTTTGAATCGTTTCGCGATAGTTCGAATTAATGAATTTATAAAATTAGTTCCTTGATCGGTGAGAATGGCTTTCGGGGCACCGAAGTAACAAATAAATTTCGTGATTAAAGCGTTAGCTATGTCAACGGCGGATGCTTGCTTTAGCGGAATTGCTAAGGAATATTTAGTTAGTAAGTCTTGCATTGTTAATATATATACATTGTCGGAAGGGGTTGCTGGAAGTGGACCGAGTATATCCAATGCAACTTTGTCGAAAGCCGTGCCTGGAGTATCCGTAAGAGTCATAGGTAGTCTTGTCTTTTGTCTCGTTAGTTTTTTCGTCTGACAACTACTACAGGTTTGTATGAATTTCTGTACGTCCGTTTTCATGTTAGTCCAAAAGAAATTTTGTCGTATAAGTTTGTAAGTCTTATTCACTCCCTTATGTCCTCCTATAGCTGAAGAGTGATTTTCTGTTATAATTGCTTCTCGTTGCTCTACCGGTGGAGTAATAGTTAATCCTTGACAAATTATGACTTTAATATTTTGCTTAGCTAAAGCGGAAATTGATTGTTTGTGAATAAAGCTCCATGGAATTTCGTCGATATCGGTTTTAGCTATACTAAACGTTCGAAGGTCTAATTTATTTGTCGTGTCGGCTAAAGAATGAATTGCGTCCTTCAGGTCTCTTTCGTTTGCCTTTCGTTCGGCAGATTTCTTCACAGGTATCATAATTATGTGTTTTTTGTCCGTTTTAATAATTCGAGCAGTAGCTATGATCGCGTCGTGAACTGGAGGAAGTTGATCCAAAATTTGTAATTCTCGCGATCCTTCGTCGCAAGGCTCACCTCGTTGAGAAATAAATACCACCATATTGTCTTTTCTCATGGTAAGCTTATCTCGGGTGTATATGAAGCGAGAGTCAAATGCACCGTGTGAGAAACTTTCGGTGTCGGTAGGTTGTCCTTCGGAATTATCTGAGTCGTCGTCGTTCGTAGTAATGTTATCGTCTTCGTTCAGTTCGGAGTATGAGTCGAAGTTTCGGGTGTCTTGTTCACCGCTGGGAATGGTATGCAAGGGCAGCGATTGTTTTGTCTCGATGATAGGATTGCGTGAGAGAGCATCTGCGTTAACGTTATTTTTTCCGGCCTTGTAAATTATTTTATATTCGTAATCTGCCAATTTCAAACGCCACCTAACCAATCTCGAAGTTGGATCTTTAACTGAATTCATCCATACTAATGGTTTGTGATCAGTAATTAATTGAAACTCTGTACCATAGATGTATGGTCGGAAATGTTGTACTGAATATACGATGGCTAAACACTCCTTTTCGATTGTCGAATAATTTAGTTCTGCACCGTTCAAAAGACGAGAGGTGTAAGCGATTGGAAGATCTTTCCCTGGAGGCCCTTGACTAAGAATACCTCCGATAGCATGTCCCGATGCGTCCGTCGTAACATTAAAAGGTTTATCAAAATCTGGATATTGCAATATTGGTTCGACGCAAAGGAGATCTCTAAGCGTATTGAATGCAGTTTCTTGTGGTTCGCGCCATTCAAATGGTACGTCCTTTTTCAGCAAGTTAGTCAATGGTTTCGCGATATGTGAAAATTTAGGTATAAAGCGTCTGTAATAACCCGCGAGGCCTAAAAATTGCTTAATATTCTTTGGGTTTTTCGGTCGAGGAAAATCTTTTACGGCAGAGACCTTCTTTGGATCGGGTTTTACCCCGTTTTCGCTAATAACATGACCAAGATATACAACTTCTTTTCGCAGGAATTCGCATTTGTCGGGTTGTAATTTTAAATTAGCCTTCTTGAGTCGCTCGGCTAACCGGCGAAATTTAACTTCGTGTTCCGCTAAGGAGCTGGAGTAGATTACAATATCGTCGAGATAAACGAATAGTTCGTTGCCTTGTAGCCCGCACAAAACGTTATCCATGAGACGTTGGAATGTCGCTGGGGCATTTTTGAGACCGAAAGGCATTCGTGTGAACTCGTAATGACCGCGCGGAGTGGAAAACGCAGTTTTCCGTTGGTCTTGTTCGTCCATCCGAATTTGATGAAAACCCGATGCGAGATCGAAGATACTAAAATATTTCGCGCTTCCGAGTTGATCGAGAATTTCGGTGATATTCGGGAGGGGATACGCGTCGCTCACCGTCTTTTCGTTAAGCGCCCTATAATCGATTACCATTCGCCAACGTTTATTTCCTTTCGAGTCGGCTTTTTTAGGAACGATCCATAACGGACTATTATACGGAGAGTCCGATGTCGTAATTATCTCATTATCTAAGAGAGTTTCTACCTGTTTTTCAATTTCGTGCTTATGCACTCGCGGAAAACGATACTGTTTAGTGTGAATTGGCACGTTATCTGTAGTCGGAATAGAATGCTTCGTAGCAGAAGTATACGACAATTTGTCGTCTGGAAGTAGAAAGAGTACCGTATTACGATGAATTATGCGCGTTACGCTGTCGCGCTCGATTTCGTTCAAGTGATCTAGTCGTAGAACATTTAAAATTTCGCGCTCACGCGATGATTTTACCTCGTTGGGCAAGCCAGAGGTTTCGAAGGATACAGAGGAAGCGTTGAGCACTGGAACTTGAGCGGTTGCGGCGGATATAGAAGATACAGGGGAATCGCGAGGAACCCTGGAATCTTTGGATTTAGAAGGAATAGAAGAAGAGTTTGGGATTTTTCCTGGCCCTAAGGTGGAAATTTCCTCGAACTCTTGTAGCTCGACCAACGGTGGTTCGAAGACGACGTCTTTCTCTGTCGTATTAATTGCATTTATATATGCGATTCCGTTATGGTTCGTTGTAAGCGCGTTGCCTACGAAAATGCCGCTACCGGTTTCTAAGAGGTCTACGTATCCCTGAGGAATATCGTTTCTCACGACTAAATGAATAGGCGCGATACTGCGCGCAGGAATATGACACATCGGCTGTGTTTTAAATGGAAAGTGAACGTCGTGCCATTCTACACGTTCATTGACGTAGTTAATTTTCGCGGATGAGGCTAGGAAATTAGTTCCAAGAATTCCGCCGTGAGGAATTGGAAAATCGTTTGGTATTATATAAAATTTAACGGGAGTACCGTGTATTAAAATCTCTACGGAACCTAGCGTTTCTAGCGTTCCAGTAGTAATGCCTTTTAAGAGAATAACATCTTCTTTACAGTACGGCGTTAAAGGCTCGACTGGATCTATTTTAATGAGATTAGGTTCGGAACCGGAGTCTACCATGAATTCGGTTGGAGATTTAAGTGTGGGAGACGATATTATGATGGATGGAACTTTGGAAAACATTGCAGGATTTACTGTGTGGATTGGGATGGAGTGGCGGGGTCCTGAATGGCCTCCACTGGGCGAACCGGCGCATCGTTCCGAGACTCGCCCGCTTGCCTCGGTACCGGGTCCGCGTTTCCCGAATTTTGTCGAAGGGAATCATTATACTGCCTCTTTCGGCATTCGTCTATTGAGTGTCCATAAATTTTGCAGTATTTACACGTCGGAAGGTCGCGGTTTTCGTTGCGTCGCGGATTTTCATATTCGCGCCGTGGTGGATTATGTTCACGAGGAGGTTCTCGACGGTATTCGCGAGTATGTATTTCGTTGGGGCGATGATCGACGCTGCATGGCGTAATCGCGCGAGTCTTGTCGAGGTAAGGGACGACGTGGTGGTGTATAATCGCGTCTAAACGGTTCACGTCTTTGCGGCTCACGGCGCCGGTGTTCCTGGTACGCATTGTTGTCGCGGTGGTCGAGATAATCTCTTGACCTTCGAGGTGTAGGATCGTACTCTCGCGCGTTCCCGCGTGGTGAGTCGAATTCGCGTGAATCGCGATATCGCGGCCTACGTTCAAAATAATCATTAGGCTCTACTCTATTTTGTCTCCGCGTAAAGTTCCCTTTATACTGGCTATCTAACATATTCCTTTTGTAATCGAGATTTAGGCGTTTGGAAATCGTACAAGCTTGCTCGCATGCTTCTGGTAAAGTTCGGCAATCTTGCATTGTAAACTCTGCACGAATTTCTGGACGGAGCCCGTTGACATAATATCGTAGCACAAATAGATCGATTTCACGTAAATTATTCTGCGAGAGCTCTTCGAGGCCTAGTCTTTCGGTATCTATTATTGCGTCTTGTAAATCTCTGACATGTTAGATATAGTGATTGAAAAAGTTAGATTTAATTAAGTGGTGCGTATTCTCTGAAGGTTCTAGGGTAATAGTCCAGTCACGTTAGCGTAAAAAAAGGGTCAACCTCGGAATGAGAGATAATAAGCTGTAAACTCGTATACACCTTCATTTTGGCGTTCTAAAAGTTGTCTCAAAAGTCACATAAAATCTCGTGTCTGCGTCGTAAGTTATTCAAGGTCAAAGGTCAAAAAAATCGGTTTTCCGCGATTACCTCGATTTCTATGGCTCCAATGATGTTAATATCTATTATCAAAGTTGTAGAGCATAAAATTTGCGACAAATTTTGTCTAAGACCTTTTTTCATACGGTCAAGCGTTTTCGAGATAGAGGGCGGAGAGCGCGCAGCCCTTAACAATACACACTGTAATGCAAGGTCAACAGTGAATCTCCGTGTATAATACCTCGTATTAAGTTATTAAATCATTAAAATATCATTAACAATGAAAAATTAGTATTATTTATTAATAAATAAATCGTATTTAACAACATTTTACATATATATAATAATATTCATTTAATAATACTTATCTACTTTGCCTGATTAAAAACTCATTAACTGAAATACTTATTATATATCTTAATTTCATATGTAAGACACAACAACGATTTCTCTTTTTTTTATAAAATAATATAATGATATATTATTGGCGTTTATAAATATCCTTTGATAAATACAGTATATAATATTTGTATATATAATTATTAGGTTTTGCGGCAAGTATATAAATATAAGTATATTAATATAAATATTAATAATGCGTCTTCGCGACGACACTCTTCTAAGAGTGTTCTCTCGATGTATACAAAACGTCGATCTCGTAACGACTGTATGACGACTCTATGTGTCGAGTCTACAACGACTGTCTATCGACTCCCACTTCAAACTCTTCTATTGTTGGGTCCTTCGAGGACCTCCTATTCCTCGAAAAGGCCCCGTAGGGGTAAGGGTCGTTTTCCTCCCTCGCTGGAGGAATTGTCCCCTTGACGAAAGCCAGGCGTGAGAACGCCTAGCTCGGCGCCTTGCTGTCGTGGGGTCTTACATTCGGCCATCCTGCAGGTGTGCTTGTCCTCAAGCACTGAATAGTTTTCTGAAAAAAAGGTCAAGAAAACACCCTTGAAAAATAACGTGGCCTTGGCTGACTTTTATAACTTTAACGCGAAAAACAATTCTATTGAAAACAATACTCCCCGGCTTTTCGATGTTGCATTATCATCGCCCAGATGATTATGCTCTTCTTGTTTTCCATCGGCGAACTGCAGCACATTTCAACTAATGCGCTCGCCGCCGAATTAACATCCCTCGTTGTGTTGCTCCCTCGTTGAACGACGATAACACCGCGTTGTCGTGAAGATTGTGGCGGTGCCACCGTCACGTTGAGTATCCCTCGATGTGAACAGCAACTTTTCTTTCTTCGTTGTCCAATCAACATTGCGACAACCACTCTCGTTATCCAGTGACGATCACACTATCGTCACCGGCCTGGAGAGTCTGAGCAACGTCTCTCGAAAGCAGCGGCTTCCCGAGAGGCAACGGCACACCGTTCCTCCTCTCTCGAAGCACCCACTACTCTCGAAGAGCCCGTTCTCGTACGTCGTCCATGTCAGGATACACCTGCCCATGACCCGACGCCCCATCGTCCATGTCAGGATACTACCTGCCCATGACCCGATGTATTAATGTCGTTCAGTACGGAATTCTCCTCGTCCCTGACCCGACAATCAAATCAACTTCGCCCCTTGGAGACGACGGCTTGCCACCACTGAGACAACGGCAAACCATCGTTTCTCAATGACAACACCGCATCGCCTCCAAGATGACGACGAGGTCCTCTTCACCCAAGCACGGTATTTTCACCCGCCATTTGGCATGTCGAGGCAGTCTTCGCCGCCCGATGACGGAATTCTCCTCGTCATCGACCCGACGGTCCCGGAACATTCTTCTGCGTCCAGCCAACAGGATCCGGAGTCCTCTGCGTTGCCTTCCGCGAGCGAAGAATATTCTCGATGGCGCCTACGCTGTAGTCCGACGCTTTCAGATCTGCGGCAATGACACCGAGCAAGAATTCTTCTAATTCTCGCTGTGTCCTCTGCCGACGTCTATTTCTTTCTGCAAACAGTTATTACAACCTCCATTTATACCTAATATAAATGTGATACATAACTTTTCAAATTTTGAACTGCATTAACTGATATAATGCAATTCTTAACTTCCCTTTACGAAACCGCCATTCATCCGTTCGGTTTCGTCACCTGTATTTGACCAGCCTCGTTATCCTTCATTACGAAGTAACTCCTATCACCAACGTGACTCCTCCTGTCTTCTAGGACGAAATACTTCCTGATAGCGTCCACATTTACATTCGTCGTTTTAACAGCGACGACACTGACTGAGAATTCACCAATTCTCATCGAGTCTTTGTCGATCGCAAAACATCTGTGAACAATTGTTGCGGCTTCGATTTATACCCAATATAAATTAAATACTTTACCTTCCAAATTTCGAACTGTATTAACTCAGGTAATACAGTTTTCAACTTCCCTTTATTTCCAAAGCCTTGTCATAAAACCGTGTCACCTGACTTTTCGAGCATTTCCCGTACTCTTAGCGCCGGCGCAACCTTGCCGTGCGGTTGCATCCGTTTGAGTCCCGAGCAGGTACCCGTCTATCTGGCAGCAATAAAACGTTGCAACGGCTTATTCCTTCGTTGTCGTAGGATTGAAGTTTCGACGAATAACCGTCTCATCGTCTCGCATCCAAATATCATACGACGGATGCTTCTTCGACAGCGTTCACATTAACGTCCGTCATTTCACAGCGGCGACACCGATTGAGAATTCACCAATTCTCATTGTGTCTTTGTCACTGGTTGCGAAACATCTGAGAACAATCGTTACGGATACCGTTTATATCTTACATAGATGAAGAATTCCATTGTCAAACCTCCAACTGCATTAGCTCATTTAATGCAATTTTCAACTTTCCTTAACGAAACCGCCATCCATCTGCTCAATTTCGTCACCTGTGCTCAACCATCCTGAATTACCCTGCATTGTCCTGCTGCCGACAAACACTTGTCGCGTGGCCGCTTCGCCTACGGCCCTAGCAGGTACACGCCATAATCCAGTCGTCACTGAACCCAAGTTTTGACCATATCCATTGTCCTTGTCCTTTTCTTCGATTGTCTCCTCTCTCTTTTTCTCTTTAGTTCTTACATGGTTTACACTTGACCGTAGCAATCTACGACCCTTCGTGTTGCAAGCCGTGTCCATTTTCCTCGTCCTCGTCCTTTTCTTCGGCACAGGCACGTCTTCTGCACTTGAGAATGTCGTTCTTCTCAGAATTACGCTTTTTCAGGGCTTCGACTATCACCGTATTCTCCTCGTGGAGACACATGGTTTTCACGTGTAGTCCTGTGTAGCATCGGCTTGTCGAGTTTTCGAACAGTATCGGTCGAGGTGACCCTTTTTGACATATTCCAAACCGATCTCTGCTCCTTCTGCATTTTCGCAGCGGGTGTTCGTTTTCCCCACGGCTGAAACACTCGAACGTACCGCCTTCTACGCTCGTTCATCTGGTATTTCACTGCTGCATCGGGCTATATTTTTTTTTTATCTCCTTGATACGGGTTCGCTGATCGTGATGGAGTCACATTATTGCGCGAATCTATTAATTGCAGTATCGATCCCATTTAATTTAGTGTCAAATAAAGGGCACGTATAATAGTGCGCTCGAACAATCCATTGTAATTTCTCGTGTAGGATTTTCTTTTTTTTTCTTTTTTTTTTTAATTACTCCATCTTGAAGAAATTCATCCAGGATTTGTAGCCGAAGTTCCCAAAGCTTCGTGAGCTTCTCGGACGCATAATTCCCGAGTATTTGTCCTAATTGCGCTTCGAATGTACTCGCTTCACGCAGGAGCGAATTATTCTTCTTTTTCTCTTGAATCATTTTATAAGAGCCTCCCCAAGGCTTATCTAAGAAGGACTCCCTCGTTGGGCATTGCCGTAGAAAATGCGGAGTGATATCATTATCTTCCACGGGTAATTGTAGGCTAATCATTCCATATCACGTACCCAATTTTCGATGTCGGCGTCGTCCGATGAAGGGTTGAATATTGGCACCACGCTTTCATCCAGTGGTAGTTCCCGCCAAGTATTAAGCCTCTCATGCTTCAATTGCCATATCGTCCAGCAACGATCCTTCCTCGGAAATTCCTTTTCGACGGGTGTTAGCATTACCACGATATTCACTTTCACCACGGTCACTTGATAATTTCAGAATTGATTGTTCACGTGTACGATCGCGTTTCATCTCCCGCGATCGACGTTGAATATCACCTCGTGAACGATTGCGCGAACGGTCCCGCGATCGTCGTAGTTCGTAACCTCGTAAACGACCGCATAAATAGTTCTGCGATCGGCATCGCTCATAATTTCGGAAACAGTCCCGGAAAGAGTTTCGCATACAAGTGCGAGCGCTCTAGCGAATCGATGGACGAATGATCTATCGATTGATTTCGCGAGCAATCTCACATACGACCCTTGCGTAAGATCGCACAGATGTCACAATATCACTGAAGGATACCTTTCTATGAATCCTCGCGCAGTGATTCTTACTTATGTCCTTTCGTCGTGCACTTAACACCTTCGGCGATAATCGCATGTGATTTCGATATTGACCGTCAAATGAGATCGCGACGATCACCTCGCGATCGCTATTGTTCGTAGTTTCACGAGCCGTCGTTTAAAACATCTCGTCCACATTCCCGTGGACGGTCCGCGTTTACTCGCGCGAGCATTCTTACGCATATTTTTGTAAATCGCTGGACCAGCGATCTCGTAAATGATCATGCGTAAGATAGCGCGCATTTTCTATTACGGTGCACCTTTCCATTGTTCGTACACTCAATTTTACGCACCAAATTACACAAACACCAACAAATATGCGGTAAACTCATCTTTCATTTAATTCACTTAACTCACGATTCCACGTGACGTGAATCTATCGGCACGTAGCGTAAACCAATCCCACTTCTGATTTTGTAAGACACAACAACGATTTCTCTTTTTTTTATAAAATAATATAATGATATATTATTGGCGTTTATAAATATCCTTTGATAAATACAGTATATAATATTTGTATATATAATTATTAGGTTTTGCGGCAAGTATATAAATATAAGTATATTAATATAAATATTAATAATGCGTCTTCGCGACGACACTCTTCTAAGAGTGTTCTCTCGATGTATACAAAACGTCGATCTCGTAACGACTGTATGACGACTCTATGTGTCGAGTCTACAACGACTGTCTATCGACTCCCACTTCAAACTCTTCTATTGTTGGGTCCTTCGAGGACCTCCTATTCCTCGAAAAGGCCCCGTAGGGGTAAGGGTCGTTTTCCTCCCTCGCTGGAGGAATTGTCCCCTTGACGAAAGCCAGGCGTGAGAACGCCTAGCTCGGCGCCTTGCTGTCGTGGGGTCTTACACATATTAATTTATTTAAAGTTGATCTTAAGTATAAATAAAACGAGTAAATATATTTTATTTAATCTTTTTTAGCAGCTGTATAATTTTTACAATTTACATCGAGTCAAAACGAAAATTTACAAATGTTTAATAATGTAAAGAACAAAATTTTTATTAAAAGTGTCAATTTTCTTCTTCTTCTTCTTCATCGTTGTCATCTTCCGGGTGTTCGAACATGTCAGTCTCAGTGTCATCATCTTCGTTGTCCTCAATCGTTGTTTCTAAGTCTTCCAAAATTATAGGGTCAAATGCACTCTCTTCCTCGAGGTCGCTTTGTAATAAATCAGGATTGAAGCAAGCTTGCCCATTACAGTGGCCACAAGCTAAAGTACATTGCAACCCCGATTTTCTGCACCCGCAACGTCGACCACATCCATTTTTACAATTACAAAATATATTATTAAGTAATTCATCTGGAGCTGGTGGTAATATTGATGGCATTGGCTCCAGGAATTCATTGTGCAGCACCCAACCCCATTCCTGGGGCTCTAAATCATGCCCTAACCATTTTTGAACCTGGTAATAGACACGATTTATATGCTGATGAGCTGCTGCACTTGTCGGTGGAAGATTTGATAATTGGACAGGTTTTTGAAGCTTTGTAAACTTGATGAATTGGGTATATCGAAGATGATCAATATTGTCTTCAGATTTTGGAGCATTATATAGGGTAAGTAAGATGCGTATTCCATTTTGATATAGTTCTTGTACAGGTCTATTTTCTTGTAAAAAAACTTGAGCTAACTGGTCGAAATTGTTAAGTTTTTGTACTGATTTGATGAAAGTTTTCTTCCCCTTTTTAAATAGCGCAGAAGTTATATCACATCCACTGAATGCATGTAAAAATAAAATGTGTTTTTTAGCAAGAGGATACTTGTCAAAACTTTTTGAAGAATAGATTTGTGTTTTGACATTGCCTTTTCAAATTTTTTTAAAGAATATTTCTTCTTGGTATAATAACTTTATAGAAAAAGATCGTATTATGGGGGTTCTCCTTTCCAGTTATAATCTTAATAGAAAAGTAAGTACTTAAGAGTTTACACATTTTAAAGACAATATGCTTAATTATTTTCCCACTTAAAATAAACTTTAAATAAATTAATATGAAATTAAGATATATAATAAGTATTTCAGTTAATGAGTTTTTAATCAGGCAAAGTAGATAAGTATTATTAAATGAATATTATTATATATATGTAAAATGTTGTTAAATACGATTTATTTATTAATAAATAACACTAATTTTTCATTGTTAATGATATTTTAATGATTTAATAACATAATACGAGGTACTATACACGGAGATTCACTGTTGACCTTGCATTACAGTGTGTATTGTTAAGGGCTGCGCGCTCTCCGCCCTCTATCTCGAAAACGCTTGACCGTATGAAAAAAGGTCTTAGACAAAATTTGTCGCAAATTTTATGCTCTACAACTTTGATAATAGATATTAACATCATTGGAGCCATAGAAATCGAGGTAATCGCGGAAAACCGATTTTTTTGACCTTTGACCTTGAATAACTTACGACGCAGACACGAGATTTTATGTGACTTTTGAGACAACTTTTAGAACGCCAAAATGAAGATGTATACAAGTTTACAGCTTATTATCTCTCATTCCGAGGTGAAACCCCTAATTTGACTGGACTATAAGTGCCGTGCGGTTCCTCACAGTCCTCTTACCAGAAGATGCATCATCTTCCCCACTCCGTGGCTAGATCCTTCGAGAACACCCTTATTTCTTTACACGTGCCATGCAGCACCATGACCTCGGGTCATCGGCCGCACGCGCGTATCTTTCAGATCGGTAATCGAACTCTATCACCGATTCTTAGAGACGAGATCCGCGACTCTTAGAAGTCGTCGCGCCTCTTAAATAAACTACCGCCGGGCCCTAGCCCGATGACAGACACATGGTCCGGGGTATCGGTAACCTAAAGAGCTCTTGGAAGTCGGTTAAACTCCGTGAACCCTTCAGAGCATTGACTTTTAACACGTGCGTCTCCTATACAAAGGACTCGACGCTAACAGACACGAGCCGTATATATCAGTACGCTCTCGTTACGTTTCATATACGTTGTTTTTAATTCGGAACGATAATCGTGAGTCGTTTGGTGATCTGTAAAAGTCTCTCGTAGTCTGTCGCATAATTGTATGATTGTCGTAAAATCAAAACCTTCGACAGCAGTGAATGCTTCTCCGGTCAACCTCCCGGTTAATATTTTCACTACTGAGCTCTCATTACGTGGCTTTACAATAACCTTTAAGCGTTTACAGGCACGCGTGTATGTTAATACGGGAATATTACGTCCATCAAATCGCGGTATCGAATTTAGAGTCTCATCGAGTAATTTTTTATTGCAAAATTCCCCTTCGCTACGTGGCGGGGGTGGATATTGTTCCTGACTACGCGTTTGTTCGGATGCAGAGGTTCCTACGGAATCTCGGATTGGAGCATCACTAGTGCTAGCTAATTTCGACTGAAATTGTTCTTCGCGCTCCTTAATGCCTTCTTCTCGCGTGGCTAATTCCTGTTGTAGCGCATGCAATTCTATTTCTGTGTTCCTAACTAATTCCAATTTATCGTCAATTTTCTTTTCGCGTGTTGCAAGAGCTTTTTCTAACACCGCGAATTCGTCTTCGGTTAGGGCTTTACCCTTTGCACGAGTCGCCATTTTACGTTTCTAATATTAATTAGAAGATTTTAAGCGAAAGACTTATAACGATGGTGCAATTTGCAATTCTAATATCCCACCGCTGTCACCAAAAAGATGTCACGTCCCAGCGACGGAGGTGAAACGAGCAGAGAAATTGAAATCACTAGGCTAGTAAACTCGAATAGGGATATCGTTTCAAAACCGTGTTACCGGGATTTATGCTGGTATTTTGTCTTCCCGCCTGGGCGGTCAAATGGCTGGGACCCAGCCGCTTGCAAAGCGTTTCGCTATAAGTCTTTGAAATATGCGAGAAAGAATAAAAGATAGTTTGACTTATCATTCGTTGTGTCTTCGTCTCTCTCCTTCTCTCTTTTCCTCTCTCTCTCCTGCAGACTCCCTCGAGGAACGGAGAAGAGATCTCGGAGTGTAGAGATCCTGCCTGACCGACGTAGGGCGGGTTGCCGAGTCTCAGGCGCTGAATTGATGCTGGTGATGGAACAATTTGAATACATCAACGTCTGTCGGGTTAATTCGTACAGGCGTCTTTCGAATAGCTGGTGATTCCTAGAAGGGAAATAAAGCGCTTATATCCTATTCTTGCGGTCTTACTCGATGGTTTTCTCTATTGACTCTGATTTACGCGACTGAATTACAGGTGATCGTTCACCTCGCTCTTCTCTTCCGAGAGGAAGAGTACCTGGGCGCGCTGGCATATATAATTGCGCGAGAAGGCGGCGAAGAAAGTTCTTTCGGCCTGAGCGTCTAGTTCTCGTCATTAGAATCTCTTTAAGAAATGCGTAAAAATCCAATGAGCGAATCTACGTTCGGTTGAAGGGTTAATTTCGGAGAGGTTCGTCCTCTCGCAAAGGGTCGGATAAATTCCACGAGCGGGTCGTCCGCTTACAGTAGAATTGGGAAAGATGGATTGATCTCTGAGCGGGTCGTCCGCTTACAAGAGATGAGGAAGTTCCACGAGCGGGTCGTCCGCTTACAGTGGAACTAGGTAAAGTGGATTGACTTAGATTTTGCTCGTGAGGATTGTCATACGCAGTAGAATTGAATTGAAGATTATTAAAGAATTGAAATTAAATAAAAATAGGAAGATCGAAGAAGGTGGTTTCTTAATTAAAGTATGCAGAGTTTAAGTAAACAAGTATAAAATATATTGTTACAAGAAAAGTGATTAAACTAATGGTTACAATGTTACGATATAAATGTAGATACAAAGTACGTTCGATTTGAATAGACTTGTTAGAAGTCTGAATACGATTGGAGTTTGAGTTTGACTTGGAATTGAATCGACTCCTAAGAGTATGGATATAGAAATTGGATTGATACTTAGTAACTCTTTGGAAATGTCGTAGTTGAATCGTTGGAAGAGTTATACTTCGTCTCTTCGTTATTTGATTAAGACTAAATTTACAATATGAATCGGAGGAACTCCTAGAAGTCTCTGCAAGAGAGTCTTCTAAAAGTACGAATACTGGTCCGGCAAAAGCCGGTTGAAAAAGTACAAGAATAATTCGCTGCGCTCGGTGCGCATCCTATTTATATACGTTTTCTCCCACCGTCCCATCGTTTCTCCCTTACGTGGCCTTTTGAAGATTGCTAAGAAAGCCGTTGGCCCTTTGAAACACGCGCTGCAAGCGCTGACGTGGACTATCGATGGGTGCAGAAGGAGAAAATCGCGCTAGTGACTAACTTAAAGAAATTAAAAAATAAGAGTACAATATTTCGATGTTGGTACCGCTATAGTCCACCGGACGTCACAACTGTTATAATTTATAAGTTACAAATGATTTTTTTGTGATATTTACTATCTTTAATGAAACAATTCCTACTACCGGTATTAAAACCGGTATTCCGGTATTAAGATAAAATAAAAAATACCGAATACCGGTATTGAACTTTTGGCCCGATATTGCAATCCCTAGTCTCACTGTAGATTGACGTAATCGGTGATCGAGGTATTTACCTTGTCGGTAAAGGAGATGTCTACTTTAGTACGTCACAAATTCGATGACGCTACCGCTTTCTACTGTCTCGTATAGATACTAAATTCAATGATACTACCGCCTCTTGCAAAAACTAACATCAAAAACATTTCGCGATACTTTGGTAACGTTGCTTCTTCTACTACCGTTTGAGTTGATTTGAATTTGAACCGTTTGAACCCCCTAGTTTAGACGCGCGAATTAATCAGATCACACAATATGGCGTTCATGGCGTTCAACTGATTTACAAAATACCCTAATACTATATGTGCTATATTTTGCAGGCGCACAACTTTTAAGCCGGTAGATTCGTAAACGTAAATTTTGCACTCTTTAATTTAGATCGTCAAAGCTATCATCATGTGGTGTCAAAATACAATGATTTTTGGTTTACCAAAGTAAAATCTCATCACTTTGGTTCTCAATGTATTGTTCAGTTAAAATTTTAAAGCCGGCACAGTGTATTCTGTAACAAAGTACGTAACTTCATCTTATTTTGATAACATGATTATTGTACTTCTTTTATAAGAGGGAAATGTATACTTAATCCTTAAAATTGAAACTAAACATGGCGCGTCAGAGTTCTAATGCTAATACAGCCTGTGAAAAAATGCACAATCTAATGGACAATAAAAATATCGATTTGGATAAGTGCAGGACGTTAATTAAATCATATATAGACCTTGTAGGTGTTAAAATGTTTTTAGCCTTGAAAATGTATTTCCTAATTGTATCAAGAGAGATTATGACTGCTCATTTGTTTATAGCACCTTTACAGTGCAGCTTTATTTTGGGCTGATAAAGTTGTGTCTCTAAGTAGTGAAGATCCAAAGGATGTGTGTATTTTGGCACATTGTATGTACCTCATGAAACAATATCATAGAGCAGCACATCTTATTAGAAGTCGAGGTCTAGAGAAGGTAAAAACCAACTAACGTTTTGTGAGACTACATTAATGTTGTAACGTAAGATACATATTTTATAATTCCAATTATACATTTTATTTTATAGTCATTCGTTACATTATCCTTACAGACAGATGTAATGTGTCATTATTTAACAGTTCGAAGTCTTCTAGAAGCAAAAGAATATAATGAAGCACTTCAAGTTATTAATGAGTCAGAAATTTGTAATAATATCTCGCAGTCAGGCATGAATTTTACAGATCGTCCGGATATGTTGGAAGATGCACCAAAAAATGTGATTAAACACAAATAACTTTTATCTAATTTACACTATTGTAACATTATTTTTTGTAAATAGTTCAGCAAGTTTTATGTGTTCTTACACATTTTTTAACAGGTACAAAGTTCTATATTATATGTGAAAGGGCGAGTATACGAAGCTATGGATAATAGAGCAGTTGCAACAGATTGTTATAAACAAGCATTGCACTGCGATGTATATTCTTACCAAGCATTTGAAGCTCTTGTTCAAAATCAAATGCTTTCTGCTTCTGAAGGTATAGAAATACATATATATTAGAAAAAGGAATATAATAATATTACAATATCCATTTGATTTGTTCAAATTTTTAAGATATATACATATGTAAATATTTATTTGTTAGAAAAATCACTTCTTGAATCATTGCCTTTTGGAGAACAGTGTACAGAGGCAGAAGCAGAACTTTTGCAATTAATGTACGAAAGTAAATTAAAGAAGTATCAAGAACCAAACAAAGAGCAATCTTTAACAACATGTAGTGTAATGGGAGTGCTTGTAACAGATAAATTATTGGGTAACTTGGACATGGAAGTTGCCAAAGCTGAAAGATTATACTATAATTGTGATTATCATCAATGTTTTTCACTTACGGAAAGGTACAATAATGATTAAAGATCTTCAATATCAATATGTTCGACTGGAATGTAATTACACTTTTTTCATTTTTAGAATATTGAAAAAAGATCCCTATCATAATTCATGTTTACCAGTACATATTGCTTGCTTGGTAGAATTAAAAAAAACCAATGGTAAGAATACAGCATTAACAATTTTACATTATACATTTCATTATTACATTAAAAAGTTATTAATAATATTCACTTGATAATACTTCAGCTTTATTTTATTTGGCACACAAATTGGTTGATCTGTATCCAGACATGGCCTTAGCATGGTTTGCAGTTGGATGTTACTATTATAGTATAGGTGATTATAACTTATCAATAAAATATTCTTTGCTACAAGTAAACTTTAAGTTACATAGTTTTTAACAACAAAATAACATTAAAGGTAAAAGTGATCCTGCTCGGAGATATTTAGCAAAAGCTACTGCATTAGATAGATTATTTGGTCCTGCTTGGTTAGCCTATGGGCATTCTTTCGCCGCGGAAAATGAGCATGACCAGGCAATGGCTGCTTATTTTAAAGCCTCTCAGTTAATGAAAGGTTGTCATTTGCCACTTTTATATATCGGACTTGAATGTGGCTTAACAAATAATCTTAAATTGGCTGATAAGTTTTTCCAGCAAGCACAGGGAATAGCACCAAACGATCCATTTGTTATACATGAAATGGGTGTTATGTCGTTTTACAATTTAGAGTAAGTTTAATTTAGTTTTCCTTTCTGTATTATCCCTTAAAAATTGACTTTAACATACTAAATCTAAAAGGAAGTTCAAAATTCACTTTGCAAACTAATTAGTATATTTCCATTCTCGCATGACTTTTGAAAATCTGCCTAATTGATCAAGAGTTGTCATTTCACCGAATACAGTTACAAAACTGCTGAACGACAGTTTAAGGAAGCCATGAAAAGAATTCAGGGTGGTCTAAAGGATGTTATTCTACCTAGCAAATGGGCAGCTCTTTTAAATAACTTGGGGCATACATGTAGGAAGATGAAAAAATACGAAGAGGCCTTAGATTATCATCAGCAGGTATAAGTACATCCAATGCAATGTTTTATAAATATGTTTTTCCGATGTAAAGTAGAATCCAAAATTTTTATACGGAAAATTTTTTTTATACAGGCATTAGTATTAAATCCTTTAAGTCCCTCAACATATTCCGCAGTGGGTTTTATCCATGCTTTGATGGGAAATACTCAGGAAGCTGTTGATGCTTTTCATCGAGCACTAGGTCTTAGAAGAGACGATACTTTTACAACAACAATGTTGACTTATGTCATGGAACAACTCATTGATGAATCTCCTCCATATCCTGGTAAATAATATTACATGTAATATTATCTACTAACCTTTTGCGGTCGATACTAACAGTATCGGCCTTCACAAGTCGTCGTGTAAGTCAATATCGCCTGTCTGGCGGCATAATGTCATTCATAATCGCCTCGTGCGTGGCATTGTGAATGAAATTGGCGACTGTTTTGCGGCATTGAGATGTGCGTTCTCAATTCATACATAAATACTGTATTTTAATATCCATATATTGACTTTAAATCCCGTATGAAAAAGTAACTGCGAAACGTTAAATTTGCTCCGATCTGCTGGTACTTCCATCAGTAAAATTTGCCGACCGCAAAGGGTTAAATATTGAATTTATATACGGCTGGGCAACAGAAAGATGGCTAGGAAAGGGCAGAACCTCTCGTTCTCAACCGTTTAATCGTGCCATTTCGTTTTTGAAATTTCCGAACCCAGTCCTCTCAAGTAAACACTCCACATAGTCATTTACTGTGGCTACTGGGTTTGAGGATTCCAAAAACGAAATAGTGGGAATACGCGATTGAAAACATCAGACTCGGTCGCACTCCAGCCGTGTTCCAGTTGCTGGATTGAATCATTGACATATCAAAAGAAGTCACTTGATAAATGGTTTGCTTCGATTTGCCGGATGAATAGAGATGTCTTTTGTTTACACGTATTTTCGATTCTAATGTGTGTCTGGTCGAAAAAGCGCTTAACGACAAAATAAGTCTTTTTCGTTTTTGTTTTAAATGACCGATATAATGGGAATAGACGATGCGAGGACAGTCACCCCTTGCCACGTACCTAAAGCCAAGTGACTTCGTTACGTTAGCGACTTATATAAATTTTTGTAACGTAATTATACTCAACTAAAGAATCATGTTGATATTTTACATTAAGTATAATTAATTTATAATTATTTTACTAGATGCACCGGGTGAAATTCCAACATATAAATTTCCTGAAGCTAGAATAGATGCAGAAATAACAGAACCCTTAGAAAGTACGAATAATGTAACTAGTTCCACAGATCAAGAAATCGATAAACTTAGGGTGAATTTATTTTCTGGATGGGGAGAAGATTCGAGCAAAGCCGAAGATAATAATTCTGAAAGAATTGAACGTTCGCGAGATGTTGTAGTCAATTATTCAACAAGCGATATCAGTTCTGAAGTCGAAATGTTAGATTCGTCGACAGCGCACATAGAGTACAAGTAAAAATGCAATCTTCTAATACAATAGATAGATTTGTTATACAATAAAAGAAGTATCGTTTCAGGAATAATATCCTTCCCTTTACCATCAAGGACATCTAATATTTACAATTACATAATTATGATACAATATTTTTCAAGGTATCTTTTTATTTACTTAAATTTTATTCGACACCATTAACATTAACCACACCATATCTGGTCAGATAACACTGTTAAACGTGGATTTTTTTCGCATTATCCAATGGGTGACTTGTGGAATTGCTCGTCCTGGAGACGAATCCGCCGGTAGGACTGTTCCGTCACCTTAGTTTTTGAAAAATATGAGTTTGTTTTAAAAAACATCCGATTTAGGTCAAGAATGAGGTATTACGCGAAAACCATAAACACTGAGGAGTTCAAATTTATCTTGAAAGATAGAGGAGAACATGCCGACTATTTTAGTATATATAGTTATGAAAAGTACTAGTTTCCAGTGTTTACAAAAGTGCCAATGCACGAGCTGACTACGTTACATTTTTATATTTTTATAAAAAGTTACATATCTAGCACAAATTTACTATATAGGATAGAATTCTGTAGACATTTCTGAATAGAAAACTGCCGAGAAGAACTTCGGAAAAAGTTTTCAATTCCGACAGACCCAGAAAATATCTATCGGGAACGTGTAATGTGTGTTTTACCGCCATGCAGCCACAGTTTGCCTGCAGCAGCGAATCAATGTCGTAGCTATGTATTGTCGACTCGGATGCGATAGTACCATGCAAAGGACACTTATATCACATTATAAATAATTAATTGTGTATTTATATTTTAATTAGAACTCTGATTTGGTCCACACTAAGCTGTTATCGATAAAGGAATAACAATATTATAGTTTTAACAGTATTTGAGTTTGCAACAAAATTCCAAAATGTTTGTAAGTAGGCAGCATTCGACACTTGTAGGCCAATTAAAATTAATTTACGTTTAATGTAAAAACATTTTTGGTATTTCAGTGACCATACTATGAATAAGATCGTAAAACAAAAATTAATAAAAAAAAAAAAAAAACGGTTATTTGTACTTGTTAGATGTAAGTGACCTGTGGATGGTACTATCGCATCGGTGTCGATAATGCATAGTTATATCACTGATTCGTCGTTGTAGACGAACTATGGCTACTTGGCGGCAAAATATCGATTATACGTTTACGAAAAACATTTTCTTGACCTGTCAGAATTGAAAACTGTTTCCGAAGCTTTTGTGGGCAGTCTACCTTTTAGGAATGTCTATAGTATTCCATACTACATAGCAAATTTGTGCTATATAAATAACTGTTCGTAAAAATACGAAAATATGTCGTAGGAACTTGGCGTATTGGCACTTTTTTAAACTTTGAATGTCATTCACAACTATTTAAAACAACCAATTTTAATAACTATCGAAACTAAAATATTCAGCATGTTTTCTTCTAGCTTTTATGATAAATTATAACTTCCTAGCATTTATAATTTTTGCGTAATACCTCGTTCTTTATATTGCAAAAAGTTAAACAAGTTCAAATTTGTTGGACAATGTAATTAGTTCAATGGAGTAAAAATATGTCACTGTTTGTATCATTAACTAATAACTATTTTCGGAATTGTTTCCTGTATTAAACTGAAAACTTCTTGCATTTTTTTCGGAAAGATATCGTTATTTTAGAACTGGTCAAATATGTGGCTATGGTAAGAATAGGTATACATAAAGTGCTGATACTGTTAGTGTTAAGCATGGCTGGTGCTAACAATATGCAATATCAAATATATTCTTCAAGTAACCTGTAATATTTATGTACAATATCTATATTCGAATATACACCACCTTCCATGAGGGCGCGTCGAGATCCACGCTGGCGTTTACAGAGACCAAACTTACTCGCGCACGGGGGTGAGGGAAAGACAGATCTTCCACTCAGTTCGCAGAGTGGAGCAATGTGGAGAGGAATGGGCGTTGCGTCTCCATCGTAATTGTATCGGAATTAAATTGAAACGAAGAGACATTTGATTTTACTTTCGTAAAACTAACAAGGTAATTATATTAACGGATGATTCGGAGATACCTATCAGACTATATGTCAGATTTTGCCAACCTTTGCTAATATTTCAATAATTTTTCATTCAACAATTCATTTAATTCGCATGTCTAACAGTTTCACATGTATTAAAAAAATTTGCCCATTTTCTTCGATTGATTTTTCTCAGTATTAATAATAGTTTTCGGTTAAACGCGTTACAAGACGTCAGCACATTAAATTCAGTAAAGAACGACGATCTGGTAGAGCAACGGAAGGACCTGGTGAACGGATATTACGAAACAATATGCCTACGTTAACGAAACCGGTAAGCTTTCATTAGTTTGCTATTTAACATTTTCTATTGCGTATTCTTGTTACTTCAGTGCATATATTTTAATGTTTTTTAACGTCAAATACTGACATCCTTTTGATCGAACGACACTCGTCCGTAACTTTTTTCCTTCTCGTACGGTCGATGGGTAACCTACTTTGGAATATCATTAGCGCCGTGGTGCTGTACCTTGAAAACATGGGCTTGCCATGTAAATCATATTAGTACATAGAAAGACAATTCCGCCATAAAATCTAGAATATGAACTCGAAGACGAAGGAATGTCCTTGCGTTCTTACTTGTAAACAAACACGCGAATCGTACGGTTGAGCCGCAACGCGTCCCCACGTGCAAAACACGTTGCGTCTCGTACGCCGGTAAGCGCTCTTGCCCTTATCGAATATATTCACTGCGCCCTCTGAAATTGCTTTCAAATTTTAACCTCAATTTTCAAAGCTAAATAAAAAGTCAAAAATGACCAAGAAACTTTAGTTATCATTGATTGTGATCAGTCAGTTATCTCGACAAACTACGATTTATTTGGATGTAGTACAGAAATTGGTACTGTTCTCTGAATCACTGCTATATGATGAAAACGGTAGAGAAATTATGATATTTTTGTATTTAAATATGTGCATTACGTAACACCAATAAAACATTTTTAAACTAAAATACACAAAGTTGTGTCTCGGCCCAAAAAAAGGTTACAAATTGTAATACACAGTAGTTCACGTAAAAATTCTTCTCCTAAAATACAAACACTCCTAAACGTTTCATTTATCTATTGTATTCATAACTCTCGATGTATTTTGATTGAAAAATTTCGACTTTTGTTACATACTGTGATTTATAATAATAATAATAATAATAACACATTCCTACTAACAATACATTCCAATCGTAAATATTTCGTCATTGATATCAGTGACATCTATCCCCATTGCAAAATATTATTTCAATAGTATATTGTAACAATCTTAAATATTTGTTACTTTATAAAATTTACAAATTTAGCAATTTTATTCGTTTTTATGATGGGTGAATTTATCATATACTGCTTATCGTTAGCTTTCTTACGAGCAATCGATATTACTGCAAGTTATACGCGATTCGATGAGTCAAAGGGGATGGCTTACTAGAAGGTGTTCTAGAAGAAGATATACTTTTGTTGCATATAGACAATTTGAAATACGATAATATGCGCACGACAATCTGTGTTCTTTATGAAGGACATTTAGGACGTTCTACGTTGTATCGCGGTGTCTTTGAATTTGGAAGTATGGAATTGCAAGAAGTGAATTTCGGTTCAGCCACTAGAATGTTATGATATTTGTCCTTCAGCTTCATGCAATTTTTTCTCTGAATTCCAAGAAGTGAATTTCGGTTCAGTCTCCAGAATGTTATGATACTTGCCCCTCAGCCTTATAGAACTTTTTCTCCGAATTCCATGCCCGCGAACTGGGAGTGGTGTCCTTCAATCCTTGTTTACATTATTCCCTTTTGCTGAAAAGTTATAGTCGCAGCACAGTTTGCCAATATCAGTTGCGATGGTGATATCGAAGAGCTCTTTGGTAGGTGACACGCATCAGATATCTTTTACCCGAAACTAACTGATAAATGTTTCTATTCTATCGATGCAGAATTATATAATTCTCGTCGAGACCGATACAGAAGTTGCATTTTTGTTGAAGTGTTATTTGTATAGTTCATATTATCGTTAAGAATTAGAGAAGTTATCAATAATTCTATAAATGAAGGTACACTTTATCCATTTCAATGATTTAACCCCCGATTCACTTTTGTTGTGAGATATCCGCGTAAAACTACTGGGCCTTTCAATAAGAGCGATAGAACTTTGAATTGAAATATGTAACATGAAAAATACGAAGGATAGTCTAGTACTTGCTACTTTATTTTAATGTATATTCGGCAGCATTATACATGAAATGCAATATCATTTAATTGATCGCTATGATTGCATTTAATGGAGTGAATACGAAAAATCCAATTTTCGATGACTTTGGCACGTAAATCAAGTCGTATCTTACTAGTAATACGAATTATACTTAAGACCAACAACAGATCAATAAGTTTTTGGTTTATTAGAATATACAAGAAACAGTAATGCTCACCAGTAACAGTTCCAGTCGCAACTTCGTCATTTCTATCGAAGTAAAAAGAAATAAAGGCCAAAAGCTCCTTTAGTGGAAAAACCACACCAAACAGTAACTGTTTTTGGATACAATGATCATTCAGCTACTCATTGAGAGTTGTCATTTCCCCAAATTTGTCAATTTTGTTTATAAACAAAGCGATCCATCAAAAGTGAAATAAACAAAGTGAAGTGACCGAAGTGCACGAAACGTTTTTCGAATTGAGCAACTTTGATAATAAATTTTAATAATTTCAACGCGTTCAGCAACAAAGTCTCTATTCATGATAACTTACCGAGCATTTCAGAGTACAACTATTTTGGGCATTAACAATGAAATAACAAATATGGCAGATGTGACAATTGAAAGATCTATCGCTCTTATTGAAAAATCCTTTATTAACATCTTTTCCTTCGTCTGGAATAATTGCTACTTCGGTTCATTAACGTCTATGAATGTATTACATGCTCGTGTGTAGATCTATATATTTAATTACGAAATTTTATAATGTAATACATTGTCAATACGTTATTTCAAACAGCTAATTTAGTGCTGAGGATTCGGAAATATATATAGAAAATGATTTTCTACATGATATTTTTAGTAGTTTTATGTAATATAATTAACACTTTTCAACTCGTTAAAAGCGAAGTTTTCGACTACAAATTAACCGTTTATTTTGAAAGTGGCATAAGTCAGTTTCTTTTTAAATTAAGATATTTAGGGTTTGCATTTTAATGTGTTTAAAAATGTTAATATTAATTTTCGAGAACATTTACTCACGGTTGGTATCTAGGATACTTATATTTTTCGCATTGTAAATAATTTAGTACAGTCACTGAAAGGTTACAATTTTTCTTTACGATAAGATTGACGTATGCCATTTTCCAAATAAACAACTCAAATATCTGTCGCAAAATAAACAAAACGAATTATTTTTTGTCCGTTACAGAGGTGTTTTCAAATGTTGAGTTAATTCACTTAAAACATCGTTGATTCAAATTAATATTTATATGTAAGTAGATATACAATAATAATTTACAATCCAGATGTTTCAATTTGTTGGTGATATAAAGTCAGATATGAGGGGCATATCGATAGGTGATATCGGTAACGAAACGTTAATTATTGTTCATGTTCGTCACACATGCGTTACTTAACGTTCATGTGGAATATGTATTAGAAGTACCGGAAAAGACTGTCATTTTTTTAAATAAAAGATGTGAATACTTATAAGAAATTAATTTCAAACTATTAATCTAAAGTATAATTTTCACGGTTTAATATAATCGACCACCATTGGCCTGACAAAGTTTTAATACCCCGCTCATAAAATTCACTTATTGTTAGTTATGATTCAAAATACCTAATGAGTTCTTTTTCACAACATCATTATATGTTATTTACCTCTTGCTGTACAATTTCATTTGCAATTGCCTCCGCAATAATTCAGAATTCAGTTGGCAAAATAAAAATTGATCGGTAATTCTTGAAATATAGTGGAATTCAGTGTAATAATAATATTATAGAAAAAATTGGTCGTACCGCATCTCACTAATATTTTCAATTTGGTAGGTTTTGCAAAACTTGTAAAATTTCCAGCCAATTTACCTGATCAGGAATGACAGTTTATTGTACGGTAAAGTGTTAAAAGCCGATAGCATTCAAATCCTTTCCCTGTCCATCTTATAGTGAATTAAGATCTTAAGTCAACAGGCCTCAATGAAATAACTATTGCAGTGAAAGTTATAAAACATCGCATTTCAATGTTCAAATACGTTGTAATGTATCAATTATACTTGGCAGATGTCAGTGAAATTATCATTGAAACTTGCAACGATTCTTCTACCATATTTTGATATACTACAAGGAACGAAAAAATTGATTAATTTTATAATTTTCCAAGAACAGATAGAACACGTGGAAAATCAATAGACCTGCACTGTTATTATTTTGTATAATTGCCATTTCCACTGTAGATGTAGTGTTAATGAAATTATTAAATCGGTCAAAGTGGTACGATGAAAATGAAAATTGACATTTTCCACTACAGCTGGATTTCCCATACGATGTCGAAGGACTAAAACTAAAGGATGTCTCTGAGCAGAATGAAACGTCTCACGCGTTGCAGCTTCAGGCGCAGCGTGAGCAGGACCACACGCAGGTGCATCAACGCGAAGTCCAGTTGCCGCAGCGTGAATTGCAATTGCCACAACGCGAGAGCGTGCAGCAGTTTCAGCAAAGAGACTGGGACCAGTTCCAGTTCCCACAGAGTGAAAGGGATCAGTTGCAGCACGACAAGGCCCAACAACAGCAACACCAACGTGATCGAAACTGCAAGCAATCGCATCAGTTTCAATCGATTAATAACTTACTACTAGACCTACCACTGCCGAATGTCCAAGGATATTCGCAGGATGCTCCTTGCACTCCGTCGAACAACAATAATAGGGCCAACGGTAAGATGTTACATCATAAATGCTCTTTTAACGGAAGATTGTATTCATTATTATTACTTTATAAACAATTATGTAAACGTATAATGTAGTAATAATAGTTGGAAGACGATTATGATTTCAAACTGCTCCGATTTATAAGAATGATTTTATGGAATTAGATAAACGTTCGTTAACCATTTTTATTTTGTTACACAATAGTATATTTTAATTTTCCATTAATAATGGATGATTCGGTCGAAATATCAGTTCCTTAACAACACCCGATGAATAACGAAAAATGTTGATACTTTGTTGCCGTTTCTAAATTCGCGAGCGCGTCCGTTCGTCATTTGTTAACTGATAGTCCTCGCTTTCGTGTCGTAGATTCGGTGCTTTTAAAACATTTTTTAATGTTTTATTTTGTACTACATGGCAGGAGACATGTCGATTTCTGACCTGTTTGGTTTGGGCTTACCTCGAGGACCACTAATAAACAAACAGTCAACAATCGGTTTTCCTGGCTATCGCAATTATCAGCATCATGGCCAGAATCGTAACCAGGGGACTTCTCAGCATTATCAGGTGAGTTAATTTTTTCTTTTCTATCAAGATATGTAAAATTATTAGAGGATATTTCCAGAAATCCAAGAGCTATTAAACTTTATTTCTGCGCTCATCGTTTGCGTTTCGCTTAAGAAACTTCATTCTCTCAAACTTTATTAGTGCTTTTATAGTAAAAATGTATACAAGTGACTCCATTTGTACCTGTTTCTGTATTTCTTTAAAACGATTTATTATTATGACAGACGAAAGACATTTGTAGCGTTTACTAATAAACGTACGCGTGTGTGTGTGTTTCTTCTTTGTACTGAAATTAGCACGTGGAGGAGGTCTATCAAGAAGAATAACGAATTATTCATTTCGTATACATACATATGTATGTATACCGAATGTTCTCTTTAATCGAAGTCTTTTTTTTAGTTCTAATTTTTCCTCTATACTTATTTCTAGATTATTCTTATTAGTTTTTAGGTGCTTTCTAATGTTTGAATGTTAGACAAACCTATCAGTTTAAAACAGGTTTCTATTTTTATGTATGTGTCAGCTATATTCATTGCAATAAAGGTTAATTATTATTATTATTATTATTATTATAGAGTGTCTCATGAACTCTATTTATATAAATATCTAGGTTATTTCAAACAACACTAGAAAATAACATGTACGGTAGCTTTAGGATTTAAGAAACAACATAATATGGTACGAATGTTATTCTTGCAAGTGTAGTCGTGGAGAAGATATAGCACTCGTATGTGCTTGTTTAAATGGAAATATTTTATGCTCAGTTTCGATAGATTGGCAGATTCTAAGTACGAAGGTATTCAGGTAAATTTGTCCTAAACTTTGTCGTTGTTGAGATATTTGACTATTTTCGTGACGCTTGTTCGTTTATTTGTAATTTATGCAATGAGCGTATCCTCAAATACATTCCATAATGAAAGTGATAGAATAAAAAAGCTTAGCAACGGTAAGCTTTAGGGCGATTTTGCCTTAAAACATATATACTCATTGTCAGAATACACCGATCTACAGAGACCGAGATAAAAAAATTGGAGGTTCCTTTTTTTAAAAAAAGGGGTCATTGCTATATCTTTTGTATACCTTCACTTGCATGAATAACATTTACACCATATTATCTAGTTTTTTAAACCCCACAATTACTGTAACTAATATTTCCGCGTATTGTTTCAAATAAACAAGATAATTAAGTCGACGGAGTTTATGAGACACTGTGTATAGAATTTTCAAGATTACCGCTTTGCGATATGCTGCGGCAATGAAATAATGGCGAACATTTATGCTGCAAGCCATTGTAGTTGTCATTAACTAATTTATAGTGTCATGATATAATTATAGTCGTCAACCATATTCAAGTTAATTGGAAAATGTTAAAAAAATCTCTGGCATAATATTTTATATCAAATGATAAATATTCCGCGTCGAATGACAAGAAAATTTTCAGACACGAAATAGGCAATATTATGAAATGTCTGCCTGCTGCCAATCCAATAACGGGAACAATGATTATTCTCATTGGAATGACTCCAACTACCCGATGGACTTCCTTCCACTATATTCCACGAGACTACTCTTTTTTACTGTACAGCCCCTTATGACGGTTAGACTATCGATTTTCACTATATTGTTACGATTGATTGTAACTTTATAATAATGCAGACAACGATAAAGGGTAGTATGTTATTGACATGACTGCAGATTTTTCCTTTTGGTATTAAGGTATGTCAATGTAGGATTGGAGAAGTCTGCTTATTTTCTTGTATATTGAATAGCATTTTTGTGCGTGACAGTTGAATACTCCATTCGGAGGTTGCATTTTAGTAGCAGGTTATTTTGAAGGTGGCATAATTCTGGATTAGGTTACTTATCGTAGTGACAATTGACGCATTTTTAATAACCATACGAAATGATTTATCAGAAAAATATAAGTTTCCAAGATTTCAAGTACAAGTAAATCTTATCGAAAATTGGCATTAATAGTTTTAAATACGTTAAAACGCAAACTCTAAACATCTTGATTAGAAAGGTACATGTTTTTGTCTAGGTCCATGTACATAATAAGCTGCAGACATCTTGTAATTACGAAATTTTCTGATAGAATGCTTAGGCAATGCGTTATTTTGAACATTAGTACGTTCAGCACTGTGCATTCGGAAAATGCAGAAAATTATTTGCCATGTAATTCCTTTAGTCCTTATATGTAATATAAAGTGAAGTGGGACAAGTGCAGACTGGCTTTTGTAAAGATGGATTGTAAAATATATTTTCAGTCTGGTGTGTAATAGTTTAACGCTATCGGTATCAAACGTTTTACACAGTTATTTGTGGTGAATTAGTATTACGTGGGATTCTAATTTTCTCTTGAAAATCTTCATCTAAATAGGGAATTATACAAAATGTCAATTACTCTGCATTTTCTCTCCAAAAAGGGGCAAGATCGTAATTTGCAGAGGGATATTCCGAAGTGTAATTAACCGATTTTTATGGAATTTTAGTATGATACAGTTTTCGTGAATATATTTAACACGTATTTTTTTCTCAGTAATGGTCCACGTTAAAGGGGAAAAACCGCCTAGGAAAATTGGGGTTTCGAAACTTATTTATCGAATATTTCGCTATATAATTTTAACACTTTACCGATCGGTATTTTTTAACATCCTACCCACTTCTGATCGGACACTTGCACGCAAATATTTCCCTGATACTGATATCTCTTCGAAAATTGCAAAGTTTCTTCACTGAGTCCTTGGCACAGTTAACCGCAATGAAAAATAATAATATATTAATTGCTGTAGCGCCCAATTAATGAGTTAAAAGTCCAAAAGTGTTGGGCCCGAAAAGCCGCTTAATCGGCTACCGGTCGGTAAAGTGTTAATTACAATAATTTTGTACGGAATGAAAATGACTGCCTTATGATCGTCAAGCCGGTGGTGTAAACGGTATATTCAAAAATCCATTTCTTTAAATAATTTGTTAAAAAATATAATGTTTTTTATCATATTTTCAGTTAAACTTCAATTTAATATTATTTTTTTTAAATATTTGTTTGTAAAAACTATATAGTCAAACACAAAATACAGATAAATTAGTAATTTGATATTTGTTATACAAGAACAATTATTATGTATCCAAAAAATTCAACATGCAATAACATTTTTTGTCATACAAATACCGAATTTTTAATTCATCCATATCTTCTACGTTTTGTACGTTTTTAATAAAATACTGCGAATTTCGAGTTCAGAAGAGGACTAATAATAAGAAAAAAACAATTAACGCGCGAATAACATTTTCCTGTACTCCAGGTGTTTTGTTTCGTTGGGAACAATGTCTTATACGAGCTCTTTAACTTTTTGTTTTGATGTTTTTCTTTTTTTGCCACATATAAAATAAGTCCATCAAATGCATATTATCAGTAAAAATCGAAGAAAAAGAGAGCCCATAAAAACAGGTTTGAGTGTAAGTCATTATTTACATTATTCCGTATTTTTAAAAAAAGTACTCAAACCTAACCAGTTCAATAACTCATCAGGATTATCTCATTACAACTTAAAGGCTTCGCCGCGTAAGACATTGTTTCCCAATTATATGTGTTTTTTTTCTTTTTTTTTTGTTTGTTCTCTTGTAAATTCGAAATTCGCGGCATTTTATTTTTAAAAAAGCACAAATTTAGTTTGTCTACAATAACTATAAAATGTATTGTTATGAATTGAATTATGTTTCAATGCATCTTAAAACATAACTTAACGTGATGAGTAAGTATATTCGACATTTTTCTGGGGACCAGCGAAACTCGCGGACCACCACTTCTAAAAAATATTTATAAATCTGAAGATTGTAGTACCGTGATAAGTCCAAAAAGATAGTTTATACATTTCTAGTTTTTTCTTCCACATCGTCAGTCACGTCGTCCAAAACTACAGTTTTAATACTAAACCTACCGACGTTATATCTACTAAAATCTAAATATACTCAATAACGACCTTACACAAAGAGAAGTGGCGAGATAAAGAAGATAATTAATTAACTCATTTTTCTTTTGTAAGATAGAAGTGGAATATTTACTTCATGGCTACTCTATGAATTTAGATAATTTTTAGAAAATATTTTGGAATCGGTCTTTTGACCGCCTTGGTAGGTTTAGTGTTAAGTACGCGTTGGTCTCGACGTTTCTCTAATTTCTTAAAAAATTCCGTTCGCTATAC
The DNA here is from genome assembly GCA_910591515.1 of Cerceris rybyensis. Taxonomy (NCBI): domain Eukaryota; kingdom Metazoa; phylum Arthropoda; class Insecta; order Hymenoptera; family Crabronidae; genus Cerceris; species Cerceris rybyensis. The sequence continues at coordinate 2,346,582 of OU342789.1, forward strand.
TACTATGTCGCCCAAGACCTACACTTTGTATAGGATCATTCAAAATCAATGAGACTTGCGTATATGTGTGTCTGTGGGAAAGTAAAAATCTCAGACTTCATCCACGACACAGCTTTATAAAATATGTACACCCTTGGACAAAAAGATAGCATATATGTGCTATCATTAAGTTCTCATGGATACAGGTAGAATTCCCAAATTTGACGAATGGTATATAACTAGTACCTTGTTGTAATATAATGCAATACATAACTCCAAAACCATAACTTTACTATCTCCCTTGTATTTATCAACAATGATTTCGAAGTACGGTGGGCGGAATGATAGCACACTTTCGAAATTGCCATGCTTATTTTTGTTTATTTATTATATATGTATATAAAAATAGACAATATTTTATTATTTAATAGTGAGTCGATCCGCCTTTATTTTTAACAACCTCTAACATTCGTTTTGCGAGGGACCGATACAGCTTTCGAATGTATTCGTGTGAAATATCATTCCACTCTTTTTTAAGACACTTCTTTGATTCAAAAATGTTTTCAAATTGCCTAGATTCTTTGTACACAGCTTCAGCAAGTTTACCCCATTAGTTCTCAATAATATTTAAGTCGGGGGAGCACGTTGGCCAGTCCAAAACTGAAATATTATCTGATACAAAATACTCTTTTACGACATCAGCGGTGTGAATTACAGTATTGTTTTGTTGAAAGATGAAGTTATCTGTCTCAATATGTGCTGCATACTTGGTAATTTGCTGCTGTATCAAATCACGATGTACGGTAGCATTCATTCTGCCGTTAATAAATAGTAAATCGGTCTTACCAATGTATCCGATACTTGCCCAGACCGTAACACCACCTCCACCCGCATGACGTCGTATCTGTGTAATTTTTTTCTTTTCTTATACCGTGATAGTAATAATTGAAGCCATCTGGATCATCTAAGTTAAATCTTTTCTCATCGGAAAATAAGATTCGTCTCTATTCCCTTATTCCATCGTATATGAACTTTTGCGAAGTTTAACCCTTTCGGCCCGAGCGGTGACTATAGTCACCCAACGCCCGACGCTCGCTCTGTCCGAGCGGTGACTATAGTCACCCAACGCCCGACGCTCGCTCTGTCCGAGCGGTGACTATAGTCACCCGGCGGCTCGCTCAGATGTTCCGAATATTTTCACGGTATGTGGTTTAATATTATATTTTCTAATTGCATTATGTGATAATTTTTTAAACATTTTTTTTCTACGAGCGACTGCACTCGCTCTGCGTAAGATACCGCGGTATTGTGCATCTGACGGGCGCTTGTAGTTATTCCGCAAGTACGGACATTTGACGCGGCTGCTCGGTCAGCGGGAGCAGCGCGACGCAGAATGCGTCCGTACCGAAAGGGTTAATCGATGCTCCTTATGCCTCTTTGTTAGTGCAGGTTTTCGTTTAAACTCGTTTTCATACGTTTTATGTTTGTGGCTGCGTGTAATATAGGGGAGAGTCGGATATATTGTACCATTATTCAGTATCAGAAAAATATCTCGTTTTGGTATTAATTAAAACAAACTATTTATCCAATGCCACATAGTGTAGAGCCTCGTTTAACTTATACCGTAAAATCAATACCATACGCTTAACCGATTTGTTAAAATATTCGTTTTTCTGGAGGCTTTCCTTTGGAACAATTTACCCGACCAGTCGGTTTAGTTGCACCACAGGTTCGGTAAATTGTACCACTACGAGTTAAGGGACTTCCAAACATGATAAATGATTAATTATTAAATAAAATGGTTTTAATAATACACAATATTCTTCATGACAATATTTTAATTATTATTGACAAAATGCTAACAAAAATTAAATCAATATTTCTTCAATAAGTAACATTCATAATTGTGAAGAAAAAATTAAACAAAAGTATCAAAAACGAAACAAATTTAAACATTTAACAAACTTAAATACCTACTTATAAAATTAAATGATTTCTTTTATGAAAATGAAATAAACCATTTTTACTTAAAATTATTATTTGGTCAATCACTAATTATTTATTATAATTGTTCTGTACTGAGATCAAATTCTTTATTTTGTTTTACCCCGTTTTAGTTCAAACAATTGTCGCAAACATTTGGATTGGATGTACAGGTTTCGTCTTGTTGTGTAAATTGTACCAGTACAATTAAGACAACTACTGGTGGTACGATTTATCGAACTAAGAGATTTAAAAAATATATATTTGTCACAAAATAATCTCAAAACCTAATACGTTCGTTACTTTATAGTTTGAAAGGTGGTTATAGACCTGTTCAATAAAAAAATATAGCAAAATTCTAACTTACCATTTTACTGAGTAATGTCCTTAGGTACGCGCGTCAAAATTTACATCAAACACTAACAAAAACGTTTTTTTTCTCTCAAACTGAATGCAGTTGCCGGATGCCGTTACAAAACAAAAAGCAGTTGCGGGTGCTGTCAGTGCTTAGTTTCATGTTGCCAGGAAAGAAAAATAGTGGCATTTAGTAGGAAATTTTAAAGTGGTACAATTTATCAAGCAGTACAATATACCAGACTCTCCCCATATGACGGGCAGTTCTTAAATTTGTTTCTACACCAGTTTTCTAAGCTATTTCGCGTGATGTGAGATACGGATTTGATTCGGCACGAAAAATTGCACGCTTTTCGCGTGCACTAACCGCAGGACGTTTCCTGCAACTTTTTTTTGTCCCGCAATTTTTAATACCTTTTAATAAGTTATAGATAACTTTTCGACTCCTGTTAACCGATTTCGCAATTTTCGAAACTGAAAACTTTTGTTTCCTTAATTCTGAAATCGTTTTAATTTCTCTTTCATTTAACTTTTTTCCGCGTCCTATTTTTATAATTGATATTTATAACGATCCAGATAATATTTTTGTACACTACACTACGTTCAGTCAACTCGAAGTACTGACAAAGACTAAGAAATTTAAACGGCAGGTTGAGTGTCCTATCATTCCGCCGACCATACTTCGAAATCATTATTGATAAATACAAGAGGGGTAGTAAAGTTACGGTTTTGGAGTTATGTATTATATTACAACGAGGTACTATTTATATACCATTCGTCAAATTTGGGGAATTCTACCTGTATTCGTGAAAACTTATGGATAGCACATATGTGCTATCTTTTTGCCCAAGGGTGTAGATGGAAGTCTTTGCAGTTATTTAATGTTTCATAACTGAAGTCAGCGATCATTTTTTTTAACTCTTTGCGGACGGAGACATTTTTGAACATTGAAAGAAAAACATTTCTTGGGAGATCAATAGCTACCTTTTTATTAGAAAATCAGAATGTTAATGTACAGAAATAGTAAATTATTATTAGCGTCATCATATTTCAACGGATGTATTTCAGTTTTGTAACTTTAACCGCGTATACATGTGCGGATAAACTATAATCAGATTTTTGCTTAGCATAGATATATGCGTCCTTAGTCCTTAAGGGGTTAAAACAGTTACAAAAGTATATTGTATCTAAAGTAAAGAAAAATATGCAAGTCTCAATTTATTGCACAAATATTACTATTGGAGGTAATATGCGACTTCGGAATTGAGGCACAGACAGCCGTAGGAAGGCTGTCCTTTATCGACTGGACCAGTGGTCCTCAAACACTTTACAGTTTTTTGGCCGTTCGCACTCCGTTGTCGCCGCAGCGCGCTGCAGCGGCGACATTGTAGTAGAAGCTGATAACTGCGTTGTTATGTAAATTCGATATATTTTTACATTTTTTTATATTGTAAAATTCAATTTTGGTATGCATATGCTTCTTTTTTAATGACAAGACAGGATTTTCAATTTCCAACAGATGTGCACCCACATTGTGGAAACCGTCTTGGAGTAGCTTGTAGCTCATAGTAAAAATTACTCGGAATGCATGTGGTTAGAGGATCGCAAAGAAGTTACTTACAGTTAATTTAAATTTTCAGTTGGTACAGGCAAATCAAATGGACTCACCTCATTGAATGTACATTTGATTACTAAGATTTGACATTTTCTGAATAAAGAAATGTTTATCAAATTATGTTTTGGCCTGTATGTTAACACATTAACGCTAATAAATCTGTAAGACATACGCCTGGCCCCGTACGTTTTCAGGCAATCGTGCAAACTACTAAAATTATTATAACTTTTTTTATTTGTAAAGCGATTTTGTGAAACTTTGGGAAATTGTAAAATAATATGCATTTTTGGTATCATTCAAAAAAAATTGCTTTTTTTAAATAATTACACAGGTCCACAAAAAAAAAGTGGTCTGTGCTGGGTGTTGGACAAAGATTTTCCGACGTATTTTTTACCGCTGAACATAAATCTGAAGTCAAAATTGGGGGTCAAACTCCAAAAAACGGAGAAAAATAAAAAGAAAACTATAAAATCCACGATCTAATAATTTTTTCTGCATGTGTTGAAAGAAAAGAAAAAGTATAGTATTTACTCCAGGGCGATTTATAATGTAAAGATATTACAGATTTATTATATGTATATATATATATATATATATATATATATAATGGTGTATAAAGGTAATATAAGTAGGGTATAGTACGTGCGTACAGTTCGGTTGCTCGCTCGCGACTCTCCGCACCTAATGGGTCCTACCGCTAGGCCCTGTACGCGAATCTTATTTCACCGCGCGAAATTTGATTGTTACACATGATAATACCAATCTTATAATTTTTGTTGTTTCCTGGCCCTTTTCGCCTCAAATGACCTGTGCAACGGATTTCTGCTACGCTATTTCCCTCTCTGTCGAGTTTCTCTTTGTAGCATCCAGCAGTAATCTGCAAACATATTAACTCCCCACTGTCCCTGAAATCGCCGTTCAAATTCTTTGAGATCTTGATGAAATCTCTCTCCTTGCTCTTCACTAAAGTCTCCGTTGTTCTCTGGAAAGTGGTTGAGATGCGAATCAAGGAAGTGAAGTTTCAAATTCATTAGGCAACCTGAACGCTGAAAGTTTGCGATCATATTGGCCACAATATTTTTGTAATCAGCATCCGTGGTGTTACCTAAAAATTTGGTACATACTTCCTTGAAACTTACAATTAGCCATGATGCCTTTTCTTGGTCATTCATAACTGAAACAAATGCTTCATCTTTGAATAACGTCCGAATCATTCTACACATCCCGTTAAAGGGCAGTTGTCATCGTAGTCCAAACACTCCGTGGTAGCAGGTTTTTGCCGGTAAATGTCCCGATTCAATGTCCCGACGTTTTATTTTCTATCAAAGACAAAATTCATTCTATAAATGACTTAAATAAGACACAATAAGCGGCATAAAAACATATTTGCGAATCACTGATGGATACTACAGAGAGAAACAAGAAGAAACTGCAAATTGATAATAAGATACTGAAAATACTATTAGATCGTGGATTTTATCGTTTTTTTTTATTTTTCTCCGTTTTTTGGAGTTTGACCCCCAATTTTGACTTCAGATTCGTGTTCAGCGGTAAAAAATACGTCGGAAAATCTTTGTCCAACACCCAGCACAGACCACTTTTTTTTTGTGGACCTGTGTTATCATAATTTTTTTAATTAAAAATAAAGTTTTATGAAATTTTTAGAAATTGCAAAATGGTATGTATTTTAGATGTTATTAAAAGATTTTTTTTTTTTTTTTTTAAATGTCTTCCGATAAAGTATCATTTTCCATATCACTACAATTTACTTCAAAATCACTCTGACAGTCAGATAAAACGTCAGAGAAAACGTCATGGTTGAAATTTTTTTTTTTAGAACAAAAGAGAAAACTTGAGCTTGATTAAACTTGATTAGTTTTTTGAGAATTGAGTTTGATAAACTGATTAAAATTACGGCAACGTTTGGGTGAGATAACACGAGTTAACTCGTGATCGGTTCAACAATGTGTTAATTGTAGTAAATTTTCAAGGTACTCCAAGTAATTTAAAAAATTGTAAAGAGACCGTTATGCATGAAATCCTAAAGAGGTTTGAGAACCATTGAACTAGACGTTTTAACCAATTCACTGCAGACTACGAGATATTTTATAGTTGCGCTACAAGTTTGAATTAACAAGTTAACAGTAATGATCGAATGTGAACAGCAATTTTGAAGCCAAAGTGTTCTTCATATTATTACGATTGGCGACACTACGCTTTTTATTGATTAACTTAATAATTCTAAAAAGTTGATGCTCTCCTTTCGTATTTTGATATGGGATCTAAAACTTTTTTCATTTCCCTGGCACAGAACGGGTTAACTGTTTTATTGCCAAGCAGCTCGATCGCGCTTCTTCTGCTCAACATTAAAAAGTGACATTCTGATTGAGCTATAGAATAGATGACACTTCTTGCACGAACAATAGAAGTAGGTCAGTAATATATTCTGGTTACAACAGTAGAAGTATAGCACAGATGATATATTTAACCTATTAACTGTGTTCGACGTGTATATACGTCAATCCACAGTTCTATTGCAGTAGACTTTTTAATACTGAACTTCCTTATCGAAAATGCAATTCCTCCACGATTTGCTTTCGTCTTTTTGTAAAAGTTATATCAGAAGCATTTGCCCTGTGTTCGACGTATATACACGTCATTACTCGATTTTAACCCTTTAACTGCTAAGGGCATATGTATACGGTTTTATAAGTCTATCAATATATACGAAAGGGGTAAATATACACTCTCACATATCTGTCAGTATATACGAAAGGCGTGAATTTACATTTTCTGCATTTTTTTTTTTTTACTATAACACTTTACTGTTTCAACAATTGAGTCAACATGGAATTTATCACTCTACGTAACATAGCAACCAAGTATCGGCAACTGTTCCATTATCCTTATTTGCAATTATTATTTTTTTAAACCCTAAGAATGGTACTAACAATAAGTCTCCGAGTACTCTTTTTGGTCACTAGTCAGTGGACGACCAGTCGCAGTGACTTACATGCAAATAACGCGCCGTCCGTATTGATGGATTTTTCCGAGAGCGCGCTGCAATCAAAGGGTTAATTCCGTATTCCGCGAGGAACTCTTAAAACTAAATTCCGCAGTTAACTGGTTAACTAACAAACCAAACAACGATATTTACTACGCATAAGTAGAAAAGCATCAAAATCTCACTTTGATACATTTATCGATGCCAAATGGAGGAAGGGTTATATCGCAGCTTGGCACTTTTCAACCAGGATTTTGCAAAGAGTTCTGGCATTGAAGCGGTTAATCGAGGTTCTACCAGGCTCTTCATCACGTTTTTAACATTATTGCCCCTGTTACTACTATTTGTGAGTTTCACGCGTACATAAAGGATCGTCATAGGGCATCTCGATGCGCGTATTGCATCGAATAAAATAAATTACGCGTAGTGCGTCCCGGATTCCGGCACAGCCAAGAATTTGCAAGCCTGAGCCAAACGACTCTATCATAAGGCACCCTTCTTGCCACTCTTTGGCGTGGGATTCCCCGTCAACTTGTTAGAGACATCTTCCGTATTCTTCTGTTATTTTTTAATACAATTTTGTGTACATGACATCGAAATGCCAACGAACGTCACGAATTTAATACAAAGAAATAAGTATACTCTCTTTTACCTGATTAAATAAAAAAATCAAGTGAGTCTATGCAATATTCCTAGTTGATAGAACGAGATTTTTAGAAAATAATTTTGTTTAATAATTTTATTTAATTATTTTAGTAATTTTTACTGAAGGATAACTTTTTGTATTAATCCTTTGCACTCGGAATTATTAGGGGTACCGAAAAGTGATCAAAATTGGAGAAGTGAAAACGTAATTGGAAATGTTTTTCAACAAAAAATCGATGGGCATTTTTTAAAAACGGAATCGTGAAAACTACCTTTACACTGACAAAAAGTGTAAGAAAATTATGTTAATTATTTTGTTGCTTAGTTTTTAAGATTTCTTTAATAAATAGATGTTTTTTGCCAGCAAAAAAGAATTTTGATTACTTTTCGGTACTCCTAATATATTTCAATTTTGTTACCAGTAGCGCTCAACTCTTTTAACCCTTTGCACTACGATTTGTTTCGTGACTGTGTTTGCTGTAATTCATAATTTAATTGTTAAAATAAAAATTGATCAGCGATTCTTGATATGCCGTATAATTTAACATGATATTAATGTGAGACAAATAATATTATCACGCCGCTTCTCATTAGTATTTCCAATTTAATAGATTTTCGAAAACTTGAAAATTCCTTATATCATTTACCTTATCACGAGTGTCACTCGTTGTTGTAGGTCAAGGGGTTAAGTGTTTTGTTTGAAATTTATTTGAACTGAAGAATAGGGCAATTTAAATAAATAAAGGAAGAAATAAATTCAATTAAATATTTGCTTCGTTTACACTATTGTTATATCTTGTAATTTGCAAGTGCATATGATATCCCTTCAAACATTTTCTAGGATGTAGTCCTTGTTTTCTTTCGCACTTTAAAATCTATTGGCTTGAACTTGAAAAAATGTCCAGTTACACTTGACATAGAAGTGCAAAGGGTTAAAATTTCATTTTTACAAAACAGAACCCTCCAAAAAAGAAATAGATGTGTAGTCAGCGAGGTTTTACCTTTTCAGTTCCAATATTAACACATTGCGTACGGCGCACATTGGTCGATTTCGCCGAAATCCTGGCCAAAACCCTACAAATTTTTTTCACGATTTTCAAAATCTAGCGATTGCCTTTGATTTGTAACACATCAGAGCATCGTTTTCCATTAATAAAAATTTTTATTAAACAATACTCTTAGAGATACGCAATGTCAAAGTTGGCACTTGAATAATGTAACGTTTTCAAGTCGAAATTGAGAATACGTTTTCAATGTGAAATTAAAGTACGATCCACTTTTTCAATATTGGAAGCTATTTATTATACTTTTAATTTAAAAATATCTTGGTTTCATTTTTTTATTTCATATTTTACAACTGTCATGGTACAGAATGTAAAACCTATACATTTTTTTCCTGTTACTAATGAAAGAGTTATGAAGAAGACCTCGTTGAGTTTTTTTGCAACTTTTTGCGATTCTTCGAGTTACTGTTATTTGTTTGTCGCGCGCGCCATGCTCGGGGAAGTGCATTTATGACATAAGGCCGAGCTATCGTGTCTTATTTAATGAATACTGCTAATCCTTCTCTAAGATCAACCTGGCAATTAACGAAATAATATGTTTATTTCATCGGGTTAAAAATCGGAATGAGTTTAAGCAAACTGGTGGCCTATTGTTTCGAGGCAACAATATATAGCCGCGGCTACCTCGACCGCTTACCGTCATAAACCGAAAGATCTTTGACAATTCCAATGAAAATCTGGCTAGTTGCAGGTATGAAGGAAATATTTGTTCCTTACAATGTTCCATCTTTCTCCTTCGGCCGAAATTTTTATTAAACAGAGGGAAATTCGGAGATGAAACATCAGTGATATGCTTGTATTAAGATACAGCGACTGCTGCAATAAATATCATTAGAACTTTGGAAGGCCGTGGAACAACATAATATTTTTTGTTTTAAAGTAAACTTTGAAGCTTCCCGAAGAAGGTCCCGTTGAATTTTCTTGCGACTTTTTGCGACTCTACGAGTTATTCTTATTTGTTTGTTGTGCGCGTCATACTCGAAGAAGTGCACTTATGACGTATTGCCGGGCTATCGTGCCTTACTTAACGAATACTGTTAATCTTACTCTGCAGGCACTCTGTTAATTTACAAAATAATATGTTCATTTCGTCGGGTTGAAAATTCAAATGGGGTTAAGTAGACTGATAGTCTGATAGTTTTATTTTGAGACAGCAATAGGTAGCATCGTACGATTCTTCCACTGACCGCCATCCGTGGAACAGTGCATGTATGACCTCAGACCAGGATATCGTGTTTTATTTATTGTTATTTTGTATCCATCAGTGTATTTTAGGAAATTTTAGTTTCAGATTCGTAAGCAGTAGCTCAAAAAACATTAGAATACCAATTTTGGCGCGCAACCAAACATTTTTTATACGGATGTCCGCCATATTGAATCCGCCATTTTATTTTTAAATATTTTGAGTTCGGATTCTTAATTAGCGACCGGGAAAACGTAAGAATACTAATTTTCCTGCCGATCCGACAATTTTTCGATACTCACACCCGCCATTTTGTTTTTGGAAATTCTGAGTTCGGATTTTTAATCAGCGACCGAAATAATACTAATACACCAATTTTCAGCTAAATTGAAAAACTCCTTGGGGTTTTGGCCAGGATTTCGGTGAAATCGACCACTGAGCGGCGCTCTGCTCGCGCAACGCACTCCCAGGGCCCGCACATTTTCAAGCGCTCTAGAAACACTTTATACAATGCATATATTCACTTTTTTAATTCGCATTTGGTAGGAGATATTAATATAAACTATTCTTAAATATTACTATATATTTTTTATACATCTTTTACATTTTTTTAAATTTTAATTATTTATTTTACAAGTTTGAATAATCCTTTAGCGTATGACAGCGAGTGAAGCATTCTATACTAACCGACTGATTTTTACGTTCTCAGAATGTTAACATTCATTTTTTTTCGCTAACCATTTGTTAAGGGAGTACGCAAGACTTCGTTACCCTAGTAACGTAACAAGAAAGTTTATTTTTAGTTCCTTGAATCGTCGATTGAGTCGAAGAAACCTGAAAACGAGATATCTCGTCTCCCGTACGCAATGTGTTAAGAAAATTTTTAAATATGACAATTTTAAAGTTATATGAAATTTCATTGAATTCAATAGTGCCGGTCACCGGTGACCCCCATGGCATTCGTGTTCGTAAGATATCTTCTTATTTTCACGACAGCTTCTTTAATCATTTAGTTTCTTCTAAGTTTCGCAGTTTCCACTAGTTTTCTCAAGTTTTTAAAAATTCGTAAAGTATTAAGTTTTGGTGTACCGAAATTATCATCATATCAATTCTGCCATGAAGTTCTGTCTATTGTTTAATTAACCCTTTCGGTATTGTGAGCGCCTGTGGGCACTGATTGTTAGAAATTTTGCGTTTGTGGCTATGATTGTGAGAGCGGCTATAGGTGTCTGATGCAGGTTGGCTTTCTGACACGAAGGGTACTTTTCAATTTATAATATTTATCGTAACTCAATTCAGAGAAAAAAAATAATAATGCTTTAATGTAGTGAAATTCAGTTTTTTGATTATTGAAATATGTTTTCACAAAAAACCATCCCTACCCAAAAGTGCTCCATTTTCGACGTATGTATTGTATAATACATACATCGTAACACAATTCCTGCCGTATGGTACAGCCGGTGCATCTCTAATTGTAAGTCAACCGCAGTCAAGGTGTTAAAGAAAATTGTACATTTTCAATGCATTTGTTGCCATACTATTCTGACTGAAATCTCCAAACTCCTCTAATTTAGGCGAAAGTGGACATATTATGACTTTTAGGTCGCCGATTTTCAATCTGAACTACAAATTTCCAAAAAGAAAATGGTGAATACAATATATTAATAAATAAAATTTATTGAACCCACTTTTGTTCAGAAACCTTCACACTTTCTTTAAAAAAGAAATTAGCGACAACGTAAGCCAACCTTTTAAATATTTCCTTAGGAGAAGAGAAGAAATACGTGCGCCTCATATTTTCGTAGAAACAACTGTAACGTGTTAAAAAACAATGGAATTGGAAGCATGCCAGATATAGCTACCAATAGTGAAGTAAAGGGATTATACGTTTATAGTAAGATAATCGCGTTTTAAATATATTAACTTTAAGATCGTATATCTCTACGAATATTGTGTAAAAAGAAGTAGTATTAGTGAAAAAGTATGCTTAATATTTAAAGTTAATATATATGGTCTAATATACATATAGAGTTAGATTTAAATTACACTGTTCAACAAATTTTAATTTTTTTTATTTTCTCAAATATCCAATGGGTGATCCTCGTAGAGTTAGTCTCATCAGTTATATATATATATATAGATATGTCGATACTTATTTTATTTATATGCTTAATACATATATGTATATACAGTAGAGTTCCGCTAAGAGCGTATCCGCTAAGAGCGCCTTCCCCTCAATGCGTGCGAAGAGTGTCCCCCACTCTCAACCATTTAAAAGTACAAACCTTATGTGCTCTTAAGGAAGTTCGAGCGAATCTAATGTAAAAAAACTTTTTCCAACTTTAAGCTTTGAAACTCTGTATACATGTAATTAAATACTCGATTGATATATCCTAAAAATTTTGAAACGATCCTCCGTCTAGTTCCTTTGAAAAAAAATGTTGAAAATTACATTTTTTAAGTCCTTATACACAGGCTCTTATGGCTGACAAGCTGTATTCGCGTCTTTTTCAATTTTTTTCGATATTAACCTCCCAACTTTAAGGAAAACAAAACTATGTGTAATAAACTTGAATAATTGTAGAATAAAATTAGATTTCAATAATATAACCTTACCGATGTAGTTTCGTTGATAATTTAACGTAAACTTTATTTATTACTCATGCTTATTGGTAGCCGTACACGTTACTGAACGTTTGGCAACGCTGCGAGAACAGCTGAGAAAAGTATAAGGATAGAAAAAGAGTTAAAGAGAAAGAGCGAAGATAGAAAATTTACTTTGTCACCTTAGTTCAAAAATTGTAGTTTGAAGCAAATTAGAATAATTTTAGTTCTTGAATAAATGAATGAATAAAATATATAAAGTTATAAATTAATGAAAATAATATCACAATAATTATATTATAAAGAAAATCAACTGTTTTTATGTTTTTAAAAACTAAAATATTCGATGTCAGTATGAAAACGGGAGTATAACCTCAAATTAAATAAAAATGTAAATAATTACCTAAACATTTTTTTTCTTTTCTTTTACAATAATTGCAATTTTTGATTTTGCAATTATTGTTCCTGCAATCAATCCGAGCTTTGTTACTCTTGATAACATTTTGTCTCCATTTCACAATATTTTTTTTACAAAATCGATCGTTAAATCTGTGCAATTTTGTAAATTATTTCCATTCACTCATGGACTAAAACACTTAAATTTGATAATGCTCTCTCCGTGCTCTCTAACTATAGTACACAGGAAGAACAATGCGCTGTTGCCAGATCTTCTTATTCAAACGGATGAGTCAAAAGTCACGTAGTCATTTCGTTACTTTTGTTAATTAAATAAATAATATTTAACAATTTTTGGATTAGATATGTTATTATAAATTGAAATAATGAATTTTTATTACTATTACAAGAATTGAGATTACAGAAAAATTCAATTACTATTTTGAGTCATTAGTTACGCTCGAACTTCCTTAAGAGACACTCGGGTAACAATTCGAGCTAGTGCGGTAGTGGGGACAGAGATTTCTCGGAATTATTTCCCCTGCAGCCCCTAGGCGGCGCTCTTAACGGAACTCTACTGTATTAACACTTAAAATTAAGTTCGCCTGAAAAAGGCTGTTTTCTTTTCTCAAATACGAAGATTGATTTCTATTTCCAGTTATACTGATTGTGAGTCAAGGAAGTGCAGGAAACACAATGTCTGGGGAGAAAAAAAGTTTAGTCTTCAAAATTGGAACTAATTGCTATTGGTGATTTTAAGAATTTGTGAGAGGGAGGTCATTGATTTTTATTCGTTAGAAAAAAGTTGGAGATGGTAAAAGTGAGCGGTTTAGAAGTTTAGGGAATTTAGAAGCGTAGGAGACGAAGAAAGAACGTTAATTTATGGGTGCAACGAAAAACGGAAAGAAACGACTACGATATAAAGAGTCGTGAGAAACGAAATTTTAGTGAAAGTGGGTTCTGGAAAATATCTGCTCTAACAATAAGTCGTTCTCCACACTTGACATGTGCCATGCAGACATCCGGCAAAGAGTCTGCCTGCGTAGAACATAGTGTCCCGTAGAGCATACATTTTATTCCGAACAAAGGAAAGCATTTTCAATTGCTTATTGTTAGCATGAAAAACTTAAACAACTGTAAGAACAGATCAGAGTTCTAACTAAAACATAAAAAGAAAAACAATTATTTATTTATATTTGTCAGAGTGGAGCACCCTTCAGATGACGCTTTCAGATCGTCGTCGATAAGGCGTAGTTACGGCACTCTGTCACACTGGCTGCCCGCGTAGAATAGCAGCATGGCGTCGAACGCCGATTACACGTTCTCGACGGATATTTTTTCGACCCGTCGGGATTGAAAACTGTTCCCAAAACTTTTGGGGGCAGTTTTCTCTTCAGAAATGTCTAAGGAATGCGATCCAGCATAGCAAATTCGTGCTAGATAAATAACTTTTCATAAAAATGTAAAAGTATAGCATAGTAAGTTCCCGCATCTGCACTTTTTTAAACTTTGACGGTCATTTGTTACTATCTGCAACAATCAGTTTTAATAAATATATACACTAAAATATTCGGCATGATTTCCTCTATCTTTTAAGACAAATTTCAACTTCGCATCGTTTATACTTTTCGCGTAATACCTCATTTTCTGCCAAAATTTGGTGTTTTTACAAAAACTCATTTTACTAAAAAACTGAGGGTGATGGAGCAATTCTGCCGACGGATTCGTGTTTAGGATGACTAACTCTACAAGGATCACCCATTGGATATTTGAGAAAAAAAATCGTGTTGAACAGTGTTATCAGTGAAAAACTTTTTGAACTATTAGCCAGAATTTCAGCGAAATCGGCCATAGTATAACGTGATGGCAATTTGATCGACATCCATCTGAAATATTTATACACTTATCCAACTATCATGGGTAGTCAACTTATTGTTAGTCCCCACCGCCCAGTAGTCCATAATTCAATCTCTCATGGTAGGCACTACAAGCTTTAAATAAAATATTAAGTTTAATTGCATATTTTTACTTAAAGGTCTACTCAAAAATAACAAGTAGTTTGTAATTGGGTTAAGGTAAAGACATCAGCAGTTGACTAGTTAAAACAAATGTTTATCGGAAGTAGTGATAACTTTTTACATTTTAATTGGATAGTTGATCCCGATGCGTGAAAATGTTCTTTGAACTTCAGATATGATGTAATAAAGCATGTTTCTTCGAGAAAGTTGTGTTACACACAAGTAATAAAAATTGATGGAAAAGTTAGTCACTACATCAGAAGTTGAAGCTGGAAAAAAACAGTAGTTGACCATTTGTTTGTTAGTAGTTGACCACTTATTCTAGAACCAAAGTTAATAAATGCAATCACTTTAATACCGTTTATTTAAATCAATTAGAAGGAATAACAAGTAAAAGGACAAATACAAATGAAAAGAAGTTAATTCCAGAAAGTTAATGAAAAATAATGTTAACTATAGCTCCATATCGAATCTAACTCAGGTATAGAGTAAATATTTCGCGTTTTACTCGTTTTGGTACGGTCATTAATATGAAAAGTAAATTTTCCTATTTGTAATCTAATACATCATTAATTCATTTCCACGATCGCCCATGCTTCTACATAGAAGCTATAGTCGCTTTAGTATCAGTAACAAAGGATTTTTCTATTCTAACGCCAATTCATTCATTGTTGTCCAATATTTCTCTTCTTCCCAATGTATTTTCTTCGGTATACATTGCCACTTTGTTGATTTTGATGGTATTACGTAGTGATTTAATATAGTCGAAGCAAAATTATATCAATAATTGACCGCAGGTAAAGCTAATGGTTGATCATGAGATCACCTATCAAAACACATTACAGTAGAGTTCCGCTAACAATAAGAGCGCCGCCTAGGGGCTGTAGGGGAAATAATTCCGAGAAATCTCTGTCCCCACTACCGCACTAGCTCGAATTGTTACCCGAGTGTCTCTTAAGAGCACATAAGGTTTGTACTTTTAAATGGTTGAGAGTGGGGGACACTCTTCGTACTCATTGAGGGGAAGGCGCTCTTAGCGGATACGCTCTTACAAGGAGACATTACGACCGTGGACACGGGGATTTTAATGAGCTTCATATTAGGTGAAAGTACATCGAAAAATATTTGTGTCATGTCCGGACGTTTTTGTGAATGGGCCCTCAATTTTGAGAAATCGCATTTTGAAAAACGCAATTTTTCTGTAGTACGTGATATACTCTTAAAGAGAACGAGTATATCGAATAAGTGCGATGGCTCGGCGGATGCGTGCTTGGCTTACAATTAGACTTTTGCACTCCGCCGCGCTTCAGGTTCGAATCCTGCCCGATGAATAATTTTTTTTTTTTTTTTTTTTTTGTTAGTAGATAACGTTTTAAATAGCTGATTTCAAAACGGATTAAAACTAATATATTTATCTATCTATTCAAATTACTGATTTCACAAGTGTTCGGATGAAATGATTCATAAAAACAGGCAAAACATATAAATTTCCGGCACCAGGAACATTTTATAAACGCTGCTTCCGAACAAGAACATTTGGATCTAGAAATTTCAGACGGAAAACATGCTTGGTTTACGTTCATAAAAACTTTTCTAGTTGAAAGTAATTTTGAGGCAAACCAAGCATATTTCAACATGTCTTCAAAAACAGGTGCACATAATTGATTATGTGCCAATGCATTTTTACAGAAAGATTAAATAATGTTCAATGTAAATAACACTATGATAGTCAAAAGAAATTCTTTGACTGGATAACGCTTCCGTTCACTTCGGTAGTTGCAAGGAAACTAATGATCACGTTAAAGTTGTGAAAGAATGCTTTTGAAATATTTACCGAACACTTGAAAAGTTACAAAAAGTTTACGGTAAAGTAATAAAACACAGGTACCGTAACGGTAAATATATTCGTTGTGACGAATAGCGAACCAGGTAATAAAACAGTTGCCCTTTTATTTGCTTGCATCCAAGAAATGTAATTTTGTAGTAAACAGTTTTTAAAAGTTATAATATATTATCGATATACAAATTTTCAATTAAATGATATTTAGGAGGATTGAAATATTACAGAAAAGAAAAAAAAAAATTATTGATCAGGCAGGATTCGAACCTGAAGCGCGGCGGAGTGCAAAAGTATAAGCCAAGCACGCATCCGCCGAGCCATCGCACTTATTCGATAGACCCGTTCTCTTTAAGAGTATATCACGTACTACAGAAAAATTGCGTTTTTCAAAATGCGATTTCTCAAAATTGAGGGCCCATTCACAAAAACGCCCGGACATGACACAAATATTTTTCGATGTACTTTCACCTAATATGAAGCTCATTAACCCCTTCAGACCCGAATTTCTTTTCGCTTAAGAAAATATTCATTTATTTATAATATGTAAATGGACATTTTAATGGACATATCGTCCTTACGTAAAATTTGTAACATTAAGGAGATCCTGAGAAATATTTGTATAAAGAAATAAAATTCATTAGGTGTTGAAACTATGTTTAAACCTATACATAATAAAATTCAGCACGAAAAGTATTATGTACATTACAATGTGCACAGGGTCCGAAGGGGTTAAAATCCCCATGTCCACGGTCGTAATGTCTCCTTGTTAGCGGAACTCTACTGTACACAGTAAAAGTGAGAGTTCTGTTACCTGATTCTTATGAAATTACATATGTGTAAAATAAATATAATATAATTAGTACATAAATTTGATTAATTTGTGCTAGTAATTGACTATGTATGTCACTTTGTAAAAGGAATCAGAATGATACGATTCGGTAATTGACCCGTCGGTTAATTAAGCTTATGATTTTGGGATGAGGAACACAGTGTGTTTAATGAATATGAAATCTACTTGCAATCAAAATAGTGAACGTTTCAGTTATCAAAAAAAAAATTACTAACCCTCAACTACTTAAGTTTCCTTAACCCTTTGACTCTAAAGGCGTATATATACGCTCCCTCAAGTCTATCAATATTTATTAAACGCGTATATATAAACGCGCCCTCACATATCCATCACTATACATATGAGCCGTTTATTTAAAAAGTGGCATAATTCACTTTGTTTTTAAATAGAGATATGGACCGTTTATTTTGAAAGTGGTGTAAGTCCATTTTTTTTTAAAAAATGAAGTATCACGCAATTTATGCTTAATTTAGTGAAAACTTTTTATTTATTACAAGTTAATATTTAATATCTTAAAAAATGCTATTGTTTTGTTCAATTTAAAATTGACCGCTAAAAGAAATTGCATAGACATTGATTATAAAAGTGGTGTAAGTCCAATTTCCGTAGAGAGGTTGCGGGATCAGTGACCACTAGTGGCTACATTTGTTTCATTTAACATTTCGAAAGTTACAATTTAAGGTTACTTACTAGATTTTCTTCTAAAAATGAATAATTTCATATTAAAGACAAATCGTGATATAGGTAAGAAGAAGTAATAAATCAATATTATATTATAATAATATTATCTTATGACTGTTACATCTGACCCTGGAATTTTTCGTATTCCAGTTCAGGCGCCAGTTAGGCGCTTGGTAAAAAAGCCTAGGAAGCGAGAAAAAGCCTAGCTGTATAGGGTTACTTCCAATCCGCAAACAGCCAAATTCCGTTAAGGCCCAATTTACGACTTCCGTTAACCTAGGCGAGAATTTTCACTCGCATCCTTGACGCCCTTCGCTCCCACCAGACCTCTTCCACCTCCACTCAGTTTTCCACATTTTCCAAGACCCCACTCCCAAAAAACGCCCTATATAAGCTGGCTGGTTTTTGCTTCTTCGGGGTTATTCTTAAACGTAATCGTTGACGTAACGTTCGTCACACCAGATTCAATAGTTCCCCCGCGAACCGACGCGTTATAGTAATTTCGGCCATTTAATTGAAAGCTATTTCAATTGTTAAAGGTAACCACCGAATGGACTTAGTGTTCATTCCTAACCATTTTTGTACAGATAGTATTTAACTTATTTAGAAAATATACCTTTATATTCTTACAACGGAATATTTAGAGTCACTTATTATTTACCTGCACCTTCGAGTAACCGAGCAACGATCCCTTCTTATTCACTCAAGCCGCTCGCCAACTCCCTTACCAGCTATTGGCGGTAGTTCCTGCAATTGGTGCAGGACCGTATCCGTTATACTAGCGCGAAAGCATCGCAAGGTGTCTTTCGTTATTAATGGGCAAACGACGCTCTTATAGAAAGCTATAGGCTAGTTCGTCCCCCGGATTCATACAAGCTATTGGCGGTAGTTCCTGCAGTTGGTGCAGGACCGTATCCGTTAGACTAGCGCGAATTACCGAAAGGTAACATTCGTTGTTAACGGGCAAACGGCGCTCCTATAGAAGCTATAGGCTAGTCCGGTCCCCGGATAATTCCCCAAAATCAGTTGCAATTGGTGGCTCCGCAAACGTAAGCAAAGAATACCGGTCGCGTTCTGCCAACCGCTCGGCTCGTAACATGACAATTAAAAATATTTATTTCTGTTTAATTTTAAATAAATACACGCAGAAGTAAAACGCATGAGTATAAAGAAAAGAGTAATCTGAGGGGTCAGAGGATGAATATAATTTCACTATGAAAAACAAATTGCAGTGCGACCTGTGAATAAGAACGGAAAAGCCGCCGCGGGGAAGTGTTTTTCTCGGAAGCCGAGTACCCCCACCATGCGTGCGCTTATCTGCTCTTTGTCTCTCTCTGTTTACAGCGCGCGCCTGAAAATAAGTGTTGCCATTCTCACCCAACAAATAAAAGTGTTGTATGTTTGAATGTAGTTATGCGTGTTATGTAAGGTGCGCTCGGAAGTTAAGTCGGAGTGGGGGCCGTGAGCGAACACCAGACTGGGGAAGTGTTCTTATTCTCAGCATTCTTATTCCCAGGTCGCACTGTAATGAAACGTAAAAAGGAAAGAAGAATTATAGAGGTAGAATTTTCATCAGTTGAGGATATTATTACTGAAAGTTTCAAAACACTGTTACATATAAGAAGAGCATAAGTAAATAATACCAGTACCTTATGCTGAGTTTAACAATATATAAATATAATTAACGTTCAAAATAAAGAATACTATTTCTATTTTATTTCTTGTTATTATCTATAAACCAAATTGGATTAATATGAAATATATTCTAAGTGATATTTGAATTTTCAAAATCGAAATTAAATGATTCTTACAATTGATTAATTATGAAAGTGGTGTAAGTCCATTTGCAACCCGTAAATGTACATTATTTTAGTTAAATTCGCCTAAAAGAAATTTGTCTAGTCAAATTACATATTGATAAATTGATAGAAACATTATCAGACTGGTCACAATAAATCAATATTTTTAATTGGCAGATATAATGTTTATTTCCATCCATACAATGATACAGATTGTTTTTGGATATAAGTATCTACGCAATACAAAATTTTCTTATAGTCTTTGGCGACGCGCGTCTTAGGCTATACTAATATACTATTTATATTCGCACCATGTTTCCTATATACAGTCTCATTTACTCTACTATATTTACACGCCTTAACATTTACTTTTCCCTTCAACATTTCTTTCAGCTCTAGTTTTAGCTCCCTCTTTTTGCCTAACTCGTTCACCCATCTGCCGGTATCCGCACTGACTTCTTCGAGCATTCCCTCGCACTTCCATATGTATAATGGTTCGGTTGCCTGATTGCACATTATGCATTTTTCTCCGACCTGTTTGTTTACGAATAACATATTGCCAACGTTCCCGCAACGCAGTCTCGCCCATTGTTCCTTGTCCAGCCCCTTTATTCCTTTTTCCTCCCAGTACGGTTCTCGCCCTAATTCTTTCTTTCTCTCTTTATATTCTGAGCAATATCTAGAATTGTCTATTCGGCTCCATCTTTCTTGCACGCACTGTTCGACCCTGACCTCTATCACCCGTTTCAATTTGTACTCTATTTCGTCGTATAGCCTCTCCCCGTCAATCAAACTTCTTTTTAACGCCCCTAATATTGTGCCTTCCCCTACTTCTTCAAAATTTTTCCTCATTACTCTAAGCCAATTCGTGCCGTTTCCATTGCTCCAAGCTCTGATTTCTTCTCCGAGGCATATCCTGGGCAGTCTCTTGTCCTCCATCTGTAGTATTCTCAGTACGTACTTGCACGCTCTTATCTTCGCCTCTATCTCAACATCGCCCCTTCCTGCTTCCATCTGCCAGACGTGGGACGGCGTGTTTCTGTTTAGCCCCATTACCATTTTCATGCACCTTCTCTGCACTCTTTCCGCCTCTTCCCAGCGTTTCCACCCCCAGATCTCCGCCCCGTAAAGCAGCCCTGATTATCATGCCCCAGGTTGCGTTCATAGCCTTCTGGCATTTACCCACTTGGTTCACTAAATGCTTTCTGAGACCATTTCTGGATGTGAAAGTGAATCCTAAATATTTAAAACTATTCACTCTTTCTAGGGGCATCCCGTCGATTGTCCATTCCTCTCCCTTTTTCGTTCTTCCGCCTTTCTTAAAAACCAACACTTTTGTTTTATCCGTATTGATCTTCAGTTCATTTCTCCTTGTATACTTTTCCAGTTGCCGGAGCATGGCCTTTAACGATTCTGCGTCTTCCGCCAGGATCGCTACGTCGTCCGCGTATTTCAATACGTATGTTTTGAGTTTTCCTATCACGGTCCCACCCGTGTCCCTATCCTCCCATATTGGAATCAGAATGCCTCTGAGAGTCTTCCTATCAATTCTGCCTATCATTCTCAGCATTCTTCCACGTACCCCTATTTTTTCCAGTTTATCTACCAACAGTTCCCTACTGACTGTATCAAAGGCCGCCCTAAAGTTTATGAACGCGACGTATAGCTTGCCCTTTTCCTTCTCAGTCGATTTTCCGCTAGAGAGTTTAAAGCGAAGATATGGTCCCTGGCCCCCCTACCCTTCCTAAACCCCGCTTGACTTTCGCGCAGGATTTCTCCTCTTTCTAATCAGCTCGTTAACCTATTGTTCATTGCCGTGGTTAATATCTTATAACCTACGTTTAAAAGCGATATTCCCCTATAATTTTTGGCGCATTGTTCATCTAATAGACAGATATGCTAACCTTTAATTTTCTCGAAACAACAGAAAATGGACTTGCACCACTTTCAAAATAAACGGTCCATATGTAAGGGTTTGCGTTTTAACATGTTTAAAAATATTGATGCCATCTTTTGAGAAGATTTACTTGTATTTGTTACCTCTGGATACTTATATTTTTCGCAATATAAATAATTTCGTATAGTCATTGAAAAATTGCCATTTTTCATTACGGAAAGTGACTTATGTCACTTACAAAATAAATAGATTTAAAAAATGACTGACTTATATTAATATTGTCGGCGGTATTTTACTGAAGTGATGTTTTGAAAGGACAGTGATTTAAGAAAATTGATGAATAAATTACACCTGTAATAATAATAATTTATATCATGTATTTCATATAAAGGTTTATTTAAGAATTTTTTATTTTAATATTCATATAATACAAAAATAATTAGTACATTTTGAAATATAAGTAGAAGAAATTCATAATTATAACGTATTTCATATAGAAGTACATCAGTTCAATTTAATCTTCGTCATTAACCGTTTCGCTTCGAGCGCCGCTTATAAGCGGCGACCACGCGACGTCGTCACCCCATATGTCCGTCATCCAAATGATGAATTTACAAGTGCCATCGGTAATGTTTTAAGCCTTTTCATATTAAAAATGTAAATTATACTTATCATATTGGAACAAAGATTGTTTTATTCAGCACAATTGTTATTTAAGACTTAGGAAAACGTGTATAAGGGAACCACGCGCACTGCACGTTTTCTGGCGCGCGTATTCGTTCAGTGACAGTACTTCGACGGACTGGACTGCCGAAGCGAAAGGGTTAATAGGAGTGATTAAGTGCTCAGACATCGTATTTTGTTTCAAATTTTTAATACTTTAACGACTGGTAGCCTATTAATTGGCTTTTCGGGCCCGACACTTCTGGAATTTTAACTTCGTAATTGGGTGCTACGACAATTAATAAATTATTATTTATCATTGCGGTTAACTATGCCAAGGACTCAGTGAAGAAAGTTTGCAACTTTCGAAGAGTTATCAGTATCAGGGTAATATTTGCGGGCAAGTGACCGATCAGAAGTGGGTAAGATATTAAAACAATCAATATTATCGGTTGGTAAAGTGTTAAAATAACTGTGGTATATTGGGGGTATATAATGAACCAAGCCCATCATGTCTTTATATTTTGCTGAAATAACAGGACGAGAACCAGCGTATAACGGATCCATTTCTATTTGTGATTAACGCCTAGGTCCTCCTCTTTTTGGTGACAAGTCCAAAGTTAGAAATTCATCTTTTTCATCTAAACTTAGTTTATAAAACATTTTATAGGGAATGTCATGGTAATATCTTATCCATTGAATTTTTAGCCATTTAACTTCGTTAAATTAATATTATTATTATTATTATTACTATTATTATCATTACTATAGTATACTATGCAATATTCATCAATTATCTAAATATATATATATATATATATATAGAGTCTATATTATAGACCACAGCTCAAAAGTATCCGGGCACTCGTAAAATATATAATAGCAACGCATAACATTTATTTGAATGCCCGAAGTAGTGACTGAAATCGATTTTTGCTAGTTTCTTATGAAATATCTAACGTTTTAAATGAATTACGCAAGTGGAAACTTATTACTACTACTTTAAAGTTAAATTCGAGATTCCTCGACGTATCCACCGCGGTTAAATATTAGGTCGAGTCATAAGTAACTTTCGTTTTTTTATGGGACATTTATTTTTCTCTCATTAAATAACAAAATTATATTAATTTATTATGTATTCTCCGCTATTACGTATAACCTTCTTCCACCTTCCTAGCAGTTTATTAATCTCTTCCTTGTAAAATGTGGTTGGTTTGGACTCGAAGAAGTTTTCGACGGTTTGTCTGACTTGCCTTTCGGAATTGAATGTTTTTCCATTCAAAAAGTTTTGTAACGAACAGAAAAGGTGGTAATCTATTGGGGCAAGGTCCGGGGGGTAAGGTGGGTGTGGTAAAACAGACCATCCAAGCTGAAGAATTTTTTCTTGAGTCACCCTTGCTGTATGTGGTCGCGCATTGTCGTGTTTTGCAAGTTTCTCCCAGTCCAAACCAACCACATTTTACAAGGAAGGGATAAATAAAATAACGGAAACGGTCTCATAAAAAAACGGAAGTTACTTATGACTCGACCTAATAGCACTTGCACTAATCTCGGCAATCTTTATACCAGTCTTCTTATTGTTTCTGTGGAAATCTCTTTCCACGTTTCTTGCAAGCATTTCCATAAGTCTTTTTGCGATGTTGGGCACTTCTCATGCACTTTTCTGTCCAACTCATCTCATAACTTTTCAATAGGTTTGAGGTATGGAGATTGTGGGGGCCATTGCAAAATTTTAAATACACTTTCCCTCTCTAATTTCTCTAAACAGATTTTTCACAATTTAGCTGTGTGTTTACATAACACAATATACATAGTTCTAAATACTTTTCGTACAAAGTTACACTATATTTTGTAGAGAAAAAGGAAGTGTCTGGATACTTTTGAGCGGTAGTGTGTATATATATATATATATATATATATATATATATACAGGGTGTTCGGTAACTGGTGGTACAACCAAAAAGGGGGTGATTCTGCATGAAAAAATAGGTCGAAAATATAGAATAAAATTTTTTCATACGAGGCTTTGTTTTCGAGAAAATTGACTTTGAATATTCGCCGGGTACGCGTGCAGTTGGCGCGGTCTCGGTATAACGGATCTCACTGTAGCTCATAGTCTTTATTGTTGTTGTGTTGATAAACACTTCCAACATCACGAAATGTGTACATTTGACATGAATGCGTACCTTAGTAACGTACAATTTTATTATGGGTCATTATCGCAGTTCAAATTTGTGTTTATCGTACTGGAGAGCTAAGCATACGTTATGAGGCAGGATATTTAGGTAGCCATACTCTTTATTATTATAAAAATTGTTGAAAATGGCTGCCCATGTAGCCGAATACATAATTGTGCTCTTCTAACTAAATTCCTATGAACGCCTATATTCCTATATATAGACGCGTCGTTGCGACTGGCAAAATAACAGTATAACGAAAGACTAATCCCAAAAGACGAAAGAGCGTCCTGCTTATATAGGGATCAGTTTCGGGAAAAATTAGGAAAAATGAGTGGAGGTGGTAGATCCTTGGAAAAGAGATGAAAATACTAAAGAATAAGGACGAAGAGATTCTGTGTGGGTTGATTATTTGTTGGAGCCCTGTACTGCCGGACCACGTGTCTGCAGTAGTAGTCAAGTGCATCACTTGAAAGTACGAACGAAGTTTAAAAAATTCCAGGGCCGCATGTAATTTTCCGGGCTGGATGTAACAATATATACAATTATATATTGTAAGAAGTGATTCAGGTGGATCCTTTGTAGTTTTATTGACGACGGACAGAGTAACGACTTACAGCAGGTTTTTAAATACAATGACCGATTTTGCGGTTTTTCGGTGGTCTTAAATACCTAGTGCTCCTTTGTCTCGAGATAGGCGTACGTGCCTATCTACGGGGCAAAAGTTCTGTTATATTTCGGAAATGCACCGGCGACTAATAGTAAATCAGAGGCAGAGGCCTAAGGTTGCCTAGCGGTCGACGGTCAAGTCTGAGGCTTATCTTACAATATGGACATGCAAATAAAGCGCCGTCCGTATTGACAGATTCTTCCGAGAACGCTCCGCAGTGAAAGGGTTAATGATAGCGTTAAGAAGGTTATAGTTTGGAGGAATAGGATTGTTATGTGTTTAAAAAAACTTCGATAACTTGTGGAAAAAATAATTTTTCAAAAAATTAGAAGTATCCTCTTTTTTGCACTTTCGATGATTGCAAAATCTATTTCTATCAATGGTCTTGGCAAACGTTATGATAAAATCATTGAATATCAATTTCCTTATATGATTTGTTTCCACCTGGATTATCCATTTCGTTTCACTGTGCGGTGGGCAAAAAACATATTATTCCATTTAAAACAAGAAAGCTGTCCTTCACGTCATCTTACAATTAGACTTTTCTGACAAACATAGCGTTTCTGAACAACATTTATCTGAAAGATTTTTCGTATAATCAATATCTTAGGTGATATTAATCTGCAACGCTTTGCGATTTCCGTCCTGCATATGTTACGGTTCAAGAAATTGAATAGTTTATTTTAATAATAACAATTTGGCCATTATTAATATTATACTAACCAAATAAAAAGTAATTAATTTGTGAGAACTTGTGACATAAACCGATAATTATTAATAAGTCACAACTGTCTTTGGTAAATGTAAAGAAAGAAGTGAAAGAATAGCATGCGTATTCGGCAATAAACAAATTATGCCTATCCCGCGATTTATACGGAAAATCGGTTCCTGAAAATACCGTGTAAAGGGAAATCGTATACTGTAAATATTTCTATAGTCATCATAGTTATTGCCAGGAAAAATGTTTACGCTCAAATCTGTTTTTATGCAGTTCTTTTTTGTGCTCTCCCTTCTTGTACGATTTTTATTGATAATAATGCATTTCATGAACGTTTTCTTATATATGACACAAAAAGAGATGGCATACAAAACAAGTTTCAATGTACTTCTAACATATCTTTCTCAAATTGTGTGAATAAAATGCTGTAAATCGGGTAATAGATGTATGCGGAAAAAATCAATTTGATATTTGTAAGTAAAATTTTTTTGTTCGTAAACGTTTTCGTCACCACAACGTCAGGAAAAGAACCACCTCCACAGTCTAGACGTTTTACAATATTATGTAAATATGATACCAATTGTCATTAATGGTTTTGAATAACTGAAATTAGCAACTTTCTAAACCGACACCCCCAAGTGACAACCCTAAGCTCTATAGATAAGTACCTAATTCCCTTTGTAGCCTACATAGAAGTAACACATCGGGTTAAGATGAAATTAATTAAACTGTAGAGGAAATAGGTAAAAAAAAAACTTTTTATTTTCGAAGTATTTTACTTGTCTGATACATTTTGTAACATTTTTCTACATATAGACCAATTGGTAATTCTACAGTTGTCCTGCACATTTCATAGGCATACCTAATACCTGTACGTAGTTTTTTGGCAGATTATACACGGCATATAACTCTCTTTCTTATTGTTAGTTTCTTGTAGAAAATTTTGTATATCTGAAGTGTTGCTGTCATAAATCTAGCTTGAAGGAATGTTCCGTGCAATCCCGGCAGCCACGTGCCTCTCTTTAGTCATCGAAGGGTGTTTGTCAGGTGAGACAGGTCTGCACGGTTGCAGAAATAAAAAGAAATTACAGAAGATTTGTTCTCGCAACCTGAAGACCCCCGTTGTAAATTACACCTCAACAGTATCTATTTTATTATTTTGTAACATTACCCAACTGTACGCACCGCGATTTGATAAAACTATGTAGTTATCATAAACTTACAATGAATATTCGTAACATACAATATTTGTGTTGCCGAGCTCAGAACAATCGGGCAGTCACCTATATTTTACACTTGTAGCGAAACGGTTAATGAAGTTCTAAATAGCGAAATAAGTTTGAGAGAATGTTCTTCATTGAATTCTAATCTAGATGGTAAAACATTTCAATATTTCAAATGTAAAAAAAAAAATAATTTGTAATTTCGAATGCCGTAAATATTCTTCCTGTATAAAAGAATTGAGCAGTTGTAACTTCATAAAGGTTATAAATTTATTATTTGTATTTACCAAATGATACATATATTATTAATAATGGCCGGTAATTATTAATGCAAATAAGTTTTATTATATCAACCGTAACATATACACGATTAATTGTATCTATCGTATTTATAAGGAAGTTCAGAATTTTCTTTTATTTGAATATTTCAAATTTTTCGTTAATACCTATTGTTTATAATGAAATATGGAAGTATGATATATCCTAACGCATTGTTCGCGAGAGACGTTTAAACGTGTCTTTTGTATATTGTTGGTATCTAGGTAGAGAACAGCAGACGCTTAAACTCCATTTTCTAATTTCGTGTAGCACGCCTTGGCTTTAACTATTCGAGGCAGCAAGGATTTCTCGTGTATTCCTTTCTCAAGGGCCGCAGTCCGGGAGCTTGACTTACTCGGCGAAATTCAATCGCAGTGACGCAATTAAATGTTAATTTGCGAGAGAACGATTCGTTTGTGACTCATGTTTCCATTTAGTAAGTCACGTAACAAGACGAATGCAATGAGCCAATATGACAAATTTCCTACCCTTTCGCGAATTTTGAGGTGTTGTCTTTCACAGATCTCTATTGATCCAAAGGTATAGAATAACCCTTCAAACCTGTAATAAATAATTTTACAACACCTTGTACGTAAAAAATTAAGCGCTAGCTGTTCTGACACATGCAATAGGTACTAAATTCTGTGATGTGCAGTCCGATAACTAAAAGATGACTAGAGAACGGTGGAACCTCTCGTTTTCAAACGCCTATTCAGGTCATTACATTTTTGAAATTGCTAAACCCCTTCTAAAGTTTATTTTAGCAGGCTGGGTTTCGGGATTCCAATAACGAAATGGTGAGTTTAGTCGTTTGAAAACAAGCGGCTCCACAACACCCTAGCCATCTTTCAATTGTCGGACTGTACTGTAACATAAAGAAAGCTGTTTCCTACAATGTCTTACTTTGAAAAAATATTAATACTTATTGTTTTGTATTACAAAATATATTAGGTGTACAAAAGAGTTCTTTCCGGTGAACTTTAGGTGGTTGCTACAGTTATATGCTGCAAAAGATGGTTCTAATTTTTTAACAATTTCAACTGCTCACTTTGACGAAGTGGATTCTCTATGATGATTTGAAGAGAAAGACATTATCGGTAAAGTGTGACCAGTCTGTGACTTCCACTGCGAAATCAAATATGCACCTCAAAGTTTTTGTGAATTTAATGAGATACGAAAGGTGCCTTATATTACGAACTGTTAAATTTGGAAAAATGGAGTCCGCAGAACATTATCAGCAACAATTAACAAAATTAACCCTTTTGCTACGGCGCACCGCGCCGAAAGTCCGAACATTAAGCGCGCACAGTGTTCACCATTCGGGGCTAAATCTTTATCTCAAAAACGATGCTGGGACATTGTATTTAGAAGCAAAATGATTTGTGTTCATAACAATGTATTCATAATTTTTTCATAAACGTATTTTTATATAGCACTTGTTTTAACTTGTGATTTCATTTTTGTAGCTGGTGACTATAGTCACCCGTCGGGTATAGGAGGCATCTTGTGGCCGGTGACTATAGTCTCCCGTAGTAGTGAAAGGGTTAAGCAACGATACCGATAATAAGACGAAAAAGACAATTTTATGGTCAAGGAATTTGTAAGATTATTCTCCTTCACAATAACACTCTCCCACATGCTGCAAAGACGATAAAAATTCTCATTTTCACGTTGGACTAGGAAACCTTACGTTATGCAGCTTATTCTCCAAATATGGCCCTATCTGGTTTTTATTTATTCAGATCTCTTCAATGTCATTTAACGGAGGTGCACATGACAACACTGGATGAGGTATGGAAAAGCTTAGGTGACTTTATTGCTTCTAAGCTACCAAGCTTTACCGAACCAGGATCTACAAGTTGCTAAAAAGATGGCGAAAATGCATTGATAATAACGGTGAATGCAACGACTAATGGGGTGTGATATCTTTTCTTAAGTAAAGCTTTCATTTTATAAAAAATCGGAAACAATTCATTTCTACACCTAATATATTATGTTGAGCGCGCATAAAATGACTAAATGAACAATGGGAAAAAAGTTATTTTGCGCGGATAATTTCGCTCTCAATGGCACAGGGTAGACAGTTTTCGCGAAATATTTCACTCCGTGATTCAAATTAGTTAATAAGAATTCATTGTGGATCGGCGGCGACTCAGAATGGATAATAAATCTGTTATAATCCTATATATTTGAAACAGTACGAAGATAGAAATGGGATTTGCTCGAATTCATTGCAACTGGATGTTCCAAGTTCACCAAGCTCCATTACTACACCTGGCAGTCCCAGTACTCCAGGTAGCCTCTATTCTAATCCTTACACGTACTCGTCTGCGAGTAGCAGCAATCGCACAACTTCGCCGCAAACCCGAAAATCCATGCAGTACGTGGATTCTCCATCGTCGCCGATTCATTCACCGTATTATGGAAGACCCATTCGAGGTTCTCCGCCTTACAGGTATCATGAATTTAAATCGTTCGAATTATGATTCCAATACTTCAATCCTAACTTTATACAGTTATGAATTGTGATTTCAATGACAGAAACATCTTTAAGTGTCCTAATTACATCTTAATGCCCATGTCCATATAAATATCTGTCAAATTACACTATACGATTTGTTTATCAACGCATATTATTTGAAATGCAGTGCAAAATGTATGCGATTATGCTAAAAACTTCATTGTGCACCGGTCATATCAGTAATTAACGTGGCACAAATGTAAGAATCACAATTACTATCGGTTGTTGATAATCGAATGTATCGAATAATATAATATGTCAATGTAATCTTTTAGTATTTTTTGATACCACAGTACAATGCAAACTAATGTTAGTTATATATATATATATTTTTTTAAGTACTACGTAGTCATTTTCATTTTTTACCTCTAGCGACTGTAGCAGTCCTACGCTTGAATATCCTTATGCTTTGGGATGCAGTGGTTCGAGATCGAATTCACCAGCAGATTCAGAAATTAGCGGCATAAGTAGCATGGATGGATCACTGCCTGACCTAATGGTAAAACCTTTTCCAATCAACCTGCGAGAATTTTCAATGTTTTTCAAAAATGCATGCTTCCAGTTTCCATTGTTTATCTGCGATATTTTATGTATCTCGAAATGTGAAATATTCGCATTTTCAGAACTGTTTATCGTTAAATTGCTCGTCGCAAGGATGCTATTCTCAGTCCTTGGGATCGCTGATGTCCTCTGACATGGACTTATGTACGAACAATAGAGCGACTGCGTTTCAACGAATGGCAGCCAAAAAATTTTTGTCTTCGTCTCAACAGAATTCTTCATCGCCGCATCATGATCATCATTTACATGAACATAATCGAGGTCATCATTACAATCAAAATCAGAGCGGCAGTTTCTCCAATTCCTTTCTAAATCACGAAAAGAATTGTTATCGTACTGGAAATGGTCACGTGATGGCACTAGATTCTCCACCGATAAATATTTTAGATTTCCAAATTTCTCTCGAACGAGTAGCGCGTTTCCATCGGAGTGCCGCAGGTATGTCATCACATATTTATCTATAAGAGTAGATATAAAAATATAATGATTTACGTTATTTTTTTTTTACATTTCATTAACGAATCAATTGCAACACATGTACGATGAATATAACTAGTTATTATGAGACAAAATATTAACATTTTACCGACCACTAGTCTATTAATAGGCTTTTCGGACCCAACTCTTTTGGAATTTTAACTTATTAATCGGTTGCCACGGCAATTAATAAATTATTTATCAATGTGGTTTACTGTGCCAAGGTCTCAGTGACGAAAATTTGTAATTTTCGAAGAGATTGAATTTCGAAGAATTGCTATCAGGGAAGTATTTGCAGTCAAGTGACCAGTCAGAAGTGGGTAAGATGTTAAAAAAATACCGGTCGATAAAGTGTTGACCCCTGAGCCTACAACACCTACTGGTCGATAAAGTGTTAATAAGATTTTCTAGTAATCGTTTTTGAAATGCAATAAAGTATTTATTTCCTTTTAGCACTCTCTGATCCAACTTGCACTTGGAGTGGCTTATTACCGCAACGCACCCAAAAGCTGTCTGGTTATTCCACTAAAGTGTTCCTGGGTGGTGTACCTTGGGACATTACCGAGTCCCTCTTAATTGCAACCTTCAAACAGTTTGGTCACATACAAGTAGAATGGCCGGGAAAAAATCAATCTGCTACACAGCCGAAAGGATATGTATATATAATCTTTCAATCTGAGAAACAGGTTGGTGATTGCACGAAATTTTCAGTTATGAAGAACTGATTCAATATCGGTACGATGTATATTTGTAATTTTTAAGGTAAGGACTTTATTGGACAGTTGTACTCACGATTTTACCAATGATGGAAGTTGGTATTTCAAAATTTCATCTAAACGTATGAAAGCAAAAGAGGTATGCCAACATTCTACGGAGTTTAGGTTGCAATTTTACAACGGATATTTATTTTATACTGATTTCACTTAATTATATTACAGGTGCAAGTAATACCTTGGGTTCTAAACGACAGCAATTATGTGAAATTTTCGTCACAAAGACTTGATCCGCACAAAACAGTATTTGTTGGTGCACTTCATGGAATGTTGACTGCCAGCGATTTAGCGACAATTATGGACGATCTATTTGGCGGGGTTATTTATGCCGGTAAGAACTAGGAATATCGCTGTTAATATGATCCATGTATTTAAAAGCTAAATATTCAAACTGGTATTCGTTTCAGGTATTGATACCGATAAGTATAAATATCCAATAGGGTCTGGTCGTGTTACATTTAGTACGAAGCATTCGTACGGTAAAGCAGTGTCGGCTGCATTTATAGAAATAAAAACTGCCAAGTTTACTAAAAAGGTATCTTCACTTATGTTACAGAATAATGCACATTTTCGAAATACGGTAGACTCTTGTATAAATCGAAAAAATTGCGACTAGCTCTCATACAACGCGATAAATAATCCCTTATAACGTGCAATATATAAATTTAACATTTTCACATAGTTTCCGCCTTTTTGCTTAGAAAACCAAATGTATATACTTATTTGTCTTTTATTATTATCTGTTGTTAAAAGAGAAAGATAATTTTATTCAACTTTTAATAAAAATAAAAATATACACTTTACTATTTAACATTTATTCACTATCGGAAGTAACAATCGAAGTTCAAAAATAAAAAGTTCCAAACATAAAAAGATATTATTCGTTGTCACTTTCTGACAATAACGCATTTCTTTGTAAACATCAAAAGGTACTTTTCACTTTGACCTTTAAGCTCAAACTGCAGACAAAGCAGACAAAAATCTATACTGAGAATATGAAATTCGGGGAATTCTCACAATTGGAAACCGCATTACATTCTTCGCCTCCAATGTCGCAGTTATAAAAATAAAAGTAAAGTAAAATTTTCTTCTTAGAATTTGGATCGATCATGTTAAATTAAAATAAGTCGTGAGAAAAGAGAATTAAATTTTTTTTCTAATTCATCTTAAATCAAGATCGTGTAAAAACAGATTCGAGTGTTTGCAATAACGATGGCAACTTAATTTTCCTTTAGCAACTGCGACGATTTGTTGTTGCGTCGAAATGTTCGGCATCGATTGATCTCGCAGCACGTAATCAGCTTCGGAACAGCTGCTCTATGCTCACAGTATCTCCTGTATAATGCAACTTCCTATAACGTAGAACGTTTGCCCCGTGTTGTACTAGAATCTACTATTGTATGTAGACAAATGTAGAAAAATGTTCTTATTTGTGTTTAATAGGTACAGGTGGACCCTTACCTTGAAGATTCCATGTGTTCCAGTTGTTTTGTACACCAAGGTCCCTACTTCTGTCGCGACGCGGTACGAAAGAACAATTGATTTCTTTTCACATTGCTTAGTTTTCAACAAATCTAATTATGAAGATTTATTTTTCTTTCTTCTCAGGTGTGTTTCCAGTATTTCTGCCGTAGCTGTTGGCAGAGGCAGCATGCCTTAGAATCGAGGTGGCATCATAAGCCGTTAATGCGCGATTCTAAGACTAATCAGGCGATTGGATTGACACCAAATATTAATTATGGATCCCGTATAATGAATAACCCCACGATTTAAGTACAATTTACCAAGCTACATTTTCATAGCCACAATGAATTCTTTTTTTTTATTATTTTTTTTACGGACGTTGCGTCAGTGTGATTACTGATAGGGTGCAAACTTGGTTTTTATTGCAAAGTTGCAGACAGTCGTGATCTGCTCATATATATTGATGTACCCCATTTAATAGCTGATTGGCAAATGTAACATTTTGTTTGTTAACATTATTACATGGGTTTGCGGTGAAGAGACTAATTAATAGATAAGAACAGTGTTTCTTAGAAAGTTCCTATTGCGAACGTGGTTACCATCGCGTTCTCTAAAATCACGTTTTATTTCATACGTTGATTGTTTTATTGCGAGTAATAAGAATTATGCCAATATGTCAGATTACAACGTTAGTTGTACGTTATGAACGTGTATTTCCGTTGAAATTATGTTGCGAGTTCAATTGTGGTGTTTGTAGTGACAATAATTTTTACGCGATAAAGTAGAAAGCCACTCGCATATTTGTAAAACGAAAACAATAAGAGGGAGGGAGAAGGGTTACGGGGGATACGAAGCTAAGCTGGTATTTGAAACTGCTGAAAATTCTACGCACCGCTACGGACAATTATCTACTGATAAAGTATTACGTTTAATCGTGAAATATTTCTTTAACATGAGTAGATATGTATCGCAACGTAGTGGTACGAAGGGAATAATAATTCTATTGAGATTATTTTTCGCGGAGAATGATTGCTTTGGTATAACAAGACTCTGTAGGAGGTACATTTACCCAGTCCGCGAGGCTGTTCTTCCATTTCGACAGTAGTTGATAATACTACTCCCCCGTTATAATTTTATGTTAGATTGTATAGTGCAAAGGTATTTGCCAAAAGCAAAACGGCCACTGTGATCATAATTTTTCTTAAGCGAAGTGTTAAGCTTCCGTGAGCTTTCGTTAACAGGGACTGTTTAATTGTTGACCAAATGGTAAAACGTACATGGTCTACGATTCTAGAGCGGATTATAGTGAATTGATTCTGTTTTTATTTTTTGTTACAATATTATGTTTTCTTTTTTTCCGGAATATTTCGTCGTATTCTGTTTAATCGCGTTAATGATGTTTTGATATCATTTTGTTGAGTGAATTAAAATCGTATTTTTGCAGGTACTTTTCGTTTATTGTTCTTCCACATATTTTTTCGACATTAATTATTGTTAAACATTTTACCAAAGATAATTCCAACAAATCCTCCGCCTATTTGAAAATCCTGATCCTGAACATATGTGCTTCGCAAAATGCTAAATGTCAGGTTCTATTACATCACGAAAATTTTATAAATGTTTAATATGATAATGGCACGACAATAGTTATTAATAGAAAAAGTCTCTCTCAGACAAGCAAAGTTTTTACCTCTTAAATTTAAATTTTAACTTTCAGAATTTTATAAATGTGCATCGTTTATCAGGTATAGAATTTTCAATTAAAATATCAACATCTCTTGCGCGTATGCAAAGAGTTGAAGAATCTCGAGCAATCTTATTTTCACCTTTTCACGATATGAAATAATCATATTCAATTATTTCGTGATGTAATATTTATGCTATGGCGTACATGCTTTGATTAAACCTGCCCGTTTCGTCAGTAATAAGTAATAATAATTGTTACTTAATAAGTTGTTAGAAAAGTTCCGAAGTTGTTATCGCAGAAGTAAAAAGATTTATAACCAGGTATATAATCAATTGCAGATTACTCTGCCACAAGTAATAACATAAACGTTAAATGAACAGACTGATATATTAATGTTTAAAAAACGTGGTAATATTCGAATTAATACTTCAAATTGCGCTTAATCCAAAACAAAAGTGAAACTTGGAAAAGTATATCGTGTTAAAACATCAGATACTATTAACAAGTATAATATCGTTGTCATATAATATGTACAAGTTAATACGTATTCGAAATGCTTTAATATATGACTTATGAGATTACAAAAACATTCCATAAAAAGCTTCAGATAAGTATCAAACGATTTTTAGTTCCTAAAGATCGATCATCACCGTGTCTAACATTGATTTTATATACAAATAGATGACAGATGAATTCTTAAACCATATATGAAGAACGGCAAAAAGAATTAGAAGCCGACATAAATTTTAAAGATGCTCTTTTATCAGAAATATCTTGTTTACAAACTTTTAATAAGTCGTGCCTTTTAATGTAATTTCCATAGATTTTATTCTAACGTGGTATACACAAATTATTTTTAAATCATTGATAACCATGCGATACAGGGTGATTTACTATTAAAGATACAAGACTGCTCTATCGGTATGCATAATGTCAAGTTTTCTTAAAACTTTTAAGAAATTTAACCAACTGTGAGGCAAAATGTAACAAACGATTACATTACGCCGTAGGTAGCAAAATATTTTTTTTATGTTTCATAAGACAAGTGCCTCTCCCATTCTTTCAATTTTAACAATAACACAAACTTATCCATATAATTTATAATTGTTAGAGGTAATAAGAAAATGTATACTGCAATATGTATACTACACTACAAATGAAGCTTTGTCAGAATGTTGAAATTTATATTATTTCAGCTTTTTTCCTATCACATATATATCCATGTTAAAACATACCCTGTAATACACAACTAAAATATTGAAATTAATAAACTGTTCTCTATTATGTTAAGTTCGACACATCAATTCGTCTTTGGGTAAGAAATGTTGCAGATATGCTGACACCATTGTATACAGTATACATTTCAGGAAGGATTAAACTGAAAAGAAGCTGATATATTATTTAACAGTTATACAGTTTATTTTACATGTAAAATACATTTCTTGTCCCTAATATAAAACTTTTGTAATAAAATTTCAGTTCCCACTGCTATAAACATACAATTTCAATAACTATTATTACAAGCATTTCTTTTGTTCTGCCCTTTTTCTCAGAACTTGATATAAACCTATAAGAGAAGACAAGGTCCCCAATGCTCCTACCTGCCAAGTTTTCAAATAACCACCCCAAAGAACTCCAGTTGGTAGATAATTGACTGCATAACTGATATCTAATACCAGCCGTGTACAAGTAAGTAATTCATTCCAGTGCTGTTTACTTATGGTCTTCAACGCTGCTCTGTTAAAACGAAGATAATTCTAATGTTCTAAAATGTTTTAATTAACCTTTGTTAATACTTAGCCAACCACAGAGAAAAAAATAAATTATACTAATGGGACATCTCGTAGTTCGGTCATCAATTGACTTTCATTACATCGGAAAGATCTTGTCACTCGGTTGGCTAAGTGTTAATACAAAATAATTTGTTTTATTACTATACAGTGTGTACCATCTAATCTCACTGCCTTGACAGTTTGCGTTTATACACAGGATTCGAAAAAAAGGTTTTTTATGATAACTTGTAACAAAAATAATTTGGTCGAATTTTTCATTCTAATGAAGATTTTTAAAGCAACAGTGTTAAAAGTACAGCCTGTACAAACAGTTACCTTGCACTGCATTTATTTTCACCTAAATGCACTTTACAGCTTTCAAATTGCTTGAGTTTACGCAATGATCTGAAAAAGAACAGAAACACATGTAACTTCTATAGTTATTGAATGTTCTGTAAAATTTCTATTTAGGTTTCTAACTTTACTAAAGATAAGTGTAGTGAAATTATCCAGAACCATGTTGAAGCGTTGTCCCATGCAGCTGTATTAATTTTAACAAGTTTTTGTTCACCAGCCCAAGAAATATGTTCGATAGGATAAAATATTGTGTCTACTGCAATCTGCATTAATTCGGCCCATCTGATCATCCAATCAGGCTCCTGTTATATTATAAATATGAATTATATACATATAGAAAAATAAGTTGTCTTATTTTATGTTACATTTAAGCAAAAAGCAATGTGTATTTAATACTAGATCTGCCAAGA
Source organism: Cerceris rybyensis (assembly GCA_910591515.1). NCBI lineage: Eukaryota > Metazoa > Arthropoda > Insecta > Hymenoptera > Crabronidae > Cerceris > Cerceris rybyensis. The sequence continues at coordinate 2,384,285 of OU342789.1, forward strand.
TGGTGAATATTCCTGAAATTTTCTAACACTTTTTCTTTCCAAGTTTCTACACTTATCTTGTAGGTTGAAAGTAATTAAACTGATCAAGTTTTTTGCATTCTCCATTTATGTTATTGTAACGTATTCATTTGTCATTTTTAAATATATCAGATTAATCGACAGTTGAAATACAGTTCCAAAAATTAATTCTATGGAAAATTCTCTGACATGTAAGAAGATTGGAAACAAAACTAATGATCATTACCTGCTTACCCCATCCATATGTGATAATATAATTGATCATGGGTATGTCATCTAATAATCTTAAAATTACTCTGCATCCACTCATTTGGCTGCTAAATATTTTAAGCTTAGTTTCCACCTCTTTTGAAGTTGCGCTCAGCGTGGCCAATTTGGCCATATAGGACAAAGTTCGTAAAAATTTATCTCTTCCTGGATATGTTTCCAGGTAGTCAGATATAAGAGCGATATCCATTTTCGTTTATAAATATTATTAAATCATTGAAATATTGAAAATCCCAAGGAATGTACCTAAAACATTGTATTTTTATAAATGGACACTATAACAATGTTACATAGAAAAAATACAAATTTATTACGTAGATTTTCTAAATAAAATTATCAGTAGTCAGGTAGATCTTTACACTATTTATTTATTCTGTTAGTTTATTATGTTTCTAAGAAATTATTTTATTATAGAAATATTATTTTCAATTAGAGGAATGTTACCTTACAATAGTGTTACCGTTACAAATACTTTAACTTGAATAACTTTCTAAATATACATATGTCATGGACATGTAAGATATAACAAATAAGACATAGTATTATCAAACATATATGAAATCAAAACTGGTTTCTGCATTGGCATAGTCGTGAAACCAAACACACGTAACATACTTCTAAAAAATGTACATAGTTCGAAATAGGTATCACAGTTGTGTGCGTGAAACATGAATCAAACTACACCTCTATCCAGGGGGGGTTAACTCACTGAACTCTAATAATACTGGAACGCGCGCTGGTTAATCTCTCCCATGTAGAAGCAGCGTATCGAGAGAGATAGCGACACGAGGTATCTTTAGCTCTTTCTAATCATCTGCGCATGTGCACACTACGTCACGCTCATCAGGGTACACGGGCTGCAAACAGTTTTTTCCCTCATCTCAATTTAGTACGTTTCATCGGTGTGGTGTGTTTCAATGGGAGGGAGAAAACTTTTAGACGGAACTGTACAGACAGAGAGAAGGATACCCGAAGTAGATATCTCTCTCGATACGGTTTAGGAGCGTCAGCGCGCGTTCCAGTATTATTAGAGTTCAGTGGGTTCAGTGGTTGACACCCTCTACCTCTTTCTCAACCGAATGTAGTCACATCACATTACCAATATGCATTGTGCAATGTATCGGGCAGCGCTGGAACGAAGTCCAGCGGAAGGAATTCGAAAGGTTGGCGGGTAAAAAATGAAGAAGTTAGAATGACATTTTTTACATGTAGTTATAAACCAACCATTTATTTGTCAATCACACATACTAATTTGAGCGTGTAACTAAGAAAGTAAATGAGACATTTTCGGAAAAAAGTTAGGTTTACGAAGTGCACTAATTTGACACCATGCAACTTTCTATCATTTTTTTTTAAGTTACATGTGTATACTAATAAGCCACAAACAAAAACTGAGCTTGAAGCGGAGATCCAAAGTATTATTTACATAATTAAACCACAATTGTACAAGGACGATACCTTAAATTTCATAAAAAGAGCAATGGTTTTGCAATGAGAGTCATGGTGCATATTTGCCTGACATTTATTCCATACATAATCGGAATATTTACACTTTACAAAGAAATACAAATATTATCACTTTTTAAGCAAATAATTTGTTTAATTAAAAAACTAAATCCGATGCTCTTATTGGAGCACCCTATATTATCTAACAAAGTTGTATCATTTTATATGTTTCATATAAATTTACCGTATGAAGTGTAACTTGAGCTTAATATTTCTTTGGGGGAGAATAACTCTATTAGTAAGATTAAGCTTAAAATTTAATCCAATTGCCAGTGCAGTGATACCTTGGGTTCAAAACAACAATAATTATGTGAATTCCTTGTGATAAAAACCTGCAACGCATAATATACTATTTGGTGGTGCACTTCATAGATTGTTGACTGTCAGTAATTTGCCGCAAAATTGCTTCATACTTTTTGCTATTAATATGCTTCATAGATCTAAAATGTAAATATTTAAGCTGTCACGCAAATTTGTTTCAGGTACTGATAAATGAAAGCAGTATTGATGGCATTTATACAAAATAAAAATTGCTAAGTTTACTAAAAAGGTAACTCCATGTCTATTATAGAAAAATATATATCTTTGAAATATGTAGGTGAATGTAGAAATATATCGTTCCCTTTTTTTTTAAATAGGTACAAGTCTTATCGTGAAGATTCCATGGGTTCCAATTGCTTTATGCACCAAGGTCTCTACCTCTATTGTACAGTGAAGTGATAAAGCAATCCATTTTCTTTATGCTGCTTGTTCCTTAAAAATTGTTGGTTTTAATGGAACTGAAATCAAACAATAATTTATTTCACTGTCTTTCAAAGTGTATTTGTAAAATTTCTGTTGCACCAGTTGGCAGAGGCATCAATATGACATCAGAAGCCTTTAATGTGCAATTTTAATACTAATCAACCAAATGAACTTGACTCTGAATACAAATTCTCGCAACTGTATAATCAATAATCCCATCATTTAAGTACAGTTTCACATAACATTTTCACGCCCACACTGAATTGTTTATCTTGACTGTTTTTCTGTTGCGAACATTACATGAACTTGATTACTGATGGGGTGCGAACTTAATTTTTATTGCAAAATTGCAGGCAATCGTGGTCTGCTCATATATATTAATGTATCCCATTTGCTGGTTGAGTGAAAAATGGAACGATTTTTTGTTAACATTATTACATGGGTCTGCAGTGAAGACTCTAATTAACATGTTCACTACCAACTATGAGATATTTCGTAGTTGCATTTTAAGTTAGTAATAATGACCGAGCATGAGTAGTAATTTTAAAACTGAACTATTCTTCATGTCATTATGAATACTGTGGTTACAGTTTCAATTGGATAACTCAATAATTCTGAAAACTTTATGTTCTCAAATCAAAGTTTGACACGCAAGGTAATATTTACTTCATATTCTTGTCAGTGTTAATAAATAACAGTGTCTTTTACAGAGTTCCTACTATGATCACTGATATTTTGATATAATTGTACTCAGTGAATTAAAGTCAAATTTTTCCAGGTATTTTTCTATTGTTGTTCCTTCGCATTTATTTCGACATTAATTATTCTTAAGTTTTATACCAAAGATGTTTATTGCAATAATTCATTTGCGTCTTTGAAAATCCAAATCTTAACCATGTGAGCCTGTGCAAACTTCTAAATATCAAGTTCTATTATATAACGATAAATTTATAAACAATTAATATGATAAATGAATGATAATAGTTGCTACTAGAAAAGATCTCTCCTCCAAGTAAAAATTTCTGCTTCCTAAAAGTGATTTTTAACAATCAGAATTTGATGAATGTTTATCAGGTATAGAGTTTTCAACTAAAATATCAGCATCCCTTGTCTATATACAAAGAAATGAAAAATCTCAGAGCATTGTTATTTTCACCTTTTCATAATATAATACAATGAGATTCACTTATTTCGTGTTGTAGTATTTATACTTTGGTGAAATTATCTTGATTAAACTCGGCAACAAGTAATCATAATTATGACTTAATAAGTTATTATAAAAGTTTCAACAGAGTTGATATTGCAGGACTAAAAAGATTTATAGACGGAATATGACGAATTGCTGATTATGCTACTAAAAAATAATAAGATTAACGTTATTTGAACAGTCTAGTATATTAATGTTTAAAAACCGTTGTCATATTCAAATTGATTCTTAAATAAAGTAGAATAAAGAATGACAAGTAGTCGCAAATATGCTGATAGCATTATATCCTACGAACTGAAAGAAAGATAAATTTACAAACAAAAGTTATGTATTACTTCCAACTTTTAGTTCAGTTTATATTTAAACTACAATTATTCTGTTAACAATAACATTAAAAATGTCTGCTCAGTTATACTAAATTTATAAGAATATATTTCATAAAAACTCATTTTTTCAATCATAAACTTAGGTTACTCCAAAATACAGTTAAAATATTAATATTTCATACTGAAATATATTCTCATCTGCAAAATGTTCTATTTTTCGTATAATTAAATACATTCGATGATATGAAACTTCCATTTAAAAATTTTAAATATAACCGGCAACGGAACATTATAGTTCCTTATGATCGATGCATACCATTCTCTGAAACACCGTAAACAGCGACATCTTTTCCAACACTTCCTTTTATAATATTACTACAAAAGCAATTTACACATTTTTCATGCAATGTTTGTACATACTTCCTTAAATTGTTCACTCGTAAACGTATAAGTAGAATGAACCGGATAAGTCGAATCTACAGTCAACCTTGATTACTTACACTTTCCCTTCTACAAAAGCGTCAACTTCATGTCGTTAGGTTAAGAGTGGGAGGTTCGCTAGTTCGGAACATCGTATTCTCTCAGTGTTGTGTCGCTTTAGAGCAACGTGATCAGTGGTTTGTAGACGTGATGACGTCAGACTACGAGGCACAAGCCGTGAGCGCGTTTAAAGCCGAGTAGGGCGTGAAAGTGTGTGCCGTGCCGCTCGTTTTCCTCGGTATACATTTAACTCATTGGATCCATGATTATGTGCAAATAGCAACGTGTGCCTCCGCGAAACTACGAGACAATTATGTTCGGTGCTGTTTTAACGTGATTGATAGTGAAAAGGATACCATGTTCCGCTGCATTCCGATTTTTAAAGGGTGTAACAAGCAGGTGGAATACATTGACAAGAGTCATTGCTCTCTGCCGAGCGTCCCTGATGATATTTTACGGTATTCGGAAAGCTTGGAGGAGCTTCTGTTGGACGCAAATCACATCCGTGATTTACCAAAAGTAAGGATATACCGCTACACGCTACTTTCTGCCTCATGATTATGTCTGTCTCTCTTTCTTTCTTCAGTTTTTCTTTCTCACTCACTCTACACTCTCCCCTCTCCAGAACTCTTTCTTTCTCGCTCACTCTAGCTCTTTCTATTGTGTCCGTGACGTATCGTTTCATCGGCTACGATACAACGAGTTCCACACATACACAACGTATTGGAACGCTGTCATTTTCAGTCTTTTACGCTCCTTATGAAAATCAAAAATTTGTTTCTTGTAGAACTTCTTCCGGCTACAGAGGCTGCGGAAACTGGGGTTAAGTGACAATGAGATATACCACTTGCCACCGGATATTCAGAATTTCGAAAACCTCGTGGAATTGGACGTATCCAGGAATGGTGAGTAGTATTTTTATCGGCCAATTATCCTCGTCTGTGATTTTGCAGTCAATTATCACAGTGAAAATAACAAATAGCCGATTTTTTTAACACGGAGAATATTTTCTTTGCCGTGTCTTTCTTACGATTATTTTCACGTCAATCACAGAGTATTATGATTTATTGAAGTGTATCGTTGTAACGAAGCACGTGTGCGTTTCATGGCAATGTCAACGAGAAAGTCGAGCTTAGTAAGGCGCGCAGAAAAAAGTTAGGAGAGGAAAAGTGGTGTTAAACGGTACAGATCATTAATAGATCCCTGTCTCGATAGTTTCTAGTCGGATTTACCGACAGGATTTAGCTATACTGATAGCAAGTAGTAATAGAATCTTCTGCCTTCGTGTGGGCAAGTTACCGTTATCGGTATCTTTTCGTTTTCTCTCCGGCCGGCCATCGTAACCGGTAAATCATCTGTTACGATCCAGCAAGACGCTAGGAGTAACGTTGTTCTTATGTTCTGTTTCTACGAATCGAATGCACGTTATTCCTGTCATAATCTAACAACGTATATTTCGTTTATGGGGATTTTTTGAATTTTTGACTTTTCACCGTGGATGAATACAAAAACTATTTTCTTTGACTAAAATGGGCCCTTTTTTTGTACAAGAAAAATTCTGCCGGCGGCAGGTGTTGTGGAGAACCTTTTCTGTGCGGCCGGCGACTATGGTCGACCGTTTCGAGGAAGTGTTGCAATGTCCAACCGTCGACCATAGTTGAGAATCTCTAACCGTCCGGCGCGTCCGAGCAGTTATTCTAATACGCACTTGATCATTTCAAATAATTGCACATTTTTTCTTCATCGGTTCAGCCATGGACGCTGGCAATAAAAATATATGAGTTGGCGTCCATCTCTGGGCTACAAAAACGGCTAGTCTTATTAAAAGAGGTGAGATTGGATATCTCTGGATGATGGAAAAGGGTTAATTCTTTTTTTTTCTGGATATATCGAGTCATTCTGAACATTCCTTTAGCAAATGTACGTTTTTTTTATTCGTTCGCGGAATAGAATAATGAATTTACGATGGCCTACAACGCATCGAGTTATTGCTATTTTTAAAGGAACATTGTGTTTCACGACGAGGAACTGTGTCACAGGAATTGTAATTAGGTGAGGAGAGGCTAAAGAACTAAATTGATCTGCAGATGGAACAATAATATAGGGTGGAAAATATGAAAACGTTTTATAGAACGTATTTTAGACTCATTGTCAGTGGGTTATGCGTGATGATACTACCAATAATTTACAATTTCTGTTTGGCCCTGATTTATTTTGTTTGAAATTTGTTTATTCTACTAGGATGCAATGACATTTTGCGGGATCAACGATTTTTATTCGTTTTTCATTCTCTTTAATTTGCATTGCACCCCGCGGTAGGTTTTTATTTTCTTTACTTTTCGTTTTTTAGCCATTGTAGAGTTGCACTTTTATGAGTCTATAATAATTTATACATGCCCCATAGGAAAAGTTCTTTTTATGTAAAAATTTATGGTTATAAACATTTTTCCTTATCTGCTTTTTCACGCTAACAATAAGGGGAAGAAGCTCGTGCAAAATATAATCGAAATATAGAATGCATTAGTCTTTGATTCTTGCAAGTGAATTGTATTTTTTACCTGTCGTTTATAGACAATTCTGATCTTTTTCGGTTAAAGACAACCATGTAGAAAATCACAGGTCTTTGGGTCTTAAATTTACGAAGCTGTTAATTTCATTCTCGTTGTTATAATCCTATGAATGTATTTCTTACGGTAAATTGAAGAAGTGCGAATTCATCACTCTTAAACGCTTTGAAGTTTATTGCACTTTTTTCTGTCCGTAGTTTATGGAGAAATATGATTTTTCTATCTTAACCCTAGATCACTAACCTTCGTCGATTCGACGACACGGATTTAATAAGTATGCCATATTAGTTAACGTTATCGTAATAAATAAATACCTATCTTTAATAATAGAAAAAAACATGTTTAAATTTTATTTAACTAATACCCTTTAACCCCTTTTGTAAACACCGTAGTCGAAGAGACGAAGGTTAGTGTTAAGCGTCGAAAAATAAGGTTAGTGATCTAGGGTTAAAGACGACCGCTTATAAAATGACCGGGCTTTCACCCTTGAATTTACGAAGCTTAGCATTCATCCTCGTTGTTATAATCCTATGAATGTATTTCTTATGGTAAGTTGGAGGAGGACGAATTTATCACTCTTCAACGGATTTATGTTTATGGTATTTTTTGTCTCTCGATTATAGACAATTATGAAATTTCTAGTTTAAAAACGACCACTTATAAAAAAAAAACAGGGCTTTTATTAAATTTAAATTAAATTTTTCGAAATGTGCTCGACGTAGCTTTTCACTTGATTTTATTTTCTGACAATATAATATCGATTTTCCAATTTCATAATGATTTTGTGATATCACGTAAATATCTATCAGTACCTGTACTTATTGATATCATTAAAAAAAAAAAAAAATAACCAATGATGGAAAATATGGCGAAATTAATTTGATTTAGCTCACTATAAAATTACCAAAATAATTCTATGATTGCATTTCTTATGGTAAGTTGAAGGAGTTCGAAAAATACAATGTCACATTGATCGCGATAAAAAACTTTTCCACTGTGCTCCCGTTTTTCTTTTATTGCTACGTTAAGCCGTTATTGTGGGAGTAGTCGATCGATACCTATTTGACGAACAAACGTATTTGCAAACATTATGCGATGAACGAAGGTACTCGGTTCTGAAATGACATTCAGGTTGAAATACCGCGTCGTCCTTCACGAGCCCCAATATTTGTGGCTTCTTTTCTTTTTGCGTTTCAAGCTTCAATTATTGTGATCTAATGGATCATTTCACCTGGACCAGAGTTTCTCGGATAGGGGACTGCGAAGGGATGAGCTAGTTGAAATATAGCTCTGCTTTAGGCAAAGATACACCAACAGAGACCCCTTGAATAACACGGTTAATTGATTTAGTGTTTATCGAAACAATGTTATTCGATACTAATGATTCACACAGTTTTGGAGATAACGGTTCCATGATATTCAAAACCATGCAATTCAAAATCGACATCGATATATATTTGCACATTTAGCTTCAAAGATTAATTAAGAAAACATTCAAAATAAGAGCCCTTTTTTAAAATGTATTTTAGTTGTACAAAAATAATATAAAATTCGAATTACCTGTTATTCGAGGGTTGTTGCAATTTTTAACCGACTTCGTGCAATTCAAGTACCATGCTATTGGATGGATGTTTGTATATTTGATGCCCAAGATTTGTCATTCTCTGAATAAATAACTGTTTATATATTAAAAACATTTTTCTGTAACAGTAGCCGATATGTTAATTGTAGTTCGTTTTAGGGGGACCGCGAGTAATCTAAAAAATTCTAAGGAGCTCGAAATCCAAAAAACTCTAAAAAAGTTTGAGATCCACTGGCGTAGATCCTATGGTTTTAAGTAAGGTATGAGTTACTAATATTAGAGAAATCAAGTAAATTTTTCAGAGTTAACGGAAATGTGAATTTGAGACATTTTTTAATCCGAACTTTTTACTCCATACCTTGCAAATAAATATTCCATTATTTCACGATACAACGAATATATGTATATATATATATATATATATTAATAAGGATTTTAATTGGAATGGTGTATTGTAAAGGGGGATACCGAGTTTCTATTACGAATTGTGCCGTTCACGTCATTTCCTCGTAACTTTCCTGAAAGCAGGCAATGCTTGTCGTGTCACTTTTATCTCGATAAGTGATGCTCGAGAATCCATGGTGACGATGTGGATAGACCTTCGGATAGCCATACACTAGAGTACAGTTGAAATCACTGTCACCTCGTGGAAATTTTTATCGAGTAACATGTCATATCAGTTCTCAGTAAATTTAAATTATAACATATAAAAATGACATCGTTAAATTTTATGGTTTTTGAAAATATTTTCGAATTTTTCATTCTGTAAGTATAACAGTTTTATAGATTTTTTGAAGAATTATGTTATCTCGTTGCCCCACAATAAAGGGTGACACTTGTGACGCGCTATACGGAATTTGAAATTTTGTAAATTACCAAAAACTTAATTAAATCAAAAATTTTTAATTAACCCGTTGCCGCAAATGACGGCTATAGCCGTCCCGAACATTTGTGTACTAATGCATTTATTTGTTAATTACTCAGTAACACATCGATAAAAAGATGTGACATTGCAGTTAATATATCAATTGTTTTTTTTGTACGATTTTTCATGCTTTAAAAATTCGAAATATTTTCATGTATGTTTCTGAGCATTTTCGTCAAATTAAAAGTGTGCGACAACGTGTTAAAACTATCACTGAATCACGAGACGTTGAAATATGCTATTAATTTGCTATTAATATTTCATCAAGTTGTACGGTGTAACGGAGATCAGTGATAAATTTTTATTTCAGCAAGTGATTAGAAGTTATTACACGTTCAGTCAGTAAAGGAATCGTAGGGCAAGGGTTTAAGTAATGTCGATTATATTTGTGTTCAGTGACGGAACTTCAATACCTGACGACCGTATAAAGCGGCAAGGGTTGAAGAGGGCAAGTCGAGATGGGTCCAAAATTATTTGATCAATTTCTTTTTTAATTAGGTATACTAAAATTCTCCTTGATTTCAATTCAATTAAAAATACACTGACAATAAAAACAGACTTTTTGTCCGGATTTTTCATGGAGCTTCTCATTGCAATGTTAGAGATGTAATTAAAATAAATGCATATATGCATATTTATTTCCTTCTAGACACACGCAACGTTAGTAATTTTTCTAACACTACTAATAATAGACAAATGTTAATGAATATTTGAACACTTATTTGCAACTAGGACAATACAAGATATTTTATATATTGTAATTGACTTTTCTTGCATAATTATTTTCTATTACTGATGGAATTATTATTATTATATAGTAATAAAAGCGTAGTTCACTATACTTTTGTTTGCCTGCGAGGCGAGAATTATATTTTGTACAGAGGCCGAAAATTTGTTGTTTAGCCACTGCTGTGTTTGTTTAACTTGAAATTTTTGAGTAGTTCATTACGAAAAGTTCTGCTTTTATAAATATCTATTTCCACGTATTATGAGATTAACATTAGAACTACAAACCCAATAAAAATAACTAGTATAACATTTTTTTCAACAATTCTCTAATTTTGTTGGAGAGTCATAGAATAGATATTTTCCCTCCATTTCATAAAACAAATTAACGAATCTTTTAATTTTACCTTGTTTCAAAGTACCCATTTAACACTAGCATTGCCGAGCAAGTCAAAATGACTAGAGCCTAAGTTTTTCCAAAAATTCTCTAAGTATGTAGCACAGCCATAAAGCACATATTCTACGTTGATCTTATAAAACACAGATTCCCGCACCCATCAAATTTTCTATCTCTTGACTCCTCTTTTTCGAAAGTACTTATTTAACATATTGAGATATAATAGATTTAACATCGGTAGTTCTAGGGTTAACATATTTAAATATAATATATTCAGCGCCGGTAATTACAGTGTTAAGGTGGTAAGGTGATTGAATCTATGATATCAAGTACTATAAATCGTTATCAGAGTCTGGTGGATTGTACCTATAGTCACAACCTACGGAAAAGAATGTTATACAGCATTACGAGAATCACCGTCACTATCCGATATTATTACTGGCGCAGAGAAGCTACAGGTATGGAGCTACGGGTCCTATTGTTAGTGACTTTGCCATAAGGAATTCTTCAGCTAAAGTCACTAAATAGATGTCCGAGAAATAGAATTTGATTGCCGAGATATTTTACCTAGAAGTTTGAAGTAAAATAATGAACTTTATAAGTTTTCCATAAAAAAATGTGTTATCAGAGTATTACTTACCGTCTACGTCGTCCGTTATAAATTTAAAAAAAAATGAAAAAATATTGGAGAATTGAAATACAAGATGACATGAATTTGACAATAGAAAACACATGATGACGTGAAAACAAGACTCATTGAATATTTTGAATCAAAACACAGTGAATTTTATGAGCGAGGTATTAAAACTTTGCCAGATCGATCGAGAAAGATTATATTAAACCGTGGAGATTGTAATTCGGGTTAATATTTGTAAATGAAATTCTTATAAGTATTAACATCTTTTATTTAAAAAACGGCATTCTTTTCCAGTACAGTGAAAGACATTTATATTCTGAGAAATTAAGAGGGAAAGAGTGTTCATAAAATTTCTAATGTAACACATACCTATTTATTTATTATTTACGGGTTAATAAAAATTCTTTTAAATTTACAAAAAAAAGAAAAAAAGATACAGGCTATTTGTTAAACTAACTTAGTAAGAGTTGAATGTTTAAATGAACGAGGGTAATTACGAAACGAATTCGAAGAATGACAGAAAGTGTTCGACTTTAAAAGTAAACGTTGATAGAATTGTAATATATTCAATATAAAATACGATGGGCCTCAATGAAGTAAACTTCACGGGTATTTGAAGTTTTTGCTAGGTACACAGATTTTTAATCCGTTCACTACATTATTTTAAAAATGATCACGCATAAAGTGCTACCGGGTAATAATGCCTGTCCTAACAATATTTGAAAATTGCGGTTTGCGTAAAAATTAATTTTGTACCCAGAGTATCTTCTTATTAACGTTAGATCCATCAAAGTGATAAAAATGATTCATCCTGAATTTTCTCAAAACGTTTCTGAAACTTCTTACGCTGTTCCTTCTTCAATTTACTGTGTCTATCATGAAGACCGAAAGTGATTAAATCGATCAAGTTTTTTACTTTCTTCGTTTATTTGTTTTTGACATACTTAAGTATTTGACAATTTTAAATATACTGAATTAATTGTCGATAGAACTAATATTATGAGATACTTTCTCCTTTCCTATGTAAAAAGTAAGTTCTTTAAAAATTTGACATGTATTTTTTATACTATATTTTCCTCCGGACATATATATTTCATTACTAGGCAAACTGTTAATAAGAGAAGTAATTCTGGACAGCCAATGAGGTTGTTAAACGGTTTGAAAATGTAGTAAAATGATATACGTATCATTTGTTCAGTGGAATGTTGAACACTTTGAACGCCACCGATATTTTGCTAGTTTCATCATGTTTACTGAAGTAAAACTTTTCTATTAAAATCACATCTTCACAAAGCAGAAATCTGAAAGACGTAGATGGATATATTGCCATCAGGACTTTAACCTTTTAATGCCAATATTTAAATATTGAATGACCTAAAAAATTAGGAAATGCTACAATTTAAAAGTCGCATGAAATTTCATTGATTTCAATGAATCGGCTCCGGTCACCGATGACAACCGTGGCGTTCAACGTGTTCATACATTTCTTTTTCGAAATGTTAAGGAATTCCAGCGTGGAAAATCGATCGTATTTCATAATATTAAAATCTTTTTACAGTGCTGTAGCGCAACGAGTACAATTGAATTTATTTAAGCGTGGAAATTTCTAACAAAGAATTAATTTCACGTACGACAATGGTTTGTGTCTGGCATAAAATATAACGTAGTTCGTAACTAATTGTAAGTGCACATGCGGACGTATCTATGCCCACAGATAAGAACAAAGTCTTACATCATCGTCGTCCTATTTGATGTTCCGTCTTTGAATAGAATTTCAACGTTCAGTTTAATCATTGTGACACGAACTTCTCCGATATCAACGTCTGAGAATGGAAAACCAGGTTCTCCTTGGCTGTGTTTATTTCCTTAAATACAGATACTGATGGTAATAACATTAATAACCAAATTTATAACAAATTTTTCTTGTCTTGCAATCGAATCAATTTTCGGCTTGGACATAATTGACTCCTTACCCTCCAATAACGTTTGACACTCGTGACGCCGTAAGAGGAATTGGAAATTCTGAAGTTTTCTAAAAACTATTAAATCAAAAATATCAGTCGGTCATGAGACAATCACATTATTTCTATATCATTGATATCATGGTTAATTATAAAGAATATCAGAAATCTGGGAGGAATTTTCATTTCGGGAATTGATTTTGAGCTATTGCGCAAAAACTGAAAATTGAAATCATAGGGCAAGCAGTTAGTTCTGTCAGTTTGAAATTGTCAAATCGAATTATAATGGAAAAGTTAAGGGACGTAAATCAATTCAATTTTTGTTGAGATAGAAAACTGTACTTTTTTCAAAAATTTAATTATCAGCACTTGACAAAAGGAAATTCCTTATCGTGTCTTAAAAATATTTTTTCAGTGGTAACATTTTCTTAATTATACTTGATGATATATAAAACTCCCCTGAATTCTTAACTCTTACACGAAACAAGTGAATTTATTCGATTGTCTGTGATGCAATGTAAGAAGCAAATTGTCCGATGACACGTTGAAAATGAAACCACACATCACTGATTAAAATCTCTAAGAGTGGTATAGGTAGCACTTACAAAACAGTAGTCAATGAATAATATCCTACAGATATTTAACGCTTTAAGCGCAGCATCAGTCCGTGGGGACGGACGATGAGAGTGAACTTACCGTTTAGGCGGCATTATTCCGTGGGGACTGATAATGGAGTTTTCATTTCAGTACGTATGGTCCTTAAAATTTCTCTTCCTGTTACATTTTGAAAGATAAACAAAATATTCGTAATAATAATATTAACACATTGTTTGCGGTAGAGGCTTAAACGCGTCTTTTGTATATTGTTAATACAGAGCAGGAGATACTTAACACTTTGCGGACGGAGACATTTTTGAATATTTAGAGATAATCATTTATTTGGCGATCGAAAATCACTTTCCACTCAGAAAGTTGTACTATTAATGTATATAACTGACAAATTACTGTATATCATTATTATTAGAATAAAAACGCTTTTAGTGCCGAACGACGATATATCGTCGCGTATTCAATAGCGTCTTACTTTTCGCATTGCGAGAAAACTTTATGTCAAAATAGATTTATAAAACGTTATAAATGGTTTAATTTAATTGCAAAAGAATTAAAAAAATTATTTTTGGGTTTAACATTCTGCTATATGCTATGCTGGTTCGTGCCGAGACTGCATATTGCCGTGCATCATTGAGTTATCCTATAGTCCTAATCGTAAGATTCGATATTAGTTATTTTGTTCAAAATTATTGAAAATTTAATAAATACTTATACTTTATTTTACATGATCCGATAAACCTGCTTTTCGTCCGGTTTTACATTAATGTTATTCGTATGATTTCCAACGAATACTGAAATTCAATTGACATTAATTTATTCTTTCTTTATTTTGTAATACGCTGCTTTTTGAACTTTGCAAATATCATTTTTAGTTTGATTTTTTTTTACCTTTTTGCCAAAACCTTAGTAAATTCATCAAATCATTCTTCGGTATTCTTCACATAGGTACGATACTTTTCGTCCACATATGTGCGTCGTTAGTCCTCAAAGGGTTAACACTAGGCTTACCAACATTTCTTATATACTTATCTCTATCGACACGTGTCAGTGGGTATAGCATAACGAGAACTTCAAAATAAGAAGTTTCGTTGAATAGATAGAAGTCAGTATGTACCTACATACAAATGGCAGAAAACATCTGAACGGCTACTGTAATTCCCTCACAAAGTTCGAAATTGGTGAAAGTAATATGACCCGTAAACCCAGTGTTAAAGGTGTTACATTTGACCTCGCATGACCTTCCACGATAGATTGTTGCAATTGGTTCAACATCAGCTATCGCCCCGCAATAAAAAAGACATAGCATTCCATTAAAAAAAAATAGGGATTACCTTAAAATCTTCTCTGTCCTTCCAGCCATACAAAAAATGTTTATATCACAATGTGTATCCCTCTACACCGTGCAAGTTTTCTATATAACATTTTTTTTATATTGTCGCAAGTAAAAGGGAGAGAAAGAGAGAGAAAGAAAGCCGAGACAGAATTAGAATGCTGAATGTATAGAATGGTTAGTTTTTGACAAGTGAGGTGCGAAAGGTAAGTGTAAGCGAGGTGTGCATAGAGAAGCGAAAGAGAGTTATGATAAGGCGAGTAAACGACGCGGATGCCAGAGTCCGTACGGAAATTTTAAGAAGAACATTTAATTGTATTACTCCTTATTATCTATATTAAATTTGATTTTATGTATATCATTCCTACAGTATTACGAGTAATGATAATATTTACGGTGGACATCATTATTACCGCATCCTGTGTATGCAAAAGAATATAAACGTAAAAAATGAATATATGTAAACATGTACATATTGTCCCTCTGTATGTTCACGTGTCCTTCAAAATCAAACAATTGGTAGCCGAAGACATACATCGAAGTAGAAAGATATTGATATAGCTTTGAATAAAGCAAAAAAATTCACTTATCTCGGTTTGTGCTCGTTACTTACGGGCACTTGGAGAAACGGCGCCTTCGTTTACTTTCTAACAACAATGCAACGAACTCGTGCCTCTCCGAAGACTGAAGTTCTTACGCGTTTCCGAGCCGCGGCGAATTCCTCTTACCACAAGAAGGAAGCCTTTTTCCTTTTTCGCTCTCTTCCCTGAATTTACTTACTGTTCCACTTGGCCGTTTTTATGTTTACCTTATGCTCGTCCCTCGACACCCACGTACACATGGAACTTTGTTACTCGCGTAAGATTGCGTGCGGTGCGACCAAGGCGAAAGAATGCAACTGTATTTGTCGATGCACCGTCTTACCATGGGATTCCTTTGGCCCTCTTGGAATGTAGCGTGGCCTCGGTACTTGTATGAGCACGTTAAGAACTTCCCCTGTTTCTTTTTTTGTTTTTTTTTTTTTTGGTTCCGAAAGCCTAACTAAAGTTCTTCTTGACTTGTTATCTTACAATTTAATTTAGAGACTTTAGAATTAAATATACTATTTACTGTTTTCATTACAATGGATCGATTTCAAATAGTTAAGTTACTGCTACATTTATTTATTTCTGATGGAAGAATAAAATCTCGAATTTTATTGACATTAATACTACTGGTGTTAGATGTATTATATTTAAATATAGGTATTGAATAAGTAGCTTAGAAGTAGAAGAATGAAAAGATCGAAAAAAGATTAATTTCAGTATTATATGTTTTATAAGATCGTGATAGAATATCTACTCTATGGGTCGCCTAAAAAATGTTGGACTTTTTATAAAAAATGAGAAACCAATAGTTGTGACTGCATTTGTAGTTTTATTGTTAGTGTCAAAGAGAATTTGGGGTATGGGATGAGTATAGTAGACTGTCAGATCTAAATTTGACATAGACAACTAATCAGAAATAACCTAGACTTCTAATCAACATTAAAATTAATTAAATACAGGCAGTTAGTACGGCATATTCGATTTTCTGTATACATAATAGGATTATTTCGGTCTGTGGAATTAGACCAAAGTCGTTGTATCTTCATTGTTATATAATATTCTTAACATTAGATTTACGGCAGACGTTGAATTGACAGGTTCTTATTTTAAAAAAAAGGCTCCCAAATTTATGGGGAAGAAGTACGGTAGATTTAAATGTATAATAATTATTTAGTATATTTAAATGTAGCAGACTTAGCTGTCGTAAATCTAGTGTTAAATAAGCTGAACAGTAGGTATTTTATGTTAGTGATCTTCTCTTCTTTTGTTAAGATATTTGAGAGTTTGTAGAAAAGCTTTCATGCTATAACATGTAACAGTTGAACCTTTTTTGACGAAATCAGGAGGATACTTCATTCTATTTAGTTTGCCACTTGAAGTCTGAAGAGAAGATATCTATGCTTACAATTAGTTGAAACTAACTTAAACACACTTAACTTAAAAAGGATACATACTTATATAGCTCTTTCAAAAATAACGGTCCATACATGTATTAATCCTTTTGAGTTCTATGCAGAGCCATACTCAACATAACTTTTCATTTCATTTTATTTTCTAACGATTTCACATCGATATTCGATTTTCACAATGTTTTTATGATATCAGTCAAATACTCGTCAGTATCTATAGTTGTTGCTATTATTTAAAAAACAAAAATGAATAACGAATGATAGGATATGTGAAATTAATTTCATTTAGGTCACTACAAAATTGTCAAAATAATTCAGATTGCAGAAGGTTAAGTCTCTTACGAGAAAACAGATATTGGATAATTTCGGTAAAAGTACATTTCGGATATTGGACAAAGAATAATGGATGAGGTGTTTACAATTAAAATACTTATAAATGGTAATATATTTCAATGCATCTATGAAATGTATCATTGAAATTGGAAATTTTTGGTTTTTTTATTGTTACAGTTGTATAAAATAGAATAGTGAAATTGTATCAGTTAAGCGTTGATATGTAAGTCACCCGTATGTAATGTGTTAACAGTAAAACTACCAAGGCAGTCGAAACTGTTTTTCGTTTTTTATTAAAATTCTCTACGTTTATAGGAGAGACGTATAATAGATATTCTACGTCTATCTTATAAAACAGAAATAAGTAACTGAATTAATAATTTTTTTCTTCTTTTCGTTCCTCTTCCCCTGAAACACTTATTTAATATATTTCAAAATAATATATTCCGGTAAAGAATCAGATCACCTATATAGATATGAGATTGGTGGTAATTCTAGTGTTAAAAGAGTAAATGATGGTTAATAATCTTCGTAAAATGATGAATTGTTTTGCTAAACGCGTGCAAAGTATTTTAATTTTGAAGTATTTGGAATAGTTACAGGTATGTACCTAATATGTAACGTATCAGGAGGATTGAACACAGTATAAATCGTCACGTAGGTATATTCTATTGAGAAGGAGCTGCATTTTCCAAGACGCGACGAAAATAACTACTATAAATAATTCCTCATAATTACTACTTCCTGATGCGCGACTGCTCGTTATCAATAAACGCGCCGCTCACATTCTTTCCTCTGCGTGACACATGTCTCATAAGTAATTAGTTTCTAACGTACGGTGTGCTCGTTTATTGTCACGCGTGCCTGCATTTTATCTCTTGCATTGAGCGACGATATGAAATAAAATTTCTCCAAATTCTTCAAACATTAGGAAACGCTCAATTTTCCCATTACCAAATGGATTCTTTAAATATGAAATAATTCAGTTTTACAGATAGGAGATTATGTTTTTGCGGAATATAAATACAGGAAGACTATTGCTATTATTGTGGTAAAAGTTTGAGTACGTAAGTTGCAACCTTAGGTTCAAAATGTCGTCACTTCCGGAAAATATTTTGTACATCATGTGCTTATAGTTTTTGTGGTTGAAACTTGTAGCTCTAGCTCTTCGATGGAATGACGGTCGTAATTAAAAAGATATGTTTCTTATTTTTGGTAGTTTAAAAGTATAGATTACCTAACCCAGATAGATCCACGGTGTTATAACTAGTAACAAAAACCGAACGGTGTGCAATAATAGAACGTCTAAGGGTAATCTTAACCCTTCGGTCGGTACCACTGAGATGTATATAACTCAAAGAAAATTTAATAGCTACTGCTCAGACAAAAGTTTATACAAAATTCATTCGATATACAAATTTCAAAATAGATATTGATCGAAATAAAGTCTCCAAATAAGAATATTGTATCGAAAAGGTTACGAATATAGGTACACTCAAGCCCCACAGTATCAATAAGTTATTAGCAAACTAGGAAACTTTTTTTCTTTACTAATTTTTCTGAATGCAACTTTTTCTTAACGTTCTTTTCCGATTCTTCCGATTAAATTGATACCAAACACGATATATTTGAATTATCTCAAACAGTAAGTAAATATAAGTACATTAACTATTTGAGTCCCGAGCAGCGTGATCGTGCTCCTCTGATTTTGTGTCGAAAAATCTCCGCACATTTTGAACGCTCTGTACAAGCGAACGCTATTGCGCTTTTCGGGCTTTTTCGATCGTCTTTTTTTAAAAGCCTCTGAGACTCAAACGGTGATAAATAATGTTATTGTAAATGTGTACAGTAAATACATTGACGTAGCGGAATTTCTTGGATAAAATAATTTCCTATGCATGCCGTTCGATTTCAGTGAAGCCTCCAGTTCCCTTTGAACCCTTCGACACCATCTGAATGGACATCCTGCTCGGTAGAACAAATAGTAAGATTATTCGGCGAAATGGAATTGGCCCAGCAGGAAAAGTTAAAAAAGATAGATGCCTGAAAACTTGATTTTCATACGTAGCGGAATTGCTTGGTTAATTGTAAGATCATTTTCTATGCATACAGTTCGATTTCAACGAAGTTTCCAGTTTCTCTGAACCCTTCGACACCTTATGGATAGAAAATCTCGCCGACAAAAGTAATGGTAAGAAAATTCGAGACAATGAATGTAAAGAAGCTTTAAGTGCTTATAGAGGAAAGAACTTCGTCCAGGTATGGAATTTTACATGTTAAAAATTTTCCAGGTAAAACTACCTGGTACTTCGGAAAGCAACTTTCATTTCGGTAGTACATACTGGACGAATGGTTGACACAAGTTTTATTAAATGTTTACAATGTCGAGCTTAGACTTTTACCGCTTGAGGACTGCTAGTTTCATCGGTCAGGTTGGCCGAGGAGCATGAGACCTTTTTGAGGATGCGTGCAAATCCCAACATCACCCAATTAAATGCCGTACAAAAATAAACGAACGTGTGCAGTTTCTAGTTTCTGTAGCAATACATATAGTACTATTCCACATTCTTAACCGTTTGTGGACCGAGACTTTTTTGCATACTGGAAAATATTAGGTTGCTTGGTGATCAAAAGCCTCATTTTAATCAGAAATCCGGAAGGTTAAGGTTCGAAAGCTATAAATTACCTACTTTTTACCATCATGTTTCAACAATTATACATATTAGGTACATTTCAATATTTCAACTCTAACTGTGGATATATGGGTCAATAAGCTATGACAAAATTACTTCTTTGAGTGCATATATGTATCAGCAGCACTCAAAAGGTTAATTGAAAATGAAATTAATACCACTCCTGCAGGGAATGAAAGAGAGAGCCAGCTAACCGATATTTAAACCCTTTCTTTATAATTTTCCGATGGAATCGAGAAAAAGGTGATTTCTTTTACCCCATTGCCTTTTCACTTATGAGTGTCTCCGCAATAATTTCGAATTAGGTACATTCATAAAATAAAAATTTGTCTTACTGTAATATGTAATAATTTTGTACAGTTTGTCTGTCGCGTTATTAATCACAGATATTTTCAATTTCACAGATTTTACAAAACTTGTAATTTCTTATACAATTTGCCGATAACGAATATCCCTCGTTATTTTACGACAAGAGGTTAATAAAGTTGATCGTATTTCTTATAAAGGAATTTCCCCGGCAGCAGAAAAAACATTTTTCATACCTAGCTTTCGGTTTAGATATATATTTTGGATTTGAGAATTCTTCCGGCATGAACTTTGAAGACACTAAAATCATGAAAAGTATCTTACTTGTCGTTAACATTATTATTATCGAATGATCTTTCTCATTACATTTTCTCCTACATGGTCTCTACCGGAATATTCTCACGTTGTCCATGCGTGTATTCCGACGCCTGGGCATGTTCCATTTCCTATGCGTATGTTATCTTCAACAGAGCCGGTCACCGTGTTACACATTGGCTTTGATGAGAATCGAAAACTTAGTAGTTCGTAATTTAAAATTATATAAATATTCAAAAATGTAAATTTTTCCAATGAGGTATATTGTTACTTCTAAAAGTACTGTACATATCTCGAGATTTTTCAAATTGAAATAGATCTAAACTCTACATTATTCGGATTATATTGACTTATTTCACTTATTTTTATTTAAAAAAAAAAAAAACAAAAAAACCTATGTATATAGGTACTACAATAATTAAAGAAGTATTATTACTTGTAGTTAGAACTGAATTGCTTTTGCTGAAGATCACTCCAGTTTAATTTATTTATGTTTACCTTGCTTACAAATATTTTAAATCAAGTATAAATGACTTTACGTAAATTTACGTTAATTTAATATATACTTGTCTACGAACGCGTAAATTGCAGAGAAATTCAAGTGAGCGAGGCAAATATTTGCTTAATGCGGCATGAATCAGGGAAAAGTAACTTTTGAAAGCGGTGCTAACGAGAAGATTCCGAATCAATGAATGGAACTTGTACTCCTAATTTATCAATCTACGTAAAACAGTGTCTCGAATTTCATTCTGATACTGTCCCATAGATAAGAATAAGAATTCATGTACTTACATAAATAATCAACAATGATGTAACGCGTTTACCTAGGATTCTGCAAAGATCTTTAATCTTCGTGCTCTCCTCAAAAATAGTTACACATTCTCAGGTGATGTTTCACCTGCTTTTCCTTTACATTTTAATTAATATTCCAAGCGACTCACGACTTTTTCACAATTCGCTATTTCGAACGTTTTTAAAAATTCAATTTTTTAAAGATTTTCGTCGTTATTCCAAAAAATGTTAGCTTCCATACAATCACTGTGAAGGAGTGCTGAAGCTCGCGCTCACTCACACATTGGCAATTAGCGGTTTTCTAACATTATACCTAATATTATTTTTAGTATCACCTACTAAACGTTAGAGAATCTCAAATTCACAGAGAAACGACATTATCATATAATTCTTAATATTTCTCCCGTATCCTTCTACTTTCGAACATTCAACATTCGCACGCATTTTTAGGAACCAATTATATTTGCGAAAGTCGAGGGCCGCCTGTATTTGTATTATATTATAGCACTGAAATTAAATTAATACTTTACCGACCGGTATTTTTTTAACATCCTACCCCCTTCTGACCGATCACTTGGTCACAAATACTTCCTTGATACAGATATCTATTCGAAAATTAGAAATTCTCGTCACTGAGTCCTTAACACAGGTAACCGCAATGATAAATGATAATTTATTAATTGGAATGGCAACCAATTATGTAATAAGGTAAAAGTTCAAAGGCGTTGGGTCTGAAAAGCCTGTTAATAGGCTTCCGGTCGGTAAAGTGTTAAGTTACCATAGGTACATTTAAAAAGAAATCAAACATTATGTAGTATCTGGGAATGGTGATTGGGTAAATTGACTATACATATCTCGGTAATGTAAAGCTAATTGCTAAAACTGCACTGCTATATTTCGCACGTAATTTGTGCCTCACAATTGTTTCTGCGCTATAGCGATTACTTTTCTAAAAGAATTCTATTTCTCGTCTCTTTTCCATGTTGTACACAATTATAATTGTTATGTTGCAAATTACAAGTAACCCTCTATCTTAATGGTTTTCACACTCTTTTTTAGGATTTCTTGCGTGACAGTCCCTTTACAATCCGCCAGATTGCTTATGGAACTTCTAAAATTGGCTAAAATTAAAGTATAGACTAGTGCTGCTGTTTTTGACAAAAAATTATTTATTCTGGTATGCCTGATGCAGTCCAATATTTCAATTAATAATTGACCCCTTCGCGGCCCCTTAACTCTTTGCGGACGGAGATATTTATGAATATTGACAGATTATCGACAGTTAATGTTTATAAATTGTTCACTATTGCATTTTTAATCACATTTCACTGGTTATACTTCAATGTTTCAATTCTAACCGTGTACACGTGCGGCGATAAACTGTAATTAAATTTGTTCTCAGACCACATATACCTATGCATTGCTGGCTCGCAAAGAGATGAACAACCCCGGAGTCCAGTTTAATGAACTGCTCCATCTAATGATATAGAACTGTGCTAATATTTCATTTCGTACAATTCAAATTACCCAACTAATGGTAGAACTCGTAACTGACAGAATTCGTGACAAATAACTGATCATAGTTGCGAAAATTGTCAACGCTTCTTTAGATCGTCGTACATCGCACGGAAATGTATTTACAAGATACGGAACGTAAATAAGATAAGAGGAAATCAATTATTTATCTGGCCATATCGTGGTGGGTCTCACGTGTGCGGCCGATTCGTGTGACGCAATTGTTCCTGGCTAACACCGTGAAAAACTGATAACACCTTTCGATTTAATCAGTACGTTTTTTCTACGACTACTTGCTGTTGTTTAACAGGTGCAATCAGACTTTTAACAGATCTGTGACCGTAGTACAACGTCGATTCAAACGTTCAGTTGAATTCCGATGATGTAGTCCTACATCCTTTTAATTCTTCGTGGTTCAAATTACTTTTTCAGCATTTCATGAGCTAGCAAATTGTATTTTAATTGGGTGATAACACTGACCTTTGATACTAATTGCAAGGGTTCTGCATTAAGAGATAAGATTAAAATCATCTACAAGTCGTAAAGTACGAAATTAAGTTGCTAGAAAGTTTTTAACATGAAAAAGTTCTAATATGCATAGTTTGACCTAGAATTACGAAGGGCTGAAGGTTGAAGTATCCCTATCTATTATGTTCTTAGTATTCTTACGTTCAGACATAATAGAATTCCCCATACCCGTGGAAACCTAACGGTATTCTCTGATGCATAATGAATATTAAAAACTCTGTAGAAAAAAAAATTGATTCGTGTATGTCGAAAAATGATTTGTTTAGGAGGTATTTTAATTTGAATAGTGTTGAGAAGTCATTAGAGGCTTACTAATGTTAGCTTTACTTCGAGAAAATGTATAAGCCAGTGGTTCTCGAATTTTTTAAAGATATCTTACGTAACGATTGCCTTACAATTTTTTAAATTGTTTGGGGGTCCTTTGAAAATAGCTGGAACAGGCTACAGTTATCAAAACGCTTTTTGTCAAACAATTATTTGTTCAAAAAATGACAAATGTTTAGTCATCAAATGTGGATTCGGTCAGATAGCCAATAATAAAAATAATATTAGAAATACGGTACTTGGCGAAAAGGTTTAGGAAACAAAGCCAATATCATCACTCACATATGAGCTAGAAAAATGTCTATGTACAAGGAAAGAAGATAGAAAATATACTATGAGATGTATTAGGTCGTCCCATAAGTTCGTGCCGCTTATTGTTCTACTATTTAAATTAATGTATGAAACATACCTTTAAAGTTTACGAAAAAATGTAGTCGCCCTCTCTTTCCACAACATCTTCCCACCTTTGTGGTAAAGACATTATACCGTCACTATAAAATTTCTTTGGTTTTTCTTTAAAATATTTGTCAATGTTTGTTTTTATAGCTTCGACATTATCATATTTGTTTCCGGCTAAAAAATGTTGCATTGACCGAAATAGGTGGTAATCCGTTGGAGCAATATCTGGAGAATATGGTGGGTGTAATATAAGTTGCCAACCGAATTCACGTAATTTTTTTTGCACATTTTGTGCCACGTGTGGTCGTGCATTATCGTGGAGGAACTTCACATTGTTCCGATTTACGAGTTTTGGTCGTTTTATTTGTATTGTTTTTTTCAATTTATCCAATTGAGCACAGTACTTCTCTGAATTAATTGTTTGGTTGGCTGGAAGAAGCTCAAAATACAAAATTCCTTGACAATCCCACCATACAGAAAGGAGAACTTTGCGAGGGTGTAGACCTGGTTTCGCAATTCGTTGTGGTGGATCTTCTCTTCTGGTCCACGTTCGTTTTCTTTGGGGATTGTCGTATGAAATCCATTTTTCATCCCCAGTCACTAAATGTTTCAAAAATGGTTCTTTTTCATTGCGCGCAAGCAAAGATATGCACGTTGCTACGCGATCACAACGGTTCCGTTCTGTGAGCTGGTGTGGCACCCATACATCCAGCTTTGTTACCATTCCCATTTTCTTTAAGTGTCTGTGTATAGATGATTTCGGGATATTTAAGGTTTCAGACATCTGTTGAACAGATAAACTTCGCCTTTCATCCACTAGATTACGAATTCTGTCCTCGTCTACTTCAGTTGGTCGTCCAGAACGTGTTTGATCTTCAAGATCAAAATTTCCTTTACGAAATCGATCAAACCATTTTCTGCATGTACGGGACGATAAAACACCTTCTCCGTAAACGGCACAAATATTGTTTGCGGCAACCGTTGCTGTATTTTTTTTGCGAAACTCGTACAGCATAAGATGCCGAAAATGAATACGTGTCTCACTCATAGTTTTTCACTATGTAAAAGACGAAATGCTTGCTGTTCACTAACTGTTTCTTTCGAATACCTTCTTTAGACTGAACTCGATCATTAAACGCTGAATCCATCGGTCGCTTATCGCTCTATGTTTATACAACACACCGCGGAAAGTATAAACATATCCGCGGCACGAACTTATGGGACGACCTAATACAATATGTACCAGCTTCATTTGTAAAAGGCACCGCAATGTTATTTGCAATAACTGTAGAAACTAAATTTTGTAATTAATTATCATGAAATACGTAATTCGTATAATATATCTAATGTCATTCCCATGCCTTTATTAAATTTATGAAATAAAATTCATTTACTGGGATGAGATTATACCGATGATTGACGTGATTTTTTTTTCATAGTACCTTTTAAGAAGAGGTGGGCAACTTTTTTTTCATCAACAGGCCACTTTCAATTTTCATTCCTTCAAAAACATTTAATTACGTGAATAACCAAATTATTAACAAATTCAAAAGTAAAAGTAATAAATACAAATTGACAATTCATCTACAGCATTGCTGTGCGAACAAATTAAATCATAGGTAACCCTCCTGTAACACGATAGAGAGGTCCTTAGAAAATGTCGTCTTCTGGCAGACCGTGCTATACGAGATCTAGTACAAAAAGGAGAGTTACGTGCCGAAAAATATTTTTTTTAAATTCCATATCTCTGAAAGAGCAAGTCTCGCCCCGGATAACGTGTAAACTGCACACCGCTTTTCGCTATAACATCGGAATGGCGTTATAAATTTGTAAACTATAATTTATTTATGTATTTTCATTGAAAGTCACTGTAGTTCATTATACCTTTCCGCCTATGTTTTAAAGTAATTTGGTTTTTAAATATCTTAAACAAAGATCATAGAACGTCATCGTGTAGGATGGTTCTCGCAATTTATGAATCGTGTTCTAGTGATGCCGTTTTGTAAGGGGGACATATGGGTTTGAAATTTTAACACTAGAACTAGATGGTCAAAATGACTAATTCCTAATTCTTTCTAAAATCTTTTCAAGTTTATAGGAGAGTCATATAGTACATATTGTACGTCCATCTTATAAAATATGAAGTAGGTACTGAATTAATCATCTTCTCCATCTTTCGATTCCTCCTTTTTCAAAGTATTTATTTAATATATTGAAATATAATAGATTTAACGCAGGTAGTTCTATTGCTAAACTACGTAGCGGACCGGACCCCACAACATTATATGTATTACGGGTCGGCGACTGCCCATGCTTGATTTTAAGGATTAAAAGATGGCTTCTTCTAGAATGCCGCTTTCGGTACGCCCACTGTGCTCTAATAATACTGGAACGAGCGCTGACGCTCCCAAACCGTATCGAGAGAGATATCCACTTCGGGTATCCTTCTCTCTGTCTGTATAGTCCCGTCTGAAAGTTTCCTCCCTCCCATCGAAACACATGACACCGATGAAACGTACTAAAACTGAGATGAGTGAACAAACTTTTTGCAGCCCGTGTACCCCGATGAGCGTGACGTAATTGTGCACATGCGCAGTATGGTTAGAACGAGCAAAAGATACCCGGTGTCGCTATCTCTCTCGATACGCTGCTTCTACATGGGAGAGATTAGCCAGTGCCCGTTCCAGTATTATTAGAGTTCAATGGGTACGCCGAACAGTTTTTCAGCGTCACGACCCATCGCCTTCCTCGACCCTTTGTATATATCATACTTCCAATGCTTTAAACAAATCCTCAAGTGGCATCGACTCCGGCGACGCAACGGCTTCAAAAAATTCCTTTACAGAAGGATCAATTATTATTGAAATCGCCTTCTCCAGTCGCCGATATTAACCTGTGTTATGTAGTACGTATGTACATACACAGTAACCGTAACTTCCTTCGTCTAATACGATTCTTATTGGACGTCATTACGGCTGTTCCTTTTGAACGGTGACCTTCCATTATTCCCGCCGTGCCATTTTGCGAAGGACCATAGGCAACCATCGACGCTCAATTGGCTTTATGCGCGACAGAATAGAGTCGGGGAGATGTATGTATGCATGTATAAAGCGCGATAAGGGTATTCCCGCGAGTTTGCTTGCGACTCAAGTCCTTAATTTGATATCG
The DNA here is from genome assembly GCA_910591515.1 of Cerceris rybyensis. NCBI lineage: Eukaryota > Metazoa > Arthropoda > Insecta > Hymenoptera > Crabronidae > Cerceris > Cerceris rybyensis. Next base: position 2,411,939 of record OU342789.1, read on the forward strand.
GGACACAGTAATTTCATTTGGCGTGACAAACTGGATTGCACGCTGGGAAACGGTTCACTTATTGTTTGGATAAACGGGCTCCAGGCTTGAGTGGGGTTGCGACATTTTTTCCGGTATGTTCACAGCATCGTGCGGATGTGCAAATTAACATTAATTCTGCTCGGGGAGAAATAGAGATGGAACATCACACAGAAACATAGACTTCCATGCTGTTTATTGTGCGTGTAAAATAAAATTGAAAAATTTGCTTTAGAGGTCTTGTTAAATAGATCTATTAACCGTTTGAGGACTAGCGACGTACCTATATGTGTGGTTTGAGAAAGAATTCAATTATAATTTATTGCCTCATTGAAATATAATTACACAAGTAGTGATTTATAGTTTATGTATATACAATATATTAACAGTGTAATTTTGTGATAAAAAGGTGGTCCTAGATTGCCAAATAAATGATTATATTTCGATATTTAACACTAGATTTGCGGGCCATTGAATCGGTTATACTTAAATATGTTAAATAAATACTTTGAAAAAAGAGGAATCAACCAGCAGACAAGATGATCAGTTAAGTGATTTTTATATTGTAAGATACATGTGAAATATCTACTGTATCGCATCTCTGTAAATTTGAAAACAGTTTATAAAAAATTTGGAATCCGTCAATTTGACGGCTTCCGGAAATCTAGCGTTAAAACTGTCTCTGTAAAGTGTTAAAGAACCGAGAACTAATTCCGTGTACTTCGAGGATTTGGATACTTGTTTCTAAATTTTACATTAAGCTGAGTGTTTGCGATTTATTCGTATTCGGATGAAATTTTGTTTAGTATGTTTTTCTACTTCTTAGAAGAAGCATTTAATTTGAGGACACCTTGGTTATTGCAAGCAGGATATGAGGCTGTTGAGGAATGAAGGGTTTTTTGTTAAACGATGGCTGTGCATCTTAGGATCTGAGACGTATAATTACTTTCTCCTTTAATATTTTTGTTCTATAATTACATAAAATGATTAAAAGAAGTTTCACTGAAGCACAAAAGGTGAAACAAACGAAACATATCCGGTGCTCAACACAATAACGGTTTAAGGAATTATTTTTCATGCCGTTTTAATCCTGTCATATCCTGTGAATTTTTTACAATCCGTTAGGTCAAAATACTAGTGTTTCTTCAACAAACAGATATGTTGATTTATGCAAGTTTTAATAAATCATTGATAACAAGGAGACCTTTTAAGTACACGAAGAAATTCTTTTCCTCCCTTAAAGTTTTCTTTACAACGCTACCGTCACTTGTTGCGACATCCGTACGTGTTCAGTGTAATGAAAAGTGCAATGACTTATCTCGACACTGGCTATTTTCTGGTTCCGGTTATTTTATTGTCCTAGCACCATGACAAGTTTAACGACATTTCCAACGACGGTGTACCGTAATGCGGTTATTAAAAGCGGCCGTTTAAAATTCGAATCTTTCCTGGTGAATTCATTATACTTGTTATTAGTTGTGTCAAATAGAGATTTCACGTGTTTTTTCCAATAATCATTAACACTAGGTTTATGGTAAATGGAACAGGAAATTTTCAAATTTCGTAGAACTTTTAAAATTGGAAATATTAATAATACAAAATATTACTAAATTATTTCTTTAGTATTAACATTACGTATCGTAATCGTACGATATAGTAAGAATCACTGATTAATTTTTATTTTATCACTTTAATTCAAAGTATCTCGATTTAAAAAGAAATTTTTTTGTGCCGCTTTCAAAGTAATTGGCTCGTACCTATATAACATGATGTAGTTTGCGCACATCATTAAACCAAGGCAGATACGAAAAACACTGTGCAAGGATGCATCTTGGAAAAGTTTGAAAAATATAAATCACGCTCATTACGTGAAATTTTATTTGTTGCAGCTAAATATATTTAATAAAAGAGATGAAAAAAAAATCGAAAAAGAATATGTATTTACGAAGAATAAAAGGATATCAATATTAAACTTAACCAAGTTTACCCAGCATATTTCGATGTTCACAAATAAATGTTTTTAAATGAAAGAAGCAAAGTAAGAGAATCAATTGATCTCCTTGTTTATATTTTGCAAGATATGTACAGAAAATCGCAAAAATTGTTGTTTGAAATTAAGGTACTGATTTTAAAGAAGTGATAACTATTCGTTTTGCATGATTGCTTTGGTAAATGTAGCGTTAATTAGGAAAATTACAGGATGACGGAAAACGCAATCCTTGAGACGCTACTGCGCCTTCATACTAGACCTATCGGCGTTATATTTATTGTATTTTAATGTACTGAATAAATACTTTGGAGGAAGAAATATGAAGAGCTGAAAAAAGAAGATCAATTAGATAATTTAGTGTTTGTATTAAATGGAATATTTACTTCATGCCTCCTTTGTCTATCAGTGGAATTTAAAAAAGCATTGAATATCGATCGTTTTTACTGCTTCGTAGTTTAGTTTTATTTAGTGTTAGCAGTATTAAAAGTTGCTCGATGTTCAGAAACACGTTAACGCTAACACGATAGAACACTTTGACTCTTTTGTGTCACATTGGTGATTAACATTACATTTTAATGTCAAAATATAATTAAAAAAAGATTCGTAATATTTCTAGCAAGGAGAATTTGCGCAATATTAATACTACTACAAAAATTAACACTTTTTGCAATTGAATACTTTCTATTAAAAATGCCATCGAATTTGTGTGAGACAGTTGACGTGTTACGAGAAGCAATAATTTTAGCGAGGTTGACGGAAGTGTCGCCAAATAAAAAGAGAAAAGAAAAGAAAAAGGGAAGCGATAGGGTCGTGGAGAGGAGGGTGGTTTAATTAAAAATTCCTTTTTCCTGGCACGTGTAGGTCACCGCGCGACAATACGAAGGGAGAATAAATTTTTCTACGTACACGAAGACACTGATGAAGACGTAATAGCACGTTCGGCTTATCGAACGTATAAAACCACGAGGGAATTCTCACTGTGGATCGTATTTAAACATTTCAAACGCGATTCGCTGCTGATACACTTGATGTTACTATCGATGTTTCCAATTTACCATTTTCATTCCAAATGGAACACTGATATTGGATTCTCAATTATAGTTAATCTAAATTTAGTATTATCTTTCATGTACTTCTATTTATTTCTTCTTTTTTATATATTAACTTACTTTAGTAGCAGTTTTATAACAGACAGAAATAGAACGTATAGAATTGATCTATAAATGACAAACATTAGGAACAAAAATATTACATTTCTTATCCTCCTCCTCCTCCTCCCCCCCCCCCCCCCCCCCCCCTCTCACTTTCGCTTTCTCTAAAAAGCATAATTTTTTTAGTCTTAAATAAATAAAAAGACTTTACGATCTCTTTTGCGGTTAAAATGTTTACATTTGTTACAAATAGTAATAGTATCGAGGCAGTGAAAAAGATTCTTCAAAGATTTCAATATACACCAAAAGTGCTATTTGATTTGCATTCCAACAACACAATCGTATGATTGCATAGCGTTTACATTATAAAAAGAAATTTTGTCTAGTAACGAAGAACAGTATCATTTGCGGCATGTGATGCTCTTTCAGCTTCTGATAATTTCAATAATTAATATTTCCCTAAAAGTATGCAAGATATGAATCAAAGGTTTGTCAAAACGCTACATTTTGGAGACCATGGAAAAATCGCATATCTTCCTTCCGACTTTTTTTTTTAGAATGCGATTATTTTATTGACCGAGAGATATCAAAGGATTAAGAGCAATTAGCAATTCTAATGTTATAACTTGACAATTAGGTCCTAAATCTAGGATTTATCATTGTTCGGTCGATTGTGTAAAAGGAACATGTAAAATAGCATCACATGGATGTTATGAGAATTACGTGTCACATTATAGTCACTCCGATAGCTTTGTTAGGACATCGCACGCCAACTAGATATCAGCCGTCAAATTTGTTAAATTTGATCATTTTATCATTTATGTCAATATCAAATTTAAATGTACCTATTCAGTAATAATAAAAATAACACTTTTTTTTTTACCACTTTACCGTGTTCAAGGAAGTATAACATAGCACAGCGTCAAGAATATTTTGCACGCCCGAGCCGTCCTTCGAGAAACACCGCCTCCTTCACCCAACATACAGCCGAGATGTCACTGATTCACAACCACTCTTTAGGCGTCACGCTCGTGCCTATCGGCACTGGCGTGGTGCCGCATTTGGGGCGACATTCGTAGTTAATCACTCGCGCTGGAAAGACGTGCCTCGCGCGTCAGTCGCGGAGATAAGAACGACGTGCGTGGCACGTCGACTCAGAATATTTGTTGAGTCATAGCAAATTTGCTATGTCATAGCATATACTGATCGGCCAAGCTTTCAATCATATGTTGGTTTTGTACTATATTATTATTGTATAGTATTAGTATTGTACATTCATATGAAATTAAAGGAAGACGTATAGTTTTATCACCTTAATCAATACTAAAAAATTAGTAACAAAGAATTCATCATCTTATATCTTACTACAGGCAGCCCACGAGTTCCGCTCAATTCGCTATTTCCCTCATTTTTAAAAATTCAATTTTTTTTGTAAATTTTTGTCGGTACTTCAAAAATTATTTGCTTTCATTTAATCACTCCCACGGGGCGATGTTGCTCGCGCTTAATCACACATTGCCTATTAGAGATTCCCTAATATTGTAACATTGTCGCTAGTATCACCTACTACAGGTTAACCCCTTAACGGTTAAGGTTTAACCTATAACTACGTGTGGGATTCGTAGCGCGAAAAATGGAATAGGAAATTTTGTAGTTTTTCAAAAACTGTTAAATTGACAATATCAGTCGGTCTCATTATTTAACCCTTTGCACTGGGAGCCATCTCTGACGTTATATATTGGCAACTTGGCCGCACATTATTAATTATTTGCTATCTTGTGCCATTTCAATAAAAAACGAAGTAAATATATATTTCTTAAAATGTTGCGGTGCAATACGTACGTCCTCTTTAATTACTAATAAATTCAAAAGTCCCTTTAGATGGGGCAATCGACTGATATTGGTAGACTTAAGATGTTCCCTTAGGAGGGACAGCAGAGTGCAAAGGGTTAATATTACATTCAGTTACACGAAATATCAGAAATCAGTAAATTAATCAAGGAATTAATTTTGTGTCTTTGCGCGCCCCGTCAGAAAAGAAATTGTTGCGTCTCGGAATCGGCTTCGTTAGAAACGGCGTTCCAAGTAACAGGGTGAGACGCGTTTGTCGCTGCCGCGAGACGGATGATGTTTCGATTTCGTTAGTTCATTCAGTCGATAGCTTTCGAACGAAACGTAACGCAGAGTTCCGAGACACATTTTCGGCAGCTTGGATAGCGATTTGCTTATTCATTTCGTCGTTATTGCTCGTGATTACGATTTAATTAGTAATAAATATTACACCGTTAGTAATCACAGGAAAGTGCAATAATTTCATGCTAACCCCGCGTATCCAATCTCTTTATAAGAAGGGAAAAAAACAGAGTCGCACCACACCGCCGCTCGTTCCAAACGAGTGCAACACTTTACAGAAATCATAGGTCAAGGGGCTAAAGATTTTAAGTTTACAAAGAAACCATATTAATTTTTAATGTTTCTCATGTATCCCTTTACTTTCGAACATTCAACATTCACCCACATTTTCAGAAACCAATTATGTGCGAAAATCGAGGACCGCTTGTATTAGTTCTTCCCATTTTACTAATTTTATTAATATGCTGTGTATGCACGAAAATTCATATGCACCTCTTGCAACGGGAAAATCAAGTAAATGTAAATTCTATCAAAAGTCACGGGAAGTGCACCATAAATTGTAATAACAGGTACTGTAATTTCAACAATACCACAGTAGACCACAGTAGAGCGGATCAGTTAATTCCGTTCCTATGAATTTAATTTGAATGTTAGAAATATAGGTAACTACAACTAAATCAATGACAGTCTGTAATCATTTCGAGCGATATATTTTATATTATAATGACGAAACAAGTCTCATGATCCTCTCCTCTTCCATTACGTGGTCTTCCTGCGTCATTTAATCGCAGAAGTCGCGTGGGCTACCATTACATGACCGTCCACGGAATTAAGTACCCGGAAGGAGAATAAGAATGGGCAAACGATTCTGTTGCAGGCTTTGCAAAGGAATCAGGGATTGAAATGTCACGAACTCTCGAATGCTCTTAACATTCTACCGGGATCACGCTTTTCTGCGAATCTACAAACGTGAAACTAAGAAAGTGGGTTAAAGCCTCTCGGTATGCTTTGAGCATTAGTAACTCCATTAGGACTCCGACTTTAAAATTACTCGGAATATGTATCGAAGAATGTAAGCAATAAGGAAAATATTTTAGATGATGCTTCTAGACAGCAAATGGGACGATAAAACAGCCATTACTTCCTTGAGTGTCGTTAAATTTACGGTATTGCCCCCTCCAACTATTGTTTAATTGATTCGATAGTATTGAGATTAACACTAGATTTACCAGCGTGAAATCTATTATATTTAAATATGTTAAATATGTACCTTAAAGCAAGGAAAATGAAGACGTGGAAAAGATGATAGATTCGGTAATTTATGTTTTATACGATGAACGAAGAATATTTATTCTACGGCTCTCTCATAAACCCGTAAAATTTTTGCAAAAAATTGTGTACCAGTTATTTTGACTGGCTTGGCAAATCTAGTGTTAAGTATATTTTTACAGGGCTTCATTAGGAGAGGTGTTATTGTAGGATGAAGAAATAAATTCGTAATTCACTGCAACAAATTTGCCATCCTTCAAACTGTTTAGCCGAACAACATAAACTTATTTTTGATATTCTTATTTCACATTCTTTAAGTGTTTTTATATTGTGAATGCAACGTGTTAAAATTGCTTCGAATTGCTGGGATATATGTTCATGACACATATTGGATATTGAATGTTTCGGAGTCCTGTCCTTCATTTTAACGGTCTCCAAAGTGATTTATTATTTTCACTTAACACATTAACACTAGATTTATGGAAGCAATAAAGTTGACGTTTGCAAACTCTTATCAAATATACAGAAAAGTTGTACAGCAGATATTTCACGTGTATGTTATAGTACACTAATCATTTACAAGGGAACATCCCGAGGTGTAAATCACCGATTTCTATGAAATTTTAGTATGATATAGTCCTCGCGAAAATATTTGACACGTATTTTTTTTTTTAATTGGCAATCGTCCACGTTAAAGGGGTGAAAACCTCGGGATGTTTCCTTGTTAGTGGATTATCATCTTTGCCGCTTGATTGCTCTTTTTTCAGAGTTCTTATTCAATATACTGCGGAGTAACTGACTTCACGCACGCAAATCTAGGGTTAACTCGCTGAGTTTTGTAGAAAATTACGCGTGGGGCCGGAAATTTTTTCTAGAAGTAAATGAGAAAATAAGATAATAAAACGTCATATGACCCGCCTCCACCCGGTTAACAATGTATGTCTACTAAAAGATGTCATATGACATTTTCTTTAGGTTGCTTAGTTTAACCATCCTAGAAGGAGTGCGTGTCGCCCCTTTTCACACTTACAATTAGGTCTTCCCTAATCTTTTATCCTTGTCTAGATGGGATTCGAAAATTGTTAAGGTTGACTGGAAATATTAGCAAACCATGGGGGTGTTTTTGGTATGAAAAATTCTACATCAGGGGAACATCCCTCAAGGCCGGTAGTTCTAATGTTAAGGGGGTACGCCCATTTTTCTTGGCCAGAAAGGCTCATATTTTATAATTTTTTATGCAAAAAACTATAGCAATAATTAATTTGAAAGTTTCGATGTGTTCCACTTGAATTTTCTTTGTATTACCTACATACATTTTTTCAATTTAATACAGTTAAAAATACTGTGTGATTGAACCGTGAAGTAGGACCCTGTGCACAATTTCTTCATTATAGGTGGACATGATATCACGTCCTCAGTTCATTTGAAATAAAAGATTCTAGTGAGGTGTTATTCTATATAGGTACATGTACTTATCGTTCGACTTACAATCAAGAAAAACTAATTACTTTTCTAGAAATGGTAGCAGTCTAACGCCGAATATTCGATTTCCCTAGAAAACTTTGATGAATTTTTGCTAATTAAAAAAAAGTATGTAACGTACCGCTATGCCTCCAGGCCAAACGAAAATGAGATTCTTAACATACAGTTGAAATTTCAAGTTGATCGGCCGAATAATTTTTTTCTGAATCGTGCCAATCACTTGGGGAAACAGTTTTCCAAGAAAAGCGCGTTTAAAGTTTGCTCCAGCGCATGGCGTCAAGAATTTAACCCTGCTTTAAAAATCGGTAACTCTGGGAATTTTATGAATTTTAACTTAAAATTTTATAGAGACATTCCTAGAAAATGAATCTACAACAAACATATCTATTTTTTTTTTTAATCACGAAGACGAGATCAGCGTCTTAAGACAATGTCAATTATCTTCCCTACGATTTCTTTTCTGACTCAATGTACAATAACTCAGAAATATGCTGCTGAAATAGAAAGTTATCACTGGCTTCTGATATAACCTATAATGCAATACCTAATATTTCATGTTGACTGACATTTTTAATTTAATAGTTTTTGTAAAACTTCAAAATTTCCTATTCCGTTGTTACATTCGGCCCTGGAATTTTTCGAATTCCAGTTCAGGCGCCAGTCAGGCGCTTGGTAAAAAAGCCTAGGAAGCGAGAAAAGCTTAGCTGTATAGGGTTACTTCCAATCCGCAAACAGCCAAATTCCATTAAGGCTCAATTTATGACTTCCGTTAACCTTGGCGAGAATTTTCACTCGCATCCTTGAAGCCCTTCGCTCCCACCAGACCGCTTCCACCTGCACTCAGTTTTCCACATTTTCCAGGACCCCACTCCCAAAAAACGCCCTATATAAGCTGGCTGTTTTTTGCTTCTTCGGGTTTATTCTTAAACGTAATCCTGGACGTAACGTTCGTCACACGAGATTCGATAGTTCCCCCGCGAACCGACGCGTTCTAGTAATTCCGGCCATTTAATTGAAAGCTATTTCAATAGTTAAAGGTAACCACTGAATGGACTTAGTGTTCATTGTTAACCATTTTTGTACAGATAGTATTTAACTTATTTAGAAAATATACCTTTATATTCTTACAACGGAATATTTAGAGTCTCTTATTATTTGCCTGCACCTTCGAGTAACCGGGCAACGATCCCTTCATATTCACTCAAGCCGCTCGGGGTGAATAAGATTATTTGTTTAAAGTTACGGGTCAAGTTTCCGATTTAACCCTTTCGCTACGGGCGGGTTCTCCGCCGCGGTACTTCTGCTGAACGGAGCGTCGCGACATCACTGCACGCTACGCGACGCCGATCGTCAGCGAGAATACCGCGGCGGAGAATCCAAGCTGCTTGAATGTTTTCGAACGAAAAAATTTTTCTCCAAAGGGTATTTATAAATAAAGAGTATTCCAGGGTATTTATAATGTCTTAGTATACGCTCTTTAATTTATAATATGAGAGGAAGTAACATTATGCAATATAATATAATGTAATAAAACAATATAACATATTATAACACAATTCTACAAATAATACAAATAATACAACATAATACCTATAATACAATTCTAATAATGTAACTGCGTATGATATTTTTTAAAGCATGGTGTTACACACAGGCCAACATTGCAAATTTCGCATTGGTATCGCGATCTCTTCTCTTGTCATTTCTTGAACAAACTACACACTTTCGCAGCTGATTTTTCCGTCTTGGATTTTCATTTGTGTATATTTGTGTTATTTCGGTTGTCAGCAACAAATAATGCAAAAAAAAAACACTATCAGTGCATGCCCAGAGTCAGAAACTTATGCAAAACGGTTGGCCGCAATAGCTCAGTGGTATCTTGCGAAGAGCCACTATAGTGGCCCGTAGTACCTCAGTGGCATTTTGCGGAGAGCCACTATAGTGGCCCGTAGTACCTCGGTGGCATCTTGTGAAAGGCCACTATAGTGGCCCGTAGTAGCGAAAGGGTTAAGAGTTCACCGTTTGCAACTAAATACCAACTCCCTTACCAGCTATTGGCGGTAGTTCCTGCAATTGGTACAGGACCGTATCCGTTATATTAGCGCGAAAGCATCGCAAGGTGTCTTTCGTTATTAACGGGCAAACGACGCTCCTATAGAAGCTATAGGCTAGTCCGGTCCCCGGGATTATTCCCCAAAATCAGTTGCAATTGGTGGCTCCGCAAACGTAAGCAAAGAATACCGGTCGCGTTCTGCCAACCGCCCGGCTCGTAACACCGTATACCGCGCCACGAGTGTCATACGGCATTACAGAGCAAGGAGTTAATTTAGAAATCCTTTTCTCCTCCGGATTTCTCTTTTTCCGAAGTACTTCTTCGGTAAATTCTTTTTAGATTTACCACCGGTAATATTAGTATTAACAATAAGACAATGAGGACGTGTGAAGAGATTTCTCGTTTTCATGTTTTTTCAACTCAACCTATGACTTGAGATTTTTTGCGGGCTGTAATGAAATTATGGAGAACGGAGGAAAAAGCGATACCTATGGTTTTTGATATTGAAGAAAATATTTTAAATATAACGAATTACATACTCATAAACCCACCATATAGATTAGGCATGGCCAACATACGGCCGACGAACAATTATTTAAAACAATTATTCATAAACAAATTTCATAATACAATTTTGTTTACCTAAAGAAATAAGTGTTTCGTTTAACATTTTTCAATTTTAATATTTTGTCCGGCCCGTGAAAACAATTTTTTTTCCAATCCGGCCCAGGGGTAAAAACAGTTCTCCATAACTGTCTGGCAGTATGAAACAGCATAGGTACGCTTAAACCAATAATAGGCAAAGGCAAAAAGAAATTCCCAATACAAAAATGTAGAGTCTATTTGGCCAATGGAAAAAGGTGCGAAACCAGATATAATTGAAAATTAAGCTAAACATCATTGCACAAAGGAGAATACTTCACTAGATATTCTATAATGATTTAATGCCCTAAAGCATTAATCAAGTTTGTGTAATTAAAAATAATTAAAATGTAAAAAAATCTGCATATTAAACAGATCTATAAAATATATATAGTAATATTTAAGAATGCTTTATACGATTATAATACGAATGTAAATTAAAAAAGTGCACATATGCATCGTATAAAGTGTTTCTGCAGCGCCCAAAAATACGCTGGCCCTGCAAGTATGCTGAGCCACCAGGCTGACATCCTCAATGTGTTAAGACAATGATTAACACAGAACCAGCAATTCAACTAGAATCAACATCCAATTTAATCATCTTCTTTAGTGTTTGAAGATAAAGAACTTTGAGACAACCAAATACATATTCCAAAGACAATCTCAATTGTGATCCCTCGAGTCGGCGAATTCTCGCATGTTTCGACATTATATAACATAATGATCGAGCTTCGTGCTGCGCAAAGTGGCTGTGAAAATGGCAGCATCACAAGTGTGACGGTAATTATGAAAATGATCTAATTGTAAGTCCAAAGTTTAAAAAATGTTATTTACCAATCATTTTCTGCTGCATCGAAGTACATAAAAATATCGCAGGACCACTTTGTAAAAATGACAAAAAATTCAATAGCATGAAATAGTTTCATAATTGTTTGAATGTACAAAATCCAAATCACTCGTTTAAACAATGGTCGAAATACTGCACGATGAAGAATAAATAACTTGGACGAATGACGTATTTACCGACACAGTTATGTAAAGTATTTTATAATTTCATACGGCACTGTAAATTGAAGAAGAAAAGTAGATTAGTAGATAAACCATTCATAAGATTCCATCAAAATGCGCCCGAAACAATGGATACGTTGGGATCGAATCTGACGAGTATTGTTCGGCGAATGTACCTATATTACGTGAAAATAGAGATTCGCCTGTAATTACGTGGGTGCACCCAAACATACTGCCAATTTGAAATGTTACGTATGCCAGAATGTAATAATTCTAAACGCACTTCCTTCTTGCGCACGCCGGGCGCCAACAATAAGCCAGATATAACGGCACCGTGTCTGCAGGTTTCATAATCGACTCTTTTTAGACGATCAATTTGCACATATGTATTTAAATTATGATGCGGGAATTCCGATGCTCGTTAAATATCATGTTCCAAATATTGCGTTGAATGTTTTCATATATTCAAATATTTTGCATCGATACCATTATTTAGGCGATTTTGTATGTTTTGTTTGTACTCTTTTATTCCCTACGTTTACGTAGATTTAAAACAAGACTTTACAGCAAGAACACAATGACTAAATAATTGATTAGGTCAAGTTTTAGGTCATGATATACATTAATTTTTACCAGTGACTGAACAACTAATTTTCGATTGCCTTTGGAAAATATAATATTGGGTCTACAGGGAAAAGCAGCAACTAGTATTTAGTTATAATAATCATAAAGAAATATAGTTATATAAAATATCTCCGAAATACAGTAGTAGTCAATGTTAACTGTATTTTTAATGGGATTGAAGGATTGAAGTTATGTCTCACAGCTGGGGGTTGAAAGTCTGTAATTAGGGGACAGAAAAAATAATTTGTGTGCTTTAACAAATAATTTAACGGGCTACAAAATATTGCTCAAGAATTATTTAATTAAATGATCTATTAAACATTTCAATTTTTTGTTAATTTTTCCCAATAAACATTCCGCCGCTGTCGGATAAATTTACGTGCGTAAACTATGATACGTAATATGTAGTATGTATTTACGTGTTTTTTCAGATTTTGTTGACCTTTGAATTTAACAATTGTTATTCATTTTACCTGTTCAGGGACATTTGTGTACTTTTTTTACCTTATCTCAAACAGTAACATAAATTAAAATGTGTCAAAGAACTATTCACTACAGAATTTCTCAACAATGAAGAAAAAACAAAACGTCGAATATCGTTAATCTCGAATGTCTAAAGTTTTGGTAACTATTTTAAAAATATTGCTAATGTTTACCGTACATATAAAACGTCATTAGAATGATGAATCGTTTACATTACAATATCAATAAAATTGTAAATGAAACCTTTCACTTATTGACACTAACGCTCAATGATACACCTATATGTAGACATTATTCCCTCATATTTTTTTACTTACGAAATTGTTATCGATATAAAGTAGGTATGCAACACATCATAAAAGAAATATTTAAATCAATTTCTTTTCACTTTAAAAAATTCGTCCCTAAAAAATTAAGTTTCCCTTCATCATATGAAACTATTGATAACCGAGATGAACTTTATTTATAATAAAGTTGGCTATTGCAAAGATCGGCATTCTGCGCAACAACTTTTCTTATAAAGCGAATTTTTCTATTAACGAGCGCGCAATTTAAAGAAAGAATTATTTTTTGTATCTTTCAGTACCCGAGATATTTAAAAAAAAAATGCATTTTTAACCCTCAACTTTGCGGGACATTTTCCCTCATTCAGTATGGACTATGGCCGATAAAAAAATACGTGTCAAATTTTTTTCATGAACTACGTCTTCCATAAGTTTTATCAAAACCGCCATGTACGAATTTGATATTTTGCCATGTAAGTATAAACCAAAATAAGGCATACTTACTATATATACTTATTGATTAAAAATAAAGTTCTTACCTCCTGCCTGAATATTATGCACACGAAAGGATATTGGGAAATGATAATGAAAACTTTAGTGTACCACATACCTAATTCTCATTTAAAAGTATTTTATTACAACGAAAGTAGATCAATTTCGAGAGTTTAAAATAATTCGAAAAATGAAAAATATCGTATTATAGAATATAAATACAAAAACAATGTATTAACTTAAAAATCGCAAGAGATTTAATTAAAGCGTCATTAACGTATAGAATAATTTAATAGATGGATTCACCTTACGGTTTCTAAACACTTAATAAATGCAAGATTAGTCTTCCATCCGTACTTAACGTTTATTGTATCTTTTCATTATTCTATCACTTTCCCTACCTTTTCTTTATATTTCGTTTTCCCTTTTTTGTTTTTTTGTTAATAAGAAAGGCGTATGCTCTATTCTAAGAGGTCTGTGATACGCTAGCTAATTAGCCACTGACCTTTATTAAACGAAGGTTATTCCTAATAAATCGCATGGCAGTGTATGGTTTTCTACCGAATACCGTAGGCGTAACTTTTCTACGGAATTCAATTGACTGCAATTTAATTGGTGGCATCTCATCGGGCCAGTTTGGAAGCTATTCAGAGCCTTGTAAAAGCGAATATCGATCAGACGTGCTCGCTTTCTCTTAGGCTGCGGCGGGTAGACGTGCTTTTAGACTGAATTTCACGAAGGATACGGCAACGCTTCACGATAACTCGTGATGTAATACATATTGCACTTCTTTGATATTTCGCTTAAAATTGATGAGTGAAATTTTTTGCAGTAATTTTCATAGCGCCCTTAAGGTCGACATATATTATGATCGCTCAAAGTGTTGAGAGTTTTTTCAATTTTTTTATTTGTTGCGTGAAATTAATCGTTTAATATCTTCTCAATCTGGATATTTAACTAACATTTATCTTGAGGATCAAAATTGATTTTTGTTAGGGAAGAATAATTCGGTGACAAAAAATGAAATTAAATATCGAGTTCCTTAACTGAAGTTATTCTACAAAAATTCTACCATTATGAAGATCTTACGTAAATCATGAGGTAAAATTGTAAAGTGTGAATTTTTTGAATTATTATTTCTATAGACATGATTGTTGAAATTTATTTTTGCAAAATTATTATGCCGTTATAATTATTCCGGGATTTCTCGGTAGCGGTATGTGCGAGAAAAAAATTACAGATATGTACATTAATGCACTATTATAAGAAGTTACATCTTTTGATCTTTCCCAAGAAGAAATTCATCCCAGTTCAAGCTCTATTATTTATTTTCATTTGGGATACAGAATTGAGCGGCTTTTATTTTCAATTTCGTTTTGATCACGAGATCTGCATTTCTGTAAACAGCTTCATTCAAATTTCTCACTTAAAGCCTTACGGTTATTAGTTTATTAAAACTTCGCATTCGAAGATTTATTTATGGTACTGGTCCAAAAATTGAACCTTTTTTTAAAGCGGATTAACATTTACACCGACATCAACATTAATTTGAAAATTCCTGGAAGATTTATCAAAAAAGGATGGAAGTGTTACAGTTAAAAGTCAAGTTTGCTAAAAATAATATATAATATATAAATAACATAATATTTGCTCGAAATTCAAGTTACCTGATGTCAGATAAATAGACATTTCTACTTGTAATTGCGAGATCAAACCAAATAAATGCAACAAAATCAATAACATCTCAATCGTTACGACTTTGACAAAAACAGGAAATTAAATGTGGCAAGCAAATGAATAAACTGCACTCGATTGGACATCACTGAAGAAGCAAATAGAAAATTAAATCACATTTTTTTACGTTACAACGGAAAATGCTTTAAATTTTACGCATGATGAGAGTGATGTTAATCATTGCTGAATTTTCTGCTGTGATTTCTAGATCGTAAACAAAAGTTTCAATAATTAACCCTTTACACTCCGAGCAATTTTTAACACGAAGTTTCAGCAACTCCGGGCTATTTTGACCATGAGGTATCACCTGCTTCGTACTCTCTTAGATCGAACCAGTGAGATTTCACTGGTTCAACCAGTGAATACAAATCTCACTGGCGAACCAGTGAAATGTGCGTCCGCTGCAGCAGCGCCATGCGCTGTGTTTTATTTTTGAATATGCTGATAAGCAAGCTCGGTCACAAGACTGATTACACTAACAATAAGCGTGTGCCGAAACATCTTCCTACCCGTTATAAAGATACAATGTTGCCTGTAGATGCTGGCGTGCCGTGTCGCCGCAGCGGTAACAACTTACAATTAGTGAAAAGGGTTAATGATGTAAATACATACATCGAACTGCAGTCGGAAGATTATCTTCACTATGGAGAGTACAATATTTTGCGCCGTCAACGTCAACTAGAACACTCATCGACCGCCTACCCCGATCACGGTCAACGGATATAAAGGGTATAGATTTTTTGACATCGACACCAAGATAATTGTAGCCAGCAGGTGCCTACACATTCAAATACACATTCAAGTGGAACCATATTCAGTCTCAAAACAAAAGCATATATGCGGTCAAGAGTTCAACGGGGACCAAGAAAAGGATCATCCTCTCTCAGTCACTCAAAAGTCTTTCTTAACAGAAATTTTCGTAGGTTGCTCGTTGCCCTATCCAGGGGAGAGGAGAATCGCACACTCTTTGAAAACAATCTAAAGTAGAATCCCTCTAATGTTGACAACTCGGGCCAGGATCATTCGCTAATGTTGACACTTCCCTCTATCCCCACTTTTCATGGCTTATTTTCTCCTACGCGCATAAGCATGCGCAGAATTGAAAATTGAGTGAAGGATTCATGTAAACATCCATAATCTACGTAACGAGCCACAAAACTAAAGTTCTATTGGGCAATAAAACGTACATGTGGGGGAAAATACAAGTAACAGTAACGGTAGTATTCTGTCAATATTAGCGAGAGAGCAACATTAGAGGGATTCTACTGTACTTGAAGGTACCGCAATTGTCATAATGACACTGTTGAAGTCATGTTGTTCCCCGGACGAACCGAAACAATGGCATATACTAGTCACCAGAGGAAAGAAGTCAAATGGTGTCTCGACATTTTGGTCCTGAAAGCGTGAGATCAACGAATGACAATCGAAATCAAAGCATTTCTTTTGTCATTCCCATGACGACGTAACGAGTGTGCAACTTTTTCGACCAGTCACGCATTAGAATCGAAAATGACGTCAGAACGATGGACGTCTCTATCCGTTTGGCGAATCGGAGCAAACCATTTATCAAGTGACTCCTTTCTGTAGGTCAATGGTACAGGGTGGGGCGTAATAAAGCCCTTCCAGGAAGTAGGAGGCGGTCAGTCCCATTAGGCGATGTGAACAATAAGATTTTCAGTAGTGAACATACCCTCGATCAGGTGAACAACGGGGCCTCACCGTGGTGGCTTTCTCCAATAACACTGAGTCTGCATCTGCGATGCAGAGTTTTAATTGTGCCAGTAGAATTCAGACAAAAAAGGGGGAGGATCTTTATTCCTATTTATTATTTCACTACATTACGTTGCAATCTCTACTATATTCATTCTTGCATTGATTTGTGACCTCATGGGAGTAGATCCACGCTTATCGCTTAATATCAACATTCAATTCATCTGCAGCGAGCTACACAAGGTCCGGTTGCTCCCACTTCGCGCACAAATATTATTTGATTCGCGACACAGAGAATATTTCATACGCGCGTCGACTTAAATCCCGTTGTTAATTACTAGGTTTAGTAATGAGGCGGGATAAGCCAGAAATACAAAAGGATTGTAATAAAAGTTAATCTTTTATTAATACGTTCGCTCTCTGAATAACTATGCAACATTCTTCAATACGAATGACTGGCCCGACGATGCAGTCCTCATCGATAGCCTATTTACCGAAGTTATAAACATTCGCTTCCTCAAATTTGTCGTATCGCCATGCAGTGTAGCAAGAAGCAGATACACTCTTACAATAGATCCAAACGAAAGTGTTCTTCGTAAGAAAACCATTTTGGAATACATGAAATATTTAAGGGCGGCAGGATCTACATATATTAAAAAATTAGTTTGGTGTCTCTAAGCCGTGAGGACACCCAAAAACTGTCGGTTAAATCTTTATTCTGTCGTGTGAGGGCTTGAAGGAAATAAAGAGAAATATGTGTGAAATAGTACTTTATTTTATGGCAGTTTTAGATGGAATGAAAAAATACATCGAGAAAAGAAAAGAATGACGGAGAGACCGCGCCCGAAAAACAAAAACACGATTATATTTTAACTCGCCCGCTCCGTTAGATGGCGCGTGCCGTTGATTTGTAACAAAAACATGGTCATACTAGTAGAGTGGTCCCCAAACCATTCTGCTTGTGAAACATGTCTTTGCACTTTAGATATCGGTTTGAACGGTGAGGTAAATTTGCCACTGTGACCTCAAAGTACAGTCTTACAAGATTATGACTGCAAAAGCATTGAGTACAGTGTTGTATGCCGTGGATGGTAAACAACACTTTATTTAGGAAAGAACTATTGCGCGCTCGGAGTTTTAACAGATCAAGGGTGACGTCGTCGCGAGATGCCGACCGTCAGCGATTCGATACAAAATTCCTGATTTAATCTGTCTGAATTTGGTAATGAGACTGGCCTTTTAAAGGACCTTAAACTAGTGTGGTGGGAGGTTTGGATGACTCTGACTTCTCGTGATTAAGGTTCCAAAAGGGCGATCGCTTTTCCAGCGACTTTCGCGAAGACCAAAGGTCTTGAAAACATATTTTGGAAGGAAACGCGATGACGGAATCAAGGATGAGTAATAGTTCCCTTTTGGACCTTGAATCACGTTGAGTAGTATTTGGAGCTAATATCTTATTGTCAGAGAAGATAGCGAGTTTGAGAAAACACGAATTGAGTTGGTATCCAACAACAGCATATTGGGGAAGACTTAGAGATTGTTGCAATGCGATCCTTACAGCTGTGCCTGTTGCGGTATTGTGTGAAGTACTGACGAAGCACATTTCCCTAGAGTATCTTATGGGGGTATCTCACGGCAAAGGTTTTTTTAGCATCGCCTTCGAATACTATAGGAACAAAAGGAGGCCATTCATGAGGAAATTCCAGAAATTCCTTCAGACAAGCTGGTAAGAGTTGCAGAGAATTTCATTGAATGGCTGCAAATGTCCGAAACCGTCTTCCTCCATCGCTGGAGGAATTATCCTCTTGACGAAAGGCAGGCGTGAAAGCATTCTGGCGCAGAGTCTGACATCTGATTGTGAGATCGAAACTTTGCGACTGGCTCCAAAAAGATTTTCATTAGTGGAAACATTATCGACAAATTTTTTAACGAGTCTTTCGGGAATTGTCCTATGTGATTTAGCAACCGGAAGAGGCCGGAAGAGTCCTATGTGTACAGTTTTCGGTTTACCTCGTACCTCAAACCAAGTGACTTCATTGTGTTGGCGATATATAACAAAGTGTAGTAATAGTTAAGTGATACGAAGTACCCAGGTGATTTATATTAGATATGCGGATGTGAAATGTGTTACATCGCAATACGTATGGTATATACTGGTTGGTTAATTTTTTAATAATAAATCTTTCATTTAAATTGCTTTGCAATTATTTTCTTTCCAAAAAACTTCAATTTCTTGTATGAGTGAAATTGGCTCACTTTAGAAAAATAGGTACCTATATAATCAACATCCTTATATCTAGTGTTGAAATAAAATTTTGGAAATGGAGGAGTCAAGCGGCAAAGAAGATGATCAGTTAACTAATGTATATATTGTAAGATGCATTTTAAATGTCTACTGTATCACGTCTGTATAAGTTTGGAAGCCGTTTGTTTCGACTCGTAGTTCGACGCTCGTCGGTCGAGTTATCGAAACTTTGGTTTATAGTTATTTCAAAATTGTTTACTCGAAGGACAACCCTCTGACGAGGGAAAAATTGTATTATTTTGTAACCAATAACACTTTATTACAAATGGGATATGCTATCCCGGAGAATACACTATCTCCTGTTACGACACAATATCCTATGTTTGTAAGAGTGCAATATCTTACGTGGAGAATGTAATATCTCCAACTTGTGAGAATGTAGTATCTAACGCGTCGCGCACCGCGACGCCTAATTTACAATTTTCCCAACTCCCTTCTCCAAGATCCGGAGCAGTGGGACTTGTGGGTGGGAGACGTCAACGCCCCCGTCGAAGGGTGAAAGGGACATTGGCAACGCCGCAGATTTCCGAGGCCCGGTCTTTCCGCTAACCCTCAAGGTTTTCCTGGAAGACCGGACAATTTTCTCGGAAGCACATCTGCGACGCACGTGCAAATGGCACGGGCAAGCAACGAGAGCCTAGACTCTTTGCCAATGTCCCTGGTTTACTATACGGCCATATTTTAAGAAATATTGAAAGTACGAAAAAATCTCAAACTCGTGGCCGAGGAGAATTTAACGTTCCGCATAATAAACCTTGCAGATGTCCAAGGCCTGTGCCTGAATACCGTTTCTAATAAAAATAGGAATCCGTCAATTTAACGACTTCCATAAATGTAATGTTAAGTGAACCCAATTCCTGAGAAGCGCTACGCAACAAATGCTTCATTCGTTAGAATCCGAAATAGTTCATGTCCGACTACTATCTCAAGCACAACCCGGTGAAAAAGAACGGAAATTAAAAACACAATTGAATATAGCAATTTTAGTATCAGATGCACTTGCAACCTACTCAACTTTTAATCAAGAGCTACAAAACCGTGAACGTCATGACGCGCGATCTTCCGGCCATCGTTTAAGTAGAAAATTTTATTACGGAAATTACCTCTCGACTGTTGCACTCCGTAGGAACCTTGTGTCAAGCTTGGAAAACTTGCAAACGTCGGTAAGCGGAGGAGAAACAACACATGGCTGCACGTTGACGACCAGACTTTGATATCAGTCTGGAGAATTAAGGAAGTTCGAGCGAATCTAATGCAAAAAAACTTTTTCCAACTTTAAGCTATGAAACTCTGTATACATGTAATTAAATACTCGATTGATATATCCTAAAAAATTTAAAACGATCCTCCGTCTAGTTTCTTTGAAAAAAAATGTTAAAAATTACATTTTTTAAGTCCTTATACACAGGCTCTTATGGCTGACTAGCTGTACTCGCGTCTTTTTCGATTTTTTTCGATATTAACCTCCCAACTTTAAGGAAAACAAAACTATGTGTAATAAACTTGAATAATTGTAGAATATTATTAGATTTCAATAATATAACCTTACCGATGTAGTTTCGTTGATAATTTAACATAAACTTTATTTGTTACTCATGCTTATTGGTAGCCGTACACCTTACTGAACGTTTGGCAACGTTGCGAGAACAGCTGAGAAAAGTATAAGGATAGAAAAAGAGATAGAGAGAAAGAGAGAAGATAGAAAATTTATTTTGTCACCTTAGTTCAAAAATTGTAGTTTGAAGCAAATTAGAATAATTTTAGTTCTTGAATAAATGAATGAATAAAATATATAAAGTTATAAATTAATGAAAATAATATCACAATAATTATATTATAAAGAAAATCAACTGTGTTTATGTTTTTAAAAACTAAAATATTCGATGTCAGTATGAAAACGGGAGTATAACCTCAAATTAAATAAAAATGTAAATAATTACCTATACATTTTTTTTCTTTTCTTTTA
Source organism: Cerceris rybyensis (assembly GCA_910591515.1). NCBI lineage: Eukaryota > Metazoa > Arthropoda > Insecta > Hymenoptera > Crabronidae > Cerceris > Cerceris rybyensis. The sequence continues at coordinate 2,433,283 of OU342789.1, forward strand.
CAATAATTGCAATTTTTGATTTTGAAATTATTGTTCCTGCAATCAATCCGAGCTTTGTTACTCTTGATAACATTTTGTCTCCATTTCACAATATTTTTTTTAAAAAATCGACCGTTAAATCTGTGCATTTTTGCAAATTATTTCCATTCACTCGTGGACTAAAACACTTAAATTTGATAATGCTCTCTCCGTGCTCTCTAACTATAGTACATAGGAATAACAATACGCTGTTGCCAGATCTTCTTATTCAAACGGATGAGTCAAAAGTCACGTAGTCATTTCGTTACTTTTGTTAATTAAATAAATAATATTTAACAATTTTTGGATTAGATATGTTATTATAAATTGAAATAATGAATTTTTATTACTATTACAAGAATTGAAAATACAGAAAATTTCAATTACTATTTTGAGTCATTAGTTACGCTCGAACTTCCTTAAGTTGGACAGTTGCCGAATCGAGCAAAGAGAGACATATCGGGCAAACTTCCTCTACGTCGAGACAGACTCTATATGATAATGCGGCGCGTCGAAACAATGATGTGTGAGATGGTAAAAAAAGGGGAGCCTTTCACTATTATCTGGACTTACGTTGTGATCCCATAGAACTAACTATACGGATATTCTTAAACAGTACGTTTATTTGTATAGATCTTGGTCTGAATCATTTTGATGTTGGGGTAGAAGTGAAGTAATTTAAAGAAAAGCACTGAAGCTTTGAAGGCGAAATAAATCGGAAAGTAAGGAGAATGAAGTGAAAGATAAGAAAAATATGAAAGAAAATTGGAGAGAATGGAGAAAGTTAAAGGAGTCAAACAATTCATAGTGTTAGAGCGATAGAACTCAAGTGCAGATCGAGTAGATAGAGCCGAAGTGCAGGTGGGAGTCATATTTCACTGACAATGGGAAGACGAGACTCGGGGATCAAATTTGATACACCTCTTCTACTTGGAAAATCATTAGGCACCAAAAGTGTAGATAAGCTCAAATTTTGGAAAAATCAAGGTAAAAAAAAGTTCATCGATCGACTTGAAACTTTGTAGGCGAGTTTTGCGAGCAGAATTAAGTTATATGTTTTTTTTTATTTGGCTGTACAAATATTTTAAAAAATCGACATGTCCCTTTAGTACCATAGAGCTGGAACGTTTTTCAATGTAGCGCGGTGTGGTTGAGCGGATAAGGAAGAATACCGTGAACTCTGGATCGATCCGCATATGTGTATGTTGCATTTTAGAATGTCAGCTTATTTTTTTTTTCTGCTTGCCAATTTCATTTTATTTACTTATGGGGTGTCGTTTATTTTACTTTCGTTATTTGTATATCGTTTTTGTATATGTCTCGTGTATACTTTGATTTCTATTTTATTTTCTATTTTGTCTGTAGATTTGAATGTCGGGATACCGACAAAGGTCCGTATTTGTGTGCTTTGCCAATTTGTTTATTATTGTACATTACACATTTGCGTGGATAGTAAACGTTGTTAAAACATTTAAAACAAATTTCATGCGCACGTAGGGGAGAGCGGGGCTGAAAGTTACCGAGGTAAGGTGTTCCGATTGACATAACTCCGCGAGGAGAAGAGATAAGAATATTGTGTAAATTTGTAATGAAATGGTACGCCACATTGCACCGACAATAGCCATTTTAAACAAACGAGTGGGACCCGGAACAACGGAACGACAACACGTGCCTCGCTGGTCCATGTATGAAAATATTTCGCATTTGGTATTTGTGGTCTATCTCACGAATGATTAGTACGATATTGTTGAGTAGTACTTAAATAAACAGACTTGGTTTAATCATTTATTGTTTTTTATTTCACAAATAATAGCTGTAACAGATATGGTAACAACTTATCCCGGCTTGTTAACAACTTGCCCCAAATCGGGGTAAGTTGTTACTTTCCGACATTAGGCATTAAAAAATTAATAATAAAAGAATCTCTCAAAAAATGACCCAAATAACTGTCTTAATATCAAAGTTACATATGTAAGTTGATTTTAATCGCATCGTATAAATACTAAAAGCAAGTATTTTAACAAATTTTGAAGTTAACTAAAAATCGGAACTTTTAGCCTCGCTCGCCCCTATACACCACGAACATGTCATGAAGCAGCCAAAGGCGAAGTACACATCTAGACAATGAACTTTCACTTTTTCGACAGATTTATGACACGGCCCCTAACTACCATAGACGGTTCTAGATTTGCGGGACCCAAAGCAACAGAAAAGTGCTAAATTAAAAATAGCTAACGGGCCCCGCGCAGAATCGACCGCCCGAAATTGTGGAACAATGGTGAAAATCGGATTGTGAACCATCGTTCCTACAACGATGTTTTAAAACATCTATATTTCTACACACTTATCATCCACACAAATGTGTAATGTGCAAAAATAAATAAATTTGGCAAAGTACATAATTGTGGGCTTTTTCGCAATCTTACTATTTAAATCCGCAAATAAAATAGAAAATGGAATAGGAGTCTAAATCTATATAAAATATATACAACAAAGATATAAAAATAAATTGCATTCGTCAAGTCTCACCCCCTCCCTGTGTTAGATATAAACCGGTTGGCTAACCGTTCATCCTGATCCGACCTATATCTCACCGTATATACTGGGTATTTCACCTAACCTGATCAGCTTTCACCTGTATATGGTCCAACAACTTAAAGATGGCTAGGGAGAGGCGAAACCTCTTATTTTCATACGCCAATTCCCGACATTTTGTTTTTGGAATTCTCAAATTCAGCCTCCTAAAGTAAACCCTCCGTATAGTCGTTAACTTTAGCAGGTTGGATTTTGGAGTTCCAAAAACAAAACGGCGGAAATAGACGGTTGAAAACGAGACGCTTCGTCGCTTTCGGGCCATCTTTCGGTCATCGCACTGTACCAATATTCTATTTGAAGGGGCCAATACGATGATGGGCTGAACTTTTTCCTCGGGGTCATTTTTTTTCGAGATTTCAAGGTCATCGTATCTTCTTTAAATGGGACTCCATATTTTCACTACAACGGTTTTTTAGCTTGTAAAAAAACGAATTCGACGATGTGTAACATGTTGATCTTCACGTGACCTTTAGCGAGAAAATTGTGAAATGTCTGCCAGTAACTTCAGAACGCGTTCGGGGACGGTAAATTTTTGGTAAAAATTCGGCGAAGGAATTTCAATTTCGTTGAAACAGTCTTAAACTAAATCTTTATTTTAGAAGGTTTTCAAAATGTGCACATGTTAGGTTAGATTATCGCTTTGATAGTAATGTATAGCGGCAAAGCAAAGCTTTTGTAAACGATACATTGTACTAGTGTACCGCTGTAACATCCCGTTAAAGGATCCAGCGTATAGCAACGACGAATACGCCAAAAATGCTTGTAAACATACTTCGACCGATGAAAGGAGAATATGAATGTCTCTATACAAGCACCAGTACAATTACACAGTACACTATTTCAATAAAATTGAAACAGTCGAATCTCTCATAATGTAACCTCTCAAAGTGAAACCTCTCTCAAAATGTAACATGGTCATCTCTCATAATGAAACTTCTCCTATCCCCACCAGTTAAATGCTACTAACCAATCAAATTTGAGATGTATGACGCGACATATTATTTGAAAAGATTTAAATGTTTGTATGGAAAGGTTATGTTCACTTTTTACTTCTGCGCATTTCTTTGCGCCGACGAAGATAGGTACTATATGAGAAAGATAGACTATATAATCAAGAAGTGGGGATGAATATGACTGTAGGGGAATGTTGCATTTTGAGAGAGCGTCCGGTCCCGAAGTGTTCCATTATGAGAGATTCGACTGTTCCTTCATTTACCGTTCCCGAGCGCGTACCGAAGTAACCGACAAATATTTCATAATTTTCTCGCTAAAGGTTACGTGAAGGTCAACATGTTACACCTCGTCGAATTCGTTTTTTTTTATAAGCTATAGGACCGTGTAGTGAAAATGTGGAGTCCCATTTAAAGAAAATGCGATGACCTTGAAATCTCGAATGAAGATGAGCTTGAGAAAAAAATCGGCCCATCACCATATTGGCACCATCAAACAGAATATTTTCTCCCCGTGACATTTTGTTCTATCATACAAAATAAGCAATATATTTAAGGTGGTCAAGTTAGGTGAAATACCTTAGTATGACTAGAAAAATTCGATAAAGCTAAAAGTATGTTCTGTAATTAATTTATATTTTTCTGGTTCTTAAAAATACTTTTAAATGTTTGAATATAGCAACTGATTATTGTTATGTAGTCGACAATTTTTAAAAATTACAAAAAAAAAACTCAAGTCTCCCATGGGGATTCCAGCCTGCGACAAAAATGTGTCCAGCGGTTCCGCAGGTAGGCACCCTATTTACCAACTCCACCAAATCGCTCACTTGAAAGAACTTTAAAAATTCTTGCAGATGAGGAACCGTCATGTTCACGATTGTCTCGACTTCAAGTGGTGTTCTTGGAGGGCGACGGGTGTTTGGCAAATCTCTGGACACCCTGTCGCATTCCAAGGAACAGATTATTAAAGCATTGATGGGTCCCGGGCTATAAATTAGACCCGTGACTAATTGTAAGTGCAGCAAAGTGGCCGATGACCCAACGTCATGGTGCTGCATAGATTTAAAAAGAGACAAACGTATTCTTGAAAGATCTGGCCACGGAGTGGTGAAGGCATTGTGCATCTTTTGGTAAGAGAACTGTGTGGAAACTTGAAAAGAGTATACATCGTTCACATACAACTAACAAAAATTTAAGAAATATTTAATTGCTTCGTGGTAGAAACACTAAAAATCACAAGATGAACATACAGTAATCGAAGAATGCAAAAATAGTAACTGGATCATGGCGTTTCACATCGAAATTCGTCGCACAAATCGGTTTTCGATTTTTTTCACAATGACGCAGGTGGTTTAAAAATCCGAAAAAACTTGGATATAACAATCATGAGTGTTGAATTGTAACTGTAGTAATTAGTGCAAAAAGTTGTACCTCGAAGATTTCGATAGGAAATCCAATTTCTTCAATTTTTTTTTTGCGTTCGCTCATTTATTACATTTAGGTTTTTCAATGGAAATATCTGAAAAAAAATCTCAAACATGTATGGTACCGTGTAGAATATGTCAGAATTTTTTCGAATGTTTTGCACCTCAATAAATACGCAAAATAGGGTAAAAACTTGTTTTTTTTTTTAAACTTTTCCCATAACTACCCTTCCGGTAAAGATACAGGGTTAAAATTTTGTACACAATGATCGCTGAGCATTATCTATCGAATGAGACCACCTCCATTAAAGTCGGTTGAAGGGCACTTTTGACCCCCTTATCCTGCTATACCCTTTGCTAATTTCTTGAATATTTATCAAATTAACCAGCGAGTCTGGGGTCAATCTGGATTCTTCCCTTCAGGGACCACTTCAGCACGCTGGTCAGTTATGACCTTCGCGGACTCGAGAGGTTACCTGAACCAGGGGACGACGGACCCATAGTAGTTCCACAGGAAAGAAGTTATTATAGGCCAGACCAATGATGTCACTTGATATGAGGTACGGGGATGGGGAAGACTGTCCTTGCACCGCTTATTCCCACTACCTGAGTTCGGCTAATGACAAATAGACATTTATTTTGTGACTTTTTTTGATGGACCAATGAAAGACCCCCAACGACAAGCGAGAGCTCAAAAACAGAAAGTTGCATACATTGCTAGAATGCCCGTTGAATTTAACACTAGATACACGGAAGCCGTCAAATTGACGGATTCAGTATAACAGATTCATCACCCGTAAATCTAGTCTTAAAGAAGCAGTGGATAACGCAGCGTTGAGTGTCAATCACGGCATTTCACTAACCGAAGAAGTGTCAAAAGTTTCAAATAATCCCTCATTGGCACGCTATGTATATTATAATCACTGTTAAATGAGCGATATATAGTGCAATACGTTTGTTCGTTCCTCGCTACAGTGCACAGTACAACCGAGCCCCTGCCTAGTGGCTACGTTAAGTCATGGCAGTGCACCCAGTACCATACTGGCAGTAAGGAAACCCAAGCCTCTATGAAGATATGTAGTCGGCACTTTTTCCCCCTGTTTCTTACCACCCAGAACATTGCTTCGATCGCTTTTTTTTCTCCTGATAAACGTTATACTGGCTTTAGCCCCTGTCAGGATGGTTATAGTGTACTAAAACACCTCAACGAGAACGACACTCTGCGGTGTTCACATAAGACTATTATGTACATTTTATTTTAATATTTTCATATATCAGATGTCAAACAAAGCGGCATTGTCTTTTATTTGTATAAAATTAATATTGTGAGTAAAGAAATACTTGGTCAGATTGAATCATTATATGTCTGTTATAATTGAGAACAATATTAGTGATATTAGCTCATTGCAATCCGAGCTATACTCTATATAGCTATTTATTCCAGTTAATTTTCTTACGATTTAATATCGTCGTTTGAATTTCACGATGACTTTGTAATATCATCTAAATATCCGTATTTACTTATAGTTACTTCTATCATTTAAAAAAATGAATAACCAATGACAGAGAATATTGTGAAATTAATTTTATTTAGCTTATTGTAAAAGTGACGAAATAATTCGGACGGTAAACGCTTGATTTTGGAAAGGAAGATTTTAATTACAAGGCCATGCTGCAAATTTGAATAATTAGGATTCAAAACAATATATTATTTTATTACTACAATTTGGCGACGCACGATACACTGCTTTCCATTCTTTGAAGGCGCAAAGTCTTAATCAACATCACTAGCAGACAATTTTTACCAATTCAAAATTCCTTCAATATACAAACGATACGGTATCTTTAATTTATTATTTGGACCTTGCAAAATATGAATTACTTTATAAAGTATCTCACTTTTTTCCCCTCTTTGTTCAATTTCATTCTATATACTCTAAATAAGACATATTATACATATAATATACATCAAGAATATCATTATAATTTTCCCAGTAAACAAATGTTTAATTATCTTCGGAACCTATTAATATCGTTTGATTTCAATCGTTATCACAAGAATTATAACACAATGATGCATTGGCGAAAAACCTTTTTCGCATTTTACCGAAAGACTGAAACAACCTTTTTATCCAGAAATTACGAAAGCTTTAAAGTGACAAGATTATAGTTTTAGCTCGAAAGTGGCTGAAGTTGTTAGAACAAAATGGAACATATTTCGTTTAATAAACTTCCTTTGAAATAAGAAGCAGCTCCATTCATTTTTGAGCTAAAGTAGATACGAAGGCAAATTTTTCATGGCTGCAACACATCTTCACAGACCAATATGTTCGAAACAAATTGGAAAAAAACAATGCTTAGCAATGACATGCACAGTACCGAAAGAAATTGCAAGGCACATAATATAATTGTGCTTCTATTAAATTCCAAAATTACTGAAACGTAATACGCGTAGACTTTTGAAATGACCTAATACTCCCATCTAGTTTCTCTTTGTGGCGCTTGAGACAACGCTTTAAGCCTTTGAGAGCGTCACGAGCTTGCAGTAAATAATTTCACAGTTGCAAACACAGAATACGACATTAATCCATATATGGTATACGCTGCTTGCACCTACGTGTCTCGCTGTGTCACGATGAAGCTTTCCGTGTGTAAGCAAGTGTCACGGTCGTTAAGTAATCCTTCGTTCGTACAATCTCGTGAATATACAGTAACCGACAAAAGTTTCTTCTCTAACTTTCAGTTTCGATGAAAACTTTGTCGGTGATGATATGTATTCTTCTATGAGGATAAAATATAAGGTGGAAGACACTGTGTTTTATATGTAATTGCATTCATTTTTTTTTTTACTTCTATTGTAATGTAAAGTTTCATTGATATTAGGTATGTTTTTCATTTTTGTTTATTTTGAAGTTCACTTGAACCAAAAATTGATCTTTGCTCCAAGGCCTCTGTCATGTAAATAGACATTCAGGTTAAGTGTAAATGACAATTCTTATAAAGCGAGTAAAAGTATTTTTTCTATACATTCTTCCAATAGTGAATTTTTACTAAAAAGTGAGTTCAAAAATCAGTGTAACGATTTAAGTACCGTTTATTTTTCGTTAGTTTTTGAAGCATTGTTATATAGAATACATCAAAATGTATATTTCTTTACATTTTTGTGAGATACTTGACCTTATTTTTTCAAAATTTTAGAGTTGATTAAAGCAATACAGTCGAATCTCTCATAATGTAACCTCTCAAAGTGAAACCTCTCTCAAAATGTAACAAGGTCATCTCTCATAATGAAACTTCTCCTATCCCCACCAGTTAAATGCTACTAACCAATCAAATTTGAGATGTATGACGCGACATATTATTTGAAAAGATTTAAATGTTTGTATGGGAAGGTTATGTTCACTTTTTACTTCTGCGCATTTCTTTGCGCCGACGAAGATAGGTACTATATGAGAAAGATAGACTATATAATCAAGATGTGGGGATGAATATGACTGTAGGGGAATGTTGCATTTTGAGAGAGCGTCCGGTCCCGAAGTGTTCCATTATGAGAGATTCGACTGTATACCGTGCGGCTCGCCAAACCTGGCACCTCGGTGGCGGAGCTTCTCACTTTCAACAGCCTATTCGTACCATTTTGTTTCTTGGAGACCACTCGCTCGGCCTCTTAAAGGAAGCAGCCGACAAAGTCGTAGCTTCAAATATTCTTATTAGTTTCTCTGGAGGAGCGAGACATTGTATTACATTGTTGTCTCGTCGCGCGCTCCGTTTCATCAAGGAGAACCTCCCCATGTGGTGGGGGTACTTCTGCCGGAGTTTATTCTGTTTTTACTATAGAGATGTTAGAAATCTGGTTCCTACGCCGATGTCCTCACTGTCGCCACCCAAATCGCGTTGTCTCCCTTGCTTCGATTTGCAGCGTTCTCTCTCTCTTCGTCTTTTAGTTCGATTTGTATGTGTAGCTCTTTTAACGAATCGCGAGGTAGAACGTCAAGTGCATGGAACAGTTCCTTTATTCAATCATACATATATACATGATGCTAGGATAGCATAAACATACAACTATATAACTCCTGTATGGTCGCACATTAGCGACTTCTCGCAGGAAAACGGACATTATACAATACAAGAAAAGAATCAAATTGCGCTGTATGATAAAGTTAAGCAATTAGTATTACGCCCCAAAAGATTTGATATGATCATCAAAAAAGGCATCTTCGTTACAGAGAGGTACCAGGACTGACAAAACAATTAACAATTATAAAAAGGGGTGGAGGGGAGAAGATATTGGCACGGCCAATATACTAAGTAAAACAAAATGAACAATAATGAGATCTCGACCAAAATAGATAAGAAAAATTGCACGGATTAGTGGTCAAGAATTAGACGATGGAAGAATTAAATAAGTAAAGAAATCCATGATAAAGAAAATTACCGTGCTTGCGATTACAAGTGGCACGAAATTATACTGAATAACGTGCCATATGAATCAAGAGGATAGTAAAGGATGTTGTTGACATCAACGATATTCTTAAAGTAACTTAAAGTAAATATACTAATCTAACTATGTTATGGACTAAAGAGTATATACAGAGTTTAAACTAAGATAATGGAAGTGCTCGGTTCAGAGTACGACGATCGGTCAAGATTTAAGCCATGGTAATTTATCGAGATAATTGTAATGCTTTTGGACAGTATCCCGTGGAGGAAGAGATACAGAATGTTGTAGTTGTGATAGATCGGCAGAAACTACTAAAGGATCGTATCGAAGAGCAAGCGAGGCCCTTTTTCTATGCGTATGGTATATGATGGGAATTTTGGAGCGAAAATCCTGAATGTATCCTTCTCTGTCGAGATAGGGAAAGGCAGCAGTAGAGAGAAACCCATTTTCGCGAGCCTTCCTAGCCTCCTCGTCCGACATTGTATGTAACGAGGTGATGAGAGGATTGTCAGAGTTTGAGTGCAAAGATTTAAGGATAAACATTCTGGTGATTTTAAGTGCAAAAATATCAAACCGCGAACAGTCAACCCTGCTATAAATTGTTTGATTGTGGAAGTGTCGCTTGGTACCATCCGACATACGTCTGGGCATGAGAAGACCCGTGATCGCCCGGAATATTTTCCTCTCGAAGGTGCGAATGCGCTCCATCACATAAGGCGAAATTGAGAACCAGATTGGGATCGCATAAGATAGTACTGACCTGACATAAAGCTTGTAAAGGAGTAGTTTGACATTCTCACCGAGGTGTTTTGAGTAGAAGAGGCGAGCCAATTTAGATGCTATACCTTTTGCTTTCCCGAGACAGTAGTTGGCGTGTTCATTATAGTTTAAGTGTTCGTTGAGAATTACACCCAAATATTTGACCTTTTTCAGCCGAGGGATTAAAAGGTCAAATCTTTCCGTCGCGTGAATCGAAAAATTTTTTGAGAGCCTGTATTGTTTTTTGCTAATTTGGGACGTGGGCCTAATGAATAGAATAGTCTCGCATTTGAGCATATTTACTCTCACCTTCTTCATGTTACACGCCGAGACAACAAAATCGAAAGCCCTCTGCAAGTGTGACTGAATGTCGAGAGGATCAACGCCGGATTTATATATGATTAAATCATCAGCAAAGGCCAAAGCTTTGCAAGTATCGTTACTTTTGTTAAAATTGTTTAAAATATCAGAGAAGTATAAGTTGAATAATAGAGGAGAATTTACGGCGCCCTGCTGCAGACCATTTAAAATATTGAAAGTACGAACGGAAAAAGTATTATTGTGAAAAGTTTTAAAAGCGCGGCCAGTGATCATGTTCTCAGTTAGAAGCAACAACTCCGGGGGGAAATTCATTTTGTGTAATTTAACTATCAATCCCGTAGTCCAAACAGTATCAAATGCTTTCTCGAGGTCAATTAAACAAGCCCCAGTCACAGCTGAGCTGTTGAGCGAGTCGGCAATGTCGCGAGTCAATTTGGCAATAGCATGAACCGTAGAGTGCGAGTGTTTGAAACCAAATTGATAATCAGAAATTAATTTATTGGACCGCACAAAATGATTCAAACGTATGTTAATCATGATCTCGAACAATTTGCCCAGGTTTGGCAGCAGACTGATCGGCCGGTAATTATTTAAGTCGCAAAGGCTTTTCCCTTTTTTGTGCAATGGGACGAGCTTGGCCGTTTTCCAACGAATGGGAAAGTAAGATAGACGTAAACATGCGTTAAAAATTAGCGTGAGGTATTCAATAACGGAGCCTGGAAGGCGTTTGATGGCGACGTTTGGTATGCCGTCGAACGAGGTGGATTTTTTGTTTTTAAGATATTTGATGGCTCGTAAGATCATTGTGGGAGTTATTAGATAGTTTGTATGAATTGAAGGCCAGATCTGTTCGTGTAGCGAAGCGAATTGCCAATTGATATTTTCACGTGAATCCCGTATTCGATCGTAAGTCTGCTTTACCTCGTGCTCGTGATTCCTCTCTTCCTCGGTTGTAGGAGTCAGATTTTTTGTATGTACTCTTGCAAAGTGCACCCCAAGTAAGGTCAAACGATCGTCAGTGCTTGACACTACATAGTTATTATCTATTTTCTGGAGTGTCGATGTATCTATTCCGGATTCAGACCAAAGAAAATCGTCGTTTATCGCGCCTCTTAGTGGCGGAATTGAGTCAATGTTTTTTGGATTTATAATTCTGTTTATAAAAGGGTGTAGCTTAATGGAATCACGAGTATCTAGTTTGGACAGTCTGTCGTTCCAGAATTTATTTGCAACTGCAGAGTAGAGTTTTTTGAGTCTGTAATTGGTACGCTGAATTATTGATTTATAAAATTTGATCATGTTAGACTGTATTGGAGTTAAATTGTCGCGAAGGCGCAATAAACGAAATAATCTGGTGATAAGTTTGGATTTAAATTTTTTGAGCTTATTAATGCGTCGGTCGTCATATTCTCTCGGGCAGTTCAGAGCCTCCACGGTAGGTGTACAGCTCGTCAGAATTACGGAAATATTTTCCTCGAGGGCCTCTATTGAAGCATTAATCATTTCGATCGACGCATTAAGTAACGATGGGAGATTTAGGCTGTTGATATAATTATGGAGTTTGAGTTTGTATTCTTTCCATTTGGTCAAACGATAATTTAGTCTCAGTACTCTGGGGGCTCGTTCTACGTATGTATTCCAACCGAGGAGAGAGAGATTAATCGTTATGGCCCAATGATCGCTATCATAGGGCAGCAGACCCAGCCTTTGCGTTCCATCGTTAATACGATCGATCAGCCTGCTGTCCACCAAAGCAATGTCCAAGTTCGAGTTAGCCGGATGATAAGTCGGTATTTCCGAATATAGAAGGGAAGCGCGGAAGATAGCACCCTGTAACTGTAGCCAGTCAAAAAGAGCTAACCCCTTGCTGTTGTTGACTGTATTACGCCATGATGTGTGTTTGGCGTTAAGATCGCCCGCGATCACAAAGTGATTCGAGTCATTTGCAACTCGCAACTGAGTACATAGATCATCGAGGTCACGAAGGAATACGATTTTATCATTGAAAGGGCTATACACCGCTGCGATCACGAGGCTTCTACCAGCCGAAAGATCCAAGCGGATCGCAATGGCTTCTAAAGATTTTTCGTGAGAAGTGGAGAGTTCTATACGAGTGAATTTGTATCTTCTATTAATAACCATAGCGACACCGCCGCCGAAACGGTTGTTTGCTCTGTCTTTGCGTATTATTACAAATTGTGGTGGAACCTCCAAATTATGTCTCGGATTTAGCTTCGTTTCAATGAGACCACATACGTCGGGTCGATGAGAATTTAAAAATTGCTGCAAATATGCACGTTTGTGAAGATTTATAACAGAGTTGACGTTGACAGTAATGATTCGGAGATTGTCCAACGGGATACTGTTTTGATCGGCAGTGGCCATTATTGCGGGAAATCATTTCGAACGCCTCTCGTGGTACGTCCATGATAATCAACAGATTGAGTATGATTATCATCTATAAAAGATTGAAGGAGGAAATTAATTTTTTCGGTATTTTCGCCGATGCGTTGAAAAATAATTGGTAATTGATCGGCTATACTTTTGATGGCCGAAAACATGTTTTTTAAGTCGACCTGTTGCTCGTTGGACGTAGCATCGAGAGGGACTGATCCTCTGTTAAACGTAGTCGATGAATAAGCATGTGCGGCCTTACCTACTAGGCCCCCCACTCCACTCGCAACACTACTGTATAGCGTCGTCGGATTGACGAGGGGAGATGGAAGTCTTCTGGTTGCGGCAGGCTGGGGAGCTCTGTTGCTCGTAGGGGCGGCAACGGCTCTTCTCTCCTTGAATTTCGGGCAACCTCGGTATGACGCGGGGTGGCCGAATTTCTCACAGTTGACGCAGTAAATTGCGTCGTGTTTGGTTGCTTCCGTGACCGAGCACTTCCCACGCTCGTGAGATAAATTGCATTTAACGCATCTAAAGTCTAGATGGCAGTTAGCGGATGCATGGCCTATACGTTGACAGTTAAAACATTGTAAAAGATCCTGCCTATGCAATTTCTCCCATCTGACGCGTTGATAATTTAAAACATTGATCGATTGAACAAATTTGATATCTGTATTAGCGTCAAATTGCACTACGAACATAGGCAGGGGCAAGCCGGATTGTTTCGATTTCGCGGTTACAAAATTTGAAATACGAGTGGCTTTAGCTTTAGGTGCGGTGATGGAATTAATTTCCGACAACAGCTCATTCTTGTCGGTGTTTGGATCGATACCCTTGAGAAGCATCGTCAGTGGTTTTTCGTTCTTCGGCGTATAAGTGAAGAACTTGAGCTGGTTTTTCATTAGAATATCTTTGATCTTCGAATAAGCTTCGAGAGAATTCGGGTATATGACGTGGCTTTTCGAGCCACTTCTTTTTATAGTGAAGGATGCCTTTTGAAGGGCATTCTTAGTTATGTTTATTATTAATTGTGGTGAAGCCACATGCACGATCAACGGTGGTGGTTTGTTTAACTTATCTTGTTTAATAGTTTGCTGTGGTGGGGTCGGATGCCTGAAGGTGGGAGGCTGGTCCCTTGACACCTCCGGTAGAGCGTTGGGCTCGGCAAAGGCCTGAAAACGGTTGGCGGTGGGAGGTTTGTCCAGCGTCGGCATCGGAGAAGGCGCGTGTCGTCCTGCGGGTCTACGGGATCCAATGGTGATCCATTCCGACGTTGGCGATTCAATGGTCCGACCAGATGTAGAGGGTCCAGCGAGCGATTGGATTTGCTCTTTGAGCAATTTTATTTCGTTTAATAGTCTTTTATTTTCACGCACTAGAGTTTCTTTGCTACAAGATGCTTCAGCGCCTTGTTTGGATGATGCTGTAGACATCGCATCGCTGGATTGTTGATCGAGCGATTTCAATCCTGTGTCACTGTCCATGGTGTCAACTGGAGCCGTTTTAGCGTCGGCAGATTGCCGTGCGGCTGTGCGTGAAGCGGAAATTTTGCGCGACTTCTTCATTTGAATGTCCTCGGATGAAGACGGATTAGATGATTTATGTCTTTTTAGAGACAGAGATAGCGATCCCTGGCTAGTAGTCTCAAGGGATGCAAAATTTTCGTCCGAATTATTGGCATCGGCCGCCGCCGATGCGGAAGAGTTACTAGCTTCTATGCGTGTAATATGGTGTTCCATAAAATGGACGGTCAAAAATGAAAAAAATTAAGAACTGTATTGGGACTTGCGGAAGCAAGCCCCAATAATAGTAACGAAATTAGCCGATCACTTGGAGTATAACAAGATACACTTCCACAGTATGAATGACTCTCTGTATGGCCACTTAGGAATTTTGTTTACGTCGCGTACGAGCACTGAGATGTTGTCGCTACGAGCTCGCGTCGCGTACTGAGAACGTCAAGTGCCTTCGTGTACGTGTGACAAGAGGCATGACGCTTGACGCCTGGCGAATCAGACTCTGCCGAAACAGGCTTACCTCCTAGGTGCCAGGTCTGGCGAGCCGCACGGTACATGCGCACCTTCGTTAGGAAGATTGAAGATTCATTCTTTCCCCCCATAAGTTACAAATAATGAAGTAGTAACAGTGCAATAATTATCCATATTGAATAACACATTTGTATATCAATTGTATAATATTAGAAGATTTATTAACATAACATAAATAAAAGAAAATCGTATGCTTTAAAGGTATTTAAAGTACGTTGAACGCATTTACAGTTATGAACCTGCTAATCAGCGCACGCATATTAAATTAAATTATAAAAAAAGTCTCATTCACTTCTGAAACTGACAATGAAAGTAAACATGAATATATTAGGCGAAAGTATGAAATTTTTATTCACATTCACCTTTTTAGCGTTATGAGCGTCATTAGATCTTTGACTGCGGCACTCGCTAACGAAGAACTATCAGGAAAATAAGTGAGACGTAATATCTTTGAAAACTTTAGTTCAATAATGCGGCACGTAAATAAAAGGTTCATTTATTTTTAAAAATTATATTAATACTGGATCTGTGTAGAGTGTTAAAGCTATGTACTAAATGGAAATCTGCTCTACAAGAATACTCAATAAGATATCTTTTTATATTATGCAAAAACTAATTTCGTAGCAGATGTAATTACCTTTTTTATAATTATTTACATAGAGGAAACTATTTATGCTTTCATAAAATTTAGAAAATGTAATGCCTAGATTTAGTTAATCATTTAAAGAACTTTGAGGGCATGTTGTGTTTTACAAGAAATTATAAAAATTCTGATATTATCTTAAAAAGGCAGGGTGCAAATTTTAAAAATTTCACAGAATAGTGTTTCAGTCGAGAGACATTATTTAGCAAACAATAGCTTTGTAAGTTGCCATGGGGAGCGCTGATTTACCTATACTTAATTTGATAGACTTGTTATTAAAATAAGAAATTTTAGTTGAAAATTGTTAATTTCTTTAACAAATAACTTATTAAGAACAACATTTACAAAGTCACCTAAAACTTTTAGTTATAGTTCTAGGTGCTAGGTATATGTCTATGCTGACAACTCTGTATGTTACAATCGCACGTAATATTTCACGCAGTCTCAGAACGCTTTTTGCAATTTTGCACATATTTTCATCACCATTAACGGTGTAATAGTAATTATAATCGGGTGTGATACTTTTCGGACATTTTCAAGTATGTATTGATTAATGCAGGTAGGTACATGTTGCAAAATATTAATTGTTTACTTTAGGGTGACGCTGAAGCTTCTACGTTAATTGCGGGTACAAGGCTTGAGCTTTTAATTATGGAAGTTGTTAAGAAATTGTAACTCATTAATATCTCTTCGTTGCTATTATAAATCTGTCAACATGTTTGTACTGCCTTCGATATTCTCAAGCTGATAATTACAACTTGATCGTTTCTCTCTATTAATTAATTGTCAATGTTTGCTTTGGATTCTGACTTTCAGTTGTCGATAAATTTAATGTTTAGCAAATGAACACTCGAACTTTTGAATAGTTACTTTAACACTAGAACTACCAAACCAGTCAAAATGACTGGTACAGAGTTTTTTCAAAAAATTCTTCAAGTTTATATAAGAGTCATAGAATAAATATTCTACCTTTATATCAATAAACATAAATCACCGATTCGATCAAATTTTCTGCCGCTTGATTCCCCCTTTTTCAAAGTACTTATTTAATTTATTAAAATATGTTGGATTTGACACCGGTAGTTCTAGTGTTAAAGTAGTGTTCAAAACATTTTTCTGTAACGTTTAACTATTTACGTACTTTTATATACTTACGTAGTTTTTCTATCAGCGCAGTAAGATTAATTTCATGAAAATGCCTACTGTTGCTTATTTAATTTTGTCCGATGATAATGAGAAATATTAGTTGACAGGGATTGTTAAAAATAATTAAGGTAAGATGTCAACAATACAAATCAGTACAATTTTTGGAGCAATGAACATTTGCACATATTTTTATGTGCTTTTCGGTGCTAAACAGGAATATAAAACTCGTTTTTCTCTACCTGTCTTCATTTTAGAGAAAATGAATTTTGATAAAATACAAATTATTAAATTTCAACATTTTTTGTATTTTAACTGTAAAGGTTATTTATATTTGTTCTGTGCAGAATGATTCTAGATACCCTTCCAAATATAACAGTGCCCATTAGTTTAATGTTATAAACATTTAAACAGTTTAAGCAATGCTCAAAGTTAAAATTGCGCCAAAAGTTCGCCAATTTTTACGAACAAGATGAAACAACAGGTGGTAAAGACGATCGACTCGGCAATTTATGTCTTATATGATGGGCTTGGAATTTCTATTCTGTGACTGTCCAATAAACTTGGAGAATTTCTGAAAAAAGATTGAGACCTAGTCATTTTGACTTGCTTGTCAGTGCTACTGTTAAGTCACAGCGTTGAAAGCTTGGACCTCTCTATGTTCAAATTATTCCAAATTGAAGAACCTTAAAACCTTTGAAGTCCTATGTGATCGCGCATATCCAAAGCTGTCGATGATTTAACAATTTCATCTAACAATATCACCTAGAACCCCTAGTTATGATCATTATTTAATATAGCAGAATCGAAGTATATTGCGGAATTGTCCGAAATAATAAACTCTCCATGATCAATTCTAAAATTCTGTTAAAAAAAGATGTATAAATTCTTTACAGGCTTGTATCAATGACGTGCAATTTATAAAATTACTGTGATGATATTACAAGGCTAACTTTTGTTCCGTACGTATCACGAATGACATCGGTTGTTGTTTATAGCAATGGTTCCAACAAGATCACTGTCCCGTTATTCATTATGTCATCGATAAAAAATGTGAATTACGCGGAGGATACTATATCCTGTTCTCCTTAACTTTTTAATCCGTCATCCATATGCTAACAGTGGACAAACGTGGCTCTTCGTTGATTGTGGATTGAGAACTGTTTGAATTCTTTGTTGAAAACTTTCTTTTATTGAATTTTATGATGTGACTCTTTACAATTAATACATTTATGAAAAATTGGAATGCGACTCTCATTGACTTCTGGCGTATCCACTTCTGTTATAGACTTTTAAAAATAATTATAATTATAATTGATTATATAAATTATAATAATTAGTCAACTGTATAGGGGCCCATGAATGGGTATTTTATAATCGTATTCTATTTATTGTACAGAGTGTGCTGCGATAACATGTATTATCTATACAACCGATTATGAGGTGATTCCATATGAAAAAAAACAAACAAGAATGAAACATAGAAAAAAAATTAATTCAATTGTTTAATGTTGGATTTACTGAGATTTTTTATATATCCATCTCTACTGACACGGGACATTAGGTGGTTATATAGCGTATAGAATTTCTATCCTGGTCATTCTATCCTAAAATAGGACGATCATATAACATATAGAATTTCAAAATTAGAAGGCTTTGAAGAAAATGAATTTCCATATATACTCATCTTGTTGTACAGATAAAATTCCGTACAAATGACAGAATAAGATGCAAACTGTTTTTATAATTTACCGCGCGAAGTTCGGAATGGACCAAAATGCCATCCGGTAAACCTAGTGGTAAAACTTTTCCGACCGATATTTTTTCAACATTCTACCCACTTCTAACCGGTCACTTCGCCGCAAATACTTTCGTGACACCGATATCTCCTCTAAAATGACAAATTCCCGTCACTGAGTCATTGGCATAGTAAATTACAATAATAAATAACAATTTATTAGTTGCCGTGGTAACCGATTAACAAGTTAAAAGTTCAAATCGGTCGGAAAAGCGTTAAGTATCATACTGGGCGATCGCGTTTCTTGTATTCAGTACTGAAAAGTGCCAAGTTAATCGACCTATTAAATTTATTGTTATGATGTGTTATGACAGTAAGTATAGACATAATATGGACAATATCATTAATTAACAAACAGAAATACCAAGCATCTAACTAAATAATCACTATAACCTTCAAAATGAACTCTTTAATTCAGTGTAAATATAATGGCAATAATATTAATTTTATAAAAACCTCGCTAAAAGTAATTTTGCACGACAGAACGAAGATGTTCTCCAAGTCTTTGTCTCGTGGCCCATTCTTCAGAGTTCAACTAATTACGAATGTAGATACTCGAAAATATTACATTCCAATATCGATATATTTCTACTCCATGTAGAAAAGTTACTCATTAAAGTGAAATACTTAAATGTGTCACTTCGGGGAGGATTAAATATATCGGTGATAAAAAACATCATCGAGCTTATCGAGTCATGGTATTTTATCAGTATGCACAAAAGCCTACGGTAAGATGTGGAAAGATACTAAAGAAAGTACTACTCAGCTGTGAATCATCCCCGGAATGTTTTAATGTTTACATTTTATCGAATCTTATTGGCTCGGTCTGTACACCGATGATATTGATAGAATTCATACAAGTTGTATCGATACTCAATAGGATCGATATGAAAATGATATAAGTAATCTAGTGAATTAGATGCCGCAAATAGTAAAATTAAAAGCTTGGAAAAAATGTTACAAAGAATAATCGCACTTGCTCAAATGAAATTATTTGAAGTTATTCTAACGTAGTGAAATACAATAACTTTGAAAATTTAAGATTGACCGAATGCAATTAATATGTAATCCATTAAGACCGCTATATGTTCGACCGTATCGGTACTAAACTATGAATTACAAGACAAATTAATCAGATCTTAATTTTAATATATGACAGTGTCATTCAGATGTTTATTAAGTGATTTCTTATTATCTCTAATTCTAGTAACGACATTCCTTCTGTACCTGAATGTTTTTATAAGAAGATAAGTCACTTCGATAACCATAATTCAATTCCAATGGAACGATAGATCGTTATCGAGTTTGCTCGGATTCGCAATTACCGAGGTACATATATAGATACCATTCCCGGGTAAATCCTCTTCGGTGAGTCCTTAAGCGGCTTGCCTTTAAGCTCGACGTGAAAACTGCGCATCGGTTTTGCATACCAACTTGACAGTGAAAACTCAATAAGGCGTTACGATTGGGTTACGCAAAGCGCGTACACGCACTGGCTTCCTGGACGATTTCAGTTATAAGAACGTGCCTCGGTGCCCTTATGTATTTCCTTCCGCCACCTGGCTTCTAGCTTCTAACTTCTGGGTTGTTGACGTAATTATTATACTTTCTAAGGTCGTCTCTTCTTGCTATCATGCAAGTATAGTCCGACAAATGTAACTTGGCTAGTGAGTGGCGCAGCCAACTGTTTTCAACCGCTTATTTTCGTCATTTCGTTTATGGAATTTCATAAAATCAGTCTCCTGAAGTAAATACAGTTTCTTACTTTAGGACACTGGTTTTGGAAATTCTAAAGACGAAATGACGAAAATAACGAAAGAGACTCGTTAGCTGAGTTGTCGGACGATACTCTAAAAAACTCGTGGCCAAAGCTGATTCATGATAGTTACATAAACCCAATACAACTGTGTTTGCGATATAAATATTATTGCATACAAAAACTTCGTTGGTAATTACAATTTAATTCTATACGGTTGTATTCCCACAAAAAATTGATGCTCTGGTGTAAAATGGTTACACAGAGATCAGGGATAAAGAAACTTTTTTTTTAGAGCGGATCAGAGGAAAAAGAAAAAATTTTGGCAAGTGTTATGTATTTACATGAACACCACTTTGTATTTGTGTAGGATGCTATTAAACTAGCGACTAACATATTGTATAAATCGGGGTTGATTGCTGTTTTATTGGTTTTATGTTACTTTTTGAAAGGTTTTTATTATTGGCCCAAAGAAAGAAGTCACTGGATAAGTGGTTTGCTCCAATTCGCCCGACGCATAGAGACATCCCTCGTCCTCACTTATTTTCGATTCTAATGCGTGACTGGCTGATAAAGCGTTTAAAGACGAAATTAATAAGTGCTTAGTTTCCGGTTTCTATTCGCCGAGCTTAGGTTTTAACCCTTTAGCCTACAACTACGTGTCGGACCCGTAGCGGAAAATGGAATAGGAAATTTTGAAGTCTTTCAAAAACTATTAAATTGACAATATCAACCTGTCACGAAAAGGTGTCATTATTTCTATACTATTAATATTACATTAAGTTACACGAAGTATCAAAAATCAGTGAAATCTTTTGACTTCAGGAATTAATTTGGAGTCTTTTCGCGCCCAGTCAGAAAAGAAATTGTGGGTCCAGGGGTTAAGGGACGATATGATGGGAATAGGCAATGAGAGGACAGTCTCCTCTAACCGCGTATTAACCACAAGTCAAGTGACTGCATTGTTTTGGCGGTGTATAGAATACGTAGAGTTGTGTGAGGGTTTCTATGGAACTGAAGGGTACAGAAAATTAGGAGAAGTTAGGAGTGGCGGTCAAGGGCTTTAATAAGTGGAGATGAGGTCTGAGTTGAGAGGAATGGATCCTTAGGACATTCTGTATGTACCTATGTGTGTGTCTTCCATGAAATGTGAATATTTATAATAGTTGTAACAATATTACTACTAATAATCACAAAATAAAAGTCTTAAGGTAGTTCTAGGCACTTATCATTTTTCGATAGATTTCCTTAAAATTTTGAAAATATGTTCTTCATGATATTTCATAATTATAACCGGAATCTCAACGAGTTCGTCCACACGATTTATGAATAAATCGTGTTTAAAGATAACATATTTAACATGGGCCTTATGGAAAAAAATTTGTGCTGAGTCCGTAAAATCTTTTTTTATTTTTCTAATGAAAAACGAGTCGATGGATTCTAATAAAAAATTAGCAATGTATTATTTTATGCTTTTGGAATATTATTGAATTTTTTCATAATTTTTTACTTCATAGTTATAGAGAAAGATGTTTTTTAATGTCTAAAAAGTGAATGAAATGATGACCTCTGTGAAGTTAGCCCCTGCATTAATTCTTACGCAATTTTTTTCATTTCTAATGAAAAAAGAAACTTTTAGTTCTGAATCCAGCTAGAACTACCTTAACAAGGATGACGATGATGATGATGATGATGATGATGATAATAACGACAATATTGATGTTAACAATGACAACGCTTGTGGTGATGGTGAATATGATACGTATTTACCTAATGTGTTAAGATGAGGTTAAGAGATCACACGGACCTTTAATTTTTTATAAAGCACACTGAATACTAAAAAAATATTATCTTAAAAATTCTTCGATACTAATGCAATGAGCTAAACTATAAAAGCATTTCCAAAAATTATGCAAAATCTGATTAGAACCGAGATTTACTGATTCTAATTGTAAGAAGAGAAATTAAATGCTCATCTGTCATTTAAATTCCAACAACTGTATTTAGTGCAAGCTAAAAGTAATTGAATATCCAAGAAAAGTTACCTTATGCAATGAAAGAATATCTTTTTGAATGAATTTTTTAAAATGCTCAAATTGAAAACGTCTATGGTATTATTTTAAACTCTGACGCAGTTTGTCCATCATTGGAGTAGAAGTGAATTGGATCAAAACAAGATTTTAGTCCATACTTGTATCGTCATCTAAATGAGTACTTCAATTACACTGTTCAACAAATTTGAACTTTTTTTATTTTCTTATCCCGGCGAGAGTGTGGCAGGGTATGTCATACCCACCGTGTTTCTTATTTGCGTGTATTTCTTGTTTGTGGCCTTTAAAACTGTTGTTGCTTTGAGTAGTTGGAGTAAAGGGGCTTTACAACCGTTACTTTACAAAGTTTTACAGTCAATTTTGTAAACGGGTATGTCATATCCTGCCACATACACCTTGTTACATTTTTCACCACACTCTCGCCGGGTTAAATATCCAATGGGTGATCCTCGTAGAGTTGCTCATCCTATATACGAATCCGTCGGCAGAATTGCTCCATCATCCTCAGTTTTTTAGTAAAATGAGTTTTTGTAAAAACACCAAATTTTGGCAGAAAATGAGGTATTACGCGAAAAGTATAAACGCTACGAAGTTGAAATTGGTTTCAAAAGATAGAGGAAAACATGCCGAATATTTTAGTGTATATATTTATTAAAATTGGTCGTTGTAAATAGTAACAAATGACCGTCAAAGTTTAAAAACGTGCGGATGCGCGAACTTGCTACGTTACGTTTTTACATTTTTATGAAAAGTTATTTATCTAGCACGAATTTGCCATACTGGATCGCATTCCTTAGACATTTCTGAAGAGAAAACTGCCCACAATAGTTTTGGGAACAGTTTTCAATTCCGACGGATCGAAAAAATATCCGTCGAGAACGTGTAATCGGCGTTTTGTTCCTACGCGGGCCGCGGTGTGACAGTGCCGTAACAACGTGTTATCGACTCCGATTTGACAGTAACATCCGCAGGGCGCTCTTTTCTCTGATAAATATAAATGATCAATTGTTTTACATTAATTTTTGTTTAAAAATATTATTTATAATTTGGTCACCGAATTATAAAAAATGTTTTAATTAATTTTAATTGATCTACAAATGCTGCTTGCTGAAAACCATTTTGGCATTTCGTTACAAGAATATATTTTTGGAAGTATAATATTCTTGTTATTTTTTTAAAAATATCGTTGTTTATAACAATAATACAATATGATACAATAACATAAGATAAGTATCGATATATCTATACATATAGATATTTATCATATTTTATTTATACGTTTAATATATATACAGTCGACCCCCGGTAATCCGGCCCCTGTCTAATCCGTCACCCCCTGTAATCCGACATGCCTATAACATGTAGGTACAGTCGAGTTGCGTTATGAAAAAATATGGTAAATCGTTCGCGAATGCCTGGACAAACATTAACATAAATGTTTAGTTACTATTTTTTTGTAAGGTCTAGAGCAATAATTATGTTAATTTTATAATAAACCCTAAGCTGTTTATTGTGTTGTTTCATTTACTAAATTCCACATCGTATGAGTTAGGTATAGTACATATAGAATCTTACCACTTTGATATTTTATTTGTCGGATTACAAGGCACGCTTTTCCAAAAAGTTCCGGATTGCAGGGTTCTGTAACAGTACTCTATAGTCCGACAAAGATAATCCGACACCGTCTTGCAAAACGTTTGTCGGATTACCAAGGGTCGACTGTATATTGGAAATAGAAAACAATCTTTCGATTTGAGAAAAGAAAACTGCCTTTTTCAGGTGAACTTAATTTTAAGTGTTAATATTATATAATATATAATAAGTTATATATAATATATATAAAGATTGTTTTCTATTCCCAGTTGCTCCAAATCAAGTAAGTGCAGGATAGAGAATGTCTCGGGAGAAAAAAGTTTAGTCTCTTCAAAAATCAAAAGTGAAATTTATTCGTTAACTTTGAATTCTTTGCATATTTTAGAGTCACATCAAAATCAAACGAACACATATTGCATACATCTTTTTCGTAAATGTATTGGCTTTTATTAGTCTAAAGATAATCCTACACGAAGATGTGCAGATTGTTATAAGAATAATATTCGAAAAACCGCCCATATTATGCATTTTCAATATCTTTCTCCAACAGTAGATTATAGTATGGAACTAATTTCTTATGACTTTTTTTCGTTAATACTCAAATCATTTGTTTTAATTTGAGTTAATAAATGAATCTGAATAATAAGACGAAAAAAATACAAGTCATTTCAATAGAACTTAATTACAAATTACGTATATTCTGTGTTTGACGAGTATACTCGTCATCGTTTAATTTGCGCGACGAAATTTGCACACACATTTTTCAAATAAGTCGAAACAGTTAAGTGATTAAATATCTTTGGACAACAGTTAAGAAAGTTCGGATAAATATTTTGATATTACCTGAAAATTTACATTTAGACGATTTGATGGAGTTGAATATCCTTGAATATTCAGAGAAATGTGCTATCTACACGTGGTTCAATTTTCCCCCGCTTTTTCTTTTGACATCAATATTCAAGCCAAATTGCTTTTAATTACAAAATTGTAACAAAAACATGAGGCTTTTAAAGTTGGGACATTTTGTTACAAGAAATAATGCGATTTGCCTTGGTCTGTTCTACATGAATCTTCGCGTAGATAACAGATATTAAATTTGACACGAATCTTTTATTTTTAAAATAGTGTAAGACGTTTTGTCGCGATGAAAAATGATGATTTTTTAATGGTGAAGTTTCGAAAACATAGTGTATCAGTCATGTTGACTGATTTGGTAGTTCTAGTGTTAATTTAAAAAACTTTACTATATTGCGACTTCCCTGAATAAATCTAAAGCCGATAAAATTGCGTCCTCTAGCAGGAGATGAAGTACCTTATTGCACTAATTATCTCTCTTATATAGACGTCTATGAGTCCAAGAAAAGCCAGTGAGAGACGTTCAAATGACATTCTTGAAACTGGACTCTACCACTTTAATTTCTGGAAATACTGCTTTGCAACCGTAGAATAATTCGGTCTCCTTGAATTTAACGCACTAATGATATGATTTACTGTAAATATATTTTTATACCATGAGAAGTGCTGGTCGTTACAGAGCCCTTCATACTATACTATAAGCCTAACTATTTAAAGAGCAGTATGCAGCAAAACCGTATTCTATAAATTCCTGAAAGAGTAGCAATAAAAGCTTAATTCTGTTTGAGCGCATTCCCATTTAAAGGCACCGACGAGTAACAATTCAAACAAAACGTTTTATTGCACATTAAAAGTGATGCATACAGCATGACAACTCAATGAAACAAGTCTGTTAAACGTTAAAAACAATTTCTTAATGAAACTTCAAGAAGTATTAACAGCAGCAAAGTGCTTCGTAATACCGCACATTCTCACACAGGATGTCTGGTGTGCTTTAAATAATAATAATAATAATAATAATAATAAAAAAAAAAACTATTCTGAATATCTGGGACTGCGATTGATACTTGTACATCGCTTTTGAGAGAAGGTAGAACAAAAGTGTTCCACTTTTTGACCAGCGTTCGATCATAGGTGCTTTGTTCGTCCCGAGGTTCCACCAGGCGAGAGAGAATCATTTATGGATCCTGGAAGGGCGAAAATAAACGAGAAAATAGAGGGTGACCGCATCAATCATGGTTTGATACCCAACAAGACTATGTAATTGAAATTATTCATTGCACAGTAAGACCCTGGTCCATCGTTTAAAATGGTAGAGTTATGCAGCTAAGGATAATTAACACTAGATCTACCGAGATGGTCAAAATTATTTACTCCGAATCTTTTGAAATTTCTAACGCCTTTTTTTCCTTCAATTTTCTACGAATGTCTTAAAGACTGTAAGCTGTTGAATCTTGTCAAATTTTTTGACAATCTCAAATAAATAAAATTAATCGTTGTTAAATAGTGTCAAGGAATAATTATAATGCCACGCTTTACGTTATATTAAAGTTAAATCATTGTTCACGGATTATGGTTGCGATGGGTGTAGATAGTTCAATTTTTAGGAATTAGGTTCAAGTTGTATTGTTATTCCTAAAAATAGAATTTTACACCGTAAACATACAATATTATCCCTGTAGCTTTTTGTTCCTCAAAAATAGATCATACGTTATGCCTTCATTGTAGTCGCGATTTTAGATTTTTATGTAGGTACATATTTAAGAGAAGTTGGAAATTGCAGATAAACAATCATGTATAATATAAGAAAATGTATAAATTATTCGAATTATAGTACTCGTCATAATACTACATACAATAATTCTTAAAAATATGATTATTTTACAAAAGTTGAATCAAATGTGATAATATTTAGTAACGAAAAAAATTATCATACTTGAACAATCTAGGCCGTCATATCGATTGATTTTTAATTTTTTATAAAAATTCTCCACGTTTATAGGAGAGTCGTAGAGTAGTTTATTCCATGTCCATGTTATAAAACATAAATTACTTAATAAATCATCTATTTCACCTTTTGAATCCGCTTTTTCTAAAATACTTGTCTAATCATTTAGCACTAGATTTATGGGCGTGAAATCTGTTACACTGCAAAATATGACATATGGCTTTGGAAAAAGAGGGATCAAGTGGCAAACATGATAATTTGTTAAGTACTTTCCATATTATAAAATACACGTGATATATCTACTAACTGTGCTACATCACAGTAAATTCGAGAAATATTCATAATGAAAGTAGAGGCCCGTAAATTTGACAGCTTCCATAAATCTAGTATGAAATATAATAGATTTAATGCTGGTACTTCCACTGTTAATATAAAAGAAGTGTCAATCTTATAACTTTGTGAACGATTAAAAAAGAAATTTAGAAAGGTAGATACAATTGAAAGAACACCGTTTCTTCATGTTATAGAAAATTGAAACACCTGCTGCTTGTTCACTTGATAATATCTAATAATAAATGAAATGCAAATATTATAACAGTATCCAATTGCATTCTATTGGAAAGAAGAAACTTCCAATGTGAACTTCATTATGATAATTTTGAATGTACGAACAACAGATATAACATTTTGCAGAGAAAATACATTTTTGTGTACGTAAACACAACAGGGAATGTAATGACGGGTAATGGTTACGTTATTCTGATTACTTGGATTGTATCGTGCGACTCGATGCTAATGCGATGAGTCTCGTGTAACTTTACAGTTTTCACTTGTTTCAATTAAAGCGCCACGCTCGTGCCGAACAGTCCATCGACCGTCACGAAAACTAGGAGAAAGTAAATACTTCCATTTTATAAAACGTGAGTGTTATAGAAGGATGTTGGAGAAGGAAATATGCCGTCTAACGTGTGACAATGTGCATTAATTTTTCTTTTTTAATCATTTTAAATGTTTGAAATAGAATTTGAACACTAGATCTACCTAGATAATAAAAACGACTTGCTCTCAATTTTTTGTAAGAGTTTCTGAAATTCCTAATGCTAGGTTGTTTTCAACTTTCTACGTCTAGTTTGAAGACTATAGGCGATTGAACCGATCAAGTTTTTTGCCCCCTCCATTTATTTCATTGGGTACATATTTATTTGATAATTTCAACCCTTTCGCTATTACGGGCGACTATAGTCGCTCTACATAACATGCGACGATCGGTCTTCCATAGCGTGCAACTTTGTCGCGACGCGTCGCAGGGGCCCGTTCAGTGGGAATACCGCCGCGCCGCGGAGAACCCGTCCGTAGCGAAAGGGTTAAAAATATTGGATTCATCGTCGATAGATCTTGTGTTAAGTAGTGTTTTTCATTTGATTTCGAAGCATTTCATTGGGAAGTATGCTTGGCATTCTCAAAAATTATATTTCAATAGTTTTTGAGCAATTTATATATTGTACATATAATTTACTTTGAATTTGTTATTTATAAAAAATTCACAATTAGTATCTTACATTAGAATATGGATACACTTTGATCTATGGTATTTAAAATACAATGAACAAAATTCTGTAATGATTGATTATAAAAGTGATATAAACTCATTTACGGCCCATAAAGTAATACAGTCGACCCTTGGTAATCCGACAAACGTTTTGCAAGGCGGTGTTGGATTATCAAATTTTTCGGACTACAGAGTACTGTCACAGCCCCCTGTAGTCCGGAACTTTTTGGAAAAGCGTGCCTTGTAATCCGACAAATAAAATATCAAAGTGGTAAGATTCTATATGTACTATACCTAACTCATACGATGTGGAATTTAGTTAATTAAACAACACAATAAACAGCTTAGGGTTTATTATAAAATTAACATAATTATTGCTCTAGAACTTACAAAAAAAGAATAACTAAACATTTATGTTAATGTTTGTCCAGGAATTCGCGAACGATTTACCATATTATTATATATTATAATAGGCGATTTATTTAATTAAGTCAGATATTTTAAAATTCATATGAATAGTTTCAAAATTGGTATAAATTGTTTATAGTTTTTAATCGATTGAATTGGTTACCTCCAAATATCTTGAAAAAGATGGTTTTATATCACTATCAAAATTTTTCTTTCTCTCTACAAATATTCTTCTTAATGAGTAGAGACTTGTAAATTGGTAACATTAATTACCTTAGTTGTAAAATCTGTTCTTGCGCAATTTGTACTTGAATTAATACTTCCTTTAATTATCTCCATACTACACTGCAAACCCAAGTGTATGAATTTCAATTACTTTACGCGTGTGAATGGTTGTAGACAGTTTTTACACACTAAAAAGTGTGTGAATTAAATCAAATATCACATGTGTGTGATTTTAATACTTTTTTAGTGTGTGAATATTTTCAACAATTTCACAGGTTACGAAATGTGTGAATCAAATCACACACTTAAAGTGTGCGATTTTTAAAGAGGGTAAATAAGTATTTTTATACACATAAATATATAACTTAGGATTTTGTTTTATTTTTCAGAAATAAATTCTTACGAAATAGGAATTTTTCAACCGCACAATTTTTTTTTATAACAGTTCCTAGAATTTCAAAATCCAAAAATTGTAACATATTTCTGTACGCACTAGGATATTTAATATCCCAAACATAGAAACATGCTAATAGTGAGGTTAATATGTTCTCGATGTTTAAATTGTCGAACTTTATTTTCAGAGTTCCACCAATAATAAAAGCTGTAATAATTTTTCTATCGTGGGTATAAATTACTACTTTTGGTGCATCAGTTGCTACTGAAGATAAATTTTCAATCGGTGACATACTCTACAAATCAATATGAAAAGATTATAAAATAAAATATTGAAAGATATATTAAGATGATCACATAATATGATATTTGTACCTACTTTTTGTATCGTGAGAAGTAATGTGTTTAATTTTTTATATTTTTGTGGTGTCAAATCATCTTGAATTTTATAAATTGCAGTTAATTTTGATTCTTCAGTTTCCTCAGCTATATTATAAAATGATATGATATTTTTGATCATAATATCTGTTTTGTCATATAAAGGAGAGGTTTCAATTTCTTTTAATAATTGAAATTCAAATAAAATCTAAAAAATAAATTATGAATATCGATTATTCACAACTCGAAAAATTTTGAATTACTTTAAATTCGGTTATTGTAAATGTATTACCAAAGGTAAGAGCCTAAGTTGTGGATACTTCTCAACGATCTCTATAATGCTTTTAGCGTCTTTTTTTATCCAATCTCGACGTGCATCGAAAGTTTCTTTCAATAATATTCTGACATGGCCTGTATCATTGAAATTCTTCTTTTTGTTTAATTCTGTCATTGCACTTTCATTATCTTTTTTTTGTGTAGCTTCGCTACTGAAAAAAAATAAATTCAAATTTTTATCCTTTAAAGATCCTAAATCTCCTACCAAATTTCTGAAAATAAATGAAACTCAACAAGCATACATTTTTGGAATGATAACAGCTGACTGACTACTTTTAGTAACTTTGGATTCATTTTTTGCCATTTTTCTTTTTAAATGGGCACGACGATTTCTAATACTCTGTCCAATCTGGGATTTGAGGAATGCCTGAAAAAGTTACGTGTACCAATTAGATGATTTGTCTTTTTTATGATCATCAATAGAAACTCAAAGAGTTATGCCTTACGTAATTAGATGATCCATCGTCGAACTGAGGGTATTTTTTGGCTATACTTTTGGCGTAATTTGCATAATCGCTTTTACTTGGTAATCCATCAGTTATTTCTTCTAAATAAACGGACCAATAATAGAAAAATGCATTGCAATCTTTCAGTACATCAATATTATTCAGTCGACTTTTCAGGCGAGAAGGAAGTTCTGGTAAAATAACTGGATATTTTAAAGTTCCAGATTTAGTTGATCTTGCCATTGATGATATAGAAGTTGTTGAAGTTGACGTACTACATGTTGATGAAGTTGGAGTATTAGATGTTATGTTACCCCATGTCATAGTAGTAGATGGCAGTATATCAGAGGTCATTGAATTAGATGATGTACCAGCTGATTCTGAAATCTTACGCCTTTTTGCATCAAACTTATGCAAGTGTGATATTTTGAATTGATCATTTCTTTCCAATTCCTCGTTGATTTCAGAATTTTGTGTCTATATTATAATATTGAAACAAATGTAGGAAATGATAGGTCAAGTAAATGAGTTATACATTATAATACTCACTGCATAAAAATCAGTTTCATAAATTACTGGCAGATCCAAAGTTACAGCTTTATAGTCTCGCAATGTATTTTTGCTATGATCAATTTTATTTTCTGTTCCTGGAATGTCCATCAGTATTACATTTATATCTTCTTTATCATCTATTACGTCATTTTCATCAACATCACAGAATTCATTGTTACGGTCTGAATCTTTTTTTTGGAAAATTATAAATTTGTTCAACACCATTGACTGTAATACTTTATCACGATCACATGTTTCTAAAAAGCTAGTACGCAATGCTTCAAGATTTGATTCATTTGCGTTATCGTCAAAGAAAATTTTAATACATCGATTGTTAATTAAACAAAACACTTTTTTCTTCATATTTGAAAAGAAAAATAAGCGACAAATAAATTAAATCAATTATGCAAATTAATTCACTAAAAAATGGCTGAATGATGCCTAGCGTTGTTTCGGTCTACAATAAGAAATGGTTTCTGCACGTGAGAGATATGCGACAGTAGCCGCGATCGTGTTTTGTCGTTGCTCTTCCTCGGCAATTGTTTTTCAGGAGCGAGTTCGTTGGCAAGAAGAAACCGTTCCATCAACATGTGTCTTTATATACATTAATTATTCTTTTTATATCTAATAAAGTGTAATATTCAGAAAGTCAATCCTCTTTCCGAATTATCTATTATTTCAGTTAATAAGAAAATATATTAATTATTTTAAAAATAGGGAAAAAGAAATTGAAATAAATTATTGAAAACAATTAATTCGAACTTCTGTAATTTTCAAACCTTCCTAACTCTTGGAATTTTTTTCCTAATGGTGTATCATAAATATATAATCTTTGACAATTTTCTATATTAAGATTGCTAATGTGTGAATGTCGTTAGTGTATTATTTAGAATGAAGTGTGTGAATCGCTAATATGTAAATGATTTTAATTTTCTTAAAACGTGAAATGAGTGAAAATTCAATCATTTCATACATAAATGAAGTGTTTGAATTAAATTATACACAAGAAGTGTATGAAATTAATATGTATCCGAATTGAGCTATGTGATTTTCAAACACCATGCCACATTCACACATTAAAAATATGTGTGACATGTGAAATTCACCTACATGATCACACACTTAGGTTTGCAGTGTACCGATGACTATAATGATCGAACAAAATTTTATACGAAGAATTAATTATCAGATCGTATTTTGCAACTGGATGTTTTTTAAATACCATAAGATTTTATTTTTCATGTATTATATAAATTGCAACTTCAATAAAAAATTTATTATTTAGTAAACCATTAGCCATTAAAAGGTATGCTTACCGTATTATAGCACACTCGTGGAGATGCACTCCGTAGTGAAAGCGTTAATATAATTGTTTCCTTATCGAATTAACACATTCAATGACGTGAGGGTCATCGGTGTCCGGCGCTGCAAAATGCAACCAAACATTTTGAAATTTTTACATTACAATATTCACGAATTTGTTAATATATGCACTATTTAAATATTAGTTCTAATCACTTGCCCTACCATTTACCCGTCCGAAATGTGCGATAAATGTGCAGCAGCAGCCGACGTTCACCGTCAACTTTTCTCACTCTTGAAGCTTTGCGATACGTAATGAAATCCAAGGAACTATGACATTGTTAATGATACTCAACCCGAAGTTTCAATCACGGGTCGAACTTATCAAAGTACTATACAGAGTTAAAAGAAGTAAAGTATTGTTGAATATACATCTAACTATTTGTACCTTTAACATTTCTACCCTACAAATATATGATTTTAATAGAAAAGTTTCACTTCAATAAAAATAATGGTACTAGAGAAATACGGTGGTATTCAACGTGTTAACGACAAAAACTAAGGAAGTAAGAAGATTCATCCCTTAACACTCCTTCTACTAAGAGATGCGGCAAGACACATTTCAAATTTTACAATAATTAAAATTTATTCTCTGAGTAGAATCATTTCTCCACAAATAATTTTTTGACTTTTCATGCAATAGTTGTTAAATAAGTTCAGCGACATCATTTTCGTCCAGCTCATCCTACATCTAAAAATGTGGATATTGTATACTTATTTCTACCATGATGTTTCTTTTGACACCTTAAGGATTTCATGACAGTGCCTAATTTTAAACAATTTTACATAAAAATATCAACACTATTTTACAGCATCATATCAATTACAATTAGATTAGAGAATCCCGATTTCAGTTGTAACAAAAAATACAGGAGTGCTGCA
Source organism: Cerceris rybyensis (assembly GCA_910591515.1). Classification (NCBI taxonomy): domain Eukaryota; kingdom Metazoa; phylum Arthropoda; class Insecta; order Hymenoptera; family Crabronidae; genus Cerceris; species Cerceris rybyensis. The sequence continues at coordinate 2,466,551 of OU342789.1, forward strand.
TAACTTTGATATTCGCTTACTTCCCGCCATGTTGCATTTTATTGTAGTATACACCGCTGCAGTATTTTACAACTAGCTGTACACCGCTGCTAGAATTTACAACCTGATTAAATAATCGCTAATAACTACACATCAATGGATGAATAAATACATTCCTCAAATTATCTACATCTAACTGATAATTTGAAATCCCAACAGATTTTGCAATTACTTGCATTCAAACAAAGACGTGTCAACCTTTTGGGCGAAATACGTATACACACAATCGTGAGAGAAATAGTGTTAAGACGTTTTTTTTTTACATTATCTTAAAGTAAAGATCCTTGGAAGTATCTTTGTTGAAGAATATGCCGGAATTATATTTAAAAGGTATCTTTCCTCGAGCTGCACCGTTAGGTATAAACCCATTTTCTTGCAACGATATTTTCGAAAATGGCTGACGTGTGATATCTAAAGATCTGCTTGTCTGATTGACTGAAAATTTAATTACGTTCTTCACCAGACTTGTCGTTATATCCGGTACCAAAATCTTTAAGTTATTATAATTTTTTCTAAATTTATTGTAGGATCAGCCTCGAGTTCGTTCAATTCTTTATTGACAACCAAATTTATTGATAACCAAAATATAAGCAAACCCGACGCGATTTTACAGATAGTGTCGAAACGGCGTAGTACTTCTTACGTGTCGTCGTCACCGAATGCGCTCGCTTTTTATTTATTACTCCGACCGCCTCGTTTCCCTTTCAGGGGAACCTCTACCCCGCGCCTAAGCGGCACCAACCTCGTAAACATAACATCCCACATTATTATTACGTTAAACCTGAAAAAATAAGCCAAAATAGTCAATTTGAATTATAAAGGGTCACCACTTTTTTAAGCAATCAGATATTGGATTTATTTTTGTACAAACTATCACTACACTTATACTGAAAAAAGTTGCATTTCGCTGTTTTGTGCCACTCTACTACAACGGCCGGATTTATGCCAACTATCGCAACATGCTCTTAAAAGATGGCCTTCGTCAATGATGCGTATCTGCTACAATTTTGTATATTTTCATTATAATTGATATGGTGAGATGGTGTAATTGATGACATGTGATTATAAATGTAACTAAACATACCAGATTAATGTAATGCAGTATTCCGATTTTATAAAATAAGAATCACAAGAAGGCTTAAAAAGCAGCACAAAAAAATGGAATGCCACCTATGTTATATATATATATATATATATATATAGAGAGAGAGAGATCCTATAACATTTTTCATGATACTTGTATATTTGTAATAAACAAATCTTATAGCCTTAGGGTGGTATTCAACAAAAATACACACATTTTTTTCTATTAATTTTTCTCCCAAATTCTATACATAATAAACTGATATTGTAGCCTAAACATGAAACTATAAAATAACCAATTTCACTAATCATAAAAAATCTTTAAATATTCCAACTCCCACTTTTTTTAATTCTCTCTCTTCTCAAGGTATTATTCTCCACTGCTCTCAACTCAGCTCCGTCTATATCTCCAAAAAGTCCCAAATATTTACGCTCGCATCCACCCTCGATACTCTTTCTTGCAGCATGCATTTTCTATTGCACTCACTCATTTTCTCCTTATCCACAGATTAAATATTCACGATAGCTCTAGCATTATTCGTCTTCCAAATCACGTATTCTAAACATCCACTCTCACTTATAAACTACCGCTCAAAAGTATATGGACACTTACCACTTTTATAAAACTTCTGATAGATAAGGTTTTACTTTTGTTGTTAATTAATTTTTGTTGCTAAATTCTGTAACGAATATGTATGTAATGTATTCCAATAGTACTAAATTAAAAATATTGTTATTCAATTCTTTTAAATAAAAAAATCGTTCCGGTGGGAGGAAAACTACATTATATTGCACTGCATGCGTAGAGTTTTTGAAGTTTTCCTCTAGCAGTTTTCAGGGGCTGCATTGCTTAACACGTTCGTCGCCGCGTCACCCATATCTGGGTGACGGGTATACTTCCGCGGAGGCCCCGTCACCCAAATATGGGTGACGCTTTTCTTGTTCAAGTTAAATAGGATTTTCAGTTGAATTTTTAAAAGGAATTTAATAGAATCAACATTGAAATATAAATATAGGATCTAGAACATAAAAAAATTAAAAATCACTTTTATTACTAAATTGTTCTTATTGTTGACGGGACCCATTCCGCCTATCGAAAAAAGCTTCAGTAAGCTCTTTTCCATTAAATATCTTTTTACCATAACGTCCAACAAGAAAATGATTTATACAAAAGTTTCTTTGTTTCTTTTATAGAATGAAAATCTGCAAAGAAAGATATAAATTATCCTATAAAAAAATGAAGTTGACATTGAAGAAATATAAAAAATAAAAATTTAATATTGCTCCGATATTCTTTCCACGATACTATGAAACTTTCGTATATAAAATTTTTCTCTAAAATCAATGGTTCTAGAGTTACTATTTTTTTCAACTGTGCGATAGTCGGATTTGGGCCCCACGAGAAACTCAAGCAAATAGCGCTGGGCGCCGAACGTGTTAAGTGAGGTCTCTTGCCTTCCCTAGAGTAACATAAACATCTATAAACATGATTGGCAGCGAAATAATTAAACGATTAATAGCCAGGATGCCACGATTAGTAAACACGGTCATAAAATCACGCGGTGGATATGTAGACGAAAAGAAGATATAATTATCTGTTATCATTATCGGTGAGATATTTAATAAATTATTATTAAAATATGTTCTCCAATACTGTACAAACAGAAATGCCTACAAGATAATCAATTTTGCCAAAGATCTCGAAACTTTTTTCATTCACGTAGTTATGAGAGTTAAGGAAGTTTCCACATACTTTTGAGCCGCAGTGTACAAAATCCATCCACACTCACTAATTATAAACTATTTCCTATAACACTATCATGTTATTTGCAATTCAACAAAGTAAATATGGACACCATGATAAGCTTCATTTACTGTAGATAGAATATACGAAGAGAGAGAGAGAGTAATTTTATTAATTTTGCAATACACACAACGGTGTTATTGCGCCCGACCGCAACGTTGACCCGAAAGGGTGTTATTAAGTTTCAGCAGCGTATAAAGGTAAAAATACCACGCATTTCCTTCGAGATTACTTCCATATACCTGAACGATATACCTACCACACACACACACATCCCGGATCCTTTCGATTAGATAGCAGATCGGATATAGGCAGGATTGTTTGACAGTGAAAACTCGTTGCGTGCAAGAAATATAAGTTTACAGCAACAGGTTCGGGTTCAGGAAACTTGCCCCTCTAATGAGAGACGCTATATGTACTTGCGTGTACATGTGGACATATACGGTATAGGGAGGCTACGATTAGGACATGCAGAGAAAGAAGGAGAAAGATTATTTTTTTACGTTGTGATATTTTCTTCAACTAGTCGATACATTGTCAATATGCAACATCTTTAAATTTGTTGAATTTATTCTGTTAAGAACTTTATGAGGGACATCTGCATTTCTCTTCCCCATGTATTGGTCATAGATTTAAGTCACGTATGGTTCAAAAGGCAGTAGTTTTGGGACAGTCTAATTTATTGAAAACATATTCGTCGCATATCAAAAACTGAAGAGACACGAAATTGTAACGTTCGTTAGGAAATTTATTGCCCCTTCAGCCGTCGATAGTGTGTGATACCTCTTAAACCTTGACAACTTTCCAGACCACTCGGTATAGTAGAACGAAATAAGTAATCTAGATGGAAACAAATCCTGACAGTGAATGAATTTCTAATAATGTTATCTCAATCCAGAAAATTTACTGGAATCAATGATATATATTATAACTGATTTTACATTTATTTAACAAGGAGCACCCACGGCCTTCGGTCGCCGATTTGATTGAAACTTTACATACCCGTAGAGTTAATTGTCATGATTATGAATATATCCCTTTCTAGGGGCATACGATCGATAGTTTTTAAGATATTTACAATTAAAGTTTAATTGCCATACTTAAACAAAACTGTACAACGGAACCTCAAGAAGTGACGTTCTAGATTTGTACAGAAAAAAACAAAATTCGTATCTCTGCCGTGAATAGATCTAACTTTTCTTCAAAATTAAATGAAGTATCAAGAAATTAAAATTTATCTGTTAACTGCATTTCTTTGCTTGAAAACAAAGTTGAGCTTTAAAGTACAGTTCTGTTTAACACGTTAAGCGCCACGCCCGGTGGTTAGAGATCGGTACTACACTTTCCGTTTAGGCCCTTTATTATTATATAATAAAAAAAAAGTATCTTTTTATTTGTTTTAATAAACTACATTAATTTTTTATCAAATATTCTATTTCTTGCCTAAAACCACTAATTATGGCTCGGTCAGGCGTAATAGCGTAGCTTAGGTAAAAAACTAATTGTTGATTTTCATTGATCAGCGTCAACATAAATAAAGAATCAATACCCGGTTTTAGGGACCGGTGTGTCGTTTAATTTGTTAAGTATGGCAATGAAACTGTAATTACAAATATTGTAAAAACTATTGACAGTCTGCCTCAATACTGGGCTATGTTTATAATCAGAACGACTCACTCTACAAGTATGTAAAGTCTGAACAAAATCAGCGACATAAAGGTCTTACGTTCTAGTTGTAAGTGCAAAAATCAGTGATTACAATTGTTGTGACCCCGTAGAAATAACTAGTGGAATTTTCGTTTAATGCTGCATTTATTAAAGCGGAGGATTATGGTTTTCAGTCAGAAGATGAAATAGAAGTGCCGGGATTTTTGGACGAGCGTTGAGGGTGAAAGGAAAATTAGTCACAGAAAGGGAAGTGCGTCGAGGAAGGCTAGTAAGGGTTTTAAGAAAAGGAGGAAAGAAGGGAAAAAGGACAGAGGAGTGTTGTAATTTATTGCTATACCTCGGTAGGAACCAAGTGCAGGTCTCTGGTTTTTCTCCTGACCCGAGTTCGACAGTTTAGGGAGAGAGTAGGATTTGACTTTCACTGTGACCCTATGCGTTAACTAAATGAAGAGGTATCCAACACAATCACCGAATTATAACAGCGGAAAGATTAATGACAACAAATAAAAGATTTTTCCTTTTCAAACAGAAAACTAACTAAATAATTGAATGAGGATTATTCAGTGCGCTTCAAATTTTTGGCCGAGTCAGGTAAACCAATACCTAAATAATACTTCGCCACTTCCTTAAAAAACAATTATAATTCAATCATAATGGAATTATCCATTTATATTTGCCACATATGTGTATATATATAATATATCTACGCACGTAGCTAGCAAATGTATATTTGGTTAACTTTGTTGTTCTGCCCATGTATATCTCGCATTCGTATTCCTTCCAATCATAGTAAACCGAGGAACAACAGATCACATTTTAACAAACATGAAGTATATAAACACGTAGATGTAAATGTTAAATGGGTACATTGACTATAACAAATTAATACTTATAATTAGGAACATGGTATCTGTTAAAATATAATCTCCATTTCGGGTCATATAGACCCGAGCAGAACAGCACAGCTAATAATACGTTCATCAACACAATTCCCTTGACATGATATCGTTTACAGATCACTTTAGTTTCTTCAAATTTGCGGAAAGTGAGCTTTCAGGAGATGTAAGTAAAATACAAATTTAGTTTTATAGATATTCGAAGTCTCTCAATAGTTGTCGAAAGATATTTAAATGAAATACCAGATATGTACTTAATTTGGACATCATCTAAACTAATACTGTTTTATTCATTTCAATTTTTAATTTCACATTTTCAGTTTAGTAACGTAATTGCAGATTTGTGTATCTCACAACCACACTAAAGTTATAAAGGTTGTTTGTGTCCGTCTGAATGGTAATATGTATCACAAACAAATGACGATTTGCAGCATTTGAAGGACTTATCAGACATGGTGCAGGGGAGAAGAACAAAGAGATATGAAGAATAGAAATGCTGATTTCCATGACGATATACAAAATATGAACAACCTAAATATAAGCCGTATTCATCTTATATTCCCAACTTTTCACATAATCATATTTCTCATTTTAAAAAATGTAATAACTTATTCTATTATACTATACTATATTTAGTGGAAATAACACGAATAAACGAATAACACTTAGGTTGCTGGCTAAAACCACACTCACCATAGAAAGAGTTAAAAGCAAAGAGTCTGAAAAAGAATCTTTCTACTCATCCAATTTATCGATACGTACGGACGCCACGTTTAACATGAAAAAAAAAAAAATTCCCCCTCGTAATTTCCAAGTGAAGGCAACTCTACTCTTTCTTTGTCGCCTTAAACAAACGATAATATTTTCTTAAGTCTCTTAAGACTATATGTACATACATACCTTTCATTGGACGGCTGTACTCGTTCAATTTTACGCTAATTTGTCTGCTCACGTCAGAAGAAATGACTAATTTAGTTTGCAATCTAATATTTTTCCGTCCCTCTTCCAACTTCACACAACCTACCCATTTTTCATTAATTTGAACATCGTAATATTCAATTGCGAATATATTGTCATCAAAGACCTTATTTCTCATTGCAGAAAATTCCCATCGCCCTTATAAGTACTATATTAATACACATGGCTATTTATGATCTCGTCTATGTATTTTTTATAAAATTAACTAACACAACTTGTATTATTAACTCATCATAATATAAATCACAGTATGCTGATTTCATTTAGCAATCTAGATCATCATATAATTGCAACGTTACACTGCATTTTCATGATTCAACTTGTCCAATTCAATTTTAACTATGCACGTTACTCTGAGAAGAAATACTTTCGGCCGGATACATTATACATTTCTTTCATCCGGGAGTGAATCACCTGTTGGGGAAGAACTCCGAGTTACAAACATTTTTCCGGGCTTTGTCATTCACGTGTTGCAGGTATTATGCAAGAACTTAAAGCGTGCGCAATACCGTAAAACAATCTTTCACCTCTACTGCTTACTCCTGTCCGTTTTACTTTCACTCCCCTTTTTTCTCAAAGCGAGTTATCGTGATCGATGCCTCCCCGTTCAATCCGTACAGTGAAGCTATTTTTAATTAATAAGAATGGAAATTACACGGTGTTCCATGGTCCCTTTACCTTCGATCATTTTTCCAGTTATTATTAATATTTATTGCACCACATGTGTCTCCCAGGCACTGTCAACGCACGGCTATCTATTTCAATAATCTCAATTATGCTACTTGGGAGACAGAGAAGGATCGTTTTAATTCAGCTGAAAGTCATTATTTACATTTTATATACTGTAGAGTTGAAGTCTCCGATCTATTGTCATCTATTGGTATTGTTAATAAGTCATATTGACATAGCTTAACCGGTTACATGTGATTGACGGATATACTCGTTATGCGTAAAAGTTAGCAACCATTGGTTGTTCAGATTGTAATTTTGACGAAAACTAAAACATATTCGTAAACAAGTTTTTTGGAATATTTTAAGGTCATACCGAAATAAAACGAATAACTAAAAAGTATAAATAATTTGAGATAGATTTATGCTCGTTTCTCAATTTTCGTGACCCAAGTATTTTATGTGCGCACTCTTAACCCTTTCGCTACGGCGCACAGTTGTCCGGAACGAGAACTTAGCTGTTCAGGCACCTCGCACAGTTTTCGATCTTTTTCAAATCGTCACCAAGAGCGCAAAACACATCCGATTTAGCTAAAAATTGGTTTTCTATTATTTTTTTGGATCACTGATCACGAATCTGAACTTAAAATTTCAAAAAAACAAAATGGCGGGCAGGTGAGTTTAAAAATTAATGGTTTCGCACAGAAATTAGTAGACTCCGGATGTTTATGCAAATTTCAAATTCAACAAATGCAGTTAAGACAAGAGAACCTATTTAGGGATTTGTTGCACTTGATTTGTTAAACTCGTTACAACGAATACCATACTTTGGATATTTCGGATATATTTTTATATTATGTTCGTTTTGTGTATTTTAGCAGTATACATTTTGTCATAAGTGCATAAACATCCGGAGTCTAGAAATTAGTATCCTAATGTTTTTGCGGTTGCTGATTACGAAACTGAACTCAAAGTTTCAGAAAACAAAATGGCGGTTTAAATATGGCGGGTAGGAGTGTCCAAAAATTAATGGTTCCGCCATTGAATTATGTGGAGAGAGTTTCCGCTATTTCAAATATACTAATTAATTTATACCAGTAAGTGTATATGAAAACTTAAATATATATAATATATAAATCGCTATCTCTTCCTAAAGTTTATGTAACAGAGACCAGCTGTCGAGACCCAGTGGGACACGCGGTAAGTAAATTCCCGGATTTCTTCAAGATAATATGCAATAAAAAGAAAATCTTATTGGCATTAACGACGACGAAGACTTCTAAAGCATTACTTTTATTACTTAATTGCTCTTATAGTTAGGTTGAGAGCAAAGAGATAATCGGAAAGGTAATCCTATTCTCCGCGGTGCAGAGTTCACTTAAAAATTGAATAACTTAAAAGTATCGAAAGGTACTCGGCTAAAACTTTCCACATATATTCCTTAGACCAGCGGCGGGCGATTATTGCACGCCCGAGCCGTCCTTCGAGAAACACCGCCTCATTCACCCAACATACAGCCGAGATATCACTGATTCACAACCACTCTGTAGGCGTCACGCTCGTGCCTATTGGCACTGAGGTGGTGCCGCATTTGGGGCGACATTCGTAGTTAATCGCGCGCGCTGGAAAGACGTGCCTCGCGCGTCAGTCGCGGAGATCAGAACGACGTACATTGCACGGTAGTTCTAGTGTTAAAAGTAGAGCAGTGTTCCTTAAACTGGGTTTCTTGGTCCTTCATGTCGATCGTGAAGGAATCACTGTTAATATTTTGGGCATTTTGATACAAAACAGTCGCATCCATTCCATTAAATGCACATTTGGCTACAAAGATAGGCCATTTTCTGAATAAGCAACTGTTAGTGTTGCGTGACGGGCGGCGGAGGTGGATAAAGGGTTTTGAAATAGGAAAGGACGAGTTATAGAATCGGCTCTAATGATTTTAATAATGATAAATTTCGGTAGCGGTTAGGTAGTCGAGCTTAACCCATTAACGCCGAGGTGATCAGAATTTTTACTAACTTTTCAACGTGTTTATTTATTATGTTATCGGACCAAAAAAATAATGCAATATCTCTATTCCTACGCGCAATTTGATGCTTTTTCAGAATCTGAGCTCAAAATTTCGATTAGACACCGAGAAAAAAAATATGGCCGATTGAAACGTGAAAAACGTGAAAATTTTCGAATAAAATTTTTTTTCGCATTTTTTTTCACAATGATACCGCAAAGGTATCAACTTTTTACTATGCTCAGAGGTGATCATGGCACTCGAACATTAAGAGGAAATTTTTTCAGAAAATTTCATCGACGCGTTTTTTCAAAATGGCGGCGAGAATGAAAAAATTGTATAAAAATCTTAATCTATCGTTTTCTTAAAAACTATAAACTTTAGAAACAATTTTTAAAGAGAAAAATGTCTTTAAATTAGTCAAAGAACACTCTCAAATTTTTTCAGAATTTTTGGAGACAATTTTTGATTTTCGAAAATTTCAAAAATCCAATTTTTCGAATAAGGACAGGCGTGAATCTGACCAATTCACCCTGAATCCACCCCGGTCAAGAAATTCATCACAACCTATAGCTCTTGGGAGTAGACTGTGATGTACGGCTATAGATCTCTCGAGATCTGAACGCCACACATTTATTTTATTTATTTAAACCTATAGACTTTACGAAAAAATTTTTAAGAACAAAAAGGTCTTAAAATTAGTCAAGGAACACTCTCAAAGTTTTTCAAAAATTGTTCAGGTAGTTTTGAAAAATTGGATTTTTTGAAACCTCTCGAAAATCAGAAATTGTCTCCAAAAATTCTAAAAAAATTTGAGAGTGTTCTTTGAGTAATTTTAATATATTTTTGTTCTTAGAAATTTTTTTCTAAACTTTATAGTTTTTGAGAAAACGATAGATTAAGATTTTTATAAAATTTTTTCATTCTCGCTGCCATTTTGAAAAAACGCGTCGATGGAATTTTCTGAAAAAAATTCTTCTTAATGTTCGTGTATCATGATCACCTCTGATCATAGTAAAAAGTTGATACCTTTGCGGTATCACTGTGAAAAAAAATGCGAAAAAAAATTTTATTCGATAATTTTCACGTTTTTCACGTTTCAACCGGCCATATTTTTTTTCTCGGTGTCTAATCGAAATTTTGAGCTCAGATTCTGAAAGAGCATCAAATTGCGCGTAGGAATAGAGATATTGCATTATTTTTTTGGTCCGATAACATAATAAATAAACACGTTGAAAAGTTAGTAAAAATTCTGATCATCTCGGCGTTAATGGGTTAAGGGAACTCTTCCGTCGCGTCAAAAGGAAAACTCGTTCGATGTTTTACATATTATCGAACGATTCATTATTTATGTGGGTAGTGCTGTGTTGAAAATCCTCTACAGGGTCCACCAATTTCGTTTACAGTGGGAATGGATATGCTAACAAAGGTGATTCAAAGAATCCAATGATTAGATTTGAACAAGATTAATTTTATATTAAACTCAAGTATTTAGATTTTACAATTAATCTGAATCTATGTTTACAAACTGAATTTTTATATGAAAATTTGTTTACAATTATTAACTTTGGTTTACATATTAACAAATTAATATTACATATTAAAAAATTATATTACAAATAATAATATATTATATAGAAATAACAATGTTGATATGATAGTTTTATAATAATTATGATGATAAAACAATAGTGAACAATAAAAAGAACATTCAGTGATAGCATTACACATCTGGTATCCTCAGAGTGATTGCTCACTGTGCAATAATACTTATCAAAAACATAAAGAAAATTATATTTAAGCTTAGTCGATTCCAGACACAACAATTCGGCTGGGTTTTCGCTGATTTCTCTGTACGGGCAGAAAACACCAATCTCGTTATCAGAATCGCTGCGATGACAACCTTTTTGTAATCTATGACTTAAAATAAAATATGTTAATATTTGGTCGGTTTATCTTTAAATGTGTAGTACAAAGGCTATAGGAGGATAAGTATGATCCAGCGGCCTTAGCTCCGATCATGCTCGCTTTTTTTTGTTAAATTAGTACCTATGTGAGTACTTATTACAGCAATTTTCAACCCTTAAAAATTCATCCCCAGGGAGTAATCGTTAAATAAACAAATTTTTTCAAAAATTCATAACTTGAGAACGACTACTTTGATTTTATTGAAATTTATTCAGGACGTACATACAACTAAGGTCTCTGATTAAAAAAAATTCCAGACTTGATGAATTGACATAACCTTAGAAAAAAAATTAAAACATTTTTCAATGACTACTATTGGTAGGTTATGTTTGAGGCACAACTACCAAACTTTTTTTATAGCTTTCTAACACCATTTTGCACCATATATAATTTTGGTATAATTTATTTCTTGGTGCGTCATATCCAAAAAAAAATAAAAAGTCTAATTTTAATCATATTTAAATTTTTTTAAATATGTTATAATTATGGCACACCCATCCTAATTTTTTTCTAGTTTTCTAACGTCATTTTGCACCATATATAATTTTGGTATAATTTATTTCTTGGTGCGTCATATGCGAAAAAAATAAAAAGTATAATTTTAATCATTTTCAATTTTTTTCATTATGTTATCATTATAGCACAATCATCTTAATTTTTGTTTAGCTTCCTAACATTATTTTGAACCATGTGTAATTTCGGTAGAATTTATTTTTGGGTGCGTCATATGCAAAATAAATGAAAAGTCTAATTTTAATCATCCTCAATTTTTTTTAATATGTTACCGTTATAGCACAATCATGTTATTTTCTTTGGTTTCCTCACATCATTTTACTCTATCTATAATAATTTCTGAATTCATAATTCATAATAATAATAATACCAACAACAGAAACAGTGATTATAATAGTTATAAAAGTAATAAAGACAATGGCAAGATTAGCTCCATACGTCTGTAGCTCTTGCCCGCTCATGCGGGCCCGCGCGAACGACAGACTTGATACCTAACTCATTATACCCACCACTAAAACGCATATCCCCGCTACATCTAACCACCACAGCACTAGCAACGGACGAAAATTGCATTAGAACGTTAGGTCGATCTGCCGAATCAAAATTAAATATTCGCTATCATCGTCATTGTAGTAAATTTAACAAAAAAAAGCGATCATGATCGGAGCTAAGGCCGCTGGATCATACTTATCCTCCTATAGCCTTTATTATAAAAAGGTTTTAAAGAAATATAATATATTCTAATTGCGCAACGCTCTGAACTCTTCGATGGTTTCGTTTAGAATGCCGCTTTCGGTACGCCGAACAGTTTTTCAGCGTCACGACCCATCGCCTTCCTCGACCCTTTGTATATATCATACTTCCAATGCTTTAAACAAATCCTCAAGTGGCATCGACTCCAGCGACGCAACGGCTTCAAAAAAAATTCCTTTACATTCGGCCAGACTGACTGTTCCGTCGTCCTCGACGTTCTTTTCCTTTTGAGTACCCTATCTAAAAAAACATCCGCAATTAGTACAACCAAAGACTCGTAACACATGTGATATTTGATCAATCCAGACTTCAGCCAGCAGGTGGAGTGATCAATTCCACCCCTATGACTTCAGCCCCTCTCGATACAAATACCGGCAACTACAACCATGCAACTAAGAATAACGTGGACGTCCATAAGGCCATTGTAATAAAAAGAAAGTACGGTCACTAGCCTTGCCAGCGACGTCGGACAATTAAGCCGGTGACCAGCTGACTTAATCCAACAACGTCACTGACTCCGACTACTTCTGGTCCCGGCCTCCGCCCAGACCCTCCATCTGATACAGGGTTGACCATGCCCCATATCTGAAAGATCTGAACTCGACCTGGGTCCCGGCCTTGCCCGTGCCCGTCAACGAACACAATTTTGACCCAAAATTGGTCCTCAAGGCCACGGACTCCGACCAAATAACAGGTGTCGCCAACAGCAACTGCAACCATGTCCCGGTGCAAAATCATCCTGTCTACTGCATGGCATCGAAGGTGACCCATCGCTTCACGCTGTCGACTGCCACCACACCGCGGCTGTTGGGCGACTTTTTCATATCCCAAAAATCCAGGACCTCGCACCGATCGCCTCGCAAGACGGCCGCTACCTTGAACGGTCCCTTCGCCACAGCCAGCAGCCTCCGACTCCCTCCAGTTGCCCCTAGATGAGCCGCAACCATAACAACATCTCCTATGCTCGGGATGTTCCCTTGTTAGAAAGCTCGCGCCGCTTCGCGTCAAATCGTCGCTTCTGCTGCGCCTGATCAGCATCTGTAGCAGCTTTCGCTGCATTTCGCATCTCTTGCAAATCCACTTCGTCCAATGTACTCGGAACTTGAGCCAAAAGTCTCGTGCCTGCCGAGCTACGTGGTTTGTAGCCGAACAATAGTTGCGTAGGCGACTTCTGGGTAGTTCGATTAATCGTACAATTAATCGCACTTTGGACCCGCTTCACATTCTCGTCCTACTGCTCCTCAGGCTCACCAGCACAAGTAGCTGCCAAAGAACTCAAAACGGTTTGATTTAGTCTCTCACATTGACCATTTGCTCGAAAGGTGGCAACCGCGTTGAGGACATGTTTAATACCGTGGTCCTCACAAAAAGTCGCGAAGGAATAAGAAGTGAACGCCATTCCCCAATCACTTACTACACGAGATGGTACCCCGAAAATCGCAATTAGTTGATTCAGCGTACGCAGAACGCCTCTTTTTAAGGTGTCTCGAACAGGCTCAAGCATACTAAATTTTGTGAATCCATCAATGATCACGAGAATTTGCGTATTTCCCCTGCGACTGCGAATAAATGGATCAACATGATCCAGGTGTATGGTATGAAATGGCACTGCAACTTTCTCAATTGGATGCAATAACCCGGTTTTCGTCCACCCGATGTTTTATAATACAAACAATTGAGACATGATTGAACATACTTCACGACGAACCTTCTCATCCAATTGAACCAGTCATTTTCTCGCACCTTTTCTAAGGTTTCTTTTTTCAAAGCAAAGTGCCCTTGATCATCGTGACAATATCGCACTACATTAAAACGCGACATTTTAGGAACTACCCAGTTATTTCCCAGAACTGTTCTACAAAATATGACACCGGACTTAACAATATATTTATCAAAGTATTGTCTTGTTTCCGACTGTACGTCACCTAATTCTAAAATTTTACGGATAATTTCAAGATCGGGGTCTTGAATTTGCGCAAGTTTAATCCATTCGGCCTCGGTAAGATCAATGATACAACACTCCACTGGATTTCTACTTAAATATTCCACGTGAGCAAGCTTTGCGCCCGGCCGATAAACAATGTCAAAAGTAAAATCTTGCAAATACACCCACCAACGAACTACTCTAATTGTAAGTTGAATATCCTTTTTTAGCGGGCGTAGACCGAACCGTACTGCAATCGGTAACAACTGTAAATTTAATCCCTAATAAGGAAACTCTAAAGAATTTTAAAGCGGTAACGACTGCCAAGGTTTCTAAATCATAGGAATCGTATTTCTGTTCCTCGGGTATTGTTTTCCGGCTATAATAAGCAACTACACGATTTCCGTTATAATGTTTTTTTTTTGTTTGTTTTTTTGTCTCTAATAGACACTCCTTCTGTGGCTTATTTATTAGGTTCGTTTCTACGTCCAACACTTGAACCGAAAGATTCTCGTCGGCACCGTACGCCGCTTTCGCCCCTCCTACCACTAGTCAAGAACTCTTACTGCTCTTTCCCTCTCTCTCACTACACTGCTTTTTACATATAACACTGTGTCTCCGTATGGGCCACAATATTACAATACCCACATCTTGTAGCTTCTGCTTTATTGTTATTTAATACAGTATCGTCTTCTGCTCTTATCGAGTCCTGGCTAGTAGCTATCTTATTACTCTCCTTCGAAAAGGATTTTATGTTGGAATTAGGGCAGTTATGCTTTCTATGTCCTTTTTCCCCACAACGAAAACATAGATCGAGTTCAATACGCCTAAGCCTATCTTTACCCCCTTCCTGATCTACGGAACGCTTCTTATCTTTCATCCACTTTGAAGAATTTTCTAATTCCGTCGTAAGGGACTCTAAACATCTAGTCAGCTCAGGTATAGTTTTCTTTTTAGCCGCTGTTAAACTCATCCTTATTTAATTATCATGAATCCCATGCACAACAAATTCGACTATTTTTTTCTCAGGAACGTTTAAATTTAACTTATTCAATCTTTTTATTTTTTTCGAAACAATACACCTGGAGGCTCTGACCGGAAACGCTCTTATATTCAACGGCGACCTCTAATAATTTTCCCAAAATTTTCCTCCCCGGAAAATTGTCTAGTAATCATTTCGGAAAATTCGGCCCATATCACTGGAGGATTTACTAGTCCGTCGTACCATTTCCTAACTATGCCCTGTAATTTACCCGCCGCAGAAAATACTTTATCAGTCTCATCCCAACCACACACCTTCGCAAACTCATCAAATTTTCGCAACCATTCCGACACCGTCACATCCCTAACTTCTGGGTCAAATGCAGGTATAATCTTATCGCTCGGATAGCGTCTCGAATGCCTTGAGCCTGCTCTAATAGCCTCCGCCAACGCTAAGGTCAACCTTGCGAAATCGGACTCACCCGATGCTGAGGTACCATTATCCCAACTCGTACTTGTTCTATCCTCCTGCAGACGCCTCCTCGAGTGGCTCCTGCTGGGTGCTATGGACTGCTTGGAATTCGCATCCCGCTTTTCAGGCCGATGTGGACTTCGAGATCGGTGCCGACTATAGTAACTTCTTTCTCTCGATTGCTGCCGATCAAAGTCCTCCGGTGTTCTTATCCGACTCCTCCGTCGGGACGCTTCCTTCCTTTTGGCAGTCCGGTACGACTTCCTGGACCGCTTATGACCGTGCCTATTGGTCTCATGCGACATCTTGCCAACGGTCGCGAAAAATTCACTTTTCACTTCTTCACAGATTCGCACAAAATTACCGAATCTTCTTTAATAAAATTAAACTCAGCTTAACACGCGAGTATATCCCACTTCTGAACTGTAGTACAAATTTATTATAAAAAGGTTTTAAAGAAATATAATATATTCTAATTGCGCAACGCTCTGAACTCTTCGATGGTTTCGTTTAGAATGCCGCTTTCGGTACGCCGAACAGTTTTTCAGCGTCACGACCCATCGCCTTCCTCGACCCTTTGTATATATCATACTTCCAATGCTTTAAACAAATCCTCAAGTGGCATCGACTCCAGCGACGCAACGGCTTCAAAAAAAATTCCTTTACAAATGAAAATAATAAATTGAATTCGGAATGTAATACAACGAAGATATAAATATAACGAAAATAATTATTAACAATGGTTTGAATAGAATTATATTAAATATTTTCTATGGCTCTTGGTATGTATTGTCGCGTCACTATTAAAGATTTTCACGAACAATGTCACTCTTCAACCAACGTTGTTTAACGAGGGATCAAGTCTATTATCGCGTCACTTTTGAGAGATATTCGCGGATAAATTAGTTTAACATCAAGATCCTCGGACCAGCGTCTTACGTACCTCACAATTTTAAATAATAGCATTGTACTGAACTTCAAAATCGATCCGTACGCGATGCTATCCAAGACGCTAATGGGATGTGTTCACGGTGCTTTCCAAGACGCTAATTGGATGTGTTCGCGGTGCTTTCCGAGACGCTAGTGATTCGCAAGTTTGAATTTTTCGGGGATGTGAAGACGCTCGACCGATGCATGACGTTTAAAGCGCGCGAAAAATTGACCAATTAGGACTATTGAAATTTAAAGGTTGTCACAGGATTCGTCAACGCGAGTGACGCTTTCTGTTTCTTTGTAGGGGCACGAGGCTCGCACCCTCCCTGCTCTGATTTTTACAGGGGGTCTATTTCCTAGAATTTTCTGACGGCCGTCGCTGCGACGACGAATATCGTCCTCGAAACGACGTTACAATTCGGATTCATCGTCTGAGAATGTTTCAAGAATAAGATAACGCTAAAAATCAATAAGTCCATGGACTTATTCGAATGAACTATCTGCTTATTCCAGACTAATGCGTAGCCAAAATTGACAGCGTTATAACTTCTATTGAATAGTAGATAAATTGAATAAATGAGTTGAATAAATGAATTAAATAAACTGCAACCAATGATTCCTACTCAAGCTTTGTAAAATGTAGTACATATTAGTATTTTAAAGAAAGTTGTAGCAAGTATGGTCAACATGTGTGACTGTACGGTTGCGATGCTTCCAAGGAGGTACCGTGCGGCTCGTCAAGCTTGTCACCTGGGCGGTGGAGCTTCTCGTTTTCAACCGCCTATTCGTACCATTTTGTTTCTTGGAGTCCACTCGCTCAGCCTCTTAAAGGAAGCACCCGACAAAGTCGTAGCATTCAAATACTCTTATTAGTTTGTCTGGAGGAGCGAGACATTGTATTACATTGTTGTCTCGTCGCGCGCTTCGTTCCATCAAGGAGAATCTCCCCATGTGGTGGGGGTAATTCTGCCGGAGTTTATTCTGTTTTCACTATAGAGATGTTGTTTGGGCGTGGTTTCAATAAGATTTGAATTCGCCTTTGATTTTGTATTTAAGTTTAGATTTAATGAACTGTATAACGTTTAACAATTTAACTATTTACAAACGTGTAGAGTAACTGATGATCGAGGTGTTAATGCGCCATGAAAGTGAGTGTGTGTTTATTTTATGCTTATGGGTTGCCACTGCATTCTCCCACTCTTTTCCAAGAGCCAATCAGAAGACTCTGATATTTGGGTGGAATGCAGTGACATCGTCGTTCAAGGGGGTGTAAGGGCATCGGCAACGCTGCAATGCCTCCAGGTTGAAACTCCTCACCCTTGACCTCCGAGGGGTTCGGAGCGGTGAGGTAGGGTTTGCCTGGAGGTGCAGCTCTTACGGCCTGCTGGCCCAAGGGGGGCCATACGATACATTTGGGCCGCCTTGCCAGCGCCTCACAAGTTTATTACACGGCAATAACTATTGAGCCTATGTCAAAATATGGAAACAATCAAACTCTAAGGCGAGGACGTCGTGCACGATTAGGTACGCAGATGTGTCCAAGGGGCACATCTGCGTCCTTTAAAACTAATTAGTACTCAAAAATAGTCGACTAGTCGTCCGTATAATAAACCCGGTACATTAAGCCAGGTTCTTAACATACCGCCCACCTTGAACGCACCGCGTTCAAAACAATGAGTTGGTTGTGGATGAGTATATAGAGTGTAGAGTTGTTGATGGTTACAGGTAAATAAAATTCTGAATGATATATACATTAGTTGAGTGTACATATGAGATGTGTGTTGAGTATGTAATGATAGATGACTAGTAATAGAGCTATATACAAATGTGATACTGCTGCTCTAGTCTCGGGGACTCTTCAATGGACAAGCATAATCCATTTATTGCCCCTTTGAAAGTGCCGTTCGAAGTCTTCCTGGTGGCTACGCGGGCAGTTTGATCTCGCCCAGAATGGAGGTCAGTTATCCGTCCAAGTAGCCATCGTAGAGGCGGGAAAACTTCGTCCTTGATGACAAGTAATAATTCAGGTGTTAGCTCCGCCGATAGTTGGATACGACATTTCGTTCTTTGTTGGAGCTGGTGCAGATATTCCCCTTGCCAGCGATGCCAAAGATGCTGCAACATATGCTGGATGTACTGGTAGCGGGACAATAAAGAAGCTTTGATGTATCGGATGCCTGACTGCGGAAAGGTAGTCAAGGAGTCGCCGGTCAGAAAGTAGATAGGGATTAAGAAGTTTAAGAGCTTTGGATTTGTAGGGATAGAGGACAATGATAAGGAGTTCATACAAGCCTTCACCTGCGTTAGCAAAGTATAAAGTTCCCCATAGCTTAAGCGCGTCTCATCTATAACCCGTTTTAGATGATATTTCGCGGACCTTATTGTAGCCTCACAAGGATCGCCGAGGTGAGGAGCACGAGGCGGAATTAGTTGAAGTTGAATTTCCTTGGGGTTCAAGAATTCTGCGACACGTTGAGTATCTTTGTCATTGCTTCGGAGCTCGGTGAATGCGTACTTCGAAGGTATTATCGCAGGATGCTCCTGGGTGTGTGGAATTGCAGCGTTCGAGAGTCTACCGCCCACCCTGAGGAGATCCGCTTCGTCGATGAACGGCTTCAGATTCGACAGGGGGCTCGATGAAGGGGTTCCGTTCCCTCTGCCGAAGATGCGGAACCGTTGATCGAAGGCTGTTACTCGAACCACTGCTACGGAGGCAGTGGTAATCGTCGAGATTTCCTTCGCGGTAAGTGGCTGTGCCACTGATTCTGACAGTGTTGAATGATTCCGTCTTAATCGCGATCGAATTTTAGAAATGAACCGTAGACAGTACGCGGCAATGCGGATCAAACGTGTGAGTGAAGAGGGCTTGTGTAACGTTTCAAAATTTGCTGACTTGACTGTTCCGGTTAGGCTCACGGATCGCACGTCAGGTAAATCGCGACGGGTGGTCGTGGACGTTGACGATTCGTACGGCGGTGATTTGAGATTTTTCTCGACCCACCGAGGTTTTGGACTGCTCCTGCCCTTCGGATGGGGCAGGAGTTGCTGAGGAATCCTTGCGATGTCAATGGTTGATTCGCGTGCGGGTCTATGGACTTGAAGAGTCCGTGGTTTTACGCCGTTTAGGATAACGGGTTCGGTTGACGGTGCGTAATCGCGTAGTCGACGGGACATTGCTTTGTCTGAAGAACCCAGCAATGACCGAGGCATCGAAACGTTGTTCGACCGTTTTCTTTGCGCGCGGTTGGGCCGGTAGTGCACCTCGTCCCTTTTCGCGGTGACCGTCTTCGGCAAGCAACTGAGAATCAAAGACTTCTGCTTTGATTTTAAATGACTGTTCCCGAGCTCCTTGCCTTGTGCTGAGGGCCTTTCGAGCGGGCGATATCGTTTTCGAATCGCGGTGTGATAATCTTCGTTGTCTCTCGCGTTCTTCTTCGACGGGAGCCAGACCGTGTTTCGTTCGGTGTCAGCGGCGCGACGCGTGGCGTTCTTGCTGTGAGGACCGCAGTCTCTGACCTCTTTCGAACGCGGCGGGTGGTCTTTTGTTTCGGCGGTTGTTGAAACCTTGAGCGAACGATCGCGTATCGCGGATTTAAAACAGGCAGCTGAGACTTTACGGATTTCGAAAACCTCGCTGGCTGCGCAGCCGAGGGTTGTTCCCCGAGGTGACGCGCGGCCACTGTCGAGCGAGATTTCAGCGGTGCGAAATGATTTATGGCTCGTAGCCGTTTTGAGAACCGCATCAATCGGTACGTGTTTGTTAAATTGGTCGCCTACTAGGCGGGCGCCGAGCCGGGGAGCGATTGTTGCTTGCTCGACGGGATGAGACGATAGAGGCTTTGCTGAATCCGGTAGTAAACGTCTCGATTTTACGGATGCATTGGCGGTGGATTTCACGCGGTTGCTCGTCCGATGAATGATCTTTACCGATGCTTTGACCTTATCGCGGCGTGATTCCGTTAATGCTTCGGTTGTGGAAATGATCTTCGCGCCGCGGTTTGAAGAATTCTGTGACGGGTGCTTGCGACTGCGGTCGCCCGCCCAGTCTACGGGAGCGAGAGCTCGTAGCATGCTTTGGTGCGAATGAACTGGAAGATTCGCGGGATTCGTTCGCGTTCGGGCATCTTTTACCTCTACGCGTTGCGACGGATGGCGATTCTCGAAGCGCAATGCGTAGCTAATTCCGCTTTGGCAATCAACTACGGCGGGGCCTTGATCCAAGTCGTTGAGACAAGGCTCGGCTTGTCTCACTGGGATCTCGCGGGCCTCTGGAATTGTACGAGCCGTTTGCTCGCACAAGTCTGTGACATGGTCACGTTTACGCGCGCGATTTGCGGAAGTACGCTGCGCGGGATACTTGAATTGCGGCGCGGCATGCGCGAGTTCCGATGCGGAATTCGTCGGCTCCGAAACGGATTTTGGATGTTCCGATGCGAGCTGCGTTTCTCGCGCTGGATATGGAGGTTGCGACGCGGAACGCGGTTGTTCTAACGCGGTGTCAGTGGCTTTCGACACAGAACTCGGATGCTCTTGTGCCGAGTGCAGAGATTTCGGCGCAGTTTGCGCTTGTTCCATCGCAGAATTCGTGGGTTCCGAGACTGAGTTCGGAAGCTCCACGGGATGCTGGATCTTTCGCGTGGAACGCGGTAATTCTTGCGCGAGATGCGGAGGTTGTTGCGCGGGATGCAATCGTTCCGACACCGTGCTCGTGGATTTCGACACGGGATTCGAATGTTCTCGCGTGGAATACGATGGCTGCGTTTCCCACGCGAGATAAGGCTGTTTCGACGCTGAGCGCGGTTGTTTTGTCGCGATGTCCGCGGAATTTAATGAAAAACTCGAACTCTTGTTTTGAGCAGCGGGTATAGACTGTTTTTGAGCGCGTAACCGTTTCACGCGTGATCTAGTTATACATATTAGCGCCGTATATGCTTGATCAAAATGATCGCGCTCAGCTATTTGTTGTTCTTCCTGTTCTGTGTTAGCAACGCAATATTCTATTCGATCCTGTATGTTTTCGAATTCGTCAATTAATGGTGTGGCTCTTTCTAACCCGAATTCTAATTGCGCGAGCTCGTGCTCTCCCGTCGCGTTGGAGAGGCTTGACTTAAAATGGGTCAACGCCGATTTTACTAAATCGCGTTCGAAGATGAGCTGTTCTAGCTTTAGACTCCCTTCCATTTCTGATATACAATGCTAGCGAGGTAAAGAATTGTATGTGGACTCACGAAATGAAGAAGGGATGATATCAGGATGATTGTGGCTCGTGCGACTCCTCGATGTCCGTCAGCCTTCCAAGATCTGCAGATGATAGCGTGGCGGCGTTCCGGAGCGGTTACCCCTTTGCTGAAGGGGCTGCGTGAGTGGCAGCGAGCGTAGTGGCGACGAGCGTCGGGGCGGCGAGCGTCGGGGCGGCGAGCGTCGGAGCGGCGAGCGTCGGAGTGGCGAGCGTCGGGGCGGCGAGCGTCGGGGCGGCGAGCGTCGGGGCGGCGAGCGTCGTGGCGGCGAGCGTCGTGGCAGCACGTGGGCAACGAGGGTTGCGGCTGCGTTGGCAACAAGGGTTGCGACGATGATTTGCAACAAGAGTTGCGATGGCGAATGGCAACGAGGGTTGCAATGCCGGTTGGCAACAAGAGTTGCAGTGGTGATTGGCAACAAGAGTTGCGTTGGTGATTGGCAACAAGAGTTGCGGTGATGTGTTAGCAACAAGGGTTGCGTGGTTGTTGTGGCTGGCTGGCAGCTAACACCTCGATGAGTACGATGATTAGTGGTCCAGGAAGCTGTGCCGTGGATGCCTTGTCTGGTATCAAGTCCGACAAGGGGCGACGTTTGATGTTGCGTGATGAAATCTTGTAGTCACAACGTCTCTCACTTGCAGCAGTCTTCCTTCTTAACTTGTTTAAAGTTTCTTACGGTTTTTCCGGTGTATCCGGCTCGAAGGACCATATGTTTGGGCGTGGTTTCAATAAGATTTGAATTCGCCTTTGATTTTGTATTTAAGTTTAGATTTAATGAACTGTATAACGTTTAACAATTTAACTATTTACAAACGTGTAGAGTAACTGATGATCGAGGTGTTAATGCGCCATGAAAGTGAGTGTGTGTTTATTTTATGCTTATGGGTTGCCACTGCATTCTCCCACTCTTTTCCAAGAGCCAATCAGAAGACTCTGATATTTGGGTGGAATGCAGTGACATCGTCGTTCAAGGGGGTGTAAGGGCATCGGCAACGCTGCAATGCCTCCAGGTTGAAACTCCTCACCCTTGACCTCCGAGGGGTTCGGAGCGGTGAGGTAGGGTTTGCCTGGAGGTGCAGCTCTTACGGCCTGCTGGCCCAAGGGGGGCCATACGATACATTTGGGCCGCCTTGCCAGCGCCTCACAAGTTTATTACACGGCAATAACTATTGAGCCTATGTCAAAATATGGAAACAATCAAACTCTAAGGCGAGGACGTCGTGCACGATTAGGTACGCAGATGTGTCCAAGGGGCACATCTGCGTCCTTTAAAACTAATTAGTACTCAAAAATAGTCGACTAGTCGTCCGTATAATAAACCCGGTACATTAAGCCAGGTTCTTAACAGATGTAGAAATCTGGTGCCTACGCCGATGTCCTCACTGTCGCCACCCAAATCGCGTTGTCTCCCTTGCTTCGATCTGCAGCGTTCTCTCTCTTCGTCTTTTAGTTCGATTTGTATGCGTAGCTCTTTTAACGAATCGCGTGGTAGAACCTCAAGTGCCTTCGTGTAAATGTGACAAGAGGCATGACGCTTGACGCCTGGCGAATCAGACTTTGCCGAAACAGGCTTACCTCCTAGGTGACACGTCTGACGAGCCTGTATGTACCGCGGTATGTACCGTGCGGCTCGTCAGACGTGTCACCTAGGAGGTAAGCCTGTTTCGGCAGAGTCTGATTCGCCAGGCGTCAAGCGTCATGCCTCTTGTCACACGTACACGAAGGCAATTGACGTTCTACCTCGCGATTCGTTAAAAGAGCTGCACATACAAATCGAACTAAAAGACGAAGAGAGAGAACGCTGCAGATCGAAGCAAGGGAGACAACGCGATTTGGGTGGCGACAGTGAGGACATCGGCGTAGGCATCAGATTTCTAACATCTCTATAGTGAAAACAGAATAAACTCCGGCAGAATTACCCCCACCACATGGGGAGATTCTCCTTGATGAAACGAAGCGCGCGATGAGACAACAATGTAATACAATGTCTCGCTCCTCCAGACAAACTAATAAGAATATTTGAATGCTACGACTTTGTCGGGTGCTTCCTTTAAGAGGCTGAGCGAGCGGACTCCAAGAAACAAAATGGTACGAATAGGCGGTTGAAAACGGCAAGCTCCGCCGCCCAAGTGACAAGCTTGACGAGCCGACGGTACTACGTAGGTCTGTTTTGTGTCCCGTTAAGCGTTTCTACGTCTTAGCTCAAGGGTCGGCTTTTGTTACAAAGTCATAAACCAATGGTAAAAATAGTATATTGGGTGGTTCGTTAGAAAAAGTAGAAGAAAAATTGTAAAATTTGTGTACGGGACGTAACATTAGACAAAAAATTGTTTAGCAACAGCATTCTATAGAGTAATCATTGATAATTTTAAAGCGTATGCGAGCAATCTAAAAAAATTTGAGAAAACGGTTATGCAAGAAACTTAAAAATGTTTGAGAACCACCAATATAGAGAATCAGGAGAAATTCTAGTTCTTTGAAATCTGTAGCTACTCATAAAAGAACCTCTCGAGATGCTATCACCTACTTTGATGAAACTCAACTATAAGTGATGTAGTTCTCGTAAAAGATATTTGGAACCTAATGATTTCACCAATTTGCACAATTACTCTATCTTCCATAATTCCCGACCTATTCACCGAAATAAACCTCACGATACTAACTTTCGAAGCAGCTTTTACCCGTTTAACATTAACGATTGTCACGATTGCCGATAAAAATGTAGGTGTTAAATATTTTTATAAGAGTGACATTGTATGTACATACGTAAGTTTCATACAAATCGGTGAATATTATCTCGAATGGTTCCTTTATCACTTAAAATAACCGACACAATAAAAAACGCGGACGTAAAAATCAGAAAGACTTATCTTTCATCTTTGTGTTAATAACAAGATTGTACAGATAACCCTCCTATAACACGGTCGATAGGTTCCTAGAAAATACGGTGTTGCTGGAAATTGTGTTATATGAGACCCAGAGCCAATACAAAAATGGGGGTTACGTTCCGGGATGTTAACAAATATAAACATTTTTTAAATTTCATATCTCTGAAGCAGCAAGTCTCGTCACGGATAGCGTGTTAATTGTGCATGAAACTTTTCGTTATAACATCGGAATAACGTTATAAATGAATAAATTGTAATTGTTTTATGTATTTTCATGTGGAGGCATTATACTTCATTTTTCTTTCCCATCATTGTTTTAAAGTAATTTAGTTTTTAAATATGTTAAACAACAATCATGTTGTACAGTGTTATAGAAGTATAATCTGGCACAAATGTTTTCGCAATTTTGTAATCGTACTAGAGCCAAACAGTGTTACAGGTTGTGGCTCTGTATATACGAGGGTTCCCGCAATTTATACTACCGTGTTATAGCGAAACCGTGTTAACGAATGCCGTGTTGTAGGGTTGATACCTGTACTTCTGTTTTAACCCTTTGCACTCCGTTGTCACCACAGCGGCGACATTCTAATCAAAGCGGACAATTCCGTTATCAGATAAATCCGGTGTATTTTCATATTTTATTATATTGTAAAACATTACTTTAAAATGTACCTATATGTTTCTTTGTTAACGTCAAAGCAAAATTTTTAATTTGCCACACATGAACATTCGCACGGTGTACATAGTCTTGGAGTAGCTAGTAGCTCATAATAAAAAATTGGAGTGCAAAGGGTTAAAACTCGTCGAAAATCGGAGAATGCAAGTACTTGGCAGGTAAGCGATAATGGAAATAAAAAGCGCAGAACTCAGTGTTAAAGCAGTAGGAACAGATATCTAGTTATATCAAATAGCAAGACGAAATCCCTAATTTGGATTTATAGTCTCTGTTAATTAAAATATTTATTTATTATTTACCGGTTGATAAACACCCTTTAGAAATTACACAAAACGAAAAATTCAGCGTAATTTACTGAAACGTACGTTTAAACGAACGTCGACAATTACCAAAGAAATACGGAAAATTACAGAAAGTAAGTACTTCAATTCAAACATAAGCATTTAATTCAATTATACCTATCACATAAAGTACATTGGACCTCGGCGAAGAGAAAGCCATGGCATCTGAGGTTTTTGCTAGGTTCATAGATTTTTAATAAAGAAAGTAATTCAGGGCAATCAATGAGGTTATTGCGCAGCTTGAAAGTAAATAATGTATCGAATAGTACGCCCGTATTTTCAGGAGTTTACTCATTAGCAATTTAATTAAAAATTAAACGTCTATTAACCGAAAGTTTCGTCATATTTAAATATTAGGTATACGATGACACACATTGACAATTGTTCAAAATAAAGTCTTAAATAACTAATTTTCTAAGTATGTACATTTAAACCTGTTTTTGTGCGGTATGTTAAATAAAATTCAGCAAAAACATATTGTGAATAAAAACTAATTAAAAAATGTAATGCAACACTGAACACGTGGGAGATATGTAGCATTTCCAAATGACGAAAGTAATTTTTAACCAATTTTCCACAAGAAATTCCACGTACTTGACTACAATCAATTTTTTTTGGCATGTATATAAAGAAATAAAGAATTAAAAAATGCTTCGATATGTAAATTCAATTTTTCCTTGGTTTGAAAGCCAATTTTTAGCTACATCGTGAGATTTTCATCTATGTACTTTCTATCTGGGACTTTTCGAATGCGGTCCCTATTTACCGCATAAAAAGTTTTTTTTTTCAGATATGTTACAAACAATATGTATATTTCATAGCTACTTATGAAGTTTCAGGAAATTTTTTTCTGCAATTGCTTTTTGTGCTTCCTATCCCACGTATAAAAATAAGTTTCAGCATATTACGTTGCAATGGGATTTTGTGGCTTTCAGTACTAAATTTATAATGAAGTACAATGTTCAAAAAGTAGAAACATAGATATTTCTCCTGTTACTTCAAAGTTATCAAAGTTACAAGGTCTCATAGAGGGTTAAAATGTATATAAACAATCGAAACTGTTTCTCGATAAAACAATAAATAATGATTTAGATAAAGACCGAGCTAACCATTACATAATGTGTAACAACAAAATACAACATTACATAATGATTTCTAACTATCCATGAAATTTACATGGACGAACGACAAAGAAGGTCAACGGTAGTCATTTTGACTTTAAAGTGAAACAATTAACGAAATTACACAAAAATACAAGTGCATCCGTTTACTGTATAATAATTGTATTTGCATCAGGTCACTTGTTACGCACTTGGATACAAAGTGCCTCGCTTTGCACACCCGCATCACTGCTGCCTCTATCGGCTCCACCACCTCCTCCACCACCTCCTCGTCTTCCAAGGTAAATTGCAAAGGCCGGGGGTGGATGTTTCGCGCTATTTATAATGTTTACCGTGGCCGACGTGTTAAACGGAGTGGAGGAGCTATTTTATGTTATTTATCGGCTGCTTAATTACTGGCTGCCACATAATGTCACCCATAGGCGTGGTAATTGGTCGTGATTCCGCGAGTACCTACTGAAAATCAACGGGTTTGATTGAGAAAGGACGTAACTGTGCTTGTTATCGACGAACTAACATGAAGGTGCGGTAGGAAACGATTTTGCAATAAAAATTTTCTATCCCACGAACAAGTCTCTTCTGTGTCTGTTCATACGTTTGTGTTTTTGAAATGCCTCGTTTTAGACGACAAATGACGATAACACTGTCCAACAAATTTGAAGCTGTTTTCTGTTTTCCTATAGCCACTATATAATTCTTGTACAGTTCGTCGTGCTGAACACGAATCCGGCAACGAAATTTCTGGATCACCCTCAGTTTTCGAAAAAAATCAGCATTTATAAAAACGGTCGTTTTCGGTAAAGAAGCTGGTATTACGTGAAAACTAAGAAACGTAGATTGTTGTTCTTGGTCTCAAAAAATAGAGGAGTGTTTCCCGAGTATGTATATATAAGCATATTATAATATTCCGTATTGATTAATAGCAGTAAATCACTGTCAAAGTTAAAAAACGAGCGGATTCGCGAATTTTTTACGCATTCGCTTTGCATTTTCACGTAGAGGACTGGTGCTAGCACATTTTACTCTACACCATTGGATTCTACGTACATTTCTGAATAAAAAACTATCAACAGAAAATGTTATAACTGTTTTCGTTTCGTCACAATTTAAGAAAATATCCATCCCGAACGTTTTGTCACTACGACGCCATCGCTCCCTGTAAGCGCCGTAGCTACGCGTAATACTTCCACGTGCCCCGCGCATCGATACATTCCGTCGAGGTAGAATTCTCTACCCCTTTACTAATGTGTAAGGTAATACTTAATTATTTTTTTTTTTATATATATATATATATAGAGGAGAAATGCTTTACGCACACTGGCAAATGTCTTAGTTTGCGGATAGTGCGGAACTCCGTAGACTTATTGCTTTCGTATACGCTCTGAAATCCTCTCTGCTTCATTCTGCTTTTCTCTTTAATTTAACTAATGAAACAATACTCGCTTCAAACAATGAATAAGAATTCTTTTATATGTGCGCGATAAATCTTATTATCATTATTTTCATAAATATTAAACAAAAGAAAAAAATTAAAGGGGAGAATGTTGTAGTATATTTGGTAGGAATACGATAACGAAATTTTCTTTATTTAGAAGATTTGAAATGAAAGAAATACATATGTGAAACATGTTATAATATAGCATTTACGAGTATTTTATAGTCATAAGATTACATATTGTTATGAATAAAGAAAAAATTGGTAAATTGTGCTGGAATTTCACCCCTTTAGTTTCTATGTAATGCTGGCCATTTACGAGAAAAACGATAGTAAAATGTATCACTAACAGCCTGAATAAAGAACAAAGCAAAGTAACAATACTGAAAAAGCAACTAATTTATCTCGTTTTTTGTAAAAATTCTTCAAGTTTATAAGAGTGCTATAGAGTAGATATTTTAAATCTATCTTATAAAATATAAATTACTGAGGAGATCATCTTTTCTATCTGTTGATTGCTCTTTATCCAAAGTACTTATTGAATATATTGAAATGTAATAGATTTAACGCCGATATTTCTAGTGTTCAAACAATATATTCATATCAATTTCAATTAAAATTTCCAAGAGAAGAACTCAAATTCAAGCATGGCATTTGTTGGACCAAAATTCCATCATCATCGACTGGTGACCTCAATGGAAGTATTGGTAAATATAATGTAACTCTAGAAAATAGAACCTCTACAATATAATAGTTCGTACAATATAAACGTCTAATAATGAGAAAGTTCCTTAACAACTATATAGGTATATACTGGTGAAAATAACAGGATCTCCATATTTTATAAATATTATCCAAGTTTATAAGGAAGCCATAGAGTAGATATTCTAAATCCATTTTATAAAACGTAAATTACTGAGATAATCATCGTTTCGAGCTATTGATTCATATTCTCCTAAAGTAATCATCTCATGTATTTAAATATGATATATTTAAGGCTGCTAGTTCTAGTGTTAATGCACGGAATAATAATATCATCTGGCACCGTTACAGATTACGATCCATATTCTCAAATGTACAACAAAGTTATTAGAAATTCCACAATATCAACGGATGCGCATTTTATTATAATACTAGAAAACCTTCGACCTATTTCGATAATTATACACAAAATATCGCAATCTAATTGAACTCCAACATACTACAGCCTAAGAATCAGCACAGATTATTTAGTTCACGATATCTTCTCGCATAACAGATTCTCTTTCATTGAACAGCATCTTTTATAACCTGACCTCGATATACTCTAAACCAATCATTGTTCATCCGCGTCCATGTAAACGTACTTAAAAAGTGCAGCACCTGATGGAAAGCGTGCACGCAGGCCAGGCCGCGCCTGCGCTTGCTTCTGCTTTCCACGAATGCATTCCCACTCCGTTGATATATTAAAAATATGTACCGCCTTACTTGTATGTTGATATTATACAACGCTGGCATTGTTATGTAATCACCGTCGATGGCATTTTACCGCAAGGAAAACCGACCGCGGCTTGCTTCTTCGAGAATCGAGGGAGAACACGGACCGAAACTCATCCGATCGATAAAACCGACGTTGCTTTATTTGGCTACTCGGATTTAGTTGTTCATCCTATGTATACCTATATGTGCATACATGATGGGGCATTTAAATGGGAACACTTTTAGGTTATCCTTTTTTATGGGTAATATTAAAATCTTCCTTTAAAAAAGGTTTGAGACACAGATGCGGTGATCATTTCAAGGTCAACAATGATCCTTTACGAGAGTTGTATTTTTCAAGGTTACACGGTAGGTATATGGATTTCAGTTAGCTTTATTGGTGGAAAATTTCTCTTGTAATTGAAATTTCATAAAAATATTCCATACTTAAATTTTCAAGTTTTATCGGATTCGGTGTAATGGCAATATAGATCCTTTCCTTCGGGAGAGAGTTGACTAATTAAATGATAAGCTTTACTTTTATTAATATGGGTCACTGTATTTTGTTTATTTTACATACGATAGCGAATTGAAACGCGAATTTAATGATTTAAAACACAGTGTGAATGGTAGTGTAATTTAGTGTTATTTTAGCGGTTAATTTCGAAACTAGTATTGTTTATTTTGCATTAAAAAATCGAAATATTTGAGGGTTTATATTTTAATTTGCTTGAAAATGTTTGGGACCACTTCCAATAAGATTTACTTGTACTTCTTGGCTCAAGATACTTATATTTCTTTTTCGGTATAATTAATTCCTTATAGTCCTTACATTATAGTCCTTATAGTTCCTATTAATTCCTTATATCTCCATTTTTCATTATGGTAAAGTAACATACGACACTTTCTAAATACAGTAAATCCTGGATAAATGCACTGAATTCGGGACCGAAACAGTGCAGTTACGAAGTGGTGGTTTCTATTTTGTGTTTACGTTCGGGATCCAGCCGAGCGTGAACTTAGAAAAGAACAGACAGTAGAAGAGACAGAGAGGTCCAAGCTACAGGGGGACCGGCCAGAACGTGTCGGTGACGCAATACTAATTGGAGACTTGAACTTTTCCATTTTTGATTTTTTTTTTGTTGAGAACTTTGCTAACATATTTGTGGCATTTTTCTGATTAAAATGATACCAAACACGACATAGTTTGAGCAATATTTACTTAATATTTAATTCGTTTACTTTCTATTTAGGAAACTCAAACATGTCGTGTTTGGTATCATTTTAATCAGAAAACAGTCACAAATACATTAGCGAAGTTTTCAAAACAAAAAAATAAAAAATGGAAAAGTTCAAGTCTCCAATTAGTATTGCGTTACCGACACGTTCCGATAATATCATTTTACACTGCCTCGTCGTCGAACGTCGAGGTTCGACCGAGGGGGATCCCCCTATGTGGAGGGAATGGCCGCGATGCATTTGTCCAGGGAAATCTCTTGTGCATTTATCCAGGGATTACTGTAAATGGTTCATTTACTATGTCTTCAAATTAGAATCCTAATGGGATAATAAAATTAAATATAGTAAATTCTATATATTAGATATAGGGGAGAGTCTGGTATATTGTACTGCTTGGTAAATTGCACCACCTTAAAATTTCCAACTAAATGCCACTATTTTTCTTTCCTGGCAACACGAAACTAAGCACTGACAGCACCCACAACTAATTTTCGTTTTGTAACGGCATCCGGCAAGTGCATTCAGTTTGAGAGAAAAAAAACGTGTTTGTTAGTGTTTGATGTAAATTTCGACGCGTGTACCTAAGAACATTACTCAGTAAAATGGTAAGTTAGAATTTTGCTATATTTTTTATTGAACAGGTCTATAATCACCTCTCAAACTATAAAGTAATGAACGTATTATGTTTTGAGATCATTTTGTGACAAATATATATTTTTTAAATCTCTTAGTTCGATAAATCTTACCACCAGTAGTTGTCTTAATTGTACTGGTACAATTTACTCAACAAGACGAAACCTGTACATCGAATCCAAATGTTTGCGACAATTGTTTGAACTAAAACGGGGTAAAAGAAAATAAAGAATTTGGTCTCAGTACAGAACAATTATAATAAATAATTAGTGATTGACCAAATAATAATTTTAAGTAAAAATGGTTTATTTCGTGTTCATAAAAGCAATTATTTAATTTTATAAATAGGTATTTAAGTTTGATAAATGTTTAAATTTGTTTAGTTTTTGATAATTTTGTTTAATTTTTTCTTCATAATTATGAATGTTACTTATTGAAGAAATATTGATTTAAACTTTCTTAGCACTTTTTCAATAATAATAAAAACATTGTCATGAAGAATATTGTGTATTATTAAAACTATTTTATTTAATAATTAATCATTTATCCTGTTTGGAAGTCCCTTAACTCCTAGTGGTACAATTTACCGAACCTGTGGTACAATTAAACCGACTGGTCGGGTAAATTGTTCCAACGGAAAGCCTTTAGAAAAACGAATATTTTGAGAAATCGGTTAAGAGTATGGTGTTGATTTTGCGGTATATGTTAAACGAGGCTCTACACTATGTGGCATTGGATAAATAGTTTGTTTTAACTAATATCAAAACGAGATATTTTGCTGAAACTGAAAAGTGGTACAATATACCAGACTCTCCCCTATATTTTTTAAATCTGAGGACGTACATGAAAAAAATGTACTGTCGATAACAAAACCGTTGTTAAGAGTAAGTACAGGAAAAGAGTAAACTATACTAATAACACAAATCAACACGTTGCTAACTACGAAAGTGGAATACGTTTATCTCAAATATCCTCTACACATAAAGAAATCCATTTTGAAGAAAAACGTAGACTTTCCAATTTCCACATTTTTTATAATTTACCCATACAAGTTATATCACTTTTTTCGCACGAAGTGTTTCTCTGGACTTTACAAAATGTTAAGCATATAATAATACTTTAAAGTTATAACGAGGTAAAAATACTTGAAAATGGCTTAACACGAAATCAAGAAACAAACGATACCAATTATTGTAGATTATTTCTAATTTAACTTAATATTTAACGAACGACTTGAATCTGCTCTGCCTTTATTGGTTTCAAGCCATTTTTTAGGGGAATTAAATAAAAATGTATGTATGGTTTTAAAACGTGATAGTTTTATTAACACGTTGAATGCCATGCGTGTTTCCAATGAGATATCCGTCAGGCCACGAGCGCCGCTATACCAAACGTACTCTGCCAGGTACTCCCACCAATATTTAAGTAATGCGAATTGCTCGTGGTCGGAAGAATAATCTCTCGCTCCATTGAATATAAAGAAAACAACAATTTATTGTCCAAATTGTCCCGACCAACTTCAGCTTTGCATAGAATGGACGATCCTTCGCAAGTACTCAAGTAAGCGTCACCCGAATACGGGTGACGCGGCAGTCAACGTGTTAAGTCAACACCACTTCTTATATTTTACAAAGTTATTTATTAACATGTCTAGTATTTTTTTATGAATGAGAGATTTTGCAAAACAATCACCCTTGTGAAGTAGAACCTAACAACATTGATATATATACCTATATATATCTTGCTCTGCTTCTTTTTTTCATCAAGCTACAGTTTTTTTTCCTACGTGCATCAATTTTCCTTTGATCACAACAAATATCACTTCCTTCATCATAGATTTCTAATTCATTATCACCTCCTACATATATATAAAATGAGAAACTAACGCAAAGTACGAAAAATTCAAGCAAAAACGTAAATTTATGTGACCTATCCGTTAAGTATTAAAAACTAACCAGCTGAAAGAAATTTAATAATAGGGAACCATAGATTATACACGTTTTTAAAAGAAAGCATAACAGTATGAAACGCACGTTTTCGATTTAATAATTAATTCTAAATAATTAAGTAAATAATTAAAATAATCCTGCAAGTTTCATAGAGTCGTTGACTTAATGAAAGTTAAATGAAAGAGTGTATAATTAAGGTAACCAATTTTTCTCCTTTAAGAACAGTCCTTCTTTTGTAGATTCTGTCCTTACTCGAAAAGTGGCCTCTTACCTGTCCCCCTTTTCGATATTTTAAAACTAATCTGTTAATCTCTGTATTCAGAGATGCCGCTCCGAACTGTATGATTTCTGAACAAGTGACAAATCATGATTGAATGTTGATACTCTAGCTACAGCACTTACCGTAGAATTCAATATGAAGGATATTTTTTGCTCCGAAATTTCCAATATATTGTTAGAAAATGGTATATTGGCAAAAAGTATTCATTCAATGGAAAACTGCTTGTTCAATGAAATACTTTAAAGAGACGTAAATATAATGAGTGTATTTTTCTCTGAATTAATAAAATGTTTCATTAATTTATGTTGTACCACTTTCTTAAATTTTTTCGCCCTCTTTTTTAATTGTAAAAAAATTGGTTATCTTAGTATAATTCAAGATATATATAAAAGAATCGCACTTTTTTTTTCCCTGTTCTCACTTTCGTGTCTCTTGTACCTACGTCGTTTCTCGCTGTATACGTTTTATATAGAATATTGTATATCCTATATAACCTTTGTTCGACCATCATTAGCATCCTTTCGGGAACAAAGAGACCCTTCGAACGAAAGGGGTCCCGTCTCTCTCTTCCGTTTGACGGAATCACGCTTAGTTTGTAATTGCTTGGCGTCACTGTCGTTGCGTTCACTCGCATGCACGATGCGTGCATTCCTGAAGCAGGGTGGATGCAAGGATGGGGCCAAATATATACACGGTCTCATGTAACTGATAGTACAATCAGATAGTGGCTGATTCTGTGTGATAAAATAAGTCGAAATCACCAAGCAACAACGAAATAAATACAAGAAGAAATTGAATGAAAGATCTTCATTAGAGATTTCGCTTTTGAAAGTATTTACTATAACAGTAAGTTTACAGCCATTTCTCATATAAATATATACAGGATATTCCGCGGAACATTTTTCACGATTTTTCAAGAGGCCACGATAATCTGACAAAAAAAATTTTTAACAGAAATTGATCAATTTTCGATTGGCTATGTATTAGAATAAGGAAAATTTGGAAAAATTATTATTCTTTTATTATTATTCTCAAGCCCGCCTTCATTTTTTTAAATGACACTTTTTATTTTTAACTTGCACTAGTGCACTATAACCTTCGAATTGCCTTGGCAATTAATTAATTTGGCAAGGAAAAGAAGTTTCAATAAAAAATGGCAATCTACTTGAATGGATGATGATAACTAGTGCTTATTACTAAAATTCGACATTTTACTCAATACGGGAACATTGCATCAAATGTTCGAATTGAAATTCATGTGCTTGTAGGCAAAATTCCCCTCTGGATAGGAAGTTTGCATTGTTTGCTTTTACGGTACTGTCGAAGCAAAGTTCTCCACATGCTGCATGAATTCGTTGGTGTAATTGTTCCTTATTTTGTATTGGAACAACATAAACTATCGGTTGTAAATGACTCCGTAAAAAAATCAAAGTTGTGACAAGTGATGGCAATACCGAAAGAGCAACTGATGCAACCTTACTACATAGGGTAATAGTGGAATTGTGCCTACAAAAACGTGAATTTCAATTTAAACATTTGATGTGCTTTCATCGCGAAATTTCTAATCTTAAGGTTATTGGCCTAGAACCGTATTAGTCGTTAACGGTTTGTATTTTTTTTTTTTTTTTTTTTAATGGAAAAAAAAGATTTCGAGTCTGAAAATTATTTTTTTAAATTCTTACACAAAAGTGAATAATATTTCATTAAATTTTTCACATTATTAATAATTAAAATATAAAAATTAAATGCTACT
This sequence comes from Cerceris rybyensis, assembly GCA_910591515.1. Taxonomy (NCBI): domain Eukaryota; kingdom Metazoa; phylum Arthropoda; class Insecta; order Hymenoptera; family Crabronidae; genus Cerceris; species Cerceris rybyensis. Next base: position 2,502,250 of record OU342789.1, read on the forward strand.
CGATGATCGTATTATGTGTCATATAATAAATTTGGCAACAACGCATGGAAATGTATATGCATATATATTATGTTCATCCATAATTAGTGTATTGTAAATAAATAGTTTTATTTTTATTTCCTTGTCAAATTTTTTTATAACCATAGAATGCAAAATAAATATTATTATTAACGCAATTATATGTTGTCACGCTCAGTAGTAGATAAACTATATGTAGTTAATTTTTGAATTTCGCGCTTTTTATGCAGCGTAGACAAATTTCTTTGCAGTCAAACATGAACCAAGCCTCTGTCGTGGCTGATGGTTGTCTCACTAGTTTTTCCTTATTTTGAATAAATATTGGTCTAAAATTACACGTGAATGTATATGTTTTATAATTTTTATAGTAATTAAAACGGTTAAAGTTTTGAATAATAAGTTTTTTGAATATTTTTGAATAGCTAATTATGTGAAATTTCAATGAATAGGACATTTCCGGCAAGTTCTCCCATTTTACCATGTGTTAAAAGTCGCATTTTTAATATTTAATTATTCAAAAACTATACGACCAATATTTTTCAACAAAAATCAGTAAAACGTATGAGCTGTGTATAAATAACATATTAAAATTCTAGAATTTTATCTATACATTGCTCTAAAGGGCGAATAACCTTAATAATAAACACAAGTTATCGTTACACATTCAAGCGGATTGTTATTTTTTGCTGACATTTTCCTTTCTTCGTTTTTTATGTCATTCGAAGGTTATGGCATACTGGGTCATTGAATTCGTCTTGATAGAGACTCTGTACGTCTAACTAATTGTTAGTCAAAAATAATGATTGCCATTAAAAAAAAAATGAAGATAGTCTTGGAAATAACAAAAAAAAATGACTTCTTCAAATTTTCTTCATTCCAGTGAACAGCCAATCGAAAACTAATCAACTTTTGTTTAAAACGTTTTTTATTGTTTTAACAATAAAAAATTTAGTGATGCGTGGTTTTGTTTATTGCGAGACTCGTACAGAGCTATAGCAGAGTTTGGAAGACGACTCATTACTGAGTGTCGTTCCTCGGAGTTTACCCCGAACCTTTTGGATCCCTCGCCGGTCCCCGCGCTCTGCCTTCTCGATTCCTCGAACCGATCGCGATAGTTCGAGGACCGTTGACAGAAAACAGAACACGCCGGGCCCGAGCGAGGGTGGTCCCATCCGGCACTCGGCACAGAGCGACGTCGGGAAAATAAACTAAATAATTTATTGTATTTAGAAGATCGTCGCTCTGCCCGAGAATGCTAGACTAAACTCGGAAGAACGACGTACTCGAAAAGTGGCGACGAACGGTCGTGTCGCCACAAAAAATATTAAGTTTTTTAGCATTTAACGTTTTATTTTTTAGAACGTGTTCTTTTAGATTAACGCAAGCAGTTGAAATCGCGGAAAGTGTTACACGGGACACCTTGTAGGTACATTATATCTCTATAGGCGTGCGTCCATTTGACGCATGAACGAAATCACGCATTTCCTTAAGAAGCAACATAATTATACACCATTAGCCTATACATGAAATTGTACGATGTATGTAGTTATATAAAATGCTGAATACTCATTGTCAGCATTAATTTAGTATTAACATTAATCAGATTCGAGAATCTGTTTCATTCTTGTTTTATCCCTCGTTTCATTCCTCTTCACAGCTTATGTGAGGGTACTCCTCACGTATACTGATTACTCTTTTTATATGGTACCATTTCTTCTAAATATATTCGGATGTATAAACACGGCGGACATCACTGCACTGTGTCGTTGTGCTTGAAAACCACTATGCTTTTTATAACTGTAATCGTAAACGTTGGCGGTGTAGCCATTTTTTCTGTAACTTATGCTTTACTTGTACATTCATCGAATTGAGCTCTTAGATTCTATTAAAGTATCGTTAATTTCACAAAACTTTGAGTTAGATTATTGACATCGATCTTTGCGAAAATAAAGTTTCGGATTTTCTATATTTTCGACTTGTTTTTTTGACACAGAATTAGCACTTATCCGGTTGTACTATCATTTAGATAACACCCTGTATATAGCACTGGAACTAATAGTGTGATACACGAATTCTTTGAGAATTGTTAGACATATGGAATGTATTATTTCACTTGAATCATAACGGAAATGAAGACTGCGGGAAGAGATTTCTTTTCTAATTCATTTAATCCTAACGGTTCAACTTCTCGATTGAATAATAATAGGAGTATCGTGTCACAAGTTGAGCAGAAACCAACGGCATGGGATATGATTTTTCGAAAGTAATCTCTAAAATGATAAGTTGTACACTTACACTACGATTATTGGAGACTGAGAGAGATTTTAATTGTAATTTTTTACTTTTGGCGACTTGATTTTTCATTTGAGTAATAATAGCGTTACATTAATTATATCAAACGATCTGGATTCCCTGGATGTGTACGTGTCTTCCATTGCCAGAATAAAAGTGCTTAAAAAATTAAAAAACCTCGCACTTTCGAGAATTTTTCCCTCAATTTTGGAAGTGCTATATGTAATTATAAATCATATATTTCTAATTTCGAGGTACTTACCTAACACTAGATTTACGGCCGCTGAGTCTGGTTTATTTAAATACAGTCGACCCTTGGTAATCCGACAAATAAAATATCAAAGTGGTAAGATTCTATATGTAGGTACTATACCTAACTCATACGATGTGGAATTTAGTAAATGAAACAACACAATAAACAGCTTAGGGTTTATTATAAAATTAACATAATTATTGCTCTAGACCTTACAAAAAAATAGTAACTAAACATTTATGTTAATGTTTGTCCAGGCATTCGCGAACGATTTACCATATTTTTTCATAACGCAACTCGACTGTACCTACATGTTATAGGCATGTCGGATTACAGTGGGTGACGGATTAGACAGGGGCCGGATTACCGGGGGTCGACTGTATATTAAATAAGTACTTTGAAAAAAGATTGATCAAGCGGAAAATTATGATCAGTTAAGTAATTTAGTTATTATAAGATACACTTGAAATATTTGCTGTATTCCTTCTCTATAAATATGAGAAATGTTTTTAAAAATGTGCACTATTTAATTTTTTCTATTTTTGCAGCATTTAATAAGATATTTCAGGGAATACTTACTCTTCTGAATGAAGTAGCTTGTTGTAACTACACAAATTGGAAATTGCCAAAAACACAAGTGACTTGTGGTCCACGGTCATAATTAAAATGAATTGAAATGTGTTCAACGACACCACAATCAGCATTACCTAACAATTTAATTTTTACAATTTCGCAAAGTTTCTTTCAGATTACTGTAATGTTAGAAAATACAATGCGAAATAATTGAAAAACTCATGTCTCTCGACCCATGACAGATCATTAACATAATCAAAAGCACAATTATTAGTACGCTTAACTGCTTGGCAAATTGCGTCAGACGAATCGACGAAACAATAATTGTCGCATTTTCATCAGTATTCAATGAAAGAATACAAATTACCTACATTGCCAATTTCGTTAGTCACTTATAAACTCAGTCCGTACATAATACTATATGAATTTAAACTTATATAAAGTTTCTTAACACGTTAAATGCCATAATGGTTACCATTGATCAACGTTATTGAATTCGATGTAATTTCGGGTGACTTGAAAATTACAAAATTCACAGATTTGCTAATATATTCAATATCTAACAATAAGTATTATGTGAAAATACTAAAATGTCTGAGAATATATGTAACTATGTTTACCTTCAACGTTTCTTTTCTATAAAGATATGATTTTAATAGAAAAAGTTCCAGCTCAGTACAAATGATCAAAAATAGCGAAATACGGGTGGCATTCAATGTGATATAAATACACAATTTCCATTAAACTCCCACGAATGGACGTTGATATTAATGATACCGTATTTCCACTTAATGGTGGTCTTACTTAAATTTATTTATTTATTTATTTATTTATTTACGGGTAAAAAATACCCTTTGGTTCAAGGTACAATAATTATTGAGAGGATAATAAATTGGATACAATTGAGTGTCTAATGGAGCGTAAACAATTGTCAAAGAAATTCGCAGACTTACAATAAGTGTTCGAATTGAAACATACGCGATTGATAACGTTATATCTACCATATAATGTACGATGATTTTCAATGAAGAAAAGGTCACGGCATCTGAGGTGTTTGCTAGGTACATAGAGTTTAAGCAACGAAAGTAATTCAGGACAATCAATTAGGTTGTTAAACAATTTGAACGTAAATAAAGTATCAGATAGCACGCGCCTTTTTTCAAGAGTTAGGAGATTGAGCATTTGCGACATAAGTTCGTAATTATGGCATGTAAGTGACATCGGAACACCCATACAATACGCCACGAAGCGAAAAAATTTATGTTGCACTCCCTCTATCAAGTGAATATAATAATTATAATCGGGAGCCCAAATAATTGAGCCAAATTCAAGATGGGTGCGGACTAAAGAACAATATAGAATACGTAGAGTGTTAACATTGCGGAAAAATTTAAAAGATCAGAAGATAAGGCCGAGAGATTTAAAACTTTTTTCAACAATGAAGCGAATGTGGAAATCAAAAGAGAGATTAGATGCAAAATAGATACCTAGATCCCGAACGGTAGAGATAGAAGTAAGTTGAGAATTACATAGAGTATAATTATAGATAAAAGGATTACTGTTCCTATGAAAATGAATTGAATAACATTTTGCTAAATTGAAATTTAACTGATTGCGGAGATTCCATTCTTCCAGTCTGTAAAGATCATCTTGAATTAGTGACTGTGAATGGGGATTATCAATTTTAACGAATACTTTCAAATCGTCTGCGTACAGGAGGAATCGGCAACATTTGAATGATGAGGCAATATCATTGATAAAAATGTTAAACAAGAGAGGTCCAAGGTGGGACCCTTGAGGCACCCCCGAGGTAACAATAACTTCTCTTGATAAGGTATGGTTGTACTTAATTATTTGCGTTCTGCGAGATAGAAAACTATATGAAACCAAGATAAGAAATTACCATTGATCCCTACTGCGCGCAGTAGGATAGTATGGCTGACAGAGTCAAAAGCTTTTTTAAAATCGGTGTATATGGCATCGACTTGGTATCTACTTTCAACCGCGGTGGAAAGGTAATGCTGATAAATAGCAAGGTTCGTTTGAATAGATCTACCCGATACAAAACCATGCTGTTCAGGGATGATTAGACCTTTAAGCAAAGGCGATAATTTATTAGCAATTAATTTGTCAAAGATTCTGGGCATAACATTTTGATATAAAGTACTTAAAAAATAGCTTGGATTTATCTTGAAATCCTGCAGAGCAGTATGTAGTTAAGTACCTTATTCACTGACAATGAGTATTCATGAGCCCATATCGCAGTAGATGCCATCCCTAGATGTCACGTGCATATGGTGCATATACATACATCCGTTGCATTCTCGACACACGTGTGTCGTACATACCGACATAACTTCGTTTAGCTCGATAATTATCAATGGAAAGAGAAATAACTTTCGTTCACCTTGAACAGACGATTCTCGTGGAGTCACCTAAATTCGTTAAATTTACATATTATGCGCTATAGAATCATATGAAACACAGTGTTGTTGTACCACTGTATATAAACGTTAGGCTCTATAATTGAAACCGTACGGCAAAGTAAAACAGTCGAACAACTCGTCATGCGTGACTGTTTCCTGTACTTTTAATCGGAACCTACTTATATAAAATCAAGTCATTCGGCCAATTAATACGTCTGGGAACTTTCTATTTAATTTTTCTTTGTTTGCCGGTTTTCCATGTGTCTGGATGTATGAATATCGTCTTATTTCAATGAAACCGCTAGTTGTTTTTTTAATAATAGTTGGAGTAAAATTATCATTCGGATTTTTAACATTTAGACTTAACTTTAAATTCAAGAATTTCAGTTGTTATATTTGAATTGTATAGTTTTTATTTTATTTGAAATAAAAGAAAGTTAAATTAAGAAGTTTTACAGGTAAGTAAATTAGTTTTATTGGTGGTTTTCTACGTTATATTCGAAATTACAATTTCAATCATTTTTAATTTCCGGGGTTGTTCGTGGCGAATCTGTCATTTTTCTGCGTGTTGATAAAAACGTAGTATTCAAATTTAGAAAAATTCATTTCTCAATAAATTGATAGTTTTAATTTAATTAAAAAATGAATGATAAGAAGAATCATTATTCTCACACAGTTGTCTAACACAAGTCTGATGATACTAAAATTAGATTGATTATAAAATATATAGCTTTTAGCACACAATCAATAGGTTTTCTTGATGCTCTTGCATCTTTATTTTAACAGTACCTCCTTTCAAAGTATCATACTTTCGGCACCAGTAGCCTACATATATGTTGATCATAGTTAATTTTAAAACGTCCGCGAGCAATCTAAAAAATTGTAAAGAGATCGTCACTCAAGTAATTCTAATAAAGTTTGAGAGCCACTAGTCTATCAGACGTTTGAAGGCTGAAATCAACGGTAAAAACATTTCTTCATTGATTCCAAACTTCTCAGTCACCCTGTACCTATGTACAGGTATATTTATGCTTATTACGCCAGTAATAAGTGTTTGATACATACGGACTACGTAGCATGCAATATCTGCATAGTTTATGTAATATGAGGTTGAATAAAACATTTCTATTTACCAGGATTATTTGTACAGTAAATTTCCGTATCCGTTGCTTCTAACCTGGCAGTCAATCGATCAAGATAACGTCAATATTATCTTCTTCAAATGTAACCTGTTGATCCAATGAACTCAATGGATTTGTCCAAAAACTCTGCAATGAAGCAACTTTTAGCAAAGAAATTCATTAGCACGAATAATTGTAACATTTTACTTTTCTCTCCGTATTCGCAATATGTGTAAAATCTTCGCCGCAATATCAGCATCTCGATCGTTTATTTTGCTAAAGTAGCAAAAAAAAAACACAGATACATCAGGCACTGCGAATTTTCCTGATGAAAATGACTCAACATCGATCATTCCAAGAACGCGCAATCTCGTTCTGCGTACTACCACCTCGAAAAGTGGCTATAGCAGAGGTTTTCCAAGGTTCAATTTGCTCGTAAATTCTATCGTTTTACTATGCGATACCAGTCCCCAGTTTCCCATTCCTTCATCCCACTTTTTCACCTGTGTTTCATCTCTCACTTGAACAGCACGTGATCGCGTTATGATTCAGAATATGCTCAATTATATGCGTAGAACGTCGAGTCACGCATTGCTCAGGGACTTTCTACTAAATCCATGACAGTGTTTATTTTAAATGTTCAACTATATTTGTGTCGAATTTAATCCGTTTGCGATTAAATTGCAATACATTTCTTGTATGAACATTACCTATTTTATATTGTTTCATATATTTTCATAGTTATCAGAAGAGAAAAAATATATTTTTAGTTGGAACTTATTTATTCCTCCAAAACAGTAGTTCTTAACCTCAACTGCGTGCACTCCTGAGGGTGCGAGAAAGATTTCAAAATTTTGATGAAAATACATCTAATAACATACGTGTGGTTCTATAAAGAAGAGCCTTCTTTGAATAGAATTATTATGAATAAACAACAACATTATAGCCGTTAAAATTTAAATGTTGCTTTCTATGTTATATGGTAATATATATTGTAAGTAAACGTCACATTTGTTTATGCAATAAATATTTTTCTTAAATAAAAAATATACACACATTTTTTAAAGGAGTGCAAGAGCTTATTTTCAGATTCAAGAGGGTGCTGACCACTAAAAAGGTTAAGAACCACTGTTAAAGGTTAACTGCTCTAAAATATTAAGGATATTGAAAAAGAATGTCGTTTTTCCGAACATATGACGATGTGGAAAATGACTCATTAAATATTTTTGAATCAAAACCCAGTGAATTTGATGGACGAGATATTAAAACTTTCAGGCCAGATCGATCGAGAAAGATTGTCGCAAACCGCTGGAAATAACATTTTAGATTAATATTTGTAGATTAAATTCTTACAAGTATTCACATTTTTTATCTAAAAAAACGGCATTCTTTTCCTGTACCTCTAACAGATACATTCTTAACCTGTTAACCGGGCGTGACGTATAATTCCGTCATATCTGAAAGAAAACTCCAATAAGCTTGTCGATTTTTTCTTCCTTAAAATTTTTAAACGTAATATGTTGAACGCATTACATTTTATGTCGTTCGTATCCGTTTAATCCTGACGTAGTACTTTAGATGTAATGATATTACTTCTCACTGTAAAAAAAAATATTCCAATTTGAAACAGGTTGAACAAAAATTAATTCCCTGGTTAACAGGTTAAGATGTTAACACTAGAACAACCGGCATTAAATCTATTATATTTAAATATACTAAATAAGTACTTTGAAAATATAGCAATCAAGAGGCAGTAAAGATGATCGATTTCATAATCTATGTTTTATAAGAACCACCTAGAATATTTGCTCTGCGGTTCTTCTGTAACCTCGAAGACTTTTGGAAAAAACTGGGAACCAACGATTTCAACTTGCATGATAGTTCTAGTGTTAAAAAGCTTCATAAATATCCGCGAGAATAAACGAAAACATTGTACAACGAATAACAAGGAGAAATGTAGGTATATGATCATATTAAAACCTGCACAAAAGTTAAAGAATTTTTAAGCCTATAATATTTTTCAGCCCACCGAAATATATTTAGCGATGCATTGTTACACTCGTCGCTGTATCGCTGAGGTCTTTTTTATTCGAAGACACGTCATCGTTTTGAAAAAAAAAAAAATGACAGAAAAAAAACTTAAGTCCCACATGGAGATTCGAACCCGCGACAAAAAAGTGTCCAGCGATTCCACAGGCAGACACCATAGCCACTGCGCCATTGATGCTATTGAAAGAACGGTTAAAATTCTAGGTTATAAAGACCATACTTTCAGCAATTTATTTAATTATCCCGATATTGTTCTTTAACATCTACATATTTCTATGCAGAAACATTGAAGGTCACAATATGAACATACTGTATTAAAATCATGCAAGAATGGCAAATAATGGGCGAGTTTCAGCCCAAAATGTGTCCCAGAAATCGGTTTTTGATTTTTCCGACCGTGATGCACCGTACTCAAAAAATCTGAAAAAATTAGAGTATAACAATGATAACATTATGCAACTACTGTAAAAAGGAAAAAGTTGTGCTCGGAAGATTTCAATACGAAATCGATGTTTAAAAATTTTTTTTTCGGTTTTTCATTTTTCGTGAGTGTAACTTGCAAAGGAAAAATCTGGAAAAAATCCCTAACGTGTACATTCATGTTTAGAATGTGTTAGAATTTTTTTGGAATTTTTGCGCCACATTAATTGGGGAAAATGAGGCAAAAACTGGTTTTTCGATTTTACCCTATAACTACCCTCCCGGTGAAGGTATCGGATTAAAAATTTGTGTGCAATGGTTTTTCATCATCACCTATCGAATGACCCATCGTCGAATAAAATCGGCTCAAGGGCACTTTTGACCCCCTTATTCGGCTAGACCCTTTCTTATTCACAATACTATCCTATTTCTTCTCCGTTGTTTTACTTGAAACTCAGTTGAGCGATGGAAACGTTGTAGTTATGCAAGATGGAGCTGTTACGTTACTCGATAAACTGCACGTTCAACCTCGCTCGTTGTTGTATATTTTGGCATAAATAACAGATGACGACACAAAGCCAAACGTTTAACAGTATTTCGAAGACTCAGTGTTAAAGTACGCCTTCGTTCTTGTTTCTATTTATTGGATTACCCAGTCTCACGCAGAGTTTGGCATGCAATGCGATCATGTGTTTCCATTCCATCTTCGTTGTTTTCGTTACACCGCAAGTACGCGTCGCATTCTTTGCAGTTTTGCAAATCAGAATTGTTAGGCAGTTCTTTGAGCTGCGCATTGAGTTAGTTCCGCTATTATATACCTGGACGTGAAATACATACGATGATAGAAAATAATCGTTCGGAAGCTAGAAATTAATTAACTTACATACGGTTCTCCAATGACTCCATGTTGGAGAATACTTTCGTCCTCGCCTTTGGTAACCTCAAATAAAAGTTCTTTCGTAAAAAATGATTGTGTTGCAGCACTATGTCAAACGATGTTATGCTGCATCTTTTTTTATAACTGTCGAAATTGTCAGTGTGCAGTAAATAACTCGTTGGATGCTACGAAAGTCACCGGTGATCGGCGCTATTTAATTCGCCGCTTTAAACTTTCAGCTGATAAAAATTTTATTAAAAAATAATTGCATTATTGTAGTAAACGTTCTCTATTTAAATTTTTTGAACGTTGAGAAAACTATCAATGACAGGGTACATTTTATATTTGCGACTTTTGTCGTCGTACCTATTTTATGAGTAAATCTAATATTTTCATTTGACCACGGTAAAATTTCCATCAAATTCATTCGTCGGCATACATGTTGTCTTGTATGAAATATTCATTAAGTATCACATACACATACTTCGCAGAAGGAATTTATCAGTCTCTGGCATTTCCTGTAAATTAATCGTTCCTATGCGCGACTTAATTATGCAACGCGCCATAATGATTAGTTAAAGCGACACTACACGTACAAATTTACTCCATGGCATTCGTAAAATCCGAAAAAACGGACCGGAAACTGATCGGGCTTACCATGGAGAAAATCACATTGCGACATCGCACGTTACAAGTGTCAAAGAGAAGAGAAAAATAACTGGAACTTACGTAATCCACGAGAAATAACGTTGCAGGCCGAATGGGGGGGGGGGGGGGGTCGTGAATTACATTCAACAACGATACCATGCGAAGTAAAAGTGCTGGTACATATCTGATTATCAAGAAATTTTGCTTTCCTCCCAAAGTGGATGCTATTACGGACATAAAATGGCGATAAAGGAAACCAACGTGACAGACACGAATCTCAGAGTTTGCATCAAGTGTATGTGCTTAGAAAAGTCAAAGATGGGAGGATCTTTGAACATCTTTATCTCACAATCAGAAATTTAGCTGGCGATTTTAGGTATTCAGCAGTGTAATGAATTTAAAATATTTAGTACTGACATATTTCTCTGATATTAAGTCAGCAAAAGTTTAGCAAAGAAAAAGATTGCAATTTCAATTGATCAGGGTTATTTTAAATCATTCTCTTTTGTCTAAAAATGTTTAATATAATTCAAGTACGGCATGGACCCCCATCTTTGCAAGAGATCTATGATATCAATGAAGATGAAACTGAACTTTTCATACAGCAAATCTAGCTGCAAATCAGTTTGTCATCACCTGTACTCTAATAATTTATAAAAAAACATAAGATCATAAACGGTGAATTAAATTCTTAATGAAAGGTGATACATTCTTATAACTTTAAAAGTTTATAACGATAAGTTTCTGTTAACATTATGTGCACCTCACATGATAAAGTTCTTATAGTTGATATTATGCATGGTCTTAACGTGATAAGAGATTTATTAAATAGAGTCTGAGAGGGGGGTGACATGCCGAGTGGTTGGGAGAAAGCACGAATAGTGCCAATTTTTAAGGCAGGAGAAAGTAGTAAGGCAGAGTACTATAGAGGGATATCGTTGTTAAATGTTGGGTATATGTAAGTAAATGACACCATGATGGCGGATCGAATAAATTCATGGGTGGACAGGGAGAAAATAATAAGGGAGAGCCAGGCAGGTTTTAGAAGAGGGAGGGGAACAAGAGATCACGTATTTGTGCTAAACACACTAATTAACAAGGCGTTAAGAAGAAAAGGTGGCAAGTTATATGTATCATAACATTTATAGACTTTAAAGCAGCTTTTGATAAGATAAATAGGGAAATGATGCTTGGAAAGGTATGGGAGATGGGAATAAAGGGAAAAATGCATAGGATGATAAGAAGAATTTATAATAAGACAACGAATGAGGTACAAATTGGTAATAAAATTACTGAGGAATTTGAAATGAGTTAGGGGGTGAGACAGGGCTGCGCCGTAAGTGCAATCTTATTTGATACTGTGATAGATGATTTGGAGAAAGATATGGAGAGGAAGAACGTGGGGGGAACGGTGATAGGAAGAGAAAAGGCTTTAGTTACAAAGTATGCAGATGATGTAGCAATGGTGGCAGAAAACGGGGAGGAGCTAAGGGAGATGATAAAATTATTGGAGAAATTTGCGGCAAAGAATGAAATGGAAATAAATGCAAAAAAGACAAAAATTGTAATTTTTAGGAATGGAGGTAGGGGAAAAAAGGATGCGACAAAAGAATGGAGAGTAAATGGAGAGATAATTGAAGTGGTAAACAGTTTTAAATGCCTGGGTTTTTGGTTTACGCCAAATAACAGTTACGAAAAACGTAAAAGGGAAATGGAAAGGAAAGCTCAAAAGGCAATGAATGTTACATGGGGAGTGATGAAAAGGAGTGGAAGAGATAGAATGAGGGATAGATTAGATCTTACGAACGCAATAATTAAGGCGAGTGTGATGTATGGTGTCGAAGTGTGGGGATGGGCGAAAGCGGGGGAAGGATTGAGAAAGTGCATAATAAATTCTGTAAGATGATTATGGGAGTGGCAAGGAACACGCCGAAATATCTGTGGATGAATGAGTACGAAATACAAAACATAAGGGTAGAAATAAAGGAGAGGGCAATAAGATACAGTGCGGCTCGGCCAACTTGGCACCACGGCGGCGGAGCTTCTTGCTTTCAACCGCCTATTCGCACCATTTTGTTTCTTGGAATCCACTCGCTCAGCCTGTTAAAGGTAGCACCCGACAAAGTCGTAGCATTCAAATATTCTTACTAGTTTGGCTGGATCAGCGAGACACTGTATTACATTGTATTAACGTCGCGCGCTCCGTTTCGTCAAGGAGAATCTCCCCATGTTGTGGTGGTAATTCTGCCGGAGTTTATCCTATTTTTACTATAGAGGTGTTAGAAATCCGGTGACTACGCCGATGTCCTCACTGTCGCCACCCAAATCGCGTTGTCTCCCTTGCTCCGATCTGCAGCGTTCTCTCTCTTCGTCTTTTAGTTCGATTTGTATGTGTAGCTCTTTTAACGAATCGCGAGGTAGAACGTCAAGTGCCTTCGTGTACGTGTGACAAGAGGCATGACCGTTGACGCTTGGCGAATCAGACTCTGCCGAAACAGACCTACCTCCCAGGTGCCAAGTTGGCCGAGCCGCACTGTACGTGGAGGATATATTAGAAATGGGGGATAGTAGATGGCCAAAAATTTGTTTAAGAGAAGAAATGAGGATGATTCTCAATGGGCAAGAAACGAAATGGGGGAAAATGGTCAAAGAATTTTGCGTGGAAAACGAATGTGCTGGGGTTATAAGGGGGATTTGTGAAGGAAGGGATAAAGAAGTTATCTCACAGAAGCTAAGAGACGGGCTTAAAAAGTATAGAGAGAAATTGGGGAGAGAGTTAGGAAATGGTGTCGTGGAATCAACATACTGTCCAAGGTACAGAAGAATAAAAATGGGGATGGAAGAAGATAATTACTGGAGGAAAGAAAGAGGGGGAGGTGAGTTTAAAGAAGTATGGGCGAGGGCAAGATGTGAGAACATAGGAGTGGGCGGGAAAGAAAGGATGGGAAGAATGGGAATGTAGGGTATGTAAGGGGGAGGGGGAAACGTTAGAGCACGTAATATTTTGTGAGAAGGTGAGAGAAAAAGTGAGGGGGTTGACAAGTGAGATCGAACTACCGGAGATTAATACTGCCGGGTAGAGAATAGTGTGACTGGAGGAAATGTGAACATAGAACTATGTAAATACCTAAAGGGGGTGGAAAAAGTCTTTAAAGAAGAGGAGGGCATCCCTGAAATTGACGGGGCGATAAAATAAGGGCTGTATGATGTAATATGTAATAAGTTGTAATTGTTATATTTTGTTGTTTTTTTTTTTGTTTTGTGTTATTTATGGTAACTTGGATAAGGGCTGAAAAGCCAACACAAGAAAAATATATATATAGTTGATATGATGCAACATTTTTTAGATGTTCTATAGAATAATCAATGAAGAATGAATATAATTTTTTTTTTTTTAATTTTTATAGATTATTAATTAATTCTTTTTATTTCAGACATACCAGACATTCCTGAAAATATCAAGAATTTACGGGCACTTCAAGTGGCGGACTTCAGTAGCAATCCAATTCCCAGGTGAATAAATTACTTATCCTTCTTTAACTTATTGTTAAAAGTTTAACATATTTTGTTACCTCAACGTACTTTTTATTCGCATATAATCATAGAACATTCGATAATGATAAAATTCCATGTACAATGATGTTTCTATTTGCATTATTTATTGACTTGAAATAAAAATGAAAAATTGTTTTATACAGAATATTACTTATTGTCGTAATACAAATTTCTAATATCTATATGTTTAAACGTAAACCATAGTAATTAAGTTTAGAATAATTGGCCGATTAATCTTTTAAATATATGCTGACAATTTTGATAGATATTTAAGTCATTTACTCTTCATTGCTTCTTTATTCCCTTTTATTTTAAGATATTTAAATTATTATTCAAAATCAATAGAATGAAAGGGTTCTCACATATTGCAAAGTACATTGACATAACACAAAACAACTGATAAGTTCAATTTTTTATATTATCGCCATAGACCACTTTCATAATCATTGCTGTGCACAAATAAGTTCAATATACATTTTTCAGTAATCTTTAGCCTTTATTTACAGAGCAATCGCATGACGTCATGTTTAAAAATATTTTCTATTATTATTATTTTTTTTTTTTTTTTATATATTAGTTGTTTATAGTCGCATCAACCACTAGTAGGGTTATTAGCGACATAGAGGTAGGTTTATAATCTATTATAAAGGTGGGTAAGCTTAAGGTATGTGAGTACTTTTTGGGCCGATTGGTGTGATTGTCTATGTGTTGCGAACTTTCGGCAGTGAGTTACGATGTGTTCTACTGTTAATCGCTCTCTGCAGGATTGGCAAGTAGGTGGATCTTCATTGTTGAGTAGATACAGGTGAGTTAGTCTGGTGTGGCCAATTGTGGTCCTTGAGATGACTACTTGGTCGCGTCTCGGTAGAGTAGGGGCGATGGATTTTTCAAAGAAGTGGGGTCTGATTGATGTTGTGTGTAATTTGGTTGTAGTTTTGCAGTTGGTGTTCCAGTCTTCGGTAATTTTTTGTTTAGCTTCTGATAGTAGCGATTCCTGAGGTGCAATGTATTGGAAATGGGTGTTTAAATAATTCAATATACTTTATAATTAAAATTAACTTTTATTGTAAGGCTTGGAAGAAACGTCTTTATATAGCTTTGGTTTAGAATGAACTAACTGAACTGCACGAACTGAACTGTGGATGCCCAAAAGACGAGCTCGGGCCCACTTGGTAATATAAACTGTTTATGTTACTCTCCCCTACAGTGCAGAGAGAGTCTCCTGTTTGGAATAGGAATTCCTAGAACGTAGAGTCGTTTTTGAACTCATTGATTATTACTTTGTTAAGAATAATCCAACACGCCCTCTCAAAAATGAATCAATCGTTCTAGAACAAAGTAATAAACAGTACATATATCCTTATTTAATATTATAAGAATTAATATCGAATTTAACAATAATACTCAACACAAATATAATATATGTATATAAAAGACGTTCCCATCATTGCCTTTACTCTGGGGAAATACAAATGGTCCAACATTTGTTGCAAAGGATTAGGAAAACCCAGAAAACCTAATCAGACCATATAAAATTATGATAAAACAAAAATTATAATATATTTTATTGATATGTAAATGGCTCCATTAATTCAGGCCCATCCTTGTCCTGAATTCCACAAACTTAGCTGCTGGCAACGGTTTTGTCAGCACATCAGCTATCTGGTTTTCTGTATAAACAAATTCAAGTTTAATAACATTTTTCTCTATTTGTTCTCTGGAAAAATGATACTTGATATCTATGTGTTTTGATTTCTTGTGATTGCTTGGATTATTTGCAATACTTATGCAACCATTATTATCTTCATATATTGTTATTGGTTTTTCAATATTTATATTAATACTAACTGCAAGAGACTTTAACCACAAAGCTTCCCTTACGGCCTCAAAAAGTGCCATATATTCTGCTTCTGTAGACGAAGCAGCTACGGATGCTTGTCTTCTCGTTGACCAACAGATTACACATCGCTCAAATAATTTGAACAAGTATCCAGTAGTACTTCTTCTATTATTTTCGTCATGACCTCCCCAATCAGAATCTACGTAACCGCTTATTATGTCTTTATAGTCACCTCTTTGGTAACATAATTTAATATTGCATGAACCTTTCAAATATCTCAATACTCGTTTTAAATTTTGCCAAAGCTCTTTATTATTGTTATTAGTATATCTGCTCAAGATGTTTATTGCAGTACTTAAATCAGGCCTAGTACATATCATTATATACATTAAACAGCCGATCAAGTTTCTGCATGGAGCATCATACTTTTCAATACAATTCAAAGCTGAATAATCTAATTTACTTGGCAAAGGTGTACTAACGGGCTTACATTCATGCATATTAAATTTTTCTAAAACGGTATTAATATAAGCAGTCTGATCTAGGGTTATTTTGTCATTTGTACGTTCAACTTTTATTCCTAAGAAGAAACTAATATCTTTTAAGTCAGTCATTTTAAATCTGTTCATCAAATATCTCTTGAAGTTAGTTAATGTTTCCATTTTTGCAGTAACAATCACAAGATCATCCACATATAGAATAACATATATATTTTCATATATATTTCCTTTATCTAAGATATAAATACATCGATCGACTGATGAACTTCGGAAATTCCTTTCTACAAGGCATTTCTCAAATACTTCGAACCAACATCTTGCTGCCTGCTTTAAACCATATATGGCTTTATTCAATTTACAGACTTGATTGCTTTTACTTTTAACTCCTTGAGGAACTTCCATATAAATTTCCTCTTTTAACTCGCCATTTAAAAATGCAGTTTTCACATCCATATGATGTATCAATAAATTAAACTGATTTGCAAAAGCAATTATAAATCTAAAACTAGCCATTCTTGCAACTGGTGCAAAAGTTTCATTATAGTCTGTTAAATATTCCTGACTAAAACCGCGAGCAACAAGACGAGCCTTGTATTTCGATGGATTTCCATGTTCATTATTTTTAATGGTAAATACCCACTTACAGTCAACAATATTTATATCTTTAGGTCTTTCTACCAAAATCCAAGTCTTATTTGTTATTAGAGAATTTATTTCATCGTTAATGGCTTGTTCCCATTGAACTCTATCTTCTCTATTTTTAATTTCCTCAAATGTACTTGGAATTTTGTTAGTAAATGATTGTGCACACATTAGAAGATCATATTGTGTGTCACTCTCATTATACGATATAGGAAGTTGTTGTTTAATCCTTTCACTCCTTCTAGGTTCAACTATTTTTAATAAATCATCATTATCATTAATATTTTGATTATCATTTTGAGATGAAGACTTATCGTACATATCTGTTTCAGTCACAGATTTATTAGGTTCATCACCTAATTTTACTTCAGAATTTACTCTTCTACTCGACTCCGATACATCTGATTTATCATTATCAGATTTACGAGACATTTCATCTATTTCTACTGATTTTGACTGTGTGTCAGATGCATCAGTTTTATTATAGATGTTCTCATCACCCTTTCCAAGTCTCGTTACTGGTCGAGTTTTTAAGTAATTCAATTCGTCTACTATGACGTCTCTAACGACAAGAAATTTTTCATTTTCCACATCCCACACTTTATAACCGTTCGGTTCATAGCCAATTAAAATTCCTTTCATTGACTTTGCATCGAACTTAGTCTTTCTAATTTTATTATGTATGTAAACGGTAGAACCGAAAACCTTTAAATATTTTACTTTGGGCTTTTTACTATGCCACAATTCGAAAGGTGTTTTATGTATTTTTAAAGCTTTAGTTGGTGTTAAATTAATTAAGTACGTAGCAGTAAGCACTGCCTCTCCCCAAAATACTTTATCTAAACTAGCACCACTTATCATTGTGCGTGCCTTTTCTGTTATTGTTCGAACCATACGTTCTGAAACACCGTTCAATTGAGGGGTTCGTGGAACTGTTAAATGAAAACTAATTCCTCTTTGCACGCAATATTCCTTCATCTCATTTGATAAATATTCTCTACCATTGTCACAATATATATTTACCAATTTTAAATTAAAATGGGCCTCACTTTTTGCAACAAAGTCTTGAAAAACAGAAAAGACTTCTGATTTATAAGTGATTAAATATGTGACACAATAATGAGTGAACTCATCTACGAACAGTACGTAATAATTTTTATTATTAATTGTAGACGGAGTGATAGGACCACAAACATCAGAATGAACAATAAACAATGGTCGTTTTATGTGGCTTTTATCTTTTACTTTTTCAAATGATAATCTTGCTTGTTTACCATTTATACAAGCTTCACATAAATTGTCGTTAGGTATGACTTTATTAATGTATTCTGTATCATCGACCATTTGTTTATTTCTCAATTCTAAAAATTTAGCTTTGCCAATATGGCCTAAGCGTTTATGCCACAGTTCATAATTATTACTTATTATATTATGAACTTGAGAATTTCTTTTATTTAATTCTCTTATTTTAATTTTAAAATCAACGGCTATTAAATTATCCAAGGGCTTACCAATCATCACCGTTTTTCCATTCATACTTATCTGGACCCCTTCCGCGTTGAAAGTAATGCACAGTCCTGCCTGCTGCATTCTTCGCACCGACAATAAATTGTACGGGACCTCTGGACAATACAGTACGTCTTCCAAAACACCTTCAATTCCCATATTGCTGGTGACATCGATAGTTCCTTTCTTCGTTGCTGTTATGTAGGTTCCATTTTTGGCAATGGAAATTTTTGTCGGCGGTTGTAATACTGTACAACTCGAAAACATATTGTCTTTATTGACGATGTGGTCCGAGGCTCCCGAATCCAGAAGAAAACTTAATTTCTCTTCGGTTTGACGTCGATAACTTCCGACCATGAAGGCGAAACCCGAAGTAGGTTCTTGCGATCCACTTGGTTCCGTAATATTAACTGTTTGCACAGTTCTGGTTCTATCTTCATTATACTGCTGATTTCTTTTATGGTAGAAACAGTCCTTAATTTTGTGACCTCTTCTACCACAATGATGGCATTTGATAAGCTGTCCCTTGTTCTTATTATAATTATTATTCGACCTCTTCACTTTATAATTTTTTTTAAATATTTTTTTATTTTCCTCATACTTTCTTTTATTAACATGAGCATGAAGAACTTTAGAACTCGTGCAACTGCCTTCAATTTTTAGTTTAACTTCGTGGTCTAAAAGTCTCGTCTTTACAAAAGCTATTGTCAAGTTATCTTCCGATAAAGTTTCTATTGCTGTAATAACACCATCATACGATGCAGGAAGTGTTAACAACAAATGTGATACTTTGTCCGTCTCTTCCAATTTCGCTCCAGCTGCTGACAATTCCGTAATTAAGTCATCAAAAATTGCAAAATGCCTTAATAATTCTGTATCACCTTGCAATTTTAAACTTAGTAGTTTCTTCCTTAAAGCTAACTGCGTAGCTAAGCTTTTCCGTTCATATATCATATCCAAGCTCTTCAAAATTTCCCTCGCCGTGTATCCATTTTGCACAAAACCCAAAAAAGAATCCGAGAGGTATTCTACCAGTACACTCTGGGCAACTCTATCGGCTTTTAACCAGTCGTCGGTTAACATTTCGGGAATTTCATCGTCGATAACTTTAATTACGTTTAGTTCATTCATTAGTGCACGTACTCTTAACTTCCACACACTGTACCTGTCACCATCAAAAGGTTTAATGTTTCTTTTCACTTTAAGGTTTTCCATTGTCTTTTTTTTTATTAACACTAGAGCACTAAATACTATATCACTAAGTACTAAAGCTCTAAAAAGTAATGCACTAAATACTAAGTCTTTTAACACTAAAATACGCTACACAGTTTTTGTAATAATAAAAATATTGTATATTAAACGTAAACTGGGCCCATAACCTATTGGAAATGGGTGTTTAAATAATTCAATATACTTTATAATTAAAATTAACTTTTATTGTAAGGCTTGGAAGAAACGTCTTTATATAGCTTTGGTTTAGAATGAACTAACTGAACTGCACGAACTGAACTGTGGATGCCCAAAAGACGAGCTCGGGCCCACTTGGTAATATAAACTGTTTATGTTACTCTCCCCTACACTGCAGAGAGAGTCTCCTGTTTGGAATAGGAATTCCTAGAACGTAGAGTCGTTTTTGAACTCATTGATTATTACTTTGTTAAGAATAATCCAACACAATGTTATAGAAATGGTCGAGGCTTGGTGAGTTGGCAGTGCCTTTTGCTATTTTGTTCGCTTTTTCATTGCCTATTGTACCAACGTGCGATGGGATCCATACAATAGTAATCTTGTTGTTTTTGTGGAGTGTGGATTCAGTGTAATATTTTTGACATTCTTAAACGGTGGGGTTCCTTGACCACGGGTCTTGAATTGAGGTGATGGCGTTGAGCGAATCGCAGAAGATGGCAAAGTTCTTATTACTGCTGTTGGCTGTGATTTTAATTGCTTGCTTTAGTGCATTTAATTGACAGAAGAGGATAGGTGCATTGTGGTGAAGTTTGACCTTGTCTATTTCATGATTGTGACAACTGAGTATCCGGAGCCATGTGGTGTCTTGGAGCCGTCAGTATAGATGTGCGTATGTGTGGAGGTGGGGAGGGTTTCTACTACTTCTTGGAATAGATCCTTCTATGTGGTCGGATATGTGTTTTTTTTGTGGTAGTGCAGTAATGTAGAGTTGATGTTGATTTTTGGGATGGTCCATGGAGAGACACTGTGGACTGTTCGACTTTCTACAGGATGTAGTTCAAAGTTGATTTCCTTTGCGTAGTTGTTTAGTCTGTAGTAGAACGGGCGAGGTATCCACTTTTTGAGCTGAGGGAGGTTAAGATTAGTAGGTTTGAAGATGGACTGGTAAACAGGTTTTTGTGGGCAGGTGGCTGTTTGTATAGCGAACTTGATGCTTAAATACTTCCGTCTAATTTGTAGGGGTGGTTCTGATGCCTCGCTGAGGATGACGTTGATCGGGCTGGTGCGGAAGGCACGTACTACAATTCGCAGGGCGTTGTTTTGGATGACGTCTAGTGTCTTTAGGGTGTTAGGATTGGCAGAGTTGTAGGCAACTGATCCGTAGTCTAATTTTGACCTTATTATTGTTTTGTATGTTAGGAGGAGTGTATCCAGGTCTGCTCCCCAGTTATTAGCTGCAATTGTTTTTAGTATGTTTAGTCGTTGATTGACATTTGCTTTAAGGTTGTTTATGTGGGATTTCCATGTTAGCTAGCTGTCAAAGGTAAGGCCCAATAATTTGATGAATGGTGTTTCTCTCAGTGTCGAGTTGTTTAGGGTTAGCTTTATTTTCTTTGGTTGTTGGTGTCTGAAGAAGGTGATGACTTCTGATTTAGTTCCGGAGAATTTAAATCCTGTGTGGAGGGTCTATTCCTGCAGTTTGTTGAGTGTTTCTTGGAGTATCATTTGTATAGTGGTGAGGCTTCTTCCCGTACACAGTAGAGTAAGGTCGTCCGCAAATAGTAGGCCTTTGACTGGCTTTGATATGTTGTTCAGAATGTCGTTAATGCCCACCAGGAAAAGAGTAACGCTTAGCACGGATCCTTGTGGGACACCGTTTTCGAGGATTTTATGTAGGGATAGGATGTTGTTGGCTCTGACTTGTATGGTGCATTTGGACAAGAAATTGTTGATAAAGTTGAAAATGTTTCCGTTTAGGTTGTGGATCCGGAGAATTCGAAGGATTCTTTCTCTCCAGATCATGTCATAGGCTTTTTCTATGTCTAGGCACACAGCTGTAGCATATTGTTTTCTAGCGAATGCTTCGCAAATGTCAGTTTCCAGTGTGATTAGGTGATCGTAGGTAGAGTGGAAATTTCGGAAGCCGCTTTGGTATTCGGAAATTAGTTGGTTGTGTTCTAAGTGCCACCGAAGTCTGTGGTTGACTATCTTTTCCATGAGTTTGCATAGCGTGTTTGTTAAAGCAATCGGTCGATAGCTGTTGGGTGCTGTTGGGGGTGTGCCAGGTTTCAGAATGGGGATGACTATAGCTTCTCTCCATCTGTCAGGGAAACTGTTGTGCGACCAAATATAGTTGAAGATTACTAGTAAATATTCGAGAGCTTCACGTGGTAGGTTGGTTAGAAGAACGTTCGGGATGCCGTCAGGGCCTGGGCTGGTATTTTTGCATTTGCTTAAGAAGTGCTGGAGCTCGTTGAGAGTTATAGGTGTGTTTAAGGAAGTCGTTGTGGAAGTGTTGAGTGTTGTCGTGGGGGTATTAGGTGGGTTGGATTCTATTTTTTGTTTATGTCGTATAAATTTCGTTGGGTAGTTATTGTTGCTAGAATTCTTTTGGAAGGTCTCGGCTAGGATTTCTGATATTTCGCTGGTGTCGGTTGTGATAGAGTTGTCCTCTCTTTCTAAAGCAGATATTACAAACTGTGTATTAGACCCTTTTATGGCTCTGATTTTTTCCCAGATCGCTGACGGTGGTGTGTGTGTATTCAGGGATGAGACGAATTCTGTCCATGCTTCTTTTTTGCGGTTTTTGATAATTTTACGGGAGAGAGCTCTGTATCTTTTGAAGTTGGTTAGGTTTTCAGGGGTTTTATGTTTCTTGTATACATTAAATGCATGTTTGTATTTTTCAACGGCTTTTGAGCAATCTTCATCAATGGGTAAATAGAGTTTACCATGTGAATTAATGCCGACAAATCAGGTGTATAGGCCCTGGCAATGTCTGTGGGGTTTTCCGTGCCGATTGCATTTTCCAGTAAACTTTTCAGTTGAATATAGTTGAGGATGAAATTCTGAGAAGGGTCCTCGAAGGCAGGTTTGAGTGGTTTTAAAATTTCATCCATTTCTTCAATAATTCTGGATAGCAACTGGCTGCGTTTGGGCTTCTTTTTTGAGTTGAGGGTTGTTGACGGTTTGGTTGTATTGGGTTCATTTTCGTGTGGCTTATTGTTAGTTATTTGCTGTGGTATAGGATCATGGCAGAGGTCTTTTCCTGGTGGTGGTATGTAGATTCGCTGGATCTATGATGTTGTTATCGGCTATATAATGTTGTTTCCTATTTTGATCGCGCTTTCGGTGTGGGTATTTGCGTTGGTGTGCGTGTCGTTATGGAGAGATATTTCTTTCCTTGTAATTGATGTTTCTTGTACGTTATTTTCGATGACTTGGTCGTCTGCTGGGCTTGTATTTGGTGATTCTTTGGAAATGTTACAGTGTTTTGCAATATGTCCTTCTTTTTTACACAAAAAACAAGATACTTTATCAGTGGATACGAAAATTCTCTATTGTGTTTGTTCATGTGAGATAAGGAATGAATCGGGTATTTTATTGGTATCGTCTGGGTTAATATATACTTGTCTACGGAAACTCATTATGTGAGAGAAGCCAGGGCCTTGGATTCCTGCTCGAAGAAAGTTGAGTTTGGAGGTCAGTCTGACATTGTGGTCCGTTAGGAACTTTTCGATGAAGTCGTGAGGAATAGTAGGAGATACATTAGACAGGACGATTCTTTGTGAAGGGTTTATTAAGGGTCTGACCGTAGTTGTTGTATTGTTGATACGTAGTGTTTTGTAGTTGGCTCCGAAGTTTTTTGCTATATTTGCGCTATCAAGGTAAATGCAAATTCTATCGTTGGCGATGCGTGATATGAACCGAATGACGTTGGGTCCAGTAATCCTTGCTACGGCTTGCAAGTAGTCTTTTATAGCCGTGTCGCCAATAGCATCAACAATTAGTGCCTGTTCTTTTGTCGGAAATACATTATTGACAGCGGCTGAGGCATAGGATTTTGTTGGTTGAACAATTGACGGATTTGGAGCGTTGTACGTCGGTGATCTGTTTAAATCCATGGTGGGACCTCTGTGTGTACAGAAGTCCCGTCAATGAAATATACTATGAACTGCTGTTGTATTGGTATGTTAGTGAGAGCTGGTTGGTACACTGACGAAGACAGTACACTTTGTATTGTATACTCGAGGAACTCGCGTGCGACGATAAACACGTCCGAACGGTTTGGGTACTCAAGTGAGACTGTATTATTTATTATTTATTTGCATCTTGGAAAATTATAGATCTCCTGTCGACAGGAGAATAGTGATGAATTTATTGTTATGTCAAAACGTTTTCCAGACAGCTGTTGTTAGAGTGATTTTTTATTCAATTTCAAATCGAAGTTATGATCGATGAAACGTAGGGGCATCGAACTTACTAGCGTACCTAATACTTTTGTAATTCAAAGTGTTTCAGGCTACACATAAATAGACATAAATAGAATTTGCTAATTTGTGTTATATGTTTGCAGGCTTCCAGCCGGTTTTGTGCAGCTAAAGAACTTAACTGTTCTCGGTCTTAATGACATGTCTCTTACAAATCTACCACCTGACTTTGGAAGGTACTGTCGTTTAGAAAATGCCATCGCTAATTGAATTTAAATGATGCTGGAAACAATTAATCGAATCACTTTACTGTTCACTGAAAAGTTTATTCTAATTGTTCTCAGCTTGGAAGCACTGCAGTCGCTTGAACTAAGAGAAAATTTATTAAAATCCTTACCTGAATCGCTGTCCCAACTTTATAAATTAGAACGATTGGACCTGGGTGACAATGACATCGAGGAATTAGTAAGGATTAAATAAGATTTTTTATCGTAAAGGGTATAGCAGGATAAGGTGGCCAAAAGTGCCCTTGAACCGATTTCAATGGGGGTAGTCTCATTCGATAGATAATGCTCGGCGATCATTGTGTACCAAAGGGTATAGCAGGATAAGGTGGTCAAAAGTGCCCTTGAACCGATTTCAATGGGGGTAGTCTCATTCGATAGATAATGCTCGGCGATCATTGTGTACCAAATTTTAACCCTTTATCTTGATCGGAAGGGTAGTTATGGGGAAAATTAAAAAAACAGGTTTTTGGCCCTTTTCCCCCATTTATTGAGGTGTAAAAAATCCGAAAAAATTCTGGCATATTCTACACGGTACCGGACATGTTGGAGAATTTTTTCAGATTTTTCCGTCGAAGTACCTAAGCGTGAAAAATGGGCAAAGTCAAAAAAAACGGAAAAAAGAAGATTTCGTATCGAAATCTTCGAGGTACAACTTTTTGTTTTATATAGTAACAATCTAACACCTACGATTGTTATCCCCAATTTTTTTCAGATTTTTAAACCACCTGCGTCATTATGAAAAAAATCGAAAACCGATTTTCGGGACGTATTTTGATCTAAAACGCAAGAAGTAATTGTTATTTTTCCATTATTTTCATAGAGTATGTTCATTTTGTGGTTTTTAATGTTTTACCATTACAGATAATTTCATAACAATAAACGGAATTGAGATAACTCACTTATCTGTAAACTATGTGTTACATTATGTACCATAATTTTGAACGTTCTTTCAACAGCAGCAGTGGCCGCGCGTCTAGAGTGTCTGCTCTGGAACCGCTATGAACTTTTTGTCGCGGGTTCGCGTCCCGGAAGGTATATTTTTTTTTTCTTTTTTTTTAAATCTGTAAATGCATAAAAATAATCAATAATCATTTTTAACAGCTATTGCGATAATCCTAAATGCATAAAAAATGTATATCGTATCGAAAATAGTTTTAGAGCATATCTGTTGTTTTGCCGGCTCTCTCTAGCAATATGTTATCCCATGGTTACGGATATTTTTAAACATTTAAATTACGGAAATGTTAACTTATTATGGTATATAAAAATGTATATTTGGCACCAAAGATCACAACACTTGCACTAACAGAGTATATGCACGTAATGATTACTTTACTTGCATGTTTCTTTCCCTTATATTCAAAGAAGAATCGTTGACATGGAGGGGATATGCTCGAAACTTGGAAAATATTAATTTCTATTGGTTTGTATTATATTGCCATTTTTAATTTGTTAATTCTGAAATGAGCGTAGGGAAGACAGTTTATGGTTGGGTCTCCGCTATTGTCTCGAATGTGTCAAACCGATTTAATGCTGGGTATGTTACCATTTATGAATATTTGTACTTTTTTAAGTATGTACAGTTCCATGTGACTAGGTAGAGACAGAAACCATTTAACAGTGAATTGACCAATATAACATAAATACCTATAGGGGATTAGCTTAGTATCTGCGCCAAACCTTCAATGCCACCAGGTCATTGGTGAAGGCTTACGGACAGGAAGGGTTTGTGTGATATTGGAGCAGGCGCAATAAAATAATAAAATCCTGCAAACTAAATTATATGCCTCTATTTCTTAAAGGTATTTTGAAAGCGATACAAATTCTCATCAGTAAGATATCTAAAAGCTTAAGAAGTAAATTCGTATATAACAATAAAGCAATTTTAACGATTGTATCTATTGTACAGTTATGGCCCTCAAACGTATTATTTATTCTATATGATTTCGGAACAAATAACAAACTAGTACTTATGGCGAAAAATAATAATCTACCAAAAGAAAGGAACTTTTGTTTTCATTCAACATGACTTCGACAGGAATTTGTCAAGGTATAAACTCCGTTCCTTTAGTGCCGAATATACATTTTTATACACCATAATAAGTTAACATTTCCGTAATTTAAATGTTTAAAAATATCCGTAACCATGGGATAACATATTGCTAGAGAGAGCCGGCAAAACAACAGATATGCTCTAAAACTATTTTCGATACGATATACATTTTTTATGCATTTAGGATTATCGCAATAGCTGTTAAAAATGATTATTGATTATTTTTATGCATTTACAGATTAAAAAAAAAAGAAAAAAAAATATACCTTCCGGGACGCGAACCCGCGACAAAAAGTTCATAGCGGTTCCAGAGCAGACACTATAGACGCGCGGCCACTGCTGCTGTTGAAAGAACGTTCAAAATTATGGTACATAATGTAACACATAGTTTACAGATAAGTGAGTTATCTCAATTCCGTTTATTGTTATGAAATTATCTGTAATGGTAAAACATTAAAAACCACAAAATGAACATACTCTATGAAAATAATGGAAAAATAACAATTACTTCTTGCGTTTTAGATCAAAATACGTCCCGAAAATCGGTTTTCGATTTTTTTCATAATGACGCAGGTGGTTTAAAAATCTGAAAAAAATTGGGGATAACAATCGTAGGTGTTAGATTGTTACTATATAAAACAAAAAGTTGTACCTCGAAGATTTCGATACGAAATCTTCTTTTTTCCGTTTTTTTTGACTTTGCCCATTTTTCACGCTTAGGTACTTCGACGGAAAAATCTGAAAAAATTCTCCAACATGTCCGGTACCGTGTAGAATATGCCAGAATTTTTTCGGATTTTTTACACCTCAATAAATGGGGGAAAAGGGCCAAAAACCTGTTTTTTTAATTTTCCCCATAACTACCCTTCCGATCAAGATAAAGGGTTAAAATTTGGTACACAATGATCGCCGAGCATTATCTATCGAATGAGACTACCCCCATTGAAATCGGTTCAAGGGCACTTTTGACCACCTTATCCTGCTATACCCTTTGTAGTACACTCTAAATCAGTGTTTCCCAACATCGGTTCCGTGAAATATTGTCGATTTCCGCAAGAAATAGCGAAATAATACGTACAGCGTCTTCTTCAAATATAAGCTGGCGGTTCGGATGTCCTCGAATTTTATATTATGAAAAAATATTGTTACATGGATGCCGGAGTTCCCTAGAACTCGAATACTGTCGCAAGGCTTCTATAAGGGTTAAATGGTTGGAAAACGCTGCTCTAAATGATTCCATTGTACATATTTTTTTTATTTATTCATTACCTAAGAAAATAAATGAGAATTGTTGTGATTGAATATGACACATTAAAACTATATATTCTTCTTTTAGCCACCACATATAGGAAAATTGCCAGCATTGCAGGAGTTGTGGCTTGATCATAACCAGTTACAGCATTTACCATCTGAGATAGGTCAGTTGCATACATTAGCGTGTTTGGATGTATCCGAAAATCGCTTGGAAGACCTCCCGGAAGAAATAGGTGGCTTAGTAATGCTAACAGATTTGCATTTATCCCGAAATTTTATTGAAAAAATGCCGGAGGGATTGGGAGAGCTTAAGAATCTTATTATACTTAAGGTCGATCAAAACCGGCTTTCCACCTTGAATCCAAGTATAGGCAGGTAGGATCATTAAATATTTTGATGAAAAAGTTAATAGTCTATATCATTGAAAATTCAAATGTTCAATTTTTTTAGGTGTGAGAATTTGCAAGAATTAATTCTCACGGAAAATTTTCTTTTAGAACTACCCGTGTCTATAGGCAATCTTCGTAATTTAAATAATTTAAATGTCGATAAAAACAGTATGCAGTCTCTGCCTACTGAAATTGGTAAACCAACTTCTACTATCATTATAATATCTCCGCGTCAAACGAACAATAATAAAAATGTAATGCCAATGATATTTAATTTATTATAGGGAATTTAAGGAAATTGGGCGTACTTTCTTTAAGAGATAATAAATTACAGTATTTACCACCTGAAGTTGGACAATGTTCAGCTCTACATGTGCTAGATGTATCTGGTAACAGGTATACAATCTTCACATAATTTGTAATTTTTTCACGTAGAAACACATTGGATTTATTCCCTTTATAGTATTTTTAAAAACCATATTCTTTTTATAGACTACAGTATTTGCCGTATTCATTAATCAATCTAGACTTAAAAGCAGTATGGTTAAGTGAAAATCAAGCACAGCCGATGCTTACGTTCCAAACGGATATTGATGAAGAAACTGAACAAGAAGTATTAACATGTTTTCTTTTACCACAATTAGAGTTCCATCCAGATGGTTAGTATTCTCTTCTTGTCAGATTATGTTTTATCGATTCACCTGAGTGCATGTAACGCATAATTCCCCGTTTAGAGTCAGGAAGACTCGGTGTCCTGGTTGGAATGAGAAATGCTGTTCAGGTTGATGAAATACGTGAACTTTGTGACGGTGAAGGTAGACAAGAAAGGGAAGCATCACGAACGCATTCTGTGAAATTCACGGATGAACCGCCAGAAACTGATAAGGAGGTGAGCAGGCTACGTGCAAACGGATATTCTACATTTTTTAGATTAAAACTTAGAACATTTACGAATTGTCTTTGTTTTAGACGATCGCATTCTTATGATTCATTGTATTCAAATTATATTGTATAAAATATTTAATAAACGAATTATACTTTTACTCTTTATCCCCTTAGCGCACTTGTCCGAGTTAAGTCTGGTTTAAGAAAACGATATTTTTTCGCACATTCGAATTATATCGTCAGATCAACAGTTTTAGTTTTCTGTGTAAATACAACCGAATATACGCGTTAAACGGTATTACTCGATTAAGTGAAGAAGGTGCAAATACTTTAGTCTTTTTTACATAAAACAACATTTTTTTTCAAACCTTGTCACTGCTGTTTTGTATTTTAAGAAAAAAGAGAAAAAAAAAGATTTTTTGGATAAACGACCGCTTTGGAATTTTTTATTGGTGCGTTAAGGGGTTAATCGTGCAAGCCATATTTATCAAACAAATTACACATATCTAAGTCTGTCTTTATTTTAGACATCGTTTGTGCGACAAAATACACCTCATCCGAAAGAATTGAAAGCAAAAGCTCATAAACTGTTCGGTAAAGGGAAAAATGATAGCCTATCTGGATCTACCGATGAACAGGTAAATTCAGACAGTAAACCTTCACATTAAGATAAGAAGTTGATGTTTGGATTTTCTCAAATTTACTTCGCATTTCACGAAACTTCGTAAGAAATATTAAATTACAATGTATGATATTTCTATAGGATGTTTCTCAGACATTTGGATTAGACAAAAAAGATATTGATACGCCAACAAAAACTAACGAACTGTTGCAAGCTGTGACGGAACACGAGAATGCAGTAAAACTTGAATCTACAGAAAACGAACAAAATGCAACAATACCTGGAACAATAATTGACAATGTAGATGTTCAGCCAAGCAGCGAGCCAGATACAATTCCTAGTCAATATGGGGCAGAATCTACCAATGTAAATATACATTTCAATTATTCACCATTATTTGATATTTTTCAATTAATTCTTATATTAGAAATCAATCATGTGCTAAGTTTATTATATATTTATATCTGTTCAGGATTTGGGAACTGATGGTCCAGAGTCTGAAGGAAAAGATAGGGACGAAGATGAACCAGAAAATGAAGAAATGCAAAGGCACGTTGACTTCTCTATAATAGAGGACGCGGACTATGAAAGTGGTGCTGATGGCAGTAGACCAAATAGACTTCATCGCAGGGATACTCCTCATCATCTGAAGAATAAACGTATCCATGCATCAATAGACAAAGAAAAAGTAGCTTCCATAATTGCACAGGTAAATATAAAATTAATATTTCGCTTATGCGTTTGAAAAATACAGTGATTGTTATAGTTACCTACCTTTAATCTTTTAAATGTCACTCCTATAGCTGAGATTGACGTGTAACACTTTTTCTTAATTTGAATAGGCACTTATGAAGAAAAGTGAAGAAACCACAGCCCTTGTACCGGCACCCACGGAATCGACAGAAAATTTTGACACTCACAGTCAAGGTACAATTAATTACTACTGTGACATTATTACTATATTTATAACGATACTCCGTAACTTTTAAGAATCAAATATTTATTTATTTTTATAACAGATAACTGTTAATTCTAAAAAATACTGTGGGAGTTTTAAAGTATAGTAAATTTTATAACACTTTTAGAAAAAATTATGAAGTAGTATTATAAATACGGTATATTGTCCTTAAAAAAAGAACAAAATTAAGCTTTCCAGTCTCCTTGGTTTAGCTGCTCCGTAATCACTGACATTACTCAAAAGGGTACTCGATAAGATATACTTCTTACCGCGAACTATCTTATCTCTTATTCAGTTATCAATTAGTCTCGTTATGGCATACTTCTGCGTCTCTAGAGGCAGAAAATTGTTACACGCAAATTTTTTGTACAAAGTCTTCAGTACGAATTGTTTATAGAAGAATAGTTTTGAAAATGTCAAAGAAATATAGGTGTTTTCTAAAGAATAGAAAATTTATTGGTATAATTTAACTTTATACCGTAATAATTAGTATTGTACGTGTTAATTGTAGTACTAAAAACATTTGTATGCGTTATGCAGGAGCGACATCTGATGCGGAACCAGCATTAGAGATACGTGAAGAACAATATGA
Organism: Cerceris rybyensis; assembly: GCA_910591515.1. Classification (NCBI taxonomy): domain Eukaryota; kingdom Metazoa; phylum Arthropoda; class Insecta; order Hymenoptera; family Crabronidae; genus Cerceris; species Cerceris rybyensis. The sequence goes on from OU342789.1 coordinate 2,533,628, forward strand.
GATTCACATTGAGAGAACAACAGGTGGTCTTGGATTATCAATAGCTGGTGGTATTGGATCGACACCTTTCAAAGGCGACGATGAAGGCATCTTTATTTCAAGAGTTACTGAAGGTAAAAGAAATCGTCTAAGCTATATTATTACCAGATTGTTATTAATTTTACGAAGTAAATTATACATACTACCTATATTCCACATTATTTAAAAACTTAATTAAAAATAACGTAGGATCGCGGGCAGAAATAGTAATCTGAACTTATAATTATATGTAATTATAATGTTATATAGAAATCCTTTCATACGCATAATGATTTACAGGTGGACCTGCAGATTTAGCAGGTTTAAAAGTAGAAGACAAAGTATTATCTGTAAACGGCGTTTCCGTGGTGAATGTAGGGCATTACGATGCTGTAGAAGTTCTGAAAGCATGTGGACGCGTACTTGTACTAGTAGTGCAGAGAGAAATTACAAGGATTATACCACCGAATGAACAGGTACTGTAATCTTCATTTTATTCATGGTATTCATATATTGAATTAATGATATTCATGGTATTTAACAGGCATCTACAAGGAAAGACTCGGTGTGCTCGAGCTTGAGCACAAGCAGAGCTCCAAGTGCAACGTCTCACGTTTCGTCCACAGGTTTATCGCATAATTTAGAAAATGGCGATACTTCCTTACCTCACGAAACTGTCAAGGTGCGTATCCATCTAAAACAATTTGAATATCAATCACTGAACTTCTTAAATAGCCTAATAGAACTAACAAAGTTTATTTTAAATTAGACCAAAAAAATTCCGGAACCTATATCTTCGATAAAAACTAGCGGTGAATCATTAGTGTCTGTTCTTGTTCATACGACATTAATACGGGACCAAAATGGGCTTGGATTTAGCATTGCCGGTGGCGAAGGTTCTCCGCCATTCAAGGACAATAGTGATGTAAGTTACCTTTTCAAAATCATCTAAAATACATTAACACTTAACCAACCGCCAAAAAGAAAAAAACTTAATTATATACTATACACCGCACATCTTACAGCAATAACGCGAACTAGAAAAGTAGTAATGAGAGATCTCCCCGTTCAGTCAATACCTGACTTTCTTTAAAACTAGGAGATTTCCCCACTCGGTTGGCTAAGTGTTAATATAAATTTCTAGAGTAATTATTTTATTAGATTATTTTTCTTTAGGCGATATATATCTCAAGGATAACTGATGGTGGCGTGGCGCAAAAGGATGGTAAATTATTAGTAGGAGATAAAGTAATATCGGTAAGTATTCCTCTAGTCTCAATTACTTTAATAAATGTTACAATCCCGTATTATATCATGTTTTGCCATTTTTCGTAGATTAATGGTGTTGAGATGAGAGGGGCTAAGCACGAGCAAGCAGTAGCTCTACTTACAGGCTTAGAAAGATTCGTTCGATTAGTGGTCGAACGTGAAATTCCACTTTCACAAGCAAATGCAGCCGCCGTTGTGACACCTTCAGAGAAGTCACCACGCGTGATTGGTGCACCGAGACCATATACTGGGCTATACAATGCCAATAGTTACATGGCCAATAGGCCAGGGTATACCGGATACCGACGTTCTATCGATGCCGATAAAGTATTATCACCAAGTCCTACATCAAAGACACCTCCACCTATGAAAATTGAAACTAGTAGCGATATGCCGAAAATGAACGGTGTCACAGAATTGGAAAGTATTAAGAATATTTCTTCGGTATCACCAAGTCCAACAAATGGCCAAATGCATCCACATCCTGCACCAAGACATAGTATTTCACAACCAACGATTACATCTACAGCCAGCGCTGGTTCGACAGCTACCCCTACTACAGAGCCTAGACCGACCTCACCCCAGGATGATATACAGGTACCGAAGCCAATCACCAACGAGGAATTTCAAGCTATGATCCCTGCTCATTTCCTTCGACCCCCCACTTCCTCACCATCACCAGATTTCCATCAAGGCCCTATCGTGACAGTGACAATTAAACAGCCTGATAATCTACCCGGAGATGTTAATTTTCCTCCGGCTCCTACCACACTTGGTAAAGTTACTGAAACCATCACAAAGAGCACACTCACGGAGACCGTCGTAACTAGAGTGACTGACAACCAGTTGATGCAACCAGTCATCATTGAGGTATGTGCCTGGTAGTTAGATGCATGAAATCCATTGTCGATGCTGATTTTAGAAATATCACTGTACGAATACGTACTATGATTACAATAATATTTTGCTTAATTCCCTTGCATGTTATAATTACATTTACGTAATAAAACGTCAATTTGTATCAAATATGTTCTTTAGAATGAAAATTTCGATCAATGTTATATATCGTAAGATTTGATCAAATATCATTTTACAAGGTTTTCTAGACTTTTACAATGGATTGAAATGACATGTACTTAGTTCGTACATGTTATTAGATTACATTATATAATTCGCAGTTTTATTTAATATTACATTCACTATGCGTTACCTCAGTGAAAAGTATGAATGCCTGTACTCTGATGCTAACATTTTATTAACTTATTTCCATGCTTAGATGGTAATCACAATAATTAACAAATATCTTTGAATATAATTGTTGTTGCCTTCACATTTTAATAGTGAAGTTAACACTGTCATGATAATATGACACATTGTTTTAAAGATATTTATTATATTTAATTGGTAACATCCCAAAAATCGTTATAATTTTCGAGAATAGTAAAGATACAGCTGTTTTGAACATTGCATGTTTAACAAAGAATATATGTTTACATTAATACTTTTATTTTTCTATTTTTTATATATATACACGGTTATGCTTGATGGTTAGTTTTTCATAAACAAAAAAATGATTCGATTAATAAATGTAGTTGATGTTTGACAATGTTATGCGAACATAAATTTCTTGTAGTTGTTATTTTTATACATTTTTATTTATTATTAAATTTTGCACGTTTTTCTATATATACATAAACACAAATCCCAAATTAGTTTCTCGTTAATATTTTTAATTGATCGATAAAGCATAAGGTTTACGTTTCTACATTTGCTGTGGTCTTTATAATGGCAAAACTTATTGCAAGGAGATAATACTAATCTTGATACTCGTTAGAAGTTTGGTAATATGGGATGTTATTGCTCTGTTGAATATATTGGGTGCTTATCCTCTGGCATGGAAGTAGGTAAGTAAAACAAATTCATTACTTAAATACTCATCTCTGTCCTACACCGCAAAATGAACATATATATCTGTACAAATTGTAATAAATATAATTTATGAACGTTATTATACCTAAAAGTACTAAACTTTAATAGAGGATCACGTTATTAATTTAATAATCACACATATGTTTAATCATTGTTAATGTAACAGTTGAAATATGTTTTGAATTTCATGATTTTTTACGAATCGTTCTTTTTCTTCTAAAATTTAATGCTTAATTATACTTTTTTTTCAGTAAAACACTTCTATGACATTCTTTTTTCCCTGTGAAACCCTTTTTGAAAACCTCAAATTAACTAAAAATTAATAGACTTCACAGTTCAATTTACTAATGGTGAGAAATTAATTGTTTAGGATGTTGTCCTTGTAAAAGAGGGATCTTTAGGATTTAGTATCATCGGAGGGACTGATCATTCTTGTACTCCATTCGGTGCAAAGGAACCCGGAATTTTCATATCTCATGTAAGTGCAGAATTTCATGATCTTAACTTTGTATTCAAAAATTCAGAACAGTTTGTATGAAATTCATTTCTTATACTTGTAGTATAATCTTATACACGTAAGAAAAAATTACGATTGTAAAGATAATTCATTTTATCCTGTATTAAAAATAGGTTGTACCTGGTGGTATAGCTGCAAAGTCTGGCAAATTAAGAATGGGCGACAGAATATTGAAAGTGAATGGTACTGATGTAACGAAAGCTACTCATCAAGAGGCTGTGATGGAACTTCTGCGACCAGGAGATCGAATAGTGCTTACCGTTCAACATGATCCGCTACCGGAGAATTATCAGGTAGAGATTTTTACCGTTTGACTTTTTTAAACACTTTGCTTGCTAGTCATCGTACATAGTTTATGCTTTTTACTTACAAAATAGCTGCCTAATCTAAACACGCTTATAAAGATACAATTTTGTAAATCGTGAATTCACTGTGGATACATTGTTATCTCACCTAGCTTTTCTAATTTTTACTATGTAAAATTAAAAAGTACTACACTTTTTTTGTTAAGTGACGATACATAACAAATACTATTTTAGAGACATACATTTACATACGACTTCCACAGATTTTTCTAATGAAAAATATTAACAATAATTAATTGTAGCAACTATTATTTTATATTTTGAAAATTCATCTTAAACATTGATCAAACATCAAGAAACATTTATCGATATCTTGTGTCATACTTATCAATAAATGTTTACTAATTGTGAGCAATAGAACTCGGTATGTTACTTGTAATAATCCCCCCCACCTAATACCATTATTTATAATTTGCCCCACAAGCTGGTCGAAATAGAATACATTCCCGTGACAGTAAGTATTCAATGTATTTGACGTTTTATTTTCAATTTACGATTTAATGCTTATTCCTGTATCAAGGCTGCAAACAAGCTCAGCACCAAATCACGATCAAGTGTTGCTTACATAGACTTTCATAGTTTCCTTGTCACATGCTTCATGTACTTTATGTCACATTAAAAAGAAAGGAACAATATTAATAAAAAATAATATGTCGAGTTCATAGATTTATTTTATTGATACAATCCGTTACATAGGGACTATAATCATATAATTTGTTTAAAAAAATGAAATATAAAACGTAAACTTGTATGCTTTTCCATTCTTCAATCCTTTATTGTATTTTAGGAATTGGTAATAACAAAGGAACCAGGTGAAAAACTTGGCATGCACATTAAAGGTGGACTTCGGGGACAGAAGGGCAACCCTCTCGATCATACAGATGAAGGAGTTTTTATATCTAAAATTAATTCAGGCGGTGCAGCTAAGAGAGATGGAAGACTGAAGGTACAATTATTCTATAACAGTTATTAACCCTTTTGCTACGGAGCGTTTTTCCACCTGTGTGCTAACACGATACGAAGCAATCCTGGTGCGGACTGGAAACCTAATCTCTTAAAGTAAACACTTCTCATAGTCGTTTACTTTAGGGGTTACAAAAACGAAAAGTTGGGAATTAGCGGTTGAAAACCCGAGGCTCCACCGCTCTCTAGCCATGTTGCAGTTGTCAGTCAATGCATGGCGAGCGTCAAACGTTGAGTGATTTATAGTCACCGTCAATAGCGAAAGGGTTAATACAGTTATGATACATTATTCATGTAATAAAATTTTATTGTTCAAATTAAAGGTTGGTATGAGATTGTTAGAAGTAAATGGGACATCGTTGTTGGGTGCAACTCACCAAGAAGCGGTGAACATTCTTCGGTGCTCAGGGAATACAATTACGTTGGTAGTTTGTAAAGGATACGACAAGAGTGAAGTAGAACCAGTATTGCCTTTATCCGACAGTAGAGATTCCAAAGAATCTACGATGTCCAAAGAGTTCAAGGATCCTATACCGGATGGTACTAAATCTTTGTCACAAAGTGTATCCAGTTTGGATCGCGATGACGAAGAAGCTGCAACTCTTAGACAAGAACAAGAAATGAAAGCTGAACTTGTAGCATGGGAACAAGAAGAGCGAGAACGTGCTTTGGTTGAACATAGAGAAAAATCAACTCCTGAGAAAGTAAGCTAAACAATTCAGTATTCTGCTGTCTCTACCATGGAACAAATTATTACTGTCATTTACTTATACATTTTAATTCAGGTTTTAGATGTAGTGAGAGCAGCTGAATCTTTAGTAAGCAAATCAAATAGTCCCGTTGACATGATACCGCCGAAATCGCCAGGTGGTACAAAAGATCTCAAGACCACAACCATAGTAATGAGCAAGCATACTTTAGCACCTCAAAATACTAATGTAAGTATTTTCATAACTATTAATTTTGAGTTTTTGCGATAATTTTTGCATGTCTTTTAAAGGCATTCAGCATCATAAACGTAATGATTTGCTTTTTGTATTTATATAACTTTTAATATACTACTAACTGTATTTTGTTTTTCAAATACAAACTTCATATAGTATTACGTATGCAACAATCAGAATATTCGTAGAATCTATTGGAACTAAAAAATTTAAAATTCTTCTCCATGTTAAATATTTGCAAGTAGCCCACCGCCGTAAAAGGAAACCTTTTCTTTAATGCTTTATTTATTAAGATTACAGAGTTACTAATCCAAACTACTCCATTTTACTTTATATTTTAATTAGAAAGAATGCATGATTTTCATGTGTGTGTGTGTGTGTGTGTGTGTGTGTGTGTGTGTGTCTTCCTACCACTATCTGGGAATTATTCATTTATATACGTATACATAAGTATGCGTATATGTATACGATACGCACATTCGTGAATTATCAGGTATTATTACACACTTTATTAATGGCATTAAAACAAAAGGAGGGACATGTTTATCTACTTAAACGTTAAGTAACAAACACATAAATAAACTATGAGAGATTTTTTCTAAACAAAAAATATTATGTTTCTTTATTGCTTTGCAAATAGAACAATTATTATGGTACAATATGGTGCTAATTAAAAATATAGATTCTCTCTAATAATTATATTATTATAATAATTATAATAATTATATTATTATATTATAATGGGTTGTAAATATCTTATCTATACATATTTCTACACATTTCCATACTATAAAAATAACTACAAAGGAGATATGTACTTATTATACTATATATACGATACCAATTAACCTATAGTCAGTTTCAATCAGTTGAAATATCGTAACGATTATTAAGATCTTATGTTCTGTTTAAATACAAATAATTTCTGAATTAAAATAGGTGGTTGTAGACAAACACCAATAACCAAGTCCTAGTTTATTAAAGGAAAGTTTCATTTTATTATTTATTATTATCATACACCATCATGATGTCATTACTTACTTTCCGTGACGCATGAAATGTACATTTATCAGTGTTATTAGCGTCGCATGCTCTCCTGAGCAGCAAAACAAGAGATATTTCACATGTTTACAGACAGTGGATGGTGATAGTGCTACTTTGGCTGCCCTCTAACAGGAGTGAATCGTTCGATCCTGTACTCATTTTCCCTGTGTCTACGTCCATACAATCCACGGGACTGTGCCATAATAAATTATTCTAAGGAATTCATGTCGTTAACATAATCACAATTTTATTGCGTTTCCATGTGTATCATTGTTATACATTTTAACTATCGTTACTCCATTTGTTACTGATACTGCCATTATAATGTTAAGTGTATTATTGCGAATCTGCTGACTGGCTCTGGGTTGATTCTGCAATTGATTTCTTGTTTTGACTGAAGCAAGGTCAAAATTTCGAACCGCCACAAAAGTGTGATATCTTCCTTAACTATAGACTCTCGTGTACATACTCATCGATCCTTCGTTCATAGATATTGGTTAAAAAAAAGAAAGAAAAAATGTTTCTGTGATAGGTAGGCAAAGATCATAGACAAGAACTTCCCATGTATTTCACCGATATTTTTTAGCCATATTTGTACATTAATTCTTAGATTTATTTTGAAAATCAATTTTCAAATATTATTAGGTGTACAAATTAATTCTCGGCCTCCAGATTTCATCGGCCACAAAACCTATTCAGATTAGAATTTTTCCAAATTTGAATAGTCATTCTAAAGCGCCATTTGTTAGCTTTAAAATAAGATATATCGTATGACTCTACTCCAGACATAACGTGAAAAATCATGTGTAGAAGCGATGTCGTTCGATAAGCAATATTTAAGGCACTGTCTTCTTCTCGCGTTTCAACTAAAAAAAAAGAAACGCTACAGAGGCGAAAGAAATGATTTGTTCGAATTGATGTTTATTTTTTCAATTAACCACCTATTTCGATCCCTACAACATCACCTAACTGATTCTCAACTCAAGTAAGTTGAACAGGTCTATAAATGCCTCAATGATTTCATTGATGTGAACCACTATCATTTTTCCGATCTGGAATCCGACATTTACCTGAGCGATGGCAAAAACGTATACAAAATGAAGAAGATTATGTTTAATACTGTATTTATATCAACATTGGTATAAATAAATGTTAAAGTTAGTCAAAAAAGGCCGAGAATTAATTTGTACACCTAATAGGTACATGTAATAAGTGATTGCTATAATTGACTTTGCTTAAAACGTTATAAAAATTATTCTCTTGGTTATACAGTCGGGAAATGATGAAAGTAAATGAAAATAATAGCAGAAATAACAGAAATAATAACATGATTCCTATCTTTCATTCAGATTTTCAGTAAAAGGTATACTAATAAAATATGTATATTATATTGGTACACCCTTAACGTAGATACTGTATAAAGCAGGAAACACAGCCATTGATATTCTCCTTTGTGATACACGAATTGGCAATCGAAGTAACGAGAGTCTACATTTTCTTAGTATAATACATGTTAATTGTGGCAAAAAAAAGTTTAAGACATCCAAGAAATAGCTTGCATTATTTAATTTCAATCATTTAATAGCTTATGATGTATTTAATACATCATGCATTCTTATCCTGTGTATATGTAATAGACATTTTGGCATAATGTGTAAAAGGCACCTCGCATTTTGCATATTTTTTGTTATATCATTTATCGGAAAGTAGTTTATACAAAGACGAATAGAGTATTTTATTACTTCCAAAAATATATGCATTATATCATAATAGATGGTAGGATATATAATGTAATGTATAGTAATACTTCATTCCTTATATTTCAATTGCGTAAAATGTATATCGTTCATTGTAAACAGAAAGAAAAAGATCAATGCGTGTATCACTGATTGGAAGGACGTTCCCGAAAATATCAAATTTTAATTGTTTATATCATTACGGCAATGTACAGTTAAAGGAAGAACAGAAAACGTAATGTTGTTTGAGACAGAAAATATTATTTAAAAAGACTTTTGTATGTCTTGAATTCTTTTTCGAGTTAAGAGACAGTAGTACTTTAAAGTGTTTGCTGCTGCAGTAAACTCATATCATTATTGAAATATGAATCAATGTACTGTAATCTATAAATTTTCTATAAATGTTATATGTTGACTGTAAATCTAAAGGACCAGATGTTTATATATTATTACAAATTATAAAATAAGATAGTATTTATCTGACTATTGAAAAATGATGTTAATGTTGAAGTTCCAGTTGATTGTCATAGAAATGAAACGTGAACTGTGTTTTATCAGAATGTATCAATGCGCAAGACTTTTCTGACAATAGTAACACCTATCTTGTTAATGACATAAATTGTGAAAGAAAATATATAATGATAACATTCATATTTAACAACCAGTGACTATTCAACAGTTCCTGTTATTCAGTTATAATTGACCATAAAAAGTTGGCATTAGTTCAGAATAGCCTGTCACGCATTGATATATATGAAAGGATGAGGAATAGGGTACAAATATGAAGTAAATTTATAATACTGACTTTAATATATTTAAATGATTCAAAGGGTATGCAAAATTATGCGTAAAGCTGTATGAATTATTGCAATAATAGTACACTTGATATATTATTGAATGTATAGATGGACAGACAAAAGAAAACATTTGATGATTACGTTTAAAACTGATTCCTTTTTGATTCTGATATAGATTTTGTATGACATGTAGTATAACAAATAAATCTGTTTTTAAAGTATAGTCAATAAGTCTTCAAGAAGGACTGTCTATTCATGCACAGTTCTACGACAACTTGATATATTATATTTTCTATTTAAAATTTATGTTTACATGTCATCGATTTATAACATTTTTATATATAGATATTTAATATGTATTGTAATTATTATTATCCGAGGATTATTTTGCTATAATACGTATTCTTACATTTAAACACTGTACAAGAATATATTTTACATTTTTACCTTTTTCTTTTTAGTAAACTCAAAGTTATATTAATTTTACTAATATGATTCTTCATCTTATTTACTCAGTCATTAGGAAAAGAAAGTGCTGGAACATCAGTGGATTTCCCATCGTCAAATTCTTCAGTATCTACTCTCACTACGCCAACGAATTTTGATCATACTACTACTACTGCTACTACTACTACTACTACTACTACTACTACTACTACTACTACTACTACTACTACTACTACTACTACTACTACTACTACCACCACCACCACCACCACCACCACCACTGCTACTACTGCCCAAACCTTGCCTTTTCCGAAGAAAAAAAGCTCTATGCCTAAACGTAGTATAACATTTGCCGATCTTCCTTCCAAAGAAGAAGAATATGATTATACTACATCCCGAAAAGACAAAGAACGAACTCCCATCATGCATGATGATTTAATTTCTCAACCATATATTACCTCCTACAAAAAGAATTATCAAAATGCAACACAACCTTCCCATTATTCACGATATAAACTTCCCCCGACTCCTTTGACTGCTCCCGAATATATGAGACATCTTGGTACTTCGGCTTCCTTTAGCAAACGACAGAACGCACGCTCTGTTGATGGGAATATTAAGGTTGAGGTGGGTTTCAGAAGCATGTTTAACTATTACTAATGCACTATTCTTACTATGTATCTTTTACTTACAGAATGCTGGTATGTTTGATTACTGGGACTATTATTTTAGTTAACTTCATTTTGTAATACTTAAATATAAATGTGAAGACATACATAAGCTTATTCAAATATAAGTAGTGTATTAACACTAGATTTACGGAAACCGTCGAATTGACGGCTTTCTACTTTTTTGAAAAGGGTTTCCAAATTTATAGAGGCACGGTCCAATAAATAATTCACATATACCCTATAATATACAAATTGTTCACTGATTTCTGATAACTCATCTAACTGAACGTAATATTGACAATGTAGAAGTTAGTTGACGATTTCGTAAGCAACTGATATTTTCAATTTAACAGTTTTTGGAGGACTTAAATATATTCTATTTCCTTTACTGCATCATAAGAGTCACGCGTTATTATAAACTAAGGGGTTAATGTATTTAAATATAATTGATTCATCGCCCGTAAATCTAGTGTTAAGAAAGAGTCGCGTAAACTTTTCTTATTGTAAAGTATTTTTTGTGCACAATGCTTATTCTGCACATGGAATGAGTTGTAAATCACGAAATTAAACACGTTCCCTGGACTATATTTAATTTTTAATCCACTAGAAATCTTACAAATTGATGAACATTGGCTTCATCACTTGAACAAACAATGTTATGAATAGCTTGAGACATGGAACGTGTTAAGTATTATTATAGACGATATTACTTGTTTAAGAAGATACGATATAAGCCTATTGTTAATGGAAATGTTTAAAACACAGCTTTCCCCGACACCATCCCCAACACCACCTCTTGTAAAGATGTCAGTCAGTGATAAGAAAAGGTTGTTTGAAAATGCCATGGAAGAGCATCTGAAACCTTCCCCTAAACCAGGTTGGTCTTAAAGAAAGGAAATTTCTTAACAAATTATGTTGTATTACTGAAACATTTGTGATTTTTTTTTTAGAAAAAGTATTCAGTTTTTTGAGTCAGGATGAAGTTGAGAAAATGAAACAAGAAGAAGGTAAAGCATCACATTTTGTCTATAAATTCTTTAATCAATTTATCTTTTGGAAGGGGAAGGGGGGGGTATAAAGATAAAAATATTATTGTTTATACTATGTTATATATTTTTATATATGTAGGTGTAATTTTTTTGAATTTGTGAACTTTCAGAGAAGAAAATTGCAACATTAACTCGAGATGAATTGAAATCGTGGGCTCAACTCGATGAAAATGAGGGCCTTGAAGACTTGGAGGAAACACTAGAAAACCAGGACAACAGGCGACCTAAGTAAGCTAAATTGTGCACACTCTTCGCATTTTAATTGTGGCAATTAAATATTTTTTATTTTTTCATCTTCCGCAATTCCGTTTATTTTGATGGGTGAAACGTGATGGGGAAAAGCTGATTGTTAAAATCTAGACATTACAATAAATTAATTTTGTGAATTAAATAACAGAAATATTTCTCCAGTTTTCTAATTTTGTACAGTTTTAAATAACATAATACATTCTTTATATTCTCCACTAATTTTGCAAAGTAAATTTTTTAATTAATTACACTGAGAATTAATGTAGTAAAGGGTATAGCCGGTTAAGATGGTCAAATGTGCCCTTGAACCGAATTCAAATCGCGATGAGTCATTCGAAAGCTTATAAAAAAAGAATAATTTCTGCCAAGTTTCAACTTTGTATCTCGACCCGGGGGGTAGTAAAGGGTAAAAATAGAAAATCAGGTTTTTGCCGAATTTCTCTTATACCAGTGGATGAAAAATTTTGAAAAAATTCAGAGGCATTTCTGTTATCAGGGCACATATTAGAGAATTGTTCCAGATTTTTAAATTGAAAAACCAAGCTGTGAAAAATAAAAAACGCCAAAAAATGCTGAAAAATGCCGATTGTGTATCGAAGCAGTCTTGGCACTATAATAATATTTTTACTGTAAGTACGTATCATTGTTACTATTGTCCTGAATTTTTTTCAGATTTTTCAATTTGGTGCGCCGCAGTTAAAAAAATTAAAAACCGATTTTTTCGTCGTTTTTTCCGTGTCAGAGTAACTTATACGTCGAATTGCTTCATGAAATAGGTATTTTATGTGATCTTCTATGTTTATACGTACAGCAAAACATCACAGGAATTAAAGAAACTGAAAAAACCGAATCATTTGAAACTGTTATGCGCCTTATATTGTAAAGTATCTACCGTATTTTCCAACGGCGTCGATGGCGCAGCGGTAGAGCGTCGAGCTGCTGTACCGCTGCGAACTTTTTGAACGTAGGTTCGAGCCTCGAACTTCCAAGTCCCTTAGGCTGTTTTTTTTTTTTTTTTTGTTAATTATATATATTTCCGAACTTTACGACACAACGATCAATATTTATTATCAAATGTTTTAAGAATATTTGAAAAACATATTAACCTGAAATATACGTAAATATGATATACGTATAATCTCTTACCTTTAACAATTATGGACGGATGGCAACAAAAATCGTGTTGTTGGTTTTCTACTATTTAGCCTTTTCGTCTATTCGAATTAGATCATACAATTCTATTCTCTCTTTTATTCAAAATGTATGTTAGAATTTCTGTCACGGGTTCAATGCATGAAAGGTAAGAGATTTGAAAACCAATTTCAAACAATGCCGTAATTGACAGGATAAACGGCGGCATAACAAGCAGTCCAAACTCATATTTACGTATATTTCAGGTTAATATGTTTTTCAAATATTCTTAAAACATTTGATAATAAATATTGATCGTTGTGTCGTAAAGTTCGGAAATATATATAATTAACAAAAAAAAAAAAAAAAAACAGCCTAAGAGACTTGGAAGTTCGAGGCTCGAACCTACGTTCAAAAAGTTCGCAGCGGTATAGCAACTCGACACTCTACCGCTGCGCCACCGACGCCGTTGGAAAATACAGTAGATACTTTACAATATAAGGCGCATAACAGTTTCAAATGATTCGGTTTTTTCAGTTTCTTTAATTCCTGTGATGTTTTGCTGTACGTATAAACATAGAAGATCACATAAAATACCTATTTCATGAAGCAATTCGACGTATAAGTTACTCTGACACGGAAAAAACGACGAAAAAATCGGTTTTTAATTTTTTTAACTGCGGCGCAACAAATTGAAAAATCTGAAAAAAATTCAGAACAATAGTAACAATGATACGTACTTACAGTAAAAATATAATTATAGTGCCAAGACTGCTTCGATACACAATCGGCATTTTTCAGCATTTTTTGTCGTTTTTTTATTTTTCACAGCTTGGTTTTTCAATTTAAAAATGTGAAACAATTCTCTAATATGTGCCCTGACAACAGAAATGCATCTGAATTTTTTCAAAATTTTTCATCCGCTGGTATAGGAGAAATTCGGCAAAAACCTGATTTTCCATTTTTACCCTTTACTACCCCCCGGGTCGAGATACAAAGTTGAAACTTGGCAGAAATCATTCTTTTTTTATAAGCTTTCGAATGACTCATCGCGATTTGAATTCGGTTCAAGGGCACATTTGACCATCTTAACCGGCTATACCCTTTACACAAATATTAATGTGTCGTTTATTTTCCGAAGTGTCACATTATTATCTTGATACATTAGTTTACTTAGTAACGTAATGTAAAACTGACTAATTCGCGGTATTTGTAACTACAAACACGAATATTATAGTACTTTTTTTACTTATAACACATTTACGATTAAATTCTTTGTACAAAGAAATGTAATTATGCTTTTGTATTTCGATCGCAAGGCCATACTATATTAAACGAGTATTGTATCAGGCAGCTATGTCTTAATGAAAAAATTATAATGTTAGTATTGTTATAATTTTACGTTTAATCGAATTGCAAAGAAGATAACTCGGGACATATAGTTCTATAGGTTAGATTCGATATTATTTAATATCATAATTTACCTTATAACATATGTATAATCGATGTTTTGTACATATCAGTATTCTTATACATGCGGCAAATTTTTAATATGTATATATTTTTGTACTTGGGTGCTTCTTATTCTGATAAGAAATATTGTTTAATTATGTTGTGCATGCTTATTACAACATAATTTAAGTATATTGACAGTTTTAGTTAATAGCAGTCGCTTCTTTGTAAAACGAAGTACACCTGCACAAAAGCTTACAATCTCACATTCGCATCGCGCCTTGCAGTTAAGGTTGTGGTGATGCTTTAAGAGGTATTTCATTCATAATCTACATATTATTTAAAAGACAGAACAGAAGGAGTGGTTATTTTATGTATAAGAATAATATTTTTAATGATACATAATTTTCAAAAGAAGATCAGTATGCTTTAGCACATTCTCATTATATGCACTTCAGAAGCACTTAGAATATCCTGAATAACAATTATTAGCATTTCTACGGACATAAATAACATTATATTCAAAATAAAACTCTATGTTATTCGATCAAACAATAGTACGTAGATAATTGTTTTTCAGGACATTTTAACATCGATCCTTAGATTACGAATAGATAGTACAATTTAGACGCTGTATTGTAGCCCTAATCTTCCTCTTTTGTATTTTTACAATTTGTACATAAATTACATATGTCCTTGTCGCCTTTGTACCGTACGTTGCTTTTGTATCTCCTTTTTTTAACGAATAAATATTAAAATCTTGGCACATGTATATGATTTGTCAGTATGCATGCTCGTTACCTTGCAGTAGCCGACTGAGCTCGCGAAGTTCGATCCCTCTTCTGCAGAACGTTCCAAGCACTGTAAGGACAGCGAAGGCAGAACGTCGGTTAAAGGAAAAAATGATACAGGAGGTACTACTTTCATTGAACCTTTTCATCGTATCCCATTTTATTTTCACTAATTTCGTGAGAATTATTTCCCTAGATTCATTTTGAATAAACTGTCACAAAATGCAATCATTTCTTTTATTCATAGTGTTTCTTCAGCTACATTGTGCATAGAGGTAGTTTAAAAAATATAATCCTTTAAAAGACAATGACAATAAAATATAAAGTTATACTTGATGCAAAGTAATACGTCACAGTGGAGAGAAGTAGTTATTTGATTATGAGTCTTTTGTAACTTTCTCTCCCATTCATAGGGTTTGATCTCTGACGAAGACGAGGAAAGCCATTTGAGTCCTGCCGAGCAACGAGCTCTAAGAGCAGAGAAACGTGCAGCATGGCGACAGGCACGTTTAAAGTCTCTTGAACAGGTAAAATATTTCTCCTTCAATCTACGGTCTTATCATACAAGCTATTAACATGTTGAGACTAACAGTTAACTTTTCATTTGGGTAGCGTTGATACGTGGGACTTACAACAATCTTTTCGTTTTGACGATACTGGTACATGGGCCTGATATGCATAATTATCAAGACTCTAAAATAAATGTTGCAATTTAGCTAGAAAGTTTGAGTACACAGATCGTTACCTTTTGTAACATGTATAAACCTAAACAACATCTTTGCCTACAATGTTTTAATGAACTTCATTAAAATTACAACGTTTACTTTATAACTTCGATAAAGGTGTATACCAGTCCCATATATCTATATCATCAATACAAAAAGTTTCTTATCAGTCTCACGGATCAACGCCACCCAAAGGAAAATTCCACTGTTACGTCCTGAGAACTGACATCGCGTTCTACGTGTTAAATAACACGTCAATTGAGAATTTGTTTTTAGGATGCTCTACAAGCTCAAATGGTTATCAGAAAAATGAGTGAAATGATGGATACCTCAAATAAATCGGAAGCACAGGACTCTACAGATACAAGTAATTCTATTCCCGAGCCAGAAAAGGTATCCGATGTAAGCATCCGCAAAACATTGCCATGGCTTCAGTATCTATGTGATCTAACGTGAACAACTCTGAAACAAATTAACAGCATAAGCATTTCTCGAAATCGCTTTAACCCGAGAATCGTTTACTAATTACCATCTTGTTTGCCTCTATCTTTGACTTAACGTTTGTATGTTACAAAGTTAATATCACTATAACTGTACCCTGTTTGTCTGTCTTACTATCATAGTTCGCTACGTTACGGCCGTCTAGTGCAGATTTCCCCAAACTTGTTGTGCGCAGCAAAGTGGGTCCCCCTAAAGAGATACGCGAATCCGAGAAAGTAGTGGACGAGAAGGTCACTCGGCGTACCGAGGAATATCTGGATGAGGTGACGGGTGAACGACGTGTACGAACAGTCGAATACGTCGAGAAGCTTATTGAGCGTCAGGTACTATAAATTCATGAGTTTGCACAAAATTTAAACATCAAATAATTTTCGATGAAATTAGGGAAAGAATATTTAATGAATGATGCTCGTTTTTATCTCGATGTTAGTATCACTGTTTATTTTCTCAGTGTTGTCTTCGTTGTTGTATTGAAGTTTTTCAAAATGCTTTACGTATCACTCACGTCCTGAAATATTATAAAATGCAATCCTCAGATTACTATTTCTTTAGTACATGTACAGTATTTTTAAATATTATATA
Source organism: Cerceris rybyensis (assembly GCA_910591515.1). Taxonomy (NCBI): domain Eukaryota; kingdom Metazoa; phylum Arthropoda; class Insecta; order Hymenoptera; family Crabronidae; genus Cerceris; species Cerceris rybyensis. The sequence continues at coordinate 2,550,808 of OU342789.1, forward strand.
AATTTCAATGTTAAATATATGAAAAAATAATTAGTTCTCTTGATTTCAAAATTATGGAAACATTGAATGCATGGTAAGATGTAACGTAAGAATTAGCAACTTTGAAATTTCGATATGACTGATAATTCTGCATACAAAACAACCACTTTACATTGGACATCAACCGATAGAATATAGGATAATGAAACATGTAATGATTACTTCGTTTGAACCATAGCGGTAAAAGAAAATTCCAAAAACAATGAAACAAATTCTCTTAAATGTGGTAAAGTCGTTGATAGAAAAATATACTGCTGAACATTTTATGCTAAAAGGCTGTTGAAATATGCAGTAAGATTATTACTTCTTTATTTTTTACAAACGTTTACAAAATGTGTGCGTTATAACCGCATGATATTCTCAAAAATATTTATCTGTCATGCACCAAATATGATATAAATAGTAGTTCAATTGTTATATTTGTTGTTCCAAGAATCCAACACTGACCACGGAAATGCAACCTGCACCACCTTGAGCAATTGATTTCATTTCTACTGATCACTAACAAACTCTTCTCATATTATTGGTAATGCTTACTGGTTTTTCTTATCTAATAGTTTCTTAAGCATGTGATTATGATTCTCCCTCGAACCGTATAAATCTTATCTAAGGTATTTTGGTGGTAATGGCCTATGCTACAATTGTCAACGTAGTGAAACTTATATTTTCTTCAATCTTTATTTTTCAATACTTTATTTTAACATACTGTAGACTTTTTTTTCTCTAAATTAAATATGTAAATGCAAAAATTTAGTTCCGTTTTAGCAGTAAATGAACAGACTAAGCGATATACACCTGCCAATTCCTGTATTTATGTAACCAGGTTGAAACTTTACGAGAAAAAATTATTTCTCTGGAATTAAGTAATGCCGAGGATGAAATAGAGAGTATTACCGGTACAGGAGCGAGCGATGCCGAAAGTGAAAATGAAGACCTCATCGATGAGTCTTCTGCTGTGAGTATCCCCCAAGAAAAGGCAGAAACGCTTATTACCACATGTATTGTCGAAGGTGCCGCTCCTAAAATAAGTGCAAATACTGTCGTCGTTTCTACAAAGAAAAAAAAGCGAAAACGCTCGAAAAAGGGTCGTCACTGATTTTTGTGAAATACATTTTTTAAAATTTGGTGCAAAACTTATAAAAGACATATAAGAGGTTGTCAGTGAGGATTTCTTTGTTACAATACAACAAACGTGTGTTCCAATAATGCAAACTTTGTGTTAACATCGCTATCGACTTTACATATATCTTTGAATTCACGTTATGTTGGTGCATATAGTATTACAAACATCTCATTTGCACTGTTTTTAACATATTCACTCATATGAATAAGATAACATTTTATATACGTGATTACTAATATAGGTGCACCCCTGTCCAATTTCAAGTTTTATATAAGATGTCATAAATCGTGCTATGTTTATGACAAGATAGTGATTCGAATAATGTTTAATATCAGTAGTGTGGTGCATTAAAAGTATTTAATGCTTTTCTTTTTTTTGTATTATCTTTTATTGTACGAAATTCAATGAATTGTCAATAACGTTGAAAACCCTATGATAGGGGTAAGGCATAATTTCAAAGTTGTAGTTTGTAATACTGTTGTCAGAACGGTTTTATGAAATGTATTTGATGAGACTGTTTCAAGAAGTCCATTTTATTTTACATATTTTTATTTATAATGTCACATACATTCCCTATTACAAACTCTGTTATATTGAATACAATCGAAGCTTTTTACGATTTTGTCCAAAAAATATAACGAAATTTATCATAAATAATTTAATGGAGTATATAAAAAGATAATATTTGGATTATTCGATAGGAATAATGGAAATCAAAATTTTCATGGAATTCTGAAAATCAGTACTTGAAAAATATATGAAGTACAGGGTGTTTCAAAAATATTTGTCATGGCTTTCAGGGGTTGTTCTACACCTCTGGATCGATGGAGATTTGCGAAAAAAACTTGCCGCAAAATTCGGGAAAGGGTAGCAAATTTTTTTTATTGGCTCATCGTATTCGTCTTGTTACGTAGGCGAAATGTCTCCAAGGAATTATAGGTCAGAAACGAACCGTTCTCTCGGAAATTAACTTTTAATTGGGCCTTCCCGATTAAAATTTCGCCGATAGTTAAAGTAGAGGCGACGTAAACGAAGCTAGAAAATAGGGAACTGTGTCACCGAACCAGAAGAGAAGTGTAAGTTTTTGAAACACCCTGTACATTTAAACAATAAGTTAGCACGGTAATCGCGAAAATTATAAACCACGTTTATATTTTTTGGTGTGTAGAGTATTTTATTTATTTTTTCTTAATATTAAGTAAATTAATATACATGTTAGAAAATATTGTAATAATAAGTTTTAATTCTCATTGTTGGATATCAACAGCGTTTAACCGTCAACTTAAAAATGATGCTGTTTATAGGTATTATGAAATTTAGGCATTAAAGTAGCTGCTAATATATTAAATACAAGTATTGCATCTACATCTTTTAATTTACTTAAATCTTCTTTTACTACGTATTATCATCCTCAGATCTGTTTTTTCCGTTAATGTATTTATGTTAATTCTACCCTGGTGGAAATATATCTACAACTTTTTATGCGACTCGACAACAAATTACAATTTTCTACAACATTTTGCCTGTTTGTAGAAAATTTTAGTTCGTTACTACAATATTCTACGACATTCAACGTCTCACTAAACTTACTGGATTCTCTTATGTAATAAATTGTAATAAGTTGTAGAGCACTACAAATTTTTATAACAAATTACAACTTGCTACTCTAAGACAAATGGAACTTGAAAGAATGATCTTTATTAAAATACGGCTTGCGTAGTGTGTTGTAGTATTTTATAGAATACTACAAAATTCTACCACATTCTACAAGTTTTTATGTCTTATCTACAAGTTTTTAGAAATATCTTTCAAGAGCTAGCTCAGCGCGTTGTTTATAGTAGTATCTTATAGAATACTACAATATTCTACAACTTTTCATGTCATATCTAAAAATTTAGAAAATAGCCTTCAAGAGTCTAGCGCGTAGTATCTTTTAATACAACGTATTTTAAACCTGTATAGTATTTACAACTTTTTACAACTATTCACGAAATTCTAAAATACTGTCCCAATCCGCGTACTTGGTTGTACAAATTTGTTGAAATTAAACACAGTGAAGATAGGGTCAAGTTGTAGAAAATTGTTCAATGTTGTAGCAATATATTGTAGAGAATTGTAGTTCGTTGTAGATATATTTCCACCAGGGTATCGTATAATATTTCAATCAACATATTTTTCATACAGTATGCTAAGTAGCAATCAATGAAAGAATTGTGTAGAACTTTGTTATTCACATATTCTTATCAGATGGAAAAAATAACGTTATTTTTTACTTTCAATGTATTAATCCTTTGCACTGGAGGACTTTCTCGCTCGGTCAAACTAGCAACTGAAGACGATTTTGGATATTATAGGCAATGCTTTACAGGTATTTTACAATGATTGCATAATAAGAATAAAGGTCGAACCGAATCTAAGAAATGATTTTGAATTAGAATATCATATCTTGTCGGAAACAACCATATGTAACTCGATAACTCGGAAAACACCAGGACTCCGTAGAACGGCCTACCCAGTGCAAAAGATTAAGCCACCTAATTTAAACCAAATACAATCCTTTTGTGCTGTGGTCAATTAAAAATTAATTGGTAATGATTTCTTCTTTAGTGAAATAGAAACATTTTTTAAGAAAACCATATGATTTCCATATATGTAGTTTCATTGATATTTCGCATGCAATTGAGATTACAGAAAATGTATGACTCATTCAAATATCTGAGTTAACAGACATATTCATTTATACAGTTCCAGAGTGCAGCTTATGAAGTAAAGCTATGATTCAGAATGCAACGACGACTCTATTACTTTAGTATTTATGTTTATATTATTTACTCTTAATATATTTGCAATAAAAAGAGAAATTAAAAAAATACGAAAATGTATTCGTCAAAGATCTACACTTTTTTAACATAAATGATTACATCTTTTGTACTAAAATTGATAAAAATTATTACAAGCGTAAGAGCATGTATTGCAAATATACAGATAATCTTCACACATACTGAAGATTAACCGAAACAATACATCATTAATTGCTATGTAAAGTGCGATTAAGGGAGAGGGACCAATGCGTTTAATTACTGTTAAGATTTAATATAAATGTCAACTTTGTTCCTTTATTATACTTGTTACGTGTGAAACTTCTATTAATATTACGGCATTGATAATAAAGTCGAACAATGGTATTGTCTACTAAGGTTGTGCGAAAAACAAAGTGCCAATGTCAGTTACATATTTTTCAAAATGATTAAAGTTATTCATAAAACGGGCGTTCAAGAACACTTAAATTTTGAAAGAGATCAAGATGAAATCAGAAGAACAACTTTATACAATTTTACGATAAATCACAATGCAAATTTTCCATCTGTTTTAGTATTAAACATTCTATTCAATGAATTGTAATATCGTCATTCATAATTACAATTTTGAAACTCAGTGCTCGCAACATATTCATAGTTTAGTAAGTATTAATCATAAAAGAATGTTTAAAACTATGACAATACAATTATTTTTGTTAAATTGCAATTTCTATAACACGATACGTAAAACTAACATAATGTTCGGAATCACTTTACATTAATATTGAAAATAATAATAATCTATTTGTAATTTTAAGATTATTATCTTCGATTTTATTTAAGTAATGGATTTTCTAAGAGCTTCAGGCATTGTTTCATGTTTTAAAATAGTGAACTGAAACTAATGGCAGTAATGATCAGAAAAAGCATTTATAATATAAACGACTATACTGTCCCAAAAACGAGAAGCACTAACTACGCAACATTGCGAAAATTACAGAAATTGGGTGGTAGTATTGGTTGAAGTAAAAAAATATATATAAACACGTACATATTTATTACATTTAACTATCTTCTGTATTATGCAATATTTATGCGTTTTACAATGTTACTTATACGAACTTGTAAACTAAATATCGTATATATAAATTCAAATTTATCCAAAAAAAATGTATATTTATGAAATCTGATATCTGATTTTAATGCCTCAATTAGTAAAAAAAATTAACAAAACTGAAAAACACGATAAAGCATTGGTTTAAGTTGTCATTACATACCTTCTATCATTTTTTTGTAATTATCTCATTTTCTTGGTGCAATTATACCTTCCAATTGCGTCTGAAAAAATGATATTATGTTATAAATATTTTGATAGTCTAATTAAATTTGACCGCAAACGCAATAAAACTAAAAAGAAAGTATTAATTAATAAATCCATACCTTTAATTGTTGATTAGTTTTCTTTAAAAATTGAATCTCCTCCATGTACTTCTTTTCTTCTGCTTCCCTTAATTCCGCTGCCCTTTTCTCCGCCTGTTGAAACTTTTGTTTTAATTCAGCGACTGTTTTTTCTAACTCAACTTTTTCTAAAGACAATTTCTCCGCTTCGTTAATTAGGTCTTCCTTTCTTTGTTCGGCCTATAATGCAGAATGATCTGCTAAGCTATTTTTATGTTATTCTAGAAGAAAATGCAGTTATTGTATATTAAAACGCTCATACTTGAAGAGCTTTGCGCATGCCAAAAGCGATACTACTTTGGTACAACGTCTGATATGCAGCCAATGTCATTTTGAGTTCATCCCGAATTCTAAGTAACAGTAATCCACGCTCTGCACAATTTACAGTAACTTGACGTATTACTTCATCTACAGAACATTAATATGAATAATTGTCAGACTATGCTCCGAATAAAAAAATATAAGATATTGAGTAATAATGGCAGAAGAAAGTTTTTACCAAAGCATTGCGTGTAAAGCTCTCTACGCACAGGACAAATGCCAGTTTCCCTTGCCTGCCTCTGTTGTAATTTCATATCAAGCTGTTGTTGTAAATTAATAACATCCAGTCTTGTAGCCGGTGTGCTTGATACCTATATACATATGAACTATTATGCGGAACATTTTAAAGAATAAATTACATCGGTTTTATGCAAATTAAACATATATTTATATTTATGTAATGAAGAAGAAATTTACTTGTTGAACCCATATCTGGCCTTCATCTTCCCATTTCTTTGGCGGTAAAATTTTATTTAAAATTTCAACAGTTTCACGGCGTATATCAGTAGAAACCGCAGTACTTTGTATTTTGCAAGCAGTTGCTCCTACTTTCAGTGGTTGCCCTTTGGGTACCTGTCTTGATGATAGTAATTATATAATGATATTAATTAAGATTACGGTACTTTATTTAGTGTATATAACACACTGATTTGTATAATAACTTTTTGCCTATGCTTTATAGTTTTAATATCTAGTAAACAAAAATTGAACCTTTTCTGGATGCGTTATTTCCAGCACTGGATTATCATATCTAACTAAGGTGTCTGAAGCAGAAATAATGCGTTCTTTAACAGCCATTGCCATTGCAACTGTATATATTTAAATAAAAAAGATATATCAATAACTTGGGGGTTTACTGCACTTTAAATGCTATCTATTAGAATACAATTTCTGGACTGTAAAAATCTCACTTATTTTTACTATGAAATGAAGAATTTCAAAGTGTTTAGTAATCGCCATAGCAACATTGATGTATCTGTCGTTACTAAGCTTCGATACAGATACGGATTTAAAATGCTAATGCAGACTTAATAATAAAATTTTATTGCAATAAATCTTACAAATTTTAAACTTCCAAATTAATGCAATATATTAAACATATAGATTATACACTCACATAATGCTGTTTTTAACAATTTTTAAAACTTTCTATAGAATACTTATGTAAATGCAATATAAAATAACACGTTGACAAGCAAAGTAAGGTATTAGAATTTGTAAAATTATTTCGTATATTCATATTTTCTGTTATAATCACTGTGAATAATTTTCGGATTAATCAATTGATTACAATGGAGATTACAGTTCTGTATGCCTCTCCAGAATTTTTGACTCAATGTCTGAGTGAAGCTTTTGAACCGTCCTCGCATGTTTTTTTATGTGATGATGCGAAGTAGAGTTGTCCAGATCCAAAGTCTTTCCTTTACGTACAGCTTCTAAAGCAGCTTCTGTGTGCAGGTGTCTTAATTTAAGTAGTCTTCCTTCATAATGTAAAAGTTCCTCCTATGTAACATAAAAGTTTGAATGACATTTAAATACTAATTTAAATTAAGTAATTTAGTAGAAATGTAACATAATATCTATAATACCTTCAATGAAACACGTTCTTCAGGAGAAAATTTTGCTTCTAAAACCATTCTCCATAATCCTTGTACCTTAGGCTCTATAAATTCGTTATGATTTGGTCCCTTAGCCGTTAATCTGTCTAAACGATCATATCCATTTCTGAGTTCTAAATGTTTTTCGCTAGAAGATAAAAAACTTCAAGTAATTTCAGTATATGACGTCAGTGGTTCCCAACCTCAGTGTCATGAGCTTATTTCTATAATATCATAATTTTTATATCTTAATTCTGATATTGAAATGATTAATCATTCACTAACTGTAGAACTGAAAAGAAGCTGGACGTTTAACAGACTGGTGATGGGAGTACTATTGTACAAATTAACCAACTAACTGTAACTAACATTCGACATGTATACACGTCTATCCAAAGCTTTGTCGCAGCAACCTCTTTGACACTGAATTGTACATTTGTTATCGAATAAAAATGTAATGCTTCCATGTTTCGTTTTCCTCTTTTCGCTGAATTTATAATATGAGCATTTGCATTGCGTTCTGCATGTGTACGCATAATTGATTGATTTTAATTGCAAACATTGTGAAGGATTTTTAAAAGGAAATTCTACAGTAAGCTGGTTAAACTTCTGAGGATTCAAAGAAAGAAGAGAAAGAAGAGGTGGAGAAGATGCAAGTTAGTTTAAAGAGCATATGTTTCATGATGAAGATTTGCCATTTTCGGAATAAATAATTGTTAGCCAAAAAGAATACCACTAGTCTGTACTTTATTGCAATTAATTGTTAAAGTTTTGCGAGTAATCGAAGAAATAGTAAAAAGACACTCATGCAAGGCATCCTAAAAAGTTTGAAAACAACTGATTAAGAGCATTCAATATTCAAAGAGTTAGTAGCTTTCTGGTGCGTCATAGAACTACTATCATTTAAATGTTGAATCGCATTCAAGATTGAGAACCACTGAAGTGTGTTAAGTATTATAAAAAATATGTATGTACCGAAGCAATTGTGCTTTTCCTAAATAATCCAACTCTTCTTCGTTAACGTTGTTGGACAATTCTTCTTTTTGTTCTATTATATTCCAACTTTCAGGCTTGTGATATAAACTGTCTATAGAATAAATAAAAAATAATTATTATTTTTTATCAATATGTTATATAAGAAATATAGAATTTATTTACTAACTTTCATGCATGTTTGTATCACCAGATTCTACATCTTTTAAAAGATTCATGTATTCATTGACCTTGTCTTGGTGATGGTAAAACTCTTCTTTCAGAGCTTCTAATTCTTCATCTATTACATAAAAATAAACAGTTTACTCTGAAATATTTCATAAGAATAAAATAACCAATTATAAAATATTATACATACGTGTAAAGCCTGCAAATTCAGCTTTAGCCCATAATTTGTTTAATCTTTTGTCCTTAAATACATCTTGGGCAACATAATTACTACCATCATTCAAGGCTTTGTGTTTTTTTAATAACACTGGGTTCTCTGTCTCATTGAAATGTTCCAACAGTCCATAAGTGCTCATAATTCCTAAACAATAAATGCAGAAGTTGCACAAAATATAACTAAATTTCTTTTAATTTTCGTAGTTAATAATTACACAATCAAAGTTTATTGTTTATTTGTATTGAAATACCTATGAGCTTTTTTCTTAGTCCTGCTTCTTCCATTCCATCTGAATCTTTACCCTTAGACTTGTAATGTTTAAATGCAAGTTCCTCTTTATCATGAATTTTCAAATCACTAAAAATCGACTGCAACTTAATGTCTGTCAATCGCTGAAAAAAAAAAAATGTTACGTTGTTTTCTTTCATGTTAACTTCATTTTGCCACTTTTTTCATACATACATTTTTTGCTTTAACCCAAAGTACATTTAATTTTGCCATTCGAAATGGTTTATCCAATTCTTTAAGAGAGGTTGGAAATTGTAAAAGATCATCATATTCTGACTTATGTGCTGCAACGTTGTTCACGTGAAATAATGACGCGCATAAACTTATGAATATATAAATACTTAAAAATAATTTCATTATGTTCTGTGAACTTTTCCACTTATTTATTTATAACCTCAGATTTCAAATGGTACAAACAAGTACAAGCAGGTACGAACAGTGCCAACCGTGCCAACGGTGCCAACCAGAGCCAACAAGTGCCAACGGTGCCAACTGGTGCCAACAGGACCACACTGACTGACACTGACACTGACGACAGTGTGTGCTTTCAATTATACAGTGATTAAATTCTAAAGTTGGCCTTGTTTTCTTTACAATTTTATTTTTAAATTAAAATAACAACGTTATGTTTCAATTAACTATTTTTTATTAACATTCACAATAAAAAAGAATTATAATATACATAGGTGTACATAGGAACACATACACTTTCTAACCTCTGTTTTCTTTACAGAAAATAACCGGACGTTTCTTCCTTTGTTTCATACTTAAAAAGGGAAACAACTTAAATTATAACAGTATTTTAATAATTATAATAAGTATAAGAACTATGAAATAAATAATAATTATGTCTAGAATTCTTTTGGCTACACGTTTTCGTCTTGAGCGATTTACTCGCGGTAACAGAATCACACCGATTCTCTCTTGCTAGTGTATTTGAAATTCTTCAATTCGGTGTGTATGCGTGAGTAGCGTCTCTATCGCCACCTGCTAGCTGAGCGGGGCGTAACTCGGAACCGCTGAGCCCATTACAGCTTGTCGACCCTGGCAGTGATGCCAGAACGAGGGATTTTTTCCCAAGCGTGAGCCTTCGTGCGCATGCGCATGCTGACGTCACAGCTCGGCGGGAATTATTTCCATAGACGTATCTATCTATGCAACAGTAAGTCGCATAAGGGGCCCTTCCCAGTCGTTTTCCGCGCTTTTCGTTAAACTGAATAAAATATTGTATCGTAGTGCAATATTAGTATATCAGAGTGACTGTTCCTTCGTACGGAGACAAAAGCGCGTTCGAAACGAAACAAAAGTTTACCGTTCTTTGAGGCCCGGGTCTGGTCGCCAGATTTTTTATTATTTAACAACATTTGGCGACCATCACGCGCAAAGACGTCCAAAACTCTGGACGTTTTCTGCAGTTTTCCTTACTCTCGCAACAAATGTTGGTATTCATTTAATAAATCGGCTGCAGATATGCAAAATAATAAGAAAACATATATTTATTTATTTACACGTAAATATATTATTCCTTTTCAAAATGTCCTCTTCCTGTAATTTCTACCGTATTTAAATTGTCACGGGGGTCTAACGATACCCCATATTTGAGTAAAGTATATACATTACTGAGGATTTGGTAGTGCGCATGCTTGGGAAAAATCCCTCGTTCTGGCATCACTGGCTTGCACACCCTTATGTGGTTGAATATTATTCAACCATATTATATAAATTCATTGGAAAAAACGGAATCAACAAGTGCAAGAGATCATTAATATCGAAATTTATATTTTATAAGATAGACGTGGAATATCTACTATATGAATTCCCTGTAAAGTTCGAAAATTCTTGCGACAAATTACTAAGTACTAGTAAATAGAGTCACCATAACCCCTTAATCTACAATAACGTGTGACCCTCGTAATGACGTAAATGGAAGAAAAAACTTGAGAGTTTTCCAAAAATTATTAAATTTAAAAAATCAGTCGGTCACGGGACGATAAAATTATTTCTAAACTGATAATATTGCGTTCAATCACACGTTATATCAGTAATTAGTCAGAAATTTTGATTTCAGAAGTTTTTGAGTTATTGAGACTGCAGACAAAATAGAAATCATTAGACAACGGATAACCGCTTTCGTAGTTCTGTCGTTAAAATTATTATTCCATATGTAGAATTGATAGGTTTCCAGATTCTTAAAGGTTCGAAGAATAAACTAACTTTCCCTGCGTTACATTCTTATTCTTCCCATGACGATATTTTTCATTACGCAAATCGAAAAGAAACGTCGTTTCTGTTTTACAATGCGAAAACATGGATTTACAATGTATATTAGAAGAAATAAATATTAAGGAAGTTGTCGTGGTACAATATTGTCAATAGTTTTTAGTCAATAGTAGCGACATGAACCATCATCTTTTTTTCAATACTGTACCCGTGACCATATTACACATACAAATCTCATATATATGTATACACAAACACTATGAAACATTTTCACGTTCGCAATTCGGCAACTTCGCTTATAACCCACCTGTTGACACACTGGGCTTGTTTTTCCATAATTTTTAATTTTTGCATTATCACAACTCAACAACGGGAAGGTCAATATATTTTTTTTTTTTTTCTAATTCAGAACAAAAACATTTATGAATTGTTAGTTTTTTGAAAGTTTCTGACTGTTAGTTTTTTTATTAGAATTAATAAACTGGTACAACCATTACATAGCGCATATACTCTTCATGCTAATGACCCGAACTTTAATTAAGTTTATCTCGAATTAGAGGAGGTCAATCGATTTTAAATTTTAAGGATAATTGTATTATAATGTCCTTAATGAGTATTCTAAAATTTCGAATTTTCTGACACTATGCCCATCGCACGACACTACCTTAAGTATATATATTTTGTTACGAATAAATGTTTTCCTGTTGTAAAAAAAGAACGACACTTCTTTTTTCTTTATCCAATATATTTAATAGTGGGTAAAATAACCAACAAATAATATTATCTTTAACAATTTACGGTGAACTTTATAATTGATCAGAAGCGTTTGGTGCGACTGATTATCATCTGCTGGATGAGAACCATAAGCATCTGCCTATACTGGCATTGAAGTTACCGAAATTACTGAAATCTTGTTGCATCACAGTTCCGTGATATGTTTCTCATTTACTAAATTAAACGAAAACATTAACTAATTTCCTAGTACCTATACGAATACAAATATAACATAATTATCGTTTAACGGATCGTATTGTCAACCCTTATGTATTTTTCTATCAATGATAAAAATTGCTGTTTCTAGCCTACGTTCTAAATTGTTTGTCATCTGTTCGTCCATCGCAGTGCACATAAAATGCACGACGAACTTTGTAAATTCCTCATTCAAGGTTAACCATAAATCGTATCCAATACCATCTTCACTTCGCGTAGTTACAGAGGTTCTCAATTTCTTTTTTTCATATAAAAATAATGCGACTTTTCAAAGAAAATAAAAGTCGAATGAATGAACACATATATAAGAAACTCAAAAGAATATTTCATTAAAGTTAAAAGTAATGATAACAGAGAAAAAGAATGAAAGTAGAAACAATAAAATATCGTTAGTATTTTCAAATAAGTAGATATCATATAATTTGGAATATCAATGCGATAAAAGTCCTAAGGTCTTTAAGGTTTATGAAAGGGTTACCGTTTCTGTATGATATTATCACGACGATGTATAATGATATAATGATGGTAAATCCTGTCATTATCTAACAGACTCCCACGCAAAATTTTATTTGGAGAAATACAACGTCATTGGTTCACGAGGAAATCCAATCGCGATGAGACGTTTAACTTCGACACCATTTATACAAACATTTCGTTCATCCGATAGATGCAGTATTGTCTTATTCCTGTAACGGTAAATACGTCTCAGATATAAGTAAAAATAAGAGGGACCAAGGATGATCCTTGCCAGTAGATTTTTTAACAATACGTTTGGTATCGTGGCTTAGTATTTTCTTTACTGTCGTGCCGCTTACTGCTCGTGAATGACCAGTACGGAGGATATAGAGTGTTTCTCGCATAGATAACTATACATAGAGAGACTTTCTTCCGTGTTTCTCTTAACTTTGGATCAGAGATATAAGTGCATTCGGTGCAATCAGTGCAGTCTTGTAATTACATGTAACGAAGGAATTTGGGAAAGAAAATTCACGAAAACGTAGGAGCCGTGCAAGGTGAGTCATCGTTTGTAACTATTTTGTACGATGACGCGATCGTGATTGAAAATGTACAAAATCTGATGAAGAAAAGTTACGATGTTTAAGAAGCAATAAGTATGGTACGATTGACTTATTAATTCGATTTATTTCGATTAAGCTTTAAATGCATTTGACATTTGGCTGAAATTTCTTGAAGGTTGGAGGTTTTATATTGATATAGAAATAAATTGGATTGTCATTCCAGGAACTAAAAGTACGTAAGTGTAACTGTACTTTTACAGGATGTAAATTTTTGTCACTCTACTTTCTAAATAATCAGGCGACCTCATTGGTGAACTGACTTGGAAAAAAAAACATTTGATACGCTTTTCATTGTATAGTACATTCAAATGTATACTCACTAAATATTCCGTAAATTTTTACAGTACCCGGAACAGTTTTCTGTATATTTGAAATAATAAAAATAATATGTATACACGCAATAGCTTCAAACACTTTCTTAGCTTTGATGGTACAAATTATTTTTTTCTGCGTGATTCATTTATTTTAAAAAATGCAATATTTCTATTACAAATGGTTTGTTAGACAAAAATGATAAATTCGGAAATTTAAACAAATTTGTATAAATAATACATAAGTGTTTGATTATACTCTAAATAACTGTAGAAATAACAAGGGCACAGAATAATGCTCACTTTGACAGAAATACTATTATAAATTCATCCAAATAAAATATATGTTGCTGATATTATTATCCGACAGGGGAAACAATGCTTTTGTTCGTCTCATATAATCATATCAGATGATTGTATAATTGTAGAGATAATGTGAAAAATATGAGACAACATACATAACACCAATGTTTTATGAAGGCTTTGCTTAGCAAAGATTAGAATTTAATATAAAGAAAACAACAAGTTCTGGCTGATTTTGAATTGAAAAGAAATTTTTCAATTTCAACACATTTATTAATATTTACTGTGTATATATTGTTACAACTATACTATTTTCTTTTAATTCAGAAACTATATATGTTTTCTATGTGCTACTTAAATAACAATATTTATACAAGCTCTGAACTATAAATAATCTCTTACATTATCCTAATTTATTATTTTTCATTATGTTAGAACATGCATATTTTCTTCATATAAATATTAAATGTTCCTGAAAGCACTACAAAGTGTTACAATACATTAATGAATTCTATTCATAGCTGTGCATTTTATATTTAATGATTATTATACGTGAAACAATATATTGTCCTATAATATTGAATGAATGACTTTCCACAAAACTATCACTGACTTAAAATTTTATAATTTGTGCAAAACTCATACAAATTTTGTCCCAAGACTTTTGCTTTTCATTAATTTGTTTCTTTGATACTTTTTCCTTATTACTTCATTCCTATGTTATTCTAAAGCTATTATTAGCATTGGAAAAACCAGCTTGACAATTTTCCAGGTTTTAATAACAAGGAAACTATCCGACTATCTTATCTACTTCTGATCTTTGTTTATATAAGTGCATTATTACATGTACAATTGAAGATACTTATATCTGTTATTGTCGATTATTCTTAACTTAAACATAGAGAACATGCTTATGCCATTTCATAAATTTTATGTCACAAATATTTTTCCTTTAATTTTCAGAATTACGCATAAAGATGGATTGGCACTGGTTATGTACATTTTTTGTATGTTCTTTAATTGCGACTGTAACATCACAACCGTACGTATATTCTTCTGTACCAAATGTAACTTTGATTGATAAGACTTATTTTACCTAAAAATGTACATTCATAAATATTGAATACACGTTATCGAAGAAAATGATTTTAAAATCTGATTAAAGCTATTTTAAGGTAACAATTAAAATTAGTTAATACCTGTTATGTTTTCAATACTGTTCCTAACCATATGTTAGTATTATTTTCTATATAGTAATTAATAATTAGAATTTGAATAGGTATTACACTATTATTGCTCCAAAAGTGGTAAGACCTGATTCTGAATATCATGTAACAGTGAGTACTACTGGTATATCAACAACATCAAAAATATACATTGAACTAAATGGTCAACTTGATAATGGAGAAAATTTTAATGCTTCTAAAGTTATTGCTGTCGAACCATATTCTACTAGAATTCTACGACTTGAGGTAAATCTATATGATGTAAACATATAAAATTGAAAAATATGATGTTGAATAAAAATGATTTCAGATTGGAGATACAACACCTGGAAAGTACCAACTTGTGGCCCGTGGTTTATTAGGAATAGAGTTTTCAAATACAAGTTCAGTTGAATATATCCACAAGAGTTACTCAGTTTTTATTCAGACTGATAGGGCAATTTACAAACCAGGAAATAAAGTCATGTTTAGATGTATTTTGTTGGATTCTAGACTCAGGCCAACACTTGCCAGATTAGCAGATGTTTACATAACAGTACATATTATTTCGAAAGTGATATATAAATTTTAATGATAAAAATTGAAACTTCTTTAATGAAACAATGTAAATATTACAGGATGGAAAAGGAAATCGTGTCAAACAATGGAATCGTCCACTTGTAACACGTGGCATTTTTAATGGAGAAGTCGAATTATCAGAGTACCCAGTTCTAGGCACTTGGAAAATTACTTCTATTGTCGGTGATCAAACTTTTGAAAAGGAGTTTGAAGTTGCCGAATATGTACTTCCCAATTTTGAAGTGACAATTAATGCTCCTAAACATTCTACATTTAAAGAGTCAAAGATTACTGTTACTGTTCATGCAAAGTAAGTTGTAAAATTGAAAATACTAAACACATTGCACGCTGGTCCCGCGATAATGCGGAGTTTCAAATATATGATTGTACATTTTATCCGGTCAATATCTGTCATATTATTTTGACTTAAGAAAAATGTTAAAGTGGACAAAACAGGCAATATTATTTCGTTTAATTTGTGCATTACTTAATGCATGTAATTTTATATTGACTTAAAAGATTTGAGACCGTTATTTAGACTTTTAATTGCTGATATTTAGCCGGTATGCAATGTGTTAAGAATTTATGAAGACATTGAAAGTAATATAGAACATTCTTCAAATTTTTTGTACAAAATTGTACTAATATGTAATCAATTACAAGTAGTGTTTAATAGTGTACACTATTACTAACATCCCTGTAATAGATTTGACCAAAGCTATTCATTTCAAAGTGTAAATCATTTAGGTATACTTATGGTAAACCAGTGAAAGGTGAAGCAACAATTACAGCTTATCCAGATATATTTTCTGGTATCATACAACCGATTTTTCAACAACCAGTAAGGAAAGTAATACCCATTGATGGCAAAGCAACAGTTGATTTTGACATTGTTTCTGAACTTCGGTAAGTAAAAAAAAATAGTTTTTTATTGTTCATGGATTTATAAATCAAGTGTATATTAATACTGAGTATATATTCTGCAGATTATCTGATGATTATGAAAGACCAATCATGATTGATGCAGTTGTAGAAGAATCTTTGACTGGTAGACGACAAAATACTTCCACTGAAATAACATTGCACAAACATAAATATACAATGGAACTTATAAAAACGTCAGATCATTACAAGCCGGGTTTAAAATACACAGCATTCGTAAGTATATTTTATTTTTTATAGAAATTTTAATCATTCTTCGAAATTTATTTTTAATAATTCTAGATAAAATTGACATATCACGATGGGTCACCAGTCAGAGATAATAAAAATCCTGTTTTGATAGCATATGGATATACGTATAATCAGTCAATGTATTCTAATACTACGGGTATGTTAGATGAAAATGGGATGATTCGATTAGATTTTTACCCACCAAAAACTACAGATAGTTTTTCTTCCCCCCTAAATATTGAAGTAAGTGGATCGTAAAATCTTCTTGAAATAATTAAAGAATGATGTAATAAGAAACATTTTATACAGGCACAGTATTTGAATCTTCACGAATGGTTTCCTTCCACAAGTCAAGCAATATCTCGTAGTAATGCATTTGTACAAGCTATTTTAAAAACTGAAAATCCTACAGTAAGCATGAACTATTGAGTTTGTTGATATGAAAAAACGTTACAAACTATATTAGATTTATAATAACGTTTGATTTAAGGTAAATCGGGATGTTGAAATTGAAGTAAATTCCACGGATCCTTTGAAATACATAAGTTACGAAGTACTTGGACGCGGTGATATTTTGGATGCTGGTTCCGTATATGTACAAAATAAGTATACAACAAGTTTCAAGTAAATATATAAATATTTAAAATATTAGCTACTTATTCTATAGATCATATGAATGAGAAAATGCATTTTAGATTTTTAGCAACGTACGTTATGGCTCCTACAGCACACATAATTGTATACTATGTAAGAAATGACGGAGAAATAATTGCAGATGCTTTAGATATTGAATTGGAAGGAGTACTTCAAAATTTTGTAAGTTACAATTTAAAATTATATTCTAAGTTAATGAATGTGGATATTGACTTAAGCTCTTTTTGTTATTTAAGGTTGACATTAAAGTAGCATCTGAAGAAGTTGCACCAGGAGAGAACGTCAATTTAGTTATATCCTCGAAACCAAACTCATATGTGGGATTATTGGGCGTGGATCAAAGATCCCTTTTACTGAAATCCGGCAACGATATTTCTTATGTATATCACGATATTTATAACTTTTGAATCATTTGATATTTATCTATAAGAATCACAATTATATTTTAACTGTCCGTAGGAGCAAATATACAAAGAATTGAAATCGTATGATATGGTAGCAAATTCACCATACTCAGATTCGATTTTCGATCGCCCTTTTTCTCGTCCTGGATCAGCTTCAGCAATTGAAGTTTTTGACGTAAGCCTATTACTCATTTTGCTGCAAATTTTCCTACATCATGCTTGATATTTTATCTGTAAAAACTATTTGTATCATAGAATACTGGTGCTCTGATTATGACGAATGGATATATTCACAAACATTTCCCAATTGGTAAGTAAGTTTGATTGTTCCCCCACATGGTATGTTAAATTACTAATATGATTTACTTTAGTCATATATGTGATATTAAACATTTTTATTAATTACGATAACACATTATTCTGCAGCATTTTACTCATATGTAACGTAGAATTTAAAAAAATATCTCTAAGTTTAGCGTTTCAGTTATTATTGACAATTCTTTAGCTGATCGGATAGGTACTTATACGTTTAACAAGGGTTCGTGTCTGTATAGTATACTACAGAGCTACTAGTTTGGGCGCAGCGTTTCCACTCGCCCCCGTTCCTGAAAATGCAAGATCAGGTGATTTGCCGCAGTCCGAGACCGTGAAAATACGCAAGAATTTCCCTGAAACTTGGCTTTGGCAAACGCTTGATGCTGGGTAATTCCATTAAAACAATTATAATGCATACTCTTACATGCTCATGAATCATTTTATTGTTACATAAATGTTTGCTTATCACTGTCAATTTTTAACTCGGTTGTTTTATTCTGGAGGATAAACATCTTATGGCTGTTGCACTTTACTAAAAGGTGATAGGTGCCTCAGTGGGTTTTGATCATTTGTTTTCTATCGGTATAATGTATTTCCTTAATAACATACAGATAATCTTAACAGCTTTATTAAGTCTACAAGAACGCATGATGTTATATTGTGAATGAAATGATATTGCATTTAAAGTTTATAATAAATTTCTTACAGGATTAATTTACATCGCTGTGATGAATTTAAGAGTTTGTTTTTATACGATTTTATTTTCTTCTTTGTGATAACTTCATTTATTCGAGTTGATTTAATACAATATATAGAATTGGATTGCAGGAGAACCTGGAATACTGGATGGTAGAATAAAAGGCTCGCCTCATGGGGCGCCCACGCTTCGACCAGACATTGGTCCACCTGTCACACAAAGATTAGCAACAAGACCACCATTGGCAGGTCCTTACGCCTTCTCTCGCATCCCATCTCCTGTCTGGAACAAGCCCCGTGTATTCCTAATGCATGACATCTTAAACACCTGGCTTTTCACAAACTTCTCTTCAGGGTATTTATCTGTGTCTCGTATACTTTCAGTTGCACGCTTATGTATATATTTATTCTTTATATACATATTTCTGTACATAATATTCATGCAATATTGCTTCATCTCATTTGCATCATCTTATTGCAATGTGTATTGAATATAAATAATAATTTAGTATCACTATTTATACATTACTCAGTGGTATAATGTGAGAAGTGTATAAATACTTTATATTTGTAGCACAAGTAAGCTTTTTTTGTTAATTGTATAATAATTCTCATTTCAAAGTAACTTTTGGGCATTATATAAAATAATTTCTTGTACAAATGATAACTATATAATTGTAATTAGAATTGAAGGAAAAAATGAATTGAAGAGAAATGTACCTGACTCTATTACATCATGGGTGTTAACGGCTTTCTCTGTTAACGATGTTCATGGATTGGGTCTCATCAAAGAGCCAAGAAAGGTTGCAATTTATTGCCATTCCGATATATGGGCTGTCATTTTAGAAAATGGTATAAGTCTATTTTTTAGAAAAAATGTGTTTAAGTTGGCTTTAGCTAAACGTAGTCTTCTTTTGCATTTCAACTGGCAAAGTAAATCGAATGACATATCTTCGTGATTTCGTTAAATAAGGTTCAACTATGATATGTTATAGCATGAAAGCTTATGTGCAGGTGTAAAAAAATTAATGGTCGTGGCTTTCAGGGGTTGTTCTTCACCTCTGGATCGATGGAGATCTGCGAAAGAAAACTGCCGCAATATTCGGGAAAGGGTAGGAAATTGTTTTTATTGGTTCATAGTCTTGGTCTTGTTACGTAGGTAAAATGTCAGAAAGAAACCATGGGTGAGAAACGAACCGTTCTCTCGCAAATTAACTTAATTACTGCAATAGTTAAACCAGAGGCAACATAAACGGAGATAAAAAATGACTAGAAAAATGTCAATGACCTGCGTTCAGTGTTGGGTTTGCTCAAGGACCCACCCAGGGAGAAAAGCATAAACACTTGCACTTCTTTTCTGGTTTGGTGACACAGTGCCCCATTTTCTAACTTCGTTTATGTCGCCTCTGCTTTAACTATTGGCGCAATTTTAATCGGAAAGGCCCAATTAAAAGTTAATTTCCGAGAGAACGGTTCGTTTCTGACCTATAATTCCTTGGAGACATTTCGCCTACGTAACAAGACGAATACGATGAACCAATCAAAAAAATTTCTTATCCTTTCCCGAATTTTACGACCGGGTTTTTTCGCAAATTTCCATCGACCCAGAGGTGAAGAACAATCCCCGAAAGCCATGACCATTAATTTTTTTACACCCTGTAGGAACTCTCAAATATCTTAACACAATGATCGCCTACACCGCGATGTTGCGGGATTTTTTGTTTCCTTGTATGGATTTCCTATACACATCGCACAACAAAATTTGTTCAACCCCATAGACTCTCGAGTGAGATGAAGAACCATAAAGTTGCAAAATAATTGGGTCCGGCAAAAAAATGTTCGAAAATTTATAAGGCTTAAATATTTTGTTTAGCTATTTATTAAGTGTTTAATATATAGCTGTAATGTGTCAACATAAGAAGAAAGAGGCTTGTACCATTTTCAAATATAATGGCTCACATAATTATATTTTAATAGAACAAGACTTATAGAATTTTTTTTTCATAGTTAAAAGTTTTTCAACCGTTTTTTATATCTATGAATCTACCCTATTCGGTAATACGAGGAGAAATTGTTGCGATACAAATTGTTGTATTTAATTACCTGAATAAGGATTTAATAGCTGAAGTATTACTGACAAACGAGGGACAATTTGATTTCGCAGAAATTTCTAACGAAGTCCATGATGCACCAAGTAATACTCAATATACATATATTACATAATTATTTTTTTTTTCTTATAAGTTAATAAGAAAATAACTAACTGCAAAAATGTATATCAATTTTCAGAACTAGAATTATATCGTAAAACGAAAGTGGCTGTAAAGGCCAATTCCGCCGCCAGTGTGTCTTTTATGATCATTCCAAGAGATCTTGGACATATTACAATAAAAGCAACTGCTAACAGCATATTAGCAGGTGATAGCGTAGAACGGAAATTACTTGTAAAGGTAAATTTTTTCTTATATTTGTTTCAAAACTAAGTCAACCAGATAAGTGATTACGACGTATATTACACGTCATGCGGTCGGCATGATGCAGTAGATGAGATTTGCTTGTTTCGAATTTTAAATTAACGCTTCTAACATTTCAAGTCCTGTTTCAAGTAACGAGGATTACTAATGATGATTTAGTGTGAAAATTATGTTGGTTTTTAAGTAGAAAGTGATATAAGTTAGAGCACTTAAACGTACCCACGCGGAAGCACCTGCATGTGAAAAATATAGCACTTGTCTGGTTAAAGTTGATATTAATGAATAATTCAATGTAAATATTATTGAAGGCTGAAGGAGAAACACAGTATAGGAACAAAGCAATGTTCTTAGACCTCAGAAGTACATCAAATATGCAAACTAACGTAACAATTGATATGCCTAAAAACGCTGTACCAGGTTCAGAGCATATTGAGATTTCGGCAGTAGGTAATAATATCTTTATTTCAGTATAGTTATCAAGAATATTCGTTATATTGAAACACTACATAATTTTTCATTGCATTTTTACATGGAATGCTATAGGATATACCCTATTACCATTGTTATACGATAACAATTGTTTGTCATTACAAAATTTAATCTCATTTATTCTTCACTCAGGTGATATCTTGGGCCCTAGTATCTTGAACTTAGCGAATCTGATAAAAATGCCGTTTGGCTGTGGAGAACAAAATATGTTGAACTTTGTACCAAACATAGTTATTTTAAATTATCTGAAGGTAATCATAAAATATACATATTTCGCCTGTGTAATATTAGATACCTTAAGTGAAGAAAATTGTTTTTATTAAAAAAAATTGATTTGCAGAACACAAATCAGCTGACACAAGCTGTACAAGGAAAAGCCTTGAGATATTTAGAAATAGGGTATCAAAGAGAATTAACTTATAGGCATAACGATGGCTCATTTAGTGCCTTTGGAACATCTGATCCTTCTGGGAGCACATGGTATTGTCTTATGAAAATATTCACTAAACTATCTAACCCTTCTGTTCTTCTCATTTATCCCTCATATTTGTCTTTCTTCGGGTCATAGTGACCCAATGAACAAAGATCCACATTTAAAAAAATGTAAAATATACAAATTAATAGATGTTAATTTTAAACACATTATCTGCATTTCGGGCCAGAAATACTCAAGGGGAACAGCAGAGTTAAACTCTGTATTTTCTATGAATATTTTACTCCGTTCTTTTTACTGAATAATAATTAAAACTTTCATTAGGCTTACTGCGTTTGTTGCTAAGTCTTTTAAACAAGCTGCTGAGTATGTACCAGTGGAAGACAGAATAATAGACGAAGCATTACAGTGGTTATCTAATAATCAAGCACCAAATGGTAGCTTTCCCGAAGTAGGAAAAATTAGCCATCGTGATATGCAAGGCGGTGCTGCCAAAGGTCTTGCACTAACAGCATTTACACTCATTGCTTTTCTTGAAAACACGGTACAGTAAAATTTCTCCATTGTTATATAAGTAATAAATGATATTTAGTCTACTGTATGTAATTTAAAACATCAATTTTCTATTGTAGAACTTTATCGAAAAATACAGAAATACGATCAATAGGGGTGTTGATTATATTGTTCGTAACTTGGATGGATTAGATGACGTGTATGCTTTAAGTTTATGCACGTATGTTTTAAATCTAGCAAAACATCCCTACGAAGTTGCAGCATTTAATTCGTTAGACACCAAAGCTATGTCGAAAGAGGATCTTAAATGGTGGAGTAAACCTGTTTCAAAGGATGATAAAAATCCATGGTTTACATTGCCACGTTGTGTGGACGTTGAAATGACATCTTATACTTTGTTAACTTATCTCAACCGTAATCTAGTTGCTGATTCTATTCCCGTTATGAAGTGGCTTGTCAGACAGAGAAATGCGGAAGGTGGTTTTGCATCTACACAGGTACGTTGATGATCATAATGCACTGTTTGATCGAATACTAATCGTAAAAATGTGTTTTCTTCTCGATATTTTAGGACACTGTGATAGGTATACAAGCTTTGGCGAAATTGGGAGAGAAATTAGCAACAAAGAATAGTACGATCTCCATTACATTCATGTATGAAGGAGGCGAAAAGAGTTACATGAACATAAACCCCGGCAATTCTATGATACTTCAAAAACAAATGGTAAGTTCTTATATAATATAATAGACATTTATAGATTGAAAATTGATCTGTTATGGGAATAATTGTATACATCGTATTAATGCAATCGAAGTTGGGATCCGATACTTTTAAATTGAAGAGCTCTCAATTTTAATTTAAAATACAAATTTTGTAGTACAATAAAAATTAAAATTACTATGATTAGTTTAACCATTTTTCCTCAAATGAAATTTTGACTTTTTCTATAATGATTGTTAATTCAATGATGCGGTATCGCTTTTTCCAATTTCTTTCTAGGCCTAAAATACGTATAAAGTATACCTATTTAGTTTAAGTACATCACATAACTAATATTATATCTGGTTAATTATATTTTGTTTCGTAGCTCCCTAGGAAAACCCGGTTAGTTAATATAACAGCCACTGGGAATGGATTCGCTTTGGCTCAAGTTTCATTTCAGTATAACTTAAATGTAACTGGAGCATGGCCTCTTTTCACCCTGGACCCTCAAGTAGATAAAAATTCAAATATTAATCATTTACAACTGTCTATTTGTTCTGGGTAAGAGTGAGAGCGCATTAATGATATAAAATGAAAAGTATATTACGATAAGTGATACTAAAATCTATTCTATTGTCAGATTTGTTCCAACTAAAGAAGCAAATGAAAGTAATATGGCTGTTATGGAAGTTAGTTTACCATCTGGTTTCACAGTGGACAGAGAGTCACTGCCGAGTTTAGAAGTTTCGCAAAATGTTAAACGAGTAGAGACTAAAGAAGGAGATACTGTTGTGATCTTATATTTTGACAAGGTATACAGAATGATATTTTTATCTTTTTCACACATCACTTAAATTGTTATATATTTTTTACGACTTTTAAAAAATTATTTTACAGATGGGCAAACAGCAATATTGCCCCACTGTATCTGCATTTAGGACGCATAAAGTGGCTAAGCAAAAACCGGTACCAGTTTCTATTTATGACTACTATGACTCATGTACGTTCTGTTGATTGTCATTAATTTGACTATTTTTTTACTGCTAATTTAATCTTTTTATTGTACATCTAATTTCTCTTTTATAATGTAATGTAACATCGTATATGTAAAAGTATATAATAATAACATATTATTTTTATTAAGTTTAACATACTATTCTAGCAAGAAGAGCAAGAGTATTTTACGAACCAAGGAAAGCAAACCTTTGTGATATTTGCGACGACGAAAATTGCGAGGATTTATGCGTGTTACAGCCTGGTAAACGGAAAGATAATGATATGCAAGCTGCTGCTTCCGACATCTCAACATTCACATTTGTACAGTTACTTATTTTTGTTCTGTCCGTTAATTTTTATAAATATTTGTAATTATAGATTACAGAGAACGCGACGTTATTATATTTCAAGACACTTTGACGTGCACAAACAAATGATTCACTGTTGAAATATCTGAAAAATCTTGTTCTCCTAAGCAATTATATCTTTTCAAATCATGTTCGATAGTTTGTATCTTGAAATACAAAACTACTCATTTTATTTAATATTAAAATGAAACTAACATGAAGTCTAGCAATTCGTAAATTGTTTTTTTTTTAATACGTAATAGTAAATATATTTTATTGTTATTAATAGCTCTATAACTATTATTTATAAGCCTGTTTTCTTTACATGAGAAAAAATTCTTTTGAAAATACATAATAAAAATAAATTAATATTTTTCGTTACTAAAATATCTATTAATTACCCACATCATATCACTTTCTATTATTTCCTTTTTAACCCTACCAGACCTGAGTATTTTCAGAATTTTTTCGCGTCAAATCAGACGAAGTAAATTAAATAGCTGTTGATTTGCAATCTCTAACCATGCGGTTTGATCACAATTGGTCGATTATTTTTACCGTGTGTCGCATTTTCTTCACATACTAGGCAAAGTAACGAAAATCAGATAAAGCGGTACAGCGAGAGATTCGGAAATTACTGAAAAATCAGAACAACAGTCTGGTAGCATTAAACAATAACTAATTGTTACAAATAATAGTATGAGTATTACAAAATTTTATTGTTACAAATCTGTAAGCCATATAATATATTATATTATATAAGCCATATATAATATATTATTCCACAGCTAAAGACATCGAAATATATATTACAAACAAATAAAGTTAGTAAAAATCAATAAAAGTCGTTATAATAAGACTATATACTACTGTGACGATTGAGTTCACTGTATCAAATATAATCTACATTTACTTCTACAGAATTCTAAGAATGATAACATAACTATTGTGCTTCGCATATGGGACAAAATGATAATACAATTACAAGGGAACATCTCTAAGTGTAAATCACCGATGTTTATGAAATTTTAGTATGATATAGTTCTCGTTAAAATATTTGACACGAGCATTAGAAAGCAACTGTACCATCAATTAAAGAAGTTTATGTTCGCAAATTGCAAATCTATGAAGCAAGCCTCCCCAGAATTGTTAAATTTTTCAGGTCTGCTGGTTGTATAGACACATCAATACTATGCATGACTATCCCCAACTGTAAATAACCGATTTTTATGGTACTGTAGGGCCATTGACGCGAGCGGCCCGGGCACGGCGGCAATGCTAGAAGATTCCAGGCGTTGCTAGGGCTGCGTTTACAGCGGTAATGCCGGAAAATTCTAGACGTTGCTAGGACTGATGCGAGCGGCCTGAGCGCAATAGCGATGCCAGAATCTTCTAGCATTGCTAGCAATTACCGAATGTTCTCGACGTCGCTAGGCAGCGAGAGGCGTTTTTTTTGAACGATTATAAAAGGCGCACGCGATCGGGACGCGACCTTCTTTCCCGACCAGCGAGTTCGACGGCGCGTGTGTTTTTTTAAATATACTTGGTTTTTTTTACTCCTCTGAGTTTTCTTTATTTTAATCCTACAATTTTTGGGGGCTCAGCCGGGATACGAATCAAGTCGAGTCACGGTTCGTAGAAGAAAAGTCGCGAACTGAGTGTTCGGAAATTGCGGTTTACGATTCGTTTTCGCGAACTGAGTGTTCGGAACTTGTGTTTCACGATTCGATTTCACGAACTGAGTGTTCGTAGGGTGTTTAAAAGTTCGTTTCGCGTACTGAGTGTGCGGAAACGCGTGCACTGAGTCGAGGAATCGTGAATTTTCGCGGATTGAGTGTCGTGAGTAGTGGATCGTAGCGTGTGAATACGAGAATGGAAGGTGCTAGCGGAATTAATGTCGATGCTTTGAGCATGGAAGAGCTGAAGGCAGAATTACGAAAACTGGCGTGCGAAGAACGGGGTAGCAAAGCAGTGCTTCGCGAAAGGTTGAGGGCTGCTCTGAAGTCAAAAGACGCATCGGGAAAAGCTGCTGGATCGGGAAAAAGCGCTGTCGAGTCAGAGGATAACGACGATGAACATGATAATGATGAAGACTACAACGATGCAGAAGGAGATGGAGATGAAGAAGATGACGGTGATTCCGATGAAGAAGAAAGCAGAGGCAATGGACGAAAATCAAGAAGGCGGTCATATGCAACTAAGCAGCCGCTCACTTTCAAAGACGTAGAGGACTCCTTGGAAACATTTAACGGGGACGGTAAGCAACACATTCGGAGGTGGTTGAAAAATTTCGAAGAGACCAGTCATGTATGCCTGTGGACAGAAGCGCAAAAAATAGTGTATGCGAAGAAACTACTGAGAGGGTCGGCAAAACTCTTCGTATCTTTCGAAGATTGCAGTCGCACGTGGAAAAAGTTGAAACAATCCCTCCTTCGAGAATTTGGAAAAACCGTTACCACCAGGGAAGTCCATAAAGAATTAATCAGTGCAAAGAAGCGAGCTGACGAAACATACCATGAGTACGTTTACCGTATGCTCGAGATCACGAGTCCTGCGGAAATGGAAACAGAATCGAAAATCCAGTATATCATCGATGGGATACAGGATGACCCAGTTAACAAGGCAATTTTATATGGTACAACTAGTATTACGGAATTCAGACGAAAATTGACGGAGTATGAAAAAATGAAAGCCAGTGCTGTTCCAAGGATGAGAGTGCAGACGCAAATCCCTAGAATGGAGCCGGCAAGAAGAGAGACACCTCGTCCGGAGTCAAGGAGCGGAGAGAAGAAACGGTGCTACAATTGCGGTGCCTGGAGACATCGAAGTTCAGAATGTCCATACCGAGAGAAGGGAGTTCGCTGTCACAAATGCGGCAATTTTGGACACATTGCAGCCCGGTGTTCGTCGGGAGGCGAGGAGAAGAGAGTCAACGAGTGTGTGGCGGTTCGTAAACGAGACTGTAAGATTTATAAAGCGGTCGGCATAAGGGGTAAGAAAGTCATTGCTCTTTTAGACACCGGTAGTGATTTACATTTGACGCGGATAAGTCAGTACGTCGAATTAAATTCACCGCCTCTAAAGGGTCCGGAAATCGTTTGTAAGAGTTTAGGCGCCGATAATGTACGCACGGTAGGAAGCTTTTTAGCCGACGTAGAAATAGACGGATCAAAATTCGAGCTCACTATACATGTTGTACCGGACTCGTGTCTCAGTTATAATTTGCTGTTAGGATCGGATTTGTTAAGATATGCGAACGTTCATTTAAGCGGGACCGAGGCGACGGTATCGAAACGTGTAGATAAAAACGATGGGACGTGCAATTCAAACGAAGACGTACCGGAAATATTTTGCATTAATGTTTTTGAATCAGAAAATACTCAGGAGAGTTCGCAACAGCCTCTTATAGATTGTAGCAATGTAAAAGATCCGATTATGAGGCGTGAACTAGAATCGTTGGTACATTCGTATAAGCCGAAAGGGGAAAAACAAACGGATCTTAAAATGCAAATAATTTTAAAAGATGACACACCGATTTTCCAACACCCGCGGAGACTTGCGCCTTTAGAAAAAATACAGGTTAACAAACAAATTGAACAATGGATTCGTGACGGTATTGCACGACCCAGCACGTCCGAATATGCAAGTCCAGTCGTGCTCGTGCGTAAGAAGGATGGAAGTATGCGTTTGTGCGTAGATTACAGACAGCTTAATAAGAAAATATTGAAAGACCGGTATCCTCTCCCGCTGATCGACGACCAATTGGATCGTTTGCAAGGGGCGACCTATTTTAGTGTATTGGACTTGAAAGACGGTTTTTTCCATGTACATTTAGAGGAAAATAGTTGTAAATACACCGCGTTTGTTGTACCTGACGGGCATTTTGGGTTTGTTAGAGTTCCGTTTGGTTTATGCAACTCACCCGGCGTATTTCAAAGATTTATTAATTTTGTGTTTCGGGAAGCATTGTCAAAAGGCATTGTATTAACGTATTTAGATGATCTCATAGTACCGTCGCGCAGCGAGAGGGAAGGAATAGAAAATTTGCGTGGAGTTCTAACGATAGCGAGCGAATATGGGTTGAATTTAAATTGGAAAAAATGCCGATTTCTTCAGCGTCGAATTGAGTATTTAGGTTACATCATCGAGAACGGGACTGTTAAACCATCGGACCATAAAACGCAGGCTGTCGCAAAATTTCCTACTCCAACAAATGCGAGAGAGGTGCAAAGTTTTTTGGGCCTGACAGGGTATTTTCGAAAATTCGTGGCAGACTATGCAAGGATTGCGAGACCCCTCTCAAATTTGTTGAAGGACGGCGCTAAATTTCATTTTGGGGAAGAGCAGCTCTGTGCGTTTGCAAAATTGAAGGACGCGTTACGGAGGGAACCAGTATTAAAACTTTACCGCGTAGGCGCTGAAACCGAGTTACACACGGACGCATCTAGTTTGGGTTTGGGCGCGATTTTGATGCAAAAGGACCCAGGTGATCAATTTTTTCATCCCGTATTCTATGCGAGCTGGAAGACGACCGAAGCCGAGTCTAAATACGCGAGTTATGAATTGGAAGTATTGGCTATCGTTAGATCGTTACACAAGTTTAGAGTTTATTTATTGGGAATTCAGTTTAAGATAATAACAGATTGTCGGGCGTTCTCTTTGACGATGGGTAAAAAAGATCTGTGTGTTCGCGTAGCACGGTGGGCTCTATTGTTACAAGATTTTGATTGTACTGTTGAACATCGACCCGGAAAATCTATGCGCCATGTAGACGCCCTCAGCCGAAATCCGGCAGAAATTATGTTGATCGAGGAAGAGAGGCCCAGCCTTCTCTTGCGTTTGTCAAATGCACAACGGGAAGACGACGCGTTAAAACCGATTTTTGAATTAATTCGGCACGATCTTTGCGAGGACTATGTGTTAAAGCGTGATATTTTATACAAAAAGTATGAGAGTGATTTGCTTTTAGTTGTGCCTAAAGTTATGCAGCAAGAAATAATCAAGCAGGCTCACGAAATCGGACA
This sequence comes from Cerceris rybyensis, assembly GCA_910591515.1. Lineage (NCBI taxonomy): Eukaryota > Metazoa > Arthropoda > Insecta > Hymenoptera > Crabronidae > Cerceris > Cerceris rybyensis. The sequence continues at coordinate 2,580,719 of OU342789.1, forward strand.
CTTTTCGGTGAAAAAGGTTGAGCAAGTGTTAAAGAGAGAGTATTGGTTTAAGAATATGAGACCAAAAATTGAAAAGGTAGTAAAGAACTGTATTCAGTGTATTCTCGCGGAGCGCAAAAATGGGAAACAGGAGGGGATGTTGCGACCAATCCCCAAAGGCGATTTACCTCTTGAAATTTACCATATAGACCATTTAGGGCCGATACCAAGTACAAAGAAAAGGTACGCGTATATATTCATAGTAATTGACGCATTCACTAAATTCACATGGATATATCCAACGCGATCGACAACCGCGGAAGAAGTCATTGATCGTCTAAAAAAACAAGCGGCTATATTTGGTAATCCGTCGCGTATAGTGTCCGATAGAGGTACCGCGTTTACTTCTAAATGTTTTGAAGAATATTGTAAAAATGAAAATATTAGACATACGTTGATTACCGCAGGAGTACCACGCGGAAACGGACAAGTCGAACGCATGAATAGAATAATTATCCCAATGTTAGCAAAACTTGCGGCGCCAAATCCCACGATGTGGTACAAATATGTAGACCGAGTGCAGCAATGTGTGAATTCTACTCCGACCAGGAGCACAAAATTGTCTCCTTTCGAACTACTAGTTGGTAGAACCATGCGTTTGCGAGATGACTTTGAATTGAGAGCGATCATCGAAAACGAAATTGTTATGGATTTGCAAAATGAGCGCGAGGCGATGAGAAACCAAGGTAGAGAAGCGATTAAAAAGATTCAGTGTGAAAACATGCGTTTGTATAACCGAAGAAGAAAAAAAGCGAATGTTTATAAATGCGGCGATTTAGTAGCGATAAAGCGGACACAAATTACCCCAGGCAGTAAACTAGCGTGTAAATATGTAGGGCCATATCAAATAACCGATATTCTTTGTACAGATCGTTATGCAGTCGCGAAGGTAGGCGAGCATGAAGGTCCGCAAACAACTACTGTGTCGGCAGATCATTTGAAGCAGTGGCTACCAGAAACCGGTGATAGTGACAGCGTGAACGAATCTTCTACAGAAGGCGACGAAGCGGATTCGGATACGCATCGGGGCCCGATGTGTCCGCAGGATGGCCGAATTGTAGGGCCATTGACGCGAGCGGCCCGGGCACGGCGGCAATGCTAGAAGATTCCAGGCGTTGCTAGGGCTGCGTTTACAGCGGTAATGCCGGAAAATTCTAGACGTTGCTAGGACTGATGCGAGCGGCCTGAGCGCAATAGCGATGCCAGAATCTTCTAGCATTGCTAGCAATTACCGAATGTTCTCGACGTCGCTAGGCAGCGAGAGGCGTTTTTTTTGAACGATTATAAAAGGCGCACGCGATCGGGACGCGACCTTCTTTCCCGACCAGCGAGTTCGACGGCGCGTGTGTTTTTTAAATATACTTGGTTTTTTTTACTCCTCTGAGTTTTCTTTATTTTAATCCTACAGTACTATAGTATAATATGGTTTTTCTGAAAATATTTTACACTCACATTGTTTTATCGGTAATCGTCCACGTTAAAGGAGAGAAAACTGCCCTTAAACTTAGGGTAACGAAAACTATTTTAACGAATATCTCTGAAACTATTAGAGATACGAAAATTTCGTATAGAATGAAAATTAACGCCTTGGGATGACGAATCCGATCGTGTAAACATTTAAAAGAATAACGATTTGCTTAAAAAATATGTTAAAAATTTTTTTTTTTTTTTCATTATTCTTTCAGTTTTCACCCTTTTAACGTGGTCGATTGCCGATAAAAAAATACGTATTAAATATTTTGATGACAACTATATCATACTAAAATTTCATCAAAATCTGTGATTTACACTTCGGAATGTTCCGTTGTTAGCAATAAACGTGGAAATAAAACAGTTAATTAATCTATTTCAATACTTACTATTTTGTATATCCTGCTTTACATCTAATAACTATATTTATTCTAGTCAGTAAAGATTTATACAATTTTTTTAACAGCTTTTTGGGGTAATACTGTCCCACTCATCCAAAATGCATTGTTTTAAAACATCAATATTTTCAAATTATTCTCCATTCCGGTATATAGCTCGGGTGAGCTCGGGTAAGATGCCCCGACAATATGTTCGATAATGTTAAGGTCGAGAAATGTGGCTGGCCAATCCAAAACACGAACATTTTTTTATGAAAAATGGTCTTTTACTGCTTTCGCCGTATGAATTGTGGCATTATCTTGTTGAAGAATACATTTATTTCTAGCAATTTTTAAAACAAATGCGTGTAATTCTATATTTATTATTTCCACGTATCGTTTACTATTCATTAAGGGTGTGCAGGCTGTGCCATGTGCCGGGTACCCGACGCCTCGGGTCGGGCCGAAGAAAGTCGGTCGAGCTCGGGCGGGTACCCGACACACTCGGGCCTAGGGGAACCCGACTGATTTCGGGCGGCCCGACTGGTCTCGGGCCGCCCGACTAGTCTCGGGCCGCCCGACTGATCTCGGGTATTTCGTCTGCTTCGGGTCAAGATGGCGGACTCGAGGCTGTTCGGTGTAACTCTCACGCTCCATGATACCGGCGATTCAGTGCGAGACACGCTCATGCAGCGTAGAGTTACACCGAACAGCCTCGAGTCCGCCATCTTGACCCGAAGCAGACGAAATACCCGAGATCAGTCGGGCGGCCCGAGACTAGTCGGGCGGCCCGAGACCAGTCGGGCCGCCCGAAATCAGTCGGGTTCCCCTAGGCCCGAGTGTGTCGGGTACCCGCCCGAGCCCGACCGACTTTCTTCGGCCCGACCCGAGGCGTCGGGTACCCGGCACATGGCACAGCCTGCACACCCTTACTGTATATACATTGATATAGATAGGTATGCTATACATAAATTTATGCCTTTAGTTCTCCGCTCAGCTAAAAGCGGCGCTGTTTGCGGACCTTTTTCATACACGGCAGCTTGCCTACCCTGGACTATACGAGTATAACGTAGTAAAAAACGTAGATTCAAATCCGTCTGTAGAAAATCCAAACCCGTAAAGAAGAAGATTCGGATTGATAATTATTTCGCAACAAACAAAAGTATATTATTTTCGAATATGGTAAGTTATTTTTCCTGTATAATTCTTAATAGAAAAATACATTTTAGATAAATCGTGATCTTCACTGACTTTGATGATAAATTATTTCTATTCCTTTATACTAACTCAACCTCTACTATCTATATAACTTTGTTATATAACAACGTTTACTAAAAATTGGTTTTACAATTAATTATGGCTCAGCTTAGGAGAAGTTTCACATCAACTGCCTACATATGTTTAATAATTTTTTTTTTATTTTCTCAGCTTTGACTACAATTGCAATATATATTAAATACCTATTTTTATTATACCTTTTAATTTATAAGAATGTCAGCGAATATTTTGACACAGCCCTTTGTTTTATATTTATAGAATAAATACTTTTTTATTTGAAATTACTTACAGAGAATATTCACTGCACGTGAGTATAACTCTTTTTCCCCTTCAAGGAAAACTTCTTTTCCATTAAAACAGGCATGGAATTTTATATTATCTAATGTAGGAATAACATCTTTACAATACCGAAAAAAGAATAAACCTACAAATTAATCCGATCAAATACGTACGGATAATGTAGTAATAAAGTGTGGATCCGTAAACTAGTATCGGTCTAAAGCACATAGTATATGTTAAGATGCGGACTCGCAGAGGTAAGTGAGACTTTGGTCCAACGAAGTTTATTAGTGCAAAGGCCGCGGATAGAGTTTTGGACATTCTGTCGGCAGCCGCGTGAGTCCAATTGAGTCGATGGTCAAGGATAACTCCAAGATATTTGACCCGCGTCGCCCACTCGATGGCCTTATTATTTATCTGAATTTTGTGGTTACTTAGGAAGGCTTGGATATTAGATCTGGAAAAGAAGATTGCTTCTGTTTTAGAGGTATTGACCTTGAGCTTCCAGTCGGCAAGGTATGACAAAATCACTTTTAGGAAGGTTTGGATACGAGTGATTAGGTTTGTGCGGTTTTTACGTGTAGACGATGAGTATATAGCAGTGTCGTCCGCGAACAGTGCAATCTCGCAGGATAGCATATGAGGTATATCATTGATGTACAGTATGAACAGGATTGGTCCAAGGACCGATCCTTGGGGTACACCGGTTGGAATTTTGTATGCCACAGATTTGTGAGAATTGTAATGAACGTAACAAGTACGCTCTTCCAGATACGACTTCATTAGCCGTAGTATAGTGTGTGGTATACCCATACTGTATAACTTGTATAGTAGTGCCTTGTGCCATACTGTGTCGAAGGCTTTTGAGAGGTCTAATAAGACAATGACTGTGTCACGCTTAATGTTAAAGCAGTGAGTTATATGTTGGGATATCCTCGCTACCTGATGAATCGTGGAGTGTTTTGCTCGGAAGCCAAATTGTTGGTTTATTACTATTTTATTTTCCTTGGTATACTTTTCAATGTTAGCTAGTATGATTTTCTCAAATACCTTGCCGACAATTGGTAGTAGCGTAATCGGCCGGAAGCTGGAAGGATCAGAAGGCGGCTTGCCAGGTTTGAGGATGGGAGTAACTTTGGCCTCCTTCCACGGCGACGGAAAGTATGAAAAGATAAAAGAGTATTTAAAGAAATAATAAAGTTGGCAGATCAATTTGGATGGTGCATTTTGTAGCATAGGAACGGTAATGCGATCCGGTCCAGGGGCTTTCTTGGCTTTCATTTTATGGATACAATCCGAGATCTCTTTGGGCGAGAACAGCATGGGTACCTCGTTGTTTTCCAGGTAGGACCATTTAAAGTTGTCATAAAAGAGTTGTACCTCATGCTCACGTGCTGATGGTAATCCCATGGCATCACCATGCACTGCAGAAAAGGATTGAGCTAGAGCGTCTGCCTGCTTAAAGGGAGAGAATATTTTGTCTCCATTTATTTTGAAGAAGGGAGAGGGAAGAGTACGATTTTTGGAAGAATAAGCACGGTAGGATGACCAGAATGTTGGATCTGGTTTCGTGAAGTGGTTTAGCATGGAGGTCCAGGCAGATTGTCTTAAGTAGGAGATTCTGCGGCTTATGGATTTGGAGTAGTCTTTGGAGATAATTGAAAAATATTGCAGAGTGGTTCTTTGGAAGGATTTACGAGCCTTCCTCCTCATTGTGATTAGAGTGGCCAGGATGTCGTCGTTAGCGATGGCATCCCGTCGTGCAGTACATGGTGTCCTTGGAGAACGAATTCTCGAGCCACTGAGGCAGCTGTGCATGAAGTCATTGAGATTGAGGATTTCGTCATCTAATTCTTTAGTAGAGGAGAATTTGCTTTTCAGAACCCATTTGGTGGATAGATCGCAGTACCGCCTCCAGTCAACAATGGTATTATAGAGCTCAGGCAGGTTAGGATTTGTTGGAGACACTTCTTTAATAAGTATCGGTCTGTGGGACGTGTCGAAGAGGTCAAGGACTGTGCACTCCAGTGGATGGAGAAGGTCAGTGATGTAAAAGTCTATGACCGTTGGAGTACAGCGAGGTTGGTAGTGAGTGGGCGACGCCGGTGCAACTATCCTGAATTTCGAGCGAAGCAAGTAGTTATACAACTCTGTACCTGATTTATTGGCTACGGAATTGTGCCAAGAACGATGCTTGGCGTTCCAATCACCTCCAATTATCAAGGGTGTACCGCAGTGGAAAATTTTGTCAAGGTCTCCTCGGGAGAGAATTTGCCCAGGGACCACGTAAATGACTCCAATATAGATTCTTGGATGGAAAAGTTGAATGACCAGGAACTCAAGGTCCGTGTTTGTCCGTGTCACTGTAAATTTAAGGTTATTGTTAATAATGATTGCCACGCCACCGCGGCGAGTTGCTCTGTCTCTGCGAATTACTGAGTAGCCGGGGATTGTAAAGGTAGAGGATGGGGCTAGCCATGTCTCTGTAACTAGCAATATATCGCAGGCATTTTTGTGTAATTGCATAATAATTTCATTGCGCTTAGGAATAATTGACCCAGCATTCCATAATATGATTTTAGGGAATGGGGCCATTAATCAAGCTGAGATATCACATTCCAATAAGCATGGAATTTCTCTACGTTAGTTTTGCAAGTCTTTAGACGTGTAATTAATGTTTTTACTGTGGATAATATGATATTCATGTCACACAATGAATTTAGTTCTTTAAATGCATCAGATATTTCGCTGAGTTTGTTAAAGTCAGAGTTTGAATCAGTGACTTGGCGGGAAACGGAAGTAGGTAGCCTGTGGGTGACTGGTCTTAATACGTCCGCGTACGAGCGGGAAGGGACACCTCGAGGGATATCAGGAATGTCCTTTGGTGTTGGAGGGAAGTTAACCTTACCAATATTGAATTGAGGTTGTGGAGTTTTGGATGCTGGTTGAGCATTTACGAAGCGTTTGTCTAAGTACTTTGCAAGGAATGGGCATTTGCTATAGTTTGCAGTGTGTTCGCCCGAACAATTTACGCAGTGAGGGGCAACATCGTATGGTTTGGAGCATGCTGAGGATGAATGTGGGCCCGCACACTTAACACATCGCTCGGGCATGTTACAGTTGTTGGCGGAGTGGCCATACGCCTGACATCTGAAGCACTGCGTGTACAGTCTTTTGGATAGGAATTTCTCCCAGTACACCCGAATATTGTATAAGAATCCGACCTTGGATACTGAGGAGGCTGGTGTGGATGGAGGGAAGGATACCCTGTAAATCTGGAATCGCGACGAGGAGTTTTTGGGTGTAATGTTGGGAAGGCTCATGGGGGAAAGCCCATTGATCCTTAGTTCCTCGAGGAGTTCGTTGGAGGGTATAAGTGGGAGGCCCTTTAGGACCATAACGAGTGTTCTGTCAGTAGCGGTACTGAAGGTAAAGAATGGGACTTTGTTGTCTTTGAGAGATTCTTTGAATTGATTGTGGTGTTCGTGTGAGAAAAATTGAATTCGGATGCTATTCCCGAGGAATTTAGCTCGGTAGGCAGAAGCACCGAAATCCTGGATCATATGTTTGTTGAATGCGGGTATGTTCCCATTAAATTTGGAAATATATAGAGGCGGTGGTCTAATTATCCGCGTGGTGGAAGTCTGAGGCTGTTCAGTCACTGGAGTGGGGGGTACTGGAGCTGGTGGTGGGGTGCGTTGTCGCGGGTTTAGAGAGTGAGGGATGTCTTCCTCATTAAAGGAAGATAGAACTTGAAATCTATTTTTCACCGGAATGTTAATGTCTGGCGTAAGTATTTGAGGAGGCTGTACCTCATGGATAGTCTTAGTCATTTTACGTCGTTGTTTTTTAGGTTCTGGAGCCCCCGGAGAAGGTGACTTTGGCAGAGATTTCTGTACGGTTTTCAGTTCTAGTGTTGTCAGAGGATTATGTAAAGTGTAGGTTTTCCCCTCGTTTTGGAGATGAATCGGGAGAGTAGTCTCCGTTGCAGGATCTTCTGGGCTTGATTCCATGATCATTTGCGACGCAATGTCTAAGTCTATACGACAGTCGTCAATAATTAAGCAGTGGGGGTTAGCTGCCATGTGGGCAGCTGACTCTGAGGTAGCAGGTAGTTGGAACGGTGTGTTGAGGGGGACAACTTGGGGTGTAGCCGCGGTCGGATTTCCAAGCGTAACGTTGGAAGTTTTTTGTTAGTGTCCATGGTTCGTCTAGGTGTCAGAACCCGAGACCGGAGTTTACATTTCCCCCCCGGCGGTGTTGCCAGCGCGTTGCGGGGAAGGCAATGAATATGTTGCCAGCCGTCGAGGTCGGAAAAAAAAAAAAAGAAAAAACAATTGAGGTAAACACGTGCGACCTATCGGTGGGTCGCGCAATGGAAGAGACAAAGGAATTGTACTTCCTTAGGGTTTAAAAACATTCGATCTATACGTTAATTTAAGATGTTTGTAAGGTATTAGTTATAATTATAGTTAAGTGATTATTATAATATGAAGTTATACTTAAATGATAATTGTTTGATTAATAGTTCATTAATAGTTAATGTTTTATGTTAGTTTAGAGAATTAATAATATATAAGATAATGTGAACTAAGGTAAAAATTTGTAATAAGGAATATAATTATAATACTTATTATTATACTTATAATACTAGTAGTACTTGCGCTATTTTTCGCCAAGCCCTCCGTGGACGAAGTCCGAACGGGGGGAATTAACTCACGTGATCACCAAGTTAATATTGATGGAGAAAATTAGTTGTAAATAATAGCAACTGAGTTTACAGAAAAATCACTGTATCTGGGTTTTGTATGTCACACGAGACGAGGTATAAGGCGTCCGCACTCTACCGCGGCTCTCGCCACACTGAACTACGAAACAGTGACTCTGTCTCGCTTTTATGCCCGTTCTCCAGCCTATTCCAACGCGTTCAGTGTGACTGTAGCCTAAAACCGATTGGCGCGTAGAGTACGAATAAACTGTGACAAACTATCTGAGCCTTAATACTGAATGTTGTCTTGTATAAAAATATTCTTACATCCCGTTATATCAAAATGCTATTTATGCCATTTATAATATATTTCATATTAAATTGTATGCCTTCTTTCATCTTAGTTCCACTGTTACTTTTTAGTCAATGTATCTAATACTTGCAAAAAAGTAAACAGTGTTAACAGGGCGGGCCACGTGAAGGCGTGGAAGAAGGTCTTTGCCACCCTAGAAGATATTCAATGTTCATTTATTTAAACGCATGAAAAATAATTTGGTAAAATAACTTACTATTCAATCGTATCGTTAAACGGTAAATAAATTAAATATTTGATAAAGTATGCGTAACACTGAATATGTTCAAAAAATAGCAAGAAAAGGAAGAGAAGTAAGCAACAATATACAAAGCATACAAATCACGCAAAATGTATGTACAAATATACAAAGCCTAAGGTACGTGCAATGAAAGCGAAGAAAATTAGAAAGAGAATTATATGCAATACTTATTTGCAAGATATGTACATAAAGCAGATTTAAGAATTAACTGCTGGAAAAAATGACAACTTATTGTTTGATAAATCTGATTAAAAATGTTGCACCCGACGCAATTTAGATACTGCAGACCGATTATTTGTGAATCTCAATCGTTGCCCGAGCCAAACGGTATCTTTGTGAATTTTAACAATCATGGTAAAATATACCATGTCTTTTCGATGCGCAGCACATTCATGTTGGTTAAACCATTCTGAATAGCTAACATGCACTACTTCTACGATTTTTTGGAATAATTTATCCAATATGTATGTCTCGCTACGTATTTCGGGATAAAAACCTCGTGTTGTGTGAGTTTGAGATACGGGTGCACTCATATCCCAGACTCACACAATACGACGTTTAAAGGGACAGACAAACCCACCACCGTGCCAGGCCCCACCGTAAAAGTAAATGTCCAAGCGACAGCACAGTGGTGGGTTCATGCCTATACATGCAATACTTACCATTTAAACCGTATACCATTTTTTAACCAGTTTTCTTCGTCTGCAACATATGCTGTCTCTCATGTTTTTCTCTTTCTAGAGCGCAGGCCATATTGATGTAGAAATGTTTTGATGTTAATTACTAATGTAGCAAAAACGCTTAGAAATGTCTATTGATCAAAAGGCGTAGGTTCGCTCCCACAAGCCGTTAATAAAGCCGTAAACGCTGTACATGCAATAACAATGACTAAAGAGTATTTTGAGGATTCTTTATTAACTATTATACAATTTTATATATGATAAGTTACAATCGCATAGTAAGGCATGCAGGTCAATTACGTATTTCTAAGTTTCAATCAAATGTAATCATTCTCAATCTGCTTAGAACAAATTGTAACAATCTCTTGTCTATCACCTCCATTCTTTCTTTTGCAGAAAGATAGTATTCAAACATAGTTTTAATTCCGGCCAGCAGAAGCGATTGCAGCAATTTTATGGATCTATCGATAACGTCGGCTGTGACACTGAAATGGTACGGGGGCTCCTGAAGGCCCCCGATCTCGGGCCGCGAAAATGCCTTGCGTGTCCGGTCTATCCTATACCTCGTCTGTGGCCGTACCATATTTGCGCGAATGAGCCACCACATTTTTCATTTTTTTTCTATTGAAATAAGCTTCGTTAGAAGTTTTTAGTGTACTCTCAAACTCTCTCAAACGATTTCAAGTCGATCAAAAAAAAAAGGGCCGTACGTTTCATTTTTCGAGATTTAGAAAAAGTGGGGGCCAACTTCACGTCAAATTTTCAATTGCGTTTTTCAAAAAAACTATCAACTCTCATACGTTTTTCTTGTACTCTCAAACTCTCTCAAACGATTCTCGATAGATTAGTAACGAAAAAAACTGCGTAGGAATTAGTGCAGGGGCTAGCTTCACAGAGGTAGTGTCGAGTGTCGTCTAAGGGTGTGCAAATACCCGGCTCGTCGGGCTCAAGGTCCGTTGATTGAGGGGGACAGCGACGAAGTAAGGTCTTTGCACGGGCGGCCATCTTTGGGTTTTAACAGTTTGTTTACGTTTGTTGACGTTTGTCAGTTTTAATTAAATATGGTTATCTGCCATGCATTAAACTGTCAGAGTAATTCAAAAGATAAAATTAGACTCTTTCAATTTCCACGGAACAAAGATCGACAGCTGGTGTGGCTCCAAAACTGTGGTAAACATAATTTTCGACCAACCTCAAAATTGTGTGAAGTAAGTATTTATCTACATATTTTGATATTTAATTCAATATTTATTTTATTATTACATTAATATTAAATCATTTATAATTAAATCATTTATAATTGTATTTTTTAGCTTCATTTTGATGAAAAACAGTTTGAACAGCAACGTGCTGATGGATGGAGAAAACTGAAACAAAATGCTGTGCCTATGATTTTTTCTCATCTACAAGACGCTTCTGAAGATAGTTCTGGACGTGGAAATAACTCACCTGCAAATAATTCAACTGATTCTGTTCAAGATGGTCCTGAAACTATGGATATCTCATCTTCTCCTGAAGTTCAAACTTCGTCGGAAGTTAGCTCTTTCCCAGCAAATCAGCAATCAACAGGTAACCTAACATTTGTTATTCAATTACTACTTGTAAAAATTAAGTACCGATTCAGAATGTTATCAATTCTGTTAGGCAATATTAACCTGCTTGATTCCATGCCATCAAATCTTGAGGACGAAAATCGACGTCTCAAATCAATCATTAGTCGTTTAAATACAACAAATAAAACTCTTAAAAAGGAAGTGTCCATAGGAAAAAAAAAGTACAATCAGCTCCGCAAAAAATTCAAACACACCCGCTCTCAATATACAACATTGCTAAATAAAATAACAAAAATACCAATCATAAAATACTTTGCTCGAGAAATGAATAACCCAAGAGGACAGTGGAGCCCAGAAAGTTTAAAGTTTGCCACACAAATACGATATGCAGGTAAATAGAATGATATAAATTTAAATTAATTTTGAATTAATGAATGTTAATATCATTTTTTTAAAAATTTGTTTTATTTTCTTGCAGTTGGATGGAAGGCATATATTTATTTAAGGAAAGAATTAGGTCTACCACTGCCATCTTATTCAACAATTACCAGAAATACAAATCAGCTTGATTCTAAACCAGGTATTTTGCATGATATGATAACTCTAATGGAAGCAAAAAAAGAGTCACGAATCGTCGTTGGAAGCAGATTGTGTGGTGCTAATAGACGAAATGGACATTCAACCTTCTCTAGAATATGATATTAGTGCAGGTATTATTTTAATTTATATATATATTTTTTTTTAGTCTTCCATTCCTGATGAAGAGTGTTTCGCTCCAATACATATGGATACTCAAAGAATAACGCAAACCGGAAAAAACCTCTGCATTTTTTTGGTTCAAATGGAATATTTTATAATTCCCATGATTATGTCAAGGCAACATATCTTTTGAAGACAGAGAAGAATTCATAACTCAATATGAAATCAATTATCATTTTTTGTTGGTATTATACATGATTTTTTGTTAATAATTAAATAATGAATGAATTGTAAATAATTAAATAATAAATGAATTGTATATAATTAAATAATGAATGAATTGTAAATAATTAAATAATAAATGAATTGTATATAATTAAATAATGAATGAATTGTAAACAATTAAATAATGAACGAATTGTAAATAATTAAATAATGAATGAATTGTAAATAATTAAATTACGAATGAATTGTATATAATAACAATTGCTTTGATTTTGTATCTATCACATAATTATTACAATAAATCGTGTTTTCATAAAATTCCAATACCATATATTCCCGGCGCAGAGTACTGTTGGGTTGAGTGCCCACCGGGCGCGTCCCCAGGTGGCGGATAGGGGGGGACCGAGGGAAAGAGAAGGGACCACCCTAATCGGACCCCGGCCTGCGGGTGCTATAGGGAGTCCGGCTGGCGTAAAAACTGGCCCAGGACGACCAAGGCCCTGCCGCGGACCAACTCCCCAAGCTAAGGTGGGAGCTATCGTGCCGATGGCTGGATGGCACTGGGGTACAGTGTCGCAAACGATGCCCTTGGGATACCTGGCACATCCCATTGTATAAGTGCCTTACCCGTCCAGGCAGGATTCTGGGCGGGCGGACCAACCTTTGCCTGCCAACTCGTGGGACCAAAACATGGACTGCAATTCAATACAAAACAAAACAAAAAAAACCGAAACGGGTGACGGGAACTCGAAAGAGGAACCTGATCCTTCCACTATGGCACCTAGTGCTGAGGCTGAGAAAGGAACTGACCAGTCTCCTATGGAGATAGATCAGGACCTCCCAGCCGACCAAAAATCTGGCAGTGAGGGGCAAGAGGGAGCAAATAAAGATGCGACCTCGGACACCTTCACTAACACGAGGAAGAAGAGGCTGAGTGGTGCAGCCAGAAGGAAGCTCCAGAGGGCAAGAGCCGCAATGGGGACCCCTCAGGCAGCCACGGGAGCCACTACCTCCTCCGGAAATCAAGCGGCTACGGTGGAACCTTCCGAAGGGTCCAAGGTAGCTGAAGGCGGTAAGGCCGGTGAGGTGGCAGTCGGTTCCAAGGGCCTGAAAAGGACCAGGAACGAGGCTGTCACCCCCCCCCGGACATCCGCAAAACGATCAAGAGGGGCAAGCCTACCCATTCCTCCTGGAAGTTCAGCGAGGTGGTCTCGGCGGATAAACGGTTGGCAGTAGTGCCGACCGGCTATCCAAAGAGCACCCTGAATGAGGGAGAGGGTGAACTGCTCACCCGGGCGCTACGCTCGGCGCTGGACGCTGTTCCCGAGGAACAAACGATCCCGCGCTTTGAGGGGCACCGGCTGGAGCGGGGCGCCCTTTGGGTGACCTGTGCCGATGATCGTGCAAAAGAGTGGTTGAAGACAACTGCACCAACTCTTAAGCCATGGGACGACGCAACTCTAGAGGTGTGGGAGAAAGAGAAGTTGCCCAGGCTTAAAAAGATGACGGCGGTCCTTCAGGAGTCATCCTCGGAGACAACCGACGCCGTCCTACGGAGGCTAACCCGACATAATCCCGGGCTCAACACGGTTATGTGGAGAGTCTGGGATAGACAAGTCGTGGAGCATAATCTCCATTTTGTTCTGGGAGTCGACGAGGACTCGGTAGCGGCGCTAGCCAAATTAGGATTCGCGCCCTACTATGGGCTGGGAAGGGCTCGTTTCTACGAGGTACTTCCCAAACCAGAGGCCTCTAAAACCACAACAAAAACCCAGACTCATGGCAAGGCGACGAAGGGGGCAACTGCCAAACCCTCAGAGCCTTCCAAAGAGCCCGCTAAAGAGGTGGCGCTGGCCTGTCGCAGCAAGGGCGCGGGTAACACCCCCTTGATCCCTGCAAAGGGGCCTGGGGGGGGAGGGACCGCGGCGCCCAGCACCCAGGCAACGGCTAGCCCACTTATTAAGCCACCGCGTCTGACGCTGCAGAAGAGGTCGGACAGCCTGTCACGCGACAAGGCTGGAAGACCTCTTAATGCAGAAAGTATTGCCAGGAAGGGGCAGTCCGAGGTAGAGAAGAGGACACAAAGTACTCTTCAGATCCTCAGGACTGTCTCACTGGAACCCGCGCCCCCGGCCCAAACGCCTAAGGGTGAAACCATATCAAAGGGGGTGACTGATGGCCAATGATATGGCCCCTTCACCTCCAACCATCCCTCTCTCCCCAATCCTTAACCATCATCCCATCACTCCTTTCCTTCCCCTAACCCCCAATAAACGAGATAAGGCAGGTGGCAATACAGCGACCAAAGCTGCAGGGCGAACCAGCTTCTCACAAGTCAACTTGCAACATTGCAAAGCGGCCTCTGCGGTGCTTAACAGAGACCTAGTAATGTCGCAAACCGATGTATCCCTGATACAAGAACCTTGGATCTATAAAGGGCTGATTAGAGGGATAGATAATACGCACGGACAAATCATCTGTGACCAGTCAGAGCCGGGGCCGAGGGCTTGCATCTTTATAAATAGGAGGCTGCAAGCCATAAAACTCAACCAGCTATGCACTAGAGATTTGGCGGTAGCATCAATCGACACCTGGGTCGGGGGAACGAAGACGAAGCTCATAGTAGGCTCGGTATACTTCCCCTACGAATCCGAGGAGGCTCCAACCAAAGAGGTAAAAGCACTCTTTGACTACTGCCAAACAAGAAATCTGCCCCTGCTCGTGGGGTGCGATGCCAACGCACATCACGAGCTATGGGGCAGCTCTGATACAAATGTTAGGGGCACCAAAATAATCGAGTACCTATCAGGCTCAAATCTAGAGATCCTAAATAAAGGCTCTAGTCCCACATTCGTCACTCCTCGAAGACGGGAGGTTATCGATCTGACGTTGGGAAGTCGCAAGATAGCCCGGTCAGTCGCCAACTGGCACGTCTGCAAGGAGGACACTCTCTCAGATCATAGACAAATAAGATACATGATCGAGGGAGACAACCCCATAGGTACAGCAGAAACCTACAGGAACCCCAGGAACACGGATTGGTCCTGTTTTAGGACGGAACTAACCAGGGTCGACAAGCTGTAATGGGCTCAGCGGTTCCGAGTTACGCCCCGCTCAGCTAGCAGGTGGCGATAGTGACGCTACTCACACATACACACCGAATTGAAGAATTTCAACTACACTAGCAAGAGAGAATCGGTGTGATTCTGTTGGATTCTGTTACCGCGAGTAAATCGCTCAAGACGAAAACGTGTAGCCAAAAGAATTCTAGACATAATTATTATTTATTTCATAGTTCTTATACTTATTATAATTATTAAAATACTGTTATAATTTAAGTTGTTTCCCTTTTTAAGTATGAAACAAAGGAAGAAACGTTCGGTTATTTTCTGTAAAGAAAACAGAGGTTAGAAAGTGTATGTGTTCCTATGTACACCTATGTATATTATAATTCTTTTTTATTGTGAATGTTAATAAAAAATAGTTAATTGAAACATAACGTTGTTATTTTAATTTAAAAATAAAATTGTAAAGAAAACAAGGCCAACTTTAGAATTTAATCACTGTATATACATTGATATAGATAGGTATGCTATACATAAATTTATGCCTTTAGTTCTCCGCTCAGCTAAAAGCGGCGCTGTTTGCGGACCTTTTTCATACACGGCAGCTTGTCTACCCTGGAACTAACTAAACGACTGGGGGACCCCAAGAAGGGACTAAGTACCAAGGGAAAGATAGAGCATGCAGCTGCGCAAATGCAAGAAGCAATTGTGCACGCATTTGAGACAGCATGCCCTCTCAAAACCAGGAAATGTAGCAAAAAGGTAACCTGGTGGACCAGTGAGCTGAACAAGCTCCGCACCAGGTCCAGAAGACTACTGAATAAAGCTCTCAAGACCGATGCAGTACCTGACTGGGCCAACTATAAAGTGGCTCAGAGAGAGTACAAGCGTGAAATCAAGGTCTCGAAAGCCGAAGGATGGCGTAAATTCTGCAAAGAGATAGAGGACCTACCCCTAGTAGCCCGTCTCCGCAGAATATTTACAGCTGGTCAAGCCTCGAAACTCAATAGCCTCATTTTGCCCAACGGCAAAGAGACTGAGTCTCAAGAGGAGATCGTTGCTCATCTTTTCGAAGTGCACTTCCCGGGATCGGTACTCACGAGTACCACGGAAGAGCAACAAGAGGAAACTGAGGAGCGCATACGCACCAATCTGAGGGATTGGAGAACAGCCACAAAGGCCATAACACCTAGCAGACTGGAATGGGCGGTGGAGTGCTTCGAGAGATTCAAAACCCCTGGAGTGGACGGGATATTCCCGGCGATGCTCCAGGAAGGCGGAGAGTCCCTACGCAGGCACCTACTGCCCGTGTTCCGAGCCTGCATCGCTTTGGGCTACATTCCCAAAGCTTGGCGCGAAGTCAAGGTAGTCTTTATACCTAAACCAGGGAAAAGCTCCTATAACAAAGCCAAATCCTTTAGACCCATCAGCCTAACATCCTTCCTACTCAAAACGTTGGAAAGGCTGGTGGACAGATATGTCAGAGAGGAGGCTCTCACGAGCAGACCACTGCTCAACTCGCAACACGCATACCAGGCTGGGAAATCAGTTGAGACGGCCCTACACGACGTAGTGAGATACGTCGAGGGAGCGCTCAACAGTAAGGAGTCAGCCCTGGGCGTCTTCATCGACATAGAAGGGGCGTTTGATAACACACCCTTCGAATCAATATGCGAAGCAGCGGACAACCTTGGAGTAGAGAAATCCATTACAAGGTGGATCCATCAAATGCTAAGATCAAGAATAGTGACCACTGAGCTTAACGACACCGTTAAAGCTCGGGTGAAGAGAGGCTGTCCACAAGGCGGCGTCTCCTCCCCACTCATGTGGATCATGGTTGTTAATGAGCTTCTAGAGGAACTGGAGAGACTGGGGGTCCACGTAATAAGCTATGCTGACGACGTGGCTGTACTAGTCAGAGGTACCAACTCAGAAGAGATGAGGTGGAGAGTACAAAGAGCTCTCAACCACATTCAAGAATGGTGTACATCCCGATCATTAAAGGTTAACCCTGAAAAGACGGAAATGGTGCTATTCACCAGAAAGAGGAAATTTGCTGTTAAAGCGCCCTCAATATTCGACACCAAGCTGAAGTTCTCCAGGGAGGTACGCTATCTAGGCGTCACTCTGGATAGTAAACTCAGTTGGAACAGCCACATCACCAAACAGGTTCAGAAGGCAACTGCCACCTTTTGGGCTTGCAGAAGGATGTTTGGACAAACGTGGGGCCTCAAACCTATCATGGTAAGATGGATATACACAGCCATCCTGGTACCACAAATCACTTTCGCCTCCGTTGTCTGGTGGCCAGCCCTAAAGCTGAAAACCAACAATAAGGCACTATCCAAAGTCTACAGACTTGCAATGCTAGGGATCACGGGAGCCATAAGGACTACCCCGACCTTAGCTATGGGGGCATTATTAAATATAGCGCCACCACACCTTCAAGCAGAGGCCTTGGCGGTGAAGACTGCCATAAGACTGCGATTTGGAGGTTTCTGGAAGGGAGCTAGACAGGGGCATGCGGCAATCCTAAGGGGACGGGACCTCGAAGAGATCCTAACCCTGGGAGGCGATCGCTGCACCAATAGCTACCATTTCAGAACCGACTACAAGGTTCTCTTCCCTGATAGGCGGGACTGGGTAGAGAATAACCTGCACTTCCTGTCCCCAAAAGGATTGGTCTGGTATACAGATGGGTCCAGGAACAGGAGGGGGGCGGGAGCAGGCTATTGGAGCGATGGGCCCAAAACAGAGGAAACTCTAAGATTGAGCCACACCGCCACAATATTTCAGGCAGAGGTATATGCCATTTGGGCCTGTGTTGAACACATAATAAATCTGAAACACAGGAACAAGCATATATACATCTGCAGTGACAGCCAAGCAGCTCTCAGGGCGCTCACTACAGTGGTGGTAACCTCAAGGTTAGTACACGGCTGTATTGAGCGCCTGCAGCAGCTGGCTAAAAATAACCACGTCAATCTCGTCTGGGTCCCAGGACACAGTGGCCTCAAAGGCAACGAGAGAGCTAATGACCTGGCAAGGAAAGGAGCTTGTCATACAAGTAAACTTCCCATAAGTCCAGTACCCGTGCCGTCCTGTTTTATTAAAAGCCTCATGGACCAGAGAACCCAAGGAAAGTTCCAGAACATGTGGCTTACAGGAACAGGCCTTCTACACACCAGGGCCCTCTTTAAAGGTCCCTCAAAAACAGTTGGGACAGACCTTATCAATCTCAACAGAAGCCAGTTGAGGCTGATTGTTGGCATGATAACGGGACACTGGACCACGGCCAAGCATCTAGAAAGAATGGGCGTAATCGTGGAGACGATATGTCCCAGATGCAAAAAAGAGGCTGAAACACCTCTACATTTGCTAACCGAATGCGAACCCCTTAGAGAGGCCAGAAAGGACATCCTGAGAGTGGAGGCAGAAGGTAGTGTCAAGCTCGGAGAGGTCAAAGTGAGTGAACTGCTGCGCTTTGCGAAAGAGGCAGGACTTCACGAACGGACTCTCCTTATATGAATTGCCCTTCGTAGGGCCCGGGTACAATGGCTGACAGCTGAGTGCCCGGCCAAACTGCAATTCAATTCAATTCAATTCAATACCATATATTTTCATTACATCTTTTTCTCAGGATCATTCATTGGTTTGGAGACATGTAAAGAAAAGAATACAATGAGTAACTGTGTCGTTGTTATAATGCTTAGAGGCTTAAATAGTAACTGGAAACAAATCATCGGATGGCATCTAACTACTAAATCATCAGATGATGATGTTATAACAGATTTGATAAGAGAGCTGATTAATAAAATGGAGAATATCGGATATAGCGTTCATGGCTTAGTCAGTGATATGGGACCTAAAAATCAGGCTGTGTGGAGAAGACTTGGCATTCGAGTAAATAAAGATAATGATAATCCATTTATTGCTCATCCTGTACGAACCAACTGTAATTTTTATATATTTCCGGATTGTCCACATCTACTTAAGAATTTGAGAATGGCTTTTACAAATCATAAAGTCTTTACATTAGCTCGGTCTATAGTTGAAGCCAACAACTTGCCATGTAATGAAATTCGTTTTCGTTACTTACAAGAATTGCTTGAAGTACAAGCGCGATTTCAAGATTTAAAGCTTGCTCCACACATTACCGTTGACATTTTGAACCCAACAGGCTTCAACAAAATGAATGTTGCAGCAGCTGCTCATATTTTTAGTTTGAAAACTGCAGCAGCTCTGGAAACATTAATTTCATTAAAAATAATAGAAGAAGATGCCTTGACGACTGTTTGGTTCTTGGTAGAAGTGAACAGTTGGTTTAATACAATGAATGGTAGACATCCCAACGACGCAATCGGCACTGTCAATTTTACTAAATCGATGAAAGTTATTGATAATTTTCTTTCGATCATTGAAAATATTTTAATTGGAACAGCGTGGAAGCCTGTTCAAACCGGTATAAAAACAAGTTGTATCAATATTATGAATCTGACAAAAAATTTGTTTATAGCAGGATATAAATTTTTTCTTACGACTAGAGTGAACCAAGACGATCTCGAAAACTTATTCTCGATACTCAGGCGATATAGTGTACATCCCACAGCACTACAAACGAAAAGATGCCTGCGCCTTATAAGTGTATCACAACTGACGGATATAAACACTTCGAAAAAAAATTACAATGATGATGTTGACAACCATTACGTAGACTTCTTTGAGTCATTGAAAGTGGCAAAGAAATCAATTAGACCTACGGTTATTATTCCAACTAAGAAGTGTATAAGATCACCAATATAGGATGATGAACAAAACTACGAGAATCTGAAACCAGTCGAAAATATTGTTGAATGTAATGTTATAAATAATGTTTTAGGTAGTGCAATCTCATTTGTTCTGTGCAAAAAATATGTTTGCAATTCATGTGCAACAGCTTTAACTTCTGAAAATAATGGTCGTTGTTCTATTTATACGAAGGCCTTATCTATTGGCTTTCTAGAAAACCCCTCGAATATTTTTCTTCGATACATCACCATGGTCGAGGCACATATAAAAGAGCATTTAGACAGATGCATTAAACATCCTCAACTATATTATCATTTACTGGAAATGATAAAACTATGGGTGCCAATTGAAAAGTATGGTATCAGTAGAAACTGTGCAATAGAAACAGGTGAATCTTGTTTTTTTGTAGAAAATGTAATTAATCGGTATATTTATATTCGGCTAATTATATATGTCAAAGAAAAATCTAAAAGACAAAAAGAATCTAGATTTAAAAGCTTTGCATCGAAAAGTGCTCAACGACAATCCATTGTATAATGTATTTATTGTTATATGTTACATTTATTTCATAAATTTATACTAAATATACTTATATTAAATTTTTATATTAAATAAACAAAATTTATTTCGAACAATTATATAAAATATTCAATAGCTTATGATTCTCCGTAATCTCTCTTTTTACTCATAACCTCACTCATCGAAGCTGGTTTTTGAGTCCGCCATCTTGACCCGAAGCAAACGAAATACCAGGGTAGGCAAGCTGCCGTGTTATAAAAAAGGACTGAAAACAGCGCCAGCTGGTAGCTGCGGGAACGAACTATAGGCATAAATTTATAAATAGCATGCCTATCTATATTAATGTATACTCAATGGCTGTATTTAAGAGCTTGCCTTGTTTTCTTTACAATTTTATTTTAAAATGAAAATAACGTTATGTTTCAATTAACAATTTTTTATTAATGTTCACAATAAAAAAGAATTATAATTTACATACATAGGTATACATAGATGTACATAGGAACACAAATACTTTCTAACCTCCACTTTCTTTACAGAAAATAACCGAACGTTTTTTCCTTTGCATCATACTTAGAAAAAGAAAACAACTCAAATTACAACAGTATTTTAATAATTATAATAAATATGAGAACTATGACATAAATAATAATTATGTCTGAAGTTCTTTTGACTACACACTTTCGTCTTAAACGATTTACTTTTACCCGCAATTGCCCATAATGGCGGTTCGGAACAAAATTGACTGTTCAGTTCTGGCGGTAACAGAATCACACCGACTTCCTCTTGCAAATGTAGTTGAAATTGACACTATCGCCACCTGGTAGGTGCGGGACGCGTAACTAGGAACCGCTGAGCCCATTACAGCTTGCCCACCCTGCGAAATACCCGAGATCAGTAAGGGTGTGCAAATACCCGGCTCGTCGGGCTCGGGTCGGGCCGAAGAAAGTCGGTCGGGCTCGGGCGGGTACCCGACACACTCGGGCCTAGGGGAACCCGACTGATTTCGGGCGGCCCGACTGGTCTCGGGCCGCCCGACTAGTCTCGGGCCGCCCGACTGATCTCGGGTATTTCGTCTGCTTCGGGCCAACATGGCAGACTAGAGGCTGTTCGGTGTAACTCTTACGCTCCATGGTACCGGCGATTCAGTGCGAGACACGCTCATGGAGCGTAAGAGTTACACCGAACAGCCTCGAGTCCGCCATGTTGGCCCGAAGCAGACGAAATACCCGAGATCAGTCGGGCGGCCCGAGACTAGTCGGGCGGCCCGGGACCAGTCGGGCCGCCCGAAATCAGTCGGGTTCCCCTAGGCCCGAGTGTGTCGGGTACCCGCCCGAGCCCGACCGACTTTCTTCGGCCCGACCCGAGGCGTCGGGTACCCGGCACTCGGCACAGCTTGCACACCCTTAGAGATCAGTCGGGCGCACAGTGGTCCAGAATGTGCATTTAGCCGCGCAAAAGTCAAAAAGTCGATTTTGGAATTTCGATTTTTTTTTTGCATATATCGATTCCTAAATAACCACCGACCTCAGAACCGAAAAGATTTTTGAAATCGGATAAAAATTGTAGTTACAACAAACGCTTAAAGTTGAAACTTTTTCCAGAGGCCTTTTTCTATCGAAAAACCACGTTGTCTTCTTTCTAACATTCTGGCGAAACTATGCAATATTTTTTAAAAATTATTATTTCTATTTGAAGAGCATTCTTCTGCGATAAAAATTCACGTGTCGAACATAAAATTACTGTTTGTAGTTTATTCAAAAATTAATGTTGAAAACATGAAAGAAAATCGTCGAAGTTTTTTATCTTCTGCAGTCAATATCTTCATAGTCCCAAATAATCCCACTATCTAATTAACACCACCCTTTTCTGTAAACCTTCCCCTAAACGATCCTGCAAAAAGCTAATCCGCCCGGGCGGCCCGAGACTAGTCGTGCGGCCCGAGACCAGTCGGGCCGCCCGAAATCAGTCGGGTTCCCCTAGGCCCGAGCAGTGATGCCAGAACGAGGGATTTTTTCCCATGCGTGAGCCTTCGTGCGCATGCGCATGCGACGTCACAGCTCGGCGGGAATTATTTCCATAGACGTATCTATCTATGCAACAGTACGTCGCATAAGGGGCCCTTCCCAGTCGTTTTCCGCGCTTTTCGTTAAACTGAATAAAATATTGTATCGTAGTGCAATATTAGTATATCAGAGTGACTGTTCCTTCGTACGGAGACAAAAGCGCGTTCGAAACGAAGCAAAAGTTTACCGTTCTTTGAGGCCCGGGTCTGGTCGCCAGATTTTTTATTATTTAACAACATTTGGCGACCATCACGCGCAAAGACGTCCAAAACTCTGGACGTTTTCTGCAGTTTTCCTTATCTCGCAACAAATGTTGGTATTCATTTAATAAATCGGCTGCAGATATACAAAATAATAAGAAAACATATATTTATTTATTTACACGTAAATATATTATTCCTTTTAAAAATGTCCTCTTCCTGTAATTTCTACCGTATTTAAATTGTCACGGGGGTCTAACGATACCCCATATTTGAGTAAAGTATATACATTACTGAGGATTTGGTAGTGCGCATGCGTGGGAAAAATCCCTCGTTCTGGCATCACTGCATCAGTCGGGTTACCCGAGACCGGTCGGGTTTCCCTAGACCCGAGTGTGTCGGGTACCCGCCCGAACCCGACCGACTTTCGTCGACCCGACCCGAGACCGACGAGTCGGGTATTTGCACACCCTTAGAATTCATATTACATATTACTGATCTTTAAGGGCGTGCAAGCTGTGCCGAGTGTCGGGTACCCGACGGCTCGGGTCGGGTCGGCGAAAGTCGGTCGGGTTCGGGCGGGTACCCGACAGACTCGGGTCTAGGGAAACCCGACCGGTCTCGGGTAGACCGACTGGTCTCGGGTAACCCGACTGATGTCAGGTGCTTTCCAACAAGAGACACAGGCGACACTGTGTTGCACTGTGTAACACAGTGTCTACATTGGTGCTTTCCAACTACAACACAGAGAGACACAGAGTGACACTGCAAGACACAGCTCAAACTTGAGTTTGGCCGTGTCGGGCGTCAATAGTGTCAACACATCGAGCAAAGAAATTATTTTTTCAAGTGTGGTACTTGCAAATTTGTCATAAGTAAGGGTGTGCAAATACCCGGCTCGTCGGGCTCGGGCGGGTACCCGACACACTCGGGCCTAGGGGAACCCGACTGATTTCGGGCGGCCCGACTGGTCGCTCCCCTAGGCCCGAGTGTGTCGGGTACCCGCCCGAGCCCGACCGACTTTCTTCGGCCCGACCCAGAGGGTGTCAATTCCCATATATAGTAAGGGTGTGCAAATACCCGGCTCGTCGGGCTCGGGTCGGGCCGAAGAAAGTCGGTCGGGCTCGGGCGGGTACCCGACACACTCGGGCCTAGGGGAACCCGACTGATTTCGGGCGGCCCGACTGGTCTCGGGTATTTCGTCTGCTTCGGGCCAACATGGCAGACTAGAGGCTGTTCGGTGTAACTCTCACGCTCCATGATACCGGCGATTCAGTGCGAGACACGCTCATGGAGCGTAAGAGTTACACCGAACAGCCTCGAGTCCGCCATCTTGACCCGAAGCAGACGAAATACCCGAGATCAGTCGGGCGGCCCGAGACTAGTCGGGCGGCCCGAGACCAGTCGGGCCGCCCGAAATCAGTCGGGTTCCCCTAGGCCCGAGTGTGTCGGGTACCCGCCCGAGCCCGACCGACTTTCTTCGGCCCGACCCGAGCCCGACGAGCCGGGTATTTGCACACCCTTAGAAAGCACACATAGTTCAGTGGTCGAAACAGTGATGCCAGGACGTGGGATTTTTCCCACCCGTGCGCGCTACCCAATTCTCAGTAACGTATATACTTCACTCAAATATGGGGTATCGTTAGATCCCTGTGACAATTGAAATACGGTAGAAATTACAGGAAGAGGACATTTTACTAGATACGTCCATGGAAACAACCGCCGTCGAGCTGTGACGTCAGCATGCGCATGCGTACGATGGCTCCCACGTGGGAGAAAATCCCACGTCCTGGCATCACTGGGTCGAAATACCCGAGATCAGTCGGGTTCCCCTAGGCCCGAGTGTGTCGGGTACCCGCCCGAATTTCTCCGGCCCATCCCGAGCCCGACGAGTCGGGTCTTTGCACACCCTTACTAATACACATGATACACATATACATATATTTAGCGAGAATAAATATCACGTACATTGCATAAAATTAAATGAGTTCCCCATCTATGTGCAGCACTTTGAACTGCATTGACCTGTTTTTGCTGATAGAAATTCCCATCTAAATGACATCGTTAATTTCATGTTTCTGGTCGGTAGGCAGTCTAGTGAACATGGCCGAAAACAATAGCAATGGTTATTGAGTTAACTTTGCGTTCTCGTAGTACTTGTCAACAAAGAAGTTATTTCTAATTATCAAGCAACTGAAGAACACACCATAGTTATACGTAAGTGCCGCCTCTTTATTCTAGTATTTGATACTTACGTCTTCGACCCATTTATTTGATACTCTCCTGTGTTAAATAGTATACGACATAGCGGTTATCCTTTTCATCTTTTACCGCTGTCATCTCAATCATGCATTACAGAGAATATCTCGAGTGTGACTTTTATATGATTTCGAAAACTTCGCCTTTATTTATTATTATTGATAAACTGACTACATCTTGCTTGAAATACACAATATCCTTAGGTATATTCGGAGATCATCTTTGATCTTTCGTTTGTATACTCTGATTATAGTCAGAGTCAGAAACTGTGGCAAAGGAAGTAACAATTCAATTAATTTACAAAGTGTGTTACTTGTTCATAAGCCAGCAGGCATACATAATAATTTTTACTATAATGCATAATTTACGTGTGTTTCGAGATGACTATAGATTTAATGATCGAAATGTAAGATTATATAGAGATTTTATTTTTTATAGTTCCTATATTTCTAAATGCAGTATTTTCTTTTACCTTTTAAACACCTTTTAATTAATTTTTTCGTGCTATTATACACGAAAAATATTAATTATGTGGATTTTCGTACAAAACAAAAATGGATAGATTAGTATATAAAGAGAAAAAAGCATACAAAAACTTTATGTATTTCTGCAGTGATACTATTAACTAGAAATATTTTTCGTAGTGGCAAGAATTTTAATTGTAGAATAAATATTACATCAATTATGAAATAAGCGAGCATTATTAATATTCCAAAAAGAATTCTTTATTATTAAGGATTTTTTAGAGAATTAAGATCTAGACTTTGTATTAATTTTATTTATTTGAATTATAAATATTAACTTATTAATTTCGTATGTGAAAAGTTCTGTTATTTTGCCACCCACAAAAAATCCTTATTTTATTGTTGTAAACATATTAAATTATAGCCAGACACATTTATAATTTTTATTGGTAACCATTATCTGATAATTTATTGCTGCCAATATTTAATTTATCCACTATATTTAAGAAGTACAGAAATTTGTGAAGTTTGATTTATTTAAGCTACTATTAAAATATGAAATTTGTATAACACACCTAAGGGCAAATGGAAATTTCTTATAAAAATAGATAGAGATCGTTTCAATCAATTAAAACATAATATAATAAGCATAACATAATTATATATTATATCTCAATATATAAAGAGATTGAATAATATTTATATGTTCCAGGTATATATTATGGCAACTGCTATTCAAAAGAATGGCATGAAACCTTTAACAAATAGATCTTTAAATCGTGTAGAGGATGTTAATAATTTAGACAATGCTGGTATATGTACAGAAAAGAAAGATGAAAGACTGTTTGACGGACAGATTCAACCTTACGTGGATCCTCCTGAACAAGAGCCTCGTGAGCTGGATATTGTTATTAATAATGTAGTTTGCAGCTTTAGTGTTAGGTGTCATTTAAATTTGAGAGAAATCGCACTTAATGGATCAAATGTGGAATACAGAAGGGAGAATGGGGTAAGTAGCCAAGGGTATATCTGTTTCGTTCAATGAAAACAATTATTTAATTAACGTAGTGTGCTAATCTTAGATTTAAAAATATAAATTTTAATTGGAAAAGCATTTATTTGAGATTTAAAAAATAGCAATACTTAAAACAAAATTGCCCATTATTTTCTTTGACTAAAATATTGTATTTAATTAGAACAGAAGTATCTTATATTACTAAATATACAGAAATTGTGTTTTTCATAAGTTGCACCATTAACACTAAATTTACACATGTTTAATCTGTTATAATTAAGTATGTCAAATAAGTACTTTGAAAAAAGAGGAACAACTAGCAAGAAAGATGATCAGCTAAGTAATTTGTGTATTATAAAGTACATGTGAAATGTCTACATGTACCATTTTTTTATAAATTTAAGACCGTTTATAAAAGAAATAAGAATCCATCATTTTGACGACTTCTGTAGATCTAGTGTTAATAGCAAATAATATTTACAAAATAGTAACTATGCATCATACAATTAAAATGCAATTTTATAATGTGATTATTCTTACAATTTTTTTTTGTAAAACTTTTTGTTTCAAAATGAAGATAAATAATTTTAATTTATATTTATGTTGTCCAAATAAATGTTAGATGTTAGATGTTAGACATAAATAAGAAATAATTTGCAGATGATAACAATGAAATTAAGAAGACCTTACACAACCGCATCTATATGGTCATCTGGAAAAGTAACATGTACCGGTGCAACCAGTGAGGTTCAAGCGAAAATTGCTGCTCGCCGATTTGCTCGTTCACTTCAAAAACTTGGATTTAAAGTGCGATTTAATAATTATAGAGTAGTCAATGTGTTAGGCACATGTTGTATGCCATTTGGTATTAAGATAACATCGTTCTCATTATATCATAAAGAAAATGCAGAGTAAGTATACATGAATGGAAATTGTAAAAGTTACTTATAGAAAGTAGTTGAAAGTATATAAAATATTAAACTTTGAATAAATGCAATACATGTATAATAATTAATAATTAATATGCTAATTTGTGTAGCTATGAACCAGAATTACATCCTGGAGTTACATATAAGTTAAAAGAACCAAAAGCCACATTGAAAATATTTTCTACAGGCAGTGTCACTGTAACAGGTACACATTGATTAGAAATTGTGTTATTATATCAATAATAAAGAAAGTAATTATATTTATATTAAACATGTAAACATAATATAAGCTAAACAAATTATTTTTATGGTAATCACAATTGTGTAAAGTTAGTCATAGTGTTTATAATTTACGTAATATTACAGCTCCCAATGTCGCTTCTGTTCAAGCAGCCATTGAACATATTTATCCACTAGTCTATGAGTTTCGTAAGGAGAGATCCGTAGAAGATGAACTTGCTTTGACAACAAAGAAACGTAAAATGGGATTAAGTAAAAGACATCGAGATGAGTTCCTAAATGATACAGATTATGTATACGACACTATATTCTCTGAAGAAGAGGAGGAAGCAGAAGATGGTGAGAGTGATGCAAGTTGGGACTGATCTGTTTAATTCGTCCCCTTTCTGTTAACTGTGAAACTGTTACACTTTATCTTGTTCTCTAAATAATAGATACGTTCTGCTCTGTGTACAAAAGTGTTACTTGCAAAGAGTGACGTGAAATATTCGTTCTCTTAGTGCAAAGACAAATGAGTGAGTGTCAAGGACAAAAGCACATTTACTTTACGTGCTGTAATTATAATTATAATGATTTCAATACTGATCGAACGAACTAAATTTCATCATCAAAACGACGTTCTCATAATTTACTGTCATTAGCAATATACATATATATACATATGTACATACATACTATATATATATATATATATATATATATGTAAGCTTATATTCCGGTATGTATGTATCTATGTATATAAATATGCATATAAAAACATGATTAAGTATGTAATCGTTTTGTTTCACAAACAATTTTTGGATATTTGTTTAAAGGATTCTATTCTGGCAAAGCTTAGATTATTTAAGCGAATATTAGAAAGAATTCCTTTGTAACTATGCTTCTTTGTAGTCTAGCGGACAAAAGATACACGCTTTTTGATTTTCATTACACAACGAACTGATCACATATTGAAGTTTTGTGATGAAGCTCTTTAGAAGCGTGTATATTTTTACATTTTTTGTTTTATCTCTTCTTATATATAGATATACCTGTTTTTTTGCTTAATTAACTGTACTGTGCCAAAGATGGATGTTCAAAATTTGAAGCAAAGTGATCAAGGTGACACCTCTAAAGCTGAAAATTTTGTTCATTATAATGATTAGCTTTTCCATCGCTAGCTACGACACGTTTCAGCGGATATGGAAGTATTTTACTCTAATCATTTAGGTTTTGCAGTAGACAAAAATATAATTCATACTTTCATGGAGTAACTACAATTTTATGATGTGACTGCAAATTATCATCTAAATAGAATGGTTTAATTTATCCTAATAGCAGCCCATTATTGTTTAAACAGACTCAAATATTACTTTTCGAGATGTTTTTCTTCTTCATGCGTATATTTCATTATCATATTATTATGCAAACATTTTTTTTTAAATTTATCAATTTTTTTCTACAATTATATCTTTACTTATTCTAATCATACTATTGTAAACTGATTAAATTGTTGCCTAATGTTTGAAAATGTATTTGCATTAATTATGGTACTGTTAAAGCAAACTTGGGCTGTTTTATGTAAACATAAATACAATTGATCGTTAATTTTTAAATCTTACGCACTGGGTTTGTACGCCTGGTTGCAAATTTAATACTGACTTATTGTTAGTTCCACTTTAGAGTTACAATGAAGTTCAGTAATCTTTTTGAAACTGATTTGATGTTTGTAAATTTTCTAGTATGATTATAGCGGAATATGATCTTTTTTGAAACAACTCATATTTAAAAAATGTTTTAAGTAGCCGTGTTATATTTCATGTTTTCCTTATTTCTTTAAAAATGCAGCAAACTTATATTAGAAACGCAATAGATTACAATATTGTATTAATTATCGTTTCTTATAATTACTCACCTACATATACGCATAAGTTCTTTTACCACTATTTATTTATCACTTGCAGTATCCTCATGACGATAAGTGCATTTGAATCACATCATTTTCATTTCCCGTCGAACTTCATAAAAAATAGAGACATAATGAACATTACGATATTTTCGTTATCTCATTATTTTCATGTAAATTAATGAATTTAACAATTGATCCGTATAATTTTTTTTTTAAACGTAACGAGAATTTTTGACTGAAAATATTCTATTTTTTAGTTGCGTTCAAAAAGAAACAAATTTCATGAATACACATACATTGCGAAAGATTTGATAGAAATTATAAGAAGTAATAAGAATTGTTTGTCTATTATTAAATTAATTAAGTAAATATAATGTGACCTTTTCAACCAGAAAAATGTACTTGTAAATAAATCGACTTCACGTGTCGCGTTATTACGAATCATGTATAATTCAACAATTATACAAGTGAAAGTTTACAGTTATTCTTAACTGTACATATAACATACGGTCACATTTTTGTATTGCACGTAAATTACAGTGCATACAAAATAGCATTGGCAATACAGTGAGAAGATATGGTATGATAAAAATCAGTCTGTACCTCGTGCCATACAAAGCAGCATTCAATCATTCATTGTAAGCTTAGTTGGATTTTCATAATTTCATAATGCATTGTTTTTTATACCGACAAACTTTTGTATGGAAAAAGCTAAAGTCACTGCCCTTAGTGTGTATTCAGTGCATAAATTAAAGACTTGATCCACTACTGAGTATGTGACATAGATTAATGGTGCAAGTTCATTATTTTCTTGCCTTACTTTTCATTTCATTATATGAGTTGAATATTATTTTTTATCGGCATAAAACTGGTTGCAGAGTATAAAGAGCGGTAATAGCGGTGCTGAAAACGAAAGTAAATTTGTGAAAACATTGTGTATTTCAACAATATTAAATGTAACGTTTCATTTACGTCCTTTCATTTTTTATAATTTTTTAAATAATATTCAAACCACCAAGTTTTGTATAAAACAATATGTTGTTACAATTATACCTGGAAATGTAAAAATAAATGTTGCTTTAATTGCGATGAAAACTTCCAATTTGTTATCAGAAGGTAAATGCACGAAACTTAAAACTCTGAAAAATATGTACAGACCTCAACAAATTTTTTATAGCATTATTTTATTTTGTAAAATTTAACTTTTCTTAGCTTTCATGACATATGTTTCATTTGATATTGAGAATATTATTATAGTCTATCTACATGTTTTTGTAACAACGTACAAACTATTGAGAAATGAAGAGGAAAGTAAAAATATCGAACAAAACAATATTAATACGCAAAAACAGCAAAATTTGTTACCTACTTTCATTTACAAAAATGCATTTACTTTCAATATTCTTTGTAGTAAAACTGATAAGTCAATGTTGCTTGAAGCCTACAGAAACACAACGCATAAAAATTGTATACCGATGATAAGGAAATTTGAAAATTAAGGAAAAGATTGGTTCTCAAAATTTTAAGAAACTTTTGTGTTATCGATACATAAAGTAGGAAACGAAGTCAAAGAATTATTTCGCTTGCTGTTAGATGCATTATACACAAAGTATTTGTTTATGTCGATACTTTGCTACAGTATACTAAAAATTATTTTGTAAAGTAGAAATTACCGAAGTAGGGTTGTATGCATGGAGTACAGAAACGTTTATTTCATGTACGAAACTCAAGATAAACAGCTGAAAATATACCTAAAAATCGTATCTCAATGCTGTTGAAGAAACGAAATTTATAATGCAACCTATCTTACTCGGTATCTCTGAAATAAATGAACGATTGTTCTCATATTTCTTTACATATGTTCTTTTTTTCTTTTTTCAACCGACTGCCAGTTTATTATTTAGCTCTTAACGTGAAACGAAAAAAAACGTTAGAAACAAAGTCACATCATCGTAAAGAAGATGTTTCCTACAGATACTTCATTAAAAAGTCTATCTATCTATGATCCAAAGAATATCTATTCAAATTCAACTTAGTGTCAGCATGGAACTGCAGTGATTTCGCTAGTATTACAAGTATCTTACATTAAATTCTCAATAAACGGATATTTATTGTTATTCTATGTTCAACTGCCAATCACATGTTGCAACTGACATTATTTATTCACTACATTTTGTTTTTCTAAAAATTCCAATTGGGACAGAAATGTAATATTTTAATTATTTTGTGTTAATTAATGACAATAATATGTATGATTATATGTTGATACAAGTATATCCGTACCTACGGATATGAATCTTTCATTTAAACTATGATGTACATGATTCTGATATTAAATTACATATTTTTTATTTCAGGCAGTAAACAAGACATAAACATAAAAAAAAATCTATAATGATATTAATATTTCTATTCTAAAAACTTTCACGTGCATACATCTTTAGTATAGAGTTGCAGTATTCTATTTGCTTGACAACAGTGTCAGTCAATAAAGGCAATATTGTTTTATGCCATGTATACTGCCTACTTCCAAGGTTGTGTAACTAATATCAGTATAATATTAATAATATAATAGAGC
The DNA here is from genome assembly GCA_910591515.1 of Cerceris rybyensis. NCBI lineage: Eukaryota > Metazoa > Arthropoda > Insecta > Hymenoptera > Crabronidae > Cerceris > Cerceris rybyensis. The sequence goes on from OU342789.1 coordinate 2,612,652, forward strand.
AATAAAATTTGTATTTCAATCATTGAACAAACTAATGTACACTTTTACCAAATTTGACACATCACATATTATCTCTAAACAGAATTTTACATTCCAGGTTTTTCCAAGACTACCAGTTTCTAGTCCATGAACTTGTGTACGCCAAAGACATTTTGTAGAAGTACACTGTTGTAATTTATAGTAGCGTATAGGTAACGTAAACGCATTGCTCAAAAGTAATTCAACTTACTGACGAAATAAAAAATACTAAGGAAAAACACAGTATGGTGCTTATAAAGTCAATAATAGAAAATATGAACTTTAGTTATTTATGTTACTGGAGAAACAAAAAGGTCATAAATTTTGGTAAAGGTGCACATTTACATCCAACTTTTGTGCGTGCACTGTGTAATAATAGTATCCATGAATGAAAAGAATAACTCTGAATAATAAAAATCAAGATAGTTTTTTGAAAAAAAAAATTTTATCTGTAGCCATATATATTATGTATATATGCAATTAAGCGTATGTGTTTATATCCATGTGAATGATCATTAGTATGTAATGAAATGTAAAAATTCTTAGGTGATACAAATCTTTTATCATTATTGCTAAACTGTATAGTTTCGCGCAGAAGTATAACAATAATAATATTATGCTTTGATGTTCTGTAGATCTACTGAACAAATAGAAAATTAATGTTAATGTAGACATTTCTTCAATATTGCATGATTAAGCACTATACAGATATTTCTTTCTCTTTCTACGTTATACCTTGTCGTTATAAAGATTAAACGTAACTCAATATTTGTAGTAAGTAAAAAGTAAATTATTACATATATAGGTATAATAATTTAATCGTAATACTACGTTAAGTAAATAAATAACATAGTAGGCCGTAAATCATTTTCCATTTTCTTGAAAATTTCGCATAGTTCAGTTCATTCAATTGAAAAAGAAATGTGAAATGTGTTAATTCATTTTGATTTAAAAGCTAATACAGGTCCTGTAAAAACTAAAGTCAGCGGTGTATTATATATTGCAAATAAACATTACTGCAAAATAAATTATCCTTAAAAGATGTTATATCTATAGAAGAACATTGATACTGATAGTATTGACTACTACAAAAAACAATGTATAATTAGTTAGCTACTTTGAACAATTGAAATGACATAAAGTGAATTTGAAAGATAATTATACTTTCCAGCCCAAAGAAGTAATCTTATAGATGACGTATTATGGAATTATAATTTTTTCGTAGTGGGGCTATTTCCAGAAAGAAAAAAAAATTAGAAAGCAATTTGATAGCCTCCAATTTATGTATTGCATGGTATGTCCATTTCATAATATAAAAAATTAGTTTGTAAGTCAAAATAAAGAGTTACAATGATCTGGAAAATATGTAAAAAAGATACATAAGTCGATAATGTAAATGCTAAGGCGTAATATAAATGTCTAGGGCATGTTCATAATCATTTATGCATAAGGTTTTAGTTAAAAAAAACTATGTATAAAGACTGTTAAACGAGCTGTAAATTAAAATTTTTATGTAAATCCGAGAAAATAAAATGTGACATTATAAATTACATATATGTAATTATTTAACATTTTCAATTAAATTGTAACATATATTTAACCGGTTTTGCATGCTAAATAGTAACATGTCTCACAGTATTTTGTTACTATATTAACACTAGAACAACCAGTGTTATATGTATTATAGTTTATTATATGTAAGAGTGTTAATACTTATATAAATGTAACACCGAGTATGTCGTCGCCGCTGCGACGACTGACTCGCGTTAGCTTGTCGTCCGGAACGACGAACAGCATTTTTTATAAATATTGAATTAGTTGTTAAGAGAGACCAGAAGCGAACGGATATAAAAGTTTTACCAGAGATATTTAATTTATGATCTATGTTTTAAAAGTTATTTATGTGTTTAAGTGTTGTCTTATGTTATTAATTTATTAAAATAATTGATTAAAATAATTGATTAAAATAATAGTTTTTCCTCTCTTACATATATGAAATAAATATTTGAAGAGGGGGGAATCAAGAAATGGAAAAAGTGATTGATTTAGTACTTTAAGTTTCTGACAGAGACGTAGAATATCTATTCGTTGACTCTTCTGTAAACTTAGAGAATTTGTGGAAAAAATTGTGTTCCGATCATTGTGACTGATTTGGTAGTTCTAGTGCTAATAAAACTCAGTATTTATAATGAAATAAAAATTTATTTCAAATATATTGAGTAAAGCGAAAAGTAATTTAATTATCCTTTACAATGCGAACAAAATTATACACAAAAAGGATACGTAATATTTGTTTCTTCAAATTGTGCAAGTCTTAATCACAATTGTTTAATCGTCATCTACTTTCAATGTTAATGTCTTTTGTATACATGTACAATATTAGTAGTGGCCTTGGCTTTCAAGTCGGTGTCACGTTCGAGTTTGAAGTAAAACCAATGTCTTGCCAACATTGCAGCTGTAGGGAGGATACACAAAGAAGTCACTCGGTACATATGAGGTACGGGGTAAATGGAGACTGTCCTTGCACCACCTTATTCCCATTGTATCGGCCCTTGAAACCTGAGCTCGGCAAATGTGAATGTAAAGCTAAACTCTTATTTTGTCGTTAATTGGTTTTGGTTTATATATTGGTTTTTCAGACAATCATACATTAGAATCGAAATTGAGTGAGGACGAGGGCATCTTCTACTTGTCAGGTGAATCGAAGAAAAACACTTATCAAATGACTTCTTCCTAAATTCCCCCAGTAGCTTCATCAGGGCTTTTACTTCAAACTCTAACGCGGCTCTAACCCGGAACCCAAGTCCATTATCTGGCCCTGGAAGCATGAAAACACGTACAATATGTCTGTCAAATGATTCAATTGATACCTAGAATGTTTGAAAGAGTAAAAAATTTTTTGATACAGCAATGAGTTTGTATTTAGACCAGTGATCATGAAAATTTTTTACAATGACTTGTGTACTATACTCTTTACAATCCGTCAGATTGCTCATAAACCTGGTCAAATTAACTATAATGAAAATGTAGGCTAGTTGTACTCTTTTTGACTAAAATTTATTTATTCAGAAAATGGCAAGCCTTCATCATCAAATTTATATTCAATGAGAATACATCTGATTTGCCTGAATCATCTCAGAATTTCAATTAATAAATGATCCCTTCGTCGCCTCCTAGAGGACAGTGGACCGCAGTTTGAGAAACACTGGTTTAAACCAATAATATATATTTAGAGTTCCTTTTCATAATGGTAAGCAGTTATGGATTGTTGAAACACAAAAACAGCTGCATCTTTGAGAAAAGGTCATATAGAACAGATATTCTTGTGAACATTTTCCAATGTTTTTATGTCTATTGTTCATTTTTAAGCTGAACTCGGAATGTTTAAACAGACCGCATATAATTTAAATTATGTAGCGAGATTAATTCAATGTATAATTATTAAGAAACATATCTTGTGTAAAGCGTTGATTAATTTATATCTGAAAATTCTTTCATTTATATCGAATTTGTCAGAATTCGATTAATGAAAATATGAAATAGTGCACTGTATAAATATAATTTGATATGTAATTATAAACAATTGTTTGGAGTAAAAAAGTTTACTTACAGCTCATTTCTAAATTATTAATAAAACGAGCCCCATTAGGAAAAATACTTTTCCAGTTTTTATAACCTAAACATTAGTTTAAAACTAATAGTTTTACATTATTTAATAGAACGCCGGTATGTAGTAATTTTATTAAAAAAGTAACTTTATACATTAATTAAGTTATATTTTATTTAAAGAAAATAATCGTGTTTCACTTACACTATTTTACTGACGAAAAAAACCTAGAACAAATTTAAAAAAAGATATACATATATATGAAAGAAACAAAGCTCAGCAACTTTCGTTACGTTTCATTCACATAAAATAAAAAACATTACAACTATTTAAGTTGTGTATTATATCCATATTTCGTAAATTTGTATTAAAATGTGTAAAAAACAAAAGAAATTACATAAATAAATAAGGCTACTAAACAAGCAAAATGAAATAATAGCAATATAAATATCTGCAAGTTGAAAGAGAAGTTCTAATGAAACGAGGAACATAAAAAATAGTACATATATATCCGAACTGTAAATATCTTTTTTTTATTCTTGCAAATATCAGTGATAATATTACAAATCTGTTCTATGGTACGTAGCATTAATTTTACTTAAATGGTTTAAGTTTAATACATCACTGTACATCACCAGTAAATTTAAGCTAACATAGGTTCAAGAAATTATTACATTCAGTGTGACCAATAATAACTTTGCCTTACAATTTTGAAAAATAATATATCTAAAAAATAACTATTTCAAATAGACAACTAGCTATTGATAGGATTGAAAGTATATGTTAAAAATGTTTTGAAGTGAAAAAAATTTGAATCTACTGCAAGTGAATAAATTTACACTGTTATAATAAAAAGTAAATATATCAGCTGTAAATACATAATATTATTTAAACTTTTTTCCCAGAGAAACTTCATTCTACCATATTTAGTTTCAAAAGTTTAGAACAAAGAGGTTTGACTCCTTTAATTAATACCATTTGCACTTTGCTGGATTGTTGTATGATTATTCCAGTAGTCTTATTTAAGATGCTTCTTGTTGCCACAGTTTGTTCAACAAAATAAATGATATTTGAACATCCTTGACAGTGTAGCCAATACTGAGCAAAGTAAACTGTTAGAACATAATAATAATCATAATCATAACAATTATAGGACAACTTCATCAACTTAGTTTGCTGTCAACGGATCATCAAAAATGTGGGAAAAGTGTTTAAATCCTGACAAGCTTTTATCGTATTTATTGCAATAAATTGATTTTACAATCATGTGGCCAATGAGGAACGATATGACCCGTGATGAATGTAGAAAATGTTTGCGCTGTTTAGGTAAGGTTATGTTTTAAATAATTATCATTTTAATGGTATTAGTAGAAGGTAGTCCAGTTCGCATCAATTCTGTCAATAGATCCTTAATTCATAGCAAAAATGTTATATTAGAAAGTATACTTTATCTTGTAATTGGGAGATCACTTACTATCATGAAGAAACCATTGTCTTTTAAATATACATTGTTGTATTCATTCATTTTCATATTTCAAAATCGAGATTATAAGCAATCATTTACAATATTTTCTTGATATATTTAGTCTTTACATATTCCATTGATTAACATTGTTAGTATATAATTAAAATAAAATTTTTTTTTATAACTCATTTACATTTATTCTTGCAAAAACTTCTGCTATAATATAGTGGTATTATTTTCGATTTTGTTAACGTATTAGAATTTTATTAGAATAGTAATTGGTTATTATAATTATCTGTTTTGTATGAGACATTTGATGACTAAATATGCATTATGTGTGCATTATAGAATTGGATGCTTACGGTAGTATGGTCTCTGTTTTACGTGCTCAAGGTCCTTTTACCAGTGAAAAACAGAAGTTGCTGCAAGAACTTGCAAAAATCTTGCATATCTCTAATGAAAGGCATCGTGCAGAAGTAAGAAGAGCTGTTAATGATGAAAAGTTAGCAACAATAGCGGAACAGTGAGTATTTGTACAAGAATTATAGAATTTAAAAAATATGGAAAGGGAGTAAATGTCATTAACACTATTGCAATTCAAATATAAATAGGAATAAAATGTTTTATTTGGAACATTAATGAGTTATTGTAACTTAGATTAAGTGGTCCAAACACTGGCACAGATTGGACCATTGAAGGTCATCGAGCTATACCACTTTTACCCAGATTAAAGGCACGTTCTGTCTTCACAACATTAGCAAATAGTTTGTCCCTTGCAACAGTGGCAGCAAATAACAAGGCAGCCTCCAGTTACGAGAAAGCAGAAAATATAAAAGGTGTACCATATTTTAAGGAAAATATATTTTATATCTTTTGATAAATGTATGATTTTAAATCTATATAAAGTAGTATACATTTATGGGACTGTAAGTTTTAGTTTTTAAGTTAATCGTATATTTGCTGCCTTAAGATTTTTATATTTATTACCTGTGAAAATAGAAATTCGTTACTTGTGTGTTTCTGCTGATAGATGTTGAAAATGAATCTCAGGTGGAGCCAAAGTTAGAAAAAAATGTATTTCTTGATACTGAACTTTTGCTTGCTGAAGATAAATTATATGATGGAAAAGTTATTCCAGGGGAGGTAACTATTTATTTATCATTCTTTGTTTGTATTCGCATGTAATCATGTTTTCGTTATATGCACATGTTTTATATGCATACATTGTTTATTACCAACAATAATCTTAAAAGTGTTGCGGAGAAGAATAATTCTTAATATCTTGATTAAGGTTATATTACAACTTATTGTAGGTTCGACATGAATTACTTCTTTTTTCAAGTGGCATATAATTTTTGCAGGTTAATGAATCAGGAAAGAATATTGAGATAAATAGTAGAAATGATAATTATAGTGGCACTGAAAAGTGTAATGCAGTTTATAAGAAACGTAAATCTCCATCTCCACTGCCCACAGCACCCCCTAATAAGGTAATTGTTAAATAATCCCGTAATTTGTTCGTCTGATTATTGAGATACAACTTTCAGGTTCTAGTAGTATCTTCAAGTTCTGTAAGTGCTGTAAATCACAATACCAGTGAGAAAAGTTCGCTTGAAGGTACTATTCATTCACAAACGCCTATTAGTTCACCTCAATGTCAAAATGTTGCTTTAATGCCAATTAATATTAGTAACAGTGTTACAGGTTTGTCATTTCCTTTCTTACTAATATAAATATATTTATGTAGTAATTTGTTAATATTGATATATTATTATTTGCGTGGAAATCAGATTCTAAGGAGACTATAACACAAAGTAGTAGTATTTCGTTCGTTCAAGCTGGTAATCATGCTAACACAGTGACTTCGTTATATACAAGTAATGCCGTAAAAAATAAAGGAAAAACAATGCAAAATATGCTAAGTCCCATAACAACACCAGATGTACAAATAAGTAACACGCAGCCTGATATCACGGATAACGCGATATTTGATAACATAAGTATGTTTAAATTTCATTAATACAATAAACACGAATTATATGTTTTTAAAGTCTCATTTGTTTTGGCATTGTTAATTCTATAATTACATATATTTCATTAGACTTCAAGAATCCAGCTGCGACTCAAAACTCACAAAGGGTATTGAATTCTGAAAACTCAAGTTCAAGTGCTACATGTACAAAGCGTGTTACGTCAATGATAAATCCTGCTGCAAAACCTATTACGGCAAAATCCGTCACAAGTATGTTTTAACTTTCCTTTGCACATTTCAGAATGCGTATTTTATATCTCCTTATATGCTATTAATTGAGTGTATTTTCATATCATAGACTGTTCCCATCGATTTATGACTGTATGCCCTAGTACAACAGTATCAAATGGTCCCGGGCCACCTCATGCTAAACAAACAACGACTTTAACTTGTAAGAAACTGCCTACGACGCTCAATCATCAAGTCACTGCCAATATGGTACGATGATTATGTACAGATTTATAAAATGTATAGCATATTAAAAGTAATGTAATGTTTGAAATACTTGCAGGGTGTAACATTGAATTCTAATAAAACTGTAAATATATCTCATCCAAGTCCTAAGTTAGCATCTAAAACAAATGTAATTGTTATACAGAAAGGACACACCAAAGGAGTAACGCTTTCTCATGCGGGCAAAGTATGTTGACTTATTAATTCGCAATATATTGGTTAAGATATGTTAAGTAAAATTACGTTAATTGTATAATCCTGTAATATAGGAAGTGTTGGGAAAAGTAATAATGGGCGGTAAAAATTTATGTGTTGCAAGCCAACAAAGTTCAAGTTCAATCAATGTTCTACCGCATCAAGTTTCATTGAATAATGGAGATCAAGCCATGCAGTCTCATACAGAACCCATAAAGTCTAATATAAAGGTATTTAATTATATCTATAAAGTACTTATAGTCGTTTTCGGTTAAATATGAATTAAATGCTAAAGATACTATTTCTGAAGTTAAAATATTATCCGCGTGGCTGACAAAAAACCTTTGGTTTTAAACGACATTGGTGCATGGAAGCAGTATGCATCAATATCAATATTATAAAATGAATGTAATTTTAATGATGTTTATGAAAACATTTTAGCCAAAGATGAGGTTTAGATTTACACAGATTACAAAAGATAATAATGTAAATTTTATAAACTTGATAATGATACGTGCCGGACCCGTGCACCAATGACATCAAAACAAAAAGTTTGTTGTCAGTCCAATGAATGAACGTCGTCCAAATGGAAAGTTCACTGTTAGTCTGAGAGATCTGACGTCGCGTTCAGTGTTAAAGTCAGGAGATTTCTCGGAAACGTTTTAAGTTTAAAGTGGATTTAACACTAGAACTACCAAGCAAGTAAAAATGATTCATTACCAATTTTTTCCAAAAGTTCTCCAAGTTTGAAGATCAATCATAGAGCAGATATTCTACGTTGATCTTATAAAATACAGAATTACCGAATCCATAATCTTTCCACTTCTTGATTTTTCTATTTCCAAAGCACGTATTTAATATATTGAAATATAATTGATTTACAGCCGATAGTTCTAGTGTTAAAGTTAGTTCTATTAACCCAATGAAAAAATATTTACAACAAAAATGAATCGGAACTTAGCAATTTTAGCTGAACTTCAATTATAACCTTGAAAAGTATGTAAAAATGTCTTGCTGCATAAAACATGAAGTTTAGCTTGACTTTTAACACAAGTTGTTTGTTACGAAAGGGGACATCGACATTGTATAATGTGAACCATTTTTATACAGATGAAGTAATGAAGATTTCGAACTCAACTTAATTTTTTAACTGAGATCATCAAATTTATAACGTATCTTCTAAGTGCATCTGGCCATCCTTCATTAAAGGCATTAATCTACTGATGTTGAAAAGTTATTACTTTAGAAGATATTTTCATGTTCATTTTCAGGGGCTGGGGAAGTAATAGTTACCAGCGATTGGCTTTAATTCCATGGAATATCCTGTGCAAACAAAAACATAAAAACAAAGCACCTGTATTTTCTGTATTCATCGAGAGGTCACATCACCATTGCTAAATTCGGGTGTTATATCGCACTCCATTTCAGAAATAGCAAATGCAACTACTTAATCAATGAAAGAAATGTGTGTGCTTTTTTATGTCTGTTGGCAAAGGCTTCCCTACTTGGATTAAAGTGAGCTGCAATTAATTTTTATTTTCCCAATCCCTAAATATTGAGATTGAAACATCCTCTAAGCAAATGATGTTTCACCATGAGTGGACTATATACTTCTTCGTAGAAAATTCACGGAGATCCATGACATATCTTACATATAATGATAATAATAAAAATATATATTTTTCAGCCGGGTAATACAATTGTGTTCAATCTCCGACAGGATATTTTGGAAAAAAATAAAGTTCTGTCTCAGCTTCTCGAATCATCTAGTGTCCTTAACTCAGACTCTAATACTGTGATACAGAATGCAAACGTTCGACCGTTAAAGGAACAGAGTAACAGTGATTTGATTATACAGGATAAAGAGATGGTTGTAAAAACTGATACTATTATTACTTCTATCAAAGACGAGAAGCAGCACAGGTCAGTTTAAAAATATCGAGGTGTGCTAAGAGATCATTATTAATGATTTGCAATACCGATGAGTATTGATTTCAAAATTAAGATAACTTTGAAATTTCGATAAGAAGTGCTTATCGACGATCTAGAATATATTTTTTTATATAATTTATTGTCAGATCATTTCTCTTGATTAATTAATGTCTTTCTCTTATAGAAAGAGTAAAGACGCTTACATGAATGCGAATTCTTATGTAATAAATTCTATAGATCCCACAATATTTTTGGGAGATACGGAAATACTCATAAATCCGAATCAACTTACAAACACGCAAGGTATATTCGATACAGAAATAAATTAAATGCCGTTTTAATCGTCTTTCATTAAATAGTTATTATTTTCCGCCTATCGAACTTCACAAATTCTTGGTTACCTTCTCTACGCAACGCGAATGAATTGCAAAGGAATTGTTATGTTATATAATGCCGTTTGTTTATTTTTTAAAAAATTACAGTGTTCTGTGCTTTATCTCGTAGAGATTTTTTACGAACTTCTTTATGCTGCTGTCCAATGCACATTGTTCTGTGCAGATGATACTATAAATAACATAGAGGTAGAAGATGTTATGCGCAGTTCGGAAATCGACGTATTTGATACAGCTTTAGGATCAGCTGATATTAATCTCGAAAACTTTCAATACCTGGTGGAGGGCAATGAAAATTATGTATAAGATTGTTATGTGTAAGAGAAACGAGCAGATTATTACACATAAATCATACAGATGATCGTAATGATTCAAAATTTCAGTGAGATATATTGCAATTAGAACTTGACAAGAAGACGATAAAGAATTTGGTTTTGGAAATATATTAACATATATTTTATACAATAGCATGTATTGTACGTATGTTGCATATGCATATAGGATCCATATTATTGATTCACATAGACATTATGAAACGATTGGAGGAAAAAATTCACGCAAATTAATAACACTGTCCAACAAATTTGAAACTTTTTTCTGTTTTCCGATAGCCACTATATAATTCTTATAGAGTTCGTCGTCCTGAACACGAATCCAGCAACGAAATTTCTTTATCACCCTCTGTTTTCGAAGAACATTAGCTTTTGTAAAAATGAAGGATTTCGGTAAAGATGCTGGTATTACTAAGAAAGATAGGTTGTTGTTTTTGGCCTCAAAAAATAGAGGAGTGTTTCCCGAGTATGTAGGTATGAGCAGTTATAATATTCCGTACTTGTTCATAGCAGTAAATCACTGTCAAAGTTCAAAAATGAGCGGATGCGCGAACTTTTTGCGCAATCACTTCGCATTTTCACGCGGAGTACTATTGCTAGTACAAATTTACTGTACACCATTGGAGTCTACGTGCATTTCTGAATAAAAAACTATCGGCGAAAAATGGCATAACTGTTTTCGTTTTGGTACAATTTAAGAAAATATCCATCGAGAGTGTGTTCGACCGTTTTCCCGGTACGACGCCATCGCTCCCTGTGAGTGCCGTAGCTACGCATTATACTTTCAGGGGCCCCGCACGTCGATAGTGTTCGTTGAGGTAGAATTCTCAATCTCTTTAGTAAAGTGTGAGGAAATATTTATTTTATTTTATTTTTTTTATAGAGGGAAAATGCTTTACGCATACCCGCGTAGGCTTAAAATCCTCTCTGCTTCACTCTGCTTTTTTCTTTAATTTAACTAATGAAACAATAGTCGCCTCAAACAATGACTAAGAATGTTTTTATACGGGATGTGCGCGATAAATCTTATTATCAGACTGCGGATTTTTATGCATTTATGACAAATTAAATACGCCTAAAATATACAAAAAGAACATAATATAAAAATATATCTAAAATATCCAAAGTATGGTATTGGTTGTAATATTTATTGAGAGCAATAAACCCCTAGATAGGTTTTCCTGTCTCATCTGCATTTGTGAAACTCGAAATTTGCATAAACATCCGCAGTCTACTTATTATCGTTATGCTCCTAAATGGTAAACACCAGGAAAAAATCGAAGGGGAGAAAGTTGGAGTATATTTTGCTAGCAAAAGATGATAATGAAATTTTGTGTTTATTTTAAGTTAACAGCGAAAATTTTATGGATTTCTATATTCATAAATAAAAGTGATAAATGTAATATTTCGCAATATACGCTAGGAAAATGTATTTAACTGCACTGGAATATGAATCACAGACGACTGGTGAAGACAATGCATTTCTGAAAGAATATAAAACAATAGTTTTCGGCCGCTAGCGAATAAGCCAAATTAGCTTACCGCTTACTGTGTTAATATGTTTAATATTACTTTATAAGAAATTCCACACTATCCGCAAACTAAGATATTTGTGGGCGTGCAGAAAGCATTTCACGTTTATATAAAAATAAAATAAATATTTCCTCACACTTCAGTAACGAGGTTCAGAATTCCACCTCAATGGAATCTATCCATTCCAAAACGGTCGGTTCCGACTAGTTCCGACCAAAACGGTCGGAACACACTCTCGATGGATATATTCTTAAATTGTGCCGAAACGAAAACAGTTATGACATTTTTCACTCATAGTTTTTTATTCAGAAATTCACGTAGAATCCAATGGCGTACAGTAAATTTGTGCTAGCAATAGTACGCCGCGTGAAAATGCGAAGTGATTGCGCAAAAAGTTCGCGCATTCGCTCGTTTTTTAACTTTGACAGTGATTTACTGCTATTAACAAATACGGAATATTATAACTGCTCATACCTACATACTCGGGGAACACTCCTCTATTTTTTTAGACCAAAAACAACAACCTACCTTTCTTAGTAATACCAGCATCTTTATCGAAATCCTTCATTTTTACAAAAGCTAATGTTCTTCGAAAACAGAGGGTGATAAAGAAATTTCGTTGCTGGATTCGTGTTCAGGACGACGAACTCTATAAGAATTATATAATGGCTATCGGAAAACAAAGATGGTGTTGGACAGTGAATTTGATACAAGCATTTGGTTCGTTTTAAGTTGTTCATTATTTTATGAAAGTTCAACATCTTACCATTTTTGTTACGACAATTTCTTACAATGTCGATATGCTTGTGAAAATACTGTAATTGATGAAAAAAAAGAAGCAATTTATTTCGACTTTGTAATACAATATGACTGATTAGGATATGCACATATCAAGTCATAAATAATTTAACATTCAATAGAGATTATTCATATAAATAGAATTTAATTTTGTAGAAACTGCCTGCTTTATAGGTTTTAACCTACTACAAATATTATAAGTTTTTATGCGAAGAGTTTGAAGCAATCATTACTTTTTATACAAATGTTCTTAGCGGTTTCGTGTATAATTAAGATTATATAGGAGTTCTGCAATTTAATCATAGGAGCATATGGGATTCATACAGCTGCAGGAAAACTGTTTCTATGTCGTATTACTATTATAGAATATTAGGCATTAAAGACTACAGTTTTTGTATGTGATATTTATGGCACTGACTATAGAGAAATTTGGTTCTGTGAATCTGTCACTTGCTCATGCCTCGTATTGTTGCTAAAGCAATGTAAATACATTTGATATAAGGTGTAAATATATTGCCAAAAAGTGAAGTAGAGTAAACGATCAAATTTTCTGTGAATTAATTGAAATTGTTGTCATATACAAAAGGATATAAATAATTTCTGTATCATCGCCATTCATAAATTCTGAATGGTAATCGAAACTTGAAAATTCGCTTCTCATAACTATACATTCATTAGAATAAACTATAATAAACTCATTCCTTTTATGGAGTATACGTAAATCTAAGGAAAGAAAATGAATTTTTACTTTAATCGAGAAACTGCCTGTAAAACATTCAAAAATAAACAATGTATCGACATTTACTTTTCTGCGCATAATACTATCTTATTTTTAAAAAAAATCTTCAGATGTCAGTTATGTTTTCATTCTGACTAATTTAATATCTGTAAATAACTTTTCGGCATAGACAGCTCTTCTATAAATAAATGACTATTGCAGTATTAACATTAGCCCATTATCTGACTTCTTTTTTATGTAGCATCAGTAACATTAACAGTTAATGATATTTTCATAAAGGTTGGAAATTAAAAGTCCACCGATAATAAAAAACTTTCCGCTTACTTAGAAACAAAGTACCAGGAAATGCCATTGATTGAAATAAAAACAGTAGTATATATTTAGTTTGTTCCGTATTACACGTTAAAGGAATATTTTATTAGGGGGTACTGGAGAAAAATGTTTTTTAATAAAAGATATGAATAAATTTTAATTCCTTGTTCATAAAATTCACTGGGTTTTCATTCAAAATATTCAATGAGTCCTTTTTTCACGTCGTCATGTGTTCGAAGAAAAACATTCTTCTCCGGTACTCCTAATACTTACAAGTTCCTTACAAGAGAGTTATGTAAATAAAAAACACATATAAATATTACAAAAAAAAGTTTTATTATTATTAGGGGTTATAATATAGGTCTTTATAGTATGAATTTTATTAATAAGGACGGGGGGGTGGTCCACCGCGCATCATTCCAGGTGGTGGCCCTCTCATTCCTGGTGGTCCCATAGGTGGTCCACCACGTCCCATGGGTGGCATTCCTGGTGGCATACCTAATATATATTTTATAATTAGCTGCAGTTAATAATTTAGTTACTTAACACTTTGCCGGACGCTCATTTGTCTCATCAGCGTTACGCTGCCGCCGGCGAGTTTCTTGCAGGTTCTAAAAAAGTCACGCATACGTGACAGCGGCCGATAACAGTCGAAGAAGAGATGTCATGCATACTTGAGAGCGGCCAGCAAAGTGTTAACACATTGAGTGCTGGTTACATTTCAGTCATTTAAAGCTTAAACGCAGACTTCATTTATTTGTTTCTGCTCAATGAGCAGCTAAAAGAAAATATGTAAAATCTTAAGCAAGTTTATAAAATTTGTTTTACTTGATCCAATAGTTCTAACACGTATAAGGTACTTCAAATCCCCCAAAAGTCTCTGTGGGTGACCATTGTTAGTGTGCAAAGTGTCGGAATGTCCATACAAATAAACAAAAAAAACCCCAATATCGTAGGGCCAGCGTTAAAGCGATAGACTCAGTAATTTGCATTATCGCAAGGCCAGAACTCAATGCGTTAAACATTAAAACATAGGATATATGGTCCAATAACTAAAAGATGGCTAGGGCGTGGTGAAACCTCTTGTTTTCAACCACCTATTCCCGCCATTCCATTTTTGGAGTTTTTCTAAATCCAGCCTTCAAAGGTAGACGACTATGCAGAGTATTTACATTAAGAGACGTTTCACTGCTTTTTAGCCGTCTCTCAGTTGTTGGCCTGTATATACCGAAAAAATTTACCCATCATGCCTGGTGGTGGCCCCATCATACCAGGTGGTGGTCCACCTACTGGCATACGTGGAGGTCCACCTGGGTGCATCTGTGGTGGAGCTGAAACTTGACCTCTTCCTCCTGGGGTCATTATTTGTTGAGATGGGCCCCCAACTCCTCTGACAGGACCTTGTAGACCAGCAGGCACTCCAGCAACATTTGCTGGCATACCACGACCAACAGCTCTACTCATACCAGGTCCTGGTGCTGCACCAGGAATAGGTACTCTAGGTAATCCTTCTTCAGGAGGTGGCGGGCCTTCTACAGTTAATGACACAATGTTTTCTCCTCTTAAAAGTACAAAGCCCAACACTCTTTTATCTTCTCTTTCAGGTTGCTTTGTATTCTTTGGCTTAATTTTACGAAACTCTTCACAGTCTCCGAGTATGAGGTTCATGTGTTTATCGAAAGCTTTAAATGTACCTATGAATGTTCTAGAGTCTTGCAAAATGATGCGGACTCTATAATTAATATGCTGTAGCATCTTATTATTTTTTCCAATCGTCTAAAACATAATATATAAATGGAAGTTTAAGTCATACTCGATATTAATAATAAACCATGGTATATGTAAAATTTCTAGAAAAATAACGTTCATCGGAGATTGTTTATAACTTACCATTTTAATTAGTTTTCGTCAAAACTTGCCTAATAATAAAAATTTAACCGTTTGTAAATATTTATGATTATTATTTATAATTAATAAGAAAGCGTCCGTAGATACACCTAAAATAGGTTAAGTTGTTTGTTCCACTAGCCGTTTCCGGTATTGTTTTGTCTTCGACTGTGCAATCATAGAGAGTACTCGTTGCACATACTATGCATTAAGTCTGATTTCCACTAATGGTAGTTCCACATAGAGACATAGATAGCGCTTTATAATTTTGAATGACAATGTTTCGAATAAAAAAAGTAAAGCGATGTTAATACTTAAAGTAGGGGTTTCAAATGATATTCACAATATGACTTACAAAATGGATTATATATTAATTTAAAGATCAGAGAAAATCATAACACAAGAGTATTGTAAGCGATGGAGTATCATTTGAAAATCTAAAGTTTAATAAAATACCAATACAATTGTATTGGTATTCTTTAAAGTATATATTTTAATCACTGCTCATTTGTAAATTTTTATTCAATAAATAGTATTCATTATTGTACAATTTTGTTAACAAAACCTTAAATATGTTCTATAACTCTGAATATATTATATTGGAACGTTGGTCCAAAGAAAAGTTATCATTTATATATAATATATATATATATATATTCTCAATATTCTGAATCTTGTAAAAGTGTTATGAAGTGTGACATTACACTTTCCGTCTACCACTTGATGTTGCTTCTTTAGTGATCGTTTCAAATTAAGACATACAGTAGAGACTCTCATATCCGAACTAATAGGGAGACAAAAGCGGCCGGATAGTGGAATTTTCGGATAATAGAACAATTACTTTCTTTTGCATTAAACATCATTTATTTAAGTAGAAATGAACAAAATTGATTTTTTTTAACATCTAAGGATCCCATATCTTTTTAGATCCCAAATATTTTCAATATTCCATTTCTGTTTTTTAATATCTGTGATCGTAGATTTCCCAATACCATGTAATCTTGCTAATTTCGATGCACTTTCACCACTTTCAAGATCTTTAATTATTTTGTATTTATCTTCAATAGTTAAAACTACACGTTTTCGTTTGCTTGCCATTGTGATACTGTTCTCTGCTTCAGACTGAATTAATATGGTTACATTTAACCATCTGAACACAGGAAAGTATTTGTTACGTCTAAATACATTGTAGCAAACATGTAAACATCGCTACGAAACGTTGTGCGGATAACAGAACATACGGATAATAGAACGTCCGTATATTAGGGTATTCGGATAATGGGGGTACGGATACGGGAGTCTCTACTGTATTTGGAGGAAATGATACTGTGTGCCCTGGTGGAAATATATCTACAACTTTTTACGCGACTCTACAACAAATTACAATTTTCTACAACATTTTGCGTGGTTGTAGAAAATTGTAGAAAATTGTAGCTCGTAACTACAATATTCTACGTCATTCAACGTCTCACTACACTTACTCGATTCTCTTACGTAATAAATTGTAGTAAGCTGTAGAGCACTACAAATTTTTACAACAAATTACAACTTGCTACTCTAAGACAAATGGAACTTGAAAGAATGATCTCTATTAAAACACGGCTCGCGTAGTTTGTGTAGTATTTTATACAATACTACAAAATTCTACAACTTTTAATGTTCTATCTAAAAATTTAGAAAATAGCCTTCAAAAGTCTAGCGCGTAGTTTGTTGTAGTATCTCAGGCTGTTGAATTAGTTACACGCCGCGAGCCTTTTCTGAGTCGCTCCGCCTGCTTCTCCTTCCCAACTATTATACCCAACCAGGAATGACTTGCCAGACTCGGCGTATTACACGAGTATAGTGGCGCTTTAGGGCGCCATTCGCCTCTGTTCGCTCGCGCTGGAAAGACGCCGCGCACGCCGATTACGGAAAAAAAAATCGATGCGCGTATCCCGTCAACTGACGTTATCTGTCAACGAACAGTTTCAGATCGCGTCACATGGCGTTTAGGTTAAAACAAAAGTATTACTAGTAAAAAATTATGCTCAGATATGTCTTGAATTAAATGCGATTAAGAGATTTTAATGTTTTTGGACTTCCGGCGGTGGTTTGGCAAATTCGGCAGAGAATAGTGACAGGAATAACATTGAAAAACTTATATTGTATCTCAAAATACCAATGGAAACATTGAGGGTATCTAATTTAAACAACGTAAACATATATTTCTATTTGTGAATATATGTTTTCATTCAATGTAGATATATATTTCTGTACAAACAATGAAGTTTTCCTTCAAGTAAAGTTGAAGAAATAAATAAATAAAAAAATTAGTATTGCATCGATATTATCTCCACAATATTATGAAACTTTTATATATACATATAACATTTTCTTCTAAAATAAATGGTTCTACTGTGCATACATACAACAATCATAACGATAGTTTATTAAAATTATATCCAGTAATCTTGAATTTGTTACCTCTTGTTTCTTTAATTCATATGTATACTAAAGAAACAGTTGTGTTACGATCTAGCACGCGCACGTATAAATTAATTTCCAACGCAAATAATTTAAAAATACGGCGACAGCAAAACGTTAGCTCTCGCGTCAAAGAATACATTGTTGCCGCCACGGTCGACTTAGCAAGAGATTTTAACCGGTTGAGTGTCAAGCAGCGAAAACGCGCTTCTTTCATTTTGTATCGAAGAATGCAACAAAGTAAAATTTCAATGTTTTTCTGCAAACAATCTGTTAATCGCATTTAATTCAAGACATATCTGAGCATACTTTTTTACTAGTAATACTTTTGTTTTAACCTAAACGCCATGTGACGCGATCTCAAACTGTTCGTTGACAGAAAACGTCAGTCGACGGGACACGCGCATCGATTTTTTTTCCCGTAATCGACGTGCGCGGCGTCTTTCCAGCGCGAGCGAACAGAGGCGAATGGCGCCCTAAAGCGCCACTATACTCGTGTAATACGCCGAGTCTGGCAAGTCATTCCTGGTTGGGTAAAATAGTTGGGAAGGAGAAGCAGGCGGAGCGACTCAGAAAAGGCTCGCGGCGTGTAACTAATTCAACAGCCTGTAGTATCTTATAGAATACTACAAAATTCTACAACTTTCTACAACTATTCACGAAATTCTACAATACTGTCCCAATCCGCGTACTTTGTTGTAGAAATTTGTAGAAATTAAACACAGTGAAGATAGGGTCAAGTTGTAGAAAATTGTTCAATGTTGTAGCCAGTTGTAGCAATATGTTGTAGAGAATTGTAGTTAGTTGTAGATATATTTCCACCAGGGTGTCGCTAGTTGGTTTATCTTTAAATTGAGACAATTAACTCCTTACTCTACAATGACATGTCACGGTGATAATTGTGATGCGGTGATAGGAATGGAATTTTTTGAACTTTTCTAAAAACTATTAGCACGTTGAACGCCACTGATATTTAGCTCACTTTATCATTTCTACTGAAGTAGAACTTTCCCTCTTAGAACCCCATCTTCATAAAGCAGAAACTTTAAAAACGTGTTAAACTGAAAATATTAGTCAATCAATCACGAGACGATCAAATTATTTTTATACTAGTAGTATTACGTTAAGTTATACGTTATTTCAAAAATAAATAACAATATTTTATTTCACCAATAAATTGAGTTATTGCGCATCCAGTTAGAAAAGAAA
Organism: Cerceris rybyensis; assembly: GCA_910591515.1. Taxonomy (NCBI): domain Eukaryota; kingdom Metazoa; phylum Arthropoda; class Insecta; order Hymenoptera; family Crabronidae; genus Cerceris; species Cerceris rybyensis. Next base: position 2,632,019 of record OU342789.1, read on the forward strand.
TCGTGGGGCAAGGAGTTAATACACTTTCATGTATTGAAATTTAATTTGCAATCGTTATCTGTGCAATTAAATTAATATAATATAATAATATAATAAAGTATATTTAAATATAAAAATTATTTAAATATATTTAAATAATTATCGAAAAGAATAAAACCAAAAATTACGAATACCTTATGTTGAGTAATTATGTAATTTGTATGTAATTATGTATTTTGATGCTATATTGTATATGAGCCGTTCAGTGCACAAATCGATTAACTCCACTTTCTGAAAAATCTTAAAGGGTATAGCCGGTTAAGATGGTCAAATGTGCCCTTGAACCGAATTCAAATCGCGATGAGTCATTCGAAAGCTTATAAAAAAAGAATGATTTCTGCCAAGTTTCAACTTTGAATCTCGACCCGGGGGGTAGTAAAGGGTAAAAATAGAAAATCAGGTTTTTGCCGAATTTCTCCTATACCAGCGGATAAAAAATTTTGAAAAAATTCAGAGGCACTTCTGTTATCAGGGCACATATTAGAGAATTTTTTCAGATTTTTAAATTGAAAAAACAAGCTGTGAAAAATAAAAAACGCTAAAAAACGATGAAAAATGCCGATTGTGTATCGAAGCAGTCTTGGCACTATAATTATATTTTTACTGTAAGTACGTATCATTGTTACTATTGTCCTGAATTTTTTTCAGATTTTTCAATTTGGTGCGCCGCAGTTAAAAAAATTAAAAACCGATTTTTTCGTCGTTTTTTTCCGTGTCAGAGTAACTTATACGTCGAATTGCTTCATGAAATAGGTATTTTATGCGATCTTCTATGTTTATACGTACAGCAAATCATCACAGGAATTAAAGAAACTGAAAAAACCGAATCATTTGAAACTGTTATGCGCCTTACATTGTAAAGTATGTACCGTATTTTCCAACGGCGTCGGTGGCGCAGCGGTAGAGTGTCGAGCTGCCGCTGCGAACTTTTTGAACGTAGGTTCGAGCCTCGAACTTCCAAGTCCCTTAGGCTAAGTTTTTTTTTTTTCGTTAATTACATATATTTCCTAACTTTACGACACAACGATCAATATTTACTTTCAAATGTTTTAAGAATATTTGAAAAACATATTAACCTGAAATATACGTAAATATGACTTTGGACTGCTTGTTATGCCGCCGTTTATCCTGTCAATTACGGCATTGTTTGAAATTGGTTGAAATTGGTTTTCAAATCTCTTACCTTTCATGCATTGAACCCGTGACAGAAATTCTAACATACATTTTGAATAAAAGAGAGAATAGAATTGTATGATCTAATTCGAATAGACGAAAAGGCTAAATAGTAGAAAAACAACAACACGATTTTTGTTGCCATCCATCCATAACTGTTAAAGGTAAGAGATTTGAAAACCAATTTCAAACAATGCCGTAATTGACAGGATAAACGGCGGCATAACAAGCAGTCCAAACTTATATTTACGTATATTTCAGGTTAATATGTTTTTCAAATATTCTTAAAACATTTGAAAGTAAATATTGATCGTTGTGTCGTAAAGTTAGGAAATATATGTAATTAACGAAAAAAAAAAAAAACTTAGCCTAAGGGACTTGGAAGTTCGAGGCTCGAACCTACGTTCAAAAAGTTCGCAGCGGCAGCTCGACACTCTACCGCTGCGCCACCGACGCCGTTGGAAAATACGGTACATACTTTACAATGTAAGGCGCATAACAGTTTCAAATGATTCGGTTTTTTCAGTTTCTTTAATTCCTGTGATGATTTGCTGTACGTATAAACATAGAAGATCGCATAAAATACTTATTTCATGAAGCAATTCGACGTATAAGTTACTCTGACACGGAAAAAACGACGAAAAAATCGGTTTTTAATTTTTTTAACTGCGGCGCACCAAATTGAAAAATCTGAAAATATTCAGGACAATAGTAACAATGATACGTACTTACAGTAAAAATATAATTATAGTGCCAAGACTGCTTCGATACACAATCGGCATTTTTCATCATTTTTTAGCGTTTTTTATTTTTCACAGCTTGTTTTTTCAATTTAAAAATCTGAAAAAATTCTCTAATATGTGCCCTGATAACAGAAGTGCCTCTGAATTTTTTCAAAATTTTTTATCCGCTGGTATAGGAGAAATTCGGCAAAAACCTGATTTTCTATTTTTACCCTTTACTACCCCCCGGGTCGAGATTCAAAGTTGAAACTTGGCAGAAATCATTCTTTTTTTATAAGCTTTCGAATGACTCATCGCGATTTGAATTCGGTTCAAGGGCACATTTGACCATCTTAACCGGCTATACCCTTTAGGTTTCAAAGCACTTGGTATAGCTTGTTATATTTATAATAACTTTTCTGAATGATGAAGATTAACACCATTAAATGACAAAATTTTTTTGCTCATTGAATAATAAGTAATTTATTTCAGATGCTATTTTGATTAACTCCATACTCTAATGTAAATCGTTTCAATAACGCAATTCAAATGCACTAGCCACCCAGACAGACTGGAATATTGCAGCAATATTGCCGTGCAACAATAAACGTTGCAGGGAATATTGCCGCAACATTGCTGCAATATTCCTATGTCCGCCTCTTTGTAGCTTGCAGGAATATTGCAAACGTTGCAGGAATATTGCGAACGTTGTAGCAATATTGCTGGAATATTGGTTGGATGAACAAACATTTATTTGTAATAATTGTATTTATTCAATAGAAAAAAAAACATTTTGAATTTAAAAAAAAACAAAGTAATATTGATTTGTTACTGAGTTTACGCTTGATGTTAATAATTAAATTACCTTGTTTATTTGTTCCGAATTGCCATCACAGATAACTGGATGTGTTCTTGAATTCTCGAACGATTTTTATTCTAGTTTTGGACTGGGAAAAGCCACTTGCAATGGTTTTTTTTTTCTTACTTACTCCCTACATTTTTTACCCACGATGGGGATTCGAACCCTAGTCTTTTCTGTGCGAACCCAGAACGTTGCCGCTACGCTACGGCAGCTCTTGATGTTACGTTCTACAGTTCCACTTAAATATAGCAATGAAACTTTAATTGCAAATATCTTAAAAACCATTGAGTGTTTGCCCCTATAATGGGGTATATTCATCAATGTTGAGCATACATTTCAATGTTGCCATTGCAATGTTCCCGCGGCAATATTGCCACTGCAATGTTGCAGCAATATTGCGGCAATGTTGCGGCAATGTTGCGGCAATGTTGCAGCAATGTTGCCAATATTGTGCAAGATTCGCAATATTGCTGCAATATTCCAGTCTGTCTGGGTAATTATGGTAAAAATCACGGTACACGGTCCACTTAAACATTGAATAACTAAAAAGTACCGAAAAGTACCTGGCTGAAACTTCGCAGGTATATTCCTTTATTATAGCTGTTGAATGTTTGCTGGACAATCCGCCTATCGAAAAAGGCTTTTGTAGGATCTTGTTCATTAAATATCTTTTTAATATAAAGTCCAATAAGAAAATGTCTTATACAAAAGTTTCTTTATTTTTCCTGTACAATGAACGTCTATAAAAAAATCTACCGATTTTTGTATAAAAAATTAAGTTGATCTTTCAATAACATTGAAGAAATATAAAAAAAATATTAGTATAACACCAATATTCTTTCCACGATATTATGAAATTTTTGTATAAAACATTTTTCTCTGAAATGAACGATTGTCGAGTTATTATTTTTTTCCACCTAGATAGTCGATTCGTTCCACTGTGCAATGTTGCGACAATGTTGCGGCAATGTTGCCAATATTGTGCAAGATTCGCAATATTGCTGCAATATTCCAGTCTGTCTGGGCAGTGTCGATGATCGTATCTTTGTAAAAAGAAACCGCCATTTTATGTTATCCAAATGACCCACCAAGATTCTTTTTCAACAAAACCTTTAGAAAATACAATCATTAACAGAAAAGTAACCGTCACAGGGTTTCCAGTAAATTGGCTCAAAATATGCTGGATAAAGTTAGAAAGGTTCAACCCTACCTCATATAATTCAAATGCGATTATAATGAAGATGCAGAATTTAACCCCTTCAGATCCAAATTTTTTTCGTTCAAGAAAAAATTATTTTTATACTAAAATTAACTTAATTCATGTGAATGAAAGCAACAATGTACCTTTTACAAAAATATTCATTTATTTATAATTTGTAAATGTACATTTTAATGGATATATGGTCTTTATGCAAAATTTGTGACATTAAGGAGATCCTGAGAAATATTTGTATAAAAAAATAAAATTCATTAGGTGTTGAAACTAAGTTCAAACCTATACGTAATAATATACAGCACGAAAAGTATTATGTACATTACAATGTGCACAGGGTCCGAAGGGGTTAATGTCATTAATATTAGGAAATCTATAGTAGGTAGACCAAACAGTTTCAAAAATGTAGATCAGCCTTTATTATATCCTAAAAGTAGATCTGTGATAAGGGATAAAAGGAAAGACATCATGGACCTGTCAAAATTCATTCCTCTTGTTAACCATGATTATTATAAAAACTTGATAACAAATCGAAATAACGAGTCCTCACATGCAGCTGATGAAGAAGACTATTTGTATTGCTGATGAATCACAAATAACATATTATAATGGAACTGGCAACATTCATTTTTCTGAAAAATCTGTAGTAAAAGTATATAATAACTAACTGTTTCTGTAATAAAAAAACTTAAAAATTTAAACACCGAATTAAACTTTATTACTTTTTTCAGTTGCCAAATCGATTAACTCCATCAGCCACATAAAAATTGTATCATTACTGACGATTATTTTCTGGCTGTTCTTTCTAATTAATTTTATATAAGTACTGTTAGATGAAAACTATATCAGTATTTATGCATTCTACAATATATATTTGAATTTATATTATAAAGGGAATTTTAAAAAACAATGTACATTATTTCGTCGCATTTCTCGACTTCTAATTTTATGGAGTTAATCGATTTGTGCACTGGACGGCTCAATATGAGTAGTATTGATTATAGGGAATAACGTAATAATAGATTCTTTTGCGTCCATATCACCTAACTGCTCAATAAACTATAAATATTCCTGCCAATTCATCTCAGTTTCAACGATTACGTGAATTGTTCATATAAAAATATGTTTTCTTTCCCGGCAACCTCGACCTTGATACAGATATTGTATACGTAAACGTACAGTTTATAGGTAAACATACATATAAATTCCATGCTTTCGATATTTTCTCAATCTCGAATGGGTGGCTACGAGGTTACGTAACGAAGAAGAAATAAAGAAAGAGAAAGCTAAACAGCTTAAGCATCGAACGGCCTTGAAGTGTAATGCACCGCACGATGCAGTCGATGGGATACATTGTTGCACGTGGTATTAGGTTATCGACCTTACAAACCCTCTTTCCACTTTCTACTTATAAGCCGGCCACGCCATTCGACTTCCTTTGATCTCCTGCGATGAGTACATTTATAACAAATATGGATGAAAATTTCATACATTTTTACTTTGCAAGTAATGTATGAGTTTTAATAGATAGATATTTCAATTACAAATTGAAATATTATTACAAATTGTTTAAATAAGTTGAAGTAATAACTGCTCGGAAGAAAGATTCAAACGTTAAATATAATTGTTATATACTTTGTTGTTTTATATTTTGGCTTCAATTTCTATGATCATTTTGTCCGAAAACTACAATTTCAATTGGATCCCAAACCGTTGAGGCTCTAATATATAACCCGTTATTTTTAAAAGTAGTATAAGTCCACTTTTGACGAAAATATATTTAAGTTAGTTTCAACTAAACATAGGTGCCTGCTTTTTATATTTAAAATGACAAAGTAAATAGCACGAAAGAGACATATGATTTCGTCCAACGAGATTCCGCTGTTACGTATTGTAGAATGAAAGCTTTTGTACATACTATGAAATATGTCAATACATACAAGAATAGAGGAACTTGAACCACTTTAAAGTATAACGGCGCATATGTATATTTATTATTGAATAAATCAAACAACTTGATCGCCAATTCGTATAATTTCTACCTAATACCCCTAATTCTGTTTTTACACGATAGATACGTTCGCAAAGAATACGTGTAAAAAAAATAGTTAAAAAAATACATTACATCTATGGAAAAGTAGAAGATCGGTTTTAGTTCTAAGAAATTAACAAAAATAATATGCTGAACCATGAGTTTTCATGTTAGGATCTTAAGTATTTTATTTCACAAAGGTTGCACATGTATCGTACAAAGTAAATTATAATTTTAAAAGGAAAAAAGACCATTTCACTGATTCATGAACACAGAAATTAGACAAAATAATATCAGTTATGCATACAGTTGCGTAAGAATGCAATATTACTGCTATCACTAGAAATGACTTGTTTATACTCTTCGTGCTCGATTGGTGAAATTCTTCTTGTCATCTCTTGAACAAAATTGGGGCTAGTCTCCTATGTGTGTGGAAATTGTTAATTTATATAATATAATATAATATCTGTGCATGAAAAATGTGCAATAGTAGCATTAACAAGTAATAATTAATATATTATTTATTAACAAGTTCGGGTTCAAGTTTTGAATATTATTGATTCAATTGACCCCTAGCAGTTTTTTTTTCATGGAATTGTAGTTTATTATGTCTACTATCATTATCACTACACAAATTATTCAATAAACAACGTGAATTTTTAAAAACTATTAATTTATGCAAACGCGCCAAGTGGTTCAATTGACCCCCGCTTGGGGGCAATTGAACCACTTGGCGCGTTTGCATAAATTAATAGTTTTTAAAAATTCACGTTGTTTATTGAATAATTTGTGTAGTGATAATGATAGTAGACATAATAAACTACAATTCCATGAAAAAAAAAATTATTATTTACTTTTAATTCGAATAATAAAAAATTACTAAACTTTTTTTGGTTCAATTGACCCCTTCCTCCCCTACCAAATTTTTCGGTAACACCAAGGATGCTGATTACGAAAATATTGTGGCCAATATGATCGCAAACTTTCAGCGTTCAGGTTGCCTAATGAATTTGAAACTTCACTTCCTTGATTCGCATTTCAACCACTTTTCGGAGAACAACGGAGACTTTAGTGAAGAGCAAGGAGAGAGATTTCATCAAGATCTCAAAGAATTTGAACGGCGATTTCAGGGACAGTGGGGAGTTAATATGTTTGCAGATTACTGCTGGATGCTACAAAGAGAAACTCGACAGAGAGGGAAAAAGCGTAGCAGAAATCCGTTGCACAGGTCATTTGAGGAGAAAAGGGCCAGGAAACAACAAAAATTATAAGATTGTTATTATCATGTGTAACAATCAAATTTCGCGCGGTGAAATAACCCAGACAGACTGGAATATTGCAGCAATATTGCAGCAATATTGCGAATCTTGCACAATATTGGCAACATTGCAGCAATGTTGCTGCAACATTGCAGTGGCAATATTGCAGCGGAACATTGCCGCAACATTGCTGCAACATTGCAGTGGCAATATTGCAGCGCAACATTGCCGCAACATTGCTGCAATATTGCCGCAACATTGCCGCAACATTGCCGCAACATTGCTGCAACATTGCTGCAACATTGCCGCAATATTGCCGCAACATTGCCGCAACATTGCTGCAACATTGCCGCAATATTGCCGCAACATTGCCGCAATATTGCCGCGGGAACATTGCAATGGCAACATTGAAATGTATGCTCAACATTGATGAATATACCCCATTATAGGGGCAAACACTCAATGGTTTTTAAGATATTTGCAATTAAAGTTTCATTGCCATATTTAAGTGGAACTGTAGAACGTAACATCAAGAGCTGCCGTAGCGTAGCGGCAACGTTCTGGGTTCGCACGGAAAAGACTAGGGTTCGAATCCCATCGTGGGTAAAAAAGTATGAGTAAGGTAAGAAAAAAAAATCCCATTGCAAAGTGGCTTTCCCAGTCCCCAAAACTTTTAGAATAAATCGTTCGAGAATTCAAGAACGTCCAGTTATCCGATGACACCGATGGCAATTCGGAACAAATAAACAAGATAATATAATTATTAACATCAAGCGTAAACTCCAGTAACAAATCAATATTACTTCGTTTTTTTTTAAATTCAAAATGTTTTTTTTTCTATTGAATAAATGCAATTATCACAAATAAATGTTTGTTCATCCAACCAATATTCCAGCAATATTGCTACAACGTTCGCAATATTCCCGCAACGTTCGCAATATTCCTGCAATGTTCGCAATATTCCTGCAATATTCCCGCAACGTTCGCAATATTCCTGCAACGTTCGCAATATTCCTGCAATATTCCCGCAACGTTCGCAATATTCCTGCAACGTTCGCAATATTGCTGCAACATTGGCAATCTTGCTGCAATGTTGCTGCAATATTCCCGGCAATATTGCTGCAATATTCCTGCAAGCTACAAAGAGGCGGACATAGGAATATTGCAGCAATGTTGCGGCAATATTCCCTGCAACGTTTAATGTTGCACGGCAATATTGCTGCAATATTGCTGCAATATTCCATTCTGTCTGGGAAGATTCGCGTACAGGGCCTAGCGGTAGGACCCATTAGGTGCGGAGAGTCGCGAGCGAGCAACCGAACTGTACGCACGTACTATACCCTGCTTATATTACCTTTATACACCATTATATATATATAATAAATCTGTAATATCTTTACATTATAAATCGCCCTGGAGTAAATACTATACTTTTTCTTTTCTTTCAACACATGCAGAAAAAATTAGTAGATCGTGGATTTTATATTTTTTTTTTATTTTTCTCCGTTTTTTGGAGTTTGACCCCCAATTTTGATTTCAGATTCTTGTCCAGCGGTAAAAAATACGTCGGAAAATCTTTGTCCAACGCCCAGCACAGACCACTTTTTTTTTTTGTGGACCTGTGTTATGAAAGTGGTGGAAGTCCAATTTCCATAGACAGGTTGCTCGGACAGTGGCCACTGATGGCTACATTTGTTTTATTTAACATTTCGAAAGCTACAATTTAAGGTGACTTACTTTATTTTCCTCCAAAAATGAATTTTTTCGAAAACGATCATATTACAGTAGAGTTCCGTTAAGAGCGCCGCCTAGGGGCTGTAGGGGAAATAATTCCGAGAAATTTCTGTCCCCACTACCGCACTAGCTCGAATTGTTACCCGAGTGTCTCTTAAGAGCACATAAGGTTTGTACTTTTAAATGGTTGAGAGTGGGGGACACTCTTCGCACGCATTGAGGGGAAGGCGCTCTTAGCGGATACGCTCTTAGCGGAACTCTACTGTACCATCAAATAGTGATACAGATAAGAAGAAGAAGTGGTAAATCAATATTACTTTATGACAATTAAATATATTAATTTTATTTAATTTTAAATAAATACACGCGGAAATAATACTCATGAGTATAAACAAAAGAGTAATATGAGAGTCGGAGGTTGAATATAATTCCACTATGAACAACAAATTAATGAAACGTAAAAAGGGAAGAAGAATTATAGCAGTAAAATTTTCGTCAGTTGAGGATATTGTTACTGAGAATTGCAAAACATAAATTTTGAGCCTAAATTTTCAGAGCATAAACAATAGAGAACAATAGAAACAAAGTTTAATACAATAATATATAAATTTAATTAAGATTCAAAATAAAAAGTATTGCTTCAGTTTTATTTCTTGTTATTATCTATAAGAAAAATTGGATTAATATAAGGTAAATTTTAAGTGGTATTTGAGTTTTCAAAATTGAAATTAAATAATTCTTACACGTGATTAATTATGAACGTGATGTAAGTCCATTCCCAGTCCGTAAATATACATAATTTTAGTGAAATTTGCCTAAAAGAAATTTGTATAATCAAGTTACATATTAATAAATTGATAGAAACATTGTCAGACTCGTCATAATTAGCCAATAGTTTTTGATTGACAAATATGCTAACCTTTAATTTTATTTTTTCTGTTAAACAACAGAAAATGGACTTGCACCATTTTCAAAATAAACGGTCCATTTATCGCAGTGGTTCTCAAACTTTTTTAAGATTTCTTGCGTGACTGTCTCTCTTCGCAACAGTTTTGAGCGGCGATTCCTATCCAGGGTTCTCCGGAGCACTGAGGTTCCACGAAATATTGTTAAGGTTCCACAAAAAGTGGCGAAATAACACGTACATACAGCTTATTCGTCAAGTATAAGTTGGAGGTACGAATGTCTCGAATCTGCATAGACGTATAAACAGTACGCACCGATTTATGTTCCGACATTTATCTTTCAAAAAACAGGCGCACATTTTACATTAACATTTCTTGTAATTTGTTATACTAAAGGAATTTATTATTTGTCAATACCTGACTGTTTTTAGAACTATATGAATTGCATGCATTTGCATTTTTTTTTTTAAATAAACTATATATCATAAAAGATTATGGTTAGATGAATGCTGAGCTTCTCTAGAACTTGAGGGAAATGCTAGTTTAGAGTGCTTACAAACCCTTAAAAATTAACTGCAATTAGCATATAGGCAACTGTCATCAAAACATTTTTTTGACAAACAATTGTTTATTCAGGAAATAGGAAATCTTAGGCCTCAAATGTACATTCAATAGGATGGATGCATCTATTGTGCCTCAATCAGCCCAAAATTTCAACAAACAATAAGTGATCCCTTCGTGATCCCCTAGAGCCCTAGATACCCCTTCGCAATTTCCTAGAGGACTGTAGACCCTAGTTTGAGAAAAGCAGATTTAACACTAAACCTACCAAGGCGGTCAAAAGACCGCTTCCAAAATATTTTCTAAAAATTATCTAAATTAATAGAGTAGCCATGGAGTAAATATTCCACTTCTATCTTACAAAACCAAAATTAGTTAATTAATTATCTTCTTTATCACTCCACTTCTCTTTGTATAAAGTCGTTATTGAGTATATTTAAATTTTAGTAGATATAACGTCGGTAGTTTTAGTGTTAAGCAGAAATTTAATTCGACCAATAATCAGATAGGTATATACATATTAGTTTATACGTTGCATATAATTCCTCAAAGCTTCAGTAAAACATCAAGTACTCGCCGAAGTATTCGAAATGAAAAGCATTTCAATATTTCATAAATTATCTAAAATACAATCGCAAAACTGGAGAGAGTTTTGATAAGCGACGAAAATTATCCTTTGGACACAGATAACTTGCAGCAAAAGAATTAAATTTCCCATTCTATGAGTAGTTTAATTCTTTGCCGTACGATTTTTTTGTGACCGGCACCGCAATAATTCAAAATTATTTTTTAATAATTTTTTTTACATACAAATTGATCAGTGATTCTTGATATATCGTATAATTTAACGTAATATTGATACTACAGAAATCATTTCATCGTTTCGCATTTCACTAATATTATCAATTCGATTGGTTTTGCAAAACTTGGAATGCTCTTATCGAGTTTCAAAATTGATTTTTATAAAAATTAACGATCTGCTCTATGATTCTTTGATAAATTTGTAGAATTTTTGATAAAAATTGTGAGCTAGTCACTTGACTTGCTTGGTTGTCTAGTGTTAAATATATTGCGTAAGACTTTGGAAAAAGAGGAATAAAGAGATAAAAAAGAAAATTTTACATGGTAGGAACAGAATATTTACTTCCCGGCTCCCGTATCAATTGGGGTAATTTTTAGAAAAAATTGACTATCGATCATTTCGACCGCCTTGGTAGGTATCAGTAGCTCTAACTTGGCCAGCGAGCGGCGGAGCCTCACGATTTCAACCGCTTATTTCATTTCGGGAATTCTGATAACCAGTGTTCTGAAGTAGGTAAATGACTATGTGGAGTGTTCACTTTAGGAGAGTTGCTTTCGGAATTCCAAAAACGAGATGGCGGAAATAAGTGGTTGAAAACGAGAGACCCCGCCGCTCGCTGGCCAAGTTAGAGCTGTCGATACTACCAAGGCGGTCGAAATGATCGATAGTCTTGCTTGCTAGCCAAGTTACAGTTTTCGGACACTAGTTATAGTCTTAACAGCCCTCTGCATTTCCTTTTGAAAGGAAATTTCCTTATTATCGTTACTTCAAAACCGGTCAAAAGATCTGCTACGGTTGAAATAGGTGCCCGTAAAGTGTTGGTACGGTTACTGTTAAGAAATGCAATGAGATTGAAAACATGATTTTGCAATCACTGTGACTCTGAATATGTTGTCCAAACTGTGAATGAGCACGAAACGTCTGTAGCCAAGACAGAGAAGAAGAGAGAGCGAAAGAGAGAGAGTGAGAGAAAGAGAGAGAGAGAGAGAGAGAGAGAGAGAGAGAGAGAGAGAGAGAGAGAGAGAGAGAGAGAGAGAGAGAGAGAGGTGAAAGAGAGCGTTGGAGGAGGAGGATGAAGTTAAACCTCCTCTTCCCTTTGCCATTTCGGTTTCGGCGCGATCGCGAGTTGTTCTAAGGTCGACGGTGGCATAGCTTAAAACAAGTCGCGTTGAGATTGGTCAAGGTACGTCATCGCTCTAGACCTGATCGCTGCTTCGAGCCTCTTCCCTCTCTGTTCCCTCTGCCCCCACTAGCTTCTCCTACCTCACCAACAGTGCCTCGAAGGGTTCTAGTTGGTCCATTTCACCCCACTACTCGATTTGCTCTCTACCTTTGACGTCTCACCCCGCGATATGATGGTAGTCGTTCTCGCTCTCGCCTGTATCTCGACCCCAACGTACATACGTTTCGAGCTCACGTAAGCTTATACCGATCCACGTGCCTCTACAGGGCCGTACCTCGTTACATTTTCACCCCATGACTTTTTTCTTCGATGTCGCCAGCGTATCGAATTTACTTCTTACCCTGTGACGTCTTTTTTTTGTATTCTGCGAGAAATGAAAACACCGAAATGATATTACATAAAATGTGAATCTTAAGAAATCGAAATTTTGTCAGAATGATTCTGTTATTAGAATGTTAGATAAAACAGATGGATTATATTTAATTAGGACAAAGATGATGTTTTTGGTAGGCGAGGACATTTAAGAGAGAATGATTAAAGTTTAACGCGGTATCAACAGAACAAGAGACAAGTACGAAATAGTATTGCGTATTTCGTATTCTATGACTTATGCCCCGCACATCTTATCAACTTTTAGGTTTTAATCACGACATATTTTCTGAATGTATTTTTTCTGTTCTGAGTATCGTCATATTTAATTTACCAAATAACGTAGTATTAGTACATCACAATTATTATGTAATGTTTTAATACGTGCCAGCTACATATCTGATCGAGACGCACATAGTAGATGCACAATAATAATTAGTCTTGCTTGTTACGTAGTAATTACACACTTTATGCGTTGTCAAAAATTCTCTTTCACACTCCACAATAGAAAAGTACAATTGAATATCCTTTAAATACCATTACAATTCCATATTACGTATTACATATTTTATATAATTGAAAAACATGGAGATTTTAGAGAGCTGTCTTACACTACGTTTAATACTACATACATATACCAAGGTGGATAAAAACGCTTGCTCTGAATGTTTTTAAAATCATTTTGAATTTTCTAACGCTCTTTATGTTGTAATTTTCTACGTCTATTTCGAAGGCTATAAGCGATTGAATTGAATAAGTTTTTTGTACCGTCCATTTATTTCCTTCAGATATTTTTATTTGAAAATTATAAATACATTGTAGTAATCGTCGGTAGATATAACGTTAATGTACATTACATCAGAATCGAAGTCCAGATGGATAAAAGCCATCGATGTTTTCTCTACATATGGTTCTCGAGATCCATATAAAGTACATATCTGTGTGTGTATATATAATATTCTAACAACGCATTTCGACGGTATTATGGCGCAGTGGAATCGAGGTTGGGGTCTGCCGAGTAATTATCCGAATCAAGGAAGGCGTATCGACGAGGGACCCCTATCGCGGCATCGTCGTTTGTGGATGTAGTAGGCAATGTCGTTGCTACTAGCGTCGTCTAGCGTCACCTACACTACATCACTTCTAGAACACCAATATGACAGTGATACAAAGAGAAAGAAAGAGTAAGAGAAGAAAGGCAAGGTATCAGCGCAGCCGGCGTCGTCGGCGCACGCGGCGTCCAATGCCCCGTCGGGAGGCAGTCGTCGTGGTTTCTACCAAGCACACGTGCACCGCTCGCACTAGGTCATTGCTCTCCTCTGTTCGAAAGCAATATCGTTACAGGCGCACGACACTTGTCCGTGTCGAAGCATAACCACGACGATGTCTAATGAAATTTTTGGGGAGTGCAGTAAATGGTGAAGTATTAGTTATATTAAGTTTGCACTATAATATCTAGTTATTCCTAAATTATCTTAAAATATCTAATAGAGCTGGTTAAAATTCCTTATCGATTTGCATAAAGAAATGATAGAAATGTTTGAAAGTATTCTCACTGCTGTACGTACATATGTGAGGATGGATCGGAGAGAAAAGGGACTGTGTTTGTCATAAACCATATGATCCAATGTTTATATGTACATATTAAGAGTCGTTAGCTTTAAATGACTTCATAGAGAGTTGTTATTACGATACGTACCTTCAGACATCGTGTCAATGCTATTTATTAGTTCAGATTTGCCAATCATGTGGAATTGCAAGTGGTTTCTTTTTTATGCTAGTACAACCGAAGTATATTCGATATTGCGCCTTTCACCCATTTATGTAAATCATGCGCCTACTTACGGTGCCGTGTCCAGTTATCCGCGACGTTCAACTGACGACGGGCCCATATCACCACGCGTGGTCGGTCGTATGTGCAGACAGTTGCGTGCTTGCGGAATATTCTGCGCTCGGTGATAGGAGACATTCGCGGCTCGCGGAATATTCCGTGCTTGGCGATAGCAGACAGTCGCTGATCGCGGATTAATCCGCGCTATGATGCAAATGGGTTAAAGCAATATTTTTACTAGGTATATTATCAAGTTTTCCGAATATTGTAAAATATTGTTCCCTCTATTCAAATTTCAATTTCTTATTTCTGTATTCTACGAATCGATTGTACAATATTAATTGATTGAAGACTAGCGAAAAAAAATTGTTTATGTAACTCCATTATTTGCATGTTATTCACGGTCTATCGTCACATTATGTCTTGTTCAAAAAACTATTCAGTAAATAAAAATATACTGTTCATGCACATGTCATTTCATAAGACTTTTGCTTCCTGAGAATTTTGTATCAATCATATGAAGTTACGCTGTAGTCATTTAAAAAAGTTACGATTTACATTCTAAGTGAATATTGTTGTACGAGCCGTTTATTCCGAAAGTGGCATAAGTCATTCACAGTAATGCAAAATGGTGTTTTTTTCCATGATTATACGATGTTATTTATATTGGGAAAAAAAAGTAAAGAACGAAAATAACAAGTGCAAGTAAATTTTTTAAAATATTGGCGTCAATACTTTTAAACAAGTTAAAAACTTCTTAATTCAAACCCTTAAATATTACTACTTATTTAAAAAAAGTGAGTTATTCCACTTTCAGAACGTACAGCATAAATATGACATTGCAATGCTTATTGCAAATATTTCTTATTTATTTTGATGAATTCTTTCAAGATCCTTATCCGCTATTTTGCCTCAAACGAAGATTGTTTTAACACTATTCCTACCGCGACCGGTCAAATGACCGTTTTTAAAATTTCGATTAGAATTTTCTATATACAACGTAATTCAATCGCCTTTAAACTTCACGACTTTTCCTCAAACATACGTGTAATACATTTTTCAATATTCACTTCTTTTTTTATTGTTTATTTTCTGAGAAAAATTTTTAGTCTGCCTTGCCTACCACGACCGGTCATTTGACCGGTTGAACCCTATATATCTTTTTATAATAGTATTCTCTCAAAGATTCAATTCCGACACGATAAATTCGTTTCAAATGAAAGGTAATGCAGTCGTGACATGATTTTATCCAAAAAGTGCCTTCCAGGAATTGTTTTACAGCACTTCCAAGTGTTTAGAGTTCTCGCTCACCAATCGGCCTTGCGGTGCTTACTTGCCTCATTGGTATCCGAAGTAGTCCAGAACCGTAGATTTTCTTATACCGTCTTTACTATTATGATCGTGAAATAAATAAAATAGCGGAAGGGGATGCCTTGGAGGGGGGAGGGGGGGGGGGGGTGTCTTCTTTCCAATTCAAATCAGTAAACTTTGTAACTTGTTAATTTTTATTTTTATTCTATTAGTACTATTCTACTCTCATTTTATACTGTATTATGTGTTACAAGTCTCATTTTCAAAAAAGGGAACAAAATCAAGAATACTTCGTAGTAAGTTTCATATTTGATCTTTTATTCATTTTTTTATCCATTTTGATTTACATTTTTATATTTTAGTTTTTATTTTATCAGTTGAATAAAATGCATGGGTTTTATATAAAGAAACCACGGGAGAAGATATTTCGAGACAAGAAGTTTTATTTCAATCAGCAGAACTTTCCATCGAATATCAAAAAAGTGCTACAGCTAGGCAAAAAAGAATCAACCAACACCCGTCACAAATACAATTACAGGTTTCCGTAAACTAAAAACATATCAGATAAGACATTGTAAAGATAATAAGCCTAACAAAGTCTATCTAAAATGTAAAAATTACGTATGTGGAAAATGTATAATAGAGATGCCGATTTGGAAAAAATCCGGTGAAAACGAATAATATGTACATTATATACTACTGAATAAAAGAAACTATATATCTATACTGTCAAATTGGCTGTTATCTTCATTCTATATGAAAAAATATAAGTTTTGCTAAAGATCGGTCATTTGACCGGTCGCGGTAGGAATAGGTACATATGTAGGTATATGCGAAGTGTCATGTCGGTAGGAATAGTGTTAAGCTGTCTGATCATTTTCATGTTTTTGGACTGCAACAGTCTCGGTAATTTCGTTGTCAGCTAAAAGTTTTAAAACTTTTAAAATATAAAAAGAATTAAGAGAACGAAAGTATCATGGAAATTTTGAAATATTCACCTTCGGACACGTAAAATATTTAGACGAAAATATTACGCAATGGAAATAGAGTATATCCAGTCTCTTCTGATACATAAGTGCGATTACAAAAATGTAAACGTAATGAAAGTTAAACACTATCGTATGGCTTGCAGAAAAGCTTTTTCCTCTGTCAGTGTTTTTGGTCTTTGTTCGAACAAATTGAAATATTTTAGGCGTGGATAAAAGTGCTTTGCTACTCAGAACAGTTCATCGTTATATTTTCTAAATTGTAAAATACGTTAGAAGCAAATTTAAAAAGAATTTAAATAATGTACGTATAATTTATTTAATGATTTCGTAATTACATTCCTTTGATTTCTACTGCTAACACGAATAAAAATATCCAATATTTTGGGCAAATGTTCGGACAAGTTCTACCTACTTGACAATGAGAATAATTAAGGCGATAAATAACGTTTTATTGAGTTTCATTGATCATTAGAAAGATATGTTTTTCATACAATCGATACTTTGACATAGAAAATAATGTACAAAGAAGCGTTTCATCTGCAGAAAGTGCTCCGTTTGAAAATACTTCACCCTCAAAGAGTTAGCAAAACAAATGTTTGCCTACATCTCGTATTTCGTGGTAATTTCATTATTACTGGATATATATACATTAACTTTTTTACAAGTATTTTACTTT
This sequence comes from Cerceris rybyensis, assembly GCA_910591515.1. Taxonomy (NCBI): domain Eukaryota; kingdom Metazoa; phylum Arthropoda; class Insecta; order Hymenoptera; family Crabronidae; genus Cerceris; species Cerceris rybyensis. Next base: position 2,649,680 of record OU342789.1, read on the forward strand.
CATGTTTTTACAAAGTCATGATTTATTATTTCATATAATATAATAGTAATATGGATATTTTTACGAATATACATTGAGATTTAGAAGTTTCTTCACTGATTTAACACTAGATTTACGGCTACTAAATCTGGTATATTCACATATCTTAAATAAGAACTTCGGAAAAAGACGGATCAAGTGACAAGTCACACGATCAATTAAGTAATTTGCGGATTGTAACATATGTAGGTATAAAATACCTACTGTACTGCTACTCTATAAATTTGAGAAATATTTTTCAAAAAGCAAGAACCTAACGATTTAATGGATGCCGTAAACCTAGTGTTAATACTTCGTAATTTTCATCTTTGCATGTTTTTAACATTAGAACTACCAGCGCTAAATCTAATATATTTCAAAATGAGTTGTTCAAAATTTTTTAAAAATTTTTCAGATAGTTCTGACGCTGTTTATTTTTCTGTTTCCTATGTCTACCTTGCAGACTGCAAGCAATTTAATTGATTAAATTTCTTGCCCCTTTCATTTATTTTCTTCTAACTTATATATTTGAGAAGTTTCAATATATCGGATTAATCGTTGATAGATCTAGTATTACATAACTACTTTGGGAATAAGGAATCAAGAGGTGGAAACGATGATCCATCCAGTAATCTGTGTTTTATAAGATCAACGTAGAATATCTACTCTCCAACTATACTATGGAGGAAAATTTTTGGGAGAAATTAGAAATTATTCATTTTTACTTGCTCCGTAATTCTGGTGTTAAATAGCTTCCACTGTGAAGAATTGTAAAATAATAAACTACAATTACTTCGCCATCCCTTAATGAATTTCACAACCAGTGTCATTCGGTACAAGTTCAATAAAACTCTAAGAATACAATCTTAGAAAATTGAACCAACAGTAGCATATTTTGCATCAAGTAGCATTACCTCTGTCCAACAATAATTTAACACTACATGTGAAACACGTAGTTGACCAAAAAGTACAGCAATAAATTCAAAAAGAAATGGTCGCAAGCAAAGAAAAATCAATAACCTGATACTTTTGTCCTCCTAATATAGCTGCTTCCGCGGTTTATTATTATGCAAGTTTCAATACGTTTATATTTGTCTGTTTTTTGTAATTTTTGCTCGACTCTTTTCTCACTTACTATGTACATACATACATATATGTATTCCTTCATAAGTGTCCGACGCAAGAAGATGCGGTGAAAGCGAAAAACAAATGCGTCTCTGCTCTTGATTCTCGTGTAGGTGTCACACGAATATACATACATATGTACAAGTGCACGCAGTACCAACCCATGGATGAGATACGTCGTCAATGACGGAGATAGAGGCAGCCACGCGCTACGCAATGGGCACAAGCTCGTATTGCGAGCATCATGAGGGGTAAAACCCGGCCAACATGAATGTGTTAGTAAATACATGATTGTCGTGTGTGATTGCCGATATCTCGTTTTTCGCCGTCTCCTTTAAACCGGTGTGTCTCTTACTTCTACGTTTATTCTATACCTATTGTTAGTTACGTATCATATGTTCTATCATTATTGTTATATTATTTTTTCTTCTATTTTCTCTTCGACACGTATCCTCTTTATATCCGAATTCCGTGCGAATGGTTGTAGCGTTATCCTTTACCCGCCCTCACTCTTTTCCTTTCTCTTGATCAGTGATGTGATAGAGATCACGTAGCCCCTGGTATTCTTTTTAGGTAAAAATAATATGCGTTATAAAATGTTTATGCCAGCTGAAGTTCACAATTCTAATATGGTATTACTTGTTTTTATTTACAATGTCAAGTAAAGTGTATAGTTAAAAAAAACATGGTGAAAATATACGTAAGGAATTTAAGGGCGTACGAAAGGTAAGAAGTAAATTACAATATAATTTTTCTATTTTTCCTTAAAAATTTCTTTTCTTCGTCACGATCGTTCGGAGCAAGACAGTAATTTACGTAAAATACATACATTAATCATAAAAACATCCAGGTATTTTCACCATTGGACAAGTTACATTATTTTGAAAGAAAAATTTAAAACGACTGACGGGAATTCAAGTAAAAGGAAACTTGTATTTTGGTAAATCCCGCGAGCGTTTCGTCGTTGACAATAAGTTCCTGATTAACAGAGTCTTATCGTAACGTCGTGACGTTACGTACGTCCCTGCCGTTCGGTTTATCCTTGTCTTTTTCTAACCAGCGCCGTCCGCGTCATGCTCGCACGCGCGAGGTCGGTAGAAACCACGACGACTGCCTCCACGTGCTGTGAAAAGCACTTAGTCGCCCCAAATTGTAGGTCGCCGTCGCTGGCACGATGGTGGGGCGAGTTTGAGCAGAAGCGCTAGGGGGAACACGTCGTCCCTACTCTCGAGCGTGTACTCCTCGGCTATGATCGATGATTTCCGCCGCTCTTCGGCACAGCCAAGAGGTAAACATTGCACAGTACGATTGGCCGTTCGGAGGCGGGTTCTTCGGTTTTCAAGTCGGAGTTTTCGTTGGTCAACGTTGAGCTGAGAATTGACGGATGCGACATACGAACCGCCGGTTATTGAACGAAAAACACAGTGATCATATACTTACGTATTAGAGTTTTTCTCGAAAGAGTTTCTCTTTAACTCCGTTGGTGCCTCGATTCGTTCTTATATGGAAAAGGAATGGTGAAATCGAACCGAGGATTTTTGGAGCGCACGAGAGCCTAACGAGTCGTACAGGTGGGTGCTTGTGTGGTTTTAACTGTTTCTTGTTTTTTCGAAAACACTTTAGAAAAATAGATTCGATTGTAAGGAAGGTGAACAAATTATTAGATCTTTTTATACGAGAGAAAAGGAGAAAAAGTGATATTACTTCTCAATATTTCTCTAAAATGACAATTTCAAAGTTCTTCCGTCCTCAGAATAATAACATTTCTTATATTTTACCATAAATTTTACCAAGGGCTGCCTGACTTTTGCTTTTCCTCGGGGTTCACGCACATAACAGCAAATTACAAATTTCACAAATCCTTTCCCGTAGCAAATTGAAATCTCAAATTTAACTATTCCAAATACGAATCCAAAGGTATATTCCTAAAAATATCTCGACGAACTCTTACCATTAATCTCGTTCCCCTAAAATGCAAAACATACATTTCCATAATTCTCGTAATATCAAAACGTATCGTGAACGAAGAATTGCGCATCCTACACAGCGCATTCGATAGTACTTCCCCTTTCGGTGTACTTTAGCCGCGTCATCTTTTTCCGCGATCGATTGAATTTTTTGATTAGTTAAAAAAAGGTGACAGAAAGACAGAGAGATAAGATGGACGGTACTGCTAGTACGGCTCTATAAAACGAAGAAAGATTGTTGTGTGAGCGAGAGAGAGAGAGAGAGAGAGAAAGAGTAGCAGTGGCTCGTGATGTAACTCGACGTCCTTACTGCGCGGCGAGTTGCACGAGGTCGGTGATCGCTATAAAAAAATGCGGCTCGTACACGTGGAGGCAGCAGCAGGGCAGGCGGTTTCTACCACGGCGCGGCATTGCACTGCCGCCGGCCACGACTGCTGCCTCACCGCGGCTCGACGTTCGTCGCGCGCGTGCAAGACCCAGCCTTAACCCATTCTCGACTAACCACCTCCACCCAGGAACGTGCTAACAATTCGTGCTTAGTATGTACTTCATTTGATTTTATAACTTTGTAGAAGAGAAACTCATTCCTACGTTTTTCATCATGTTTTATGTCCATGTTATTCACATGATTTTCGATAAATATTGAAATACAATTGGTATTGCTTTATTCTTTCTTTGCTTCGTAATATGCATGCTTTTTGTATTTTGTAAATATCGTTTTGAATGTTAAATATGTAAAATTTAATGGTTTTTGGAGCTTTTTCCCAAACCTTAGCTAATTCGTCAAATTGGCCCGGTATTCTTTTCATAGGTACGATACCTTCGCTCGCCACTAAAAAGGTTGGGTGTCACAGGGGTCATCCGTCACCGGTGCGATTCAATGAAATTTCATACGACTTTCAAACGACAATATTCACGATTTCGTTGCTGTGTTAAATATTTAAATGTTTCTGTGAAAAAAGTTAATGTATAACTTGTACTAGTACTTGCTTAACGTACAAGTAATGCTTAACATATAATTATTTTTACCTTTAACATTTTTGCTTTCTGAAGATACGATTTTATAATAGAACAAGTCGTACTTCAATAGAAACAGTGAAACGGGCGAAATATAGGTCGCATTTAAGATGTTAAACGAGCCGCTTTGAAAGTGGCATAAGTCATTTTACCGTAATGAGAGATGGTAATTTTGTAATTATTGTATGAAATTCTTTATGATTAATTACTTCATTTATTTATGAGATAAGAAAAATATAAATATCGAGGATAGGAAGTATAAGTAAGTCCTGTTACAACGTCGCATCGGTATTTTTTAAACACGTTAAGGCGAACCTTAAATATCGCGATTTAAAAAGAAAGTGACTGTCGATGATTTCAAAATAAACGGCTCAAATATACTTTTGTCCTTTGATCGTCCATTTTCGTGAAATATGAAATCCTTCGGAAAGGCGGAATGTAATATGACCGAAGTTAATTGAATATTGCAATGACACGTAGGAAATACAATAATCATACCATTATGTATCAAGGACATATTAACTTTTTATAGTACCGTGGCAATTGATTTAATATATTTTTTTAATATAATCAATGCTCTTGAAATTAACAAATTTTTTAAACAATATATCACGTTGAATTTCAATACTTAAGGAATTGATATATTGGATCGTACTAGTCGTAAAATTAGAAATTTCAATGTAGGTAATATACGAATTTGTTTTCATACTCATACTAATTAGCATAATTTTGGTATTTGTGAATATTAAGTAGTTGTCTTCTAAGGATTTATGTATTTTTAAATATTTCATTAATAAAGCCATAATTCACCGATTATGAAGTCATGAATGATTTGTGTACTACTTTTCTTTGTATCTAGCAGTGTTTTGGATTCTTCGCTGTCCGTATGTCCTGCGTAACAAAAATAATAATTCTTCGAGATTTTTCAGTAAACATGAATGACGTTTTAAACGAAAGCTAAATCTTACGAAAATGACTGTGCTTTTCGAAGCACCAAATTCGATTTCATTAAATTGCGTTGTATGTTTCCATTATACTTGTTTTTGCGCATTTTGGCATAAGAAAATTGCATAGTAAATTTTCCTTGATCAGTTAAGAGAATAAAGTAATAAATATAGATGGATCTACGAAATAATATTTAAACCAATGGGTAAATTTAAATTAATGATTAATTACAGCGAAATCTCCTGCAATACGATATGTAGTTGTCTTTGAAATTGAAAATATAAATAAACCTGTACGGTAATATGTTTGAACAAAAATGTGTTCACTTCTCATTAATTATTATATATTTTTCAAATAGAACTAGAAATATAGTGAAAGTAAAATTCAATGATTTTCGAATACTTACAATTAGAATTGGATATGATGTGAGATGATTAAACGTATATTAAAACATTTTAAACAATTCGTACATTAGACAATTAAAAATTATCTTGTTTTGTTCAGTTAATTTTTTACAACGTACATTATCTTTTAAGACTATAATGCAGTCGTGAACATTTATGTAACACATTTTTGTGTGAAACTAATTATTGCGTTTCGTGGAAACTCATTGCCGAGTTCAATACGATGTGTCTAATAACATGGTGGAAATAACTAACAACTTGTCTGAATTTCCTTCCTCCAAAGTTGTTTTATTGCGCAGCTAATACGTTGTAGAAATGAAGTTTCTTGTGGACGGGTATTACTAGAACAAGATGTAATATTAAATAAAACGAACATGCATACAATGATCAGTTGGAATTAAACTAAAATCAATCCCCTGCACGGAAATCAAATTTTCACTACCCAAAATCGTACATCACATATTTAAGGTGTTTCACATAATATTTCCCAGTATATTAACTGTATTTCTAGTGCATTTGTGAAAAGAAATTATGAATTAAAAATCGATACAACATAGAAATTTGCGGAGTAAATTAAAGGCTATCTGAAATTCAGTATGTACATTCAAATTAAGATTACAATAGAGTATAAGCACTGTAAATATGTAATATTTTCTTGAACAATAATTAATGCAAGCGATTTACGCAAAGGATCTGCATATTTACTTATTGGAACCTTCAAGAGTAGAACAATTACGTAATCTTTGTTTTGTTTATTATAAATTTAGGGGATGTGATTAACAGTATGTAAGAACCACTTCTGATTGAAAATTGATGCATTTTATACAAACCTCTTCTCTAATTTTAAGTCTCGTACAAGAACATGATCTCTCCCTTTGCGCCATATTCGCAATTAAGTCCCAATGTTATTCTCGAAATTTTAATTGCTTCAGGCCGATTTTAAATGTGTCTTGAGGAAAAGTATGAAAAACTTGATGAGTTAAACAACTGATGTTATTTTTGCGCCGCCATTCCAGAGATTCATTGACAAACAGTAGAATTACTCTTACTACTTATCCAATTACAATTATCTAATTACAAATCAACAGAAATATTCAACATACTGTCAGCTACCACATGAAACTAGCATCATGCCCAAGTATATTCGCTTTCATGATAATCAAAAGGCGAAATAAATCAATGCACCTGTTGTTGATAGATGTTGATTACTTAAGTTTCTCAAAATTCTCAAGACCCTGTAATGTCCCTGATTGTCAACAATTATCCAAAGGATCCCATTGCAATTGAAGTATTTGAGAAGTGGAAAGAAGGTTGATTCAACGTCTATCAGCAACGGAGAGTCGAGTAATATAAGCGTCGATAATAGAGACACAGCTTATCATAATCGAGGAAAAACGGGTACGATCGTACACGACAGGATAAGAACGTATCTCCTCCAGTGTGGCTGAATGCGTGGATGCGCGGTGGTGCGTGTACGCACAGCTCGCATCGTGGGCGTTTTTCGGCTGAAAAGGGAGAAGTAGTGGGAGTAGGCCTGACTCGATGTTACCCCAACGATTCAGACCGGCGCGTAATCAAGGAGTCCACCTAGGCAGTCGCGTCCCTGCGTAGGACCGAGTATATACGTACCACTGATTCGCTCCTGGTGCCTTTGTCTATCTACCTCATGTTCTGATCTACCTCATCGTTTTCCTATTTACGACGTCGTATACAATTTTTATTCGCCGTTTCTTTCGCCTAGTGTTAAACAGGTGTGTGTTTGTAATTTCTTTTGAATTGCTTACCACTTATCCACGATGGAATTAGTTTATTTAGAAAAGAATTAATAATATACGATGAAATTGGGGTAAGAAGTTACGTGCTTTTCTTCTCTCTTCTTCTTTTTCATTCTACCTTTTCAATTGGTCATTCGTGTTTGAACATGATTCTATGAGGGTGGAATTGATGGTATAGGAGTTATTGAAGTTTCCAAAACTGCGAGTCTATCGTGATTGCAAATTTCACATATAGTCAGCGTCGTTATCACGTGGACTGTTACTTCGTAGAGTATGTGTATTGAAAGCAGCTGTTTTTTCGACAGAGGACACGCGTCGGTCGCACGTGTATTTACTATCATTTCAATGTCACGGATGCTGGTAACTCGAGGAGCGTAAAATGTTGCTGCTTGTTAGTATACACTAGAACCTCGATTGTCCGGAATAATTTCGTTCAGGATAATCTCTTTACCTGAACGATTTGCATTTCAACTATGTTCCATGTAGAAAGTTATAGTTTATGATATAATTTTACCTACGTGATGTAATTTCCTTTGTCGTCAATATTTTTCCGTGCTTTTATTTAAATTATGTATTATTTCAAATGTTTTTAAAAATCTCCCGATATTATGGGAGTATGTTCTCCTTGTGTGTTAGGGATAAACGTTGTCTGGAAAACTGTATCTTCCATGAGTTTGCACGCTGTCTTGAAATACTTCTATCTTAATTAGTTCCGCAGGGACAATATAGCATAAACACTACTTAGCTATTTAACTCCTTGCCCTACGATTTCTTTTCTCACTGATTCTGAATGCGCAATAACTGAGAATTCATTGATGAAATAAAACATGATCACTGATTTCTGATATAAGGTAGAACTCACTCACAATCAGCACCAATACTACTACTATTGAAATAATATAATCATCTGCCGATCGACTAATACTTTCAATTTAATTGTCTTTGGTAAACTTCAAGATTTTCTATTTCGTTGATCGTCTCACGAGTGTCACACGTTATTGTAGGCCCTACAATGTACGGCAAGGGGTTAATCTCAATGTTGTTCAGCTATTGCAAACCATTATTGTTCCATTTATGTTGCATTGACTTTTCGATATCACAATTAAGAATCTAAATAGATTGTATAATCGTATTAACAAAATTCCATTTCTGTTTGCTACTTATCAATCTATCTGTACAAGTAACTTCAAAGAAGCTATTTAAATGTTTCGTTAAAATTTATATACTTGGTACTTTAAAGTCGGCAAATAAATCATAATTTAACACGTTGTCTTTAATACGCTGCTTTATGTTGCATTCGTGAATGCTATATCTTTTATATAAGTATATATAAATGGTACATATATATATTATACCACTTTTTAAACATATTATTCAGAAAGAATTTAATCTTTTTTCGGGTTTTAATAAAAGTGTTAGATGCATTCCAAGTTTTGGTTTACAGGTTGACTGTTATAGATGCTTGGATTGTATTATATTTTATGTTGAATTAAATAATTATCATAGTTACTATATTAAAACCACCACTGTAGATTGTAAGTTTTGCTAATTGGTTTGCTACGATTAAGAGGAGTCATAAATTTCATGCACGTTTCTTATTTTACTCCTACATGTAGAAAGAAAAATTTAAGAATTATACAAAATCTCATTGAATTTCGTAGCACTGAGTAAATTCTATGGATTTTACATATGCACCAGTTATTTTCAAAGTGGCATAAGTCACTTTCTTTTTAATCGATATTGATGCACTTTTCAAGGAGCTGCGCTTGTTAAATAACAATATGCAAATGCATATGTTCTTTCCATATAAATAATTTTGCATAATCATTGAAAAATCATAATTTTTCATTACAATAAAATGATTGATGCCTCTTTCAAAATAAGGGATGCATATTAAAGTTACTCGCAATCCGAGTTATAAGGGTATCAATGATTTAACAAAAAAATGTCAGAAGCCAGAAAAATAAAAAAACTAAAACAATTGAATTCAATGAAACTCATGTTCAGCGGATAAATATCGGGTAAAAAGGAAGATAATGACATGCATGCATTATCAATAACTTTGAATATCGTCTTTTCTTTTAAGTCAACCCTGCCCACTGTGTCAGCTGTGCTGTTGAGTTTTGTATAATTAACATTTTGGCAAAAGTAGATCTATGAACGCATCGGAAAAACAATGGAAACAAAAGTCAATCGTTTTCTGTCACTTATAATTCAAGAGCTGGCTGTAAAGTAGAGTCTCATATAACGTGATTTCCTATAAAGCGAATTCCTATAACGCGCCAAATAATAAAACACTGAAATTGCCTGCTTTAAGATTTAAATCTGCTGTAGCTGAACATTCGGTTGCTTCTTTCATCGTTCTTTTATTTTCTATCCAATTTCAATGACATGAAACATTCTTCTCGCACTTTAATAACATGTTTTTTTTTTCAACTTTCTGTGCCTGACATTTTTATGAAACAAAAATAAATTTTTACATAACAATAATATTTACAGCAAGCTTTTCTACAGTGCGAATAATCCCTACTACTAAAAAGGTGTAGTTCTTAACACTCGACCTATGATACCCGTCAAATTAACGGGTTCCTACTTTCTTTCAAATATTTTCTCAAATTGATAGAGAAGTAATACAATAAACAATTCACGTGTATCTTATAATATACAAATTATTTACGTGACCGAATCTTTTTGCAAACTACCCCTTTAATATATTTAAATATCTAATGTAACGGTATATAGTAGATACCATTAACGGTAGAATCAAAATATTTTATTATTTTGGTATTTAACCGGCGCAACTCTACAAAATATCGTTAAGATTGATGAATTTAGAGTCCCGAAGTTTTGTCATGATTTCCTTAACCCTTTGGGATCGTATGTCGAGCAGTACACGACATAATTTTCCATTTGATTTGATTTGCTGACAACTAAATATCCGTCAATACCTATAGTTATCGATATCATTAAAAAAAATCAATAGCCAACGATAGAGAATTTGAAATTAATTTTATTTAGATCACTACAAAATTAACAATATGCTTCAGACCGCAAAGGGTTAGTACCTCAGCCACAGTGTGCTCCACGTGAGAATAAATCGTTGATACGTTGAACGCCACCGGTATTCCGCTGGTTTTATTCGTTTCACTAAAGTGAAACTTTTTCTGTTAAAATCATACCTATAAAAAGCAGAAAGCTTAGGGACACAATTAGATATGTAATCAGCAGCGTCTTATCTTTTTAATGTAAATAATGGAATTTTGAATGTTACAGAAAATTCGTAAACATTGTTATTTAAAGATCATGGGAAATTGAATTGAATTCATTAAATTCAATGGGTCCGGTCACCGGTGACCTCTGTGGCGTTCAACATGTTAGGTTCTAATATCACATAGAGTATGTATGTACATACATGGTGGCAAATCGACACTTTCGTACGAGAAACAAGAGAGATTTTATTTACATATGTACCAATTCCAACAAAGAAATAAATGCATTGAATAAAATGTAGATGGAACATATTTATACAATTTTTCCTTTTGAAAGATGAAGATATATTAAAAATATCTACCTTCGTACGCGTATCATCGTTAAAACGATCCTCGTCATGTCTGTTTGCAGATTCTCAGACGGAAATCAAAGGATGGTGGGTTATTACCAGTCAGAACCAATGCCGAGTCCAACGACGATGTCAGCGACGAACGGACCAACTACCTTAGAGACAATGAATCCAGTCAAAAGTCTAGTTTGCAGTCCTGACCTGACGGTATTCGCTGCTCCTCCATGCGCCACAGAATCCCTATCTACGAGCAACGAAGAAAAATCGTATCAGTGCCTCCTATGCCAGAAGAGTTTCGATCAGAAAAGCCTCTACCAAAGTCATTTGCGGTCCCATGGCAAGGAGGGCGAAGATCCTTACCGATGCAATATCTGCAGCAAGACCTTTGCTGTGCCAGCGCGACTCACAAGGCACTATCGTACTCACACCGGAGAAAAACCATATCAGTGCGAATACTGTAGTAAATCGTTCTCGGTAAAGGAAAACCTCAGCGTCCATCGGCGTATCCACACGAAAGAACGTCCGTACAAGTGTGATGTCTGCGAGCGCGCTTTCGAACATAGCGGAAAACTGCATCGGCATATGAGGATTCATACGGGTGAACGTCCTCACAAGTGCACAGTATGCTCAAAAACGTTCATCCAAAGTGGCCAGCTAGTTATCCACATGCGTACACATACTGGTGAAAAGCCATACGTCTGTAAGGCCTGTGGCAAAGGATTTACCTGCTCCAAGCAGCTTAAGGTTCATACACGCACGCATACGGGGGAGAAACCATACACCTGTGATATTTGCGGTAAATCCTTTGGCTACAACCACGTACTGAAGCTTCATCAGGTAGCTCACTATGGCGAGAAAGTGTACAAGTGTACTCTATGCCACGAGACTTTCGGCTCGAAGAAAACCATGGAGCTTCACATAAAGACTCACTCCGACTCCTCGTCGGCTGGTTCACCAAGGGACTCGCCGATCGAGCCGGTGATTGAGATATCGCAAAGTGTGACCGGTCCTGCGTCACTAAACAATCCTATCCTCGCAGTGACCACAACGAACGGTACTTGCAGCAGCGACAAAGAGAACCATAAGACTGAGGAAACTTGTCCGGAGGCAGCTACTGCGTACGCCAGCCAACGAGACTTCTCGTATTACCTTTATCCTAGAGAACAGTATTCGCAGACGGTGACACCAGTCACGGTCAGTTCGGCAATTCTGGCGGCAGCTGGAGTCGACGAGAGGACCTTTCAAGCGACTTCCATCCTACCTACGCCGGTTGAGCCATCTCACGTGTTTCTCTATCCAGAAGTCTCACCAACGTACACAGGTTTTGGACTTCAGAGCAACGATTTGGTGGTCGGTAGTGATTGCTCTTCTCTCTTGAACTTGCCTGGAAATGATGCTCGAAGAAGAGTCGAGGCTGCTCTCGAGGCGGTCGAGGAGGAGAGGCAACGTGAGTACGGAATGAGAGTCGAGAGGAGGGAACCCATACTCACGCCACCGAGCAGCAACCCCGTGAGTCCTGCACCCTCGCCTGATCCTCTCGATCTAGCAATACCTGTGAGAGAGACGTTGATCCTGCCACCTAGAAAACGCTGCAAAATGATCCTCGAGTCTATGGAGAGTGAGAGGAGTGGTTTGATAGCGTCTCAAAGACAAAACTCAGTTATTCAGTTTGCGAGGGCCTCATAATGGAAGTGTCGTCACAGGGACATCGCTGTGGAAGATCGGTGATGATTCTTACGTCCATGACTATTATTTTCTCTCTCTCTCTCTCTCTCTCTCTCTCTCTCTTTATTTTACTACATATGTCTCCCTTCCTCCTTTCTCTTTCTCTCCTTTCTGCTTTCCCTTTATGCAATTCTCTTACTTTCGGATGTTTGCTGTTTTCTTCAACGTTGGTAGAAACAAAGTCGTACCATCGGCGGAGAACTTGGAATACTACACGGAAATTTATAAATATTTATTTGGGTGTAGGTACTCTTGGAACACCTGCTAACATGTTTTCTTGGACAATCCAACGTATACAAGTTTTGTACCTGTTGTCATTTTTTAACCCGTGGATTTTGATTACAGAGATTACATGAAAATTCTTGAAACGATATTCGTCAGCGGATTCCAACGTTCTACGAATTTCAGTTAAAGTGATACGTAGCTTTTTCAGTCTTTTTTGTTCAGTTGTTCTTATCTAGAGATAACATTTCTCAGGCGTTTTAGTTCTTACAGTTTCCTCCGAATATAGTGTAGAGACTTTACTGTTCAGGTAGTGAGATTACTAAATACTGCCGTACAATTAATCGTTACACTTTGCAGCGACATAGAATCTGAAAACAGTAGATGTATAAGGTCACCATGAAATAATCACCAAAAATTGATTCGAAGTAACACTGTAATAATAGAAATTGTACTATCTCAGGAAATATCACACGAAAAATATTTTTCTGCGAATAAATCGGCCTCATTGCTTTGCAATTTTGACGGCACTCCGAAAAAGTGGTTCACACGTGCCTAATGGCAAACACTGTAACTCTGGAGCACGCCAGTAAAATAATCCCATGTTATTTGTCCAAGTGAAAAATAATTGAAAACTAAACATTATTTATTGATGAATTCTTATGGAAAAAAAAAACAGAATCCATCACTAATTGTAAATGATATTAAAATCTTTGATTTTCTTGTAATTATTATCAGTTTGATACTGTAGAGGAAAAATATCATCAGTCTCTTTCGACATTTAACTGGCGTGTTTCGTCCTTCGTGCGTAATATGTGTGTAAGATATGCCTGTGTAATTAATGCGCGAAATATTATTTAATGTGTGCCAAGGGGGTTATCTCAATTAATAGTGGCGCTACTTCTGACACCGTAAACGTAAAATCGCTCGCTTTGTGATTAGATATTATATTTCGCTACATCCATTATTTTTCCGAGGTTGAACCTTTTTTTTATTAAACTCTCATGTATACAGAGCAAAAACTTTGAAGAAACAAATAGATCTATAATCTGTAGAAGCTCACCTTTTTCATGTCAATACGTAAATATTGACTGTATTAAAAAATTCGTAAATATTCGAATTCAAAAGTCACATGAAATTCCTCGGAATTTATCACGAGATCTTCGGTTGCTGAATCCGGTATATTTAAATATATTAGATAAGTACTTTGGGAAAAATATATAACAAGCGGAAAAAAACATTGGCGGGACCAGAAAGTAATGCCGTTTCTCCAGATATTTTTCTTAAAAATTAATTGATTTTTATCGATCTCACGTCAGAAATTTTTCACGTTAGATGAACAAAGGTTGTTGATAACGAGGATGAGTACATCATTCATCGGAAATAAGAGCTTGCTACAAATTTATTTGTTTGAATATAATGTAAAAAAATGACATTACTTTCCGGTCTCCGTAATACAATCAGTTCAGTAATTTGTGTATTATAAGGTATCTGTGAGATATTTACTGTACTGTTTCTCTATAAATGTGAGAAAAATATTTAAAAACCTATAAACCCGTCAATTTGACGGCTGCCGTAAATCTAGTGTTGATAGAGCCAGTCACCGGTATCCCCTATGGCGTTCAACGTGTTAATTTGGACGGCGTTGTGTGTCTCGTGTCATTTGTCATTTTAAATTCTGGTTCACTGGGGAAAATAGAGACCATGATTTCTTGTCAGAGTCTGAAGACTGAACTTGAGCTTATTCTCGCGAAGAAATGTTTACGAAGAAGTTTCAGTGACGAATTAAAATATCTCTCACGATATAAATAATATTAAGGCATTCAATATTATGGATCCCTTGGTTTTATTTATTTCAGTAGCAAATGATTCTCTGCTTGCTTGATAATTACGTCATTGAGATTTTTTCGTACGTCGATGATTCAATATCGAGAAGGCTGTCAGTCAAATATCATCTTTTAACCCTTTTGTTACGTGCAATGGATCAGTAAAATTTCACAATCATGACTGTCATGAAATTTTGACACACAAAAGATATTCATCATCAGTATCAAATATGTATGGTATCTCTTGGTAGCAAAGGGGTTAACATTGAACGCTCATTATAAAGAAACTCAAGTGAACTATCTGTCTCTCTCTCTCTCTCTCTCTCTCTCTCTCTCTCTCTCTCTCTCTCTCTCTCTCTCTGCCTGTCTGTCTGTCTGTCTGTCTACCTATTTCACAAAAATTCATTCAATAATCGAGATACTTGGAAGTACAAAAAGAAAAATTGTAACAAATTTTAGAAAAGAAAACGAAAAAAAGAAATCGTGATCTCGGACGGTTTGCACAATAATCGCTATTTCTAGCGACAGAAACTATAAAGAATTTTGTAAATACTGCCGACTGTAGCTACAAGTCACTGAAAGCTAATTGTATTGGAGTAAACGTTTAAGAAGGAAGAAGATGTAATTGGAAAATAATCTCTGTCACATAAGTGGGACTGAAAGAAACATAAAAAGGACGAGGAAGAGAAGCACCAAACAATTGATATCTCTGTGATAAGAACTCCGTACTATGCCAGAGTATTGAGGGGAGCTGAGCCCACTGCCAGTACAAGTGTGTGTTTACACACGCATGCGAGTTTAATGTTAAATAAATCGTATTGTCAGAAGTGACAATTTCGAAGGCACACGTGTCTGCCTAATTATATCGTGTGTGTACGCGTGTATTTACGTTTGAGTGTGCGTATGTGCAGGCTGTTTTGTAAGTTGTAAAGTAGCAAGTAAATAGTTACAAGAGGGGTTCTACGAAGTGTATTCTTATCAATGAAATTCAGCGAATAGAAGTAAACTGTCGGAAATCTGAAAGAAAGAGTTCATTTCCAATTTAATTGATTCTAAACGATATAGCAATAATTTCATTCGTACTGTTCGAAATGGGAAATATTTGAAAATTTCTCATCGATCATGAAGAAAAGATGTCTATGGTACTATTAATTATTACTTTCTTTTTATTTTCTAACGTTGAACACAAGTGAGACTAGTTGACCGAATTTATTAATTCATTTTGGTCGTTAAAAGTGCAATAACGCGAAATATTGCGAAACATTGCATCCAATTCGTCTTAATATGGCTGAGGTCACATTGAACGTGCGAAAGAACGTGATCTCTAGTCGCTCATCAATTGTAAACATTGAGCAATCGCAAAAGCATAATTGTCAGCGATCTTTAACACGTACAAGAATTTCACAATCGCATCCTCGCTGTCGTTATTTTTTTTCTTTCGTGACCGCCGAAACATTGGCGCGGAACAATAAAAGTTAATCTTAGAAATAACGACACGTACTTCTTCGCATAATAACAGAAATTTAATCAGTATATTTAATCGGGTACATGAAATTATCGATATGAGACTTCACTGAATCTGTTGTCCATACTTAGAATCGCAATTTGCAAAGCATCCTGCGCATACCAGTCGATTGATGTTCATATTGTAACTTATGTGACGACATGTGTATATTATATGCAACCCATTTCTTTTTAATTTGCCACGTGACCTGTAATTCTTGCACCCGCCAAATCAATACCGTCGCATTTTTATAAAGTTGACAGAAAATCGTGAAGATTCAACAATGCATAATTAAACATTTGACTTGTATCAGTATAGACTTTCTTCATATCACTTTGACAATGATTCGATAAAAAGTTATATAAAATGCTTGCATTTATTGTTAATTCGGAGCGCTCTTCATTTCTTTAATCTTAATTTACAGATCAGTGTCTCTCAAACTTTAGTCCGTAGTCTTGTACGGGGCCGGTGATGTAGTTAGTTATTGCTAGTTGCAATTTTGGGTTGCTTCAAGTAAAGCAAATCTATTGAATATAATGTTTCGGTAACGATAGCCCGCATGTTAATTCTAGTTAATTTTAAAAGGTTCACGAGTAATCTAAACAGTTGCAAAGAGACCGCCACGCAGGAAATTCTAACAAGTTTGAAAACCACTGCGATACAATTTTGTTTACAAAAACTAATTGTATAAACCTATCTACCGATAAGTAATCATTTTTTATTATAAATCTATTACGATAATCGTGAGAATACTCTATATTACGGAAAACTGTGAGAAATCAAAGGTCAAACATAATACATATAGGTAAATATTTTGACATATTTAAGTGTGAAAAGACCGTCAAAACGTTTTTATCGATGGAATTTTCGAATTTCTGTATTGCTTGTTCTATTGGGAGTTATATTTCGCGCTTTGCGCGTTAAATCGATGTGCAATTTAATATTTAAGTTCTGAGCGGTTAGTTGCTGTTAATATAATTTTCTATGGAGAATTAACCCTTCGATTTCACAGATAATATGTGTGCTTGTCTTTGGCCGGGGGGGGGGGGGGGGTGTAACATTTTTCTAATGATAAATATATTTTTTAAATTATTTAATACACCATTAAAAGTAAGGAAAATGTGCAATTTTTACAGTAAAAACAATTAATGGGCTTATTGTCGAAACATAAAGCAACGGGCTCAAAGGGTTAAATCTTTTTTAGAATACTGAGATATTTATCGAATTTAATGAACTACTTGAAGCATTAACTTCTAATTATTCCAATTGGAATAATTAGAACGATCATTAATTATGATCGTTCTAATCGTGAAGGTGGGTCAAGGTCACGTGGCAGAACCTCGAATGGATGCTAATTTTTAAGTATTATGGTTGCACCGAGAAATAAATCGGAAACAATACGGCAAGAAGAGTTTTAAATAATTAATATCGTAATTGCCTGTTATTAATTACACTTAAGATATATACATGCCAGGACGATAGACTACGCTCTTCTGTCTCATTCCCGTAGGCGTGTGGAACTGATTACACGTAAATGCATTGCCGTTTTTGTAAATTTTTTCTCCGCCCCTCATTTTATTGCATTAAGCTCATTTGAAAGAGAGGCAATTCTTTGTAAGTGTGCAACGGAATCAAAGGCGACATTTTATTCCTATGTGCAAATCTTTTTAAGTAAAGGAAGAAAATATGAAATTGCAATAATAAAAATGCGCCCTTGTGACACTTAAATGAGCCTGTTTGTCTCCAAAGATGGTCCGTTGCAATAAGTTCATTTTATTATAATTTAGTTCTATGTAAAAATATCAAATCATCAAAGTTTATTGATACCATGAAATTCGCGAATTTCTGAATAATCATAGGTACTACCGTTGATTTCACAATTTTTGCATTCGATTCCATAAGAAATCTGTTATCGATTCTCGAAAGTACGTTTTGCAGTAACAAGAATTTTCAAGTGCAGTGATAAAAGTTATAATGATTACAGTTATATCGAAAATTTTTTTTATTTAAATGTAAAGTAGTAATATTAGAATAGTAATAACTGCTTCTGTACATCTTTATCCATTTTTCCGCAACGCGGTGTTCACCATGCGTTGATATCACCTACACGAAGTCAGAAAGACTCCATTTGCAGTTGCAAGCTGCAGTTCTGCGGGCATTGTGCTTCACACGCTGATCAATGATACAGCAGAGACTAATGAATGTGAAAAACAACAGCGATCTATGATCAAGTTGTAGTTTTTTTAGCTGTAGTATCAAACCATAATGAACAAAACGGTATTACAGAATAAAAATACAGATCCGTACATTGTAATTTGAAAATTACATTCGGTTAGAGCATTAATAAAGGATGATCCATTTTACTCTGCAGACAATAGTGCATGTCTAAGGTAATGGAATTTCTGCAAATACCTACAGTTCATCGCTGATCGTTTAAAAATCAGTGTGAAGGCCAGAATTAGTTGTGGTGGAATAATTTATAATATGTAATTAATGCTAGAACTGTCTATTTTTTATAAAAATTCTCCAAATCTAGAGAAGTTATACGATATATAAGTACTTGACGTTTATTTTGTAAAACATAAATCACTGAATTTGTTCATCCTCTCCCAAACTAGTTATTCAATATATTTAAATATCATAAAATTAATGCTATTTAATAGTTCTAGTGTTAAATTACATATCTATAGTTAATTTTTCAATCGAATGAAAGCCTCATTTTTAATTTAACAAATCTACTTCACCATTTTCTTTTCTAGATGATCTTTCATTCAGATTAACAGAATTATCAATTGCCTTTCTTTATTCTGAAGTTATAAGTATTTATTCAACGTCAAAATCTTACATCATTCGTATCATAGTAATTGAGAATTTTACTTCATAACAATTAACGATTTCAATCGTTTAACATTTATTATTAATACGTAGAAACAAGCGTCAATTTGACGCCAACTGCCTGCCATTGATAAATACACTAATAAAATAAATAAAATAGTATATGAGCGCAAGTGTGCGTCCGATGAGTGTGCGTATGTGTGTGTATATATATAAATATATATATTATACATATTATATATTATATATATATTTATGAAATAATATGAAAAACATACCTTTATTATTATTATTACCATGATATCGTAAGATTTATAATACAGTTTGACCGTAGACGATTCGTGTAACAGATAAATGCGTTATATAAAAATTATCGTTTAGTCGTGATTGTGTATTGTTATGTTGTTTTTTTCTTGTATGTATATAGCCGGCGAATAGCTACATTATTATTATTATTATTATTATTAATCGGTCGTAAGAGGTTGTTTGTTGGTATACGTATACAATTTATTATTGGTATACAAAACTGATTTATCATTAATGATTGCTACATTCTTCGTAAAATTCTTCCGTAATAACGATTGTCCCCGCTTGTTGTCGTGGAGTAAATCGTAAAAATAAACATTTTCCATTTGTCAAACGACGTGTGTTTACATTTATCCCTATTTCCTATGTGATTTTTATATTTTTTCGGCATAAAATTGGACTTACCTATCTGTATTATCTCATTAGTTAAATACTAAAGCATTTTTCCGAGGTGTATTATGTTTTTCTTTGTAAGTTTTTTATTCCATAATATTATTATGATAGCATTTTTAGAAAAATACGCAAGGATATTTTAACTTCTTGATAGAAATAGAATGTTCCCAAACGGGATGAATGACGATCACGGGACCATAATCAATAAAGAATTCCTAATTATTCTCAACTGAAAGCGGTAGTTACAAATCCACAAATAACTTCAGCTTTTTGTAACATAGACAATCGTATGTATACACAATGTTTACGATGTAACATTAAGCAAACGCTTCTTGCCTTTGACTTCGCATTGGTTATCTTAAAAGTTGGTCTCGCTATCCGACGAAGGAACATCTTAACTCTAAAGCTACTAACAAAAGTCCATCAAGACGACCGGTTCCTATGTTTTTCGAAAAATTTCGGATCTTTATAGAGAATCTCTAAAGTAAGTAAATATTCTATATCCAGCTAATAAAACTAAAATTGCTTTACTAATCATCTTTTTCATTCGTTAAGTTCGCTCTCTTCAAAATACCTATTTAATACATTCAAATATAAATACGTAATATAAAACCGGTAGACTTACAATTAGTGTTAAATAATATTTGAATATATGTAGCGAGCGTTCCTAAACGGGAACAATGTTGTTCACGATAATGAAATGTATAAATAATTTTTAATTCTTCCTTATTAGAAACGTTAGCTACATATTCACAAATTATTTAAGATTTTTTAGACTAAACAATTGTTTGCACGATCTTCAGGATATGACATCCGGCAAAAGCTTCTTGCCCTTATCTTCGCATCGGCTATCTTAAAAATCGATACTGCTCACCGACGAAAAGAAAGGCTATCCGGTGATTGTAAGTATCCTAGAGGGATGTGTCCCCATTTTTTCCTAAACATCGCGCGTGCCATTGTATGTACATAGTTGCAGAATTTTTTTTTTCAATCGAGCAATTGTAACCGCGGTCGCAAAAGGGACGATCAAGATCCGTCCCTCAGTTGTTTTTTCCTTGTAAATATATTTCTTTTCCTTGAATTTTCCTTTATCTTTTTGCAACTGCTCCGCTTGTTGCCTTTGTTGAATCATGTTCTCTGCAATTTTGCATTTAGATTCAAGCCTTTTCGCAAAGTTCAAACAAGTAAATGATGTACCTATAACTATTTGTACGTTTTCAGTGTTGTAAAGTTCAGTGTAAATTGCCGGTAGTAAATTTTGAACAATGGGATTTACGTTCATGTAGCTAACGTCAAATAAATATTTTTCCACGCAATCTTAAAAACCAGAACCTTCTATTGTCTGTTTTTATTTTCGTGCTTAAAGATTAGTTATACGCTAGCACGTAAATGTTATAAATAGAATTCCAAAAAATAATTTCTAAGTATTTAATTGCAGAGACGATTTATGATTCTCAAGAATTAAGTTATATTGTGATAAGTAGTACAATTAAAAAATGACTTCACAGCATAGAAATACAACTGTATCTCGTGTTACTTTACAGTCACAGAGACCTCTAGGGAGTTCGGATTTTTATTGTGAATAGTTTGTTATTATTTTGAGATAATAGTACGCTTTTTTAACAACCTCTTTTTACTTCCTCAGATTTCACATTTTAGAAATTTTATAGTTCGACTCCAACTGTGTATTTCGCCCTTTTTTTCCAACTGTAAGAAGATGTATTGCAATATGAAGCCAGTTCTACTCTCATTGTCAGGTAATATCAGTACAGTGACGAAGAAAAACCTCTTTGACGTGTGTTAAATATATTAAATACGCAATGGCAACTACTACAAATCTACAATACTTGTTGTTTGAAGTCAAGTACATTTTATACGTAGTGAAAGATTATGTATTTTTTAAAATTTAAAAAAAAAAACGATAAAAATGAGGAACATTTGGAGTTGACTTATTCTCCTTCATTTGTACTTATAATTTTGCATGTATGTTAAGTTAACAATTTTCATAATGTATCAAAATTTGATAAAATATCTTTTTAACAAATAGGTATCATCAATAGGAGTTAATTATCTGAGACTTCGCTGTAAGAATGTTGCAAATCAGTAATCTTGTAACGGTGTGTGGTATCTATACTTTATGCATCATTTCCTTCTCCCATGAGAAAGAGTGAGGGGTATGCCAAAAATCGTTGGGGTGCAAATACGAGAGGGGAATGCCACGCCTTGGGCAAGAAATTTTAGTTCCCCTTCTTCTCCGTTTCGACCCTTGGCCCTTCGGTTGCCATTAATGGAATCCTACATCAAGGATGAGAGGGATGTCGAGTCGATACCGACTATCCTGAATTTTATTTCATCACAAAACATACGAAACACCATCTCCAAATATTTGAGAAAAAATTACCTCAAATGATTAACGATTCCCATTAAGATAATTAATTTCCATTCATAATTCTATATTTTTTCGAAGAAGTAGTGTCTAATGGTTTAGAAGATCTTTTATTCTTCGAAACTTTAAGTAGGTACCAGGTAATCTGTCAGTTTTAAGTATGGAATAATCTTAAAACTAGTGCTACGAAGGCAGTAAAGATGACTGATTTCTCATTTTCTATAAAAATCCTCCGAGATCATATTAAATACCGAATTAATAATCTTTTCCACCATTTCATTTTCTTTTTTCTAACGTAATGTGTGCAATATATTTAAATATGATACATTTAACGCCGTGAAATCTAATGCTAGCCCTTTAAGGCCCTACGGCTTCTTTCGTTACTACCTCAACAATGATTCTGAATTAAATCGTCGAAATAAAAATTGGTCAGCAATTCTTAACATATCGTGCAATTTAACGTAATTTTAATATTATAGAAATAATTTCATTATGTCACGTCTCGCTGATATCTTCAATTTTATAGGTTTTACGAAATTTGAAAATTTCTTATAGCATTTAGAAGGAATGTTACATGTTGTTGTAGGCTAAGAGGGTTAATGTAGTTGAATATACAGTATATTTTAAGTATAACTTTATATTATTATTAACTATTATTATAACTTGATATTGTTACAGTATAATTTGATATGCTATAATTATCGCAATACTACAAATTTCCACGATATTACAGACAACGGCCAAAGTTTGGATGAAATTATATCGTGTACACGCGGAATGTTTGAAAAATTTCCGCCATTGCACTGGATTAAAGCTGCGTTTCGAAGTTGGCTATGAAAACAACAGGTAGTTTCCTATCTTTTCTAAATTGCTATTACACTGCGAAAGTTAGTGGCGCCATCTATGACTTATAAGATCATGTTTTTCCTTTATATGTTTAAATATAATTATCGCAATTTTTTATTCATTTGTTTAATGAAATTTAACAATACTCATAAACATCAGAAATAACAAATGAACTATATATATGATATATCGAATACATTTTACATTGGCATTCATATAACGGTATTTTCTATTGGCTGCTTTTCGTATATGATGCAAAATCTTAATCCTTTCGTGCGTACATTACACAAATTTAATATCGGTGAACATCAGTTTCAAATAATCACGAAAATCCGTATCGTCTTTCTACAATAATCAATTGAAAAATAAATGATATATTTCAAAATTAACGGCAAAACAGATGCTATCGGGAAACGTTTAAAGTACTGACGTCACACTTCCGGTAGAATAAAGTTTAGTTGGCTGAACGCATACTCACATCCGGTCATCCATTTTCTTTTGGTCATCGTTCGCGTTACGACTCTGTCTTGTACGCGTTTGTTCTTGAGCTCGCCTTCACAATAATTTGTGTAGTAATCGCATTGTATATTAAGAACGTTTACTTTTTCTGTACGTTATAATATTTTCATAGTTTCCTTCTCGTTCATCGATTATTTACTTCCCTCGTGTGCTAATGCGTGGCATTTCAGAAAACTCTCCAACAACTTACGCAATGGCGGAGGATTTGGATGTCGAGGCGATGCTGGAGGCGCCATACAAAAAAGGGGTAAGGTTTTATTTCTTTTTATTTTATACTCTGTAGCGTTTCGATTTTGACCTTCGAGCTTCCGACCTCTCTTTTGTCTCGTTGAATTGTTTACCTACGTAGTTCTCTCGATGCATGAGATCGGCTATGCATATATATATATATATATATATATATATGTATATATATACATGCATATGTAACACGGTGCGTACCAATTTCTGGGCGTACTCGTTGCGTTTGAGAAAAAACACACGTCCTTCCTTTCCTGTATATACGTACATGTAGAACAAAGTACGCCCTTGTCTCTCAGATAACCGACTATTGATCAATACCTCCATTTTCTGTACTTATAGATGGTACGTAACATGTACCCTCGCGCTCGTAGGATGTTCGGCAGCGAGTTCCTAGAATGCACTTGAAATACGAGGTATTAAGACAAGCCATCACTAACATCATTTTCTATTTTATTCTGTTACTTCTTTTGTTTTTTTTTTTATTTTACTTTATCTCAGAGATCGTAAACGTTTGTTATTTAGGATGTAGATAGAACCGCTACTGTTGGTTTAGGGCAACAAAGAAAGAGAAACAGGAACAAAGAACAATCTAAAGATTTTGTAATTGTACAACTAAAAGAGATCAAAGTAGGTGCTGTTTGCCATGTGCCATGCTATTTTTATGTAAGTCTACCATATACGAATGTGCGTAAAAATAAATCGACTGGTTGGTATAGACATTGAACACATAATTCTTATATACGACTATACCATTTCAGTTTTTAAGCGCGCGACTACACTGTTTAATCTTATGTATTTTCCTTATGCTAAATGATGATAAAATGATGTGTATTTCCATACATATACAGCAATATGAAGGATATTCTTCGCTTTGGGGATAACTTTATGTGCTATCTTTTGTTGGTTTTTATGTTCCTTTGGTTCTTAGCAATCTTATCTATTCTGTTATCTATACAGTTATCTTGGATAACGCTAAATTTGTTTCATGTTCTAAGAAATTCTCTCTTCTGTAGGGGTATTAGTATGATAGGAATTTGTATGCTATTACTCCTTATAAACTATTCTCTTATAACAAAGTCATATTTTACTTCTATATGGTAAAAAAAGGCGATATATGTCCCATATTTCTGCAAAACATTCTATAATATAGTTACACTCAAGATTTCACTTCTTTCAGTGTTCACAAATCGAATGTAAATGTCATAGATTTGTCGATCGTTTCAATTGTATGGAAGGCTTGTATGGAATGTTCTTATAATTTAATTGTAATATATTTCATTTATGACAGATGATACATAAAATAAAAAGTGTCTTATCTAAACAAATTTCTAACGTTTCATTAGTAATATATCAATCTGATTTTTATTATTTTGAGGCAACAAGGCATCATAAATGCAATTTCAATAATTATATTCACTTTGTCGATTCATCAGGATTAATATTAGGTTTATATAAATTTCAATCCATTTTTATATATTCCGTCACACCTTTCATAAGAAACATACCGTATTACTATTACAAACAATCATCAAAAAATAATATATATATATATATATATATATATATAAACTATATACAGGGGAGAAATATATACATGCTAACCTCACTTGTTCAATTAGGATTTCTAAGCAGCGGTTGCATTAAAACATTCTGCATCTTATGTTTCCTTTGGGCTTGTCACTTTTCTTCATCAATGAAACTGTTAGTTATCTTGTCAAATTGAAGAATGGCATTCCATAAGTGCAATGCATGGTAAACTGGCGAGCAGGAATTATGTGTACAGTATATTATGTGGCATTGCTTGAGAAAATGTTTTAAAGAACATTTATAAATAAATACTTCTGGAGCTGCTGAGTCATCATAATGAGTTTCTATATATAAAAGATACCTTCAGAAATTTAAATAACACTACATTGTATTATCATTCTCATTGTTCATATTTCACTGCATCAGTAAAATGTATACGATCATTTCAATCATCTGAAACATTTTCTCGACGCAGCTGAAGCTCAAGAAGGCTATTAAGGCTATTTGATGCTGCAAACGATTGTTGGTCGTTTGTTCCTATCATGGAATAGTTAATACACATTGCGTGCAGGGGTTGCGTGTAGGCTAGCAAATAGGGTTCACATCACGCGTTACTTTAAAAACGTACTGTCTTTGATGAGGGCTCTCTTTTGCAGAAGAAAAAGGATGTGTGGTTGGCCATTGGTAGTTTAAGACCAAGGCATGCTCAACCCAAGATTGCAATGCTTTCCTAAAACCCGATAAAACGATTGGTAAGTTTGAGCTAGGTGTGTGCGATGCGTCGCAACACTATGCTCGCCCCGTCTCTCTCTCTCTCTCTCTCTGTCTCTCTCTCTCTTCTCTTATCTATCTCCCCCATCTCAGCGCCCCTTAGACCGATAGAGTCTACCTGGAAAAGAGAAAGAGTACGAGAGTTGCGCCACCGTCCAGCAGCAAAACAAATCTTCGATAGCACAGTGCTCAAAGGAGAGTTGTCTACACGGTTCATAAAAAAAAAAAAAGAAAGAAAAAATTAACGGCAGAACTCCGCTACTGTTATATTTTATCTCTGACGCTATTGCCGAAACTTTAAATTGTAAAACATGCACACAATCTATTGTTACAAAATTTACTAACGTTGAACGATTTGCTTTTTGTCCCCTTGTTCGCGCGTCCCTGCCACATCGGCTGGCTGGCATGGCATTCAACTGTTTGCTGTTCGTAGGAGCAGGACTCCTCGTCCAAAGACAAGTCCTCCAAGGAGAATGGGTCTAGCCGCAAATCATCTGGGTAAGTAGAATTATGGAAATCAAATAATTTTCTTCAAACTCTAAGTTAAGCCTGAATGTATGCTTCTGCATTTCTGTACTATTTCTCATCGAACCATAATTTACACTTTTGCTTTTTTGTTAACACTCTTACTTATGCTTTTAATATTATTCTCTGGCAAAATATATAAATGTCTTTAACATTGTACATATATCTTACAATGTTTTGCCACTTTTTATTAGAGTCGCTGTTTGTCCATTGAAATTAATGATCCTGTATTTTGTATAGCTTCTAAAAAAGTAGAAACAATTGTACTTGTAGATATATCAAATTTTGTTGAAAATTTTGTATTCAACTGACAAGGGAACATATCGAACTCGAACACACCGATTTTGGTGAAATTTATGTCAGAGGTAGTCCTCATAAGAATATTAGACACGTATTTTTCTTTATCGGCAACCATCCACTCTGAAGGGGTGAAAACACCCCTCAAAGTTGAGGGCAGAAAACACATTTTTGGGAATATCTCGGTAACCAGCGGTCAAAAAAATTTGAATTTTTTTTCAAATTGTCTGCTTTTCGACCAGCAATTTAACTGTGTAAGAGAAGTCGCCTAAAAGTTATTTGTTTAAGAAATATATTAAAAAATTAATTTTTTTTGTTAATATCTCCCAGAAAACATTCGCAATAAATTAATTAAATTTATGTACACAAACTATGGTCCAAATTAGCGGATACGTGTTTTTGTTTTCTTTCGATTTTTGACGATACGGGTCATTATTTCGCGTTTAACTTTTCTCGTTCCGTGCGGGACTGGCCGGCCGAAATGGACTTTTTTCATAACAAAGCTGATTTTATTGCAGACTTCTTTTCCATGTAGTTCTACATCGTAACAATTCGGAAGTATATAAATGAAATCATAAAAATTAGTCTATATAGTCCCCGTTACTGAAAAACATATTTCGAAATGCGTGGTTCAGTTGTGGCTATATAGATGAACGACCTGAAGAATTCGAACATCCTGTGGACTTTTCTTTCGTGCAATTAGAAAATATAAAATGTTTACAGTAGAATTGTGTGATCATACTTAAATGTTCTTGGTGCAAAGAACATTTATGTTTAACACACTTCTTCGTACAATACCATTACTGTGAACGCTATACAGAATAAAGTTTTTTATTTTCTTTTTATACTTTCCCGATTTTTCCTTTTGTCATATACATAGAATGTTAGTCCTTACAACTACACCAGTTTTGTTTTGAAAGGAGTACATTTTCGTTTAATTGCTCCGTACGGAACTGTCCAGTCGAAGTGGACTTCTTTCAGGACACAGATGTTCTTATGGCAAAGACCAGAATTTGAATAATCTTGTTAAAACATCAAATAATAACGATTAGCGTCAAAACCCAAAAAATAAAAAATCACGTATCCACTGATTCAGGTCATAGTTTTTGTACATGTTATGCGATAGCAGAATAACTCTTATGAGGAAAAATTAACGAAAAAATTCAAATTTAATTATATCATTTAAACAAATCGTGTATTAAAAAATTGAATTTTTTCGTTAATTTTATCTTATCAGATATCAGCCTTATTCCGCTATCGAATAGTATATACATACAGGGTGTTTCAAAAATATTTGTCATGGCTTTCAGGGGTTGTTCTACACCTCTGGATCGATGGAGATTCGCGAAAAAAACTTGCCGCAAAATTCGGGAAAGGGTAGCAAATTTTTTTTTATTGGCTCATCGTATTCGTCTTGTTACGTAGGCAAAATGTCTGAGAGGAACCATGGGTCAGAAACGAACCGTTCTCTCACAAATTAACTTTTAATTGGGCCTTACATGAGAAACACGTGAGATACCCTTGCTAGCTCCAATAGTTGAAACAGAGGCAACATAATTGAAGAGAGAGAAAAAGACTAGAAAATGTCAATGACCTGCGTTCGGTGTCGGGTACACTCAAGGTGACACTTGCACTTCTCTTCTGGTTCGGTGACACAGTGCCCTATTTTCTAGCTTCGTTTACGTCGCCTCTGCTTTAACTATTGGCGAAATTTTAATCGGAAGGCCCAATTAAAAGTTAATTTGCGAGAGAACGGTTCGTTTCTGACCCATGGTTCCTCTCAGACATTTTACCTACGTAACAAGACGAATACGATGAGCCAATAAAAAAAATTTGCTACCCTTTCCCGAATTTTGCGGCAGGTTTTTTTCGCAAATCTCCATCGATCCAGAGGTGTAGAACAACCCCTGTAAGCCATGACAAATATTTTTGAAACACCCTGTACGCTAACTATGATCTAAATCAGTGGATTCGTGAGATTGAAATTTTTTGGTTTTTAACACTAGCCGTTCTTATTTTGTGTTTAACATTCTTTCACATAAATTATTTGAATAATAGTCTTGGCAATCAAATTAGCTTTGTTATGAAAAAAGTCCATTTCGGCCGGCCAGTCCCGCACGGAGCAAGAAAAGTTAAACGCGAAATAATGACCCTTATCGTCAAAAATCGAAAAAATCCAAAAACACGTATCCGCTAATTTGGACCATAGTTTGTGTACATAAATTTATTTAATTTATTGCGAATGTTTTCTGGGAGATATTAACAAAAAAAAATTAATTTTTTAATATATTTTTTAAACAAATAACTTTTAGGCGACTTCTCTTACACAGTTAAATTCCTGGTCGAAAAACAAACAATTTGAAAAAAAATTCAAATTTTTTTGACCGCTGGTTACCGAGATATTCCCAAAAATGTGTTTTCTGCCCTCAACTTTGAGGGGTGTTTTCACCCCTTCAGAGTGGATGGTTGCCGATAAAGAAAAATACGTGTCTAATATTCTTATGAGGACTACCTCTGACATAAATTTCATAAAAATCGGTGTGTTCGAGTTCGATATGTTCCCTTGTGAGGTTCAAGTATATGCTTGGTCAAATATGAATATGTCAAAACAGTTATTTTGTACACATAATAGTTATTTGATACACATAATAGTTATTTGATACACATAATAGTTATTTGAAGTTATATTCTCTTTGTTATAGACCCCATACAATTAGTGTAAATGCTGGTTATTTTCATAATTCCAAAGGTTAAACCTGAAGATGGTAAGTATCTAGGAGAAGTATCTGTACTACAGATTCTGTTGCAAATCAGAAATATACTTTAAAATTAATGGTGGCTAAATAAAATGAGCAAAAAGTGTGAATAAAAATTACTTTGTAGTAAAAGTAGTGTGCGACGACAAACGTCTTAGTAATGTGAGATATCTGATGTAGGACTAGGCGTGTACCTGTGTTTTGGAACTTTTCAAGCTAAACTTTATTATTAAATATATTTTTTAGTTATATTGTAAATAATTTAATCTCTCGTATATTTGTTTGCTGCAATTTTTGTAAAGAATTAACCTTTTGCACTCGGCGCCTTCACAAACGTTTAGCTATTAGGAACTCGACGGTACTTCGTCGCGAAAAAGTCCTAGAAGGACTTGTGTTGCATTATATACTATAATAATCTCAGATTTATTCGTTCTCAGTTTATTTTGATTTTTTATTTCTTCAGATTTGTTGAACACATTTTTTTTTGCAAAAAAGAAAACAAAATTTTGTTTCTTATAATTTTCTACAGTGTAATATTTTTTTAAAACAATTCCCAGTATGCACTGGAGGGTGGTTTCTACAGGTTTCACAATAAGTGGTTCGACGTATATTACCTGTCGTTTTTCTGTCGTAACAAACAATGAAGTCTCGTTTCATTTCTCCTACATTGGAAATATGTAGCTTTTTGTTTAGTCTATTGCCCGGCGAAGATGATATTCTCGAAGGCACTTAAGCACGTTCTCTTTCGACGTAAAAGCGTCTGTTATTTTTTTTACATAACTTAGTAATCGTACCATATATTGATTTGATTTCTTCTGCCATTTGAACAGAAAGCTTGAGGGAAACACGCATTTTTCACAAAATTGCGCTGAAATAAGTTTATTCACTGTAATCACTAAACAAATTTGTATGGTTCCTCTAATGGGACATCCGCGTGCTATGGTAGATTTACGATGTCTCATGGGAGGAGGTCGCCGAGTGCAAAGGGTTAGTAATATACCTTACGTCAATAGACATTCATAGTTACATTTTTTTTCCATAGTAAAATTTAAGTACAGCTGAGTTAGGATTACTCCGTACCGATGTGGCATATTCGCAGGCAAGTTTGCTGAAGTGAAAATGTTAATATAGATTACCTTTTATAGTCAGGTTTTACCTTGTAGTACATATAATAACACACTTTTTATTGCAATTATACATTTCCAATGGATTTAATAAAATTCTAAAGAAACACAGATTATGTTTATCAGAATTAAACTATAAAGGAACTATTTTGTTGGTACATTCCAGTTTACTTTCAATCCATTGTGATAGTCAAACAATTAAACAGGAAATTCTTGAGAAAGAGCGAAGCAAATCATAATGCGAGGGATTATTTCAGTAACAGAAAAATGTTAATATATTCTCATATTCGAAACACTTTACATTATTGAAACAATTATCACTTGAAGGTTTATCATAAGAAACGTTTATTCGAGAAATAATACGTCTAACACAGTACATTCTGTTTTTAGGAAAAGCAAACATCGTTCACGCTCCCGTTCTCGATCTCGAGATCGTAGGGATAAGGATCGACGCGATCGCGACAGAGACAGGGATAGAGATCGCGACAGAGACAGAGATCGCGATCGTGATCGAGACCGTCGACGGAGATCAAGGTCAAGGGATCGAAGAGATCGCGAAAGAGACAGGGATGGCGAGAGAGACAGAGATCGAAGAGATCGAGATAGAGATCGGGATAGAGACAGGAGAAGAAAGAGATCACTTACACCGATCACACTTCCCAGAGCGCGACCACCGTTTGGAAAAGGAGTCAGTCCCCTTGGAATGTAAGTATACAAACACTTCAAATTATAATAACAGAGTTATCATAATAAATCTTTAAACCCTTGACATACGAATAAAGCGGAATTTGACGCGTCTGAAAAATACTATTTAATTTGGTTCAACAGTTATGTGCAAGCTTAGAAACGGAATATGTTATTTTGATATTTGCATTGCTATATAACATTTAATCAGGTTGAATGGACCATAATTAAGTAACATTATAAAATAATAAATTAGTAGTTTTGTTGACGCTCGAGTGACATTATTGAATAATCTAGTAATAAAATGTACGGCGTCCACCGAAGATAGTTCCTAGTTCCCATATGAAATGTATAATGTCTTCCAGATGTCATTGCATGCGAAGTACACTATTTGCGTGTTTCATATTGAAAACTGTCAGGTTTGTTTATATTTCAAGCTAACATGATACAGCGCAGAATTTGTGTATATTTATAACAAGTTTCAATCGTTGTGCTCACAAATTTACTTCATTCTTTATCGATCTATAATACAGTGGACTCCCCTTTACCGCAAATTTGTATAACACTCTGAAAAAATTGCGACTAGTACTCATACAATACGATAAACAGTTCTGTATGATGCGTAAGATTTAAGATTTTCACGTAGTTACTGATTTTTTGTTTAGAAAAGCAAATGAATACAGTTACAAAATAATGTTATTCAACTTTTAAAACATTGTTGACTGCTGGCGAAATGACTTACGCTTTGCACTTGGATTAGCTATTTCAGTTTTATAGCATCAACAAAATTTACAAAATATATAATATGTATAAACTATTATATATCTATTATATAAAGCTCAAATACCACGGACTGACTGACTCATTCATCCACTCATCACGAAATCTCAAAAACCACAGAACGGATTGCAACGAAATTTGGAACATACCTTCCCCTTGGGTCTTAGGTACTCACTAAGAAAGGGTTTTGAAAAATTCGAAATTTTAGGGGGGGTTTTGGGGGGTTAAAGTATGGGCCAAACTCATCAACGCAGAGCCGAAACCACTTGACCTAGAAACTTGAAATTTTGCATGAGCGTTCCTTCTAGGGTATAAGCACCCACTAAGAAAGTATTTTTCAAAATTCGAAATTTTAAGGTTTTTTTTTTAGTTTCGATTAAACCGTAGCGAAGCACGGGAACTTTCAGCTAGTAGTAAATATTTGCAATGTTTCATTTAAATTCATTATGTGTAAATAAAGTACACAGAGGTTTATTTAGATTTTTTTGAATTTCGTACTTAAGTGCTGAAAAAATAACCGATGATATGAGTTAACTCCTACCTAAAATTGCCGGGCAACAATGTGTTAATAAGAATAAATATATGCATTTCACTATTTAACATTTTTATACACTATCGGAAGTATCAACAAATAAATTCCAATGACGCCGTCTATTTTAACTTCTTTGTTAAAAGAGACAAGTTGAAACAAGTTCCCGATTTTCTCATAAAATAAAAAGTTTTATTTAAGAAGAGGTACCATACCCCAATCGTTGAAGTATTTGCCGTTATTATAAATGCATTTTTGCCACCGTTTCGGTAACTTGCGGATTCCAGTTCGGTAAAAGTTTGGTGGCTTCAAAGTCAAGTCAACAATAAAGTCATCTAGGCTTTTTTGTAACTTATCCTGGGTTTGTAAACTGATCTTCAGATAACACACAGAATTTGGACTATAGAGAATTAATTAGCTTCAGAACGTATTGCCCGTTTTGTACGGGAGTTTACTATATTGTAGTAGAAAGATAAAAAATGTACACCAGGAATTGCAGTGATCAAGTATTGTAATATATTTGCAAGTTACGAGAAAATTTGTAAAATAAACATTGTGACTTATCCTTATTAACATGTTGAACGTCATGGGAGTCGTCGGTGACCGGTGTTATTGAATTCAATAACTTTTAAACTGTAATATTTACAAATTTTCTACTTTAGCATTGGCATTCAAAAGGCAAAGTCCTGTTGACTGCGTATCTACTTGTGCCCCTGAGCTTTTTGCTTTGTAACAAAGATTCACTTCAGTAAAAGTAATGAAACTAACGAAATACCGGTGGCGTTCAATGTGTTAGTTCAATGCATAAGTAATCGTGTCATGAAAAGTGTTTTGTGAAAAGCATGATGAGTAAGATTATTCTCTCACAAATTAATCATATCTCTATACTCTTAACACTTATTTTGGCACACTTATTGCAGTCGTAACGACGAGTTAACACCAGAAGAACGCGATGCTCGAACTGTATTTTGCATGCAATTGAGTCAGCGCATACGTGCTCGAGATTTAGAGGAATTTTTCTCTAGCGTTGGCAAAGTGCAGGATGTTCGTCTTATTACATGCAATAAAACCAGGCGATTCAAGGGTATAGCCTATGTCGAATTTAAGGATCCAGAAAGTGTGACACTCGTAAGTTTATATTGCTTATGTTTATCATCATAGTGTATATCCATTTGGAACTGTTTCACTTAACTTATTTTCTTTGCAGGCTCTTGGATTATCTGGTCAGAAACTTTTAGGTGTTCCTATAGTTGTCCAACATACACAGGCAGAAAAAAACCGCATGGGAAATTCCATGCCAAATCTTATGCCGAAGGGACAAACCGGACCTATGAGATTATACGTGGGATCTCTGCATTTTAACATAACGGAAGATATGCTACGTGGTATTTTTGAGCCTTTTGGAAAAATCGATAACATACAGTTAATCATGGATCCAGAAACTGGTCGAAGCAAGGGTTACGGCTTCTTAACGGTAAGTTTCAATGTAATCCGTATAAATTATTTGAAGTTTTTCATACAACAAGCTTTGATTGTTTAATTTTTGTTGGTACAGTTTAGAAATGCAGACGATGCAAAGAAAGCTTTAGAACAATTGAACGGTTTCGAACTCGCTGGAAGACCAATGAAAGTTGGAAATGTAACAGAGCGTACAGATTTAATTCAAGGACCTTCGCTTCTTGATACGGACGAATTGGATCGAAGTGGTATCGATCTTGGTGCTACCGGAAGGTACAGGAATCTTCAATGTCGCTGATACCTGTCAAACCTTTTTGTAATTAATGTATCGTTGTATGCTTTTTCAGGTTACAATTGATGTTCAAATTGGCGGAAGGAACTGGCCTCGAAATCCCTCCTGCTGCTGCAAACGCATTAAATATGGCTCCAGTAATGTCGACTCCACAGCCACCACCACAAGCAGCACCTCCCATAGCCACGCAGTGTTTTATGCTGTCAAATATGTTCGACCCACAAAAGTAAGCTGCACATTTTGTTGTATTTTATTGTCGTACTTCAAAAATGCAGATGGCATATTTGTAGACCCGATGTTAGATTTTCTATGCTTTCATTGGGGGGATAATATATGCAAAATAAAACATGTTATCTTACTAAAACTCGCATTACACACAACGTGTGCATGCGAAGTGAGTAATAACATGACAAAATCAATTTCCAATACGAATCACATTCTTGTATAAATTTTAAAGAATTTGTATTCTTACCGGACCAACTTTTAGTGTCTTTTTGTTCTATTAAAATTACTAATTTTATTATGGCATACATTTTGCGATATTTAGACGATTTCAAGTATTATTACAGAGAATGTGTAACAGATTAGAGTCATTGCCACCTTCAGCGGAACGAAGAAAAAGGACTTACTTTAATATTGGATACAATCTTATTTCCAATCTTGTTATTAATACCACTAGTACTGATTAACTGTCTTAACAGATTGCCCTCCGGCTACGTATCAGTCACTTAAAGCCTAAACGTCAGGCTTATTGGCTTGTCTCTGAACAATGAGTAGTTAAACGAAATGTTTAAAACGTCATCTATTCCCGCACAATTTTTTCCCCTTATTAAATTTTGATGGAGTCTAATAAATCTCATTACGGTCATGACCCGTAAATTGTTATTCGATAAGAATCTATTACACTATATATTGAGCTCGTACGGTTGATGTGATGCCTTGGAGTTAATCGTATTCATTACTATATAATGACTAGACTGCGGATTTTTATGCATTTATGACAAATTTAATACGGCTAAAATATACAAAAAGAACATAATATAAAAATATATAGAAAATATCCAAAGTATGGTATTTGTTGTAATATTTATTAAGTGCAATAAATCCCTAGATAGGTTTTCCTGTCTCACCTGCATTTGTGAAACTCGAAATTTGCATAAACATCCGCAGTCTAATAATGACACAATACGGTCCGAGCTGTTAGTACGAGGGCTTTTGCTTGTAACCGGCATATTTAACACTTAGCCGATCAAATGGAGAGATCTCCCTGTTTCAAAGAAAGCCACTTGGTAGTCGAATGAGGGGATCTCCCTTTGTTATCTTATGAGTTTGCGTTACTATTCAAATGTGCACAGTATATAGCAGGGAGTTTAGCTAGTTGATCATTTCTGGGTTCTCCGAGCAACTCCGCCTGCTTCTCCCAACCGTTCTGTTTCACCTAACCAAGCTTGCCTTGCCTTTCACCTCGCAGGTTCGGACCTATTGGCACGAGCATGGTGGCGCATTGGGGCGACATTCGCAACTAACCGCTCGCGCTGGGAAGTCTTGCCACGCTCACCGACGACAGTAAACAAACCGATGCGCGTGACGCATCGATTTAGGTTATATGTCGAGAAACTGTTTCAGATCGCACCGTGTCGCGTGTAGGTTAAAATAACAGTGTTATTCGTAAAAAAGTATGCTCAGATATGTCTTAAAATCTAAGTCTCAGGCGATATAATATAATTTACAGCGCAAATAATTGCAAAATACAGCGACATAAGAAAGTTAGTCCTCGCGTCAGACAATACAAAAAAAAAAACAATACATACAACAATGCAACAAAGAAGAACAGGTAGAAGAACGAAATCTTTACGGTAATTACTTGTACATAATGAATACATATGAGAAGTTTCAATCCGGTACCTTTCGGTATTTCTTAGTTGTTCAGTTTTTAAATGAACCATGTATAATGGGTATATGATATCCTTCCCCTCTGATTACCTAGCCCTCTACTCTTTACTAGTAAGCTAACAATACGCGTAATTAAGTAATAAAAGTAATGTTTAAGAAATCTTTGTTGTTGTACCTGTCTGAAAACTTAAAATCTATAGGCAAGGCACTCGCGGCGGCAACAATGTATTCTTTGACGCGAGGATTAACGTTCTTATGTCGCTGAATGTTTCAATTATTTGCGCTGGAAATTAAATTATATCGCCTGAGACTTAGATTTTAAGACATATCTTAGTATACATTTTTACGAATAACACTGTTATTTTATCCTACACGCGACGTGGTGCGATCTGAAACAGTGTTTCGACATATAACCTCAATCGATGCGTCACGCGCATCGGTTTGTTTACTGTCGTCGGTGAGCAGTGATGCCAGGACGTGGGATTTTCTCCCATGTGGGAGCCGGCGTGCGTATGCGCATGCTGACATCACAGCTCGGCGGCGGTTGTTTCCATGGACGCATCTAGTAAAATGTCCTCTTCCTGTAATTTCTACCGTATTTCAATTGTCACAGGGGTTTAACGATACCCCATATTTGAGTGAAGTTTATACGTTACTGAGGATTAGGTAGTGCTCATGGGTGGGAAAAATCCCACGTCCTGGCATCACTGGGTTAGTTGCGAATGTCGCCCCAATGCGCCACCATGCTCGTGCCAATAGGTCTGAATCTGCGAGGTGAAAGGCAAGGCAAGCTTGGTTGGGTGAAACAGAACGGTTGGGAGAAGCAGGCAGAGTTGCTCGAAGGACCCAGAAATGATCAACTAGCTAAACTCCCTGGTATATAGCGTACAGTTCCTTTTTCTTTTTTCGGCGGTTGGCTAAGTGTTAACATGTTCTGTGACAAACTGCTTTTTAGACACTTTCCCTATTTTTCAAGCGTGATTGATACTTATTTATTTAGTATGGTTTCTCCATGCTAATACGATTACAGATATGATTGTGACGTACTCTTTACAGTTTTTACAGTAGTACAAATAGTATAATCATCGGAAAAGAGTGCAAGCCCCATGATACAGTAATCGCGGCAACCAGGATATTCAGATATTGACATTTGATTTTACAATTAATTTTCAAAAACTATTTCGTCTGACAATGAGATTTGCAGATGGCTTGAACGGAAAATACAGCGACAGCCGAAGACGCTCCACGCGGTTCGGTCTTAAAGAGTTTCGACACTGTTATATAACTTTTAAACAATCAAATAGTTTGTTATGAAATTTGCAACCGTGAAAGATATACGGCCGTCGTCTTTAAGGTGGTTCTATGCATATTCAGAACAAAAAATTTATTTTTGTTTTCAGATTTTAATTTTTTTTATATAATTTTTTCACAAAAATTGGTAAAAATACTTCTACTATTCTATTATAATCATCATAGTAAATGTTTATAAAGAGAAAAATAATTGTTTAAATATGCGAAATAATTCTAATTTATTTATTTTAAATCAAACTTTTGTCGATACGGTACCTACTACACATAAAAAGGTGTGTACATAGAGAGAATTTTTTGACGTACACTATGACAAATACATCGTGGCATCATCGCATCATTCAACCTACTCTAACCTATAAATACAAATGAGAATTTGACAGTTATTAGAGTTGAGACGTTTTTTGAAAACGACAAATTACAAATTTGTGAAAAAAAACTGTCGACAGAAATTTGAAAGCAGTGGAGATTCTCATTAAAGGGAAACTAAAAAAACAAATCAGAAATTTAACTCATTCTAGTGGAGAAGCCGAACATCCAAAAGTAATCTCAAGTAGCATGAAGTATGGTTTGTGTGAAGGCATGCGTTTCATAGATTTTTTTCAACTTTTAATAGAAGTTTTCTTCATAAGTACGTGGTAAATAATGATAGAAAAATTACATCGGGTTCTAAATGAATTGATTAGGGCACTACTATTTTTATAAAGATTTTTGTCGACTCGTTTCGGTTAAAAAAAATAAAAACCTGCATTCCAAGGCATGTAAATGTCCCTATAAGATTCGCGTAAAAATAATTTACACCTAAGTCTGTTTTTACACGGTAGATTGGTTCCAGAAGAAGCCGTGTAAAAAAAGACATTGATCTTATACAAAAATGGGTGATTTGTTCCTAATCTCTAAAACCTATTAAAATTAGTGAAAAACAAGAATTTTTAAGAACAAGAATTCATGTTTATTTTATTAAATCAAATATATAATGCTTATTTTCACAAGCATAGTAATTAATGATAAAAAAGATATGCACTCTAATCTTAAAAGTAATATAAATTAAATGTATGGCAAGTTCAGGAACTAAAAAACTATGTTGTGAACGACGTAACCCTCTACGTAGGTGGTCGCTACACTATCGATGGTTTCAGACTTTTTTCTTTCATAAATACTTTTTTGTGATATGAACATACTTCGCAAAAATTAAATTTGACAAAAAAAATTTAAGTACATAAAATTTCAAATCGTGCTAAATGGAATAAAATCGTGTAAAAAAATTAAAAATATTCAATTTTCAAACCGTGTACAAAAAGACCGTGTAAAAACAGACTTAGGTGTATTTTGAAAATAATTTTCTCATAAACTATGTGGTTAATTTCATTGATCTTTCGCAAATTGTTTTGGAATATAATACTGCATGGATATCCAAAATTTAAAAAAAATTGGTCGAAAAAAATATTTGCATAGAACTACTTTAAGGAAACATTACCAAATGTATACGCATTTAATGCACAGTGTGTAAAATCCGAATTATATGTACAGGGTGTTTCAAAAATATTTGTCATGGCTTTAAGGGGTTGTTCTACACCTCTGGATCGATGGAGATTTGCGAAAAAAACCGGCCGCGAAATTCGGGAAAGGGTAGCAAATTTTTTTGATTGGCTCATCGTATTCGTCTTGTTATGTAGGCAAAATGTCTGAGAGGAACAGGGGGTCAGAAACGAACCGTTCTCTCGCAAATTAACTTTTAATTGGGCCTTACGATTAAAATTTCGCCCATACGACAGCCTTCGAGTCGCCGACCTTTCGAAAGGAAACACATGAGATACCCTTGCTAGCTCCAATAGTTGAAACAGAGGCAACATAATTGCAGAGAGAGAAAATGACTAGAAAATGTCAATGCCCTGCGTTCGGTGTCAGGTTCGCTCAAGGGCCCACCCGTGAAGAAGAGTATAAACACTTACACTTCTCTTCTGGTTCGGTGACACAGTGCCCTATTTCAGTGAGGCACGGTACTTGATCATTTCGGCGTCCTTCGAGCAATCCCGCCTGCTTCTCCCAACCGTTCTGTTTCGGCCAACCAAGCTTGTCTTGCCTTTCACCTCGCAGGCTCGGATATATTGGCGCGAGCGTGGCAGCATACTGGGACGTCATTCGCAACTAAACGCTCGCGCTGGAAAGATGTGCCGCGGTAATCATGTTCCCATTATACACGGTTCATTTAAAAACTGAATAACTAAGAAGTACCGTAAGGTACCGGATTGGAATTTCTCATATGTATTCAGTAATTTCGTACTAATCGTTCGTCTACCTGCTCTTCTTTGTTGTACCTGCCTGAAATCTTAAAATCTATCAGCAAGACAATCACGACGGCAACAATGTATTGTTTTATGCGAGGGCAAACGTTTTTACAACGCTGAATTTTCCATTTATTTGCGCTGGAAATTAAATTAAATCTCCTGAGACTTAGATCTTTAAGACATATCTGAGCATACTTTTTTACGAATGTAAGACACAACAACGATTTCTCTTTTGTTTATATAATAATATAATGACATGTTATTGGCATTTATAAATATCCTTTGATAAATACAGTATATAATATTTGTATATATAATTATTAGGTTTTGCGGCAAGTATATAAATATTAATAATGCGTCTTTGCGACGACACTCTTCTAAGAGTGTTCTCTCGATGTATACAAAACGTCGATCTCGTAACGACTGTATGACGACTCTATGTGTCAAGTCTACGACTGTCTATCGACTGCCACTTCTCCTCTTCTATTGCTGGGTCCTTCGAGGACCTCCTTTTCCTCAAAAAGGCCCCGTAGGGGTAAGGGTCGTCTTCCTCCCTCGCTGGAGGAATTGTCCCCTTGACGAAAGCCAGGCGTGAGAACGTCTAGCTCGGCGCCTTGCTGTCGTGGGGTTTTACACGAATAACACTGTTATTTTATCCTACACGCGACGTAGTGCAATCTGAAACTGTTTCTCGACGTATAATCTGAATCGGTGGGTCAGGCGCATCGATCTGTTTACAGTCGTCGGCGAGCGCGGCACATCTTTCCAGCGCGAGCGTTTAGTTGCGAATGATGTCCCAGTATGCTGCCACGCTCGCGCCAATAGATCCGAGCCTGCGAGGTGAAAGGCAAGACAAGCTTGGTTGGCCGAAACAGAACGGTTGGGAGAAGCAGGCGGGATTGCTCGAAGGTCGCCGAAATGATCAAGTACCGTGCCTCACTGCCCTATTTTCTAGCTTCGTTTACGTCGCCTCTGCTTTAACCCTCGGAGTACGGACCTTCTATCACCGCCGACGGCGGCGGGGCCTCTAGAGACACACATCTATTTTCACTAATACTATTACGCGCTCGCTCGCGTCGAAACATGAGACATAAACATCCCACTAATACACCCGCATCTTGTCCTCGCAGGCGAGAAGATAATTTTTTTGCTTGTGTTCTCTACAACTGTTGGACTACTAAATTTTTAACAATAATTTTGATGAAATCGGCAACAAATAAATTATGGAATGTTTTATAACAATTCCTATATGGATATACGAAAAGGTTTTTTGGAAGATGTGCAGGAAAAAAAACATTTTTTTTATTATGTATAAAAAAGGTTATAGGTCATCGTGTACAAACCAGACCTCGTCAATCTAACCGACTCTTTCATATAATATAAGGCAACATATACTTGCAACATGGGTAATGAAAAAAGAACAAGCACGGAAGTATTTATTTCTTATGACCGTCTTGTATGAATCTCCGCAGAGAACTGATGCGACTCGAAAGCAAATGCTGGCTGCTGAGTCACTTACACACTCTTAGGTTGTATCGAACACAACATCGTAAATGTGTTTGTTATCGCTCCGGAGACGCCAAGTGGTTTCTCAAATTACATATTTGCTAGTGTGCGTGTCACTGTGCGCTAAACGCTGAGTCTCCAGAGACACCGCCATCGCCTCGCGAGGGTTAACTATCGGCGAAATTTTAATCGGGAGGCCCAATTAAAAGTTGATTTGCGAGAAAACGGTTCGTTTCTGACCCATGGTTCCTCTCAGACATTTTACCTACGTAACAAGACGAATACGATGAGCTAATAAAAAAAATTTTGCTACCCTCTCCCGAATTTTGCGGCAGGTTTTTTTCGCAAATCTCCATCGATCCAGAGGTGTAGAACAACCCCTGAAAACCATGACAAATATTTTTGAAACACCCTGTACATGGCAGTCACGAGTAGTAAGAAAAACATATTTTTATGTTAATAAAATAATCCTACTTAAAAGTTTATTAATGTGTATATGCTTTAAGGAACGTTTATTTAATCAATGTTCAAAAATTTTGTTTCAGTGAGACCAATCCAAATTGGGCGAAAGAAATTCGCGACGATGTCATTGAAGAGTGTAATAAACATGGTGGCGTTTTGCACGTGTACGTAGATCAAGCTTCCCCTCAAGGCAATGTTTACGTTAAGTGTCCATCAATAGCGACAGCAGTCGCTGCAGTGAATTCGTTACACGGTCGATGGTTTGCTGGCCGAGTAATCACAGCCGCGTATGTGCCAGTAGTAAATTATCATTCTTTGTTCCCTGATGCGATGACTGCTCTTCAGCTATTGGTTCCAAGTGCGCCGCGAAGAGGAATGTGATCTTAAATGAGACAGGAGCAATCCGGACACATGTAAATTCTTGTAGTATTACGTTTTTTCTTATTGATATTCGAATTTTTGTTACTGTAGTATTACGGAAGAATTATTTTAATACCACTTTCGTCATGAGCTTAATTGACTTCATTCGTACACAGCACAGAAAGCGGAAATTGTTTTTTACGGCGCTCTCCGTTTACATCCTGTTTGCTATACACTTGCAAAAATTATTATGGCATTATGGTATAGCATAAAATAATACGTTATTCATTGTAATAAAAGTT
This sequence comes from Cerceris rybyensis, assembly GCA_910591515.1. Classification (NCBI taxonomy): domain Eukaryota; kingdom Metazoa; phylum Arthropoda; class Insecta; order Hymenoptera; family Crabronidae; genus Cerceris; species Cerceris rybyensis. Next base: position 2,692,157 of record OU342789.1, read on the forward strand.
CTTTTTTTTGTACGAAATTCTATATATATATATATATATATATATAAACAATCATGTAGGCATTACTATTGACATCGGTCAGTGTTTAATGGCGCGATGATCGTACACACCTGTAGATTGTTCATTACAATATTCATACGAAATTTATGATATTTTCTTTAAGGATGTTTATTTATTAAGGACAGTGTGATGGTTTCGGAGTATTACGTGTATCCACGTATCGTTACGCTTTAAAATAGAATCGAGTTCAACTTTCGAGTAAGATTTTGATGAGATAGAATTGACCTTTTGTTATGGTCTTTTAATGTAACTAAGAACACGAGTGAATAGTAATTGTACCACATACACATACGTTATGAAATGTCCTACGTAAATCTCGAAAAACTTTGGCAAAACTTACGACAGAGAATATCTCTTTAGATGAGAAACAATACGTTTGTTATACTTACAAAATATGTAGAAAATTGTATTAAAGCAAGGGGGGGCCTGCAGGTACGAAATATACTAAGAGCATTTTCATTTCTATACATATATCAGTTCCTAACTGATCAGTATATGACAGCACATATTTCATATTTCGTAACTAGTATTGTACGTATAATTTATTAGACACTAAGTATTCGTATGAATATATTTACTGTAAAAATTGATAATATGACGTAATACCCACAACATAATACAACAATGGCCTTACGGTTGCGCCATGTGACAAAACTTGAAGTAGTACATAATGATGATATTATTCTAGTGAAAAAAAAAATGCGATCATTTTAAATTAAAAAAAAAAATAAACAAACAAAAACCAAACATATGGTACAACTTGCTATTGTAGATGTTAAAAAGTGTAAAGTTTATATCCATTCATTTTGTAATTTGTATTGATTTTACAGTTTTAGATCTTTCCAGACTTCAGAAAACTTGACAAATTTGTGCATTGTTTTTCATGATAGCGATGTTGAAAAATTCCCAGAGTTATATAAGCGCAAAGAGTTTGAACTAATTGTTGCTGCAGGCCTCTAATCATCGAAAAATTCCAATACAAAAGTAATCTTGTATATAAGTTTTGTATATTAATATTAATTATCCGTAGACATGACGATACTTCATTGTAACTTCGTATTATGAAAATATGGATGTACTTCTATGATTATAAATTGAAATTAATGTGATAATGTAACGTATAATGTGACAAATCTGTTCTAGAATACGAATATACCTGCGCAAAATAATACTTTTCTACATAAATAGTTCAGTTGTTCATGTGCACGATGATTCAAATGATGTCAATAGCATCTGGCGAGATGCGACTACATAAATTTCTTCTTCTAGAACAGAACACAAAAATGAGTTTTTTAACCTTTCGGTGTACGTATCTAATTTATGTTACGAAAACTACTTTCAAAACAAAGTTAATCTTATTCCTTACGTTTTATAAAGATTCTATAGAGTTGACATTATTATTTAATAATAAATAAACAAAAAGAAATGTACATTTTTGTATATTAGAAACGTGTCGTATATCGGGAGCAAATGTACAAACTGCTACAAATTTATAAAAGTTTGCACCTTCTGCTACTAATAACACTGTTCAACACGATTTTTTTTCTCGAATATCCAATGGGTGATCCTCTTAGAGTTACTCATCCTAAACACGAATCCGTCGGCAGAATTGCTCCATCGCGATATTTTTTAAAAAAGAACAACAATATTATAGTTCCAATAATATTTTATTGTAACAAAATGCCAAAATGGAACATTTCATTTCAGCAGGCAGCATTTGTAGATCAATTAAAATTAATTAACCCATTGCGGTCGTATGTCTTCTCTCAGCCACCACAGCAAGGAACCATACAAATCCTATACCGTACAGTGATGCCAGAACGAGGGATTTTTCCCAAGCATGCGCACTACCAAATCCTCAGTAATGTATATACTTTACTCAAATATGGGGTATCGTTAGACCCCCGTGACAATTTAAATACGGTAGAAATTACAGGAAGAGGACATTTTGAAAAGAAATGATATATATACGTGGAAATAAAGAAATATATGTTTTTTTATTATTTTGTATATCTGCAGCCGATTTATTAAATGAATACCATCATTTGTTGCGAGAGTAAGGAAAACTGCAGAAAACGTCCAGAGTTTTGGACGTCTTTGCGCGTGATGGTCGCCAAATGTGGTTAAATAATAAAAAATCTGGCGGCCAGACCCGGGCCTCAAAGAACGGTAAACTTTCGCTTCGTTTCGAACGCGCTTTTGTCTCCGTACGAAGGAACAGTCACTCTGACATACTAATATTGCACTACGATACAATATTTTATTCAGCTTAACGAAAAGTGCGGAAAACGACTGGGAAGAGCCCCTTATACGACGTACTGTTGCATAGATAGATACGTCTATGGAAATAATTCCCGCCGAGCTGTGACGTCAGCATGCGCATGCGCACGAAGGCTCAGGCATGGGAAAAATCCCTCGTTCTGGCATCACTGATACCGTATTCATTCATGTATCAGTTTACACTTTCTCTAAACGAACCTATTCACGAACCAATTCGGTGCTCCTATCAATTGAAGATAACGAAATCCAATCTAAACAATAGCTGTCACCCCACATTCGCCATGCAAGACGCTGTGGCGAGTCAGTCGCCTTTTGAGCGTAAAGAAATCGACAACGTTCGGCGATACGTTGTAGAATTCCAAAGAATATTGTATAAATTGTGTTTAACAGTAATAAGTAGACTCCGGATGTTTATGCAAATTTCAAATTCAACAAATGCAGTTAAGACAAGAGAACCTATTTAGGGATTTGTTGCACTCGATAAATGTTACAACGAATACCATACTTTAGATATTTCGGATATATTTTTATATTATGTTCGTTTTGTGTATTTTAGCCGTATTCATTTTGTCATAAACAAGGTCCGTTGATTGAGGGGAACAGCGACGAAGTAAGGTCTTTGCACTCGTCTCACGCCCGAAACCCAAACATGGCGGACTTAAAAACCGGCTTCGATAAGTGAGGTTATGAGTAAGTAGAGAGATTACGGAGGATCATAAGCTATTGAATATTTTATATAATTGTTCGAGATAAATTTTGTTTATTTAATATAAATTTAATATTAGTATATTTAGTATAAATTTATAAAATAAATGTAACATATAACAAATATAACATTAAACATAAAATTAAACATGACACACTAGTTGTGATCAACAATTACGCCACAAATTACTCTGACAGTTTAATACATGGCAGATAACCATTTTTAATTATTCATTAATTATTATTGATCCACAACTATGTAATACACTTCCACTTTTTATTCTTAAACTGACCTACGATCAGTGATGCCAGGACGTGGGATTTTCTCCCACGTGGGAGCCATCGTGCGCATGCGCATGCTGACGTCACAGCTCGACAGCGGTTGTTTCCATGGACGTATCTAGTAAAATATCCTCTTCCTCTAATTTCTACCGTGTTTCAATTGTCACAGGGGTCTAACGATACCCCATATTTGAGTGAAGTATATACGTTACTGAGAATTGGGTAGCGCGCACGGGTGGGAAAAATCCCACGTCCTGGCATCACTGCCTACGATGCCACGCTTAGAATTCAACTGTCCCCTTCATTCTTTTTTCTCCCACCAACGGTCAAAACCCAAAGATGGCCGCCCGTGCAAAGACCTTACTTCGTCGCTGTTCCCCTCAATCAACGGACCTTGGTCATAAATGCATAAACATCCGGAGTCTAGTGTGACGTCCGGTGGACTATAGCGGTACCAACATCGAAATATTGTACTCTTTATTTTTAATTTCTTTAAGTTAGTCACTAGCGTGATTTTCTCCTTCTGCACCCATCGATAGTCCACGTCAGCGCGTGTTTCAAAGGGCCAACGGCTTTCTTAGCAATCTTCAAAAGGCCACGTAAGGGAGAAACGATGGGACGGTGGGAGAAAACGTATATAAATAGGATGCGCACCGAGCGCAGCGGACTTCTCGGACTTTTTTGGACTTTAGTGTTCACACTTTTAGAGGACTCTCTTGCAGAGACTTCTAGGAGTCCCTCTGACTCTTATTGTAAATTTAGTCTTAATCAAATAACGATGAGACGAAGTATAACTCTTCCAACGAATCAACTACCACAGTCAAGTCAAGGTTTGGCTCGACAGAGCCGTTTCTCGAGCTGCTCCGCCTGCTACTCCTTCCTTCACTCGAGAGCTCGCTGATTGACTTTGCCTCCCCTTAATAGTAGCGGACCTATTGGCATGAGCACGGGCGTATTCGGGGCGACATTCGTAGTCAATCAGTCGCGCTGAAAAGTCGTGCCTTGCGCGTCAGTCGCGGAGATCAGAACGTCGTGCGTGGCACGTCGATTAAGGTTATTTGTCGAAATACAATTTCACACCGCACTATATCGCATGTAGGGTAACACAAAAGTTTTGTTAGTGAAAAAGTATGTTCGAATATGTGTTAAATAAAGTACAATTAATATATTTTAATATTTTTGGGTTTCTGGCGACGATTTTACCGAAATTAACCACTACGTTATGCATTACGACTAAATATAGTATTGTGTTCCAGCACCAATAGTTGTAAATCAATTATTAGCGCTAAGGGTGTGCAGGCTGTGCCATGTGCCGGGTACCCGACGCCTCGGGTCGGGCCGAAGAAAGTCGGTCGGGCTCGGGCGGGTACCCGACACACTCGGGCCTAGGGGAACCCGACTGATTTCGGGCGGCCCGACTGGTCTCGGGCCGCCCGACTAGTCTCGGGCCGCCCGACTGATCTCGGGTATTTCGTCTGCTTCGGGTCAAGATGGCGGACTCGAGGCTGTTCGGTGTAACTCTACGCTGCATGAGCGTGTCTCGCACTGAATCGCCGGTATCATGGAGCGTGAGAGTTACACCGAACAGCCTCTAGTCTGCCATGTTGGCCCGAAGCAGACGAAATACCCGAGATCAGTCGGGCGGCCCGAGACCAGTGATGCCAGGACGTGGGATTTTATCCCACGTGGGAGCATCGTGCGCATGCGCATGCTGACGTCACAGCTCGACGGCGGTTGTTTCCATGGACGTATCTAGTAAAATGTCCTCTTCCTGTAATTTCTACCGTATTTCAATTGTTACAGGGGTCTAACGATACCCCATATTTGAGTCAAGTATATACGTTACTGAGGATTAGGTAGTGCGCATGGGTGGGAAAAATCCCACGTCCTGGCATCACTGCCCGAGACTAGTCGGGCGGCCCGAGACCAGTCGGGCCGCCCGAAATCAGTCGGGTTCCCCTAGGCCCGAGTGTGTCGGGTACCCGCCCGAGCCCGACCGACTTTCTTCGGCCCGACCCGAGCCCGACGAGCCGGGTATTTGCACACCCTTACTCAGATCTAATTCGTTTTTCCCGGGTCATTTTGTTCACAATTAGTCTTATACGCTCTATATATCACAACACAGAAAATACGAAAAAACACCTTCGTAACCTTACTGCACAAGATAGTGTTTAATGTTTAATTGTGAACGGATGCAGTGTTCTATGTTTATTTTCTGAGTCCAATTCCTAATTCCTACGTTTAATGTTTAATGTGCTTATTGTGGCTCCTCCTTAATGCTTTTGAAAGAACGGTTAAAATTCTAGGTTATAAGGACCATACAATCAGCAATTTATTTAATTATCCCGATCTTGTTCTTTAACATCTACGTATTTCTATGCAGAAACATTGAAAGTCACAATATGAACATACTGTATTAAAACCGTGCAAGAATGGCAGATCATGTGCGAGTTTCGGCCCAAAATGTGTCCCAGAAATCGGTTTTTGATTTTTTCGACCGTGATGCACCGTACTCAAAAAATCTGAAAAAATTAGGGTATAACAATGATAACATTAGGCAACTACTGTAAAAAGGAAAAAGTTGTGCTTGGAAGATTTCAATACGAAATCGATGTTTAAAAATTTTTTTTTTGGTTTTTCATTTTTCGTGAGTGGAACTTGCAAAGGAAAAATCTGAAAAAAATCTCTAACGTGTACATTCATGTTTAGAATGTGTCAGAATTATTTGGGAATTTTTGCACCACATTAATTGGGGGAAATGAGGCAAAAACTGATTTTTCGATTTTATCCTATAACTATCCTCCCGGTGAACGTATCGGATTTAAAATTTGTGTACAATGGTTTTTCATGATCACCTATCGAATGACCAATCGTCGAATAAAATCGGCTTAAGGGCACTTTTGACCCCCTTATTCTGCTAGACCCTTTGTTGAACAGTGTAATTAACACTAGAACTACCAAACCAGTCAAAATGACTGGTATACAATTTTTTCAAAAAATTCTCCAAGTTTATATAAGAGTCATGGAATAAATATTCTAAGTCTATATCAATAAACATAAATCACCAAATCGATCAAATTTTCCATCGCTTGATTTCCCCTTTTTTAAAGTACTTATTTAATTTATTAAGGAAGTTCGAGCGTAACTAATGACTCAAAATAGTAATTGAATTGTTCTGTATTCTCAATTCTTGTAATAGTAATAAAAATTCATTATTTCAATTTATAATAACATACCTAATCCAAAAATTGTTAAATATTATTTATTTAATTAACAAAAGTAACGAAATGACTATGTGACTTTTGACTCATCCGTTTGAATAAGAAGATCTGGCAACAGCGTATTGTTCTTCCTATGTACTGTTACATGGCCTGTTTACTTTATTATAGGACAATGGGTTTGTGTCCCATGGAATGTTAAAACATTCTGCTCGTAGTAGAAATTTATATTTTATAGCTTTTTGTAATGTTTAATGAAATACAACTTCTTTGGTCCAAGAGCTTTTTATGTCTGGTCTCTAATCAACAACGATCGATAATCTTAGTTTTTTGTTAATAACATTTGTTCTTACGTCATGGTAACGCGTACATAATTTGTTTTTCCCGCATAAACAAGTTAAATTCACAAACTTCTCAATAGATGGCGTTGTTTACAATTCAAGATAAGGTAGGAATACACAACAGTACTATAGTTAGAGAGCACGGAGAGAGCATTATCAAATTTAAGTGTTTTAGTCCATGACAGTCCATGAGTGAATGGAAATAATTTGCAAAAATGCACAGATTTAACGGTCGATTTTGTAAAAAAAATATTGTGAAATGGAGACAAAATGTTATCAAGAGTAACAAAGCTCGGATTGATTGCAGGAACAATAATTTCAAAATCAAAAATTGCAATTATTGTAAAAGAAAAGAAAAAAAAATTATAGGTAATTATTTGCATTTTTATTTGATTTGAGGTTATACTCCCGTTCTCATACTGACATCAATATTTTAGTTTTTAAAAACATAAACACAGTTGATTTTCTTTATAATATAATTATTGTGATATTATTTTCATTAATTTATAACTTTATATATTTTATTCGATTGAGTGCAGGAGGTGTTGGGCTTGATGGTCGGTCGGTGATATCGTGAAAGAACAAAATAGAAGAAGAAGAATTCATGAAGCAGAAATCTGTGTTTATAGTTATCGTTCAATCTGATCTTGAGTGTGGAGAGGCACGAGTAAATTAAGAGCTTTTATAACAGCGAGAAGAAATAGCTAAATAAGCAAAAGGACGCCGAGAGTGGATTTGAAGGTTAGGTATGGCAGACGGAAGGAAAGAAGACATGGAAATGAACGATTCGGACCTCAGCAAGGATTACGAGGACTGTGGCCCGAGGGTAACGACAGCAGGCAAAGAGGAAGACACGCCAGGGCTAAGAAGGACGAGAAGAGGCAGACCGACGAACGCAGAAAAACTGGTGAAAGAGCAAAAAGAGGGAGGGCAAATAATGGAATATTTGAGAAGAGCAGTCAGGGAAACGGGCAGAGAGGATAAGGTGGGAACTGGCGGGAAAAAGGTAGCAAGCACAGCAAGTGTAAGGAGGTCCAAAGAGAACAAGGAAGAGGAAAAGCTAGAAGCTGTAAAGATACTGCAGCTTATAAGTGAGCTAGCAACAGAACTAGAAAAGGTCAAAAGTGACATGAGGCAGGAAAGTAAAGAACACAAGGAAGAAATAAGGGAGCTAAAGGAAGCAATAAAAGAGAAAGAAAGTAACTGGGAACAGGAAAAAAAGACATGGTCGAGAAAGGTCACGGAGCTGGAAAGGAGGATAAAGGGGATGGAAGGAAAAGAGACGAAAGAAGCAGACAGGAAGCTGGAACAAAAGATAGCAAGACTGGAGGAGAAAATGGTAAGGGAAACGGGTAAGGGTGCACAGGGAGAAATGGAGAAGAAGATACGATGGATGGAGAAAGTAGCAGACAGACAGGAAAAGCAGGAAAGAAAAGACAACATTGTAATAAAGGGGTGGAAGGTAGATAAGGGAAATCTGAAAAAACAAGTAGAAGACCTCTGTAGCCGAAAGCTAAATGTAGAAGGGAAGGAGAAAATAAAATGGGTAAAGCTTTTAGGAGACTAGGAGCTTTGAGGGAATACAAAAAAGGAAAATGAAAATGGGAGACAGGATAGGAACCGTAGTAACTGTATATAACAGAGGCAATCTCAGAAAACTTGCTTCACATGTAGAAGACCACATAAAAGAAGAAGAGGAGAAAGAAATAGTACTGGTAGGGGGGGATTTTAACGTCAGAATAGGAAAAGAAGGAGCAATCTACGCTAATGGCAAGGAAGGCACAGAGGTAAACAGGAGATCAAGAGATAAAGTGAAGAACAGTGAAGGGGAACAGTTATTGAAGATGACAGAAGAGAGAGGGTGGCATATTGCAAATGGCAATCTCACAGGAGATGAAGAAGGAGAGTTTACGTACACAGGATGTAGGGGCAACTCAGTCATAGACTATTAGTCCAGTCAAATAAGACTTTGAAGGTTACAAAAATTCCCATAGAGCTAAAAATTGGTATGGATGTTCAGAATACTATTATAAATGAATAGTGAAAAGTCCCCATCAATCCCCCTTGTGCAAAAAATTTTATTGATGGTGAAAGTTTGCAAAAATAGTGTTTTCGCGTTTTTCAGTTAAACGGTGAGTTTTACAGCAAAACTAGTTCAGACAAAAATTGTAGATCATCCGATTCTCTACAAAAAATGTATCCGCACTTTTTTTCATAAGTATTGCCATTTCCGTGATACAGCGGTTCAAAGAACTGAAAAAATTATTTTATTCGTAATATGCACACGTTTCCACACCACCTATGAGGTAGTGTGCTTGGCGCTTTTTTTTAACGTGGTTTCCCTATCTATTGTGATCCTATTGAATTCAAATTGAGTATTGAAAATGATGAAAGCTGTGTAAATTATGTAATATATAAATGAAAAAATAATTTGGAAAAATTATTCGTCGGATTCATAATAATCCAATGGAACTTCTAGTGTACTGTCTTCGTTTTCATCATCTTCTTTTTCTTCATCTTCCTGCTGGATACAAATATGTTCTAAAAGTGATACATCATATGTCTCATCACTGATATCGTAATTATCCTCATCTAGTATCGATTCAACATTGGAGCACGACTGTCCTTGACAATTGGTACATGCTAAAGAACAAAACAGTCCAACCTTTTTACAGCCGCAATTAGCATTGCAACCTTTTTTGCAATTGCAAAAGATGGTGTTAAGGAGTTTTTCTGGTGCGGGTGGGAGTAACGTATGAATTGGTTCCAATGCATTGTCAACTAACTTCCAACCCCAGTCTTCTGGATCCATTTTATTACCAAGCCACACTTGAACTTGATAATATACCCGGAATAGATGTTGAGCAGCAGCAGAGGTTGGGGGAAGACAAGCTAATTGCACTTGTTTTTTATTATAAGTTTTTTTTTGCAAAATATAAGTATCGGAGTTTATCCAAGCAGGTAACTTTTTTTGGAGCTCCGTACATAGAAAGAAGGAAGTGAATTCCATTAGTGATTATAACTGCACATGAATTTTTACAGATGTCTGGTCTTTCAGGTACTCCGAAAACTCATCACCTCTTTCAATACTTGCATCAATTAATGCTTTCATGCCGCGATCAACAGTAACAACTCCACTTCCAGTCAAAGGTTGACTACAAATAAAGCAGAATTGCGACATTTTTTTTTAAAAACAGTAAAATGCACAAATTTTGTTACAAAATATAAGCGATAGCCACGAGTTGTCACTACGAAGGAATGCTTACGACTAACAGTATTTTGTTGAGTATGAGACCTTTGAAACGGAGCAGGTATACGAGCATCGCCACGCTGACAATTGAATGGAAGACAAATGTTACTCAAGGCCATGGGACTAAATTAAAATAGGGGCGGAGTTTTTGACGTTCATTTATATTTTAAGAATTTTATAATTTGTATGTATAAGACATAGGGACTCATATTTGTACTCGTATAACGGTTCAAAAATGTATATAAAAGTACATTAACGTGCATATTACGAATAAAATAATTTCTTCAGTTCTTTGAACCGCTGTATCACGGAAATGGCAATACTTATGAAAAAAAGTGTGGATACATTTTTTGTAGAGAATCGGATGATCTACAATTTTTGTCTGAACTATTTTTGCTGTAAAACTCACCGTTTAGCTGAAAAACGCGAAAAACCTATTTTTGCAAACTTTCACCATCAATAAAATTTTTTGCACAAGGGGGATTGATGGGGACTTTTCACAATTCATTTATAATAGTATTCTGAACATTCATACCAATTTTTAGCTCTATGGGAATTTTTGTAACCTTACTTCTATTTTAATGATTAATTTGACTGGACTATATGCCCTATTAAACTCAGAAGGAATAGATAACATCAAAAGCTTTAAAATAGAAGAAAGAATGGAGTCTGACCACCAACCTCTGTGTATACACTTCGCCGGGCCAAAAAAGATAAAGGGAAGCGAGGCAAGGACAACTGAGACAGCAAGTAACCAATGGGATAAAGACAGTATAGTTTTATTTAAGAGCAAGTTAATAAGCAAGGAGTTTAAGAAGGGAGAGGTGGAGGAGAGCTGGGAAAGGTTAAGGGTTGCAATCGAAGAAAGCATGGTGAAAAAAGTAATAAAAAGGAGAGTGAGGAAGATAGGTGAAAAACCCTGGTGGGACAGGCAATGTACAAAATAGAAGAGGAAAGTAAAGAGGATCTATATAAACTGGAAAAAGGGCAGAACAGAGAAAGAGGCCTACCTGAGAGCAAAGGCAGGATTCAGGCAGCTATGTGCAGAGAAGGAGGGTAGGAAAAAAGAGGAAGAGCTAGAGAAGATCAAAAACCTCAAAACGGAAACTGAAATTTGGAAGTATATAAATAAAGGAAGAAAAAGGAAGACTGAACTGGATCCAACGATACCCAAGGAAGAGTGGAAAGCCCACTTCTGCAACTTAATAGGCGGGTCAGAAGAGAGGGTAAGAGGGGAAAGAAGAGAACGTACTACGACAGAGGAGGATGAAGCGGAACTGAAGGAGGAAGAAATCGCAGAACAGATTAGGAAACTAAAGAAAAAAAAGGCACCAGGAAGAGATGGAATACCGGCAGAAGCGTGGATGTACTGTGAAGGGGATGCAAAAAAGGAATTAATAGAAATTCTGAAACGAGTGTGGAGAGGAGAAGGATTCCCGCGAGAGTGGAGAAAAGGAGTGATCATCCCAGTCTTCAAGAAAGGTAAGACAGATGAAGCAGCAAACTACAGGGGAATAACACTATTGAACACAGCCTATAAAATATATGCATCGATATTGAACAAAAGGCTGGTGGAGGATATCGAAGGCAAAGGTATCTTGCCAGAAACACAGTCAGGTTTCAGGAAAGAAAGAAGCACAATAGACAACGCGTATAGATTACACCATTTAGCAGAGCGAGAACTGGCAAAGAAGTCGGGGAAACTATTCACTTTCTTCATAGACCTGAAGGCGGCATTTGACAAAGTTTCCAGAGCGCGACTATGGAAGACAATGAAGGAAAGGGGGGTAAGGAAAGGACTGATCGAGAGAGTCAAAGAAATATATGAACAGACAAAGAACAGTGTGAGGATCGGGGAAGAATTAACAGGGAACTTCTGGACCTCAAGTGGAGTACGACAGGGCTGCCCCCTAAGCCCAACCCTATTCACAATCTTTATATCAGACCTAGAGGAGGTCATGAAGAATGGACAGGATGGAGGGATGGTAATAGGAAGAGAAAAAGTCTGGACACTAGCATATGCGGACGATATAGCGCTACTGGCAAATAAGGAAGAGGATATGAAGGAGATGATTAAAAGACTGCAAAGGTATCTAGAAAGAAAAAAACTGACTCTAAGCACTGAAAAATCAAAAATACTGATCTTTAGTAAAGGAAGAGGGAAGATGGTCAAGAGAAAGTGGTACTGGAAAGAGGAAGAAATCGAAGAGGTCAAAGACTTTGTGTATCTAGGGATACACTTCCAGAGAAATGGCACCATGACGAAGCACGTAAAAGAAAGGGCAAAGAAGGCCAATATGGTGGTAAGGCAAGTGTGGGGGATAGGCGAAAGAATTTTCAGGGACGATTTCAAAAAACGACTGTACCTGTTCGATTATTTAGTGAAGGGAATCTTACTGTACGGTGCAGAACTATTTGGGTGGAAGAAAGGACGGAACTGGAAAGGCTACAAGTAAAATATATCAAGTGGTCACTGGGGCTAGACCGACACACACCGGGATACATCGTAAGGGAAGAAACAAAAAGAGACAAGTTAAGAATCTGTGCGTGCAAACGAGCTCTAAGCTTCGAGGAGAAGATTAAGATGGAACAAAAAAGAACAATACTGACAGAATGCCTAATGGAAAAAGAGAAGCAAAAATATGTAACAAAGAACATACAGGAAAGAGTAAAGTTTTTTGAAAGGAATGGTTACAGCCAAACAGGACTGGAGAGTCTAAAAAACCTGGGGATAGACATCAAGAAAGTACTGGCAGAAAGGGACAGAGAAACTCAATATCAGGAACAAGACAACAAAATTAGAAAAGCGAAGTACAACGAAAGGTACAAACACATCAGAATATGGGGCAAGCCAAAATACCTACAGAAAAACGGACAGGGAGGGAGCCAGAAGTTGATAGCAAGAGCAAGATGCGGAAACTTAGAGAGAAGCAACATGTACTGGGCGAACTCGGATGAAAGAAGATGTAGAATCTGTGAGCTAGAACCGGAGACTCTGAAACATCTTTTGGAGGATTGTGTAGGACTGGATAGGTGCAATTTAACACTAGAAAAAGTCGTAGAAGGAAGGCAAAATGAGACGGTAGAAGGATGGCTGAGGGCCGTGATGAGTAAACAATGAAATCACACCAAAGATATGTGCAATAACAGGCCGGAGAGATTTTATAACCAGGGTATAATGTTATGTACAGTATTATGTAAGGTATAATTTTATAGTTTTATGTATTATATAGTATGTAATATAATATGTATCAAACCGGCTTCCGTTTCCGGCGACGTAAAGAGGAAAGTGTGTTGTGAGACGGTGGAAAGAAAATAGGGAAATAGAAGTAGGAAAGAGAGTGTGTGGAAGGAGAATAGGTGAAGAAGAAAGAGTGAGTGGGAGTGCGTGTAGGAGAGAAAAAGGTAAAGAAAGGAAGGAGAAGGAAAGAGAGTGAGTGTGGAGTGAGGATAGGGAGTTATAGGTTAGGAGACACGGTGGAGATTAGGAGGGAAAGTGCAGAGATAGGGGCGACATCTGAGGAGTGTGGGAAGTAGGTGAAAGGTAGAACGGAAGATAAAGAAGGGTAGAGGAAGAAGGCTAGAAATAGCGGTGATGGAGGACAAAGGAGAGGAAAAGAGAAGGGGTAGACCTACGAATGCGGAGAGATTAATGAGAGAAAGGTCAGGAAGTTTCTCAGGTTGTATGGAGGAGTTAATAGGTAAAAAGAGGAAGGTGGAAGAAGAAAGGGGAAGGGAGGAGGAGTGGGAAATTTTTAAGAAAGTTGAAAAGGTTAGAAGATCACCAAGGAAAGAGAAGGAGGAGAGGAATGATGCAATAATGATGGAAATAAGGGAGGAAATGAGAGGGATAAGGGAAGGAATGGAGAGGGGGAAGGAAGAAGGAAAGGAAGTGAGGAAGTTTATGGAGGAAATGAGAGGGGAATGGGAGAGGGAGAGGAAGGAATACGAAAGGAGAATCGGAGATCTGGAAGAAAGGATGGGGAGAATGGAGGTGCTGGGGAAAAAGTGTGAGGAAATAGAGGAGAGAGTTAAAGAGGCAGGTGGAGGAGGAATCGGGAGAGGGGAAAAAGATAAGGAATGGGAGACTAGGTTCAGAAGCTTGGAAATGGAAATGGAAAGGAAGGAAAGACAAAGGAGGAGGGAGAATATAATAATAAGAGGGATAGGGGGGATGGAGGAGGGTATGATAAAGGAGGTGGGAAAGTTAATGAAGGAGATTAACGTAGAGGCGGAAATAAGGGAGGTAAGGGAGGTAGGAAAGGTGGAAAAAGGGAAAAGCAAAGGAGTGGTGTGTGTAAGATTAGGGAGTATCGAGGAAAAGGATAAAGTGATGAGGGCAAAGAGTAAATTAAGAGGAGAAAAGAGGATATGGATTAGTGATGATCAAACTTGGAAGGAAAGGATGGTAGAATGGAGAATAAGGAGGGAGTTGGAGAATGAAAAGGCTAGGGGAATGAATGTGAGAAGCGGGTACATGTAATTCTGGGTGAATGGGAGAATGTGGAGATGGAATGAATGGATGGAGGAATTTGTGGATGAGAATGGGAAAAAGAAAGGGGGGGAGGGGATGGGGAGTAGAAATGAAGAAAAGAATGAAGGGGGGTTTGGAAAGGAGGGGTGAGAAGGGAGGATGAAGGGAAGGGGAAAGGGGGAGAAAGGAGTGGTGGGGTGAAGGGGGAAAGGAAAAAGAAAGAAAGGCAAGTGAAGAAGAGGGAGACGGAAGGCAGAAAGGAGGGGGGAATGGTGGTAGGATTTTGGAATGTAGGAGGAATAAGAAATAAAGGTAAAGAATTGTGGAACAAAATAAGGGAATGGGATATTGTATGTTTGTTAGAGACGTGGGTAGAGGAAAAGGATGTGGGAAGAATGCAAGGGATGGTAATGAATGGGTATGAATGGAAGTGGCAAGGAGCTATGAGAGAATGTATCAAGGGGAGAGAGAGAGGGGGGGGGGGGGATTTTAGTGGGAGTAAGGAAAGATATAGTGGGAGAAGGCGGGGTGAAAATAGAGGATAGAGGGGAAGGAATAATGGAGATTGAAGGAGTAATAGGTGGGGAAATGAGGAAGGTAGTAGGGGTATATATATGGGGAAATTGGGAGAGAAAACTAGGGAAGATAAGAGAAATAGTGGAGAATAGTAAGGTGGAAAACATTTTGATGGGAGGGGACTTCAATGCGAGGACGGGGGAGGAAGGGGGTATAGGGGAAGAGGAAGAGGAGGAAGTAGAGGGGAGGAGATCAGAAGATAGGAAGATAAATAAAGAGGGAAGGAGACTATTGGAGCTTCTAAAGGAAATGGGGATGGGGATAATGAATGGAGGGGTAAAGGGGGATGAAAGAGGAGAATATACATATGTGGGTGAAAGGGGGAAGCCAGTGATAGATTATGTGATAGGAGGGAGGGGAGTGAAAGAGGGGATAGAGAGATTGGAAGTGGGGGATGGAGAAGGGGCAGATCACATGCCAGTAGTGGTGCGAATGAAAGGCGAAGTGGGTAGAAGGAAGGAGGGAAGTGGGGAGAGGAAAATGGGGAGGAAAGTGGTGTGGGATAGGGAGATGGTGGAGAAGTTTGGACGGGAGGTAGAGGGGTGGAAGGGAAAGGAGGAAGGCTGGGAGGAAAAAATGAGAAGGGTGAAGGAAATGGTAAGGAGATGTAATAAGGAATGTGAAGAGGAAAGAGAAGGAAGAAGGGGAGGAGAAAGATGGTGGGACATGGAATGTAAGAAAATGAGGGGGGAGATGAGGAAGATGCTAAGGAAGTGGAGAGAGATGGGGAAAGGGGAGGAAGAGTACAGAAAAGCAAAGAAGGAATATAGAGAATTGTGTGCTAAGAAAAAGGAGGAAAGGAAGGAGGAGATTATAAGAGAGATAGGAGAAGCAAGGACTGAAGCGGATGTTTGGAAGGTAATTAAAAAGTATGGGAAAAAAAGAGGGGTACGAGCAGGGGAAATAAGTATGGAAGAATGGAGAGGATATTTCATGGGACTATTAGGAGGGGTGGAAAGGAGAGTAAGGCAAGGAGGAAGAAGGGAAAGGTATGAAGAAGGGGAGGGATTAAGCATAGAAGAAATAGAGTGTGTGGTAAAGAAACTGAAGGATGGAAAAGCAGCAGGAGAAAGTGGGTTGGGGAATGAGGTATGGAAGTATGGAGGAAAGAGAGTGAATGAATTAGTATGGGAGGTATGCAACAGAGTGTGGAAGGGGGAAGGGTGGCCGGAGGAATGGAAGGTGGGTATGATTGTGCCAGTGAAAAAGAGTGGGAGTGGAAAAAGCGTGAGTGAGTATAGAGGAGTGACATTAATGGAGACAATGTGCAAGGTGTATGTGACGATTTTAGAAAGAAGGCTGAATGTGGAAGTGAATGAGAAGAAGATGCTACCGGAATGCCAAACAGGGTTTAGAGTGGGTATGAGTGCAATGGATAATGTGTACGTGTTGAACTATGTAGTGAATAGAGAGATTGGAATGAAGGGTGCAAGAATGGTAGTGTGTTTTATAGATTTGAAAGCAGCATTTGATACGGTTGATAGAGGAAAGATGTGGGGCGTGCTAGAGAAGAAAGGAGTGAGTGTGGGGCTGATTGAGAGAATAAGAGAAATATATGGAGAAACAGTATGCAAGGTGAGAGCGAATGGAGAAGTGAGTGAGCCTTTCTGGACGGCAAGGGGTGTGAGACAAGGATGTCCGCTGAGTGCAAGGTTATTCACGTTGTACTTAGCGGACATGGAGGAGAGAATGGAGAAGAGAGCGAAAGGAGGGGTGAGAGTAAGAGGGAAGAAATTGTATTGTATGATGTATGCTGATGACATAGTGTTGATCGCAAGCGATGAGAGGGGAATGAGTATGATGATGGAGGAAATGAGAATGTATGTGAGGGAGAAAGGATTAAGTATAAATGTGAGGAAAACAAAGGTAATGAGATTTGGGAGGAGGGTGAGTGGCAGAACAGTATGGAAGTGGGGAGAGGATGAAGTGGAGGAAGTGAATGAGTATAAGTATTTAGGGTATGTGTTTAGAAGAAATGGTATGCAAGAAGGGCAAGTGGATGAGAGAATGAGAAAAGCGTGTGTAGCGATGAGGGAAGTATGGGGGATGGGAAAGAGAATGTTTGGAAAGGATGGAGGGAGAAGGTTATGGATGTATGATGTGATGGTATGGCCGGTAGCAGCGTATGGTGTAGAGATTTGGGGATGGAAGGAGAGGAAAAGGTGCGAAAGAATGCATGAAAGATTTATAAGGTGGGTGCTGGGAGTGGATGGGGTAACGCCTGGGTATATGGTTAGGGATGAGTTGGGCAGAGAGAAAATGAGAATGAGGTGTGTGAAAAGGGCGTGGAAGTATGAAATGAGGCTGAGAGAAGGGAAAGGCAACTGGTGGGCAAGAGAGTGTGTGAAAGAGATGGATGAAAGAAGTGGAAGAAGGAGTGAGTGGTCGAAATGGGAGAAAGAAAGGGCGGAGTGTTTAGTAAGCATGGGAGTGAGTGTGAGAGAAGTAAAAGAGGGAACAGCGGACGAGAGGAATGAGTTATGGGAGAGAATGGAGAGGAAAGAGAGAATGAGGCAAAGACAGGAAATTGAGAAGAAAATTAGGGAGTCGAAATATAATAGATGGTACAAGTTTGTGAGAGTGGAAGGTATGCCGAGGCACATGAAAGAAGGATGGAAGGAAGAGAAGTGGAGAATGATAGCGAGGTTTAGAATGGGGAACGAGATGAAGGAGGGGAGGTATTGGGAGAATGAAGAGAGGAGAAAATGTAGAATGTGTGGATGGAGGAGGGAAAGTTGGGAACATGTGTTGGAAGAATGCAAGATGGGGATGAATGAGGAGGGTGGAAGGAGTGTGAGTGATAGGGTGCGTGAGATAATGAGGGAAAATGGGGAAGGATGGATGTGGATGAAGGAATTGAATGAGTGGAGAAATGAAGGGGGAGGATAGGGAGAAAGGATAGGAAAAGAAAAATGGGAAGGGAGAGGGTGAGGGTATAAAGAAAGAGCGGCGGAAGCGGAGGCACAGCGGAGCGTGCATAAGTGCGTACTGGCGATTAGATGTAAGCGTGCAAATGTAAGCGTACGTGAATGGCTCTCTCTCTCTCGCTACCTGGTTTAGGAGTTAGGTTAGGGTAGTTATTATGTAGAATAAGTTAGTATGTAAGTAGATTAAGATTGTAAGCGAAGCGGGGCCCGCTTTGTACCCCGAAAGGGAACAAATATATATATACAACAATATGTATCAAACCAAGTCTATTTCTTGGCTGTAAAGCTGGAATTAATAAAGAATATATATATATATATTTTATTCATTCATTTATTCAAGAACTAAAATTATTCTAATTTGCTTCAAACTACAATTTTTGAACTAAGGTGACAAAATAAATTTTCTATCTTCTCTCTTTCTCTCTAACTCTTTTTCTATCCATATACTTTTCTCAGCTGTTCTCGCAGCGTTGTCAAACGTTCAGTAACGTGTACGGCTACCAATAAGCATGAGTAACAAATAAAGTTTATGTTAAGTTATCAACGAAACTACATCGGTAAGGTTATATTATTGAAATCTAATCTTACTCTACAATAATTTAAGTTTATTACACATAGTTTTGTTTTCCTTAAAGTTGGGAGGTTAATATCGAAAAAGACGCGAGTACAGCTTGTCAGCCATAAGAGCCTGTGTATAAGGACTTAAAAAATGTAATTTTTAACATTTTTTTTCAAAGAAACTAGACGGAGGATCGTTTCAAAATTTTTAGGATATATCAATCGAGTATTTAATTACATGTATAAGTTTCAAAGCTTAAAGTTGGAAAAAGTTTTTTTACATTAGATTCGCTCGAACATCCTAAGATATGTTCGAATTGAGGTCGGTAGTTCTAGTGCTAATAAACCTTTTTATTCTGGTAGTAAAGCATATTTTAAATTTTTCAGTTACCGAGCTTTCCATCTAATTGTAAGAGAGACTGTGGTCATATCTCGAATCTTTTTAGCGGTAAACCGTTTTCTTTTCGGACAACTCTTCACGCTTTTAGTTTTTACTTTACTCTACCGCAAGGATTAATTTAAAAACACATATTCTAGTTACAGAGAATTATTTATTTTGTCCACTTTAAATCTGCGCATAATGAAATGTGATCACTTGGAGATATAATAGATGGGAGGCCAGTATGTAAATCGAGTTCACTTTTACTCGGTAGAGGAACAATCTGTTGTAATTCCAAATTATCCGTTTGATAAAATATATAATCTAGGCAACCAGAAAAAATCGGTGTGTAATTCGTAAATTCTGGCGTACCATAAGCACTCGCCAAATTTAAGCTTTGTCTTAAGGACACATTTTCTATACTCTCTTCTTCATCTGCAACAAGACAGTGAAAAGTTATAGCGAAAGCACTTATTTATTATTAAATAACTTCTATGTTAGTCAGTAGAAAAAAGTTATAAAAGAGTCAATACTTACTGGATTTCCAGTCAATGTTATCTTCTGGTACGTATTTTTGAGTATATAGTTGATATATTCCACATTCTGGTACACTATTGAAATCTCCACAAAATAGAAGGTTAACGTTGCAGTTTGGATTCTGAATTTGAACAAAATAAAAATTAATATTTACTACATTGGAATCAAAATATGCCACATTCCTTTCTTCTAAATATACCTCTCGTTTGACGTCTTTAAGCCGTTTTTGTAGAAACGTTATGGCATAATATCCTTGCAATAAACGCACATGATCTGCATCGGGATGGAAAAATAAGTGCGTATTTCCGACAATCAAAATTTCGGAAGGATGTTCCTTCGATTGTAAAGTTACTACCTACAATGAGGTCTTGTTAATAAGAACTCTATTTAAAGAAATTTATAATTCATAATATTAAATTAATATTAACTACTGCACCAACCAATCGTGATGGATATCTTTACTTTTTCCGAAGTATTTAAAAATATGCAAAATTTTAATGTTTTTATTAGTACTATATATTTTATTGCTTACAAAATAATTAAAATTTTCATATACTTCTATTGATAACATTGTAAAAGTAGCTTTATATTCGATCTATTTGAGCATATAATTTTAAAAGTGGCACATCTTATTTTCTTTTTATATGGAAATATTTAGAGTTTGCGTTTTAATGTATTTAAAAATACTGACATCATTTATATTAATACCGAAGCGCAATCGTCTAAAATGTCATCTTCGTTGGAGAATAGACTAAACAAAAAAGAATATATTCCTAATGTAAGATAAATGAAACGAAACTGCATTGTTTGTTCTGACAGAAAAACGACCAGTGGAAGACTACGAATCATTTTTCAATTGGGAATTGCATTAAAATGTGTTGTACCGTAGACAATAATAAAAAACAAAATTTTAATTTTTTTGCAAAAAAGTATGTTCTTTACTGCCTATTAATTCATATAAATAAAAAATTATTATAATATGTTACTTGGATACAACGTTATAATATATAATGCGACCAAAGTCCTACTAATTGTAAGGCTTTTTCGCGGAAAAGTGCCGTCGAGTTGTCGACAGGCAACGTTCTAGAAGGCGTCGAGTGCAAAGGGTGAAAATAAACGGCTCTTTTATTGCATCTTACTTACCTGTATGACTGTATTTCTCTTTAGAAATCTTTCTTTTGCTTTTTCATTTATTATCTGTGACCAAACCGCATCAAATTCCTCTAAATCTGTACCCTGTGCCATAATGCTACAGTCGTTGCTTAATTTCTGAAACCTTTCCCGATTGTAGAATATAGCGAGACCTTCCCGTAATTCATTTTTTGTATTGTGTATGCTATCATATTGTAGTGAAGATAAAATTGGTTGCAAATCTCTGTCGTAAACTTTTTCATCTGTCTCCTGGAGACATATTATGTCAGCATTGAAACCTAAGTAATATGTACCGTTAGTATTGTTTGTACATTTTAACATACAATCACTAGAAAAGTAATTTATAAATACGTACCTATTAATTCTTTAAGAATAAGTAATTTTCGATAATCTATATTTAATGCGTATGGTGGGCAGTAAGGGTATAAAACGTCCTTTGAATAATCAGTTTCTGCATACACATCTGCTAGCATATTATAACTCACAATTCTGAAACTATAATCTAAAGTTTAAAAAAACTATGTGCTAAAATATAAGTAGAAATTATTAATAATCTACCGATTAATACATTTTATATTTAAGGAAAGATGACAAGAATTCGCTTTTTTCTTTTCGAGTTGATAACATGAAATGAAACGTTCTTGATAAAATTTGAGATATAATCAAATAGGGTGACTTAATTTTGCTATCCCTTTTTTCAGAATTTCATAGAGATAATTAATCTCTCTGTAGTCTTATGTCGATCTACATCTAACATGTCTTTTTATTGTATTTACTTTTCTATTGGATTCATTTGCATTTTAAAATGTGACAATGATTTTGTATGTTCATTTAACACTAGACTTACGGCCGTTAAATCTGGTAAATCGAAATATGTTAAATGCGTACTTTGAAAAAAAATTGGTCATGCGGAAAGAAATACGATCGGTTCAGTAATTTATGTATTGTAAAATACACGTAAAATATTAACCGTATTGGTTCTCTACAAATTTGAGAAATAATTTTAATAAAGTAGGAACCTGTCAATTTGACAGCAGCCGTAGATCTAGTATCTATTGTCACAAAAAATTAATAAAAAATGGCAGAAAATTTTACGAAATTCATAGCATTGATAAGGACCTGGAAAAATATTTTCGACAGCAAAGAGTTAAGCAATTTTATAGCTTGTGTGTATTTATTAGAATGGACAATATTTATAACTCAGTCACGTAACATTTTTCAGCAAAAATATATTTAGAAATTTCCCACCTATTTCTAAATATCCAATAAATCAGCTTTATTAATTACATCTTGAAATTTGTTTCAAATATTGATAAATAAGAAAATTTTAGCAACATTATTCAAAGTGTTTGCCAGTTTAGTCTAATTGAAAAAATCAGTTATGTATATCTACAGGGTGGTCCACACAACGTGTGCACCGTTAAAAACTACCAAAATATGCGTTGCACAAAAAAGTTTTTATATAGAAGTTGCATGGTCTGAAGGGGCACATTATGTAGTGTAGTTATTTTTTGTATAGGTGGAGGCGTTTCGGAGATTTGAAGGTCAACTTTGTTTTTTTAAATGGAATGCTATATTTTTTATATCAAAATATGGAAGAATGTCGAATTCTGAGTAAAAAAGTATTGACATTTATTTGCCCTAAACCTAATAACTAACGAGTAATTTCACTTTATTTCCTGAAAATTTTCTTCGCGTAATATCAAGTTAGAAATTCGACCTTATCACAGATTTCCGCAGGACAGCGATGTTTACGTGACAGTGTTTATCAACACAACATCTATCATGATTCGCAATCGTCTTCATATTCGTAATCCAGTATTGAAGTTACCTTCGGTGTTGTGTGTATTTACCAGACAGATAAAAGTAAAAATGAAATTTTGTAATAGCGAAAAAGTTGATGTGCTTTTAGTTTATGGTGAGTGCCATAAAAATGCAATAAGAGCCAAAGCCATCTATGCCGAAAGGTATCCTGAACGAAATCAGCCATCTCGAGCCATATTTGAGAGAATGTGTCAATCGCTTCGACGAACCGGAAGTCTTAATGTTACTAAACGTAACTTAACGAAAACTGCTACTTCTGATGCAAATGCTATTGCGGTCCTAGCAGCGGTAACAGAAAACCCCCATATTAGTACACGACAGATTTCACGAGGATCTGGAATTAGCAAAACAAGTGTACTACGCATTCTTCATAATGAAAAACATCGTCCCTATCACCTAGCACTTCATCAGGAGCTCCATGGAACGGATTATGAAAACCGCGTTCGGTTCTGCCAGTGGTTCCTGCATCAAATGAACAGTGATAATTATTTCTTACAAAAAGTTTTGTTCACTGATGAAGCAACGTTTACTAATCGCAGGCAGATTAATTTGAAAAATATGCATTATTGGGCACCAGAAAATCCTCACTGGATGAGAGAAGTCGACCACCAACGTCAATGGAGCGTTAAAGTGTGGTGTGGAATACTGGGCAACCAATTGATTGGGCCATATTTTATTAATGATCGACTAAAAGGACAAAAATATGCTAACTTTTTGAATGACACTTTACCATCTTTATTGGAAAATGTACCTTTAAATATCCTTACACAAATCTGGTATCAACATGATGGTTGTCCTGCACATTACGCTCGTAATGTAAGGCAAGTACTGGATAGAAAATTTACTAATCGATGGATTGGTCGTGGCGGACGATTTATGTGGCCTCCACGCTCACCGGACCTTACTCCTTTAGACTATTTTCTGTGGGGCACATTAAAAGACACAGTGTATTGTGAACCACCAACAACATCTGAGAATATGAAACATCGTATTCGTGAAGCATGCATTACACTCAGTGCGGATACGATTCAGAATGCAGTTTCTTCATTAGTTAATAGATTGCATCACTGTATTAATGCCAATGGATATCACTTTGAACATTTACATTAGTTGCGTTAAGCCACTAGGTCACTCATATTAGTAAACACTGTCACGTAAACATCGCTGTCCTGCAGAAATCTGTGATAAGGTCGAATTTCTAACTTGATATTACGCGAAGAAAATTTTCAGGAAATAAAGTGAAATTACTCGTTAGTTATTAGGTTTAGGGCAAATAAATGTCAATACTTTTTTACTCAGAATTCGACATTCTTCCATATTTTGATATAAAAAATATAGCATTCCATTTAAAAAAACAAAGTTGACCTTCAAATCTCCGAAACGCCTCCACCTATAAAAAAAATAACTACACTATATAATGTGCCCCTTCAGACCATGCAACTTCTATATAAAAACTTTTTTGTGCAACGCATATTTTGGTAGTTTTTAACGGTGCACACGTTGTGTGGACCACCCTGTATATAGAATCGAACAATTTCAAATTCTTCATATCATTATAAATCATGCCACCTATAAAAAAAAGTTGCAGTACACAATCTACTAATGTGAATAAAATGATATACCTATAGAATACTTCTTCAGTAATGAAAAAATTCAAAATGTTATGTGTAACCTGCTCATAATCAAGTCATAGATAACTTTTTTAGTATAATTTTCTTGTATATATTTGTGTAATGAATTGAATCATTTAAATGATCTTCATATTTAAGGTAGACCTATGCACTGACAAAATTCTACGACTCATTTTTATTAGTTAAAATCGAACATTACTTTCTCATAAATTCTATTCCTTACCTCACAATATAACTTCTGATGAATTATATTGAGTTATTGACAATTAAGATTAATTAAGTAGTGAGCAGGAAAAATGTATTACCTTGAATAGATTATAATGTGTTCAAAGAAATTGTCAAGTTCAATTGTACAGTTCAATCGACATAAGACATATATTACATGACAGTGTAAGCAAAAGGGCTAAACATTTACCTTTTATCTGAGAGCTTTTCTTTGGTGAAATTATGCCGTGTATCAAATAGACATACTCCAGGACCATCTTCTACTACATAGTTTGATACAATTTCAACGGTAGCTCCAGTTTGCTTGTCGTTTTTTGGAAGACATACTAGTTTTAACTTATAACCAATATCCGACACCTCAGGGAAGTAAATATACCCTTTTCCTACCTCTGTCCATGATTTACATCTTTGCAACTCAGACAAACTACATTTGAACCAATAAAATTCAGACTTTTCTTTATCCATATAACATGATTCAAATTTTGATGGATATGTGGGAAAACCAACGAGAATGCTATTTGGCAAAGCGATGACGTCAATAGATGGAGCATTTCTTTTTACTATATATTCGGTATCAAAAAGGATTAATTTTAAATCTGCCTCGTCTTGTAGGATCATCTTCAAGGGAATATCACCACTGACGATATTATCATTTTGAAGCAGCTTAATTTTCTTATTTTCAACATTATCCTCTTTAGGCATTTCTTCCATCGCCAGTTTTTTTCGTCGTTTTGTCACTTTCATTGTGTGCACCCATAAATTCGAATCAATTTTACGAAGGAAGTTATTAACAGTTTCGTCTACACGTCTTCGAAAATTGTATTGACGATCTAGATTAATATTTTTGTGAATATATCGAAATGTAACGTTAACTTCATCATTATCCTGGTCGTATTTCAGGAAAGCCTCGTTCATATTTATTTTCAATTTAATTTGTGCGTACCTTTTATACAAACAATACTCGGAGTTTACGGCAGAGGTTAAGAATTGTTTTCTTAAGAATAATTTACGAACTAATATTGTCATTATCCGTTTAAATTACACGTTATATTTGATGTATTTTATAAAATGTCTGGAACGAAGAAATTTCTAAGCTTTACAGAGCAGAATTTGATAAAATTTTAACATTGTATCTAATTGCTACTCTTTCGAACTGTTCCCAGTAAACTCGTGTATTTGTACACTCATATGTAGCTTTGTGTACACTTAACCTCTCAATCACTCTCAATCACTCTCAATCCAAACTCCAGTGTAAAATTTACATCTAGTATCAGAACTGCTTGGCTCACCTTATTATATTGTTTGAGCATTAAATATTATTAACAGGTTATTAAATAGTAATTATTACTAACGCTTCATATGACCTTTAGATTTCAAGTTATTATCATCAGTTACTTGCAAAATTGCAGATTATGTCAAGATATAACATTCGGCTTCCAACTTTATGGTAACCTTAACATTTCTTATATTTGTTGAGATATATACATATTGGAAGTGGCAATATATTTTGTGTTTGATAATATTAAAACAATGTTGTAAATTGTATATCGCTGGCATTGATTAATAACAATTTGTAATTGTCGCTACTTTTCTATTGTGTGTGCCACACCACTGACACCAATTCACATCATTTATGAATTTATGCGAACGCAGTTACGAGAGTTATTCGCAATGTGAGAATTAGATAAGTTAAGTTAGCGCCGGACTAGAAGCAATCTTATTGATGTTGCGTGGCCGATCAGGTTTTTTTGATTGTCGGTGTGAGTTGCATCCAACGGAAGAGGGGTGACTCTCCACAAGAGATGAAGGAGTTTGAAATGATTATTTTACAATATACTTTAAGAACTTTGAATACGTATATATTAACTAAATTCAACAATAACTTTAATTTCTCTAAATATAATAACGGAACAAACAATAACTTGGAACAATATTTAATAATTAGGAACTGACAATAATTATAATGACTTCGTATAACGTTATACTTCTAATAGCTTTGAGATCTTGCGCAAGAGTGAGTCTCGTCGCTAAGTTTGTTAAACAATTCAAAATCATACAAATTTTACAATCGCTCTTTCCTACGAATCAGAGGCTCCTTTCCATTCGATCTCGCAATCCTATTAGTGTTCCGCGGTATGATAGACGAGCGTTTCGTACCGAGGCGGTGCAGTTCCCATAGCAATGTAAAGTAAATAAAGAAAATCAAGCGGAATCAAATCCCCATGATATAATATTGATTTTCCTTCTCATTTGTCTTTGCGGCCTTCGGTTACCCACGCACATCTACCATTTACAATGTCGATAATGTCGTTTCCTGCTACGTACAAGTTCATACAGTTCACGCGGTAGCGTAACATTGAATTATATCTCAAAAAATTGCTCGCAATTTGCTCATCAAGAATGTAAAATTGCTCACTCTGCGCCAATTATTAAAAAAAAGTTATTAAACAATTTTGTAACTGTTACGCTACCGCGTGAACTGTATGAACTTGTACGCAGCAGGAAACGACATTATCGACATTGTAAATGGTAGATGTGCGTGGGTAACCGAAGGCCGCAAAGACAAATGAGAAGGAAAATCAATATTATATCATGGGGATTTGATTCCGCTTGATTTTCTTTATTTACTTTACATTGCTATGGGAACTGCACCGCCTCGGTACGAAACGCTCGTCTATCATACCGCGGAACACTAATAGGATTGCGAGATCGAATGGAAAGGAGCCTCTGATTCGTAGGAAAGAGCGATTGTAAAATTTGTATGAGTTTGAATTGTTTAACAAACTTAGCAACGAGACTCTCTCTTGCGCAAGATCTCAAAGCGATTAGACGTATAACGTTATACGAAGCCATTATAATTATTTTCTGTTCCTAATTATTAAATATTATTCCAAGTTGTTGTTTGTTCAGTTATTATATTTAACGTAATTAAAGTTATTGTTCAATTTAGTTAATATATATATATATTCAAATTTCCTAAAAGTACATTGTAAAGTATTAATTTAAAACTCCTTCATCTCTTGTGGAGAGTCACCCCTCTTCCACTGGATGCAACCCACACCATTAATCAAAAATCCCTGATCGGCCACGCAACAGTAACAAACACTAATTTGACGATTTCTAAGTCATCCGAGTACGAACGGGATCCTTTCTGGGTTCAAAAGATTGCTATTATTTTGCTCATCACTGCCCCACCTTTTTATTCGCGTTTTATTAACGTTTTCTGAATTAAAATTTCGAATTTCGGAACTGTTATTTCCGATTTGGATTGAGGACCGCTTTTACTGGGTGTTAGTTCCATGTTTCAAAACTAGCGACGCTACTGTCGTTTTCCCAGGCCTTAAAACATCGAAAATTTAATTATTATTTTTAACTCAAAAAACGTTTAAAAAACGCAAATAAAAAGGTGGGGCAGTGATGAGCAAATTAATCACAATATTTTGAGCCCAAAAAGGATCCCGTTCGGACTCGAATAACTTAGAAATCGTCAAATCAGTGTTTGTTATGAAATTGTTTAATAACTTTTTTTTAATAATTGGCGTAGATTGAGCAATTTTACATTCTTGATGAGCAAATTGCGAGCAATTTTTTGAGATATAATTCATTAAGATTGCTTCTGGTCCGGCGCTAACTTAACTTCACTGTGAGAATTCGGTATTAGTTAGCTAGAGACATTGTACGGTTAATGTAGCAACCTATATTATCAGCATTGTAAATGCAAGACGTGCGGAACTGAGGGTGGCAAAATCGATATCAATATCAATCAAGAAATTATGATCTAACTGGATTTTTAATTGTTTTACCAACGTTGCTATAACGTTGGTAAATATAAAATATAATGAAATATAACGTTGTCATTGCCTGCTTGTGGAAACCTCGTCTTGCATGTTTCATTGAACCAATAGATTAAAAGATTGAATGTAAAGCGACTTGTGATTCGTGGAGCGGAGCGATCGTGAAAATTGTATGCGATTTTCCTTTGGGAGAGATCAGGGTAGGCAAGCTGCCGTGTTATAAAAAAGGACTGAAAACAGCGCTGCTTGCAGCTGCGGGAACGAACTAAAGGCATAAATTTATGTATAGCATGCCTATCTATATTAATGTATACTCAATGGCTGTATTTAAGATCTTGCCTTGTTTTCTTTACAATTTTATTTTAAAATGAAAATAACGTTATGTTTCAATTAACAATTTTTTATTAATGTTCACAATAAAAAAGAATTATGATGTACATACATAGGTATACATAGATGTACATAGGAACACAAATACTTTCTAACCTCCACTTCCTTTACAGAAAATAACCGAACGTTTTTTCCTTTGCATCATACTTAGAAAGAGAAAACAACTCAAATTACAACAGTATTTTAATAATTATAATAAATATGAGAACTATGACATAAATAATAATTATGTCTGAAGTTCTTTTGACTACACACTTTCGTCTTGAACGATTTACTTTTACCCACAATGGCGGTTCGAAACAAAATTGACTGTTCACTAACAATAAGGGTGTGCAATGGTGTGCAAGCTGTTCCGAGTGTCGGGTATCCGACGGCTCGGGTCGGGTCGGCGAAAGTCGGTCGTGTTCGGGCGGGTACCCGACACACTCGGGTCTAGGGAAACCCGACCGGTCTCGGGTAGACCGACTGGTCTCGGGTAGTCCGACTGATCTCGGGTATTTCGTCTGCTTCGGGCCAACATGGCGGACTAGAGGCTGTTCGGTGTAACTCTTGCGCTCCATGAGCGTGTCTCGTACTGAATCGCCGGTATCATTGGCGTGAGAGTTACATCGAATAGCCTCGAGTCCGCCATCATTGGCTCGTAGCAGTCGGACTACCCGACATCGGTCGGGTTTAAGGGTGTGCAAATACCCGGCTCGTCGGGCTCGGGTCGGGCCGAAGAAAGTCGGTCGGGCTCGGGCGGGTACCCGACACACTCGGGCCTAGGGGAACCCGACTGATCTCGGGTATTTCGTCTGCTTCGGGCCAACATGGCAGACTAGAGGCTGTTCGGTGTAACTCTCACGCTCCATGATACCGGCGATTCAGTGCGAGACACGCTCATGGAGCGTAAGAGTTACACCGAACAGCCTCGAGTCCGCCATCTTGACCCGAAGCAGACGAAATACCCGAGATCAGTCGGGCGGCCCGAGACTAGTCGGGCGGCCCGAGACCAGTCGGGCTCCGACTTTCTTCGGCCCGACCCGAGGCGTCGGGTACCCGGCACATGGCACAGCCTGCACACCCTTAGTCGGGTTCACTGAACTATAATACTACTGGAATGCACGCTGACGCTGCCAACCCGTATCGAGAGAGATATCAACACCAGGTATCCCTCTTTCTGTCAGTACAGTCCCGCCTGAAAGTTTTCTCGCTCCCATCACAAATTTGAGCAGCGGGCCACGTGTGACGAAATATGTAACCGAATATTGGAGCTTTGCCGGAGCTGCGCCAACAATGTAATTTTTTTAGGAAGAGGGAATAGAGGAAAAAATTTTATACAGCAAATATGGTAACCTTTATTGAAGATAAATAAAATTTTCATCAATGCTTAACATCTGATGAGATAAGGTATTATTATGTACAATTACCCGAAATGTGGTATGATGCATCACTAAAGTGATCACTGCATATGGCAGTGTATTTAGTGATAGCATAATTCGTTACTACAACCTGCTTCCACTTTTCTAATAAATTCTCATTTTTTAATGGAAATCTGTAAATAATAGAATTAAATTTACAAATGTTACGATTTATCATTTCTAATATAAGGTTATGTCTTATTCTAATGTTCATATATTTACCCAAAAAAAGATACATCACGATTCGGGCACCAAATAATTTTGCACCCTGTGACACAACACACCTTGACCATTGTTGTTTTTTATATAATTCACTTTTTAGATTTATTCGCAAAGAAAAATCAAATTAATTTTTGAAACACACCACAAGCACCAAACCGATGAAACGTACTAAACTGAAATGGGTGAACAAACTTTTTGCAGCCCGTGTACCCTGATGAGCGTGACGTAGTTGTGCACATGCGCAGTATGGTTAGAAAGAGCAAAAGATACCGTTTGTCGCTCTCTCTCTCGATACGCTGCTTCTACAGGGAGACAATAGCCAGCGTGCATTCCAGTAGTATTATAGTTCAGTGGTCGGGTTTCCCTAGACCGGAGTGTGTCGGGTACCCGCCCGAACCCGACCGACTTTCGCTGACCCGACCCGAGCCGTCGGGTACCCGACACTCGGCACAGCTTGCACACAGTGATGCCAGGACGTGGGATTTTTCCCAACCGTGCGCGCTACCCAATTCTCAGTAACGCAGGCCCGTGAAACTCTTATGGGACAACTCGGTCGTGTAGCAACCATAGTTATTTATGTAAAACTCCCTAGTGTTAATCTAGTTATATTTTTATCTTAAGTTAGTTATATTATTTTGTATTTTTTCCGTTGATTCTTTTTGATTTTTTTATTCGGTTGTTGTTGAACGTAGCGAGTGCACGTCTTGGACTTTTCCAAAGGAAATATACATGTTACAAAAAAGTGTTTGCCTTGATTTTTATTTCGTGTGAAGAAACAAATAAGAAGACTCTCCCAGCAACCTACATCTAGAGCGTCCGCCACATCATTTGGTGCCGAAATCCGATTTTCTCCACGTTTTTGAAGAAACCTTCTGGGAAAGCGTCTCCTTAACCGACGCCATGGCTGAAGAAAAAACTGAAATTCAGGTCAGCGAATTCAGAAGCGTGAAGCTCCCAATGTTCTGGAGGGAAGAACCGCGTTTATGGTTCGTTATGCTGGAAAGAGAATTCGCGGCATATCATGTTAAGTCTGATCCAGTCAAGTGCTCTGCGATCATTAGAAATCTCGACCAAAATACAATGAAACTAATATTAGATGTGATAGACGCTCCGCCCGAAAAAAGCACTTACGAAGATATAAAACAAGCCCTTATAGAAAGGCTCGCACGATCAGAGGAGGCAAATTTAAGGAGGCTAGTTGCGGGTATAGAATTAGGGGACAAGAAGCCATCGGAACTCCTAAGGGAGATGACGCAACTAGCAGGAAAGGATGTCGGGCAAAAAGCTATAAAAACGCTTTGGATCCAACGATTACCCACACGAGTGCA
Organism: Cerceris rybyensis; assembly: GCA_910591515.1. NCBI lineage: Eukaryota > Metazoa > Arthropoda > Insecta > Hymenoptera > Crabronidae > Cerceris > Cerceris rybyensis. Next base: position 2,723,710 of record OU342789.1, read on the forward strand.
GGATATACTATCCATAATAGACGATGCAGAATTGGATCGTCTATCAAAAGTAGCCGACAAAAGCGTCGAACGAGTGTCGATGGAGGTAGCCGCCGTTTCAGAGCGTCCCCAAGCCAAGCGCGACGCCATTCAAGAAGCGGATCCGGAACAAGATGGCGTTCTGGCAGCCATTACAAAAAAGTTGGCTCGAATAGAGATGCAGTTAGCCAGACGACCACAATACTATAAAAGATATCCTTCCCGCCGGAGAAGCAGATCAAGAAGTCGCGACAGAAATGGTTTATGCTATTTCCACCACAAATTTGGAAGCAGTTCCTGGAAATGCCAGCAACCATGCATTTGGAAAGGAGCCGACCAAAGGAAGTCGGAAAACTAAATGCAACGTCGAGGGAAGAGGCGCTCGTCGACGGTCACAAGAAGCACCGCCTCAGTATCAGGGACAGGAGAACCAATACAGAGTTCTTGATAGACACAGGCGCAGATGTTTCCGTGCTTCCAAGAGTGTTCGGCGACAAAAACTCGAGGGTAGACACATCTAAATTATACGACGCAAACGGGGCAACAATAGATACATACGGTGAAAAGCTATTGTCACTGAATCTGGGTCTTCGTAGAGAATTTTCATGGAGATTTATAATAGCTAATGTTTTAAAACCTATCATAGGGGCCGATTTTTTACATTCATACAATTTATTAGTAGATTTAAAAGACAAAAGGTTATTAGATGGAAATACACAATTATCGAAAAATATTTCAATTTCTCAGGATGATTCACCATCTATATCAACGATAGATGTTAACAACAGATTCAGTAGTTTACTTAAAGAATTCATAGATTTAACCAGGCCTACAACAAAAATTAATATAAAACATAAAGTGAGTCACCACATTGTGACTAAAGGTCATCCGTTTGCTGAGCGAGCTAGACGTTTACCTCCAGAAAAATTAAAAGTTGCTCGGGCAGAATTTGAGCAGATGCTCAGGGAAAATATTTGCCGCCCATCTGAAAGTCAATGGGCCAGTCCTTTACACATGGTCCCCAAGAAAACCGGTGAATGGAGACCATGTGGGGATTACAGACGTCTAAATGGCATGACGGTGCCAAACAAATATCCTCTGCCACATATCCATGACGCAGCTCATCATTTTGATGGCTGCCAGATATTTTCTAAAATAGATTTAAAACGAGCATACTTTCAAGTTCCCGTAGCACCAGAGGACATAGAAAAGACTGCAGTGATAACACCGTTTGGACTATATGAATTTATGGTCATGCCATTTGGACTCTGCAATGCGGCACAGACTTTCCAACGGCTGATGGACAGCACCTTAAGAGGGCTGGATTTTTGTCAGAGTTACATTGACGACATCATTGTAGCATCGCCGAACATGGAAAGTCATGAGAAACATTTACGCTTGTTGTTTAGTAGACTTAGGGAAAATAGCCTTACTATTAATATTTCTAAATGTAAGTTTGCGGAAACGTCCATAGAATATTTAGGATGTAAGATTAATAATAAGGGAATCGCTCCGCTAGAAGAGCGGGTTGAAGCGATTCAGCAATATCCAAAACCAAAAACTTTAGCTGATCTTCGTAGATTTTTAGGAATAATTAATTTTTATCGTAGGTTTTTACCGCAAGCAGCTGAGTGGTTAGGTCCGCTCAACCATTGCCTAAAAGGGGCAAAGAAAAAGGACCAAAGGCCGGTAAATTGGGACGATGAATCAGACAATTCTTTTAACATAGCAAAAAGTGCAATAGCTAAAGCCTCTTTATTACATTTTCCAAAAGAAAACGCGCCATTGAAACTCCAAACGGATGCCTCCGATACTGCCATAGGAGCAGTATTGGAACAATATAATAATGGTAAGTGGGAGCCACTCGGGTTTTTCTCTAGAAAATTAGAAAAGGCCCAAACAAGATACAGTGTGTATGACAGAGAGCTGTTAGCCATCTACAAGAGTCTTAAGTTCTTTAGACATTTTGTGGAAGGAAGGAAACTGTGTATACAAACGGATCACAAACCTCTTGTATATGCGTTTCAGCAGAAAGCTGACAAAGCCAGTCCGCGACAATTAAGACAATTGGACTACATTGGTCAATTCACCACTGACATAACTTATGTTGATGGTAAGAGCAACATAGTGGCCGATGCTTTTTCCCGATTGCAAACCATAGATTTACCTGTCATTATCTCGACAGAAGATTTAATGAAAGCCCAAGCGGAAGATAAAGAACTGGCAGATATAGTAAAAGAAAAACCAAATAAATGGAACTTCCAAAAAATATTTCTGGACAGTTCTGATAAATACATTTTTGGAGACATAGTTAAGAATAACATACGTCCGTACATACCTTTTAATTTTAGAAAAAGAATTTTCAATAAGATACACAATCTGTCACATCCTAGCGGAAGAACAACTAGGAAGTTGATCAGTAAAAGTTTTGTTTGGCCTTTGATGAATAGAGACATATCTGAGTGGTCCCGTACCTGCTTATCATGCCAAAAGAGCAAGATTCATCGTCACAATAAACCGGTACCTCAAAAAATAGAAATACCATCAGGTCGTTTTGTTCATATACACATGGATATAGTTGGACCGCTACCTATAGTAGATAGTTATAGATATTGTTTAACTATCATTGATAGGTACTCCAGGTGGCCTGAAGCCATACCCATCTCTGAGGCTACAGCAGACAAAGTGGCAAATGTTTTATATTCAAATTGGATAGCCAGATTCGGAGCTCCAGCAACAATAACCACAGACCAAGGTTCACAATTTGAGTCACAGGTTTTTAAATCGCTCACACAATTCTTAGGATGCGATAGAACTCGCACAACTGCCTATCATCCCCAATCCAACGGCATGATTGAAAGATGGCATAGATCTTTAAAAGCCGCAATAATGTGTCATGCAACAAAAGATTGGGTTGCTATTTTGCCAACGGTATTGCTGGGACTCCGAACAAGCTACAAAGAGGACATTCAAGCATCTGCTGCGGAGATGGTTTATGGTGCGCCGATCCGTTTACCCGGAGAATTTTTTATCAACGAAGACGAAACTATAGATCCACAAATATTTCTAGAAAAATTCAGACAACACGTACGACAAATTAAACCTAGCAAAATTACACATCACGGAACACGTAAACATTTTACACATAAAGATATGTATACTTGTAGTCATGTATTTTTAAGAGTAGATTCAGTCAGAAAACCGTTAGAACCACCCTACGAAGGTCCATTCAAAGTTTTAAAACGCGTTACAGATTACATTTTTGAAATCGATTATCATGGTAAACAAGTCAAAGTAGCTATCGAACGTTTAAAACCAGCTTTTTATGAACAGATTGAAAGCAACTCGGAACAGAATAAGAGCGTAAAGGTTTACACGAAAAATGTACGTTTCGCGAGTTGATTTGCAACTCGCTCGGGGGGGAGTAATGTAGCAACCATAGTTATTTATGTAAAACTCCCTAGTGTTAATCTAGTTATATTTTTATCTTAAGTTAGTTATATTATTTTGTATTTTTTCCGTTGATTCTTTTTGATTTTTTTATTCGGTTGTTGTTGAACGTAGCGAGTGCACGTCTTGGACTTTTCCAAAGGAAATATACATGTTACAAAAAAGTGTTTGCCTTGATTTTTATTTCGTGTGAAGAAACAAATAAGAAGACTCTCCCAGCAACCTACATCTAGAGCGTCCGCCACAGTCGTCGATTCGCAGCGCCACCTGTTATCCGGGGATAAGAACTAACCCTGTATCTTCGATTATATTCTATGGCCAACAAGCTATGCCGGCAATGATGATGGCGCAAATTACGAAATATAATAAATTATAAAGAACATTAAAAAAATAAAGGTTTTGTGTAATCCCTTCTGTTCCTAGTTCCCATCTAAACGTAGTTTAGCGTAAAAGATGCAGGGAAACGCGTGAAATTTACTCTTCCTCTACTTTTACTCTATCATTACTCTTACTCTTACTCTTGTTTTACTCTCGCCTCACTGTGGCCTATTCCAGCTATTAGTTTGCTTAATTTTACTCGATTCTACTTGACCTGACCCTTATTGCATTATTACACCACATATTGGCTTCATTTTTCGTTATATTCTTACTTTACTCCGGCATTACTCTTGCCTTACTCCCGACTTACTCCCGCTCCATTCAGCCCTATTCTAACTGCTATTTTACTTGTTTTCAATTGATTTTAGTCCACTTTACTATTATTTCGTCGTTATATTTCATATTAACTGTGTTTTTAGTGTATTTCACTTTTACTCCCGCTTTACTCTCGATTTACTCCCGATTTACTCCCGCTCTTTTCAGCACTATTCTAACTGTTATTTTACTTGTTTTTGATTAATTTTAGTCCGCCTTACTATTATTTCGTCGTTATATTTCATATTAACTGAGTTTTTAGTGTATTTCACTTTTACTCCCGCTTTACTCTCGATTTACTCCCGACTTACTCCCGCTCTTTTCAGCACTATTCTAACTGTTATTTTACTTGTTTTTGATTAATTTTAGTCCGCCTTACTATTATTTCGTCGTTATATTTCATATTAACTGTGTTTTTAGTGTATTTCACTTTTACTCCCGCTTTACTCTCGATTTACTCCCGACTTACTCCCGCTCTTTTCAGCACTATTCTAACTGTTATTTTACTTGTTTTTGATTAATTTTAGTCCGCCTTACTATTATTTCGTCGTTATATTTCATATTAACTGAGTTTTTAGTGTATTTCACTTTTACTCCCGCTTTACTCTCGATTTACTCCCGACTTACTCCCGCTCTTTTCAGCACTATTCTAACTGTTATTTTACTTGTTTTTGATTAATTTTAGTCCGCCTTACTATTATTTCGTCGTTATATTTCATATTAACTGTGTTTTTAGTGTATTTCACTTTTACTCCCGCTTTACTCTCGATTTACTCCCGACTTACTCCCGATCTTTTCAGCACTATTCTAACTGTTATTTTACTTGTTTTTGATTAATTTTAGTCCGCCTTACTATTATTTCGTCGTTATATTTCATATTAACTGAGTTTTTAGTGTATTTCACTTTTACTCCCGCTTTACTCTCGATTTACTCCCGACTTACTCCCGACTTACTCCCGCTCTTTTCAGCACTATTCTAACTGTTATTTTACTTGTTTTTGATTAATTTTAGTCCGCCTTACTATTATTTCGTCGTTATATTTCATATTAACTGTGTTTTTAGTGTATTTCACTTTTACTCCCGCTTTACTCTCGATTTACTCCCGACTTACTCCCGCTCTTTTCAGCACTATTCTAACTGTTATTTTACTTGTTTTTGATTAATTTTAGTCCGCCTTACTATTATTTCGTCGTTATATTTCATATTAACTGAGTTTTTAGTGTATTTCACTTTTACTCCCGCTTTACTCTCGATTTACTCCCGACTTACTCCCGCTCTTTTCAGCACTATTCTAACTGTTATTTTACTTGTTTTTGATTAATTTTAGTCCGCCTTACTATTATTTCGTCGTTATATTTCATATTAACTGAGTTTTTAGTGTATTTCACTTTTACTCCCGCTTTACTCTCGATTTACTCCCGACTTACTCCCGCTCTTTTCAGCACTATTCTAACTGTTATTTTACTTGTTTTTGATTAATTTTAGTCCGCCTTACTATTATTTCGTCGTTATATTTCATATTAACTGTGTTTTTAGTGTATTTCACTTTTACTCCCGCTTTACTCTCGATTTACTCCCGATTTACTCCCGCTCTTTTCAGCACTATTCTAACTGTTATTTTACTTGTTTTTGATTAATTTTAGTCCGCCTTACTATTATTTCGTCGTTATATTTCATATTAACTGAGTTTTTAGTGTATTTCACTTTTACTCCCGCTTTACTCTCGATTTACTCCCGACTTACTCCCGCTCTTTTCAGCACTATTCTAACTGTTATTTTACTTGTTTTTGATTAATTTTAGTCCGCCTTACTATTATTTCGTCGTTATATTTCATATTAACTGTGTTTTTAGTGTATTTCACTTTTACTCCCGCTTTACTCTCGATTTACTCCCGACTTACTCCCGCTCTTTTCAGCACTATTCTAACTGTTATTTTACTTGTTTTTGATTAATTTTAGTCCGCCTTACTATTATTTCGTCGTTATATTTCATATTAACTGAGTTTTTAGTGTATTTCACTTTTACTCCCGCTTTACTCTCGATTTACTCCCGACTTACTCCCGCTCTTTTCAGCACTATTCTAACTGTTATTTTACTTGTTTTTGATTAATTTTAGTCCGCCTTACTATTATTTCGTCGTTATATTTCATATTAACTGAGTTTTTAGTGTATTTCACTTTTACTCCCGCTTTACTCTCGATTTACTCCCGACTTACTCCCGCTCTTTTCAGCACTATTCTAACTGTTATTTTACTTGTTTTTGATTAATTTTAGTCCGCCTTACTATTATTTCGTCGTTATATTTCATATTAACTGAGTTTTTAGTGTATTTCACTTTTACTCCCGCTTTACTCTCGATTTACTCCCGACTTACTCCCGCTCCATTCAGCCCTATTCTATCTGTTATTTTACTTGTTTTTGATTAATTTTAGTCCGCCTTACAATTATTTCGTCGTTATATTTCATATTAACTGTGTTTTTAGTGTATTTCACTTTTACTCCCGCTTTACTCTCGATTTACTCCCGACTTACTCCCGCTCTTTTCAGCACTATTCTAACTGTTATTTTACTTGTTTTTGATTAATTTTAGTCCACCTTACTATTATTTCGTCGTTATATTTCATATTAACTGAGTTTTTAGTGTATTTCACTTTTACTCCCGCTTTACTCTCGATTTACTCCCGACTTACTCCCGCTCTTTTCAGCACTATTCTAACTGTTATTTTACTTGTTTTTGATTAATTTTAGTCCGCCTTACAATTATTTCGTCGTTATATTTCATATTAACTGTGTTTTTAGTGTATTTCACTTTTACTCCCGCTTTACTCTCGATTTACTCCCGATTTACTCCCGCTCCATTCAGCCCTATTCTAACTGTTATTTTACTTGTTTTTGATTAATTTTAGTCCGCCTTACTATTATTTCGTCGTTATATTTCATATTAACTGTGTTTTTAGTGTATTTCACTTTTACTCCCGCTTTACTCTCGATTTACTCCCGACTTACTCCCGCTCCATTCAGCCCTATTCTAACTGTTATTTTACTTGTTTTTGATTAATTTTAGTCCGCCTTACAATTATTTCGTCGTTATATTTCATATTAACTGTGTTTTTAGTGTATTTCACTTTTACTCCCGCTTTACTCTCGATTTACTCCCGCTCTTTTCAGCACTATTCTAACTGTTATTTTACTTGTTTTTGATTAATTTTAGTCCGCTTTACTATTATTTCGTCGTTATATTTCATATTAACTGTGTTTTTAGTGTATTTCACTTTTACTCCCGCTTTACTCTCGATTTACTCCCGCTCTTTTCAGCACTATTCTAACTGTTATTTTACTTGTTTTTGATTAATTTTAGTCCGCCTTACTATTATTTCGTCGTTATATTTCATATTAACTGTGTTTTTAGTGTATTTCACTTTTACTCCCGCTTTACTCTCGATTTACTCCCGATTTACTCCCGCTCTTTTCAGCACTATTCTAACTGTTATTTTACTTGTTTTTGATTAATTTTAGTCCGCCTTACTATTATTTCGTCGTTATATTTCATATTAACTGAGTTTTAAGTGTATTTCACTTTTACTCCCGCTTTACTCTCGATTTACTCCCGACTTACTCCCGCTCCATTCAGCCCTATTCTAACTGTTATTTTACTTGTTTTCAATTGATTTTAGTCCACTTTACCATTATTTCGTCGTTATGTTTCATATTAACTGTGTTTTTAGTGTATTTCACTTTTACTCCCGCTTTACTCTTGCTTTACTCTCGATTTACTCCCGACTTACTCCCGCTCTTTTCAGCACTATTCTAACTGTTATTTTACTTGTTTTTGATTAATTTTAGTCCGCCTTACTATTATTTCGTCGTTATATTTCATATTAACTGAGTTTTTAGTGTATTTCACTTTTACTCCCGCTTTACTCTCGATTTACTCCCGACTTACTCCCGCTCCATTCAGCCCTATTCTAACTGTTATTTTACTTGTTTTTGATTAATTTTAGTCCGCCTTACAATTATTTCGTCGTTATATTTCATATTAACTGAGTTTTTAGTGTATTTCACTTTTACTCCCGCTTTACTCTCGATTTACTCCCGACTTACTCCCGCTCCATTCAGCCCTATTCTAACTGTTATTTTACTTGTTTTTGATTAATTTTAGTCCGCCTTACAATTATTTCGTCGTTATATTTCATATTAACTGTGTTTTTAGTGTATTTCACTTTTACTCCCGCTTTACTCTCGATTTACTCCCGATTTACTCCCGCTCCATTCAGCCCTATTCTAACTGTTATTTTACTTGTTTTTGATTAATTTTAGTCCGCCTTACTATTATTTCGTCGTTATATTTCATATTAACTGAGTTTTTAGTGTATTTCACTTTTACTCCCGCTTTACTCTCGATTTACTCCCGACTTACTCCCGCTCCATTCAGCCCTATTCTAACTGTTATTTTACTTGTTTTTGATTAATTTTAGTCCGCCTTACAATTATTTCGTCGTTATATTTCATATTAACTGTGTTTTTAGTGTATTTCACTTTTACTCCCGCTTTACTCTCGATTTACTCCCGACTTACTCCCGCTCTTTTCAGCACTATTCTAACTGTTATTTTACTTGTTTTTGATTAATTTTAGTCCGCCTTACTATTATTTCGTCGTTATATTTCATATTAACTGAGTTTTTAGTGTATTTCACTTTTACTCCCGCTTTACTCTCGATTTACTCCCGACTTACTCCCGCTCCATTCAGCCCTATTCTAACTGTTATTTTACTTGTTTTTGATTAATTTTAGTCCGCCTTACAATTATTTCGTCGTTATATTTCATATTAACTGTGTTTTTAGTGTATTTCACTTTTACTCCCGCTTTACTCTCGATTTACTCCCGACTTACTCCCGCTCTTTTCAGCACTATTCTAACTGTTATTTTACTTGTTTTTGATTAATTTTAGTCCGCCTTACTATTATTTCGTCGTTATATTTCATATTAACTGAGTTTTTAGTGTATTTCACTTTTACTCCCGCTTTACTCTCGATTTACTCCCGACTTACTCCCGCTCCATTCAGCCCTATTCTAACTGTTATTTTACTTGTTTTTGATTAATTTTAGTCCGCCTTACAATTATTTCGTCGTTATATTTCATATTAACTGTGTTTTTAGTGTATTTCACTTTTACTCCCGCTTTACTCTCGATTTACTCCCGACTTACTCCCGCTCTTTTCAGCACTATTCTAACTGTTATTTTACTTGTTTTTGATTAATTTTAGTCCGCCTTACTATTATTTCGTCGTTATATTTCATATTAACTGAGTTTTTAGTGTATTTCACTTTTACTCCCGCTTTACTCTCGATTTACTCCCGACTTACTCCCGCTCTTTTCAGCACTATTCTAACTGTTATTTTACTTGTTTTTGATTAATTTTAGTCCGCCTTACTATTATTTCGTCGTTATATTTCATATTAACTGTGTTTTTAGTGTATTTCACTTTTACTCCCGCTTTACTCTCGATTTACTCCCGACTTACTCCCGCTCTTTTCAGCACTATTCTAACTGTTATTTTACTTGTTTTTGATTAATTTTAGTCCGCCTTACTATTATTTCGTCGTTATATTTCATATTAACTGAGTTTTTAGTGTATTTCACTTTTACTCCCGCTTTACTCTCGATTTACTCCCGACTTACTCCCGCTCCATTCAGCCCTATTCTAACTGTTATTTTACTTGTTTTTGATTAATTTTAGTCCGCCTTACAATTATTTCGTCGTTATATTTCATATTAACTGTGTTTTTAGTGTATTTCACTTTTACTCCCGCTTTACTCTCGATTTACTCCCGACTTACTCCCGCTCTTTTCAGCACTATTCTAACTGTTATTTTACTTGTTTTTGATTAATTTTAGTCCGCCTTACTATTATTTCGTCGTTATATTTCATATTAACTGAGTTTTTAGTGTATTTCACTTTTACTCCCGCTTTACTCTCGATTTACTCCCGACTTACTCCCGCTCCATTCAGCCCTATTCTAACTGTTATTTTACTTGTTTTTGATTAATTTTAGTCCGCCTTACTATTATTTCGTCGTTATATTTCATATTAACTGTGTTTTTAGTGTATTTCACTTTTACTCCCGCTTTACTCTCGATTTACTCCCGACTTACTCCCGCTCTTTTCAGCACTATTCTAACTGTTATTTTACTTGTTTTTGATTAATTTTAGTCCGCCTTACTATTATTTCGTCGTTATATTTCATATTAACTGAGTTTTTAGTGTATTTCACTTTTACTCCCGCTTTACTCTCGATTTACTCCCGACTTACTCCCGCTCTTTTCAGCACTATTCTAACTGTTATTTTACTTGTTTTTGATTAATTTTAGTCCGCCTTACTATTATTTCGTCGTTATATTTCATATTAACTGTGTTTTTAGTGTATTTCACTTTTACTCCCGCTTTACTCTCGATTTACTCCCGACTTACTCCCGCTCTTTTCAGCACTATTCTAACTGTTATTTTACTTGTTTTTGATTAATTTTAGTCCGCCTTACTATTATTTCGTCGTTATATTTCATATTAACTGAGTTTTTAGTGTATTTCACTTTTACTCCCGCTTTACTCTCGATTTACTCCCGACTTACTCCCGCTCTTTTCAGCACTATTCTAACTGTTATTTTACTTGTTTTTGATTAATTTTAGTCCGCCTTACTATTATTTCGTCGTTATATTTCATATTAACTGTGTTTTTAGTGTATTTCACTTTTACTCCCGCTTTACTCTCGATTTACTCCCGACTTACTCCCGCTCTTTTCAGCACTATTCTAACTGTTATTTTACTTGTTTTTGATTAATTTTAGTCCGCCTTACAATTATTTCGTCGTTATATTTCATATTAACTGTGTTTTTAGTGTATTTCACTTTTACTCCCGCTTTACTCTCGATTTACTCCCGACTTACTCCCGCTCCATTCAGCCCTATTCTAACTGTTATTTTACTTGTTTTTGATTAATTTTAGTCCGCCTTACAATTATTTCGTCGTTATATTTCATATTAACTGTGTTTTTAGTGTATTTCACTTTTACTCCCGCTTTACTCTCGATTTACTCCCGACTTACTCCCGCTCTTTTCAGCACTATTCTAACTGTTATTTTACTTGTTCTTGATTAATTTTAGTCCGCCTTACTATTATTTCGTCGTTATATTTCATATTAACTGTGTTTTTAGTGTATTTCACTTTTACTCCCGCTTTACTCTCGATTTACTCCCGACTTACTCCCGCTCCATTCAGCCCTATTCTAACTGTTATTTTACTTGTTTTTTACTTTAAAATGAATAGCTCAATTTTCAATTTTTTCATACTATTGTATACATTTTAGTTATTATATTTATGTATTATGCATTGTACTAGGCGTAGCGAAAAGTTCTGTCCATTTAGCATATGTTAATGTACAATTTATCATTTTTAAAAATAATTTTCTATTATGGTGGTTTGTTTATTGTAAATTATTAAAATTTTTTTATAATATATGTACACATTCTTCCCATATGTCTGTTTATTCATTTACCATCGTATTACCTAACGCCTTTCCAATTTTTTTTTATTTTTTTATTATTATTGTTACACTTTCTGTTTGCAACTTTTGATACTTATCTTTCGTATCTTACCGATAAAATGAATGTTTAATTTAGGTTCATTGTCTCTTTAAAACTTTCGTCTCGAAGCTACTTCTGCTTTATAACACAGTGGTAGGGATACGTATTTACTGGTATCTACGCAGTCTACGCAGGCGCGATCAACTGCAGTAGGTCGATGGGGCACATAACCTCACATAACCTTAACACGTTGAGTGCTACGTCACTCCCCGGGGACTGACAGTGAACTTTCCGTTCAGGCGGCGTCGGTCTCTGGGGACTGACAATCGATTTTTCGTTTGGACGACGTGGATTCTGGGGACTAACAGCGAACTTCTCGTTTGGTTCACGTCGGTGCACGAGACCGGCATTGTAAAGGGTTAAATTATTAATGACAATTAAAAAATGTATGTTAATATTTAATGAAGTTTATTAAAACACTTTAAACAAAGATGTGGCTGTGATTTGCACATATTACAGTATGTAACAACTTTCTTTGCTCTTTTCCTCGCTAACTGGCGTCCGATCGTGTTTGCATTTGTGCTGTAACATTCAGCACAGTATTTTCTAACTTTATGCGCCATTTCGACAGTCCAAACGAAATGGATACAGAGTAACAAAGTTATCGTTTGTGTATACTCTTTAGTCGAGCGTTCGCTATCAAGTGCTCACGCGCTGCCGCCTGAGCGAAAAGTATAGCGAAATCGGCGTAGCACTCAACGTGTTAACAGAAGATACTCGAATAATTAGGTATGTTTTCTGCCTACTCAGCTTTCCGTAGAGTATCAGTACGAATTTGTTCTTAAGACGTTCTTAAGATATTGACGAAATTAATCTTGTAACGCGTATTGTTACAGATGCCACATGTGGCATCCATGCAGATTGGTAATGTGCTTCCGAGGATGCGGATCATCAACAAAAAAGGTAATATAAATCCAAATCATTCATACTGTTCTTTATACCAATACTTTTTTTACTGTGTTCTAATTTGTTTACTGTCTTCTGTTTCAGATAGCAATATGGATCAAGAAGAAGTGTTATAAACAGTTCAGTGCAGTGTAAAAGTTACAACAATCGTAAATAAGTGTTAGTAGATGTATGTGTAAGTGTATATGCAAATCGAACGACAATAAATGAATGTGCATATATATTTTGCGTATTTTTTTTAACACCCAAATAAGAAAAAAATAACATTGTACGTTTAGAGGAACCGCCTATATTTGAAAGCCCCCCCCCCCCCCCTTGCCCCGTTCCCCTATTTAGTTCTATGATCGTGCTGCAGGTGGCGCTAGTTGCGCTGTAGTTCTTATCCGAGGATAACAGGCGGCGCGCGGCAACGGCGACCAAAAGTTTTACATTGAGTTGCACAGCCCTGCAGTAACGTATATACTTCACTCGAATATGGGGTATCGTCAGACCCCTGTGACAATTGAAATACGGTAGAAATTACAGGAAGAGGACATTTTACTAGATACGTCCATGGAAACAACCGCTGTCGAGCTGTGACGTCAGCATGCGCATGCGTACGATGACTCCCACGTGGGAGAAAATCCCACGTCCTGGCATCACTGCTTGCACACCCTTACTGAACAGTGTTCAGTTCTGGCGGTATCAGAATCACACCGACTTCCTCTTGCAAATGTAGTTGAAATTGACACTATCGCCACCTGGTAGGTGCGGGACGCGTAACTAGGAACCACGGGGTCCAAGCTTAGATGGGAAAGGCTTTACCCAAGTTTCGAAAAATGTTTCATGTTCGCAGTTGTAGGAGGCGGTAGTATCACTGAATTTAGTGTTTGTAAGACGCGGTAGGAGGCGGTAGTATCATCAAATTAGCGCTTTCTTTTAAAATTTCGAAATATGGCGCGCTTATTACCTTTCGTCTTTTGTTTCAATATTGTCATTTGTCTGATAAAAAAGAGGGAAATCATTATGACGGCCATTATAACAGCGACGATGACTCGGTGCAGTGTAAAAGATTGTAGTGCGCAAAATGTTAAATTGTATCAAATGCCACCACCTTCGCAAGAAGAAAGGCTAATAAAATGGATTTCCGCGTGCGAAAACCTTGCGAAATAGGAAAGTGTGCGAAATACACTTCGAGAAGAGTTTTTTTTTACAGAAAACGTTATCAAGGACCGCAGTACCCACCTTGAATTTACCAGGTACATAAAGTGAATTTTTATGTATATACCCAGACAGACTGGAATATTGCAGCAATATTGCAGCAATATTGCGAATGTTGCACAACAATATTGTAGGAAATAAAATAACAAAGAATAATATTTATTTATAATAACGGTAACTTGAAAGAAAACAACACAATTAAGTACAACTCACAATATAAACTACACAATTCGACTTTATGCGACTCTCACTCTCTCACGCTGTCCAAGCGAATCTCTCGGCTCCCAAAATGTCGGTTTATTTATAACATTCGCTCATGGCATACTTTCACATCACTCGCACTCTTGTCATCAGCTGTTTGCCATAGTGATAACCGATCGATAGCTCCAGGGTCATCATCCTTTAAACATCAACGAATCTGATTCCTGGAAGCTTCTCGATGGTTTCACTCATTAATAATACATTCATATACTACATTCATACCGGCAAGATCCGTTCATTCTCTTTATACATACCATACTTCATACTGTTCATACATACCACAATATTGGCAACATTGCAGCAACGTTGCTGCAACATTGCAGTGGTAATATTGCAGCGGAACATTGCCGCAACGTTGCTGCAACATTGCAGTGGCAATATTGCAGCGGAACATTGCCGCAACGTTGCTGCAACATTGCAGTGGCAATATTGCAGCGGAACATTACTGCAACGTTGCTGCAACATTGCCGCAATATTGCCACAACATTGCCGCAACATTGCCGCAACATTACCGCAACGTTGCTGCAACATTGCAGTGGCAATATTGCCGCGGGAACATTGCAATGGCAACATTGAAGTGTATGCTCAGCATTGATGAATATACCCTATTATGGGGGCAAACAATCAATGGTTTATAACATATTTGCAATTAAAGTTTCATTGCCATATTTAAGTGGAACTGTAGAACGTAACATCAAGAGCTGCCGTAGCGTAGCGGCAACGTTCTGGGTTCGCACAGAAAAGACTAGGGTTCGAATCCCATCGTGGGTAAAAAAGTAGGAGTAAGTAAGAAAAAAAAAATCCCATTGCAAAGTGGCTTTACCAGTCCAAAACTAGAATAAATCGTTCGAGAATTCAAGAACCTCCAAGTTATCCGATGACACCGATGGCAATTACGGAACAAATAAACAAGATAATATAATTACTATCATCAAGCGTAAACTCAGTAACAAATCAATATTACTGTGTTTTTTTTTAAATACAAAATGTTTTTTTTCTATTGAATAAAAGCAATTATCACATATAAATGTTTGTTCACCCAACCAATATTCCAGCAATATTGCTGCAACGTTCGCAATATTCCTACAATATTGCTGCAACGTTCGCAATATTCCTGCAATGTTGCTGCAATATTCCCGGCAATATTGCCGCAATATTCCTGCAAGCTACAAAGAGGCGGACATAGGAATATTGCAGCAATGTTGCGGCAATATTCCCTGCAAGGTTTAAGGTTGCAAAGTAATATTGCTGCAATATTGCTGCAATATTGCTGCAATATTCCAGTCTGTCTGGGATGCTATATATGTAGGATCGTGAAAAAGATAGAGAGAGTCGCTCGGTCACCCATCCTTCCGGCGGTCCTCGGCCGAGTCGCTTAACCCGCAGATCTTCCGGGTTGCGCCCATACCACAGCGCTAGCGGCCTCTCCCTGACGACACTTTCTTCTCACGTCCTTTTCTTCCAAGTTCTTTTCTAGGAGCGGTAACCGCCCCGATCCCACATATATATGTCTTAAGGAAGTTCGAGCGTAACTAATGACTCAAAATAGTAATTGAATTTTTCTGTATTTTCAATTCTTGTAATAGTAATAAAAATTCATTATTTCAATTTATAATAACATATCTAATCAAAAAATTGTTAAATATTATTTATTTAATTAACAAAAGTAACGAAATGACTACGGAACTTTTGACTCATCCGTTTGAATAAGAAGATCTGGCAACAGCGTATTATTCTTCCTATGTACAGGGTGTAAAAAAATTAATGGTCATGGCTTTAAGGGGTTGTTCTACACCTCTGGATCGATGGAGATTTGCGAAAAAAACCGGCCGCAAAATTCGGGAAAGGGTAGCAAATTTTTTTTATTGGCTCATCGTATTCGTCTTGTTACGTAGGTAAAATGTCTGAGAGGAACCATGGGTCAGAAACGAACCGTTCTCTCACAAATTAACTTTTAATTCGGCCTTCCGATCAAAATGTCGCCCATATGGCAGCCTTCGAGTCACCGACCTTTCGAAAGGAAACACATGAAATACCCTTGCTAGCTCCAATAGTTGAAGCAGACGCAACATAAACGAAGATAGAAAATGACTAGAAAAATGTCATTGACCTGCGTTCGGTGTTGGGTTCGCTCAAGGGCCCACCCGGGGAGAAGAGCATAAACACATGCACTTCTCTTCTGGTACGGTGACACAGTGCCCCATTTTCTAACTTCGTTTACGTCGCCTCTGCTTTAACTAATGGCGAAATTTTTATCAGACTGCCCAATTAAATGTTAATTTGTGAGAGAACGGTACGTTTCTGACCCATGGTTCCTCTCAGACATTTTGCCTACGTAACAAGACGAATACGATGAGCCAATAAAAAAAATTTGCTACCCTTTCCCAGATTTTGCGGCCGGTTTTTTTCGCAAATCTCCATCGATCCAGAGGTGTAGAACAACCCCTTAAAGCCATGACCATTAATTTTTTTACACCCTGTACTATAGTTAGAGAGCACGGAGAGAGCATTATCAAAGGGTCTAGCCGAATAAGGGGGTCAAAAGTGCCCTTGAGCCGATTTTATTCGACGATGGGTCATTCGATAGGTGATGATGAAAAACCATTGCACACAAATTTTTAATCCGATACCTTCACCGGGAGGGTAGTTATAGGGTAAAATCGAAAAACCAGTTTTTGCCTTATTTTCCCCAATTAATGTGGAGCAAAAATTCCAAAATAATTCTAACACATTCTAAACATGAATGTACACATTAGGGATTTTTTTCAGATTTTTCCTTTGCAAGTTCCACTCACGAAAAATGAAAAACCGAAAAAAAAATTTTTAAACATCGATTTCGTATTGAAATCTTCCGAGCACAACTTTTTCCTTTTTACAGTAGTTGCATAATATTATCATTGTTATACCCTAATTTTTTCAGATTTTTTGAGTACGGTGCATCACGGTCGGAAAAATCAAAAACCGATTTCTGGGACTCATTTTGGGCTGAAACTCGCCCATTATCTGCCATTCTTGCATGATTTTAATACAGTATGTTCATATTGTGACCTTCAATGTTTCTGCATAGAAATATGTAGATGTTACAGAACAATATCGGGATAATTAAATAAATTGCTGATTGTATGGTCTTTATAACCTAGAATTTTAACCGTTCTTTCAAAAGCATCAATGGCGCAGTGGCTATGGTGTCTGCCTGTCGATCCGCTGGACACTTTTTTGTCGCGGGTTCGAATCTCCATGTGGGACTTTAGTTTTTTCTGTCATTTTTTTTTTCTTTTTTTATAAAAGACAACAATATTCAGTAGTAGCTTTAAAATGTTTCACAGATACTTCTAAAAATAATTATACAGTATACTTTTTTCTTCATCGACTCTTTTTAGTCATGTCACGATTTACAATTACAAGTACTTTTTTACATTCTGTACATTGAATTTTATATTTCTTTCATATTTAAAATATATTTTCATACATTGCAATAAACCAATATCTATGAACAATATAACATGTTTGAGAATACTTATAATTGCAAAACGTTGCATGTCTAATTGTAAGAAAAGCATGTTTTACTATTATTTTTCTATAGGTTTTATATTGTTAAAAGGCATAAAAATATCTGTGAAACATTTTAAAGCTACTACTGAATATTGTTATGTCTTTTATAAAAAAAAAAAAAAAAAAAAAATTACAGAAAAAAACTTAAGTCCCACATGGAGATTCGAACCCGCGACAAAAAAGTGTCCAGCGGATCGACAGGCAGACACCATAGCCACTGCGCCATTGATGCTTTTGAAAGAACGGTTAAAATTCTAGGTTATAGAGACCATACAATCAGCAATTTATTTAATTATCCCGATATTGTTCTTTAACATCTACATATTTCTATGCAGAAACATTGAAGGTCACAATATGAACATACTGTATTAAAATCATGCAAGAATGGCAGATAATGGGCGAGTTTCAGCCCAAAATGTGTCCCAGAAATCGGTTTTTGATTTATCCGACCGTGATGCACCGTACTCAAAAAATCTGAAAAAATTAGGGCATAACAATGATAATATTATGCAACTACTGTAAAAAGGAAAAAGTTGTGCTCGGAAGATTTCAATACGAAATCGATCTTTAAAATTTTTTTTTTCGGTTTTTCATTTTTCGTGAGTGTAACTTGCAAAGGAAAAATCTGAAAAAAATCCCTAATGTGTACATTCATGTTTAGAATGTGTTAGAATTTTTTTGGAATTTTTGCTCCACATTAATTGGGGAAAATAAGGCAAAAACTGGTTTTTCGATTTTACCCTATAACTACCCTCCCGGTGAAGGTATCGGATTAAAAATTTGTGTGCAATGGTTTTTCATCATCACCTATCGAATGACCCATCGTTGAATAAAATCGGCTCAAGGGCACTTTTGACCCCCTTATTCGGCTAGACCCTTTAAGTGTTTTAGTCCATGAGTGAATGGAAATAATTTGCAAAAATGCACAGATTTAACGGTCGATTTTGTAAAAAAATATTGTGAAATGGAGACAACATGTTATCAAGAGTAACAAAGCTCGGATTGATTGCAGGAACAATAATTTCAAAATAAAAAATTGCAATTATTGTAAAAGAAAAGAAAAAAAATGTATAGGTAAGTATTTACATTTTTATTTAATTTGAGGTTATACTCCCGTTTTCATACTGACATCGAATATTTTAGTTTTTAAAAACATAAACACAGTTGATTTTCTTTATAATATAATTATTGTCATATTATTTTCATTAATTTATAACTTTATATATTTTATTCATTCATTTATTCAAGAACTAAAATTATTCTAATTTGCTTCAAACTACAATTTTTGAACTAAGGTGACAAAATAAATTTTCTATCTTCTCTCTTTCTCTCTAACGCTTTTTCTATCCTTATACTTTTCTCAGCTGTTCTCGCAGCGTTGCCAAACGTTCAGTAACGTGTACGGCTACCAATAAGCATGAGTAATAAATAAAGTTTATGTTAAATTATCAACGAAACTACATCGATAAGGTTATATTATTGAAATCTAATCTTATTCTACAATTATTCAAGTTTATTACACATAGTTTTGTTTTCCTTAAAGTTGGGAGGTTAATACCCAGACAGACTGGAATATTGCAGCAATATTGCAGCAATATTACCTTGCAACCTTAAACGTTGCAGGGAATATTGCCGCAACATTGCCGCAACATTGCTGCAATATTCCTATGTCCGCCTCTTTGTAGCTTGCAGGAATATTGCGGCAATATTGCCGGGAATATTGCAGCGACATTGCGGGAATATTGCAGGAATATTGCGAACGTTGCAGCAATATTGCAGGAATATTGCGAACGTTGCAGCAATATTGCTGGAATATTGGTTGGATGAACAAACATTTATTTGTGATAATTGCATTTATTCAATAGAAAAAAAACATTTTGTATTAAAAAAAAAACACAGTAATATTGATTTGTTATTGAGTTTACGCTTGATGTTCGTAATTATATTATCTTGTTTATTGTTATTCCGAATTGCCATCGGTGTCATCGGATAACTGGATGTTCTTGAATTCTCGAACGATTTACTCTAGTTTTGGACTGGGAAAGCCACTTTGCAATGGGATTTTTTTTTCTTGCTTACTCCTACTTTTTTACCCACGATGGGATTCGAACCCTAGTCTTTTCTGTGCGAACCCAGAACGTTGCCGCTACGCTACGGCAGCTCTTGATGTTACGTTCTACAGTTCCACTTAAATATGGCAATGAAACTTTAATTGCAAATATCTTAAAAACCATTGATTGTTTGCCCCCATAATAGGGTATATTCATCAATGTTGAGCATATACTTCAATGTTGCCATTGCAATGTTCCCGCTGTAATATTGCCACTGCAACGTTGCGGCAATGTTGCGGCAATGTTCCCGCTGCAATATTGCCACTGCAACGTTGTGGCAATGTTGCGGCAATGTTCCCGCTGCAATATTGCCACTGCAATGTTGCAGTAACGTTGCTGCAATATTGGCAATATTGTGCAAGATTCCCAATATTGCTGCAATATTCCAGTCTGTCTGGGTAATTCATCCCATAAATTTTTACTGGGATTCAAGTTTGGCGATTGCGGTAGTGGATGGAAGATATTCTGGCAAGTATATATGTAATAAGAATTCTTGCACAATTCGCGATTTGTGCTTTGGGTCATTATCTAGATAAAACTTTATCCCATTTTGAAGTCCCATATTATCGGCACTTTCCTTTAAATTATTTTGCAAAATCTGTAGATATCTATTTTTATCAAGAATATCGTCAATGAAAACTAATTCGCCTACTGCATGGGCTGAAATACAGCCCCGCACTATGATAGACCCACCACCGTGTTTCACAGTCGCCTGCAAATGTCTCGGATTCAGTGCTTGTTTCGACTTCCGTCATACCCTAATTCTTCCGTCGCTTCCATAAATATTATATTTGGACTCGTCCGCAAAAATTACGTCCTTCCACCAGTCACTGTCCTTATTAATGTAGTCCTTTGCAAATTTCAGTTTCTTCATCCTATTCGCCGCGTTAATAAACGGCTTTTTTCGAGCTATTCTTCCATTATAACCCTCTGATCTTAACACTCATCTTATGTTCTCTAGATGCACTTATATTCCACGGTGTTTATTTAATTCAGCTGCTAAATTTGGAGCACTTATACGAGGATCACATTTGATTTTCCTAATTATGGAACGTTTATCGCGAATGTCTAGTATCGGTTTGCGTCCACTTTGAGGGATAGATTCAATTCTATCTTCGTTCTTGTACCATCGAACAATATTCCATACCGTGCTTGTAGCGGTACGATCTCTCGCTCGCCGCTAGGGATCTATCGGCCGCCATTACTCCTACGCCTCTAGTTTAAGGATCGGCCGCTAGACCGTGTCTCCTTCGATGGGATCTTCGCGCTGCTACACCATCGGCAATCGGTGTCTATATATACCAAACACCGACAGACACCGACGTCCCATCCGGGACACAGCGCCTAGGGCAGGGCCTGTTCGGTCAGCCCTACTGACGAGTCCACGAACAGGCCCAGGACGAAACGCAGCGCGCTAACTACCATTTTCACCCTTTCCTAGGAACAGAAGGACCCTCCGCCGGATCGGCCGCAGCCGAGGCACCGAACTCAGCCGGTGCCCTCTCAACTGGGTGTGGATGGGCCCAGTCAGGAACTGCGGCCGACCCGAGCCACGACGCCTCCTTCATTGGTGACCCCGGCGTTAGATTAAGTTTAGTTTTAAGTAGTTCCTAGGAAAGGTGGTAGCATTAGCAGCAGCAGCGACAGACGACACTCCTGGCCGACATCGAAGACTTCTTCTCTCTCTCGCTCGTGCTCTGCATAGCGTCTACAGCACACGACCATCGTCCCGCTCTATTCTTCGACACACGCACACAGATACAGCACCACGCCGCCGCTCGACATCTATGCACGGAGTTTTTCAAAGTTACAGAGATCGCCCCGCCACAAGAAGTCACCAGGAGCCGAACGACGTCTCCATCCATCCAATGGACTATGTACTATAGTATAGAGATAAGCCTAGCGTTAGTCACTGGCAAGGGGGTACTGTAGCGGTACGATCTCTCGCTCGCCGCTAGGGATCTATCGGCCGCCATTACTCCTACGCCTCTAGTTTAAGGATCGGCCGTTAGACCGTGTCTCCTTCGATGGGATCTTCGCGCTGCTACACCATCGGCAATCGGTGTCTATATATTCCAACCACCGACAGACACCGACGTCCCAACCGGGACACAGCGTCTAGGGCAGGGCCTGTTCGGTCAGCCCTACTGACGAGTCCACGAACAGGCCCAGGACGAAACGCAGCGCGCTAACTACCATTTCACCCTTTCCTAGGAACGGAAGGACCCTCCGCCGGACCGGCCGCAGCCGAGGCACCGAATTCAGCCGGTGCCCTCTCAACTGGGTGTGGATGGGCCCAGTCAGGAACTGCGGCCGGCCCGAGCCACGACGCCTCCTTCAGTGCTCTTACTAATATTTAACAAATCAGCAATTTTGCGAATCGATTTCCCTTTTTCATGATGAAAAATGACTAATTCTCGCATATCAAACGATGTATTCTTACTTTACCGACCCATTTCGCACAAATTTTGTATAAGACTGACAAATATTCGACCTATAACATACTCTGTACATAGCATGAATGATTGTCGCGTCGTAGCCGCAGTCTCTTTTGGGTTACGGGACCAACGGGGTCCTACCCTGGGATCTGCCCAAAATTAACCGAAAAGATATTCGATCTTCAGCCGAAGTCGGTTGGGGTCCGACTTCGGGAGGACCTTGCAGTTTTGCGGTTCCGGAAAGGGTTGGGGTTGCAGAGGAGGAGGAGGGGGAGGAGGAGAGAAAGGAGGCGGAGGAGGAACCTTCTCCAAGAGGGTTTCAAAAAAGGAGGAAAATCCCTCGTCCGAAACCTTCGTGGGGGCCTGATGCAGCGCGTGAATCAAACGCCGGGCTTGCCGTTGTTTTCCCGCTCGGGTTTTGCCCATGGAAAAATCAGGGTACGGAAAGAGTCAATTTGTGGAAAAAGGGATGACTCAACGCCCTATGGCGAGAGCGCAAACTCATATACAGGGACCAAACTGAACGCCCTATGGCGAGAGCGTAAGTTTGGGGAACGACGGGAAGGAACGAAAGGGATTGAGCGGGAAAAATACAAGACTCCGGACGGAAATCTATCGTGACGTTAGATAAAAAAAAACACAAACGGGACAAGATTTTAACTGGGAAAAATGGAGTGTATTCTGACACTTTGCGAGTACAAATACGCTTAGTAGCTACTAGTACAAATGAACGAAAAACCGAAATGAGCCGAGAGCGAAAAAAAACGAAGTAAGTTAAGAGCGAGTTTTCCTCGCCTTTTTATACAAAAGGTCCTGGGTCAGCGTGGGCGCTGATTGGCGCCAGGTTTTCGCAGACCATTGGTTTTTTCTGGTAAGGAAGGGGCTTCCCTTTCTTAGAAGCTAGTGAATTTTGTTTGTTGCTGGATATTTTTCTTGTATTTTATATTTTGTGCTACTTTTACCGAATAAGGAAACTCCTTATTCGGCTTGACTGAGGGGGAGAGGTTGACATTTGCCAGCACACCTTTTTGTCTAGGCGTGCTGGCCAACGTTTCGGTCTTCATAAAAATCAGGACCGTAGCTAGCTACGGGGGGGGTGTTTAGTTTTCGCCCAAGGTTTGACACAGTGACAAGGTTTGACAAATTAGCGTACTTTCCGTTTTTGTAAACTACACGTTGCATAGTAACATACGTGAAACCTCTTTTTGGTCTCATTGTTTACATTTCTGAAGTACGGACTATAATATTCAAAACCATAGTGGTATCCGAATATTTTCGTGACCGACTGCATTTAATGTTTTCAAACATACATTGTAAATTATTCATTTTTTAAATACTTCATCTCCTGTGGAGTATCACGCCTCTTTCACTGGAAGCAACCCACACTTTTAACGAAAACCAATGAACGGCCGTGTAACACACTATACATTAGGTCAGTGATTTGAATTACACTGTCCAACAAATTTGAAACTGTTTTCTGTTTTCCGATGGCTACTATATAATTCTTATAGAGTTCGTCGTCCTGAACACGAATCTCACAACGAAATTTCTGGATCACCCTCTGTTTTCGAAAAAAAACAGCATTGGTAAAAACGGTCGTTTTCGGTAAAGAAGCTGGTATTATGAGAAAACTAAGAAACGTAGGTTGTTGTTCTTGGTCTCAAAAAATAGAGCAGTGTTTCCCGAGTATGTATGTATAAGCAGTTATAATGTTTCCTATTTGTTAATAGCAATAAATCACTGTCAAAGTTAAAAAACGAGCGGATGCGCGAATTCTTTACGCATTCACTTTGCATTTTCTCGTAGAGCACTATTGCTAGCACAAATTTACTGTACATAATTGGATTATACGTGCATTTATGTATACAAATCTATCCGCGAAAAATGTCGTAGTTGTTTTCGTTTCGGCACAATTTAAGAAAATATCCATCGAGAGCGTGTTCCGACCGTTTTGCCACTACGACGCCATCGCTCCTTGTAAGTGCCGTAGCTCAGTGATGCGAGGACGTGGGATTTTTCCCACCCATGAGCACTACCTAATCCTCAGTAACGTATATACTTCACTCAAATACGGGGTATCGTTAGACCCCTGTGACAATTGAAATACGGCAGAAATTACAGGAAGGGGACATTTTACTAGATACGTCAGCTTTGTCAAGGTCTTGCTCGACAGAGCCGTTTTTCGAGCTGCTCCGCCTGCTACTCCTTCCTATACACTCGAGAGCTCGCTGATTGACTTTGCCTCCCCTTCATAGTAGTGGACTTATTGGCATGAGCACGGGCGCATTCGGGGCGACATTCGTAGTCAATCAGTCGCGCTGAAAAGACGCGCTGAAAAGACTTGCGCGTCAGTCGTGGAGATCAGAACGTCGTGCGTGGCACGTCGATTAAGGTTATTTGCCGAAATACAATTTCACACCGCACTATATCGCATGTAGGGTAACACAAAAGTATTGTTAGTGAAAAGGTATGCTCGAATATGTGTTAAATAAAGTACAATTAATATATTTTAATATTTTTGGGCTTCTGGCGACGGTTTTACCGAAATTAACCACTACGTTATGCATTACGATTAAATATAGTATTGTGTTCCAGCACCAATAGTTGTAAATCAATTACTAGCGCAAATTGTTAAAAGTAACTATACGATAATAGAACGCTAGGTTTCCCAGCGTAAAAGAAAACATTGTGGCCGCCGCGGTTGTCTTGGCTATATGTTTTGCAATACTGCCTATTCTCTCGCAAACTAAGTGATAAGTAATAGGTTTCCACATTACCCATGGGGTACTATTTTCAATGCGTTTTTTTTAAGTGGTATACAATTCATTGTGCCAGTCTTGAAAATGTTTTCAGTAACTTTATTCGTCTCAAAATGCTCGACGCAAAGTTCTCATATACCAATTAAAACATAATTAATTATAAGAAGCTCTTAGTAACAAAGAGTGGTTTTGCCTTGTTTAATTTCAATGTTGTTTTGTTATAAAATGCCAAAGTATTGTCAATTTTACATATAGAGATGTATCTCAACGGTTTTTTTCATCTGTATGATTGTTAAAAATCATTTTCTTCATTTATATTTTAATGCGATTTCTCGACAACGATTCAGCGGAAAAGGAGATTGATCCAGTGGAATAGATTTTCAGAAGATAACTTTGTAACAAAGAGTGCATTTGCATATTTCCATGGGTAATGTGGAAACCTATTACCTCTTTACGGGCAAGAGACAACATAACATTGTACAATGTATCGCCCCAATAACTTCTTACATTATTCTACATTCTTTGAGGCGAACAAGTTTGGCATTTTACTGTCACAAAATTTTTAAAATATAAATGTCGCCCCAATATGCCGCCACATGCTACCACGCTTGTACAGGGTGTAAAAAAATTAATGGTCATGGCTTTAAGGGGTTGTTCTACACCTCTGGATCGATGGAGATTTGCGAAAAAAAACGGCCGCAAAATTCGGGAAAGGGTAGCAAATTTTTTTTATTGGCGCATCGTATTTGTCTGGTTACGTAGGTAAAATGTCTGAGAGGAACCATGGGTCAGAAACGAACCGTTCTCTCACAAATTAACTTTTAATTCGGCCTTCCGATCAAAATTTCGCCCATATGGCAGCCTTCGAGTCACCGACCTTTCGAAAGGAAACACATGAAATACCCTTGCTAGCTCCAATAGTTGAAGCAGAGGCAACATAAACGAAGATAGAAAATGACTAGAAAAATGTCATTGACCTGCGTTCGGTGTTGGGTTCGCTCAAGGGCCCACCCGGGGAGAAGAGCATAAACACATGCACTTCTCTTCTGGTACGGTGACACAGTGCCCCATTTTCTAACTTCGTTTACGTCGCCTCTGCTTTAACTAATGGCGAAATTTTTATCAGAAGGCCCAATTAAAAGTTAATTTGTGAGAGAACGGTTCGTTTCTGACCCGTGGTTCCTCTCAGACATTTTGCCTACGTAACAAGACGAATACGATGAGCCAATAAAAAAAATTTGCTACCCTTTCCCGAATTTTGCGGCCGTTTTTTTTCGCAAATCTCCATCGATCCAGAGGTGTAGAACAACCCCTTAAAGCCATGACCATTAATTTTTTTACACCCTGTACCAGTAGGTACGACCGTAACGCCGGCGGTGTGCCTGTGAATTAGTGACATCTCGGCTGTATGTGTAGGTGATGGAGGCGGTGCAGCTCGAGAAACGGCTCTGTCGAGCAAGACCTTGACAAAGCTGAGATACGTCTATGGAAACAACCGCCGCCGAGCTGTGACGTCAGCATGCGCATGCGCACGACGGCTCCCACGTGGGAGAAAATCCCACGTCCTGGCATCACTGCCGTAGCTACGTCAGTGATGCCAGAACGAGGATCCTCGGATCCGACTCTTACCCCCTCTTTCATCTACAGTATTCCCCTACTGGCTTCTTCCGTTCACACGCGCGTTACCTCTACTATCGTACCACTACTATGTCCGTGTGCGCTGTTTCTGCGCTTGCGCTTTTCATACTGGCGGGAAAGCGTGATACCACCACTCCGACTTATTGTATTCCCCGACTGGCTTCTTCCGTGCACTCGCGCGTTACATCTACTATCGGACAACTACCATGTCCGTGTGCGCTGCTAATGCGCTTGCGCCAGCCACAATCTATTTTTAACACTACATCGCGAATCGTGATTGACTTTACGGCAACGAAACTGAGAATCGATGATCGAGCGTATGAATCGCAATCTGGAGCTCTCCTTCGAGTCCCCACATAGCGATTTTTTTTTTTTAATTATTTCCCTAAACACATTTTGTAGCCTATACAAATAAGTTTTCTTATAATATAAACAAATGCAGTCAAGATTTTAATTGCAATAAAGTTTAATAAAATATTGATATTACTACAAATTATTTTTAAAAATTATTTTCCTAATCACATTTTGTAGCCTTTAGAAAAATGTGAAATATAGAAACTATCTTAAAGCACACATATTTAATTTCCACAGAAACGTATAATTGCTGTAAAAATTGCATTATTAAAAATTGGTACGTAAGAACTGATTGTTGACATTTATTTGGACGAATTCTAAAATGTGGAAATGCAGAAAGTGTTTATTAATTTTTTAAACAAACGGTTTATTATTTGTCAAATATGTAAATAATATTGTACTGGCTGGATCGTGACTGCGAATATGCCATTCGATAGCCTATCCAAAAAAAAACCTTCATGCCAAGTTTTAACCCCCTGGCACTTCTGTAAGGCTAGATATGGGGAAAAATTGAAAAATCCGTTTTTGACCATTTTTTCCTAGTTAATATAAATTGGAAAATGTGATTGAAAAAAATCACACATATTCGTGGTATAGGATCACGTATTTGAGAATTTTTTTGAATTTTTTAGTTTGTGCGGTTTTGCATAAAAAATTAAAATCGTGAAAAAAAATGAAAAAATGTTAATTTTATAGCGAAGTTTCAGAGTGACACCTCTGGATTTAATTTTGTAACAAGGTATAATCACTAGTAATATGCATGATTTTTTTTCAGATTTTTATTCCCGTGCAATTTTGAAAAAATTAGAAAAAAGGTATTTTCAGGATTTTTTATGTGCATTAGTTAAAAATATATTGACGTTTTATTATCTTTTTTTGCGTAATATACTGTAGGTAGAAAAGCGATGCGACATCTGTTCTTTCTCTGTCATCGGGGCCCTGCGTCGTTTCAACGTAAATAACGCAGGGTGGGCCTTTTAAGAACGACGTCGTAGCGAGAAACAGTCGTATTGCAGCGTTCCTTTAGTAAGGAGCTGCCAGATTCAAATTGTCTTGATTGTAACCCCCATTGTATTTTAACGTATTGTATTGTTTTTTTCCTTTTCTATTTTTTTAAAATTCTAAATATATTATTTCTATCGTAGTAAACCCCACAATACAATATTGAACATCCCCCTACGTAGAGGAGTAGCGATCGCATTTTTAAAATTTTGCTTTTGCAATCAATAATAAGCTGTTACTTTGAAATAGTATCAATGATTGGTAAGACGTACGGTTAGACATACGGACCTTGTATAACTGGCATTTTACCCTTAATTACAACAGAGCTGGGCAAATTTTATTTCAAATAAAGATAAAAAGTTGATTATCGAAAATAACATTATTTCAAATAAACTCTATGAAATAACTATTTGAGAGGAATTTATTTTTTGTTCATTTATTTCAGATAATAACTTTATTATAATTTATTTCGACGTAGTCATTTGAAATAAACATATTTCAAATAATTAAGAGAAATATATGATACTAATTGTAAGTTAAAATTTCGCCTTATTTATGTTTAGTTTGGAAAATAAATTATTCATGGGTAGCAATAAAGATTTAAAAGAACTAGAACCATATATTTAATATTGTATATTTATATATTAATAATTAATAATTTACATAATGATTTGTAATGTGTCTATGAATGTTATACATTACTATATACCAAATTAATAGTTGTAATCGTAATTTGTTGGATTTATATTAACACATTGCGGACGGGTCACGAGATATCTCGTTTTTAGCAAACTGAACGTTGCGGACGGGCCACGAGATATCTCGTTTTCATGTTTTTTTTTATTCAATCGGCAACTAAGCCACCAGCCGCAAATATTTCTGTCACGTTACGATGGTAACGAAGCCTCTCGCATTCCGAAACAAAAGCGAAACAATTGAATCATTCCTGGCATGTAGAAATAATCGGTCATTATAGCCAGTGCCAGTAGATCTGTGCCGATCGTCGTACGTATCGTATCTTATAAAGTGTTTTATTACTGTACATTTTGGAATTTCAAACTTCTTGTTTTAAATTTGGAAGGTAACAGTTTTTTAAGAATCATCTATATTTTCAATCTGTTACTGATAATTAGTTACTGATAATTACAAACAGCATTGCACAAAGGAGTATGCTTTACCAAATATCACACTCTAAAGCAATATTCAAATTTGTAAAATAAATAATAGTTAAAATGTAAAAAATCTTATATTATAAACAGATATATAAACTATATATATATAGTATTATTTAAGAATACTAAATGTAAATTAGAAATGTGCGTATCCGCTATCTGTTACTTGCCAAGCATTTTTTGGAGCGTTCGAAAATGTGCGGTCTTTGAGGGCGTGTTGACGCGCGGAGCCCCGTCCGCAATGTGTTAACAATGTAGTATTACATTGTCGAAACTATCGTCCTGTTGTATCCCTTGGTTGGTTAACAACACTTTATTTAGGAAGAACTGTTGCGCGCTCAGAGTTTTAACAATTTTGAATAACGTCGTCGCGAGATGCCGACCGTCAGAGATTCGATACAAAATTCCAGATTGAGTCTGTCTGAATTTAGTAATGAGACTGCCCTTTTAAAGGACCTTAAACTAGTGTGGTGGGAGGTTTGGATGACTCTGACTTCTCGTGACTAAGGTTACAAAAGGGCGATCGCTTTTCCAGTGACTTTCGCGAAGACCAAAGGTCTTGAAAACATATTTTGGAAGGAAAAGCGATGACGGAATCAAGGATGAGTAATATTCCCTTTTAGACCTTGAATCACGTTGAGTAATATTTGGATCTAGTATCTTATTGTTAAAGAAGATAGTGAGTTTGAGGAACACGAATCGAGTTGGTATCCAACAGTCCCAAAATATCCACCCTTCTTATGCAAACAGGACCTTTCCAATCCAGGCGTAGATCTCCACAGCGTAACCAATTTACATCGTCCCTACTCATTATCTCCCTGCATCACGGACTTTCCCACATTCTTTCCTTATCTCAAAAACAGCCAAATCCTTTTTCCCTCATCCAACGGAAATCGTCTGTCAGATCGTTAGAATGACCTACCGTTTCCGTCCCTCGACTTCAACATTCTCCCAACACTATCTTCGATAAATATCTTTTGTTTTCAAGATGGTCTTTTCTATCGTCTCTCCAACTTTCCCAGGCTTTCCTAACGAACTTCCATCCCTACCTTTCCTTTTTAGGGACCATCCCTACCCCCACTCTACACAATCTTACCATAAAAAGGGAACTTTCGAGAGACCCTTACGCATTTTTCATCACGTTACTCTGCGCGTCGCTAGCAAGATATTATAACTTTGTAAAAATCTACCACAAAAATAAATAAATGAATTAAACAAACATCGTTTTGTGCGGTTCGACGACAACATATATTGAATAAGTACAAAAACGACTCTCCGTTCTAGGAATTTCTTTTATAAACAGAAGACTCTCTGCAGTGCAGGGGAGAGTCACATAAACAGTTTATGTTACTGACAATGAGTGGGCCCGAGCTCTAGCTTTTCGGTCGTGCTCAGTTAGTCTGTTCTAGAAAGGAAGCATATAAAGAACTATTCATCCAGCCTTTATAATAAAATTATTTTTCTATTTAAAAGTATACTTATTATTTTTAATACCCATTTCCAATATAATTATTCAACAAAATTAATATAGATAATACTTTCTTGGTAAATAAAATAGAATATCGATCAAATAATAATCGACAGATATATATATATATATCAATTAATTAACAAACAAAAATAAAATAATTGGAAAATTCTGACTGGAATCGAAATAAAATGAATTACTTCAGGAAAGATTTTGCACCATTTGCTTTCAATAAAACCCTTTTTTCGAAAAGTTCATCGCAAAGAGATTTCATTCTTGGGGCATCAAACATTGTGGCGAAGGAAAATAAACGTTCGACGGGTGCTGATGAAGGAAGCGGCGTGTTGTACTTCAGAAATATCTTTTTTATTACTGGGTAATCATTAAGCATTGTGAGATCCTTTCTCTTATCGGCCAAGTATTTAACACTAAACCTACCAAGGCGGTCATAATGACCGGTTCTGAATTTTTTCAAAAAACTACTTAAATTGATAGGAGTGCCGTGAAGTAAAAATTCTACTTCTACCATATAAAGCCTAAATTAGTTAATTAACTAATCCCTTCACTTCTTGATTTATCTTTTTCCAAAGTGCTTGTTCATTAAATTTAAATTTTAGTAGATATAACGTCGGTAGTTTTAGTGTTAAGAGCTGTCATTTCTCCATGAGAATGACAAAAACTTCCTACTGAAGGAATAGTTTTGTCACAAATATCATTCTCTTCATCTTCGCCAAAATCATAATCATCACTAGATAACACATCAGAAAAATCTTCAATGGTGTTCATTTCATTCGCTTTTAAAATTACCTCTTCTATAAATATAGACCGCAAGGATACCCTCCTTTCTTTGTCAACAGCATTCAGCCAACGATCTTTAAATTTAGGATATGAAAATGCTGCAATGACAGCATAATTTTTAATACTGCAAAAATTGTAATAGTCTGATAATCTTCGTTCCAAATTATTTTGAATTGTCAGTAGTATGAAATCTCGGAATGGATGCTTTTCTTCTTGTAATTTATAAATTTCACGCCTAAGATGCAAAAGTGTCGGAATCAAGTGGCCATAAAAAATATTGTTTTCACCTTGCAAATCATCTAGAGCTCTTGCTATTGGTTTTAGGCACAACACGTGATGTTCTAAATAATTGATATGACTTTCGGTTAATTTGCTCGAGAAAGATTGTGATTCTTTTAATTTATCACTATATCGAATTATTTGGCAAAGACTGTCATATAGGTCATTCCATCTAGTAATACTAGGTCTACTGAAAATACATCCAATTTCTTCCTTCACAGTTTCTGCAGATTTTGGATGACGAGAGAGATCCCATAATTCTTGACATTGTCTCATCACTTCATTATGAAGGGTTTTTAACGAAGATTGTTGTATAGCTTTCGGTACATCTACTGCGGCAATAAGATTTAGGGTATGTGCAGCACAACGAATATGCATTGGGAGAAACGGATCACTTTCACTACTTGGTGAAACATCTTCAAAATGAATATGATTCTCTTCTCGAAAATCATGATAAGTTATTCCATATTCTTGAAAGGTTTTTATAAAGTTTGAACCGTTATCAGTAATGGTAGATAAATTTTTGTTTAAGGATAAATTATATTCTTCGTTCATTACTTTAATTAACTGAGCGATTCGATCAAATGAATGGATTCCTTTAAATCTACGGCAAGCTAATGCAACACTATGCCTTTGCAATGTTTCATCATCTATCCAGTGACACGTGACACCTAAAAATTTGCGTTGTTTTGTTGACCACACATCTGCAGTCGTACACACATAAGTTGTCTTTTGCAGCTTTTTTTTTGATGTTTTCCACGTTTTCTTTGAATGTATCATTTATCCGCCTACACAATGTTCTACGACTACAAGAAAGCGGATATCCCAAGTTTTCAAATATATCTAACAATAAGAAGTACCTGTTTTCGATGGTAGACAGAGGAACAAAGGAATATATGATGTACTTCATAATGTAATTCTCCAATTCTTTAGGCGATATTGTTTCCCGATGATTTGCTGATTGTTTTGGAATCGATCTTTTCACATTGTTGCAGGACGATGCAGCTCCGGAATGCATTTTTTGTTTCTTATAAGATACGAAACGTTCGATCTCATCGTTCCCGTGAACTCTTTTCAAGTGTGACCGAAAATTACTAGTACTTTTAAACGTACCTTTAATTTTTGTTACCCTATCCGTACATTTTCTACAAACGGCAGTTATACTTCCGTTGAGCTCTGATTCTTCTAAGATTACTTCGAAAAAATTCCCATCTAAAAGTGGTTTCTGTAGAGCAATTGCTTTTATCTTATCAATTTCTGTATTAACATTGTAAGCTGCCAAACGTTTCTCTTCCATTTTCACTGCTGTCGATTTTTCGATAAGTGTAAAGAACGGCTGGAATCACTATGAACTGACTCAGTTCAACTGACAAGTTGTGAGTACCGATTGATTATTAACATCTTATGTTAGCACGTTTCGATAATATGAAGAAGTAAGTCATACAGATTACTCAGAATGTAAACAACCGTTCATAAGGAAAACAGATATATATTTACCTGCCTATCTACATATGTAAGGTATTGTATATATTACTTTCACGTTGTGACCCCGCGATGTTCAACAATATGCTCAAACATGCTCAAACATATGCAGTAATTATTTGTCGTTTCATTATTTGAGGTACCTTAAATTATTTGAAATAATAAAATAACATGTTATTTAACATTTGAAATACTTATCTCAAATAAGAAAGTAACTTGTTATTTTATTATTTGAATTGATGTATTTCACGAAATAAAAGAAAAGATAATCATTTTATAAAATTATTTTGTTGGACGAAATATAACATAATTTATTTCAAATAATGAAATACTTTTGTGAAATAACTTTTTATTTCAAATAGTATTTCAAATAAGTTTTAACATATTGTATCTGAAATAATGCCCAGCTCTAAATTACAAGAGCGGCGGTTGGCGTAGGGATTAGGGTCTAGCCTTCGTAGTCTCAGGGTCTCCGGGTCGAAACTCGATTATGGAACTTTTATTTATTCTTTCTCTCGAATGTTTTTTATTTTTTGTCCTTAAAGTTTTTCATATTTTATTCTAAATATATTTCTTCCGAGTATTATAGTGTTATTTTTAACACTAGATTGCCCGAGATTTCTTGTATACCTATATTGCCCAAAAACAGTCAAAATGACTGCATTGTGAAAAAATAACTAAGTAATGTGTAAACAAATTTGTTTAAAATTAATTTTTAATATTTCTTATATTATTTACAGTTATACAACAAGTTATTAGTAAATATTAACAATAAAAAAATTTACTTTAATTGGAAAAAAATAATTTATGCATTATTATTTGTACATCTTATGCAAATGAAAGTGGAAATCTTTTTATGTGTACATCTTCCGCAAACATATTTTTGACATTTTTCACATATATTATTTGTTTTGTTGTCATGGCAAAGTCGTACTTGACAAAATTTGCGTTTGTGAGAATGGGTTGCATTTGATGATGTTGCAGTTGATCTTTGTGGGTCTTCATGTTCTGATAAATTTTTCTGCCTTGCAACTC
This sequence comes from Cerceris rybyensis, assembly GCA_910591515.1. Taxonomy (NCBI): domain Eukaryota; kingdom Metazoa; phylum Arthropoda; class Insecta; order Hymenoptera; family Crabronidae; genus Cerceris; species Cerceris rybyensis. The sequence goes on from OU342789.1 coordinate 2,757,969, forward strand.
TATATTCGTTGGAAAGCTGTTCTGCTAATTGAAATAAGAACTCTTTTCGTTCTATTTGTATTCCTGTCGTTTCTTTGTAAATGATCCAAGCATTTATGGCAGCCAAATCTAAAATATTGAAAAATATTTGGAGGGGCCATCTACGAGAACTAGCTTTTACTGTATATTTTCTGGCCATTTGATCCGCCATATCAACTCCAAATTTTGTACTGTTATAAAATTGAATTGATTCCGGTAACATTTTTTTATTACTTTTATCAATTTTAACAAATTTATGCTTAGAACTTAGAACAGCTACTCTTTTATTTGGTTTGCTTTTATATATTGTAAGAACACAATTCTCTGATTTATATAGCAAAGTGGAAAAACGAGGCATGTTATCCTTCGTTTGTTTGGCTGCTTTGGGTAGTTCTCTTTTGTTTCCTCTAATAGTTCCAACTAGAGTTGTTTTTTTGGCCAATAATTTTGTCGCGAGTGACACGCTAGTGAAAAAGTTATCGGTCGTGATATTTCTTCCACGGTTTGTATATGGCTCGACAAGTTTCAGAACAACGTGTTCACTGAGAAGCATTGACGATGGTCGTTGTTCATCTTTCCCTAAATAAGGAAAACCATTCAAAATATATTTGCTACTAACATCTGATGCAAGCCAAAATTTGATGCCAAATTTGTTGGGTTTATTAGGCATATACTGTGTAAACCTACACCTGGCTTTTGACGGAAATAATTGCTCGTCAACTGTTATATTTTGCCCTGGTTGATAGCAAGCTTGACTGTTTTCAATGAACTTATCCCATATTTTCGAAACCAAGGCAAATTTATTTGTTTGTAGGCGCCTACTTCTTTCGGTTCTTTTGTCAAAACGAATAAATCGTAGGATTTGCTTGAACCTTTCTCTGCTCATAGTTTCTCTAAAAAATTTGGGACCCCACTTTGCTGACCATAAATAACTCAGTTTTAAATTTTTTGCCTCGTAGGCTCCACGAGCATATAAAATCCCAATAAATGCATGTATTTCCGGTAATGTTGTTGTCCAATCGTTCCTCAAAATTCGGCGGCCTTCTTCTTCTGTGCACTTTCTTATATGTTTGATAATATAGTTATCTATTATCAACGAGAATGCACTGATAAGGTTATCTGCTATAATGTTCCTTTTAGCGTAGCCTGTTGGCCCTTTCACACCCTTGAAAATACAAGTAGATGGTAATCTTCCAGGATTACCAACTTCGTCAATTTTTGTCCACACAGTACCATCGGCAGCTGTTTCGACCTCTTGAAACGTATTTTCAGTTTCTTCATCAGAATCTGAACTAGTTAGCACCCTACACCTTTTCCTGGGCATATTGATGACACTTTCATTTTCATCATTGGTGATCGACTCTTCATCGCTGTCTTCAGCGTCAGATGTTTCACTTTGAATATAATCCGCTTCATCTTCAGATGATAGTTCAGAATTTGTTGCATTTGATTCTATATCAGAGCACTCTTCACTTATGTTCGTTAGGTTTTCCAATAACTCATTTCTGTTCGACATTTTCTTCATGAAGTTAGGGCGCAAAAGAAATAAAATAAACTTGTTAGAACAACACTTCATAAAGACTCGAATAACAAGTACTACTTTAGCTTATTGAGCAACTGCAACTTATCAAGTATACGCCCAAATCGACAATTTATCATGCATCGGTATGTTACCGTAATCGAAAAAAAAATAAAAAATGTTATTTCAATACAAAGCCGAACTGGTCATATAAGAAATTTACTCAATTCAATAATAAGAATCTTTTAATTATTTAAAATTTCCCAAGCAGTCAAAATGACTGCTTCTGGGCAATATAGGTATAACACATATATATATACGGAAGTAAAGGAGGGCGGAAGTAACTACAATTATTCATAAACGCATTTATATGTTGTAGAAAAAGTCACCAAATTCTAAGAAATTGTGTCATTATATACATAATTGTTTTTCTAATTGAAAATAAAAAACAGTCAAAATGACTGCCTTGGGCAATCTAGTGTTAAATTACTTAATGCAAAAATATTTATAAAAGAATATTTTATTATTTCATTAAATATTTCTGGGTTATAATACAATTATCATTAACATCTTTCGCATGCAATAAATATATTCAGTTTAAATATTCGTAACTTGCGATGATGAACGATCACGAAACGCATAAAGTCTTTTTTTCAAAGTTCACCTTGCTGTATATTTGTTACATGAAAAATTTATTTGCATAATTGAAAGTTAGTTTTATTAAAAATAGTCCGATTTATGTCATATTTAGTATCATTTTCATCGGAAAAGCATAAGGAATTGATTGGTATAATTTTTATAACGATTTAACAGAAAATATAGAAATTTTAATGTGCAGTACAGTCGAATCTCTCATAATGTAACCTCTCAAAGTGAAACCTCTCTCAAAATGTAACATGGTCATCTCTCATAATGAAACTTCTCTTATCCCCACCAGTTAAATGCTACTAACCAATCAAATTTGAGATGTATGACGCGACATATTATTTGAAAAGATTTAAATGTTTGTATGGAAAGGTTATGTTCACTTTTTACTTCTGCGCATTTCTTTGCGCCGACGAAGATAGGTACTATATGAGAAAGATAGACTATATAATCAAGAAGTGGGGATGAATATGACTGTAGGGGAATGTTGCATTTTGAGAGAGCGTCCGGTCCCGAAGTGTTCCATTATGAGAGATTCGACTGTAATACAAATTATACGCTTGACTGCGCGGCACCGCTTGATCTTCGAGCGTCATGCGATGCGTGTGCCTTGGGTCGCTCGAGCGATGAGTCACGATTTCTTTAAAAAATCAAATTGTTTACCTTTCGTCGTATCAATATGAAAGTAATACCAATGGATTTCTTGTGTTTTTTCAATGAAAATGATACCAAATATGACATAAATCGGGCTATTTTTTACAAAGTTAGCGTTAAATTATGCAAATAAATTTTTCATGTAACTTCGTTAATTATAGTCCGTATTATGTCATTCTTGTGTAAGACACAACAACGATTTCTCTTTTTTTTTATATAATAATATAATGATATATTATGGGCGTTTATAAATACTCTTTGATAAATACAATATTATATAATACGTCTTCGCGACGACACTCTTTTAAGAGTGTTCTCTCGACGAGTCCGAGACATTGACTCTCTAACGACTATATATCGACTCTGTGTCGATCCTTTAACGATTTGATGACGACTCTATATGTCGAGTCTACAACGACTGTCTATCGACTGCCACTTTTCACCTCCTTTTCCTCGAAAAGGCCCTGTAGGGGTAAGGGTCGTCTTCCTCCCTCGCTCGGCGCCTTGCTGTCGTGGGGTCTTACACTTGGTATCATTTTAATCAGAAAAATGTCACACACAAAAAGAATGAAATACAAAGAAGTTTCATTGTTGCATTAGTATTGGCTCACCGATACGCTGCTTTTTGTTTTGCATTGGTGGGGATGCACCTGCGCATCAATGTTATAGATGTTCACTTGGCGGGATTATACCCTATACGGCACGTGCCACATATCTGACGGACGTGAAATCTTGGCTAATTTACATAAAAACTTTTTTGTGAATAAGTGACAGTGGGTTGTGAAGCGTTTTATAGTGTGAGAGTGATTTTGTTATTAGTGGACTTTGAATTTTAAATTTAGTTATGGCAAGTGCAAATGCACAAAGTCAAAAGAAATCTAAAAGATTTCTACGCCATTGGTACGATGTTGATAGTACTTTAAAGGTTTGGCTGGAGGAACATCCTTCGGATGCATCAAAATGCGTGTGTAAGATCTGCAACAGAGTCTTCTGTTGCGGACTTTCACAAATACGCAAGCATGCATCTTCGCAGGTTCACCAAAATAATTGGTTGAAACTGAATCCAGGGCAACCTGATGAAGAGGTATCAACATCTTCCGATGAGCATGACAATAAGGTGAAAATCGGAGAGATCAAGTGTTCGGCTTTCATCGTCGCAAACAATCTCCCGATTTCGCTTGCGCCAAAATTACTTGCGCTTATGCAAGATATAGGCGAAGGGCACCCTGTCCTACGGGACATGAAATTAGGCCGCACAAAGTGCGCCAAAATAATTTCAAATGTGCTATCCGTTCGGGAAACCGAACGTATAGCCGACAACGTGCGGCATGGTAAATTTTCTGTTTACGAAGATGAGGCTGCGGATTCGACAAACGACAAATGGCTTACACTTGCCGTCAGGTACGTGGAACCATGTCGTTTGTCTGTAAGAACAGAGTTGTTACAGCTTATTCACCTAGATGCAAGCGATTGCTCAGCGGAGAAGCTTTTCAAAGCTTTTGAACATCATTTGCTGAGAATGCAAATTCCGCTGAGAAACGTCGCTGCTCTTAGCTGTGACAACGCGTCCGTTATGACAGGTTGTCGCTCTTCATTTAAGAGCAAGTTGCTCGAAAAAAATGCAAGCACGATTACTATGCCGTGCGTGTGCTATTCCGCAGCGTTAGCAGCAAGCGCTGCTTGCGGAAAGCTTCCGAGGGAATGCGACGATTTGCTTCGCGGGGTCGCTTCCTTTGTAAATAGCAGCCCCAAGCGGGCTGCTATTTTTCGACAATTTCAGGAGAGTTATGAAAACTCTCCTGTAAAAATTCTAAAGCTAGCTGAGACACGCTGGCTGGCAAGATACCAGTGTGTCGAACGGCTTTTGGAATGTTGGGACAATCTCGTTCAATTTTTTATAGAGCAGGCGTTTTCCGAAAGGTCGGCAACTGCTGAGAGTTTTTCTGCTCTCCTTAGCAGATCCGACCTGAAAGGATATTTCTTTTTTTTTAAATACGCCTTGAATGCTCTGAACGAGTTTAATGCCTTCTTCCAAGCAAAAGAAACACTAGTACAGGAGTTGCAGCCTTCTTCTGCAAAATTCCTGCGTTTCTTTTTGCAAAATTTTATTAGATGTCCCCTAATAAGTACTCCCCAAAACATTCGGGAAATTGATTTTACATCAAAATCAAACCAAGTCGCGCTAGATAAGGTGCGCCTTGGGCCCGAAACAGAGGAGTTTTTGGAAGAAGCATTACGTCATGGGATGCCCGAAGTAGAAGTGATCTCCTTCCGGGAACGTTGCTTACAGTTTTATATCACTGTAAGCAATGAAATAAGATCTCGACTGCCCCATGACGATACCTTTCTTTTGCAATTGACGGTTTTCAAGCCGTCAATTGCACTTTTCAGCAGCGACAGGAATTGTTCGTTCCTTAGTGTCGCTGCTGTAGCCCAAAAATTGGGAAATTACAGTGTCAAAGATTTACAGAATGAGTGGGACATTCTGTATTTTGGCACATCCCAATCTCAAAAAGATCGTTGGGCGCTTCTTTCTTTCGACGGCATGTGGATGGATATCGGCATGCAAAAAAATTCTGAGAATTTTCCTATTTTCCCACACTTAACATCTCTGTTGAGCAATGTCCGATGTCTGCCACACTCCAATGCCGAGGCAGAAAGAATTTTTTCCATGCTTCCTGACATTAAGTCGAAAAAAAAGGAATAAAATCGGAGCTGATCTCCTAAATTCCATCTGTGTGGTGCGCACATCATTCAAAGCTAGACAGGAGTCTAGTTTCACCATGTCTATCGGTGATAGACATTTAAGACTAATGTCAGGAGCAAACTTATATGCAAGTTCGCCGTGTGCACGAAACACGCAACTGTTGACATTGCACACAACGGCGAACTTGTAAACAGATTGTGATTGTGTATAATGTGTATCTGTGATTGTGACTGTATTAGTGTTTGTTATTGTGTTTGCGATTGTGATTAATAGTGTTTAAAATAGTAGTGTATAAGTATTGTTTGTAGTGTCAGTGCCATTATATTAATAATAAGTGTACATAATTTAGTAGCATAGTATTAATTAAATAATTTATAGTATTTTATATTTGTTATATTATATTTTCATAGTATTTTATAATTTATAGTTATTTATATTATTTTATATAATAAATATCATTTATTCTATTTTTCCCGGAATATAAAAAATTAGAACACCATTACAAAAAGAAGTAAGTTTATATTAAGATCAATACTTCATTGAACTTTATTACAACTGAAATCGTGACTGATTTTGTATTTTTTTTGTTATAGGACAATATTTTATCTGAAATGCCTCCGTCTTGGAAGGAAGGAAGTATCGAGAGGAACAATGGAACTAGACCATTATTACGAAAAAAGATAAGTTTCTATTAAAATCAATACTTCATTGAACTTTATTACAACTGAAATCGTGACTGATATTGTATTTTTTTTGTTACAGGACGATATTTTATCTGGAACGCCTCCGTCTTGGAAGAAGGGAAATATCGAGAAAAACGATGAAACTGGACAATTATTGCGAAAAAATAATTTGTAGTAATATCAATATTTTATTAAACTTTATTGCAATTAAAATCTTGACTGCATTTGTTTATATTATAAGAAAACTTATTTGTATAGGCTACAAAATGTGTTTAGGGAAATAATTAAAAAAAAAAAAATCGCTATGTGGGGACTCGAAGGAGAGCTCCAGATTGCGATTCATACGCTCGATCATCGATTCTCAGTTTCGTTGCCGTAAAGTCAATCACGATTCGCGATGCAGTGTTAAAAATAGATTGTGGCTGGCGCAAGCGCATTAGCAGCGCACACGGACATGGTAGTTGTCCGATAGTAGATGTAACGCGCGAGTGCACGGAAGAAGCCAGTCGGGGAATACAATAAGTCGGAGTGGTGGTATCACGCTTTCCCGCCAGTATGAAAAGCGCAAGCGCAGAAACAGCGCACATGGATATAGTAGTGGTACGATAGCAGAGGTAACGCGCGTGTGAACGGAAGAAGCCAGTAGGGGAATACTGTAGATGAAAGAGGGGGTAAGAGTCGGATCCGAGGATCCTCGTTCTGGCATCACTGAGCTACGTAGTTTCGTCCAGAGCAGTCCAGAGCTCGTCGAGATCGGACGTGTTTCCATAGCTCTCCGAGTCAACACAGTGCAAGAATTTCAGCATTCCTAGAATTAACTTCAAGGACCCTGTGTCTATTGACGTCTAGTGTCAACGAACAGTTTTTGCCACCTAGTACACAATTGAGCTGCCGGTAAACTCGGCTTTCCTATCGCCGTATATTCTCCGCGTAATATTCGGTACAAAATCTCGAGTGTAGTGAATGCTTTCTTGTGTGCTTCAAGGCAGGCAGTTGCTTGCAAGTGACCAAGCCGGACTGCGTAGTGAGGTCGCCTATCAAGGCGACAAAAAAGTCATCGTCATGGACGACTTCTTGACGAAAATCAACCCGTCGACGACGGCGTCCAGTGTATCATCCGTCGATGAACGTCCAAAGGCCAAGACGGTGAAGGGGCGGCCGAATTCGTTACTGCTCCTCAAGCGGGGGAAGTCCAGGACCAATTTAGCGATGTCAACGGAGACCATCGTGCAGAAGCGCATGAAGTCCCAGTTAATTCCCGCACGGGTGGACACCGCCGTTCAGGATCTCTTGAAGCCGTCGACCTCTGGTGCGTGGAATACGGGATCGGAGGCAGCGACCGCTATCGTTCCCCCTGCCGGGGAGGACTGGACCAACCCCAGTTTCATTTCATTCACCATGGAAGTGCAGAGCGACATGGCCTTGGCATCTTCAACGCGCTTGGTCGATCCGACCATGGCGACTACGCATTCAACCCCTCCTCCGTAGAAACGCTGATGGAGGAGAACTTGGCTCTCAAAGCCAAAATAGACGAGCTTGCTGCGATCGTTGCGGTTCTCCAGGCGGCTCAGATGACTGCGATGTCACCACCATCACCATCGCTGCCTTCCCGTCAATCTCGGAGAATTATCCCGTTCACCGCGAAGGGTATCACCGCCACCAACCGGTTTCAGCCACTGGAGGAGAACATGGCCGACTCCGTTGCCGGAAGCGAAGCGACCGCTCGCATCCCCCCTGCAAGCGTACCTAGGGAGACGAGACCACGGGGTTCGGGCAAGCCCCCACCTATTATTGTACATGCGTCGTCGCCTCAGATGGTAATCAATCTTAGTAAGTGTGTCTTATCCAAAGTCTCGTTCACGCTTAAACGTAGTGGCCCGAGAAGCCACTTTATTTATCCCAATGATATGGAGACATTCAACAAATTAAAATCTTTGCTGTCTAACGCGCAAATCCGTTTTTATACGTACACTCCTAAAGTAGAACGGCCTTTAACGATGATCCTGAAAGGGATAGAAGCCAATACTAACAAAGATGAATTGCTAGCTGAGATCAATGCATTGGCACCGGCAAGAATCAAGGCGACCAAAATTTCCAATTTTGAAACGGCGCGCTCAAAACAATTGGGTATCGTGCTACCCATGTGTTGATACATTTCACTCCTACTTCGGAGTTATCTCTCCTTTCTTCTCTTCACACCTTAAACTACCAGCGTATACGCGGGGAAAAATTCCATAGGCAAGAAACACTACAATGTCACAATTGTCAAAGATTGGGTCATGCAGCTTGTAAACGACAACACACGCCGGGCGCTCAAAGACACCAACCAATCGTGTGTCCAAAACGAAATTCATTCGATTAAATCGAATTTTCGCACATTATTTTCACGGCCTCGGCGTGTAGGGGTAGGTTCCGAAAGCGTGGACGCAGCCGCTCGGGAATACAATGGAACACATATTTGATTCAAAACTCAGTTCTTATATTTTCCAAACATATTACAATGATGTGGTCAATACAAATGGCCGCAACGTAGAAGTACAACCGCTCGGCGACGGAATATAATAATCAATATAAAACAATGAGAAAATCATATGACTGTAAGGTGCTCGGACGTGGTCACATGAATATTGTTCGATCCGCGATCGACAATAAACATGCCACTAACTAATCGAGTCCAAGTAACTGGATTTTCCAGTATTCAAATCCATCGACAGGATCACTCCCGCTAAGTGGAAGGATCAGAATCGATGCTTAGCCTCGATAGTCCCGAAGCCGCTTACGTGTAGCCCAATAATCAAAAATATTAATAATTAACGTACGCGCCGAGCGATTGCCGCACGTTCGTTCTCTACGAGCGCCCGTGGTCAAGTGACTCTCCTTCGGAGCCGCCGCGCCAATGTTGACAATGGTCCACCTTGCTATTCGCCGTCTACGTTCGACGGCTCGCGTTGGCAACACAGCTGTTAACTGCAATCTAGATTTTCGTTGCGTTAAGTGCAACCTCTCCCACGAAAAAGGCAAATGCACTGTCTGAGGCGACTGAGCATACGGTGATCTATTGCGTCAATTGCAAGCAGTTCGGCCATCCGGCATCTTATCGTGGATGCTCCTTTATCAAAAATCGCAAAGTAGCGAATCTTGCCGCCATGAGGCCAAACGCTCTCGTAGATGGGTCGGTGGGGGGAGTGGCTCCTCGTGCTCTGCTTCCGCTCCGGTCTGGCGTTAGGCCGGGTCTATCGTATAGCCGGGTGATGGGGGCTCGCGGGGCCGTGCCCAAAGCCGCACCGAGCGCGACCGCGAATATTCTTGAGCAGGTGCAACCCGCTCGGGTCAACTCGTCCTTGTTCCGGAGGGTACGAGCGACGAGGCATTGTCGACCGATGCGAAAATCGATAAAATTTTCATGGCGATAGACGCGATTGCCACCAATGTCAGCGATCTGCGGCGCACAGTGGTTCATTTGGCCGAAAACTTGGCCAAAACCCCAAGGAGTTTTTCAATTTAGCTGAAAATTGGTGTATTAGTATTATTTGGGTCGCTGATTAAGAATCTGAACGCAAAATTTCCAAAAACAAAATGGCGGTTTCAATATGGCGGATGCGAGTATTGAAAAATAGTCGGATCGGCATGAAAATCAGTAGTCTTATGTTTTTCCGGTCGCTGATTAAGAATCCGAACTCAGAATTTCCAAAAACAAAATGGCGGCACTAATATGGCAGGTGCGAGTATCGAAAAATTGTCGGATCGGCACGAAAATCAGTAGTCTTATGATAGCCCGGCCCAATGTCATAAATGCACTTCCCCAAGCATGGCGCGCGACAAACAAATAACAATAACTCGAATAATCGCAAAAAGTCGCAAGAAAACTCAACGAGGTCTTCTTCGGGAAGCTTCAAAGTTTAATTTAAAAAAAAATATATTATGTTATTTCACGGACTTCTGCAGTTTTAATGATATTTACTGCAGCAGCCGCTGTATCTTAATACAAGCATGTCATTGCTGTTCCATCTCCGAATTTCCCTTTGTTTAATAAAAATTTCGGTCGAAGGAGAAAGATGAAACATTGTAAGGAACAAATATTTCCCTCATACCTGTAACTAGCCAGATTTTCATTAGAATCGTCAAAGATCTTCCGATTTATGACGGTAAGCGGTCGAGGTAGCCGCGGCTATCTATAGTTGCCTCGAAACAATAGGCCACCAGCTTGTTTAAACTCATTCCGATTTTTAACCCCATGAAATAAACATATTATTTCGTTAATTGCCAGGTTGATCTTACAAGGGAACATCCCGAGGTGTAACTCACCGATTTTTATGAAATTTTAGTATGATATAGTCCTCGCAAAAATATTCGACACGTATTTTTTTTTATCGGCAATCGTCCACGTTAAAGGGGTGAAAACCACCCTCAAAGTTGGCACCTTGAAACTTATTTATTGAATATCTGGAAAACTATTAGAGATACGAAAATTTCGTAGAGAGAGAAAATTAACGTATTTCGACCACAAATCTGATGATATAAATATATTTTTTTTAAACTCGTTTGTTTAAATAATATGCTTAAAAATACAACTTTTTTAATGATTTTGCAAGTCAAATTTCAATAAATTTTCTTGAATATTTTTCTGAGAATACCATATAGCGAAACACAAAATACGGATAAAATGGAAATTTGAAATTTTTTTTGTAAAAAATGTTATTGCATTTTAATTTTTTCTCTTACATTCTTGTTAAGTTATGCCTTCGTATATACATGTATGACTGCTTTAAAAGGCCAGATTTCATTACCAGACACACATATCGTCTTTATATAAATTAAAAAAATTTGATTGATTAATTAATAATTTGTAACAATTATTGTAATGATGGTATTCATTGTTATTCTTATAACCAATATTTTCTTACACCACGAGCATTCTAAAGAGCAACCAACTATGTATATACGAAGGAAAAACTTAACAAGTTCATCAAGCGTAAGAATTGAAAATGCAATAACTTTTTTTATAACAAAAATATGAAACTTCTGATTGATCCGTATTTTTTGTTTGACTATATAGTGTATACAAACTATTATTTAAGAAAATTGAAAGAATTTTAACTGAAAATATTATGAAAAAAAAGTATTTTTTAACATATTGTTTAAACAAACGGGTTTTTTAAAAAAATGCTTATAGCATTGGATTCGTGATTGAAATACGTTAATTTTCACTCCTTAGGAAATTTTCGTATCTCTAATAGTTTCCGAGATATTCAATAAAACAGTTTTCATAATCCGGACTTTGGGGGTGGTTTTCACCCCTTTAACGTGGACGATTGCCGATAAATGAAAGTAGATATCAAATATTTCCACGAAAAGCACCTTATACTATAGCTTCATAAGAATTGGTGAGTTACACCTCGGGATAGTCATTTATGATATCAATGTGAATCCGCCGACAGGCCAAATAAATAAATTAATTCTCGGGAGGTGTGCGTTATATATTTACTATTTTCTAATGTTATATGCTTGAATTGATTATAGGGATGCTTTAGAATGCTCGTGGTGTAAGAAAATATTGGTTATAAGAATAACAATGAATACCATTATTACAATAATTGTTACAAATTATTAATTAATCAATCAAATTTTTTTAATTTATATAAAGACGATATGTGTGTCTGGCAATGAAATCTGGCCTTTTAAAGCAGTCATACATGTATATACGAAGGCATAACTTAACAAGAACGTAAGAGAAAAAATTAAAAATGCAATAACTTTTTTTACAAAAAAAATTTCAAATTTCCATTTTATCCGTATTTTGTGTTTCGGTATATGGTATTCTCAGAAAAATATTCAAGAAAATTTATTGAAATTTGACTTGCAAAATCATTAAAAAAGTTGTATTTTTAAGCATATTATTTAAACAAACGAGTTTAAAAAAAATATATTTATATCATCAGATTTGTGATCGAAATACGTTAATTTTCTCTCTTTACGAAATTTTCGTATCTCTAATAGTTTTCCAGATATTCAATAAATAAGTTTCAGGGTACCAACTTTGAGGGTGGTTTTCACCCCTTTAACGTGGACGATTGCCGATAAAAAAAATACGTGTCGAATATTTTTGCGAGGACTATATCATACTAAAATTTCATCAAAATCGGTGAGTTACACCTCGGGATGTTCCCTTGTTAGAGAAGGATTAGCAGTATTCATTAGGTAAAGCACGATAGCTCGGCTCTATGTCATAAATGCACTTCCCCGAGCATGGCGCGTGCGACAAACAAATAACAATATCGCGTACAATTGCAAAAAAACGCAAAATTTTACAACGGGGACTTCTTCGGGAAGCTTTACAGTTTAATTTAAAAATACAAATATTCCGATATTCCTTTTCCTTCAAAAGTTATAATGATATTTATTGCAACAGTCACTGTATCTTAATACCAGCATATCACAGCTATTTCATCTTCGAATTTTCCATTGTTTAATAAAAATCTCGACTGAAAGAGATTGATAGAATATTGTGAGAAACAAATATAGCCCTCATACCTGCAACTAGACAGATTTTCAGCCGAAACGTCAAACATCTTTCGGTTTATGACGGTAAGCGGTCGAGGTGATCGCGGCTATCTATTGTTGCTTTGGAACAAAAGGCCACCAGCTTGCTTAAAATTATTTTGATTTTTAACCCGAACGAAATAAATATAGCGTTTCGTTAATTACAAGGGTAACCTTAGTGAAGGACTAGCATTATTCGTTTGTCCAAGGCACGATAGCCTGGCAGTATGTCATAAACGTATTTCCCCGAGCATGGCGCGTGCGACAAACAAATAAGAATATCTCGTAGAATCGCAAAAAGTCGCAAAATTTTACAACGGGGACTTCTTCGGGAAGCTTCAAAGTTTAATTTAAAAAAAAAGTCGCGTTGTACTTTTGCGTACTTACTTCACAACTATTTCCTCTGCAAAAGGAAAAAAATGTATGGGTTTTGCAATCTGTGCCATCGCAGTTGTAAAATATTAAATAAAATAATGAAACCAAGGTACTTATAATTTAAAAGTATGTAGTACCATCAGTCTTCTTCCTTGTTTAGGCAAACTCTTTGAAATTATTTTAAACAAGTTTTACGGCGGAATTTGCAAACTTTTGCAGAGAAAAACTTATATTGTACCCCAAAGTACCCCCTGGAAATTTTGAGGGTATTTAGTTTGAACCTTGTAGAAACAGCTCCTGAAAAGATCGGCTGCACCTACCTGCGCCTTTTGTTGTTATGCCTTTCTAAAGTTTATGTGACACAGCACGGGTGGCGAGTTCCCGTGGAGCACGCGATCACAAAATGCCCAGTGTCCGCGACGTAAATATCGTTCAGCAATTATAACATCTCATTGGCATTAATAAGAATGGAGATTTCTGATATATCACTTTTATTACTTAATTGCTCTCATTGTTAGTTTGCTATTAGAGACTAACAAGCTACGTAATTATGGTGAAAATCACGGTACACGGTCCACTTAAACATTGAATAACTAAAAAGTACCGAAAAGTACCTGGTAGAAACTTCGCAGGTATATTCCTTAGACTATGTAGAAGTAATTAACACAAAAATTTCATGCGCACACCTGCGCTCTTCTTTGTTATACCTGTCGAAAGTGAGTGATACGGTTCGGCTGTTGAATTTCATCGTGCCGCGCGGTTGACTTAAACATTGAATAACAAAAAAGTACCGAAAAGTACCGGGCTGAAACTTTACATATATATTCCTCACACTATATAGAAGTAATTAGCGCACAGATTTTGTGCGCATATCTGTGCAATTCTTTGTTATAGCTGCTGAATGTTTGTTGGGCAGTCCGCCTATCGAAAAAGGCTTTAGTAGGATCTTTTTCATTAAATATCTTTTTAATATAAAGTCTACCAAGAAAATGTCTTATACAAAAGATTCTTTATTTTTCCTGTACAATGAACATTTATAAAAAAATCCACCGATTTTTGTATAAAAAATTAAGTTGACCTTTAAATAACATTGAAGAAATATAAAAAATAAAAAATTAGTATTACACCGATATTTTTTCCACGATATTATGAAATTTCTGTATAAAACATTTTTCTCTATAATGAACGGTTTTCGAGTTATTATTTTTTTTCACCTAGATGGTCGATTCGTTCCACTGTGCCTGTTATAGTGACAAAACGGTCGGAACATGCTCTCGATAGATATTTTCTTAAATTGTGCCGAAACGAAAACAACTACGACATTTTTCGCGCATAGTTTTTTATTCAGAAATGCACAAAGAATGCAATGGTGTACAGTAAATTTGTGTTAGCAATAGTCCTCTACGAGAAAAATGCAAAGTGAGTGCGTAAAGAATTCGCGCATCCGCTCATTTTTTAACTTTGACAGTGATTTATTGCTATTAACAAATAGGAAACATTATAACTGCTTATACATATCTACATACTCGGGAAACACTCCTCTATTTTTTGAGACCAAGAACAACAAGCTACGTTTATTAGTTTATACGTAATACGACCTTCTTTACCAAAAACGACCATTTTTACGAATGCTGATTTTTTTCGAAAACAGACGGCCATCCAGAAATTTCGTTGCCGGATTCGTGTTCAGGACGACGAACTCTATAAGAATTATATAGTGGCTATCGGAAACCAGAAAACAGTTTCAAGTTTGTTGGACAGTCTTATTAGCGTAACAGTATAGAGCAGCGCCGGGCGATTATTGCACGATCGAGCCGTCCTTCGAGAAATACCGCCTCATTTACCCATACATACAGCCGAGATATCACTGATTCACAACGACTCTGTAGGCGTCACGCTCGTGCCTATCGGCACTGGCGTGGTGCCGCATTTGGGGCGACATTCGTAGTTAATCGCTCGCGCTGGAAAGACGTGCCTCGCGCGTCAGTCGCGGAGATAAGAACGACGTGCGTGGCACGTCGACTCATTGTCAGAATATTTGTTGAGGAACAGTTTCAGATGGCACTACGTCGCATGTAGGATAAGACAAAAGTATTGTTAGTGAAAAAGTATCCTCAGATATGTTTTAAATCAAATACGATTAATATATTTTAATGTTTTTGAACTTCTGGCGATGGTTTTGCCGAAATCGACCACTTCATTAAGTCTTACGGCATAAATGTAGTATTGCGTTCCAGTACGCACATTTGTAAATTAATTACTAGCGCAAATTGTTAAAAATAACTATCCGATACTAGAACGCTAGGCTTCCTCGTATTAAAGAATACATTGTTGCCGTCGTGGCCGCTGCGATCCATGCGACGTAGTGGCATCTGAAACTGTTCCTCAACAAATATTGTGAGTCGACGTGCCACGCACGTCGTTCTTATCTCCGCGACTGACGCGCGAGGCACATCTTTCCAGCGCGAGCGATTAACTACGAATGTCTCCCCAGATACGGCACAACGTCAGTGCCTATAGTCACGAGCGTGACGCCTATAGAGTGGTTGTGAATCAGTGATATCTCGGCTGTATGTATGGGTAAATGGGGCGGTGTTTCTCGAAGGACGGCTCGATCGTGCAATAATCGCCCGGCGCTGGTATAGAGTGAGAAGCTAATTGAATCTACGGCTTGGACTATATAGTAGTAATTACCGCAAAGTTTGCATGCACCTACTTGACTCCTCTTTGTTATATTTGCTGAAAGTTTGCAAGACAGTCGGTTTGTCGAGAAAGGCTTTCTTCATTAAAAATCATTTTAACATAAAATCCGGCAAAAAGATGGCTTAGACAACATTTTCTATATCCCTTTTGCAGAATGAAAATCTACAAGGAGAGACATACATTTCTGTACAAACAATGAAGTTTCCCTCCAAGTAAAATTGAAGAAATAAATAAATAAAAAAATTAGTATTGCATCGATATTCTCTCCACAATATTATGAAACTTTTATATATATAACACTTTTTTCTAAAATAAATGGTTCTACTGTGCATACATGTATAGACACAACCATACATAGAACAATCATGGACTTTCGTTTCCGGTGACAGAGTGAGTGGAAGGTGTGAAAGGTGTGAGGATTATAATTAGGAATTTTGGTGGAAAGAGCGGGTTGTCAGGGAAGAAAATAGAGAGTGAGGTAGGGGTGATAAGGAAGTGTTGGAGGAGGAAAGAAATTTCAAGGGGGATAGAGTGATTGGGTGGGAAAGTGGTGGAAAGAGTGGGTGATCGGCACGTGGAGAATAAGGTTAGGTGGCGGGAAAGTGTGATAAGGTAGTACGGGGGACAGTAGGTGACGCGCAGTGGGCAATTTCGAAAGTAGGGAGGACGCGCCAATTTTTGGAGAGAGGAAAAGGGAAGGAAGAAAAAGAACCAGTTTTTGGCTGAAAGGCAAGGGGGGCAGTGAGGCTGTATAGGATGGAAAGAGAGAAGAGTCAGCAAAGTAGAGGAGTGATCAGTGAAGTTGGGGGGGGGGGGGAGAAGAGGGGGAGACCGACAAAAGCAGAGCAGTTGGGTAGAGAGCGGAGGGGGAGCTGCGGAAGTATACAGGACCTATTAGGGAAAGGAAAAAGAAAAGAAAGGGTAGCAGAGGTGGAGGAGGAGGGAGAGGGTCAGGAGGAAATTTTTAAGAAGAGTAGGAAGATCGAAAGGACGCCGGAGAAAATAGTAATGGGGAGGGGAGAGGTAGAAGAAATGATGAGAGGAATGTTTAGAGAATTGAGGAATGAGATCGGTGAAGAGATAAAGAAGATAGGGATGAAGATGGAAGAAGGGAGAGAGGAAGTGGTTAGGCAATTAAGTGAAATGAAAGATAGTTGGGAGAGGGAGAGATTGAAGTTGCTGGGAAAGATAGAAGTGTTGGAGAAAAAAGTAGAGAGATTAGAATTAAAAGAGGAGTATAATAAAGGAGGGGGAGAGACGGAGGAGGGGAAGAAGAAAGTGGAGAGGAAGATGAGAGAAATAGAGATAAAAATGGATAGAAAAGAAAGAGAAGAGAGAAGAAAAAATATAGTAATAAAACGAGTGAAAGTAGAAGGGAATGATGTAAACAAAGCAGTGGGAGAGATTTGGGAGAAAATCGGAGTAAAGGAGAAGGTAGAAGAGGTGAGAAGGGTGGGGAGAGTAGATAGAGATGGTAGAGGTAGGATTTTAGTTAGGATGGAGAAGATGGAGGGGAAAAGAAAGATAATGCAAGCGGAAAAAGAGTTGAGAGGGAGGCAAGAAAGAATAGAAGATGATTTAACAGTAGAGGAAAGAAGAGCAAGGTGGAGAATAGAGGAAGAATCGGCTAAGGAGAGAAGGGTGGGAAAAAGAGTACAAATTGGATATATGAAAATGTGGGTAGATAATAAACTAAAAAGGTGGGATGAAATAGGAGAGAAGTGTGTAGAGAATCAGGGAAACGGAATGGTGGTGCAGAAGGGAGAAAGGGAGAGGGGAGCGTAGTGTGAGTGGAAAAGATAATGTGGAGGGAAGAAAGAAAGATCTACAAGGTAGCGTTTTGGAACGTAGCGGGACTGAAAAATAAAGATACAGAGTTTTGGGCAGGAATAAAAGAATGGAATGTGGTGGTAATGTGTGAGACTCGGGTGGGCAAGAAGGAGTGGGAGGGAGTGAAAAGAAAGATGACGAAAGAGTATGTTTGGGATATTCAGTTTGCGGAGAAGAGAGGAAAAAGGGGAAGGGCAGTAGGAGGGATGGTATTTGGAGTGAGAAAGGGGTTAAAAATAATGGTCGGAGAAAAAGAAGAGGAGGAGGAAGGAATGATGGTTAGAAAAATAAGGTTGGGGAGGGATGTGTGGAGAATAATTGGAGTATATGTAAATAATGATTTGGAAAGGAAGTTGGAAAGATTGAAAGACTGTATGGAGGAAAGAGAAAGAGGGGTAACGGTAGTCGTAGGTGATGATTTTAATGCGAGGACAGGAAGATTAGGAGGGAGGGTGAAGGAGGAGGGGGAAGGGGAAGAGGAAGGAGGAAGAAGGTCGAAGGACAAGAGAGTAAACAGAGAGGGAAAAAGGCTATGTGAATTCTTAGGAGAGGTGGGACGGGAGATTCTGAATGGGGAAATAGAAGGGGATGAAGAAGGGGAATTTACATATGTAGGGAATGGGGAGTCAGTAATAGATTATAATATTAGGAGAGGAGAAGATGAGGGAGAAAATAGTAAGGATGGAGGTAGAGACAAAAGTAGAATCTGATCATCAGCCATTGGTGGTATGGATAAGAGGGAAAAAAGTGGAAGAGGCAGGTAATAGGGGGGGGGGGGGGAGAAGGAAAGGAGGTAGATGGTTGGTTGATAGGAGGGAAGAATTCGTTAAAAAACTTGGGAATAGGAGTGGAGAGAGAAGGGGAGTGGATGAGGAATGGAAAATGCTGAGAAGAGAAGTGGTTGAGGTGCTAGAAAGGACGATGGTGGGGGAGAGGAAAGAAAAGAGAAAAGGCTGGTGGGACGAGGAGTGTAGAAGGAAAAAAGGAGAGGTTGAAGAAGAGCTGGGGAGGTGGAGATAAGGATTGGGAAGTGGAGAGAGCTATAGGAAGGCGAGAGATGAGCTGGGTAGATTGTGTAAAGAGAAAAAGAGAAAAGAAAAAGAGAAGTGGGAAAGGGAGTTAGCAGGTGTGAGGACAGAAAGAGATGTATGGAGGGTAGTGAATAGGGGAAGGAAATGTAGGATGAAGGTAAATGAAGGGATAGAGATGGAGGAATGGGAAAGGTTTTTTAATGGGCTGTTAGGAGGAGTTAGCTGGAGGGTAAGAGGGGAAGGAGAAAGAAGGTGTAGGGGGGATGATGGTGAGGAGGATTTGAGGAGAGAGGAAATGGAGATGGTCATTGTTAAGTTGAAAGATAGAAAAGCGACGGGAAGGGACGGGATTCCAAATGAGGTTTGGAAGTACGGGGGGGGGGGGGGATAAGGTTAGGGAAAGAATATGGAACATATGTAGCAGGGTATGGAGGGGGAAGGGTTGGCCAGAGGAATGGACGGAGGGGGTGGTAATACCGATAGTAAAGAAAGGGCAGGGGAAGAATGTGGAAGAATATAGGGGGGTGACGCTAACTCAAACTGGATATAAGTTATATGCATCAATGCTAGCGGAAAGGGTAAGAAAGGAAATAGAAGGGAAAGGGTTAATGACACCGAATTATACACGGTTTAGGAAAGGGATGGGCACGATTGATAACATTTATGTACTGAACTATTTAATAAATAGACAGATAGCGAGGAAGGGAGGAAAAATTATTCATTCTTATGCTTATTCATAGACATGAAAGCAGCATTTGATTCAGTGAATAGGGAAGTGTTGGAAAAGTCGATGAGGAAAGGGGGGATAAGGGAAGGGCTGATGGAGAGGTGTATGGAGGTATTGAGAGAGACGAAGGGGAAAGTAAGGGTGGGAGAGAAGGAAGGAGAGTGCTTCTGGACTTTCAGGGGGGTGAGACAGGGATGCCCGTTGAGTCCGACACTCTTTACCTTGTTACTGGCGGATTTGGAGGAAGAGATGAGGAAGGGGAGATGGGGAGGGGTGAAAGTGGGGACGGAAAAGGTCTATACTTTGGCGTATGCTGATGATATAGTTGTGATGGCAGAAGATGAAGAAGGAATGAAAGGGTTGTTAGCGAGGTTGGAGAGGTATTTGGAAGAGAAAAAATTAGAAGTGAATGTAGGGAAGACAAAGTTAATGAGGTGCAAGAGAGGGGTGGGGAGGGGGGAAAGGAAAGGGAAAGAGCTCGTGGTGGTGGAAGGGTGAAAGGATTGAGGAGGTGAAGAGGTAAAAGTATCTGGGATATGTGGTGATGGAAAACGGCAGTCAGGAGGAATAAGTGGAGGAAAGGGCAAAGAAAGGAATGGTAGTGATGAGGAAGGTTTGGGGGATAGGGAAAAGGAAATTTGGCAAAGATTGGGGTAGGAGAGTATGGCTGTTTGACAGATTAGTGTGGGCGGTGATGGGGTATGGAGTGGAGATATGGGGATGGAAGGAAAGGGTAAAAATGGAACAGATACAGGAAAGATATTTAAGATAGATGTTAGGAGTAGAAAGAAGCGTTCCTGGATATATGATAAGGGAGGAGTTGCAGAGGGAGTTGATTGTAGGAAGGGCTGCGATGAGGGCATGGAGTTTTGAAAGGAAGTTGAGTGAGGGGAAGGGGGCCTATTTAGCAAGGCAATGTTGGATGGAAATAAGAGAAAGAGCAAAGAAAGGAAAAGTATTGGGGGGCTGGGAAGAAGAGAGGAAGGGGTTTTATGAAGGAAGGGGGTGGAGTTTGAAGGAGGTAGAGGAGATGAGGGAGGAGGGGAGGCTGAGGGGGGAGGTGATAGTGAAAAAAGAAAGAGAAAAGCAGAGGGGAGAGAGGTGGAGAAAGATAAGAGACTCAAAATATAATGAATGGTATAAGAGGGTTAAAGGAGAAGGAGTGCCGGGATATTTGAAGATGGGATGGGAGGAAAGGAGATGGCAAATGGTGGCAGGATATAGATTAGGGAGCAAAATGAGAGGAGGGAGGTATTGGGAAAAAACAGAGAATAGGTTATGTAGAATATGTGGGAGAGGGGTAGAGACATGGAAGCATATATGGGAGGAGTGTACGGAGTGGGGACAGGATAGGGGATGGCAGGAGATGGCGGAAGAGGTGTTAGGGGAAGAGGAAGGAGGGGAAGTATGGATGAGGCGAGTGGAAGAGAGAAGAGAAAGAGCGAGCAGCGGAAGCGGAGGTCGAGGGAATGAGTGTGGACGGAATGGAAGGATGGAGGTTGAGTGAGTTCTCTCTGTCTCTCAGGCGTATTATCGGGCAAGCTCTCTTGTAAGCGTAGTTAAGAATTATTGAAAAAGGAATTGTGAGCGGAGCGGAAGTCCGCAATTTGTACCCCGCGAAGGGAATAAACTAGATTATTATTATTATTACATAGAACAATCACAACGACAGTTTATTAAAATTATGTACAGTGGCTCAAAGTAAAACTCGGACACCCGCACATTTTTAGTTTATAAAGCGATAAGCAATGTGGAGAGCAAATTAATATGAACGACTGAGTAAATTTTATTAAGCTACAGTTTTAGACATACAAATCCGTGAAGAACGAAAACAAAATTACTATGTATTGAGCAAAAAAGAAATAGAGTTTCAAACTGAATGGAAATTCATCTCAAACTAAAACTCGGACAAGTGACAATATATGCAGAAACAAACAAAAACAAATGAAATATCAGTCGCTTTGTCATACAGTGTAATTCATACCGGCGTTGTTCATAACATAAGTCGTAGAAATTCGTTTCCTTTTGTGAATTTTCGTTTTAAAATCCGAATATGGGCAGACAATCTGGACAAACGTCATTAGAACTTCGAGAGTTAATTATAAACCATTCCAAAGATGGTTTATCAGTCCGAAATATTGCAAAAATAGTAAAACGAAGCCACTCTACAGTTCACGACATAATAAAACGATTCAGAATGAAAAATAGTGTGGAAAATCAACCGAAACCAAGCCGACGAAAGATATTCACACAACCTGAAGAGCGTTAATGGCAGAGTCGCCCGAAAGAAACCCTTTGTGAGCCAGAAGAATTGTTCAAAGAGATTGCAGTTTGCAAAAAGTTACAAAAATAAAGATTTTTCATTTTGGATGACTGTATTATTTACAGATGAGAGTAAATTTAATATTTTTCGTTCTGATGGGCAAACATACGTTTGGAGAAAGCCAAATGAAGAATTTCGAGAAGCTAATTTACGACCAACTGTTAAACATGGGGGTGGCTCTATTATGGTTTGGGGATCCATGTCAGCTGCAGGGCCAGGAAACCTTTACATCATCGACGGAATAATGGACCACAAAAAGTATTTGCAGATTTTAGAAGAAAATTTGAAGGACAGTGTCCAAAAATTGGGTATTTCTGAGTGTTTTAGTTTTTATCAAGACAATGACCCAAAAAATCGGGCTCATAATGTTCGCCTATGGTTACTTCATCATTGTCCACACGTTATCGAAACACCTTCTCAATCACCGGACTTAAATGTAATCGAACATTTATGGGCATATTTAGAGCAACAACTAAAAAATCACATCATCTTTAATGCGAAAGACTTGGAGAAGGCGCTGCAAGAGGAATGGGCAAAAATCGACTCTACATATTGTGAGAAATTAGTGCGATCAATGCCAAATAGACTGAAAGCTGTCAGAACAAACAAAGGACTGCCAACTAAATATTAAAAATAATACAAAATATACGTACAGACAAAAATTTTCTATTGTCCGAGTTTAAGTTTTAGATAAATTTTCGTTCGGTTGGAAACTCTGTTTTTTTTTGCTTAATATATTGTAATTTTGTTTTTGTTCTTCTTGGATTTGTATGTTTATAACTGTAGCTTAATAAAAATTATTCAATCGTTCATATTAATTCATTCTGCACATTACTTATCGCTTTATAAACCAAAAATGTGCCGGTGTCCGAGTTTTACTTTGAGCCACTGTATATACAGTAGTCTTGCATTTTTTACCTCTTGTTTCTTTAATTCATATGTATATTAAAGAAACAGTTGTATTACTATCTAGCATGCGCACGTATAAATTAATTTGCAACGCAAGTAATTAAAAAATTCGGGGACAGCAAAACGTTAGCTCTCGCGCCAAAGAATACATTGTTGCCGCCACGGTCGACTTACAAGGAGAACGCAAGGCCTTCGAGTCACCGAATTTATTGAAATTTTATATACTTGTAGAGTAAGTCGTTCTGATTAAGAATATACCCTATTATAGGGGCAGACGGTCAATTGTTTTTAAGATATTTATAATTAAAGTTTTATTTTTAGTATAAAAATATAATAGTTAATTAAAGTTTCAGATATAAACTAGATATTTAAAACATGTCAAGTAAATATTCAGGAGATATAAAAAAAATATGTAAAAAATATTGGAACAAGGAAAAGATGACCGACCACGTGTACAGCCGTGTTTTTACATGTGGCAATAAGTATTCAGTAACTAGTGTTAAAATGTATTGCATAGTGCTGAAAGTTGTTAAAAAGCTGTAGCAAAGCAGCCAGCTAAGTAGAGATAATAAGTTTGATAAGGGCAGCAATAATAAAGGTGTTTTCGATAAAGCAAAGAATAAGCGGTAAGTCAGGTTATGACGAGAGGCGCAAGCGCAAAACGGGCAGTAGGGCGCCCGCCTAAAAAGAAAGGGGAAGAAGGAAATAGCGAAAAGAAAGAAAGCTTGCTGAGCTATGTCACTTTCGATGATGGGAAAAAGTCCAAAGTGGTACATCCACCGATAGAGAAAAGAGCAAGGACGTATGATCTAAGAAACTTGACGAGAGAGCAAAACGACAATACTGCCAGCTCAAACACTATACATGGCGACCTGATCGACTTCGACGACAGCAACAAGAACTGCGAAACGCAGCCGTCACAGGAGACGGGTGAAGAATCAACGGTTGGGGTACTGGGCAAGACTGACGGGAATGAGCCAGCACTGAGCTGGGAGGTTGATAGTGATACCAATGGAGACTTGGAAATGTCTGAAAAGATAGTTCGCATAAGCGAAAGGCAAACTAGGCTAGAAAAGGATAATGAGATGCAACAAAAGCAAATATCAGGGCTACAAGGCTTGGTACATGAACTGGAAGAAATGTGCAAAAAACTAGAAGAGGAAAAAGAAAATGAGAAACAGAAATGGAGGGAGGAAAAGAAAGTGCTAAACAAAAGGATTAGGAAATTAGAAGAAGCTATGTGTAGAAAATATACTGCGTTGAGTCCAGGAACAAACAGAAGAAGAAGCTGTGAGAGGGGAAAGAAGACGATGCCTGCAATTGGGACATTAGAATCCCCTAGCGGTCATCAAGAAAGAGGAAGCCCATGGAGCGCACATACTCAAAATGAGAACAGTAATCAAGGACAAAAGGCTCCTCAACCAAGTAGTAGTCGAATCAGCAGATTCTTAAGAAATGAAAGAGCATGAAGGACCATTTAAGACAGGCTTGTCAAGGTCTTGCTCGACAGAGCCGTTTTTCAAGCTGCACCGCCTCCTTCACTTACACATATAGCCGAGATGTCACTGATTCACAGGCACTCTGGCGGCGTTACGGTCGTACCTACTGGTACAAGCGTGGTAGCATGTGGCGGCATATTGGGGCGACATTTATATTTAAAGAATTTTTTAAAAACCTAACCCAGACACCAAAATGCCAAACTTGTTCGCCTCAAAGCATGTACAATAATGTAAGAAGTTATTGGGGCGATACATTGTACAATGTTGTGTAGTCTCTTGCCAGTAAAGTGGTAATAGGTTTCCACATTACCCATGGAAATATGCAAATGCACTGTTTGTTACAAAGTTATCTTCTGAAAATCTATTCCACTGTATCAATGTCCTTTTCCGCTGATTCGTCGTCGAGAAATCGCATTAAAATATAAATGAAGAAAATGATTTTTAACAATCATACAGATGAAAGAAACCGTTGAGATGCATCTCTATATGTTGCGGCGGCAACAATGTGTTCTTTTACGTTGGGAAACCTAGCGTTCTATTATCGTATAGTTACTTTTAACAATTTGCGCTAATAATTGATTTACAACTATTGGTGCTGGAACACAATACTTTATTTAGACGTAATGCATAACGTAGTGGTTAATTTCGGTAAAACCGTCGCCAGAAGCCCAAAAATATAAAAATATATTAATTGTACTTTATTTAACACATATTCGAACATACTTTTTCACTAACAATACTTTTGTGTTGCCCTACATGCGATATAGTGCGGTGTGATATTGTATTTCAACAAATAACCTTAATCGACGTGCCACGCACGACGTTCTAATCTCCGTGACTGACGCGCAAGGCACGTCTTTTCAGCGCGACTGATTAACTACGAATGTCGCCCCGACTGCGTTCGTGCTCATGCCAATAGGTCCGCTACTATTAAGGGGAGGCAAAGTCAATCAGCGAGCTCTCGAGTGTATAGGAAGGAGTAGCAGGCGGAGCAGCTCGAAAAACGGCTCTGTCGAGCAAGACCTTGACAAGCCTGATTTAAGATATGAATTAAAAGAAAGAAGGGAGAGAAGGAATAACGTGGTATTAAGATGCTGGGACAAGGAAATTCAGATGAGTTCGAATGAATTACTGAGCATGGTAGAGGACAAGCTGAAAGTAAATGCACGGAGCCTCAAGGTTAAATTCAGCAAATCTAACCTGACCTGCTGCGAGTGTGAATCGCTGGAGCACAAGAAATTTATGATCAAAAAGAAGAAAGAGCTTAAAGGGTGAGAAGTGTGGATTGAAGACAATCACACGAGAAGAGAAATAAAAATACAGAGATGGATTAGACAACTAGCTGATATTGAAAGGCGTAAAGGTAACAATGTAAGCGTAGGATACTTAAGGATCATTATCAATGGCGTGGTGAGCAGGTTTAACGAGGTGACGGCCGAGTTCAAGGTGCAGCCCTTTCGTGACAAGGGGCCGCTTCCAAAATAATGCAAAAAATGATTGCAACGTTCTCCTGTGGAACACACATAGGTCAAGCAAATACAGAGAGGTAAGAGAGTTTATGGAAGGGTTCGACATAGTGATTTTACAGGAAACGTGGGCAGGAGAGAAAACAATAAAAGGCACAATCAAGAAGCTAAGCGGTGAGTTTAAATACTGGGCGAAAATGGCAAAGAAGTTGGAAAATAGTAAGGAAAAAGGAAGGCTAGCTGGTGGACAGATTGTTGCCATTAGGAAAGGCCTCGCGAGTGAATGGAGTGTCCAAGTGTGGGACTTTGGCTTGATAATAAACAAAAACAAAGAGTATTGCATTATAACTGGGTATAACAACATGGGAGTGAAAGTGTTAGAGAATAAGCTCAAAAAACCTATTGAGCAGGCGATGAGAGATTATGAGATGGTGTTTGTATGTGGAGACTTAAACGCAAGAATTGGACAGGAGCAAGCTTGTGCTGAAATTGATGAAAGCTGTCGTGTGTGGAATGCAAGAAACTTGCAGGACAAGATTGTTAATGATGAAGGCAAAAAACTATTAGATATAATTGAAGAGCTAGGGTTAATTGTATTGAATGGGAGGGTAAAGTGTAACGAAGATGGAAAGATAACCTATATTGGAAATAACAATGCATGTAACGGTTCTGTAATTGATCTAGTAATGATGATGATCGTGATAATATAGAGTCTCTAAAATTTTTAAATGTCGTAAATAGAATTGAGTCGGACCACTTTCCAGTCACCTTTTCCTTCAAGACCATTCCGAATCAGGATAAGAGTGGGATGGATGATAATGAGTGTGATAAGGATCCAGTCCAAAAAATCGTCTGGGATAACAACAAAATGTGTCAATACACCGAAGCTGTGAAAGAGATGTCGAGCGATCTTGAACATAACGAGTATGTCAGTGACTGGTGGGATAAATTCAAAAATGTCCTGTGGATAGCGGCATCTAGCGTAGGGTTAGTAAAGAAAGTGGGAGGTTCGTGAGGGGGAGGTACCCAAGGTTGCGACTTTAGAATAACAGACGATTGCAAGGACGCGCGTAAAGAAGTCTGGAGAGCATTAAAGGAATGGCTCGTTGATAGAGGTGTTTTTAAAAAAATAGAGTTGAATGAAAAGCGACAAAAATTAAAGAAAATCATTAGATAAGAAAAGCAAAAATGGACCGAGGACCGATGGGCAGAGCTGGATAACGCTAGAGGAACGTCAGAATGGTGGCGAGCCATTAATAAATTTAGGGTTAGTAAAAAACAATCTGTCATGAATTCTATAGATGAGAAGCAATGGGTCAGTTATTTCTCCACGCTTTTATATGACGAGAATAGTACAGTTCAAGGGAGGGGGGACGCGGTAAGGCCATGGGAATCGGACGCTGGATGAGAGATGCCTTCTGAAGACACGCAATCTAGACGACGAACTGACTGACGGAGAAATTGCAGGAGCGCTAGAAAGAATGCCAAGTGGCAAAGCCGCGGGGGAGCATGGCATTCCGATTGAGTGCATAAAACATCTGTCTAATGATGAGCTGTACGTTTTAAGATCGGTCTTAAATGAGATTTGGAAAGAAGGTCGGTTACCTAATGGGTGGGATAAGGCTAGAATTGTTTCGATCTATAAAGATGGAGATATTGAAAAAGCGTACAGTTATAGAGGTATATCTCTGCTTGATAGCGGTTATAAGATCGTGACGAATGTACTTGCTAACAGGATTAATACATGGTTCGAGAAAAATAACAAGCTTAATGAAAGTCAGGCCGGGTTTCATAGAAATAGAGGTACGAGAGAGGGGAAGAGTAGAGGTCGCTGTGAGTGGGGATGGAAGTAGCGTGGGTAAGCTGAGAGGAATTTGTTGAATTGAAGAGATAGAGGGCTAGATACGGTCGGCTGCAAGTGATCAGAGGGTGGAGAAGGCTGTGGAAGTGTAGGTGGAGGAAACTTTATAAGGGAAAGTGAGGAAACGGGTAAAAGTCGGTGGCACGCAGAGAAGAGGTTAGGAAAGATGGAGCGGCGAGTTGGATGCTGAGAGCGCTTCGAGCTGCGGGGGAGATAAACACGAAAGAGGGACACGGCAGGGACGACAAGCTGTAATGGGCTCAGCGGTTCCGAGTTAACACTTAGCCGACCGCACGCGCCAGTGGGACCTGTACAGTTTCCACCGCGCTCGGAAAGCCAAACTACGCTGTCCACCGTGCATTTTTCTGCATAGAGCCGTAATAATGGGCAATAAAAGACTTCAAAAATTGGTGCATTTTATTATATGTTGTACTCTATAGAAATAAGAAACTCTATAGAGAAAGAAGCGTTCCTCAGGTCAAAAATAATATCCGATCGCACAGTGGTCCAGAGCGTGAATTTAGCTGTTCACACACCTCGCGCAGTTTTCAATATTTTTCAAATTGTCACCACGGGCTCAAAACACACCGGATTTAGTTAAAAATTGGTATTCTATTATTTTTTGGGTTGCTGATTACGAATCTGAACTCAACAATTTTAAAAACACAATGACGGATTAAAATGGCGGACAGGTTTGTTTACAAATTAATTGTTTTGCACAAAAATTAGTATTCTAACGTTTTTTGGGTCGCTAATTACGAATCTGAACTCAAAAATTTTAAAAACAAAATGGCGGTTGATATATAAAGGGTAGTTATGTACATTAGCTTATTCAGCTTACATTGCTAACTTAAAAATGGAAAAACTAAAAAGTACCACAAAGTAGTCTCTGAGAACTTTGAAGATGTTTAGTTTAAACTATATAGAAATAGTTCCTGCTAAAATTGGCTTTATCTATCTGAACCTTTTGTTGATATTCCTTCCTAAAGTTTATGTAACCCAGACCAGCTGCATAGACCCAGTGGGACACGCGGTCAGTAAATTCCCGGGTTTCTTAAAGATACCGTGCAATAAAAACAAAATCTTATTGGCACTAACGAGGACGAAGACTTCTAAAGCATCACTTTTATTACTTAATTGCTGTTGGTGTGTGGTTGTTTTTCATCATATATGTGTATGTCTGTATGTGGAATCTTTCTAGAAAGGAACAGGAGCTGAGTGAACGGGAGATGGCGTGAGTGTATGAGTGAGGAGAAGAGAGCATGGTGCAGTAAGAGTTTTAGAACAAAGAGAAAGAGTGAAAGAGTGCTGAACGAGTGTTGTAATCCAGTTTAATCTTCAAATATATTATTGCTGTTTGTTAAAAGAGTATGTCGCCATTCTCCTTTTTCCTTCCACGATCCAACAATTGCTTTATTGTTAGCATGTGAGCAAAGAGGAATGAGCTAGGTTATCCGATTGAAAGGAAATCCTAGTCTTCGCCGTGCAGAGTTCACTTAAAAATTAAATAACTTATAAGTATCGAAAGATATTCGACTAAAACTTTCCACATATATTCCTTAGGCTATATAGAAGTTATTTCTGCAAAGATTTTGTGCGTCTATCTGCGTTCTTCACTGTTATATCTGCAAAAAGTTTATGAGATAGTCCCGCGGCACCGCCTGGCCGAGGTGCGCGCGACTCTTTAAACAATAAAAATGCGTCGAAGGTGGATCCGGGTGGATTAGCTTTTTACAGGATCGTTTAGGGGAAGGATCACAGAAAACAGTGTTGTTAATCAGAGGGTACGATCTAGTGGGACTTTTTACTTTTTGTCTGCAAAAGATAAAAAACTTCGACGGTTTTCTTTCATGTTTTCAACATTAATTTTTGAATAAACTACAAACAATAATTTTATGTTCGACACGTGAATTTTTATCGTGGAAGAATGCTCTTCAAATAGAAACAATAATTATTAAAACATATTGCATAGTTTCGTCAGAATGTTAGAAAGAAGACAACGTGGTTTTTCGATAGAAAAAGGCCTCCAGAAAAAGTTTCAACTTTAAGCGTTTGTTGTAACTATAATTTTTATCCAACTTCAATAATTTTTTATATCTGAGGTCCATGGACATTTAAGAATCGATATTACAAGAAAAAAAGTCGAAATTCCAAAATCGACTTTTTGACTTTTGCGCGGCTAAATGCACATTCTGGACCACCGTGGATCGGTCGGCCAGCGACTAGTTTGGAAAAGGGTAGATCTACCCGATCGATCAGCCACCGACTGGTTTGGGAAAGGGTAAACCTACCCGATCGGTCGGCTAAGTGTTAAGCCCCGCTCGACTCGCAGGTGGCGATAGTGACGCTACTCACACATACACACTGAATTGAAGAATTTCAACACACTAGCAAGAGAGAATCGGTGTGATTCTGTTACCGCCAGAACTGAACGGTCGATTTTGTTCCGAACATTCCCAATCGCCGTTGTGGGTATTTAATAGTAAATCGCTCAAGACGAAAACGTGTAGCCAAAAGAATTCCAGACATAATTTTTATTTATTTCATAGTTCTTATACTTATTATAATTATTAAAATACTGTTATAATTTAAGTTGTTTCCTTTTTTTAAGTATGAAGCAAAGGAAGAAACGTTCGGTTTCTTTTCTGTAAAGAAAATAGAGGTTAGAAAGTGTATGTGTTCCCATGTACACCTATGTATATTATAATTCTTTTTTATTGTGAATGTTAATAAAAAATAGTTAATTGAAACATAACGTTGTTACTTTAATTTAAAAATAAAATTGTAAAGAAAACAAGGCCAACTTTAGATATAACCACTGTATATACATTGATATAGACAGGTATGCTATACATAAATTTATGCCTTTAGTTCGCCGCTCGACTCAAAACGGCGCTGTTTGCGGACCTTTTTCATACATGGCAGGTTGCCTACCCTGAGACACGGTAAAAGAAGAGAAGCCGGTATGTCAGGAAAAGGGAAGGACAATGAAGACACAGGAAGGAAGACAAGGGGCAGGCCTGCGACTGCGGATAGCCTGAAAAAGCAAGGTGCTTCTGGAAAGGGTTCGATTCTGGAACATTTGCGGAAAGACATGAACTCGAGTAGGAAGGGGGATAGTGCTGATTCTGTCAGGAGAGAGCAGGCAAGTCCCACCATGCGGCCAGGGAGTAGCCCGACAAAGTAGGAGGAGGGGAGAAGTAGGGAGGAAGAAGAGAGGGCGGAGAAGGAGTTTTCTGGAGCTAGGGCAAGGGATAGTATAGCTAGTACTTCGTTGGAGAGGATGGAGGAAAGGATTTTGGAAGGGATCGAGAAGCAAGGTAAAAGGTTGTGGGAGGAGAAGGAATGAACTGAGAAGGGAAATTACGGAACTGAGGGAGGAGATGAGAGGGAAGGACGAGGCATGGAGGGAGGAGAGAAGGCGCTTACAGGAAAGGTTGGAAAGATTGGAAGAGCGTGCAAACAGGGACAGGCAGGTGGAGCGGGAGTGGAGAGAAGAGATGAAAATAAGGATGGAAAGGAAGCAAGGAAGTCAGGGACCGGGAAAGAACAGCGTGGAAGCAAGGGAGTTAAAGGAAGTAGGGCGAAGAATTGAAGCAAATGAGAGGAGGGAGAGAAGGAGAAACATAATAGTAAAAGGCGTTACAATGGAGGGAAAGTAAGGTAAAGTCCGTATTATGAGACGATGTCCCCGTTTATGATACATTACATGAATATACTGTTTTATAAAAAAAAATACACAACTACGCTCACAAAAAACATAATAAATATATAAATTCATATGTTTTGAGAGCAATTTACTAGTTTTACTGTAAATTCATTCTGTATTATTTTAAAAATATGTATATAAAAGTGTGAAGTTTGTTATCTGTGCTTAAAACCACGACTGAGAAATGTCAAACGTTAGCGACTACCTAATTTTTCATATTAGTTTAATTTAATAGTATTCAATTTTTTTATATACATATTGTATGTCACCTGAAAGCTAATGAGTTGTAGATTTTATTTCTATACATAATTATGATTTTTTTCGATGATGATATTGTATAATAATAATAATAATAATAATCTAGTTTATTCCCTTCGTGGGGTACAAATTGCGGACCTCCGCTCCGCTCACAATTCCTTTTTCAATAATTCTTAACTACGCTTACACAACGCTTGCACTACGCTTACACTACGCTTACACTACGCTTACAAGAGAGCTTGCCCGATATTGCGCTTGAGAGACAGAGAGAACTCACTCAACTTTCATCCTTCCATTCCGTCCACACTCATTCTCTCGACCTCCGCTTCCGCTGCTCGCTCTTTCTCTCCTCTCTTCCACTCGCCTCATCCATACTTCCCCTCCTCCCTCTTCCCCTAACACTTCTTCCACCATCTCCTGCCATCCCCTATCCTGTCCCCACTCCGTACACTCCTCCCATATATGCTTCCATGTCTCTACCCCTCTCCCACATATTCTACATAACCTATTCTCTGTTTTTTCCCAATACCTCCCTCCTCTCATTTTGCTCCCTAACCTATATCCTGCCACCATCTGCCATCTCCTTTCCTCCCATCCCATCTTCAAATATCCCGGCACTCCTTCTCCTTTAACCCTCTTATACCATTCGTTATACAGTAAAACCTCGATAAATGCCGAAGAAGTTTGTACCGATAAATGCATCGCGACTATCCCCTCCACATAGGGGGATCCCCCTCGGTCGAACCTCGACGTTCGGCGACGAGGCAGTGTAACACGATACTATCGGAACCATCGGAACGTATCCATGTGACAATACTAATCCGAGACTTGAACTTTTCCATTTTTGATTTTTTTTGGTTGAAAACTTCGCTAACGTATTTGTGACAATTTTCTGATTAAAATGATACCAAACACGACATAGTTTGAGCAATATTTACTCAATATTTAATTCGTTTACTGCTATTTAGATAACTCAAACATATCGTGTTTGGTATCATTTTAATCAGAAAAATGTCACAAATACGTTAGCGAAGTTTTCAAAACAAAAAAATCAAAAATGGAAAAGTTCCATCCTCCGCTTAGTATTGCGTCATCCATGCGTTAGGGCCGGTCCCCCTGTGCGTTGGGCCTCTCTGTCTTTTCTACTGTCTGTCCTTTTCTAAGCTCGGCGCTCGCTGGAGCCTCAACGTAAACACAGTCCTGACATACAGCAGCGTCCTATGCATTTAAGTCTCGCACAGGGAACCATTTAGCAGTGCAGTTAACGGTACAGGTAACTATTCTATGTTTTCATCTGACTCCAGCTGACCACGAATCTAGAAAGGGGTAAGCAATGGGAAACCGCCCCCTCGAAGATGATAGGGTTAAAGGAACCGGGACTCGGTTGCGGTGCACACGCGATTGACGGCGATGCGTTCATCTTTGCTCCATTCACGAGCTAATGGAGTTCATTTTGACGATGCTCAAAGTTTGTTAGATATCTATGCTATTGAGAGAAACGTTCCTCAAAACGTTCGTACGAACGGACTCCTCGCTGTCAATCGCGTGTTCATCATAATCGTGCCTTAGTACCTTTAACCCCTGCATCTTCGGGGGTGAGGGGTCCCCCCATTGTTTGCCACTTTCTAACTTCGAGGTCAGTTAGACTCGCATGAAAACGCTGAATTGTTACCAACTCAATAAATGTACAGCAAATCGACAGCTGTGCAATGTCTAAATGCACAGGGCTGTGTCTACGTTACGGCTCCAATTGAGCGCCGAACTTAGAAAATGCATTAAATATAATTCAAACCGTATCGCGTTCGGTATCATTTTAATAAAAAAAAATCTCACAAATACGTTAACGAGTTTTCAAAAAATAAGAATCAAAAATGGAAAAGTTCCATACTCCGATTAGTAGAGCGTAATGCAATAGAAGACGTTACGACGTGGCGAAAGTATTACATAATTAAGGCGTGAGTTTAAGGCCGACACTGAGTTCTAATTAATTTTAATATAGTATTATGGAAAATACATAAAATGAGGAGACGTTGAGGGTGGCAAACAAGAGGCCATAATAGGTGAAGACGACCTGGTTGAGAAGGATGATGTTTCTTTTATTAACAACAAATTTTAATATTAAATTTTAGTAAACAGCAAACATAATAACAACAACAAACTCGGCTGGAGCCGTAACGTAAACACAGTCCTGCCATTGAGCCGCAACCTGTGCATTTAAACCTTGCACAGGTTGCATATAGCTGTTAATTTGTCGAGTTGCGTAACTATTCAGTGTTTTCATGCGACTCCAGCTGATCGTAAATTTAGAAAGGAACAGACCATGGAAAACCACCCCCTCGAAGATGCAACAGTTAAAAATAACGGAAGTCGCCATGTGATGGACACGTGATTGACAGCGAGGAGTCCGTTCGTACGAACGTTTTGAGGAACGTTTCTCTCAATAGCATAGATATCTAACAAACTTTGAGCATCGCCAAAATGTAGTCCATTAGTTCGTGAATGGAGCAAAGATGAACGCATCGCCGTCAATCGCGTGTGCACCGCAACCGAGTCCCGGTTCCTTTAACCCTATCATCTTCGAGGGGGCGGTTTCCCATTGCTTACCCCTTTCTAGATTCGTGGTCAGCTGGAGTCAGATGAAAACATAGAATAGTTACCTGTACCGTTAACTGCACTGCTAAATGGTTCCCTGTGCGAGACTTAAATGCATAGGACGCTGCTGTATGTCAGGACTGTGTTTACGTTGAGGCTCCAGCGAGCGCCGAGCTTAGAAAAGGACAGACAGTAGAAAAGACAGAGAGGCCCAACGCACAGGGGGACCGGCCCTAACGCATGGATGACGCAATACTAAGCGGAGGATGGAACTTTTCCATTTTTGATTTTTTTGTTTTGAAAACTTCGCTAACGTATTTGTGACATTTTTCTGATTAAAATGATACTAAACACGATATGTTTGAGTTATCTAAATAGCAAGTAAACGAATTAAATATTAAGTAAATATTGCTCAAACTATGTCGTGTTTGGTATCATTTTAATCAGAAAATTGTCACAAATACGTTAGCGAAGTTTTCAACCAAAAAAAATCAAAAATGGAAAAGTTCAAGTCTCGGATTAGTATTGTCACATGGATACGTTCGGGCCGGTCCCCCTGTAGGTTGGACCTCTTTGTCTCTTCTACTGTCTGTTCTTTTCTAAGCTCACGCTCGGCTGGAGCCTGAACGTAAACACAAAATAGAAACCACTGCTTCGTAACTGCACTGATTCGGTCCCGAATTCTCTGCATTTATCGAGGTTTTACTGTATTTTGAGTTTCCTATCTTTCTCCACCTCTCTCCCCTCTGCTTTTCTCTTTCTTTTTTACTATCACCTCCCCCCTCAGCCCCCCCCTTCTCCCTCATCTCCTCTACCTCCTTCAAACTCCACCCCCTTCCTTCATAAAACCCCTTCCTCTCTTCTTCCCAGCCCCCCAATACTTTTCCTTTCTTTGCCCTTTCTCTTATTTCCATCCAACATTGCCTTGCTAAATAGGCCCCCTTCCCCTCACTCAACTTCCTTTCAAAGCTCCATGCCCTCATCGCAGCCCTTCCTACAATCAACTCCCTCTGCAACTCCTCCCTTATCATATAGATGATATTTTATATTTGAGTGTCTCATAATACCTACACTTATAAACTCGAACGTACCGGTATATGAGACACTTTTCATCGTGTATCGCGCAGTACGGACATGAGCTCTTTTAGTGTCCCGGCTGCATGAGACAGTGTTCATTTTCGAGTATTTAAATTGTAACCGATAGACATCCTGTTATCTAATGTAACCGATAGACGTCCTACTATCTTTATGTGCTGTTTATTACGAAGATGCGACGCGTGTCCACGCACCAGCTTGCGCATCAAATAAGCAATGTAACTGATAGACACGAAGATGCGACGTATGTCTACGCACCACCTACAATTCAAAGACGCATCGAATACGCATCACGCCAATATAAAAGTGCAAACGACGATGAAGAGCGAGCATTACCAATCCTCATCAGTACAAGTTAACATCGATCAACGTATTAGCTTATAAGCCTTTCTGTATTCTTTGAGTATTCTAGTAGTGTAGTAAGATTTGTAGTTTGTTAAAAGTAGAGTTTAAGAGGACGAATAAATTCCCTTTTTAAAAAACTCGAATCTCTGGACCTCGCCGGTAACAAAATAAATAATTTATATTTATTATTAAAAAAGTGCAATTATATAATGAAAAGAATTATTTATTCCTACCACTTTAAATTATTGTTTACGAGTGAGTATTTTAAATTAAATACCATTAGAATATAAACCTAACCTAAAATCAAAACATTGATTTTGCAAACTAATTGTTTGATTGAAATATTGTTAATAAATTTCTAACATTTTCATAAATATAAATTTGTAAAATGTTTTATGTTAAGTGAGGATAGTGAATAACTAAAGATTTGTATGAAAAAACTAAAAAGATGAAGATTAAAAAAAAGTCAAAGGAAACACTGAAGCAATAAATAGCGAAGAAGCATTAAAATCGGTTATTATTGTAGAAAGTGGTTCTAATATGATTAATAACTGTGAACAAGCTACTTTTCTTGACGATGGACAACTTTTAGAACTCGTCTGTGAATCTGTTGAAGTTAATGATCAAGAATCAGCAATTGATAGCAATGATATTTCACAGTCCACTCAAATAGATTTAAATCAACATATCCCTGTTGATCAGACAATTGCATTTGATGATTTATCAGATCTACCTTTGCAACACGACGAGATCAGAGCACAAGGAATAATTTAAAAAAAAATAAATAAGTATTACCTTACACTTTAGTAAAGGGGTAGAGAATTCTACCTCAACGGAATGTATCGATGCGCGAGGCCCCGTGAAAGTATTACGCGTAGCTACGGCGCTTACAGGGAGCGATGGCGTCGTAGTGACAAAACGTTCGGGATGGATATTTTCTTAAATTCTACCGAAACGAAAACAGTTATGACATTTTCCGCTGATTGTTTTTTATTCAGAAATGTACGTAGAATCCAATGGTGTACAGTAAATTTGTGCTAGCAACAGTCCTCTACTTGAAAATGCAAAGTGAATGCGTAAAAAATTCGCGAATCCGCTCGTTTTTGCACTTTGACAGTGATTTACTGCTAATAATCAATACGGAATATTATAATATGCTTATATATACATACTCGGGAAACACTCCTCTATTTTTTGAGACCAAGAACGACAACCTACCTTTCTTAGTTTTCACGTAATACCAGCTTCTTTACCGAAAACGACCGTGTTTACAAATAATGATTTTTTTCGAAAACTAAGGGTGATCCAGAAATTTGGTTGCCGGATTCGTGTTCAGGACGACGAACTCTATAAGAATTATATAGTGGCTATAGGAAAACAGAAAACAGCTTCAAATTTGTTGGACAGTGTTATCAGTCCTGCACTTACAAGGGAACTACCCGAGGTGTCCGCCTCCGATTTTGATAAAATTTAGTACAGTTGTTCAGGACGCGAAAATAATCGATACGTATTTTTTTATATCTGCTAAATCGCATG
Source organism: Cerceris rybyensis (assembly GCA_910591515.1). Classification (NCBI taxonomy): domain Eukaryota; kingdom Metazoa; phylum Arthropoda; class Insecta; order Hymenoptera; family Crabronidae; genus Cerceris; species Cerceris rybyensis. The sequence goes on from OU342789.1 coordinate 2,794,994, forward strand.
TTTAGGGGGTGAAACCACCCTTCAAAGTTCCCGATTTTTTTCTTTTTTCGCTTATAACTTTAAAACGGTTAATGATAGACATTTTTGATAAATGTACGAAATGTTTGTTTCGGCGCCTACTAAAGGCCTATGGAATTGAAAATTTGATTTAACGATTTTTTGTTAATTTTTTATTAAAAAATGACATTTTTTTCGTCATATCTTTAAAGTTTACGATCCGATTTCAACCAAACTTTTTTTAAATGATAGAGAAATCAAAAATAAAAGTTACGTGTTTTTGCGTTTTTCCCTAATTTACTCTGGAGTCATGAAATTAACCCTTTCCTTTTTTCGGTTTTGGCACTTTACATCACTATATCTGATAAACGAGAGATGATGGGGTAAAATGTATTATGCAACAAATACTTTCCTCCTCATGTAGAATATTATTGTTTTTGTAAAAAATCAAAATTAACAAATTTTTCGTTTTGTTTTACAATACTCAAGCTCCGCAGATACGCTAAGACTCAGCAATCACACACTATCGTAGATGTCATAAAATGTCATAAGGGAAAATTTCGTTGTTTTTTACGTATGAAAAGAATATGTTTATAAATAATTTAAAACATACTTTATTTATAACAAAAAAATAATTTAATTTATGAATTTAATATACATATACTATTACAGCTTCTATAAAGCATATAGTTCGCAAAAATGATACTTAAAGTAGTGATACTTATGTTAGTTAAAGAAATCCAAAAGAGAATAAAAGAAGAAAAATAAGTTTCATGTTTCAATAATTAATGTTGATTTGTTATTTAATTTATGAAAATTTTATAATTTGTTTGCTTCAATTAAGGTTAATTACTTATTTTATACATATTGTGATCTCAAATTAATAAATAGATAATATAAAATCTGTCTTGTTGATTTTTTAACTGTCTCAAAAATAGGGTCCTGTATTATGAGACAGTAGGGCCATATACATAAAAGGGTCTCATAAATAGGGACATAGAGGTTCCCTTCAAACAAGGCTATTTTTATTTATTTTCAACTTAATATTCATTACAAACTACAAATATTCATCTAAAAATGATGAAATAATTATATGACTCAATTTAAATTGTATTTTTTACTAAAATTAATGTTATAATAGCGGTAATGTTCGACCTACTTGAAAATGTGTCTCATAATAGGGACTTTTACCTTAACTGGAAGGAAGGGATGCAGAATTGGTTACGAGAGACGTTTGAGGTGGAGGGAGAAGTGGAGTAGGTCAAGAATATTAGAGTTGGCAGGGACAATAATAATGTGAGTTTGCTGGTGCGTTTGAGGGAGCTCGCAAAGAAGAGGGAGATCATGAGGAAGAAGGGAAAGCTAAGAGGTTCAAGGATCTTTATAGATGACCACCTGACAAGAATGGAAAGGGCGATACAAATTAAAGAAAGGCAAAAGGCCAAAGAGGAAAAGGACAAGGGGAAACGGGTCAGAGTTGGCTACCAGAAGCTGGAAGTCAAGGGTCAGTGATTAAGATGGAGGGAAGAGAGAGGCTGCTTCGAGAACATAAATTTTCGGAGACGGGGGAGAGAAGAGGAGGACATCAATGTTTAAAGGCGGTGGTATGGAACATTGCAGGAGTGAGGAAGATGACGGAGGCATGGGATTTTCTCCAGAAGTTTGATGTGATTGTGATGCAGGAAACGTGGGTAGAAGGAAGGAATGTAAATGCGGTCAGGAAAAGTTTGGATAAGGATTATAATTGGTGGTTCAAGGATGCAGTAAGGTACGAGAAGAAGGGCCGAGCTAGGAGGGGGGGGGGGGGGGTCAGGTTCTAGGTTTGAGAAAAGGCACGGGTGACTGGTTAGTGGAAGATTGGGCATTCGGATTCACGGCAAAGGAAAGGAAAAACGAGACAACGATGGTTACGGTGTACCATATATATATATATCTATTGTATCTGATGGACACGATTGTAAGATCTGGGGTTGGGGAAGATGGGAAGAGGCGGAAAGGGTACAGAGAAGGTTTATGAAGATGGCTATGGGACTGAATAGGAATACACCGTCGTATATTTGGATGACGGAAGCGGGGAGAGAAGAGGTCGAGATAGAAGCGAGAATTAGAGCGAGTAAATTTTTGTTAAAAGTATGGGAAATGGACGATAAAAGATGGCCGAAGATATGTCTGAGAGAGGAAATTAGGGGACTGATAAATGGGGAAGCATCGACGTGGATGAAGGTGGTCAGCAAAGCGTGAAATGAGGCAGGGGATGGCGCAATATTAAATATGCTTAAGGAGGATAGGAATAGGGACGAAATAGTCAAAAGATTGCAAGAAATGGTTAAGGTAAGGGTCGAACAAAGCATCCAAGAGAGATGGGCGAAAATTGATACTGCGTTAAGTACAAGGATAGGAAAAAGGAACTAGGAGAGGAGGACTACTGGGAGGAGAGAGGAATATCTGACAGCTATAAGGAACAATGGGCTAGGCTACGCTGTGGGAATGTAGGGAGTAAGAAATTTGGGGATAAAAAAGGGGAGGAAGGGACATGTGTTATTTGCAGAAAGGAGGCGGAGCCGGACCATTTATGGAGATTTGAGGGAATGGATAAGTTATTAAAGGAGGAGGTGTTGGAATGGGTGAGCGGTCTAAGGAGTAAGGGAGAACTGGAGAGGGAAGTTGAGAAGGTACTGCAGGGGACAATAGATACGAAGGCGTGCGAATACAGCAGGTTATATGAGAGGGAGGCCCGAAGGTTGGAGTTTGGAGACTGATTCGTTATGCGACCAAAGATGTAGCTTTAAGTAAACTTATTCTAGTGTCTAAGGAACTTTATATTCGAAAACGCATATGTATGTGTATGGATGGTGCAATAAATATATATATATATTTATGAAATAAATATTTAAAAAATATTCAGAAAATATTCAGGAGATATAAAATAAATATTGAAAAAATGTTAAGAAAATATTCAGGAGATATGAACTAAATATTTAAAAAATATTCAGAAATGTCAAAATGTCATCAAATGATAATCGGTGTGAATCGATAACATAGAATAGGTTAATGCATTGGGCGCCACACGGTGGGCGATGTAATACTTTGTTTCAGTTCTTTTGTTCCTTTCTTGGTTTTTTTTTGTTTCTAAACGAGTAGTCTTTCCGAACGATTGCGCTGTAGCGGATGTAGTGCCTTGTGTAGAATAAATTGTGTTCATAAACGGAATAACTGAGTGGCTACTATTCACTTGCCCGAAAATCCTGACAGGTTATGGGCCTAGGATACTGTAGGATCGTGAAAAAGAAACGAGAGGCGCGCAGCAACCCATCCAAGGCAGCAACTCGGCCAGAGTAGCTTAACGTCGACGATCGCCTGGGTCCGCGCGGAACCACTGCGCCAGCGACCTCTCCCTGATGACAATTTCTTTTCACGTCCTTTTCTCTTAAGTTCTTTATAGGAGGGATTCTCCGCCCCGATCCCACAATACGTTATCGCACTGCGCGTACACGAAATTAAATTGTTGTAGCAGTGACTACGCAGCGAGTGAATGTTTACGAGCAGGGAACAACGTAACTGTAGTGACCGAAAATGGCGAACACGCAGCATATCGACAAGTTAAACGATACAAATTTTGAGGCCTGGATGATGCAAATGCGAAGCGTCCTCATTTGTAACGATTTGTGGTCCTACGTAGATGGAGAAATAATAAAAACAGAAGGGAACGCAGAGGAATGAACCGTGAAAGACGGCAAAGCTCTAGCTTTAATTATACTATAAGCGTAGAACACAGCCAATTAAATCATCTGAAAAAGGCCAAAACATCGAGAGAAGCGTGCGACACATTAAAAACATTATACGAATCAAAGAGTCCCGTAAGAAAAACTGCGTTGTACAAGCAGCTCTACAGAATGAAAAAGGATGGAGAAACATCGATGACGCAATATCTCAATAAATATCTGCACACGGCGGAGAAACTAGAAGAAGCGGGCATCTGTATACCGACGGAACCGTTGTCAATCATGCTGCTGAATTCATTACCGGCCGATTATGAGAATTTCTGTATAGCGATAGAGTCCAGAGACGAAATGCCCCCTCTGGATGCCCTTAAGGCGAAGCTAATAGAAGAAGAAGCACGAAGAGAGGAGCGCGTGCAACTCGACGCTCAAGATGACAGCGACGCATTAATGGCCACAAATGAAATTAAGTACAACAAACAAATGAAGTCAAACGAAAAGATAGCGCATGAAAGACACAGACAAGCTCAAAAATTCCAAGGAAAATGCTACGACTGCGGGAAGGCCGGACACAAAGGCGCTGACTGTTTCGTGTGGAAAAAGCGGGAAATGCGGAAGAAGGTCGACGCCACGAAAGAAGATGCAATGAATGTGATCTCGAGTAGCGTTGCCGTTGAACGTTCAAATATATGGTGTTTGGACGGTGGCGCTACGTCCGCTTCCCTATCCCGGATCCCCTCCATTTCTGGACTCTCCGAATTCGACATTCTTGAAGAAAAGAAAAAAACAAAAGTAATTTTCTGCTAACTAAATTGCATAAATAATTTCTTCTGGACGATATTCCACCGATTCCACTTATCCCACCAATCTCACCTATCCCCCGCTGTCATCAGTTTTATGTTACGTCCTAAACGCAACATTGATAGGTGAGGAACTAAATTTGTAATACTAGAAAAAAAGGAAAGAATAATCAAAACAAAAAGAAAACTGTTATTCAAAACATTATTTTGACATCGGCTCCGATTGGGCAGGACGCGAAAATACCCTTTCGTCAAACTCTCCTGGTGATATGTAAAATTCGTGCTGTAGAAGGTTCAAATGCTGTTTACGACCACCGCGACGCGTTTTTCTATTAAATGATTTACTATTTTCGTTTATCTTGTTTTCGGTGGTACTGAGTTGTTTTTGACTTTTATTCCGTTTTCCCCCGCGTCTTTTCTTTTTGTTATTTTTGGAAAGCTCTGTCTCGCTTGTCAATTCCGCCCCCTGAACCACTACTTTTTGGGAATTGAACGGGTTTAGTAAATAATTGAACAAAGATTTAAAATAAAACAAAATATATTTTCCAAATAATAATAATAATAATAATAATAATAATAATAATAATAATAATAATAAAGGAAAAAGAACAAGAACAAAGCAACTTTTGATATATAATAACTAAATAATAATAAAACGCGTAGCCTAATATCTTAAGCAGGGCTTACGATATATCGCGAACCGGGAAGGGCCCTAATTACGATTGCTTGAACGTTGACCGTGCAGTAGCCCGCCCCGTCGTTCCGCAAAAGCCTATCGGGAGGACCTGCTTAAATCGCGACGTATTGCGAGAACTAAAGAGGGATGGAGAATCTATGAAGTAATTGTTCGCTGAGCGTGCAGTATTTCGTACCGCCCCACAGTGGTCCAGAATGTGCATCTAGCCGCGCAAAAGTCAAAAAGTCGATTTTGGAATTTCGAATTTTTCTTTGCATATATCGATTCCTAAATAACCACCGACCTCAGAACCGAAAAGATTTTTGAAATCGGATAAAAATTGTAGTTACAACAAACGCTTAAAGTTGAAACTTTTTCTGGAGGCCTTTTTCTATCGAAAAACCACGTTGTCTTCTTTCTAACATTCTGGCGAAACTATGCAATATTTTTTAACAATTATTATTTTTATTTGAAGAGCATTCTTCCGCGATAAAAATTCACGTGTCGAACATAAAATTACTGTTTGTAGTTTATTCAAAAATTAATGTTGAAAACATGAAAGAAAATCGTCGAAGTTTTTTATCTTTTGCAGTCAATATCTTCATAGTCCCATATAATCCCACTCTCTAATTAACACCACCCTTTTCTGTAAACCTTCCCCTAAACGATCCTGCAAAAAGCTAATCCGCCCGGATCCGCCTCGGACGAATTTTTATTGTTTAAAGAGTCGCGCGCACCTCGGCAAGGCGCTGCCGCCGGACTGTCTCGTAAACTTTCGATAGGTATAACAATGAAAGGCGCAGGTATACGCAAGAAATATTTGCAGAAATAACTTCTATATAGTCTAAGGAATATATGTGGAAAGTTTTAGCCGAATATCTTTCGTTACTTATAAGTTATTTAATTTTTAAGTGAACCCTGCACGGCGAAGGCTAGGATTTCCTTTCAATCGGATAACCTAGCTCATTCCTCTTTGCTCGCATCCTAACAATAAAGCAATTAAGTAATAAAAGTGATGCTTTAGAAGTCTTCGTCCTTGTTAGTGACAATAAGATTTTGTTTTTATTGCACGGTATCTTTAAGAAACACGGGAATTTACTGACCGCGTGTCCCACTGGGTCTATGCAGCAGGTCTGGGTTACATAAACCTTAGGAAGGAATATCAAGAAAAGGTACAGATAGATAAAGCAAATTTTAGCAGGAACTATTTCTATATAGTTTAAACTAAACATCTTCAATGGTCTCAGAGGCTACTTTGTGGTAGTTTTTATTTTTTCCATTTTGAAGTTAGTAATGTAAGCTGAATAAGCTAATGTACATAGCTACCCTCTATATATCAACCGCCCTTTTGTTTTTAAAATTGTTCAGTTCAGATTCGTAATCAGCGACCCAAAAAACATTAGAATACTAATTTTTGTGCAAAACAATTAATTTTTAAACAAACCTGTCCGCCATATTTAATCCGCCATTTTGTTTTTAAAATTTTTGAGTTCAGATTCGTAATCAGCAACCCAAAAAATAATAGAATATCAATTTTTAACTCAATCCGATGTGTTTTGAGCCCGTGGTGACGATTTGAAAAAGATTGAAAACTGCGCGAGGTGCGTGAACAGCTAAATTCACGCTCTGGACCAGTGTGCGCCCGCCGCAAAGGCTCTTCTCCGAAACTTTACGTGCAGGGGAGAAAAGTGTGCTATAATCCAGCACTACTATTCCCTGCTCGAAAGCATATACAAATGGGATCTCAACTTAGGAGTTTTGATCGAAGATCCTGAGCTTTCTGCTGCCTATATATAACTAATACAGAATGAAATTACTTTCGCGAAAATTTGGAGACATCTAGCGGTAAACAAATGTGTCTATATACATAGGGATCGTATCTTAACATAACCTATTTCTACTGATACTAGTAATGCCCAGTGGCGTCACCAGGACGTTACACTGTATCGATGTCCTTTTCCGCTGAATCGTCGGCGAGAAATCGCATATAAAAATAAATAAAGAAAATATTTTTGGTAATTATATAGATTAAGGTCCACCCCACCGATGACGCGCACGACAAACAAATAATAATAACTCGTAGAGTCGCAAAGAGTAGCAAGAAAACTCAACGGGGCCTTCTTTGGGGAGCTTCAAAGTTTAATTTAAAAAAAATATTATGTTATTCCACTGCCTTCCAAAGTCCTAATGATATTTATTGCAGCAGTCGCTGTATCTTAATACAAGCATATCACTGTTGTTCCATCTCCGAATTTCCCTTTGTTTAATATAAATTTTGGCCGAAGGAGAAAGATGGAACATTGTAAGGAACAAATATCTCCTCATACCAGCAACTAGCCAGATTTTCATTCGAATCATCAAAGATCTTTCGGTTTATGACGGTAAGCGGTCGAGGTATCCGCGGCTATCTATTGTTCCCTCGAAACAAAAGGCCACCAGTTTGCTTAAACTCATTCCGATTTTTAACCTGATGAATTAAACATGTTATTTCGTTAATTGCCAGGGGATCTTAGAGAAGGATTAGCAGTAAGTATGTCGACAAGCGGCCGCGACGGCAACAATATATTCTTTAATGCGAAAAAGCCTAGCGTTCTAGTATCAGATAGTTATTTTTAACAATTTGCGCTAGTAATTAATTTACAAATGTGCGTACTGGAACGCAATACTATATTTAGCCGTAAGACTTAATGAAGTGGTCGATTTCGGCAAAACCATCGCCAGAAGTTCAAAAACATTAAAATATATTAATTGTATTTGATTTAAAACATATCTGAGGATACTTTTTAACTAACAATACTTTTGTTTTATCCTACATGCGACGCAGTGCCATTTGAAACTGTTCCTTAACAAATATTCTGAGTCGACGTGCCACGCACGTCGTTCTGATTTCCGCGACTGACGCACGAGGCACGTCTTTCCAGCGCGAGTGATTAACTACGAATGTCGCCCCAATGCGCCACCGCGCTAGTGCCAATAGGCCCGGCCGTGACGCCGACAGAGTGGCTGTGAATCAGTGACATCTCGGTTGTTTCTATGGGTGAAGGAGGCGGTGGTTTTCGAAGGATGGCTCTGGCGTGCAAAACATTCTCCTCACTGTTCTATACTGTAAGACCCTACGCCACCAAGGCGCGGAGTTAGGCGTTCTGACGCCTGGCTTTCGTCAAGGGGACAATTCCTCCAGCGAAGGAGGAACGCGACTCTCACCCCTACCGGGCCTTTTCGGGGAGAAGTAAGTCTTCGAAGGACCCAACAATAACAGTGACGGATAGCAACGCATACTTAAGGATTTGACTTGCACTCGTCTAGTGAACAGTCTTAATACAATGACATCGCAAAGAAGAATTATTAGTATTTGTATTATTGGCTCAGAACGAGATTATTGTATTGGGTTGTTCGGAAAGTTCGTAGCGTTGCTTGGGTGATATTCAAACTCGATAAACTTTTGGAAAATAAATACTTTATTCAATAATATACGCACCATTTCTATCGATTACTTTTTGCCATCTATCAGGTAGCTTCATAATCCCCTTCTCAAACAACTTCTCATTTTTCTTAGCAAAGAACCGCTTTAAATGATTTTTGCAAGCCTCCAGACTACTAAATTTTTGGTCATTCAACAAATTTTGCATAGACCTAAATAAATAATAATCAGATGGTGCTAGGTCTGGCGAGTAGGTTAGGTAGGGTAAAATCTTCCAACCGAAATCCAATAATTTTTATCGGATTTTCATTTACATATGCGGTCTAGCGATTTCTTGGTGGAAAACGACATTCTACCTTTTGGTCAACTCGGGCCATTTTTTAAAATTGCTTCCTTTAATTGATCCACTTGGGCGCAATTTGGGAGTTTCTTTATTGTTTGAAAGTTCGTAATAAATAATACCCTCCCAGTCCCACCATACACTGAGCAATACCTTCTTCGAACGCAATGCATCTTTTGGTGTTACTAATGCAGATTCTTCTGCGGTTCTCTAAGGTCTTTTCTTACAACATTACAGTCGACCCTTGGTAATCCGACAAACGTTTTGCAAGGCGGTATCGGATTATCAAATTTGTCGGACTATAGAGTACTGTCACAGCCCCCTGTAGTCCGAAACTTTTTGGAAAAGATTATCTTGTAATTCGTCAAATATATCAAAGTGATAAGATTTTATATGTACTATACCTAAATCATACGATGTGAAATTTAGTAAATTAAACAACACAATAAACAGCTTAGGGTTTCTTATAAAATTAACATGATTAATGCTCTAGAACTCCCCCCCCCCCCCTTGTGGCAGTTTCATTTTCATCTCCTGTAATTACTTGTCTTAAAAATTGACAGGTTTTGTTGCGCTTTAACAGAGAGTGACATATAGAGATGCGATTCTTTAAATTCTTCTCATTGTCAGTTAAGTTATGCGGCACCCATACGTCTTAACAACTGTTGAACCCAAGTTGCTTACGATGTTCATATGTGCTACTGTTTGATATTTTCAAAGTCTCAGCAATGTCCCTAGTTGTGTGCCGTGAGTTATTTTTTATTAATAACTTTATTTCTCTTCATCAATAACGGATGGTCGACCAGAGCGCTTTGCATCTTCCAAACAAAAATGACCACTGTTGAACTGGGAAAACCATTTTCTGACAGTGCTATCACCATCAGCATCATCTCCGTAAACCGCACATATTTTTCTTTTAGTTTCAACAGCGTTTTTACCTTTATTATAATAACAATGCATTAAATGTCTCAGTCTCTTGTTGTCGTTTGATGAGTACGGACGTCTCCTATCCAGCTCCGCTTACGACCACAATTACCTATTCTGTATTTGTTTCGTGTGTATTACTGTACCTGGATTTCTACTGTACCAGTGAATAAGTGTTTTCTATCATTTCAAAATGCCACTTGATGGCATTCCTATAGCCAGATTTTTTGGCGCCAACTTGCATTCTGGTGCAACTGCCCCGGTTTCAAGGAAACGCCAAAGAAAAGAAAGTAATTCGCAGTTTAAAATAACTACGTCAAATAGATTTGAAACTCTATCAGACAGCGACGAAATTGTTGGCAGTGATGAAGAAACGAATAATAATGATTCTGTTCCGCGAGTTCCAGTGAAAAGTGAAAAAGTACCACCTATAATAGTCTATAGTTACATAAACAATCATACGGAGGCCATGAAATCATTAAGAGCCAAATGTAAAATGAACTTTGAACTCAAATATCGTGGCGGTAAAGTAGCTTTCTACGCTAAGTGCAAAGAGGACTACAAACTGATACTCAACGAAGTTACCATAGCTAATTTGCAGTTCCATACCTATACTCCTAGAGATGAAGCTAATCGTAGTCTGGTTCTAAGAAATCTTCCAGCTAATATTCCTTGTGATGAAATATTAAATGAGCTCAAAGCGAAAGGACTGGATGCTCTCAAGGTCTCACAAATTACTAAGAAAGAAAGTGATGGCAACGTCAAACGTTACCCCCTTTATCTAGTCACATTCAGTAGTGCTACTAATGTAAAGGCGGTACTATCTACTAAAAATCTGTGTTACTGCATGGTTTCGTGGGAGCGCTACAAAAATTTCAACCATGTTACACAATGTTATCGATGCCAGTCATTTAATCACATCGCCCGTAACTGCTTCCGTATACCCAAATGTGTCAAATGTGCCGGCGAACATGCTGCCTCGGACTGTACATTGGAAGTACACAAATCTCCAAAGTGTACTAATTGTGGTGGTCCCCATACTGCAAACCATCGTGGAAGCCCGGTATACGTACAAAAACTGAATTCAAGATCTGCTGCCAGAAATTCCTCAACGACCGTTGGAAAGAAGTGAGATTGGCTTCCGGGTAGGAGCCGCGTTCAAGTTGTGGATTATTCCAACGTTTCGCCAGCATTGCAGCTAGCTTCATCAGGGCTTCAAGGAAAACTCTGATACTGAAGAAAGTATCAGTTGGGACCCTAACTTATACCTATGCCCAGTTATGCGGATCGTTGCACCGCCCAATCGTTTTTAATTGGACAGCTGAACAATTAAAAAACCAACAGAATACCACCAAATCTATTACCACTCATAGACCATTGTTTGACCTCTACCTACTTCACCTACCAAGGTGTTTTCTACAAGCAGGAGATAGGAGCAGCCATGGGCTCTCCAATCTCACCAGTAGTAGCAGATATTGTTATGGAACATCTGGAAAGTTTAATACTTAAAGATGCCCATCTTAAACCCACAATCTGGTTCCGCTACGTGGATGACACCTTCGTAGTATGGAGACACGGTAGAGAAACACTAGATAACTTCCTGTCTTTCATCAACTCCCAGCACCCCAACATCAAATTTACAATAGAAATCGAAAAGAACAATCAGATTCCATTTCTCGACGTCCTTGTGACGAGGAATCCTGATGGTACCTTAGGTCATAAGGTTTATCGTAAACCTACTCACACTGATAGGTATCTCCAGGCTTCCTCTCACCACCATCCATCACAGAAAACGTCCGTCATCTCATCCTTAATTAATAGAGCAATTAATATCTCACAACCGTCTGCACTCGATCAAGAACTCAACTACATTGAAGCCGCTCTCATCAAGAACGGCTACAACGCAAAACAGACACAACGCACAATCCGTAAAATCACTAACTCAAAAGAACCCTCACAGGCCCCGAAACCTACATCCACCCATTCAGCATTAGCGTTCCTTCCATACATACAAGGAACAACAGACAGGATTGCACGGATATTAAAGAAATTGGACATCAAAACATATTTCCTACCTGCTCAAAAGGTGAGTCAAATTCTGACCTCGGCTAAGGATCCGGGCCCACCTTTAGCGTGTCCAGGGGTATACCAAATACCCTGTTCATGCGGCAAGATGTATATCGGTGAAACTGGGAGGAGTGTCAGTATTCGCCTGAAGGAACATGAAAGGTGCTCCAGATTAGGCTACTTACAATCTGCTGTAGCCGAACACAAGATTGAGACTGGCCACCATATCCTATTCCAAGACATTAAGGTCTTGACCAAGGAAAAATCATATTTCCTGAGGAAATATCGAGAAGCCTTGGAGATTATGAAAAACCCAAATAACATCAATCGGGATAAAGGTCTCAGTCTCAGTCCTATTTGGAGCAGCCTCCTCCCAGTTTTTTAATTGTTCAGCTGCCCAATTAAAAACGATTGGGCGGTGCAACGATCAGCATAACTGGGCATAGGTATAAGTTAGGGTCCCAACTGATACTTTCTTCAGTATCAGAGTTTTCCTTGAAGCCCTGATGAAGCTAGCTGCAATGCTGGCGAAACGTCGGAATAATCCACAACTTGAACGCGGCTCCTACCCGGAAGCCAATCTCACTTCTAATCATTCTGGCCGCGAAAGCCTCAAGACTAGTGACCGTTGGAAATATCAATCGCTCTCCCGGGTTTCAATACAAGCCAAGTGACTTTCCAATACCTCCGAAAACAAACATGCCAAAGAATGTACACGCAAATCCAACTTGGTGTCCTCAAGCTACTACTTCTTTTTCACTCTCTTCCAAGGAACTATCTTTATTAGATATTTTCTTGGACATTAAAAGCTTTCTTACTGCATTCAATTTTCATAGCATACTACATAAAATTAAGAATTGTATTGACAGCGTAAAAAGGGCCCCGGATGCCGTAGCAAAGGCTTCAATCATTGCAGAATGCCTGTTCAGCTTCCTATGTTAACTATTTCTACGAAATGTAAAATTGCCACATGGAACGCTAGGTCAGTTATCAACAAGATAGCTGAACTATCACACTTCGTGCACACATATAACATCGGTATTATAGCATTAAGTGAAACCCTCCTCAAACCAAAACATAATCTCAAATGTCCTAACTTTGCTGTGTACAGAAACGACCAAGGAAGAGGTGTAGCACTTCTAGTACAAGAAAAAACATCCAGCACTATCAAATAGCATTGCGTAAACTTTCCTCTGTTGTTGCAGTTGGCGCAATTGTTAAACTCTCAAACTGTGATGCTTTGATAATAGCTGTTTACTTATCACCATCAGCAAAAATCAGTAAGAACGACATAAGCTATCTTCTTAGTCTACACAAAAAAGTTATAATCGTAGGCGATCTAAACTCAAAAAATCATGCATGGAACTGCCCTTCTAATAACGGTAATGGTAAAACACTGCTAGATCTCTCATTTAAATTCAACTTTGATATTGTTGCTCCTGATGAGCCCACTTACTATCCGGACCGGTTAAATTTCAGACCAAGTGTACTTGATATCGCTATTGTAAAGAACATTCCGTACTTGATCCGAGCCACTACGCTTCATTTACTATCTTCTGATCACTGCCCACTCATTTTTACCATAAACCAAAGGTACACTCGCTGCACTAAAAGTTTATCCTATAACTACAAAAAGGCTAACTGGAAAGTATTCCGCACGATAATTAACCAGAACATTAATGTCAACCCACCTATTACTTGAACAATCGAACTGGAAGAACATGCCAGAAACTTTGAAAATCTCCTAAACACTGCTGCAACAACTGCCATCCCTCAAGAAACTTTTCAGTTTCAAAGAACTGATACGCCATTTTATGTCCTGGTATTAATTGCATTAAAAAACAGAGTAAAGAGACATTATTGTAACATTCGTGATAAGTCTACCAAAAAACTTTTAAACTGTCTAACCAAGTTAGTCCCTGACGTTCTTAACTGCACACGTAACAGAAGATGGAATTCATTTTTAAACAACCTATCCTCAAATGATAAGAGATTACATCTGTGGCGGCAGCACGATCGAGTGCCACCACCGATCTACGACCGCCATTACGCCTACGCCACCCCTAGTTCAAGGATCGTCCGCTAGACATCGTGTCCATCGAAGGATCGCTCTCGCAAGTTCTCCAACGACGATCGGTATCTATATATACGATCAACCGGCAGATACCATCGTCCCATCCGGGGCACAGCGTCTAGGGCAGGGCCTGTTCGGTCAGCCCTACTGACGAGTCCACGAGCAGGCCCAGGACGAAACGCAGCGCGCTAACCAACATCTTAACCCTTTCCTAGGAACAGAAGGACACCCGCAGGACCGGCCGCAGCAGCATCACCGAGACCAGCCGGTGACCTCCAACCTTTGGCCGCGGATGGGCCCAATCTACAGCCGCGGCCGGCCCGAGCACGCGGGTTCCTTTACATCGTATAACAAAAATAATCCGTAATCAAAGAGTTGCTATACCCCCTCTTATAACCAACACCAACTCATACGCCTATTCACATAAGAACAAAGTAAACGTACTGGCATATTCTTTTGAATCCATGCACTCAACTAACTCCTGTCTAGGCACTCCATCGTTCACTCGACATGTGCTCAGGGTAGTCAAAAAATACCTAAACCCTGCACCTTGCAAGCATTCAAACTGCGACCTCACTTCTCCCAAGGAGGTCCGTGATCTTATATCTAAACTCCGTAACAAGAAATCCCCTGGAGATGATAGTATTTATCCTATTTTTCTCAAGCAGTTATCCAAGAAAGCCGTGATTCATTTAACAAAAATCATCAATCATATACTATTATTTGCTTATTTCCTTAATGTTTGGAAAACTGCTAAAATTATTCCTGTACCTAAACCAGGCAAGGATCACAGCAGACCTACAAACTACAAGCCTATTTCATTACTAAGCTGCCTTGGTAAAATAGTTGAACGTGTAATACTTAAGAAATTAAATAAGCACCTCTCCTCCAAGAATATACTTACCGCTGCTCAATATGGCTTCAGAACCAAACTTTCTTCTACTTTGCAACTCGCGAGAGTCGTTGACAATATTCTCCATAAGTTCAACTTAAATAAGCACACTGGTATGATCTTAATAGATGTCGAGAAGGCATTTGACTGCGTATGGCACAAAGGTCTCATTTTCAAACTCATACAGTATCAAATCCCGATGTATCTAATCTTTTTAATAAATAGCTATCTCTGTGACAGATTTTTTTATGTACAAATAATGTAAAATCTCTAATGAAAAAAGTCTTGGCGGGAGTTCCCCACGGGTCGGTTCTCGGCCCTACACTTTTTAATTTATACATTAACGATCTTACAGAACTTAAAACTACCGCTGATCTAGCCCTATTTGCTGATGACACAGCCTTTATAAAAACATCATATAGAATTGACATAACAGTCAATCTGTTGAGGAATTCTTTATTGATTTAAAGTGGACTGTATTTTTAAGTGTCTATGATAGGCTGGTTAGGAATTCCTCTGAATATGATTGAAAAATAATTTATTGTATAATTTTAATACTTTCACTTATATTTACACTGTGACGATAAAACTAAGAACTTATACTAATTTTGCGTCGAACTTGTGAAATTAGATTCCGGTAAAGATGTTTGACTGAATGTTGAATGAGTAAATCCTGAGTGAATCTCAGAGTAAATCTGAATGAGTGAGTATTGAGAATAAATCTTTGAGAGTAAATCGAGAGATAAATCTGAAAATGGCCATGTTGTCTGGCCTTATATCTCCTCGGCACGAACTGAAAATCCAATCACCAGTGTCATGCGAGGAGATGGAAAATGCCCTGATTGGGCCTTGAATTTGTTTAAGGCGGCCCTTCCAAGGTGGTGGGTTGTCCCTCTTCCCTACCTCCTTCGGGGTTAAAAAGTTATAAACTTTCCCTCTCCTGCGAAGATAAGGAGAGGGATCCTTGAGAGGCATGAGAAGAAGGACACTGACTTTGAGGTTTTCCAGACGCAACCCTGGCGAAAGTCCCAAAGTTCTTGGAACTCCTTTGTGCATGAATGATACCAGGGTGGTCTAGAAAACCCTGCCGAGACATAAGGCACGTCGTGCACTAGTGAGGGCTGAAGAGGCAATAAATATCCCAAAGAAGGATACAATCCAATGCCTCTCCAGCCTGGTAAGAAAAGACAAAATCTGTTTGCAATAAATACCATTCTCAAAGCTAGTGCCTTTTGAAACGTACGTGACTTAAATCTCGACCTCATTTGTGAAAATAAGAAGGAACATCTGCATCCATTGAGAAATGCAGATGCCCCTCCTAAGATTCGTAACAACAGTACATGTGTGTTATTTTTCAGCATGTAGGTGCATTATTTTTAAAATACATAAACGGGTTATTTTAAAATATAAATATATATGTGAGAAGAATATTTTATTAGAACAAAACGATTAAACGGTTAGAACAATAAATACAATACAAATCAGATCAACTCGGACACAAAATCGACTTCTTCACACCACTGCTCAATCACGACTCTATTTACAAATGTTACCGCCGCTTGTTCAAATATTCCAATCCTACATATATATATGTAAGGAGATTGCTTTTCTGATGGTGCCCACAGTCTTCTTGCTACTAACTAACATTTGTTAAAAAGATACATAAAACCAACAATAACTATAACATACACTTAGAAACTAATAGAAATAAGCAGTAACAGTTATGGCGTCTTTTCGCTTTCACGTTTCGTTCTTCACTGCTGTTTTGCAACTGTTTTGTTTCTTCTGCCCTGTCTTTTGTTTCCACGTCATCATCTCGTTCTCTCTGTCATTCATTCACTTTCTCACTCATTCATTTCATCTGCCTTCTTACATATTCATAGTTAAATCAATTACATATTCACAGAATTGACTAAAATTATATTAAATATTATTATGATTGTTCAATATTTTAAAGGAGTGCAGGAACTCCGGTATTAATATGCAACCTACCACATTCAAGAATATTTCGATATATTATAGATGAGAATGATTGGTTAATGTGTCAAATGATGCGAACCAATAATGCAAAAATTACAGTTATTGTTTTTCTACTTTTTTAAGTGGTAATAATAATTGATAATTATCTGGTCAGTAAATATATCAAAAATAAACGGCTAACACGTAAAAATGTATAATTCTAACGAAATGTGTAATTTTAATACACTTTTGTGCATAAAAGTGAAGTGTGTTTAAATTTAACATACAAAAAAAATGCATTATTTACTTACTTGGATAAAACGTGTAAAATAACGCATTAGATGTGTTAAAACCTCACGTTAATTTTTTCAAGTGTTTTATTTTAGTGCACATAATTGCATTTACACGTTTAGACGTGTTAATGGAGTGTGCTTACACATTTTGGTGCATTTAAATTACCCACTTTTAACACACTTGGATTTTCAGTGTACACATAAAATAGATCAAACAGACAATTAAGTCTGTTTATTAACCATTAAAAATTATTTTCTTAATAATAACTGCATACTACTTACTTATTAATTCGAACTTTTGTAATTTTCAAACCTTCCTAACTCTTGGAATTTTTTCCCTAATGGTGTATCATAAATATTGTAGCAGCCCGCATAAAGCGGTGGACGAATAGGTAACAGGAAGAGAGGAGGGTGCGAGTCGACCGTACGCACCCTACCCCCACTACCGGAAGCCGACCAATGAGGAGCGAGGCCCCTCGGATAAAAAGGGCCTCGATTAACCA
The DNA here is from genome assembly GCA_910591515.1 of Cerceris rybyensis. NCBI lineage: Eukaryota > Metazoa > Arthropoda > Insecta > Hymenoptera > Crabronidae > Cerceris > Cerceris rybyensis. The sequence continues at coordinate 2,812,659 of OU342789.1, forward strand.
AAAGGTGGGAGTTGTGAGCGGGTGGTCAAGGGCTTCGGACTATGCAGTCGGACGATCCACTGATATCCAGTCGAAGCGTTGACCTCCACCCGTGGGAGACACTCCGAAGTATTGGTGGACGGACGCAAGCCCTCAACTCCAGTCTAGCGACGGAGGTGGTTTCTCGGATGATCCAGAACCACCAATCCTAGCTGACTTGCGGAGGGTTGTTGTCCTCCCCGATATCAGGAGCTGTTTTCCAACTCCCGATTAACGGCGTAACCTACGACGGAGCGAACTCCGGTGACTCTTGGCGATCCAGAGTCCGGACGACGCGAGGATAACGTCGCGGGGGAAGTGCGTTACATAATGGCGCCCAACGTGGGGCCCGAATGACGACCGCCGTTACATAATGGCGCCCAACGTGGGGCCTGAACAACGACCGCCGTTACATATTGGCGCCCAACTAGAGGCCGACGATCCGCACAATTCCACCTCGAAGGAGCTCTCGGCACGAGATGGCGGTCCAGCTGTCCGAGGCACAGTTCAGGAAGCCATTGGAATTCGTCCTCTCACGAGCAGCGCAAGGAGCGCAACCGGAGAAGGACCAGGAGAGCTTCGTAGCCTGCACGGCTCGATTTGACGGAACCTGGGATCAAGGAAGAGGGGAGTTGTAAGCGGGTGGTCAAGGGCTTCGGACTAGGCAGTCGGAGGAACCACTGGTATCCAGTCGAAGCCTTGACCGCCACCCGCTGGAGACACTCCGAAGGCCGGTCGGCAGAGTGCAAGCTCTCAATTCCAGTCAGCGACGGATGTGGTTTCTCGGACGATCCAGAACCACCGGTCCTAGCTGGCTTGCGGAGGGTTCTTGTTTTCCCCGGTATCAGGAGTTATCCATCAACTCCCCAGTAACGGCGTACCCAACGACGGAGCGAACTCCGTGGACTCTTGGCGTTCCAGAGTCCGGACGACGCACAGTGGTCCAGAGCGTGAATTTAGCTGTTCACGCACCTCGCGCAGTTTTCAATCTTTTTCAAATCGTCACCACGGGCTCAAAACACACCGGATTTAGTTAAAAATTGGTATTCTATTATTTTTTGTGTTGCTGATTACGAATCTGAACTCAAAAATTTTAAAAACAAAATGGCGGATTAAATATGGCGGACAGGTTTGTTTAAAAATTAATTGTTTTTCACTAAAATTAGTATTCTAATGTTTTTTGGGTCGCTGATTACGAATCTGAACTCAAAAATTTTAAAACCAAAATGGCGGTTGATATATAGAGGGTAGCTATGTACTTTAGCTTATTCAGCTTACATTACTAACTTAAAAATGGAAAAACTAAAAAGTACCACAAAGTAGTCTCCGAGAACTTTGAAGATGTTTAGTTTAAACTATATAGAAATAGTTCCTGCTAAAATTGGCTTTATCTATCTGCACCTTTTGTTGATATTCCTTCCTAAAGTTGATATAACCCAGACCAGCTGCATAGACCCAGTGGGACACGCGGTCAGTAAATTACCAGGTTTCTTAAAGATACCGTGCAATAAAAACAAAATCTTATTGGCACTAACGAGGACGAAGACTTCTAAAGCATCACTTTTATTACTTAATTGCTTTATTGTTAGGATGCGAGCAAAGAGGAATGAGCTAGGTTATTCGATTGAAAGGAAATCCTAGTCTTCGCCATGCAGGGTTCACTTAAAAATTAAATAACTTATAAGTATCAAAAGATATTCGGCTAAAACTTTTCACATATATTCCTTAGACTATATAGAAGTTATTTCTGCAAATATTTCTTGCGTCTACCTGCGCCTTTCATTGTTATACCTATCGAAAGTTTACGAGACAGTCCGGCGGCAGCGCCTTGCCGAGGTGCGCGCGACTCTTTAAACAATAAAAATTCGTCCGAGGCGGATCCGGGCGGATTAGCTTTTTGCAGGATCGTTTAGGGGAAGGTTTACAGAAAAGGGTGGTGTTAATTAGAGAGTGGGATTATGTGGGACTATGAAGATATTGACTGCAAAAGATAAAAAACTTCGACGATTTTCTTTCATGTTTTCAACATTAATTTTTGAATAAACTACAAATAGTAATTTTATGTTCGACACGTGAATTTTTATCGCGGAAGAATGCTCTTCAAATAGAAATAATAATTGTTAAAAAATATTGCATAGTTTCGCCAGAATGTTAGAAAGAAGACAACGTGGTTTTTCGATAGAAAAAGGCCTCCAGAAAAAGTTTCAACTTTAAGCGTTTGTTGTAACTACAATTTTTATCCGATTTCAAAAATCTTTTCGGTTCTGAGGTCGGCGGTTATTTAGGAATCAATATATGCAAAAAAAAATCGAAATTCCAAAATCGACTTTTTGACTTTTGCGCGGCTAAATGCACATTCTGGACCACTGTGCGACGCGAGGATAACGTCGCGGGGGTAACGCGTTACACAACGGCATCCAACTGGAGGCCTGATACTCCTCATGCTCTACCACGGAGGATTCCCGGAGGAGATGAGAGCAGAGGATTCTCCGGAGGAGAAGAGACCGGAGAGACCACCACGCAGCGCCTGCTAGGAGAGGAACCTGCTGCAGGATATGCCGCCGCAGGTGACACATAGAGGACGACTGCCGCGTGGGACATCAAGCAGTTACACAGTAGGGGGAGCTCTACTCCAGGGGGAGAAGGAGGTCATCACGGCCACGAAGGATCTTCGGAGACCCGAAGGCGGAACAATCCCTTCAAGGCCGCCCCAGAGTGCCGCTTTCCCAAAGGGAAGGCGGAGGTGGCCTCGAGAAACAGACTTCGCCCTACCGAGACCCGCAGCGCTGGATCTCGCTACGGCCCCGAGGACGACGGTTCCCGAAGACCCTAACGATAAAGGGTCTCCAGCTTCCGGCCCACTGAGGAGAAAGAGAGGATGCCCCAGGAAACATCCCCGCAGCAGATCTCGATCTCAGGAGGAAAACCAACGTACCTGGATTTCGTGTGGCTGGACTACTCGCCGGGACGTCTTCGCGTCCAGAGGGGGAGGATGTAGCAACCCGCATAAAGCGGTGGACGAATAGGTAACAGGAAGAGAGGAGGGTGCGAGTCGACCGTACGCACCCTACCCCCACTACCTGAAGCCGACCAATGAGGAGCGAGGCCCCTCGGATAAAAAGGGCCTCGATTAACCAAAAGGTCGGAGTTGTGAGCGGGTGGTCAAGGGCTTCGGACTCGGCAGTCGGAGATCCACTGGTATCCAGTCGAAGCCTTGACCTCCACCCGTTGAAGACACTACGAAGTATTGGTGGATGGACGCAAGGCCTCAACTCCAGTCAAGCGACGGAGGTGGTTTCTCGGATGATCCAGAACCACCGATCCTAGCTGACTTGCGGAGGGTTGTTGTCCTCCCCGATATCAGGAGCTGTTCTCCAACTCCCGAGTACCGGCGTAACCTACGACGCACAGTGTGTAATTTTAGGGTTCTAGCTGGGCAAAAGTCAATTTTCGTAATGGTCCAAATGTATAAAATTTTATTGGAAATCGATAGTAGAATGTCCATAGAAACAGAAAATGTAAAAATTATTTGAAAAAATAATCTGCAATAGTTAATTAACAGGCCTCAAAGTTATACTTTCCGTAGATTGCTTTTACACGCTCCCATCATGCCCTAGACATTTTCGTCAATTGTTTTCTAACGAAAGGTTAGAATGGAAATTGCGTATATGTATCGTTATCTCCACTTATTTGGGATACATTTACAATTTTTTATTTTTCTAAAAGACCTTTCATTACCATTTTAATCCGCTTTAACAATTAACATGTAATTTAAGTTCCGTTCCAAAATGTATGTAGACTTTTAACATATATTACTATTTATTACACTTTTGCAATTTTGTGTGCTTAAAGCTAAAAGTATAACAATTGAACATGCAAAGTGCCGCTTCAGACAAATGATGACATCTGTTACTTTTTTATTGTTTTATTCCGCGCGTTCGCGGGATTACAGCTTCCCTTCGGAATGTTATTTAAGTTTTGACAAAGTATACCGTTTATTACACTTTTGCAATTTTGCATGCTCAAAGCTAAAGGTATAAACAATTGAACATGCAAAGTGCCGCTTCAGACAAATGATGACATCTGTTACTTTTTTATTGTTTTATTCCGCGCGTTCGCGGGATTACAGCTTCCCTTCGGAATGTTATTTAAGTTTTGACAAACTATACCGTTTATTACACTTTTGCAATTTTGCATGCTCAAAGCTAAAGGTATAAACAATTGAAAATGCAAAGAGCCATTTCAGACAAATGATGACAGCTGTTACTTTTTTATTGTTTTATTCCGCGCGGACTCTGAATTTCGCTTCCCTTCGGAAAGTTGTTTAAGTTTTGACAAAGTCTACCGTTTATTACACTTTTGCAATTTTGCATGTTCAAAGCTAAAGATATAAACAATTGAAAATGCAAAGAGCCATTTCAGACAAATGATGACATCTGTTACTTTTTTATTGTTTTATTACGTCCCTAACGGACGGGAGCGACGTCTCACAGTGGTCTATTTTGCCGAAATCCTGGCCAGAACCCCAAAGAGTGGCGAGGCATTCACTTAGTTTCGTTCGCTCAGAAGACACAAGAAAAATGCCTCGCGGAAGTTTTTAAATTTTTCAGCCAAAAATAAAATTTATATTGCAATTTTTTTTGCTTTTTCCAAGAAAAATGTCTGCCGTATCGCCACCTGCTATTAGATTTTTTCCTGGATTTTTAATTTTTAGAGTAAATCGGAAACATATTTTTAAAACATATGTTTAAACATATTTAAATCTTTACTACATTAAAATGATATGCATCGTTGCAATTGGTAGAGTTTACAGAGTCATTTTACACAAAAAAATATTAAAATAAGCCTTAAGATTAAGTTACAGCACATTTTTAAAGTTGATAGTCTCTTATTTTACGTATAAATGTTAAATAACTATTGAAATATATATTATTATTAACGTTAAGTATAACAGTATGTTGTTTACTAGTAGAAAAGTCAGTAAAAGTAACGAAAACCATAATTTCTTTCAAAAAATAGTTTTGTCCAGCTAGAACCCTAAAATTACACACTGTGCGACGGAGCGAACTCCGGTGACTCTCGGCCATCCAGAGTCCGGACGACGCGAGGAGAACGTCGCGGGGGAAGCCGTTACAATATATAATTTTTGACAATTTTCTATATTAAGATTGCTAATGTGTGAATGTTGTTAGTGTATTATTTAGAATGAAGTGTGTGAATCGCTAATATGTAAATGATTTTAACTTTCTTAAAACGTGAAATGATTGAAAATTCAATCATTTCATACATAAATGAAGTATTTGAATTAAATTATACACAAGAAGTGTATGAAATTAATATTTATCCGAATTGAGCTATGTGATTTTCAAACACCATGCCACATTCACACATTAAAAATATGTGTGACATGTGAAATTTACCTACATGATCACACACTTAGGTTTGCAGTGTAGAGAACATAATGAACATAAAGAATATAAAGGGCATAAAGAACATAATGCGTAACACAACTTGACCGGCTCGTAACATAACGTAACGCGCAATGCCTCTAGCCTTCCTCGCACACACACACGCACGCCCCGGTTGCACTCATACTAGGCGCCTGCGCAACCGCCAATAGCAACAAAATTTCAGTGCCGCACCTCAGGGTGTTGAATTAGTTACACGCCGCAAGCCTTTTCTGAGTCGCTCCGCCTGCTTCTCCCTCCCAACTATTTTACCCAACCAAGAATGACCTGCCAGGCTCGGCGTATTGCACGAGTATAGTGGCGCTTTAGGGCGCCATTCGCCTCTGATCGCTCACGCTGGAAAGACGCCGCGCACGTCGATTACGGGAAAAAAAATCGATGCGCGTGTCCCGTCGACTGACGTTATCTGTCAACGAACAGTTTCAGATCGCGTCACATCGCGTATAGGTTAAAGCAAAAATATTATTAGAAAAAAGTATGCTCAGATATGTCTTGAATTAAATGCGATTAACAGATTGTTAGCAGAAAAACATTGAAATTTTACTTTCTTGCATTCCTCGATACAAAACGAAAGAAGCGCGTTTTCGCTGCTTGACACTCAAACGGTTAAAATCTATTGCTAAGTTGACCGTGGCGGCAACAATGTATTCTTTGACGCAAGAGCTAACGTTTTGCTTGTTGAGTGCAGGTTTTAAATAAGAATACACTTGTTCTCGTTAATTACTTTTACTTTTATTTCTCTGACACCTTTTCTGTCAAAGGATTATCGGAGACTAACTCGCGGTAAGAAATAGCGCGGCCGTCCCCACTACATACTACTCCCTCTATACAGTACAGCGTATTGTTCTGTCTCAACTTCAACACTCTCCCTGAGACCGAACAATACGAGTTAGTTGCACAGAATTATTCTAACAACGCATGTTTATTAACTAGTCCTAACATTTTATACATTGCCGCAAATTTTGATTTTACGAGTGGCTTTGTTAAAATATCGGCGCATTGTTTATCGCTCTGAATATATTTCACGCAAATAGTTCCATTCTCATACAGATCCCGTATAAAATGGTATCGTACATCGATGTGCTTGCTTCTTTGGTGAAACTCAGGATTTTTAATAAGCTTAATTGCACTCATATTATCTACATGCAATGTATTTGCCTTATTCTCTATTTGAATTTCTTTGAGTAATAGTGACACCCAGATTATCTCTTTCGCCGCAAGTGAGGCACTAACATACTCTGCCTCGGTTGTGGACAACGCAACACTACTTTGTTTTTTGCACTGCCAGATCACAGCTGCACCACTTATTGTTAGTTTACAGAGAATGCCACTTGTTGATTTTCTAGTCATTCGGTCACCCGCAAAATCTGCGTCGCTAAAACACTCAAACTCGCCGACTGTCTTATAATGTAAACCTACATTACTTGTTCCTTTTATGTACCTTATAATACGTTTTACTAGATTCCAATGAGCCTGAGTCGGTTTTTCTAGCGCTCTAGATGCTATATTAGTAGCAAATGCAATGTCTGGCCTTGAGACTATTTGAAGATACATCAAACATCCCACCGCTTCACGGTATGGTACGTCTACTACATTTACACTGAGACCACTTTCTTCCCATCCTGGGTCAATCGGTGTTGACACCGGATTTGCGTCAGTCATTCCAAAGCGATTCAAAATCGTCTGTATGTAGTTAGCCTGATTTATAAAGATAGATCCATCATTTAGCTGCAAAATCTCTATTCCCAAGAAAAACTTAACATCAGTCAATATTTTCGCCTTGAAGTGACTTTGCAATTTTAATAAGAAATTAGTAATTTCCTCCTTTGAGGACCCCGAAATTAGTCCATCGTGTACCCACAGGACCAGAAGTAATCTGTTCCCATTCTTTGCACGATGGAACAGACACGGATCAGCACAACTTTGTTCCAAATCGCATTCTTTCAAAAAATTTGTAAATCTTTCGGACCATCGTCTCGGCGCTTGTTTTAAACCGTATAAGCTTCTTAATAGTTTACAAACACGTGTTGTGCCATCCTCGAAGCCTTCGGGCTGTCGCATATATATTTCTTCGTCTATTCGCGCATAGAGGAACGCTGTTTTTATATCAAACTGTTGAAGATATAATTTCTCGTGAGCTACAATACTAACAAGGGAGGTTTCCCAAGTGTTAATTTCCGATTTTAATGAAATTTACAGGGTAGGTACAATTCGTTAAAATATTTGACACGTAATTTTTTTTTATCGGCCATCGTTCATATCTAGAGGGTGAAAACAGCCCCCCAAAGTTGGGGTCAAAAAGCTATTTTTTTAAATATCTCGGAAAATATTTGGTGTAGATCAAAAATTAAAAATGCAAATTGTTCGTTTTTCCATGACGGATTTAATGGGAAAAGTAAGATTTCTTAAAAATTGTTTATTTAAAAAATATTTTAAAAATTCACATATTTTTGTATTTTTTTTTGGTAAAACGTTGAGTTATTTTTGTCATATATTGCAAGAAGATACTATATACCAAACCCAAGAATACGGATAAATCAGAATTTTTAGTTTCATTGTCATTATGGATATTTTTGTTTTTTGAATTACATTGCCATTTCGCAGTGAGAACTCCCTTCTGGTATATGATCACTTCTACGTGGAATGGCATGATAATTCAGTAATTATATTATATTATGTATAAGAATTATCCCTTGAAAATTAGATAAAAAGTAAAAATGTTTTCACGATAAACCCTGCTACTCCATGGGCGTTGCAGGTACATATATATATGACTCGGGCCGTTACGGGCATGCAAGGCGCGACTGCTGCGCGACTTGTAACAGAAATCTGGTCGAATAAGAAACGCTTGTTAGAATGGACATTCATTAATTTTATATTATGTTTTGTAAGAAATACATATTGTCCTCACCATAAATCCGCTTGTAACTCACTAGATTGGACGCATTCGACAACCACACGGCATTTATGTTCAGCAAGCGGAAAAATATTTTTTTTATATATTATTCTATCTTATAATGACCAGGCAATATGATAATAATTTGTAGTGCCCCTTTAAGAGAAAAAAATTCTTACGAGTCGAAGGTATGAAGCAGGCTCCAGCGTGATACATATCTTAAGTTTACATTTAATATAAGCAACTCTGCCAGCGACTGCCGTTGAAGTTCGTTTTGAGCATCTATACGAGTCGGATACGAAACACTTATTAATACCTTTATTTACTATTATTAATACCATTATTATTATTACTATTATTATCATTGTTATATTACACTGTTCAATATTTTCCACTTATCCAAATATATATACTCTCGTTTTGTTTTTTTTGTTAATTTGTGCAGTGAATTTATGGACTATTTAATACCCCTTACTACAAAGTGATCTAAAATTTGACTTCTTTGCAGTTGTATTAATGTTTATGTAAGCTGATGAAATTTTTAATAGAATTCAGGTAACCCAGACGTAATCCACACTATTTTTTAAATGGCTACCATGCTTTTATAAAGGTTGGAAAAGATCGTAGAAACAACCGTTTCTTATTCGGCCAGACTTTTGATACAAGTCGCGCAACGGACGCGCCTTGCGTGCCGGTAACGGACGGAGCCATATTCCTCCAATACCCATGGAGTAGCAGGGATTATCGCGAATACATTTTTATTTTTTATACAATTTTCAAGGGATAATTCTTATACATAATATAATATAATTACTGAAGTATCATGCCATTCCACGTAGAAGTGATCATATACCAGAAGGGAGTTCTCACTGCGAAATGGCAATGTAATTCAAAAAACAAAAATATCCATAATGACGATGAAACTAAAAATTCTGATTTATCCTTATTCTTGGGTTTGGTATATAGTATCTTCTTGCAATATATGACAAAAATAACTCAACGTTTTACCAAAAAAAATACAAAAATATGTGAATTTTTAAAATATTTTTTAAATAAACAATTTTGAAGAAATCTTACTTTTCCCATTAAATCCGTCATGGAAAAACGAACAATTTGCATTTTTAATTTTTGATCTACACCAAATATTTTCCGAGATATTTAAAAAAATAGCTTTTTGACCCCAACTTTGGGGGGCTGTTTTCACCCTCTAGATATGAACGATGGCCGATAAAAAAAAATACGTGTCAAATATTTTAACGAATTGTACCTACCCTGTAAATTTCATTACAATCGGAAATTAACACTTGGGAAACCTCCCTTGTAAGCATAATTCTTATTGTTTCAAACCGTGCGACTGGACTGAAAGTTTCCATATAATCAATTCCCTCTTTTTGGGCACAACCTTTGATTACAAGTCGAGCTTTGTAGATGATATCATGCTGATTTACGCCCACCTTACGTCGAAATACCCACCGACATTGTATAACGTTTTTGTGTACTGGCCTTTCTACCAAAACATACGTATTGTTATTACGCAACGACTGCATTTCTTCTTTCATTGCAATTATCCAATTTTTCGCCTCTTCGGAGTTAATCGCTTCCTTATAACTAATTGGATCTGCGTTGGCTAACATAGTTACCGGATTTCCATAGAAGTCGGGTTGTTTTAATTTTGACCGATCCCGCAGTACTCTCCCGAACGCGTATTTTTCATTTCGCTCTTCATCCTGTTCGCTAGTATCTCGCGATTCAGTGCTTTGACGCCTATCTATGTTCTTTGCCATGTTTGACTGTCCCGAATTATAGCGCTTAGACTCTATTTCTGTTACGGATTTTAATACATTTTCGTCTCCGAATACTACGTCCCTACTGATTGTTACATCATTAAGTTCAGGAACCCATACGCGATATCCGTGAACGCCTTCCGTGTAACCAACAAATAATCCTTTATACGCCTTTTTATCTAACTTGCGCCTTTTTCCTTTAGGAATATGGACAAAACATTCCGTACCGAATACTTTAAAATAATCTGCTCTTGCCTTTTTACCGAACCACAATTCGTATGGCGTTTTATTCTCTATTCTACTCGGCCCTGTTCGATTTAAGACATATACAGCGCAATTGATGGCTTCTGCCCATAAAGATTGCGGAAGATTTAGTTTGCTATACAGCATTGATCGCATGGTCTCCACTAAGGTACGATTTTCGCGTTCTGCAGAACCGTTTTGTTCTGGAGTGTACGGAGCAGTGACTATATATTTAATACCGGCGTGTTCCAAAAAATCGCGAACGTATTTATTTACATATTCACCCCCTCCGTCGGTACGTAATTCTTTTATATTGTTACCGAAACGCGTCTTTACCTCGTTACAAAAAATCTCAATTCTTTTGCTCACTTCTGATTTTTGACGCAAAAAATACACCATGCGATACCCGCTGTAGTCGTCTTTGAACGATACATAGTACTGACTTTTCCCGATTGATTCTACATTCATTTTTCCACACACGTCCGAATGAATTATCTCTCTAGGCTCAGTTGCACGTTCGGTTCTACTTCTAAAAGGCAACCTGTGATGCTTTCCATATGCGCAGCCATCACATAATTCATCATTCGAATTTACCTTGTGACCCGCCGGCTTACTAAGTTAGACTTTTTAAAAAGCAAACTTTATTCTACACTACAATACTATGATATTACAATATTCTCTTATTCTAATCGAAATGGAATGGTACAATAAGACTTAAATGTCGACTTCTTAACAAGCTCGATACGAATTGGTTGAGCGACTGGAGCAATATGATGATCCGCATCGGTGATCTCGGGTTTTTATACCTGAGCATATACGCACTTTTGGTCATTGGCGAAAACATGGTGACTCGTTGTTTAGTCTCATAATTGTTTAGTCTTCGAGCCTGTCACATTCCTCCCTGGGGGTAAAAGTTCCGTCCCGGAACGTAGTTGATGATGTCCTCGGATTGTTTACGGGATGACTACGTCGTCGACGATGTAGAGTGTACTTCGTCGTAATTCTTCATGCAATCTTCGATTGTAGATTTCCATGCATTCTGTGCAGTTCTCTATCCTCTGAATGAATAGAAGTGGGAGATCGCAGTCAGCGCAATTCATCATGTAGTTTTCTGCGGTGCAAACGTGTGCATTGACGAAATCTGCATCGAGATATTCTGGTACTGGAAAGAAGCAATCTTCACATATGGTTTTGAAACCGAGGTTTAGGTAGACTTCCACTATTTCACCCTTGAGACATCTGAATCTGTCGGTTCCTAGATAGTCTTGTTGTTCGTTTATAGATTCCTCGCACAGGAGGCTTTCTTCTCCTGTTGGTTTATATGGATGACAGCACATTTTTGTTCTGTAACAATACAGATTACATGTTTGATATTCTGCTTCGTTTATACTTTCGGTGTTGCGTATGAGACGATGTGTCGCTATCTTCGTCATGGGTATTCGGGTATTGTTGGACCATTTCCATGTTCATTTCAGGATCTCTTTCTGTTCTATTTCTTGTAGTTGTCCTTTCTTCTGTTCTTGAATTTGGTCCGAAGGTACAATGATTGTATATTATTGTACACGGTCTTATGAAATAACTGATACATCTGAAAATTTTTGGAATACATTCTGCTTTATATAAGAGGTATAAAAGACTTGTTAATAGGGCAGAATAGCCAGCATATGTCAGATACTTCGTTATGGCTTCTGACCAAGTAAGTGTTCTTTTCTTCAATGATAGTACTTCGATTTGCTTGTTCAATTCGTCGATCGTAGTTCCCAGCATTTTTAGTTGTGATGGGTTAAGTGAGTTTTCGCTCAAATATTCCAATTGTAATTCTGATGTAGAAATGTTTAATTTTTGTAACTTCTGTACGATTTTTAATTCATCTATACTTCCTTTTAGAATGATGTCGATGGAAGTATTAGTTATCGTATCGCTTGCTTTAAGGATTGTATGAGTGGTTGTAGCCATGCATCCTTTTGGTAAATGTATTAGGCTTGATTTTTGTATTTTCATAAACCATGGTTGTTCATTGTGACATAGGACATGTAGAATTTCTTCTGTGGATGGTATTACTATCCAGTCTTGGTTGGTCTTTAGTTGTATGAAAAGAGTCTTTTGTATCTGTATGTAGTGGTAATTGCATTGTGTTTTCTGAGATAATAATAATTCTATTACACATGCATCTGTATCTTGTGTCGAGTAGTCAGGGTGACTTCTTTTCATAATATTTGTTTGAGCTATTCTTTTCATATTAATTTGATCTTCCGTTTCTAATGGGATGAATTTTGTTTTCTGTTGGTCTAATAATAGATATGGCATTTGGATATCATAGACCATATATCCTTTCACCAATGAATATATCGGTAATGGTATAGCATGGAACAAAGTGTAATCAGTAGGTTCTAGCATTGGTAGATGAAATGTATATAATAGTTTTCGTTTCGTTAACGATATCGTTAAGTCACTCATATCCACTATTGTAGGATAGTATTCTTCCGATAATGGAACTGGGAAATGCTGTTCAAGTGTTGTATTCCGTAAAGCGTTGAACAGTTGTTCTGGGGAAAGTAAGTAAGGATGAATTATTCCCTTTTTTCCATCTATTAAGGCATTTAATAGTTGTTGCAGTTCCTCTTTTATTTCTGAATACATCAGAACGTGATCTGTATATAACTCATCGATTTGCTGATTTAGTAGAATTTTCTCACTTTCATTCCTTATCTTTTGAAAGTTATTATTCAGGGTTTGAGTTTGTTTTTGTATTTTAGAGAAGGTTCCTAAGTTGTTTTGTAGATGATTTAGTAAGAAGGTAGTTTGATTGCGTACTAGGTGCGCTATCTGAATGTTGTCTTCTCTTAATTTGTCGATTTCTTGATTGTAATATTCTGCGTCTGAAGCAGCTAGATTTCCGAACAAAACTCTTATTCCTTCTCCTATGATATTAAGGAGACCTCTCTTTGTTTTCGTACCGATGAAATGTAGAAAGGTTCTTTTGTCCTTTTTCAGACGTTCTATTCTTTGTCGTTGAGTTTCCAATCTTCGTTTTGAGGAACATACATGTGGTTTCATTTTGATTGAACAAAGTTTTTGCAATTGAATTAGATGCTTGTCTAATTCATCGATTGAAGTGAGCACTGGATCATAATTTATTCCAATAATTACATTCCAAGTTGTATGATAAAGTTGTGTTGGACCAAGATTTTCGAGGTATACTGCTTGTGATTGATTTAATTCTGTTAGATAAGCTTGGTCGTTCTCTTTATGATTCTTCCTGTTCGCCGTATTCTGTGGAAGACAAGTCTGAACGAGGATTGAAATGATCGGTAGAAGGACTTTTAGTTTCAATATCATCTTGTTGACTTGTGCTTGGTTGTTCTTCTTGGCCTGAAACAAAAGGTTTCAGATCGTTAAAGTGATAAGTAACTTTTTTCAATCCCTTTTTGATTGTTGCGGCTTGATCGTTTATTATTTTCTCGATCGTGTAAGGCCCTTCCCAAGGCGCATGCAGCTTGGAGTCTTGAGGTTGATGTCTTCTTGCTAATACTTGTTGTCTTTCTTTAAATAGATTTGTGATGGTTGTGGTCTTTGGTTTTTCTTTAATTTGTCGTTGACGTTGACGTTGTTGAATTCTCTCACTTATTCGTTTTCTTAGATGTTTGCGTTTGAGAGTTAAAGATTCATATTTTTCTCTTGTTGTCATTATGATTTCGTCAACATCGAATGGGATATTTGGTTTGTAACCCAACATATATTCAGCAGGTGTTATTTGAAGAGTTTCATTTATTGTCGTATTATGAGCTATTGTTGCTCCTACGAGATATTTTACCCATTCATTTGTGTTTCCGAGGTAACTTCTTAAATAATTAAGAATTTCTTTATGAGCTCTTTCATTCTTTCCGTTTGATTGAGGATGATAAACTGCAGTAGAAGTCATTTTTATTCTTAATTTTTGTTGCATTACTTCCAGGAACTTTCCTTGAAATTCTAGTCCGTTATCAGTTAGTATTTCTTTTGGAACGCCAAATATGCAGCAATAGTAATGCCAGAATTTTTCAAGAACTTCTTTTGCTTCTTTTGTTTCTAATGGTGCTAATTGTATATTAGTCCAGTCAAATAAGACTTTGAAGGTTACAAAAATTCCCATAGAGCTAAAAATTGGTATGGATGTTCAGAATACTGTTATAAATGAATTGTGAAAAGTCCCCATCAATCCCCCTTGTGCAAAAAATTTTATTGATGGTGAAAGTTTGCAAAAATAGGGTTTTCGCGTTTTTCAGTTAAACGGTGAGTTTTACAGCAAAACTAGTTCAGACAAAAATTGTAGATCATCCGATTCTCTACAAAAAATGTATCCGCACTTTTTTTCATAAGTATTGCCATTTCCGTGATACAGCGGTTCAAAGAACTGAAAAAATTATTTTATTCGTAATATGCACACGTTTCCACACCACCTATGAGGTAGTGTGCTTGGCGCTTTTTTTTAACGTGGTTTCCCCGGTAGGCCTATTCCACGATCTATTGTGATCCTATTGAATTCAAATTGAGTATTGAAAATGATGAAAGCTGTGTAAATTATGTAATATATAAATGAAAAAATAATTTGGAAAAATTATTCGTCGGATTCATAATAATCCAATGGAACTTCTAGTGTACTGTCTTCGTTTTCATCATCTTCTTTTTCTTCATCTTCCTGCTGGATACAAATATGTTCTAAAAGTGATACATCATATGTCTCATCACTGATATCGTAATTATCCTCATCTAGTATCGATTCAACATTGGAGCACGACTGTCCTTGACAATTGGTACATGCTAAAGAACAAAACAGTCCAACCTTTTTACAGCCGCATTTAGCATTGCAACCTTTTTTGCAATTGCAAAAGATGGTGTTAAGGAGTTTTTCTGGTGCAGGTGGGAGTAACGTATGAATTGGTTCCAATGCATTGTCAACTAACTTCCAACCCCAGTCTTCTGGATCCATTTTATTACCAAGCCACACTTGAACTTGATAATATACCCGGAATAGATGTTGTTGAGCAGCAGCAGAGGTTGGGGGAAGACAAGCTAATTGCACTTGTTTTTATTATAAGTTTTTTTTTGCAAAATATAAGTATCGGAGTTTATCCAAGCAGGTAACTTTTTTTGGAGCTCCGTACATAGAAAGAAGGAAGTGAATTCCATTAGTGATTATAACTGCACATGAATTTTTACAGATGTCTGGTCTTTCAGGTACTCCGAAAACTCATCACCTCTTTCAATACTTGCATCAATTAATGCTTTCATGCCGCGATCAACAGTAACAACTCCACTTTCAGTCAAAGGTTGACTACAAATAAAGCAGAATTGCGACATTTTTTTTTAAAAACAGTAAAATGCACAAACTTTGTTACAAAATATAAGCGATAGCCACGAGTTGTCACTACGAAGGAATGCTTACGACTAACAGTATTTTGTTGAGTATGAGACCTTTGAAACGGAGCAGGTATACGAGCATCGCCACGCTGACAATTGAATGGAAGACAAATGTTACTCAAGGCCATGGGACTAAATTAAAATAGGGGCGGAGTTTTTGACGTTCATTTATATTCTAAGAATTTTATAATTTGTATGTATAAGACATAGGGACTCATATTTGTACTCGTATAACGGTTCAAAAATGTATATAAAAGTACATTAATGTGCATATTACGAATAAAATAATTTCTTCAGTTCTTTGAACCGCTGTATCACGGAAATGACAATACTTATGAAAAAAAGTTTGGATACATTTTTTGTAGAGAATCGGATGATCTACAATTTTTGTCTGAACTATTTTTGCTGTAAAACTCACCGTTTAGCTGAGAAACGCGAAAAACCTATTTTTGCAAACTTTCACCATCAATAAAATTTTTTGCACAAGGGGGATTGATGGGGACTTTTCACAATTCATTTATAATAGTATTCTGAACATTCATACCTATTTTTAGCTCTATGGGAATTTTTGTAACCTTACTTCTATTTTAATGATTAATTTTACTGGACTATATAGCGTGTGAGGTAATCTTGGATTACAAGGATGTATCTATAACCTTTGTCCATTGGCAGAGGACCCATTGTGTCTAGTGATACCTTTTCATTAGGTTCGTTGGGAATGTCTGGTTTCCCTGGTGGTGGTCTATTAGCGACGTATTTAAGTCGTTCGATTTGACAAGTTGGGCACTTCTTTATGACAAGCTCAGTGTCTTTGACCATTCCAGGCCAATTGTAAGAAGTACGTAGTTTTTCAACTGTCTTTTCAATGCCATAGTGACCACCTAATGTACTTTCGTGGATCTCTTTAATGATCCTTTCTTTGTCTTTTTGGGTCTCTGGATCCTTTGTATTGTTCACTTTTATTGTAAAATCCGTCTCAGGGATTTTCTTCAAGTGAACGTATGAAATCATTTGTATGATTACCTCTCTGATATTTGTATCTGGAATTCGTATTTCTGTTTCCTTATATTCTGGTATTTCTGTTCTTATACTGGCATACCATATAATTTCGTCGTCAAAAGGGTCTATATGAAGTCCAGATTCCTCAGTCTGGGTGGTTATGACTAGACCTTTTCTTGACGTTCTTCCTTGTTGAATCGTTAGATTTGGCGATTTTTGGAAAGTATCTCTTTCTTCCTGGAATTCATCGTATGTTGGTGAAGCTTCTGTAAATAAGTCTTTTAGAGCTTCTTCGGCTGTATTGTTAGTTTCTTCCTCAGTATCTGTTAAAAGGTTTATTCTCGAAAGAGCATCTACATTTGAGTTTTGTCTACCTTTTTTATAGCAGATCTGATAATCATATTCTTCTAATTTTAATCTCCATCTCATTAGTTTTGAAGTAGGGTCTTTTACATTTTGCAACCATATTAGCGGTCGATGATCGGTTATAATTTGGAATTTCTTTCCATACAAGTATGGGCGGAAATGTTTCGTTGCCCACACTATTGCAAGCAATTCTTTCTCTGTGGTTGAGTAGTTTCTTTCTGATTTATTAAGCGTTCTTGATGCATATGCTATTGGTTTATCTTGTCCTATTTTTCCTTGAGATAGGATTGCTCCTAAGGCGTAGTTACTAGCATCTGTTGTCAATATAAATGGTTTATTCCAATCAGGAAATTGTAGAATTGGTTCTTCTATTAATGCTTTTCGTAAGGTGTCGAAAGATTGTTGTTGTTCAGTTTCCCATTGCCATTCTTTTTCTTTTCTGAGTAGTTGTGTCAATGGTTGTGCCTTTTTCGCAAAATTTATTATAAATTTTCTGTAGTAGCCTACAAGTCCAAGGAATTGTTTAATTTCTTTTTGGTTTTTTGGTTTTGGATATTCAAGAATTTTTTGTATCCTTTCTCTATTAGGTTGGACTCCGTTCTTTGAGATTATGTGTCCTAGATATGCAAGTTCTGGTTTTAGGAATTCACATTTGTCAGGTTGTAGTTTTAATTCGACTTCTCGGAGTCGTGTAAATAAATTGATCAAATTTTTATTATGTTCTTGTAAAGTGGATCCAAAAACAATAATATCATCCATGTATACAAAGCATGTATTTCCTATTAATCCTTTTAAACCTCTGTTCATCATTCGTTGAAATGTTGGTGGAGCATTTTTTAAACCAAATGGCATTCTGTTGTATTCAAAGTGTCCATCGGGTGTAGAGAAAGCTGTTTTTGGCTTATCTTCCTCTTTTACACCAATTTGATGAAATCCTGAAGCTAAATCAAATGCAGAAAAGTATTGTGAATTTCCAAGTTTATCCAATATATCGTCTATGTTTGGTAATGGATAAGAATCTAATAATGTTCGTTCATTTAGTTTTCTGTAATCAATTACAATTCGCCACTTTTTCTTTCCTGATGCATCTGCCTTTTTTGGTACGACCCATAAAGGAGAATTAAATGGGGAATCACTTTCTCTGATTATTCCTCTCTCTGTCATTTCTTTTATTTGCTTTTTAATTTCTTCTTGATGTACTGGGGGATATCTATATTGTTTTGTGTGTATGGGAGTTTCGTCTTGTAGAGGTATAGAATGTTCTGTTAATTTTGTTAAAGGTAATGGATCTCCAGGTAATACAAAGATATCGTGAAAGTTTTTAACAATATTCCATAGTTCTTCTCGTCCTTCTGTGATATGTTGGAATCGAGTATTTTCGCTTAATAGTTTTTCTCTATCGGGCGTTATTGGTACAGAATATCTTTCGAATTCTTTTAGATTGATTGGTTCTGCTCTCATAATTATTGATAAATCTTTTTCTTCCGAAGTTAAGTTAAAGCAAGGAAGTGTTGTTTCTCCGTTTTTAATTGTTGCTAAAACTCCGAAATCTCCGAATTCTATTAATCCTGGGCCATTGGTGACGCCTTGTACAACATATTTTAATGTCGATATGGTATTTGGCGGTATTTTATGTGATTTTCCTTTAAATTCTAGGCTGTTGTGAAAGACTGTGTTTTGTAAGGTTACTTGATTTTTCTTCATATCCCAGTTGCAATTTAATTCGGTTAAAGCGTCTAATCCTAGTAATCCGTTTTCTTTTAATTGAATACTATTTGGAGTTACATGGAGAGTGATTCTTTTTCCAAGGATATTAGTAGTGATAGTACCTAATGTTCGTAAATTTTGACCAGTAATGGTTTTGATCGCTTTGTCTTGTTCTTTCTTGATTAATTTCTTGTCTTGGATTTGAGATATTTTGATAAGAGATAATGATGATCCTGTGTCTAATAAGAAAGTCGTTTCTTTGCAATGTAATGGTTTTAATGATACGTGAGCCAATTGATTTGGGGGTTTTCTGATCGAGTTAGTGAATTCTTTAATTGATTTGTTTGATTTGGTGGATCTTTGCCAGTGTATGGAGTTTTCTGAAAATTTCTTTGTTCGTGATATCTTTTTGTACGGCATTCTTCGATTAAATGTCCGTATCTCTTACAATAAACGCATTTTGGAAAATTGTTCTGATCTCGTATATTCGATAGTTTCATTCTTTTGAATGGCTTTTTAAAAGAGTTTCGGTTTTCTATCGTGAATCCTGTTGTGTTTGGAATTTTTGTTTTTGATAGCATTTCTGCTTGTATTGCTATTTGAATAGCAGCGTTCACATCGTGTGGTTTTTCTGCTTTAACGTCCAATCTCAATTCGCGTTCTAGGCCTTGTATATAATCGGAAAGACCTTTCTTTCTTTCTTGATCCATCAGAATGGTTTTCGTAATTTCTGGAACGTCTTGAGTTGCGACAGCTTTTAATGCTGCGTCTTGAATTTTAGTAAATCTTCTTGTGTAGTCTAGAACAGATTCTTTAACACCTTGTTTGGTAGAAAGTCTTTGCAATTGGTATGTTAGGAGATTTTGGTGGTTGCCATAGTTTTGTCGTAAGAGCCTTCTTAAATCTGAAAAGGTTTTGATTGCCTCAGCTCTTAAGATATATCTTGCTTGACCCTTTATTTTTGCTCCCAATATGCAGGATAAGAGGAGAGTTCTTTTGCTTTTTTGGATATTTACTTTTGCTGATTCTACTTGGTAGATGAAGCTTTCTACTGGTACATTTTCTCCATCAAAATCAGGGATTGTGAGTAGGAGATCTTTAAGTGAAAGATCGGCATTTTCATCGAGATCTGCCTCTGAATCTTCAGATTCGTCGTCTGTTATTAAGTCTTTTGATGGTATGCTAGATTTATTTTTCTTTTTCTCTACTTGTTCTAGCTTAATAGAGAGACTTTCAATTGTTTTAGTCAAATTTTCAACTTGCTTTTGAAGCGACTCAGCCATTATTGTTACTCACCTTTTTGGTGGTTTCCTTTCGACGGCTCGTTGGTTCAGGCACCTTTTGAGGTCCTCTCTTCAACGGTAGAGATTGTAATAGGTTGTAGTGAGTGACAACCGACAAGGTTCGTTCTGGTGATCCTCTTCTGCAACACTCGTCCTTCGCTCAGGAAGTCGTTTTTAGAGTGTTCTCCGTTCAAGGAGTTCCTTTTCTAGGATGCGAGGATCCCACCGCTGCCACCAATTATGTGACCCGCCGGCTTACTAAGTTAGACTTTTTAAAAAGCAAACTTTATTCTACACTACAATACTATGATATTACAATATTCTCTTATTCTAATCGAAATGGAATGGTACAATAAGACTTAAATGTCGACTTCTTAACAAGCTCGATACGAATTGGTTGAGCGACTGGAGCAATATGATGATCCGCATCGGTGATCTCGGGTTTTTATACCTGAGCATATACGCACTTTTGGTCATTGGCGAAAACATGGTGACTCGTTGTTTAGTCTCATAATTGTTTAGTCTTCGAGCCTGTCACAACCTCGATTCCTTTTTCCTTTAGAAATGCCTTTACATGTCTTTTATTTGAATGAACTAATCGTTCATGCCACAACTGTAGTGTGTCTACTTTATCGGCAATACAAACAACGCTCGGTTCGAGGACTCGCGCATCTAATCTATACAATTTTCCTATTTCTATGCCGACAGCTATTACTTTGTTTTCGCGTGTAAATATACATTCCTTACCCCCTTTACAAATCGAGAAATCAACATTCCGCTTCGCTGCTGCTCGTACGGAAAACAGATTATATTTCATACCGGGCGCATGAAGGACGTCGTACATTGTTCCTTGTAACCTGCCTTGTTTTGTTTTCGTCTCGATTTGGATGTTTCCTCGACCCAGTGCCGACACAGTTTGACCGTTTCCTATATATATATTTAACGGCTCTGAAAAAAGACAATAATCAGTAAACCATTCTTTTCGATTCGATACGTGATCTGATGCTCCAGAGTCAATAAGGAAGCAGTCCTCTGTGTCGTTTTGCTGGATACTCCCAGTAAATGCCTGTGCAGATACACTCCACGCCGTTTCGTTTTTCTCGTGCCCTTCGTTTTTCGTACAGTTCTTACCAAAGTGTCCCTTTTCTCCACATTTATAACAGCATTTACAATCCTTTCGCTTATGGTCTTTTCTTCCGCACAGAAAGCAGCCAACCTTTCCTTTTTCACCTGCTGCATGTGATTTTTCTTTTTTGAAAACTCTCGGCCCTTTGGAAGTACCACCCTTTAAATTCATTTTTGAAAAAAGGGCCACCGTAGACTCCTCCGATTCATTGCCTCTTTGCATTCGTAACTCTTCTGTCATAAGCCGTGCTGTAAGATTTTCCATCGTCCTTCTCGATTCTTCTGTTGAATCCCAGGCACTGTGGAAATGATTGAACCTCGGCGGCAACGTCGAAAGGATTCTTGTAATGACCATTGATTTGGGTATTTCTCCACCGAGTGCTTTCATTTTGCTCGCCATTTGTTCGAGTCGAGATACATGTTGCGCCACATTTCCTGTCGGATCCCATTGGAACTCAAAGAATTCTTTTTGAATCAGAGATAAGCTTTCGTCTGATTTCATGTCAAAAACGCTATGCAGTTTTTGCCACATTTCCTTAGCAGATTGGCAATTCATAATTAACTGCAGAGGTCTTGATTCCAGGGTCGTAACAATAAGTTTCTTTGCAAGCTTGTCCGCGCTCGTCCACGTGGCCAGTTTCGCCGCATAGTTCTCGGTTCCCTGTACAGGCTTAGGTAAAGTACCGTCACATACTTGTATTATGTCTTCACTCTCCATCAATGTCCGAACGACAAACTGCCACTCCTGCCAGTTATCAGCATCTCTCAGTTTTTCGATCCTTATTCGGCTAAGTTCCATTTTCCTTGCGACGCAATAGCACTTGATTTTTCCAGCACTTACACTGAGTACGCGTTTACTACTCTGCTTTGCTGTATCAAAAAATCACCTTTTTTTGCTATCCGGTCAGAAACTCTTCCTTTAGCCCGACTTTAAATAACACTGGGCCCATAACCTGTTGAGTGCAGGTTTTAAATAAGAATACACTTGTTCTCGTTAATTACTTTTACTTTTATTTCTCTGACACCTTTTCTGTCAAAGGATTATCGGAGACTAACTCGCGGTAAGAAATAGCGCGGCCGTCCCCACTACATACTACTCCCTCTATACAGTACAGCGTATTGTTCTGTCTCAACTTCAACATTGCTGTCGCCGAATTTTTAAATTATTTGCGTTGGAAATTAATTTATACGTGCGCGTGCTAGATCGTAACACAACTGTTTCTTTAGTGTACATATGAATTAAAGAAACAAGAGGTAAAAAATTAAAGATTACTGGATATAATTTTAATAAACTGTCGTTATGATTGTTGTTTTTATGGTTGTGTGTATATATCGATGCAATACTATTTTTTTTATTTATTTATTTCTTCAACTTTACTTGAAGGAAAACTTCATTGTTTGTACAGAAATATATATCTACATTGAATGTAGACATATATTCACAAATAGAAATATATGTTTACATTGTTTAAATTAGATATTCATCGCATTTAATTTGTTACCGGCGAGGTCCAGAGATTCGAGTTTTTCAAAAAGGGAATTTATTCGTCCTCTTAAACTCTACTTTTAACAAACTACAAATCTTACTACACTACTAGAATACTCAAAGAATACAGAAAGGCTTATAAGCTAATACGTTGATCGATGTTAACTGGTAATGATGAGGATTGGTAATGAATGCTCTTCATCGTCGTTCGCGCTTTTATATTGGCGTGATGCGTATTCGATGCGTCTTTGATTTGTAGTTGGTGCGTAGACATACGTCGCATCTTCGTGTCTATCGGTTACATTGCTTATTCGATGCGCAAACTGGTGCGTAGACATGCGTCGCATCTTCGTGATAAACAGCACATATAGACAATAGGATGTCTAGCGGCTACAAATTCAAGACATATCTTAGCATACTTTTTTACTAGTAATACTTTTGTTTTAACCTAAACGCCATGTGACGCGATCTGAAACTGTTCGTTGACAGATAACGACAGTCGACGGGATACGCGCATCGATTTTTTTTCCCGTAATCGGCGTGCGCGGCGTCTTTCCAGCGCGAGCGATCAGAGGCGAATGGCGCCCTAAAGCGCCACTATACTCGTGCAATACGCCGAGCCTGGCAGATGATTGGAAAGAGAAGCTTGGTTGGGTAAAACAGTTGGTAGGGAGAAGCAGGCGGAGCGACTCAGAAAAGGCTCGCGGTGTGTAACTAATTCAACACCCTGCCGCACCTTACAAATTTAAATTTCCTTTTAAAATTAAATATTTTTTATAGATGCCTAACCAATACCTGCGGAAGGCGGCTGCTGGACGAGGTGCCTGGAGCGAAGAAGACTTAAAAATGCTATAGCAGAAGTACAAAGTGGAGGGATGACGGTTTATAGGGCCTTTTTTATCTACCATATTCCAAGAAAAACACTAGAAAGAAGGTTAAAACAAAACAACTACACAAAGAGACCTATGGGACCATTATCAACCTTTCGTGCAGACAACGAAGAAAGACTGGACAAGCATATAAAAGTCATGCAGTCAAGAGGCTTTCCATTGACTGTCGATGATTTAAGAAGAATTTCATTCAAATATGCCGAGCCATTAGGAATTAAACACAGATTCAATATGAAATCTGAGAAGGTGGGCTATGATTGGGTGCAAATGTTTTTGAAAAGGAATTCCGATATTTCATTAAGGAAATCAGAACGGGTGTCATATGCTAGAAGTCAAGGGATGAATAAAGCAGAATGTCACAAAAATCCGCCTATATAACCTCTGACATATTTCTAGAATGGATGAAATCGCATTTATTTGCCTCGAAAACCAGATGGCAACGTACTTCTTTTGCTGGATGGTCATTCCACATACTGCAATTCAGTTAAAATGCTGGAGGTTGCTAATGATAATGACATCATCTTACTGTCGATGCCGTCACACACATCCCACTATCTACAGTCGCTGCATGTTGCTGTTTTCAAGTCTCTTAAAACTTTCTTCTATGCATTCCGCAGGTTATGGATGAAACAGCACCCTAGACGCCGTCTAACAAGACAACGATTTGGCTTCTTATTAAACCAAGCCTGGGGAAAATCAGCGACAAGCGGAAATGCAATATCAGAATTCAGGGCAGCAGGAGTTTTCCCACTAAATCCAGGAGCCATTCCGGAGTACGCCTTTAGTGAGAACATTGAGCAACCTATTGAAAGAAACATGGGGCATGCAGCGCAGGTCCAATCAGTCTCAAATTCAGGCCCAAGTACATCCCTTCAGACGGTGGACCAACCAACACCGACTAGATTACTGAAAGAAATATGTCCACTGCCTGTAAAACTAAACGAGGTTCGGAAACGAGCCAAACAAGTACGCATTCATTTGACATCTGAAAAGCATATTAAAAAACGAAAATGGAAAGAGAATGTAAAAGAAAAAAAGTAAAAAGAACCAAAAATAATAAAAACGTTCGTCGGAGTTTAGTCTAACATTCTCGGGCAGAGCGACGATCTTCTAAATACAATAAATTATTTGGTTTATTTTCCCGACGTCGCACAGTGGTCCAGAGCGTGAATTTACCTGTTCACGCACCTCGCGCAGTTTTCAATCTTTTTCAAATCGTCACCACGGGCTCAAAACACAACGGATTTAGTTCAAAATTGATATTCTATTATTTTTTGGGTTGCTGATTGTTGCGACTCTTCGGACAATTAAGTCGTCGGAGTTTAGTTTGATTTCTTCTCTCGGAGAATTAATAAACACGACACTCCCGAACTGGTTTTGGTGTTTGTTTATTATAACGAGTAACATGTATATACACGGAAACAATAATTAACAAAAGAGATTAACAAATAGTTTAACAAATATGAATATGAGCGAGCCAAATGTGTATAGAAAAAAGCTTGATGTTACGAAGAATATAGTTACGGAGAGAATCTGAAGTTTGGCTCACTTTTCGGATCTTTTATTAATTTTCGGGAGCACCCCTTCCTCTGTCGGCAACCCCGACGAGGAGGAAGGGGTGGCTTGATAGGGAGGAGAATGTTGGGCCTTGGTGAAATGTTATTGGTTCTGCCTGGACTTCGTGGGTGGTTACCAAAATGCAGAATTGGCATTGGTGTTGCCAAAACCCACGGAAGGCCCAGGCAGAGGGGGGCCTTGGGCCGCGAGGGTAACCCAGGTGTATATGAAAACTGCTAGATTTATGACACCTGTCATAAATCTAGCGCAGGAATTCTTGAGTGCAAATCTGGTAGCCACGTGCCATCCCTTAATATTCGAAGGTGGTTGCCAGATGGACGGGTCTACACAGCTGCGACTCTAAAATATAGAATTTAGAAATCTTGCCCTCGCAACCTCAAGGCCCACGTTGCAATTACGCCTCAACACTGATTACGAATCTGAACTCAAAAATTTTAAAAACAAAATGGCGGATTAAATATGGCGGACAGGTTTGTTTAAAAATTAATTGTTTTGCACAAAAATTAGTATTCTAATATTTTTTGGGTCGCTGATTACGAATCTGAACTCAAAAATTTTTAAAACAAGATGGCGGTTGATATATAGAGGGTGGCTATGTACATTAGCTTATTCAGCTTACATTGCTAACTTCAAAATGGAAAAATTAAAAAGTACCACAAAGTAGTCTCTGAGAACTTTGAAGATGTTTAGTTTAAACTATATAGAAATAGTTCCTGCTAAAATTGGCTTTATCTATCTGCACCTTTTGTTGATATTCCTTCCTAAAGTTTATGTAACCCAGACCAGCTGCATAGACCCAGTGGGACACGCGGTCAGTAAATTCCCGGGTTTCTTAAAGATATCGTGCAATAAAAACAAAATCTTATTGGCACTAACGAGGACGAAGACTTCTTAACCATCACTTTTATTACTTAATTGCTTTATTGTTAGGATGCGAGCAAAGAGGAATGAGCTAGGTTATCCGATTGAAAGGAAATCCTAGTCTTCGCCGTGCAGGGTTCACTTAAAAATTAAATAACTTATAAGTATCAAAAGATATTCGGCTAAAACTTTCCACATATATTCCTTAGACTATATAGAAGTTATTTCTGCAAATATTTCGTGCGTCTACCTGGGCCCTTCATTGTTATACCTGTCGGAAGTTTACGAGACACTCTGGCGACAGCGCCTTGTCGAGGTGCGCGCGAGTCTTTAAACAATAAAAAACCATCTGAGGCGGATCCGGGCGGATGATATTTTTGCAGGATCGTTTAGGGGAAGGATTACAGAAAACAATGGTGTTAATTAGATAGTGTAAGTATGTAGCACATTTTAGTTTTTCTCTGCAAAAGATAAAAAACTTCGACGATTTTCTTTCATGTTTTCAACATTAATTTTTGAATAAACTACAAACAATAATTTTATGTTCGACACATGAATTTTTATCGTGGAAGAATGCTCTTCAAATAGAAACAATAATTATTACAAAATATTGCATAGTTTCGTCAGAATGTTATAAAGAAGACAACGTGGTTTTTCGACAGAAAAAGGCCTCCAGAAAAAGTTTCAACTTTAAACGTTTGTTGCAACTACAATTTTTATCCAATTTCAAAAAAATTTTATTTCTGAGGTCCGTCGACATTTAGGAATCGATATATCCAAAAAAGAAATCGAAATTCCAAAATCGACTTTTTGACTTTTGCGCAGCTAAATGCACATTCTGGACCACCGTGCGTCGCTCTGTTTCTGTCAACACTCCTCGAACTGTTGCAATCAGTTCGAAGAATCGATAGCGTAGAGCGCGGGGACCGGCGAGGGGTCCAAAAGTCCGGGCTAAACTCCGGGGAACGACACTCACAAGGGAATATCCCGAGGTGTAAATCACCGATTTTAATGAAATTTTAGTATGATATAGTCCTCGCGAAAATATTTTATCCGTATTTTTTTTATCGGCAACCATCCACGTTAAAGGGGTGAAAACCACCCTCAAATTTGGCGTCCTGAAACTTCTTTATCGAATACAGTGTTCCCTGGTTATATTTGCACAAGGAGGGGCCCTCGATAACTGCATCGCGACCATCCCCACCACATAGGGGGATCCCCCTCGGCGAGCCACCACATTCAGCGACGGGGAAGTGTAACATGATATTTTCGGATTGTGTCGATGAGACAATACTAATCGAAGGACTGAACTTTTCCGTTTTTGATTATTTTTCGTTAAAAACTTCGCTATCGTATTTGTGACAATATTGTGATTAAAATGATACCAAACACGACATAATTTGAGCAACATTTACTTAATATTTAAATCGCTTATTTGCTATATAGATAATTCAAACATGTCGTGTTTGGTATCATTTTAATCAGAAAAATCTCACAAATACGTTAACGAAGTTTCCAAAACAAAAAAATTGAAAATGGAAAAGTTCAATCCTCCAATTAGTATTGACTCAGCGATAGGTTCGGGCCGGTCCCCCTGTACGTTGGGCCTCTCTGTCTCTTCTACTATCTGTCTTTTTCTAAGCTCGGCACTCGGGTCGAGCCGCGACATAAACACAGTGTTGACATTCAGCTACGACCAGTGCATATAAGTTTTGCACAGGGACTCTATAGCAGTGCATATATAGAGTTTGGTAACTATTCAATGTTTACGAATTTAGAAAGGGTTAAGCAATGGGACAACGTCCTCTCCCCCCCCCCCCCCCCCCCCCCCTGAAGATGAAGGGGTTGATGGAACCGAGGCTCGTGTTCGATGCACACGCGATTGACGGCGATGAGTCCGTTCCTACGAACGTTTTAAGGAGCATTCTTTGCTCCATGCACGAGCTGATGAAATAAATTTTTACGATGCCTAAAGTTTGTTAGACGTCTGTGCTATGGAGAGACACGTTCCTCAAAACGTTTGTACATACGTACGAACAGAGTCATCGCTGTCACAGTTTTCATCCTTTATCCTTTGCATCTTCGACGGGGTGGTTTTTCACTGTTTTCCGCTTTTTAAATTCGCGGTCAACTTGAGCTGTATGAAAATACCGAATTGTTATTCACGACAATAAAAGCACAGCAGTGTCGACAGTTGTGCAATGTTTAAATGCACTGTGCTGTGTTTACGTCGCTGCACCAATTAAGCGCCGAAGTTTGAAAAGACAGTAAGTATAATTCAAACCATATCGTATTGGGTATCATCTTAATCAGAAAAATTTCACAAATACGTTATCGAAATTTGCGAAAAAGAATATCAAAAATGGAAAAGTTTTATCCTCCGGTTTGTGAAATTTTTCTGATTAAGATGATACCCAACACGATATGGTTTGAATTATAGTTACTGTCTTTTCTAAGTTCGGCGCTCAATTGGAGCAGCGACGTAAACACAGCACAGTGCATTTAAACATTGCACACCTGTTGACACTGCTGTGCTTTTATTGACGTGAATGACAATTCGGTATTTTCATACAGATCAAGTTGACCGCGAATTTAAAAAGCGGAAAACGGTGAAAAACCACCCCGTCGAAGATGCAAAGGATAAAGGATAAAAACTGTGACTTATTTGTAATGCACGTGCGATTAACAGCGATGACTCTGTTCGTACAAACGTTTTGAGGAACGTGTCTCTCCATAGCACAGACATCTAACAAACTTTAGGCGTCGTAAAAATTTATTTCATCACCTCGTGCATGGAGCAAAGAATGCTCCTTAAAACGTTCGTAGAAACGGACTCATCGCCGTCAATCGCGTGTGCATCGAAGACGAGCCTCGGTTCCATCAACCCCTTCATCTGCAGGGCAAGGGGGGGGGGGGGGGAAGAGGACGTTGTCCCATTGCTTAACCCTTTCTAAATTCGTAAACATTGAATAGTTACCAAACTCTATATATGCACTGCTATAGAGTCCCTGTGCAAAACTTATATGCACTGGTCGTAGCTGAATGTCAACACTGTGTTTATGTCACGGCTCGATCCGAGTGCCGAGCTTAGAAAAAGACAGATAGTAGAAGAGACAGAGAGGCCCAACGTACAGGGGGACCGGCCCCGACCTATCGGTGACGCAATACTAATTGGAGGATTGAACTTTTCCATTTTCAATTTTTTTGTTTTGGAAACTTCGTTAACGTATTTGTGGGATTTTTTTGATTAAAATGATACCAAACACGACATGTTTGAATTATCTATATAGCAAATAAGCGATTTAAATATTAAGTAAATGTTGCTCAAATTATGTCGTGTTTGGTATCATTTTAGCATAGTATCACATTCAGCGAAGTTTTTAACGAAAAATAATAAAAAACGGAAAAGTTCACTCCTTCGATCAGCATTGTCTCATCGACACGTTCGGACCGTTCCCCCTGTACTATCGGATTCTTCGTCACTTCTATGGTCTGTTCTTTTCCGAGTTCACGCTCGGCTGGAGCCAGAACGTAAACACAAAATAGAAACCACCACTTCGTAACACCACAGTTTCGGTCCCGAATTCTGTGCATATATCCAGGGTTTACTGTATCTCGAAAACTGTTAGAGATACGAAAATTTTGGAGAGAGTGAAAATTAATGCTTTCGGATTTTGAATCTAATGGTGTAATAATTTTTTAAAAAATCCATTTGTTTAAGTAATATGCTAAAAAATACTACTTTTTTCATCATTTTGTCAGTTAAATTTCAATCAATTTTTTTGAATATTTGTTTGTGAATACTATATATCGAAACACGAAATACGGATAAATTGAAAATTTGATATTTGTATTACAAAAAAAGTTATTGCATTTGCAATTTTTACGCTTGCGTACTTGTCAAGTTATTCTTTCGTATATACATGTATGACTGCTCTTAAAGGTCAGATTTTATTGTCAGTCACCCATATTGCTTTTATATAAATTTAAAAAATTCGATTGATTAATTAATAATTATAATAATTATTGCAACAGTGGTATTCATTGTTATTGGCATAACATATATTTTCTACTACCACGAGCATGCTAAAGCAGCTATATATTAGTTAAAGCAGTTTATGTTTGAAAATTGTAAATAAATAAAGCACACCTCCCCAGAATTGTTCAATTTTTCAGGTCTGTCGGGTGTAGAGTCACATCAATACCATGTATGACTATCCCCAACTGTAAAAACCTCCAATTCTTATGAAACAGTAGTAAAAGGTGGATTTTGTGTAAATATTTGACACCTAATTTGTTTTATCGGCAACCGTCCACGTTAAAAGGGTGAAAACCGCCCCCAAAGTTGGGGTAATGAAAACTATTTTATCGAACATCTCCGAAACTATTAGAGATACGAAAATTTCGTAAGAACTAAAAATTAACGTAGTTCGACCACGAATCCAATGGTATAAACATTTTTTTAAAAAACCCATTTGTTTAAACAATATGATAAAAATACTGTTTTACAACTTTGAGGGTGGTTTTCACTCCTTTAACGTGGACGGTTGCCGATAAAAAAAATACGGATCAAATATTTTCGTGAGGGCTATATCATATTAAAATGTCATAAAAATCGGTGATTTTCACCTCGGGATGTTCCCTTGTTAGTACTCAGTCGTCAGTCGATCTCAGCCACAGCTCCGTACGAATCTAAATAAAATCACACTTCACTAAAAAAAAATACTGTTAAGAAACGAAAGGCAATTCGTAGATTGTCTCATAGCAGTTGCGAAGAAATTACCATCGTTTTCAATAATACCTCTGAAAGTGAATCTGAAGATAGAGAGAAAGATAACCGCAGAGGTGTGGTGATAATTATTACAGGACACAATTAGCTGAAGATTGGATACAATGTAATATTTGCATGTTCTGGGTGCATGAGAACTGCACCGAGTTTGAGGACATGTGTTCTTACTGCGGTAATAAGAAAAAAAAGGAGTTAAAAGATCTCAGGGGCAAAGGGAAAGGCAAAAAGAGTACTGGCCATCTCCCCCCAATCACTGTGGCCATCACCCTCGAACACTCTGGGAGAGATGGCCAGTCATAGTTTTTTTTAAGTTTAAAATTACATTGCGTTCTTTAAATTGATTGAACGTTAATGTTTGATAAGAGTAATAAATAAAGTTTATGTTCTATATTAATTCAATGTTTTATTCATCATAATTCCTCAGTATTGAGAATCGAGCATACGGCGGAAGGGTACACGGATCCCGTCCCAATTCGTTCGGGCGTGAGGCAAGGCTGTCCGCTGAGCCCAATCACGTTCAACCTTGCGTTCGAGTCAGTCATCCGAAAGGCTGCTGCCTCGGGAGGGGGGTATACGTTGCATGGCCAGCGCTTCGCCAGCATATGCAGATGACTTTACGCTCATCGCGAATATGCCAGAAGGAATGCGGGATCTGCTCTGTGCAGTGGAGGGGGAGGCACGGAGGATCGGGTTCAAATTCAACCCCGTCAAATGTGCCACGCTGCACGTCATCGGCGGCAATGGCAGCAGGGTTGCACCCTCCGTATTCTCCCTCCAGGATACTCCATTGCGGGCCCTGGCGGAAGGGGAATCCTATGAACATCTTGGGATTCCCACAGGATTGAGAGTTGATTAGACGCCCATCGCCACTATAGAGGAGTTGACCGAGTGCTTGCATGCGGTCGACGAATCGAAACTGGCTCCCTGGCAGAAACTCGAGGCGGTGGCAGTGTTCGTTCTTTCCCGCCATGACTTCTTGCTAAGGGGAGCAAAAGTGCTCAGGGGACCATTAAAGGAGGTCGACAAGTATATTAGACGGCTTGCGAAGTCGTGGTTGAATCTCCCTCAGCGAGCAAGCGCGGAGATGCCCCCCCCCCCCCCCCACAACCCCGCCGCGCGGGGTACGTGGTGGAGAGGGGGGGGGGGGGCTCCTACCATTGCACATGCTTTCAGACTGCTCACTGCGCCTGATGCACCGGTAAGGGAGCTGGCTTGGGCGTCGCTGAGCGAGGCGACGCACAGTGGTTCATTTGGCCGAAAACCTGGCCAAAAAGCCAAAAATTTTTTTCGCGATTTTCAAAATTTAGCAATTGCCTTTGATTTGTAACATATCAGAGCATCGGTTTCCATTAATAAAAGTTTTTATTGAACAACGCTCTTAGAGATATGCAATGTCAAAGTTGGCACTTGAATAATGTAACGTATTCACGTCGAAATTCAGAATACGTTTTCAATGTGAAATAATAGTACAATCAACTTTGTAAGTATTTGTAGCTATTCGTCATACTTTTAAATTATAAGTAACTTGGTTTCATTTTTTTATTTAATATTTTACAACTGCGATGGCACAGATTGCAAAACCCATACATTCTTTCCTTTTGCAGAGGAAATAGTTGTGAAGTACGCAAAAGTACAACGCGACTTTTTTTTTAAATTAAACTTTGAAGCTTCCCGAAGAAGTCCCCGTTGTAAAATTTTGCGACTTTTTGCGATTCTACGAGATATTCTTATTTGTTTGTCGCACGCGCCATGCTCGGGGAAATATGTTTATGACATACTGCCAGGCTATCGTGCCTTGGACAAACGAATAATGCTAATCCTTCACTAAGGTTACCCTTGTAATTAACGAAACGCTATATTTATTTCGTTCGGGTTAAAAATCAAAATAATTTTAAGCAAGCTGGTGGCCTTTTGTTCCACAGCAACAATAGATAGCCGCGATCACCTCGACCGCTTACCGTTATAAACCGAAAGATGTTTGACGTTTCGGCTGAAAATCTGTCTAGTTGCAGATATGAGGGCTATATTTGTTTCTCACAATGTTCTATCAATCTCTTTCAGTCGAGATTTTTATTAAACAAAGGAAAATTCGAAGATGGAATAGCTGTGATATGCCGGTATTAAGATAACGTGACTGTTGCAATAAATATCATTATAACTTTTGAAGGAAAAGGAATATCAGAATATATTTTTTTTTAAATTAAACTTTAAAGCTTCCCGAAGAAGTCCCCGTTGTAAAATTTTGCGACTTTTTGTAATTGTACGCGATATTCTTATTTGTTTGTCGCACGCGCCATGCTCGGGGAAGTGCATTTATGACATAGAGCCGGGATATCGTGCTTTACCTAATGAGTACTGCTAATCCTTCTCTAAGATCAACCTGGCAATTAACGAAATAATATGTTTATTTCATGGTGTTAAAAATCGGAATGACTTTAAACAAGCTGGTGGCCTATTGTTTCGAGGCAACTATAGATAGCCGCGGCTACCTCGAACGCTTACCGTCATAAACGGAAAGATCTTTGACGATTCTAATGAAAATCTGGCTAGTTGCAGGTATGAGGGAAATATTTGTTCCTTACAATGTTTTATCTTTCTCCTTCGACCGAAATTTTTATTAAACAAAGGGAAATTCGGAGATGGAACAGCAATGACATGCTTGTATTAAGATACAGCGGCTGCTGCAGTAAATATCATTAAAACAGCAGAAGTCCGTGGAATAACGTAATATATTTTTTTTAAAATTAAACTTTGAAGCTTCCCGACGAAGTCCTCGTTGAGTTTTCTTGCGACTTTTTACGATTCTTCGAGTTATTGTTATTTGTTTGTCGCGCGCGCCATGCTTCGGGAAGTGCATTTATGACATAGGGCCGGGCTATCATAAGACTACTTATTTTCGTGCCGATCCGACAATTTTTCGATACTCGCACCTACCATATTAGAGCCGCCATTTTGTTTTTGGAAATTCTGTGTTCGGATTCTTAATCAGCGACCGGAAAATCATAAGAATACTGATTTTCATGCCGATCCCACCATTTTTCGATACTTTCACCAGCCATATTAGAGCCGCCATTTTGTTTTTGGAAATTCTGAGTTCGGATTCTTAATCAGCGACCGGAAAATCATAAGACTACTGATTTTCATTCCGATCCGACAATTTTTCAATACTCGCATCCGCCATATTGAAGCCGCCATTTTGTTTTTCGAAATTTTGAGTTCAGATTCTTATGCAGCGACCCAAATAATACTAATACGCCAATTTTCAGCTAAATTGAAAAACTCCTTGGGGTTTTGGCCAGGTTTTCGGCCAAATGAACCACTGTGCGACGCTTCGCAAGACCGGTTTGCCGCCCACCAATGTGGACCTTGCGGCCTACCTCTCGGGATCCCGAGAGGGAAGGCTGCAGAGGAATACCACATCCCCTGGGCTTTGGGCCAACTCACGCAACGCCGCTCCCAGGCAGTCGGATATACTGGGAATCTGCTGGCGATGGTCGTCTGAGCTAAACGAACTGGTTCTGGGTCTCCGTGGATCGCGGGGGCGGCCTGTTTTCTTAACTCCGCGGTCGCGAACTCAGGTTGTAGCCAGGGTCAGAGAAGCAGTGGCTGAGTACTACCAACATACCTTACTGCTTAAAAAAACCAGGGCAAGGTCTAGGAGGTGTCCACTCGCGAGAGAGTGAACAATCACTTTCTCCGTACGAGCATCTTCACCCGCTTCGCCGACTGGCGTTTTATCCATCGAGCCAGGCTTTATGTCATTCCTTTGAACGGCAACGGGCGCTGGGGAGATGGAGACAGGCGCTGTCGACGTTGCGGTGAGGCTATCGAGACTTTGCCCCACGTGCTTGGCCACTGTGGACCTCACTCCGCTGCAATCCAGCTGCGACATAACGCAGTATTGGAACGCCTACGAGCCGCGACCCGACTACCGGGTTCAATCTGCATAAACCAGCGGATCGAGGGTGCCGGCGAGGAGTTTGCGGCACTGCGTCCCGACTTCGTGATTCGCCACGAGGCCTCCAGGACGATATCATCGTGGATGTGGCCGTCCCTTTTGAAAACCGTTTGGAGGCTTTTGCGGAGGCTTGGGTGCGTCAAATCGCTAAATACGCTCCCCTGGCCGAAAAGCTTACGAGGGATGGCCACAGAGTCCTCGTGACCATTTTCCTTGTCAGTGCACTCGGCTCGTGGTGTTCCAGAAATGAGACGGTGCTGAGACTGCTCCGAGTTAGCGAGCGGTATGCAGCGATGATGCGCCGTCTCATGATTACGGACACCATCCGCTGGTCGAGGGGTATTTACGTGGAGCATGTGTCTGGGGTGCGCCAATACCGGACGGCCCCCAATACGCCTTCGACTCAGAATGCTCCCCGAGGACCTGAGCCACACATACACGCGGAGGCCTCGGACGGTGTGGAGGAGACGACGGAGACTCGCCCCGAGAATGTGTGAGAAATAAATTGTGGATGAGTGGGGTCCTCTAGAACGCTGTTGGGCCCTGCATGGTCACTCTTACTATGCAGCATTCTAGAGGACAGTATGACTGTCGCGGGGCGTATCGCCCATATTTAAATGATAATTTTAAAGTATGACGAAAGTGTTCCTCTTCTTCTTTTATTCAGGTTCAAGTACGAGTCCATCTTTTTACGCTATACACTGTTAATGTTATTTTACATTATTTTATCTTATTTATTTATCTTATTTTAATTTTACTCATAATAATTTTACGGAGTTTTTTACTATGCATTTGTGACTCTGTACTATTTATATTGTAGTGGCGGTGTCTAGCGTTTTGTTTGAGATGTCGTATGGTGATTGTTTGTATGTTTGTATGTATGTATGTGTGTATGGTGTGAAATACGACTCGCTACGCGGCGCTATAGGAGCTACCGAAAAGATCAGATCAGGGTGTGGAAGGTTAGGAACCACACGTAGCAAACGGTGCTGTCATTTAGTTTTTTCCTTTGTTTCATTTTGTATTCTCCCTTAAGTAATAATAATTATATTGTGCTACCATACGCCTTGGTATTTTCCCTACCGTCCAGATCCTACAATTTTTGGGGGCTCGTCCGGGATCGGATAGAAGGAATTACCAGGTGTAGTGAAATTCCGTGACGCGCAATTTGTGAGACTATTTTGTGTAAAATGGCGAGTGCGGAAGAGAGTGTAAGTCGAGATGAAAGGGAAACAGTTGAGACGAATACAAGGACAGCTGTAACGAAAAGCAACGTTCACAAGATGAAAGTAGTTGATCTCAAAGAAGAGTTGAAAACTCGTAAGTTGAAGACATCGGGGAAAAAAGCCGATTTGACTGAGAGACTGAAAGCGGCGTTCATATTAGAAGATGCCGAAGAATGTGATGACGAAGATGAGTGTGACAGTGAATACGAAGAAACTGGAGAACAAATACGAGAAAAATCAGGTTATGTGCCAAGTTTTAAAGATGTGGAAGAGTCCATGGAAAAATTCTCTGGAGATGGGAAAAGAAGCATTAAAATTTGGATGAGAGATTTTGAAGAAGCGGCAGAATTGTGTAAGTAGACATCTACGCAGAAAATAATTTACGCAAGACGACTTTTGACCGGGTCAGCAAAGCTTTACGTGAACTACGAACGGTGTACTCGTACGTGGAATGAAATGAAAAGGTCGTTACTCGAGGAATTTACGAAGTCAATGAATAATCATTCAGTTCATCAAGAATTACTTAAGCGGAAGAAAAGAGAAGATGAATCTTATCATGAGTATATGTATAAAATGATTGATATTGCATCACAAGCGGACGTAGAGATAAGGTCTATTATTCAGTACGTTATTGACGGAATTGTGGACGAGGTATCTAACAAAGTAATATTATATGGTGCGACAAATATCCGAGAATTCAAAGGAAAACTGACGCAGTATGAGATTCTGAAGAAGGCGGAAGCAGATCAGAATAGATTGAAGAAAGAAGGGGATAGAAACGGATCAAGATACAATCGTAAAACATCATCGGAATTACAGTTAGTGAAGCGATGTTACTATTGTGGTGATAGTAAACACAAAACCCATGAGTGTCCAACGAAGGAGAAGGGTTTGAAATGTTTCAAATGCCATAAGTATGGGCACGTTGCGTCAAAATGTGTAACGATAGCGAAAGTTTCAACGACGGCGAATACTTCTTAACCGCACTGTAGCGCGGTACGATCAAAAAGACAGCAAGCACGTAAGAGTACAGTAAAACCTCGATAAATGCAGAGAATTCGGGACCGAATCAGTGCAGTTACGAAGCAGTGGTTTCTATTTTGTGTTTACGTTCAGGCTCCAGCCGAGCGTGAGCTTAGAAAAGAACAGACAGTAGAAGAGACAAAGAGGTCCAACCTACAGGGGGACCGGCCCGAACGTATCCATGTGACAATACTAATCCGAGAGTTGAACTTTTCCATTTTTGATTTTTTTTTGTTGAAAACTTCGCTAACGTATTTGTGACAAGTTTCTGATTAAAATGATACCAAACACGACATAGTTTGAGCAATATTTACTTAATATTTAATTCGTTGACTTGCTATTTAGATAACTCAAACATATCGTGTTTGGTATCATTTTAATCATAAAAATGTCACAAATACGTTAGCGAAGTTTTCAAAACAAAAAAATCAAAAATGGTAAAGTTCCATCCTCCGCTTAGTATTGCGTCATCCATGCGTTAGGGCCGGTCCCCCTGTGCGTTGGGCCTCTCTGTCTTTTCTACTGTCTGTCCTTTTCTAAGCTCGGCGCTCGCTAGAGCCTCAACGTAAACAGTCCTGACATATAGCAGCGTCCTATGCATTTGAGTTTCGCACAGGGAACCATTTAGCAGTGCAGTTAACGGTACAGGTAACTAGTCTATGTTTTCATCTGACTCCAGCTGACCACGAATCTAGAAAGGGGTAAGCAATGGGAAACCGCCCCCTCGAAGATGATAGGGTTAAAGGAACCGGGACTCGGTTGCGGTGCACACGCGATTGACGGCGATGCGTTCATCTTTGCTCCATTCACGAGCTAATGGACTACATTTTGACGATGCTCAAAGTTTGTTAGATATCTATGCTATTGAGAGAAACGTTCCTCAAAACGTTCGTACGAAACTGTTGCGATCTGAAACTGTTCGTTGACAGATAACGTCAGTCGACGGGATACGCGCATCGATTTTTTTTCCCGTAATCGGCGTGCGCGGCGTCTTTCCAGCGCGAGCGAACAGAGGCGAATGGCGCCCTAAAGCGCCACTATACTCGTGTAATACGCCGAGTCTGGCAAGTCATTCCTAGTTGGGTAAAATAGTTGGGAGGGAGAAGCAGGCGGAGCGATTCAGAAAAGGCTCGCGGCGTGTAACTAATTCAACAGCCTGCCTTAAGTCGAAACCCGCTACCCATGGCCATGCCGATTGAAGAAGAGGAGGCTAGTATTGTTCACAAGATACGAAGAGCGCAAGTAAGCGATAAGGAATTGCAACAGAAAATGAAGGAGTGCAATAATTCCAAAGAGTATTTGGAAGAGAACGGATTGATATTTAAGCTGGTGGAAGGAGAGCAACTACTGGTGGTGCCTAAGGTAATGCAGACGGATATTATTCGACTTATTCACGAGCAAGGTCATTTTGCCGTTGGAAAAACCGAAAACCTAATAAAACGGGATTATTGGTTTAATTCTATGCGTCCGAAAATAGAAAAAGTAATTCAGAACTGTATTCAATGCATTTTGTGCGAACGTAAAAGTGGTCGTCCAGAGGGATTTTTACATATGATTGACAAAGGAGATACTCCTTTGGATACATACCATGTGGACCACTTAGGCCCACTCGCGTCTACGAAGAAGAGTTATCAACACATATTTGTCGTTGTTGATGGATTCAGTAAGTTTATCTGGCTGTATCCCACCAAGTCAACTAGTTCAGCTGAGGTTATTGATCGGTTGAGCAAACAATCGATAGTCTTTGGTAATCCACGAAGGATCATTTCGGATAGAGGGACTGCATTTTCGTCTCATAATTTCGCGGATTACTGCAAGAAGGAAAATATCCAGCACATTATGATCACAACTGGAATACCCAGAGCAAATGGACAGGTGGAAAGATTCAATCGTACACTCATTCCACTAATAACGAAGCTTGCATTCCCACAAGCAGGAGACTGGCACAGATTCGTAGGTAAAGCGCAACAATACCTCAATCATGTACCAAATCGAAGTACCGGTCTATCACCATTCAAGATACTAATAGGTACACGTATGCGGCTTTGTGACGACCCGCAAATAAAGGAAATTTTAGAAAAAGAAAATACTATTGCTTTTGAAGAAGCGCGCGATCAAATGCGCACGGAAGCAAAGGAGTCGATAGCGAAAATCCAAAATGAGAATAGGAGAACGTATAACAAAAAGAGGAGAAGAAAATACTTGGATTTTAAAGAAGGAGACCTAGTTGCGATTCAAAGAACGCAGATGAAGCCTGGTCTAAAGTTTTGTCCGAAATATCTTGGTCCATACAAAATCGTCAAGGTGTTACGCAATGACCGTTACATGGTTGACAAGATTGGAGAACATGAAGGACCACGGACTACATCCACCTCCAGAGATTTCATGAAGCCTTGGACCCATGAAGTACATGACCTATCATCAAGTGGTGAAGAAGACACATCTGAGGACAGATGTATAGTCAGGATGACCGAGTGTAGTGGCGGTGTCTAGCGTTTTGTTTGAGATGTCGTATGGTGATTGTTTGTATGTTTGTATGTATGTAGGAATGGGTGGTGCAGAGGTATAAAATGAACGGTACACCTATCCTATTCTACGTTAAAAATATAATTATAATAATAAAATGGATGACTAAAATACAATATAAAAATAACACTACGCAGCAACACACACTCTTGATCAACTCTCTTTTCGACTTCTCTTTTCCGACTCTATCTTCCGACTGCCTCTCCACTCTTCCAAAACCCTCTTGAACACTCTCTCTCTGTCACACTTTATACACTCTTTGTCTCTTACGCACATCTCTCGGTCCCAAACTAATAGACACTCGCTCAACGCATCTCAGTCACACATACACACACATACACACTCCTACATGTATGTATGTGTGTATGGTGTGAAATACGACTCGCTACGCGGCGCTATAGGAGCTACCGAAAAGATCAGACCAGAGTGTGGAAGGTTAGGAACCACACGTAGCGAACGGTGCTGTCATTTAGTTTTTTCCTTTGTTTCATTTTGTATTCTCCCTTAAGTAATAATAATTATATTGTGCTACCATACGCCTTGGTATTTTCCCTACCGTCAAGATCCTACAATATATTTATACATCTATTTTCTGTGCCTTGGCACTGTGTTACATTCTATGTACTGTGCGGCTCGGCCAACTCGGCACCTGGGAGGTAGGCCTGTTTCGCCAGAGTCAGATTCGCCAGGCGTCAAGCGTCATGCTTCTTGTCACACGTACACGAAGGCACTTGACGTTGTCAGTACGCGACGCGAGCTCGTAGCGACAACATCTCTCAGTGCTCGTACGCGACATAAACAAAATTCTTAAGTGCCTATACAGAGTGTCATTCATACTGTGAAAGTGTATCTTGTTATACTCCAAGTGATCGGCTAATTTTCGTTAATATTATTGGGGCTTGCTTTCGCAAGTCCCAATACAGTTCATCATTTTTTTTCATTTTTGACCGTCCATTTTTATGGAACATCATATTGCACACATAGACGCTAGCAACTCTTCCGCATCGGTGGCGGCCGATGCCTATAATACGGACGAAAATTTTGCATCCCTTGAGAC
The DNA here is from genome assembly GCA_910591515.1 of Cerceris rybyensis. Lineage (NCBI taxonomy): Eukaryota > Metazoa > Arthropoda > Insecta > Hymenoptera > Crabronidae > Cerceris > Cerceris rybyensis. The sequence continues at coordinate 2,853,342 of OU342789.1, forward strand.
TACTAGCCAGGGATCGCTATCTCTGTCTCTAAAAAGACATAAATCATCATCCAATCCGTCTTCATCCGAGGACATTCAAATGAAGAAGTCGCGCAAAATTTCCGCTTCACGCACAGCCGCACGGCAATCTGCCGACGCTAAAACGGATCCAGTCAACACCATGGACAATGACACAGGATTGAAATCGCTCGATCAACAATCCAGCGATGCGATGTCCACAGCATCATCCAAACAAGGCGCTGAAGCATCTTATAACAAAGACAATCTAATACGTGAAAATAAAAGACTCTTAAACGAAATAAAATTGCTCAAAGAGCAAATCCAAGCGCTCGCTGGACCCTCTACATCTACTCGGACCATTGAATCGCCAACATCGGAATGGATCACCATTGGATCCCGTAGACCTGCAGGACGACACGCGCCTTCTCCGACGCCGACGCTGGACAAACCTCCCACCGCCAACCGTTTTCAGGCCTTCGCCGAACCCAACGCTCTACCGGAGGTGTCCAGGGACCAGCCTTGCCCCTTCGGGCATCCGACCCCACCACAGCAAACTACCAGACAAGATAAGTCGAACAAACCACCACCGTTGATCGTGCATGTGGCTTCACCGCAGTTAATAATAAACATAACTAAGAATGCCCTTCAAAAGGCATCCTTCACTATAAAAAGAAGTGGCTCGAAAAGCCACGTCATATACCCGAATTCTCTCGAAGCTTATTCGAAGATCAAAGACATTATGATGAAAAACCAGCTCAAGTTCTTCACTTATACGCCGAAGAACGAAAAACCATTGACGATGCTTCTCAAGGGTATCGACCCAAACACCGACAAGAATGAACTGTTGTCGGAAATTAATTCCATCACCGCACCTAAAGCCAAAGCCACTCGTATTTCCAATTTTGTAACCGCGAAATCGAAACAATCCGGCTTGCCCCTGCCTATGTTCGTAGTGCAATTTGACGCCAATACAGATATCAAATTTGTTCAATCGATCAATGTTTTAAATTATCAACGCGTCAGATGGGAGAAATTGCATAGGCAGGATCTTTTACAATGTTTTAACTGTCAACGTATAGGCCATGCATCCGCTAACTGTCATCTAGATTTTAGATGTGTTAAATGTAATTTATCTCACGAGCGTGGGAAGTGCTCGGTCACAGAAGCAACCAAACACGACGCAATTTACTGCGTCAACTGTGAGAAGTTCGGCCACCCCGCGTCATATCGAGGCTGTCCGAAATTCAAGGAGAGAAGAGCCGTTGCCGCCCCTACGAGCAACAGAGCTCCCCAGCCAGCCGCATCCAGAAGACTTCCATCTCCCCTCGTCAATCCGATGACGCTATACAGTAGTGTTGCGAGTGGAGTGGGGGGCCTAGTAGGTAAGGCCGCGCATGCATATTCATCGAATACGTTGAACAGAGGATCAGTCCCTCTCGATGCTACGTCCAACGAGCAACAGGTCGATTTAAAAAACATATTTTCGGCCATCAAAAGTATAGCCGATCAATTACCAATTATTTTTCAACGCATCGGCGAAAATACCGAAAAAATTAATTTCCTCATTCAATCTTTTATAGATGATAATCATGCTCAATCTGTTGATTACCATGGACGTACCACGAGAGGCATTCGAAATGATTTCCCGCAATAATGGCCACTACCGATCAAAACAGTATCCCGTTGGTCAATCTCCGAATCATTACTGTCAACGTCAACTCTGTTATAAATCTTCACAAACGTGCATATTTGCAGCAATTTTTAAATTCTCATCGACCCGACGTATGTGGTCTCATTGAAACGAAGCTAAATCCGAGACATAATTTGGAGGTTCCACCACAATTTGTAATAATACGCAAAGACAGAGCAAACAACCGTTTCGGCGGCGGTGTCGCTATGGTTATTAATAGAAAATACAAATTCACTCGTATAGAACTCTCCACTTCTCACGAAAAATCTTTAGAAGCCATTGCGATCCGCTTGGATCTTTCGGCTGGTAGAAGCCTCGTGATCGCAGCGGTGTATAGCCCTTTCAATGATAAAATCGTATTCCTTCGTGACCTCGATGATCTATGTACTCAGTTGCGAGTTGCAAATGACTCGAATCACTTTGTGATCGCGGGCGATCTTAACGCCAAACACACATCATGGCGTAATACAGTCAACAACAGCAAGGGGTTAGCTCTTTTTGACTGGCTACAGTTACAGGGTGCTATCTTCCGCGCTTCCCTTCTATATTCGGAAATACCGACTTATCATCCGGCTAACTCGAACTTGGACATTGCTTTGGTGGACAGCAGGCTGATCGATCGTATTAACGATGGAACGCAAAGGCTGGGTCTGCTGCCCTATGATAGCGATCATTGGGCCATAACGATTAATCTCTCTCTCCTCGGTTGGAATACATACGTAGAACGAGCCCCCAGAGTACTGAGACTAAATTATCGTTTGACCAAATGGAAAGAATACAAACTCAAACTCCATAATTATATCAACAGCCTAAATCTCCCTTCGTTACTTAATGCGTCGATCGAAATGATTAATGCTTCAATAGAGGCCCTCGAGGAAAATATTTCCGTAATTCTGACGAGCTGTACACCTACCGTGGAGGCTCTGAACTGCCCGAGAGAATATGACGACCGACGCATTAATAAGCTCAAAAAATTTAAATCCAAACTTATCACCAGATTATTTCGTTTATTGAGCCTTCGCGACAATTTAACTCCAATACAGTCTAACATGATCAAATTTTATAAATCAATAATTCAGCGTACCAATTACAGACTCAAAAAACTCTACTCTGCAGTTGCAAATAAATTCTGGAACGACAGACTGTCCAAACTAGATACTCGTGATTCCATTAAGTTACACCCTTTTATAAACAGAATTATAAATCAAAAAAACATTGACTCAATTCCGCCACTAAGAGGCGCGATAAACGACGATTTTCTTTGGTCTGAATCCGGAATAGATACATCGACACTCCAGAAAATAGATAATAACTATGTAGTGTCAAGCACTGGCGATCGTTTGACTTTACTTGGGGTGCACTTTGCAAGAGTACATACAAAAAATCTGACTCCTATAACCGAGGAAGAGAGGAATCACGAGCACGAGGTAAAGCAGACTTACGATCGAATACGGGATTCGCGTGAAAATATCAATTGGCAATTCGCTTCGCTACACGAACAGATCTGGCCTTCAATTCACACAAACTATCTAATAACTCCCACAATGATCTTACGAGCCATCAAATATCTTAAAAACAAAAGATCCACCTCGTTCGACGGCATACCAAACGTCGCCATCAAACGCCTGCCAGGCTCCGTTATTGAATATCTCACGCTAATTTTTAACGCATGTTTACGTCTGTCTTACTTTCCCATTCGTTGGAAAACGGCCAAGCTCATCCCATTGCACAAAAAAGGGAAAAACCTTTACGACTTAAATAATTACCGGCCGATCAGTCTGCTGCCAAACCTGGGCAAATTGTTCGAGATCATGATTAACATACGTTTGAATCATTTTGTGCGGTCCAATAAATTAATTTCTGATTATCAATTTGGTTTCAAACACTCGCACTCTACGGTTCATGCTATTGCGAAATTGACTCGCGACATTGCCGACTCGCTCAACAGCTCAGCTGTGACTGGGGCTTGTTTAATTGACCTCGAGAAAGCATTTGATACTGTTTGGACTACGGGATTGATAGTTAAATTACACAAAATGAATTTCCCCCCCGAGTTGTTGCTTCTAACTGAGAACATGATCACTGGCCGCGCTTTTAAAACTTTTCACAATAATACTTTTTCCGTTCGTACTTTCAATATTTTAAATGGTCTGCAGCAGGGCGCCGTAAATTCTCCTCTACTATTCAACTTATACTTCTCTGATATTTTAAACAATTTTAACAAAAGTAACGATACTTGCAAAGCTTTGGCCTTTGCTGATGATTTAATCATCTATAAATCCGGCGTTGATCCTCTCGACATTCAGTCACACTTGCAGAGGGCTTTCGATTTTGTTGTCTCGGCGTGTAACATGAAGAAGGTGAGAGTAAATATGCTCAAATGCGAGACTATTCTATTCATTAGGCCCACGTCCCAAATTAGCAAAAAACAATACAGGCTCTCAAAAAATTTTTCGATTCACGCGACGGAAAGATATGACCTTTTAATCCCTCGGCTGAAAAAGGTCAAATATTTGGGTGTAATTCTCAACGAACACTTAAACTATAATGAACACGCCAACTACTGTCTCGGGAAAGCAAAAGGTATAGCATCTAAATTGGCTCGCCTCTTCTACTCAAAACACCTCGGTGAGAATGTCAAACTACTCCTTTACAAGCTTTATGTCAGGTCAGTACTATCTTATGCGATCCCAATCTGGTTCTCAATTTCGCCTTATGTGATGGAGCGCATTCGCACCTTCGAGAGGAAAATATTCCGGGCGATCACGGGTCTTCTCATGCCCAGACGTATGTCGGATGGTACCAAGCGACACTTCCACAATCAAACAATTTATAGCAGGGTTGACTGTTCGCGGTTTGATATTTTTGCACTTAAAATCACCAGAATGTTTATCCTTAAATCTTTGCACTCAAACTCTGACAATCCTCTCATCACCTCGTTACATACAATGTCGGACGAGGAGGCTAGGAAGGCTCGCGAAAATGGGTTTCTCTCTACTGCTGCCTTTCCCTATCTCGACAGAGAAGGATACATTCAGGATTTTCGCTCCAAAATTCCCATCATATACCATACGCATAGAAAAAGGGCCTCGCTTGCTCTTCGATACGATCCTTTGGTAGTTTCTGCCGATCTATCACAACTACAACATTCTGTATCTCTTCCTCCACGGGATACTGTCCAAAAGCATTACAATTATCTCGATAAATTACCATGGCTTAAATCTTGACCGATCGTCGTACTCTGAACCGAGCACTTCCATTATCTTACAATTAGTTTAAACTCTGTATATACTCTTTAGTCCATAACATAGTTAGATTAGTATATCTACTTTAAGTTACTTTAAGAATATCGTTGATGTCAACAACATCCTTACTATCCTCTTGATTCGTATGGAACGTTATTCAGTATAATTTCATGCCACTTGTATTCGCAAGCACGGTAATTTTTCTTTATCATGGATTTCTTTACTTATTTAATTCTTCCATCGTCTAATTCTTGACCACTAATCCGTGCAATTTTTCTTACTTATTTTGGTCAAGATCTCATTATTGTTCATTTTGTTTTACTTAGTATATTGGCCGTGCCAATATCTTCTCCCCCCCCCCCCCTTTTTATAATTGTTAATTGTTTTGTCAGTCCTGGTACCTCTTTGTAACGAAGATGCCTTTTTTGATGATCATATCAAATCTTTTGGGGCGTAATACTAATCGTTTAACTTTATCATACAGCGCAAATTGATTCTTTCTTGTATTGTATAATTTCCGTTCTCCTGCGAGAAGTCGCTAATGTGCGACCATACAGGAGTTATATAATTGTATGTTTATGCTATCCTAGCATCATGTATATATGTATGATTGAATAAAGGAACTGTTCCATGCACTTGACGTTGTCAGTACGCGACGAGAGCTCGTAGCGACAACATCTTCTCAGTGCTCGTACGCGACGTAAACAAAATTCTTAAGTGCCCATACAGAGAGTCATTCGTACTGTGAAAGTGTATCTTGTTATACTCCAAGTGATAGGCTAATTTCGTTACTATTATTGGGGCTTGCTTTCGCAAGTCCCAATACAGTTCTTCATTTTTTTTCATTTCTGACCGTCCATTTTTATGGAACAACATATTGCACGCATAGAAGCTAGTAACTCTTCCGCATCGGTGGCAGCCGATGCCTATAATTCTGAAGAAAATTTTGCATCCCTTGAGACTGCTAGCCAGGGATCGCTATCTCTGTCTCTAAAAAGACATAAATCATCTAATCCGTCTTCATCCGAGGACATTCAAATGAAAAAATCGCGCAAAATTTCCGCTTCACGCGCAGCCGCACGGCAATCTGCCGACGCTAAAAAGGCTACAGCTAACACCATGGACAGTGACATGGGATTGAAATCGCTCGATCAACAATCCAGCGATGCGATGTCAACAACATCATCCAAACAAGGCGCTGAAGCATCTTGTAACAAAGATACTCTAATGCGCGAAAATAAAAGACTCTTAAGTGAAATAAAATTGCTCAAAGAGCAAATCCAATCGCTCGCTGGACCCTCTACATCTGCTCGGACCATTGAATCGCCAACATCGGAATGGATCACCATTGGATCCCGTAGACCCGCAGGGCGACACGCGCCTTCTCCGACGCCGACGCTGGACAAACCTCCCACCGCCAACCATTTTCAGGCCTTCGCCGAGCCCAACGCTCTACCGGAGGTGTCCAGGGACCAGCCTCCCACCTTCAGACATCCGACCCTACCACAGCAAACTGTCAGACAAGATAAGTCGAACAAACCACCACCGTTGATCGTGCATGTGGCTTCACCACAACTAATAATAAACATAACGAAGAATGCCCTTCAAAAGGCATCCTTCACTATAAAAAGAAGTGGCTCGAAAAGCCACGTCATATACCCGAATTCGCTCGAAGCTTACTCGAAGATCAAAGATATTATGATGAAAAACCAGCTCAAGTTCTTCACTTATACGCCGAAGAACGAAAAACCAGTGACGATGCTTCTCAAGGGTATCGATCCAAACACCGACAAGAATGAGCTGTTGTCGGAAATTAATTCCATCGCCGCACCTAAAGCCAAAGCCACACGTATATCCAATTTTATAACCGCGAAATCGAAACAATCCGGCTTGCCCCTGCCTATGTTCGTAGTGCAATTTGGCGCGAATACTGATATCAAATTTGTTCAATCGATCAATGTTTTAAATTATCAACGCGTCAGATGGGAGAAATTGCATAGGCAGGATCTTTTACAATGTTTTAACTGTCAACGTATAGGCCATGCATCCGCTAACTGTCATCTAGATTTTAGATGTGTTAAATGTAATTTATCTCACGAGCGTGGAAAGTGCTCGGTCACAGAAGCAACCAAACACGACGCAATTTACTGCGTCAACTGTGAGAAGTTCGGCCACCCCGCGTCATACCGAGGTTGCCCGAAATTCAAGGAGAGAAGAGCCGTTGCCACCCCTACGAGCAACAGAGCTCCCCAGCCAGCCGCAACCAGAAGACTTCCATCTCCCCTCGTCAATCCGATGACGCTATACAGTAGTGTTGCGAGTGGAGTGGGGGGCCTAGTAGGTAAGGCCGCGCATGCATATTCATCGACTACATTGAACAGAGGACCAGTCCCTCTCGATGCTACGTCCAACGAGCAACAGGTCGACTTAAAAAACATATTTTCGGCCATCAAAAGTATAGCCGATCAATTACCAATTATTTTTCAACGCATCGGCGAAAATACCGAAAAAATTAATTTCCTCCTTCAATCTTTTATAGATGATAATCATGCTCAATCTGTTGATTACCATGGACGTACCACGAGAGGCGTTCGAAATGATTTCCCGCAATAATGGCCACTACCGATCAAAACAGTATCCCGTTGGTCAATCTCCGAATCATTACTGTCAACGTCAACTCTGTTATAAATCTTCACAAACGTGCATATTTGCAGCAATTTTTAAATTCTCATCGACCCGACGTATGTGGTCTCATTGAAACGAAGCTAAATCCGAGACATAATTTGGAGGTTCCACCACAATTTGTAATAATACGCAAAGACAGAGCAAACAACCGTTTCGGCGGCGGTGTCGCTATGGTTATTAATAGAAGATACAAATTCACTCGTATAGAACTCTCCACTTCTCACGAAAAATCTTTAGAAGCCATTGCGATCCGCTTGGATCTTTCGGCTGGTAGAAGCCTCGTGATCGCGGCGGTGTATAGCCCTTTCAATGATAAAATCGTGTTCCTTCGTGACCTCGATGATCTATGTACTCAGTTGCGAGTTGCAAATGACTCGAATCACTTTGTGATCGCGGGCGATCTCAACGCCAAACACACATCATGGCGTAATACAGTCAACAACAGCAAGGGGTTAGCTCTTTTTGACTGGCTACAATTACAGGGTGCTATCTTCCGCGCTTCCCTTCTATATTCGGAAATACCGACTTATCATCCGGCTAACTCGAACTTGGACATTGCTTTGGTGGACAGCAGGCTGATCGATCGTGTTAACGATGGAACGCAGAGGCTGGGTCTGCTGCCCTATGATAGCGATCATTGGGCCATAACGATTAATCTCTCTCTCCTCGGTTGGAATACATACGTAGAACGAGCTCCCAGAGTACTGAGACTAAATTATCGTTTGACCAAATGGAAAGAATACAAACTCAAACTCCATAATTATATCAACAGCCTAAATCTCCCATCGTTACTTAATGCGTCGATCGAAATGATTAATGCTTCAATAGAGGCCCTCGAGGAAAATATTTCCGTAATTCTGACGAGCTGTACACCTACCGTGGAGGCTCTGAACTGCCCGAGAGAATATGACGACCGACGCATTAATAAGCTCAAAAAATTTAAATCCAAACTTATCACCAGATTATTTCGTTTATTGCGCCTTCGCGACAATTTAACTCCAATACAGTCTAACATGATCAAATTTTATAAATCAATAATTCAGCGTACCAATTACAGACTCAAAAAACTCTACTCTGCAGTTGCAAATAAATTCTGGAACGACAGACTGTCCAAACTAGATACTCGTGATTCCATTAAGCTACACCCTTTTATAAACAGAATTATAAATCCAAAAAACATTGACTCAATTCCGCCACTAAGAGGCGCGATAAACGACGATTTTCTTTGGTCTGAATCCGGAATAGATACATCGACACTCCAGAAAATAGATAATAACTATGTAGTGTCAAGCACTGACGATCGTTTGACCTTACTTGGGGTGCACTTTGCAAGAGTACATACAAAAAATCTGACTCCTACAACCGAGGAAGAGAGGAATCACGAGCACGAGGTAAAGCAGACTTACGATCGAATGCGGGATTCGCGTGAAAATATCAATTGGCAATTCGCTTCGCTACACGAACAGATCTGGCCTTCAATTCACACAAACTATCTAATAACTCCCACAATGATCTTACGAGCCATCAAATATCTTAAAAACAAAAGATCCACCTCGTTCGACGGCATACCAAACGTCGCCATCAAACGCCTGCCAGGCTCCGTTATTGAATATCTCACGCTAATTTTTAACGCATGTTTACGTCTGTCTTACTTTCCCATTCGTTGGAAAACGGCCAAGCTCATCCCATTGCACAAAAAAGGGAAAAACCTTTGCGACTTAAATAATTACCGGCCGATCAGTCTGCTGCCAAACCTGGGCAAATTGTTCGAGATCATGATTAACATACGTTTGAATCATTTTGTGCGGTCCAATAAATTAATTTCTGATTATCAATTTGGTTTCAAACACTCTCACTCTACGGTTCATGCTATTGCCAAATTGACTCGCGACATTGCCGACTCGCTCAACAGCTCAGCTGTGACTGGGGCTTGTTTAATTGACCTCGAGAAAGCATTTGATACTGTTTGGACTACGGGATTGATAGTTAAATTACACAAAATGAATTTCCCCCCCGAGTTGTTGCTTCTAACTGAGAACATGATCACTGGCCGCGCTTTTAAAACTTTTCACAATAATACTTTTTCCGTTCGTACTTTCAATATTTTAAATGGTCTGCAGCAGGGCGCCGTAAATTCTCCTCTACTATTCAACTTATACTTCTCTGATATTTTAAACAATTTTAACAAAAGTAACGATACTTGCAAAGCGTTGGCCTTTGCTGATGATTTAATCATCTATAAATCCGGCGTTGATCCTCTCGACATTCAGTCACACTTGCAGAGGGCTTTCGATTTTGTTGTCTCGGCGTGTAACATGAAGAAGGTGAGAGTAAATATGCTCAAATGCGAGACTATTCTATTCATTAGGCCCACGTCCCAAATTAGCAAAAAACAATACAGGCTCTCAAAAAATTTTTCGATTCACGCGACGGAAAGATATGACCTTTTAATCCCTCGGCTGAAAAAGGTCAAATATTTGGGTGTAATTCTCAACGAACACTTAAACTATAATGAACACGCCAACTACTGTCTCGGGAAAGCAAAAGGTATAGCATCTAAATTGGCTCGCCTCTTCTACTCAAAACACCTCGGTGAGAATGTCAAACTACTCCTTTACAAGCTTTATGTCAGGTCAGTACTATCTTATGCGATCCCAATCTGGTTCTCAATTTCGCCTTATGTGATGGAGCGCATTCGCACCTTCGAGAGGAAAATATTCCGGGCGATCACGGGTCTTCTCATGCCCAGACGTATGTCGGATGGTACCAAGCGACACTTCCGCAATCAAACAATTTATAGCAGGGTTGACTGTTCGCGGTTTGATATTTTTGCACTTAAAATCACCAGAATGTTTATCCTTAAATCTTTGCACTCAAACTCTGACAATCCTCTCATCACCTCGTTACATACAATGTCGGACGAGGAGGCTAGGAAGGCTCGCGAAAATGGGTTTCTCTCAACTGCTGCCTTTCCCTATCTCGACAGAGAAGGATACATTCAGGATTTTCGCTCCAAAATTCCCATCATATACCATACGCATAGAAAAAGGGCCTCGCTTGCTCTTCGATACGATCCTTTGGTAGTTTCTGCCGATCTATCACAACTACAACATTCTGTATCTCTTCCTCCACGGGATACTGTCCAAAAGCATTACAATTATCTCGATAAATTACCATGGCTTAAATCTTGACCGATCGTCGTACTCTGAACCGAGCACTTCCATTATCTTAGTTTAAACTCTGTATATACTCTTTAGTCCATAACATAGTTAGATTAGTATATTTACTTTAAGTTACTTTAAGAATATCGTTGATGTCAACAACATCCTTTACTATCCTCTTGATTCATATGGCACGTTATTCAGTATAATTTCATGCCACTTGTAATCACAAGCACGGTAATTTTTCTTTATCATGGATTTCTTTACTTATTTAATTCTTCCATCGTCTAATTCTTGACCACTAATCCGTGCAATTTTTCTTATTTATTTTGGTCAAGATCTCATTATTGTTCATTTTGTTTTACTTAGTATATTGGCCGTGCCAATATCTTCTCCCTCCCCCCTTTTTTATAATTGTTAATTGTTTTGTCAGTCCTGGTACCTCTCTGTAACGAAGATGCCTTTTTTGATGATCATATCAAATCTTTTGGGGCGTAATACTAATTGCTTAACTCTATCATACAGCGCAATTTGATTCTTTTCTTGTATTATATAATTTCCGTTTTCCTGCGAGAAGTCGCTAATGTGCGACCATACAGGAGTTATATAGTTGTATGTTTATGCTATCCTAGCATCATGTATATATGTATGATTGAATAAAGGAACTGTTCCATGCACTTGACGTTGTCTCTTTTTGACTGGCTACAGTTACAGGGTGCTATCTTCCGCGCTTCCCTTCTATATTCGGAAATACCGACTTATCATCCGGCTGACTCGAACTTGGACATTGCTTTGGTGGACAGCAGGCTGATCGATCGTATTAACGATGGAACGCAAAGGCTGGGTCTGCTGCCCTATGATAGCGATCATTGGGCCATAACGATTAATCTCTCTCTCCTCGGTTGGAATACATGCGTAGAACGAGCCCCCAGAGTAATGAGACTAAATTATCGTTTGACCAAATGGAAAGAATACAAACTCAAACTCCATAATTATATCAACAGCCTAAATCTCCCATCGTTACTTAATGCGTCGATCGAAACGATTAATTCTTCAATAGAGGCCCTCGAGGAAAATATTTCCGTAATTCTGATGAGCTGTACACCTACCGTGGAGGCTCTGAACTGCCCGAGAGAATATGACGACCGACGCATTAATAAGCTCAAAAAATTTAAATCCAAACTTATCACCAGATTATTTCGTTTATTGCGCCTTCGCGACAATTTAACTCCAATACAGTCTAACATGATCAAATTTTATAAATCAATAATTCAGCGTACCAATTACAGACTCAAAAAACTCTACTCTGCAGTTGCAAATAAATTCTGGAACGACAGACTGTCCAAACTAGATACTCGTGATCCCATTAAGCTACACCCTTTTATAAACAGAATTATAAATCCAAAAAACATTGACTCAATTCCGCCACTAAGAGGCGCGATAAACGACGATTTTCTTTGGTCTGAATCCGGAATAGATACATCGACACTCCAGAAAATAGACAATAACTATGTAGTGTCAAGCACTGACGATCGTTTGACCTTACTTGGGGTGCACTTTGCAAGAGTACATACAAAAAATCTGACTCCTACAACCGAGGAAGAGAGGAATCACGAGCACGAGGTAAAGCAGACTTACGATCGAATACGGGATTCGCGTGAAAATATCAATTGGCAATTCGCTTCGCTACACGAACAGATCTGGCCTTCAATTCACACAAACTATCTAATAACTCCCACAATGATCTTACGAGCCATCAAATATCTTAAAAACAAAAGATCCACCTCGTTCGACGGCATACCAAACGTCGCCATCAAACGCCTGCCAGGCTCCGTTATTGAATATCTCACGCTAATTTTTAACGCATGTTTACGTCTGTCTTACTTTCCCATTCGTTGGAAAACGGCCAAGCTCATCCCATTGCACAAAAAAGGGAAAAACCTTTACGACTTAAATAATTACCGGCCGATCAGTCTGCTGCCAAACCTGGGCAAATTGTTCGAGATCATGATTAACATACGTTTGAATCATTTTATGCGGTCCAATAAATTAATTTCTGATTATCAATTTGGTTTCAAACACTCGCACTCTACGGTTCATGCTATTGCCAAATTGACTCGCGACATTGCCGACTCGCTCAACAGCTCAGCTGTGACTGGGGCTTGTTTAATTGACCTCGAGAAAGCATTTGATACTGTTTGGACTACGGGATTGATAGTTAAATTACACAAAATGAATTTCCCTCCCGAGTTGTTGCTTCTAACTGAGAACATGATCACTGGCCGCGCTTTTAAAACTTTTCACAATAATACTTTTTCCGTTCGTACCTTCAATATTTTAAATGGTCTGCAGCAGGGCGCCGTAAATTCTCCTCTACTATTCAACTTATACTTCTCTGAGATTTTAAACAATTTTAACAAAAGTAACGATACTTGCAAAGCTTTGGCCTTTGCTGATGATTTAATCATATATAAATCCGGCGTTGATCCTCTCGACATTCAGTCACACTTGCAGAGGTCTTTCGATTTTGTTGTTTCGGCGTGTAACATGAAGAAGGTGAGAGTAAATATGCTCAAATGCGAGACTATTCTATTCATTAGGCCCACGTCCCAAATTAGCAAAAAACAATACAGGCTCTCAAAAAATTTTTCGATTCACGCGACGGAAAGATTTGACCTTTTAATCCCTCGGCTGAAAAAGGTCAAATATTTGGGTGTAATTCTCAACGAACACTTAAACTACAATGAACACGCCAACTACTGTCTCGGGAAAGCAAAAGGTATAGCATCTAAATTGGCTCGCCTCTTCTACTCAAAACACCTCGGTGAGAATGTCAAACTACTCCTTTACAAGCTTTATGTCAGGTCAGTACTATGTTATGCGATCCCAATCTGGTTCTCAATTTCGCCTTATGTGATGGAGCGCATTCGCACCTTCGAGAGGAAAATATTCCGGGCGATCACGGGTCTTCTCATGCCCAGACGTATGTCGGATGGTACCAAGCGACACTTCCACAATCAAACAATTTATAGCAGGGTTGACTGTTCGCGGTTTGATATCTTTGCACTTAAAATCACCAGAATGTTTATCCTTAAATCTTTGCACTCAAACTCTGACAATCCTCTCATCACCTCGTTACATACAATGTCGGACGAGGAGGCTAGGAAGGCTCGCGAAAATGGGTTTCTCTCTACTGCTGCCTTTCCCTATCTCGACAGAGAAGGATACATTCAGGATTTTCGCTCCAAAATTCCCATCATATACCATACGCATAGAAAAAGGGCCTCGCTTGCTCTTCGATACGATCCTTTGGTAGTTTCTTCCGATCCATCACAACTGCAACATTCTGTATCTCTTCCTCCACGGGATACTGTCCAAAAGCATTACAATTATCTCGATAAATTACCATGGCTTAAATCTTGACCGATCGTCGTACTCTGAACCGAGCACTTCCATTATCTTAGTTTAAACTCTGTATATACTCTTTAGTCCATAACATAGTTAGATTAGTTTATCTACTTTAAGTTACTTTAAGAATATCGTTGATATCAACAACATCCTTTACTATCCTCTTGATTCGTATGGAACGTTATTCAGTATAATTTCATGCCACTTGTATTCGCAAGCACGGTAATTTTTCTTTATCATGGATTTCTTTACTTATTTAATTCTTCCATCGTCTAATTCTTGACCACTAATCCGTGCAATTTTTCTTATTTATTTTGGTCAAGATCTCATCATTGTTCATTTTATTTTACTTAGTATATTGGCCGTGCCAATATCTTCTCCCCCCACCCCCCTTTTTTATAATTGTTAATTGTTTTGTCAGTCCTGGTACCTCTCTGTAACGAAGATGCCTTTTTTGATGATCATATCAAATCTTTTGGGGCGTAATACTAATTGCTTAACTCTATCATACAGCGCAATTTGATTCTTTTCTTGTATTGTATAATTTCCGTTCTCCTGCGAGAAGTCGCTAATGTGCGACCATACAGGAGTTATATAGTTGTATGTTTATGCTATCCTAGCATCATGTATATATGTATGATTGAATAAAGGAACTGTTCCATGCACTTGACGTTGCCATTCCGCGACGAGCACTCGACGTGACAACATCGTAGCGAGCTCCCGTACGCGACAAAAACTACAAACTCTAAGATATACTCTGTGATCTATATTTACGTGTGAAAGTGAACACTTCGCTTTTATAAATCAGTGCCAGTTTATTTGTGATTTTTCAATTGGGGCTTACTTTTGCAAGTCCCAAACCATCAATTATTTAGTTTTATTATATCGTTGTTCCATAATTTATGGATCAACACGTGTCCAGGGTAGACACGAAGAAAAGTTCAGCTTCGCCTAACGCCGACGAGGAAAACTCGGTCGGTGATTTTGTCTCACCCGAGGCTATTCGACCTAGGCCTCCTTCCTTAAAAAGGCAAAAAAGTGCAACTCTAATCTCATCCACCGAAGACACGCAGTCAAAAAAGACTCGCAAAACTGCTACTACTCGCGCGTCTGCACGCCAGGCGACCACTTCATGAGTGATCTTTCCTCCACCCGGGGATATGGTTGCTAATCAAAAAACAACCACTGATCAGCAATCCAGTGACGCGATGTCCACTGCTTCGTCTAATCAAGGCGCTGAAGTAGCAGAAACGTCCCAAGAAGCTCTTATCCGTGAGAATAAAAAACTACTTAACGAAATAAAACTTCTTAAAGCGCAAATTAAGACACTTTCGGGTCCAATCCTGGCGTCCAAGACGAGCGAAGCACCCGCAATGGAATGGATCACGGTGGGCATTTCGATGTCGACCGGCCGAAAAACTCCGTCTCTGCTACCACCCCTTGATGTGGATTCAAACTCCAACCGATTCTTAGCCCTGGCTGACTTGAATTCTCAACCCAGGACACTCAACAATCAACCATCTACTTCGAGGGCACCCTCCACTCAACAAGCAGCAGCAGGACCAGCTAAGTCCAATAAACCTCCTCCAATAATTGTTCATCTGGCTTCACCACAGATTATTATTAACATTACTAAGAATGCTCTTCAAAAGGCAGCATTTACTATTAAGAGAAGTGGTCCTCAAAGTTACATTGTATACTCAAATCCCATTGAAACGTTCGTCAAAGTCAAGGACACTCTTATGAAAAACCAAATCAAGTTTTTCACCTATACTCCGAAGAGTGAAAAACCGGTTACCATGTTACTCAAGGGTATAGACCCAAACACGCTAAAAGAAGATTTACTGTCGGAGCTCAACGCATTAGCCGTTCCCAAGGCCAAGGCCATTCGCGTCTCACACTTCGCTACCACGAAATCCAAACAAACTGGCTTACCCTTGCCAATGTTTGTAGTTCAATTCTCAGCGAATTCCGACGTTAGATTCATACAATCAATGAACGTTGTAAATTACCAAAGGGTAAAATGGGAGAAGTTTCGCCGCCAAGATCTGCTCCAATGTTACAATTGTCAAAGAATTGGTCACACCTCTTCTAATTGTCATTTGGATTTCAGATGCGTCAAATGCAACCTGTCGCACGAGAGGGGTAAATGCTCGGTAACGGAATCCACTAAGCACGAAGCGATATATTGCGTTAATTGTGGGAAATTTGGACACCCAGCCTCTTACAGAAGCTGTCCCAAATTCAAGGAGAGAAGGGCAGCAGTGGCCCCTCCCCGCAGTTCGATCACACAAGCTACAAGCAATATAAGAAGACCACCTGCATCCTTGGTCAACCCAAATATCTCATACAGTAGAGTAGCAGCGAGCGGAGCGGGCGGCTCTGCCTTTCCCGCCCTAACGGTATTTAAGCCCGCATCAGCCAAACAAAGATCGGTACCTCTTTTTAACACTACAAATGAACAGCAGGTTAATCTCAAAAACATCCTTTCTGATATCAAGAGCATCGCGGATCAACTTCCTGGAATCTTCCAGCAAATCAAGAAAACTACAGAAAAAATTAATCTTCTATTTCAATCTTTCATAGATGAAGACACATCTCAAACCACTATATCACGTGGGCGAGCCACAAGAAGCGGTCGACCTGAGTATACACAGTAATGACAACCAGCAATATGAGCAGTATCCCGTTAGAAAATCTCCGCATAATATCAGCTAATGTTAATTCCATAATTAATCTACATAAACGTGCGTACTTACAACAATTTCTTACAACGCATCGTCCGGGCGTCTGTTGCCTGATCGAAACCAAGCTCAATCCGAGACATATGTTAGTAGTAGATACCACCTCAATTCTCCGTTATTCGCAAAAATAGGGCGAACAACCGCTTCGGCGGTGGTGTCACCATGGTCATAAACAAAAATTATAAATATTTTCGGATTGAGCTTGCTTTCTCTCATGAGAAGTCGGTCGAGGCCATCGCAATTCGTCTGGATCTCTCGGCGAATAAGAGTCTCGTGATCGCTGCGGTGTATAGCCCTTTCAAGGACAAAATAGTTTTCTTACGCAATTTAGAAGATCTCTTTACGCAACTCCGTCTTGCGAATGACGCTTATCACTTCGTAATCGCTGACGATCTCAACGCCAAACATACTTCTTAGCTTAATACTGTTAATAACGGCAAAGGTGTCGCCTTATTCGAATGGCTCCAGTTGCAAGGCGCTATTTTTCGCGCCACTCTGCTTTATTCCGAAATACCGACCTATCACCCGGCTAACTCCAATCTCGACATAGCTCTGGTGGGCAATAGGCTGATTGAGCGCATCAATAATAGAATGAGGAGACTCGATGTTCTACCTTACGATAGTGACCACTGGGCGGTCGTGGTTAGAATCTCCCTCTTCGGCTGGAGCGCTTCTATCGAACGTGCTCCAAGAATAACGCGACCTAATTACCGTCTTACGGACTGGAAGAAGTATAGACTTAATGCACAAAAATTTGTTAATAGCTTAGACCAGTGATTCCCAAAGTGGTCTATATCGACCCCCAGGGGTCGATGAAGAGCTGCAAGTGGTCTACGTGGGCGAAAAAAAAAATTGGGGGTCTATGAAATGAAAATGGGGGTCAATGGCAAGAAATTTCAAAAATTGCAAAAAACAGTATAATTGATATAACTTTGACATTAAAAAAATTACAAAAATATAATATTATTATAATTAATATCGTCGGTCAAAAACTATTTTCACTTGATCTCGGAGCATTTTATACGCGTCTCACTCACTCCACAGTGTGCGTTTTACTCACTCCACAGAGCTGTGAGTCTTCTAAAAGAGAAACAACGATCGGTGCTTTCACTAAGGCCGCGCGAAAATAGCCACTCATCGCATCAACTCATAAATTTTGTGTATTTTTGTGTATTACAGTGTAACCCCTGTAATCCGTATATCTTATTCTCACGCCTCATTCAGATTGTTCGAGTTGTTTGGATTAACGAAGACACAGAAATTGTATGTTATATGATTGTATGTTAGGAAATATACTTCAATATAGTTAGATAGACCCACAGCGGGGGGTCTATCTAAAATTGAAAAACATGACAAGGGGTCTATGAGAGAAAAAAGTTTGGGAACCTTTGGCTTAGACCATTTCTCTTTACTCAATGCATCGGTCGATATGATTAATTCATCTTTCGAGGCTTTTGAGGACAACATCTCCTCTATTTTGACGAACTGCACGCCAACAGCCGAAGTTCTGAATTGCCCGAAAGATTATGACGACCGTCGCATTAAAAAACTTAGAAAATTTAAATCTAAAATAATTACCAAACTCTACCGCTTACTACGTCTTAATTACAACTTAATTCCATCCGATTTAAACATGATCAATTTTTACAAATTACTGTTGAAACGAACAAATTATATACTGCGCAAGGTATTTACTCTCGTCTCTAATAGATTCTGGAACGATAGGCTGTCTAAGTTAGACACTCGCGAACCTTCTAAGCTTCATCCTTTCGTTAATAGAGTCGTCAATCCAAAGAGCGTCGACGCGCTCCCGCCGTTGAGGGGGGCGATCTCCGACGGCTACCTTTGGTCCGAGACTGGTATAGATCAGTGGTCGGCAAACTTATTAGCCAAAGAGCCAAATATGAACATTACAACAATTTAAAAAAAATTGGGAGCCAAATCTGCTTGATTAGTAAACTTTTATTACACTAACAACTTACCCTAAGTCGGGGTAAGTTGTTACTTTCCGACTTTAGGCATTAAAAAATTAATAATAAATGAATCTCTCAGAAAATGACCCAAATAACTGTCTTAATATCAAAGTTACATATGTAAGTTGATTTTTATCGCATCGTATGAATACTAAAAGCAATTATATTAACAAATTTTGAAGTTAACTAAAAATCAGAACTTTTAGCCCCGATCTCCCCTACGCCGAAAACATACGAACAATTTCAGCCGGTAGCTTGTACATGGTTTGTGTTTACGTTTACGAAAACTAATAAAATTAAACTCGATGTTCGTTACATATTTTTGAAACAATATAAAATTTTAATTACCTATCTATCTTTTAACTTAAACAAAAAATTATACATGTTCTCGATTTATAGAAGAATTTTAATTTATCAAAATAAGATGTAATTTTTTTCTTACCAAGTTTTTTTTAAATGAAAATATTATTGCGCCTTCCGTGGATATTTGTGCCAGAGCCGCACTTAAAGAGCCAAAGAGCCACATGCGGCTCTGGAGCCACACTTTGCCGACCACTGGTATAGATACATCTGTACTACAAAAAATCGAGAACAACTTTGTGGTGACTGATATCAATGACCGTTTGACTTTACTCGACGTTCATTTCGCGAGAGTGCACGTGAAAAATTTAATCCTCGTCACCGAAGACGAAAAAAAAACACGAGCGCGCAGTCAATAGAGAGTACGATTGCATTCGTGAATCTCGTAAACAAGTTGATTGGAAATTTAACTCATTGAACGATCAGATATGGCCAAAGTTTAACAATGACTATCTCATAACACCTCGCATGATTTTAAGAGCCATAAAATCACTAAAAAATAAAAAATCTGCGTCCTTCGACGGCATTCCAAACACAGCTGTCAAACACTTGCCTGGATCTGCAATCGAGTATCTCGCTTCACTTTTCAACGCATGCCTTCGCCTATCATATTTTCCAATTCGTTGGAAAATTGCAAAACTCATTCCATTATTCAAGAAAGGTAAAAACCCCTATGATCTAAACAGCTATCGCCCAATCAGCTTATTGCCTAATCCCGGTAAATTATTTGAAATTATGATAAATATTAGATTAAACTATTTTGTTCGTGCCAATAAATTAATCCCCGATTACCAATTCGGTTTTAAACATTCACATTCTACAGTACACGCTATCGCTAAATTAACGCGCGATATAGCTGGTTCTTTGAATAGCATGGTCATGACTGGTGCGTGTTTGTTTGACCTTGAAAAGGCCTTTGATACAATTTGGACCACGGGGTTGATAGTTAAACTCCACAAAATGGGTCTTCCACCCAATCTTTTACTTCTCACTGAAAACATGATAACCGTCCGTTCTTTTAAAACCTTCCATAACAACAGTTTCTCTTCGCGCACTTTTCAAATACTAAATGGTTTGCAACAGGGTGCGGTAAACTCGCCTCTTCTATTTAATCTCTATTTTTCTGATATTTTAGATCATTTCAATAAAAGCAAATCCTCCTGCAAGGCTCTTGCCTTGGCAGACGATCTAATCGTTTACAAATCGAGCGTAGATCCGTTGGAAATTCAAAATTATCTACAAAAAGCTTTCAATACTATAGTCACATCTTGCAATATGAAAAAAGTGAGGGTAAACATGCTTAAGTGTGAGGCAATTCTATTTATTCGACCAACGTCTCAAATCAGCAAGAGACAATATAGACTTTCCAAGAAATTTTCGATTCACGCACCGGGAAGACATGATATTTTATTATATAAGATAACTATAAGAATATTTTATAAGCGCAAATATTTCATACGCAGCTAAACTAACTTCCGTCATCATCTCTGACTCACTACTCCAAATCCAAACCTCCTAGTTTTCCATCCCGACCTTTCAACTCCCTAGTATCGTCATCGCTCCTTACTCATCTCCGAAATCACCGTTCTAAGTCCGAAATCCTACTTCTTATTTTGACCTTCGCCTTGCATCCATCATTATCACTACTCCCACTCCGTCTCCAAAAGTCCCTTAAAAACCCCGTATTCAGGAAGTTCATTCAGGAGTTCATTCAGTTCACACAGATCATTCACACATTCTTTTCACTAACTCTGTCATACGCAAAATCGCTGCCCGAACGCTGTCTGAACGAGTAAAGTTATTTTAATATACAAAAAATCCAAAAGTTCATAAGTTCTCTTATTTGGCGGACCTTAAGTGCGGATCCCTCAATCCGCCATTACATATATATATACATATACAGTAAATCCTGGATAATTGCACTGAATTCGGGACCGAAACAGTGCAGTTACGAAGTGGTGGTTTCTATTTTGTGTTTACGTTCGGTCTCCAGCCGAGCGTGAACTTAGAAAAGAACAGACAGTAGAAGAGACAGAGAGGTCCGAGTTACAGGGGGGCCGGCCCGAACGTGTCGGTGACGCAATACTAATTGGAGACTTGAATTTTTCCATTTTTGATTTTTTTTTGTTGAGAACTTCGCTAACATATTTGTGGCATTTTTCTGATTAAAATGATACCACACACGACATAGTTTGACCAATATTTACTTAATATTTAATTCGTTTACTTTCTATTTAGGCAACTCAAACATATCGTGTTTGGTATCATTTTAATCAGAAAACAGACACAAATACATTAGCGAAGTTTTCAAAACAAAAAAATAAGAAATGGAAAAGTTCAAGTCTCCAATTGGTTTGCGTCACCGACACGTTCCGATAATATCATTTTACACTGCCTGGTCGTCGAACGTCGAGGTTCGACCGAGGGGGATCCCCCTATGTGGAGGGGATGGCCGCGATGCATTTATCCAGGGAAATCTCTTGTGCATTTATCCAGGAATTACTGTATTATTATTATTGTCGGGATTTTACAAGTTCCGCGTATTTGGAGGGCTCCGCCATTAAACAGTTGACTGACGAAAAGACGATCGACGACGAAACGTGGACGGCACGAGGACGACACGAGGACGAGCGAACAGATCGACAATAGACGAGATCGACGATAGACGTGTTTGACGATAGACGAGTGATAGAGTAGACGAAGTAGATGATAGACGATTAGACGAACTGTAGACTATAGACGAATTATAGACGACAGACGCATAGAGTAAACGAATAGACGACGCATAGAGTAGACGATAGACGATAGACGAATTATAGACGATAGACGAACAGTAGACTATAGGCGCATAGACGACTAGACGGATTTTATATTGTATTCTATTATTTGTTATATTTAGTGTGTGTGTGTATGTTTTCGAGAGTATGCGTTCCCTATATTTTACCATAAATTTAAGTTTCCACTTGTATATGTTATTTTTTTCAATATACTGTTATCAATATCCTACAAACTTTGGGAGATCAGCCGGGATACAAGTGCCGAAACGTAGTGAAATCGGGAACGTGAAGAATTTAGAGACTTTTGAGATGTATGACGAACAATATTATCGAGGTGAAGTGTGGTAAAAAAAAGTGATCGAGAGAGCTGCGTGAGACGAACGCATGCTGCAACATTGTATGCGCGACTCGCATCCGCACGTTTCTAAGAATGAGATACGGTACAGTCGAGGCAAAGAAGATTTCGATATAGATTTTGACTTTAATATAATAGTTCGAGTAAACAGATAAGATGGAAAGCTTGGGAGAAATCGAGACCATTCATCGTAAACTTAAGACGGCATCAGCAGCTTTGGTAGTCGCTTTGCACAAATTTGTTTTTCGACAAGAAGGTGATAGAGGGAATCGTAAACGACTACGCGAATTTAGAGGGTTTGAATTTAGCGATGGTTCGAAAGAGCACACGAACAAACTAGAAGACGCGAGAGGATTGACGGTCGATGATTTAACATCGTGTTGTAATATACTTGGGCTCGATTACACGGAAAAACAAAGATGAGATAATAAAACGTGTGTGCAACGGACTAATGAATTTAAATTCGTTAGGAAAAATTATGTATAAGATTATTTTCCTTTCAACCGTGTTTTGTTAATTGTAGAAGTATATAACTAAATTGCCCTTTTATCGGTTGAGTTTTGACTATCAAATATATTTATTTATCTCGACATGTTTCGAAACCACTCAGGGTTTCCTCTTCCGGAGTCTATAAATTATATTACTGTAGGATATTGGTAACAATATATTTAATAAAATAACTTACACAAGTGGAAACTTAATTTATAGTGAAATATGGGGAACGCACTCTAAGCTATACATATACACACACACTCAATAATATAACAAATAATATAAACTACAATATAAAATCCGTCTATCGTCTATGCGTCTCTAGTCTACTGTTCGTCTATCGTCTATTATTCGTCAAACTCGTCTATCGTCTACTCTATCTGTCGTCTATTCGTCTACCGTCTATAATTCGTCTATCGTCTACAGTTCGTCTAATCGTCTATCGTCTACTGCGTCTACTCTATAACTCGTCTATCGTCTATCACCTACTACGTCTACTCTATAACTCGTCTCTCGTCAAATACGTCTATAGTCGATCTCGTCTACTGTCGATCTGTTCGTTCGTCCTCGTGCAGTCCACGTTTCGTCGTCGATCGTCTTTTCGTCCGTCGATTGTCTCATGGCGGCTCCGTCAAAACGCGCGGGATTTATAAAATCCCCACATTACATAAATTAATATTTCTGTGTATTGTTGGATTCCAGGCTAGCAATCGTAGTTCAACACTTATATTTTAATAGAACTAATACTACCGAATACTTTATTACGAGAAAACTGTGTGCCGCAGTTAGTACAAAGGACTCGTACAAAAACGTCGTGGAGAAAAATCTTAACTTCGAAAAACGGTGGTGAGGATTAGAATGAGCGCGCCGCCTAGATATTTCGGTTATATATGTATAGTAATTGGAGGAGGGGAAGGACAGCGTACGTAGAAGCAAAGGTGATCCTTGCCCTTGTGACTAACTCGCTAGACTCACTGTCCCTTGACCAGTGACTAATTGTAAGATCTGGTCAAAGGTGAGCGAAAGTTGGCCCTTAGTCAGCGACGTTCGTTTAGTTAGTCACAATTATTGGCAGATTCCAATGTGCGATATCCAACACCTCCCCCGTTAAGATTGAAGATGCTAATCTTCAATTAGCGATACAATTTTCTTAACCAGAGTATAGATCAAAATAATTTTATGCTTAATATTATAGAACTAGTGATGCTAAGCATATATGAACATTAAGATAAAACAATAAAGTTAACTTACAAGGTAAAGATTAATTGAAATAATATACAATATATGAATTAGGTAATACGGATATGAGAGTATAGATAGTAAATGGTAATATAAAAGACTAATTCATAATTTATGGAATTGATTAATATACGCAATCTTCACAGCGGTGTTGTACTTTTCCTTGGTGGTTGTGATCTACAACGGCTTGTGGCAGGGTATATTGATGGTACCAAATCTCTCGAATTTGGAATTTCCTCGGTCTGTAGATCTGGAGTATCTGATCGCGTGAGATCCCTGGTCCGGTCGTAGGTCACCATCTCTTGGGAGTGGCAATGAGATTCCGATCGTAGATCCGAGTTAAAATTGCAATTGACGAAATTTTTGATTATTGGTGGGACCGTCTCGCCATTGTGAGAGTTCCTTGTTACACAGCAAAGGCGCTTGAGCCAATTCAAGCATCCACACCAGTTGCAGCAGTTTATCCAGATTATTAATACCAATACCGCTCCGATAATGGATAATAGTATAGTATACCAGCTTGTATGCGATATTAGGAAGGGTTCGTTTAGCTGCTTCGTGACGATGTCATCCAACTCTCTCAACTTTTTATCGGCGAATCTTAATTCCGTGAGGTCGATATTCGAAAGCTTTATTGGTATAAGGTGGATAGCCTTACAATTAGATGTGTTGAATTTCGTTTCAAATAAACAGCAGTCGTCCCTGGTAATATCGATAATGGGTACATAATGCGAGATGTTACGACTTATTGTGTTAGATGGTGCCAACATAAACGTGTCCGTGTAGCCTTTACATGACGAATTGAGCTGGATAATTCCGGTTTGATAGAGTACGACATCTTCTATAGCATCCCGTTTGTCTCCACAGAGTAAGGTGAGGGTTGTCGGTTCTTGCAGTACATACAACCATTGATTATTTTTTATGTATTTCCAGGTTTCCAATTTAGCCTTAATGTGTTTTATTTCGCAATCTTGTGGGATGCGATCCAGATGCGGAAATAAGAGCTGGGTTTCACATATTGCTTGGTTTGTCCTCTCGTTCGTGTGGATCCCGTTGCAGATGAATAACTGATCGGAGTATTCTTCGCAGCTTGACAAATCTTGCAGGAGACTGGAGATGATTTTGGATTTGGATAGTAAGAGGAAATTGCGTCTAGGTTCTATATATGAAAAAATGGAACTATTTGTATGTTGTATCGGAAGAGGGAGAAGTTGATACAAATCAAACGTAGTTTGATCGACTAGGGGTATCTTCATGGCAAAAATTACTATACCGTTCATCGAAACAACGCTAAGTTTTAAGAGTTTGTAGTAGATGTGTATTGTTTGATAATCTACTGGGATTGGTAAATCATATGGACCTTTGTATTTGAGCAATTCGTCGTATAGAATTTTAGGTGTTATTATTTCTGGTGACAAAATACCGTGTTTACCTAAGTTAATTGCATTAATATATTGATCGTAAGTGTTCGAAATTCTTGTTACGAGTAGTGACAGGGTCATTATCTGTTGCGTAATTATTGATTCTAATCGTAAATCGTCAATATATTTATTCGTTTCTGTCATTACCTTGCTGATTAATTCGATGTTTTTATTTAGCTTCTTCTCGCTTGCTTTTAGTGAATTTACCGAACTATTAAAGTTTTGTATCGTACTAGAAATCACCTGTACCTGGCTTTTAAGGAGCGTTTGTGTCTGTCTATTATTATTTAGTAATGTTTTTATACTGTCGGTATAGAATTGTGCATCATCTGCATCCGGAGTACCGAATAACCAATTTAAACCATATGACACTCCGTTAATAAGACCTCGTCGTTTACGCGATTCTAATTGATGACCGGATATGTGCTGTATGATTTGATTTTTCTTACTTAGTTCTGATAATTGTTGCTCTATGATGGCTAGAGTTTGCTCGCAATGGAAATTAACAACATTATGTTTCTGAGATTCTTTTACAGAGGAGGTACACAGATTGGAAGACAACTGATAAAAATGTCTTGCTCGATTGCTTGCTTCGATTAAGTGTGTTATATTCACGTGGGATATAAGGGTTAACTTGGAATTTGTTATTTTGGCTTCTCCCAGGTTGTTGTAGAACAGGCTGTTGAATTAGTTACACGCCGCGAGCCTTTTCTGAGTCGCTCCACCTGCTTCTCCCTCCCAACTATTTTACCCAACCAGGAATGACTTGCCAGACTCGGCGTATTACACGAGTATAGTGGCGCTTTAGGGCGCCATTCGCCTCTGTTCGCTCGCGCTGGAAAGACGCCGCGCACGCCGACTACGGGAAAAAAAATCGATGCGCGTATCCCGTCGACTGACGTTATCTGTCAACGAACAGTTTCAGATCGCGTCACATGGCGTTTAGGTTAAAACAAAAGTATTACTGGTAAAAAAGTATGCTCAGATATGTCTTGAATTAAATGCGATTAAGAGATTTTAATGTTTTTGGACTTCCGGCGGTGGTTTGGCAAATTCGGCAGAGAATAGTGACAGGAATAACATTGAAAAACTTATATTGTATCTCAAAATACCAATGGAAACATTGAGGGTATCTAATTTAAACAACGTAAACATATATTTCTATTTGTGAATATATGTTTTCATTCAATGTAGATATATATTTCTGTACAAACAATGAAGTTTTCCTTCAAGTAAAGTTGAAAAAATAAATAAATAAAAAAATTAGTATTGCATCGATATTATCTCCACAATATTATGAAACTTTTATATATACATATAACTTTTTCTTCTAAAATAAATGGTTCTACTGTGCATACATTTATACACACAACCATACATACAACAATCATAACGATAGTTTATTAAAATTATATCCAGTAATCTTGAATTTGTTACCTCTTGTTTCTTTAATTCATATGTATACTAAAGAAACAGTGTGTTACGATCTAGCACGCGCACGTATAAATTAATTTCCAACGCAAATAATTTAAAAATACGGCGACAGCAAAACGTTAGCTCTTGCGTCAAAGAATACATTGTTGCCGCCACGGTCGACTTAGCAAGAGATTTTAACCGGTTGAGTGTCAAGCAGCGAAAACGCGCTTCTTACATTTTGTATCGAAGAATGCAACAAAGTAAAATTTCAATGTTTTTCTGCTAACAATCTGTTAATCACATTTAATTCAAGACATATCTGAGTATACTTTTTTACTAGTAATACTTTTGTTTTAACCTAAACGCCATGTGATGCGATCTGAAACTGTTCGTTGACAGATAACGTCAGTCGACGGGATACGCGCATCGATTTTTTTTCCCGTAATCGGCGTGCGCGGCGTCTTTCCAGCGCGACTGAACAGAGGCGAATGGCGCCCTAAAGCGCCACTATACTCGTGTAATACGCCGAGTCTGGCAAGTCATTTCTGGTTGGGTAAAATAGTTGGGAGGGAGAAGCAGGCGGAGCGACTCAGAAAAGGCTCGCGGCGTGTAACTAATTCAACAGCCTGTTGTAGAATATTTGAAATTAGGAGAAAGTTTTTTGGATAGGTTGGGCTTCGTTTGTTTGTTATAAATATACACGAGATCATTGATTTTAAATTGTTGCGGGTTAATTTTTCTATCATAATATTCCTTGCTTTTAGTTTTTGAGTTAATTATGTTTTCTCGTGCTATTTTAAAAGATGTATTTAGTTTTTGCTGAAGTGATTTAACATAATCGTCGTAAGTGTAGTGGAATTTTGGTTCTTGCACGATAGATGATGGTAAATAAGGTTTAAATCCATATAGAAGCTCGTATGGTGTGAAATTTGTGGATTTGTGAATTGACGTATTGTAGCTGAACATGGCGAATGGCAAATATTCATCCCAATTGGTTTGGTCGGGTTTAATATAATGTTTAAGGTAGTCTTTCAATGTTAAGTGAGATCGTTCGAGAGCACCGTTTGTCTGTGGATGATATGGAGTGGAGGATAAATGTCGGGTTTTAAACAACTTAGTTAAATCCTTGATTATTTCTGACATGAAATCTGTGCCTTGGTCTGATAATATTGCTTTGGGGATTCCGAAGAGAGTGATGGTTTTTGTCAAAACCTTAGCAATCGTTATGGCTTCGTGATTAGGTATCGGTTCCGCGAAACTAAATTTCGTCAGATCGTCCTGCATCGTTAGGATGAATCTATTTCCGGCTTCGGTTAAGGGAAGTGGCCCTACGATATCTAACGCTAATCTTTCGAAAGGTTGTTCGGACGTTGTAGTAATTTCTATCGGCTGCCTCGTGGGTTTAAAGTTAGTTTTATTTATCTGGCAAGAATTGCAATTTCTGATATGGTTTCTTATGTCGACTTTCATTGAAGGCCAATAATAATTTTCTTTTATTTTCGCGTAACATTTATTAAAACCGCAATGTCCTGATAATTTACTATTATGATTTTCTTCTAGAATTCTTAAAATATCGATTTCGTTATTGGAAGAAATTTTACTTGTATTATAAATTCTTATGTCGTTTTTAGGGAATACGAATCTTAGCATACTGGACAGATGGTCCAATTTTATATTACGATGTCTGTCTGGGGGAACTAATACAAATTTATTTTCTTTTATAAACCTCTTTGCATTTATTAAACACTCGAATATATTTCTGTACTCTAATTTATCAAAATAAGAGGCGGTTGGAAATAGAAGGTAAACTGTTTGATTTTCATTCTGTAATTTAGAAACGCCATTTAAAAAAGGTTTTAACTTATTCGTTTCAAATCTTCGTTTAATAAATTCTGAATAAGAGTTTTGTTCGTGCAAATCTGAAGACCAAAATATGAAAATGGGGTCTTTTAATTTTTTGAGAAGTGACTTTTCCTTTTCAAAGCTGGTAATGTTTTGCTTTTCGTGATGGTGTTCTAAGAAATCTTCGTAAGAGTTTAACGGTTTTATAGTAATATTTACTTGTTCCTCTATTAGACGGGACAAGCCATCGGCGTTAGAGTTAATCCGTCCCGGTTTGTATTTAATTTCATATTCGTATTCGCTAAGTTTTAATCTCCACCTAACGAGTTTGGACGAAGGGTTCGTGCAATTGAATAGCCATTGAAGTGGTCGATGATCAGTATAGATGGTAAATTTTCGGCCGTATAGGTAAGGTCTGAAATGTTCGACGGAATTTAGCACGGCTAGTAATTCCTTTTCTATCGTGGAATAGTTCTGTTCTGATTTGTTAAGTGTCCGCGAATAATATGCGACAGGTAGATCTTCATTATTTTTAATTTGTGACAAAACGCTGCCGATTCCTACATTTGAAGCATCGGTGGTTAAAATGAATTCGCGCGAAAAATCTGGGTATTGAAGAATGGGCTGGCTTATCAGCTTTTGTTTTAAAGTTTGAAATGCGTTTTCTTGTTCGTCCGACCAATGAAAAGTAGCATCCTTTTTTAGTAAAAGTGTCAAGGGTTTGGCGATCGTAGAAAAATCGTGAATGAATTTTCGATAGTAGCCGACTAAACCTAAGAACATTTTGATTTCTTTCTGATTTCGTGGCCTCATAGCTCTCCGTATGCATTCTACCTTCTTAGGATTAGGTTCTACGCCGTTCTCGGATATGACGTGACCTAAGTACTCGCAAGATTTTTTTAAAAACTCACACTTATCCGGTTGGAGCTTTAGGTTGTTTTCGCGTAGTCTCGAGAAAATGTTAAATAATTTTTTATTGTGATCTTCTAAACTAGAGCCATATAAAACGATATCGTCTAGATAAACAAAGCATTGATTATTTGTCAGTCCAGTCAACACGTTATTCATCATTCTTTGGAAACATGACGGAGCATTCTTGAGCCCGAAAGGCATCCGAGTAAACTCAAAATGTCCGCCAGGTGTGGAAAATGCAGTTTTAGGGGCGTGGACGGGATCTAAAGGAATTTGATGAAATCCACTAGCGAGGTCGAGAGTAGTAAAATATTGTGCATGGCCTAGCTGATCCAGAATGTCTTCGATATTCGGAAGAGGGTACGCATCTCCTATAGTTTTCTCGTTGAGTTTTCTATAGTCGATGACGATACGCCATTTCCGTTCACCGGAAGCATCTAATTTTTTTGGTACTATCCAAAGAGGGCTAGACCACGGACTAGTGGAAGGTTTTATGATGCCTTGGTTTAGCATCTTTTCGATTTGTTTATCGACCTCGGTTTTGTGAATTTGTGGATATCTGTAGGATTTTACATGGATCGGAGTATTATCTGTGGTAGGTATTTCATGATTTGTTGCTGTCGTTCGGCTGAGCAAATCAGTTGGCAAATGGAAAATATCGTTGAATTCGGTGCAAATATTTGTAATGGAATCGCGCTCTTCGTTGTTTAAATGATCGAGTCGGAGATGTTGATTTAGGATGTCTAGTCGATTTTGTACCTCGTTGTTTGCGCGATTAGAAGCTAGACTGTAAATGTATGAATGATTAGGAATTGGTTCGATTAGTAGTTCGGGGATTGGGATGATTTCAGTTTTCGTAGACGTATTTACGATAGTGATAAGAGCTGTATTTTGGCGAGAAACTTGAACGATCGCGTTAGGAATGAGTAATGTATTATCGTGATTCATTTGTTTTGATGATACTATTCCTTCGTTTAAGCCGTAAGGATTTATTATCTTAACAGGGATAATTGTTTCTGTCCGAGAGTTAATTCTTACAGTGGAAATGGAATTTTGTGGAGTGTTTCGATATAAGGGAATTGCAAATGGGATAGAGTCAAGAGTGAGAGAAGCATTTGAATAATCTATTTTCGCCGATTGGGAACGCAGAATGTCGTCACCCAGGATTCCGTCAAATGGAACATTCGTAGGAGTCGTAAGGACTTGGAAATCGCTAACGAATTTCTTATCATGAATCCCGAGTTCGATTTTTGCAGTGCCGCTTGTTGTGATGGGTGCGTTTGGCGAGACCCCATTCAATATTATGGGATTGGTATTGCTGACAGTGAAATCATTGATGCTGGATGCTTTGATTAACGAGACTGAAGCACCCGTGTCGATTAAGAATTTTAATGTTTTATCGTTTGAACTTGAAAATTTAGATTCGAAACGGACATAGAGTAGATCGTTTGACGTCAGGCTGGATATTGTTATTTTTGGAGATTGAATTGCAATGTTGCTTCTTCTAATGAAATCGGTCGGTCTGACTCGTGATGTGTTATCGGAAAATTTACGTTATGGTGATTCACGTTTCGATATGTTTCTTGAGTTGAATTTTGTGGCACTGAAGCAATCAAGTTCTGTTTTCTTGAATTATTAAGCAGTCTTTTCCTACACTCATCAATAGTATGGCCGAAATTTTTGCAATATCTACATTGTTTAACTGTCTGCTCTTCTTGTTCATTAGTTTTACTATATTGATTAAAATTGACAGGTTTGGAAATTGATCGAGTCCTTGTTTTATCTGGATTATTATAGCAATTAATAGTGGTGTGATTAGTTCGTCCACATATTCTACATTTAATAGAATTATCGCGGTATGTTAAGCGTAATGCTTTTTCTTCAGCTAATGCGGCCGTAAAAGCGTTATTAATTGTCTTAAAATCCCTGTACCTTAGCATCTGAGAAATTTGGGGATGCGTGTGGTAAACAAATCGATTCAGCGTTATATCGGTAATCATTGATAATCGTCCACTTAAACTTCCCGAATTTGTGTCGCTGTTATGTAACGCGCCTAAAACTTTTGAATTTAAATCTTCTAATCTTTGGTAGAATTCGGAAACGTTCTCGCGAGGTCCTTGTGTCATACTGCTCAACTCTTCTAATAATTGATCCAGGGATTTCTTATCTTGGTACAAAGTTAGCAATAGTCCGGATATTTCGCTCCAATTAGTTAAATCACAATGTACGTCAATTTGTTCTCGCGCTTTTCCGGTAATTCTACTTTTCACGTATAATAACAAAGGTCGTAACTGTGTTGGTGTTGCTAATTCAAAAACTGCATCTACTTGTTTAATAAAGCTACGTAATTTGTATCTGTCTCCATCGAAGTGATCAGGGATTAGTTTGGTTAAAAATTCAAGGGATAATTGAGAGTTTGAGGGACTGGAATTGCTTACGCTTGGTGAGATCGACATGTTTTTGAGGAATAAATATGAAATAGGATTGCAAGATTTAGTTTAAGCGTTCAGAATGGTCTTCAATCGTTACTCACTGCGGTGATCCTCGTAAAAAGTTGCGTGTTCCTTCGTATTAGAATTTTCTTTGGATGATCCGATTAACAACAGAAGTTGTCATTCACGCTTCGTGCTGGCGACTAATTCAGTCCAGGAGTTCGAAGATTTGCGATGAATGTCGGAAGATCCCACTTCTGACACCAATTATTTTTGTGTTGGATTCCAGGCTAGGAATCGTAGTTCAACACTTATATTTTAATAGAACTAATACTACCGAATACTTTATTACGAGAAAACTGTGTGCCGCAGTTAGTACAAAGGACTCGTACAAAAACGTCGTGGAGAAAAATCTTAACTTCGAAAAACGGTGGTGAGGATTAGAATGAGCGCGCCGCCTAGATATTTCGGTTATATATGTATAGTAATTGGAGGAGGGGAAGGACAGCGTACGTAGAAGCAAAGGTGATCCTTGCCCTTGTGACTAACTCGCTAGACTCACTGTCCCTTGACCAGTGACTAATTGTAAGATCTGCTCAAAGGTGAGCGAAAGTTGGCCCTTAGTCAGCGACGTTCGTTTAGTTAGTCACAATTATTGGCAGATTCCAATGTGCGATATCCAACAGTATTAATCTATATAAAACTAAACTATGGGTGGTCTCAAATGTTGTAAGAATATGTGAATTTTTATCTCGAGTTTCTGATTACTCACTTGCCTATTGCATATGTGTTCCTATGTTTTAAGTCTGATTTATTCCTGTCAAGCACACACACATAAACAACTATAAACGCATGCACACTTCAAAACAACTCCTCGACCTCTCACACGTTTCACCTGTGCGTCGAAATGAGAAACTATAACGACCATTCCCAATCTAACCGTCGCGACGCGTCGGAGAAAACACAACGAACGTGGAGCACACGAACACCTAATATATATCAAAAACAGAAAGTGTATAATGAAAAAGAGGAAGAGGAAAAAGATACATAACGCAATAATAACAGGAATAAATCAGACTTAAAACATAGGAACACATATGCAATAGGCAAGTGAGTAATCAGAAACTCGAGATAAAAATTCACATATTCTTACAACATTTGAGACCACCCATAGTTTAGTTTTATATAGCTTAATACACAGAAATATTAATTTATGTAATATAATTTATAGACTCCGGAAGAGGAAACCCTGAGTGGTTTCGAAACATGTCGAGATAAATAAATATATTTGATAGTCAAAACTCAACCGATAAAAGGGCAATTTAGTTATATACTTCTACAATTAGTTAGGAAAAATTGACAATGAAGAAACCGAGGACGAGGAGAAAGAAGAAGATGTTGTAGTTGAGCATGTAAAAGAGCAAGACTTTGTAACGGAGACAGTCCGCGCAAGCATCCATATAACAAGAGTGCCACGTGGAGAACGAGACAACGCAAGATTTTCGATGGGGTACAAGGACGTGGAGGACATTCTGCGTACTTTTGACGGAGGGGATTCGTATCCAGTAGAGCGATGGATTACGTATTTCGAAGAGGCTGTCGCATTTTTTAGATGGTCTGACGTACAGGGTGTTTCAAAAATATTTGTCATGGCTTTAAGGGGTTGTTCTACACCTCTGGATCGATGGAGATTTGCGAAAAAAACCTGCCGCAAAATTCGGGAAAGGGTAGCAAATTTTTTTATTGGCTCATCGTATTCGTCTTGTTACGTAGGCAAAATGTCTGAGAGGAACCATGGGTCAGAAATGAACCGTTCTCTCGCAAATTAACTTTTAATTCGGCCTTCTCGATTAAAATTTCGTAGACGAAGCTAGAAAATAGGGCACTGTGTCACCGAACCAGAAGAGAAGTGTAAGTGTTTATACTCTTCTTCCCGGGTGGGCCCTTGAGCGAACCTGACACCGAACGCAGGGCATTGACATTTTCCAGTCATTTTCTCTCTCTTCAATTATGTTGCCTCTGTTTCAACTATTGGAGCTAGCAAGGGTATCTCATGCGTTTCCTTTCGAAAGGTCGGCGACTCGAAGGCTGCCGTATGGGCGAAATTTTAATCGGAAGGCCCAATTAAAAGTTAATTTGCGAGAGAACGGTTCGTTTCTGACCCATGGTTCCTCTCAGACATTTTACCTACGTAACAAGACGAATACGATGAGCCAATAAAAAAAATTTGCTACCCTTTCCCGAATTTTGCGGCAAGTTTTTTTCGCAAATCTCCATCGATCCAGAGGTGTAGAACAACCCCTGAAAGCCATGACAAATATTTTTGAAACACCCTGTACAACAAATAGTATTTGCGAAGAGGTCGCTTAGAAGTCTCGCGAAATTAGTGGTGCAGAGTGAAGGAGTTATTAAATTGTGGAAGACAATAAAGACGGTGTTGTTGGACAAATTCGCGACAAAAGTGAATAGTGCGGAAGTGCATGACATGTTAGCTAAACGTAAGTTGAAAAGGGACGAAGCAATACAGGAATACTATTTGCAGATGAAGGAGCTAGCCATGCGTGGAGCAATCGAGCCGGAAGCATTAATTAGGTATGTAATTAATGGAATACCAGATGATTCTGCCAATAAATATGTACTGTACGGGGTGGGAAATCTAAAAGATTTTAAAGAACGATTGAAGATATATGCGCAAATCCGGAAGAATCAAGAAAAGTTTAAGGGTACTCATCAAAAGCTTAGAGAACATCAAGCAAGGGACGGTTGGACGAAAAAAATAGAAAATCCGAAGATACCACCGCGCGTAGTAGAGAACGACAATCAAAGAAACGAACAATATTGTTTTAACTGTGGTGATAAGGGACACCGATCATTTGACTGTGAAAATCGGGCACTAGGTAAAAAGTGTTTTAAGTGCAAAAGGTTTGGACATATTGCCGCGAATTGTGAAAACAATGGCGGTCGTGAGAAGTTACCACCGTCGGTAACGCGACCCGCGGTGAATAGCATAACAGTGTTGCAAAAGAACAATATGTACAAAAACATTTGTTGCGGTAATTTAGATATAGTTGCGTTAATTGATACGGGTAGTCAAGTAAGTCTCATGCGTGAATGTGTATATAAAAGGATTGGAGTGTGTGAGTTGCATGCGTGCGAAATTGTATTAACAGGTTTTGGCCAGTGTGAGATTAAGACGTCAGGATATATTCAGAAGACTATTTCGAGCGATGGGAAAGAATTTCCCTGCACAATGTATATAGTACCAAACAGTGCGATGTCCGCAGATGTAATAGTTGGTAATGATATCTTAAGTTTAGCAGAAGTCAAGATAGATGTTAACGGTGTTACAGTTCGAAAGGTAACGCCAGGTATATTTTTATGTCAAATTGATGTTCCAAAAAGTAATTCTTTAGATATTGGCGAGCACAATGTGAAAAGGCACCGAGAGGAAGTCGAACAGTTAATTTCGAACTATAAACCGGAGAGGACAAAGAGTACCGATGTAGAAATGAATATAATTGTTAAGGACGATCAACCAGTTTTCGATAGACCGCGCCGTTTACCCGTAGTCGAACGTGAAATAGTGGATGCGCAAGTAAAAGACTGGATCAAAGAAGGAGTGGTAGAACCGTGTGTATCGGAGTACGCGAGTCCTGTCGTAGTTGCAAGGAAGAAAGATGGTTCGCCGCGAATCTGTATAGATTACCGAAAGATTAACAAGATTATTTTGAAAGACACATACCCGCTACCCCTCATCGAGGACTAACTGGATAAATTGGTAGATGCGAGGGTGTTCAGCACGATTGATTTGAAGAGTGGATTTTTCCACGTGGCAGTACGAGAAGAATACCGAAAATTCAAAGCGTTTGTAACGCATAACAGGCAGTACCAGTTCCTGAGAGTACCGTTCGGTCTGTGCAATTCTCCCTCAGTGTTTCAACGGTTTGTTAATTGTGTATTTAGGCACTTAGCAGGGCAAGGCATTGCTATACCATATCTAGACGACGTAATCATACCCGCAGTAGACGAGAATAAAGGAATTTCGAGACTTAAAACGGTTTTACAGACAGCAAAGGAATATGGCTTGGAGGTAAATATTAAAAAATGTCAATTTTTAAAAAGAAGAGTTGAGTTCTTAGGGCACATAGTGGAAGAGGGTAGAATTTACCCATCACCTTCAAAGACGGACGCTGTAGTGCATTTCCCAACGCCAACGACGACGAAACAAGTGCACAGCTTTGTGGGACTGACTGGATACTATAGAAAATTCATTCCAAATTATTCGAGAATAGCGAAATCGTTGACGGACTTGTTAAAGAAGGATGCCAAGTTTCGATTTGAGGTAGAGGAGAAGCCGGCTTTCGAGTTACTGAAGAGGGCATTATCACAAAATCCTGTTTTAAGTATATACAATCCAAAATATGAAACCCAGCTCCACACAGATGCAAGTAGAGACGGCTATGGAGCCATATTGATGCAGAAATCGCCAACCGATAATAGATTTCACCCCGTGCATTATATGAGTAGGAAGACTACGTCACGACGCGTCGGCGGGAAAAAAATTATTCGAGTTATGAACTAGAAGTTTTAGCCGTAATAGAAGCCTTAAAACGTTTTCGTGTGTACCTTTTGGGTATTGAATTTAAAATAATCACAGATTGCCAGGCGTTTCAGAAGACTATGGATAAAAAGGATCTTACAACGAGAGTAGCCCGATGGGGTTTACTGCTGGAAGAATTTTACTATACTATTGAGCACCGAGCTGGTACGAGGATGGCGCATGTTGATGCGTAGAGCAGATGCCCCGTTATGTACGTGCAGCATGATGGCGCAATTGCAAAAATAAGAAGAGCACAACAAGACGATGATTCAATTAAAGCTATTACGGAATTATTGAAGGAAAAGCCCTATGACGACTACTTTTTGACAAACGGTGTTATGTATAAGTTTGTTTTGGGCCGCGATTTATTAGTTGTCCCTAGCCCGATGCAAATAGAAGTTATACGGCAAGCGCATGAGAGGGGCCACTTTGCCGTAAAGATGACGGAAGAATTAGTGAAACAAGAGTATTACATCCCGAAATTGGAGCATAAGATAGAGCATTTTATTGCTAACTGCGTTACCTGCATTTTAGCAAACAAGAAGACAGGAAAGCAGAAGGGTATGTTACATCCGCTATACAAAGAAGACATCCCGCTGCTTACTTACTACATTGATCACCTGGGACCTTTGGAATCCACCAGTAAGAATTACAAATACATTCTAGCTGTTATAGACAGCTTTACGAAAGTTTGGCTGTATCCTACCAAAACAACAGCCGCCAAAGATGTAATCGGGAAATTAGAAGTCCAGAGAGCGGTTTTTGAGAATCCGCACCATATAATTAGTGATAGAGGTACAGCTTTTACCGGAAGCGAGTTTCAGGAATATTGCAGGGAGCAAGGAACAAAACATTCCGCAGTGACGACTGGATTGCCACGAGCTGACGGCCAAGTAGAGCGCTTAAATCGAATAATTATTCCGGTATTGACGAAGTTTTCGATAGAAGATCTTGCAAAGTGGTACAAACATGTAGATGATGTACAACGCGCTATCAATTCAACCTTTCAAAGAAGCATAAATACCACTCCAGTTGAGTTACTCACCGGCACGAAGATGAAGGGTGTCTCAGATTCGAGATTAAAAGATATAATTGAGGAAGAAGTAATCGAAAATTTTGGGAAAGGCAGGGAAGAATTACGCCAGACAGCAAAGCGACAGATTGCAAAAGTTCAGGAGGAGAATAGGAGGACTTATAATTTACGTAGACGGAAACCTAAAACTTACAAGATAGGTGATCTAGTAGCCATTAAACGCACGCAGGCCGGACCTGGTCTGAAACTAAAAACAAAGTATCTTGGGCCGTACGTTGTAATTAAAATTAAAGGGCAAGACACGTACGATGTACGAAAAGAAGGCGTACAATAGGGGCCGATGATGACCTCCACCTGCGCGGAGTATATGAAACCGTGGTGTCAGGATGCTGTGTCATCCGAGGCGGATGACTTGTAGGATGGCCGAGTGTGGGTATTTTATAAGTCCCGCGCATTTGAAGGGCTCCGCCATTAGACAGTTGACTGACGAAAAGACGGTCGAAGACGAAACGTGGACGGCGCGAGGACGACACGAGGACGAGCGAACAGATCGACAGTAGACGAGATCAACGATAGACGTGTTTGACGATAGACGGGTTTTAGAGTAGACGAAGTAGATTATAGACGATTAGACGAACTGTAGACGATAGACGAATTATAGACGACAGACGAATTATAGACGGTAGACGCATAGAGAAGGCCGAAAAGACAACGTATAGAGTAGACGATAGACGATAGACGAATTATAGACGATAGACGAACAGTAGACTATAGGCGCATAGACGACTATACGGATTTTATATTGTATTCTAGTATTTGTTATATTTAGTGTGTGTGTGTGTGTTTTCGAGAGTGTGCGTTCCCTATATTTTACCATAAATTTAAGTTTCCACTTGTATATGTTATTTTTTTCAATATATTGTTTGTCGCGGCGCGTCGTTGCGAAATACTTTTTACTCTGACTGTCAAACGTGGAAACTTTCTGTAGGGCCTGTCTCTAGGTACTGTTCAAAACCGTAACTAGGCGCAAACCAGCAAGGCAAAAATCGGCAGAATCGTCAACAAGTGGTGACCAAATGTTTCCACGTTTGGCAGAAAGTTTGTACCCCTTCTCCTGACTCACGAACACTTCCCCACAGAAAACTTTTCTATAAAAGGAAGCGAGCGCATCGGCTCGCTCTCTATCGCTACAGTATTGTCATTGGAAACGTCACGTTACTCGGAATTTCATTTTTGTTTTGTACATCATTTGTATAGTAGTAGTTAAGCCTTGTAAATATATATCAAGTAAACTCAGTGGACTTATTTAACTACTGATCGAGCACCCGCGATCAGAACGCCACGAAGCACCTTCGATTACGGCGTAACATTGTTATCAATAGCCTACATTATACTAGAAATTAACTATATATATATTCGAGGGAACAGCTTCATTCTATACGCCAATATGAAGTTGGCGTAACAATATATATATATATCAGCCTTGTCAAGGTCTTGCTCGACAGAGCCGTTTATCGAGCTGCCCCGCCACCTTCACCTACACATACAGCCGAGATGTCACTGATTCACAGGCTCTCCGACGGCGTTACGGTCGCACCTACTGGCACAAGCGTGGTAGCATGTGGCGGCATATTGGGGCGACATTTATATTTTAAAAATTTTGCGACAGCAAAATGCCAAACTTGTTCGCCTCAAAGAATGTAGAATAATGTAAGAAGTTATTGGGGCGATACATTGTACAATGTTGTATTGTCTCTTGTCAGTAAAGAGGTAATAGGTTTCCACATTACCCATGGAAATATGCAAATGCACTCTTTGTTACAAAGTTATCTCCTGAAAATCTATTTCACTGTATCAATGTCCTTTTCAGCTGAATCGTTGTCGAGAAATCGCATTAAAATATAAATGAAGAAATTGTTTTTTAACAATCATACAGATGAAAGAAACCGTTGAGATACATCTCTATATGTAAAATTGACAATACTTTGGCATTTTATTATAAAACAACATTGAAATTAAACGAGGTAAAACCACTCTTTGTTACTACGAGCTTCTTACAATTAATTATGTTTTAATTGGTATATTAGAACTTTGCGTCGAGAATTTTGAGACGAATAAAGTTACTGAAAACATGTTCAAGACTGACACAATGAATTGTATACCAGTTTAAAAAAACGCATTGAAAATAGTACCTCATGGGTAATGTGGAAACCTATTACTTATCACTTAGTTTACGAGAGAATAGGTAGTATTACAAAACATATAGCCAAGATATAGTCCAGTCAAATAAGACTTTGAAGGTTACAAAAATTCCCATAGAGCTAAAAATTGGTATGGATGTTCAGAATACTGTTATAAATGAATTGTGAAAAGTCCCCATCAATCCCCCTTGTGCAAAAAATTTTATTGATGGTGAAAGTTTGCAAAAATAGGGTTTTCGCGTTTTTCAGTTAAACGGTGAGTTTTACAGCAAAACTAGTTCAGACAAAAATTGTAGATCATCCGATTCTCTACAAAAAATGTATCCGCACTTTTTTTCATAAGTATTGCCATTTCCGTGATACAGCGGTTCAAAGAACTGAAAAAATTATTTTATTCGTAATATGCACACGTTTCCACACCACCTATGAGGTAGTGTGCTTGGCGCCTTTTTTTTAACGTGGTTTCCCCGGTAGGCCTATTCCACGATCTATTGTGATCCTATTGAATTCAAATTGAGTATTGAAAATGATGAAAGCTGTGTAAATTATGTAATATATAAATGAAAAAATAATTTGGAAAAATTATTCGTCGGATTCATAATAATCCAATGGAACTTCTAGTGTACTGTCTTCGTTTTCATCATCTTCTTTTTCTTCATCTTCCTGCTGGATACAAATATGTTCTAAAAGTGATACATCATATGTCTCATCACTGATATCGTAATTATCCTCATCTAGTATCGATTCAACATTGGAGCACGACTGTCCTTGACAATTGGTACATGCTAAAGAACAAAACAGTCCAACCTTTTTACAGCCGCATTTAGCATTGCAACCTTTTTTGCAATTGCAAAAGATGGTGTTAAGGAGTTTTTCTGGTGCAGGTGGGAGTAACGTATGAATTGGTTCCAATGCATTGTCAACTAACTTCCAACCCCAGTCTTCTGGATCCATTTTATTACCAAGCCACACTTGAACTTGATAATATACCCGGAATAGATGTTGTTGAGCAGCAGCAGAGGTTGGGGGAAGACAAGCTAATTGCACTTGTTTTTATTATAAGTTTTTTTTTGCAAAATATAAGTATCGGAGTTTATCCAAGCAGGTAACTTTTTTTGGAGCTCCGTACATAGAAAGAAGGAAGTGAATTCCATTAGTGATTATAACTGCACATGAATTTTTACAGATGTCTGGTCTTTCAGGTACTCCGAAAACTCATCACCTCTTTCAATACTTGCATCAATTAATGCTTTCATGCCGCGATCAACAGTAACAACTCCACTTTCAGTCAAAGGTTGACTACAAATAAAGCAGAATTGCGACATTTTTTTTTAAAAACAGTAAAATGCACAAACTTTGTTACAAAATATAAGCGATAGCCACGAGTTGTCACTACGAAGGAATGCTTACGACTAACAGTATTTTGTTGAGTATGAGACCTTTGAAACGGAGCAGGTATACGAGCATCGCCACGCTGACAATTGAATGGAAGACAAATGTTACTCAAGGCCATGGGACTAAATTAAAATAGGGGCGGAGTTTTTGACGTTCATTTATATTCTAAGAATTTTATAATTTGTATGTATAAGACATAGGGACTCATATTTGTACTCGTATAACGGTTCAAAAATGTATATAAAAGTATCACGGAAATGACAATACTTATGAAAAAAAGTTTGGATACATTTTTTGTAGAGAATCGGATGATCTACAATTTTTGTCTGAACTATTTTTGCTGTAAAACTCACCGTTTAGCTGAGAAACGCGAAAAACCTATTTTTGCAAACTTTCACCATCAATAAAATTTTTT
The DNA here is from genome assembly GCA_910591515.1 of Cerceris rybyensis. Classification (NCBI taxonomy): domain Eukaryota; kingdom Metazoa; phylum Arthropoda; class Insecta; order Hymenoptera; family Crabronidae; genus Cerceris; species Cerceris rybyensis. Next base: position 2,895,138 of record OU342789.1, read on the forward strand.
GCACAAGGGGGATTGATGGGGACTTTTCACAATTCATTTATAATAGTATTCTGAACATTCATACCTATTTTTAGCTCTATGGGAATTTTTGTAACCTTACTTCTATTTTAATGATTAATTTTACTGGACTAATAACCGCGGCGGCAACAATGTGTTCTTTTACGCTGGGAAACCTAGCGTTCTATTATCGTGTAGTTACTTTTAACAATTTGCGCTAATAATTGATTTACAACTATTGGTGCTGGAACACAATACTATATTTAGTCGTAATGTATAACGTAGTGGTTAATTTCAGTAAAACCGTCGCCAGAAGCCCAAAAATATTCAAATATATTAATTGTACTTTATTTAACACATATTCGAGCATACTTTTTCACTAACAATACTTTTGTGTTACCCTACATACGATATAGTGCGGTGTGAAATTGTATTTCGACAAATAACATTAATCGACGTGCCACGCACGACGTTCTGATCTCCGCGACTGACGCGCAAGGCACGTCTTTTCAGCGCGACTGATTGATTACGAATGTCGCCCTGAATGCGCCCGTGCCCATGCCAATAGGTCCGCTACTATTAAGGGGAGGCAAAGTCAATCAGCGAGCTCTCGAGTGTATAGGAAGGAGTAGCAGGCGGAGCAGCTCGAGAAACGGCTCTGTCGAGCAAGACCTTGACAAGGCTGATATATATAGTTAATTACTCCACTTTTTACTTTACTTAGAATAGTCTATCCACTTTAAGTTCTGCTTTAAGAACAATATTTGTCTCATTTATTGTAAGAGACAATATTCTCCATTTTCTTTATTCATCCTATTCCATTTATATGGAATCATATTGAACAGTACAAATCCCTTTTAAGTTTTTTTTTTAACATCTATAAGTACTGTTACTTATGTTAGTCTTTTCCAAGATCGCATTCTTTCTTATTTAATTCTTCGGTTCTTCACATCTTGACCACTGATCTATGCTTTATTTTAGTTCAATTTACATTCAAGACGTAGTATTTTCTGATCAAATTGCATCTGCATTATTTTTCAGTTCAATATTGGCTAAGTCAATATTCTCTTTTTCTTTTTTTTTTTCTTTTTTCCCCCTTTTGTAATTGTTGTTCGTCCTGGTACTTCCTGTCGCGATGATGCCTTTTTTGACTGTCATGTCAGTTTTTTTGGGGCTTGCAATTCAAATCTCTGCATACAACTCATTCAAGCGCACTGTGATCTTTATCTAAATATTGTAACATACTTTTTCCTCCCTTGAGAAGTCGTAATTTGCGACCATATCGGAGTTATATTTGTATTTTTCTGCTTTCCAAGCATTTTGTATCTTTTTTGATTGAATAAAGGAACTATTTAAGCACTTGACGTTCTACCTCGCGATACGTTAAAAGAGCTACAAATACAAATCGAAGTAAGAGACGAAGATAGATAGATAGATAGATAGTCCTTTATTTGTCCATGGCAATGTTGGACAAGCCTTATGCAGGCAGAATTAGCAAGTGATAAAGTTTACATAGAATATAAAGATGAAACAAATAGTAAATTGAAGTAATAACAATAATAACAACAAAAGAAATAAAAAGATAAAAATAATATATAACAATAATAGTAATAATAATAATGATAATAAGCAAGCAAGCCGAGATCTAATAGCGCTAATCCTCTGTGTGAGATAAGAGCCTGTAAAGCCCTGACTTAAAAGAGGACAGCGTGCCAGCTGCTCTAACAAGGGAACATCCCGAGGTGTAACTCACCGATTTTGATGAAATTTTAGTATGATATAGTCCTCGCAAAAATATTCGACACGTATTTTTTTTTATCGGCAATCGTCCACGTTAAAGGGGTGAAAACCACCCTCAAAGTTGGCACCCTGAAACTTATTTATTGAATATCTGGAAAACTATTAGAGATACGAAAATTTCGTAAAGAGAGAAAATTAACGTATTTCGACCACAAATCTGATGATATAAATATATTTTTTTTAAACTCGTTTGTTTAAATAATATGCTTAAAAATACAACTGTTTTAATGATTTTGCAAGTCAAATTTCAATAAATTTTCTTGAATATTTTTCTGGGAATACCATATACCGAAACACAAAATACGGATAAAATGGAAATTTGAAATTTTTGTTGTAAAAAAAGTTATTGCATTTTTAATTTTTTCTCTTACGTTCTTGTTAAGTTATGCCTTCGTATATACATGTATGACTGCTTTAAAAGGCCAGATTTCATTGCCAGACACACATATCGTCTTTATATAAATTTAAAAAATTTGATTGATGAATTAATAATTTGTAATAATTATTGTAATAATGGTATTCATTGTTATTCTTATAACCAATATTTTCTTACACCGCGAGCATTCTAAAGCATCCCTATAATCAATTCAAGCATATAACGTTAGAAAATAGTAAATATATAACGCACACCTCCCGAGAATTAATTTATTTATTTGGCCTGTCGGCGGATTCACATTGATATCATAAATGACTATCCCGAGGTGTAACTCACCAATTCTTATGAAACTATAGTATAAGGTGCTTTTCGTGGAAATATTTAATATCTACTTTCATTTATCGGCAATCGTCCACGTTAAAGGGGTGAAAACCACCCCCAACGTCCGGATTATAAAAACTGCTTTATCGAATATCTCGGAAACTATTAGAGATACGAAAATTTCCTAAGGAGTGAAAATTAACGTATTTCAATCACGAATCCAATGCTATAAACGTTTTAAAAAAAACCGTTTGTTTAAACGGTTAGTTAAACAACCGTTGTTTAAACGTTGTTTTAACAACGTCTAAACGTTGTTAAAGTTTAAACGTTGTTTAACGGTAATAAGTTTCAGGGTGCCAACTTTGAGGGTGGTTTTCACCCCTTTAACGTGGACGATTGCCGATAAAAAAAATACGTGTCGAATATTTTTGCCAGGACTATATCATACTAAAATTTCATCAAAATCGGTGAGTTACACCTCGGGATGTTCCCTTGTAAGTTCAGTTGGAAGCGAATTCCAGATCTGCACCCCTTGAACAGAGAACGAGCGAGCAAAGATCTCGGTTCGCACATGGGGCTGAACAAACTCCCCCCGCACAAGCCTGGCTGATCCATAATTGGTAGGGCCACGATCTACAAGCAGCTCACGCAGATACGCTGGACGACTCGTGCGAATCACAACGAACAGTAACGATAATAGAAAGTTACGTCTTCTATTAGCGACTGTGAGCCATCCAAGGGCTCGTCGATGTGGAGAAATGTGTTCATCGCGCGCCACACCGCACACAAACCTCACACACATATTCTGAAGCCGTTGAAACTTCGTATTGAGAACTCCTGAGAGATCGTTGTAAATAACACAGCAATAGTCAAGTAGTGGAAGCACCAACGTCATAATTAAGTATTTGCGCAGCGACTTGGACTAAAGGCGACGTGATGCACTAAGTTGACGAATCGCAGCGTGTACTCGCTGCGATACTGCCTTTACTTGCGGGGCCCAAGAAAGAGAGCGATCGAAGATAACGCCCAAGTCCCGAACTTGATGTTCACAGGGGATCCGCGATTCATTAAGACTGATCGTAGGAGGATCCACCCGATCAAGTCTAGTAACATAAGGGTCGCTACCAAAGACGCAAAGGTGTGTTTTCAGAATGTTGAGATGTAGCCCAGAGTCCCTAGTCCAGTTCATGATCGCCGACACATCTGAGTTGATTTTATTCATGGTGTCAGGAAGCTCTTCCAATGTACACTGCTGATATATTTGCAGATCGTCTGCATAAACGAGATGATTCGATGTGCGAAGTATACGTGCGACATCATTCATGTATAGCGAAAAAAGAAGTGGTCCTAAGACCGAACCCTGAGGAACACCTTGCTCCAGAGGGATCCAGGACGAAAGATCGCCATCAGTATCAATTGTGGCCTGCATGCGTCCTTGCAGATAGCTGGATATCCAGTGTTACGTCCCGGAACCGAATCTCTTTCCTAAATTTTTCTTTAAATTTAATTTCTCCGATAATAATACAAAACTACAGCGTTACAGCTGGCTGGAAATTAGCGATCTAAAACAAAATGCATTAGCTCAGCGGATAGGGTTTCGAATCGAGATTATTACTCAGACTATCCGGTTCCGCAAACTGCGAATCGCGACTCACGAATTGATACCGATTGACCTGTGGACCTGGATGGAAGGAAGGATGGAAAAATTTGAAAACAATTACAGTTGCCGAACTCTGCAAAACGTGATCATGGGCAGGGCCTACCACCTCCAAACACCCCGTGTTAATAAAAACCAAAAGACGAGCTCGACTCGCCACTATCGTTCGAGTAATCACAAGGTGTGTAGGCGTTAGTCCGTGAAGACGTATATAGTGAATCTTAGATTCTCTATTTAAGCATAGTTCGGTTGACATATTGTGATCCGAAGGACTTAGTTTTTCACGTAAAATAGTAGTTCTTTCATTTCTTTGTTTCTCTTATTATTGTACCACGCGTTATAATTGTAGCTAAACTTAATCTAGTTTACCATTAAATACAATTTAAATCTAATTCATAATATAACATTTGCGAGTTCGCGACGGTGTAAGAAGAAATCTAACTTTCCAACCTTCCCTCAGCATCCGGTTCGCAGGCAGATTAGGACAGCGGATTAGGACGGAACGGCCTACCTATTTAAAATAAAATCTATCAGGGTGAGTTCCACATACATGAAACAAATCATTTCACTAGTCGCATTCTGATTGATCCATTGGGTCGTGGGATTTTCCCTAAATCGAATACGACTTTTTGGTAATTCTGTTACACTGACGAGCCCTGATTCCGGAAGTATATAACATTTTATATTATATTTTCTGCAAATGGGAAATTCTCTCCTCCCTGTTGAGGGCGGGTTTTAACGAGTCTCTCGTTTTGGGACAATACTCTAAAAACCCTAACCGATACTGCAAGGAGACAGTTTCACCACCCAAAACTTTGTAGTATTGCGCACCCCTGTTCATTATACAAACATTTGTACAGAAACCTCAAACTCAAACTAAACTGCACACATTTTGAACATATATATTTTTCTGTTGTCATACCTAATTAAAGAAAGTCTGAATTCAATTCATTAAACCTAAGCACCCATATCCTAAACATCAAATTTCGATTCACATAGACCTGTACTGGTCTCGACAGATCGACCCATCCATCCTGTCCTCTCCTCGCCTTAGGCTGGGGAGAGTAGCAAAATCTTATTAGAATTAAACGCGGAAACCCGCGTGCGATTCGTTTCGTATTAGCTAGAACGCGCGGAGTCCACCGTCCGTCGGCACCCGCTCGACGGCGGACGGCACGCGGAAAATACAGCGCCGCACGTAACACCAGCATAAAACATGACGTGAGAACCCAAGCTTAGCAATTCTAGCAAGCAGGATGGCATGAGGGATGGTATCGAAGGCTTTCTTAAAGTCGAAGAGTACTAGCACAGTTAGCCTACGATCGTCTATACCCCTCCTAATATCTTCTGTCAGACGAAGAAGAGCCGTCTGTGTACTGAAGCTCGGCTGATATCCCGATTGTCTAGGATCGAGCAGAGTGCGTTCCTCAAGAAAGTTTAAAATTTGCCTGTGGACTATGCGTTCCAGTATTTTAGTAAACAGACATAGTATAGCTGTAGGCCGGAACTGTTGCACGGTAGTTGGATTTTTTACTTTATTCAGCGGCCGAACAATAGCACACTTCCAGCGCTCCGGAAATATAGCGGTTGTTAGTGAGCAGTTGAGAAGGTGAAGCAAGTGCGGAAAGTTTACCGGCACAGCCTCCATAATGTCACGCAAGGATAGGTCATTCACGCCTTTTTTTTGTGAGGTAAAGTGCTCTAAGGCATTAGCGAGGTCTGTTGGCGAAATATCCTTGAAGTAAAAGAGTGCATCGTCGTAGTTAGGAGATGGAAGAGATTCAAAGAAAGAAGACACCTCCATGGTCGACAACTGCCTTTGAGGTACCATGGCGAAATGCACATTTAGTTCTTCTAAGGAAAATTCACCATAGTTGCCCACTGTGCGTGACGCAATACCCAGTGCGCGTAGTTCCTTCCAGAGAGTAGCTGAGTTCTTGATACCAGAGAGTCGCGAGAAGTAATACCTTGATCTGGCATCAGATATCTGCCTGTGTAGCTCGTCCCTAGCTTGCCGGTACCGTTGAAGAGCTATCTCTGTACGTGAGCGTTTAAAAGCACGATAGAGTGAGTCCCTGATCCGAAGAAGAGATTTTAGCCTCGCTGTGATCCACGGTAAGCAGTTACGCTTCGGGACAATGGTGATGTACGGAGCATACCTATCTAGTGCTAGTATAAGGTTGTTCTCAAGACAACAAAGTAAATCATCAACTGAGACAGGCTTATTATAGACGGCCCAGTCGAGATTAACCAGGAATTGTTGGAATGCTTCCGTGCTAAGCCCCTTATGTGATCGTGTCCTAAAAGTTTTTACGGGCAATGATCCAGATGTTGAGATTGTTACTGATATCAAGTCATGTCCCGCGATGAACGGAGCTTGCGATTGCTCGTAAGAAATTAGGAAACTTTGATCACTGAGGAGACACAAATCCAGCAAGGTGTCAGACGTACGAGTATGATAAGTAGGTGCAAATGGCACCATATAGAGTGAATGAGACGTACAGAAGTCCCGAACATTCTCAGCGTCATATGTATGTTTAAGCTGATCTGCGTTAAAATCACCAAGAATGATGTTAATTGCATAGTCAGAGCAGAATCTATCGTAGTCAGTTTCGAAGGTGGCGAGATTAGCTGCCTTTGGAGGACGATAAACGACCGCGGCCAGTAGCGGTTGTCCTGCCAACGTTTTGACCTCAAGAATCAGGTATTCCGGACTACACTTATACTTCGATGGTGATTTCGCCAGTACCCTCGTCCGAAGTGAGTTGTGAACGTAGAATGCTACCCCACCACCCATTTTTCCGACTCGATCGTTCCGTAAGAGTGAGTGGCCCGGTAAAGCAACGGAACAATCATCAATGAGAGGGGGTTAGCCAGGTTTGCGTAACAGAAATGACGTGAAAATAGCAGGTAGCGAAGCGGAAGTGTATGTCGTCTAAATGAGCTCGTACAGAGTTAGCATTGAAGTGACACAAGCTGAGACAGGCATTACTGATAGACCGGCTTCTAGGTAGTAATCTGGTAGAGAGCGGCCTTCGAGCAGTACTCGGATGATAGAAAGACCGTCACGCTGTTTCGAGAATCCGCAAATCGTCCAGTGTCCGAATTCGCTTGATAGGAGATCCGTTCTCCCTTCTAACAAGTATAACTGCATCCCGATGCCATACGTACTTATAGCCTTAAGATCTTGCCTTGGCCTTAACCTCCGTGTAAAGTTTATACACACTTGCCGGCAAGGCTTCATTAATGTTAATGACCCTCGGAGGAGTAGAATATGGTGGATGAAGACCAGCAGTTGTTAGCCGACCCTGAATCTTCATTGCTGCTATCAGGCGATCCGAGACTTCCCGTGAGCGTAGCTTCACCAGAATCGGCAAAGGAGCATCTTTCTTCTTAACCTTGTCACGTGTGATGAGAAAGCGCGAGGATACTATATCCTCTTCAATAAGAGAGCAGCCGACAGCCTCAGCAACTTGCTCGACTACGGCTCGAATGCTCCCCTCATCTTCACACGGCGCTCCGGACACTATCACCTCCGGCTGTCGAACAAGAGCGGTAGTACGCCTCAGCTCAATCTGCTCAGCTTTTTGTGTCCGACTGAGTGCACCGAGTTCAGCACGTAGTTCTGCATTCTCTTTCTTGAGACCTTCGATCAACTCAGAATTAGCTGCTAATTGAGTCTGAATAGCAGGCAATCCAGCAAGCTTCAATGCCAGGTCATCGATCCGAGAACTCAGAAATCTGACCCTGATGGTGGCTGTGCCGGCGTCATTGAAGGGCTCAGCCTAGACGTTATGACACTAGCATTCGAAGCGACAGACTCTCGTCGCCCATGGACAAACTTAGCACCCACACAGCACGGTTTCTTCTTCGAACAACCAGGATGGAAGATAGACTTGCATGTGGTGCAATGACCTGCCCCCAATGAAATGGTTTTCTTGCAGCTCTTACAGGATCCTGTGACTCGCTGCGACATGTCGACGTATGTTTAATAAATCAATATCACAACGGATTACCGACAGGGCGATATCGATATCAATCAATGCCGTGCGATGGCGGTCCGTTAACCCAGGAAATCGGTAAAATGAATATCGGTTGTTGTGAAGAGCAACAAGGAAGGGAGGTTATGTCGCCCCAATACAAGTTTGAGAAAAACCTCCAAAAAGTAGGTGCAGTAAAAGGAGCAAACTGCAGGCAAGCCTAGCAAATTGCTCGAATCAAATCCCAAGCAGTTCTACCTAAAAGAAAACAGCCCGAAGGCAATTTACGGCAGAAATAGTTCAAAGAAGAGAGAGCGATAAAGATCGTGTTGATGTACTCACAGACGAAGAGAGAGAACGATGGAGATCGAAGCAAGGGAGACAACGCGATTTGGGTGGCGACAGTGAGGACATCGGCGTAGGCACCAGATTTCTAACATCTGTATAGTAAAAACAGGATAAACTCTGGCAGAATTACCCCCACCACATGGGGAGATTCTCCTTGATGAAACGGAGCGCACGACGAGAAAACAATGTAATACAATGTGTCGCTCCTCCAGCCAAACTGGTAAGAATATTTGAATTCTACGACTTTGTCGAGTGCTTCCTTTAAGAGGCTGACAATGAGCGAGTGGATTCCAAGAAACAAAATGGTGCGAATAGGCGGTTGAAAGCGAGAAGCTCCGCCGCCGAGGTGCCAAGTTGGCCGAGCCGCACTGTACCTGTTGCAATTTCGTCTGCTATATTTTATCTATTTATGATATTACATATTCTATTCTATTCGCGTTTATTGTTAGTACGATATCTTGTAGTTTTACGCCACAATATTTGTTTTAATATTTTGTATATTTATTTATATGCGGACTATTGAATGTGAGTGCAGTGGATGCTGGGCGTGAAACTGAAAGCATGTGATATTAATGAGCCATTCATAATGATTTAAACTATATTTATGTATTTATTTATTTTAATTTATTTATCGTTGTTAATTGTTTTGCTTTATTATGGGTATGGCCTCGTATTTAACCACTTGGCTGTACGTAACGGCTACTCTGTTAGTGCCCGCCTGCGAAATTTTATTAAAATATTAAAAGCTGCTCCAGCCCTCACATATACGTTCTGGCGAATAGGTCGCCGTCGATAGCCCTGCCTATTATTTGGAATCCGCTCTGGGCAGTCATCCGGGCGATAATCAAAAAAGGGTCTAGCCGAATAAGGGGGTCAAAAGTGCTCTTGAGGAGATTTTATTCGATGGGTCATTCGATAGGTGATGATGAAAAACCATTGCACACAAGTTTTTAATCCGATACCTTCACCGGGAGGGTAGTTATAGGGTAAAATCGAAAAATCAGTTTTTGCCTCATTTTTTCCAATTAATGTAGTGCAAAAATTCGAAAAAAATTCTGACACATTCTAAACATGAATGCACACGTTAGGGATTTTTTTCAGATTTTTTCTTTGTAAGTTCCACTCACGAAAAATGAAAAACCGAAAAAAAATTTTTTAAACATCGTTTTCGTATTGAAATCTTCCGAGCACAACTTTTTCCTTTTTACAGTAGTTGCCTAATGTTACCATTGTTATACCCTAATTTTTTCAGATTTTTTGAGTACGGTGCATCACGGTCGGAAAAATCAAAAACCGATTTCTGGCACACATTTTGGGCTGAAACTCGCACATTATCTGCCATTCTTGCATGATTTTAATACAGTATGTTCATATTGTGACCTTCAGTGTTTCTGCATAGAAATATGTAGATGCTAAAGAACAATATCGGGATAATTAAATAAATTGCTGATTGTATGGTCGTTATAACCTAGAATTTTAACCGTTCTTACAAAATCATTAATGGCGCAGTGGCTATGGTGTCTGCCTGTGTAATCGCTGGATACTTTTTTGTCGCAGGTTCGAATCTCCATGTGGGACTTAAGTTTTTTTCTGCCATTTTTTTTTTTTATTAAAAACATAACAATATTCAGTAGTAGCTTTAAAATGTTTCACAGATACTTCTAAAAATAATTATACGGTATACTGTTTTCTTCTTCGACTCTTTCCAGTCATGTCACGATTTACAATTACAAGTATTTTTTTACATCCTGTACATTGAATTTTATATTTCTTTCATACTTAAAATATATTTTCATACATTGCAATAAACCAATATCTATGAACAATATAAAATGTTTGAGAATACTCATAATTGCAAAACGTTGCATGTCTAATTGTAAGAAAAGCATGTTTTACGATTATTTTTCCTTAGGTTTTATATTGGAGAAAGGCATAAAAATATCTGTGAAACATTTTAAAGCTACTACTGTAGTAGATCGAGAAATTTTCTGTATTAACGGTATCGAGATATCTTCTCGGTATTAACGCTCTTTTGTTTTACAGCCATATGACTGCATGGCAACGGCCCGTGTGCCGGCCGAACAGTCCGATCAGGGGGTGTAAACTCCTATGTTAAAAATTTAGACCGCAGATGTGCTGCCATCTATCCGGGGACCTGGAACTAATAGTTATATATATAGCACACTATGCTATATATGCATAGTGCTATACTATGCTATATATATATATATATATATAGTACTGCTTTCAAGCTTTAGAATTATAGAGAAGTATGAGTATACTCCACTCAGTTCGCCATTGTGAAATTTCTGAAACTCTTTAATTTCACAATGATGAAACGGAGCGCAGTATACTCGTATAATAGTGAGGTGAAAGGTATAATCTTAAATTCATTTTTTTCTTAATTTATTAAAGGCAAAGAGTTACATTTTTTTACTACATATGTACTTACAACTAGTTATCCTGAAACATAATATCAATTATTTTATCAAACCCTCCTCCTTTCTCAAACGGGCTTGGGACCGTCTGTTTAATGGGCTATCTGTAAAACAAAGTTAAAAATTAAATTTATAACGATTTCATTTTAACAGTTATATTATATTTCTAATCATTATACTTACTTGAAGTTTGCGCTACATTCTTTGCATCTTCCAGTATGATGCATGGTACACTTGCAACCATTTTCATTTCTTCTTCTTCATGTGGATGTACTTCTGTTTCTGAAAAAATACAAGCATGTACTGTATATAGAAACTGCGTATAATGTATTACATTTCTTTTTATATTTGGTTTTAATTCTTACCTCTTATTTCTTCTTGTTCAATATTGAAGTGTGCCACTTCAGCACTTTCCTCAATATTTCTCTCTTCCATACTGTCGGTGTCCATTCCAGTTGGAAGATTTAAAGATGGAATTGCATCAGGTAGCAATCTCCTGTTGCACCCAAATCTGTATGCACTTTGAGGAAAGTGCTTGTAGCTCACTTTAAACTGTTGCCTTACTGCAGCCGTTGTGTACAATAAAGGAAAATTCCTTATTGCTTTAGCCCATAGTTCGGATGTTGCTACAGCCGTCGGGAATTTATGTCCAGGTGTTTCTGCACCAGTACCACATCCAGGTACACAGCACAGCTTCCGCATCTTCGTGAACTATAAAATAAAAGTAAACTAAGAGAACAAATTAACAAAATCAACAAAGTAATAAACAAAACGAAAAATGTTGTTGAAATAGTGCCCAATCAATTTGATAATTTCAAATTGAGAGCATTATTAGAACAATATATATTCGATTATTGAAGTATTTAAAGTGAAAAAATAATTCGAATTTGTGAAAAATTCGAAAAAATCGTTTTTTTTTCTGCGATTCCAAGCCGCAACAGCAATTGCACGTGCTCAGAAGTGGTCCAAGTGGTCGCCAGATATTGTTTTTCGTTATTCATTTATTTGACCTAGCTGTATTGATTTCAAATTTGCGCCTAAGCGCGCCTCACGGATGGCCCGAAGCGTACGTTACGTACGTAACGCCATCTAGTGGTAAACCCGGACTAAACTGAACTGATCTACGACTTCGTATAAGAGTTTCTTCCCCCTGAGTCCGATTTACGCGTTGGCGCGACAAACATCGACTCGATAATTTTATGTTTTACTAGTTTTACGATCTACTATACTACTGAATATTGTTATGTCTTTAATAAAAAAAAATGGCAGAAAAAAACCTAAGTCCCACATGGAGATTCAAACCCGCGACAAAAAAGTGTCCAGCGATTCCACAGGCAGACACCATAGCCACTACGCCATTAATGCTTTTGTAAGAACGGTTAAAATTCTAGGTTATAACGACCATACAATCAGCAATTTATTTAATTATTCCGATATTGTTCTTTAGCATCTACATATTTCCATGCAGAAACATTGAAAGTCACAATATGAACATACTGTATTAAAATCATGCAAGAATGGCAGATAATTTGCGAGTTTCAGCCCAAAATGTGTGCCAGAAATCGGTTTTTGATTTTTCCGACCGTGATGCACCGTACTCAAAAAATCTGAAAAAATTAGGGTATAACAATGATAACATTAGGCAACTACTGTAAAAAGGAAAAAGTTGTGCTCGGAAGATTTCAATACGAAAACGATGTTTAAAAAATTTTTTTTCGGTTTTTCATTTTTCGTGCGTGGAACTTACGAAGAAAAAATCTGAAAAAAATCCCTAACGTGTGTATTCATGTTTAGAATGTGTCAGAATTTTTTTGGAATTTTTGCACTACATTAATTGGGAAAAATGAAGCAAAAACTGGTTTTTCGATTTTACCCTATAACTACCCTCCCGGTGAAGGTATCGGATTAAAAATTTGTGTGCAATGGTTTTTCGTCATCACCTATCGAATGACCCATCGTCGAATAAAATCGGCTCAAGGGCACTTCTGACCCCCTTATTCGGCTAGACCCTTTATTTATGCTATTTTGTTTGCACTGAAGCTGCGCGGAAATTTTAATGTACTACCCCCGGAAGGGTTTGTTCCTCTGAGGGAACATTAATTGAAAATAAAAAAGGCTTTTATCCAGAATCTAGCATGGCCTCGTCACCACAGAACCTAGACTAAACAGTCTAGGCGACTGTTTACAAGATACGCGTTGCATAGACCCTACGGTCCTTCTTTAGTTTTAAGGAATGCATGTGTCTATGTGTGAAAGAGTGTATGAATGCTTAGACGAGATGAATGCGAGTCAGTTCTTTCCGAGCAACGAAGCTAAACAGTTCATATTTTCATTTTGTTATCACTTAGTGCATAGTTTTTAATAAATATTCATATTTTTACTCATATTTTAACATCTTATAATGTTGAGCTGTTCGTAATTGACAATAAGCACGTGACTGTTACGGCACAGTTTGGATGCGGCCCCGTAGTCTTCTTTTTTTAATCTTCACCTTTTCGCTATTGTAGCCACATGGTCGCCATGTTCAACGATATGTATATCGTAATCTTATAAAGATAAAGTATATTGAATAGTTCACAACTTCCCGTTTTTCTTTCTACTGTCGAAACTATCGTCCCAAAATATCCACCCTTCTTATGCAAACAGAACCTTTCCAATCCAGGTGTAGATCTCCACAACGTAACCAATTTACATCGTCCCTACTCATTATCTCCCTGCATCACGGACTTTCTCACATTCTTTCCTTATCTCAAAAACAGCCAAATCCTTTTTCCCTCATCCAACGGATATCGTCTGTCAGATCGTTAGAATGACCTACCGTTTCCGTCCCTCGACTTCAACATTCTCCCAACACTATCTTCGATAAATATCTTTTGTTTTCAAGATGGTCTTTTCTATCGTCTCTCCAATTTTCCCAGGCTTTCCTAACGAACTTCTATCCCTACCTTTCCTTTTTAGGGACCATCCCTACCCCCACTCTACAAAATCTTACCATAAAAAGGGAACTTTCGAGAGGCCCTTACGCATTTTTCATCACGTTACTCTGCGCATCGCTAGCAAGATATTATACCTTTGTAAAAATCTACCATAAAAATAAATAAATGAGTTAAATAAACATCGTCTTGTGCGGTTCGACGACACTACCGAGTGCTTACGCGTGCGCTATATGTATATATACAGGGTGGTCCACACAACGTGTGCACCATTAAAAACTACCAAAATATGCGTTGCACAAAAAAGTTTTTATATAGAAGTTGCATGGTCTGAAGGGGCACATTATATAGTGTAGTTATTTTTTTTTATAGGTGGAGGCGTTTCGGAGATTTGAAGGTCAACTTTGTTTTTTTAAATGGAATGCTATATTTTTTATATCAAAATATGGAAGAATGTCGAATTCTGAGTAAAAAAGTATTGACATTTATTTGCCCTAAACCTAATAACTAACGAGTAATTTCACTTTATTTCCTGAAAATTTTCTTCGCGTAATATCAAGTTAGAAATTCGACCTTATCACAGATTTCCGCAGGACAGCGATGTTTACGTGACAGTGTTTATCAACACAACATCTATCATGATTCGCAATCGTCTTCATATTCGTAATCCAGTATTGAAGTTACCTTCGGTGTTGTGTGTATTTACCAGACAGATAAAAGTAAAAATGAAATTTTGTAATAACGAAAAAGTTGATATGCTTTTAGTTTATGGTGAGTGCCATAAAAATGCAATAAGAGCCAAAGCCATCTATGCCGAAAGGTATCCTGAACGAAATCAGCCATCTCGAGCCATATTTGAGAGAATGTGTCAATCGCTTCGACGAACCGGAAGTCTTAATGTTACTAAACGTAACTTAACGAAAACTGCTACTTCTGATGCAAATGCTATTGCGGTCCTAGCAGCGGTAACAGAAAACCCCCATATTAGTACACGACAGATTTCACGAGGATCTGGAATTAGCAAAACAAGTGTACTACGCATTCTTCATAATGAAAAACATCGTCCCTATCACCTAGCACTTCATCAGGAGCTCCATGGAACGGATTATGAAAACCGCGTTCGGTTCTGCCAGTGGTTCCTGCATCAAATGAACAGTGATAATTATTTTTTACAAAAAGTTTTGTTCACTGATGAAGCAACGTTTACTAATCGCAGGCAGATTAATTTGAAAAATATGCATTATTGGGCACCAGAAAATCCTCACTGGATGAGAGAAGTAGACCACCAACGTCAATGGAGCGTTAATGTGTGGTGTGGAATACTGGGCAACCAATTGATTGGGCCATATTTTATTAATGATCGACTAACAGGACAAAAATATGCTAACTTTTTGAATGACACTTTACCATCTTTATTGGAAAATGTACCTTTAAATATCCTTACACAAATCTGGTATCAACATGATGGTTGTCCTGCACATTACGCGCGTAATGTAAGACAAGTACTGGATAGAAAATTTCCTAATCGATGGATTGGTCGTGGCGGACGATTTATGTGGCCTCCACGCTCACCGGACCTTACTCCTTTAGACTATTTTCTGTGGGGCACATTAAAAGACACAGTGTATCGTGAACCACCAACAACATCTGAGAATATGAAACATCGTATTCGTGAAGCATGCATTACACTCAGTGCGGATATGATTCAGAATGCAGTTTCTTCATTAGTTAATAGATTGCATCACTGTATTAATGCCAATGGATATCACTTTGAACATTTACATTAGTTGCGTTAAGCCACTAGGTCACTCATATTAGTAAACACTGTCACGTAAACATTGCTGTCCTGCGGAAATCTGTGATAAGGTCGAATTTCTAACTTGATATTACGCGAAGAAAATTTTCAGGAAATAAAGTGAAATTACTCGTTAGTTATTAGGTTTAGGGCAAATAAATGTCAATACTTTTTTACTCAGAATTCGACATTCTTCCATATTTTGATATAAAAAATATAGCATTCCATTCAAAAAAACAAAGTTGACCTTCAAATCTCCGAAACGCCTCAAACTATAAAAAAAATAACTACACTATATAATGTGCCCCTTCAGACCATGCAACTTCTATATAAAAACTTTTTTGTGCAACGCATATTTTGGTAGTTTTTAACGGTGCACACGTTGTGTGGACCACCCTGTATATGGGGCCGAGTTGTTTTGGCGGCAGCCCGGTGCGAACGCGGGCTTATCGTGCGGCAGAGCAAAGAATAGCTTCTAAGGATTTGCCGCCGATAAAGCGGCACGTGTAGCTTCGGCTGCGTGATACTGAAAGTGTGTGTGTGTGTGTTTTCAAGGTGCGTGCGAGATGTGTGTGTGTTTTGCGTGAGATGCGCTGGCAAAGTGCGTTGAAACAAAAGTAGTCGCTGATAGAGAGACGCGCCGAAAGGTCGTCTTTGCTCGGCAGTACAGGGTGTAAAAAAATGAATGGTCATGGCTTTCAGGTGTTGTTCTACACCTCTGGATCGATGGAGATTTGCGAAAAAAAAACGGCCGCAAAATTCGGGAAAGGGTGGCAAATTTTTTTTATTGGCTCACCGTATTCGTCTTGTTACGTAGGTAAAATGTCTGAGAGGAACCATGGGTCAGAAACGTACCGTTATCTCACAAATTAACTTTTAATTGGGCCTTCCGATTAAAATTTCGCCCATATGACAGCCTTCGAGTCACCGACCTTTCGAAAGGAAACACATGAGATACCCTTGCTAGCTCCAATAGTTGAAACACAGGCAACATAATTGAAGAGAGAGAAAAAGACTAGAAAATGTCAATGACCTGCGTTCGGTGTCGGGTTCACTCAAGGGCCCACCCGGGAAGAAGAGTATAAACACTTACACTTCTCTTCTGGTTCGGTGACACAGTGCCCTATTTTCTAGCTTCGTTTACGTCGCCTCTGCTTTAACTAATGGCGAAATTTTAATTGGAAGACCCAATTAAAAGTTAATTTGCGAGAGAACGGTTCATTTCTGAACCATGGTTCCTCTCAGATATTTTACCTACGTTACAAGACGAATACGATAAGCCAATAAAAAAATTTTGCTACCCTTTCCCGAATTTTGCGGCAGGTTTTTTTTTGCAAATCTCCATTGATCCAGAGGTGTAGAACAACCCCTGAAAGCCATGACAAATATTTTTGAAACACCCTGTACAGTTGAATGTATGGGCAACCTCTATATGATGCTGGGTGTCCTGCCTCTCCACAGTTGACGTACTGTAGGGATTCCACTTTCTCATCTTCTTTGATGGTGCATTCTCCTCTTTTATGGTCCTTTGTACATTTGACACACCTAAATTTCAGTGCACAGTTGAGGCTAGTATGATTGAGCCTTTGACAGTTGGTGCATTGCGTCAGCTTTTTCTTTCTTAATGGTTCCCATCTTTCTGTCAGGTACAGCATGGAACGCGTACTTATTAATTGTGATACATCTGAGTAATGTGATAGCTAAATCAGATAGTGGTGCTGCAATGCTTTATTATAATTGTAGAAGTATTTAGCTACTTTAATAACTTTTACATTGGGCAGTTTCAGGTTGCTTATGTCGTTTGCAACATCCGATTCATTAAAGTTGCCTCTAATGCTCTTAAGCATTATGTGTTTGTTACGTAGCTCCTTAGGGGTAAAGGTATAGTATTGGACAGCATTTGCGGCAAAGATCTCTTTGGACGCTTCGAATGCTTGCATATCCTTTGGTTTTATTAGCAGGATATTTTCATCCAGAATTTTGATACAGTGGAGCTCCTCTTATTTCCAATGTCGTTTCCCCGAAGTTCCTCTTAATTCGATCCCCTCCAATGGTCCTCCGCCAGGAGAGAGTGAGAATAAAAAGAGACAGATAAATGACATTCTTTCTCTTTTCCTCGTGTGTGCTTTGGTTTTCACAAACATAACCTCCAACACGAATACGCAACCTCTATCACCTGACGGGCAACGAAATGAGGAGAATCTTAAAGAGTGGGAAGGTAACTCCGCCCCAAAAACGAGGGGAAATCGAATCAGACTCTTCGAAATAAGAGGATCTCGACTGTAGTAAATTTTTTATTCAGTCTTTCATCCTTACTGAATAATTCAATTGCCTTTTTCAAGTCTATGTCGTAGCCGTAGATAGGTGGGATTTTTGGGCCCTTATCCGTAAATTTATCTTGATATTTGCTCTTCTTTGGGTTGTCTGGTTTATTTTGTTCCTTATTCAAGATCGATAATTTGGGCGTTTCCTTACCGGCAGCTTGCTTATCGCTACTAGGTCTTTTTCGGCTAGTTGTCGCTACAATATCGTTACTCTGGGTGTTTACGTTTGTTCCCTCAATGATTGAGTCGGTGTTAGTATTATCTATTGATACTTGTTCTGTCTCCAACTCACTATCTAAATATCTGAATTTATTGAGCGAGACAATGTCTCTTTCTTGCAATGCTGGCCTTCTGCGTTTTGCAGTTTTCAGGCTTGGCTGGATCGTTTTCCATTCATATTGGCTCGCAGTTGGGGTGTGGGCCTTCCGTGGTCCAGAGACATCTGAGTCTTTGCTGCTACTATTTCCAATAAAGTATTTTTTTAACCCCTTGCTAATGTGCATTCCATGTTCTCTTCTTATTTCTTTGAATATTTTATCCATAGCTAGAGCATTCTCACTCCGCATCATTGGCTTTTTCTTGAGCTTAGGCACATTGTTGGCTTTGGTATTATTCATGTTAATAGTTCCATCGGAACTTGGACCTGGGATAATTTCTAGTGAGCCACAGATGTCCGGTGGCTTATCCCTAGGATCTAACCTCACATTTTTATCCATTATATTCCTTTTGGTGAGTCCATTATTTCTATTAATTTTAACTATGTTTTTATTAATCAAACTTGTATTAGATAGGTCTCACACACTTATAACGTACTGTTTTACCATTTATTTGTACCTTTTTATGTGGAAAATTAAACAAAATTACTGGGAGAGCGATGGGATCGCAACCGCTCACTACGAAGTCGGTAAGGAGACTCAACAGACGCTCTACCAACTGCGCCAAACCGTTCACTTGAAAAAACCTTAAAAACTCTTGCAGATCAGGAACCATCAAAGTTCACAATTAATTTAATTAATTCGGTTCCCTATATTATCATGTAATTGCTTCGTGGCAGAAACACTGAAAGTCACAAAATGAACATACTGTAATCCAAAATAAGGAAATAATAACTGGATCATGACGGTTCACATCGAAATGCATCGCGTAAATCGGTTTTTGATTTTTTTCACAATGACGCAGGCGGTTTAAAAATCTGAAAAAATTGGAGATAACAATCATGAGTGTTGGATTGTTACTCTAATTTGCAAAAAGTTGTCACTCGAAGATCTCGATACGAAATCTACTTTTTTCCGTTTTTTTGCGTTTGCTCATTTGTTACACTTAGCTTCTTCAATGGAAAAATCTGAGAAAAATCTCATTCATGTATGGCACCGTGTAGAATATGTCAGAATTTTTTTCAAATTTTTTGCACCTCAATAACTAGGCAAAATGGGGCAAAAACCCGTTTTTTTAATTTTCCCCATAACTACCCTTCCGGTCAAGATACAGGGTTAAAAATTTGTACACAATGATCGCCGAGCATTATCTATCGAATTAGACCACCCCCATTGAAATCGGTTGAAGGGCACTTTTGACCACCTTATCCTGCTATACCCTTTGACAATTTAAAAAATGTCTAGTAAATACCGAAAAAACGTTATTTCAACTTGTGAATACTGGTATTACAAAATTGTACAAATGGCTCAAAATATCGGTATTCGGTATCTCGGTATACCGGTATTGCAATCCCTACTTATGGTAAAGGAAACGAACAGGTATGCAGAGAAAAATTTGGACCACAATACAGGCAGCGAACACGCTCGAATAAACAGATGGAAACCCACAAATTCCGAAGAGATCAAAATATTTCTTGGGCTGCTGCTTTGCATGGGTTTAGTGCAAGTGCCATTAATCAAATACTGGTCATCAGATTCACTTTATGATTTTCCGTTTCCCCGTAGTAAAAGGTAAATGTAAATGTAAAATGTCTCGGAATCGATTCGAATTATTGTTGTCACATTTACGTTTCGCCAACAACGAAGTCATACAACATAACAAACGATTTGCGAAATGTTGAGTTTCTAGAACCATACTCAATCTCAGTATTTCATAAATATGTTATATTATACTACAGTAAATCCTGGACAAATGCACTGAAATCGGGACCGAAACAGTGCAGTTACGAAGTGGTGGTTTCTATTTTGTGTTTACGTTCGGGCTCCAGCCGAGCGTGAACTTAGAAAAGGACAGACAGTAGAAGAGACAGAGAGGTCCAAGCTACAGGGGGACCGGCCCGAACGTGTCGGTTCGCAATACTAATCGGAGGATGGAATTTTTCCATTTTTGATTTTTTTGTTTTGAAAACTCCGCTAACGTATTTGTGACAATTTTGTGATTAAAATGATACCAAACACGACATAGTTTGGGCAATATTTACTTAATATTTAATTCGTTTACTTGCTATTTAGATAACTCAAACATATCGTGTTTGGTATCATTTTAATCAGAAAATTGTCACAAATACGTTAGCGAAGGTTTCAAAACAAAAAAATCAAAAATGGAAAAATTCCATCCTCCGATTAGTATTGCGACACCGATACGTTAGGGCCGGTCCCCCTGTGCGTTGGGCCTCTCTGTCTTTTCTACCGTCTGTCCTTTTCTAAGCTCGGCGCTCGCCTGGAGCCTCAACGTAAACACAGTCCGGAGGTTCAGCTATGACCTGTGCATTTAAGTCTTGCACTGGGAACCATTTAGCAGTGCAGCTATCGAATAATGTAACTATTCTATGTTTTCATCTGACTCCAGCTGACCACGAATCTAGAAAGGGGTAAGCAATGGGAAATCGCCCCCTCGAAGATGATAGGGTTAAACGAACCGGGACTCGTTCGCGATGCACACGCGATTGACGGCGATGCGTCCACCTTTGCTCCATTCACGAGCTCATGGAGTAGATTTTGACGATGCTCAAAGTTTTTTAGATATCTATGCTGTTGAGAGAAACGTTCCTCAAAACGTTCGTACGAACGGTCTCCTCGCTGTCAATCGCGTGTGCATCACAAACGAGTCACAGTAGTTTTAGCCTTTGCATCTCCGAGAGGGTGGTTTCCCACTGTTTTCCGCTTTCTAAATTCGCGGTCAGCTAGAGCCGTATGAAACCGCTGAATTGTGTAGTATCGGGCGGAAAATACAGCGACACCCCGTCGTGCGAGTTCGGCGCCAACCGTCTAAATCGTTTAGACTACGGTGCCATAAGAACATTTAGTTTTAAGAAACGGAATGCATGTGTGAGTGAATGGGACAGCACTTGAGAAGCGCATGGGTCTGACGCCCTTTTTCCTAAAGACGGCAGTCGGAAAATAGGACTCAGAGGAGAGAGAAGCTCGATCTGCGAGTTGCGATCGAGTGAACAATTTAACAATTGAGCCTGCGAGGTGCGGTCAATTGTGTGTTGCGTGCGTGTGTAACTTTGACATTTTCGTGTATTCATTTTTTATTGTGTTATATTTTTTATTTCTGTTAATACATTGTTTTATTTTAATTTCCTTGCGTGGAGTCTCTTGCAATTATTTTATCCCACATATATTTTGGGGGCTCAGCCGGGATAGCAATTGACTTTTGTCGCGGGAAATTTGGAAAGCAGTGCATAGATTCAGTAACTGTTGGACACCTGTGAAATTTGACGTGTGTTAGAACGTGCCGATAAAATCATGGCTTCGTCTCATGGAAACTCCGAAACAAATACTACCACAGAAACATCTAAGGCAACCATCTCAATAGAAAATATGACGGTCGATATTCTGAAGCAAGAGTTAGGAAAACGAAAGCTGAAAAAATCCGGAAACAAATCAGAGCTTGTGGCGCGACTTCAAGCCGCTTTAGCTTTGGAAGCTGAGCGTGAAGATGAGAGCGAGTGCGAAACAGAAGATAAGCGCGAAACGTTGTTAACGTTTAGAGATGTAGAAGAAACAATTCCATCCTTCTCGGGAGATAACGAAATATCGATTAATCGATGGCTCGAAGAATTTGAAGATGCAAGTGTGTTGTGTAAGTGGTCAAGTGTCCAAAAAATAATATACGCAAAACGCTTGTTAAAGGGATCTGCCAAAATATTCGTAAGACACGAAAAATGTGATAGATCGTGGCTTAGTTTTAAGGAAGCCCTTAAAAACGAATTTTCGCAAGCAGTGAATAGTGGCACGATCCATAAGAGATTAATGGAACGAAAGAAGAAACTAGACGAGACATATCAAGAATATATATATAATATGATTGATATTGCCAGTCAGGCGAATGTGGAAACAGAGGTGGTCATCCAATATATCATTAATGGTGTTGAGGATGAAGAAATGAACAAAGTTATATTGTACGGCGCGAAAACAATCCAAGAACTAAAAGAAAAATTCAGGCTGTACGAAACTATAAAGAAGAATGCGAAAACAAAAGTCCGATATACTGGCGATAAGAAGATGATGCAGACGCCGATGCAGGCACCGAAGACATCAAGCGGAATTCGACGCTGTTTCACCTGCGGTTCACGGAGTCATCCAAGTGCTGAGTGTCCTACGAAAGACAAAGGTGTGAAGTGCTTTAAGTGTCATGAATATGGTCATTTTGCGTCGAAATGCACAGCGAAAGCGCCGGTAAACATATGTAATGTGACGGAACCTCGAAAGAAGCCTGAGAAAGACGTGATTGTATCGAATGTAGGGATAACGGCTTTAATAGATACAGGTAGCGATCTAAGTTTGATTCGTGCGGAGCAGTATGTACAGGTAGGTGCTCCACCTTTAACCAAAAATACAATGAGCTTCCGTGGTTTTGGTGCGAGTGAAAACAATACATTAGGCGAATTTGTAACACAAATCGAAATTGATGGTAAAATTTTCTCTATTAAATTACATGTTGTTTCGGATACAATATTACCATACGGAATACTAATTGGCACAGATTTCCTAAATACAGTAGATGTTCGAATGAATAACGGAAAAATTACGATTTGTGAAAATGAAAGTTGTAACAATTCTGCCGTTCCAGAAGTTTTTTATATTAGTACTTA
Organism: Cerceris rybyensis; assembly: GCA_910591515.1. Classification (NCBI taxonomy): domain Eukaryota; kingdom Metazoa; phylum Arthropoda; class Insecta; order Hymenoptera; family Crabronidae; genus Cerceris; species Cerceris rybyensis. The sequence goes on from OU342789.1 coordinate 2,918,142, forward strand.
TGAAAATAATAGTGAATTGGATCTGTCAAACATGAGTAATAGTAATCATCGGAAGCAAATCGAGGAATTAAAACAGAAATACGCGCCTAAGAAAGTTAAAGACGTAGAAATTAAAATGAATATCTTGTTAACAGACAATATTCCTGTCTATCAGCGACCACGTAGATTATCTCTTCCTGAAAGAGAAGAAGTAAATGCACAAATAAATGATTGGTTAGAAACTAAAATTATTCAACGTTCACATTCGGATTACGCGAGTCCTATAGTATTAGTTAAGAAAAAGAATGGTTCCACACGGCTTTGTGTAGACTATAGAAAGTTAAATAATAAGATAGTAAAAGACAGATATCCATTGCCTCTTATTGAAGATCATCTAGATCGTTTACAAGATGCACGCGTTTTCAGTACGCTTGATTTAAAAAATGGATTTTTCCATGTAGAAATTGAAGAGAAATCAAGAAAGTATACTGCATTTGTGACACCGGATGGACAATACGAATTCCTTCGCGTTCCTTTCGGATTGTGTAATTCCCCGTCGGTATTTCAGAGATATATAAATGCAATATTTCAGGATTTAATAACGAAGGGAGTCGTGTTGATATATATGGACGATTTAGTTGTTCCCTCCCGTGATTATTCGGACGGACTTTATAATTTAGAATTAGTATTAAAAACTGCAAGCGAGTACGGACTTTTGATAAATTGGGAAAAGTGTAGATTTATTCAAACACGAATAGAATATCTAGGATATATTATAGAAAATGGGACTATCCGGCCGTCGGATCACAAAACCAATGCAGTTATGAGATTTCCAAAGCCAACAAACATTAAAAGTGTACAGAGTTTCCTAGGGTTAACGGGATATTTTAGAAAATTCATTTCGCGATACTCGATTATAGCACGACCGTTAACGCAATTATTAAGAAAAAACACGACGTTTCATTTTGGTCTCGAAGAAGAAAGAGCTTTCGATAGTTTAAAGTTTTTACTAAGTTCTCAACCTGTTTTAAGATTGTACAATGCGAAAGCCGAAACTCACAAGGGGAGGACCAGACCCGGGGGTCACCGATTTTGATGAAATTTGGTACACGTGTTCTACTTGGAAAATCATTCGACCCATGTTTTGCCAAAAGTGTAGATAAGTCAAAATTTTTGAAAAAATTAAGGTCAAAAAAAAAATTTTTTCCGATCGACTTGAAAGTTTGTAGACATGTTCTACGAGCAAAATTAAGGTATACGTATTGTTTTATTTCGCTGTAAAAACATTTTGAAAATTACTAGGTACGATTAGTACCTTAGAGATAAAACTGTTCTCAACAAAGCGGCGTAGCTGAGCGAATGAGGTAGCGTACTGTGGGTACTATGGACGCAGGATCGATTCCCGCATGGTGCTTTTTGTATTTTTTTTTTTTTAATTTTTTATCTCAATCATCGTTTTCCATACGTCACATGTTTTATTTATTTTAATATGGTCTAGTATTTAATTTATACATTTTAAATTGCGCGTTATGTTCTATTTTATTTATGGATTTCTTGTTATGATTACTATGAAGTTCACAATTTTGTATTTTAATAAAAATAATTTATTTCTCATTAAAAACTACACACTTGTGCGGGTGGTACTCGTCGTAGAAACATTGAAAACATAAACGATATTCACACCAAGAACTGCGATAAAGGATACAGCGTTGCAAGTACATTTCTTATTAACATCCGACTTTGGAAAACAAACTTGGTTAACGTTAAGAAATATGGTACGTGTATGTGTTAATTTCGATGCGTACCACGCATATTGTATCATGTTTGTAAATATCGGAGCAGATAGTTGGTTATGGATTATTGCATGTATTTTAATTGCATCAGCTCTTTTATGCAAGGACCTTTTTTCTTGTATCACTGACGGGGCGTTCTGTATTTGCTTCAGTAAAATTTTTACCTGCCGATAAAAATAGACATCGCACGGTTGACAGGTGGATGTGCATTGCGGTTGTACAATTTTTAGCTGAAAAGTGCACTCCATACGGTCATTATGAAATCTTTCGTCGTACATGCTACCATCAGTTTGGCCGGTCCAGGAGTCAGTTAGTAAACAGAACTTGTTCTTTTGTACATACGGTTTTAAAATATTGTCTAGAAATAATTTACATGTATTTGTAGAGAGATAAAAAATAAAAAAAAAAAATACAAAAAACACCATGCGGGAATCGATCCTACGTCCATAGTACCCACAGTACGCTACCTCATCCGCTCAGCTACGCCGCTTTGTTGAGAACAGTTTTATCTCTAAGGTACTAATCGTACCTAGTAATTTTCAAAATGTTTTTACAGCGAAATAAAACAATACGTATACCTTAATTTTGCTCGTAGAACATGTCTACAAAGTTTCAAGTCGATCGGAAAAAATTTTTTTTTTGACCTTGATTTTTTCAAAAATTTTGACTTATCTACACTTTTGGCAAAACATGGGTCGAATGATTTTCCAAGTAGAACACGTGTACCAAATTTCATCAAAATCGGTGACCCCCGGGTCTGGTCCTCCCCTTGTCAGTTGCATACCGATGCGTCTGGTTTTGGATGTGCAGCAATATTGTTGCAGCGTGATTGTAAAGATAATGCGTTTCACCCAATTTATTATGCAAGTTGGAAAAACAGTCTTAGCGAAGAAAAGTTTACGAGTTACGAGCTCGAGGCATTAGCAATAATAAAAGCGCTTAGAAAATTTAGGGTTTACTTGTTAGGCATATCTTTTAAGATTATAACAGATTGTCAAGCTTTTGCATTAACAATGAAGAAGCGTGATTTGTGTGTGCGAGTGGCCAGGTGGGCTCTACTTTTGGAAGAGTTCAATTATGTTATAGAGCATCGACCAGGCAAAAATATGTGTCGCGTAGATGCGTTAAGTCGTTTTCCCGTGTCAGCTACAATGTTACTTACTAGATTAGAAAATAATATTTTGCCTAGTATTAAGAGAGCGCAAAACGAGGACAGTGAAATAAGGGATATAATAAGTGCTGTAAATGAGCGTAAACTTGATGGCTTCGTTGTGAAGAATGGAATATTATATAAGTACGTGCAAAATGATGCGTTGATAGTTGTACCCAAAAGTATGCAAGTGCAGGTGGTGAGGCAAGCGCACGAACGCGGACATTTTGGTCTCATAAAGACCGAATCCATTGTGAAAAACGATTATTGGTTTATAGATATGCGATCGAAAATCGAAAAAGTGATCCGAAATTGCGTGCAGTGTATTTTAGCCGAAAGAAAAGCAGGGAAGCAAGAGGGATTTTTACATTGTATCGAAAAGGGAACCGTGCCTTTAGATACATATCATCTCGATCACCTTGGTCCAATTACAGCAACGAAGAAAAAGTACCGATATATTTTTGTGATAATCGACGCCTTCACGAAATTTGTATGGCTTTACGCGACACGATCTACAGATACAGCAGAAGTTCTAGATAAATTGAAAAAACAAGCGGCAATATTTGGTAATCCCAGGAGAATCGTGACAGACCGAGGAACTGCTTTCACATCGCATAATTTTAAGAACTATTGCAAGGAAGAAAATATTCAACACGTGTTAGTCACCACAGCTGTGCCTCGAGGAAACGGACAAGTGGAGCGAGTGAATAGAACACTTATACCCTTGCTGACAAAGTTGACATTACCCAGACCCGAGAATTGGTATAGGTATTTGGATCTCGCGCAGAAATATCTAAATTCTACGCCTAGTAGAAGCACAGGAAAAACGCCATTCAAGGTCCTTTTTGGAATTCCAATGCGGATAAAAGAAGATTCAGAAATTCGGCAAATAATCGAAGAGGAATGGCTAGCTATGTTTGAAGAAAATCGAAACGAAATTCGTAAAGAAGCCAAAGAGAATATATTGAAAATACAAGCAAGTAACAGGAAGAATTTCAATAAAAAACGGAAAGAGGCGATAAAGTATAGAGTGGGTGATCTTGTTGCGATTAAACGAATGCAACCGACCACACACGGAAAATTCAGTACCAAATTTTTAGGACCATATGCCGTTCAAAATGTGTTACGTAATGATCGGTACTTGGTGGAGAAAGAAGGAGAAGGAGAAGGCCCTCAACGGACTTCGACGTCGGCCGATAACATGAAGCCGTGGGTAACGTTCGACGAAGAAATCGTGGAAAGTCAGGAAGAGGACGAAGAAGAGGATGAAATATTGCTTGAGGACAACATCTGAGGGCAGATGTTGCAATAGGATGGCCGATTGTAGTATCGGGCGGAAAATACAGCGACACCCCGTCGTGCGAGTTCGGCGCCAACCGTCTAAATCGTTTAGACTACGGTGCCATAAGAACATTTAGTTTTAAGAAACGGAATGCATGTGTGAGTGAATGGGACAGCACTTGAGAAGCGCATGGGTCTGACGCCCTTTTTCCTAAAGACGGCAGTCGGAAAATAGGACTCAGAGGAGAGAGAAGCTCGATCTGCGAGTTGCGATCGAGTGAACAATTTAACAATTGAGCCTGCGAGGTGCGGTCAATTGTGTGTTGCGTGCGTGTGTAACTTTGACATTTTCGTGTATTCATTTTTTATTGTGTTATATTTTTTATTTCTGTTAATACATTGTTTTATTTTAATTTCCTTGCGTGGAGTCTCTTGCAATTATTTTATCCCACAATTGTTACGCAACTCAATAAATGCACAGCTATATTGAAACCTGTGCAAGGTTTAAATGCACAGTGATGCACAGTTGCTGCTCCAATTGAGCGCCGAACTTAGAAAAGGCATTAAATATAATTTAAACCATATCGTGCTGGGTATCATTTTAATCAGAAAAATCTCGCAAATGCGTTAGCGAAGATTTCAAGAAAGGAAAACGAAAATGGAAATGTTTTATCCTCCGATTAGTATAGTATAGTCCAGGAAAAGACGTTACGACGCACGGACACATGACATAATTAAGACGTGAATTTAAGGCCAACGCTTAATTCTAAGTAATTTTAACATATTATTTAAAAAAAATACATAAAATGAGAAAACTTTAGGGGTGGGAAACAAGGGGCAATAATAGCTGAGGACGAGCTATTTGAGAAGGAAGATGCTTCTTTTAGTAATAACTGTAAGCTTCCACCGGACATAATCTTCAAATTAACATAAGGGGGTGGGTGGAAGTAAACTCTTCTTCATAAAAAAGATATAAAACGATCTTTATTAAAACGTGGTCGGGACTGGACTGCCTCGCTTTCTTCGCGAACGTCGACACGTTGCGACACGCCGCGACGCTCAGTTGTTTTTTTCTCCTTTAATTTGCGTCGGCAATTGTTCGCCGTTGCTACCGAATCTCGGATCGCCGCAATCGGCCGTTCCCGCTATAACCGGCCGTTTTACGCTTACAATTTCGGCCAATCCTGACATATGTCCGTCCCTGGACATACAACTCAAAATCACACACACACATATCAATTTTAAACTGCACACGCTTAACATATCGGATCACACGGGATCTTAGGGTTCGCACTATTTACAAAGCAGAAATAATAATTTAAAATAAAACGAACAGCAATAAAACACGAAAAAAAAGAAAACGAAAGGAAAAATACATACATTTGTTCGTAATTGCTAGGTAACTTAAAATGTCTGTTATGGAATATCGTATAAACGTTACAATATTAAACATAAAATCTATTGAAGGAACACAATCATTCATTATCGACATCGAGATCAGAGTCTTTTCTCCAAAAACGCATGTTTGCAGATTCCCATACCCCTTGATACGGTCTTTGGGACAGCTGGTGACCTTCAATATCTGCAACGACATACCTATCATTTCGTAATTCCTTAACAATTTCATACGGGCCTCTCCATTTGGGCAAAAGGTTTTTAGTAACACCGGGAGTGCTTTCGAAATTTTTCACCATGACATAGTCACCGATCTTATATTTACATGGGACCTTATTAGTCCAGTCAAATTAATCATTAAAATAGAAGTAAGGTTACAAAAATTCCCATAGAGCTAAAAATTGGTATGAATGTTCAGAATACTATTATAAATGAATTGTGAAAAGTCCCCATCAATCCCCCTTGTGCAAAAAATTTTATTGATGGTGAAAGTTTGCAAAAATAGGTTTTTCGCGTTTTTCAGCTAAACGGTGAGTTTTACAGCAAAAATAGTTCAGACAAAAATTGTAGATCATCCGATTCTCTACAAAAAATGTATCCACACTTTTTTTCATAAGTATTGCCATTTCCGTGATACAGCGGTTCAAAGAACTGAAGAAATTATTTTATTCGTAATATGCACGTTAATGTACTTTTATATACATTTTTGAACCGTTATACGAGTACAAATATGAGTCCCTATGTCTTATATATACAAATTATAAAATTCTTAAAATATAAATGAACGTCAAAAACTCCGCCCCTATTTTAATTTAGTCCCATGGCCTTGAGTAACATTTGTCTTCCATTCAATTGTCAGCGTGGCGATGCTCGTATACCTGCTCCGTTTCAAAGGTCTCATACTCAACAAAATACTGTTAGTCGTAAGCATTCCTTCGTAGTGACAACTCGGGGCTATCGCTTATATTTTGTAACAAAGTTTGTGCATTTTACTGTTTTTAAAAAAAAATGTCGCAATTCTGCTTTATTTGTAGTCAACCTTTGACTGAAAGTGGAGTTGTTACTGTTGATCGCGGCATGAAAGCATTAATTGATGCAAGTATTGAAAGAGGTGATGAGTTTTCGGAGTACCTGAAAGACCAGACATCTGTAAAAATTCATGTGCAGTTATAATCACTAATGGAATTCACTTCCTTCTTTCTATGTACGGAGCTCCAAAAAAAGTTACCTGCTTGGATAAACTCCGATACTTATATTTTGCAAAAAAAAACTTATAATAAAAAACAAGTGCAATTAGCTTGTCTTCCCCCAACCTCTGCTGCTGCTCAACAACATCTATTCCGGGTATATTATCAAGTTCAAGTGTGGCTTGGTAATAAAATGGATCCAGAAGACTGGGGTTGGAAGTTAGTTGACAATGCATTGGAACCAATTCATACGTTACTCCCACCTGCACCAGAAAAACTCCTTAACACCATCTTTTGCAATTGCAAAAAAGGTTGCAATGCTAAATGCGGCTGTAAAAAGGTTGGACTGTTTTGTTCTTTAGCATGTACCAATTGTCAAGGACAGTCGTGCTCCAATGTTGAATCGATACTAGATGAGGATAATTACGATATCAGTGATGAGACATATGATGTATCACTTTTAGAACATATTTGTATCCAGCAGGAAGATGAAGAAAAAGAAGATGATGAAAACGAAGACAGTACACTAGAAGTTCCATTGGATTATTATGAATCCGACGAATAATTTTTCCAAATTATTTTTTCATTTATATATTACATAATTTACACAGCTTTCATCATTTTCAATACTCAATTTGAATTCAATAGGATCACAATAGATCGTGGAATAGGCCTACCGGGGAAACCACGTTAAAAAAAAGCGCCAAGCACACTACCTCATAGGTGGTGTGGAAACGTGTGCATATTACGAATAAAATAATTTTTTCAGTTCTTTGAACCGCTGTATCACGGAAATGGCAATACTTATGAAAAAAAGTGCGTATACATTTTTTGTAGAGAATCGGATGATCTACAATTTTTGTCTGAACTAGTTTTGCTGTAAAACTCACCGTTTAACTGAAAAACGCGAAAACCCTATTTTTGCAAACTTTCACCATCAATAAAATTTTTTGCACAAGGGGGATTGATGGGGACTTTTCACAATTCATTTATAATAGTATTCTGAACATCCATACCAATTTTTAGCTCTATGGGAATTTTTGTAACCTTCAAAGTCTTATTTGACTGGACTATATGTTTCCTATCGTAATATTTCTTATTATAATCTTGCGCAGCTTTAATATTAGTTTCGGCCTTACGTCTAATGTTTTCTAAATTCCTAGACTTAACGCATACATTATCTTCTAAAAACTCACGAAGCTTATCAATAACTTTGCCTTTCTGCACTACTCCGAAAAGTAATACACTAGGTATTTCTTTAGTCGCCGCGTTAACCGAATTATTTAGTGCATATTCTATTTCGCCTAAAACTTGATACCAATGACGACCCTTCGCGTTGTCTGTTAACTTCGCTAACATCGGTATAATGGTTCGATTAAACCTTTCCACTTGGCCGTTAGCCTGAGGTGACGCTGTCGCAATTTTAATATGTTTTATTTCAGACTCCGACATAAAATCTGCAAATTCTTTTGATGTAAAACTACTACCTCTATCTGATATAATGGTATCTGGTTTGCTATATGTTTTAAAATATTGTTGTAAATGATTGACAACCTCCCTAGTTTTAGTAGTTTTGGTCGCATACAATTTAATAAATTTCGTAAATGCATCGATAACTAAAAAGATGTATAACTTCACGGTATGCGATCTGTCTACAGGCCCAAAATGATCAATATGTACAACAGAAAACGGCACATTCCCCTTGGGAATATTATGTAAGCGGCCTGGTTGCTTGCCGGTATTTCCGGAAAACGCAATACATTTCAAACAATTTTGTATATGGCAATTGACTTTGTCTCTTAACCTGGGAAACCAATAGGTTCTTTGAATTAAATCGCAAACTTTGTCTCTTCCTAAGTGGCCCATCTCGTCGTGGTACTTAAACAAAATATTTTGCTCCATTCCTTCGGGTACATAAAATAAAATATCATTATTGCTTTTTCTATACACTACGCCATTCCTCATCTCAAATAACTTATCTTCTGTTTGCTGTAATTTTTCTTTCAATGCTTTAATTGTACTATCCTGATTCTGACTTATTGCTAAACTAATTTCGAACGGATTGTCTTCGACGATGAGTATTTGGTTTGTTCGGCTCAGTGCATCTACGTGAACCATTCGTGCACCGGAACGATGTTGCATGACATAATCATACTGTTGCAACTCAAGAACCCATCGAGATATTCGCGGATTTATATCTTTTTTATCCATTGTAAGCTTGAGCGAATTACAGTCCGTAATAATCGTAAACTTGATTCCGTACAAATATATTCTAAAACGTCTCAGGGCATAAATGATGGCTAATGTTTCGAGCTCGTAACTATGGTAATTACTTTCGGTACTTGATGCACGCTTTGAGAAATAAAATACAGGGTGTAGTTTTTGATCTACTTTCCGCTGTAGCAGTACTGCACCAAAACCTAAACTACTCGCGTCACAATGTAATTCAGTTTCATGCCGGGAATCGTAAATGGATAAAATAGGAGCTTCTGTTAAAGGGTCTAGCCGAATAAGGGGGTCAAAAGTGCCCTTGAGCCGATTTTATTCGACGATGGGTCATTCGATAGGTGATGATGAAAAACCATTGCACACAAATTTTTAATCCGATACCTTCACCGGGAGGGTAGTTATAGGGTAAAATCGAAAAACCAGTTTTTGCCTCATTTTCCCCAATTAATGTGGAGCAAAAATTCCAAAAAAATTCTAACACATTCTAAACATGAATGTACACGTTAGGGATTTTTTCCAGATTTTTCCTTTGCAAGTTACACTCACGAAAAATGAAAAACCGAAAAAAAAATTTTTAAACATCGATTTCGTATTGAAATCTTCCGAGCACAACTTTTTCCTTTTTACAGTAGTTGCATAATGTTATCATTGTTATACCCTAATTTGTTCAGATTTTTTGAGTACGGTGCATCACGGTCGGAAAAATCAAAAACCGATTTCTGGGACACATTTTGGGCTGAAACTCGCCCATTATTTGCCATTCTTGCATGATTTTAATACAGTATGTTCATATTGTGACCTTCAATGTTTCTGCATAGAAATATGTAGATGTTAAAGAACAATATCGGGATAATTAAATAAATTGCTGATTGTATGGTTTTTATAACCTAGAATTTTAACCGTTCTTTCAATAGCATCAATGGCGCAGTGGCTATGGTGTCTGCCTGTGGAATCGCTGGACACTTTTTTGTCGCGGGTTCGAATCTCCATATGGGACTTAAGTTTTTTTTCTGTCATTTTTTTTTTTTTTATAAAAGACAACAATATTCAGTAGTAGCTTTAAAATGTTTTACAGATATTTTTATGCCTTTCAACAATATAAAACCTATAGAAAAATAATCGTAAAACATGCTTTTCTTACAATTAGACATGCAACGTTTTGCAATTATAAGTATTCTCAAACATTTTATATTGTTCATAGATATTGGTTTATTGCAATGTATGAAAATATATTTTAAATATGAAAGAAATATAAAATTCAGTGTACAGAATGTAAAAAAGTACTTGTAATTGTAAATCGTGACATGACTGAAAAGAGTCGATGAAGAAAAAAGTATACTGTATAATTATTTTTAGAAGTATGTGTGAAACATTTTAAAGCTACTACTGAATATTGTTATGTCTTTTATAAAAAAAAAAAAAATGACAGAAAAAAAACTTAAGTCCCATATGGAGATTCGAACCCGCGACAAAAAAGTGTCCAGCGATTCCACAGGCAGACACCATAGCCACTGCGCCATTGATGCTATTGAAAGAACGGTTAAAATTCTAGGTTATAAAGACCATACAATCAGCAATTTATTTAATTATCCCGATATTGTTCTTTAACATCTACATATTTCTATGCAGAAACATTGAAGGTCACAATATGAACATACTGTATTAAAATCATGCAAGAATGGCAAATAATGGGCGAGTTTCAGCCCAAAATGTGTCCCAGAAATCGGTTTTTGATTTTTCCGACCGTGATGCACCGTACTCAAAAAATCTGAAAAAATTAGGGTATAACAATGATAACATTATGCAACTACTGTAAAAAGGAAAAAGTTGTGCTCGGAAGATTTCAATACGAAATCGATGTTTAAAAATTTTTTTTTCGGTTTTTCATTTTTCGTGAGTGTAACTTGCAAAGGAAAAATCTGGAAAAAATCCCTAACGTGTACATTCATGTTTAGAATGTGTTAGAATTTTTTTGGAATTTTTGCTCCACATTAATTGGGGAAAATGAGGCAAAAACTGGTTTTTCGATTTTACCCTATAACTACCCTCCCGGTGAAGGTATCGGATTAAAAATTTGTGTGCAATGGTTTTTCATCATCACCTATCGAATGACCCATCGTCGAATAAAATCGGCTCAAGGGCACTTTTGACCCCCTTATTCGGCTAGACCCTTTGATTTTAATTTCATAAATGCATTTAACTGTTCCTCACCAAAATTGAATGTTCTATCTTTCTTTAATAAATCGTAAAGGGGCTTAGCTGTAATCGAGAAACATTCCACAAATTTTCGAAAGTAAGCACATAGTCCTAAAAATCGTCGTACATCGTGCACATTTCGAGGTACTGGGAAATTTTCAACCGCGTCTATTCCGGATTTCGTTGGCTTAATACCATCCGCTGAAACGATGTAGCCTAAATATTCTATTTCAGTATATAAAAATTTACACTTATCCACGCGTAATGTCAATTTGTTCTCAACTAAGGCTCTCAAGATTTTTTTCAAAACGGCAAAATGATGATCAAGTGTTTCCGTGGCAATCAAAAAGTCGTCCAAATAAACGGCCACGTCTCCGGCTGTAATGAATTCTCGTAGAACATCATTCACGAGCTTTTGAAATTTTAGAGGTGCGGTTTTTAAACCGAAGGGCATTCTCAGATATTCAAACTGCCCTAGAGGTGTTACGAATGACGTGTACTTAATTGATTCGTCTGCAATTTTGACATGGTGAAAACCGTCTTGTAAATCTAATAACGAAAAATATCTTTTATTAGCTAAAATGTCGATCTGATCTTCTATCACCGGTAAAGGATAGTTATCCCTAATAATGAACTTGTTAAGTGAACGATAGTCAACGCACATGCGTACTTTCCCATTCTTTTTTCTAACCAAAACTATAGGCGAAGCGTATTCCGATTCACTGGGACGAATAATTTTCCTTTCGAGCAAATCATCTATAATTTCTTGGACCTGATTCTTTTCAAAAATAGATAATCGGCGCGGCGCAAAATGAAAAGGCTGGTGGTCCCGTAATTTTATCTGTAGTTCCGCTTTGGTCTTTGGTTCGACCGGTCGTTCCGCTCGTACGTAATCCGTCTCAAATGTCGTCCTCAATATATTTTGTGTCTCGTTTGGTATTTCCGAATTGATATTTAACAAATCTGCGGATTCAGATTGCAATTCCTCCACGTTAATGGACAGAATGTCATAATTTTCAGGTTCCGAATTTGCGACTTCTATTTTCTTTAAAACATAATTTAATTTCCGTAAAATATCTCTTCCTATGACGGCAGGAGTGAACATTGTACTATTCGGTACCACAAATAATTCTACGTCTTTGCATTGAGCATCTTTGGTTTCTATACTAACGACTATTTTTCCTAACTTAACTAAAGGACTCTGATTCACACCATAATGATTAGTTTTACCGTTATCCACGTTCCCTAAAATAGCTTTCCTCGGAACAAACTTTTCTTTAATAAAACTAATAGGACTTCCAGTGTCGAATAAAGTATCTAAATTTAATAAATCTATTTTATCTGCATAACTTATCTGGTACGATACGAGTTTTCGGGAATCTTCTTCCTCCTGGTCGGATGCGATATGGTTAATCTGCTCCTTCTGCGGGTTGCAATCCTTAGAAAAGTGCCCAAATTTGCCACATTTGTAGCACGATCCCTTTTCTCTCCTCGGCTGTTTGCAGTCTGTCGCAACGTGGCCCTCTCCGTTGCAGTTGTAACACCTGATACTTCTCGGCGGATATTTCTTCGGTCCTTCTTGCGGCAAAGCCGGCTTCTTGTTAATCGGTCGATTTGACGCACTTTTTGGTTCACTCGGTCGCGATATGCACTCGAAAGATTCACGTAACAGAGTCATAGACTTGAAATTTTGTAAACGCGTTTGATTGCGTAATTGCATGTCGGTTATTCCATCAATGACACAATCGATAAGTTCGTCCTCGTCTATCGCTATTTTATTCGCCATAATAATCTTTTCGTGCACATAGTCGTCGAAGGTCTCGCCACTACGCCACGTACGCTCTTCGAATGCTTTTCGTAACAGTCTTTTATTTTCACGTCGATCATACATAATCTTCATGTCGCTCAGCAACTCGTCGACACTACACTCGAAATGTCTCGTTTTCGAATAAAACCACTTAAGTGCCTTTCCCTTCAGCTTTTGCACTATCAATGTTCGTACCGCGTCTTCTTCTAAATTATGGTTTCTCCGCAATAACATAAGTTGCTGATACCATAATTGGAAAGCATCTGTATTTCCTTCGAACTCGTTTAATAAGGTACTCGCCGTTTTGATGGAAGCAGATCTTACGCTGCCGGTGGCGGATAATGACGGTGACTCTCTTTGCTGCACTGCATTTTCTCTTTTGAGAATTTCTATTTCGCGTTGCATCAAGGCCCGTTCTCGGCGTAACCATTCCAATTCGAATTCAGCTGATACCGTCGAATTGCTCGCAACTTCACTGGCCATCTGAGCCGATACAGAAGGCTCTACCACCGTCGGTGTCGTACTTGCCTCGTTCTGCGACATATTAGCGGTTCCCTCGATTCCAGCGTTCCTCCACGATTCTGATGGATCTGCGACCTGTAGTCTTCTCACTAATTCCGCTTTGTTTCCACTAGTAGGCAGCGAGTGAGCACGAAGAAACTCTTTTAGTTCCGCGACAGTCAAGTCCATAATTCGTTACCTTTCTCACTCACTAACGCGTACAATTCCGCTTGAGACCACTTCCTCGACCACACTTTAATTAAATCACTTTCCGATTCAGATCCCACTTCTGATAAATTGTAAGCTTCCACCGGACATAATCTTCAAATTAACATAAGGGGGTGGGTGGAAGTAAACTCTTCTTCATAAAAAAGATATAAAACGATCTTTATTAAAACGTGGTCGGGACTGGACTGCCTCGTTTTCTTCGCGAACGTCGACACGTTGCGACACGCCGCGACGCTCAGTTGTTTTTTTCTCCTTTAATTTGCGTCGGCAATTGTTCGCCGTTGCTACCGAATCTCGGATCGCCGCAATCGGCCGTTCCCGCTATAACCGGCCGTTTTACGCTTACATAACAAATTATAACATTAAATCTTATTAAATAACAATCATAACAACAACAAACTCGGCTAGAGCCGTAAACACAGTCCTGCCATTGAACTGAAACCTGTGCATTTAAACCTTGCACAGGTTTCAATATAGCTGTGCATTTATTGAGTTGCGTAACAATTCAGCGGTTTCATACGGCTCTAGCTTACCGCGAATTTAGAAAGTGGAAAACAGTGGGAAACCACCCCCTCGGAGATGCAAAGGTTAAAGCTACTGTGACTCGTTTGTGATGCACACGTGATTGACAGCGAGGAGACCGTTCGTACGAACGTTTTGAGGAACGTTTCTCTCAACAGCATAGATATCTAAAAAACTTTGAGCATCGTCAAAATCTACTCCATGTGCTCGTGAATGGAGCAAAGGTGGACGCATCGCCGTCAATCGCGTGTGCATCGCGAACGAGTCCCGGTTCGTTTAACCCTATCATCTTCGAGGGGGCGATTTCCCATTGCTTACCCCTTTCTAGATTCGTGGTCAGCTGGAGTCAGATGAAAACATAGAATAGTTACCTTATTCGATAGCTGCACTGCTAAATGGTTCCCAGTGCAAGACTTAAATGCACAGGTCATAGCTGAACCTCCGGACTGTGTTTACGTTGAGGCTCCAGGCGAGCGCCGAGCTTAGAAAAGGACAGACGGTAGAAAAGACAGAGAGGCCCAACGCACAGGGGGACCGGCCCTAACGTATCGGTGTCGCAATACTAATCGGAGGATGGAATTTTTCCATTTTTGATTTTTTTGTTTTGAAACCTTCGCTAACGTATTTGTGACAATTTTCTGATTAAAATGATACCAAACACGACATGTTTGAGTTATCTAAATAGCAAGTAAACGAATTAAATATTAAGTAAATATTGCCCAAACTATGTCGTGTTTGGTATCATTTTAATCAGAAAATTGTCACAAATACGTTAGCGAAGTTTTCAAAACAAAAAAATCAAAAATGGAAAAATTCCATCCTCCGATTAGTATTGCGACACTGACACGTTCCGATGATATCATATTACACTGCCTCGTCGCCGAACGTCGAGGTTCGACCGAGGGGGATCCCCCTATGTGGAGGGGATGGCCGCGATGCATTTATCCAGGGAAATTTCTTGTGCATTTATCCAGGGATTACTGTGAGTTAGAATAAGGCGACACGCTGCAGCAGCGTCGCGAACCTTTTTTTGTTTGTTTTCGTTACCTTCTGATTGCCCGTGCTCACGTTCAGTTGTTCGACAGCCACGGCAAGGAATAAATCGTTCTTCTTCAAAATACATTTTTCCTTTACAACCACGACACGCAATTTATTAGTGCTATTGGAAATGGGTGTTTAAATAATTCAATATACTTTATAATTAAAATTAATTTTTATTATAGGGCTTGGAAGAAACGTCATTATATAGCTTTGGTTTAGAATGAACTGACTGAACTGAACGAACTGAACTGTGGATGCCCAAAAGACAAGCTCGGTCCCATTTAGTAATATAAACTGTTTATGTTACTCTTCCCTACACTGCACACAGAGTCTCCTGTTTGGAATAGGAATTCCTAGAACGTAGAGTAGTTTTTGAACTCATTGATTATTACTTTGTTAAGAATAATCCAACAAGTGCAGTTACTTACAAAATAATTACCAAAAAATATTATTACTCGGCCCAGAAATTGTAGTTGATGAGACTATAGCGGTAGGTACCGTGCGGCTCATCAGACGTGTCACCTAGGAGGTAAGCCTGTTTCGGCAGAGTCTGATTCGCCAGGCGTCAAGCGTCATGCCTCTTGTCACACGTACACGAAGGCACTTGACGTTGTCAGTACGCGACGCGAGCTCGTAGCGACAACATCTCAGTGCTCGAACGCGACGTAAACAAAATTCCTAAGTGCCCATACAGAGAGTCATTCGTACTGTGAAAGTGTATCTTGTTATACTCCAAGTGATCGGCTAATTTTCGTTACTATTATTGGGGCTTGCTATCGCAAGTCCCAATACAGTTCTTCATTTTTTTTCATTCTGACCGTCCACTTTTATGGAACATCATATTGCACGCATAGAAGCTAGTAACTCTTCCGCATCGGCGGCGGCCGATGCCAATAATTCGGACGAAAATTTTGCATCCCTTGAGACTACTAGCCAGGGATCGCTATCTCTGTCTCTAAAAAGACATAAATCATCATCCAATCCGTCTTCATCCGAGGACATTCAAATGAAGAAGTCGCGCAAAATTTCCGCTTCACGCACAGCCGCACGGCAATCTGCCGACGCTAAAACGGCTCCAGTTAACACCATGGACAGTGACACAGGATTGAAATCGCTCGATCAACAATCCAGCGATGCGATGTCTACAGCATCATCCAAACAAGGCGTTGAAGCATCTTGTAGCAAAGAAACTCTAGTGCGTGAAAATAAAAGACTATTAAACGAAATAAAATTGCTCGAAGAGCAAATCCAATCGCTCGCTGGACCCTCTACATCTGGTCGGACCATTGAATCGCCAACGTCGGAATGGATCACCATTGGATCCCGTAGACCCGCAGGACGACACGCGCCTTCTCCGATGCCGACGCTGGACAAACCTCCCACCGCCAACCGTTTTCAGGCCTTTGCCGAGCCCAACGCTCTACCGGAGGTGTCAAGGGACCAGCCTCCCACCTTCAAGGCATCCGACCCCACCACAGCAAACTATTAAACAAGATAAGTTAAACAAACCACCACCGTTGATCGTCCATGTGGCTTCACCACAATTAATAATAAACATAACTAAGAATGCCCTTCAAAAGGCATCCTTCACTATAAAAAGAAGTGGCTCGAAAAGCCACGTCATATACCCGAATTCTCTCGAAGCTTATTCGAAGATCAAAGATATTATGATGAAAAACCAGCTCAAGTTCTTCACTTATACGCCGAAGAACGAAAAACCACTGACGATGCTTCTCAAGGGTATCGATCCAAACACCGACAAGAATGAGCTGTTGTCGGAAATTAATTCCATCACCGCACCTAAAGCTAAAGCCACTCGTATTTCAAATTTTGTAACCGCGAAATCGAAACAATCCGGCTTGCCCCTGCCTATGTTCGTAGTGCAATTTGACGCTAATACAGATATCAAATTTGTTCAATCGATCAATGTTCTAAATTATCAACGCGTCAGATGGGAGAAATTGCATAGGCAGGATCTTTTACAATGTTTTAACTGTCAACGTATAGGCCATGCATCCGCTAACTGCCATCTAGACTTTAGATGCGTTAAATGCAATTTATCTCACGAGCGTGGGAAGTGCTCGGTCACGGAAGCAACCAAACACGACGCAATTTACTGCGTCAACTGTGAGAAATTCGGCCACCCCGCGTCATACCGAGGTTGCCCGAAATTCAAGGAGAGAAGAGCCGTTGCCGCCCCTACGAGCAACAGAGCTCCCCAGCCAGCCGCAACCAGAAGACTTCCATCTCCCCTCGTCAATCCGACGACGCTATACAGTAGTGTTGCGAGTGGAGTGGGGGGCCTAGTAGGTAAGGCCGCACATGCTTATTCATCGACTACGTTTAACAGAGGATCAGTCCCTCTCGATGCTACGTCCAACGAGCAACAGGTCGACTTAAAAAACATGTTTTCGGCCATCAAAAGTATAGCCGATCAATTACCAATTATTTTTCAACGCATCGGCGAAAATACCGAAAAAATTAATTTCCTCCTTCAATCTTTTATAGATGATAATCATACTCAATCTGTTGATTATCATGGACGTACCACGAAAGGCGTTCGAAATGATTTCCCGCAATAATGGCCACTACCGATCAAAACAGTATCCCGTTGGACAATCTCCGAATCATTACTGTCAACGTCAACTCTGTTATAAATCTTCACAAACGTGCATATTTGCAGCAATTTTTGAACTCTCATCGACCCGACGTATGTGGTCTCATTGAAACGAAGCTAAATCCGAGACATAATTTGGAGGTTCCACCACAATTTGTATTAATACGCAAAGACAGAGCAAACAACCGTTTCGGCGGCGGTGTCGCTATGGTTATTAATAGAAAATACAAATTCACTCGTATAGAACTCTCCACTTCTCACGAAAAATCTTTAGAAGCCATTGCGATCCGCTTGGATCTTTCGGCTGGTAGAAGTCTCGTGATCGCGGCGGTGTATAGCCCCTTCAATGACAAAATCGTGTTCCTTCGTGACCTCGATGATCTATGTGCTCAGTTGCGAGTTGCAAATGACTCGAATCACTTTGTGATCGCGGGCGATCTTAACGCCAAACACACATCATGGCGTAATACAGTCAACAACAGCAAGGGGTTAGCTCTTTTTGACTGGCTACAGTTACAGGGTGCTATCTTCCGCGCTTCCCTTCTATATTCGGAAATACCGACTTATCATCCGGCTAACTCGAACTTGGACATTGCTTTGGTGGACAGCGGGCTGATCGATCGTATTAACGATGGAACGCAAAGGCTGGGTCTGCTGCCCTATGATAGCGATCATTGGGCCATAACGATTAATCTCTCTCTCCTCGGTTGGAATACATACGTAGAACGAGCCCCCAGAGTACTGAGACTAAATCATCGTTTGACCAAATGGAAAGAATACAAACTCAAACTCCATAATTATATCAACAGCCTAAATCTCCCATCTTTACTTAATGCGTCGATCGAAATGATTAATGCTTCAATAGAGGCCCTCGAGGAAAATATTTCCGTAATTCTGACGAGCTGTACACCTACCGTGGAGGCTCTGAACTGCCCGAGAGAATATGACGACCGACGCATTAATAAGCTCAAAAAATTTAAATCCAAACTTATCACCAGATTATTTCGTTTATTGCGCCTTCGCGACAATTTAACTCCAATACAGTGTAACATGATCAAATTTTATAAATCAATAATTCAGCGTACCAATTACAGACTCAAAAAACTCTACTCTGCAGTTGCAAATAAATTCTGGAACGACAGACTGTCCAAACTAGATACTCGTGATTCCATTAAGCTACACCCTTTTATAAACAGAATTATAAATCCAAAAAACATTGACTCAATTCCGCCACTAAGAGGCGCGATAAACGACGATTTTCTTTGGTCTGAATCCGGAATAGATACATCGACACTCCAGAAAATAGATAATAACTATGTAGTGTCAAGCACTGACGATCGTTTGACCTTACTTGGGGTGCACTTTGCAAGAGTACATACAAAAAATCTGACTCCCACAACCGAGGAAGAGAGGAATCACGAGCACGAGGTAAAGCAGACTTACGATCGAATACGGGATTCGCGTGAAAATATCAATTGGCAATTCGCTTCGCTACACGAACAGATCTGGCCTTCAATTCACACAAACTATCTGATAACTCCCACAATGATCTTACGAGCCATCAAATATCTTAAAAACAAAAAATCCACCTCGTTCGACGGCATACCAAACGTCGCCATCAAACGCCTGCCAGGCTCCGTTATTGAATATCTCACGCTAATTTTTAACGCATGTTTACGTCTGTCTTACTTTCCCATTCGTTGGAAAACGGCCAAGCTCATCCCATTGCACAAAAAAGGGAAAAACCTTTGCGACTTAAATAATTACCGGCCGATCAGTCTGCTGCCAAACCTGGGCAAATTGTTCGAGATCATGATTAACATACGTTTGAATCATTTTGTGCGGTCCAATAAATTAATTTCTGATTATCAATTTGGTTTCAAACACTCGCACTCTACGGTTCATGCTATTGCCAAATTGACCCGCGACATTGCCGACTCGCTCAACAGCTCAGCTGTGACTGGGGCTTGTTTAATTGATCTCGAGAAAGCATTTGATACTGTTTGGACTACGGGATTGATAGTTAAATTACACAAAATGAATTTCCCCCCCGAGTTGTTGCTTCTAACTGAGAACATGATCACTGGCCGCGCTTTTAAAACTTTTCACAATAATACTTTTTCCGTTCGTACTTTCAATATTTTAAATGGTCTGCAGCAGGGCGCCGTAAATTCTCCTCTACTATTCAACTTATACTTCTCTGATATTTTAAACAATTTTAACAAAAGTAACGATACTTGCAAAGCTTTGGCCTTTGCTGATGATTTAATCATATATAAATCCGGCGTTGATCCTCTCGACATTCAGTCACACTTGCAGAGGGCTTTCGATTTTGTTGTCTCGGCGTGTAACATGAAGAAAGTGAGAGTAAATATGCTCAAATGCGAGACTATTCTATTCATTAGGCCCACGTCCCAAATTAGCAAAAAACAATACAGGCTCTCAAAAAATTTTTCGATTCACGCGACGGAAAGATTTGACCTTTTAATCCCTCGGCTGAAAAAGGTCAAATATTTGGGTGTAATTCTCAACGAACACTTAAGCTATAATGAACATGCCAACTACTGTCTCGGGAAAGCAAAAGGTATAGTATCTAAATTGGCTCGCCTCTTCTACTCAAAACACCTCGGTGAGAATGTCAAACTACTCCTTTACAAGCTTTATGTCAGGTCAGTACTATCTTATGCGATCCCAATCTGGTTCTCAATTTCGCCTTATGTGATGGAGCGCATTCGCACCTTCGAGAGGAAAATATTCCGGGCGATCACGGGTCTTCTCATGCCCAGACGTATGTCGGATGGTACCAAGCGACACTTCCACAATCAAACAATTTATAGCAGGGTTGACTGTTCGCGGTTTGATATTTTTGCACTTAAAATCACCAGAATGTTTATCCGTAAATCTTTGCACTCAAACTCTGACAATCCTCTCATCACCTCGCTACATACAATGTCGGACGAGGAGGCTAGGAAGGCTCGCGAAAATGGGTTTCTCTCTACTGCTGCCTTTCCCTATCTCGACAGAGAAGGATACATTCAGGATTTTCGCTCCAAAATTCCCATCATATACCATACGCATAGAAAAAGGGCCTCGCTTGCTCTTCGATACGATCCTTTGGTAGTTTCTGCCGATCCATCACAACTGCAACATTCTGTATCTCTTCCTACACGGGATACTGTCCAAAAGCATTACAATTATCTCGATAAATTACCATGGCTTAAATCTTGACCGATCGTCGTACTCTGAACCGAGCACTTCCATTATCTTAGTTTAAACTCTGTATATATACGCTTTAGTCCATAACATAGTTAGATTAGTATATTTACTTTAAGTTACTTTAAGAATATCGTTGATGTCAACAACATCCTTTACTATCCTCTTGATTCATATGGCACGTTATTCAGTATAATTTTATGCCACTTGACATCGCAAGCACGGTAATTTTCTTTATCATGGATTTCTTTACTTATTTAATTCTTCCATCGTCTAATTCTTGACCACTAATCCGTGCAATTTTTCTTATCTATTTTGGTCGAGATCTCATTATTGTTCATTTTGTTTTACTTAGTATATTGGCCGTGCCAATATCTCCCCCCCCCCCCCTTTTTATAATTGTTAATTGTTTTGTCAGTCCTGGTACCTCTCTGTAACGAAGATGCCTTTTTTGATGATCATATCAAATCTTTTGGGGCGTAATACTAATTGCTTAACTTTATCATAGAGCGCAATTTGATTCTTTTCTTGTATTGTATAATTTCCGTTTTCCTGCGAGAAGTCGCTCATGTGCGACCATACAGGAATTATATTGTTGTATGTTTATGCTATCCTAGCATCATGTATATATGTATGATTGAATAAAGGAACTGTTCCATGCACTTGACGTTCCGGTCAGTACGCGACGAGAGCTCGTAGCGACAACATCTCAGTGCTCGTACGCGACATAACCAAAATTCCTAAGTGCCCATACAGAGAGTCATTCGTACTGTGAAAGTGTATCTTGTTATACTCCAAGTGATCGGCTAATTTTCGTTACTATTATTGGGGCTTGCTTTCGCAAGTCCCAATACAGTTCTTCATTTTTTTTCATTTCTGACCGTCCATTTTTATGGAACAACATATTGCACGCATAGAAGCTAGTAACTCTTTCGCATCGGTGGCAGCCGATGCCTATAATTCTGAAGAAAATTTTGCATCCCTTGAGACTGCTAGCCAGGGATCGCTATCTCTGTCTCTAAAAAGACATAAATCATCTAATCCGTCTTCATCCGAGGACATTCAAATGAAAAAATCGCGCAAAATTTCCGCTTCACGCGCAGCCGCACGGCAATCTGCCGACGCTAAAAAGGCTACAGCTAACACCATGGACAGTGACATGGGATTGAAATCGCTCGATCAACAATCCAGCGATGCGATGTCAACAACATCATCCAAACAAGGCGCTGAAGCATCTTGTAACAAAGATACTCTAATACGCGAAAATAAAAGACTCTTAAGTGAAATAAAACTGCTCAAAGAGCAAATCCAATCGCTCGCTGGACCCTCTACATCTGGTCGGACCATTGAATCGCCAACGTCGGAATGGATCACCATTGGATCCCGTAGACCCGCAGGGCGACACGCGCCTTCTCCGACGCCGACGCTAGACAAACCTCCCACCGCCAACCGTTTTCAGGCCTTCGCCGAGCCCAACGCTCTACCGGAGGTGTCCAGGGACCAGCCTCCCACCTTCAGATATCCGACCCTACCACAGCAAACTGTCAGACAAGATAAGTCGAACAAACCACCACCGTTGATCGTGCATGTGGCTTCACCACAACTAATAATAAACATAACGAAGAATGCCCTTCAAAAGGCATCCTTCACTATAAAAAGAAGTGGCTCGAAAAGCCACGTCATATACCCGAATTCGCTCGAAGCTTACTCGAAGATCAAAGATATTATCAGTTTACAGTCAACAGTCCTAGCGAACGGTCGTGTTTTTGTTTTGCTCCGTGGTCGTTACGTTTAACTCCCGAATACTGTTATTCGATTATCGTTTCACGCTTGTGACTACGTTTCTGGACTCTTTCTCATCCTTCTGAGTTGTCCAGTCTTCTCTTTTCTGGCTGCTCTGTGCATTTTGCAAGTCTTATTTATTAGTAAATCTGGCGCGGGATCTCTCTTGTGCTTCTCTGTGGAATACGTCCTCGAATTCGGATCTGTTTCTTTGCTGTTTCTCCGTTTGTGGACTTCCTTGATTTACCCAAATGGCGCCAGCTAAGTGCAAAGGATGCAAAGCGGAGGTGCAAAACCCAGTAATATGCAATGATTGTAATGTTACTTCACATCGAGGGGCCTCGTGTCTTGGCCGTTCGGGTCACCCTTGGTTCAACGGCCAGCTTTTAAATTGTAAGTCAGGTGTCACTCCATCTACTGGCATTAATAGCCCATCTCATCAACTTTCTCCAAATCCGTCGGCCTCTTCTTTACCGGCGCTGAGCGAATTAAAGGAAGTGATGCGTTGCGAGCTCATGAACTTTCAGCGTGAAATCTTGGAGAAATTCAGAACTGAGGTCAGTGAGATTCGTGAAATCACACTCAAACTAAACGATCGTATTTCAGCACTTGAAAATAAATTATCAAACTCAGCTGGATTTGTCGGCTCTGATGCTTCTGCCAATGATATAATTGAAGAAATCAATGCTAGACAAGAGCGTGCATCGAACTTAATCATACATGGGGTGGAGGAGGAATCTCAAGATGTTTCCTCGTCTGAAGCTCGTTTATCTGACCTTGACAAAGTTAAATCAATTCTAAATCAAATCCATCAGGATACTTATTCTAATATTAAAATTTTCAGAGTCGGTAAGCATAAGAGCCCTTCTTCTGCCAGACTTGTCCGTGTTATAATGGACTCACCGAGTGAGGTACTCCGTATACTGAGAAGTAAGTTTCGTTACCAAGGTCATTGCAGAATATCTGATGACAAGACACCAATGCAATTGAGACACCTCAATAGCCTCAGAGCTCAATTAAAATCTATTCAGGACAACGGTGATCATTCTAAAACCATTAAATATATCAGAGGGATACCTAGAATTATTCAAAAGCCATCATTAAATTCATCAAAAAACTGACGACTTCATTAAATATTTACTACCAAAATGTGAGGGGGCTGCGAACGAAAACGAGGGACCTGCTTCGCAACATCGCTTGCTCCAGTCTCAACTACGATATCATCGTTCTCGTCGAAACCTGGCTTGATAGCCGCATATATACTGAGGAACTGGGCCTCTCATCCTACAACGTCTACCGCTGCGACAGAAATCACAACACCAGTGTTTTCTCGAGAGGAGGAGGAGTTTTAATTGCTGTTAATTGTTCCATTGGCAGCTCTGTCATCAATCTATCTTCAACCAACATCGAACAATTGTGTGTTCTAGTGAATTTTAAACCCCGTAGTCTGATTGTAGGATCAGTATATATTCCTCCTTCATCGAGCCTGGACCGGTACACGGATCATCTCAATAGCATCGAAAACGTTTTGCTGCATTTTCCTAATGCTTATGCTTTAATAGCTGGTGATTTTAATATCCCTCACTTTCCTCCATCCTCTGGTCGCCTGTCAATATATAATCCATTTTGCTCATCTAGCATTCGCTCAAACAGTACCAGCCCAGCGCTTAATCTACTACTTGATTCATGCAATATTTGCAATATTAAACAACTTAATACGTTTCGAAATAGTCATAACTCCCTTCTGGACCTGGTACTTTCTAACATTCCTACCATCCACATTGAACCATCTCTCGAAGCTCTCATCCTTCCTGATTCCTATCATCCTCCGTTATACATACAGGCATCCCTTCAAAGTATCCCTCTTTCCTCGGCTTATTTATCAAGTAAATACGATTTTAATAGCGCTGATTATGACAGTATTGTAAATCTACTGGAGTCCATTAATTGGGACCATAGCTTACATGCACTACCGGTTAACGAAGCAGTTTCTTCCCTATACGCTATACTTAATGATGCTATTGAGTCTTTTGTCCCGTTTAAAAAGTATTCGATGTCCAGCTTTCCCCCCTGGTTTTCACCCGAGCTAAAAAATCTCATCGCTGCTAAAAAGCATGCACATCGTGCTTTCCAAGTGTCACATAGTCACCACGATTATCTAACTTTTAGTCATCTTAGATCGCTCTGCAAACGCCTATCTAAATCCTGCTATAACAACTACATCAATAATCTAGAAACAAGCATTCCCTACAACATCAAATCCTTCTGGAAATATATAAATTCAAATCGTAGCCTAAATATGCTTCCTAGCAGTATGTACCAAGGTGATGAACCATCGGTGTCAAACAATGATGACATCGCCAAACTCTTCGCGGATTACTTTGAAAGGAGTTATTGTTCCTCTGTCGCCATGCCTAGCTGTCTATCTCTTGGTGGCATCACTACGATGAAAGATGCAATAGATTTTTCAATTATCTCGATTGATATTAGTGAAGTCTTAGAAGCTATTGAGTCGTTATCCGTTGACAAGTCACCTGGCATAGACGGGATACCGCCTATATTTTTCAAAAGATGTAAGTTTATAATCTCTAGACCCCTCTGGCTCATTTTTAACCTTTCTCTTACTTCGGGCTGCTTTCCACATGAATGGAAAACAAGTATTGTTTCACCAATCTTCAAGTCAGGTGATAAGTCAAACGTAGCGAACTATAGACCTATATCATTACTTAATGTTGCAGCCAAAATCTTTGAAAGTATAGTTACTAAGAAACTTCGTCCCCTTTTGTCACATGTTATCAGTGAAAATCAACATGGATTTTTCGTCGGACGATCAACCACCACAAACTTAGCTGTATTCACTAATCATGTGTCCAGAGCACTTAATGATAAGCATCAAGTGGATACTATTTATTTGGACTTTAAAAAAGCCTTCGATCGAGTGAACCACTATATTTTGATTGATAAACTTGCTGGCCTTGGCTTCAGGGACAATCTTTTAAGGTGGTCTTTTTCGTATATCACAGGTCGTTCTCAACGTGTTAGGTTTAGAGGATGTCTCTCAGAGCCTATACATGTGTCTTCCGGTGTCCCGCAGGGTTCTCACCTTGGTCCTTTATTCTTCTTATTTTTTATTAATGACATTGAACAATATATTCTGCATTCCAAATTTTTACTGTTTGCGGATGATATAAAAATCTATCGTACCATTATGTCCAGATCTGATTGCATAGCTCTGCAAAGCGATTTAAATAATATATGTGAGTGGTGCAGCAGAAACGGAATGGAGCTCAACATTGATAAGTGTCATGTTCTTAGTTTTTCTAGATCCATTAATCCAATTTCTTTTTCCTACACTTTGCATGGTGGACGTCTCGCGCCTGTTTCGGAAACTTCTGATCTGGGAGTCTTGTTCTCATCCAATCTATCCTTTAATTGTCATATAAACAATATTATATCTAAAGCAGCCAAATCACTTAGTTTCTTATTTAGAAGCTGTTCTGATTTTAAAAACCCTCTTACTGTTTTATATCTCTATTATGCTCTCACAAGACCTATTCTTGAATATGCTTCCACTATCTGGTCTCCTCAGTCTATTAGTTACATTAACCGTATTGAAAGAATACAGCATAGACTCCTCAGATTTGTCGCCATCAGGATGGGTCAACCCATCTCACGTCTGGATCATGACTTTAATTCTATTATGCAGTCGCTGGGCGTCCGCTCGCTTGAGGTTAGAAGAAAGGTCACAGATTTGTGCTTCTTGTTTAAAACTATTAATGGCCTAACCAATAATGCTGCCACGCTCTCACTTGTTAACTTTAATGCTCCATCTCGACACACTAAGCAAAATTAGTCTTCAGACCCGATGTATACGTTTCTCGGTTTTTCGCCTCAGACCCTTTCTGTCGCACCACCAATCTGGCCAACTCTCTTGGAAACAAAATTGATTTTTTTTCTGGGAGTATTGAGGCATTTAAAACTAAGTTATTCAAACTTTTTGACCAATTGTGATTAGTCATATACTACATATTGTTCTTTTGTTTGCTTTTTTTCCTTTTCTATTGTAATTACTATCGGTCTTGTTCGCTAATCATATTTTTTTTGTTATAATTTTGGGTATACACCCGTACGATGAATAAATAAAATAAATATTATGATGAAAAACCAGCTCAAGTTCTTCACTTATACGCCGAAGAACGAAAAACCAGTGACGATGCTTCTCAAGGGTATCGATCCAAACACCGACAAGAATGAGCTGTTGTCGGAAATTAATTCCATCGCCGCACCTAAAGCCAAAGCCACACGTATATCCAATTTTATAACCGCGAAATCGAAACAATCCGGCTTGCCCCTGCATATGTTCGTAGTGCAATTTGGCGCGAATACTGATATCAAATTTGTTCAATCGATCAGTGTTTTAAATTATCAACGCGTCAGATGGGAGAAATTGCATAGGCAGGATCTTTTACAATGTTTTAACTGTCAACGTATAGGCCATGCATCCGCTAACTGTCATCTAGATTTTAGATGTGTTAAATGTAACTTATCTCACGAGCGTGGAAAGTGCTCGGTCACAGAAGCAACCAAACACGACGCAATTTACTGCGTCAACTGTGAGAAGTTCGGCCACCCCGCGTCATACCGAGGTTGCCCGAAATTCAAGGAGAGAAGAGCCGTTGCCACCCCTACGAGCAACAGAGCTCCCCAGCCAGCCGCAACCAGAAGACTTCCATCTCCCCTCGTCAATCCGATGACGCTATACAGTAGTGTTGCGAGTGGAGTGGGGGGCCTAGTAGGTAAGGCCGCGCATGCATATTCATCGACTACATTGAACAGAGGACCAGTCCCTCTCGATGCTACGTCCAACGAGCAACAGGTCGACTTAAAAAACATATTTTCGGCCATCAAAAGTATAGCCGATCAATTACCAATTATTTTTCAACGCATCGGCGAAAATACCGAAAAAATTAATTTCCTCCTTCAATCTTTTATAGATGATAATCATGCTCAATCTGTTGATTACCATGGACGTACCACGAGAGGCGTTCGAAATGATTTCCCGCAATAATGGCCACTACCGATCAAAACAGTATCCCGTTGATCAATCTCCGAATCATTACTGTCAACGTCAACTTTGTTATAAATCTTCACAAACGTGCATATTTGCAGCAATTTTTAAATTCTCATCGACCCGACGTATGTGGTCTCATTGAAACGAAGCTAAATCCGAGACATAATTTGGAGGTTCCACCACAATTTGTAATAATACGCAAAGACAGAGCAAACAACCGTTTCGGCGGCGGTGTCGCTATGGTTATTAATAGAAGATACAAATTCACTCGTATAGAACTCTCCACTTCTCACGAAAAATCTTTAGAAGCCATTGCGATCCGCTTGGATCTTTCGGCTGGTAGAGGCCTCGTGATCGCGGCGGTGTATAGCCCTTTCAATGATAAAATCGTGTTCCTTCGTGACCTCGATGATCTATGTACTCAGTTGCGAGTTGCAAATGACTCGAATCACTTTGTGATCGCGGGCGATCTCAACGCCAAACACACATCATGGCGTAATACAGTCAACAACAGCAAGGGGTTAGCTCTTTTTGACTGGCTACAATTACAGGGTGCTATCTTCCGCGCTTCCCTTCTATATTCGGAAATACCGACTTATCATCCGGCTAACTCGAACTTGGACATTGCTTTGGTGGACAGCAGGCTGATCGATCGTGTTAACGATGGAACGCAGAGGCTGGGTCTGCTGCCCTATGATAGCGATCATTGGGCCATAACGATTAATCTCTCTCTCCTCGGTTGGAATACATACGTAGAACGAGCTCCCAGAGTACTGAGACTAAATTGTCGTTTGACCAAATGGAAAGAATACAAACTCAAACTCCATAATTATATCAACAGCCTAAATCTCCCATCGTTACTTAATGCGTCGATCGAAACGATTAATTCTTCAATAGAGGCCCTCGAGGAAAATATTTCCGTAATTCTGACGAACTGTACACCTACCGTGGAGGCTCTGAACTGCCCGAAAGAATATGACGACCGACGCATTAATAAGCTCAAAAAATTTAAATCCAAACTTATCACCAGATTATTTCGTTTATTGCGCCTTCGCGACAATTTAACTCCAATACAGTCTAACATGATCAAATTTTATAAATCAATAATTCAGCGTACCAATTACAGACTCAAAAAACTCTACTCTGCAGTTGCAAATAAATTCTGGAACGACAGACTGTCCAAACTAGATACTCGTGATCCCATTAAGCTACACCCTTTTATAAACAGAATTATAAATCCAAAAAACATTGACTCAATTCCGCCACTAAGAGGCGCGATAAACGACGATTTTCTTTGGTCTGAATCCGGAATAGATACATCGACACTCCAGAAAATAGATAATAACTTTGTAGTGTCAAGCACTGACGATCGTTTGACCTTACTTGGGGTGCACTTTGCAAGAGTACATACAAAAAATCTGACTCCTACAACCGAGGAAGAGAGGAATCACGAGCACGAGGTAAAGCAGACTTACGATCGAATACGGGATTCGCGTGAAAATATCAAATGGCAATTCGCTTCGCTACACGAACAGATCTGGCCTTCAATTCACACAAACTATCTAATAACTCCCACAATGATTTTACGAGCCATCAAATATCTTAAAAACAAAAAATCCACCTCGTTCGACGGCATACCAAACGTCGCCATCAAACGCCTGCCAGGCTCCGTTATTGAATATCTCACGCTAATTTTTAACGCATGTTTACGTCTGTCTTACTTTCCCATTCGTTGGAAAACGGCCAAGCTCATCCCATTGCACAAAAAAGGGAAAAACCTTTGCGACTTAAATAATTACCGGCCGATCAGTCTGCTGCCAAACCTGGGCAAATTGTTCGAGATCATGATTAACATACGTTTGAATCATTTTGTGCGGTCCAATAAATTAATTTCTGATTATCAATTTGGTTTCAAACACTCTCACTCTACGGTTCATGCTATTGCCAAATTGACTCGCGACATTGCCGACTCGCTCAACAGCTCAGCTGTGACTGGGGCTTGTTTAATTGACCTCGAGAAAGCATTTGATACTGTTTGGACTACGGGATTGATAGTTAAATTACACAAAATGAATTTCCCCCCCGAGTTGTTGCTTCTAACTGAGAACATGATCACTGGCCGCGCTTTTAAAACTTTTCACAATAATACTTTTTCCGTTTGTACTTTCAATATTTTAAATGGTCTGCAGCAGGGCGCCGTAAATTCTCCTCTACTATTCAACTTATACTTCTCTGATATTTTAAACAATTTTAACAAAAGTAACGATACTTGCAAAGCGTTGGCCTTTGCTGATGATTTAATCATCTATAAATCCGGCGTTGATCCTCTCGACATTCAGTCACACTTGCAGAGGGCTTTCGATTTTGTTGTCTCGGCGTGTAACATGAAGAAGGTGAGAGTAAATATGCTCAAATGCGAGACTATTCTATTCATTAGGCCCACGTCCCAAATTAGCAAAAAACAATACAGGCTCTCAAAAAATTTTTCGATTCACGCGACGGAAAGATATGACCTTTTAATCCCTCGGCTGATAAAGGTCAAATATTTGGGTGTAATTCTCAACGAACACTTAAACTATAATGAACACGCCAACTACTGTCTCGGGAAAGCAAAAGGTATAGCATCTAAATTGGCTCGCCTCTTCTACTCAAAACACCTCGGTGAGAATGTCAAACTACTCCTTTACAAGCTTTATGTCAGGTCAGTACTATCTTATGCGATCCCAATCTGGTTCTCAATTTCGCCTTATGTGATGGAGCGCATTCGCACCTTCGAGAGGAAAATATTCCGGGCGATCACGGGTCTTCTCATGCCCAGACGTATGTCGGATGGTACCAAGCGACACTTCCGCAATCAAACAATTTATAGCAGGGTTGACTGTTCGCGGTTTGATATTTTTGCACTTAAAATCACCAGAATGTTTATCCTTAAATCTTTGCACTCAAACTCTGACAATCCTCTCATCACCTCGTTACATACAATGTCGGACGAGGAGGCTAGGAAGGCTCGCGAAAATGGGTTTCTCTCAACTGCTGCCTTTCCCTATCTCGACAGAGAAGGATACATTCAGGATTTTCGCTCCAAAATTCCCATCATATACCATACGCATAGAAAAAGGGCCTCGCTTGCTCTTCGATACGATCCTTTGGTAGTTTCTGCCGATCTATCACAACTACAACATTCTGTATCTCTTCCTCCACGGGATACTGTCCAAAAGCATTACAATTATCTCGATAAATTACCATGGCTTAAATCTTGACCGATCGTCGTACTCTGAACCGAGCACTTCCATTATCTTAGTTTAAACTCTGTATATACTCTTTAGTCCATAACATAGTTAGATTAGTATGTTTACTTTAAGTTACTTTAAGAATATCGTTGATGTCAACAACATCCTTTACTATCCTCTTGATTCATATGGCACGTTATTCAGTATAATTTCATGCCACTTGTAATCGCAAGCACGGTAATTTTCTTTATCATGGATTTCTTTACTTATTTAATTCTTCCATCGTGTAATTCTTGACCACTAATCCGTGCAATTTTTCTTATCTATTTTGGTCCAGATCTCATTATTGTTCATTTTGTTTTACTTAGTATATTGGCCGTGCCAATATCTTCTCCCCCCCCCCCCTTTTTTATAATTGTTAATTGTTTTGTCAGTCCTGGTACCTCTCTGTAACGAAGATGCCTTTTTTGATAATCATATCAAATCTTTTGGGGCGTAATACTAATCGTTTAACTTTATCATACAGCGCAAATTGATTCTTTCTTGTATTGTATAATTTCCGTTCTCCTGCGAGAAGTCGTTAATGTGCGACCATACAGGAGTTATATAATTGTATGTTTATGCTATCCTAGCATCATGTATATATGTATGATTGAATAAAGGAACTGTTCCATGCCTTTTCGAGGTCGATTAGACATGCTCCTGTCATAATGAGATTATTCAGTGAATCTGCAATGTCTTTGGTCAGTTTGGCAACCGCATGAACCGTAGAGTGAGAATGCCTAAATCGAAATTGACAGTCGGGTATGAGATTGTTAGTCACTACGAAACTATTCAGTCGTATGTTGATCATAATTTCAAATAGTTTACCGATGTTGGGTAAAAGACTGATTGGTCTGTAACTATTTAGATCGAATGGATTTTTGCCCTTTTTAAATAAGGGGATCAATTTAGCGACCTTCCAACGCGATGGAAAATATGACAATCTCATACATGCGTTAAATATTAACGCGAGAAACTCGACAGCCGAATTTGGCAGGTGTTTGACCGTTACATTCGGAATTCCATCGAACGACGATGATCTTTTGTTCTTTAAAGATTTGATCGCTCTCCAAATTGTTCGCGGGTTGATAAAATAATCGGTATTATGAACCGGCCAGATTTGTTCTTGTAGGGAGTTAAACTCAAATGATTCGTTAACAAAATTGTTCGGCAATTGTTCGTATGCTAGATTGATCGAATTTTCGTGATTCTTTTCTTCCTCGTTGATCGGTTTTAAATTTTTTGTGTGAACTCGTGCAAAGTGTATTCCCAGGAGGGTCAGTCTATCATTTGTATCTGTGACAACGTAGTTATTTTCGATCTTTTGTAATAGAGATACGTCAATGCCCGATTCAGACCAAAGGGTTGAGTCACCGACTGCCCCCCTCAACGGAGGGAGAGCCTCCGTAGATTTAGGATTGATAATTCTATTGACAACCGGATAAATTTTTTGTGGTTCGCGAGTGTCTAATTTCGACAAACGATCGTTCCAGAATTTATTGGAGACTCGAGTATAAAGCTTTCTTAATCTGTAATTTCAGCGTTTTAAAATATATTTGTAGAATTTAATGATGTTTGCATAAGATTGGGGGGAACTTAAATTTGCACGAATGAGATGATAAAGTTTTGTAATGATTTTAGATTTGAACTTTTTTAGTTTGTTAATGCGAGGATCGTCATAATCCATCGGTTTATTCAGAATTTCGGCCATAGGCGTACAATTCGTCATGATTGAGGCTACATTCTCCTCGAAAACCTCGATGGATGAATTAATCATATCGATCGATGCATTTTTTAATGAATTTAAATCAAATTACTGTATAAAGGTATGTGTATCTAATCTGAATTTTTTCCAGTTTGTAGCACGAAAATTAGGTTTAAGAATTTTAGGAGCTTCCTCCACGGAGGCACTCCAACCGTCGAGGGACAGTCTAACGACGGTTGCCCAATGATCGCTGTCGTACGGACGTACTTCCAATCTGTTTATACTGTTGTTGATTCTTTCGATCAATCTATTATCGACCAATGCAAGATCTAAGTTAGAATTCGCAGGATGATAGGATGGTATATCAGAAAATAATAAAGAGGCACGAAAGATAGCTCCCTGCACTTCTAGCCATTCAGCAAGGGCGATGCCTTTTGCATTGTTTACTAGATTGAGCCATGACGTATGTTTTGCATTAAAATCACCCGTTATCACGTAATGATTATTATCGTGTGAGAGACGAAGTTGTGTAAAAAGATCGTTTAAATCCCGTAAAAATACTATTTTGTCCTTGTACGGACTGTAAACCGTGGCGACCACGAGACTTCTCCCTCCCGAAAGATCTAGGCGTAATGCGAGAGATTCGAATGATTTCGCATGTGAGAAACCCAGCTCGATGCAAGCAAATTTGTAATTTTTCTTTATTATAATTGCAACTCCACCACCGAAGCGGTTATTTGCACGATTATTTTCAAACTTATTTTTCTCAAAAACGAAGCGTCATATGAAAAAATTTTATTCTATATTTTTGATTCAGTTTTTCACGTAGAATCACCCCACGCTCGGTTGTACCACCAGTTACGGGACTCCCTGTATATATATATATTATAT
Source organism: Cerceris rybyensis (assembly GCA_910591515.1). Classification (NCBI taxonomy): domain Eukaryota; kingdom Metazoa; phylum Arthropoda; class Insecta; order Hymenoptera; family Crabronidae; genus Cerceris; species Cerceris rybyensis. Next base: position 2,952,002 of record OU342789.1, read on the forward strand.
AGGAACTGTGCTGGTAGATTTGGGTTGCTTTAATAGTGGATAAAATAAGGCTGTTTTATTTACAATTTTTTATTTAATAATGAACGTTTAAAATGGTAATAATTAAACAAATATAAAATTTGAAATTATAAAACGTTGGAAAAAGTATATAATAATAAAAATTGAGGTATTATATAAGAAAACATTGAGAGTTTACACGAAATAACATGGGGAAAATTATAATTTATTAAATGACAATTAAATGTGGGCGATATCAATCCTGATGTACGATTGATGTATCTTCATCGTTTTGAATTATATTCTTCTGGCGTTTAACTCGCCCCCCCCCCCCCCCCCTCCCAGTCTCTGCAGTGATGCAAAACATTGGCTACAACTTTTATTATTTCCGTTTCGGTCAGGGTATTTTCGGATGACGAAAAAGTTGAGGAAAGCGATGCTAGAAAAAGAAATTTTATTTGATTTAATTTTAATAGCAAGCAAATCTTATAAATAGAAACATGATGATGTACCTTTGATAACATTGAATAAATTCGTATTCCGGAAAATGAATAATTTTCCCTCCGATGCTTTAACAGGATTGAATTTTAACGCAAGTTCTCGCGTCAAACAAGATCTTAACATTTCGCCCATATTCCGGACGATTGTTGTCCTTTTATTGATCATGTTAACGAATTTCTGAGCCTGTAAAAAATTGCAATTCTTGTTTTACATATAAGTAGGAGAAAGTAGAATGTAATGAAATAAATAAATTAATAAATAAAAGTTCACCAATTTTTGTCGAAACTCTGGATCTGTTTTTATTTTCTCGTCGAAATTTTCAAAATCTTCTTTGGTCTTGCAAGGGAGCGATTTCCAGCAATTATTTTCAAAATCACTAGAATCAACATCTACATATGTGGTTGTTGTTTTTTGCAATTGATCGATGGCGAGTTTTATATCGACCAACTGACTCCCAAGTTGGCTCATTTGGATCGCCAACGATTGCTGATACTTCTCCATCGTGCAATCAATATAATCTATTAAATTTCAATTTTATGCACATAAAAAAATATGTGTAAAAAGCATTTGAATGAACGGAAATTTCTTGTTTTCAATCATATTTCCCTTTATTTACGACAAAATTTTATCATAATTACCTTTTAATAAGTTTATTTGGCCTTGGTGACCACTTGAACATGTAGGTTGTTGATCATTTATCGTTACCGGCGATGATACATGTGGATGCATTTCATTATGTAGTGAAGAATTCTTAATTGTCCTTTTAAATGGAAACTGTTCCTGCAGCGGCGAATCATTTATATCGGGATCACTCCCTGAACTTCAAATTTGTGAAATTAATACTTTTCGTCTTTTAACGGTCTTCCTTACTGTTTTGGCTTTTCTTGACGTATCACTGATGATGCTTGGTACGTCTTGTGAATCCGTGTCATCTAAACCTTTTAATGAAGCTTTTTATATTTCTTTTATTTAAATTCTGATGTGAAATGATGAAATAAATATATGATAGTAAAGCGAAGTAAAATTTAGAATTTTAAAAAAATGTGTATTGTTTATGCAATGAAATGAACGATAAAATGATATAATGTTTAAAAAGTGTCAAGTTGAATTTGTTATATCTTTTACTTTTTTTTATTACTCATAACTTACTTATTCTTTTCTTATTTAGAATGTTCCGGGATTTTTTCGTGTATTTGTGTATGTTCGAAATTCGCGCTATGTTCCGTTGGCAACACGATTGATGACGTAGTCCCTTTCCTTACCCGCGAGATAAATGAACTGTCTGGCGAGCTCCCTCGTAATCCAATTAGCAGCCTCTGTTTTTCAAATTTGACTGTTGACGGATCGAGCGAGTTCGGCAGACAGCGTATATAAACAGAGTTTTTCAGCGCACACGACACTTAACGTCTTCTCTCTCTAGAAAAGAGTGCGTACATTGTGCTATCGCAATTTTCCGCAGCTATTCTGTGCTTCGCAGGCTTACCTTCCTTTTCTGTAATTTTATTACCGATTCTGCTTCCGACAAGTGTTCGGTAGTTAATTATTTATTGTAAAATAAACAGTGCCGTTATATAGATTTTGAAGGCGACCGTTCTAACGACCTTTCAATCATCGACCTCTTCCTTAACCGTCTCCAAATTCGCGACTTTTCTCGAATCCCTTTGCGCACAGTGTATGCCGCTTTTGCTCGTCGATGAATTTTCAACATTTGCCATATTTTTGTTGTTGTACAATATTGTACTAGATATATAATTAATTTGTATCACTGCTACACAAAGTATATAATCTTTCAATTTTTTATTCGATAGTTCAATACACGCGTATACTAATTATTATACATATATGTGTGTGTGTGTACATACAGGGTGGTCCACACAACGTGTGCACCGTTAAAAACTACCAAAATATGCGTTGCACAAAAAAGTTTTTATATAGAAGTTGCATGGTCTGAAGGGGCACATTATATAGTGTAGTTATTTTTTTTATAGGTGGAGGCGTTTCGGAGATTTGAAGGTCAACTTTGTTTTTTTAAATGGAATGCTATATTTTTTATATCAAAATATGGAAGAATGTCGAATTCTGAGTAAAAAAGTATTGACATTTATTTGCACTAAACCTAATAACTAACGAGTAATTTCACTTTATTTCCTGAAAATTTTCTTCGCGTAATATCAAGTTAGAAATTCGACCTTATCACAGATTTCCACAGGACAACGATGTTTACGTGACAGTGTTTATCAACACAACATCTATCATGATTCGCAATCGTCTTCATATTCGTAATCCAGTATTGAAGTTACCTTCGGTGTTGTGTGTATTTACCAGACAGATAAAAGTAAAAATGAAATTTTGTAATAGCGAAAAAGTTGATATGCTTTTAGTTTATGGTGAGTGCCATAAAAATGCAATAAGAGCCAAAGCCATCTATGCCGAAAGGTATCCTGAACGAAATCAGCCATCTCGAGCCATATTTGAGAGAATGTGTCAATCGCTTCGACGAACCGGAAGTCTTAATGTTACTAAACGTAACTTAACGAAAACTGCTACTTCTGATGCAAATGCTATTGCGGTCCTAGCAGCGGTAACAGAAAACCCCCATATTAGTACACGACAGATTTCACGAGGATCTGGAATTAGCAAAACAAGTGTACTACGCATTCTTCATAATGAAAAACATCGTCCCTATCACCTAGCACTTCACCAGGAGCTCCATGGAACGGATTATGAAAACCGCGTTCGGTTCTGCCAGTGGTTCCTGCATCAAATGAACAGTGATAATTATTTTTTACAAAAAGTTTTGTTCACTGATGAAGCAACGTTTACTAATCGCAGGCAGATTAATTTGAAAAATATGCATTATTGGGCACCAGAAAATCCTCACTGGATGAGAGAAGTAGACCACCAACGTCAATGGAGCGTTAATGTGTGGTGTGGAATACTGGGCAACCAATTGATTGGGCCATATTTTATTAATGATCGACTAACAGGACAAAAATATGCTAACTTTTTGAATGACACTTTACCATCTTTATTGGAAAATGTACCTTTAAATATCCTTACACAAATCTGGTATCAACATGATGGTTGTCCTGCACATTACGCGCGTAATGTAAGGCAAGTACTGGATAGAAAATTTCCTAATCGATGGATTGGTCGTGGCGGACGATTTATGTGGCCTCCACGCTCACCGGACCTTACTCCTTTGGACTATTTTCTGTGGGGCACATTAAAAGACACAGTGTATCGTGAACCACCAACAACATCTGAGAATATGAAACATCGTATTCGTGAAGCATGCATTACACTCAGTGCGGATATGATTCATAATGCAGTTTCTGCATTAGTTAATAGATTGCATCACTGTATTAATGCCAATGGATATCACTTTGAACATTTACATTAGTTGCGTTAAGCCACTAGGTCACTCATATTAGTAAACACTGTCACGTAAACATCGCTGTCCTGCGGAAATCTGTGATAAGGTCGAATTTCTAACTTGATATTACGCGAAGAAAATTTTCAGGAAATAAAGTGAAATTACTCGTTAGTTATTAGGTTTAGGGCAAATAAATGTCAATACTTTTTTACTCAGAATTCGACATTCTTCCATATTTTGATATAAAAAATATAGCATTCCATTTAAAAAAACAAAGTTGACCTTCAAATCTCCGAAACGCCTCCACCTATAAAAAAAATAACTACACTATATAATGTGCCCCTTCAGACCATGCAACTTCTATATAAAAACTTTTTTGTGCAACGCATATTTTGATAGTTTTTAACGGTGCACACGTTGTGTGGACCACCCTGTATATATTAACTATATTTTATGCACGCTTGCCGGTAGGTGAATAATACGCAGATAGAGATTTAGAGGTTATCTGATGCTCACTCTTCATTCCTTTTTTTCTAACAATAAGTGAAAAGCGTCGATTAAAATAAATGAAAATGTTTTACATCACTGCAGAGACTGGGAAGGGAGGCGAGTTAAACGTCAGAAGAGTAAAATCTAACAGGATAAATAAGATACATTCAGTCTTACATCAGGATTGATATATTAATAAATATATTATATATATGTTACATGCATACATATATATTGTCCGCTTTGTGTATTTCATTTTTTATCACATATTAAATAAATAATAAGGTATATTCACATATGAAACAGAGGCATTACTATAATTTTTTCTATACCATTATCAGTTAAATCAAATGGGACCATTTTTTTTTTAATATCGGTAATATCACACGTTATAGTGTCCGTATTTTTACTACTAACGTTCCACATTTGAAGATCATTAGAATTGCAGGGGTACGAATAGAGTGCCTTATTTCTTTTCCGCAATACCTTACCTCTAATTTCGATACGATTTACATTGTTTGGAAATATCCACATACTATTTAATTGTATGATTTCATCATTAATATTTACTAAAACTATATTATTAGGAAATTTAGTGCCTCTTTATATCGAACTCTTTTAATTATTATTTTATTGTCGGATTCTTTTGATGCGACTTCTGTAATAATTTGGATTGCAGGTAGAATATCCACTTTTTCATTCCAGCTGTGAGAAATTTCATTTAATTGGCGGCATAATTGAAATAGAGGCTTATTTCCATTGCGAAGAAGTCGTTTTATCTTTCCTAGAACGTTTTCGAATGGAAAACTGGAAATCATGGATAGAGAACAATTCATATTTTTAACATCATCTGCAAGATGGATCAGGTTATGGACAGTTCCAACCATAAATTCTTTTTTATATATCAATGGCGCTTGGACCACAAATTTTTTCAAATATAATTGTGCGTATTCACATTTTTTCACGGCTAAATCTTTACACGCTAATATTCTGCAGCCAGTGTGAAGGAGTAATAGATGCCTATATATTTGAGTTGGTAAAATGTGTTTAAAGATAACAGGTGCTGCATACAACAACAAAAATCGATATTCAGTAGCTTTGAATTTATGAAACTCTATTAATGTTCTAGTTGTTCGTTGAAATTCAATAGGTACTCTTATCTTTTGTAACAAATTTGATAATTGCATCTTAGTTTTAGGTAAATTCGGATAAGAATGTCTCCTTAATATATTCATTAATGCTTCTAATCAAGTATGTGGTATTGGTGGGTCCATAAGAGCCCATTGTCGTATATCTTGGATGTCATTATTCTGTGCAGGATCTTTTCGTGTCTCATTGCTTATAATCTGATGATGATGCACAACAGTCTCTTCTTCATCTGTTCTGATACGTACTGCATCCTCTTTATTTCTTTCCTCTTTCTGTGTTGACTCATCAGCAGTATCACTATTACTTATTTGTAAATTTAATAATACATTCTCATTGTTTTCTGAGACTTTTCCAACGCCCGATGAGTTACAATTTTCTGAAGTTGCAATTGCACATTCTTCGTAAATCTTCGAATCGATGTTTTTTGTCATTACGGATATTTCAGAATTTACAAAATCTGCGCACTGTTGATCACTAGATAATAATTTACGCCGCTTACGAAGTCGTTCAACTCTAAGACGTGTGAGTTCACGAGTTCTCAGCACTCGCATGTCATCCGACATCGTTGAGAATTACCAAATAATTATAAACTGAACAGCTTATTAGATCACCTGTTTTGAATATAATAAATTTCGATAATAAAACAGCAAAGTAAAATTTTATTAAAACTTAAATAAAATGTTAATTAATATATATTTATTAGTATATATTATTATTTATATATGTATAATATATTATATATAATGTATATTAATTAATATATATAAATTCAAATTCAAATTCAAATTCAAATTTTTCTATATATAATGTATTGCAGTAAAACCTCAGAAATATAATATTATTATTCATTTCATCAGAAAATATATGTATTACATACTGTATGCTTTAAATTTGTAATCTGATAGAAGAATATTAACCGACTTTTTATCTTATTGAGAGCGGTAATGACAACGCTGCTGTACGCCTATTGTGTTGAAATATGTGTATATGCCGCGATGCTTGGTAACGCGATAGTCAATTCGCAACGCGCTCGTCTCCGAATGTATTTCTCTCATTCGCACATATCTGTATAACTCATCTTCTTTTCTTTCTTATAGATAATATGTACATATTCGCTCTGAGGGAAGCCATGGTAGGGGAAGTTAAATCGACTGAAGCGTTCGCAGTGGTCACTTTGAGCATTACGGGAGGCTATTATAACCGAAATTGTAATCAAAAACACGTTAAAATATTTTTTTTTGTTTTAATTTTAATAAATAAAATAAAAACGAGTCACCAGAGTTGTTGTGTAGTGAATTGTAAAAATACTAGCAGAAAAAGTAAGTGCAAATTTTATAAATTGCCGACCGCTACATGGAAAATAAATCAACGGAATCAGTGGATAGCTGCAGTTAAAAGGCTAAAGTAAGTAGTACCATAACCTTATTGTTATTAAAAATAATAATTCGGAGTATTGTAAATCTTTGTAAAATTGTTAAGTTCAGTAAATGTAAATAATTTTTTTGAAATTCTGTAACGAAAAAGCAAAAATAAAATTTATAAATGAATAAATTTTAATATTATAAAAATTTTATGATTAAAAGAAAAATAAAAATTATCAGTGAGAAAATTTTTATCTCGCAAACAGTTTTATTAATACTGTGCTAAAATTTATTAAAAATATAATTTTATAGTGTTGATGGATCACCGTGAGTTCCCAAGCCACATGATTGTATTTATAGTGATCATTTTATTGGGGGTAAAAATCAGAAGAGGAGTTGAGTCCTAGCTACATTCCAACAATATTTCCTTCAATTTACGAAAAATGACCGACTACTAATTTTTTTAATAAAAATTAAAACTGGATTAACATTTTCGGCACTCGGTGTATTATTTCGTGTTCACAGAACAACAATTTCAACAATTTTTTATGAAATTCTGCAACATCGTGCTAGTGCGACAAGAAATTTAGTATTTTGGCCAGATATCGATACAGTACAAAAAACTATGCCTGATTGTTTCCTACCTGATTATAATAACACCAGGGTCATAATCGATTGCACTGAATTTCGAATAGATATTCCTACAAGCGTCGACAATCGTATTTTGACTTACTCACATATCTCTGACTATTGACAAACATATAAAAACATACTCTGACAGCCTCCCGTAGTTCATATTTGGTCTGGCGCTGCAGTCACACTCGGAGCGAATAGCTAAAAAACAGCGCAACAGCGTCGAAGTGGTATTACTCGTAGATAAATGAACGAAGCACTATCGCGCTGCGTGGCACAATCCAACACGCGCATTTTTAACAGGCTGATTGCCATGGGGTTCACCGGTGACCGTCGCTATTGAATTGAATGAAATTTTATGTTACGTTTAAATTGCAATATTTATGAATTTTCTAACATATTGAATATTTAAATTTTGGCGTTAAGAAGATGAAGGTCTGCTAAAGACCGATCAATCAGTGTCCTTAAAATTTCTGTTTTATGAATATGTAATTTTCATAAAACAAGTTTCACTTCAGTAGAAATGACGAAATAAGGGAAACGTCGGTGGCATTCAACCTGTTAAAAACCCCGGGCACTAAAAGGGTTAAATGTTTTATATACACGCGCAAGCGCATAGCTGACCTTTAGCCGTCACTATCAAAATAATTAAATTTATTACATAAAAATAACTAAAACTTTCAGAGTTCAACGTATTTGTTGTTTGGCATATATTGTATATTATATAATAATAATAATAATTCTATATATATATTCGCCCAACTTGGGTGTGCGCACGACTACACCATTTGGACTATGTATGGCAATTACACTGTCCAACAAATTTGAAGCTGTTTTCTGTTTTCCTATAGCCACTATATAATTCTTATAGAGTTCGTCGTCCTGAACACGAATCCGGCAACGAAATTTCTGGATCACCCTCTGTTTTCGAAAAAAATCAGCATTTGTAAAAACGGTCGTTTTCGGTAAAGAAGCTGGTATTACGTGAAAACTAAGAAACGTAGGTTGTCGTTCTTGATCTCAAAAAATAGAGGAGTGTTTCCCGAGTATGTATATATAAGCATATTATAATATTCCGTATTGATTAATAGCAGTAAATCACTGTCAAAGTTAAAAAACGAGCGGATTCGCGAATTTTTACGCATTCACTTTGCATTTTCACGTAGAGGACTGTTGCTAGCACAAATTTACTGTACACCATTGGATTCTACGTACATTTCTGAATAAAAAACAAGCAGCGGAAAATGTTATAAAAAGTTTTCGTTTCGGCACAATTTAAGAAAATATCCATCCCGAACGTTTTGTCACTACGACGCCATCGCTCCCTGTAAGCGCCGTAGCTACGCGTAATACTTTCACGGGGCCTCGCGCATCGATACATTCCGTTGAGGTAGAATTCTCTACCCCTTTACTAAAGTGTAAGGTAATACTTATTTATTTTTTTTTTTTATAGAGGAGAAATGCTTTACGCACACTCACAAATGTCTTAGTTTGCGGATAGTGTGGAACTCCGTAGACATATTGCTTTCGTATACGCTCTGAAATCCTCTCTGCTTCATTCTGCTTTCCTCTTTAATTTAACTAATGAAACAATACTCGCATCCAACAATGAATAAGAATTCTTTTATATGTGCGCGATAAATCTTATTATCATTATTTTCATAAATATTAAACAAAAGAAAAAAATCAAAGGGGATAATGTTGTAGTATATTTGGTAGGAATACGATAGCAAAATTTTCTTTATTTAGAAGATTTGAAATAAAAGAAATATGTGAAACATGTTATAATATAGCATTTACGAGTATTTTCTAGTCCTAAGATTACATATTGTTATGAATAGAGAAAAAATTGGTAAATTGTGCTGGAATTTCACCCCATTGGTTTATATGTAATGCTTGTCATTTACGAGAAAAACGATGGTAAAATGTATCACTAACAGCCTGAATAAAGAACAAAACAAAGTAACAATACTGAAAAAGCAACTAATTTGGCGTAAGCCAAAGTCTTTCTGAACGTTACAATACGACCTATTCGTACGAGATTCTGACAGAAGTGAGATGTGTTCAGAATCTTGGACATACAATGTCTAGAAAAGTTAAATGCCGCTTAAAAAACAGAAGCGAGGTGGAACAAACGAAAAATCGGTGGTTCTTTACATCCGTCAAAGTAACAATTTAGTAGAAGAATTTATGCACATTTGGCAACTTCTTATTTGTGTTCTCCTCTATAAAAAAAAAATAAATACATAAGTATTACCTTACCCATTAGTAAAGGGGTAGAGAATTCTACCTCAACAGAATGTATCGATGCGCGAGGCCCCGTGAAAGTATTACGCGTAGCTACGGCGCTTACAGCGAGCGATGGCGTCGTAGTGACAAAACGTTCGGGATGGATATTTTCTTAAATTGTGCCGAAACGAAAACAGTTATGACATTTTCCGCTGGTTGTTTTTTATTCAGAAATGTACGTAGAATCCAATGGTGTACAGTAAATTTGTGCTAGCAACAGTCCTCTACGTGAAAATGCAAAGTGAATGCGTAAAAAATTCGCGAATCCGCTCGTTTTTTAACTTTGACAGTGATTTACTGCTATTAATCAATACGGAATATTATAATATGCTTATATATACATACTCGGGAAACACTCCTCTATTTTTTGAGATCAAGAACGACAACCTACGTTTTTTAGTTTTCACGTAATACCAGCTTCTTTACCGAAAACGACCGTTTTTACAAATGCTGATTTTTTTCGAAAACAGAGGGTGATCCAGAAATTTCGTTGCCGGATTCGTGTTCAGGACAACGAACTCTATAAGAATTATATCGTGGCTATAGGAAAACAGAAAACAGCTTTAAATTTGTTGAACAGTGTTATTAGGAATGCCTAACATAGGCGTGGGTACGACCCCACCATTTGGGCCGTGTATGGCCCATGTAAGGAATGCCTAACACAGGCGTAGGGACGAGCACACCATTTGGGCCGCGTATGGCAATTGTTAGGAATGCCTCGGTTAGGCGTATATTGTTTCTTCTCAATTAGGATCTAATGCGGTAATGATTGGGCTTGCACCATTTAGGTACGCCTAATGTGTTTTGTCGGACAGTGTAGAAGGTGCAATCATCATGACAGCAATAGAACTAATAGCACAAGCGATGGCTGATTTTAACATTGATGTAGAAATTAGACACTGGATTTACACAATGCTCTCCAACCGGAGACTACAGAGCGATATAGGAAGTACTAAAATTGAAGTTACAGTAAATAGAGGGTGCCCGCAAGGACGAATTCTATCTCCTCTGCTATAGCCTCATAGGGGCCCTTCAAAAATGCTGAGTCATAGCAACAGCTTATGCAGACAACGTTAATTTCGTATCAATAGGCGATATCCTAGAAGAGATGAAAAACAATACAAGAGTAGCACTAAATGTGACAAAAATCTGGTGCGAGAGTGCCAACCTTTCTGTTAACCCTGATAAGATGGAAACGTTACTATTATTACTAATTGTCAAAAAATACGTTAGAAATGATAGTAGGCAGGTTATAGATGATTTAACTTACATGAACAAACCACTGATGTTTAGCAGAAAGGCAAAGTACTTAGGAATACATATTACCGATAAACTTATCTGGACCACTCACGTGAACTTACAACTAATTAGGGCGACGAAAAATATTAATACCCTAAGCAGAATCATGGGGAATATAAAGTAGAAAATGATACCAGGTATCAGGCAAGAGATATGTGGCGGCAGAATCAGGGCTGTGCAACTCAATGTAAAACTTTTGGTCGCCGTTGCCGCAGCGCCGCCTGTTATCCTGGGATAAGAACTACAGCGCAACTAGCGGCACCTGCAGCACGATCATAGAACTAAATAGGGTAACGGGGCAGGGGGGGCGGCTTTCAAATATAGGCGGTTCCTCTAAACGTACAGTTATTTTTTTCTTATTTAGGTGTTAAACAAAAATACGCAAAATATATATGTACATTGATTTATTTTCGTTAGATTTGCATATACACTTACAAATACATCTACTAACACTTATTTACGATTGTTGTAACTTTTACACTGCACTGAACTGTTTATAACACTTCTGCTTGATCCATATTGCTATCTGAAACAAAAGACAGTAAACAAATTAGAACACAGTAAAAAAAGTATTGGTATAAAGAACAGTATGAATGATTTGGATTTATATTACCTTTTTTGTTGATGATCTGCATCCTCGGAAGCACATTACCAATCTGTATGGATGCCACATGTGGGATCTGTAACAATACGCGTTAGATGATTAATTTCGTCAATATCTTAAGAACGTCTTAAGAACAAATTCGTACTGATACTCTACGGAAAGCTGAGTAGGCAGAAAACATACCTAATTATTCGAGTATCTTCTGTTCAGGTTATGTGAGGTTATGTGTCCCATCCAGCCCCATCGACCTACTGCAGTTGATTGCGCCTGCGTAGACTGCGTAGATACGTAACCCTACCACTGTGTTATAAAGCAGAAGTAGCTTCGAGACGAAAGTTTTAAAGAGACAATGAACCTAAATTAAACATTCATTTTATCGGTAAGATACGAAAGATAAGTATCAAAAGTTGCAAACAGAAAGTGTAACAATAGTCATGACTAGTTTTAGAATCGCCTTTTTGTATAACTTACGCGGAGTGGAGCCTACTCTACTAGGAATGAGTAGCTTTGGCCGAATAAAAAATAAAAAAAAATTGGAAAGGCGTTAGGTAAAACGATGGTAAATGAATAAACAGACATATGGGAAGAATGCGTACATATATTATAAAAAAATTTCAATAATTTACAATAAACAAATACAAACAAAAAGTAATAGAAACATTTAGGTGTGCCGAGGAGTTCTGTCCGCTTCCACCATAATAGAAAATTATTTTTAAAAATGATAAATTGTACATTAACATACGCTAAATGGACAGAGCTTTTCGCTACGTCTAGTACAATGCATAATACATAAATATAATAACTAAAATGTATACAATAGTACGAAAAAATTCAAAATTGAGCTATTCATTTTAAAAATCGCCGAAAGTAAATGGAGAGAAATGAAAATAAAGCAAAGTAAGTATAAACATGAAAGTGAATTAAGATAAATGAAAAAAATGAACTATCGACTTTTAAAATGAACGGCTCAATGTTTTTTGATATATACATTGCACATTTGTATAAAATGCGCAATGATACATTTACAAAATTTGTACTTTAAAATCTTACTTGCTACTGCGGAATGTAGCCTGCACCCCACAAGCGGCATATGTGGGGTGCAAGCTTCAAGAAGCCTCTCCGTAAGTTTTTTCGAGTGTGCCCAGACTTTTAAATTATTATATACAATGCCGCCTAAATGGAAGAAACTATGTACAACTGATGGTTTCATCTGGGCAATAACTGTTAGAATAGGGCTGAATCGAGCGGGAGTAAGTCGGGAGTAAATCGAGAGTAATGCGGGAGTAATGCGGGAGTAAAGCGGGAGTAAAGCTGAAATACACTAAAAACACAGTTAATATGAAACATAACGACGAAATAATAGTAAGGCGGAATAAAATTAATCAAAAACAAGTAAAATAACACTTTTTAGGCTTTCGCGGCCATAGTGATTACTACTAGAATTGGCTTCCGGGTTGGAGCCGCGTTCAGAAGACGAGAAAGTCCGACGTTTCGCCAGCATTGCAGCTAGCTTCATCAGGGAATCAAATAATCTCTGATACTGAGGAAAGTATCAGAGGGGGCCCTAACTTATACCTGTGTCCATCGTTGCGGATCGGTGCACCATCCAATAGTTTTTAATTGGGCAGCTGAACAATTAAAAAACTGGGAGAAGGCTGTTCCAGATTGGATTGAGACCTAAACCTTTATCCCGATTGATGTTGTTCGGGTTTTTTCGGATTTCTACCGCTTCACGGTATTTCCTGGGGAAATAAGCTTTTTCCTTAGCCAGGACTTTGACATCTTGGAAAAGGATCTTGTGGCCAGTCTCAATCTGGTGTTCGGCTACAGCTGACTGTACGTAGCCCAATCTGGAGCATCTTTCGTGTTCCTTTAGGCGAGTATTGACACTCCTCCCAGTTTCACCGATGTATACCTTACCGCATGAACAGGGTATTTTGTATACACCTGGGCAGGTAAGGGGTGGACACGGGTCTTTGGCAGAGGTCAATATTTGACTCACCTTTTGAGCCGGTTGGAAGATTGTTTTGATATTATATTTTCTGAGAACCCGCCAAATCCTGTCGGTTGTGCCCTGTAGATAGGGTAGAAATGCAATAGATGTTGGGGTGTTTTGTGAAGGTGGAGGTTGTGTATTTGTGTCAACAGGTGCGTTGATTATTTTGCGCATAGTGCGGTTGATTTGAGGTGTAGTATAGCCGTTTTTGATCAGTGCTGTTTTTACGTTGGTGAGTTCTTGTTGAAGGGAGGATGGTTCTGAAATTGAGACTGCTCTAGTGATTAATGAAGAGATGACCGATATCTTTTGGGATGGATGATGGTGTGACGAAGCTTGTAAATATCTGTCTGTGTGAGTTGGTTTTCGGTACACTTTGTGTCCAAGTGTGCCGTCGTGTTTTCTGTTTACCAGGACATCCAGGAAAGGGATTTGCTGGTTCTTTTCTATTTCGACTGTAAACTTGATAGCCGGGTGTATTGAATTAATGAAGTTATGGAAACTGTTCAGTGCCTCTCTACCATGTCTCCATATTACAAAGGTGTCGTCCACATATCGGAACCAGACCGTGGGTTTGGATGGAGCATTCTCTAGAATGGTCTTTTCCAGGTGTTCCATGAAAATATCCGCTACCACTGGTGAGATGGGTGAACCCATTGCTGCGCCTGTTTCCTGTTTGTAGAATACACCTTGGTAAGTGAAGTACGTGGAGGTAAGGCAGTGTTCTATGAGAGGGATGATGTTCGAAGGGATTAAGTTGGTGTTACGGATGATGTCTAAAGTTTCTGGAATTGGGATGCTGGTGAAAAGTGACTCAACGTCGAAGCTGACGAGGATGTCTTGAGGAAGAACTGTGATATTATTAATCTTTTTCACGAAGTCGGTGGAATTTTTGATATGTGATGGGGTCTTGCCTGTGAGTGGTTGTAGAATACGACTGAGGTATTTGGCTAGGTTGTGTGTAGGTGAATTGATGGCGCTGACTATAGGACGTAAAGGGATATTATCTTTGTGGATTTTTGGTAGTCCATAAAGTTTAGGTGGCTGTGGTTCCGACGAGGTAATGGATTTTGAAATTTCCGGTGAGAGGTTTGCTTGTTTTATAAGCTGGTTAGTTTTTCTGGAGATTCCAGGTGTAGGGTCCTTATTTATTCTGGTGTACGTTGAGGTGTGAAGGAGGTCTTGGATTTTACTGTTGTAATCCTTCCTGTACATTACGACTGTGGCGTTGCCTTTGTCTGCCGGCATGACAAGAAGTTTTTTATTATTACGGAGTTTGAGGAGTGCTGCGTGTTCCTGTTTTGTAATATTTTGAGTTGGCGGTTTGGCTTGTTTGAGGGCATTAGCTTTAATTGTTCAGCTGCCCAATTAAAAACTATTGGATGGTGCACCGATCCGCAACGATGGACACAGGTATAAGTTAGGGCCCCCTCTGATACTTTCCTCAGTATCAGAGATTATTTGATTCCCTGATGAAGCTAGCTGCAATGCTGGCGAAACGTCGGACTTTCTCGTCTTCTGAACGCGGCTCCAACCCGGAAGCCAATTCTAGTAGTAAAGTAAAATAACAGTTAGAATAGGTCTGAATAGAGCGGGAGTAAATCGGGAGTAAGGCAAGAGTAATGCGGGAGTAAAGCTGAAATAGACTAAAAACACAGTTAATATGACACATAACGACGAAATAATGGTAAGGTGGACTAAAATCAATTGAAAACAAGTAAAATAACAGTTAGAATAGGGCTGAATAGAGCGGGAGTAAGTCGGGAGTAAATCGAGAGTAAAGCGGGAGTAAAGTAAGAATATAACGAAAAATGAAGCCAATATGTGGTGTAATAATGCAATAAGGGTCAGGTCAAGTAGAATCGAGTAAAATTAAGCAAACTAATAGCTAGAATAGGCCACAGTGAGGCGAGAGTAAAACATGAGTAAGAGTAAGAGTAATGATAGAGTAAAAGTAGAGGAAGAGTAAATTTCACGCGTTTCCCTGCATCTTTTACGCTAAACTACGTTTAGATGGGAACTAGGAACAGAAGGGATTACACAAAACCTTTATTTTTTTAATGTTCTTTATAATTTATTATATTTCGTAATTTGCGCCATCATCGTTGCCATGTTGGCCATAGAATATGATCGAAGATACAGGGTTAGTTCTTATCCCCGGATAACAGATGGCGCTGCGAATCGGCGACCGAGTTGTCCCATAAGAGTTTCACAGCCCTGGGCAGAATATATCCAGTGCCGCCACCGATCAGTGATGCCAGGACGTGGGAGACTTCGTGCGCATGCGCATGCGACGTCACAGCTCGACGGCGCACCGGTAGTTTCCATGGACGTACCTATGTGCAACAATAGGTACGCGTAAGGGGCCCTTCCCAATCGTTTCCCGCGTTTTTCGTTAAAGTGAAGGTGAGTCGCGTAATGTTATATAATATATTGAATCGTAGTGCAATATTAGTGTATTACAGTGACAAAACCCAGAAAATGGATTGCCAGCAGCCTAGTTCGAGTGGAATGACCGATAAAAAGAGAAGTAACAAAGGGAAAGTATTTCAATTATCTTGGCTAAAGAACAATATTTTCAACGACTGGTTAAAATCTGATCATAATAACAAAAAAGCTTTCTGCACGGCTTGCAATAAAGTCTTGTCATGCGGAAAATCAGAACTTATTAGACATTCGCGGACTCAATTACATATTATAGCATGGCGAAAATTATAAAAGCTCGAAACGACGAGCTTCGGGAGGTTTCGAGAGGCCTCTGAAAGCATCGAGACGCATCGAGACGCATCGAGAAGCATCTAGAACAGGCCTGTCAAGGTCTTGCTCGACAGAGCCGTTTTTCGAGCTGCTCCGCCTCCTTGACCTACACATACAGGGTCTGTCCGGAAAGTAATGAGCCTCATTTTTTTTTACAAAGTTTATTGATCGGGCTGGTACAACAACTTAATATTCCTCAAAATAGGACCCTTGAGCATCAATACATTTTTGCCAGCGAGATTTCCATGCTGCATAAGCTCCCTGGAACTCCTCGACCGGAATGCTGTTCAGTAAGGTCGTCGTGGTAGCTTGGATGTTGTCCAGGGTGCCCAGATGACGTCCTTTGAGCTCCCTTTTCAGCCGAGGAAACAAAAAGAAGTCTGCCGGGGCTAGGTCGGGACTGTAGGGTGGCTGGGGAATCGTTGTAACACCGATCCGGGTCAGGTAGGAGCTGACAACAAAGGCGGTGTGAGACGGCGCATTGTCATGGTGCAGTTTCCATGAAGCTCGAATCTCGTTTCGTTTTGCGCAAATCTTCCGCATGGCCAAGTCTTCCGATACAATCTCATGAACAATTGTTTTCGGCAAGTTCAATAGTTCCGATATCAAACGAACACTCATTCGTCTGTCTGTATCGAGCAATTCGCGCACACGGGTGAGGTGTTCGTCCGTTCGCGATGTTTGTGGGCGTCCAGAACGGGCCTCGTCGGTAACCTCTTCCCGACCTTCCCTGAACGTCCTGTGCCACTTCTTTGCCTGCGAATAGGACATGCAAGCATCCCCGAAAGCTTCATTAAGCATGTCCCATGTTTCCTTCGGCGTCTTGTTGAGTTTAACACAAAACTTCACCGCATAACGCTGCTCTAAAGTTTTTTCCATCGTAACCACGACGAGGTCACTGTACAGACGTTCACGTGGCAGCGCGTCCTAACCCTCCCAGAGCTCGGAGGCGACTCCCCGCGGGATCGCTAGAAAGCTAAAGGTTCCCCCCATTTTTCCCCACCGGTCGCAGCGCTGTGCGTTGTATAGTCGCGTCACAAAAAAATGAGGCTCATTACTTTCCGGACAGACCCTGTACAGCCGAGATGTCACTGATTCACAGGCACTCCGACGGCGTTACGGTCGTACCTACTGGCACAAGCGTGGTAGAATGTTGTGTAGTCTCTTGCCAGTAAAGAGGTAATAGGTTTCCACATTACCCATGGAAATATGCAAATGCACTCTTTGTCACAAAGTTATCTTCTGAAAATCTATCCCACTGTATCAATGTCCTTTTCCACTGCATCGTTGTCGAGAAATCGCATTAAAATATAAATGAAGAAAATGTTTTTTGACAATCATACAGATGAAAGAAACCGTTGAGGTGCATCTCTATATGTAAAATTGACAATTCTTTGACATTTTATTACAAAACAACATTGAAATTAAACGAGGCAAAACCACTCTTTGTTACTAAGAGCTTCTTATAATTAATTATGTTTGTAGCGTGGCGAAAATTATAAACGCTCGAAGCGGCGAGCTGCGGAAGGTTTCGAGAGGCCTCTGGAGGCCTCGAGACGCATCGAGACGCATCGAGAAGCATCTAGAAGCACCGAGAAGCTTCTGGAAGCTTCGGGAAACATCGAGAAGCATCGAGGAGCATCGAGAAGCATCGAGAAGCTTCGGAGATCGGCAATGGACCGCGGAAGGGAGTGGAGGCGCGAAGCGCGAGACCGCGAGACCAGGCTTGACGACGGGGTTGTTGATTTCGGAGACCGAGGGTAGCAACGGTCCAGTATAAAAGAAGGTGCACGACACGACAGAATTCTTCTTCTGCGCCGAGAGAGAGAACGTAGGTAATCCACGGTCGCTCTCGGTACGCAGAATAGGGACCTCTGGCAGGAGAGTACGGACGCTTTTCCTGGACGCCTGCTAGAGGGAAACGGGAGAGTACGGGATTGTTCCTGGGTCCTCGATTCGATATGGAGAGTACGGACGCTTTTCCTGGACGCCTACCGATCGAGAGAGTACAGAGCATTTCCTGGACGCCCGGTTAGATTGGACAGAATGGGAGAGTACGGGATTGTTCCTGGGTCCTCGATTCGGTATGGAGAGTACGGACGCTTTTCCTGGACGCCTACCGATCGAGAGAGTACAGAGCATATCCTGGACGCCCAAATACAGTGATGAGACGGGAGAGTACGGGAGTGTTCCTGGGTCCTCGATTCGGTATGGAGAGTACGGACGCTTTTCCTGGACGCCTACCGATCGAGAGAGTACAGAGCATATCCTGGACGCCCAAATACAGTGACGAGACGGGAGAGTACGGGAGTGTTCCTGGGTCCTCGATTCGGTATGGAGAGTACGGACGCTTTTCCTGGACGCCTACCGATCGAGAGAGTACAGAGCATATCCTGGACGCCCAAATACAGTGACGACACGGGAGAGTACGGGAGTGTTCCTGGGTCCTCGTTTCGGTATGGAGAGTACGGATGCTTTTCCCGGACGCCTACCGAACGAGAGAGTACAGAGCATATCCTGGACGCCCGTCGGTAAAATAGAGCCGCGTAATTAGAGTCACGGGTGGAATCGCGAAAAGTTATATTTGTACAGAATCATTTTCATAGTCAAGCCTAGTCGATTTTCCGGGCGATTCTAAATCTATTATGTTTGTTCGTTTTCTCGTTAAAACCATATTGTCCGCTCTACCGATCCTATCTGCATATTATCCATCTTCCTCGAAAGAGAGGTAATGAATAAAATGAAATTTTTTCCCAGAAAACCTTTCCTGATTTATCCTGCATTCCTACATCCACGATCGAGCTATGGCTACAAATCTGGCGCCCAACGAGCTGGCCCTGGACCGCGACCCATCCGATTCCAGCATGGCTTCCACCACCCTCCAGATGTCCTCTTCCCAATTCACACAAATCCTGGAATCCATCCAGCGGACCCAGCCGGTAGAGGAGGGGAGTTTTGCGCGGTGCACCGCGCGGTTCGACGGGAACCACAACTACGCGAAAGTTGTGGAATTCGTCGCAACGGTCTCAACATCGAGCACATTTCTGAAGAGAATGCTCTTCGGGGGACACGCAGCTATCGAGGGGATAGGCGTACAACCGACAGTAAAGGATTGGAAAGAAGCTCTTGATCTAATCCGCGACACTTTTGCACCTGGACGACACACACCTCAGGGTCTACAGGCCTATCTCGACGAGATAAGGGAGGAGTTCGTGCCGCCACCACCGCTACTGAGTCCCATCAAGAGCCCGCGGAAGAGGAAGAACGTGGACGAAGATCCCGCCTGGTCGCGAATGGACGAACTCTTCGAGAAATGCGTCAGGAACTACGAGTCGGCCCGCACGGATATGACACCGCAAACGGAGTAAAGCTGAGGGAAGACGAGGGAATCCTTCTACAACCGAGACGAAAATCGAAGAATAACGGGGAATCACGCCCCAGTTGCAGTCCCTTCTTACCGCCTACCACCTGCGAAGAGGGACAAACTGCGAAGAAGATGCTCGAGAACGACGAGAGCCGCGCGGGATACAAAAACATCTATATCCTTTTGCAGATACGCTTATAGAATCGTCGTTCGCACCACATTTTGCTAGTATTGCAGGCGGTCTTACTCGCTTAACTCGAGGGAAAAAGGGCAACCTGGCAATGGTCTTCGCAACAACGGCAGGCGTTCATCGAGCTGGAGGAGCTTTGAAGGACCTTCCAGTCTACCAAACCACCAACGAGGCGAAGCTGTGCGCCCTCGGGAACGATGCGAGCAGCCACACCCTCGGAGCAGCTCCTCTCCAGGGGGAGGAGGAGACGGATCCTACATCGTCGAGCGATGTATTCTGGAACGAGCAGTTACGAGATGCAGACCGAGACGGCTTCATTCCCAGAGATGACGACGACGCCTAGTATCCTGGACTGCTCATCGGGACGATTTCGCATCCAGAGGGGGAGACTGTAGCGTGGCGAAAATTATAAACGCTCGAAGCGGCGAGCTTCGGAAGGTTTCGAGAGGCCTCTGGAGGCCTCGAGACGCATCGAGACGCATCGAGAAGCATCTAGAAGCACCGAGAAGCTTCTGGAAGCTTCGGGAAACATCGAGAAGCATCGAGGAGCATCGAGAAGCATCGAGAAGCTTCGGAGATCGGCAATGGACCGCGGAAGGGAGTGGAGGCGCGAAGCGCGAGACCGCGAGACCAGGCTTGACGACGGGGTTGTTGATTTCGGAGACCGAGGGTAGCAACGGTCCAGTATAAAAGAAGGTGCACGACACGACAGAATTCTTCTTCTGCGCCGAGAGAGAGAACGTAGGTAATCCACGGTCGCTCTCGGTACGCAGAATAGGGACCTCTGGCAGGAGAGTACGGACGCTTTTCCTGGACGCCTGCTAGAGGGAAACGGGAGAGTACGGGATTGTTCCTGGGTCCTCGATTCGGTATGGAGAGTACGGACGCTTTTCCTGGACGCCTACCGATCGAGAGAGTACAGAGCATTTCCTGGACGCCCGGTTAAATTGGACAGAATGGGAGAGTACGGGATTGTTCCTGGGTCCTCGATTCGGTATGGAGAGTACGGACGCTTTTCCTGGACGCCTACCGATCGAGAGAGTACAGAGCATATCCTGGACGCCCAAATACAGTGACGAGACGGGAGAGTACGGGAGTGTTCCTGGGTCCTCGATTCGGTATGGAGAGTACGGACGCTTTTCCTGGACGCCTACCGATCGAGAGAGTACAGAGCATATCCTGGACGCCCAAATACAGTGACGACACGGGAGAGTACGGGAGTGTTCCTGGGTCCTCGTTTCGGTATGGAGAGTACGGATGCTTTTCCCGGACGCCTACCGAACGAGAGAGTACAGAGCATATCCTGGACGCCCGTCGGTAAAATAGAGCCGCGTAATTAGAGTCACGGGTGGAATCGCGAAAAGTTATATTTGTACAGAATCATTTTCATAGTCAAGCCTAGTCGATTTTCCGGGCGATTCTAAATCTATTATGTTTGTTCGTTTTCTCGTTAAAACCATATTGTCCGCTCTACCGATCCTATCTGCATATTATCCATCTTCCTCGAAAGAGAGGTAATGAATAAAATGAAATTTTTTCCCAGAAAACCTTTCCTGATTTATCCTGCATTCCTACATCCACGATCGAGCTATGGCTACAAATCTGGCGCCCAACGAGCTGGCCCTGGACCGCGACCCATCCGATTCCAGCATGGCTTCCACCACCCTCCAGATGTCCTCTTCCCAATTCACACAAATCCTGGAATCCATCCAGCGGACCCAGCCGGTAGAGGAGGGGAGTTTTGCGCGGTGCACCGCGCGGTTCGACGGGAACCACAACTACGCGAAAGTTGTGGAATTCGTCGCAACGGTCTCAACATCGAGCACATTTCTGAAGAGAATGCTCTTCGGGGGACACGCAGCTATCGAGGGGATAGGCGTACAACCGACAGTAAAGGATTGGAAAGAAGCTCTTGATCTAATCCGCGACACTTTTGCACCTGGACAACACACACCTCAGGGTCTACAGGCCTATCTCGACGAGATAAGGGAGGAGTTCGTGCCGCCACCACCGCTACTGAGTCCCATCAAGAGCCCGCGGAAGAGGAAGAACGTGGACGAAGATCCCGCCTGGTCGCGAATGGACGAACTCTTCGAGAAATGCGTCAGGAACTACGAGTCGGCCCGCACGGATATGACACCGCAAACGGAGTAAAGCTGAGGGAAGACGAGGAAATCCTTCTACAACCGAGACGAAAATCGAAGAATAACGGGGAATCACGCCCCAGTTGCAGTCCCTTCTTACCGCCTACCACCTGCGAAGAGGGACAAACTGCGAAGAAGATGCTCGAGAACGACGAGAGCCGCGCGGGATACAAAAACATCTATATCCTTTTGCAGATACGCTTATAGAATCGTCGTTCGCACCACATTTTGCTAGTATTGCAGGCGGTCTTACTCGCTTAACTCGAGGGAAAAAGGGCAACCTGGCAATGGTCTTCGCAACAACGGCAGGCGTTCATCGAGCTGGAGGAGCTTTGAAGGACCTTCCAGTCTACCAAACCACCAACGAGGCGAAGCTGTGCGCCCTCGGGAACGATGCGAGCAGCCACACCCTCGGAGCAGCTCCTCTCCAGGGGGAGGAGGAGACGGATCCTACATCGTCGAGCGATGTATTCTGGAACGAGCAGTTACGAGATGCAGACCGAGACGGCTTCATTCCCAGAGATGACGACGACGCCTAGTATCCTGGACTGCTCATCGGGACGATTTCGCATCCAGAGGGGGAGACTGTAGCGTGGCGAAAATTATAAACGCTCGAAGCGGCGAGCTTCGGAAGGTTTCGAGAGGCCTCTGGAGGCCTCGAGACGCATCGAGACGCATCGAGAAGCATCTAGAAGCACCGAGAAGCTTCTGGAAGCTTCGGGAAACATCGAGAAGCATCGAGGAGCATCGAGAAGCATCGAGAAGCTTCGGAGATCGGCAATGGACCGCGGAAGGGAGTGGAGGCGCGAAGCGCGAGACCGCGAGACCAGGCTTGACGACGGGGTTGTTGATTTCGGAGACCGAGGGTAGCAACGGTCCAGTATAAAAGAAGGTGCACGACACGACAGAATTCTTCTTCTGCGCCGAGAGAGAGAACGTAGGTAATCCACGGTCGCTCTCGGTACGCAGAATAGGGACCTCTGGCAGGAGAGTACGGACGCTTTTCCTGGACGCCTGCTAGAGGGAAACGGGAGAGTACGGGATTGTTCCTGGGTCCTCGATTCGGTATGGAGAGTACGGACGCTTTTCCTGGACGCCTACCGATCGAGAGAGTACAGAGCATTTCCTGGACGCCCGGTTAAATTGGACAGAATGGGAGAGTACGGGATTGTTCCTGGGTCCTCGATTCGGTATGGAGAGTACGGACGCTTTTCCTGGACGCCTACCGATCGAGAGAGTACAGAGCATATCCTGGACGCCCAAATACAGTGACGAGACGGGAGAGTACGGGAGTGTTCCTGGGTCCTCGATTCGGTATGGAGAGTACGGACGCTTTTCCTGGACGCCTACCGATCGAGAGAGTACAGAGCATATCCTGGACGCCCAAATACAGTGACGACACGGGAGAGTACGGGAGTGTTCCTGGGTCCTCGTTTCGGTATGGAGAGTACGGATGCTTTTCCCGGACGCCTACCGAACGAGAGAGTACAGAGCATATCCTGGACGCCCGTCGGTAAAATAGAGCCGCGTAATTAGAGTCACGGGTGGAATCGCGAAAAGTTATATTTGTACAGAATCATTTTCATAGTCAAGCCTAGTCGATTTTCCGGGCGATTCTAAATCTATTATGTTTGTTCGTTTTCTCGTTAAAACCATATTGTCCGCTCTACCGATCCTATCTGTATATTATCCATCTTCCTCGAAAGAGAGGTAATGAATAAAATGAAATTTTTTCCCAGAAAACCTTTCCTGATTTATCCTGCATTCCTACATCCACGATCGAGCTATGGCTACAAATCTGGCGCCCAACGAGCTGGCCCTGGACCGCGACCCATCCGATTCCAGCATGGCTTCCACCACCCTCCAGATGTCCTCTTCCCAATTCACACAAATCCTGGAATCCATCCAGCGGACCCAGCCGGTAGAGGAGGGGAGTTTTGCGCGGTGCACCGCGCGGTTCGACGGGAACCACAACTACGCGAAAGTTGTGGAATTCGTCGCAACGGTCTCAACATCGAGCACATTTCTGAAGAGAATGCTCTTCGGGGGACACGCAGCTATCGAGGGGATAGGCGTACAACCGACAGTAAAGGATTGGAAAGAAGCTCTTGATCTAATCCGCGACACTTTTGCACCTGGACGACACACACCTCAGGGTCTACAGGCCTATCTCGACGAGATAAGGGAGGAGTTCGTGCCGCCACCACCGCTACTGAGTCCCATCAAGAGCCCGCGGAAGAGGAAGAACGTGGACGAAGATCCCGCCTGGTCGCGAATGGACGAACTCTTCGAGAAATGCGTCAGGAACTACGAGTCGGCCCGCACGGATATGACACCGCAAACGGAGTAAAGCTGAGGGAAGACGAGGAAATCCTTCTACAACCGAGACGAAAATCGAAGAATAACGGGGAATCACGCCCCAGTTGCAGTCCCTTCTTACCGCCTACCACCTGCGAAGAGGGACAAACTGCGAAGAAGATGCTCGAGAACGACGAGAGCCGCGCGGGATACAAAAACATCTATATCCTTTTGCAGATACGCTTATAGAATCGTCGTTCGCACCACATTTTGCTAGTATTGCAGGCGGTCTTACTCGCTTAACTCGAGGGAAAAAGGGCAACCTGGCAATGGTCTTCGCAACAACGGCAGGCGTTCATCGAGCTGGAGGAGCTTTGAAGGACCTTCCAGTCTACCAAACCACCAACGAGGCGAAGCTGTGCGCCCTCGGGAACGATGCGAGCAGCCACACCCTCGGAGCAGCTCCTCTCCAGGGGGAGGAGGAGACGGATCCTACATCGTCGAGCGATGTATTCTGGAACGAGCAGTTACGAGATGCAGACCGAGACGGCTTCATTCCCAGAGATGACGACGACGCCTAGTATCCTGGACTGCTCATCGGGACGATTTCGCATCCAGAGGGGGAGACTGTAGCGTGGCGAAAATTATAAACGCTCGAAGCGGCGAGCTTCGGAAGGTTTCGAGAGGCCTCTGGAGGCCTCGAGACGCATCGAGACGCATCGAGAAGCATCTAGAAGCACCGAGAAGCTTCTGGAAGCTTCGGGAAACATCGAGAAGCATCGAGGAGCATCGAGAAGCATCGAGAAGCTTCGGAGATCGGCAATGGACCGCGGAAGGGAGTGGAGGCGCGAAGCGCGAGACCGCGAGACCAGGCTTGACGACGGGGTTGTTGATTTCGGAGACCGAGGGTAGCAACGGTCCAGTATAAAAGAAGGTGCACGACACGACAGAATTCTTCTTCTGCGCCGAGAGAGAGAACGTAGGTAATCCACGGTCGCTCTCGGTACGCAGAATAGGGACCTCTGGCAGGAGAGTACGGACGCTTTTCCTGGACGCCTACCGATCGAGAGAGTACAGAGCATTTCCTGGACGCCCGGTTAAATTGGACAGAATGGGAGAGTACGGGATTGTTCCTGGGTCCTCGATTCGGTATGGAGAGTACGGACGCTTTTCCTGGACGCCTACCGATCGAGAGAGTACAGAGCATATCCTGGACGCCCAAATACAGTGACGAGACGGGAGAGTACGGGAGTGTTCCTGGGTCCTCGATTCGGTATGGAGAGTACGGACGCTTTTCCTGGACGCCTACCGATCGAGAGAGTACAGAGCATATCCTGGACGCCCAAATACAGTGACGACACGGGAGAGTACGGGAGTGTTCCTGGGTCCTCGTTTCGGTATGGAGAGTACGGATGCTTTTCCCGGACGCCTACCGAACGAGAGAGTACAGAGCATATCCTGGACGCCCGTCGGTAAAATAGAGCCGCGTAATTAGAGTCACGGGTGGAATCGCGAAAAGTTATATTTGTACAGAATCATTTTCATAGTCAAGCCTAGTCGATTTTCCGGGCGATTCTAAATCTATTATGTTTGTTCGTTTTCTCGTTAAAACCATATTGTCCGCTCTACCGATCCTATCTGTATATTATCCATCTTCCTCGAAAGAGAGGTAATGAATAAAATGAAATTTTTTCCCAGAAAACCTTTCCTGATTTATCCTGCATTCCTACATCCACGATCGAGCTATGGCTACAAATCTGGCGCCCAACGAGCTGGCCCTGGACCGCGACCCATCCGATTCCAGCATGGCTTCCACCACCCTCCAGATGTCCTCTTCCCAATTCACACAAATCCTGGAATCCATCCAGCGGACCCAGCCGGTAGAGGAGGGGAGTTTTGCGCGGTGCACCGCGCGGTTCGACGGGAACCACAACTACGCGAAAGTTGTGGAATTCGTCGCAACGGTCTCAACATCGAGCACATTTCTGAAGAGAATGCTCTTCGGGGGACACGCAGCTATCGAGGGGATAGGCGTACAACCGACAGTAAAGGATTGGAAAGAAGCTCTTGATCTAATCCGCGACACTTTTGCACCTGGACGACACACACCTCAGGGTCTACAGGCCTATCTCGACGAGATAAGGGAGGAGTTCGTGCCGCCACCACCGCTACTGAGTCCCATCAAGAGCCCGCGGAAGAGGAAGAACGTGGACGAAGATCCCGCCTGGTCGCGAATGGACGAACTCTTCGAGAAATGCGTCAGGAACTACGAGTCGGCCCGCACGGATATGACACCGCAAACGGAGTAAAGCTGAGGGAAGACGAGGAAATCCTTCTACAACCGAGACGAAAATCGAAGAATAACGGGGAATCACGCCCCAGTTGCAGTCCCTTCTTACCGCCTACCACCTGCGAAGAGGGACAAACTGCGAAGAAGATGCTCGAGAACGACGAGAGCCGCGCGGGATACAAAAACATCTATATCCTTTTGCAGATACGCTTATAGAATCGTCGTTCGCACCACATTTTGCTAGTATTGCAGGCGGTCTTACTCGCTTAACTCGAGGGAAAAAGGGCAACCTGGCAATGGTCTTCGCAACAACGGCAGGCGTTCATCGAGCTGGAGGAGCTTTGAAGGACCTTCCAGTCTACCAAACCACCAACGAGGCGAAGCTGTGCGCCCTCGGGAACGATGCGAGCAGCCACACCCTCGGAGCAGCTCCTCTCCAGGGGGAGGAGGAGACGGATCCTACATCGTCGAGCGATGTATTCTGGAACGAGCAGTTACGAGATGCAGACCGAGGAGGCTTCATTCCCAGAGATGACGACGACGCCTAGTATTCTGGACTGCTCATCGGGACGATTTCGCATCCAGAGGGGGAGACTGTAGCGTGGCGAAAATTATAAACGCTCGAAGCGGCGAGCTTCGGAAGGTTTCGAGAGGCCTCTGGAGGCCTCGAGACGCATCGAGACGCATCGAGAAGCATCTAGAAGCACCGAGAAGCTTCTGGAAGCTTCGGGAAACATCGAGAAGCATCGAGGAGCATCGAGAAGCATCGAGAAGCTTCGGAGATCGGCAATGGACCGCGGAAGGGAGTGGAGGCGCGAAGCGCGAGACCGCGAGACCAGGCTTGACGACGGGGTTGTTGATTTCGGAGACCGAGGGTAGCAACGGTCCAGTATAAAAGAAGGTGCACGACACGACAGAATTCTTCTTCTGCGCCGAGAGAGAGAACGTAGGTAATCCACGGTCGCTCTCGGTACGCAGAATAGGGACCTCTGGCAGGAGAGTACGGACGCTTTTCCTGGACGCCTGCTAGAGGGAAACGGGAGAGTACGGGATTGTTCCTGGGTCCTCGATTCGGTATGGAGAGTACGGACGCTTTTCCTGGACGCCTACCGATCGAGAGAGTACAGAGCATTTCCTGGACGCCCGGTTAAATTGGACAGAATGGGAGAGTACGGGATTGTTCCTGGGTCCTCGATTCGGTATGGAGAGTACGGACGCTTTTCCTGGACGCCTACCGATCGAGAGAGTACAGAGCATATCCTGGACGCCCAAATACAGTGACGAGACGGGAGAGTACGGGAGTGTTCCTGGGTCCTCGATTCGGTATGGAGAGTACGGACGCTTTTCCTGGACGCCTACCGATCGAGAGAGTACAGAGCATATACTGGACGCCCAAATACAGTGACGACACGGGAGAGTACGGGAGTGTTCCTGGGTCCTCGTTTCGGTATGGAGAGTACGGATGCTTTTCCCGGACGCCTACCGAACGAGAGAGTACAGAGCATATCCTGGACGCCCGTCGGTAAAATAGAGCCGCGTAATTAGAGTCACGGGTGGAATCGCGAAAAGTTATATTTGTACAGAATCATTTTCATAGTCAAGCCTAGTCGATTTTCCGGGCGATTCTAAATCTATTATGTTTGTTCGTTTTCTCGTTAAAACCATATTGTCCGCTCTACCGATCCTATCTGTATATTATCCATCTTCCTCGAAAGAGAGGTAATGAATAAAATGAAATTTTTTCCCAGAAAACCTTTCCTGATTTATCCTGCATTCCTACATCCACGATCGAGCTATGGCTACAAATCTGGCGCCCAACGAGCTGGCCCTGGACCGCGACCCATCCGATTCCAGCATGGCTTCCACCACCCTCCAGATGTCCTCTTCCCAATTCACACAAATCCTGGAATCCATCCAGCGGACCCAGCCGGTAGAGGAGGGGAGTTTTGCGCGGTGCACCGCGCGGTTCGACGGGAACCACAACTACGCGAAAGTTGTGGAATTCGTCGCAACGGTCTCAACATCGAGCACATTTCTGAAGAGAATGCTCTTCGGGGGACACGCAGCTATCGAGGGGATAGGCGTACAACCGACAGTAAAGGATTGGAAAGAAGCTCTTGATCTAATCCGCGACACTTTTGCACCTGGACGACACACACCTCAGGGTCTACAGGCCTATCTCGACGAGATAAGGGAGGAGTTCGTGCCGCCACCACCGCTACTGAGTCCCATCAAGAGCCCGCGGAAGAGGAAGAACGTGGACGAAGATCCCGCCTGGTCGCGAATGGACGAACTCTTCGAGAAATGCGTCAGGAACTACGAGTCGGCCCGCACGGATATGACACCGCAAACGGAGTAAAGCTGAGGGAAGACGAGGAAATCCTTCTACAACCGAGACGAAAATCGAAGAATAACGGGGAATCACGCCCCAGTTGCAGTCCCTTCTTACCGCCTACCACCTGCGAAGAGGGACAAACTGCGAAGAAGATGCTCGAGAACGACGAGAGCCGCGCGGGATACAAAAACATCTATATCCTTTTGCAGATACGCTTATAGAATCGTCGTTCGCACCACATTTTGCTAGTATTGCAGGCGGTCTTACTCGCTTAACTCGAGGGAAAAAGGGCAACCTGGCAATGGTCTTCGCAACAACGGCAGGCGTTCATCGAGCTGGAGGAGCTTTGAAGGACCTTCCAGTCTACCAAACCACCAACGAGGCGAAGCTGTGCGCCCTCGGGAACGATGCGAGCAGCCACACCCTCGGAGCAGCTCCTCTCCAGGGGGAGGAGGAGACGGATCCTACATCGTCGAGCGATGTATTCTGGAACGAGCAGTTACGAGATGCAGACCGAGGAGGCTTCATTCCCAGAGATGACGACGACGCCTAGTATTCTGGACTGCTCATCGGGACGATTTCGCATCCAGAGGGGGAGACTGTAGCGTGGCGAAAATTATAAACGCTCGAAGCGGCGAGCTTCGGAAGGTTTCGAGAGGCCTCTGGAGGCCTCGAGACGCATCGAGACGCATCGAGAAGCATCTAGAAGCACCGAGAAGCTTCTGGAAGCTTCGGGAAACATCGAGAAGCATCGAGGAGCATCGAGAAGCATCGAGAAGCTTCGGAGATCGGCAATGGACCGCGGAAGGGAGTGGAGGCGCGAAGCGCGAGACCGCGAGACCAGGCTTGACGACGGGGTTGTTGATTTCGGAGACCGAGGGTAGCAACGGTCCAGTATAAAAGAAGGTGCACGACACGACAGAATTCTTCTTCTGCGCCGAGAGAGAGAACGTAGGTAATCCACGGTCGCTCTCGGTACGCAGAATAGGGACCTCTGGCAGGAGAGTACGGACGCTTTTCCTGGACGCCTGCTAGAGGGAAACGGGAGAGTACGGGATTGTTCCTGGGTCCTCGATTCGGTATGGAGAGTACGGACGCTTTTCCTGGACGCCTACCGATCGAGAGAGTACAGAGCATTTCCTGGACGCCCGGTTAAATTGGACAGAATGGGAGAGTACGGGATTGTTCCTGGGTCCTCGATTCGGTATGGAGAGTACGGACGCTTTTCCTGGACGCCTACCGATCGAGAGAGTACAGAGCATATCCTGGACGCCCAAATACAGTGACGAGACGGGAGAGTACGGGAGTGTTCCTGGGTCCTCGATTCGGTATGGAGAGTACGGACGCTTTTCCTGGACGCCTACCGATCGAGAGAGTACAGAGCATATACTGGACGCCCAAATACAGTGACGACACGGGAGAGTACGGGAGTGTTCCTGGGTCCTCGTTTCGGTATGGAGAGTACGGATGCTTTTCCCGGACGCCTACCGAACGAGAGAGTACAGAGCATATCCTGGACGCCCGTCGGTAAAATAGAGCCGCGTAATTAGAGTCACGGGTGGAATCGCGAAAAGTTATATTTGTACAGAATCATTTTCATAGTCAAGCCTAGTCGATTTTCCGGGCGATTCTAAATCTATTATGTTTGTTCGTTTTCTCGTTAAAACCATATTGTCCGCTCTACCGATCCTATCTGTATATTATCCATCTTCCTCGAAAGAGAGGTAATGAATAAAATGAAATTTTTTCCCAGAAAACCTTTCCTGATTTATCCTGCATTCCTACATCCACGATCGAGCTATGGCTACAAATCTGGCGCCCAACGAGCTGGCCCTGGACCGCGACCCATCCGATTCCAGCATGGCTTCCACCACCCTCCAGATGTCCTCTTCCCAATTCACACAAATCCTGGAATCCATCCAGCGGACCCAGCCGGTAGAGGACGGGAGTTTTGCGCGGTGCACCGCGCGGTTCGACGGGAACCACAACTACGCGAAAGTTGTGGAATTCGTCGCAACGGTCTCAACATCGAGCACATTTCTGAAGAGAATGCTCTTCGGGGGACACGCAGCTATCGAGGGGATAGGCGTACAACCGACAGTAAAGGATTGGAAAGAAGCTCTTGATCTAATCCGCGACACTTTTGCACCTGGACGACACACACCTCAGGGTCTACAGGCCTATCTCGACGAGATAAGGGAGGAGTTCGTGCCGCCACCACCGCTACTGAGTCCCATCAAGAGCCCGCGGAAGAGGAAGAACGTGGACGAAGATCCCGCCTGGTCGCGAATGGACGAACTCTTCGAGAAATGCGTCAGGAACTACGAGTCGGCCCGCACGGATATGACACCGCAAACGGAGTAAAGCTGAGGGAAGACGAGGAAATCCTTCTACAACCGAGACGAAAATCGAAGAATAACGGGGAATCACGCCCCAGTTGCAGTCCCTTCTTACCGCCTACCACCTGCGAAGAGGGACAAACTGCGAAGAAGATGCTCGAGAACGACGAGAGCCGCGCGGGATACAAAAACATCTATATCCTTTTGCAGATACGCTTATAGAATCGTCGTTCGCACCACATTTTGCTAGTATTGCAGGCGGTCTTACTCGCTTAACTCGAGGGAAAAAGGGCAACCTGGCAATGGTCTTCGCAACAACGGCAGGCGTTCATCGAGCTGGAGGAGCTTTGAAGGACCTTCCAGTCTACCAAACCACCAACGAGGCGAAGCTGTGCGCCCTCGGGAACGATGCGAGCAGCCACACCCTCGGAGCAGCTCCTCTCCAGGGGGAGGAGGAGACGGATCCTACATCGTCGAGCGATGTATTCTGGAACGAGCAGTTACGAGATGCAGACCGAGGAGGCTTCATTCCCAGAGATGACGACGACGCCTAGTATTCTGGACTGCTCATCGGGACGATTTCGCATCCAGAGGGGGAGACTGTAGCGTGGCGAAAATTATAAACGCTCGAAGCGGCGAGCTTCGGAAGGTTTCGAGAGGCCTCTGGAGGCCTCGAGACGCATCGAGACGCATCGAGAAGCATCTAGAAGCACCGAGAAGCTTCTGGAAGCTTCGGGAAACATCGAGAAGCATCGAGGAGCATCGAGAAGCATCGAGAAGCTTCGGAGATCGGCAATGGACCGCGGAAGGGAGTGGAGGCGCGAAGCGCGAGACCGCGAGACCAGGCTTGACGACGGGGTTGTTGATTTCGGAGACCGAGGGTAGCAACGGTCCAGTATAAAAGAAGGTGCACGACACGACAGAATTCTTCTTCTGCGCCGAGAGAGAGAACGTAGGTAATCCACGGTCGCTCTCGGTACGCAGAATAGGGACCTCTGGCAGGAGAGTACGGACGCTTTTCCTGGACGCCTGCTAGAGGGAAACGGGAGAGTACGGGATTGTTCCTGGGTCCTCGATTCGGTATGGAGAGTACGGACGCTTTTCCTGGACGCCTACCGATCGAGAGAGTACAGAGCATTTCCTGGACGCCCGGTTAAATTGGACAGAATGGGAGAGTACGGGATTGTTCCTGGGTCCTCGATTCGGTATGGAGAGTACGGACGCTTTTCCTGGACGCCTACCGATCGAGAGAGTACAGAGCATATCCTGGACGCCCAAATACAGTGACGAGACGGGAGAGTACGGGAGTGTTCCTGGGTCCTCGATTCGGTATGGAGAGTACGGACGCTTTTCCTGGACGCCTACCGATCGAGAGAGTACAGAGCATATCCTGGACGCCCAAATACAGTGACGAGACGGGAGAGTACGGGAGTGTTCCTGGGTCCTCGATTCGGTATGGAGAGTACGGACGCTTTTCCTGGACGCCTACCGATCGAGAGAGTACAGAGCATATCCTGGACGCCCAAATACAGTGACGACACGGGAGAGTACGGGAGTGTTCCTGGGTCCTCGTTTCGGTATGGAGAGTACGGATGCTTTTCC
Source organism: Cerceris rybyensis (assembly GCA_910591515.1). Classification (NCBI taxonomy): domain Eukaryota; kingdom Metazoa; phylum Arthropoda; class Insecta; order Hymenoptera; family Crabronidae; genus Cerceris; species Cerceris rybyensis. The sequence continues at coordinate 2,985,015 of OU342789.1, forward strand.
CGGACGCCTACCGAACGAGAGAGTACAGAGCATATCCTGGACGCCCGTCGGTAAAATAGAGCCGCGTAATTAGAGTCACGGGTGGAATCGCGAAAAGTTATATTTGTACAGAATCATTTTCATAGTCAAGCCTAGTCGATTTTCCGGGCGATTCTAAATCTATTATGTTTGTTCGTTTTCTCGTTAAAACCATATTGTCCGCTCTACCGATCCTATCTGTATATTATCCATCTTCCTCGAAAGAGAGGTAATGAATAAAATGAAATTTTTTCCCAGAAAACCTTTCCTGATTTATCCTGCATTCCTACATCCACGATCGAGCTATGGCTACATGTTTTAATTGGTATATTAGAACTTTGCGTCGAGCATTTTGAGACGAATAAAGTTACTGAAAACATTTTGAAGACTGGCACAATGAATTGTAAAACTTATTTTCACATCTGGCTTTTTTGGTCAAGAGAACTTTCTCCAGCAATAGAGAAAGACAACCCTTGCACCTCGTTTGCTAAAGAAATCCTTTAAAGGACCTAGCCAAGGAGCCATAAATCACGACTCTTCATTGTGTGGGAGGAAGAAAGTAGATACTCATGTCCTTTTCCATGAGAAAATCACGTCTTTCAGATTTTTCTGTGGCAATCATTTCTTTACGATCTTTCGTTGAGAATATTTCCTCTTGAGTTACAGTGCAAATAAGTATGTGCGATCAAACTTATCACCAGGATTACAGTGAGGTATGGGAACAATTTTATTTTGCGAAAATCGGTTTCAGTACGATTTGCCTTCTCTGCAGATTTGAGCCTGCAGTTGTGAAAAAATACAATGCCCAACAACACTTTAAAACTCGTCACGCGAAAAATTACATGTCGTATAATGACAGAGAAAAATTCGATTTAATTGAAGGGTTCAAATTAGTATATAAGGAAAGTCGTACTGACTTTACTGAAATTTCTGCTTCTGAAAAAGCTCGCATTGCTTCTTACGCTGTTTCGCATCGGATTGTGAAGGCAGGAACGCCATTCACGGAGGTTGATTTCAAAAAGAAATGTCTCCTCGATGTGGCAAATTCTTTTGGTAGGCCTATAACAGCGGAAGACATTGCGAGCATTAGCTTGAGCAGAAATACAGTAGCTGCCCGCATTTCGCATATTAACGAATCTGTTGAAAAGAAGTTAATTGCATTGTTAAACACCTGCAGTTATTTTTCTTTATCGTTAGATGAAAGTACCGATAGATGTCATACCAGTCAGTTAAGCATTTTTGTTAGAATTGTACAGCGCGATTTTTCTTTCGTTGAAGAACTTTTAGATTTTGTTCCCCTTCGCGAGGCAACAGGTGCGAATATTTTCAATGCAATGCAAAACGTTCTTCAAAAGTTTCGGGTAAATTTATCGAAATGCTCTGTTATTGTAACTGACGGCGCGGAAAGCAATGACAGGTACAAAAATAGGGCTACGCGGGCAGTTTAGAAGTCGCGGAATAAATGATCCTATGTTGCATTGCATTACTTATCAAGAAGTGTTATGCGGGAAATATGTAAAATTGTCTTTTGCTTTGAAAAAAATAACAAAAATAGTAACATCCATTAAAGGAGGAAATAGATTTGCGACACATAGAAAATTCGTAGAGTTTCTCGAAACGCATAATGCTTCTTACACTGATGTACCTTTATATTGTGAAGTACGTTGCCTTAGTGCAGCACTGTGTTTGTCAAAATTTTTTACAATAAGAAAAGAGATAGTACAATTTTTACAAGAAAACCCTATTAATGATTCAGAGCATTACATTTCACTTCTAACTGATGTTAATTTTCTTTGCGAACTTGCATCTGTTGCGTGACGGGCGGCGGAGGTGGATAAAGGGTTTTGAAATAGGAAAGGACGAGTTATAGAATAGGCTCTAATGATTTTAATAATGATAAATTTCGGTAGCGGTTAGGTAGTCGAGCTTAAGGGAACTCTTCCGTCGCGTCAAAAGGAAAACTCGTTCGATGTTTTATTATCGAACGATTAATTATTTATGTGGGTAGTGCTGTGCTGGAAATCCTCTACAGGATCCACCAATTTTGTTTACAGTGGGAATGGATACGCTAACAAAGGTGATTCAAAGAATCCAATGATTAGATTTGAACAAAGATTAGTTTTATATTAAACTCAAGTATTTAGGTTTTACAATTAATCTGAATCTATGTTTACAACTGAATTTTTATATGAAAACTTGTTTACAATTATTGACTTTGGTTTATATATGTTTCTGTTTGTTCGACATATAATAGATATATAATTGGTAAAGAATATATATATAGAAATAACAATGTTGATATGATAGTTTTATAATAATTATGATGATAAAACAATAGTGAACAACAAAAAGAACATTCAATGATAGCATTACACATTTGGTATCCTCAGAGTGATTGCTCACTGTGCAATACTACTTTTCAAAAACATAAAGAAAATTATATTTACGCTTAGTCGATTCCAGACACAACAATTCGGCTGGGTTTTCGCTGATTTCTCTGTACGGGCAGAAAACACCAATCTCGTTATCAGAATCGCTGCGATGACAACCTTTTTGTAATCTATGACTTAAAATAAAATATGTTAATATTTGGTCGGTTTATCTTTAAATGAAAATAATAAATTGAATTCGGAATGTAATACAACGAAGATATAAATATAACGAAAATAATTATTAACATTGGTTTGAATAGAATTATATTAAATATTTCTCGATGGCTTTTGGTATGTATTGTCGCGTCACTATTGAAGATTTTCACGAACAATGTCACTCTTCAACCACCGTTGTTTAACGAGGGATCAAGTCTCTTATCGCGTCACTTTTGAGAGATACTCGCGGATAAATTAGCTTAACATCAAGATCCTCGGACCAGCGTCTTACGTACCTCACGATTTTTAATAATAGCACTGTACTGAACTTTGAATACTTTGTATTTGCTAAACGTTTATCGAACTGTTTCGATGCCTTCCAAGACGCAAGTCGATGTGTTCACGGTGCTTCCAAGACGCTAAGTGATTCGCAAGTTTGAATTTTTCGGGGATGTGAAGACGCTCGACCGATGCATGACGTTTAAAGCGCGCGAGAAATTGACCAATTAGGACTATTGAAATTTAAAGGTTGTCACAGGATTCGTCAACGCGAGTGATGCTTTCCGTTTCTTTGGAGTGGCACGATGCTCGCACCCTCCCTACTCTGATTTTTACAAGGGGTCTATTTCCTAGAATTTTCTGACGGCCGTCGCTGCGACGACGAATATCGTCCTCGAAACGACGTTACAATTCGGATTCATCGTCTGAGAATGTTTCAAGAATAAGATAACGCTAAAAATCAATAAGTCCAGGGACTTATTCGAATGAACCATCTGCTTATTCCAGACTAATGCGTAGCCAAAATTGACAGCGTTACAACTTCTATTGAATAGATAAATTGAATAAATGAGTTGAATAAATGAATTAAATAAATTGCAACCAATGATTCCTTACTATAAAGTATGTTGCATTGTGAAAAATAATAATAGTTTGCTAGAGAAAGTTGTAGCAAATATGGTCAACATGTGTGACTGTACGGTTGCGATGCTTCCAAGGAGGTATGTGCTACGTAGGTCTGTTTTGTGTCCCGTTAAGCGTTTCTACGTCTTAGCTCAAGGGTAGGCTTTTTGTTACAATGTCATAAACCAATGGTAAAAATAGTATACCGGGTGGTTCGTTAGAAAAAGGTAGAATAAAAATTGTAAAATTTGTGTACGGGACGTAACACATCTATAGTACATATTAGTAATCACTTACATAAATGAATTAAATCTTAAGTTACAGAAACCTAGCCAATGTATTTCACAATTATGCAATCACATAGAGCATTTTCGAAGAAGGTTTATATTTTATTCAAATTTAATTACAGCAAATAGCTTCTTTTTATTTCCATCTTGTAGTATAATTTTAGAAGAATTCGGCACTGAATGTAATTTTAAAGACCATTTTTCTATTCTTCGTTCGGTGATAGATCAGTTCGATAAGCGTTTCACCGACTTCGATTCGCTCAGAACTGATCTACTTTTCTATGAGAATCCCGTCACCGTGAGAATCGGAGATCAAGCCGTCCAGTATCAGAACGAATTGTGTGTTCTTCAGCACGATAGTTCATTGAAAACGACGGGAAAAAAAGGTGCTGAATTTTTTAAATTACTCAACAATTCGATATACCCGAACATTAACCCTTTGCAGTGCTATGTCGAGCTGCACTCGACATAGATTTTCGCTTCATTTTATTTTCTAACGATTTAATTTCAAGTTTCTAATTACATGATAATTTTGTAATATCACACAAATATTCGTCGGAACTTTTAGTTATTGCTATCAATAAATAGGAAGTAATGACCAAGGTTAGAAAATATTGGAAAATCAATTTCATTTAGCTCATTATCAAATTGACAAAATAATTCGGACCGCAAAGGGTTAAAGATTTTGGTCTTAGAATTTTTTCTATGTTCGGTTCGACATATTTGTGTGAATGTTCGTTTTCAAAAATGCGTAGCATTAAAGCAGAACATCGCACAAAATTGTATAATTCTTCGCTCATGTCATCGATACGGTTAGGAACATCTAACATTCCTGTTTGTGTAGCGGATGTATCACACAGGCACAAACGCGCACGAACATCTAATACTCCAAAATGTTAAAGGCGTTGATTCAAAATTGGCCAAAATTATCCAAGTCAATTTCCTGGAAACTTTGCCTACTAGTAGTTGTTTGAGTCCATTATCGAATCCACGCTATAACTGTGTCGCCAAACTTCATTGTTAGGAAGGGGGGAGGGGGAGCGAAGGGTCAAAGCAGGTACATATTCGGCCAAATATATTATTTGCTGCATCTTTCTCAAAAAACAAAAGATCTATCCGAAACTGGTACCAAAATATCATAAAAAAAAGAACTTCCCAACGGTATACAGGTTTATGTAATTTATTTACTCCACACACTCTTCCCCAATTTTCTAATTTTTCAATGTGAAAAATGGCGAGCGCAAAGAGTGTGTGGAGTAAATAAATTACATAAACCTATATACAGTTGGGAAGTTTTTTTTTTATGAATTTTTGTTGCCTGTCTCGGATCGATATTTTGTTTTGTGAGAAAGATACAGCAAATAATATATTTGGCCGAATACCTGCTTTGACCCTTCGCTCCCTCTTCTCCTATCGTAACAATGATGTTTGGTGACACAGTTATAGCGTGGATTCGATAATAGCCTCAAGCAACTACTAGTATGCAAAGTTTCAAGGAAATTGTTCTTGGATAATTTTGGCTAATTTTAAATCAACGCCTTTTATTATTATTATTATTATTATTATTATTATTATTAACGGGAATAACCCTTTGGTATAAAAGTTTAGTACAATATGTTAACAAATTTAGATGTAATTAGTGGTACTGCTTAAAATTAAAATTAAAATTAAAACTAATATTAATGCAATACAATAATAGTGTTAGTGGAGGTGAGAAATAATTTTACAACTTTCGGACCGCAATGTTAGCAGAATTTTTAAATGTAGCGAACGAGGATGTGTAAAAGTCAACGATGTCACAAACCCGATTCGAGTTCTGACAGATTCGGTTTATACAGTTGTTTTTGCCATAGTTGGTATGATGAGGAGAAGTTACAAAAATCAAGTTTTTCCTTGGGCGGAACATTGGAACATATATATTGAATTGTGATAAAATATCTGGCGAGGACACCAGGTGATGCAAGGTCTTGTAGGCAAAAAGAATGTCTGCAAGAGTGCGTCGTTGTTCCAATGTTGGCAACCCAAGGCGCATTTGGGTAAGATCGTAGTTATGGCAGGAATAATGTATAGGCGAACTAGTTAATCTAGATGCAATTCTGAGAAATTTATGCTGAACTCGCTCGATTTTCTCTATAAGGGATTTACTATATGGAGACCAAACAGTAGACCCATATTCAAGATGAGGACGGACCAGAGATATATAGAGCGTACGAAGTGTGTCGATGCTATTGAAGTGTGTTGATGTGCGGTATATTAGACCGAGGATTTTTAATGCAGTGCTAACAACTTTATCGCAGTGAGGACGAAAAGAGAGGTCACTTGAGAAGGTTATTCCAAGATCCCTAACTCTATCGACTGTGGTTATTTGTGTGTTATTCAGTGAATATGGGAAATATGTAACTGTGCGTTTTCTAGAGAAATGAATAACCTGACATTTAATTATGTTGATGTTAAGTCTGTTTTGGTTGCACCACAAGCAAAATTGATTTAGATCATCCTGTAGACAATTTGCATCACTTACACTATCAATGGCCCGATAGATCTTTAGGTCGTCAGCATACATTAATATCTTGCTGTGCGACATTATACTATATACATCGTTAATAAATAAAGTAAATAGCAGAGGACCCAAGTGAGAGCCTTGGGGTACTCCTGATAGCGGAACAATTTCCTTAGAGATGCAGTTCTTAAATTCAATTTTTTGAGTTCGATTAGAGAGATAACAGTGTAACCAAGACAGCAATTTACCATGAAAACCGTAGGCTTGGAGTTTAGCTATGAGTATGGAGTGGTTGACGGAATCGAAAGCTTTACTCAGATCGGTGTAGATTGCATCAACTTGCAGACCTGATTCCAGAGTATTTGATAAATATTGCTGATAAAGAGTAAGGTTTGTGGTAGTGGAGCGACCGTGTACAAAGCCATGTTGTTCGTTAATTATTAGATTCTTACAAAGAAAGGAAAGTTTATTAGTTATAATGCCCTCAAATATTTTGGGGATGATGTTTAGCTTGCTGATTGGACGATAAGATGAAGCTTTAGAAATGTCACCGCTTTTGAAAATCGGAGTAATCAGTGAAGCTTTCCAGGATGAGGGGAAAATACCCAACTTTAGGGATTTATTAAATAGTATCCAGAGGACCCGCGAAAGGATAAAGGAGCAAGACTTAAGGAAAATAGGAGGAATTCCATCGAGGCCAGCACGTTTGCTCAGGTCTAACGAGTTTATTGCTTTGAAAACCTCGCTAATACTTATGTCTATGCTAGAAACATCAATGGTTTTTGAAAAATTGAACGTGTGGGATAAAACACTAGAGGTAGAGGAATAAGTAGTTCGAAAATAATCAGCGAACAAGTTAGCAATGTCCGAATCAGTATTAGCTTCGTTGTCATTGAAGGACAGTGATGTGGGAGAGGAATTAGATTTTCTCAATTTACGTATAAAACTCCAGAATGACTTAGGGTTATTTGCTAGTTTGTGTTCAGCTTGAGAGATGTGATTCTTCCAGCATTGTACAGTTAACGACTTGCATTTGGCTCTTAATTCTGAGAAGTTTAAATAATCCGAGTATGAGTTAGTATGTTTATATCGTTGATGTGCAATCTTTTTTTGCTTGATTAATCTAATAATTTCGCTTGAGAACCAGGAAGGATAAGAGGATGAGATATGCGTGACGCAGGGTACGTAAAGTTCAATTGCGGAGTGAAGGTGCTGATATAGATAATCAACTGCATCGTTTAAGGATAAGGAGGAAAGCACCAAATCCCAGTTTATTTGGGATAGATAGCTGTTAATGAGCGAATAATCAGCAGCTCTAAAATGCTTTCTAGTAGTCCGTTTTGGCGAAGAGAAATTAGAGACTGTAATGGGTAAGGAGAATGTGATAGCAGGGTGATAAGAGTCTTCTGGTAATAGGAGTTCGATGGATTTAGAAATTGACAGGTTATTAAATGAAGAGATGATCAAATCGAGTAGGGATCCATGAGAATTGTAAATGGTATTATGTTGAGTGAAGTTATGAAATTGCATATTTTCATGTATTATTACATGAGGAGGGATACTGGAAGAAAATGTAGATAAAGTAGGGATCTTATAGGAGTGGGAATCATGGCCAGACGGAAAGGCACGGGGAATATTATAATCACCCGTTATGACAAACTCCGCGTGGGGGAAACGAAGGCAAAGGTAATCTATAGTTTTGCAGTGTACGTAATAGGCTGTGTGCGAGGAGTTTGGGGGGATGTAAACAGCGCAAACAATAACACTTTTAAAATTCGAGCGAACTTCAACGACGAGTTGTTCAAGGGAGTTATCCGGTAACGTTATATGACTGCTTGTGAAAGATTTATTAACTGCAATAAGTACACCGCCACCTCTAAGAAAACTGCTTGTAGCGTTATTTCTATCACAGCGGTATATGTTAAAATTATCGAGTCCCAACTCTGAGTTAGAAATTCCTTCGTGCAACCATGTTTCAGACAATATTATTATTTCATATTTGAACGTTACAGAGGCGAGTGAGCATCGAAGGTCATGAAGTTTCGATCTCACGCCTCGAACATTTTGGTAGTAACACAAAGGGTTTCTAACTAGTTTTTTTGAGATTGCCGAGATGAGGTGTTGATAATTCTTGGTGTGCCATTGATGTAGCGAATGGTCTTTCCAACAATACCAGAATCGTTGAGAGATTGAAGTTCCTTCCTGAGGTCGGTTAGATGCTGGCGTTGACGTCGGGTGGAGTCGCTAGATAATCTTGCAGGGCCCTTGTAATTGTGTTTGTTACGAAGAATCGACAAGACTTCTTGTTTTGATCTTAGTGTGACACGGAGTAGCCTTGGGCGATAGTCAGTTTTCTTACCGATTCTGGTAATTTTTAAAATATCATACTCAGACACGTTAGTAGATTTAATAATATCGTTTACGAGATCCAGATCATTTATTGTTTGATTTGAAATATGGTTAACAGCACTAACGTCAGTTTCTTCGAGATTGCTTATGATGATATTGTTCGCTCGTTTTTCTCTATCGGCAAGCTCACCTATAATGTCGTTCTCGATTGACCGTGAGTCAGGAGCGGAAAACGCAGGGGAAGAAGATATCTTCTTCTCGATATCACTGACCCTGGAGGCAAGGTTAGAGTATTCCTTGGTCAATTTTTCGATGTCAGTTTTAATACACTGGAGGATCTCAGCACGAAAAATGTCAAATTGTCGTTGAATAAGATCACTTAATTTCGACGTTAAAGACTCTTCAAGCACTGAACTAGAGGAGGGGCGCCGAGTAGAGCAATCAGCAAGAAGACCATTTGCAGTTGGGTGTCCCGTTCGATTTATGCATCCTGGGTGACAGGAGAGACCGCAAATTTTGCACGAGATTGGTTTTGCAACCCTTGTGCCACAGCCTTTGCACTGCACGTTATCCATAATATTCCGTATGGAGCAGAAATTCTTATTAGACTTCGTATAAATCACGTATCGAAACAAGGCCCAGAGTTTGTTTACAGGGAGCGTTTGTATAAGCGTCTTACCTCCTTGACGCGTGAATGTATACTTTTACACAGCTTTCTTATAAATCAAACGGAAAATGACATTGATACAGTGGAATAGGCCTACAGGGGATAACACTTTTAAAAAACGCGTTGAAAATAGTACCTCATGGGTAATGTGGAAACCTATTACTTATCACTTAGTTTACGAGAGAGTAGGCAGTAGTGCAAAACATATAGCCAAGACAACCGCGACGGCAACAATGTGTTCTTTTATGCTGGGAAACCTAGCGTTCTATTATCGTATAGTTACTTTTAACAATTTGCGCTAATAATTGATTTACAACTATTGGTGCTGGAACACAATACTATATTTAGTCGTAATGCATGACGTAGTGGTTAATTTCGGTAAAACCGTCGCCAGAAGCCCTAAAATATTAAAATATATTAATTGTACTTTATTTAACACATATTCGAGCATACTTTTTCACTAACAATACTTTTGTGTTACCCTACATGCGATATAGTGCGGTGTGGAATTGTATTTCGACAAATAACCTTAATCGTCGTGCAACGCACGTCGTTCTGATTTCCGCAAACTACGCGCAAGGCACGTCTTTTCAGCACGACTGATTAACTACGAATGTCGCCCCGAATGCGCCCGTGCTCATGCCAATAGGTCCGCTGCTATTAAGGGGAAGCATAGTCAATCAGCGAGCTCTCGAGTGTATAGGAAGGAGTAGCAGGCGGAGCAGCTCGAAAAAAGGCTCTGTCGAGCAAGACCTTGACAGGCCTGATCTAGAAGCATCGAGATGCTTCTGGAAGCTTCGGGGATCGGCAATGGACCGCGGAAGGGTGACGCAACGCGCGAGGCGCGATCCGGAAGATGAAGCTTGACAACGCGGCTGTTGATTTTCGCGACCAAGGATAGCAACGAGCGGGTATAAAATAGGGCTCGCGACACGACAGAATCCTTCTTCTACTCCGAGAGAGAGGACGAGATCCATTTCCCGAGCGAATTCCTAAATAATGGTTACAAATATGGCGCCCAACGTGCAGGCCCTGGACCACAACCCATCCGAATCCAGCACGGCTTCCACAAACCTCCAGTTGTCCTCTTCCCAGTTCACCCAGATCCTGGAATCCATCCCACCGACCCAGCCGGTAGAGGAGGGGAGTTTCGCGCGATGTACCGCGCGCTTCGACGGAAACCACAACTATGCAAAGGTTGTGGAATTCGTCGCGACGGTTTCCATATTTAAGGACATCGAACATATTTCGGAAGAAAATGCTCTTCGAGGGCTACCTCTGCTCCTCGAAGGTCACGCGGCTACGTGCTGGAGAGACGTGCGGCCGACGATAAAATCGTGGGACGAGCCCCTGAAATTGATTCGCACCACGACGACCAGCGCATCAAGTCTATACAGACATCTTTAGGGACAGTCAGGACGCGAAGATGCCGACCGTCTTCGTTAGCAAGAAAAGCGCCTTTCTGTCGGAACTGCCCGAACTTCCTCCGGAATCCGTGCAGATCGACAGGCTGTACGGACTGCTGCGTTTCTAACTGCGTGAGCGGATTGCGAGGGCATCGATCTCTTGTTTTTCAGATCTAATAAAACGAGCAAGGGAGTTCGAGGCGTTGGAGCGGGAAGCTCAACAGCAGGAGCGTCTTGCCAGGCAAGAATTAGAACCAAAGGACCGACTGTGTTGCGGCATCTGCCGAAAATTCGGGCATGCGACGGTCGCGTGCAGACACCGGAAATTCCAGGCTAGCCCGAGACACGGAAGAGAACAGCGGCCAACACCAAAGACCAATGTTGATAACACCCCGCAGAAGTCCCTGAAATGTTACGGTTGCGGCAAGCCCGGCTTTGTACGAAGCAAATGCCCGGACTGCAGCAAAAGGACGACGCCTACGATCCAAGCCGCCTTCTGCTCCATCGACATGGTTCTGCCAATGTCCCGACCAACGGTTGCCGTGACTATCGCTGGAGAGGAGGATCAGGCATACCTGGACACGGGGACAAAATGCTGCGTAGCCAGCCAGAGCTTGTTCGCAGTTCTGAAGGCGAAAGGACACGAATTTGCCAACAGGAAGATGGGAGTGGCGTTGGCCGACGGAAACCCGCGGGTACGAGAGGTGCTCGTCACGGAGGCTGCTGTGACACTGGAAGGCCGTACAATACAATGCAAATTTATCGTACTGCCTAGCAGTAAGGCCGATAGGACGCTGCTGGGGATTGACTTCGTGGAGGAGGCGTCCGTTGTTATTAATGCAGCCCAGCGCAACTGGTACTTCGTGGACGAGCCCAGCCGCGAGTTCGACTCGCAACGTGAGACGGAGCAGTCGAAGGAAAACGCCGAGCCACAAATTGTTGCCTTCACGTTTGTCTCGGAGTCGACGCCACCCCGAAGTCTGAAGCAATATCTAACTGACATAAGGGAAGAATTTGCGCCACCACCACCGCTGCTCAGTCCCGTCAAATCTACTCGAAAGAAGAAGAACGAAGACAACCGCGAATGGTCGCGTATAGATGAACTATTCGAGACGTGCATACGTGATTACGAGTCGGCCCGTATGGATACAACTCCGCAAGCAGAGTAGAGGAGCTGAAGAAGGACGAGGCAATCCCTCTACAACCAAGGCAAAAACATCAAATAATAACGGGGAATCATACCCCAATTGCAGTACCTTCTTACCGCCTACCACCTGCGAAGAGGGACATACTGCGAATTAAATCAAAGAAGATGCTGGAGGACGACGAGAGCCAAGCAGGATACAACACATCTATATCCTTTTGCAAATATGCTCATAGTATCGTCGTTTGTACCACATTTTGCTAATATTTCAGACGGTCTTTCTCGTTTAACTCGAGAAAAAAAAGGCAACCTGGCAGTGGTCTTCGCAACAGCAACAGGCGTTCATCGAACTGAAAAGAGCTTTGAAGGATGTGCCAGTCTTACAAACTACCAACGAAACGAACTTGTACACCCGCGGGAGCGATGCGAGTAGCTACATCATCGAAGCAGCTCTTCTCCAGAGGGAGGAGGAGACGGTACACATGATCGAATACGCCAGTAGACTGCTGTCCCCGGCGGAAAGGGACTACTCGACCATGGGAGCGGTAGGCAGGCCGGTGACGGCGAAAGGGACCGGAGTGCCAGGCAGGCACCGTCGGAGACGCGAGCGGCACCATTCATCCGAATCGGTGCCAAGCCGAGACGGACCCTACATCGTCGAGCGATGTACTGGAGCAGTCTAGTCAAGGTCTTGCTCGACAGAGCCGTTTCTCGAGCTGCGCCGCCTCCTTCACCTACACATACAGCCGAGATGTCACTGATTCACAGGCCCACCGGCGGCGTTACGATCGTACCTACTGGTACAAGCGTGGTAGCATGTGGCGGTATATTGGGGCGACATTTATATTTTAAAAATTTTGCGACAGCAAAATGCCAAACTTGTTCGCCTCAAAGAATGTAGAATTATGTAAGAAGTTATTGGGGCGATACATTGTACAATGTTGTGTTGTCTTTTAACAGTAAAGAGGTAATATAGGTTTCCACATTACCCATGGAAATATGCAAATGCACTCTTTGTTACAAAGTTATCTTCTAAAAATCTATTCCACTGTATCAATGTCCTTTCCCGCTGAATCGTTGTCGAGAAATCGCATTAAAATATAAATGAAGAAAATGTTTTTTAACAATCATACAGATGAAAGAAACCGTTGAGATACATCTCTATATGTAAAATTGGCAATACTTTGGCATTTTATTACAAAACAACATTGAAATTAAACGAGGCAGAACCACTTTTTGTTACTAAGAGCTTCTTATAATTAATTATGTTTTAATTGGTATATTAGAACTTTGCGTAGAGCATTTTGAGACGAATAAAGTTACTGAAAACATTTTCAAGACTGGCACAATGAATTGTATACCACTTTAAAAAAACGCATTGAAAATAGTGTGGGAAATAATAAGGATTTTCTTTACAAATAACTCTTTATTTCGCACTGCTCAAACTCTCTGCTCTTACAAAACGTCTCTAAACTAGCTCTTAAAACACACTGATCACACTTTTCGTCCACACTCGCTTATATCCATCCTCATTCGTACAGTCTTGCCCTTTCCCGACGACAAACCCGCACCACGATTTCGGGCAACACTTGCATTCTTTCACGATTCACTCTCATTTATACAAACAGGCATGCTCCAGTCACACTAAGGTCTAAACATTCACTCGCAACCTAAACAGTCATTAGCACTCTTACAAATAGTTCAAGCAGCCTATGCATCCAAAAACGTTCATCCTACAATAGTACCTCATGGGTAATGTGGAAACCTATTACTTATCACTTAGTTTACGAGAGAATAGGCAGTATTACAAAACATATAGCCGAGACAACCGCGGCGGCTACAATGTTTTCTTTTACGCTGGGAAACCTAGCGTTCTATTATCGTATAGTTACTTTTAACAATTTGCGCTAATAATTGATTTACAACTATTGGTGCTGAAACACAATACTATATTTAGTCGAAATGCATAACGTAGTGGTTAATTTCGGTAAAACCGTCACCAGAAGCCCAAAAATATTAAAATATATTAATTGTACTTTATTTAACACATATTCGAGCATACTTTTTCACTAACAATACTTTTGTGTTACCCTACATGCGACATAGTGCGGTGTGAAATTGTATTTCGATAAATAACCTTAATCGACGTGCCACGCACGACGTTCTGATCTCCGCGTCTGACGCGCAAGGCACGTCTTTTCAGCGCGACTGATTGACTACGAATGTCGCCCCGAATACGCCCGTGCTCATGCCAATAGGTCCGCTACTGTTAAGGGGAGGCAAAGTCAATCAGCGAGCTCTCGAGTGTATAGGAAGGAGTAGCAGGCGGAGCAGCTCGAGAAACGGCTCTGTCGAGCAAGACCTTGACTTGACTGTGTTGTAGTACTGTGAGCAATGGTTGCTCCAATAAGTTGTTTTGTCCATTCGTTCGAGTCTCCAAGATAGCTTCTTAGATAATTTAATATTTCTCTGTGGGACCTTTCATTTTTTTCATTCGATTGCGGATGATATACCGCCGTTGAGGTCATTTTTACCCTTAGTTTTTCCTGCATGATTTCTAAAAACTTCCCTTGGAATTCTAGCCCATTGTCGGTGATGATTTCCTTCGGAACACCGAATATACAGCAATAATGTTGCCGAAATTTTTCGAGGACTTCTTTTGCCTCTTTCGTCTTTAACCCTCGGAGTACTGACGGTAGAAGCAGCGGCACGGCCGTCGTTCGGGGTCGCTCGGACCCATAGCGCGTTCTCATTGGTGATTTCAAAGGAGAAGCCGCCACTATGCCTATCACTGTGTTTGTAAATATGATCGAGCTACTACAAGCAAGATTATTTGGCAGCTTCTCCTTCTCCAGCAACAAAATCCAGTATTGCATTTATTCTATTTTCTATTTCGCATCTGTTTTTATCATAGAAGTAGTGTAATTGAAAAATGCAAATATTACACATAAATGAAAATCTTTGGCATGTCTATGTGTCTTCTAATTAGAAGGAAGTCATAAATATTCCATCCCTTGCCCTTAACATCTAAAGCTATTTCACAGCAAACTTCTAAAAAGACCCAAAGTTTGCACTACATAGAGTATTTTCTAATCTCAAGCATTTATTTGGAACGTTCTGTTTCCAGTGGAATAAAAATTTTAATTGGGGAATGACTATCTATTACAATTCAACATCAGGTGCGTTTGATACTTTATATTAAAAATTAAAAATGGATAATAAATAGACCGAAATAATGGACGGAATTAGTGTTCCGCAAAGAGTCAGTCCTTCCACCGCAAAGTCACTTTGGACACTGCTGAAAGTAAAATGATGAAGGCGCGTCTAGAGGGATACCCTCCTTGCCCCTCTAGTGCTTCGGTAGGCTTCCATTCCTATATACATTGTATGCTACGAGAGATATTCGTCTCTTATCTCTACAAAATAAACAAATAATGCCGCGAGGAACAGAATGCTAGCGATCAAAACGAACGCCGCAAGTCGAAAGATATATTGGTCGAAGTTGCATCTTACATCGGGGTCCGAGCGAACCCGGGCGGAGTACTGCGAGGGTTAATATAAAAGCAAAATTACCGTTTGGCACAGTAAGTGCATCTCTTCTATTTTTTATTTGGGAAGTCGCAATTGAGTTGAAAGAACTATTGTCTGGTTTTTCACAGACAATGTCTTCATTTTCGTTTCCTTTATCGATAGGGTCTTGAGTTGCTTGTACGTTTGTAATTTCTATGCTAATTTGTTTTTCTGGCTTCGGTGACAATAGTGAATCATCTGATTGAAAAACTTCGTAAGGTGAATCATAGGAAGGCGATAAGGTTTCAGAGATTTCTATGCCTTCAAGTTGCTGATCATTAATTGTTATTTCTACTGAATTCGGAGGATCGGGTGGAGAATAATTGATCTGGAAGTTTGGTTCGTGATTATCTATATGAATTTCATTTTGAATTAAAGAATTTTGAGTTTCAAGATCTCGATTTTGACTTACAAGGTCTAGCGATTGAGGTCGATCCTTGCAATTTGACTGTGCAAAATAAGTATGATTGAAATTACTAGAGGTGCGTAAAGGAATATCAGATTTATTGCTTTTTATATTATACGCGAAACGCAGTGCTTGTTCTTCAGCTATAGCAGCGATAAAAGCGGTATTAATATTTTTAAATTCTTTGTGTCTTAGTTTTTGTGAGATTTCGGAACGTGTGTAATAAATGAATCGATATAGCGAGAGATCATTAACCATGAGTAATCGATCATTTAAAGTTTTTTGATTGTATTTTGAACTAATGATCACACTTGATATTTTAGAATTTTAATTTTCTATTCTTTGATAATACTGTGCTACATTTTCATTTTCTTCTTGTTTGATGTGTCTCAATTCTTCTAGATAATTTTCGAGAGGTTTGTCTTCATATAATTTAATTAGCAATTCGGAGATTTCCTTCCATGTAGTTTGTTACATCCGGCCCTGGAATTTTCGAATTCCAGTTCAGGCGCCAGTCAGGCGCTTGGTAAAAAAGCCTAGGAAGCCAGAAAAAGCCTAGCTGTATAGGGTTACCTGCAATCCGCAAACAGCCAAATTCCATTAAGGCCCAATTTATGACTTCCGTTAACCTTGGCGAGAATTTTCACTCGCACCCTTGAAGCCCTTCGCTCCCACCAGACCACTTCCACCTCCACTCAGTTTTCCACATTTTCCAGGACCCCACTCCCAAAAAACGCCCTATATAAGCTGGTTAGTTTTTGCTTCTGGGGTTTTTTCTTAAACGTAATCGTGGACGTAACGTTCGTCCTGCGAGATACGACAGTTCCCCCGCGAACCGACGCGTTATAGTAATTTCGGCCATTTAATTGAAAGCTATTTCAATAGTTAAAGGTAACCACCGAATGGACTTAGTGTTCATTGTTAACCATTTTGTACAGATAGTATTTAACTTATTTAGAAAATATACCTTTATATTCTTACAACGGAATATTTAGAGTCTCTTATTATTTACCTGCACCTTCGAGTAACCGAGCAACGATCCCTTCTTATTCACTCAAGCCGCTCGGGGTGAATAAGATTATTTGTTAAAGTTACGGGTCAAGTTTCCGATTTAAGAGTTCACCGTTTGCAACTAAATACCAACTCCCTTACCAGCTATTGGCGGTAGTTCCTGCAATTGGTGCAGGACCGTATCCGTTATACTAGCGCGAAAGCATCGCAAGGTGTCTTTCGTTATTAACGGGCAAACGACGCTCCTATAGAAAGCTATAGGCTAGTTCGGTCCCCGGATTCATACCAGCTATTGGCGGTAGTTCCTGCAATTGGTGCAGGACCGTATCCGTTATACTAGCGCGAATTACCGAAAGGTACATTCGTTATTAACGGGCAAACGACGCTCCTATAGAAAGCTATAGGCTAGTTCGGTCCCCGGATTACTTCCCAAAACCAGTTGCAATTGGTGGCTCCGCAAACCTAGCAAAGAATACCGGTCGCGTTCTGCCAACCGCCCGGCTCGTAACAAGTTCGATGATTATGTTTCTTAATTTGTTCACGTGCTCTACCCGTTATTCTGTCTTTCACGCACAATAGTAATAGGAAAATTTGATGTGGCATAGCTAATGCAAATATGTCATCTACTTGTTTTATAAAACTGCGTAGTTTAAATTTATCTCCATCGAATTGATCCGGTATTAATCGAATTAGGAAGTCGAGAGAAAGCTCTTGAGTTGTAGTTGCATTTCTTTTGTAACGGTAAGTTACCGACAATTTTCACCGGAACAAAGGAACGCGCGGCTCGCGTGCAAGAACGATTGAGATATAGAAAGTCGTTTCTTTGTAACCACGTGTATCGTGTGCGCGAGAAAACAGTTTGTAAAATCCTAAATAGTAATGGCTACAAGGGAAAAGATAAGGAAGAAGAAAAATAAAATATACGCACTATCACCGAGTGATTTAGTCAATCAATAAAAGGGAAAACCAGTGTTTTATTCATTTTTCCCAACCAACGAGTAAAGTTAACTTCGCCGACCACGTGGCGGGAATAAAGGACTCGGCTCGAAACTAACACTTTCGTATACCGTATCCATTTTTCCTTTTTCAGATGTTTGATTAAAATTGGAAATTTAATTTAGCATTTAGAATTAGCGATTTAGGATTTAGAATTTTTGTTGAGTTAGGGCTTACGATTTAGAATTTAGGATTTTGGGCTTAAGACTTACGATTTACGAATTAGATTTAAGATTTAGGATTTAGGAGTTAGATCTAAGATTTAGGAAATAGATTTAAGATTTAGGATTAAAGAGTTTAAGAGCTACAATTGGTATTTGGAATTTGTTATTTGGGAATTTAAAAATTAAGATTTAGGATTTAGGATTTAGAATTAGTATTTTATGATTTGGAATTTTTGATTTAGGAGTTAGGATTTTGGATTTAGGATTTTAGATTTAGAACTTATGATTTAGGATTTGGGATTTAGTATTTTAGAATTTGGAATTAGATCTAGGATTTAGGATTTTGAATTTTAGATTTAGAATTTATAATTTAGGATCTAGGATCTAGAATTAGAATTTGGAATTTTTTATTTAAGAGTTAGGATTTAGGATTTAGTAAGATCTTGGAATTTGCACGAATAACTGAAGTTCAGTACTCACGATGCGTTTCCTTGTTCCTTTTCCGAGTGGCTTCTGCGATTGGTGCTGGAGGTTCAACGGCTCCAGGAATAACAGCCAAATCGTAGTGCCGTCGCTTGTAGGTTCTTCCTTGGATGATCCAAAATTAACGATTAAAATCGTCACTCTCGCTCAGTGTGGAGTTGCTAGTTCCAGAGTTCGACCGAAGACCGTAGAGTGTCAGATCAATCCCAACTTCTGACACCAAAGGGTATAGCAGGATAAGGTGGTCAAAAGTGCCCTTGAACCGATTTCAATGGGGGTAGTCTCATTCGATAGATAATGCTCGGCGATCATTGTGTACCAAATTTTAACCCTTTATCTTGATCGGAAGGGTAGTTATGGGGAAAATTAAAAAAACAGGTTTTTGGCCCTTTTCCCCCATTTATTGAGGTGTAAAAAATCCGAAAAAATTCTGGCATATTCTACACGGTACCGGACATTTTGTAGAATTTTTTCAGATTTTTCCGTCGAAGTACCTAAGCGTGAAAAATGGGCAAAGTAAAAAAAAACGGAAAAAAGAAGATTTCGTATCGAAATCTTCGAGGTACAACTTTTTGTTTTATATAGTAACAATCTAACACCTACGATTGTTATCCCCAATTTTTTCAGATTTTTAAACCACCTGCGTCATTATGAAAAAAATCGAAAACCGATTTTCGGGACGTATTTTGATCTAAAACGCAAGAAGTAATTGTTATTTTTCCATTATTTTCATAGAGTATGTTCATTTTGTGGTTTTTAATGTTTTACCATTACAGATAATTTCATAACAATAAAAGGAATTGGGATAACTCACTTATCTGTAAACTATGTGTTACATTATGTACCATAATTTTGAACGTTCTTTCAACAGCAGCAGTGGCCACGCGTCTAGAGTGTCTGCTCTGGAACCGCTATGAACTTTTTGTCGCGGGTTCGCGTCCCGGAAGGTATATTTTTTTTTCTTTTTTTTTTAATCTGTAAATGCATAAAAATAATCAATAATCATTTTTAACAGCTATTGCGATAATCCTAAATATTTTTCGCCATAAGTACTAGTTTGTTATTTGTTCCGAAATCATATAGAATAAATAATACGTTTGAGGGCCATAACTGTACAATAGATACAATCGTTAAAATTGCTTTATTGTTATATACGAATTTACTTCTTAAGCTTTTAGATATCTTACTGATGAGCATTTGTATCGCTGTCAAAATACCTTTAAGAAATAGAGGCATATAATTTAGTTTGCAGGATTTTATTATTTTATTGCGCCTGCTCCAACATCACACGAACCCTTCCTGTCCGTAAGCCTTCTCCAATGACCTGCTGGCATTGAAGGTTTGGCGCAGATACTAAGCTAATCCCCTATAGGTATTTATGTTATATTGGTCAATTCACTGTTAAATGGTTTCTGTCTCTACCTAGTCACATGGAACTGTACATACTTAAAAAAGTACAAATATTCATAAATGGTAACATATCCAGCATTAAATCGGTTTGACACATTCGAGACAATAGCGGAGACCCAACCATAAACTGTCTTCCCTACGCTCATTTCAGAATTAACAAATTAAAAATGGCAATATAATACAAACCAATAGAAATTAATATTTTCCAAGTTTCGAGCATATACCCTCCATGTCAACGATTCTTCTTTGAATATAAGGGAAAGAAACATGCAAGTAAAGTAATCATTACGTGCATATACTCTGTTAGTGCAAGTGTTGTGATCTTTGGTGCCGAATATACATTTTTATATACCATAATAAGTTAACATTTCCGTAATTTAAAAGTTTAAAAATATCCGTAACCATGGGATAACATATTGCTAGAGAGAGCCGGCAAAGCAACAGATATGCTCTAAAACTATTTTCTATACGATATACATTTTTTATGCATTTAGGATTATCGCAATAGCTGTTAAAAATGATTATTGATTATTTTTATGCATTTACAGATTTAAAAAAAAAGAAAAAAAAAATATACCTTCCGGGACGCGAACCCGTGACAAAAAGTTCATAGCGGTTCCAGAGCAGACACTCTAGACGCGTGGCCACTGCTGCTGTTGAAAGAACGTTCAAAATTATGGTACATAATGTAACACATAGTTTACAGATAAGTGAGTTATCTCAATTCCTTTTATTGTTATGAAATTATCTGTAATGGTAAAACATTAAAAACCACAAAATGAACATACTCTATGAAAATAATGGAAAAATAACAATTACTTCTTGCGTTTTAGATCAAAATACGTCCCGAAAATCGGTTTTCGATTTTTTTCATAATGACGCAGGTGGTTTAAAAATCTGAAAAAAATTGGGGATAACAATCGTAGGTGTTAGATTGTTACTATATAAAACAAAAAGTTGTACCTCGAAATCTTCTTTTTTCCGTTTTTTTTGACTTTGCCCATTTTTCACGCTTAGGTACTTCGACGGAAAAATTTAATCTTAATAGAAAAGTAAGTACTTATGAGTTTACACATTTTAAAGACAATATGCTTAATTATTTTCCCACTTAAAATAAACTTTAAATAAATTAATATGAAATTAAGACATATAATAAGTATTTCAGTTAATGAGTTTTTAATCAGGCAAAGTAGATAAGTATTATTAAATGAATATTATTATATATATGTAAAATGTTGTTAAATACGATTTATTTATTATTAAATAATACTAATTTTTCATTGTTAATGATATTTTAATGATTTAATAACTTAATACGAGGTATTATACACGGAGATTCACTGTTGACCTTGCATTACAGTGTGTATTGTTAAGGGCTGCGCGCTCTCCGCCCTCTATCTCGAAAACGCTTGACCGTATGAAAAAAGGTCTTAGACAAAATTTGTCGCAAATTTTATGCTCTACAACTTTGATAATAGATATTAACATCATTGGAGCCATAGAAATCGAGGTAATCGCGGAAAACCGATTTTTTTTACCTTTGACCTTGAATAACTTACGACGCAGACACGAGATTTTATGTGACTTTTGAGACAACTTTTAGAACGCCAAAATGAAGGTGTATACGAGTTTACAGCTTATTATCTCTCATTCCGAGGTTGACCCTTTTTTTACGCTGACGTGACTGGACTAAAGGACGTATCCAGCATACATTGAGGAATACTCTCTTCTTCCAATTCTCTTACAGTTAACAACAGTTTATTAAGAAAGAACTATTGCGCGCTCGGAGTTTTAACAGTTCAAGGGTGACGTCGTCGCGAGATGCCGACTGTCAGCGATTCGATACAAAATTCCTGATTTAGTCTGTCTGAATTTGGTAATGGGACTTGCCTTTTAAAGGACCTTAAACTAGCGTGGTGGGAGGTTTGGATGACTCTGACTTCTCGTGACTAAGGTTCCAAAAGGGCGATCGCTTTTCCAGCGACTTTCGCGAAGACCAAAGGTCTTGAAAACATATTTTGAGGGAAAAGCGATGACGGAATTGGAAGATGACTAATACTTTTGGACCTTGAATCACGTTGAGGATTATTTGGAACTAGTATCTTATTTTTAAAGGAGATAGTGAGTTTCAGGAACATGAATCGAGTTGGTATCCAACAATATTATCGAGGTGAAGTGTGGTTGAAGAGAAGTGATCGAGAGAGCTGCGTGAGTCGAACGCATGGTGCAACATTGTATGCGCGACTCGCATCCGCACGTTTCTGAGAGTGAGGAACGGTACAGTCGAGGCAGGCAATTTCGAAATAGATTTTTATTTTAATATTGATACAATTGTTCGAGAAAATCGATAAGATGGAAAGTTTGGGAGAAATCGAGACCATCGAGCGCAAATGTAAGGAAAGACTAAAAATTCTATTACAAGAGAGAAAATACAAGTCTATTAGATAATATGCGTTGTCACGGCTAGAAGCTCGCTACAGAAGGGCTCCAAACGGAATGCTCTCCTCGTCTCAAGTCGTCCCTTTCGTCCCCGGCAGGACGGTCCCTGGGCCTGAAGTGGTTTATGACTTGGAGGAGTCAAAAGACAAACTCCAGACGTTCAGCCTCTCAAATATCCAAGTCTTATACAAAATTAAGACGGCATCGGCAGCTTCGGTAGCCGCTTTGCACAAAATTCGTTTTTGAACACGAAGGTGATAGAGGAAATCGTAAGCGACTACGAGGATTTAGAGGATTTCAATTCAGAGATGGATCGGAAGATCATACAAGGAAATTAGAAGACGCGAGAAGATTGACGGTCGGTGATTTAACATCTTGTTGTAACATACTTGTGTTGGATACCAACTCAATTCATGTTTTCCCAAACTCGCTATCTTCTCTGACAATAAGATATTAGCTCCAAATAATCCACAACGTGATTCAAGGTCCAAAAGGGAACTATTAGTCATCTTCCAATTCCGTCATCGCTTTTCCCTCAAAATATGTTTTCAAGACGTGGTCTCATTCGATAGATAATGCTCAGCGATCATTGCGTACCAATTTTTAACCCTGTATCTTGGCCGGAAGGGTAGTTATGGGGAAAATTCAAAAAACGGGTTTGTGCCCCATTTTGCCTAGTTATTAAGGTGCAAAAAATTCGAAAAAATTCTGACATATTCTACACGGTACCATACATGTTTGAGATTTTTTTCAGATTTTTCCATTGAAGAACTTAAGTGTAAAAAATGGCTAAACGCAAAAAAAACGGAAAAAAGTAGATTTCGTATCGAGATTTTCGAGTGACAACTTTTTGCAAATTGCAGTAACAATCCAACACTCATGATTGTTATCTCCAATTTTTTTCAGATTTTTAAACCGCCTGCGTCATTGTGAAAAAAATCAAAAACCGATTTGCGCGACGCATTTCGATGTTAAACGCCATGATCCAGTTATTATTTCCTTATTCTTCGATTACAGTATATTCATTTTGTGACTTTCAGTGTTTCTGCCACGAAGCAATTACATGTTAATATAGAGAATCGAATTAATTAAATCAATTGTGAACTTTGATGGTTCCTAATCTGCAAGAATTTTTAAGGTTTTTTCAAGTGAACGATTTGGCGCAGTCGGTAGAGCGTCTGCCTGCGGAAGCGCTGGACACTATTTTGTCGCAGGTTCGAATCCCCATGGGGAACTTGATATTTTTTTTTTCATTTTTAAAAATTGTCAACTACGTAACAATAATTAGTTCCTATTTTCAAACATTTAAAAGTATTTTTAAGGTCCAGAAAAATATAAATGTTTGATAATAGCCGTAATCGCAGAAGATGGTATGACTAGAAAAACTCGATAAAGCAAAAAGTATGTTCTGTATTAATTTATATATTTCTGTACCTTAAAAATACTTTTAAATGTTTGAAAATAGCGACTAATTATTGTTATGTAGTTGACAATTTTTAATAATGAAAAAAAAATATCATGTTCCCCTTGGGGATTCGAACCTGCGACAAAATAGTGTCCAGCGCTTTCGCAGGCTGACGCCCTACCAACTGCGCCAAACCGTCCACTTGAAAAAACCTTAAAAATTCTTGCAGATCAGGAACCATCAAAGTTCACAATTGATTTAATTAATTCGATTCTCTATATTAACATGTAATTGCTTCGTGGCAGAAACACTGAAAGTCACAAAATGAATATACTGTAATTGAAGAATAAGGAAATAATAACTGGATCATGGCGTTTCACATCGAAATGCGTCGCGCAAATCGGTTTTTGATTTTTTTCACAATGACGCAGGCGGTTTAAAAATCTGAAAAAAATTGGAGATAACAATCATGAGTGTTGGATTGTTACTACAATTTGCAAAAAGTTGTCACTCGAAGATCTCGATATGAAATCTACTTTTTTCCGTTTTTTTTGCGTTTGCTCATTTTTTACACTTAGGTTCTTGAATGAAAAAATCTGAACAAAATCTCAAACATGTATGGTACCGTGTAGAATATGTCAGAATTTTTTCGAATTTTTTGCACCTCAATAACTAGGCAAAATGGGGCAAGAACCCGTTTTTTGAATTTTCCCCATAACTACCCTTCCGGTCAAGATACAGGGTTAAAAATTGGTACGCAATGATCGCCGAGCATTATCTATCGAATGAGACCACCCCCATTGAAATCGGTTCAAGGGCACTTTTGACCACCTTATCCTGTTATACCCTTTGTGAGTATTCATGCATTATTTTATTGAGTTTATTGTTTCTGATAGGGCTCATACTTTTATGACTTTGGGTCCTTTATAGGTCATTTGGTTAGTTTTGAGGATGGTCCAGGTCGATTCGACTCTATTTTTTGGGGACTACTTTTCCTTACGAGGTTCGCTCGAGATTTCGTATTCGTAATATACTTCCATTGATCAGGGCTAGTAAAGCTTCGGTCGAGGCATTGTACTGTTCAATTGCGATTCATTAAATATCTCGGGCCCGAGCTAAGTGATTCGGACCGTTCTTTCGATTATGGGCGTGCTTGTCTTTGTTAGGGGTATGGTGTCGGGGTAGGGTGGAATTAAGAAATAGGATGTGAAGCTATAATTCGGAGGGACCTCTAGTTTGATTTTATCTTGTGGTTGGGATCAAGTGATCCTTGCCACTGGTTATTTATGAGAGTGGTGTTGGTCTATTTGTACGCCGTAACTATTCATTGTTTAGTTAATTTCATCTAGGATAGATTTGTATAATAGAGTTGCATATTGATCAGATTTGTCGTGGTTAACTAATGTATCTCTTAAATGGCATGTATGTTAATCTTTGGTTGTTTCTAAATAACGGAGAGTGAGCCCGCATCATTTCCTAAGCCTGTGTTCGGTTTCTATTTTTATTGTTAATATTATTTTTGTTGGGTGTATACAATACGTTTATATTTATGAGATTGTCTTGAAATGCGAAGTGCTAGTTTGGCGGTCCTGCCTAGGCGTTCGGTATAACGCGTAGCATTAAGGCCCATGTAGGAGGAAAGACACGTGTTAGGTTGTGCGAGGTGTAGTGTGTAGGCGGTAGATTAGTATTCTTAGATACATGTGTTTATAGAGGTGTATTCTCCTTCAACATGGTAGCAGACGGTGGTTTTGTTCAAGAGAGAAAAGTTTGTTCAAGAAGCTAAGCATGTTAAATAGGTGAAGATCTTTGAGAGTCGAGAGGGGATAGTGTCGAGCCGGCGCTCCAAATTGTCGTATATGTAGATAGACGATATGATAATACCATTTTTTGATGTTTCCGATTACTAAAGTACTTGAGTTCGAGAAAATACGAAGAAGTTGTCATGAGATGGGGAGTTGCAGTAGGCAAGGAGGAAGAATGGACTCTAGTAGACATAGTAGCGGCAAATTATATATACTGTGCTATTACTATTGGAGATTTGCAGTCAGCCTGTGAGATCATAAATAGTTTGATGAAATGTATTGAAGGAGTCTACAGCTCTGCCGGTTGTGTACAGGAAAAATCTTGAGAGCGTCAGGGTGGGAGATTTCCAAGGAGTAATTAATTTCTTTCATGAATTTGAATAAGTCGTTTGATGCGCTCAAGATGGCATGTGCAAGAGTGGACGGGCAAGAGAGGCTACGATGTGTGTTGAATGCGTTGTCGCCGAATTTTAGTCATATTGGTGATC
Organism: Cerceris rybyensis; assembly: GCA_910591515.1. NCBI lineage: Eukaryota > Metazoa > Arthropoda > Insecta > Hymenoptera > Crabronidae > Cerceris > Cerceris rybyensis. The sequence continues at coordinate 3,011,051 of OU342789.1, forward strand.
TAATAGATGTCCTACCAGAACCTGACAGTGTAGCGGACACTTCTAAATGAAATAATACTAAGGATGTTGGAAGGAAAATCGTTTACACTTGAAAGTACTCTTAACAGGATATATTTCTGTACACTTTGATAAACCACTTAGCTGTTAACACTTTAAGGATCCTCAACAGAATAGCACGCATCTACGTGAGGCCCTTTTCAGAAAGGGAAAATAGGAATAAAAATATGTACAACTATGAATCTAGTGACTAACAAATGTCCCTATAACTAACATGATTCTACTCGCCACATCACTCCCCTCCGAGTGAGTTAGATAACCTAACTCGCGAATCTTACTGATTTTTTTTAATAGGTTTTTTGAATTATTTTTGACTCAGCTTCAAGAAAAGCTGGTTTTAATCTACTTATAGTTATATTTGTCGGTTTTCCATTATAATCGATTTGGAAAATGTGATCTGTCAATCTTTTAAGGATTTTGAATGGTCCCTCATAAGGAGATTGTAAGGACGTTTTGTTTAGATCAATCCGAACAAACACATGAGTACAAGTAAATAGATCTTTGTGAATTAATGTTTTGTGCAAAGAATGATGACTAACTGGTCGGGGTTTTATCTGACGTATATGTTCTCTAAACTTATCAATGAAAATTTGAGGATCTACTGATTCTTCTTGATTTATAAAAAATTCACCAGGAAGCCTTAAGGCAGTGCCATATACCATTTCAGCAGCCGATGCATTTAAATCTTCTTTAAACCTTGTTCGGAGGCCCAGCAACACCGTTGCTAAAATTTCCACCCAGTTTTTATTTTCGTGGCACATAATTGCAGCTTTCAGCGATCTGTGCCACCTTTCTATCATACCATTAGATTGAGGATGATATGCTGTAGTTCTTGTTTTATTGCAACCAATCAGTTTCACCAAAGCCTGAAACAGTTGTGACTCGAATTGTGCACCTTGATCTGTGGTGATGGTTGCTGGGGCTCCGAATCTTGCTATCCAAGTAGCATATAGAGCAGAAACGACTTTTTCTGCCGAACAATCTGTCAGCGGCACTGCTTCAGGCCACCTAGAAAATCTATCTATGATTGTAAGACAGTATCTATAGTTCTGTATGACTGGTAATGGTCCTATAATATCCACATGTATATGTTCGAAACGATTTTCTGGGACAGTCATTTTCTCAGGAAGTGGTTTGTTATGTCGGTGTATTTTGTTTCTTTGGCATGGAACACAAGTGCGAGACCACTCGGCTATGTCTCTATTCATAAAAGGCCAAACAAAACTCTTTGCAATCAGCTTTTTGGTAGTCCTGCTGCTAGGATGAGACATGCTGTGAACGTTATTGAATAACTTCTTTCTCAGTGGAAGAGGTACATACGGTCTTACACTGTTCCCAATAATGTCACTATATAAATATTTCTTAGTGTTGTCTAGTATAATTTTTTGGAAATTCCATTTGTTTGTCTGTTCTGTCAACAATGTTTTTAATTCATCATCCTCCATTTGAGCTTTTACCAAATCGTCCGTTGAGATGACAACTGGCATTTCAATGACTTCCAACCTGGACAGAGCATCAGCCACTAGATTTTCATCACCTTTTAGAAATGTAATTTTTGTGGTGTATTGACCAATATAATCTAAATGTCTTAACTGGCGAGGACTCGCCTTATCTGCCTTTTGTTTAAAAGCATGCATCAATGGTCTGTGATCTGTCCGTATCGTCAAGTCTCGTCCTTCCACTAAATGCTTGAAGAATTTAATACTCTTGTATATTGCTAAGAGTGCTCTGTCGTATACACTATATTTTGTTTCTGCCTTTTCAAGTTTTTTTTTTTGAGAAAAATCCGAGTGGCTCCCAACTGCTCCCGTTGTACTGATCTAAAACTGCGCCGATTGCAGTGTCTGAAGCATCAGTGTGTAATGCCAAAGGTGCATTTTCTTTGGGATGGTGCAGAAGTGATGCCGCTACCATTTGTCGTTTTGCTTCACTAAACGCCTGATTGGCTTGATTGTCCCAATTTATTGACCTTTTGTCCTTTTTTTTCGCTCCCTTTAAATACTCATTCAAAGGTGCTAACCAATGTGCTGCACGAGGAAGAAACCTTCTGTAAAAATTTAATATACCTAAAAATCTCCGTAGTTCTTCTATTGTTTTAGGCTTTTCGTATTGAGAAATTGTTTGTACCCGTTTGTCCAACGGAGCAATGCCTTTGCTATTAATATTATAGCCTAAATATTCTACTGTTTCTTCCCCGAACACACATTTGGCTACATTAATTGTCAGACCATTCCTATTTAATCTATCAAACACGGTTCGCAAATGTTGCTCGTGAGTTTTAATATCCGGAGATGCTATTATTATATCGTCTACATAACAATGGCAAAAATCTAGCCCCCGAAAAATGGAGTCCATGAGGCGTTGAAAAGTTTGTGCAGCATTACACAAACCGAATGGCATGACCAAGAATTCAAATAATCCAAATGGAGTTATCACAGCTGTTTTTTTAACATCTTCAGGAGCTACTGGAATTTGGTAATAAGCTTTTTCTAAATCTATTGTAGAGAAGATCTTACAACCCTGAAATCTATGAGCTACGTCATGAATGTGTGGTAAAGGACATTTATCCGGTATTGTTATGCCGTTCAAACGCCTATAATCGCCACATGGTCTCCAAGAGCCAGATTTTTTTACAGTCATGTGAAGGGAGCTGGCCCAAGGGCTATTTGATGGTCGGCAAATACCCTCTTTTAGCATTTGTTCAAATTCTGCCTTGGCCACTTTCAACTTTTCAGGAGCTAATCGTCTTGCTCGTTCAGCAACCGGAGCTCCTCTAGTTGAAATATAATGTTCGATATTATGTTTAATGTTTCTCCTGGCGGTTTGTTTGGTTATATCTATAAATTCCTGCAAAAGATGTTTGTATTGGTTGTTGTGATCTATAGTGGAGATTGATGGAGAATTATCTTTCGTGACTACAGTATTCCCTGGTTATATGCACAAGGAGGGGCCCTCGATAACTGCATCGCGACCATCCCCACCACATAGGGGGATCCCCCTCGGCGAGCCGCCACATTCAGCGACGGGGAAGTGTAACATGATACTTTCGGATCGTGTCCATGAGCCAATACTAATCGAAGGACTGAACTTTTCCGTTTTTGATTATTTTTCGTTAAAAACTTCGCTATCGTGTTTGTGACAATTTTGTGATTAAAATGATACCAAACACGACATAATTTGAGCAACATTTACTTAATATTTAAATCGCTTATTTGCTATATAGATAATTCAAACATGTCGTGTTTGGTATCATTTTAATCAGAAAAAACTCACAAATACGTTAACGAAGTTTCCAAAACAAAAAAATTGAAAATGGAAAAGTTCAATCCTCCAATTAGTATTAACTCAGCGATAGGTTCGGGCCGGTCCCCCTGTACGTTGGGCCTCTCTGTCTCTCTTACTATCTGTCTGTTTCTAAGCTCGGCACTCGGCTCGAGCCGTGAGATAAACACAGTGTTGACATTCAGCCACGACCAGTGCATATAAGTTTTGCACAGGGACTCTATAGCAGTGCATATATAGAGTTTGGTAACTATTCAATGTTTACGAATTTAGAAAGGGGTAAGCAATGGGACAACGCCCCCCCCCCCCCCCCTCTAGAAGATGAAGGGGTTGATGGAACCGAGGATACGCTCGATAAACGCGTATGTATTGCATACTACCAGTCTTGGGCACGAAGATTGTGCTTCACACTGGTGGGAGCGGAGACCTTCCAAACTTCTACCGGCTATGCAGGTCGGTTCCCGAGGTGGATGTTTTACTGCACCTCACACAGCGACATCCGTAGCACGATGGCCCGCCAATGTCTCGCCAGCATTTGGCTCTTGAAATTTTTGCCCCCGCGATGGTCCTACCCACGGCTGGGCCGGAATGGACTAAAACTCCGTGGGCTATCCAACCCTGCGGTACCAATACACCCTTTGTTATGGGAGCACCGAACTCAGGTCAGTGGGGTCGTTAAACCCAGTGGGTTCGCCCAGGCCGCAGAATGGGGACCCCACACCTTGCCGTAAGACAGCTTGGGAATCCCCGGGCGCGCGAGTGCCCGTACCCACCCAGCTATAGAGCTGGGCAGGCCCCTGAGGGTAAAATTACTCGGGTCCGGTGGGGTTGTAAAGCCCAAAACCACTCACGAAGCCGCCACGGCTCCCTGCCGATGACGATACAATAAATAAATGAATTATTTAACTTCATTAGGGCATACTATAGTTAAAGCTTATAGTAAAATATCTCTAAATACAACTACAAGAGTATCGCCATAAAATACAAATCCTGAAAATTAACGTAATATAATTGTAACAATATAAATACGTAGAAATCTTGACACCTAAATCAATGAACAGATATCTGAGATAAATCGTCATGCATATCTAAGTCACTGGAAGACACGTAATTTCTTAATCTTAAATTCGAAGCTATCTGCACTCCTAAATAATTTCTATGCCTCAAGAAATATTCAGTACTTCTTCACACTCCTAAATGACTTTCCTTGTCAATTGATTAATTTCGAAAAACTCATAAATCTGACTTATAGCATCATTACTATCATACTCATCATGCATATAATAAATCAGGGTGTTGAATTAGTCGCTCTCCGCGAGCCTTTTCTGAGTCGCTCCGCCTGCTTCTCCCTACCAACTGTTTTAGCCAACCAAGCTTCTATTTGCATCTCAACTACTGGTGAACAAAATTATTCCTGCTGGAGGAAATCCCTAACTACTAAACGAGCTATATAAATTTGTCCATTTCTCTATCTAAAAACCCACTCAACATCTACGACACTCTCATGCATAGGTCTATCAACTAACATCCAAGTATTACTTTGCTCCAAGCAACTCACCTACTTAGTCACAGCATGTTTTCCCAACGATCCGATCACTTATCATCTATCGCTTCCTCAAAAGTACTTGGAACTATTGCATTACAAAAATTCAACGCGAACATACTAAAATGTACTCTCATCGAGACAGCGACTGTTAGATTTAGAAATTCTGTAAGACCGCTTTAAATACATTCCTGGTTCTTAAATATCACTACTTTCATCTGTTTTATTTAACATTTCTCCCTCAAACCCAGCAGAATTTAAGGTCTTTTTGACTTCGATAAGTTTCATCACTCTCTCCCGCTCAACAATTGTCACTCGCATTCGCATCATCACTAAAACATATGCACTTTATATCCTTTCTATAACGTCCACGTGTCTAGCTTCAATAAACTTATAACTAATCAGTACTCTACACTGTACATCAGAATATCCCAATAATACTCCCTGCTTAGCTTTGTTACCCCACTTAAAAAAAATACCTCAGATGCTTTGGCACCCCTATAAATATCCTACTACCACACATATTTAGTCATTCAGCACTCAGCAAAAAAAAAATAAAATAAATAAATAACAAATATATACATATCTTGTAAGGCGCTATCATCTCTAGTGTATTGGCAAGTGATCCGATTTAAAAATAAGTAGCTGCTCTTACTATTTCAGGCCATTATACCTCATCAATCATAGCCTCTGCAAGCAAACATCCAGTTAGTGTACATAACGAGGATCAGAACTTACATTCATACCTTTATAAGCCTTTATATACCTTTATTATACCTTAGCTAAATTTTCTAATAGATGAACATGATCAACAAGACAATTGTAGACCTCCTATCTCGACCGAATACAATATATTTCTGCCAATTCACAACAGTCATCTATAAAGGTTAGAAAATACTCCTCACCAGAATAACCTGTCATCGTATGAGGGAAAAAAATAATAACTCAAGAACCGTTCATTTTAGAGAAAAATGTTTTATACAAAAGTTTCATAATATTGTGAAAAGAATGTCACTGCATGGTTAATTTTTTTTTTATATTTTTTAATTGTTATTTAAAGGTGAACATAATTTTTTATGCGAAAGTCTATAAATTTCTTTACGGACTTTTATTCTACGAAAGAAATAAAGAAACTTTTGTATAAGTCATTGCACTTTATGTTAAAAAGATATTTAATGCAAAATATCCTACTGACGTCTTTCTCTTCCTACTGCAGAGGATGCGAAGTCAACTGATACTGCTTAAGTTGGTCTATTACTTATTCAAACGCATTCCTACCTTCAAACAGGTAAAACTAAAAAGGGCGCAAGTGGATCCTTGAAATTTTTCCACTAATTACTTCTACACAATCTAAAGAATATATAGACGGAGTTTCAAAGATATACATTTCCTTGTTTGTCAGTTATTCATTGTTTAATGGGACCGCGCGCCCCGGTGAAATTAGACTGCCGAATCGCATCCCTACCTTTAAGCAGGTAAAACTAAAAAGGGCGCAAGTGGATCCTTGAAATTTTTCCACTAATTACTTCTACACAATCTAAAGAATATATAGACGGAGTTTCAAAGATATACATTTCCTTGTTTGTCAGTTATTCATTGTTTAATGGGACCGCGCGCCCCGGTGAAATTAGACTGCCGAATCGCATCCCTACCTTTAAGCAGGTAAAACTAAAAAGGGCGCAAGTGGATCCTTGAAATTTTTCCACTAATTACTTCTACACAATCTAAAGAATATAGAGATGGAGTTTCATAAATATATATTTAGTTATTTGTTAGTTATAGACATCTGGTCCTTTTGTGACCGCGTGCTCTGCAGGGAGTCGGCAGCCGTACTATGTCATAAACTTTAGAAAGGAATAACAACAAAAGGCGGCAGAAAGCGCAGACTTTTTTTGCAGGAGCTGCTTCTACAATGTTTAAACTAAATACCCTCAAAATTTTGAGGTAATATTTTGATATACATTATAAGTTTTTCTCTGCTAAAGTTTGCTAATTTCTGCGAAAAACATGTGTCTAAAGAAAGTTCCATAAATTGTTTAAAAATTAATTTTTCGAAAAATCGTTTATGGGCATTCCAAGGTTAACTTGGTTAACTTCCAAGGTTAATAAACTGTACAAAAAATAAAAAGTCTCGCAAAATTTTTAATGCCTCTAACAGTACCTTCTTTTCAGAGAAGTATTTGTACGTTTTCGCGCTGTTGAAATTTGTTGTTTTTAAGCGCTGATTTTTACATTTAGATGATTGCAAAATCAATTAATATTGCTATCACTGGTCTCAGCAAACATTCTAGATTAAGATAAGATTATTAAAATTCAAATCCCAGACTTGATTTTTTTCCACCTAGATTACACATTTCATTACACTGTGGGTCGGTGAGGAGACGCTCGTTACAGCGGGAAATTATAAGAATTTGAAAGGTTATTGGATTGGGGATGTGAAAGAGGTAAAAGAATATATAGTTGAAATTATACTCTACTTAGCTTAAGGCTAGCAGAGGACAGGATGGATGGGCCGATCTGTTGAAACCCGTACAGGTTTATTGGAATCGAAATTTGAAAGAATAAGGATTTTAAATAATATTGTTTTTGAACAAAGATTGAACTGGTAAAATAAAGTATATTCAAACTGTTCTGAGGAAATTATACAACTCAAAGAATAATAGAGGGAAACTTTGGAGTTATGAGTTATTAAATATAAAATGACAATGCAGGGGTGGTGAAACTTATTCGAAACGGAGTTCGAATGAATTTCCCGTTCACAAATAATTAATTAATCCTTACTTTTGACGGTTCGTTTCAGGGCTCGTAGTCAATGAAAATAATTAAAGAATATATTCAAGATTGAACTTGATAAAAATTGGAACTCACCCTGGTTTTCCTGTAGTTGTTACAATTATAAATTATAACACAGCGCTATGTATGTGTGTGTGTGTGTAAGTTCTGCTTAAGATTTTCGGCTCTCGAATACAATATTAAGTGTACGCTGGGTTTAAAAACTGTTTGGATATCTGTACAGAGAAAATGAATTAAAAGCTGCACTTTGGTATGAAGGTATGTTCACTTATGACTAACGGATTAAAATTTACGATTATATGATACAGATATTCGATGAACGATAATATATATAAAGTGATCGGATTTCAAAAGGGTGATCGAATTTAGATAGAAAATCTCGCACGAAACACTGAGTCTTTCGGCACTATTTATCGTTACCGAACTTTCGCTCACTGATTGTGAGAATCGAAGATTCTCCCTACGGTTTCGCGGGCTAACAATCACGCACTTCGCGACTTGACGATTGAAAGCCAAGAGATTTCTTAATTTAACGAGGATATCTAACTAGAATGTTTGACGAGGATAACAAAGTCCGTCACCGCGTATCAAACTATTGAAGTTATTCGCGGATAACTCGGCTTAACGACACCCCGGACTCAATGCCTACGCACCTCGCGACTTTCCAGACAAGAGTGACGAGTTAATCTCGCCCCGGGTCTCACGAAGGGTGGACCCATGGTGGAGGTGGTAGCCACGTTCCGTAGTCACGTTATGCTTAGGTTTTAATTCTGGGAATGCAACTCTTTATTCTTCTTCTCTGTTCAGTTTTTACTAAATTCTTATCGATAGGTACGTGATGGAATGCGCTTAGGGCGCAACAGTCCTGTAACGCTTCTGATAAAACATTGTGGGACATTGCTAGCCAAGATATAAGCGGAAATAATAATGAAAAATAATACGAGAAATGAACGAAAAAGAAAACGGAAAATTTAGTTCGGGACGTAACAATATCATAGAGGGTACGAGAAAAAATTAGAGGGAAAACCAGGTCATCAGGTTTTTCTGTTATAAGATAATTCCAAATTAGGATACAAGCACGAGAAGGTTGTTCTTGTTGTGCAGAAAATAAATCCCTATCTTTAGCTTACTTTGAAACAAATTTTCAGGAGCGCGAAAGTAGCTAACCCTCCCGGTATTCAGGCGGTTAATGTTTAATCTAATGTAGCATTTCTGAATATTATTCCTTTTTCGGTCTTATTCCGATGGATCTGATCCGGTTATATTGTTGATGAAGGGGGGGGGGGGGGGTGGCGGCGCAGTAAGTACGATGTATCGTGGGTTAGGTAAAAATAAAGGTTTTTATTTATGTATATGTACTTGTTGGGGTTAAATATCTATGTTTTCGTCTTCATTTTCGCTCACCGCTAGGGTATATCTTTCTATATCTATTACTATTAGAGTTTTGGCCTCCGATCCATCTTCTGAGGCCAGGACGGACCAGTAGTGGAGCTCGCCCAGCGCTCTGACGCAGTAATCGCACCTATTCGCCCTCCTTGACCGTGCTATGTTCGTGCCGCACCAGATACAGGTTTCTTTAGGTGGCTTCCTGCTGAGGAAGTGGGCCTCCTGTGCTTCCAACACAGCGTCGGCCGGGTGAGGGTTGGTGCAGGCTGCGCAGAGGGGTCCTTGTCCGTCAAGCAGGAGGGATCGGGACCGCGTACATTTTATTAGGGCCATTTTTTGTTGTTGTAATCGTTGTTTTCCTGGAAGAATAGTTGGGGGGGGGGGGGGTAGAATTGTCGGGTCATTGCGTGTCAGTGTTTCGAACCAAACCATGCTGGTTTATTGTTGCATTCTTCTATGTTTGTCTGTTAGTTTAACCACTTAACACTCATGCCCGTGACGTTCACGGGCACGCCAAACGGTCGAATTTGTGCATGCCCGTGACGTTCACGGGCATAGCTGATACGGCCGCCACTCTGCGGTATGTTTATCTTAGCCGCCGATATTTTAGAACTCAGTCCTTTGACATCTTACACTGAAATGTATACATTTCCAACAAACTTTATACATTGTATTATATATTGGAGGAATAAACACATATAATGTCTCCGTCTTTTGCCGTTAGCTTTCGTCTGTTTCTTCAGTGTTTGAGCGATCAGTGTGCAGTATACGTCATCCTTGTAATATCTTTTTCGTCTTACGTTTTTTAGTTTATAGTGTGTTTATTTCTTATATTATTACTTTTGTGTTCTGCTTGTTATAATTAATTGATGTTGTTAATGTTATTTGGTTATATAAGTTATAGAAGGATTTCCCTTAGATAAACAGGTATGATGTAAAATTTGTTATTTTTCCGAAAAAAGTAATTCGTTTGCCACTAGGAGTACAAAAAACATTTTATAATATGCACAAGATAAGAATTCAGGCAAAAAAAAACTTGTGCGTTTTTGGACGGTCGGTTTGAAATAAACCTGAGCGTTAAGTGGTTAATTACTCGATTCAGTTATCTGCTTATTGCTAACGTTCTTTAAAAGTATGCCAATTGTAAGTGTTTCTCATATTGTGTGTTGCTATATTATGGTTATTTCGTGCTATTGGTTGTTGATTGAATTAGATCATTTAGTTGGGTTGGTTAGTCAATTGGTTGTTTCCATCGTTTCGGTTTATATGATTTGTGTGAGAGCTTTTCTATTATACCATTTTGTTTTTATCGTTAAATCTTTTCGGGAGCTGGTTACGTGTGTACGCTGTGCACGTAATACGTGCCGATTCTGTCACCTCTTTCGTTCAATGCCGTGAGGCACAGCGGGCACTCGTTAACGTCTCTGCACGTACCCATCTCTACTAGGGGTGTGCGAGTACTCGCAATTTACGAGTCGAGCCCAGACCGGTTCGCTTCCTCGATCCGATTCGAGCACTTGAATTTTTCGAGCTACGCGAATCCTCGAACTGCTTGAAAAAAATACGAACTACTCGAAAACTTCGAACAGTTCGAATATTCGAACTACCCGAATAAATACGAGCTACTCCAATATTTATTTATTTTATTGTAGAATCGAACGGGAGAATACCCTTTCATTACAATAAATGTACAGAGAGTAAATGTTTACGAATTTAGGACGGCATTAAACAAGGATCGCTTAAAATTAGAAAGTGATACATTGAAGAAGTTTATAGAATCGCAAAAACGATTAGAGTTACGGCGTAGACGGTTAATACAGTTGTTTGATCCGTATAAAGTATGATGGTATGTCATTGCAAAAAGTGAATTTTTCCTATATCGGAGGATAGGAACAAAGAGGTCAAATTCCTTCAAGATAGCAGGAGAGTTAATCAAGTTATTGAAAATCTTAAATACAAATACAGTATCGGCTATCATACGACGTTGATCAAGAGTCGCTAGATTGAGTAGAGATAATATGTTATCATAGTTGTGACAATCGTGCGAGAGAGGTGAATTTGAGAAGTACGAGGCAAATCTGAGAAATTTATGTTGTACTCTCTCTATTAGGATTTTTTGTGTTTGGCTATACGGTGACCAGATAACCGATCCATATTCAAGATGCGGACGAACCAAAGAAATATAATGTGTGCGAAGTGTAAAGATGTTAGAGAGGTGTTTGGAGGTGCGATAGATCAAACTAAGAGTTTTTATTGAATTGTTGACAACTGAGTTAATATGATTCTGAAAAGATAAGTTGCTGGAAAATAATATTCCTAGATCACGTATGTTATCAACTATCGATAAAATGGAGGAGTTTATGGAATATGGATACTCTATAGTAGTAGATCTGCGATTGAAGCGAATAGCGTGACACTTAGTTATATTAATATTGAGCTTGTTTCTATGGCACCGAAGACAAAAATTATAAAGATCGCTCTGTAATAGAGCAGCATCATCCAAACACTTGACCGAACGGTAAATCTTGAGGTCGTCAGCAAATAGTAGAAAGGGTCTAGCCCAGTGATTCCCAAAGTGGTCTATATCGACCCCCAGGGGTCGATGAAGACCTGCAAGTGGTCTACGTGGGCGAAAAAAAAAATTGGGGGTCTATGAAATGAAAATGGGGGTCAATGGCAAGAAATTTCAAAAATTGCAAAAAACAGTACAATTGATATAACTTTGACATTTTTAAAAATTACAAAAATATAATTTTATTAATATAATTAATATCGTCGGTCTAAAACTATTTTCACTTGATCTCGGAGCATTTTATACGCGTCTCACTCTCTCCATAGTACGCGTCTAACTTAGCGTCTCACTCACTCCACAGTGTGCGTTTTACTCACTCCACAGAACTGCGAGTCTTCTAAAAGAAAAACAACGATCGGTGCTTTCACTAAGGCCGCGCGAAAATAGCCACTCATCGCATCAACTCATAAATTTGGTGTATTTTTGTGTATTACAGTGTAACCCCTGTAATCCGTATATCTTATTCTCAGGCCTCATTCAGATTGTTCGAGTTGTTTGGATTAACGAAGACACAGAAATTGTATGTTAGGAAATATACTTCAATATAGTTAGATAGACCCACAGCAGGGGGTCTATCTAAAATTGAAAAACATGACAAGGGGTCTACGAGAGAAAAAAGTTTGGGAACCTCTGGTCTAGCCGAATAAGGGGGTCAAAAGTGCCCTTGAGCCGATTTTATTCGACAATGGGTCATTCGATAGGTGATGATGAAAAACCATTGCACACAAATTTTTAATCCGATACCTTCACCGGGAGGGTAGTTATAGGGTAAAATCGAAAAACCAGTTTTTGCCTCATTTTCCCCAATTAATGTGGAGCAAAAATTCCAAAAAAATTCTAACACATTCTAAACATGAATGTACACGTTAGGGATTTTTTCCAGATTTTTCCTTTGCAAGTTACACTCACGAAAAATGAAAAACCGAAAAAAATATTTTTAAACATCGATTTCGTATTGAAATCTTCCGAGCACAACTTTTTCCTTTTTACAGTAGTTGCATGATGTTATCATTGTTATACCCTAATTTTTTCAGATTTTTTGAGTACGGTGCATCACGGTCGGAAAAATCAATAACCGATTTCTGGGACACATTTTGGGCTGAAACTCGCCCATTATTTGCCATTCTTGCATGATTTTAATACAGTATGTTCATATTGTGACCTTCAATGTTTCTGCATAGAAATATGTAGATGTTAAAGAACAATATCGGGATAATTAAATAAATTGCTGATTGTATGGTCTTTATAACCTAGAATTTTAACCGTTCTTTCAATAGCATTAATGGCGCATTGGCTATGGTGTCTGCCTGTGGAATCGCTGGACACTTTTTTGTCGCGGGTTCGAATCTCCATGTGGGACTTAAGTTTTTTTTCTGTAATTTTTTTTTTTTTTTTTTATAAAAGACAACAATATTCAGTAGTAGCTTTAAAATGTTTCACACATACTTCTAAAAATAATTATACAGTATACTTTTTTCTTCATCGACTCTTTTCAGTCATGTCACGATTTAGAATTACAAGAATTTTTTTACATTCTGTACATTGAATTTTATATTTCTTTCATATTTAAAATATATTTTCATACATTGCAATAAACCAATATCTATGAACAATATAAAATGTTTGAGAATAGTTATAATTGCAAAACGTTGCATGTCTAATTGTAAGAAAAGCATGTTTTACGATTATTTTTCTATAGGTTTTATATTGTTGAAAGGCATAAAAATATCTGTAAAACATTTTAAAGCTACTACTGAATATTGTTATGTCTTTTATAAAAAAAAAAAAAAAATGACAGAAAAAGAACTTAAGTCCCACATGGAGATTCGAACCCGCGACAAAAAAGTATCCAGCGATTCCACAGGCAGACACCATAGCCACTGCGCCATTGATGCTATTGAAAGAACGGTTAAAATTCTAGGTTATAAAGACTATACAATCAGCAATTTATTTAATTATCCCGATACTGTTCTTTAACATCTACATATTTCTATGCAGAAACATTGAAGGTCACAATATGAACATACTGTATTAAAATCATGCAAGAATGGCAAATAATGGGCGAGTTTCAGCCCAAAATGTGTCCCAGAAATCGGTTTTTGATTTTTCCGACCGTGATGCACCGTACTCAAAAAATCTGAAAAAATTAGGGTATAACAATGATAACATTATGCAACTACTGTAAAAAGGAAAAAGTTGTGCTCGGAAGATTTCAATACGAAATCGATGGTTAAAAATTTTTTTTTCGGTTTTTCATTTTTCGTGAGTGTAACTTGCAAAGGAAAAATCTGGAAAAAATCCCTAACGTGTACATTCATGTTTAGAATGTGTTAGAATTTTTTTGGAATTTTTGCTCCACATTAATTGGGAAAAATGAGGCAAAAATTGGTTTTTCGATTTTACCCTATAACTACCCTCCCGGTGAAGGTATCGGATTAAAAATTTGTGTGCAATGGTTTTTCATCATCATCTATCGAATGACCCATCGTCGAATAAAATCGGCTCAAGGGCACTTTTGACCCCCTTATTCCGCTAGACCCTTTACTATGAGAAAAAATACTACAGATATCGTTGACTGTTGGGTATCGGACATTGCACGACAGATGTCGTTGCTCCCCGGCAAGGGGAGCGACCGAGAGACAGCGAACGTGGCGGCCTGACCGAGAAGGATGGTTCTGTCTTCGAGGAGGGGCCTAAGAAGAGCCACGCGGTTTGAGAGCGAGAGTTTAAATAAAATCTAAGTCGATCATACTCATCAGGTGTACATTGTTTATTCCATCCATACTCCACAAACATTCGAACCTCAACACTGGCGCTGCGGACAGGATCCCAAATCATTAATTTTGCAAAGGAAATAGTTTTGTGAAAGAGTGCGTGGAAGTGTGCAGTATGGCCGACTCTAATAGCCAGCTTGAAGCTCTCACGACTGCGATTACACTGTTCAACACGATTTTTTTTCTCAAATATCCAATGGGTGATCCTCGTCGAGTTAGTCATCCTAAACACGAATCCGTCGGAAGAATTGTTCCATCACCCTCAGTTTTTTAGTAAAATGAGTTTTTGTAAAAACACCAAATTTTGGCAGAAAATGAGGTATTACGCGAAAAGTATAAACGCTACGAAGTTGAAATTGGTCTCAAAAGATAGAGGAAATCATGCCGAATATTTTAGTGTATATATTTATTAAAATTGGTTGTTGCAAATAGTAACAAATGACAGTCAAAGTTTAAAAAAGTGCGGATTCGCGATCTTACTATGCTATACTTTTACATTTTTATGAAAAGTTATTTATCTAGCATGAATTTGCTATACTGGATCGCATTCCTTAGACATTTCTGAAGAGAAAACTGACCCCAAAAGTTTCGGGAACAGTTTTCAATCCCGACGGGTCGAAAAAATATCCGTCGAGAACGTGTAGTCGGCGTTCGACGCCATGCTGCTATTCTACGCGGGCCGCCAGTGACACAATGCCGTAACTACGCGTTGTCGACGCCGATCTGACAGTACCATCCGAAGGGCGCTCAGCTCTGACAAATATAAATAAATGATTGTTTTTTTTTTATGTTTTAGTTAGAACTCTGCTCTGTTTTTACAGTTGTTTAAGTTTTTCATGCTATGCAATTGAATATAAATATAATAATAATATAAATAACATAAAACATAAGCATATAAATAAAATAAGTATCGACATATCTATATATATATATATATGTATATATATATATATTCATCTTATTTTATTTATACACTTGATTCTAAAATAATAAATTAATAACAAATTATATTTAAACTTTGTAGGAGAAACTTTTTGTGTATATGTATAGGCAGATTTAAGTAGCAAGTGGTTCATACTAAGTGTGAAGTGGTAATCGTTTTGTATCAAGTCTTAAGTGTGTGTCGTTTACTGCAATGTTTCGCAAGTGCAAAAATCAACCAGACTCGTTTTGTTGTGTCTGTGGAGAAGTGGTACCAAAATCGCAACGACGAAGTATATCACCGTTAATAGCATTTGCGGTAACCAAATTATAAATAATATTTTTAAACAAAAATTAATGAAAAATAATTGATCATTTATATTTATCAGAGTTGAGCGCCCTTCAGATGGTACTGTCAGATCGGCGTCGATAACGCGTAGTTACGGCATTGTCTCACTGGCGGCCCGCGTTGAATAGCAGCATGGCGTCGAACGCCGATTACACGTTCTCGACGGATATTTTTTCGACCCGTCGGGATTGAAAACTGTTTCCGAAACTTTTGGGGGCAGTTTTCTCTTCAGAAATGTCTAAGGAATGCGATCCAGTATAGCAAATTCATGCTAGATAAATAACTTTTCATAAAAATGTAAAAGTATAGCATAGTAAGATCGCGAATCCGCACTTTTTTAAACTTTGACTGTCATTTGTTACTATTTGCAACAACCAATTTTAATAAATATATACACTAAAATATTCGGCATGATTTCCTCTATCTTTTGAGACCAATTTCAACTTCGTAGCGTTTATACTTTTCGCGTAATACCTCATTTTCTGCCAAAATTTGGTGTTTTTACAAAAACTCATTTTACTAAAAAACTGAGGGTGATGGAGCAATTCTGCCGACGGGTTCGTGTTTAGGATGACTAACTCTACGAGGATCACCCATTGGATATTGGAGAAAATAAAAAAAGTTAAAATTTGTTGAACAGTGTTAATAGCCTCATCCAGCTACAGCTCCAACAAAAACAGACCGATCGGGAAACATCTCTGGCCACCCCGACCACGCAAACGGATACGTATAACCACCTTAGTGCCCGTATAGAAAAATATCATTACAGCACAGGCGACGATACAAAACCGTTCAAAAAATGGCTGCTTCGCCACGAATTCACACTAGTGACAGAAGCAGCGTGCCTGCCACCTAAAATGCAGACACGTCTTGTGTTGGATAAGCTGGGACAAACAGAATTCGATCGACTTGTGGACCATGTCGCCCCGGAGGATCCGTCGAGCCTACCACAGGGAAAGTTAATAGAGACTCTCAAGGAACTCTTCCGAGACAAAGTGTCTATCACGCGTCGCCGCATCGAAATACTTAACCATCGCTATGACAGGTCAATTCCAATCACGGAACACGTGGATCGCATCAATCGACACGCCGCGGATTTTGACCGATCGAATCTATCGGACGATAACCTTCGAGTGCTTCTACTGTTACAATCGTTTTGCTACTCGAGCGACAATGACCAGTTGAAAAAAATCGCTCTCCGAGTAGTGGAAAAAAACCAAGACGCATCGCTTAAGGACGTCGTCGCCGAGCTCGAAGCCCATATGAGCGTCACAGCATGGTTAAAGACACTTGAAATCCTACGAAACACACCGAAGCTACTGTGCTAAAGGTGACTCAATCTAACAGCAATCACACCACGAAGTTGAAATCGAAACGGAACCCGACAACAAGCGATATCTACAAAGCCAAGCCGCCGACATCAAAAAAATGCAATGGCTGTGGCGACGCTCATCCGCGAGCAAAATGTCCATATCGAGATTCAGTGTGCTATAAGTGTTCGGGCAAGGGGCATATCGGCAAAGTGCGCCGTGCAAGTGCAAGTACACAGAAAACGCAGGATGGAATCAAGAACGTAAAAGCACAATCGCTTTCAGTGTCTGGTAAACGTCGACGACAATACATCACGTGTGCTATTTTGGGAAAGACGGTAACGCTTCAATACGACACCGGTTCGGACATCACGGTCATCGACAGAGACGCTTGGGTTCGCATCGGATCGCCCGCACTTACCGACAGTGATACGGTGGAACATGCCGGGGGTAGCGAACTCGACATTGTCGGTAAATTCCGTTGCACAATCCGAGCACTCGACAAAGAGGGACAAACCGATATCAACGTCGCGTCGCGTCGCGGTGTTAACCTCTTCGGTCTCGATACCATAGACAATCTCGATCTGTGGTCAGTACCACTAACGCAGTTACGTAAAAACTACACTGCGTCAAATGTACAACACATCTCTATGAAGGCATCCCCAGGAAAGGCACCAGAGAAGTCGCCATCATATCCTTCGCCTCAAACTCGCAACGCGGACACTACGCACCGCGAAGGCAATTTGCAACACGACGAGTGTCTAAAGAACGTTCTTCAACGTTTCCCTACCCTATTTGCCGACGAACTAGGTACGTGTCAGGATTATAAGGTAACATTTATTTTAACAAAAGATGCCCATCCAGTACAATCGCCGTGCCGGCAAATCCCTTACGCTATGCAAGGTCTTCTCGAAGAAGAATTACAACGTCTCGAATCTAATGGAATAATCGAACGCGTCGAAACTTCTAAGTGGACATCACCAATTGTCACGGTAAAAAAACCTAACGGCAAGATCCGTCTGTGCGTAGACTTTTCGACTGGCGTCAACAAGGCTCTATTTGACAACAGATACCCGCTACCTACCATTGATAGCATCACTTCAAAACTTAACGGAAGTCGTTTTTTCAGTCTATTGGACCTTAGCGACGCATTCTTCCAGCTCGAAATCAACGAAGATCACCGAGAAATAACGACCATTACCACGCCAATGGGACTATTTCGCTTCAAACGACTACCTTTTGGCATCAAGACAGCTCCAGCCGCTTTCCAACAAGCCATGGATGCTACGCTATCAGGCCTCAAAGGGGTATATGCATACATTGACGATCTGATAATTGTAGGCTCTACTCGCCAGGAACATGACGACCACCTACACCAAACTCTTCAACGCCTGCAAGACAGAGGATGGAGACTCAGAGCGGACAAATGTCGTTTCGTCCTAGAAGAAATTAAATATTTAGGAGTAATCATCAACGCTCAAGGATTATCACCCGATCCAGAGGCTACGGCCGCGATAGTCAGTATGCCAAACCCTTCCTCTGTTCCAGAACTCTTAAGATTCCTAGGCATGGTGAACCACTACGGGAAATTTATCCCACATTTGCACCAAATGAAACAACCTCTAGAGGATCTCACTAGAAAAAATCGCACATGGTCATGGAACAAAACACATGATCAGTCGATTGCTCAGATCAAGAAGGTCTTGCTCAGTCCCCTTCTCCTGGAGCATTATGATCCTACGAAAATGCTCATCGTCGCAGCGGATGCATGCAATACGGGCATCGGAGCCGTTCTCCTTCAAAGAGATTCACGCGGTCATGAGCGTGCTGTCTACCATATGGCACAAAGCCTTACTGACTCTCAACGGAACTATTCCCAATTAGAAAAGGAAGCTCTCGCTTTGGTCACAGCAGTGGAACGATTCCATAAATTTATCTGGGGAAGGAAATTTATACTCCAAACAGACCACAAACCGCTGGTCGCCCTATTACAAACAGAAAATACAAAAGGACTTAAGCCCACCACTGCGGCTCGGCTCAAGCGTTGGGCATTACGTTTATTAGGGTATGATTTTAAGATAGAATACATATCAACGAAAGATTTTGGGCAAGCAGACGCGTTATCCCGACTAATCGACAAATTCCGAAGAGATAACGCGGAAGAACTTCAAGTAGCCTGCATCTGTGCCACCGAATCCGAAGTGATACAGATAAAAAACCTTTCTATCGATTTCTTTGGTAAGAAGCTTCGCACCCAGCTGAGAGAAACAACTAAGGAAGATCCTCTCCTACGCTCAGTTTTCAAGGCCATTAAGGAAGGTTGGAAACTCAAAGAAACACCGAATGGTTTAGAACCTTTCAGAAAAAGTGCTGAAGATCTAAGTATCGTTGACAACACACTACTTTTCGGGGACAGAGTGGTCATCCCGGAAAAACTCCAAATCAAACAATACTAGCAACTCTACATAAAGGTCACCCGGGGATCCGCCGAACAAAACAATTAGCTCGTGAATATGTTTACTGGCCAAACATGTCAAAAGACATCGAACATCTTGTTCGTCAGTGCGATGCTTGCGCGCTAAATCAAAAACTTCCAGTGAAGGTACCACTGGACCCTTGGCGTACCCCGTCATATCCAATGGAAAGGGTGCACCTGGACTACGCAGGTCCCATCAACGGACAGTATCTGCTCATATTTGTGGATGCCTACTCTAAATTCCTAGACGTGGCAGTCACTCCCACAATTACGGCAAACCGTACTGTTGACCTGTGTCGCGAGTTTTTTTCCAGATATGGCCCTACAGCAATTCTCGTCACGGACAATGGAACGCAGTTCACATCCGAACTGTTCGCCACCTTCTGCAAGGAGATGCAGACCACTCACCTCCTCTCTCCCGTCAATCACCCACAATCGAACGGTCAGGCTGAAAGGATGGTGGACACCGTGAAGAGGGCTATCGCCAAGGACCAATCCAACTGGAGAAAGCAGTTGTTGGAATTTCTCTACAGTTACAGGTACACCCCATGCTCCGCCGCTCCAGAAGGGAAATCCCCGGCCGAGCTCCTATTCGGACGTCGCATGAACACACCGTTCACCAAGTGGCTCCCGACACCTGAGGTTTCCGAGAGTCCATCAACGGACCCAGGAGGCGAAAACTCACACAATACGAGAAAACAGTTCTCGAATCATCAAGGCGCTCGATCACGGCACCTAGCACGTGGAGATCGGATAGTGGTCCTCACTCGCAAGGATAAGCGAGAGCAAGGCATTATCCACAAAACCTTGTCCAAAAACCGTTACTCTGTGCGCCTGGACGACGGCAGAATAATTGATAGGCATATCAATCACATCTGGAAGGGAGGCTCGGTTCCATCAACCATTCCGGAGAACTCGGATGACGACTGCATGTTACTACACCAAGACATACCTCAGAGAGCACAACCGGGACCTCTACCTACTCCGGAGGACCAACCCCAACCACCTACGCATCAAACCGCAGGAAAATCACCGGATAGATCCACAGATCCACCGGAAACTAATCCAACTCCGGTCCGTCGTAATCGAAGTAGAATGGCTTCAAGAAGACTAGTCTTGGACCCATCAGCTAAACGTTACACCTGGCAGTAGCATCTCCAAGGGGGAGATGTTGGGTATCGGACATTGCACGACAGATGTCGTTGCTCCCCGGCAAGGGGAGCGACCGAGAGACAGCGAACGTGGCGGCCTGACCGAGAAGGATGGTTCTGTCTTCGAGGAGGGGCCTAAGAAGAGCCACGCGGTTTGAGAGCGAGAGTTTAAATAAAATCTAAGTCGATCATACTCATCAGGTGTACATTGTTTATTCCATCCATACTCCACAAACATTCGAACCTCAACATTGACAAATAGTACAAACAGTAGTGGCCCTAAGTGAGATCCTTGGGGAACACCCGAGGAAACTGCAATTTTCTCAGAATAGGAATTGTTGAATTTTATAATTTGGAATCGATTAGTGAGATAGCTATGTATCCAGGAGAGGAGACTACCATGAAAACCATAAGCGTTAAGTTCTGATAGGAGAATAGTGTGATTGACTGAATCAAAAGCTTTGCGTAGGTCAGTATAAATAGCGTCGACTTGTAGGCCATTTTCTATACAGTTAGAGATAAAATGTTGGTAGGTAAGAAGGTTAGTAATTGTGGATCGACCTTGAACGAAACCATGTTGTTCATCGATTAAGAGGTTTTTACATAAAAAGGTGAGTTTCTGCGTGAAATTGGTTTCAAATATTTTGGGCATAACACTTTGTATACTAATAGGACGATAGGAAGATGATATAGTACTGTCACCTTTTTTAAAAATGGGAGAGACAAGGGATGTTTTCCAAGAGGCCGGAAAATCACCGGATCTTAAAGATTTATTGAACAGGATCCAGAGTATGCGTGACAGAATGAATATGCAGGATTTGAAAAAAATAGGGGAAATACCATCAAAACCTGTTCCTTTGTGTATACTGAGCGAATTGATGTAATTGTGCCAGCATT
Source organism: Cerceris rybyensis (assembly GCA_910591515.1). Taxonomy (NCBI): domain Eukaryota; kingdom Metazoa; phylum Arthropoda; class Insecta; order Hymenoptera; family Crabronidae; genus Cerceris; species Cerceris rybyensis. The sequence continues at coordinate 3,032,562 of OU342789.1, forward strand.
GTTTGCACAATAATTTGCATCTGGATCTTAGATTAGAAAAGGAAAGGTAGCCGGAGTATGAGTTAGTTTCTTTATAGCGTATGTGAACGATCTTCTTACGCTTGATTAACGATATAAGTTTACGGGAAAACCAGGGTGGGTGTGATGAGGGTCGATGCGACGAATACGGAACATAAGTTTCGATGGAAAAGTTTAGGTGATAGTATAAAACATCAATTGCATCATTAAGAGGTAAGGAAGACAAGAGTTGATTCCACTCGATTTGACCCAAATAATTATTTATGCTAAGATAATCGGCAGATCTGAAATGTTTTTTAACTATTGGTACAGATTGTGTGAGAGTTTGGACTGGATATGGAAGTGAGAATAGGATTGCAGGATGGTGAGAATCTTCAGGAAGTAATTTTTCGGTAGCTGGAAAGGTGAAGATATTTTTGAGAGATGATAAAATAAGGTCGAGGAGCGATCCGTTGGGATTATAAATAGTGTTATGTTGATCGAAGTTATGAAAATGAATATGATCTTGAATCAGTGAGTAGGGAGATAAATAGGAGGTAGGAGAAGGATTGGAAGAATGATTATTATTAGGAGGAGGAAGGGAAGCCCGATTTACATGAGGAATATTAAAATCACCGGCAATTACGAAATCGGCATGAGGGAATCTTAAACGAAGGTCATCTATTGTTTGGCAGTTAACGGAATAGCTTGTATGTTGCGAGTTAGGAGGAATATAAACAGCTCCTATAATGATAGTTTGAAAACCAAAACGAACTTCTACAAACAGTTGCTCGACCGTGTTAACCGTTAATGTGATTGGGCGACTAATAAGAGATTTGTCAATAGCAATTAGAACTCCACCTCCTCTAAGAAAATTGCTGGTTCCGGTGTTTCTATCATAATGATAGATATGCATATTATTTAATCCTAATTCGGAATTGGAAATACCGTTGTGTAACCAAGTTTCAGTAAAGACTATTACATCCATTTTAGATAAATAAGACATAAAAGAACAGCGTAAATCATTAAGCTTACCACGAAGACCGCGTACATTTTGATAATAAAATAAAAGATTATGATCTATTTTTTTGGCTTAGATCCAGGAAGAATATTAACTATCTGTGGAGAGCCTTTTACATATCTCATGGTTTTATCAGTGGTTCCTGAATCAATAAGTGATTGGGGTTGTTTCCTGAGGTTCAGAAGATGCTGACGCTGTCTGGGAGTAGAGTCGTGTGACAGTTTGGCCGGTCCGTTGTAATTATGTTTGTTCCGCAACATACAAAGAACGTCCTCTTTCGATCTAAGGGTGACTCGAACGAGACGTGGGCGATGATTTGATTTTTTCCCAATTCTGACTATCTTCAGGTCACTATAATCCTGAGTATGAATGGTTTTGAAAATGTCCTTGACTAGCTCAGTATCAGAGAGAGATGCGCTGAGCGAAGAGCCGTTCGAATGGGACAATTCATTTTCTTCAAGATTGCCAATTATTATATTGGCGGAGCGATTTTCCCTGTCAGTCAGTTCCTGAATGATGTCCTCATGGATAGTATCACAGGCAAGAGAGGAGGAAATTTTTTCGTCGATATTTGCCACTCTTGTGGCAAGAGTGGAATAAGCTGACGTCAGTTTCTCGATTTCCGATTTAATTTCAGACTTGATAGTATCCAAAATCTCATTTCTAAAGGAATCGAATTGTTTTAGAAACATCTCACTGAGTTTGGATAAAAGAGATTCCTCGTTGAGTACAGACCCAAGTGAGGCCTAGTTGAACAGTCAATCAGATGACCGTTACTAGTGGGATGTCCAGTACGAGAAACACACCCTGGATGGGAAGTGAGCCCACAAGAAATGCACTTAATAGGTTTGACGACACGTGCACCGCATCCTTTGCACAATGCAATATCCATGGTGTGGTTAATACCATGATATCAGGAGAAATAGTGAGAAATAATTTAAATCACTTTCACTAACAATAAGCGACGAAGAGCACGTTAGGTGAAAAGGCGAGCGAGAGAGATTGTTGTTAAACACGTCCGTCAAGCTAGGCGTACGAGTGAAGAGTGATATTATCGAACTAGCCGAATGTATTCGAGCTACTTGACTTGTGTCGAACTACTCGCGTACGTTCGAATAACTCGAATGTTTTCAAGTTGCCCGAAAACATTCGAGTATTCACGTACTTATGAATTTGCTGTCAAATGTCACTCTTATTTCAATGGTATAATATGTTAAATACACATTATTTCTTCACCACAAAATTTATTTCATTTTTATATTTTATAATTATATTATAATATTTTATATTATTTATATTTTATAATTATTACTATTATTAAATTATTATTTTCATGCGGGAAACATATTTTTTCAACATGATCGTAACTTTCCTCTGGATAATTTTTGTTATTTGTTTTGTATTGTACAGTTCGTGACACTTGATTAAACGCAACACGTTTTTTCTTATGTTAAATGCGATTCATTTTCAAATTAAGAAAATCTATTTTTTTAAGTTCATTTTGCATTTCATTGTTATCTTCTCAATAATTTTTATCGAACAAAACTTGAAATATTTATCAACTCACATTTATGTGACAGAGCGATCATCGGATCGAACACATCTTATACTTATGTGCAGAACATAAAACAGAAAAAGTACTATCGCGACGATTGGTATTTTTCAGTATACAATAAAAGGAGCGCTATCACGCTGCTTGGGTCTTCTCGTACTCATTTAGAGATAGCGCGGTTGCGCTGTTTGGGATTCTTCGACAGTGTTTTTTCAATACCTCCTGGGACTCAAACGGTTAAACACAATGCTTTCACGCAAATACAATATAAACGTCTCTATGTCATGTCTGCTACTAATTGTAAGCAACAGATTAACAAAATAGAAACGAGAATTTAATTCTGCCGTTTCCTCTGCTTCATAAACTCTCATACCTCAATGTTTACATATTATATGTACACTCACTTACTTATGCTGTACTGCTGAATGATTTCGAGTATGTATACTGGTCTCAGTATTAGAAAAGGATTTGCAATGTCGAGTAGTGTTAACGTTAACGATATGAAAGTAGAAAATGAAGAACGAGTACAGAGTGACATAGATGATGCAGGTAACAGTAGCAGTTCTCAACGTATACGCCGGAATAAAAGCAGTGTGTGGAAATATTAAAAAAAAATTAATCGAACAAGAAGCGAGTGTTTATTGTGTAACGGGAAATTCAAAATGATATGTGGCAGTACCACATCCCTGATGAGGCAGGTAAGAAATAAACATCCAAATGCAATACAACCAGAACATTCTGTAGTATCGGTGTCTTCTGTATCATCAACGGCATGTTCAAAACCAATGTTGGATGCAAACTCTCGCAGAGCGCAGGCGTTAACAAGACCCAGACAGACTGGAATATTGCAGCAATATTGCGAATCTTGCACAATATTGGCAACATTGCAGCAACGTTGCCGCAACATTGCAGTGGCAATATTGCAGCGGAACATTACTGCAACGTTGCTGCAACATTGCCGCAATATTGCCGCAACATTGCCGCAACATTGCCGCAACATTGCCGCAACATTGCCGCAACATTGCCGCAACATTGCCGCAACATTGCCGCAACATTGCCGCAACATTGCCGCAACATTGCCGCAACATTGCCGCAACATTGCCGCAACATTGCCGCAACATTGCCGCAACGTTGCCGCAACATTGCCGCAATATTGCTGCAACATTGCAGTGGCAATATTGCCGCGGGAACATTGCAATGGCAACATTGAAATGTATGCTCAACATTGATGAATATACCCTATTATAGGGGCAAACACTCAATGGTTTTTAAGATATTTGCAATTAAAGTTTCATTGCCATATTTAAGTGGAAGTGTAGAACGTAAAATCAAGAGCTGCCGTAGCGTAGCGGCAACGTTCTGGGTTCGCACAGAAAAGACTAGGGTTCGAATCCCCCATCGTGGGTAAAAAAGTAGGAGTAAGTAAGAAAAAAAAATCCCATTGCAAAGTGGCTTTCCCAGTCCAAAACTAGAATAAATCGTTCGAGAATTCAAGAACATCCAGTTATCCGATGACACCGATGGCAATTCGGAAGAAATAAACAAGATGATATAATTATTAACATCAAGCGTAAACTCAGTAACAAATCAATATTACTGTGTTTTTTTTAAAATTCAAAATGTTTTTTTTCTATTGAATAAATGCAATTATCAAAAATAAATGTTTGTTCATCCAACCAATATTCCAGCAATATTGCTACAACGTTCGCAATATTCCTGCAATATTGCTGCAACGTTCGCAATGTTGCTGCAATATTCCCGGCAATATTGCCGCAATATTCCTGCAAGCTACAAAGAGGCGGACATAGGAATATCGCAGCAATGTTGCGGCAATATTCCCTACAACGTTTAAGGTTGCACGGCAATATTGCTGCAATATTCCAGTCTGTCTGGGGAGGTATAGCGGAAATGATGATAGTAGATAGGGGTGTGCGAATAGTATTCGAATCGAATATTCGAATTTTCGAATAGTTCGGATACTTCGAATGATTATCGAATAACTCGAATAATCGTCGAATAATTCTGAATTTTTATCGAATAAGTTGATTTTTCATCAAATAGATTGATTTTTTAAATAAAAAATCGATTAATATTCTGCATTTCCTATTATAATCAATAAAACTGAAAAAAAACTTAATAATTCCAAACAATATAATTATTTTTTATTTAACATATAAAACCGGCATTGTTTGAAATTGGTTTTCAAATCTCTTACCTTTAACAATTATGGATGGATGGCAACAAAAATCGTGTTGTTGTTTTTCTACTATTTAGCCTTTTCGTCTATTCGAATTAGATCATACAATTCTATTCTCTCTTTTATTCAAAATGTATGTTAGAATTTCTGTCACGGGTTCAATGCATGAAAGGTAAGAGATTTGAAAACCAATTTCAAACAATGCCGTAATTGACCGGATAAACGGCGGCATAACAAGCAGTCCAAACTCATATTTACGTATATTTCAGGTTAATATGTTTTTCAAAGATTCTTAAAACATTTGATAATAAATATTGATCGTTGTGTCGTAACGTTCGGAAATATATATAATTAACAAAAAAAAAAAACAGCCTAAGGGACTTGGAAGTTCGAGGCTCGAACCTACGTTCAAAAAGTTCGCAGCGGTATAGCAGCTCGACACTCTACCACTGCGCCACCGACGCCGTTGGAAAATACGGTAGATACTTTACAATATAAGGCGCATAACAGTTTCAAATGATTCGGTTTTTTCAGTTTCTTTAATTCCTATGATGTTTTTCTGTACGTATAAACATAGAAGATCGCATAAAATACCTATTTCATGAAGCAATTCGACGTATAAGTTACTCTGACACGGAAAAAACGACGAAAAAATCGGTTTTTAATTTTTTTACCTGCGGCGCACCAAATTGAAAAATCTGAAAAAATTCAGGACAATAGTAACAATGATACATACTTACAGTAAAAATATAATTATAGTGCCAAGACTGCTTCGATACACAATCGGCATTTTTCAGCATTTTTTGGCGTTTTTTATTTTTCACAGCTTGGTTTTTCAATTTAAAAATCTGAAACAATTCTCTAGTATGTGCCCTGACAACAGAAATGCCTCTGAATTTTTTCAAAATTTTTCATCCGCTGGTATAGGAGAAATTCGGCAAAAACCTGATTTTCCATTTTTACCCTTTACTACCCCCCGGGTCGAGATACAAAGTTGAAACTTGGCAGAAATCATTCTTTTTTTATAAGCTTTCGAATGACTCATCGCGATTTGAATTCGGTTCAAGGGCACATTTGATCATCTTAACCGACTATACCCTTTGTTATTCTCCAATTTCTGAGCACACTGAACTCAATTTTTAAAATAACAACAGTATCTATCGAAATTATTTTTATCCTCTTTTAGTTAAAGAATCAATTTTATTCTTTAACAATGTAAACATTTATGATTTGTATAAATAAAATTTGAAATCGCTTAGTTTGTGAATTTTGACAGTTGTAGATGGCGTAACACGTATTTATTTAATGCTCCAAAAACTTATACGAGCACGCCATCATGCGTAGATTTTATGCGTAGATTTTAGCATTATCACCAGTTTCATCTTGAATTTGAATTCAACCTGGTACAACATATAAATTGTTAAAAAGTAGTGAAATTTAAAGCATCAGAATGGCATAGTCTTCAACATCATGTGCGGAAAATGATCTTAATCAAATTTCGAGTGAAGAAGAAAATGGAAATGATTCATCTGGGAGTGTTGTATGGAGATATTTTAAATCAAATATTGTTGATAGCAAGCAAACAGCTCCTTGCAATATCTGTTCAATTTCATTGAAAACACCAACAGGTAAATACAATGTGATAAGACCAGCATTATCAATTTACAAATTTAGTATAAAAATTTTCTAAAAGTTTATTCTATTAGTTAAATATCCTTTTTTGATGAAGTTTCTACAGTGTTTAATGTATATAGACTTATATATATATATACATATGTACATTGTAACTTTATTGTTTTAATGTCACGTTGCATAGGAGTTTATATTAGATTGTTTCAATGTTTTGTTGCTCACGAGCGCAACAATCATTGATTGTTGATGATGTTTATATTTATTTGAAATCAACTAAGGCCTAGAGGTTAAGATTATTATTAATATTTATTATTAAGGTTTTAGAGTTCCAGATTAACTAAGGACAGGTCAAAAAGCTATGTCTTAAAGTTTGCAACAAAACCTTTATATAATTTTGAAATATTTCTGTTGAAATGAATAGTTAATAACTTTTAAGCTTAATATAAATGATAAATCAAGAACGATCTTCGAGACTTCGTTTACTCTTGTGGGATATTATATGTATTTCATATAGGATTTATAATTATATTGTGCCGAGTTCAATTCAATGTTTTACTTATGATCATGATTTTAAGATTAGAGTTCAATTTGAAGAATTAATTATGTTATGTTTTGTTAGAGAAAGATTCGAACCTTTTGGCATGATAAACATCAGGTGAATTCTGTTCAAGGGATCTATTAAAAGTTGATAAGAAGTTTTAGAATGTAAATTTGAGTTGAATGATTTTGTTAAAGAATAGTAATTGATGATCTGAATTCCAGTAATATTGTAAAGTTAATTTAATTGCATTGGTTGGTACCATTGGGACATTAGCAAGATTGGAGGAATTTTGTTAAATAAACATCCAGTATTCCCCAATGAATTTACTTTTCTTTTAACTTTGTGAAGCGATTCCTGTATTAATCCCCTATTATCCGCTACAACGTTTTTATAAAGTTGGCAACAAGTCATTCTGACTTACGTAGTAGTTGCCTTTTGTTAATCTTCTTAGATCTTGGGTTCATGCTGCGTACGTTAGAGTAACAGTGCTACATTAACAAAATTATACGCTTCGTACTTATAATGTAACTCTCGTTTTTCATGTAATGGACTTTAAATGTACTAATGAATAAATCAGTGTTTTGCTACACTTTGTTTATTCTGATGCTTATTGAGATAAACCAATACTCTTATTTATTAACAGTCCGCCAGCCTTGGTTGCTTTTAAAATTTAATCAACATCAATGATAATAAATAAACATCCAATAATAACTAGTAAACTCTTCAATATAATAATTTATAAATAAATAAGGATTCATGATAATTGAGAAATTTCATTTTATGCAAAATAAAAATAAAGGATAAATAAAAGAACTATGAATACCGAATATATTTTGTACAGAAAAAATTGCAGAAATCTTTTGGCAATAATCTCAAAAACGAGAAGGGAAGTCAAAGTTGTTGCTGTCTAGCAGGCATGTAAAATATTTGAACAAAAGTATTTAAAATCTTAGTGTTAATATCTTTATAGTATTTGTAACTGTAATTTCGATAGTTGTTTTTTTTAAAGTGTTCACTATTTGTATTAAAATACAAATTTTTTTGTTATTTTATTTGATTCTACAACTATTTTATTTATTTTGTGACGGGCTCGAAGACTAAACAATCATGAGACTAAACAACGAGTCACCATGTTTTCACCGATGACCAAAAGTGCGTATATGCTCAGGTATAAAAACCCGAGATCACCGATGCGGATCATCATATTGCTCCAGTCACTCAGCCAATTCGTCTCGAGCTTGTTAAGAAGTCGACATCAAGTCTTATTGTATTATTCCGTTTCGACTAGAATAAGAGAACATTGTAATATCGTAGTATTGTAGTGTAGAATAAAGTTTGCTTTTTAAAAAGTCTAACTTAGTAAGCCGGCCGGTCACATAATTGGTGGCAGCGGTGGGATCCTCGCATCCTAGAAAAGGAACTCCTTGAACGGAGAACACTCTAAAAACGACTTCCTGAGCGAAGGACGAGTGTTGCAGAAGAGGATCACCAGAAACGGACCTTGTCGGTTGCCGCTCACTACAACCTATTACAATCTCTACCGTTGATGAGAGGACCTCAAAAGGTACCTGAACCAACGAGCCGTCGAAAGGAAGCCACCAAAAAGGTGAGTAACAATAATGGCTGAGTCGCTTCAAAAACAAGTTGAAAATTTGACTAAAACGATTGAAAGTCTCTCTACTAAGCTAGAGCAAATAGAGAAAAAGAAAAATAAATCTAGCATACCATCAAAAGACTTAATAACAGACGACGAATCTGACGATTCAGAGGCAGATCTCGACGAAAATGCCGATCTTTCACTTAAAGATCTCCTACTCACAATCCCTGATTTCGATGGAGAAAATGTACCAGTAGAAAGCTTCATCTACCAAGTAGAATCAGCAAAAGTAAATATCCAAAGGAGCAAAAGAACTCTCCTCTTATCCTGCATATTGGGAGCAAAAATAAAGGGTCAAGCAAGATATACAGGGTGGGGCAATAACTATTAGCACCTCAGATATCTTCGAAACAATAAGTTTCACAGAAATATTTGCTGAAATAAAATTGCACAGTACGAAGGGGGCGATCCGGTAGCGATAATAGTGTAAGACCTCACGACAGCAAGGCGCCGAGCAAGGCGTTCTCACGCCTGGCTTTCGTCAAGGGGACAATTCCTCCAGCGAGGGAGGAAAACGACCCTTACCCCTACGGGGCCTTTTCGAGGAAAAGGAGGTCCTCGAAGGACCCAGCAATAGAAGAGGAGGAGTGGCAGTCGATAGACAGTCGTTGTAGACTCGACACATAGAGTAGTCATAGAGTCGTTACGAGATCAACGCTTTGTATACATCGAGAGAACACTCTTAGAAGAGTGTCGTCGCGAAGACGCATTATTAATATTTATATACTTGCCGCAAAACCTAATAATTATATATACAAATATTATATACTGTATTTATCAAAGGATATTTATAAATGCCAATAACATGTCATTATATTATTATATAAACAAAAGAGAATTCGTTGTTGTGTCTTACAATAGTTTTTTTGCAGGTGGAAGTACTTCGAGTATTTGAAGGTCACCTTTATTTTTTTAAATGGATCGGTATGTTTTTGCTTCCGTATCATGATAGAGGATCTTAAAACGAGTTCAACGACCTATTATACAAGGTCATTCACGGTCATAGAAAGTAGAGAAAGGCGATAATGCTTAGGTTTTTGTATTAAATGAAACATACGTATTGTAAACAGTAGAGTATGGCGTAATGCTTATTACGCCATAAAAGAATGATCTATATCAGAAACAAAGAATGATCTATATCAGAGTGCGTAGAATAAATCTGACAATGAGTGCAAGCGTTTGTTTGTTTTGTAACGGCGAAGAGCCTAGCGCCAGTCGAGAATAAACGATCAACGAAGTAAGGCGAAAATTACTTTTAATTACGTTTTATAAATATTTTAATGTAAATAAAATAAATAATATTACTTAAATATACCTTTTATTTATCCTCGATTTTAATAAAACTTAGTGTTTGAAATGAAACCCTACACTAATCTTATCATGTTTATCTTATCCTGCAAACTTATTAAAGTGTCCTTCAAGCAGTCTTTACTCCCAGTGAAGTAAACGGTAAGCATTACGCCATACTCTACTGTTTACAATACGTATGTTTCATTTAATACAAAAACCTAAGCATTATCGCCTTTCTCTACTTTCTATGACCGTGAATGACCTTGTATAATAGGTCGTTGAACTCGTTTTAAGATCCTCTATCATGATACGGAAGCAAAAACATACCGATCCATTTAAAAAAATAAAGGTGACCTTCAAATACTCGAAGTACTTCCACCTGCAAAAAAACTATTATCGCTACCAGATCGCCCCCTTCGTACTGTGCAATTTTATTTCAGCAAATATTTCTGTGAAACTTATAGTTTCGAAGATATCTGAGGTGCTAATAGTTATTGCCCCACCCTGTATATTAAGAGCTGAAGCAATCAAAAACTTTTCAGGTTTAAGAAGGCTCTTACGACAAAACTATGGTAACCACCAAAATCTGCTAACATACCAATTGCAAAGACTTTCTATCAAACAAGGCGTTAAGGAATCTGTTCTAGAGTACACAAGAAGATTTACCAAAGTTCAAGATGCAGCATTAAAAGCTGTCGCAACTCAAGATGTTCCAGAAATTACGAAAACCATTCTGATGGATCAAGAAAGAAAGAAAGGTCTTTCCGATTATATACAAGGCTTAGAACGCGAATTGAGATTGGACGTTAAAGCAGAAAAACCACACGATGTGAATGCTGCTATTCAAATAGCAATACAAGCAGAAATGCTATCGAAAACAAAAATTCCACACACAACAGGATTCACGATAGAAAACCGAAACTCTTTTAAAAAGCCATTCAAAAGAATCAAATTATCGAGTATACGAGATCAGAACAATTTTCCAAAATGCGTTTATTGTAAAAGATACGGACATTTAATCGAAGAGTGCCGTACAAAAAGATATCACGAACAAAGAAATTTTCAGAAAACTCCATACACTGGCAAAGATCCACCAAATCAAACGAATCAATTAAAGAATTCACTAACTCGATCAGAAAACCCCCAAATCAATTGGCTCACGTATCATTAAAACCGTTACATTGTAAAGAAACAACTTTCTTATTAGACACAGGATCATCATTATCTCTCATTAAAATATCTCAAATCCAAGACAAGAAATTAATCAAGAAGGAACAAGACAAAGCGATCAAAACCATTACTGGTCAAAATTTACGAACATTAGGCACTATCACTACTAATATCCTTGGAAAAAGAATCACTCTCCATGTAACTCCAAATACTATTCAATTAAAAGGAAACGGACTACTAGGATTAGACGCTCTAACCGAATTAAATTGCAACTGGGATATGAAGAAAAATCAAGTAACTTTACAAAATACAGTCTTTCACAACAGCCTAGAATTTAAAGGAAAATCACATAAAGTACCGCCAAATACCATATCGACATTAAAATATATTGTACAAGGCGTTACCGATGGCCTAGGATTGATAGAATTCGGAGATTTCGGAGTTTTAGCAACAATTAAAAACGGAGAAACAACACTTCCTTGTTTTAACTTAAGTTCGGAAGAAAAAGATTTATCAATAATTATGAGAGCAGAACCAATCAATCTAAAAGAATTCGAAAGACAATCTACACCAATAACACCCGATAGAGAAAAACTATTAAGCGAGAATACTCGATTCCAACATATTACAGAAGGACGAGAAGAACTATGGAATATTGTTAAAAACTTTCACGATATCTTTGTATTACCAACAAAATTAACAGAACATTCTATACCTCTACAAGACGAAGCTCCTATACACACAAAACAATATAGATATCCCCCAATACATCAAGAAGAAATTAAAAAGCAAATAAAAGAAATGACAGAGAGAGGAATAATCAGAGAAAGTGATTCCCCATTTATTCTCCTTTATGGGTTGTACCGAAAAAGGCAGATGCATCAGGAAAGAAAAAGTAGCGAATTGTAATTGATTACAGAAAACTAAACGAACGAACATTATTAGATTCTTATCCATTACCAAACATAGATGATATATTGGATAAACTTGGAAATTCACAATACTTTTCTGCATTTGACTTAGTTTCAGGATTTCATCAAATCGGTGTAAAAGAGGAAGATAAGCCAAAAACAGCTTTCTCCGCACCTGATGGACACTTTGAATATAATAGAATGCCATTTGGTTTAAAAAATGCTCCACCAACATTTCAACGAATGATGAACAGTGGTTTAAAAGAATTAATCGGAAATACATGCTTTGTATACATGGATGATATTATTGTTTTTGGATCCACTCTACAAGAACATAATAAAAATTTGATCAATCTATTTACACGACTCCGAGAAGTCGAATTAAAACTACAAGCTGATAAATGCGAATTCTTAAAACCGGAACTTGCATATCTAGGACACATAATCTCAAAGAACGGAGTCCAACCTAATAGAGAAAGAATACAAAAAATTCTTGAATATCCAAAACCGAAAAACCAAAAAGAAATTAAACAATTCCTTGGACTTGTAGGCTACTACAGAAAATTTATAATAAATTTGGGAAAAAGGCACAACCATTGACACAACTACTCAGAAAAGAAAATGAATGACAATGGGAAACTGAACAACAACAATCCTTCGACACCTTACGAAAAGCATTAATAGAAGAACCAATTCTACAATTTCCTGATTGGAATAAACCATTTATATTAACAACAGATGCTAGTAACTACGCCTTAGGAGCAATCCTATCTCAAGGAAAAATAGGACAAGATAAACCAATAGCATATGCAACAAGAACGCTTAATAAATCAGAAAGAAACTACTCAACCACAGAGAAAGAATTGCTTGCAATAGTGTGGGCAACGAAACATTTCCTTCCATACTTGTATGGAAAGAAATTCCAAATTGTAACCGATCATCGACCGCTAATATGGTTGCAAAACGTAAAAGACCCTACTTCAAAACTAATGAGATGGAGATTAAAATTAGAAGAATATGATTATCAGATCTGCTATAAAAAGGGTAGACAAAACTCAAATGTAGATGCTCTTTCGAGAATAAATCTTTTAACAGATACTGAGGAAGAAACTAACAATACAGCCGAAGAAGCTCTAAAAGACTTATTTACAGAAGCTTCACCAACATACGATGAATTCCAGGAAGAAAGAGATACTTTCCAAAAATCGCCAAATCTAACGATTCAACAAGGAAGAACGTCAAGAAAAGGTCTAGTCATAACCACCCAGACTGAGGAATCTGGACTTCATATAGACCCCTTTGTCGACGAAATTATATGGTATGCCAGTATAAGAACAGAAATACCAGAATATACGGAAACAGAAATACGAATTCCGGATACAAATATCAGAGAGGTAATTATACAAATGATTTCATACGTTCACTTGAAGAAAATCCCTGAGACGGATTTTACAATAAAAGTGAACAATACAAAGGATCCAGAGACCCAAAAAGACAAAGAAAGGATCATTAAAGAGATCCACGAAAGTACACTAGGTGGTCACTATGGCATTGAAAAGACAGTTGAAAAATTACGTACTTCTTACAGTTGGCCTGGAATGGTCAAAGACACTGAGCTTGTCATAAAGAAGTGCCCAACTTGTCAAATCGAACGACTTAAATACGTCGCTAATAGACCACCACCAGGGAAACCAGACATTCCCAACGAACCTAATGAAAAGGTATCACTAGACACAATGGGTCCTCTGCCAATGGACAAGGGATATAGATACATCCTTGTAATCCAAGATTACCTCACACGCTATATACAATTAGCACCATTAGAAACAAAAGAAGCAAAAGAAGTTCTTGAAAAATACTGGCATTACTATTGCTGCATATTTGGCGTTCCAAAAGAAATACTAACTGATAACGGACTAGAATTTCAAGGAAAGTTCCTGGAAGTAATGCAACAAAAATTAAGAATAAAAATGACTTCTACTGCAGTTTATCATCCACAATCAAACGGAAAAAATGAAAGAGCTCATAAAGAAATCCTTAATTATTTAAGAAGTTACCTCGGAAACACAAAAGAATGGGTAAAACATCTCGTAGGAGCAACGATAGCTCATAATACGACAATAAATGAAACTCTTCAAATAACACCTGCTGAATATATGTTGGGTTACAAACCAAATATCCCATTCGATGTTGACGACATCATAATGACAACAGGAGAAAAATATGAATCTCTAACTCTCAAACGCAAACATCTAAGAAAACGAGTAAGCGAGAGAATTCAACAACGTCAACGTCAACGACAAATTAAAGAAAAACCAAAAACCACAACCATCACAAATCTATTTAAAAAAGGACAACAAGTATTAGCAAGAAGACATCAACCTCAAGACTCCAAGCTGCATGCGCCTTGGGAAGGGCCTTACACAATCGAGAAAATAATAAACGATCAAGCCGCAACAATCAAAAAGGGATTGAAAAAAGTTACGTATCACTTTAACGATCTGAAACCTTTTGTTTCAGGCCAAGAAGAACAACCAAGCACAAGTCAACAAGATGATATTGAAACTAAAAGTCCTTCTACCGATCATTTCAATCCTCGTTCAGACTTGTCTTCCACAGAATACGGCGAACAGGAAGAATCATAAAGAGAACGACCAAGCTTATCTAACAGAATTAAACCAATCGCAAGCAGTATACCTCGAAAATCTTGGTCCAACACAACTTTATCATACAACTTGGAATGTAATTATTGGAATAAATTATGATCCAGTGCTCACTTCAATCGATGAATTAGACAAGCATCTAATTCAATTGCAAAAACTTTGTTCAATCAAAATGAAACCACATGTATGTTCCTCAAAACGAAGATTGGAAACTCAACGACAAAGAATAGAACGTCTGAAAAAGGACAAAAGAACCTTTCTACATTTCATCGGTACGAAAACAAAGAGAGGTCTCCTTAATATCATAGGAGAAGGAATAAGAGTTTTATTCGGAAATCTAGCTGCTTCAGACGCAGAATATTACAATCAAGAAATCGACAAATTAAGAGAAGACAACATTCAAATAGCGCACCTAGTACGCAATCAAACTACCTTCTTACTAAATCATCTACAAAGCAACTTAGGAACCTTCTCTAAAATACAAAAACAAACTCAAACCCTGAATAATAACTTTCAAAAAATATGGAATGAAAGTGAGAAAATTCTACTAAATCAGCAAATCGATGAGTTATATACAGATCACGTTCTGATGTATTCAGAAATAAAGGAGGAACTGCAACAACTATTAAATGCCTTAATAGATGGAAAAAAGGGAATAATTCATCCTTACTTACTTTCCCCAGAACAACTGTTCAACGCTTTATGGAATACAACACTTGAACAGCATTTCCCAGTTCCATTATCGGAAGAATACTATCCTACAATAGTGGATATGAGTGACTTAACGATATCGTTAACGAAACGAAAACTATTATATACATTTCATCTACCAATGCTAGAACCTACTGATTACACTTTGTTCCATGCTATACCACTACCGATATATTCATTGGTGAAAGGATATATGGTCTATGGTATCCAAATGCCATATCTATTATTAGACCAACAGAAAACAAAATTCATCCCATTAGAAACGGAAGATCAAATTAATATGAAAAGAATAGCTCAAACAAATATTATGAAAAGAAGTCACCCTGACTACTCGACACAAGATACAGATGCATGTGTAATAGAATTATTATTATCTCAGAAAACACAATGCAATTACCACTACATACAGATACAAAAGACTCTTTTCATACAACTAAAGACCAACCAAGACTGGATAGTAATACCATCCACAGAAGAAATTCTACATGTCCTATGTCACAATGAACAACCATGGTTTATGAAAATACAAAAATCAAGCCTAATACATTTACCAAAAGGATGCATGGCTACAACCACTCATACAATCCTTAAAGCAAGCGATACGATAACTAATACTTCCATCGACATCATTCTAAAAGGAAGTATAGATGAATTAAAAATCGTACAGAAGTTACAAAAATTAAACATTTCTACATCAGAATTACAATTGGAATATTTGAGCGAAAACTCACTTAACCCATCACAACTAAAACTGTTGGGAACTACGATCGACGAATTGAACAAGCAAATCGAAGTACTATCATTGAAGAAAAGAACACTTACTTGGTCAGAAGCCATAACGAAGTATCTGACATATGCTGGCTATTCTGCCCTATTAACAAGTCTTTTATACCTCTTATGTAAAGCAGAATGTATTCCAAAAGTTTTCAAATGTATCAGTTATTTCATAAGACCGTGTACAATAATATACAATCATTGTACCTTCGGACCGAATTCAAGAACAGAAGAAAGGACAACTACAAGAAATATAACAGAAAGAGATCCTGAAATGAACATGGAAATGGTCCAACAATACCCGAATACCCATGACGAAGATAGCGACACATCGTCTCATACGCAACACCGAAAGTATAAACGAAGCAGAATATCAAATATGTAATCTGTATTGTTACAGAACAAAAATGTGCTGTCATCCATATAAACCAACAGGAGAAGAAAGTCTCCTGTGCGAAGAATCTATAAACGAACAACAAGACTATCTAGGAACCGACAGATTCAGATGTCTCAAGGATGAAATCGTGGAAGTCTACCTAAATCCCGGTTTCAAAACCATATGTGACGATTGCTTCTTTCCAGTACCAGAATACCTCGACGCAGATTTCGTCTATGCACACGTTTGCACCGCAGAAAACTACATGATGAATTGCGCTGACTGCAGTCTTCCACTTCTATTCATTCAGAGGATAGAAAACTGTACGGAATGCATGGAAATCTACAATCGAAGATTACATGAAGAAATGCGACGAAATACACTCTACATCATCGACGACGTAGTCATCCCGTAAACAATCCGAGGACATCATCAACTACATTCCGGGACGGAACTTTTACCCCCAAGGAGGAATGTGACGGGCTCGAAGACTAAACAATTATGAGACTAAACAACGAGTCACCATGTTTTCGACGATGACCAAAAGTGCGTATATGCTCAGGTATAAAAACCCGAGATCACCGATGCGGATCATCATATTGCTCCAGTCACTCAACCAATTCATCTCGAGCTTGTTAAGAAGTCGACATCAAGTCTTATTGTATTATTCCATTTCGACTAGAATAAGAGAACATTGTAATATCGTAGTATTGTAGTGTAGAATAAAGTTTGCTTTTTAAAAAGTCTAACTTAGTAAGCCGGCCGGTAAGCCGAGTGGAAAGCAGTTAATCAAGTTATAAAGGTACTAAAACCTTTATATGATGCAACAGTAATATCATGAGGGACAAAGTATCCAACGTTATCAATGGTTTTGCCAATGTTAAGAGGCATAAAATTAAAGCTGGAAAACATCAATGTTGATGATGATATGATTAATCAGCTAGCATCTAGTATTATAGAAGCCTTGTCTATCAGATTCGGTGATGTGGAACGCCTTGAAGATAATGATGATCCTAATCATTATCAAATTGCAAATTTTTTGGATCCTCGTTATAAAACTTATTTCTTCGAAGATGACTTATCCAAAAAAAATTCAAAACAAAATACAACGTGAAATCGTGGATTTTCAGTCAGATCAATTATCTCAAGAGTGTTAACCTGCTCGCGAATGTAAGCTTACATAAACTAGTTTATATTTTTTTGTCTCATAATCATTTAATTAAATATATAGTAATTTCGTTATGAAAATTTGATAAAGGGTCTAGCCGAATAAGGGGGTCAAAAGTGCCCTTGAGCCGATTTTATTCGACGATGGGTCATTCGATAGGTAATGATGAAAAACCATTACGCACAAATTTTTAATCCGATACCTTCACCGGGAGGGTAGTTATAGGGTAAAATCGAAAAATCAGTTTTTGCCTCATTTTCCCCAATTAATGTGGTGCAAAAATTCCAAAAAAATTCTAACACATTCTATACATGAATGTTCACGTTAGAGATTTTTTTCAGATTTTTCCTTTGCAAGTTCCACTCACGAAAAATGAAAAACCAAAAAAAAAATGTTTAAACATCGATTTCGTATTGAAATCTTCCGAGCACAACTTTTTCCTTTTTACAGTAGTTGCATAATGTTGTCATTGTTATACCCTAATTTTTTCAGATTTTTTGAGTACGGTGCATCACGGTCGGAAAAGTCAAAAACCGATTTCTGGGACACATTTTGGGCTGAAACTCGCCCATTATCTGCCATTCTTGCATGATTTTAATACAGTATGTTCATATTATGACCTTCAATGTTTCTGAATAGAAATATGTACATGTTAAAGAACAATATCGGGATAATTAAATAAATTGCTTATTGTATGGTCTTTATAACCTAGAATTTTAACCGTTCTTTCAAAAGCGTTAATGGCTCAGTGGCTATGGTGTCTGCCTGTGGAATCGCTGGACACTTTTTTGTCGCGGGTTCGAATCTCCATGTGGGACTTAAGTTTTTTTCTGTAATTTTTTTTTTTTTATTAAAAACATAAAAATATTCAGTAGTAGCTTTAAAATGTTTCACATATATTTTTATGCCTTTCAAGAATATAAAACCTATGAAGAAATAATCATAAAACATGCTTTTCTTACAATTAGACATGCAACGTTTTGCAATTATAAGTATTCTCAAACATTTTATATTGTTTATAGATATTGGTTTATTACAATGTATGAAAATATATTTTAAGTATAAAAGAAATATAAAATTCAATGTAAAGAATGTAAAAAAGTACTTATAATTGTAAATCGTGACATGACTGAAAAGAGTCGATGAAGAAAAAAGTATATTGTATAATTATTTTTAGAAGTATCTGTGAAACATTTTAAAGCTACTACTGAATATTGTTATGTCTTTAATAAAAAAAAAAAAAAAAAAAAAAAAGACAGAAAAAAACTTAAGTCCCACATGGAGATTCGAACCCGCGACAAAAAAGTATCCAGCGACTCCACAGGCAGACACCATAGCCACTGCGCCATTAATGCTTTTGAAAGAACGGTTAAAATTCTAGGTTATAAAGACCATACAATAAGCAATTTATTTAATTATCCCGATATTGTTCTTTAACATCTACATATTTCTATTCAGAAACATTGAAGGTCATAATATGAACATACTGTATTAAAATCATGCAAGAATGGCAGATAATGGGCGAGTTTCAGCCCAAAATGTGTCCCAGAAATCGGTTTTTGATTTTTCCGACCGTGATGCACCGTACTAAAAAAATCTGAAAAAATTAGGGTATAACAATGACAACATTAGGCAACTACTGTAAAAAGGAAAAAGTTGTGCTCGGAAGATTTCAATACGAAATCGATGTTTAAACATTTTTTTTTTGGTTTTTCATTTTTCGTGAGTGGAACTTGCAAAGGAAAAATCTGAAAAAAATCTCTAACGTGAACATTCATGTTTAGAGCGTGTTAGAATTTTTTGGGAATTTTTGCACCACATTAATTGGGGAAAATGAGGCAAAAACTGATTTTTCGATTTTACCCTATAACGACCCTCCCGGTGAAGGTATCGGATTAAAAATTTGTGTGTAATGGTTTTTCATCATTACCTATCGAATGACCCATCGTCGAATAAAATCGGCTCAAGGGCACTTTTTACCCTCTTATTCGGCTAGACCCTTTATATCGATGATTTTTTTAAATTTATAGTAAGTCTAAATAATAGTCAGTTATTTATGGATTTTATGAAAACACTGAAGGAGGCGTCGTGGCTCGGGCCGGCCGCAGTTCCTGACTGGGCCCATCCACACCCAGTTGAGAGGGCACCGGCTGAGTTCGGTGCCTCGGCTGCGGCCGGTCCGGCGAAGGGTCCTTCTGTTCCTAGGAAAGGGTGAAATGGTAGTTAGCGCGCTGCGTTTCGTCCTGGGCCTGTTCGTGGACTCGTCAGTAGGGCTGACCGAACAGGCCCTGCCCTAGACGCTGTGTCCCGGATGGGACGTCGGTGTCTGTCGGTGGTTCATATATATAGACACCGATTGCCGATGGTGTAGCAGCGCGAAGATCCCATCGAAGGAGACACGGTCTAGCGGCCGATCCTTAAACTAGAGGCGTAGGAGTAATGGCGGCCGATAGATCCCTAGCGGCGAGCGAGAGATCGTACCGCTACAACACCAAATGTCAATCGTTATGAAGAGTCTGTATCAAAGCTGACACAAAAAATTAAGGAAGAATTGTTCATACACATCCATTCTGAACGGATTGTACCAACTGCAGATCCGATTGCTTGGTGGAAAAAAGAAAATAAAAAATACCCACAATTAGTGACAATAGCTAGACAATAGGTATTTAGCAATTCCATGCACATCAGTGGAGAGTGAACGGTTGTTTTCGTCTGCTGGAGATATTGTGACTGATAAGCGTAACTCTCTATCGCCAGAGAATGTTTCTTATTTAATTTTTCTCTATAGAAATTTGAATTAATTTAGCTATAACTTGAATTGAATTTTTAAATTTTATGTGTAGATAAATATTTTTGTATAATTGAGTAGAGGATTATAGTCTTTTGTGTCTTATGATTGGAATCTCGTTGGTTATCATTATTAGATGTTGATTGAAATTCATTAGGATCCAAGATTCAGATCACAGGTTCAAAATTGAATTTAGTGTTTTGAACAGAATATAAATGTTTTTGTTAATGAGCTTACTTGTAATGTTATAATTAAAAAAAATTCACAAAAATTCAAACTCTATCACTTTTAACAAATTTGCTGAGTGGGAATGGTAAAGTTTCTCGTAAACCTATTTTCGCTAATGTCGAAAGTTTATTTGATGTGTAAGATGATTGTTCAATTTTTATAAATATCATTGAAATCAATATAAAAATATCAGTGCTCTTCTGTGGCCTGGGTGCGACCCGAAACGTCCACACTACCAACTTCCCAGCGGAAAGGATGATAAGATTTAGCTAGTTTACCATTTTTTCCAGTTTTTTGATTCTGCAAAAAAAATGGCTTGACCGATTTTGCTGAAAACCTAATCAGTTCTAAGTTACGTAATTACGCGTCGAATGTAATTGGTCCCACGTCGATATCATTTTTTATGCTCGAGATAATCGAGCAGAAAAATAATTCCGAACGCACATACGTACTTACACACACACAGACGTCCACTCAAAAACTATTGTATTCGACTCTGGGGACCTTGAAACGTGGAGATTTGTCAAAATTCGGGATTCGCAAAATCGGACCCATTACTATAACTTCCCACTGGGAAGTTAAAAATATAAAACTAATAAGTATTTTCGGCAAAGCTTACAATCAGAGTGTTATTTTACTAGTAAGAAACAACTTATATCTTAAGCAGTAGTTCTTTATCCCAAAACTAATCTTTTTTTTATATCTTACTGATAATAACGAACGATAAAAATGTATTAATAGATTTTTTATTGGAAAATTCGACTTATTCAATGAAAATTCGACTTATTCGATAATAATTCGGAATTATTCGATTATTCTTCGAATTATTCCATGATTATTCGAATTATTCGAAAATTCGAAAATTCGATTCGAACCGAATTTTTCGAACATTCCGAATATTCGCACACCCCTAATAGTAGACCTTCAGCCATACGACATAGTAAATGACCAAGGGTTTAAAAATTTCATAAAAATCGCTGAACCGCTGTATAAAATACCATGCCGTACAACGTTTTCTCGTGACATAATTCCGAAAATGTACAAGGAAGAAGCAGAAAAAATAAGAGACGCCATTAGAAATGACTTGGGATGTGTAAGATTTAAATATTATTTTGCTAATTAACTGTTTTATTTAGTCATTATTTAATTCTTTGTCGATTTGTATAGTCATTCACTCATTTATTTAGGACGATATGTTGGCTGTAGCATTTACCACAGATGGCTGGACATCACGTGCAAGAGATGGATATATATGTCTCACGATCCATTATTGCACTAATAACTTTGAAGAACTTAAAAAATATACGCTCAAAGTTCACAGATTCTCCGATTCGCACACTAGTGAAAACGTTAATGAGTTCCTCAAAGATTCGCTTAACGAATGGGGTATTATTTCCAACAAAATTATTGGACGATGTGCAGCAACAACATATTTTCGATATCTTACAAGAGAGGATTGCGAAGGAGAAGGAAACATTACCTGAAAATGCACCAACAACCAGTCGAAACATTGCAGGTGTTGTCTTGATACAGATAAAAATAAAAAAGTATGCGGGCTTAAGATAATCATGTTTACATTACTTTCAATTAATATTTTTCTAGCAGCATCATCCTCGAGACTGTCTCAATTTTTATATGACATAAGCACAGAAGAAGAGAACAATGATGCGACATGGAATGGCCGAACCGAATCCATACTTTACTTGAACGAGAAGCTTGTGAAATCAGATACAAGTATTATTGATTGGTGGAAAACGCATCAGGGCCGTTTCCCTAATTTAGCTAGATTAGCAAAAAGTCTGTTAGGAATACCCGCTATTCAGGTGCCCAGCGAGCGTTTATTTTCAACCGCTGGATATATTGTTAGTGCAAATCGCACTAAATTATTAACCGACCACGTTGAAGAACTATGTTTCCTACATGAAAATATAAGAATAAAATAAACCTTGTGGCCAAGTAATAATTAGTGCTTAACACATTTTACCATCGAAATAAGAGTGACATTTGACAGCAAATTCATAAGTACGCGAATACTCGAATGTTTTCGGGCAACTTGAAAATATTCGAGTTATTCGAACGTATGCGAGTAGTTCGACAATATTCAAGTAGCTCGAATCCATTCGGGTAGTTCGATAATATTCGAGTTGCTCGAATTTATTCGGGTAGTTCGAATATTCGATCTGTTCGAAGTTTTCGAGTAGCTCGAATTTTTTTCAAGCAGTTCGCCGATTCGTAGTACCCGAATAAATCGAGTACTCGCACACCGCTAATCTCTACCTTGCACTCGTAACAAGCGAAGCTTAGATGGGCCCTACTTATCATGTGTGTATGAGTAGGGCCCTCTATGTCTCCCACTCTGGTGTGGAGACAATATTCGCAGATTTTATTCCCTTCCTCGTCGTGGTAATATTTGATTCTATAGCAGTATGCTCTAGTGGTGTTTCTCCTAAGCTGCCTTAGCCAATCTAGTACGCGGAGGGGGTTGTTGGGGTTGCTCGAGTTTCCTGCTCCGTTGTTTCCACTATTGTCCAGACGCATGGTTCTAGAGAGAAACGGGGTGGGGGGGGGGGGGGGGGGGTAGCTGCTATATTCGCTAGTGGGGTTGAGGTGGTGAGAGGTGATAGGGGGGTTACCTGGAGAGGATGGTTCTACAGGCTGGTCGTCGGTTTTTCTTCTGGTTTGTTAGTATCCATGCATTTCTCTGTTCTTTGTGTTTTTGAGGTAGTATATCAGGGAAGGGTAGGAAGAGTGATATTTCTTTTGATAGTAGTTGTGTTGGTTATTATTGTTGCGAGGGGGTGTCATTAAGGTATACTCACAGTGGTACTCGGAGACAAGGTGCTTCATTGTTCTTTTTGTTTCTCGTTTAGGTATTGGTTTTTACTTATCCCTGTGATTGTCTCGGCATTGGTTTCATGGGTATTGGTTCCTCTCTTTCCGAGTCAGTATAGTATGAGGGAGTTGAGATTTTACTTATAGGGAGTAGCCTTCGGTTTGGATCAAATTAGAGATTTATTATTCAGTGTTTTCCCGACCGTTATCTTATATTTTTAAAGATCAGGTTAACCGTGATTCGAATTGACTCCGTGAATCCAGTGTCAAGGCACCGATAATTTATATATTTTTGCTGTGTTTGTTGGAGTCTGAGTTGCTTTTTTTGTCCCCGTTGCCCCCCTAAGTGTCCGTTTCTCGTCTATTTGTGTCTGTTTCTATTTCTATTTATTGGGTTATCTGATGGTCGGTTAGGTGAGGGTGGAGGAAGGGCATGGTTACTTAGGTGTTAGTGTGTATAAGTCTTAAGAGATGGGTATAAGAGTAGGCGACTATGTAGTATTTGACTTATGACTTCTTTTATTCTATGTTTGGTATGACACCCTTTACATTTAACCCGTTTTTATGGCTACTATTTTCATTTCTATGATTTCTAGCATTTCTGATCCAGTTTCTATCATGATTTTGTAGCACCATCCGTTCATGGCACTTACGCATACCTCGCACCCTTTGGCCCATCTTGTGACGTGCAAAGTTTTTGCCGCAAGTTATGCATAGTTTCTTCGGTGATTTGTTGCTCAGAATGTGTGTACGTTGGATCTCTACATTTGTGTTGTTGGGGTGGGAGGTTATGCATTTCGTGCATATAGGGCCTTGGCCGTTTATTATGTAGGCCTTGGACCTCGTGCATTTGGGTGGGCTCATGCCGGTGACTTGTGTTACGTGCGGCGCTTTATTTTCCGCGTGCCGTCCGCCGTCGAGCGGGTGCTGACGGACGGTAGACTCCGCGCGCTCTAGCTAATACGGAAATTAATCGCACGCGGGTTTCCGCGTTTAACTCTAGTAAAATTTTGTTACTCTCCCCAGCCTAAGGCGAGGAGAGGACAGGTTGGATGGGTCGATCTGTCGAGACCAGTACAGGTCTATGTGAATCAAAATTTGATGTTTAGGATATGGATGTCTAGGTTTAATATATTTATATTAATATATAATATATTATTACTATATATATTACTATAATACTATAATATATATTACTATATTTAATATAAATATATATATTCAAAATGTCTGCAGTTGAGTTTGAAATCTGAGGTTTCTGTACAAACATTTAGATCATGAAAAGGGATGCGCAATATTACAAATTCGGGTGGTGAAACTGTCTCCGCGCCGTATCGGTTGGGTTGTTAGGGTATTGTCTCAAAACGAGAGACTCGTTAAAACCCGCCTTCAACAGGGAGGAGAGAATTTCCCATTTACAGAAATTACAATATAAAATGATATATATTTCCGGAATCAGGGCTCGTCAGTGTAACAGTATTGCCAAAAAGTCGTATTCGATTTAGGGAAAATCCCACGAACCAATGGGTCAATCAGAATGCGACTAGCAAAATGAAATGTTTCATGTATATGGAACTCACCCTGATAGATTTAATTCTAAATACGTAGACCGTTCCGTCCTAATCCGCTGTCCTAATCTGCCTGTGAACGGGATGCTGAGAGAAGGTTGGAAAGTTAGATATCTTTTACATCGTCGCGAATTCGCGAATGTTATATCATGAATTAGATTTAAATTATATTTAGTGATAAATTAGATTAAGTTGAGCTACAATTATAACGCGTGGTACAATAATGAGAGAAACAAAGAAATGAAAGAACTACTATTTTACGTGAAAAACTAAGTCCTTCGGATCACAATATGTTAACCGAACTATGCTTAAATAGAGAATCTAAGATTCACTATATACGTCTTCACGGACTAATGCCTACACACCTCGTGATTTCTCGGACGGTAGTGGCGAGTCGAGCTCGTCTTTTGGTTTTTATTAACATGGGGTGTTTGGAGGTGGTAGGCCCTGCCCGTGATCACGTTTTGCAGAGTTCGGCTCCTGGAATTGTTTTCAAATTTTTCCATCCTTCCTTACATCCAGGTCCACAGGTCAATCGGTATCAATTCGTGAGTCGCGATTCGCAATTTGCGGAACCGGATAGTCTGCATGACCTCGAATCGAAACTCTATCCGCTGAGCTAATGCGTTTCGTTTTAGATCGCCAATTTCCAGCCGGCTGTAATGCCACAGTCTTTTGTATTATTGTCGGAATTCTCAGAATGCAGGATCACTCTCGCATTAGCGGAATTTGGATTTCCTTTCTTCTACACTCAATCGCTTAGGGGTAAATCCCAAAATACCGATGGCATTCGCAAATATAGAGTAGAAGAAATGAAAGAGGAATTAAATTTAAAGAAAAATTAAGGAAGAAATTCGGTTTCGGGACGTAACATCCCTCCCTCCTTAAAGTAAGCATCGTCCTCGATGCTCAACGAAACGGTTCCGAAGTATTCGATCGTGGGGTGTCCATACGAGGAGGGTGGTCTATGATGACTTGCGGTAGTACTGTCCAGTGGCACCTCGAGTCCATGGTCGTGGCGTTTTCCTCGCAATGCCTTGGTTGCATATTCTGTTGTACCAGACGTCACGAAGGCAACGTTTTCCGCTGGTTGCTGAAGCATCGCCACGTGGGTGGGTCGACACAATGCAAAGGCCTGCACTATTTTGGTGTAAGGTGCTAGCCTCGCCCCATAACATCAGCGTGACCTGGTCTCAGAACTTGTCGATGCCATATTGTCCTGTCGTTATTACACAGATTAGTTATGAGTTTCAATAACTGAATGTTTCATTATAACAGAATAGGTAAGGAAGAGAAACAGAAGAATCAAACATATATAAGAGAAAATAGAAGAGTTATAATAATTGAGATAAAATCTTGATCAATCAGTAGTTTCTGGCTAGGTACTGGTAACATCTTCTGAGTTAATTTCAGTTATCCTCCTTTTTCCGGTTTTGGAGGGATTTCCAAGTGGTGATTGTCCAACTCGTTCAGTCGACTTCCTGAAAGTATAAGGACTGTCCGTCATTCTGGTTAATTGGCCTTGACGGAGTATCGGATGTCGAATCGCTGGTTATTGTCGGTGATTCAATTCCGCTTTAAGTTGTCTTCAGACGCTTCCTTTCCTACTGTTAGGATGTGTATATTTGAGATCTGGTCCCGCATGATTCGTGTAGCATCGTAGAACTCTGTAGACCGCTTTGGTTGAGGTGAGTTTGGTTATTGGCGATTTATGTAAGGATGTGCTTCAATAGTTCTTTATTCAGATCAAGTGTTTTACAGAAACTTAGAAAAAAAGTAATACATTTGTGTTTCAATTTCCAATATGGTCGCTGAGGCGCGACTTCTCAAAGGAATTTATATAAACTATAAGAAAAAATCGAGAGATCGAGAAAATAGAAAAATATATATTTTAAAGTATAAGCCCCAAAAAAATAAATGACATTCGGTCAAAAAAGGGCATAATCGCAAACAAAAAGATACCAGGACGGACAAAACAGTTACGAAAAGGGGGGAAAAAAAGGGGGATCATTGGCAGTTGCCAATGATCCGAATAACAGAACAGATAGTTTTATCCGGAATTTCCAAAATTAGACAATGTTCTTAATTTGACCGTATTTGCGAGAGAAGAGCAGCGGTTGATCAATGGTCAAATTAACTGTATTTAAGAATTAAATAAGACAAAGAAAGGGATCGTAGAATTTTACGAAAGACGCTTATTAGATAATAAAGGTAATTGAATATTGAGATAAATGTAATAATCTTATTAACTAATTGAATATAATGCGGTTAAAATAGAACCGCGAAACTTACTTGCTAATATTAAGACTAATTGAATTATTTACAGAAGAAAACAGGAAAAGCTTACATTTATAAGCTTTTAAACTAAAAAGTTGGGCAAAAAACGAGAGTTTTGTCGTTAAGGGTGATTGAAAGTTGGAAGTGCCCGGCAACCGAGGCGACGAAACATCATGAGCTCAACCATGGCAATTTAGTTAGATATTTGTAATATTTTTGATCAGTATCCCGCGGAGGCAGTGAGATTGAATATTGTAAGTGTGATAAATCTGAATTTATTACATTAGGATCGTAAAAAAGTGCAAGAGAACCCTTTTTTCTGTGAGTGTGATAAATGATTGGGATTTTTGTTTGCAGATTTTGTATGAAACCTTCACGATCAAGATAAGGGAATGCAGCAGTGGAAAAGAAACCGTTGTCTTTTGCTTTTTTTGCTTGTGCATCGGACATTATGTGCAGTGAATTGATAATTGGATTATTGGTCACGGAGTGCATGGATTTATAGATAAAGGTTCTGGTAATTTTTAAAGCAAAAATATCGAAGCGTGCGCATTTAATTTTGTTGTAAATCAATTGATTATGTAAATATTTTTCAGTGCCATCGGCCATTCTACGAAGGATGAGGAGTCCCGTGATCGCGCGGAAGATTTTACGTTCAAAGGCTCGAATTTTTGCCATTACATATGGAGCGATCGCATAACAGATGGGGAATGCATAAATCCAGATTGAGCGAACATAGAGCTTGTAAAGTAAGAGTTTTACATTTTCTCCTAGATGTTTGGAATAGAATAATCTAGCTAATTTGGCCGCATTGCCTTTTGCTTTCTCAAGACTGTAATTAGCGTGTTCGTTATAGTTGAGTCTTTCTGTCAAGATTACTCCAAGATATTTGACTTTATTGACTCTAGGTAAAAGAGTATCGCATCTGCCTGGTATATGCAATGAAAATTTTTTCGATAGCCTGTATTGTTTTTTACTTAATTGATAAGTAGGTCTTCGAAACAAAATCGTCTCACACTTGAGCATATTGACTCTAATTTTCTTTTTGTTACAGGAGGAAACTAAGGTGTTAAAGGCTCTTTGCAGTGATTGCTGGATCTCCGAAGGATCTGCACCGGATTTATAAATGATAAGATCATCCGCGAATGCGATTGCTTTACACGTTAAACTATTGATATTGAAATGTTGTAAAATATCAGAAAAATAAAGATTGAATAATAGTGGCGAATTGACTGCACCTTGTTGTAAACCGTTTTCAATTAAAAATGTACGAGAAGAAAAAGTGTTATTGTAAAAAATTTTGAATGAACGATTTGTTATCATGTTTTCCGTTAATTTTAATAAATTGTTTGGGAAGCCCATATTGTGGAGTTTCACTATTAATCCCTTGGTCCATACGGTGTCAAATGCCTTTTCAAGGTCAATTAAACATGCTCCTGTCATAATTAAATTATTCAGCGAATCAGCAATGTCTTTGGTCAATTTGGCCACCGCATGTACCGTGGAATGTGAATGCCTAAAACCAAATTGGCAGTCGGGTATGAGATTGTTCGTCACCACGTAGTTGTTCAAACGTATATTGATCATAATTTCAAATAATTTACCGATGTTGGGTAGTAGACTGATTGGTCTATAACTATTTAAATCAAACGGATTTTTACCCTTTTTGAACAACGGAATTAATTTGGCGACCTTCCAGCGTGATGGAAAATAGGACAATCTCATGCATGCGTTAAAAATTAACGCGAGAAACTCGACTGCGGAATTTGGTAGGTGTTTGACCGTTACATTCGGAATTCCATCAAACGAAGCTGATCTTTTGTTCTTTAATGATTTAATCGCTCTCCAAATTATTCGCGGATTTATAAAGTAATCGGTGTTATGGTCCGGCCAGATTTTATCGTGCAGGGAACTAAATTCGAACGAATCGTGAACGGAGTTGTTTTTGAATTGTTCGTATAACAGATTGATCGAGTTTTCATGATTTTTTTCCTCCTCGTTGATCGGATTTAAGTTTTTCGTATGAACGCGAGCAAAATGTATACCCAGAAGTGTTAATCTATCTTTAGTATCTGTGACTACGTAACTATTGTCAATTTTTTGAAGTAGTGAAACGTCAATTCCTGACCCCGACCAAAGGGTTGAGTCCCCGACTGCTCCCCTCAACGGAGGGAGAGCCTACGTGTGTTTTGGGTTAATGATTCTATTAATGACCGGATAGATTTTTTGTGGTTCACGATTGTCGAGTTTCGACAAACGATCATTCCAAAATTTGTTAGAAACGCGAGTATAAAGTTTTCTTAATCTGTAATTTAAACGTTTTAAAATATGTTTATAAAATTTAATAATGTTTGAAAATTGCTGTTCGGAACTTGAATTTGCTCGTAGGAGTTGATAGAGCTTTGTGATAACTTTTAATTTGAATTTTTTTAATCTGTTAATGCGAGGATCGTCATAATCCTTTGGTTTGTTCAGAATTTCGGCCATAGGCGTACAATTCGTCATGATTGAGGATAAATTATCCTCAAAAACCTCGATGGATGAATTAATCATATCGATCGACGCGTTTTTTAAGGAATTTAAATCGATTTGCTTAATAAGGGCATGAGTTTCTAATCTAAACTTTTTCCAATCTGTTAAACGAAAATTTGGTCTGAGTATTTTTGGAGCTTCCTCCACGGAGGCACTCCAACCGACGAGGGACAGTCTGACAACGATAGCCCAGTGGTCACTGTCATAAGGAAGGACCTCTAATCTGTTTGTATTGTTGTTAATACGTTCGATCAATCTGTTATCGATTAACGCGAGATCTAGGTTAGAGTTCGCGGGATGATATGATGGAATATCGGAGAATAGCAGTGAAGTTCGAAATATAGCACCCTGCAATTCGAGCCATTCCACGAGTGCAATGCCTTTTGAATTATTGACTGAATTGAGCCATGAAGTGTGTTTTGCATTAAAATCACCCGTTATCACGAAGTGATTATTGTCGTGTGAGAGACGAAGTTGAGTGAATAAATCGTTCAAATCACGTAGAAAGACTATCTTATCCTTGAAAGGACTGTAGACCGTCGCGATCACGAGACTTCTCCCCCCCCGAGAGATCGAGACAAATCGCAAGAGATTCGAATGATTTCGAATGAGAGAAACTCAGCTCAATGCTCGCAAATTTGTATTTTCTTTTGATTATAATTGCAACCCCGCCTCCAAAGCGATTGTTTGCACGATCTTTTCTTATTATTGAATAATCATGAGGTAATTCCAAATTATGCTTAGCATTGAGCTTGGTTTCGAGCAGACAGCATATATGCGGTCGATGATTTAAGAGAAATTGATTCAAATACGCACGCTTATGCAGGTTGATGATGGAATTGACATTTATGGATATTATAAGGAGGTTTTCCAACGGAATACTGGTCAAATTCACTGCTGCCATTTCTAGTTGAGCCCACGACGTTGGCTCCTCGGTGCTTGACCTTGAGAGTAGGTTGGTTGCATTCCATCATCGTCTATAAATGATTGAAAAAGTAAATTAATTTTTTCTGTATTATCATTGATTCTTTGGAAAATCAACGGCAATTGTTCTGAAATTCTATTTATCGAAATTAAAATTTGTTTGAGATCTACTTGTTGGTCTGATTGTAAGTTAGTTGGCTGTACTAATCTTTGTAAAGGTGGCGCTGGAGCGCGCGCAACAAGTGGAGGGAAGGCAACGTTCGTCTGTCCTCCAGCGGTTATTCGGTTGTACGATATGTTTGGATTCACAAGTGACGTTGCTATCCTGCGATTATTGTTCGTTGATGGCTGAAATTTTTTATTGTTTTGTTTGAATGCAACCAATGCCTTTCTTTCTTTGAATCTCGGACAACCGCGATATGAGGCGGGATGGCCGAATTTCTCACAATTCACACAGTATATGGCCTCGTGTTTCGTGGCCTCGGTCACCGAGCACTTACCCCTTTCGTGCGATGAATTGCATTTAACGCATCTGGAATCAAGATGACAATTTATAGCTGCATGTCCGATTCTTTGACAATTAAAACATTGAATTAAATCTTGGCGACAGAATTTATCCCATGAAACTCTCTGATAGTTGAGAACCTTGATTGTTTGGATTATGTTCAAGTCAGAATTCGGTGTAAACTGTACTATAAATATCGGTAAGGGTATACCGGTTTGTTTTGATTTTGTCGTTGTGAAGTATGTTATTCTACTGGCCTTGGCCTTTGGAGAGATCATGGCATTAATTTCCGTCAACAAGTCGTCCGTCGATGTATTAGGATCGATGCCCTTCAGCAATAGTGTCGCGGGTTTTTCTGTCTTCAGTGTGTACAGGGTGTAAAAAAATTAATGGTCATGGTTTTAAGGGGTTGTTCTACACCTCTGGATCGATGGAGATTTGCGAAAAAAACCGGCCGCAAAATTCGGGAAAGGGTAGCAAATTTTTTTTATTGGCTCATCGTATTCGTCTTGTTACGTAGGTAAAATGTCTGAGAGGAACCATGGTTCAGAAACGAACCGTTCTCTCACAAATTAACTTTTAATTCGGCCTTCCGATCAAAATTTCGCCCATATGACAGCCTTCGAGTCACCGACCTTTCGAAAGGAAACACATGAAATACCCCTGCTAGCTCCAATAGTTGAAGCAGAGGCAACATAAACGAAGATAGAAAATGACTAGAAAAATGTCATTGACCTGCGTTCGGTGTTGGGTTCGCTCAAGGGCCCACCCGGGGAGAAGAGCATAAACACATGCACTTCTCTTCTGGTACGGTGACATAGTGCCCCATTTTCTAGCTTCGTTTACGTCGCCTCTGCTTTAACTAATGGCGAAATTTTTATCGGAAGGCCCAATTAAAAGTTAATTTGTGAGAGAACGGTTCGTTTCTGACCCATGGTTCCTCTCAGACATTTTGCCTACGTAACAAGACGAATACGATGAGCCAATAAAAAAAATTTGCTACCTTTTCCCGAATTTTGCGGCCGGTTTTTTTCGCGAATCTCCATCGATCCAGAGGTGTAGAACAACCCCTTAAAGCCATGACCATTAATTTTTTTACACCCTGTACGTGAAGAATTTAAGAACGTTTCTTGTGAAAATTTCTGTCACCTTGCTGAAGGTTTCGATACTGTTCGCGTATACAATGTGGCTTTTCGGCCCGCTTCTTTTAATCGTGAAGGAATTTTTGTTCAAATGATTCTTTGTAATATTAATAATTGTTTGCGGGGAAGCCGCGTGAACTATAATTGGGGGTGGTTTAGCTGTTTTTGCTGCTCCCGCTGGTGGATTTTGGTCCTGAGGGGCCTCCGGGATGTCCATTTCCGGTTGACGGTCGAGATCCGAAAGGGTCAAGAATCTGTTCGATGTTGTTGTCGTTGCAGCGGCAGTCGGCTTTGGTGGTGGATTACCCCTTCCAGCAGCACTCCTCACGGTTGACCACTCGGCTTCTGGTTGCATCGTTGACGATTTCGTTGCAGGTGTTGAGAGAGTAAAAAGTTTGATTTTTAACATTTTAATCTCTGTTAAGGAAGTTCGAGCGAATCTAATAAAAAAAACTTTTTCCAACTTTAAGCTTTGAAACTCTGTATACATGTAATTAAATACTCGATTGATATATCCTAAAAATTTTGAAACGATCCTCCGTCTAGTTTCTTTGAAAAAAAATGTTAAAAATTACATTTTTTAAGTCCATATACACAGGCTCTTATGGCTGACAAGCTGTACTCGCGTCTTTTTCGATTTTTTTCGATAATAACCTCCCAACTTTAAGGAAAACAAAACTATGTGTAATAAACTTGAATAATTGTAGAATAAGATTAGATTTCAATAATATAACCTTACCGATGTAGTTTCGTTGATAATTTCACATAAACTTTATTTGTTAGTCATGCTTATTGGTAGCCGTACACGTTACTGAACGTTTGGCAACGTTGCGAGAACAGCTGAGAAAAGTATAAGGATAGAAAAAGAGATAGAGAGAAAGAGAGAAGATAGAAAATTTATTTTGTCGCCTTAGTTCAAAAATTGTAGTTTGAAGCAAATTAGAATAATTTTAGTTCTTGAATAAATGAATGAATAAAATATATAAAGTTATAAATTAATGAAAATAATATCACAAT
Organism: Cerceris rybyensis; assembly: GCA_910591515.1. Taxonomy (NCBI): domain Eukaryota; kingdom Metazoa; phylum Arthropoda; class Insecta; order Hymenoptera; family Crabronidae; genus Cerceris; species Cerceris rybyensis. The sequence continues at coordinate 3,066,035 of OU342789.1, forward strand.
AATTATATTATAAAGAAAATCAACTGTGTTTATGTTTTTAAAAACTAAAATATTCGATGTCAGTATGAAAACGGGAGTATAACCTCAAATTAAATAAAAATGTAAATAATTACCTATACATTTTTTTTCTTTTCTTTTACAATAATTGCAATTTTTGATTTTGAAATTATTGTTCCTGCAATTAATCCGAGATTTGTTACTCTTGATAACATTTTGTCTCCATTTCACAATATTTTTTTTTTAAATCGACCGTTAAATCTGTGCATTTTTGCAAATTATTTCCATTCACTCATGGACTAAAACACTTAAAGGGTATAGCCGGTTAAGATGGTCAAATGTGCCCTTGAACCGAATTCAAATCGCGATGAGTCATTCGAAAGCTTATAAAAAAAGAATGATTTCTGCCAAGTTTCAACTTTGAATCTCGACCTGGGGGGTAGTAAAGGGTAAAAATAGAAAATCAGGTTTTTGCCGAATTTCTCCTATACCAGCGGATAAAAAATTTTGAAATAATTCAGAGGCACTTCTGTTATCAGGGCACATATTAGAGAATTTTTTCAGATTTTTAAATTGAAAAAACAAGCCGTGAAAAATAAAAAACGCTAAAAAATGATGAAAAATGCCGATTGTGTATCGAAGCAGTCTTGGCACTATAATTATATTTTTACTGTAAGTACGTATCATTGTTACTATTGTCCTGAATTTTTTTCAGATTTTTCAATTTGGTGCGCCGCAGTTAAAAAAATTAAAAACCGATTTTTTCGTCGTTTTTTCCGTGTCAGAGTAACTTATACGTCGAATTGCTTCATGAAATAGGTATTTTATGCGATCTTCTATGTTTATACGTACAGCAAAACATCACAGGATTTAAAGAAACTGAAAAAACCGAATCATTTGAAACTGTTATGCGCCTTACATTGTAAAGTATGTACCGTATTTTCCAACGGCGTCGGTGGCGCAGCGGTAGAGTGTCGAGCTGCCGCTGCGAACTTTTTGAACGTAGGTTCGAGCCTCGAACTTCCAAGTCCCTTAGGCTAAGTTTTTTTTTTTTCGTTAATTACATATATTTCCTAACTTTACGACACAACGATCAATATTTACTTTCAAATGTTTTAAGAATATTTGAAAAACATATTAACCTGAAATATACGTAAATATAAGTTTGGACTGCTTGTTATGCCGCCGTTTATCCTGTCAATTACGGCATTGTTTGAAATTGGTTTTCAAATCTCTTACCTTTAACAGTTATGGATGGATGGCAACAAAAATCGTGTTGTTGTTTTTCTACTATTTAGCCTTTTCGTCTATTCGAATTAGATCATACAATTCTATTCTCTCTTTTATTCAAAATGTATGTTAGAATTTCTGTCACGGGTTCAATGCATGAAAGGTAAGAGATTTGAAAACCAATTTCAACCAATTTCAAACAATGCCGTAATTGACAGGATAAACGGCGGCATAACAAGCAGTCCAAAGTCATATTTACGTATATTTCAGGTTAATATGTTTTTCAAATATTCTTAAAACATTTGAAAGTAAATATTGATCGTTGTGTCGTAAAGTTAGGAAATATATGTAATTAACGAAAAAAAAAAAACTTAGCCTAAGGGACTTGGAAGTTCGAGGCTCGAACCTACGTTCAAAAAGTTCGAAGCGGCAGCTCGACACTCTACCGCTGCGCCACCGACGCCGTTAGAAAATACGGTACATACTTTACAATGTAAGGCGCATAACAGTTTCAAATGATTCGGTTTTTTCAGTTTCTTTAAATCCTGTGATGTTTTGCTGTACGTATAAACATAGAAGATCGCATAAAATACCTATTTCATGAAGCAATTCGACGTATAAGTTACTCTGACACGGAAAAAACGACGAAAAAATCGGTGTTTAATTTTTTTAACTGCGGCGCACCAAATTGAAAAATCTGAAAAAAATTCAGGACAATAGTAACAATGATACGTACTTACAGTAAAAATATAATTATAGTGCCAAGACTGCTTCGATACACAATCGGCATTTTTCATCATTTTTTAGCGTTTTTTATTTTTCACAGCTTGTTTTTTCAATTTAAAAATCTGAAAAAATTCTCTAATATGTGCCCTGATAACAGAAGTGCCTCTGAATTTTTTCAAAATTTTTTATTCGCTGGTATAGGAGAAATTCGGCAAAAACCTGATTTTCTATTTTTACCCTTTACTACCCCCCGGGTCGAGATTCAAAGTTGAAACTTGGCAGAAATCATTCTTTTTTTATAAGCTTTCGAATGACTCATCGCGATTTGAATTCGGTTCAAGGGCACATTTGACCATCTTAACCGGCTATACCCTTTGATAATGCTCTCTCCGTGCTCTCTAACTATAGTACGTAGGAATAACAATACGCTGTTGCCAGATCTTCTTATTCAAACGGATGAGTCAAAAGTCACGTAGTCATTTCGTTACTTTTGTTAATTAAATAAATAATATTTTACAATTTTTGGATTAGATATGTTATTATAAATTGAAATAATGAATTTTTATTACTATTACAAGAATTGAAAATACAGAAAAATTCAATTACTATTTTGAGTCATTAGTTACGCTCGAACTTCCTTAAAAGCTGCTTATTTTCTCTCAGGAGAGCCTCGTGCGCCGTCTCCGGATTTTCTTCGTCTTTGTTTGATGACGTGGATGAGCGAGCATCGCTGGACTGATTTTCTGGTTGGATTGTTGCGTCCACTTGCATAGTTGCATCTGCATTCTCGGTGGTTGCGGTAGAAGTAGAAGGTTCACGATTTTCACGGTCTTTCTCGATTTTCGAGCCTGCATGTCTTCGGTGGACGAATTCTGGTTGCTATTTTTCTGTCTCTTGAGAGACAATGATCGAGAGCGTACTACCGTCGGTGAGGCGAAAGTTGGTTCGTTCTTATCTTCGTTGGTTTTGTTATTTTCACTTGTCTTTTTATTGTCACTTTTAATTAAGTATTGTTCCATTTATTAATAATGGAATAAAAATAAAAAATAATAAAGTTTTGAGATTGTTGGGACTTGCAAAAGCAAGTCTCTCTCTCTCTCTCTCTCTCTCTAAGTACAGTGTTTCTAATTGGTCCTTCCCTCACTTGGTGGTGCTTTGATCTTTGATCTCTCTCTGTCATGGCCACTATTAACGGAAAAAAGTATTAAAGTCACAGGAAATCAAAGGACCATGATGCTAATGATTCTGATGCTTCCTCAACCGCCTCGATAGCTTCCACTGCGTCCACTAAGCGTCCGCACAGTGGTGATGAGACTAAGGATAGGGTACTCTCTAAACCTAAGAAGACGAAGGAAGATACGCTGATAAGTATACTTGAGGAGATCAAGGGCGTTCGCCGGGCTATTGACAGCCAGAAAGTCACCCTGGACGAGCACACTACTGTCCTGGCTAGCCATGGCGTAATGTTGGACAACATTTCATCTCTTACAACGAGAGTAGATAAGATTTGCGCCGAGGTTGATGAGTTGAAGATTGCCAAAACTACAATGGAGGAAGAAAACAAGACCATCAAGAGCTCCCTTCTCAAACTCGAGGCCAGAGTTGATGAGCTATCTGGAAGCTTATCCAATCCTGTTGTTGCTGCCGATTCTGCTGCTGTTACTAGACTTGCTGCTGCCTCGCAAACACAGGTGACTTGTTTGCAGCGTATCATTAATAATAACACAAGCACCCAGGAGTTTGTCATTGGGGGACTGCCTGACTCGGACACTTTCAAGGATCCTGTTCCTATGGTGCAGGAGGTGCTCGGTACTCTTAAGGTTCACTTAACATCGGCTGACTCTATAGATGCTCGTTTTCTTAGGAAACGTATAATAGAGCGGAACTCTAATGCAGTTCCTACACCTGAGCGAACCTCTCGACCTATAGATGGCGTTAAACGTGTCTCAATTGCAGTCAAATGTTCCCGTGCTGGCCTCGTTAGTGAAGTCATCGGTGCAAAACGTCGCTTGGGTCTCTTAAAAGCCTCTACCCTGAACTTGGCATCCTTAAGTGCTGATGCACGCCCTGCTGCTTCTTCTACAGACTACAATATCAACATCAATGAGCTTCTGCCCCATGCTAGTTTCAAACTTCTAGGTAAAGCCAAAGAAGTCCTGAAAGCTAAAGGCTTCAAATATGTCTGGGCCAGGAATTCCATCGTGCTTGCTAGATTCAGAGAAGGTGGGCTGGCCCATCTCATCAACAATGATCAAGATCTTGAGAAGCTCTCCTCACTTTACTACTGTCCTCAGGAACAGTGACTTCTACGGCCTGCCCTTGTCACTGCTCCTGTCGCTAATTCTGTGTTGTGCTCGAGCCCACAGGCTACACAATGTGTTAACAATTTCAATATCTGCTGTCTAAATGCTAACTGACTACGCTCTCATTTGGATGTCATAAAATCCTATCTAGACAACTGCTCTTGCATCTACCACGCCGTGGTAATAACTGAGACCTGGCTGAGTAGCGACATCCCTGACAGTGTTATTAGGCTTCCCGGGTACAGGGTTCTTCGCAATGATCGCAATGTCCATGGGGGTGGCGTTGCTATTTATGTGCACGAGTCTTGTTCTGCCTCGATCATTGCTGCTTCAAGTTATATCTGGTCTGGTAAACCTGGCCGTGTTGAATACATCTTCTGCGAGCTTAACCCAAAGAACTCTGCTTCTGTCTTCCTTGCTGGTGTCTATCGGCCGCCCCATGCGCCTTTTAATCTCCCTAGTAACTTTGGATCTGTGCTATCCAGTGCCATGGATGGCTACCGACATAAAGTGATCATCGGAGATTTCAACGCTGACCAACTGTCCGGCAGCTATGATGCCGACTTCATGCGCACCCTAGCTCAGGACCTCTCACTGAAGCTTGTCAACCACGGGGTAACGCACGTTACTGCGACTTCTGCTACCTGGCTCGACCTTTGCTATGTTGATGAACTTGATCCAGTAATCTCCCATGATAAGTCGCCCTCCCCACTTGCTGCAGGCCATCACCTTATCGCCGTCTCGCTCGGGCTCTCGCTGCCATCACCAAAGCCTAAGATCATCTGGACCCGCCACCTTTCGCGTCTCGAATGTGAAGCTGCTATTGACGACTTCGGCACTCTTCCTAGACTGTTCGATTGTCCTGCTAATAGAACAGTTGATGCCCTTGCGTCTTCTTTCTGCAATGAATTTATCTCTCTCGTTAATCAGCATGGTCCGCTCAAGCAGGTGACTGTAAATTCTCTCAAACTTGCTCCGTGGCGCACGTTAGAGATTCGTCAAGCCGAACGCCTTGTTCTTACCAGCTACAGGCGTTTTCGCCGCCTTAAATATGCTGAGTTACTTACCACGTTTAGGCAGGCCAGAGCCTCTTATCAGTTGAAGCTTACTGCGGCCAGAGTTGAGTACTACCTATCTCGCCTGGATGGATTGGCTGGGGCAGCCCTCTGGCGTGAATTGAGTCACCTTGCACTTACTACTTCTTCAACGGCTCCACTTAGTGTACCAGCTGAGGAGTTAAATGCTTACTTTGCATCCATCTCTACTACGACTGATATTACGACTAGTCTCATTATTGATTCTACTACTCTGGTCATCTCTCCTTCTGCTACCTCGTCATTCAGCTTCTCTGAGGTCACCACAAGTGACGTCAGCGATGTCATCCAGAGTATTAAATCAAATGCTGTTGGTGCTGATGGTATCTCATGCCGGATGATCAAATTAACTCTGCCTGCTGTTTTGCCGCTTGTCACTCAGTTATTTAATACCTCTCTTGCAGAGAATGTCTTTCCATCCACATGGAAACGTGCACTGGTCGTCCCGGTCAACAAAGTCAAGAACCCGCAGACTTCGGCTGACTATCGTCCTATTGCTCTTTTGCCCTTCTTGAGCAAGGCACTCGAGCGTTTAGCCTACAATCAAATTTCTGATTATCTCTTGCAGCACAATCTATTGGATCCTCGTCAATGTCGGTTTCGACCTGGGCACAGCACGCAGACTGCGTTGCTTAGATTAGTCAATGACATTCGCTTTGGGATGGACAGCAAGAAGGTTACTGTACTCATATTATTTGACTTCTCCAAGGCATTTGACACCGTATCTCACTCACTTCTTCTGGCTAAACTGGTCAAACTTGGACTGTCTCCGGGAGCAACATCGTGGTTTAAATCTTATCTTAGTGGTCGTACACAAGCTGTCAAATGTCCTGATGGTTCTACTACTTCCTGGTGCTCCACCAATACTGGAGTACCACAGGGTTCCATCCTTGGCCCCCTGCTTTTCTCAATCTTTATTAATGACGTCGGTACATGTATCAATGAGGCCTCATACCTGCTCTATGCTGATGACTTACAAATTTATCTTAGCTGTCATCCAATGGATCTAAATAGTTGCCTCCATCGTCTTAACCAAGACATTCTTCGGATTCGTGATTGGGCCTTTGACAATCAGCTGAACCTCAATCTGGGTAAAACCAGGGCCATCATATTTGGTGCGCGTCGCTTCATTAATAATATTCAGATTCATGCATTACCGACTCTTGGCTGTGATGGTTTAATCATCCCGTTTGTTAAGAGTGTACGAAATCTGGGGGTCTTCATGGACTCAAAGCTCACGTTTGTTGATCATGTTCGTCACGTGACTAAAAAAGTTAACTCGGCTTTCTATCAACTCTTCAGCCTGCGTCGGTACACGGATCAGCAGCTACGTAGGACGCTTGTTAATGCGTTAATACTGCCCCATATTCACTACTGCCTACTGGTCCTCCAGGGTATGGGAAGTGTTCTGGACCTCAAACTGCAACGCCTTATCAATAGGGGTGTTCGCTATGTCTTTGGCCTATCTCGTGATGCCTCTGTTTCACAAGGTCGTCGTAGTCTTGGCTGGCTTACTGTCGAAGAATACAGGCGGTTTTTTTTTGGTCCTATCGTGTACCGGGCACTTCACTTGCATCAACCTGGCTACCTTGCCGAACTCCTTGTGGCCTATTCCACTACACGGCCTCGTCGGCTGCAGTCGGGCTCACTTCACCTGGTTGTACCCAAGTATCGGACCGACTCATATAAAGAAACCTTTGCTGTTGCTGCTCCTAATCTGTGGAACATGTTGCCTGATCCTGTCAGACAAGCTACTACACCTGTGGCCTTCAAGTATTTATTGCGCGCCTGGGTTGCCTCACAGGCCAACTCAGTGCATTAGTCTCATATTTTTGAACCCGCTGTCACACTATGCTCTGTATTTCATTTCATTTCATGCGTTATTTCTTTCTTTTTATGCTACTTGAATGTATTTGTTTAATTTTCTAAACAATAAACCTTTTCTCTAATCTAATCTAATCTAATCTCTCTGCAGGGAGTAGACGTGTGCTAACGTGCTCCTCATATTTGGCGAAATTGAGTGGGAAATATCAGTTTCTTAGTGCTGAAAATTGCGTCACATATGTAGTGGAGGTCGTAGTGTTGGTGAGAGTGTTATCTCGTGGAAAAACAATTGTTTTCATGGAAAATAATTGAAAACTTCTTCATTACAAACTGGAAGGTGAACGACTGGGCTGAGCTGAGTCAGCGAAATCGGTGATTGACGTGTGACAGCGTGGCGACATCTTTGCTATTGGTATCGGCGCTTATGTTTCATATTATTCCTTTCGACTCCGTAAAAGTCGATAAGGAAGAATTAATAATTATCACACGGGGATGAGCAAACATGAGTGAAACACTGACTGATAAGCAGGTGATATGTAGACAATGTAGAAAGGAAATAAGAACGCAGCTTATAAAATGCATACCGTGCGATAAGATATTTCACCCAAGTTGCCACAAATTACATAAAGTATATAATTCGGCAAATGAACTAGTTACTTGTCCTGGTAAATGTGAGGTATTTACTATAAAACGTACTAACACTGAAGAAGAGAGTTCTATGAGACAATGCAAATTACACAGGTCCACAAAAAAAAAAGTGGTCTGTGCTGGGTGTTGGACAAAGATTTTCCGACGTATTTTTTACCGCTGAACACGAATCTAAAATCAAAATTGGGGGTCAAACTCCAAAAAATGGAAAAAAATAAAAAAAAACTATAACATCCACGATCTAATAATTTTTTCCGCATGTGTTGAAAGAAAAGAAAAAGTATAGTATTTACTCCAGGGCGATTTATAATGTAAAGATATTACAGATTTATTATATATATAATGGTGTATAAAGGTAATATAAGCAGGGTATAGTACGTGCGTACACTTCCGTTGCTCGCTCGCGACTCTCCGCACCTAATGGGTCCTACCGCTAGGCGCTGTACGCGAAACTTATTTCACCGCGCGAAATTTGATTGTTACACATGATAATAACAATCTTAAAATTTTTGTTGTTTTCTGGCCCTTTTTTCCTCAAATGACCTGTGCAACGGATTTCTGCTACGCTTTTTCCCTCTCTGTCGAGTTTCTCTTTGTAGCATCCAGCAGTAATCTGCAAACATATTAACTCCCCACTGTCCCTGAAATCGCCGTTCAAAATTCTTTGACATCTTGATGAAATCTCTCTCCTTGCTCTTCACTAAAGTCTCCGTTGTTCTCCGGAAAGTGGTTGAGATGCGAATCAAGGAAGTGAAGTTTCAAATTCATTAGACAACCTGAACGCTGAAAGTTTGCGATCATATTGGCCACAATATTTTCGTAATCAGCATCCTTGGTGTTACCTAAAAATTTGGTACATACTTCCTTGAAACTTAGCCATGATGCCTTTTCTTGGTCATTCATAACTGAAACAAATGCTTTATCTTTGAATAACGTCCGAATCATTCTACACATCCCGTTAAAGGGCAGTTGTCATCGTAGTCCAAACACTCCGTGGTAGCAGGTTTTTGCCGGTAAATGTACCGATTCAATGTCCTGACGTTTTATTTTCTATCAAAGACTGAATACTACAGAGAGAAACAAGCAGAAACTGCAAATTGATAATAAGATACTGAAAATACTATTAGATCGTGGATTTTATCGTTTTTTTTATTTTTCTCCGTTTTTTGGAGTTTGACCCCAAATTTTGACTTCAGATTCGTGTTCAGCGGTAAAAAATACGTCGGAAAATCTTTGTCTAACACCCAGCACAGACCACTTTTTTTTTTGTGGACCTGTGTTATCGAATAGAGAAGATAGTCAAGTACAAGGACCAAACATGGAATCGAAGATCGATTGGCTGGTGAGAAAAGTCAGAGACGAAATGGTTAGTAAAAATGAAATAAAGAATATAATTACGAGCATAGTTAGAGATGAACTAGAGGGTTTCAAGAAAGAGCTGGAAGAAATGAAGAAGATGTGGGATATGATGTCACATGGAGATCCTGCTCGTAGTTACAGCGAAGCAGTCAAAGAGAAGAAGAAGGAGAGTGTTATTATAATAAAACCTAAAGAACAACAAGAGAGTGAGAAGACAAAAAAAGCGGTAAAAGAGAACATCGACATCAAAAACATGTCAGTAGGCGTATCAAAGCTGAGAAAAGGAGGAAAAGGAACAATTATTCTGGGGTGTGAAAGCGAGCAAGAATTAAAACAACTAAAATCAAATGTTGTGAGTAAACTAGGTGATAAATATCAAGTAATAGAGCCGAAGGGTGCCCAGTCGAAACTAAAAATTTTAAATCTGGATGAAGAAGAAATAAACTGCGATGAAGACCAAATAGTAAATATGATAATAAAACAGAATCATTTGGATGAAGAAAGAAGAGGATTCCATATGAAGATCTTGAAGAAGATAATTAGAGAAAGACAAAGTGGTAACGATAATTCGACTAGAGGTAAGAGGGAATATGGTACGCTGATAGTTGAAGTAGACCCGGAAACGCACGAAGAAATGCTAAGAAATAAAAAAATAAACATTGGATGGGGGAAATGCTATGTTGTTAATTATATCAACGTGAAGAGGTGTTACAACTGTTGGGGATTTTATCATATTGCGAAAAATTGTACACGGCCGATAGCATGCTTGAAATGTGCAGGTGACCATAAGAACAGTGACTGTAAAACGAAGAAAGAAAGGTGTGTAAATTGTATGCATAAGAATAAAACATATAATTTAAAGATAAATGAAGAACATAGCGCTCTGAGTAGAGAATGCCCGACGTTCAAGAAGCTACTAGAAGAAGAGAAAAAGAAAGTCGGATGGAAGAATGATGAATAGCAACTAAAGAGAAGAAACGAAGAAATAATGTATACAAACAAACAAAGTTTATTGGAACATAAGGATGAAATCTTCCATCAAATAATGAAGACAAGAAATCCAGCAGTACTAGCGCTATCGGAAGCGAGAGTGGATGCTAATATAGAAGATTTAGAAACAAACATTACAGGTTACAGTCAAGTGAGGTGTGATGCTGAAAATACATAGGTATACAGGAGGAGTTGTTGTCTACATCAGAAATGACATTAAATATGAAACTGTTATGGTACAGAAGATCATAGGAAACTGCTGGTGTGTTGTGATAAGTCTGTTTGAAAAATGGTATAAAGGTACAATCGTAGTATTATACCATTCACCTAGTGCACCAGATGGAGTATTCATAAAGTTTATCGAGGACTTAATTGAAGACTTGGTGGTAAAAGAAACGTGTATAGTAATAGGAGACTCTAATATAGATCTAAAGTCGGATACCTTTTATTCAAACAAGTTAAAAAATGTTATGTCGTATCTAGGAATGAAACAATATGTTGATCAACCAACAAGGGTGACAATTGATAGCTGTACTATGATAGATTTAGTTTTCGCGGATTTGGATTTGAGTGAGTGTGTAACTGTATTAGAAAATCCGAAAGTTACTGATCATTCATGGATAAGAATAGAATTTAAGACGAGTCAAGATGAAAATAATCATTATAAAGAATTTAAGGGAAGATCGTATAAAAGAATGAATATAGCGAATTTTATTAGTGAATTGCAATGGAGTATGGTTAACAATTGGGAATTAGATATAAATGAAAGGGCTAGTAGTTTTGTTAAGAACATAGTGGCGGCTTTAGATGTTGTTGTGCCCGAAAGAACATTTAAAATACCCAAGGCATGGGAAGGGAAAGTATGGTTCACAGATGATATAAAAAGAGCAGCAATTATGAGAGATAGGGCATATGGAAAAGCAATCTTTACGGGCTTAGAGCAGGATTGGCGGCAATACAAGATTGAAAGAAATGCAGTCGTTAAACTTACAAAATATAAGAAGAAACAATATTACGAAAATATGATTGATGCCAATAAGACAGATCCAAAAAGAATGTGGAAGACATTGAAAGAAATATTAAAAGGAGAAGTTCAGGATGCAAAAGTTATTGATAAACTAGATTTTGAGGGGGTTGTCACAAATGAGGAAATAAGTATCGAGGACAAGTTTAATGAATATTATATTAATAGTATTGTAAATAGTATTAAAATAATAGATGATCATAGGGGCACTAGGAGAACAATATATGTTCTTGAAAATAGAGGAATGCTAGAACACTTTAATCCTACTAGTACAAATGAACTGGAAACGATCGTGATGAATCTTCCAGCCAAAAAAGGGACAGATGAAGGAATAAGTGTTGATGTGCTAAAAATCGCTTTCTGTGTAATTAAAGATGAATTTACAGAAATAATAAATGAGTCACTAATGGTGGGTAAATGTCCGAACAGCTGGAAGACATCCACGATAGTTCCAATTCCAAAAGTTAAAAAACCTGTAAAAGATAGTGATTATAGGCCAATTAACGTTATGCCGGTATACGAAAAGGTATTAGAATTGGCGGTTAAAGACCAAATAGAAAAGTACTTAGAGGCAAATGAAGTTTTGACGGAATATCAATCTGGATTTAGGAAATCACATTCATGTGAAACGGCAATACAAGGAATAATAGATGAATGGAAATTAGAAATTGCTGAAAACAAAATGGTAGGAGTCATATTTATTGATCTAAAAAGAGCATTTCAGTCTTCGACGAGCGCTCGAAGAGCGAGCATCGCTCCGCAAACGCTCCGCTGAGTTGATAGACAAAAACAGTTAAGCCGTTGTGACTCATATAGTTCGGTATAGTTCTCTCTGCCTCGTGTATTCGAAACACATAAATCGAAAGTTTCGGAAATTACAATTTAATAATTGGGGCTTGCTTTTGCAAGTCCCAATATTTATTTAAAACTTTATTATTTTATTTTGTTTCACACTCCATTCAAATAAATGGAACAATATTTAACTAAAAGTGATAACAAGAAATCCAGTGATAACAACAAAACTAACGAGGATGTAAGCTAACCGTCGTTCGCATCACCAACGGTTATCCGCTCGAGATCTTTGTCTCTCAAAAGACAAAAAAGCAGTAATATTAACTCTTCAACCGAAGAGATGCAGACGCGTAAGACAAGAAAGACGCGCGCGTCCTCTCGGACTGCATCGAGAAGAAACGAACCCTCCACCTCGACCGCAACAGCCGATAAGGAAGATGCAGCCATGCAAGTGGATGCATCTGCTCAATTGGAAAATCAATCCAGTGACACTCGATCATCCGCGTCATCGAACAAGGATGAAGAAACTACCGATACGACGCACGAGGCTCTAGCAAGAGAGAACAAACAGCTTTTAACCGAAATTAAGCTGCTGAAAATCAAGCTGATGACGCTTTCAACGCCGGCTTCAAAACCAGCAACGACAAGGCACGACGCAGAATGGTCTACAGTGAGGAATTCCTCCGGAAGAGGCAACCAACTTTCGAAGACGACCTCTGCTTCAACAACGACGACAACCAACAGATTCCTGACCCTCTCGGATCTCGACCGCAATCCCGATATGGACGTTACGGAGGCCCCGATGGACCAGAATTTACCACCAGGAGCGGCAAAATCGGCTAAGGCCCCCCTCCCCCCCCCCCAATTATCGTTCATGCGGCTTCACCGCAAACAATCATAAATATTACCAAAATTCATTTAAACAAAAATGCTTTTACTATTAAAAGAAGCGGACCGAAAAGTCATATTGTTTATGCGAATAGTATCGAGACCTTCGGTAAGATAAAAGAAATTTTCTCTAAAAACGAGCTCAAGTTTTTCACGTACACGCTGAAAACAGAAAAACCCGCGACTTTCTTACTGAAGGGTATCGATCCTAACACCTCGCCTGACGATTTGTTGATGGAAATCAATGCCATGATATCTCCAAAGGCAAAAGCCACGAGAATAACACCTTTCACTACAGCCAGATCAAAACAAGCCGGTATACCCTTGCCAATATTTATAGTTCAATTTACACCGAACTCCGATCTGAAAATAATTCAATCAATAAAGGTTCTCAACTATCAAAGAGTATTATGGGATAAATTCCGTCGACAAGACATTATCCAATGCTTTAACTGCCAAAGAATCGGACATGCGGCGATAAATTGTCATCTTGATTCCAGATGCGTTAAATGTAACTCTTCGCACGAAAGGGGTAAGTGCACAGTGACCGAAGCCACGAAACACGAGGCCATATATTGTGTGAATTGCGAAAAATTCGGCCATCCCGCGTCTTACCGCGGTTGTCCGAGATTTAAAGAAAGAAAGGCCTTGGTTGCATTCAAATCCAATAATAAACAATTGCAGCAATCAACGAACAATAATCGAAGAACACCATCGACTCTTGTGAATCCGACTATATCTTACAGCCGAATAACCGCTGGAGGACAGACGAACGTCGCCTTCCCTCCACTTGTTGCGGGCGCGCCAGCACCAGTGCCACCTATGCAAAGATCAGTAATCTCAACTAATTTACAATCGGATCAACAAGTAGATCTTAAGCAAATTCTAATCTCATTAAATAGAATCTCTGAACAAATTCCGTTGATTTTTCAAAGAATCAATGATAACTCAGAAAAAATTAATTTACTTTTTCAATCATTTATAGACGATGATGGAATGCAACCAACCTATTCTCAAGGTCAAGCACCGAGAAGTCAGCGTCGTGGGCTCAACTAAAAAATGGCAGCAACGAATTTGGCCAGTATTCCGTTGGAAAACCTCCTTATACTATCCATAAACGTCAATTCAATCATCAACCTGCATAAGCGTGCGTACTTAAATCAATTTCTTTTAAATCATCGACCTGATATCTGCTGTTTGCTCGAAACCAAGCTCAATGCCAAGCATAATTTGGAACTTCCACCTGATTATACTATAATAAGAAAAGATCGTGCAAACAATCGCTTTGGCGGTGGAGTTGCAATCATAATAAAGAAAAATTACAAATTTGCTTGCATCGAGCTGAGTTTCTCACATTCGAAATCATTCGAATCTCTTGCATTACGTCTCGATCTTTCGGGAGGGAGAAGTCTCGTGATTGCTACGGTTTACAGTCCCTTTAAAGACAAAATAGTTTTTCTACGCGATTTGAATGATTTATTCACTCAACTTCGTCTCTCACACGACAGTAATCACTATGTGATAACGGGGGATTTCAATGCAAAACATACCTCATGGCTCAATTCAGTAAACAATTCGAAAGGCATTGCCCTTGTTGAATGGCTAGAATTGCAGGGAGCTATTTTTCGTGCATCTCTTTTATTTTCTGATATACCATCTTATCATCCCGCGAATTCTAACTTGGATCTTGCATTGGTCGACGATAGATTGATCGAACGTATCAACAATAGTATAAACAGATTGGAAGTACGTCCTTACGACAGTGACCACTGGGCAACAGTCGTCAGACTGTCCCTCGACGGTTGGAGCGCCTCCGTGGAGGAAGCTCCAAAAATACTTAAACCAAACTTCCGCGCGACAAATTGGAAAAAATTCAGATTAGATACTCATGCCCTCATTCAGCAATTTGATTTAAACTCATTAAAAAATGCGTCGATCGATATGATTAACTCATCCATCGAGGTTTTTGAGGATAATTTATCCTCAATAATGATGAATTGTACGCCTATGGCCGAAATTCTGAACAAACCGAAGGACTATGACGATCCTCGCATTAATAGATTAAAAAGGTTCAAATCCAAAATTATTACAAAAATTTATCATTTCATACGTGCAAATTTAAGTTCCTCGCAGTCACATTCAAATATCATTAAATTTTACAAATATATCTCAAAACGTATAAATTGCAGACTAAGAAAACTTTACACTCAAGTTTCTAACAAATTTTGGAACGATCGTTTGTCGAAATTAGACACTCGTGAGCCGCAAAAAATTTACCCGGTCGTTAATAGAATCATTAATCCAAAATACACGGAGGCGCTCCCTCCGTTGAGGGGAGCGGTCAATGACTCAACCCTCTGGTCAGGATCAGGTATTAACGTATCTCTATTACAAAAAATCGACAATAGTTACGTAGTCACAGATACAAACGATAGATTAACCCTCCTGGGTATACATTTTGCTCGAGTTCACACAAAAAACTTAAATCCGATCAATGAAGAGGAAAAAAATCATGAAAATTTGATCAATCTATCATACGATCAAATCAAAAATAATTCTAGTCACGAGATGTTCGAATTTGGTTCCCTGCAAGAACAAATCTGGCCGGTTCATAACACCGATTATTATATCAATCCGCGAATAATCTGGAGAGCGATCAAATCATTAAAAAACAAAAGATCATCCTCGTTCGATGGAATTCCAAATGTAACGGTCAAACACCTGCCAAATTCAGCGGTCGAGTATCTTGCGTTAATTTTTAACGCATGCATGAGATTGTCATATTTTCCATCACGTTGGAAAGTTGCCAAACTAATTCGATTGTTCAAAAAGGGTAAAAATCCGTTTGATTTAAATAGTTATAGACCAATCAGTCTATTACCCAACATCGGTAAATTATTTGAAATCATGATCAACATTCGTTTGAACAGTTTCGTGGTAACGAACAATCTCATACCCGACTGCCAATTTGGATTTAGGCATTCTCATTCCACGGTTCATGCGGTTGCCAAACTGACCAAAGACATTGCCGAATCACTGAATAATTTAATTATGACAGGAGCATGTCTAATTGACCTCGAAAAGGCATTTGACACCGTATGGACTAAGGGATTGATAGTTAAACTCCACAACATGGGCTTTCCACACAATTTATTGAAATTAACAGAAAATATGATAACAAATCGCTCTTTTAAAACATTCTACAATAATACCTTCTCTTCACGTACATTCTTAATTGAAAATGGCTTACAACAAGGTGCAGTAAATTCACCACTTTTATTCAATCTTTATTTCTCCGACATTTTACAACATTTCAATATTAACAGTTTGCCATGTAAAGCTATCGCATTCGCGGATGATCTCATAATCTATAAATCCGGTGCAGATCCCTTGGAGATTCAGCAGGTACTGCAAAAAGCCTTCAACACCATAGTTTCATCCTGCAATAAAAAGAAAATAAGGGTCAATATGCTTAAGTGTGAGACGATCTTGTTTCGTAGAGCTACCTATCAACTAAGCAAAAGGCAATACAGGCTTTCGAAAAAATTTTCATTACATATGTTGGATTATGGGAAGCAATGATCGTACTCAATTGTAGAATGTTAATGAAAGTTTAATGAATACTAAATGAAACTATACATGGTGATTGAACACAAGGCAACTACCAACTGAACTCTTCCGACCGACATCACACCGTCTTCCGGTTTGCTAAGACTCTCTGCTTTGACTCTGTCGGTATCGGACAAATCCTACAAATCCCCCCCTCGGAGTGATCCCCTCCTGTAACATATAATTGTGACCTGTGCAAAAAAAAAAAGAAAATAATCACTCCGCATCTTTCGAAATATAGAGTTCTCCTAGTAATCCGTTTCTGTGATTACTATAGCTTTGAAGAGGTAATGGTTTCGTTAATAAATCTGCTACGTTTTCTGTGGTGCTTACATATTGTAATTTAATTGTTTTATCCATTACTCTTTCTCTGATAAAATGATGCTTGATAGCAATATGCTTTGTCCTGGACTTATCTATATAGTTTTTCGCGTGTGCGATGGCCGCTTGACTGTCACTTTGTATAATTATTGGTTGAGTTTTATCTTGCAGGTCTAATGATATTAATAAATTCTTTATCCAAGTGACTTCCCTTACACATTCGGCGAGTGCTACATATTCGGCCTCCATGGTGCTTAACGCTATTGTTGATTGTTTAGCGCTTCTCCATATTACTGGCGATCCGCCCATTTTAACAACGTATCCTGTCGTACTTCTCCTTGTGCTCGTATCGTTCGCCCAGTCTGCGTCTGAATATGCCGTTAAAGGTTCGCTAGATCTCCTATAAACTATACCACGGTTCTTGGTACCCTTCAAATACCTTAATATTCTCTTTGCTGCGTTCCAATGTTGTTCATTGAAGTTAGAACAGAATTGTGCCAATTTTCCAACTGAGAACGATATGTCCGGTCTTGTTCTTTGTGACAAGTATAAGAGTCCTCCTATTAATTCCCTGAATGGGAGATCCTTCCTTGGCTTTTCGCTTTGACCATCCAAGAAATCGGGTTTTACTTCCATGGGAGTGCTTACTTTTCTGGAATCATGAAGTCTAAAGCGATTTAATAGTGATTCAATATACTCACTTTGTGACAAGGTCATCTCTCCATCCTTTCGACGACAAAACTTTACTCCGAGCAAGTTAGAGACAGGACCAATATATTTTGTCTCGAAGTGAGATTCTAACACATTTCTAGCAGTTTTGCTCGCTTCTTGATTTTCAGCAAATACTAGAATATCGTCAACGTATACGGCTAGTATCGCGCGACCACAGTCAGACTTCATATCGTACACGCACGGATCAACAACATTTCTGTTAAATCCTGCATCGGTTAATTTCTTATCCAAGTGTTCATTCCAACACCTCCCACTCTGCTTTAACCCGTATATAGATTTCTTCAACTTGCAGTAGAGCTGTTCCTTACCCTTTATCACGAAGCCTTCCGGCTGCTTCATATATATATTTTCTTTGAGAGGACTGTGCAGATATGCACTTTTTATGTCATACTGGTCTAACTGCCAACCCTTTTGTATTGCGATGGCAGTTAACAGCCTTATTGTTTCAAATCCTGATACTGGCGAGTAAATCTCTTCATAGTCGATGCCTCTTCTCTGGGTGAAACCTTTTGCTACTAATCGGGCTTTGTATTTCTCGACGTTACCCTGGGATTCCGCGATTTTTCTTTTAAATACCCATTTACAGTCCACAGGCGTTACATCAGGGGGTAATTCCTCCAATTCCCAAACGTTGTGTCTCTTGAGCGATTCTATCTCCTCGCTCATCGCCTCAATCCAACCAGCTGCATTGGGGCTGTTGATAGCTTCTTCGTAACATTCAGGTTCCGTTGTGGCAATTGTTTCTACTAGATTTGATTGCGCATTGTGACAATCTTGGACGTCCTCTGAATCTAATCCTACAACATCACCAGTACTTCTGAGCCTCATAGGATGATGTCTTTCAGGAAATACTCTCGGTTCGTCAGGATTTTTTCTTGGTCTTCCCCTTCTTTCTATACGCGGAGCTTCCCGATCAGGTGGATCTTGAGTGTCTCGTTCTTTATATCTGTCTATTTCATTATGTGTATTTTCTGTTTCAATGTTAACTAACTCCGGTAATTCTACTTGCTCATTTATTTTATTTAAGTTCGACGCTTCTTTGTATCTTACGTCTTCCTTAAAGGTACAATTTCTTGATTCTGTTACTTGATTTGACTCGGGAATCCATACCCTATAGCCTTTCCCGAATATTGCATACCCTACCAATACTCCTTTCTGTGCTCGATCTGTGAGCTTTGAGGATCTCTTTTCCTTGGGTATGTGAACAAATGTTTCACAGCCTATTGTCTTAAAGTGTCTTACACTAGGTTTCTTTGCGTTCCATATTTCATATGGCGTTTTACTTTCTTCATGGGTGTTTGTGGACCTGTTCCTAATATATGCTGCTGTGTACGTTAATTCAGCCCAAGCCTGTTTGGGTAGGCCAGTATCGCTGATAGTACTTCTCACTAGATCTAGTAAAGTCCTGTTCATACGCTCAGCAACACCATTTTGCTGGGGTATGTATGTCATTGTTTTCTCGTGCACTAAGCCATTTGCATTACAGAATTCGTCCCAACCTTTGGAGCAAAACTCCAGTCCGTTGTCTGTCCTTACACGCTTCAATAATGTTCCGGTTTGTTTTTCCGCTTGGATTTTCCATTTCTTGAATTCCCCAAGCACTTCTGACTTAGCTTTTAGGAAACAGACCTTTACAAACCGACTAGCGTCATCAATTATGCTTAATATATATCGTGCACCGCCCCAACTTTTTATATCTATTGGACCCATGACATCTGCATGTACTAGCTCAAGTACCTCGTTGTTCTTTAAGCGTTTGCTTGTCTTTGGAAATGGTTCCTGTTTTGACTTTCCTATCATGCAGTCGTCGCATTGTGTTGGTTCCGAGATCATACAACTCAGACCAATTACTGCCTCTGCTTTTGCCATTTTTATGATTTGTCGTCGATATGGCGTCGTCACCCGTTTTTAATTAATTGGGACTTCTCTTTATCTCGCCTGGGCCCATAACCATTTGTTGGATTATGGGAAGCAATGATCGTACTCAATTGTAGAATGTTAATGAAAGTTTAATGAATACTAAATGAAACTATACATGGTGATTGAACACAAGGCAACTACCAACTGAACTCTTCCGACCGACATCACACCGTCTTCCGGTTTGCTAAGACTCTCTGCTTTGACTCTGTCGGTATCGGACAAATCCTACAACATATACCAGGCAGATGCGATCAATTATTACCTAAAGTCAGTAAAGTCAAATACCTTGGAGTAATTTTAACGGAACGTCTCAACTACAATGAGCATGCAAATTAAAGTCTTGAAAAAGCTAAAGGCAACGCATCCAAATTAGCTAGACTTTTCTACTCCAAACATCTAGGAGAAAATGTCAAACTCTTACTTTACAAACTTTATGTTCGTTCAATCTTAATCTATGCTTTTCCCATTTGCTATCCGATCGCTCCATATGTAATGGAAAAAATTCGAGCCTTTGAACGCAAAATCTTCCGCGCGATCACGGGACTTCTCATCCTTCGCAGAATGGCAGATGGTACTGAAAAATATTTACATAATCAAACAATTTACAACAGAGTTAAATGCGCACGCTTCGATATTTTTGCTTTAAAAATTACCAGAACGTTTATCTACAAATCCATAAATTCCATGACCAATAACCCGATCATTGAATCGTTGCATACAATGTCCGATGCACAAGCCAAAAAAGCTAAAGACAACGGTTATTTTTCCACTGCAGTTTTTCCTTATCTTGATCGGGAAGGTTACATTCAAAATCTGCAAACAAAAATTCCAATCATTTATCATACTCACAGAAAAAAGGGTACTCTCGCACTCTTTTATGATCCA
The DNA here is from genome assembly GCA_910591515.1 of Cerceris rybyensis. NCBI lineage: Eukaryota > Metazoa > Arthropoda > Insecta > Hymenoptera > Crabronidae > Cerceris > Cerceris rybyensis. The sequence goes on from OU342789.1 coordinate 3,086,377, forward strand.
AATTCAATTAACACCGATTTATCACAATTACAATATTCAACCTCTATGCCTCCACGGGATACTGATCAAAAATTTTATAAATACCTGTCCAAATTGCCATGGTTGAGCTCGGGACGTTCGTCACATCGGTTGTACGGCACTTCCCCCTTCAATCACCCCCAACGAAAATACTCGTTTTTTGCCCCACTTTTTTGTTCAAAAGCGTACTAAAAATACGCTTTTTCCCACTTTACTGTAAAATAATTCAATTTTCTTTTTTTTTATTTAAAAAATTAACAATTTAGTTCGCGGTCCTATATATTCAACCGCTTTATATACTCTTAGCTAATAAGCATATTATTATTATTACATTTACATTACCTGCGCTAGCTTTAAGTAATCATATTTCTCTTTCTCTGCGTAATATCGTATTGCTCCGACGATCATATCTTTTCTCTTATTTAATTCTTAAGATCCGTTATCTTGACCATCGATCAACCACCGCTCTCCTCGTTTAAAAAGGTCAAAATAATGTTCATTGTTCTATCTCGGTAAGCCGATTATAACTATCTGTTCCATTTTTTTGCGGATCATTGGCAACGGCCAATGATCACCTCTTCTCCCCCCCTCGTAATTGTTTTGTCCGTCCATGTATCTAGTTGTTAGCGATTTCGCCCTTTTTTGGCAAATATCACATTTTTTGGGCTTACGTATTAAGACATTTATTTTCTTATTTTCGATTTTTGATTCATTTCTTTTCACTTATATTATATCCAATGAGAAGTCGCGCCATAGCGACCATGTTGGTAACTGCAACAAAAATGTATTAATTTTCTTTAAGTTTATGTAAAAATTTGATATGAATAAAGAGCTATTATAGTAAAAAAAAAAAGAGCATTTGAGACGGTCGATAGGAAGAGATTATTAGAAAAATTGTGCCAGATTGGGATAAGAGGTAGGGCATGGCAATGGTTAGAGTCATACCTGAAGAATAGAACGCAGAAAGTTCGATTTAATAACCAGCATTCCAAATTAATGACAATTAGGGCCGTTGCTTTTTATATTGTATATTAATGATATAATTGAAGTATGTCCAATAGGAAGTAATATAAAATTATTTGCGGATGATACGATGATATATGTGACAGGAGAAGGTAGTGATGAAATTAATAGAAAGATGAATAATGTACTTCATGAGATAGAAAAGTGGATGCATTTAAATAAATTAAAATTAAACGCAGATAAAACTAAATATATGATAGTCAGAAGTAGTAGAAAGGAAGCTACAGGGCAAATAAAAGTAATATGTATGAACGGCGAAGTATTAGAACGAGTGGAAGTTATAAAATACTTAGGAGTAATGATTGATAATAGGCTTAGTTTTGCGGAACACTGTGATTATATGGTAAAAAAGATAGGCAAGAAAACCAACTTTTTGAATAGAATCGGTCAGTATTTGACACCGTATAGTAGGCAGATATTGTAGGTATAAGACAATAATTGCACCGCATTTCGAATATTGTTCAACAATAACAGTAGGAATGGGCGAGACACAAATTAATAAATTACAGGTGGCTCAAAACAGAGCAATGCGTGTGATACTGCAATGTAAAAGAAAGACCAGAGTGGAAGATATGATGCAAACCTTGCAGTATATGTCAGTCAGGCAGAGGATATATTACAACACATGTATATTTATATTTAAGATACTCAGAGGTCATCTACCATATGTACTATGGAATTGAATAGATTTAGTGGGAGAGAGTAGCCAGAGGGAGACCAGGCAAAGGGGTAATATAGTAGTACAATTGAGGAAAACGTGTGGAGCGCAGAAAAGTGTGTTTTACAAAGGAACAAAGATGTATAACGATTTACCTGTAGAGGTAAAACAGTGTGAAAGTCTAAGTAATTTTAAGAGAATGTTAAAGGATTATGTAACTCACACGGTCCCAAGGTTGCATCCTTAATGTATTAAATTGTATGCAAGTAGCCGAGAAGGCTAAATATAGCAAATCAATCAATCAATCTCTCTCTCTCTTTCTCTCGCGCTCTATACTCTCTGTACTCTCTCTCCGCGAGGTACGTACTAAGTTACACGTGCATGTACTTGCTGCTCTTTTGTGGGATTTATTTCTGCCTTGCTGTTCGGTCGCTTTTTCTTTTTCAGCTCTTCTTGGAGCTTTGGGAATGCGCTATTTAATTTCCTAATTAAGCTTTGGGATTTGCGGCTTGCTATTGCTGATTTAGCCTCTCCGATTTTTCCTTGCCGATCTAACCTCACTTTTACTCTCGCCACTTGATAACGACGATTACGGCCGATCGGTGATCGCGGCCGCCGGAGGTGCCATCCATCGGCGGCGCCATGGAAACTGGGCGCAGCGATACGCGTGATAGCGATTCTGATTATGAGGAGGCTGCCGACCATATGCTTTCACGCAAGGCCGTTTTGGAGTTGGTGTCCTCCTTGAAGGATAAGGCGAAAGAGGCTTCCTCTGTTCTTTTATCCAGCAAGGAGCAATTAGACAAGAAGAGGTTGCTGGAGGTCGTTCTGCAGGAGATGTTTGGTGCGGTCAATTATTTGTCATCAGCTTACTTGGAAGTCCTCGCGATGATCAAGACCAAGGCTAAATCCTCTCTCCGGAAGTCTTTACGTACAGAGGTGACTGCCGCAGTAAAAGAGGTCGTGAAAGTGGCTGTCCGGGAGGAGATTCAGCCTGCATTAGTGGGCGGCAAAGATGCGTCTTACGCTTCTGTCGCTTCTTCACGTCAGGCTAACGTCAGCAGGAAGGTGATACTGCCACGCGGACATTCTGTGGAGCTACCCACCTCTATTAGCTTCGTAGTGGGGCCTGTCGCAGGTTCCGCTGGCAAATTCAAGAGCGAGGATGATACTAGGTCTGCCTTAGTTAAAGCGGTCGACCTGCAAAAGGCTGACCTGCGCGTAAACCGAGTTATAAACTCCAGAAATAATTATGTGCAAGTTATTGCCTCGAAATGTGACATTAAGGGCCTTAAGGGTTCCCGTTCCTTGCTTGCTGCCGGCTTGGAAGTCAAGGACAAAGAGCGTCTTAACCCGCGTATGGTGGTTCGAGGAGTTCCGGTTGACTTGCGTGATAGTGACTTGTGCGAATCGATTATTAAACTGAATTTAGACAATGTAGATGACGTTAAGATTAGTGCGGTTTATCGATATCCTCCGCGTCCAAACAGCAATGTTACTAGCGTGGTAATCGAGACCAATGCTTTATGTCGCAAGAGGTTGTTGGCGTAGGGTAAAGTCTTCCTTCCGTGGCGATCATGTAGAGTGGAGGATCACTTGCGGGTCCTTCAGTGTTTTCAGTGCCTTGCTTTCGGTCATATTGCTAGGGAATGTAAAAACTCCACTAAGTGTGGTAAGTGTGCAGGGGATCACGCTACTTCCGTTTGTGGCGGGTCCGCCGTTGACCTCGCGTGTCATAATTGCAAGGAGGCCAAGTTAACGTCTATCAGGCATAGTGCATTCGATGCTGCCAAATGTACCATATTGATGAGACGAATTAGGGATAAGGCCTCTCGAATCGATTATGGATAAATCAGCTACGGGTTTAAAAATTTGTCATGTAAACTGTCAATCCTTGGTTGCTCACTTAGACGAGTTTCGACACTTCTTTTCTGTCAATTCATACCACGTCATATGTTTATCTGAAACTTGGCTTTCGGACCTTGTTGCTGATAGTTACGTTGCACTAACGGATTATAATCTTTTTTGACGTGATAGAATTGGCGTGAGGGGCGGTGGAGTTGCGATGTTCGTCCATCGGTCACTTGTAGGACGCGTCTTAGCCTCCTCAGATGGTACTTATCGCAGACGCCCCGAATACCTGCTCCTTGAATTGTGTGGCGGCTCTGTCTCTAAGATCTTGGCTGGTGTCGTTTATCGTCCCCCTAAGCCTGGTTATCTCAGTGAATTAAAAGATCATATCGCTGATCTTTCTGCGGACTATCGCAGTGTGGTGATACTTGGGGATTTTAATATTAACGTTGACGTGAATACTTACGATTCCATTAAGTTTCGTGAATTTCTTGAATCCAATGCACTACATTTGATTCCATTTCGTCCTACTCATCATACTGCGTCGAGTCATACCTCTATTGACCTAGGTATTGTTGATGACCTTGGGAGGGTGGCCGAATTTGGATCTCATATCTGTCACTCTAGATGTTGTCGCACCCAGTCTTGGACGAACATCTGTGCGGAGACGCGATTATAGTAATTTTTGTAAGGATAATTTCTTACTTGAAGCTGAGGACATGTTGAGCCCTTGCCTTACTATGCCTTGTCTTGATGACTTTGCGGCCACTTTTAGTTCGAACTTGTCTGCTTGTTACGACTTGCATGCGCCGTGGAAAATATCAAGGCGCTCTTATAAACCTGCTCCTTGGTTGACGGGTGGTATTCGGGACCTCATGAGGAAAAGGGAGAAACTCAGGAAGAGGTTCCTCAGAACGAGGAATCCTCTTGACTGGGAAGCTTTCAGGGCATGCAGGAATGACGCTAAGCGTGTTATCAGGGATGCCAAGAGGGCGTTCTTTACTAAGACGCTTTCTCAAGCTCCCACTACTAATGTTTTGTGGGCAAAGTTGCGTTCCTTGGGACTAGCTAAAAGCAGCGCTTATTCTCTTATCTTAATTGCGCTTTTCTATCCGCTTCAAATGCTTCCTCTTCTGATTTCGGGTCGCTAAACGGCTCTGGTACATATCGGGATGACCTGTTTTATTTCAAGTATGTTTTGCCTGGGGATTTACTTCTTGCACTACACTCTTTGAAATCGGATTCGCCTGGTGTCGACGGCCTTCCTATATCGCTCATCTTGCTATCTCTCCCTGCGTCTTTTGGCATCATCCTTGAGTTGGTCAACAGGTCGCTTTCTTGCGGTCATTTTCCTCTTCTTTGGAAACCGGCTGTCATTGTACCTTTACCAAAAATTAAGCATCCAGCAGCGCCCTCGGATTTTAGGCCCATATCTTTATTATGTGCCTTGTCCAAGGTCGTTGAGAAAGTCGTGGCCAAGCAGTTGTTGGACTTTTTGGACACCAACCAGCTTTTTGACAGCTGTCAGTCGGCCTACAGAAGGTACCACGGTATCCATACAGCTCTTCTTCGTGTGCTCGAGGACGTAAGGGTTGCCGTTGACGCCAGGAAAGTCACGATTCTCGTTTCCTTTGATTTTACCAAAGCTTTTGATAGAGTACACTATTCGCGTCTCATCTCTAAGCTGCGTCTACTTGGGGTGTCTCAGTCGGTGTTGCGGTGGTTCGTCTCTTACTTAGTCGGTAGGAGGCAGGCCGTCCGCGGGGTCGACGGGAAAATGTCCTCTTGGTCCCCAGTCAATTCTGGAGTGCCTCAGGGATCGGTCCTGGGTCCTCTTTTGTTTTGCATTTATGTATCTGATTTCCGTCAGACTTTATCGTCTTACTTTAGGTATAATTAGTATGCGGACGATCTGCAAATCTACTTACATTGTTATCCTCATGAGGTCTCCAATGCTATAGGCTTGTTAAACGAGGCAATTCGTGGCATCTGTGATTGGGCGAGTGCCAATCATTTGGTACTTAATAGCCAAAAAACAAGATGCATTATGCTTGGTAGTCGTAGGTACATCAATGAGCTTTATGACCGGATATTGCCCATGGTTGTTGTTGACGGCTACTCCGTACCTTTTGTCAGGTCTGTTAAATTGCTTGGCGTCAGTATAACAACTCTTCATTGTGTTGGCGTGAGCATGCAATAACGGTATCTAATAAGATTTGCAGGACGCTGCACTTGCTCAAGCTCAACAAGCATTTTTTACCGGTTCCCTTGTGACGTAAATTAGCGGCATCGCTTATTTTACCTCATTTAGACTACTGCTGCGAATTACTCACTGATGCGACGGATGAGGTTAATGGCATTCTGGAGAGGGCGTTGAATCGCTGCATTCGATTTATTTTAGATTTAAATAGGTTTGAGCACATTTCTCCTTACCGCAATCGCCTCCAGTGGCTCACAGTAGGTCGAAGAAGGTCCTACATAGTTTGTCGACGTACTTTTGATCTAATTAATAGAAAGAGCCCTGGCTATTTATTTAATCGATTTGTTTTTGCGCACGATGTTCGCGTGCGTTCGATGCGTTGACGTGAAGGCGATTTAGTTTTGCCGCTGTGTAGAACTGATGCTTTGCGCAGCTCTTTCGTGGCTACGGCGGTAAGGTGCTGGAATGCGCTCCCTGATGAGGTGCGTAATGCACGCACTTCTTCGACGTTCGCAGTCCGTCTCTATGACTTTCTGCTGAATGATGGCGTCTCCTTTGATGTCGATTAGCGAATGAGTATATGTGTGAGTAAGAGTACGTATACATCTGTATATTTATTGTCACATGCTTATTGCTTTTGTTTTTGTTACGATGCCCATATGGGCCTCATGATCTCCGGGCATGATCAAATATATATTTCTTCTTCTTCTTCTTCTTCTATACCGAGCTTTTAAGTGATCTCGCACAGAGGTTGCACTACAACGATATCAGCTGGCTAGGGATGAACTTCAGAGGCGTATCACTGAGGGCCAGTTACTATGCCTCTGGCCTTTCTAGCATCAAGGAGCCTCGTGCTCTTTGGAGAGAGCTTAGGGTGCTTGGCATTGCATCTCGCCAGGCTAACAATTGTGGTGCATATCCTCCAGACGAACTTAATAATTATTTCGCTGAGGTCTCGCGTAGGCCGACATCAGTAAGAGAGGTTGCACAGTTCTTCGATAGCCTTCCACCGCCTGCTTATGATGACACCTTATTCTACTTCAAGTATATAAGTCCTCAGCTTCTCTTGGAGGTCATTGATCATTTTAGATCGCAGGCGAGAGGTGTTGATGATCTATCGTTGCGAGATGTGGTTGAGGCTTTGCCGGTTATATTTGCACACCTGCTTCAGCTTCTTAATAGCTCCTTGAGCACTGCTAGCTCCCCGGAGCGCTGGAAGTGTGCTGTTGTAAGACCGGTAGGCAAGGTCAAAAACCCAACGACCTTGCAGCAGATCAGACCTATTGCCAATTTGTGTCTCTTCTCTAAGATACTCGAGCGCATTGTTCTGCTGCAGATCACTAGCTTTCTTGAGGAACGTGCCCTGCTTGCTTTAAATAGTTCTTTATTCAGATCAAGTGAATTACAGAGAACTTAAACAAAAGTAATACATTTATGTTTGATAATTTCCAATATGGTCGCTGCGGCGCGACTTCTCAAAGGAATTTATATAATATGTAAGAATAATTTCAAAAGAACGTGATATTAAGAAAAGGGAATATACATATCTTAGAATAAAAGCCCCAAAAAAGTAAATGACATTCGGTCAAAAAAGGGCAAAATCGCAAACAAAAAGATACTAGGACGGACAAGACAGTTACAAAAAGGGGGGGAAAAAAGGGGAGCATTGGCTGATGCCAATGTTCCAAATAACAGAACAGATAGCTTTATACGGAAATGCCGAAAAGCTTCCAAATTGTACGTTATTATAAATTGACCGTGTTTGCAGAAAGAAAAGCAGCGGTGGATCAATGGTCAAATTAAATGTATAGAAGAATTAAATAAGGAAAAGAAAAAAAAGATCGTAGAATATACGAAGATCGCTTAATAGATAGTAATGGTGATTAAATATTGAGGTAAGTGTAATAATCTTATTAACTAGTTGTATTAATGCGATTGAATAAAACCGCTAAACTTATTTGCTAGTACTAAAAACTAATTGGATTATTTACAGTGAAAACATAAGAAGCTTACGATAATAAGCTTTAAACTGAAAATTTGAGCAAAAAACGAGAAATTTGTCGTTAAGGGTAATTGAAAAGGGGGAGTGCTCGGCGACCGAGGCGACGAACAATCATGAGCTCAACCATGGCAATTTAGTTAGATATTTATAGTATTTTTGGTCAGTATCCCGCGGAGGAAGTGAAATGGAATATTGTAAGTGTGATAGATCCGAATTGATTACCCTGGGGTCATATTGAAGTGCGAGAGAGCCCTTCTTTCTGTGAGTATGATATACAGGGTGTCCCGTAACTGGTGGTACAACCGAACAGGGGAAGATTCTACATAAAAAACTGAGTCGAAAATATAGAATCAATTTTTTTAATACAAGGCTTAGTTTTCGAGAAAAATAAGTTTGAAAAGTCTAGTGCGCGTGCACTCGGCTTACTTGCGGCTCAACGAATTCCACTGTCTCGCGTCTGGGTATCTCAGAAATTGCCTTCGTACTTCTAGATATGTTTACAGACACTGTCAGTATAATGATACCACTTCTATCGCTGCTATTATTTTGCCATCCTTATGAAATCCTCCAGTTCTCATTATACTATCGAAATGGCAACTTGTAGCAATCGAGAGTATACCGATATGATTCTTGCGTTGGGTGCGTGTAATGGTAGTGCTTTAGCAGCGGTTACTTTGTAATGCGAATAATGAGAATCACAATCAGGATCCGCCAAATAAAGAGAACTTGTACTTCTGTACTTTTGTATTAAAATATCTGGGCTGGTTCCAAGACCGATTTAGTATGATGTACGGAATGATTTGATTTCATGGTGAAGACTTGTGAGAGTTTAGTTACAATTAAGAATTTGATTTAGGATTCGAAGATGACTCTCACAATTAGTTGATATACAATAATGATGAACTTGGAAATGAAATTGAGGACTGTAACTATGTCTTTGAAATAGCGTAAGAGTAAGAGAAACTGGTGACTTTGAATTGAGGAGGTGAACTGAGAACGTAGGGTTTTTAAAGGTTTAGAAGAGGAGAGGGATGTAAGTTGGACCTTGGATATGGATGATGACTCGTGGATGAGTAAGGATCAAAACAAGGAGTAGGATTTTGGACTTGAGGTGGTGATTCTAGTATGACTAATGATGGTGATGAGTGAGTCGCGTACAAAATATTTGTGTTTATACACTAAGAATTATCTTATGAACTAACTGATCGGAGGGTAGGTGCATTACAACTTATTACAGAGATCGGTACCCTAATCGACAACGTCCTGATTGAAGAGTCATTAAAAGACCCAAACGGAACCTCGCAGAATACGGGTCTTTTAAAAAACTTCGCAGGAATGGAGGAAGTGTCCGAAGAATTGACAGAGGATGGAAGAGAGAATTCAAAAAGAAAGACATAAACGACGATGCAAGCACCAACATAAGAAATAATTGTGATAGCGTTTGAACACTTAAAGCAACATAATAATTGTATTACAAGATACAATTATTATGATACATTACAAGAGGTTCGAAGGAATTTAATACAAAGTTCACAATCATGTCAACAACAACGTGGACAGCACTTCAAGCAATTTACGAATTAAACGAATTCCTCAAAGGTAATTCTAACATTGTAACCTCGACCTTCGATTTATTCGATGTATACAGACTTCGAAAAGCTTTGCAAACAGAGGTTGAGGTAACTCAGAACAGGGTATCTCAGAACTCAGAATAGGTAACTCATTGTCAGAATATCATGAGGTAATTCAAACCCATTTTTCTCAAAAACAAAGCTTTGTATCAAAAAATTTTATTCTATATTTTCGACTCAGTTTTTCATGTAGAATCATCCCCTGCTCGATTGTACTACCAGTTACGGGACACCCTGTATAATTGGAATTTTTGTTGATAAATTTTGTATGAAACCTTCACGATCTAGATAAGGAAAAACAGCGGTGGAGAAGAAACCGTTGTCCTTTGCTTTTTTTGCTTGAGCATCGGACATAATGTGAAGAGAATTAATGATTGGGTTATTGGTCACGGATTGCATAGATTTGATGATAAAAGTTCTGGTAATTTTTAAAGCGAAAATATCAAAGCGTGCGCATTTAATTTTATTGTAAATTAATTGATTATGTATATATTTTTCAGTACCATCGGCCATTCTACGAAGGATGAGAAGTCCCGTGATCGCACGGAAGATTTTTCGTTCAAAGGCTCGAATTTTTTCCATTACATATAGTGCGATCGCATAACAAATGGGAAATGCGTAAATCAACATTGATCGAACGTAGAGCTTGTAAAGTAAGAGTTTTACGTTTTCTCCTAGGTGTTTAGAGTAAAATAATCTGGCTAATTTGGCGGCGTTACCTTTTGCTTTCTCAAGACTGTAATTAGCATGTTCGTTGTAATTGAGTCTTTCGGTTAAGATTACTCCGAGATATTTAACTTTTTTAACTCTAGGGAGAAGAGTATCGCATCTGCCTGGTATATGTAATGAAAATTTTTTCGATAGCCTATATTGTTTTTTGCTTAGTTGGTATGTTGGCCTTCGGAACAGAATCGTCTCACACTTAAGCATATTAACCCTGATTTTCTTTTTGTTGCAGGAAGAAACAATGGTGTTAAAGGCTCTTTGCAAGGAATTCTGAATTTCTGATGGATCTGCGCCGGACTTATAAATTATGAGATCATCTGCGAATGCTATTGCTTTGCATGTTAAGCTATTGATGTTAAAATGTTGTAAAATATCAGAAAAATAAAGATTAAATAATAAAGGAGAATTTACTGCACCTTGTTGTAAGCCGTTTTCAATAAGAAATGTGCGCGACGAAAAAATGTTATTGTAAAAAGTTTTAAAAGATCGACCTGTAATCATATTTTCCGTTAACGCTAATAAATTGTTTGGAAAGCCCATGTTGTGGAGTTTCACAATTAATCCCTTAGTCCATACGGTGTCAAATGCCTTTTCTAAATCGATTAGACATGCTCCTGTCATGATTAAATTATTTAGGGAATCCGCGATGTCTCTGGTTAATTTGGCCACCGCATGAACCGTGGCGTGTGAGTGCCTGAATCCGAATTGACAATCGGGTATGAGTTTATTTGTCACCACGAAACTATTCAAACGGATATTGATCATAATTTCGAACAATTTAACGATATTTGGTAGAAGACTGATCGGTCTATAGCTATTTAGATCGAATGGATTCTTACCCTTTTTGAACAGTGGTATCAATGTGGCAATTTTCCAACGTGAAGGAAAGTAAGATAATCTCATACAGGCGTTGAAGATTAGCGCAAGGAATTCAATTGCAGAACCCGGTAGGTGTTTAACTGTTACATTAGGAATTCCATCGAAAGAGGACGATCTTTTATTCTTTAATGATTTAATCGCTTTCCAAATTATTTTGGGATTGATAAAGTAATCGGTGTTATGCTTTGGCCAGATTTGATCGTTCAGAGAGTTGAATTCAAATGTAACATGATCAAAGTTATTTTTAAATTGATCGTACAACAGATTGATCGAACTTTCATGATTTTTCTCATCTTCGTTAATTTGATTTAAATTTTTCGTGTGAACACGAGCAAAATGTGTACCGAGAAGTGTTAATCTATCTTTGGTGTCTGTTACTACATAGTTATTATCAATTTTTTGAAGCAGAGAGACATCGATTCCCGATCCCGACCAAAGGGTTGAATCGCCGGTTGCTCCCCTCAACGGAGGGAGAGCCTCCATGTGTTTCGGATTAATGATTCTATTGATGACTGGATAGATTTTTGACGGACCACGATTATCGAGTTTCGATAAGCGATCATTCCAAAATCTATTGGCTATTGCTGTGAAAAGTTTTCTTAATCTGTAATTGACGCGTTTTAAAATTTGCTTGTAAAATTTAATGATATTGGAGAATTGCTGTTCAGAATTTAAATTTAAACGTAAAAGTTGGTAAAGTTTAATAATGAGTTTTGATTTGAATTTTTTTAGTCTATTGATGCGAGGATCGTCATAATCCTTTGGGTTATTCAGAATTTCGGCCATGGGCGTACAGTTCATCATAATTGAGGATATATTCTCCTCAAAAACCTCAATGGATGTATTAATCATATCGATCGGTGCGTTAATTAGGGAATTTAAATCATATTGTTTGATAAAAGAATGGGTTTCCAATCTAAATTTCTTCCAGTTAGTTAGTCGAAAATTTGGTCTAAGAATTTTTGGTGCTTCCTCCACGGAGGCTCTCCAACCGTCGAGAGACAATCTGACGACTATGGCCCAGTGGTCACTGTCGTAAGGAAGGACTTCTAATCTGTTTGTATTATTATTGATACGTCCGGTCAATCTGTTATCAATCAGTGCAAGATCAAGATTTGAGTTTGCGGGATGGTAAGATGAAATGTCCGAGTATAGTAATGAAACTCGAAAAATAGCACCCTGAAATTCAAGCCATTCTAACAGGGCAATGCCCTTCGAGTTATTAACTGCATTGAGCCAGGCAGTATGCTTTGCATTAAAATCACCCGTTATGACGAAGTGATTGTTATCGTTTGAGAGACGAAGTTGCGTGAAAAGGTCATTTAAATCACGCAGGAAGACTATTTTGTCCTTGAAAGGACCTAAACCGTTGCGATCACGAGACTTCTACCCTCGGAAAGGTCGAGACAAATTGCTAAAGCTTCGAAAGATTTTGAATGAGAGAAACTTTGCTCAATGCTGGTAAATTTGTACTTTTTTTTTATTATAATTGCAACTCCGCCACCGAAGCGATTGTTTACACGATCTTTTCTTATAATTGAATGTTGCGGTGGAATTTCCAAATTATGTTTGGCATTGAGCTTTGTTTCAATAAGGCAACAAATATCAGGCCGATGATTTGATAGAAATTGGTTCAAATACGCACGCTTGTGAAGGTTGATGATAGAGTTCACATTGATGGAAATGATAAGGAGGTTTTCCAGCGGAATACTTGTCAAATTTGCAGATGCCATTGTTAGTTGAGTCCACGTCGCACAGTGGTTTAAAATGCGATTCTAGCTGTGCAAAAGTCTTTTACGTATGTAATTACGTAATTAATAGTTATTAATAGTGTTTACGTGATTAATAGTGTTTCTTTATTTGTTATTTTTAATGTTATTTCTACTTATTTATAATTATTTTTTATTTGTTTGTTATGTAAATAAAAAAATAGCATTTCTCGGTGAAACTTTGTATTAACTGATTCTATCTATATTATGTACAATAGAAGAAAATATTACAAACATATAAATGTAGTGACGCACGCACACAGGCATACACACACACACACACAAATACCCACGCGCGCGCGCACACACACACAAAATAATCTTATTTCAATCAGAATCTGATTCACAATCGCCGCTTTCAACTTCTGCTAACTCTTCTTGCTCATGACATTCCATATTCGGGGGATCAGTATTTTCTAAAAGAGCAATAACATCCGGTGTTAATGCTGACAAATTCAGGTCTTCCAAAATGTGAACTTGATGGACCAGGTTGGCATTCAGTTTCAGAAACAGTATCTTTCAAAAACGGCAATTTCAAATTGACATCCAGCCAGGAAGTATTAGAAGAAAGTCACTTAAAACTCGATGTTTCGCCTTCCATTTTTTGGCAATTGCTCCACAAAATATCATCACAATTGTTTTTATTTGTTTTCTTTCATCTTCACAGCAATTTTCACGCTTAAATTTGTTTGAAATATAAGCTAATAAAACTGTTTCTTTTGCCACATCTTTTACGTTTCTCCATTGATCTAATAACTCTCTTCTTGATATTACGTTATGTTCTGAAAAATACATTAATATTTCAATAACCGGCAAAAACCAGCAAAAATTTTAATGAAATACTGTTAATGTACATGTTAAACTACCAGGAAATCTAAACAGAACCGTACTTCCTAATGCTTCACACTACATTTCTCATATATAAATACTAGTATTAATTGATCATGACTGGAATATGTGCCTATTTATTCTAAATAAGTAATTAGAATTAATTATTAATTAATTATGCAGTGTAATATCTGTATTGTACTTACCTTCTAATATATGATCCATATTTTGTTTTAAATATTTAGCACTTTTTAAAGGAAAAATCACTTCTTTCTAATTGCACGAATAGCACCAGATAGCTGAAGGTCTCTTAATTTCCTTTCCTTCTTGCATATTGATATATGCCTGTATTTATACATATACATTTGTAATAATATTTTCTTCTATTGTATATAATATGGATATAATCAGTTAATACAAAGTTTCCCCGAGAAATGCTATTTTTTTATTTACATAACAAACAAATAAAAAATAATTATAAATAAGTAGGAATAACATTAAAAATAACAAATAAAGAAACACTATTAATCACGTAAAACTATTAATAACTATTAATTACGTAATTACATACGTAAAAGACTTTTGCACAGCTAGAATCGCATTTTAAACCACTGTGCGTCGTTGGCCCCTCGGAACTTGATTTTGAGAGGTGGTTGGTTGAATTCCATCATCGTCTATGAAGGATTGAAAAAGTAAATTAATCTTTTCGGTGTTGTCATTAATTCTTTGAAAAATCAAAGGCAACTGTTCAGAAATTCTATTGATAGATAGTAAAATTTGTTTGAGATCTACTTGTTGATCTAATTGTATATTAGTTGGCTGTACTAAACTTAGAGTAGGTGGCACTGTGAAGCGCGCTGCAAGTGGCGGGAAGGCAACGTTCCTTGGTCCTCCAGCAGTTATTCTACTGTACGAAACGTTTGGATTAACCAATGTAGCTGCGGGTCTGCGATTAATATTAGACGATGACTGGAATTGATTTTGTTTTGCAGTGATCAATGCCTTCCTCTCTTTGATTCTCGGGCAACCACGATATGAGGCGGGGTGGCCAAATTTCTCACAATTTACACAGTAGATAGCCTCGTGTTTCGTCGCCTCGGTCACCGAGCACTTACCCTTTTCATGTGACAGGTTACATTTGACGCATCTGGAATCAAGGTGACAATTAATCGCAGCGTGTCCGATTCTTTGACAATTAAAACATTGGATTAAATCCTGTCGACGGAATTTATCCCAAGTGACTCTCTGATAATTAAGAACTTTTATTGTTTGAATGAGTTTAAAGTCAGAATTCGGTGAGAATTGCACGATAAACATCGGTAGAGGTCTACCGGATTGTTTAGATTTCGATGTTGTGAATTGCGAAATTCTTAAGGCCTTGGCTTTTGGAGAGATCATTGAGTTAATCTCCGTCAACAATTCGTCGGTCGATGTATTTGGATCGATACCCTTCAGCAAAAGTGTTGTGGGTTTTTCTGTCTTCAAGGTGTATGTGAAGAATTTTAACATATTTCTTGTGAAAATTTCTTTTACTTTGCTGAAAGTCTCGATGTTATTGGCATAGACGATGTGGCTTTTAGGGCCACTTCGTTTAATCGTAAATGAAGCTTTTTGTAAAGAATTTTTAGTTAAATTGATTATTATTTGCGGGGAAGCCGCATGTACTATGATTGGTGGTGGTTTGGCTGATTTTTTCGCTCCCGATGGTGGAATTTGGTCCTGTGGGGCCGCTGGGATGTCCAAATCTGGCTGTCGATCCATGTCGATTAGAGCCAGAAATCTGTTCGATGATGACCTTGAAGCAGTGATCATCGGTCTTGGAGATGGAGTCCTTCTTCCAGCTGCGCTCCCTACTGTTGTCCACTCCGTATTGGGTTGAAAATTGGATTGTTTAGGCGCTGCTGAAGATAGCGCCGTGATTTGAATTTTTAACAACTTTATTTCATTCAATAGTTGTTTGTTTTCTCTGATGACAGCCTCTTGCGATGTTTCTGCATTATCGTCTTCTTTATTAGAAGACGTCGTTGATTGAGCGTCGCTCGATTGATTATCGACCTGCATGGTGTTATCTGCAGTCTCGGCTGTGGCAGCAGATGTTGAAGCTTCTCCTGTATTAGAAGCAGTACGGGTAGACGTACGTGTCTTCCTTGATTTGCGTGTTTGCATTTCTTCGGTTGAAGAATTATAGTTCTTTGATTTTTGTCTCTTTAGAGACAAAGCACCCGTACGCACAATTGTTGGAGAAGCAAAAACTGCCTCATCTGCATCGTCGTTAACGTTGTTTGAATCACTTTTCTTCTTGGAATCAACTCGGGACGAGTGTTGCTCCATTTAATAATATTTAATAAAAAATAAAAAAGATTTATTTAATTTTTGGGACTTGCTAACCAAGCCCCAAAATTTGAATATTAATGTTCAGCGCTATCGAGTTATAATATTTCGTACACTCGAGAATAGAATTACACCGGCACTGTGTAAGGCACGCGGCTTAAGTGTTTTTGTTTGTCAACAATACGGAGCGATTGCCGGAGCGATGTTCGCTCTTCGAGAGCTCGTCGTAGAGTGACGTGCCCTGCTTGATTCTAGGCAGTCTGGCTTTCGTCAGGGATTTAGCACGCAGACAGCTCTTCTTCGCTTAACTGAAGACATTCGTCGAGGCATCGATGAGCGTAAAGTAACTATGCTGGTGCTCTTCGACTTTAGGAAGGCGTTTGACACTATCCTACATGCCACTCTGCTTGCTAGACTGGCCGGGCTCGGTTTCTCGCAGCATTCCTTACGATGGATCTCTAGCTACCTGCAGGGTCGTACACAGGCCACGATTAATGACAATAGAGAGCTTTCTAATTCGGTCTCTTTAGAGCAAGGTGTTCCCCAAGGCTCTGTTTTGGGCCCCCTTCTCTTCTCACTTTATGCCAATGACATAGCTCGTGTTCTGCGCTATTCGAGTCATTTGATGTATGCAGATGACCTGCAAATTTATCAGCAAGGTACACTACAGGATCTTCCTGCTGTTATTGATAAAATCAATATTGACGTAGCGGCGATCCTGAGCTGGTCCAGAGACTCTGAATTGCAACTCAATGTTGCTAAGACTCAGCTCTGCATCTTTGGAAGTGACCGTTACATAGCAAAGCTTGATCCTGCTCATCTTCCAATGGTATCTCTTAATGGTATGTCGATCCCTTATGAAGTTGAGGTGCGTGATTTGGGTGTTCTTTTGGACCGTACCTTGCCCTGGTTGCCGCAGGTGAAGAAGGTCTCGCAACGAGTTCATGGAACTCTTCGACAGCTGAGCTTATCTCGTCGCTTTCTCACTAAGTCCATGCGGAAGTACCTTGTCGTAATGCTAGTGCTCCCGCATTTTGACTATTGCAGTGTGGTCTATAATGACCTTTCAAGAATCTTAAATGCTAAGCTGCAACGACTTCAGAATATGTGCGTGCGCTTTATTTGTGGTGTTGGGCGTGAGGACCATATCTCTCCTCATAGGCGTGCACTGGGTTGGCTCACGGTTGCTGACAGGAGACGTTACCTCATCCTATCGCTGCTCTTTACTGTGATCCGCACGGGCCGCCCAGAATACTTACGTGAATTACTGCTAGATCGTGGCTCAGTCAGTTATGGCTCTACTCGACTACTGCGGGGGGAATTTCTTTTACCCCACGTGCGTACGGAAAAGTATGCTTCCTCCTTTTTCGTAAAGGGAGTGCAGGCCTGGGACTCACTCCCAGCCAGTCTCAAGGCTGCTGGTACGCTGTCCTCGTTTAAAACAGGCCTATATAAGTTCCTGTTTGAGACTGAGGAGCTGCGTACTTAGTTAGCTTTATGTTCTTTTAGTTGCTCTTTTAATGCCAGATTTTAAGTCTTTAACTATCATTATATTTTACTTACTTATAAGTTCTTATGTAGCATAAGCTTCTTGTACTACCTATTGCCCTTGTGGCTTGCCCAATATTGCCATGGGCATAAATAAAAATATCTATCTATCTATCTATCTATCTATCTCTCTCTCTCCAGCAGACTCCCTCGAGGAACGGAGAAGAGATCTCGGAGTGTAGAGATCCTGCCTGGCCGACGTAGAGCGGGTTGCCGTGTCTTAGGCGCTGAATTGGTGCTGGTGATGGAACAGGCAAAATTGTCACGTCCTCGTGACAATCCACGGGAACTGCGTACCGTCTACCGATAATTTGAATACGTCAACGTCTGCCGGGTTAATTCGATCAGGCGTCTTTCGAATAGCTGGTGATTCCTAAAAGGGAAATAAAATGCTTATATTATTCTTGCGGTCTTACTCGATAGACCCAGAATCTCGGGTCTCGAGGGCTGAGCGAGAAAACCTTTGTAGGCGCTGGAATGTCCACGGGGATCAGAACCCACGGAATCTCTTTCTCAACTGACTTGACAGACAATGATTCGACCGTGGTCGGAGTTTTGATGGTTTTTACTATTGACTTTGATTTACGCGAGTGGATTACAGGTGGTCGTTCACCTTGCTCTCCTCTTCCGAGAGGAAGGATACCTCAGCGCGCGGCTTTATATAATTGCGCGAGAATGCGACGAAGAAAGTTCCTTCGGCCTGAGCGTCTGGTTCTCGTTATCAAAATATCTTAAGAAATGCGTAAAAATCCAATGAGCGAGTCTAGGTTCGGTTGAAGGGTTGATTTCTGAGCGGTTCGTCCTCTCACAAGGGGTCGGATAAATTCCACGAGCGGTTCGTCCTCTCACAGTGGAATTGGGAAAGATGGATTGATCTCTGAGCGGTTCGTCCTGTCACAAGAGATGGGGAAGTTCCACGAGCGGGTTGTTCTCTCACAGTGGAACTAGGTAAGGCGGATTGACTTAGATTTTGCTCGTGAGGATTGTCATACGCAGCAGAATTGAATTGAAGATTATTATAGAATTGAAATTAGGTAAAAATAGGAAGATGGAAGAAGGTGGTTTCTTAATTAAAGTATGCAGAGTTTAAATAAACAAGTATAAAATATATTGTTACAAAATAAAAGTGATTAAACTAATGGTTACAATGTTACGATATAAATGTAGATACAAAATACGTTCGACTTGAATAGACTTGCTAAGAGTCTGAATACGATTGGAGTTTGAGTTTGACTTGGAATCGAATCGACTCCTAAGAGTATGGATATAGAAATTGGATTGATACTTAGAAACTCTTTGGAAATATCGTAGTTGAATCCTTGGAAAAGTTATACTTTGTCTCTTCACTATTTGACTAACAAGGGAACATACCGAAGCCGTACACGCCGATTTTTATGAAATTTATGTGGTAAGTAAATCTCGAAGAAATATTTGACACGTATTTTTTTATATCTGCTCTTATCCACATTAAAGGGGTGAAAATAGCCCTCAAAGTTGGGGGTTGTAAACTGTTTTTTTGGAATATCTCCCCAATGGAAGGTCGCAGACAAAAAAATTTTTTTTTAAATTGTGCGTCTTTGAATTCCGGATCGACTGATATAAATAATAATTGCAAAAAATTATTTGTTTAAACCATATATAAAAAATTCAAAATTTTTTGTTAATTTTTCATACTATATGTTGTTGTATTCTCGTGTAATTTCATATGTGTAAAATATAGGTAAAATTAGTGGATACGTGTTTTTGGAATTCTTTGTTTTCGAACATTTAACGGCTATTATGTAACGTATATGGAATAACGCATATGGAAGAATTTTGCACGAAAAATTTCTGATATTTCAATTTCTCTAAATGCAGATATAAACTTACATTCTAGAAACAATATATTGAAAATGCAATCACTAATATACAATCAATCATCAGCTCCTCGTTATAAAGCACTCTTCCGGTATGCTTGGTTTCGTTGTGGTTACACGGATGGAAGACCTGAACAATTTGAGAACCCAGTCGATTTTTGTTTCAGAGATATACATAATCTTATATGTACTAATTGTAATAATGTGACAATCCTTAAATGTTCTTGGTGCAGGATGCATTTATGCTTATCGCATTTTTTTATGCAATTTCATTTTTGTAATAATTATGTAGAATAATTCTACTTTTTTGTATACATTTTCATTTTATAATAAAAACAACTTTTTATATAAAAGTATTCTTCATATGGTTTATTACAATTAAGATTGTGTAAAAATTATTTATCATGACCTACCAAGCTAGATCTATATCACGGAATGGCCCTTGAGAGACCCCATAGTCGATTGCACAACTTTGATATTCTAGTTCGTGAAAATTTGGGCAAAACAAGACAGTCATAAGCCCCGACATTAACAAAGAAATAAATTTTCGCACTCTAGGAAAATGTCAATTACTTGAGAAAGGCTTCTAGTTCTTCCAAGGGCGCTCTTACATGTAAAGCTATAAACACATGCACCTTTCATACCGACTGTATGACCTCTTTGTGTTCGAAGCCCATATATCGTACCAAAATAATTAGCTTTATGAAATAGCAGAGCAGACACTTTTAGGACAATAAAACTAATTCGTTAATTATCCACCAGAATTACCCATGGTAAACACCTATAAAAACTTTATCTTTGTGGCCCACAAGGTAGGCAATTGGAGACACTATCCCTATTAAGTACCGGCTAATTACCTGGTAAGGTACCGGCAACCTAGGCACTATGAAACCAGTTGAAACCTGTGACCCACATGTTTTATTACACGTTTCGTTCTTTACCTGAAACTTCGTTTATGTCTGTTAAATGGAATTGAAACCCGCTAAAACTTTAAGCCGGCGATATAGGTTCAAGTATATTGGGTACTGGTGGTACTTACGATTTTGCGTTCTTGCAAATTATTGTTATTGCTGTACCAAAGGTTCTACAGGTATTAAATTCAAACAATAGGCATTATAAACAGAAATATAACATTCAAAGTGCGATAATTAAATGAGAAAAGTAATGCCATTGGCTATCTTATTCTATTATTGTACTAATAACTGTTTTAGCTAACTGTTCCAGCTGGCCATGGCAGTCAATTTTTAAATATGTTACATCATGTAACACTTCAAACAGATTAATTCTAATAATTGAAAGAAGGTTTTGTTAGAAAGAAATATTTTCCTCGGCTTACCGCAGTACTATGCGGGCGAAAATTAAACGTTACATAATAGCCGTTAAATGTTCGAAAACAAAGAATTCCAAAAACACGTATCCACTAATTTTACCTATATTTTACACATATAAAATTACACGAGAATACAACAACATATAGTATGAAAAATTAACAAAAAATTTTGAATTTTTTATATATGGTTTAAACAAATAATTTTTTGCAATTATTATTTATATCAGTCGATCCGGAATTCAAAGACGCACAATTTAAAAAAAAATTTTTTTGTCTGCGACCTTCCATTGGGGAGATATTCCGAAAAAACAGTTTACAACCCCCAACTTTGAGGGCTATTTTCACCCCTTTAATGTGGATAAGAGCAGATATAAAAAAATACGTGTCAAATATTTCTTCGAGATTTACTTACCACATAAATTTCATCAAAATCGGCGTGTACGGCTTCGGTATGTTCCCTTGTAAGACTAAGATTACAGTAAGAGTCAGAGGGACTCCTAGAAGTCTCTGCAAGAGAGTCCTCTAAAAGTATGAATACTGGAAGCCCAGAGCTGAGAACCTCTAAGCAAAAAGCCGGTCTGAGAGCCGCTGCGGTCGGTGCGCATCCTATTTATATACGTTTTCTCCCACTGTTCCATCGTTTCTCCCTTACGTGGCTTTTTGAAGATTGCCAACCCGGGTAAAAAAAATTATATATAATTAGATATAATTGTATATAATATCATATATAATTATATATGGAAAATGACCTTATATAATTATATATGAATTATATATAACTATATATAATATATAACCATAACTACAACCCTATTGTTCATCAAATGCACATGAAGGAACCGTCGTGGCTCGGGCGGGCAACAGTTCCTGACTGGGTCCAATCCAAACCCAGTTGAGAGGGCACCGGCTGCGAGTCCTTTTGTTCGTACGAAAGGCTTAAGTGGTAGTTAGCGCGCGATGCGTTTCGTACTAGGCCTATTCGTGGACCGTCAGTATAGACTAAGAGCCAGCGCCTGCCAGACCTACGTTAAAGTATAAAAGCTGAAAATTTGTTTGCGTGTTCTTACTGGTGTAGGGAACAATGTTTAGGGGCTAAAAACCTTGACTAACGGTGCCTTCGGCAGGTAACAGGTAATTTAGGGTGCAGTACATGACCTCTGGCACGTTATAGTATAAAAGCTGAAATTTACACAGAGTCTTCAAATGACCATTCTTAGTCAATATTTAAAATGACAGACCTATCCGAAGGGTCTAACACTCCCCCATTGTTTATTTATTTGTTTATTAATAAATAAATTTTATGGATTTTATAAATTTTATACATGTCATGTATATATTAATAATTAAATTTAGATTGTTTATTTATTTGTTTATTAATAAATAAACAATCTAAATTTAATGTCTATGTACTGAATAAATAATTTTCTTCGCATCAAGTTCACTTAACTTAACAGTTTTCTGATGCTCTCTCATATATAGTTCTAGCTGGCCTTTATTCAGTCTAAGGGGGTGTTTAACCCTTCGAATATGTCTGGTTATTTGAAAATTATTGTATGATAATTTTTAAGTAATATTCACATATAATTTTCATTAATTATAAAATTTAAACTGCACGAATACTCTCTTAAATGCATTCATATACCTGAGCAATGCTCTCTCATTGTCAGTGCATTTGCCCTTCTATCGCGTCTGGGGGAGTGTTAGACCCTTCGGATAGGTCTGTCATTTTAAATATTGACTAAGAATGGTCATTTAAAGACTCTGTGTAAATTTCAGCTTTTATACTATAACGTGCCAGAGGTCATGTACTGCACCCTAAATTACCTGTTACCTGCCGAAGGCACCGTTAGTCAAGGTTATTAGCCCCTAAACATTGTTCCCTACACCAGTAAGAACACGCAAACAAATGTTCAGCTTTTATACTTTAACGTAGGTCTGGCAGGCGCTGGCTCTTAGTCTAGTAGGGCTGACCGAACAGGGCCTACCCTAGACGCTGTGCCCCGGATGGGACGTCGGCGTCTGTCGATGGTCGGTATATATAGACACCGATCGGTGGTGTAGCAGCGAGAAGATCACATCGAAGGCTACACGGCCTAGCGGCCGATCCTTAAACTAGATGCGTAGGTGTAATGGCGGCCGATAGATCCCTAGCGGCGAGCAAGAGATCGTACCGCTACAGTACATTTCAGCCTTATAAAAATAATAAACAATCACAATGTGATAAAGATAAGTATAAGTTTAAGGAACGAATGCAATGAAATACATTTTTGTAGGATATTGATAACAATATACTTGAATAAAAAATATGTACACAAGTGGAAACTTAAATTTACGGTAAAATATAGGGAACGCACTCTAAGATATATACACACACACACACACACACTAAATATAACAAATAATAAAATACAATATAAAATCCGTCTAGTCGTCTATGCGTATGTTCGTCTATCGTCTATAATTCGTCAAACTCGTCTATCGTCTATCGTCTACTCTATATGTCGTCTATTCCTCTACTCTATATGTCGTCTATTCCTCTACTCTATGTGTCTACTGTCCATAATTTGTCTGTCGTCTACAGTTCGTCTAATCGTCAATCATCTACTGCGTCTACTCTATAACTCGTCTATCGTCAATCACGTCTATAGTCGATCTCGTCTACTGTCGATCTGTTCGCTCATCCTCGTGCAGTCCACGTTTTCGTCGTCGATCGTCTTTTCGTCAGTCAATTGTCTCATGGCGGCTCCGTCAAAACGCGCGGGATTTATAAAATCCCCACATTTTTTTATTGAATTCTGTAAAGTAATACAGAATTATACGTAATTACATTTGAAATTGTTGCGATAATTATACATATAGTTATGTATGATTATGTATAATTATATATGATTATATATAGTTTATATATAACTATATATGATTATATATAATTATATATAGTTATACATATCAATATATGGAACGGTCGAGTTAATAATATATAGTTATATATAATTATATATAGTTATATATAACTATTGTAGGAATAGTCTCTAGCTTAGGTTTTAAGACGATATGTTTATATGATGTTTAGATTAAGCGAATGAGTGTGCGTGTAGAGTATCGACTGGCGAAGGGTCGCCGGCAGTCGCGAGAAGACGTTAAAACGCGACGAAAGGAAGAACGATTTTAAGACGTAGAGCTAAAGACGAATTTTAAGACGAATATATTTTAAGACGACATTTTTAAGACGTAGTTATGCTTCATTTAGTTTAGTTTCGTTCATAGTTTTTTTTGATTATTGTTTTTATTAAATATAGTCTATATTTTAATAGTTAAAATAAGTGTTTAAAGTTCTTTTCATATCCATCACCTCGCGTACCGAAGGAGTAATCTTTCGTTAAATTTATCCTATAAATTTTGGGGGCTCAGCCGGGATTGAGTGAGCTATTTGTATTTCGGTAAATACATGTGTTGTGTTGGTGGTGTAAAGAGAACTGACCTGTTTGAAAACTGAGAGTAAGAACATAAGTGAAGAGAAAAAGTGAAGACGTGTTGTGCAAAGAACAATCAAGTGTATTAAGACGATCAAGATGGAAAATTTGGAACAAATTGAAGGCGTGAAACTTAAAATTAAAACTGCACCTGCCGCAGCAATAAAAGCTCTCCATAAATTTATATTTCAAGTGGAAGGTGATAGAGCTAACCGTAAACGATTGCGTGCGTTCTCTGGATTTACATTCAGCGATGGTTCAAAGGATCATCTTGCGAAACTAACATTCGCAAACGAATTAACATTTGGTGATTTGGTATCCTGTTGCAATATTCTTGGCCTGGATTACCATGGAACCGGAGAAGAATTGATCAAATTAATATGCAAAGCATTGATGGATATAAACACACTAGTTCCAACTGAAAAAGACGAAAACGAAGATACGACCGAAGATGAGGAAGATAACGAAAACGAAGATGACGAAGATCGAGCGGAATCGGTCGTATTAGGAGGTGAAACAAATGCAAAGGGAAAGAAACGTTTAAATTTTGCTGTAAACTATCGTGACGTAGAAGAGTCTATTCGATCTTTTGATGGCGGTGATACATATTCCGTAGAACGTTGGATTGTTGATTTTGAAGATTCTGCTGTGTTGTTTGGATGGTCTGTGTTAAGTTAACCCTTTGCGGTCGTATTAAATTTGGACATGGGTATCGTACTGGTCGAAATTAATTTCCGTCGAAAGAGCAGGGAGACATAACATGCAAGATTACGAAGTATAAACAAGATTTAGTAGTTCTTTTGTGAACTTTAGATGTATGTTTACTCAATAAAGTGATCTAGTGTCACGTTTTTGTATAAAAATTATATTTTATAGTTTTCCATCGTGTGGTATTTTTCGAAGCAATCTCCTACATGCAGGCCTGGTTTTCGATTGCATGTATCGCAAAAATAATTGGTTTGGCGCCTTCCGCCCTTAATCTTTCTGTTTGAACATACTGCGCAATCTTTACTTTTTACGTCTTCACAATGCCACAATATGTGCAGTTTTCCATTCAGTCTTTCCTCCTTATCTGAGGTCGATGGTTTTCCCAGTTTTCATTGTGCTCCATCACGATAACCATCAACCAGTTGTCCCACCAATTTTCGGAAAAAATATAAAATGTGTCATAGGCGTCCTGTTCTCTCTTATAACTGACGCCTTATATTCAGAGTCTGTACTGAAGGGGTCAAAATAAAACTCTTCATCGCTATTTTCAGTTTCACAGAACACTTCTTGCGGTAACTTTCTTTTTGCCATTTTGGAGTATTATTTTGAAATATTTTAACAAGCGAGAATGTCTTATTATTGTTAAACACAATTTATACAATATTCTTTGGAATTCTACAAGGTATCGCCGAACGTTGTCGATTTCTTTACGCTCAAAAGGCGACAGACTCGCCACAGCGCAGCATCTTGCATGGCGAGTGCGGGGTAACAGCTTTTGTTTAGATTGGATTTTGTTATCTCCAATTGATAGGAGTACCGAATTCGTTCGTGAATAGGTTCCTTAGGCATTTAGGTTCGTCTAGAGAAAGTGTAAACTGATAAATGAATGAATACAGTATAGGATTTGCATGGTTCCTGAGCTGTGGTGGCTGAAAGAAGACATACGACCGGAACGGTAAAAAAGCTTTGGTGGTTGAGAGAAGACATACGACCGCAAAGGGTTAATAATAAAATGACCAGGTAAAAATTGAGTCCAGAATACTTCTTTACGTAGGTGTACCTTTCCTTTTTTATTGCCAATACTACAGTCTTCTGTTTCTTCTACACTGCTGCCAATCCATGGACGCATAACATTCTATGGCAGTTTTGCCAATCATCCACATCCCCCTTGGAAGATCACCGCTTATCTTTAAATCAGAAATCATCTCGTTCACAGTAATAATTCAGATCGACTTTCCAAATACGCGGGCAGGTAGAATAATCATGTGCAGTACATTGATAATGCAGATTGCAGATTTACAAAGATAGTACATTCAAAATTTCGCTATACTATTTAGTACATAAAATCTATCCGGTTTCTTACTCATTCTTCCACTCCTTGTCTTAACAGTTTCTGTGTTGCTCTCTTCATAACTCTCGTTTACGCTTCTATTTTTAATTTGAAAGCTCTCGTTTTGCTTAAGATTATGTCTTAAATTACTACTACTCGGATCGTCCACAGAATTCTTATCATCTACCTTATCATTAAGCTTTTTAACAAGTTCCGTGTCTTCTTGTGCTACTTCCAGTGGGTAAATACGTTGTATTGGTCTTTTTAACAATCCGTTTTTTGTCTTTAATACATACACTCTAGTCTTGCCGTCTCGCCCTGTAATTCCTTCGACAATTCGTGCTAGCGGCCAATCTATTCGCTTGCGTACATCATCGCCTATCAGAACTATGTCACCAATCCTAATCTCGCGTGTTTCCTTTTTTCCTTTTTTCAACAGCAGTTGGCTTAAATACTCCAATCGAAACCTAGCTCGAAGATCATTCAAAATCTTTTGCCTATATTGCCATTTTTTATTCAGTTTTCGATTACAAAGCATATCCAAATCCGGAACTCCACACTCCTCGATTTCCCCAACAAACATTGCGGGGGTTAACGGTCTCAGACTTTCAGGATCGTCTGACACGTATGTCAGTGGGCGAGAATTAACTATCGCTTCCGCATCACAGAGAGAAGTTGTTATATTTTCGTATGACAGGCTAGCTTTTCCCAAAATCTTACGTAAAATCGACTTTAGTACGCCTATTAGTCTTTCCCACCATCCTCCCCACCACGGTGCTGATGGTGGGTTGAAACGCCATTCAATTTTCTGTACTGATGTCTGTCTAATTATTTTCTCCCAATCAAGACCCTCTAGCGCTTTAGACGTACCGGCAAAATTTGTCCCATTGTCAGAGAATATATAAAGTGGTCGTCCACGTCTAGCTATAAACCTACGAAGACACTCAATGAAACCGTCTACAGACAAAGTTGATGCCAACTCAAAATGTACGGCTCTATGTACAGCGCATGTAAATATACATATCCACCCCTTCCCCCCACCTTTAATAAAAACTGGTCCTGCAAAATCTATGCCCGTAGCTTCGAATACCCTTGAATCGCGTACGCGCATAACGGGGAGAGGAGGTGGTTCACATTGCACATGTTTCGCTTGGTATCTCTTACAGATAACGCATCTCGATACAACGGATCTTACAATTCGGCGCAAGGAAATGATCCAAAATTGCTCTCGTAAAGTGTTCATTACAATTTGCTTTCCAGCATGTCCCCACTTCTCATGTGTCTCTCTAACAAGCAGCGTTACAATATCATGCTTATCTAAAATAATAGGACACAAGAACATGCTATTGTCGTCCCGGTTGAGGATTCTTGTTTTTACGACGTACAGCCCATCATTATTTATCAATATCTTAAATGACGCCAATTTATTCTTATCCGCATTTGCAAACATAACTTTCTGTAAGTGTTTTAGTAAACTAATTTCTGTTTCTTTTATTTCATTTACTGACAGGTATAACTTCTTACGCTTTTCTTTATTCAAATACGGAATTTTCGGCAATTCCCGTGCCTCAGAAACATCGCGTCTTCCTGATTTACGCCTTTCGAGTAATATTCTACGATATTTCAGAAATCTACGCATCCATGCTATGAAACGTATGACTTTCGTGTATGTGGTGAACAAATTACTCGCTTTAAATCAGTGAGGCGCGGTAGTTGATCATTTCGGCGTCCTTCGAGCAATCCCGCCTGCTTCTCCCAACCGTTCTGTTTCGGCCAACCAGGCTTGTCTTGCCTTTCACCTCGCAGGGTCGGATCTATTGGCGCGAGCGTGGCAGCATACTGGGACGTCATTCGCAACTAAACGCTCGCGCTGGAAAGATGTGCCGCGCTCGCCGACGACTGTAAACAGATCGATGCGCGTGACGCATCGATTCAGATTATATGTCGAGAAACAGTTTCAGATTGCACTACGTCGCGTGTAGGATATAGGAATCAGGGTGGAAGGTAATCATGTTCCCATTAAACACGGTTCATTTAAAAACTGAATAACTAAGAAGTACCGAAAGGTACCGGATTGGAATTTCTCATATGTATTCAGTAATTTCGTACTAATCGTTCGTCTACCTGCTCTTCTTTGTTGTACCTGCCTGAAATCTTAAAATCTATCAGCAAGACAATCACGACGGCAACAATGTATTGTTTGATGCGAGGGCAAACGTTTTTACAACGCTGAATTTTCCATTTATTTGCGCTGGAAATTAAATTATATCGCCTGAGACTTACAAGGAGAGGTCGCGAAGTGTCACACACCAAATGAGTAGAATTTTTGTGTGTGAGTTCACATAGGTGTAAGGTTAAAAAGTGTAAAAGCTTTTTTTCCAACGGGCTTTTGTTTATGAGAAATAAATTTTTACATATCCACGGCCAAATATGTATCTATTTGTTTTTGTGATTACTCAACGAGTGCCGTGGCGCAGTTGATAAGGCTCCGCGGTCGAAATGCTGAGGTCCGTAGTTCGAGTCCCCTTATAGATTGAATTTTTTTTATTTCATATAGAAATATTTAATATTTTATTAATGAAAATTTGGTTTACAGTGTCATAATTTTTCTTTATTTTCACAACACCTGAACGTTTATGACAGGATTGTTAAGGGAAATTAGAAAGTTATAGAAAACAAATGTACGAAACGAATATTGTAGGTATTGCTCCCTGCTGCGCTGAAATTCTTTTGTTTTTGATAAATTTCCCTTCCTCTTCCTGCATCTGTCTCGTCAGTTTTCTTTCGAATTTAAAAAAACATTTTTTGTTGTGAAAATAAAGAAAAATGATGACACTGTGAACCAAATTTTCATTAATAAAATATTAAATATTTCTATATGAAATAAAAAAAATTCGACATATAAGGGGACTCGAACTACGAACCTCAGCATTTCGACCGCAGAACCTTATCAACTGTGCCACGGCACTCGTTGCGTATTCACGAAAACAAATAGATACATATTCGCCGTGGAAATGTAAAAATTTATTTCTCATAAACAAAAGCCCGCTGGAAAAAAAGCTTTTACACTTTTTAACCTTACACCTATGTGAACTCACACACAAAATTTCTACTCATTCGGTGTGTGACACTTCGCGACCTCTCCTTGTTAGATCTTTAAGACATATCTGAGCATACTTTTTTGCGAATAACACTGTTATTTTATCCTACACGCGACGTAGTGCAATCTGAAACTGTTTCTCGACGTATAATCTGAATCGATGCGTCACGCGCATCGATCTGTTTACAGTCGTCGGCGAGCGCGGCACATCTTTCCAGCGCGAGCGTTTAGTTGCGAATGACGTCCCAGTATGCTGCCACGCTCGTGCCAATAGATCCGACCCTGCGAGGTGAAAGGCAAGACAAGCCTGGTTGGCCGAAACAGAACGGTTGGGAGAAGCAGGCGGGATTGCTCGAAGGACGCCGAAATGATCAACTACCGCGCCTCACTGCTTTAAATGATGAGTCCTGCGCATTTACCATATTTACAAGCCCACTCTTTTTGATTTCGCTCTTTACTATGTTTTCATCTACATTCTCTTCTACTAAAGGCTAATAACTTTCATCCCTTCTAACCCAACTCGGGCCTAACCACCACTGCGACTCTATCAACTGTGACGAACTACAACCCCGCGACGGCAAATCGGCTGGGTTCAACTCGCTCGGAACATATTTCCATCTACCTACGTCGCTCGACGATCTGATTTCTTTGACTCTATTATAAACAAATGTCCCCCATTGAATATCGCGTTTTAACCACGCTAGGACTGTAGTAGAATCAGACCAATACGTCACGCTTTCTACACGACGAGTCAATGACCCGAGAACCGAATTAGTGAGTCTCACGGCTATCGTAGCCGCCATCAATTCAAGGCGAGGTATAGTTGCGTTTTTCGGTGCTATCCTATTCCTCGCGCTCAACATCTGTACATCGATGAAATTTTCCGTTTCGACTCTTGCAAATACAACTGCAGCATAAGCTGCTCCGCTCGCATCCCCGAACGAATGAATCGACAGTTTACCCTCTCCAATTCTTCGCGGCAATTCTATTTGTTTTAATAAAGGTAACTCATTCATCCAGTGTAGGAACTCGTCTTTTCGTTTATCATTAATTTTGTCATCCCAGTTCATCCCGTCTAGCCACAATCGCGTGAGCAGAATTCTCGGCTGCAGAGACACCGGGCAAGTAAAGCCTATCGGATCGAATACTTTATGTGCACTCGACAATATACTTCTCTTCGTTACGATCTTTGGCGCCTCCATATCTACTACCGTCGGGTTAATACTTATCGTATCCCTTTCTTTGTCCCACAAAACTCCCAGTACTCTGGTAGTTGTATTTTCCGAGCAATTCCCTGAATATTCCCATCCGCGTAAATCAAAACTGCCCGTAGCCATGATCGTTGTAGCTTCCCGTATAAACAATTGCAGTTCTTCCATTGAATTGAGACTCGTCACGCAATTGTCAACATAGAAGGATTCCTTTAGTTTCTGGACTGACTTTTCCGACCATGAACATTTTCCATCGTTTTCCGCGAGTTTCAAGGCCTTCTCTAAGTGTATCGTGAGTATTTCGGACAATATAAAAAGACTAGGTGACAAACCAAAAACTACGCGGCAGTGTCTAAGAACCACTGTTCTCCCGTCTACCTGCCATAAAAAGCGTAGAAAGTCCCTATCTGCTGCCTGTACCACAATTTGCAAAAACGCGCTCTTTATGTCCGAAACAACCCCTATCCTTCTCTCGCGAAATCTATTTAACGACGACGGCACAAGCTCTATAAGATTAGGCCCCTTTTCAAGGCATTGATTAAGCGACGGATATCCTTTTTTACTAGCCGACGCACAGTGGTTCATTTGGCCGAAAACCTGGCCAAAAAGCCAAAAATTTTCTTCGCGATTTTCAAAATTTAGCAATTGCGTTTTATTTGTAACATATCAGAGCATCGGTTTCCATTAATAAAAGTTTTTATTGAACAACGCTCTTAGAGATATGCAATGTCAAAGTTGGCACTTGAATAATGTAACGTATTCACGTCGAAATTCCGAATACGTTTTCAATGTGAAATAATAGTACAGTCAACTTTGTAAGTATTTGTAGCTATTCGTCATACTTTTAAATTATAAGTACCTTGGTTTCATTTTTTTATTTAATATTTTACAACTGCGATGGCACAGATTGCAAAACCCATACATTTTTTTCCTTTTGCAGAGGAAATAGTTGTGAAGTACGCAAAAGTACAACGCGAATTTTTTTTTAAATTAAACTTTGAAGCTTCCCGAAGAAGTCCCCGTTGTAAAATTTTGCGACTTTTTGCGATTCTACGAGATATTCTTATTTGTTTGTCGCACGCGCCA
Source organism: Cerceris rybyensis (assembly GCA_910591515.1). Classification (NCBI taxonomy): domain Eukaryota; kingdom Metazoa; phylum Arthropoda; class Insecta; order Hymenoptera; family Crabronidae; genus Cerceris; species Cerceris rybyensis. The sequence continues at coordinate 3,117,935 of OU342789.1, forward strand.
TGCTCGGGGAAATACGTTTATGACATACTGCCAGGCTATCGTGCCTTGGACAAACGAATAATGCTAATCCTTCACTAAGGTTACCCTTGTAATTGACGAAACGCTATATTTATTTCGTTCGGGTTAAAAATCAAAATAATTTTAAGCAAGCTGGTGGCCTTTTGTTCCAAAGCAACAATAGATAGCCGCGATCACCTCGACCGCTTACCGTTATAAACCGAAAGATCTTTAACGTTTCGGCTGAAAATCTGTCTAGTTGCAGGTATGAGGGCTATATTTGTTTCTCACAATGTTCTATCAATCTCTTTCAGTCGAGATTTTTATTAAACAATGGTAAATTCGAAGATGGAATAGCTGTGATATGCTGGTATTAAGATACAGTGACTGTTGCAATAAATATCATTATAACTTTTGAAGGAAAAGGAATATCGGAATATATTTGTTTTTAAATTAAACTTTAAAGCTTCCCGAAGAAGTCCCCGTTGTAAAATTTTGCGACTTTTCGCAATTGTACGCGATATTCTTATTTGTTTGTCGCACGCGCCATGCTCGGAGAAGTGCATTTATGACATAGAGCTGGGCTATCGTGCTTTACCTAATGAATACTGCTAATCCTTCTCTAAGATCAACCTGGCAATTAACGAAATAATATGTTTATTTCATGGGGTTAAAAATCAGAATGAGTTTAAACAAGCTGGTGGCCTATTGTTTCGAGGCAACTATAAATAGCCGCGGCTACCTCGACCGCTTACCGTCATAAACTGAAAGATCTTTGACGATTCTAATGAAAATCTGGCTAGTTGCAGGTATGAGGGAAATATTTGTTCCTTACAATGTTTCATCTTTCTCCTTCGACCGAAATTTTTCTTAAACAAAGAGAAATTCGGAGATGGAACAGCAATGACATGCTTGTATTAAGATACAGCGGCTGCTGCAGTAAATATCATTAAAACTGCAGAAGTCCATGGAATAACATAATATATTTTTTTTTAAATTAAACTTTGAAGCTTCCCGAAGAAGACCTCGTTGAGTTTTCTTGCGACTTTTTGCGATTCTTCGAGTTATTGTTATTTGTTTGTCGCGCGCGCCATGCTTCGGGAAGTGCATTTATGACATAGGGCCGGGCTATCATAAGACTATTGATTTTCGTGCCGATCCGACAATTTTTCGATACTCGCACCTGCCATATTAGAGCCGCCATTTTGTTTTTGGAAATTCGGAGTTCGGATTCTTAATCAGTGACCGGAAAATCATAAGACTACCGATTTTCATGCCGATCCGACAATTTTTCGATACTTGCACCCGCCATATTAGAGCCGCCATTTTGTTTTTGGAAATTCTGAGTTCGGATTCTTAATCAGCGACCGGAAAAACATAAGACTACTGATTTTCATGCCGGTCCGACAATTTTTCAATACTCGCATCCGCCATATTGAAGCCGCCATTTTGTTTTTCGAAATTTTGAGTTCAGATTCTTAATCAGCGACCCAAATAATACTAATACACCAATTTTCAGCTAAATTGAAAAACTCCTTGAGTTTTGGCCAGGTTTTCGGCCAAATGAACCACTGTGCGACGCGTCAAATACTGGTCTAATCTTCGTCGTACTGTTTAACTTTACCACCGGTCGATGCGGCAAGTAATGGCACGTGCCTTCCTTCTCTTTCTCGGAAACCTCTTCGATTATATTTTCCGCGAGCCACTTTTTGAAAACGTCGTCATAGGTGGAAAAGAGATTTTGTCTGTTTAATTTGTCAATCGTCATGGTCAACCTATGCTTTGCGATATCACGATTTTCAGACAAAAACGAATGATCCTGTTTCCACGGGAGTCGAACCATATACCGACCGTTCTCCTCGACCGTCGTGTTTCTTATAAAATTTCGTGTGCTTTCGTTTCTAGCCGCCACACTTATTTTTTCTATTGGGTCATTGATACCTAAAATATCCAAGCGCCACAGCTCTGATACGTCCGCCTGCTGTACGAACATAGTTGTTAACATCGTAGCTGTATCGCGGTTCTCTCTCGCTTGTTTGTCTAATTTCCCTATAACTGTCCATCCTAGGTGTGTTTCCATCGCGACGAGACCGTTACCTATATCATACCTTTTCCCAGTAAACAATTTTCCGGCAACGTCCGCACCTATAAGAACCTGTATGTATAGAGTTTTGCTGACTGCCTATATCGGATAAAATAATTTCTTTCATCAACCCACGCGTCTCCGGAAATACACGGAATCGTTTCACAAATCGTGTCTTCGCTTATTACCGAAAAATTACATGCGTAAGACTCATCAATACTTCTCATGCGAATCAAGAAAACGTCGTGTTTCTTTGGCTTTGACTTGACACCGCCGAACAAGGAATGAGTCACTTCAATCTCCCCGCGCGGTACATAACCTATCTCTTTCGCAATATCCGCGCGAATATACGACCGTTGCGATGCCGTGTCTATAATCGCTCTTACTGTCTTTACTCGCGAATCTGAACATATTTTGACGCGCAACGTTTGTAAACAGACCTCGGGCATCTCGCACATCGTCGCTAGACTGTTCTCGAGCTTCTTTGTATTTCCGATAGCCTTATCTGACGTTTTGTCCTCTCTCACAGCAAGGTTTGGACAAAAAAGTAAAACATGTCGCCGGCCACACCAAGCGCACTTGACTCTAACACGGCATTTTTTCGAAATGTGACCACGATTGATACAGGTAAAACACGCGTTCTCCCTCTGGACACAGTCTTTTCTATCGCTAAGACTCATTTTTCTCGCAATTTCGCAAGTCTGACTTTCATGCTTACCCTTACAAAATATACAGTCCAACGGTCTCTCTTCTTTCGAGGTAAGCAGCGCGCTCGCGCTGGCAGGCCCTTTGGACGGCTCCGGCTTGCCCTTCTGCTTCCTGCATCCTTCTCCTTCCGAAGAAATTTGGAAGCCCTGCAGTGCCATGTCAATGCGCTCTTCATTTTCCACTTCGAGTTGCAGGAACCTTAGAATCCTCGCAAGCCGATCCTCTGTTTCTCGTTCGTCGTTTGCGTTCGCCGCTTCCCGTTGTCCGTTGCGTTGCCAGGCACGCAATACTTCTTCCGGTAGCGACGACTCCACTAGCGGATATAACATCGCGGCACATTTGTCCGTCGCGACTCCCAGCGTCTCAAGCGCGCGAATATAGGACTCTACTTTATCATATAGGCTCGCGAGCGATGGTTTTTTGTTTCCTTTCACTGCATTCTGCAGCACCAGGCTGAGAAGTTCGCGCACATAGAATTCCACTACTATATCGTCTCGGCCAAAACGATTTTTTAAACTCGTCACTGCCTTTTCATAATGTTCTTCCGTAGGTGGAAAACTGCTCACGAGTTCACTGGCTCTTGATCCCGCAACTGCAGCTTGTAGGAGGTATTGAAACTTGTCCCCTCTACTAATCGCCGGGTCGTCGTGGATTTTCTTGAATTGGCTCCAAAAGGGAAGCCATTCCTTGACACTGCCGTTGAACTTGGGCAGCTCAATCCTCGGGAGGCTCAATATCTTTTTCTCGGTCCTAGCATGGGCCCTGTGGCGTCCCTCAAAGGTGCCCAGAAAATCCTCCATTCTTAACTTGGCCGTCAAGAAATTTACTTTATACACGTCATGCGTCTCCATTTCTTTTGAAATTGCCTCGTCGTCTAGGTCGGATTGAAACAATGCGTTATTAAACGCTGCATGAACTTCGTTTAACTTCGTCATCTTGGTTTCTAAAAGTTGGAACGCAGCGGTCCTTTTTTCGCGTGTAGCCCCGCTATCTTCCATTGTTGCTAGGAAAGCAGTATGTGCCTTCGTAAAAGACATTCTGATAACTTTTCTTTTTCTCTTTACGTCCTCCATTTTTTCCTAGAATTCTCCTCACGTGCTGGGCACACTAACCGCACTTTCCAAGTTCCTTTAACCTCTTCTTTTACGACTTTTATATCTCACTGAACTCACTTTCCGTGTCGATTACCTGGTCCTGTCACGGTCGCCACAATGTTAAGTTAATAATAAAATGACCAGGTAAAAATTGAGTCCAGAATACTTCTTTACGTAGGTGTACCTTTCCTTTTTTATTGCCAATACTACAGTCTTCTGTTTTTTCTACACTGCTACCAATCCATGGACGCATAACATTCTATGGCAGTTTTGCCAATCATCCACAGTCTGACTTAGAAAAACTTGTTTTCGCGAAAAAATCGTTGAAAGGACTGGCAAAATTATATATTCAAAGTGAAGGTGTTGTTAAAACATGGACAAAATTAAAATCGCTTTTACGTGAGGAATTTTCCACAAAAATTAATACCGCGGAATTGCATACGATGCTCACCAGTCGAAGAATGCGAAGAGATGAAAGTGTACAAGAGTATTATTTGGTCATGAAAGAGTTTGCTTCAAGGGGCTCAATAGAACACGAAGCGCTAATGAAATATATAATCGATGGCATACCAGACGAGATGAACAACAAAAAATTATGCACGGGGCGAAAAAACTAAGTGAATTCAAAGAACGTCTAAAAATTTACGAGACAATTCAAAGAAAAACCAGGAGAGATATGTACGACGAAGAGAAGATTTGACTAGGAGGGACTACGCAAGAAGGATGGATAACGCGAAAAAGACGGACTACGCAAGAAGGATGGATAACACGAGATAGACGGACTACGCAAGAAGAGGAGAACATACAGAGAAAACGGTGACGACGGAGCGTGAAACGAATCAACAGAGATTTGAAGTACGATGTTATAACTGCGGTGGCAAAGGCCATATATCGAGAGATTGTCATTACAGGAGTACTGGAAAAAAATGTTTCAAATGTAATTCTTTTGGTCATACCGGGTATAATTGCAATATTGACAACAAAGAAGGTAAGTCAAACCCATCACCTCAGCCTTCTACGATTAATACTGTTTCGACAGCATCGGGGCATGATATGCGAAAAAATATTTTTGTTAATGGCGTATGCATACGAGCATTGATAGATACCGGTAGTGGTGTTAGTCTGATGCGCGAAGACGTTCAACGAAAAATTGGTTTAGATAAAATACAACCCTGTGAGACGAAATTATTTGGTTTCGGTAAAAATAATAAAACGCAACCTTTGGGATATATTCAGACGGTCGTTGAGATAGATTCAGAAAAATTCCCGATTACGATTTATATTGTACCATACGACTCAATGGATATGGAATCTGTAATTGGCACGGATATTATAAACGCATGTGAACTAAAGATTAATCCAGACGGTATAACAATTCGGAAAATACCTTTAGTTATGTTTTTGGCACAAAATAGTTCCGAGAATGAAAAATTAGAAACGTAAGTTCGCGATGACGAAATAAATAATCAATTAGAGGAAACAATTAGTTCGTATAAGCCAGAAAAATGTAAAACGACCGATATAAGTATGCGCATAGTTTTGAAGGATGAAAAACCGATATGTTATAAGCCGCGTAGGTTACCAATGCCTGAGAGAGAGATCTTAGAAAAACAAATCGATGAGTGGATGAAAGATGGTGTCGTCGAACCTTGTGCATCCGAATACGCTAGTGCTGTAGTTGTGGTGAGGAAGAAGGACGGTTCTCCGCGCGTTTGTATAGATTATAGACGTTTGAACAAAATTACCGAGAAAGATAAGTACCCACTTCCAATTATCGAGGAATTGTTGGATAGATTGCAAGACGCACGAATTTTTAGCACGATTGATTTAAAAAACGGATTTGTTCACGTATCAATAGATGATGACAGTAAAAAATATACCGCGTTTGTAACTCATCCTGGACAATACCAGTTTTGTAAAATGCCTTTTGGACTTTGTAATGCTCCATCTGTGTTTCAGCGTTTTATAAATCAAGTGTTTCGCGATTTAGTTGTAAGAGATTTTGCATTAATATATATAGACGATGTAATTATTCCGGCGAAAGACGAAGTAGAAGGATTAGCTCGTTTAAAATTAGTTTTACAAACTGCTAGTGAATATGGTTTACAATTAAATTTAAAGAAGTGTAAGTTTATGCGGAAACGTATTGAATTTTTGGGCCATGTAATAGAAAATGGTAGAATATTTCCGTCAATAGAGAAAACTAAAGCTGTTGTTAGTTTTCCGGAACCTAAGAATTTAAAAGACGTGCAAAGTTTTCTTGGATTATCAGGATATTTTCGTAAATTTATTTCAAATTATTCGGTCATTGCAAAACTGTTGTATACCGTGGATAAGCGAGACGGCTTACAGTGGCACGGTTGTTACAACTGATATAATTTCGAAGACCGAATGTATAACCGCGGAGTCCGACAGAGTTTCGGCACTAACTTGAGAAATGAGTCGAGAATTATGTGTAGTTCTTCGCGCGCGGTTTCTTATATACCTTAAGATTTGTGATAACAAAGAAGGGAGAGGGCGAGGATGACCAAATCCTAGGAGTGAACCCTGACCAGCGTGAATCAGGGTTCGGAGGTGACTCTCTAAGAGGCGCTTAGGACATTGAGTCACTAAGGCAACGCAGCGCGTTGTATGTAGATAACATAGGTTGGTCATCCAACAAAACCTTTGAGTGATTTACTTAGAAAAGATAAACCATTTGAATTTAATGAGATAACCAAAGAAGCATTTAACGAATTGAAAGCAGTATTGACGAGGAATCCGGTTTTGAGTATTTATAATCCTAGTTGCGAAACTGAATTACATACTGACGCTTGTAAAGATGGTATTGGGGCTGTTTTGTTACAACGTTCTCCCGATGATGAAAAATTGCATCCTGTTTATTTTATGAGTCGAAAAACTAAACCTGAGGAAAGAAATTATAGCAGTTATGAGCTTGAGGCACTTGCGGTAGTAAAAGCTCTAGAAAAATATCGTGTTTATTTGTTAGGCATAGAATTTAAGATAGTTACAGATTGTGCTGCATTCAAAAAGACGATGGATAAAAGAGACTTAATAACGCGAATTGCTAGATGGGCTCTTGTACTGGAAGATTTTAAATATAAAATCGAGCACCGTGTCGGAACCAGAATGAAGCATGTAGACGCTTTAAGCAGAAACGCAATAATGATAATAAATAAAGAGTTGATAGTTTCGAAAATACAAAAATTGCAAGAAGAAGACGCAGAAGTAAAAGCTGTAATGGACTTATTAAAGAATGGGCCATATAAAGATTATTTTTTGCGCGACGATGTACTTTATACATTTTTGGATGACCGAAAGTTGCTAGTAGTACCGCGAGCTTTGCAAAATGAAATTATTCGGATGGCACATCAAAAGGGACATTTCGCAATTGCAAGAACGGAAAATATTATAAGACAAGATTATTTTATACCGGAGCTTCGTAAAAAAATTGAAAGATGTATTAGTAATTGTGTACCATGTATCATTTCCAATAAGAAGTCAGGCAAGCAGGAGGGATTTTTACATCCGCTTACTAAAGTTGATATCCCGTTACATACTTACCATATAGATCATTTAGGACCATTAGATTCTACGGCGAAGAATTATAATTATATTTTTGCGATAATTGATAGTTTTACCAAATTTGTATGGTTGTACCCTACAAAAACTACAACGACGAGAGAAGTCTTAGATAGATTAGAATTGCACAAAAATGTTTTTGGAAACCCTATACAAGTAGTGTCTGATAGAGGAACTGCATTCACTTCACACGAATTTGATGATTATTGTAAGGAAGAAAATATAAAACATTTGCTTATTACAACTGGCCTTCCGAGAGCAAACGGACAGGTTGAGAGGTTAAATAGGAAAATTATTTCGGCGCTTTCGAAATTATGTTTATCAGATCCAACTAAATGGTACAAACATGTTAATAAATTACAAAGAATATTAAACTCTACATTTCACCGTGCGATAGGAATGACGCCATTTGAACTGTTATTCGGGGTAAAGATGCGAAATAAAGAAGATGTATTGTTAAAAGTGACTATTGAAAAGGAATTTTTATGTCAATTTGAGGAAAACCGTAACGAGCTGCGAGAAAGAGCGAAAACGCAATTGTATAAAACACAAGAAGAAAATCGTAAGTTATATGACCGTAAGCGAAAAGAGGCGCAGGAATATAAAATAAACAATCTTGTAGCAATACGACGTACGCAGTTAGGGTCGGGACGTAAGTTAAGAGCTAAATATTTAGGGCCTTATATCGTCGTTAAAGTTAAATCAAATGATACGTATGATGTAGAGCGTTTAGGTTCAAACGAAGGACCGAAATTAACGTCGACGTGTGCAGAGTACATGAAACGATGGATCGTTCTTGATTCATCCGAGGCGGATGAATTCCAGGATGGCCGTTTGTAGGAATAGTCTCTAGCTTAGGTTTTAAGACGATATGTTTATATGATGTTTAGATTAAGCGAATGAGTGTGCGTATAGAGTATCGACTGGCGAAGGGTCGCCGGCAGTCGAGAGAAAACGTTAAGACGCGACAAAAGGAAGAACGATTTCAAGACGTAGAGCTAAAGACGAATTTTAAGACGAATATATTTTAAGACGACATTTTTAAGACGTAGTTATACTTCATTTAGTTTAGTTTCGTTCATAGTTTTTTTTTATTATTGTTTTTAGTAAATATAGTCTATATTTTAATAGTTAAAATAAGTGTTTAAAGTTCTTTTCATTTCCATCACCTCGCGTACCGAAGGAGTAATCTTTCGTTAAATTTATCTTATACTATATATAATTAGATATAACTATATATAAATTTCTCGAACGACTATATATAATTATATATGATTATATATGGTTATATCTAACTATATATAAACTATATATAATCATATATGAACTATATATAATTTTATATAGTTATATATGGTTATATATAATTTTTTTTCCCCGGGAAGAAAGCCGTTGGCCCTTTGAAACACGCGCTGCAAGCGCTGACGTGGATTATCGATGGGTGCAGAAGGAGAAAATCACGCTAGTAACTAACTTAGAGAAATTAAAATTATGAGTACACTATTTGGATGTTGGTACCGCTATAGACCACCGGACGTCACAATATATAGTTTATATATAGTTGGATATAACCATATATAATCATTAAGGGTGTGCAAATACCCGGCTCGTCGGGCTCGGGTCGGGCCGAAGAAAGTCGGTAGGGCTCGGGCGGGTACCCGACACACTCGGGCCTAGGGGAACCCGACTGATTTCGGGCGGCCCGACTGGTCTCGGGTATTTCGTCTGCTTCGGGCCAACATGGCAGACTAGAGGCTGTTCGGTGTAACTCTCACGCTCCATGATACCGGCGATTCAGTGCGAGACACGCTCATGGAGCGTAAGAGTTACACCGAACAGCCTCGAGTCCGTCATCTTGACCCGAAGCACACGAAATACCCGAGATCAGTCGGGCGGTCCGAGACTAGTCAGTCGGGTTCCCCTAGGCCCGAGTGTGTCGGGTACCCGCCCGAGCCCGACCGACTTTCTTCGGCCCGACCCGAGGCGTCGGGTACCCGGCACATGGCACAGCCTGCACACTCTTAATAATCATATATATGTCACGTCCCAGCGACGGAGGTGAAACGAGCAGAGAATTGAAATCACTAGGCTAGTAAACTCGAATAGGGATATCGTTTCAAAACCGTATTACAGGGATTTATGCTGGTATTTTGCCTTCCCACCTGGGCGGTCAAATGGCTGGGACCCAGCCGCTTGCAAAGCGTTTCGCTATAAGTCTTTGAAATATGCGAGAAAGAATAAAAGATAGTTTGACTTATCGTTCGTTGTGTCTTCGTCTCTCTCTTTCTCTCTTTTTCTCTCTCTCTCCTGCAGACTCCCTCGAGGAACGGAGAAGAGATCTCGGAGTGTAGAGATCCTGCCTGACCGACGTAGAGCGGGTTGCCGTGTCTTAGGCGCTGAATTGGTGCTGGTGATGGAACAGGCAAAATTGTCACGTCCTCGTGACAATCCACGGGAACTGCGTACCGTCTACCGATAATTTGAATACGTCAACGTCTGCCGGGTTAATTCGTACAGGCGTCTTTCGAATAGCTGGTGATTCTTAAAAGGGAAATAAAGTGCTTATATCCTATTCTTGCGGTCTTACTCGATAGACCCAGATGGTTTTTACTATTGATTCTGATTTACGCGACTGAATTACAGGTGATCGTTCACCTCGCTCTTCTCTTCCGAGAGGAAGAGTGCATGGGCGCGCTGATATATATAATTGCGCGAGAAGGCGGCGAAGAAAGTTCCTTCGGCCTGAGCGTCTGGTTCTCGCCATCAAAATATCTTTAAGAAATGCGTAAAAATCCAATGAGCGAGTCTACGTTCGGTTGAAGGGTTAATTTCTGAGAGGTTCGTCCTCTCACAAATGGTCGGATAAATTCCACGAGCAGGTCGTCCGCTCACCGTAGAATTGGGAAAGATGGATTGATCTCTGAGCAGATCGTCCGCTCACAAGAGATGAGGAAGTTCCACGAGCAGGTCGTCCGCTCACAGTGGAACTAGGTAAAGTGGATTGACTTAGATTTTGCTCGTGAGGATTATCAAACGCAGTGAAATTGAATTGAAGATTATTAAAGAATTGAAATTAGGTAAAAATAGGAAGATCGAAGAAGGTGGTTTCTTAATTAAAGTATGCAGAGTGTAAATAAACAAGTATAAAATATATTGTTACAATAAAAGTGATTAAACTAATGGTTACAACGTTACGATATAAATGTAGGTACAAAATACGTTCGATTTGAATAGACTTGCTAAAAGTCTGAATACGATTGGAGTTTGAGTTTGACTTGGAATTGAATCGACTCCTAAGAGTATGGATGTAGAAATTGGATTGATACTTAGTAACTCTTTGGAAATGTCGTAGTTGAATCGTTGGAAGAGTTATACTTCGTCTCTTCGTTATTTGATTAAGACTAAATTTACAATAAGAGTCAGAGGGACTCCTAGAAGTCTCTACAAGAGAGTCCTCTAAAAGTGTGAACACTGGTCCGGCAAAAGCCGGTAGAAAAAGTACAAGAAGTCCGAAAAGTCCCGAGCGAAAAGCCGAAAGTCCGCTGCGCTCGGTGTGCACCCTATTTATATACGTTTTCTCCCACCGTCCCATCGTTTCTCCCTTACGTGGCCTTTTGAAGATTGTTAAGAAAGACGTTGGCCCTTTGAAACACGCGCTGCAAGCGCTGACGTGGACTATCGATGGGTGCAGAAGGAGAAAATCACGCTAGTGACTAACTTAAGGAAATTAGAAATAAAGAGTACAATATTTCGATGTTGGTACCGCTATAGTCCACCGGACGTCACATATAATTATATATAGTCGTTCGAGAAATTTATATATAGTTATATTTAATTATATACAGGGTGCGGCATTTTAAACAGGTCACCTGAATAACTCGCTTGTTTTTGAAGATAGGAGAAAATGCATTAGACCAAACTTATTTGGTATTGGGGGGCTCATAATGCGGCATTACCAATTTTTCTGTAGGTGTAGGCGTCGAGGAGATTTGAAGGTCAAATCTGTTTTTTTAAATGGAATGGTATGGTTTCTTACTTATAGTCTGATAGAGTGTTTCAAGGCGAATACAATGACCTATTATGAAGGTCATTCAAGGTCACCCAAAGTCAACTGCAATAGAAAATAAATTCTCTCAGAGTACTTTTCGAATACTGGTGTATCACGTGTGTGTATTACGTGACACGGGTCACAAAAGATAAACTAACATTCAATCACATTGCACGCTTAACTGTATCCTCAAACATTATTGGTAATTTGACTACCGACTAGAGTACAGCTTCGTAATATTTATTCACTCTAATTGTAAGTGTTTGTTCGTTTCTCGCAGTTACGTTAGTAGATTGAAGACGGTTTATAGAGAATTTTATGTCCGTTAATTTTTAATCTTATATCGCTGTTCTAAAATTCATTGTATTTTCAAGGCTCGAAGTTGGGAGCAAAAACATCTGTCTTCAATGTACTAAGAAGTCATTTAAGGTTTATAGCATGTCCCGGTCATTGTTATTTTTGAGGAATACTTGCAGAATTCGCTGAATTCTCCTTCCGAGAATGAATTAACGGTACAGTGTTCAGTTTTCTAAAATGCGTTACACGATAGCAGAGAAAGTAAAAATGGTTCTTATTTATGGTGAATGTCATAGAATTATGAGGGAAGCGGTACGTGTGTATGGTGAAAGATTTCCCGATCGTAATAGGCCTTCACTTTCTGTCTTTACAAACATTATAAAAAAGTTCCAAGACACTGGAACTGTGGATAAAAAAACACGTAATCTTGCCAAACGAGCAACTGATGATGGAAAATCGATAAATATTGTAGCTGCTGTATTACAAGATCCACATGTTAGTACAAGACAAGTGGAACGCGAAAGTGGGATCAGTCAACGAAGTATTTAACGAATATTACACATTAACAAATTTCACCCGTTCCACATATCACTTCATCAACAATTAACTGAAAATGATTATACAAAACGTTTACAATTTTATGAATGGGGCTTACGAAAATTACAAGACGATGAAATGTTCTTGAGTAAAATGTTATTTACCGATGAGGCCACATTTACAAACCATGGAGTAGTTAACCGTCACAACATGCACTACTGGTCAGTAGATAATCCACGATGGTTGAGAGAAGTCGACAAAGAGAGACCTTGGTCTGTAAACGTCTGGTGCGACCTTCTTCATAATGAAATAATAGGTCCATATTTTATTAATGGCACGCTAAATAATAGTAAGTACCTGAAAATCTTAGAAGACGTTTTGCCAGAAATGTTAGAAGACACTTCACTGGACATACGACAATCCATGTGCTTCCAGCAAGACGGATGTCCTGCTCATTCAGCACGCAATGTTACAGAATTTCCAAATTGAAAATTTGGAGATTGTTGGATAGGTCGATCAGGAAGTAACAAATGGCCGGCACGATCCCCAGACCTGACACCTCTCGATTTTTATTTGTGGGGAAAATTAAAGGCAGAAGTGTACCGCGAAAAACTAATTACCAAACTTGACATGCAAGAACGTATAAGAACAGCTTGCTCTGTAATAGATACAAATGAAATTTGCCAGGCAGTGTCATCAGTATTGCAACGAATTAGACTATGAATCCATGTTCAAGGTCGCCATTTGGAACACTTGTAGTAGCAGTAACAAAGTATCCAAGTAGTCGAAAAGTACTCTGAGAGAATTTATTTTCTATTGCAGTTGACTTTGGGTGACCTTGAATGACCTTCATAATAGGTCATTGTATTCGCCTTGAAACACTCTATCAGACTATAAGTAAGAAACCATACCATTCCATTTAAAAAAACAGATTTGACCTTCAAATCTCCTTGACCCCTCCACCTACCGAAAAATTGGTAATACCGCATTATGAGCCCCCCGATACCAAGTAAGTTTGGTCTTATTGCATTTTCTCCTATCTTCAAAAACAAGCGAGTTATTCAGGTGACCTGTTTAAAATGCCGCACCCTGTATAGTTATATATAACTATATATAATTAACTCGACCTTTCCATATATAGTTATATATAATTATACATAATCATACATAACTATATGTATAATTATCGCAACAATTTCAAATGTAATTACGGTAAAACCTCGATAAATGCACAGAATTCGAGACCGAATCAGTGCAGTTACGAAGCAGTGGTTTCTATTTTGTGTTTACGTTTAGGCTCCAGCCGAGCGTGAACTTAGAAAAGAACAGACAGTAGAAGAGACAGAGAGGTCCAACCTACAGGGGGACCGGCCCGAACGTGTCGGTGAGGCAATACTAATTGGAGGCTTGACTTTTCCATTTTTTATTTTTTTTATTGAAAACTTCGCAAACATATTTGTGATATTTTTCTGATTAAAATGATGCCTAACACGATATAGTTTGAGCAATATTTACTTAATATTTAATTCGTTTACTTACTATTTAGATAACTCAAACATATCGTGTTTGGTATCATTTTAATCAGAAAAATGTCACAAATACGTTACCGAAGTTTTCAAAACAAAAAAATAAAAAATGGAAATGTTCCATCCTCCGATTAGTATTGCCTCACCGATACGTTAGGGCCGGTCCCCCTGTGCGTTGGGCCTCTCTGTCTTTTCTGCTGTCTGTTCTTTTCTAAGCTCGGCGCTCGCTGGAGCCTCAACGTAAACACAGTCCTGACATTCAGCAGCGACCTATGCATTTGACTCTCGCACAGGAAACCAATTAGCAGTGCAGTTATCGGTACAGGTAACTATTCTATGTTTTCATCTGACTCCAGCTGACCACAAATCTAGACAGGGGTAAGCAATGGGAAACCGCCCCCTCGAAGATGATAGAGTTATAGGAACCGGGACTCGGTTGCGATGCACACGCGATTGACGGCGATGCGTCCGTCTTTGCTCCATTCACGAGATAATGGAGTAGATTTTGACGATGCCCAAAGTTTGTTGGGAGTGCAAAACAAGAGGCCATAATAGGTGAGGACGAGCTTGTTGAGAAGGATGATGTCTCTTTTAGTAACAAATTTTAATATTAAATCTTATTAACCCTCGGAGTACTGACGGTAGAAGCAGCGACACGGCCTTCGCCCGGGGTCGCTCGGACCCATAGTGCATTCTCATTGGAGGTTTCAAAGGAGAAGCTGCCAATATGCCTATCACTGTGTTTGTAAATACGATCGAGCTACTACAAGCAATATTATTTGGCAGCTTCTCCTTCTCCAGCAACAAAGTTCAGTATTGAATTTATTCTATTTTCAATTTCTCATCTGTTTTTGTCATAGCAATAGTGTAATTGAAAAATGTAAATATTACACATACATGAAAATCTTTGGTATGTCTATGTGTCTTCTAATTAGAAGGAAGTCATAAATATTCCATCCCTTGCCATTAACGTCTAAAGCTATTTTGCAGCAAACTTCTAAAAAGACCCAAAGTTTGCGATACTACATAGAGTATTTTCTACTCTCAAGCAATTATTTGGAACGTTCTGTTTCCAGTGGAATAAAAAATTTTAATTCGGGAATGACTATCTATTACAATTCAACCTCAGGTGCGTTTGATACTTTATATTAAAAATGAAAAATGGATAATAAATAAACCGAAATAATGGACGGAATTAGTGTTCCGCAAAGAGTCAGTCCTTCCACCGCAAAGTCATTTTGGACACTGCTGAAAGTAAAATGATGAAGGCGCGTTTAGAGGGATACCCTCCTTGCCCCTGTACTGCTTCGGTAGGCTTCCATTCCTATATACATTGTATGCTACGAGAGATATTCGTCTCTTATCTCTACAAAACAAACAAATGATGCCGCGACGGACAGAATGTTAGCGATCAAAACGAACGCCGCAAGTCGAAAGATATATTGGTCGAAGTTGCATCTTACATCGGGGTCCGAGCGAACCCGGGCGGAGTACTGCGAGGGTTAAATGACATTTTCTCATTTTATATATTTTCTATAATACTATATTAAAATTGATTAGAACTAAGTCTTAAATTCACGTCTGAATTATATCATACTTCCGCCGCGTCGTAACGTCTTCTATTGCACTACACTCTACTAATCGGAGTATCGAGCTTTTCCTTTTTTGATTCTTATTTTTTGGAAACTTGCTAACGTATTTGTGAGATTCTTTTATTAAAATGATATGAAACGCGATACGGTTTGAATTATATTTAATGCATTTTCTAAGTTCGGCGCTCAATTGGAGCCGTAACGTAAACACAGCCCTGTGCATTTAGACATTGCACAGCTGTCGATTTGCTATACATTTATTGAGTTGGGTAACAATTCAGCGTTTTGATGCGACTCTTACTGACCGCGAATTTAGAAAGTGGCAAACAGTGGCAAACAGTAGGACACCCCCTGCCCCGAAGATGCAGAGGTTAAAGGTACTAAGACACGATTATGATGCACACGAGACTGCTAGCGAGAAGTCCATTCGTACGGACGTTTTGAGGAACGTTTCTCTCAATAGCATTGCTATATAACAAACTTTGGGCATCGTCAAAATCTACTCCATTAGCTCGTGAATGGAGCAAAGACAGACGCATCGCCGTCAATCGCGTGTGCATCGCAACCGAGTCCCGGTTCCTATAACTCTATCATCTTCGAGGGGGCGGTTTCCCATTGCTTACCCCTGTCTAGATTTGTGGTCAGCTGGAGTCAGATGAAAACATAGAATAGTTACCTGTACCGATAACTGCACTGCTAATTGGTTTCCTGTGCGAGAGTCAAATGCATAGGTCGCTGCTGAATGTCAGGACTGTGTTTACGTTGAGGCTCCAGCGAGCGCCGAGCTTAGAAAAGAACAGACAGCAGAAAAGACAGAGAGGCCCAACGCACAGGGGGACCGGCCCTAACGTATCGGTGAGGCAATACTAATCGGAGGATGGAACATTTCCATTTTTTATTTTTTTGTTTTGAAAACTTCGGTAACGCATTTGTGACATTTTTCTGATTAAAATGATACCAAACACGATATGTTTGAGTTATCTAAATAGTAAGTAAACGAATTAAATATTAAGTAAATATTGCTCAAACTATGTGGCGTTTGGAATCATGTCAATCAGAACAATGCCACAAATACGTTAGCGAAATTTTCAAGAAAAAAAAATCAAAAATGGAAAAGTTCAAGCCTCCAATTAGTATTGCCTCACCGACACGTTCCGACAACATCATGTTACACTACCCGGTCGCCGAACGCCGAGGTTCGACCGAGGGGGATCCCCCTGGAGGACGACGGCTCGTTGGGCTCCTGGAGACCAATCCTGGACTTTGTCCGGGGGCGGACTTATCTCCAGGAAAAACTCTGACCGAGCTGATGTCTATCCCTAGCAGGTCTTGGGAGCTGCTGGTTGCTCGGAAGGCGTGGCAGAAAGGCCACTTTGCAAGGGGGGAAATAGTCCTGGCATCCGCAAGGGGGGAGGGTCCCAGACTTGACTTCGGTCGCTGGGACCAACAGGCAGCTGGGGAACGAAGGGCCCGTGGAAGCCTTTTCTTCCACGGGCAAAATGGGAGGGAGGGCCCCATGAGCGGCACTTTGCGCTATGGGGTCAAACTTTGAAGAAAAGTACGGTAGAGACGGAGCGGCCACGTCCGGTCACCCCCGCACTTTGTTTTCTGTCTCTGAGGAGATGTTTGAGTGCGGGGCTCTGGCCGGAGCCTTTACCTATGGCGGTGGAGCAGCTCGGGGCAGCTCCCGCCGGGATGGCCACCGTCGGCGAGGGTGCCACGGACCCTGCATTTGCAGTCCTGCCGGCCTCCGCGAGGAGGACCCGTGGGACGCCCACCGGCTTAGAGTCATAGGGCCGGGTAACGCCCGGCCGGGATTTTAGTTGGTTTTTGTGCCGGTGGGTGGGTCCAAGCTCCGTCTCCCGTCGTTTGTCTCCCATCACATCGGTGGAGGTCGCCCACGGTGTGATGGTAGAGCTTGAGGAGGAAAAGTATAGAGAAAGAGAGAGAGAGAGCCGGTCGCGGAGGTTACCTCTCCGCGATCTGGGGGGGGGGGGACTGTTTTGGATATTTTGTCCTGCTTTAGTCCCCCCCCCAGAAAAGAGAATGAGCGGATGCCAGAGACAAGCCGGAACATCGGCTTGCGGGACCCGGGCTGGGGGGTTCTAGAGTTTTGCGACCAGCAGTGACCTTGTAGATCTGTAAAAGGGGGACTTCGGCGACGTTTGGGGCCTTTCTGGCTAAAAGGTTCCCTTTGCTCTACCTCCAAGTGGTGTCCTCCGGGGTCAGTGTCCTTGCTTGCAAGGATGCTGACGCGAACAGAGCATTTGGGTCACAAGGACGGAATCATTTTTATTTAGACCTGGCAAAAACTTTAAATAAATAAATATGGACAGGACAACGAACGGAGATAACGTTTACCGCACAGAGGGCTTCGGATCCCTCAGTGCCGGCGCAGACTCGGGTTGTAAAGCGGGCCCGGCTGCGTCGTCATCCCACGACCGCGGCACCTCAGGGGTGAGCCACCAGGCCCCTGCTGTGTCTACCACGACTGGTGGCCACAAGGGAGGAGATAAGGACGTGCCGACACCCGTGCCGGTCGTCCTTATCTCAAGGACGGAGTTGCCCAAAGGCAACGGAGGGGCGGTCTCGTACGCCTCCGCTGTAAAAACAGCGGGGGCGGAAAAGCCGCCCAAATCAGGGACGGATGGTGGATCTTCCGCCGCTGCTGCTAAAGCAGCAGGGGGGAAGAAACCACCACGTAGGGGCGAACCCGGGTTCGTCCCTATGAAAGAACTGCGGGAGCGATGGGAGGATGAGCTCCTCGACATCATCGCTGGATACCTTAGGGCGGCTGACGGTGATGCCGAAAAGAAAAGAAAAAAGATTGGGAGGGGAGCGGTCTTTGCGGAACCCATTAAGATGGGTCCGGGGATGAAGCCGCTCCCCAAACTTGAGCAGGTCATGGCCCGTTACACGGTCATGGCTGGAGAAAAATGCGGCGCTGAGATCCTCAGCTGCCTGGAGACGGTTGTTACGGTGGTCAATTCGGCCAGCAACCTTAAGACGACCGATCTCCGGGCAGTGAGGCTCATGCTCAGGGCCGCATTTGGAGAAGTTAAGGAGTTGACAGGCCGGGCTTTGAGGAGCAGAGCCCCGGACCTGTCTTCCCGGAAAATCCTGGAGCCAACGACTAGGTCGGATGGCTCCGTGGAAAGATACCGGGAGAGGGCCAGACGGGCCGAAAAGGAGGTCGACTCCGTGAAGAAGGAGCGCGACTCCCTTAAAAAGGAGCGCGACTCTCTTAGGGGGTAGCGTGACTCCTTTAAAAAGGAGGCGGAGAAACTTCAGGAGCTCCTGAAGGAGGCAACCTCCTCCAGGAACCCTCCCGAAGAAAAGGAGAATGATCTCCATGGCGCCGCAGTCCCAGGGACGAGCGAGGCCATGGAGGTCGATAGGGTCCCCACTGAGACTCCAGCTGATACGGATCAGTCGGAGTCGAGGATCATGGGGATCCTAAATGAGAAATTTAACAGCCTGGAGCTGAATTTCAGTTCTAGGCTGTTGGCCCTCGGCAGGGTCATTAAGCGCCTTGAGGGCAATACACCCTTGGCAGCTGGAAAGCGCCAGGAGGGCAATATGCCCTCGGCTGCTCCCGAGCGCCTTGAGGGTGGTCCCTCGGCTGCTGTGGCCCTGACCGAGGTGCCTCTTCCCACTCCTCCTGTAGAGGGTGGGAAGAAGAATAAGAAGAAGAAGAAGAAGAGGAAGAAGGGCTCCGGGGCTGAGACCTCGGGAGCAAAGGGAGCCTCACACAGTGATGCCAGGACGTGGGATTTTTCCCACCCGTGCGCGCTACCCAATTCTCAGTAACGTATATACTTCACTCAAATATGGGGTATCGTTAGACCCCTGTGACAATGGAAATACGGTAGAAATTACAGGAAGAGGACATTTTACTAGATACGTCCATGGAAACAACTGCCGTCGAGCTGTGACGTCAGCATGCGCATGCGCACGATGGCTCCCACGTGGGAGAAAATCCCACGTCCTGGCATCACTGGCCTCACAGGCTCCTCCCGCTCCTGTGAGGGCTCTGCCTGTGGAAACCTGGGTGGAGGTCGTGAAGAGAGGGAAGAAGAAGTCTTCCCCCTCGCAGGCGGCCAAAGCCCAGGCTCCCGCCTCTTCCTCTTCTCAAAAGAAGGGGAATAATGGGGGCGGTCAGAAGGTGGTAATGCCGCCTTCAAAGACTGCCCCCAAGGGGAAACCTGGCCAGCCTGAGGCCCCGAAACTGCCGCGGCCGCCGAAGAACTCGGCGATCACGGTCTCGGCGCCGGCTGGCCAAGAAAACATCCTAGGGCCTGCGATGTCTCGGGCTATGGCCGAGATTAATCTGCGGGCTCTAGGAATAGAGGGCAATCTGAGGCCCAAAAGGGCGGTCACCGGGGCCTTCGTTATGGAGGTCCCAGGACCCGACAGCCTCCTCAAGGCTGCCGGGCTTTTGGCCGCCCTGAAGAAAGCCACGGAGGGAACGGGCGTGATAGTCGCCTGCCCTCCACATAGAGGTCCAGTTTCTCCAGGCAAAGGTAGCGGTCTTGGAAAAAAGACCGCTACAGTGTTATAAATGTTTAGAGGTCGGGCACGTCCGTCAAAAGTGCACTAGCACGACGGACAGGTCCGGCCTCTGTTACCGGTGCGGTAAGGGCGGTCATAAGGCCGCGGATTGTAAGGCGGCCCCCTCCTGCCCGCTTTGCTCTGTAAAGGGCAAAGCGGCGAATCACAGGATGGGAGGTCCCGCCTGCAAGCCGCCGCCGAAGGCCGCCCCGAACAAGGGAGGAGAGAAGCCTCCCCCTGGTAAGGATAGCAGGGGAAAAGGCAAAATCTCCTCCCTTGCTAAGGAGAAAGAGAAGGAGAAGGTAATGGCGATGGAGGTGGAAGTCGCTTCCACTCCTGCCTCCCTTCCCCCTTCCCTTCCCACTCCCTCTTCTATTCCTCCTCCTATTCCTCCTCCTTCCTCCTCGCCCACTCCTCCCCCCTTCTCCCACCTCCTTTCCCCCGTCCCATTCGACGAGGTGAGGATAGGGTCTCCACCCGCCTCACCGCGAGCATCGGAGAGCAGGAGTTCCTCTCCGATGCTCGAGATTATTATGATAGAGGACGGAGACGAACCGTCCTCTATCATGGGTCAGGCCGACCCGGGATGTGCCACGGAGGAGGCTGAGTAGGCATTTTGATAATGTCTATACGCCTCCTCCAGAGCAACCTCAACCACTGCCGGGGTGCACAATATCTGTTGCTGCAAACCCTCCGGCAGGGGGGGATCGGCCTGGCAGTGATCGCCGAGCCCTATCGGATCCTTAACCGTCCTAACTGGGCGGGAGATCTAGATGGGGTTGCGGCGATCACGTGGGAGATGGGCCACGGAGCCCCTTCCTGCCACGTGTTGCATCGTGGTAAGGGCTTCGTGGCGGTAGCGTGGGGGGAACACGCGGTGATCGGATGCTACGCATCGCCTTCGATGGGCCTCGGCCTTTTCGAGGAGTATCTGGACGAGTTAGGCAGGTGTGTTGAGGCCTGCCGACCTCGCCAGATATTGGTTCTGGGTGACTTCAATGCCCATGCGACGGCATGGGGAAGCCCCAGAACCACTCCAAAAGGCGATGCGCTAGTCTACTGGGCGACGAGTCGCGGCCTGATTCTCCTGAATCAAGGCAACGCGAGCACGTGCGTTCACGCTAGGGGTGAGTCGATAGTGGATCTATCATTTGCCACCCCTGGTATTGCGCGTCGTGTGACCGGCTGGAGAGTAGCTGAAGAGGTGGCCACCCTAAGTGACCACCTCTATATTTTCTTTAATATTGCCTCTCCAGCACCAATCGGTCCTCGTCGGCTCGATCCGACACCGCGTTGGGCGTTGAAACGCCTTGAGAAGGGCGCCGCGGAGATGGCGGCCTCCGTCGTCGCCTGGCAGGAAATGCCGGGCGAGATTCTCGACGATCCGGAGGCGGGTGCCGACTGGTTTCGGGGCATAATGCACACTATTTGTGATGCGACGATGCCCCGTGTTGGCACCCCTCGTCGGGGATCGGTATACTGGTGGTCCGAAGAGATTGCGAATCTCCGCACTTTGTGCATGCGGGCCAGACGCCGGTACACCCGGACCCGTCGACGTAGACGGGTCACGGAGGAAGAGATCTTGGCGCGGCGCTTGGAATATTCCGAGGCGCGCAAGACTCTTAGACTGGCCATCTTCGATGCGAAGAACCAGGCGTGGAAGGAGCTCCTCGATGGTCTACAGTCCGATCCGTGGGGGCGCCCGTATAAAATGGTCATGGGGAAACTCAGACCATGGGCGCCTCCGTTGACGGAGAGGCTGGACTCTCAGTTCCTTCGGCAGGTAGTTTCGGTACTATTCCCTCCTGAGGAGGATGAAGCCGACGAGCCTGCCGAAGAGGTGTCGGTGGCCAGTGAAGACTGGACCGACGAGCTGGGAGTCTCCAACGAGGAGCTTTCCGGGGCCATCCGGCGCATGACTGCCCGTAACACGGCACCAGGCCCGGATGGTGTCCCTGGAAGGGTCCTAGGTTCTTCGTGCGGTGTCCTTCGGCCCGGCCTCAAGCGTCTATTTGACGCATGTTTGAGGACGGGTCGGTTCCCCTCACGCTGGAAAAAGGCGAAACTGGTGCTCCTCCAGAAGGAGGGAAAACCAGCGGAGCAGCCCTCGGCGTACCGGCCGATATGCCTGCTCGACGAAGCCGGCAAGTTGCTCGAAAGAGTAATTGCTGGCAGAATCGTCAGGCATCTGTCCGGGTATGGCCCGGACCTCTCGGATGCCCAGTATGGTTTCAGGCGGGGTCGCTCTACTGTCGATGCCATCGACAGAGTACGTGGCCTCGCCAAACCGGGAGTGGACCAGGGCGGTGTTACTTTGGCGATATCGCTAGATAGAGCGAATGCCTTTAACACCGTCTCTTGGAAAGCTATAGGTAGGGCGCTCGATTACCATCGAGTACCCTCCTATCTGAAGAGATTGGTCCGGCATTACCTGAAGGACAGGAAAGTCGGATGGTACGGGAGGGGCGGCGAGGAGTTCCACGCCGTGCATCGGGGCGTCCCACAGGGATCTATTTTAGGTCCGCTGCTGTGGGACTTAGCCTACGATGCTGTTCTGCGGATATCCCTCCCCGACGGCACGACATTGGTGGCGTATGCAGACGACACAATGATCGTTGTCGTCGGTCCGGATTGGAGGAGCACCATCAGGGTAGCCGAAGAGTCGGTGGCACTGGTGGTCTCCGCTATTAGGGAACTGGGGCTGGAGGTATCGGCCGCCAAGACGGAGGCCATCTGGATGTGTGAGGTCTCCGGTCGAGGCGTGCCGCCGAAAGCCTCAGTCAAGGTAAGTGGGGTGGATGTCCCGGTGAGGCGCAAGTTTAAATACTTGGGCCTCATCGTGGATAGCTACTGGCGATTCTCGCATCACTTAGATGCCTTGGCTCCTCGATTGGAGCGCGCGGCGGCAGCTCTAAGTCGTCTCGCGCCTAATCTCGGGGGGCCAAGTGGGAGGATAAGGCGGCTTTATATGGGAGTCGTCAGGTCCATGGCGCTTTACGGAGCGCCAATATGGGCCGGCGGGCTGGCCGTCAACACCCGGTGGGACTGTGTCCTTCGCAAAGTGCACCGGGTGATGGCGATCAGGGTCGTGCGGGGTTACCGCACGATTTCCTACGCGGCCGCCACAGTTCTGGCAAGTTCACCCCCATTTTCTTGCTATGCGCATATGGCTGCGGAGGTCTATGTAGACCTTCGTGCTGCGCGGCAGGCAGATGGGGTGGAACGGCCAGAAGCCTCAGGAAGTGATGTGAGACGCCAGGCCGAGCAGCGTGTCTGGAACCGTTGGTTGGATTGGTTAGACGATCCGGCCAACGCGGAAAGCCGCGCTGTAAAGGCTATTCGCCCGCTCCTTCGGGAGTGGGTGAATAGAAGGCACGGCCGCCTCACTTATCGTTTGACGCAGGTGCTCACCGGGCATGGTTGCTTTGGTGAGTACCTGTATAATATAGGGAAGGAGGAGACCGCCGAGTGTCACCATTGTGACTCGGAGGAGGACACCGCGCAGCACACGCTGGAGGTTTGCCCAGCGTGGGCAGCTCAACGCGGTGTCCTCAGGGATTCCATAGGGGGGGATCTCTCACTACAAAGTGTAGTGAGAGAGATGATCCTCTCAGAGGAGAAATGGAGGGCCGTGGTGACCTTATGCGAGGAAGTACTCCTGCAGAAGGAAGCCGCGGAGAGGGATAGGGAGGGGTTAAGGGTGGCAGCCAGATCTGCTCGCCGACCAGCTCGGGCGAGGAGACGGTAATCCTAATGGGGAGGTAGCGATTAGAGCATGCGTGTTGCTGCCTTCCTTCGGATTACCGATGGCGTTACCCAGCGCCCAGTTATTTATTGAATGAATGTGTGAGTGAATGTATTTATTGGTATGAATGGTGAGTGAATGATTTGGGGTTTTATTTATTATTCAAGGGAGGGTTTTATTCTCTAGGGGAAGGGTAGTCGGGAAGTAAGTATCCGGAGAGGTTCATGCATCCTCCTCTTCGGAATTTGCTTCCCGGCGCAATATCATGGGCCAGGTAGAGTTGAGGGACTCTGCCTGGCATGGACTTGTCCACCATGATGGGATGGGAAGCCGTCATGTATGCTAACTGCATGACGGCTTCAATTGTGTGTGAGGACCCAGTATTACTGGGATCCGAGTCTGGCGGGCTGCGGTTGAAATTGCGAGCTGGAGCCCGGGGTCCGCCTTAAAGACTCAACGAGGTTGCCATGAGGTTTTAGTGGGTAAAAATCCCACACTACCTGCTGCCCTCCTCAGGCAGTAGGTGTCTTTTTCAAGATTTCCTCATGTAAAAAAAAAAGGGGGGGATCCCCCTTAGTCGGGAAGTAAGTATCCGGAGAGGTTCATGCATCCTCCTCTTCGGAACTTGCTTCCCGGCGCAATATCATGGGCCAGGTAGAGTTGAGGGACTCTGCCTGGCACGGACTTGTCCACCATGATGGGATGGGAAGCCGTCATGTATGCTAACCGCATGACGGCTTCAATTGTGTGCGAGGACCCAGTATCACTGGGATCCGAGTCTGGCGGGCTGCGGTTGAAATTGCGAGCTGGAGCCCGGGGTCCGCCTTAAAGACTCAACGAGGTTGCCATGAGGTTTTAGTGGGTAAAAATCCCACACTACCTACTGCCCTCCTCAGGCAGTAGGTGTCTTTTTCAAGATTTCCTCATGTAAAAAAAAAAAAAAGGGGGGGGATCCCCCTTAGTCGGGAAGTAAGTATCCGGAGAGGTTCATGCATCCTCCTCTTCGGAACTTGCTTCCCGGCGCAATATCATGGGCCAGGTAGAGTTGAGGGACTCTGCCTGGCACGGACTTGTCCACCATGATGGGATGGGAAGCCGTCATGTATGCTAACCGCATGACGGCTTCAATTGTGTGCGAGGACCCAGTATCACTGGGATCCGAGTCTGGCGGGCTGCGGTTGAAATTGCGAGCTGGAGCCCGGGGCCCGCCTTAAGGACTCAACGAGGTTGCCATGAGGTTTTAGTGGGTAAGAATTCCACACTACCTGCTGCCCTCCTCAGGCAGTAGGTGTCTTTTTGAAGATTTCCTCATGTAAAAAAAAAACAAAAAAAAAGGGGATCCCCCTATGTGGAGGGGATAGTCGCGATGCATTTATCGGGAAAAACTTCTTGTGCATTCATCGAGGTTTTACTGTACTTATAATTCTGTATTACTTTACAAAATTCAATAAAAAAATGTATTTCATTGCATTCGTTCCTTAAATTTATACTTATCTTTATCACATTGTGATTGTTTATTATTTTTATAAGGCTGAAATGTACTGTAGCGGTACGATCTCATGCTCGCCGCTAGGGATCTAGCGGCCGCCATTACCCCTACGCCTCTAGTTTAAGGATCGGCCGCTAGACCGTGTAGCCTTCAATGGGATCTTCTCGCTGCTACACCACCGATCGGTGTCTATATATACCGATCACCGACAGACACCTACGTGCCATCCGGGGTCCCCCATTCATTTGCGAGCCGTGGTGGAGCGAAGACGTCCCTCGTGCCTACGAATCTTTTGCGAGTGTGCTAAACAATATCACATAGTGTTACTCCTTAATTGCTCAGTTTGTATTTTCTCTTGTATTTAATTTCATTTCGATTGTTAATAATTTTATATTTCTATCCTGCATCTCAAGTAAGTCAACTCCTTCCGTTGGACTTTGTCCTCGGAAGGTAATTATTATCTCGTTCTGTTTCATTAATACTGTGCAATTATTTCAGTTTAACTTCTCTCGCCTGGAATTTATTCATCAATATCTTATTAATTTCTTTAATAAATTCAATTTTCTTTGTTCGATATATTCTCATGTAATCATTTTAAATGACAGTCACTACTGCCTTTCTTTCCTTTCGTTTGCAACTTTGTTGCATATGTTGTCTTACGACTTTACATTGTATATAATCTATTCATTATTTTGATTAAATTCATTTTCTTATATAAGTAATTATAATTAACTAATACTATTTATCTATTCATACACTGTTTATTGCTACTGCACACATTTATTGTTATATTACTTTATCGAATTATTGATTTATTAAATCTGCAATTAGCTCATGTTGTATAACTATATTGATTAATCTCTGGTTCTAGGTTATTTTGCTTTTGTGTTTTATATGCTTACATTGTAACTTATTCTAGCTGATTGCTCCTTGCTTATTTCGCGCATTTTTCTTTGTTAGTCTCTTTCCCGCTCGGAGCTGGCTCCGACGGGCAAGATACACATGACTATAAAACGTACATTGCCGCTTAAGCGTGTTAAATCCGTCGCCGGCAATGTTTTGCCTGGCAACCTACATTCGAACCCGAATGTAAACAAATCAGTTATTTCTAACACTCCGAAAGTAAATCCGGGTACCTCGTCAGCCTCGTTAGCAAATCCGTTGCTCGTTGCTGACCTGTGTCCCTCGGTATTAGATGCCCCTCCCTGTCTTATCATACCTTTTAGTTCCGATGACTCATCTCTTGCTGTTACTCCTGCCTCGTCTCCTAAACTAAAAAATCTAGGGGACGTTCTAAATCAACCTCTCCCATTGAGGTGCCGTCTACTACTGCTCCTCCTCCTGTTCCCCTTGACATTCCTACGAGGAACAGATTTCAAGTTCTCTCATCATTTCAGGATGACGCTCTCATCATTCCCGAGCGACCTCGTTCTCCCCCTATTGCCCCTCGCCCCCCCTCCTCCCCAGGGTGGAGTAGGTCAAAATCAGCGCAAAGCCCGTCCTCCTCCATTGTATGTTTCGGGCTTTGATATGAATATTCCCGTATTTAATAAGAAAATGAACGCCGACTTCGGTGCTTCATCCTACTCCACTAAATTCCTTGGTAAACGTATTCGTCTCCAATTCAACTCCATCGAACATCACAATCAGTTTAAAGACTCACTGAAGGAATCCCAAGTCCCTTTTTTCACGTACAGCTCCTCCGATGAGAGGGCTCTCGTCATGGTACTTAAGGGCTTACCCCTCATCCCTGCCGATGAGCTCATCGCTGAGCTAAAGTCACGTGGCCTATCTCCGGTATCCTGCTCAAATATTAGTCCAAAAAATTCGAAATCGCACTTTGCGATTTATAAAATCAATTTTCCTATTTTGACCACCATAGCCCAAGTTAGTAAAGTAGGGTTTTTGTTTAATATTCGGGTATACTGGGAAAAATTTCTCTCCAAAAGACCTTACACACAATGTTTTCGTTGCCAAGCGTATGGACATTCCGCTAATAAATGCAATTTACCTCCCCGCTGCACAGTGGTCCCAAATGGCCAAAACATGCGAAAAACCTCAAAGCGTGCTTCAATTTAGCTGAAAATCGACATACCGGGGTAATTTGGGTCGCTGATTAGGAATCTGAACTCAAA
Source organism: Cerceris rybyensis (assembly GCA_910591515.1). NCBI lineage: Eukaryota > Metazoa > Arthropoda > Insecta > Hymenoptera > Crabronidae > Cerceris > Cerceris rybyensis. Next base: position 3,145,319 of record OU342789.1, read on the forward strand.
ATTTACAAAAACAAAATGGCGGATCCAATATGGCGAACACATATATCTAAAAATTGTTGGTTCGGCACGAAAGTTAGTATCCCAATATTTTTTGGGTCGCTGAATATGAATCTGAACTTAGAATTTCCAAAAACAAAATGGCGGATTCAGTATGGCGGATACGTGTATGTAAAAACTGCTGCTTCGGTGCGAAAGTTAGTATGTTAATGTTTTTTGGATCGCTGAATACGAATCTGACCTTACAATTTGCAAAAACAAAATAGCGGTTTCGATATGGCCGACGCGTGTGTCTAAAAATTTCCGGTTTCGCGCGAAAGCTAGTATGCAACTGATACTTAATCTAACAAGTAATTAAATATGTAACAATAAATATTTTTCTTTAATAAGCAAGAAAATCTATCACAAGTGAACAATTTATTTAGTAATTCCAATAAATTCGTTGACGCAGTGAATTTCAAATAAATAGTCTCGAAGCACGGAAAAATTTGTTCGCCTTAAAAAATTGTTCACCATCAGCAGATGCTGAAATGCAATAAAGTCGAAAAATGATGCATTAGTGATTATAATAGATTTAAAAAAACATAGTTTAACATGTAGTCTAATAAATACAAATATTCGCATTCAAAGCTCCCAAGATTCAAATTCAAATATCCCTCAAAGTAATGTTTGCTTGGTGCAAATCATTCAATAATTTAATAATATAGAAAAATAATAAATATTAGAAAGAATTTAAACATTTTTGATATATATTAATGAAATAAAACGAATGGCTATCGTAACACTTATACTTGCAAGAAAAAAATTAATTTTACCTTTTTATGAACTATGTATATTAGTTTAAACAAATGTATTATGATTGAATAATAAGTTACTCTCAAATTGTATAAAATTTATATGAGAATTTTTGTTTGTATCGTCCACGGTTGTCGATGAAACGCGCTTGTAAGCTCAAAACGCGAGTACACCGCTGCACAAAAAATTACAAAAATACCCTAATAGCGCCTAATAGCACCTAAACCTAGGAGGTACAGCAAGTTGAAAGTGTAACCTAAACAAGAATCGTAGTGGAACACTGTGGAGCACTTAACTTTTTCCCTACATATGTGAAATTCTCACATAAAGATTGACCCCATATTTCGTACTATTTGCATTGCAGTTTTAAAACATAACCATTAACAATTTTAATTTTTCTTTTATCAATAAATGTTGTACTTACTTCCATGAACTCCATCCATTTTGCAGAATTGAAATAGACTCACATTCACGAAAGTTATTCACTTTATACTGCGGCCAGCAAAACAGTGGTTACGCTCACGATTATTGCGGGACTAATGAACGCAATTTTCAAAATGCGACAACGTCGCAGGTATACATAAAAATACTCTGCCCTTCCAGATTTTCATAGACAAACTATCTGAGTACCAAATGCAATAATAAAAATGGCCCTAACGAAAAGTTCATTATTGAGGTTTTTCGCACGTTTTAGCGATTTGGGAACACTGTGCGCTGCGTCAAATGCGCGGGTACTCACTCATCCTCTGTCTGTACTAAACCATTCGACGTTGTTCCCTCTTGTGTTAATTGCAAGGGTGGCTACACTGCAAATTACAGTAGATGCCCGTCGTTGGCTAAATACTTAGAGAAAAGGTCGTCCCTGTCTTTAACTAATAACATAATTCTTCCTATCAATCGTAATCTACCACCTACTTTTTCTGTAGGCAATTTTCCTCCTCCACCTGTGAACACACCGGTTGCTAAACCTAATTCTTCCATATTACGTTCTCGTACGTGTGTAGATGCTCTTAAGGCCCGCACTCCACTGGCTGCCTCTTCTAGGCTGCCTTCTGATCTTAATAATTTAAATAAAATAAATGATGCTTTTAACCCCTTAACCTACGACTTCGACTCGAACAATTTACGTTTAGCCCGATCATCGACTACGGGCTATGCCCGTAATATTTACGTTTGGCCCGATCATCTACTACGGGCTACGCCCGTAATATTTACGCTTGGCCCGATCACCTACTACGGGCTATGCCCGTAATATTTACGATTGGCCCGATCACCTACTACGGGCTATGCCCGTAGTTGTAGGTTAAGGGGTTAATGAACTCAACTCCCTTTGCGATCTTAATATGATTTATTCCACTATCACTACCTTGATAGACAAACTCAAAACTTGTAACACCAACCTCGAAAAATTTCATGCTTACTGGCAGGTCGTTTCCCAACTTAAATAATGGCTTCCTTCCCGCATATTACCACCTGGAACGCTGGCTCTGTTGTTTCCAAACGTAATGAAGTAATTAATCAATTACATGTTAATGCATGTGACATCATGTTGGTAACTGAAACCTGGCTTTCTCCCAATACGCCGTTTGCGATCCCCGGTTACACCGTGGTCCGCAAGGATCGGCAAACCCGTTGTGGTGGTGTGGCCATCCTTATTAACAATTCCTTTAATTTCACAGTGACACGAATTCAGACGAATTTGAAGCTCCTTGTGATTCAACTTGATCAGCCTAAGATTTCGATTGGAGTTATTTATCTAGTTCCTGGACAAATTTTATCCAGAGGTGACTTTGATACCATGTTGCACCACGGTAGTCCTTTTCTGATTGGTGGTGATTGGAACGCTAAACACCGTTTCTGATACAACAACACAGCCAATACAGCGGGTACTGTCCTATACGACACTATGATTCGCTCTAGCTTCCGGATTGTTTCAACCGAGACGCCCACTCATTATCAGCCTCGATGTGTTCCCTCGGTTATTGACTTCTTTATTACGGATATTCCGTTAGAATTTACTTGTGTCACACTGGATCTCTTCAGCACTTCACATCGACCTGTTTCTCTTAAAGTCTCGTCTAATTCCAACTTCTCCTCTCCATTGTATAATTCCATTATTGATTTGGAGCGTTATCGCTCTTTATCTCTTAATTGGAAAATCATTTCTAACTTTAACTCCAAACAAGAGATTGATGATTCTATTATCGAATTTAATAGTTTTATATCCTCTTGTGCCTCGCAATCAGTCTCCAGAAAGGTTAACACGATCCAACGTACACGACAAGACGCCCTAGCAAATGATGCGATTCTTATTTCCCTCGTCAAACTCAGAAGGAAGTTACGTAAAATGTACCAACGCACTGGTCTTAATTATTTCTCCATTATGATCAAAGAATACTCTCGTTCTATTAGTCGAAGAATTTTCTTTCTCCGTCAAGATTCCTGGCTCTCTATACTCAAATCTCTTACAAAACCAGATCCTACCTTTTGGAGCACTTATAGATCATATTCACGTTCCAATAGAAATCTACCCTCTCCGTTTTTCGAGGTGAATGGAGTTAAATTGTACTCCTCATTTGAAAAAGCTGATGCCTTGGCCAATAACTTTGCTTCTGTCCACAAGGACGCGCTTAACCTTCCGTCTTCCAAATCTCAATCAGTTCAATATTTTTCTGATAACTTTGAATGGGACTCTTATGAGGATAAACCTCCAGTATCTCTCTTCTCTCCTTCTAGAATCTACGAAATCGTTTGTAAAATGAAACCACGTAAGGCACCCGGCCCTGACCACATTTCTGTTCCGATGCTGTCTAATGCTTCACATAAGATCTTTTGTCAAATATATTACTACTTTAAATTCTCGTTCAACTTCTGTTACTTTCCTGCTCCCTGGAAGGTGGCAAAAGTTGTTCCCATACTTAAGCCTGGCAAACTTCCAGCTGATCCTTCTAGTTATAGACCAATCAGTCTTCTTCCCATTATCGGAAAAATCTTTGAAAAAGTAATTCTTCATAATATTGAGGCTTATGTTAATGGTAATAATATTCTCCTTAACCAACAATTTAGATTTCAAGCTAGACACTCTACTATACATCAGGTTGCTCGCATCACTCAGCATATCACGCACAACTTTAACACCCGGCGTGACACCGCCATGATTCTCCTCGACCTATCTAAGGCGTTTGACACTGTTTGGCATGATGCACTTCTCTATAAACTCAATCGTATGGGCTTACCATATACCATACTAAGACTTTTAAAATCATATCTTGAAGAACGTATTTGTTACGTACTTTATAATTCACATAAATCTACTATTTATAACATCTTTACTGGAGTACCTCAAGGCTCCGTTCTTGGGCCATATCTCTTTATTCTATACATTAATGATATCCCTAATTGTTTGTCATGTGAATGTGCTCTTTACGCGGATGTCACCGCTTTATTTTCCTCGTCAACACGCAAGAACACTCTTCGCCTTATTAACAGGATTCAAGAGTATCTGAACATAGTACTTCAATATTTTTCTGACTGGAAGCTTCCAGTTAACGCTTCTAAAACTGAGGCTATCTTTTTCAGTCGTCCGAATAATTCTCAATTTCTTAATTCGCACAAGATATCAGTTGGAGGTGAGGTCATTGAGTGGTCGTCGCGGGTTAGATACCTGGGAGTTATTTTAGACCGTCGTCGTAATTGGTTCCATGCTGCTTCGGACCGCTTGTCGAAAACCCTTTCTGCTACTTTTGCTATGATCAAATTTATCAGGCCAAAATCATATTTACCGCTCCGTTTACGCATTCTTACTTACGTCATTTGCCTGCGACCCACACTTACCTATGGAGCAATACTGTGATGGAACATTATTTCGCATCGCCAACGCAAGAAGATTCAAACCGTTCAATCTAAAATTCTCAAGATTATTTTAAACAAATCTTTTAGATTTTCGACTTTTGAACTTCATAAGGAAGCACGTGTTTCTCTACTAAATTCATTCATTTCTAAAATGCTTAAGACGTATAATGTTTCTACTCATTCAAATCCTCTGGTCCGTGTCACCGGGAATTACACTCAGGATTTGTTACCATATAACCCCAAAGTGTCATTTCCGCTCAAGCGCTGAGCTCGTAGGTCTGGCTGCACTGTTTTCAGTAAAACGTGTGCACGTCAAGACAATCCATTTACGGATTCGTTATCCTTTCCCCCTATCTCTTTTCCCTTTTAATCAGTTTCTGAGGTTTTTTGCAAATTTTCCTCAATAAAACTCAATTTATTGAAAGCATACGTTACCTCTTTTGGTAACTCCATTATTACTTCCATTGGAAGGTATGTGGGCTTATGTTCACGGGAACTTCCTCCCAGGGAGCGTGCACTCTCCTAAGAGAACACCCACTCTTATGGTTTGGAGTGCATCTCGCCCCCCTACTCAATCACCATAATAAAAAAAAAATAAAAAAAAACACCTACGTGCCATCCGGGGCACAGCATCTAGGGCAAGGCCTGTTCGGTCAGTCCTACTGACGGTCCATGAACAGGCCCAGGACGAAACGCAGCTCGCGCTAACTACCATTTAACCCTTTCCTAGGAACAGAAGGATTCTCCGCCGGACCGGCCGCAGTCGAAGCACCGAACTCAGCCGATGCCCTCTCAACTGGGTGTGGATGGGCCCAGTCAGGAACTGCGGCCGACCCGAGCTACGACGGTTCCTTCATGTACATTTGATGAACAATAGGGTTGTAGTTATGGTTATATATTATATATAGTTATATATGTAAGCTTTGGGTATGTGTCGGTGAGCTGACACTATATTCTCGAGAGATAGCGGGACTTGACAATTGATAGACAGAAGCAGATAGTAGCAAATAGATCGATATCGACAGAGATTTAAAAAAACCAAACATTTCACAAGTTGATTAATAATTCCGTTTGATTAATAAATCAAAGACCACGAGTGACATCAGATAGGGAAGCACAAACATTTAATTGTTGATTCTCTACTTTTTAGGTTAGTACAACACATGGGAACTTGCAATCAACTATTTATTTTGTACATAATAAAAACCTCTACTTTTTAGACGAATCAACCTGGTGTTTTTGCTAAAATAAGAAACCCCTAAACCATATCATATATATAATTCATATATAATTATATAAGGCCATTTTCCATATATAATTATATATGATATTATATATAATTAGCCCTTTGCGGTCGTATGTCTTCTTTCAGCCACCACAGCAAAGAACCATACTAAACTTATGTTATATTCGTCGAATATTATTCTCCCTTTAGGATATATCAGTTTAGGCTTTCTATGAAAGAACAGAAGCGTCTAAGGAACCTATTCACGAACCAATACATTGTTTCTACCAGTTCGAGTTAACGAAACGTAATATAAACAGAGCCGTCTCTGACTCGCCATGCAAGACGCCGTAGCGAGTCAGTTGCATCACGACCGTAAAGAAATCGATAGTCTTTGGAAATACTTGGTAGAATTCGAAATATGTAGTATTTTACAAATTGTGTTGAAGTGTAATTAGGCATTCTCGCTTCTTAAGATAAGATATTTCAAAAGTAATACTCCAGAATGGCAAAAAGAATGTTATCGAAACAGATGTACTATGATACTGAAAATAGCGATGACGAGTTTTATTTTGACAATTTGAACACTGACTCTGACATTGTAAGTGATGACGTTGATAGTGATTCTGGTAGTGACATAATTCCACTGAAGCGACGAGTGAGGCAATTAGTAATTTCCAGCGATAGTGATGTAGAAGAAAATAATGAAAATGCAAACAGTGGCATAAATGAATTTACTACCTGGAGAAATGTTACGCACAGCGATCAGCCTCGATCAAAAACTAATTTTTCGACGGTATCTAAGACTGTTAGACCTAATATACCTATTCATTGCACGGAACCTATTGACTTTTTCAAACTCTCTTTCACAGATACATTAGTTGAAACAATCGTACTTGAAACAAATAAATATGCCGAAAATAAAATAGAACAGCAGAGTTCATCTGACCGATCAACTTGGCATAACTGGGTCAATGTGACGAGAGAAGAATTCACAGTTTTTTTGGGCGTAATCCTTAACATGGGTACTATACCAGTTCCGAATATGAAATGTTATTGGATCAAGGACCATGCTGGGAACATACCGTTTTTTAGAGACATATTTCGAAGAGAAAGATTTTTTCAAATATTTTGGATGCTACATCTGAATGAAAATGTTTCCCAAAATCCAAATATAAGGACGGGAATCCAAAAAGTGAACAATTACATTGATTATATTGATGATAAATTTCGAGAGCACTTTACACGAGATAGAGAAATATCAATCGATGAATCTGTTGTCAAATTTAAGGGCAAAATTAGTTTTATAACGTACAACCCCAATAAACCCACCAAATGGGGAATCCGTATGTATTTATGTGTTATCTGACGCACGCACAGGATACATATACGCTATGCTTCCCTACTACGGAAGCGTTACCACGGAATCTCTGATACGCCCGGACCTGCCTGTTAGTTCAAGAATTGTTTTATAACTGTACCAAAAATTATTGAACGCAAACCCTGAGGCAAAAGGATATGATATCTTCACAGATAGGTATTTCACAGGAATACCACTAGCAGAGGAACTTTTAAACCTAAAGTGCTATTTAACGGGGACCATTAGAACAAACAGGATGTATATCCCAGATATGATCAGAAAACCAGGTGTAACAACAAATAATAATGTTGCTGCCTGTCGATCAGGGGATATTTTACTAGTAGCGTGGAAGGATAAGAGAGTAGTTACGATACTAAGCAGCTACGACACCTCGGGTATGGAAACTGTACAAAGAAGAAGGAAAGAAGGTGGCATCGTCAGCATTAGAAAGCCAACTGTTGTTATGAATTACAATATAAATATGGGAGGTGTCGATAAGGCTGACCAATTGGCAAGCTCCTATTGTTTCCTCAGAAAATCCTGCAAATGGCGACGGAAACTTTTTTTTTGGGGATTAGAAGTGTGCGTGATCAATAGCTACATCTTATATAAGGTGTCAGCCAGAAGGGCAAACCAGACGCATATGCCTCACTTTATGTTTGTCCGGAAATTGGTGGAACAATTGGTAGCTGATTTTCGGGATGGAGCATTGTCGAGATCAGGAAGACCGTCGTCCTCAGATAGAGAGGAAAGACTCAATGGTAGATTACATATATTGCGGCACACTCAAAACGTCAAGGGTAAAGATTGTGCTGTCTGTTCCAATAGAAAAATCAGGGGACGAAGACGCCAACCAAGTTATTTTTGCGACACTTGTCATCGAAAACCAGGACTCCAGATTGGAAACTGTTTTGAAAGATATCATACGATGGCAAATTATAAACTATAATTTTTACAATAAAACATTGCATTAAGACATATCATCGTGTTTACAATATCGAAGTTCAGAAAAAAAATAAATAAATTGTGTTTTTCCTTCATAATCTTGCATACTATGTATCACTGCGCGCTCAGCGGAAATTAATTCCGACCAGTACGATACCCACGACCAAATTTAATACGACCGCAAAGGGTTAGATATAATTTTTTTTACCCGGGTTGTGCGTTCGAACTCGCAACAGTGTCGTCCCGCCGCACGAAGCGTAAGGAGAAAAGACAGTCCTGCTTCACGCGAAAAAACGTAGATATTTGCCCCGGCGTGAACGTGTTAAGCTCGACTACCTAACCGCCCGGGTAAAAAAAATTATATATAATTATATATAACTATATATAGTTATATATGTAGAGAAATGTGATTTCTTTTGTTACCGGCGAGGTCCAGAGATTCGAGTTTTTAAAAAAGGGAATTTATTCGTCCTCTTAAACTCTACTTTTAACAAACTACAAATCTTACTACACTACTAGAATACTCAAAGAATACAGAAAGGCTTATAAGCTAATACGTTGATCGATGTTAACTCGTACTGATGAGGATTGGTAATGCTCGCTCTTCATCGTCGTTCGCGCTTTTATATTGGCGTGATGCGTATTCGATGCGTCTTTGAATTGTAGGTGGTGCGTAGACATACGTCGCATCTTCGTGTCTATCAGTTACATTGCTTATTTGATGCGCAAGCTGGTGCGTGGACACGCGTCGCACCTTCGTAATAAACAGCACATAAAGATAGTAGGACGTCTATCGGTTACATTAGATAACAGGATGTCTATCGGTTACACTTTAAACTTGTATTTGCCTTGCTTTAACGCGCGAGCGAAACGTAGACACCAGGGTAGGCAACCTGCCGTGTATGAAAAAGGTCCGCAAACAGCGCCGCTTTTAGCTGAGCGGAGAACTAAAGGCATAAATTTATGTATAGCATACCTATCTATATCAATGTATATACAGTGATTAAATTCTAAAGTTGACCTTGTTTTCTTTACAATTTTATTTTTAAATTAAAATAACAACGTTATGTTTCAATTAACTATTTTTTATTAACATTCACAATAAAAAAGAATTATAATATACATTGGTGTACATAGGAACACATACACTTTCTAACCTCTGTTTTCTTTACAGAAAATAACCGAACGTTTCTTCCTTTGTTTCATACTTAAAAAGGGAAACAACTTAAATTATAACAGTATTTTAATAATTATAATAAGTATGAGAACTATGAAATAAATAATAATTATGTCTAGAATTCTTTTGGCTACACGTTTTCGTCTTGAGCGATTTACTCGCGGTAACAGAATCACACCGATTCTCTCTTGCTAGTGTATTTGAAATTCTTCAATTCGGTGTGTATGTGTGAGTAGCGTCACTATCGCCACCTGCTAGCTGAGCGGGGCGTAACTCGGAACCGCTGAGCCCATTACAGCTTGTCGACCCTGGTAGACACCACCTCACAGTGGAACGAAATGGGTAATCTAGGTGGAAAAAAATCAAGTCTGGGATTTGAATTTTAATAATCTTATCTTAATCTAGAATGTTTGCTGAGACCAGTGATAGCAATAATAATCGATTTTGCAATTAACTAAATGCAAAAATCAGCGCTTAAAAACAACAAATTTCAACAGCGCGAGAACGTACAAATACTTCTCTGAAATTAAGATACTGTTAGAGGCATTAATAATTATGCGAGACTTTTCATTTTTTGCACAGTTTATCATCATTGGTTAATCTTGAAGTACTCAAAACGATTTTTCGAAAAATTATTTTTTAAAGAAGTTATGTAAGTTTTTTTAGACACATGTTTTACGGAGAAATTTGTAAACTTTAGCAGAGAAAAACTTATATTGTTCCCCAAAGTTCCACCTTGAAATTTTGAGGGTAATTAGTTTGAACCTTGTAGTAACAGCTTCTGCAAAGATCGGCTGCGCCTACCTGCGCCTTTTGTTGTTATAACTTTCTAAAGTTTATGTGACACAGCACGGCTGGCGACTTCCCGTGGAGCACGCGGTCACAAAATGCCCAGATGTCGTCGACGTAAATATCGTTCAGCAATTATAACATCTCATTGGCAACATTAAGAATGGGGACTTCTGAAATATCACTTTTATTGCTTAATTGCTCTTATTGTTAGTTTGCCATTAGAGACTAACAAGCTAGGTAGTTAGGGTGAAAATCACGGTACACGGATCACTTAAACATTGAATAACTAAAAAGTACCGAAAAGTACCGGGTTGAAACTTTACATATATATTCCTCAGATTATATAGAAGTAAATTAACGCAAAGATTTTGTGCGTATATCTGTGCAATTCTTTGTTATAGCTGCTGAATGTTTGTTGGGCCGTCCGCCTATCGAAAAAGGCTTTAGTAGGATCTTTTTCATTAAATATCTTTTTAATATAAAGTCCAACAAGAAAATGTCTTATACAAAAGTTTCAATATTTCTCCTGTACAATGGACGTCTATAAACATATCTACCGATTTTTGTATAAACAATTAAGTTGACCTTTAAATAACATTGAAGAAATCTAAAAAATAAAAAATTAGTATTACACCAATATTCTTTCCCCGATATTATGCAACTTTTGTATAAAACATTTTTCTCTAAAATGAACGGTTTTCGAGTTATTATTTTTTTCCACCTAGATGGTCGATTCGTTCCACTGTGCACCTGTGTGGTGGGAGATACGACGGTTAAAGAGTCGAGACAGAAGTAAATAAACACGAGCACGAGGCAGAAGTCCAGCTGATCGAAACCAGGTGCACAATATAAAATAAGACACAAATAGACAAATAGACGAATAGACTCGAATTGTCGTTTCTCTTCCTCACAGGTAAGGCAACAGTGTAAATAGTGTAAATAGTGTACAGTCTAATTATAAGAACAAAAATCTAATAAAAAAACTCTTCCTCACAGAGCAGCAAAGCATTCATTCTGTTCGTTTATCAAGTGAGGTAGCCTTCTGCCCATAAACAAATCCGTCTTATAAAACGAGAATTTCTGTCATAAGAAAAGAGCAAACAACAATGACAAAGCTCCAATTCGAATTTACCTTAACAGCGTCGACTGACGGAAAAACAAACATAGTAGCCATAACCTCGATAACAAACGAGCAAGGAGAATGTTACAGTATACCGGACAACTTACAACCGATAAATTACCACGATGGAATAAAGAAAACAAGCAATTATGCAAAAATAAAAAACAGCCTGAAGAAAAGCACCAAAAAAGGAAGATTTGGATAGAGGTAGAAGATGAGTTAAAGGATACATATATAGATAAAGACGGGAACATGCAATTCCAAAACGAATACTTAGAAGAGATAGAACCTGAAAAACCTCAGAAGAGAACAGGAGATCGAGAACAGATCTTACAAAAATTGGTCCAGATCACACAAAAAAAGGACGATCAACAAATCCCGAAAAATATTGCCGAAAAATTTATGTTAGAAAAATTCAATAGCAGAAACGCCAATGCAGCACAATGGATGGAAAACTTTGAAAAAGAATGCTCCCGATTCGGCATAACCACAGACGAAACAAAAATAGAAACATTGAGATTATTCCTGGAAAAAACATGTGTAGAATCTCTCCTCTGTCTCTATTTATATATATTTATTCTACACACTTTTATCTAACAACTATATACACACCTTAAACTAACGAACAATATCATAGCCTAAATAACAAAATAACAAAATAACAAAATAGAAACACTCGAAAAAAATAAAATAACTCTAATAACTCTAATTGCTAATACTCTCCACTAAACTGTATATATATAACTGTATCTCTCCTCGCAACAAACTCTGTGTCTCAACTCTCTCGACTCTCTCAACTGACTCTCAACTGACTCTCCCAAAAAATTCACACTCGCATCCACCCTCGATACTCTTTCTCACAGCATGCATTCTTCGTCTTTCTCATAGCTTGCATTGTCTATTGCACTCACTCATTTTCTCCTTGTCCACAGATTAAACATTCACTCTAACCCTCGAACTCGCCGTCTTCCAAATCACGTATTCTAAACATTCACTCTCAAATACACAAAATCCATCCACACTCACTAACTAAAAGCTATCTCTTATTTCTAAAAAATTACGATACTACACATGTCTAGACTGGTATACCTCGACAATCACAAAACTAACAATTAAGGCTGAGTGGAACGACTGGACGAAAAGATTCTTAGAGACATTTTCCAACATAGGATGGAACGTAGCAACATACGCCTACACGTACAAACATAGGGAGGGACCACTAATCGATTATGCCCTAAAAAAAGAGCGACTGCTAGTAGAAATCAACAAATCGATTGACACAACGACACTTATAGACTTGATTGCAATAGGGCTACCCGAATTTATAATGCACAGGATAAACCGAGAAGATATGAAAGATACAACAGACCTTTTTAATGAAATCAGGAAATGCGAAAGTATAATGTTTAAAAAAAATTACCCAAGAACAAACGATAACAAACCGGAATTCAAAAGACGAACTGAAGAAAAGAAATCAAGCAGGATATGCACGAACCTAAACAAAGGAATTAGATATCACCCAGAAGGTACAGGGTGTTTCAAAAATATTTGTCATGGCTTTCAGGGGTTGTTCTACACCTCTGGATCGATGGAGATTTGCGAAAAAAACTTGCCGCAAAATTCGGGAAAGGGTAGCAAATTTTTTTTATTGGCTCATCGTATTCGTCTTGTTACGTAGGTAAAATGTCTGAGAGGAACCATGGGTCAGAAACGAACCGTTCTCTCGCAAATTAACTTTTAATTGGGCCTTCCGATTAAAATTTCGCCGATAGTTAAAGCAGAGGCGACGTAAGCGAAGATAGAAAATGGGGCACTGTGTCACCGAACCAGAAGAGAAGTGTCAGTGTTTATACTCTTCTTCACGGGTGGACCCTTGAGCGAACCCGACACCGAACGCAGGTCATTGACATTTTCTAGTCATTTTCTCTCTCTTCAATTATGTTGCCTCTGTTTCAACTATTGGAGCTAGCAAGGGTATCTCATGTGTTTCCTTTCGAAAGGTGGGTGACTCGAAGGCTGCCGTACGGGCGAAATTTTAATCGGGAGGCCCAATTAAAAGTTAATTTGCGAGAGAACGGTTCGTTTTTGACCCATGGTTCCTATCAGACATTTTACCTATGTAACAAGACGAATACGATGAGCCAATAAAAAAATTTGCTACCCTTTCCCGAATTTTGCGGCAAGTTTTTTTCGCAAATCTCCATCGATCCAGAGGTGTAGAACAACCCCTGAAAGCCATGACAAATATTTTTGAAACACCCTGTACATGCTGGTTTAAGACAACAGAAGGAGAGAAAGAGAAAAGCAATAGAGCCAAAACGATAGGAAACAACTCAGTATTAGAAGTAGAATTAAATCCAGAAGCAAAAAATGAATAACTACACCATTAACACTATTCCTACCGACACTTCGCATATACCTATTCCTACCGCGACCGGTCAAATGACCGGCCTTTAGCAAAACTTATATTTTTTAATATAGAATGAAGATAACAGCCAATTTGACAGTATAGATATATAGTTTCTTTTATTCAGTAGTACGTAATGTACATATTGTTCGTTTTCACCGGATTTTTTGCAAATCGGCATCTCTATTATACATTTTCCACGTACGTAGTTTTTACTTTTTAGATAGACTTTGTTAGGCTTATTATCTTTACGATGTCTTATCTGATATGTTTCTAGTTTACGGAAACCTGTAATTGTATTTGTGACGGGTGTTGGTTCATTCTTTTTTGCCTAGCTGTAGCACTTTTTTGATATTCGATGGAAAGTTCTGCTGATTGAAGTAAAACTTCTTGTCTCGAAATATCTTCTCCCCTGGTTTCTTTATATAAAACCCATGCATTTTATTCAACTGATAAAATAGAAACTAAAATATAAAAATGTAAATCAAAATGGATAAAAAAATGAATAAAAGATCAAATACGAAACTTACTACGAAGTATTGTTGGTTTTGTTCACTTTTTTGAAAATGACACTTGTAACACGTAATACAGTATAAAATGAGAGTAGAATAGTACTAATAGAATAAAAATAAAAATTAACAAGTTACAAAGTTTACTGATTTGAATTGGAGAGAAGTCACACACACACACACACACACACACACACACACACACACACACACTCCTAGGCATCCTCTTCCGCTATTTTATTTATTTCACGATCATAATAGTAAAGACGGTATAAGAAAATCTACGTTTCTGGACCACTTCGGATACCAATGAGGCAAATAAGCACCGCAAGGCCGATTGGTGAGCGAGAACTCTAAACACTTGGAAGTGCTGTAAAAGAGTTCCTGTAAGGCACTTTTTGGATAAAATCATGTCACAATTGCATTACCTTTCATTTGAAACGACTTTATCGTTTCGGAATTGAATCTTTGAGAGAATACTATTATAAAAAGATATATATCGTTCAACCGGTCAAATGACCGGTCGTGGTAGGCAAGGCAGACTACAAATTTTTCTCAGAAAATAAACAATGAAAAAAGAAGTGAATATTGAAAAATGTATTACACGTATGTTTCAGGAAAAGTCGTAAAGTTTAAAGGCGATTGAATTACGTTGTATATATGAAATTCTAATCGAAATTTTAAAAACGGTCATTTGACCGGTCGCGGTAGGAATAGTGTTAATCACAGTTAAACTACTACTGGACAACAAAATAGAGATAAAAGGAATATATGACTCAGGCTCACAAATTTCCATCATAAATGCGAAATTAATCAATGTAATAGGAAGAAGAGAAGATGAGAATAAGATATTTCTAAAAACGGTTAATGGTGTAAAATGCACAAATGGCCTTGTGGCGGCAGCACGATCGAGTGCCACCACCGATCTACGACCGCCATTACTCTTACGCCGCCCCTAGTTCAAGGATCGTCCGCTAGACATCGTGTCCACCGAAGGATCGCTCTCGCGAGTCCTCCAACGACGATCGGTATCTATATATACGATCAACCGGCAGATACCATCGTCCCATCCGGGGCACAGCGTCTAGGGCAGGGCCTGTTTGGTCAGCCCTACTGACGAGTCCACGAGCAGGCCCAGGACGAAACGCATCGCGCTAACCAACATCTTTACCCTTTCCTAGGAACAGAAGGACACCCGCCGGACCGGCCGCAGCAGCATCACCGAGACCAGCCGGTGACCTCCAACCTTTGGGCGCGGATGGGCCCAATCTACAGCCGCGGCCGGCCGAGCACGCGGGTTCCTTTAGCCTCATAAGTATAAACATCAAAATTTTCAACAGAGAAGAAAGAGTAGAGGTATTTATTGTTGAGAGGGAAGACTTTGAGGATTTCATAATAGGACTAGACATGATAAAGAAATTCGAATTAATCCAAGATGAGAACTTACAAATCTGAAAAAAAAGAAACCACCATCAAAAGAAAAAAAATGAAAAAAAAGACGAACACCCAGAGAAAGAAATACACATGTATTGGGCAAACACCAACGAATACACACAAAACGAAGAACATAAAGCAGAAATAAGTCACCTAGGCGAAACGAAAAGACAGAAAATAAATAAACTAATGCAAAAGCATAGAACAATCTTCGCAAGAGATAAATATGGTATTGGAACAGTCAAATACTATGAAGCACACATAGACCTACGAAACGAGACATATTGTTGCAAAAGACCGTATAGATGCTCACCAGAGGATCAAAAAGAAATCGAAGATCAAATAACGAAACTCTTAGAAAGAAACCTTATGGAAGTATCTTACAGCCCGTTTGCCGCCCCAGTAACTCTAGCATTTAAGAGAAGTGAAAATAAGAAATCACGATTGTGCATAGACTTTAGGGACCTAAACAAAATTATCATACCCCAAGCCCAGCCTTTCCCCCTAATAGAAGACCTGATAGTAAAAACAAGAAACTGTAAATTTTTCACCACCCTAGACATAAATTCGGCGTTCTGGTCGATTCCGCTACGAATAGAAGACAGGCAAAAAACAGCGTTCGTGACACAAGATGGGCATTACCAATGGAAATGTTTACCGTTTGGTTTGAAAACATCACCGGCAATATTTCAACGAATCTTAAGCAACATTTTAAGAAAACATCAAGTAACAGACTTTTCAGTTAACTACATCGACGACATATTAATATATTCACCGTCTTTCGAAGAGCATTTAGGACATCTAGAAAAAGTAATGAAAGTTATAAATGAAAAGGGATTCAAATTAAAATTAGAAAAATGCACATTTGCCACAGACCGCGTAAGATACCTAGGCCATATAATCGACAATAACTCAGTGCAACCGATAAAGGACAACCTGACGTCAATTCGAAACTTTCCGACCCCAAGAACACAAAAAAATGTCAGACAATTTTTAGGAAAAATAAATTTTTACCACGAATATATCCCGAAGAGCGCAATAATACTGGAACCCCTGCACAAACTATTAAGAAAAAATGAAAAATTTATATGGACGGAAAAGTGCGAGAAATCCTTCAGAGATATAAAAGAACTATTGTGTTCTCAACCGGTCCTCCAAATATTTGACAAAAACCTGCCAATAAAAATCTACACAGACGCATCTCTGGAAGGCATTGGTGCTGTGCTGAAGCAAGTACAACCGAATAGAAAGGAAAAGCCAGTGGCATATTTTTCAAAAAAACTAAACGAAAGCCGAAAGAAGAAGAAAGCAATATACTTGGAATGCTTAGCCATTAAAGAAGCGATAAAATATTGGCAACACTGACTTCTCGGAAAAAAATTCACAGTGTATTCGGATCACAGACCTTTAGAAAATATGAATATAAAAGCTAGAACAGACGAGGAATTGGGTGATCTTACATACTATCTGTCACAATACGATTTCGAGATAAAATATATCCCGGGGAGGGAAAATCTAGAAGCAGACTGCCTCAGTAGAAACCCGGTACTAAAGCCGGAGGAAGACAAAGACGATATACTACGGATTGTAAACTTGATAGAGGTAAACGATATAAAAATGGACCAGGAAAGAAACAAAATAATAAAAAACAAAGCAACAAACCTTATAGAAATCGATGGTATACTCTACAAAAAAATCAAAAAAAGAAAAAAAATAGTTTTATCGGAAGAATTTAGCAAAAAGGTAATCAAGGATATGCACGAACAATGGTGCCATATAGGAATGAAACAAATAGAAAAAAAGATTTGCCCTCACTACACAGGAAAAAACCTAAGAAGAAATATAAAAGAGATATGTAGAACATGCGAAACTTGCATAAAAAATAAATCCAAGAGAAAAGAAAAATATGGGCTGATGTCACATTTGGGTCCAGCAAAGAGACCCTTCGAAATAATGTCGATGGACACCATCGGAGGTTTCGGGGGATCCAGATCGACGAAGAAATATCTCCACCTATTAGTGGACCATTTCACAAGGTACGCATTTATCACGACATCAAAGACGCAAAGTGCTCATGATTTCATAAAGCTAGTAAAGCTAGCACTGGAAACAGACGAAATTGGGATTATACTGGCGGACCAATACCCGGGAATTAATTCAAAGGAATTCAAAGATTTCCTACACGACAGCAATGTAAAACTAATTTTCACAGCAATAGATGCACCTTTCTCGAACGGATTGAACGAAAGACTAAACCAAACATTGGTAAACAAAATCAGATGCAAGATAAATGAGAAAGAAGGGAGAAAGACATGGACGACGATCGCAAGGGAATGCGTTGACAAATACAACGAAACAGAACACTCAGTCACAGGCTTCACGCCAAAATACCTACTAGACGGCACAGATGTGACAATCTTACCAAATGAACTAAAGAAGAAAATAAGTCAAGAGGACTGGATTGAAGATAGAAAGAAGGCAGTGGAAAACACCATTAAATCCCACAATTACAACAAAAGACTTTTCGATAGAAACCGAAAACGACACAATTTCAAGGTAGGAGACATGGTCTATGTTGAGAACGGAAACAAATTAAATAGAAAAAAACTAGAAGAACTGAGAATTGGACTGTTTAAAATAACAGAGAAAATATCAGACACAATCTCCAAAATAAACACCAGGAGAAGAAAATCAGAAACAAGTCTATTCCACATTACAAAGCTAACACCGATTCCAGAAGAAAAAAAAACAGGAACCAGGAACCATCACAGAGGCTTTTCGCTCTTCGGAGGGGGGGGGGGGGGGGGGGGGGAATATAAAGAAACGTGATTTCTTTAAACTTGTATTTGCCGCGCTTTAACGCGCGAGCGAAACGTAGACACCATAGACTAAGAGCCAGCGCCTGCCAGACCTACGTTAAAGTATAACAGCTGAAAATTTGTTTGCGTGTTTTTACTGGTGTAGGGACCAATGTTTAGGGGCTAAAAACCTTGACTAACGGTGCCTTCGGCAGGTAACAGGTAATTTAGGGTGCAGTACATGACCTCTGGCACGTTATAGTATAAAAGCTGAAATTTACACAGAGTCTTCAAATGACCATTCTTAGTCAATATTTAAAATGACAGACCTATCCGAAGGGTCTAACACTCCCCCAGACGCGATAGAAGGGCAAATGCACTGACAATGAGAGAGCATTGCTCAGGTATATGAATGCATTTAAGAGAGTATTCGTGCAGTTTAAATTTTATAATTAATGAAAATTATATGTGAATATTACTTAAAAATTATCATATAATAATTTTCAAATAACCAGACATATTCGAAGGGTTAAACACCCCCTTACACTGAATAAAGGCCAGCTAGAACTATATATGAGAGAGCATCAGAAAACTGTTAAGTTAAGTGAACTTGATGCGAAGAAAATTATTTATTCAGTACATAGACATTAAATTTAGACTGTTTATTTATTAATATAAGTAAATAAATTAAATTTAGCTTAATATTAATTAGCGGTATAAAGTCAAATGCATCGATAGATCGTAACTTATGTATATGAATAAATGGAAAAAAATATTCGTTTGGAATTAATTAGTAGCGTTTCAAAATAATATAAAATATTATTATATTATAAAATATTACTATATAAAATATTGTGGGATTGGATTATTTGATGTTAATATTTAAGTAAAATAAGAATATTTATTAAAAACTATATACTAGTAGAATATACAAAATGAAATAAAAATCGTCTTTACAGCTTCGCGGTCAAAGTAGAACTAACTCGCATTCATCCTGTCGAAGCATTCATTCGTATTTAAACATTCATGCACTCGTTCACACATACACACATGCATTCCTTAAAACTAAGGAAGGAACGTAGGGTCTCTGCAACGCGCATTTTGTAAACAGTCGCCTAGACTGAACAGTCTAGGCGAGGCCCTATACATTTTTCGATACCACACTCGGCCATCCTGATAATAGCATTCGCCCCCGAATGCGTCATTTTTCTTATTATAATAATTTTTGGTCGTCTGCAGATTCCAACTTAACGCTTCAATGTATATCCCGTTCCTACCTGCACTATCTCGAAATTTTTCGAAAGTCCATTTACCTATGCGCATACAAAAATCTTTTCTCTTTATTATTAATGCAAAACATATGAAACCGCTTATGATTTTAAGAGTCTTTCCTAACAGATATACAAGTTCCTGTAGCAGCATCACTATCGGCACTTCGAAATCGCAACTACAATTTAGTTCGCTTTCCATTTGGATATAAAATTCAATAATTCTATAATTTTTTGCGCATCGTGTTTCCGAAAATTTTCCGACAGCTTTATCTTTCGTTCCTTCGTTATACACATAGAAGGATTCGTCCTCCGTGTCAAGCGATACACACACCCACGCACTTTCCACTAAATTCAACTCCACTTGTGAAGGATATCTGTTCTCTTGTCTCTCTTCGTCTAATTTTGCCTCAGCATCGACTTCTCTATTCCTTCCAAGCTCTCCTTCCTTCTCGATCTCGATCCAGCACTTGGTTTCTTTCTCTTCTCTACCGCGTCTCGATAAGCTTTCTTCTTCCCTCTGGATTATTTCATCTTCTTTTTCCTTGACCTTCGCCGCTTCT
Source organism: Cerceris rybyensis (assembly GCA_910591515.1). Classification (NCBI taxonomy): domain Eukaryota; kingdom Metazoa; phylum Arthropoda; class Insecta; order Hymenoptera; family Crabronidae; genus Cerceris; species Cerceris rybyensis. The sequence goes on from OU342789.1 coordinate 3,165,561, forward strand.
TCCTTCTTCACCCTTTCCTCCACTGCTTTTCTCAATGTCTCCTCCTCTTCCTTCTTGACTCTCTCCTCCTCTGCTTTTCTCAGTCTGCCCTCTTCTTCCTTTCTTGCCCTCTCTTCCACTGCTTTTCTCAATCGCCCTTCTTCTTCCTTTTTTGCTCTCTCCTCCTCTGCTTTCCTCAATCTCACCTCTTCCTCTTGCTTTGCTCTTTCCTCTTCTTCTTCCTTTGCTCTCTCCTCCTCTAGTTTTCTCAGTCTGTCCTCTTCTTCCTTTCTTGCTCTCTCTTGCTCTGCTTTTCTCAATCGTCCTGCTTCTTCCATTTTTGCTCTCTCCTCCTGCTGTTGTTTGATCTTCTCCTTTTCTATCTTAACTTTCTCTTCATCCTCCCGCTTTATTTTCTCTTCGTCCTCTTTCTCATTTCTTTCTTCACTCTCTCTCTCTCTCGATGCTCTGCGATTGTATGGGTACACCATATTCAAAAATCAGTGCCTCTTTCATTTGAGACCAGCTTTTCCAACATTTGGCGTACCGTACGAACGCCATCGCATCACTACGCATACGAGTTTTTGCAAACAATCCTTTTATCGCGTCCGTTTTATCTTTCGTCGCTGTCTCAAACTTTTCAATCCAGCGGTGAATAGTTTCAATATTTCCAACTCCGCTGAAGGTGTTAACCGAAGCCGCAACTTCTGCAAATGTCTTCGCGGAGCGCGTATGCTTGATCTCGCTAGTATCACCGCATTCTTCTTCTTTGTCCTCGTCATCGTCTTCACGTTGATCTTCCAAAATCAAGGCTGCTTTCACTCGTTGAATCAAGTCTGCTTTGATTCCACTGGTCTTAATTTTGCGTCGTTTGAGTTCTTCTCTGAGCTAGTTCACTGTCATTGCGTCGACATTTAAGCTTTTTACAGCTACCCCGTGTGTCGTTTCCTCGTATATAATTTCCTCGTTGTTCATTTTGTATAACACTTTAGTACACAGTCAATAAATTTCACTTTACTTGGCTCACAAAACTCAATCCCGGCTGAGCCCCCAAAAATGTGGGATTGGATTATTTGATGTTAATATTTAAGTAAAATAAGAATATTTATTAAAAACTATATACTAGTAGAATATACAAAATGAAATAAAAATCGTCTTTACAGCTTCGCGGTCAAAGTAGAACTAACTCGCATTCATCCTGTCGAAGCATTCATTCGTACTTAAACATTCATGCACTCGTTCACACATACACACATGCATTCCTTAAAACTAAGGAAGGAACGTAGGGTCTCTGCAACGCGCATTTTGTAAACAGTCGCCTAGACTAAACAGTTTAGGCGAGGCCCTATACATTTTTCGATACCACAATATTATTGTATATTAGCGGTATTGTTAGCGACTGCAATCCGCATATAGTAGTTTGCTAACATGCCACCTACCGTGGCGTTGGGGGTCTATGGGTCTCATGATCCTTACGCACTCTATGTATCCTCTAATCTTCTATTCTTTGATAATGTAATTGTATTTCGTTACACGTTTCCAATAAAGTGTGTTTTTGCTATCCGCTGTAATCCTGCCTAATCCAACAGGTATAAAGTCAAATGCATCGATAGAGCGTTACTTCTGTATATGAATAAATGGAAAATAATATTAGTCAGTATTTTGGAATTAATTTGTAGAGTTTTAAAATAAAATAAAATATATATAAGTAGATATGTACTATTCAATAATCATGACATAACTAAAAAAATTTCGAATAATTTAATAATATTTAACGAAATATGAATATAATATTTTAATATATTATTGTATTTTATATATTTTCTTGAGAATTATTTTGCAATAATATTCGAACACTTAGGTCTATTTGAATAAGATATACATATATATGTGTGTGTATTTACTACTTAACATTAAGATAATTTAATTTATTTACTTATATTAATAAATAAACAGTCTAAATTTAATGTCTATGTACTGAATAAATAATTTTCTTCGCATCAAGTTCACTTAACTTAACAGTTTTCTGATGCTCTCTCATATATAGTTATAGCTGGCCTTTATTCAGTCTAAGGGGGTGTTTAACCCTTCGAATATGTCTGGTTACTTGAAAATTATTGTATGATCATTTTTAAGTAATATTCACATATAATTTTCATTAATTATAAAATTTAAACTGCACGAATACTCTCTTAAATGCATTCATATACCTGAGCAATACTCTCTCATTGTCAGTGCATTTGCCCTTCTATCGCGTCTGGGGGAGTGTTAGACCCTTCGGATAGGTCTGTCATTTTAAATATTGAGTAAGAATGGTCAATTGAAGACTCTGTGTAAATTTCAGCTTTTATACTATAACGTGCCAGAGGTCATGTACTGCACCCTAAATTACCTGTTACCTGCCGAAGGCACCGTTAGTCAAGGTTTTTAGCCCCTAAACATTGTTCCCTACACCAGTAAGAACACGCAAACAAATTTTCAGCTTTTATACTTTAACGTAGGTATGGCAGGCGCTGGCTCTTAGTCTACCACCTGTGTGGTGGGAGAGACGACGGTTAAAGAGTCGAGACAGAAGTAAATAAGCACGAGCACGAGACAGAAGTCCAGCTGATCGAAACCAGGTGCACAATATAAAATAAGACACAAATAGACAAATAGACGAATAGACTCGTGTTGGATACCAACTCGATTTATGTTCCTCAAACTCACTATCTCCTCTGACAATAAGGTATTAGCTCCAAATAATTCTCAACGTGATTCAAGGTCCAAAAGGGAACTATTAGTCATCTTCCAATTCCGTCATCGCTTTTCCCTCAAAATATGTTTTCAAGACCTTTGGTCTTCGCGAAAGTGGCTGGAAAAGCGATCGCCCTTTTGGAACCTTAGTCACGAGAAGTCAGAGTCATCCAAACCTCCCACCACACTAGTTTAAGGTCCTTTAAAAGACCAGTTTCATTACCGAATAACACAGACTAAATCAGGAATTTTGCATCGAATCGCTAACAGTCGGCATCTCGCGACGACGTCACCCTTGAACTGTTAAAACTCCGACCGCGCAATAGTTCTTTCTTAAATAAACTGTTGTTAACCATCCACGTTATACAACATTAAATTTGGTGTCAGAAGTGGGATACAACATAAAATTGGTGTCAGAAGTGGGATACAACACTCGAATTGTCGTTTCTCTTCCTCACAGGTAAGGCAATAGTGTAAATAGTGTACAGTCTAATTATAAGAACAAAAATCTAATCGGATTGACGCGTGCATAAAGAGCCGCGAGGGCGGATGGAACAACAGAGAAAAACAGGTACAGCCTGGATCCAAAACCTGAGCAAGGAGCAGGTTAAGAAGGAACTGAAAAAACGGGGGATTGAAGCCACGGAGGAGAGCAAATTGGACGAATTGCGACCAGTGTTACAGGAGTTAGTGCGGAACGAGGTAACGGAAGACAGTACGCAATAGGCGCCACAAGTCCGAGGTAAAATGGAGTATACGAGCCAATTGGATTTTAAAATCGGAACAGATGACTGGGAAGAGTTTGTAGAACGCATCGAGCTATACTTCGAGGCAAACGGAATTGCGGAGGATAAGAAGCGCGCAATATTTTTAACAAAAATCGACACGGAAGCATATAAAGTGGTTCGGAAAGTGTGTGCGCCAGCAAAACCGAAGGAGGTCCTGCTTCCGGACATCATAAAAAAAGTAGGCGATTACATCAAACCAAAGATAAATAAAACAGTAAGAAGAATGAAGTTCAGGGAGAGGAAACAAGAGCCGGAGGAGACGGTCATGCAATACGTGGCAGCATTACGGAGCCTAGCGACGGAATGTGCGTCCGCGGATGAGACGGAGGCCATCATGGACCAGTTTCTGAGCGGGGCGCGTAGCAAGGCATTTAAAATTGCACTGCTAAAAGCAGACAATTTAAGTCTGGAGGACGCGCTAAAAATCGCAACGGCAATTGAGGAGGCGAGCAAGGCGGCCGAAGAGTTTGGAGAAGATGCGTCAAGCGAGAGAAAGTTAGTAGTACCGGAGGCGGAAGTCTACCGAGTGCGAGCGGGATACGGCTACAGGTCACGCGGGCGAAAAGACATCGAGCGGAGGCGCAGGGAGAACGGACAGCGGACAAGGAAGCACGGCGAGACGCTGGTACCACATGCACGTGTTGCGGTAAGCCAAATCATCAAAAAAGGGATTGCTGGCACAGTGCGAAAGTCTGCGACAATTGCGGCCTGGAAGGGCATTTGCGGGCAGTATGTCGAGCGAGAGCACCACGGACAGCGAGGGCGGTTAAGAACATCCAGCGAAGAAACGATGACATGAGCGAGACGGGCTCCGAAAGCGGAAGCGAAGGGTACGATAAGAGCGCATATAACGTAGAGCAGCGTCAAGAATATTTTGCACGCCCGAGCCGTCCTTCGAGAAACACCGCCTCCTTCACCCAAACATACAGCCGAGATGTCACTGATTCACAACCACTCTGTAGGCGTCACGCTCGTGCCTATCGGCACTGGCGTGGTGCCGCATTTGGGGCGACATTCGTAGTTAATCGCTCGCGCTGGAAAGACGTGCCTCGCGCGTCATTCGCGGAGATAAGAACGACATGCGTGGCACGTCGACTCAGAATATTTGTTGAGGATCAATTTCAGATGGCACTACGTCTTATGTAGGATAAGACAAAAGTATTGTTAGTGAAAAAGTATCCTCAGATATGTTTTAAATCAAATACATTTAATATATTTTAATGTTTTTGAACTTCTGGCGATGGTTTTGCCGAAATCGACCACTTCATTAAATCTTACGGCATAAATATAGTATTGGGTTCCAGTACGCACATTTGTAAATTAATTACTAGCGCAAATTGTTAAAAATAACTATCCGATACTAGAACGCTAGGCTTCCTCGTATTAAAGAATACATTGTTGCCGTCGCGGCCGCTGCAGCCCATGCGACGTAGTGCCATTTGAAACTGTTCCTCAACAAATATTATGAGTCGACGTGCCACGTACGTCGTTCTTATCTCCGCGACCGACGCGCGAGGCACATCTTTCTAGCGTGAGCGATTAACTACGAATGTCGCCCCAAATGCGGCACCACGCCAGTGCCAATAGACACGACCGTGACGCCTACAGAGTGGTTGTGAATCAGTGACATCTCGGCTGTATGTTTGGGTGAAGGAGGCGGTGTTTCTCGAAAGACGGCTCGGGCGTGCAAAATATTCTTGACGCTGACGTAGAGAGTAGGCAAAAAGCGTGCAACTTGTTGAAAATAGAACCGCAATTTTTAGGAATTGAAATCGAGGGCAAGCCAATCAGCATGGAAATAGATGGAGGGTCGGAAGTAACACTAATGAATGTAAACGATTGTAAAAAAGTTTTTCCAGATAAAAAGATTACACCGGCAAGTGTTAATCTGATTTATTTCGGGGGCAGGAAAGAAAAGACAGTAGGCATAGTCACGGATGTAACGATCAAATACGGACAGGTAACAACCACGGGTGACCTCTACGTGGCAGGTAAACACGGCAAACCGCTTATAGGCCGAGAGTGGTTATACAAATTAAAGTTATGGCCGCTCGGCATTGTTCAAAAGAAAGCGTTAAGTAACGGTACGGCGGGACAGAGGAAAACTAAAGTAGAATCAGAAAACGCGTTCGCGAGGCTCGACAAAATTCGGAAAGAGTTCCGTGCACGGCACGAACACCTTTTCGCGACGGGGTCGGAACGTATAACAAGGCTAAATTTAAAATTCATATGCAACCGGACGCGAGACCGATATATTACAAGCCGCGAACGCTACCTTTCGCATTGAAAGAGAAAGTAGGTGCCGAAATAGATAGGCTGGTAAAACAGGGCGCGTTGTCACCGATAGAAGTAGGAGAATGGGGTACTCCGATCGTACCTATTTTGAAAAAGGATGGAGCGCTCAGATTATGCGGTGATTATAAATTAACTGTAAATAAAACAATCAAAATCGACAGGCATCCGCTGCCAAGAATTGAGCATCTGGTTTGCGAATTTACATGACGCGGTTTACTTCTCACGAATAGACCTTAAGGAGGCATACGCGCAAGTGCCAGTGAGCGAGGATTCAAAACAGTGCCTCGCGCTAAGCACACATAAAGGATTATTCGTACCAAACAAACTTCCATACGGAGTCGCGTCAGCACCGGGTTTCTTTCAAAGGCAAATGGAGCAAATTTTCGCGGGATTACCGAACGTAAATGTATTCTTAGACGATATTATAATAAAAGGCAAAACGATCAGCGAGAATCTCAAAAGCACGGTGGCAGTCCTCGAGAAACTAAAAGAATGCGGTCTCACGGGTAAGGAGTCTAAATGCGCACTGCTACAAACAAAAATCAAGTACTTAGGACTAGAGATAGACAGGAATGGGATCCACACCGTACCAGAAAGAGTGGAGGCAATCGATAGAATACCGACACCCAAAAATGCAAAAGAATTGCAAGCATTCCTGGGGATGATAAATTATTACATCAAGTTCATCGAAAAACGGGTCGAAAAGCTGCACCCATTATACGAGGCGCTAAAAAAAGACAAGTTCAATTGGTCGAAAGAATGTCAGGAAGCATTCGAAAAGGCAAAAGAAAGTTTAAAATCCGCGGAAGTACTGGCAAATTACGACCCGGATAAACAATTAATACTGACGTGCGATGCATCGGACTACGGTATATCGGCGATCCTATCTCAAGTGACGCCAGAGGGAGAAAGACCCATCGCATACGCATCAAAAACATTGACATCAAGTGAACGCAAATACGCTGTGATTGACAAGGAAGCGCGGGCAATAGTATTCGGAGTAACGAAATTCTACGATTACTTGTACGGCAGGAATTTTATCCTTAAAACAGACCACCAACCGTTAGTGCGTATATTTGGTCCAAAAAAGGGAATCCCAGTAATGGCGACAAGAAGACTACAACGGTACGCGAATTTCCTAAACGCCTTTAGATATCAAATCATGTACGTGAAATCAGCAGAGAACAGCGCAGATGGACTATCGCGACTACCGATACCGAATGAGAGCGAAGATGCAAAACCGGAACACACGTACTTGAACTACATCACCCGGGAAACACAAGGGCACTTAGACGACAGACTCATAGCACGCGAAAGCAGAGCGGATACAACATTAACGACAGTGAGAAGATACATAGAACTCAGGTGGCCGAACAAGAAGACAATGAAAAAATTAAAGGGGTGAAAACCACCCTCAAAGTTGGCACCCTGAAACTTATTTATTGAATATCAGGAAAACTATTAGAGATACGAAAATTTCATAAAGAGAGAAAATTAACGTATTGCGACCACAAATCTGATGATATAAATGTATATTTTTTAAACTCGTTTGTTTAAATAATATGCTTAAAAATACAACTTTTTTAATGATTTTGTAAGTCAAATTTCAATAAATTTTCATGAATATTTTTCTGAGAATACCATGTACCGAAACACAAAATACGGATAAAATGGAAATTTGAAATTTTTTTTGTAAAAAAAGTTATTGCATTTTTAATTTTTTCTCTTACGTTCTTGTTAAGTTATGCCTTCGTATATACATGTATGACTGCTTTAAAAGGCCAGATTTCATTGCCAGTCACACATATCGTCTTTATATTGTGACCCGCCGGCTTACTAAGTTAGACTTTTTAAAAAGCAAACTTTATTCTACACTACAATACTACGATATTACAATATTCTCTTATTCTAGTCGAAATGGAATGGTACAATAAGACTTGATGTCGACTTCTTGACAAGCTCGATACGAATTGGTTGAGCGACTGGAGCAATATGATGATCCGCATTGGTGATCTCGGGTTTTTATACCTGAGCATATACGCACTTTGGTCATCGGCGAAAACATGGTGACTCGTTGTTTAGTCTCACGATTGTTTAGTCTTCAAGCCCGTCACAATATAAATTTAAAAAATTGGATTGATTAATTAATAATTTGTAACAATTATTGTAATAATGGTATTCATTGTTATTCGTATAACCAATATTTTCTTACACCATGAGAATTCTAAAGCATCCCTATAATCAATTCAAGCATATAACGTTAGAAAATAGTAAATATATAACGCATACCTCCCGAGAATTAATTAATTTATTTGGCCTGTCGGACACTGGTCCAGAGCGTGAATTTAGCTGTTCACGCACCTCGCGCAGTTTTCAATCTTTTTCAAATCGTCACCACGGGCTCAAAACACATCGGATTGAATTAAAAATTGGTATTCTATTATTTTTTTGGGTTGCTGATTACGAATCTGAACTCAAAAATTTTAAAAACAAAATGGCGGATTAAATATGGCGGACAGGTTTGTTTAAAAATTAATTGTTTTGCACAAAAATTAGTATTCTAATGTTTTTTGGGTCGCTGATTACGAATCTGAACTCAACAATTTTAAAAACAAAAGGACGGTTGATATATAGAGGGTAGCTATGTACATTAGCTTATTCAGCTTACATTGCTAACTTCAAAATGGAAAAAATAAAAACTACCACAAAGTAGCCTCTGAGACCATTGAAGATGTTTAGTTTAAACTATATAGAAATAGTTCCTGCTAAAATTTGCTTTATCTATCTGTACCTTTTCTTGATATTCCCTCCTAAGGTTTATGTAACCCAGACCCGTGTGGGACACGCGGTCAGTAAATTCCCGTGTTTCTTAAAGATACCGTGCAATAGAAACAAAATCTTATTGTCACTAACGAGGACGAAGACTTCTAAAGCATCACTTTTATTATTTAATTGCTTTATTGTTAGGATGCGAGCAAAGAGGAATGAGCTAGGTTATCCGATTGAAAGGAAATCCTAGTCTTCGCCGTGCAGGGTTCACTTAAAAATTAAATAACTTATAAGTATCGAAAGATATTCGGCTAAAACTTTCCACATATATTCCTTAGACTATATAGAAGTTATTTCTGCAAATATTTCTTGCGTCTACCTGCGCCTTTCATTGTTATACCTATCGAAAGTTTACGAGACAGTCCGGCGACAGCGCCTTGCCGAGGTGCGCGCGACTCTTTAAACAATAAAATTCGTCCGAGGCGGATCCGGGCGGATTAGCTTTTTGCAGGATCGTTTAGGGGAAGGTTTACAGAAAAGGGTGGTGTTAATTAGAGAGTGGGATTATGTGGGACTATGAAGATATTGACTGCAAAAGATAAAAAACTTCGACGATTTTCTTTCATGTTTTCAACATTAATTTTTGAATAAACTATAGGGTGTCCCAAAATTAACGCAAGATTTGAATTTGCCGCCATTTTTGCAGTAGGTTGTTGGCAGCCCTGAAAAAGGAACAGTTTGACAGCTGAGAGTTTAGGGTTGGTGGAAATGGAGCGTTGTACGATATAACAACGTGTTTTCATTGTTGAACAATGTTTCAAAAATAATGAAGGTTTGACGGACGCAGTTCGGGGATTTTATACAAAATATGGTCAAAATGGTGTTTTGGCCTCGTCGACTGTGAAAGGATTAATTGAAAAATTCAGGGAGACGGAATCAGTTGGAGACGACCAGTGTGTTTAGCATCTTCAACTGATCCAGTCTCCCTCAATTTTTCAATTAATCTTTTCACAGTTGACGAGACCAAAACACCATTTTACCATATCTTGTAAAAACTTGTCGAGCTGCGGCCGCCAAACTTTCATTGTTTTTGAAGTGTTGTTCGATAGTGAAAATACGTTGTTGTATCGTGTAGCGCTCCATTTTTATTAACCCTAAACTCTTGGCTGTCAAGTTGTTCTTTTTTCAGAGTTGCCAACAACCTACTGCAAAAATGGCGGCACTTTCAAATCTTGCGTTCATTTTGGGACACCCTTTACAAACAGTAATTTTATGTTCGACACGTGAATTTTTATCGCGGAAGAATGCTCTTCAAATACATATAATAATTGTTAAAAAATATTGCATAGTTTCGCCAGAATGTTAGAAAGAAGACAACGTGGTTTTTCGATAGAAAAAGGCCTCCAGAAAAAGTTTCAACTTTAAGCGTTTGTTGTAACTACAATTTTTATCCGATTTCAAAAATCTTTTCGGTTCTGAGGCCGGTGGTTATTTAGGAATCGATATATGCAAAAAAAAATCGAAATTCCAAAATCGACTTTTTGACTTTTGCGCGGCTAAATGCATATTCTGGACCACTGTGTGTCGGTGGATTCACATTGATATCATAAATGACTATCCCGAGGTGTAACTCACCAATTCTTATGAAACTATAGTATAAGGTGCTTTTCGTGGAGATATTTAATATCTACTTTCATTTATCGGCAATCGTCTACGTTAAAGGGGTGAAAACCACCCCCAAAGTTCGGATTATGAAAACTGTTTTATCGAATATCTCGGAAACTATTAGAGTGTTACGAGCCGGGCGAGTGGCAGAAAAAACGCGACCGTGATGCGTAATTAAATATTTTACCCGTGAATCCAAGAATTGCAACAATACAATGAAGGCTGTTCCGAGAAACGGACTAACTTATAGCAGAACTATAAGGTTGCCGTTTACCCGTTAATAACGAAAAACCTTTCGGTATTTCGCGTTAGTATAGCGGATAGGCTTGTATCAAACAATACAAGGTTACCGCCACTAACTGGTAAAATTCCGGGAACCAGACTAATCTATAGGAATACTATAGAGTTGCTGATCGCCCGTTAATAACGAAAGGAACCTTGCAGTTCTTTCGCGTTAGTATAGCAGATAGGCATGTATCAAACAATACAAGGTTACTGCCACTAACTAAGTATAAAACTCCGGAAACCAGACTAATCTATAGGAATACTATAGAGTCGCTGGTAGTCCGTTAATAACGAAAAACCTTTCGGTAATTCGCGTTAGTATAGCGGATAGGCTTGTATCAAACAATACAAGGTTACCGCCACTAACTATTGTAAGATTGTTGCAACCCTAGAATTCTGGTTCTAAAATTACCCGTAACTTTCAATAATTTTATTCACTCCGAGCGGCTTGAGTGAATAAAGGGGAACGTTGCTCTGTTACAAGAAGATGAAAGGAAGTTAATAGAAAATAACTTTATCCTTGAATTTTGTATATTAAGTTATTTACTAAGAATTAAATTCAGAATGCAATTACAATTTTGTGATTTAATTCTATATGTTATAATGTATTTTAACCGAATGTCACGCGTCGGAACGCGGGGGTTTCCAAGTCCCGTAGACTTTGGAAATTCACCTGTCTGACTGACAGCGTGACGTTCTATGAAAGAAATGACCCCCAGAGGTAGAAAAGTATCTCGCTTATATAGGGCTCCGTTTCGGGAAGGATTTGGAAAAATGAGTGGAGGTGGTAGGACTCTGGCAGGGATGTAAGGGTACCAAGGACATATGGAATGCATCTGGCCATAGTGTAAAGTGCCATGGTTTGTATAAGTTTAGATAAGTGGGAAGGAGCCCTGTAGAGCGAGGAACTTGTGTTTAAACCTTTCGTTTTCAAGAGCGGCTGACTGGCATCGAATGAAGAATTTTTAAAATTCTCAGGGTCGGATGTAACAAGAGATACGAAAATTTCCTAACGAGTGAAAATTAACGTATTTCAATCACTAATCCAATGCTATAAACATTTTTTTTAAAACCCGTTTGTTTAAACAATATGTTAAAAAATATTTTTTTTCATAATATTTTCAGTTAAAATTCTTTCAATTTTCTTAAATAATAGTTTGTATACACTATATAGTCAAACAAAAAATACGGATCAATCAGAAGTTTCATATTTGTGTTACAAAAAAAGTTATTGCATTTTCAATTCTTACGCTTGATGAACTTGTTAAGTTTTTCCTTCGTATATACATAGTTGGTTGCTCTGAAAAGAGCAGATTTTATTGTCAGTCACTCATATCATATTTGTATCGATTTAAGAGATGCAACTAATTAATTAATTATTCCAAATAATTTTCGCAATAATGGTATTCCTGAAAGAAATGAATAGTATCTTCATAGCAGAAACTATTTGTACAATTAAATTACTTGACCTGTTGTTGTTTAGCCGGAAAATGTGGGAGTAATAAACGCATGTCGATAGAATCCTTCTGATTGTAGGATGGGTGACTCGTGATGGGTTATAATCATCGAAAGGTAAAAAGACACAGAAGGCAAAGAAATTTGTCATGACAATTATGACAATACGGATATCCTTACTAGCTTCCATCATGGGAGGTGTACAAATATTCAGGGAAGGTCATTTTTGTTTGAAGGTCATTTTGTTTTGAAAGAAGCGTCCGGGAAAATAGGACAACGTGTACAACGAACAATGTTCACAGCTCCTAACATAGCAGTTGGAGCAACTACCTCTGGAAATATGAGTAAAGAGTTATTAAAGACATGGTTTTCGAATGTCTTTCTTCCGAATACATCGGATACTCCAATCTTGTTGTACGATTCGTGGAGCGGATATGACGAACAATTAATGAAAAACGAAATTCCAGAAGGCAAAACAGAAAAATTATTAAAAATACCTCAAGGTGCAACAAGCCTCATTCAACCATTAGATGTTTACGGATTTCGAATTTGGAAGAATTTCGCGAGAAAAATTTCAGATTTAATAATCAATTTAAGTATCAATGTTAACTTATATACGCGAGATAATATTCTTAAATTACAGTCACTAATACAAAATCAACTATCCTCTCCACGATATCAAGAAATGTTCAAGTATGCATGGTTCCGATGTGGCTATATTACCAATAGGCCTCAACAATTTGACAATCCGGTACAGTTCTGCTTCACAGATTTACAGTTAGATAATATAACTGGTTCAACTGTGATGATGTAGTTGCTTTGAAATGTTTGTGGTGTACGAGGAACTTGTGTTTCAAACATTTCTTTCAGGAATACCATTATGGCGAAAATTATTTGGAATAATTAATTAATTAGTTGCATCTCTTAAATCGATACAAAAACGATATGAGTGACTGACAATAAAATCTGCTCTTTTCAGAGCAACCAACTATGTATATACGAAGGAAAAACTTAACAAGTTCATCAAGCGTAAGAATTGAAAATGCAATAACTTTTTTTGTAACACAAATATGAAACTTCTGATTGATCCGTATTTTTTGTTTGACTATATAGTGTATACAAACTATTATTTAAGAAAATTGAGAGAATTTTAACTGAAAATATTATGAAAAAAAAGTATTTTTTAACATATTGTTTAAACAAACCGGTTTTTTAAAAAAATGTTTATAGCATTGGATTCTTGATTGAAATACGTTAATTTTCACTCCTTAGGAAATTTTCGTATCTCTAATAGTTTCCGAGATATTCGATAAAACAGTTTTCATAATCCGAAATTTGGGGGTGGTTTTCACCCCTTTAACGTGGACGATTGCCGATAAATGAAAGTAGATATTAAATATCTCCACGAAAAGCACCTTATACTATAGTTTCATAAGAATTGGTGAGTTACACCTCGGGATAGTCATTTATGATATCAATGTGAATCCGCCGACAGGCCAAATAAATAAATTAATTCTCGGGAGGTATGCGTTATATATTTACTATTTGCTCACGTTATATGCTTGAATTGATTATAGGGATGCTTTAGAATTCTCATGGTGTAAGAAAATATTGGTTATACGAATAACAATGAATACCATTATTACAATAATTGTTACAAATTATTAATTAATCAATCCAATTTTTTAAATTTATATAAAGACGATATGTGTGTCTGGCAATGAAATCTGGCCTTTTAAAGCAGTCATACATGTATATACGAAGGCATAACTTAACAAGAACGTAAGAGAAAAAATTAAAAATGCAATAACTTTTTTTACAAAAAAAATTTCAAATTTCCATTTTATCCGTATTTTGTGTTTCGGTATATGGTATTCTCAGAAAAATATTCATGAAAATTAATTGAAATTTGACTTCCTAAATCATTTAAAAAGTTGTATTTTTAAGCATATTATTTAAACAAACGAGTTTAAAAAATATACATTTATATCATCAGATTTGTGGTCGAAATACGTTAATTTTCTCTCTTTATGAAATTTTCGTATCTCTAATAGTTTTCCAGATATTCAATAAATAAGTTTCAGGGTGCCAACTTTAAGGGTGGTTTTCACCCCTTTAACGTGAACGATTGCCGATAAAAAAAATACGTGTCGAATATTTTTGCGAGGACTATATCATATTAAAATTTCATAAAAATCGGTGATTTACACCTCGGGATGTTCCCTTGGAAGTGTAGAAACAAAACAGAACAGTAGAAATGACAATTTTATCGTTTCATCATTATTGTTATTAAAGTCTCTAAATTTACTGAACTATATATAAGTTTTTTTTTTTATTTCAAAAGCAAAAAGCTAAGAAGTGTGCTCCACTTCAATAATAAATATTATTCTAATAAATATGTTTTAAATACTCTAGTTTCATAAGTTTTATAGTTTCAACTATTACTTACCGCTTCTCCACAGACTTTTCCATACAATTGAGAATTCGAACTTCCACTCTCTTTAGTATAAACTTTCTCAACTTCTGTTGGTGGTGAATCAATGTTCACACCATCCTTATAATGAACCTGCTAGGATGGGCGTGGATCGTGGCACTGAATAATTGCACAATTGGTATTATTTATTGATCACACTTTATTTCTCGTTTTTGCACCATCTATCCAGGGATGCCATTACACACACACTCACACTCCAACCAACTGCTCGTCACTCTCGCCTCCACGCACGCGCACCTACTTTACCATCAATGTAACCATACAAGCTTCATTCCCCCCTTTGGTTACATTAGCGTTTCTATACCTATGTTATAACTTTTAATAGATATTTCGTCTTATACATTTATTTATTTTTTCTGCGCTTAAGGCCTTCGTTAAGAAGTCAGCCTCCATTTCCTCTGACGCTACGTGCTGTAATCTAATAAATCCTTTATACACTTCATCCTTCAGAAAATAATACTTTCGATTAATATGTTTCGTCCGACTTGTAACTCTGTCCTTACCGATCCAATCTATTGCCGCCTTGCTATCTGTTTTGACTATTATCTGTGACTTGATATTCTCTATTCCTAACATATTATATATTAGTCCATACACCCATTTACACTCTTGTACTCCCTCGCATATCGCCAGTAATTCTGCCTCGCATGTCGACATTGCTACAAGATCCTGTTTTCTACTTTTCCAATTACTTAATAATATATTATTATAATATATTATATTATATAATATATTATAATATATATAATAATATATTATTGCCAAACTTGACCAGATATCCGCTGTACGACTTGGCATCCGCGGTGCTATTCCAGCTGGCGTCCGTGCTAATTGTTAACGAACCTGGCTCTCTATCATAATATAACTTAAAGTAAATGGTTCCTGTTAAATATCTATACATACGTTTTAATGCCGATAAGTGAATCTGTTTCGGATCTTTGGCAAATTGAGATAGATAGCTCACACCATATGCAATATCGGGTCGTGTTCCTATGGCTAAATACATCAACGAACCTAACATTTCTTGATAAATAATACTATCAACTCTCTCTGAATTACTGTGCTCATTCAAATTTGTTTGAGTGTCCAATGGAGTTTTTACTGCGTTACATTCTAACATCTTATATTTACTTAATATCTTATTTATATATGTTTCCTGCGATAATTCTATACCCTTTTCCGATTCTTCTATTTTTATATTTAGGAACTTTTTCTCTTTGGTCTCTGTTACTTCAAAATGTACTCTAATCCTTGACATTAATCTTTCTATTAAACTTTCGGTTTTAGCTACTACTAGAAAATCGTCTACATAAACACCTAATATTATTGTCTCACCTTTGTCTGTTAACTTATACACACAAGGATCTTCCTCTATTTGAATCAAGCCTATTGAAGTCAGCGTTTGGCTTAATTTTTGATGCCAGCAATGACCGGATTGTGGTAGCCCATAGATACTCTTGCGGTGCTTACAAACCTTCTCACCGTCTTCATATCCCGGTGGTTGCTGCATGTATACTTCCTCCGTTAGTGATCCATACAGATATGCTGACCTGACATCGTACTGCTTGACCTTCAATCGTTTCATGCTTGCTAAAGCTAGTATGGTCCTCGCCGATTCGAGTTTAATAACCGGTGCAAACGACTCAATATTTGATTCCACACGTTGCTGACATCCTACAGCTACTAGTCGTGCCTTATACCTTAGTGCTCTTCCATTTGCATCCTCTTTTATGGAGTACACCCATTTGCTTTTTATTACTTTCTTCCCTCTTTCTTTTGGCACCAGGTCCCACACTTGATGTCCTTTCATATTCCGTAATTCTTCGTCCATAGCGCTTTTCCAGTTATTTCTGTGCTCCGATTCCATTGCTTCCACGTAGTTGTTTGGAATCCCATCATGTTTCATGGCAATGCATGCATGCTCCCGCTTGTTCTCCTTTATCCTCTCGGATCTTCTTACACCGCTCGCTCTTAGTCTCTCTTCCTTTTCTAAGAAATTTAATTTGTGTTCTATCTCGCGTTGTGTTCTCGTCTTCCTCACTGGTGTATCTATCTCGCTCGTAGTTGGGTTATTTTCTTGCTGTGTTGCCCTGTCCTCTACCGTTTCCGGTATTTCCTGCGTTTGCTAATGTCTATGCTCTGGTTCTTCACACACAGCATTTTCTTTGACCAGTTGTATCAAGTAATCGTCGTCGTCTATGGTCCTTTGATTCTGTGTTTCTATACTCTTCAATTCTTCTAGTTCCTCCTTATAGCCTGGGTTATCCAACAGCACTGAGCCTTTGACCTTCTCGTTAAACTTTACTGTTCTGGCCACACGGATTGATCTATCTACAGGATCGTACACTCGGTATGCTCGACTTTCAGGTGCATACCCGATGAAAATTGCCCTTTTCGCTGATCCATCCAACTTCTTTCTTGTGGGTTTTGGTAAATGGTAGTAAGCCATGCTCCCGAACACTTTCAAATATGACACCGTAGGTTTTTTACCTGACCATTTCTCTAGTGGTGTAATTGTTTGCTCCCTCTTTGTCGGCGTGATATTTTCTATATATGCTGCAGTCATAACTGCCTCCGCCCAAAACTTGCCCGGTAGTTGTGCGTCTATAAGCATTGAACGAGCTCTTTCCAAAAGTGTCCTGTTCATGCGTTCTGCAACTCC
The DNA here is from genome assembly GCA_910591515.1 of Cerceris rybyensis. Taxonomy (NCBI): domain Eukaryota; kingdom Metazoa; phylum Arthropoda; class Insecta; order Hymenoptera; family Crabronidae; genus Cerceris; species Cerceris rybyensis. The sequence continues at coordinate 3,182,689 of OU342789.1, forward strand.
GTTACTCTGTGGGTTATATGGCACTGTCTTTTCATGTCGTATTCCATTTTCTCGAAATAGGTTCTGGAATTGCTCATTGACAAATTCTCTTCCATTGTCTGATCTAACTCTTTTTATCCTTTTTCCCGTTTCGTTTTGCGTCCTTTTCATGAACTCGACGAAACGTTGGAAAGCCTCATCCTTGGACTTTATAACATACACACTGGTGTATCTGCTGTATCCGTCTACTAGAACGTACATGTATCTGTTTCCACCAATGGATTCTACAGAAAGTGGCCCACATAAGTCCATATGTATAATATCTAATTGTTCATTTGCGCCTAATCCTCCTAAATTCTGGTGCGGTCTCTGCGTTAACTTCCCTAATGTACATGGTTCGCAGAACTCTAACCTTTCTACGGGAAAGTCAAGGTCTCTAACGACCCCCCTCTCCTTCATGGCATCTAAGTATCCTTCACAGATGTGGCCTAGCCTTCTGTGCCATAGCATCTTCTTGCTCTCTGAATCCTCTTGTTTTCTGCCTTCGATGATGTCCTCTCCGGGGAATGTTGCCTCTTCTGTATTTTTGGTATCTCTCATTTCTCGGACCATTAATGATGAGTTCCTAGCTAATGATCTAGCTTTCATTATGAATACACCATCTCCCTCTGTAGCCTCTGCTACAATCTCGTTCCTTTTTCCAATCACTTGTGCACTGCCACTCTCAAATGTTACCGTTAATCCGTTCTCATTCAGACAGCTTACGGAGAGCAGGTTTGCTCTCAGTTCTGGCACGTACAGCACCCCCTTTTCCTTTACCTTTTTAACTCCTTCGCATGACATCACCTCCATCGTGATGTTTCCTCTTGCTTTTGATACCACCTGTCTATTTTTTTCCGCTATCTTTATCGGTACGCTGCACTCAGTTACATCTTCCAGCCACTCTATGTTCGGCGACATATGTGATGATGCTCCGGAATCTAGGGTCCATATCTGACACCATTCTTCATGCATTACCTTATCTCTATCATACTCGGTAGTTACTACTGTGTGGAATGTATATTCTGTCTCTCTCCCCGGTATTGCAAGGTTTCCTTGCTCTCTGAAATTGTTATTGGGTCTACTGCCTCTATTAAAATTACTATAGTTACCTCTAGATGGCCCACCTCTATTTGTATTCACATTGGATGTATTCTTGTTATAACAATCTCTTGCTAAGTGGTTTCTTTTGCCGCATATAAAACATCCATTGTTATTTCCACCTCTTCGCACACCTCTTGTAGCTCTATAAGCCTTTTCATTCTTGTACGTGTCCATCTGCATGTTACGTCCATTTATTGTGCCGGATTGCTTAAAGTTTTCTTCTTCTCCTAGAGCTTGCTGTATCTCTTCTAACGTTATCCCTCGCTGTGCTCTCAATGCTGCTGCTATTCTGTCAAATTTGTGGTGTATACCTCTAACAGCATGGTAGGTAATCTCTCTTTCTGGTATTACCTGTCCAAGAGTCGCATTCCGTGCTTGGATACTTCTTATTCTACCAATATACTCATTAACCGTCTCATTATTTCCCATTCTTATATTTTTAAGTTCTAATCCTATGTCTATTCTCTTATCTTCTACCTTACCTTCATGGGTATTTTTCACTTTTCTCCATAACTCACCAGCGTTTTCCTCAGTTAAAAACTGTCCTGCTTGTGCATCTGAGAGTGTATTAATAATAATCCCGAACGCTTCATCATTCTGGGATTCCCACTTTTGCCTTAGTTTATAAGCCGGTGAATTTATTTCAGAGCTCGTCGGTGGCTCTTCTCCCTCTATCACTTCTTGATATAATTTTCTCGCTTTTAGGATAGATTTTACTCTTAACGACCACACGTAGTAATTATTATTATTTAATGGTTCTATCTTCCCAATTGGTATTGCTGTTCCCTCGGCCATTCTTTATTTTCGGACACACTTTTCCTTTTCCACGTGCTTTTGTTAACCTCTACGCGCCACGTGCTCTTCTTAACCTCTATTTACCACGTACTCTTCTTAATTTCTATTCTCCAATCGTGCACAGTGTCTAAGATTCTAATTTTCTAATTGAACCACGGACTGCTACCATATTGCGCTAGGATGGGCGTGGATCGTGGCACTGAATAATTGCACAATTGGTATTATTTATTGATCACACTTTATTTCTCGTTTTTGCACCATCTATCCAGGGATACCATTACACACACACTCACACTCCAACCAACTGCTCGTCACTCTCGCCTCCACGCCCGTGCACCTACTTTACCATCAATGTAACCATACAAGCTTCAGAACCGTTTCGTTTGATTCGTCACAAACTTTAGTCTCATCACTATCTTCATGATGACTGCTATCATCATCATCAGAGCTAATATATCTCTTCGAGTTTACTCCAGAAAGTTTTTCAGATTTTTTACTTGTTGAGGCTTGAACTAAATAAAAAAGAATTAATTATTATCGCAACACTACGAACGTGCTAATTGTAAACTGATATATTAAATTGATTAGTTTTACTTGATGCTATTAGCTTTTGCTGTTGTTGAATCATCATTTTAAGCTCTTCTTTAGTTGGACTCTTCCTATTGTTAGAATTATCCGTGGCTGACACGCCTTCATTTTTCTTTTTAATGGTTTCATTTTCCTTTTCATAGCTTTTATTTTTTAGGATCGCTGTTTTAACTTGATTTTGAACACATCTGGATTTATCACACGGTTTTTTTGAATTAGAAGTAACCTAATTAACAAAAAAAATTATAAATATTTGTCGGTTAGTATTTTTAATATTTCATTTATTTATGTTTGATGTTATAGGATATACTTTTTGGGGATTTTCCAGCTCAGGATTCTGTGAATTTTGAGTGAAAGACCAACTTTTTTTAGATTTACGTGGTCGTTTTTCAGGAATTGGTGACTGACTCGGGAAGTAGGACGTTTTCGCTTATTAGGTTTCAATTTTTTGGCCTTTTCATTCAATGCATCGGCATTGAATGAAATGTTACAATCGATTCAGAACATTCATCACGTTTTGATGAATTTTTTTTTTGTATTTTATTATTTTTTATATAATTTCTTTTTATAATTTTATTATTTTAGTTTATAATTTATTTACACGACAAAAAAAAGATTTTTATAGTAAATTTTTAAACAATTAATAGTTTACCGGATAAATCAACTATAACTCCAGAGTATTTTTCTTTTCCCCAAAAAAATTGCACATGGTCGTCAACTTCTGGTGGTTGATCAAGATCGTGAATAACTTCAAAATCCTCCACCGTGCAATAGGATTTGTCTGCATCACAAATCAGAAGATAAAATATCTCGATCAGCAAGTTCTTGTGGGATACACAACTAAAATGTATGTGCACAGATAAAAATTGTTAAATAAAAATTTTCTGAACACACGCGACACGATGACGATAGGACGCTATCACGCCATTTGTAAAAAGTTAATCATATTTTGTTTTTTGTAATCATTCTGTAATCGCCGCGTAGTTCACGGCAGTCAAACTATTGATATTTATCATCATATGTATACAGGGTGCGGCATTTTAAACAGGTCACCTGAATAACTCGCTTGTTTTTGAAGATAGGAGAAAATGTATCAGACCGAACTTACTTGGTATCGGGGGGCTCATAATCTGGTATTACCAATTTTTCTGTAGGTGGAGGCGTCAAGGAGATTTGAAGGTCAATTCTGTTTTTTTAAATGGAATGGTATGGTTTCTTACTTATAGTCTGATAGAGTGTTTCAAGGTGAATACAATAACCTATTATGAAGGTCATTCAAGGTCACCCAAAGTCAACTGCAATAGAAAATAAATTCTCTCAGAGTACTTTTCGAATACTTGTGTATCACGTGTGTGTATTACGTAACACGGGCCACAAAAGATAAACAAACATTCAATCACATTGCACTCTAAGTGTGCATTATTCACTCTAAGTGTTTGTTCGATTCTCACAATTACCTTAGTAGATTGAAGACGGTTTATAGAGAATTTTATGTCCGTTAATTTTTAATTCTTATATTGCTGTTCTAAAATTCATTGTATTTTCAAGGCTCGAAGTTGAGAGCAAAAACATCTGTCTTCAATGTACTAAGAAGTCATTTAAAAGGTTTATAGCATGTCCTGATAATAGTTATTTTTGAGGAATACTTGCCGAATTCTCGGAAGGAGAATTCAGCGAAAGCGGACGGAAGGTCCCTTTGTTTGTCGAGACTCCAATCCGTATTTCTCAATAACAGTCAATGTGCAATAAACTTTGAACATCGTCCGGGTTTGCTTCCCTCTTTGTCTAGGACCAGGACAAAGAAATCGACCTGGACACGCGAGGTGACGGAGCACTCAGTCGTCCGGGTGGTCACCACATGACGAGCCCCGTTACCTCCGGGCCCTTCTTGGCTGGAGGGGTGGCAAGCACGGACGACACCTCATAATTTGGGAAATTCCACGATTCCCCTCCAAGGGAGTCAATCTCCCGCCTTGTGATTCACGGTGAGGATAATTACGCCCAATTCCTTAACCAGCATCAGAAATGGCTAATTGTCGTCCCCACCGACGAAATAAGAAATTCGCATCAGGGTCCTTGGAGGGAGACAAATCTTAGATTTTCCCAAATTTTTTTGAACTTCGTCAGTAATCTAGTCTTGGATTCCAACAAAATCGCGTCCACTATACAATTTTGTGAAAACATCAGAGTTAGTACTTGTAAAGGTTCCTATTTTTGTTAAACAATAAAAACAAAACGAAACAATCAGTCGCGGTTTATAAGTTAAAGTGCGGCGTACCGTCGGAACGAATTCACGGTACAGTGTTCAGTTTTCTAAAATGCGTTACACGATAGCAGAGAAAGTAGAAATGGTTCTTATTTATGGTGAATGGCATAGAATTATGAGGGAAGCGGTACGTGTGTATGGTGAAAGATTTCCCGATCGTAATAGACCTTCACTTTCTGTCTTTACAAACATTATAAAAAAGTTCCAAGAAACTGGAACTGTGGATAACAAAACACATAATCTTGCCAAACGAGCAACTGATGATGGAAACTCGACAAATATTGTAGCAGCTGTATTACGAGATCCACATGTTAGTACAAGACAAGTGGAACGCGAAAGTGGGATCAGTCAACGAAGTATTTTACGAATATTACACATTAACAAATTTCACCCGTTCCACATATCACTTCATCAACAATTAACTGAAAATGATTATACAAAACGTTTACAATTTTGTAAATGGGGCTTACGAAAATTCCAAGACGATGAAATGTTCTTGAGTAAAATGTTATTTACCGATGAGGCCACATTTACAAACCATGGAGCAGTTAACCGTCACAATATGCACTACTGGTCAGTAGATAATCCACGATGGTTGAGAGAAGTCGACAAACAGAGACCTTGGTCTGTAAACGTCTGGTGCGGCCTTCTACATAATAAAATAATTGGTCCATATTTTATTGACGGCATGCTAAATAGTAGTAAGTACCTGAAAATCTTAGAACACGTTTTGCCAGAATTGTTAGAAGACACTTCACTGAACATACGACAATCCATGTGGTTCCAGCAAGACGGATGTCCTGCTCATTCAGCGAGCAATGTTACAGAATTTCTAAATAGAAAATTTGGAGATTGTTGGATAGGTCGATCAGGAAGTAACAAATGGCCAGCACGATCCCCAGACCTGACACCACTCGATTTTTATTTGTGGGGAAAATTAAAGGCAGAAGTGTACCGCGAAAAACCAACTACCAAACTTGACATGCAAGAACGTATAAGAAGAGCTTGCTCTGTAATAGATACAAATGAAATTTGCCAGGCAGTGTCATCAGTATTGCAACGATTTAGACTATGTATCCATGTTCAAGGTCGCCATTTTGAACACCTGTAGTAGCAGTAATAAAGTATCCAAGTAATCGAAAAGTACTCTGAGAGAATTTATTTTCTATTGCAGTTGACTTCGGGTGACCTTGAATGACCTTCATAATAGGTCATTGTATTCACCTTGAAACACTCTATCAGACTATAAGTAAGAAACCATACCATTCCATTTAAAAAAACAGAATTGACCTTCAAATCTCCTTGACGCCTCCACCTACAGAAAAATTGGTAATACCAGATTATGAGCCCCCCGATACCAAGTAAGTTTGGTCTGATACATTTTCTCCTATATTCAAAAACAAGCGAGTTATTCAGGTGACCTGTTTAAAATGCCGCACCCTGTATATACAAAATATGTACTACATAACCGTTCAAGTGTATGTATTTGTTTACAAGTTAATGCGTATATAAATATTTTTGGTTTAAAAAACTTATTATTGTTGTAAATTCAATTGTAATTTATATCACTTTATGTCATTTGATACATAAAATTATAAATAATATGTCATTTAAAAATTCAGAAAATGGATCTCCGTTAGTCAAGAGGAGAAAATACAAAATATACAAAACAAATCCCAGTAAGTATGAAATATAGGAGTATTTTTCACTTTCATAAACAAATTATTGCAAAATATATTTCGTAAATATGTGTATCAAAATTTTAACATATGCTTTATTTTACAAATTAAAAAAAATTTACTTTATTAAATGTAAATATAATTTATAAAAATACTGTTGGCAATGTTTAATAACATTTTTTCAATGCATAGGTTCCACTGAGAACATTGGATAGATGGGAAGCTAAAAAACTTGTGGCCGCTGTTGAAAAACCCAACACATCTATTTTTCAAGAACTCAGTGATAATGAATCCAGTAATAGTATGAAGGGAGATTGGTGTGATGATAATTGTTGTGATAGGCTAAGCAGTGACAGCAGTTATAATGAACAAAGATATGATAATAGTTCTGATGAACAAATTAATAATGATAATGAGACTGATAGTATTATTAGTTATCACGAAATAAATAATGTTGAAGACTATGAAATTTGTGATGAGAATAATGAAGTAATTCGTGATGTAGATAATAACGATAAAAGTAATGCCAATAACATATTACTATATGAAAATAGCAATATCACTGTAGATGAAAGCGTTTTTAATTTATTGGATTTTTATATTCAGCATCAACTTTCTAGGTCTGCTTTAAAGAATGCATTAAGAATTCAACTGGCAAGTTTGCCTAGTGATAATAGAATGCCTAAAACTGTATTTAAGTTGCTGCAGCATTGTAATATACGTGCAAATAGGGAGCACTTTCGAAGTGCGTGCTTAAGACAAGCGAATTCGGCGATAGCGCCTTCCCCCGGGAAAAATTAGCGATTAAGCGGCCCGCTACCCCCCCGCGGGTAGTTCCGGATCCTCGATCTCATTCGATCATCGACTCTCGCCGCGGCAATACGTGCTATTTCTATTGTAACGAAATCAGTTGTAATAAAGTGCATTTTGCCCTTGGTGGGCTAGTTTTTGTTAAGTATACGACAGATACGATTGATAATATATCACCTACCTTTGAAGTTACGAAGCATTATTATTGCAAAAATTGTTTATTTTACATTGGCATTAAAATTGAACATGTTTTGGAGTGTCCTTCTTGCAATACAATTAAAAACGATTTCAATTTTTTCTTTGAATTTAACCTCGAAGACCAACTGAAATATCTTTTTGAAAAGAATAATCTCGCAACAAAACTAACTTTATCGCCGATATCACATAATACGGGTATAATAAGTAATATAACCGATGGTACCGAATATAAAAGAGTAAATTCTCGTGAGAACCGAGGGAAATATGACTTAACTTTAATATTAAATACTGACGGATTATCTTTGGTCAAGAGTGCAAGTAGTCATTGCTGGCCTCTAATGTATACGATCGCTGAACTACCGGAGAATATACGAGAATCATTTATTATAATTTTAGGATTGTGGTATGATTCAGATTGTAAGCCAAACATGAATACATTCCTTCAACCATTTTGCACTAAATTGCAAGAAATTTATAACAAAGGTTTTAAGTGGGTACATCCTCAAACCAAAGAAGAATTTTCTTCAAAGGTTGTAGCTCCATTATTCATTGCAGATGCACCAGCAAGAGCTAATTTGCAAAATATTTTACTACATAATGATACCTATGGTTGTAATATCTGTGAAATAATGACTAGAAAGTGTAAAAAAATTTCAGAAAAGAAAACTGCACGTATGTATCCATTTGAGGTAAATTCATCAATGCTACGGACTAGTGACAGAATGAAGAGGCACCCGGGGAAAAAAAATTATCTATAACCATATATAATTATATAAAATTATATATAGTTAGATAGGGGAGAGTCTGGTATATTGTACCACTTTTCAGTTTCAGCAAAATATCTCGTTTTGATATTAATTAAAACAAACTATTTATCCAATGTCACATAGTGTAGAGCCTCGTTTAACTTATACCGCAAAATCAACACCATACTCTTAACCGATTTCTCAAAATATTCGTTTTTCTAAACGCTTTCAGTTGGTACAATTTACCCGACCAGTCGGTTTAATTGTACCACAGGTTCGGTAAATTGTACCACTAGGAGTTAAGGGACTTTCAAACATGATAAATGATTAATTATTAAATAATATGGTTTTCATAATACACAATACTCTTAATGACAATATTTTAATTATTATTGAAAAAGTGTTAACAAAAATTAAATCAATATTTCTTCAATAAGTAACATTCATAATTATGAAGAAAAAATTAAACAAAAGTATCAAAAACGAAAGAAATTTAAACATTTATCAAACTTAAATACCTACTTATAAAATTAAATGATTGCTTTAATGAAAACGAAATAAATCATTTTTACTTAAAATTATTATTTGGTCAATTACTAATTATTTATTATAACTGTTTTGTACTGAGATCGAATTATTTATTTTCTTTTAACCTGTTTTAGTTCAAACAATTGTCGCAAACATTTGGATTCGATGTACAAGTTTCGTCTTGTTGAGTAAATTGTACCAGTACAATTAAGACAACTACTGGTGGTACGATTTATCGAACTAAGAGGATTAAAAAATATATATTTGTCACAAAATGATCTCAAAACCTAATACGTTCATTTCTTTATAGTTTGAGAGGTGATTATAGACCTGTTTAATAAAAAATATAGCAAAATTCTAACTTACCATTTTACTGCGTAATGTCCTTAGGCACACGCGTCAAAATTTACATCAGACACTAACAAAAACGTTTTTTTTCTCTCAAACTGAATGCACTTGCCGGATGCCGTTACAAAACGAAAAGTAGTTATGGGTGCTGTCAGTGCTTAGTTTCGTGTTGCCAGGAAAAAAAATAGTGGCATTTAGTTGGAAATTTTAAGGTGGTACAATTTACCAAGCGGTACAATATACCAGACTCTCCCCTATAACCATATATAATCATATATAATTATATATAGTCGTTCGAGAAATTTATATATACTTATATATAACTATATATAATTACATATAACTATATATGATTATATATAACTATATATAATTAACTCGACCGTTACATATATTGTTATGTATAACTATACACTCCGCGACAACTGCTTAACCTCAGGTAAGAGAATTTTGCAAATTAAAAGGAAGGATGTGTGTTGGAGGGGACATAATGAATGAAACTAATGAAATAATAACATACGATTTATTTTTCATTGAAATTAGTAGTGCGAATGCATTCCATTAACATTAATTAACTCAAACAACCTATTGGGTATACTATCGTATAAATTTTCCACAAGACTTCGCGGAATTTCCCTCCAATAAGTTTCTATTGCTTCCGCTAGTTTCTGTGCACTATTATACTGCGTACTACCTTCGTACACCTTCCTTGACAGCCATCCCCACAAGTTTTCAATGATGTTTAGGTCAGGTAATAGGGATGGCCATTCAAGTACGGTAATATTGTTTTCTTCAAACCATGTTTGAACCAATGCCGCAGTATGTATTGGTGTGTTACGTGCCAGGGCCAGGAGCGTTGCGAGTGGCCGAGGTAAAAGAATAAGGTAGAGTGTTCGTTTGGATGTTGGTTTTTAGAAGTTGTTAGTACCGAGCAATCTCGTGTATAGAAGACACCAGATAGCCGTAGGAAGTGAATCACTTGTGGACTTTCCAGTGTATGGTTACCACTGGATGCCACGGGAGGTTGGAACACTTGTAGACTAGCTCGTGCGATTAACACGAGGTGCTACGGGAGGTTGGAACACTTGTAGACTAGCTCGTGCGATTAACACGAGGTGCTACAGGAATGTTAGTAAGGCTGACGTAACTTTATAATTGTTGCAATACACCTCGAGCGGTAAAGATGTATTGCTGTGGGATCGCAGGCTGGAGATTTCTAATAGGTAGTCGTAAAGGATTTAAACCCGAAGTGATCAAAACTCGAACAAGTTATATTTTCGTATAAATGGCTGGTTACAGTTAAAGTGTACTGTATGTGTGTGGTACAAAGGTGTTACGTGGAGTCGTGTAATGTGTTCGCACGCACCTAGTTGCACTACTCTCTATTTTAACGCACTGAGGAAATGCGGGGTATTAGAACAGAAATGCCTTAATAGATATCGCGGACTCTACGCGTATTCTATATGGTTATATCGTAGCGAGAACTCTAAGTTTCGTCTAACGATTAGATCTATACGCGTAGTTCAATCGGTGTAACAACGTGACGATCTTACAGTGAACTAAGCCCGTGAGATGTTCTGCGGTTGATCTTTTATAGGTCGAAAAAGTGGTGGGGTACTACTATTTCCAGGAATTTCCCGAGGGAAGTAATAGAAAAGGTGTCTTACTGTTAAGAGGTCATTCGCCTGTTCGAGCTCCTATTTCCTAACGTAATTATTCTAAGCAAACAGAGCGACTTCGGGACTGATCGAGGGGTCCGGCTGCACAAGTGGTAGATTTCCGGCCCCGAGCTGGAGAGTCTAAATTTCTTAGACTCAGGGCCGTATGTAACAGGTGCATGGTCATGCTGGAAAATTCACTGCCTGTCTCCCATTACTTGTTCCAGCTCCTGCTTCTTTGTTTACAATAAGTTTTTGTAGGTCGCGGCAGTTTGCCTGCCCGCCAGGATGGATATTCCGATTCCTCCGTAGTATGAAATAGCACCCCAAACCATAACAGAACCTATTCTGCTATGGCGTCTTGCAAGAAGCTTTTCCTCTTTCCGCAAATCGTGGTAATAATAATTAAAACCATCTGGGCCGTCCAAACAAAACCTTTTTTCATCGGAGAAAATGACGTTCCTCCATTCTTCCTTCCAGTGCATGTGCCTTCGTGCAAACTCCAACCTTGCATTTTGGTGACGCTTTGTTAAAACTGGTTTTCTTTTCAATTTCATTCTCCTAATGGTTGGAGATGCTTGTATAATTCTTTGCACAGTCCGCAGACTTCCGGAAGTGCCAACAGCTTGCGAAATTTCGCGAGCGCTACGGGTTGAGTTTGATGCTTCCCGTAATATTAAACGGCGTTCTCGCTCAGTAGTTGCCGTTTTGCTTCCTCCTCTTTGATTTTGACCATAATTCTCGGGTGCTTTGAAAAAGTTGTTGATTACGCGAGGACTTCGGTTGATTTTCCTCGCAATTTCTCGATTTGATAAGCCATCCGACTTGAAGGCCTTTACTTTCCCAATTTCTTCTGCAGTCAGTTGTTTTCCTCGTGGCATTGTAGTAAATAACAACTAGAAGCGTACTAAGCGGTGTGGTAAGCAAAAGTACTGAAATACCCGCTTTGAAAGCACAAGAACGACTAGTGAGGTTAAGCAGTTGTCGCACGTTTATATGCACCCGCGCAAAGAAAAAATTCTAGAAGGTTTATACCTGGGAGTTATTACCTGATCTTTTACGACATACCTATTTACCCCTCAACACGTGTTAGGAAAAAGTCACATCGAAAATTCGTCGCACCTACTGTGATTTATACCACTATTGTTGGGTGAGGTTAAGCAGTTGTCGCGGAGTGTATATAATCATATGTATTGTAAGATGAAGGTTGTTTTTGTTCGGTCGGTGACGTCAAATGTGACAAGTTGTGTAAAAAATAATTCAGTACATTAAGGAAACCAACAACTTTTTACGTAACAACCCTTCTCTATTTATTACCACGGCTGACAAAGGCAATATTTCTGTGATTGCACATATACCTACATATTTACAAACCATAGAAAGTATGCTGGAAGATAAAGACACTTATTTGAGTGTTAGACATGAATATACCAACACATTTCAAAACATTAGCAACAAAATTATTAAAGAATGGGAAAAGAAAAATTACATCACAGGCCCTGTGTATAAACGGTGTTACGTGCGGCGCTTTATTTTCCGCGTGCCGTCCGCCGTCGAGCGGGTGTCAACGGACGGTAGATTCCGCGCGTTCTAGCTAATACGAAAATTTTGTAGCTCTCCCCAGACTATGTTGAGGAGAGGACAGAATGGATGGGTCGATCTGTTGAAACCCGTACAGGTCTATTGGATTCGAAATTTGAAAGGATAAGGACTTTAATTAATATTGGTTTCGAACAAAGATTGAACTGGTAGAATAAAGTATATTCTAATGCGTTAGGAAATTGTACATATAAAAGAAAGAGAGAGAGAGAGAGACTTTAAGATTCTGAATTATGGATCATGAAAATAACAACGTAAGGGTGGTGAAACTTATTCGAAACGAAGTTCGAATGAATTTCCCATTCACAAGAATTAACAAGACTTTACTTTCGAGGTTCGGTTCAGGGTTCGCAGTCAAGGAAATAGACAGTGAAAATGTTCAATATTAGTTTGGTAAAAATTGGAACTCACCCTGGTCTCCTGTGGTCGGTACAATTATAATTCTACGGGTATGTGTATAAATCGAGCGTGTGGGGGTGCGCTCGTTTTGGTTAAGATCTTCCGATATTGGTAACACAATTTCGATGTTAAACGCTGGGATTACAATGTTGCTTAGTGTTTGAGAATCTAGACAGAGAAGACGAATTAAGAGTTGCACTTCGATATGAACGTATGTTGACTTATGACTAACGGATTAAAATTATAGATTATACGATACAGACATTTGATCGAGGGTAGTGTTTAAAAGCAATAGAATTTTGACGTAAAATCTCGCGCGAAACGCTGAGTCCTTCGGCACTGATTATCGATACCGAACTATTTCTCACTGACAATGAGAATCGGAGATTCTCACTATCGCAGTTTCGCGAGCTATCAATCACGCACTACGCGACTTGACGATTGAAAGCCAAGAGATATTTAAGTTAACTAAGGTATTCAGTTAGAATGTATTACGAGGATATCAAAGTCCGTTACCGCGTATCAAACTATTGAAATTATTCGCGGATAACTTGGCTTAACGACACCCCGGACTCAATGCCTACGCACCTCGCGACTTTCCAGACAAGAGTGACGAGTTAATCTCGCCCTGGGTCTCACGAAGGGTGGACCCATGATGGAGGTGGTAGCCACGTTCCGTGGTCACGTTATGCTTAGTTTTTGATTCCGGTAATGCAACTCTTTATTCTTCTTCTCTGTTCAGTTGTCTCTAACTGCCTATTTTAAGTGATATATGATGGAATGCGCTACGCACGTCGATTCCATCACGCTCTTAGTATTATGTTGGCTAGAACGCAGATGAAACTTAATATTTAAGATGAAACAGAAGAGAATGGAAAAATCCGATATAAAAATTTAGTTCGGGACGTAACAACGGCTTTGTTCACATAATTCAGTTGTACCGAGAGCCTATGGTCTTCCTAAAATACATAAAAAGGACACGCCCTGGAGACTAGTTGTATCCTCCATCGGTGGTCCTTGCTATGGTCTCTCCAAGTATCTAACCAACATACTTTCTCATGCTACAGGCAACGATCAATATTATATTAAAGATAGTTGGAGTTTTGTAGAAAGAGTTAAAGGCATCCAGATTCCTAACAATTACATATTAATTTCCTTAGATGTGTGACGTCCGGTGGAGTATAGCGGTACCAACATCGAAATATTGTACTCACAATTTTAATTCTCTTAAGTTAGTTACTAGCGTGATTTTCTCCTTCTGCACCCATCGATAGTCCACGTCAGCGCTTGCAGCGCGTGTTTCAAAGGGCCAACGGCTTTCTTGGCAATCCTCAAAAAGCCACGTAAGGGAGAAACGATGGGACGGTGTGAGAAAACGTATATAAATAGGATGCGCACCGAGCGCAGCGGACTTTTGGACTTTTAGCTACCAGTATTCATACTTTTAGAGGACTCTCTTGCAGAGACTTCTAGGAGTCCCTCTGACTCTTATTGTAATTTTAGTCTTAGTCAAATAACGAAAAGACAAAGTATAACTCTTCCAACGATTCAACTACGATATTTCCAAAGAGTTTCTAAGTATCAATCCAATTTCTACATCCATACTCTTAGGAGTCGATTCAATTCCAAGTCAAACTCAAACTCCAATCGTATTCAGACTTTTAGCAAGTCTACTCAAATCGAACGTATTTTGTATCTACACTTATATCGTAACATTGTAACCATTAGTTTAATCACTCTTATTTTGTAACAATATATTTTATACTTGTTTATTTTGTAACCGATACACATCCTATTGTCTATATGTGCTGTTTATCACGAAGATGCGACGCATGTCTACGCACCAGTTACAAATCGAATGCGCATCGAATACGCATCACGCCAATATAAAAGCGCAAACGACGACGAAGAGCATTCATTACCAATCCTCATCAGTACCAGTTAGCATCGATCAACGTATTAGCTTATAAGCCTTTCTGTATTCTTTGAGTATTCTAGTAGTGTAGTAAGATTTGTAGTTTGTTAAAAGTAGAGTTTAAGAGGACGAATAAATTCCCTTTTTAAAAATTCGAATCTCTGGACCTCGCCGGTAACAATTTAAACTCTGCATACTTTAATTAAGAAACCACCTTCTTCGATCTTCCTATTTTTACCTAATTTCAATTCTTTAATAATCTTCAATTCAATTTCGCTGCGTATGATAATCCTCACGAGCAAAATCTAAGTCAATCCACTTTACCTAGTTCCACTGTGAGCGGACGACCTGCTCGTGGAACTTCTTCATCTCTTGTGAGCGGACGACCTGCTCGTGGAATTTATCCGACCCTTTGTGAGAGGACGAACCTCTCAGAAATTAACCCTTCAACCGAACGTAGACTCGCTCATTGGATTTTTACGCATTTTTTAAGATATTTTGATGACGAGAACCAGACGCTCAGACCGAAGGAACTTTCTTCGCCGCCTTCTCGCGCAATTATATATATCAGCGCGCCCAGGTACTCTTCCTCTCGGAAGAGAAGAGCGAGGTGAACGATCACCTGTAATTCAGTCGCGTAAATCAGAGTCAATAGTAAAAAACATCGAAACTCCGAAAACGGTCGAATCAGTATCAGTCGAACTAGTTGAGAAAGAGATACCGCGGGTTCTGATCCCCGTGGAGATTCCAGCGCCTGCGAGGGTTTTCTCGCTCAGCCCTCGAGACCCGAGATTCTGGGTCTATCGAGTAAGACCGCAAGAATAGGATATAACCATCTTATTTCTCTTTTAGGAATCACCAGCCATTCGAAAGACGCCTGTACGAATTAACCCGACAGACGTTGATGTATTCAAATTATCGATAGACGGTACGCAGTTGCCTTGGATTGTCACGACGATGTGACAATTTTGCCTGTTCCATCACCAGCATCAATTCAGCGCCTGAGACTCGGCAACCCGCTCTACGTCGGTCAGGCAGGATCTCTACACTGCGAGATCTCTTCTCCGTTCTTCGAGGGAGTCTGCAGGAGAGAGAGAGAAACAAAGAGAGCAAGAGAGACACGAACACACAACGAACGATAAGTCAAACTATCTTTTATTCTTTCTCGCATATTTCAAAGACTTATAGCGAAACGCTTTGCAACGGCTGGGTCCCAGCCATTTGACCGCCCAGGCGGGAAGGCAAAATACCAGCATAAATCCCTGTAATACGGTTTTGAAACGATATCCCTATTTCGAGTTTACTAGTCTAGTGATTTCAATTCTCTGGTCGTTTCACCTCCGTCGCTGGGACGTGACAGATGTAACCTCACTATTCAACAATATACCTATAGATTTAGTAAAAACTATCATCAAGGACAGATGGAATGCTATACAGCCACATACACTCATTGAAAGAGATAGTCTTATCTATGCAGTAGAACAGTGTTTAACTTCCAACGTGTTCCAATTTAACAACAAATTTTATAAACAGATCTTTGGTGCCACTATGGGCTCTCCGCCCTCACCGGTAGCCGCAGAATTGGTTATGGAATATTTGCAGGAAAGCTGCATTGACTTATTAAATTTCAGTCTCCCCTTCTTCTTTAGATATGTGGATGACATTATTACTTGTATCCCTTCCGATGCAATAGAACAGGTTCTGGACGTATTTAAGTCTTTCCACCATAGAATTAAGTTCACTTATGTACTTGAAAGTAACAACAGAATTAGTTTCTTAGACACACTCGTTGTGAGAAAAAACAACCACATTCTTACAAATTGGTACAGAAAAGTTACTTGGTCTGGTAGATACATCAATTTCAATTCGTGTCATCCGTACAAGTACAAAGTAGGCCTCATTGTTGGATTAGTTGATAGAGCGATAAAGCTGGCACATCCCCACTTTCGAGAAGACAACCTCAATCTCATTATTAAGACTCTCAATAACAACGGATATCCAACTTCCTTGATAAGATCTATTATCAAGAGAAGAGTGGACCGAATTTTCCACCCTAATAGAGTCGAGTTAGAAAAGTTAACCCTCTCGAACTCATCCATCAACCGTCCGCTTCTTATTTTACCCTACATCCACGATTTTTACTTGGATCCAATCCTAAGAAATCACAATTTAAGAACTGCTTACAGTGTTCCTTACAATGATTGTAGAATATTTAACAAGGGTAAGGATAAGTTACCTCTAACTAAACTTACTAATGTTGTCTATAAAATCCCTTGCAAAGGCTGTGAAGAGTGTTACGTCGGACAAACACACAATTTGCTACAACACAGATTATATCAACATAAATATAGTCTTAGCAATTTGTGTAACAGAACTGCACTGGTAGAACATGTGACAGAATCTGGCCACAGCTTCAACTTCGACGAATCCGCGATTTTGCACAGGGAAACTAGTCATTGGAGGAGGACTGTAGCCGAATCGCTCTATATTTTAAAGGAAAACAGTGTAAATAGGAAGTTCGAAGCTACCAACGTTTCATCCTATTATGCAAACCTTGTAAATTTAATTAACTAAGTTTCAAAATAACTGAATACTCAGTCCCACACAAATTTCACTTTTAGATTTCAATAATTAATATTCCAATTTATAATATTTTTGACTTGGTGCTCTCTTTTACATTGGATTCGGTTTGCTTTTGTGATTTATAGATCCACGTGTTTCTTCGCTTGCTTCAGGGGGAGGAAACTCTTGTGGAGATTCTTCGACCACGTTAGTTTCAGAAAATGCTTTCTCGTTCAGATGGCAGCACGTATGAAAACTCACACACATACAGTTTCTGTAATCTGTGAGGAACTTACACATTTACTACTTCTCCAATTCGTGTAATCCCGCGCAATTCCGCCTCCATCATTTCTGGCAACGACCATTTGTGATACATAACCACGAGCGGATACTACTAGAAACTAGAATTATTATCGCATATCATTTTACTATTTTACATTTTACTATTATTTATATTATTTTATTCAATATTTTATATATACTATTATTTATATTATTTTATTCATTATTTTATATATACTATTATATATATTACTTTTTTTTCACTTATTAATTTAACATTTATTCTTTTTTTTGTTTCTCAATTATATATTGCATTTGCAGTGTTCATTCTGTGTTACTTTTTAATAGATAAACATGAGGAGACTGTGCGCAGTTCCAGGATGCTGTTCAGGTGGAGAGGCTCCAGGCTATAAATTTCCCAAAAATGCGGAAAAATCTAATTTATGGGTGCAGGCAATAGGGAACATCGAGCTCATGAAAATTAGTGCACAACAGCGGCAAACATACAAAGTATGTTATAAGCACTTTCATGAAAATGCTTATCTGGCCGGGAAGTACCGCCAATTGCGTTCAGATGCATTTCCGGTTTTGAATCTGCCAATGGAAATGGAAAGTGCAGAAACAATGGATAGTGCACCTAGCACTTCATATGAGGTACAAAGCCAGCAAGTTCTACATGTAGCACCAAGTAAGTATTAAGAAAATATTTATAAGTACATTAGGTATTGTAGAAAGTTTGTAAGTGCAATGTATTTTTGTATTGCTTTAGGAACAGAGGAAATGAATATTGATGCTGATTGTATTTAGCACTACAGTGGCTGCGGCCGTAGAACATTATTCACAATGTAAGTTAACTTTTATAACAGTATCGCTATGTATTTGCACATTCTTGGCATTTACATATATTTCAATTAGTACTATACCTTTTACAGGTACTTACGATACAATCCCGGAATCGTGGAAAGTACCAAGAGATGATGGGATGGTGACTGCCGCTACACTAAATTTTTTTGACAAATTATTTAATTCCGTAAACGGTCATTCCTTCAAACAGGATGCACCTTTACGAGTTATTTTATCAGAAGGAAGCGAGCACCACGAATTTTGGGCTGCAGCAATACCGCGAATAAAAAGGATGCGCTACGTGCACCCAGTCACAAAAGAACCAAGCTCAAGATCGTCATGTTTAAATAACTGGATCAAAACGATCGAAAATTTTCAAGAGCTTTGGAAAGAATTGTCGCACCACGGTTTCCAATATTTGAAGACGCGCTTCGTGAATCAAGATCCCCTCGAAAATTTTTTCGGAAGCATAAGGGCCACTGGTGGGAGAAATAATAACCCAACATGCATTGGATTCAGTGGTGCTTATAAAACATTGTTAATTAACAATTTATCGTCTCGAAGCAGCACTGGACAAAACTGACAAACTGATGAGCTACATGTCAACAAAATCAAAGAGTTAGTGCTCGAAAATCGTCGGTTGACAGTCCGAGACCTTACTGTCCTTGTTGGAATATTAGAAGGATCAGTGAAAACCATTTTGAGTGACCATTTGGGCCTCAAAAAAGTGAAATCTCGATTGGTGCCAAAAACGCTCAATTTCATGGAAAAACAGCGCCGCGTTGAAGTGTGTGAAACAATGGTTTCCGACTATCAAGACAAAATCAAACGCATCATAACTGGAGATGAGACTAGGATCTACGCTTACGACCCGGAAACAGTCGATCAATCGGCTGAATACCGTGCCAAAGGTGAGCCGAGAAAGAAAAAAGCACGTCAAAGCAAATCAAAAATCAAGGTCATGTTGACAGTTTTCTTCGATTATCATGGTTTCGTGCATTATGAATTCCTTCCAACCGGCCAAACTGTCAACAAAGAATACTATTTGGGTGTTATGCGACGTTTGCGTAATGCTGTGCGTCAAAAAAGACCGGATTTGTGGAGAGACAATTCTTGGTTTTTGCATCATGGTAATGCACCATCTCACACTGCACTCGTAATTCGTGATCATTTCGCCAAAAAACTCGACCCATATCGTTCCGCAACCACCGTATTGGTTTGCGGGGGGGGGGGGGGTCTACTTTGAGGGGGTTGAAATTAATTTAGACGAATAAATAAAGATTTTTTGATTTATAAATAAATTTCCGATACTTTTTGCCCACAGTAGTACATAGTGACAATAATTGTATAATAAAACGGATATTAGAAAAAGATCCACATAAACAATGCAACAACTGCATAATGACTTGCAGAAATGATGCATTTTTAAAGAACGCCATCCCCAAAATGAAGAAAATGTTGAATAGAAGAATTAATCGATCATATTTCAAACATAATATATCGAAAGTATTATCAAAAATACTTTACGAAAATATAACATTTGATTTTATTGAATGCAGTACTCACACTGAGACAATTATTAAGTCACTCATCAACATTCATTTAAAGAACTGGTGCGACAAAATTAATATGGGGTTGGGCGGAAAATATTCGAAAAAATCGAATAACACTGTCATGAGGAAAGCTCAACAAAAGTACAATCTTCGTTTGAAGAGAAGATTGCGACAGTGAAGAGAGGAGATACACTTCTTTAAAAATCCTGGTCTCGGCTGACCCGGCCGTCAGTACTTATCAAAGGGTCCCTGGCTGGTGCACCAGGCCTAACTCCGCCATAGACGGTCCCAAGCCCGTTTGAGAAAAGAGGAGGGATAGTATATAAAAAAGTGAATAATGTAATTATAAGATAAGTAGCTATAAGTGACCAATGTAAACAAATGTATTTTAAATGTATACTATTGTAGAAATAAATAAGTTGTAACTTAATGTATTCCCTTAATATATTTTATATAAAAAGTATATTAAATTCTATTTCACATTTCATTTTCACTATTTCATAGCGTGAAAAAAATCACAAACTATTGGGAAATAGAATTTGGTATACTCATACCTTTCTAATCATTCTAAAGTTGAAAGCTGTAGTACTATATATATGGTATATATATATATATAGAAATTAGTTCCAGAAAAAGCTGTCCCGTTCAGATGGCAGTACGTCCGCGGTCGAAATTTAAAGCATGGGAGTTACCTCCCCCTGGCTTGCTTCCTTCTGAATGAATGACACGTGATATTGATGTAAACGCCCTCTTGCACTATTCTTTACAGTTTAACAGATTATCGACCGGGATCTTGTATCTAAGTACCAATACACTCTTAACGCAATAGACTACATATCTCACACATCTTTTCAAACACACATACATGACGTTCCTAAATATAGCACTCTGTCACTCCATAACACACACCAACTCTCACATACACTGACTCACACATATTAAAATATTTTGGTTCCTTTTCTCACCACGAGTTTTGTCCTTTAAATTTTCAACGATTTTAATTAGTCTCCTTCCAACATCTGAGACAAAAGGCACCTAGGCCCACTTCTTTTGTAAGTAGTGTTCTTTCAATATATTCAATTTTTATTTTATTTTATTTTGAGTATACTAATTCCTTTAATTAGTTTCAAGTTCAATACATATTCACAACTAATTTATTTTAATTTAATATTAAGCTTTTACTTAATATTAACGGGGACTTGGTTAGAGGGCGTGGATGAGAGTGGAGCGTGGTGCGAGAGTGGCAAGAAAAATGAGAATAGAGAGAAAATAGGCGTGAAAAATTTCAGTCGGAAAGCGACAAAGGGTAAGAGAGGTAGAAAGAAAGAAGGAAGGGAAAAAGTTAGAAGTTAGGAAGTGAGAACGGTGAGGAAAGCAGGGTAGGTACGAAAAGTGAGGTTAGGGGTAAAAAAATAACGGAGCAAAGATAGGCAACAATGGCAGAAGACGGCCCGACAGCAAAGGCGCAAGAAGATAAAGCAAATCTGGAGAAAAGAAAAAGGGGAAGACCAAATGTGGAAGAAAGTATACGTAGAGAAAGCAGTAACAACAGGAAACTGACAGAAATCTGGGGGAGAAACTCAGAAGAAGAGTCTAAAGGAGGTGAAACGGACGAAGAGGGCAAAAAGAGGAAAAGAGTAGATAGGAAAAGAACCCCAGAAAAGGACAAAGGAGAGGGGAAGAAACAAGGCGAGGTAGAAATGATAAAAATAATGACAGATTAGATGAGATTATTTGAAGGAATGTCTAGGAAAATGGAGAGCATAATGAAGGAAATAAGCAAGGGGAGAGACGAATTGGAAAAAAAGGTGGAGACAGAGGTCAAAGAAGTAACTAAAAGAATAGAAAAAATGGAAGCAGGATGGAAGAGGAAGGAAGAGGAATTGTACAGTAGGGTTGAAGAAATGATGAAAAGGATAGAGGAAAGAGAGAAAAGGGAACAGGAAAAGAAAGAAGAGGAAAAGAGGGCCCTGATGGAAGAGGTAATGGGAAGAGTTGAAAAAGCTTTAGAGGAGGTACAGGTAGGAAAGGGAGGGGAGAATGAAGTACAGAGGGAAAGGGGAACAAAAACAGGAAACAATGCACTTAGAGAAATAGTAATCATAAAGAGAAAGTTAGAAAAGCAAGAACGATTAGAGAGGAAAAATAATATAGTAATTAGGGGGTTAATAGTTAAGAGAGCAGAGGTAAATGTGGAGGCAGCAAAGTTTTTAAAAGAAACATTTGATGTGAGAGAAGGAGTAAAGGAAATATATGGTAGGGGAAAAGAGGAAGGAAGGCAAGTAGTGGTAGTGAAGCTAGATAGTTGGGAGAGAAAACAGAAAATTATGAGAGGAAAAGGCAAAAGGGGGTTAAAAGATATTTATATTGATCACGACCTGACGGAGGAGGAGAGGATAGTACAAAGGAGGTTAAGAGAAGTAGCCAGGAAAAACAGAGAAGAAGGAAAAGAAGTTAGGGTGAAATATAGGAAGATATTGGTAGAGGGTAAATGGTTTGAATGGTGTGATGAGGAAGGAGGAATAAAGGAAAAGAAGTTTTTTGGGCAGTAGCCTCACGGGATAGAAAAGGTAAAACACGGGAAGTAAGAAGGGAAGGGATTTACAGCGGGGAGAGGAGAAGATGGGAAAAGTGGGAAAGAGACAAGGATGGAGGAAAGGGAGGGCTAATTTTTTGGAATGTAGCAGGGTTGACAGGGAAGGATCGAGACTTTTGGAAATACCTGGAACGGTATGATTACATAGGGCTAACAGAAACCTGGGTGGAGGAAAAGAACTGGGAGAAACTCAGAGAAAAACTTCCACAGGGATATATTTGGAAACATCAGGCAGTAAAAAGGGATAAGGAGAGAGGCAGAGCAGCTGGAGGTATACTGATAGGGGTTAGAGAGGGATGGGCGATAGAGGAGGAAAGAAACAAGATACAGGGACTAATGGGAATAAAAGTAAAGGTAGAAGGGGAACAGTGGTACCGTGCGGCTCGTCAAGCTTGTCACCTGGGCGGCGGAGCTTCTCGTTTTCAACCGCCTATTCGTACCATTTTGTTTCTTGGCGTCCACTCGCTCAGCCTCTTAAAGGAAGCACCCGACAAAGTCGTAGCATTCAAATATTCTTATTAGTTTGTCTGGAGGAGCGAGACATTGTATTACATTGTTGTCTCGTCGAGCGCTTCGTTTCATCAAGGAGAATCTCCCCATGTGGTGGGGGTAATTCTGCTGGAGTTTATTCTGTTTTCACTATAGAGATGTTAGAAATCTGGTGCCTACGCCAATGTCCTCACTGTCGCCACCCAAATCGCGTTGTCTCCCTTGCTTCGATCTGCAGCGTTCTCTCTTTTCGTCTTTTAGTTCGATTTGTATGTGTAGCTCTTTTAACGAATCGCGAGGTAGAACGTCAAGTGCCTTCGTGTACATGTGACAAGAGGCATGACGCTTGACGCCTGGCGAATCAGGCTCTGCCGAAACAGGCTTACCTCCTAAGTGACACGTCTGACGAGCCGCACGGTATATATGGACAATCTATAGCAATAGAGAGTTAGACAGGTTCATGCCAATTCTGTCAGAGGAAAGAGAGCAGACAGGCAGTAAGGTAATGATAGTAGGAGGAGATTACAATGCCAGAATAGGGGACGAGGCAAGTGTGTATAGAGGAGAGGATGAGGAGGGACAATCGGTTAGAAAGTCAAGGGACAAGGTAAAAAATAAGGAAGGAGAAAAACTAGTAAGGTGGGTGGAAGAAGAGGGCCTATACATACTTAATGGGAATGTAAAAGGAGATGAAGAAGGAGAACACACACAAGTAGGGAAGAGGGGGGCGTCGGTCATTGATTATGTAATTGTAAATGAAGAGGGGTGGGACAGAGTGGAGACAATGTGCATAGAGGAAAGAGTAGAATCGGATCATCAATCGCTAGAACTAAGAGTTAATGCGACAGGTGGAAGAATTAGAGAAGAAACCGAGGGGACAATGAGGAGAATCAATTGCTGGAGTGAGGAAGCAATAAATAAGTATAAGGAGGCTACAAGAAAAAGGATGATTGAAGAGGATGAAGAGGAGGAAGAGATAGAGAAGACGTGGGAGCAAGTAAAGAAAGGGATAGAGGAGAGTGTAGTAAAAAAGAAATGCAGGCGTAGGAGATGGAAGATAGGACAGGTGAGCTGGTGGGACAAGGAGTGCAGTAAAGGAATGAGAAGAGTGAAAAGAATGTACAAAAAATGGAAAAGGGGGAAGGCTGAAAGACAAGTATATTTGGGTAAAAAAAGAGAGTTTAAAAGGTTGTGCGAAAAGAAGAGAGAGGAGAACAAACAAAGGGAAAGATTGGAGATTAAGAAGGCAAACGATGAGAAGCAAATTTGGTCATATATAAATAAAGAGAGGAAGAGAAAGACAAGAAGTGACAATAAGATTAGTAAAGAAACTTGGAGGTAGCACTTTAAAAGAATGCTAGATGGATCAGATGAAAGAAAGAGGGGAGAGAAGAGAGAAGATATTGTAGAGGAGGAGGACGAAACTGAACTAACAGATGAGGAAATTGAGGTGCAGATTAAGAAGCTGAAGAAGAAAAAAGCAACAGGGGCAGATGGAATACAAAATGAAGCATGGATATATAGCGAAGGGGGTATAAGGAAAAAATTGAAAAATATGATAAAAGCTATTTGGAAAGGGAAAGGATTTCCAGATGAATGGAGAAAGGCAACGATAACAACATTGCACAAGAAAGGGGATCGGGAAGTTGTGTCAAATTACAGGGGAATAAGTTTATTATGTACAGGTTATAAGATATACGCATCAATTTTAAATGAAAGGCTGAAAAAAAACATAGAAGGAAAGAAATTGTTACCAGAAACACAGGCAGGGTTTCGGAAAGGTAGAGGAGCGATAGATAATACATACATTCTGCAGCATTTAATAGAAAGAGAAGTAGAGAAGAAGAAGGGAAAGATGTATGTGTTTTTTGTGGACTTGAGGGCAGCCTTTGGCTCAGTCAATAGAGAGGAACTATGGCAACAAATGAGCAAGATGGGCATAAGGAGAGGATTAGTAGAAAGAATAAAAGAAATATATTGGGAAACGAGAAGTGTAGTTAGAATAGAGGAGGGAGAGACGGAGGAGTTCTGGACCAGGGTAGGGCTGAGACAGGGCTGCCCTCTAGGAGGACGACGGCTCGTTGGGCTCCTGGAGACCAATCCTGGACTTTGTCCGGGGGCGGACTTATCTCCAGGAAAAACTCTGACCGAGCTGATGTCTATCCCTAGCAGGTTTTGGAAGCTGCTGGTCGCACGGAAGGCGTGGCAGAAAGGCCACTTTGAAAGGGGGGAAAATTAGTCCTGGCATCCGCAAGGGGGGAGGGTCCCAGACTTGACTTCGGTCGCTGGGACCAACAGAAAACTGGGGAAAGAATGGCCCGTGGAAACCTTTTCTTCCACGGGCAAACTGAGAGGGAGGGCCTCATGTGCGGCAAGTTGCGCCATGAGGCCAATAAATTGAAGAGAGAACGGTAGAGACGGAGCGGCCACGTCCGGTCACCCCCGCACTTTGTTTCTGTCTCCGAGGAGATGTTTGAGTGCGGGGCTCTGGCCGGAGCCTTTACCATTGGCGGTGGAGCAGCTCGGGGCAGCTCCCGCCGGGATGGCCACCGTCGGCGAGGGTGCCACGGACCCTGCATTTGCAGTCCTGCCGGCCTCCGCGAGGAGGACCCGTGGGACGCCCACCGGCTTAGAGTCATAGGGCCGGGTAACGCCCGGCCGGGATTTTAGTTGGTTTTTTGTGCCGGTGGGTGGGTCCAAGCTCCGTCTCCCGTAGACTGTCTCCCATCACACCGGTGGAGGTCGCCCACGGTGTGATGGTAGAGCTTGAGGAGAGAAGTAGAGAAAGAGAGAGAAAGAGTGAGAGAGCCGGTCGCGGAGGTTACCTCTCCGCGATCTGGGGGGGGGGGACTGTTTTGGATATTTTGTCCTGTTTTTAGTCCCCCCCCAGAAAAGAAAAGAGAATGAGCGGATGCCAGAGACAAGCCGGAACATCGGCTTGTGGGACCCGGGCTGGGGGGTTCTAGAGTTTGCGACCAGTAGTGACCTTGTAAATCTGTAAAAGGGGGACTTCGGCGACGTTGGGGGCCTTTCTGGCTAAAAGGTTCCCTTTGCTCTACCTCCAAGTGGTGTCCTCCGGGGTCAGTGTCCTTGCTTGCAAGGATGCTGACGCGAACAGAGCA
Organism: Cerceris rybyensis; assembly: GCA_910591515.1. Taxonomy (NCBI): domain Eukaryota; kingdom Metazoa; phylum Arthropoda; class Insecta; order Hymenoptera; family Crabronidae; genus Cerceris; species Cerceris rybyensis. The sequence goes on from OU342789.1 coordinate 3,208,787, forward strand.
TTTGGGTCACAAGGACGGAATCATTTTTATTTTTAGACCCGGCAAAAACTTTATTAAATAAATATGGACGGCACATCGAACAGGAATAACGTTTACTGCACAGGGGGCGTCGGATCCCTCAGTGCCGGCGCAGACTCGGGTTGTAAAGCGGGCCCGACTGCGTCGTCATCCCATGACCGCGGCACCTCAGGGGTGAGCCACCAGGCCCCTGCTGTGTCTACCACGACTGGTGGCCACAAGGGAGGAGGTAAGGACGTGCCGACAACCATGCCGGTCGTCCTTATCTCAAGGACGGAGTTGCCCAAAGGCAACGGAGGGGTGGATTCACCCACCACCACTGCAAAAGCAACGGGGGTGGAGAAACCACCCAAAAATGGGATGGAAGGTGGATCCTCCGCCACTGCTGCCAAGGCTGCAGGGGGGAAGAAGCCACCTAAAAGGGGCGAACCCGGTTTCGTCCCCATGAGGGAGCTTCGGGAGCGGTGGGAGGAAGAACTTCTCGACACCATCGCCGGTCACCTTAGGGCGGCTGACGGTGATGCCGAGAAGAAAAGAAAGAAAATTGGGAGGGGAGCGGTATTCGCGGAGCCCATAAAAATGGGTCCGGGCATGAAACCGCTCCCCAAATTAGAGCAGGTCATGGCTCGCTATGAAGCCATGACCGGAGAAAAATGCGGCGCTGAAGTCATCAGCTGCCTGGAGACGGTCGTGACGGTGGTTAATTCAGCCGCCAACCTAAAGACGAACGATCTCCGGGTTATAAGGCTGATGATCAGGGCCGCATTCGGAGGGGTCAGGGAACTGACAGGCCGGGCTCTAAGGAGTAGAGCACCGGACCTGTCCTCCAGAAAAGTCCTGGAGCCATCCAGGGTGGACGGCTCCACGGAAAGGTACCGGGAGCGGGCCAGACGGGCCGAGAAGGAGGCGGACTCCTTAAAAAAGGAGCGGGACTCCCTCAAGAAGGAGCGCGACTCTCTCAAGGGGGAGCGCGATTCCCTAAAGAGGGAGTCAGAAAAACTCCGGGAGCTCCTGAAGGAGGCAACCTCCTCAAGGAACCCTCCCGGAGAAAAGGTGGCCGATCTCCATGGCGCCGCAGTCCCAGGGACAAGCGAGGCCATGGAGGTCGATAGGGTCCCCACTGAGGCTCCGGCTGATACGGATCAGTCGGAGTCGAGGATCATGGGGATCCTTAATGAAAAGTTTAACAGCCTGGAGCTGAACTTCAGTTCCAGGCTGTTGGCCCTCGGCAGGGTCATTAAGCGCCTAGAGGGTGACACGCCTTTGGCTGCTGGGAAGCGCCTGGAGGGTAATATGCCCTCGGCTGCTCCCAAGCGCCTTGAGGGCGGCCCCTCGGCTGCTGCGACCCTTGTCGAGGCGCCTCTTCCCGCCTCTCTCGCAGAGAGCGGGAAGAAAAAGAAGAAAAATAAAAAGAAGAAGAAGGGCTCCGGGGCCGAAACCTCGAGAGCGACGGGGGCCCCACAGGCTCCTCCCGCTCCTCAGAGGGTTCTGTCCTCGGAACCCAGAAAGGAGTCTTGGGTTGAGGTGGTAAAGAGAGGGAAGAAATCTTCCCCCTCACAACCTGCCAGACCCCAGGCTCCTTCGACGAAAACTGCAAAGGCGGGCCCCGGGGGGGGTCAAAGGGTGGCTTTACCACCTAAGACTACCTCCAAAGGGATGCCTGGTCGACCTGAGCAGCCGAAGTTGCCGCGGCCGCCGAAGAATTCGGCGATCACGGTGTCGGCGCCGGCCGGCCAGGAGAACATCCTGGGGCCTGCCTTAAGCAAAGCGATGTCCCAGGTGAATCTCAAGTCCCTGGGCATCGAAAATAGTTTGAGGCCCAAAAGGGCGGTCACCGGTGCCCTCGTTTTCGAGGTCCCGGGACCCGACAGCCTCCTCAAGGCTGCCGGGCTCTTGGCCGCCCTACAAAAAGCGACCGAAGGGACGGGTGTTATAGTCACCTGCCCTCAGAAGACCGCTGAGATCGGCATCTCTGGCCTGACTGAAATGTCAGGACCGGATGATGTACGAAAGGCGGTCGCGAAGGCAGGTGGCTGTAGCGAGGGGGAGGTCCGGGTCGGGAACCTCCGGAGGATGCCTTCCGGACTCTTCTCGGCTTGGGTCCGATGCCCCCTCGCTGTTGGAAGAAGCCTGGAGAAAGCTGGACATCTCGATGTTCAGTTTCTCCGGGCTAATGTAACGGTCTTTGAGAAAAGACCGTTACAATGTTATAAGTGTTTAGAGGTCGGGCATGTTCGTCAGAAGTGCACTAGCACGACGGACAGGTCCGGCCTCTGCTATTCGCTCTGAGGGAAGCCATGGTAGGGGAAGTTAAATCGACTGAAGCGTTCGCAGTGGTCACTTTGAGCATTACGGGAGGCTATTATAACCGAAATTGTAATCAAAAACACGTTAAAATATTTTTTTTTGTTTTAATTTTAATAAATAAAATAAAAACGAGTCACCAGAGTTGTTGTGTAGTGAATTGTAAAAATACTAGCAGAAAAAGTAAGTGCAAATTTTATAAATTGCCGACCGCTACATGGAAAATAAATCAACGGAATCAGTGGATAGCTGCAGTTAAAAGGCTAAAGTAAGTAGTACCATAACCTTATTGTTATTAAAAATAATAATTCGGAGTATTGTAAATCTTTGTAAAATTGTTAAGTTCAGTAAATGTAAATAATTTTTTTGAAATTCTGTAACGAAAAAGCAAAAATAAAATTTATAAATGAATAAATTTTAATATTATAAAAATTTTATGATTAAAAGAAAAATAAAAATTATCAGTGAGAAAATTTTTATCTCGCAAACAGTTTTATTAATACTGTGCTAAAATTTATTAAAAATATAATTTTATAGTGTTGATGGATCACCGTGAGTTCCCAAGCCACATGATTGTATTTATAGTGATCATTTTATTGGGGGTAAAAATCAGAAGAGGAGTTGAGTCCTAGCTACATTCCAACAATATTTCCTTCAATTTACGAAAAATGACCGACTACTAATTTTTTTAATAAAAATTAAAACTGGATTAACATTTTCGGCACTCGGTGTATTATTTCGTGTTCACAGAACAACAATTTCAACAATTTTTTATGAAATTCTGCAACATCGTGCTAGTGCGACAAGAAATTTAGTATTTTGGCCAGATATCGATACAGTACAAAAAACTATGCCTGATTGTTTCCTACCTGATTATAATAACACCAGGGTCATAATCGATTGCACTGAATTTCGAATAGATATTCCTACAAGCGTCGACAATCGTATTTTGACTTACTCACATATCTCTGACTATTGACAAACATATAAAAACATACTCTGACAGCCTCCCGTAGTTCATATTTGGTCTGGCGCTGCAGTCACACTCGGAGCGAATAGGTGCGGAAAGGGTGGCCATAAGGCTGCGGATTGCAGGGCCGCTCCCTCCTGCCCGCTCTGTGCTGCCAATGGCAGACCAGCCGGGCATAGGATGGGAGGTCCGGCCTGCAAGCCGCAGTCAAAAGCCGCCCTGAACAAGGGAGGAGTGAAGCCTCCCCCTGCTAAAGCTAGTAGGGGAAAAGGCAAGACCTCCTCCCTTGTTAAGGAGAAAGAGAAGGAGAAGGCGACGGTGATGGAGGTGGAAGTTGTTTCCACTCCTGTCTCCCTTCCCCCTTCCCTTCCCATTCCCTCTTCTATTCCTCCTCCTATTCCTCCTCCTTCCTCCTCTCCCACTCCTCCTCCTTTTTCCCATCTCCTTTCCCCCATCCCCTTTGAAGAGGTGAGGATCGGGTCCCCACCCGCCTCACCGCGAGCATCGGAGAGCAGGAGTTCCTCTCCGATGCTCGAGATTATTATGATAGAGGACGGAGACGAACCGTCCTCTATCGAGGGTCAGGCCGACCCGGGGAGAGCCACGGAGGAGGCTGAGTAGGCATTTTGATAATGTCCATACGCCTCCTCCAGAGCAACCTCAACCACTGCCGGGGTGCACAAGATTTGTTGCTGCAAACCCTCCGGCAGGGGGGGATCGGCCTGGCAGTGATCGCCGAGCCCTATCGGATCCTCAACCGTCCTAACTGGGCGGGGGATTTGGGTGGGGTTGCGGCGATCACATGGGAAATGAGCCACGGAGCCCCTTCCTGCCACGTTCTGCATCGTGGTAAGGGCTTCGTGGCGGTAGCGTGGGGGGAACACGCGGTGATCGGATGCTACGCATCGCCTTCGATGGGTCTCGGCCTATTCGAGGAGTATCTGGACGAGTTAGGCAGGTGTGTTGAGGCCTGCCGACCTCGCCAGATATTGGTTCTGGGTGACTTCAATGCTCATGCGACGGCATGGGGAAGCCCCAGAACCACTCCAAAAGGCGATGCGCTAGTCTACTGGGCGACGAGTCGCGGCCTGATTCTCCTGAATCAAGGCAACGCGAGCACGTGCGTTCACGCTAGGGGTGAGTCGATAGTGGATCTATCATTTGCCACCCCTGGTATTGCGCGTCGTGTGACCGGCTGGAGAGTAGCTGAAGAGGTGGCCACCCTAAGTGACCACCTCTATATCTTCTTTAATATCAACTCTCCAGCACCGACCGGTCCTCGTCGGCTCGATCCGACACCGCGCTGGGCGTTGAAACGCCTTGAGAAGGGCGCCGCGGAGATGGCGGCCTCCGTCGTCGCCTGGCAGGAAATGCCGGGCGAGATTCTCGACGATCCGGAAGCGGGTGCTGACTGGTTTCGGGGTATAATGCACACAATTTGTGATGCGGTAATGCCCCGTGTTGGCACCCCACGTCGGGGATCGGTGTACTGGTGGTCCGAAGAGATTGCGAATCTTCGTACCTTGTGTATGCGGGCCAGACGCCGGTACACCCGGACCCGTCGACGTAGACGGGTCACGGAGGAAGAGATCTTGGCGCGGCGCTTGGAATATTCCGAGGCGCGCAAGACTCTTAGACTGGCCATCTTCGATGCGAAGAACCAGGCGTGGAAGGAACTCCTCGACGGTCTACAGTCCGATCCGTGGGGGCGCCCGTACAAGATGGTTATGGGTAAACTCAGACCATGGGCGCCTCCGTTGACGGAGAGGCTGGACTCTCAGTTCCTTCGGCAGGTGGTGTCGGTACTATTCCCTCCTGAGGAGGATGAAACCGACGAGCCTGTCGAAGAGGTGTCGGTGGCCAGTGAGGACTGGACCGACGAGCTGGGAGTCTCCGAAGAGGAGATTTCCGGGGCCATCCGGCGCATGACTGCCCGTAACACGGCACCTGGCCCGGATGGTATCCCTGGAAAGGTCCTGGGTTCTTCGTGCGGTGTCCTTAGACCCGGCCTCAGGCGTCTATTTGACGCATGTTTGAGGACGGGTCGGTTCCCCTCACGTTGGAAGAAGGCAAAACTGGTGCTCCTCCAGAAGGAGGGAAAACCAGCGGAGCAACCCTCGGCGTACCGACCGATATGCCTGCTCGATGAAGCCGGCAAGCTGCTCGAAAGAGTAATTGCTGGCAGAATCGTCAGGCACCTGTCCGGGGATGGCCCGGACCTCTCGGATGCCCAGTTTGGCTTCAGGCGGGGTCGCTCTACTGTCGATGCCATCGACAGAGTACGCGGCCTTGCCAGGCCGGGAGTGGACCAGGGCGGTGTTACTTTGGCGATATCGCTAGATATAGCGAACGCCTTTAACACCGTCTCATGGAAAGCTATAGGTAGGGCGCTCGATTACCATCGAGTACCCTCCTATCTGAAGAGATTGGTCCGGCATTACCTGAAGGACAGGAAAGTCGGATGGTACGGGAGGGGCGGCGAGGAGTTTCACGCCGTGCATCGGGGTGTCCCACAGGGATCCGTTTTGGGTCCTCTCCTGTGGGACTTAGCCTATGATGCTGTTCTGCGGATATCCCTCCCCGACGGCACGACATTGGTGGCGTATGCAGACGACACAATGATCGTTGTCGTCGGTCCGGATTGGAGGAGCACCATCAGGGTAGCCGAAGAGTCGGTGGCACTGGTGGTCTCCGCTATTAGGGAGCTGGGGCTGGAGGTTTCAGCCGCCAAGACGGAGGCCATCTGGATGTGTGAGGTCTCCGGTCGAGGTGTGCCGCCGAAAGCCTCAGTTAAGGTAAGTGGGGTGGATGTCCCGGTGAGGCGCAAGTTTAAATACTTGGGCCTCATCGTGGACAGCTACTGGCGATTCTCGCATCACTTCGATGCCTTGGCTCCTCGATTGGAGCGCGCGGCGGCTGCTTTAAGTCGTCTCGCGCCTAACCTCGGGGGGCCAAGTGGGAGGATAAGGCGGCTTTACATGGGAGTCGTCAGGTCCATGGCGCTTTACGGAGCGCCGATATGGGCTGGCGGGCTGGCCGTCAACACCCGGGGTGATTGCGTTCTTCGCAAGGTACACCGGGTAATGGCGATCAGGGTCGTACGGGGTTACCGTACGATTTCCTATGCGGCCGCTACAGTTCTGGCCTGTTCACCGCCATTTTCTTGCTATGCGCATATGGCTGCGGAGGTCTATGTAGACCTTCGTGCTGCGCGGCAGGCAGATGGTGTGGAACAGCCAGAAGTCTCCGGAAGTGATATGAGACGCCAGGCCGAGCAGCGTGTCTGGAACCGTTGGGTGGATTGGTTAGACGATCCGGCCAACGCGGAAAGTCGCGCTGTGAAGGCTATTCGCCCGCTCCTTCGGGAGTGGGTGAATAGAAGGCATGGCCGCCTCACTTATCGTTTGACGCAGGTGCTCACCGGGCATGGTTGCTTTGGTGAGTACCTGTATAATATTGGGAAGGAGGAGACCGCCGAGTGTCACCATTGTGACTCGGCGGAGGACACCGCGCAGCATACGCTGGAGGTTTGCCCAGCGTGGGCTGGTCAGCGTAGTGTCCTCAGGGATTCCATTAGGGGGGATCTCTCACTACAAAATGTAGTGAGAGAGATGATCCTGGAAGAAGATAAGTGGAAGGCCGTGGTGACCTTCTGTGAGGAGGTTCTCCTCCAGAAGGAAGCCGCGGAGAGGGATCGGGAGGGGTCCAGGGTGGCAGCCAGATCTGCTCGCCGACCAGCTCGGGCGAGGAGACGGTAGTCCTAATGGGGGGGTAGCGATGCGAGCATGCGTGTTGCTGCCTTCCCTCGGACTACCGATGGCGTCACCCCTTGCGCCCAGTTATTTATTTATTTATTGAATGAGTGTGTGAGTAAATGTATTTATTGGTATGAATGGTGTATGAATGTTTGGGGTTTTTATTTAAGGGAGGGTTTATTCTCTGGGGGAAGGGTAGTCGGGAATCAAGTATCCGGGGAGGTTCATGCATCCTCCTCTTCGGAACTTGCTTCCCGGCGCAATATCATGGGCCAGGTATGAGTTGAGGGACTCTGCCTGGCATGGACTTGTCCACCATGATGGGATGGGAAGTCGTCATGTATGCTAACCGCATGACGGCTTCAACTGTGTGTGAGGACTCAGTTCCACTGAGATCCGAGTCTGGCGGGCTGCGGTTGAAATTGCGAGCTGGAGCCCGGGGTCCGCCTTAAGGACTCAACGAGGTTGCCATGAGGTTTTAGTGGGTAAGAATCCCACACTACCTGCTGCCCTCCTCAGGCGGTGGGTGTCTTGTTGAAGATTTCCTCATGTAAAAAAAAAAAAAAAAAAAAAAAAGGGCTGCCCTCTAAGTCCGACACTGTTCACGTTATTCATAGGAGATATGGAAGAATATTTAAAAAATAACAGGACAGGGGGGATAAAAGTAGGGGGGGGGGGGGGGAGAAAGTTTGGTCGCTTGCTTACGCAGATGCTGTGGCTCTGGTGGCTAAAGAAGCAGTGGAATTGAAGGCAATGATGAAGAGTCTGGAAATATACTTAGAAGAAAAACAGTTAGTGTTGAATACAGAGAAATCGAAAGTGATGATATGCAGAAAAAATGTAGGAAGGGAGAAGGTAATGAGATGGCATTGGAAAGAAGCAACAATAGAAAATGTGAAAGAATTCACATATTTAGGAGTGAAAATACAAAGGGATGGAAACATAGGAAAACATATTAGAGAGAGAGTGAAAAAAGCAAGTGTGGTGTTAAATCAAGTATGGGGGATTGGAGAGAGGAGATTCAGGGACGATTTTAAGATGAGGGTATGGATATTTGATAGATTGGTGATGGGGGTACTCTTGTATGGGGTACAGCTATGGGGGTTCAAGGAGAGAAAAGAGGTGGAGCAAATACAAATCAAATACATAAAGTGGGTATTAGGATTAAATAGACAGACACCGGATTACCTAGTCTTAGATGAAACTAAGAGAGAGAAAATGAGAATTATAACAGGGTTAAGAGCATGGAAATTTGAAGAGAGAGTGAGGAATGGAGAAGGAAGAAAGCTGTTAAAGGAATGCGTGAAGGAGAAAGAAAAGATAAATATAAGAAGCGCTAGGGAAAGAGAAAATTACCTATTAAGGAATGGAATGAGTAAATTAGGAGTACAACAGAGACAGGAATGGGGGTTAGAGATAGCAGAAGAGTTAAGAAGAAGAGACAGGGAGGTTCAGCTGCAGGTGTAATACAGTAAAATAGAAAAATCGCAATATAATCATAGGTACAAGTATATAAGAACCATACAGCTACCGCAATACTTAGATAGGGAAGGAAAGGAGGGAAGTCGGCAATTGGTTGCGCAAGCAAGATGTGGATCGCTGGAAAGATGGAACCGATATTGGGAAGAAGAGGGACAAAGGCAGTGCGAATTTTGTGAGGACAAATTTGAAAATATAGAGCATTTTGTAAGGGAGTGTAGGGAACTGGAAAGGGGTATCAGCATAGCAGACGTAGTTAGTGAGGAAGGGTGCGAGAGGACAGTAGAGTGGATAAGGAAAGTAGTTAAGAAGAAAAAAGAAAGGGAGCGAGAGGGATAGGTCGGTAGTAAAAGCAATAAGGTAAGAGGGCAGAAAGGTAGAGAAAGAAATGAAGAGAGAAAGGAACAGAATAGTGCAATAGAGTAAATGATAAGAAATTAGGCCAAAGAGACGAAGATATTAGAATATAAGAGTCAGAGTGTGGAAGAGGTGTGAGAGAATAGGTATGAATGAAAGTGTAAGTGTGAATGGAAATATAAACAAAATGTAAACCAAGTCCGTTTTGTGGCCGGGAGACTAAAATAAACTATTTATATACTTAATATTAACTGTTATTTCAATTGTCATAAGATTTAAAAATATTTTACCCTTCTATGCATAATAGAATAAATTTTACGACTGAGGAGGGTAACATACAGTTACCGAAACGTATCGAAAAATTTGAACAAGTAGTATTTTATTTAAACTCCGGTCGACAAATAGCCGTGCTTCATTACGAAGAGAAAAATACACAACTTGTCACATAATCATATGTAGTTATATATAAACTATATATAATCATGTATAGTTATATATAACTATATATAAGTATATATAATCATATATAACTATACATAATCATACATAACTATATGTATAATTATCGGAACAATTTCAAATGCAATTACTTATAATTCTGTATTACTTTACAGAATTCAATAAAAGAATTTATTTCATTGCATTCGTTTCTTAAATTTATACTTATCTTTATCACATTGTGATTGTTTATTATCTTTATAAGGCTGAAATGTACTGTAGCGGTACGATCTCTCGCTAGCCGCTAGGGGTCTATCGGCCGCCATTACACCTACGCCTCTAGTTTAAGGATCGGCCGCTAGGCCGTGTAGCCTTCGATGGGATCTTCTCGCTGCTACACCACCGATCGGTGTCTATATATACCGACCACCGACAGCCGCCGACGTCCCATCCGGGGCAGTGATGCCAGGACGTGGGATTTTCCCACCCATGCGGACTACCTAATCCTCAGTAACGTATATACTTCACTCAAATATGGGGTATCGTTAGCAATTACAGGAAGAGGACATTTTACTAGATACGTCCATGGAAACAACCGCCGTCGAACTGTGACGTCAGCATGCGCATGCGCACGATGGCTCCCACGTGGGAGAAAATCCCACGTCCTGGCATCACTGATCCGGGGCACAGCGTTTAGGATAGGCCCTGTTCGGTCAGCCCTATTGACGGTCCGCGAACAGGCCTAGTACGAAACGCATCGCGCGCTAACTACCATATAAGCCTTTCCTACGAACAAAAGGACTCTCCGCCAGACCGGCCGCAGCCGGTGCCCTCTCAACTGGGTGTGGATGGACCCAGTCAGGAACTGCGGCCGGCCCGAGCCACGACGGTTCCTTCATGTACATTTGATGAACAATAGGGTTGTAGTTATGGTTATATATTATATATAGTTATATATAATTCATATACAGGGTGTCTCATTTTAATCTTTACAGTCGAATATCTCGAAAACTATTGACTTTTCGAAAAAAATGTTTAGACGAAGCATACTCTATTCGAAGGGGGACAGACAATGGTGAACACCGTTTTTTTCTAGATGGAGGCGCCTCCGAGATATGAAGGTCACCTTTGTTTTTTTAAATGGAAACGTGGTTTTTTGTTATGGTAGATACATAGCTTAGCTCAAGACGAATTCACTGGCCTACATTATGTTGACCTTGAAATGTCATTCAAGGTCATTTCAATGAATTAAAGTTCTCTTACAACTGCGCGCCCAGAAAATGTTTCTCATCTTCTTGAGCATTAACACTATTGATATTAATGTTTACAAACACAGAATACCTGCTAGCAGAATATCTTTAAGTTGATTCGAAGCAGTGAGTAGGTAGTACAAGTGTTCTTTTTGATAGCAATTAATTTCACGATGGCTGATTATACGCCTGATGAAATTGTTGACATGATTTTAATTTTGGGAGAATGTCAGCAAAGTTATAGGGCAGCTGCCCGAGTGTATCGGGAAAGATTTCCGAATCGCCGGCACCCAAGTGCAGTCGTCATTAGAAATTGCGAAATTCGGGCTCGGCAAGGATTTTTGCATCGACGCCGTCATCAGCGCCGTTCAGAAAGATCAGAAAATTTAACGCTGGCAGCAGTAGCAGCAAATCCTCATACCAGTACCAGGTGCATAGAAAATAATATCGGTGTATCACGATCTACGGCGTCCAGAATCCTTCGGCAACATCGTTTTCACCCGTATCACATTTCGTTACACCAAGCATTGAGTGATGCCGATTATGGTGCCAGATTGAGATTTTGCCAATGGTCTATGCGTAGGATAATGCGTGATCCTTTCTTTTTCTCCTACGTGCTCTTTTCGGACGAAGCAACTTTTAAAAACACGGGAGAAGTAAATCGTCACAATTTCCACTATTGGTGTGATGAAAATCCTCACCGGCATCGAGCAATTGAACATCAACATCAATGGTCTCTAAATGTTTGGTGTGGCATTGTTGGTGGCTCGTTAGTGGGTCCGTATTTTTTTAATGGTACACTAACTGGAGAACGATACAATAATTTTCTTCGTAACGAATTTCAAATCCTTTTGGAAGACATTCCACTGGCCACCAGAGTGCGGATGTGGTTCCAGCATGATGGTGCTCCAGCTCATTACGATCGCCGCGTTCGACAAACCTTACATGAAATGTTTCCTGGCCAGTGGATAGGTAGAGGAAGTCCGACACCCTTTCCACCAAGGTCGCCAGATTTAACACCTTTGGATTTTTACTTGTGGGGTTACATAAAAGATAAAGTTTATGTGGAAGAGCCAACCACACCCGAAAACATGAAGACTCGAATAATAAATGCTTGCAGTCAAGTTACCAGGCAAACTTTAGAACAAGTGGAGCTGTCATTTAGGAACAGAATCCAGTGCTGCATTGATGCTCAAGGTCATCCATTTGAATTTAGAAGATGAGAAACATTTTCTGGGCGCGCAGTTGTAAGAGAACTTTAATTCATTGAAATGACCTTGAATGACATTTCAAGGTCAACATAATGTAGGCCAGTGAATTCGTCTTGAGCTAAGCTATGTATCTACCATAACAAAAAACCACGTTTCCATTTAAAAAAACAAAGGTGACCTTCATATCTCGGAGGCGCCTCCATCTAGAAAAAAACGGTGTTCACCATTGTCTGTCCCCCTTCGAATAGAGTATGCTTCGTCTAAACATTTTTTTCGAAAAGTCAATAGTTTTCGAGATATTCGACTGTAAAGATTAAAATGAGACACCCTGTATAATTATATACGGCCATTTTCCATATATAATTCTATATGATAGTATATATAATTATATCTAATTATATATAATTTTTTTACCCGGGGGGCGCTACAGAAATTTATCATTATTAAAATCATTAGAGCCGATTCTATAACTCGTCCTTTCCAATTTCAAAACCCTTTAACCACCTCCGCCGCCCGTCACGCAACAAGTGTCTAGAGCTTAAGATATGTATATATATATAAATATAGATGTGTTAATTAAAATAAAAGTCAACATTTTATGTAATTAGTTGAAATAAAATAGATAAAGTTAGAAGTAAATAAATGAAATATAATAAATAAAATAAATAAATAAACCCATACATATATATACACCTATCTAATCCCTCTTTCCTTCTCCCGTTTCTTTCATAGTCTTCTTTCTCCTTCATTATCTTTACGATCAGCTTCATTATTGTATTCCATTTTTCTGCTCCCTCTTCCATTTCTTTGATGATATTTCCTTTGTGTAATTCCTTCCCCATTTCCATTTCCGTTTACTTCTCCTGATGTAGTCCCATTTCCAGCATGAAAAGAAGGTATGTTTCGCGTCATATACCAACATCGATCTAAAGTCGTCTTCTCTATCCTCTTCCTATAAGAGTTATATATTCCGTGCCCCGTTAGGAATTGGGTGAAATAGTAATTAATTTCTTGCCAGTTCCTGTCCTTCCATACGCTGACCCTAGGAACTAATTCATGAGTCCATCTTCCATGTCTAGAGTTATTCCACAACTCCTGCCATTCTTTGTAGGTGTCCTTCATTAAGTCCTTTACTCCCTGGTCAGTTCCTCTTCCTGTGCTCCTTAAGCCCAATCTTTTTCTTCTATCCTCGTCTTCTTTTGCCTTCCTTTGTGCCGTCTTCAATTTCACCGTCAATTCCAGAGGTAGGATACCAGTGATCACGCATAGCGCGTCTCGAGAAACGGTCCTATATGCCCTGACTACCCTTCCTGTTCCCATCCTTTGTGCATGTGCCCAGCTTTTTATATAGATAGGGCCTAAAGTGTAAAACCGGATATAAGACTGCCAAACATTCTTTTTCTGTAGTTGAATAATTTTGTTCGGGTCTGGTTAAATTTTTGGAAAGGTAAGCTATTGGCAAATCGTGACTGTCGACTTCTTGTGACAAAAACAGCACCTATTGCAAAGTCAGATGCATCGGTTGTTAAGGTGAATGTATTATCGAAATTTGGATACTGGAGAATAGGAGATCTACACAGTGCCTTGCGTAGTTCAAGAAAACTACGCTTCTGTTCCTTCCCCCATATGAATTTGGCTTCCTTTTTCAAAACTTCTGTCAATGGCTTAGCTATAGCGGCAACATGTTTAATGAATCTTCTATAATATCTTGCAAGTTCTAAGAATTGTCTTACATTCTTCTGATTTTGTAGTCTTGGAAATTTTCTGACTGCGATAATCTTTTTAGGATCAGGTCTCACTCCTGCTTTGCCGATTACATGACCTAAATATGCTTCTGCTTTCAGAAATTCGCATTTATCTGGTTGTAAAGTTAATTTTGCGTCTGCTAATCTCATGAATAACCGACGAATTTTCTTTTTGTGTTCTTCTAATGTTTTCGCAAAGATTATTATGTCATCTAAATATACGAATACTTCTACCCTTTGTAATCCACGCAAGAGCTGGTCCATTAACCTTTGAAAAGTTGCTGGTGCATTCTTTAAACCCCCTGGCATACGAATATATTCATAATGTTCATTAGGTGTCGAAAGTGCTGTTTCGAGTCTACCTTTTGGATCCATCTCTATCTGTTTAAAACCTCTTGCAAGATCAAATGTTGGCAAATATCGCGCTTCGCCAAATGAGCCAAAATATCTACAATGTTCGGTAGCGGATATGCATCACCAACTGTTTTTCATTCAATTTGCAAAAATCAATCACCATTCGCCACCTGGGATTGCCCTGAGAATCATACAGGTCTCTTGGCTACAATCAAAAGTGGTGAATTGTAAGGAGATTTTGAAGGCGTTATTATTACGCTGTTTAATTTTCAAGAAATTTATTTTTCAATTTCCGTTTTATGGACTGGCGGAAATCTATATTGGCGTGTATTTATAGGTAAATCATCGGTTGGGTGAATTTTATGTTGGATTAATGGGGTTGCTTCCAATTTTTCACCCGGTAAATGAAAGCAATCAGGAAATTCTTTTATAAAATCTATGACATGTTCCCGTTCTTCCGAATTCAAGTGTTCCAAATGCAATTTGCTCAAAATTTTAGAGACTCCGTTGTCACTCTGCAATGGTTCTGGATTTTGCAAATCAGCGCTGATATCGGAATATTTATCTTTTTCTGAAAAATTGTGGTATTCAAATGGATACATCTCTTGCGGAGGGATTTCTATTTCGATATCTTTATCAAGGGTATTTATACTAGGACATGGCATACGCCCTGATGTACAGGGTGTTTCAAAAATATTTGTCATGGCTTTCAGGGGTTGTTCTACACCTCTGGATCGATGGAGATTTGCGAAAAAAACTTGCCGCAAAATTCGGGAAAGGGTAGCAAATTTTTTTTATTGGCTCATCGTATTCGTCTTGTTACGTAGGCAAAATGTCTGAGAGGAACCATGGGTCAGAAACGAACCGTTATCTCACAAATTAACTTTTAATTGGGCCTTACGATTAAAATTTCGCCGATAGTTAAAGCAGAGGCGACGTAAACGAAGCTAGAAAATAGGGCACTGTGTCACCGAACCAGAAGAGAAGTGTAAGTGTTTATACTCTTCTTCCCGGGTGGGCCCTTGAGTGAACCCGACACCGAACGCAGGTCATTGACATTTTCTAGTCTTTTTCTCTCTCTTCAATTATGTTGCCTCTGTTTCAACTATTGGAGCTAGCAAGGGTATCTCATGTGTTTCCTTTCGAAAGGTCGGCGACTCGAAGGCTGTCGTATGGGCGACATTTTAATCGTAAGGCCCAATTAAAAGTTAATTTGCGAGAGAACGGTTCGTTTCTGACCCATGGTTCCTCTCAGACATTTTGCCTACGTAACAAGACGAATACGATGAGCCAATAAAAAAAATTTGCTACCCTTTCCCGAATTTTGCGGCAAGTTTTTTTCGCAAATCTCCATCGATCCAGAGGTGTAGAACAACCCCTGAAAGCCATGACAAATATTTTTGAAACACCCTGTACACTAACTGCTGCTTCCCCAATGTAAATTCCATCTCTGACTGGTAATTTTGGCAGGTAACCCTCTTTTAAATCTGAATTGATGACGTCGATGGCTATTGGTTGACGAGTACGTTATTTCAAGAGTAGTATTCGTGATTTTGGGTTGCGCGGTAAATTCGCGCTCGGGTTTTTCACCAATGAATCTAAAAGGTTTAATCGGTTCTGATTTCGTTAATAATCTATTATGTGCAAATGAAATTTCGGCTTGCCCCGGTCGCAAGTAAGATTTACCTAATATTCCGTCGCATTTAAGAGGAAAAGATGATTTAACCCCTCGCGCTCCGTAGGCTCCGCTGTGGAGCCATCAGTCATTTGTTCCGTAACTCCGTAGGCTCCGCAGCGGAGCCCAATGTTTTTATAATGTTTACGCTTGCAATGTTGCGCAATCGTCGGCGTTGGCAATTGTTATCTGTAGTTAAACTGTGCTCAGTCTCTCTACTGTTACGATTAAACCATTTTGTGACCCATTTTATGATTAACAACATGGAGAAAAATAATTATTATGATGAAAATTTAGAGTTGAGTGATAGTGAAGATGTATTTGATTTTCAAGTGGTAAAAGATATTGTGAACGACAATGTTGATTATAATTCTGACACTTCAAGTAGTGGTTCCGAAATTATACTACCAAAGAGACGACGAATGAGACGTATTGAAAGTGAAAGCGAAGATTCGCTGGAAGACTTAGATGAGTGGCGCGATGTCACGGAAGAATTAGATATTCCGGATAGAATACAGTTTAGTGTATCGCCAAAGGTCATTGGACCACAAGTTCCTACAAATATTGTACAGCCGATTCAATATTTTAAATTATTTTTCACAAACGAAGTAGTAAATGAAATTATAAAAGAAACCAACAATTACGCAGAAAATGTTCTAAAGAATAAAGAAATATCTAGTAATTCTATTTGGCAAACGTGCCGTGCGGTGGAAAAGGAGGAGTTTTGGGCTTTTATTGGAGTTATTATCAATATGGGTACGATACCGCTGACGAATATGCAGGAATACTGGTCAGTTAAGGAGAATAGTCGCATTCCTTTCTTTAGTAAAATATTTACAAGAAAGAGATTTCTGCAAATATTCTGGATGTTGCATTTAAAAACACCGGATCCTGCGAAAAATGATATTAGAACACGTATACAACGAGCATCTAATTTTTTGGAATATATAAATTCGAGATTTTCAGACTATTTTATACCTGGAAAAAATATACGCGTTGACGAATCTGTAGTTAAATTTAAAGGAAAAATAAGCTTCATCACATACAATCCTAATAAACCTACCAAGTGGGGCATTCGAATATATGTTTTAGCAGATTCAGAAACTGGATATGTGTATAGCATCCTTCCATATTATGGAAGTATTACTTCCGAAAATCTGCCAAGGCCAGATTTATTGGTCAGCACCAGAATAACCCTGCATCTGTACCAACAATTATTAGATCGGGTACCTACCGCACAAGGATATCATATGCATACCGACAGGTATTACACTAGTATACCCTTGGCTGAAGAACTACGAAAAATGAAATGCCACTTGACCGGTACCATACAAACAAACAGAAAAGGTGTTCCAACAAGTCTGAAGAAGCCAAAATTAAATGGAAAAAAAACTGTCGCATACAAACGAGGAAATACAATGCTCTTAGCTTGGAGGGATAAGAGAATAGTGTCGTTATTGAGTAACTGGCATAATGCTGGAATGATAACCACTAATAGATTTATACGAGGTGGTACAAACGAAGTAATCGAAAAACCAAATGTAGTTGTCGGGTACACAAAGTCGATGGGTGGTGTCGATCGGGCTGACCAATACGCCTCTAGTTATTGCTTTTTGAGGGTATCACTTAAGTGGTGGCGGAAACTATTCTTTTGGGGAATGGAGATGTCAATAATTAATTCATACATCTTGTACAAAACTGTACAGAACAATAAAAATGAGATAGCACTGACGCATTTAAAGTACAGAAAACTTTTAGTCGATCAACTCGTAGGAGATTTTCGCCAGGAGAGAACAAGAGTTTCAAGATCAATTTCTGAAATCAGACTAAACGGAAAACTCCACATAATGAGGAAAGGTCCAAAGAGGGACTGTGTTGTGTGCTCTACAAGGAAACAAAGGGATGGCAGACGTCAAACAAGTGATTACTGCGATACTTGCCCAAGTAAACCCAGAATGCACATGGGAGATTGTTTTCAAAGATATCACACCATGGTGAATTATAAAATTTAAAATTTATCTTTCATTTATAAGAAGAAAGTGCATTTGTATGAAATAAATAAAATCATAAACATTCACAAGCACATGTAATTCTTTTCACTTAAAATAAGACTCCTTCTTCTCACTCGTTTCGCTGCGAAAATGTGCCGGAGTTGCTGGTAGGCAGTGGTACAAAAACGTGCGGAGCGCGAAGGGTTAACACGTGAAATTTTACAGACTGACCGAAAAGTGATTGTTGTTGTACCGATTGTTTCGAGGCCTTCTAGCGTTATCCCGACTACTGTAATAGACTCGTCTAGATTTACGTCCAAATCTACATGTAATGCATTCAATTTGACCAGGTTAATGTCCGCGCCGGTATCTATTAAAAGTCGAGCATAACCTTCGCGGAATTAATTTGCTTGCATTTCTACGAGCGGTGATTCCTGCTAACGCGAGTAAGAGAAGAACGCTCGTGGTTCTCCAAGGTCCCGACCTTGTTATGACGCTCTCGACTCGGATAACTCGCCATCGCGTCTCTTCAGCCAGTAATTATAGAGTTTAAATTATTGTTCTCTAATTGATTTGGCGATTGGGATCGAAATTGACCGGTTTTATGAACTGGCGAACTTGATCGTAATGTATTTTTCCGTAGGAATGGAGGAGGGGATTCTGAGCGGAATTCTAAAGGTTTTCAGAATGGAGAGGGTGATCTAGGTTCACGTTTATATGGGAAATATGGAGAAAACTCGGGTGAGATCGGATATAGTGGATTCATGTGTTGATCCATGTTATGTGGGTTTGAAACAGATTCATGATTGCTACATCGTATATTATACGGACATGAATAGATAGGGCATGGAAGTACAGCAAAAATGCGATTTTTTTTTTTAAACCTTTATTGAGTCTATTATTACAGTAGGTATATGGAGAACGCGCGAACGCGAAGTGCGACGGTTTGAAATCGCACTATGGCCGCATCATGTCGGCTTCTCAGCGCGAAATACAGACAATTTTGTTTTAAATAATGAGTATACAGTACATTCGCAGTCTTGGAATAATTTGAATTTCGAGTGATTTTGAATTAGCCCCAAAAAAATTAAATGAAGTTGGACATTTTGGAAAAAAAGGGCAATTCTCGCAGTGGGACAAACACACGACATAAAATGAAATATAAAAATGAACAGAGATAAGGGAAATATAATACATTGACGACTGCCAACACACTACATTTTACTTATGTGATCGTTACTTAACTGATTTATAAGGAAAAGAGGAAGTGAGGAAACTCGTTAAGTGGAATTTGCAGTAACATAACGCTCCGAAAGTGAGTTTCTTATCTATATCTGGATAAAACATACAAAAAGAGAGAAAAATAAATAAAATAAATAACAAATTTAAGAGCAATGGTAGGTGACAGGCCAAGTAGGCTCAATAGAGATTTCTACGTGCTAAGTAAGCCGTTATGTACTTTGGGTGGTATTGCTTAGAGGTCAGGGGACATTGATTTCGAGAACAGAGTTTTTTTTTTACATAATGTATGACTCAGAATCCCGCGCCGCATTGGGAGGAGTGTCCTTATACTAGTGCTAAGAGACAGAAGAAAAAGAAATTGAGAGGTAAGACGTTATCCTTGAAGGGGGAGGTGAGAAAATAATTTTTCCCTTGAGACTCGGCGGACACCTGGTCCTCTGAAAGCAGCACGAGAGTCCGTTTTGTATTTGGACATAAAGAAAAACGAACAAGTTTTAAACGGTTGAGGCACCGGCAGCAGACGCCTGAGATAGCCACGGAAGTTTCCGTAGGTATCTATAATTTTTTTAATTTTTGTCTACCGGCGGTAGAGCGGTGGAAAAGACGAGATTTTCCGGATTATATCTTACTTCTATTAGATCGTACAGAAGTGCTAGCGAAGCTTTTTTGCACTGTGTGTGATATATTATTGGTATCTTGGTTTCAAAATCTTGTATGTAACCGTTTGAATCTATATATGAGAATGCGGTGACGGACAAATGACCGCTCTAATGAACTTATAAGTTGATTGCCGGTTTTATTGTTAGTGTTAATTGCTTTGTAGAAAAACAATCTGATAAGTTTTAAGGCGAAAATATCGAAATGAGTACAATTTAGTTTGTTATAAAGTGTTCGGTTGGAAAAATATATGATGGAGCCGTCAAACGAGTACGCGACATTAAGAGATTCGTTATTGCTCGGAAGATCTTTCGTTCAAAGGTCCTAATACGTTCCATAATGTATGAGGATATAGGAGACCATACCGGAAATGCATAGCTTAAAATAGATGCGAATATAGCCTTTATAGATGACGGTTTTTACTCCGATGTTTAGATGTCTCGAGTGCAAAAGACGCGCGACTTTCGTCGCAGCTCCCTTCGCTTTCTCAAGTAGGTACAAGGCATGTTGATTATAGTTTACCCTATCGTTTAGGATTACTCCTAAATATTTGACATGTTTGTGCCTCGGCAGTTGCAAGTCCACTCTATCAGGAACATGCAACTCGAAGGCTTTGGCTCGCCTTATTTGTCTTTTGCTAAGCTGACTGAAGGGCTTGGTAAACAGAATCACCTCGAACTTCATCGGATTTACTCGCACCTTCTTGATATCGCAAAACTGCGAGATTTTGTTAATCGCGCATTGCAATTGGAATTTAATATCATCTGGGTCGTTGTCGTTCTTGTAGACGATCAGATCGTCCGCAAAGCTGATTGCTTTACACTCGTTTACTGATTTGTTAACATTCGATAGAATATCCGAGAAGTAGAAGCTGAACAGGGCGGAAGAGTTTACCACGCCCTGTTGCAGGCCGTTATCGATTTTAAATATCTGCTGCGATGCAACTTCGTTTAAGAAGGTTCGAAAGGATCTGCCCGATATCGTGTTATCTATCATTTGTATAAAGTGGATCGGAAATCCATATTCGCTCAATCTAACTACTAGTCCAACCGTCCCACGGTATCGAAGGCTTTCTCAAGGTCTATTAAACATGCTCCGATCAGTTTTCGATCATTTAGAGCTGCGGTAATGTCAGATGTGAGCCTCGCCACCGCATGAACGGTGGAGTGTGCGTTTCTGAACTGATATTTAAAATAATTCTAAAGAGCTTGCCCAAGTTCGGTAGGAGGCTGATCGGTCGGTAATTGTTTAACTCTTTGGGATCTTTTGACTTTTTTAATAGTGGAATAATTTTCGCAACCTTGCAGTTCTTCGGAAAGTAAGAGATGCGGAGGGACGCGTTGAATAGCTCCGCCAGCAGTTTGATAGCGGTATCTGGAAGATGTTTGACCGCTATATTCGGAACTTTATCGAAGGAAGAAGATTTTTTTCCTTTTAAGGTTTTAATTGCTCTTGCGTTTAGAACTGGATGCATAAAATAGTCAGTCATAACCGATGGCTGCCTCTGCTCTTCGATGGTCTCGAATCTATATATCTCGTTTTTGTACGAGCTACGAATACGCGCGTAAGCTGTGTGAACTTTCGCTTCGTGTAGTCACTCGGAATTTGTTCTTGGTTCGAGGTTTTTCGTGTGCACCCTTGCAAAATGTACACCGAGCACAGACAGCCTATCGGTCAGATCCTGAATAATGTATTGATCGCCGATTGTTTGTAGCGAAGCAGTGTCGACGTGCGCCTCCGCCCAGAATTCAGTGTCGGATACGGGTCCTCTCAAAGAAGAGACAGCTATGATAGATTTCGGATTTAAAACGCGGTTAATCAGTGGATGCAATTTCAATGGTTCTTTTAGATTTATTTTACTAAGCCTATCGTTCCAGAAGGTGCTTACGATGACTGTATGTTTTCTTTAATCCGTAGTTGACTCTATTTTGTAAATCTGTCAAGAATTTTTTGTGGAGTTTCTGTTTGAAGGTCATTTCAAAAGTAGATCGCGGAAGTGAAAACAATTTAGAAATTATGCGTGATTTAAGTTTTTTTAATTTTCTTACGCTTTAGATTCATAAATTATCTTCGAGCGAGGAGTGCAGGTGCCTAGAGCGCTCGCTATTTCCCCTTCCAAGGTTTCAATTGTATTGTTAATCATACCGGTCGAGGCGTTTAATAAGTTGAATTTAGCGTCTATGATAAGCTTAGCGATTCTAGACTTGAAGTTATTCCAATTCATTTTTTGGTATTGAAATTTCATTCCGAATTGAGCACGCTGTACAGATACCGTTAATAGTCTTTCAGAACCATTGTTAATTTGACCGACCAACCTCCCATCGACCAGCGCAAGATCAACGTTAGAATTAGCGCGATAATAGGTTGGCGTGTTTGAAAAAAGCAGTTTAGCTCGGAAGATAGCTCCCTGAAATTCCAACCAGTCGTATAGCGCGATTCCCTTACTATTATTGACTGTATTAACCCATGAGGTGTGTTTCGCGTTAAAGTCGCCCGTGATGATATAAAACCTATCCCCGTTTTCTAGATGCAATTGAGAGAACATTTTTTCAATATCCCGGATAAATCTGAATTTACCTTTGAAGGAGCTATACGCCGAAACTATCACCAGCGAACGTCCGTTTCCTACATCAAAAGAAATCGCTATTGCTTCTAACGATTGGGGATCGTTAAACGAAAGATCGATTTTACTAAATTTAAAGGGTATAGCAGGATAAGGTGGTCAAAAGTGCCCTTGAACCGATTTCAATGGGGGTAGTCTCATTCGATAGATAATGCTCGGCGATCATTGTGTACTAAATTTTAACCCTTTATCTTGATCGGAAGGATAGTTATGGGGAAAATTAAAAAAACAGGTTTTTGGCCCTTTTCCCCCATTTATTGAGGTGTAAAAAATCCGAAAAAATTCTGGCATATTCTACACAGTACCGGACATGTTGGAGAATTTTTTTAGATTTTTCCGTCGAAGTACCTAAGCGTGAAAAATGGGCAAAGTAAAAAAAAACGGAAAAAAGAAGATTTCGTATCGAAATCTTTGAGGTACAACTTTTTGTTTTATATAGTAACAATCTAACACCTACGATTGTTATCCCCAATTTTTTTCAGATTTTTAAACCACCTGCGTCATTATGAAAAAAATCGAAAACCGATTTTCGGGACGTATTTTGATCTAAAACGCAAGAAGTAATTGTTATTTTTCCATTATTTTCATAGAGTATGTTCATTTTGTGGTTTTTAATGTTTTACCATTGCAGATAATTTCATAACAATAAAAGGAATTGAGATAACTCACTTATCTGTAAACTGTGTGTTACATTATGTACCATAATTTTGGACGTTCCTTCAACAGCAGCAGTGGCGACGCGTCTAGAGTGTCTGCTCTGGAACCGCTATGAACTTTTTTGTCGCGGGTTCGCGTCACGGAAGGTATATTTTTTTTTCTTTTTTTTTTAATCTGTAAATGCATAAAAATAATCAATAATCATTTTTAACAGCTATTGCGATAATCCTAAATGCATAAAAAATGTATATCGTATAGAAAATAGTTTTAGAGCATATCTGTTGTTTTGCCGGCTCTCTCTAGCAATATGTTATCCCATGGTTACGGATATTTTTAAACATTTAAATTACGGAAATGTTAACTTATTATGGTATATAAAAATGTATATTCGGCACTAAAGGAACGGAGTTTATACCTTGACAAATTCCTGCCGAAGTCATGTTGAATGGAAACAAAAGTTCCTTTCTTTTGGTAGATTATTATTTTTCGCCATAAGTACTAGTTTGTTATTTGTTCCGAAATCATATAGAATAAATAATACGTTTGAGGGCCATAACTGTACAATAGATACATTCGTTAAAATTGCTTTATTGTTATATACGAATTTACTTCTTAAGCTTTTAAATATCTTACTGATGAGCATTTGTATCGCTTTCAAAATACCTTTAAGAAATAGAGGCATATAATTTAGTTCGCAGGACTTTATTATTTTATTGCGCCTGCTCCAATATCACACGAACCCTTCCTGTCCGTAAGCCTTCACCAATGACCTGCTGGCATTGAAGGTTTGGCGCAGGTACTAAGCTAATCCCCTATAGGTATTTATGTTATATTGGTCAATTCGCTGTTAATCTCATTTCAGAATTAACAAATTAAAAATGGCAATATAATACAAACCAATAGAAATTCATATTTTCCAAGTTTCGAGCATATCCCCTCCATGTCAACGATTCTTCTTTGAATATAAGGGAAAGAAACATGCAAGTAAAGTAATCATTACGTGCATATACTCTGTTAGTGCAAGTGTTGTGATCTTTGGTGCCGAATATACATTTTTATATACCATAATAAGTTAACATTTCCGTAATTTAAATGTTTAAAAATATCCGTAAACATGGGATAACATATTGCTAGAGAGAGCCGGCAAAACAACAGATATGCTCTAAAACTATTTTCTATACGATATACATTTTTTATGCATTTAGGATTATCGCAATAGCTGTTAAAAATGATTATTGATTATTTTTATGCATTTACAGATTAAAAAAAAAAAAAAATATATACCTTCCGGGACGCGAACCCGCGACAAAAAAGTTCATAGCGGTTCCAGAGCAGACACTCTAGACGCGTCGCCACTGCTGCTGTTGAAAGAACGTCCAAAATTATGGTACATAATGTAACACACAGTTTATAGATAAGTGAGTTAACTCAATTCCTTTTATTGTTATGAAATTATCTGCAATAGTAAAACATTAAAAACCATAAAATGAACATACTCTATGAAAATAATGGAAAAATAACAATTACTTCTTGCGTTTTAGATCAAAATACGTCCCGAAAATCGGTTTTCGATTTTTTTCATAATGACGCAGGCGGTTTAAAAATCTGAAAAAAATTGGGGATAACAATCGTAGGTGTTAGATTGTTACTATATAAAACAAAAAGTTGTACGTCAAAGATTTCGATACGAAATCTTTTCTTTCCGTTTTTTTTTACTTTGCCCATTTTTCACGCTTAGGTACTTCGACGGAAAAATCTGAAAAAATTCTCCAACATGTCCGGTACCGTGTAGAATATGCCAGAATTTTTTCGGATTTTTTACACCTCAATAAATAGGGGAAAAGGGCCAAAAACCTGTTTTTTTTTATTTTCCCCATAACTACCCTTCCGATCAAGATAAAGGGTTAAAATTTGGTACACAATGATCGCCGAGCATTATCTATTGAATGAGACTACCCCCATTGAAATCGGTTCAAGGTCACTTTTGACCACCTTATCCTGCTATACCCTTTCCGGTGTATTATAATCGCGACACCGCCTCCGGCACGGTTGTGCATTCTATCCCTCCTCCCCATCGTGTACTCCGGAGGGCGAAATTTTAATCGGAAGGCCCAATTAAATGTTAATTTGCGAGAGAACGGTTCGTTTCTGACCCATGGTTCCTCTCAGACATTTTGCCTATAGTCCAGTCAAATAAGACTTTGAAGGTTACAAAAATTCCCATAGAGCTAAAAATTGGTATGAATGTTCAGAATGCTATTATAAATGAATTGTGAAAAGTCCCCATCAATCCCCCTTGTGCAAAAAATTTTATTGATGGTGAAAGTTTGCAAAAATAGGTTTTTCGCGTTTTTCAGCTAAACGGTGAGTTTTACAGCAAAAATAGTTCAGACAAAAATTGTAGATCATTCGATTCTCTACAAAAAATGTATTCACACTTTTTTTCATAAGTATTGCCATTTCCGTGATACAGCGGTTAAAAGAACTAAAAAAATTATTTTATTCGTAATATGCACACGTTTCCACACCACCTATGAGGTAGTGTGCTTGGTGCTGTTTTTTTTAACGTGGTTTCCCCGGTAGGCCTATTCCACGATCTATTGTGATTCTATTGAATTCAAAGTGAGTATTGAAAATGATGAAAGCTGTGTAAATTATGTAATATATAAATGAAAAAATAATTTGGAAAAATTATTCGTCGGATTCATAATAATCCAATGGAACTTCTGGTGTACTGTCTTCGTTTTCTTCATCTTCTTTTTCTTCATCTTCCTGCTGGATACAAATATGTTCTAAAAGTGATACATCATATGTCTCATCACTGATATCGTAATTATCCTCATCTAGTATCGATTCAACATTGGAACACGACTGTCCTTGACAATTGGTACATACTAAAGAACAAAACAGTCCAACCTTTTTACAGCCGCATTTAGCATTGCAACCTTTTTTGCAATTGCAAAAGATGGTGTTAAGGAGTTTTTCTGGTGCAGGTGGGAGTAACGTATGAATTGGTTCCAATGCATTGTCAACTAACTTCCAACCCCAGTCTTCTGGATCCATTTTATTACCAAGCCACACTTGAACTTGATAATATACCCGGAATAGATGTTGTTGAGCAGCAGCAGAGGTTGGGGGAAGACAAGCTAATTGCACTTGTTTTTTATTATAAGTTTTTTTTTGCAAAAGATAAGTATCGGAGTTTATCCAAGCAGGTAACTTTTTTTGGAGCTCCGTACATAGAAAGAAGAAAGTGAATTCCATTAGTGATTATAACTGCACATGAATTTTTACACATGTCTGGTCTTTCACGTACTCCGAAAACTCATCACCTCTTTCAATACTTGCATCAATTAATGTTTAATGCCGCGATCAACAGTAACAACTCCACTTTCAGTCAAAGGTTGACTACAAATAAAGCAGAATTGCGACATTTTTTGTTAATAACAGTAAAATGCACAAACTTTGTTACAAAATATAAGCGATAGCCACGAGTTGTCACTACGAAGGAATGCTTACGACTAACAGTATTTTGTTGAGTATGAGACCTTTGAAACGGAGCAGGTATACGAGCATCGTCACGCTGACAATTGAATGGAAGACAAATGTTACTCAAGGCCATGCGACTAAATGAAAATAGGGGCGGAGTTTTTGACGTTCATTTATATTCTAAGAATTTTATAATTTGTATGTATAAGACATAGGGACTCATATTTTTACTCGTATAACGGTTCAAAAATGTATATAAAAGTACATTACGTGCATATTACGAATAAAATAATTTTTTCAGTTCTTTGAACCGCTGTATCACGGAAATGGCAATACTTATGAAAAAAAGTGTGGACACATTTTTTGTAGAGAATCGGATGATCTAAAATTTTTGTCTGAACTATTTTTGCTGTAAAACTCACCGTTTAGCTGAAAAACGCGAAAAACCTATTTTTGCAAACTTTCACCATCAATAAAATTTTTTGCACAAGGGGGATTGATGGGGACTTTTCACAATTCATTTATAATAGTATTCTGAACATTCATACCAATTTTTAGCTCTATGGGAATTTTTGTAACCTTACTTCTATTTTAAGGATTAATTTGACTGGACTACTACGTAACAAGACGAATACGATGAGCCAATAAAAAAATTTACTACCCTTTCCCGAATTTTGCGGCAAATTTTTTTCGCAAATCTCCATCGATCCAGAGGTGTAGAACAACCCCTGAAAGCCATGACAAAAATTTTTGAAACACCCTGTACTGAAATTTGTGTTTTGAGTGTCCAGCGAGGATGCGGGTTGAGGAGATATCGCAGAGGTTGCAGTTGTGTGCATAATTGATTCTTGTTGCTGCATTTCTGGCTGATGTGTGTGATGCGTCCGCGGCAGATTTCTCGATACCGTTTGGCTGAATGAAACAGTGTTCGATACTGTCTTCGATCGGATGGGAGTTCACTTTGCCATATTCTCCAGGGTTGGTGATGGTTTTGAGGCAGCAATTTTCTTTGATTTGAAAACCAGGCACCCGCGATACGATGCAGGATGACCGAACTGTTTGCAATTAACACAGTAGATCGCGTCGTGATGTGTGGCATCGTTAACTGTGCATTTTCCCCTCTCATGGGACAGGTTACATTTAACGTATCTACAGTCTAGTTTGCAGTTAGTTGCTGCATGCCCGATACGTTGGCAGTTGTGGCATTGAATTATTTCCTGCCTTCGAAATTTGTCCCATCGGATGATGATAGTTGATAGTTCAATACCATGATGTTTTTTAGAAAGTTGATGTCTGAATTAGGCGTGAATTGTACGATAAACATTGGGAGGAAGGTCCGTGATTGTTTCGATTTAGCCGTCTCGAACTGCGAGATTTTAATCACTTTGGCCTTGGCCGCCGCGATGGTATTTAATTCTTCAAGCAGTTCCTGCTTGGAAGAGTTTGGATCTATGCCCTTCAGAAGCATTGTTATAAATTTTTCTGATTTCGGTGTATATGTGTAGTACTTTAAACTCGCACGTTCTAACGAATTTTTGAACTTAGAGAACATATCGAGAGAGTTTGCATAAATGTTGGGATCGGGGCGGAGAAGCCCTCCTATAAAAGAACTTAAAAGAGAAAAGGACGTGAAGGGAAATTATCAGCAGCGAGAGGTCGCTGGCGCAGTGGTTCCGCGCCGACCCAGGCGATCGTCGACGTTCAGCTACTCTGGCCGAGTACCTGTCTTGGATGGGTGACCGAGCTCCTCTCCTTTCTTTTTCACGATCCTACAAATTGGGGGCTCAGCCGGGATAGGAGGAACAGCTACCGCAACGATCCCCACGAAGCTGGAAGACGTTTGGAGACGAGAAAAAAAATCGGCGTGCGCAAATGGCGAAGTTGAAGGAATGAACGGGTCACACATAGGCACCAAGCGAAGTTGTGTTGATACGTTGTTGTGAAGTCGGCCTAGGTGTGTGGACGTTCGACAAAGCGACGACGATGATGCGCCGCCGATAAAGACGATTTAAAGACGAGTGACGTTACCGACATTTGAGGACAAATGTCAATCTCAGGATGGCCGAGTGTGGGATCGGGACGGAGAAGCCCTCCTAAAAAGAACTAAAGAGAAAAGGACGTGAAAAGAAATTATCATCAGCGAGAGGTCGCTGGCGCAGTGGTTCCGCGCCGACCCAGGCGATCGTCGACGTTCAGCTACTCTGGCCGAGTACCTGTCTTGGATGGGTGACCGCGCGCCTCTCCTTTCTTTTTCACGATCCTACATAAATTACGTGGCTTTTTGGGCCACTTCTTTTGATAGTAAAATCTATCTTTTGTAGTTGGTTTTTACAGATACTTATGATGGTTTGTGGGGAAGCCACGTGAACTATAATTGGTGGTGGCTTACCTGCTGAGTTCGTTGTTCTTTTACCTGTGAGAGGGGCTGTTCTTCTTGTTGGTCTATCTCCATATTTTTAGATAAAACCCCAAGATCAGGGCTGTGAATCTGTTCCTTGTTGAAGGAAGTCCTGCCGATTTCGGCTACGAAGTTGTATCGCGGGTATCCTTTGGCTTCGAATAGGAAGCCGGACGGCTCCATTTTGATGAAGTTGGTCCATCGGTGGACGCGGGGCTGGTGAAATTGCGCGTTGTAGCAGCTGGTTCTCCGTTTTCAACCTATCGATTTCTTCTTGTAGCCTCTTTATGCTATTCAAAAGGTCGCTTTGTTGTCTGGATGGAGCTACGATGTTATTTGACGAGGTATTAGAAGTCACGTCGCTGTTTGGGCGGGTTGTGTCCGAAGCAGCATCTAGCTGCATATCTTCTGTCCTTTCGGGTGAGTTTGAAGCTGCAGAGGCAGATTTACTGTCGGTTGGACCGACTGTAGGTGTCCTTGTCGATGTAGTGGGTTTTGGACGCTTCTTCTGCATGTTTTCTACGGAAAGACTTAATTCTGGGTTTTTATTTTGACGTTTAAGTGAGGACGAAAACCTCGGTCGAATTTTTCCTGTGTATGAAGAGTCTTTGATGGAGTCTTCCGCGGTCGACGGTGGTGAAGATGGTGAATCAATCACATCTTTCCTCGATATGTGTTTCTCCATCCGTCGTGGATGGATCGAATATCAAAGAAATAGAAATAAAATAATGGACTTACACATGCAAGCCCTTGCGCGTAAATACTATCAGTAGCTAAATAATTGAATAAACGTTGGTATCGAATTCCAACGAAGAAATTTTCTTCAGTGATGAGTGATCGTAATCGAAATCAGTAAGTGTAAGCGCGTGAGGGAATACGTCTACACTCGACGAGCTCTCGATTTCGACTGCAAAAATGCGAATAGTGTGGTTGGCATGGCTGATATGGTGAAAAGGGGTGTTTATATTGACCTTGTGGGAAAGTTTCGGAATGATGAGGTTTTAAGATACCCGTGGGTGATTTAGAACGATTAGAGAGGCCAGCAATAGGGCTATGACTCCTCGATTTTTAGTCTCGGTAGTCTCTATGGCCTTCGAGCCGTTGTTCTAAAGGTTTCGGATTTATATCGGTGTCGGAGTTGGAATTACGAGATACCATTAAACGCGGTGCTGACAACCCGGGAATTATTCCCGCTTTCATGCGCCTTTCTATTCGCGTTGCAATTCTTACCGCACTGTCTAACGTTTTTGTATCGCCAGCATCTACAGCGTAAGCTATTTCGTCTGGCAGGCCTCGGATAAATGCATCTAATGCACTTTCTTCCATAGGCGCATACATTCGCTTCGCGTCACGACCGTGGTTGTCATCCAGTGCCGTGCGAGCACCATTTAGCAAAATATTGAATCTATCGGAGAAATCATACACGGTCTCGCCCCTGCTCATCCGGGTCATTTCTATTTCATGGTGATAATACGAATAAGATTTTACAGGCGCGAATCTTTCTTTCAGATGTTTCACTAAATCGTCTAATTTTTGAAAAGTTTTCCTCCAGGTACTATCTCTAGCAGCACCTTGTAGGTTGCCTTAAGAAACGATGCCTCTAAAGCGGGTGGTACAAAAATAGACCCATTTTGTGCATCCTGTAAAAAGTTCTTGAGCGGAATATTGTTCCCATCGAAAAAACGGGATATTGAGTGTACTATTTTGAACTGTGAAACATTCTGCCATAGAATCCATCATAGAATTGGTAATATTTAGATCCACAGCAGTTAAATTTGCTCCATTAGACGCGTTCGCGCTTCGGGCTGCGTTTTCGTTTCGTTTTACTATCATCTTTAATTATGAAAAACGTATATTTTTATATTTCAACCTTGTTTTAAATAAAATCAAATTGTTCCCAGTATTTAGGTTGACGAAATATGGTTAAATTTTTTTTTAATTTTTTATTCACTCTACATGTTTCGACATCTTACGATGTCCTCTTCAGGAGTTTCTACAAATAATTAGGCTTATAATAATTGTGTCAATGTATATGTGTGTCTATGATATAACGGTTTCGAAATGAACAAAAAGAGAATTTTATAGTGTTTTTTTTTTTGGTTTACCTGTGTTATGTGTAGTTTGTTTTATCGCGAAACATATGTGTTTCCATAGTTTTTCGGGTTTTATTCTGAGTCTAGATGTGAATTTGAAAAAATTTTTGTCTTCTACATACTCGGTCTTAATATCGAGTTGCTGTGAAGAAGAACCTCTTTCTGTAACTGGCGATGTTCGTTACGATAAGTATTTCCCGTAATGGAGGTGGTGGGGGAGTTTTTTTGTTCTCAGGTGTCGTGAGATTTCGTATATTTTCGCAGTTTCGCTTCGGGGTACTTCGGTCTCTATCGTTTAATTTCGCTATTGCCTTCGTACCTCGTTATGTAGTGTATGTGTAGTGATGGTTGGTGTGTGCGTATGCGTGCGTTCTTTCCTGATTTATGAAATTCTAATTCGTTCTCTGTTTTCTATATTTTAGTGGAATTTGGTGGTTTTTCCTAGACTATTGTTACAACAGAGTCTGAACTTGAATTTTGGATGGTGTGGTTGTTATTTTCCGAGCTTAAGTTATTATTGTTGATCACTGGTAAATAAATATTGCTTAGATTTTGCGTGTCTGTTCTGAGGTTTACTGTGTTGTGGCTGTGTATGTGTATGATTTCTTTAATAAGACGTTTTTTGTAATTAGGTTCTATTTCTAGTATTTTAGTCTGCTTGTAGTTAAAATTATGGTCTGTATCTATTATGTGTTTTGTCAATGCTGTGTGGGAGTTTGTGTCTTGTTTTATGTTATATTTGTGTCCAGATATTCCATTTTTAAAATTTTGTTTAGTTTGTCCAATATAACTCTTCTCACAAAAACCACAAGGTATCTTATACACCACGTTTGATGTCAACTCCTTTTTCGTTCGATCTTTAATCTTGCTGAAGAGTATGTCATACAAATTTCTGGATGTTTTGAAAATTGTACCTATGTTAAATTTCTCCAGCGTTTTTTTAATTGTTGGTCCTAGACCTTGTATGAACGGGATGACAATTGTGGCTGCATATTCCTTTTTCTCTTGGTTTTTTATGCTTAAAGAGTTATATATTCTGTTCGTTCTATTTTTTAATTGTGATTGTACTAAGTCTTTGGGGTATCCGCTGTTTCTTAAGTCAGTCGTGATCGTTTGTATTGTTTCCGGTCTATATATGGGTTGTGATAAAAGTAGTGCTCTGTCAATAGTGTTCATAGCTATATTCTTTTTTTGTATTTGTGGGTGGTGTGATGTGTAATGCAAATATCTACCTGATGAAGTTTGTTTTTTGTGCCATTTGTAACCTATAGTTTCGTTGTTGTTGTTTATTAAAGAAATATCTAGAAAATAAATTTTGTTATTGCTTTCTATTTCATGAGTGAATTTTAATCTATTATTATAGCTATTGAAATGTTGTAGCATGTCGTCTATTTTGTCGTCCGGAATTTCTAAAATGATGTCATCGACGTATCTTTTTAGGAAAGAAGGTTTATATGGCGCATTTCGTAATAAATCCAAGATTGTGTATTCCATCACTAAATTGGCTACCGTAGCTGAAATTGGTGAGCCCATGGGTGATCCAAATATTTGTTTATAGATTATTCCGTCATAAACGAAATAAGTGGAGTTAAGGCAAAGTTTAACACCTTCTAGGATTTGATTCAGGGGTAATTTAGTATTTTTTCTCATTTTGGCCCACCTTCTTTTAATTGATTTTAGGACGAGATCTATGTCCAAATTCGTGTATATACATGTTCATACATGTTCTTCATCTGAGTCTTCTTCCACGTCCGGTGCTGGTACTAACTTTGTTATATGAAAAAGACCTATTTCTTGTTTTTTTCTTCCAGTCTTTATTCTGTATATGGAGTTTAATATCTTCTGCACTATTTCGCACGGTCCAATTCTTAACTCATCTAATTTTTTTCTATTCAATATATTTCCGTTTTCTATGTAAACTAGATCCCCTGTATTGAATTTATAATGTTTTCTGTTTTTATCGAATAATTTTTTATTGTTGTCATGTGCCTTTATGGTTCTTTCTAACGCTAATTCTCTATCTTTGATCCAGTTTTCTTTGATTTATTTTTTTTTAATTGTCGTGGTAGAATACTCACATCTTCACCGTCTAACAAGTATGTTGGTGTAAACCCAGTCACTGTATGTTCCGTTTCATTATATTTTTTTACACGGTCTCTGGCGATTGTCGTCCAAGCCTTCTTTTTTCCTCTTTCATTCATTTTACACCTTATTTTGTTGACTAGTGTCTGGTTCAGCCTTTCGTTTAGGCCGTTCGAGAATGGTGCATTTACTGCGGTGAATATTAATTTTACATTCTCCCTTTTTAGATATTCTTTGAACTCTTTCGAGTTAATGCCCGGATATTGATCTGTGAGGATCACTTCAATCTTATCTGTTTCCAGCCCCATTTTGACTAACTTTATAAAGTCGTGTGCACTCTGTGTCTTCGATTTTGAGATGAATGTATACCTCGTGAAGTGATCGACAAGCAGGTGTAGATACTTTTTCGTACTTCTCGTTCCACCAAAGCCGCCGATCGTGTCTATTGACATTATCTCAAACGGTTTTGTCGCGGGACCCAAATGAGACATTAAGCCATATTTCGTTTGGCCTCTAGTTTTATTTTTTATACATGTCTGGCAATTTTTACATTCTTTCTGTATATTTTTTGTTAGGTTTCTCGCTGAGTAGTATGGGCTAATTTTTTTTGCATCTGTTTTATTCCAATGTGGCACCATTCGCTGTGTATCTCTTCTATAATTTTCTTGCTATAGTCTTCTGAGAGGATTATTTTTTCTTTCTTTTTTACTCTTCTGTAAAATATTCCGTCCTTTTCTATCAATCTTTCTTTCGTTTTCTGTATCATTTTATTATTTATCTGATCTATCTTTATTTCGTCTACTTTAATCAAATTAACTATTTTTAATACTTCTTCAGTGTTTTCGGTTGGTTCTAAGACCGGGTTTCGACTTAGGCAGTCCGCCTCGGGTTTCTCTCTTCCTGGGACATATTTTACGTGGAAATCGTATTGTGATAGATAATACGTTAGTTCACCGAGCTCTTCATCCGTTCTAACTCTGATGTTTAAGTTCTCCAGGGGTTTGTGGTCTGAATATATTGTAAATCTCCTTCCAATTAGCCAATGTTGCCAGTATTTTATGGCTTCCTTTATTGCTAGGCATTCTAGATATATGGCTCTTTTCTTTTTCTGGCTTTCATTCAGTTTTTTTTGAGAAATATGCCACTGGTTTATCTTTCCCATCTGGTTGTTCTTGTTTCAGTATTGCGCCAATACCCGCTATTGATGCGTCTGTACAAATTTTTATTGGCAAGTTGTTATCGAATATTTTTAATATAGGTTTCGAGCATAGTAATTTTTTTATTTTGTTGAATGATCTTTCACAGTCTTTTGTCCACATGAATTTTTCATTTTTTCTGAGTAGTTTAAGCAATGGGTCTAACGTTATTGCACTTTCTGGTATATACTCATGGTAGAAGTTTATCTTCCCTAGGAATTGTCTTATGTTCGTTTGTGTTTTTGGTCTTGGGAAGTTTTTGATTGATATTAGATTATCCTTTACTGGTCTTACTGTGTTATTTTCAATTATATGTCCCAGATATTTTACTGACTTTGAAGCGAACGTACATTTTTTGAATTTCAGTCTGAAACCTTCCTCTGTTATTGTTTTTAAAACTTGTTCTATGTGTTTGTGTTGGAGAAATAATTTCACGGGTTGGCGCTTGGGTAGCATGGATGGTAACCCTGACTGAGGGACAGAGAGAGAGAGCTAGAGCTGTGATTGCTGTGCGAACGTGTGCGAGGTAGAAAATAAAAACGTGGGCATCTTTTATGTTTATGAAAGAAGTAAAAACGTGGGTGACATAAATGTTATTAAAAAGTAAAAATAATAACGCGTGTATTATTTAAATTGCTCAAAGAGAAATAAAACAATTTTTTTCATTTTCCTATTAAAAACCAGCTGCGCACGCTTGATTTATACCACACCTCAACAGGTTATGGGCCCAGTTATGCGCAGTTGGTAAAATACGTAATACGCAAGGAAATCCTGTCTCGCTAAAAAAAGGAAAAGATTGAAACTTAAAATGGAGAGAATTTCGTCTGATGATCTTCATCAAGTTGAAAAGTTGAAGGGAACAGAAAATTTCCAACTCTGGAAATTCCAGGTAACCATTTTACTGAAAGCCAATGA
The DNA here is from genome assembly GCA_910591515.1 of Cerceris rybyensis. Taxonomy (NCBI): domain Eukaryota; kingdom Metazoa; phylum Arthropoda; class Insecta; order Hymenoptera; family Crabronidae; genus Cerceris; species Cerceris rybyensis. The sequence continues at coordinate 3,243,686 of OU342789.1, forward strand.
TTTGGAAAAAAACGTAGTAACAAAAGGTCCGAATCCGACAACTGATGTGTGGAAAAAGAAGGATGCACAAGCTCAAAAGATTATAGTGATGACTGTGGACAAAAAAATAATGACACATGTAATGTCCTGTGAAACGGCAAAGGACATGTGGGATAGAATACATGCTGTCTATCAGAGAGACAATGGACAATTAAAATGTACTCTGATGCAGGAATTTTTTCGCTACTCTTTCACAGGGGACATAGATCTGACAATGCACATAAGCAAACTGGAGAACATGGCTGCCAGGCTAAATGCTCTTAATATGAAGGTAACGGATGAGATGCTGGTATCGAAGATTCTGACGTCGCTTCCTGATAACTACAAATACTTTGTCACTGCATGGGACTCCACTGAAGTCGAACAAAGAACCTTGGAGAATCTCATAGGCAGATTAATAACAGAAGAGACGAGAAATAAAAATTCAGAAGAAAAGGAGGGAGCTGTAGCACTGAGAACATCGGAAGTAAAATGCTACAAGTGCAATGGCATAGGGCACATCGCAAGAAACTGTAGGAAGCAAATTAAAAACCATAACTTGAACAATGAATTAGAAAAGAAATGTTTCAACTGCAATAGCTATGGACATATCTCAACAAGATGCACAAAACCTGTTAGGGAAAAACAAGCATCCTGCAGTATATGTAAAAAAAACAACCACCAGGATAAGGATTGCTACTTCCGAAACAAGAGCAAAGGTAACATAAGAAGCAACCTGATTTCATTTCTAGCACGAGATACAAGGACCGACAAATGGATAGTAGATTCAGGTACAACGTCACATATGGTGAATGATAGGAGTATGCTAAAGAACGTAAGAAAGATTGATACGAACGTTGAGGTGGCAAAGGTGGATGAAACCATGAAGGCTGAAGGGATTGGGCACTGTGAACTCGGACAGTGCAACTTAACAAACGTGGTATATGTTCCTGATTTGGCAGCAAATTTGCTGTCAGTGAATGCAATAACTGAAGCTGGAGGGAATGTGAATTTCAGAGGAAACGAGGTAATAATCGAAAAGAATGGAACAGACATTGTGGGACTAAAAAACGAAAAGGGCCTCTATGAAGTCACTCTAGGAGCAAGAAGAGAAGAGAGATCATATCTGGTAACGTCAGAAAGCTCAGTAGAGAAATGGCACCGAAGAATGGGGCACATAAGTATAAAAGGTATGAAAGAACTAATTAATCTAACAGAGGGAATAGATATTAACAAGCGTGATTTGGATAAATTCAATAAAATATGTGAAACATGCTGTAAAGCAAAACAAACCAGAGAACCTTTCAGTAATAGCAGAACAAGGGCAACACGACCTCTTGAGTTAGTGCACACAGATGTGTGTGGTCCTATAGGGCCAGACACATGGGATGGAAAAAGATATGTATTAACCTTTTTAGATGACTACACGCACTTTGTAATCATATATTTATTAAAAACTAAGTGTGAGGTCACCGAAAAGGTAAAGGAATATACAAGTGCAGTCGAAGCCAAGTGGAATTGGAAGCTGACAAAATTGAGATGCGACAATGGACGAGAGTATATCAATAAGAACTTGGTAGATTGGTGTAAAAAGAGAGGGATTGAGTTGGATCGAACAATTCCGTACACACCACAACTAAACGGAAAAGCCGAAAGATTAAACAGGACGCTAATTGAAAAGGCTAGAGCTCTAATACTAGACTCCGGTCAAAAAAAGGAAATGTGGGGAGAAGCCATATATACAGCGACCTACCTACTTAATAGGAGTCCAACAAGCACTTTAAACACCACTCCGGCTGAGGCATGGTATCGACAGAAACCTAACCTCAAAACCATTAAAATGTTTGGAAGCACAGCATTTGCTAAAGTCCTGGAACCTCTGAAGAAGCTGGATAAGAGAAGTAAAAAATACATACTTGTCGGATATGCGCCAAATGGCTATCGACTTTGGGACGCCGAGAACAGAAAAATAAAAATTGCAAGAGACGTCAAAATCAGTGAGGAAATATGTAGGACGGCTGAGATCGGTCAAAAAGGGGATAGTGCAATGATATGGGTAACAAATGATGATGGCGAAGAAAACACAGAAGACAGAAATGACATGGAAGAAGAAAATAGAGATGACAGAAACGACAATGAGGAAGAAAACAGGGATGACATGCGAGGAACGAAACAAGAGTTGGATGCTTCACTGGACTATGTAGACGCAGAACAAGGAGAAGAACAAGAACCTCAACAAAGGGAACAAAGGAGTGATGAAAGAAGATCTACTCGCGAGAGAAAGCCACCAAAAAGATATGACGATTATTATGCTTTACTAACATATAACGAGGCTGTTACAGGTCCAGATAAAACAGAGTGGACAAAAGCCATAGAAGAGGAAAAGAGATCTCTTGAAAGGAATGACACATGGATGTTAACAGATAGAGCTGAAGTTAAATGCAGAAAGTTGTTAACGAGCAGATGGGTTTTCAAGGAAAAAGATAATGGAGAGAAAAAGGCAAGACTTGTAGTCAGAGGCTGCCAACAGGAGAACGGGATAGACTACACTGAAACATTCAGTCCAGTGATAGGCAACAGTTCACTTAGAATGCTGTTTGCACTAGCAGCTACAAGTGAGTACAAAATAATAACATTTGATGTTAAAACAGCATTTCTATATGGTCAAATAGACGAGGACATATATATGTCACCACCGGAAGGTTACAATTATGGTAACAAAGTGTGCAAGCTGAAGAAGGCACTCTACGGACTAAAGCAAGCCCCGCTAAAATGGAATGAGAGACTTACACAGTTTTTAAAGGACAGAAAGTTTGAACAATTAAAAACAGAACAATGTATATTTAAAAATGACAACAAGTTAATCCTAGGTATCTACGTAGATGATGGTATACTACTTGGGAAGGATCTGAAACAAATGAATACCTTGCTTGACGAGATGAAAAAGGTATTTGAAATAAAGGTCTGCAGAAATCCGAGTACATTTCTAGGTATGGAAGTATGCGTTGGAGAAGGAAAAATAAGACTGACACAAACGCAATACAGTAAGAAAATCTTGGAGCGGTATCGAATGGAAGACTCGAAACCAGTGAGTACGCCTATAATAAAAGGATCGGAAGAAGATACAACCCAGAGAGAGTGGACGTTCCCGTACAGAGAGGTTATCGGAAGTTTGCTGTATCTCTCTAGCAGAACAAGACCAGACCTGACTTATGCTACAAACTACGGAAGCCGGTACATATCAGAACCAAAGAAGTCCAATGTAACAGACGCCAAAAGGATGCTGAGGTACCTCAATGGGACATCTAGTCATGGCATACAGTTCAGCAAGGGCGTTGACTGTAATGTAATAGAAGCATACTGCGACGCGGATTATGCGGGTGATGTGGAAAGCAGGAAGAGTACCACAGGATACGTCATAATGTATGGAGGAGGGCCGATCAGCTGGTGCTCCAGAAAGCAAGCTATAGTAGCGTTATCAACAACAGAAGCGGAATACATCGCGGCAGCAGAATGCTGTAAAGAATTGCTTCACCTAAAGTCGTTGATAAAGGAGTTAACTAATCAAGATCCACAAATAAAACTAAAAATAGACAATCAAAGTGCTATTGAACTGATAAAGAATGGGGTTGTGAATAAGCGATCTAAACATATCGATGTAAAATATCATTTTATACATGAACTTCTTAAAAATAAGCAAATATGTGTGGAATATTGTAAGACTGAACTTCAGTATGCAGATTTATTTACAAAGGTGTTGAACTCGAATAAGTTTATTTTTTGTAAGAATGGTTTCGTCGTATGAGTATACTTTGGTTGCTGTCAAAGCGTCAAATGTGTGAAATTAAGAGAGAGTGTTGGAGAAATAATTTCACGGGTTGGCGCTTGGGTAGCATGGATGGTAACCCTGACTGAGGGACAGAGAGAGAGAGCTAGAGCTGTGATTGCTGTGCGAACGTGTGCGAGGTAGAAAATAAAAACGTGGGCATCTTTTATGTTTATGAAAGAAGTAAAAACGTGGGTGACATAAATGTTATTAAAAAGTAAAAATAATAACGCGTGTATTATTTAAATTGCTCAAAGAGAAATAAAACAATTTTTTTCATTTTCCTATTAAAAACCAGCTGCGCACGCTTGATTTATACCACACCTCAACAGTTTGATGTGTTCCTCAAATGTTGTTGAGTAAATCAGAATGTCATCTATGTAGTTTTCTGTGAAGTTTTTGAGGCTGTGTTTTCTTAGTATATTGCTTAGGATTCTTTGAAATATTGCCGGAGATGTTTTCAGGCCAAACGGGAGGCATGTCCATTGATAGTGACCATCTTGTGTTACAAAACCTGTTTTCCTTCTATCTTCTATACGTAGCGGGATGGACCAAAAATCCGAATTAATATCCAATGTTGTAAAGTATTTGCAACTTCTGGTTTTTACTATTAGATCATCTATCAGAGGGAATGGTTGTGGTTGTGGTATTACTACGAGGGCAGTCTGAGAAGTTCTCGGCCTGACACATAGAGGGCGTTAGAAACTGTAAAACCATAATTGTATTGGAAATTTCCATCCTTTAAATAAACACATGTAAAATTTTATTGCGATCTATCAATTCATTCGAGTAGTAGCAGCTATTGAATATTGACATCTCATTGATTTTTTATAAAACGGAGAAAACTTAATATCGCGCAGTGATTAAATTATTTGTTTTGGATGGTTTAACACCAACGGAAATTCGTCCGAAATTATTAAAAGTTTATAAGGATGCATCGCCTTCACTTTCCACTGTGAAAAAATGGGCTGCTCTTTTTAAATCTGGTCGTACAAGCCTCGAAGATGATCCACGCGAAGGTCGACCAAAAACTGCTACGACACCACAAATCATTCAAAATGTCCATGATATGGTATTAGATGATCGACGAGTAAAAGTGCGTGAAATAATTGCTGCCATAGGCATCTCAAAAGAACGAATTGGAAATATTTTGCATGAAGAATTACATATGAAAAAGCTTTGTGCAAGATGGGTGCCGCATTTGCTGACAATTGACCAGAAACGCATTCGAATGCGTATTCCTCAAGCGTGTTTGAATCAAACGAATTAAAGTACGAATTGCTTGAACATCCAACCTATTCACCAGATTTGGCTCCCTCTGACTACTATTTATTGCCAAACCTGAAAAAATTCCTGGCTGGACAGCGTTTTACATCAAATGACGAAACTATTGCAGCCGTGGATGGATATTTTGCAGACCTTCCGAAATCACACTTTAATGATGGTATTGAATTATTGGAAAAACGTTGGAATAAATGTATTGAAGTTTCAGGAGATTATATTGAAAAATAAAACGTATTTCACGTAAAAACAATTTTCTTTCATTGTTAGGCCGAGAACTTTTCAGACTGCCCTCGTATCTTATTTAGATCTCTGAAATCAATGCATAGTCTAGATTCCTTTTTTTCGTCCTTCTTGTATGCTAATGTTACTGGTGCCGCAAAGGGGCTGTACGAATTCTCAATTAGGTTCTTCTCTAATAGTTTTGCTACTTGATTTTCTATTTCTTTCTTGTCTTCTATACTGCATCTATATGGTCTCTTGCTACAATATTTATCTATTGATAGATCTATCCTCGCTTCGTAATCTTTTACTATTCCTATATCGTACTTGTCTCTGGCAAAAACCTCTTTATATTTTTCTATCAGTCTTTCTATCTCAATCTTTTTTGATTCGTCTAGGTCAGTGAGGCGCAGTAGTTGATCGTTTCGGCGTCCTTCGAGCAATCCCGCCTGCTTCTCCCAACCGTTCTGTTTCGGCCAACCAAGCTTGTCTTGCCTTTCACCTCGCAGGGTCGGATCTATTGGCGCGAGCGTGGCAGCATACTGGGACGTCATTCGCAACTAAACGCTCGCGCTGGAAAGATGTGCCGCGCTCGCCGACGACTGTAAACAGATCGATGCGCGTGACGCATCGATTCAGATTATACGTCGAGAAACAGTTTCAGATTGCACTACGTCGCCTGTAGGATAAAATAACAGTGTTATTCGTAAAAAAGTATGCTCAGATATGTCTTAAAGATCTAAGTCTCAGGCGATATAATTTAATTTCCAGCGCAAATAAATGGAAAATTCAGCGTTGTAAAAACGTTTGCCCTCGCATCAAACAATACATTGTTGCCGTCGTGATTGTCTTGCTGATAGATTTTAAGGTTTCAGGCAGGTACAACAAAGAAGAGCAGGTAGACGAACGATTAGTACGAAATTACTGAATACATATTCTCGACGTATAATCTGAATCGATGCGTCACGCGCATCGATCTGTTTACAGTCGTCGGCGAGCGCGGCACATCTTTCCAGCGCGAGCGTTTAGTTGCGAATGACGTCCCAGTATGCTGCCACGCTCGCGCCAATAGATCCGACCCTGCGAGGTGAAAGGCAAGACAAGCTTGGTTGGCCGAAACAGAACGGTTGGGAGAAGCAGGCGGGATTGCTCGAAGGACGCCGAAACGATCAACTACTGCGCCTCACTGGTCTAGGTTATCCAGTTTAATCTTGAATTCCTCTTCTATGACATGTTCATTGAAGTTTACTTTTGCTTCTTTTATATACTCCGTGTTGTCTATCTGTCCTATCTTTTTCTCTATTTCTGTTTTTTTCGACTCTTTCCTTTGTGATATGTTTAGGTTTTCGTCTTGGATTAACTTGAATTTCTTTATCATATCCAGTCCTATTAAAAATTCCTCGAAGTCATCTCTTTCTACAATGAATACGTCCACCTCTTCTTCGATATCGAGGATTTTTACTTTTATTGTTATTAAGCCATTCGTACTCTTCACAGTCTTTATGAATATCTTGTTTACATCTTCTCTCTCCTTCATTATTTTAACCAATTTTTCGTTTATGAGAGAGATCTGGGATCCCAAGTCGTATGTTCCATTTATTTCTAATTTATTTGCTAGCACTATTTTCAACTTGATTAATGGTGTGATTATTCGTTTTTTGCTTCTGTGTTTAGGTCTACTTCCAGCACTGTGTTACTTCCTATTACACCGATCTTGGTTTTATCTTTCTCACTTTCTTTTATTTTGAACCAGCATTTTTCTTCCGGGTGATATCTTACACCCTTGTTTAGGTGTTCACATGTTCTGCATGGTTTCTTTTCCAAATTTTTCTTTTTGAGGTCTGGCTTATTATTTTTTGTTGTTGTATTATTCCTTTTATATACCAAATCCTCGCATTTTCTAATTTCATTAAATAGATCTAAAACATTTTTTATCAGGTCTCTGTCGATCTTTCTTCTAATAAAGTCTGGTAATCCTAATGCAATTATGTCTGTTAAGGTATCTTGATCTATGGATTTATTTGTTTCTAGCAAAAGTCTTTCTTTTTTCATCGCATAATCCAACAGTGATCCTTCTTGGTATGTGTAGTATACGCCAGTGAGGGTAGGAAACTCAAACTTACACCTTTTGCTACTAACTATTTATTCGCTGATCTTTTCTCACAAAACTGCCTGATAATACTAACTCGCTCGCTGCGCAACAGTCCCGCATCGCTCTCTGCAGCTCCCCACTCCTTGCCAAGCGTATATCGGCTGCCGATACATTACAATTTCCTCCCGTTTTTTAAAGCAAGGTTGCGTAGACGCTCAGAGTGGCGTAGCCTATTGCTCGGGTATTCTGTTATGCGCTTTTCTTCGTGGTCTTAACATCTACTTTGTACGGAATCATTTGATCGACATGCCGTTTCCAGATTTTATCTCCGACTTTTACCTCGAACGTTACCGGTGATAATTTCCGAGTGATGCTACCTTGAATGCGCTTATTATTACGTACCGAATAATCGTCCCCCATTACGGTGTCTCCAATCTGGAAGTCCACTTTACGCTGTCCCTTCCTACTCACTACCTGCGCTAACTGTTTATCCCGAACACTATCGCTCACATTCGGTCTTAACAAGTCAAATCTAGTTCTCAACTCACGCTTATACATCATATACGCGGGTGTTCTCCCCGTTGTACAATGTTCCGTTGTCCTATACTCGAATAAAAATAAATTTATAGCGTAATCTAACGATTTCCCACTTTTAATGATTTTATCAACTTTGTCCCTGAACGTTCCTACGAAGTTTTCTGCCGCCCCATTCGTCGCTGGGTGATGCGGCGCTGTGAAGCTTTGCTTGATACCGTTATTCTTACAGAACTTCCTAAATTCTTCACTAGTATATTGAGTCTCATTGTCAGTCACTAAATGTCTCGGTAACCCAAAACGGACTAAATTTTTTTTAAACACTTCAATTACTCTTGTCGCTGTGGTGCATCTATTCATGTCGATAATCTCCGGCCACTTCGAATATGTATCGATAACTACCATAAACATATGGCCATGGAACGGGCCCAGGAAGTCAGAGTGGATTCTACTCCAGCATTTGTCCGGGTAGGGCCAGGGCGTTAACGGAACTTTCTCCGACTTCTTTCGTTCTTGCACAGAAACTTTACATGCTGCTGCCAAGTTTTCAATGTCCTTGTCTATATTCGGCCACCAAACGAAAGATCTTGCTATCATTTTCATTTTTACTATGCCAAAATGTGAAGCGTGAAGTTACCCTAACACCCTTCCCCGCAACTTTTCTGGTATCACTATTCGATGGCCCCAGAATAAGCAATCTTTCTCCACTGTCAATTCGTCTCTTTTCGCGTAGTACTTCTGTTCTATTTTCGTCAATTTATTTATCCCGGGCCATAAATCATGTACGTATTTACGAACTACACTTAAGGTTTTATCGCGTCTCGTTTCTTTTGCTATCTCTTCCGCGTTTAAGCTTTCTAGCTCTTCTTCCACGTAGTTTATCGCCGTAAACTCATGACCAAATATCGGTATCGTGTCGTTAATTGGGAGTCGCGATAGTGCATCACAGTTTCCGTTCTGTTCCGATTTTACGCATTCCATTTTATATGTGAATCTTGACAGAAAATATGCTTAAAGGTACCCGCGTGCTCGGGCCGGCCGCGGCTGTAGATTGGGCCCATCCGCGCCCAAAGGTTGGAGGTCACCGGCTGGTCTCGGTGATGCTGCTGCGGCCGGTCCTGCGGGTGTCCTTCTGTTCCTAGGAAAGGGTTAAGATGTTGGTTAGCGCGCTGCGTTTCGTCCTGGGCCTGCTCGTGGACTCGTCAGTAGGGCTGACCGAACAGGCCTTGCCCTAGACGCTGTGCCCCGGATGGGACGATGGTATCTGCCGGTTGATCGTATATATAGATACCGATCGTCGTTGGAGGACTCGCGAGAGCGATCCTTCGGTGGACACGATGTCTAGCGGACGATCCTTGAACTAGGGGCGGCGTAAGAGTAATGGCGGTCGTAGATCGATGGTGGCACTCGATCGTGCTGCCGCCACATGCTCATCTCTGTAGTCTGCTTGCTGTAGTCAGTGGAATTTCTTGTTTTGGGCCGAAAATAAAAATTAATGGCTTATGATCAGTTCTAAGAGTTATTTGTTTCCCGAATACGTAATTATAAAATTTTTTAAATCCGAATACTATCGCACTTGCTTCCTTATCAATAATTGCGCGACTCAATTCTTTTTCTGGAATAATCTTTGACGCGAACGCTCTGGGTTTTTCCGTGCCATCTTTGTAACGGTGCGATAGTATCGCGGATAATCCGTATGCCGATGCATCGCACGCCAATACAAGGTCCTCATTGGGGTCATAATGGGCTAATACTCGCTCCGACACCAGTTCCCTTTTTACCCACCGGAATGCTTTCTCACACTCTGGTGTCCATTTCCATTCTTTTCCCGATGCACACTCATACAATGGTTTTAACATTTCGGCCCTGCTAGGTATAAATCTTGAATAGTAAGTAATTAATCCTAAAAATGATTCTAATTGTTTTTTATTTGTTGGCGTCGGTGCCTCTGTCATCGCTTTAATTTTTGATGCGGATTTATGCAATCCATTCTTATCGATAACAAAACCTAGTATATCTAGTTTTTCTTTAAAAAAGTCGCATTTATTAATAATTACTTTAAAGCCACTTTCTTCACGTCTCTCGCACACAGCATGCAGCGTCTCGAGATGGTCTCGATTGGTCTTACCCGTACAAAATATATTATCGAGATACGGAATTGCTCCCTCAATTCCCGCTAGACATTGCTCTATTTTTCTTTGAAAATCCCCTGGTCCAGATGCAATCCCTTCCGTCATTCTTGTGTACCGATATAGTCCTTTGTGTGTTATTATCGTTAAGTATTCCCGGCTTATCTCGTCTACGGGAATCTAAATATACGCATGCTGTAAATCAATTTGTGAGAATTTTTTTCCATTTCTTAATGCAACAAAAATTTCGTCAATTAGCGGTAGTGGATGTCTGTCTCTGATGAAATTCGGATTTACCGTCAATTTGAAATTGCCACAAATCCTTACCGTTCCGTCGGCCTTGATTACTGGTACAATTGGTGTCGCCCACTCACTCACATCGACCTTCTCGAGATGCTGCAATTTAACTAATCTATTAATTTCATTCTCCACTTTGATTGCTAACCTGAATGGCAAGTGCCTTGCTTTAAGAGCTATGGGTTGTGTGTTTTCTTTTAAATGTAATTTAAGTGTACCTTTATTATATAATCTTGGTCCTTCGCCAAATAATTTTGGAAATTTGTGCGGCAGCTCGTTTAATAATTGTGCCTGCTCGATTTTCTTACATTCAATTCCCTGATGGTTGCTTCCGTATTGCGATGGCCACAACCCAAATACTTTTAACCATTCTCTACCTAACAAAATTGGCCCTTTCTCTCTCATTACAATCAACCGTAACTTCGCTTTAATATTCTTAAATTGTACTTTTAAATTTTCTATTTCTCCTATATGATCTAGAACTACTTCACCGTAAGCTTTGAATAATCTATTCACTGGTTTCACTACATGTGATGGAAAAAATTTGTCCTTATCCTGCTTAGAAATTACCGACACGTACGATCCTGTATCTACTTCCATTTTTACGCTAATACCTTCAATTATTATATTTAAATACATTGGGTCTGCCCGCACGCCGCTGCTTATCGCTTGAATAGCGCCGACTGTTGTTTCCGTTTCTTGTGCATTATTGCTTTCTTGCACCATGAAAAAATCATCCGTTGAGTCTTCCCTTTGCTGACTCTCAGTTCCGAGTTCTCCTTCGTCGATGCGAGTTACAGTTTTCTGTCCCCTGCACACTACTGCCAAATGACCCCTCTCCTTACATACGCCACACGTGTTGAACCGGTAATAGCAATCCCGAGCCCAGTGGTTAGATTTTCCACAACAATAACACGTTTTGTTGTCCGTCTCCCGTGTGTCCGTGTTTATATTTAATCTTCGCGTGTTTCGTTCTGGAGCTCTGTTGCTTCGTCCTTGCCCTTGCTTAGATCCGCGCTGCGTCACACTTCCCCTCTTGATGTCACACTGTAACTCTGATTGTTGGGCATTCTTTGTTTGGACTGTACCCAATTTATATCCGATTTTAAATCTTCTTCTCTCCATTTTTCTATTGATAGGGCACTTTCTTCCGCGGTTTCTAATGTAGTAGCAATTTTATACGCTTGGTCGTAAGTTAATTTTTCTTCCCGAAATAATGTGGCTCTTGTCGCGTGGTATTTTAATCCGCTAACTAGTTGATCTCTTAAAGCTGTTCCTATATCGGCAAAATTACAGTTTGTTGACAATCTCTTTAACCTTGCCGTAAAGTCAGCTATGCTTTCTGTTTGTGCCTGGTGTGCTTGGTAAAACTTATATCTTTCCATAATTTCTGATGGTTTTGGGTTTAAATGATCTTTTACTAGTTTTACAATTTCGGAATACGTTTTTGTACCCGGTGCAGAAGGTGCGCACAAATCGCGTATTAGCTTATATGTATCTGGGCTCACCTTTGTCAGCAACACTGCCGCTTGCTTTTCTAATTTTACATCATTCGCGACAAAATATAGTTCTAATCTCTCCGTATATGTTTCCCAGTCATCTTTCCCTAACTGAAATTCTAATTTGCCGTTGCTAATTTCAGTCATTGTATATATTACTTGTACGTTCGTCTTTTTATCTTCACTGGCTTGCAATTCTTCTTTATCTTCGTTCTGCCGCGCTTTTGCTTTGTTGACTTCGGTTATGTGCGTCCGCAGAATTTTACGTAGCTCGTCGACCTTCGAATTTTCGTTGCCCTCTAATTTTAATCGTGAGAGGATTTCGATCAATTGTTTTTTACTTAATGTTTGTATCCACGATGTCGACTCGTAGTCAATTTCTCTCACTGGTTCCGTCATTCGTTACACAGCCTCGTCGCCAGTTGTAGTACACGCCAGCGAGGGTAGGAAACTCAAACTTACACCTTTTGCTACTAACTATTTATTCGCTGATCTTTTCTCACAAAACTGCCTAATAATACTAACTCGCTCGCTGCGCAACAGTCGTGCATCGCTCTCTGCGGCTCCCCACTCCTTGCCACGCGTATATCGGCTGCCGATACATTACAGTATCTATATGAGTGGGCATATATTCTGGTACCCCAACCTCTGTTTGCAAAGGATTCTAAAAAATTTCTTTTCCATGTTTCCCAATTATCTTCTGCGTTATCTTCGAGCGGACGATAGACTTTAATTGTCGTTTTATAAGACGGGTCGTTCTGGCGTAGAACAATGGACTAAATTTGTTTCCCTGAAATTAAGGTTATGCTTTATTTGCTGCCTGTACCCACATTATTTACACTATTTACAATTATTTACAATTATTTACAACTGATTACCTGAAATTAAGGAAACAACAATTAAAGTCTATCGTCCGCTCTTATTCATTTATTAATTCTATATTCGTTCTTAATTAACTACTATAATTCTTAATTAACCATGTGCTATCCGCTTCTCTATCTTCTTCAAAAATGGTTCGTATCAGCCGGAGCCGTTTGACGAGAGCGCTCTGCGCTCTCGATTTGAATCGAAGAAAATGTATTTTCTTTACATATATATATATAACAATAAATGTCAAATATACAAATATCAAACAATATACATACATCCCATTAAAGTCAATACATAATAATAAATAAGCAATCAATTTATATAAGACACAGAAAATTCAGAAAAAAAATATATTTTTACGATACCATGGAACCTTCTCTTACGAACATTTAGTTTATATGACAAAAGTAATTAAAGAGATCCTGAAGCGTAAGTGCAAGAGAAGAAAAGTGTATAAAACAGGTTTTACTATCAAAATCAAGAATCTTAATTGAAAAATTTTGAAATCACCCATTTTTATTGAATTCAAATTTCGATTTAACAGATCATATCCCACTTCCGACACCAGTTTTAGCTGTTACGTGCGGCGCTTTATTTATCACGAACCGTCCGCCGTCGAGCGGGTACCGACGGACGGTAGGCTTCGCGCGTTCTACCTAATACAAAAACGAATCGTACGGAGATTTCGGCGTTTGACTCTATTCAAATTTTGTTGCTCTCCCCGGCCTAAGGCGAGGAGAGGACAAGATGGATGGGTCGATCTGTTAAGACCCGTACAGGTCTATGGGAATCGAAATTTGACGTTTCGGATATGGATGCCTAGGTTGAATGAAATGAATTTAGATTTTTAATTAGGTAGAACAATATATGTTCAAAATATACTTACAATTAGTTAAATTTCAATTGGTGATTTTATACAGGCATTGAATTTCGAATTTAGATGTGTAAGATTACAAATTTTGGGTGGTGAAACCATCTCCGCGCAGTATTGGTCGGGTTTGCTAGGGTGATATCCCACAACGAGTAAATCGTTAAAACCCGCCCTCAACAGAGAGGAGAGAGTTTCCCATCTACAGAAATTACGATAAAAAATATAGTATACTTTCGACATCGGGGCTTGTCAATGTAACAGTATTATCGAGAGTCGCATTCTCGACATTATCAGAATAAAATATTTCATAAACATGGAACTCACTCTGATTGGTTTGATTTTAACACGTTCACGCCGGCGTGACCCACCGGTGGGTCACACTTGACTGTTCCGTGGGGCGGCGTGACCCACCGGTGGGTCACACTTGACTGTTCCGTGGGGCGGCGTGACCCACTAGTGGGTCACGTTTAACACGTTGAACGCCACCAGTATTCTGCTATATTCATCATTTCTATTGAAGTGAAACTTTTTCTATTAGATTCACATCTTTACAAAGCAGAAACTTGAAAGAAAATGTGAAAAAGTGCGCTCAAAAAAACACTATGTTATAACTGTTGCAATCTCGCATTTAGCGCGTTCAAAGCCTCGAACTGTTGTGATTTCTCATTGTGTTCGAACTCGCAACAGTGTCGTCCCGCCTCACGAAGTGTAAGGAGATAAGACAGTCCCGCCTCACGCGAAAAAACGTAGGTATTCGCCCCGGCGTGAACGTGTTAACACGTTGAACGCCCAGCGTGAATCAGTGGAGTGTCTCCCGGGGCCCAAATCTGAGACTCGTAGCGTAAACAGCGCGATTAGCTAAGAGAGCGATACGATGCAATACGTGCTTTAGATCTTTCGTCGTTCAGATCTTTGTTTAGACGGGAGTATTTAGAAGATAAGTTTGTAGTACAAAGAATGAAGGGTCTCGAAGTGGTGCAGGCTATGGAGTTGGGAAAACATTTCGAGAAAAGATCACTATTAGAGCTCACACTGCATTTATACCAGAATTTTCGTTCAGTCGGGCAGTATGTTTCGTACATTTTCCGTAACGTCTTTATTACTTGTAAGACTTTGCGTCAGCGAGACATCGAGCCGGGCATTCGCACATCTGGAAAACATTAAGGGCACATCTTTCGACGAGGTAAGAAGGACAACCCTCATACAACACCCCCCCCCCCTCACCCTTCAAGAAAGAGGCCCAGAGGATGCCCTGGACGAAGGGACACCGAATATATATAACTGCGATGTCGAGCGCCGGCCAATAAGTCTAAAAACTGTACAACCGCGCGTATCTCTGTCGCCTAGAACGCTGCTAAGATAGACAAAAAAGAGTTTTTTTATACATAGTATCGCATCCACGTTTTCTGCGTCTTACATTCTTCATCCGTAAAATGTCTGTTAGACAGCGCAAAAGTGTAGATGAAAGTGAGCCGAGTAGTGATGAAGAAGTATTCCGTTTTCCAAGAAAAGTTAGAAATGTTATTGAATCAAGTTCGGAAAATGACGATTTATATGAGAGTGAAGATTTCGAAGAAATGTTAGAAAACCTGGCTATAGAAGAAGAAGATGATCAGACTGATATTGCCGGTTCATCTGACGATATTCAGTGGAGAGAGTTCACCGGAAAACAAAAATCATTTGAATTCACCGGTAAAAGTGGACTTCTCGTGGAACTACCTTCCAATATTACAGCGGGTGAAGTTCTTTCTCTCTTTCTAAATGAACAAGTGTTAGACCTTTTGGTGACTGAAACGAACAGGTATGCAGAAAGACAACTGGATCACAATACAAGCAGCGAACACGCTCGAATAAACAGATGGAAACCCACGAATTCCGAAGAAATCAAAATTTTTATTGGACTGTTGCTTTGGATGGGTTTACTGCAAGCACCATTAGCCAAATATTGGTCAACAGATTCTCTTTATAATTTTCCGTTTCCCCGTAATAAAATGTCTCGGAATCGATTCGAGATATTGTTGTCAAATTTACATTTCGCAAACAACGAAGGCATAGAACATAACAATCGACTTGGGAAAGTGTCACCATTAGTGCAGATACTTACAGATAATTATCAAAAAATATTTTTACCCGGCCCAGAAATTGTAGTTGATGAGACTATGGTTCCCTGGAGAGGAAGGCTCATATTTAGACAATATATACCGACAAAGTCGCACAAGTACGGCATAAAACTCTTCAAATTGTGTTCTACAGAAGGATATACGTGGTCCACTAAAATATATGCTGGACGCGATTCCAGCGGTGTCAGGCAAGTTGGCATAGCCGAAAACGTTTGCATCGAACTCATCGACAAACTTTTGAACGAAGGGCGTACCTTGTTTATTGACAATTTTTATACAAGCTATGAATTGGCAGTAAAATTGTTAAATTTCAAAACTCATGTTGTTGGAACGGTACGCCACAATAAGAAATTTATGCCAAAAGATGTTATGCTTCACAAATTGAAGAGAGGTGAAATAATAGCACGGGAAGACGATAATGGCATTGTGGTGCTGAAATGGAAAGATGTCCGTGATATCAGAGTATTATCATCGAAACATGCACCTGTTATGGTACCAATTTCAGAATCGTCCACTCCTCGCGGACGTCCTCCAAAAATAAAACCATTAGCAGTCATAGCATACAATACTGGAAAGTCTGGCATTGACAGAAGTGACCAAATGGTATCATATGCAACGACAATTCGCAAGAGCATCAAATGGTATCGGAAACTAGCAATTCATTTCCTGATAGGTACTTCTGTAGTGAATGCACACATTGTTTATCAAAAAGCAACGAACCAGAAAATACAAATAAGGAAATTCCGAGAGCTTATAGTTCGGGAATCGTTGGAATCCGAAAACGCAAGGCCCCAAGTAAAAAAGAAGGCGTCTCACCACCTGCAAATTCGTAAAAATCCTCAGGGCAAATCTATAAGAAGGATGTGCGTTCGGTGTTACGCAAAACAGAGGCAAACTCTCGAACGCCAGGACGCAAGAAAAAATGTGCAGAAGACTATAACGTATTGTCCTCAGTGTCCACGATCACCTCAATTATGTTTGCAATGTTTTAACGAAAACCATAGCCAGTAATAAAACGTTATAATACCTTAAAAATAAATTTAAATATAAGTATATTTGCAATGTTTTTTTTTGTTTACTTTATAGTTTATTTACTTTATAGTTTACTTTATATTGTCTATACTCGTCATAACTATGTTATAAATAAAATTGCTATAAATTACTGCCAAAATCCTGATTTAATTGGACGAATAATAGTGTCACCCGTTTACGGGTGACGAGGCCCCTGCGGAAACATAGCCGTCACCCAGATATGGGTGACGTGGCGTTCAACGTGTTAAAGGAATAGGCCGTTATGTCCTACTCTGTTTATTCCTTATTTTGCCTATGAGCTGGATGCTGGAGAGAAGGATGGAGAAGTTAGATTCTTCGCACTGTCACGAACTCACGGATGTTACTTGACAAATTAGATTTAAACTAACAATTATAACATAAAGTAAGAAATTTAAAATAAAACAAACGAGCGAGAGAAATCTTATTTACGTGGAAAAATTTTAAGTCTTTCGGATCACTACATATGTATATTCACTGAACTATGCTTAAATAGAGAATCTAAGATTCTCTTTATCTGTTTCTACAGGCCACGTCTACACACCTCGTGATTGCTCAGACAGTAATCGCGAGTCGAGCTCGTCTTTAGGTTATTATTAATTTAGAGCAGGCTGTTGAATTAGTTACACGCCGCGAGCCTTTTCTGAGTCGCTCCGCCTGCTTCTCCCTCCCAACTATTTTACCCAACCAGGAATGACTTGCCAGACTCGGCGTATTACACGAGTATAGTGGCGCTTTAGGGCGCCATTCGCCTCTGTTCGCTCGCGCTGGAAAGACGCCGCGCACGCCGATTACGGGAAAAAAAATCGATGCGCGTATCCCGTCGACTGACGTTATCTGTCAAGGAACAGTTTCAGATCGCGTCACATGGCGTTTAGGTTAAAACAAAAGTATTACTAGTAAAAAAGTATGCTCAGATATGTCTTGAATTAAATGTGATTAACAGATTGTTAGCAGAAAAACGTTGAAATTTTACTTTGCTGCATTCTTCGATACAAAATGAAAGGAGCGCGTTTTCGCTGCTTGACACTCAACCGGTTAAAATCTCTTGCTAAGTCAACCGTGGCGGCAACAATGTATTCTTTGACGCGAGAGCTAACGTTTTGCTGTCGCCGTATTTTTAAATTATTTGCGTTGGAAATTAATTTATACGTGCGCGTGCTAGATCGTAACACAACTGTTTCTTTAGTATACATATGAATTAAAGAAACAAGAGGTAACAAATTCAAGATTACTGGATATAATTTTAATAAACTATCGTTATGATTGTTGTATGTATGGTTGTGTGTATAAATGTATGCACAGTAGAACCATTTATTTTAGAAGAAAATGTTATATGTATATATAAAAGTTTCATAATATTGTGCAGATAATATCGATGCAATACTAATTTTTTTATTTATTTATTTCTTCAAGTTTACTTGAAGGAAAACTTCATTGTTTGTACAGAAATATATATCTACATTGAATGAAAACATATATTCACAAATAGAAATATATGTTTACGTTGTTTAAATTAGATAACCTCAATGTTTCCATTGGTATTTTGAGATACAATATAAGTTTTTCAATGTTATTCCTGTCACTATTGTCTGCCGAATTTGCCAAACCACCGCCGGAAGTCCAAAAACATTAAAATCTCTTAATCGCATTTAATTCAAGACATATCTGAGCATACTTTTTTACTAGTAATACTTTTGTTTTAACCTAAACGCCATGTGACGCGATCTGAAACTGTTCGTTGACAGATAACGTCAGTCGACGGGATACGCGCATCGATTTTTTTTTCCCGTAATCGGCGTACGCGGCGTCTTTCCAGCGCGAGCGTACAGAGGCGAATGGCGCCCTAAAGCGCCACTATACTCGTGTAATACGCCGAGTCTGGTAAGTCATTCCTGGTTGGGTAAAATAGTTGGGAGGGAGAAGCAGGCGGAGCGACTCAGAAAAGGCTCGCGGCGTGGAACTAATTCAACAGCCTGATTTAGAGCATCGAGGAGAATGTTTTGCACGCCAGAGCCGTCCTTCGAGAAACACCGTCTCCTTCACCCATGCATACAGCCGAGATGTCACTGATTCACAGCCACTCTTTAGGCGTCACGGCCGTGCCTATTGGCACTGGCGTTGTGGCGCATTAGGGTGACATTCGTAGTTAATCACTGGTGCTGGAAAGACGTGCCTCGCGCGTCAGTCGCGGAGATCAGAACGACGTGCGTGGCAGAATATTTGTTGAGGAACAGTTTCAGATGGCACTACGGCGCATGTAGGATAAAACAAAAGTATTGTTAGTGAAAAAGTATTCTCAGATATGTTTTAAATTGTTACGTGCGGCGCTTTATTTCCGCGTGCCGTCCGCCGTCGAGCGGGTGCCAACGGACGGTAGACTCCGCGCGTTCTAGCTAATACGAAACGAATCGCACGCGGGTTTCCGCGTTTAATTCTAATAAGATTTTGCTACTCTCCCCAGCCTAAGGCGAGGAGAGGACAGGATGGATGGGTCGATCTGTCGAGACCAGTACAGGTCTATGTGAATCGAAATTTGATGTTTAGGATATGGGTGTTTAGGTTTAATGAATTGAATTCAGACTTTCTTTAATTAGGTATGACAACAGAAAAATATATGTATTCAAAATGTGTGCAGTTTAGTTTGAGTTTGAGGTTTCTGTACAAATGTTTGTATAATGAACAGGGGTGCGCAATACTACAAAGTTTTGGGTGGTGAAACTGTCTCCTTGCAGTATCGGTTGGGGTTTTTAGGGTATTGTCCCAAAACGAGAGACTCGTTAAAACCCGCCCTCAACAGGGAGGAGAGAATTTCCCATTTACAGAAAATACAATATAAAATGTTATATACTTCCGGAATCAGAGCTCGTCAGTGTAACAGAATTACCAAAAAGTCGTATTCGATTTAGGAAAATCCCACGACCCAATGGATCAATCAGAATGCGACTAGTGAAATGATTTGTTTCATGTATGTGGAACTCACCCTGATAGATTTTATTTTAAATAGGTAGGCCGTTCCGTCCTAATCCGCTGTCCTAATCTGCCTGCGAACCGGATGCTGAGGGAAGGTTGGAAAGTTAGATTTCTTCTTACACCGTCGCGAACTCGCAAATGTTATATTATGAATTAGATTTAAATTGTATTTAATGGTAAACTAGATTAAGTTTAGCTACAATTATAACGCGTGGTACAATAATAAGAGAAACAAAGAAATGAAAGAACTACTATTTTACGTGAAAAACTAAGTCCTTCGGATCACAATATGTCAACCGAACTATGCTTAAATAGAGAATCTAAGATTCACTATATACGTCTTCACGGACTAACGCCTACACACCTCGTGATTACTCGAACGATAGTGGCGAGTCGAGCTCGTCTTTTGGTTTTTATTAACACGGGGTGTTTGGAGGTGGTAGGCCCTGCCCATGATCACGTTTTGCAGAGTTCGGCAACTGTAATTGTTTTCAAATTTTTCCATCCTTCCTTCCATCCAGGTCCACAGGTCAATCGGTATCAATTCGTGAGTCGCGATTCGCAGTTTGCGGAACCGGATAGTCTGAATAATAATCTCGATTCGAAACCCTATCCGCTGAGCTAATGCATTTTGTTTTAGATCGCTAATTCCCAGCCAGCTGTAACGCTGTAGTTTTGTATTATTATCGGAGAAATTAAATTTAAAGAAAAATTTAGGAAAGAGATTCGGTTTCGGGACGTAACAAAATCAAATACAATTAATATATTTTAATGTTTTTGAACTTCTGGCGATGGTTTTGCCGAAATCGACCACTTCATTAAGTCTTGCGGCATAAATATAGTATTGCGTTCCAGTACGCCTATTTGTAAATTAATTACTAGCGCAAATTGTTAAAAATAACTATCCGACACTAGAACGCTAGGCTTCCTCGCATTAAAGAATACATTGTCGCCGTCGCGGCCGCTTGTCGACATTTGTATTTTCATATGTTGCAGTCCTGTACATTCTCTCGCCGGGAAAGTGCTTATAAGTTTCCGCATCACCCATGGGGTACTATTATCAATGCGTTCTTTTTTTTGCAGTGATATCCCCTGTAGGCCTATTCCACTGTATCGATGTCATTTTCCGTTGAATTGTTAGAGAAAAACCGCGTGAAATATAAAGCTCGACAATATCCGCTTATTCACTACTGCGAAAATTAGATGTCGTGGACGTTTGAACCTGTGTGATACATCCGATGCACAAACTGGAATATTAGATGTTGCTAATCGTACGGATGACGCGAGTGCAGAATTACTAAGATTTGTGCGATATTCTGTTTTAATGGCACGCATATTCGAAAACGAACATTCGCACAAATACGTTGAGCCAAACATTGAAAAAATCCGAAGTGCAAAATCTTTAATATACGGATACGTTGAATTATCGAGTAATTTAAAGAATTCTGCACCTCCTTTTGCCTCGACCGGTTACCGTCATAAACCGAAAGATCTTTGACGATGCGAATGAAAATCTGGCTAGTTGCAGGTATGAGGGTAATATTTGTTCCTTACAATGTTCCATTTTTCTCCTTCAGCCGAAATTTATATTAAACAAAGGGAAATTCGGAGATGGAACAGCAGTGATATGCTTGTATTAAGATACAGTGACTGCTGCAATAAGTATCATTAGAACTTTGGAAGGAAGTGGAATAACATAATATTTTTTTAAAATTAAACTTTGAAGCTTCCCGAAGAATGCCCCGTTGAAGTTTTTGCGACTTTTTGCGACTCTACGAGTTATTCGTATTTGTTTGTCGTTCGCGTCATCGGTGGGGTGGACCTTAATCTTTATAATTACCAAAAATATTTTCTTTATTTATTTTGTTTATGCGATTTCTCGCTGACGATTCAGCGGAAAAGGACATCGATACAGTAGAATGGATCTTCAGAGGATAAAAAAAGTGCATTGGTATATATCCATGGGTAATGTGGAAACCTATTAACAGTTACTGCCGAGAGACTACATTGTACAATGTATCGCCTCGATTACTTTGACGAGAGAAGGCCTGACATTCTGCTGACGCAAAATTTTTAAAATATATATGTCGCCCAACGTGCCGCCACGCGCCACCACGCCAGTGCCGATAGGCACGGTCGTGACGCCTACAGAGTGGCTGTGAATCAGTGACATCTCGGCTGTATGTATGGGTGAAGGAGGCGGTGTTTCTCCAAGGACGGCTCTGGCTTGCAAAAAATTCTCCTCGATGATTTAGAGCAGGGTGTTGAATTAGTTGCTCGCCTCGAACCTTTTCTGAGCCGCTCCGCCTGCTTCTCCCTACCAACTGTTTTACCCAACCAAGTTTCTCTTTCCAATCATCTGCCAGGCTCGGCGTATTGCACGAGTATAGTGGCGCTTTAGGGCGCCATTCGCCTCTGATCGCTCGCGCTGGAAAGACGCCGCGCACGCCGATTACGGGAAAAAAAATCGATGCGCGTGTCCCATCGACTGACGTTATCTGTCAACGAACAGTTTCAGATCGCGTCACATCGCGTATAGGTTAAAGCAAAAGTATTACTAGTAAAAAAGTATGCTCAGAAATGTCTTGAATTAAATACGATTAACAGATTTTAATGTTTTTGGACTTCCGGCAGTGGTTTTGGCAAATTCGGCTGAGAATAGTGATAGGAATAACATTGGAAAACTTATATTGTATCTCAAAATACCAATGGAAACATTGAGGGTATCTAATTTAAACAATGGAAACCCATATTTCTGTTTGTGAATATATGTCTACATTCAATGTAGATATATATTTCTGTACGAACAATGGAGTTTTCCTTCAAGTAAAATTGAATAAATAAATAAATAAATAATTAAATTAGTATAGCATCGATATTATCTCCACAATATTATGAAACTTTTATATATACATATAACATTTTCTTCTAAAATAAATGGTTCTACTGTGCATAAATTTATACACACAACCATACATACAACAATCATAACGACAGTTTATTAAAATTATATCCAGTAATCTTGAATTTTTTACCTCTTGTTTCTTTAACCCTCGCTTTACGATGGTGGTGTCTCTGGAGACTCAGCGTTTAGCGCACAGTGACACGCATACTAGCAAATGTGTAATTTGAGAAACCACTCGACGACTTCGCAGCAATAATAAACACATTTACAATTTTGTATTCGATACTACCCAATAGTGTGTAAGTGACTCAGCAGCCAGCAGTTCTTTTCGAGTCGCATCAGTTGATTGTGGAAATTCGTACAAGCACAACGTTCGTAACGAATAAATTTTTCCGTGCTAGTTGTTATTTCATTACCTGCGTTGCAAGTCTGTCTTGACTAAAAATATAAAAAAGAGTCAGTAAGCATGACGAAGTCTTGTTTGAACACGATGACCTGCCGTAGGTTCGATTACCTGCGTGTTTCTTTCATTTCGATTTCGTCAACAGTCATAAAAGGTCATAAAATTATTCCCTTTCCCAATTGCAACGGCCTGGGTCTAGAAAAGTATATTTCGGCGGCGACGATGGTCATTTTTAGTCGAATCGTCGTACAAGGAAGCACGTTGAGAGCATATTTCATTACGTTTTTCTACAATATTCAAAATCCTGAGATGGCAACGTTTCAAGAATCTGTTTTCGAGCAATTGGTTGCTGAGGAAGACACACATAATTGCAACGTTTCATTCGACGGTGCATCGAACATATCGGATAGTGATAGTGAGCCCGAATTACAAGAACGTGAATTGGATGAATTCTATATGGACGCATCCAATGAAGAAGTGGATCCGCGAGATTTTACTTTTGCGGGTCGCACATGGAAATATATTGCACCATCCAGTCATACTGTTTCGCAAAATGTTTCCTGGGAACCGACTCTAACGGTGAAGAGTGAAGGAGTTGAGAATATTGCCGATTGCTTCCATTTATTTATAGGTGACGAAATTGTGGATAAAATAATTTTATATACTAATCGGAAGGCCGAAGAAAGTATGCCACCAAATAAAACGTGGAAGCCAATAGATCGCATAGAAATAAACGCGTTCTTTGGTTTGCTACTTTTGATAGGACACTTCAGAGAATCTCGGGAAAGAAAATCGGATCTATGGAAGCAGGATAATGCATTCTCGAGACCCTACTATTGTGCAACAATGTCGCATGATCGGTTCACCGATATAAGGTAAGCACAGACCAGAGCGATACTCCGTGCGATACCAGAGCGGGCGCGATTCTTTTTCTTGGAAATTCTCTCGCGA
Organism: Cerceris rybyensis; assembly: GCA_910591515.1. NCBI lineage: Eukaryota > Metazoa > Arthropoda > Insecta > Hymenoptera > Crabronidae > Cerceris > Cerceris rybyensis. Next base: position 3,267,727 of record OU342789.1, read on the forward strand.
TACCAGTGGTCCGTGCGATACCATGGTGGCTTATGGAGCCGCACACGCTAGAGCGAACTGCGATACGCGATACCAAGGCGAATGCGATACTGTAGCGATATTATCGCAGTAACGCTGCATGCACTGTTCGCAGCGCCTTATCGCAGCGATACCATGCGGCCAAACCATGAACTACTCAGTTTTGTCTGTCCTATGCACGTGTAACAACAACAACAACATGTCGTGTATCACCGAACACTTACTTGAAGTTGTTTATACATACCCGGTGCTCTATGATTTAAATCACAAGGATTATAAGAACATATGGAAGAAGGACAAGATCTGGGAGGACATTGGAAAGACACTGAATACTTCTGGTAAGTATCAAAAGTTTTACTGGTTTGAACAACTGAAAATTTTGAACTATTAATGGTTATTTGTACATAATTTTAATTTTTCATGCTTACGAAAAATTAGTTTTTGTCATTTAAAAAGTCTGCAACCATCTCACTTAGGTCGGGTTGTTTGCCTTGTTAAAAAAATCGACAAACCTCTCGCGCACAATCATTGCATAACGAGGACTTCTCTTGAATTCGGGAGTGAATCGAGAAAAAGCACCCCCTCGTGGCTCGTCAGCATCTTCTTCAAGGCATTCGAAGAAATCCTTATCAGAGTTCTTCGATCGTAAGAAGTTGTGCAAAACACACGTAGCTAGCACAATAACTTTAGCTAATTCCACTTTAACTTCCAATGGTCTCTTGTAAATTCTCCACTTTTGTGAAAGTATGCCAAACGTATTTTCAACCACACCACGTGCTCTGCAAACACCGTAGTTGTACCTCCTCTTTCTTCGGTCTCGTATAGCTTTTCTTTGTGGGAAGGGTTTCATAACGTTTCGTTTCAAGGCAAATGCCTCATCACCTACTAAACAGTACGGGGTCTCCTGTGTTTGTCCAGGAAGAGGTGTGTCTTCAGGTAAATTGAGTTGATCTTTGTTGAACTTTTGCCCCATAACAGATTCTTCAAATATACCCCCATCACTGTTTTTTCCATATCCCCCCACATCAACGCAAATGAACTTATAACCTGGATCAACAATGCTCAACAAAACAATTGAAAACCTGTACTTGTAACAAAAGTACGTCGAACATGATTTGAATGGACACTTGATAGTGACATGCTTTCCGTCAATGCTTCCTACGCAATTCGGAAATTGCCATCTCTCGTAGAATCCAACAGCAGATTTTTCCCATACTTCTTTAGAGGGTTCAGGCAAATACAGAGGTTGTAGTCGTTGAATAATAGCATTGCAAACTTCCTCAACAATATAACTTACTGTAGAAAATCCAACTCTGAAGCTGTGGCAAATGGTTTTGAATGAGTCTCCTGTGGCCAAAAACCTGAAACAAAGTTATGTTTGTTTATCGTATTTGTAAGTTAAAAACTTTAACGCAAAAAACACGGTTCTGTTTTTGTTTAAAAGCTATTTTTTATTTCTCATTTTTTCTCTATATTCAAGAATACTGCAAGAGCATTTTCGTGGAATTTTCGAGTCCTCGGAATCCTTCGACTAACCACAATTTTTTTGCAATTTTATTTCGACAGTTACTTTATTTGCAGGTGACGAAATGAAAAAGAAGTGGAAAAATATGCGTGATTGCTACATGAAATATCTTAGGGATTGCAAACCAACGACTGGTTAGGCACAGAGAAACTATAAAAAATTGACTTGGGCCACTCAGATGGAAAGGTTTAAGCCATTTATTGGAATGGCCAAAACTATGTCTAACGTCACAGCACCTGAAATTGAAGGCGACAACACAAACCATGATGAGTTTGTTGATCAACCCGATGAAATGGTTAGCGATGGAGGTGAAAATCAAGAAATGCCAGCACCCAGAGAAATGCCTAACCAAGAAGAACCAATCAATCGGAATCATGCTAGAAATTGTCCTACGCCTAGTCCATCTGAACCAGCTGCCAAAAGAAGTAAACCTAAGTCACCTGGGAGCAACGTAGATAAGGTGGTTCAGTATTTAGAGGGGAAAAATAAACCTGATCTAGATGCAACAGATCACCTGATGCTTGGATATTCGAAAACTATCAAGACTTTCACTCGGGCAAGGCAAGCAGAAGTCAAGTTCAAAATAGCCCAAATAATAAATCAGGCTGAACTAGAGCAGATCCAGGAAGAAAACCTCTCCAGACCAGGTAGTTCTTCTACGGGATCTTGGGTTGACTCGGAACTCAACTGTCTTACTGAGAAAGTATTAGAAAACCAAAGATCAAGAGTGTATGAAAGGTTTGCAAATTTGTAGGCAACATGCCGTGTAGTAGTTCTACTACAAAATGTAAAACTGGAATAAATTAGAACTGTACAGGGTGTTTCAAAAACATTTGTCATGGCTTTCAGGGGTTGTTCTACACCTCTGGATCGATGGAGATTTGCGAAAAAAACTTGCCGTAAAATTCGGGAAAGGGTAGAAAATTTTGTTTATTGGCTCATCGTATTCGTCTTGTTACGTAGGTAAAATGTCTGAGAGGAACCATGGGTCAGAAACGAACCGTTCTCTCACAAATTAACTTTTAATTGGGCCTTACGATTAAAATTTCGCCCATACGACAGCCTTCGTGTCGCCGACCTTTCGAAAGGAAACACATGAGATACCCTTGCTAGCTCCAATAGTTGAAACAGAGGCAACATAATTGAAGAGAGAGAAAAAGACTAGAAAATGTCAATGACCTGCGTTCGGTGTCGGGTTCACTCAAGGGCCCACCCGGGAAGAAGAGTATAAACACTTACACTTCTCTTCTGGTTCGGTGACACAGTGCCCTATTTTCTAGCTTCGTTTACGTCGCCTCTACTTTAACTATCGGCGAAATTTTTATCGGAAGGCCCAATTAAAAGTTAATTTGTGAGAGAACGGTTCGTTTCTGACCCATGGTTCCTCTCAGACATTTTGCCTACGTAACAAGACGAATACGATGAGCCAATAAAAAAAATTTGCTACCCTTTCCCGAATTTTGCAGCAAGTTTTTTTCGCAAATCTCCATCGATCCAGAGGTGTAGAACAACCCCTGAAAGCCATGACAAATATTTTTGAAACACCCTGTACAATGTCTGTGTTGTTTTTTCTGAATGAAGAGTTACATTTGTGTCCCTTATAAAATAAATGATCTTATTTATCTGTAATAAATAAATTTAAAAGAAGTTTAAAACTTTTTTTAGCCTTTCCTATTTTTAAAACTTTGTTTTTAAAAACCAAATATAATAATATTTAATTTCAAGACAACTACAGTACGTACTGAGTTGATCCGTCAATTTATTAAAAAATAAATCTACCAGTCTTACCTTAAAGTAATTGCTAGCCGTTCTTCGGCACTAATCGCTTCACGGTAGTGGGTACTTTCCTTTTCAATAATGTCAGCAATCAAACTCAGCAACTCGTCAAAACGTATATGTAGAATCTTTTTTCATCTTTTCTTAACTGGGGCGTGAGCATATGGTACTCGCCAAATTGCAGCCGTTCTTTATTTATGTCGTGTATCCACATTTTCTTTGCTCTTTCGTCTTCTAGCACGGCTAGTAACAGCAACGCTTCTTCTTCATCAGACGATGTCATGGTAAGTAAACACACAGTACAGTGTACAAACACTAACTATAACACAACACTTTTACGTCTAGAGAGTCACACAACCACCGCACCCTACGCTCCCGAGGTGTACTGGCTTTCCCGCGCGTCTCTTTTCCCGCTCTGGTGTGGGAGCACCTGTTTCCACTGCGATATTATCGTCCAAGTATCGCAGATAAAATTCTAGGAATGTATCGCGTCGCTCCAGCGATAAAGTATCGCTCTGGTCTGTGCTCACCTACATATACTGAAGTATATTCGCTTCGATGATTATGCGACACGCGAAGAAAGAAGACAGGGTGATAAGTTTGCCCCACTGAGGGAAATAGCTGATCTCTTCAACAACAATTGTAAAGATAGTTATCATGCTGCAAATGTCGGATGTATTGATGAGCAGCTTGTTACATTTCGAGGGCGTTGTCGTTTCAAAGTTTATATGCCCAGTAAACTGGGTAAATATGGCATAAAAATATGGACGCTTTGCGATTCAACAACGTTCTACTGCTGCAATATGGACGTGTACCTGGGAAAATTAGATGGAAGACCAGAGAGACAACAAGAACAACGTGTGGTGAAGCAGCTATCGGAAATGTGGAATAATTCAAACCGTTCAATCACTACTGATAATTTTTTTACGGACATTAGATTGGCAGAAGAATTACTGCAAAATAAAATTTATTTAATCGGTACTTTGCGGGAAAGTAGGCGCGATTTTCCGAAAACCACCATAGAATCGCGAAATCGTGCTGTTTATTCGTCCCAATATTTATTTACTAAAGATGTGACACCAGTATCTTACGTACCGAAACCCAAAAAGTGCGTAGTGATGCTTTCCACGCTACACCATACTCACGATATATCTGTTGTGGTGGTAACCTTAACAACGCACATCACATGTGCATGTGTGAGTGTGCTAGCGCGGACATCACGAGAGAACCACGCGAGAGGACCACGTGTTATAACCTCTCCTTAATTCTTTTGTTCTCGTCGTCTCATGTGACGACGCGGCCGTGGAAACCGGCAGTTCCTTCTGAGCCCTCAGATGACATTGTACCACCTTTATTACTCTCAAATAAATTACTTCCATTATTAACCATAATAGGTTATGGGCCCAGGCAGTAATGAGTGTGGAAAGTGGTAGTAATCAGTATTAAATCTGCGCAATAGTATCTTCAAAGTCTGTACGGAAGTGTTTCTTTGTGAACTCGTGGTTAAATACGAAAAGTGTATTAGCGTGGAAGAACACGGTACGGTTCAGTGTCGACAAAATGGAAGTCGGCAGGATTAAGGTGGAAAAATTGCGCGATGCCGGAAATTGGCAGGAGTGGCAGTTTGTCGTTCGTACCTTGCTGGAAAGTGACAATATATTGCAAGTATGCGACGGGACACTAGTGCAGCCCGTAGAAGGAACTCAAAGTCGCGAGGCATTGCTGGAAACGTGGACGAAAGCAGACAGGGCGGCGAAGAAATTAATAGTAACCACTCTTGATTCGAAACCGCTGCAGCTTATAATGAACTGTGAAACCGCCAAGGATATGTGGCAAAAAACTACATAATGTATTCGACATGAAGTCGGAAGAAAGCCTGCCCTTAGTCCAAAAGAAGTTTTTTGAATTTACTTGGGATCCCGCAGGAAACGTGGCGCAGCACATTTCAACGCTGGAACAAATGGCGAGCAAAATGAAGGCTCTAGGAGGAGAAATTCCAACTACGATGCTCATCACGAGAATTCTCTCAACTCTGCCGCCGAAATTTGGGCATTTTCACAGCGCGTGGTATTCAACGGACGTCACAAAAAGGACGATTGAAAATTTATCAGCAAGGCTTATGACTGAGGAACTGCGGATGCAAAAAGCCGATGACACTGAAGAATCGACGGTAGCCCTGTTCTCAAAAATGAATATGAAATCTAATTCGTGGAAAAAATCAGGATGTCATGCAAGGGAAAGGCCTCATGCGGACGGAAAAGGAAATAATGGTTCTTCCATAGATGGAAAAAGTGACTATAAACCAAAGAATCGGAAACGTTGCTATAAATGTGGGTCAACCGATCACATTGTAAAATACTGCCCAAAAAGAGGAACACGAAAATCAAGCGAAGAGTCCTCACGTGGATCAGTGCATGCATTCACGGGATCTACAGAACAAGGAGGAGTGGAGAACCACTGGCTGATCGACTCAGGGGCGTCCGATCACATGACAAACAGGCGAGAATGGTTTGCTGACTATCAACACTTTCTGGAACCACTGAAGATTTACGTCGGCAACGGAGAAAAGGTGCTAGCGGTTGGACGAGGAAATATCCAGATTGAGACAAGGATAAAGGGCGAATGGTCGCAAGGGATCATGTACGACGTTCTCCACACACCTGAAATGAAACACAATTTGTTCTCCGTGCGAGCGGCTGCAAAAAAAGGTATTGACTTTCAAATTTGTAATAACGGTAAGAAATGCGAATTTGTTCGCGAAAACGAAGTCATTGCGGTCGGCATAGAGACCGGTAAGTTGTATCGAATAGATCTACGTGTTGTCACGTCAAATATAGCTTGTACCGCGAATAATGTAAACACACTACAGTTATGGCACGAAAGACTCGGGCATCAAAATAAGCGACACGTAAAAAACTTTCTAAAAGATCAAGGGATCGATGTAACTGTAGATAATGAATTCTGTGATGGTTGTGCTTACGGCAAGCACCACAGATTGCCTTTTAAAAACAGGATTGAGCGTGCCGACGAGCCGAGGGAAATAATACACTCTGACGTATGCGGAAAAATGAACATAGAGTCAGTCGGAAAAAGTAAATATTACGTTGTCTTCAAGGACGATTACAGCGCGTACAGAGTAATTTATTACATTAAAAATAAGTCTGAAGTTAAAGAAAAAATCGAAACATTTTGCAATGAAATAAAAACGCGTTTTGGTAGGCACATTAAGGAGCTTCACTCAGATGGAGGTGGCGAATATATAGACAAAGATGTACGATCATTTTTGAGTAAAGCCGGAATTAAGCATACGATCACAATCCCGTACACTCCGCAGCAAAATGGCTCGGCGGAGCGTGAAAATCGTATAATTGTAGAGGCAGCGCGCTCAATGCTGTTTTCTAGTCCCGGTCTACCTCGGTCTCTATGGGCAGAAGCAATAAATTGCGCCGTACACGTATTGAATAGGACGGGACCCACCAAGATAGAAAATAAAACACCATTTGAATTGTGGTTCGGTAAAAAGGCTAGCATAGACTACTTTAAAATTTTTGGTACAGAGTGTTTCGTACACATTCCAAAGGAGAAACGACAAAAATTAGACAAAAAAGCGTATAAAGGCTATCTTGTTGGGTATACCGAAAATGTACGAGGATATCGGGTATGGGTTCCTGAGCTTCGCGACATTGTATTAAGTCGGGATGTGCTATTCAAGGATGAAAAGGTAGTAAAAGCTCAGACCGAGATTGGAATGGAGTGTGAACAAGCGAATGTTCCTAAGCGCGAAAAATGTAACGATCCAAGTAATGAACCGCGAGAGACCGAATATTGTCAGACTGAGCGTGAGAAAGGCGAGAATTCGAGTAATGTGTCACGTGAAACTGATCATTGTCAAACCGAGCAAGGCGATGCAAACAGAAACAGTAGACAACTGAGAGATCGTCGAAAGCTCAAACAAACAGAGTTTTACGGTAATCCAATTTGTATGTTGGCAAACGCAGAACCAACAAGTTATCAGGAAGCAATAAATTCGGAAAACGCGGAAAGGTGGAAAGCAGCTATGTTAGACGAAATGAAATCGTTGCGCGACAATAATACATACATTCTAGTAGATGAACCTGAAAATAAACGTGTAGTTAAAAACAGATGGGTGTTTCGACATAAAAAAGGTTTAGTCCCGTCAGAAGATAGATTCAAGGCACGGTTGGTAATTAGAGGTTGTTCACAAAGGGAGGGAATTGATTATTTTGAAACGTTTAGCCCCGTAGTGCGATTTGATACAGTGCGGATAATATTAAGCATTGCTGCTCGCGAGAAGTTGCACCTAAAACAATTCGACATAAAAACCGTATTTCTGTATGGGACCATCGATGAAGAAATTTATATGAAACAACCCGAAGGTTTCGAGGACGGAACGTCGCGTGTATGTAAGCTGTTAAAAAGTCTGTATGGTTTAAAACAGGCACCGCGAGTCTGGTCAGAGCATTTCACACAATTTTTAACCGATTGCAACTTGAGGGAGAGCACTGCTGACCCTTGTCTGTTTCAACGAATAGAAAATAATAGGAAGTTTCTCTTGGTTCTGTGGGTTGACGATGGATTGATTGCGGCGTCGCACAGTGGTCCCAAATGGCCAAAAAATGCGATAAACCTCAAAGCGTGCTTCAATTTAGCTGAAAATTGACATACCGAGGTAATTTGGGTCGCTGATTACGAATTTGAACTCAAAATTTACAAAAACAAAATGGCGGATCCAATATGGCGGACACATATATTTCAAAATTGCTGCTTCGGCGCGAAAGTTACTATCCTAATGTTTTTTGGGTCGCTGAATACGAATCTGAACTTACAATTTCCAAAAATAAAATGGCGGATTCAGTATGGCGGATACGTATATGTAAAAACTGCTGGTTCGATGCGAAAGTTAGTATGCTAATGTTTTTTGGGTCGCTGAATACGAAATTGAACTTACAATTTCCAAAACCAAAATAGCGTTTTCAATATAGCCGACGCGTGTGTCTAAAAATCGCCGGTTCTGCGCGAAAGCTAGTATGCAACTCATTTTTACTCTAACAAGTAATTAAAAAATGTGACAATAAATATTGTTCGTTAATAAGCAAGAAAATCTATCACAAGTGAACAATTTATTTAGTAATTCCAATAAATTTGTTGACACAGTAAATTTCAAATAATAAATAGTCTCGAACCATGAACAAAATTGTTCGCTTTGAAAAATTGTTTGCCACCAGAAGATGCTGGAATGCAATAAAGTTGCAAAATGATGCATTAATGACTATAATAGATTTAAAAAACATAGTAAACATGTAGTCTAATAAATAGAAAAATTCGCATTCAAAGCTCCCAAGATTCACATTAAAATATCCCTCAAAGTAATGTTTGCTTGGTGTAAATCATTCAATAATTTAATAATATAGGAAAATAATAAATATTACACAAAATTTAAACATTTTTGATATATATTACTGAAATAAAACGAATGGCTATCGTAACATGTATACTTGCAAGAAAAAAATTAATTTTACCTTTTTATGAACTATGTATATTAGTTTAAACAAATGTATTATAATTAACTAATAAGTTATTCACAAATCGTATAAAATTCATATGAGAATTTTTTTTGTATCGTCCACGATTGTTGATGAAACGCGCTTATAAGCTCAGAATGCGAGTACGCCGCTGTACAAAAAATTACAAAAATACCCTAATAGCGCCTAATAGCACCTAAACCTTGGACGTACAGCAAGTTGAAAGTGTAACCTATAAGCCTAAACAAGAATCATAGTGGAACACTGTGGAGCACTTAACTTTTTCTCTACATTTGTAAAATTCTCACATAAAGATTGACCCGATATTTCCTACTATTTGCATTGCAGTTTCAAAACATAACCATTAGCAATTTTAATTTTTCTTTTACCAATAAATGTTGTACTTACTTCCATGAACTCCATCCATTTTGCAGAATTGAAATAGACTCACTTTCACAAAAGTTATTCACTTTATACTGCGGCCAGCAAAACAGTGGTTACGCTCACGACGACTGCGGGACTAATGAACGCGATTTTCAAAATGCGACAACGTCGCAGGTGTAAGTAAAAAAACCCTGTCCTTCCAGGTTTTCATAGACAAACTATCTGAGTACTAAATGCAATAATAAAAATGGCCCGAACGAAAAGTTTATTTTTGAGGTTTTTCGCACGTTTTAGCGATTTGGGACCACTGTGCGTCGTGTGAAAACGATATTGATTGTTTTTTATCAAAATTGCGGAGTAATTTTGAGGCTACTATAACAACCAATGTAAAAATTTTCCTAGGAATAGAAATACTGCGTCTAGGCGATGGATCCATATTTTTAAGTCAAACAAGCTATGTAAGAAAAATATTAGATCGATTTCGAATGTGCGATGCGAAACCGGTATCGACACCAATAGATACTGGTTGGTACGATAAAGACATAGCTGAAGATGACCTTCTAGTACCATACCGTGAAGCGGTAGGTCATCTGATGCACCTACAGGTTGTAACTAGACCTGACATAGCTTTTGCAGTGAGCGTGGCGTCAAGAGCATTAGAAAATCCGACACAGGCGCATTGGCGTCTGGTAAAGCGCATTATGAGATATATAAAAGGAACAGAGAATATCGGTCTGTATTATAAAACAACCGGAACATTTGAGTGCTATAGTGACGCGGACTTTGCAGGCGACATAGTGACGAGAAAATCTACAAGTGGTGCTCTGTGTAAATTCAGTGGTGCGGCAATTATTTGGCACAGTAAAAAGCAACAAAGTGTTGCATTATCAACTACTGAAGCGGAATACGTGAGTGCATCCATTGCGGCAAAAGAAATAATTTGGGTAATTCGATTACTAAATGAAATCGGCATTGAAAAAGAATCGAATAAACTATTTGTGGATAATATAAGCGCCATAAAACTTGTAAAAAACCCTGAATTCCACCATCGAACGAAACATATAGATGTACGTTTTCACTTTGTAAGAGATCTGTATGAAAAAGGCATAATCAATGTGGAATATGTTAAAAGCGAAGATCAATACGCGGATATTTTAACAAAACCTCTTGTAAAACCAAAGTTCGAGAAAATACGGAAAGCACTAGGGTTAGTCGATAAGAAAAACATATTATAACTGTGTGTGACAACTGTATGGCATGCATAATGTGCGTTCTTAGGGAGAGTGTTGTGGTGGTAACCTTAACAACGCACATCACATGTGCATGCGCACGTATATATTAATTTCCAACACAAATAATTTAAAAATTCGGCGACAGCAAAACGTTAGCTCTCGCGTCAAAGAATACATTGTTGACGCCACGGTCGGCTTAGCAATAGATTTTAACCGTTTGAGCGTCAAGCAGCGCAATCGCGCTTCTTCCGTTCAGTACTGAAAAGTGCAAAGGTTATCGACCCATAGAATGAATATAGTTCAGTAGTATATACTGATTAGGACAGTACAGCTACAATATAGACAATATTTTTAACTAACAAATATGTTGTATCCCACTTCTGACACCAATTTTATGTTGTATGCCGTGGATGGTTAACAACACTTTACTTAGGAGGAACTATTGCGCGCTCGGAGTTTTAACAGTTTAAGGGTGACGTCGTCGCGAGATGCCGACTGTCAGCGATTCGATACAAAATTCCTGATTTAGTCTGTCTGTGTGAATTTGGTAATGAGACTGGCCTTTTAAAGGACCTTAAACTAGTGTGGTGGGAGGTTTGGATGACTCTGACTTCTTGTGACTAAGGTTCCAAAAGGGCGATCGCTTTTCCAGCGACTTTCGCGAAGACCAAATGTCTTGAAAACATATTTTGAGGGAAAAGCGATGACGGAATTGGAAGATGACTAATAGTTCCCTTTTGGACCTTGAATCACGTTGAGGATTATTTGGAACTAGTATCTTATTTTTAAAGGAGATAGTGAGTTTGAGGAACATGAATTGAGTTGGTATCCAACAAATAGAAGAAGAATATTTACTATTTGTTAGCAGAAAAACATTGAAATTTTACTTTGTTGCATTCATCGATACAAAACGAAAGAAGCTCGTTTTCGCTGCTGGCAATTTTCGGCCAGATTTTCGCAAAGAACTCTGGCGCTCAATCGGTTAAAATCCTGCCTAGTCTCTCGCCAGCAAAATCGTAATATTATAGGTTTCCACATCACCCATGAGGTACTATTGTCAATGCGTTTTTTTTTTACAGTGGTGTCCCCTGTAGGCCTATTCCACTCTTTCGATACCCTTTATTATTGAAAAATTTCGCGAAAGAAATCGTGAATGAAAAATTGCATTAAAAGTAAACTACAAAGATATTATAAAGAAAAATTTTATAATTCTCTACGAAATAAAGTAACTGTACCAATGCTTGTATAGACTGCTTTAAATATGATCAATGGTACTTGGGAAAAGTAGATTTTCGGGCGCGTTTAGGCGTCGGTACATCCGATACGTCAACGAGAAGCGTGGACGTTCCTAATCGTAGTATCGATGAAATCGAGGAATCATGCAGTTGTGTAGGATGTTCGAATTTAATTCGGCGCATTTTTGAAAACGAGCACTCGCAAAGTTAGGTAGTGCCGAATATTGATAATACACGGAGTGCAAAATCCCTAAGATTGAAGTACGTCGATTCATCTAAAGTTTTTGGCACCTTTTGCTTCCGTCGATTTCAAAGAAATATCGCGCAGAAGACTGCGCAATTCGTCTTGATACTGGAGGGCCTGTTCTTCAATTTTTACGGTGAAGGGATTTTCATAGAGAGTTAAGTCACTTCGGAGCGAATCAAAGTCAGTGAAGCGCTTTTGGAACTCATCTATCACCGATTGAAGAATGTGAAAATGATTAACAAAATTGCACTCATTGCCGAATTCTTCAAACATAATTTTGCAAGACGGAAATATGAAAAAACTGTTTTCTTTTAAATGATTTTGGAAAAATACCAGCTTCCTACGGAAATGATCGACGGAACTACATAATTTAGAAATAGTTAGGCTGGATTTTTGAAGTTTCAAATTTAATACTTTTAAATGATTACTAAGATCTATTATGAAGGCGAGTTCGCAAAGGAAACTTACATCTGTTAAATGGGAAATGTGGTCTTCTGAACTAGCAGTTGGGTGCTCTTGCAAGAACAGGACGATCTCTTTTCTTATGGCAAAGAACTTCGATACACATTCGGCTGCACTAAGCCAGCGCACTTCGCAATGTAAGGGAATGTCGGAATAGGAAGCGTGATGCGTTTTAAGAAATTCTCTGAATTTTCTATGGGATAGAAATTTATTTCCGCCTCTGGTAGAATTTATTACCTCAGTAACTTTCTTCATGACGGAAGATAATTTTATATCCCTTCCGCACAACGCTTCCTGATGGATGATACAATGTATCATTGGAAATTTGAGGTCGCGACTTTTAAATTGCCCATGCAATCCTGTTTTGGTATCTGTCATTGCTTTTGCATCATCGGTTACCACTGCAGAGCATTTAGAAAAATTTGTATGGAATTTTCGAAGGGTGTTCTCTGCTGCATCGAAGATATGCGCACCTGTCACCGCATTATGCAATGGAACTAAATCTAACAGCTCCTCGACATACGAAAAATCATTTTGTACAATTCGAATAAAGATGCTCAATTGAGTCGTATGTCGTATATCGGTGCTTTCGTCTAAACTTAATGAAAAACAGCGTCAGGTGCTTAAGCGTGCAGCTAACACCTCTTCAAAAGATGCGTCTATTTCTGAAATTCGGGAGCTTACTGTGGCTGTACTCAATGGAATACTCGCAGCTTCTTCCATTGTAATCGAATTGCCGAAACAATTAATTGCTTCTATGATGCATTCCTTCACGTACTCGCCATCTCTAAATGGTTTGCCTCGCTTTGCTATGACACACGATATAGCATATGAGGCTAAACGGGATTTTTCAGAGAACGAAGCCTCGGAATAAACTGCACGACCCTCTTGTTGTACTAATGTCAGCCCTTCTATTAAATCTATCTTTTCCCTTTCTTCATATGATTCATATTTTTCAGCATGACGCGTACAAAAATGACGTTTAATATTATATCCGCTAATAGCAGTCGGTTGAAACCCGCAAATAAGGCAAATTGTTAAATTACCGATTTTTGCAAAAAAATAATTTTCCCATACCTTATCGAAATATTGATGATAAACTTCGCCCGACATTATATGGCAGGCTGTTGAATTAGTTACACGCCGCGAGCCTTTTCTGAGTCGCTCCGCCTGCTTCTCCCTCCCAACTATTTTACCCAACCAGGAATGACTTGCCAGACTCGGCGTATTACACGAGTATAGTGGCGCTTTAGGGCGCCATTCGCCTCTGTTCGCTCGCACTGGAAAGACGCCGCGCACGCCGATTACGGGAAAAAAAAATCGATGCGCGTATCCCGTCGACTGACTTTATCTGTCAACGAACAGTTTCAGATCGCGTCACATGGCGTTTAGGTTAAAACAAAAGTATTACTGGTAAAAAAGTATGTTCAGATATGTCTTGAATTAAATGCGATTAAGAGATTTTAATGTTTTTGGACTTCCGGCGGTGGTTTGGCAAATTCGGCAAAGAATAGTGACAGGAATAACATTGAAAAACTTATATTGTATCTCAAAATACCAATGGAAACATTAAAGGGTATCTAATTTAAACAACGTAAACATATATTTCTATTTGTGAATATATGTTTTCATTCAATGTAGATATATATTTCTGTACAAACAATGAAGTTTTCCTTCAAGTAAAGTTGAAGAAATAAATAAATAAAAAAATTAGTATTGCATCGATATTATCTCCACAATATTATGAAACTTTTATATATACATATAACATTTTCTTCTAAAATAAATGTTTCTACTGTGCATACATTTATACGCACAACCATACATACAACAATCATAACGATAGTTTATTAAAATTATATCCAGTAATCTTGAATTTGTAACCTCTTGTTTCTTTAATTCATATGTATACTAAAGAAACAGTTGTGTTACGATCTAGCACGCGCACGTATAAATTAATTTCCAACGCAAATAATTTAAAAATACGGCGACAGCAAAACGTTAGCCTCGCGTCAAAGAATACATTGTTGCCGCCACGGTCGACTTAGCGAGAGATTTTAACCGGTTGAGTGTCAAGCAGCGAAAACGCGCTTCTTTCATTTTGTATCGAAGAATGCAACAAAGTAAAATTTCAATGTTTTTCTGCTAACAATCTGTTAATCACATTTAATTCAAGACATATTTGAGCATACTTTTTTACTAGTAATACATTTGTTTTAACCTAAACGCCATGTGACGCCATCTGAAACTGTTCGTTGACAGATAACGTCAGTCGACGGGATACGCGCATCGATATTTTTCCCGTAATTGGCGTGCGCGGCGTCTTTCCAGCGCGAGCGAACAGAGGCGAATGGCGCCCTAAAGCGCTACTATACTCGTGTAATACGCCGAGTCTGGCAAGTCATTCCTCGTTGGGTAAAATAGTTGGGAGGGAGAAGCAGGCGGAGCGACTCAGAAAAGGCTCGCGGCGTGTAACTAATTCAACAGCCTGCCATATAATGTCGGGCGAAGTTTATCATCAATATTTCGATAAGGTATGGGAAAATTATTTTTTTGCAAAAATCGGTAAGCCTGTTATATGGTATTCCCGCCGTTCTGTTTGGAAAAGAGAGGCCGAGCCGATGAACTCGGCCTTTAAATCGGCCGTTTAAACAAAACACTATCGATAAAGCCTGACGAGCACAAGTGTATACAATGTAGTTACGTCGATCATTTCTGTAGGAAGCTGGTATTTTTCCAAAATCATTTAAAAGAAAACAGTTTTTTTTTATTTCCGTCTTGCAAAATTATGTTTGAAGAATTCGGAAATCAGTGCAATTTTGTTAATCATTTTCACACTCTTCAATCGGTGATAGATGAGTTCCAAAAGCGCTTTACTGACTTCGATTCGCACCGAAGTGACTTAACTCTCTATGAAAATCCCTTCTTCGTAAAAATATAAAAACAGGCCCTCCAGTATCAAGACGAATTGCGCAGTCTTCATGCAATGCAATTTTTCATTGACGATTTCTTTCGCCAAATTTTTCACTAATGAGAAAGGGTATCGAAAAAGTGGAATAGGCCTACAGGGGATACCGCTGTAAAAAAAACGCATTGACAATAGTACCACATGAATAATGTGGAAACTTATTTTTAATTAATAAACATATTTGAAATCTAATGCTAAGTCGACCGTGGCGGCAACAATGTATTCTTTGACGCGAGAGCTAACGTTTTGCTGTCGCCGAATTTTTTAATTATTTGCGTTGGAAATTAATTTATACGTGCGCGTGCTTGATCGTAACACAACTGTTTCTTTAGTATACATATGAATTAACCCTTGCAGTACTCCGCCCGGGTTCGCTCGGACCCCGATGTAAGATGCAACTTCGACCAATATATCTTTGGACTTGCGGCGTTCGTTTTGATCGCTAGTATTCTGTTCCTCGCGGCATTATTTGAGCCGTTTATTTTGAAAGTGACCTAACTCCGTTTTTCAATTTTTTGCCGGTTACCATGGTTACATGTACAACTTCATGTTATTTATCAGTGAAGCACTTCAGATTGCTTATATTCAGAGAAAATACGATACATTTTTTACACATAAGTTTTCCGAATTAATTGAATAACTGAGCCGTGTAGTTTGAAAGTGGCCCAACTCCATTTATAGTTACATCAAGATATTTACTATTGATAATGTCGGAAAGCAGTGATGAAGGTAATTTCAATTAATTAGTATTTACAAGTTAACCTCATTTTTGGGACAATTGCGTTAGTTCATTAACCTGTACGTTTAATTAATATAAAACTTAAAATTTAATATTAAATTATAGAAATTATTTCACCCATGAGGAAGAACAGAATAAGACCACTTAGTTCAGATAGTGAAGAAGAAATGGTAATTAATAATTTAAAAAAAATCGAATAAGAAAAAGAGTTATAGAACAATATTCGTCGTCAGAGGATGAAGATCCGAATAACAATGGAGAAAAGATTGATGCACCATATATCCAAAAAGTGCGAAAGATTAAACGGAATTCAGGAAAAAGATATTGCAGTCAAACCGGAAATATTGTTCATGAAAAAATTTTCGAAAACAAAGATTGTGGTTGTCGGAATGCTTACACAAAAAATTACAATGAAGAAGAAAGAAAGAATATTTTTGAGAAGTTTTGGGGTTTGGCAGATTTTAACGAACAAAATGTATTACTTCACGAAGCTGTCGAGCGCAAAATTGTGGAACGAAGACGTCCAACAAACGGAAAAGGATCACCAAGAAATTTTAGTTTTAGATATTTGTTAAGTTCTAAAAACGGAAAAATTCCCGTCTGTAAAAAATTCTTTTTGGATACTTTTAAAGTAAGCGAAGGACGCTTGAAACGAGTAATAAACTCTGCAAATGTGGGCAATGATATGCGTGGGAGGATGGCTGGATCATCAAGACAATTACCTGAAGAAGCGAAAAAGCAAGTTCAAAACCATATTAAAAGTTTCCCTAATTTTGAATCCCATTATACCAGATCTCATAATCCTAATAGAAGATATCTACATCCAGATCTAACTATCAGGAAAATGTTTAATTTATACGAGCTTCACTGCGAGGAAAATGGAATAAAAGCCGTTAATGAGTGGACTTATAGGAAAATATTTAAAAAAGATTTTGATTTACATTTCCACCAACCGCGCAAAGATACATGCCAAAAATGCGACTTATTAAACATTAAAATTAAAGCATCGAATAATGAAGAAGAAAAGAATAAACTCACCGAAGAACACGATGTCCATTTAAGACTAGCAGAATCAGCTAGAAATTCACTAAAACAAGCTCAGGAGCAAGTATCACGTAATTCGGATTATTATTTTGCTTTCTCGTTCGACTTACAAAAAGCATTACCGTATCCCAAGCTGACTACCTCAGTAGCTTATTACAAACGCAATATGTATATTCTAAATTTTGGTATACACAATTTTCATAACAATAATGTTGACATGTACGTTTGGGATGAAACTATTGCATCCAGAGGTGCTCAAGAAGTTGTTTCATGCATCTTAAAACATATTAAAAAATTAAGAAGTGAAAAACACATCATAGCTTACAGTGACATGTGCACCGGGCAAAATAGAAACATTAAAGTAGCTTTAATGTGGTTGAACATTGTCCAAGCTTTGGATAATAATGTAGAAATTATAGATCATAAATTTTTAATATCAGGACATTCGTTTTTACCAAATGATAGAGATTTTGCCGTGGTAGAAATGGCATTAAAAAAAAATAATTTACTGTACGTTCCCCAAGATTATTACAAGATTATTAAACAGTGTCGGAAGGGTAATAATTTTATTCTAAATGAAATGAGACAGGAAGATTTTGTATCGACAAAATTATTAGAAGACGCAATTTTTAAAAGAGTAAAAAATTCTGATGGAGAATCAGTAAACTGGTTAAGAATATGTTGGATGCGTTTTGTCAGAAATGAACCATATAAAATTTTTTATAAGACATCCATGAATGAAAATGAAAATTTTAAAGTTCTGAATTTATTACCACGTCGGGGTAGACCAAAAAGGTTCGAAAATATTGTATTGGCACCATTGTATAAAAATATTAGGCAAGTTACAACAGCAAAATTTAAGGACATGATTGACCTATTACGATACATACCACCAGAACATCATGATTTTTTCAAATCCCTTTCACACGCACAAAATGTAGATGAATAGTAAATTGTTTTGTAATAAATTTATGTTTGTAATTTTCTATGTTCTGTAATTAAAAAATGTTTTGAATCGCATAAATTATGTTTCCGAAGTGTTTTCAACATATGCAAAACAAATTCCGTATTCTTTTTTTTCAATTTGAAACATCTTAAATTATGTTGAATGGACTTGGGCACCTTCAAATTTTATAATGAATCTGGCTGTTAATTTTGAAAGTGGCCCAACTCCATTCTTGATAAGAAAACGCACGTTATTTACTTAATAATTGTCACTATTTTAACAGGAACTTTAAATTTAACATCCGTAGATACGCTTAAGCAGTATGACTCCTTAGTATCTTATACGTATATTTTTAAATTCATTGAAACGCAAAACTTTCAATATCTCGATTTGAAGATAAATGGAGTTAGGCCACTTTCAAAATAAGCGGCTCATTTGTTTATTTTGTAGAGATAATAGTCCAGTCAAATTAATCCTTAAAATAGAAGTAAGGTTACAAAAATTCCCATAGAGCTAAAAATTGGTATGAATGTTCAGAATACTATTATAAATGAATTGTGAAAAGTCCCCATCAATCCCCCTTGTGCAAAAAATTTTATTGATGGTGAAAGTTTGCAAAAATAGGTTTTTCGCGTTTTTCAGCTAAACAGTGAGTTTTACAGCAAAAATAGTTCAGACAAAAATTGTAGATCATCCGATTCTCTACAAAAAATGTATCCACACTTTTTTTCATAAGTATTGCCATTTCCGTGATACAGCGGTTCAAAGAACTGAAAAAATTATTTTATTCGTAATATGCACGTAATGTACTTTTATATACATTTTTGAACCGTTATACGAGTAAAAATATGAGTCCCTATGTCTTATATATACAAATTATAAAATTCTTAGAATATAAATGAACGTCAAAAACTCCGCCCCTATTTTCATTTAGTCGCATGGCCTTGAGTAACATTTGTCTTCCATTCAATTGTCAGCGTGACGATGCTCGTATACCTGCTCCGTTTCAAAGGTCTCATACTCAACAAAATACTGTTAGTCGTAAGCATTCCTTCGTAGTGACAACTCGTGGCTATCGCTTATATTTTGTAACAAAGTTTGTGCATTTTACTGTTATTAAAAAAAAATGTCGCAATTCTGCTTTATTTGTAGTCAACCTTTGACTGAAAGTGGAGTTGTTACTGTTGATCGCGGCATTAAACATTAATTGATGCAAGTATTGAAAGAGATGATGAGTTTTCGGAGTACGTGAAAGACCAGACATCTGTAAAAATTCATGTGCAGTTATAATCACTAATGGAATTCACTTTCTTCTTTCTATGTCCGGAGCTCCAAAAAAAGTTACCTGCTTGGATAAACTCCGATACTTATCTTTTGCAAAAAAAAACTTATAATAAAAAACAAGTGCAATTAGCTTGTCTTCCCCCAACCTCTGCTGCTGCTCAACAACATCTATTCCGGGTATATTATCAAGTTCAAGTGTGGCTTGGTAATAAAATGGATCCAGAAGACTGGGGTTGGAAGTTAGTTGACAATGCATTGGAACCAATTCATACGTTACTCCCACCTGCACCAGAAAAACTCCTTAACACCATCTTTTGCAATTGCAAAAAAGGTTGCAATGCTAAATGCGGCTGTAAAAAGGTTGGACTGTTTTGTTCTTTAGTATGTACCAATTGTCAAGGACAGTCGTGTTCCAATGTTGAATCGATACTAGATGAGGATAATTACGATATCAGTGATGAGACATATGATGTATCACTTTTAGAACATATTTGTATCCAGCAGGAAGATGAAGAAAAATAAGATGAAGAAAACGAAGACAGTACACTAGAAGTTCCATTGGATTATTATGAATCCGACGAATAATTTTTCCAAATTATTTTTTCATTTTTATATAACATAATTTACACAGCTTTCATCATTTTCAATACTCACTTTGAATTCAATAGAATCACAATAGATCGTGGAATAGGCCTACCGGGGAAACCACGTTAAAAAAAACAGCGCCAAGCACACTACCTCATAGGTGGTGTGGAAACGTGTGCATGTTACGAATAAAATAATTTTTTCAGTTCTTTTAACCGCTGTATCACGGAAATGGCAATACTTATGAAAAAAAGTGTGGATACATTTTTTGTAGAGAATCGAATGATCTACAATTTTTGTCTGAACTATTTTTGCTGTAAAACTCACCGTTTAGCTGAAAAACGCGAAAAACCTATTTTTGCAAACTTTCACCATCAATAAAATTTTTTTCACAAGGGGGATTGATGGGGACTTTTCACAATTCATTTATAATAGCATTCTGAACATTCATACCAATTTTTAGCTCTATGGGAATTTTTGTAACCTTCAAAGTCTTATTTGACTGGACTATAAGAGACGAATATCTCTCGTAGCATACAATGTATATAGGAATGGAAGCCTACCGAAGCAGTAGAGGGGCAGGAGGGTATCCCTCTAGACGCGCCTTCATCATTTTACTTTCAGCAGTGTCCAAAGTGACTTTGCGGTGGAAGGACTGACTCTTTGCGGAACACTAATTCCGTCCATTATTTCGGTCTATTTATTATCCATTTTTAATTTTTAATATAAAGTATCAAACGCACCTGATGTTGAATTGTAATAGATAGTCATTCCCGAATTAAAATTTTTATTCCACTGGAAACAGAACGTTCCAATTAAATGCTTGAGATTAGAAAATACTCTATGTAGTGCAAACTTTGGGTCTTTTTAGAAGTTTGCTGTGAAATAGCTTTAGATGTTAAGGGCAAGGGATGGAATATTTATGACTTCCTTCTAATTAGAAGACACATAGATATGCCAAAGATTTTCATTTATGTGTAAAATTTGCATTTTTCAATTACACTATTTCTATGATAAAAACAGATGCGAAATTGAAAATAGAATAAATGCAATACTGGATTTTGTTGCTGGAGAAGGAGAAACTGCCAAATAATCTTGCTTGTAGTAGCTCGATCATATTTACAAACACAGTGATAGGCATAGTGGCGGCTTCTCCTTTGAAACCACCAATGAGAACGCGCTATGGGTCCGAGCGACCCCGAACGACGCACAGTGGTCCCAAATCGCTAAAACGTGGCCAAAACCTCAAAAATGAACTTTTCGTTAGGGGAATTTTTATTGGTAAGTTGCATACTCTAAGGATGTACCCATTGGAAAATCGAAGTGCGAAGGTTTTATGATTTATACCTGCAAAATGGTTAATGTCCAAATATCGCCTTCATTCGTTAAGCAGTTCTCGTGTAGCGAAGTACGGTGGCAGAGTGCAAAGTGTAACGTGTATAACTTTAAGAAAAGTGTATTAATTTTAATTCTGCAAAATGGATGCTGTTCCTGGAAGTAAGTAGAACGTGTATTAGTAATTGGATATCTAAAAAAATTAAAGATTACATTGTACTATTACAAAACGTATTCTAAAGAATGAAAGGTGAAACGTTGGGCATAAATATTAAAGACGTAAACGAAAAGTTGTGTATACCGCAATATCCCGCTGAAATTTTTTTTTAGGCTTGTAGGTGATACATTTATCTAATAGAATCTGCAAAAATCGGCTGCGGATTTTTGCAGATTTGGTCGTTATGGCGTTTTTAATAGTCCGCGGACGGGCAACACCAGACAAGCCTTTGGCTTCCTCTTTCATTCTTGCCTAGATAGTGTGTTTTAAATGTAATTCATGTATAATTTTCTGATTTTATGTACAGGGTGTAAAAAAATTAATGGTCATGGCTTTAAGGGGTTGTTCTACACCTCTGGATCGATGGAGATTTGCGAAAAAAACCGGCCGCAAAATTCGGGAAAGGGTAGCAAATTTTTTTTATTGGCTCATCGTATTCGTCCTGTTACGTAGGTAAAATGTCTGAGAGGAACCATGGGTCAGAAACGAACCGTTCACTCACAAATTAACTTTTAATTCGGCCTTCCGATCAAAATTTCGCCCATATGGCAGCCTTCGAGTCACCGACCTTTCGAAAGGAAACACATGAAATACCCCTGCTAGCTCCAATAGTTGAAGCAGAGGCAACATAAACGAAGATAGAAAATTACTAGAAAAATGTCATTGACCTGCGTTCGGTGTTGGGTTCGCTCAAGGGCCCACCCGGGGAGAAGAGCATAAACACATGCACTTCTCTTCTGGTACGGTGACACAGTGCCCCATTTTCTAACTTCGTTTACGTCGCCTCTGCTTTAACTAATGGCGAAATTTTTATCAGATGGCCCAATTAAAAGTTAATTTGTGAAAGAACGGTTCGTTTCTGACCTATGGTTCCTCTCAGACATTTTACCTACGTAACAAGGCGAATACGATGAGCCAATAAAAAAAATTTGCTACCCTTTCCCGAATTTTGCGGCCGTTTTTTTTTTGCAAATCTCCATCGATCCAGAGGTGTAGAATAACCCCTTAAAGCCATGACCATTAATTTTTTTACACCCTGTACTTCCAGGATCGACTGATAATGAAATACGTTTCACTCGAAAAGAAATTTATATCATGGTAAAAACTCAATTGAATAGCAGCTTCAATGTCATTATCGAGCATTTACAACTGCAGATATTTGAGAAGACTGGATATTCTATCCAGATAGTTGATAAGAAAATGAAGTCTGCTTTGGCTAAATTATTTTCGAATATGAGAAGCAAATGGGGAAATGTTAGCCGAAAAGAGCAAACTTTCTTTACAAAGTTCGAGAAATGGCTTGCAGAATACGTAGCGTTCCGTATACCTGAGGTGCCATCGGAGACACCGAAACACAAAGGGGGCCGTCCTTCTTCGGAGTTTATGACTTTGACCGAAAGGTCGAAACGAAGAAGGACTGAGGATATCCGTTCATCCTTTTCTGCAGAAGAACTGTCGTATGCTAGTCATATGAATTTTCGTGCCACGGGAAAAATAGAGGCCTCTAAAATTATTAAGGATGTTGCATCTACGAGCCCGTCAAGGGCAAAAGCATACCGACAGTCTGTAGAATTAGTTACCGAAACACCTCTGTCCGATGATGCGGCGCTATCATTGTTGATAGAAAATAAGTTGTCCAAGAGACAATATTTAGGACTGCGTACTGTAAGCCGGGAAAATAATTGCAATTTATATCCGCAATACAAAGCAATATTGAAGGCAAAAAAAAAATGTTATCCACCAGCATCGGACATTGCTATCACCGAGCATAGTGCGGAAACAAAATTGCAACCTCTACTGAACCATACAGTAGAACGAATTTTGTTAATACAAAATGAAGAGATGGAAAAGTTGGCTTCAGCAGATGTGCACAATTTCCATTTGATTTGCAAGTGGGGCTGCGATGGAAGTTCCGGCCAAAAAATGTACAAGCAAACATTTGCCGATGACAGAAACACAGATTCGGATATGTTTCTGACATCATTTGTGCCGTTGCGACTTGTATCTGCAGAAGATGTATCGATTATTGTTTGGAAAAATCCAAGGCCATCATCTCCTCGATTTTGTAGGCCTATCAAGATTCAATTTTTGCACGAAAATACGCAAGGTACAATAAATGAAATTACAGGTGTTGAGGAAGAAATAAAGGAACTTGTGCCCTTTCATACTATTGCAAGTGGGAAACGAATTTCTGTAGCATTTAAACTTGCAATAACTATGGTCGATGGCAAAGTCTGCAACGCAATGTCGTCTACGCCATCCACTCAACGCTGTTATTTGTGCGGAGCAACAACAAAACAATTTAACAACGTTGATGAAATGTTAAAAAAAAATTAACGAAGATCATCTGCGTTTTGGTTTGTCTACGTTACATGCGTGGATACGCTTCTTTGAATGCTGTTTGCACTTGTCGTACAAACTAACAATTCGCAAGTGGCAAGCACGCAGCAAAGAAGAAAAAGAAGCCGTACAAAATCGAAAGGAAATTATACAGAGGGATTTTCGTACGCAGTTAGGCCTGTTAGTCGATCGTCCCAAACAAGGTGTGGGAAGTACAAACGACGGAAACACGGCCCGTCGTTTTTTTGAAAATTTTAAAAAAACGGCAGTGATAACGGGTGTTGACGAAAATTTGATAGTACGCTTTTACGTCATTTTACAGAGTATTTCGAGTGGGTACGATGTACATTTAGAAGAATTTCGGGTATATGCTGTTGATACTGCAAAAAGATTCGTACAGTTGTATCCATGGTACTATATGCCAACTTCTGTACATAAAATTCTTATCCACAGTCCAACAGTAATTAGATCCGCTTTATTACCGATTGGGCAAATGTCTGAAGATGCTCAAGAGCATTTACACAAAGGGTATAGCAGGATAAGGTGGTCAAAAGTGCCCTTGAACCGATTTCAATGGGGGTAGTCTCATTCGATAGATAATGCTCGGCGATCATTGTGTGCCAAATTTTAACCCGTTATCTTGATCGGAAGGGTAGTTATGGGAAAAATTAAAAAAACAGGTTTTTGGCCATTTTCCCCCATTTACTGAGGTGTAAAAAATCCGAAAAAATTCTGGCATATTCTACACGGTACCGGACATGTTGGAGAATTTTTTCAGATTTTTCCGTCGAAGTACCTAAGCGTGAAAAATGGGCAAAGTAAAAAAAAACGGAAAAAAGAAGATTTCGTATCGAAATCTTCGAGGTACAACTTTTTGTTTTATATAGTAACAATCTAACACCTACGATTGTTATCCCCAATTTTTTTCAGATTTTTAAACCACCTGCGTCATTATGAAAAAAATCGAAAACCGATTTTCGGGACGTATTTTGATCTAAAACGCAAGAAGTAATTGTTATTTTTCCATTATTTTCATAGAGTATGTTCAGTTTGTGGTTTTTAATGTTTTACCATTACAGATAATTTCATAACAATAAAAGGAATTGAGATAACTCACTTATCTGTAAACTGTGTGTTTCATTATGTACCATAATTTTGAACGTTCTTTCAACAGCAGCAGTGGCGACGCGTCTAGAGTGTCTGCTCTGGAACCGCTATGAACTTTTTATCGCGGGTTCGCGTCCCGGAAGGTATATTTTTTTTTCTTTTTTTTTTAATCTGTAAATGCATAAAAATAATCAATAATCATTTTTAACAGCTATTGCGATAATCCTAAATGCATAAAAAATGTATATCGTCTAGAAAATAGTTTTAGAGCATATCTGTTGTTTTGCCGGCTCTCTCTAGCAATATGTTATCCCATGGTTACGGATATTTTTAAACATTTAAATTACGGAAATGTTAACTTATTATGGTATATAAGTTAACTTCTACTACCCTTCCGATCAAGATAAAGGGTTAAAATTTGGTACACAATGATCGCCGAGCATTATCTATCGAATGAGACTACCCCCATTGAAATCGGTTCAAGGGCACTTTTGACCATCTTATCCTGCTATACCCTTTATTAAAAGGTTTCGGGAAGATTTTTCGCGGAAATGTTCCCGCGTAAACAGTATGGAAGATGTATTCCTGCGGCTCTTGGTGGCATCGGACCCGTACATCTCTACTTTCAGAAAACTGCCACCAAAAAAAATAAAAACTTTATTGCCAGATGCAGTTAAACTATTAGTAATTAACAGTGCCACCGAAATAGACACGGATTTTGAAACGTGTACCACCGATGATGACGCCGACGATATGTCGGAAGAATCATTTTGATGCGTCTCAATTGGTTATATTTGTTAAACATTTTATTATACTTGTTATATGTGTTAAATACGTTGTTACACTTGTTATATTTTTTAA
The DNA here is from genome assembly GCA_910591515.1 of Cerceris rybyensis. NCBI lineage: Eukaryota > Metazoa > Arthropoda > Insecta > Hymenoptera > Crabronidae > Cerceris > Cerceris rybyensis. The sequence continues at coordinate 3,293,575 of OU342789.1, forward strand.
TTATTTTGTTATACTTGTTATTTTTATTAAATATGTTGTTACACTTGTTATATTTGTTAAATATTTTGTTATATTTTTTTTATTTGTAAAATATTTTGTTACACTTGTTACATTTGCTAAACATTTTGTTATATTTATTATATTTTTTGTATATTTTGTTACTTTTGTTCTTTTTATCGTATATGCCATTATATTTCTTATTTTTATTGTCTAATTTGTTATATTTCTTATATATTTGTAAAACTAATAAACTTAACACCTAAACCTAGTGACTTATGCATTCATGTTTGTAAATGCTTTAAAATTTTTATATCGATTACAGTTAAAATTGCATCCGCCATTTTGTTTTCGAAAAAGCAAGTTCAGATTCGTGATCAGCGACCCCAAAAACCCTTAAATACTGATTTTTATACAAATCGAAGGACATCTAGAGGTTTTGACCACGTTTTAGCGTTTTGGGACCACTGTGCGACGGCCGTGCCGCTGCTTCTACCGTCAGTACTCCGAGGGTTAAAGAAGCAAGAGGTAAAAAATTCAAGTTATGAAAAAAAGTGCAATTCGGCCGGCCAGTTCAGCGCGGAACGAGAAAAAGTTAAATGCGAAATAATGACAGTTATCGTCAAAAATCGAAAAAATCCAGAAACACGTATCCGCTAATTTGGACCATAGTTTGTGTACACAAATTTATTTAATCAATTGCGAATGTTTTTTGAAAGATATTACCAAAAAAAATTAATTTTTTAATATATTTTTTAAACAAATAATTTTTTTGCAACTTTTGTTACACAGTTCAATTCTCAGTTGAAAAACACACAATTAAAAAAAAAATTAATTTTGTTGACCCCTGGTTACCGAGATATATCCAAAAATGTGTTTTCTACCCTCAACTTTGAAGGGTATTTTCACCCCTTCAGAGTGGATGGTTGCCGATAAAAAAAATACGTGTCCAATATTCTGACGAGGAGTACCTCTGACATAAAGGCTATAGGAGGATAAGTATGAACCAGCGGCCTTAGCTCCGATCATGCTCGCTTTTTTTTGTTAAATTAGTACCTATGTGAGTACTTATCACAGCAATTTTCAACCCTTAAAAATTCATCCCCAGGGAGTAATCGTTAAATAAACAAATTTTTTCAAAAATTCATAACTTGAGAACGACTACTTTGATTTTATTGAAATTTATTGAGGACGTACATATAACTAAGGTCTCTGATTTAAAAAAATTCCAGACTTGATGAATTGACATAACCTTAGAAAAAAAATTAAAACATTTTTCAATGACTACTATTGGTAGGGTATGTTTGAGGCACAACTACCAAACTTTTTTTATAGCTTTCTAACACCATTTTGCACCATATATAATTTTGGTATAATTTATTTCTTGGTGCGTCATATCCAAAAAAAGTAAAAAGTCTAATTTTAATCATATTTAATTTTTTTAAATATGTTATAATTATGGCACACCCATCCTAATTTTTGTATAGCTTTCTAACGTCATTTTGCACCATATACAATTTTGGTATAATTTATTTCTTGGTGCGTCATATGCAAAAAAATTAAAAAGTATAATTTTAATCATTTTCAATTTTTTTCATTATGTTAACATTATAGCACAATCATCTTAATTTTTTTTAGCTTCCTAACATTATTTTGCACCATGTATAATTTCGGTAGAATTTATTTTTCGGTGCGTCATATGCAAAATAAATGAAAAGTCTAATTTTAATCATCCTCAATTTTTTTCAATATGTTACCGTTATAGCACAATCATGTTACTTTTTTTGGTTTCCTCACATCGTTTTACTTTATCTATAATAATTTCTGAATTCATAATTCATAATAATAATAATAACAATAATAATAACAACAACAACAACAACAACAGGAACAGTGATTATAATAGTTATAAAAGTAATAAAGACAATGGCAAGATTAGCTCCATACGTCTGTAGCTCTTGCCCGCTCATGCGGGCCCGCGCGAACGACAGACTTGATACCTAACTCATTATACCCACCACTAAAACGCATATCCCCGCTTACATCTATCTACCACAGCACTAGCAACGGACGAAAATTGCATTAGAACGTTAGGTCGATCTGCCGAATCAAAATTAAATATGAGCTATCATCGTCATTGTAGTACTTTAATGGACTTTTTGTTGTTTTTTTTTTTTGGAAGTTGCCGAAATATAGAAAAACTGTATACTTTTATTGATTCCAATGTAACACGCTGAGAATTGTGAATTCAGAAATTATTATAGATAAAGTAAAACGATGTTAGAAAACCAAAAAAATAACATGATAGTGCTATAACGGTAACATATTGACAAAAATTGAGGATGATTAAAATTAGACTTTTCATTTATTTTGCATATGACGCACCGAAAAATAAATTCTACCGAAATTATACATGGTGCAAAATAATGTTAGGAAGTTAAAAAAAAATTAAGATGATTGTGCTATAATGTTAACATAGTGAAAAAAATTGAAAATGATTAAAATTATACTTTTTATTTTTTTTGCATATGACGCACCAAGAAATAAATTATACCAAAATTATATATGGTGCAAAATGACGTTAGAAAGCTATACAAAAATTAGGATGGGTGTGCCATAATTATAACATATTTAAAAAAATTAAATATGATTAAAATTAGACTTTTTACTTTTTTTGGATATGACGCACCAAGAAATAAATTATACCAAAATTATATATGGTCCAAAATGGTGTTAGAAAGCTATAAAAAAAGTTTGGTAGTTGTGCCTCAAACATACCCTACCAATAGTAGTCATTGAAAAATGTTTTAATTTTTTTTCTGAGGTTATGTCAATTCATCAAGTCTGTAATTTTTTTAAATCAGAGACCTTAGTTATATGTACGTCCTCAATAAATTTCAATAAAATCAAAGTAGTCGTTCTCAAGTTATGAATTTTTGAAAAAATTTGTTTATTTAACGATTACTCCCTGGGGATGAATTTTTAAGGGTTGAAAATTGCTGTGATAAGTACTCACATAGGAACCTTTTTAACAAAAAAAAGCGAGCATGATCGGAGCTAAGGCCGCTGGATCATACTTATCCTCCTATAGCCTTTCATCAAAATCGGTGTGTTCGAGTTCGATATGTTCCCTTGCTAGATAAGAATAGCTTTGAGCACGACTTAAAGGACTTCTACTTTGTATTGTGACGAGCACGCAAAGTTGTTATGACGGGAACGAAGACTAAACAATTTCGGAATGCGTCTCGAGGGTAATTCCAAAACGCAGATCAACCGTATAAAAGAGCATCCATCTACGGCGCATCAATTCAGTCCAGATCAAGAGTCAATCGAATTAATATCAAGAGCAGCAAGTTCAACCTCAGTCGAGCCATTCCATATATTGTTCTAATCCTAAGTTTGACTAGTAGTATTGTAGTATTGTAGCGAGTAAATAAAGTTTCTTTTTAAAAACTCCAATTCCGCGAACGGCCCGGTTACAGTATTAATTGAACAACCAAAATTTACAAGGACGAACGAAGATCAATTAGAAAATATAGTTGAAAAATGGTGCTATTTTTGTCGCTATGCAGCAGAAGCAAGGGAAGAGGACCTAGATAAAATAGTAGGTAGTGACGTCATCATAAAACGAGCGTATGAAGAGATGAATAAGTTTCATCGGTCGGAATAAGAGTGACTAGCATATGAACAAATGAAAAAGCGCATAATGGATGAGATAGCTGTTTTAGCTCAAAAATTTGATGAGGGTATTAAAGTAGGTGAAGAAAAAGATAAAGAAGAAGGCATCCTTATCGGACACGAAAAAGGCAGAAAAGAAGGGGAATTTGAAGTCGCAAAGAATCTACTTAAAGCAGGTATTTCTATTGATATCATATCTCAAAGTACTCATCTTACAGCTGATGAAATTAAAGACTTAAGCTGATTCTATCTTTGGATGTTTAAATGAACATCTTTGTACTAGATGAAATCCAGAAATTGCAGCAAAAATGTTATGTGATAAGCATATAGTAAAAATGCCATTAGAAACTGCTCAGTTACTAAGTAATGTTTTTTCAACAGCATTAAAAGCGCCATATCCTTTTGTCAGTACCACAGATCAGAATATAGTAGTTCCACATAAACTCATTCACAGCCACCATCCTTGTTCTTTATGGCCTAGGCCAGGCTGTTGAATTAGTTACACGCCGCGAGCCTTTTCTGAGTCGCTCTGCCTGCTTCTCCCTCCCAACTATTTTACCCAACCAGGAATGACTTGCCAGACTCGGCGTATTACACGAGTATAGTGGCGCTTTAGGGCGCCATTCGCCTCTGTTCGCTCGCGCTGGAAAGACGCCGCGCACGCCGATTACGGGAAAAAAAATCGATGCGCGTATCCCGTCGACTGACGTTATCTGTCAACGAACAGTTTCAGATCGCGTCACATGGCGTTTAGGTTAAAACAAAAGTATTACTAGTAAAAAAGTATGCTCAGATATGTCTTGAATTAAATGTGATTAACAGATTGTTAGCAGAAAAACATTGAAATTTTACTTTGTTGCATTCTTCGATACAAAATGAAAGAAGCGCGTTTTCGCTGCTTGACTCTCAACCGGTTAAAATCTCTTGCTAAATCGACCGTGGCGGCAACAATGTATTCTTTCACGCGAGAGCTAACGTTTTGCTGTCGCTGTATTTTTAAATTATTTGCGTTGGAAATTAATTTATACGTGCGCGTGCTAGATCGTAACACAATTGTTTCTTTAGTATACATATGAATTAAAGAAACAAGAGGTAACAAATTCAAGATTACTTTATATAATTTTAATAAACTATCGTTATGATTGTTGTATGTATGGTTGTGTGTATAAATGTATGCACAGTAGAACCATTTATTTTAGAAGAAAATGTTATATGTATATATAAAAGTTTCATAATATTGTGGAGATAATATCGATGCAATACTAATTTTTTTATTTATTTATTTCTTCAACTTTACTTGAAGGAAAACTTCATTGTTTGTACAGAAATATATATCTACATTGAATGAAAACATATATTTACAAATAGAAATATATGTTTACGTTGTTTAAATTAGTTACCCCCAATGTTTCCATTGGTATTTTGAGATACAATATAAGTTTTTCAATGTTATTCCTGTCACTATTCTCTGCCGAATTTGCCAAACCACCGCCGGAAGTCCAAATCATTAAAATCTCTTAATCGCATTTAATTCAAGACATATCTGAGCATACTTTTTTACTAGTAATACTTTTGTTTTAACCTAAACGCCATGTGACGCGATCTGAAACTGTTCGTTGACAGATAACGTCAGTCGACGGGATACGCGCATCGATTTTTTTTCCCGTAATCGGCGTGCGCGGCGTCTTTCCAGCGCGAGCGAACAGAGGCGAATGGCGCCCTAAAGCGCCACTATACTCGTGTAATACGCCGAGTCTGGCAAGTCATTCCTGGTTGGGTAAAATAGTTGGGAGGGAGCAGCAGGCGGAGCGACTCAGAAAAGAGGCTCGCGGCGTGTAACTAATTCAACAGCCTGGCCTAGGCAATCGAAAGGGCACTTTTGTTGTTTTTGATAGAGTACGGAAAAGAATTATGTAAAGAGTACACTTGGCGATACAAAAGAAAGCATGAATCAGAAGGAGTAATAGATTGTTGTGATAGTAATAAGGATTTACTCATTTTTCGATCAACTGATATGCAAACTTTTATACCAGCACTGCCGGATTAGTATAAATGCAGTAGTGCTGTGGAAGCAGTGATGCCAGGACGTCGGATTTTCTCCCACGTGGGAGCTATCGTGCGCATGCGCATGCTGACGTCACAGCTAGACAGCGGTTGTTTGCATGGACGTATCTGGTAAAATATCCTCTTCCTGTAATTTCTACCGTATTTCAATTGTCACAGGGGTCTAACGATACCCCATATTTGAGTGAAGTATATACGTTAATGAGAATTGGGTAGCGCGCACGGGTGGGAAAAATCCCACGTCCTGGCATCACTGTGTGGAAGCTTATAGGAGATATTATATCAAGGAAAAGATGAGATTTGCTAAGTGGGAATATGGCAGAGAAGCACCAGATTGGATAATAAGAAATTCTGCTACACAATGCCATATCTAATACAGCTCATATATAGAGAAGCCATCCAAATCGGAAATGAAAAAGCAGAGAGGAAGGCATCCAAATCGGCGAAGAAAAAGGTGAAATGAAAGCTAAACTAGCAATGGCTAAAAACCTACTTAAAGCTGGCGCATCTATCGACTTCATAGCTGAATCTACTGGTCTTCCTCAAGCTGAAATTGCACAACTCAAGGAAGAAATATCACAGAGATCTTTGTAATTGGTTATCCGCTGTTGGATCATTTAAACAGATTCTAGGTTTATCATCTGTTTTCCCTAGTAACTGACTCTCTGACCGGCTAGTGTTAGCAAGAGAAACAGCAGCAAGTATGCAATTAATTGTTCCTTTAGCCAATTCTAATAGAGATTGTTTCGGCCTGCGTGTTTGCTCTGCATATTTAATTTCACGATCTGAGCCTATGAAAGGAATTACTTTAGTCGCTTGTACCGCTTCCTCTACATTCCTGCTATTTTTCAAGTTTTCAAGGTATTCTCTAGCTGTTATACTTATTTTTTCTGCACTTAAATAATCTGAGAAGCTTTTACTATCTAAATTCATATCAGCATTAATAAGTAACGGTATACTGCCTTCAACATCGATTTTAGTGCCAAAGTTATATAACTGTACTCTGGATACGTCTTGACCATTAATCTTAATGAGACCAAGCCTTTTATCTTGTTCCACCAGGAGTTGACGTTCTGTTTTAATTTCTTTTGCTAAAACTTGTCTATCTCCACTTGATAATAGCCTATTAGCTCGCTCAACATCGAAGTGTTCAACAAGAAAGCCTTTTTCTTCTACTTCATAGCCAGCAAATTCAACTGCTTTCTCTACAGTTTGCATAAGGTGACCAACACTTTTTAACCCAGAGACAAATGCTGTATTACTATCAAAATAAGTGTAATTATCACCAGTTCTATAAATAGCAACAACGTGATTACTTATTACTAAATGAATAGCAAAATCACCCTTAACTTCAGTTATATAATTTGATAAATCACTAAGTGTTTTATAGTCCTTATTACGCATTAAGTTTGAAGGCAGGCTATTTGTAGAAGAATCTAACTGTTGTTCGAAAACATTAAATAATTTACTAAAAGCAAAAACCTCTCTTACTTCCATTTTAGATACCTGCTTGCCCTGCGCTATACGCTCGTAAATTTCAGCCGATGTTTCTAAATTACTTAAAAATGACTTGTCACTCTGTAAAAATAAAGCTTGGGATAAGCCACGTGTAATCTCTACACATCTACCATCAATCTCAACCCCTCGTGCTTTAAAAGAAGATAAATAAAGCCCTTGTTTCACTGGTTCAATAGATGAAGCAAACTTTGATAAGTGTGAAAACACTTCTCGTTGCCTCTTGCTGTAGTGTACTGACTGTATTTGTTTTTTCCTTGTTCCTCGTCTCTGGGATAAATCTCTTGAGCTACCTGCTACTGTTTCTAAAATTTTATCATCTTGTCCGTTCTTACTTTGGTTAGTGATACCCTTCCGGGTTTTTCTCTTAATTTTAGAATCACCTTGTTGTAAACTACCCAAGTTTTGTTCTTGCTCCATTCCACCGGATACTCTACTCGGGTTAAGACCTGGATTGGTTATCTTATCTTCATCACTAATATTCTGCTCATTTAAGAAAGCAGAAGGAGCTTTTTTAACTTTTTCTACTTTTTTATATAGTGTATCAAGTATCGTATTCGTTGAGTTATTTTTTATAAGATTATTTAAACAATCCGTTTTTCTTCCTGCTTGATCAAAACAAAAGCCATGCAATTTTTCAAAGGCAGGACAAATACTAAGTCCTACTCTATGTAACACCCTAGATAAATTTTTTGGCGTAAAAAGTTTCTTCTCGGCCAAGAAGTGATGTAAATAATTTTCTTTATTAAAACATAATGTATGAAAATTTCTTAAAATATAAGTGGCATTATTTCCTGCCATGGATAATATACTGGATAAATCGCTCGGTCTAAAACTTGCCTGATAGAAATCATTTAAAGGCTGCGTTCTGTTTCCTGCCTCATCAAAACAAATATCATGAAAATCTTTTAAAGCAGAACAAATATTAGCTCCTGCTCCATGCAATATCTCGGATAAGTTTTCCGGCGTAAAACCTTCTTCTAAGAAATGACTCAAATACCCTTTTGCTTCTCCTATAAAACAAAAATCATGAAATTTTTCTAAACTATCCGCTGCAGCACTCAATATACTGGATAAATCACCTGGCCTAAAACCTACATTATAGAAATCATCTAAAAGTTCTGTTCTTTCTCCTTCATCATCAAAACAAACACTATGCAATCTTTTTAAAATAGAGGAAGCACGTATTCCTGTTCCACATAATATAGAGGATAAGTTACTTGGCCTGAAACCTGCATTATAGAAATCATCTAAAAGTCCCGTTCTTTCTCCTTCGTCATCAAAACAAACATTATGCAAATTTTCAAAAGCATCTTTAGCTTTAGCTCCTGCTCCACCTAATATGCCAGATAAACTAGTCATCATAAAACGTTTTTCCCCATGGTTTTCCTTAATAAAATGCGTTAAATGCTGTTCTTTATTTCCTTGTTCATCAAAAAAAGTATTATGTAGTTCTTTAAAAGCTTTAGGAGCATTAGATCCTGCTCCATTCAAAATACTGGACATTTGAGCTAGACCTACTCCATTGTCTTTTAGAGTTTTTAAATATTGCGTTTCATTTTCGTGTTTATCAAACCACAGATCATATAATTCTTTAAAAATTTTAGGAGCATTAGATCCTGCTCCATGCAAAATACTGGACATATTATCTAGATTCAACCCCCTTTTTTCTAGAGTTTTCAAATATTGTGTTCTATTTCCTTGCTTATCAAACCAAAGATTATATAACTCTTTAAAAGCTTTAGGAGCATTAGATCCTGCTCCGCCTAATACACTAGACATATTAGTTATATTTATTTCTCCTTTTTCTAAAATTTTTAAATGTTGTGTTTTGTTTCCTTGCTTATCAAACCAAAGATCATATAATTCTTTAAAAGCTTTAGGAGCTTTAGTTCCCGCTCCATGTAAAATACTGGACATACTAGACAGATTTATCCCTTCTTTTTCTAGTGTTTTTAAATATTGTGTCTTGTTTTCTTGCTTATCAAACCAAAGATCATATAACTCTTTAAAAGCTTTAGGAGCATTAGATCCTGCTCCACCTAAAATACTAGACATATTGGCTAGGTTTACTTTTTTTTCTTCTAGAATTTTTAAAAGTTGTCTTTTGTTTCCTTGTCTATCAAACCAAAGATCATATAACTCTTTGAAAGCTTTAGGAGCATTAGATCCTGCTCTACTTAAAATATTGGACATCTTAGCAAGATTTATTCCTTCTTTTTCTAGAGTGTTTAAAAGTTGTGTTTTGTTTCCTTGCTTATCAAACCAAAGATCATATAACTCTTTAAAAGCTTTAGGAGCATTAGATCCTACCCCATTCAAAATATTGGACACCCGAGCTAGATCTACTCCATTGTCTTTTAGGGATTTCAAATATGATGTTTTATTTCCTTGCTTATCAAACCAAAGATCATATAACTCTTTAAAAGCTTCAGAAGCTTTAGCCCCTGCTCCATTCAAAATACTGGACATATTAGACAGATTTATCCTCTCTTTTTCTAGAGTTTTTAAATATGGTGTTTTGTTTTCTTGTTTATCGAACCAAAGATCATATAACTCTTTAAAAGCGTTAGGAGCATTAGATCCTGCTCCATTCAAAATACTGGACATTCGAGCTAGACCTACTCCATTGTCTTTTAAAGTTTTTAAATATTGTGTTTTATTTCCTTCTGCATTAAAGAAAAGATCATACAACTCTTTAAAAGCTTTAGGAGCATTAGATCCTGCTCTACCTAAAATACTGGACATATTAGACAGATTTATCCCCTCTTTTTCTAAAGTTTTTAAATATTGTGTTCTGTTTTCTTGCTTATCAAACCAAAGATCATATAAATCTTTAAAAGCTTTAGGTGCATTAGATCCTGCTCTACCTAAAATACTGGACATATTAGTCAGATTTATTCCTTTTCTTTTTAGAACTTCTAGATATTTTGCCCCTTCTCCTGTAATTAAAAAATCTAAAAACTGATTAAATGCAGATGTTCCTTCTCTACCAACCACACTTTTAGCAAATTTTATTTTTTCATTAGACAAATCCTGTCTAGATTCATCTTGCAAATCACTAGGAAATACCGAATCTTCATTACTAGTAACATTTACATCCATGCGGAGCTTCTTTGATACTGTACCATCTTTGTCTGTAATAGAATCGCCCCGTTTTCTACTCATTTTACGATTTTCCCTACCTGAACCCCTCGAATGAATACCCTATTTATGTGAGGTGTTTTCAGTATTTTGCGATGGTAACATAAAAACCTCTCGTATAGTAAATCGCATAGTAGCAATAAAAATCAGTAAAGCAAAGTTTTTTTTATGACCAATAACACTACTTTTTAATAGATATATATTTTTATACTTTTTATCATTAAATTAATGATATAGTTTTACATTTGCCCAATTAACAAACAAGTGTGAAGAGTTTTTTTTTTTAAATCACTTAGTCTACCAAGTGTATCATACAAACTTTTCTATATAATAATATTACTGTACGCTAAAATCAGCTATATTAGCCTACTTCAACCACATTTACATATAACTAATTTGCTCAGCTTTGTTGCAACAATTTAAATCTTCTATTTTTATAACCTTATTTTCACGCGGCTTGTTCTCGCAAATATACGATCTTTTCTGCAATTTTAGGAAGAGTCAATAATTCAAATTTTTGTGGCACTAAAATAGACGTTTCTTTAGTTATAACAAGGTCTATTTTTTCGTAAATAAAAATGTTTTACAATTAATTATTAGAATGAAAATATCATACTTGGCTCTCAAGCAGGGGGTCCCAGGGTCGGCAACAGTCGGCAAGTTGTAATGGGCTCAGCGGTTCCTAGTTACGCGTCCCGCACCTACCAGGTGGCGATAGTGTCAATTTCAACTACATTTGCAAGAGGAAGTCGGTGTGATTCTGTTACCGCCAGAACTGAACAGTAGTGAACAGTCAATTTTGTTCCGAACCAGGGGGTCCAAGCCAGTGAAGTTAAGTTAGCGCCGGACTAGAAGCAATTTGAATGAATTATATCTCAAAAAATTGCTCGCAATTTGCTCATCAAGAATGTAAAATTGCTCACTCTGCGCCAATTCTTAAAAAAAAGTTATTAAACAATTTCGTAACAAACACTGATTTGGCGATTACTATGTTACGAGCCGGGCGAGTGGCAGAAAAAACGCAACCGTGATGCGTAATTAAATATTTTACCCGTGAATCCAAGAATTGCAACAATACAATGAAGGCTGTTCCGAGAAACGGACTAACTTATAGCAGAACTATAAGGTTGCCGTTTACCCGTTAATAACGAAAAACCTTTCGGTATTTCGCGTTAGTATAGCGGATAGGCTTGTATCAAACAATACAATGTTACCGCCACTAACTGGTAAAATTCCGGGAACCAGACTAATCTATAGGAATACTATAGAGTTGCTGATCGCCCGTTAATAACGAAAGGAACCTTGCAGTTCTTTCGCGTTAGTATAGCAGATAGGCATGTATCAAACAATACAAGGTTACTGCCACTAACTAAGTATAAAACTCCGGAAACCAGACTAATCTATAGGAATACTATAGAGTCGCTGGTAGTCCGTTAATAACGAAAAACCTTTCGGTAATTCGCGTTAGTATAGCGGATAGGCTTGTATCAAACAATACAAGGTTACCGCCACTAACTATTGTAAGATTGTTGCAACCCTAGAATTCTGGTTCTAAAATTACCCGTAACTTTCAATAATTTTATTCACTCCGAGCGGCTTGAGTGAATAAAGGGGAACGTTGCTCAGTTACAAGAAGATGAAAGAAAGTTAATAGAAAATAACTTTATCCTTGAATTTTGTATATTAAGTTATTTACTAAGAATTAAATTCAGAATGCAATTACAATTTTATGATTTAATTCTATATGTTGGGCCGAGAATCACGCGTCGGTTCGCGGGGGTAAATCACCCTTTACTTACAAGTTAAGCGAAGGAACTCGTCGTTACAATTCTAAAAATCGTCGTCGCGACTTACAGAGTAACGGCTTATAGAAGACTGAACCCAAAAGACCAAAGAGTGTCCTGCTTATATAGGGCCCAGTTTCGTGAAAATTAGGAAAAATTGAGTGGAGGTGGTAGGTCCTGGAAAAGAGATGAAAAATCAAGGAAGAAGGACGAAGAGGTTCGGTGGGGGTTGATTATTCGTTGGAGCCCTGTACTGCGGACCACGTGTCTCCGTAGTTCAAGTGCGTCACTTGAAGGTTTAGACTAAGTTTTGAAAAATTCCAGGGCCGCAGATATTTATTCAGGGCTGGATGTAACAACTAAGTTATTCGAGTACGAACGGGATCCTTTCTGGGCTCAAAAGATTCCGATTAATTTGCTCATCACTGCCCCACCTTTTTATTTGCGTTTTATTAACGTTTTTTGAGTTAAAAATAATAATTAAATTTTCGATGTTTTAAGGCCTGGGAAAGCGACAGTAGCGTCGCTAGTTTTGAAACCTGGAACTAGCGCCCAGTAAAAGCGGTTCTCAAACCAAATCCGAAATAAAAGTTCCCGCGAAGGAGAGTTCGATTGAATATAGCAAAAAAAAAGAATTTACATGTAACTTTAACACATAAGGCAATGATGTATTTGTATGTGTTTTACACCGAACAGCCTCGAGTCCGCCATCTTGACCCGAAGCAAACGAAATACCCGAGATCAGTCGGGTTCCCCTAGGCCCGAGTGTGTCGGGTACCCGCCCGAGCCCGACCGACTTTCTTCGGCCCGACCCGAGGCGTCGGGTACCCGGCACATGGCACAGCCTGCATACCCTTACACACCACACTGCACCACACATGTTACTTACTCCACCCCAAAGCCCAGACATCAACCCTATTGAAAAATTATGGGCTAACATCGGCAAAAGATTAAACAATTTTCAAATAATGTCAAAGCAAATGCTTGAAGAAAAGATTATGGAAATATGGAATTCCATTGAAAGTACTTTAACAAAAACATTGGTTCATAGCAGGGTAGACAAGCTGCCGTGTATGAAAAAGGTCTGCAAACAGCGCCGCTTTTAGCTGAGCGGAGAACTAAAGGCATAAATTTATGTATAGCATACCTATCTATATCAATGTATATACAGTGGTTATATTCTAAAGTTGGCCTTGTTTTCTTTACAACTTTATTTTTAAATTAAAATAACAACGTTATGTTTCAATTAACTATTTTTTATTAACATTCACAATAAAAAAGAATTATAATATACATAGGTGTACATAGGAACACATACACTTTCTAACCTCTGTTTTCTTTACAGAAAATAACCGAACGTTTCTTCCTTTGTTTCATACTTAAAAAGGGAAACAACTTAAATTATAACAGTATTTTAATAATTATAATAAGTATAAGAACTATGAATTAAATAATAATTATGTCTAGAATTCTTTTGGCTACACGTTTTCGTCTTGAGCGATTTACTCGCGGTAACAGAATCACACCGATTCTCTCTTGCTAGTGTATTAGAAATTCTTCAATTCGGTGTGTATGTGTGAGTAGCGTCACTATCGCCACCTGCTAGCTGAGCGGGGCGTAACTCGGAACCGCTGAGCCCATTACAGCTTGTCGACCCTGGTTCATAGTAAAACAAGGCAAGCTCTTAAATACAGCCATTGGGTATACATTCATATAGATAGGCACACTATACATAAATTTATGCCTTTAGTTCGTTCCCGCAGCTACAAGCAGCGCTGTTTTCAGTCCTTTTTTATAACACGGCAGCTTGCCTACCCTGATCGCGTCACATCGCGTATAGGTTAAAACAAAAGTATTGTTAGTAAAAAAGTATGCTCAGATATGTCTTCCTTGGTGGAAATATATCTACAACGAGCTACAATTCTCTACTACATATTGCTACAACATTGAACAATTTTCTACAATTTGACCCTATCTTCACTGTGTTTCATTTCAACAAATTTCTACAGCCAAGTACGCGGATTGGGACAGTATTTTACAATTTCGTGAATAGTTGTAAAAAGTTGTAAATACTATACTGGTTCAAAATACGTTGTATTAAAAGATACTACAACATTCTATGCTATAGGCACTACAATTTCGTACAATTTTTTACAACAAAGTCAACCTACTATTCATTTAGTCACTACAATTTTGATTGTACAACAATCTTGTAGATAAAAAACGGTGAAACTAAGAGATAAAAAATAATTTTCTTTTTATTCATATGAAAAATACAGCATTTTAAGAATCTTTAATTAAATTTATTTCTTTGCACAACTTTTGCTTGTTTGGTTATATAATACTTCCGTTACACTTATCATTTATAACGCATCTAATAATAAACTTTGTAACATTTATAGTACTTTTTATAAAAATATCTTTATAAAATTTTATAATAATTTTTGGAACACTTATTATCTGAACACTTAAATATATATGTATCAAGCATCACCGAGATAATTTGAAAAAACTAAATTTATTAGATTAGTGTTAATAATATTCGTTGTAATTCATTATTTCTAATAAATTCAGACCCTTTTGTTCAATAATAAGCTATAAAATAATTGATAAAGTATGACTAACTATGATATTTTTGAAATTACTATATTCTTGAAACTATTTTGAACTTTTGCTGCATGAGACATAAATATTTAACAGTGCCCATTTATAAAAAAAAACTTACATGAAACTAATATTCTATTAAAAGTTACTTATCAGCTTTATCATCCAAGTCAGACCCATTATCACTTGTTCCATTATTACTTGCCTCACTATCACTTGTAAATTTTTCGAGCTTGTTAGATCTTTTATTTATATAGTTTTTTTTTAAATCTTTGGGAGAAGATAATTTCCTTTTTTTTATTCTTAGATCATCAGAAGATTTGTCCTTTGAGTAACCGAGTCTTTTCCTGGCAGCAGTTATGGAGCCGTTAAATAATTTGTTCGTTTTCTTGCTTTCCATTTAATCCATAATTAGAGCAGAGAGTATTTCTCTATTCTTCAACCATTTTTCGTAAATGTTAAGAACAGCATTCTTCTTAAAAGGTGTTAGCTCTTTCAATTTTTCAAGTTCCTTCTTTTGTTCTTTTACAGATTCTCCTCCTTTCTTTTAATTAGTTTTACCACTCGATAAGCCAAATTTTTTAGTTCCCATAGTGAGTAGTAGCTTTTTGTGAATACTCCGCTAGCTTCCTTTTCTTGCATAATTTCAGATAAAGTAGTGGAGTTAATCCATTCATTATTTCCTAGGTAAGTTTTTAAACCCTGTGTTTCAAATAAAGTCGCAGGTGTTTTGTTTTCCTTTGAGTTCGAAGTTATTTGTAGTTGTTCTCTATTATCTGAAAATAGAAAACATAATTGACATTATCGATAGAATAATACAATTGATGATGTGAATATATAATGCTTGAAGTGACTATTATCTTACTACTGAAGAAGTAATTGTGCATCTCCTTGACTTTTTCTAGTAACTGTACAATTACTGGACTATTTTCGATAAGTGGTTTCGTTGTTTGACTTTTTTTTCAATATGGAATTTTCACTCTCTAACGATTTTATGTCATTATTGGCTTTTTCCAACATCTCGAGAGTTTCCTCCAATTTTTTATTTGTTTCATGTAGTTTTAATTTTGTCCTTTCCAATTCTCCGCTCATTGTTTCTGGTTGAATCGAAATCAGTGGCTAACAAATTTGCTATATTTTAAAAAAATGGTACACTCCAGGAATTAACAATAAAAATTATTTTCATTAAATAATTAGATATTAACTAATTAGAATCAAAATTGTTTTTTGAGCCCAGAAAAGATTCCATTCGTACTCGGATAACTTCGAAATCGTCAAATTAGTGTTTGTTACGAAATTGTTTAATAACTTTTTTTTAATAATCGCTACCGATTGAGCAATTTTCTTGATGAGCAAATTGCGAGCAATCCAGAGCAATCTTTTGAGATATAATTCATTAAGATTGCTTCCAGGGTCGACAACAGTCGACAAGCTGTTGTTGCGTGGCCGTTCAGGGATTTTCGAGAAATGATGTGGGTTGCCTCCAGTGGAAGAGGTGTTACTCTCCACAGGAGATGAAGGATTTCCAAAATGAATAATTTACAATGTATGTTAAGAACTAAATATATATATTAAACTAAACAGAATGATAACTTTAATAACTTTAAATATAATAACTGAACAAACAATAAAATTTAACAATATTTAATAATAATGAATAAGAAAGATAATTATAATAGCTTAGTATAACGTTATACGTCTGAACGCTTCGATATCTTGCGCAAGAGTGCCGATGCAACCCTTTAACAAAAGAAGCTCGCATGCAATATTTCACGATCACTCCGCTCCGCGAATCAGAAGGTACTTTACATTCAATCTTTAATTCTATTGGTTCCCTACGTATGCAAGACGAGGTTTTTACGCGGGAAGCAATGACTTGATATGGCAACGTTGATAAAACAAATGAAATCGAGTGACCAGACTTCCTGTGGCGTGATGTCGATTTTGCCGCCTTTAATTACACACATCTTGCATTTACAATGTCGATAACCTAGGTTCCTACCTTAACCGTACAATACTTCTTACCGAATTTCCACATTGCGAATAACTAACGTAACCACGTTCGCATGAACCTATAGATGTGAATTGGTGTGGCACACAACAATAGACTACATTTATAGGAATTCATATTACTGATCTTTCAAAGCTGTAAAAATACTTCTAGTTTGATTAAGACTTAATAAGTTTTTTCGCACAATTTTTAAGTTAACTTCGAAATTTCAGAGCACTCAAACTGCTAATCGATAAAATTTTCACGATTTATCTAAAATATATTTTTCTATTAAGAATTATACAGGAAAAATAACTTACCATATTCGAAAATAATATACTTTTGTTTGTTGCGAAATAATTATCAATCCGAATCTTCTTCTTTACGGGTTTGGATTTTCTACAGACAGATTTGAATCTACGTTTTTTACTACGTTATACTCATTATAGTCTTTTACGTACTCTAGTGACCGTATTTAGTAACTTATCTGTTCCAATTAGACTACAGAATTGTGTTTCACTGTGTCTCTCTGTGTTACACTGTGTCACACCTGGTCACACCCAAGCATGCTTGTTGGAAAGCACACATTATATATCCCTGTAAATTAGATTCAGACTCACTATAGGCACTTTTTCAGAGTGAAAAATTGAAATATAATGAGTTATTATTGTTGTGTTTACTATTACTCTTACATGTAAATATAAATAGTACAATAATAATGATACTGATGATAATCTCGCGGTACGGAAAAATGTTCAAGGCGGGCCGCGGGTTGGCCACTCCTGGTTTAATGTTTAATTGTGAACGGATACAGTGTTCTATGTTTATTTTTAAGTCCAATTCCTAATTCCTACGTTTAATGTTTAATGTGCTTATTGTGGCTCCTCCTTAATGGGCTCAGCGGTTCCGACTTATGCCCCGGCCGACTCGCAGGTGGCGATAGTGACGCTACTCACACATACACACCGAATTGAAGAATTTCAACTACACTAGCAAAAGAGAATCGGTGTGATTCTGTTACCGCGAGTAAATCGCTCAAGACGAAAACGTGTAGCCAAAAGAATTCTAGACATAATTATTATTTATTTCATAGTTCTTATACTTATTATAATTATTAAAATGCTGTTACAATTTAAGTTGTTTCCCTTTTTAAGTATGAAACGAAGGAAGAAACGTTCGATTATTTTCTGTAAAGAAAACAGAGGTTACAAAGTGTATGTGTTCCTATGTACACCTATGTATATTATAATTCTTTTTTATTGTGAATGTTAATAAAAAATAGTTAATTGAAACATAACGTTGTTATTTTAATTTAAAAATAAAATTGTAAAGAAAACAAGGCCAACTTTAGAATATAACCACTGTATATACATTGATATAGATAGGTATGCTATACATAAATTTGCGGACCTTTTTCATACACGGCAGCTTGCCTACCCTGATTGCTTCTAGTTCGGCGCTAACTTAACTCATCTCTCAGTTACGCATGTCTTGCACCTCTGTGAAGTTAGCCCCTGCACTAATTCTCACGCAGTTTTTTTCGTTTGAGAGAGTTTGAGAGTACAAGAAAAACGTTTGAAAGTTGATAGTTTTTTTGAAAAACGCAATTGAAAATTTGACGTGAAGTTGGCCCCCACTTTTTCTAAATCTCGAAAAATGAAACGTACGGCCCTTTTTTTGATCGATTTGAAATCGTTTGAGAGAGTTTGAAAGAACATTAAAAACTTCTAACGAGGCTTATTTCAATGGAAAAGAATTAAAAATGTGGTGGCTTGTACGTCACATATGGTACAGCACCCGGTGCAATGCACAGTCGATAGTTAAAATATAATAAAAGACTTATGCGCCAATTTAAAATAGAGAGCATGTTGGTGTGTGTAGGGGACTCTTAGAAATGTAGAATCGTTTGAGAGTTTGTTTTTTAATTGAAAAAGACGAATGAGAAGACACGCCTACACCCCAACTCAGTCGATACGGCAGACGGGCGTAGCCTCGCAAACATTCAACGAAACCGATTTGAAAGTAAATAGAATCATTTGAGAGAGTTTGAGAGTACAAAAAAAGTCGTTTGAGAGTTGATAGTTTTATCGAAGAATTCAATTGAAAATTTTGCCTGAAGTTGGTCCCCACTTTCTCTAAATCTGTAAAAATGAAACGGACGGCTCTATTTTTTTTTGATCGACTTGAAATCGTTCGAGAGAGTTTGAGAGAACATTAAAAACTTCTAACGAGGCTTATTTCAATAGAAAAAAATTAAAAATGTGGTGGTTTGTACGCTGACATATGGTACGGCACCCATGCAATGCACAGTCGATAATTAAAATATAATAAAAGACCCAGACAGACTGGAATATTGCAGCAATATTGCCGCAACATTGTCGCAACATTGTCGCAACATTGCCGCAACATTGCCGCAACATTGCCGCAACATTGCCGCAAGATTGCCGCAACATTACCGCAACGTTGCTGCAACATTGTAGTGGCAATATTGCCGCGGGAACATTGCAATGGCAACATTGAAATGTATGCTCAACATTGATGAATATACCCTATTATAGGGGCAAACACTCAATGGTTTTTAAGATATTTGCAATTAATGTTTCATTGCCATATTTAAGTGGAACTGTAGAACGTAACATCAAGAGCTGCCGTAGCGTAGCGGCAACGTTCTGGGTTCGCACAGAAAAGACTAGGGTTCGAATCCCCCATCGTGGGTAAAAAAGTAGGAGTAAGTAAGAAAAAAAAATCCCATTGCAAAGTGGCTTTCCCAGTCCAAAACTAGAATAAATCGTTCGAGAATTCAAGAACATCCAGTTATCCGATGACACCGATATGGCAATTCGGAACAAATAAACAAGATAATATAATTATTAACATCAAGCGTAAACTCAGTAACAAATCAATATTACTTTGTTTTTTTTTAAATTCAAAATGTTTATTTTCTATTGAATAAATGCAATTATCACGAATAAATGTTTGTTCAGCCAACCAATATTCCAGCAATATTGCTACAACGTTCGCAATATTCCTGCAAAATTCCCGCAACGTTCGCAATATTCCTGCAATATTCCCGCAACGTTCGCAATATTCCTGCAATATTGCTGCAACGTTCGCAATGTTGCTGCAATGTTGCTGCAATATTCCCGGCAATATTGCCGCAATATTCCCGGCAATATTGCCGCAATATTCCTGCAAGCTACAAAGAGGCGGACATAGGAATATTGCAGCAATGTTACGGCAATATTCCCTGCAACGTTTAAGGTTGCACGGCAATATTGCTGGAATATTCCAGTCTGTCTGGGAAAAGGAATGTGCCCCGAAAGGGTATAGCAGGATAAGGTGGTCAACAGTGCCCTTGAACCGATTTCAATGGGGGTAGTCTCATTCGATAGATAATGCTCGGCGATCATTGTGTACCAAATTTTAACCCTTTATCTTGATCGGAAGGGTAGTTATGGGGAAAATTTAAAAAACAGGTTTTTGGCCCTTTTCCCCCATTTATTGAGGTGTAAAAAATCCGAAAAAATTCTGGCATATTCCACACGGTACCGGACATGTTAGAGAATTTTTTCAGATTTTTCCGTCGAAGTACCTAAGCGTGAAAAATGGGCAAAGTAAAAAAAAATGGAAAAAAGAAGATTTCGTATCGAAATCATCGAGGTACAACTTTTTGTTTTATATAGTAACAATCTAACACCTACGATTGTTATCCCCAATTTTTTTCAGATTTTTAAACTACCTGCGTCATTATGAAAAAAATCGAAAACCGATTTTCGGGACGTATTTTGATCTAAAACGCAAGAAGTAATTGTTATTTTTCCATTATTTTCATAGAGTATGTTCATTTTGTGGTTTTTAATGTTTTACCATTACAGATAATTTCATAACAATAAAAGGAATTGAGTTAACTCACTTATCTGTAAACTGTGTGTTACATTATGTACCATAATTTTGGACGTTCTTTCAACAGCAGCAGTGGCGACGCGTCTAGAGTGTCTGCTCTGGAACCGCTATGAACTTTTTTGTCGCGGGTTCGCGTCCTGGAAGGTATATATTTTTTTCTTTTTTTTTAATCTGTAAATGCATAAAAATAATCAATAATCATTTTTAACAGCTATTGCGATAATCCTAAATGCATAAAAAATGTATATCGTATAGAAAATAGTTTTAGAGCATATCTGTTGTTTTGCCGGCTCTCTCTAGCAATATGTTATCCCATGGTTACGGATATTTTTAAACATTTAAATTACGGAAATGTTAACTTATTATGGTATATAAAAATGTATATTCGGCACCAAAGATCACAACACTTGCACTAACAGAGTATATGCACGTAATGGTTACTTTACTTGCATGTTTCTTTCCCTTATATTCAAAGAAGAATCGTTGACATGGAGGGGATATGCTCGAAACTTGGAAAATATGAATTTCTATTGGTTTGTATTATATTGCCATTTTTAATTTGTTAATTCTGAAATGAGCGTAGGGAAGACAGTTTATGGTTGGGTCTCCGCTATTGTCTCGAATGTGTCAAACCGATTTAATGCTGGGTATGTTACCATTTATGAATATTTGTACTTTTTTAAGTATGTACAGTTCCATGTGACTAGGTCGAGACAGAAACCATTTAACAGTGAATTGACCAATATAACATAAATACCTATAGGGGATTAGTTTAGTACCTGCGCCAAACCTTCAATGCCAGCAGGTCATTGGTGAAGGCTTACGGACAGGAAGGGTTCGTGTGATATTGGAGCAGGCGCAATAAAATAATAAAGTCCTGCAAACTAAATTATATGCCTCTATTTCTTAAAGGTATTTTGAAAGCGATACAAATGCTCATCAGTAAGATATCTAAAAGCTTAAGAAGTAAATTCGTATATAACAATAAAGCAATTTTAACGAATGTATCTATTGTACAGTTATGGCCCTCAAACGTATTATTTATTCTATATGATTTCGGAACAAATAACAAACTAGTACTTATGGCGAAAAATAATAATCTACCAAAAGAAAGGAACTTTTGTTTCCATTCAACATGACTTCGGCAGGAATTTGTCAAGGTATAAACTCCGTTCCTTTAGTGCCGAATATACATTTTTATATACCATAATAAGTTAACATTTCCGTAATTTAAATGTTTAAAAATATCCGTAACCATGGGATAACATATTGCTAGAGAGAGCCGGCAAAACAACAGATATGCTCTAAAACTATTTTCTATACGATATACATTTTTTATGCATTTAGGATTATCGCAATAGCTGTTAAAAATGATTATTGATTATTTTTATGCATTTACAGATTAAAAAAAAAGAAAAAAATATATACCTTCCGGGACGCGAACCCGCGACAAAAAAGTTCATAGCGGTTCCAGAGCAGACACTCTAGACGCGTCGCCACTGCTGCTGTTGAAAGAACGTCCAAAATTATGGTACATAATGTAACACACAGTTTACAGATAAGTGAGTTAACTCAATTCCTTTTATTGTTATGAAATTATCTGTAATGGTAAAACATTAAAAACCACAAAATGAACATACTCTATGAAAATAATGGAAAAATAACAATTACTTCTTGCGTTTTAGATCAAAATACGTCCCGAAAATCGGTTTTCGATTTTTTTCATAATGACGCAGGTGGTTTAAAAATCTGAAAAAAATTGGGGATAACAATCGTAGGTGTTAGATTGTTACTATATAAAACAAAAAGTTGTACCTCGATGATTTCGATACGAAATCTTCTTTTTTCCGTTTTTTTTTTACTTTGCCCATTTTTCACGCTTAGGTACTTCGACGGAAAAATCTGAAAAAATTCTCCAACATGTCCGGTACCGTGTAGAATATGCCAGAATTTTTTCGGATTTTTTACACCTCAATAAATGGGGGAAAAGGGCCAAAAACCTGTTTTTTTAATTTTCCCCATAACTACCCTTCCGATCAAGATAAACGGTTAAAATTTGGTACACAATGATCGCCGAGCATTATCTATCGAATGAGACTACCCCCATTGAAATCGGTTCAAGGGCACTGTTGACCACCTTATCCTGCTATACCCTTTCGGGGCACATTCCTTTTCCCAGACAGACTGGAATATTCCAGCAATATTGCCGTGCAACCTTAAACGTTGCAGGGAATATTGCCGTAACATTGCTGCAATATTCCTATGTCCGCCTCTTTGTAGCTTGCAGGAATATTGCGGCAATATTGCCGGGAATATTGCGGCAACATTGCAGCAACATTGCAGCAACATTGCGAACGTGCAGGAATATTGCGAACGTTGCGGGAATATTGCAGGAATATTGCGAACGTTGCGGGAATTTTGCAGGAATATTGCGAACGTTGTAGCAATATTGCTGGAATATTGGTTGGCTGAACAAACATTTATTCGTGATAATTGCATTTATTCAATAGAAAATAAACATTTTGAATTTAAAAAAAAACAAAGTAATATTGATTTGTTACTGAGTTTACGCTTGATGTTAATAATTATATTATCTTGTTTATTTGTTCCGAATTGCCATATCGGTGTCATCGGATAACTGGATGTTCTTGAATTCTCGATCGATTTATTCTAGTTTTGGACTGGGAAAGCCACTTTGCAATGGGATTTTTTTTTCTTACTTACACCTACTTTTTTACCCACGCACAGTGGAACGAATCGACCATCTAGGTGGAAAAAAATAATAACTCGAGAACCGTTCATTTTAGAGAAAAATGTTTTATACAAAAGTTTCATAATATCGTGGAAAGAATATCGGTGTAACATTAATTTTTTATTTATTATATTTTTTAAATGTTATTTAAAGGTCAACTCCATTTTTTATGCGAAAACCTATAACTTTCTTTGCGGATTTTCATTCTACGGAAAAAATATAGAAACTTTTGCATAAGTCATTTTTTTGTTGGACTTTATGTTAAAAAGATAATTAATGAAAAATATCCTACTAAAGTCTTTCTTTTGCTACTGCATAGGAAGGGAAGTCAAATGATACTGTTTAAGTTGCTCTATTATTTATTCAATATCAAGATAACTTTGCGAGACTTTTTTTTTTTTTTTTTTTTTTTATAGAGGGGAAATGTTTAAGTGGATCGCGCGCCACGGTGAAATTCAACAGCCGAACCGTATCCCTCAATTTCGACAGGTATAACATAAAAGGGCGCAGATGTTCGCATGAAATTTTTGCGTTAATTACTTCTACATAGTCTAAGGAATATATATGTAAAGTTTCAGCCCGGTTCCTTTCGGTACTTTTTAGTTATTCATTGTTTAAGTGGATCGCGCGCCACGGTGAAATTCAACAGCCGAACCGTATCCCTCAATTTCGACAGGTATAACATAAAAGGGCGCAGATGTTCGCATGAAATTTTTGCGTTAATTACTTCTACATAGTCTAAGGAATATATATGTAAAGTTTCAGCCCGGTTCCTTTCGGTACGTTTTAGTTATTCATTGTTTAAGTGATCCGTGTACCGTAATTTTCACCCTAACTACCTAGCTTGTTAGTCTCTAATGGCAAACTAACAATAAGAGCAATTAAGCAATAAAAGTGATATTTCAGAAGTCTCCATTCTTAATGTTGCCAATAAGATGTTATAATTGCTGAACGATATTTACGTCGACGACATCTGGGCATTTTGTGACCGCGCGCTCCACGGGAAGTCGCCAGCCGTGCTGTGTCACATAAACTTTAGAAAGTTATAACAACAAAAGGCGCAGGTAGGCGCAGCCGATTTTTGCAGAAGCTGTTACTACAAGGTTCAAACTATAAAACCCTCAAAATTTCAAGGTGGCACTAGGAAGAACAATATAAGTTTTTCTCTGCTAAAGTTTACAAATTCCTCCGTAAAACATGTGTCTAAAAAAACTTACATAACTTCTTTAAAAAATAATTTTTCGAAAAATCGTTTTGGGTACTTCAAGATTAACCAATGATGATAAACTGTGCAAAAAATAAAAAGTCTCGCATAATTATTAATGCCTCTAACAGTATCTTAATTTCAGAGAAGTATTTGTACGTTCTCGCGCTGTTGAAATTTGTTGTTTTTAAGCGCTGATTTTTGCATTTAGTTAATTGCAAAATCGATTATTATTGCTATCACTGGTCTCAGCAAACATTCTAGATTAAGATAAGATTATTAAAATTCAAATCCCAGACTTCATTTTTTTCCACCTAGATTACCCATTTCGTTCCACTGTGCCACGATGGGGGATTCGAACCCTAGTCTTTTCTGTGCGATCCCAGAACGTTGCCGCTACGCTACGGCAGCTCTTGATGTTACGTTCTACAGTTCCACTTAAATATGGCAATGTAACTTTAATTGCAAATATCTTAAAAACCATTGAGTGTTTGCCCCTATAATAGGGTATATTCATTAATGTTGAGCATACATTTCAATGTTGCCATTGCAATGTTCCCGCTGCAATATGGCCACTGCAATGTTGCAGCAACGTTGCTGCAATGTTGCCAATATTGTGCAAGATTCGCAATATTGCTGCAATATTCCAGTCTGTCTGGGTTGTAATGTAACGTCTTAGAAATTGGAATATATTGTCTGTTGACGTTTGTATTCTTGTAGAATACTGCGAGTTTTCACAGCCCCAAGATATTAATATCTGGACTACGGAATCAAACCCGCACGTCATGGTTATAAAATACGGTTTCCCGTTCACTTGTACCGGTTGCTCTAAACACGCTCCATTTTTTAAAAAACATTTTTTATAAATTTTTTTTCGCTTTTGTCCGTTTTCGATGGTATTGAGCAGAGCAATGTCTGGTACAGATTGGAAGTATTTGCTTTTCTTTTCAACTGCTTGAGTTGTATTATTTTTTTCCTCGTACGTCACTTCATCACATGGTATTTCAATTTCCACTTCGGGTATGGGAATTTCTTCTGTGGGAGTGGCAGCTTTTCCTCTCCAATTTTCTCTCGACAGGAGATCCGAGTCATTCATGAAATCTGTTTTAAGTAAATCAGAATGTTTTCTTTCTCTTTTTACAAAGATAGATTCTTCATCTGATGGTATCAATATCATGTTTTACTTATGATATGAATGGTCCCATTTGTCTTGAGTTTTTTTTCAAAAAAGTTATTGCTCCTTTACAGGTCGGTATTTCTTTCTTCGCCTGCTCTTTTCTTATATGATCATTCATGTTCGACACAAACAATAGGTTACCGCCGATAATATCTCTTATGTGTGTTATTAGAAAGCTATCGAGCCTATACAAACTTTGTTTCAAGACTCTTGTTTTTAAATCATTAAAATAGCCCTCGACACAGCTCGAACTGGAATGGGATCTTTTGTTCCCCAGCGGTAATACATTTGTCCAGAGAGGAAATTCTACTGCTATCCTCCTAATAGCTGGAAGAAAGTCCGGTAAATAAAAGGGGTTTATATCACTTCCTTTTTTTTCATGTGAGGCTCTCTTTAAGATACCATCAACCCATTCATCAATCCCTTCATCGGCAGGGAGCCGTGGGAGCTTCATGAGTGGTTTAGTTCCCCGGCTTTGGGCTTTACGACCCCACCGGACCCGAGTAGTGTTCCCCCAGGGGCCTACCCAGCACGCTGGGTAGGTACGGGCATTCGCGCGCCCGGGGGTCCCCGAGCTGTCTTACGGCAAGGTGTGGGGTCCCCATTCTGTGGCCTGGGAGACCCCACTGGGCTTAACGACCCCACCGACCTGAGTCAAGTGCTCCCAAACCAAGGGTGTATTGGTACCACGGGGGCTGGGTTGCCCACGGAGTTTTAGCCCACTCCGGCCCAGCCGTGGGTAGGACCATCGTGGGGGCGAAAGTTTCAAGAGCCAAATGCTGGCGAGACATTGGCGGGCTTTATGCTACGGATGTCGCTGTGTGAGGTGCAGTAAAACTTCCATCTCGGGTACCGACCGGCATAGCCGGTAGGAGTTAAGAAAGTCTCCGCTCCCACCAGTGTGACGCACAATCTTCGTGCTAAGACTGGTAGTACGCCATTTTTTAAAAGCCATTTTTTCCAGCTGCCTGCGCACTTCGACGACTTTGAAAAATTTTGCTGGCATTGTGTCTAGCATTTCTATGTTAGCGTCGTTGCATTTTTGACCTGCCACCACAGACGTGAGATGCAAAGTTTGGCCAAAGGTTTCTATTGTATCACTTTCGATCATTAATGCCACGCATCTCACAAAGAAATCTTTTACTTCTGGAATTCGTATGGATTTGAAGCATTTCCATTTGGTTACTAAATGTATAAGATGCGCGACATCCACACGTACAGTCGGTCACGAAAATATTCGGACACCACTATAGTTTTGAATATTATAGTCCGTACTTCAGAAATGTAAACAATGAGACCAAAAAGAGGTTTCACGTATGTTACTATGCAGTGTTTAGTTTACAAAAATATAAGAAATATTTATTTACGATACGTGATTACATAAATAATAAAAGGAAAACGGAAAGTACGCTCATTTTCATGTCACAGAAATATTCGGACACCTGCTATATTTCTAAAGTTTCCAGGTTCCAGGAACTGACTGAAACAATCTTTGTAAACATATCGTTCATACTATGTACAGAGTATGTTATAGATGGAATATTTGTCAGTCATATACAAAATTTGTGCGAAATGGGTCGGAAAAGTAAGAATACATCGTTTGATATGCGACAATTAGTCATTTTTCATCATGAAAAAGGGTAATCGATTTGCAAAATTGCTGATTTATTAAATATTAGTAAGAGCACGGTATGGTATATTGTTTGACGGTACAAGAACGAAGATAGAATTGAATCTATCCCTCAAAGTGGACGCAAACCGATCCTAGACCTTCGTGATAAACGTTACATAATTAGGAAAATCAAGTAATTCTCGTACAAGTGCTCCAAAGTTAGCAGCTGAATTATATGAACACCGTGGACTATCAGTGCATCTGGAGAACATAAGATGAGTGTTAAGATCAGAGGGCTATGATGGAAGAATAGCTCGAAAGAAGCCGTTTATTAACGCGGCGAATAGGAAGAAGAGACTGAAATTTGCAAAGGACTACATTAGAAAGGACAGTGAGTGGTGGGAGGACATAATTTTTGCGGACGAGTCCAAATATAATATTTATGGAAGTGACGAAAGAATTAGGGTATGGCGGAAGTCGAAAGAAGCACTGAATCCGAGACATTTGCAGCCGACTGTGAAACACGGTGGTGGGTCTGTCATAGTGCGGGGCTGTATTTCAGCCCATGCAGTAAACGAATTAGTTTTCATTGGCGATATTCTTTATAAAAATAGATATCTACAGATTTTGCAAAATAATTTAAAGAAAAGTGCCGATAATATGGGACTTCAAAATGAGATAAAGTTTTATCAAGATAATGACCCAAAGCACAAATTGCGAATTATGCAAGAATTCTTATTATACACTTGCAAGAATATCCTCCATCCACTACCGCAATCGCCAAACTTGAATCCCAGTGAAAATTTATGGGATGAATTAGATCGCCGAATTCGGACAACTCCCATAAACAGAAAAGAAGAGCTAAAAAAGCGTCTGCAAGAAGAATGGCTACGTATTGAGCAAGATTATTTAAAAAAAAAAATTTTAACATGTCAACGCGATGACGACACGTCTTAGAACACATGGGATATCCAATAAAATACTAATTAATAAAAACAAGATTTATATATCGTGATATAAACTTAATTTTGATAGTGTCCGAATATTTCCGTGACATGAAAATGAGCATACTTTCTGTTTTTCTTTTATTATTTATGTAATCACGTATTGTAAATAAATATTTTTTATGTTTTTGTAAACTACACGCTGCATAGTAACGAATGTGAAACCACTTTTTGTTCTCATTGTTTACATTTCTGAATTACGGACTATAATAGTCAAAACTATATAGTGGTGTCCGAATATTTTCGTGACCGACTGTATATACAGTCTGTGTCACAAGAGCATAGACGCGATATCTCTGTGGGAAAAAACTTTTTTATAAGAAATATCATATAAATCGAAAGTACATCTAAAAAATTGATACGCAGTTCCTTAATAAAATGTCCAATCTCCACCATTAGCGATTATTGTTTAACAACGTCTCGGCATGCTTTCAGCCAACTTTTCAGCATAAGAGACAGGAAGAGACTTCCATATCTCTCGAACTCGACGAACTAGTGTTTTCAATTTGAAAATATGCTTTTCTCGGAGTTTGCACTTCATAACAGACCAAACATTTTCGATTGGATTGGCGATCGGGGGACTGAGATGGCCAATCCAACACATTAATACCGTTCTGCGTTTTCCATTCCAGTACAAAAACGGCTTCGATACAAATATACCTATATTAGTAATTTTATAATATACCTTTTTAATATACCTATATCTATGCCCTTTTTAGTTAAAATTGTTTGCGCTTTACGTAAGGAAAGCGTCCGATTTTTCGAAAAAAGGTGTAAAATCGCCTTATCTTCCCGTTTCGTCGTAACCCGGTTCGAACCTCGACCACGGAGATCATCGACACAATTTGTGTCTTTATACCGTTGCACCCACTTATTTACGAATGCGCGAGGTTTATGCAGATATTTTGCTGCATCTCTAACAGCCATTTTGGGACCTTTCGGGTGATGGCACAAGAAGACCGCTTCGAATCGTTTAGCGTACACGGCACTCATTTCGAAATTAACTGAATTTCTCAGAGATAGAAACGATACTAAAAGAATTGGGCCTATTGCGTATTAGAGGAAACTTTGTATGTTTAGACCAGCACAGTCTTTAACAAATTGCGTATCAGATTTCACAAATATCGCGTCCATGCTCTTGTGGAACAGACTGTATGTGAAATGACTCAAATCTTTTTTTTTTGTTTAATTTTGAAAAACATTTTCTTATATAATATTTTACTGTAATTTGGTTGAAGGCTTGGCACATTCCCAGTAATAATGCTTTTGAGTAGTCTGCGATAGCAACTGACGGTCTTTTCGCCTTAAGTCTTAGAATCCATTTTTCCAGCCAACCCCGTATTTGTTCATGCCCATGGGCATCTGACAGCATTTGGTAAACTGGTGCAGTTTTTCCATTAAAGTTGATTACAATGGAATGGAGAAAAATGTGTCTGGTTTTTGTTCCATTGGCCAGTTCAATTTTTTAACTAAGCTGCCTGTTGCATCGAGCATTACTGTTACACGTTGTTGTTTTTTTACAAAACTCGTTATTCGTGTACTTTTACGATGAGGTTTGATAAATTACTTGAAATGAGTTCGACCCTGTGGATTTAATTACTCCAGCGAGCTCAGGTCTGCCTGACATTTGTTCCACCGCTCTAATTAAATCTCGGCGATCCATCGGATTAATCCCGAGTTCCGCGTCTATGAATTCTTTTTTTGCTTGCCGCAAAACGTCGGAATTCGGCAAGTAAGATGGCTCTTCTCCACCTAGTACCATTTCCTCCCTCGCTTGGCGTTTTCTACAATTGGATACTCCCTCAAGTTGCACATCCCTTTGAATATCGCGGCGTCTTTTTCCATTAAGTGGTCGCTTCACTGTCTCGTGCACATAATTCCTTGTGTCTCGGGTACGTATCTCTAAAATGACCCGATCATCGTCACGTGGTTCTCTTCTTATTATGCCTATGAAAGGATTGCGACATTCCCTTCCCTTACACATGCCGTATATTTTAATAAAATTTTCAGCGCTACGAGATACTTTGGCTCGTTTAAAAACATATGCGCACGGAATTTTTGTTTGGCGCGAGACGGCGATGTCCACTATGTTTGTCCACACTTTTTGCCGCAAACAAAGTTTTTTATGATCTAGTGTAGTATCTAAATTTTTTTTATGTAGTATCTAAGATTTTTGCCGAAAGTGCCCGTGGAGGCACTAGCCGACGTGCACATTTCACCGATGCGGTTGCCGCCGACCACGGGACACCCTTTTTCCAGGAGTCCGGTGGGGGTCGCCGGCAATAATACTCGCCCCTGCACGTCGGCCGCCTCCGTAGCACTCACTACGGCAACAATTACAACCTCATGCTGCGGAGCTCCGGTTGTTTCGGCAATCGTCTCCGCACCGGCGCGTCCGATCCAAGGGGATCGACCGGCGGAAAGGGCGCTGCCGGTCGTGCGCGAGGTTGTGATTTTGAGGCCGGCCTCGAAGAAGAGGACTCCGGCTGACCACCAGCCATCCCTCGCAGAGGAAAGGGAGAAGACGGACAGCGAGGGAGAGGAACAGCCGTGGATGGTCGTCGCGGGGAGAAGAGCGCGGAGGACGCCGCCGCCGCAATCTCCCCCGGAAATGTCGGCGCGATCCGATTTTTCGCCGCCGATTCGCGTCTCGCCGCCGCCTCCACCCGTTACGGAGGTAGATTTCTCCCTGCTTCCCCCGCCGGGAAGCAGAGCGGGGAAACAAAAAATTTTAAGAACTGACTCTGCAAATGTTTTCAGGGCCCTGATCGAGCGAAGGGGATCTGACAGCCGGACCGACGAGGGATCTCCGGAGGCTGCCGGCGTAACACCTGCCACCCCGACGCGTCGTTGCCCTGCGACTCGTGTGCCCGCCGAAAGGCGCGGGCACGCGCCGATGTCAACCGGGGCAAGCCGGAGCTATGCGGCGGGTCCGCAGGATCCCAGCTCGTCCCCCCGTTCAGACCGACCGGACAGCGGTCGGGTCACGACCTCGCAGCGGAGCGAGCGACCCGAGGGGAACCCGGCTGGCAGTAATCCGAGCCGCGCTGGCGCTTCAAAACGCCGCGCGACTCGCGAGGAACTGCAGCAGCGGGATCTCCTCCTGGAAATCGCGAACTCTGTCTCCTGTATCGAAGATCTGGAGTGTATGGCGACGGAAGTCGCCATATACTTCCAAGGCTGCGGGGAAAATCGAGGCTCGACCGCTCGAAGCGAGGCTGGTGCAAGCCGCTCCGGCCGGTCGACGGCTGGCGTTGCGGGTGCCGCGGGAGCGCGGTGCGGTGGATCCGGGCGCGATACCGGTCGTACAGGTAGACCCAGTCGTCCCACCCCCTCACAGGGAGAAGGACGTAGGAATCCTGTGCGGGAGGCCGCAAGGCTTCAAAGATTGTATAGGCTGAACCGAAGCCGTGCAATCCGAGAAGTATTCGGCGGATCTTCCCCCTTCTGTCAGGTGCAGAGGGAGGAAATCCAAAGATACTTCGAGGAAGTGTATGGTGGAGGGAAAAACCTATCCGGTCTTACTCCCGCGTGGAATACGGGGGCTCCAGCAGTCGGCTCGGAGGGCCTGGCTCAGCCATTCACCGAAAAGGAGGTCGAACGTCGGCTCGGGCGTATGAGTAACTCTGCGCCTGGGCCGGACGGCGTCTCGTACGCTGACCTCCGAATGGCTGATCCGGGCTCTCGGCTGCTGACGGCGGTATTCAATGCATGTTACCGCCTGGAGTTGGTTCCTACGCCCTGGAAGACCTCCAACACAGTTTTGGTGTTCAAGAAGGGGGACAAGGACGACCTTTCGAACTGGCGACCGTTGGCGCTCGGTAACACCGCGTCAAAGCTCTTCGCTGCCCTGCTCGCCGACCGCTTGACCGACTGGGCGGTTACGAACGGGAGGCTCAGCTGGAGCCAGAAGGGTTTCTTTCGATGCAAGGGGTGCTACGAGCACAACTTCGTACTCGGGGAGATCCTTGCGGATGCGCGCAGACCGAGGAAGCAGGCGGTGGTCGCCTGGCTGGATCTTTCCAATGCTTTTGGATCGATCCTGCATTCGACCATCAGCAGTGCACGCGAGGCTGCCGGCGTACATTCCCGCCTCCACGCTACGTGGAAGGCGATGTACACGGGTTGCTCGACGCGTGTTTGTGCTGCATAGGGGTACACGAGCCCCATCCCGATTCGCTCGGGCGTGAAGCAAGGATGTCCGCTGAGCCCAATCGTGTTCAATCTCGCGATCGAGTCGGTTGTCCGAAAGGCAATCGGCACGAGAGCGGGGTATACACTGCACGGCCAACGCTTTAATATCTTAGCGTATGCGGACGACCTTGCTCTCGTCGCGGAAACGCCCGAGGGAATGCGGGATCTGCTTCGTGCAGTGGAGGACGAAGCGAGGAGGATAGGGTTACGGTTTAATCCTGCCAAATGTGCCTCCCTCCACGTCATCGGAGGGAACGGCGGCAGGGTCCTGCCCTCCGAGTTCGTCCTTCAGGATGTCCCAATCCGAGCGTTGGGAGCCGTGGAGCCATACGAACATCTTGGCATCCCCACGGGCTTCAGGGTGCAGCAGACGCCTGTTGCCACTCTAGAGCAGCTAACCGAATGCCTGCGTGCGGTCGACGCATCGAAATTGACCCCGTGGCAGAAGCTCGAGTCGGTGGCGGTATTTATACTTCCCCGGCTCGACTTCTTGCTTCGCGGGGCGAAGATACTCCGGGGACCGTTAAAGGAGGTAGATAAGTTTATAAAACGGCTTGCGAAGTCGTGAATGAACCTCCCCCAGCGCGCGAGCGCGGAGGTCGTCTTTCTCCCTCCCAGCCGGGGGGGGGGGGGGACTCCTTCCGCTCGCGGACCTCGCGGACGCTCTCACCATTGCACACGCGTTCAGGATGCTTACGTCTGCTGACGCGCCGGTGAGAGAGTTGGCGTGGGCGTCGCTGCGGGAGGCCACGCTTCGCAAGACCGGGCTGTCTCCCTCCAATGTGGACCTTGCGGCCTACCTCTCGGGTTCCCGGGAGGGACGGCTGCAAAGGGATGCCACGTCCCCGGGAATTTGGGCCAACGCGAGAAACGCCGCCCGCAGGCAGGAAGAGAGGCTGCAGATCCGGTGGCAGTGGACGTCGGAGAGGGAGGACCTGTCCCTGAGGCTCCGTGGGACGAATGGGCGTCCTGTGATCTTGACTCCGCGGTCGAGGTCGCTGGTTGTACATCGGGTGCGAGAAGCGGTGGCAGAGTATTACTTGCATACTTTGCTATTAAAGAAAGACCAGGGTAAGGTCTACGAGGTGTCCGCGAGGTCGAAAGTGAGCAATCACTTCCTCCGAACGGGCAGCTTCACCCGCTTCGCTGATTGGCGTTTTATCCATTGCGCCAGGCTTGACGTCGTTCCTCTGAACGGCAACAGGCGCTGGGGCGAAGGAGATAAGCGTTGCTGGCGATGCGGGGGAGGTCTCGAGACCTTACCCCACGTACTCTGCCATTGTGGACCGCATTCGGCTGCAATCCAGCTACGTCATAACGCCGTACTGGACCGCCTTAAAAATGCTTCCCGGTTACATGGCGTACTTCGGGTAAACCAGCGGATCGAGGGCGTCGACGGGGAGTTGGCCTCGCTCCGTCCGGATCTCGTGGTTCGCCACGAGGTCTCCCGGACGATAGTGATGGTCGACGTAGCCATCCCGTTCGAAAACCGAGCGGAAGCCTTCAAGGAAGCGAGGGAGCGTAAACTCGCTAAATACGCTCCCTTGGCTGAGAGGCTTGCACGGGATGGTTACCGCGTCTACGTGGACGCCTTCCTCGTCGGCGCACTCGGCTCGTGGTGTCCGAAAAATGAGGCGGTGCTGAGACTGCTTCGCGTTACCGAGCGGTACGCAGCTATGATGCGCCGTCTCATGATTTCGGATACCATCCGCTGGTCGAGGGACATTTACGTGGAGCACGTGTCGGGTGTCCGACAGTACGGAGATCCCTCCTCGGAAAGTGCTGTCGGCCAACCGGCTGCTCCTGAAGGGCCCTCGCAGAATTACATAGGTACCTCGGTCGATGCGGAGGAGGCAACGGGGACTCGCCCCGGGTGTGAATGAAGATACTGAATGAATGTGGCCCTCCGGTGTATTGTTTGATCCTGTGCGATATATTTGCGTTGCAGTGCACTGGTGGGAGGTATGAAAGACGCGGGGCTACTGCCCACTCTCCCTTCTGGGAGATTCTATATATTTATTTATTTTTCTCTTTTACCTATTTATTCTGCTTACACACTATATACTCTATAATGTATATCTTGTTGTATTTTATCCGATTTATTTATTTGTTATATATTTTATGCCATTTTATTGTTATTTCATTTTATCGGATTGTTACTATATATCTAAGTTTTATAACGATATGGATTTTGTGCGTTGGCGTAACAAACGAGCGGCGGGTGGTTCCAGTATGTCCAGTACACCCAATCTCAGATTCTTTTATCACTGCATTTTATTGGTATTCGTTGGCAGTTTATTGCACGTGACTACTGAGAACCTCCCATATATATTTATCTTATTTTATTTTATACTGGTCACACATATATTTATTTATTTATGTATTTATCCACCTATCTACCCACTTAACCACTGATCTCGATGTTAAGTGAGCTTTTGATCGCCGCTCAAGAGAATTTTTACACGCCGAATACTGCACTCTGCTATATAGGGCAAATTCGCCCCAGATAAATTGCCGAAGGATGCGCTGCAGCCGCGCCGGGCAGCCACCCGGGCGACGTAATTATTTAATTAAATCAATTTACTGCGCAACGGCGCAAAACCTGAAATGTATTACCCCCAGTGGGGTTTGTTCCTCTGGGGGAACATTAATTGAAAAATAAAGGCAAATTGTATCTAAAACGTTAATAAAAAGCTTTTCTGTTTATTACCGTCTGAAAATTTAAGAATAAATATCTTTCTCTAATTTGAACAAATTATCACGAATACACAATAAAAAAAGTCAAGTTCAATCTTGATAATTTATTTTAAAAGGTGAAATTTAATAATCCACATACAATACTGATTGTTTCATTATTATGAAATATCAAATTTGTGTATACGTACCTTCCGGTTTCATTGCGTTCCACTCATCTTTGTCTAAGATGATTGCGAAAGAATCTAAGTTATCGGTTTCGCTTGGTTCGTTTTCAGAACTTCCAGAATTTGAAACACTAGATTCATCTTCTCTTTCATCATGTTTTGTTGGCAATGAAAGATTCACCCCCATTGCCAATCGCGCCAAAGTGAGAATTCCTCGGCGATCTTGCACAACATTATTGTAAAAATTATGAAGAGTCCACTTATTTTTTAAATCGGCTCTAATTTCTTGCCATATCGAAGATGAATATGGGGGTAAATCACTCGTTATAAAATACGATATAAACTTTTTTAAGCTTTCTACAGCTTCTTCCACTGTCACAAGAGCCTGCCGTGGCATTTTAGATTATAAATAAAATACACAGAAACTCGCAAGAAAAAAACACTCAAAAACTATATAATTATATATTAATATAAAAACGTGAAAAAAGTGTGAGAAAAATGAAAAAATCTTTTCGTTGCTCGGGTCGTGTGAGTTCTGCTAAATAAAAGTACGACTGTCGTCTCTCTGACTGTTAAGATTTCTAACTCTTACAAACTGTAAGTGTTAAGTTGTTGATTATGATGCGCCCCTCTCTTGAAGTCGTGTATGAAATCTCTGATCTTCGATGGGGGTGGAGTCTTTGAAAAACGAGCAACTATTGGATAACTAATTTTCTCCCACCCCCTAGAG
Organism: Cerceris rybyensis; assembly: GCA_910591515.1. Taxonomy (NCBI): domain Eukaryota; kingdom Metazoa; phylum Arthropoda; class Insecta; order Hymenoptera; family Crabronidae; genus Cerceris; species Cerceris rybyensis. The sequence continues at coordinate 3,329,788 of OU342789.1, forward strand.
GACTTCAAGAGAGGGAAGGCAACGACATGCCCTCAACACCTGATGGAGGATTTAAAATTTACCAGCTACCTCCAAACAAGTCCAAAGTCCCGTTATAGTTATCGGCGGGTACCCACAAAAATTTCTTACATTAATTACTCTATCCAACACCATTTTTGTTTTCCAATAGCCACTACATAACTCTTACAGAGTTCGTCATCCTGAACACGAATCCGACAACAAAATTCCTCTATCACCCTCTGTTTTCGAAAAACATCGGCTATTATAGAAATGGTCGTTTTCCGTAAAGAAGCTGGTATTATGTGAAAACTAAGAACCTTAGAAAAACTAAGGTTACTGTTCTTGGTCTCAAAAAATAAAGGAGTGTTTCCTGAGTATGTGGGAGTGAGCAATTATAATATGCTGTACTTGTAAATAGCAGTAAATCACTATCAAAAACATAAGGATGCGCGAAATTTTACCGAATTCACTTTGCATTTTCAAGTAGAGTTTTCCCGCTAGGACGCCATCGCTCCCCGTATCTGCCTTATTGTTAGATACGCATAATACTTTCACGGGCCCCGAACATTGATAGAATTCCTTGGGGTGGAATTCTCAACCTCTTTACTAAAGTATGAGGAAATATTTATTATATCTTTTTTCTATAGAGGGGAAATGCTTTACGCATACCCGCGAATGTGTTATTTTGGCGATAGTCTGGGATTCCGTAGGCTTATTGTTTTCGTATACGCTTTGAAACTTCTCACTGCTTCATTCTGCTTTTTTCTTTAATTTAACTAATGAAACAATACTCGCCTCGAACAGTGAACAAGAATTATTTTATACAGGATGTGCGCAATAAATCGTATTATCGTTATTTTCATAAGTGGTAAACCCCAGAAAGAAGTTGAGGGGGAGAAAGTTGGTGTCTATTTTATTAGCAAAAGATGATAGTGAAATTTTTTGTTTATTATCAGTTAACAACGAAAATTTTATGGATTCCTATATTCATTAATAAAAATGATAAATGTAATATTTCGCAATATAGGCTATGGAAAACGTATTTAACCGCACTGGAATATGAACCACAGGCGACAGGTGAAGAAAATGCATTTGTAAAAGAATACAAAACAAAAGATTTTCGACCGCTAGTGTCTCGGCGAAATTGGCTTACCGCTTACCGTGTTAATATGTTTAATCTTACTTTACCTTTATACATTACTATCCATCACGACCAAGAGGTCCCATAGTATCTGCAAACTACGATATTTGCGGGTGTACTTAAAGCATTTTCCCTCTATATAGAACAAAGATAAAATAAATATTTCCTCACACTTCAGCAATGAGGTTGAGAATTCCACCTCAAGGAAATCTATCAATGTTCGGGGCCCGTGAAATTATTATGCGTATGTACGGCAGTTACGGGGAGCGATGGCATCCTAGCGGGAAGACGGTCGGAACACGCTATTGATGGATATTTTCTTAAATTGTGCCGTAACGAAAACAGTATGACATTTTCCGCCGACAGTTTTTTTATTCAGAAATGCGCGGAGAATCCAATAGTGTACAGTAAATTTGTGCTGGCAATAGTACTCTCCTTGAAAATGAAAAGTGAATGCGTTAAAATTTCGCGCATCCGTATGTTTTTGATAGTGATTTACTGCTATTAACAAGTACAGCATATTATAATTGCTCACACCCACATACACGGGAAACACCCCTCAATTTTTTGAGACCAAGAACAATAACCTTAGTTTTTCTAAGGTTCTTAGTTTTCACATAATACCAGATTCTTTACGGAAAACGACCGTTTTTATAAAAGCCGATGTTTTTCGAAAACAGAGGGTGATAGAGAAATTTCGTTGTCGGATTCGTGTTCAGGACGACGAACTCTATAAGAATTACATAGTGGCTATCGGAAAACAGAAAAAGTTTCAAAGGGTATAGCCGGTTAAGATGGTCAAATGTGCCCTTGAACCGAATTCAAATCGCGATGAGTCATTCGAAAGCTTATAAAAAAAGAATGATTTCTGCCAAGTTTCAACTTTGAATCTCGACCCGGGGGGTAGTAAAGGGTAAAAATAGAAAATCAGGTTTTTGCCGAATTTCTCCTATACCAGCGGATAAAAAATTTTGAAAAAATTCAGAGGCACTTCTGTTATCAGGGCACATATTAGAGAATTTTTTCAGATTTTTAAATTGAAAAAACAAGCTGTGAAAAATAAAAAACGCTAAAAAATGATGAAAAATGCCGATTGTGTATCGAAGCAGTCTTGGCACTATAATTATATTTTACTGTAAGTACGTATCATTGTTACTATTGTCCTGAATTTTTTTCAGATTTTTCAATTTGGTGCGCCGCAGTTAAAAAAATTAAAAACCGATTTTTTCGTCGTTTTTTCCGTGTCAGAGTAACTTATACGTCGAATTGCTTCATGAAATAGGTATTTTATGCGATCTTCTATGTTTATACGTACAGCAAAACATCACAGGAATTAAAGAAACTGAAAAAACCGAATCATTTGAAACTGTTATGCGCCTTACATTGTAAAGTATGTACCGTATTTTCCAACAGCGTCGGTGGCGCAGCGGTAGAGTGTCGAGCTGCCGCTGCGAACTTTTTGAACGTAGGTTCGAGCCTCGAACTTCCAAGTCCCTTAGGCTAAGTTTTTTTTTTTTCGTTAATTACATATATTTCCTAACTTTACGACACAACGATCAATATTTACTTTCAAATGTTTTAAGAATATTTGAAAAACATATTAACCTGAAATATACGTAAATATGACTTTGGACTGCTTGTTATGCCGCCGTTTATCCTGTCAATTACGGCATTGTTTGAAATTGGTTTTCAAATCTCTTACCTTTAACAGTTATGGATGGATGGCAACAAAAATCGTGTTGTTGTTTTTCTACTATTTAGCCTTTTCGTCTATTCGAATTAGATCATACAATTCTATTCTCTCTTTTATTCAAAATGTATGTTAGAATTTCTGTCACGGGTTCAATGCAGGAAAGGTAAGAGATTTGAAAACCAATTTCAACCAATTTCAAACAATGCCGTAATTGACAGGATAAACGGCGGCATAACAAGCAGTCCAAAGTCATATTTACGTATATTTCAGGTTAATATGTTTTTCAAATATTCTTAAAACATTTGAAAGTAAATATTGATCGTTGTGTCGTAAAGTTAGGAAATATATGTAATTAACGAAAAAAAAAAAACTTAGCCTAAGGGACTTGGAAGTTCGAGGCTCGAACCTACGTTCAAAAAGTTCGCAGCGGCAGCTCGACACTCTACCGCTGCGCCACCGACGCTGTTGGAAAATACGGTACATACTTTACAATGTAAGGCGCATAACAGTTTCAAATGATTCGGTTTTTTCAGTTTCTTTAATTCCTGTGATGTTTTGCTGTACGTATAAACATAGAAGATCGCATAAAATACCTATTTCATGAAGCAATTCGACGTATAAGTTACTCTGACACGGAAAAAACGACGAAAAAATCGGTTTTTAATTTTTTTAACTGCGGCGCACCAAATTGAAAAATCTGAAAAAAATTCAGGACAATAGTAACAATGATACGTACTTACAGTAAAATATAATTATAGTGCCAAGACTGCTTCGATACACAATCGGCATTTTTCATCATTTTTTAGCGTTTTTTATTTTTCACAGCTTGTTTTTTCAATTTAAAAATCTGAAAAAATTCTCTAATATGTGCCCTGATAACAGAAGTGCCTCTGAATTTTTTCAAAATTTTTTATCCGCTGGTATAGGAGAAATTCGGCAAAAACCTGATTTTCTATTTTTACCCTTTACTACCCCCCGGGTCGAGATTCAAAGTTGAAACTTGGCAGAAATCATTCTTTTTTTATAAGCTTTCGAATGACTCATCGCGATTTGAATTCGGTTCAAGGGCACATTTGACCATCTTAACCGGCTATACCCTTTGTTGGACAGTGTTACTTACAAATAGTAAACAGATGTGTGCACCCTGACCAAGCTCCAATCGTATTTAAATACTTATAGTTCTATTACCGAAAACAGCTGTCAACAAGATGTTTGCCACTCCATCAGGTTCTAAGGTTTATGACTCCTTAACAGTTACATCTTTTATTCATTTTATTCACAAGGTGAACATCAATTTTTTGTAATCTGATTGTTGTTCAGAATATTATCACATTTATTTTATTAATAAAATTATTGTCATTTAGTTTTCTATATAATTCTCAACAATTATTTTAATTTACAAAGTATGTACAGTTGAACTTGAATTCAAGTCCAAGAAGATCGCATCAGCAGTATACAAAGGAGTCAAAGAGTGAAAAGAATCAAAGTCAGATCGACCCAGCCAAGTTGGCATCTGGGAGCATGGCTTGTTTCGGCAGAGTCTAATTCGCCTGTCGTCAAGGGGCATGCCTCTTGTCACATGTACAGGGTGTAAAAAAATTAATGGTCATGGCTTTAAGGGGTTGTTCTACACCTCTGGATCGATGGAGATTTGCGAAAAAAACCGGCCGCAAAATCTGGGAAAGGGTAGCAAATTTTTTTTATTGGCTCATCGTATTCGTCTTGTTACTTAGGTAAAATGTCTGAGAGGAACCATGGGTCAGAAACGTACCGTTCTCTCACAAATTAACTTTTAATTGGGCCTTCCGATTAAAATTTCGCCATTAGTTAAAGCAGAGGCGACGTAAACGAAGTTAGAAAATGGGGCACTGTGTCACCGTACTAGAAGAGAAGTGCATGTGTTTATGCTCTTCTCCCCGGGTGGGTCCTTGAGCGAACCCAACACCGAACGCAGGTCAATGACATTTTTCTAGTCTTTTTCTATCTTCGTTTATGTTGCCTCTGCTTCAACTATTGGAGCTAGCAAGGGTATTTCATGTGTTTCCTTTCGAAAGGTCGGTGACTCGAAGGCTGCCATATGGGCGAAATTTTGATCGGAAGGCCGAATTAAAAGTTAATTTGTGAGAGAACGGTTCGTTTCTGACCCATGGTTCCTCTCAGACATTTTACCTACGTAAGAAGACGAATACGATGAGCCAATAAAAAAAATTTGCTACCCTTTCCCGAATTTTGCGGCCGGTTTTTTTTCGCAAATCTCCATCGATCCAGAGGTGTAGAACAACCCCTTAAAGCCATGACAAATATTTTTGCAACACCCTGTACACGAAGGCACTTGATATTCGCAATTCGTTAAAAGAGCTACACATACAAATCGAACTAAAAGACGAAGAGAGAGAACGCTGCCAATCGGAGAAAGGGAGACAACGCGATTTGGGTGGCAACGGTGAGGACATCGGCGTATGCACCAGATTTCTAACATCTCTATAGTAAAAACAGGATAAACTCCGGTAGAATTACCCCCACCACATAGGGAGATGCTCCTTGACGAAACAAAACGCGCGACGAGTAAACAATGTAACAGCATGCAAAAGGAATAAGAGTGTGACTCATCCACTTCAAGAATAAAACTTTTTCATATTTCATTTCTTTCTGTTTTAAATCATTGCTGTTGTATTTATGAGATTTTTCTAATTAAAATGATACCTTACACGACAAATTTCCAATTATATTTGTTCACTATTTACTATATATTTCCTCACTATTTAACTCAATTAAAACATATCGTGTACGGTATCATTTTAACCCTTATCGCTCCAAGTGTGCCTCTCAGGCACAATCGCAGAGTGGAATGAATCGACAATCTAGATGGAAAAACATATCTTCAGAACCGTTCATTTTAGAGAAAAATGTTATATAAAACTGCTTCATAATATCGTGAAAAGAATATCGGTGTAATACTAAGTTTTTATTTTTTATATTTCTTCAATGTTATTTAAAGGTTAATTTTGATATTCACACTTAAAAGTAGGAACGTTAAGGGTTAATAAAAAAAATCTCACAAATAAATTGGGAAAAGTTCTTCCACTATTTCCCCTCTATATCCGTTGTCGCGTTACGACCTTGGTCGCCTCTTTTGGGTCACTGGACCTATGGGGTCCTCACCAGGGAATTCCGCCACAATTAACCCCAAAAATGAATAGAGATATGAATAAAGATATTAGAGAGAATAGGAAGGCTAGAAAAGAATGGGTTAAACGCCCTATGGCGAGAGCGCAAGCTTGATGGAAGGGAATGGGTTGAACGCCCTATGGGAAGAGCGCAAACCCATATGAAGGAACCAAGCTGAACGCCCTATGGCGAGAGCGCAAGCTAGGAGGAGAAAAGGTATTTGGAAACAAACAAAAAAAAAACAAACGAAACGGTTAACTTTCGACAAGAAAATATAGGGAACCCGAACTACACGAAGGGAAAGTGTCTCCGACTGACCTCGTCAAGATTTTTTTACGTACTTCTTCGTCCGTGATTTTCTCTGTCTTTTTATAGGAAAATCCTGGGACCAGTGCGGGTGCTGATTAGTCCCAGGGTTTCCTTTGCTACAAGAGGAGCGAGAATCCCTTCCTCACCACTCTTCCTTCCCTTCGTATGTAATTCCTTCCCTTTCCTCTTTTTTATTAATTATAAATAAACTACAAGGTTCCCCCTTTTTTTTAATATACAGCTTTATTGTATTCACGATATTAGGATTTTAATGGTTTTTGAACGGTATTTATACCTTGATTTTTAAGAATAATGCGGAAATTTATTTAATTGATCATGAAATATATATATGAGATAATGTTTTTTGTCAATATTACCGGTGAATCCAAATATCGTGAATGTTTATCCTCCGTTCCAGAAGGAAAAGCTAATAATTATCTGTTTTTACATTTGCCTAAGCAACTTGGCTATTTTCTTCGGCTACTTTCGCCTGGTTAGTAGGGGGGAAGTTGACATTTGCCAGCACACCCTTTTGTTCGGTGGTGCTGGCCGATGTTCTGGGCCCTGTGTGTGGTCATAAACCCAGGGCCGCATTTAGCTTTTCCTTCTGGGGGTGCCGATCTTATCTATTCTTATTTTTTTTATAATATAAGTTAATACAAGGGGAGGGCGCGACGCAGGATGCGACACCGTTCATGAACCCAGTAACGGTTTTACGAAAAGTGGAAAGAAGGTAAAAAGACAGAGAAGTTCTATAATTTATGACGGTACCTCGGTAGGACCCAAGTGCAGAGTTGTGATTTTATTCTACCCCGAGTTCGACAGTTTAGGGAGTCGTGTGCAACGTGGTAGCCAAATGTTTCTAGCCGAGTTCAATGGCACTGGCTATTTAAAGGAATATCGGTAGAAAGCAGCTGATGATAGATTATATGTTCCCAGACAGACTGGAATATTGCAGCAATATTATAGCACTATTGCCGTGCAACCTTAAACGTTGCAGGGAATATTGCCGCAACATTGCCGCAACATTGCTGCAATATTCCTGTGTCCGCCTCTTTGCAGCTTGCAGGAATATTGCGGCAATATTGCCGGGAATATTGCAGCAACATTGCAGCAACATTGCGAACGTTGCAGCAATATTGCAGGAATATTGCGAACGTTGCGGGAATATTGCAGGAATATTGCGAACGTTGTAGCAATATTGCTGGAATATTGGTTGGATGAACAAACATTTATTTGTGATAATTGCATTTATTCAATAGAAAAAAAAACATTTTGAATTTAAAAAAAAACACAGTAATATTGATTTGTTACTGAGTTTACGCTTGATGTTAATAATTATATTATCTTGTTTATTTGTTCCGAATTGCCATCGGTATCATCGGATAACTGGATGTTCTTGAATTCTCGAACGATTTATTCTAGTTTTGGACTGGGAAAGCCACTTTGCAATGGGATTTTTTTTTCTTACTTACTCTTACTTTTTTACCCACGGTGGGGGATTCGAACCCTAGTCTTTTCTGTGCGAACTCAGAACGTTGCCGCTATGCTACGGCAGCTCTTGATGTTACGTTCTACAGTTCCACTTAAATATGGCAATGAAACTTTAATTGCAAATATCTTAAAAGCCATTGAGTGTTTGCCCCTATAATAGGGTATATTCATCAATGTTGAGCATACATTTCAATGTTGCCATTGCAATGTTCCTGCGGCAATATTGCCACTGCAATGTTGCAGCAACGTTGCGGTAATGTTGCGTCAATGTTGCGGCAATGTTCCGCTGCAATATTGCTGCAATATTCCAGTCTGTCTGGGAGATGTTTTTATTAAACACTTTAAACGAATAGTTTGAGCCAATAGTTTTTGCTTTACGCCAATTTGTAAAGGGTATAGCAGGATAAGGTGGTCAAAAGTGCCCTTGAACCGATTTCAATGGGGGTGGTCTCATTCGATAGATAATGCTCGGCGATCATTGCGTACCAATTTTTAACCCTATATCTTGACCGGAAGGGTAGTTATGGGGAAAATTCAAAAAACGGGTTTTTGCCCCATTTTGCCTAGTTATTGAGGTGCAAAAAATTCGAAAAAATTCTGACATATTCTACAACGTACCATACATGTTTGAGATTTTTTTCAGATTTTGCCATTGAAGAACCTAAGTGTAAAAAATGAGCAAACGCAAAAAAAACGGAAAAAAGTAGATTTCGTATCGAGATCTTCGAGTGACAACTTTTTGCAAATTATAGTAACAATCCAACACTCATGATTGTTATCTCCAATTTTTTTCAGATTTTTAAACCGCCTGCGTCATTGTGAAAAAAATCAAAAACCGATTTGCGCGACGCATTTCGATGTGAAACGCCATGATCCAGTTATTATTTCCTTATTCTTCGATTACAGTATGTTCATTTTGTGACTTTCAGTGTTTCTGCCACGAAGCAATTACATGTTAATATAGTGAATCGAATTAATTAAATCAATTGTGAACTTTGATGGTTACTCATCTGCAAGAATTTTGAAGGTTTTTTCAAGTGAACGGTTTGGCGCAGTTGTTAGGGCGTCTGTCTGCGGAAGCGCTGGACACTATTTTGTCGCAGGTTCGAATCCCCATGGGGAACTCGATTTTTTTTTTCATTTTTAAAAATTGTCAACTACATAATAATAATTAGTTGCTATTTTCAAACATTTAAAAGTATTTTTAAGGACCAGAAAAATATAAATTAATACAGAACATACTTTTGGTGTACATGAACGTACATGGTTTTTGATTTTTTTCACACTGACGCAGGTGGTTTAAAAATCTGAAAAAATTGGAGATAACAATCATGAGTGTTGGATTGTTACTGTAATTTGCAAAAAGTTGTCACTCGAAGATCTCGATACGAAATCTAATTTTTTCCGTTTTTTTGCGTTTCCTCAGTTTTTACACTTAGGTTCTTCAATGGAAAAATCTGAAAAAAATCTCAAACATGTATGGTACCTCGTAGAATATGTCAGAATTTTTTCGAATTTTATGCACCTCAACAACTAGGCAAAATGGGGCAAAAATCCGTTTTTTGAATTTTCCCCATAACTACCCTTCCAGTCAACATATAGGGTTAAAAATTGGTACGCAATGATCGCCGAGCATTATCTATCGAATGAGACCACCCCCATTGAAATCGGCTCAAGGGCACTTTTGACCACCTTATCCTGCTATACCCTTTGAAGCTTCTAAGTTATTATGTTTGGAGCGTTATTGAATGGGTGTCAAATAAATACAGGCACCCCATCGTGGCATCCCTTCAGGTCGCTATAGAGGCAGCATTCGCGAGTTTGGACAAGGATCAGGTGAAAAGAACATGTTCGCGCTTCAGATCAAGAATCCAAGAAGTGACCGCAGCGGAAGGAGGCTATACTGAATGATAAAACTTAGTAAGGATCCCCTAATTAATTTACACATTTTTTTTCATCAGTACAAGTAATTTCTAACTAAACAAGTGTTTGAATGATCTCTTAAATTTGTCCGGATTTTCCTGACGGACCATGTATATATTTTGTGCGCGTTTCTAAAGGTAGACTTCGCCATCGATGATGTTATATGTGTTCCGGTTGAAGTCTAAGTGATATCCTCGCTGGTATTGGTCGCATTCCGTTATGCTCCTTTCCGTTAGGAGTACGACTTCGCATTCATCACACGACATGAAATACTCTTCAGCGTTGTATATGTGGGCGTCAATGTACTCGCCCTCTGTCACTTTGGTCGTATCCATGAAGCAGTCTTCACAGAAGGTTCCGTATTTAGTGTCTTCGTAAGTTTCAACAATGTCTCCGCGTAGGCATTGGAATCTGTTCATGTCGTTTAAGAGGATTTGAGCAGCTAATCGCTTTTCTGCAGTGGTAGTAACAGGTGTGTGTGGATCGTAGCACATTTTGGGCACGGGTGATCTGTAGAACGACTCCTTTCTCTTCGAAGGTCGTCCTAAATGAGCTAGTCTCGATTAGTCTTTCATGCACCATGCACCGTTCCCCAATGGTTAGGGCGGTTTACGTTGGATGGGATTTCGAGGATGTTACTGAGGATTTTAATGGATTCCCATATTTCTTCTGTTGGGGTTTCTTCGAATGTCGGTGGACCTCGCATTTTATTTCGCTACTGTTTCTTGTTGCGAGGGGATCTGTAATATAATTTGTTTGCTCACAGTCCCGTATCAACGGCGCGGCGATGGAGTAGTTTTAGTTTGTTAATATGGACCGTGCATCGCTTTCCGTTAATCTGGATCGTAACATTTTCTCTGGGAAGGATTTCCAGGATCTTGTAAGGTCCGGTATATTGACTGGATAATTTTCCTTCGCGCGGTTCTTTCAATAAAAGGACGTCGTCTCCGACGTTAAAATTTCGAGGATTCACATGTCGATCATAATATTCTTTCGATCGTTCCTTTGCTTGTTGTAGATTCTCTCTTGCTGTAATCTGTAGGTTGTTTATTCTTGTGAATAGTTCCTCCAGATATTCCTTATACGACGGGTCCACATTTTCTTCTATTGGCGGATCCGTTGATGGAGCTCGTGCGATCTTTCCAAATACCAGTTCATGTGGTGAAAATCGTGTGCCTTCATGGACGCTGGTGTTACCTATGTATATGAGAACATAGCGTTTTCGAGCCATTCGTCCCAAATTGTTGTTTCGTTTATGTATTGCTTTAGGTATTCAATCAGCATATGGTGTGATCTTTCCAGCGATCCATTCGCTTGTGGGTGATAGGCAGTCGTTTGGTACTGCTTTATTCGGCATTTCTTGGCCACTGTTTTGAATAATCGATCCTTGGTCAGTAAGGATTGCTCTTGGGGCTCCAAATCGGCAAATGAAATATTTCAGGAAAGCGTCTGCCACGCTGCGTGAATCGGCTCTTTGTAATGGCACAGCGATGCTATATTTGGTCAGATCTTGCATTGTTAAAATGAATTAATTTCCCTTGCTTGTTAGTGGTAGAGGGCCCACTATGCCCAATGCTACCTTATCGAATGCCGCTCCTGGTGTATCAGTTAATACCATGGGCTGGCGAGTTTTAATGCGAGTTAGTTTCCTCTTTTGGCATTCTATGCACGTTCTGACGTATTCTGCTATGTCTCTCTTCATTCCATCCCAATAGTACCGTTGTCGAATACGATTGTATGTTTTTGTAATTCGTTTGTGTCCGCCTATGAGAGAATCGTGATTTTCTTCGATAATTCTCCTTCGTTGTTCCAACGTTGGTATACTGATTAATGATTGACATATTGTGACCGTGAGACGATGTGTCTCGAAGGTTTGTTTGAGATAGTTTAGTAAAAATTTCCATGGTGCGTCGCCATATTGAGCTGTTTTGGTTATGCTGATACTAGTCAACTTCAACTCATCTACAACGTTTCTTAATGCTCGAATGCCGTTCTTTATGTTTTCTTTTGTGATAGGTATGCGGTCGTGTTACTTTATTGGTATGGATATTAGGTAGTGCGAGTGAAACATCTGTACCTTTGCCCTTTCGAAAACGAGGTTATCGTAGATTGGAAGCTCTCCGTTTGCTGCAAAATCTATCTCTCCTTTTTCCTTTCTTGTTGGTCGAAGAGGGCTGAATGCCACTGAAGCCGTGCGATTTTGTTTGCTTTTCGTTGCCGAAGTTGTTGGCATTGGTGTCACTTCCGGCGTGGACGATTCTTCGTCTGATGGGCTTGAAATTCTAGGCTTCCTTGTTGGTGCGTCGAATATAAGTGAGTCGGATGATGACGATTCATTCAAGAATTTCCGTTTCACGGCGAATACTGAGGTCTCTATTGCCTCGGCATCATTGATTTCGGGGGATTCCTTGATAATGCATCGGCGTTTGCATTTGCTCTTCCTTCCTTGTAAAATATTTTATATTCATACTCTGAAAGTTTTAGTTTCCATTTCCATAGTCTGGATGTCGGATCCTTTATTGAATTCAATCATACTAGCGGTTTGTGGTCTGTGATAAGCTTAAACTCTCGTCCGTACAGATATGGTCTGAAGTGATTTATACAATAGACTATTGCAAGGCATTCCTTTTCTATGGTGGAGTCGTTCTTTTCAGCTTGGTTGAGCAATTGCGAGGCGTATGCTATAGGAAGGTCTTTTCCTATTGGGCCTTGGCTAACAAGGAAACATATCGAACTGTTAATCACCGATTTTGATGAAAATTGAGTATGATGTAGTCCTCGTTAAAATATTCGACACGTATTTTTTTTATCGGCTATCGTCGCCGTTTAAGGAGTGAAAACCACCCCCAAAGTTCGGACCCTAAAGTATTTATATTTCGTCGATTATCTCGGAAACCATGAGAGATAGAGCATTTGCGTAAATTGACGAAATTTGCGTCTATGAACAATCAACACAATGGTAAAAATTATTTTGCAAAATCTTAATTTGTTTAAACAATATATGAAAAATTCGAATTTTTTTGTTAGTATTTCCCCTTTAATACTAATGAATTTTCTTGAGTGTTTGTTTATAGAAACTATATGTCCTTGACGAAAATACGAATAATCAGAATTTTGATTTTTTCACCAGAAAAAAGTTATTAAACTTGAAATTGTACCGTTCGACGCGCGAAATACAGTGTCTACATGGGTCGTTCCTTGTTCATGAGTAGTTCATAGGTCTTAAAAGAATGAATACTATTGATTTATATTAGTTGCTGGTGAAAATGAAAGAATCTTCGCTTATTTTAAAGTGGGACAATTTTCGGGTCCCTTGCGATGGGCGGTTTATAACGGGGTTTATGGCGGGATACTCCCAAATCCGCACGATACGGACAAGCTCGACCTGCTCGCGGACTAACAATAAGAACCGTAATCAAGGGTAAAATTAATTTTTGAAAAGTTCTCGATTTGTATCTTTCGTTGAAGGTTACTAATTAAATCTCGACCAGTCCCCTTAACAAATTCGGTTACATTGTACCACGAGATATTAGAAGTGCATAGAACTAAATAGATAATTTCCTTTTATGATTCTTAAAAACGGTACGATGAGTCCATAATAAAAGAAAAATTGGGGTGAAATGCGTTTATAGAAAATGTATTGACCGCTCATAAAGAGTAGAAGCAGCCTAGGCCTTTGTTTGCCTATAGCGTGTTTAGAAGTATCCAAATTTATGACTCCTCATCAATGGATCATGAAAATAAGGCATTTAATCTTGATAAAAAATTCCGGAAACTTTTCTCCTTTTTACAACATAATTCGAAATATTCCTCTGCACGAGGTAAAATAGGGCGGAGCTTAACAATTATGATAATATCCAATGGTAGACATCGTAACGTCGAAACACCACTTTGTTTGAAAAATATATGTAAAGAAAGTGTACTTTCTTCATTTGAATAGGCCGCGCTTCTTATGCGAGTAATCTAGTTGGCACCTCGTTACGAAGAAAGTGAAAGTTACGCAAGAAACACGTGCGATAGCTATTACACAATAATATTAGAATTAAAAGATAGATAGAGGGAAAAAACTTTAATTGTCGTTTCTCTTATTACAGGTAAGGTTGTAAATATTGTACATACGATTGTAATTTTAGAAAATAAAAATTAAATTCTCTTATTACAGAGCAACAAAATTTTAGTTTTCCATTAAAAGAAAAAAAAGGGAGAAAATCCTTAATATTAATTAATAAAAAAAGAAAATAAGACCATCCTCTTATATATATAATAGAGACCGATTGATATTTGCGGCATTCTATCATTCACGTTCGCATAGACTTTCGTACTCTAACGAAACAGTTTCTGCAATTACGGAGATTTTAGAAAATACTACCCACTTCTTGCAGCGATAGCTTATAGTAACTATCTTCTTTCGTCATTCTTATAATTTTTTCTTGCTTATAACTAAAAAAATCAGTTTCGACTTGTAGCCATTGAAGTAAATCCTGTAAATATTATCAATATTTTAATTCAAACATATAGTTATAATAATGGCGAACGAGAAACACCGGTAAGTGCTGCAGATATCGAAGTAGCAAACAATATTATAGATTTAATCAATAGATATAAGTGTTCGGGTTATGCTCATGAAATAGAAACGGAGCAAGAATTGCTATTTGATGATCCAATGGAACATACAACGTCTACATTACGTAGTTATGGCGATATACTATTCAACCAACGATCACAGTAGACGGAAAATTGCTTTTGCCGTTATTTATTGTATTAAAAGAACCAAGCAGGCGGTTAGGGCCCCGTGTGCAACAAACAATATTCCAAGCCCCTAATATCGCCACTGGGGCAACCACGTCAGGGAAATTAACCAAAGAGCTTTTAAAAAGATGGTTCGAAAGTGTGTTTCTGCCTAATATATCGAACAATGCTGTTCTTTTACTCGATTCGTCGACTGGATATGATGAGGAATTGATGAGAAGTGCGATTCCAGAAGAAAACACAGTAGAATTTTTAAAAATGCCAAAAGGTACAACAGGAATTGTACAACCACTGGATGTTTATGGATTCCGTATTTGGAAAAACTTCGCCAGCAAGATATCAGATTTAACACTGAATTTAAATATTAACGTTAATTTATATAGCAGGAATAGTATCATAAAATTACAATCCATTATTCACAATCAATTATCTTCCCCGAGATTTGAAGATCTGTTTAGATACGCATGGTTTCGATGCGGTTATGTTGAAAGAAGGCCACAGGAACTTTTAAATCCAGTAACAGTTTGTTTTACAGAATTACAATTTGACATCATAAGCTGTTTCAATTGTGAAGACGTACATAGTTGCCTTGAGGTGCTCGTGGTGTATACAACATTTATGTTTTAAGCACTTCTTTGAAGAATATCACTACTGTGATAATTACATAGCATAACTTCTATTAATTAGGCCTCCACCATCTATTTGAAACAATAACTAATGTAAATCTGTAAAACAAGCTCTTTTCAGGGCTACCAAGTGGTTATGAACAAGGAACGATTCATGTAGGCACTCTATTTCGCGCGTCGAACGGTACAATTTAAAGTTTAATAACTTTTTTTCTGGTGAAAAAAACAAAATTCTGATTTATCCGTATTTTTGTCAAGGATATGTAGTTTCTATAAACAAAAACTCAAGAAAATTCATTGGCATTAAAGGGGAAATACAAACAAAAAAATTCGAATTTTTCATATATTGTTTAAACAAATTGAGATTTTGCAAAATAATTTTTACCATTGTGTTGATTGTTGATAGACGCAAATTTCGTCAATTTACGCAAATGCTCTATCTCTCATAGTTTCCGAGATAGTCGACGAAATATACTTTAGGATCCTAACTTTGGGGGTGGTTTTCACCCCTTAAACGGCGAGGATAGCCGTTAAAAAAATACGTGTCGAATATTTTAACAAGGACTACACCATTCTCAATTTTCATAAAAATTGGTGATTAACAGTTCGATATGTTCCCTTGTAAGTACTCCGCCAATTGCGTAACCCGATGCGTCAGTTGTTAGGTTAAACATTTCGGTGAAATTTGGGTATTGTAGAATTGGTTCAGTTATCAGTGCTTTTTCCAATTGATTAAATTCGTCCTGTTGCGTAGGTGTCCATCGGAATGCTACCTCTTTCTTCAACAAATCTGTAAGAGGTTTTGCTACCTTTGAAAAATTCGGAACGAAGCGTCGATAATATCCTGCTAATCTCAAAAATTGCTTTATATTCTTCGGATTCTTGGGTACCGGGAAGGATTCTACGGCGGTGATTTTCTTCGGATCTGGTTTTACACTGTCTTCACTGATAATATGTCCGAGATAATTGACTTCGTGCCTCAAAAATTCGCATTTATCTGGTTGCAATCGCAAGTTTGCGTCATGTAGTCTTTTCATGAGACGGTTAAATTTTATTTCGTGCTCTCTTAATGAGCGGGCATATAAAACTATGTCGCCTAGGTAGACAAATAGGTCAATGCCCTGTAGACCGGATAAAACGTTATTCATTAGTCGTTGAAATGTCGCTGGTGCGTTTTTAAGTCCGAACGGCATGCGTTTGAATTCATAGTGTCCGTATGGTGTAGAAAAAGCAGTTTTATGGGCGTCCGATGGTTTCATAGGAATTTGATAGAAACCCGAAGCGAGATCGAAGATGGAGACATATTTTGCGCTTCCTAGTTGGTCCGGAATTTCATTTATATGGGGTAACGGATATGCATCTCCGATCGTTTTGTCATTAAGTGCTCTATAATCGATATCCATTCGCCATCTCTTATTCCGTTGAGAATCTGGTTTCTTAGGGACGATCCATAGTGGCGAATTATACGGTGAAAGAGATGGTTCTATTACTCTGTTCTCTATTAATTCATTTTGAAGCTTGTATGGTTACATTGATGGTAAGGCAGGTGCGCGTGCGTGGAGGCGAGAGTGACGAGCAGTTGGATAGTGTGTGTGTGTGTAACGATATACCGGAATAGGTGGTGCAAACTAAAAATAAAGTGTAATCCTTAAATACTACCAATCGTGGTATTATTCAGTACCACTATCCACGCCTATCCTAACAAATTTACTTGGCGGTTTATTTCTTCCTTGTGTACGGGCGGAAAACGATATTGTTTCGCGTTTACCGGAATGTCATCGGTGGTATGAATGGGAAGTTCTATGGCACTTGTTACTCCGAAATGGTCGCCAGGTAGGTAAAATCTATCTGCGTTTTCTATTATCAATTTCTCAACGCTTTGTAATTCCTCCGGGTTAAGATGATCCAATCTGAGGGCTTCCTTTATCTCCTTTATTCTATTCGTTTCTAATCCTGATAGGTATGTAAAATTTTCATTGGATTTTCGTCTTGTGCGTTTTCATCTTGTTCGGGCGGCGTATGGCTCATGCTGTCTGTTGAGGATTCTCATATTCTTTACCTATCCTTTCCTTTCTCTTTAAATTCCCGTCTCTACTTTGCTTAATCCTCTCCTTTTTCCCATCGAACGGCTAGTTTCAAATTCAGCTGTTCGATGTTGTCGCTCTTTCTCTGTCTACCTCTATTGCCTGCCGCTCTCATGTTTACCCTACCGTTAATTTCTCTCTCTCTCTCTCTTATCTGTCTCATCTAATTTCCGCTCTCTTTCTATCTTCCTCCTTACCTTGTCCCCGATCATGTACCTTATTTTAAATATTCTTCCATACCGGTCCCTAATCCCCACCTACTTCCTTTACCCTAAACCAATGAAAGTCATCGCATCCTCGTCCTCTTCCTCATTTTCGCCGTACTTCGCAACCGCTAAACTCGTTAACCGCTTAATCTCGCCACTTGCGAATCTTTTTTGACCACTACGTAAATTCGCGCACTTCGCGATTCTCTAGTTTACGACTCATTCTTAAAATAATTCGTTGTTCAATTCAGCGGTGTTGGTTATTGTTTAATTTTGTATTGTGTACGTGAAATAAATTACTGTTCAAAACACTGTCTATGTCCCGTATTATGTGTTGGGATCGCTACGCATTCGTCTTCATCCGTGGTATTGAAGATGTGTAAATATGATCTGCCCTTGGTATTCGCTACCACGGCGTTGCCAATATAAATTCCTTTCTTCGTTTCTAAATTTGGCACGTACCCTGTTGGGATTTCCGGGTTTGCAATCTTTATTTGGAATGGTGTCACGGATCTCCGAGGAATTTTTATTACTTCCTGTGCAAAGAATAGGATGTACAGATCTTCTCATTGAATATTGCGATTTTTATAATCAATTGTTACGGTGTTTTGGTTCATAAAGTCGGAACCGAGGATTCCATATTGATCGATGGGGAACGAGTCGTCTACCATATGAAATACTATTGGTCGAGCTACAAAAGTGATTTCGGCCATTCCTAGGGTGGACATGGCCGTCGAGGTTATACCTTTAACCTTTACGGTTATTGCTTCGTTGGTTCTCTCAGTGGGTGCAACGGATGATTTTTTAATCAAACTCTAGGGTTTCGGGCATTTCGGTTGGTTCGTTGTTTTCCGTCGTGTCTATAGTTGTTGCGAATGTTCGGCGCCCTGTTTGATTTGCTCCCTGGCGGGCACCAGTCGCCGGGGTGCGCGTTGCGTTTCCCTGAACTGCGTTATTCGGTTGCCTTTGTGAGTATGGAACTATTTCGCCGGATTCTACTTTTGCTTTAAACTTCCTACATTTATCCATGCTATGTCCGGGATTCTTGCAGTATCTACACGTTATGCTCTGCATGGACGTTGATGGTCCGGATTGCGACTAACTCTTCGATGCGGGCGTTCCTGGTCGTCGAGGATCGTTATCGCATCTTGATGGGAAATCATTCTGCGTACGCGGAGAGAATCTATCTTCGTAGCGACGAGGTGGTGTATTAGATTTGTTACGACGTATGGGATACGTGTTGGGAGAACGCGGAGCCGAATTGTATTCATTCCGTCTAGGTGGTGAACGATTTCGTACTCTCGTTCGCGCTTGTTGTTCTTCCCTTTCGATTTGCTCGAATATTTTTATTGCTGTGTGATAATATTCTTCTAAATCGCGTGATTCTTCAATGCGAATTCCCATTCTTTCATCACGCGGAAGGCCGTTTAGGAAGGCCTGTATGATGTGTTGTTCCAATTGCGCTACTGCTGTGCCTCCGAATGTCGCGTCTTGCTTAGATTTGTCGTAAATTGCGGCGTGGAGGTTTCGGACCTTTTCGATGTAATCTAATATGTGTTCATGCGGCTTTTTCTCTAGCTGTCCTAGTTCGCCTTGATACTCGTAAAGCGTCTTGTGGGCAGCGAACATTTCTTTGAGGTGGTTGCAGAAGTCATTAACCGTTCGGAACTGGGAATTGGCGACGGGCATGTATGCATGACCTTGTAATTTGTTTACCAGTAATTGAGATAAATGCATATAAGACAAGGATAATATCGAGGACTTTCTAGGAGAAATAACCAAATTGAATTTGCTCTAAAAGAAAGAGGTTATAATTAAATTAGAATGGATATACAATATTTACAAATGTACAACTTATTTACTAATTACCTAAAAGAAAGAGAAACGACAATTAAGGTCTATTCTCCACAATTCCTCCTAGGTCTATTATTTTGTTTTACTAATTATAATGTTTCGGCACGTGTTCACTTCCTTTTGTTCGTTAACTTTTCTATCCCTCATTGAGCATCGATATATCCATTAGAGGGCGCGCTGGGCTAATGAAGCACGGCCGATTTAACTTAAAGAAAGTATCCTTTCTTTACATCTCCCCATCCAAGATGAAAGTTCTCAATATTATCTATTCTAGTTCTTCTGCGGCTCTCTCTTCTTTATCTGTTTCGTATATATCTATTGTGGTTGGTGTTAGTTTAGTTATGTGGAATATATCTGTATTTGTACTTTTCCTTCCTGTTTTTAGTTTATACATGGAATCTGAAATTTTGTCGATTATTTTGTATGGCCCCATTCTCAGTTTGTCCATTTTCTTTCTATTTAATTTGTTTCCAGTTTCTACATATGTTAGATCTCCAATATTGAATGTATGGTTTTTCCTATTTTTGTCGAATAATTTTTTATTATAATTATGTGATCTTATAGTGTTTTCTAAAGCCGTTTTTCTATTCCTATACCAGGTGTCCTTGTCTTCGATTTTTTTTTCAGTTCACTGGGTATGATGCTTACGTCTGTACCATCCAGTAGATATCTTGGTGCAAAGCCAGTTACTGAGTGTTCCGTTTTATTGTATCTCTCGATGCATTTGTGTGCTATTGTTGTCCATGCCTTCTTATTTCCGTTTTCGTTAATTTTGCATCTTATTTTATTAACTATTGTCTGGTTTAACCTTTCATTCAAACCATTTGAAAAAGGCGCGTTTACTGCGGTGAATACTATTTTATATTGTTTTCGTCTAGGTATTCTTTAAACTCCTTTGAATTGATACCTGGGTATTGATCTGTTAAAATCATGCTTATTTGATCTGTGTCTATTATCTTTTTAACTAACTTGATGAAGTCGTTCGCCTTTTGTGTTTTGGAAGTTGTTATGAAGGCGTACCTTGTAAAGTAATCTACCAGTAGATGCAAGTACCTTTTTGTAGACCGATTTCCTCCAAAGCCACCGATGGTGTCTATTGACACTATTTCAAATGGTCTGGTGGCCGGGCCCAGGAATGACATCAGACCAAATTTTCCTTGACTTCTCGATTTATTTTCTAGGCATATTTTGCATTCCTCGCAGATTTTTGTTATATTTCTTGTAAGGTTTCTTGCTGTGTATTTAGAGCTAATCATTCTTATCATCTGTCTGATGCCAATGTGGCACCATTCCTCATGTATGTTTTTTATTATCTTTTTACCAAGGTCTTCAGATAATATTATTTTCTCTCTATCTTTTATTTTTTTGTAAAATATCTTATTCTTCTCTATTAACCCTTTGCGGACGGTTATATTTTTGAATATTGACAAATAATCATTTTTTCGGCGTTCCAAAACCACCTTTTTATCCAGAAATTAGGGTTTTTAATGTATGTGAATTATAAATTACTCCACTCTTAATCATATCTCACTGGTTTTATTTCAATTTTTCAATTTGAATCGTGTATACGTACGTCGATAAACTATAACTACATTTCTTCTCAGACCGCATATATGCGTCGCTAGTCCGCAAAGGGTTAGTTTTATTTTGTTCTCTTGTATGTTTTTGTTTTCTTCTTGATCTTTTATTATCTCGTTTATTTTGATTAAATTAACCGTTCTCAGTAGTTCCTCTTTATTTTCTTCTATTGATGCATCTGTGTTTATTATAATTGGAAGTTCTTGATCAAAAATTTCCAATACTGGTTGTTGAGGCATAATTTGCATACGTGGGCCTTAAGGTTGCGAAGGCAAGACCTCTAAATTAGTTATTTTATTTTGCAGCTGTGTAGACCCGTCCATGTGGCAAACACCTTCGAAATATTGAGGGATGGCACGTGGCTACCAGCTTTGCGCTGAAAACCTTGCGCTGGATTTATGACACCCGTCATAAATCTAGTAGCTTCGAACGCCTGGGTCACTTTCGCAGCCTAAGCCCCCCCCCCCCCCCCCTGTTTTTCTCTTTCTGCCTGGGCCTTCGGTGGGTGTTGGCAGAAAAACCAACGCGAAACTTCGCATTTTTGTAACCACCCACGAAGTCCAGGCAGAACCAATAACATTTCTTCAAGGCCCAATACACTCCTCCCTATCAAGCCACCCTTTCCGCCTTGGAGAGGTGGCTGACGGAGGAAGAGGTACTTTAAGAATTAATAAAAGGACAAAAAGCGCCCAAAAACACTGATTCTGCTTGTAACACACTACATCTACACGTCTAGCTTGCTCGTATTTTATATCTCGTTACTTCTGTTATTTGTTGGTTGAGTTTAAGTTTTTTTTTGTTATTATTTTCTTGTACATACTTGTTTCCTCGTGTCATAAACAACACAAAATCCAACATTCGGAAGCTGTCGAGTGTTTATTATCTCCGAAAGAAAAACAAACTAGACTCTGACGATTTAACTGTCCGACTAGTTACGACACTGTGCCTAACCGAGACGAGGCAAAAGGCATACGAGTCAACATAATTTTGGTCCTTCGAGCCGGATCCAGCCTATCGGATCCTTCAAAACTTCTTTCGGAAAACGAGGACGAGTGATTGAAGCACACAGTACCTTGCTCTCAACCAAGTGGCAAGAGACGAGGCATACCTGTGTCACCTACAAGCCAACCAAGGAGCGAAGTCCAACACCGGTCTACCCGTAAACCAAGAAGCGAGCCAAGCAGCGAGATAAGCAGCGACCCAAGGAACCTGCCTACAGGTCGCTCCAAGCAACAACGAAACGTCGCAAGGATCAACGAAGGTCCAACGACTGCAGAATCCAGACTACTCGTACATCGATTGTCGCAGCTACATCAACCAACAGCGGTTTAGCCACCACGTATTCGACAACGATCAGGTCAGAGTGCATGGTCATACGTATCATAATCCTTTAGATACCTCGCATACTATCCCTAATTTCGTCGTTACGTCACGCATTCAGAATCTCTATCACGACATGTCGATTGAAGAAACCGTGAGTGAAATGCGCAAATCACGCACTGTTTTCAAACGTAAGCTAACCATATTTAGTAACTTTCTCGACGAATGTAATGAACAGTCTGATCGTGATATAATCAAAACCAAACTTGACCGAGTCTCTGAAATATTCGCGAAGTACTGTACGGTACATTTAAGATTAGAATGATTCGACGAAGAAACAGATTATTCGACGGAACACAGTACATTAGAAGACGAGTTTGATTTGCAAGTTTCTCGTGCGCAACGATTATTAAACCCCGCAACGATCAATGCCGTTCCGTCTGAAGCCGCGAATTCACATCGGGGTACTAGCGTAACCGGCTCCGAAGGCGACCGCGACGTGGAATTACCGCGAATAAAGCTTCCGACGTTCAGTGGTCAATACGAAGACTGGCCGGGATTCGCGGAACAATTCAATTCCGCGGTGCATGAAAACTCTACCATCATTGAGAGTAAAAAACTCACGTACCTGCGATCATGCTTGACGGGCGATGCCGCGAAACAGTTAGAAGCTTTTGGGAATTCGGCCAAACACTATACGATTGCTTGGAACCTTTTACAAAAGAAATATGAGCCGTTTATTTTGAAAGTGACCTAACTCCGTTTTTCAATTTTTTGCCGGTTACCATGGTTACATGTACAACTTCATGTTATTTATCAGTGAAGCACTTCAGATTGCTTATATTCAGAGAAAATACGATACATTTTTTACACATAAGTTTTCCGAATTAATTGAATAACTGAGCCGTGTAGTTTGAAAGTGGCCCAACTCCATTTATAGTTACATCAAGATATTTACTATTGATAATGTCGGAAAGCAGTGATGAAGGTAATTTCAATTAATTAGTATTTACAAGTTAACCTCATTTTTGGGACAATTGCGTTAGTTCATTAACCTGTACGTTTAATTAATATAAAACTTAAAATTTAATATTAAATTATAGAAATTATTTCACCCATGAGGAAGAACAGAATAAGACCACTTAGTTCAGATAGTGAAGAAGAAATGGTAATTAATAATTTAAAAAAAATCGAATAAGAAAAAGAGTTATAGAACAATATTCGTCGTCAGAGGATGAAGATCCGAATAACAATGGAGAAAAGATTGATGCACCATATATCCAAAAAGTGCGAAAGATTAAACGGAATTCAGGAAAAAGATATTGCAGTCAAACCGGAAATATTGTTCATGAAAAAATTTTCGAAAACAAAGATTGTGGTTGTCGGAATGCTTACACAAAAAATTACAATGAAGAAGAAAGAAAGAATATTTTTGAGAAGTTTTGGGGTTTGGCAGATTTTAACGAACAAAATGTATTACTTCACGAAGCTGTCGAGCGCAAAATTGTGGAACGAAGACGTCCAACAAACGGAAAAGGATCACCAAGAAATTTTAGTTTTAGATATTTGTTAAGTTCTAAAAACGGAAAAATTCCCGTCTGTAAAAAATTCTTTTTGGATACTTTTAAAGTAAGCGAAGGACGCTTGAAACGAGTAATAAACTCTGCAAATGTGGGCAATGATATGCGTGGGAGGATGGCTGGATCATCAAGACAATTACCTGAAGAAGCGAAAAAGCAAGTTCAAAACCATATTAAAAGTTTCCCTAATTTTGAATCCCATTATACCAGATCTCATAATCCTAATAGAAGATATCTACATCCAGATCTAACTATCAGGAAAATGTTTAATTTATACGAGCTTCACTGCGAGGAAAATGGAATAAAAGCCGTTAATGAGTGGACTTATAGGAAAATATTTAAAAAAGATTTTGATTTACATTTCCACCAACCGCGCAAAGATACATGCCAAAAATGCGACTTATTAAACATTAAAATTAAAGCATCGAATAATGAAGAAGAAAAGAATAAACTCACCGAAGAACACGATGTCCATTTAAGACTAGCAGAATCAGCTAGAAATTCACTAAAACAAGCTCAGGAGCAAGTATCACGTAATTCGGATTATTATTTTGCTTTCTCGTTCGACTTACAAAAAGCATTACCGTATCCCAAGCTGACTACCTCAGTAGCTTATTACAAACGCAATATGTATATTCTAAATTTTGGTATACACAATTTTCATAACAATAATGTTGACATGTACGTTTGGGATGAAACTATTGCATCCAGAGGTGCTCAAGAAGTTGTTTCATGCATCTTAAAACATATTAAAAAATTAAGAAGTGAAAAACACATCATAGCTTACAGTGACATGTGCACCGGGCAAAATAGAAACATTAAAGTAGCTTTAATGTGGTTGAAAATTGTCCAAGCTTTGGATAATAATGTAGAAATTATAGATCATAAATTTTTAATATCAGGACATTCGTTTTTACCAAATGATAGAGATTTTGCCGTGGTAGAAATGGCATTAAAAAAAATAATTTACTGTACGTTCCCCAAGATTATTACAAGATTATTAAAAAGTGTCGGAAGGGTAATAATTTTATTCTAAATGAAATGAGACAGGAAGATTTTGTATCGACAAAATTATTAGAAGACGCAATTTTTAAAAGAGTAAAAAATTCTGATGGAGAATCAGTAAACTGGTTAAGAATATGTTGGATGCGTTTTGTCAGAAATGAACCATATAAAATTTTTTATAAGACATCCATGAATGAAAATGAAAATTTTAAAGTTCTGAATTTATTACCACGTCGGGGTAGACCAAAAAGGTTCGAAAATATTGTATTGGCACCATTGTATAAAAATATTAGGCAAGTTACAACAGCAAAATTTAAGGACATGATTGACCTTGTAACCGATCTTGCGATCGGTCACTTGCGGCAGTAGCCGATCGAATGATGAAAGGAAGGGTTAAGAACCACGCTGTTATTCGATGCTTGTCGGTCCCGAACTAGCGGGAAAGCACCGTCGACGTACGGAGAGTTAGTCCGTCGGGATGGCAGCGGGCGAGAGTTTGCAAAAAGCGTTTGAGGCGGTATCGGACGGGTATTTCTACACAGCCAATAGCACGTCTCTGGAGCGAGAGTTAATCTCACCGCTGCCATGCCGCGGCGCCGGTTTTATAGGTGACGGCGGCCGCGATCTCTTGCGAGAAAGCGGCGCGCCACCTGGCGGAGGAGTAACGAAGTAGCGCTTCGTTACAACCTATTACGATACATACCACCAGAACATCATGATTTTTTCAAATCCCTTTCACACGCACAAAATGTAGATGAATAGTAAATTGTTTTGTAATAAATTTATGTTTGTAATTTTCTATGTTCTGTAATTAAAAAATGTTTTGAATCGCATAAATTATGTTTCCGAAGTGTTTTCAACATATGCAAAACAAATTCCGTATTCTTTTTTTTCAATTTGAAACATCTTAAATTATGTTGAATGGACTTGGGCACCTTCAAATTTTATAATGAATCTGGCTGTTAATTTTGAAAGTGGCCCAACTCCATTCTTGATAAGAAAACGCACGTTATTTACTTAATAATTGCCACTATTTTAACAGGAACTTTAAATTTAACATCCTTAGATACGCTTAAGCAGTATGACTCCTTAGTATCTTATACGTATATTTTTAAATTCATTGAAACGCAAAACTTTCAATATCTCGATTTGAAGATAAATGGAGTTAGGCCACTTTCAAAATAAGCGGCTCATATGATGAACCATCGATCATCGTGGATAATCATATAGGCGCAATACTAGACATATGTTTGACCGAAGGGCGTGCAAGGCCGGAGTTACATAAATTCCTATCACAAACTGAATGCCACTATCGGGCATTAGAAAAATTAGGACATTTAGATACCGATACTATTTGGCTTTTTATATTAACATCGAACTTGGATGAGGGCACAGTCACGAGGTGGAAGGAGGCAAAGGGAAAAGACTTCCCTAAGGTAGACGAGTTTTTTGAATTCATGCACGAACGGGTTAAAATCCTTACTCCTACCGCTTCCGAAACAGCTAAAAAATTGCGCAATCAAGGTCGAACGTATACAAATCCCTCGCGTCAAACCGCCCATCCACGCGATCCACCGCGCAGTGCATACGCGACTCAGATAAAACTTTATTGTCATCTCTGTCATAAGGACCATGCCACGCAGTATTGCGAGCAATTAAAATTAGCTAAGCCCCGCGATAGAACGGACATAGTGAAAAAAGCAAAACTATGCATTAATTGTCTTCGTCCGGGTCATATGATCAATGAATGTCACGCGACGTCCTGTAAGCGATGCCATCGGCGGCATCATACAATGTTACATTGGGAGTTTGATACAAAGGGACATTCGTCACAAGGGGGAACACTCCCTCCGTCTTCATCGGGTGAAACACAGGCACATGCAATACGAACGATGACCTGCGCAAATCCTACACTTCCTTCCGAAGTTCTTTTGTGTACCGCAGTAATAAAGATTTTTGATCACGCTGGAAAAACGCATTTTTGTAGAGTTCTCCTCGACTCGTGCGCTCAGTCCAATTTTATAACTAATCAATTAGCAAATTTATTGAACATACCGCGGATGGCTGTTGACATTCCTCTTAATGGCATCAACAAAATGGTATTGCGATGGTTGCCATCGCAATTTATAGATAAAGGAAAATTAAAGATTCCGGGTAACATAAAATTAGCAGAGCCAAACTGTAACAAACCGGCTAACATCGATGGGTTGATAGGCGCGGAATTGTTTTATAAACTGCTTTGCGTCGGGCAGATTTCGCTGGAAGAAGGGTCCGTAATTGTACAGAAAACGCGATTAGGTTGGATTGTGTCCGGCGCTCCAAATTCATCCTCCCGCAGTCATAGCACCCGATGCCATTTAACAGTGAACAATGAATTAGAAGTAGATCTCTCGAAATTTTGGGAAATCGAAGAAGTAAACGAGCAGCGGATATTATCTCCCGAAGAGTCAGAATGCGAAGCTCATTATAAGGCGAACACGAAACGCGATATTGCAACAGGTCGATATGTAGTTCGAATACCTTTTAAAAAATCAGTAGGTGATATTGGAGAATCTCATTCAATAGCGTTAAACAGATTTTATGCATTAGAGCGATCACTGGAAAGAAAACCAGAAATTAAGAAACAATATTCCGCTTTTATTCGCGAGTATCGGCAGCTCTCTCACATGTCGGCGCGTCAAGCCACGGATATATCTCAGACATATTTTTTGCCCCACCATGCTGTATTAAAAACCACTAGTCATACGACAAAACTGCGGGTAGTGTTTGATGCCTCTGCTCGCCCACTCGGTGGTGTATCTCTAAACGAAGCCATGATGACGGGGCCCACAATTCAGGATGATATTTTCGCATTATTACTGAGATTTCGTCGTCATAAATACGTGCTCACGGCTGATATTGCAAAAATGTATCGTCAGATAGTCGTGCATCCGGACGATCGTAAGTATCAATGCATTCTATGGCGCGAAAATGTTCACGATCCGGTAGAAATTTACGAATTGAATACCGTCACATACGGGACAGCTGCTGCTCCTTTCTTAGCTACGCGAACGCTCAAACAATTAGCTGACGATGAACAACACGCATACCCAGACGCTGCGGAAACACTACGAAACGAGTTTTACGTTGACGACCTTTTAACCGGGACAGATAATTATGAAACAGCTAGGAAATTACGCGATGATTTATTAGCTATTACTAAAAGGGGAGGTTTTGAACTAAGACAATGGGCATCAAACGACGCATCACTATTACCAGACGCAACATCTCAAACTAGTAAATTGCATTTGTGTCTCGATACTGAAGAGAATACGAAAACTCTGGGGATAACGTGGAACGCAAAACGCGATAACATCGAATATTCCGTACTATCGATAGAGCCCATAGATCGCGTGACGAAAAGAGCAATATTGTCTCAAGTTGCAAAATTATACGATCCACTTGGATTAGTGGGACCTGTCATCGTGAAGGCAAAAATATTAATGCAACAATTGTGGCAGGAAAAAATTGACTGGGATGAGTCGGTCCCACCAGGTATATTCACGTCTTGGAATGACTATCAACGGCAGCTACGCAATTTTGATTCTCTTCGACTTCCGCGCAGAATATTTGTGAACGGTGCAATTTCAATACAATTGCACGGATTTTGTGATGCGAGCGAGCGTGCATATGGCGCATGCATCTACCTACGATCAATAAATCGCGACGGAAATGTGATATCACAGCTAGCTTGCTCAAAATCACGCGTAGCCCCCCTGAAGACGCAAACGCTTCCGCGACTTGAGCTTTGCGCGGCACAACTCTTAATCAGATTATACAAATCTACAGTTCGCGCGTTAAAAATCAATATCGATAAAACTTTTTTCTGGTCCGACTCGACAATCGCGCTACAATGGATAAATTCATCGCCGCACATTTTAAAAACGTTTGTAGCCAATCGCGTAACGGAAATCCAAGAGCATAGTAGAGCGTCTCAGTGGCGTCATGTGCCCACAAAGGATAATCCTGCCGACATTATTTCCCGAGGTTTGAACCCTAAGCAATTCCTCGACGTACAAGATCAATGGCAACGCGGGCCATCGTGGTTACAACTAGCGGAAACCTATTGGCCCCATACTGAAATACAGCTACGGGAAATACCTGAAAAACGTGCCACCACTAATTTATTAACAGCAATAAAAGAGCCGAACGATTTACTAACGAGATTTTCAACCATAACAAGGGCAAAACGAATAATTGCCTACTGCCTGCGGTTTAGAGACAATGTAAGGAATAAAGACAGTAGGCGCACGGGTCACCTGACCGTAGAAGAGCTGCAGGACGCTTTAAGGGTAATAATACGCAGGACACAGGAGGAAACCTTCGCGCAAGAATTGCATGCCTTGACCGCGTCCAAAAACTTGCCGAAACGTAGCAATTTATTACCCTTGGCAGTGTTTATAGATGATCAACGCATTATCAGAGTAGGAGGTCGTTTGAAACACGCCGACATATCCTACGATCAAAAACATCCTATATTGTTACCGATGCATCATCATATCACTGATAGTATAATTCGTGAAACGCACGTCAAGCATTATCACGCAGGAGCCTCCGCGACATTAAATGCTTTGCGTCAGATGTACTGGCCACTGAACGGAAGAACCGTCGTGAAAAGAATTATTCGAAATTGCGTCACGTGTCAAAGGGCACAACCAGCTGTCGAGCGGTATGCAATGGGAAACTTGCCGTCTAATCGTTTACAGCTTCAGAGACCGTTTTTAGTTTGCGGAGTCGATTATTGCGGACCGTTTTTTATCAAGGAACGTCGACATCGAAATCGCAGTCAAGTAAAAATATACATCGCTATTTTCGTCTGCTTCGCAACAAAAGCGACGCATATGGAATTAGTGGAAGACTTGACATCCGAAGCTTTTCTAGCCGCGTTAAAACGATTCTTCGCCAGACGGGGTAAAGCCTCAGACGTTTATTCGGACAATGGCTCTACATTCATAGGTGCACAGCGCGAGATGAATGAAATTCGGAATTTTTTAAGTGACGCGAAGCAACAAGATAGTATAGCCGGTAGGTTAGCTAACGAGGGAATAAAATGGCATTTCATACCACCTCACTCTCCACATTTCGGTGGTTTGTGGGAAGCAGCCGTAAAGGCGTTCAAGAAACATTTTAAACGCGTAATAGGAAAAAGCGTTCTCAGTTATGAAGCAATGTTAACATGCGTGATAGAGATCGAAGGAATCTTGAATTCGCGACCCCTAATCCCAATATCCACCGATCCAAATTACCTCACTGCCTTGACCCCCGCCCATTTCCTTATCGGTGATACGTTGACCAGTACACCGAAGTACGATCTGCGAAATTTGAAACCTGCACGACTGTCGACGTGGCAACACATCCAACAAATCAAAGAACACTTTTGGGCGCGTTGGTACAAGGATTACCTACAGGAATTGACTGTGCGAAAAAAGTGGCATGACTCCAACAGCGCAAATCTTCAAATCGGGACATTGGTAACCATGCGCGATGAGAATTTATCACCTATGCACTGGAAATTAGCAAGAGTGATAAAACTGCATCCAGGTGACGATGGAATTATTCGAGTC
Organism: Cerceris rybyensis; assembly: GCA_910591515.1. Classification (NCBI taxonomy): domain Eukaryota; kingdom Metazoa; phylum Arthropoda; class Insecta; order Hymenoptera; family Crabronidae; genus Cerceris; species Cerceris rybyensis. The sequence continues at coordinate 3,360,121 of OU342789.1, forward strand.
GTGACAGTGCGAACAAAGGATGGCATGTACAAACGTAGTATTAAATCATTATCACCACTTTTGTTAGATGATAACTAAAATTACGTTAAAGGGTCTAGTCGAATAAGGGGGTCAAAAGTGCCCTTGAGCCGATTTTATTCGACGATGGGTCATTCGATAGGTGATGATGAAAAACCATTGCACGCAAATTTTTAATCCGATACCTTCACCGGGAGGGTAGTTATAGGGTAAAATCGAAAAATCAGTTTTTGCCTCATTTTCCCCAATTAATGTGGAGCAAAAATTCCCAAAAAATTCTAACACATTCTAAACATGAATGTACATGTTAGGGATTTTTTTCAGATTTTTCCTTTGCAAGTTACACTCACGAAAAATGAAAAACCGAAAAAAAAATTTTTAAACATCGATTTCGTATTGAAATCTTCCGAGCACAACTTTTCCTTTTTACAGTAGTTGCATAATATTATCATTGTTATACCCTAATTTTTTCAGATTTTTTGAGTACGGTGCATCACGGTCGGAAAAATCAAAAACCGATTTCTGGGACACATTTTGGGCTGAAACTCGCCCATTATCTGCCGTTCTTGCATGATTTTAATACAGTATGTTCATATTCTGACCTTCAATGTTTCTGCATAGAAATATGTAGATGTTAAAGATCAATATCGGGATAATTAAATAAATTGCTGATTGTATGGTCTTTATAACCTAGAATTTTAACCGTTCTTTCAAAAGCATCAATGGCGCAGTGTCTATGGTGTCTGCCTGTGGAATCGCTGGACACTTTTTTGTCGCACGTTCGAATCTCCATGTGGAACTTAAGTTTTTTTTCTGTCATTTTTTTTTTTTATAAAAAACATAACAATATTCAGTAGTAGCTTTAAAATGTTTCACAGATATTTGTATGCCTTTCAACAATATAAAACCTATAGAAAAATAATCGTAAAACATGCTTTTCTTACAATTAGACATGCAACGTTTTGCAATTATAAGTATTCTCAAACATTTTATATTGTTAATAGATATTGGTTTATTGCAATGTATGAAAATATATTTTAAATATGAAAGAAATATAAAATTCAATGTACAGAATGTAAAAAAGTACTTGTAATTGTAAATCGTGACATGACTGAAAAGAGTCGATGAAGAAAAAAGTATACTGTATAATTATTTTTAGAAGTATCTGTGAAACATTTTAAAGCTACTACTTAATATTGTTATGTTTTTTATATAAAAAAAAAAATGACAGAAAAAAAACTTAAGTTCTACATGGAGATTCGAACCTGCGACAAAAAAGTGTCCAGCGATTCCACAGGCACACGTAAAATCCACAATGCATCACAAGACCTATATGTTCGATTCAATGTTAAGTTAATTTTAGATTAAAGTCATTTTGAACGCGAACCGTTCAAGGGGTGCGGCATGTTGAGGCATAATTTGCAAACGTGGGCCTTATGGTTGCGAAGGCAAGACCTCTAAATTAGTTATTTTATTTTGCAGCTGTGTAGACCCGTCCATCTGGCAAACACCTTCGAAATATTGAGGGATGGCACGTGGCTACCAGCTTTGCGCTGAAAACCTTGCGCTGGATTTATGACACCCGTCATAAATCTAGTAGCTTCGAACGCCTGGGTCACTTTCGCAGCCTAAGCCCCCCCCCCCCCTTGTTTTTCTCTTTCTGCCTGGGCCTTCGGTGGGTGTTGGCAGAAAAACCAACGCGAAACTTCGCATTTTTGTAACCACCCACGAAGTCCAAGCAGAACCAATAACATTTCTTCAAGGCCCAATACACTCCTCCCTATCAAGCCACCCTTTCCGCCTTGGAGAGGTGGCTGACGGAGGAAGGGGTACTTCAAGAATTAATAAAGGAACAAAAAGCGCCCAAAAACACTGATTCTGCTTGTAACACACTACATCTACACGTCTAGCTTGCTCGTATTTTATATCTCGTTACTTCTGTTATTTGTTGGTTGAGTTTAAGTTTTTTTTTGTTATTATTTTCTTGTACATACTTGTTTCCTCGTGTAATAAACAACACAAAATCCAACATTCGGAAGCTGTCGAGTGTTTATTATCTCCGAAAGAAAAACAAACTAGACTCTGACGATTTAACTGTCCGACTAGTTACGACACTGTGCCTAACCGAGACGAGGCAAAAGGCATACGAGTCAACTCTGGTTGTGTACATAATATCTCTTTTATTCTATTAAATGCGATCTAGCATTTTTCGGACCATATGAATTTTTCGTTTTTCCTTAATAGTCTGTGCAGGGGATCTAGAATTATTGTACCATTTGGTAAATATTCGTGGTAGAAGTTTATCTTTCCCAGGAATTGCCGTATATTCTTCTGTGTCCTTGGAATAGGAACATTTTTTATTGCGATTAAGTTATCTTTCAGTGGTCTGACGGAGTTATTTTGGATCACATGTCCGAGGTATTTTATCGAGTCCGATGCAAATGTGCATTTTTTGAACTTTAATCTGAAACCTTCTATTGTAATGGCTTGTAATACCTGTTTTATGTTTTTCACATGTTCTTCGAATGATGGTGAGTATATCAGGATGTCATCGATATAATTTACTGCAAACCTTGTTAATCCGTGCTTTCTTAGTATGTTACTTAAGATCCGTTGGAAAATTGCGGGAGATGTTTTCAAGCCAAATGGCAGACAGGTCCATTGGAAGTGTCCTTCCTGCGTGACGAATGCCGTTTTACTTCTGTGCTCAATTCGTAATGGTATGGACCAGAAAGCTGAGTTTATGTCCAACGTCGTGAAATATTTGCAGTTCCTAGTACAGATTATCAGGTCGTCTATTATCGGAAATGGTTGTGCTTGTGGTATTATAATCTTATTTAAGTCTCTAAAGTCAATACAGAGTCTCGATTTTCTATTTTCGTCTTTTTTAAATGCTAGCGTTACTGGAGCTACAAAAGGGCTGTATGATTCTTCTATGAGGTTTTTCTCTAAGAGTTTTGATATTTGTTTTTCTATTTCATTCTTGTCTTCTATCGAGCATCTGTAAGGCCTTTTGCTACAGTATTTATCAATAAGTAAGTCTATTCTTGCCTCATAATCTTGTACAGTGCCGATGTCATATTTATCTATTGCAAATATCCTTTTATATTCTTCTATTATTTTGTTTATTTCAACCCTTTTTTCTCTATCTAAATGTTCTGTTTTTATTTCAAATTCATCTTCTTTTACATGTTCATTAAAATTCACTGCGTATGCTTTTGGCCCTTGTTCGTTAGTTGGATTATCTGTTTCTTTTAACCTAATATCTTTTACTTGTTTTATTTCCAAGTTTTCATTTTGTGTTAATTTAAACTCTTTTATCATGTCTAGACCTATGATATAGTCTTCAAAGTCTTCTTTCTCAACAATAAATACATCTATCTTTTTCTCTATATCTAGAATCTTTATTCTTATAGATAGATGTAATATATTGTGCCCTTGCGGGGTACACGTGGACCTCCGCTCCGCTTACAAATCTATTTCCGCTTTTGTAGCCTAATCCCCACTTCACAATTAGTCTATTCTTATACTACCTTATCAACTAGCAATTCATACGAGAGAGAGAGAGATCATCCCATGTGACCTCCGTTTCCGCCGCTTTGTTCTACATTCTATCAACATCTCCACCGTTACCCTTTTTTGACCTCCCTCCCCTCAACTCCCCTTCCCTCTCCCCCTTTCCATCCACTCATCCAACCTTCTCATCCACTCCCTTCCTCTCTCGTCACCGCTCAAAATCCCTTTCACCCTCTCTATCACCGACTCGCATTCTTTCCCATTCTTCTCCCTCATACACTCCTCCAAAACGTGATCCCAACATTCACACTCCCATCCACACCTTCTGCACTTCCTCCCATCCTCACTCTCCCAGTATCTACTCTCTCTCATTTCATTTCCCATCCTATACCTCGCAACTCTTCTCCATTCACCCTCCTTCCATCCTTTCCTCATGTACTCCGCCATCCCATCCACTCTCACATGCTTATACCATTTGTTATATCTTGCCTCTACTATTCTCCTATCCGTCTCCCTTCCTAATTCCATCCTCTCCTCGTCTTCTATTCTCTTCCACAGCTCCTCCCCCCTCATCACCCCTCCCACTCCATACTTCCTCGCCCTTACTCCCCTCTTCTCCATCCATGATCCCCTCTCCCTTTCCCATCCATACCACAAACTTTTTCTCTCCATTCTTCCCTCCAACTCCCTCAAGCATTCCCTTGCCCACAAATTCCCTTTTCCGTCCCTCAAACCCTCCTCGTACTTCCACGCCCTCTTCATGTACCTCACACGCATCATCTCTCTTCCACATTCATCCCTCACCATGTACCCTGGTGTGACCCTGTCCACTCCCAACACCCACCTCAAATACCTCTCATGCACTCCCTCCACTTTCTTCCGTTCATACCACCCCCACACTTCCGCCCCATATACCAACACCGGCCATATCAACACGTCAAACAACCAAAACCTCCTCACCACATCCTTCCCAAACCCCACACCTCTCTCATCACCACATTCGCTCTTTTCACCCTTTCATTCTCATGCCTCTCCTGACCCCCTCCCCTCCCAAATACATATCCTAAATACTTAAACTCTTTCACCTCCTCGATTTCGTCCTCCCCCCACACCCATTTTCCCTCCCATGCACCCTCTTTCCACATCTCATCACCTTCGTTTTCTTCACATTCAATACCAGCTCTTTCTCTCTTACATACTCTCTCATTTCGTCAATCATTAACCTCATCCCACTCTCATTTTCAGCCATTAACACAACATCATCCGCATACAACATACAATACAACCTCTTACCCCCCACATTAACTCCCCCTTTCCCTCTCTTCACTAGCCTTTCCTCAATATCCGCCAAGTACAGCGTAAATAACTTTGCACTTAGCGGACATCCCTGCCTCACCCCCCTTCCAGTCCAAAAAGGTTCACTCAACTCACTATTCACTCTTACCTTGCACACCGTCTCCTCATACATTTCCTTTATCCTCTCTCTTAAACCTTCACTCACTCCTCTCTCATTCATAATTCTCCATAACTTACTTCTGTCCACCATATCAAACGCTGCCTTCAGATCCATAAAACACACTACCATCCTTCCTCCTTTCACCCCTATCATTCTAGCAATCAGATAATTCAACACGTACACATTTTCCATCACACCCATCCCTCTCCTAAAACCCGTCTGACATTCTGGCAACATTCTCCTCTCATTCATTTCCTCTCCCAGTCTTCTCTCCACCACCATCACGTAAATTTTACTCATTGTTCCCATCAGGGTCACACCTCTGTAATCGCTCACACCTTTCCCATTCACACCCTTTCTCACCGGTATAACCACTCCTACCTTCCATTCCTCCGGCCATCCATCCCCTCTCCACACTTTATTACACACCTCATATACTACTTTCATCACTTCCATCCCACCATACTTCCATACCTCATTCTCCAAACCATCCTCCCCCGCCGCTTTCCCATTCTTCAGTTTCCCTATCACACTTTCAATCTCTTCCCACATTATTTCCCCATCCGTTCTTTTCCTCTTTTCACCACATCCAGATCTAACTTTCGTTCTCACTCCCCCTAACAATCCCATGAAATATTCCACCCACTCTTCCATCTTTATATCCGATCCCAACCTTCCTCCTCTCCCTCTCAATTTCTTTATTACTTCCCACACTTCCCCTTCGGTCCTGGCCGCCCCTATTATTCTTATTATCCCCTCCCTTCTTTCCTGCTTCTTCTTCTCGCACATTTCCTCATACTCTTTTTTCTTCCTGCTATAACATTCTATCCCTTCCTTCCCTTTTTTCCATTCCCTCATTACCCTCCTCACCTCCTTTCTTTTTTCTCTGCAATCTCTATCCCACCATCCCTTCCCCTTCCCTTTCCCCTCCTTTTCCTTTTGTACCTCCTCCCTACATTTCTCCACTATTTCCTTCACTTCTCCAACCCCATTCCCACACCCCTCATTCACTCCTTTCCACACGCTCATTTTCCTCTTATATCTTTCTATCATACCATCATCCCATTTCACCCTCCTTTGTCTCCTTCTAATCTCTGCTCCTTCCGCGCTTCTCCTCACGCTCCCTCTACACTCTACCACTACAGGCATATGGTCAGACTCAATCATACATTCGACCTCCAATCCCTCTATCTCATTCACCACATCCACTCCACACACCACATAATCAATCACTGTGCACGCCCTCGCTCCCACATACGTATACTCTCCGCACTCATCTCCACTCACACTGCCATTCATTATCCCCATTCCTACTTCATTCAGCCATTCTAACATTCTCTTTCCTTCTCCATTCACTATCTCGTCTTTCGACCTCCTCCCCCTCACGTCCTCTTCCATCCCATCCACTAAACCCCCCTCCCATTCCGTCCGTGCGTTAAAATCCCCTCCAATCATTACCCTCTTTCCCATTTCTTCTCCCAATATCTCCTTCAACCACCCCAGCTTTTCCCCCATTCTACCCCATATATAAACCCCAACTATGCACCATTCCTCATCCTCTATTCTTACATTCATTTTCATCATTCCTTCTCCTTTTTCACTTACCCACCCTCCCTCTTTCCCCTTTATCTCATTTCTTACCCCCACTAACATCCCTCCCCAAGCCCTACCCCTATCAAATTTCCTTCTCGCCCACTGCCATCTCCACTCAAAACTTTCCGGCAAATCCTTCTCCATCCTCCTCCCATCCCTCTCCTCCACCCACGTATCCATTAGAAAAACAATGTCCCATTCTTCTATTTTCCTCCACACCTCCCTCCCCTTGCTCTTCAACCCACCCACGTTCCAGAACCCTACTTTCCACCCTCTTCTTCCCCTTTTATCCTCTTTCTCCCTCCCCTCCCTTTCCCTCCTCCCTTCCTTCTCCCTTCTCCTCCCTTTCCCTCTTTTCTTTTCCTTTATCTCCCCCCTTTTTCTCCCCCTCCCCAAACCCCTCTTTTCCCTGCCTCCCCCCTATTCCTCCATTCCCCTTTCTCATTATCCCTTCCTCATTCACAAATCCATCTCTCCAATCATCCCACCTCCACATCCTTCCATCCACCCAAAATCTCATATTCCCCCTTCTTACGCTTCTTCCTTTCCTCCTCTCTACCTCCATTTCCCTCCCCATCATCCACTCCACCCTTCTCTCTCTCCAAGTCTTATCGTCCTCTATCCATTCCGTCCTCTCCCTCCCCAGCACTCTCTTCGCCTTCATCACCCTCACCTTTTCCTCCATGCTCCCCAACTTCACCCACACGATTCTTCCTTTTCCCATCCCATTTCCTTTCCTCATCTCTTTTACTCCCTTCACCTGCACTCCTACTCCTATTTCCTTCATTAGGTTCTTTACCTCATCTTCACTCACCTATCCTTCCCTCTAACTCCTTCCACTTTCCTTCCCTCTCCTCCACCGCTTCCACCCTCTCTCCTAAACCTTCTATACTTTTCCTCACCTTCTCCTTTTCCTTTTCCCAGTTATCCCTCATCTCCTCTAATAAACCCCTCATCTCTTTTCTTTCCTTGCTCTCCCTTTCCATTCCTTCCCTTAAACTCCTCACCTCCACTCTTATCTCCCTCATCATCTCCATGAGCTCATCTTTCCTCTCCTTGCTCGGTGACCTCCTTACTCTCTCCGACTTTTTGAAGGCCTCCCTCTCCTCCAATCCCTTACTCATCTCTCTCCCTACTTCCTTCTTCTTACTAATCATTCCCTCCAGCGATCCTGCACTTCCCGTCCTTAATCTTCCCAACCTCTCAACGTTGGTTGGCCTTCCTCTTCTTTTCTCCTCAATCTTCTCCTCCCTTCTCCCTCCTTGGTCACCTATCTCACTTTCCTCCATATCCCTTCACTATTTTCTCTACTCTTACACCCTTCCTTACCGACTATACACCTCACTCACTCCTACCAAACACACCAGATGGCTCTCTCACACCCACACTCTTTCCCTCCTTTCCACTCGCTCATGCTTTCCTAACCTCACTCACCCACTCACTCACTCTATCTCATTTACCCTCCCGCTCACTTCTTTCCACCCACTCTTTGTATCTCCTTCCACACACCTTTTCCTCCTTTTCTTCCCCCTCACACCTTTCTCTTTCCTTTCCCCTTCTTTCGCCTTTTAACTCTATTCTCACTTCAGCCCACTCTACTTCTCTGCTCACCAAACGCTACCGGAAACGGAAGTGCTTTATTCTTATAGTTATTAAACCTTTTGTGCTTTTCACACCATTGACCGATTTTAAATATATTCTATTCACATCCTTTTTTTCTTCCATTATTTTAATCAGTCTTGAATTTATAAGCGAAATCTGTCAGCCTGAGTCGTATGTCCCATTCACTTCCAGTTTATTTTTTCTATCAACATTTTCAATCTGATCAATGGTGTAGTTGTTCGTTTTGTGACTCTGTATTTAAATCTACTTCTATTACGGAGTTATGACCTACTACCTTTGGTTTATTTTTTTCTTGTGTTTTGAACCAGCATGCTTCTTGTGGGTGGTATCTAATTCCTTTATTCAGATCTTCGCATGTTTTGTATGGCCTTCTCTCTTCATATCTCTTCTTGTATTCCGTTCTACTATCTGTTTTCTTTAAATAGGTTTTTTTATTTACTAAATTTTCGAATTTTCTAATCTCAGTGAACAGTGTTGTTGAATTTCTGCATGATTCTCTGTCTATTTTATTCATTATAAATTCCGGCAGTCCTGTTGCTATTAAGGTTGTTAGGGTTACTGAATCTATTTCCTTATTCATGTCTAACAAAAGCTTTTCTTTTTTTATTGCATAGTCAATAAGTGGTCCATCCCTATATTTAAATGCCAAGGCGTAGGTTACCGTGTTCCATCCTTTGTCTGCAAAAGTCTCTAGGAATCTGTTCTTCCATTCACTCCATTTTGCTGCATTTGATAGTCTTGTTAATGTTGCAGAGTGCCAATCTGAACACGATTTATCTAGAAATAGTCTTAATATTTCTATCTTCGATTCATCTTCTGTAATATTGACCCGTGTGCTTTCTTTCTCAAATGTTTCTATCCATTGTTTAGCATTTGGATTCCTACTTGTAAATTTTTCAATCATATACTTTTCCGCAATATTTTTAAACTTTTTTTCTCATCTTTTTTCTGTGACGATTCTACTAATTTTTCTAATATCCTCTCTAGGCTATAATTTTTCTCTTGGGCACTATCTTTTACTTCCATTTCTTCTAAATATTCATCTAGAAATTGTATGTTACCTTCTTCATCTGAATAGATCTTTCCCAAATTCGCTGTTAGTTTTATCCAGACCTTTGTTGATTGATGTCTTTTTTTTAAACTATTCTTTACCTTTGTAAAGTTCTCCGTTTCCATCAATTCTGTGTGATTAACTATATATTTGTTATCTCCTTACAAGACATACGTTTTCTCATCTTCTGTTCTGATTGCGGTAATCGCTAGTGTATTTGATTTCTCATCTTTTGGAGAGGCTACTACTGTGAATTCAAATTGCAGTTTGGCCATTTTCTATTGTTGACTACAATTGTCGTTTTATAAGACAAGGATAATATCGAGAACATTCTAGGATAAATAATCAAATTGAATTTGCTCTAAAAGAAAGAGGTTATAATTAAATTAGAATGGATATACAATATTTACAAATGAACAACTTATTTACTAATTACCTAAAAGAAAGAGAAACGACAATTAAGGTCTATTCTCCATAATTCCTCCTAGGTCTATTATTTTGTTTTACTAATTATAATGTTTCGGCACGTGTTCACTTCCTTTTGTTCGTTAACTTTTCTATCCCTCATTGAGCATTGATATATCCATTAGAGGGCGCGCTGGGCTAATGAAGCACAGCCGATTTAACTTAAAGAAAGTATCCTTTCTTTACATGCATTTTCTGGTCGGGCGGCGTTATGCTTCGAGCTCTTTCACAGGCTCGAATAAATTGAGAAATGGGCATATTCCTTCCATTATAAGTTGGTACCGTTTCGAGTGCATCATTAATACGAATAGCTCTTGGTCGATAGTGCAGTGGCGCGCGGCGTTATGGTATGCTGAACGCAGTTGGGGAGGGTGGTAACCCTTCCATCGTATTGTCATGGTGGAAACTTAACCGTCTTAGTTCTCGAATTTCATTTTCTAACTTCTCGAGTCGTTTAGGTAATTGACGTATCTCCTCGTCGGTTTCGTTCATCTTACCAAGTGCATGAGATACTTTGTCTGTGGTTCGTGACTGTTCTGTTTGCCTCCGGATAGTTTATGCTGCTAATTCGCGTTCGTGGGCGAGTACGCTTTTTTGCAATCTTGCAACTTCTCCCTCTTTATCAGGTTTAAGGCGTGCTTCAGCCATATTAGTAGGTTAAGGAATGGATCCCTTCGTAGTTAATGTAGGGAATAAAATCACCTAGTTCTCCTACTATCCCACGGCTGCCACCAAATTTATGTCACGACCCAAGCTCTCAGGAAGAATCGGACTAACTACTATTTTCCTGTTTTAGGCTTGCCTGTTCTAACAGACTGTCGCCAGGGCACATGGAGGAGAAACGCAGTAGATGATTTTATTCACGACGATTTGTTTACACGGAGTAGGTAAGTATGTTCCACGTTTTACATATTATATAACTTAATTTTATTATTTTCAGCTAACGCTTTAAGGAATCGGATGTGGTAGAGAGGGGGGAAACGCACTAAGAAGATGTATACCCTTTTGTATGACTTATTTATAAAAGATAGAAATAAAGTTTGCAATGTAATGAATTTCTCAAGCGATATAAATTATGGTATACAAATGTTCGATTAAGAGTAGTAAGGTGAAAAGTACAAAAGATGCTTATTGAGTCTATGTCAATAACAATCAGATCTGCTGCCACCGAACGCGAGTTTTCTAATAGGCCAACGGGGAATAGGAAATTTAAGAACTCGCTTTCAATTATTGTGGTTCTTTTTGTATTTGAAATTTAAAAGAAGGCTCTCTGCGGCGGTGATATCTATAGGCTCCTATTAACGAGTAAGTTGCAGCAGGGGATGCGCATATGATCCACGCAGTTGCTAGGAAAGCGCCTATAGGCAGGTCTCTTACTCTTTCGGTGCCAATTTGGTCACAGTCGAACTTTGACGTTATTAGATTGTTCACAATCCGTAGCTGCAGGTGTGCTGCGCTTATTTTGGAAGCTGCTATGTGAGCGCTTCGTATGAATCACAATAATTATTAAGGAGTGAGAATTTGAAGTTTTATTACATTTTTTCCGTTTTTACTTGAATAAGAGTGGATTCTGAGTGCGTCTAAGAGGATTAGGAAGTGATCGGTGATTGAATAAGAACAGGATAATAATAATAATAAAATGATAGTAATAGTTGGTTACAATCGTTAAAGCTTATTAAATTAATAAATGGGAGTGTCGCCGCGACCCTCAGGCACAGCGGAATCAAGACCCTTATAATCGTGAGTACTCACTTGCTTAAAACAGCGTTGCAAAGCGATGCTCGTTCACTCGCGTACTAAAGCACGACCGTTTACTTCGACTGAGTGTATTTACTCGCGTTTAGATTCTAGGTCCTAATAGACTTATTTCGAGAGAGAGTTCGACCGTTCACTTCGAGCGCTAGACGTAGACTGATTTCTTCCGGGCGCTTGACTCTCGGCTGAGGCTCGGGAGACCCCTCTTATAGTACCGCGTCCGTGCCTTATCTCTGGGAGATAAGAAATGCTTACTGTGTTGTAATTCGCGGGTGGCCTTGGGTTTCACGCTCGGCAAGTGCTAGTGCACATTCATGCAGAACATTCTATAGTCTTACAATAAGTCTGCTTAAGAGTAGAGAGGTAATGTAGTTAGTTATTACATTCCCTTTGAAATTTGAATGTCAGCTGGGGCCATTTATTAGGACATGTGTAATGAATCATTAAAATTGTTATTTAGCGGTCTGCGTAGTAATGGTCCGAACTGCATTTAGACTTACTCTATATATGAAAGTATGCATCTTTGCTTATTCTTTACTGTGGTTTTCACACCGTATTACATTTTATGCCGAAAATAATTGTGTCGTTTGGTGATGTACGCCACAGCAGCCACCGTGGAGGCAAAAATCGCATCCCGCGCTGAACCGATAAAGCAAAATTCATTTTTTTCATCTCCCTTGGCCGTTTTCTTCTACGCAGCCCCTGCGGAGGAAAAAATCGCATCCCGAGCCGAACCCGTGAAGCAAAATGTTTTTTTTTTCGTCTCCCGTGGCCGTTTTCGTCTCCGCAGCCACCGCGGGGGAAAAATCGCATCCCGCGCTGAATTGGTGAAGCAAAATGCGTTTTTTTCATCTCCTGTGGCCGGTTTTGTCTCCACAGCCACCGCGGAAGCAAAAATCGCGTCCTGCGGTGAACCCGTGAAGCAAAATGCGTTTTTTTTCATTTCCTATGGCTGTTTTTGTCTCCGTAGCCACCGCGGAGGGAAAAATAGCATCTGGCGCTGAATTGGTAAAGCAAAATTCATTTTTTTCATCTCCCGTTACCGTTTTCATCTCCGCAGCCACCGCGGAGGCAAAAATCACATCTGGCGCTGAATTGATAAAGCAAAATACATTTTTTTCATCTCCCGTGACCGTTTTCGTCTCCGCAGCCACTGCGGAGGCAAAAATCACATCTGGCGCTGAATTGGTAAAGCAAAATTCATTTTTTTCATCTCCCGTGGCCGTTTTCGTCTCCGCAGCCACCGCGCTGAATTGGTGAAGCAAACTTCATTTTCTTCTCCTCCCGTGGCCGTTTTCGTCTACGCAACCACCGCGGAGGCAAAAATTACATCCCGCGCTGAACCGATGAAGCAAAATGCATTTTTTTCATCTCCCGTGGCCGTTTTCGTCTCCGCAACCACCGCGGAGGCAAAAATCGCATCCCGCGCTGAACCTGTGTAGCAAAATGCGTTTTTAACACCTCCTGTAAACGTTTTTATCTCCACAGCTACCGTGGAGGCAAAACACGCATTCCACAGTGAACTAGTGTAGCAAAATGTGTTTTTATCACCTCCTGTAGCCGTTTATGTCTCCACAGCTACCGTGGAGGCTAAAAACGCATTCCACAGTGAACTTGTGTAGCAAAATGTGTTTTTAACACCTCCTGTAGCCGTTTTTGTCTCCACAGCTACCGTGAAGTCAAAAAACGCATCCTGCAGTGAACTTGTGTAGCAAAATGTGTTTTTAACACCTCCTGTAGCCGTTTTTGTCTCCACAGCTACCGTGGAGGCAAAAAATGCATCCTGCAGTGAACTTGTGTAGCAAAATGTTCTTTTAACACCTCCTGTAGCCGTTTTTGTCTCCACAGCTACCGTGGAGGCAATAAACGCATTCCACAGTGAACTTGTGTAGCAAAATGTGTTTTTAACAGCTACTGTAGCCGTTTTTGTCTCCACAGCTACCGTGGAGGCAAAAAACGCATTCCACAGTGAACTTGTGTAGCAAAATGCGTTTTTATCACCTCCTGTAGCCGTTTTTGTCTCCACAGCTAACATGGGGCAAAAAACGCATCCTGCAGTGAACTTGTGTAGCAAAATGTGTTTTTAACACCTCCTGTAGCCGTTTTTGTCTCCACAGCTAACATGGAGGCAAAAAACGCATTCCACAGTGAACTAGTGTAGCAAAATGTGTTCTTAACACCTTCTGTAGCCGTTATTGTCTCCACAGCTACCGTGGAGGCAAAAAACGCATTCCACAGTGAACTTGTGTAGCAAAATGCGTTTTTATAACCTCCTGTAGCCGTTTTTGTCTCCACAGCTACCGTGGAGGCAAAAAACGCATTCCACAGTGAACTTGTGTAGCAAAATGTGTTTTTAACACCCCCTGTAGCCGTTTTTGTCTCCACAGCTACCGTGGAGGCAAAAAACGCATCCTGCAGTGAACTTGTGCAGCAAAATGTGTTTTTAACACCTTCTGTAGCCGTTTTTGTCTCCACAGCTACCTTGGAGGCAAAAAAAGCATTCCACAGTGAACTTGTGTAGCAAAATGTGTTTTTAATACCTCCGGTAGCCGTTTTTGTCTCCACAGCTACCGTGGAGGCAAAAAACGCATTCCACAGTGAACTTGTGTAGCAAAATGTGTTTTTAACACCTCCTGTAGCCGTTTTTGTCTCCACAGCTACCGTGAAGGCAAAAAACGCATCCTGCAGTGAACTTGTATAGCAAAATGCGTTTTTATCACCTCCTGTAGCCATTTTTGTCTCCACAGATAACACGGAGGCAAAAAACGCATTCCACAGTGAACTTGTGTAGCAAAATGTGTTTTTCACACCTCCTGTAGCCGTTTTTGTCTCCACAGCTACCATGGAGGCAAAAAACGCATCCTGCAGTGAACTTGTGTAGCAAAATGTGTTTTTAACACCTCCTGTAGCCGTTTTTGTCTCCACAGCTACCGTTGAGGCAAAAAACGCATTCCACAGTGAACTTGTGTAGCAAAATGTGTTTTTAACACCTCCTGTAGCCGTTTTTGTCTCCACAGCTACCGTGAAGGCAAAAAACGCATCCTGCAGTGAACTTGTGTAGCAAAATGCGTTTTTATCACCTCCTGTAGCCGTTTTTGTCTCCACAGCTACCATGGAGGCAAAAAACGCATTCCACAGTGAACTTGTGTAGCAAAATGTGTTTTTAACACCTCCGGTAGCCGTTTTTGCCTCCACAGCCACCGTGGAGGCAAAAAACGCATTCCACAGTGAACTTGTGTTGCAAAATGTGTTTTTAACAACTTCTGTAGCCGTTTTTGTCTCCACGGCTAACATGGAGACAAAAAACGCATTCCACAGTGAACTTGTGGAGCAAAATGTGTTTTTAACACCTCCGGTAGCCGTTTTTGACTCCACAGCCACCGTGGAGGCAAAAAACGCATTCCACAGTGAACTTGTGTTGCAAAATGTGTTTTTAACAACTTCTGTAGCCGTTTTTGTCTCCACGGCTAACATGGAGACAAAAAACGCATTCCACAGTGAACTTGTGGAGCAAAATGTGTTTTTAACACCTCCGGTAGCCGTTTTTGACTCCACAGCCACCGTGGAGGCAAAAAACGCATTCCACAGTGAACTTGTGTTGCAAAATGTGTTTTTAACAACTTCTGTAGCCGTTTTTGTCTCCACGGCTATCATGGAGGCAAAAAACGCATTCCACAGTGAACTTGTGTAGCAAAATGTGTTTTTAACACCTCCTGTAGCCGTTTTTGTCTCCACAGCTACCGTGGAGGCAAAAAACGCATTCCACACACTGCAAACCCAAGTGTATGAATTTCAATTACTTTACGCGTGTGAATGGTTGTAGACAGTTTTTACACACTAAAAAGTGTGTGAATTAAATCAAATATCACATGTGTGTGATTTTAATACTTTTTTAGTGTGTGAATATTTTCAACAATTTCACAGGTTACGAAATGTGTGAATCAAATCACACACTTAAAGTGTGCGATTTTTAAAGAGGGTAAATAAGTATTTTTATACACATAAATATATAACTTAGGATTTTGTTTTATTTTTCAGAAATAAATTCTTACGAAATAGGAATTTTTCAACCGCACAATTTTTTTTTATAACAGTTCCTAGAATTTCAAAATCCAAAAATTGTAACATATTTCTGTACGCACTAGGATATTTAATATCCCAAACATAGTAACATGCTAATAGTGAGGTTAATATGTTCTCGATGTTTAAATTGTCGAACTTTATTTTCAGAGTTCCACCAATAATAAAAGCTGTAATAATTTTTCTATCGTGGGTATAAATTACTACTTTTGGTGCATCAGTTGCTACTGAAGATAAATTTTCAATCGGTGACATACTCTACAAATCAATATGAAAAGATTATAAAATAAAATATTGAAAGATATATTAAGATGATCACATAATATGATATTTGTACCTACTTTTTGTATCGTGAGAAGTAATGTGTTTAATTTTTTATATTTTTGTGGTGTCAAATCATCTTGAATTTTATAAATTGCAGTTAATTTTGATTCTTCAGTTTCCTCAGCTATATTATAAAATGATATGATATTTTTGATCATAATATCTGTTTTGTCATATAAAGGAGAGGTTTCAATTTCTTTTAATAATTGAAATTCAAATAAAATCTAAAAAATAAATCATGAATATCGATTATTCACAACTCGAAAAATTTTGAATTACTTTAAATTCGGTTATTGTAAATGTATTACCAAAGGTAAGAGCCTAAGTTGTGGATACTTCTCAACGATCTCTATAATGCTTTTAGCGTCTTTTTTTATCCAATCTCGACGTGCATCGAAAGTTTCTTTCAATAATATTCTGACATGGCCTGTATCATTGAAATTCTTCTTTTTGTTTAATTCTGTCATTGCACTTTCATTATCTTTTTTTTGTGTAGCTTCGCTACTGAAAAAAAATAAATTCAAATTTTTATCCTTTAAAGATCCTAAATCTCCTACCAAATTTCTGAAAATAAATGAAACTCAACAAGCATACATTTTTGGAATGATAACAGCTGACTGACTACTTTTAGTAACTTTGGATTCATTTTTTGCCATTTTTCTTTTTAAATGGGCACGACGATTTCTAATACTCTGTCCAATCTGGGATTTGAGGAATGCCTGAAAAAGTTACGTGTACCAATTAGATGATTTGTCTTTTTTATGATCATCAATAGAAACTCAAAGAGTTATGCCTTACGTAATTAGATGATCCATCGTCGAACTGAGGGTATTTTTTGGCTATACTTTTGGCGTAATTTGCATAATCGCTTTTACTTGGTAATCCATCAGTTATTTCTTCTAAATAAACGGACCAATAATAGAAAAATGCATTGCAATCTTTCAGTACATCAATATTATTCAGTCGACTTTTCAGGCGAGAAGGAAGTTCTGGTAAAATAACTGGATATTTTAAAGATCCAGATTTAGTTGATCTTGCCATTGATGATATAGAAGTTGTTGAACTTGACGTACTACATGTTGATGAAGTTGGAGTATTAGATGTTATGTTACCCCATGTCATAGTAGTAGATGGCAGTATATCAGAGGTCATTGAATTAGATGATGTACCAGCTGATTCTGAAATCTTACGCCTTTTTGCATCAAACTTATGCAAGTGTGATATTTTGTATTGATCATTTCTTTCCAATTCCTCGTTGATTTCAGAATTTTGTGTCTATATTATAATATTGAAACAAATGTAGGAAATGATAGGTCAAGTAAATGAGTTATACATTATAATACTCACTGCAGAAAAATCAGTTTCATAAATTACTGGCAGATCCAAAGTTACAGCTTTATAGTCTCGCAATGTATTTTTGCTATGATCAATTTTATTTTCTGTTCCTGGAATGTCCATCAGTACTACATTTATATCTTCTTTATCATCTATTACGTCATTTTCATCAACATCACAGAATTCATTGTTACGGTCTGAATCTTTTTTTTGGAAAATTATAAATTTGTTCAACACCATTGACTGTAATACTTTATCACGATCACATGTTTCTAAAAAGCTAGTACGCAATGCTTCAAGATTTGATTCATTTGCGTTATCGTCAAAGAAAATTTTAATACATCGATTGTTAATTAAACAAAACACTTTTTTCTTCATATTTGAAAAGAAAAATAAGCGACAAATAAATTAAATCAATTATGCAAATTAATTCACTAAAAAATGGCTGAATGATGCCTAGCGTTGTTTCGGTCTACAATAAGAAATGGTTTCTGCACGTGAGAGATATGCGACAGTAGCCGCGATCGTGTTTTGTCGTTGCTCTTCCTCGGCAATTGTTTTTCAGGAGCGAGTTCGTTGGCAAGAAGAAACCGTTCCATCAACATGTGTCTTTATATACATTAATTATTCTTTTTATATCTAATAAAGTGTAACATTCAGAAAGTCAATCCTCTTTCCGAATTATCTATTATTTCAGTTAATAAGAAAATATATTAATTATTTTAAAAATAGGGAAAAAGAAATTGAAATAAATTATTGAAAACAATTAATTCGAACTTCTGTAATTTTCAAACCTTCCTAACTCTTGGAATTTTTTTCCTAATGGTGTATCATAAATATATAATCTTTGACAATTTTCTATATTAAGATTGCTAATGTGTGAATGTCGTTAGTGTATTATTTAGAATGAAGTGTGTGAATCGCTAATATGTAAATGATTTTAATTTTCTTAAAACGTGACATGAGTGAAAATTCAATCATTTCATACATAAATGAAGTGTTTGAATTAAATTATACACAAGAAGTGTATGAAATTAATATGTATCCGAATTGAGCTATGTGATTTTCAAACACCATGCCACATTCACACATTAAAAATATGTGTGACATGTGAAATTCACCTACATGATCACACACTTAGGTTTGCAGTGCAGTGAACTTGTGTAGCAAAATGTGTTTTTAACAGCTACTGTAGCCGTTTTTGTCTCCACAGCTACCGTGGAGGCAAAAAACGCATTCCACAGTGAACTTGTGTAGCAAAATGTGTTTTTAACAGCTACTGTAGCCGTTTTTGTCTCCACAGCTACCGTGGAGGCAAAAAACGCATTCCACAGTGAACTTGTGTAGCAAAATGTGTTTTTAACACCTCCTGTAGCCGTTTTTGTCTCCACAGCTACCGTGAAGGCAAAAAACGCATCCTGCAGTGAACTTGTGTAGCAAAATGTGTTTTTAACACCTCCTGTAGCCGTTTTTGTCTCCACAGCTACCGTGGAGGCAAAAAATGCATCCTGCAGTGAACTTGTGTAGCAAAATGTTCTTTTAACACCTCCTGTAGCCGTTTTTGTCTCCACAGCTACCGTGGAGGCAATAAACGCATTCCACAGTGAACTTGTGTAGCAAAATGTGTTTTTAACACCTCCTGTAGCCGTTTTTGTCTCCACAGCTACCGTGGAGGCAAAAAACGCATTCCACAGTGAACTTGTGTAGCAAAATGTGTTTTTAACAGCTACTGTAGCCGTTTTTGTCTCCACAGCTACCGTGGAGGCAAAAAACGCATTCCACAGTGAACTTGTGTAGCAAAATGCGTTTTTATCACCTCCTGTAGCCGTTTTTGTCTCCACAGCTACCGTGGAGGCAAAAAACGCATTCCACAGTGAACTTGTGTAGCAAAATGTATTTTTAACATCTCCTGTAGCCGTTTTTGTCTCCACAGCTACCGTGGAGGCAAAAAACGCATTCCACAGTGAACTTGTGTAGCAAAATGCGTTTTTATCACCTCCTGTAGCCGTTTTTGTCTCCACAGCTAACATGGAGGCAAAAAACGCATCCTGCAGTGAACATGTGCAGCAAAATGCGTTTTTAACACCTCCTGTAGCCGTTTTTATCTCCACAGCTACCGTGGAGACAAAAAACGCATCCTGCAGTGAACTTGTGTAGCAAAATGCGTTTTTATCACCTTCTGTAGCCGTTTTTGTCTCCGCAGCTACCGTGGAGGCAAAAAACGCATTCCACAGTGAACTAGTGTAGCAAAATGTGTTTTTAACACCTCCTGTAGCCGTTTTTGTCTCCACAGCTACCGTGGAGGCAAAAAACACATCCTGCAGTGAACTTGTGTAGCAAAATGTGTTTTTAACACCTCCTGTAGCCGTTTTTGTCTCCACAGCTACCGTAGAGGCAAAAAACGCATCCTGCAGTGAACATGTGCAGCAAAATGCGTTTTTAACACCTCCGGTAGCCGTTTTTGTCTCCACAGCTACCGTGGAGGCAAAAAACGCATTCCACAGTGAACTTGTGTTGCACAATGCGTTTTTATCACCTCCTGTAGCCGTTTTTGTCTCCACAGCTAACATGGAGGCAAAAAACGCATTCCACAGTGAACTTGTGTAGCAAAATGTGTTTTTAACACCTCCGGTAACCGTTTTTGTCTTCACAGCTACCGTGGAGGCAAAAAACGCATTCCACAGTGAACTTGTGTAGCAAAATGTGTTTTTAACACCTCCGGTAACCGTTTTTGTCTCCACAGCTACCGTGGAGGCAAAAAACGCATTCCACAGTGAACTTGTGTAGCAAAATGTGTTTTTAACACCTCCGGTAGCCGTTTTTGTCTCCACAGCTACCGTGGAGGCAAAAAACGCATTCCACAGTGAACTAGTGTAGCAAAATGTGTTTTTAACACCTCCTGTAGCCGTTTTTGTCTCCACAGCTACCGTGGAGGCAAAAAACGCATCCTGCAGTGAACTTGTGTAGCAAAATGTGTTTTTAACACCTCCTGTAGCCGTTTTTGTCTCCACAGCTACCGTGAAGGCAAAAAACGCATCCTGCAGTGAACTTGTGTAGCAAAATGTGTTTTTAACACCTCCTGTAGCCGTTTTTGTCTCCACAGCTACCGTGGAGGCAAAAAACGCATCCTGCTGTGAACTTGTGTAGCAAAATGCGTTTTTATCACCTCCTGTAGCCGTTTTTGTCTCCACAGCTAACATGGAGGCAAAAAACGCATTCCACAGTGAACTTGTGTAGCAAAATGTGTTTTTAACACCTCCGGTAGCCGTTTTTGTCTCCACAGCTACCGTGGAGGCAAAAAACGCATTCCACAGTGAACTTGTGTAGCAAAATGTGTTTTTAACACCTCCGGTAGCCGTTTTTGTCTCCACAGCTACCGTGGAGGCAAAAAACGCATTCCACAGTGAACTTGTGTAGCAAAATGTGTTTTTAACAACTCCGGTAGCCGTTTTTGTCTCCACAGCTCACATGGAGGCAAAAAATGCATCCTGCAGTGAACTTGTGTAGCAAAATGTGTTTTTAATACCTCCTGTAGCCGTTTTTGTCTCCACAGCTACCGTAGAGGCAAAAAACGCATCCTGCAGTGAACTTGTGTAGCAAAATGTGTTTTTAACACCTCCTGTAGCCGTTTTTGTCTCCACAGCTACCGTGGAGGCAAAAAAACGCATTCCACAGTGAACTTGTGTAGCAAAATGTGTTTTTAACACCTCCGGTAGCCGTTTTTGTCTCCACAGCTACCGTGGAGGCAAAAAACGCATTCCACAGTGAACTTGTGTAGCAAAATGTGTTTTTAACACCTCCTGTAGCCGTTTTTGTCTCCACAGCTACCGTGGAGGCAAAAAACGCATCCTGCAGTGAACTTGTGTAGCAAAATGTGTTTTTAACACCTCCTGTAGCCGTTTTTGTCTCCACAGCTACCGTGGAGGCAAAAAACGCATCCTGCAGTGAACTTGTGTAGCAAAATGTGTTTTTAACAACTCCTGTAGCCGTTTTTGTCTCCACAGCTACCGTGGAGGCAAAAAAACGCATTCCACAGTGAACTTGTGTAGCAAAATGCGTTTTTATCACCTCCTGTAGCCGTTTTTGTCTCCACAGCTAACATGGAGGCAAAAAACGCATTCCACAGTGAACTTGTGTAGCAAAATGTGTTTTTAACACCTCCGGTAGCCGTTTTTGTCTCCACAGCTACCGTGGAGGCAAAAAACGCATTCCACAGTGAACTTGTGTCGCAAAATGTGTTTTTAACACCTCCGGTAGCCGTTTTTGTCTCCACAGCTACCGTGGAGGCAAAAAACGCATTCCACAGTGAACTTGTGTAGCAAAATGTGTTTTTAACACCTCCGGTAGCCGTTTTTGTCTCCACAGCTACCGTGGAGGCAAAAAACGCATTCCACAGTGAACTTGTGTAGCAAAATGTGTTTTTAACACCTCCTGTAGCCGTTTTTGTCTCCACAGCTACCGTGGAGGCAAAAAACGCATCCTGCAGTGAACTTGTGTAGCAAAATGTGTTTTTAACACCTCCTGTAGCCGTTTTTGTCTCCACAGCTACCGTGGAGGCAAAAAACGCATTCCACAGTGAACTTGTGTAGCAAAATGTGTTTTTAACACCTCCGGTAGCCGTTTTTGTCTCCACAGCTACCGTGGAGGCAAAAAACGCATTCCACAGTGAACTTGTGTAGCAAAATGTGTTTTTAACACCTCCTGTAGCCGTTTTTGTCTCCACAGCTACCGTGGAGGCAAAAAACGCATCCTGCAGTGAACTTGTGTAGCAAAATGTGTTTTTAACACCTCCTGTAGCCGTTTTTGTCTCCACAGCTACCGTGGAGGCAAAAAACGCATCCTGCAGTGAACTTGTGTAGCAAAATGTGTTTTTAACACCTCCTGTAGCCGTTTTTGTCTCCACAGCTACCGTGGAGGCAAAAAACGCATTCCACAGTGAACTTGTGTAGCAAAATGCGTTTTTATCACCTCCTGTAGCCGTTTTTGTCTCCACAGCTAACATGGAGGCAAAAAACGCATTCCACAGTGAACTTGTGTCGCAAAATGTGTTTTTAACACCTCCGGTAGCCGTTTTTGTCTCCACAGCTACCGTGGAGGCAAAAAACGCATTCCACAGTGAACTTGTGTCGCAAAATGTGTTTTTAACACCTCCGGTAGCCGTTTTTGTCTCCACAGCTACCGTGGAGGCAAAAAACGCATTCCACAGTGAACTTGTGTAGCAAAATGTGTTTTTAACACCTCCGGTAGCCGTTTTTGTCTCCACAGCTACCGTGGAGGCAAAAAACGCATTCCACAGTGAACTTGTGTAGCAAAATGTGTTTTTAACACCTCCTGTAGCCGTTTTTGTCTCCACAGCTACCGTGGAGGCAAAAAACGCATCCTGCAGTGAACTTGTGTAGCAAAATGTGTTTTTAACACCTCCTGTAGCCGTTTTTGTCTCCACAGCTACCGTGAAGGCAAAAAACGCATCCTGCAGTGAACTTGTGTAGCAAAATGTGTTTTTAACACCTCCTGTAGCCGTTTTTGTCTCCACAGCTACCGTGGAGGCAAAAAACGCATCCTGCAGTGAACTTGTGTAGCAAAATGCGTTTTTATCACCTCCTGTAGCCGTTTTTGTCTCCACAGCTAACATGGAGGCAAAAAACGCATTCCACAGTGAACTTGTGTAGCAAAATGTGTTTTTAACACCTCCGGTAGCCGTTTTTGTCTCCACAGCTACCGTGGAGGCAAAAAACGCATTCCACAGTGAACTTGTGTCGCAAAATGTGTTTTTAACACCTCCGGTAGCCGTTTTTGTGTCCACAGCTACCGTGGAGGCAAAAAACGCATTCCACAGTGAACTTGTGTAGCAAAATGTGTTTTTAACAACTCCGGTAGCCGTTTTTGTCTCCACAGCTCACATGGAGGCAAAAAATGCATCCTGCAGTGAACTTGTGTAGCAAAATGTGTTTTTAATACCTCCTGTAGCCGTTTTTGTCTCCACAGCTACCGTAGAGGCAAAAAACGCATCCTGCAGTGAACTTGTGTAGGAAAATGTGTTTTTAACAACTCCTGTAGCCGTTTTTGTCTCCACAGCTACCGTGGAGGCAAAAAACGCATTCCACAGTGAACTTGTGTAGCAAAATGTGTTTTTAACACCTCCGGTAGCCGTTTTTGTCTCCACAGCTACCGTGGAGGCAAAAAACGCATTCCACAGTGAACTAGTGTAGCAAAATGTGTTTTTAACACCTCCTGTAGCCGTTTTTGTCTCCACAGCTACCGTGGAGGCAAAAAACGCATCCTGCAGTGAACTTGTGTAGCAAAATGTGTTTTTAACACCTCCTGTAGCCGTTTTTGTCTCCACAGCTACCGTGAAGGCAAAAAACGCATCCTGCAGTGAACTTGTGTAGCAAAATGTGTTTTTAACAACTCCTGTAGCCGTTTTTGTCTCCACAGCTACCCTGGAGGCAAAAAACGCATTCCACAGTGAACTTGTGTAGCAAAATGCGTTTTTATCACCTCCTGTAGCCGTTTTTGTCTCCACAGCTAACATGGAGGCAAAAAACGCATTCCACAGTGAACTTGTGTAGCAAAATGTGTTTTTAACACCTCCGGTAGCCGTTTTTGTCTCCACAGCTACCGTGGAGGCAAAAAACGCATTCCACAGTGAACTTGTGTAGCAAAATGTGTTTTTAACACCTCCGGTAGCCGTTTTTGTCTCCACAGCTACCGTGGAGGCAAAAAACGCATTCCACAGTGAACTTGTGTAGCAAAATGTGTTTTTAACAACTCCGGTAGCCGTTTTTGTCTCCACAGCTCACATGGAGGCAAAAAATGCATCCTGCAGTGAACTTGTGTAGCAAAATGTGTTTTTAATACCTCCTGTAGCCGTTTTTGTCTCCACAGCTACCGTAGAGGCAAAAAACGCATCCTGCAGTGAACTTGTGTAGGAAAATGTGTTTTTAACAACTCCTGTAGCCGTTTTTGTCTCCACAGCTACCGTGGAGGCAAAAAACGCATTCCACAGTGAACTTGTGTAGCAAAATGCGTTTTTATCACCTCCTGTAGCCGTTTTTGTCTCCACAGCTAACATGGAGGCAAAAAACGCATTCCGCAGTGAACTTGTGTAGCAAAATGTGTTTTTAACACCTCCGGTAGCCGTTTTTGTCTCCACAGCTACCGTGGAGGCAAAAAACGCATTCCACAGTGAACTTGTGTAGCAAAATGTGTTTTTAACACCTCCGGTAGCCGTTTTTGTCTCCACAGCTACCGTGGAGGCAAAAAACGCATCCTGCAGTGAACTTGTGTAGCAAAATGCGTTTTTATCACCTCCTGTAGCCGTTTTTGTCTCCACAGTTACCGTGGAGGAAAAAAACGATTGGCGCCCACTTCAACACATCCCAATTCGACACGGCATGGTTCGACACGTACCAATTCGACACAGCAAAGTTCGACACAGCAGAGTTCGACACTGGTCCGATTCGACACAGCAGAGTTCGACACAGATCCGTTTCGATACAGCAGAGTTCGACACAGGTCCGATTCGACACAGTAGTGTTCGACACAGGTCCGATTCGACACAGCAGAGTTCGACACAGGTCCGATTCGACACAGCAGAGTTCGACACAGGTCCGATTCGACACAAGTCCCATTCGACAAAGGTACATTCCATTATAGGGACTTTTTGTAACCCAGTAAGTTTCATATCTTCCTGTATATTTTTTATTTAATTTATGGCGTTATACTTTGTATGACAAACTATATCTTTATATATAAATAGTTTGGCGCGTTTTATCGGTGTGTCGTGTCATCTGAAGATTGCACCTAATTTAGACAACGCTGCGATAAAAAATTCAAAATATGGAAAAAACACTCCCCTTTACGCAAGTAGAGTTTTGCTGGCTTAGGTTTTTTTAACAATTTATTCAATAATAATTAAAAATTGAATATATATTTATCAAATATTGAATCAACAATCTTGTAATATTTAATTTACATTTCTTAAACATCAATGTTACATTTTCTACATATTTCGGGCATATATTCTGAACATTCATTTTACATATTTTAAATAGCTGTTTTATATTTTCTGAATATTTAGGTTACATTTTCTGAACATTCATTTTACATTTTTTTTAAATCATTTTTAAATAAATGTTAAATAAATACTAAATATGTTAAATAAAAACAAAATGGTAAATAAACCTATTTTTCATAAGTTTTGTTAGAAGTTAAAATGTATACACGTCTAATGCCTTTTGTATTAAATTAATTAAAATCTATTGTTATTGTAAACATATTTCTTAACCATATACCTAATTGCAGAAAGTAGACTTTGGGCAGCAAGCTTTAGTCAGCCGTAATAATTGTCTTTTTCGTAATGACAATAAATCAAAGAAGTCTTATACATCACGCAGGACGTACCTGGCCGGCCAAGTATTTAAAAACTATACATAAAAATGCAAAACCCAAATTGTATGCTTAAGTAATAGCCAGGGACGCGCATTTTTGTTTTATATTCTAATACCGAGCAAAGAATTAATGCATATAATCAAACTTTTCAACAAAATTTTATTTCTTCTACTCTAAATTTTATCGGTACGATTTTTTACTAACTTTCGAGCTTAAAAATGGTAGAAATTCGGTTAAAGTTAATTAAAAATCAAATACAGTAAAACCTGTTTTTGTGCGGTCCTATTTTATTTTTGTGCGATTTGTTTTGTGCGGTATATGAATTCCATTGGTGTTGGTATTATACAATGTTGCAAAATTTTCTATCAGTGTGCACATTTACACTACAAAACGCTGCTCGGCTCCAGACGCTATGTTCATTTGTTATCAGCAGAATACGCATCACAAGAAGATACGCGTTCGGACTACGACGAGCAGCTGTAAATTATGTATATTTTGAAAATTTCTCCATGAGTAAAATGAGACATTATTTTTTTTAACGTTTCCATGTACCTATAATTTGATTATTACTTTTGCTTGAAAGCACTTTCTCAGTGTTTCATAAATCTTTGACATACTTTTCAAGCGCGACTTTTTTTATGCGGTCCCTATCCATCGCATAAAAAAAATTTGTTCTAATATGTTGTAAAAAATTATTTGTTATAAGTGTTTATGAAATTTCTGAATATTTCTTTTCTTGTGCGGTTTCTTTTATGCGGTCCATATCTACCGCACAAAAACAGGTTTTACTGTAATGGAGGATAGACCAATTTCTGTCTTGATAAATATAAAATTACCGAGGAATGAATATGGAATAAAAGTTGAAAAAGATATTTCCTTTTAAAGATAAAATAAATATTTTATAGCCCTGTAAAAAATATTTCTCTCTAAATATAAAATAAGTATTTGATAAATATTTAACTATTAAATGGAGATTCAATGTCTTTTTAATATTAGATAAATATGTATTCAATATTTTCTGCTATTAGATTTATTAACAATAAGTCGGAGATACATTCATTTACAATTGAAACCCAGAGAAATCAACTTCGCCAGCCCGTTCGGTAACAATACATTCCTACTATTCGGTATGGTGTCTAAATGATAATCGCATGTAATTCATATTTTATACATCAAGTACAGTCAGACGTCCGTTATCGCATGAATCGAGTTAAATAAGCTGAAGCCATTTTGTCGCGCGGTACGCAAGTGATTCTATTCAGCGACGCAGACTCGTACCGCCTAACGCCCCGCCCACCAGGCGGTACGAAACGCGTAAACTAAGCAGCAACCTAATCGGGCGCTACGAAGGAGACGAGAATTTGTTTTAAAAATACTGAAAAAAGCATACTTAGAAACCAGATATTTACGTCACGTTACCTTATGCAGAGCAATCGAAATGTATGCATATAAAATCATTACAAAGAGCTACGTGACAAATATAGCAACTAGTATTATACATCATGTAATTCAGCAATAACACTACCAAATAATAATTTCTATTTATCATGTGCTAAAATAAATTGGTACCGACACGTTACTTTTTCGTCAATGACAATGTACCTTTAATTGATTCTATGAATTTTCCGAAATGTCCTACATTTTCACCTAATGCTCCCTTTCAAATCTACACTAATGTACCGTGCGGCTCGTCAAGCTTGTCACCTGGGCGGCGGAGCTTCTCGTTTTCAACCGCCTATTCGTACCATTTTGTTTCTTGGAGTCCACTCGCTCAGCCTCTTAAAGGAAGCACCCGACAAAGTCGTAGCAATCAAATATTCTTATTAGTTTGTCTGGAGGTGCGACACATTGTATTACATTGTTGTCTCGTCGCGCGCTTCGTTTCATCAAAGGAGAATCTCCCCATGTGGTGGGGGTAATTCTACCGGAGTTTATTCTGTTTTCACTATAGAGATGTTAGAAATCTGGTGCCTACGCCGATGTCCTCACTGTCGCCACCCAAATCGCGTTGTCTCCCTTGCTTCGATCTGCAGCGTTCTCTCTTTTCGTCTTTTAGTTCGATTTGTATGTGTAGCTCTTTTAACGAATCGCGAGGTAGAATGTCAAGTGCATGGAACAGTTCCTTTATTCAATCATACATATATACATGATGCTAGGATAGCATAAACATACAATTATATAACTCCTGTATGGTCGCACATTAGCGACTTCTCGCAGGAGAACGGAAATTATACAATACAAGAAAGAATCAATTTGCGCTGTATGATAAAGTTAAATGATTAGTATTACGCCCCAAAAGATTTGATATGATCATCAAAAAAGGCATCTTCGTTACAGAGAGGTACCAGGACTGACAAAACAATTAACAATTATAAAAAAGGGGGGTGGGGGAAGAAGATATTGGCACGGCCAATATACTAAGTAAAATAAAATGAACAATGATGAGATCTTGACCAAAATAAATAAGAAAAATTGCACGGATTAGTGGTCAAGAATTAGACGATGGAAGAATTAAATAAGTAAAGAAATCCATGATAAAGAAAAATTACCGTGCTTGCGAATACAAGTGGCATGAAATTATACTGAATAACGTTCCATACGAATCAAGAGGATAGTAAAGGATGTTGTTGACATCAACGATATTCTTAAAGTAACTTAAAGTAGATATACTAATCTAACTATGTTATGGACTAAAGAGTATATACAGAGTTTAAACTAAGATAATGGACGTGCTCGGTTCAGAGTACGACGATCGGTCAAGATTTAAGCCATGGTAATTTATCGAGATAATTATAATGCTTTTGGACAGTATCCCGTGGAGGAAGAGATACAGAATGTTGCAGTTGTGATAGATCGGCAGAAACTACCAAAGGATCGTATCGAAGAGCAAGCGAGGCCCTTTTTCTATGCGTATGGTATATGATGGGAATTTTGGAGCGAAAATCCTGAATGTATCCTTCTCTGTCGAGATAGGGAAAGGCAGCAGTAGAGAGAAACCCATTTTCGCGAGCCTTCCTAGCCTCCTCGTCCGACATTGTATGTAACGAGGTGATGAGAGGATTGTCAGAGTTTGAGTGCAAAGATTTAAGGATAAACATTCTGGTGAGTTTAAGTGCAAAAATATCAAACCGCGAACAGTCAACCCTGCTATAAATTGTATGATTGTGGAAGTGTCGCTTGGTACCATCCGACATACGTCTGGGCATGAGAAGACCCGTGATCGCCCGGAATATTTTCCTCTCGAAGGTGCGAATGCGCTCCATCACATAAGGCGAAATTGAGAACCAAATTGGGATCGCATAACATAGTACTGACCTGACATAAAGCTTGTAAAGGAGTAGTTTGACATTCTCACCGAGGTGTTTTGAGTAGAAGAGGCGAGCCAATTTAGATGCTATACCTTTTGCTTTCCCGAGACAGTAGTTGGCGTGTTCATTATAGTTTAAGTGTTCGTTGAGAATTACACCCAAATATTTGACCGTTTTCAGCCGAGGGATTAAAAGGTCAAATCTTTCCGTCGCGTGAATCGAAAAATTTGTTGAGAGCCTGTATTGTTTTTTGCTAATTTGGGACGTGGGCCTAATGAATAGAATAGTCTCGCATTTGAGCATATTTACTCTCACCTTCTTCATGTTATACGCCGAGACAACAAAATCGAAAGCCCTCTGCAAGTGTGACTGAATGTCGAGAGGATCAACGCCGGATTTATAGATGATTAAATCATCAGCAAAGGCCAAAGCTTTGCAAGTATCGTTACTTTTGTTAAAATTGTTTAAAATATCGGAGAAGTATAAGTTGAATAGTAGAGGAGAATTTACGGCGCCCTGCTGCAGACCATTTAAAATATTGAAAGTACGAACGGAAAAAGTATTATTGTGAAAAGTTTTAAAAGCGCGGCCAGTGATCATGTTCTCAGTTAGAAGCAACAACTCGGGGGGGAAATTCATTTTGTGTAATTTAACTATCAATCCCGTAGTCCAAACAGTATCAAATGCTTTCTCGAGGTCAATTAAACAAGCCCCAGTCACAGCTGAGCTGTTGAGCGAGTCGGCAATGTCGCGAGTCAATTTGGCAATAGCATGAACCGTAGAGTGCGAGTGTTTGAAACCAAATTGATAATCAGAAATTAATTTATTGGACCGCACAAGATGATTCAAACGTATGTTAATCATGATCTCGAACAATTTGCCCAGGTTTGGCAGCAGACTGATCGGCCGGTAATTATTTAAGTCGTAAAGGTTTTTCCCTTTTTTGTGCAATGGGATGAGCTTGGCCGTTTTCCAACGAATGGGAAAGTAAGACAGACGTAAACATGCGTTAAAAATTAGCGTGAGATATTCAATAACGGAGCCTGGCAGGCGTTTGATGGCGACGTTTGGTATGCCGTCGAACGAGGTGGATCTTTTGTTTTTAAGATATTTGATGGCTCGTAAGATCATTGTGGGAGTTATTAGATAGTTTGTGTGAATTGAAGGCCAGATCTGTTCGTGTAGCGAAGCGAATTGCCAATTGATATTTTCACGCGAATCCCGTATTCGATCGTAAGTCTGCTTTACCTCGTGCTCGTGATTCCTCTCTTCCTCGGTTGTAGGAGTCAGATTTTTTGTATGTACTCTTGCAAAGTGCACCCCAAGTAAGGTCAAACGATCGTCAGTGCTTGACACTACATAGTTATTATCTATTTTCTGGAGTGTCGATGTATCTATTCCGGATTCAGACCAAAGAAAATCGTCGTTTATCGCGCCTCTTAGTGGCGGAATTGAGTCAATGTTTTTTGGATTTATAATTCTGTTTATAAAAGGGTGTAGCTTAATGGAATCACGAGTATCTAGTTTGGACAGTCTGTCGTTCCAGAATTTATTTGCAACTGCAGAGTAGAGATTTTTGAGTCTGTAATTGGTACGCTGAATTATTGATTTATAAAATTTGATCATGTTAGACTGCATTGGAGTTAAATTGTCGCGAAGGCGCAATAAACGAAATAATCTGGTGATAAGTTTGGATTTAAATTTTTTGAGCTTATTAATGCGTCGGTCGTCATATTCTCTCGGGCAGTTCAGATCCTCCACGGTAGGTGTACAGCTCGTCAGAATTACGGAAATATTTTCCTCGAGGGCCTCTATTGAAGCATTAATCATTTCGATCGACGCATTAAGTAACGATGGGAGATTTAGGCTGTTGATATAATTATGGAGTTTGAGTTTGTATTCTTTCCATTTGGTCAAACGATAATTTAGTCTCAGTACTCTGGGGGCTCGTTCTACGTATGTATTCCAACCGAGGAGAGAGAGATTAATCGTTATGGCCCAATGATCGCTATCATAGGGCAGCAGACCCAGCCTTTGCGTTCCATCGTTAATACGATCGATCAGCCTGCTGTCCACCAAAGCAATGTCCAAGTTTGAGTTAGCCGGATGATAAGTCGGTATTTCCGAATATAGAAGGGAAGCGCGGAAGATAGCACCCTGTAACTGTAGCCAGTCAAAAAGAGCTAACCCCTTGCTGTTGTTGACTGTATTACGCCATGATGTGTGTTTGGCGTTAAGATCGCCCGCGATCACAAAGTGATTCGAGTCATTTGCAACTCGCAACTGAGTACATAGATCATCGAGGTCACGAAGGAATACGATTTTATCATTGAAAGGGCTATACACCGCTGCGATCACGAGGCTTCTACCAGCCGAAAGATCCAAGCGGATCGCAATGGCTTCTAAAGATTTTTCGTGAGAAGTGGAGAGTTCTATACGAGTGAATCTGTATTTTCTATTAATAACCATAGCGACACCGCCGCCGAAACGGTTGTTTGCTCTGTCTTTGCGTATTATTACAAATTGTGGTGGAACCTCCAAATTATGTCTCGGATTTAGCTTCGTTTCAATGAGACCACATACGTCGGGTCGATGAGAATTTAAAAATTGCTGCAAATATGCACGTTTGTGAAGATTTATAACAGAGTTGACGTTGACAGTAATGATTCGGAGATTGACCAACGGGATACTGTTTTGATCGGTAGTGGCCATTATTGCGGGAAATCATTTCGAATGCCTCTCGTGGTACGTCCATGGTAATCAACAGATTGAGCATGATTATCATCTATAAAAGATTGAATGAGGAAATTAATTTTTTCGGTATTTTCGCCGATGCGTTGAAAAATAATTGGTAATTGATCGGCTATACTTTTGATGGCCGAAAATATGTTTTTTAAATCGACCTGTTGCTCGTTGGACGTAGCATCGAGAGGGACTGATCCTCTGTTCAACGTATTCGATGAATATGCATGCGCGGCCTTACCTACTAGGCCCCCCACTCCACTCGCAACACTACTGTATAGCGTCATCGGATTGACGAGGGGAGATGGAAGTCTTCTGGATGCGGCTGGCTGGGGAGCTCTGTTGCTCGTAGGGGCGGCAACGGCTCTTCTCTCCTTGAATTTCGGACAGCCTCGATATGACGCGGGGTGGCCGAACTTCTCACAGTTGACGCAGTAAATTGCGTCGTGTTTGGTTGCTTCTGTGACCGAGCACTTCCCACGCTCGTGAGATAAATTACATTTAACACATCTAAAATCTAGATGACAGTTAGCGGATGCATGGCCTATACGTTGACAGTTAAAACATTGTAAAAGATCCTGCCTATGCAATTTCTCCCATCTGACGCGTTGATAATTTAAAACATTGATCGATTGAACAAATTTGATATCTGTATTGGCGTCAAATTGCACTACGAACATAGGCAGGGGCAAGCCGGATTGTTTCGATTTCGCGGTTACAAAATTGGAAATACGAGCGGCTTTAGCTTTAGGTGCGGTGATGGAATTGATTTCCGACAACAGCTCATTCTTGTCGGTGTTTGGGTCGATACCCTTGAGAAGCATCGTCACTGGTTTTTCGTTCTTCGGCGTATAAGTGAAGAACTTGAGCTGGTTTTTCATCATAATATCTTTGATCTTTGAATAAGCTTCGAGAGAATTCGGGTATATGACGTGGCTTTTCGAGCCACTTCTTTTTATGGTGAAGGATGCCTTTTGAAGGGCATTCTTAGTTATATTTATTATTAATTGTGGTGAAGCCACATGCACTATCAACGGTGGTGGTTTGTTAAACTTATCTTGTCTAATAGTTTTCTGTGGTGGGGTCGGCTGCCTGAAGGTGGGAGGCTGGTCCCTTGACACCTCCGGTAGAGCGTTGGGCTCGGCAAAGGCCTGAAAACGGTTGGCGGTGGGAGGTTTGTCCAGCGTCGGCGTCGGAGAAGGCGCGTGTCGTCCTGCGGGTCTACGGGATCCAATGGTGATCCATTCCGACGTTGGCGATTCAATGGTCCGACCAGATGTAGAGGGTCCAGCGAGCGATTGGATTTGCTCTTTGAGCAATTTTATTTCGTTTAATAGTCTTTTATTTTCACGCACTAGAGTTTCTTTGCTACAAGATGCTTCAGCGCCTTGTATGGATGATGCTGTAGACATCGCATCGCTGGATTGTTGATCGAGCGATTTCAATCCTGTGTCACTGTCCATGGTGTTAACTGGAGCCGTTTTAGCGTCGGCAGATTGCCGTGCGGCTGTGCGTGAAGCGGAAATTTTGCGCGACTTCTTCATTTGAATGTCCTCGGATGAAGACGGATTGGATGATGATTTATGTCTTTTTAGAGACAGAGATAGTGATCCCTGGCTAGTAGTCTCAAGGGATGCAAAATTTTCGTCCGAATTATTGGCATCGGCCGCCGCCGATGCGGAAGAGTTACTAGCTTCTATGCGTGCAATATGTTGTTCCATAAAAATGGACGGTCAGAATGAAAAAAAATGAAGAACTGTATTGGGACTTGCGAAAGCAAGCCCCAATAATAGTAACGAAATTAGCCGATCACTTGGAGTATAACAAGATACACTTGCACAGTACGAATGACTCTCTGTATGGGCACTTAGGAATTTTGTTTACGTCGTGTACGAGCACTGAGATGTTGTCGCTACGAGCTCGCGTCGCGTACTGACAACGTCAAGTGCCTTCGTGTACGTGTGACAAGAGGCATGACGCTTGACGCCTGGCGAATCAGACTCTGCCGAAACAGGCTTACCTCCTAGGTGACACGTCTGACGAGCCGCACGGTACCTATTCAACGTTAACTTATACACACACTAAATTAATTCAGGACGAAAGATTTCAATCCAGCTACAACCTTGATAGATACCATTATGAAAACAAATAAATTTATAATATAAATTTTACAGACAAGAGAATTTTTTAATTAAGTTTGCATCAGACAAGAATAAATAATTTGAGCCTAAACAGTTAAAAGGATCCTTAACGAACAATACGGACTTCATTAATCTAGTACAGTGAGGTTATGTGCACATAAATATATGTTTTCAAGCCTCTACGGGATACTCTTTGACAACATTAAGGTTAACCGACATTAACCAATGCTCTAAAGTCTTTATCTTAAACCTTCGCAGCCTTTCTACGTTCCATTACATGGCTAAAGAGCTACATATGATAATAAAATGACTCCCAAGAATTAATGTACCGTGTATTTATTACTCACATCGCTCTTACATACATGTGTATATACAACACTAGAATACACATAAATACAGCACAAAATGTTCGCTCTAATATATTTATAAAGCCCCAAGCTGTACCCGCACTGTTACCACCTACATGTCACAGTTTCCACGTTGAAATCTGAATACTAGTGTCTCAGATACAAGACGTGAGATATTGAGCATTGTAATGTACAGATAGCGCAGTCTCACTCTATTCCATCAGTAATCTGTCCACGACATGGACATATTATCGATATTCTCTTAGAGTTTTCTGTCATTACACGATCACAACTGAAGCACACCCGGTACTGCATCGATTACACAAGCAAAATCCACTCGTAGCATTACTTGACATGATACGTAAAGCTACACGCTACATCCTCTCCAAGTAATAATAATACGATAACAAAAGTAAACTGTAGTTAACCAGAATACAGAATTCGACGTAGAATGTGCCCCTATATGTAAGTGAGCACGGTTAATAACAATCGCAGTCCTGTTGTTATTATCGTATAGCCTCTCAGTCACACCGTCCACCGCAGTCTAAATTCTCGCAATTTTGCAGTACGTATTCTTATCTTCTTACATTTCAGACGCAACACTGGAACAAGCAATGCCGCTATAACTACATGAATTATAGAGTAGTCCACAGCGTAATGCATAAGGTAACATAACCTGAAATCCACCGAGGCCTCTTCACATCACTGTTCATTATTACAGAGTAACTCTCACATCAGCAGCATTTCCACGCAGCACCTGCAAAAAGAAAGTTTTTCTTACGTTGGTCGTAGTAATATGCACGTTAGATTAGACTGTAATAACTTTCCCATGCGCGTAAAGCATTGAACAGCACATGCTTCGTTCCCCTACCTGCAACAGTAAAGCACAATACATTTTTTTGCGATACTTCTAGTCAATGGTACAGAAGCATCACCGGTAATCAATATTCGAAGTCTGAACCGATTTCACTACTTTGGAACAGATAACAGATAATACTCACGCGCTGTAACCGTATCGCTGATAAATTCACCCTCAAACAAGATCGTACTACGCCTTGTAAGCGCGTCGTATTAAGAGCCCTCCGATTTTTTTTATACAACATGCATTATTGTTATTAATCATCATATGTTAAAACGATTTATTAATTCTTAAGAAGTATACAGGTAGAGTAAATACTAAGGGTGTGCAGGCTGTGCCATGTGCCGGGTACCCGACGCCTCGGGTCGGGCCGAAGAAAGTCGGTCGGGCTCGGGCGGGTACCCGACACACTCGGGCCTAGGGGAACCTGACTGATTTCGGGCGGCCCGACTGGTCTCGGGCAGTGATGCCAGGACGTGGGATTTTCTCCCACGTGGGAGCTGTCGTGCGCATGCGCATGCTGACGTCACAGCTCGGCGGCGGTTGTTTCCATGGACGTATCTAGTAAAATGCCCTCTTCCTGTAATTTCTACCGTATTTCAATTGTCACAGGGGTCTAACGATACCCCGTATTTGAGTGAAGTATATACGTTACTGAGGATTAGGTAGTGCGCATGGGTGGGAAAAATCCCACGTCCTGGCATCACTGGTCTCGGGCCGCCCGACTGATCTCGGGTATTTCGTTTGCTTCGGGTCAAGATGGCGGACTCGAGGCTGTTCGGTGTAACTCTTACGCTCCATGAGCGTGTCTCGCACTGAATCGCCGGTATCATGGAGCGTGAGAGTTACACCGAACAGCCTCTAGTCTGCCATGTTGGCCCGAAGCAGACGAAATACCCGAGATCAGTCGGGTTCCCCTAGGCCCGAGTGTGTCGGGTACCCGCCCGAGCCCGACCGACTTTCTTCGGCCCGACCCGAGCCCGACGAGCCGGGTATTTGCACACCCTTAGTAAATACCAATATCGTTTCAATGACTATACCAGGCAGTGATGCCAGAACGAGGATCCTCGGATCCGACTCTTACCCCCTCTTTCATCTACAGTATTCCCCTACTGGCTTCTTCCGTTCACACGCGCGTTACCTCTACTATCGTACCACTACTATGTCCGTGTGCGCTGTTTCTGCGCTTGCGCTTTTCATACTGGCGGGAAAGCGTGATACCACCACTCCGACTTATTGTATTCCCCGACTGGCTTCTTCCGTGCACTCGCGCGTTACATCTACTATCGTACAACTACCATGTCCGTGTGCGCTGCTAATGCGCTTGCGCCAGCCACAATCTATTTTTAACACTGCATCGCGATTGACTTTACGGCAACGAAACTGAGAATCGATGATCGAGCGTATGAATCGCAATCTGGAGCTCTCCTTCGAGTCCCCACATAGCGATTTTTATTTTTATTTTTAATTATTTCCCTAAACCCATTTTGTAGCCTATACAAATAAGTTTTCTTATAATATAAACAAATGCAGTCAAGATTTTAATTGCAATAAAGTTTAATAAAATATTGATATTACTACAAATTATTTTTAAAAATTATTTTCCTAATCACATTTTGTAGCCTTTAGAAAAATGTGAAATATAGAAACTATCTTAAAGCACACATATTTAATTTCCACAGAAACGTATAATTGCTGTAAAAATTGCATTATTAAAAATTGGTACGTAAGAACTGATTGTTGACATTTATTTGGACGAATTCTAAAATGTGGAAATACAGAAAGTGTTTATTAACTTTTTAAACAAACGGTTTATTATTTGTGAAATATGTAAATAATATTGTACTGGCTGGATCGTGACTGCGAATATGCCATTCGATAGCCTATCCAAAAAAAAACCTTCATGCCAAGTTTTAACCCCCTGGCACTTCTATAAGGCTAGTTATGGGGAAAAATTGAAAAATCCGTTTTTGACCATTTTTTCCTAGTTAATATAAATTGGAAAATGTGATTGAAAAAAATCACACATATTCGTGGTATAGGATCACGTATTTGAAAATTTTTTTGAATTTTTTGGTTTGTGCGTTTTTGCATAAAAATTAAAATCGTCAAAAAAAATGAAAAAATGTTAATTTTATAGCGAAGTTTCAGAGTGACACCTCTGGATTTAATTTTGTAACAAGGTATAATCACTAGTAATATGCATGATTTTTTTTCAGATTTTTATTCCCGTGCAATTTTGCAATTGACGATTATCAAGCCGTCAATTGCACTTTTCAGCAGCGACAGGAATTCTTCGTTCCTTACAAGAGAGGACCCCAACTGTCCGACTTCGATTTTAACGAGGCTTTGCAAGATGATAGCATGTATGTCCCTAATGATATGTGTAAAATATTAGCCGTAGTTATGCAGTAGTTTTAAAAATATAAGCGATTAAAGTTCGTACCTCTTTGTATACTATGAATGTGAATCTGGTTATAACAGCTCTGGTGGCGCAGTGACTGCGGTTTAAGGCTCACGAGCCGAACATCTTGCGTTCGAATCCCCGTGACGGACAATTTTTTTTTCTATTTTAATTTCATGAAATTGCGCACGAAACACATGGTTTCCAGACTTATATTTCTAGGCTCGCTGCATGGCAATCGCTATCGAAAGTACACCGAAAATACGGAAATAAATCAAACTGCAGGGTAAGGATTTCCAGAGACCTAGGCCATTAAAAGTAAAGAAAAGTGGCACCCGCGTGGCTGAAAAACCGTAAACTTTCCGAAACAGATGCTTTCTCGGACTGTGCAGTAAGCTTTGTAAAATTGATTGTACGCTTTAAAAAACGCACGGCTAAAGCTTCCTCCAACGGTTTAAAATTAACTAACTTTTATTTAGCTAGCTATACAGTTTGAATTGTCTTCGAGGACTTTGAAGATTAAATATTTCGAAAAGCTGTAAAAAGACAGTTTGCGAGGTCCGAAACGTACATAATGTAAATGTATATATTGCAAGTGTACGATAATTGTTATTCTGCATTGTGTGCAATTTTATCAAATTAAAATAGAAAAAAAAAATTACCCGTCATGGGGGACTCGAACGTACGACGTTCGGGTCGTGAGCCTTAAAAAACCGCTGTTACTGCTCCAACACAGCTGCTGTAACCCAAATTACATTTATAGTATACGAAGAGGGATGAACTTTAATCGCTTATATCTTTAACACTAAAACTACCGACGTTATATCTACTAAAATTTAGATTTATTGAACAAGTACTTTGGAAAAAGATAGATCAAGAAGCGAAAGGATTAGTCAATTAACTAATTTAGGCTTTATATGGTAGAAGTAGAATTTTTACTTCACGGCACTCCTATCAATCCAGGTAGTTTTTTGAAAAAATTGAGAACCGGTCATTATGACCGTCTTGGTAGGTTTAGTGTTAAAACTACTGCATAACTACGGCTAATATTTTACACAATCATTAGGGACCTACATGCTATCGTCTTGCAAAGCCTCGTTAAAATCGAAGTCGGACAGTTGGGGTCCTCTCCTTGTTAGTGTCGCTGCTGAGCCCAAAAATTGGGAAATTACAGTGTCAAAGATTTAAAGAATGAGTGGGACATTCTGTATTTTGGCACATCCCAATCTCAAAAAGATCGTTGGGCGCTTCCTTATTTCGACGGCATGTGGATCGATATCGGCATGCAAAAAAATTCAGAGAATTTTCCTATTTTCCCGCAGTTAACATCTCTGTTGAGCAATGTCCGATGTCTGCCACACTCCAATGCCGAGGCAGAAAGAATTTTTTCCATTCTTCCTGACATTAAGGTAGTTGCTCCACGCAGGTACCGTCGCTAGATCGGGTTCATCCCCCCATAGAAATAAAATTAGTATTTTCTACGGAATGTATTAGGAAGTTGTTCCAAAATATAAAATATTCCATTTTAGAGTTTTTGATATTAAAATAAAACTAAAATCCAAAATTAATCATAATGCAACTTGAAAAAAATTTTTAAATCTGCACTTTAATTATGCTACGTTATTGAAACACACATTGTGCTTATTCCGTATATGTATACACGTACACTGGTTATCAGGTTATCTGTTTAACCTGTACATATGTATCTGTCTGATATACTGTCATATGGTATCTATAGTAATATCCCCTCCTCTACTAATAATTATGAAACGAAGACTTTATTTTTCCATATTTATGAAAAACTAACTGGTAACAGCATGTTTTTTTTCTAAATGATTCAGAATATATTATTCTATTACACTGTAGTTTTTCGTTTCAACGTTGTTTATTTTCGCCACAATAAAAATTAATATATACTACTTTCCCACGCTTTTCCAATGCAGTGTGTACAAAAGTATCATTTTTAATTGCAATTATTTAGCGTGTAACGTGGTGAACGGTCATCAAATTTCACTATCGTATGTATTACATATCTATTTATATATAGTTCAAGTTTGAACAACTTCTTGTTTATTTCGAATCATGAGACAACTACCTTAAGTCGAAAAAAAGGAATAAAATAGGAGCTGATCTCCTAAATTCCATCTGTGTGGTGCGCACATCACTCAAAGCTAGACAGCAGTCTAGTCGCACTATGTCTATCGATGATAGACATTTAAGACTAATGTCAGGAGCAAACTTATATGCAAGTTCGCCGTGTGCACGAAACACGCAACTGTTGACATTGCACACAACGGCGAACTTGTAAATAGATTGTGATTTGTGTATAATGTGTATCTGTGGTTGTGACTGTATTAGTGTTTGTTATTGTGTTTGCGATTGTGATTAATAGTGTTTAAAATAGTAGTGTATAAGTATTGTTTGTAGTGTCAGTTCCACTATATTAATAATAAGTGTACATAATTTAGTAGCATAGTATTAATTAAATAATTTATAGTATTTTATATTTTTTATATTATATTTTCATAGTATTTTATAATTTATAGTTATTTATATTATTTTGTATAATAAATATAATTTATTCTAATTTTCCAGGAATACCGAGAAGCAAAAAAAATTAGAACACCATTACAAAAAGAAGTAAGTTTCTATTAAAATCAATACTTCATTGAACTTTATTACAGCTGAAATCGTACTGATTTTGTATTTTTTTTGTTATAGGACGATATTTTATCTGGAACGCATCCGTCTTGGAAGAAAGGAAATGTCGAGAAAAACGATGAAACTGGACAATTATTGCGAAAAAATAATTTGTAGTAATATCAATATTTTATTAAACTTTATTGCAATTAAAATCTTGACTGCATTTGTTTATATTATAAGAAAACTTATTTGTATAGGCTACAAAATGTGTTTAGGGAAATAATTAAAAATAAAAATAAAAATCGCTATGTGGGGACTCGAAGGAGAGCTCCAGATTGCGATTCATACGCTCGATCATCGATTCTCAGTTTCGTTGCCGTAAAGTCAATCGCGATGCAGTGTTAAAAATAGATTGTGGCTGGCGCAAGCGCATTAGCAGCGCACACGGACATGGTAGTTGTACGATAGTAGATGTAACGCGCGAGTGCACGGAAGAAGCCAGTCGGGGAATACAATAAGTCGGAGTGGTGGTATCACGCTTTCCCGCCAGTATGAAAAGCGCAAGCGCAGAAACAGCGCACACGGACATAGTAGTGGTACGATAGTAGAGGTAACGCGCGTGTGAACGGAAGAAGCCAGTAGGGGAATACTGTAGATAAAAGAGGGGGTAAGAGTCGGATCCGAGGATCCTCGTTCTGGCATCACTGATACCAGGGGGTGCTAACCAGTGATGCCAGAACGAGGGATTTTTTTCCCATGCGTGAGCCTTCGTGCGCATGCGCATGCTGACGTCACAGCTCGGCGGGAATTATTTCCATAGACGTATCTATCTATGCAACAGTACGTCGCATACGGGGCCCTTCCCAGTCGTTTTCCGCACTTTTCGTTAAACTGAATAAAATATTGTATCGTAGTGCAATATTAGTATATCAGAGTGACTGTTCCTTCGTACGGAGACAAAAGCGCGTTCGAAACGAAACGAAAGTTTACCGTTCTTTGAGGCCCGGGTCTGGCCGCCAGATTTTTTATTATTTAACAACATTTGGCGACCATCACGCGCAAAGACGTCCAAAACTCTGAACGTTTCTGCAGTTTTCCTTACTCTCGCAACAAATGTTGGTATTCATTTAATAAATCGGCTGCAGATATACAAAATAATAAGAAAACATATATTTATTTATTTACACGTAAATATATTATTTCTTTTAAAAATGTCCTCTTCCTGTAATTTCTACCGTATTTAAATTGTCACGGGGGTCTAACGATACCCCATATTTGAGTAAAGTATATACATTACTGAGGATTTGGTAGTGCGCATGCTTGGGAAAAATCCCTCGTTCTGGCATCACTGGTGCTAACTCCCGTGCTTTAATTTTTGACCACAGATGTGCTGCCATCTAGAAACAACAGCGCTGCAAAACCGAACTAACTGTTATATATATAGCATACTATGCTATATATATCGTATATATAGCACTACCGCTTATTTGATTTAAAATAGTGGGGCAACGGTATACAGTATTCCCTGGTTATATGCACAAGGAGGGGCCCTCGATAACTGCATCGCGAGCATCCCCACCACATAGGGGGATCCCCCTCGGCGAGCCGCCACATTCAGCGACGGGGAAGTGTAACGTGATACTTTCGGAACGTGTCCATGAGCCAATACTAATCGAAGGACTGAACTTTTCCGTTTTTGATTATTTTTCGTTAAAAACTTCGCTATCGTGTTTGTGACAATTTTGTGATTAAAATGATACCAAACACGACATAATTTGAGCAACATTTACTTAATATTTAAATCGCTTATTTGCTATATAGATAATTCAAACATGTCGTGTTTGGTATCATTTTAATCAGAAAAAACTCACAAATACGTTAACGAAGTTTCCAAAACAAAAAATTTGAAAATGGAAAAGTTCAATCCTCCAATTAGTATTAACTCAGCGATAGGTTCGGGCCGGTCCCCCTGTACGTTGGGCCTCTCTGTCTCTTCTACTATCTGTCTTTTTCTAAGCTCGGCACTCGGCTCGAGCCGTGAGATAAACACAGTGTTGACATTCAGCTACGACCAGTGCATATAAGTTTTGCACAGGGACTCTATAGCAGTGCATATATAGAGTTTGGTAACTATTCAATGTTTACGAATTTAGAAAGGGGTAAGCAATGGGACAATGTCCCCCCCCCCCCCCCCCCCCTCTAGAAGATGAAGGGGTTGATGGAACCGAGACTCGTCTTCGATGCACACGCGATTGACGGCGATGAGTCCGTTTCTACGAACGTTTTAAGGAGCATTCTTTGCTCCATGCACGAGCTGATGAAACAAATTTTTACGATGCCTAAAGTTTGTTAAATGCCTGTGCTATGGAGAGACACGTTCCTCAAAACGTTTGTACATACATACGAACAGAGTCATCGCTGTCACAGTTTTTATCCTTTATCCTTTGCATCTTCGACGGGGTGGTTTTTCACTGTTTTCCGCTTTTTAAATTCGCGGTCAACTTGAGCTGTATGAAAATACCGACTTGTTATTCACGTCAATAAAAGCACAGCAGTGTCGACAGGTGTGCAATGTTTAAATGCACTGCGCTGTGTTTACGTCGCTGCTCCAATTGAGCGCCGAACTTAGAAAAGACAGTAAGTATAATTCATATCGTATTGGGTATCATCTTAATCAGAAAAATTTCACAAATACGTTATCGAAATTTGCGAAAAAATGGAATATCAAAAATGGAAAAGTTTTATCCTCCGGTTTGTGAAATTTTTCTGATTAAGATGATACCCAACACGATATGGTTTGAATTATACTTACTGTCTTTTCTAAGTTCGGCGCTCAATTGGAGCAGCGACGTAAACACAGCACAGTGCATTTAAACATTGCACACCTGTCGATACTGCTGTGCTTTTATTGACGTGAATAACAATTCGGTATTTTCATACAGCTCAAGTTGACCGCGAATTTAAAAAGCGGAAAACAGTGAAAAACCACCCCGTCGAAGATGCAAAGGATAAGGGATAAAAACTGTGACAGCGATGACTCTGTTCGTATGTATGTATAAACGTTTTGAGGAACGTGTCTCTCCATAGCACAGGCATTTAACAAACTTTAGGCATCGTAAAAATTTGTTTCATCAGCTCGTGCATGGAGCAAAGAATGCTCCTTAAAACGTTCGTAGAAACGGACTCATCGCCGTCAATCGCGTGTGCATCGAAGACGAGTCTCGGTTCCATCAACCCCTTCATCTTCTAGAGAGGGGGGGGGGGGGGGGGACATTGTCCCATTGCTTACCCCTTTCTAAATTCGTAAACATTGAATAGTTACCAAACTCTATATATGCACTGCTATAGAGTCCCTGTGCAAAACTTATATGCACTGGTCGTAGCTGAATGTCAACACTGTGTTTATCTCACGGCTCGAGCCGAGTGCCGAGCTTAGAAAAAGACAGATAGTAGAAGAGACAGAGAGGCCCAACGTACAGGGGGACCGGCCCGAACCTATCGCTGAGTTAATACTAATTGGAGGATTGAACTTTTCCATTTTCAAATTTTTTGTTTTGGAAACTTCGTTAACGTATTTGTGAGTTTTTTCTGATTAAAATGATACCAAACACGACATGTTTGAATTATCTATATAGCAAATAAGCGATTTAAATATTAAGTAAATGTTGCTCAAATTATGTCGTGTTTGGTATCATTTTAATCACAAAATTGTCACAAACACGATAGCGAAGTTTTTAACGAAAAATAATCAAAAACGGAAAAGTTCAGTCCTTCGATTAGTATTGGCTCATGGACACGATCGGGCCGGTCCCCCTACAGCTTAGATCTCTCTGTCTCTTCTACTGTCTGTTCTTTTCTAAGTTCACGCTCGGCTGGAGCCAGAACGTAAACACAAAATAGAAACCACCACTTCGTAACTCCACAGTTTCGGTCCCGAATTCTGTGCATATATCCAGGGTTTACTGTACTGAACTTGGTTTCACTATTGCGAAATTGTGAACTTCTCGAAAATTTTAATTTTCCTATCATTACACGATTAATTTCACAATGTCGCAATGATAAAACCAAGTTCAGTATATTTGTATCGCAAGAGAAAATACAAATATACAATTTATTTTTTTACGTTTATTAAAATAAAAATGCATGTTCTTTTTTTACATATTTACGTGAAAGTACTTATACTAGAAGTGTAATATTAATTATTATACTAACCCTCCTCCTTTTTCAAACAGGCTTGGGTCTTCGACACCAATAATTCTGTTCTCCTCTTGATGAAAACTTATGTGTGGTTGAAGTCCCATTTCATCCCACATCAAGATACAGTATTTCTCCTTCTCTGGCAACTTCCCTGCTTCCTCAGATAGGTGTTTTATCATGAGGTCACAGATACCTGGCCTCAACTTAATATTGCGCAAAAATTTTTTTACTGTTGCAATTAGGGATTGCAATATCGGACCAAAAGATCAATACCGGTATCCGGTATTTTTTAGATCTTAATACCGGAATACCGGTTTTAATACCGGTAGTAGGAATTTTAGAAATAGAAAGAAAACACAGGTGTTTCTTTGTTTTACTTGCCAGTTTTATTAGAAAGAGTAAATATCACAAAAAATCATTTGAAACTTATAAATTATAACAGTATATAAAGAATCACAAAAAAATAAAAGAACAAGGAACGTCTTATGTATTTAAATCACAAAAAAAAGTAAATATCACTATTCAGTCTGTGGTGTAAATTTTTTTTTGTGTAAATTTTTGAAATGTGATCTTACAAAACATAGTGCATCAATTGTATTGTCATTAAGCCTGGAACGTACTTTTTTGCAAAAATTACCAGCTTTCGAAAACGCTCTTTCAGCATCTGCGCT
This sequence comes from Cerceris rybyensis, assembly GCA_910591515.1. Taxonomy (NCBI): domain Eukaryota; kingdom Metazoa; phylum Arthropoda; class Insecta; order Hymenoptera; family Crabronidae; genus Cerceris; species Cerceris rybyensis. The sequence continues at coordinate 3,405,040 of OU342789.1, forward strand.
AGTTGGTGGTACTGTTAGCAATGCAGGATATACTTTTTCGAAGTATTTACCTCTATATCCCTCATCTTTAAATAAATCGATTTCTCGTCGGATGGTGTTGGATATAAGTGATTTCTGTATTATATTTTAGTTTGTTGAAATTTGTTTAGTTATCGCTAATTCTAATTTTTGTTCAAGAGAATTCCTTTTTACTATCGACATTTTCAATAACTGTATCAAATTCTTCTGAATGTGGTTAGGTTTGTGGGTAAAAAATTTTAAGAAAATTTACTATAAACTTGATCAAATTTTACGATTTAAAAAATTTCTAGTAAATACCGACAAAACGGTATTTAAACTTGTGAATACCGGTATTACAAAATTGTACAAATGGCTCAAAATACCGGTATTCGGTATCTCGGTATACCGGTATTGCAATCCCTAGTTGCAATACTTGGCTTATTGCAAAGCTGTGACAATAATTTATCTCCGTGGCGACAGCTTATAAATTGTTAGAGACACAATTTTTTCATCAATTGTGTATCGTCTTCCCTAAAATCAAATGCATTATTAAATCAAAGTATTCCCACATAGGTATCATTTATTTTACTACTATTACTTATTTAGTTCTTTCTTTACCTGTAAAGCATTCTCTGAAGTCCGTAACTGCATGTCAATTAACAGTTTCTGACTTGCAGATAACTATGTATATTGCTGAAGGAATTGAGGCTTTGATACTTTCTTCAGAAGCTTCAGTTTTTGTCGCAATGGTTTATTTTGTTGTTCAGCATATCTTTGTTTCTTGGCAATCTTTTTTATCTTCTTAAACAGGCGGAGACCTCTGGGTGTCAAGTCACTGTTTCTTGTGGTCCTTTTCCCTTCTCTTTGTATTTTTTTGTTTGATGTGCACATGGTGCAAAAACCAAGAGGGCTACCTGAAAGAAAAAATTTTAAATTAAATTTATAACATATATGTATTTAATGTTCATTAAATGTTTCATTGCATTTGTATTAATTTGACTAATAATTACTTGAAATGTCTGGAAAATGTTCAGGTGCATTTCTTCTCATATATAATATATCTCCATCATGATGTTTTTCTTGTAAAAATGAACATTATCTCGATAATATGTATCTATAATTCTAGTATATTATAATATTACTTTTAAATAGGCTTTTAATTCTTACGTTCTGTCTCTTCTCTTCTTTCAAATTCAATGCTTCCCATTTGAGAGCTGCCTGGTATGGGTGATTCCTCCATACCTCTTTCTTGAGCCTTAGGGAGATTTAAAGAAGAAATTACGGTAGGAAATAATCTTCTGCATTTTCCTATCATATAGGCACTCTTGGGGAAGTGTTTGTAACACACTTTGTAAGTTTGCCTCTCCAACGTTAAAATCTATAGAAGGGAATAATTCTGAATTGTGCTTCCCCACAATTCAGATATTTTCCACCGACTTGGGAAATTTATGTCCAGGTGCTTCTCCTCCGGAACTGCAGCCAGGCACTACACACAGCTTTCTCATTTTTCTGAAAAATAAAATACTCGAAAACAAGTTAAGTTATACATAAATACAAATATATCCAAAAAATTCTATAAATAGTGTTAACAGATTCTCAAAAATGAAAACTGATAACACTATTATAGACTGATTCGATATATTAAAATCTATGAAATATAGATTTGAATACGAATTTTGCTTCGCCGCTAGATTCTCGCTATTCTCTTCGAGTGTACTTACAGTACTGAAGTTTTCCTGATTTTCTAAAATTCTGCCATCCTTCCAAAACTTTCTCTTTTTAGGAACATCTTGCAAACACATGTTTTTAAGTGTTTCAAGTGCATAGCCATGCATAACCGATGCCGTCAAATGTTTGAATTGTATAGTGGGGATAGCGCGCCTCACGGATTTCCTTGGCAGGTAAATGCGTAAGTTTCTCACCGATTCGAACACCATAGGTGCATTAGTGTGGCGAGTAGAATCATGTTAGTTATAGGGACATTTGTTAGTCACTAGATTCATAGTTGTACATATTTTTATTCCTATTTTCCCTTTCTGTAACGGGCCTCACGTAGATGCGTCCTATTCTGTTGAGGATCCTTAAAGTGTTAACAACTAAGTGGTTTTACAAAGTGTACAGAAATATATCCTGTTAAGAGTACTTTCAAGTGTAAACGATTTTCCTTCCAACATCCTTAATATTACTTCATTCAGAAGAGTCCGCTACATAGTTCTTACATGTAACGCCATCTAGAACGAGAAGCGGCAAGAGGAACTAAAACGGTTCCATGATCTGCCATAAGAGTTGATCCCCCCTGGACTATACTGTCCATTGCGCAATTATATTCACTACTGTTCACTAGAGGTGGAGAAATATCGATAGTTTTCGATAGTTGGATCATCGACCATCGATAGTTATCGATAGTAATCATTGATATTGATAGCAGTAGAATGTAATTAATTTTGTATATCGTACGTTATTATTCTGTGTTGTAACAACAGTAACCAAACATTTCTGTTTAAAAAAAAGTAAGATGTTCACATTTTCCGGTTTCAGCCTGGATCTGCGTTCAGATATGATTTGTCCTGCAACACTGAAATTTGTTTCACTTGCAGTGGAAGATCTGGGAATGCACAAGTACTTAAATATTAATTGGTTTAAAATATTTGTTTCTACATTATTTATTTTATAAAAATCTAAAACATCGCAGTCTTCTGAAATATTTGGTCTTTCTAAATATTGCCTTTTTATTGGTATGGCATCGGCAAACATAGATTTACCTTTTTCTTTTATACTTTGTTCAATAAAAAAAAATAAAGATTTTTTGTTCACTTGGCAATCATTTTCTAAATTTTTCGGGTTTTCCACTTGTGCATTTACTGATGAATCTTTCATTATATTATTTAGTTCCAGTTCCAGAAAAACTGACGCATGATTAAAATTTTCTAAATTTCTAAAACCAACTTTCTTGAATCTGGGCTCAAGAACTGTGACGATTCTTGTCTCCGACCTTAATTCGTAAGGAAACAATCTTACTGTTACTGAATGCATAATTTTTTTACAAATCACGTTGCCTTTGTCTGTCTTTAATTCTGGATAGAGATTTCCCACTCAGCAAAATGTTCTCTAAAAGATTTCTGAGAGATATCTCGATTCTGAAATAGATATTCTAAAAGATAGCCTAAAAGATGACTATCAGATATCGTACAGATATCTTATGCGCCGTTTTTGGAACATTAGAAGATATCTAAAAGACATCTGGTCTCAGATACCTATGCGACATCTACCGTAGATACTATTCGGAAATGTTCGGAAATCAAGGAAAATTAAAAGAAAAAGGTTTTTTTTTATAGTAAAATAAAATTCAAGTGACTACAATAATGAAGCTAGAATGAATAAATAACCTAACAGCACAGAATTGTGTGGTCTTTGTCACTTGAATTTTATTTTACTATACTAATTGAAAGAACTGAAACTAATGGAATAAGCATTTCTTTAAAATAGAAATTATTTATTTTATAAAAACAAACATTTATTTTATTTTTTTGTTTTTTTTATGGTGCCCTTAGGTAGCCGATCCCCCGCGTGTTGAAGCCAGTGTTTCGCGACCTTTTTTTACATTATCAGTCGTTGCCTCTACATAGTTATTGGTAATAGTGTCTGAAATAAAAAAAAATGAATAAATTAAAACATCCTATTGATGAATACAATCAAATTGAGAAACTTTGACTCATGAAGAGATAGTTATCGTTATGTAAATCTTGAATCCAAGTAGAAAAACTGTATTTTTGTACTTTTAAATAATCCATTCAATGAAATAGAATAAGTATGATTTCAGTTTGAAAAATGACGTGACCCAAAGTTATTCAAAATGGCTGTATTTAGAACTATTCTTGTAATTATGGAGAGTTCAAAGATATGTCTAAATCGAACGTAACTCTGAGAGATGCAATAATATTAAGTATGTACATACTATAAAAAATGTCACTGGATAGAAATAAATAGGTTCTAATAACTACTTTTATAAATTAATTTTACAATCATTTCGATTTGACATGCGTTTAAAAGCAGATTACAAACTTTAACAATCATAACAATAATCTGATCCCTTTTTTGCAATCTTTATTAACATGAGTTTTTAGAAGATAACAAATATTTGAATATTGAAATCCGGAATAGTTTAGAATTTAGAAGGATGGATATTCTTCAAATCTTTGAACTTACTATAACTTTCTGTTATTAATTACTTCTATAGACAATCATTAAGTTAAATTAAATTACAATTCCATTCTTCTGAAATACAAATTTTGGAATATTGATTATGCTGAACTTTGCTCAATGAAAATGGCTAAAATAAAAATGGGAAATAATCATGAAGATTATAGATATAAACATTAAAGTCTTTACTCTGCTTTTTTAAAGAAAAATGGAGAAAAAAAGGTTTGCAAGGATACCAATAATCAAATCCATGAATTTCATGTCGCCCACTGCAACACTTTTGTTATGGCCACTCCAAGTAACCTCATGTGTCATATAAACGTTAAATGTGGCTGACAAAGCATTTTTGGTGTGTTCGTAGAAATCAGCACCACCAACCTTCTTAATTAATGTTCGCTATAAAAGAATAAATTATAATAAACTTTATTTAGGATTGAAAGAAGCAATTTTGTGACAGAAGTTCGCCACAAACGTTAAATAAGTATAGGTTGGTTGAATGAAATTAGAATCAAGTGACAAAAAATTTTTGAATATTTACTCACATATTGCGATCGAGCTGATGAATCCTCGATTTAAGTTTCTTCAAAATGCTGTAATTCTTCCTGTGATGTTATAGGAAGTCGCAAACTGGATGGATTTGTGATTTCTACTGATGCATTCGGCGTTCGATCCAATAAGAGAAGATTTATCATTTCCATTTTCCGGTTTAAGTTATGCATTTGTTGTTGACTCTGTATATGCAGTTGATGAATTGTTTCCAGTACTTGGTGAATGGCTTTCATTTCAGTATGACATAATCCTATTTATCACAATCATGTATTAACAAAATTCATTTTTAAACTATGTACTTATGCAGAGTATTTACTCACGACAACAAGACTGGTCATGTTCAGATGGCTCTTTTTCGATTTCCTGTTTTTTTTTAGTGAGTTTGGGTGGCAGCGTTATATCTGTCAAAAATAAATTAGTTGTTAACAGAATGAGTTAATTTTATTTAAAAAAAGTCGTGAAAACCAAAACTTACTTGTTCTCATATTACCCACAACTACAGGTTTTTGTTTTTCAATTAAAGTGTGCAGGGCTACTGCTCTTTCATGTAGTAAATCTAACGATAAAATAAATTTACATTTGTTTATTTTTATCAATTAGTGCAAGAGACTTCAGGTACTTTATTTCAACTCACCTTCATTTTGTTCTAATGGCAATTCTTCATTGATGGAGTTATCTTCCTCTATAGTAAAAATTTGATTACTCCTTTCAATTTCTTCATTTTCTGGAGATTGTTGTTCTTGAAGTACATCTTGAGAAAAATAATAACCATAATCCAACATTGAACTTTCAGATTGTTCTTCAGAGCATCCTGGTAAAACATCTTCAAGGCGAAAAACTTTTACCTGTAGGTTGATAGATCAATTTTATTTGAAAGGAACATTAAAATTATGGTCAATTACAAAATCAATAAAAATTTTTTTAATTGATAGAGAAAAAAGTCTAAATAATTTCTTATACTTGACACTTTTCTGATGGGTGGAGGAATTTTCCTTGACTGATATTTTTGTGTATTATTTGACCTTTTCTAATGTAATTAGGTGGAGGTGCTATTAATTTTTTGTTAATCTCTGCAAGAAATAAAAGGTTTTCAAAATGTCTTTTAAAGATAACTTTAATTAACTTTTGAAAATGCTTCAGTTTCATTACCAATCACGAATTTTCAAAAGAGCTTTTGATGCTTCGTGCGTAATATTGTAATGACATATCCACTGTGAAATCTCTTCTTTAAATGTCTATGATTGACTTTCTCTGTCATCTTCATCAGAATCCTCAGTGTCGGCCTTGTTATCTTTATCTTCATCTTCTCTAACATCATCTTGAATGCATATTTCATCCCAACTTAGAGGAAATTCTTCTCTACAATATTCAGCACCATCTTGATCACAATTTTCATCACAGACTTGATGATGTTGTTGAATGCGGTCATCAATTTCAATCCTGTTGTCTTGGGCCAGTGTTTCACGAAAACGTCTATTCTTTTGACTTTTCGATAAATTCTCAAATAACTTCTTAGGGGGCATCTTACAATTCTAAAATAAAAGATTACACGTTTTTTTTTATTGATTAATTTGAATGTTAATTTTAATTAGTATTAACTGATAAGTGAATGAATACAATTGTATTCATGATGACTTACGTTGATAGAGGTTAGGTTTCTTTTGTGTTACAAGAAAATGATTTTCACAATTTTTCTAAAAAATATAAAATTATTACTAGCGTATTGATAGTCTATTTTATTAGTATTTTTTGTTAGAAATATTTGTTTACTTACTATCTGCTACTCATTTACTAGTCAGCAAAATATAGAATAAACTACTTGTTCATATATGTACATAAGTAAACAAATGTGTACATATATACTTATACATATAATTACCTTGGTATTTTTGCTACTTTTATCTTGTTATTAATTTTAAGTAATTTTAAATGAACAGCGATAAGTTACACCTGGTATTTACTATTTTCTTGAGGTTAGAAATACATCAGGGGGAGCAAGCGGAGCAAGCTTATATGTGCTTATATGGGAGTAGCGGTTACAAAGTGTTACAATGTTTGAAGGAATAGTTGGGGACATATGATAGGTGGCAGTAGTTTCGACAACATATCTGATTCAAGAAGTCGTTTAGAGATCTTTCAGATATCTGTGGAAAAGATATTTTCGAATTTTGAATGTCTCTGAACGTCATCTGAAAAAAGATATCTAAAAGACGCCTTTCAGAATGAGATGCTGTGCGGGTTGTTAGATGATCATGTGTGCTTTCCAACAAGCATGCTAGGGTGTGACACAGTGTAACACAGACGGTGCTTTCCAACAAGAGACACAGGCGACACTGTGTAACACAGTGTCTACATTGGTGCTTTCCAACTACGACACAGAGAGACACAGAGCGACACTGCCAGACACAGCTAAAACTTGAGTTTGGCCGTGTCTGGCCGTGTCGGGCGTCAATAGTGCCAACACATCGAGCAAAGAAATTATTTTTTCAAGTGTGGTACTTGCAAATTTGTCATAAGACATACCTTTGTTATTGGCGCCAAATAAAATTATACTTTGCTTGACGACTGTTGACGACGCACGTGTTCCAAGACACAAATTAAGAAGAAAATTAGAGTTTACAAAAAATGTCTTCGTGTTGGAGGAATAATGTACCGGACCCAAAACTCTTCGAGGGTAATCAATATTTATTATTTTTATTTAAGGAATAATTTATCTAAAAAACAATTCGTTGATTAACCATTATCCGTACGTATTTGATCGGATTAATTTGTAGGTTTATTCTTTTGTCGGTATTGTAAAGATGTTATTCCTACATTAGATAATATAAAATTCCATGCCTGTTTTAATGGAAAAGAAGTTTTCCTTGAAGGGGAAAAAGAGTTATACTCACGTGCAGTGAATATTCTCTGTAAGTAATTTCAAATAAAAAAGTATTTATTCTATAAATATAAAACAAAGGGCTGTGTCAAAATATTCGCTGACATTCTTATAAATTAAAAGGTATAATAAAAATAGGTATTTAATATATATTGCAATTGTAGTCAAAGCTGAGAAAATAAAAAAAAAAAAATTATTAAACATATGTAGGCAGTTGATGTGAAACTTCTCCTAAGCTGAGCCATAATTAATTGTAAAACCAATTTTATGTAAACGTTGTTATATAACAAAGTTATATACATAGTAGAGGTTGAGTTAGTATAAAGGAATAGAAATAATTTATCATCAAAGTCAGTGAAGATCACGATTTATCTAAAATGTATTTTTCTATTAAGAATTATACAGGAAAAATAACTTACCATATTCGAAAATAATATACTTTTGTTTGTTGCGAAATAATTATCAATCCGAATCTTCTTCTTTACGGGTTTGGATTTTCTACAGACGGATTTGAATCTACGTTTTTTACTACGTTATACTCGTATAGTCTTTTACGCACTCTAGTGACCGTATCTAGTAACTTATCTGTTCCAATTAGACTACAGAATTGTGTTTCACTGTGTCACACTGTGTTACACTGTGTCACACCCTAGCATGCTTGTTGGAAAGCACACAGAGAGACCAGGCCCGTGCAACTCTTATGGGTGTTGTGTGTTCCTACCTTATCTTGAATTGTAAATAACGCCATCTATTGAGAAGTTTGTGAATTTAACTTGTTTATGCGGGAAAAACAAATTATGTACGCGTTACCATGACGTAAGAACAAATGTTATTAACAAAATACTAAGATTATCGATCGTTGTTGATTAGAGACCAGACATAAAAAGCTCTTAGACCAAAGAAGTTGTATTTCATTAAACATTACAAAAAGCTATAAAATATAAATTTCTACTACGAGCAGAATGTTTTAACATTCCATGGGACACAAACCCATTGTCCTATAATAAAGTAAACGGGCCACGCAACATGGGACAACTCGGTCGTCGATTCGCAGCGCCACCTGTTATCCGGGGATAAGAACTAACCCTGTATCTTCGATCATATTCTATGGCCAACATGGCAATGATGATGGCGCAAATTACGAAATATAATAAATATAAAGAACATTCAAAAAATAAAGGTTTTGTGTAATCCCTTCTGTTCCTAGTTCCCATCGGCAGGGAGCCGTGGGGACCTCGTGAGTGGTTTGGTTCCCCGGCTTTGGGCTTTACGACCCCACCGGACCCGAGTAGTGTTCCCCCAGGGGCCTACCCAGCACGCTGGGTAGGTACGGGCATTTGCGCGCCCGGGGGTCCCCGAGCTAGTTTCGGCAAGGTGTGGGGTCCCCATTCTGTGGCCTGGGAGACCCCACTGGGCTTAACGACCCCACCGACCTGAGTCAAGTGCTCCCAAACCAAGGGTGTATTGGTACCACGGGGGCTGGGTTGCCCACGGAGTTTTAGCCCACTCCGGCCCAGCCGTGGGTAGGTCCATCGTGGGGGCGAAAGTTTCAAGAGCCAAATGCTGGCGAGACATTGGCGGGCTTATGCTACGGATGTCGCTGTGTGAGATGCAGTAAACCTTCCATCTCGGGCGCCGGCCTGCAGAGCCGGTAGGAGTTAAGAAAGTCTCCGCTCCGACCAGTGTGAAGCACAAGCTTCGTGTTAAGACTGGTAGTACGGTGCTTAGGCACGTACGCGTTGATCGAGCGTATCTCGATCCCGCGCCCATGGGGGCCGTGGGGATTAAGCCGAAGGGCAGGTGCTCCACGTTAAACAAATCATGACGTTCTGTTCCTAGTTCCCATCTAAACGTAGTTTAGCGTAAAAGATGCAGGGAAACGCGTGAAATTTACTCTTCCTCTACTTTTACTCTATCATTACTCTTACTCTTACTCTTGTTTTACTTTCGCCTCACTGTGGCCTATTCTAGCTATTAGTTTGCTTAATTTTACTCGATTCTACTTGACCTGACCCTTATTGCATTATTACACCACATATTGGCTTCATTTTTCGTTATATTCTTACTTATTTACTCCCGCATTACTCTTGCCTTACTCCCGATTCACTCCCGCTCCATTCAGCCCTATTCTAACTGTTATTTTACTTGTTTTCAATTGAGTCCACTTTATTATTATTTTAGTCCACTTTACCATTATTTCGTCGTTATGTTTCATATTAACTGTGTTTTTAGTGTATTTCACTTTTACTCCCGCCTTACTCTCGATTTACTACCGACTTACTCCCGCTCAATTCAGCCCTATTCTAACAATTATTTTACTTGTTTTCAATTGATTTTAGTCCACTTTACCATTATTTCGTCGTTATGTTTCATATTAACTGTATTTTTAGTGTATTTCACTTTTACTCCCGCTTTACTCTCGATTTACTCCCGACTTACTCCCGCTCGATTTAGCCCTATTCTAACAGTTATTTTACTTGTTTTCAATTGATTTTAGTCCACTTTACCATTATTTCGTCGTTATGTTTCATATTAACTGTGTTTTTAGTGTATTTCACTTTTACTCCCGCCTTACTCTTGCCTTACTCTCGATTTACTCTCGACTTACTCCCGCTCGATTTAGCCCTATTCTAACAGTTATTTTACTTGTTTTCAATTGATTTTAGTCCACTTTACCATTATTTCGTCGTTATGTTTCATATTAACTGTATTTTTAGTGTATTTCACTATTACTCCCGCTTTACTCTCGATTTACTCCCGATTTACTCCCGCTCTATTATTATATTCGGTGCACTGCGCTCTGGTGTGCCTATTGTGTCTCTTACTGAATTCCATTATCACTATACTTTTGCTTTACCCTTGTGTTACTGTGACTTTATTGCTTTATTAAGCCCGCACCCGTACACCGACCGCACTCATGGTCTATTCTTCCTTTACCGTCCTTGCATCGTTACCTGCGTTTTATGTCGACCTGCCGTTAGTATTGGATTACCTAAAACAACTATTACCATTTTTTTGCACAAAACTGAGCATAGTGTTACCGTTACTCTACTACTTTACTGTTCCCACATTGTTGCACATAATTTAATCACCATTTACTGTTGCGCGTCTTACTCTTGCCGTATTCTGGCTATAATTTTATTTTTTATTTATGGTAAGGGCAGTACCGCTTGCTAGGATTTCAGTTTGTACATTGCAACTCGCTAGTCCCTGTTCATTTGAGGTAATTTTTTGTACTGTAACCATTTACATGATCTCTTTTTAATTTCCTTTTGAACATCGAATTCCTTAGTAACAACTGTTCCATCTCCGAATTTCCCTTTGTTTAATAAAAATTTCGGTCGAAGGAGAAAGATGAAACATTGTAAGGAACAAATATTTCCCTCATACCTGCAACTAGCCAGATTTTCATTAGAGTCGTCAAAGATCTTTCGGTTTATGACGGTAAGCGGTCGAGGTAGCCGCGGCTATCTATAGTTGCCTCGAAACAATAGGCCATCAGCTTGTTTAAACTTATTCCGATTTTTAACCCCATGAAATAGACATATTATTTCGTTAATTGCCAGGTTGACCTTAGAGAAGGATTAGCAGTATTCATTAGGTAAAGCACGATAGCCCGGCTCTATGTCATAAATGCACTTCCCCGAGCATGGCGCGTGCAACAAACAAATAAGTATATCGCGTACAATTGCAAAAAGTCGCAAAATTTTACAACGGGGACTTCTTCGGGAAGCTTCAAAGTTTAATTTAAAAAAAAAATATTCTGATATTCCTTTTCCTTCAAAAGTTATAATGATATTTATTACAACAGTCACTGTATCTTAATACCAGCATATCACAGCTATTCCATCTTCGAATTTTCCATTGTTTAATAAAAATCTCGACTGAAAGTTATTGATAGAACATTGTGAGAAACAAATATAGCCCTCATACCTGCAACTAGCCAGATTTTCATTAGAGTCGTCAAAGATCTTTCGGTTTATGACGGTAAGCGGTCGAGGTGATCGCGGCTATCTATTGTTTTGGAACAAAAGGCCACCAGCTTGCTTAAAACTATTTTGATTTTTAAGCTGAACGAAATAAATATAGCGTTTCGTTAATTACAAGGGTAACCTTATTCAAGGATTAGCCTTATTCATTTTTCCAAGGCACGATAACTTGGCCGTATGTCATAAACGTATTTTCCCGAGCATAGCGCGTGCGACAAACAAATAAGAATATCTCGTAGAATCGCGAAAAGTCGCAAAATTTTACAACGGGGACTTCTACGGGAAGCTTCAAAGTTTAATTTAAAAAAAAGTCTCGTTGTACTTTTGCGTACTTCAAAACTATTTCCTCTGCAAAAGGAAAAAAAATGTATGGGTTTAGCAATCTGTGCCATCGTAGTTGTAAAATATTAAATAAAAAAATGAAACCAAGGTACTTATAATTTAAAAGTATGACGAATAGCAACAAATACTTGCAACGTTGATTGTACTATTGTATACATTTTAGTTATTATATTTATGTATTATGCATTGTACTAAGCGTAGCGAAAAGTTCTGTCCATTTAGCGTATGTTAATGTACAATTTATCATTTTTAAAAATAATTTTCTATTATGGTGGAAGCGGACAGAACTCCTCGGCACACCTAAATGTTTCTATTACTTTTTGTTTGTATTTGTTTATTGTAAATTATTGAAATTTTTTTATAATATATATACGCATTCTTCCCATATGTCTGTTTATTCATTTACCATCGTTTTACCTAACGCCTTTCCAATTTTTTTTAATTTTTTATTCGGCCAAAGCTACTCATTCCTAGTAGAGTAGGCTCCACTCCGCGTAAGTTATACAAAAAGGCGATTCTAAAACTAGTCATGACTATTGTTACACTTTCTGTTTGCAACTTTTGATACTTATATTTCGTATCTTACCGATAAAATGAATGTTTAATTTAGGTTCATTGTCTCTTTAAAACTTTCGTCTCGAAGCTACTTCTGCTTTATAACACAGTGGTAGGGTTACGTATCTACGCAGTCTACGCAGGCGCAATCAACTGCAGTAGGTCGATGGGGCACATAACCTCACATAACCTGAACAGAAGATACTCGAATAATTAGGTATGTTTTCTGCCTACTCAGCTTTCCGTAGAGTATCAGTACGAATTTGTTCTTAAGACGTTCTTAAGATATTGACGAAATTAATCTTCTAACGCGTATTGTTACAGATCCCACATGTGGCATCCATACAGATTGGTAATGTGCTTTCGAGGATGCGGATCATCAACAAAAAAGGTAATATAAATCCAAATCATTCATACTGTTCTTTATACCAATACTTTTTTTACTGTGTTCTAATTTGTTTACTGTCTTTTGTTTCAGATAGCAATATGGATCAAGAAGAAGTGTTATAAACAGTTCAGTGCAGTGTAAAAGTTACAACAATCGTAAATAAGTGTTAGTAGATGTATTTGTAAGTGTATATGCAAATCTAACGAAAATAAATCAATGTACATATATATTTTGCGTATTTTTTTTTAACACCTAAATAAGAAAAAAATAACTGTACGTTTAGAGGAACCGCCTATATTTGAAAGCCGCCCCCCTTGCCCCGTTCTCCTATTTAGTTCTATGATCGTGCTGCAGGTGCCGCTAGTTGCGCTGTAGTTCTTATCCCAGGATAACAGACGGCGCTGCGGCAACGGCGACCAAAAGTTTTACATTGAGTTGCACAGCCCTGAGAGAGACACAGTGAAACACAATTCTGTGTGCTTTCCAACAAGCATGCTAGGGTGTGACACAGTGAAACACAATTCTGTAGTCTAATTGGAACAGATAAGTTACTAGATACGGTCACTAGAGTGCGTAAAAGACTATACGAGTATAACGTATTAAAAAACGTAGATTCAAATCCGTCTGTAGAAAATCCAAACCCGTAAAGAAGAAGATTCGGATTGATAATTATTTCGCAACAAACAAAAGTATATTATTTTCGAATATGGTAAGTTATTTTTCCTGTATAATTCTTAATAGAAAAATACATTTTAGATAAATCGTGATCTTCACTGACTTTGATGATAAATTATTTCTATTCCTTTATACTAACTCAACCTCTACTATCTATATAACTTTGTTATATAACAACGTTTACATAAAATTGGTTTTACAATTAATTATGGCTCAGCTTAGGAGAAGTTTCACATCAACTGCCTACATATGTTTAATAATTTTTTTTTTATTTTCTCAGCTTTGACTACAATTGCAATATACAGGGTGGGGCAATAACTATTAGCACCTCAGATATCTTCGAAACTATAAGTTTCACAGAAATATTTGCTGAAATAAAATTGCACAGTAAGAAGGGGGCGATCCGGTAGCGATAATAGTTTTTTTGCAGGTGGAAGTACTTCGGGCATTTGAAGGTCACCTTTATTTTTTTAAAAGGATCGGTATGTTTTTGCTTCCGTATCATGATAGAGGATCTTAAAACGAGTTCAACGACCTATTATACAAGGTCATTCGCGGGCTGAGAAAGTAGAGAAAGGCGATAATGCTTAGGTTTTTGTATTAAATGAAACATACGTATTGTAAACAGTACAGTATGACGTAATGCTTACCGTTTACTTCATTGGGAGTAAACACTGCTTGAAGGACACTTTAATAAGTTTGCAGGATAAGATAAACATGATAAGATTAGTGTAGGGTTTCATTTCAAACACTAAGTTTTATTAAAATCCAGGATAAATAAAAGGTATATTTAAGTAATATTATTTATTTTATTTACATTAAAATATTTATAAAACGTAATTAAAAGTAATTTACGCCTTACTTCGTTGATCGTTTATTCTCGACTGGCGCTAGGCTATTCGCCGTTACAAAACAAACAAACGCTTGCACTCATTGTCAGATTTATACTACGCACTCTGATATAGATCATTCTTTGTTTCTGATATAGATCATTCTTTTATGGCGTAATAAGCTTTACGCCATACTCTACTGTTTACAATAGGTATGTTTCATTTAATACAAAAACCTAAGCATTATCGCCTTTCTCTATTTTCTATGACCGTAAATGACCTTGTATAATAGGTCGTTGAACTCGTTTTAAGATCCTCTATCATGATACGGAAGCAAAAACATACCGATCCATTTAAAAAAATAAAGGTGACCTTCAAATGCTCGTAGTACTTCCACCTGCAAAAAAACTATTATCGCTACCGGATCGCCCCCTTCGTACTGTGCAATTTTATTTCAGCAAATATTTCTGTGAAACTTATAATTTCGAAGATATTTGAGGTGCTAATAGTTATTGCTCCACCCTGTATATTAAATACCTATTTTTATTATACCTTTTAATTTATAAGAATGTCAGCGAATATTTTGACACAGCCCTTTGTTTTATATTTATAGAATAAATACTTTTTTATTTGAAATTACTTACAGAGAATATTCACTGCACGTGAGTATAACTCTTTTTCCCCTTCAAGGAAAACTTCTTTTCCATTAAAACAGGCATGGAATTTTATATTATCTAATGTAGGAATAACATCTTTACAATACCGACAAAAGAATAAACCTACAAATTAATCCGATCAAATACGTACGGATAATGGTTAATCAACGAATTGTTTTTTAGATAAATTATTCCTTAAATAAAAATAATGAATATTGATTACCCTCGAAGAGTTCTGGGTCCGGTACATTATTCCTTCAACACGAAGACATTTTTTGCAAACTCTAATTTTCTTTTTAATTTGTGTCTTGGAACACGTGCGTCGTCAAGCAAAGTATAATTTTATTTTGTACGTTAAGGCGCCAATAACAAAGGAATGTCTTATAACTTATGACTAAGGGTGTGCAGGCTGTGCCATGTGCCGGGTACCCGACGCCTCGGGTCGGGCCGAAGAAAGTCGGTCGGGCTCGGGCGGGTACCCGACACACTCGGGCCTAGGGGAACCCGACTGATTTCGGGCGGCCCGACTGGTCTCGGGTATTTCGTCTGCTTCGGGTCAAGATGGCGGACTCGAGGCTGTTCGGTGTAACTCTTACGCTGCATGAGCGTGTCTCGCACTGAATCACCGGTATCATGGAGCGTGAGAGTTACACCGAACAGCCTCTAGTCTGCCATGTTGGCCCGAAGCAGACGAAATACCCGAGATCAGTCGGGCGGCCCGAGACTAGTCGGGCGGCCCGAGACCAGTCGGGCCACCCGAAATCAGTCGGGTTCCCCTAGGCCCGAGTGTGTCGGGTACCCGCCCGAGCCCGACCGACTTTCTTCGGCCCGACCCGAGCCCGACGAGCCGGGTATTTGCACACTCTTACTTATGACAAATTTGCAAGTACCACACTTGAAAAAATAATTTCTTTGCTCGATGTGTTGGCACTATTGACGCCCGACACGGCCAAACTCAAGTTTGATCTGTGTCTTGCAGTGTCGCTCTTGGTCGCTCTGTGTCGTAGTTGGAAAGCACCAATGTAGACACTGTGTTACACAGTGTCGCCTGTGTCTCTTGTTGGAAAGCACCGCATATATACTGTTGTGTGCTATACCAATTCACATTTTAGATCCTCATGTGAACACAGTTGCGAGAGAAATTCGTTATATCGAAATTCGGTATTATTGTATGGTTAAAATAGAAATCTGTCTTATCAACACTGTAAATGCAAGATGTATGTAACTGAAGGCGGTAAAATTAATATTATGTCATGGAAATCTATTCCAACTCGATTTTAATTGTTTAATCAATACTGTTATAGCAAAATCATTGCCTCCTTGTAAATCTTCATCTTGCATACCTCGAAATCGATAGATTAAAATGTAAAAGCAAAGGCTGTAGGAGGATAAGTATGATCCAGCGGCCTTAGCTCCGATCATGCTCGCTTTTTTTTGTTAAATTAGTACCTATGTGAGTACTTACCACAGCAATTTTCAACCCTTAAAAATTCATCCCCAGGGAGTAATCGTTAAATAAACAAATTTTTTCAAAAATTCATAACTTGAGAACGACTACTTTGATTTTATTGAAATTTATTCAGGACGTACATATAACTAAGGTCTCTGATTAAAAAAAATTTCAGACTTGATGAATTGACATAACCTTAGAAAAAAAATTAAAACATTTTTCAATGACTACTATTGGTAGGTTATGTTTGAGGCACAACTACCAAACTTTTTTTTATAGCTTTCTAACACCATTTTGCATCCATATATAATTTTGGTATAATTTATTTCTTGGTGCGTTATATAAAAAAAAAATAAAAAGTCTAATTTGAATCATATTTAATTTTTTTAAATATGTTATAATTATGGCACACCCATCCTAATTTTTGTATAGCTTTCTAACGTCATTTTGCACCATATACAATTTTGGTATAATTTATTTCTTGGTGCGTCATATGCAAAAAAATTAAAAAGTATAATTTTAATCATTTTCAATTTTTTTCATTATGTTAACATTATAGCACAATCATCTTAATTTTTTTTAGCTTCCTAACATTATTTTGCACCATGTATAATTTCGGTAGAATTTATTTTTCGGTGCGTCATATGCAAAATAAATGAAAAGTCTAATTTGAATCATCCTCAATTTTTTTCAATATGTTACTGTTATAGCACAATCATGTTATTTTTTTTGTTAGTTATTTTTTAACAGTAACAATACTGTTGCGTGGCCGTTCAGGGATTTTCCGATAAACGATGTGGGTTGCCTCCAGTGGAAGAGGTGTTACTCTCCACAGGAGATGAAGGATTTTTAAAATGAATAATTTACAATGTATGTTAAGAACTTTAAATGTATATTAAACTAAACAGAATGATAACTTTAATAACTTTAAATATAATAACTGAACAAACAATAAATTATAACAATACTTAATAATTATGAATAGGAAAAGTAATTATAATAGCTTAGTACAGGCTGTTGAATTAGTTACACGCCGCACAGTGGTCGATTTCGCCGAAATCCTGGCCAAAACTATAAGGAGTTTTTCAATTTAGCTGAAAATTGGTATATTAGTATTATTTTGGTCGCTGATTAAGAATCCGAACTCAGAATTTCCAAAAACAAAATGGCGGCTCTAATATGGCGGGTGCGAATATCGAAAAATTGTCGGATCGGCACGAAAATCAGTAGTCTTATGTTTTCCGGGCGCTGATTAAGAATCCAAACTCAGAATTTTCAAAAACAAAATGGCGGCTTTAATATGGTGGGTGCGAGTATCGAAAAATTGTCGGATCGGCACGAAAATCAGTAGTCTTATGTTTTTCTGGTCGCTGATTAAGAATCCGAACTCAGAATTTCCAAAAACAAAATGGCAGCTCAAATATGGCGGGTGCGAGTATCGAAAAATTGTCGGATCGGCTCGAAAATTAGTAGTCTTATGATAGCCCGGCCCTATGTCATAAATGCTCTTCCCCAAGCATGGCGCGCGCGACAAACAAATAACAATAACTCGAAGAATCGCAAAAAGTCGCAAGAAAACTCAACGAGGTCTTCTTCGGGAAGCTTCAAAGTTTAATTTAAAAAAAAATATATTATGTTATTCCACGGACTTCTGCAGTTTTAATGATATTTATTGCAGCAGTCCCTGTATCCTAATACAAGCATGTCATTGCTGTTCCATCTCAGAATTTCCCTTTGCTTAATAAAAATGTCGGTCGAAGGAGAAAGATGAAACATTGTAAGGAACAAATATTTCCGTCATACCTGCAACTAGCCAGATTTTCATTAGAATCGTCAAAGATCTTTCGGTTTATGACGGTAAGCGGTCGAGGTAGCCGCGGCTATCTATTGTTGCCTCGAAACAATAGGCCACCAGCTTGTTTAAACTCATTCCGATTTTTAACCCCATGAAATAAACATATTATTTCGTTAATTGCCAGGTTGATCTTAGAGAAGGATTAGCAGTATTCATTAGGTAAAGCACGATAGAGCGGCTTTATGTCATAAATGCACTTCCCCGAACATGGCGCGCGCGACAAACAAATAACAATAACTCGTGGAGTAGCAAAAAGTAGCAAAAAAGGGCTACGGGGCCTCCTTTGGGAAACTTCAAAGATTAATTTAAAAAAAAAATGATGAGTTATTTCTATTCTTTGCGAAGTTATAACGATATTTATTGAAACAGTCACTGTATCTTGAAACCAACATATTTCTGCTTCTCCACCTCCGAATTTCCCTTTTTTTAATAAAAATCTCGGTGAAAGGAGAGAAACGGAATATTATAAGAAACAAATATCATCTCCATACCTGCTACCAGCCACGTAAAAGTCGAATCCTCAAAGATATTCCAGTTTATGACGGCAAGCGGTCGGGGTACCCTCGACTAGCTATTGTTACCATAAAACAAAAGACCACCAGTCTGTTTAAACTTATTTCGATTTTTAAGCCCATGAAACATATACATTATTTCGTTAATTGCCAGGGTGAACTTAGTGCAGGATTAACAGTATCCATAGAGAAAAGCATGATATCTTGGCCCTAGGTCGTAAACGCTCTTCCTACAGTATGGCGCGCGCGACAAACAAATAACAATAACTCGTGGAGTAGCAAAAAGTAGCAAAAAATATCAACGAGGCTTCCTTCCGGAAGCTTTAAACTTTAATTTAAAAAAAAAAACACGGAGGTATTTTGGGTTCCTCACAACTATTTCCCTACCTGAAGGAAAGAAATGTATAGGTTTTATATTTTGTACTGTTACAGTTGTAAAAAATTAAATAAAAAAATAAAACCAAGATATTTATAAGTTAAATGTATGATAAATAGTTACCAATACTGAAAATGAGGATTGTACTTTGATATCACATTGAAAATGTACTCTCAATTCCGACGTAAAAACGTTACGTTATCTAAGTGTCAACTTTGACGTTGAATATCTCTAACAATAATGGGCAATAAAAATTTTTATTGCTGAGAAAAGATGCTCTGATATGTTATGAATCAACCGCAATTGCTAGATTTTGAATATCGTTAAAAAAATTTTTTGACTTTTGGCCAGGATTTCGGCCAAATCGACCACTGTGCGCCGCGAGCCTTTTCTGAGTTGCTCCGCCTGCTTCTCCCTCCCAACTATTTTACCCAACCAGAAATGACTTGCCAGACTCGGCGTATACACGAGTATAGTGGCGCTTTAGGGCGCCATTCGCCTCTGTTCGGTCGCGCTGGAAAGACGCCGCGTACGCCGATTACGGGAAAAAAAATCGATGCGCGTATCCCGTCGACTGACGTTCTCTGTCAACGAACAGTTTCAGATCGCATCACATGGCGTTTAGGTTAAAACAAAAATATTACTAGTAAAAAAGTATACTCAGATATGTCTTGAATTAAATGTGATTAACAGATTGTTAGCAGAAAAACATTGAAATTTTACTTTGTTGCATTCTTCGATACAAAATGTAAGAAGCGCGTTTTCGCTGCTTGACACTTGTTCGTGTTTAACAAAGTTTATTTTTAACAATTAACACAATTACTACTTAACAAATAAAGAATCGAACTAATAAAGCGGAAGCGAAACAAAACGGTTTAATTTAGTGCGTAGCGAAAGCGGAGTTAATTAGCGTCAAGCGAAGAAGCGCACAGCACAAATCCAACGTACAGAGAAAAGAGAGCGGAACAAGGGAGCACGATAGTTTTATAGAAAGTGGGAAAGGGAAGAAGGTGGGGATTGGGAACCGGTAAGGAATATTCGGGAGGAGTTCGGTTGGGAATTTAAATAGGCAGAAAAACTAGGATAAGGTGAGGGATAAAGGCGACAGAGAAAGACGAGCATAAGACAAGGATAGTGGATGAGGAGCGAGGAGCTAGGTGTAAACACGAGGAAGGAAAGACGTGCGGAGAGAGGAGGCAGAGAGACAACATCGAACAGCTGATTTCAAATCAGCTGTTCGATGGGATACAAGAAGCGGATTAAGGAGAGTGAAAGGAATTTGGAGAAAGGAGAGGAATTGTGCTGATTAGAAAAAAAAGAAAAAAGGGAATCTCTAACAACACTCAACCGGTTAAAATCTCTTGCTAAGTCGACCGTGGCGGCAACAATGTATTCTTTGACGCAAGAGCTAACGTTTTGCTGTCGCCGTATTTTTAAATTATTTGCGTTGGAAATTAATTTATACGTGCGCGTGCTAGATCGTAACACAACTGTTTCTTTAGTATACATATGAATTAAAGAAACAAGAGGTAACAAATTCAAGATTACTGGATATAATTTTAATAAACTATCGTTATGATTGTTGTATGTATGGTTGTGTGTATAAATGTATGCACAGTAGAACCATTTATTTTAGAAGAAAAAGTTATATGTATATATAAAAGTTTCATAATATTGTGGAGATAATATCGATGCAATACTAATTTTTTTATTTATTTATTTCTTCAACTTTACTTGAAGGAAAACTTCATTGTTTGTACAGAAATATATATCTACATTGAATGAAAACATATATTCACAAATAGAAATATATGTTTACGTTGTTTAAATTAGATACCCTCAATGTTTCCATTGGTATTTTGAGATACAATATAAGTTTTTCAATGTTATTCCTGTCACTATTCTCTGCCGAATTTGCCAAACCACCGCCGGAAGTCCAAAAACATTAAAATCTCTTAATCGCATTTAATTCAAGACATATCTGAGCATACTTTTTTACTAGTAATACTTTTGTTTTAACCTAAACGCCATGTGACGCGATCTGAAACTGTTCGTTGACAGATAACGTCAGTCGACGGGATACGCGCATCGATTTTTTTTTCCCGTAATCGGCGTGCGCGGCATCTTTCCAGCGCGAGCGAACAGAGGCGAATAGCGCCCTAAAGCGCCACTATACTCGTGTAATACGCCGAGTCTGGCAAGTCGTTCCTGGTTGGGTGAAATTGTTGGGAAGGAGAAGCAGGCGGAGCGACTCAGAAAAGGCTCGTGGCGTGTAACTAATTCAACAGCCTGGTTTAGATAATAGAGATTGCTCTGCAGATAAGTTGTATTCTTCCTTTAAAAATTGTTTAGCATCTAAAACATTCCATTATCTAATATTGTAGGAATGGCATGTAATAATGCGTCTGTGATGACAGGCATTAAAGATTCATTTGTAAGTAGATTAAAGAAAGAGGTACCGGCCCTCGTTGTATTGAAATGTATATGCCATTCCTCAGCTTTAACCAGTTAAGTGTGTTTGACGACTATATCCGTCATGGAGAAACGATATATATTTCGAGTCATGACGACTGTATCCATTACGTGGGAAATTTAGTTACCATTTTCTATTTAACCAGTTAGCTGTGATTGACGTGTATACTCGCCATCGCTAGATCTTCCCGACTCACGTGTAATAAATACGTAAATGCGCGATCTCAAAAGAAGTCGCCACAGTTAACTGGTTAATTGCTAGCAAAGCTTGTTCAAAATTGCCGGATTCTTGTGAAAATCTTTTACATTCAATTACAATATATTTTCATGGTCGTGCAAAACGATCAGTCATCGTGCGGGAATTTCAGGAATTCTTTGAAGTAGAGTCCCGAAAAATTAAAAAATTATCAGGTACAAGATGGCTCGTCTTACAGAAGTGTGTTACAAGACTTCTCGATAACTGGGAAGTTTTAAAACATTACTTCTACCTGGAAACATTAGAAAATAAAAATAATTCGGCAGCATTTATTTCAATTTCTTTAAACGACTGCAAAATTAAAGCTTTTATGCTATTTTTAAAATATTCTTTAAATTTTTTGAACGATTTCAATGCCTTGTTCCAAGGTAGAAAAACTTTAATACATAAATTGGCAGATACTATCGAACGTTTAATAAAACAGATGGGATACAATTTTTTGCATATCTCATGCGATAAAAAACATTAACAAAGACAGCATTGGCCACCAAAAATTTCTACCGTTGAATTCAGTATATGTCGATCTAAAATGAGAAACTTTTCTGGAAACACAAAGTGGCGAATTTATTCAAAATTTTAAATCTACATGTTTATCGTTCTATTCAACCACTTTTGAAGAAATGGTAAAAAGATTGCCATATAATGACAAAATTTTTCGCGATTTGAAATTTTTAGATGCAAATATAGCTTTGCACGAGGAAAGTAGACTTGCCTTTCCAGATTTAAGGAATGTAGCAAGAAATTTTCAAATTTCTGATGTCACAGCCTTAGCTTACGAATGGAGAATGCTCCCTATTGTCTTTGATGACGAAACCAAATCTCTTTTGGCCAATTTAAAAATTGATGATATGTGGAAGACTATTTTCGAAAAAAAGAAAAAATTTAAATGAAGAACCGCTTTTTCCAAATTTAGAAATTTTAGTCCAAGCCGTTTTATCTCTTCCACATTCTAATGCCGAAGCAGAAAGATTATTTTCAATTGTTACAGATGTGAAGAATAAAAAGAGAAATAAGATTGATGCGGCCACTTTAAACGTGGTGTGTAAAATTCGATGCTCTTTCGAAGCTAATAATGCTGACTGCCGTTCTTTTCAAGTAGATTCAAAACATTTAGAATTGCATGAATATAAGAATTTATATTCCCCCCGTAATAGTAGATTTTAGTGCATGTTACAAATAATTTTTTTCTTTGCATTAAACCAATATTAAACAATTGTTTGCAACGCATTTTTTTTGTCACGGTCTTTTTATCTTTTTAAGCATCGACACTCTCTTTTTATTCTTCTGTTAACTAATAATATTGCTGTCACAATTATAATATGCCCGTGATCATTTTCAATTGATGTTATCTTCGGCATATTATTCATGATAAAAGGGCAGAGGGCGATGGAGTTTGAAGAACGAATAAGAGAAGGAGGAGGGAGGAAAATTGCCAAAGAATGCCTAAAGGAAAGGGTGAAAGCGGAGGAGAGGGCGAGCAGTATGAATGAGAGGGAGGGGTACTTAAAAAGAAATGGCTGGAGCCGGGAAGGAATAGTAAATTTAAGGGAAGGGGGTGAAGATGTAGTGGAAAGGCTGAAAAGAAGGGATGTGGAGACGAAACTGCAAATGCAAAACAATAAAATAGACAGGACCAGATACAACAGAAGATACAAATACATCAAGACATTGGGAAGGGCAGAATACTTGAGCAAAGTGAGGAAAGGGGAAAGCCAGAGCCTAATTGCTCAAATAAGATGCGGAAACACAGAAAGATGGAACAGATATTGGGCAAAAGACGAGGAGAGGGGATGCGATCTATGAGGGGACAGGGCCGGTTTAGTGCAATGTTCTTTGCGCAGAGAATACTTTTATTTATTTCTTATGTATATGGTTTTTTCTTTTTATTTCTGTAATTCAGCATGCACAGGTGCATGTTTCTTTGCGCAATATTAAGATATTTTTAGTTATGTTTTTTTATATATTTTATGAAATATTTATTATATATTTTGTTTTCCCTTTTTTATTTATTTTTTATTTCATGAGGCAAACATATGTGTGTGATTAATCAGTGATATATTTCTTTCTTTTAGCAACCACCTGAGGCAGCTTCACCAAAGGATATTTTTATTTGAAAGATTTTATTTTATTATGTAAGTAGTATATTTTTTATGTATTATATGTTTTAAGTATAACGTTCTTGTTTGAATACTAGTAAGGTTTTCTGCAGTTTTCCTTACTCTCGCAACAAATGTTGGTATTCATTTAATAAATCGGCTGCAGATATACAAAATAATAAAAAAACGTATATTTATTTATTTCCACGTAAATATATTATTTCTTTTAAAAATGTCCTCTTCCTGTAATTTCTACCGTATTTCAATTGTCACGAGGGTCTAACGATACCCCATATTTGAGTGAAGTATATACGTTGCTGAGGTAGTGCGCATGGGTGGGAAAAATCCCACATGTCCTGGCATCACTGCGCGTAATTACGGCACTGTCACACCGCGGCGCGCTTAGAATAGCAGCATGGCGACCAATTTTCGACCCGTCACGATTGAAAACTGTTCCCAAAACTTTTGTGGGCAGTTTTCGCTTCAGAAATGTCGAAGGAGTGCGATTCAGTATAGCAAGTTCATAGTAGATAAATAACTTTCCATAAAAATGTAAAAATATAATGTAGCAAGTTCGCGCATCCGCACTTTTTTAAACTTTGACGGTCATTTGTTACTATTTACAACAACCAATAGGAATAACTATATACACTAAAATATTCGGCATGTTTTCCTCTATGTTTTAAGACCAATTTCAACTAATTGTAAGTAGCGTTTATACTTTTAGCGGAATACCTGATTTTCTGCCAAAATTTGGAGCTTTTACAAAAACTCATTTTACTAAAAAACTGAGGTTGATGGAGCAATTCTGACGACGGATTCGTATTTAGGATAAGCAACTCCACGAGATTCACCCATTGGATATTTGAGAAAATAGAAAAAGTTCAAATTTGTTGAACAGTGTAATTGATCTTTATACCAATATACTGTGTAATATATGATATATTAAACACGACATCCTGTAACACAGTTTCGCTAGAACACGATTCATAAATTGCAGGAACTTTCGAAGACATGGAATTAAAAGAGAATGTTTGCTTTTATGAACCCTCTATGGGCCGAATTTTCTGTGATATCTGAAAACTAGTTGCACGATAGCACATTAGAAAATAATATAAGTATCATTATAAATAATAAATTTTACTTTATTTTGAAACGTTGGATTGTAAAGAGTTCCATGGTTTTGAAGAGCTAACTTATAATCTTTGAGAATGTTAAAATATCAATTTTGAAAAGCAAAAGCTTAGATTTATTTTGCGTTACTTCAAAGTTACAAGGGCCCATAGAGGGTTAAGTTTTTGGAGCTTAACTCCTTTTGTACTGACTCTGTGTCTCATAAAACATATTTTCCTACAAGACGGCAATTTTTAGAAACCTATCTATTGTGTTACACGAGGGTTACCTGTACTTATCTTTATAGCATCTTTGAAGTTGTAGGAATAGTATAGCTATTTCTTCAAAATACTTTTCCTGCTGTACCATTGAATTTTGGAAAACGAACAAAAATAAAACATAGTTTATTCCAATAGTTTGCACTTTTATGAGCTTCAGGAAAATATTGTGTTTCTTTAGGTTATTTTTCTACTGCAAATTCATTCTGTACCGCAGAGACTTTTTTATCTGCAAAATATCCATTAGACGAAATAGAATCATACTTGGAAGTTGTAATCGTAGCGATGAAGTAATCAATTTCCAAAGAAAAAGTGTAACTAAAATTTTATCAAGGTTAATGTCAAATAGTTAAAATGAATTTTATAATGAAACGCTTTATGAAACTCTGGGAAAGCCATGTATATAACAGCAGAAAGTATTAAATGAGCCGCTCTGAAGCCAATTCAGTTAAATCCATTTTTTTGATATTTTCTGATTTTTGCAAATTTGAATAAAATAAATAATATCCTTCTTACAATTAGTTATTAAAGGATTCGCTTGTTGCTTCGTTCATTCTAGGTTAACCCTTTTTTATAACTTCTGAATATATTGTACAATAACATCGGAAATGATTGAGAATAATTCTATTTTTCATCAATATTTTCTTTGCATCAACTTTGAAATAAAAACTAAATTTTTCTTCAAACGAAACATATGTGTTTGGTTTTTATCTAAAAAAAAAAAGGATGGTAATTTAGAAATCACCATCTCCAAAACTCTCCTCATAAGTCACTTATTACATGAGAAACTTATATGTATGTCGAATGCACAGCAAGGATCAAATCCATTTTGTATATGTTCAAATCCGAGTCTCACCGTAGTGTTACAGATTAGAAGTATAAATTGTTGTTTAAAATGATATCAATATTGCCAGAAACTACTTGTAAAATTCTATTAACTGTGCAAAGAATGCTACTCATGTATGTGTGACGGGGCACCCATAAAAACAGCTGTTACCCATATCTGGGTGATAGGGTTTTCAATGCAGTAATGTCATAGAATACATGTTTTAAAAATTAAGTTATCCTAAATCAGTTACAATATCCTATGTAACAAGATGAAGAAAAGCGTCACCCGATTATAGGTGATGGGCCCCATAAAAGATCTATTTGTACATATACAGTGTATGTATAATCAGTGTAATGAAAATGCACTCACCAGTCGATGACCATTTGCCAGTTCTGGGTTGTCCTCATATTATATTCTGTATATAGCTCTGATTCTGATAAGGGTAGCCTGAAAAATTAAAAATTCTGTTAATAGATTTTTACAGAATCAGGAAATATGTAACAATTTTATTGCAATGACGTTAAATGAAGTTCTTGGCCTAAATGAAATTTATGTTTGATACATTTAATCATAAAAATTCCAACTGCTAAACTGTATTCAGAATAAATTTTTTAATTTTTTCTTTTATATTTATCTTTGTTTTTTTATACTGCAAGAGTTTCAATATTGTATTACATTTTATAACTACTGATAGCGTCGCGTGACTGTCATTGACGTTCGTTTGTCTTTTCAGCAACAAATTGTAAGCCATAGTAATCGTGAAGTTTCGATTAAGCAGCGAATGCATTGAGATACAAATATATTATGCTCTTAATTAATACATCGTCCTGTATAATTATTATCGCAGTCCCGAATTATCACCCAATATTGGTACTGTTGTTTTCTAAATTGAGAGATTACAATATTTTTAAAACTGCAGAGAATAATAGTCCCAAAAATAAAATCAGCTGTTTTGGAAAAAGTTTATTCCAGTTCACGCGCGGGAATGTTATATACCAAATAATAAGAGTAAAGAATGAAAATTCTAAAGATTCCAGAAACACGTGTTCGCTAATGTTATATTTTATAATATATCCAGAATATCCTACATTTCTTTCGGAAAAATATTATCGTTGTTCTGTAACAGGTTAAATGAGCAACTACAATATGAATACGGTACGGTAATAAATGTACAACAAATGTTAAATAAATGATATCTCGGCAACTTTTCTCGTGCAGCAACCTTCTCTGCTCATAAATACTCAGTTTAAAGAAACTATTTTATTAGGTTTACTTACCAAAAAACCCATTTTCATCAACGAAGAAAGGAAAGAAGCTCTTCGTTCGAAACAGCACCTCACTTCTCGGCGGCCGGCTCGAGACCAGGGGGACCAAGCTTATATGGGAGTAGGGGTCACAATGTTTGAAGAAATAGTTGAGGAGCATATTGTTGGTGGCAGTAGTGTCGGCAACGTCAGTGCCATCTATAATGAATTTGAGATGCCGAGTGTCTGATGGGCTTCCATATTGTTTTATACGTCGTATACGTCTTTGCAACTGGACTGCATTACGCTTTTATATATTATTTTGTAGCATTTTCTACTAAAGTGTCTTTTATATAATAACGTGCTTCGAAACTTTCTGCGTGGTATCCTGCTCCATGACATCAGAAGTAAGAAGATTGAAAAAAAGGACCTTAACTTATAAGAACCGAATATTAGATGCTGCAAGGTGTTCAGATAACAGGTTATGTACCATGTTAGAGAATTCATCGAAGACGATGTAGCAACTTACACCATCTAATACAGTAATATGAATAAAAATTAATATTGTCATAACTAGACTCCGGATGTTTATGCAAATTTCAAATTCAACAAATGCAGTTAAGACAAGAGAACCTATTTAGGGATTTGTTGCACTCGATAAATGTTACAACGAATACCATACTTTGGATATTTCGAATATATTTTTATATTATGTTCGTTTTGTGTATTTTAGCCGTATTCATTTTGTTATAAATGCATAAACATCCGGAGTATAGTCATAACTTTACAATAGACGATATGAATATTATACATGTATATTATGCAGGCGTTATATATATTAATTTGTTTAACCTTTATACGGTAATACGTATAATTTCGAAATAAATATTTATAATTAATAAATTTAATTTTGTTGTCTCATTTTTCCTTGGAAAAAAATAAAAATAAGTATTAATTGTAAGGGAGGAAATGTCCCGACATGTCCATGTGGGTAGTTGACTGTGTGCGAGCACAGTATACATGTGTGCGTCGCGTACATGTGAACACGCGCGCGCCTAGTATATGCATTGTTCATAACATCGTCAAAAGAGGCGCTACAATCGCGCAAAAGTAGCGACACCAACAATATGCCCCTCAACTAAATCGTGTCCGAAAAATTAACACGGAGGCTTGGACCCCCTGCTCGAGACTGTTCGAGACTAACCCCGATCGTCTTATTCCGTTGGCGCTAACGTCTTCCTAGGAATCGTCGTGCGATCCTGCGTTCGTTATCGCAATTCTTCGCAGCGCAACCGTCCCTCGAAGACGAAATAACTTCTGCATACCTACGATCCATCACGATATGTATATAAAATTCCTATTGCAACTGTGAGAAAATACGATTCTGCGAGTGAGACACGGATATCTCTCTTTATATAATAATACAGTGTGGACGTGCATGTGTAGATAAATACAATACCCAGACAGAATGGAATATTGCAGCAATATTGCAGCAATATTGCCGTGCAACATTAAACGTTGCAGGGAATATTGCCGCAACATTGCTGCAATATTCCTATGTCCGCCTCTTTGTAGCTTGCAGGAATATTGCAGCAATATTGCCGGGAATATTGCAGCAACATTGCAGCAATATTGCGAACGTTGCGGGAATATTGCGAATGTTGCGGGAATATTGCAGGAATATTGCGAACGTTGCAGGAATATTGCGAACGTTGCAGGAATATTGCGAACGTTGCGGGAATATTGCGAACGTTGTAGCAATATTGCTGGAATATTGGTTGGATGAACAAACATCTATTTGTGATAATTGCATTTATTCAATAGAAGAAAAAAAAACATTTTGAATTTAAAAAAAAACGAAGTAATATTGATTTGTTACTGAGTTTACGCTTGATGTTAATAATTATATTATCTTGTTTATTTGTTCCGAATTGCCATCGGTGTCATCGGATAACTTGGATGTTCTTGAATTCTCGAACGATTTTATTCTAGTTTTGGACTGGGAAAGCCCACTTTGCAATGGGATATTTTTTTTTATTACCTTACTCCTACTTTTTTACCCCACGATGGGATTCGAACCCTAGTCTTTTCCGTGCGAACCCAGAACGTTGCCGCTACGCTACGGCAGCTCTTGATGTTACGTTCTACAGTTCCACTTAAATATGGCAATGAAACTTTAATTGCAAATATCTTAAAAACCATTGAGTGTTTGCCCCTATAATGGGGTATATTCATCAATGTTGAGCATACATTTCAATGTTGCCATTGCAATGTTCCCGCGGCAATATTGCCACTGCAATGTTGCTGCAATGTTGCGGCAATGTTGCAGCAATGTTGCTGCAATATTCCAGTCTGCCTGGGTAATTATGGTGAAAATCACGGTACACGGTCCACTTAAACATTGAATAACTAAAAAGTACCGGGAGAATGGAAGAGAAGGAAATAGAGGAGAGGGAAAGAAAACAGAGAGAAAAAGAGGAACTGATGGCAGAAGTCAGGATGGAAATGTGCAAGAGAATGGAAGAAGAGAGTAAGAAGAGAAAAGAAGAAGAAACAGCACAAGGGAAAGGGAGAGGAGAGATTGATCAAAGCATGCAGAGGGAAGTAAGGCTGATTAAAAGAAGGATGGAATGGCAAGAAAGGAGGGAGCGAAGGAATAACATAGTGCTCAGAGGACTAAAGATAATGGGCTCAGAAGGTATGGAGAAAGTTAAGGAATTGCTAGAAGAAAAATTCAACATCACAGAAGGGGTCCAAGCAATAGAGATAAAAGGAAGGGAGCAGGGAAGAGGCTTAATAATAGTACAGCTAAAGAGCTGGGAGATAAAACAGAAAGTAATGAGTAGAAAAGGGAAGGTGGGTTTAAAAGAAATCTATATTGGAAATGATATGACAGACGAGGAAAGAGCAGTTCAAAGAAGGCTGAGGGAAATAGCAAGAAAGGAAAGGATGGAAGGGAGGGAGGCCAGGGTAAGGTACAGGAAGATATATATACAAGGCAAATGGTACGACTGGAATGAGGAAAAGGAGGGGATAGAAGAAAGAAATTTTTTCAAGAATAGCCTTACCGGTGGAAAGCAGGGAGACACAGAAAGAGGGAAGGAGAAAAGCGTACAGGGAAGAAATACAAAGATGGAAAGAGGACAGGTCAAAGGCGAAGGAAGGAAGGCTAACTTTTTGGAATGTGGCAGGGTTAATGGAGAAGAAAGACAAATACAAAAGATGATAAGAGGAAAAGCAATGGAAAAAAGGAACAATGATCAGAGAGTCACTGTGGACGATCAAAAACTAAAAATAGATGGAATGTGACACTTTTGGAATGAAGAGACGGAAGAATGGGAAATGCAAAGGAATCTTTTGGAGAAACGGCCCAGAAAGAAATTAAGAAGGAAAGAGAAGGAAAAAAAGGAAGAGGATGTAAAAGTCCTTTTCTGGAATATAGCTGGAGTGAAAAATAAAGACATGGATTTCTGGAGTTTTGTTGAAAGTTTTGACTATATGGGTTTAATAGAAACGTGGATGGAGGAAGCAGAGTGGACTAAAATAAAAGGGAAATTATCTAAGAAATTTGATTGGAGATGTCAGTACGCAACCAGGAAGTTTAAAAAGGGGAGAAGCATGGGTGGTATACTAACAGGTGTAAAAAAGGAATGGAGTACGGAAAAGGAAGAAATCAATCAAGAAGGAATGGTAGGAAGAACTATGATTATAGATAATGAAATATGGAAAGTTTGGACGATATACAACAAGGATAACATGAAGGAAATGGAAATGAAGATAAAAGAATTTACAGAAGAAGAAGAAAATGATGTACTATTAATAGGAGGAGATTTCAATGTACGTACAGGCAGAGAAGGAGGGATATACTTAGGAGAGCATGAGGAGAAAGGATCGGAAAGGAATTCAAAGGATGAAATAAGTAATGAGGAAGGCCTAAAATTTATAAAAATGATTGAAGAGCAGGGTTGGCATTTACTAAATGGTAATGTGAAAGGGGATGAATGTGGAGGATTCACATATGTTGGAAGCAGAGGCTCCTCCGTAATTGATTACGTAGTGACAAATACAAAAGGATTAGAGAAGGTAGAAACATTCACGATTGGCCCAAGAACGGAATCAGATCATCTGCCCCTATGCATCAATTGGGAAAATGAATGGAGAAGAAGAGGCAAGGAGACTAAAGAAAAAGAGGTAATTGTATGGAGTGAGGAAAGTATAGGAAACTATAGAAAGAAATCCGGGACAATGATATATGAAAAGGAAGGAGTGGAAGAAGGCTGGCAGGAATTAAAAAAAGGTGTTAAAGAAATTCTGGAGATTAGAAAAATAAAAATTAAGGAGAGAAAATTAGGCTGTAAAGTATGGTGGGACAGGGAATGCACCAAAGGTAAAAGAAAAGTGAAAAGGGCATACGAAAAATGGAGAAAGCAAAGAATAAGTAGGGAAGAATACTTGGAGGAAAAAAAGAAGTTTAAAGAGAAATGTGAGGAAAAAAACAGAAAAAGGAAGGAGGACGAAATAGAAGAAATAAGAAATATAAAGAATGAAAAGGACGTATGGAAGTATATAAATAAATATAGAAGGAAAAAAGAAAGAATTAGTGAAGAGATAACCCTGAAGGAATGGAAAGAGCACTTTTGTGACTTACTAGGGGGTGACATTTATAAGATTGAAGGAGAAAAAAGGCGGACGGCGGAAGATGAAAAAGAAGACCTGTCAGAAGAAGAAATAAACTTACAGATAAGAAAATTCAAAAAGAAGAAAGCAAAAGGGACGGATGGAATACCAGGAGAAGCATGGCTTTTTTGTGAAGGAAAGTCAAAAGAAAAACTGATAGAATTAATAAAAAAAGTGTGGAGAGGAGAAGGGTTTCCAGAAGATTGGAAGGAAGCATGCATCACTCCAATACATAAGAATGGAGATAAGAGTAAAGCAGAAAATTATAGAGGAATATCGGTTTTGAACACTGCATACAAAATTTATGCCGGGATATTAAATGAAAGATTAAGAAAGGAAATCGATGAAAAGGAAGTTCTACCAGATACTCAGGCGGGATTCCGGAGAAATAGGAGTGCCATGGACAATATCTATATACTAAAGCACGTAGTGGAGAGAGAATTGTTAAAAAAAAGAGGAAAGTTATTTGCATTTTTTGTCGATCTAAAGGCGGCGTTTGATAAGGTATCGAGAAGGGAACTGTGGAAGGCCTTGGAGAAGAGTGGAATTCGGAAAGGATTGATTGAGAGAATAAAAGAATTATATAGTGAGACAAAGAATACAATCAAAATAGGAGATGAAGTATCTGAAAGTTTTTGGACAGAAGAGGGGGTGAGACAAGGCTGCCCTTTGAGCCCAACTCTGTTTGCGGTGTTCATAGCCGATATTGAGGAAGTTATGAGGAAGGGACAGGATGGGGGTCTGGTAATTGGAAAGGAAAAGTTCTGGACATTGGCTTATGCTGATGATCTAGTGCTAGTCGCTGATAAAGAAGAAGGATTACAGGAAATGATAAAAAGACTGGGAAAATATTTAGAAAGGAAAAAACTGACATTAAATGTGGAAAAATCAAAAGTAATGGTATTCAAGAAAGGAGGGGGTAAAGAAAAGTATAGAGTGTGGAGATGGTATGGTCAAGAGGTGGAAAGCGTGAAAGAATTCTCATACTTAGGAGTGAAATTGGAAAGAAACGGAGGACTGGAGAAACATATTAGAGATAGAATTAAAAGGGCGAATATAATTATTAAACAAATATGGGGTTTAGGTGAGAGGCTTTTCACAGATGATTTTAAAAGAAGGATGTTTATGTTCGATTATTTAGTAATGGGAGTGCTAACTTATGGGATGGAGGTATTCGGATGGAAGGAAAGGACGGAGATAGAACGGATACAGATAAAATACATAAAATGGTGTTTGGGACTGGACAGATATACACCAAACTACATAGTACTGGAGGAGACAAAGAGGAAGAAAATAAGTATAAGAACCGGAAAGGGTGCAATGAAATTCGAAGAAAAAATTAGAACGGGACAAGGAAGAAACCTGCTAAAAGAATGCCTAAAAGAAAAAGATAGTTTAAAAGATCACATTAAAAATATGAAAAGTGTCAAGGAAAGAGAGGAGTACCTAAGGAGGAATGGATACTCAACAGCTGGAATACACCAAATGAGAGAGGAAGGAATATATGTTGTGTCAATATTAGAAGGAAGAGACACTGATGTGCAGAGACAAGTCCAAGAGAGCAAGATAAAAGAAGCGAGATACAATGAGATATACAAGCATATCAAGAGCCAACAAATTCCTCGCTACTTAACAGAAACAGGGACCAAAGGCAGCCAAAAACTAATCGCTAGAGTTAGATGCGGGAATATGGAGGGTTACAATAAATACTGGTTAGAGGAGGAAAAGAGGAGGTGTGTACTATGCGGCAGAAATAGAGATACCTTGAAACATTTAAAAGAAGACTGTGAGGAAATTGAAAGAACTGAACTAAAATTAGAGGATATATTAGAAGGGAAAAATGAGGAAAACGTGATAAAATGGTTAAGGCTTATAGATAAGAAAAGAAAAGATGCAGTAAAAGAGTTAGAATATAGTCAGGAAAGTTATGCAAACTAAAATTAAGTAAATATAAATAGTGTTGAACTATATATGCATATTATATTATATGACAGTGAAGTTTATAAGAAAGTTGTAAAACCTATTATAAAAAAGGTTGTAATTCCTTCACCATTTAATACATAGTTTTTTAAAGTAGTGGTTCAAGAGGATAAAATGGGGGGGCTACTACTTTCGTTACACAAATTGTTGTTGCGCCATAAATATTTTATATTTTATATAAATTACTTAAATACTTACACCTCCTGTCATGTGATTCTTCCTCTTCGAAGAAAGGAGAAAGGGTCAGGATGTGATAGTGCAATAGAGAATTGTAAGAAGAGCCAAAGATAGAATAGTGTGAAGGCGGATGGGATAAGAATGGAAGGAATGGACGAATGTGAAATGTATGTAAAATATTAGATATAGGGAAATGTAAACTGATGTACCTTTTTATGGCCGGGAGGCTAAAAATAAACTAACTACTACTAACTAAAAAGTACCGAAAAGTACCTGGCTGAAACTTCGCAGGTATATTCCTTAGACTATGTAGAAGTAATTAACGCAAAGATTTTGTGCGCATATCTGTGCAATTCTTTGTTATAGCTGTTGAATGTTTGCTGAACAGTCCGCCTATCGAAAAAGGCTTTTGTAGGATCTTGTTCATTAAATATCTTTTTAATATAAAGTCCAATAAGAAAATGTCTTATACAAAAGTTTCTTTATTTTTCCTGTACAATGAACGTCTATAAAAAAATCTACCGATTTTTGTATAAAACATTAAATTGATCTTTAAATAACATTGAAGAAATATAAAAAAAAAATAGTATAACACCAATACTATTTCCACGATATTATGAAATTTTTGTATAAAACATTTTTCTCTGAAATGAACGGTTGTCGAGTTATTATTTTTTTCCACCTAGATGGTCGATTCGTTCCACTGTGCAATGTTGCGGCAATATTGCGGCAATGTTGCGGCAATGTTGCCAATATTGTGCAAGATTCGCAATATTGCTGCAATATTCCAGTCTGTCTGGGTATATGTACACTAATCTTGTTCTGAGTCAATAATGCTAATAATACTAATAAAGGTAAAAGCCAATAATACTAATAATATAACAATACTAAATTTTTCATGTATCATTTAACACTAGCTCAACTGAATGCCAAAAAAAACTTCGGGTTCAATGGAATAAAAGAAAACGTAATTCTTATATATATAGTAGGTAAAAACCGTTTTTTATGTTATTTTTTATAATATATTCAACATATCCTGCATTTATTTCGAAAAAATATTACCATTGTTCTGTAACAGGTTAAATGAGCAACTACAATATGAATACGGTACGGTAATAAATGTACAACAAATGTTAAATAAATGATATCTCGGCAACTTTTCTCGTATAGCGACATACTCCGTTAATAAATACCCAATATAAAGGAACTATTTTATTAAATCTACTTACCAAAAAACACATTTTCGTCAAGGAAGAAAGTAGAGTAGTTTTTTATTCGAAACAGCACCTCACTTCTCGACAGCCGGAAAGTGATTAAACTCGATCGTCTTATTCCGTTGGCGCTAACGTCTTCCTAGGAATCGTCGCGTGATCCTGCGTTCGTTATCGCACTTTGCAGCGCAACCGACGCTCGATGACGCAATAACTTCTGCATGCCTACGATCCATCACGATGTACATACATAAAATTCCTACAGCACCTGCGAGAAAATACGATTCTGCGTGTGAGACACGGATTCCTCTCTTTCTGTAATAATATAGTGTAGAATCTCCTCTATCTCTATCTATATATATTTATTCTACATGTTAGCGCTAGCGCGTTTTATGAGGGTAATATACCCCGCAGTGCGCATGGATTCGGTCCGTAGTGGGACCGTCGCCAGTGTACTTGGGGTTTGTCTCGGTTTCGAGTGGAGTTCTTGGAAGGTGACGGGTGTTTGGCAAATGTCTCGTCACCCGGTCGCATTCCAAGGAACAGATTATTTAGAGTATTGATGGGCCCGGGGCTATAAATTAGACCCGTGGCTGAACTATGGAAAAGTGGCGTGTGACTCGAGGTCATGGTGCCACATAGTCTGTTTAAAAGTTGGGGTTGTTTTACGGGATCTGGCCACGGAGTGGGAGAGTTAGAAATGACTCTTGGTAAGCGGACTGTGAGGAACCGCACGGCACTTACCCCAGAACCTCCGAGCAAGCTTAACTAAAAAATAATTCTAGATATCGGCCGCGGTAGAAAACGGTTAATATCTAACATACATACTTTTCTCAAACAATTATATATACATCTTAAACTAACTAACAATATCATAGCCCAAATATTGAAATTGTAGAAGTAATGTTCTTTTCTTAACGGTTCGGTGACTTTATTTACAACAATACAGAGGTACGTTTTACACTAGAAAGGGCACTTTCGAAAATTCTCTCTATAGACCGCGAGTCACCCTTTTTTTTTACTGCGGTCCTCGCTACTCCTTTAGCAAGATTCACTTTCTTACTCTCGATGTTCGAGGGTAGGGGAACGTGAACTTTTATCCTTGTCTAGGTGGGTCCCCAAAATAGTTGTTAAGATTGCCTCGAAACGTCCGTAGGCCATGGGGGTGCTCCTTGTATGGAATATTCTACATCTGGTGAACACCCCTCAAGGCCCGGCCGCCTCGAGGCGAAGTACCCACCTAGACAATAGAATTTGTCATTTTGACGGGCCACGATCCGGTCCCTGTCCACCGCGGACGGCCTGTAGACCTGCGGGACCCGAAGCTTGAGAACTTCGTTAAATTCCTAATAACTAACAGGCCCCGCACATGGTCAACCATCCGAAGTTGAACAATGGCGGAGACCGGATCGTAAACCGTCGTCCCTACAAAATAATAAAATAGAATCACTCACTACAATAAATAACTCTAATAACTCTAATTCCTAATAATCTCCACTAAACTCTGTATATATCTCCACTATATCTTTCTTCGCAGCGAAGTCTCAACTGTCACAACCACTCTCCCAAATATTCACACTCGCATCCACCCTCGATACTCTTTCTCACAGCATGCATTCTTCATCTTTCTCACAGTTTGCATTCGCTATTGCACTCACCCATTTTCTCCTTATCAACAGACTAAACATTCACTCTGACTCTCGAATTCGTCGCCTTCCAAATCACGTATTCTAAACATTCACTCTCATACTTATACACAAAATCCATCTACACTCACTAACTAAAAGCTATCTGTTATTTAAAAAAAAAATACGTTATTACAACAGTATGGACGTGTATATGTAGATAAATACACTATGCAATAATACCGTTCTGAGCCAGTAAAGCAAATACTATCTAATACTAATAACCGTAGTGAAAGTTTCACTTTAGATGTATGCCATATTATATTGGACCATTCAAAGAAAGTATAAAAAGTAGAGAAAAAGGGGTAAAACTAACAATCACACCCACAGAAGAACGTTTAGATAAGGCTCGTGATGGACAACTATGATCAAATTGAAGAAGACATTGTAAAATGCCGCGATGTAAACTACTGAGTTCCATTAAATGTTCTAAACGTAAAGTTTGTCTATGCTACAAAAAAATTCAAACTGTTTATCTGTAATTTCATAATAATTAGTGAATAAATATATTCATATATTTTTCTTAGCTATTAAGCGATATTATTTTTGTTTGTACTGCATGGTGTATCTAAATACTTTAATTAAAAACAAATTAAAAGCTAGATACTAATTTCTTTTTTGTAATTTTGCATAAATCTATATAATAATCTACATGTAACAGATTTGATCCGGCAATATGAAAAAATCATGCATTTAAGAGTTAAACTATTGTGCGCAAAACTTGTTCGTAAACGAGGATGCTACGCACAATTTTGTTATTAACGTTCGATATGTATTGAAAACCATTTTACCACAAATGAAGACTTTGTTATGATCGGTCTTAGCTGCATAGAGTAACTGCCAAATCGAAAATAATGAACGAATCCCATTAGGATTAATTTACGACTTCCTTGACAACTACGCAAGCGTAAGAATCGAAAATACAATAACTTTTTTTGTAACACAAGTATTAAATTTCAAGTATATCCGTATCTTGTGTTTTGATATATATTATTTACTAACAAATATCCAAGAAAATTGATTGCAATTTAACACTATTCCTACCTCGACCGGCCAAATGACCGTTTTTAAAATTTAAATTAGAATTTCCTATATACAACGTAATTCAATCGCCTTTAAACTTTACGACTTTTCCTGAAACATACGTGTAATACATTTTTCAATATTCACTTCTTCTTTTATTGTTTATTTGCTGAGAAAAATTTGTAGTCTGCCTTGCCTAACACGACCGGTCATTTGACCGGTTGAACGATATATA
The DNA here is from genome assembly GCA_910591515.1 of Cerceris rybyensis. NCBI lineage: Eukaryota > Metazoa > Arthropoda > Insecta > Hymenoptera > Crabronidae > Cerceris > Cerceris rybyensis. Next base: position 3,443,571 of record OU342789.1, read on the forward strand.
TCTATACTAATATTATATTATTATTATTATTATTATTATTATTATTATTATTATTATTATTATTATTATTATTATTATTATTATTATTATTATTATTATTATTATTATTATTATTATTATTATTATTATTATTATTATTATTATTATTATTATTATTATTATTATTATTATTATTATTATTATTATTATTATTATTATTATTATTATTATTATTATTATTATTATTATTATTATTATTATTATTATTATTATTATTATTATTATTATTATTATTATTATTATTATTATTATTATTATTATTATTATTATTATTATTATTATTATTATTATTATTATTATTATTATTATTATTATTATTATTATTATTATTATTATTATTATTATTATTATTATTATTATTATTATTATTATTATTATTATTATTATTATTATTATTATTATTATTATTATTATTATTATTATTATTATTATTATTATTATTATTATTATTATTATTATTATTATTATTATTATTATTATTATTATTATTATTATTATTATTATTATTATTATTATTATTATTATTATTATTATTATTATTATTATTATTATTATTATTATTATTATTATTATTATTATTATTATTATTATTATTATTATTATTATTATTATTATTATTATTATTATTATTATTATTATTATTATTATTATTATTATTATTATTATTATTATTATTATTATTATTATTATTATTATTATTATTATTATTATTATTATTATTATTATTATTATTATTATTATTATTATTATTATTATTATTATTATTATTATTATTATTATTATTATTATTATTATTATTATTATTATTATTATTATTATTATTATTATTATTATTATTATTATTATTATTATTATTATTATTATTATTATTATTATTATTATTATTATTATTATTATTATTATTATTATTATTATTATTATTATTATTATTATTATTATTATTATTATTATTATTATTATTATTATTATTATTATTATTATTATTATTATTATTATTATTATTATTATTATTATTATTATTATTATTATTATTATTATTATTATTATTATTATTATTATTATTATTATTATTATTATTATTATTATTATTATTATTATTATTATTATTATTATTATTATTATTATTATTATTATTATTATTATTATTATTATTATTATTATTATTATTATTATTATTATTATTATTATTATTATTATTATTATTATTATTATTATTATTATTATTATTATTATTATTATTATTATTATTATTATTATTATTATTATTATTATTATTATTATTATTATTATTATTATTATTATTATTATTATTATTATTATTATTATTATTATTATTATTATTATTATTATTATTATTATTATTATTATTATTATTATTATTATTATTATTATTATTATTATTATTATTATTATTATTATTATTATTATTATTATTATTATTATTATTATTATTATTATTATTATTATTATTATTATTATTATTATTATTATTATTATTATTATTATTATTATTATTATTATTATTATTATTATTATTATTATTATTATTATTATTATTATTATTATTATTATTATTATTATTATTATTATTATTATTATTATTATTATTATTATTATTATTATAAAGTTGAAGAGTTTGTTTGGTTGAACACGCTAATCTCAGGAACTACTGGTCCAAATTGAAAAATTCTTTTTGTGTTGAATTGTCTATTTCTCGAGGAAGGCTATAGGCTATATAACATCACGTTACGACCAATAGGAGCGGAGCATCAATGAAAAATGTGGCAAAAACGGGAAAAAATATTCCTTTTGAGAGCTTCCGTTGCGTACGCTGCGTAAACGGTTAAAGTTACGCAAAAATTTTGTATGTCGGAATTGTTCCTCTTGAAAAGTTCTAAAAAAAAGTCCGCAACAGCATATGTCTATCTTTTCAGGTTAACTCACTATAACCATTTTTATGGTGATCAAATTTGTTCTAAAATGATGCATTATTTGCGAAGGTGTTTTTATAAACATGAAATTAATCCTTATCCGAATAAATACGTTATTCATCATAAGTATTTAATTTTGAACAAAATTACCCTTGACATCATTTGATTTCAACGAATATCTTAGGAGATATCATCGTTTTAAGATAATCAAGTACCACGCGCACATTCATGATGTGCAAGGCAGGCGATCATGAGTGGTGCGCATGCGTTGGCCGGCTGCTGCCGGTAGCTCTGCGAGGTACCACGCCGCGCGCGGCTATTTATTGAGGAAGGTTATAGACTTTATAACAAACACGCTACGCCACACCAATCATAAACGCGGGTGAAACCGCGGGCTCAGCTAGTCTTTTTATAATAGTATTCTCTCAAAGATTCAATTCCGAAACGATAAAGTCGTTTGAAATGAAAGGTAATGCAGTTGTGACATGATTTTATCCAAAAAGTGCCTTCCAGGAACTCTTTTACAGTGTTGTATCCCAATTCTGACACCAAATTTATGTTGTATCCCGTGGTTGGTTAACAACACTTTATTTAGGAAGAATTGTTGCGCACTCGGAGTGTTAACAATTGAAGGATAACGTCGTCGCGAGATGCCGACTGTCAGCGATTCGGTACAAAATTCCTGATTGAGTCTGTCTCAATTTAGTAATGAGACTGGCCTTTTAAAGGACCTTAAAGTAGTGTGGTGGGAGGTTTGGATGACTCTGACTTCTCGTGACTAAGGTTCCAAAAGGTCGATCGCTTTTCCAGCGACTTTCGCGAAGACCAAAGGTCTTGAAAACATATTTTGGAAGAAAAAGCGATGACGGAATCGAGGATGAGTAATATTCCCTTTTGGACCTTGAATCACGTTGAGTAATATTGGAGCTAGTACTTTATTGTTAAAGAAGATAGTGAGTTTGAGGAACATGAATCGAGTTGGTATCCAACAACAGCACTTCCAAGTGTTTAGAGTTCTCGCTCACCAATCGGCCTTGCGGTGCTTATTTGCCTCATTGGTATATATCCGAAGTGGTCCAGAACCGTAGATTTTCTTATACCGTCTTTACTACTGTTGGATACCAACTCAATTCACGTTTTCTCAAACTCGCTATCTTCTCTGACAATAAGATATTAGCTCCAAATATTACTCAACGTGATTCAAGGTCCAAAAGGGAATATTACTCATCCTCGATTCCGTCATCGCTTTTCGTTCCAAAATATGTCTTCAAGACCTTTGGTCTTCGCGAAAGTCGCTGGAAAAGCGATCGACCTTTTGGAACCTTAGTCACGAGAAGTCAGACTCATCCAAACCTCCCACCACACTACTTTAAGGTCCTTTAAAAGGCCAGTCTCATTACTAAATTGAGACAGACTCAATCAGGAATTTTGTACCGAATCGCTGACAGTCGGCATCTCGCGACGACGTTATCCGTCAATTGTTAAAACTCCGAGCGCGCAATAGTTCTTTCTTAATAAACTGTTGTTAACCATCCACGGCATACAACATTAAAATTGGTGTCAGAAGTGGGATACAACACTACTATGATCGCGAAATAAATAAAATAGCGGAAGGGGATGCCTTGGGGGGAGGGGGGGGGGGGGTGTCTTCTCTCCAATTCAAATCAGTAAACTTTGTGACTTGTTAATTTTTATTTTTATTCTATTAGTACTATTCTACTCTCATTTTATACTGTATTACGTGTTATAGGTGTAATTTTCAAAAAGGAGAACAAAACCAACAATACTTCGTAGTAAGTTTCATATTTGATCTTTTATTCATTTATTTATCCATTTTGATTTACATTTTTATATTTTAGTTTTTATTTTATCAGTTGAATAAAATGCATGGGTTTTATATAAAGAAACCACGGGAGAAGATATTTCGAGACAAGAAGTTTTACTTCAATCAGCAGAACTTTCCATCGAATATCAAAAAACTGCTACAGCTAGGCAAAAAAGAATCAACCAACACCCGTCACAAATACAATTACAGGTTTCCGTAAACTAAAAACATATTAGATAAGACATTGTATAGATAATAAGCCTAACAAAGTCTATCTAAAATGTAAAAACTACGTATGTGGAAAATGTATAATAGAGATGCCGATTTGCAAAAAATCCGGTGAAAACGAATAATATGTACATTATATACTGCTGAATAAAAGACACTATATATCTATACTGTCAAATCGGCTGTTATCTTCATTCTATATTAAAAAATATAAGTTTTGCTAAAGACCGGTCATTTGACCGGTCGCGGTAGGAAAAGGTATATGCGAAGTGTCGGTAGGAATAGTGTTAACTGACAAAATGATGAAAAAATAGTATTTTTGCATATCATTTGAACAAATGGATTCTTTAAAAAATGTTTACACCAATGGATTCCCGGTCCGAAAGCGTTCATTTACACTCTGTACGAAATTTTCTTATCTCTAATAGTTTTCGAGATATTCGATAAATAATTTTCGGAACCCAACCTTGAGAATAGTTTTCACCATCTCAACGTGTATGGTTGACGATAAAAATAAAATACCTATCAAATATTTTCACGAGAAATATATCATTCTAAAATTTCAAATTTACGCTTCGGGATATTCCCTTGTCAGTGCTGCGCGCAGTAAGCAAATATGTAGTAGGATTTTTTCAAGGTACCGTGCAATGATGAGATAATCTCATTGAATTAATAAGAAGAAAGATTTCTTAAACATCACTTTTATTACCTAATTGAGGGTAGTAACTCCTAACTCCGTGATAACGTAAACCCTGGATAAATGCACATAGGTGGGATCCCCCTCGGCGGACCTCGACGTTTGACGACGGGGCAGTGTAACATGATATTATCGGAACCTGTCGGTGAGGCAATACTAATCGGAGGATTGAACTTTTCTGTTTTTGATTTTTTTTTTTTGTTAAAAACTACGCTATCGTATTTTTGACATTTTTCTGATTAAAATGATACCAAATACGACATAGTTTGAGCAATATTTACTTAACATTTAATTCGTTTACTTGCTATTAATATAATTCAAACATATCGTGTTTGGTATCATTTTATTCAGAAAAATCTCACCAACACGTTAGCGAAGTTTTCAAAAGAAAAAAATTAAAAATAGAAAAGTTCAATCCTCTGATTAGGATTGCATGGACATCCATCCATCTTCGGCTGGAGCCAGAAAGTAAACACAAAATAAAAACCACTACTTCGTAACTGCACTGGTTTAGCCCCGAATTCTGTACATTTATCCAGGTTTTACTGTATACGGTTCGATACGGAAAGATGCAGGGTTGGTACTTCTCATTATCAGATATTTTCCTTAGGCTATACAAAAGCTATACCTCAGAGAAGCAAATATATGTTTGCCTATATAACAAGACGAATACGATGAGCCAATAAAAAAAAATCTACTACCCTTTCCCGAATTTTGCGGCCGGTTAGAACAACCCCTGAAAGCCATGATCATTAATTTTTTTACACCCTGTACGTAGGAATGAATATCCCATGGTCATTCATGTCATAGCAGAAAATATGATGCAACATGAGTTGATCGCGGGAACAGATTTTCTAAATTAAGTGGAAATGACAAGAAGGCTCAATATCGATAACTAGCTGAGCCCGCGGTTTCACCCGCGTTTATGATTAGTGTGGCGTAGCGTGTTTGTTATAAAGTCTATAGCCTTCCTCGAGAAATAGACAATTCAACACAAAAAGAATTTTTCAATTTGGACCAGTAGTTCCTGAGATTAGCGCGTTCAACCAAACAAACTCTTCAGCTTTATATATTAGTATAGATTAAACGTGAAGATTCCTTAAGTAATGACATGCCAGATATTTTAAAAATCGACTGTTATAAAGTGAGCGAGGTGGACGTATTCCATGTTATAAATAATATGAGTGAGGTAAGTGAAATTGTGCAAAATTATATTATAATTGTTAATCAAGGTGTGAATGGTTCCGGAATAGACATTTTAGCTGCTTTCAATTGTAAGAGTTTTTCTGCCCTCGTGAAAACAGTTGTCATGATTTATATCATTTGCAGCGACCCAGCTATTTTTGAGAGAAGTGCCTCTTGTATTTAGTTTCGTTAAGAGTTTTCTAAAATTCCTGCACATTCTCAATAGCTCTTGTAAGTGCCATAAATTACGCATTTCCGATGTCCCTTCGACTGCAGACCCAGCGACAACCTTGCCGCGCAGGACGAAGCGTGGGCGCGGAGGAAGTGCGTACGTGACCAACCCCTTGCCAGCGAAAACTTTCCGCTAAAACCTTCGCCTCTATTCCCTAAAAAGCGCGCCAAGGGAGCCCTGTGATTGACTTTGCAAATCTAGCTGGACAAAAATAATTATATCAATGAACGTCATGTTTACTGTTTGACATTTTTTAATAAGTTGAAAAAAGTGAATATTAATGGCATATTTACCGTTACAAATTGCATATATACTTCTATTCCTTGGAATCATCATAGTCCTCGTCTTTTTCTCCGTCTTCAGCGAAATTCATCTTCAATTTCCTTCCTCCGATGTTCGACTTTTTATTTATCACATTTTCTAATTGGCCACTTTTTAATATTAAGCTTCTATGATACGAGTAAAAGGCATTCTAAACACCTTACTCACGCATGGAGACCAGAGAGTCCAAATTTTTAATTTTCGTTATCATAAACTATTTTATGTTTTTGAATTGAATTTATTTGCGTCTTGCAGTTTCCTCAAAAATAGCTGTATTGATACAAATGACACGAGCCATGTCCAGCTTTTGCTCGACAGTGAAATACCTCCCATGTAGAGGGTCGGTAAAAAAATCGTTTTTATTTTATCAGTCTCAATTCGTGTTTTAAATATAAAAAAAGATAAAACGCAAAGTGGATGATAGTGGAGCTTTTCTTGTATGCCTCACTAAACTTTTTAAATATACGAAAAATCGTGCCAAACTATTTCTTTAAGTACAGTAAAACCTGGACAAATGCACAGAATTCGGGACTGAATCAGTGCAGTTACGAAGTGGTGGCTTCTATTTTGGGTTTACGTTCAGGCTTCAGCCGAGCGTGAACTTGGTAAAGAACAGACAGCAGAAGAGACAGAGAGGCCCAACCTACAGGGGGAACGGCCTGAACGTGTCGCTAAGGCAATACTAATCAGAGGCTTGAACTTTTACGTTTTTGATTTTTTTTTTAGTTGAAAACTTGGCTACTGTATTTGTCAGATTTTTCTGATTAAAATGATACCAAACACGACATAGTTTGAGCCAGATTTACTTAATATTTAATTCGTTTACTTGCTATTTAGATAATTCAAACACATCGTGTTTGGTATCATTTTAATGAGAAAAAATCTCACAAATACGTTAGCGAAGTTTAAAAAAAAAAACAGATATGGAAAAGTTCCATCCTCCCATTAGGATTGCCTTACCCACACGTTAGGGCCGGTCCCCCTGTGCGTTGGGCCTCTCTGTTTTTTCTACTGTCTGTCCTTTTCTAAGCTCGGCGCTCGTAAGGAGCCTCAACGTAAACACAGTCCTGACATTCAGCAGCGACCTGTGCATTTGAGACTTGCACAGGAATCCATTTAGCAGTCCAGTTATCGAGTTTGGTAAGTATTCTATGTTTTCATCTGACTCCAGCTGACCAGGAATCTAGAAAGGGATAAGCAATGGAAAACCGCCCCTTCGAAGATGATAGGGCTAAAGGAACCGGGACTCGAAATATTGCTCAAACTATGTCGTATTTGGTATCATTTTAATCAGAAAAATGTCACAAATACGTTAGCGAAGTTTTCAACAAAAAAAAATAAAAAACGGAAAAGTTCAAGCCTCCGCACAGTGTGTAATTTTAGGGTTCTAGCTGGACAAAATTCAATTTTCGTAATGGTCCAGACGTATAACATTTTATTGGAAATCGATAGTAGGATGTCCATAGAAACAGAAAATGTAAAAATTATTTGAAAAAATAATCTGCAATAGTTAATTAACAGGCCTTAAAGTTATACTTTCCGTAGATTGCTTTTACACGCTCCCATCATGCCCTAGACATTTTCGTCAATTGTTTTGTAACGAAAGGTTAGAATGCAATTTGGGTATATGTATTATTATCTACACTTATTTGGGATATATTTACAATTTTTTATTTTTCTAAACGACCTTCCATTACCATTTTAATCCGCTTTAACAATTAACATGTAATTTAAGTTCCGTTCCGAAATGTATGTATTAGTCTTTTAACATATATTACTATTTATTACACTTTTGTAATTTTGTGTGCTTAAAGCTAAAAGTATAACAATTGAACATGCAAAGTGCCGCTTCAGATAAATGATGACATCTGTTAATTTTTTATTGTTTTATTCCGCGCGGATTCTGAATTTCGCTTCCCTTCGGAAAGTTATTTAAGTTTTGACAAAGTTTATTACACTTTTGCAATTTTGCATGTTCAAAGCTAAAGGTATAAACAATTGAAAATGCAAAGGGTTATTGAAGACAAATGGTGACATCTGTTACCTTTTTATTGTTTTATTACGTCCGTAACGGACGGGAGCGACGTCTCACAGTGGTCTATTTTGCCGAAATCCTGGCCAGAACCCCAAAGAGTGGCGAGGCATTTACTTACAATTAGTTTCGTTCGCTCAGAAGACACAAGAAAAATGCCTCGCGGAAGTTTTTAAATTTTTCAACCAAAAATAAAATTTATATTGCAATTCTTTTTGCTTTTTCCAAGAAAAATGTCTGCCCTATCGCCTCCTGTTATTAGGTTTTTTCCTGGATTTTTAATTTTTAGAGTAAATCGGAAACACATTTTTAAAACATATGTTTAAACATTTAAATCTTTACAACATTAAAATGATATGCATCGTTACAATTGGTAGAGTTTACAGAGTCATTTTACACAAAAAAAAAATTAAAATAAGCCTCAAGATTAAGGTACAACAAATTTTTAAAGTTGATAGTCTCTTATTTGACGTATAAATGTTAATAACTATTGAAATATGTATTATTATTAACGCTAAGTATAACAGTATGTTCTTTACTAGTGGAAAAGTCAGTAAAAGTAACGAAAACCATAATTTCTTTCAAAAAATAGTTTTGTCCAGCTAGAACCCTAAAATTACACACTGTGCTTCGGTTAGTATTGCCTCACCGACACGTTCGGTCCGTTACCCCTGTAGGATGGGCCTCTCTGTCTCTTCTACTATCTGTTCTTTTCCAAGTTCATGCTCGACTGGAGCCTGAACGTAAACCCAAATTAGAAACCACCACTTCGTAAGTGCACTGATTCAGCCTCGAATTCTGTGCATTTATCCAGGTTTTACTGTATTTCCATCGCTCGTACAGTTAAGTAATTTTTCCAATAAAAACTTGAAGTTCATGGGAACTTAATGTTCGGAACATTATTTTAACCACGTCCCGACATAACTTTCGGTGGCGTTTCGACTAACACCATGAAGTATAATGCACTTCTCGGAAGAGGCTTCATATCCCTACCACACACTAAAGTTTCTTTTGGCGACGAGATTACTGTTGCAAAGATTGACATTGAATCGCATAAAACTTCATCACTTGATTGACAAAATGAAATAATGCAGATTAACTTTATAAATACTGATGTCAGCGGTGAAAATAAAATTAATGTAAATCGAGATTTAGATCTCAATGTAAATATCTCAGAACGTTCTTGATGTTTACAAATCCGAGTATGTTTATGCCAACCTGCCCGAAACTTCCGCTGAGATTAAAGTCGAAATGACGATCGCGTTGAAACATGAGAAGCCTATTTCCTTTCGACCACGTAGGCTTGCCTTTGCCGACATGGAAAATTAAGTTATTAATGATCAACTGTTGAAAGAAAACGTGATTTATTGATGTTAGTTCGTAAGAAAACCGGAGATATTCGTTTATGTATATATCATCGCGCTTTGAATAAGATTACGATTAAAGATAATTTCCCTACTCGGTTAATAGAGGATGTTCATGATCGGTTAACACGTTGCCGCAAATGACGGTTATAGCCGTCCTGCACATTTTTGTACTAATGTATTCATTTGTTAATTACTGAGTAATACACCGAAAAAAGATGTAACATTGCAGATAACATATCAATTGTTCTTTTTGTGCGATTTTTCATGCTTTAAAAGTTCGAAATATTTTCGTGTGTGTTTCTGAGCACTTTCGTCAAATTAAAAGTGTGCGGCAACGGGTTAAGAGACAAAAGGTATTTCAGTAGTATGGATTTAAAAAATGGATTCCATCATGTTCGAGTCGCGGAATCGTCAGTAAAATATACATCGTTTGTCACAACATTCGTACAATTTGAATATTTGAAAATGTCGTTTGGACTGACAAACGAACCACGTGTTTTTCAACGTTATATTAATGTGGGATCGTAGGATGAATACGTTTAAATGATGGAGTCAAATAGAAAAGAGAAAGTACACTTCATTCGGCAGGTATTCTGCACGTGTTCCTACACTCTCGCCGTCTCGAGGTATATCTTATTCGCGCACACGATTTGGCTATGGTCGGGTGACACGATACTTTCTCTCTCTCTCTCTCTCTCTCTCTCTCTCTCTCTCTCTCTCTCTCTCTCTCACTCTCACTCTCACTCTCACTCACTCTCAGCTATCTCTGCCTAATCGAGAACATATAGGGCGTATACGTGGATATTAATCGCACATTAATAATATTTTTGGAATTGACCAGGCAAAATAAAGTTGTACTTTACTTACAAGGAAACCTGCCGAGGTAACAATCAACGATTTTAGTGAAATTCAAGTATGATGTAGTACTCGTTAAAATATTCGATATGTATTTTTTTTATCGGCAATCGTTCACATTATGGGGGTCATCCCGTGTGACGGGTCTAAAACTTGAAACAAATTTTTTTTGCATCAATTGTTTCTATAAGGTGTTTAAAATGTGCAGGTAAAATGATATTTTGATATACGAAGTCGTTGAAAAGTCATAAACGTAGAACGGAGCAGCTGTTTGCCTCGTGCGGTCAAGTTGCCCGGCAGAGCGGAGCATCAGCCTTTCACGATTGATTTTTGCGTTGAAAATGAGTAACAAAAAAGGAAGAAAATATAATGTTGCACATTATAGTCGTACCAGAAAACGAAAATTTTGCAGGAATCGATATACAGCTCAGCAGAAAATAGAATATACGGCAACATGAGCAACGAAACTTTTAGTAAATAAAAATACGGATGTGCAAGTTTCTTATTGCTTGTAATAATATTCAATGAAGGCTTTAAAACAATTTTAAAGACAATAAGCTCAATGGGATACAAAATTGATCGCAGAGCCCAATTTTATGCTAGTCATCGGGACCCAAACTCGCATTGACCGCTGTGAGTGATAGTCTAAAGTTCGTTAAAACAGCCAGTATCGAAGCTATGAAAAAAGAAGCGGCTTTGCGTGTTTTCTACGAGGCAGAGGAAGGCATGTTTTATGGACTCGGCGTAGCAGATTAATGCTGACTTCACATCTTCTTTGTGTAAATCGTACTTGAATCTTTAAACACGTTGTTCTCGAAACCAAATTTGCATATGGGCTTTCTTGATATATCAAAAACTACTGAACCGACTTCGCTCAAATTTGCACGGTATAGTGAGAATATCTATAGTTCTCGCATGAACTGGAATACATAATTGTGGTACCTGGCATAGTTTTTTTTGGAAGCTAAAGAAGTCGATAAAATATGACGAAAATTTAGATTTCGCATTTAAAGCCGTGCCAAAACTTCAATTTTCAATATTTTTATTTTGTTCTAGTACGCACGATAGTCTTAAGTTTACAAATTAAAATGCCATTAGATTTTTTGAGTTCAAATGAACGAAAATTCTGGAATCATGAAAGCCATCAAGCAATGTCTTCTATACATTGGTGTCTTCCGCACGCTGTAAAATCAGTTACATTTGTTATTTTTACTTGCAGAAATTCCAGTGGACTAAGAAAGTGTCAATAAATGTATTATAAAAATGTCCAGTTTGCACATTTTAATGGCTCGTCAAAAAAAATTACCGAAGAAAGCGTAAAAAAACGGCTGTCACACGGGATGACCCCCTTAAAGGGGTGAAAACCGCCCCCAAAGTTGGAGTGGTAAGGTGTATTTCGTTGAATATATTGAAAACTATGAGAGATGGAGTATTTTCGTAAATTGACGAAATTAGCGCCTTGTTGCCTATTGTTAAATCTGATATTCTTCGTGTAAAATTTTTCCAAACGAGGAATCCAAACTTTATTATTATTTTTCTTATTGTGGACTGGATACGACGAGGAGTTAATGAAAAATGCAGGTCCAGAAGGAAAAACAGTAGAATTGTTAAAGATACCAAAAGGTACACAGGACAGATCCACCCTGTGGATGTGTTTGGATTCCTTGTTTGGGAAAATTTTACACGCAAAAAATATCAGATTCAACAATCAATTTGAATATTGACATCAATTTGTACAGAAGTGACAATATAATAAAATTGCAATCACTGATTTTCAATCAGTTGTCTTCTTCGAGATATGAAGACATGTTTAGATATGCATGGTTTTGCTGCGGCTATACAGAGAGTAGACCAAATGGATTGCTGTTCTATTTTGTTTCACAGATTTGCAATTTGAAATTATCAACTGTTTTGACTGTGACAACGTTCTCTTGCTTTGAATAGCTCATGTTGTAGAAATCACCTATGTTTTAAACACTTTTTTCAAGAGTACCATTACTGCCACAATTACATAGAGTAACTTACATTAATTGCAATCCTACCATTTCTCTAAAAGCACCAACGCATATATGTCAATCAAAAACACCTCTTTTAAAAGCTACCAAGCAGTTATGAACAAGGAACGACTTGTGTAAGGACTTTATTTCGTGCATCGAAGGATAAAATTTCATGTGTAGTAACTTTTTTGTTGATGAAAAAATTGAAATTCGTAATTTTATACTGGATTATATTATCCGTAATTTTGTTCTGAATATATAATTTTTATAAAAAGATACTCAAGGAAATTGATTGATATTAAATTGATAAAACTGCCGAAAATATGTTAATTTTCAACATATTGTTTAAACAAATTGAAACTTTGCGAAAAAAAAATATACCATTAAATTCGTAATACAAAGGCGCCAATTTCGTCAATGTGGACGATTGCCGATAAAAAAAATACGTGTCGAATATTTTAACGAGTAGTACATCATACTTAAATTTCAACAAAATCGGTGGAACCTCGGGAGGTTCCCTTGCTAGATAATATAGCCAGCTGAAAGCGAAACAGAGTCATTTTCAGAAACACCGTCAACATTTTTGAAAAACGCTCAGACACGTCGATTTTTTATTAACCCCTTGGCCTATAACCACGAGTGAAACACGTGGTAAGGAATATGTGCCATAAGCAAAAACCACGAGTCTGACTCGTGGTAAAGAATTTGTGCCATAAGCGAAAACCACGAGTCTGAACTGCCCCGCTTTCACCCCCAAGCGAGGATAAGAATCATCCCAAAATATTTAAATTACATTTGGGGGTCAAGTAAAATTTCTTTCGAAAGCTGTTACATTTCTCTTTACAATAGTCTTTAAATTTTACAATTTTGCTCAATACTTATTACGAATTTAGATTTTTTTTATTTTTTCGGTTCTCTTTTTTTAAAATATACGATCCACTTCTTCTTTGCGATGATGACTATAAAATTTCATAAAAATCGATGATTTACCTTGTCAGTGCTGCGCGCGGTTAGCAAATATGCACATATGTATGTAACCAGATTTCTTCTGAGTACCTTGCAATAATTAGATAATCTCATTGGAATTAATAAAAAGAGAAAGTGTTAGTAGACACATTTTCATTAAATATCTCTTTAACATACAGTCCAGCAAGAAAATGACTTATGTACAAGTTTCTTTATTTCTTCTGTCGAGTGAAAATATGCAAAGAAAGTTACAGATTTTCGTATAAAAAAAAGAAATTAACCTTTAAATAATATTGTAAAAGTATAACAAATAAAAATTTATTATTATTACACCGATATTCTCTCCATGATATTACGAAACTTTTGTATACAACATGTTTTTCCGCAGTGGATGGTTCTCGATTTATTATTTCTTTCCAATGGGATTGTCGATTCGTTTCACTGTGAGTACTGGTGTTTATCCAGTTAGCTGTGTTTGACGAGTATACTCGTCATGCGTAAAAGCTACCACTGGTTATATAAATTGTAATTTTGACGAAAACTAAAATATATTCGTAAATTTCAAGATGTTTGGAACATTTTGAGGCCATGCCGAAACAAAATGAATAACTAAGTGGTATAAATAATTTGAAATAGATTTCTGCTCATCTCTCGATTTTCGTGACCCAAAATTCCAAAGAATTTTCGCCACAGTTAACTGGTTATAAAAACTGAGTGTATGTAAACACAGCGGGACGAACTGTTACACACCCAAGGAATGAGAGCGAAAGTGAGACTCGTGCATTCACGTAAAAGTAAGCCGTGAAGATGAAAATATGTATGTATAAAGCCGAAAAGTTGTAAAGACGAAAGATGTTAGTTATAGTTTACTTCATATTTAATTTATATTCGTAACTAGTTTCATTTATAGTTGCTTTTATTTTTCTTGCAAATAAACAGTTTTAAGTGTAATCCCCATTATATCATGTCGAACTACGAATATTCCTATAGTAACAAAAATACGTATTTTCCCTTATGCGTATTACAACGTGGCATTATGCCGAAATTAATTTACAAAAGTATTAAATTTTAATAATTCTTCTATACTTACCTATATCTTCAAAAATACGACTATCTAATATAAAGTTATGCTACCTTGGTTTATCGGGACAATTATTGCAATAGTATGTTCTGCAAAATTGTTTTATTAGTATTATTTGTATTATTGGCTCAGAACGAGATTACTGTATATCAGTCAAGTCAAGGTTTGGCTCGACAGAGCCGTTTCTCGAGCTGCTCCGCCTGCTACTCCTTCCTATACACTCGAGAGCTCGCTGATTGACTTTGCCTCCCCTTCATAGTAGCGGACCTATTGGCATGAGCACGGGCGTATTCGGGGCGACATTCGTAGTCAATCAGTCGCGCTGAAAAAGTCGTGCCTTGCGCGTCAGTCGCGGAGATCAGAACGTCGTGCGTGGCACGTCGATAAAGGTTATTTGTCGAAATACAATTTCACACCGCACTATATCGCATGTAGGGTAATACAAAAGTATTGTTAGTGAAAAAGTATGCTCGAATATGTGTTAAATAAAGTACAATTAATATATTTTAATATTTTTGGGCTTCTGGCGACGATTTTACCGAAATTTTGTTAAAAGTAACTACACGATAATAGAACGCTAGGTTTCCCAGCGTAAAAGAACACATTGTTGCCGCCGCAGTTGTCTTAAATGTTTTCAGTAACTTTATTCGTCTCAAAATGCTCGACGCAAAGTTCTAATATACCAATTAAAACATAATTAATTATAAGAAGCTCTTAGTACCAAAGAGTGGTTCTGCCTCGTTTAATTTCAATGTTGTTTTGCAATAAAATGCCAAAGTATTGTCAATTTTACATATAGAGATGTATCTCAACGGTTTCTGTCATCTGTATGATTGTTAGAAAACATTTTCTTCATTTATATTTTAATGCGATTTCTCGACAACGATTCAGCGGAAAAGGACATTGATACAGTGGAATAGATTTTCAGAAGATAACTTTGTAACAAAGAGTGCATTTGCATATTTCCATGGGTAATGTGGAAACCTATATTACCTCTTTACTGTTAAAAGACAACACAACATTGTACAATGTATCGCCCCAATAACTTCTTACATTATTCTACATTCTTTGAGGCGAACAAGTTTGCATTTTGCTGTCGCAAAATTTTTTAAATATAAATGTCGCCCCAATATACCGCCACATGCTACCACGCTTGTACCAGTAGGCACGACCGTAACGCCGCCGGTGTGCCTGTGAATCAGTGACATCTCGGCTGTATGTGTAGGTGAAGGAGGCGGCGCAGCTCGAGAAACGGCTCTGTCGAGCCAAACCTTGACTTGACTGCTGTATATTGTATTTATCTACACATACTCACCGATACTATATTATTATATGAAGATAGATATCCGTGTCTTACTCGCAGAATCATATTTTCTCACAGTTGCAATAGGAATTTTATATACATATCGAGATGGATCGTAGGCATGCAGAAGTTATTGCGTCTTCGAGCGATGCACAGTCGAACGAATCGACAATCTAACTGGAAAAAAAAATAACTCGAGAACCGTTCATTTTAGAGAAAAATGTTTAATGCAAAAGTTTCATAATATCGTGAAAAGAATGTCACTGCATCGTTAATTTTTTATTTTTTATATTTTTTAAATGTTATTTAATGGTTAACATCATTTTTTATGCGAACGTCTATAAATTTCTTTGCGGACTTTTATTCTACGAAAGAAATAAAGAAACTTTTGCATAAATCATTTTCTCATTGCACTTTATGTTAAAAAGATATTTAATGTTAAATATCCTACTGACGTCATTCTCCCAGGCGCCACGGTGAAATTCGACTGCTGAATCGCATCCCTTCCTTTAAGCAGGTAAAACTAAAAAGGCCGCAAGTGGATTCATGAAATTTTTCCACTAATTACTTCTACACAATCTAAAGAATATATAGACGGAGTTTCAAAGATATACATTTCGTTGTTTGTTAGTTATTCATTGTTTAATTGGACCGCGCGCCGCGGTGAAATTAGACTGCCGAATCGCATCCCTACCTTTAACCAGGTAAAACTAAAAAGGGCGCAAGTGGATCCATGAAAGTTTTCCACTAATTACTTCTACACAATCTAAAGAATATATAGACGGAGTTTCAAAGAAATACATTTCGTTGTTTGTTAGTTATTCATTGTTTAATTGGACCGCGCGCCGCGGTGAAATTAGACTGCCGAATCGCATCCCTACCTTTAACCAGGTAAAACTAAAAAGGGCGCAAGTGGATCCATGAAAGTTTTCCACTAATTACTTCTACACAATCTAAAGAATATATAGACGGAGTTTCAAAGATATACATTTTGTTGTTT
Organism: Cerceris rybyensis; assembly: GCA_910591515.1. Lineage (NCBI taxonomy): Eukaryota > Metazoa > Arthropoda > Insecta > Hymenoptera > Crabronidae > Cerceris > Cerceris rybyensis. The sequence continues at coordinate 3,460,630 of OU342789.1, forward strand.
GTTAGTTATTCATTGTTTAATTGGACCGCGCGCCGCGGTGAAATTAGACTGCCGAATCGCATCCCTACCTTTAACCAGGTAAAACTAAAAAGGGCGCAAGTGGATCCATGAAATTTTACCACTAATTACTTCTACACAGTGTAAAGAATATATAGACGGAGTTTCAAAGATATACAGTTCGTTATTTTGTCAGTTGTAGACATCTTGTCCTTTTGTGACCGCGTGCTCCGCAGGGAGTCGGCAGCCGTACTATGTCATAAACTTTAGAAAGGAATAACAACAAAAGACGACAGAAAGCGCAGCCTTTTTTGCAGGAGCTGCTTCTACAAGGTTTAAACTAAATACTCTCAAAATTTCGAGGTAATATTTTGATATACATTATAAGTTTTTCTCTGCTAAAGTTTGCTAATTTCTCCGAAAAACATGTGTCTAAAGAAAGTTCCATAAATTGTTTAAAAATTAATTTTCCGAAAAATTGTTTATGCGAATTCCACGGTTAACTAACAGTGACAAACTGTACAAAAAATACAAAATCTCGCAAAATTCTTAATGCCTCTAACAGTATCTTCTTTTCAGAGAAGTATTTGTACGTTTTTGCGCTATTGAAATTTGTTGTTTTTAAGCGCTGATTTTTACATTTAGATGATTGCAAAATCAATTAATATTGCTATCAGTGGTCTCAGCAAACATTCTATATTAAGATAAGATTATTAAAATTCAAATCCCAGACTTGATTTTTTTCCACCTAGATTACCCATTTCGTTCCACTGTGCGATGGTGCGCTGCGAAGAATTGCGATAACGAACGCAGGACCGCATGACGATTCCTAGGAAGACGTTAGCGCCAACGGAATAAGACGATCGGGGTTAGTCTCGAACAGTCTCGAGCCGGCCGCCGAGACGTGACGTGCTGTTTTAAAGGAAGAATTACTTTACTTTCTGCATTGATGAAAATGTGTTTTTTGGTAAGTAAACCTAATAAAATAGTTTCTTTAAACTGAGTATTTATGAACGGGGAATGTTGCTGCACGATAAAAGTTGTCGAGATATCATTTATTTAACATTTGTCGTACTTTCATTACCGTACCGTATTCATACTGTAGTTGGTCACTTATCCTGTTAAAAACAACGATAATATTTTTCCGAAAGAAATGCAGGATATTCTGGATATATTATAAAAACTAACATAAGAAACGGTTTTCACCTACTATATATTTAAATATAAAAATTACGTTTTCTCTTATTCCATTGAACCCGAAGTTTTTTTGGCATTCAGTCAAGCTAGTGTTAAATGATATGTGAAAAATTTGAATATTTTCATTTGTACTTGTTGATAAACGTTCTTTCATCGTGAAATAAATGCTGCATAACCATAAACGATGATTCAAATTAGCGAACACGTGTTTCTGGAATCTTTAGAATTTTGATTCTTTACTCTTGTTATTTGGTATACAACTTTCCCGCGCGTTGACTGGAAGAAACTTTTTCCAAAACTGTGCTGATTTTATTGCGGGGACTATTATTCTCTGCACTTTTAAAAAACATTGTAATCTCTCAATTTAGAAAACAACAATACCAATATTGGGTGATAAGTCGGGATTGCGGTAATAATTATACAGGACGATGTATTAATTAAGAGAATAATATATTTGTGTCTGAATGCTTTCGCTGTTCGATCGAGACTTCCTTGTGGTACGATTACCATGGCTTACATTTTGTTGCCGAAAAGGCAAACGTACGTCAATGACAGTCGTGCGACTCGATCAGTAGTCGTACAATGTAATACAATATGTATCGGCTCTTTGAAACTCATGCAGTATAAAAAAGTAGAGATAGATATAAAAGAAAAAGTTATAAAATTTATTCTGAATAAGTTTTACTAGTTGGAATTTTAGGATTATATATATTAAGCATCAATTTCCTTTAGGCTAAAAACTTTATTTAACTTCATTGCAATAATTCACTAAATATTTCCTGATTGCGTGAAAATCTATTAACAGAATTTTCAATTTTTCAGGATGATCATTATCAAAACCGGAGCTATACACAGAATATAATATGAGGATAACCCAGAACTGGCAAATGGTCATCGACTGGTGAGTGCATTCTCATTACACTGTTTATAAATACACTGTATATGTACAAATAGATCTTTTATGGGGCCCATCACCAATAATTGGGTGACGCTTTACTTGATCTTGTTACATAGGATTTTACAACTGATTTAGGATATCTTTATTTTTTAAACAAATATTCTATGACATTAGCGCATTGAAAACCCTATCACCCAGATATGGATGACAGCTGTTTTTATGGGGGCTCCATGACACTTACATAATAGCAGTCTTTGCACAGTTAAATAGAATTTCACAAATAATTTATGGCACTATCAATATTATTTTAAACAACAATTCATACTGCTAATATATGTAATACTATGATGAGACTCAGATTTGAGTGTGTACAAAATGAATTTGATCCTTGCTGGGCATTCTACGTTTTAATACATGTATATATAAATTGAAACTTGTTCAGTTGGATATTTGTCCAATGTACCAATATTGCTATTTGAGTCGCTCAGAAGCCAATGGTTAAATCCAGAAAACAGAAAATGAGAAGATTAATCTTTATTAATAAATTAGTTTTTTGCAATTTTTGGTTTATTAATGTTATTAGAACATATATAAGAGCTTTTTTTCTAAAGGTACACTCTCTAACAAAATGACATATGTACAGGATGTGTAAATAAAAACGCAAGTATTTAATTAAACAATGTCAGTATCTTAAATACTTTAGAACCTACATATTTTTGCAGCTGAAAAATGTAAGAAATTTATATAAAAATAGTGCAATAACGTTTGTTGTTATAAGTTTTATTTTTATTCATCATAACAAACATCATCCTCTGAATTATCAAAATCTAAATTTTGTTTTTAACATATTGCATGCCAGTCCCATGATAATGCAAAATTTTCAATGTATGATTATAGACTTGGCTAATCAATATCTGTCATATTATTATGAATTGAGAAAAATGGTACATTGGATATAAAGACAGTATTGTTTCGTTTAATTCGGCCATTACTTAATGCCACTAATTTTAATATTGACTTAAAAAGATTAAATCAGCATTCAAGTTTTCAGCCAATGATATTTAGCCGGCGTGCAATGCGTTAATGTCCTGTAAAGGTTATGTTTTCTGGAGGTATACACTTTTATAAATCCATCATGTCTTTCTTTGTTTCTTTTGAAATTGTTGTTTTTATTAGGATACAGCAGCAATGGTTATTTATATTTTTAAAGGTTGCTGGCTTGCCAATCTCGGTTTTTTTATATTAATTGCATGTGAGATATCATCCTTACTAAAATTATTGATATTTTTCTGTTGGTAATAGTATCTGTCAATGATTACGAGGAAAGGAAATCTTGATAATTCATTTCAACAGCGCTGAAGGGGTTTTAATTTTTTACTACTACAAATTGTGTGATAGCAGCCGCTATGGTTATATACTGATTTTTTTTTTGCATGAGTTTCTGTAACTGCAAGATCAACGTCATTGGGCAAATAACTGTGCCCACTTAATGAAAACTTTAGCTCATTTGATGCAGCTTCTACGCCTTCACTGTGAATTCATTCCAATAAACTTAATACAGTTTTTATATTTCGATTCAGGTCTGTATACGAACCTGAATACATTCTAATTATTGGTAAATGCTGTGCATATAATTTAATACGTTTAATTAAAACAGGCTGACACTTCTTGTACATCCTGAGATCATTGGGTTATAGGACTAGCATACATGATGTAGTCTTTGCTAAACTTTGAATCATGAGACCAAGATTGTATACATATAAGTTTCTCATGGAATAAGCGACTAATGCGGAGAGTTTTGGAACTGGTGATTTCTAAGTTACCATTTTTTTTTGTCAATTAAAACCAAACACATATCTTTCGTTTAAAGAAAAATTTAGTTTTTATTTCAAAGTTGATGCAAAGAACATGTTGATGAAAAATAGAATTATTCTCAATCATTTCCGATGTTACTGTACAATATATTCAGAAGTTATAAAAAAGGGTTAATCTAGAACGAACGAAGCAACAATTGACTCCTTTAATAACTAATTGTAAGAAGGACATTATTTATTTTATTCAAATTTACAAAAATCAGAAAATATAAAAAAAATGGATTTAACTGCATTGGCTTCAGATCGGCTCATTTAATACTTTCCGCTGTTATATACATGGTTTTCCCAGAGTTTCATAAAGCGTTTCATTATAAAATTCATTTTAACTACTTGACATTAACCTTGATAAAATTTTAGTTACACTTTTTCTTTGGAAATTGATTACTTCATTGCTACGACTACAACTTTCAAGTATGTTTTTATTGTGTTTATCGGATATTTTGCAGATGAAAAAGTCTCAGGTACAGGGTGTAAAAAAATTAATGGTCATGGCTTTAAGGGGTTGTTCTACACCTCTGGATCGATGGAGATTTGCGAAAAAAACCTGCCGCAAAATTCGGGAAAGGGTAGCAAATTTTTTTTATTGGCTCATCCTATTCGTCTTGTTACGTAGGTAAAATGTCTGAGAGGAACCATGGGTCAGAAACGAACCGTTCTCTCACAAATTAACTTTTAATTCGGCCTTCCGATCAAAATTTCGCCCATATGGCAGCCTTCGAGTCACCGACCTTTCGAAAGGAAACACATGAAATACCCTTGCTAGCTCCAATAGTTGAAGCAGAGGCAACATAAACGAAGATAGAAAATGACTAGAAAAATGTCATTGACCTGCGTTCGGTGTTGGGTTCGCTCAAGGGCCCACTCGGGGAGAAGAGCATAAACACATGCACTTCTCTTCTAGTACGGTGACACAGTGCCCCATTTTCTAACTTCGTTTAGGTCGCCTCTGCTTTAACTAATGGCGAAATTTTTATTGGAAGGCCCAATTAAAAGTTAATTTGTGAGAGAACGGTACGTTTCTGACCCATGGTTCCTCTCAGACATTTTACCTACGTAACAAGACGAATACGATGAGCCAATAAAAAAAATTTGCTACCCTTTCCCGAATTTTGCGGCAGGTTTTTTTCGCAAATCTCCATCGATCCAGAGGTGTAGAACAACCCCTTAAAGCCATGACCATTAATTTTTTTACACCCTGTACAGAATGAATTTATTGTAGAAAAATAGCTTAAAGAGACACGATCTTTTTCTGAGGCTTAGAATATTTGTATAAACTATGTTTTCTTTTTGTTCGTTTTCCAAAATTAAATCGAACAGCAGAAAAAGTATAATGAAGAAATAGCTATATTATTCCGTCAACTTCAAAGATACTATAAAGATAAGTACAGGTAACCTTCCTGTAACACGGTAGATAGGTTTCTAAAAATTGCCGTCTTGTAGGAAAATATGTTTTATGAGACACAGAGTCAGTACAAAAGGAGTTAAGTTCCAAAAACTTAACCCTCTATTAGTCCAGTAAAAATGCAATTTAATTAGCAAATCGAACCTCCACTTTTAGAACAAGGTTATTTTTGTGTAAAATTGCACGAGGATTCTAAAAAAACCATTCGCAGGCAAAAAAAGTGTACGCGTCATTGTGTTTTTTTGTTATAATCAATTTTTGCCTGCTCGAGCCCGCACATTTTCGTTTATAACTTTTTAACTTTGCAGAAATCGGCTATGATTGATAGGACATTTTTTGTTCCTTACCATCTAATCAAACTTTCTGTCACCTCACTTTTTTTTATTTGTTACTTAGTTTTTGAGATATTCGATCTCAAAAGATGAAAAAGAGCGTGCTCACAATTTTTCAGTTACCACGCGAATTTGTTGGTATTACAGTTACCTAAGCGATCGAATTTATCGATATCGCATTTTACCAACTGCTCGACTTTACATTACAACAATGCGCGGGCATGCGCATCATTCAAATAAACGGCGTACATATAATCTACGATTCTTATTATTTATTTCTTCTTATTATTTACATATAATGTTTTTATATTATTATCAATACACGAAATGACTTATGCACTTGTTTTCAATAGGAGAAGATGGATTTTTAATTGAAATACCATTTATTTGTTAATTATTATTGGCATTTACTATCAATCATCATTGTTATTGTCCTCATTGTTGATATTACAATTCAGTAAATTATATTCTATTACATTTTGTTATATTTATATTCTGTGTTTTATATTTTTTTTAAATAAATGCTTCAACTTTTCCAACTAAAGAAAAAACATAGGAGGCATATAATTCAAATACAGAAGCTTTATTTTGAGAACTTTAACGTTAAAATAACGGATAATCAAGTAGAACAATGTTAACATTAGAAACAATTACTTAATATTTAGTTAAAAATGTTTTTTCGTATGATATAATTCAAAACATGGCGTTACACATAACTCTACGTTTCAAATTTTACATTCATAACGAGATTCTCTTCGTTTGCAATGTTTTTTACATACAACACATTTCCTTACAGATTTGGAATTTCGAGATGTATTTTCTTTTTGGTACACTGACGGAAAATGACGTTCTGATAATCTTAAAAAATCTAAATCGCGATTTGGTCTCCCTCTCTGTAAAGTTTGCAGTTCGTGATATTTTTCTAAGATTTCTCTAATTAACTGTCTGTGGAATTTTTCAAGTGGCATAGTTTTTTTAGTAATTTCTTTATAAAGAATATTTGCATTGTATATAGCAATGTCCAGTAAATGAAAAAACGTTTTTTTGTACCATTTAGTAGTTTTTCGTACAGATTCAATTGTGCTCAATACCATGTCACATTTATCTACTGCACCCATAGATTTATTATAATCTAAAACACATTCAGGTTTTTGAATTAATTGTCCCGTTTTACATCATTACATCATTTCTGAACCGTGTAAAGTTGTGAGCATCCATACTTCTCTTCTGTCTTTCCATTTCATAGCTAACATAGTGTCAGTGCTTTTATAGCTAATTTCTCCTTTTGCTAGGTTTCTTGTCATTACTGGTAGTCCTTTTCTATTTTTCCTTACAGTTCCGCACGCATTCGTTTTCTTCTTATGCAAAATATAAAATAAAGCCGGGCTAGAAAACCAGTTGTCGATATATAAACTATGCCCTTTACCCAGATATGGTTGCAAAAGTTGTAAAACAATGTTTCCCGATAATCCGATTTCTGTATTGCATCGTGTTACATTAGTAGATGCACCTGTGTATATAATAATGTCTAGTACAAAGCCGGTTTTACAGTCGCACAAAACAAATGTTTTTATTCCAAATCTACTTCTTTTACTTGGTATATATTGCTTGAAGTTCAAGCGACCTTTGTATAACAAAAGACTTTCGTCAATACATAGGTTAGTGTATGGAGAAAAATTGGATTTGAAAGATGCAATTAATTTCTGGAGAATTGTATCGATTTTTACCAAACGATTGTCTCCGGTAGCTTCATTATTGTCATTAAAATGCAACACACGATACAACAGCATATATTTGTCTCTAGTCATTATATGTGAGAATGATTTGGTTTCTATAAGTTTGTCTGTCGACCAATATTTGTCAATACTCGATTTTTTTACATGAGGCATAAGAATAGTCGTAGTTAAAAAGCAGTACATTTCATTAATGTTCGTAGTTTCCCAATCATGTAAACGAGAATTATTTTTTTGTTCTGATTGCATAATATATGTGTAATATTTGTTCGTGTCGGTAACAATATAATTGAGTAAATCAGCATTAAAAAATAACTGAAAGCACTCTAAAACTGTCGAAGGGTGTGAAATACTTCCTATATAGCCAGATCTACTTTCGTCAAATTCATGATGTTTCGGTATCAAATCGTTGTTCGTCCATATAATATTCGTAATTTTATTCTCTTGTTCGTCTTCACTTTCGGATTCCGGAATTGGAAGAACTCTCTTACGTCTATGAACATTAATTATTTCCGAGCTTTCTGAATCTTCTGCACTTTCAAGACAATCAGAATTCACTTCCAAATCCATATCATCATCTTCACTACCATCTTCACTATCGCTTCTTGTGATAATCTCATATAAATGTCTTTTGCTTTGATTCATTTTAATGTAAATTAAAAAAATAATTAAAATGACCACTGATAAAAACACTTATGAAATATAACAATTAATTGTAAATTGTGGTTAAGTTGTTGCTATTTAATGTCAAACTAACGACTAACAAACAACGACAATCATTTGTTTAGTACCCGCGCCGGCTAACAAATATTGCCAACCCCATAAAGTTAAATCGCATAGCACCGACACTTACCACATTGTTAAGCGCATATATGCGCCCGCCGCACGCTGGCATTTGTAAGTAGTGAGCGCATATATACGCCTACCGCAGTTAGGCGTATAATTTTGACAGGCGCATATATGCGCCAATAGCAGCGAAGAGGTTAATACATCATCATTGCTGCCATACAGCAGTTTAGAAACTTGACGAAAAAGTTACCTATCTATGGTAAAAACCGCAGGGTGTTGCCATCTATCGGCCAAGCTTTAGGTCCGGGGACATCTTCATAAGGTCGTGCTTCTGACAAGGAGAGGACCCCAACTGTCCGACTTTGATTTTAACGAGGCTTTGCAAGACGATAGCATGTAGGTCCCTAATGATATGTGTAAAATATTAGCCGTAGTTATGCAGTAGTTTTAAAGATATAAGCGATTAAAGTTCATCCCTCTTCATATACAATAAATGTAAATTGAGTTACAACAGCTTTGTTGGGTCGGTGGCAACGGTTTAAGGCTCACGACCCGAACGTCGTACGTTCGAGTCCCCCATGACGGGTAATTTTTTTTTTTATTTTAATTTGATAACATTGCACACAATGAAGAATAACAATTATCGTACACTTGCAATGTATACATTTACATTATGTACGTTTCGGACCTCGCAAACTGTCTTTTTACAGCTCTTCGAAATATTTAATCTTCAAAGTCCTCGAAGACAATTCAAACTGTATAGCTAGCTAAATAAAAGTTAGTTAATTTTAAACCGTAAGAGGAAGCATTAGTCGTGCGTTTTTTAAGGCGTACAATCTTAATTTTACAGGGCTTACTGCACAGTCCGAGAAAGCATCTGTTTCGGAAACTTTCCGTTTTTTCAGCCACGCGGGTGCCACTTTTCTTTACTTTTAATGGCCTAGGTCTCTGGAATCCTTACCCTGCAGTTTGATTTAATTCCGTATTTTCGATGTACTTTCAATAGCGATTGCCATGCAGCGAGCCTAGAATATGAGTCTGGAAACCATGTGTTTCGTGCGCAATTTCATCAAATTAAAATAGAAAAAAAAAATTGTCCGTCACGGGGACTCGAACGCAAGATGTTTGGCTCGTGAGCCTTAAACCGCAGTCACTGCGCCACCACAGCTGTTGTAACCAGATTCACATTTATAGTATAAAAACAGGTACAAACTTTAATCGCTTATATTTTTAAAACTACTGCATAACTACGGCTAATATTTTACACATATCATTAGGGACCTACATGCTATCATCTTGCAAAGCCTCGTTAAAATCGAAGTCGGACAGTTGGGGTCCTCTCCTTGTGAGATTGGTGATTCATCGATTTCTGTTTGTGACTTATCGTCATTAATTTGCTGATTAGCAGCAACATTTACTTCCCTTTTGACTATTCTTTGTAAGGGCAGCAGTATTTTGTCTACACCGCGTAGAAATCTTGTAGTAAGCATCATTATTTCTTTTTTTTCTGTGGAGCAAAATATTTAATCTGCTACACCTTTTTGAAAGTTCGCAGTTTTAACATCAATTTGCATTTAGTATCGACAGTAATATAACTCAATATTCATTTACAATCCACTTTTTTCATTAAATGATTCCGATTACTTAAAATACGTGCTATACTTTCATGTAACATGGCTCCTTTTGTGAGAATGTATTAACCCTCGGAGTACTGACGGTAGTAGCAGCGGAACGGCCGTCGCCCGGGGTCGCCCGGACCCATAGCGCGGTTTCTTTAGAGGTTTCAAAGGACAAGCCGCCACTATGTCTATCAATGTGTTTGTAAATATGAACCAGCTACTACAAGCAATATTATTTGGCGGCTTCTCCTTAAGGTCTCTAGCAACAAAATCACGCATTGCATTTATTCTATTTTCAATTTCTCATCTGTTTTTATCATAGAAATAGTGTAATTGAAAAATGCAAATATTACACATAAATGAAAATCTTTGGCACGTCTATGTGTCTTCTAATTAGAAGGAAGTCGTAAATATTCCATCCCTTGCCCTTAACATCTAAAGCTATTTCACAGCAAACTTCTAAAAAGACCCAAAGTTTGCGATACTACATAGAGTATTTTCTAATCTCAAGCATTTATTTGGAACGTTCTGTTTCCAGTGGAATAAAAATTTTAATTCGGGAATGACTATCTATTACAATTCAACATCAGGTGCGTTTGATACTTTATATTAAAAATTAAAAATGGATAATAAATAGACCGAAATAATGGACGGAATTAGTGTTCCGCAAAGAGTCAGTCCTTCTACCGCAAAGTCACTTTGGACACTGCTGAAAGTAAAATGATGAAGGCGCGTCTAGAGGGATACCCTCCTTGCCCCTGTACTGCTTCGGTAGGCTTCCATTCCTATATACATTGTATGCTACAAGAGATATTCGTCTCTTATCTCTACAAAATAAACAAATGATGGCGCGAGGAACAGAATGCTAGCGATCAAAACGAACGCCGCAAGTCGAAAGATATATTGGTCAAAGTTGCATCTTACATCGGGGTCCGAGCGAACCCGGGCGGAGTACTGCGAGGGTTAACTAAAAAAACAGCGCTAACCCCTTAACCTACGACTTCGACTCGAACAATTTACGTTTAGCCCGATCATCTACTACGGGCTATGCCCGTAATATTTACGTTTGGCCCGATCATCTATTACGGGCTATGCCCGTAATATTTACGATTGGCCCGATCACCTACTACGGGCTATGCCCGTAGTTGTAGCTTAAGGGGTTAAAAAGGAAGTGTATGTAAATATATATATTAGGTATATACACGCAATGGGTTCAACGTGGACATTTTGTGAAATGTCCGGCCATTATGTAGAATGCTCGTTGTATTTACTAAATGTCCGATCATTATGCAGAATTTTTAAATGACGAAATTAAAAAATCTACCTTTTATTGAGACCCTGTATCTCTAGTGTTTCAAAACACGAGTTGAAATAAAAGCTATTTGATAATCCACGTTATAAAATAACACCGTTTTTATTGATGTTATTACTATGCTTCTGAAATTTTTATTGTTAGAGGTATTAACGAAACTGGAATTATTTTTCAATAATAAATTTATTATTTTATTAGCCATCTTTCAGTTGCCGGATCGTAGATGTATCTAGATCACAAATAGCGTTTTTATTAACACGTTTCGTGCAGCATGGGGCGTGTACGACCCCCACTAAAATTTCCGTTCAGGTTTTTTTGCATTTCTCATTGCAAAAAAAGAAGATTATCGTGAAAAACATATTGTAAAGTTAAATATAGGCATCTTAACATCATTTATACTGCAAAGAAATTTATTTAATCGTAAAAGTGTGGGTCGTATTCGCCTCACGCGGCCTGAACAGGAAATCTTAAAAAATGATCCGGCACGGAACGTTTTAATGTGCATGGGTTAACTACGTTATAGCAAACGGTTACAACTGTATCCATATAAATTTTAACACACGTCATTTTCTTGGTAAACGTGACTGATATGCAGATGTTAAAATACTCAATAGAATGAAGTAATTTAGTCGTCCTAAACTCTCAAAATATTCTTGTATCATTGTGATCTAGCTAATCATAGAAATATGTAATATCGGTAGGACTAATTTAATATCACATGATACCAATGAAAAGTTAAAAGTTAATTATTTAATATTGCAATTCTATGATCTTCGTTTGCAAAGGTGTAATAACCGTGTTTACCGCCCCTCTCTTCCGCTGCAACGGTCCGCGATACCATTCCATTTTGAAGTTTCTTACAAGCTGTAAGTAAAATAATCACTTTTACTTATTTATTCAGTATCTTTAAATGTTTCGTGTCAGTACTTTTAGTAAATGGTCAGTTCTTATCGTACAGGCTCTTTCATTGTACTTATTAATGCAGAAAATATCAGCAAGTCAATACCTTTGATAAAATAGCAACAAGTGATATCAGCAACGAATAAATGTGAAAGTGTTACATGGAAATAATGTTGGAATATGTGCTATATCTTCAGGATCTCTTGTATTACTCGCTGATGTCTTATTACGAACACGGATCATTTATTAACACTAAAACGACCAAGCAAGTCAAAATGACTTATTCACAATTTTTTCCAATAATGCCCTAAGTTTATAAGAGAGTCCTAAACTAGAAATTCTAAGCTGATCTTATAAAACACAGATTTCCAAACCAATCATATTTTCCACCTCTTGATTCCCCTTTTTTCAAAGTACTTACTTAATATATTTAGATGTCATAGAGTTAACGCCGGTCCTTCTAGTGTCAAACATGCTCATGTTTATTCGTTTAAAATGAATATGACTTTTACAAATGTTATGTTAATTTAGTTGCATTATGATGTAAATTGTAATATTTGTCATTTTTGCTAACACTAAATTTGCGGGCATTAAATCTGTTACACTTAAATATATTAAATAAGTATCTCGACCAAATGATAGAGAAGATGATCGCCTAGATAGTTTATGTATTTTAAGATACATATGAGATATCAAGTATACCGCTTGTCTCTAAGTTTAAGAACGATTTAAAAATAAAAAATTAAGCAAGCGAGTGTTGAAGGGTCTTAAACTCAATAGAAAAGAATGCAATGATATTCTTTTCACGCCTTTACATGATTTAAACATGTAAATGACTTATATGGAGTTTATTTCTGGCCTGGTCTGCATATCATAATGGTTGTTTGAGATGAAACTTGATAAGTGTTAAGAGTTTGACATTTACTAGAATTCTCTCTTTTTTTTTATATCTTTCATAGCCTTAGAAAGCTTCATTTCAATCAATCGTTGTCGGTATTGTGGGATCGGGGCGGAGAAGCCCTCCTATAAAGAACTTAGGAGAAAAGGACGTGAAGAGAAATTATCATCAGCGAGAGGTCGCTGGCGCAGTGGTTTCGCGCCGACCCAGGCGATCGTCGACGTTCAGCTACTCTGGCCGGGTACCTGCCTTGGATGGGTTGCCGTGAGCCTCTCCTTTCTTTTTCACGATCCTACAAATTGGGGGCTCGTCCGGGATAGGAGGAACAGCTACCGCAACGATCCCCACAACGCTAGAAGACGATTTGAGCAGAGAAAAAAAAAATCGGCAAGCGCAAATAGCGAAATTCAGTGAAAGGACAGTACACGCACTAGGCACCATGTGAAACTGTGTGTTATGAAGCTGTGTGCTTAGCGAGGGCCTAGGTGTGTGGACGTTCGACAAGTGACGACGAGATTGCGCTGCCGATAACGAGGATTTGAGACTATGTGACGTTACCGACATTTGAGGGCAAATGTCATTATCAGGACGGCCGAGTGTGGGATCGGGGCGGAGAAGCCCTCCTATAAAGAACTTAGGAGAAAAGGACGTGAAGAGAAATTATCATCAGCGAGAGGTCGCTGGCGCAGTGGTTTCGCGCCGACCCAGGCGATCGTCGACGTTCAGCTACTCTGGCCGGGTACCTGCCTTGGATGGGTTGCCGCGCGCCTCTCCTTTCTTTTTCACGATCCTACAGTATTGAAACCAATTTGCGTATCTTTGATTTCGATAAAATATTAATCAAAAGTCGCTCATCACGAAGGGCAACAGGCAAAGCAAAATATAAAAAAATGGCGGCAAATTTGTCACTTTACCTTCAAAGCCAAGATTTCCAGTTCCATATCCGCGAATCTTTTGCCGACACAGTTACGTGCACCAAAACCAAAAGGCATGTAGGCGAATGGATGCGCATCCTTGGCCGATGGAAACTCAGTTTCATTTTTCAACCATCTCTCGGGGATGAACTCTTGAGGACGCTTAAATTGCTCAGGATCTATAGCCATTATTGCGTGACAGGACATTATGTTTGTCTGAAAGTGGGATTATGAAATAGCAACGAGGACAGAATTGTGAAAATATATAATGTTAACACGCAGAGCACGACGTCAGTCCCTGGGGCCGACAGTAATATTTCCTTCAGACAACAGTTTCTAAGGACGGACAGTGGATCGACTTTTTGTTTAATTCTTTCGGTACGAGCACCGAATACATCCACCGCGGTTTTGTTTTTAGAAATTTTGCGTTCAGATTCGTAATCAGCCGCCCAAAAAATATTAGAACACAAATTTTTAACTAAATCAGATGTGTTTTTGCGCTCTTAGTGACGATTTGAAGAAGATCGAAAACTGTACGAGGTGTCTGAACAGCAAAATTCACGTTCTGGACCTCTGTGCACCGCGCCGAAAAATGTGCACATTGTACGTCGGTTGTCTTCGGTGTTCACACCAACGTTTTTCAACACCACCTTGGGATTCTTTTATATGTATTAATTATTATTTCACTAATTTTTATATGTATTAATTATTATTTTACTAATTTTTATATGTATTAATTATAACACGCTGGTCGCCTGATACGGACAGCACCCGTACAGGGTGTAAAAAAATTAATGGTCATGGCTTTAAGGGGTTGTTCTACACCTCTGAATCGATGGAGATTTCCGGAAAAAACCGGCCGCAAAATTCGGGAAAGGGTAGCAAATTTCTTTTATTGCCTCACCATATAGGCGAAATTTTAATCGAAAGGCCGAATTAAAAGTTAATTTGTGAGAGAACGGTTCGTTTCTGACCCATGGTTCCTCTCAGACATTTTACCTACGTAATAAGACGAATACGATGAGCCAATAAAAAAAATTTGCTACCCTTTCCCGAATTTTGCGGCAGGTTTTTTTCGCAAATCTCCATCGATCCAGAGGTGTAGAACAACCTCTTCAAGCCATGACCATTAATTTTTTTACACCCTGTACATCAGGTCGTCGCATGGATGCTGGATAAACACCCTCTCTCCCAAAAGTAACCGGAATAGATTTAAATAAACACATGTACTTCAGAATAGTTGACAAAAATCATTTTATTTACCAGAAATATTCTCCCTCAGTAGAAATACGACGATGTGCACGTTCAAAAAGTCAATCAAATGACTTTTTTATGTCGCTGACTGGAATGATGCTGAGGTTGTTCGTCGTTGAACGTTGAATGTCTTTGATTGATGGATAACGATTTCCTTTCATCGCTAAATACAGTTTTAGGGACACAAAATAATCACAGGGAGCCATATCGAGTGAATACTGGCGATGTTGAGACAAAAAATTTGATTTTTGAAACACCACGTCTGATCTCCAGTTACATTCGTTTTTAAGAAGTTATCGAAGGCATTTAACGGTAAACGACGAGCAACCTCAGCATCAATTCACTCAGCGACATAAAAAAGTCATTTCATGGACTTTTTGAATGCCCAAATCGTTGTATTTCTGCTGGGAGAGAATATTTCCAGTTATTAAAATGATTTTTGTCAACTGTTATGAAGTACTTATGTTTATTTAAATCCATTCCGGTTACTTGTGGGATACAGGGTGTATTCGGCACCCGCAACGAATGGGTAAAAACTATAAACGCGACTTGTTAGAAGAAACATTTGCTTTATCCGCTCCTTGGACTACTATTTCTTTTGTGAGCAAATACGTAATAGCTTCGAATTAATAGCTGAAGTTCAAAATTATCACTGAGTTTTTTAACACCGTACAACTTAAGGCAATAGGTATTAATAGCAGAAAACTAGTTTGAACGTCTTCTGATCCATTGATATTTTCAACGTAATTGTGTTTGGTATATTTTAAAATTTTCTGTTCCACTATCGCATCACGAGTGTTACACGTTATTGCAGGACAAGGGGTTACGAACAGTTTTTAATTACACTTAGGAAAATCTTCATTTAAAAGATGACTGACGACGTGCTATGTGCGCATTTTCGGCATGGCACTTTAAACAGCGTGAGTGTCTTAGCAGACAGATCGCACAAAGGGGTTAAACGGTGTTAGACTGTGGGACTAGCTGCAAACTTTTCGTTTTGACGATATCGTTGCACGAGACGGTATGCACCATTATCAAAGTTATAAAGTAAACATTTTAGTTAAAAAAAATAATTAGTTAAAAAATTCACTGTATAGGTCTTCACCTATTTGTAATCTATGTAAATGTAAACCACATCTTACAGTTAATCTAGTATGTTTTAATAAACTTCATTAGAATTACAACATTTATTTTACTACTTTGATAATGGTTCACACCGGTTTCATGCACCAAGGTCGTCGAAACAAAAAATTCACTATCAGTCCCATAAATCGACACTACGCAAACGAAGAGTCCACTATTAGTCCCAAGGGACGTTGTGCACAACATGCTAAGTAAAGCGAAAAGAAATGTAATTTTTTTTCGTTTGTCTGGTGGGATAATTCACTTTTATGAATTATGAATTATTAAAACTGTGGCAAGTCTACTACATTCATTCGCATTGTAAAAAAATACATTTCTTTTTACTTTACCTAATATATAAATTTCTTACGTACTCCTTTCGGTATTAAATATCCTCCGACGGCAATGTCTGTTTCTATGGCCCTAAATATACCTTCAACGACGGGGGATAATCGTAGTGTTTCCTTGATGCAAGCTTTTAAATATGTTGCTTGACTTAAGGAATCGTAAGTCATAGGAGTGTCCTTTTTTGGCATGATGGACATGGCTTCTTTCCTCAATTTTTCTTGCTTATCTGGATTACTTGCCAGGTAGTAGAACATTGCTGCGCCTACAGTACCTGTCTGTATGGACAGGATGCAAAAACAACAGTTTTTCAAATTTCGATTTCTCTCAATAGCATTAACTATATCACAAAGTAAGTTTCATCAGTTGCTGTAAAAGTAATTTCCTTTTTTAAAACCCCTTGCCTCACGATTTCTTTTGTGACCAAATACGCAATAACTCAGAATTAATTGTTGAAATAATTAATCGATCACTGTTTTCAATATTAACACATTGCGGACGGGAATTCGCGCGTCAACACGCCCTCAAAGACCGCACATTTTCGAACGCTCCAAAAACATGCTTGGCAAGTAACAGGAAGCGGATACACACATTTCTAATTTACATTTAGTATTCTTAAATAATACTATATATATATAGTTTATATATCTGTTTATAATATAAGATTTTTTACATTTTAACTATTATTTGTTTTACAAATTTGAATATTGCTTTAGAATGTGATATTTGGTAAAGCATACTCCTTTGTGCAATGCTGTTTGTAATTATCAGTAACAGATTGAAAATATAGATGATACTTAAAAAACTGTTACCTTCCAAATTTAAAACACGAAATTTGAAATTCTAAACCGTACAGTAATAAAACACTTTATAAGATACGATACGTACGACGATCGGCACAGATCTACTGGCACTGGCTATAATGACCGATTATTTCTACATGTCAGGAATGATTCAATTGTTTCGCTTTTGTTTCGGAATGCGAGAGGCTTCGTTACCATCGTAACGTGACAGAAATATTTGCGGCTGGTGGCTTAGTTGCCGATTGAATAAAAAAAAACATGAAAACGAGATATCTCGTGGCCCGTCCGTAACGTTCAGTTTGCTAAAAACGAGATATCTCGTGACCCGTCCGCAATGTGTTAATAGCATAGAACTAATTTCAAAGTCTCCTGACATATAGATATTTTCAATTTAACAGTTTTTGGAAAACTTAAAAAATTTCTATTCCATTTACCGCATCACCTGTGCCAGACGTCATTGTAAGACAAGGGGTTAACTACTCAAGGTATTATTATTTTAAGAATTAAAGTACACGAAGAAAATCAATAATTTTGTGAATTTTTCGCACCTTAATGAACCATGAAAATAGGACAAAAACCGTTTATTTTTTTATTTTATAACTACCCTCCCAGTCAACATACAGGGTTGAATTTTTACACACAATGTTTTTTTTCTTACCTACCGAATCACACCCCACCCATTGTAATTGGTTCAAGTGCACTTTTGATCATCTTTTCCTGCTACACCCTATCCAACATTTTACTTTACATAAATAAACCCATTGACATCAGGAACACGTTAGAAAGAACTTTTTTTAAGCTATTAAAATATACCTTACAAATTTAGAAACAAAATATGTCATACTTTCACCGAAAGAAAACTTCCTAAGGAATTTTACACTCGGTTTACGGAAACCGTCAAAATTAACGGATCTTTTGCTTTTTAGAAACTCCTTTCAAACTTATAGTGACGTGGAACAGTACATATTTCACATGTATCTTATGACATGCAAACTACTTAATTGATCATCATCTTTGCCACTTGATCCAAATTTCCAAAGTTTTTATTTAATATGTTTCAACGTAACAGACTTCACTTCCGTAAATCAAGTGTTAAGCAACCCTTTTTGACAAAAAATACGCCCTCAAGCAACACATATTACATTTAACTTTCATTCAAATAGAAATGGCAAATGCAGCAAAAAACGTAATTTACCGTATCTACTCCAACTATGAACATGTCTATAGACGTCACCCGACCTATATTTTGATCGGCGCTAAGTAGCTTTTCCAGCAAGCTACGTTCATGTGGGGTATTTGTCGGTTTTTCTTGGAACTCTTTTTTAGCACGATCTACGTACTTGACCGCTATTCTGTAAGAAAGTCAGGAAGAACGTAATATGTACAATCGCTCGAAAGCATTTAGAGCAGTGTTTCCCAACCTTTTTTGTGCCATGCCCCACCTTAGCCTTTCTAAAATTCTTATGCCTCCCCCCCCCCCCCCCCCATGTAACATACATAATTTTTAATATTAAAAAATGTAATTGTTCACTTAAGGGGGGAAATAGGTGTAGAGGTCTCAAAAAATATTTTTTTTTTCATAATTCGATTCTACAATTATTCAATAACATAGCCTGAAAATTTCAAAGCAAAATTCGAAGCCGTTTAAAAGTTATAAGCATTTGAGCGAGCGTTCTTCGGTCGACCGTCAGGAGCATTCGAAATGTATTTCGATGGTGACTCAAAAACATTTACGGCAGTGCTTAAATTGAATCCTTATGGCGATGAATTGACAGTCGCAAAGAACGAATGCAGAGGCCACGTACAAAAATGAATGGGAACGCGTCTTCGAAGTGTAAAGAAAGACAAAAAATTGGGAGGTAGGGGAGAGTTGACAGAAGCTTTAGTGAAAAAATTAAGTACATACTACGAGACATGAAAAAGGCAATAATGGCTACGTATGATCACATGACATCAACTGACGACGATCCGAATCATGACAATTGTCCAGTGGGCGCAGACAGCTGGTGTAAATGGAAAGAGGTTGAAGCTCTTGGAACAGAGCCTCCTGCGCATCCAAAACCACTGCATGATGATGTTCAAAAAGCAGTCCTACCAATTTACAAAGAGCTTTCCAGTGATGATTTACTCGAGAGATGTTTAGGTGGGCATACACAAAATGCTAATGAAAGTTTTAATTCAACCGTTTAGCGATTGGCTCCCAAACATTTAAACTCTGGTTTAAGAATAGTTGAGGCCGCCGCATATTTGGCTGCATGCTTATTTAATGAAGGAAGTTCCAGTATTTTATCTGTTATGAACGAGCTTAACATTGTCGTGGGTAACCGAAGCTACAATTTTGCCCAAGAAGTAGATGATCGACGCATAATCCAACAAAATCGACGCAGCTCCATGAGTAGTAAAGAAGCTCGAGAAGCTCGAAAAGAAAAGCACAGAGCTGAAAATGATACATATGAAGCTGATGAAGGACTGCAATATGGTGCTGGAATAGCTGATTAATTCATAAGATGTTTAAATTGATTCATTACTGCCTTAAATTTACCTTCACTGCCACTCTTGTTTTCAAACGCGTTTTTCTCGATATTACTTTTTTCGAATTTGTGTACACTCTAGCGCGAAGAGTTTTTGATCAATCCTTATCAAATTTAGCACACATTTTCTTTATATATATACCTTCTATTTGAACTAAAAAGATAAACAATATTTTCATTTTTACTATCTTTTTATTGCACAAAACAGAACAAAAAAGCGGTAAAAAATCGTACTTAATTTTCACAGTCTAAAAAGAAATAGAAATTTTCAATTTCTTTGTGATAATTTTAGTTCAAATAGAAGAGACACTTATAAAAAAAGTAAATCTTCTAAAAAAATTGTACTCAGATAAAAATTGTGACCTCCAGTATGTACACAAACTGCCGATGCGGGTGGCGACTTATAATGTGCAGCAGGTGATATCTCCGGGATTTTTCAAGAAAAATGTTTGAAACTGTCAGCAAATGTTCTTCAATATATCTATAGAATAACCTCAAAATCTAAATAAACTGTATCTATGTGTTATATGTTAAAAAAATTCATGAAAATTACTCTAAATACGCCGTTCTACACCTATTTCCCCCCTTAAGAAACTTAAATGATAGGTTTGAAATAAATTTTCAAAACATATAATGAAAAACTGAATTTCAAATTCCGAATAATTTTAATAAAGATTTTTCTATATTAATTTATTATTTTAATTTAGTGAGATCCTTGCGCTTGATGCTTGCTGCACAGAGATTTTATTTCAGGTTCCAAATTGGTTAGCTTCAGTCTCAAGTCTCTAAGTTGTGTTATATCCAGCCGATTTCTTTTTGTTTACCAGTAAATCATTTACAGCACTAAATCCACATTCAGCTAAATATGAAGATGGAAACGGTAGCAATAGTTTTCTTGCACATTTGGTTGAATTTGGGTATTTGATTTGTGTTTCCTCATAAAGCCATGCCATCGCTCCTTTTATATTAAATAAAGTTTTAACTGACTCATCATTTTGCAATTCTGCGTGTTAAACTCGTGTCGAGTCCATTTTCGAATTGCCCCCCTTAACAGTCAAATTGACCCCCTGTGGGCCGTGGGCCCCACGTTGGGAAACACTGATTTAGAGTAAGTGTGAAATTATTCTAACTTGTTTAACGTATCCATCAAGTTAAATAACTTTTTGATATTGGGTGTATCATAAAGCTTCCATAAACTGGGCTTCATGTCCAATTCGTTCATCAGAGCAAACACTTGGTGTGTGCTGTCAATTACTTTCTGAGGTTCGGAATCTTTAGGGAGATTCGGATTGAGACATCCTAATCGACGGTTGAGAGCAATCGAGCAGATTCCTAGGATATACAGTTTATCGTTATTCGTAGCATTATTTTTACTATAATGGGCGATAAGATCACGTAATTAGTGTGTAACGTAAAACATAAATAATACGGCTTTACGATCCTTCAGCTAACGTTGTACTTAACACTAAAGCTACCGACGTTATATCTACTAAAGTTCAGATTTAGTACTTTGGAAAAAGATAAATCAAGAAGTGGGAGGATTAGTTAATTAACTAATTTAGGCTTTATATGGTAGAAGTAAAATTTTTAATTCACGGCTCCCCTATAAATTCAGGGAGTTTTTTCAAAAAATTGAGAACTGGTAATTATGAACCGCTTAGTAGGTTTAGTGTTAAGTAATGCAATTTTAAATGTCTCATGTTAAGACTTGTATGTATTTTTATGTTTACTTGTCATATTCGGGAAGTTACGATTAAATAAGCAGTATATTACTGTAAGTACGATTAGATAACTTTTGCTAAGTGAACGAAAAATCGAGGCGACATATAATCATAGATTTATGTAAAATCAACTACGAGATAATTCGTAAGATCTTTTTTTTATCTATTTTATCATTTATAGTACGATTACTATGTACTATAATTAGAGCTTTTAATAATATAGTATGACCAAATTTAATTGGCATTTTTTACCGAAATTTTGAAAATTATTATGACAGTCAACGTGTTAAACGTTATTCAGATGTGATAAAGCAAATGACGTTACATTCCAATGACCTTTTAGTCCCTTGTGCAAATAACAGTGATGCGAAAAAATTTAAATAGTTAGTATGAATTTTCTGTTATGAGTGTACGTAACTTTTTTCTTAAAAGATATGTAACTTTTAATTTTCTATATATTGTTTCATTAATTTATACGAAGAACTATAATTTTATAAAAATGTATTCTTGTTTGCCGTGTCAATGGCATTGAATCTAGTAGATGACATCACAACAGGTCATGTCGGGCAATGAAATATTTTACAGAAGGCAATACGCTAAATAACTTTCCCTCTCCATTTATATAATCCCTACTTAACTTAAGTTTTCAAATAACTAAATAAATAATAATATTATGAAAAAATAAATAATATTTCTTACGAATTTATACATTTATTCTCTTACGATTATACTTCAATACATTCATTGACTTGTTTCTTAACCAGTTAAACGTGGCGTCCTTTTGGCAAAGCACGCACCACTGTGTGTTGCGTTAAACAAACGATGACGGGAATAGTCGTCAAACACAGAGTAAGCGGCGCTGTTGAAATATTGGGTCGAAAAGACGACTTCATTTTAAGAAATAAACAATTTTATTAGTAATATTTAGGTTAGGTTTAACAAGTTTATCGGTCACTCAGCCCTCCTTGGGGCCATTGTGACCGAGCCTCCACATTATAGGCTTGGTGGCATCAGCCAGATATGGGTATGTGAGCCCTGTGTAGACTAGCCCCTTTGGCGAACCTCAGTAGCCAGTCCACCCCAAGTTCCATGCAGTCCCTTGTATTAAGCGTTTGTTCGCTGGAAGTTCTGTGTCTGAGACACGCCCACCTATCACACTCAAGGACTATGTGAAGTGTCGTTTCCTCCACCCCACAAACGTCACATGAGGGACTGTCTGCCAGCCCCATGGTGAACAGGTGTTTTTTCACCAGCCAATGCCCGGTCACGAGTCCCACTACCAGACGTAGGTCCTCTCTGTCGAGCGAGCAGAGAAATCTTCCACGTCTAGCCGAAGTTCCCGATATCCAGTGCCTTGACTGCCTCATACCCTGAGATTCAGTCCATAGTCGACTAAATTCAGCATTGAGCAACTTGCCTACCTCTGCCTTAAGCAGTCCTGGAGACGTCCCAATACTTTCCTTTGGTCCGTCTTTCAGTTCCGCTCCAGCTCTGGCCAGCTCGTGTGCTCTCTCGTTCCCCAGGATCCCTGCGTGCCCTGGTACCCAGAGAAGCTTGACCCTGTTCCTCCTACCTGACAGTTCCTCAAGCTTCTCTCTGCACTCATTTACGAGTGTGGAAATAGTTCCATGTGATTCCAGCGCTTTTAAGGCCGCCTGGCTATCACTACATATGTAAATATGTTTATTACTGAAACCTTTCCTGAGATTGATTTCAGCACAAGCCTTGATCGCGAAGATCTCCGCCTGAAAAACTGATGCATTCTCACTCAGTCCGATTGAAGTCATCGTTTTAGGTCCAGCACTCCATATGCCGGACCCGACTCCCTCTGTTGTTTTTGACCCGTCCGTATACCAGACCAGGCCTTGTGGTTTGATCAGATTCTCAATCGTATTCCAATCCTCTCTACTTGGGATACTGATTTTGAATCTTTTCTCAAACAGATATCTTGGGAGGCAGCGGTCCCCTTTCTGCCCTAGGACATTCCGAAGATGCACCTCCCCTTTTAGAACACTAGCGTGCCCCATATGGTACCCCCTCCATAGACCCAGCCATTTTAGCCGATAGGCTGCCCTACGAGCTTCGGCCCTTGCTCTCAAGTGCAAGGGCTCTAAGTTCAAGAGAACACTTAGGGCCAAGGCTGGTGTCGTA
Organism: Cerceris rybyensis; assembly: GCA_910591515.1. Classification (NCBI taxonomy): domain Eukaryota; kingdom Metazoa; phylum Arthropoda; class Insecta; order Hymenoptera; family Crabronidae; genus Cerceris; species Cerceris rybyensis. Next base: position 3,484,422 of record OU342789.1, read on the forward strand.
CGAAGTGCTCCTGTTGCCCCCATAAGAGCAACATGATGTACCTTGTTTAGCAGCTTTATGTTGATGCCCTTCTTGGTAGAGTTCCACCAAACCAAAGCAGCATATAAAATTTGTGGCCTTATGATTGCAGTATACAACCAGACCACCATTTTGGGTTTCAAACCCCACGTTGTGCCAAACATCCTTCTGCAGGCCCAGTAAGTGCTGATAGCCCTTTGAGCCTGCTTCTTCAGATGCCCAGACCAATTCAGCTTCCTGTCTAGAATTACTCCAAGGTATTTAACCTTGTCTGAGCATTTCAAGTGGACGCCAAAAATTGAAGGCTCCCTAAGTTTGAAGAGCCTCTTCCTTGTGAATAAGACCATCTCTGTTTTATCTGGATTGACAGACAGAGACCGCTCTACGCACCAATCCTGTACAATATCCATAGCTCTCTGTATAGACATTGATAGGACCAGGGGCGACTTCCCAGTGACCGACACCACCAGGTCATCCGCATACCCCAGCGTATTAAAGCCCGCCTTGGTTAGCTTATCCAGCAGTTCGTCAATGACCAGGCTCCACAGTAGCGGCGATAAGACACCTCCCTGCGGACAGCCTTTGGCCACCTGAACCTGCACCACAGCTTCACCGAGGTTAGCCGTAGCAGTACGGGACATCAGCATATTGCGAATCCAGCGTACCAGAGTGCGGTCCATACCTATACGTATGGCCGCTTCGCATATCGAGTCGAACCCCGTGTTGTCAAAGGCTCCCTCGATATCCAGAAATACCCCCAGTACAGACTCTCCATGTGAGAAAGCCTTTTCCACCTCACGAGTGAGGCAGTGTAGAGCCGTCTCCACAGATCTGCCCGCTCTGTAGGCATGTTGAGAGACATGTAAGGGATTAGTCTCGATGACTGTGTCCTTTACAAATCTCTCGATCAGTCTTTCCATGCTTTTCAGCATGAAAGACATCAGACTAATGGGTCTGTAAGATTTGGGCTTATCGTATGTATCCCTACCTAATTTAGGTATGAACACTACTCTTACCCTCCTCCATATTTTGGGTATATAGCCCGTGGCAAGACAGGCCTGCAGTACTTGAGCCAGGCGTCTGTACAGTTCCTCCCCTCCCTCTTGTAACAGAGCCGGGAAGATCCCGTCCAGGCCCGGACTCTTGAACCTGCCAAACGTGCCAATTGCCCACTTAAGCCTATCCCTCGTGACCACGCTGGTGGCTATTCTCCATTCCTTTTTAGAGGGTTTCCTGGTCCAGGTCCCCTCTATCTTGGAATCACCTTCCACCCTGCCCGATCCTGGGAAGTGTGTATGCAGCAGATACGACAGAATATCTTCTTTGCTCTCTGCCATCCTGCCGTCTGCCAACCTCAATCCATCCAATTGAGACGAAGGTCCCGAGCCCAGCACTCTCCGAAGCCTTGCTATCAATGGCAGGGCTTCCATGCTGCCGCAAAAGTCCCTCCAGCTGTCTCTTTTGGATTTCCTTATGGCTTTCTTGTACTCTTTCTGGGTCTGCTTATAGCATCCCCAGTCTTCCGTACTATTACTCCTCAAGGCCCTGTTTAGCAGCCTTCTTGATTGTTTGCGGAGCTTATTAATCTCCGCATTCCACCATGGGGTTTTTTTGTTCCCCTTTGAGATCTTGATGGGACAGGCCTTTTCAAAAGCCTTGCTCATGGTGGACTGGAGTTTCATAACTTCACCTTCAATCCACCTTTCTGAGCCCTGCCTTTTACAGAACCCCCTGAGTCCTTCGGTCACCTCATCAGTATAAAGTGACCAGTCAGTATCTCTGGGATTTCTATAGACCTGTCCATGTTTCTTGGATCCACCCGAGATCCTGAATCTTATGAGTCGATGGTCCGATAGAGTGTCCTCCTCTGCGACGTGCCAATCGCTCACCTTAGAAACCAAACTGAAAGAGCACATAGTTACGTCCAGGACTTCTTGCCTAATGGATGTAACGAAAGTTGGGGTCGTGCCTCTGTTGAGAATCTCCATTTCCTTACTGTTGAGATACTCAAACAGGGCTTCCCCCCTTTTATTGACGTTTGAAATCCCCCATACTGTATGGTGTGCATTTGCATCACAGCCAACAATCAAAGGATGCCCATGCCTCCTGCAGAAGTCCACAAGGTTCATGAGCTCCCTCGTTGGGGGAGGATCAACACTATCATATGGCAGATAAGCCGAGCATATTACTATGCTAGCCTTTCGTCCATCTATATTTAGTAGCACTCTTGCGGCCGCCAGATCTCTTGTGCAGAAATCCATCAGCCTCAAGGTTTCTATCCCCTTCCTGACATACACGCAGGCTCTAGGGTATAGGTTGTTACCCGCCTGTATAAGCGAGCCTCCAGCCAGATTTAACCCTCCGACCCGGCCATCCTTGAGAAGCCAGGGTTCCTGGATTAGAATGGCATCTGTATGCCCCATTGCAATGCTACGGCTTACGAGTGCCGCCGCTGCTATGCAATGTTGCAAATTAATCTGCGAGAGATTATAGCCGGGAGTATCCATTTGACGAATATCCCACGCTACTCCTCGCGTAAGGGGTTCGGATAAAGAGGCCCGTTATTGCGAGCCTCCTCTTCCTAGCCCCTTGGCTTCCGATCCACCCTTTACAGGCTTCTCTTCCGCCTTTGCTTCTTTAGCACCCTTGAAGAAGAGTCCGAGTCTTCCCCTCTCGGCAGCCGGCACTGCTGAAGCAGTGCTTACCGCCTTGAAGGGCCTACCCCTCCTCCTCTCCTTAGCATCCTGCCACCTTCCTGCAGTTTGCGTTTCCGCTCCCTGCTCTTCAGTGCGGATGCTGGTGCTCGGGATCCCCTCCGGCCCAGAGGAAGAGCCAGAAGTCTGCCCCTTAGGAGCCTCCTTCTTTTTCTCCCCCCTAGCCTTAGGTTCCCCCGTACCCGACTTGTTTGGCTCTCCTGTGCTTGTGCTCTGGGTTCTCCTGAAGAGAACCCTGAACAACCCCACATGTGCCACGAAGTCCTGGCTTTCCAGCTGCGCATATGATTCCGGATCCACCCCTAGAACCATATGCACCGAGAGCCCCTCCGTTCTTCTGGACCAGACCCTCCACCTTTCGGTGAACAGGTTCCGGTTCTGAAGTTCGAATCTTCTGAGAATTATCGGTGTGTCCTCGGGTGGACCCGGTATCATCACCGACAATTTCCTCAGCCTTGGCAGTTTATCTCCCTCCAAGATTTGAAGGGAGGCACCCTCCCAAGGCTTAAGATTGGGAAGCTCCGCCTTCAGCCAATCCTTCGACGCCACATTGCTGCACAGGACAGTCAAAACCCCACCGCCCGTGCGAGAGCCATCGAATAGTGGGACCGTCGCTCCCTTTTGAAGAGCGTCTATCCTCCTGCCGATGGCCCTCATAATGAGCACCTCCTGCTCCCCCGCGAGCGTCTCCCCAGGAAAGCCGCCCAGGGCTACTGCAACCCTGCAGTCTCCCGCAGCAGCCTCCCTGTAGGAGCACGGGGGAGGAAGAAGCCTCATCTTCTTAGACTCCTTCCCCCCGCCCGGCGGCGTGTTGCCGTCCGACTTGGGGCGCTTCCTCCCCTTGTCTGAGGCCTCACACGCGCCGACCGAAGTAAGTGAGTCCCTGACGCTCGCCCCTGTATGCTCAGCAGCTGAGCCTCCAGGTTCGTCGTCAGTTGCCGGTACAGAGGCCGCCGCCGCTTCCGCTAGTTTCCTAGCTCTTCGCGCCAGCTTCCTCTGGTGACCGCTTTTGCCCTTCCTCTTCTTGGTTCCAGAAGCCGTCTTACCGACTACCTCCGTTCCCACCGAGGAAGTGTTGTAGGAGTCTCCATCCATGACCAAGTCCACAGGGACAGGATCCTGGGTTTCGACTCCTTCTTGAGAAGCCTCAGTTTCCACCGAAGCCTCTCCTCCCCCCTCAACGACCTCTAGGTTTTTAAATTTATTCTTAATATCATCCATAGTCGTCCCACGAGTAACGGGGAAAAGAGGTCCACCCCCGCAGAGCCCCTATACGAGGGTAAGGCACTTATACAATGGGGGTTGCCAGTCCCCCCAAGGGCATTCGTTAGCGACACTGCTCCCCCAGTGCCATGCAGCCTTCGGCACGAATAGCTCTACACCTTGGCTTGGAGAGTTGGTCCACGGTAGGACTTTCGATCCACCTCATACGGATTTTACCCCGCGGGTTTCACTTATGGTCACCACTGGCCAGCAGTACTGAGAGTCCTCGTTCCCTTTCGGGTGAGGTCCTCCCTTCCTACTGGTCCTCCTCCTATCCGCCACCTGGAGACGCGCCCGATAGGGATCTCACCCTGGCTGTGTAACCAGCCAACGACTTACACACCCGCTCCCGTCTATAGGGATTAGGTGTACGCGCCACGGGTTAGTAATATTTACATAGTCGCTTAATATGAACATGTATTTATACCTAATGAACGGAAAACTTAGAAAAAAATTGAATATATATAGAAGTTAGAAATCTAAACTGTTGCTGTCGTGTGATATTCACGAAAACAAGGAACAAGGCATAGCGGCACTTTGCACGAAAGACCAGTAAAAAAAAATAAGTGAGATAGAGCGCACATGAGCTTTTTCCAGGAATCACCGCAGATAAAGAATCTAAAACACTTTTTTTTTGGTTTTGATACATCAAGATGAAAATCGGGATAATTAAAGATCCAGTGTTACTGCACTGTTTACGAGTTAGCTTTGAGGAAGTTATGAATCCAAATCAAATTATTTATAATTTTTATTTGTTTGTTTCATCTCGTCTTGACCTCCAAACATTTTAAATGTAATAAAATTTACGAATATAAGTTAGTTTTTGCCAAAATTACAATTTAAATATCATTTTGCAACAAAATTTTACGCATGACTGATATAGCCGTCATAACACAAAATTCTGCCACATCTCCATGACGGATATAGCCGTCAAACATGCTTAACTGGTTAATATAGCGTAGCAATACGCACAAAATGAGATTTTCTGAATATGTTCCGAAATTACGGCAAATTAACTTCTTTTTCAATAGAATGGAAGGTATTTAATGTCATAATATCATATTTACATTGTGCAAAATATTACGTCCTTAGACAGAAAAAAATCTTGTAGTAGAAATTTATAAAGTGAAAATTAGTGTTCTCATAAATATATGTATGACCGCCCGAATCGAAGGATTGATTTTCTGTTGGTTTTCTCGATTGTTCATACTTGAAGAAAATCAAAAGAGAATTATAATCTGTATGATCTGACTATTAAACTCTATATTATTTTGATTATCTGTAGGTACTCTGTGGATGCGGATATTTCCGTTTTCACACTTGAAGAAAATCGAAAGAGTATTATAAAAAGATTTTCTAGGTTCTCCTTTAATCCTCTTTCATTGTATTTTAGACAGAATTTTTCATTATTTATTAATTATTAATATTACTTAGTTTTTTAAAAAGTAAATTGAGTGACAACTGCGAAAAAATTAATTTGACGGAAACTTTATTTTTATAACATTTTAGTTATATTAGTAACAACTAATATTGCAATAGTACAAGAAATTGAACCTGACGAAATGTTTGTTCTAGAGGACCACAACGTATAATTTGCAACCCGAGACTTTTTAATATCAAGAAATCTAAGTGAAAATATCAAAGCTGTTAGCATAATTAACATTCTTAATGTTTGCATAAAAATGATGATCAATGATATACTGTACATAGGAATACCTGTAAATAATGAGTTGGAGTGATCTAATACTTCTCAAATGAAAAGTTCATAAAATTGTAAAAATGTATATAAAGAATGACAGTTGTAGAGATGAATATATATAGTCCAGTCAAATTAATCCTTAAAATAGAAGTAAGGTTACAAAAATTCCCATAGAGCTAAAAATTGGTATGAATGTTCAGAATACTATTATAAATGAATTGTGAAAAGTCCCCATCAATCCCCCTTGTGCAAAAAATTTTATTGATGGTGAAAGTTTGCAAAAATAGGTTTTTCGCGTTTTTCAGCTAAACGGTGAGTTTTACAGCAAAAATAGTTCAGACAAAAATTTTAGATCATCCGATTCTCTACAAAAAATGTGTCCACACTTTTTTTCATAAGTATTGCCATTTCCGTGATACAGCGGTTCAAAGAACTGAAAAAATTATTTTATTCGTAATATGCACGTAATGTACTTTTATATACATTTTTGAACCGTTATACGAGTAAAAATATGAGTCCCTATGTCTTATACATACAAATTATAAAATTCTTAGAATATAAATGAACGTCAAAAACTCCGCCCCTATTTTCATTTAGTCGCATGGCCTTGAGTACCATTTGTCTTCCATTCAATTGTCAGCGTGACGATGCTCGTATACCTGCTCCGTTTCAAAGGTCTCATACTCAACAAAATACTGTTAGTCGTAAGCATTCCTTCGTAGTGACAACTCGTGGCTATCGCTTATATTTTGTAACAAAGTTTGTGCATTTTACTGTTATTAAAAAAAAATGTCGCAATTCTGCTTTATTTGTAGTCAACCTTTGACTGAAAGTGGAGTTGTTACTGTTGATCGCGGCATTAAACATTAATTGATGCAAGTATTGAAAGAGGTGATGAGTTTTCGGAGTACGTGAAAGACCAGACATGTGTAAAAATTCATGTGCAGTTATAATCACTAATGGAATTCACTTTCTTCTTTCTATGTACGGAGCTCCAAAAAAAGTTACCTGCTTGGATAAACTCCGATACTTATCTTTTGCAAAAAAAAACTTATAATAAAAAACAAGTGCAATTAGCTTGTCTTCCCCCAACCTCTGCTGCTGCTCAACAACATCTATTCCGGGTATATTATCAAGTTCAAGTGTGGCTTGGTAATAAAATGGATCCAGAAGACTGGGGTTGGAAGTTAGTTGACAATGCATTGCAACCAATTCATACGTTACTCCCACCTGCACCAGAAAAACTCCTTAACACCATCTTTTGCAATTGCAAAAAAGGTTGCAATGCTAAATGCGGCTGTAAAAAGGTTGGACTGTTTTGTTCTTTAGTATGTACCAATTATCAAGGACAGTCGTGTTCCAATGTTGAATCGATACTAGATGAGGATAATTACGATATCAGTGATGAGACATATGATGTATCACTTTTAGAACATATTTGTATCCAGCAGGAAGATGAAGAAAAAGAAGATGAAGAAAACGAAGACAGTACACTAGAAGTTCCATTGGATTATTATGAATCCGACGAATAATTTTTCCAAATTATTTTTTCATTTATATATTACATAATTTACACAGCTTTCATCATTTTCAATACTCACTTTGAATTCAATAGAATCACAATAGATCGTGGAATAGGCCTACCGGGGAAACCACGTTAAAAAAAACAGCACCAAGCACACTACCTCATAGGTGGTGTGGAAACGTGTGCATATTACGAATAAAATAATTTTTTTAGTTCTTTTAACCGCTGTATCACGGAAATGGCAATACTTATGAAAAAAAGTGTGGATACATTTTTTGTAGAGAATCGAATGATCTACAATTTTTGTCTGAACTATTTTTGCTGTAAAACTCACCGTTTAGCTGAAAAACGCGAAAAACCTATTTTTGCAAACTTTCACCATCAAGAAAATTTTTTGCACAAGGGGGATTGATGGGGACTTTTCACAATTCATTTATAATAGCATTCTGAACATTCATACCAATTTTTAGCTCTATGGGAATTTTTGTAACCTTCAAAGTCTTATTTGACTGGACTATATAGTAAACTTTACAATGATTAAATAATAAGATGAAAAAAATGATTTCTCGCTGGTTTTATGTAATTATTTATATCTTTATTTTCATTGTTGACATGAAATAAATAAGAAATAAATTAACAAATAAAAGGATTTTTACTGTAATCTATTACAATTCGATGTTTAATTAATAAAAATTTGTATATTTATTTTCCGAAAATAAAAGAGAATCAAGAGAGAAATATAACGACTAGTAGAGAACTAAGAAGAATAATAGAAATGTGAAGAAAATGTAAGAGAATCACAAATGATGATTTCAGGGTCCGAGATAATCAACAGAAATTCATAACTTCGACTCGGGCGTACAATCTACCTGAATTCTGACTTTAACCAATGATGCACGCAAAATAATTTTATGAATTCCAAGGTGGAGAAAAGTTAATTAGAGTAATGTTATCAACAATTCGTTTAAAATTCGTTAAATTCAATGAAGTAAAATTATCACATTAAGATTAACTAAACCTACCTTCGAGAGCCCACTTGTTATTATTTATTTATACTTAATCCTTGCCTTGCGGCTTAGGATGACTTCCAGTTTATATCATGTTATTGCACAAATATACATCATCTTAACCTATCTCTATCCTAACTTATCTCTAAACCTATCTACTAAACTCTTTAATACTGTATAACAGGTAACAAGTATGTATGATCGCGAACTTATTTTATCCTTGGTTTCAGCCTATCATTCTCCCCGCCCTTTCTATCCTCCCTATGTTTCTACCCCCCATTTCCTTTCGTTTTCCCCTTTTCCTCACTCTCCCGCCTTTCTCTTTCTATCCTTCTTATTATTTCTAGCCCTTCTCCGTTCTCACGTAACACTTGTATGCTCGTTTCATTCCCTTTTGTCCTTTCGCACTCCCTCAATACATGTTCCATGGTTTCTTCCTCCTCTCCACAAACCCTGCACATTTATTCTTCCTTTTCTCCCCAAAAGCGATTTCCTCTCATTCCGTTTCCGCATCTGTATCGTGCTAGCATTACCCTGTCCTTCTTCTTTCTCTGTCCGTTTAAATACTTTGGTAAGTGATCTGTTATTATGTTCTTGTACTCGCTGTTGTATTTTGACTCGTTTATTTTTCTCCTTCTTTCTTCTTCTTCTTTCCTCCCGATCTTTTCCAGTATTTTGCCTCCAATGTCTTCCTCTCCTTTTTCTCTCCATTCCCTTAAGTCCTGTTTTCTTGTGCCATACCTCTCCAGCAGTTCTCTCCTTTTCGACTCCCATTTCCCCTCTTCTTTTCCTGGTCTTTCTCTTTCCATCTCTTTTATACACTCCACCACAATCTTCTTCTTCGACTGCCTCGTCTTTTCCTCATACTTGATCGCCCTTCTCATCGCCTCTAATCTTAATTCAATTAATTTACATTCTTCGACTACGATGTAGTTCGGCGTTGTTGCTTCTAAACCTAGTATCCATTTTGTGTATTTTCTTTGTACTATGTCTATCCTTGTCTCGTTTTGCCATCCCCATATTTCTGCCCCGAATAACGCCACACTGCTAACAAGAGCCTCGAACATTTTCTTTCTTCTCGTGTATTCGTCCTTGAATATTCTTTCCCCTATGCTCCATGTCATCTTCATCGCTATCATCGCTCTCTTTATTCTTTCCAACACATGCTTCTCTGCCCCTCCGTTCCTTTGCATGATGTACCCCAGATATCTTATTTCTTTTACCTCCTCGATTTTCTCTGACCCCCAATTCCATTCTCTCTGTCTCCCCCTCCCCCTCGCCTTTTCAAATACCAGTACCTTCGATTTTCCACGCTAAGACTTAGCCCTTTCCTTTCCAGATATCTTCTAAATCTTTTCAGCATTTCTTTCAGCTCCTTTTCGCTTGTCGCTACCAACACTATATCATCTGCGTATGTGATCGTCCAGAACTTCTCTTTCCCTACTACTATCCCTCCGCACTGTCCTTTCCCCAATTCTTCTTCCAGGTCCATTATATATATATTAAATAGCATCGGGCTCATCGGACACCCCTGCCTCACCCCCCTTTCCGTCCAAAATTCCTCCGACCTCTCATCTCCTATTTTTACCGTGCACTTCGTTTCTTTGTACGTCTCCATTATTCTTTCTCTTAGCTGTTTGCTTGTCCCTGCTTTTTTCAGCATTCCATTTAGTTTCTGACGGTCGATTTTGTCGAAGGCTGCTTTCAGGTCTGCGAAGAAGGCGAATACCTTCCCCCCCTTTTTTCCTAGTTCTCTATTCACTACATAGTTTAGCGTGTCTGCTGCATCTATGGTTCCTCTCTGTTCCCTGAATCCAAATTGCGTTTCTCCTAATTTCCTCCCCACTTCCTCGTTCAGTCTCCTGTTTATCAAGCTGGCATAGATTTTGTACGCGGTGTCCATGAGCGTTACCCCCCTATAATTTTTTATCTCTGTTCTTTCTCCTTTCTTGTATAGTGGGCATATAATCCCTTCCTTCCAATCGTTTGGGATGCCCCCCTGCGACCATATCCTTTTATCTAGATCCCATAGTACCTCTCCTATTTCCTTCGGCATTAGTCTCCATGCTTCATTTTCTATCCCGTCTTGTCCGGGTGCTTTTCCTTTTTTCAATTTCTTCAACTCTTCAATAAATTCTTCCCTCGTTACATCCTTCGTTGTCCCCTCTTCTCCCTCGTTGTCCGTTTCTTCTAATTCCAATACACTCCTTTTGCTTGTGCCTCCTAGTGTTTCCATAAAATGGTTTTTCCATGCTTCTATATCTGTTCCCTCGCATATTCCCTCTCTTTTTTTCCTGAACCTATTAATATATTTCCATGCTTCCTCCTCAGTTCTAATGTTCCTTATCTTTTCCTCCTCTTCTTCTTCATGTCTCCTCTTTTCCTCCTCACACCATATTTTATATTCCCTCCTTTTCTCAGTGTAGTCTTGCCTTCTGCATTTTCCTCTCTTCCATTTCTCAAGCAATCTTCTTAGCTCTCTTTTCTTTTCTTTCCATTCTCTGCTATGCCATATCCTTTTTCCTAGTCCCCACTTCGTTGCCTTCTTTTTAACCTTTTTTATGGAGCCTCTGACTTTCTCTTTTAATTTATTCCATTTTGCCTCATTTTCTTCCTCTTCGCATACCCATCCGTCCGCCTTGTTGTGGTAGTACTCTATTCCTTCTTCTGTCCACACGCTTTTTTCTATTTCCTTTCCTGTTTGAGTTCTTGTTGGCTTTTCCAACCTTGGCCCTTCCAATATAGCCTCTAGCGGTATGTGGTCTGATTCTGTCCTATTTCCTTCTTTCACCATTTTTATTTCCTCTGCTGCCTTCTCATTTGCTATTATATAGTCTACTACTGAGCTACCCATTTCACCTACAAACGTCTCCCCACCTTCCTTCCCATAGCTCCCATTCATAATTGTCCATCCTCTTTTTTCTATCGCTTCTATTAAGATTCTTCCTTCTCTGTTCTTCACTCTGTCTGCTGACTTCCTTATCCTCCCTTCCTCCTTGTCCTCACCTATTGGTCCGCCACCATCCCCAGTCCTTGCGTTAAAATCTCCCCCAATTATCAAATACTCTTCTTCTCTCTCGTCCACCTCCTCCATTATGCATTCCATGGTTTCTTTCACCTCCTGACTATATACTGTTATGACTCTCCACTTTGTCTTGTTGTACTCAAACATGCATTCTATTGCCTTCTCATTTAATTCTCTCTCCCTGATTATTTCTATTTTCTTGTTTACCCCCACCATCACCCCCCCCCCCCTTTGGCTCTGCCTTTTTTCCTTTCCCTCACTGCCGGTGTATATATCCATTTAAACTCATTCGGTAGCTTGTTTTTTAATTTCTTCCATGTTTCCTTTTCCACCCATGTCTCTGTCATGCCAATTATATCCCAGTTCTTCACATACTCCCATGTTTCCTCGCATTTGTTCATTAGGCCCGCAATGTTCCAGAAACATATCTTTAATCCTTGCCCCTCATCTCGCTCATCCCAGCCGTCGTGTAGTTAGATCCTTCCTCCTCCATTTCCTTTCGTTTCCCACCTTCTTTTCTCCTTTTCCAACTTGCTTTCCTTCTCGTTCCATCTGTACCAATCAGTTCCTACTCTGATTTTCATGTATCCTACCTTCACTGTCTTTCCTTTTTCTCGTTCCTCCCTACCGATGCTTCTTAAGTTTTTTTGTATCTCCCTTTCTCTCCTTGTGAGTTCGTCTTCAATATAGATGCCTGCTTCCATGTACTTTTTCTTTTCCATTATTTCTTTTTTTGTCTCCCATTTATCCACTTCTGCTATTGTTATTTGTTTGTCCCCTTTTATCCTTATCGTATGCGCTCTCTGTATCCCCACCTCTACCTTCAGCTTTTCCCTCAGAAATTCCTTTACTTCTCTTTCCGTTGCTCTCCCTTCCCATCTACCCCCTCTTATGACAATATTATTTTTTCTTCGCTCCCTTTCCCTCCTTTCGTTTATCATTTCCAGTTCTCTGATTCTTTCTTCCATTTGTCTTTTTTCGTTATCCCACCTTTCCCTTTCTCTTCTCCTCTCCTCCTCTCTGGCCTTCCTTTCTTCTATCATCTCTTTCCTTAATCTTTCCGCTTGTTTTTCGATGTTTTCTTTCATCTCTTCCTGCATCCTTTTTATCTGTTTCTCCATTTGTTTTTTCTTTTCTTCTAGTTCCTTTAGCACCTTCTCCATACTTCTTGTCATCTCCTTCTCGGTTTCCTCCCCCAGAAATCTGTCCAGCGTTCTGTTCCCCTCTTTTGGCCTATTCTTGCTTCCTAACGGTCTTCCTCCCATTAGCGCCCTCTGTTGCTCTCTGCCACACACTTTTCCCTAGCGTTTCCTAACCTCTCTTATTTCCACGTTCTTTTCTTCTTCTGTTATTATGTTTCTTTTGGCACTCTGGCTTCCTCTTATACTTTTTTCTTTTTCCTACTCACTCCTTTCCCCTTTCCTAGCGTTTCTATCTGCACCTCCGTTTTTGTTGTCTTCTATATTCCACTTTTTCTCTTCGCTGCTCGCTTCACGTGCTCTAGCCACCTAATCCGAACCGGAAGTCGAGAGCCCACTTGTTGAGTATGTTATTAAAACTGGGTGGAAGCTCCAGGGTTTTAGGATCTCGCACTTCCAACATTCTGGATATCAGATCGTCCGTTATTTCCTCGATTAACGAGATGTGCGGTTTAATTGCTCGTGGCTGCATCATGTGTGGATTTACTTTGGAACGAAAGTTGTACCACTCCTCTCCTTGACTTGAAAGAAGTAATAGATAGAGTGAAGCAACCCGGAAATGTCATTTCCGTAATGTAATTTTTTTTAAATGTAATATTTGAAAGACTGTAGCCAAGATCTATTAAAACCGTATAAATACTTTATCATTAAGCCAGGCTGGTTGTTGTAAATTTCAGGCCTAGAATCTCGATAATATTTCTGTGAATCTCCAATTAGTCTTGTCGGCCAAACGCCTTGCTGTCGATAAACTATTACGCAAAAATCTGGCCTAAAGAGGATAGCGATAGGCGGACGAGTTAGCAATCCATCCAATTTCACTATATCACCATATGTATCTCGTAGAACTTGCAATTGTTCCATTATCGATCCATCCCCAAATTTACCTAATAATATATACATGACTTGGAGTACTGCAGTTTGTTGTATAACATTCGCTGAGTGTTACACGTTATAATATAATATCATTACTATAAATACTGGATAAATGCGACATGACAATTTGAAAGATCCAAAAACTTTTGAGTTATCAGACTGTAAGTATGACCCAATGTCACCACGGCAATTCCTATTTTTAGTAATTGCTAAATAATGATACTTTCCTGAAACATCACTCTGCAAAGTTTCACGTTACCTCCAGTCCCCTTCCTTTAAGGGTAATATGGGGGTAAAACAATTTAATATTATCATTTCCTTTTTTTGGAGACTATTATTTGAGTGAAACCAAACCAAAAAATTTCTACTGTTTAGTTGTATGTACTTCAGATACTATTTTGTACATTTTTAGAACACTTGTTAAGGGTAGAAAAAGAAATGCGGGTCTAATTTGTCAAATAACAGACCAAAGAAGTCACTTGGTGTCATTGGCTTACCCAAAGAAGTCGCATGACAAGTGGTTTAGTCTGATTCTATTGACGCTATTGACTTAAACAGCCACATAAGTATAGCTGTAGACGCAAATAGGTGGTGCGAGAACAGTCTCCTCTTACCCCAACTTCATACCGTGCACACAATGTAGAATTGGAATTTCTTCTATACAAAGAGAGAAGTTTAACTTCTTTAGTAAGAAGTTATTCGGTATGAGGTATTATGAGTAAATGGTAAGAGCAGACTGGCCTCGCACCGCCTTATTCCAATCGTATCGGCCTCTGAAACTTGACCTTAGCGAGTGAAAATTGAAAACTAAACTTTTATTTCGTCTATAAGTGCTTTTTTCGTCAGTCACGGATAAGAATTGAAAATATGTGAGGACGGGGGATGTCTCTATCCGTCGGACGAATTAGAGCAAATAACTTGCCAAGGGAGTTCTTTTTCTGGAACAATATCGTACTACTTAGTTTTCGAGGAAGTCATGGTTATTTTAGAAGATTCGTTCTCTTATGAAGTTCTGCGGGAAGATTGTACAAGCTCAGCAATGGTAAACTTTGAAAAGATATGTCTTTTTCTCGAAAATCTCGAAATATCAAAAGTTAAGTAAGAAAAGCTTTTCAGGGATGGTGTTGTTATTAACAAGAGGACGCGTTCGAATCGTAGAAACGGTTTATCGTGAACGAGATTTGTCTATCGAGGTATCAGCATAAGTAAACTTTGACTCTCAATCAAAAAAAGGAGTGTTTGTAAATTAATGAATGCCAATATTTCGTATAGTCAGTAGCGTAAGAATTCGTTTCATCTATTTTTGCTATTTCATTTCTACCTGTCTTTTAAATTGCCCTTCACTTTGTTTTGGTCGGTATCATTTCAAGGGTTGTTTGTGCAAACTATCGCAAAAATATTACTTCTTTTCCTTCTACCCTTAATAAGTGTTTTAAAAATTTGAAAAATTATATCTGAGGTGCAACTGATCAGAAGGTTTTCCTGCTTCGAATTTTTAATCATCCTTTAAGAAAAAAAATTATAGAATGAGAATTTGCTACCCCCATATTTCTCTTCAACGGTGGTGGCAATTCGGAATTCTGCACAATGCTGTTTCAGGTGCGTACCGTTATGGAGCAATCAATAAAAAACCGAAGAGTAGGAATGACCGTGAAGTCACTGACTCATACTTACCCTGCACAATCTTTTTTTGGTATTATTTATTATATCATATCCTCGGTGATCATAGGAGAAATGACGGCTTAGTTAGTTAAAATTCTTAACCCATTTGCATCATATGACAAATTCAAAAATATATCTTTACTATCAAATTTCTTCATATCAAGTGTAAATCTAACAGTATTTCAAAAAGTGATATTGTACTTTAAACGACGAATGTTGTATAAATAATTTAGACTGGTCGTATGTGTTTCTATTCACTCACGCTGTGAATGCATAAATGGGTCTCGATGATAGTGGCCAGAAAAAGTACGCTCATATATGCGCTTGTGATGCAAATGGGTTAAAAGTTAAAATCCAAAAAATATGAATAGAAAGGGATCAGAAAGAAGTCATTTGGGACGTAAGGGGAGACTGCTCTCGTACTACCTATCTCTTTCTATTATACAGGGTGTCCCATTTAAGTTGAGATTGTAAAAAATCTCGAAAACGGGTGATTTAAGAAAAACCAAGCGTGCCCCTTACTATTGCGGGTGGGGAGTCTAATGGCATTACTGATTTTTCAATGCGTGGGCGTCGTCAAGGTAATTTCAAGGTCATCTTGTTTTTTTGTGTCATAAACACTTATTTTTTATTTCGGAATCATATTCTACATAAAAAAATGGATCACTTTTGTTTGAAACATTTTGTTGTAGATTTAATATTTCTTAAGACATCTATTGACGTTTCATATTTATGTCAAGGATGTGATCCCTTGTGTAAAGGTGTGAAGGATATGCCAATAATGCATATTATGCCTATTTACTTGGCCATTATTTGTAAACGTAGATTCATCAGAAAACAAAACACGGGAAAAGTAATTCTGGTTGATGTTTATCTGATCTTTGGCCCATTCACAGAATGCTATTCGTGTTTGAAAATCATTTTCTTGAAGCTCTCTTGGTGTAAGCACAGTTTGTATGGATGGAACTTCTGTTGCTTTAAAATTCGATGAAGGCTCATTCGAGAGATTCCAGAAGTTATCGACAGTGAACGAATACTCACATTTGGATTGTGAGCAACTGCATCCAATACTCGATTGACATTATCTCCAATTGTGCGTGTTTTTTGACGAAAGCGCGTTTTCTTCTGTACACTTCCCTCTCATAGAAATTGCTGAACAGTACGATAAAATGTACTACGCGATGGACACTTTTTTTCTGGATACCGCGAAGCATACAAATTTACAGCTTCTTCAACATTTCGCCCTGATTCGCCATAAAGGAGAATCATTTCGATTTTAACTGCGACTGTTAAACATTCCATTTCGCTCACTACGTAAACTGAACTGGCGATACACTATCTCGTGACCGAGAATTATGTCTAAGAATTCAGTCACAAATTGATCCTGTTCTAGTAGCAAACTGTTAGATACGTTTGTAAACACAATCATAATAGGTATGTTTATCTGTATTACACTTAATAGAGGGAAATGTCGATACATTGTGGTTCTCAAGGTACCAATAATACTTGAAGATGTAAGCCTACCAGATGAGGTATCAGCATAAATTATAAAAGACGTTTCTCCTGATATCTTAAGAAATATTAAATCTACAATAAAATGTTTCAAACAAAAGTGATCCATTTTTTTATGTAGAATATGATTCCGAAATAAAAAATAGGTGTTTATGACACAAAAAAAACAAGATGACCTTGAAATTACCTTGAAGACGCCCACGCATTAAAAAATCGGTAATGCCATTAGACTCCCCACCCACAATAGTAAGGGGCACGCATTGCTTGGTTTTTCTTAAATCACCCGTTTCCGAGATTTTTTACAATCTCAACTTAAATGAGACACCCTGTATATGTCTGCTGTCCTCTTCAATCGTAGTCGAAGCTATTCACATTCATTTAAGTAGGTAACATCGGTGTCTACCAATCTGATAATAAAAATATCGTGCGTACGTCAATGTTTCGATTTTCACGATCGATATCGTGCTGTCGCACTCAGTTCCACTGCTTTTTCTTTTGTCTCTTTATCTTGCAGAGCGATTTCCCCTCAAGTGACTTGTTTCTGATCCCTTACAATAGGTAAATTATGGCAGGCATAGAACGCAGCCACTCATAATGTTGAATTATGAAAGTAATCACCTATGTATGGTATAAATCGAAATGCGTTGCCGATTATTGGTAAAGATTTGGGACCCGGCATTTCTTCAAAAGGCCGCACATCCGGTGGTATTGTCGATTTCGTTGGTGCTGTTTTTTCATAATTAATTTCCGGCCTGACGGCCACCCCAGCTGCACGTTTCGTTATTTGTTGCATGTTGACAACTGCCTTTTCAACACCGTGCCAGAAATCCTTAAGGCGTATCATCTTTTTTTATTGTTTGGATCTGGAAACTATAAAGCTGCATTTAAATTTCTTTGAAACAATCATTTTTCTTGGGAAATTAAATTCCACACCTCTTTTTTTAAATTTAACGATGTACTACAGTACGTAATTGTTTTAGTCCGTTGGAATTATCAATGTAAGTTTTGTGATCCTTCCGCATTGAAATCAAATCATTTCTTTAGTTTTTCTCTTGACATCATAACAAATGTGCGATTTTTTCGGTCAATAGTGCGATCGAATTGGTAATGACGTGTGAATGAAGAATTTCTCTATCATCAGGCGAAACAGAACAAAATACATACCAGTGAACATTTCAATTTTGGACTGAGATATGCATTTTGCGTTTATGAAGACTAGCAAAACGACTGCGGGTGTAATTGATTGTCATATCATTCTCCTCCTATTCCTTTCGTAAAAATCCTTAAAACCTCGCAACCCTTTCTCTGCCGACTCTCCTTTTGCTCAATCAATCCTCAATCAATCGTCAGGTCAGTCGGGCATTTGTTCAATCTCTTAATAATAATCTTACGTCACCGTTTAACTATTCGAACATGTCTACGTCAAAAAAAACAACGTGAAAAGCAAAAATTCGTTTTACTGACTTTCACGAACGCGAATGTTTTTTTTTCTTTGTGTTTGCATTACAGCGTGAACGAGAAACGAGTATGTGGTTTTATTGAAAATTCCTAATTTCTTTCAGTCCGCCGTACACGTAGAAAAGTAGTTAGAGACATCCACAATATTGTAGAAGCCTTTTTATTTTTTTCCTTACGTAAAAAAGTTATTTTTTCCTTAGGTAAAAATAATTCACCGCTGTTTTATGGAACATCCTATATTCTTGCAATTCAAGCACAAGTATGACGAAAGCGTTCACTTTAATAAATCACGTTCAACAAAAACATTCCTGTTTAGACTGTGATTCTCGATGATCCGCGAAGTGACATCAGCAGAACCCATAACATTGACAAACAGAGCTTTTATACGTAATGTTAAATTTTTACATTATAAAATTCATTAATTATCTAATGTTTATCGTTTACAAACAATTTCATTATCATTGCCAGTGCAGATTAATATTCCCTTGTCATCTTATGACATTATCGGTATCGATAACACGAGTTTTTATTTTATCAGTGACTAACTGTAACTGCAAATTGCACACCTAATAATCGCATGTTTTCGAGTGTTTTGATGCATTCGCAAAAAATGAGAGTCTTTTCACAATACTTTTCTACAATTAAATTCTATCTCTTGCAATTATATGTAATATTAAAGCGATGGCATTCATCGCAAGATTATTTTAATGAGTTGAAGACTGGAGTAATTGGAATTTTCTTTCTACAAAGGAATATTATTAGTATTGTTACGTCCCGTACACAAATTTTACAATTTTTATTCTACCTTTTTCTAACGAACCACCCGGTATACTATTTTTACCATTGGTTTATGACTTTGTAACAAAAGCCTACCCTTGAGCTAATTGTAAGACGTAGAAACGCTTAACGGGACACAAAACAGACCTACGTAGCACATACATACCTCTTTGGAAGCATCGCAACCGTACAGTCACACATGTTGACCATATTTGCTACAACTTTCTCTAGCAAACTATTATTATTTTTCACAATGCAACATACTTTATAGTAAGGAATCATTGGTTGCAATTTATTTAATTCATTTATTCAACTCATTTATTCAATTTATCTATTCAATAGAAGTTGTAACGCTGTCAATTCTGGCTACGCATTAGTCTGGAATAAGCAGACAGTTCATTCGAATAAGTCCCTGGACTTATTGATTTTTAGCGTTATCTTATTCTTGAAACATTCTCAGACGATGAATCCGCATTGTAACGTCGTTTCGAGGACGATATTCGTCGTCGCAGCGACGGCCGTCAGAAAATTCTAGGAAATAGACCCCTTGTAAAAATCAGAGTAGGGAGGATGCGAGCATCGTGCCCCTCCAAAGAAACGGAAAGCATCACTCGCGTTGACGAATCCTGTGACAACCTTTAAATTTCAATAGTCCTAATTGGTCAATTTTTCGCGCGCTTTAAACGTCATGCATCGGTCGAGCGTCTTCACATCCACGAAAAATTCAAACTTGCGAATCACTAGCGTCTCGGAAAGCACCGTGAACACATCGACTAGCGTCTCGGAAAGCACCGTGAACACATCGACTAGCGTCTCGGAAAGCACGGAGTGCAGACCTACTAGCGTCTCGGAAAGCACGGAGTGCAGACCTACTTAGCGTCTTGGAAGCACCGTGAACACATCGACTTGCATCTTGGAAAGGATCGAGAACAGTTCGATAATTCAAAGTTCAGTACAGTGCTATTATTAATAATCGTGAGGTACGTAAGACGCTGGTCCGAGGATCTTGATGTTAAGCTAATTTATCCGCGAATATCTCTCAAAGTGACGCGATAATAGACTTGATCCCTCGTTAAACAACGGTGGTTGAAGAGTGACATTGTTCGTGAAAATCTTCATTAGTGACGCGACAATACATACCAAAAGCCATCGAGAAAAATTCAATATAATTCCATTCAAACCATTGTTAATTATTATCTTCGTTATATTTATATCTTCGTTGTATTACATTCCGAATTCAATTTATTATTTTCATTTAAAGATAAACCGACCAAATGTTAACATATTTTATTTTAAGTCATAGATTACAAAAAGGTTGTCATCGCAGCGATTCTGATAACGAGATTGGTGTTTTCTGCCCGTACAGAGAAATCAGCGAAAACCCAGCCGAATTGTTGTGTCTGGAATCGACTAAGCGTAAATATAATTTTCTTTATGTTTTTGAAAAGTAGTATTGCACAGTGAGCAATCACTCTGAGGATACCAAATGTGTAATGCTATCATTGAATATTCTTTTTATTGTTCACTATTGTTTTATCATCATAATTATTATAAAACTATCATATCAACATTGTTATTTCTATATATATATTCTTTACCAATTATATATCTATTATATGTCGAACAAACAGAAACATATATAAACCAAAGTCAATAATTGTAAACAAGTTTTCATATAAAAATTCAGTTGTAAACATAGATTCAGATTAATTGTAAAATCTAATTTCTTGAGTTTAATATAAAACTAATCTTTGTTCAAATCTAATCATTGGATTCTTTGAATCACCATTGTTAGCGTATCCATTCCCACTGTAAACGAAATTGGTGGATCTTGTAGAGGATTTCCAGCACAGCACTACCCACATAAATAATTAATCGTTCGATAATAAAACATCGAACGAGTTTTCCTTTTGACGCGACGGAAGAGTTCCCTTAAGCTCGACTACCTAACCGCTACCGAAATTTATCATTATTAAAATCATTAGAGCCTATTCTATAACTCGTCCTTTCCTATTTCAAAACCCTTTATCCACCTCCGCCGCCCGTCACGCAACAGTATACTACTGTTTTTAACGTAGAAAAAATATAAGTATTCTTTCAAAGAGTTAGTACGAATTTTTATAAGCATGCTTCAGGCACGTAATATTTTCGAAATTAACTGGGCTCTAGTTTACTGTCGATTAATCCAGTGTATAGTAGAAACTGCTTTGCATTAATACATCTTACATGAATAGTATATTTCCTGTCATGGTAAATATATGTACCGTTTATTTTGAAAGTAATGTAAGCCCATAAAAAGAAAGAGATATCACATAATTAGTGGTTAGTTTAGTGAAAATTTTTTACTCATAACTAGTCATTATTTAATATTTGAAAAAATGCCAAAGTTCTGCTCAGTTTAAAATTGAACAACATACAATTTTAATATTAGAAATAATAATATAATACATTAATATATTATTGCCAGACTGGTCATAATTAATTTATATTTTTGAACTGGCTAATGTGCTATCCTTTCATTTTCTCGAAACAACAAAAAATGGATTTGCACCTATTTGAAAAATAAACGATCCATATATGTAGGAGTGTGTAGGTGTGTGTATGTGTGACTTACAATTAGTGCGTTGAGTGAGTGTCCATTAGTTTGGGACCAAGAGATGTGCGTAAGAGACAAAGAGCGTATGAAGTGTGACAGAGAGAGAGAGAGAGTGTTCAAGAGGGTTTTGGAAGAGTGGAGAGGCAGTCGGAAGATAGAGTCGGAAAGTAGAAGTTGGAAAAGAGAGTCGAGAAAGAGTGTGTGTTGCTGCGTTATTCTGTATTGTATTTAATCTTTCATTTTATTATTGTAATTATATTTTTAACGTAGAATAGGATAGGTGTACCGTTCATTTTATACCTCTGCACCACCCATTCCTACATATATTGTATATACTTACAATTAGTACTATGAAATTTGTCATTAGTAAGGAAATTTCGTAGTGTAGCTACTAAGAAATTTCAGTATCAATGAACTTGATTTTTCAATTCTGTTAAAATGGTTGGAAATTGAATGTCATTACCTCTTTCATTTTGTGTACTCCATATAAACTTGTCTACCAACATAATGTTGCACGTTGGTCACGCACGTAAAGGTCTTCTTGGACGTAGTAAATAAGTCGCCAGTCTTTTACAAAACTTTTAACGTTTACTCTATCACGCGTCCGATACCAAGAATGTCAGACAGCAGAATCTCTTTTTCAATATTTCCCGTACAACTTACATAATTTTATTCCGTGATTAAGGATGATTTGTAGGTACAATCGGTGACATGAGTATATATAATTTTGATTAAACCAATATCTCTCAATATCTTGTAAAATATGGCATTTTAACAAAATGTCTTTTGTTCCCAAGCTTATTTTTAATATAAAATTTGTAATAAAATGGAAATTCATTTAATTTTAATTAATTTTTCAATGAAATTTTCGATATTTGTCACAATCATAAAAAAACTTTTGATAGTGGCTATACTCTGAATTTAACTATTAAAAAAAAATGCGTAAATTTTTTACATCAGAAAACACAAATACAAATTTTTTCAATGTATTTAAATAAAAATTAGAAGACAGATATATACCACAGAAAATCATAAATTTGATTTTGTTTAAATAAATAAAATAAAATAAGTTAAATTCTTATCTGATGAAATGTGACAACATCGCAACATTTTAATAGTTGGTAGTTGTGAGTGATTCGACTTTTATCGCTCCAACTTTTCGACGCATTTTAGTAACATTTAAATTCACGCTGTATCATAGCCTATAGCATATTTTTAATTTGCTATAGTCGAGTTTAATTTTATTTCCCGTAGCTATTTGCGAGGTTGCCATGTTTTCGCTGTGAATTACTGTTTATGTACACATTACTGTGTACATGTTTACGCTCTGCATTCAATTATACCATAAATATCACTCATTTTTATTATTTTTCTCTATAAATAATATTGGAACCACTAAATGTTAATTGCTTATGTACTTCGTGGATGTTTAATCTACTAGTTTACAATTTTGTGGATTTTTCTAATCGTATTTTCAATGATTTTTTTTACTTTAACTTGTCCTGATAACATGTTTTCCATTTAAGTACGTGCAAATTTGTTATAATTAAAAAATGTTGTAACTTTTGAACGAGCTTGTGAAAAAATTTCTAATTTTTTGAGGCGTTTCAGAGGACTTATAAGAATAATATATAATTTTTTCATAGAATTCTCATCGCTTTTAACCACTTAACGCTCAGGTTTTTTTCGAATCGACCGTCCCAAAACGCACAAGTTTTTTTTTGCCTGAATGCTTATCTTGTGCATATTATAAAATGTTTTTTGTACTCCTAGTGGCGAACGAATTATCTTTTTCGGAAAAATAACAAGTTTTTCATCATACCTGTTTATCTAAGGGAAATCCTTCTATAACTTATATAACCAAATAACATTAACAACAACAATTAATTATAACAAGCAGAACACAAAAGTAATAATATAAGAAATAAACACACTATAAACTAAAAATCGTAAGACGAAAAGGATATTACAAGGATGACGTATACTGCACACTGATCGCTCAAAGACTGAAGAAACAGACAAAAGCTAATGGCAGAAGACGGAGAGATTATCTGTATTTATTCCTCCAATATACAATGTATAAAGTTTTTGGAAATGTATACATTTCAGTGTAAGATGTCAAAAGACTGAGTTCTAAAATATCAGCGGCTAAGATAAACAAACCGCAGAGCGGCGGCCGTATCAGCTATGCCCGTGAACGTCACGGGCATGCACAAATTCGACCGTTTGGCGTGCCCGTGAACGTCACGGGCATGAGCGTTAAGTGGTTAATATACTAACAAATCATCCTCAAATAATATTAGTTCTACTAGGTGTTCCTTGCGTGAAATAATTATATTTGTGCAAAATTTAAGGAATGAGAAGTCTTGGTTGCTATTTTAATTCTAGTTTAACGATAAATATCACCAAGTTTTAGCTTCACTTTCGAAATTTCAAATTCAAACATATTCTTCATTTCGATATATGGAATATATATCGTTTTGTTAAAAACAATATAAACCCTTTTGCAAATATTCCCTTTACTAGAAACACACAGATCAACTATCGTAAACGTCAAATTACGAGTTTTACTCAAAAATTTATTTTTTCTTATTTGTCAGCACCAGTAGCACAATTATCACAATAATGTTGTTGTCAAGGAGGAATGAAAACATTGATTTGGAGATTGTTCTGTGCGTCAACAACGTTGACCCATTTGTATTTGCACCTCTAAATACGACAGAAGACCGGCAGTACTGCTCATTTCTGAGCGCATTAGTTTAACACGTTGACTGCCACGGCACTTTCAAGGATTCCGGTCCCATAAGCCAATTTAATTTAATCAATCATATTATACTATTAAAAACGTTAATTATAGTACATATTAATCATCAAAATGGTTATAGAAATTTTTTTTCTTTTTTTTAAAGAACATGTTAAGATTTATCTTGTAGTTGGCTTATGTACAGATATAAATATAATCGTATTATACACTCGTAGCTGTACAAAATTGATCTGTAAAGAAGCTGCGAGATAACTCGTAGTTAGTGTCCTGGGCAGGTAAACAACCTACGAGTTATCTTGTAGTTGACAGTCAACGTGTTAATATGTTAATGACTATAAAAGAGCGAAATATTCCGCGGCTGGTGATACAGACGATTGGCATGCGAGAAACATTCTACATATGAATGCAAATGGGTTAATAATAAATTATAGAAAGATTACTTTACGAAAGTAAATTTTTATTTTGCGCACAGTCTACTTGGAAATACTATTAACATGTAGTTTGAAATCAACACTTAACGTGTAGCTCCATATCACAAGAATTAGAACCTTTAAAAAACGGGATACTTTTCTGAGTAACTTAACTATCACTGTCACAAAATTTCGTTGCAAAATATAAAGCAGTTATTGATGTATACCAAGAGAAATATTAAATTTTATGTTGTTTATCAATCAAACTGCGAATAAACGATTCAAATCATGACACAAAGTCCAATTATCATTGAGTTCAACGAAAATTCTATATGACTGGAAATGCACTCATTTCCGATTAGATATTTCTGGTGCAGTATAGCAATCTTAAGCATATTTTCTGAATACAATTTAAATACTCACAGTGTTTACGCTCTGGCAGTTCCAAATGACAACTAGTCAGAAGAGAATGAAGATAAACTCGGTTAGGATGTAGCACACGGCACTAGGGATGTTCATGTAAAAAATATATCGATACTTTTTTCGATATAATATATCGCAATGTTGTATCGATACTTTTCGATATATCGATTAAATATATCGTATGTAATTTATATGTAACTAGTCTGTAATACAAAATAAAAGGAAGGGGAATAGTTTAATGAGTAACTAAGTAAAAACATTTTTTTTTATTTATAAATCCCAATATTTTTTATCTAAGCCTTGTAAGAATAAAATTTTATTGATTCTTTTCGCATGCAGTCTGTTTCTCTGTTGGTTTACCACCCGTGCGGCTTTTGAAAAAAGTCTTTCCGCTGGAACTGAGCTGGCCACCATAGTTAAGTATTTGTAAGCTATATTATACAACTGCGGAAATTGTACTTTGTAATCCATCCACACTTCCAATGGATTTTCATTAAATCTGCTAACTGGAGCCCTCAAATAGACAGATAGCTCATCCGAAAGACTTTCATCTGTTTTATTCGTCTTCCAATTCTGCTGAACCAGTTTGTGGTGATCGCTCCACAGATTAAAGTCTGACTGAGAATTTTTGTCGGAACTATCAGAGTCCGATCCCGTAGCAGTACCTGATTCGTTCTGCTGATTGTTTTTGATCATATTTTAAATTTTATTTACAGCATTCGAGCAGGCTAATGGGTCTTCGAAATGAAGCTTCTTGAACCTTGGGTCTAATATCGTAGCCATCGCTAAATATGAAACCTGTTCAATGGCACCCATTCGTTTTTTAATCTCCAAAAGAGTGCGTTTATGTACCTCCTTGAGTAAAGGTTCTTCTATTACAAGGTTTCTCAATTTTGACACTATGCAGTGCACTAGTGGAATAACCTTGCTGCTAGAGCAATATTTGTCCCCGGATATTTCCTTCGTCGCTGCTTCCAGTGGGCGTAAAATGTCAAGGAGCGATGATAATAGTGTCAACTCCATCCCAGTCAACATCGGCGGTGTTGTTTTGTGATTAATCAAAATTTCGCTAACAGCATTTCGTAGCTCAAGAAAACGTTGAATCATATAGTACGTACTGTTCCAACGGGTAGCGACATCTTGAATCAGTTTTGTATCAGCTTTAACTGATTTACGCAACTCGTCGCTTGCCACACAACTTTGTTTGAAAAAAGTGACAATACTCTTCACTTTGAGTAATATAGCTTGTACAGTCTGTCAAGTAAGAGCGTAGTCGGAAAAATATAGACAAGAATTTATTAACTAAAATTGTTATATACATATATGGGTTGTACTCAATATGAAAAATGATGCAATTTGGTTAATAATGTGTCCAGTCTCCATTGGCGTCGATAATTGCCTGGCACCTCCGAGGCATGCTTTCGACCAAATTGACGGCGTATTCCAGCGGCAAGGATCTCCAGATCCGACGAATTTCGCAAGATAATTGCTTCAAAGTGTACGTGCGTTTTCCACGAAGCTTCTGCTTAATATATGCCCACACATTTTCGATGGGATTTGCATCGGGCGATTGCGACGGCCAATTCAACGTAACAATGCCAGATTTGTTCTTCCACTCGGTACAGAGCTTGCTGCGATGTTTAGGATCATTGTCCTCTTGCAAAATCCAATCCTCATTCTTACTAATAAACCATCGTTTGGCAGACGGTAGCAAAGCCTTTTTGTATATTTGCAGCATTTTTTCAGCATTTAGATTGTAGGTAAAGAGGTGCAAAGTGCCGAACCCCTGCTTTGAGAAGCACCCCCAGAGATGCACTTTTATTCCGTGTTTTACGGTCCGCTGGACAAGCCTATTGGTAGTAGTTGACCAGGCTCGTGTGAAGATACAACGTGCCCATATTGAACATTCGTCAGTAAAAATTACATTGTGAAAATCTTCAGTGATATTCTCATGCGCCCAAGCGAGTCGCTTCGTCACATGTTTTTCAGACAATAAAGGTTTCTTTATTGTGTTGCGCCATTTTATGTCATGAGCACGGAGATGAGTTCGTATAGTTTCGTACGATATATCTAAGCCTTTTGACTTTAATTTTGCTTGTCCTTGACGAAGTGTCAAAGCAGGATTTCGCGAAAACATATTCAGTATTCTTTTCTCGTCTTTTTCGTCCATTTTGCCTATCGAGCCACGTTGTGGTAAATCATCGACATTTTTTACCTGTTTATACCGCTGAATCCACTTCTGTACAAATGCTTTTGACTTCTTCATGTACTTAGCAGCCGCTGATTGCGACATTTTCGGACCTTTTGGGTGGGTGCAAAGGAACACAGCCTCGTAGCGCGACGCGTATTTAGCACTCATGACGGTTAACGTGATTCTCTTTCAAAATATCAAAGACAATTGAATATTTCTTCACAACGCATTAAGGACAAAGCTTCCTTCTAGCGGCTCACGCATAAATTAGAGTGATATCATTTATTAGCTGTCAATAATGTCGACCACGCTCTTACTTGACAGACTGTAATTCAGGAATTCCTAAAATTTGTTGGGCAACCAAATTGAGCGTGTGTGCAAAGCATGGGATATGTTTCTTTTTCCCGAATGCAATTTCAACACCCTTAACCATGTTTGCAGCATTATCTGTCACTACTGCTATAACTTTATCAGTATTAAAACCCCATTCACCAGAAGTTTTAATAAGCATTTGTGCAATATATTCCGAAGAATGTCTTTCATCTAGATGGTATACTCCCAAAGTTATGGATTGAAATTCAATTCCGACGCCAAAACGGGCTGTCACACCTAAATAACTTCTCATCTGCAGATCTGACCAAATGTCACATTTTAAAGTAATATAAACTACAGAGTATAATCTACTTTTCATAACTTCTGATAAGGCGACGTACTTTTTATCTAACCAGCGTGTCACAGAGGCTCTGCTGGGAATCTTATATTGAGGTGCTGTAACTTTCAACAAGTTCTTGAAACCTTCATTTTCAACTAACGAAAAAGGTTGGTTGTCTTTACAAATCATAAACATTATTGCATTGTTTATTTTTTTAGTTTTATCACCAGTAGATGAATACGCATATATTTCTCCGAAACTACTTTCAATGGACTTCTGACGTTTCAAAGGTAATACCCTATCATTATCAATGTCAGTAATAATTTTAGAAGAGTCAGCACTTATCTTGCGATTGTCCATTGTCGACGTTGAAGGAGAAGAATGACAATCGTTTGCGGTATTTTCTGGATTGGTGACATCTTTTGAAGTACCAGGCATTGATAACTCTGAATCTAAATCTTTCTTCCACGCAACTATAGCAGTGTCTTTATTCGGGAAAATGTCCAAGTAGGCAGCTTTATGGACATTTTTAACACGTTGAGCGCCACGCGTATTTCTAAGGCAATCCCGTTTGGGCCACGCGCGCCGCTACTTCGAAGCGGTGGTATTGTAGGGCTAGTGTTTCCTGTCGCAGTAGAAGATAGTTTACATTTGAAACGTGATTCCTATAGGCATTCATTCAACACGTTACGCGCGGACAAGTCTGTTTTGTTTTCTTTACCGTAAGGAGACTCTCCTTCCAACATCTGAGACAAAGGGCACCTAGGTCCACCTCAAACAGAAAAATATCCTAGGTCTTCTTTTAATAAATTTTACGACTGAGGAGGGTAACATACAGTTACCGAAATGTATCGAAAAATTTGAACAAGAAGTATTTTATTTAAACTCCGGTCGACAAATAGCCGTCCTTCATTACGAAGAGAAAAATACACAACTTGTAACATTTTGTAATAGCTGCGAAGGAAAACCGTTTTTATGTTTATCATGTTTCAATGAAATTCATTAGTCCTGTAATGCATCAAAATTAAGTAAGATTTAAATAAATATTCTGTAATTCTATAAAACAACGTACATTTTATAGCTCTATATCGTGTTACCGGCTGTCAGCCACCGGTGGCTGACGCGGGCCAAACGGAAAGACTCGTGTCAGCCACCGGTGGCTGACGTGGCGCTCAACGTGTTAATATGGGCCATTAAATTGGAGGTATTGCCAGCAGATTTGATATTTTTTTGATAGAGTTTGCACTTGGCAGTTTTCTCGTCATTTTTTTCGAAGTATTTCCAAATAACACTCTTTTTGCTCGGTGCCTTGGTGAAAGAAATCCTGGTTTCTAAAAAGAAAAAGAAAATTTGAGAAAGAAAGAAAACAGTCACAAAAATGTTAAAAATAATGAAAAGTTGATTCCAGCAACATAAATTTTGTCAACCATGTCCCTTCCCTAATGCTCTGGAAAACAAAAACAAATGGTCGATTGATAACACATTATTTACAACTAAAACTAAATATTGGGCATTTAATAAAAATACTAAGGAAGTGCCATTATTTTTTACATAATTAAATACTAACACGTTCCCTGCCGCGTGGGGCGTATACGACCCACGCTGGACTTTCCGTTCAGGCCGGAAAAATGCTTATTAAAACAGGCGATATTTATAACAATATTTTGTCAAATAAAATAAAATTTATCGCTTTTCTGGTTAAAACATATTAAAATATCCACTTTTTTTTAAATTTATGGTTTCGCATTATTGAAATATTGTATAGTGTACTGCAAAAATATATTTATTTAAACCACAAAAAGATACGTGGGTCGTATACGACCCACGCTGCCTGAACGGAAAGTCTTTAAATAATGGTCTGGCACGGAACGTGTTAAACCAAACTTTGATATAGGTTTTAAATAACATCATACTTACTGTATGGATCGTAAACTGTATCCAAGCAAATATTGAATTGTACTTTCACAGATTATTTTAGATAGATTACTTATTACTTTTTATTTGGGAGCGTCTTAACCCCCTTTTATTTCTAAATTTTTCTTCACTAAACGATCTACACAAACAAGAATCAAGAAATCAGGCAAAAAACTTCCTTTAGAACAGACAGCACACCACTTTGTGTCCAACAAACGACCACAGACCGCCGAATTAGATGTAACCGTGCGGGGATGGCGCGTAGTGCAGTTGAAAAGTCCGTAGGGGAGAGTGGGGGAATCACGGACGCGGGGTAATCGCGGATACGTTCATTTTGCTATGTTAGAAAAGTGAAAAAAATATTCCGAGTGATGCAATCGTGAATCGATCCCGAACGTAGTGCCGAACAAAGAGTGGTGAAGTAATAACGCGCTCGGTGTACAAGGTATGTTAACTTTGTATTTTTTCAACAATTTCATATAATTTTCGAGTAAAATTGAATAGGTATATAATATTTCAGCTATAACATAGAAATCCGGCATCTGTTTTATGAATTAACGTCTAATTCAAGAATGTTTTTAAGGACTTGCCGTGTGCATCACGCGATTCCAACCCAAAAAAAATTATAGTTTTGTGTTACTGTGTCTGTTGGGTAATGGCGGACGATTTCAGTGGGGTAATCCCGACCGTTCGTAGTTACCCCTAAACAATCAAATTATTGTTTTTTATTTTATAATTTATGTTCAGCAGTCGACTGCTGTGGGCTGATGATAATGATGATGAATTTAGATTAAATACATTTGTGGAAGTTTGTTTGTACGTTTTTCTGCTTTCAGCCCTGTACCTTCTATTGAGGCGTAATTGCAACGCGGGCCTTGAGGTTGCGAGGGCAAGATTTCTAAATTCTATATTTTAATTTCGCAGCTGTGTACAAACCCGTCCATCTGGCAAATACCTTCGAATATCGAGGGATGGCACGTGGCTACCTAGACAACAAGGAAAGGACGTACCGCGCAAGAAAAAAAAGGCCAATGAAGGAGATGCGAAAGAAAATGAGTATTTTTGCCTAATTTGTAATGAAAAATATGAAGATCCTCCCTATGAAGATTGGATAAAATGCCACAAATGTAATTTATGGGCCCATGAAAAGTGTACGAGTGGTGAAAGTACATCAAAAGGATTTATCTGTGATTTATGTGATGATTAGATTATGTCCGTGATTACCCCACACACCATCCGTAATTACCCCACGTGCTATGGGGTAATCCCGAACCCCACGGTTTTGTTTTCTTATTAATATTTGATTTTATATTGAAAATTTATCTACGTTGCTTATCAGAACTTAAGATTGATTAGTTAAAGTAAACTTTTAGTAATAAATGACATTCGTAACTTGATCTGGTTTTGTTCAATTTCAGTTTTCCCTTAAGTGTTCGTAATTACCCCACTCTCCCCTATTAATATTACTACATAGCACCATTTCCAATGCAAAACTCTCCCACTGCTGCCAATAATTGAAAAATTTGCTCCCAAAATTAGTTTGACAAAAATCATCACCATCATCATCATTTCAACCTTACAAAATTTACTATAGGTATACAGGAACGTTTCTTTATTTTCTTATAGCAATTAATGCAATAAATGCAAAATTTAATAGAAAAATTAAATTAAACTTAATAGAGAATAAATTCAGGGTTGCCATATGAAGATAAAGTAGAAATGGTATGTTTTTAATTTTATACGATATTTCATATATCGGATGAAATATATCGATAGTTATATCGATATCAGATTATTCGATAATATCGGGTTGATTCGATATATCGAATGTATATATCGATATTTTATGGTATATCGATTTATATCGAGAATCCCTACACGGCACTATGCAGTTGGAGTACGTTTTGCAAGAGAAGATAGACAGTATATGCGCAAATTTGATCGCTTTGTGCAGCGTGCAATTTATCTTTCATCATTGACGACGTTATCTTCACAACAATCCATCAGCAGAAAATATCTTCTTTCGAGTTATAACACTTTAATGCACATGAAATGATATTTTATACAAATATATACAAGTTAATGACCGAATGTTGATACAACACAGTTAAACGAATAATGAATAAAGTTAATTTATCTCTATTCTCGAATATCAAAAGTAGTCGACCTTTTTATATTTACCGCTCATTTATGTATCTTTTTTATTAGCGACATTTTCATGACGCCCAATGGGTTTGCAATAACTTAACACTAAAACTACTGGCGTTAAGTCTATCATATTTAAGTACAGGGTGTTTCAAAAATATTTGTCATGGCTTTCAGGGGTTGTTCTACACCTCTGGATCGATGGAGATTTGCGAAAAAAACTTGCCGCAAAATTCGGGAAAGGGTAGCAAATTTTTTTTATTGGATCATCGTATTCGTCTTGTTACGTAGGCAAAATGTCTGACAAGGGAACATCCCGAGGTGTAACTCACCGATTTTGATGAAATTTTAGTATGATACAGTCCTCGCAAAAATATTCGACACGTATTTTTTTTATAGGCAATCGTCCACGTTAAAGGGGTGAAAACCACCCTCAAAGTTGGCACCCTGAAACTTATTTATTGAATATCTGGAAAACTATTAGAGATACGAAAATTTCGTAAAGAGAGAAAATTAACGTATTTCGACCACAAATCTGATGATATAAATATATTTTTTTTAAACTCGTTTGTTTAAATAATATGCTTAAAAATACAACTTTTTTAATGATTTTGCAAGTCAAATTTCAATAAATTTTCTTGAATATTTTTCTGGGAATACCATATACCGAAACACAAAATACGGATAAAATGGAAATTTGAAATTTTTTTTGTAAAAAAAGTTATTGCATTTTTAATTTTTTCTCTTACGTTCTTGTTAAGTTATGCCTTCGTATTGTGGTATGTATGAACAGTATGAAGTATGGTATGTATGTATAAAGAGAATGAACGGATCTTGCCGGTATGAATGTAGTGTGTCAGTTGTTTGCCATTAATGAGTGAAACCATCGAGAAGCTTCCAGGAATCAGATTCGTTGATGTTTAAAGGATGATGACCCTGGAGCTATCGATCGGTTATCACTATGGCAAACAGCTGATGACAAGAGTGCGAGTGATGTGAAAGTATGCCATGAGCGAATGTTATAAATAAACCGACATTTTGAGAGCCGAGAGATTCCTTTGGACAGCGTGAGAGAGTGAGAGTCGCAAAAAGTCGTATTGTGTAGTTTATATTCTGAGTTGTAATCGTGTTGATTTCTTTCAAGTTACTTTTATTATAAATAAATATTACTCCTTGTTATTTTATTTCCTACAGTATATACATGTATAACTGCTTTAAAAGGCCAGATTTCATTGCCAGACACACATATCGTCTTTATATAAATTTAAAAAATTTGATTGATTAATTAATAATTTGTAACAATTATTGTAATAATGGTATTCATTGTTATTCTTATAACCAATATTTTTTTACACCACGAGCATTCTAAAGCATCCCTATAATCAATTCAAGCATATAACGTTAGAAAATAGTAAATATATAACGCACACCTCCCGAGAATTAATTTATTTATTTGGCCTGTCGGCGGATTCACATTGATATCATAAATGACTATCCCGAGGTGTAACTCACCAATTCTTATGAAACTATAGTATAAGGTGCTTTTCGTGGAAATATTTAATATCTACTTTCATTTATCGGCAATCGTCCACGTTAAAGGGGTGAAAACCAACCCCAAAGTCCGGATTATAAAAACTGTTTTATCGAATATCTCGGAAACTATTAGAGATACGAAAATTTCCTAAGGAGTGAAAATGAACGTATTTCAATCACGAATCCAATGCTATAACCATTTTTTTTAAAAACCCGTTTGTTTAAACAATATGTTAAAAAATACTTTTTTTTCATAATATTTTCAGTTAAAATTCTTTCAATTTTCTTAAATAATAGTTTGTATACACTATATAGTCAAACAAAAAATACGGATCAATTAGAAGTTTCATATTAGTGTTACAAAAAGAGTTATTGCATTTTCAATTCTTACGCTTGTTGCGTGAAATGAAATATATTTGTATATGCGACCGAAGTCAAATTCCACTTTCACAAGTTTGAACGATAGTATCTTCATAGCAGAAACTATTTGTACAATTAAATTACTTGACCTGTTGTTGTTTAGCCGGAAAATGTGGGAGTAATAAACGTATGTCGATAGAATCCTACAATCAGAAGGATACACAGCAAGCGTAAGAATTGAAAATGCAATAACTCTTTTTGTAACACAAATATGAAACTTCTAATTGATCCGTATTTTTTGTTTGACTATATAGTGTATACAAACTATTGTTTAAGAAAATTGAAAGAATTTCAACTGAAAATATTATGAAAAAAAAGTATTTTTTAACATATTGTTTAAACAAACAGGTTTTTTAAAAAAAATGTTTATAGCATTGGATTCGTGATTGAAATACGTTCATTTTCACTCCTTAGGAAATTTTCGTATCTCTAATAGTTTCCGAGATATTCGATAAAACAGTTTTCATAATCCGAACTTTGGGGGTGGTTTTCACCCCTTTAACGTGGACGATTGCCGATAAATGAAAGTAGATATTAAATATTTTCACGAAAAGCACCTTATACTATAGTTTCATAAGAATTGGTGAGTTACACCTCGGGATAGTCATTTATGATATCAATGTGAATCGGCCGACAGGCCAAATAAATAAACTAATTCTCGGGAGGTATGCGTTATATATTTACTATTTTCTAACGTTATATGCTTGAATTGATTATAGGGATGCTTTAGAATGCTCATGGTGTAAGAAAATATTGGTTATAAGAATAACAATGAATACCATTATTACAATAATTGTTACAAATTATTAATTAATCAATCAAATTTTTTTAATTTATATTGTTACCGGCGAGGTCCAGAGATTCGAGTTTTTAAAAAGGGAATTTATTCGTCCTCTTAAACTCTACTTTTAACAAACTACAAATCTTACTACACTACTAGAATACTCAAAGAATACAGAAAGGCTTATAAGCTAATACGTTGATCGATGTTAACTCGTACTGATGAGGATTGGTAATGCTCGCTCTTCATCGTCGTTCGCGCTTTTATATTGGCGTGATGCGTATTCGATGCGTCTTTGATTTGTAGGTGGTGCGTAGACATACGTCGCATCTTCGTGTCTATCAGTTACATTGCTTATTTGATGCGCAAACTGGTGCGTGGACACGCGTCGCATCTTCGTAATAAACAGCACATATAGATAGTAGGACGTCTATCGGTTACAGTAGATAACAGGATGTCTATCGGTTACAATATAAAGACGATATGTGTGTCTGGCAATGAAATCTGGCCTTTTAAAGCAGTCATACATGTATATACGAAGGCATAACTTAACAAGAACGTAAGAGAAAAAATTAAAAATGAAATAACTTTTTTTACAAAAAGAATTTCAAATTTCTATTTTATCCGTATTTTGTGTTTCGGTATATGGTATTCCCAGAAAAATATTCAAGAAAATTTATTGAAATTTGACTTGCAAAATCATTAAAAAAGTTGTATTTTTAAGCATATTATTTAAACAAACGAGTTTAAAAAAAATATATTTATATCATCAGATTTGTGGTCGAAATACGTTAATTTTCTCTCTTTACGAAATTTTCGGATCTCTAATAGTTTTCCAGATATTCAATAAATAAGTTTCAGGGTGCCAACTTTGAGGGTGGTTTTCACCCCTTTAACGTGGACGATTGCCGATAAAAAAAAATACGTGTCGAATATTTTTGCGAGGACTATATCATACTAAAATTTCATCAAAATCGGTGAGTTACACCTCGGGATGTTCCCTTGTCAGACATTTTGCCTACGTAACAAGACGAATACGAGATCCAATAAAAAAAATTTGCTACCCTTTCCCGAATTTTGCGGCAAGTTTTTTGCGCAAATCTCCATCGATCCAGAGGTGTAGAACAACCCCTGAAAGCCACGACAAATATTTTTGAAACACCCTGTACA
Source organism: Cerceris rybyensis (assembly GCA_910591515.1). Taxonomy (NCBI): domain Eukaryota; kingdom Metazoa; phylum Arthropoda; class Insecta; order Hymenoptera; family Crabronidae; genus Cerceris; species Cerceris rybyensis. The sequence goes on from OU342789.1 coordinate 3,520,153, forward strand.
ATAAATAAGCACTTTGAAACAGCCAGATTAACTCCGCAATTAAAGGGCGTAGACAAGACATTTTTTTTCAACTTGTGCATCTCGAAGTTCCGAATCCATCTATATATATAATAATTGGAAAAAATTATTTGTTTAAACAATATACTAAAATTTCGAAATTTTTGTTAACTTTTCTTTAGTTTTTCGTATTAAATGTTTTTTTTTCTCGTGTAAATTTATATGTGTTATCGTGAGTCCGAACTGGCTCCTGAGATTAATAAAATATATCAATAAACCCCGCCATTACTCGCACTACCAACGAGTAATGGACACTTTTGGGACCCATCGCTTGACAGTCTGCTTACGCTAACTTAGCCCGGCTGAAATTTTCGCACCACCAACGAAATTCGTCTCGGGACACTTTTGCTCCAATTTCTCGATATATCCCCCCCCCCCCCCCCAGAGGTGGAGTAACATTGAAAACGTACTCCCCCGAGGAGGGGCGGAGTGGGGCAGATTACAAGAAACAACTGACAGGATCTCGCGTGTCCTAAGAAAATATAATATTGAAACGATCTTCCAACCGGCTCAAAAGGTGAGTCAAATCCTGACCTCCGCCAAAGATCTGTGCCCACCCCTTAGCTGCCCAGGTATAGGTGAGAGTCCTCCAGTACGGTCACCTTAAGGTTTATCAACAAAAAAATCAAAATAGCTAAGGTTACATGTTCAATACCTCCTGATATATACAAAAGAACTATTGTGCTATTTAAAAGAAAACAAAAAAAAAAACAACCAATACGTTTCGAAATAACCAGCTTTATTACAGCAATTCTAAAACTAGGAAAAATCAGACTATAAAAAATTGGCCTCCAGTACCGGCCAGTAAATATGTAACCATTTATACAATACAATAATCGCGAATGTACTAATCGGATAGCTCCGATATGTTTGCACAAGCCTCATGGACCCAAACCTTGCAGTTTCCACACTGTATCCAATCTTTTTCATGAGATTCAGCACACAAAAGGCAAACTGACTCTTCTTTAATCGGTCTGTGAGTCGGATGTAGGTTTTCGTTTTTATTTTTCTTGGTTTTCTTACTGACATCTCTTCCTGACAGCAAGCTCTTACCTTTTTTAGTAACATCTTTTCCTGAAACCTTACTTTTCTTGTTAACATCTTTTAAAACCTAATTTAAGAAATGGCCGGTACTGGAGGAACCAAACAAAAAATATGTTCGATTTCATACAAAAACGAACGTACAAAAGTTGATTTAGTATCCATTTTTATATAGTCATGTGAGCATACTATACTTGCCAGAAGTTACTTGTTTTAAATTGAACCTCTGAACTTCGAAAATCACCGACAGAATTTTAATTACGTAGCGCACGTTCTTCGCGTGCAACAGAAATCTTTGGTTTGCCAGTAAACCGGTCACGATAGCTCGACGCCGAGCGAGGCATATACTTGCATGACTGTATCGCACTAGTGGCGGTAAAAATCTAAATTTCATCTATTATAGGATTATAGAACTTACAACTGGCCGGTATTGGATGCCGGCCGGTACTGGGGTACTCCTCCTTATATAAAATTCCCTGTTCATGCGGTAACGTTTACATCGGTGAAACTAGGGAAGTGTCAATACTCGCCTAAAAGAACATGAAAGGTGCTCCAGATTGGGCTACATACAGTCAACTGTAGCCGACCACCAGATTGGCACTGGCCACAAAATCCTGTTTCAAGACGTCAATGTCTTGGCCAAGGAAAAAGTTTATTTCCCCAGGAAATATCTTGATACCTTGGAAATCAAGAAGAACCCGAACAACATCAATAGCGACAAAGGACTATGTCTCAATTCAATCTGGAACATCCTTCTCCTAGTTTTTTAATTGTTCAGATGCGCAATTCAAAAGTATCGGGTAGTGCACCGATCCGCAACGATGGACACAAGTATAAGTTAGGGCCCCCTCTGATCTAACTTCAGTATCAGAGTTTCATCGATTCCCTGATGAAACTAGCTGCAATGCTGGCGAAACGTCGGACATTCTCGTCTTTCGAACGTGGCTTCAACCCCGAAGCCAAATCTAGTATTTCAAGAATAAATTCAAACGTTTCATGTTATGCCTAGTTTGAAGTATTAATTTTGAATGATATTTAATCCCTTGTCTTACCTTTTGCTTTGTCACCGAACGCACAATAACTCAGAATTAATTTTTTGGAATAGTAATCTATCACTGACTTCCGATATACCAGTATAAGTAAATGCAATATTAATAGTTTAGAATTTAATTTAATAACAATTTAACAGTTTTCAGAAATTTTCAAAATTTTCTACTCCATTCGCCGCATCTCATGCGCTACACGTCATTGTGAGGCAAGGGGTTAATTCCCTATGTGATCATAACGATATATTGTTCAATTCGAGACAATGGTTTACAAGCATTCGGTATTTACATCTTATATTTTATATAACACGGTGCCAAGGGACAATGTCGTAAAGATTTGTTGGCAGAAAACAACTTAGAAAAACGAAATAAAGGCTATAGGAGGATAAGTATGATCCAGCGGCCTTAGCTCCGATCATGCTCGCTTTTTTTTGTTAAATTAGTACCTATGTGAGTACTTATCACAGCAATTTTCAACCCTTAAAAATTCATCCCCAGGGAGTAATCGTTAAATAAACAAATTTTTTCAAAAATTCATAACTTGAGAACGACTACTTTGATTTTATTGAAATTTATTCAGGATGTGCATATAACTAAGGTCTCTGATTAAAAAAAATTCCAGACTTGATGAATTGACATAACCTTAGAAAAAAATTAAAACATTTTTCAATGACTACTATTGGTAGGTTATGTTTGAGGCACAACTACCAAACTTTTTTTATAGCTTTCTAACACCATTTTGCACCATATATAATTTTGGTATAATTTATTTCTTGGTGCGTCATATCCAAAAAAAATAAAAAGTCTAATTTTAATCATATTTAAATTTTTTTAAATATGTTATAATTATGGCACACCCATCCTAATTTTTTTCTAGTTTTCTAACGTCATTTTGCACCATATATAATTTTGGTATAATTTATTTCTTGGTGCGTCATATGCGAAAAAAATAAAAAGTATAATTTTAATCATTTTCAATTTTTTTCATTATGTTATCATTATAGCACAATCATCTTAATTTTTGTTTAGCTTCCTAACATTATTTTGAACCATGTGTAATTTCGGTAGAATTTATTTTTGGGTGCGTCATATGCAAAATAAATGAAAAGTCTAATTTTAATCATCCTCAATTTTTTTCAATATGTTACCGTTATAGCACAATCATGTTATTTCTTTTGGATTCCTCACATCGTTTTACTCTATCTATAATAATTTCTGAATTCATAATTCTCAGCGTGTTACATTGGAATCAATAAAAGTATACAGTTTTCCTATATTTCGGCAACTTCCAAAAAAAAAAAAACAAAAAGTCCATTTACTACAATGACGATGATAGCGAATATTTAATTTTGATTCGGCAGATCGACCTAACGTTCTAATGCAATTTTCGTCCGTTGCTAGTGCTGTGGTGGATAGATGTAGCGGGGATATGCGTTTTAGTGGTGGGTATAATGAGTTAGGTATCAAGTCTGTCGTTCGCGCGGGCCCGCATGAGCGGGCAAGAGCTACAGACGTATGGAGCTAATCTTGCCATTGTCTTTATTACTTTTATAACTATTATAATCACTGTTTCTGTTGTTGTTGTTGTTGTTATTATTATTATTATGAATTATGAATTCAGAAATTATTATAGATAGAGTAAAACGATGTGAGGAAACCAAAGAAAATAACATGATTGTGCTATAACGGTAACATATTAAAAAAAATTGAGGATGATTAAAATTAGACTTTTCATTTATTTTGCATATGACGCACCCAAAAATAAATTCTACCGAAATTACACATGGTTCAAAATAATGTTAGGAAGCTAAACAAAAATTAAGATGATTGTGCTATAATGATAACATAATGAAAAAAATTGAAAATGATTAAAATTATACTTTTTATTTTTTTCGCATATGACGCACCAAGAAATAAATTATACCAAAATTATATATGGTGCAAAATGACGTTAAAAAACTAGAAAAAAATTAGGATGGGTGTGCCATAATTATAACATATTTAAAAAAATTTAAATATGATTAAAATTAGACTTTTTATTTTTTTTTGGATATGACGCACCAAGAAATAAATTATACCAAAATTATATATGGTGCAAAATGGTGTTAGAAAGCTATAAAAAAAGTTTGGTAGTTGTGCCTCAAACATAACCTACCAATAGTAGTCATTGAAAAATGTTTTAATTTTTTTTCTAAGGTTATGTCAATTCATCAAGTCTGGAATTTTTTTTAATCAGAGACCTTAGTTATATGTACGTCCTGAATAAATTTCAATAAAATCAAAGTAGTCGTTCTCAAGTTATGAATTTTTGAAAAAATTTGTTTATTTAACGATTACTCCCTGGGGATGAATTTTTACTACTAATTTAACAAAAAAAAGCGAGCATGATCGGAGCTAAGGCCGCTGGATCATACTTATCCTCCTATAGCCTTTTATTAAAGTAATTATAATGTCTTTTCGAATCACAGTTCGCTCTTTCCGCACTCACGGAACATTCTGCGCTCATGAAACCGACTCTTGTTCGTTTTGTACATTCCGCTCTCACACTTACCTTTCGCACCTCCTTCGTCAAAACCAATCATCCGATAATTTAGGCCAGCGACGCACAGTGGTTCATTCAGCCGAAAACCTGGCCAAAAAGCCAAACATTTTTTTCGCGATTTTCAAAATTTAGCAATTGCGTTTGATTTGTAACATATCAGAGCATCGGTTTCCATTAATAAAAGTTTTTATTGAACAACGCTCTTAGAGATATGCAATGTCAAAGTTGGCACTTGAATAATGTAACGTATTCACGTCGAAATTCAGAATACGTTTTCAATGTGAAATAATAGTACAATCAACTTTGTAAGTATTTGTAGCTATTCGTCATACTTTTAAATTATAAGTAACTTGGTTTCATTTTTTTATTTAATATTTTACAACTGGGATGGCACAGATTGCAAAACCCATACATTTTTTTCCTTTTGCAGAGGAAATAGTTGTGAAGTGCGCAAAAGTACAACGCGACTTTTTTTTAAATTAAACTTTGAAGCTTCCCGAAGAAGTCCCCGTTGTAAAATTTTGCGATTTTTTGCAATTGTACGCGATATTCTTATTTGTTCGTCGCACGCGCCATGCTGGGGGAAGTGCATTTATGACATAGAGCCGGGCTATCGTGCTTTACCTAATGAATACTGCTAATCCTTCTCTAAGATCAACCTGGCAATAACGAAATAATATGTTTATTTCATGGGGTTAAAAATCGGAATGAGTTTAAACAAGCTGGTGGCCTATTGTTTCGAGGCAACTATAGATAGCCGCGGCTACCTCGACCGCTTACCGTCATAAACCGAAAGATCTTTGACGATTCTAATGAAAATCTGGCTAGTTGCAGGTATGAGGGAAATATTTGTTCCTTACAATGTTTCATCTTTCTCCTTCGACCGAAATTCTTATTAAACAAAGGGAAATTCGGAGATGGAACAGCAATGACATGCTTGTATTAACCCTTTTAGTGCCAAGCGTTTTATGGAGTACATGCGAGAAATGCCACGGGCCGATTTGATATGCGCGCTCATATAAATAGCTTTATAAGGAGCAAATTTCGAATTTCCTGGAGCAAAATTTTAGTATTTATTCTTCTGAAACTTAAAGGATAAAATACAAACTGACTAAAATCAAATATCGGAATAGAAGAACTCAGGACCACGCTTCGACTTTGCCTAATTGGCGCTAGAGAAAGATTGAGGAAAAACCAAATGAGCCGAACCATTGTGTGGCCTATACTATTGGCATTGGAGATAAGGACTAAATGAAATATGTAATCAAAAGCGTGGTGTGGTCTACTATTGGAGATAAGGACTAAAGCAAGATTCCCTCTGCCCGTGCGCTCGTCGGCCGCTCGGCCTGCCGCACAGTGGTCCCAAATCGCTAAAACATGCGAAAAACCTCAATAATGAACTTTTCGTTAGGGCCATTTTTATTATTGCATTTGGTACTCAGATAGTTTGTCTATGAAAACCTGGAAGGGCAGGGTTTTTTTACGTATACCTGCGACGTTGCCGCATTTTGACAATCGCGTTCATTAGTCCCGCAATAACCGTGAGCGTACCACTGTTTTGGTGACCGCAGTATAAAGTGAATAACTTTTGTGAAAGTGAGTCTATTTCAATTCTGCAAAATGGATGGAGTTCATGGAAGTAAGTACAACATTTATTGATAAAAGAAAAATTAAAATTGTTAATGGTTATGTTTTAAAACTGCAATGCAAATAGTACGAAATATGGGGTCAATCTTTATGTGAGAATTTCACATATGTAGGGAAAAAGTTAAGTGCTCCACAGTGTTCCACTATGATTCTTGTTTAGGCTTATAGGTTACACTTTCAACTTGCTGTATCTCCAAGGTTTAGGTGCTATTAGGCGCTATTAGGGTATTTTTGTAATTTTTTGTGCAGCGGTATACTCTCGTTCTGAGCTTACAAGCGCGTTTCATCGACAACCGTGGACGATACAAAAAAAATTCTCATATAAATTTTACGATTTGAGAGTAACTTATTATTCAATCATAATACATTTGTTTAAACTAATATACATAGTTCATAAAAAGGTAAAATTAATTTTTTTCTTGCAAGTATAAGTGTTATGATAGCCATTCGTTTTATTTCATTAATATATATCAAAAATGTTTAAATTCTTTCTAATATTTATTATTTTTCTATATTATTAAATTATTGAATGATTTGCACCAAGCAAACATTACTTTGAGGGATATTTGAATGTGAATCTTGGGAGCTTTGAATGCGAATATTTCTATTTATTAGACTACATGTTAAACTATGATTTTTTTAAATCTATTATAATCACTAATGCATCATTTTGCGACTTTATTGCATTTCAGCATCTGCTGATGGCGAACAATTTTTCAAAGCGAACATATTTTTCCGTGCTTGGAGACTATTTATTTGAAATTCACTGTGCCAACGAATTTATTGGAATTACTAAATAAATTGTTCACTTGTGATAGATTTTCTTGCTTATTAACGAAAAATATTTATTGTGACATATTTAATTACTTGTTAGAATAAATATGAGTTGCATACTAGCTTTCGCGCGAAACCGGAAATTTTTAGACACACGCGTCGGCCATATTGAAACCGCTATTTTGTTTTTGCAAATTGTAAGGTCAGATTCGTATTCAGCGATCGAAAAAATATTGGGATACTAACTTTCGTGCCGAACCAGCAATTTTTAGATATGTGTGTTCGCCATATTGGATCCGCCATTTTGGTTTTGTAAATTTTGAGTTCAGATTCGTAATCAGCGACCCAAATTACCCCGGTATGTCAATTTTCAGCTAAATTGAAGCACGCTTTGAGGTTTTTCGCATGTTTTGGCCATTTGGGACCACCGTGTGCCGGTCGGTCGGCCGGGCCACTGCGCCACATCGGCCAGTGGCACTCTTCGCATAAGAACCATGGGCCGATAGATCGACCCACTAGCACTAAAAGGGTTAAGATACAGCGGCTGCTGCAGTAAATATCATTAAAACGTGCAGAAGTCCGTGGAAGATCATAATATATTTTTTTTTAAATTAAACTTTGAAGCTTCCCGAAGAAGACCTCGTTGAGTTTTCTTGCGACTTTTTGCGATTCTTCGAGTTATTGTTATTTGTTTGTCGCGCGTGCCATGCTTGGGGAAGTGCATTTATGACATAGGGCCTTAAAGAATACTGTTAATCTTATTCTACAGGCACTCTGGTAATTTACAAAATAATTTATTTATTTCGTCGGGTTGAAAATTCAAATGGGGTTAAGTAGACTGGTAGTCTGATAGTTTTATTTTGAGACAGCAATAGGTAGCAGTGTACAATTCTTCCAGTGACCGCCATCCGTGAAGCAGTGCATGTATGACCTCACACAGGATATCGTGTTTCATTTATTGTTATTTCGTAACCATCAGTATATTTTAGGAAATTTTAGTTTCAGGTTCGTACAGTCCCCATCAAAAAGATAGCACACGTGTGCTATCTTTAATTTCTTAATAACGCAAGTATATTTTTGAGTTTGCAACCAATGATATTGTAAAATTACGAGCTCAGGATATGCGGACTACGAGAAATAAGACACAAAATCACAACATTTTGTAAACAATGTGAAAAACCTGGTGAATACCAAAGACGAGATGATAGCACATGTGCCATAGTAACAAATATTTATTTTAATTAACAATGGGTATATACAAAACGCTGCTTATTTAATAATGGGTACATCTCCCTTTTGTTTCTATTATCTCTATCATACGCTTAGGTAATGATTTATAAAGTTTTTGAATGTATTTCTGGATTAACTTATTCCCCTGTACTACAATACTGTTTTTTAACTCTTGTATATTATTATATTGTTTTCCATTGTTAGATACATTTTGGGAAAGCTGTCCCCAACAATTTTCAATAATATTAATGTCCGGAGAGCGAGCTGACCATGGAAAACTAGATATATTGTTGTCCTTAAAGTAAGATTGCACGAGTTTTGCAGTGTGAACAGCTGCATTATCTCGTTGAAAAATAAACCCTGGTCCAGAAATACGTTCTGCATGATTACTTAATTGATCTTTTATTAAATTTAAATATTTCGCACTGTTCATTCTTCCGTCAATAAATTTTATATCAGTGTTTCCAAAATACCCAATCGCTGCCCAAATCATTGCTCTACCACCGCCCATTTGTCGTTCGATTTTTTTTTAATATCTTTTTTCGCACGTCATGGAAATAGTACTGAAAACCGTCCGGGCCGTTTAGATTAATTTTTTTTTAAACAAGACTAACAAAAATCCGACGACAAATGTGCGGTGGTAGTGCAATGATTTGGGCGGCGATTGGGTATTTTGGGAAGACTGATATAAAATTTGTTGACGGAAGAATGAACTGTGCGAAATATTTAAATTTAATAAAAGATCAATTAAATAATCATGCAGAACGTATTTCTGGACCAGGATTTATTTTTCAACGGGATAATGCAGCTGTTCACACTGCAAAACTCGTGCAATCTTACTTTAAGGACAACAATATACCTATCTAGTTTTCCATGGTCAGCTCGCTCTCAGGACATTAATATTATTGAAAATTGTTGGGGACAGCTTTCCCAAAATGTATCTAACAATGGAAAACAATATAATAATATACAAGAATTAAAAAACAGTATTGTAGTGCAGAGGAATAAGTTAATCCAGAAATACACTCAAAAACTTTATAAATCATTACCTAAGCGTATGATAGAGATAATAGAAACAAAAGGGAGATGTACCCATTATTAAATAAGCAGCGTTTTGTATATACCCATTGTTAATTAAAATAAATGTTTGTTATTATGGCACATGTGCTATCATTTCGTCTTTGGTATTCACTAGGTTTTTCACATTGTTTACAAAATGTTGTGATTTTGTGTCTTATTTCTCGTAGTCCGCATATCCTGAGCTCGTAATTTTACAATATCATTGGTTGCAAACTCAAAAATATACTTGCGTTATTAAGAAATTAAAGATAGCACACGTGTGCTATCTTTTTGATGGGGACTGTAAGAAGTAGCTCAAAAAACATTAGAATACCAATTTTGGCGCGCAGCCAAACATTATTTATACGGATGACCGCCATATTGAATCCGCCATTTTATTTTCAAATATTTTGAGTTCGGATTCTTAATTAGCGACCGGGAAAACATAAGAATACTAATTTTCAAGCCGATCCGACAAATTTCCGATACTCACACCCGCCATATTGAAACCGCCATTTTGTTTTTGGAAATTCTGAGGTCGGATTTTTAATCAGCGACCGAAGTAATACTAATATACCAATTTTAAGTTAAATTGAAAAACTCCTTGAGGTTTTGGCCAGGATTTCGGCGAAATCGACCACTATGCGGCGCTTAACCCTTTTAGTGCCGGGCGAAAAAGAGGTGCCTATGCGAGAATAACCGGCCGAATTTCACGGTTTTACTAGGGTTTGGGAAAATGCTCATAAAAACCAAACCAGAAACAATATTTACATGATTCAAAAAGCAGCACCTATATTAAGGACGAAATAGAGAACAAAACAATGACACTAGTTTTTCTATATTCATTATAATATTATAACATTATAAGTAACAAAGGTATAAAAGATCATGAACAAAGTAAAAGTCCAGTCCTCTTTTACAAAACGTATTCGCACATACAAAAAGTCACCTTTTCATCATAATCTTATATAGAACATTTATTACAAAGTACTTATATACTTTACATTTCCGATATATTTTGTAACAAGATAAATAATATTACATAACAAACATAAAAAATAACTCGAAGGTACATGGTAAGCGCCGCACGCCGACGGCTTGGTGTAAATAACTCCTCACTACTGTCGACCTCTTCTTCATTTATATCTAACGCGTCAACAATTCGGACCAATTCTGCGTCATCCATGTCAGTAATAGGGTGTAATTTTTATAAAATCGTAGCACCAAAATTCATAAAACCTTTTGCTACTAACTCAACTACTGACGGTTTTCGAACACTGACTACTCATTAGACGGACCAAGAAAGACTAAAAGAAAGATTTTAGTTTCGCCGTATCGATGCACGACGACGTGTAATTTGAACTGTTTGATAACTATCATAAACACAAAGATTGCGATTACGGTTCCCAAGAAAGTTTCTTGGGAACCGTAATCGATCTCAAATAATCTCGTGTCTCGTTTCTACTTTATCGCCCTAACATACACAGAGTTTCGGCACTGATGAATATAAGATATAACAAACTAATGAACATTTTTTCAATTGTGGTCCATCGAATTTCAATCATTTTAACGTTTTATAAAATTATTTAATGGTATATACCTCTTCTCATGCGTTTAACACAATGCCAACGCATGAACGATGATATATCGTCGTTGGCACTTTTCGCAAGTGTATCAAACGACGATATATTGTCGTTCGGCACTAAAAGGGTTAATATGGTTCGCGATGCTACTCCTTTATTTCTGTCCATCGTCCGTTCTTTACGAGGAAGGGGGGTAATTACTGATGGCTGTCGGTGTTTGTATTCTCTATCTTTATAACTTCTGTCAAGTTTTGTCAGTCCGGTTGGTCATTCGCGGTTAGTCAATTTCTAAGCTAATTCAACCCCTCCCTGCTTTTTGTGTCGCGTCTTTTTCCTCTTCGTCCCGATCGGTGATTATCTGTCTATTCCCCTGCCGCCTTCCTGTCCTAACTGTCGTCTTCCCTCTTTCGCGATCCGATCTGATCCTTTTAGTTGCTTGTAAATATCCCCTGGCGATTATACCCTCTTTTCGGTCATGTTTATTGGTTGTCTCATATTATTCTATCTTTACCCCCCTCCTTTTTTATATCTCCGCGTTTTCCTTACCCGTATCGCGCTTCGTTTGATTTTATTATTTATCTTCTTTCCCTTACATATTCTCTATTCATATTGTTACGTAATTTCTTCGTCTCTGATCACTTCACTTTTTGGAGTTCGATCGCAGGATTGTGACTAATCGAATATAACACGTAATTCTTTCGTTGCCCTTAATTCACAATTTCACTCACTTTCGAACCTCGCTGTCGAATCACCCGTGCATAACTAACTGCCTGGGCCATCTCGCGGCGGCCTTATATACCTGCCGATACTGCCGATACTGCCGCGATTATTCTCGAAAGTTGTTACCGATTCCTCGTCGCTCGCGAAGGTTCTGGAAAAGGCTCGGTATGTATACGACTAGATTAGGGCATGCCCTCCGGAACATTCGCGTAGCTTCCAGCTCAATGCCGTCACAATATTGTGGGATTGGATTATTTGATGTTAAAAAGAATATAAACAAAATAAGAATATTTATTAATAACTATATACTAATGGAAGATACAAAATGAAATCGTCTTTTCAGCTTCGTGGTCAAAATAGAACTAACTCCATTCATCCCGTCGAAGCATTCATTCGTACTTAAGGCCAGAAATCCCTTTAGAAGCGTGACAAACATGAATATTTCGGGAATAATTTTAGAGGGGATAAAATGATCGAATCATTTTGAAATTTTGACATAAGTTTATTATAACATCCAAGTTTAAGAAAAAAATTTTTTTCTTGGGATGACCAACAAAATGGCGGCGTTGTTAAGGGTCTTCGGTCACCTGTTTTCCGCGACATGGAAAACTGCTGCAGTTGTCACTCTTTTGCTATTGATCTGAAAAAGATTTAACAAGTCTCATTCGTTTACTGACATATTAAGGGGAAGGATATACCTAAAAAATTATGAAAACTTGCAAAATTGAAAATTTGGCAGCCTTTTTACTCTAAAGGTCGAATTTTCGACCACTTTTTCGACATATTTGACCCCAAAAAAATTATTTATTTACACGCTACCATTCGAACTTTAGGTATATCCTTCCGATAATATTACTGAGAGTAGGGGAGGATGGGGGAATTGCAGACGCTGAAGGGAAATAACGAACAACATTCGTACTATTAGTAATAATCAGTCTGTCTTTATTAATTATTAATCTTTAGTTATACATCTACAAAAACAATTATACTTATTAAACGAGATCAATCAACAAATAGAATATTTTTAGCAAAAACAAAACCTTGTCTGTCCGTAATTACCCGTAGCGCTCGGGGTAAATTCGGACTGACCCTGGGTTAATTACGGACAGCATGGGGTATTTACGGACTAGGTCCAAATCATAGACAAAAATCACAAGTAAAGCCTTTAGAAGAACTTCCTGCAGTGCAGTTCTCATGAACCCACTTGTTACACTTTGAACACATAATCCAGTCTTCGGCGGGTGGATCACTGTACTTTTCCTGACAATAAATGCAAAAGTAATCAACAGTTCCTTCACTTTCAAAATTATTCAGATTTTTTAAACCCTTCGATCCTTTTCCTGTAGAAAGTTTTGACTTTTTTAGCTTATTAGATGTAGTTTTATTTTCTTTTTCTTGAGCTTTTCTTTTCTTGTCTAATTTCTTTTGTTCCTTTTCTTCTAGATTCTTTTTTTCCGGTGTGCTGGTAAAAATGATGGAATGCTTTTTGTTAACTGACCGTTTGCTACGATGAATTTGTAGAGTTGGGACCTTCATTAAATCACTAAGCGGTACTGATGAAGATTGACTTGTTTGATTTGTCGTACTTTGGTTTAAATCAGCTTCACTTATAGCATTATTCTCATTTATTTCGTCTTGATCAGGTACATTGGGAACGGATTCATCGATAATGCTTATGTTACTAGAGGGCTGAGACTCTTGTTGAGATCTTACTTCACTAGGAATGCTGTTATTAGCTGCATCACTAATTTGAGATTCGCTATGAAACTCTCTTTGGCTGTTATGATCAGGACCCACATAGCTGGTATCACATGGAGTTTCTGGTGTAATTATATCACCGAAACTTTCGAAAGTGCCCTTGAATTTATCTTGATCAACTGGAAAAATTCCAGCACTCTTGAAGCCATTTATAGCTTTATCAATAGACGAGCATCGGTTAAAAGCTTTTGTATAAAGACCGACAATATCAAATGCTGTAATTTTTGCTCCAGGATGGTTAACCATATAGGTTTCACATTTTCTGTTGTGTGCTGTTTTTAGTGGTCCATGAAAGGTCAAGTCTAATGGCTGCATTCTATGCGATGTATGTGGAGGCAATGTCAAAACATGGATAAAATTTTTACGACAAAACTCGTAAGCTTTCAGACTAATATAGCTCTCGTGGTTGTCTAGAACTAACAAAATGGGATTGTCAGCCGATGGTTTAGCGAATTCTTTAAAATGCTGGAGCCAATCAACAAATATCGATTCATTGATCTTACCAGAGTCTGAAACACAAGCTACCATGTTGCTATTACTATCTTTCATAAGCTGAGCATTCATCCTTTTTCTTTTAAAGATAAAAAATGGTGGAATGTACGAGCCTCCAGCATTAAAGCAATTCACAACTGTAGTTAAAGAACCACGTTCTGTACTGGTACATTTTCCAACCTGTTTTAGTCCCTTTGGTGCAAGTGTTACATACGGCCCTGAGTCTAAGAAATATAGACTCTCCAACTCGGGGCCGGAAATCTACCACTTGTGCAGCCGGACCCCTCGATCAGTCCTGAAGTCGCTCTGTTTGCTTAGAATAATTACGTTAGGAAATAGGAACTCGATCAGGCGAATGACCTCTTAACAGTAAGACACCTTTTCTATTACATCCCTCGGGAAATTCCTGGAAATAGTAGTACCCCACCATCTTTTTCGACCTATAAAAGATCGACTGCAGTTCATGTCACGGGCTTAGTTCACTGTAAGATCGTCACGTTGTTACACCGATTAAACTATGCGTATAGATCTAATCGTTAGACGAAACTTAGAGTTCTCGCTACGATATAACCATATAGAATACGCGTAAAGTCCGCGATATCTATTAGGCATTTCTGTTCTAATACCCCGCATTTCCTCAGTGCGTCAAAATAGAGAGTAGTGCAACTAGGTGCGTGCGAACACATTACACGACTCCACGTAACACCTTTGTACCACACACATACAGTACACTTAAAACTGTAACCAGCCATTTATACGAAAATATAACTTGTTCGAGTTTTGATCACTTCGGGTTTAAATCCTTTACGACTACCTACTAGAAATCTCCAGCCTGCGATCCCACAGCAATACATCTTTACCGCTCGAGGTGTATTGCAACAATTATAAAGTTACGTCAGCCTTACTAATATTCCTGTGGCATCTTGTGTTAATCACACGAGAAAGTCCATAAGTGTTCCAACCTCCTGTGGCATCTTGTGTTAATCGCACGAGAAAGTCCATAAGTGTTCCAACCTCCCGTAGCACCTCGTGTTAATCGCACGAGATAGTCTACAAGTGTTCCAACCTCCCGTGGCATCTAGTGGTAACCATACACCGGAAAGTCCACAAGTGATTCAACTTCCTACGGCTATCTCGTGTCTCCTATACACGAGATTGTTCGGTACTAACAACTTCTAAAAACCAACATCCAAACGAACACTCTACCTTATTCTTTTACCTCGGCCACTCGCAACGCTCCTGGCCCTGGCACGTAACACAAGAATCCTGGAATTGCGTTGTACCGTACTAATCCCAGTTTCATCTATATTGTAAATTGAATCAGATTTAAAGGGTCTATCCGAATAAGGGGGTCAAAAGTGCCCTTGAGCCGATTTTATTCGACGATGGGTCATTCGATAGGTTATGATGAAAAACCATTGCACACAAATTTTTAATCCGATACCTTCACCGGGAGGGTAGTTATAGGGTAAAATCGAAAAATCAGTTTTTGCCTCATTTTTCCCAATTAATTTAGTGCAAAAATTACCAAAAAATTCTGACACATTCTAAACATGAATGCACACGTTAGGGATTTTTTTCAGATTTTTTCTTTGCAAGTTCCACTCACGATAAATGAAAAACCGAAAAAAAATTTTTTAAACATCGATTTTGTATTGAAATCTTCCGAGCACAACTTTTTCCTTTTTACAGTAGATGCCTAATGTTATCATTGTTATACCCTAATTTTTTCAGATTTTTTGAGTACGGTGCATCACGGTCGGAAAAATCAAAAACCGATTTCTGGGACACATTTTGAGCTGAAACTCGCACATTATCTGCCATTCTTTCATGATTTTAACCCCTTGACTGACGAATTAAATGGAATTTGATGCGACAAAAAAAAAACTATTTAATTTCGCTTAATTGAACAGTTACGTGAAGACTGAGAAAGAGTACATTTTATTTTCAAATTTGGATTTTTATTAATCAGATTGACGTCACCAAAGAGCATCTAAATTACATTAAAAAATAATAATTTAATAGTTCTGCACAGTATGGAATATTTCGAAGCATTTTGGAACATGTAACGGGACTAAACATTTTTTGCACTGCCATGTTGTTTCACTTCTTATGTTGTTTTTTGCGCACACGCGGCATCTCTTTGTTGGTAGTTTCTTTTTCTCAGTCGAGGAAATATGTTCAGGGAAATGTGCCCAATGTTTGGCCTGTAACCGAGTCGGGCATTCACTTTGCGACGGTCTGCCACGTGCTGGATAGTCAGGAAGAGACAAATTATATAGCATGTCTTCTGCAATATTCAACCTAAAATTTACCATCGATTGCTTTGTTCGATTCGGCAACTTGGAATATAGCACATAAGCGTTATAGACAGCTATATCAAACATATAAAAGAACATTTTTTTGTATCCTTTGATACTCTTCCGCATTAGTGGGAAACTTGCAAGAAATTGGTCTTGCCTATCAACACCTCCCATTCCACGGTTGTACTCTATTACACAGCTGGGTTTTATAACATTTTCTTGCTCGCCTCCTTTCTTTCTTCTGATTTTTCCTGTGGTAACCATTTCTGCTCTTGAATGTTTGCTGCTCATTATATATACATCTTTCTTATCACGCCAGCGTAAGCACAGAATGCCTTTACATGATAACGTTGTTACATCTCCCCTTTTTAGTTTGTATGATGTAAGCTTCTTTGGCATATTCTTTCGATTTTTCCTAACCGTTCCAATAACATTTGTATTATTTCTATTCAAAATCTTGAATAATTCTGGTGAGGAATACCAATTGTCTAAAAACAAGGTATACCCTTCCCCTAAAATAGGTTCAGCCAGTTCCATTACTATACTTTGTGATACAGGTATATCAGTTCCTTCAATTTTATCCTGTCCCGTGTAAATTTTAAACCGAGAACAATATCCAGAAGTAGATTCACATAACTTGTAGAATTTGATTCCAAATCTCGCCCGTTTTGATGCAATAAACTGAACGTAATTCAGTCGCCCTCTAAATTTCATAAGAGATTCGTCTATGACAACATCTTCTTCTGGGACGTATAATTGTTGGAATTTGGTATTTAGATATTCGACCACGGGTCGAATTTTTCGTATTCTATCTTTTTTAGACATCGTCTCATTATTTACAAAATGGAGATAGTGCGTTATAGATAGGAAACGTTTATAAGGCATAATTTCCGAAAAGACAGGTGTTTGTATTATTCTGCGTTTAGACCAATACATTTCTAATTTGGATTTTTTTACTTGCGACATTATAATACATAACGCAAAATACGCCCTGATTTCATCATTCGTTACTGGAAACCAGTCTTTGCTCATTTTCGTAGTGTGTTCCATGTTCATCTGATCTGCATATCTATTTGTTTCCCGGACTATCATTTCAAAAAAGTCGTCAGATAAAATTTGTTTTAAAACACACAGAGGTGTTGAATCTGCTCCCAATGTTCGTAATACTAATGGATTGATACCGGGAGTTTCGGTAAATTCTTTTATGTTTACAATATTTTCGTCTTCTGTCCAATTCCATTCATCGTCTGCTACATCAGAATCATCACTGCTTGATATGGGTCTTACACGTTTACGAACATTTTGTAGAACGGAGCTTGCTTCACTTGATCTTGAACTATCACTTGTATAGTCAATGGTATGAACACTTCGATGACCGGTGTCAATCTCATCATCAGTACTAGAGTAACCAATTGCACCATCATCCCCACTTTCATATAATGCATCCGGCTTATACATGTTACGGGGATTATTTATAATCTTTACTAAACTCAAATATTGGCTAGTATAACATTCACCGTGCGAGACTTCTGCTAAACTGAACTCTTACTTTCAGTGTGCTTTTTTAAATGAGAATCGTCGAACGAGTGAAGCAACTATGTAATCTAATTGTAACTTGCACGGCGTCCGCCGAAAGAAGCGCTTGACGAGTCTGACTCGTCAAAGTCTGTGATGGCCCAGGAAATCAATGACGAGTCAGACTCGTCAAAGTCAGTCAAGGGGTTAATACAGTATGCTCATATTGTGACCTTCAATGTTGCTGCATAGAAATATGTAGATGTTAAAGAACAATATCGGGATAATTAAATAAATTGCTGATTGTATGGTCTTTATAACCTAGAATTTTAACCGTTCTTACAAAAGCATCAATGGCGCAGTGGCTATGGTGTCTGCCTGTGGAATCGCTGTACACCTTTTTGTCGCGGGTTCGAATCTCCATGTGGAACTTAAGTTTTTTCTCTCTCTCTTTTTTTTTTTTTTTTTTTTTTTTTTTTTTTTTTAGACATAACAATATTCAGCTTTAAAATGTTTCACAGATACTTCTAAAAATGATTATACACTATAGTGTTTTCTTCTTCGACTCTCTCCAGTCATGTCACGATTTACAATTACTTTTTTACATTCTGTACATTGAATGTTATATTTCTTTCATACTTAAAATATATTTTCATACATTGCAATAAACCAATATCTATGAACAATATAAAATGTTTGAGAATACTCATAATTGCAAAGCATTGCATGTCTAATTGTATGAAAAGCATGTTTTACGATTATTTTTCTATAGGTTTTATATTGTTGAAAAGCATAAAAATATCGGTGAAACATTTCAAAGCTAGTACTGAATATTGTTATGTCGTTAAAAAAAAAAAAAAAAAAGAGAGAGAAAAAACTTAAGTTCCACATGGAGATTCGAACCCGCGACAAAAAAGTGTACAGCGATTCCACAGGCAGACACCATAGCCACTGCGCCATTGATGCTTTTGTAAGAACGGTTAAAATTCTAGGTTATAAAGACCATACAATCAGCAATTTATTTAATTATCCCGATATTGTTCTTTAACATCTACATATTTCTATGCAGCAACATTGAAGGTCACAATATGAGCATACTGTATTAAAATCATGAAAGAATGGCAGATAATGTGCGAGTTTCAGCTCAAAATGTGTCCCAGAAATCGGTTTTTGATTTTTCCGACCGTGATGCACCGTACTCAAAAAATCTGAAAAAATTAGGGTATAACAATGATAACATTAGGCATCTACTGTAAAAAGGAAAAAGTTGTGCTCGGAAGATTTCAATACGAAATCGATGTTTAAAAAATTTTTTTTCGGTTTTTCATTTTTCGTGAGTGGAACTTGCAAAGAAAAATCTGAAAAAAATCCCTAACGTGCGCATTCATGTTTAGAATGTGTCAGAATTTTTTGGTAATTTTTGCGATACATTAATTGGGAAAAATGAGGGAAAAACTGATTTTTCGATTTTACCCTATAACTACCCTCCCGGTGAAGGTATCGGATTAAAAATTTGTGTGCAATGGTTTTTCATCATAACCTATCGAATGACCCATCGTCGAATAAAATCGGCTCAAGGGCACTTTTGACCCCCTTATTCGGCTAGACCCTTTGTATTTAATCATGAGAGTTTTCAGATTCACAAAAAATATATCGGTTTCTTCTTCATTAAATGTGGTAATTCTATTTATGGAAGTAGCTTCAGGCCTTCGAAGTGATATGTTTGGATGTCTAGCCAAAAAATTGTAATACCAATCCATTCCTGCCATACCAGTTTCTTTATTGAAATTATGTTTTATGTTGTTTGCGGTGGCAAAATCGAAAGCTATCTTTCTCAGAGTAGGTATTGTTATCCCAAAGAAAGCCTTACATGACTTTAAAATAAAATCAACCAGTTCGTTTTCTTGTATTTCGTTAAAAACAGATTTTTTACCTCTCTTTGGTATTGTAGAAACACTGCCTTTTT
Source organism: Cerceris rybyensis (assembly GCA_910591515.1). Lineage (NCBI taxonomy): Eukaryota > Metazoa > Arthropoda > Insecta > Hymenoptera > Crabronidae > Cerceris > Cerceris rybyensis. The sequence continues at coordinate 3,539,886 of OU342789.1, forward strand.
TCACTTGATCAAACAAAGTAGCTCTGGGAATACCATATTTTTCTTCCGCCTGACGAAAAGTTATCTTCTGGTCTTTTAATTCTTGCACAGCTTTTTGTAATGATTCGACAGTGTATGATTGTTCTGTTTTTCTTATATATTTCCGAGGCATCTAAAAATGAGCAGTTACTGATTAATTTCATAATAGTTTATCGAATTAGGGGTAATTGCGGACGTCCGTATTTACCCGCAAGCCGTGTCCGCAAGTAACCCAACTGGGTATTTTTAAATCAAAGAGAGAAATTTGTAGGTTATGAAAACGCTCCATAAAAACAAACATTGGCGATTCAAACTCCATTGACAAAGCTATCCATAGAAAATATCACTTTTTACCATCACTTAGTATACAGACCTGTCCCTCGAATTAAAAAACAGTAAAAATTAGATCAATATAAAAATTTTTTTTTTATGTTACCTACCTTTCAAACTGTGCGCAGCCGGCTGTCGTAAGTTTTTGCGTGGCACTAAAATAGCGGAAAGAAACAGATGACAGCACCGGGCTGCCGCGGGAGGGAGGGAATGAGTAGATACTTGCTAGTCCGTATTTACCCCGCGTCCGCAATTCCCCCATCCTCCCCTAACCTCCCAAAATTTCATCGAAATCGGTCGATAACTTTTTGAGCTACGACACGAGCAGTTTTTGAAAATGTAGTTTCGAGATAATCGCGTTTAAAGTTTCAACATGTGAAAACTATTAATTGTAGTGACTTACCGTTTAATCAGCGTTTCCAGGCGTGTACAGTAGACCTTCGACTTCCTCAAAAAACTGATTTTCTTTCGCCAGCTCTTGTTTCCGGGCTGTATGAGCTTCTCTCGTCTCAGAAAGACTCAGCCTGTTTTGTCTTACTATTCACGCCTCATCAGAGGTTTCGGCGAAATCTCTGCACTTGGTGCCAACGACTATGTCCAACGCATTCATAATCCTTAAGATCGAAGAAAAGCCGTCATTGAATCTGCCAGCAGCAATGTAGGCCGAAATTTCAACAATTTTTAAACCAGAATGCAGGTTGTTTGAAGCCAATCGCCAGATCGTCGAGTTGAAGCTTTCGTTTGCATTCTGGGTATGGACTCCCAAGCACCTTTCTAGCAAATCATCTCTCGACAAATCTTGATAAATTGGCAGGAGATGTTGTTTGATATTTTGACCAATTCATTCACTTTTTATGACTTGCACTTGCACTTATGTGATCACTAGTACTCGGCCCGAAACATTCCTTGCTCGCGTCAGTGAATTGATTTCCTTAAAATCTCTTTTTTCTTACACATTTCCCAGCTATATTGCCTCGAGTTCCTTTCGAATAGTTCGGGATTTTACTTTGGAAAACTCAACCGTTCACGACAAAATTTCAAACGACACTGAATCTGTTGCTCGGGTAACATTTTGTTTCGTATACTTACCGTTTCACGCTATATAGATATATAAATAATGTCCTTGTCATAAAAAGGAGTGGCGTGTCATATCGAAAAATTTCCCGAAACATCTGCCTGGTGAAACAGAGTGTAAATAAAGACGTATTGTAAAACAAAGGTTGCTCCGGCACTAACGGACTCTGACCCATGCTGTCCCTCCGCTCTATACTACATGCGATAACTTCACTAATATCCAATATTTCGGATTTTCCTTTGGTCTGTATATTCTTTGGGTATTATACTTTCGAAATATGTATTATAAAAAAAAACGATTTTTTGAAAATTCTAAAGGGATTTCTGGCCTTAAAACATTCATGCACTCGTTCACACATACACACATGCATTCCTTAAAACTAAGGAAGGACCGTTAGGGTCTCTGCAACCCGCATTTTGTAAACAGTTGCCTAGACTGTTTAGTCTAGGCTCTATGGTGACGAGGCCAAGCTCAATTCTCGATACTTACAATATCCTATCGTAGGTTTTAAAAAATTGTATGCCCGTTCTGCCTGTTTTACTTCATTTATTCCCTTTCGCCCAATTTGACTCGGTCTTTTAAAAGAATGTTTTATATTTCTTTACCTTCCGAAGATTCGGAGGAACTTTCGGAACTGCTGTCGGAATCGTTGTCTTCAATCTCCAGATTTAACGAATCCATTGCTTCCTCCAGCAGTCCGTCTTTCTCCCAATATTCGTCTTCAAGGCGTTCCACGTGACTGCAGTAATTACTCCAATGTTGGTCTGGTATTTCTCTCATTGAGGATTGAGTTAACTCCAAAAGCTATGTTTTGTTTAACGAAGAAATGTTCCGTTGTCGTATTTTTCTCTTTGTTTCTGCCCAAGCCAATTCTAAGAGATTTAAATCACACATGTACGGCGGCAAACGCAAGACTCTGTGACCGTGCGACTTCAACAGTTCATCGGCTCTATATTTTTTTTCACCGCTTATGCTCCGTTGAATTATTTCATATAATTCGTATTTTCTCATACCTTCATCACGGGGAACATTATTATCAGTAAGCCATTCCACCATGTCCGTTTTTCTCGAGTGTTTTGTTGGCGGTTTATTCAGCTGGACACTGTGGTATGAAGCATTGTCCATAACAATGACGGAGTTGGGAGGAATATTTGGTATCAATTTTTCCCTTAACCATTTTTCAAAATAACCTGAGCTCATTTGCCTAAATCGCCCGTCGTCGTTTTGGAATTGAATACCAAACTAGCACCTTTTATAAATCCAGTCTTTCCTCCCGCATGCACTACTATAAATCGAGTGTCGGCACTCGATTTTTTTAATACTCCTGGAGTGTCATTATTCTGCCAACACTTGTTAAACGTTATATAAGTGTTATCCACCCAAGTTTCGTCAATATATACGATGTTCCGATTTTGTCTGCGATACGACCGAATGGCTTTTAAATATCGTGATCGCCACGCTACGGTATTTGGATGCTCGATTAGTATTTTCCGCACTGAATTACATTTTTTCCACTTATAACCCATCTTCTTCAAAATTCTTCTTAACGTTTCTTTCCCCCGAGGGAAATTCATTCTTTCGCTGATTTCCCCTAACAACAATGTTAACGATGGCACGATTTTCTTCACAGTGTAAAACTCATTGATGCCATCTCGTATGATTTTGGTATTTTCCTCTGAATATGTGAATCCTCTCTCGTTGCTCTTCGATCGCTCTTCTCCTGGCGTTGACAACGGAACATTTGGATTGGGCATACTAACTTCTTTCCTTATTCTGATTATCGTTCTCTTTGAAACACCAGCGTAATTAGCAGCGCGCATAGTAGCTTGTTGCAATGGATGTTGTAGTTCTTGATTTTGTGCTTCTTCATCACACTTCTTGATTACATTGCGAATTAAATTTCGGGCCTCACTGCGAAAGATTTTTCCGGGATTCCTTTCCATTGTCGAACCTTTCGTTCGAAACGCTTCTTTGCAACTAAGTACAGTTACTCACAAAATTGAGTGTACACTTACGTTGGTAATAAAAAATGGCGAAAATGGTGATGAAAACATAGATATTATGGTGCGATAACATAATAATATATTTTTTCACTTAGTTTATATAACAATCAATTTAAAAAACTTATGATATTAATTATTTACATACGTGTATTTAATTAAAACTATGAAATTACTACCATTTGGTGACACAAAATTGAGTGTACATTAATATTTGCAGAAGTTATACAATAGAATACTGAGACATTAATAACTTGTCGAATAGCCCTTAGCTCCAATAACTGCCTGTAACCGCGATGGCATAGAGTCAATTAACTTTTTGACATATGAAGGAGAAATGGCGTCCCATTCTTCACGTACCCTCAATTTTAGTTCTTCTTTATTTTTAAAATTGTAATTTGAAATCTTTGATTTTAATTCCACCCAAACGTGCTCAATGGGATTAAGATCCGGTGATTGAGGCGGAGTTTTCAATAACTTCGGAACATTGTACAGGGTGTTTCAAAAATATTTGTCATGGCTTTCAGGGGTTGTTCTACACCTCTGGATCGATGGAGATTTGCGAAAAAAACTTGCCGCAAAATTCGGGAAAGGGTAGCAAATTTTTTTTATTGGCTCATCGTATTCGTCTTGTTACGTAGGCAAAATGTCTGAGAGGAACCATGGGTCAGAAACGAACCGTTCTCTCACAAATTAACTTTTAATTGGGCCTTACGATTAAAATTTCGCCGATAGTTAAAGCAGAGGCGACGTAAACGAAGCTAGAAAATAGGGCACTGTGTCACCGAACCAGAAGAGAAGTGTAAGTGTTTATACTCTTCTTCCCGGGTGGGCCCTTGAGTGAACCCGACACCGAACGCAGGTCATTGACATTTTCTAGTCTTTTTCTCTCTCTTCAATTATGTTGCCTCTGTTTCAACTATTGGAGCTAGCAAGGGTATCTCATGTGTTTCCTTTCGAAAGGTCGGCGACTCGAAGGCTGTCATATGGGCGAAATTTTAATCGTAAGGCCCAATTAAAAGTTAATTTGCGAGAGAACGGTTCGTTTCTGACCCATGGTTCCTCTCAGACATTTTGCCTACGCAACAAGACGAATACGATGACCCAATAAAAAAAATTTGCTACCCTTTCCCGAATTTTGCGGCAAGTTTTTTTCGCAAATCTCCATCGATCCAGAGGTGTAGAACAACCCCTGAAAGCCATGACAAATATTTTTGAAACACCCTGTACAACAACCATTCCTGTACTAAATACGAGGAATGTTTCGGATCATTATCCTGTTGAAAATAGTAAATTGTCGGCATTTCTAATTTTTGTGCAGACTGTTTCAAATTTTTTTGTAGGATATTTAAATACTTCATTTTGTCCATTATTCCTTCAATAAATTCCATATTTCCGGTACCTCTTGTTCCTATACATCCCCATAAGAGCACTGAACCACCTCCGTGTTTTATCGTGGGACAAGTGTTACGAACATGATGCTCTGTATTTGGCTTTCGCCACACAATTTTCTTCCTCCCGTCACGTCCAAATAAATTAATCTTTGTTTCGTCAGAAAAAATGACATTCTTCCAAAAATTTTCGTCACAATTAACATAAGTTTTAGCAAACTGTAACCGTTTTTCTCTATTAATTTTCGAAATATAAGGCTTTCTTCTCGCCACTCTACCATGATATCCTTCTTTGTGCAAAGATCTTCGAACTGTTTCTGCGGATATATCTTTTTTTATTCTTTTAGAAACCTCAGTAGTTAAAGTTTTTATACTCTTTGATGGATTTATTTTTATTTCTCTACAAATAAATCTGTCATCTCTTTCCGATAATAATTTCTTTCTTCCACGTCCAAGTTTGTTTTTAATTCTCCCTTCGTACCGATACCGATTTACAATTTTATGAATTGTGGAATGCGGTTTCCCAACAATTTCGCTCACTTTACGAAGAGACTTTCCTTCACAATACAATTTAATAATTAATTTTCGTATTGACAGGTCTAGTTCTTTCCGATTGTTAGCCATTTTGGTATTAATACTTCAATAGACAGCTAACAAGCAATCATTTGTTTTTAGTTGCTTGGCTACAACATTTCGAAAAGTATTCCCGGCCATTACGCGTCAGTAGTATCAACCGTACACTTACATATTATATATAGACCGCATAATTCAAATTTAAAAACACATGTACACTCAATTTTGTGTCATTAAAGTAGCAGTGTTTCAACACTTTTAATTATATACATATAAGTAAATAATTAATATAATACAGTTTTTTTATTGATTGTTACTTAAACTGTATAAACAAATATAATATTACGTTACTTCACCAAAATATTTATGTTTTTATTATCTTTTTCACAATTTCTTTTTACCAACGTAAGTGTACACTCAATTTTGTGAGTAACTGTATAATGTTTAGCATGGACTGACAGAAACACGAAGGCAATCAGAAATAGATTATATAGATTGAGATCCATCCCAACAATTTCGATGATTTTTGGATATGTTGTGCGAATCATGATTCCAAGCAACTTTTTCCTATACATATTACCCCCGCTCGCCTTTCGTTTTTGAGATATTGGCAAAAAACTTTTGCTACTACTGCATTGAATTTGGCCTATACATGTACGTCCGTGGTAACGTTGCATTAGCGCGATGCGGCCGCTTATCAACTGTTTCTGCGGCTCCCCACTATGAAGCTTTATATCGGGTGCGATCATCGAAAATATATACTCTCTTCAAAAACTACCTCAAACCAACACTAACTTATCTTCTAATTATAACTGGCTTTATTAAACCAAACGGTAATTGTCCCCGAAAGACCGGGTTTAAGTTAGACACCTGTATTAAAAAGATGCATTAGTGTTGGTTGGAGATGGTTATAAAAAAACTTATGAGGTAGCTTTTTGATGAGTTCGCCCGGTATAAAGATTCTGAGTGGAGAGCCGCAGAAACAGTAGATAAGCGGCCGCATCGCGTTAACGCATTCGTCGCTACGGACGTGCATGTAGGGTAGACCGAGGCGAATCGAATCACTTTTTCTTTGAGGTTGAGCAAATCATACTAAAGTGTTGTATAACGTTATTTTTATTGATAAAATCGTAAGAAGTAACAATTAGCTATGGAATAAACATTTGAAAACTTAAATCATACATATATTCTCTTAATTAGCTATTAAAAACTAAAAAAGGGAAAATATTCGAATCGCCCCAATTTTCGGGGTGAATCGGATCGTACACAACATGTAACAAAATTTTAAGTTTCTTAACACAATAGCTTTGGAATCAGTAAAAAATTAATAATGAGATCAATTTTAATTGTCGGCACATAATTCACATATACAGGGTGGTCCACACAACGTGTGCACCGTTAAAAACTACCAAAATATGCGTTGCACAAAAAAGTTTTTATATAGAAGTTGCATGGTCTGAAGGGGCACATTATATAGTGTAGTTATTTTTTTTATTGGTGAAGGCGTTTCGGAGATTTGAAGGTCAACTTTGTTTTTTTAAATGGAATGCTGTATTTTTTATATCAAAATATGGAAGAATGTCGAATTCTGAGTAAAAAAGTATTGACATTTATTTGCCCTAAACCTAATAACTAACGAGTAATTTCACTTTATTTCCTGAAAATTTTCTTCGCGTAATATCAAGTTAGAAATTCGACCTTATCACAGATTTCCGCAGGACAGCGATGTTTACGTGACAGTGTTTACTAATATGAGTGACCTAGTGGCTTAACGCAACTAATGTAAATGTTCAAAGTGATATCCATTGGCATTAATACAGTGATGCAATCTATTAACTAATGAAGAAACTGCATTCTGAATCATATCCGCACTGAGTGTAATGCATGCTTCACGAATACGATGTTTCATATTCTCAGATGTTGTTGGTGGTTCACGATACACTGTGTCTTTTAATGTGCCCCACAGAAAATAGTCTAAAGGAGTAAGGTCCGGTGAGCGTGGAGGCCACATAAATCGTCCGCCACGACCAATCCATCGATTAGGAAATTTTCTATCCAGTACTTGCCTTACATTACGCGCGTAATGTGCAGGACAACCATCATGTTGATACCAGATTTGTGTAAGGATATTTAAAGGTACATTTTCCAATAAAGATGGTAAAGTGTCGCTCAAAAAGTTAGTATATTTTTGTCCTGTTAGTCGATCATTAATAAAATATGGCCCAATCAATTGGTTGCCCAGTATTCCACACCACACATTAACGCTCCATTGACGTTGGTGGTCGACTTCTCTCATCCAGTGAGGATTTTCTGGTGCCCAATAATGCATATTTTTCAAATTAATCTGCCTGCGATTAGTAAACGTTGCTTCATCAGTGAACAAAACTTTTTGTAAAAAATAATTATCACTGTTCATTTGATGCAGGAACCACTAGCAGAACCGAACGCGGTTTTCATAATCCGTTCCATGGAGCTCCTGATGAAGTGCTAGGTGATAGGGACGATGTTTTTCATTATGAAGAATGCGTAGTACACTTGTTTTGCTAATTCCAGATCCTCGTGAAATCTGTCGTGTACTAATATGGGGGTTTTCTGTTACCGCTGCTAGGACCGCAATAGCATTTGCATCAGAAGTAGCAGTTTTCGTTAAGTTACGTTTAGTAACATTAAGACTTCCGGTTCGTCGAAGCGATTGACACATTCTCTCAAATATGGCTCGACATGGCTGATTTCGTTCAGGATACCTTTCGGCATAGATGGCTTTGGCTCTTATTGCATTTTTATGGCACTCACCATAAACTAAAAGCATATCAACTTTTTCGCTATTACAAAATTTCATTTTTACTTTTATCTGTCTGGTAAATACACACAACACCGAAGGTAACTTCAATACTGGATTACGAATATGAAGACGATTGCGAATCATGATAGATGTTGTGTTGATAAACACTGTCACGTAAACATCGCTGTCCTGCGGAAATCTGTGATAAGGTCGAATTTCTAACTTGCTTTTACGCGAAGAAAATTTTCAGGAAATAAAGTGAAATTACTCGTTAGTTTTTAGGTTTAGGGCAAATAAATGTCAATACTTTTTTACTCAGAATTCGACATTCTTCCATATTTTGATATAAAAAATATAGCATTCCATTTAAAAAAACAAAGTTGACCTTCAAATCTCCGAAACGGCCTCCACCTATAAAAAAAATAACTACATTATATAATGTGCCCCTTCAGACCATGCAACATCTATATAAAAACTTTTTTGTGCAACGCATATTTTGGTAGTTTTTAACGGTGCACACGTTGTGTGGACCACCCTGTATATGTCCCCCCCCAATATAAGCACATTTTTCGTGGCACCATTCTTCGCAGGCATTGCACTGAATCCAATCATCCGATGGTGGATGAACGAATATTTCGGAACAGTACATGCAGTGCCACTCTCTCTGTTTTGCAGATGAACTCTTAATTTTTATCCCAGGCGTTGCTTTATTCTTCATCTTCTTTCTTTCTTCATCTGCACAGGTGGAAGACTGGGCTTTGTCAGACTGTCGTGAACTTGCAGATGACACTGTATCAGCTACTGGTTGTGTATTTGTGGCTTGCACTTGTAGCTGCATTTGTTGGAATCTTGGGGACTGGACTTGGGATTCTACAATGTCCGACTCTTGATCACCGATGAACTTGTGGTCAGGTATTGCATTGGCGTTTACTGGAAATATTCCAGTCTTTTCGAAGCCTTTTGTAGCATTCCCAACAGTGGCAGCCTGATTCCAAGTCCGTTGGAAAAGTGCTCCAAAAGCGACTTTTGTGATTCCTTGATTCGGATGTGAATGTTGCCATGCTGTAGCTTGTTGGTGATAATAGGTTTTAATACTGAATGGAAAACTTTCAGAATGATAACAATGTAACAATAGTATATTAGCAAAACGCAAAACAATTGTTTTTCACGTAGGAACTTCGTATGTTTACCAATAGATGCCGCTGAACAAAATACACGCAAGCCTCTAATATAATAAAAAATTCCCCCAATTTATGCACACCCGTTTTTGAACCCAGGGGGTTAACAATTTCTAATTCATCATAGTACAACTAAAGTCTGAGAGCGTATCTATGACAAGATAAGAGCGGATGACTCTTAAAAATTTTTCCATTAATAAACGAAGTACAGTGCGTTGCATAAATATACCAACCCCCCATATTTTTAATAATTTTAGCTTTCGGTAGAAAACTATGACCAATATTCTTCAATTAATAGTGCATAATGCACAAATAATGAGTTATACACAAAAAAATTCCACTTTATTGTAAATATTAAGCTGAATTATATAAAAGTTGATTTTTCAGGCGTTTCATAAATATACAAACTCCTAAGGAAAAATTGTTTTAATGTATTTTTATATACAAAAATACAAATCTTAACAATTTATTGTATTTCCACCACCACGAATTACATCGAAAATTCGATTTTCCATACTATTGATGAGATTGGTTATTATATTCTCCTCTAAATTATTCCATGTCTCAACAATTGCCAATTTCAAGTCATCGACAGTGGAATAAGTATGATTACTGGAAAAAATTCTTCTTACTAACATTCCCCATAGATTTTCTATGGGATTTACGTCAGGAGAACGTGCAGGCCAATCTAATAGTGGAATATTATTTTCCGAAAACCACAGCAATGTGTGTGCCGATTTATGCACGGGTGCATTATCTTGCATGAAGATTAAGTTTCTGTTATCAAATTTTGCCCAAAATGGTTTTAAACAATTTTCCAATGTATTTGTATAATTAGCACTATTCATTTCACGAGATATCAATGCTATGGCGCTTTTTCCATGTGCCGAAAAACACGCCCAAATCATGACCGAGCCACCACCGAAATTACGTTTCGAAAAATACTTAGCATCCTTTCGTATATCGTACCAGTATGAACGAAACCCATCAGGTCCATCCAAATTGAATTTTTTTTCGTCACTAAATACAACCTAGTAACAAATTTTTATTAAGGATATATTAAAATAAATATCTGTTTCTTACAATTTTACTAACGTTTTTCCAATCCGTACGCATGTTTGCTTTAGCGAAGGAAAGTCTTGCTGACTTATCTGTATTTTTTAATAGTGGTGCAGTGTTAGTCGTTCTAGTGTTAATGACTGAGCCGTATTGAAAACATTCCATCGTTTTTTTTGGGTATGGAAGCTCCAGTATTTTTCTGTAAATAAGTATCCATGCGGTAACCAAGAGTATTTTCTGCAGATTCAATGTATCCATGATTTTCTTTCAAAGCACTTATCTGTTGTTGAATGATTTTCAGACTTTTAAAAGAACTGTTGAGTTTAAAATTATCAAATAACATTTTAACTTTAGCCTCAATTGATGAATCTGAGATAATGAAGTATCTACTAATAATTTTTTTCAACGAGTCAGTAGAAAAAAATAAAAAATTTTCACATTCATCAAGCATATTTGTCAGTATACAATTTGTCATCATACAATTTGTCATCAAACCTTTGCACAATAACCTGCCAATCATTTTAATCACGTGAACACGTAAATTTGAATTCATTGCATTCTGTTCAAGTGAAATTTGCAATGGTTGGGTTTTTGAACTTTTGACTGTCATATGCTGATTACAAGAGCATTTTAATCGTTCTTATTTCTACAATACTATTTCTACAATAAAAAAAAAAGAATTGGCGAATAATTATTTTTTTTAAATAAATCCAAATATTGTTATAATTATGTTACGTGCGGTGCTATATTATATTAGGTTGGTGCGTATGAAATGTCGGATTCTTAAGTGATTGTATAAAACTGCATATCTTTCTTCAAAAGCTGCTTATTCAATCAAAGTATGCTCCATTCGCTTCAATACACTTCTCCCATCGAGATTTTAAAGCGTAGATGCCTGTCTTAAAAAAATTTTGGTCTTTAGAATTAATAAACTCTGATATCGAGTTTTTTAGACTGTCTTCATTTTCATAGTGTTTGCCCCTTAAAAACAGCTCTAAATGTTTGAAAAAATGAAAATCGGTCGGCGAGAGATCCGGTGAATATGGTGGATGCTGCAAAACTTCATATTCCAGTTCGTTCAGTTTCGCAATTGTTTTGTGCGATGTATGCGGCCGAGCGTTGTCATGGAGCAGTAGCGGGCCATGCCGATTCACAAGCGATGGGCGTACAATTTTTAACTTATCGTGCATCTCATCAATGTACTGGCAGTACTTTTCGGCCGTAATTGTCTCCCCAGGTCGAAGGAACGAATAATGGATTACCCCAGCCGCGTTCCACCAAACTGTGATCAAAATCTTCCGTGGATGAAGCGATGGCCTTGGAGTATGGGCACAAACCTCATCCTTGTCAAGCCACCGAGCACACCTCTTTCTATTGTCATAAAGAACCCATTTTTCGTCACACGTAATGATCCGATCGAAAAATGGCTCTCGGTGAAATCGGGTTAGCAATGATGAGCATACGTTTAACCGATCCAGCTTATTTCGCTCTGTCAGTGCGTGCGGTACCCACTTGTCCATCTTCTTAACCTTGCCAATCTCAGAAAGGTGTCTCAATATCGTTGTATGGTCAACTTTCATCCTGATAGCAAGTTCCCTCGTGGATACGGCTGGATCCGCTTCCACTAGAGCCTTCAGGTCATCCTTCTTCACAGACGTTTTGGGTCTTCCGCGCGGCTCATTTTGCAGTGAAAAATCGCCAGTCCGAAATTTTTCGAACCAACGCTGCACTTTCCGATCGTTAACCGTATTCTCCCCAAACGCTTGGTTTATGTTGCGTGCAGCTTTTGCAGCACTATTACCAAGTTTGTACTCATATAAGAAAATGACGCGAATGTCGGCAGAATTCATATCGGCAATAAACTCAAAAGAAATAACAAAAGGGAAGACCTTCGAGAAAACCTATTTTGCTGAAATGAGTCTCTGGCAATGGACAATACGACTATGAATGAGGTTATGCCAAAGACAAAAGTATAACGAAAACAGGGAGACAAACGTCCGCATGTAAAGAGAATCCGACATTTCATACGCACCAACCTAATATATAGCGAGCCGTCCGTCGTTGAGCGGTAACCGACGGTTGGTGAGGAGACGCTCGTTACAGCGGGAAATTATAAGAATTTGACAGGTTATTGGATCGGGGATGTACAAGAGGTAAAAGAATATATAGTTGAAATTATACTCTACTTAGCTTAAGGCTAGTAGAGGACAGGTGGATGGGCCGATCTGTTGAAACCCGTACAGGTTTATTGGAATCGAAATTTGAAGGAATAAAGATTTTAAATAATATTAGTTTCTAACAAAGATTGATCTGGTAAAATAAAGTATATTCAAACTGTGTTTAAGAAATTATACAACTCAAAGATTGATAGAGAGAAGCTTTGGAGTTATGAATTATCAAATATAAAATGACAATGTAGGGGTGGTGAAACTTATTCGAAACGAAGTTCGAATGAATTTCCCATTCACAAATAATTAATTAATCCTTACTTTTGACGGTTCGTTTCAGGGCTAGTAGTCAGTGAAATAATCAATGAATATATTCAATATTAAACTTGATAAAAAATTGGAACTCACCCTGGTTTTCCAGTAGCTGATACAATTATAAATTATAACACAGCGCTATGTGTGTTTGTGTGTGTGTGTGAGTGTTCTGCTAAAGATTTTCGGCTCTCGATGATACAATATTGAGTGTACGCTGGATTTACAAACTGTTTGGATATCTGTACAGAGAAAATGAATTAGGAGTTGCACTTTGGAATGAACGTATGTTCACTTATGACTAACGGATTAAAATTTACGATTATATGATGCAGATATTCGATGAACGATAATATATAAAAAAGGTAATTGGATTTAGATAACAAACTCTCGCACGAAACACTGAGTCTTTCGGTACTATGTATCGTTACCGAACTTTCGCTCACTGAGAATCGAAGATTCTCCCTACGGTTTCGCGGGCTAACAATCACGCACTTCGCGACTTGACGATTGAAAGCCAAGAGATTTCTTAAGTTAAAGAGGATATCAAAGTCCGTTACCGCGTATCAAACTATTGAAGTTATTCGCGGATAACTCGGCTTAACGACACCCCGGACTCAATGCCTACGCACCTCGCGACTTTCCAGACAATAGTGACGAGTTTATCTCGTCCCGGGTCTCACGAAGGGTGGACCCATGGTGGAGGTGGTAGCCACGTTCCGTGGTCACATTATGCTTAGGTTTTAATTCTGGGAATGCAACTCTTTATTCTTCTTCTCTGTTCAGTTCGTACTAAATTCTTATCGATAGGTACGTGATGGAATGCGCTTAGGGCGCAACAGTCCTGTAACGCTTCTGATAAAACATTGTGCGAACGCGCTTACTAGAGAAATTACATCTGCTAGCCAAGATATAAGCGGAAATAATAATGAAAAATAATACGAGAAATGAACGAAAAAGAAAACGAAAAATTTAGTTCGGGACGTAACAATTACAATATGAGTATAACTATGTAAATAAATAATTCCAATTGTAATGATATCAAATTTAGCAGATATTAACCCTTTGCGGACGACGACTTTTTCGGACGGGTGAGGTAGCAGGACGAGGCGATTTTTGCGAATGAGTTGAGTGACTTACATGATACAATAAAATGATCTTACATATAAATATGGGGATTATCCCCTGCTACTATCCCGTACTATATTATCATCATCTTCATCGCTTAGGTCACTTTCCATCCCACATAATTTCTTTATGAATACGTCGGATTTCGGCATGAACCGTATCAAAACAAAATTCGTCTTCACTAGAACTGAGTTCCTTTGTGAAATCCATTTTTGTAAAGGTTCACACAAAATCACGTTAATCAAATTCTTCTGATGCTTTTGCCACACTCACCAAGTCTCAACTGATGTCGGAACCATTGTCAGAGCTACACTCTTAGAAGAATCTTTCATTATCATATCTCTGTTATGATGTGTCATTTCACACATCGTGTAAAAGAGCACAAACAGCTAAGGAACCTTTCCAAGAACCAATAGTGCGATCCTTTCGATTTAAGATAACGACATCTAATATATACACCGCATGTCGCCACTCGTCTTGCCGCGCGAAACACCGTGGCGACTGAGAGTCGCCTCTCGTCCGCAAAGGGTTAATAATAATCTATGTTATTCCCTTCGCGGGGTACAAAATGCGGACCACCGCTTTGCTCACAATTCCCTTTTCAATATATTCATCATACAATCATACACTTATTCACAATTACCTTACACTTACAGAATTCCGCTTACGAAAGAGATTACCCCAAATTGAGCTTGAGACACAGAGAGAACTCACTCATATCTCATCCTTCCATTCCATCCACACTCATTCTCCCGACCTCCGCTTCCACTGCTCGCTCTTTCTCTCAATTCTTCCACTTGCCTCATCCATACTTCCCCTCCTCCATCTTCTCCTAACACTTCTTCCACCATCTCCTGCCATCCCCTATCCGTTCCCCACTCCGTATACTCCTCTCATATATGCCTCCATGTTTCTACCCTTCTCCCATATGTTATACATCAGGGAGTGCAGCTAGTTGATCATTTCTGGGTCTTTCGAGCAACTCCGCCTGCTTCTCCCAACCGTTCTGTTTCGCGTAACCAAGCTTGCCTTGCCTTTCACCTCGCAGATTCGGACCTATTGGCACGAGCATGGTGGCGCATTGGGGCGACATTCGCAACTAACCGCTCGCGCTGGAAAGACGTGCCGCGCTCGTCGACGACAGTAAACAAACCGATGCGCGTGACGCATCGATTGAGATTATACGTCGAGAAACAGTTTCAGATCGCACTACGTCGCATATATCATGTACCCATTATACCGTGCGGCTCGTCAGGCTTGTCACCTGGGCGGCGGTGCTTCTCGTTTTCAACCGCCTATTCGTACCATTTTGTTTCTTGGAGTCCACTCGCTCAGCTTCTTAAAGGAAGCACACGACAATGTCGTAGCATTCAAATATTCTTATTAGTTTGTCTGGAGGAGCGAGGCATTGTATTACATTGTTGTCTCGTTGCGCGCTTCGTTTGATCAAGGAGAATCTCCCCATGTGGTGGGGTAATTCTGCCGGAGTTTATTCTGTTTTCACTATGGAGATGTTGGAAAACTGGTGCCTACGCCGATGTCCTCACTGTCGCCACCCAAATCGCGTTGTCTCCCTTGCGTCGATCTGCAGCGTTCTCTCTCTTCGTCTTTTAGTTCGATTTGTATGTGTAGCTCTTTTAACGAATCGCGTGGTAGAACGTCAAGTGCATGGAACAGTTCCTTTATTCAATCATACATATATACATGATGCTAGGATAGCATAAACATACAACTATATAACTCCTGTATGGTCGCACATTAGCGACTTCTCGCAGGAAAACGGAAATTATACAATACAAGAAAAGAATCAAATTGCGCTGTATGATAAAGTTAAACAATTAGTATTATGCCCCAAAAGATTTGATATGATCATCAAAAAAGGCATCTTCGTTACAGAGAGGTACCAGGACTGACAAAACAATTATAAGGGGGGGGGGGGGGGGGAGAGAGAGAGAGAGAGAGAGAAGATATTGGTACGGCCAATATACTAAGTAAAACAAAATGAACAATAATGAGATCTCGACCAAAATAAATAAGAAAAATTGCACCAATTAGTGGTCAAGAATTAGACGATGGAAGAATTAAATAAGTAAAGAAATCCATGATAAAGAAAAATTACCGTGCTTGCGAATACAAGTGGCATGAAATTATACTGAATAACGTTCCATACGAATCAAGAGGATAGTAAAGGATGTTGTTGACATCAACGATATTCTTAAAGTAACTTAACCCTTTCAGCGCTGAGTCGCCCGACGTTAACCGTGTGCCGTGGACTGCCCACTTCGTACGGAAGAGCCTACCGGGGGCTGCGTGCTTTTTACGAAAGAGCGCAAGTTGAGCAGACTTGCCCAACGTTAAGCGTGCGCTGTGAACTGCCCACTCCGTACGAAAAAGACGGAATTTTCATTGCAAGACGTATTGATTGTAACTGAAGTAAATTTTGTGGTGACTTCAAAAGCCTTAATAACCATTTATTTTATTAAGCAACAGTAACATGATCAATATAACAGTATTAAATTATATATTTTAAATTGAAAAATTAATAATTTTGCATAGTATGGTAAATCTCAAAACACGGTTCGATGCACAAGCCAATGTTACATTTTCGGCATTCGTAACGCGAGTCAGTTCTGCGATTATTTTTAGTGCAAACAGCGCATTTGCGTCGCGAAGGATGTTTTTTATTTTCTTTAGTTACGCAGGATGTTGGGAAATGCCTCTCCGTTAACCGAAATGGAAGGTCGTCTGAATGAACTCTTCCTCCTTTAGCTTCTACTCTATGTGGTGGGTATTCTCTCAAAATATCTTTTAGAAGAAGCAGCCGAAATTTTGCAAATGTGCTAGTTTTTTTATTAGCAATTTTATATAGGATATATGCATTATATATAGAAAGGTCTAAGAGGTGGAAGAAATATTTTTTATACCATTTTGTGCTTTTTCGTATGCAGTGAAGTGAACTCAAAATCATATCAATTTTATCAACTGCGCCCATCAAGGCATTGTAGTCTGCTACACACTTTGGTTTTCGATTTGGTTTGCCAGTTTGATAATTAAGTTTTTTTGTTTCAACGAAATCATCACAATGTGACGTGGACAGCATCCACACGTCTTTTTTATCGCGCCACTTTAACGCTAATAGATTATGAGTCGATCTATTTATACATTCTCCGCTTTTTAATTTTTCTTCCATTTTTGGCATATCTTTCATATTTTTTCTCACAGTTCCAAAGGCATTGGTTTTTTCCTTTTCGTGTAGAAGATTGTATAAGTGTGGACTCGTATACCAGTTGTCAGTGATAAGTGTATGCCCTTTTCGTACGTATGATTTCAGGAGTGTCAAAGTAATGTTTCCAGATTGCCCAATTGATGGTACTTGCTCAGTGATATCAGTATTTTTTCCAGAATAAATTATGAAGTCTAGTATATAGCCGGTTTTGCAATCACAAATAACAAATTACTTAATACCAAATCTACTCCTTTTTGTCGGAATATATTGCTTGAAGAATAATCTTCCTTTATAAAGTAGAAGACTTTCGTCTATGCATAAATATTCATATGGATAAAATGATTTAGAAAATGCGTTTTTAAGTTCAGTAACCACCGGTCTTATTTTTATTAACGGATCGTGCGAGCTATTATTATTGTCATCATTAAAATGCAACATTTTTACCAATGATTCATATCTAACTCTGCCCATTAGTTTGGAAAAAATGTCAGTTTTTATAACTTTATCGGTAGACCAATATTCTCTTATAGATGTTTTTTTCACTTTGGACATTAGCATTGTAATGGCAATAAATAAATATATTTCCGGAGGTGAAGTATCTGTCCAGGTATTTACGCGTGAATGAACTGTGTGTATTTTAGTTTGCACTAGCTTTTTATGGTAATTATTTGTTTTCTCGCAGATACCAGTAATTAATTCTTCCGAGAAAAGTACCTTAAACGCATCCAAAGGAGTGGATTTTTGGGATAAGTGTACCCTTAACCCCGAATTTGATTCATCAAAATTATATAATTTTGGTACAAAATTTTTCTTAGACCATACAAAATTTGTTTCCGCATCATTAGATGTCGAGTTATTATTCTCATTATGTAGACGTTCATCCTCTTCAGAAGATGAACTAAATATTCGAACTCGTCTTCTCCTTTGCTTATAAAATGGAACGGTCTCTTCGGTTTCCGACGCTACAAAAGAAGGTTTGATTATGTTCGTTCTAACATCCAACCTATTGTATTGATATTTAATGCTTGTGTCACTGCTTATTTTTAATCTCTTGCACTTCTTATACATTTCGTCGGAATCCGAAGACGAATTCCACATCCTGTTTCTTTCAAATGTTTTAATTTCAACTGTTTCCATATCATGTTCATAGGCCATGTCACTACTACTGTTACTAATGCGTTCAAACTCATTCTCCGACATTTTAGGGGTAATTGAAAATGAAGTTTTAAAACGCAAAGAACAGATTTTCAGAAAGTAGCAGTATTGATAACCTCAAAAGTCTTTGGCAGCGATATGTTAACTAATGCGCAATGAATGCATACACAAATTTAATGAACAATACTGATAAAAGATTGCATAAAAGTACATTTAAACGCTTATTGTCTTTTTATATCTATATCTTTATATCTTTTTTATATCTATACAGGCTTACAACTACCAGTCACGTGTATCTGTAAGTATGTATCTGTCACATATGCGTTCATAAACCTATACCGAATGGTTGTGTGAGGACGCATATATGGGTTCATAGCCAAAATCGAATGGTTGCGCGAGGACGCATATATGGGTTCATAGCGCTGAAAGGGTTAAAGTAGATATACTAATCTAACTATGTTATGGACTAAAGAGTATATACAGAGTTTAAACTAAGACTGTCAGAAGGGAGAAATCTGACAAGGAGAGGACCCCAACTGTCCGACTTCGATTTTAACGAGGCTTTGCAAGACGATAGCATGTAGGTCCCTAATGATATGTGTAAAATATTAGCCGTAGTTATGAAATAGTTTTAAAGATATAAGCGATTAAAGTTCATCCCTGTTCATATACTATAAATGTAAATTCAGTTACAACAGCTGTGTTGGGTCAGTGGCAGCGGTTTAAGGCTCACGACCCAAACGTCGTACGTTCGAGTCCTCCCATGACGGGTAATTTTTTTTTCGATTTTAATTTGATAAAATTGCACACAATGCAGAATAACAATTATCGTACACTTGCAATGTATACATTTACATTATGTACGTTTCGGACCTCGCAAACTGCCTTTTTACAGCTTTCCGAAATATTTAATCTTCAAAGTCTTCGAAGACAATTCAAACTGTATAACTAGCTAAATAAAAGTTAGTTAATTTTAAACCGTTGGAGGAAGCATTAGTCGTGCGTTTTTTAAGGCGTACAATCTTAATTTTATAAGCCTTACTGCACAGTCCGAGAAAGCATTTGTTTCGGAAAGTTTCCGTTTTTTCAGCCACGCGGGTGCCACTTTTCTTTACTTTTAATGTCCTAGGTCTCTGGAATCCTGACCCTGTAGTTTGATTTAATTCCGTATTTTCGATGTACTTTCAATAGCGATTGCCATGCAGCGAGCCTAGAATATAAGTCTGGAAACCATATGTTTCGTGCGCAATTTCATCAAATTAAAATAGAAAAAAAAAATTGTCCGTCACGGGGACTCGAACGCAAGATGTTCGGCTCGTGAACCTTAAACCGCAGTCACTGCGCCACCACAGCTGTTGTAACCAGATTCACATTTATAGTATACAAACAGGTATGAACTTTAATCGCTTATATTTTTAAAACTACTGCATAACTACGGCTAATATTTTACACATATCATTAGGGACCTACATGCTATCATCTTGCAATGCCTCGTTAAAATCGAAGTCGGACAGTTGGGGTCCTCTCCTTGTGAGTGATTAGCGTTTTTTTTGTTTTTTTTTTTTTTTTTTTAATGGAAGTGCTCGGTTCAGAGTACGACGATCGGTCAAGATTTAAGCCATGGTAATTTATCGAGATAATTGTAATGCTTTTGGACAGTATCCCGTGGAGGAAGAGATACAGAATGTTGCAGTTGTGATGGATCGGCAGAAACTACCAAAGGATCGTATCGAAGAGCAAGCGAGGCCCTTTTTCTATGCGTATGGTATATGATGGGAATTTTGGAGCGAAAATCCTGAATGTATCCTTCTCTGTCGAGATAGGGAAAGGCAGCAGTAGAGAGAAACCCATTTTCGCGAGCCTTCCTAGCCTCCTCGTCCGACATTGTATGTAACGAGGTGATGAGAGGATTGTCAGAGTTTGAGTGCAAAGATTTAAGGATAAACATTCTGGTGATTTTAAGTGCAAAAATATCAAACCGCGAACAGTCAACCCTGCTATAAATTGTTTGATTGCTGAAGTGTCGCTTGGTACCATCCGACATACGTCTGGGCATGAGAAGACCCGTGATCGCCCGGAATATTTTCCTCTCGAAGGTATGAATGCGCTCCATCACATAAGGCGAAATTGAGAACCAGATTGGGATCGCATAAGATAGTACTGACCTGACATAGAGCTTGTAAAGGAGTAGTTTGACATTCTCACCGAGGTGTTTTGAGTAGAAGAGGCGAGCCAATTTAGATGCTATACCTTTTGCTTTCCCGAGACAGTAGTTGGCGTGTTCATTATAGTTTAAGTGTTCGTTGAGAATTACACCCAAATATTTGACCTTTTTCAGCCGAGGGATTAAAAGGTCATATCTTTCCGTCGCGTGAATCGAAAAATTTTTTGAGAGCCTGTATTGTTTTTTGCTAATTTGGGACGTGGGCCTAATGAATAGAATAGTCTCGCATTTGAGCATATTTACTCTCACCTTCTTCATGTTACACGCCGAGACAACAAAATCGAAAGCCCTCTGCAAGTGTGACTGAATGTCAAGAGGATCAACGCCGGATTTATATATGATTAAATCATCAGCAAAGGCCAAAGCTTCGCAAGTATCGTTACTTTTGTTAAAATTGTTTAAAATATCGGAGAAGTATAAGTTGAATAGTAGAGGAGAATTTACGGCGCCCTGCTGCAGACCATTTAAAATATTGAAAGTACGAACGGAAAAAGTATTATTGTGAAAAGTTTTAAAAGCGCGGCCAGTGATCATGTTCTCAGTTAGAAGCAACAACTCGGGGGGGAAATTCATTTTGTGTAATTTAACTATCAATCCCGTAGTCCAAACAGTATCAAATGCTTTCTCGAGGTCAATTAAACAAGCCCCAGTCACAGCTGAGCTGTTGAGCGAGTCGGCAATGTCGCGAGTCAATTTGGCAATAGCATGAACCGTAGAGTGCGAGTGTTTGAAACCAAATTGATAGTCAGAAATTAATTTATTGGACCGCACAAAATGATTCAAACGTATGTTAATCATGATCTCGAACAATTTGCCCAGGTTTGGCAGCAGACTGATCGGCCGGTAATTATTTAAGTCGTAAAGGTTTTTCCCTTTTTTGTGCAATGGGATGAGCTTGGCCGTTTTCCAACGAATGGGAAAGTAAGACAGACGTAAACATGCGTTAAAAATTAGCGTGAGATATTCAATAACGGAGCCTGGCAGGCGTTTGATGGCGACGTTTGGTATGCCGTCGAACGAGGTGGATCTTTTGTTTTTAAGATATTTGATGGCTCGTAAGATCATTGTGGGAGTTATTAGATAGTTTGTGTGAATTGAAGGCCAGATCTGTTCGTGTAGCGAAGCGAATTGCCAATTGATATTTTCACGCGAATCCCGCATTCGATCGTAAGTCTGCTTTACCTCGTGCTCGTGATTCCTCTCTTCCTCGGTTGTAGGAGTCAGATTTTTTGTATGTACTCTTGCAAAGTGCACCCCAAGTAAGGTCAAACGATCGTCAGTGCTTGACACTACATAGTTATTGTCTATTTTCTGGAGTGTCGATGTATCTATTCCGGATTCAGACCAAAGAAAATCGTCGTTTATCGCGCCTCTTAGTGGCGGAATTGAGTCAATGTTTTTTGGATTTATAATTCTGTTTATAAAAGGGTGTAGCTTAATGGAATCACGAGTATCTAGTTTGGACAGTCTGTCGTTCCAGAATTTATTTGCAACTGCAGAGTAGAGTTTTTTGAGTCTGTAATTGGTACGCTGAATTATTGATTTATAAAATTTGATCATGTTAGACTGTATTGGAGTTAAATTGTCGCGAAGGCGCAATAAACGAAATAATCTGGAGATAAGTTTGGATTTAAATTTTTTGAGCTTATTAATGCGTCGGTCGTCATATTCTCTCGGGCAGTTCAGAGCCTCCACGGTAGGTGTACAGCTCGTCAGAATTACGGAAATATTTTCCTCGAGGGCCTCTATTGAAGCATTAATCATTTCGATCGACGCATTAAGTAACGATGGGAGATTTAGGCTGTTGATATAATTATGGAGTTTGAGTTTGTATTCTTTCCATTTGGTCAAACGATAATTTAGTCTCAGTACTCTGGGGGCTCGTTCTACGTATGTATTCCAACCGAGGAGAGAGAGATTAATCGTTATGGCCCAATGATCGCTATCATAGGGCAGCAGACCCAGCCTTTGCGTTCCATCGTTAATACGATCGATCAGCCTGCTGTCCACCAAAGCAATGTCCAAGTTCGAGTTAGCCGGATGATAAGTCGGTATTTCCGAATATAGAAGGGAAGCGCGGAAGACAGCACCCTGTAACTGTAGCCAGTCAAAAAGAGCTAACCCCTTGCTGTTGTTGACTGTATTACGCCATGATGTGTGTTTGGCGTTAAGATCGCCCGCGATCACAAAGTGATTCGAGTCATTTGCAACTCGCAACTGAGCACATAGATCATCGAGGTCACGAAGGAACACGATTTTGTCATTGAAAGGGCTATACACCGCCGCGATCACGAGGCTTCTACCAGCCGAAAGATCCAAGCGGATCGCAATGGCTTCTAAAGATTTTTCGTGAGAAGTGGAGAGTTCTATACAAGTGAATTTGTATTTTCTATTAATAACCATAGCGACACCGCCGCCGAAACGGTTGTTTGCTCTGTCTTTGCGTATTATTACAAATTGTGGTGGAACCTCCAAATTATGTCTCGGATTTAGCTTCGTTTCAATGAGACCACATACGTCGGGTCGATGAGAGTTCAAAAATTGCTGCAAATATGCACGTTTGTGAAGATTTATAACAGAGTTGACGTTGACAGTAATGATTCGGAGATTGTCCAACAGGATACTGTTTTGATCGGCAGTGGCCATTATTGCGGGAAATCATTTCGAACGCCTCTCGTGGTACGTCCATGATAATCAACAGATTGAGTATGATTATCATCTATAAAAGATTGAAGGAGGAAATTAATTTTTTCGGTATTTTCGCCGATGCGTTGAAAAATAATTGGTAATTGATCGGCTATACTTTTGATGGCCGAAAACATGTTTTTTAAGTCGACCTGTTGCTCGTTGGACGTAGCATCGAGAGGGACTGATCCTCTGTTAAACGTAGTCGATGAATAAGCATGTGCGGCCTTACCTACTAGGCCCCCCACTCCACTCGCAACACTACTGTATAGCGTCGTCGGATTGACGAGGGGAGATGGAAGTCTTCTGGTTGCGGCTGGCTGGGGAGCTCTGTTGCTTGTAGGGGCGGCAACGGCTCTTCTCTCCTTGAATTTCGGGCAACCTCGGTATGACGCGGGGTGGCCGAATTTCTCACAGTTGACGCAGTAAATTGCGTCGTGTTTGGTTGCTTCCGTGACCGAGCACTTCCCACGCTCGTGAGATAAATTGCATTTAACGCATCTAAAGTCTAGATGGCAGTTAGCGGATGCATGGCCTATACGTTGACAGTTAAAACATTGTAAAAGATCCTGCCTATGCAATTTCTCCCATCTGACGCGTTGATAATTTAAAACATTGATCGATTGAACAAATTTGATATCTGTATTAGCGTCAAATTGCACTACGAACATAGGCAGGGGCAAGCCGGATTGTTTCGATTTCGCGGTTACAAAATTTGAAATACGAGTGGCTTTAGCTTTAGGTGCGGTGATGGAATTAATTTCCGACAACAGCTCATTCTTGTCGGTGTTTGGATCGATACCCTTGAGAAGCATCGTCAGTGGTTTTTCGTTCTTCGGCGTATAAGTGAAGAACTTGAGCTGGTTTTTCATCATAATATCTTTGATCTTCGAATAAGCTTCGAGAGAATTCGGGTATATGACGTGGCTTTTCGAGCCACTTCTTTTTATGGTGAAGGATGCCTTTTGAAGGGCATTCTTAGTTATATTTATTATTAATTGTGGTGAAGCCACATGCACTATCAACGGTGGTGGTTTGTTAGACTTATCTTGTCTAATAGTTTGTTGTGGTGGGGTCGGCTGCCTGAAGGTGGGAGGCTGGTCCCTTGCCACCTCCGGTAGAGCGTTGGGCTCGGCAAAGGCCTGAAAACGGTTGGCGGTGGGAGGTTTGTCCAGCGTCGGCATCGGAGAAGGCGCGTGTCGTCCTGCGGGTCTACGGGATCCAATGGTGATCCATTCCGACGTTGGCGATTCAATGGTCCGACCAGATGTAGAGGGTCCAGCGAGCGATTGGATTTGCTCTTTGAGCAATTTTATTTCGTTTAATAGTCTTTTATTTTCACGCACTAGAGTTTCTTTGCTACAAGATGCTTCAACGCCTTGTTTGGATGATGCTGTAGACATCGCATCGCTGGATTGTTGATCGAGCGATTTCAATCCTGTGTCACTGTCCATGGTGTTAACTGGAGCCGTTTTAGCGTCGGCAGATTGCCGTGCGGCTGTGCGTGAAGCGGAAATTTTGCGCGACTTCTTCATTTGAATGTCCTCGGATGAAGACGGATTGGATGATGATTTATGTCTTTTTAGAGACAGAGATAGCGATCCCTGGCTAGTAGTCTCAAGGGATGCAAAATTTTCGTCCGAATTATTGGCATCGGCCGCCGCCGATGCGGAAGAGTTACTAGCTTCTATGCGTGCAATATGATGTTCCATAAAAGTGGACGGTCAGAATGAAAAAAAATGAAGAACTGTATTGGGACTTGCGATAGCAAGCCCCAATAATAGTAACGAAAATTAGCCGATCACTTGGAGTATAACAAGATACACTTTCACAGTACGAATGACTCTCTGTATGGGCACTTAGGAATTTTGTTTACGTCGCGTTCGAGCACTGAGATGTTGTCGCTACGAGCTCGCGTCGCGTACTGACAACGTCAAGTGCATGGAACAGTTCCTTTATTCAATCATACATATATACATGATGCTAGGATAGCATAAACATACAACAATATAATTCCTGTATGGTCGCACATGAGCGACTTCTCGCAGGAAAACGGAAATTATACAATACAAGAAAAGAATCAAATTGCGCTCTATGATAAAGTTAAGCAATTAGTATTACGCCCCAAAAGATTTGATATGATCATCAAAAAAGGCATCTTCGTTACAGAGAGGTACCAGGACTGACAAAACAATTAACAATTATAAAAAGGGGGGGGGGGGAGATATTGGCACGGCCAATATACTAAGTAAAAGAAAATGAACAATAATGAGATCTCGACCAAAATAGATAAGAAAAATTGCACGGATTAGTGGTCAAGAATTAGACGATGGAAGAATTAAATAAGTAAAGAAATCCATGATAAAGAAAATTACCGTGCTTGCGATGTCAAGTGGCATAAAATTATACTGAATAACGTGCCATATGAATCAAGAGGATAGTAAAGGATGTTGTTGACATCAACGATATTCTTAAAGTAACTTAAAGTAAATATACTAATCTAACTATGTTATGGACTAAAGCGTATATATACAGAGTTTAAACTAAGATAATGGAAGTGCTCGGTTCAGAGTACGACGATCGGTCAAGATTTAAGCCATGGTAATTTATCGAGATAATTGTAATGCTTTTGGACAGTATCCCGTGTAGGAAGAGATACAGAATGTTGCAGTTGTGATGGATCGGCAGAAACTACCAAAGGATCGTATCGAAGAGCAAGCGAGGCCCTTTTTCTATGCGTATGGTATATGATGGGAATTTTGGAGCGAAAATCCTGAATGTATCCTTCTCTGTCGAGATAGGGAAAGGCAGCAGTAGAGAGAAACCCATTTTCGCGAGCCTTCCTAGCCTCCTCGTCCGACATTGTATGTAGCGAGGTGATGAGAGGATTGTCAGAGTTTGAGTGCAAAGATTTACGGATAAACATTCTGGTGATTTTAAGTGCAAAAATATCAAACCGCGAACAGTCAACCCTGCTATAAATTGTTTGATTGTGGAAGTGTCGCTTGGTACCATCCGACATACGTCTGGGCATGAGAAGACCCGTGATCGCCCGGAATATTTTCCTCTCGAAGGTGCGAATGCGCTCCATCACATAAGGCGAAATTGAGAACCAGATTGGGATCGCATAAGATAGTACTGACCTGACATAAAGCTTGTAAAGGAGTAGTTTGACATTCTCACCGAGGTGTTTTGAGTAGAAGAGGCGAGCCAATTTAGATGCTATACCTTTTGCTTTCCCGAGACAGTAGTTGGCGTGTTCATTATAGTTTAAGTGTTCGTTGAGAATTACACCCAAATATTTGACCTTTTTCAGCCGAGGGATTAAAAGGTCATATCTTTCCGTCGCGTGAATCGAAAAATTTTTTGAGAGCCTGTATTGTTTTTTGCTAATTTGGGACGTGGGCCTAATGAATAGAATAGTCTCGCATTTGAGCATATTTACTCTCACCTTCTTCATGTTACACGCCGAGACAACAAAATCGAAAGCCCTCTGCAAGTGCGACTGAATGTCGAGAGGATCAACGCCGGATTTATAGATGATTAAATCATCAGCAAAGGCCAAAGCTTTGCAAGTATCGTTACTTTTGTTAAAATTGTTTAAAATATCAGAGAAGTATAAGTTGAATAGTAGAGGAGAATTTACGGCGCCCTGTTGAAGACCATTTAAAATATTGAAAGTACGAACGGAAAAAGTATTATTGTGAAAAGTTTTAAAAGCGCGGCCAGTGATCATGTTCTCAGTTAGAAGCAACAACTCGGGGGGGAAATTCATTTTGTGTAATTTAACTATCAATCCCGTAGTCCAAACAGTATCAAATGCTTTCTCGAGGTCAATTAAACAAGCCCCAGTCACAGCTGAGCTGTTGAGCGAGTCGGCAATGTCGCGAGTCAATTTCGCAATAGCATGAACCGTAGAGTGCGAGTGTTTGAAACCAAATTGATAATCAGAAATTAATTTATTGGACCGCACAAAATGATTCAAACGTATGTTAATCATGATCTCGAACAATTTGCCCAGGTTTGGCAGCAGACTGATCGGCCGGTAATTATTTAAGTCGCAAAGGTTTTTCCCTTTTTTGTGCAATGGGATGAGCTTGGCCGTTTTCCAACGAATGGGAAAGTAAGACAGACGTAAACATGCGTTAAAAATTAGCGTGAGATATTCAATAACGGAGCCTGGCAGGCGTTTGATGGCGACGTTTGGTATGCCGTCGAACGAGGTGGATCTTTTGTTTTTAAGATATTTGATGGCTCGTAAGATCATTGTGGGAGTTATTAGATAGTTTGTGTGAATTGAAGGCCAGATCTGTTCGTGTAGCGAAGCGAATTGCCAATTGATATTTTCACGCGAATCCCGTATTCGATCGTAAGTCTGCTTTACCTCGTGCTCGTGATTCCTCTCTTCCTCGGTTGTAGGAGTCAGATTTTTTGTATGTACTCTTGCAAAGTGCACCCCAAGTAAAGTCAAACGATCGTCAGTGCTTGACACTACATAGTTATTATCTATTTTCTGGAGTGTCGATGTATCTATTCCGGATTCAGACCAAAGAAAATCGTCGTTTATCGCGCCTCTTAGTGGCGGAATTGAGTCAATGTTTTTTTGATTTATAATTCTGTTTATAAAAGGGTGTAACTTAATGGAATCACGAGTATCTAGTTTGGACAGTCTGTCGTTCCAGAATTTATTTGCAACTGCAGAGTAGAGTTTTTTGAGTCTGTAATTGGTACGCTGAATTATTGATTTATAAAATTTGATCATGTTAGACTGTATTGGAGTTAAATTGTCGCGAAGGCTCAATAAACGAAATAATCTGGTGATAAGTTTGGATTTAAATTTTTTGAGCTTATTAATGCGTCGGTCGTCATATTCTCTCGGGCAGTTCAGAGCCTCCACGGTAGGTGTACAGCTCGTCAGAATTACGGAAATATTTTCCTCGAGGGCCTCTATTGAAGCATTAATCATTTCGATCGACGCATTAAGTAACGAAGGGAGATTTAGGCTGTTGATATAATTATGGAGTTTGAGTTTGTATTCTTTCCATTTGGTCAAACGATAATTTAGTCTCAGTACTCTGGGGGCTCGTTCTACGTATGTATTCCAACCGAGGAGAGAGAGATTAATCGTTATGGCCCAATGATCGCTATCATAGGGCAGCAGACCCAGCCTTTGCGTTCCATCGTTAATACGATCGATCAGCCTGCTGTCCACCAAAGCAATGTCCAAGTTTGAGTTAGCCGGATGATAAGTCGGTATTTCCGAATATAGAAGGGAAGCGCGGAAGATAGCACCCTGTAACTGTAGCCAGTCAAAAAGAGCTAACCCCTTGCTGTTGTTGACTGTATTACGCCATGATGTGTGTTTGGCGTTAAGATCGCCCGCGATCACAAAGTGATTCGAGTCATTTGCAACTCGCAACTGAGTACATAGATCATCGAGGTCACGAAGGAATACGATTTTATCATTGAAAGGGCTATACACCGCTGCGATCACGAGGCTTCTACCAGCCGAAAGATCCAAGCGGATCGCAATGGCTTCTAAAGATTTTTCGTGAGAAGTGGAGAGTTCTATACGAGTGAATTTGTATTTTCTATTAATAACCATAGCGACACCGCCGCCGAAACGGTTGTTTGCTCTGTCTTTGCGTATTATTACAAATTGTGGTGGAACCTCCAAATTATGTCTCGGATTTAGCTTCGTTTCAATGAGACCACATACGTCGGGTCGATGAGAATTTAAAAATTGCTGCAAATATGCACGTTTGTGAAGATTTATAACAGAGTTGACGTTGACAGTAATGATTCGGAGATTGACCAACGGGATACTGTTTTGATCGGTAGTGGCCATTATTGCGGGAAATCATTTCGAATGCCTCTCGTGGTACGTCCATGGTAATCAACAGATTGAGCATGATTATCATCTATAAAAGATTGAATGAGGAAATTAATTTTTTCGGTATTTTCGCCGATGCGTTGAAAAATAATTGGTAATTGATCGGCTATACTTTTGATGGCCGAAAATATGTTTTTTAAATCGACCTGTTGCTCGTTGGACGTAGCATCGAGAGGGACTGATCCTCTGTTCAACGTATTCGATGAATATGCATGCGCGGCCTTACCTACTAGGCCCCCCACTCCACTCGCAACACTACTGTATAGCGTCATCGGATTGACGAGGGGAGATGGAAGTCTTCTGGATGCGGCTGGCTGGGGAGCTCTGTTGCTCGTAGGGGCGGCAACGGCTCTTCTCTCCTTGAATTTCGGACAGCCTCGATATGACGCGGGGTGGCCGAACTTCTCACAGTTGACGCAGTAAATTGCGTCGTGTTTGGTTGCTTCTGTGACCGAGCACTTCCCACGCTCGTGAGATAAATTACATTTAACACATCTAAAATCTAGATGACAGTTAGCGGATGCATGGCCTATACGTTGACAGTTAAAACATTGTAAAAGATCCTGCCTATGCAATTTCTCCCATCTGACGCGTTGATAATTTAAAACATTGATCGATTGAACAAATTTGATATCTGTATTGGCGTCAAATTGCACTACGAACATAGGCAGGGGCAAGCCGGATTGTTTCGATTTCGCGGTTACAAAATTGGAAATACGAGCGGCTTTAGCTTTAGGTGCGGTGATGGAATTGATTTCCGACAACAGCTCATTCTTGTCGGTGTTTGGGTCGATACCCTTGAGAAGCATCGTCACTGGTTTTTCGTTCTTCGGCGTATAAGTGAAGAACTTGAGCTGGTTTTTCATCATAATGTCTTTGATCTTTGAATAAGCTTCGAGAGAATTCGGGTATATGACGTGGCTTTTCGAGCCACTTCTTTTTATGGTGAAGGATGCCTTTTGAAGGGCATTCTTAGTTATATTTATTATTAATTGTGGTGAAGCCACATGCACTATCAACGGTGGTGGTTTGTTAAACTTATCTTGTCTAATAGTTTTCTGTGGTGGGGTCGGCTGCCTGAAGGTGGGAGGCTGGTCCCTTGACACCTCGGGTAGAGCGTTCGGCTCGGCAAAGGCCTGAAAACGGTTGGCGGTGGGAGGTTTGTCCAGCGTCGGCGTCGGAGAAGGCGCGTGTCGTCCTGCGGGTCTACGGGATCCAATGGTGATCCATTCCGACGTTGGCGATTCAATGGTCCGACCAGATGTAGAGGGTCCAGCGAGCGATTGGATTTGCTCTTTGAGCAATTTTATTTCGTTTAATAGTCTTTTATTTTCACGCACTAGAGTTTCTTTGCTACAAGATGCTTCAGCGCCTTGTATGGATGATGCTGTAGACATCGCATCGCTGGATTGTTGATCGAGCGATTTCAATCCTGTGTCACTGTCCATGGTGTTAACTGGAGCCGTTTTAGCGTCGGCAGATTGCCGTGCGGCTGTGCGTGAAGCGGAAATTTTGCGCGACTTCTTCATTTGAATGTCCTCGGATGAAGACGGATTGGATGATGATTTATGTCTTTTTAGAGACAGAGATAGTGATCCCTGGCTAGTAGTCTCAAGGGATGCAAAATTTTCGTCCGAATTATTGGCATCGGCCGCCGCCGATGCGGAAGAGTTACTAGCTTCTATGCGTGCAATATGTTGTTCCATAAAATGGACGGTCAGAATGAAAAAAAATGAAGAACTGTATTGGGACTTGCGAAAGCAAGCCCCAATAATAGTAACGAAATTAGCCGATCACTTGGAGTATAACAAGATACACTTGCACAGTACGAATGACTCTCTGTATGGGCACTTAGGAATTTTGTTTACGTCGTGTACGAGCACTGAGATGTTGTCGCTACGAGCTCGCGTCGCGTACTGACAACGTCAAGTGCATGGAACAGTTCCTTTATTCAATCATACATATATACATGATGCTAGGATAGCATAAACATACAATATAATTCCTGTATGGTCGCACATGAGCGACTTCTCGCAGGAAAACGGAAATTATACAATACAAGAAAAGAATCAAATTGCGCTCTATGATAAAGTTAAGCAATTAGTATTACGCCCCAAAAGATTTGATATGATCATCAAAAAAGGCATCTTCGTTACAGAGAGGTACCAGGACTGACAAAACAATTAACAATTATAAAGGGGGGGGGGGGGGGGAGATATTGGCACGGCCAATATACTAAGTAAAACAAAATGAACAATAATGAGATCTCGACCAAAATAGATAAGAAAAATTGCACGGATTAGTGGTCAAGAATTAGACGATGGAAGAATTAAATAAGTAAAGAAATCCATGATAAAGAAAATTACCGTGCTTGCGATGACAAGTGGCATGAAATTATACTGAATAACGTGCCATATGAATCAAGAGGATAGTAAAGGATGTTGTTGACATCAACGATATTCTTAAAGTAACTTAAAGTAAATATACTAATCTAACTATGTTATGGACTAAAGCGTATATATACAGAGTTTAAACTAAGATAATGGAAGTGCTCGGTTCAGAGTACGACGATCGGTCAAGATTTAAGCCATGGTAATTTATCGAGATAATTGTAATGCTTTTGGACAGTATCCCGTGGAGGAAGAGATACAGAATGTTGCAGTTGTGATGGATCGGCAGAAACTACCAAAGGATCGTATCGAAGAGCAAGCGAGGCCCTTTTTCTATGCGTATGGTATATGATGGGAATTTTGGAGCGAAAATCCTGAATGTATCCTTCTCTGTCGAGATAGGGAAAGGCAGCAGTAGAGAGAAACCCATTTTCGCGAGCCTTCCTAGCCTCCTCGTCCGACATTGTATGTAGCGAGGTGATGAGAGGATTGTCAGAGTTTGAGTGCAAAGATTTACGGATAAACATTCTGGTAATTTTAAGTGCAAAAATATCAAACCGCGAACAGTCAACCCTGCTATAAATTGTTTGATTGTGGAAGTGTCGCTTGGTACCATCCGACATACGTCTGGGCATGAGAAGACCCGTGATCGCCCGGAATATTTTCCTCTCGAAGGTGCGAATGCGCTCCATCACATAAGGCGAAATTGAGAACCAGATTGGGATCGCATAAGATAGTACTGACCTGACATAAAGCTTGTAAAGGAGTAGTTTGACATTCTCACCGAGGTGTTTTGAGTAGAAGAGGCGAGCCAATTTAGATGCTATACCTTTTGCTTTCCCGAGACAGTAGTTGGCGTGTTCATTATAGTTTAAGTGTTCGTTGAGAATTACACCCAAATATTTGACCTTTTTCAGCCGAGGGATTAAAAGGTCATATCTTTCCGTCGCGTGAATCGAAAAATTTTTTGAGAGCCTGTATTGTTTTTTGCTAATTTGGGACGTGGGCCTAATGAATAGAATAGTCTCGCATTTGAGCATATTTACTCTCACCTTCTTCATGTTACACGCCGAGACAACAAAATCGAAAGCCCTCTGCAAGTGTGACTGAATGTCGAGAGGATCAACGCCGGATTTATAGATGATTAAATCATCAGCAAAGGCCAAAGCTTTGCAAGTATCGTTACTTTTGTTAAAATTGTTTAAAATATCAGAGAAGTATAAGTTGAATAGTAGAGGAGAATTTACGGCGCCCTGCTGCAGACCATTTAAAATATTGAAAGTACGAACGGAAAAAGTATTATTGTGAAAAGTTTTAAAAGCGCGGCCAGTGATCATGTTCTCAGTTAGAAGCAACAACTCGGGGGGGAAATTCATTTTGTGTAATTTAACTATCAATCCCGTAGTCCAAACAGTATCAAATGCTTTCTCGAGGTCAATTAAACAAGCCCCAGTCACAGCTGAGCTGTTGAGCGAGTCGGCAATGTCGCGAGTCAATTTCGCAATAGCATGAACCGTAGAGTGCGAGTGTTTGAAACCAAATTGATAATCAGAAATTAATTTATTGGACCGCACAAAATGATTCAAACGTATGTTAATCATGATCTCGAACAATTTGCCCAGGTTTGGCAGCAGACTGATCGGCCGGTAATTATTTAAGTCGCAAAGGTTTTTCCCTTTTTTGTGCAATGGGATGAGCTTGGCCGTTTTCCAACGAATGGGAAAGTAAGACAGACGTAAACATGCGTTAAAAATTAGCGTGAGATATTCAATAACGGAGCCTGGCAGGCGTTTGATGGCGACGTTTGGTATGCCGTCGAACGAGGTGGATCTTTTGTTTTTAAGATATTTGATGGCTCGTAAGATCATTGTGGGAGTTATTAGATAGTTTGTGTGAATTGAAGGCCAGATCTGTTCGTGTAGCGAAGCGAATTGCCAATTGATATTTTCACGCGAATCCCGTATTCGATCGTAAGTCTGCTTTACCTCGTGCTCGTGATTCCTCTCTTCCTCGGTTGTAGGAGTCAGATTTTTTGTATGTACTCTTGCAAAGTGCACCCCAAGTAAAGTCAAACGATCGTCAGTGCTTGACACTACATAGTTATTATCTATTTTCTGGAGTGTCGATGTATCTATTCCGGATTCAGACCAAAGAAAATCGTCGTTTATCGCGCCTCTTAGTGGCGGAATTGAGTCAATGTTTTTTTGATTTATAATTCTGTTTATAAAAGGGTGTAACTTAATGGAATCACGAGTATCTAGTTTGGACAGTCTGTCGTTCCAGAATTTATTTGCAACTGCAGAGTAGAGTTTTTTGAGTCTGTAATTGGTACGCTGAATTATTGATTTATAAAATTTGATCATGTTAGACTGTATTGGAGTTAAATTGTCGCGAAGGCTCAATAAACGAAATAATCTGGTGATAAGTTTGGATTTAAATTTTTTGAGCTTATTAATGCGTCGGTCGTCATATTCTCTCGGGCAGTTCAGAGCCTCCACGGTAGGTGTACAGCTCGTCAGAATTACGGAAATATTTTCCTCGAGGGCCTCTATTGAAGCATTAATCATTTCGATCGACGCATTAAGTAACGAAGGGAGATTTAGGCTGTTGATATAATTATGGAGTTTGAGTTTGTATTCTTTCCATTTGGTCAAACGATAATTTAGTCTCAGTACTCTGGGGGCTCGTTCTACGTATGTATTCCAACCGAGGAGAGAGAGATTAATCGTTATGGCCCAATGATCGCTATCATAGGGCAGCAGACCCAGCCTTTGCGTTCCATCGTTAATACGATCGATCAGCCTGCTGTCCACCAAAGCAATGTCCAAGTTCGAGTTAGCCGGATGATAAGTCGGTATTTCCGAATATAGAAGGGAAGCGCGGAAGATAGCACCCTGTAACTGTAGCCAGTCAAAAAGAGCTAACCCCTTGCTGTTGTTGACTGTATTACGCCATGATGTGTGTTTGGCGTTAAGATCGCCCGCGATCACAAAGTGATTCGAGTCATTTGCAACTCGCAACTGAGTACATAGATCATCGAGGTCACGAAGGAATACGATTTTATCATTGAAAGGGCTATACACCGCTGCGATCACGAGGCTTCTACCAGCCGAAAGATCCAAGCGGATCGCAATGGCTTCTAAAGATTTTTCGTGAGAAGTGGAGAGTTCTATACGAGTGAATTTGTATTTTCTATTAATAACCATAGCGACACCGCCGCCGAAACGGTTGTTTGCTCTGTCTTTGCGTATTATTACAAATTGTGGTGGAACCTCCAAATTATGTCTCGGATTTAGCTTCGTTTCAATGAGACCACATACGTCGGGTCGATGAGAATTTAAAAATTGCTGCAAATATGCACGTTTGTGAAGATTTATAACAGAGTTGACGTTGACAGTAATGATTCGGAGATTGACCAACGGGATACTGTTTTGATCGGTAGTGGCCATTATTGCGGGAAATCATTTCGAATGCCTCTCGTGGTACGTCCATGGTAATCAACAGATTGAGCATGATTATCATCTATAAAAGATTGAATGAGGAAATTAATTTTTTCGGTATTTTCGCCGATGCGTTGAAAAATAATTGGTAATTGATCGGCTATACTTTTGATGGCCGAAAATATGTTTTTTAAATCGACCTGTTGCTCGTTGGACGTAGCATCGAGAGGGACTGATCCTCTGTTCAACGTATTCGATGAATATGCATGCGCGGCCTTACCTACTAGGCCCCCCACTCCACTCGCAACACTACTGTATAGCGTCATCGGATTGACGAGGGGAGATGGAAGTCTTCTGGATGCGGCTGGCTGGGGAGCTCTGTTGCTCGTAGGGGCGGCAACGGCTCTTCTCTCCTTGAATTTCGGACAGCCTCGATATGACGCGGGGTGGCCGAACTTCTCACAGTTGACGCAGTAAATTGCGTCGTGTTTGGTTGCTTCTGTGACCGAGCACTTCCCACGCTCGTGAGATAAATTACATTTAACACATCTAAAATCTAGATGACAGTTAGCGGATGCATGGCCTATACGTTGACAGTTAAAACATTGTAAAAGATCCTGCCTATGCAATTTCTCCCATCTGACGCGTTGATAATTTAAAACATTGATCGATTGAACAAATTTGATATCTGTATTGGCGTCAAATTGCACTACGAACATAGGCAGGGGCAAGCCGGATTGTTTCGATTTCGCGGTTACAAAATTGGAAATACGAGTGGCTTTGGCTTTAGGTGCGGTGATGGAATTAATTTCCGACAACAGTTCATTCTTGTCGGTGTTTGGGTCGATACCCTTGAGAAGCATCGTCAATGGTTTTTCGTTCTTCGGCGTATAAGTGAAGAACTTGAGCTGGTTTTTCATCATAATGTCTTTGATCTTCGAATAAGCTTCGAGAGAATTCGGGTATATGACGTGGCTTTTCGAGCCACTTCTTTTTATAGTGAAGGATGCCTTTTGAAGGGCATTCTTAGTTATGTTTATTATTAACTGCGGTGAAGCCACATGCACGATCAACGGTGGTGGTTTGTTCGACTTATCTTGTCTGGTAGTTTGCTGTGGTGGGGTCGGATGCCCGAAGGGGGAAGGCTGGTCCCTGGACACCTCCGGTAGAGCGTTGGGTTCGGCGAAGGCCTGAAAACGGTTGGCGGTGGGAGGTTTGTCCAGCGTCGGCGTCGGAGAAGGCGCGTGTCGTCCTGCAGGTCTACGGGATCCAATGGTGATCCATTCCGATGTTGGCGATTCAATGGTCCGAGTAGATGTAGAGGGTCCAGCGAGCGCTTGGATTTGCTCTTTGAGCAATTTTATTTCGTTTAAGAGTCTTTTATTTTCACGTATTAGATTGTCTTTGTTATAAGATGCTTCAGCGCCTTGTTTGGATGATGCTGTGGACATCGCATCGCTGGATTGTTGATCGAGCGATTTCAATCCTGTGTCATTGTCCATGGTGTTGACTGGATCCGTTTTAGCGTCGGCAGATTGCCGTGCGGCTGTGCGTGAAGCGGAAATTTTGCGCGACTTCTTCATTTGAATGTCCTCGGATGAAGACGGATTGGATGATGATTTATGTCTTTTTAGAGACAGAGATAGCGATCCCTGGCTAGTAGTCTCAAGGGATGCAAAATTTTCGTCCGTATTATAGGCATCGGCCGCCACCGATGCGGAAGAGTTGCTAGCGTCTATGTGTGCAATATGATGTTCCATAAAAATGGACGGTCAAAAATGAAAAAAAATGATGAACTGTATTGGGACTTGCGAAAGCAAGCCCCAATAATATTAACGAAAATTAGCCGATCACTTGGAGTATAACAAGATACACTTTCACAGTATGAATGACACTCTGTATAGGCACTTAAGAATTTTGTTTATGTCGCGTACGAGCACTGAGAGATGTTGTCGCTACGAGCTCGCGTCGCGTACTGACAACGTCAAGTGCCTTCGTGTACGTGTGACAAGAGGCATGACGCTTGACGCCTGGCGAATCAGACTCTGCCGAAACAGGCTTACCTCCTAGGTGACACGTCTGACGAGCCGCACGGTACCTATTCAACGTTAACTTATACACACACTAAATTAATTCAGGACGGAAGATTTCAATCCAGCTACAACCTTGATAGATACCATTATGAAAACAAATAAATTTATAATATAAATTTTACAGCCAAGAGAATTTTTTAATTAAGTTTGCATCAGACAAGAATAAATAATTTGAGCCTAAACAGTTAAAAGGATCCTTAACGAACAATACAGACTTCATTAATCTAGTACAGTGAGGTTATGTGCACATAAATATATGTTTTCAAGCCTCTACGGGATACTCTTTGACAACATTAAGGTTAACCGACATTAACCAATGCTCTAAAGTCTTTATCTTAAACCTTCGCAGCCTTTCTACGTTCCATTACATGGCTAAAGAGCTACATATGATAATAAAATGACTCCCAAGAATTAATGTACCGTGTATTTATTACTCACATCGCTCTTACATACATGTGTATATATAACACTAGAATACACATAAATACAGCACAAAATGTTCGCTCTAATATATTTATAAAGCCCCAAGCTGTACCCGCACTGTTACCACCTACATGTCACAGTTTCCATGTTGAAATCTGAATTCTAGTGTCTCAGATACAAGACGTGAGATATTGAGCATTGTAATGTACAGATAGCGCAGTCTCACTCTATTCCATCAGTAATCTGTCCACGACATGGACATATTATCGATATTCTCTTAGAGTTTTCTGTCATTACACGATCACAACTGAAGCACACCCGGTACTGCATCGATTACACAAGCAAAATCCACTCGTAGCATTACTTGACATGATACGTAAAGCTACACGCTACATCCTCTCCGAGTAATAATAATACGATAACAAAAGTAAACAGTAGTTAACCAGAATACAGAATTCGACGTAGAATGTGCCCCTATATGTAAGTGAGCACGGTTAATAACAATCGCAGTCCTGTTGTTATTATCGTATAGCCTCTCAGTCACACCGCCCACCGCAGTCTAAATTCTCGCAATTTTGCAGTACGTATTCTTATCTTCTTACATTTCAGACGCAACACTGGAACAAGCAATGCCGCTATAACTACATGAATTATAGAGTAGTCCACAGCGTAATGCATAAGGTAACATAACCTGAAATCCACCGAGGCCTCTTCACATCACTGTTCATTATTACAGAGTAACTCTCACATCAGCAGCATTTCCACGCAGCACCTGCAAAAAGAAAGTTTTTCTTACGTTGGTCGTAGTAATATGCACGTTAGATTAGACTGTAATAACTTTCCCATGCGCGTAAAGCATTGAACAGCACATGCTTCGTTCCCCTACCTGCAACAGTAAAGCACAATACATTTTTTTGCGATACTTCTAGTCAATGGTACAGAAGCATCACCGGTAATCAATATTCGAAGTCTGAACCGATTTCACTACTTTGGAACAGATAACAGATAATACTCACGCACTGTAACCGTATCGCTGATAAATTCACCCTCAAACTCCATCGTACTACGCCTTGTAAGCGCGTCGTCGCACAAAATTAAGCGTGCTGCCGAACGAGATTATTAGGCATCATTTTTTATCTCCTATACGTTTATAGAAGATAAATAATGCTAACACGTTCGTCAACGAAAGCACGGTGATATCGTGCTACAGGATTCTGAATTTAAGCACGCAACGCGATCGCAATTTTCACGCAATTAGAGAACGAGGAATATGTATGAAAGCGTGAGTCAAGCTTAGGTTTAACAAACGCACTGATTGAATTACAGGAGACACGCGGAGACGTAGTGCTAATGAACGAAATTGAGGCCTCTTGACGCGACACGCTTCTACAAAGTAAATTCCACTGTAGTCCTAACGATATCACGAAGGCTTACTTTTTAACAGCTAAAACATTCAGGTGGTAATCGCAAGCCGCCGCGAGCTCCTCGATGTTTGCAGGGACGTGACTAGTGAATCCATGTAAGGAGGGAGCGGCACGTGAATATTTTCGAGCATGATCGTTCATGCTTCAGGATTATGTCGGCGTACGAAAACGGAGCAGGCCATTATTTACGTACATCAATAATCGACAGTTTCTTACGATCTTAAGAGAATACAGAAAATAGGGAAATTTATTTGCGATAATTAAAGTTTAATGACTGTTTCGCAGTCTTCCCGTCAATTTTCGTCCCTGGCGCGGAAATATCTGTATGACTATGTTTATACTGACAAATTCCACGAGTGTAGATGCTCTAAATAACATTCTGCGGTATTAATTCATTTTGAGAAAAAATCTGTGATACCATGTATAGCTTCGTCGAAGCACAGGCGTGCAGCTAAAGAATTTTCGGCGCCAACGCTTGAAAATTGGCGGGAAGACCGTAAAACCGTGAATAAACTTTAATTACTGAAACTAATTTTAAAATACGTTACCTCTGATCGTAGAGATCAGAAAAGTAAATATAAACAAATTTCGGACTCGACCTCAATTTCGAGTTATTAGCAATTTGGTATCGAACAAGGGGGTATTTATCTAGAAAAATATACTAGATGTTAAAAAATCTTGCCTAACAAAAAAATAGAGAATTATAATTCAATCCACTTTCGTACTAACGCTTTTTCACAAAACTCGATATTTTCCGGAATAATTAACCCTAGATAGGTCACCCTATGAGGGAAATGCCGACAAGAACAGTTTTTTTATTTTTTAACTTGATAAAAATACACCCGAATGTCTACTAAAAAATTAAGTGTATTCTTTTAACTTTTTCAAATTTTTTAACGCTTTCAGAAAGTATCAATAGACCAAGAAGATTAAAATAAATAATTAATTGTAAGTTAAGAAAATCCATTTCCAGCAATTTTATGGAAAACTATAACTAACGTTGTACTGCTTTCTGCGTCATTACTATTAACCCTTCGCGGACGACGGGCGAATATATCCGCCCTGAGAAAATAATTGGTTATAGTTTGTCGGTGCATATATAAACGGTTAGAGTTGAAAAATTAAAATATAATCGTTGAAATATTATTTTACAAAGAGTAAATTTCAATTTGTATACATTAACAGGCTGTCTTTCCGATGAAAAAGTGTTTTTTCATCGCTAAATAATTGATTGTTTCTCGATATTCAAAAATGCCTCCGTCCGCAAAGGGTTAAACACTTAATTTCTGTTTCGGATATTTTCAATGGGTGGTGCAGCTTGTAATAGCATATTTAATAAACTTCTCTTTATGTAGTAATTTCTTATTACTATTCAAATAATACCA
Organism: Cerceris rybyensis; assembly: GCA_910591515.1. Taxonomy (NCBI): domain Eukaryota; kingdom Metazoa; phylum Arthropoda; class Insecta; order Hymenoptera; family Crabronidae; genus Cerceris; species Cerceris rybyensis. The sequence continues at coordinate 3,580,238 of OU342789.1, forward strand.
TATTATAGAAAATAATAAAACGTACAAAGTCGAACGATATACATTTCGTTTATAATTATTATTATATAGAATTTATGGTTACTTTAAGTGTAAGCGTACTTCATGTATTGGTTTTTAATCATACAAGACAAGAATATCAATTTTTTTAGTTAATAATACAAATAATACAACTGAATATATTAGGTATAAGGGAAAGTTCTGTCGTTTTTGAATACGTGCACTTTTATGCGTTGTCTTTCCTTAATAAGAATTCTGATCCGACTGAAACCAATTTAAACACTTACATTAGTATATGATTAATGATTTATACACATTTTTCGTAATTTTAGTTAGTTTTTTTAAACTTTTAAAACTCCTACCGTGAGTGAAAAAAAGTGCATTTAAGACATTGCGTGTTGTATGAGTTGCAAAAAGGGAATAACGCGATGGAAACAAAAGAAAAGCTTCTGTGACGTGTTTGGAGAGCATGCAGTAATAGTTCGATAATAAGATCGATAATAAAGATGGTTTGCGAAATTTCGTTTGGGTGATTTTTCTTTGAAAAATGAACCCAAATCAGGAACGCCATCGCAGTATGATCAGGACAAATCCCACGTTAACTTCCACAGAAATGGGCTTCAAGTATGAAATTCATCAGACTACTGCTTTGGATCACATTAAAAGACTTAGCTTCCTGTCCAAAATCTCTGTTTGGATGCCATATGAATTAAAAACGACAGAATTTTCCCTTACACATAATATTAGGTTGTCCTGATCATACTGCGACGGCTTTCCTGATCTGGGTTCATCTTTCAAAGAAAAATCACCCGAATGAAATTTCGCAAACCATCTTTGACATTTTTGAACTGTTACTGCATCCTCTCGAAACATGTCACACAAGTTTTTTTTTGCTTCCATAGCGTTATTCCCTTTTTGCAACTCATACAACATGTAATGACGTAAGTGCACTTTTTCTTCACTCATGTTAAGAGATTTACAAGTTTAAAAAACTGACTAAAATACAAAAAAATGTGTATAAATCATCAATCATATACTAAACTAAGTATTTAAATTGGTTTCAGTCGGATCAGAATTCTTACTGAGGAAAGACAACGCATAAAAGTGCACGTGTTCAAAAACGACAGAACTTTTCCTTATACCTAATAGATGTAAACCAGGCTGTTGAATTAGTTACACGCCGCGAGCCTTTTCTGAGTCGCTCCGCCTGCTTCTCCTTCCCAACTATTTTACCCAACCAGGAATGACTTGCCAGACTCGGCGTATTACACGAGTATAGTGGCCGCTTTAGGGCGCCATTCGCCTCTGTTCGCTCGCGCTGGAAAGACGCCGCGCACGCCGATTACGGGAAAAAAAATCGATGCGCGTATCCCGTCGACTGACGTTATCTGTCAACGAACAGTTTCAGATCGCGTCACATGGCGTTTAGGTTAAAACAAAAGTATTGCTAGTAAAAAAGTATGCTCAGATATGTCTTGAATTAAATGCGATTAACAGATTGTTAGCAGAAAAACATTGAAATTTTACTTTGTTGCATTCCTCGTTCCAATCGAAAGAAGCGCGTTTTCGCTGCTTGACACTCAAACGGTTAAAATCTATTGCTAAGTTGATCGTGGCGGCAACAATCTATTCTTTGACGCGAGAGCTAACGTTTTGCTGTCGCCGTATTTTTAAATTATTTGCGTTGGAAATTAATTTATACGTGCGCGTGCTAGATCGTAACACAACTGTTTCTTTAGTATACATATGAATTAAAGAAACAAGAGGTAACAAATTAAAGATTACTGGATATAATTTTAATAAACTGTCGTTATGATTGTTGTATGTACGGTTGTGTGTACAAATGTATGCACAGTAGAACCATTTATTTTAGAAGAAAAAGTTATATGTATATATAAAAGTTTCATAATATTGTGGAGATAATATGGATGCAATACTAATTTTTTTTATTTATTTATTTCTTCAACTTTACTTGCAGGAAAACTTCATTGTTTGTACAGAAATATATATCTACATTGAATGAAAACATATATTCACAAATAGAAATATATGTTTACGTTGTTTAAATTAGATACCCTCAATGTTTCCATTGGTATTTTGAGATAGAATATAAGTTTTTCAATGTTATTCCTGTCACTTTTCTGTGCCGAATTTGCCAAACCACCGCCGGAAGTTCAAAAACATTAAAATCTCTTAATTTCATTTAATTCAAGCCATATCTGAGCATAATTTTTTACTAGTAATACTTTTGTTTTAACCTAAACGCCATGTGACGCGATCTGAAACTGTTCGTTGACAGATAACGTCAGTCGACGGGATACGCGCATCGATTTTTTTTCCCGTAATCGGCGTGCGCGGCGTCTTTCCAGCGCGAGCGAACAGAGGCGAATGGCGCCCTAAAGCGGCCACTATACTCGTGTAATACGCCGAGTCTGGCAAGTCATTCCTGGTTGGGTAAAATAGTTGGGAAGGAGAAGCAGGCGGAGCGACTCAGAAAAGGCTCGCGGCGTGTAACTAATTCAACAGCCTGATGTAAACTATTGAAAACATATACATGCTACATTTAATAATATCGATTGCTCTAACGCAGCTTAGCTTTGTACTACCAATATTTTATTTGTAACTAGAAGGCTGTTGCAGTTAAGCTCAATATCACTTTATTAGTATTAGATGACCAATTTATCACATTTGGCGCATCGATTTTATTACTGAATCATCATTAAGCTTGCTAACGCTTTATTGCTACCTTATGCGCAGTCTATCACGTTTACTTATTATCACAGATTGGAAAAGAGAGATCGCATATAAGATATTGTACTAAGCTTACTTAAACTATGAAAACATTTGTAAAAAATATACCATCTATGGATGGTTCAACTTTTGGACAGCGTATACTGAATCAGTATTTTTAAAGGTTAGTGTTCATCACCCTGATAGGACGGATAAAGACATTCTATTTACATATGAATTGAAAATAAAATATATGCATCGCCTTTCATTTATATAAAAGAAATGTTACTCTTCTACTCTGTGGGGACTACATTTGAATGCCTACACACTTAATGATATTTGCAGTACTTAACACTTCGTAAATTATAAAATATAACATAAATAGAATTAATATTAATATAATACTGTGTTATATAAGCTTTGGTATTATCCCGACACAGGAAAATGTTTACGTAGTAATTACCCTTACGCAATGAGTATAATGATTTCGGCACAGTGGGCAAAGTTCAGAAGTGTAGTTTGAGGTACATTCCTCGCAACAACATAGGTGTCCACATGGTATAAATATTTTATTTGCCAAATTTATCAGGCAAATGGAACATAATCCTTTCCCTTCTGTACTCTTTGGAAAATCTATTGCGTTTGTAAGAAGTCGTGGAACATCGTTAACTTCTAGTATACCTTCATTTATATCATTATCGTAATCTTCTGGGACAATGTAAATACATTCTGAAGCATCCTCTAAAAAAAAATGTTCATGAAAATCTGTGATATTCTACAATCTACATTAAAGGACTTTGATATAAAAATGTTTACATAAATACTTCTGATAAACATTAAACTTTCTTGAATCTGAATAAGGTATATAAGTGCAATCTAAGACAAAATTGTATCTTTCAATTGAAATATTGGGATACCGTTACTTCCATTCAGAAAGTATGAATGGTTATTTTATAATAGAAGTTCCGACTTTAAACAACATGTATAATCAAAATGGTCACCTAGAATTGAAACATTTTCGCCAGCAGAAATTGGGAGCACTAATATGTCATTGGGTTGTGCAGAGACTTCTTCTGCAACTACTGTATAACATGCAGAATCTATTGAGGTGTTGCTATGTGATTTTGTAATGTCTTCTTGAGCAATTAATGTCCCTAGAGAGTAAGAATGATCATTACTTTATAAAAGAGAAAAAATGGTTTAGATTCCAAACAAAGCATACAACCTGGATTTGAAATGTTGTCGCCAGTAGTTGCAGGGAATGATGTGTCACTTGATTGTGCAGAAATTTGTTCTGCAGTGTTCACTAGATGACACAAAAATTGCATGTTACTGAAGTGAATTCAATCACAAATAAAGATGGCAAAATACCTTCATATCCACCACGGAAAATATAAAGTAATGTTTAATTAAATATAAGTAAATATGTATAATTAAATTATAAAGTAATGTTTCTTGAACTACTCAAGTTTGATCAATTTCTATAGTATAAGTAAAATGTTATCTGGGATAATCATATACTGTAATCAAAAATATATGAGCCTTACTTTTAGTTCTAGATTGTGTAATATATGTATGTATAAAGCAATCTAAAACTATTCATCTCTTGTTTTTTTCCAATTTTCTTCACTTTATATTCGGAAATAAAATAAAAGTATTATTATTGTTAATATTATCATTATCATCATCAAATCAACATAAAAATGGAATTATTTGGACATAATTGTTATTTCCAAATTATCAAGATGTAGATTATTAACACTTGGCATGCGGGCAACTTCGCCGCGGACTTGCACTGCAGCGGCCGCTTTTCGTGAATCTCGCGGGAGTTTGGTCATTCACTGAAATCGCAATAAATCGAAAGCCACTTTGTTTTTCGAAACGAAACTTCTTCGGTTGAGCACTCGAGAACGTGGAATAATGTCATCATCGCCGCTTTCTTCGCTATCTTGACTTTTAGAATCACTATCATACGAAAAGTTCGATAATCTGTCAGCGCATATTTCTTCATAACTATCTTTGTCACAACGGCCGATTTTATCAATTTTGTAATCAATAATAAAAAACCAAGTTTCAAATTGACAAAACAAGACTTGTACGTTCTGGAGCTAGGAATTCGATTGAAGACGAAATAACTCAGCAAAAGACCGAGAAACTCGACAATCATAACTTATGGGGAAAAAAAAATTCAAAGCGTTGCCTAGCAACGCAAATAACACACATACATGCAACTATACGCATTTAGTAGATTTGTGGTGTTTAGCGAGTATCCACCACAAATCCACCAAATACGTATTTTTACGTGACCCGCGCTCCAGCGATAGACGGCAGAAAGCGTAAAAATACGTTGCCCGCATGCCAAGTGTTAATATAAGATACTCACATGTAACAGCAGATAAATGTGCAGGAAGTTGTTCATCGTATACTTCATGCTTCTCCTCTACACGTATAATAGAAAAAACATGCACATGAATAAACTGTATGAAAAATATGGCAGGAAAATTTAAAGAAAATAATGTACAAATTCAATATAAAACCCAAATCAAGAAACAGATTTAAGTTCCTTATTTCAGAGCGGTGATTGTCAAGATTATATGTAAAAATATACAAAAAAGAATTACCTTTATCAGTTTCATGTACCGCAGCTGCATGACACTCTGTCTCTAAAGAATGTAGAAAGGATCGCAGAAACTGATCAACAGGTAACCTATAGAACAAACGTCATTGATATACTGTAGTTATGAAAGTTCTATAGAATTCCTAAAATAATGAAAATTTAAAATTATGTACCGTCCAGCCATCAAATCTTCTTGAGCCTTTTCTATCCTGTTGTATCTTTCCCGATCAAAACGGGATCGTGGACGACTAATCTGTAATCCACGTCTAAGTCGTTGCAAATCTATTTCCTTATCTAATAAGCATTTTGAAAGGTTTTCTGAAAAAAACAAATGTGCAGATTTGAAAATATAGTAAGAATATCTTGAAAAAATTGTTTCTATGAAATAGACTAATAAATAACATATTAAAAACTTTTACACAGAAAAAATGGACGACAAAGCAGGCATGATAAACATTGTACACTGCAAAGCATTTTGTTAAATTGAGGATCACATAATAATAAAAGATTAAGAATTTAATATTCATAATTGGGAGATAGAAAACAATTTTAGCATAATCAATCACTTTTTGTGAATAATAAAGGAAAGTTGAGAAAAGGAAAAGAAATCAGGTTTACTTTTCAGGCTTACCATTTTTATGAATTGAAATATAAATACCTAGATATTCCCAAAGATTAGGATATGCAGTTCTAAATTTTCTTCTCAGATTACTGTGGAATGCTTCCACAATATTATTTGTCCTAGATGGACAACCATAAACAGATACTTTGGACGCCATGGGAAGCCACGTAAGTCTTAAGTACGACACAAATTGTACAGTGGGTTGCCAAATTATTAGGGACAGTCACGAAAAAATTGTATTCGTAAATTATTAGTCTTAAATTTATCAGATTTACACCGTTTTCCAATAATAAAAGCTTTAATTATATAGAATAGTTATTGATGACATAAAATAAACACAAAAAAAGAGACAAATAAAAAATAAGTAAAAAATTAGGCGACGTTAGGGCAGTTCAATATTTGGTGATGAAACCAGAGGGATAAAATAAATATATTTTTATTACTATATTTTGGTAAATAATTAAATTATATAATAATATAATAGTAATACTTACATTTTAACTAAATTTTAAAACACAAAAATAAAAATTACTTTGTTTAAAATATTAAAACTCGTCCTTCACCCATTAGCGTCTAAAGTATACTGCGACTCTCATGCTGCTTAAAAATGTATAAAAAGAAATATATCACTTAACTTTCAATATCCACTTGAAATTTAAGTAACAGACACATGGCAATCTCAAATAACACAATTCTGCATAGTTTGAACCGCTTAAAACTGCAGTCAAGTGCGTCTAAAGTAAGAATCTGAAAAAAATGTGGCTGTCCCTAATAATTTGGCAACCCACTGTAGAATTGATGGATACAACAGAGACAGGTCATCAGCTACTTTTTGTAAATAAGCAAAAGCTTCTTGAAACTTCTGGTGAGGCAGCAATGGTACTGCCATTGCAATTCTTAATAACTCGCTAGACGTATTTGTTAATTTCAAAGATCGCCATTTTCTGATAATAGCCTGTAATAACAATATTCTCCTGATAGCCTTTAAATTATTCTTTCAATAAGAAAAATAGAATACAAGGAATGAGAAAGACTAACAAGGAGAACGCAAGGCCTTCGGGTCACCGATTTTATTGAAATTTTACATACTTGTAGAGTAAGTCGTTCTGATTAAGAATATACCCTATTATAAGGGCAGACGGTCAATAGTTTTTAAGATATTTGTAATTAAATTTTCAGTGGCATTCTTATAAAGTCCTCTAAGACGCAACTTTAAGAGCTGTTATGGCACAGTGACAACGTACAGTGTTTGCGCAGAAAAAACTGGGGTTCGTGTCCTTCCATGAAAAATTAAAAATTTTTTTAAATATCTATTTTACATCTCCTGCATATTTTCCTAACATTTTTTAAATATCTATTTTATATCTCCTGAATATTTTCTGAATATTCTATGAATATTTATTTTATATCTCCTGAATATTCTCTGAATATTTATTTGATATCCCCTGAATATTCTATGAATATTTATTTGATATCCCCTGAATATTCTCTGAATATTCCCTGAATATTTATTTGATATCCCCTGAATATTCTATGAATATTTGTTTGATATCCCCTGAATATTCTATGAATATTTATTTGATATCTCCCGAATATCCAGTGAATATTCTATGAATATTTATTTGATATCTCCCGAATATCCCCTGAATATTCTATGAATATTTATTTGATATCCCCCGAATATTCTATGAATATTTATTTGATATCCCCCGAATATCCCCTGAATATTCTATGAATATTTATTTGATATCTCCCGAATATCCCCTGAATATTCTATGAATATTTATTTGATATCTCCCGAATATCCCCTGAATATTCTATGAATATTTATTTGATATCTCCCGAATATCCCCTGAATATTCTATGAATATTTATTTGATATCCCCCGAATATCCCCTGAATATTCTATGAATATTTATTTGATATCCCCCGAATATCCCCTGAATATTCTATGAATATTTATTTGATATCTCCCGAATATCCCCTGAATATTCTATGAATATTTATTTGATATCTCCCGAATATCCCCTGAATATTCTATGAATATTTATTTGATATCCCCCGAATATCCCCTGAATATTCTATGAATATTTATTTGATATCCCCCGAATATCCCCTGAATATTCTATGAATATTTATTTGATATCCCCCGAATATCCCCTGAATATTCTATGAATATTTATTTGATATCCCCCGAATATCCCCTGAATATTCTATGAATATTTATTTGATATCTCCCGAATATCCCCTGAATATTCTATGAATATTTATTTGATATCCCCCGAATATCCCCTGAATATTTATTTGATATCCCCTGAATATTCTATGAATATTTATTTGATATCCCCTGAATATTCTCTGAATATTCCCTGAATATTTATTTGATATCCCCTGAATATTCTATGAATATTTGTTTGATATCCCCTGAATATTCTATGAATATTTATTTGATATCTCCCGAATATCCAGTGAATATTCTATGAATATTTATTTGATATCTCCCGAATATCCCCTGAATATTCTATGAATATTTATTTGATATCCCCCGAATATTCTATGAATATTTATTTGATATCCCCCGAATATCCCCTGAATATTCTATGAATATTTATTTGATATCTCCCGAATATCCCCTGAATATTCTATGAATATTTATTTGATATCTCCCGAATATCCCCTGAATATTCTATGAATATTTATTTGATATCTCCCGAATATCCCCTGAATATTCTATGAATATTTATTTGATATCCCCCGAATATCCCCTGAATATTCTATGAATATTTATTTGATATCCCCCGAATATCCCCTGAATATTCTATGAATATTTATTTGATATCTCCCGAATATCCCCTGAATATTCTATGAATATTTATTTGATATCTCCCGAATATCCCCTGAATATTCTATGAATATTTATTTGATATCCCCCGAATATCCCCTGAATATTCTATGAATATTTATTTGATATCCCCCGAATATCCCCTGAATATTCTATGAATATTTATTTGATATCCCCCGAATATCCCCTGAATATTCTATGAATATTTATTTGATATCCCCCGAATATCCCCTGAATATTCTATGAATATTTATTTGATATCTCCCGAATATCCCCTGAATATTCTATGAATATTTATTTGATATCCCCCGAATATCCCCTGAATATTTATTTGATATCCCCTGAATATTCCCTGAATATTCTATGAATATTTATTTGATATCCCCTGAATATTTACTGAATATTTTCTGAATATTTTTTAAATATTTATTTTATATCTCCTGAATATTTTCTTAACATTTTTTATATATTTATTTTACATCTCCTGATTATTTTCTTAACATTTTTTAAATATCTAGTTTGTATCTGAAACTTTATTTAACTATTGTATAGTTATACCAAAAATGGAACTTTAATTATAAGTATCTTAAAAACTATTGTCCGTCTGCCCCTATAATAGGGTATATCCTTAATCAGAACGACTTACTTTACAAGTATATAAAATTTCAATAAAATTGGTGACCCGAAGACCTTGCGTTCTCCTTGTAAGAAGTATGAAATAAACTGAATAATCTTTATGAATGATGCTTTTCTTTACTTGTTTGTAATGAAACCAGCACCCATGTTGAGAAGCATTTGGGAATTGATCTGTTAATGTAGTTATTACGGCTCTTTCATAGTCACTCATTATAAATTGTAATTTATCCTGCAAACCCGGCGCTAATTCTGTAAGTTTCTGCCACAGTGCTGTGTATAATTTTTTCTTCTTGTTTTGGCACAGTATAAAGAGTACTGGTATTCCCTAAAAGGATAATACATCTTAAAATAATGTCTCAACTCCTCTTTTACACTCTATTTCTAATACTTCACCTTGTCCATGTACCTTACAACATGTATACTATATAGCTGTCGAAACGATGGAGTATGTGGTACAAGCTGTAACGAAAATAATAGTAAAGAGTTTATCTTAAGTTGAGCAAATATAATTACATAAAGCTATATGAAAAAAGACACATAAATGACTTTGAATTTAATAATATTGTTTCTAAAAGAAGTTTTAATTCATTTTCTATGTATCTACGAAGCATACTTACATCAAATGTACCATCGATATACATTTCCGTCGAATCAGGCAGTTGTTTCAATAAACTATCTGTACTAAAGAAGAATGCCATGTTACCATCTTTATCAATAACGCAACCCTTATAGATACTTTTTAGAGCACCATCATTCTCCAAACAACTCTTAAAATCTTCAAGTGTTCGCGGTAATGGAGGTTTTGATTGTGCTCTCGCCCTCTGCATTACTGATTTAAGGGATACATATGATAGTTGTACCGCAGCACGAGGATTACTAGAAGAAAAGTTAAGTGTTCAACGATTTTCTTTACTGCTCCTCTTCATCAGTGTCATTAAACAAGTAGTGTTACAGATATAATTAAAAAATATCAAAGAAATATTAATTAGTGACTGGAATTTGCTAGAAGTAGTAAAAGAAAAGGAAACGTAAGTAATATTGTGTAAGAATATAAGAAACAAACCTCCTGCACACTGTATCAAAAATATCTTTGAAAGGCAAAGATGTTTCTCGGCACATGGAAAACATTTCTGCCTTCATCTTATGTATTTCAACAGCTAGCTCTTCAGGGTCGTGGTTATGTTCTGCTTTAAGAACATAATTTTCATCGATCTTGATAACTATACCTTTGCATCCATCACTGTACCTCATATGACACCTGAATATTTTTTTGTTGCGGCAGTCAATGTTATATATATAACTGTCATATATGTATATATATGAGCCTTTTCTACGACCTGGTAAGATGTCCATCTCAAAGTGCTAAAAACTACAAATAAAAATACTTATATGAGCAGCAATGGTTGTAGAGACACAAATGAAATTTAGATTATGTTTTAATCCTAGTTTTGGAAGTTCTTTAGAATGTATTTAGAGAGTTAAATTGTAATGATATAAGTCAATATAAAATAATCAACATGCATATTATAAATTGCAATTTGTGATAAGGTAAACACAAAACAAACACTCTGGTACATTTGTAGACAATTGTAAATTTTTGCAAGTAGTCCAATTATTCACAAACAGCAAGTAAACTTTAAATCTGAAAGATGGATACAAATGTTATCATTAGTAAGGTACTTTGATATTGAATATTTTATTACAATGTGGAGATCAGCCACTATACATATAAGGACATCGCATCCCTCAAGTATTGTTAGTTTTAACCATAGATAAAGTTATAATCGGTTCAATATTCTCTTGTAAGTTGTAATTCATTTTAAATTACTTGTAAAGTAAAACCTGTTTTTGTGCGGTAGATAGGGACCGCATAAAAGAAACCGCACAAAAAGAGAAATATTCAGAAATTTCACAAACACTTATAACAAATAATTTTCTACAACATATTAGAAACAAATTTTTTTATGCGGTGGATAGGGACCGCATAAAAAAAGTCGCGCTTCGAAAATATATCAAAGATTTACGAAACACTGAGAAAGTGCTTTCAAACAAAAGTAATAATTAAATTATACATGGAAACGTTGAAAAAAAAATTAATTTCTCATTTTACTCATGGAGAAATTTTCAAAATGCACATAAATTTACTGCTGCTCGTCGTAGTCCAAAACGCGCATCTTCTTGTGATGCGTATTCTGCTGATGACAAATGAACATATAGCGTCTGGAGCCGAACAGCGCTTTGTAGTGTACATGTGCACACTGATAGAAAACTTTGCAACAGTGTGTAATGCCAACACCGATGGAATTCATATACCGCACAAAATAAATCGCATAAAAAAGGACCGCACAAAAACAGGTTTTACTGTGTTGTTACGTAAACAATCGTAGCTTACCTAGTCGTAACTCCGCTTGATATGTAATTCCAGCGCTAATTGCGTGCGTAAAACAGAACAAGCGTGTGACACCAAACAGTTGACTATTGCGTTTTCTGCATGGAAACTGGGTCTGACTGGGACCTTGTATTGAGTAGTACTAAAGGAAAGAAAATAATACAAAGATAATGCAATAAAATTATTTTTTAAAATACTGAGTAAACTATCGTAGCTTACTTTTTCAGTTGACATCGTTAATTACGTCGTAAAACATTCATTACTAACGACGCCAGACATGGAAACATCAGGAGACGCGGTAGCGTCTGCGTACCAAGTACAGTAAAACTCCGATAAATGCCGAAGAAGTTTGTACCGATAAATGCATCGCGACTATCCCCTCCACATAGGGGGATCCCCCTCGGTCGAACCTCGACGTTCGGCGACGAGGCAGTGTAACACGATACTATCGGAACCATCGGAACGTATCCATGTGATAATACTAATCCGAGACTTGAACTTTTCCATTTTTTATTTTTTTTGGTTGAAAACTTCGCTAACGTATTTGTGACAAGTTTCTGATTAAAATGATACCAAACACGACATAGTTTGAGCAATATTTACTTAATATTTAATTCGTTTACTTGCTATTTAGATAACTCAAACATATCGTGTTTGGTATCATTTTAATCATAAAAATGTCACAAATACGTTAGCGAAGTTTTCAAAACAAAAAAATCAAAAATGGAAAAGTTCCATCCTTCGCTTAGTATTGCGTCATCCATGCGTTAGGGCCGGTCCCCCTGTGCGTTGGGCCTCTCTGTCTTTTCTACTGTCTGTCCTTTTCTAAGCTCGGCGCTCGCTGGAGCCTCAACGTAAACAGTCCTGACATACAGCAGCGTCCTATGCATTTGAGTTTCGCACAGGGAACCATTTAGCAGTGCAGTTAACGGTACAGGTAACTATTCTATGTTTTCATCTGACTCCAGCTGACCACGAATCTAGAAAGGGGTAAGCAATGGGAAACCGCCCCCTCGAAGATGATAGGGTTAAAGGAACCGGGACTCGGTTGCGGTGCACACGCGATTGACGGCGATGCGTTCATCTTTGCTCCATTCACGAGCTAATGGACTACATTTTGACGATGCTCAAAGTTTGTTAGATATCTATGCTATTGAGAGAAACGTTCCTCAAAACGTTCGTACGAACGTACTCCTCGCTGTCAATCGCGTGTTCATCATAATCGTGCCTTAGTACCTTTAACCCCTGCATCTTCGGGGGTGAGGGGTCCCCCCATTGTTTGCCACTTTCTAAATTCGAGGTCAGTTAGACTCGCATGAAAACGCTGAATTGTTACCAACTCAATAAATGTACAGCAAATCGACAGCTGTGCAATGTCTAAATGCACAGGGCTGTGTCTACGTTACGGCTCCAATTGAGCGTCGAACTTAGAAAATGCATTAAATATAATTCAAACCGTATCGCGTTCGGTATCATTTTAATAAAAAAAAATCTCACAAATACGTTAACGAGTTTTCAAAAAATAAGAACCAAAAATGGAAGAGTTCCATACTCCGATTAGTAGAGCGTAATGCAATAGAAGACGTTACGACGTGGCGGAAGTATTACATAATTAAGGCGTGAGTTTAAGGCCGACACTGAGTTCTAATTAATTTTAATATAGTATTATGGAAAATACATAAAATGAGGAGACGTTGAGGGTGGCAAACAAGAGGCCATAATAGGTGAAGACGACCTGGTTGAGAAGGATGATGTTTCTTTTATTAACAACAAGTTTTAATATTAAATTTTAGTAAACAGCAAACATAATAACAACAACAAACTCGGCTGGAGCCGTAACGTAAACACAGTCCTGCCATTCAACCGCAACCTGTGCATTTAAACCTTGCACAGGTTGCATATAGCTGTTAATTTGTCGAGTTGCGTAACTATTCAGTGTTTTCATGCGACTCCAGCTGACCGTAAATTCAGAAAGGAATAGACCATGGAAAACCACCCCCTCGAAGATGCAACAGTTAAAAATAACGGAAGTCGCCATGTGATGGACACGTGATTGACAGCGAGGAGTCCGTTCGTACGAACGTTTTGAGGAACGTTTCTCTCAATAGCATAGATATCTAACAAACTTTGAGCATCGTCAAAATGTAGTCCATTAGCTCGTGAATGGAGCAAAGATGAACGCATCGCCGTCAATCGCGTGTGCACCGCAACCGAGTCCCGGTTCCTTTAACCCTATCATCTTCGAGGGGGCGGTTTCCCATTGCTTACCCCTTTCTAGATTCGTGGTCAGCTGGAGTCAGATGAAAACATAGAATAGTTACCTGTACCGTTAACTGCACTGCTAAATGGTTCCCTGTGCGAAACTCAAATGCATAGGACGCTGCTGTATGTCAGGACTGTTTACGTTGAGGCTCCAGCGAGCGCCGAGCTTAGAAAAGGACAGACAGTAGAAAAGACAGAGAGGCCCAACGCACAGGGGGACCGGCCCTAACGCATGGATGACGCAATACTAAGCGGAGGATGGAACTTTTCCATTTTTTATCTTTTTGTTTTGAAAACTTCGCTAACGTATTTGTGACATTTTTCTGATTAAAATGATACCAAACACGACATGTTTGAATTATCTATATAGCAAATAAGCGATTTAAATATTAAGTAAATGTTGCTCAAATTATGTCGTGTTTGGTATCATTTTAATCACAAAATTGTCACAAACACGATAGCGAAGTTTTTAACGAAAAATAATCAAAAACGGAAAAGTTCAGTCCTTCGATTAGTATTGGCTCATGGACACGATCGGGCCGGTCCCCCTACAGCTTAGATCTCTCTGTCTCTTCTACTGTCTGTTCTTTTCTAAGTTCACGCTCGGCTGGAGCCAGAACGTAAACACAAAATAGAAACCACCACTTCGTAACTCCACAGTTTCGGTCCCGAATTCTGTGCATATATCCAGGGTTTACTGTACTGAACTTGGTTTCACTATTGCGAAATTGTGAACTTCTCGAAAATTTTAATTTTCCTATCATTACACGATTAATTTCACAATGTCGCAATGATAAAACCAAGTTCAGTATATTTGTATCGCAAGAGAAAATACAAATATACAATTTATTTTTTTACGTTTATTAAAATAAAAATGCATGTTCTTTTTTTACATATTTACGTGAAAGTACTTATACTAGAAGTGTAATATTAATTATTATACTAACCCTCCTCCTTTTTCAAACAGGCTTGGGTCTTCGACACCAATAATTCTGTTCTCCTCTTGATGAAAACTTATGTGTGGTTGAAGTCCCATTTCATCCCACATCAAGATACAGTATTTCTCCTTCTCTGGCAACTTCCCTGCTTCCTCAGATAGGTGTTTTATCATGAGGTCACAGATACCTGGCCTCAACTTAATATTGCGCAAAAATTTTTTTACTGTTGCAATACTTGGCTTATTGCAAAGCTGTGACAATAATTTATCTCCGTGGCGACAGCTTATAAATTGTTAGAGACACAATTTTTTCATCAATTGTGTATCGTCTTCCCTAAAATCAAATGCATTATTAAATCAAAGTATTCCCACATAGGTATCATTTATTTTACTACTATTACTTATTTAGTTCTTTCTTTACCTGTAAAGCATTCTCTGAAGTCCGTAACTGCATGTCAATTAACAGTTTCTGACTTGCAGATAACTATGTATATTGCTGAAGGAATTGAGGCTTTGATACTTTCTTCAGAAGCTTCAGTTTTTGTCGCAATGGTTTATTTTGTTGTTCAGCATATCTTTGTTTCTTGGCAATCTTTTTTATCTTCTTAAACAGGCGGAGACCTCTGGGTGTCAAGTCACTGTTTCTTGTGGTCCTTTTCCCTTCTCTTTGTATTTTTTTGTTTGATGTGCACATGGTGCAAAAACCAAGAGGGCTACCTGAAAGAAAAAATTTTAAATTAAATTTATAACATATATGTATTTAATGTTCATTAAATGTTTCATTGCATTTGTATTAATTTGACTAATAATTACTTGAAATGTCTGGAAAATGTTCAGGTGCATTTCTTCTCATATATAATATATCTCCATCATGATGTTTTTCTTGTAAAAATGAACATTATCTCGATAATATGTATCTATAATTCTAGTATATTATAATATTACTTTTAAATAGGCTTTTAATTCTTACGTTCTGTCTCTTCTCTTCTTTCAAATTCAATGCTTCCCATTTGAGAGCTGCCTGGTATGGGTGATTCCTCCATACCTCTTTCTTGAGCCTTAGGGAGATTTAAAGAAGAAATTACGGTAGGAAATAATCTTCTGCATTTTCCTATCATATAGGCACTCTTGGGGAAGTGTTTGTAACACACTTTGTAAGTTTGCCTCTCCAACGTTAAAATCTATAGAAGGGAATAATTCTGAATTGTGCTTCCCCACAATTCAGATATTTTCCACCGACTTGGGAAATTTATGTCCAGGTGCTTCTCCTCCGGAACTGCAGCCAGGCACTACACACAGCTTTCTCATTTTTCTGAAAAATAAAATACTCGAAAACAAGTTAAGTTATACATAAATACAAATATATCCAAAAAATTCTATAAATAGTGTTAACAGATTCTCAAAAATGAAAACTGATAACACTATTATAGACTGATTCGATATATTAAAATCTATGAAATATAGATTTGAATACGAATTTTGCTTCGCCGCTAGATTCTCGCTATTCTCTTCGAGTGTACTTACAGTACTGAAGTTTTCCTGATTTTCTAAAATTCTGCCATCCTTCCAAAACTTTCTCTTTTTAGGAACATCTTGCAAACACATGTTTTTAAGTGTTTCAAGTGCATAGCCATGCATAACCGATGCCGTCAAATGTTTGAATTGTATAGTGGGGATAGCGCGCCTCACGGATTTCCTTGGCAGGTAAATGCGTAAGTTTCTCACCGATTCGAACACCATAGGTGCATTAGTGTGGCGAGTAGAATCATGTTAGTTATAGGGACATTTGTTAGTCACTAGATTCATAGTTGTACATATTTTTATTCCTATTTTCCCTTTCTGTAACGGGCCTCACGTAGATGCGTCCTATTCTGTTGAGGATCCTTAAAGTGTTAACAACTAAGTGGTTTTACAAAGTGTACAGAAATATATCCTGTTAAGAGTACTTTCAAGTGTAAACGATTTTCCTTCCAACATCCTTAATATTACTTCATTCAGAAGAGTCAGCTACAATTGGTGCCGAAACCCGGGACATCCCGTTTTTGTTTTGCTAAGGAAAAAAGGAAAAATGGCCGATCCCAAAGAACAAATAGTGGAAGAAGCGACGCCACCACAGGAAATACAAGCCCATGAATTTAGGGTTGTAAAACTTCCATCTTTCTGGAAGACTGAACCAAAATTATGGTTCCTTATGCTAGAAAAAGAATTCGCTGCATATACAGTACGTTCTGACGCCGTGAAAGTAGCAGCAGTTCTCAGAAGTCTCGATACTGATACCTTAAAAAAGATCTTGGACATCATTGAGAAACCTACATGCACCTACAATGATATCAAAGAAACTCTTATAGAACGCCTGGAAAAATCAGGTGAAGTTAAACTATGCGAGTTGTTGTCGGGAATGGAGCTTGGCAATAGGAGACCTTCCGATCTTTTAAGGGAAATGGCACAACGTGCTTCTGGCAGTGATGTGGGGGAGAACGCCCTAAAAACTCTATGGATCAAAAGACTTCCACCTAGAGTACAAGAACTTTTATCGTTGATTGATGATGCGAATTTAGATCGCCTTGCCAAGGTAGCAGATAAAGCCTTGGAACGCTCAGGTACGGTTGAAATGGCCGCCATTACTGAACGGCAATCGCGACCTGTTGAAACTGTGCATGAACAAAATGGTGAAATAGCCGCCATTTTGCAAAGAATGGACAGACTGGAAGCTGCGGTTTCAAGAAGGCGAAGATCCACCCCAGACCGTTCTTGGAGGAGAAGAGGAATAAGTGCCTCAAGAAACAGACTTGGTTTCTGTTATTACCACCACACCTTTGGGGCATCGTCATATAGATGCCAAAGTCCATGCAAGTGGACCGGTCCGGATGGAAGAAGAACTCCGGAAAACTAAGGCCAGCGTCGCAGGTAGAGGCACTAAACGACGCTTTAACAAAACACCGCCTCAGCATCTTCGATTTTCGAACACGAGTGCAATATTTAATAGACACTGGTGCTGAAGTATCTGTGCTTCCACGGCTTCTGGGCGGTAGAAATTGTAAGATCGGTGCCTCAAAACTTTATGCAGCAAATGGAGCTGTAATTAATACTTATGGGGAAAAGTTGGTACCCGTAAACTTGGGTTTACGCCGTGATTTCTCTTGGCGGTTTATAGTCGCGGATGTTTCAAAAGCTATAATTGGCGCAGATTTTTTACATTTTTATAATTTACTAGTCGATCTTCGCAATAAAAGATTAATTGATGGAAATACTAAATTATACACCAAAGCAATAGTCACGAAAGATAATTCTCCATCAATCTCCACTATAGATCACAACAATCAATACAAACATCTTTTGCAAGAATTTATAGATATAACCAAACAAACCGCCAGGAGAAACATTAAACATAATATCGAACATTATATTTCAACTAGAGGAGCTCCGGTTGCTGAACGAGCAAGACGATTAGCTCCTGAAAAGTTGAAAGTGGCCAAGGCAGAATTTGAACAAATGCTAAAAGAGGGTATTTGCCGACCATCAAATAGCCCTTGGGCCAGCCCCCTTCACATGACTGTAAAAAAATCTGGCTCTTGGAGACCATGTGGCGATTATAGGCGTTTGAACGGCATAACAATACCGGATAAATATCCTTTACCACACATTCATGACGTAGCTCATAGATTTCAGGGTTGTAAGATCTTCTCTACAATAGATTTAGAAAAAGCTTATTACCAAATTCCAGTAGCTCCTGAAGATGTTAAAAAAACAGCTGTGATAACTCCATTTGGATTATTTGAATTCTTGGTCATGCCATTCGGTTTGTGTAATGCTGCACAAACTTTTCAACGCCTCATGGACTCCATTTTTCGGGGGCTAGATTTTTGCCATTGTTATGTAGACGATATAATAATAGCATCTCCGGATATTAAAACTCACGAGCAACATTTGCGAACCGTGTTTGATAGATTAAAAAGAAATGGTCTGTCAATTAATGTAGCCAAATGTGTGTTCGGGGAAGAAACAGTAGAATATTTAGGCTATAATATTAATAGCAAAGGCATTGCTCCGTTGGACAAACGGGTACAAACAATTTCTCAATACGAAAAGCCTAAAACAATAGAAGAACTACGGAGATTTTTAGGCATATTAAATTTTTACAGAAGGTTTCTTCCTCGTGCAGCACATTGGTTAGCACCTTTGAATGAGTATGTAAAGGGAGCGAAAAAAAAAGGACAAAAGGTCAATAAATTGGGACAATCAAGCCAATCAGGCGTTTAGTGAAGCAAAACGACAAATGGTAGCGGCATCACTTCTGCACCATCCCAAAGAAAATGCACCTTTGGCATTACACACTGATGCTTCAGACACTGCAATCGGCGCAGTTTTAGAACAGTACAACGGGAGCAGTTGGGAGCCACTCGGATTTTTCTCAAAAAAACTTGAAAAAGCAGAAACAAAATATAGTGTATACGACAGAGAACTCTTAGCAATATACAAGAGTATTAAATTCTTCAAGCATTTAGTGGAAGGACGAGACTTGACGATACGGACAGATCACAGACCATTGATGCATGCTTTTAAACAAAAGGCAGATAAGGCGAGTCCTCGCCAGTTAAGACATTTAGATTATATTGGTCAATACACCACAAAAATTACATTTGTAAAAGGTGATGAAAATCTAGTGGCTGATGCTCTGTCCAGGTTGGAAGCCATTGAAATGCCAGTTGTCATCTCAACGGACGATTTGGTAAAAGCTCAAATGGAGGATGATGAATTAAAAACATTGTTGACAGAACAGACAAACAAATGGAATTTCCAAAAAATTATACTAGACAACACTAAGAAATATTTATATGGTGACATTATTGGGAACAGTGTAAGACCGTATGTACCTCTTCCACTGAGAAAGAAGTTATTCAATAACGTTCACAGCATGTCTCATCCTAGCAGCAGGACTACCAAAAAGCTGATTGCAAAGAGTTTTGTTTGGCCTTTTATGAATAGAGACATAGCCGAGTGGTCTCGCACTTGTGTGCCATGCCAAAGAAACAAAATACACCGACATAACAAACCACTTCCTGAGAAAATGACTGTCCCAGAAAATCGTTTCGAACATATACATGTAGATATTGTAGGACCACTACCAGTCATACAGAACTATAGATACTGTCTTACAATCATAGATAGATTTTCTAGGTGGCCTGAAGCAGTGCCGCTCACAGATTGTTCGGCAGAAAAAGTCGTTTCTGCCCTATATGCTACTTGGATAGCAAGATTCGGAGCCCCAGCAACCATCACCACAGATCAAGGTGCACAATTCGAATCACAACTGTTTCAGGCTTTGGTGAAACTGATTGGTTGCAATAAAACAAGAACTACAGCATATCATCCTCAATCTAATGGTATGATAGAAAGGTGGCACAGATCGCTGAAAGCTGCAATTATGTGCCACGAAAATAAAAACTGGGTGGAAATTTTACCAACGGTGTTGCTGGGCCTCCGAACAAGCTTTAAAGAAGATTTAAATGCATCGGCTGCTGAAATGGTATATGGCACTGCCTTAAGGCTTCCTGGTGAATTTTTTATAAATCAAGAAGAATCAGTAGATCCCCAAATTTTCATTGATAAGTTTAGAGAACATATACGTCAGATAAAACCCCGACCAGTTAGTCATCATTCTTTACACAATACATTCATTCACAAAGATCTATTTACTTGTACTCATGTGTTTGTTCGGATTGATCTAAACAAAACGTCCTTACAATCTCCTTATGAGGGACCATTCAAAATCCTTAAAAGATTGACAGATCACATTTTCCAAATCGATTATAATGGAAAACCGACAAATATAACTATAAGTAGATTAAAACCAGCTTTTCTTGAAGCTGAGTCAAAAATAATTCAAAAAACTTATTCAAAAAAATCAGTAAGATTCGCGAGTTAGGTTATCTAACTCACTCGGAGGGGAGCAGGGGGTCCAAGCCTCCGTGTTAATTTTTCGGACACGATTTAGTTGAGTGGAGTATTCTTGATGTCGCTACTTTCGCGCGATTGTAGCGCCTCTTTTGACGATGTTGTGAACAATGCATATACTATGCTCGCACACAGTCAACTACCCACATGAATATGCCGGGACATTTCCTCCCTTACAATTAATACTTATTTTTATTTTTTTCCAAGGAAAAATAAGACAACAAAATTAAATTTATTAATTATAAATATTTATTTCGAAATTATATGTATTACCGTATAAAGGTTAAACAAATTAATATATATAACGCCTGCATAATGTACATGTATAATATTCATATCGTCTATTGTAAAGTTATGACAATATTAATTTTTATTCATATTACTGTATTAGATGGTGTAAGTTGCTACATCGTCTTCGATGAATTCTCTAACATGGTACATAACCTGTTATCTGAACACCTTGCAGCATCTAATATTCGGTTCTTATAAGTTAAGGTCCTTTTTTTTCAATCTTCTTACTTCTGATGTCATGGAGCAGGATACCACGCAGAAAGTTTCGAAGCACGTTATTATATAAAAGACACTTTAATAGAAAATGCTACAAAATAATATATAAAAGCGTAATGCAGTCCAGTTGCAAAGACGTATACGACATATAAAACAATATGGAAGCCCATCAGACACTCGGCATCTCAAACTCATTATAGATGGCACTGACGTTGCCGACACTACTGCCACCAAGAATACTCCACTCAACTATTTCTTCAAACATTGTGACCCCTACTCCCATATAAGCTTGGTCCCCCTGGAGGGGAGTGATGTGGCGAGTAGAATCATGTTAGTTATAGGGACATTTGTTAGTCACTAGATTCATAGTTTTACATATTTTTATTCCTATTTTCCCTTTCTGAAAAGGGCCTCACGTAGATGCGTCCTATTCTGTTGAGGATCCTTAAAGTGTTAACAACTAAGTGGTTTTACAAAGTGTACAGAAATATATCCTGTTAAGAGTACTTTCAAGTGTAAACGATTTTCCTTCCAACATCCTTAATATTACTTCATTCAGAAGAGTCCGCTACATAGTTCTGTTGCGTTTCGTGATGGGGAGTTTTGCACTGGGATGGGTTGGTGCCCGTGGAGCGCTGAACCGCTCTGCTCGCGAAAAGGAAAGCTATTCCCTTTTAGAAAAGAACAAGGTTGTTGGTAAAACTGAGTTTTATTTTGGAATATATGTAGAGCTCTGTACTAGTTGACGCGCGCTAAGATTCTGCCAAGTCCTTCCCTCCGGATTTTCCTCGTCCGTTGTCCATTCCTCCCCCGTAGTCCTTTGAGTCCTCCCTCCAGTTTCCTCTTCGTCCAATCGGAATTCGCGGTGGTGGTTTGACATTGGTCCGAAGGAAGTGGAGTCGCGCGGGAAAATTCTCCGTGGTGCTTAAGAAACGCGGGAAAGTTCCTCGCAAGGGGAAGAAAAAAGGGGGTGGTTATGTAGCGCGGCAGAGAAATTTCCAAGAAAAAAAGGGGGTGTTCACGAAGTGCCGAAGGTTTCCTTAGAGGCACTTAAGAAACGTGGGAAGGAATCCTTAGAGTCTAATGCAGAAAAGAAAAGAAGGAAGGAAGAAAAGAGAAAGCTAAAAAGAAAAAAAGGGGAAGGTCGAATTATGAAGTAAATTTTAGTTTGGGGAAATATAAGGGTGAGAATTTCAATGATCTTTCCCGTTTCATGCGCCTCGACTTCCCTCCGTCCAATTTCCCTTATCTAAATAGTCTAATAATTTAAATCGCACAGTTTCGCATAAGTTTAACCCTTTGATGACCATGTACGCGAGGAAAAGGAACAGGTATTTCCTTCCGTGTAAGAGTATATAAAATACTGTAGTTTTGATCAATAAGTTCTGTGCTTCTAATTTCCTAGGAGCGAAATCTAAATTTGATATAAACTGAAAAGGGAAAGTTTAACGGACGCGCCAACGGTCATCGAAGAGAAACTTCCTCACATCTGGTTTTTAATGTTTTGCACGTGTGACACGGTACTGTGCGATGGCAGCAGTGTTTCGCAACTTCACGATGGACAATTTGCGTGATAGCGCAACACTTTTACCCTTATTTGAGAAAAAAAAGGGGGTGTTTAGTAAAGTAAAACCCCTTTTTTTTTTTCGTTTCTTAATCGAAGTCAGACACATTCATTTACATACTGTTATTACTAGAATTATTGTGTACACGTTTTCGATGTAATACATACGCTCATGACAATACTCTAACCTTTTGAACACAGTCGCAGTCATAACCTTAACAATTGATAGTGTAACCCTGTGGACATAGGCATTCGCGTACTCTGCATTCATACAATTCCTTATACGTACGGCATAATTTCCGCAAGGAGCATTTGCACAGCTCTTACCTGGATGCAACTTTGTCGGGACTAGTCGTATTTTTATTTTATTGAAGTGAACAATGAATGTGCAATAGTGAAGGGTACAATACAATTTTATAAAGACTACACAATTTTATATATACATTCGCTTAATCTAGGTCTTCTACCGTAGTTAACTCCGGCCTTATACAAGCAGGTTTCAATTTATTAGTGTGTACTATCTTAAAGTGATTCGCTTTTATAGCTATTTCTACAGTAAGATTATTAAAAACTCTACTAATCTTATACGGGCCTAGCCAATCGCAGTCAAATTTTGAGGTTCTCGGTTCTTTAAGTAAATATACATCTTCCCCTGTTTTGAATTTATGTGTATTAAGTGTTCTGTCATACCATTCCTTACTTTTCTGTTTCGCTCTTTCTAGATTTCTCGCGGCTCTGTTTTGGGTAAGGGTGAGTCTATTCAGTAGATTGTCTAAATATTGCACAAAGGTCCGTGGTGGTTGCTCCCTAGAAAACTCTGTTGGTATTTTGGCCTTAACCCCGAAGACCAATTCATGGGGTGTGAAGCCTGTACCTTCGTGTACGGAAGTATTATATGAGAAAATAGCAAATCTGATCCAGTCATCCCAATCGGTCTTATTACAATAATTTTTAAGATAGTTTATGAATTCGCGGTGTGCCCTTTCAAGCGACCCTAAGGATTGTGGATGGAAAGCGGTAGATGTTATTTGTTGAATTTTGAATATTTTGCAGAATCTTTTCATTATTCGGCTAACAAAGTTTCTACCTTGATCGGTATGTATGGCTCTTGGGCATCCAAATCTACTAATGAATTGTTCTGCAAGGGCAGAAGCAACGGTTACCGTGTCAATATTACGCAAGGGGATCGCATCAGAATATTTAGTGAGGTTATCTTGCAAGGTAAGCAAGTAATGATTTCCTCTATTCGTTATAGGTAGGGGGCCGACTATGTCCATTTGTACCTTTTCGAATGCTTGTTTCGGAGTATCTGTAATTTGCATTGGCTGTCTGGTTTTTGCTGTATAAGATTTGTTTTTCTGGCATGTTGGACAAGACCGCACAAATTCGACTATTTCTTTTGCCATACCAGGCCAATAGAACCGTTCCTGTATAAGTTGTCTTAGTTTGAAAGAACCTCTGTG
Organism: Cerceris rybyensis; assembly: GCA_910591515.1. Lineage (NCBI taxonomy): Eukaryota > Metazoa > Arthropoda > Insecta > Hymenoptera > Crabronidae > Cerceris > Cerceris rybyensis. Next base: position 3,604,759 of record OU342789.1, read on the forward strand.
GCCTCCCACCGAGGATTCATGACATTCTTGTATAATTCGCAAACGCTTGGATTCTGGGGGAATCTCGATTTCTCCTGTACATACTGTGATTACATATGCCTGATCATTAAAAATATTCTTGAGTGACTCTACTACTACCTTATTCTGGCAATCATCGAATCTCTCTCCGTCTAGTAGGATGCTGAAGGTTTTAAGGTTTAAGGAGTCAAGGAGGGCTTTGAGGGACTTTAATACAGAGTTTATATTTTCGAAATGCAGGTTATCATGCAAGCTATCTTTAAAGAACAGGAAGAAAATTGAATGTTTGTCGCTTGGGAAACCCATGGCATTTCCAACATTAATATTGCATCTACTGATTTCTTCCCAGGAATATCCGACCTGATTTAATAAATGTGACATGGGTTGTGTTGCGCTGTTAACATTTAGGGGAGTGAAATGAGCGAGGTTATCTTTTTGCATAATAAGCTGGTCTTTTGTGAAGAGGATAGTTGGAGATAGAAGGGATTCGGTCATCGGCCCATCATCAAGTTCATTATTTACCAAGACTCTACTCTCATTTACTTTAATTGTCTCTCTACTCTGCTCATTTTCAGGTACTACTGAGGTCACTCTATCTCGGACCTGACCCACCTGATCTTGCCTACCATCTAATTCTGTCTCAGGAGCACAAACCCTTACGGTCTTAGCCCTTTTTGACAGTTTATGTTCACCAAGGCACACAGTCACAGGTGATACAACAGGCTCGTCAGCCAATCCACACAGGATATAACTTTCATCACTCGCAAGTGATTCAGGAGGCTCCCCGCACCTCCGCCCTAACTCAAGATGCTCATTAAGCACAGATTTTCCCTTTCGACCTCCGAAGCGGGTTCCTGGGGTTCGGATTATATACCCGTTAGCCAACGGAGGATCGGTCCGGATTGAATCTTGGGTGCTTAACGAGGTGGGTCGTTCAAATTCTGATATGCAATTTCCTTTTTGTGTCAAAACTTGGGCATTTGAATTCTCACGCGAACAGGCAGTGACCCCGTTTTCCTCGGCTTCCGTGTTCCTGCGCGCTAGGAATACGGATGCCACCAATTTATCGATTTCGGCGCTAAGTATTTCGTCACCCTTTGCGCCCGCTTCAGAATCCGCAATTGGTGTCTTATCTGTGCAAATAAGCACCCTTTCCGGACTCTTGGGGTTAGCATAGGGTTCGGAATCTGACTGTTTCGACCGTGTTTGGGAGTTTGGGTTTGAATCGTTATTAGTTGGGTTACGGGAGAGAGCATCGGCATTGGCGTTGATTTTTCCGGGCTTGTAAATGATATTATAGTCGTATTCGTTTAGTCTTATCCTCCATCTCATTATTTTAGACGTAGGGTCCTTTGCGTTGTGTAACCACACTAAGGGGCGATGATCCGTAACTAGGGTGAATTGTTGTCCATACAAATAGGGTCGAAAGTGTTCTACTCCAAATAAGACAGCCAGCAGTTCCTTTTCAATAGTAGAGTAATTTACTTCGGCAGAATTTAAAGTTCGAGAAGCGTACGCAATGGGTAAGTCTTTCCCAACAGGTCCCTGACTCAAGATGGCGCCTATTGCGAAATCTGACGCGTCGGTGGTTACCAAAAATGGTCTGGAAAAGTCGGGGAATTGCAACAAAGGTTCGGCACAAATCGTATCCCTAAGGGTTTCAAAGGCAGTTTGGGTGTCTACGCTCCAATGGAAGAATACGTCCCTTTTTAGGAGTTTTGTTAAAGGCTTAGCAATTTTAGCCATATTGGGAATGAATCTTCTATAATAACCTATGAGGCCTAAAAACTGTTTTATATTTTTACGGGTTCTGGGTATGGGAAATTGCTTCACAGCACGAATTTTCTCCGGATCAGGTTTTACACCTTTACTGGTAATTAGATGACCTAAGTAGGATATTTCTTTTTTTAGAAAATGACATTTCTCGGGCTGCAGGGTTAAGCCAGAATTTTGGAGGCGGGCTAAAAGTGTTTTCAATTTCCTCGCATGTTCTTCGAGAGATGATGCATATATAACGATGTCATCCATATATACGAAAAGTTCAATTCCCTGTAATCCAGATAAGATTAAATCCATTACTCTTTGGAATGTGGCTGGGGCATTTTTCAACCCAAATGGCATTCTATTAAATTCATAGTGCCCGTGAGGGGTAGAGAAAGCAGTCTTGGGTTTAGATGCACAATCTATAGGGATTTGATGGAAACCTGAAGTCAAGTCCAAAGTACTGAAGTATTTCGCTCCGCCCAATTGATCTAGAATCTCAGTGATGTTGGGAAGGGGGTAAGCGTCTGCCACTGTTTTTTCATTTAATTTCCGGTAATCTATGACCATTCTCCACTTAGGCTTTCCTGAAGGGTCAGGTTTTTTCGGGACGATCCACAAGGGGGAATTATAGGGTGATGTAGAGGGTTGTATAATTTTATGTTGAAGCAGAGAATCTATTTGGGACTCTATCTCTCTTTTATGGATTGGAGGAAATCGATATTGTTTGGTATTTATGGGCGTTTCATCTGTAGTAATAATGGTGTGGGGGGGAACTTTGGCTGATTCTAACTTATCTGTCGGAAGGGAAAATTGATGGGAAAATTCTTGGATAGTTCCTAAGAGGCTAGTCTTTTCATGTTCGGAGAGACCATCTAATTTAAGTATCTTTAGCAATTCCGCGAATCTTTTGCTACGAGCTAATGATTTTTCCTCTTTAGAATCTCTATTTTGGGAGGAATGTGGGGGAGGTGACAAGTCAAATTCTTCTAAATCGACTGGAGGTATGGTGAGAGTGATATAGTCGGATGTGGTATTTATGGCATAGAGTTTAACTAAACCGTTTTGTTGACGAGCTAATACTTCGCCCACAAAGACACTTGGGCCTACATCAATGCGCCTAACATAACCTGTTGCATTTTTGCTCTCCGTAGGAACAGAAATTAAAACTTTACTCCTAGGCGGTAAATTGTGAGAGGAGAAGTGGTGATCGAGTGAATCGTCCTTTCCAAACAGAAGAATATTTGAGAGTCCTTCTCTAAATTTTAAAACTGCCTGTTGTTTTTGAAGAAATGAGATGCCCAGAATTCCAGCTGTGCTAACAGGGAAATTATTATCTACGATTTGGAAAGTCATAGGTATGTTGTGAATCGGAATAATGGCAGAACCCTGTGTTTGAATTGTTCCTGAACCTATGCCGGAGAGGTGAAATACGGTGTTTGCGTCAATTTCTATGTCAGGGGATAAAGATTCGCGTTTAATTAAATTTAAATATGAACCTGTATCTATTAAGAAATTAGCGGAGCCTCTGCAGAACCGATTGTTTTGCAGGGTGATAATAGGGGATTGCTCTTTGCTATTTATTGCAAATTCAAATTTGACACGGTGCACCCGTTGCGCGCAATTAAGGGTTCCCTCCGAGCTGCGCGCAACTGCGGAGGTCCTTTCAAGTTTAAAGAACTAGATTGATTTCCGTCAGCTGAAGACTTAAATGCTGTTGAATGTTTTAAAGACCGATCTACTGTACCTCTCTTGTAGCATTGTGACTCTGTATGATTGGTTTTCCTACAGATTCCACACCTAACTTGGTTTGGAGAGGGCTTCGTAACCTTTCGATCCTTTCTAGGACATACTGCTGCTAAATGACCAGACTCATTACAGTTATAGCATTTTCGTGCATTTGCATCGATAGTGAGAACTCGTGGTCTATTGCCTGAATAAGGGACCTTATCGTAATTGTAATTTGGTCTTATTTGGTTTTCTAATTTAGACGCTAATCTGATGGCAAGGCCTAAATCCGATAAATTTTCTCTTGAAAGGGAGATTGCAATCGCTTCGTTACGAAGTCCTCTCAAAAACCTATCAATTGCCCCCATTCTGAACCATGATTCGATCCCCACAAAATGTTCAGTATTAAAATTCTCACGGGCTGCCAAAATTCCTTGGTTCATGATTTCATGTACCCTAACCCCAAACTCCTCGATTGTCTCGTTATCGTGTCGTTGTACATTTTGCAATTCATTATACGAAACCTTTGGATCAAAGCTGCCCTCGTATGCTAATTTTATTGCTCGCAGTAAATCATCTATACTTTCCGGTTCTTTGTTTCCTATTATTCTACTGTAGACTTGATACTGTATTTTATTCCGTATAATGGCAAGCAAATAGATTTTCCCCTCTAATCCAACTAATGAGTCCGCGAGCCTACACTGCCTAAGGAAATGACCAATGGAGCCGGACTTTCCATCGAAATGGGGAATGAAGCTAGCTATCATTTCAAAGGACATTCGTGGTGCAGTTGGGGGTGACACAGACGATACAGGGGGAGTAATTATCGGAATTATAGGAGAGGGTGCAACGTTTCCTGAGATTAAAATATTTTGAAGGTGAGAGTGGGATTGCTGTGAGGCAGGACTTGTTTTGTTTATGGGTGCTTGCAATATTGTCGAGGAGGTAGAGGGTAATTCGAAGGTTCCCGTAGGTGGTTGAAAGGGACTTTGGAGAATTCCAAGCGAGCTTTCTGATGCTGTAGCTGAGAGATTGGGAGGTGCGGAAGGGTTTGGGGCATTAATGGGATTTGGAAGGATTTCAATGGGCGGTCGGCTTCCAGAGGAATCTCCTATGGCACCAGAGGAACTCCTCAAAGTATCATGGGATTCCAATGACGCCACGGAGGAGGGTGGGGAGTATAGGCAATGTGAGTCCTCACGGACTTCTTCGCGGACTTCTTCGACAACAAATCCAACATTTCTTTTAGACTTCTTCCCAGACTTCTTCCCCTTGACTCTCAAAGCCTTCCTAAATCCGACTGCGAATGGCGGCATTATTTATACGGTATTCGATGTCTATCTCCGCTTTATATTCGGTCTCTCTCTCTCTCTCTCTCTCTCTCTCTCTCTCTCTCTCTCTCTCTACTATGTATGTATATGTACGTTAAATCTAGCGCAAATTCGGACTTACTCTATCGCAGAAGTGAAGAGAAACAAGAGTCCGCAAATGTTGTTTCGCAGGTCGTCCTTCCGATGCTCTGGTCGGGGTTTCGGCAGCAGTTGAATTTGGAGAAGTCTTCGTTGGGGGCCTGATGGTGTTTCCAGTGAGGAAGGGAAGGACTTGCGAGTGGTTGTTTCCCTCGTAGCAGCCTCTCACGTAGTTTTCCTCGTCATCCACTCGTTGAAATCGCTCGTTCCAAGGATGAAGAAGGGTGATTGGTATTTGTGCACGTGATTTTCAGGTACAGCGTTGCACGGCCTGAGAAACCACCTGACTCCGGTATTCACCCGTGCCCTTGGGAAAACCGTGCACAAAACCCAAGGGGGAGCAGTTGCACTTATTAAAAGTCTATGCACCCTTCTGTATTTGGAGCTTCGAATTTTCACTCCCGCGAGCCGGCAAAATCACAACGACTGACTTAGTCGCTCAAAAAGTTTGTGATTTTTTTTTTAAATTATCCCACCGCTGTCACCAAAAATGTCTATGTTGCGTTTCGTGATGGGGAGTTTTGCACTGGGATGGGTTGGTGCCCGTGGAGCGCTGAACCGCTCTGCTCGCGAAAAGGAAAGCTATTCCCTTTTAGAAAAGAACAAGGTTGTTGGTAAAACTGAGTTTTATTTTGGAATATATGTAGAGCTCTGTACTAGTTGACGCGCGCTAAGATTCTGCCAAGTCCTTCCCTCCGGATTTTCCTCGTCCGTTGTCCATTCCTCCCCCGTAGTCCTTTGAGTCCTCCCTCCAGTTTCCTCTTCGTCCAATCGGAATTCGCGGTGGTGGTTTGACATTGGTCCGAAGGAAGTGGAGTCGCGCGGGAAAATTCTCCGTGGTGCTTAAGAAACGCGGGAAAGTTCCTCGCAAGGGGAAGAAAAAAGGGGGTGGTTATGTAGCGCGGCAGAGAAATTTCCAAGAAAAAAAGGGGGTGTTCACGAAGTGCCGAAGGTTTCCTTAGAGGCACTTAAGAAACGTGGGAAGGAATCCTTAGAGTCTAATGCAGAAAAGAAAAGAAGGAAGGAAGAAAAGAGAAAGCTAAAAAGAAAAAAAGGGGAAGGTCGAATTATGAAGTAAATTTTAGTTTGGGGAAATATAAGGGTGAGAATTTCAATGATCTTTCCCGTTTCATGCGCCTCGACTTCCCTCCGTCCAATTTCCCTTATCTAAATAGTCTAATAATTTAAATCGCACAGTTTCGCATAAGTTTAACCCTTTGATGACCATGTACGCGAGGAAAAGGAACAGGTATTTCCTTCCGTGTAAGAGTATATAAAATACTGTAGTTTTGATCAATAAGTTCTGTGCTTCTAATTTCCTAGGAGCGAAATCTAAATTTGATATAAACTGAAAAGGGAAAGTTTAACGGACGCGCCAACGGTCATCGAAGAGAAACTTCCTCACATCTGGTTTTTAATGTTTTGCACGTGTGACACGGTACTGTGCGATGGCAGCAGTGTTTCGCAACTTCACGATGGACAATTTGCGTGATAGCGCAACAGTTCTTACATGTAACGCCATCTAGAACGAGAAGCGGCAAGAGGAACTAAAACGGTTCCATGATCTGCCATAAGAGTTGATCCCCCCTGGACTATACTGTCCATTGCGCAATTATATTCACTACTGTTCACTAGAGGTGGAGAAATATCGATAGTTTTCGATAGTTGGATCATCGGCCATCGATAGTTATCGATAGTAATCATTGATATTGATAGCAGTAGAATGTAATTAATTTTGTATATCGTACGTTATTATTCTGTGTTGTAACAACAGTAACCAAACATTTCTGTTTAAAAAAAAGTAAGATGTTCACATTTTCCGGTTTCAGCCTGGATCTGCGTTCAGATATGATTTGTCCTGCAACACTGAAATTTGTTTCACTTGCAGTGGAAGATCTGGGAATGCACAAGTACTTAAATATTAATTGGTTTAAAATATTTGTTTCTACATTATTTATTTTATAAAAATCTAAAACATCGCAGTCTTCTGAAATATTTGGTCTTTCTAAATATTGCCTTTTTATCGGTATGGCATCGGCAAACATAGATTTACCTTTTTCTTTTATACTTTGTTCAATAAAAAAAAATAAAGATTTTTTGTTCACTTGGCAATCATTTTCTAAATTTTTCGGGTTTTCCACTTGTGCATTTACTGATGAATCTTTCATTATATTATTTAGTTCCAGTTCCAGAAAAACTGACGCATGATTAAAATTTTCTAAATTTCTAAAACCAACTTTCTTGAATCTGGGCTCAAGAACTGTGACGATTCTTGTCTCCGACCTTAATTCGTAAGGAAACAATCTTACTGTTACTGAATGCATAATTTTTTTACAAATCACGTTGCCTTTGTCTGTCTTTAATTCTGGATAGAGATTTCCCACTCAGCAAAATGTTCTCTAAAAGATTTCTGAGAGATATCTCGATTCTGAAATAGATATTCTAAAAGATAGCCTAAAAGATGACTATCAGATATCGTACAGATATCTTATGCGCCGTTTTTGGAACATTAGAAGTTATCTAAAAGACATCTGGTCTCAGATACCTATGCGACATCTACCGTAGATACTATTCGGAAATCAAGGAAAATTAAAAGAAAAAGGTTTTTTTTTATAGTAAAATAAAATTCAAGTGACTACAATAATGAAGCTAGAATGAATAAATAACCTAACAGCACAGAATTGTGTGGTCTTTGTCACTTGAATTTTATTTTACTATACTAATTGAAAGAACTGAAACTAATGGAATAAGCATTTCTTTAAAATAGAAATTATTTATTTTATAAAAACAAACATTTATTTTATTTTTTTGTTTTTTTTATGGTGCCCTTAGGTAGCCGATCCCCCGCGTGTTGAAGCCAGTGTTTCGCGACCTTTTTTTACATTATCAGTCGTTGCCTCTACATAGTTATTGGTAATAGTGTCTGAAATAAAAAAAAATGAATAAATTAAAACATCCTATTGATGAATACAATCAAATTGAGAAACTTTGACTCATGAAGAGATAGTTATCGTTATGTAAATCTTGAATCCAAGTAGAAAAACTGTATTTTTGTACTTTTAAATAATCCATTCAATGAAATAGAATAAGTATGATTTCAGTTTGAAAAATGACGTGACCCAAAGTTATTCAAAATGGCTGTATTTAGAACTATTCTTGTAATTATGGAGAGTTCAAAGATATGTCTAAATCGAACGTAACTCTGAGAGATGCAATAATATTAAGTATGTACATACTATAAAAAATGTCACTGGATAGAAATAAATAGGTTCTAATAATTACTTTTATAAATTAATTTTACAATCATTTCGATTTGACATGCGTTTAAAAGCAGATTACAAACTTTAACAATCATAACAATAATCTGATCCCTTTTTTGCAATCTTTATTAACATGAGTTTTTAGAAGATAACAAATATTTGAATATTGAAATCCGGAATAGTTTAGAATTTAGAAGGATGGATATTCTTCAAATCTTTGAACTTACTATAACTTTCTGTTATTAATTACTTCTATAGACAATCATTAAGTTAAATTAAATTACAATTCCATTCTTCTGAAATACAAATTTTGGAATATTGATTATGCTGAACTTTGCTCAATGAAAATGGCTAAAATAAAAATGGAAAATAATCATCAAGATTATAGATATAAACATTAAAGTCTTTACTCTGCTTTTTTAAAGAAAAATGGAGAAAAAAAGGTTTGCAAGGATACCAATAATCAAATCCATGAATTTCATGTCGCCCACTGCAACACTTTTGTTATGGCCACTCCAAGTAACCTCATGTGTCATATAAACGTTAAATGTGGCTGACAAAGCATTTTTGGTGTGTTCGTAGAAATCAGCACCACCAACCTTCTTAATTAATGTTCGCTATAAAAGAATAAATTATAATAAACTTTATTTAGGATTGAAAGAAGCAATTTTGTGACAGAAGTTCGCCACAAACGTTAAATAAGTATAGGTTGGTTGAATGAAATTAGAATCAAGTGACAAAAAATTTTTGAATATTTACTCACATATTGCGATCGAGCTGATGAATCCTCGATTTAAGTTTCTTCAAAATGCTGTAATTCTTCCTGTGATGTTATAGGAAGTCGCAAACTGGATGGATTTGTGATTTCTACTGATGCATTCGGCGTTCGATCCAATAAGAGAAGATTTATCATTTCCATTTTCCGGTTTAAGTTATGCATTTGTTGTTGACTCTGTATATGCAGTTGATGAATTGTTTCCAGTACTTGGTGAATGGCTTTCATTTCAGTATGACATAATCCTATTTATCACAATCATGTATTAACAAAATTCATTTTTAAACTATGTACTTATGCAGAGTATTTACTCACGACAACAAGACTGGTCATGTTCAGATGGCTCTTTTTCGATTTCCTGTTTTTTTTTAGTGAGTTTGGGTGGCAGCGTTATATCTGTCAAAAATAAATTAGTTGTTAACAGAATGAGTTAATTTTATTTAAAAAAAGTCGTGAAAACCAAAACTTACTTGTTCTCATATTACCCACAACTACAGGTTTTTGTTTTTCAATTAAAGTGTGCAGGGCTACTGCTCTTTCATGTAGTAAATCTAACGATAAAATAAATTTACATTTGTTTATTTTTATCAATTAGTGCAAGAGACTTCAGGTACTTTATTTCAACTCACCTTCATTTTGTTCTAATGGCAATTCTTCATTGATGGAGTTATCTTCCTCTATAGTAAAAATTTGATTACTCCTTTCAATTTCTTCATTTTCTGGAGATTGTTGTTCTTGAAGTACATCTTGAGAAAAATAATAACCATAATCCAACATTGAACTTTCAGATTGTTCTTCAGAGCATCCTGGTAAAACATCTTCAAGGCGAAAAACTTTTACCTGTAGGTTGATAGATCAATTTTATTTGAAAGGAACATTAAAATTATGGTCAATTACAAAATCAATAAAAATTTTTTTAATTGATAGAGAAAAAAGTCTAAATAATTTCTTATACTTGACACTTTTCTGATGGGTGGAGGAATTTTCCTTGACTGATATTTTTGTGTATTATTTGACCTTTTCTAATGTAATTAGGTGGAGGTGCTATTAATTTTTTGTTAATCTCTGCAAGAAATAAAAGGTTTTCAAAATGTCTTTTAAAGATAACTTTAATTAACTTTTGAAAATGCTTCAGTTTCATTACCAATCACGAATTTTCAAAAGAGCTTTTGATGCTTCGTGCGTAATATTGTAATGACATATCCACTGTGAAATCTCTTCTTTAAATGTCTATGATTGACTTTCTCTGTCATCTTCATCAGAATCCTCAGTGTCGGCCTTGTTATCTTTATCTTCATCTTCTCTAACATCATCTTGAATGCATATTTCATCCCAACTTAGAGGAAATTCTTCTCTACAATATTCAGCACCATCTTGATCACAATTTTCATCACAGACTTGATGATGTTGTTGAATGCGGTCATCAATTTCAATCCTGTTGTCTTGGGCCAGTGTTTCACGAAAACGTCTATTCTTTTGACTTTTCGATAAATTCTCAAATAACTTCTTAGGGGGCATCTTACAATTCTAAAATAAAAGATTACACGTTTTTTTTTATTGATTAATTTGAATGTTAATTTTAATTAGTATTAACTGATAAGTGAATGAATACAATTGTATTCATGATGACTTACGTTGATAGAGGTTAGGTTTCTTTTGTGTTACAAGAAAATGATTTTCACAATTTTTCTAAAAAATATAAAATTATTACTAGCGTATTGATAGTCTATTTTATTAGTATTTTTTGTTAGAAATATTTGTTTACTTACTATCTGCTACTCATTTACTAGTCAGCAAAATATAGAATAAACTACTTGTTCATATATGTACATAAGTAAACAAATGTGTACATATATACTTATACATATAATTACCTTGGTATTTTTGCTACTTTTATCTTGTTATTAATTTTAAGTAATTTTAAATGAACAGCGATAAGTTACACCTGGTATTTACTATTTTCTTGAGGTTAGAAATACATCAGGGGGAGCAAGCGGAGCAAGCTTATATGTGCTTATATGGGAGTAGCGGTTACAAAGTGTTACAATGTTTGAAGGAATAGTTGGGGACATATGATAGGTGGCAGTAGTTTCGACAACATATCTGATTCAAGAAGTCGTTTAGAGATCTTTCAGATATCTGTGGAAAAGATATTTTCGAATTTTGAATGTCTCTGAACGTCATCTGAAAAAAGATATCTAAAAGACGCCTTTCAGAATGAGATGCTGTGCGGGTTGTTAGATGATCATGTGTGCTTTCCAACAAGCATGCTAGGGTGTGACACAGTGTAACACAGACGGTGCTTTCCAACAAGAGACACAGGCGACACTGTGTAACACAGTGTCTACATTGGTGCTTTCCAACTACGACACAGAGAGACACAGAGCGACACTGCCAGACACAGCTAAAACTTGAGTTTGGCCGTGTCTGGCCGTGTCGGGCGTCAATAGTGCCAACACATCGAGCAAAGAAATTATTTTTTCAAGTGTGGTACTTGCAAATTTGTCATAAGACATACCTTTGTTATTGGCGCCAAATAAAATTATACTTTGCTTGACGACTGTTGACGACGCACGTGTTCCAAGACACAAAGGGTATAGCAGGATAAGGTGGTCAAAAGTGCCCTTGAACCGATTTCAATGGGGGTAGTCTCATTCGATAGATAATGCTCGGCGATCATTGTGTACCAAATTTTAACCCTTTATCTTGATCGGAAGGGTAGTTATGGGGAAAATTAAAAAAACAGGTTTTTGGCCCTTTTCCCCCATTTATTGAGGTGTAAAAAATCCGAAAAAATTCTGGCATATTCTACACGGTACCGGACATGTTGGAGAATTTTTTCAGATTTTTCCGTCGAAGTACCTAAGCGTGAAAAATGGGCAAAGTAAAAAAAAACGGAAAAAAGAAGATTTCGTATCGAAATCTTCGAGGTACAACTTTTTGTTTTATATAGTAACAATCTAACACCTACGATTGTTATCCCCAATTTTTTTCAGATTTTTAAACCACCTGCGTCATTATGAAAAAAATCGAAAACCGATTTTCGGGACGTATTTTGATCTAAAACGCAAGAAGTAATTGTTATTTTTCCATTATTTTCATAGTGTATGTTCATTTTGTGGTTTTTAATGTTTTACCATTACAGATAATTTCATGACAATAAAAGGAATTGAGATAACTCACTTATCTGTAAACTATGTGTTACATTATGTACCATAATTTTGAACGTTCTTTCAACAGCAGCAGTGGCGACGCGTCTAGAGTGTCTGCTCTGGAACCGCTATGAACTTTTTGTCGCGGGTTCGCGTCCCGGAAGGTATATTTTTTTTTTCTTTTTTTTAATCTGTAAATGCATAAAAATAATCAATAATCATTTTTAACAGCTATTGCGATAATCCTAAATGCATAAAAAATGTATATCGTATAGAAAATAGTTTTAGAGCATATCTGTTGTTTTGCCGGCTCTCTCTAGCAATATGTTATCCCATGGTTACGGATATTTTTAAACATTTAAATTACAGAAATGTTAACTTATTATGGTATATAAAAATGTATATTCGGCACTAAAGGAACGGAGTGTATACCTTGACAAATTCCTGCCGAAGTCATGTTGAATGAAAACAAAAGTTCCTTTCTTTTCGTAGATTATTATTTTTCGTCATAAGTACTAGTTTGTTATTTGTTCCGAAATCATATAGAATAAATAATACGTTTGAGGGCCATAACTGTACAATAGATACATTCGTTAAAATTGCTTTATTGTTATATACGAATTTACTTCTTAAGCTTTTAGATATCTTACTGATGAGCATTTGTATCGCTTTCAAAATACCTTTAAGAAATAGAGGCATATAATTTAGTTTGCAGGACTTTATTATTTTATTGCGCCTGCTCCAATATCACACGAACCCTTCCTGTCCGTAAGCCTTCACCAATGACCTGCTGGCATTGAAGGTTTGGCGCAGGTACTAAGCTAATACCCTATAGGTATTTATGTTATATTAGTCAATTCACTGTTAAATGGTTCCTGTCTCTACCTTGTCACATGGAACTGTACATACTTAAAAAAGTACAAATATTCATAAATGGTAATATACCCAGCATTAAATCGGTTTGACACATTCGAGACAATAGCGGAGACCCAACCATAAACTGTCTTCCCTACGCTCATTTCAGAATTAACAAATTAAAAATGGCAATATAATACAAACCAATAGAAATTAATATTTTCCAAGTTTCGAGCATATCCCCTCCATGTCAACGATTCTTCTTTGAATATAAGGGAAAGAAACATGCAAGTAAAGTAATCATTACGTGCATATACTCTGTTAGTGCAAGTGGTGTGATCTTTGGTGCCGAATATACATATTTATATACCATAATAAGTTAACATTTCCGTAATTTAAATGTTTAAAAATATCCGTAACCATGGGATAACATATTGCTAGAGAGAGCCGGCAAAACAACAGATATGCTCTAAAACTATTTTCTATACGATATACATTTTTTATGCATTTAGGATTATCGCAATAGCTGTTCAAAATGATTATTGATTATTTTTATGCATTTACAGATTAAAAAATAAGAAAAAAAAATATACCTTCCGGGACGCGAACCCGCGACAAAAAGTTCATAGCGGTTCCAGAGCAGACACTCTAGACGCGTCGCCACTGCTGCTGTTGAAAGAACGTTCAAAATTATGGTACATAATGTAACACATAGTTTACAGATAAGTGAGTTATCTCAATTCCTTTTATTGTCATGAAATTATCTGTAATGGTAAAACATTAAAAACCACAAAATGAACATACACTATGAAAATAATGGAAAAATAACAATTACTTCTTGCGTTTTAGATCAAAATACGTCCCGAAAATCGGTTTTCGATTTTTTTCATAATGACGCAGGCGGTTTAAAAATCTGAGAAAAATTGGGGATAACAATCGTAGGTGTTAGATTGTTACTATATAAAACAAAAAGTTGTACCTCGAAGATTTCGATACGAAATCTTCTTTTTTCCGTTTTTTTTTACTTTGCCCATTTTTCACGCTTAGGTGCTTCGACGGAAAAATCTGAAAAAATTCTCCAACATGTCCGGTACCGTGTAGAATATGCCAGAATTTTTTCGGATTTTTTACACCTCAATAAATGGGGGAAAAGGGCCAAAAACCTGTTTTTTTAATTTTCCCCATAACTACCCTTTCGATCAAGATAAAGGGTTAAAATTTGGTACACAATGATCGCCGAGCATTATCTATCGAATGAGACTACCCCCATTGAAATCGGTTCAAGGGCACTTTTGACCACCTTATCCTGCTATACCCTTTCTAATATCTGCAAGGAAGTCGGTAGATTCATCGACTTCGCAGTTTGCGCCCATTGAATTTTTAACAATTTTGGTATAATTACTTAATAATAAATTTTTATATGTATCAACAAAATTTTTGCAATTAGGATTAACATCGCGGCATCTATGTTGTCGTACTAAGCCAAACAAATTTTCAAGCGTATACTGATTAAAATCTCTAGTTTCGAAGGACTCGAAGGCAAAATCCTCCAAGCACTTTTTTAAAAATTTGAATCCATGTAACGTATGAATCCAATTTTTTAAAAAACGTGGAGGGGTTTTATCTGCACACTTCCTTTTTACAAATTTCATTGTTTTAAAAACTACAATGGCGTCGTCCCATACATCTTCTTGATATTGGGAAGTGAAACTCACTGGTGCACCTTTTTTATAATTCAACGTATCGAACAAAGAATTTAAAAAACGACATAATTTTCCCGTATAAATTCCGTCTGACGACATTTTTAAACCACTCGAATTGGTATAATTCGTGCGACTAACAATATCCATCTATGTCCCTACTGTATGACTAAAAATTTGACAACAAAGAGATACTTTCATTTTTTCTTTTTGAGACGGATTAATATGTGCAGAAGTAAGTTTTCTAGCCAACCGACATGGCGCTCTGCTTACATCTAAAAGAAAAGTGTCTTCAACATGTTTCCACGTGGCTACGCATTATTCGTTATCCATAGAAAATATTAAATCTTTATTTATTAAATTGTTTCGCATGCATTTTAATAAGTGTGGAATGTCATATAACGGAACAATAGTTTTTCCATTAACAGAATCACGTTATGCTGCATTTCATTACTAGAATGAAATGCAGAACGGCACGAATATGAAATCAAATGATTTAACGCTTTCACGTTTGTCGCTCCCTGGTCGCAAACGGTAGCTATAACATTAATTCCATTAATATGGCATTTAATAATAATATCTTTATAGAACTGGCAAATATTTTCCCAAGAAGTGGTTCGTTTAGAAAACAAATACGCTACCGGTTGCTTCCATGGGCGATTTATGCATTTTAACATCCATACCATAACGTGATCGGCAATGATGGATTGGCGTAATGTTTATCAACGAATCCAGTAATTTCATCGCTATACACATCATATGATTACGATGAGGTTAGTTTCATCTCATCGAAGAGAAGTATCGCATATCGATCTTTATCGTCATCGAAATTTTGAAATCTAACACATAAATCATCAAAAACACGATTTTCAATTCCTGTATTAAAGGGGATATCGACTATAAATTTACGAAGAGTTTCTATGGACGTTAAAATAAATAACTTTGCTAAAAAACTATAAATACTTGCGGAACTTCTCTTTAATAGAGATAACGCGAACACTTTATCATCTACGGTAAAATGTTGCGAATACTTGTTTTTATTCATATTTCGTATGTTACATGCTAGAAGTTGTTGTATCGCGACTGGTAAAGATTTAAAAGAATCGTACAAATTGCTATCCGCACATCTTTCAGCATATCGGCAGGGAGCCGTGGGGGCTTCGTGAGTGGTTTAGTCCCCCGGCTTTGGGCTTTACGACCCCACCGGACCCGAGTAACTTACCCTCAGGGGCCTGCCCAGCTCTTTAGCTGGGTGAGTACGGGCACTCGCGCGCCCGGGGTTTCCGAGCTGTCTTACGGCAAGGTGTGGGGTTCCCATTCTGTGGCCTGGGTGACCCCACTGGGCTTAACGACCCCACCGACCAGAGTCAAGTGCTCCCATACCAAGGGTGTATTGGTACCGCGGGGGCTGGGTTGCCCACGGAGTTTTAGCCCACTCCGGCCCAGCCGTGGGTAGGACCATCGCGGGGGCGAAGTTTCAAAGAGCCATATGCTGGCGAGACATTGGCAGGCCATCGTGCTACGGATGTCGCTGTGTGAGATGCAGTAAAACTTCCATCTCGGGTACCGACCTGCATAGCCGGTAGGGGTTTAGAAAGTCTTCGCTCCCACCAATGTGAAGCACAATCTTCGTGCTAAGACTGGTAGTACTTTTTGTACGCGTTGATCGGGCGTATCCCGATCCCGCGCCCATGGGTGCCGTGGAGGTGAGCCGCAAGGCAGGTACTTCACGTTAAATAAAAATCGAACGACATCTTTCAGCATGTAACAAACGGTACATTATGTTAGACTTACATCTACGCAGCCGTTTCACCTCTCGCGTCAACCGCAGCATGATGCTTTAAATTCTTCTTTCCTCTTCTCCCAAACACGTCGACCGTGACACGCCAAACATCTTGATAATAGACTCTGAAATATGGAGAAATAATACTTGATTAGTAAAGGTTATTATATGAAAGATTATAATTACCATCTGGATCGTAGTTTTTCCCGTTTTACTTCTCTGAAATCAAATCTAGATTATTTTACATTTTCATTTAAAAAATTTAGTACTAACAATATTTTTTCTTGTTTTGCTTCTTCTTCATTACTTTTCTTAATAATCCCCCGGTCTGCAAAATTGGTAATACATTTACCCCTGAGGTAGCTGTAAGAATAATATAATTAATATAATGAACAAAATAACTAATGAGTTCTTTTAATTAATTTTAATGGTATAAAAATTATATATTCACATTCCATTACTTCTGTACAGTCTACTACTTCATCCCCTTCTTTAATTGTTGACATTGCTAGAAAAAAAATATTTTTGTTTACAATATGTTCTTCTTAACATATATATTTCAAGTTTTAGTATTCTATATAATATATACTTACATATTTGCGAACGTTTGTCTTCTACTTCTTCTCCAATTCCATATGTGCCACTCCTTGGCACATTTATGGGTTGTAACAAAAATAAACGGAGTGTTAATAAAATATTTAAGCATAGTACGTACATATCTATAAATAAATAATGCATATAACATAATACGAATCTGCTTTAACACGAAGTAAATTTCCTGCGCTATACAAATAGATACACTATTAATACAAAAACAGATGCAAACGAAAGTATAATGAATTTATATATATACATAAAGATTCACTTTACCAGGTAAATTCAAGGTGGGTATTGCGGTCCTTGAAAAGGTTTTCTGTAAAAAAAATCTCTTTTCGAAGTGTACTTCGCACACTTTCCTATTTTGCAAAGTTTTCGCAGAAATACTTAATAAATATGGATTTCCGCACGCAGAAATTCATTTTATTAGCCTTTCTTCTTGCGAAGGTGGTGGCATTTGAAGCAATTTAACATTTTGCGCACTGCAATCTTTCACACTGCACCGAGACATCGTCGCTGTTATAATGGCCGTTATAATGATTTCCCTCTTTTTTATCAGACAAATGACAATATTGAAACAAAAGACGAAAGTTAATAAACGCGCCATATTTCAAATTTAAAAAAAAAGCGCTAATTTGATGATACTACCGCCTCTTACAAACACTAAATTCGGCGATACTACCGCCTCCTACAACTGCGAACATGAAACATTTTTCGAAACTTGGATAAAGCCTTTCCCATCTAATTGTAAGCAGGGTAGGCAAGCTGCCGTGTTATACAAATATATCTATATTAATTGTACAGTGGTTGTATTCTAGGTGGCATCGACTCCTTTAAAATTTATTTTAAAATCAAAATAATAAAATTACATTTTGGTTAATACGTTTTTATTAATACGCATAATAGAAACAATTGATCTACATAGATATATACAAAAATATATTTATATACATACGCAATATAAATATTTTATAATATTCTACAAATAAAGTTGAAGAATGTAACAATTAGAAATAACGAAAAATTTTCTACAGACCACTCAGACAGCTCCTTTTTTATTCTCTGGAACTGAGTGCAGAGGTTGAACGGTCATTGATGGATCTGAACTTGAGGCAAATCAAGTTCTTGAGCCGTCCTCACGCTCAAGAAAGGCAGCTGAATTTCATCATTGTGGTAACAATAAACTTATAAATAAATTAATGTTGTGTGTGTGTGTGGTGTATGCATATATACAATGTAAATGTAAAATATGTACAAAAAAAAGAAAAAATGTACAAATAAATATAATAGATATACAAATATAAAATAATAAATATATAATAAGAATGGCATACGAATTGTTTACAATGTTTTTGTAGATATTCATATGCCATTTGCATGAGATCATCTGCATGCACAGGTGGTTGTTGTGTACCTCTCAATATTTTTCTAATAACTGAAAAGTAATTTTGCGTAATATATATTACACTTTCATCAATGATGTCTAATTTTAATTTTGAAGCATGATCGCAGTTCTGAAATGGAAATGTAATTTCATTATTCAGAACTGCTTTCAGTGCGGTGCCAAATTTAGAAATGTATGAAATTTTGGGTAGGTACTGTCCACACGTGAATACAATTTCTCTCACGCATTCAATGCAAGTTTCATCATTAATAAGTATGCGCGTGTAATTAGAGTAACAAACTTCACAGGTGACAGATTTTATCATTTTTTTTTAAATAATCTTTTTTATACCAACCATTATATTCTCATCTACTTCATAATTACTATTGCATGCTACTGTAATGGTTGGTAAATTAAATACATATGATGAACTATCTTGTGAAGCTGTTCTGTTAAAAAGAAGACATTTAAAATTAAACAAATAATCACTTGTGTCATCTAATTCACAGTTAGCAGTCAGATTGGATTCCATATATGAATTTAATATAAGGCTTGTCTAAAATCCGACAAATGTTGAACATGTCGGATTTGTATTTTGCATTCCATACTGACGAATTTGGCCGAAAAAATTTTCTAATGCATCTTGATCTGTTACACTAAATTCAGAAAATCCAACATTTTTAAAATTATTTTTAATTAATTTAAATCCTTTTAGTGTGTGTATCCAATTTGCTAGAACCTGTGGATTAGCTTGATCTGTTGCCTTTTTTTAACCAGTTAACTGTGGCGCCCTCGTTTGAGAGCGCGCACCGTTTTGTGTCGTCAGAATCGAGCCATGACGAGTATACTCGTCAATCACAGAGTAAGTTGCGCTGGTAAGATATTGGATCAAAAAAATGGGTTTATATTATAAAATTGACACTTTAATTACTAATGTATATTTATTTGGTTAACTTAAACATATATTACATACTTATTAGACGAAAAACGCAAGAAAAATTAAATACACATGATACCAAGAATTTAAACTCCTGCTGTGGCATGGTATTCAGCAAAACAGGGTGTTACATATAATCGACTTTTGCTTTTGCCCCGTTTACGCTAACATCTTCAAAACGTTGTCATTGCACATAAATAAATTCGTTATGCGAACTGGTAAGCTGTTTCAGCCGGTGCATGCGGGGATGCATGAGTTCATCTCAAATTATTTATATTTTTTATTTGTTTGTTTTATTCTGGCATGGCCTCAAAATATTCTAAACATCTTGAAATTTGAGAATATGTTTTGTTTTTCTCAAAAATTACAATTTAAATAGCCAATGGTCACTACTTTATATGCTTGACGAGTATACTCGTCAATACACAAAATCGTGCCACTTCTCCATGACGAGTATACTCGTCAATCACAGTTAACTGGTTAAAGAAAGCGCATTGTTTCTATTATAGAAATACCATCATTCCATATTTGTATTTCTTCATCATTATTTACTTAAGGAATGATGCTCTTCTTATTTAAACTATCAAATAAATTATTAAAAAATAGTAACAACTGCGCTGTATTTTCCCCATCACGAGGCACACTTCTTTGTTCACTCACGCTTTTAGCCCCACTGCGACTCATTAATGACATTACATTAGCCACAGTGTGACTAAAAACCTGTGTGCAACACGAAACTTTCATTTTCTTAATTTTATTTTTTACAACATGATGATCAGATAATTTTCGCATTGTTCTAAGAAATGCTCCACTACTCCGATCAATAAAATAGGCATCTTCTATATGCGACTATTTGGCTGTTCGAACAATATCATCTTTTAATTTAAATTGCAAATCTTTTGTTAACAAATTATTGCATATGCATTTCAAAAGATGCGGAGCATCATATAGTGGAACTATATGATGCCCATTGATATCTATTATATCACTTTCTAAAATTTCATTATTTTGAAATGCATTGCGTTTCGAATCTAAAATTAAATTCCTAACTGCTTTTTTGTTGTTACAACCTAAGTCACATACAGAAGCTACAATTTTTAGACCAACATCATGGGCACGCATAACAATTTGTTTAAACATAGTGTTACGCCAACTTCATATTGGCGTACAGGACGAAGCTGTTCCCTCGAACCCGCTGTATTCAAGTATTGAATCGATTCATCGATCGGCCGGTCGCGTTGATTTAACGACCGGAAGTCTTATTGACAGGAAGTCGCTACCGAGCTTTCGTAGAGAACAGACGTTCGATTTCGTGTCGTATTTGTAATTGTATAATAAAGAATGCCGAAACGCGGTAGACCCTCCGCGAGGTGTAACACTGGTGTCAGAAGTGGGATACTGGATAGAGTAGAAGAGATTTCCCGACCCACTACGCCTGCGGAGGAGCCGGACCGTCTGGAAAGTCTTCTGGAGAATCTGAGTTCGCAGTTGCGAAGACAACAGGAGTTGTCGGAGGCGCAACGGAATCAAGAACAAGAGAAAGAAGCGGCTGAAAGGGCAGCTAAGAGAGCAGCCCTCGATAGGAGGTTTGGAGCGCTCGAAGGCCAGCTACGAGCGCTCACGACACAGATCGGCCAGGGCGCCGAAGTTTCTGTTCCTCTTGTTGCTGTTGAGAGTTGTGATCCGTTTCCTACGGGGGATGCACAGATCGTGGCTCCTCTTGTTTCGCAGCCGATTCCACTGCGTACGGAATTAGGATACACACTAAAGCCACCCATGTTTAATGGGACTTCCTCTTGGGAAGAATATAAAATTCATTTTGACGCAGTGGCCTGTGCGAATAATTGGGATGCACCGAAGAAGGCCTTAGCCTTAGTGGCGTCCTTGGAGGGATCGGCTCGTAGTATTCTAGTTTCTCTTTCTATTACCGGATAACCTGTATATGAGGACTTAGTTTCGGCTGTTCAGGCACGATTCGGGACCAAAAATCTATCGAATTTAAATTATTTCCTCTTCCAATCGTGTCGGCAGCGGAAAGGGCAGTCAATCTCCGACTTGGCCACGGAAGTGGAGAGGTTGGCTCATGCCGCTTTCGGTGACTTTCCTGCGGAAACACGGGACAGACTCGCAGCCTCTCAATTTATCTCTTCCCTGGAAAACGAAGAGATGAAGCGTACATTGAGACTTGGCGGTTTCGCGAATCTGAGAGCCGCGGTTGTCAGGGCTGTTGAGATAGAAGCCGTGGAGCCTATTTCTGTAGCTCCAATACAAAAAAGGACACAGACTCGGCCTCCTCCATCTTTTAATAGATTTCCTCCGAGGTCAACGTGAACAACGACGACGGGATCGTGCGTCGAAGACGGAAATTCCAGCAACAATTCCGTGAAGCGGCCGATAGAATGTTGGACCTGCGGCAAGAAGGGACATATAGAGCGGAATTGTCCCAAGAAACGGAAGAAGAGTGAGGGAAACGACACAGAGCCGGCGTAGAACGGGGACCACCGACTCGAAGCCTTCCAATCCCTGATTCTTACGGTCATCAGCATCCAGATACTCAGTCGCTGGTACGGGAGTCAACTGGTATTGTGTTTCGTCAATATTCAGTAGCTCTCTCACTTCGTCAGCAGAATATGACAGTCTAGAGGCAACTCGGCTTCCACTCTTCAACAGTTCAGCGCGTTTGCTCATGATTGATTTGTATGAATGTGCACGAGAAAAAGAGAATTGAAATTTCAAAAAGATTTGATATCTTCTCCTATACAATCTTTTCCCATGACGTTGCTCCTTTGCAAAATGTAAAAGGAATAGGTTGCTTCCTTGGTCGATCACCATGAATTCCTCGTAGAAACCATACCAAAACATGGTCTGCGATTTCGTTTTCCCGGCAATGTCCTTCTTCTATAAATCCATAAACTACATCTAACGGGGCATTATAATGAAACGAAGGACATAGTCTCATCTCGTCAAAAATTAAAATACAATATTTAAATTTGGGGTCGGTAAAATTTTGAGGGCGTTTTGCTAGATCCTCGAATATGGAATCGCAAATACCTGGCGTTATAGGTATTTGCTGCACAACCTTTCTAAGCGTTTCTTTACTTGGAAGACAAAATACACTACTCATAAATTTATAATTTTTAGGACTTTTTTTATACAAAGCTAACGCAAATGCTTTATCTTCCAATATAAAAGTACGCTTCAACTTATTACATTTTGCATTTCTAAAATTTGATATAATAAATTCCTGAGCTGTAGTACTCAGTGTTTGTAATATACCCGAGTCGAAATATAGAACTCCATTTGAACCTAATAATGGTAAAAAAACGAAACATTCTAAGGGTTTATAGCGCTAAGAAGAGTTTTAAAAAGTATATATTTGAATGATGAAAACAAACGTCATTTTAAACCTCCAACTAGCCGAAATGTCCACATTTGACATTATAAGGTTAAAAAGGACATTTATAAAACTTCTTTTAACTCTCCAACTCCTTATTTCCATAAAATCACGAATATCTTTTTAACTCTACAAACTCTCAAATAGTGTCCATTTAACCCTACAAATTTTCTTGTACGAAGATATAATTTACAAATGTTAAAGCAAAATTAATTAATAATAATTATTTTTCATTGCACATGAAGATTTTATTTAGAAATTCTAAAAATATAAAATAACATTTTACTATTACCAAATGAAAAACATACGTAACGATTCTGATAAATGATAAAGACATTTTTTATTTTTCCACTTTACTTATACATTATAATTGTATCGAAAAACAAAGAAAATTTGACAAAAGGTAAACAAAACTCTTTCATAATTAAATCATAGAATATAAACCATAGTATTATAAGTAGACTGCGGATTTTTATGCATTTATGACAAATTAAATACGGCTAAAATATACAAAAACAACATAATATAAAAATGTATCTAAAATATCCAAAGTATGGTATTTGTTGTAATATTTATTAAGTGCAATAAATCCCTAGATAGGTTTTCCTGTCTCACCTGTATTTTTGAAACTCGAAATTTGCATAAACATCCGCAGTCTAATTATAAGTAATTTTCCGAAACACTTACTTAAATGTGTTTTAAGATACCATGTTACGAGCCGGGCGAATGGCAGAAAACGTGACCGTAATGCGTTATTGTAATTTGTATTTGAGAATCCAAGAGTCGCAACAATCTAAGGGGAAATATTCCGGCGACCGGACTAGCCTATAGCATAGCTATAAAATTGCCGTTTGCCCGTTAATAACGAAAGGAACCTCGCGGTTCTTTCGCGTTAGTATAGCAGCTAGTCCCATATCAAGTAGTACAGGGTTACTACCACTAATTGTAAGTATAAGAACTCCGGGGACCGGACTAACCTATAGCAGAACTATAGAGTTGCCCCTTGCCCGTTAATAACGAATATACCTTTCGGTAATTCGCGTTAGTATAGCGGATTGGGATGTACCAAATAATACAAGGTTACCGCCACTAACTGGTATAAGGGTGTTGCAATCTCAAGGTTCTTGATTCTACAGTTACCCGTAACTTTAAACAATCTTATTCACTCCGAGCGGCTTGAGTGAATAAGGGAGATCGTTGCTCGGTTACACGAAAATTAAAGGAAGTAAATTGAAAATAACTAGAACGTTGAAATATGTATATTAAGTTATTAACAATGAATTGAGTTAGAGATACAATTACAAGAATTGATTCTTAAAGTAATTTTGTGAAGTTAAAGTATTAACCGAATGTCACGCGTCGGATCGCGGGGGTTTCCAAGTCTCGTAGACTTTGAAAATTCTCCTGTCTGACTGACAGCGTGACATTCTATGAAGGAAATGACCTGCAAGGGCAGAAAAGTGTCGGCAAGGATTTGGAGAAATGAGTGGAGGTGGTAGGACGCTGGCAGGGATGTAAGGGTACCAAGGACATATGGAAGGTATCTGGCCAAAGTGTAAAGTGCCACGGTTTGTATTAGCTTAGGTAAGTGGAGAGTAGCCCTGTAAAGCGAGGAACACTTGTTTTTAAACCTTTCGTTTTTCAAGAGCGGCTGACTGGTATCAGGTGAAGAATTCTTTAAAAATTCTCAGGGTCGAATGTAACAATCAGAAAGTTTTAGTTATTTTTATTTAATAGTTCCATTGAATTTTTAAAATTAACATAAAAATTAGGACTCACAATCTTATGGCAGGAAAGATTCAGTGCAGTTTCCATTACAGTGATCGGATGTTCGTTAGTATCGTAACGAAGATTAGAAAATGATGCATTATCGTTGAACTCGTTGGATGCATTATGGTTGAACGGTACTGGTTGATTGACCAACTCCGTTGGTTGGAAAAATTCTTCGATCGGTTCATATGACTCTTGAATAATAGTGGGAGAATTCAATTCATTTTCAATAACCTTTCTCTTATTTATAGTTGTCTCATTTATGTGATTAACATTAATATGTGAAGCAGTACCATTATTCAGATTTGACACTGATTGATTGGCCAACTCCGTTGATTGTCGAACATCTTCGGTAGGTTGATATAATTTTTCATTGGTATCTCTTTCATTAGTTTTTAAGTTAGGTGTAGTAGAAGGTTCCAATTTAGATTCTTTGTACTTCTTTTTGTTTCCCGTTGTGTTAGAGATTCCTTTTAATCCGCACAATTCCTTCCTTTTCTCCAAATTCCTTTCACTTTCCCTAATCTGTTTCTTGCTTTCCATCGAACAGCTGATTCGAAATCAGCCGTTCGATGTTGTCTCTCTGCCTGCCTCTCTCCTCTCCTCGCTCCTTCAACATGTTTACACCTCAGTTCATCGCTCCCCACTCACCATCCTTGTCTTCTGCTCGTCGTTCTCTGTCGCTCTTATCCTTCACCTTATCCCAGTTTTTCTATCCTAATTTAAACTCCCAACCGAACTCTTCCAGAATATTCCTTACCGGTTTCCTAATCCCCACCCTCTTCCTTTTTCCTCTTCCTATAAAACTACTCCGCTCCCCCTGCTCGCTCACTTTCGCGGTTTGCTTGCGCTGTTCTGCTCGCCTTGTCGCTCTCTCAGCCGAAATTCACGCTTCTCATCACGTGCAATCATAATTTATCTGTTTTATTTCTTGCTGCTACGCGAACTTTATTATTAACCATTGTACCGTTTAAGTTAAGTTTTGTGTATTTGTGAACTGTTTAAATAAACTTAGTTTTAAATTACAGACATTTTGGTCCTTCGAGCCGGATAAATAACGTGGTTTTCGATAGCTAGTGACTGTGAAACTTTGTGCAAATCAGTGCTTTCGTGATTATCATGGCGCCAACACCAGAGCTCTTTCTCGTGCAATTCGATCTCAAGAAGCGGATCTCTCGCGCTTATTCGAACCTGAAGAAGCTTGGAGCGTCGAAAATCACGAAGGAGCTCCTCCAAACTCGGGTGGCGATGTTGGATTCGAATTGGAACTCGTTTCAAAACAATCACGACGCGCTCCTCATGACCTTCTCTAAACCACCGCTTCACGAATACTTCGAACGGGACGTGTTCTTAGAAACCGAGGAAGAATACGCAAACCAGAGGACGAAGTTCGTCACTGATCTTGCCGCACTGACCCATGTCGACGAGAAGCCCGTTGTCGATCCACATCAAGCGCCGCTTCCCACTTCATCCCAACATATCTCGACGCTACCCCGAATGGACCTTCCTACTTTTTCGGGAGACTATACCGAGTGGAGTGAGTTCGCGGAATTATTCTCATCCTTGGTGCTGGAGAACAAGTCTCTTTCGAAGGTGGAGAAGCTGCGTTACCTCTTGCGCCACCTTTCCGGGGAAGCTGCTGCCCTCTTGAAGAATGCGGGACAAAGCGGGAACAATCTCGAGGCAGCTTGGACTAAGCTAAATAATCGCTATGATAATCTTCGGCTACTCGCTCACTCTCAGCTTCAGACCCTTACATCAATTCCGAAGATGAAGGAAAATTCATCGGCTGAACTCAAACGTCTGTTGGACGAGACTACTAATGC
Organism: Cerceris rybyensis; assembly: GCA_910591515.1. Taxonomy (NCBI): domain Eukaryota; kingdom Metazoa; phylum Arthropoda; class Insecta; order Hymenoptera; family Crabronidae; genus Cerceris; species Cerceris rybyensis. The sequence continues at coordinate 3,631,168 of OU342789.1, forward strand.
GCTCTCCGCCTTGGAAGCCCTCAAGCGACCTATCGTCACGGACACGACGCCTGGAGCTAACGATCTACTGGTCTACTTGACCACTCAAAAACTTGACCTCGAAAATCTCCGCGCTTGGGAAACCCTCATCGGCGCTTCGAAGGAACCTCCTTCGTTCGACCAACTTACAACTTTTCTGCTAACTCGTATACAAGTTTGCTGCGCGATCGAGGCGAAGCTCACGGCCGAAAAGGAACAGACACCTCGAAGGGCGCCTGCTCCAGCTAAAAAGACCGCCCTCAGCCACCATTCGGCTACGGATGCCAAGCCTCGGGCTCAACGACAATGTGACCTTTGTCGAGGGGACCATTTCCTTCTCTTCTGCAAGGCGTTCGTGGACAAGACACCGTCGGAAAAGCACCACATGGTAACGACTAACAATCTTTGTCTCAATTGTTTAGGTCGACATTCGTCCAAAGTTTGCCGATCGCTAAAACGGTGTCAGAAATGCGCTGGGAAACACCACACGGTGCTCCATGACGTCGCTGCTACGAGCTTGCCGAACGCTAACACGGCCACGTCCTCGAGAGTCACACATGCCACCTTCACGTACTGCTCACACGCTGAAGTCACCTTGCTGGCCACCGCCCGTGTCCAAGTTACACGGCCTCATGGGGACTCAGAGACAGTGCGCGCTCTCATCGACCCCTGCTCCGAGGTTTCTCTGGTCGCAGAATCTTTGGTCCAGCGCTTTCGAATGCCGCGAACCGCCGCCAGAGTTCCAATTTCCGGTGTGGGTGACTCCACGGCCAATATGAGTCGAGGTAAGGTGACCTTTGAATTCACCTCACTGATTAATTCCACTGACGCATACCAGGTCTCTGCTTACGTGCTGCCTCGACTCACGACCTATCGACCACGCTGTCGTGCGACGCGGTCGAACTGGCCCCATCTCGATGGATTGACACTCGCCGATGCGAGGTATCATTCGAGCGACCCCATTGAGCTGCTACTCGGAGCCGACATCTACGCCTTAATAATTCGGGACGGTCTACGAACCGGTGAACCCATGACGCCGATAGCGCAGAATACCTCACTCGGTTGGATCCTCACTGGCATCACCTCATCTACCTCCGAGGACACTCATCTTCGCAACAGCCTACAATGCTCCGTTGACTATGAACTCTCAACACTACTGCAGCGGTTTTGGGAACAAGAGGAGGAACCTCGGCCAGTATCACACCTTACTGAGGAAGAGATCCAATGCGAGAAGCATTTCGTCGACACGTTCCAACGACTTGTCTCCGGTCGCTTCGTTGTACGGTTACCGTTTAAGTCACCTCCTACCTCTTTAGGGGAGACTCGCCGCCGCGCTCTCGGCGCTCTCTTCTCCATGGAAAGGAAATTTCAACGGGATAGCGTCCTTGGAGAAGCCTACTGCCGATTCATGGAGGAGTATCACACGCTGAAACACATGAGTCCGGCCAACCCTCTCGGAGACCGCCGTCCTCATGCCTTTCTTCCACATCATGGAGTCTGGAAAACCGCACATGCGTCTGCGAAAATCCGTGTGGTTTTTAACGGCTCTGCGAAAAGTTCTTCCAACATTTCGCTCAACGACATTCTTCATATCGGTCCTCGGCTACAACCCGAGATCAATTCTATTCTCACCCGTTGGCGTACTTACAGATATGGTCTCTGCGCGGACGTAGAAAAGATGTATCGCCAGATCCTGGTTGCCGAAGAAGATCAGGACTATCAACGTATTCTCTGGCGACGTACTCCCGACTCTCCGGTGGAGGAGTACCGGTTGAAAACCGTCACTTACGGTCTTTCGTGCGCTCCTTTTCTAGCACTCCGCACTCTCAAGCAACTCACCTACAAAGAAGCTCATCGATTCCCGCTCGGATCCAAGGTTCTTCTTACGAACACGTACGTCGACGATATCCTGACTGGAGCGCATACTGCTGAAGAGCTTCCAACAGTCCGCTCGGAATTAGAAGGAATTTGCACGGCGGGCGGTTTTACTTTAGCCAAGTGGTCCAGCAGCGACGCTCAAAGTTCAGCTTCTTTCAATTTGCGCTCCGATCGCTCGGACAGTCTTATTTTGTCCAGCTGCCAACCCGGAGTACTCGGTCTACGCTGGAATACGACCGACGATACACTATCGATTGAAATGAAATCTTGTATCGATTCCACTCCGCTCACTAAGCGTTTAATTTTAGGTCACATTGCTCAGATTTTCGATCCATTGGGTTGGCTCTCCCCTGTCATCGTCGCTGCGAAGATAATTTTACAATCGTTGTGGCTGCTGACCATCGGTTGGGACGACGAGTTACCCGCTCCTGCCGTCAAAGCCTGGAAATCTCTTCGCCAAGACTGGGAATCTCTGAGCTCCATCCGAATCCCTCGATGGATCGGATACTCCGCAAGCTCCGCTGCCGTAGACTTGCATGGATTTTGCGACGCCTCAGAACGGGCGTTTGCTGCCGTACTATACTCGCGCACTGTTGCGGAAAATGGGGAAATTCGCATCGCTTTCCTGACAGCTAAAACCAAGGTCGCGCCGTTGAAACAAATCGCGCTTCCTCGTCTCGAGCTTTGCGGGGCGACTCTTCTTTCCAAGCTCGCGTCACATTTTCTCCAAACCACGGAGCTGCCCGTTCGTCAAACGCATTTCTGGACGGATTCCACCGTTACACTTGGTTGGATCCAGGGGCACCCCAGTCGCTGGAAAACTTTCATCGCCAATCGGGTGTCTCTAATCCAAACCACGTTTCCAAACGCACTTTGGCATCATGTTCCCGGGAGCTGCAACCCCGCGGACTGTGCGTCCAGAGGAATCGGCGCAACGGATTTGGCCTCGCATCCGCTCTGGTGGTCTGGACCCCCATGGCTCAAACTCGTCGAATCGGCCTGGCCACAGCCCTCATCGAAGGTAGACCTCTCGCACGAGCTAGAAGCACGGCACACGCACCACCTCAAGGTTTCTAACGATAATGAGATCTGGGATCTGGTTTACCGCTACTCGTCCTGGATTCGCTTGAGCCGCGTGACCGCCTGGTGCCAACGTTGACGGGTTCTGCACAAAGCCCGGCGCAATCAACAACGGTTACCCTCCATTCTTATGCCGCTCGACCTTACGAAAGCGCAAGAATACTGGTTTGCGGCAATACAGAGCTCTTCTTTTCCCGCTGAGCTCTCCGCTCTCCGCTCCGGTCTACTCATCGCATCTACAAGCTCCTTAATAAAGCTTCATCCATTCCTGGATGAGCGAGGTCTCCTTTGAGTTGGCGGACGCCTCGCCCATTCGATCTTACCATACGACGCCAAGCATCCTGTCATATTGCCCCGATCTTCACCACTTACTTCTCTCCTAATTGATTATTTTCATCAGCGCCAGCTGCACGGAGGCATTCAACAAACCTTGGCCGCTATCCGACAAAAATTCTGGATTATACAAGGACGCCGAGAAGTCAAGGCTCACATCCATCGCTGCCTGACCTGTATCAAGTGGCGGTCTAGAACTGCGACGCAGCTCATGGGCGACTTGCCATCCCGACGAGCGAGACCATCGCCCCCATTCACCCACGTTGGACTCGATTACGCTGGACCTATTAACTTTAAACTCCATCATGGGCGCGGTCGGCGATCCCAGAAAGGCTTCATCGCCATCTTCGTCTGTAACAGCACCCGGGCGGTCCACATTGAATTCGTTTCAGACTACACCACTCAGGCCTTTCTCGCTGCCTTTAAGCGCTTCGTTGCCCGCCGTGGAGTCTGTGCCACCATCACCTCGGACTGCGATACCAATTTCATCGGCGCCGATGCCGAACTCCGTCGGCTCCTTCTAGCCAGTAGTGCAACGACTCGCGAGATTGCTACGATTCTCGCTAAGGAGGGTACTTCCTGGATATTCAATCCTCCCGCCGCTCCGCATATGAACGGTCTCGCCGAAGCCGCGGTCAAATCGATTAACCAGTTAAGCGTGGCGACCTTTTGTCAAAGCGCGCACTAGTGTGTGTCGCGATAAACAAGCGATGACGGGAATAGGCGTCAAACACAGAGTAAGTGGCGCTGTTGAAATATTGAGTCAAAAGGACGACTTAATTTTAAAAAATGAACAATGTTATTAGTAATATTTACATAATCGGTTAATATGAACATATATTTGTACATAATGAACAGAAAACTTAGAAAAAAAATCGAATATTTATAGAAGTTAAAAATGTAAACTCTTGCTGTCGTGTGATATTCACGAAAACATGGATCAACGCAATAGCGGCACTTTGCACGAAAGACCAGTAAAAAAAAGTGAGATAGCGCACACATGAGGTCGTTCCAGGAATCACCGCAGATAGAGAATCTAATATACTTTTTTTTGGTTTTAATACATCAAGCTAAAAATCGAGATAATCAAACATCCAGTGTTACTGCACTGTTAGCTCTCAGGAAGTTATGAAGACAACTCAAATTATTTATAATTTTTATTTGTTTGTCACATTTCGTCTTGACCTCTAAACATTTTAAATATATTAAAATTTACGAACATAATTTAGGTTTTACCAAAATTACAATTTAAATATCAAATTGTAACAAAATTGTACGCATGACGGATATAGCCGTCATAACACAAAATTCTGCCACATCTCCATGACGGATATAGCCGTCAAACACGCTTAACTGGTTAAATACCACATTCGTCGCGTGCTCGGAGACACCCTTCTCACGTTTGAAGAACTTACGACCTTCCTCACCCAGGTGGAAGCGTGTCTCAACTCACGCCCCCTGATGGCTATATCAGATGACCCCGAGGAGCTGGACCCGTTGACGCCTGGTCACTTTCTCGTCGGCGAACCTCTAAACCTCGTTCCCGAACCTAATCTTGCTGAGATCCCAATGAACCGTCTCACTCGTTGGCAAAAAACTCGACAACTTACTGAGCATTTTTGGAATCGGTGGTCCCGAGAATATGTTCACTCGTTACAATCGAGAGGGAAGTGGACCAGGAGTCAGCGGAATCTGCAGGTTGGCGACCTTTGCTTGATCCGCTCTGAGATCACTTCACCGAGCAAGTGGCCTTTGGGACGCATAACGCAGTTATTTCCAGGCGCCGATGGATGCGTGAGAGTCGCAGAGTTAAGAACGCAGAAATCTAATCTTAAAAGGCCTGTAACTAAGCTAGTAGTACTTCTCCCATGCGAATCTTCTATCTCGTAACTCTTTTGTTCTTTGGTTTCCTTTTCGTCGACCGACGAAGGCGGGCGGAATGTTAGAGATTCCTTTTAATCCGCACAATTCCTTCCTTTTCTCCAAATTCCTTTCACTTTCCCTAATCTGTTTCTTGCTTTCCATCGAACAGCTGATTTGAAATCAGCCGTTCGATGTTGTCTCTCTGCCTGCCTCTCTCCTCTCCTCGCTCCGTCAACATGTTTACACCTCAGTTCATCGCTCCCCACTCACCATCCTTGTCTTCTGCTCGTCGTTCTCTGTCGCTCTTATCCTTCACCTTATCCCAGTTTTTCTATCCTAATTTAAACTCCCAACCGAACTCTTCCAGAATATTCCTTACCGGTTTCCTAATCCCCACCCTCTTCCTTTTTCCTCTTCCTATAAAACTACTCCGCTCCCCCTGCTCGCTCACTTTCGCGGTTTGCTTGCGCTGTTCTGCTCGCCTTGTCGCTCTCTCAGCCGAAATTCACGCTTCTCATCACGTGCAATCATAATTTATCTCTTTTATTTCTTGCTGCTACGCGAACTTTATTATTAACCATTGTACCGTTTAAGTTAAGTTTTGTGTATTTGTGAACTGTTTAAATAAACTTAGTTTTAAATTACAGACACGTTGTCTTATTGATATGGTCAATATAATCTTCCATAGAAATTTCACCTTCAGCTCTCCTGTTTGCCCATTCTATAATTTTATTTCCGAAAAATTAGGATAATAAGTCATTACTAGAAGCTAGTTATCTTAAATACTACTTACCATAAATAGCGTGGAAAAGTTGATTATCAATTGGGATACTATTTTGGCCTTTCCCTTTTGCTGAATATTTGTGAAGTTGAGAACCATAGACTTCAAGCAATGCTTCTCGAACAAGTTTTCTCCAATCCGATATGTTAGGTTTTATTGTGCTTCTTTTCTCAAGATATGATACCGTGTCTTTGGGAAAATAGATATGATAATCATCAGCAATTTTAACCTGTTAATAACGTACATAATTATTATTTTCCAAACATAAATATTGTAACGGGGCGAAATAAAGGGACTTTAAAGTTAACGGTTTCGTCTGTTCCCCTCCCTTCCAATCCCGACGCGAAGGCCGCGGTGGGGGAAGCCCGACAGGGTATAAAAGCCGCGGCCGGAGCGCAATTCGAGTGACGAGCCCGAGCACGCTGAATAAGCAACAGGGACCGAAGAGAGAGAACGATCGATCAGGCGCTACTGTACGACCGACTCGCCAGAGGTGCAACTCTGACTCTCCTTTTTCACGAGGCGCAACTCGTGGAAAAACCGCGGCAAGGAGCAACTTGCCGACCCTGCGCTCGAACTCCGCTCTCCGAGTCGAGGAGCTACTCGACCCGAACCGATCCGTTCCCCCCGTGCCAGCCTACGACGAATCGAGGCGCAACTCGTTCCCGAGTAGACCCGGCACGGCCTCCCGGAAAACCCGAATTTCCTACCCGCTCATTTCCCGACCAACGGCGAGGCGCAACTCTCCGTCCACCCCCACCTTTTCCGCTACCGAGGCGCAACTCGGAGCCATCCCGACACCGTATCCTTTCCCGTTCCCCGAGCCAGGAGGAAACCGCGTGGTGCTACTCGTGGGAGCCATCTTGGCCGTCCTACCAATCCGCGGAATTCGGCAACCGCCGACCGAACCGCTACCGACCGATCACCGCCGAGCGCAGCCGATTACCGCCGACCGAACCGCGCGCCGAGCGCGACCGAACCGGACCGAGCGCAACCGAGCGAAACCGCTTACCGCCGACCGAACCGCGCGCCGAGCGCAACCGAACCGGACCGAGCGCAACCGAGCGCAACCGATCACCGCCGACCAGACCGCGCGCCGAGCGCGACCGAACCGAACCGAGCGCGACCGAGCGGAGTGGCGACCCATCACGTGGCGCCCTCACCCACGAAACCCGCGATTAGTATAAGGAAATAGAATTAAGTCATTAGAAGTAAGCGTAGCATTAAGACGTAGAGATAAGGCCAGCGTTAGGATTAAGTTAGACGTAAGAGCTTTTAATAAATTATTTATTTAACTACCACCCGCTTGAGACATCACTTTCGCGATCCCTCCCGTCACGAACCCCGGCGCAGAAACCGACTGAACGGGCACGGCGAGGGAGTCCCTCCCAATCCACCGAGGGAGGAAAACACGGTCAAACAACCGTAACTTCTCCTCAGCGGGCGGAGCCGAGGAGAAGGAAGAAACGTTTTATGGCGCCCGAACAGGGACTGTAGAAAAAAAATAGTGATGTCCCAGCCGCCAACGCGTACGCGTGGAAAGAAAAAAGACGAGATGACCGAAGCGAAAGTAACGATTGAACCGAGGGAAGACATGGCGCCCCCCGACCTCGCGAAAAGCATAAATTAAATTCGGAAATGGGGCTGTCATTTCGACGGACGGGACGCCCTCTCTTTCCTCGAGCGGGTCGAAGAGCTCCGTGAAAGCTATGGATACACCGGGGACATACTCCTGCGGGGACTGCCGGACCTACTAAGAGGAGAACCACTTCTGTGGTATCGCAACGAACGGGAAGCATGGACCGCGTGGGAAGATTTCCTGGCAGATTTCCGCAGGACGTTTGTCCCGCTAAGGGTGAAAACCCAGCTAGAACGAGAGATTCGCGACCGCGTTCAGGGCCCACAAGAATCGTTCCAAACTTACGCGACCGCACTCACCACCCTCATGCGTAGACTAGGGAGTATGACCCGCGAGGAGCGTCTAGACCGGCTATACGAAAATATGAACCCGGGTTACCGCATTTATGTCCACCGGAGGGACATCAAAACCGTCACCGACCTGTATGAACGAGCGGCCGAGTACGAAGACATCAAGACCCTCGAGACCGAATATTCGAGGAAAACCGCCCCAGCGCCGCGACCACACCGACCGGACCCAGGAATCGCCACCATCACCACCCGCTACGACCCCGCCGAATGCTGTTGGCGTTGCGGGCAACGAGGCCATCGGCGGACGGAATGCAGGAGGGCCGCCAAGAAGTTTTGCTCCCGCTGCGGAAAGGAAGGCGTCTTATCGAGGGACTGTAAATGCCCCTCGGGAAACGGGTACGCGGCCGGGGCCGTAAACAGCGCTCGTCCCGGCCGGTAATTATTTGCAACCCCCGCCCGCACGTCACCGTCTGGGTCCACGGAAAACAGTTCCAGGCCTTGCTAGACACCGGCGCGGTATTCTCCTACGCCAGCACCACCGTGGCCGAGTTTTGCCAAACCCAGGGAGACGTACTGCGCGCCGACGACTCCGTGGCCAAGCTGGCAAACGGAACCGCCACGAGGATCAAAGGGTCGCTCCAGGTCCCGCTCCGCCTCCATTCTCACCGGTTCTCCCACCCGTTCGCGATTATGGAAGGCATGAGCATAGATTTTCTGTTCGGAGTGGACATGCTGAGCCGACTACAGCTGTCCATCCGGATACCGCCGAACCCGCCCGCAAGCCAGGAAAACGTCGACGCTATCACACCGACCGAAAAGGAAATGCTCGACCGTTTCCTCCGCGAGGAATTACCGAAATTTGAACGGGTGTCAGGACCGACCACAAGAACTACCCATGTCATACGGCCGAAGGACTCAACGCCAATCAAGCAGCGATACCGACCGCGGAACCCGGCCATGCAAGCCATCATCGACCAAGAGGTCGAGGAAATGCTACAGGCCGGCGTTATCGAACCGTCCACCAGCCCATGGAGTTCACCTATCGTCATCGTGCGGAAGAAGGATGGAAAGAGCCGGTTCTGTATTGATTTCCGAAAAATTAACGACGTCTCCATCAAGGACGCCTACCCGCTACCACAGGTCACCGCAACACTGGACAAACTACGCGGGGGAAAATATCTGTCCACCGTCGACCTCAAAAACGGATACTGGCAGATACCGTTAGACCCCGCCAGCCGACCAGTCACCGCATTCTCCGTACCCGGCAAAGGACTTATGCAGTTCACGGTCATGCCGTTTGGTCTGCACTCCGCCCCCGCAACTTTCCAACGCCTGCTCGACAGCGTGCTCGGCCCGGAGCTGGAGCCCCACGTATTCGTATACCTCGACGACATCATCGTCATCACCCCCACGTTCCGACAGCACCTAGAGGTACTCCGAGAAGTATTCCGGCGTTTAAGGAGCGCCAACCTGAGAATCAACCCCGAGAAATGCCGATTTGGGACACCGGAACTAAAATACCTCGGGCATGTCGTCACCAGCAAGGGCATCCGCACCGACCCAGACAAAATTAGGGCAATCGAGACCCTCCGCGCACCAACCAACCTAAAGGAACTACGACAGTTCCTGGGAACCATCTCCTGGTACCGCCGCTTCATTAGGGGTTTCTCTCAAGAGGCCGAACCCCTCACGCGCCTGCTAAAGAAGGCCCAAGCTTGGCAATGGGGACCGGAGCAGCAGCAAGCGTTTGAGAAGCTACGATCCCAACTCACCCGGGCCCCAATCCTGGCCTGCCCGGACTTTTCGAGACCGTTCACGCTGCAGACCGACGCCAGCAACTATGGGCTAGGAGCGGTCCTCACCCAGGAGCTCGACGGGCAGGAAAGGGCGATCGCCTACGCCAGCCGCACGCTCAACGGCGCGGAGAAGAATTATAGCACCACGGAGAAAGAATGCCTGGCGGTCATCTGGGGGATACGCAAGATGCGTCCCTACCTCGAAGGATACAAATTCACGGTATTGACGGACCATCAGGCTCTGAAATGGCTGCGAAGTATCGAGAGCCCTTCCGGTCGCCTCGCTCGCTGGGCACTGGAACTCCAGCAATACGATTTCGAGGTACGCTACCGGAGGGGAGCACTAAACCATGTGGCCGACCTGCTGTCCCGACAACCCCAGGTCACCCCAGCCGAACCGGGCGAAATCTTGTCCGTCGAGGGAAAGACCAGATGCCCCTGGTACAAAAAAATGGTACGCGCCGTTCAGCAGCACCCCACCGAACACACGGATTATTCGCTTCACCGAGGGAAACTATACCGGTTCTTCCCACATACCGCCAACAAAGAAGACACCGGGGAAGAATGGAAACGGTGCGTGCCCAGCGAGGAACGAAGCAAGGTCCTGGCAGAAAACCACGACGCACCGACCGCCGGCCATCTCGGAATCGCCAAGACCATCAGCCGCCTCGCCCAGAAATATTACTGGCCCGGGATGTTCCGGGAAGCAGCGAGATACGTGAAATCCTGCCGCTCCTGCCTCAGCTTCAAACCCCCGCAACAAGCACCGGCAGGATTCATGCACCGAACCGCACCGCAAGGACCGTGGCAGGAGGTCACCATCGATCTAGTCGGCCCGCTTCCCCAGTCCATCCAGCAGAACCGTTGGCTCCTAGTGATGCAGGACCGCTTCACCAAATGGGTCGAATTGAAGGCCCTGCGTCGAGCCACGGCACCAGCCGTGACCGACTCCGTCTACAGAAAAATTCTGCTCCGCCACGGGACCCCGAACCGACTCACCAGCGACAATGGAAAGCAGTTTATCAGCCGGGAATTCACCGCCCTCCTACGAAGCGCCGGGATAACACACCGCCGAACGCCCCCCTACAAACCCCAGTGCAACCCCGTGAAAAGGACCAATCGGGTGATCAAAACCATGATCGCCCAGACGACAGGGAAAAATCAGCGTCGGTGGGATGAAAGGCTGGCCGAAATCCAGCTGGCTTACAACACCGCCACCCACGAGGCAACGGGTTTTACGCCAGCCTACCTAAACACCGGCCGAGAACTGCGACCACCGTCCGCAGACCGACCCCCGCCATTATCCGCGCCCCCGAGCACCGAGGTGCGCCTTCGACGGCTGCAAGAAGCACAGGAGCTGGCCAAAATATGCCTGGAACGAGCCTTCCAGCACCAAGCCCGCCACTACAACCTAAGGCGACGGAATTGGAAACCGCAGGTTGGAGACAAAGTTTGGGCCAGGGAGCACCAGTTATCCCAAAAGGCGGACTACCGAGCCGCGAAGCTAGCGCCCCGCTTCTCTGGTCCCTACACAGTAAGGAAAATCATATCGCCAGTCATCGCCGACCTCCAGGACCGACAAGGGAAATACCGCCGGCACATCCACGTTAGCGATATGCGACCGCACCACGAAGGAGGCAACCCGCCAAACACCGAGGAAGAGGAAGAGACACCCGGCACTACCGACCGCAGGAGCCTCTCCGAGGAGTCAGAAGAGGGCAGCAACTGCCCCACAAACCGGCGACCAACCTCAAACCGGCGAATTCAAAACCGCAACGGGCGCCCTTACAAGTCAAAACAAGGGCAGGAAAACAACTACCGAAAAACGCCAGCCTGCCCCACCCCGCCGTCAAACTCCGCGGGTATAAAAGGCGTCGCCGAGGGTAAGACGGAAAACAATGGAGACATTCGAGGAAGTATATCGCGGCCTGGAAGAACTGCTCGCGGCGCACGCCGCGAAACCGCCTCCTCCGGCACCTCGACAGGCAATCCTGCTAACGCAGGAGGAACTGTACCTGCGACGACCGGCGGCCCCCATCCGGAAGACCGAAACGGAGAAACTGCCGACCGCAGACGGTCACCTCGCCTCAGAGCCAACACCGGAGACCAGGAGCCGGCCCAGGGAAGCAGAACGAGCGCCCAAGCGCCGTCCATCAGCCGTCCCGCTACGGCAGAAGCTGCGACGCACCCTGCCGCCACTGCCACCCCGACCGGTCACGGCAGCCCACGTGCGGGCAGAGATCGCCATGGTCGAGCCAGGGACGACCCGCCAGCGACCACCGACGCCTCCGCTTTCGGCTACCGCCGAGGCTCCCGAACCGGCTCACGCCCCTCCACCGCCGGCTGCAGCACTACCACCCGCAGCAAACATCCGGCCCCGAGAGAACGCCGGAACACCGGAAACCCCGGCAGCCGCCCCCAACACCGTGACCGTACGACTGGGGACAGACGTCCTCCACGTCCCGTACCACGCCGTCCACGCCGCCCGACGATACCGGCCACGCACGACCACCGGTCGTTGGCACCTCCGATGGGACCGCAAAGGACGGCTACAGTCCGCGAAGTTCCAAGCGAACACCGACGCGACCGCTGAGGGCAGCGGCCCTAAAAAGTAAGGGGGGCATGTAACGGGGCGAAATAAAGGGAATTTAAAGTTAACGGTTTCGTCTGTTCCCCTCCCTTCCAATCCCGACGCGAAGGCCGCGGTGGGGGAAGCCCGACAGGGTATAAAAGCCGCGGCCGGAGCGAAATTCGAGAGACGAGCCCGAGCACGCTGAATAAGCAACAGGGACCGAAGAGAGAGAACGATCGATCAGGCGCTACTGTACGACCGACTCGCCAGAGGTGCAACTCTGACTCTCCTTTTTCACGAGGCGCAACTCGTGGAAAAACCGCGGCAAGGAGCAACTTGCCGACCCTGCGCTCGAACTCCGCTCTCCGAGTCGAGGAGCTACTCGACCCGAACCGATCCGTTCCCCCCGTGCCAGCCTACGACGAATCGAGGCGCAACTCGTTCCCGAGTAGACCCGGCACGGCCTCCCGGAAAACCCGAATTTCCTACCCGCTCATTTCCCGACCAACGGCGAGGCGCAACTCTCCGTCCACCCCCACCTTTTCCGCTACCGAGGCGCAACTCGGAGCCATCCCGACACCGTTCCTTTCCCGTTCCCCGAGCCAGGAGGAAACCGCGAGGTGCTACTCGTGGGAGCCATCTTGGCCGTCCTACCAATCCGCGGAATTCGGCAACCGCCGACCGAACCGCTACCGACCGATCACCGCCGAGCGCACCCGAGCGCAGCCGATTACCGCCGACCGAACCGCGCGCCGAGCGCGACCGAACCGGACCGAGCGCAACCGAGCGAAACCGCTTACCGCCGACCGAACCGCGCGCCGAGCGCAACCGAACCGGACCGAGCGCAACCGAGCGCAACCGATCACCGCCGACCAGACCGCGCACCGAGCGCGACCGAGCGGAGTGGCGACCCATCACGTGGCGCCCTCACCCACGAAACCCGCGATTAGTATAAGGAAATAGAATTAAGTCATTAGAAGTAAGCGTAGCATTAAGACGTAGAGATAAGGCCAGCGTTAGGATTAAGTTAGACGTAAGAGCTTTTAATAAATTATTTATTTAACTACCACCCGGTTGAGACATCACTTTCGCGATCCCTCCCGTCACGAACCCCGGCGCAGAAACCGACTGAACGGGCACGGCGAGGGAGTCCCTCCCAATCCACCGAGGGAGGAAAACACGGTCAAACAACCGTAACTTCTCCTCAGCGGGCGGAGCCGAGGAGAAGGAAGAAACGTTTTATGGCGCCCGAACAGGGACTGTAGAAAAAAAATAGTGATGTCCCAGCCGCCAACGCGTACGCGTGGAAAGAAAAAAGACGAGATGACCGAAGCGAAAGTAACGATTGAACCGAGGGAAGACATGGCGCCCCCCGACCTCGCGAAAAGCATAAATTAAATTCGGAAATGGGGCTGTCATTTCGACGGACGGGACGCCCTCTCTTTCCTCGAGCGGGTCGAAGAGCTCCGTGAAAGCTATGGATACACCGGGGACATACTCCTGCGGGGACTGCCGGACCTACTAAGAGGAGAACCACTTCTGTGGTATCGCAACGAACGGGAAGCATGGACCGCGTGGGAAGATTTCCTGGCAGATTTCCGCAGGACGTTTGTCCCGCTAAGGGTGAAAACCCAGCTAGAACGAGAGATTCGCGACCGCGTTCAGGGCCCACAAGAATCGTTCCAAACTTACGCGACCGCACTCACCACCCTCATGCGTAGACTAGGGAGTATGACCCGCGAGGAGCGTCTAGACCGGCTATACGAAAATATGAACCCGGGTTACCGCATTTATGTCCACCGGAGGGACATCAAAACCGTCACCGACCTGTATGAACGAGCGGCCGAGTACGAAGACATCAAGACCCTCGAGACCGAATATTCGAGGAAAACCGCCCCAGCGCCGCGACCACACCGACCGGACCCAGGAATCGCCACCATCACCACCCGCTACGACCCCGCCGAATGCTGTTGGCGTTGCGGGCAACGAGGCCATCGGCGGACGGAATGCAGGAGGGCCGCCAAGAAGTTTTGCTCCCGCTGCGGAAAGGAAGGCGTCTTATCGAGGGACTGTAAATGCCCCTCGGGAAACGGGTACGCGGCCGGGGCCGTAAACAGCGCTCGTCCCGGCCGGTAATTATTTGCAACCCCCGCCCGCACGTCACCGTCTGGGTCCACGGAAAACAGTTCCAGGCCTTGCTAGACACCGGCGCGGTATTCTCCTACGCCAGCACCACCGTGGCCGAGTTTTGCCAAACCCAGGGAGACGTACTGCGCGCCGACGACTCCGTGGCCAAGCTGGCAAACGGAACCGCCACGAGGATCAAAGGGTCGCTCCAGGTCCCGCTCCGCCTCCATTCTCACCGGTTCTCCCACCCGTTCGCGATTATGGAAGGCATGAGCATAGATTTTCTGTTCGGAGTGGACATGCTGAGCCGACTACAGCTGTCCATCCGGATACCGCCGAACCCGCCCGCAAGCCAGGAAAACGTCGACGCTATCACACCGACCGAAAAGGAAATGCTCGACCGTTTCCTCCGCGAGGAATTACCGAAATTTGAACGGGTGTCAGGACCGACCACAAGAACTACCCATGTCATACGGCCGAAGGACTCAACGCCAATCAAGCAGCGATACCGACCGCGGAACCCGGCCATGCAAGCCATCATCGACCAAGAGGTCGAGGAAATGCTACAGGCCGGCGTTATCGAACCGTCCACCAGCCCATGGAGTTCACCTATCGTCATCGTGCGGAAGAAGGATGGAAAGAGCCGGTTCTGTATTGATTTCCGAAAAATTAACGACGTCTCCATCAAGGACGCCTACCCGCTACCACAGGTCACCGCAACACTGGACAAACTACGCGGGGGAAAATATCTGTCCACCGTCGACCTCAAAAACGGATACTGGCAGATACCGTTAGACCCCGCCAGCCGACCAGTCACCGCATTCTCCGTACCCGGCAAAGGACTTATGCAGTTCACGGTCATGCCGTTTGGTCTGCACTCCGCCCCCGCAACTTTCCAACGCCTGCTCGACAGCGTGCTCGGCCCGGAGCTGGAGCCCCACGTATTCGTATACCTCGACGACATCATCGTCATCACCCCCACGTTCCGACAGCACCTAGAGGTACTCCGAGAAGTATTCCGGCGTTTAAGGAGCGCCAACCTGAGAATCAACCCCGAGAAATGCCGATTTGGGACACCGGAACTAAAATACCTCGGGCATGTCGTCACCAGCAAGGGCATCCGCACCGACCCAGACAAAATTAGGGCAATCGAGACCCTCCGCGCACCAACCAACCTAAAGGAACTACGACAGTTCCTGGGAACCATCTCCTGGTACCGCCGCTTCATTAGGGGTTTCTCTCAAGAGGCCGAACCCCTCACGCGCCTGCTAAAGAAGGCCCAAGCTTGGCAATGGGGACCGGAGCAGCAGCAAGCGTTTGAGAAGCTACGATCCCAACTCACCCGGGCCCCAATCCTGGCCTGCCCGGACTTTTCGAGACCGTTCACGCTGCAGACCGACGCCAGCAACTATGGGCTAGGAGCGGTCCTCACCCAGGAGCTCGACGGGCAGGAAAGGGCGATCGCCTACGCCAGCCGCACGCTCAACGGCGCGGAGAAGAATTATAGCACCACGGAGAAAGAATGCCTGGCGGTCATCTGGGGGATACGCAAGATGCGTCCCTACCTCGAAGGATACAAATTCACGGTATTGACGGACCATCAGGCTCTGAAATGGCTGCGAAGTATCGAGAGCCCTTCCGGTCGCCTCGCTCGCTGGGCACTGGAACTCCAGCAATACGATTTCGAGGTACGCTACCGGAGGGGAGCACTAAACCATGTGGCCGACCTGCTGTCCCGACAACCCCAGGTCACCCCAGCCGAACCGGGCGAAATCTTGTCCGTCGAGGGAAAGACCAGATGCCCCTGGTACAAAAAAATGGTACGCGCCGTTCAGCAGCACCCCACCGAACACACGGATTATTCGCTTCACCGAGGGAAACTATACCGGTTCTTCCCACATACCGCCAACAAAGAAGACACCGGGGAAGAATGGAAACGGTGCGTGCCCAGCGAGGAACGAAGCAAGGTCCTGGCAGAAAACCACGACGCACCGACCGCCGGCCATCTCGGAATCGCCAAGACCATCAGCCGCCTCGCCCAGAAATATTACTGGCCCGGGATGTTCCGGGAAGCAGCGAGATACGTGAAATCCTGCCGCTCCTGCCTCAGCTTCAAACCCCCGCAACAAGCACCGGCAGGATTCATGCACCGAACCGCACCGCAAGGACCGTGGCAGGAGGTCACCATCGATCTAGTCGGCCCGCTTCCCCAGTCCATCCAGCAGAACCGTTGGCTCCTAGTGATGCAGGACCGCTTCACCAAATGGGTCGAATTGAAGGCCCTGCGTCGAGCCACGGCACCAGCCGTGACCGACTCCGTCTACAGAAAAATTCTGCTCCGCCACGGGACCCCGAACCGACTCACCAGCGACAATGGAAAGCAGTTTATCAGCCGGGAATTCACCGCCCTCCTACGAAGCGCCGGGATAACACACCGCCGAACGCCCCCCTACAAACCCCAGTGCAACCCCGTGAAAAGGACCAATCGGGTGATCAAAACCATGATCGCCCAGACGACAGGGAAAAATCAGCGTCGGTGGGATGAAAGGCTGGCCGAAATCCAGCTGGCTTACAACACCGCCACCCACGAGGCAACGGGTTTTACGCCAGCCTACCTAAACACCGGCCGAGAACTGCGACCACCGTCCGCAGACCGACCCCCGCCATTATCCGCGCCCCCGAGCACCGAGGTGCGCCTTCGACGGCTGCAAGAAGCACAGGAGCTGGCCAAAATATGCCTGGAACGAGCCTTCCAGCACCAAGCCCGCCACTACAACCTAAGGCGACGGAATTGGAAACCGCAGGTTGGAGACAAAGTTTGGGCCAGGGAGCACCAGTTATCCCAAAAGGCGGACTACCGAGCCGCGAAGCTAGCGCCCCGCTTCTCTGGTCCCTACACAGTAAGGAAAATCATATCGCCAGTCATCGCCGACCTCCAGGACCGACAAGGGAAATACCGCCGGCACATCCACGTTAGCGATATGCGACCGCACCACGAAGGAGGCAACCCGCCAAACACCGAGGAAGAGGAAGAGACACCCGGCACTACCGACCGCAGGAGCCTCTCCGAGGAGTCAGAAGAGGGCAGCAACTGCCCCACAAACCGGCGACCAACCTCAAACCGGCGAATTCAAAACCGCAACGGGCGCCCTTACAAGTCAAAACAAGGGCAGGAAAACAACTACCGAAAAACGCCAGCCTGCCCCACCCCGCCGTCAAACTCCGCGGGTATAAAAGGCGTCGCCGAGGGTAAGACGGAAAACAATGGAGACATTCGAGGAAGTATATCGCGGCCTGGAAGAACTGCTCGCGGCGCACGCCGCGAAACCGCCTCCTCCGGCACCTCGACAGGCAATCCTGCTAACGCAGGAGGAACTGTACCTGCGACGACCGGCGGCCCCCATCCGGAAGACCGAAACGGAGAAACTGCCGACCGCAGACGGTCACCTCGCCTCAGAGCCAACACCGGAGACCAGGAGCCGGCCCAGGGAAGCAGAACGAGCGCCCAAGCGCCGTCCATCAGCCGTCCCGCTACGGCAGAAGCTGCGACGCACCCTGCCGCCACTGCCACCCCGACCGGTCACGGCAGCCCACGTGCGGGCAGAGATCGCCATGGTCGAGCCAGGGACGACCCGCCAGCGACCACCGACGCCTCCGCTTTCGGCTACCGCCGAGGCTCCCGAACCGGCTCACGCCCCTCCACCGCCGGCTGCAGCACTACCACCCGCAGCAAACATCCGGCCCCGAGAGAACGCCGGAACACCGGAAACCCCGGCAGCCGCCCCCAACACCGTGACCGTACGACTGGGGACAGACGTCCTCCACGTCCCGTACCACGCCGTCCACGCCGCCCGACGATACCGGCCACGCACGACCACCGGTCGTTGGCACCTCCGATGGGACCGCAAAGGACGGCTACAGTCCGCGAAGTTCCAAGCGAACACCGACGCGACCGCTGAGGGCAGCGGCCCTAAAAAGTAAGGGGGGCATGTAACGGGGCGAAATAAAGGGAATTTAAAGTTAACGGTTTCGTCTGTTCCCCTCCCTTCCAATCCCGACGCGAAGGCCGCGGTGGGGGAAGCCCGACAGGGTATAAAAGCCGCGGCCGGAGCGAAATTCGAGAGACGAGCCCGAGCACGCTGAATAAGCAACAGGGACCGAAGAGAGAGAACGATCGATCAGGCGCTACTGTACGACCGACTCGCCAGAGGTGCAACTCTGACTCTCCTTTTTCACGAGGCGCAACTCGTGGAAAAACCGCGGCAAGGAGCAACTTGCCGACCCTGCGCTCGAACTCCGCTCTCCGAGTCGAGGAGCTACTCGACCCGAACCGATCCGTTCCCCCCGTGCCAGCCTACGACGAATCGAGGCGCAACTCGTTCCCGAGTAGACCCGGCACGGCCTCCCGGAAAACCCGAATTTCCTACCCGCTCATTTCCCGACCAACGGCGAGGCGCAACTCTCCGTCCACCCCCACCTTTTCCGCTACCGAGGCGCAACTCGGAGCCATCCCGACACCGTTCCTTTCCCGTTCCCCGAGCCAGGAGGAAACCGCGAGGTGCTACTCGTGGGAGCCATCTTGGCCGTCCTACCAATCCGCGGAATTCGGCAACCGCCGACCGAACCGCTACCGACCGATCACCGCCGAGCGCACCCGAGCGCAGCCGATTACCGCCGACCGAACCGCGCGCCGAGCGCGACCGAACCGGACCGAGCGCAACCGAGCGAAACCGCTTACCGCCGACCGAACCGCGCGCCGAGCGCAACCGAACCGGACCGAGCGCAACCGAGCGCAACCGATCACCGCCGACCAGACCGCGCACCGAGCGCGACCGAGCGGAGTGGCGACCCATCACGTGGCGCCCTCACCCACGAAACCCGCGATTAGTATAAGGAAATAGAATTAAGTCATTAGAAGTAAGCGTAGCATTAAGACGTAGAGATAAGGCCAGCGTTAGGATTAAGTTAGACGTAAGAGCTTTTAATAAATTATTTATTTAACTACCACCCGGTTGAGACATCACTTTCGCGATCCCTCCCGTCACGAACCCCGGCGCAGAAACCGACTGAACGGGCACGGCGAGGGAGTCCCTCCCAATCCACCGAGGGAGGAAAACACGGTCAAACAACCGTAACTTCTCCTCAGCGGGCGGAGCCGAGGAGAAGGAAGAAACGTTTTAATATGCATAATTCTATCACAAGAACAGTTTTTTAAAGTTTAATAAAAACGTGTTTTACCTTTTTTGTAGAATCAGGAGTTGTATAATCCTTCAATACCTGTAAAATTGCAAAAGTATTTAAAAAATATTCATTTGAAGATGCAAAAATAATATAAAGTATATATATTTATATATAGTCTCCATTACTTCCTTCATTTCTTTTGACATTATTTCCGATGATTCTTCCCATTTTACATTTTTTTTTAATACTAAATACACTGTCTTAAAAAATTGAAGATTGCTTTCTGAAACTATTCAATACATTAAAAGAATATTTAAAACTTATAATTTTTTGGAAAAACCAAGAATAAAATGTAGAAAAATATCCTAGGTAAATACAATTACATTCAAATAGATAATATTTATCTAACATACCTTCATCTGGTCCAAGTTTTTCATTTTCATCGAGTTTATTTAAAGAAGATATATTTTGATTCCTTGCCTTATAACATATACTATTAATTTCAGAAATGTAGTCTGTCATAGAAATACTTTGATCACAAGTTGTAATCCATGCTAAATAAAGAAATGAATGAAAAATAAATATTATAAAATAAATTGTTAAATCAACAAATAATTTACTATAAATAGCATTGAACAAGTTTTCATCAATTCCAGGACATGGACTATTTCTCTTTCCCTGAGAACAATAATGCTCAATGGTATTGCCATATATTTCAAATAATATTAATTTAGTAAATTTTTTCCAATTGTTTTTCCCATTCTTCATCTGTTACGTCCTAACCCCAACCTCATTATATTAATTATCACTATTACTATTATTGCTATTATTATCAGTATTATTATTATTACTATTATTATTATTATTATTATTATTATTATTATTATTATTATTATTATTATTATTATTATTACCATTATTATTGTCACTATCAGTATTATTATTATAAATGTACTTTGATTATGCAAGATACACACACACGCACACACATATATATCCATACCGATTTTCCTAAGGGCCCATCCTACTCCTCGCAAACCTCATCCCCACCTACCGAGGCCCCTAATCCCCACTCCTAACAACTCCTAATTTTCCGCACCCACGACTTCCCTGAAAATTGGCACTTCCATTCTACTCTTAAAAGCAACCAGACAAACTTCCATTCTTATCTTTTCCACGAACCACACACACACACCTTTAAAAACACGCACACAGACATACAAATCTACAAATATAGTATATTTATATATAAACACAATATCAAAGAGTTCATTTATTACATAAATTCACTCGAAAGACAAAGTGGTGCTCATTTCGTAACACATCTTAACAGCTTTTTCAATTTTTTCCATTTTCTTAGAAGATAAAAATATTTTGCTATTCGCATACAACTCCTTCTTGTTTTCTGCAGGAATATTATACTCATTTGGCATCTGTAATAAGTACAAAATAATTCTATCATAATATTTTCAGTATATTAATAATTCTTGGTATCAATTTGACGTGATATGAAGAAAATTACCTTAAGAATATTTGATAATTGGGGTTTTCTCTTTTTTTGATGTTCATGTATTTCCTCTAATATTTTCAAGATAGAATAAAAAAATTGCAAATCGCGTTTTGTCACTAAAATAAAAAAATATATATATATAATTTAATTCAAATTACTCGCCGTGGTTAATGAGATAAAATGTTTTTTAAAGCACTATTAACACTTGGCATGCGGGCAACGTACTTTTACGTTGCTTTTTGCAGTCTGTCAATGGAGCGCGGGTCACGTAAAAATACGTATTTAGCAGATTTATGTTGTTGTTCCTGGAAGATTATCAATCGATATGCGAAAACACATATTAGAGAAAATTGTAGAAGCCAGGAAGAAAAAAAATCCGCAAAGACAATGTCGCGTGTGCGCAGCCAAAAAAATACGGAGTGAAACATGTTTGGAACTGTTATGTGAATGTAACTTCTACGGTGTTTCACTCCATAGAGGAAAATGTTTTGATCAGTACCATACGGTGAAGAATTATTAAAATTGTATCAATGTTATTTATACTTATTATTTGTACTTCAAAAAACATTTTCGAATATATAATAAATCTTTGAAAATCATCTATTTCCGTGAATTCGTAAAAATGTCATTTTATTTTATTAAAATAATCATGTTCTACTATTTAAGTGTAAAATAGAACAAGTTTTGTTTCGAAAAACAATGTAGTTTTCGATTTATTGCGATTTTAGTGAATGGCCAAGTTCCCGCGAGATTTATGAAAAACGCCCGCTGCACGCATAAGTCCGCGGCGAAGTATACCAGCATGCTAAGTGTTAATATAAATAGCTAAAAAAATTACCATCAACTGATATAAATGTATGAAAGGCTCCTACATCATCTTCTTCAATTTTTTCAAATTCATCATCTGCACATAGTTCTACATTCATATCTAAATTGTTTTCATTATGTACTTTTGACGAATTGGCATTTGAGAGTACATTTATGTCGTTAAATTTTGGAGGTCCTTCATTTCGTTTTGATGATGGAAATTGCTGGATTTCTTGATTTAATAATTGTGGAACTAATAAAGTAGTATTAGATTTAGATATATCAGGCTCAATCATAGCAGTAGGTATTGTTTGTTGTATGAATTCAGGAATTGAATTAGAGTCTACTTCATTTGGTTCTATTACTGATGGACATTCTTGAGCTTTTTTATTCTCTAATGACAAGTTCAATGGTTTACGATTTTCTGTTTCCTGGAATTTATGATTATCATCTTGTATATTTTTATGGAGATTAAAGTTATGTGTTTCTTTTAACATATTTATTTCTTTATCTTTTGTACTATTTTTCAATATTTTAATTGATGTAGCATTACAGTTTTTATGGTCTTTAAAGCTTGCTTGCCTTTTTTTAATATTACTTTTTGATTTAACATTTCGTTTTTGATTGCTTTTACTTTTATTATTGTTTTTATTATTAATTTTTGTTTTTTTATTAGGTATGTTTATTGTTTTTGGTTGATTGAGTGTATTCATCTTGGAGTGGATTTAAAATCTTAATCTTTCGTAATGTCCAAAAAATCATACAGCCAACTTTCATACAGAAGAAAGAAAATTTATTTAAAGAGTATTTTCCACCAAGAAGAAGTAAATATTTCAAATTATAAATGACTCATATCACCATTCATATTTTTACATTTATACAATTTTCAGGTCAATAATATTCAACAAAATTTCGCCAGTAGTGATTAAGGTCATAATTTAAGTAATGTCAATGAAAATTATGGCGAACTTCAAAATAATAATGAAATTAGTCTTCATCAAAATAATGAAGAAAACAATTTAGAATATATACCAGGTATGTAAATATTAAACCGGAATTTTTGTGTAGAAGATACATATTTATTGCATAAAAATTATACAAAATATATTATTCAACGTATTGCCCACGGTAGCTGTACATTTTTCCCATCTATCTGGCAATTTGTGGATCGACGCAAATAAGTAATAGTCGGATGGAACCAAGTCTGAAGAATAAGCCGCATGTGAAAGTATTTCCCAATTATGCGCTTCAATCGTTTCCTTGACGAATCGTGAAGCAAAATCACGTTGTGTTCCCTTTCTTGATATTCCGGTCGTTTTTCACGCAATGCTTGATTCAAATCGATCATTTGTTGTCTATATCATTCAATATTAATGTTCCGCCAGGTTTTAGTAGACCATAATAGATCACGCCCTTCTGATCCCACCAAATACAGAGCATTGCCTTCCGTCCGTACTGATTTAGCCTTGCAGTCAATGTCACTCGTTCGCCTGGAGTTACCCATGATCTTTTACGCTTAGGATTTTCGAAATATATTTATTTCTCATTGCCAGTCACAATTTGATGGAGAAATAATTTCTTTTTTTTTTAAATTTATTTATTTAGAGTCGCATCAACCACTTATGAGGGTTATTAGCGACTATATTTTAGGTTTTACAGTTTGTCATATACATTAGTAATTTTTAAAAAGTATAATAATTTTTGGGTTGTAACTGACAAGGGAACATACCGAGGTGTCCTCCTCCGATTTTGATGAAATTTGGCACAGTTGTTCAGTACGCGAGAATAATCGATACGTATTTTTTTATATCTGCTAAGTCGCACGTTTAGGGGGTGAAACCACCCTTCAAAGTTTCGGATTTTTTTCTTTTTTTGCTTATAACTTTGAAACGGTTAATGATAGACATTTTTGATAAATGTACGAAATATTTGTTTTTTTGTCTAGTAAAGGCCTGCGGAACTTAAAATTTGATTTAACGATTTTTTGTTAATTTTTTATTAAAAAATAACGTGTTTTTCGTTATATCTTTAAAGTTTACGATCCGATTTTAACCAAACTTTTTTTAAATCGTAGAGAAATCAAAAATAAAAGTTACGTGTTTTTGCGTTTTTCCATAATCTACTCTGGAGTCGTGAAATTAACCCTTTTCTTTTTTAGGGTTTTGGCACTTTACGTTACTATATCTGATCAACGAATGATGATGGGAAAAATGTATTATGCAACAAATACTTCCTTTCTCATCTACTATATTATTGTTTTTGTAAAAAATCAAAATTTGAAAATTTTTCTTTTTGCTTTATAATATTTAGGCTGCGCACATCCGCCAAGACGCGTCAATCACAAACTATCGTAAATATCATAAAATTTCATAAGGGAAAGTTTCATGGATTTTTACATATAAAAAGAATATATTTATAATTTATTTAAATCACAATTTATTTATAACAAAAAAATAATTTAATTTATTAATTTAATATACATAAACTATTATAGTTTCTATGGAACATATAGTCCACAAAAATGGTACTCCACGAAGAAATGTTCAAAACAAAGTGATTTTTTACACCACGCACATGTTATAATGGCAGGTTGTGTTCCATAAATTTACTTTTTGTCGTTAACCATTTACGTTATATACAAAACAGCACACATGATTAATTTAGTTTAGTTGGGGTTCATTTAGGTAAGATTAATATCAAATAAAGATAATAGAGATAAAAAGAATTAATAAAGAATCGCAGAGAAGAATATCATTTTTGCGAACTGTATGTTTCATAGAAGCTGTAATAGTATATGTATATTAAATTCATAAATTAAATTATTTTTTTTGTTATAAATAAATTGTGATTTAAATAAATTATAAATATATTATTTTATATGTAAAAATCCATGAAACTTTCCCTTATGAAATTTTATGATATCTACGATAGTTTGTGATTGACGCGTCCTGGCGGATATGCGCAGCCTAAATATTATAAAGCAAAACAAAAAATTTTCAAATTTTGATTTTTTACAAAAACAATAATATAGTAGATGAGAAAAGAAGTATTTGTTGCATAATACATTTTTCCCATCATCATTCGTTGATCAGATATAGTAACGTAAAGTGCCAAAACCCTAAAAAAGAAAAGGGTTAATTTCACGAGTTCAGAGTAGATTATGGAAAAACGCAAAAACACGTAACTTTTATTTTTGATTTCTCTACCATTTAAAAAAAGTTTGGTTAAAATCGGATCGTAAACTTTAAAGATATAACGAAAAACACGTTATTTTTTAATAAAAAATTAACAAAAAATCGATAAATCAAATTTTAAGTTCCGCAGGCCTTTAATAGACGAAAAAACAAATATTTTGTACATTTATCAAAAATGTTTATCATTAACCGTTTCAAAGTTATAAGCAAAAAAAGAAAAAAATCCGAAACTTTGAAGGGTGGTTTCACCCCCTAAACGTGCGACTTAGCAGATATAAAAAAATACGTATCGATTATTCTCGCGTACTGAACAACTGTGCCAAATTTCATCAAAATCGGAGGGGGACACCTCGGTATGTTCCCCTGTGAGTCCTTTAAGTTATCTTTTAGGGTGGGTTTGATGCCGAGTTGTTGTCTCTTGGTGCTGTATTTCGTACACTGGATGATGATGTGATCAACTGTGAGTTGGGTTCCGCATAATTCGCAAGTTGGTGGTTCTTCTTTGTTGAGAAGGTATTGGTGTGTTAGTCTAGTGTGGCTAATAATGATTTTTGAAATTATGGTTTGGTCGTGTCTTGGAAAGGTAACAGCTATTGATTGTTTGTAAAAGTCGTTTTTAATTGTTGTCAATCTTGGATTTGCCGAGGAGTTCCATATGTTGTTCCAGTGTTCCTTTATTCTCTTTTTGGTGGTAAGCAGTACAGTTTCTGATGGTAGACGTGTAGTATTTGTATGGATTTTTGGAATGAACCAAGGGGGAGTACTGAGGATTGGTATTTCAGTTAGGGCCTGGATATCTATAGTAAGTTCGTTCAGATAATTTCGGATTCTGCTGTGAAATGGCGGAGGTGTTCTTTTTTTGAATTTCGGGATACGTAATTGTTCTGTCTAAAGATAGTATGGAAAATAGGTTTGAGCGGGAAGGAGGCGGTTTTGATAGCAAATTTAATACTTAGGTATTTCCTTCTAATTTGGAGTGGAGGTTCGGATGTTTCACTCAAAATGCCATTGATTGGGCTGGTTCGAAAAACACCTATTGCTAATCTGAGAGCATTGTTGTGCATAGAGTCAAGTTTTTTTAATAGGTTCGAGTTCGCCGAGTTGTACACTATTGATCCGTAATCCAGTTTAGATCTGACTATTGCTTTATATGACAAAAGTAGGGTGCTTAGATCTGCTCCCCAATTGTTTGCTGCTATAGTTTTAATTATGTTGAGTCGTTGGCAGCAATCGATTTTGAGTTTCTCGATATGGTGTTTCCAGGTTAAATGAGAGTCAAATGTTAGGCCAAGAAGTTTGATGGAAGGTGATTCTTTGAGTTTCTGGTTATTAAGAGTTAAATTTATGTGTAGCGGGTGTCTGGATCTACTGAAACTTATTATTTCGGATTTGGTGGAAGAGAATTTAAAACCGGAAGTAATTGACCATTTTTGGAGTTTGTTGAGTGTTTCTTGTAGTAGCGTCTGGGTGGTCTCGGGATTTTTTCCTTTACATGTTATGGTCAAATCGTCAGCAAATAGTAACCCTTCAAGTGGTTTTTCGATCTGGTTCAAAATATCGTTTATGGCAACTAAGAAAAGTGAAACACTCAAAACAGAGCCTTGTGGTACACCGTTTTTTAAGATTCTTTTTGAAGAGAGAGTGTTGTTTGCCTTTACTTGGATAATTCTGGTGGCTAAGAAGTTTGAAATAAAATTTAGAGTGTTTCCATTTATGCCGTAATTTTGGATAATTCTAACAATGCGACTTCTCCAAACCATGTCATAGGCCTTTTCAATATCTAAACATATAGCAATTAAGTGTTGTTTATTGGCGAAGGCGTCGTGTATGGATGACTCTAATTTTATCAGATGTTCCAGTGTAGAATGATGTTGACGGAAGCCACTTTGATATTTGGAGAATGCATGTTTTTTTTCCAGGAACCATCGGAGTCTGTGATTGACCATTTTCTCCATTAATTTGCACATTGTGTTTGTCAGCGCAATGGGTCGATAATTATTAGAGTCTGTAGGAATTTTCTGTGGCTTTAAAATAGGGACAATTAACGCTTCGTTCCATTTTGTTGGGAAAATGTTATGGATCCAAATACAGTTGAATATTAGTAGTAAGTAATTAATTGCCACTTGCGGCAGATTGGTTAAGAGTATGTTAGGAATTCCGTCTAGTCCTGGGCTGGTGTTCGTGCATTTGTTTAAAATGTGTTGAAGTTCGTCAAGTTAGAGCGACGAGTTTATAGTACATGCGTCTGGCTCATTATGATCAGTCATTGCGAATGAAAGTTGCTCACATTCAATCCTCTGTTTATGAATTAGGAACTCCTTGGTATGGTTAGAATCACTAGAATTATTCTGAAATTGTGTAGCTAAGATTTCAGCTATTTCTTTGGGGCTTGTCGTAATTTGACCGTTTT
This sequence comes from Cerceris rybyensis, assembly GCA_910591515.1. Lineage (NCBI taxonomy): Eukaryota > Metazoa > Arthropoda > Insecta > Hymenoptera > Crabronidae > Cerceris > Cerceris rybyensis. The sequence goes on from OU342789.1 coordinate 3,658,647, forward strand.
CTTTATTCAAGGCAGGGATCGTGAACTGGTAGTTCTGCCCTTTAATCAACTTTATCTTTTTCCAAATCGTTGTGGACGGAGTGTGAGAGTTAATAGATGATACGAACTTCAGCCAGGCCTGTCTTTTGCAGTTCTTTATAATTTTACGGGATATGGCTCTGAATTTTTTGAAGATGATAAGATTTTCGGCAGTTTTGTGTTTTTTAAAAATGTTAAAGGCATGTTTGCAGTCTTTTATGGCTTGTGAGCATTGTTCATTCCACCATGGATTGCATTTTAATTTGGGATTTCTGACATTTTTTGATCTTGGAATGGCTAAGTTGGCTGCATTTATAATGGATTCAGAGAAGCGATCGAGTGCCATGTTAAGGATATTTGAGTTGTTTGGGTTTAAATCTACGAAATGAGCAGATGACTCGGTTACTAGCACGCGGTACAGTGTCCAGTTTGCTTTCTTGAATTTCCATTTTGAATGAACATTGGGTGTGTCGTTTTGATAAGTATTGTACATTACTTTAATTGGGAAATGGTCGCTATCGTATAAGTCGTTAATTGTACCCCATGTGGTATTATGTGTGATAGATGGACTGCATAGCGATAGATCTATTGCGCTGAAGCGGCCAGTTGCACTGCAAAAATGTGTGGGTTCATTGGTGTTTAGCAGATTAAGATTTTGTGTGTTAATTATTTGTTCCACAGTGATTCCGCTAATATCAGTTTTGTGTGATCCCTAAAGATAATTATGGCTGTTGAAGTCTCCGAGTATGATGTAGGGTTTTGGTATCTGATTTAGTAAGTTCATTATCTCCATTTCCTCTAGGCGTTGGCTGTTTGGGATATAGATGTTACATAAGTACAGTTTCCGGGCATATGATTTTAGTGACAATAGCTTCCAAATTCGTTGTAACCGCTTAGTTCTTGGCTGTAGATATTGTTTTTTATTAGGGTCGCAACTCCTCCACTTGCATGGGGGGTGATACGGTTTTTAAAGAAAGTTTTGTACTGTTTTATTTGGCCTGCAGATTGATTTTTGAAATTAGTTTCCTGAAGACAAATAATATCAGGTTGGAATTCGCCAATCAATTTTTGGAGATATTCTAGCCGGCTGTAGAAGCCGTTGAGATTCCATTGGACTATTTGTAGCGGCATTATATGAGAGAAGATTATAGATGTTGATTAGGAAGGGCCATGTATGGAGCTTGATAAGGTTGGTGGAGTTTCTGTAGATAATATGGATTGGAGGGAGATGGTTGGTTCAGAGTTGATTTCAAGTTTTTTGATGAGCCGGTGAAGTCTGTTTTTCATACTTTGGTCTTTGATGAGTCGGTGTATTGAATTTAGTAAGAGAATTAGGGAATTCCTATTTGAAGTATAATCTTCGGCGATTTCCTTAGGGTTATCTGAGCCTAGGGCGTTTTCTAGAAAGCTTTTGAGTTGGTTATAATTGAGAGAGGGATTATCTGCAGAGTCAATCAGAGTAGGTTTGACTGCTTTTAGTATATTGTTACACCTGGCGGAGGGTCTTCCGCGTTTGGGCATTTCTTTATTTCACAATTACAAATACAGTATGAAATAGAACGTCTGTTCTCTACGAAAGCTCGGTAGCGACTTCCTGTATAAACGTTTCCGGTCGTCAAGCAACGACCGGCCGATCGATCCATCGACTTCGATTCGATACTCGAATCCAGCGGGTTCGAGGGAACAGCTTCGTTCTATACGCCAATATGAAGTTGGCGTAACACTGCCCCCTCCTCTCGAAAAGCGGTCGTCTCGACCGCGGTGACTTCAAATTGGAGAGCCCAGTTTTCAGGTTATTTCTTGAATCCATAACCTTTGTAAAACTGCTCGGGAACCCGATGCCTTAGTTTGAAGAGGAAGTAGACAACTCCAAAGATAACTGGTCTACTGGTGTGGCTCCGATCAAACTAACGCCTCGACATTTGTCCTCCGACCCAAGGGAAAACCACCCAAAAACCTTGAGTGAGACGGTGGCATTTCATCGATTCGGTAATCAAGTTCTTTTCTTTCCAGAATCCTTTTCCGTTTCATTTTCTTGCGGAATCTTGTCCCATCTATTCTTCAAATCCACCTTGCGATTTTAATTCCTTCGAAGGTGTGCGGGTATCTTCGAAACGGGCAAGTCGATTCACGTGCACCACCTTCGGCTTCGCTTTTGGAGAACGAACAATCCTGTAGATTAGTTCGTTCAAACGTGCCTGTACTACGTATGGGCCTTCTTTATTTCTTTTTATTCTTCCGATCTTTTTATGTAAGAGGAAGCCAATTTCTTCGTTGGCGTAACAATATCATCCATTTCTTCTATTATTCTATTCAAAGACTGGCTGCGTTTTGCTTTTTTGGTCGTGGAGGTGGTTGCTGGTTTGTTCTTCGCGTTTGATCTTACATTTTCCGGTACATCGATTGCTAAGGTGTGCTCGTTCAATGATTGATCCTCTGAGGATGTTGAAAGCGGGCTTTTTTTGTGAGGGATTTGGGAATTTGGTTGGTTTGGTATCGTTGTTTTATCTATGTTTGACGTCGATTGTGTGGATATATCCATCACGTTGTTTTCTTTACTTTCATCCTTGTTGGATTGTGTTTTTGATTCATGTGAAGGTTTTAGATTATTAGGTGTGTTGGTATTCAGTGCTGTTTGCTCGGTTCTGATTAAGTGGTTTTCGTTAGTATCCGTAATAATCGATGTATTATTAATTTGGGATTGAACGGCAATATATTTGCTGGCAATATATCCTTCTTCTTTGCATAAGAAGCAGGTGACTTCGTCAGTGGATGTAAATATTCGGTATTGGGTGTTTTCATGTGTGAGCAGGAATGATTGGGGAATCTTTTGAACGTCGTCAGGATTTACGTAAACTTGTCTCCTGAAGCTCAAAACGTGAGCGAAACCGGGTTCTTGTAAGCCGGCACGAAGGAATGAGAGTTTAGAGCACAGCTTGATATTATGATTTGTCAGAAATTGTTCGATATAGACGTGGGGAATCGTAGGAGAAACGTTGGAAAGGACGATTCTTTGAGCTGGGTTGATTAGGGGTCGAACTGCAGCATTTATGTTGTTGATGAGTAAGGATTTGTGAGTAGTTACGAATTTTGTTGCTGTAGATTTGTTGTCCAGGTAAATGCAGACTCTGTCTTGAGAAATTCGGGAAGCGAAACGAATGGCGTTAGGTCCGGTGATTTTTGCTACGGCTTGTATGTACTCCTTCAAAGGAGTACCTTCTACAGATTCGATGATGATAGCTTGATCCTTAGTAGGAAATGTACCATTTACTGTGGCTGATGCGTAGGATTTCGTTTGTTGAACGGAGGAAATATTGGTTGAAATTTCGTTTAATGATGAATTAGGATCCATGTTCGAATTTCTGTTGATAGGAGTTACGTCTGTGTCACATATACTATTGTACACTCCACCGTTAAGGTGAAATGACAAAGCTTCACAATTACGCACACCGACACCGACACCGATTCGGTGAGGTAATTACACGGGGAATCAATACAATATATAGCTACACTATATTTGGCACTCGCGAGCGATGATAAACACGTCTTCTCTCAACAATTGCTGAAGAGTAACTAAATAATTTCTTGTTGTAGCCTACGAGCAGCATTTCGCAAGTGATTTTCGCTTTTCTTGCTGTCTTTCAGTTAGTTCATGTAGAATCTATTTTCCCAACTTTTCGATCTTTCCCATGGCTTTCGTCTGCGAGCAGTTGTTGCTTTTGAGCCTCATCCTCATCCAACAATGCTTGCAAATCGCTGTCTTCAAACTTTTTCGGCGGTTTTCCACGTTCTTCGTTTCTCACATCAAAATTGCCACTTTTGAATTTTTTTAACCACTAAAAGCACTGCGATTTTCCAAGGGCATGCTTACCGTAAGCTTCGACAAGCATTCGATGCGATTCCGCAGCAGTTTTGTTCTAATGGAAACAGAAAATCAACGCCGTCCGCAAATCGTAGTTTCCAGGCACGAAGTTCGACATATTTAATGCTATTAAAAACTATGTTGTTGTTTGAAACGTTCAAGATTCTAAGTTGACAATCTTCGTCCAATGTTAAAACCAAAAAATAGAGACAATTACGAGGTTTGACTGTAACTACGTTACTAGATAGAGCCACAAATGGGTAAATTCCGATTTCATATTTACAGACCTGGTAGATGATAATTCAAAAATGCAAGGAGAAGAAAATGAGCACCAAGAAGCAGATAATCATTCTGATAATCGTATAGAAGGAGAAAATGGTTTAGAAAATCATGTAGAAATGCAAGAAGTAGACAATGGTTCAGATCATGATGGGGAAATGCGAGAAGAAGAAAATAATGGAGAGGAACAAATAGAAGATAGTTCAGAAGATGAGGATGCGTATGTTGAGGAATATGGAGAAGATGAGGAAGAAAATGATGACGAAGAAGCAGAAAGAATCAATAATCAAAATATTTTCGATCCAGATGATCCACCACTATGCATTGGTGCTCCATTGAAAGTTTCAGAAAGCATGCTCCTGATATTGAATATTTATTTAAAATATAATATTCCACAAACTTGTTTAGCAGAGATAATTGAAGTGATTAATTTGCACTGTATTGATGAAAATTTGAAACGAAATAGTTTACACAAATTCAAGAAGTATTTTCCAGCAACGAATGATTTGACTGCGACAAAAAAGCACTACTACTGCGAATCATGTTTAAGAGATCTTCCTTCCGCACAGGTAATTTGTACAGAATGTTCAAGAAATGAAAGATCTAAGGTGTCTTATTTCGTGGAAATGTCACTTACTAATCAATTACAAGAATTATTTGGACGATCTAATTTTTACAATAAATTACAACATCGCTTTCTAAGACAAAATGTGCGACCAAATACTATCAGTGACTTATATGATGGTATTCTGTACCAACAACTATGCAATAATAATGGATTTTTATCAGATCCTAATAATATCTCTTTTACATGGTACACTGACGGGGTCCCAGTCTTCAAATCGTCAAAAGTAGGAATGTGACCATTATATTTGACAATAAATGAGTTACCATATGAAGATAGGTCACGGCAAGAAAATTTGCTATTGGCAGGATTATGGTTTGGTCCTCAAAAACCAGCTGCTAATAAATTTGTTCATAAGTTATATAATCAATTCCATGATCTTAGAAATGGCCATAACTTTATATTATCTGATAAACGTATCATCAACTTAAAAGCAATACTGCTTATGGGTACTTGTGACCTAGTAGCTAAAGGTCAATTTTTAAACCTAAAACAATTTAATGGAGCGTTTGGTTGTCCAACCTGTAAAAGTGAAGGTGAGAGTTTCGCGTTACCAAGTGGAGGATCAACTTACGTTTATCCGTATGAAGATAATCGAGAATTAAGAACATCTGAAGAAACAACAAATTATGGTGAAATTGCTTTAGAACTTGGAGTTTCAATAATGGGCGTGAAAGGCCCTTGTATCTTGTCAAGATTAATGCCTGATTTTATTGTGGGCAGTGCAATAGACCGAATGCATTGCATTGATGGTGGAGTCGTTCAAAAATTACTAACTTTGTGGTTTGATGGAAAATATAAGGATTTTCCATTCTCATTATGTCAAGTGATTAATGTAATTAATGATCGTCTTATTACCATTAAACCCCCAAAGATAATACATCGTATGCCACGGAATATTCAAGATGTTTTACATTGGAAGGCTTCCGAACTGAAAATTTGTTTTTTTTATTACTCTTTGCCAATTTTGCAAGGAGTAATGCGTGATGATTACTTCCAGCACTACTTGCTACTTATAGCCGGAGTTGCTTTCTTAAGTGCTGACAATATAACTGACGATATTTATGATGCTGCAGTTAATTTTACTAAAAAATTTGTCAGGGAATTTGAAACACTATATGGACGTCAATTTTGCTCAATAAATATACATCAGATTTTACATCTTCCTCAATGTGTTAAAAACTTGGGGCCGTTGTGGGCTTATATGTGTTATTCCTTTGAAAATTTAAATGGACGATTATTAAGGGTTATTCACGGTACTCGTCATATAGACTCTCAAGTTACTAATAGTCACAGTCAATTGTTAAGTATGCAATGGCATTTAGATAGACTTTCTCCAGGAAGAATTAAGGATTTTTGTTTGGGAAGACGACATCAAGTCCTTATCAATGAAAAAATTTATGATGGATGTTATAATGTTGGTAGAGATAAATTAGAAAATATAAATAATTTTCCAGATTTTATTCAAATTGCTCTCAATGATTCATTGCCCGGTTATTCATTTAGAAAATATTTACGATTATTAAAAGATAATAGGCTATACATATCTGAAGAATATCGAAGAACACTTCAAACAAATTCTTCACATGTACTTTTTGAAGATGATACAGAATATTTAAAATTTGGTTCAATTTACTGTTTCATCAATGCGTCGAATTGTAGATGTCAAGATGCTTGTAATTGTCAAAATGTTCATTACGCTATTATACTGAAAATAATATCACTAAACTCCTTTAGAGTACAAGGTGATAATGATGTAAACAAATGAATTTCTTATCTCCACCGATGCGAGAAAGAAGATAGTTTTATAATAATTCCTGTTCGATCAATATTATCAATTTGTATATCAATTGTAATTGACGAACAATTATATTTAGCTGTATCAATAAACACTAAAGAATTAGAGTAATAAATAAATAATTATACTTAATTATGCTTTCTTTTTATCAATGTCATCTCACTGTTTGTGTATAACGTGAAAATACAACTGTATTTAATGATAAATGTATCAAATTATTGTGATGAAAGCCACGTGAATCCAGGTAAAAATTTATAAACTTCTTGATACATTTAAATCTCTATTTTAACCTATATAATATGTGTAAAGAAAGGGTATAGCATGATAAGGTGGTCAAAAGTGCCCTTCAACCGATTTCAATGGGGGTGGTCTCATTCGATAGATAATGCTCGGCGCTCATTGTGTACCAAATTTTCACCCTTTATCTTGATCGGAAGGGTAGTTATGGGGAAAATTAAAAAAACAGGTTTTTGGTCCTTTTCCCCCATTTATTGAGGTGTAAAAAATCCGAAAAAATTCTGGCATATTCTACACGGTACCGGACATGTTGGAGAATTTTTCCAGATTTTTCCGTCGAAGCACCTAAGCGTGAAAAATGGGCAAAGTAAAAAAAAAACGGAAAAAAGAAGATTTCGTATCGAAATCTTCGAGGTACAACTTTTTGTTTTATATAGTAACAATCTAACACCTACGGTAGATAGATAGATAGACCTTTATTGTGCCCTTGCGGGGTACACACGGACCTCCGCTCCGCTTACAATCATTTTCCTTTCTCCATCGCACATAACCTTTTTTCTTTTTTTTTACATGAGGAAATCTTCAATAAGACACCCGCCGCCTGAGGAGGGCAGCGGGTAGTGTGGGATTCTTACCCACTAAAACCTCATGACAACCTCGTTGAGTCCTTAAGGCGGGCCCCGGGCTCCAGCTCGCAATTTCCACCGCAGCCCGCCAGACTCGGATCCCGGTGGAGATGACAGTTGCCACCCACACACCGGGCCTTCCCGAAAAGTTGAAGTCGTCATGCGGTTAGCTTACATGACGACTTCTCATCCCATCATGGTGGACAAATCCGTGCCAGGCAGAGTCCCTCAACTCGTGCCCTGGCCCATGATATTACGTCGGGAAGCAAGTTCCGAAGAGGAAGATGCATGCACCTCTCCGGAAACTTGACTCCCGAGTACCCTTCCCTCATACAACAAAACCCTCCCTTAAATAAATAAACCCCAAGAACATTTACTCACCATTCATACTAATAAATACATTCACTCACTCACTCATTCAATAAATAATTGGGCGCAGGGTGACGCCATCGGTAGTCCGAAGGAAGGCAGCAATGCGCATGCTCGCCTCGCTGCCTCCCCATTAGGACTACCGTCTTCTCGCCCAAGCTGGTCGGCGAGCAGATCTGGCTGCCACCCTGGTCCCCTCCCTGTCTCTCTCCGCGGCTTCCTTCTGGAGGAGGACTTCCTCACAGAAGGTCACCACGGCCTTCCACTTATCCTCCGTAAGGAGCATCTCTCTCACTACAGAATGTAGTGAGAGGTCCCCCCCCCCCCCCCATTGAATCCCTAAGGACACTGCGCTGGACCGCCCACGCTGGGCAAACCTCCAGCGTGTGCTGCGCAGTGTCCTCCTCCGAGTCACAGTGGTGACACTCGGTGGTCTCCTCCTTCCCTATATTGTACAGGTACTCACCAAAGCAACCATGCCCGGTGAGCACCTTGTCAAGCGGTAGGTGAGGCGGCCGTGCTTTCTATTCACCCACTCCCGAAGGAGCGGGCGGATAGCCTTCACAGCGCGACTTTCCGCGTTGGCCGGATCGTCTAACCAATCCAGCCAACGGTTCCAGACGCGCTGCTCAGCCTGGCGTCTCACTTCACTTCCAGAGGTTTCTGGCCGTTCCACCCCGTCTGCCTGCCGCGCAGCACGAAGGTCTACATAGACCTCCGCAGCCATATGCGCATAGCAAGAAAACGGGGGTGAACTTGCCAGAACTGTGGCGGCCGCGTAGGAAATCGTGCGGTAACCCCGCACGACCCTGATCGCCATCACCCGGTGCACTTTGCGAAGGACACAGTCCCCCCGGGTGTTGACGGCCAGCCCGCCGGCCCATATTGGCGCTCCGTAAAGCGCCATGGACCTGACGACTCCCATATAAAGCCGCCTTATCCTCCCACTTGGCCCCCCGAGATTAGGCGCGAGACGACTTAAAGCAGCCGCCGCGCGCTCCAATCGAGGAGCCAAGGCATCGAAGTGATGCGAGAATCGCCAGTAGCTATCCACGATGAGGCCCAAGTATTTAAACTTGCGCCTCACCGGGACATCCACCCCACTTACCTTGACTGAGGCTTTCGGCGGCACGCCTCGACCGGAGACCTCGCACATCCAGATGGCCTCCGTCTTGGCGGCCGATACCTCCTCCAGCCCCAGCTCCCTAATAGCGGAGACCACCAGTGCCACCGACTCTTCGGCTACCCTGATGGTGCTCCTCCAATCCGGACCGACGACAACGATCATTGTGTCGTCTGCATACGCCACCAATGTCGTGCCGTCGGGGAGGGATATCCGCAGAACAGCATCGTAGGCTAAGTCCCACAGCAACGGACCCAAAACAGATCCCTGTGGGACGCCCCGATGCACGGCGTGGAACTCCTCGCCGCCCCTCCCGTACCATCCGACTTTCCTGTCCTTCAGGTAATGCCGGACCAGTCTCTTCAGATAGGAGGGTACTCGATGGTAATCGAGCGCCCTACCTATAGCTTTCCAAGAGACGGTGTTAAAGGCGTTCGCTATATCTAGCGATATCGCCAAAGTAACACCGCCCTGGTCCACTCCCGGTTTGGCGAGGCCACGTACTCTGTCGATGGCATCGACAGTAGAGCGACCCCGCCTGAAACCATACTGGGCATCCGAGAGGTCCGGGCCATCCCCGGACAGATGCCTGACGATTCTGCCAGCAATTACTCTTTCGAGCAACTTGCCGGCTTCGTCGAGCAGGCATATCGGTCGGTACGCCGAGGGCTGCTCCGCTGGTTTTCCCTCCTTCTGGAGGAGCACCAGTTTCGCCTTTTTCCAACGTGAGGGGAACCGACCCGTCCTCAAACATGCGTCAAATAGACGCTTGAGGCCGGGCCGAAGGACACCGCACGAAGAACCTAGGAACCTTCCAGGGACACCATCCGGGCCTGGTGCCGTGTTACGGGCAGTCATGCGCCGGATGGCCCCGGAAAGCTCCTCGTTGGAGACTCCCAGCTCGTCGGTCCAGTCTTCACTGGCCACCGACACCTCTTCGGCAGGCTCGTCGGCTTCATCCTCCTCAGGAGGGAATAGTACCGACACTACCTGCCGAAGGAACTGAGAGTCCAGCCTCTCCGTCAACGGAGGCGCCCATGGTCTGAGTTTCCCCATGACCATTTTATACGGGCGCCCCCACGGATCGGACTGTAGACCATCGATGAGCTCCTTCCACGCCTGGTTCTTCGCATCGAAGATGGCCAGTCTAAGAGTCTTGCGCGCCTCGGAATATTCCAAGCGCCGCGCCAAGATCTCTTCCTCCGTGACCCGTCTACGTCGACGGGTCCGGGTGTACCGGCGTCTGGCCCGCATGCACAAAGTGCGGAGATTCGCAATCTCTTCGGACCACCAGTACACCGATCCCCGACGAGGGGTGCCAACACGGGGCATCGTCGCATCACAAATAGTGTGCATTATGCCCCGAAACCAGTCGGCACCCGCCTCCGGATCGTCGAGAATCTTGCCCGGCATTTCCTGCCAGGCGACGACGGAGGCCGCCATCTCCGCGGCGCCCTTCTCAAGGCGTTTCAACGCCCAACGCGGTGTCGGATCGAGCCGACGAGGACCGATTGGTGCTGGAGAGGCAATATTAAAGAAAATATAGAGGTGGTCACTTAGGGTGGCCACCTCTTCAGCTACTCTCCAGCCGGTTACACGACGCGCAATACCAGGGGTGGCAAATGATAGATCCACTATCGACTCACCCCTAGCGTGAACGCACGTGCTCGCGTTGCCTTGATTCAGGAGAATCAGGCCGCGACTCGTCGCCCAGTCTACTAATGCATCACCCTTTGGAGTGGTTCTGGGGCTTCCCCATGCCGTCGCATGGGCATTGAAGTCTCCCAGAACCAATATCTGGCGAGGTCGGCAGGCCTCAACACACCTGCCTAACTCATCCAAATACTCCACGAAAAGGCCGAGGCCCATCGTAGGCGATGCATAGCATCCGATCACCGCGTGTTCCCCCCACGCTACCGCCACGAAGCCTCTGCCACGTTGAATAACGTGACAGGAAGGGGCTCCATGGCCTATTTCCCACGTGATCGCCGCAACCCCACCCAGATCTCCCGCCCAATTAGGGCGATTGAGAATCCGGTAGCGCTCGGCGATCACCGCCAGGCCGATCCCCCCCTGCCGGAGGGTTTGCAGCAACAAGTCCTGTGCACTCCGGCAGTGGTTTAGGTTGCTCTGAAGGAGGCGTATAGACATTATCAATGCCTATTTAGCCTCCTCCGTGGCACACCCAGGGTCGGCCTGACCCGTGACAGAGGAGGGACCCGCTCCCTCCTCTATCATTATAATCTCGGGCATCGGAGAGGAACTCCTGCTCTCCGATGCTCGCGGTGAGGCGGGTGGGGACCCGATCCTCACCTCTTCAAAGGGGATGGGGGAAAGGAGATGGGAAAAAGGAGGAGGGGTGGGATAGGAAGAAATAGAAGGAACAGGAGGAGGGATGGAAGAGGGAATAGGAAGGGAAGGGGGAAGGGGAGCAGGAGTGGAAGCATCTTCCACCTCCATCGACACCTCCCTCTCCTTCACATTCTCCTTGGTAAGGGAGGAGTTCTTGCCTTTTCCCCTACTAGCCTTAGCAGGGGGAGGCTTCTCCCCTCCCTTGTTTGGGGCGGCCTTCGACGGCGGCTTGCAGGCAGGACCTCCCATCCTGTGATTCGCCGCTTTGCCCTTTACAGAACAAAGCGGGCAGGAGGGAGCCGCCTTGCAATCCGCGACCTTATGACCGCCCTTGCCACACCGGTAGCAGAGGCCGGACCTGTCCACCGTGCTAGTGCACTTCTGGCGGACATGCCCGACCTCTAAACATTTATAACATTGTAGCGGCCTCCTCTCGAGGACCGCTACCTTTGCCTGGAGAAACTGGACCTCTATGTGTCCAGCTTTCTCCAGGATCCTTCCCGTAGCGAGGGGGCATCGGACCCAGGCCGAGAACAAACCGGAGGGCATCCTCCGGAGGCTCCCGACCTTCACCTCCCCCTCGCTGCAGCCGCCTGCCTTTGCAACCGCCTTACGGACATCCTCTGGTCCTGACATTTCTGTCAGGCCAGTGATGCCGATTTCGGCGGTCTTTTGAGGGCAGGCGACTATCACACCCGATCCCTCCGTGGCTTTCTTCAGGGCGGCCAAAAGCCCGGCAGCCTTGAGAAGGCTGTCGGGTCCTGGGACCTCCATAACGAGGGCCCCGGTGACCGCCCTTTTGGGCCTCAGATTGCCCTGTATTCCTAGGGCCCGCAGATTAATCTCGGCCATAGCCCGAGACATCGCAGGCCCCAGAATGTTTTCCTGGCCAGCCGGCGCCGAGACCGTGATCGCCGAATTTTTCGGCGGCCGCGGCAATTTCGGGGCCTCAGGCTGGCCAGGTTTCACCTTGGGGGCAGTCTTTGAAGGCGGCATTACCACCTTCTGACCGCCCCCATTATTTCCCTTCTTTTGAGAAAAGGAAGAGGCGGGTGCCTGGGCTTTGGCCGCCTGCGAGGGGGAAGACTTCTTCTTCCCTCTCTTCACGACCTCCACCCAGGTTTCCGTAGGCGGAGCCCTCACAGGAGCGGGAGGAGTCTGTGAGGCTCCCTTCACTCCCGAGGTCTCAGCTCCGGATCCCCTCTTCCTCTTCTTCTTCTTCTTCTTTTTCTTCTTCCCGCTCTCTGATGGAGAAGCGGGAAGAGGCACCTCGGTTTGGGCCACGGCAGCCGAGGGACCACCTTCTAGGCGCTTGGGAGCAGCCGAGGGTGTATTACCCTCTAGGCGCTTCCCAGCTGCCAAAGGTGTGTCTCCCTCAAGGCGCCTTATGACCTTACCGAGGGCCAGCAGCCTGGAGCTGAAATTCAACTCCAGGCTGTTAAATTTCTCGTTAAGGATCCCCATGATCCTAGACTCCGACTGATCAATATCAGCCGGAGCTTCGGTGGGGATCCCGTCGACCTCCATAGTCTCGCTTGTCCCAGGGACTGCGGCACTATGGAGGTCCGTTTCCTTTACTCCGGGAGGGTTCCTGGCGGAGGTTGCCTCTTTCAGGAGCTCCCGGAGCTTCTCGACCTCCTTTTTAAAGGAGTCCCGCTCACCTTTAAGGGAGTCTCTCTCCTTCCGGAGAGAGTCACGCTCCCTTTTAGCGGCGTCAGACTCCTTTTCAGCCCTTCTGGCTCTCTCCCGATACCTGTCAACGGAGCTGTCCGATCGAGATGTTGGCTCCAGGACCTTCCGGGACGACAAATCCGGAGCGGTCCCTCTCAACGCCCGACCAGTCAACTCCTTGACACCTCCAAATGCGGCCCTGAGAACGAGTCTCACCGCCCGGAGATCATTCGTCTTCACGTTGGTGATCGAATTCACCACCGTGACGGCAGTCTCCAGGCAGCTGATCGTCTCAGCGCCGCATTTCTCTCCAGTCATGGCACCGTACCGTGCCATGACTTGCTCAAGTTTTGGGAGCGGCTTCATGCCCGGACCCATCTTAATGGGCTCCGCGAAAACCGCTCCCCTTCCGATCTTTTTCCTTTTCTTCTCGACGTCACTATCGGCCGCCCTAAGGTGACCGGTAATGGTGTCGAGGAGCTCCTCCTCCCAACGCTCCCTTAACTCCCGCATGGGAACGAACCCTGGTTCGCCCCTACGAGGAGGTGGTTTCTTCCCCCCTGCTGTTTTGACAGCAGCGGCGGAAGATCCACCCTCTCCCCCCGTTTTGGACGGCTTTTCCGCCACCGCTGTTTTCACAGCCGTGGCGTACGAGCCCGTCCCTCCACTGCCTTTGGTCAGCTCCGTCCTTGAGATAAGGACGACCGGCACAGGTGTCGGCACGTCCTTATCTCCTCCCTTGTGGCCACCAGTCGTGGTAGACACAGCAGGGGCCTGGTGGCTCACCCCTGAGGTGCCGCGGTCGTAGGATGACGACGCAGCCGGGCCCGCTTTACAACCCGAATCTGCGCCGGCACTGAGGGATCCGACGCCCTCTGTGCGGTAAACGTTACCTGTATTCGTTGTCCTATCCATGTTTGTTTTATGTTTGTTTTGCCAGGTCGTCGTAAAATAAAACTTGTTCCATCCTTGTGACCCAAATGCTCTGTTCGCGTCAGCATCCTTGCAAGCAAGGACACTGACCCCGGAGGACACCACTTGGAGGTAGAGCAAAGGGAACCTTTTAGCCAGAAAGGCCCCCAACGTCGCCGAAGTCCCCCTTTTACAGATCTACAAGGTCACTGCTGGTCGCAAACTCTATGACCCCCCAGCCCGGGTCCCACAAGCCGATGTTCCGGCTTGTCTCTGGCATCCGCTCTTTCTCTTTTCTGGGGGAGGACTAAAAACAGGACAAAATATCCAAAACAGTCCCCCCCCCCCAGATCGCGGAGAGGTAACCTCCGCGACCGGCTCTCTCTCTCTCTCTCCATTTCTCTTTCCTCCTCAAGCTCTACCATCACACCGTGGGCGACCTCCACCGGTGTGATGGGAGACAATCTACGGGAGACGGAGCTTGGACCCACCCACCGGCACAAAAAACCAACTAAAATCCCGGCCGGGCGTTACCCGGCCCTATGACTCTAAGCCGGTGGGCGTCCCACGGGTCCTCCTCGCGGAGGCCGGCAGGACTGCAAAAGCAGGGTCCGTGGCACCCTCGCCGACGGTGGCCATCCCGGCGGGAGCTACCCCGAGCTGCTCCACCGCCATAGGTAAAGGCTCCGGCCAGAGCCCCGCACTCAAACATCTCCTCAGAGACAGAAAACAAAGTGCGGGGGTGACCGGACGTGGCCGCTCCGTCTCTACCGTACTTTCTTCAATTTATTGGCCTCATGGCGCAACCTGCCGCACATGAGGCCCTCCCACTCAGTTTGCCCGTGGAAGAAAAGGCTTCCACGGGCCCATCTTTCCCCAGTTTTCTGTTGGTCCCAGCGACCGAAGTCAAGTCTGGGACCCTCCCCCCTTGCGGATGCCAGGACTAATTCCCCCCTTGCAAAGTGGCCTTTCTGCCACGCCTTCCGAGCGACCAGCAGCTTCCAAGACCTGCTAGGGATAGACATCAGCTCGGTCAGAGTTTTTCCTCGAGATAAGTCCGCCCCCAGACAAAGTCCAGGATTGGTCTCCAGGAGCCCAACGAGCCGTCGTCCTCCATCGCACATAACCTTTTTTTTTTTTTTTTTTTTTTACATGAGGAAATCTTCAAAAGACACCTACTGCCTGAGGAGGGCAGCAGGTAGTGTGGGATTTTTACCCACTAAAACCTCATGGCAACCTCGTTGAGTCTTTAAGGCGGACCCCGGGCTCCAGCTCGCAATTTCAACCGCAGCCCGCCAGACTCGGATCTCAATAGAACTGAGTCCTCACACACAATTGAAGCCGTCATGCGGTTAGCATACATGACGGCTTCCCATCCCATCATGGTGGACAAGTCCATGCCAGGCAGAGTCCCTCAACTCGTACCTGGCCCATGATATTGCGCCGGGAAGCAAGTTCCGAAAAGGAGGATGCATGAACCTCTCCAGATACTTGATTCCCGACTACCCTTCCCCTAGAGAATAAAACCCTCCCTTTAAAACAATAAATAAAACCCAATTCATTCACTCACCTTTCATACCAATAAATACATTCACTCACACACTCATTCAATAAATAACTGGGCGCTGGGTGACGCCATCGGTAATCCGAAGGAAGGCAGCAACACGCATGCTCGCATCGCTACCCTCCCATTAGGACTACCGTCTCCTCGCCCGAGCTGGTCGGCGAGCAGATCTGGCTGCCACCCTGGACCCCTCCCGATCCCTTTCCGCGGCTTCCTTCTGGAGGAGAACCTCCTCACAGAAGGTCACCACGGCCTTCCATTTATCCTCCGAGAAGATCATTTCTCTCACTACATTTTGTAGTGAGAGATCCCCCCCCCCACAGAATCCCTGAGGACACTACGCTGACCAGCCCACGCTGGGCAAACCTCCAGCGTGTGCTGCGCGGTGTCCTCCGCCGAGTCACAATGGTGACACTCGGCGGTCTCCTCCTTCCCTATGTTATACAGGTACTCACCAAAGCAACCATGCCCGGTGAGCACCTGCGTCAAACGGTATGTGAGGCGGCCGTGCCTTCTATTCACCCACTCCCGAAGAAGCGGGCGAATAGCCTTCACAGCGCGACTTTCCACGTTGGCCGGATCGTCTAACCAATCCAACCAACGGTTCCAGACACGCTGCTCGGCCTGGCGTCTCACCTCACTTCCAGAGGCTTCTGGCCGTTCCACCCCATCTGCCTGCCGCGCAGCACGAAGGTCTACATAGACCTCCGCAGCCATATGCGCATAGCAAGAAAATGGGGGTGAACTTGCCAGAACTGTGGCGGCCGCATAGGAAATCGTACGGTAACCCCGTACGACCCTGATCGCCATTACCCGGTGTACCTTGCGAAGAACGCAATCACCCCGGGTGTTGACGGCCAGCCCGCCAGCCCATATCGGCGCTCCGTAAAGCGCCATGGACCTGACGACTCCCATGTAAAGCCGCCTTATCCTCCCACTTGGCCCCCCGAGATTAGGCGCGAGACGACTTAAAGCAGCCGCCGCGCGCTCCAATCGAGGAGCCAAGGCATCGAAGTGATGCGAGAAACGCCAGTAGCTATCCACGATGAGGCCCAAGTATTTAAACCTGCGCCTCACCGGGACATCCACCCCACTTACCTTAACTGAGGCTTTCGGCGGCACACCTCGACCGGAGACCTCGCACATCCAAATGGCCTCCGTCTTGGCGGCCGATACCTCCAGCCCCAGTTCCCTAATAGCGGAGACCACCAGTGCCACCGACTCTTCGGCTACCCTGATGGTGCTCCTCCAATCCGGACCGACGACAACGATCATTGTGTCGTCTGCATACGCCACTAACGTCGTGCCGCCGGGGAGGGATATCCGCAGAACAGCATCGTAGGCTAAGTCCCATAGCAGCGGACCTAAAACAGATCCCTGCGGGACACCCCGATGCACGGCGTGGAACTCCTCGCCGCCCCTCCCGTACCATCCGACTTTCCTGTCCTTCAGGTAATGCCGGACCAGTCTCTTCAGATAGGAGGGAACTCGATGGTAATCGAGCGCCCTACCTATAGCTTTCCAAGAGACGGTGTTAAAGGCGTTCGCTATATCTAGCGATATCGCCAAAGTAACACCGCCCTGGTCCACTCCCGGTTTGGCGAGGCCACGTACTCTATCGATGGCATCGACAGTAGAACGACCCCGCCTGAAACCATACTGGGCATCCGAGAGGTCCGGGCCATCCCCGGACAGGTGCCTGACGATTCTGCCAGCAATTACTCTTTCGAGCAGCTTGCCGGCTTCGTCGAGCAGGCATATCGGTCGGTACGCCGAGGGTTGCTCCGCTGGTTTTCCCTCCTTCTGGAGGAGCACCAGTTTCGCTTTCTTCCAGCGTGAGGGGAACCGACCCGTCCTCAAACATGCGTCAAATAGACGCTTGAGGCCGGGTCTAAGGACACCGCACGAAGAACCCAGGACCTTTCCAGGGATACCATCCGGGCCAGGTGCCGTGTTACGGGCAGTCATGCGCCGGATGGCCCCAGAAATCTCCTCTTCGGAGACTCCCAGCTCGTCGGTCCAGTCCTCACTGGCCACCGACACCTCTTCGACAGGTTCGTCGGCTTCATCCTCCTCAGGAGGGAATAGTACCGACACCACCTGCCGAAGGAACTGAGAGTCCAGCCTCTCCGTCAACGGAGGCGCCCATGGTCTGAGTTTACCCATAACCATCTTGTACGGGCGCCCCCACGGATCGGACTGTAGACCGTCGAGGAGTTCCTTCCACGCCTGGTTCTTCGCATCGAAGATGGCCAGTCTAAGAGTCCTGCGCGCCTCGGAATATTCCAAGCGCCGCGCCAAGATCTCTTCCTCCGTGACCCGTCTACGTCGACGGGTCCGGGTGTACCGGCGTCTGGCCCGCATGCACAGAGTGCGGAGATTCGCAATCTCCTCGGACCACCAGTACACCGATCCCCGACGTGGGGTGCCGACACGGGGCATCGTCGCATCACAAATGGTGTGCATTATGCCCCGAAACCAGTCGGCACCCGCCTCCGGATCGTCGAGAATCTCGCCCGGCATTTCCTGCCAGGCGACGACGGAGGCCGCCATCTCCGCGGCGCCCTTCTCAAGGCGTTTCAACGCCCATCGCGGTGTCGGATCGAGCCGACGAGGACCGGTCGGTGCTGGAGAGTTGATATTAAAGAAAATATAGAGGTGGTCACTTAAGGTGGCCACCTCCTCCGCAACTCTCCAGCCGGTCACACGACGCGCAATACCAGGGGTGGCAAATGATAGATCCACTATCGACTCACCCCTAGCGTGAACGCACGTGCTCGCGTTGCCTTGATTCAGGAGAATCAGGCCGCGACTCGTCGCCCAGTAGACTAGCGCATCACCTTTTGGAGTGGTTCTGGGGCTTCCCCATGCCGTCGCATGAGCATTGAAGTCACCCAGAACCAATATCTGGCGAGGTCGGCAGGCCTCAACACACCTGCCTAACTCGTCCAGATACTCCTCGAATAGGCCGAGGCCCATCGAAGGCGATGCGTAGCATCCGATCACCGCGTGTTCCCCCCACGCTACCGCCACGAAGCCCTTACCACGATGCAGAACGTGGCAGGAAGGGGCTCCGTGGCTCATTTCCCATGTGATCGCCGCAACCCCATCCAAATCCCCCGCCCAGTTAGGACGGTTGAGGACGCGATAGGGCTCGGCGATCACGGCCAGGCCGATCCCCCCCTGCCGGAGGGTTTGCAGCAACAAATCGTGTGCACTCCGGCAGTGGTTGAGGTTGCTCTGGAGGAGGCGTGTAGACATTATCAAAATGTCTATTCAGCCTCCCCCGTGGCTCTCCCCTGGTCGGCCTGACCCACGATAGAGGACGGTTCGTCTCCGTCCTCTATCATAATAATCTCGAGCATCGGAGAGGAACTCCTGCTCTCCGATGCTCGCGGTGAGGCGGGTGGGGACCCAATCCTCACCTCCTCAAAGGGGATGGGGGAAAGGAGATGGGAAAAGGGGGGAGGAGTGGGAGAGGAGGAATAGGAGGAGGAATAGAAGAGGGAATGGGAAGGGAAGGGGGAAGGGAGACAGGAGTGGAAACTACTTCCACCTCCATCACCGTCGCCTTCTCCTTCTCTTTCTCCTTAGCAAGGGAGGAGGTCTTGCCTTTTCCCCTACTAGCTTTAGCAGGGGGAGGCTTCACTCCTCCCTTGTTCAGGGCGGCTTTTGACTGCGGCTTGCAGACCGGACCTCCCATCCTATGCCCACTCGGCTTGCCATTGGCAGCACAGAGCGGACAGGAGGGAGTGGCCCTGCAATCCGCAGCCTTATGGCCGCCCTTGCCACACCTGTAGCAGAGGCCGGACCTATCCACCGTGCTAGTGCACTTTTGGCGGACGTGTCCGACCTCTAAACACTTAAAACATTGTAGCGGCCTCCTCTCGAGAACCGCTACATTTGCCCGGAGAAACTGGACATCAAGATGCCCAGCTTTCTCCAGGACTTTCCCAGCAGCGAGAGGGCACCGGACCCAAGCCGAGAAGAGTCCGGAAGGCATCTTCCGGAGGTTCCCGACCCGGACCTCCCCCTCACTGCAGCCACCTGCCTTTGCGACCGCCTTTCGCACATCGTCTGGTCCTGACATTTCAGTTAGGCCAGAGATGCCGATCTCGGCGGTCTTCTGAGGGCAGGTGACTATGACACCCGTCCCTTCAGTCGCCTTTTTAAGGGCGGCCAATAGTCCGGCAGCCTTGAGGAGGCTGTCGGGTCCCGGAACCTCAAAAACGAGGGCACCGGTGACCGCCCTTTTAGGCCTCAAGCTATTTTCGATGCCCAGGGACTTGAGGTTCACCTGGGACATCGCTTTACTTAAGGCAGGCCCCAGGATGTTCTCCTGGCCAGCCGGCGCCGACACCGTAATCGCCGAATTCTTCGGTGGTCGTGGCAATTTCGGCTGCTCGGGTCGACCAGGCATCCCTTTGGGGGTGGTCTTAGGTGGTAAAGCCACCTTTTGACCTCCCCCGGGGCCCGCCTTCGCGTTTTTCGCCGAAGGAGCCTGGGGTTTGGCAGGTTGTGAGGGGGAAGTTT
Organism: Cerceris rybyensis; assembly: GCA_910591515.1. Classification (NCBI taxonomy): domain Eukaryota; kingdom Metazoa; phylum Arthropoda; class Insecta; order Hymenoptera; family Crabronidae; genus Cerceris; species Cerceris rybyensis. Next base: position 3,678,616 of record OU342789.1, read on the forward strand.
TCTTCCCCCTCTTAACCACCTCAACCCAAGACTCCTTTCTAGGTTCCGAAGGCGGAACCCTCAGAGGAGCGGGAGGAGCCTGTGAAGCTCCCGTCGCTCCCGAGGTTTCAGCCCCGGAGCCTTTCTTCTTCTTCTTCTTTTTCTTCTTTTTCTTCCCGTTCTCTGCAAGAGAAACGGGAAGAGATGCCTCGGCCAGGGTCGCAGCTGCCGAGGGACCACCCTCAAGGCGCTTGGGAGCAGCCGAGGACGTATTATCCTCCTGGCGCTTCCCAGCTGCCAAGGGTGATTCGCCCTCAAGGCGCTTAATTACCCTGCCGAGGGCCAAGAACCTGGAGCTGACGCTCAGCTCCAGGTTATTGAACTTTTCGTTCAATAGCCCCAAAATCCTTGACTCCGATTGATCCGTGTCAACCGGAGTCTCGGTGGGGGGCTTATCGATCTCCATGGCCTCGCTCGTTCCTGGAACTGCGGCGCCATGGAGATCCTTATCCTTCGCTCCGGGAGGGTTCCTTGAGGAGGTTGCCTCCTTCAGGAGCTCCCGGAGTTTATCTGACTCCCTCTTCAGGGAATCGCGCTCCCCCTTGAGAGAGTCGCGTTCCTTCTTGAGGGAGTCACGCTCCTTTTTGACGGAGTCCGCCTCCTTCTCGGCCCGTCTGGCCCGCTCCCGGTATCTTTCCGTGGAGCCGTCCATCCTGGATGATGGCTCCAGGACCTTTCTGGAGGACAGGTCCGGGGCTCTACTCCTCAGAGCCCGGCCTGTCAGTTCCCTCACACCTCCGAATGCGGCCCTGATCATCAGCCTTATCACCCGGAGATCACCTGTTTTTAGGTTGGTGGCTGAATTAACCACCGTTACAGCCGTCTCCAGGCAGCTGATGATTTCGGCGCCGCATTTTTCACCGGTCATGGCTTCATAACGAGCCATGACCTGCTCTAATTTGGGGAGCGGCTTCATGCCCGGACCCATTTTTATGGGCTCCGCGAACACCGCCCCCCTTCCAATTTTCTTCCTTTTCTTCTCGGCATCACCGTCAGCCGCCCTAAGGTGACCGGCGATGGTGTCGAGAAGCTCTTCCTCCCAACGCTCCCGAAGTTCCCTCATAGGGACGAACCCGGGTTCGCCCTTACGAGGTGGTTTCTTCCCCCCCGCTGTTTTAGCAGTGGCGGCGGAAGATCCACCTTCCGTTCCATTTTTGGGTGGTTTCTCCACCCCCCCTGCTTTCGCAGAGGTGGTGGGTGAGTCCACCCCTCCGTTGCCTTTAGGCAACTCCGTCCTTGAGATAAGGACGACCGGCACGGCTGCCGGCACGTCCTTACCTCCTGCCTTGTGGCCACCAGTCGTGGTAGACACAGCAGGGGCCTGGTGGCTCACCCCTGAGGTGCCGCGGTCGTGGGATGACGACGCAGCCGGGCCCGCTTTACAACCCGAGTCTGCGCCGGCACTGAGGGATCCGACGCCCCCTGTGCGGTAAACGTTATTTCCGTTCATTGTACTGTCCATGTTTGTTTTAAAATTGTTTTGCCGGGTCGTCATAAAATAAAACCAATTCCGTCCTTGTGACCCAAATGCTCTGTTCGCGTCAGCATCCTTGCAAGCAAGGACACTGACCCCGGAGGACACCACTTGGAGGTAGAGCAAAGGGAACCTTTTAGCCAGAAAGGCCCCCAACGTCGCCGAAGTCCCCCTTTTACAAGTCTACAAGGTCACTACTGGTCACAAACTCTAGAACCCCCCAGCCCGGGTCCCACAAGCCGATGTACTGGCTTGTCTCTGGCATCCGCGCATTCTCTTTTCTGGGGGGGGGGACTAAAACAGGACAAAGTATCCAAAACAGTCCCCCCCCCCCCAGATCGCGGAGAGGTAACCTCCGCGACTGGCTCTTTCTCTCTCTCTCTCTCAGTTTTCCTCCTCAAGCTCTACCATCACACCGTGGGCGACCTCCACCGGTGTGATGGGAGACAATCTACGGGAGACGGAGCTTGGACCCACCCACCGGCACAAAAAACCAACTAAAATCCCGGCCGGGCGTTACCCGACCCTATGACTCTAAGCCGGTGGGCGTCCCACGGGTCCTCCTCGCGGAGGCCGGCAGGACTGCAAATGCAGGGTCCGTGGCACCCTCGCCGACGGTGGCCATCCCGGCGGGAGCTGCCCCGAGCTGCTCCACCGCCATAGGTAAAGGCTCCGGCCAGAGCCCCGCACTCAAACATCTCCTCGGAGACAGAAACAAAGTGCGGGGGTGACCGGACGTGGCCGCTCCGTCTCTACCGTACTTTTCTTCCAAGTTTTGGCCCCAAGGCGCAAAATGCCGCTCATGGGACCCTCCCTCTCAAAACTTGCCCGTGGAAGAAAAGGTTCCACGGGCCTATCTTTCCCCATCTCTTATGTTGGTCCCAGCGACCAAAGTCAAAGTCTGGGACCCTCCCCCCTTGCGGATGCCAGGACTAATTCCCCCCTTGCAAAAGTGGCTTCTGCCACGCCTTCCGTGCGACCAGCAGCTTCCAAGACCTGCTAGGGATAGACATCAGCTCGGTCAGAGTTTTTCCTCGAGATAAGTCCGCCCCCAGACAAAGTCCAGGATTGGTCTCCAGGAGCCCAACGAGCCGTCGTCCTCCATCGCACATAACCTATCTTAAACCTATCCTTATACATATAACGCGCTCGAGAGAGAGAGAGAGAGAGAGAGAGATCACCCCCTATCGACCTCCGTTTCCGCTGCTTTTTTGCTAACTCCTATAGCCTCCCCCACTACCCCTTTTAGCTCCCCTCCCCTCATGACCCCCCCCCCCCCCTCCCTTTCACCCCACCACTCATCCAGTCTTCTCATCCATTCCCTTCCACTCCCGTCACCATTCAAAATTTCTTTCACCCTCCCTATCACTGACTCACACTCTTTCCCATTCACCTCCCTCATACACTCCTCCAACACATGCTCCCAACTCTCACACGCCCATCCACACCTTCTGCATCTCCTCTCATCCTCCTTCTCCCAGTACCTACTCTCTCTCATTCCATTTCCCATCCTGTACGTCGCCACCCTTCTCCAGTCATCCTCCTTCCATCCTTTCTTCAAATACTCCGCCATCCCTTCCGCTCTCACATACTTGTACCATTTATTGTGTTTCGCCTCCTCTATCCTCCTATCCGTTTCCCTTCCCATCTCCCCCCTCTCTTCCTCCTCTATCCTCTTCCACAGCTCCTCCCCCCCTTTATCTTATCCCCCTCCTTCCCTCCTTGCCCTTATACCTCTCTTCTCCATCCATGCTCCCCTCCCCTTTTCCCATCCATACCACAAACTTTTCCTCCCCATTCTCCCCTCTAACTCCCTCAAGCATTCCCTCGCCCACAAATTCCCTTTTCATTCTCTCAATCCCTCTTCATACATCCACGCCCTCCTCATATACCTTATACGCATCATCTCTCTTCCACATTCATCCCTCACCATGTACCCCGGTGTGACCCTGTCCACTCCTAATACCCATCTCAAATACCTCTCATGCACCCTTTCAACCTTCGCCCATTCATACCACCCCCACACTTCCGCCCCATACACCAACACCGGCCATACCAACACATCAAACAACCACATCCTCCTCACCACATCTCTCCCAAACAATCTCTTTCCCAATCCCCACACCTCCCTCATTACTACATTCGCTCTTCTCACCCTCTCACTCATATGCCCCTCCTGTCCCCCGTTCGCCCTAAATACATATCCTAAATACTTGAACTCTCTTACTTCCTCAATTTCCTCCTTCCCCCACATCCATTTTTCCTTCCCACCCACCCTCTTTCCACACCTCATCACCTTTGTTTTCCTCACATTCAACACCAACCCTTTCTCTCTTACATACTCTCTCATTTCCTCCATCATCAACCTCATCCCATTCTCATTTTCCGCCAATAACACAATATCATCCGCATACAATAAACAATACAAACTTTTTCCCGCCACACTCACACTCCCTTTCCCCCTTCTCGCCAACCTCTCCTCGATATCCGCTAAATACAGCGTAAATAGCTTCGCACTTAGCGGACATCCCTGCCTCACCCCCCTTCCAGTCCAAAACGGCTCACTCATCTCACCATACACTCTCACCTTGCACACTGTCTCCTCATACATTTCCCTTATCCTCTCTCTTATACCTTCACTCACTCCTCTCTCATTCAGTACTCCCCATAGCTTCCTTCTATCCACCATATCGAACGCTGCCTTCAAGTCCATAAAACATACCACCATCCTTCCTCCTTTCACACCAATTATCCTAGCAATCAAATAATTCAACACATACACATTCTCCATCACACCCCTTCCTCTCCTGAAACCCGTTTGTCACTGCGGCAACATTCCTCTCACTTCCATTTCTTCTCCCAGCCTTCTCTCTATCACAGTCACATAAATTTTACACATCGTCCCCATCAGGGTCACACCTCTATAGTCTCTCACCCCCTTCCCACACACACCTTTCCTCACCGGCACTACCACTCCTACCTTCCATTCATCCGGCCATCCATCTCCTCTCCACACCTTATTGCATACCTCATACACTATTTTCATCACATCCATCCCACCATACTTCCACACCTCATTCTCCAAACCATCCTCACCTGCCGCCTTTCCATTCTTCAATTTCCCTATCACACTTGATATCTCCTCCCATCCTATCTCCCCATCCGTTGTTTCCCTCTTCGCACCACATCCACATCTAATTCTCGTTCCTACTCCCCCCAACAATCCCATGAAGTATTTCACCCATTCATCCATCTTCATATCTGCCCCAGCACCTCCTCCGCCCCTCCTCATCTTCCTCAGCACTTCCCACACTTCTCCTTCCGTCTTGGCTGCCCCTATCATTCCCATTATCTCTTCCCTTCTTTTCTGCCTCTTCTCTTCACACATTCTCCTATACTCCTTCTTCTCCCTTCTATATCCTTCTATCCCCTCTTCCCCTTTCCTCCATTTCCTCATAACCCTTCTCACCTCTTTTCTTTTTTCCCTGCACTCCCTGTCCCACCACCCCCTCCCCCTCCCTTTCCCATCTCTTTCCTTTTTCACCTCCTCCCTACATTTCTCCACTATTTTCCTCACTTCACCAACCCCATCCTCATACCCCTTTTTCACTTCTTCCCACTCACTCAGTTTTCTCCTATACATTTCTATCATCCCCTCATCCCATCTCTCTCTTCTTGATCCCCTTCCAATCACTACCCCCTCCGCCTCTCTCCTCACCCTCCCACTGCACTCCACCACAACTGGAATATGATCAGATTCAACCGTACATTCCACCTCCAATCTCTCTATCTCATTCCTCACATCCACCCCACACACCACATAGTCAATCACCGTGCACGCTTTCGCCCCCACATACGTATACTCCCCACACTCATCTCCACTCATACATCCATTCATTATCCCCATTCCTACTTCCCTCAGCCACTCTAACATCCTCTTTCCTTCACCATTCACCGTCCTGTCTTTCGATCTCCTCCCTCCCTCGTCCTCATCCGCCCCCTCCATTAAACCCCCTTCCCATACCGTCCGGGCATTAAAATCGCGCCCGATCATTACTCTTTTTCTCATTTCCTCCTCCACTAACTCCTTCAACCATTCAAGCTTCTCTCCCATCCTACCCCATATATACACCTCAATTAAACTCCACTCTTCTTCCTCTATTTCCACATTCACTCTCATTATTCCCTCCCCTTTTTCACTCACCCACCCTCCCTCTTTCCTCTTTATCTCCTTTCTTACTCCCACTGCCATCCCACCCCTAGCCCTACCCTTATCAAACTCCCTCCTCGCCCATTGCCATCCCCATTCAAAATTTCCCGGCATCTCCTTCCTTACACTCCACTCATCCTTCTCTTCCACCCACGTCTCCATTAAAAACACTATATCCCATTCTTTTACTATCCTCCAAACCTCCCTTTGCTCTTCAACCCCCCTACGTTCCAGAAACCCACTTTCCATCCCCTTCCTCCCTTCTTACCCTCTGTCTCCCCCCCCCCCCTCCTTCCTCCTTCCCGTTGCGCTCTCTTCCCCCTCTTTTCCCTCTTCTCTTTTCTTTTACCCCCCCCCCCCCCCCCCCCCCCCCTCCCCAAAACCCTCCCTTCCCTGCCGCGCCTCTATTTCCCCCTTCCCCTTCCTCATCGCCCCTTCCTCATTCACAAATCCCTCCCTCCAATCATCCCACCTCCACATCCTTCCCTCCACCCAAAACTTCATATTGCCCTTTCTCACACTCCTTCCTTTCCTCCTTTCCTCCTCTATTTCCCTTCTCATCAACCACTCCACCCTTCTTTCCCTCCAAGTTTTATCATCCTCTATCCATTCCGCTCTCTTCCGCCCCAGCTCTCTCTTCGCCTTCATCACCCTCACCTTCTCCAGGCTCCCTAGCTTCACCCATACCATTCCTCCCTTCTCCTTCCCGTTCCCTCTCCCCATCTCTCTTATTCCCTTCACCTGCACTTTCACTCCTATTTCTTCCATCAACTTCTTCACTTCTTCTTCCACATTCTTTTCCTTCACCTCTCCCCCTCCTATCCTCCTTATTATAATATTTTCCTTCCTCCTCTCCCTTTCCTTCATTTCCAATTCCATCTCCAACGCCTTCATTCTTTCCTCCCATCCTTTAACCGGCACCTCTTTTTCTTTTCCTACCCCCCTTTCCTCCAACCTATTCACTCTTCCCTCTAACTCCTTCCACTTTCTTTCCCTCTCCTCCATCTCTCCTACCCTCTCCCCTAGCCCCTTTATACTTTTCTTCATCCCCTCCTTTTCCTTTTCCCAGCTATCCCTCATCTCCTCTAATACAACCTTTATCTCTCTTCTCTCTTCCCTCTCCCTTTCCATCCCTTCCCTCAGGCTCCTCACCTCCACTCTCAACTCCTTCATCAGCTCCATCAGCTCATCATTTCTTTCTCTACTAGGAGACCTCCTCACTTTCTCTGATTTTCTGAATGCCTCCTTCTCCTCCATCCCTCTACTTATCTCGTTTTCCGCCTCCTTCTTCTTGCTAACCATCCCCTCCAGCGACCCTGCACTCCCCGTCCTCAACCTTCCCAATCTCTCTACATTGGTCGGTCTTCCTCTCTTTTTTTCTTTAACCCTCTCCTCCCTTCTACCCCCTTGATCCCCTATCCCACTTTCCTCCATATCTCTTCGCTATCTATATATATATATCCTATATTATATTTCCTTAATTCTTCCTATTATTCCTATGAAAAACCTGTTCCATATTAGTAAAAGATCTGTCGAATTGTATCGAATATCTCGTTCAGTACTACACCTGCAAAGATCATCTCAGTACTACACCATCAACAAATGGACTGCTCGACTCACATGAATATAACTATTCATAAATATAAATATTCAAGGCTGTGATGTGAACACTAAAAACGTCATATGAAGGATGTCGTACTATATTAACAGTCATCCTAAAACTAGCAAGTTCACACAAAGGCTACACAAAATTATCCACTTGAAGCAGATGGGACATCACATTACGTTCCGTCAGTTAACAAAATCAATAATGACTGCAGCCTTGTACGAATCAACATCCATCGAACGGAAGCCGTTCATCTGAAGAACATCGACGTACAAGGTCTCAAAAATCCTGCTAGTGGAGGGTTGTGTCTCCAATAATTAAAAATTGCAACGTCGACTCCGAAATCCGCACGGAAAACCGTGAATCTTCGAGGGATACAGTGGCGTACCATTCCGGGCGAGAATCTGCACAAATCCAGAGGAGACTAGAATCTACCGAAGGACATTAGGAGAGTCCTGAAAAGTCTACACCACGATTCGTAACCTACCACAATGTAAAACTGCGCAGAAATACCATTCCGTTGTGACTTTTCATTTTTTAAATCTCTACTATATCATTTTCGATTAATAATGTTGATAATGTTATATTAATCTCATTTTTTATACTAATCGTAAAATTGTATACATTTTTCCTACGTAATTTTTCTAAATCGTATCGCGCATATTGTATACATTTTTCTTATGTACTTTCTCTATGTCGTATTTTCTTGTCGCGCATATTCTCAATTAATGCTTTTAATAATAGTATATTAATCTCATCTTTATAATCATAAAAACGTATCTAATACTTCATATTCTTCTAAATCGTACTTTATTTTTCGCGCATAGTAATTATTAATTTGCGCATATTGTATACATTTTTCTTGTTTTTCTTCTAACTCGTATTATTCTCAATTAAGTAATTATTAACTCATTAAGCTCTCGAATTCTACTATCTCGCTATTATACTCATACACATGTTTATACATATTATATTGTTATACACATACACATATTTATACCCCATGACACATTTTATAATATAGCTTAAGTTCTCTTGTATTCTTTCTTTTTTTTGCGTTTGTATATCGAACACAATTATGTTCGATCTTAATGGGGGAGGTGTTGGATACCAACTCAATTCACGTTTTCTCAAACTCGCTATCTTCTCTGACAATAAGATATTAGCTCCAAATATTACTCAACGTGATTCAAGGCCCAAAAGGGAATATTACTCATCCTCGATTCTCACTTTTCCTTCCAAAATATGTTTTCAAGACCTTTGGTCTTCGCGAAAGTCGCTGGAAAAGCGATCGCCCTTTTGGAACCTTAGTCACGAGAAGTCAGAGTCATCCAAACCTCCCACCACACTAGTTTAAGGTCCTTTAAAAGGCCACTCTCATTACCAAATAGACAGACTAAATCAGGAATTTTGTATCGAATCTCTGACGGTCGGCATCTCGCGACGACGTTATTCTAAAATTGTTAAAACTCCGAGCGTGCAACAGTTCTTCCTAAATAAAGTGTTGTTAACCATCCACGACATATAACATAAAATTGGTGTCAGAAGTGGGATACAACAACTTTTTAGTTTTTCCATTTTGAAGTTAGCAATGTGAGCTGAATAAGCTAATGTACAGGGTGTTTCAAAAATATTTGTCATGGCTTTAAGGGGTTGTTCTACACCTGTGGATCGATGGAGATTTGCGAAAAGAACCTGCCGCAAAATTCGGGAAAGGGTAGCAAATTTTTTTTATTGGCTCATCGTATTCGTCTTGTTACGTAGGCAAAATGTCTGAGAGGAACCATGGGTCAGAAACAAACCGTTCTCTCGCAAATTAACTTTTAATTCGGCCTTCTCGATTAAAATTTCGCCAATAGTTGAAGCAGAGGCGACGTAGACAAAGTTAGAAAATGGGGCACTGTGTCACCGAACTCGAAGAGAAGCACAAGTGTTTATGCTCTTCTCCACGGGTGGGCCCTTGAGCGAACCTGATACCGAACACAGGTCATTGACGTCTTCCTAGCCTCCGAAAAGTTACATCGGAAGATTTCGTCCGAAACCGAGTCATTTTCACCACTTCGATACAGACAGGCGGGTAAAAAAATACGCATTAAGTATTTCTTGATCTACCTATAAATAGGTAAATTTAATAAAAATCGGCGTTCAGATGGTCAACGAAGACGAAGCCGATATCACGGAAGAAAGAGGTGTAGGGACGACGGTTTACGATCCGGTCTCCGCCATTGTTCGACTACGGACGGCCAACTCTGCTTTGTTAACTATTTTTAATTTAGCAAGTTTTTCGTGCTTCGGGTCTCGAAGGTCTAGAACTGTCCACGGTGGACAGGGGCCAGGTCGTCGGCCACCGAAAAAGAGAAACCCTATTGTCTGCGAGGGAACTTCGCTACGAGGCGGCTGTGCCTCGAGGAGTGTTCACCAGATGCGATTTTTTTCATACCAATAGACCCCTATGGTTTACGGACGTCTCGGGGCAAGCTCAACAATTTTACGGGAACCGCTTAGACAAGGATAAAAGTTAAGTTTCCGTTACTCTCGAACAATGGGATTAGAGAGAGAAGAATTATTTGAAAGTGTAGGGACGACTGACATTTTAAATGTCCTAACCCGGTCGACTTCCGGAATCTTTCGTTTATGACCCTTTTGTTCCGCTAGTCGGCGATGATCGAAGAAACACTCTCGCACCAATTTTCCAAACACTCGTAGCAAGAGAGGTAATGCCAAATGCACAATTCTTCAATGCTCTCGCACTGTAGTCACTCGTTCGCATATGGCTGCCAAATGTTGGTTTAACAGTTTACAAAATTGCAGCGCCCGCCAGCAGAAGAAGGACAAACTTTTGCTTACTTTACTTCCAAATGCCTTTTTAGTACTAGATATCCGGTCTTCGTCTTCGCTGACCATCTGGCAACGGATTATATCGAAGCTGCAGACGCCAATTTTTATGAGACTTTAGCGTGTTCATTTGAAGAATTAATAAAGACAAAAATATTAAAGCGAATGCTTTTTTCGAATCGCTCTGCTCCGTCTCTCGATGACAACTACCATTGTTTCTATCGCCCAGATGTATAAAATTTTATTGGAAATCTATAGTAGAATGTCCATAGAAACAGAAAATGTAAAACTTATCTGAAAAAATAATTTGCAATAGTTAATTAACAGTCCTCAAAGTTATACTTTCCGTAGATTGCTTTTACACGCTCCCATCATGCTCTAGACATTTTCGTCAATTGTTTTGTAACGAAAAGTTGGAATGGAATTTGCGTATATGTATTCTTATCTCCACTTATTTGGGATATGTTTAAAATTTTTGAAACTTTAACTGTTTTAAAATTGTAGATTCTAATCAGTGCAAATTTAACAGCATCTAGGAATCCGTTGGCCCTCTCCCGCAAACAGCTGTGACAGGATGTCCCGAATTGCTGCCGATCCCTTCTATTGCTCCCCACTGCTGCGAACTGCTCACCACTGCTCTCCTCTGCTCTCCAGTCATGTCATGTCCGGCGAACGAAGGGATTCTACGTTTTTGATTCTGGTCTTCGTCCGATCCATCGTGTTCCAAACATTCTGCTAAAAAAACTCTCGCACTGCGTTTGTGTTATAAATTGGTGCACCGTCGTGTATGAAATATAGCGAACGCCGTTCCTGACGTGGTATCTCTTCGCGCAATACATATTCTCGGAAGTTGCGATCGAAGAAATCGCAGGTATGTCGCACTTGTCATCCTTGCGGGCATAAAAATTGGTCCCATTATCGTGTCCCCAACGATTCCTGCGTAAACGTTGATACTAAATCGTCCTTGCTGGAATTTTTACACTCCTGCATTCGGATTTTCAGTAGCCCAAATTCGGGCGTTTTGCCGATTCAAAATATTTGAACTTGAGAAAGAACTTTCGTCCGTGAACAACACATGTTCCAAAAATCGCGGGCTTCGTTGCACTTTCTGTAACATCCACTTGCAAAACTGTAATCGCACACTGTAGTCCTGTGGATGCAGTGTGTGGACGCGCTGTATTTTAAATGGTCGTAACCCTTCTCTAAGAATTATCCTTCGCACTGTGGAATGGCTAATACAAACTTCCCAAGCCATTCTTCGCAATCCCATTAGCGGAAAAGCACGTGCGAGTGCGATAACGCTTTCATCTTTCTATCAGTGAACGCGGAATGACCTGCACCTACAAGTTGTGTGATTCGTCCAGTAACTGTTTATTCCATCGCTGAATCGATAGACCATGCGCTTGAAATCGTATCTATCTGGAATTTCTATTCCTCGAAGTTGCCTGTCGATGATCCTCGTCTTATTCTTGTAAAGGGTCTAGCCGAAGAATGGAGATTTGAACCCGCGACAAAAAAGTGTCCAGCGATTCCACAGGCAGACACCATAGACACTGCGCCATTAATGCTCTTGAAAGAACGGTTAAAATTCTAGGTTATAAAGACCATACAATCAGCAATTTATTTAATTATCCCGATCCTGTTCTTTAACATCTACATATTTCTATGCAGAAACATTGAAGGCCACAATATGAACGGACTGTATTAAAATCATGTAAGAATGGCAGATAATGGGCGAGTTTCAGCCCAAAATGTGTCCCAGAAATCGGTTTTTGATTTTTCCGACCGTGATGCACCGTACTCAAAAAATCTGAAAAAATTAGGGTATAACAATGATAACATTATGCAACTACTGTAAAAAGGAAAAAGTTGTGCTCGGAAGATTTCAATACGAAATCGATGTTTAAAAATTTTTTTGTTGGTTTTTCATTTTTCGTGAGTGGAACTTGCAAAGGAAAAATCTTAAAAAAATCCCTAACATGTACATTCATGTTTAGAATGTATCAGAATTTTTTTGGAATTTTTGCACTACATTAATTGGGGAAGATGAGGCAAAAACTGATTTTTCGATTTTACCCTTTAACACTAGGTTTACGGGACCCGTCAATTTGACGGAATTCAATCTTTGCAATGAAATATCTCGAAAACCACTTGATCGATTTCAACCGTTTTGCATCGTAAATTAATCATTTCTTCCAAAGAATTTACACACCCAGTTTTTTTTCCCTAAGCCTTCCACTTTTTGAGATTCATATGTGGTATACCTATCTCTATGGGACCCGTCAAATTGACGGATTAACTAATTTCATGAGTAATCTTTATATATTTGCTTTGTTCGTATAATCATTACTACAGTTTACTTACTACTACAGTTTTTCAAGAACAGTGACCAAAATATTCTATAGTTATTATTATTTTAGACAGTCTCTGCTTATGGTAAGTATCTTCAATAGGGTAATCGAATTGGGGCACAATATTTTTTTATTTTGACCAATCCGCCTTTTGTAGCAATCATGAGTAAATCCAGAATATATAATATAATAAGATGTTGAGCACAATTGTCAAAATAAGTAAAGATTGTTCAGAGTATACCTCCGAAGGTGGCTAATATAAATTACTCTAAAGCGAAGATGAGAGTGAAAGGTCCTAATGCATTGAAAGTGAAAAAGATAAAAGAATTTTCGGATAGTGAGGAGGAAAATTTATTGAAAGTGTATCGTAGCAAGAAAAGAATACGTATTCCTTCTAGTTTTGATTCCGAGAATGAGAGAACGAGCATTCCAAGCATATTCTAAAATGTAATGGGTGAAATTGAAAGTATAGTTGACGGATCACGGTGGATAAAACTGAAAGCAGGAGTATCCGTGGGTAGGCCATCCATTGATATGATATTTACGGGTTTCACAGGACCTACTGGTTACCATAAAAGAAATATTATGTCGAGTTATGTAACTAGTGCTTTTGGATTGATAATTGATAGACGCATAAAGGAACACATAAAAGACTGCACTCACATAGAGGCACAAAAAACCTGAAGAAAAACGGAAGCAGTAATTCTTGTATAGGTATATAGAAAAGAGATCGTGTGTGGAAAGTGCACAAAGAAAATTCAGTATGTCTGTAAAAAATGTGCTCAATGAATGTGATTGCCGTATACCGTTAATACCATTGCTAACATTTCCGTGGTAATTCAAAAAAATAGACATTTGAAATCATTAATAATGTATCTAAATGTGAACCCTAGTGTTATTTAATTGATACTTAATTTGAAACAATTGATTTTTTAAAGAAAATGCGTATTTTTGCCTACCCGTAAAATTTGACGGGTGCTCGTAGAGATAGGTATATAAGAAAGGTCCGTAAACCTAGTGTTAACTACCCTCCCGGTGAAGGTATCGGATTAAAAATTTGTGTGCAATGGTTTTTCATCATCACCTATCGAATGACCCATCGTCGAATAAAATCGGCTCAAGGGCACTTTTGACCCCCTTATTCGGCTAGACCCTTTCTCGCGCTCGCGTAGAATCCCTCGCTGCCTCGTCAATTGCCCGTAACATTTTCCGTGCGTTTAAATACTCTACAAGAAAAATGTTTGTATTGTAAATATAATGAATAAAGGTGCAAAAAAATACCATATGAAGTATTTCGAAGTGACAAAATATATAACTCTGTCTGTATCGAGGTGGTGAAAATGAGTCGGTTTCGGACGAAATCTTCCAATGTAACTTTTCGGAGGCTAGGAAGACGTCAATGACCTGCGTTCGGTATCAGGTTCGTTCAAGGGCCCACCCGTGGAGAAGAGCATAAACACTTGTGCTTCTCTTCGAGTTCGGTGACACAGTGCCCCGTTTTCTAACTTTGTCTACGTCGCCTCTGCTTCAACCATTGCCGAAATTTTAATCGAGAAGGCCGAATTAAAAGTTAATTTGCGAGAGAACGGTTTGTTTCTGACCCATGGTTCCTCTCAGACATTTTGCCTACGTAACAAGACGAACAGGATGAGCCAATAAAAAAAATTTGCTACCCTTCCCGAATTTTGCAGCAGTTTTTTTTCGTAAATCTCCATCGGTCCAGAGATATAGAACAACCCCTTAAAACCATGACAAATATTTTTGAAACACCCTGTACATAGCTACCCTTTATATATTAACCGCCATTTTGTTTTTAAAATTTTTGAGTTCAGATTCGTAATTAGCGACCCAAAAAACATTAGAATACTAATTTTTGTGCAAAACAATTAATTTGTAAACAAATCTGGCCGCCATATTTAATCCGCCATTTTGTTTTTAAAATTTTTGAGTTCAGATTCGTAATCAGCAACCCAAAAAATAATAGAATACCAATTTTTAACTAAATCCGGTGTGTTTTGAGCCTGTGGTGACGATTTGAAAAATATTGAAAACTGCGCGAGGTGCGTGAACAGCTAAATTCACGCTCTGGACCACTGTGCGACGCACAGTGGTTCATTTGGCCGAAAACCTGGCCAAAACTCAAGGAGTTTTTCAATTTAGCTGAAAATTGGTGTATCAGTATTATATGGGTCGCTGATTAAGAATCTGAACTCAAAATTTCCAAAAACAAAATGGCGGCTCTAATATGGCAAGTGCGAGTATCGAAAAATTGTCGGATCGGCACGAAAATCTGTAGTCTTATGTTTTTCCGGTCGCTGATTAAGAATGTGGACTCAGAATTTTCAAAAACAAAATGGCGGCTTCAATATGGCGGATGCGAGTATTGAAAAATTGTCGGATTGGCACGAAAATCAATATTATTTTGATTTTTAACCTGAACGAAATAAATATAGCGTTTCGTTAATTACAAGGGTAACCTTAGTGAAGGATTAGCATTATTCGTTTGTCCAAGGCACGATAGCCTGGTCGTATGTCATAAACGTATTTCCCTGAGCATGGCGCGTGCGACAAACAAATAAGAAATCGCGTACAATTGTAAAAAGTCGCAAAATGTTACAACGGGGACTTCTTCGGGAAGCTTTAAAGTTTAATTTAAAAAAAAATATATTCTGATATTCCTTTTCCTTCAAAAGTTATAATGATATTTATTGCAACAGTCACGTTATCTTAATACCAGCATATCACAGCTATTCCATCTTCGAATTTTCCATTGTTTAATGAAAATCTCGACTGAAAGAGATTGATAGAACATTGTGAGAAACAAATATAGCCCTCATACCTGCAACTAGCCAGATTTTCAGCCGAAACGTCAAACATCTTTCGGTTTATGACGGTAAGCGGTCGAGGTGATCGCGGCTATCTATTGTTGCTTTGGAACAAAAGGCCACCAGCTTGCTTAAAATTATTTTGAATTTTAACCTGAACGAAATAAATATAGCGTTTCGTTAATTACAAGGGTAACCTTAGTGAAGGATTAGCATTATTCGTTTGTCCAAGGCACGATAGCCTGGCCGTATGTCATAAACGTATTTCCCCGAGCATGGCGCGTGCGACAAACAAATAAGAATATCTCGTAGAATCGCAAAAAGTCGCAAAATTTTACAACGGGGACTTCTTCGGGAAGCTTCAAAGTTTAATTTTAAAAAAAATTCGCTTTGTACTTTTGCGTACTTCATAACTATTTCCTCTGCAAAAGGAAAAAAATGTATGGGTTTTGCAATCTGTGCCATCGCAGTTGTAAAATATTAAATAAAAAAATGAAACCAAGGTACTTATAATTTAAAAGTATGACGAATAGCAACAAACACTTGCAAAGTTGATTGTACCATTATTTCACATTGAAAACGTATTCTGAATTTCGACGTGAAATCGTTACATTATTCAAGTGCCAACTTTGACATTGCATATCTCTAAGAGTATTGTTCAATAAAAATTTTTATTAATGGAAAACGATGCTCTGATGTGTTACAAATCAAACGCAATTGCTAAATTTTGAAAATCGCGAAAAAATTTTTTGGCTTTTTGGCCAGGTTTTCGGCCCAATGAACCACTGTGCGACGTTAGGAGGCTCCTTGCTCAGTGAAGCTGCTGGGATGGATCTGGCTTTAACTCCGAGACGTTGAGCGTAGGTTTGCTTCTCTTCCTGCGGCGCGATCGTCTGGCGTTCCGTGAGGCGAAGATTCAATGTAGAATTTCACTTCGGGGGAGATCAAGAGTGTTCATTCCTTGTGTCAGGGGTCGTTTTGGCGCGCTAACCCGTTTGCGTGTTTTTCCAGCCGCATGCAATGACGGGATTATGTACTCGTGCTGGTTCAGGTGGCTACGGTGCCGTCCTATTGTTGAGGAACAATGTTTAAGAGGTGTTTCCTCCGGTGTGTTGTATGGGTCGCAGGCATTCGATGCGGGAGTATGTATAGTCCTAATGGATAGTATATGAGTCACGCAGTATTTAGTAGCATTTAGCGACATGTGAGGTCGGGTGAATTTCAGGCAGGGTTGGGGCATTTGGATAATGCGTCGACTGATAGTAATGAGTGGGAGTCTTGTGTATTTCACCCAGGGAGGGGAGATGTAAAGCAGGTGCGTTTTCCCATTCGGGTTGGGTGCTTCGCTTGCGTTGGGTGTTAACAATAGGATTGTTGGGGGATTGGCGAGACAGAGGAGATTGAATCAGATAGAGAGTGTTATGAGTAATAAAAAGCTGTAAGTTAAGACAAATCAGTAATTAAATAAGGGAGAATCGATTTTTATTATCGTTTGTTTGTTTTTGTTTTTTGTGCTTTCTTTACAGGTATACTGTGTTTATTGTGGATAGATAAATGTGACTATTGTAAGTAGACTGTATGTGCTTTGTTCATAGTGAGGTGTGGATTGTCGAACCGTTCGCTTAGATGGACCTGATTACCATTATGTATTTGTATGTTTATGCGGTGTCGATTACCATTTCCCTTTTTATGTCGATGATTACCATCGTTTCTGTTCTCGATTCGACTAAATGCCTGTAGCTTGTTCCCTCCGGGGATTTCATGGACTCGCTACACTTGGTCGCCCGTCTGTGGCGTGCTATGTTTTCGCTGCATATCATATATAGTTCTTTTGGAGATTTGTTGCTTAGAAAGTGAGACAGTTGTATCTCTATGACCGCGCCTTTTTTTTTTTTTAAATAAGGAGGAGGGGAAATGCATTTACGCACACCCGGGTCTACAACTACACCCGGGTAGTGTGGGACTCGCTGGGAGTTTTACCTCCCAGAATACCCACTAAAACCCCTCCTCCTATCTCCTCACACTCGATAAGGAGTTGTGCGGTACACCGAGTATTTCCTCGCACAACCCTATTGTTTCCTATCTTCTTTGGAGATTAGCGCCTACCGTGTCGCACATCTCCTTCTCTCTCGTACCTTTTCCTCCTATCCTCGTCCCTCTCCTTTCGCTCCTTTTCTTTCATTATTTCGATGATATAATTACTTATCCTTCCCCAATGTCTTCTGTCAGTTAGCATCTTCCTTCCTAGTTCCTTTGGCGTAAATTCCTCGATCCAATCCAACTCGTCCTTCAATCTTTCCCTGTTAGTAACGAATCTTTCGCAATCTTTTAGGGTGTGTTCCGCCGTGTCTGCTAGACCACAGCCATACCAACATTCATCGCTTTCGTCTCTTCCTATTTTGTGCTTATATGCACGAAATGATCCGTATCCGGTAAGTATCTGAACAAGTTGATAATTTAGACTTCCAAAATTTCTATCTTTCCATTTTTTAGGTTCTGGTATTATTTTATAGGTCCAATTATTGTTTTTATTTTCATTCCAGGTTTCATGTAGCTCTTTTGTAATCATTTCTTTTATTTTCTCAGATTCTTCTTTTATTTTGTTAGTTTTTTGCTCTTCATCTATCCTTCTGTTTCCATTTATTTCTTTAATCTTGTGATATATTAAATTTCTTTCTTTAATTTCTAGTGTGATCGGTAAATTTCCAGATATTATACACATCTTAAGCAGTGATACATTTTTATATGTGTAAGCAATTCTACTTAAACATATTCTTTGTGCCGCATTTAATCTCTTAACATTTTTATGTTTGCTAGCAGCATGTGCCCAGCATGGCACACCATATAAGATTATAGACTTCCAGACATTATAATACAGTTCTCTACTTTTCGCGTTTGCACCACCTATGTTTGGCATTATTTTATATAGCATGTTCAATAGCTTCATCGTTTTTTCTGTTTCTTGATTTATATGCATGTAAAATTTCATTCCTTTTTCGTAATATAATCCTAAATATTTCAGGCACTCTTTTATTTCGATGCATGTATTACTATTTCTTATATATATGTGTTTATCAATTATTCTTTTGTTGTTTAAAGTTATTATTTTCGTTTTATTATCTGCTAATGTTAAACTTTTCTTACTTAAAATTCTTTTAATTTCGTTAAGTTCTATATTTATATTGTTTTTTGTTATTTCTAAGTCATTTCCCGTAAAGGCCAATCCGATATCATCGGCATATCCAATGATTTTACAACCCATAATACATTTTCTATCCAGAAGGTCGTTGTATATCAGGTTCCACAGGATCGGCCCGAGTACCGAGCCCTGTGGAACTCCTCTTTCCATTCTTTTAACTATTTTATAATCTTCATTCTCATGTATTATTGTACGATTTCTTAGGTAGTCTTTAATTATTTCTACTAACTATAAAGGAAATTCTCTATTATTCATTTCATATATTATACTATTCCAATTAACACTGTTAAATGCATTTTTTATATCCAAAGTTATCAAAATACAATAGTTGTTTCTTAATTTTGCAGTATATATTATGTCATTTAATTTATCTAGAGCTATGATCGTAGACTTGCCTTTACAGTACCCAAATTGATTTTCAGAAAATTTTCTATTAGTTATCTCGCAATGTTTTAGTAATCTTTCTTTAATTATAATTTCAAAAACTTTCGCCCATGCATCTAATATGGAAAGAGGCCTGTACGAACTGCTTAATCTAATGTTTTTATTCCCTTTAGGTATTAATATTAATTTCTGTTTTTTCCAGGGTTCCGGAAAGATGCCGTTTTCAAAACACATGTTAGTAAGTGATGCTGTTTTTTCTGGTATTTTAGTTATTATTCTTTTGACGATAAAATCTGGAATCCCATCGAGGCCACACGCTTTGTTTAATTTAAGCTTGTTCACTGCTAAAGTCACTTCGTCTGTAGTTACTGGTTCTATTGTCTCATGCCACCTGTTTCTATTTATCACTTCATATATTTTGTTATTATTTTCTTTATCTTCTGGAAAGAGTTCATATATTATATTATGTGCTTCTATTTGACTTAAATTAATTTTATTTCTTTTTTCTTTATATTTATTGATAATGTCTAAATATGGTCGCCCCCATGGGTTTATTTTAATTAAATCCAGATATTCTTGATATTTCTTATTTTTGCTTTCAGTAATTTTTATATTTAGTTCCTTCCTTTTTGCTATATAATTTTCTTTCTCTTTCTTAAAATCCATTTTCTTTTTTCTTTTTCTTTGATAGATTCTCCTAAGTTTGTTCATTTCTGCCCTCAGTTCTTGGATTTCGGAATTCCACCATACTATCGGTTTTCTAAAGTAGTTATTGTTTTTGCCTTTACTCATTGTCTTATTACAAATCTCTTGTGTGCATTCTATTAATTTATTTATATATCTTTTTTCAGGTATTACATCAATCGTCTCACAATCAGGTAAGTTTTCAAATATTTCTTCAAAAGTAGTTTCAAACTTGTCGTTGTCAAAAGTACTTTTTCTCCAAGTAGGGTTTAGTTGTTTTTTATTATATATTATCCGTTTCTTAATTACATGTAATATATACATATGATCTGATGCACTCGGGTCCTTTAGGATTTTACTTGACTCTACCATGTTATATATACTTCTGGAGCATGCCATAAAGTCAATTTTTCATGTCTTATTGTTTTTTGAAAAGGTATATCTTCCAATCGGATTAACCGGAATTAAATTATTGCCATTTAATACTTTTAGTAAGTTTTCTCCTTTTTTGTTAGTAGTCTTGCTGCCCCATAATGTAGATTTGGAATTAAAATCACCTACCAGTATTAGTTTACCTTTTAATTGTTTGATCGCGTTGCTTAGTTCGTCTAAATATTTTTCCTGTTCTATTTTCTTTAAATTCGGTGACATATATACAGATACTATATAATATTCATTGACCTTGACAATAACAAAACCATCACCTTTTATCATTTCAGATTCATAGACCTTGCATCCATGGATACCAGTGCTCCAGATCGCAGCTTTATTTTTATTATCGCCGTACCAAAAACTAGGTATACGATAAGGCTCCGCAACAACTACAATATCTACTTTTAATTTTCTAGCCGTTATTTCTAATAGATCACTAGCCAATTTACACCTATTTAAGTTTATTTGTAGAATTTTAATACTATCCATAATTATAGTTGTATTCTTCTACCTCCCGCGTAGAATTCCTTGTCATAAGGCACCTAAAAGTACCGGCTAAGTGTCGTGTGAACATCTCTCCAATACCTGAATCGCGACACAGATAACACCTCGTCTCTTTGTTGCAATTATTCATTTCATGGCCTAATTCGCCACACTTTCGACATATCTTTTCTTTTATTTTAATCGGGCAGTTATAACTTAAATGACCTCCATCGTGGCATATAAAGCACCTTACGATTCTTGGAACTTCTCGTATCCTACAATCACTCCATCCAATTTTTATTTTATAAATACCCTTCAACTTTTGCCTCCATTTCATTGGAACTGTAATAATAGTTTTCTTAGTACCAATCGACGTGCTCTTGATCGTTTTAATTTTTATTTCTTTCGCCATAATCTCTCCAAATTCCTGTATAAAAGTATTCATTAATTCTTCACTATTTATGTACGGTTCAAAACCTTCTATTTCAAAATCTATGGTAGGAATCTTGGCTATAACCGTTGCTCTTCCATCTGCTACTTTATTTAGTGTCTCTTTAAATTGTTCTATGTTCGAATTTTTTTCTCAATTCAATAATATGGTCACCACTTTTTATTTTTCTTATCATTTTTACATTTCCTTTTGCTTCTACAAACCTATTTTTGAAATCTCGTATTATTTCCTCTCCTGTTTCTTTTTCTTTCGTTCTTATTAGAATCGCATCGTTTTTTATAAATCCACCTACTTCTTCTTTTCTAGATTAATGTAGCCATTTTTGTTATTTTGTGTTCTTCTTTTATGTCCATAATTTACTTGCTGCCATTCATTTTCTCTATTGTATATATTTCTTACCACACTACTATAGGTGGGTCTATTGTCCTCTTGCATATATTCTCTATTATTTATTTGTCTTTCTCTAATTTCTCTAATATTTTCTATTCTTTTCTCAGGTCCGCTGCTTCTTTCTTTTCCTGTTTTGGTAAGTATATTCATGTTTTCCATATTATTTTCAGGTCTGCTATTTCTTTTTTCCCCGGTTCTGGTAAGTATATTTGTCTCCGCTACTATTTGTTTATTACTTTTTGCTTCTACATTTCTGATTTTTATTATTTCTTTATGCATGTTATCATAGTATTTTGCTACTCTGTTACTTTTGTTTTGTATATTTTTTATATCACCACCTAGATTTTTCGTTGTTTCTAAAGTGTCTTGAATTTTTTGCTTCATAATTAAGTTAATACTTTTACTTTTTTTCGAATATGTATATAATTCTTCTAAATTTTTTACTATTGTTTTCAACTTTGTTATTAAATTACTTGCTTCTTCCAATGTTTCATTTGTGACTTCTCCTTTTTCTCTTTCTTCATTACTTTTAGATATCTCTTCTATGTCCACTTCTTCTTGTCTACTTCCTTCTTCACTCTGTACATTTTCATTCTTCTTGCTTGTCTCTTTTCTTTTCTTCTTTTCTGTCTGCGTTTTTCCTTCCTCTCCTGACGTGTTTGGACTATCACCTTTCGTACTACTTCTTTTCACACCTCTTGTGTCTTGTTCTATCTCCATTGACGAGTCCGTTTCACTCGCTTTATCAAAAATCTTCTCATCTCCTATATATACGTTACTAAAAGCACCAGTGTGCGTTTTTGATCTAAATCTGTTCTTATTTAGCCTCACTGGTCGTAAGTATGTTTTACCAGAATTTATCCACTCCATACTCTCTCTCTTCTTTTCGCTTTGTAGGTCAGTCGCACTAGTAGACGCTGTCGCCTGACCAAGATCGACAATCGCCTCGCAGTTGTTGGATGACGACGAGGGGTGGCCTGCTCGAACACCATCGCCCACGCCGGAACTGAGGTCTCCCTCCTCTGCTGCGTAAACGTTTTTATTAATATTTTCGTCTGCCATAATCATTTTTTCTTTAACTCCCAACGTGCCCCGGTCGTCAACGTTTCCGATCCTAGTTTGGTGACTCTTAGCAGGACCACGTGGTCGGTTCACTCCTGCGTGATCCGACCTCGTGATCCTCCCAGGCCCCACCACGCGGAGGTGGTCACCATCAAGGCCCCTATGACCGCGCCTGTCGGATATGGGTTTATACACTCATAGCACACGGGACCCTCTCCGTCTATTATAAAGGCGCGAGACCTTGTGCATCGAGGTCGGATCACTTGGTGGTTTTGAGTTGCTAGAGGAGGGGGAGAGGGGGGTTAGAGGTGTGTCATTGTTTGTGTGTTTTCCTTGTTCTAGGTCGTGTTGGTTGTGTTTTATGTTGTTTGTATTGTGTGGATATGTTTATTTCCTTTGTGTTGCGTTTGGATGTGTCTGTTTATGTTGTTTGGGGTTGTTTTGGGGTCTGTTATTGGCTTGGTTGTCTATTTCTAATGTTATTATTTATCTTTTGGTTATTTTTTTTTTATACTGATTCTCTGTTTGTTGGTTACACTTGTTTTAGTATTAGTTATGGGGCTTCGTTAGTATATGTGGTGGATATGGAAGGTTCCCATCCTATTTCCTCTTTCGTATATGAGTTCTAAGTATGTTGAGCACTCTCTCGCGGTTCTGCTTGTCGCCAGTTCTGCCGCGCAATGGTCGCAGGGGGCACTGATGTCCACCTGACTTATCAGATGTGTGATCGTTGGTCTGGTTAGCCTATTTGTATCGTCGTTTCTACAGTACTCGCATAATTTGTTTTCTTGTTCATTATAAAAAGCTTTGATTCTTATGCAATAGGCGTTGCTCCTGTTTCTACGTAGCCGCCTCATCAGATTTAACACGGGGGTGGAATATCTGTTGTTCCGTCCTCTATTGATATCTCCGTTCATTGTCCTAGGGTAAGGGCTATTTGGTTGTTGCTATTTGTTTTTGTTGAGTGTAGAGTGTTGGGGGCCTGTTTTGGTTGGTGGTGATGGTGTGTGTGTGTGGCGATCGGGTTTTAATGATCGGTTTGTTTGTGTTTTAGTCGGGGTTTCCTTATAGTTGGTCGATCGCTTTGGTTTGCGTGTGCTGTGGGGTTTTTTTGGCCTTCTGTGGTTTGTTTTGTTCGTTTGTTGTAGTTTCGTTACTGGTAGCTATGGGGAGTGGGAGGTTTTGGTTTTTTGGTTTTTGTTTCGCGAGGGTTAGGTTTGTATATGGGTTAAGTTGTGTAAGGAATTATAAGAGTGAAGGTGTATGCTGTATGTATGAAGGTATGCATGTGATAATGTATACGAGCGATTGAGTGACTGCGGCTAGAGTGATGTGTATGTTTATGTGTGAGATTGAGAATGAGTGAAGAGTGCGTGTGGTCTTTAGGACCAAGCGACTGGAGAAGAGTTTGGAAGTCAGTATGTATGAAAGCGCGCTAAGAGACGGACGAAAGTATGCATTTAATATATATGTAAAGAAAATATACTTTCTTCAATTCAAATCGAGTGCGCAGAGCGCTCTCGTCAAACGGCTCCGGCTGATACGAGGCATTTTTTTGAAGAAGATAGAGAGAAGCGGATAGCACATGGTTAATTAAGAATTATAGTAGTTAATTAAGAATATAGCGATATATAGATATATAGCGGACGATAGACTTTAATTGTCGTTTCCTTAATTTCAGGTAATCAATTGTACATAACTGTAAATAATTGTAAATAGTATAAATTATGTGTGTATAGGCAGCTAATAAAGCATAACCTTAATTTCAGGGAAACAAATTTAGTCCATTGTTCTACGCCAAACAATCCGTCTTATATATATAGCTAATTATAATTGTAAGAGATTGTTTTATTCATTTATTTGTTACTCTGCTCGTGCCACTCCCTGAATCCCTCACAGTTGTCAGTGGTGTGAGGTTCATTAGCTGTTCGTGTTTGGTGTTAGTTTTATGTGTTGGCAAGTTTATGTTTTGGTTTTGCGTTTCGGATGGAGTGTTGTTTTTTTTTGTTTTCATGCTTGGATGTTTGTCTTTTGATCGGGGTTGAGGGTGTTTCTGGTTTCCTTCTTTCGGGTTTTTCTTGCTCCTTCCTTCTTCCAGTGGCTCATCTGTTTGCCTTCCTTCGTTTGTTTGGGTTCGCGTTTTTCTTCTGTGTGTGAGGATGGGGATGATAATGATTCAGTCAAACATTTTTGCTGCCGCCGCGGGTAGGAGTATGTCCCGCATTGCTGGGAGCAGTCCTTTCCTGCCTTGCTGACCGGCTCGTCTCGGAAGGCGAGCCCTCTCTCTCCCCTCCTCTCTGGAGGGGAGGCGGGAGAACACGGCTGCTTCCGGTTGAGTGTCGAAGGTGGCGGCATGCGTTTCCTAAAGTTCCCCTTGGATACAGTGCAGTCCGCCAGAGCTAAGACTCCTGACCTTTTTGCTTCGACATCTGTTAGAAACCTGAAGGCGCACCTTCCCGGGAAAGTGCGACTTCTTCAGGCCGATAGTCGGAGAAGGAGAATCCTCCCAAGATTACTTAGCTATGGTAGCATTCACACTGTGAGGGTGATTGTTTGCGCGGTTCTGTCCTGAGGCTGTCTTTGGTTTTAGCGTTCCCTTCGTTTCGTGTGAGTCGGCTGTCTTGTATCTCCTTGGATCTCCGTGTGGGGATTCCGATTCATGTGTATTGTTTTGTTGGTCCTTTCGGTGTTGTGTTATGGGTTTTTCCCTATATGGGAGCGGTTTGGTGCTCTTCTTTTTGATTTTGCGGGAGAGGTCGCCTTGTAGGTTTTCCATTTGGTAGCATATTTGTCCCCGGCCTTTCTCCTGCAGCAGTGGTTGTCGGTAGTGTTGGCATGTTCGCGCGGGGTGTGTGTGTGTGTGTGTTAATCTGTTGGAGGCCAATAGCCCGTGGTCGATTCTAGTTCCTGGCATTCTAGTTTTCGTTTCTTTAGTGCGGATTGTATTTTGATATTTTAGTCAGTTTGATTATTATTTATTTTGTCACCGGTTATCCGTTCGCATGTGCATGGATTTATGGGTAACGTGAGGGTCCGCGGGACGGTTTATGTTTATCTTAACGTGATCGCGGTTTTGTTATAAGGTAAGTCCCAGAATGATAGAGCCACCTTAGAAAATAGCTGTAGTAAGATTTCGGTAACAGGTAGAAGATAAACTGCGATATTATGTTAATCAAATGTTTTTTTAATATGTGTTTCTCAGAAAATAAAGTAAGATAAAAGACTTTCTTTATAACAATATACAAAAACAATGTAATCTTACGTCCCAAAATGATAGGACCACTTCACTAATCCCTATAATATTAATTATTTTTTTATAATACATCATACTGTTAGTAGCCTATGAAATCACCTTGTTTCGATATAACTTTATAGACTCTATTTGGCATTGAATTTACCAAATTCTGCACGTCATTTTGTGTAATTTCATTCCAACAGCTGATGATTGCCCTTTTCAAATCATTAACGTTTGTAAACTGACGGCTATTATTGTATACTTTTCTTGACAATATGCCCCATAAATTCTCCATAGGATTTAAATCAGGAGAAAAGGGTGGCCAAGTCATTACTGGTATTTGTTTTTCATTTAACCACTCTCTAGTTGATGCCGTATTATGAACAGGAGCATTATCCTGTTGAAACTGATAATTTCTGGGATGAAGTTTTTCCAAAAATGGTAATAGGTGATTGCCGAGCATAATTTGGTAATCCCTAGCATTCATTCGTCCAGAAATAAAAGCCAGAGGTGTTTTTTCCCATGCACAAAATGCACCCCACGCCATCACACTTGCACCACCTTGTTGGCGTTTCGAAAATATGAGCTCTTCTTTTCGAATATCATGCCAACAATATTTCCACCCATCTGGTCCGTCTAAATTAAATTTTTTTTCATCGCTCCAAATTATATTTTCCCATTCAATAGTCCACGACATGTGTATTCGAGCCCATTCCACTCGCTTTGCCTTATTTATTTTATTTAAAGGTGGTTTCCTTTTCATTTTCTTGCATTTTAGTTGGCCTGATGCCGTAATAAACCTATGAACTGTCGATTTTGCTGCTTTGACACCCGGTAAAGCTGCTACTGCTCGCACGCTTGTTGTAGAATTGCTCATTTCTCTTACAATCCTTCTTTTTTGACGAGCACATAGCACAGGTGGACGTCCTGTTGACTTCTTTTTGCCATAATTTTCATTTAGTTCTTTAAAATTAGAGATTACATGGCGGGAACGTTTAACTTTTTTTGCAATTTCTCTGATTGACATATTGTTTCTCAGCATTTCGGTAATTTGTCCCTTCTCGAATTCACTAAGCGCCTTTCCTCTTCCCATACTGCTAATATTTGTATCACTTACTTTTATTGCTAGGCTTTACATTCAGATTCAAACAATTGAATGGATTGTTGATTCAGTGTTGCCAAAGCAATCGGGAAAGCCACATATTGTTGCCAATATCGTAGAATTATTCACTGGCTCTATCATTTCGGGACATAATTTTATTTTATTTTGTTATTTTAATATCGAGAAAGTCTTTTGTTTCATTTTATGGCTGAAGAAATACATATTGCACAAGTAAACGCATAATGTATTACAGTAATTTCTTTTCTATTAGTTACTAAACTTTTACTATTGCTATTTTCTAAGGTGGCTCTATCATTTTGGAACGCACCTTAATTGTTCGTCTGATTTGGGTCGTTCGTTTAAGGCAGCTGATAAGTGGCTGGTTTTAGTTTTCGTTAGTTTGTCCGTGGGTAGGGATTTTGATTATTTTCGCGGTTTTTACTTCAAGTGGTTTGCCTCAGTGTGGTTGCGCTTATACTTTTTTTGTTGGTTGATTTTTAGACTGCGAGTGGGAGAGAGGCAAAGATCGTCGAGCGTTGGAGAGAGCGAAAAGATCCCTCTCTGCCCGCGCTCTGCAACGAGAGTTTACTGCTGGTTTTTCTTTATGACCTGTCGTATGAAATGATTTCGCGATTTTGGGGCATTGGTGGGGGGTATGGTGTTGGCTGTGGGTAGATTGGGGGGGGGGGGGAGCCGATCGCCGTAGGCGTGAAGCCTTGCTTGATTTAGTTTTCCCGTCGCAATTCTAGTCTTTTTTCCGATATCCGAATCTATCTCTACCGTGATTCTATATTTTAGAACCCTGCAGCTCGGGGGACCCAAAGTAAACGCGTGTTATTCGTACCGTCCGAGCGGCGGTTAGGAGGAGTCGCAAAGGACCGATCGAGAGCGTATGTTCTTTCCATTTATGCGTTCCTAATTTGTTCGGAGGGAGGGGTTGGGGGAGGGGGATGGTTTCCCGACCGGCCACATTAACCGACTTGGGTGCAAATGTTGATTTGAATCTTTCTATGTGGTATTTGAATTTATAGATTATTATGTTCAATCGGTCCGATTATCTATCCTGAGATCGATCCGATCGTAAACACCGTTTTTTGCGTACTGATTAGCGCAGAGTTATGTAAGTCCAGATTTCATTGAATAGGACAGTCGGGGACCGGTGAGTGAGAGGACCCGATGTGTGCAAGCGAGAGGGAGAGAGAAGGCCGACGACGTACCGAGCGTCGGCAGACGAGAGATTCCTGTGAGTGCGAGTGGGAGAGAGATAACCTTCGTCGGGCTTTGAAAAGGGAGAGAGGATTCTCCTCTGTCCTCGTTCCGCGGGGAGGGTTTACTACTAGTATTCTTCGCGACTTATCATATATAAGGTAAATTTTTTCGCGATTTTAGATCATTAATGAGGGGTTTTGGTATTGGTTGAGGGTAGATTGTTGGGGGGGGGGGGGGCGATCGCCGTGGGCGTGGGGCCCTGTTTGACTTGGGTTTCCAGTCGCGATTCGACGATTTTTCCAATGTCCGAATCTATTTCACGCGGATAGGCAGGGAGCCGTGGGGGCTTCGTGAGTGGTTTAGTCCCCCGGCTTTGGACTTTACGACCCCACCGGACCCGAGTAGTGTTCCCCCAGGGGCCTACCCAGTTATCTGGGTAAGTACGGGCATTCGCGCGCCCGGGGGTCCCCGAGCTGTCTTACGGCAAGGCGTGGGGTCCCCATTCTGTGGCCTGGGAGACCCCACTGGGCTTAACGACCCCACCGACCTGAGTCAAGTGCTCCCAAACCAAGGGTGTATTGGTACCACGGGGGCTGGGTTGCCCACGGAGTTTTAGCCCACTCCGGCCCAGCCGTGGGTAGGACCATCGTGGGGGCGAAAGTTTCAAGAGCCAAATGCTGGCGAGACATTGGCGGGCTTTATGCTACGGATGTCGCTGTGTGAGGTGCAGTAAAACTTCCACCTCGGGTACCGACCTGCATAGCCGGTAGGAGTTAAGAAGGTCTCCGCTCCCACCAGTGTGACGCACAATCTTCGTGCTAAGACTGGTAGTACGCCGTTCGTACGCGTTGATCGAGCGTATCTCGATCCCGCGCCCATGGGGGCCGTGAGGATTAAGCCGCGAGGCAGATGCTTCACGTAAAACAAATCATTAACGTTCTATTTCACGCGGTAGATGATAGCGGAAGTCGGTCTACGATTGATGCGATATGAGATTGTTTAGCGATAAGTGTTGCGGGTCAAAACAGAGGAGAGAACTGCTATATTTTCTATTCGGTGTTCTCGCTTCGCCTATCCCTATTATTTACGTGTTGAGGTGACTTCGTTTAACGCTGTTTCGTTTAATTTTGGACCCTACTGGACGTATCCCCCGCGTTAAGTGTCGTGGAGGCTTGAATATTGATAGAGGATCGTTTGCTATGTTTAATTGTATTGTGAAATATTTAGTGGATGAGCGTGTTTCCTTATGTTTTGTGTTATTTGGGGATATGCCTCTATTGACCCCAGGCATTGCCCTGACCGACTCTGGTACCGGGATCCTCTCCTAAGCTTATTGTTGATGTTGTTAGTTCCTACCTTTCTCTCCCTTTGCCCTTACTAGTGTTTGGTGGTCCCTTTCGCCCTTGATCCCTTTTTGGTTCGTGGCTTTTTCCCCTCCTGTCCCTCTGTTTCTTAGGCACTTTCACTTGGCTTGACGCTCTTTCTCTCCCTTTTTTGTTATGGTAATATTTAAGACAAGACTTTCTACCGTGTGTTATTTACTCTCTTCGGACGCGTTCTCCTGGTAGTTTCTAACGCTCACTCTCTCTCCTTCCTCAAAATTTCTGGTACCCGTATCGTATTCCATTTGCGTAGCTTCTTTGTTATTTAGTCGCATTAAATCTAGTGTACATCGATTTTTTCTATTGAATATTAGCTCCGCCGGAGACATTTTTGTTGTACAGGGTGTACAAAAATTAATGGTCATGGCTTTAAGGGGTTGTTCTACACCTCTGGATCGATGGAGATTTGCGAAAAAAACCGGCCGCAAAATCTGGGAAAGGGTAGCAAATTTTTTTTATTGGCTCATCGTATTCGTCTTGTTACTTAGGTAAAATGTCTGAGAGGAACCATGGGTCAGAAACGTACCGTTCTCTCACAAATTAACTTTTAATTGGGCCTATATTGTATTATGTAACTATATTGAAGTATATTTCCTAACATACAATTTCTGTGTCTTCGTTAATCCAAACAACTCGAACAATCTGAATGAGGCTTGAGAATAAGATATACGAATTACAGGGGTTACACTGTAATACAAAAAAATACACAAAATTTATGAGTCGATGCGATGCGTGGCTATTTTCGCGCTGCCTTGGTGAAAGCACCGATCGTTGTTTCTCTTTTAGAAGACTCACAGCTCTGTGGAGTGAGTAAAACATACACTGTGAAGTGACTGAGACGCTAAGTTATGCGCATACTATGGAGAGAGTGAGACGCGTATAAAATGCTCCGAGATGAAGTGAAAATAGTTTTAGACCGACGATATTAATTATATTAATAATATTATATTTTTGTAATTTTTTTAATGTCAAAGTTATATCAATTATACTGTTTTTTGCAATTTTTGAAATTTCTTGCCATTGACCCCCATTTTCATTTTATAGACCCCCAATTTTTTTTTCGCCTACGTAGACCACTTGCAGCTCTTCATCGACCCCTGGGGGTCGATATAGACCACTTTGGGAATCACTGGGCTAAATGCACATTCTGGACCACCGTGCGGCGGTTCGCTTCGCGTAAGCGACTCCACTGAACGGGCGCTGCGCCAAAAATCTACACAGAGCGCGTGCACAGTCTCATACGATGAAATTCGTGAATTCAATGGCAGCAGATAGATGGGTGTTTACATGAAAGAATGAATCTAAAGTAACTGATCGGCTGCGATCGTTACTTTTAAAGGAACCCGCGTGCTCGGGCCGGCCGCGGCTGTAGATTGGGCCCATCCGCGCCCAAAGGTTGGCGGTCACCGGCTGGTCTCGGTGATGATGCTGCGGCCGGTCCTGCGGGTGTCCTTCTGTTCCTAGGAAAGGGTAAAGATGTTGGTTAGTGCGCTGCGTTTCGTCCTGGGCCTGCTCGTGGACTCGTCAGTAGGGCTGACCGAACAGGCCCTGCCCTAGACGCTGTGCCCCGGATGGGACGATGGTATCTGCCGGTTGATCGTATATATAGATACCGATCGTCGTTGGAGAACTTGCGAGAGCGATCCTTCGATGGACACGATGTCTAGCGGACGATCCTTGAACTAGGGGTGGCGTAGGAGTAATGGCGGTCGTAGATCGGTGGTTGCACTCGATCGTGCTGCCGCCACACTTTCATCAAACCAAGTGAATTGTAAAGATGAATAAATAATTATGCAAAATATGATATGAAAGGAAGTTCCGGGACTCTGTTTTTTTATCACTTGGTTTAATAGGAAAGTAAAGAAATGATTAAAACGGGTCCGGACTGATAGGTTCCTGAGCAGAGATTACGAAAACTATAACGTAGGAATATGGGTCTGTAGACTCGACATGTTGAAGGTTTCAATAACAAAAGAGAAACATTCTAAAAATCATCATACATATAAAGTAATTTAATATATATAAATAATAATTTAATTAATAACGTTGCCGCTGCTAAGCAGAAAACTGTTCGCAACGGCCACGGCCATTGCCGGCGCTGGGCCCGGCGATCGTTTCATGCTCGCCGGATATATCCGGCGGTAGGCTCTGGCGGTCGCTTCGCGCGCGCCGGATATATCCGGCGATAGTCGCGAAAGGGTTAATTCAGTGAGTCTAGCTACTTGATCATTTCTGGGTCCTTCGAGCAACTCCGCCTGCTTCTCCCAACCGTTCTGTTTCGCCTAACCAAGCTTGCCTTGCCTTTCACCTCGCAGGTTCGGATCTATTGGCTCGAGCGTGGTAGCATACTGGGGCGACATTCGCAACTAACCGCTCGCGCTGGAAAGACGTGCCACGCTCGCCGACGACAGTAAACAAATCGATACGTGTGACGCATCGATTGACATTATACGTCGAGAAACAGTTTCAGATCGCACTACGTCGCGTGTAGGATTAAATAACAGTGTTATTCGTAAAAAAGTATGCTCAGATATGTCTTAAAATCTAAGTCTCAGGCGATATAATCTAATTTCCAGCGCAAATAAATGGAAAATTCAGCGTTGTAAGAACGTTAGCCCTCGCGTCAAACAATACATTGTTGCCGCCGCGATTGTCTTGCTGATAGATTTTAAGATTTCGGGCAGGTATAACAAAGAAGAGCAGGTAGACGAACGAAATCTTTGCGGTAATTACTGAATACATATGAGAAATTTCAATCCGTTAACTTTCGGTACTTCTTAGTTATTCAGTTTTTAAATGAACCGTGTATGTATAATGGGTACATGATATATGCGACGTAGTGCGATCTGAAACTGTTCTCGACGTATAGTCTCAATCGATGCGTCACGCGCATCGATTTGTTTACTGTCGTTGGCGAGCGCGGCACGTCTTTCCAGCGCGAGCGGTTAGTTGCGAATGTCGCCCCAGTATGCTACCACGATCGTGCCAATAGGTCCGAACCTGCGAGGTGAAACGCAAGGCAAGCTTGGTTGGGCGAAACAGAACGGTTAGGAGAAGCAGGCGGAGTTGCTCGAAGGACCCAGAAATGATCAAGTAGCTAGACTCAGTGCCTTAATTGATCGATAATATTTACAATATCATTCGTCGACAACATCGTTTCATCTTGTACATTCTCCTCTAGTGTGAGTATTAAAGATTGATCTATAGTATTATTTTTAATATGGTGTTTACAACATACTGAACCTTCGTGGATTATAATACGATCTGTTATTAATATCTTTGTTCTTAATTCTTTACTTATAAAAGAAAGATTTTTCCCTTCAACAACTCTACAACCAAATATGCACTGATTGTGAGAATGGCTCTTAGGTGTTCCTTTTATTGGTAAAATAGTAGCACATTGAGTGTCCATTTCTATTTCTATTGACGTCGAAGGTGATATGTCGCTTTGGCAGCTTATTCGAGCTTCTTGATAAATAGTATTTGAAAATGAAAAATCTAAAAACATTTTTTACAAAATACGTGATTCGATATCATTTTCTTCTCCTTATTCGATTTTTTTAAAAGAGAGATACCACAGCTTTCACAGTTGTTTGAACTCATTTTCAATTATTTATGTTATTAAATATATAATATAAACACTATATGACTTATACACTACACTATTTAACTTATGCACTACACTATGTAACTTATACACTACGCTACGTAACTTATACCCTATACCAGGGATGGCAAACCTTTTTTGATGTCCGTGCCACAAAGTCATAAAAATTCTTTTTTAAATAGGTAACGTGCCACAATAAAATTTCATTCGAAATGTTAGCGTGGTGAAACTATACGCAAGTATAATTAAATAAACAAATAAAAGCAACTCTTCTTTAAACAATTTTTTATTAATCAATGTTTTACAAAAAGCAATATGCTAGAAACAAAATTCACGTTGAAAACAATTGTTTTTAACGTGATTTTTGTTACTGTACACAAGATGATAAAGATTTAATATCTGGTTCATATTTAGTTAATTTCAACAGTATGCATGCAGAGCTCGACTCATCCGTCATTCTATTCCTATATTTATTTTTTATAAAATTTAATTCTGAAAATAGAGATTCACATGCCCACGTCGATGAAAATATTGATAAAATTGTCTTTGCTAATATTTTTAAACAATTAAACGTGTCAGGAATTGAATTCCATGTAGTTAGAATTGCATCTTCTGCAATTTTATTTATTTTATCCAATAATCGATTACTTTCAATAATTTCTAAATCATTTCTTAAATCAACAAATTTTTGGTTCCATATGGTACTTGACTGAAATTCAACTAATTCCATTCCTAATTCATTAAAATTTAACCACTCAAGGACTTTTAAATTTAATTTTTCAAATGGTATTGTATCAGGATATAAAATAAATTTTAAAGTTTCTTCAAATTCTTTAAACTGCGTAAATCTTGCAGAAAATTCCTGAATCAGGGATTGAATTACCATTGAAAATTCTTTCGTTAATGACTCTTTGAAGAGTTGCTCGGCCCATGAGGGAACTTCCGGTTCCGCTTCTTGTTCCATTCAGTGTACTCTCATCATGAAAAAGACAGTATATGTAACGATTTAATCCATCCTCTCTTACCACATGTATTATTGTAATTCACTTTAACTAATTAGCTTTAAATAAATAACTTTATCATTAAATATGGTTATGTATTTACTGATAACAATGGTTATGGGCCCAGAAACGTGTAAAAAGTGAGATATAACCTATAAAGACCACGTGCCCAGTGCGACGTAGAAATGGAATCGCAAAGTGAATTAACAGGAGAAAGAATGTATGGCAGAAGTGAACTGCAGATAACAAAATTATCAGATAGAAACTACCGTACATGGAGAATAGAAATGAAATGGCTATTACGGGCCAAAGGTTTATGGGACCTCGTATCGAGAGATGAAGTTCTAGGTGCGGATGCTACAGAGTCCGAAAGGAAGACGTTTGCGATTAACGACAATAAAGCCATCGCAGCGATTGGACTAAGCATAGAACCTGCACAACAAATTCACATTGAAGACAGTACAACAGCACGAGAAGCTTGGTAATCACTTGAGCAAGTGCATCAACCGAAGTCTCGGGTAAGAATTCTACAGCTTAAGAGAGAATTACATTATTTACAGATGAAAGCAGATGAGTCCATGTCATCGTACATATCACGAGCAAAGATTGTAGCGAATAACCTAATGGAGGCAGGGGCAGAGGTTAAAGATGAGGACTTAGCATATGTACTGCTAGCAGGTCTCCCAGATAGTTATGAAAACCTGAACATGGCATTGGCAAGCCTACCTGATGACAAGTTTACGTCAGGAGAAGTTAAAAGAGTTTTATTAACAGAGTACGATAGAAGGGCAGCTAGACGAGAGGATGAAGGAAGTACGAGCAAAGAGGCATTTCAGATCTCAAAGAAAACAGATACAAGAGAACATAAGGTACAAAATTACAACAAATTTAAAAATTCTACATGTTTCAATTGCAAGAAACAGGGACATATAGCAAGAGACTGTCGAACCAGAGTAGAGAAGGACAGAAAAAAATTTGAACCAAAATCAAAAGCAAGATATGACGCATTCTTAGCATCGCTTAATCACGTCGACATTGAAGATGTATGGATTTTGGACAGTGGAAGCACGCATCATGTGTGCAAAAGAAAAGATTGGTTTTCCAGCTTCCAGGAGATTAATACACAGATCATAAATACAGCCGCTGACCCAAATAGACCAGGCGCAATATTACATGCCAAGGGTATCGGCAGAGTGACACTCAAGACGGTTGTTGGAGATGAGACGAAGGGTGTTGTGTTGAATAATGTATACTTTGTACCTAACCTCAGGAAGAATTTGATGTCCGTCTCTCAAATAGAGAAGAGGAACAAAGAATTAATATTCCAAGAAAGAAAGGTAAGAATGAGAAACACGTTGACGAATGAGATTGTGTGTGCGGCATACAGAAAGAATGACTTGTACATAGTAAGTGGCGAAGTTCAAACATCGTTTAAAGATACAGCAGAGGTAAACAATTTAAGCGTCCAAGACCAAACAATATGGCATCAACGTTTTTGTCACATCAATAATGATACAATTAAAGCATTGGCAAACAGTGACCAAGTAATAGGATTAAGCGCCACCAAGTTAGATAAATACACGTGTGATGCATGTAATATAGCCAAGGCAACGAAAACCCCTTGCAAGAAACTAAAGGTAAGGCAAACAAAAGAGATAGGCGAATTAATACATTCGGATGTTTGTGGCCTGCTACCAATTCCGTCTATTGGTGGAAGTAGATATTTTATAACCTTCACGGATGATTTTTCAAGAATGGTTTCGGTGAGATGTTTAAAGACAAAAGACGAAGTAAAACATGCTATTAAAGGTTTTGTAGCAAAAATCGAACGGCAAACTGGGAAGAGGGTAAAAAGATTTCGCTCTGACAATGGGTTGGAATATTGCAATAAAGAATTAGCAGCATATTTTGACCGTTTTGGAATCAAACACGAGCGATCTAACGTAGAGACGCCACAAATGAACGGCGTGGCTGAAAGGATAAATAGAACCCTGTTAAATTTAACGAGAGCAATGTTGAAGTCTTCAGGTTTACCCCAGAGATTTTGGACGGAAGCAATTGTTACGGCTAGCTACGTGAAGAATAGGACTGGCCATGCTGCAACGGAAGGAGAAGTACCGCTAGCAATATTGGCGAATCGAAAGCCGAGCGTACGGCACTTGAAGGTTTACGGTTGCTTAGCATACGCTCGTCTACCTGACCAAGGCCGTAGGAAACTAGATGACAGGGCGGTTGAGTGCATATTCGTGGGCTATGCTTCAGAAACTCGTGGATATAGACTGTGGTGTCCACTCAAGCAAGACGTTATTACTACCAAACACGTAAGGTTTGCTGAAGATAAAATGGGCTATGAATGGATATATAAGAAGGGTGCTGAGAATTATAGATACAACCAGGTATGGGTGTTCAACGACGTAGAAGAGGAAGTCACAGAGGTGACTGAGCCTCATCATGAGGAGATTGTAGGACGAGAGGAAATAGTGGGGGTAGAGCCTACGATTCAGACGAGAGGAAGAGGAAGACCCAAGAAGGTTATTAAAAATCCATACGGGAGGAAAGGCAAACCGAAAGAAGTGGAAGAACAAAATGAGCCTTCGGAATCCGAAAACAGTTATTGTAGAGACAGCGACATTGAAGCAAATATAGTAGAAATCGTTGAACCTGGAAGCCTCAGCGAAGCGCTTGAATCTCCACAGGCCAACGAGTGGAAGGAAGCAATAGAGGATGAGTTGAATAGCATAGAAAGAAGAAAAACCTGGGAAGTAATGGAACTGCCCAAGGGAAGAAAATGCGTAGGATGCAGATGGGTCTTCAAGGTTAAGACCAACACAGAAGGAGAAGTCATTCGGTATAGAGCGAGATTAGTCGCGAAAGGATTTTCGCAACAAAAGGGAATAGATTATTCCGAAACCTATACGCCTGTAGCTAATTTTTCGTTAATTAGATTACTTTTAGCATTAACCGTTATCTTCAAGTGGCACACAATACACGTGGATATTAAGTGTGCGTACTTATACGGAGAATTTAATGAGGAAATTTTCATGAAACCCCCTCCATTATATAAAGCCAAAGAAGGAATGGTAGTCAAACTGTTACGTCCCATTTATGGTTTGAAGCAATCGGGGCGAAACTGGAATAAGGCATTGAACGAATTCTTGATGAAACAAGGATTCAGAAGGCTAAGGTCGTCCAACTGTGTATATAAAAGAGATGATTGGACAATAATAGTTGTATACGTCGACGACATATTCATATTCGCTCCGAATTCAAAATTGATTACAGACACAGTTGAGCGAATCACAGAAAAGTATGAACCGAAAGACTTGGGCAAAATAACTCAGGCTTTAGGTGTGAAAGTCGAGCGTAATCACGTAGGAAATATACGCTTATCACAGCGGTCTTACG
Organism: Cerceris rybyensis; assembly: GCA_910591515.1. Classification (NCBI taxonomy): domain Eukaryota; kingdom Metazoa; phylum Arthropoda; class Insecta; order Hymenoptera; family Crabronidae; genus Cerceris; species Cerceris rybyensis. The sequence continues at coordinate 3,715,982 of OU342789.1, forward strand.
TAGAAGACGTATTAAAGAAATATAACATGACTGAATGCAGAAAGGCGGCAACGCCATTAGATCCAGGCATTAAACTGTCAAAGGAAGATGCTCCAAAAACGGAAGAAGAAAAGGAGTTAATGCATAACGTACCATATAGAGAACTAATTGGGAGTTTGATGTTTTTGGCGCTTTATACGAGACATGACATATTGTTTGCGGTGACGAAACTATCGCAATACAATTCCAACCCCGGGAAACAGCATTGGCATCAGGCGAAGCATATATTGAAATATCTAAGCGCAACCAAGGATTATGGAATTATATATAAGACAGGTACAAATTCGAGTGTGTCGATATACTGCGACGCAGACTGGGCACAGTGATGCCAGGACGTGGGATTTTTCCCACCCGTGCGCGCTACCCAATTCTCAGTGACGTATATACTTCACTCAAATATGGGGTATCGTCAGACCCCTGTGACAATTGAAATACGGTAGAAATTACAGGAAGAGGACATTTTACTAGATACGTCCATGGAAACAACCGCTGTCGAGCTGTGACGTCAGCATGCGCATGCGCAGGATGACTCCCACGTGGGAGAAAATCCCACGTCCTGGCATCACTGACTGGGCAGGCGATACAGATGATCGACACTCATTTTCGGGAATGGTAGCATTGCTGGGTGATGATATTATACAATGGAAAGCTACCAAACAAAAATCATTGTCGGCTCCACAATGGAAGCCGAATATGTATCCTTGGCAAATGGGGTCAAGGAGACCCAATGGTTAAACATGTTCCTTACCGAGATTAACGTAATGGATCGTTTTTCAGGTTCCTTCCAGGTATATTGTGGTAACAGAGCCGCTATAGATTTTGCTCATAATAATATGGAGAAGAGCAAGACGAAGCACATTGACATCGCTTACCATATAGTGAGGGAAAAGCTGGAGAAGGAACTTATTCAATTAAATTACGTTCCTTCAAATGAAAACTTTGCGGATGGCATGACAAAAGCATTAAAGAAAATTGCTCACGACCATTATGTAAAGAATTTGGACATGGGCCTCACAAAGTGGGGGAATGAAGAGTTGCTCGGCCCATGAGGGAACTTCCGGTTCCGCTTCTTGTTCCATTCAGTGTACTTTCATCATGAAAAAGACAGTATATATAACGATTTAATCCATCCTCTCTTACCACATGTATTATTGTAATTCACTTTAACTAATTAGCTTTAAATAAATAACTTTATCATTAAATATGGTTATGTATTTACTGATAACACTCTTTATTTGGCTTTTCGTGACATTCACTTTCAGAAAAAAATTTTTTTGTATTCGGAAAATATTTATATGAATTTGAAAGAATATCACGATTAAAGATCTGTAATTTGACTTCGAACGCTTTGATTAAGTCAAACATTATAATGACTGTTTTATTAACACCTTGTAGTTTTATATTTAATTAATTTAAGTGAGAGCATAAATCAGTGAAAAAATATAACTTTGCTAGCCATTCCACATCCAATAATTGAATGCAGCGTCGGGTATTTTTTGCACGCCAGAGCCGTCCTTCGAGAAACACCGCCTCCTTCACCCAACATACAGCCGAGATGTCACTGATTCACAACCACTCTGTAAGCGTCACGCTCGTGCCTGCTCGTGCCTATTGGCACTGGCGTGGTGCCGCATTTGGGGCGACATTCGTAGTTAATCACTCGCGCTGGAAAGACGTGCCTCGCGCGTCAGTCGCGGAGATCAGAACAACGTGCGTGGCACGTCGACTCAGAATATTTGTTGAGGAACAGTTTCAGATGGCACTTCGTCGCATGGGCCACAGCGGCCGCGACGGCAACAATGTATTCTTTAATACGAGGAAGCCTACCGTTCTAGTATCGGATAGTTATTTTTAACAATTTGCGCTAGTAATTAATTTACAAATGTGCGTACTGGAACGCAATACTATATTTATGCCGTAAGACTTAATAAAGTGGTCGATTTCGGCAAAACCATCGCTAGAAGTTCAAAAACATTAAAATATATTAATTGTAGTTGATTTAAAACATATCTGAGGATACTTTTTCACTAACAATACTTTTGTTTTATCCTACATGCGACGTAGTGCCATCTGAAACTGTTCCTCAACAAATATTCTGAGTCGACGTGCCACGCACTGATCTCCGCGACTGACGCGCGAGGCACGTCTTCCCAGCGCGAGTGATTAACTACGAATGCAGGGTAGGCAAGCTGCCGTGTTATAAAAAAGGACTGAAAACAGCGCTGCTTGTAGCTGCGGGAACGAACTAAAGGCATAAATTTATGTATAGCATGCCTATCTATATTAACGTATACTCAATGGCTGTATTTAAGAGCTTGCCTTGTTTTCTTTACAATTTTATTTTAAAATGAAAATAACGTTATGTTTCAATTAACAATTTTTTTTTAATGTTCACAATAAAAAAGAATTATAATTTACATACATAGGTATACATAGATGTACATAGGAACACAAATACTCTCTAACCTCCACTTTCTTTACAGAAAATAACCGAACGTTTTTTCCTTCGCATCATGCTTAGAAAAAGAAAACAACTCAAATTACAACAGTATTTTAATAATCATAATAAATATGAGAACTATGACATAAATAATAATTATGTCTGAAGTTCTTTTGACTACACACTTTCGTCTTGAACGATTTAGTTTTACCCACAATGGCGGTTCAGAACAAAATTGACTGTTCAGTTCTGGCGGTAACAGAATCACACCGACTTCCTTTTTTTTTTACATGGGGAAATCTTCTAAAAGTCACCCGTCGCCTGAGGAGGGCGACGGGTAGTGTGGCATTCTTACCCACTAAAACCCCATGGCAACCTCGCTGAGTCTTTGGCGGCGAGCCCCGGGCACCGACTATCAACTCTACCGCAGCCCGCCAGACTCTGGTCCCGATGGAGATGACCAGTCATCCCTAAGGATGGCTAGTCATTCCCATCAGGTCATCCCGAACCGAAGCCATCATGTCGGTTAGCTTACACGATGGCTTCCCGTCCCATCATGGTGGACAAGTCCATGCCAGGCAGGGTTCCTCAACCCGTACCTGGCCCATGATATTTTCGCCAGTGACCAAGCCCCGAAGAGGAGAAGCATGAACCTCTCCGGATGCTTGATCACCGACTACCCTTCCCCATATATATAAATAACCCTCCCTGATAAATACCCTTAAAACATTCACTCACACATTCGTACCAATAAATACATTCACACACACATTCGAAATAAATAAATAATATATACATTAGGTGCAGGGTAGGCGCCAGTTCGGTAATCCAAGGGAGACCACGATATGCATGCTGACATCACGATCTCCCCTCCGTCTCCTCGCCCGAGTCGGACGGCGAGAAGATCTGGGCGCCTCCCTGAGCCCCTCCCGCTCTCTCTCCGCGGCTTCCTTCTGCAGGAGAACTTCCTCACAGAAGGTCGCCACGGCCCTCCACTTCTCTTTTGAGAGGAGCATTCCTCTCACTACATTCTGTAGTGAGAGGTTCCCTCCTCCCAAAACCCCCCTCATGACACCGCGCTCAGCTACCCACGCTGGGCAGACCTCCAGCGTGTGCTGCGCGGTGTCCTCTTCCGAGTCACAATCGTGACACTCGGTGGTCTCCTCCTTCCCTATCCCATACAGGTACTCACCGAAGCAACCATGCCCGGTGAGCACCTGCGTCAGACGGCAAGTAAGGTGGCCATGCTTTCTGTTCACCCATTCCTTAAGAAACGGGCGAACAGCCTTCACAGCGCGACTTTCCGCGTTGGCTGGATCATCTAACCAATCCAGCCAACGGTTCCAGACACGCTGCTCAGCCTGGCTCCTCACTTCACTTGCGGAAGTATCCGGCTGTTCCACCCCTCCCGCAGCCATGACCGCATAGCAGGAGAAACGAGGCGAACCAGCCAGAACTGTGGCGGCTGCATAGGAAATCGTGCGGTAACCCCGCACGACCCTGACAGCCATCACCCGGTGAGCCTTACGTAAAACGCAATCTCCCCGGGTATTAGCTGCCAAACCGCCGGCCCATATCGGTGCTCCGTAAATCGCCATGGACCGGACGACTCCCATGTACAGCCGCCTGACCTTCCCACTTGGCCCCCCGAGATTTGGCACGAGACGGTTCAAGGCAGCCGCCGCGGGCTCTAATCGAGGAGCCAAGTTCTCGAAGTGGTGCGAAAAACGCCAGTAGCTGTCCACGATGAGACCAAGGTATTTCAACCTGCGCCTCACCGGGACATCCATCCCACTTACCTTAATGGAGGATTTCGGTGGCACGCCTCGACCGGAGACCTCGCACATCCAAATGGCCTCCGTCTTGGCGGCCGAAACCTCCAACCCCAATCCTTGGATTTCGGAGACCACCAGTGCCACCGACTCCTCGGCCACCCTGATTACGCTCCTCCAGTCCGGACCGACGACAACAATCATTGTGTCGTCCGCATACGCCACCAATGATGTGCCGTCGGGGAGAGTAACCCTCAGCACCGCATCGTAGGCTAAGTCCCACAAGAGAGGGCCCAAAACGGACCCCTGTGGGACACCCCGATGAACGGCGTGAATCTGAGCGCCATCCTTCCCATACCATCCGATATTCCTATCCTTAAGATAGTCTCGGACCAATCTCTTCAGATAGGAGGGCACCCGATGAAAATCGAGCGCCCTACCTATAGCTTCCCAGGAAACGGTGTTGAAGGCGTTCGCTATATCTAGCGAGATCGCCAAAGCAACACCGCCCTGTTCCACTCCCGGCCAGGCAAGACGGCGCACCCTGTCGATAGCATCGACAGTAGAGCGTCCCTGCCTAAAACCAAACTCGGCCTCAGAGAGGTCCGGGCCATCCCCAGATAGGTGCCTGACGATTTTACCGGCAGTTACTCTTTCGAGCAACTTGCCGGCTTCGTCAAGCAAACATATCGGTCGGTACGCGGAAGGCAGCTCAGCGGGCTTCCCCTCCTTCTGGAGGAGCACCAACCTCGCCTCCTTCCATCGTGAGGGGAACCGAATCGTCCTCAAACATGCCTCGAAAAGACGCTTGAGGCCGGGTCTAAGGACACCGCACGAGTACCCCAGGACCTTGCCGGGGATACCATCCGGGCCTGGTGCCGTGTTACGGGCAGTCATGCGCCGGATGGCCCCGGAGAGCTCCTCGTCTGCAACCCCCAGCTCGTCGGTCCAGTCCTCACTGGCACCCGACACCTCTTCGACAGGTCCATCGATTCCCTCCTCCCCAGGAGGGAAGAGGGCCGAGACAACCTTCCGAAGGAACTGAGGGTCAAGCCTCTCCGTTAGCGGAGGCGCCCATGGTCTTAGCTTACCCAAGACCATTCGATACGGACGCCCCCACGGATCGGCTTCAAGACCGTCGAGGAGCTCCTTCCATGCCTGGGTCTTCGCTTTGAAGATGGCCAGGCTGAGAGCTCGGCGCGCCTCGGAAAACTCCAGGCGCCGCTCGAGGATCTCTTCCTCCGTGACCCGTCTTCGGCGACGGGTGCGGGTGTACCGGCGTCTGGCTCTAACACAGAGAGCGCGAAGGTTCGCGATCTCCTCAGACCACCAGTACACCGACCCTCGACGTGGGGTACCGACCCGGGGCATGGTTGCATCACAAATTGTGCGCATCATGCCCCGAAACCAGTCGGCACCCGCCTCCGGATCGTCGAGGACCTCGCCTGGCATCTCTTGCCAGGCGACGACGGAGGCTGCCATCTCCGCGGCATCCTTCTCCAGGCGCTTCAACGCCCAGCGCGGCGCCGGATCGAGCCGACGAGGACCGGGTGCTGGAGAGGCGAAATCAATATAAATGTAGAGGTGGTCACTTAAGGTGGCCACCTCCTCCGCTACTCTCCAGCCGGTCACACATCGCGCAATACCAGAGGTAGCAAATGATAGATCAACTATCGACTCACCCCTGGCGTGAACGCATGTGTTCGTGTTGCCCGGATTTAACAAAACCAGGCCACGACTCGTCGCCCATTCAACTAATGCATCGCCCTTTGGAGTGGTCCTGGGACTTCCCCATGCAGTCGCATGGGCATTGGAGTCCCCCAGGACCAAAGTCTGGCGAGGTCGGCAGGCCTCCACACATCTGCCCAGTCCGTCCAGGAACTCCTCGAATAGGCCGAGGCCCATCGAAGGCGATGCATAGCATCCGATCACTGCGTGCTCCCCCCACGTAATCGCCGACGAAGCCCCTGCCACGATGAAGAACGTGGCAGGACGGAGCTCCGCGGTCCATACTCCACGTGATCGCCGCAACCCCACCGAGATCCCCCGCCCAATTCGGGCGCTTAGGGATTCGGTAGGCCTCGGCGATCACAGCCAAGCCGATCCCCCCCTACCGGATGGTCTGCTGCAACAAATCGTGCGCACTCCGGCAGTGGTTGAGGTTGCTTTGGAGGAGGCGTGCAGACATTATGATGCCTGCTTCACTGCCTCCTCCTCAGCACACCCCTGGTCGGCCTTTTTTTTTTTTTTTTTTTTTTTTTTTTTTTTTTTTTTTTCGAGGAGGGGAAATGCCTTTACGCACCCCCCGCTACTATTGCGGGGGAGTGTGGGACTCGCCGGGAGTTTGACCTCCCGAAATACCCACTAAAACCCCTCCTCGTAACTCCTCGAGGGGCATCGAGGTACAGCCGTGTTAGCATTACTTCTCGATGCCCCCACATTTACGATTAGCGTCCCTGCCTTCTAGTCCTTAGACCCTTCAATCTCCTGTCCTCTTTATCCTTCCTCGTATTTCTTAAAATCTCTTCACCTTAAACCCATGGTTTTCCCGGCCCCTAACACACGCTATCGACCCAGCAAGATGGCGAGCCTCTACTTGATTCGCCCCTAACCCCTTACAAATATAGCAGCTTACTGGTGCTTTGCACTGCCACAGCTCGTGTCCCGTCTCCCCGCATTTCCTACACAAAATCTGTCCATCATTTTTCCCGCAATCATAACTAAGGTGCCCCACCTCGTGGCACCTGAAGCACCTAATTAGTCTCACCGCCTCCCGTATCTTACAAATTGTCCATCCTATCTTAATTTTCTCCTTCCCCATAATCTTCTCCCTGTGTCTCGCCGGAATTATCAGCACCGCCCTCATATTTCCACTAATCGTTTTCCTGAAAGCCTTCCATCTCATTTCTTTCATTTCCCCTTCCCCGAATTCCCTAATCATCGCCGCCTCCACATTTTCCTTATTAGCATACGCGTCAATACCATCTATTTCGATCTCGATTACCGGACTTTTTGCCATCACTTCAACACCTTCTTCCTTTACCGCCACACTAGCTTCGACGACCTTCTTTCTGACCTCTTTTGCCTCTCCTCTCCTTAATAACTCGATTATCACCGCGCCGTTTTTGCTTTCCCTAATAGTTTTTACATATTCCTTCAGTTCTGGATTCCTTTCTTTAAATTCCTCCACCACGTTCCTATTTTGTATACTGTCCTTTCCTCTAATAATCACTGCCTCTCCTTTACTTCTAAAAGGTGATTTCTTCCTCATACTTTCTTTCGAAATTTCCCTCACTCTTTCCTCTCTCTGTACAACTTCCCTTCCCCTGTTTCCCTTCCTACTCCTAACTACCTCCGTCCACATTCTATCTCCAGCTCCTTCTTCTGACTCGCTTCCCCTTTGCACAACAGTTACTCTCTTTTCCCTGCTCCTATCTCTAACTTCTCTCCTCCTATCCTTATTTGTTTCCTGCATCTCTCCTTTCTCCTTGCTCCTCTCTGCTTCTACTACTCTCTCACCGCTCCTCGCTTTAATTTCCTCCTTCTTCTTCTGAACGGTCTTCCTTTCTCTCCAAGCCTCCGTCTGTGTTGCTTTTGTAGCACTTCTCTTTTCACCTCTAACCTTCATTTTCACCTTTTTCGCTTCCTCACATATTTCCATTTCATCACATTCCTGAATTTCCTCCCACTCTGTCTGACATGCCTCCTCAATCCCCATAACCTTCTTCTTCCTCCCTTCTCCCGTCATATGTTCTTCTACCTTCTTGAATCTATCAATCCTTTGCCCTGTCTTGATGGTCTCGATTCTGAATTCCATCATCTGATCGAATACTTTTTTGATTTTCTCTTTCATAGGCTTCTTAATATTATGGCTATTTCTTACATAATTTAGAAACCCCTGCATCGTCATAATCATTCCTTCCAGTCCGTTTCGCATCTTCTCCATATCCTCGCTCAACCACTCACAGATTTCCCCAACATCCCTCGGCACAATCCTTTCCCTACCCCCTTCACTAGATTCCTCCCTACTTCCTCTATCTCCCTCCTTTTCCTTACCTCCTTCCTTTCCACTTCCACTTCCACTCCCATTACTTTTCCTAGCCCTCTTCCTTGGCACCTTGAATATTCTATCCTTTGTTCTGCTCCCCTCCCATATTTCATCCTCCTCGTTGGTGCTGATGTCCGTTCCCCTAGATGACGTCCCCGGTGTCCCCACGCTGGTATCAATCCACTCCCCTTCTCCATCATCATCGACACTCAGAGCTATCGACTCCCGTGATCCCCTCCTTGAATCCCCAAGATCCCTCCTCTTCCTTCCAGTAGCAGCTAAAACTGTAGACGCCTGGCTCGCCACGTCTACAGTTCCGCAGTCGCTGGATAACGATGTGCTGGGGCCTGCTTGACCACCACCAGACACACCGGCACTGAGGCTACCGAGCTCCTCTGCACCGTAAGATTCCTTATCCTGTTGTCGTTCAGCCATATTTTTTAATTAGGTTTTCGCCAAGTCGTCATAAAGATATCCGTCCCATGGTGACTCTTAGCAGGACCACGTGGTGGGATCACTCCGGCGTGATCCCACCTCGTGATCCTCCCGGGCCACACCACGAGGAGGTGGTCACCATCGCAGCCCACACCCCTGGTCGGCCTGACCCATGGCAGAGGAGGAACCCGTTCCCTCCCCCACCATTAAAACCCCAGGCACCGGCTCTCCCGGTGCCCGCTGCGGGGACGGCGCGGAGTCGCCCGACCCTGCCTCAAAATCCGAGGAAGAGGGAGAGGGAAGAGGAGAAAGGGTGGGAAGATGGGAGAAGGGTGGGATGTTAATGGGAAGAGGAGAGGGAGTAGGAAGAGGTGGTGAGGACGAGGGAAGAGGAATGGAGGAGGGAAGGGTGGAGGAAGGGGTAACCAATTCCACCTCCATAACGCACTCCCTCTCCCTTGCTTTCTCCACGACAGAGGAGGAGGTTTCGCCTTTTCCCCTGCTAGTCTTAGCAGGGGAAGGCTCACCCCCTCCCCTGTTAGGGGTGACCTTCGGCTGCGGCCTGCAAGCCTGTGCCCCGCCGGTCTGCCTCTTGCAGAACATAGCGGGCAGGAGGGAGTGGCGCTGCACTCCGCAGCCCTATGGACACCCTTCCCACACCGGTAGCAGAGGCCCGACCGGGCCACCGTGCTGGGGCACTTTTGGCGGACATGTCCGACCTCCAAGCATCTATAACATTGTAGCGGTCTTCTCTCAAAGACCGCTACATTAGCCCGGAGAAACTGGACATCTATATGTCCAGCTTTCTCCAGGGCTTTTCCAGCGGTGAGAGGGCATCGGACCCACGCCGAGAAAAGTCCGGAGGGCATCCTCCGGAGGTTCCCGACGCGGACCTCCCCCTCACTACAGCCACCTGTCCTCGCGACCGCTTTGCGGACGTCATCCGGGCCTGCCATTTCTGTCAGGCCCGTGATGCCCAGCTCCACGGTCTTTTGAGGACTGGTGACCCTCACCCCCGTCCCATCTAACGCCTTTTGAAGGGCGGCCAAAAGCCAGGCAGCCTTGAGAAGGCTGTCGGGTCCCGGAACCTCAAAGACGAGGGCTCCGGTGACCGCCCTTTTGGGCCTCAAGCTTTTTTCGATGCCCGGGGACTTAAGGTCCACCTGGGACATCGCCTTGCATAGAGCAGGCCCCAGGATGTTCTCCCGGCCGGCCGGCGCCGAGACCGTGATCGCCGAAGTTTTCGGCGGCCGCGGCAGTTTCGGCTGCTTAGACCGGCCAGGCATCCCTTTGGGGGTGGTCTTGGTAGGTGGTAAAGCCACCTTTTGACCACCCCCGGGGCCCGATTTCGTGGCATTCTTCATTGGAGCTTGGGGTTTGGCAGGCTGCGGGGGAGAAGATTTTTTCTTCCCCCTCTTCACCACCTCCGCCCAGGTCTCCTTTCTAGGTTCCGCAGGCGGAACCCTCTGAGGAGCGGGAGGAGCCTGCGAGGCTTCCGTCGCTCCCGAGGTCTCGGCCCTGGAACCTTTTTTCTTCCTCTTTTTCTTCCTGCTGTCTTGAGGAGGAGCGGGAAGCGGCACCTTGGCCTTCGTGGTCTCAGCAGTCGAGGGCGTTCCCGCACCCTCGATCCGCTTGATGACCCGGCCAACAGCCAGGAGTTTGGAGTTGAAATTCAACTCCATGCTCCTCATCCGCATCTCTATTTCCCCCATGGGACCCGACCCAGGCTGAGGCGTCCCAGCAGTGGTGGATGAGCCCACCCCTCCGTTGCATTTTGGCAACTCCGTCCTAGACATAGGGACGACCGGCTTCGCTGCCGGTGCGTCCTTACCTCTTTATTTCTGGCCACCAGATGCTTTATACACAACCGGGGCCTGGTGGCTCACCCCGGAGGTGCCGCGGTCATCGGATGACGATGCAGCTGGGCCCGCTTTACATCCCAGATCTGCGCCGGCACTGGGGGATCCGACGCCCCCTGTGCGGTAAACGGTACTACTGTTCAGTGTACTATCCATGTTTTATTTAAAAATGTGTTTAGCCAGGTCGTCATAGAAAATAAAGCCATCCTTTTGACCAAAATGCTCTGTTCGTGCCAGTGCTTCTGCAAGCAGAAACACTGACCCCGGAGGACACCGCTTGGAGGTAGAGCAAAGGGAACCTTTTAGCCAGAAAGGCCTCCAACGTCGCCGAAGCCCCCTTTGCAGATCTACGAGGTCACTGCTGGTCGCAAACACTAAAGACCCCCCAGCCCGGGTCCCCGCAAGCCGTAAGACCGGCTTGCCTCTGGCATCCGCACTCCTCAAACTCTTTCCACAACTGGGCCGCCTTGGGAGACGGCCCCTTCGCAGAGAATCTTTTCTGCGGTCTCAAAACTCCTCATCTCTCTCTCTCTCTCTTCCCTTGATGCTCCACCACTCCAAGAGTGGGAGCCCAGCTCTACCAACAAAAGCTGTGGGAGCCGCTACTACCACTCAGGAAAAGGTGGGAGCTCTTGGACGGGAGACAGAGCAGGACCCACCCACTGGCACAACAGAACCAGAAATACAAAAAACCCCGGCCGGGAGTTACCCGGCCCAATGACTCTAAGCCGGTGGGCGTCTCACGGGTCCTCCTCGCGGAGGCCGGCAGGACTGCAAAATGCAGGGTCCGTGGCACCCTCGCCGACGGTGGCCCACCCGGTGGGAGCTGCGCCGGACGTGGCCGCTCCGTCTCCACCGTCCATCCGTCAAAACTTTTGGCACACCCAGGGGCGCCACAGCAATTCTGGGGCCAACCCTTCCCACTGGCCCATGGAAAAAAAGCTTCCATGGACCCTCCCCCCCCCCCCAATTTTTTTTTAATCTTGGTCCCAGCGACATCAAAGCTGGAACCCTCCCCCTTGCGGATGCCAGGACTTTCCCCCTAGTAAAGTGGCCTTTCTGCCACGCCCTCCGTGCGACCAGCAGATCCCAAGACCTGCTAGGGACAGACATCAGCTAGGTCAGAGTTTTTCCTGGAGGTTAGCCCTCCCCCGGACAAGTCCGGGATCGGCCTCCAGGAGCCATTCCAGCCGTCGTCCTCCATCACACCGACTTCCTCTTGCAAATGTAGGTGAAATTGACACTATCGCCACCTGGTAGGTGCGGGACGCGTAACTGGGAATCGCTGAGCCCATAACAGCTTGCCGACCCTGTACGAATGTCGCCCCAATGCGCCACCACGCCAGTGCCAATAGGCACGACCATGACGCCTACAGAGCAGTGATGCCTGGTTGTGGGATTTTTCCACTGAACTCTAATAATACTGGAACGGGCACTGGCTAATCTCTCCCATGTAGAAGCAGCGAATCGAGAGAGATAGCGACACCGGGTATCTTTTGCTCTTTCTAACCATACTGCGCATGTGCACAATTACGTCACGCTCATCAGGGTACACGGGCTGCAAAAAGTTTGTTCACTCATCTCAGTTTTAGTACGTTTCATCGGTGTCATGTGTTTCAATGGGAGGGAGAAAACTTTCAGACGGGACTGTACAGACAGAGAGATACCCGAAATGGATATCTCTCTCGATACGGTTTGGGAGCGTCAGCGCCCGTTCCAGTATTATTAGAGTTCAGTGGATTTTTCCCACCCATGCGCATTACCTAATCCTCAGTAACGTAAATACTTCACTCAAATATGGGGTATCGTTAGACAATTGAAATACGGTAGAAATTACACGAAGAGGACTTTTTACTAGACACGTCCATGGAAACTACCGCTGTCGAGCTGCGACGTCAGCATGCGCATGCGCGCAAAGGCTCCCACGTGAGAGAAAATCCCACGTCCTGGCATCACTGCCAGGGTCGACAAGCTGTAATGGGCTCAGCGGTTCCGAGTTACGCCCCGCTCGACTCGCAGGTGGCGATAGTGACGCTACTCACACATACACACCGAATTGAAGAATTTCAACTACACTAGCAAGAGAGAATCGGTGTGATTCTGTTACCGCGAGTAAATCGCTCAAGATGAAGACGTGTAGCCAAAAGAATTCTAGAGATAATTATTATTTATTTCATAGTTCTTATACTTATTATAATTATTAAAACACTGTTATAATTTAAGTTGTTTCCCTTTTTAAGTATGAAACAAAGGAAGAAACGTTCGGTTATTTTCTATAAAGAAAACAGAGGTTAGAAAGTGTATGTGTTCCTATGTACACCTATGTATATTATAATTCTTTTTTATTGTGAATGTTAATAAAAAATTGTTAATTGAAACATAACGTTGTTATTTTAATTTAAAAATAAAATTGTAAAGAAAATTTTGCCAACTTTAGAATATAACCACTGTGTATACATTGATATAGATAGGTATGCTGTACATAAATTTATGCCTTTAGTTCGCCGCTCGACTCAAAACGGCGCTGTTTGCTGACCTTTTTCATACATGGCAGCTTGCCTACCCTGGGCGAAACTGGATACGCAAAAAATTTTATCTAATGCGCATCTTTATATACTTCGAGAGAATTCATGCGATATTTTAATACTAAAATGTATAATTTGACGGTTCTAGTTAACATACTAAGATAGGTATTCAGTACTACAAATTTATACCCTGGTGGAAATATATCTACAACGAACTACAATTCTCTACAATATATTGCTACAACATTGAACAATTTTCTACAACTTGACCCTATCTTCATTGTGTTTAATTTCAACAAATTTCTACAACCAAGTACGCGGATTGGGACAGTACTTTAGAATTTCGTGAATAGTTGTAAAAAGTTGTAAATACTATACAGGTTCAAAATACGTTGTATTAAAAGATACTACGCGCTAGACTCTTGAAGGCTATTTTATAAATTTTTAGATATGACGGAAAGTTGTAGAATATTGTAGTATTTTATAAGATACTACAATAAACAACGCGCTGGGCTAGCTCTTGAAAGATATTTCCAAAAATTTGTAGATAAGACATAAAAACTTGTAGAATGTGGTAGAATTTTGTAGTATTCTATAAGATACTACAACAAACTACGCGAGCCGTGTTTTAATAGAGACCATTCTTTCAAGTTCCATTTGTCTTACAAGGGAACATCCGAAGGTGTAACTCACCGATTTTGATGAAATTTTAGTATGATATAGTCCTCGCAAAAATATTCGACACGTATTTTTTTTTATCGGCAATCGTCCACGTTAAATGGGTGAAAACCACCCTCAAAGTTGGCACCCTGAAACTTATTTATTGAATATCTGGAAAACTATTAGAGATACGAAAATTTCGTAAAGAGAGAAAATTAACGTATTTCGACCACAAATCTGATGATATAAATATATTTTTTTTAAACTCGTTTGTTTAAATAATATGCTTAAAAATACAACTTTTTTAATGATTTTGCAAGTCAAATTTAAATAAATTTTCTTGAATATTTTTCTGAGAATACCATATACCCAAACACAAAATTCGGATAAAATGGAAATTTGAAATTTTTTTTGTAAAAAAAGTTATTGCATTTTTAATTTTTTCTCTTACGTTCTTGTTAAGTTATGCCTTCGTATATACACATACATGTATGACTGCTTTAAAAGGCCAGATTTCATTGCCAGACACACATATCGTCTTTATATTGTTACCGGCGAGGTCCAGAGATTCGAGTTTTTAAAAAGGGAATTTATTCGTCCTCTTAAACTCTACTTTTAACAAACTACAAATCTTACTACACTACTAGAATACTCAAAGAATACAGAAAGGCTTATAAGCTAATACGTTGATCGATGTTAACTCGTAAGCTAATACGTTGATCGATGTTAACTCGTACTGATGAGGATTGGTAATGAATGCTCTTCATCGTCGTTCGCGCTTTTATATTGGCGTGATGCGTATTCGATGCGTCTTTGATTTGTAGGTGGTGCGTAGACATACGTCGCATCTTCGTGTCTATCTGTTACATTGCTTATTCGATGCGCAAACTGGTGCGTAGACATGCGTCGCATCTTCGTGATAAACAGCACATATAGACAATAGGATGTCTATCGGTTACAATATAAATTAAAAAAATTTGATTGATTAATTAATAATTTGTAACAATTATTGTAATAATGGTATTCATTGTTATTCTTATAACCAATATTTTCTTACACCACGAGCATTCTAAAGCATCCCTATAATCAATTCAAGCATATAACGTTAGAAAATAGTAAATATAAAACGCACACCTCCCGATAATTAATTTATTTATTTGGCCTGTCGGCGGATTCACATTGATATCATAAATGACTATCCCGAGGTGTAACTCACCAATTCTTATGAAACTATAGTATAAGGTGCTTTTCGTGGAAATATTTAATATCTACTTTCATTTATCGGCAATCGTCCACGTTAAAGGGGTGAAAACCGCCCCCAAAGTTCGAATTATGAAAACTGTTTTATCGAATATCTCGGAAACTATTAGAGATACGAAAATTTCC
The DNA here is from genome assembly GCA_910591515.1 of Cerceris rybyensis. Classification (NCBI taxonomy): domain Eukaryota; kingdom Metazoa; phylum Arthropoda; class Insecta; order Hymenoptera; family Crabronidae; genus Cerceris; species Cerceris rybyensis. The sequence continues at coordinate 3,731,146 of OU342789.1, forward strand.
TACGGAGTGAAAATTAACGTATTTCAATCACGAATCCAATGCTAGAAACATTTTTTTAAAAAACCCGTTTGTTTAAACAATATGTTAAAAAATACTTTTTTTTCATAGTATTTTCAGTTAAAATTCTTTCAATTTTCTTAAATAATAGTTTGTATACACTATATAGTCAAACAAAAAATACGGATCAATTAGAAGTTTCATATTTGTGTTACAAAAAGAGTTATTGCATTTTCAATTCTTACGCTTGATGAACGTGTTAAATTGTTCCTTTGTATATACATAGTTGGTTGCTCTGAAAAGAGCAGATTTTATTTTCAGTCACTCATATAGTTTTTATATCGATTTAAGAGATGCAACTAATTAATTAATTACTCCAAATAATTTTCGCAAGAATAGTATTCCTGAAACAAATGTTTGAAACACAAGTTCCTCGTACACCACGAACATTTCAAAGCAACTACATCATCGCAGTTGAAACAGGTTATATTATCTAACTGTAAATCTGTGAAGCAGAACTGTACCGGATTGTCAAATTTTTCAGGCCTATTGGTAATATAGCCACATCGGAACCATGCGTACTTGAACATTTCTTGATATCGTGGAGAGGATAGTTGATTATGTATTAGTGACTGTAATTTAAGAATATTATCTCGCGTATATAAGTTAATAGTGATATTAAAATTGATTATTAAATCTGAAATTTTTCTCGCGAAATTCTTCCAAATTCGAAATCCGTAAACATCTAATGGTTGAATGAGGCTTGTTGCACCTTGAGGTATTTTTAATAATTTTACTGTTTTGCCTTCTGGAATTTCGTTTTTCATTAATTGTTCGTCATATCCGCTCCACGAATTGTACAACAAGACTGCAGTATCCGATGTATTCGGAAGAAAGACATTCGAAAACCATGTCTTTAATAACACTTTACTCATATTTCCAGAGGTAGTTGCTCCAACTGCTATGTTAGGAGCTGTGAACATTGTTCGTTGTACACGTGGTCCTATTTTCCCGGACGCTTCTTTCAAAACTATAAACAAAGGAGAAAGTAATTTTCCATCTGCTGATATCGTCGGCTGGATGGTATAACTATGCGTGGTAGCTGATTTCGATTGAATTATTGCTCGCGTTTCTTTTTCGCCTTTCCATGATAAGCTTCTTCCAGAATGAATTTCTAATTGAAATCCGCTCTGATCTGTGTTGAAAATATTTTCCCCCCCAAATTAAAAAAAATGTACTTGCATTCCTAACAAAATTGTCCGCTGATTCTTTTATGGCTGAAAAATTTTCACTATAATTTCGTGTTATGAATTTAGTTGTTTTTCTCGACACAATTCGGTATGTATTTTTAAAAGTCCATAGCCAATGAGGCGATGCTCGGAATCCTTCCAGATTTAAATTTCGGTTTACTTGCATTGCCCATCTTCGAATGTCAATATCATGTATTAATACGTTTCGATCTCGAGCTTCTAGAAATTTCTTCAACGTTTGATTTGAAATTTCTTTCAATTTTTCAAAACGTGTTCCGCCTGCAACAATTTGCTTTTCCCACCTATACAGCTGTGTCACATTTCTAACCATTTTAAATCTACCTTTTACAGTTTCGAGTGATAACCGTTTCTTTTTTCCCGATCTCCAAAACTTAACAGCATTTTTTTTATACTCAATACTTATTACATCTTCCTTATTTGTTTTCACATTGCCGTTGCTGTTAGATGAACTTCCTGACGTTTCCTGAAGTGTGGGCGATTCTGAGGATGTTGAAATCACTTCATCTTCAATCTGACCGGCATGTGATACTTCGCCCATTGCTTCTTCGAATAATAATTCGTCAGACATTTCTATTTCTGTATGTCCTGCACCCTTACATCTATCTATTAAATCTACATATATAATATTATACGCCAATTCAATCTCCCTACTATTCACGGCTGTTTTTTCACTACCATCATTGTAATTGTATTTCTCCATTAAAATATTAACGATATTAATTGGATTTATTTGCATGATTGTAATTATCTTATTTTATAGTAATAAAACTCAAAAGTACCCTGTATATCAGCAGATTGTATAATTTTATTTTATTTAAGCGTTAATTGTATTACGTGCGCGAAGAACAACAAATTTATCAGGAATACCACGTATAAAGTCTTTGAAGATGAAAGAAAGTTGTTATGAGTGACTGACTGTTACAAACAAACTCTACAGGAAACAAAAACAGTTTACGTTCGACAATTTCGTGTAGACTGGTTGTGAGTTTGAAATTATTTCACAGTGTTCTTATAATTTTTTACCACTCCTTACAATATACACTTTTCAGAAAAGTGTGTCTATACGTATTTCCATTGGTTCAAACATTCGAGGGGTGGTAGTAAAGGGAAAGCGTTAACATAATAACTATCTTTAAGGATATCCAATTGAAAACGACCATGCAACTTCTATTCTTGTGAAGAATGAATTGAATTGAGGGTACGGACCTACTCCACGGGGGTGATAATAAAACAGAGAGAATGGATCCTCGTTAACTAGAGTAAGGGTTGACGAATATACAGGTATATCGTCGTACCCAAACCCGCTATTACCTGCACTCGAAATGTTTTATAGCATATTGTGCTGCTCATTTAAAACACCAACTGTAACTTTAGTAACAAAAGAATTAAAAATTTGCCGAAATTATATGGCAATAAGAATGCCGCGTCCTATTTAATCCGATGACAATGAGTCGCCAACAGATGGCACCTTAATCATCCCTTTATTTTGTAAATCAGTGTGTTAGCATTGTTCCTAACATTCCCTGTGTTATTAGTTGAAACTGGAGCAAATAATTAAAGGCTTCTACCTTGGATATAAAAATGACCTTCCCTGAATATTTGTACACCTCCCATGATGGAAACCAATAAGGATATCCGTATTGTCATAATTGTCATGACAAATTTCTTTGCCTTTTGTGTCTTTTTCCCTTTCGATGATTATAACTAGACTCCGGATGTTTATGCAAATTTCAAATTCAACAAATGCAGTTAAGACAAGAGAACCTATTTAGGGATTTGTTGCACTCGATAAATGTTACAACGAATACTATACTTTGGATATTTCGGATATATTTTTATATTATGTTCGTTTTGTGTATTTTAGCCGTATTCATTTTGTCATAAATGCATAAACATCCGGAGTCTAATTATAACCCATCACGAGTCACCCATCCTACAATCAGAAGGATTCTATCGACATACGTTTATTACTCCCACATTTTCCGGCTAAACAACAACAGGTCAAGTAATTTAATTGTACAAATAGTTTCTGCTATGAAGATACTATCGTTCAAACTTGTGAAAGTGGAATTTGACTTCGGTCGCATATACAAATATATTCCATTTCACGCAACAAGCGTAAGAATTGAAAATGCAATAACTCTTTTTGTAACACAAATATGAAACTTCTAATTGATCCGTATTTTATGTTTGACTATATAGTGTATACAAACTATTATTTAAGAAAATTGAAAGAATTTTAACTGAAAGTATTATGAAAAGAAAAGTATTTTTTAACATATTATGTAAACAAACGGGTTTTTTTTAAAAATGTTTATAGCATTGGATTCGTGATTAAAATACGTTAATTTTCACTCCTTAGGAAATTTTCGTATCTCTAATAGTTTCCGAGATATTCGATAAAACAGTTTTCATAATCCGGACTTTGGGGGTGGTTTTCACCCCTTTAACGTGGACGATTGCCGATAAATGAAAGTAGATATTAAATATTTCCACGAAAAGCACCTTATACTATAGTTTCATAAGAATTGGTGAGTTACACCTCGGGATAGTCATTTATGATATTGTTGCGTGACGGGCGGCGGAGGTGGATAAAGGGTTTTGAAATAGGAAAGGACGAGTTATAGAATCGGCTCTAATGATTTTAATAATGACAAATTTCGGTAGCGGTTAAGTAGTCGAGCTAACGGGAACTCTTCCGTCGCGTCAAAAGGAAAACTCTGTGGCGACACGACCGTTCGTCGCCACTTTTCGAGTACGTCGTTCTTCGGAGTTTAGTCTAGCATTCTCGGGCAGAGCGACGATCTTCTAAATACAATAAATTATTTAGTTTATTTTCCCGACGTCGCTCTGTGCCGAGTGCCGGATGGGACCACCCTCGCTCGGGCCCGGCGTGTTCTGTTTTCTGTCAACGGTCCTCGAACTATCGCGATCGGTTCGAGGAATCGAGAAGGCAGAGCGCGGGGACCGGCGAGGGGTCCAAAAGGTTCGGGGTAAACTCTGAGGAACGACACTCGGTAATCAGTCGCCCTTCCAACGTAAGCTACCGCTCTGTACGAGTCTCGAAATAAAAACCACACATCACTAAAACTCGTTCGATGTTTTATTATCGAACGATTAATTATTTATGTGGGTAGTGCTGTGCTGAAAATCCTCTACAGGATCCACCAATTTCGTTTACAGTGGGAATGGATACGCTAACAAAGGTGATTCAAAGAATCCAATGATTAGAATTGAACAAGATTAATTTTATATTAAACTCAAATATTTAGATTTTACAATTAATCTGAATCTATGTTTACAAACTGAATTTTGATATGAAAACTTGTTTACAATTATTGACTCTGGTTTACATATGTTTCTGTTTGTTCGATATATAATAGATATATAATTGGTAAAGAATATATATATATATATATATAAATAACAATGTTGTTATGCCAGTTTTATAATAATTATGATGATAGAACAATAGTGAACAATAAAAAGAATATTCAATGATAGCATTGCACATTTGGTATCATCAGAGTGATTGCTCACTGTGCAATACTACTTTTCAAAAACATAAAGGAAATCATATTTACGCTTAGTCGATTCCAGACACAACAATTCGGCCGGGTTTTCGCTGATTTTTCTGTACGGGCAGAAAACACCAATCTTGTTATCAGAATCGCTGCGATGACAACCTTTTTGTAATCTATGACTTAAAATAAAATATGATAATATTTGGTCGGTTTATCTTTAAATGAAAATAATAAATTCAATTCGGAATGTAATACAACGAAGATATAATTATAACGAAGATAATTATTAACAATGGATTGAATAGAATTATATTAAATATTTCTCGATGGCTTTTGGTATGTATTGTCGCGTCACTATTGAAGATTTTCACGAACAATGTCACTCTTCAACCACCGTTGTTTAACGAGGGATCAAGTCTATTATCGCGTCACTTTTGAGAGATATTCGCGGATAAATTAGCTTAACATCATCCTCGGACCAGCGTCTTACGTACCTCACGATTTTAAATAATAGCACTGTACTGAACATTGAATACTTTGTATTTGCTAAACGTTTATCGAACTGTTCTCGATGCCTTCCAAGACGCAAGTTGGATGTGTTCACGGTGCTTTCCGAGACGCTAGTGATGCGTTGACGGTGCTTTCCGAGACGCTAGCGATGCGTTCACGGTGCTTTTCAAGACGCAAGTCGATGTGTTCACGGTGCTTCCAAGACGCTAAGTGATTCGCAAGTTTGAATTTTTCGAGGATGTGAAGACGCTCGACCGATGCATGACGTTTAAAGCGCGCGGAAAAATGACCAATTAGGACTATTGAAATTTAAAGGTTGTCACAGGATTCGTCAACGCGAGTGACGCTTTCTGTTTCATTGGAGGGGCACGATGCTCGCACCCTCCCTACTCTGATTTTTACAAGGGGTCTATTTCCTAGAATTATCTGACGGCCGTCGCTGCGACGACGAATATCGTCCTCGAAACAACGCACAGTGGTTCATTTGGCCGAAAACCTGGCCAAAAAGTAAAAAATTTTTTTCGCGATTTTCAAAATTTAGCAATTGCGTTTGATTTGTAACACATCAGAGCATCGTTTTCCATTAATAAAAATTTTTATTGAACAATACTCTTAGAGATATGCAATGTCAAAGTTGCCACTTGAATAATGTAACGTTTTCACGTCGAAATTCAGAATACGTTTTCAATGTGAAATAATGGTACAATCAACTTTGCAAGTGTTTGTTGCTATTCGTCATACTTTTAAATTATAAGTACCTTGGTTTCATTTTTTTATTTAATATTTTACAACTGCGATGGCACAGATTGCAAACCCATACATTTTTTTCCTTTTGCAGAGGAAATAGTTGTGAAGTACGCAAAAGTACAAAGCGAATTTTTTTTTAAATTAAACTTTGAAGCTTCCCGAAGAAGTCCCCGTTGTAAAATTTTGCGACTTTTTGCGATTCTACGAGATATTCTTATTTGTTTGTCGCACGCGCCATGCTCGGGGAAATACGTTTATGACATACGGCCAGGCTATCGTGCCTTGGACAAACGAATAATGCTAATCCTTCACTAAGGTTACCCTTGTAACTAACGAAACGCTATATTTATTTCGTTCAGGTTAAAATTCAAAATAATTTTAAGCAAGCTGGTGGCCTTTTGTTCCAAAGCAACAATAGATAGCCGCGATCACCTCGACCGCTTACCGTCATAAACCGAAAGATGTTTGACGTTTCGGCTGAAAATCTGGCTAGTTGCAGGTATGAGGGCTATATTTGTTTCTCACAATGTTCTATCAATCTCTTTCAGTCGAGATTTTCATTAAACAATGGAAAATTCGAAGATGGAATAGCTGTGATATGCTGGTATTAAGATAACGTGACTGTTGCAATAAATATCATTATAACTTTTGAAGGAAAAGGAATATCAGAATATATTTTTTTTTAAATTAAACTTTAAAGCTTCCCGAAGAAGTCCCCGTTGTAACATTTTGCGACTTTTTACAATTGTACGCGATATTCTTATTTGTTTGTCGCACGCGCCATGCTCGGGGAAATACGTTTATGACATACGACCAGGCTATCGTGCCTTGGACAAACGAATAATGCTAATCCTTCACTAAGGTTACCCTTGTAATTAACGAAACGCTATATTTATTTCGTTCAGGTTAAAAATCAAAATAATACTGATTTTCGTGCCGATCCGACAATTTTTCGATACTCGCATCCGCCATATTGAAGCCGCCATTTTGTTTTTGGAAATTCTGAGTTCAGATTCTTAATCAGCGACCGGAAAAACATAAGACTACTGATTTTCGTGCCAATCCGACAATTTTTCGATACTCGCACTTGCCATATTAGAGCCGCCATTTTGTTTTTGGAAATTTTGAGTTCAGATTCTTAATCAGCGACCCATATAATACTAATACACCAATTTTCAGCTAAATTGAAAAACTTCTTGAGTTTTGGCCAGGTTTTCGGCCAAATGAACCACTGTGCGACGTTACAATTCGAATTCATCGTCTGAGAATGTTTCAAGATTAAGATAACGCTAAAAATCAATAAGTCCAGGGACTTATTCGAATGAACTATCTGCTTATTCCAGACTAATGCGTAGCCAAAATTGACAGCGTTATAACTTCTATTGAATAGATAAATTGAATAAATGAGTTGAATAAATGAATTAAATAAATTGCAACCAATGATTCCTTACTATAAAGTATGTTGCATGGTAAAATGTAATATTAGTATTTTAAAGAAAGTTGTAGCAAGTATGGTCAACATGTGTGACTGTACGGTTGCGATGCTTCCAAAGAGGTACGGGGAACGTAGGTCTGTTTTGTGTCCCATTAAGCGTTTCTACGTCTTAACTCAAGGGTAGGCTTTTGTTACAAAGTCATAAACCAATGGTAAAAATAGTATACCGGGTGGTTCGTTAGAAAAAGGTAGAATAAAAATTGTAAAATTTGTGTACGGGACGTAACAATATCAATGTGAATCCGCCGACAGGCCAAATAAATAAATTAATTCTCGGGAGGTGTGCGTTATATACAGGGTGGTCCACACAACGTGTGCACCGTTAAAAACTACCAAAATATGCGTTGCACAAAAAAGTTTTTATATAGAAGTTGCATGGTCTGAAGGGGCACATTATATAGTGTAGTTATTTTTTTTATAGGTCGAGGCGTTTCGGAGATTTGAAGGTCAACTTTGTTTTTTTAAATGGAATGCTATATTTTTTATATCAAAATATGGAAGAATGTCGAATTCTGAGTAAAAAAGTATTGACATTTATTTGCCCTAAACCTAATCACTAACGAGTAATTTCACTTTATTTCCTGAAAATTTTCTTCGCGTAATATCAAGTTAGAAATTCGACCTTATCACAGATTTCCGCAGGACAGCGATGTTTACGTGACAGTGTTTATCAACACAACATCTATCATGATTCGCAATCGTCTTCATATTCGTAATCCAGTATTGAAGTTACCTTCGGTGTTGTGTGTATTTACCAGACAGATAAAAGTAAAAATGAAATTTCGTAATAGCGAAAAAGTTGATATGCTTTTAGTTTATGGTGAGTGCCATAAAAATGCAATAAGAGCCAAAGCCATCTATGCCGAAAGGTATCCTGAACCAAATCAGCCATCTCGAGCCATATTTGAGAGAATGTGTCAATCGCTTCGACGAACCGGAAGTCTTAATGTTACTAAACGTAACTTAACGAAAACTGCTACTTCTGATGCAAATGCTATTGCGGTCCTAGCAGCGGTAACAGAAAACCCCCATATTAGTACACGACAGATTTCACGAGGATCTGGAATTAGCAAAACAAGTGTACTACGCATTCTTCATAATGAAAAACATCGTCCCTATCACCTAGCACTTCATCAGGAGCTCCATGGAACGGATTATGAAAACCGCGTTCGGTTCTGCCAGTGGTTCCTGCATCAAATGAACAGTGATAATTATTTTTTACAAAAAGTTTTGTTCACTGATGAAGCAACGTTTACTAATCGTAGGCAGATTAATTTGAAAAATATGCATTATTGGGCACCAGAAAATCCTCACTGGATGAGAGAAGTCGACCACCAACGTCAATGGAGCGTTAATGTGTGGTGTGGAATACTGGGCAACCAATTGATTGGGCCATATTTTATTAATGATCGACTAACAGGACAAAAATGTGCTAACTTTTTGAATGACACTTTACCATCTTTATTGGAAAATGTACCTTTAAATATCCTTACACAAATCTGGTATCAACATGATGGTTGTCCTGCACATTACGCGCGTAATGTAAGGCAAGTACTGGATAGAAAATTTCCTAATCGATGGATTGGTCGTGGCGGACGATTTATGTGGCCTCCACGCTCACCGGACCTTACTCCTTTAGACTATTTTCTGTGGGGCATATTAAAAGACACAGTGTATCGTGAACCACCAACAACATCTGAGAATATGAAACATCGTATTCGTGAAGCATGCATTACACTCAGTGCGGATATGATTCAGAATGCAGTTTCTTCATTAGTTAATAGATTGCATCACTGTATTAATGCCAATGGATATCACTTTGAACATTTACATTAGTTGCGTTAAGCCACTAGGTCACTCATATTAGTAAACACTGTCACGTAAACATCGCTGTCCTGCGGAAATCTGTGATAAGGTCGAATTTCTAACTTGATATTACGCGAAGAAAATTTTCAGGAAATAAAGTGAAATTACTCGTTAGTTATTAGGTTTAGGGCAAATAAATGTCAATACTTTTTTACTCAGAATTCGACATTCTTCCATATTTTGATATAAAAAATATAGCATTCCATTTAAAAAAACAAAGTTGACCATCAAATCTCCGAAACGCCTCCACCTATAAAAAAAATAACTACACTATATAATGTGCCCCTTCAGACCATGCAACTTCTATATAAAAACTTTTTTGTGCAACGCATATTATGGTAGTTTTTAACGGTGCACACGTTGTGTGGACCACCCTGTATTTACTATTTTCTAACGTTATATGCTTGAATTGATTATAGGGATGCTTTAGAATGCTCGTGGTGTAAGAAAATATTGGTTATAAGATTAACAATGAATACCATTATTACAATAATTGTTACAAATTATTAATTAATCAATCAAATTTTTTAAATTTATATAAAGACGATATGTGTGTCTGGCAATGAAATCTGGCCTTTTAAAGCAGTCATACATGTATATACGAAGGCATAACTTAACAAGAACGTAAGAGAAAAAATTAAAAATGCATTAACTTTTTTTACAAAAAAAATTTCAAATTTCCATTTTATCCGTATTTTGTGTTTCGGTATATGGTATTCTCAGAAAAATATTCAAGAAAATTTATTGAAATTTCACTTGCAAAATCATTTAAAAAGTTGTATTTTTAAGCATATTATTTAAACAAACGAGTTTAAAAAATATATATTTATATCATCAGATTTGTGGTCGAAATACGTTAATTTTCTCTCTTTACGAAATTTTCGTATCTCTAATAGTTTTCCAGATATTCAATAAATAAGTTTCAGGGTGCCAACTTTGAGGGTGGTTTTCACCCCTTTAACGTGGACGATTGCCGATAAAAAAAATACGTGTCGAATATTTTTGCGAGGACTATATCATACTAAAATTTCATAAAAATCGGTGAGTTACACCTCGGGATGTTCCCTTGTTAGAGTAGAGTAGCAAGTTGTAATTTGTTGTAAAAATTTGTAGTGCTCTACAACTTATTACAATTTATTACATAAGAAAATCGAGTAAGTTTTAGTGAGACGTTGAATGTCGTAGAATATTGTAGTAACGAGCTAAAATTTTCTACAACCACGCAAAATGTTGTAGAAAATTGTAATTTGTTGTCGAGTCGCATAAAAAGTTGTAGATATATTTCCACCAGGGTATCATAAATTAAAAATTAAGTGTGTTACGTCCCGAACTAAATTTTTCTATTGAATTTTTCCATTCGCCTTCCGTTTGATCTAAAATATTAAATTTCACACGCATTCTAGAAAAACATATTACTAACAAGGGGAGGACCAGACCTGGGGGTCACCGATTTTGATGAAATTTGGTACACGTCTTCTACTTGGAAAATCATTAGACCCATGTTTTGCCAAAAGTGTATATAAGTCAAAGTTTTTGAAAAAATCAAGGTCAAAAAAAAATTTTTCCGATCGACTTGAAACTTTGTAGACATGTTCTACGAGCAAAATTAAGGTATACGTATTGTTTTATTTCGCTGTAAAAACATTTTGAAAATTACTAGGTACGATTAGTACCTTAGAGATAAAAATGTTCTCAACGAAGCGGCGCACAGTGGGGCCGTTGCACGTAAAAGCGGCAAAAAGTCTTTTTATACAAATATACCCACAATGAAATAATATTTCGCTAATAGTTAATGGCACATATTGGCCACAATGTACCGTGATTTTTTTTAACATTTGTCGATTTTTAACACGACTACATGGTTTTGAAATAGGCAACCTCTAAATCGTCCAAAATTAAAGTCGTTGTTTATTATTGCCTTGGTTCTTCAAATTAAATGATGAGTAATTGAACTAAGTGTACCTGGTATGTATTTAAATTCCACCAAAGAACATTTTTATATATTTAACATTTTTTAAGTTATAACTAATTGAACATGTTCAATTTTCATTCTATTTTTTAATCATGAATGCAGTGTGATGCCGTGTTCATTTTAATTGCTTTCTTTAGAGTGAAGCCTTACCTTTTTTTTAAAAAAAAAATTAGCTGCTACTATCTGCGTATTTAGAAAATACAGAGATAAACATTTGTTGGCGCACCATGTGTCACAGTGGTCCGGAGCGTGAATTTAGCTGGTCACGCACCTTGCGCAGTTTTCAATCTTTTTCAACTCGTCACCACGGGCTCAAAATACATCGGATTTAGTTACAAATTTGTATTTTATTATTTTTTGGGTCGCTGATTACGAATCTGAACTCAAAAATTTTTAAAACAAAATGGCGGTTGATATATAGAGGGTAGCTATGTCAAGTACGCATTTACAACATGGGATTAACTTTTTGCCTTTTTCTAATTTAATCAGTTTGTACTAAAAGCCTTTGAAAAATTGACAACGTTTACCTGAACTTTTCGTTCATATTCTTTCCTAAAGCGTATATAACGGAGACCAGGTGTAGAGACCCAATGGGTCACGCGGTCAAATCATTCCTAGATTTCTTCCAGATACAGCGCAATAAAAAGTAAACCTCTTTAGCATTAACAAGGACGAAGAATTCTAAAGCGTCACTTTTATTACTTCGTCGCTTTTATTGCCAGGTTGCGAGCAGAGAGGAATAAGCTAGGTTAATTGATTGAAAGAGAATCCTATACTTAGCGGTGCAGGGTTCACTTAAAAATTAATTAACTTAAAAGTATCGAAAGGTATTCGGCTAAAACTTTCCACATATATTCCTCATACTATATAGAAGTTATTTCTGCAAAAAGTTCGTGCGTCTACCTGCGTTCTTCATTGTTATATCTACCAAAAGTTTATGAGACTGTCCCGCGGCAGCGCCTTGCCGAGGTGCGCGCGACTCTTTAAACAATAAAAATGCGTCCGAGGCGGATCCGGTCGGATTAATTTTTTACAAGATCGTTTAGGGGAAGGATCACAGAAAACAGTGTCGTTAATCAGAGAGTGGGATCTAGTGGGACTTTTTAGTTTTTGTCTGCAAAAGATAAAAAACTTCGACGATTTTCTTTCATTTTTTCAATATTAATTTTTGAATAAACTACACACAATAATTTTATGTTTGACACGAGAATTTTTATCGTCGAAGAATGCTCTTCAAATAGAAACAATAATTATTAAAAAGTATTGCATAGTTTCGCCAAAATGTTAGAACGTTTGCGAGCAATGTGTCCACCCTTGGACACATCTGCGTACCTGATCGTTATATACGCTTTAGGAAAGAATATGAACGAAAAGTTCAGGTAAACGTTGTCAATTTTTCAAGGGCTTTTAGTACAAACTGATTAAATTAGAAAAAGGCAAAAAGTTAATCCCATGTTGTAAATGCGTACTTGACATAGCTACCCTCTATATATCAACCGCCATTTTGTTTTAAAAATTTTTGAGTTCAGATTCGTAATCAGCGACCCAAAAAATAATAAAATACAAATTTGTAACTAAATCCGATGTATTTTGAGCCCGTGGTGACGAGTTGAAAAAGATTGAAAACTGCGCAAGGTGCGTGACCAGCTAAATTCACGCTCCGGACCACTGTGACACATGGTGCGCCAACAAATGTTTATCTCTGTATTTTCTAAATACGCAGATAGTAGCAGCTAATTTTTTTTTTAAAAAAAAGGTAAGGCTTCACTCTAAAGAAAGCAATTAAAATGAACACGGCATCACACTGCATTCATGATTAAAAAATAGAATGAAAATTGAACATGTTCAATTAGTTATAACTTAAAAAATGTTAAATATATAAAAATGTTCTTTGGTGGAATTTAAATACATACCAGGTACACTTAGTTCAATTACTCATCATTTAATTTGAAGAACCAAGGCAATAATAAACAACGACTTTAATTTTGGACGATTTAGAGGTTGCCTATTTCAAAACCATGTAGTCGTGTTAAAAATCGACAAATGTTAAAAAAAATCACGGTAAATTGTGGCCAATATGTGCCATTAACTATTAGCGAAATATTATTTCATTGTGGGTATATTCGTATAAAAAGACTTTTTGCCGCTTTTACGTGCAACGGCCCCACTGTGCGGCGCACAGTTGTCGATTTCGCCGAAATCCTGGCCAAAACCCCAAGGAGTTTTTCAATTTAGCTGAAAATTGGTATATTACTATTATTTCGGTCGCTGATTAAGAATCCGAACTCAGAATTTCCAAAAACAAAATGGCGGCTCTAATATGGCGGGTGCGAGTATCGAAAAAGTGTCGGATCGGCACGAAAATCAGTAGTCTTATGTTTTTCCGGTCGCTGATTAAGAATCCAACCTCAGAATTTTCAAAAACAAAATTGCGGCTTTAATATGGCGGGTGCGAGTATCGAAAAATTGTCGGATCGGCACGAAAATCTGTAGTCTTATGTTTTTCCGGTCGCTGATTAAGAATCCGAACACAGAATTTCCAAAAACAAAATGGCGGCTCTAATATGGCAGGTGAGAGTATCGAAAAATTGTCGGATCGGCACGAAAATCTTATGATAGCCCGGCCCTATGTCATAAATGCACTTCCCCGAGCATGGCGCGCGCGACAAACAAATAACAACTCGAAGAATCGCAAAAAGTCGCAAGAAAACTCAACAAGATCTTCTTCGGGAAGCTTCAAAGTTTAATTTAAAAAAAAAATTAGCTTGGATGGTTTTGGAACTCACAACTATTTCACTAGCAGAAGGAAAAAAATATATAGGATTTACATTCTGTGCCATCACAGTTGTAAAATATTAAAAAAAAAAAGAAAACCAAGATATTTATAAATTAAAAGTATAATAAATAGCTACCGATACTGAAAAAGTGGATCAAACTTTAATTTCACATTGAAAACGTATTCTCAATTTCGACGTGAAAACGTTACATTATTTAAGTGCCAATTTTGACATTGCATATCTCTAAGAGTATTGTTCAATAAAAATTTTTATTAATGGAAAACAATGCTCTGATGTGTTACAAATCAAACGCAATTGCTAAATTTTGAAAATTCTAAAAAAAAATTTTGGGGTATTGGCCAGGATTTCGGCAAAATCGACCACTGTGCGGCGTAGCTGAGCGGATGAGGTAGCGTACTGCGAGTACTATGGACGCAGGATCGATTCCCGCATGGTTGTTTTTTGTATTTTTTATTAAATTTTTATCTCTCTACAAATACATATAAATTATTTCTAGACAATATTTTAAAACCGTATGTACAAAATAACAAGTTCTGTTTACTAATTGACTCCTTGACCGGCCAAACTGATGGTAGCATGTACGACGAAAGATTTCATAATGACCGTACGGAGTGCACTTTTCAGCTAAAAATTGTACCACCGCAATGCACATCCATCTGTCAACCGTGCGATGTCTATTTTTATCGGCAGGTAAACATTTTACTAAAGCAAATACAGAACGCCCCGTCAGTGATACATACAAGAAAAAAGGTCCTTGCATAAAAGAGCTGATGCAATTAAAATACATGCAATAATACATAACCAACTATCTGCTCCGATATTTACAAACATGATACAATATGCGTGGTATGCATCGAAATTAACACATACACGTACCATATTTGTTAACGTTAACCAAGTTTGTTTTCCAAAGTCGGATGTTAATAAGAAATGTACATACTTGCAACGCCGTATCCTTTATCACATGTTCTTGGTGTGAATATCGTTTATGTTTTCAATGTTTCTACGACGAGTACCACCCGCACAAGTGTGTAGTTTTTAATGAGAAATAAATTATTTTTATTAAAATACAAAATTGTGAACTTCATAGTAATCCTAACAAGAAATCCATAAATAAAATAGAACATAACGCGCTATTTAAAATGTATAAATTAAATACTAGACCATATTAAAATAAATAAAACATGTGACGTATGGAAAACGATAATTGAGATAAAAATTAAAAAAAAAAAATACAAAAAACACCATGCGGGAATCGATCCTGCGTCCATAGTACCCACAGTACGCTACCTCATCCGCTCAGCTAGGCCGCTTCGTTGAGAACAATGTTATCTCTAGTAATTTTCAAAATGTTTTTACAGCGAAATAAAACAATACGTATACCTTAATTTTGCTCGTAGAACATTTCTACAAAGTGTCAAGTCGATCGGAAAAAATTTTTTTTTGACCTTGATTTTTTCAAAAATTTGGACTTATCTACACTTTTGGCAAAACATGGGTCTAATGATTTTCCAAGTAGAAGACGTGTACCAAATTTCATAAAAATCGGTGACCCCCGGGTCTGGTCCGCCCCTTGTAAGAGCGTGATCCAATCCACGTGCGTAGCACATTCTGTTATGTATCATTTAGAATAAGCAGTTAAAGACAACTGAACAGAAAAGAAGAATAAAGAGTTGCATTACCGGAATTAAAAACTAAGCATAACGTGACCACGGAACGTGGCTACCACCTCCATCATGGGTCCACCCTCCGTGAGACCCAGGGCGAGATTAACTCGTCACTCTTGTCTGGAAAGTCGCGAGGTGCGTAGACATTGAGTCCGGGGTGTCGTTAAGCCGAGTTATCCGCGAATAACTTCAATAGTTTGATACGCGGTAACGGACTTTGATATCCTCGTCAACTTACAAAATCTTTTGGCTTTCAATCGTCAAGTCGCGAAGTGTGTGATCGTTAGACCGCGAAATCGTAGCGAGAATCTTCGATTCTCGGTGAGCAAAACTTCGGTAACAACTAGTAGTGCCGAAAGACTCAGCGGTTCGTGCAAGATTTTGTTATCAGAATCCAACCATCTTCTAAATTCATTACCTTTTACACACATTCGCTATTAAATGTCGGTATCGTAAGATCACAAATTTTGATCCGTTAGTTACAAGTGAACATACGTTCGTACCAAAGTGCAACTCCTAATTCCTTTTCTCTCTGCAGATATCCATACAGTTTTAAGCTCAGGGAAACCTATAGTCATTGGAACGACGTGGCGAGAACTACGACAATAATCTCTTGAACAAACGGCGCTAAATTATAGAACGTAATTGTACAAGCAACAGGAAATCAGGGTGAGTTCCAATTTCTACCAAATTTAATATCGAACATTTTCATTGACTATTTCACTGATTACGAGCCCTGAATCGAATCGTCAAAAGCAAGGAATCATTAATAATTTTGTAAATGGGAAATTCATTCGAACTTCGTTTCGAATTAGTTTCACCACCCCTGTTATGACCGCAGTTATTATGGCGACGTAGGCCAGCCGAGCGCAGTTCTGGGAATTGCGACCGAGGCTCGCTGGCCGAACGTTTCGTCTTCAGCGCTCGGTTCTTTTTTTTGTACGGACTGAGGCGCAACTTTTCAGTGGCATGGGAACCGTCACGCGGGACGGTAGCCTTAAAATAAAGAACTAAATAACGACTTTTCTAACGAAATTAGTTATTCCCATCATCGAGGTGAACGAGCAGCAATAGTGATGCCCTGACCTAAGTGTCCTCCCTATCCGCTCCTCAAAACTCACCTCAACGAACACATTGGTCCTTCGAGCAGGATATTTGTGAACATTGTCGGTTTCAATAAGGATACGTGTGAGCTAAAAGGATATTTGTGAACATTGTCGGTTTCAATACGGATACGTGTGAACCAAAAGGATATTTGTGAACATTATTGGACTTCGATACGTGATACGTGTGAAAAAAAGGTGAATAGTTGCGAACAAAACTGACACCTGTGATTGACGAATTAGTTGTACACGATGCCGAACGAGCAATTACAGGCGTCTGTACAACGGCGTGGTGTTGTTAAGTCATCATTGACGCGTTTTAAACGATATTTAGAGACATGTGAGCAAGAGATGGATATTGAACAATTGATTCAGCGCATCGAAAAGGCAAAGGAAAGTTAGGTTTCCTTTGAGGCGATACAAGCGGAAATAGAAGCGATCTCACAAAACTTTGATCAGGATAAGGAAAGAGAATCGTTTAAAGACATGTATTTTTCAACACTCTCGAAAGCACAGCGTCTAATCAAGCACGCAACAAGCACACCGGCAGGAGCTGCATCAGTAGCCGACGGTCAGCTAACCGCGCGCAATGAGGCAGGGAATATTCGATTGCCGCGAATTAATTTACCAATCTTTTGCGGAAGGTATGATGAATGGCTTTGCTTTTATGATAGATTCAAGTCCGTTGTACACGACAATGCAGCTATAAATTTAGTTGATAAGTTTCAATACCTGAGATCTAGTTTGAGGGGTGAAGCTGCCCAAATAGTCGAATCTCTAGAAACGTCCGAAGAAAATTATGCATTAGCTTGGAATTTGTTAGATGAAAGATACAATGATCGCCGGGCCATTGCGCAGACGCACATAGGTGCATTATTTGATTTGCAGAATGTCACGAAGGAATCGCACACGCAGCTTCATCACTTAATACATAGTGTGTCCAAGCATGTACGTGCGTTAAAGGCTCTTGGACAGCCAACAGAATCGTGGGACTTGATGTTAATACACTTGGTCACAAGTAAATTAGATAAGGAAATCCATAAGCAGTGGGAAAATTCTATTAGTGAAAGAGAATTCCCTGCGTTTGAGGAGTTAATGAGATTTTTGAGAAACAAATGCCGCGTATTGGAAAAGATAGCACACGAAACCGCGAGCAACGCTCGTAAAATTAGTCGCCCGTACAATCTGAGAGGTGCGATACCTTCAGGAGGTAAGGCACAGGCTTACGTCGCCACGGAAGGCAAAACGCGATGCCCTTTGTGTGATCGAGATCCCACCCTAACGAAATGCCCGGAGTTTCAGGCACTCGATGTAAACGCGAAACGATCTAAAATTCAGGCCCTCCGCCTGTGTTATAATTGCTTACGACCATACCATACGGCCAATGAATGCAAGTCCGGTGGTTGTCGGAGATGTGACGCGAAACACCACACATTGCTACACCTATCGAATAATGAGCGTACCACAGATTTGAATACCTTTGAAAATCCAGATAAATTCAAAAACGTAACAGCAAATGTACAGACAATTTCATTACAAGTTTTATTATCAACCGCAATGATCAATATTCGCAGTAAGTCGGGAAAATTCATTCCGTGTGAAGCATTATTAGTCTCGGGTTCTCAGTCGAATTTCTTATCTGAGAAACTATCTACAGCTTTAAAGCTACCGCGGAAACTAATTGACGTACCGGTATCAGGATTCAGCCAAGCATTAACTCATATCAAAAATCGCGTAACAGCGACCATAGAATCTAGAGATAAAAGATACACCGCGGAATTGGATTTCTTAGTTGCACCAAAAATCACAGAACGTCTTCCATTACAGTACGTAGAGAAGAAGACCCTAGAAATCCCTCAAAACATTTTGTTGGCTGATCCAGAGTTTTGCAAGCCATCTGAAATCGATGCTCTTATCGGCGTGGAAGTATTTTATCAGTTGCTCTGCGTGGGTCAGATTAAAATTAACAATCAATCCGCGTTACTTCAAAAGACTAAGTTAGGTTGGGTAATTTCGGGAAGAATTGGAGCATCGACTTCTCACGAGCAAGGTCGTGCCTCTACTTGTAACTTAGCCATCGAATCACTAAACGAATTAGTTAGTAAGTTCTGGGAAATCGAGGATTTGCCATCCTTCAAGCACTTGTCGAGCGAAGAGACTGCTTGCGAAGAGCATTTTTTGAGAAATACTATTCGAGACGACATCGGAAGATATCATGTGGCATTACCCTTTAACCAACGTAAGGAACAACTTGGAGAGTCCTATCAAACAGCACTTCGAAGATTTCGCGCATTAGAACGAAAGCTATCTGGCAACGATCAGCTTCGAAAGGATTACGTCGCGTTTCTGGAAGAATACGCGACGCTGGGACATGTGTCGGCAATTTTAAGTGACGAAAGCAAGCGGACAGGTTGTTTCATACCACATCACGCCGTGGTAAAAAGTTCCAGTCAAACCACAAAACTGAGAGTGGTGTTTGACGCATCGGCATCAACGAGCACAGGTGTATCACTCAACGATACTCTCATGATGGGCCCTGTAATTCAAGAGGATCTCTTTTCAATAGTCATGCGCTTTCGGCTGCACCTACACGTCTTGGCCGCTGATATTGAAAAGATGTATAGGCAGGTCAGCGTCCGGGAAGAGGACAAGAAGTACCAGCGTATACTTTGGCGAAGTCATCCTGACGACCCCATAAGGACTTTCCAGCTTAATACGGTCACTTATGGTACTGCCTCCGCCTCGTTTTTAGCGACGCGTTGCCTGGTACGACTAGCCGAGGATGAAGGTGAGTCGTTTCCTATGGCTGCCAGGGTTTTGCGTGAGAGCTTTTACGTGGATGATTTGCTGACTGGCGCGGACAATATGCCTGATGCATTGCGTTTGCGTGATGAGCTTATACAATTACTGTCGAAGGGAGGCTTTCGCTTACGAAAATGGTGCTCAAATAGGCCAGAGCTTCTAGAATCTCTTTCGGAGACAACAGATGACGCGCATCTATTCTTGGATATCGGAGAAAATCAAAAAACTTTGGGACTCTACTGGAATCCTCGGGATGATGAACTTAATTACGTCCTAAACCTTGAAGAAGAAAGAAAGCCTGTTACGAAGCGTAGCATGCTTTCGCAAATCGCATCTCTTTTCGACCCGTTGGGCTTATTGGGTCCGATGATAGTAAAAGCGAAAATATTGTTGCAACAGTTGTGGAAGATCAAGTTAGAGTGGGATGAGTTAGTTCCTATTGAAGTAGCTACGGAGTGGCGTAGATACTGTATGCAGCTTTTCAAGTTGAACGCGTTCAGAATTCCTCGCATTATCGTAATCGAACAACACGAGAAGATTCAGGTTCACGGTTTTGGGGATGCCAGCGAAGCTGCATTTGGGGCCTGTATATACTTACGCTCGACCAATCCTAATCAACAAGTTCTGATACGTTTGGTCTGCTCCAAGTCGAGAGTGGCTCCTATAAAGAAGATATCTCTTCCGCGTTTGGAATTGCAGGCTGCAGTATTATTGGCTAAGTTGTATGACACCTCCGTGCGCGCACTACGACTTATCCATCACAAGGTATTCCTATGGTCAGACTCTACAATATGTCTGCATTGGATAAAAACGCCACCGCACAAATTAAAAACCTTTGTGGCGAATCGGGTGGCTTTGATACAGACGCTTACCTCGCAGGAGAACTGGAGATATGTACCGTCTCAAGAAAATCCTGCAGATAACTTGTCAAGGGGTCAGTTTCCTGAAAACTTTGTGGAAAACGAGACATGGATCGAGGGTCCTCCATGGTTGCTGCAGAGTGAAGAATCATGGCCAAGAAATTTGATTCCGGCAATGACGATACCTGAGCAACGGAATGTCGTCGTATTGAAGATTCACGAGGACACTAATATATTAGAAAGATTTTCATCGTTCACAACAATGAAGAGGGTGATTGCCTACTGCCTTCGCTTCATTTCAAATATTACGAAAAACGAAAAGACGCTTGGTGAGTTAACGGTGAGTGAAATATGTAATGCGAGTAATCGTATCATAAGAATGATACAGCGTGGTGTATTTGCTTCCGAGTATCATGATCTATCATTGAAACGGGACTTGAAGCGTGATAGTAAACTATTAACATTAAATCCATTTCTTGATGTGAATGGCATAATTCGCGTTGGTGGTAGATTGACACATTCAGACGTAGACTATGAACAAAAACATCCGATCTTATTGCCTAAAAATAACCATCTAACGGAGCTCATTATTCGTGAATCACATACTCACAACTATCACAGCGGTGTGCAAACCACTCTGAATTTCGTACGAAATAAGTTTTGGCCTATTGACGGGAAAGGCTACACTAAAAAGGTATTACGGGAATGTGTTAGATGCGCGCGTTTGAGGCCACGTACACCAAATTACATTATGGGTAACCTACCAAGGGACCGATTGATTGGTTCGCGTCCATTTGAATGCATCGGCGTGGACTACTGTGGTCCTTTTTTTATAAAGGAAAGGCGACATCGCAATCGTGGTAAAATCATGGTTTATGCATGTGTTTTTGTTTGCTTTGTCACAAAGGCCGTACATATCGAGTTGGCGGCAGATTTGACAACCGCAGCGTTCATTGCTTGCCTGCGTAGATTTTTTGCAAGACGCGGCAAGGCAAAAACTATTTACTCTGATAATGCTACCAATTTTAAAGGTGCTCGCAATGAGTTACAACTGTTGTACAAATTATTGCATTCTCAGGAACACATCGAGCAAGTCAGTCGGTTCTGCTCCAATCAGGAGATCGTTTGGAAGTTTATTCCTCCGCGATCTCCACATTTCGGTGGTATCTGGGAGGCTGTTGTCAAGGGATTTAAATATCACATGCGAAGAGTTGTAGGTGATACTTTGTTTACCTACGAAGAATTGAATAATTTTACAATAGAAATTGAGTCGATATTAAATTCTCGGCCGTTGACACAACTCTCAGCTTATCCAAACGACTTGATGTCGTTGACCCCGTCTCATTTCCTAATTGGTTGCGCTACTAGTGGTCTAGAGAAATATGACATCACTCAGCTTCCTAATCACCGTCAATCCGTGTGGCAGCATATACAGAGAATTAAGGAAAACTTTTGGAAGCGTTGGAGATGTGAATATATAAACGAGCTACAAAAGCGTACGAAATGGTCTACTGGCCATAGTAATGTAAAAGAGGGAACGATGGTATTATTGAAGGATGATACTACACCGCCCTCGCATTGGGCGTTAGGCCGCGTGACCGCTTTACATCCCGGAGATGACGGAGTGGTACGCGTCGTTACTGTTAAGACATCGAGCGGTAGTCATAAAAGAGCGATAAAGAAATTAGCGCAGCTACCGATAAATTAGTGGTAGATGTTATACAGTGTAAGCCTTAGGTATAAGTATCGAATTTAGGCCTTAGGAAATAAGTCAGTCACAACTTTTTATACGATGTTGAACAGATTGTTCAAAGGGGGGCGGTATGTTATGACCGCAGTTATTATGGCGACGTAGGCCAGCCGAGCGCAGTTCTGGGAATTGCGACCGAGGCTCGCTGGCCGAACGTTTCGTCTTCAGCGCTCGGTTCTTTTTTTTGTACGGACTGAGGCGCAACTTTTCAGTGGCATGGGAACCGTCACGCGGGACGGTAGCCTTAAAATAAAGAACTAAATAACGACTTTTCTAACGAAATTAGTTATTCCCATCATCGAGGTGAACGAGCAGCAATAGTGGTGCCCTGACCTAAGTGTCCTCCCTATCCGCTCCTCAAAACTCACCTCAACGAACAACCCCTATATTGTCATTTTGTAATTGATAAGTCATAACACCAAAGCTTCTCTCTCTCTATCATTCTTTGAGTTGTAGAATTTCCTTTGCAGTTGAATATACTTTATTTTACCAGTTAAATCTTTTTTCGAAAACAATATTATTTAAAATCCTTATTCTTTCAAATTTTGACTTCAATAAACCTGTACGGGTTTCAACAGATCGGCCCATCCATCCTGTCCACTCCTCAACATAGTCTGGGGAGAGCTACAAAATTTTCGTATTAGCTAGAACGCGCGGAATCTACCGTCCATTGACACCCGCTCGACGGCGGACGGCACGCGGAAAATAAAGCGCCGCACGATACAAGTATAGATTAATAATTTTTAATTCATTTCTATCAAAAAAGATAACTTATAAAAAAAAAATAATTTTGTTTTTGTGCGTGCCATCAAAATTTTCAAACATGCCACTTCCCAGACAGACTGGAGTATTGCAGCAATATTGCAGCAATATTCCGAATCTTGCACAATATTGCAGTGGCAATATTGCAGCGGAATATTGCCGCAACATTGCAGTGGCAATATTGCAGCGGGAACATTGCCGCAACGTTGAAGTGGCAATATTGCAGCGGGAATATGACCGCAACATTGCCGCAACGTTGCAGTGGCAATATTGCAGCGGGAACATTGCAATGGCAACATTGAAGTGTATGCTCAACATTGATGAATGTACCCTATTATGGAGGCAAACAATCAATGGTTTTTAAGATATTTGCAATTAAAGTTTCATTGCCATATTTAAGTGGAACTGTAGAACGTAACATCAAGAGCTGCCGTAGCGCATCGGCAACGTTCTGGGCTCGCACAGAGAAGACTAGGGTTCAAATCCCATCGTGGGTAAAAAAGTAGGAGTAAGTAAGAAAAAAAAAATCCCATTGCAAAGTGGCTTTCCCAGTCCAAAACTAGAATAAATCGTTCGAGAATTCAAGAACATCCAGTTATCCGATGACACCGATGGCTATTCGGGATAAATAAACAAGATAATATAATTACTAACATCAAGCGTAAACTCACAATCAGTAACAAATCAATATTACTGTGTTTTTTTTTAAATACAAAATGTTTTTTTTCTATTGAATAAATGCAATTATCACAAATAAATGTTTGTTCATCCAACCAATATTCCAGGAATATTGCTGCAACGTTCGCAATATTCCTGCAATATTGCTGCAAGGTTCGCAATATTCCCGCAATGTTGCTGCAATATTCCCGGCAATATTGCCGCAATATTCCTGCAAGCTACAAAGAGGCGGACATAGGAATATTGCAGCAATGTTGCGGCAATATTCCCTGCAAGGTTTAAGGTTGCAAAGTAATATTGCTGCAATATTCCAGTCTGTCTGGGTTGTGGCACGCGTGCCATTGGTTCGCCATCCCTGCTATAGGTTGTTCTTGCTTGCTTGGTTGTACAACATGTTCAACCTCTACAGAATCTTCCTACAAATTATAAAAAGACATAGTTGATACACAAGTTAAAGTTAATAATAGATGAGCCATTTTCAAAATAGGTGTGTGTAACACTATTTGTATAATTAACTTACAAGCTCCCTAATCATCTGTAATTCCACCTCTTCATTTAGTGGTGCTTGAACTTTAGTTGGCTCTGACACAGGCACAGGGTACTCTGCCATAGGAGTGTCTGAGTCACAGTCCTTTACATTAAGGATTCCTGTACAGCCACGACCCATTATGGAACATACTTGTTCCATAATCGGATCTATTTTAACACAGGAAGGTCCACCTTCTGTTCCAGTGACATTTTTATTATTTTTTGAATAATACAATTTCCCTTCACTTTTAAACTTCTCCCACAACTTGGTTAAAGAATCTTTGTTTCTGAAATATAAAAAATAATTTTGAAGTTACTTATCGCCCCCCTTTTTGCTCTTCAAAACCCATCAAATAAGTGCCTTGTTGTAGTCGTCACCCACTGCTTGTCAAAATTAAAATCATGCAAGAATGGCAAATAATATGCGAGTTTCAGCCCAAAATGTGTCCCAGTAATCGGTTTTTGATTTTTCCGACCGTGATGCACCGTACTCAAAAAATCTGAAAAAAGCAGGGTATAACAATGATAATATTAGGCAACTACTGTAAAAAGGAAAAACTTGTGCTCGGAAGGTTTCAATACGAAATCCATGTTTAAAAAATTTTTTTTCGGATTTCATTTAGTGAGTAGAATTTGCAAAGGAAAAATATGAAAAAAATCGCTAACGTGTACATTCATGTTTAGAATGTGTCATTTTTTTAAATTTTTGCACCACATTAATTGGGGAAAACGAGGCAAAAACTGATTTTTCGATTTTACCCACCCAGACAGACTGGAATATTGCCGCAATATTCCTGCAAGCTACAGAGAGGCGGACATAGGAATATTGCTGCAATATTCCAGTCTGTCTGAGCCTATAACTACCCTCCCGGTGAAGGTATCGGATTAAAAATTTGTGTACAATGGTTTTTCATGATCACCTATCGAATAACCCATTGTCAAATAAAATCGGCTCAAGGTCATTTTTGACCCCCTTATCCTGCTAGACCGTTTTAGTATTATATAGTTCTCGTGAAAATATTTGACACATATTTTTGTATTCGACAACCGTCCACGTTAAAAGAATGAAAACTGCCCTCAAAGTTGGGGTTCCGAGAATTATTTAGTAAATATCTCGAAAACTATTAGAGATATGACAATTTCCTACAGAGTGAAAATTAACGCCTTCGGGCCAGGAATCCAATGGTGTAAACATTTTTTTAAAAAATCCATTTGTTTAAATGATACTATTTTTCACCGCAAATACTATTTTTTTCATCATTCTGTCAGTTAAATTTCAATCAATTTTCTTGAATGTTTGTTTGTAGATATTATATATCGAAATACTAAATACGGATGAATTGGAAATTTGATATTTGTGTTACAACAAAATTATTGTAATTTTCAATTCTTACGCTTGCGTAGTTGTCAAGGAAGTCATAAATTGATCCTAATGGGTTTCGTTCGATATTTTCGATTGGGAAGTGACCCTATGCAGCTAGAGCCCCACATAAAAAGCCTTTATTTGGGATAAACTGGGTTCCAATATCATGTCAAACGTTAATTAAAAAATTGTGCGTAGCATCTACGTTTACGCACAATTTCCGCGCACAATAGTTTAACCCTTAAATGTATGATTTTTTAATATTAACTGACACAATCTGTTATATGTAGATCATTATATAGATTTATGAAAAATACAAGAAAGACGTTAGTATCTAGGTTTTAATATTTTTACAAATGAAGGGTTTAAAAAATAATACACCATAACAGTACAGGGTGTAAAAAAATTAATGGTCATGGCTTTAAGGGGTTATTCTACACCTCTGGATCGATGGAGATTTGCTAAAAAAACCGGCCGCAAAATTCGGGAAAGGGTAGCAAATTTTTTTTATTGGCTCATCCTATTCGTCTTGTTACGTAGGTAAAATGTCTGAGAGGAACCATGGGTCAGAAACGAACCGTTCTCTCACAAATTAACTTTTAATTCGGCCTTCCGATCAAAATTTCGCCCATATGGCAGCCTTCAAGTCACCGACCTTTCGAAAGGAAACACATGAAATACCCTTGCTAGCTCCAATAGTTGAAGCAGAGGCAACATAAACGAAGATAGAAAATGACTAGAAAAATGTCATTGACCTGCGTTCGGTGTTGGGTTTGCTCAAGGGCCCACCCGGGGAGAAGAGCATAAACACATGCACTTCTCTTCTAGTACGGTGACACAGTGCCCCATTTTCTAACTTCGTTTAGGTCGCCTCTGCTTTAACTAATGGCGAAATTTTTATCGGAAGGCCCAATTAAAAGTTAATTTGTGAGAGAACGGTACGTTTCTGACCCATGGTTCCTCTCAGACATTTTACCTACGTAACAAGACGAATACGATGAGCCAATAAAAAAAATTTGCTACCCTTTCCCGAATTTTGCGGCAGGTTTTTTTCGCAAATCTCCACCGATCCAGAGGTGTAGAACAACCCCTTAAAGCCATGACCATTAATTTTTTTACACCCTGTACAAACATAAATAATATCGCTTAATAGCTAAGAAAAATGCATGTACATATTTATTCATTAATTATTATGATGTAAAGAAAAACAGTTTGAATTTTTTTTAACATAAACAAACATTACATTTAGAACATTTTATGAAACTCTGTAGTTTACATTGCGGCATTTGATAATGTTTTCTTCAATTTGTTCCGAGTTGTTCATCACCAACCTTATCTAAGCGTACTTCTGTCGGTGTTATTGTTAGTTTTGTTTCTTTTTGTTTTATTTTTTATACTTCGTTTGAATTGTCTACCCAGACAGACTGGAATATTGCAGCAATATTACCTTGCAACCTTAAACGTTGCAGGGAATATTGCCGCAACATTGCTGCAATATTCCTATGTCCGCCTCTTTGTAGCTTGCAGGAATATTGCGGCAATATTGCCAGGAATATTGCGGCAACATTGCAGGAATATTGCGAACGTTGCGGGAATATTGCAGGAATATTTCGAACGTTGCAGGAATATTGCGGGAATATTGGTTGGATGAACAAACATTTATTTGTGATAATTTCATTTATTCAATAGAAAAATAAATTTTGTATTTAAAAAAATACATACAGTAATATTCATTTTACACTGAGTTTACGTTTGCTTAATTATTAATAATAAAGTAATTAAAAATATAAATAAATTAATTATATTATTCGGCATCGGTGTTATCGGAAGAATGATGTTCTTCAATTTTCGAACGATAACAATCTAGTTTTTGACTGAGAAAGCCACTTCGCAATTGCGTGGTTTATTTCCGTCGGCGACCATGCCTCTTTCCCAACCATGTGTAAACTTTCTGCAAAATAATAAATGCCCAATGTAACATATATGGTGACGATATGACAATGGTAACTCTTAAATAAAAAAACTTACTCTGTAGCAGCCTCGCCGACGTTAATTTGCTGAAGCAACGTTTTTTTAAACGTCCAAGCCAGCTAAACTTCATGGCTGTGCTGTCTTCCATTACCTTGGAGCAAATGGCACATACAGCAATACCTAACTTTTCGTAGCCCACATTGGCTAGGCGAAGAGTCTAAAAAACAAAATAAACTATTGAAAACTGTAAAAAAACATTTTACATTATTAATCGGTGATCAACACTGAGGAAATGGTAGTATTTAGCAATACGAACAGCCAGTCACATGCGGGATCAACATGAAATATAAATTCTTTGCTATGATAAAATGAAAAATTAGTGAATTTTGTAGCATGCCCATAAGTCGAATGAGCAACTACTTCACCACAAAAAGAATTAATATTAACGTGCATCATTTTTGGCAATAAATCAGTTCACACCTTTACTTTGAAAATATGCGACTGATATTACTAACTCAAGGTCATGAAAAAATTGTTTTACAATTGTTTCACATATCCCAATTATCATCTTCTTACCATTCTTTTGAAGAATAATTTATCCTTCAGTTTCCTCTCAAAACTGACTAAGTCGCTTTCAGATTTGATATATGGGAATGTACATTCCCCGTCAGATAAATCTTCACCGTTTTCTTCTGGTTAAATCAATTTTGCCCCTTTTAATGTACTAACTTTATCATTGAGGTCTTTCACCTCCATAATTAGAGTTGTTAGGGCTTTAGTCACAAACTTGCGGAAACCTACCAAATAAGAATTATGCATTAGATGAATTCATATTCCTTTAATTAATATTTTTAGTCATTTACCTAATTCTGAAATATAAGGGTCAACTGCAATGTCTCTTCCAGTACTGGTAGAGGCAGTATTTGCTCCGGTATTCCCGTGTTGGGTAGTGTTTTCGGAAACTAAAAAGCATTATAAATACATGAATTACATTGTCCTAGGCTACGATCATAATGGCAGCTTCTTCATCACAACTCTTACCTTGGGAATTACTCGGATGTATGTTGACTTTATGAGGCATTGTGGCATTGTTTTTTCGCGCTGGTGTGGATGAATACAGAGGTGGTGGAGTCGGCAGTATTAAACTTGTGATTGTTGCTTTCATGCTCTTGTTAAGATTTCTTTTGATAGACGATTCACTGTCTTCATCCGATGATATTATTACTTTCGCCCGTTTCCTCCGTCGCTTCTTCAACTGCATCGCCAGTTCACCTTCGGACGTCTCCTCTGACTCAATGAGACATGACGGTTCGGCTGCTTCAAGAACCTTTTCCTTTGCTCTCAACCAATTATCTACAAAATATATCATTGAATTACTGAATCTGTCACAAATAATAAAAGTCAATGAAACTCATTAATATTGATTCTAGCAGTGTCGATACATACCAGTCGATGCAAAACAACGTTCAACGTTGCACACGTCCCAATTGTTGTCCTTGTCAGGCACGGCACCCATTCTTATAAGCTTCTCCAATGTAGTAGATGATTTTATATGTCCAGGCCACAGGCTTTTATCCTTTGCCTGATTCAACCATGAAGTTGGCATTATTTGCAATCCATCCACAAACTGGGCGATTGTATATTTTTTTGCTGCATTCATTGTATTACGTAATACAATACGTACGTATTATGAAAATGTTATGAAAATGTATCACTTCGACCGTCAGCGTACCGATGTGGATGCGAGTTTTAAAAAAACAGCGAGGGAGAGCTCGTGGAGCACTGAAAAATGTGGAGGACCGAGATCTTCGACCCGTAGTGTCGGTGGCTCAGTGGGAGGCGCCTATGAGCGATGGCCCACTTATCATCCAATTGAAGTTCCAGTGGGGTTACCAATGGAGGTGGAGGCACTGTTGAAAGTGAGATTTAGTGGTTTTGCAGGAAAGTTGCAAAAACCTGCATACTATAAGTCGAAAGTTTTGGTTTGAGGCTTAAAGCGATGGAGTAAGGATAGGTACATGATGTATAAGTGAGTAGGTGAGAAGTCTGTGTACGCAGCTGCATATTAAGCTTCCGACACGCGTGCGTCATCCCTTGTAGTAAGGGCGAGCAGCAGTCGAGGCTGCTTGTTTTTTAAGCGGAAAAGATACTTTTGCGATGTATGGTAGGCAATCAGGAGAGAATTTACCCGTGACCCGGACCAGGGGATTGTCGTGGTTAGAGACACTGAAGTTGTTTAGCATGCCGGTGATAAAGGAATCCAGCAGGGGAACTTGTGCGAGTTTATGCACTTCAAGAGTGGAGGTGCACTGTTTCTTGTTCAGAATGATTTTTAATATTTTAGATTGGACTGATTGGAATCTTTTCCGATCAGCGCGAGAAAGTAGATGCCACCAGAGTGGAGAGCCGTAAACCAGGATGGATCTGAGGCACATTTTATAGGTTAGAATATTGAGCTTTAGTGGAAGGGGATTTAGGCCCAATGAAGTTGATCAGTGCAAACGCGGCTGAAAGAGTCTTCGACATACGATCCATGGCTGCGTGCACCCATCTCAATCGGTGGTCCAGGATAATTCCCAGGTACTTAACCTGCGTCGCCCAGTCAATAATCTGGTTACTAATAGTGATTTTGTTATTCTCTAAGAAGCTACCAAGGTTGAGTCTGGAAAAGAATATGGCCTCGGTTTTGGAGGCGTTTACCTGAAGTTTCCATGAGCAGAAACAGTTAAGAATAGAATTCAGATAGGCCTGGATGCGAGCTATCAATTCGGCACGGCCCTTTTTAGTTAACGACGAGTATATGCACGTGTCGTCTGCATATAATGCAATCTCACAGGAGGTCTGCTGCGGAATGTAATTGACATAAAGCAGGAACAGGATCGGTCCGAGGACAGAATCCTGCGGTACACCAGAGTGTACGTGGTAGGTCACCGACCTGTGGGAGTTGAAGAGCACATAACAAGTGCGCTCGTCTAGATAAGACTTTAATAGTCGAATGATCGTGTGAGGTATGCCTATACAGTTCAATTTATATAGGAGGGCCTGGTGCCAAACCGTATCGAAGGCTTTAGACAAGTCAAGTAGAATCATCGCAGTCTCGCGCTTAACATTAAAGCAATGAGTAAAGTGTTGTGAAATTCTGGCCACCTGATGGATGGTGGAGTGCCGAGTTCGAAAGCCGAATTGTTGATCAATGATAATATTGCTTCTACTGATGAAAACTTCAAGATTACGAAGGATTACCCTCTCAAATATTTTACCCATAATGGGAAGCAGGGCTATCGGACGATAGCTACAGGGATCCGAGGCCGGCTTTCCGGGTTTTAGGATTGGAATAACCTTGGCAGTTTTCCAGGGTGATGGAAAGTGGGAAAACTGGAAGGAATATTTGTAGATGTAATACAGTTGGCAAACTATTTTGCGCGAGGCGTGTTTTAGCATGGGTACCGAGATGTAATCGGGGCCAGGGGCTTTTTTAGATTTCATTTTGAGGATGGTGTCGTGAATTTCCTTTGGCGAGAATAAAGTGAAGGTAACAGGGTCGACTGGGAAGTCCCAGTCGTAGTTGTCCATGAAATCATTTACCATATGAGATTGATCAGATGGGAGTCCCAGAGCCTCACTGTGGACTGTGTGAAAGGATTTGGCCAGGGCATCAGATTGGTCAAATGCAGAGTAAAGTCTGACTCCGTTTGTCTCTAAGAATGAGGGCGGAGGGGAACGATTATGATGAGAGAATACGCGGTATGTGGACCAGAAGGTCGGATCCGGCCTGGTAAACCGTCTCAACATTGAGTTCCATGCAGACTGCCTTAATGCAGATATCCTGCGTTTTATGGATCCAGAGAATTCTCTGATCAGGGTGGAAAAGTATGTTGAGGACGTTTTCTGGAGGTTTTTGCGCGCTCTCCTTCTCAATCTTATTAGTGAGACAAGGATATCGTCATTTGCGATGGCATCCATCCTAGCGGTGCGTGAGGTTCTGGGGGCGGGAACTCTGGATTTGCTAATGCACGCATGTAGGAACTCGACCAAGTTACTGACCTCATCGTCAAGGTGTTTGGTGGAGGAGAATTTACTAGTTATGGCCCACTGGCCCGACAGTTCTCGGTACCCAGCCCAGTCGATGTTAGAGTTACAGTAGTCAGGGGAGTGGATACCCGTGGAGTGGGCGATCCTGACTATGACCGGACGATGGGAAGTCCCAAATAAGTCCAGGGTGGAACATTCAAGATTGAGTTGTAGGTCAGTGGTGAAGAAATCAATCACAGACGGAGTGCATCTGGGTTGAAAATGGGTTGGCGACGCAGGGGCAATGATTCTAAAATTGGAATGCAGCATGAAGTTGCATAGCACGGTACCTGCTCTGTTGGCAACAGAGTTGTGCCAAAAACGATGTTTGGCATTCCAGTCACCACCGATTAAGAGAAGAGAACCGCAGTGGAGAATGGAGTCCATGTCGTCCCGGCTTAGGACCTTCCCGGGAGTGATGTATATTACGCCAATGCAGATTCTCGGCTGGAACAACTGGACCACCAGCAGCTCAAGATCCACCTGAGTCCGGATCACTTGGAAATTGAGTGGGTTTTGAATAATTATGGCCACACCGCCGCTATGAGTAGTTCTGTCCCTACGGACAATAGTATAGCCCGGTATAGTGCAGGTAGTTGTTGGTTTGAACCAGGTTTCGGTGACAAGGAGGATGTCGCACGCGTTAGAATGAAGCTACGTGATGACTTCGTTGCGCTTGGGGAGCAAGGACCCAGCGTTCCATAATATGATGTTAGGAATCGAAGCCATTAGTTCAATTGTGAAATAATGCTCCAGTAAGCATGGAACTTTTCGACATTTGTATTGCAGGTTTTTAGGCTAGCGATAAGTGAGTTTACAGTATTGAGAATGAGATTCATGTCGCAGAGAGAATTTAGCTCTTTAAATGCGCAGGAGAGTTCGTTGAATTTATTGAGATTCGGGTCCAGTCCCTGTGGACAGGGCTGGGGATGTGAGAGGTGAGGACCTGTAGTGGATCTCAGGACATCAGCAAAGGAGCGGTTTGAGGTGACATGTCGGTACTTCGTGGAGCTGTTCGGGAGGTCCGGAAACATATTGATTGAGGGATTATATGGCGGGTTATGGAGATCCAATGATTTGTTTAACGTGAAGCCCCTGCCTTGCGGCTTATCCTCACGGCCCCCATGGGCGCGGGATCGAGATACGCTCGATCAACGCGTACGAACGGCGTACTACCAGTCTTAGCACGAAGATTGTGCGTCACACTGGTGGGAGCGGAGACTTTCTTAACTCCTACCGGCTCTGCAGGTCGGTACCCGAGATGGAAGTTTTACTGCATCTCACACAGCGACATCCGTAGCATAAAGCCCGCCAATGTCTCGCCAGCATTTGGCTCTTGAAACTTTCGCTCCCGCGATGGTCCTACCCACGGCTGGGCCGGAGTGGACTAAAATCTCCGTGGGCAACCCAGCCCCCGGGGTACCAATACACCCTTGGTCTGGGAGCACTTGACTCAGGTCGGTGGGGTCGTTAAGCCCAGTGGTGGGTTATGGACCTGGAGTAAAGGCCCGGAGTTACTCCAGGCCCTTGAGCAAAGGAAAAACTGGGTAGGCCCCTGGGGGAACACTACCCGGGTCCGGTGGGGTCGTAAAGCCCATGGCGGGTTATGGACCTGGAGTAAAGGCTGGACGCTGGAGGAGCGCTTGTCCAGATACTTGGTGAGAGCCGGGCAGCCGCTGTAGTTGGCGGTATGGTCACCGTTACAGTTTGCGCAGTGAGGTGTAACATCAAAGGGCTTATTAGAGAGAGAGAGGAGGTATGAGGGCCAGCGCATTTAGCGCAGCGCTCTGCGAGATTGCAGTTGTTTGCAGAGTGGCCGTATGCCTGGCATCTAAAGCACTGGGTGTATGGGCGTTTGGATAAGAACTTTTCTCAGTAAACGCGCACATTGAAGAGAAAGCCCACTTTGGTGACTGATGAGGCAGTGGCGGGGGGGGGGGGGGGGGGGGGGGCGTGAAGGAAACCCGATATATCTGAAGCGAGGAAAAAGATTTCTTGTGTGTGATGTTGGAACATGAGAGAGGTGTGAAGCCCTTAGCCTTTAACTCCTCTAGTAGATCAGAGGAGGGGATGAGGGGAAGGCCTTTTAGTACCATGACAAGAGATCTTTCAGATGGTACGCTGAAAGTAAAAAAAGGAACATTGATGCTTTTTAGAGATTCTCTGAACTTAAGATAATTTTCTTGGGTGAAAAATTGGAGGCGAATGCTTTTGCCAAGGAATTTGGCTTGGTATGCCGATTCACAGAAGTCGAGTGTCATTTTTTTGTTGAACGCTGGAATGTTACCGTTGAAATTTTTAATGTATAAGGGAGGAGGTCTCATCTTTTTAGCCGATGCAGAGGCTGGGATGCCCTGAGGATTGTCTGACGAAGGTGTCGCAGCGGACGGTGGAGGGGGAGGAGGAATAGGTTTTGAGCAGGAAGGAGAAGTGACGTCCTCGTCAAAGGAGGATAAAGCAAGAAATTTGTTATATGTGGGGATATTAAATTCAGTTGAGGAGGAATGAGTTGCAAGGGCATCGTCAGAGTTCTTAGGCTCTCTGCGGCGTGCCTTCTTGGATTTAGGTGAGCCCGTGTTCGATGGAGGACGAGTAGGAGAAGAAGGATTTTTAATAATTAACGGGTCCGCTGAGGGGAGAACAGCGAGGAAAAAAGGTTTTTCGTTCATTGAAGACCCTATGGGGGCGGAGCTGGGTTCCATGATTACAGGAGATAGAGTTGATGGTCCAAGGTTAGAATTGCTAATGGAGAAGCTTTTGTTGATTGAAGAGGGGTCCGAAGGGAACTTGGAAGAGTTCGAGAGTGATTTGAGTTTGATAGCGACGGTTTTGGAAGACGACGCGGATTGGATTTTTTTATTAGTTAGAGGAACTGATTGATTTATGAGAGAGATGCGTTTCAGCGTTAATGAGCGCGACTGGAGTTTGGATTTCTTTCCTTTAGAGGAATCCAGGGTGAGGCCGTTTGGAGGAGCGGAGTGTTATCGCGCGGCCGTAGCCGAGCGACAACACGAAAAAATGCGTAAACAGCCGCGACACACCGAAGAACAGGCTGGATTAGAAATAGAATGGAATTCAGTGAGAAATGTTAATGCAAAATGAGATAAATTTTTAGTGCCTAGTTATGGTGAGTTAGACTGTATAATTATATACAATTAGCAATTTAAACAAAATGAGTAGCCGGGAAACGGCGAAAGTATATGTAAGTTGATTTATAGAGCTAAATATAACACATATGAAATAGAGTAAGGTTAATAGATATGGCCTTAAATTACATAAACTTATTAGTATAAATGATTAGCAGTGGTAAATTACGGTAATAGAACAATGATAATAATAATGATATAATAATAGTATAATAATGCGAGGAAGTAATAGTAGTATAACCGAATGTAATAATACTGAGATTAAAGTACGTTTGTAATGATCTAACAAGATAGTGGTAATTAGAATTAGGTTTAGTGTATGAAAATGATTGGAAATTGAAGATAGTAAAGATATGAAGAGTAAAAGAGAATAAGGAAGTAATGAGAAAAATAATATAAAGTAATAAAGAAAATAAAGATGGTTGGACGAACCAGACCGTTGTACAGAATTTGTGATATAATTTGTAAGGCTTGCGGATATCGCCTGCGTCTTATATGAGGTAGCACGTGGTCGATGTATTGCTTGAGACGATGCCGAACAGCACTTCTGCACTCCACGACGGCGCGCGACGGAATGAACTTCGCGTTCGACACGAAAAAAAAAAAAAAAAAACAGCGAGAGAGAGCCGTTGGACACGGCCCTTTTATTGGAGTCCTTCAAAACGTAGGGGTGGTTCGCCCTTTGAGAAGGGGAATGGAAAATTCCCGAAAAAGAGAGATTAACATTCTGCATGTACACAGTCCGAGCTACCACGTACCGTAACTCGACTTGCCCGAGGTACGGTTTATGACCATACCTCGACTTTCACTGTGCAATACCTCGACTTGAATGTCCATAGAAACAGAAAATGTAAAAATTATTTGAAAAAATAATCTGCACTAGTTAATTAACAGGCCTCAAACTTATACTTGCCGTAGATTGCTTTTACACGCTCCCATCATGCCCTAGAAATTTTCGTCAATTGTTTTGTAATGAAAGGTTGGATTTACGTAAAAATGTTAAATAACTATTGAAATATTTACTATTATTAACGCTAAGTATAACAATATGTTGTTTACCAGTAGAAAAGTCAGTAAAAGTAACGAAAACCATAATTTCTTTCGAAAAATAGTTTCGTCCTACTAGAATCCTAAAATTACACACTGTGCGTGGTACGGTTGGGTACGGTTTATGGCCGTACCTAGGTACAGGTCATGCAGAAAGTTTCACTTCTTGACAGTCCCAGTCAAAGATTATTATCTTTAGCACATTTATGTATGTATAACTTTGAATATTGATTCACAATCAACGATTACAATATATGGTTAGATTTATTTATAATATTTTTACGTGGAACTGTTTTCCAGTAGCTTATAGTTAATAGTCGTAAATAGTTGTAATAGTTGTAAAAAGTTGTAAATACTATACAGGTTCAAAATACGTAGTATTAAAAGATACTACGCGCTAGACTCTTGAAAGCTATTTTCTAAATTTTTAGATATGACATGGTAAGTTGTAGAATATTGTAGTATTCTATAAGATTCCTAACCCAGACGGGACTCTATAGACAGAGAGAAGGATACCCGAAGTGGATATCTCTCTCGATACGGTTTGGGAGCGTCAGCGCCCGATGGGGTATACGAAATGGGTAATCTAGGTGGAAAAAAATCAAGCCTTGGATTTGAATTTTAATAATCTTATCTTAAATATTTTTTTATAACATTTAATAGTATAATATTTATTATTAATAACTCGGTAGATAGGGACATACTCATACAGATGAGGAGGAGGAAGGGGGTGAGAGAAGGCCTGGTTGTGAGATGTGAGGAGATATTAGAGGAAACAGTGAGTAGAGTAAGGGTGGGGGATAGGGTAGGGGGGAGTTTCTGGACCGGGAGGGGTGTAAGACAAGGGTGTCCACTGAGTCCATGTCTATTCACCTTGCTGTTGGCGGATTTGGACGAGGAGTTAGAGAGAGAAGGATGGGGTGGAGTAAGGGTAAATGGCAAGAAAATACACTCGCTGGCATATGCTGATGATATAGCAGTGGTATCTGAGGAGGAGGTGGGAATGCAAAGAATGATACAGACGTTGGAGAAATATGTGGAGCAGAAAGGGCTGGAAGTGAATGTAGGGAAAACAAAAGTAATGAGGTGTAGAAGAGGGGGTGGGAGACAAAAGAAGATGGTATGGAAATGGGAAGGGGCAGAAATAGAGGAGGTAAAGAAATATAAATACCTGGGGTATGTAATGATGGCAAATGGTGGTCAGACAGAACACATAGAGGAGAGAATCGGCAAGGGAATGATAGTGATGAGAGAGGTGTGGGGAATGTGTAAAAGGAGGTTCGGAAAGGACTGGGCGAGAAGATTGTGGCTGTTTGACAGACTGGTTTGGACGGTAATAAGCTACGGAGTAGAGATATGGGGATGGAAACAAAGGTCGAAGGTGGAAAGAATACAGGACAGGTATATAAAGTGGGTTATGGGAGTAGGAAGTTACACGCCAGGATATATAGTAAGGGAGGAAATACAGAGAGAAAAGCTAAGGGGGAGAGCAGGACTGAGAGCATGGTGTTATGAAAGGAAACTGGGAGAAGGAGGAGGAGGGGAATTGGCGAGGAGGTGCTGGGAGGAGTTGAGGGATAGGGCGAAAGAAGGAAAGATATTGGGAAAATGGGAGGAGGAAAGGAAAAGCTTCTATGAGGAAAAGAACTGGAACATTAAGGAAATAGAAAAGATGAGAGAAGCGGGAGAGCTAAGGGGGGAAGAGATAGTGGAAAGAGAGAGGAGATGGCAGGAGGAGGAAAGATGGGAGAAAATTAGGAGCTCAAGATTTAATAAATGGTATGGTAGGGTGAAGGGAAAAGGAGTACCAGAGTACCTGAAGAGGGACTGGGAAGAAGAAAGATGGCAGAGAGTGGCAAGGTATAGGCTGGGAGATGGGATGAGAGGAGGCAGGTACTGGGAGAGGGAAGAAGAAAGAAGGTGTAGGATATGTGGATGGGGGGAAGAAACGTGGGAGCATATATGGGAGGAATGTACCGACTGGGGGGTAGAAAAAGGGTGGCAGGAAATGGTAGATAACGTATTAGGAGAGGGGGGGGGGAGGGAGAAATTTGGATGAAGAGACTAGAGGAGATGAGGGAAAGAGGGGGTGGTTAGGAATGAATGGCTGTATGGAAGGAAGAAAGGAAAAGGCGGCGGAAGCGGAGGTCCGGAGAAAGAACATGAATGGAAGTATGGATGGATGAGTGTGTGTCTCTCTCTCTCCCATGCGAAAGGAAGAACGAGAAGAATGAAGTATATAGTATAAGTTAGCGTGTCAAAAGTTGTAAGCGGAGCGGAGGTCCGCAGTGTACCCCGCAAGGGAATAAAGCACTTCTATATATATATTTATTATTAATAGTATATTATTTATAATAATATTTATATTAATAGTATATATTTATTATATAATATTGAATATTTTATAATAAATATTTTTGTAAATATTTTATTTAAAATAATCGTAAAATTATTTTTTAAATAAGTTATGTAAGTTTTTTTAGACACATGTTTTACGCCGGAATTTGCAAACTTTTGCAGAGAAAAACTTATATTGTACCCCAAAGTACCCCTTGGAAATTTTGAGGGTATTTAGTTTGAACCTTATAGAAACAGCTCCTGCAAAGATCGGCTGCGCCTACTTGCGCCTTTTGTTGTTATACCTTTCTAAAGTTTATGTGACACAGCACGGGTGGCGAGTTCCCGTGGAGCACGCGGTCACAAAATGCCCAGTGTCTGCGACGTAAATATCGTGATGCAATTATAACATCTCGTTGGAATTAATAAGAATGGAAATTTCTGATATATCACTTTTATTACTTAATTGCTCTTATTGTTAGTTTACCATTAGAGACTAACAACCCAGACAGACTGGAATATTGCAGCAATATTACTTTGCAACCTTAAACCTTGCAGGGAATATTGCCGCAACATTGCTGCAATATTCCTATGTCCGCTTCTTTGTAGCTTGCAGGAATATTGCGGCAATATTGCCGGGAATATTGCAGCAACATTGCGGGAATATTGCGAACGTTGCAGCAATATTGCTGGAATATTGGTTGGATGAACAAACATTTATTTGTGATAATCGCATTTATTCAATAGAAAAAAAACACAGTAATATTGATTTGTTACTGAGTTTACACTTGATGTTAGTAATTATATTATCTTTTTTATTTGTTCCGAATTGTCATCGGTGTCATCGGATAACTGGATGTGTTCTTGAATTCTCGAACGATTTATTCTAGTAGTTTTGGACTGGGAAAGCCAACTTTGCAATGGGATTTTTTTTTTCTTACTTACTCCTACTTTTTTACCCACGATAGGATTCGAACCCTAGTCTTTTCTGTGCGAACCCAGAACGTTGCCGCTACGCTACGGCAGCTCTTGATGTTACGTTCTACAGTTCCACTTAAATATGGCAATGAAACTTTAATTGCAAATATCTTAAAAACCATTGATTGTTTGCCCCCATAATAGGGTATATTCATCAATGTT
Organism: Cerceris rybyensis; assembly: GCA_910591515.1. NCBI lineage: Eukaryota > Metazoa > Arthropoda > Insecta > Hymenoptera > Crabronidae > Cerceris > Cerceris rybyensis. The sequence goes on from OU342789.1 coordinate 3,770,551, forward strand.
GAGCATACACTTCAATGTTGCCATTGCAATGTTCCCGCTGCAATATTGCTACTGCAACGTTGCGGCAATGTTCCCGCTGCAATATTGCCACTGCAACGTTGCGGCAATGTTGCGGCAATATTCCCGCTGCAATATTGCCACTGCAATGTTGCCACTGCAATGTTGCCACTGCAATGTTGCCACTGCAATGTTGCCACTGCAATGTTGCCACTGCAATGTTGCCACTGCAATGTTGCCACTGCAATGTTGCCACTGCAATGTTGCCACTGCAATGTTGCCACTGCAATGTTGCCACTGCAATGTTGCCACTGCAATGTTGCCACTGCAATGTTGCCACTGCAATGTTGCCACTGCAATGTTGCCACTGCAATGTTGCCACTGCAATGTTGCCACTGCAATGTTGCCACTGCAATGTTGCCACTGCAATGTTGCAGCAACGTTGCTGCAATATTGGCAATATTGTGCAAGATTCGCAATATTGCTGCAATATTCCAGTCTCTCTGGGAAGCTACGTAATTATGGTGAAAATCAAGGTACAGGGTGTTTCAAAAATATTTGTCATGGCTTTCAGGGGTTGTTCTACACCTCTGGATCGATGGAGATTTGCGAAAAAAACTTGCCGCAAAATTCGGGAAAGGGTAGCAAATTTTTTTTATTGGCTCATCGTATTAGTCTTGTTACGTAGGTAAAATGTCTGAGAGGAACCATGGGTCAGAAACGAACCGTTCTCTCGCAAATTAACTTTTAATTGGGCCTTCCGATTAAAATTTATACTTTTTTTTACTGGTCTTTCGTGCAACGTGCCGCTATGCGTTGTTCCTTGTTTTCGTGAATATCACACGACAGCAAGAATTTAAATTTTTAACTTCTATAAATACTCGATTTTTTTTCTAAGTTTTCCGTTCATTATGTATAAATATATGTTCATATTAAGCGACTATGTAAATATTACTAATAAATAGACTCCGGATGTTTATCCAAATTTCAAATTCAACAAATGCAGGTAAGACAAGTGATCAGTTTATATCAGGGATAGCCAATAAACTTATTTATTATAACAATTTGCAAGATAGTACAAATTGTAGCAAATAACAAATAAACAGTTACGCAGAGTAGATTTGTGAGTTGAAACTAAGTACGAATACACAGATGGTGTACCCTAGATAGATAGTAACGGACTGACAACCCGCTCCTTAACTTGGCGCTAAGCGGAGTTAGAAAAGAAAAGAAGAAGATATACTCAGGAAGGAAATTGGAAAAGGAGACCGATATTTCGGTAGGAATAGGAAGGGAAGGGGTAGAACAATAGGACGAGCGTGAGGATAAGGTGGGAGAAGGTGTGACTGGATGTGTGAATAGAGAAAGAGAGAGAGCGGGAGTGATTGAGTGTGAGAAAGAAAGGATGCGACGGGAGAAGGACGTTAAGACGCCGTATAATAGAACGGCGGTCATTTGAATCCAAACAACAAGAGAACCTATTTAGGGATTTGTTGCACTCGATAAATGTTACAACGAATACCATACTTTGGATATTTCGGATATATTTTTATATTATGTTCGTTTTGTGTATTTTAGCCGTATTCATTTTGTCATAAATGCATAAACATCCGGAGTCTACTAATAAAATTGTTCATTTTCTAAAATAAAGTCGTCTTTTTGACCCAATATTTCAACAGCTCCACTTACTCTGTGTTTGACGACTATTCCCGTCATCGCTTGTTTATCGCGACACACACTGGTGCGCGCTTTGCCAAAAGGTCGCCACGCTTAACTGGTTAAGCAGGCTAACGGGTCTTCGAAATGGAACTTCTTGAATCTTGGGTCCAATATTGTAGCAATAGCTAATGGCGCCCATTCGTTTGTTAATCTCGGTAAGAGTGCGTTTATGTACCTCCTTGAGTAAAGGTTCGTCGATTATAAGGTTTTTCTTTTTGGACACCATTCAGTGCACTAATGGAATAACCTTGCTGCTAGAGCAGTATTTGTCCCCGGATATTTCTTTCGTTGCTGCTTCCAGTGGGCGTAAAATATTAAGAAGCGTTGCTAATATTGTCAACTCCATCTCACAATCAGTCAACATCGGCTGTGCTGTTTTATGGCTAATCAAATTTTCGCTAACAGCATTTCGTAGCTAAAGAAAACGTAGAATCATGTAGTACGTACTGTTCCAACGGGTAGCGACATCTTGAATTAGTTTTGTGTCAGCTTTAATTGATTTATGCAACTCGTCACTTGCCACACAACTTTGTTTGAAAAAAGTAACAACACTCTTTACTTCCGATAATATAACTTGCAATTCAGAAATTCTTAAAAATTGTTGGGCAACCAAATTAAGTGTGTGTGCAAAGCATGGTATATGCTTCTTTTTTTCAAATGCTATTTCGATAGCCTTCACCAGGTTTGCAACATTAAATGTCACTACTGCTGTGACTTTATCAGTATTGAATGCCCATTCATCACAAGTTTTAGTAAGCATTTGTGCAATATATTCGGAAGAATGTCTTTCATCTAACAAGGAAGGTATTCGAAGTGGGGACTCACGGATTCGAATGAAATTTTGTGGGTTTGTAGAGTGATCCAAGACAAGAATAATGGTATATTCCAGGCTGTTGAATTAGTTACACGCCGCGAGCCTTTTCTGAGTCGCTCCGCCTGCTTCTCCTTCCCAACAATTTCACCCAACCAGGAACGACTTGCCAGACTCGGCGTATTATACGAGTATAGTGGCGCTTTAGGGCGCTATTCGCCTCTGTTCGCTCGCGCTGGAAAGACGCCTCGCACGCCGATTACGGGAAAAAAAAATCGATGCGTGTATCCCGTCGACTGACGTTATCTGTCAACGAACAGTTTCAGATCGCGTCACATGGCGTTTAGGTTAAAACAAAAGTATTACTGGTAAAAAAGTATGCTCAGATATGTCTTGAATTAAATGCGATTAAGAGATTTTAATGTTTTTGGACTTCCGGCGGTGGTTTGGCAAATTCGGCAGAGAATAGTGACAGGAATACCATTGAAAAACTTATATTGTATCTCAAAATACCAATGGAAACATTGAGGGTATTGTTTGGTTGTGATGTGTGCCGATGCCGGCTCGTACGGGAACAACTCCGAAATCGGAAGATAGTAGTTTTGTGTCTTTCCGATTAATCGAAGGGATCGATCTCCCGTGCGTGTATAAATGTTGAGATTGAAAGCTCAAATCTCGCCGCAGTGTAAATTAATGCACTGAAGCTAGTTTTAACAATCAGTATTGATTTATTTAGTGAACAAAATTATATGATTAAAAATAGACTGGGTACAAGATATATGTTGGAGATGTATCGATGAAAACGTGAATATTCGGAAGAAAGTAAATGAATAAGTGAAGCTGCGGGGAGCTGGTACCTATATTTATCTGTTCCGTTGTGGGATGTGTGTGGTGTGTAAGTATAAGAATTGTTTAGGTGGATGTATAGAATTATTTGGAAGTTTCTATGACGAGGCGTGAGAATGCGTGTAATGTTTGTTTAATTTGTGTATGTATCGAACTGTCTGGAATGTTCCATGAGTAATTGTGTGGAATATATGTATAGAGAACGTGTTATTGTATGTTTAATATCTCTTGTCAAATGTTAAAAACGAGCTCGATGTCTCCTGGATCTTCCGTGGATATCGATCGGAAACAGATGAGATGTGATGTATGTGTGATGTATGTTTGATGTATGTTTGATGTATTTGTTATGTACGTGAGGTCTAAAATAAATTGCTGAATTTTGTCGGAACAGATAAATTGGACTAAATTGAAATTATTATTACCCTTTCGAGGGTAGTAACATGCCGCCCCCCTTTGAACGGATGCCGTTCAATGGTTAAACGATAACATAAATATAATAGATGCATAATGATACATGAAATACTTAATCTAATGGTAATGTAAACATAAAGATGATATTAGTAATACAATTATGATTTTAATTAAATAGGATATATAGGAATGGTATAAAAACAGTTGTGTTTAAATGTTAATTTAAAAATGAAAGGTTTACAATACAATAACGTTTGAATTCTGAACAATATACAAAAGAATGGTTTACAATACAATCATGTTTAAAATTCTGAATAACATAGAAATGAACGGTATAAATATAAATATGTTAAATTGTGAACAAGGATTGAACGAATAAGGAAAAAATGCACATTCATTAAAGGCAATCATCTGATGTGAGTAACGGCGCGAGTTTTTGAATACTTCGCTTATATTCGCCCTGAGCAGTCCTTACAGTTACGACTCGAATTTCACCGTCTTTTCCTGGGTGAACGACAATGATTCTTCCTAGCCTCCACTGCATTGGAGGAATATTGTCTTCACGCAACAAAACTAATTGCCCGACGCGAGCGGCGGGAGCTTTGCCCGTATGCCATTTGTTTCGAACGGTCAGATGATGTAAATACTCTTTGTGCCAACGTATCCAAAAATGTTGTTTCATTTTTGTAACATGCTGCCACATCGAGAGACGGTTTGTCACTACATCAGTGTAGTTCTGCTGGACAATACCTTTCAGTGAGCTTCCTATTAGAAAATGAGCTGGAGTAAGAGCGGAAAGGTCATTTGGATCGGATGATAAAGGTGATATAGGTCGTGAATTTATAATAGCTTCTATTTCAATTAAATATGTCATTAGAGCTTCATACGAAAGAATTGCTTCGCCAATTACTCGTGTTAGATGATGTTTTACCGATTTCACGGCTGCCTCCCAGAGTCCACCGAAGTGCGGTGCACGTGGAGGTATAAAATGCCATTCCAAACCTTCATTTGAAGAAAAATCAACTATTGAGGAATTGGTTTGTTTGATTAATTTGTACATTTCAGCTATTTCGCGATTAGCGCCAATAAAATTAGTTGCATTGTCCGAATAAATATGCGTGCTTTTTCCTCGCCTTGCGAAAAAACGGTTAAGAGCAGCGATGAAAGCTTCTGAACTGAGATCGCTGACCAATTCTATATGTACAGCCTTGGTGGAGAAACAGATAAAAATGGCTGCGTACACCTTAACTCGTCCGCGATTACGTACTAGTTTTTCTTTTATATAGAATGGTCCACAAAAATCTACACCTACCGAAAGGAACGGGCGACTTGGAGTAATTCGCTCCTTGGGCAAAGGTGCCATTATTGCCCGATATTCAGAGGGCTTAGCGCGAAGGCAAGTGACGCATTTTCTTAAAACATTTCGAACGGTGGTTCGACCATCCGTGATCCAGTATTGTTGCCGAACAAAGTTTAGTGTGGCTTGTGTGCCTGAATGCATGTTTATAATGTGCGTGTGACGAATGATGAGTATAGTTATAGGATGTTTGGCCGGTAATAAGATAGGATGTTTTGTGTCGTATGAAATGTCTGCGTGTGCAAGTCGTCCACCGACGCGTAGAACTCCGTCGGAATCGAGGAAAGGATTCAGTGCAAGTAAACGACTCTTGCGGTTAGTTAAATTTTGCTTATTGCTATAGATTAATAGTTCCTCGGAAAAATGTTCTCGTTGAACCATTTTTATTATACGTATTGTGGCTTCTTTGATTTCTTTCGGAGATAAGTGTTCGCGAATCTCGGTGTCTTTGAGAGCGATTCGACGCCAACGCAAGCAATACGCAACTACTCGTCTCAATTTCGTGAATGATGAAAATTTGTTTATGATATTCATTTCGGATGTTTTGGCGATGAAAGCAAAAAGCGGTCGTGATTCAGGTACGTCAATGATTTCGGGTAATACAAAAACGGGCCACTGCTGTTCATTTGCTCGTAGCCAGTGCGGTCCCTGCAGCCAAAGTTGACTTTGTAATAAATTGATGGGCATCATTCCACGAGAAAGATGGTCAGCTGGATTATCTTGTGATGGTACATGTCGCCATGTATGATCTTGCGTTAGATTTTGAATCTCGCTGACACGATTAGCTACGAAAGTTTTTAATGTGTTTGGCGCCCTTTTTAGCCATTGCAAAGTTATAGTTGAATCAGACCAAAATGTTATTTTTTCGAAAGTTAATTTTAAAGCTTGATAGGTTGTATGGAACAAATTAGACAATAAAAGCGCAGCGCATAGTTCTAGACGAGGTAATGATACTGATTTCAGAGGAGCAACGCGGGAACGCGAGCAAACGAGGTTAATTGTTATTCGGCCTTCCTTATAGTCCAGTCAAATAAGACTTTGAAGGTTACAAAAATTCCCATAGAGATAAAAATTGGTATGAATGTTCAGAATACTATTATAAATGAATTGTGAAAAGTCCCCATCAATCCCCCTTGTGCAAAAAATTTTATTGATGGGGAAAGTTTGCAAAAATAGGTTTTTCGCGTTTTTCTGCTAAACGGTGAGTTTTACAGCAAAAATAGTTTAGACAAAAATTGTAGATCATCCGATTCTCTACAAAAAATGTATCCACACTTTTTTTCATAAGTATTGCCATTTCCGTGATACAGCTGTTCAAAGAACTGAAAAAATTATTTTATTCGTAATATGCACACGTTTCCACACCACCTATGAGGTAGTGTGCTTGGCACTTTTTTTTTAACGTAGTTTCCCCGGTAGGCCTATTCCACGATCTATTGTGATCCTATTGAATTCAAATTGAGTATTGAAAATGATGAAAGCTGTGTATTTATGTAATATATAAATGAAAAAATAATTTGAAAAAATTATTCGTCGGATTCATAATAATCCAATGGAACTTCTAGTGTACTGTCTTCGTTTTCTTCATCTTCCTGCTGGATACAAATATGTTCTAAAAGTGATACATCATATGTCTCATCACTGATATCGTAATTATCCTCATCTAGTATCGATTCAACATTGGAGCACGACTGTCCTTGACAATTGGTACATGCTAAAGAACAAAACAGTCCAACCTTTTTACAGCCGCATTTAGCATTGCAACCTTTTTTGCAATTGCAAAAGATGGTGTTAAGGAGTTTTTCTGGTGCAGGTGGGAGTAACATATGAATTGGTTCCAATGCATTGTCAACCAACTTCCAACCCCAGTCTTCTGGATCCATTTTATTACCAAGCCACACTTGAACTTGATAATATACCCGGAATAGATGTTGTTGAGCAGCAGCAGAGGTTGGGGGAAGACAAGCTAATTGCACTTGTTTTTTATTATAAGTTTTTTTTTTGCAAAAGATAAGTATCGGAGTTTATCCAAGCAGGTAACTTTTTTTGGAGCTCCGTACATAGAAAGAAGAAAGTGAATTCCATTAGTGATTATAACTGCACATGAATTTTTACAGATGTCTGGTCTTTGAGGTACTCCGAAAACTCATCACCTCTTTCAATACTTGCATCAATTAATGCTTTCATGCCGTGATCAACAGTAACAACCCCACTTTCAGTCAAAGGTTGACTACAAATAAAGCAGAATTGCGATATTTTTTTTTAAAAACAGTAAAATGCACAAACTTTGTTACAAAATATAAGCGATAGCCACGAGTTGTCACTACGAAGGAATGCTTACGACTAACAGTATTTTGTTGAGTATGAAACCTTTGAAACGGAGCAGGTATACGAGCATCGCCACGCTGACAATTGAAGGAAGACAAATGTTACTCAAGGCCATGCGACTAAATGAAAATAGGGGCGGAGTTTTTGACGTTCATTTATATTCTAAGAATTTTATAATTTGTATGTATAAGACATAGGGACTCATATTTGTACTCGTATAACGGTTCAAAAATGTATATAAAAGTACATTAACGTGCATATTACGAATAAAATAATTTTTTCAGTTCTTTGAACCGCTGTATCAAGGAAATGGCAATACTTATGAAAAAAAGTGTGGATACATTTTTTGTAGAGAATCGGATGTTCTACAATTTTTGTCTGAACTATTTTTGATGTAAATCTCACCGTTTAGCAGAAAAACGCGAAAAACCTATTTTTGCAAACTTTCACCATCAATAAAATTTTTTGCACAAGGGGGATTGATGGGGACTTTTCACAATTCGTTTATAATAGTATTCTGAACATTCATACCAATTTTTAGCTCTATGGGAATTTTTGTAACCTAACTTCTATTTTAATGATTAATTTGACTGGACTATTATCGATACATCGGATATAGATACAGGCTCCGTAAGCGCGTTCACTGGCGTCGCAAAAACCGTGGAGTTGAATTGATACACTATTGTCAGAAATTATTTTTCTCGGATACTGTAAGGTTTGTAATCTCGGCAATTGCGCCCTGTAATGAAGCCATGTGCTGTGTAGATCGGCTGGAATAGATTCATCCCAATCACATTTGAGTTGCCATAATCTTTGTATAATTAATCGACCTACTACGATAGTAGGACCAAGGAGTCCTAATGGGTCAAATAATTGCGCTATTTCGGAAAGAATTCCACGTTTGGTAACACGAGGCGTCGACTCCTTGAAATTTACTGTGTACGAAATAATATCACTTCGAGGATGCCACTTAATACCTAAAGTTTTTGTACAATCGTCTAGATCTAAGCAGATCTGGGCATCTTTTGATTTTTCCTTTAAATCCATTATCAAACTTGGATCATTTGATGCCCACTGACGGAGTTGAAAACCTCCTTTAGGCAGTAAATTTAATAGTTCGTCACGCAATTTCAGAGCGTCGTTGTGAGTGTTAGCTCCCGTGAGCAAGTCATCTACATAAAAATCTGTTTTTAACACGGATGCGGCTAGCGGATATTTCAATTTTTCATCGTCGGCTAGTTGGTGTAAAGAGCGAATGGCTAAGAATGAAGCTGCGGATGTGCCATATGTGACAGTATTTAATTCGTATGTACGAATTGGTTCGTTTGGATTTTCGCGCCATAAAATTTTTTGATACTTTCTGTCCGATGGATGTACTAAAATTTGACGGTACATTTTTGCAATGTCGGCTGTTAAGGCATACGTATATGAACGAAAACGTATTAGTAAGGGAATCAAATCTTCTTGAATGACAGGGCCTACCATCAAAGCTTCATTTAAAGAACTGCCAGATGTGGTTTTTGCCGACGCATCGAACACTACGCGCAGTTTTGTTGTCAAACTCGAATGTTTTAATACAGCGTGGTGTGGAAGATAGTACCCTTCATTCATGCGCGCGGTTTTTGTTTCTGTCATATGACCGAGACCTATATATTCGCGAAGAAAGTCCGAGTAACCTAGTTTTAATGTTTTGTTTTTTACGAGTGATCTCTCCAATGTGTAAAAACGTTTGAGTGCAACAAAGTATGAATCGCCTAAAGGGGATATATTATTTTTAAATGGCAATTTAACTATGTATCTACCAGTTTGATAGTCGCGGATGGTATGATTTTTGTAATGTTCCTCGCATAACTTTTCTTCCTCGGATTGGTGAATCTTATCGGTGCTATCTGGTAGCTCCCAAAATTTAGCAAGATCAGTTTCCAATGCGCGAGACGACAGATTACATGTGATCGCGTTAGAACGAACACTGTTGTTTACCTCGCCGGTTAATACCCAGCCCAATTGCGTCTTGCATAATGAAGCGCGTTCATTATTTAGAGGAATTTTTCCGATTGATATTAAGCGTTGATAAATTGCTGCTCCTAATATTGCATCAATTGGACTTGGTTCATGAAAGCGCGGATCGGCTAACTTTATGTTTTTAGGGATGCATAAACCTGCTCGGTCGACGTATTGTGAAGGCAAAATTGTTTCGGATAATTTCGGAAGTACTAAGAATTTTGTGTTCATATTAAATGCGTTAAATCGTGACTGCATGCGGGCGTCGGTTGCATAATAAACGCGGCAAGTGGCCTGACCTACGCCTACTACAGGTACGTCCACTCGATTACGACGTAAATTGAGCCTTTTCACGAATTCTTCTGTTAGAAAATTTGATTGTGAACCACTATCTAACAGTGCTCGGCACGGGTGTTTCTTTCCGACTGTATCGACAATATCTACGATGGCGGTCGCTAAAACTACCTGCTCGTTCGAATTGCATTGTAGGCATGCTGTTTGCGCTGTGTTTTGTGATTCAAGAAATGGCCTGTGTAGAAGTGTATGGTGACGACGTGAGCAAGTTTTGCAATTGTGCGTACTTTTGCAAGTTGAAACCTCATGACCAGGTCTCAAGCAATTTACGCACAATTTGTGATTTTTTATGAATGTTTCGCGATCTTTAATGGCAGTTTGAATTAATTTTGGGCATGAAAATGTTAAATGACTACTTTTGCATATGTAACACGACTGCATAGTCTGTGCTGCATATGCTGTTTTTGGTTGTGTTGGCGACTGTCGTGTATTGTTGTGTAATATGCTTTTATGGACACGATTTGGTTTGTCTGTTTTCGAATGGGAAACAAGATCGTCTCCTAATGGCTCAATTTCTTTGCAACGTTTGTTTCGGAATTGAAAGAATTCTTCTACTGTAGGAAAATCGCTTTTGCATTCACGTTCTTTCCAACGCTGAGCGGTTTCCTTGTCTAATCTCGTTTGAAGTAAATAAATTAAAACTGTATCAATAGACGGTTGATGTATAGCTTTTAAGGCACGATAATTCGTCTCTGTGACATTTAAAAACTCGTGGAGTTGTCGCGGACAAGTTTTGCTTAAGGCGGACGCTTCAAAAATCGCCTTTAATCGTTTGGCGACGATTAATCTCGGATCGTCATAACGTTTTTGCAAAATTTCCCACGCGACGGCATAATTGATACCGGTATTAGGTATATGTTCAATTTTCTTAACTGCTTCTCCCCTCAAGCAAGAGCGCAAATAAGTTAATTTACGTGTGTCATTTATTTTTGGATTGTCATGAACTGAAGAAAAAAATTGATCAGCGAAACCAGGCCATTCCTCATAGGAACCGCTAAAAGTTGGCAAATGGATTTTTGGTAGTTCTACACCATTACTGGTTTCACAATTATTTTCCGTTGGTGGAACCGAATAAAACTCACGATGTGATATGTGACTCGATGCTTGATTATTAGTACGCGATAATATTTCGGCAGCATGAGAAGTTAATATTGATGCTTCGTCCTCGATATTTAATCGCGTTTCTAACTGATTTGCTGTATCATCAAGCAATTCGAGTTCCGTATGAAAGCTCTCGAATTCTCTTAATTGTTGTTGAATTTTATCAAGGCGCGTTTGTAATTCAGATGCATTTGTCTCGATCGCGTTTGCTTCCAACCACGTTTTAAAACGTGTTAGCTGACTTTTGAATATTGTACGCCTATGTTTTAATTCCTTAATACGAAGCTCGCTTGACATATTGAATAGAATATGGTGTTCAAAAAGAAAGGAGGAGAATTATGCAATGAGTTGGAAAATATTGGAATAGGAAGCTCAGTGAAAATGTATTTCAAGCCTACTCACTGAATTGTAGTAAGACCGTAGCACTGCAATGTTGCTGGCAAAACGGTGATCGGGTTGGCTGGCTCCTCTCTCGTGGCGATGGCTTGGATGGCTCCTCTCTCGTGGCGATGGCTTGGATGGCTCCTCTCTCGTGGCGATGGCTTGGATGGCTACTCTCTCGCGGCGATGTTGAAACTGCTGGAGATGCTTCCGCGTTGCAGCAGTGGCTGATTTGTTGATAAAACAATACCCCGTGAAGTGATGATGTTCTTGTTGACCTCTCTCAGGAAGCGGTGGTAAAAAGAGCAGCGTCTCTGGAACGTTGACTCCTTGGACCCAGTATGGATGATAACCGGAACAGACGGACCTCCACAGCGACTGGTATCCGGCTCGAAGGACCAGGAAATGTTTGGTTGTGATGTGTGCCGATGCCGGCTCGTACGGGAACAACTCCGAAATCGGAAGATAGTAGTTTTGTGTCTTTCCAATTAATCGAAGGGATCGATCTCCCGTGCGTGTATAAATGTTGAGATTGAAAGCTCAAATCTCGCCGCAGTGTAAATTAATGCACTGAAGCTAGTTTTAACAATCAGTATTGATTTATTTAGTGAACAAAATTATATGATTAAAAATAGACTGGGTACAAGATATATGTTGGAGATGTATCGATGAAAACGTGAATATTCGGAAGAAAGTAAATGAATAAGTGAAGCTGCGGGGAGCTGGTTCCTATATTTATCTGTTCCGTTGTGGGATGTGTGTGGTGTGTAAGTATAAGAATTGTTTAGGTGGATGTATAGAATTATTTGGAAGTTTCTATGACGAGGCGTGAGAATGCGTGTAATGTTTGTTTAATTTGTGTATGTATCGAACTGTCTGGAATGTTCCATGAGTAATTGTGTGGAATATATGTATAGAGAACGTGTTATTGTATGTTTAATATCTCTTGTCAAATGTTAAAAACGAGCTCGATGTCTCCTGGATCTTCCGTGGATATCGATCGGAAACAGATGAGATGTGATGTATTGTGATGTATGTTTGATGTATATTTGATGTATTTGTTATGTACGTGAGGTCTAAAATAAATTGCTGAATTTTGTCGGAACAGATAAATTGGACTAAATTGAAATTATTATTACCCTATCGAGGGTAGTAACAGGTATCTAATTTAAACAACATAAACATATATTTCTATTTGTGAATATATGTTTTCATTCAATGTAGATATATATTTCTGTACAAACAATGAAGTTTTCCTTCAAGTAAAGATGAGGAAATAAATAAATAAAAAAATTAGTATTGCATCGATATTATCTCCACAATATTATGAAACTTTTATATATACATATAACATTTTCTTCTAAAATAAATGGTTCTACTGTGCATACATTTATACACACAACCATACATACAACAATCATAACGATAGTTTATTAAAATTATATCCAGTAATCTTGAATTTGTTACCTCTTGTTTCTTTAATTCATATGTATACTAAAGAAACAGTTGTGTTACGATCTAGCACGCGCACGTATAAATTAATTTCCAACGCAAATAATTTAAAAATACGGCGACAGCAAAACGTTAGCTCTCGCGTCAAAGAATACATTGTTGCCGACACGGTCAACTTACAAGTTACTTGTTAGCAATAGATTTTAACCGTTTGAGTGTCAAGCAGCGAAAACGCGCTTCTTTCGTTTTGTATCGAGGAATGCAACAAAGTTAAATTTCAATATTTTTCTGCTAACAATCTGTTAATCGCATTTAATTCAAGACATATCTGAGCATACTTTTTTACTAGTAATACTTTTGTTTTAACCTAAACGCCATGTGACGCGATCTGAAACTGTTCGTTGACAGATAACGTCAGTCGACGGGATACGCGCATCGATTTTTTTTTCCCGTAATCGGCGTGCGCGGCGTCTTTCCAGCGCGAGCGAACAGAGGCGAATAGCGCCCTAAAGCGCCACTATACTCGTGTAATACGCCGAGTCTGGCAAGTCGTTCCTGGTTGGGTGAAATTGTTGGGAAGGAGAAGCAGGCGGAGCGACTCAGAAAAGGCTCGTGGCGTGTAACTAATTCAGCCTTGTCAAGGTTTGGCTCGACAGAGCCGTTTCTCGAGCTGCTCCGCCTGCTACTCCTTCCTATACACTCGAGAGCTCGCTGATTGACTTTGCCTCCCCTTCATAGTAGCGGACCTATTGGCATGAGCACGGGCGTATTCGGGGCGACATTCGTAGTCAATCAGTCGCGCTGAAAAAGTCGTGCCTTGCGCGTCAGTCGCGGAGATCAGAACGTCGTGCGTGGCACGTCGATAAAGGTTATTTGTCGAAATACAATTTCACACCGCACTATATCGCATGTAGGGTAATACAAAAGTATTGTTAGTGAAAAAGTATGCTCGAATATGTGTTAAATAAAGTACAATTAATATATTTTAATATTTTTGGGCTTCTGGCGACGATTTTACCGAAATTAACCACTACGTTATGCATTACGACTAAATATAGTATTGTGTTCCAGCACCAATAGTTGTAAATCAATTATTAGCGCAAATTGTTAAAAGTAACTACACGATAATAGAGCGCTAGGTTTCCCAGCGTAAAAGAACACATTGTTGCCGCCACAGTTGTCTTAAATGTTTTCAGTAACTTTATTCGTCTCAAAATGCTCGACGCAAAGTTCTAATATACCAATTAAAACATAATTAATTATAAGAAGCTCTTAGTAACAAAGAGTGGTTCTGCCTCGTTTAATTTCAATGTTGTTTTGTAATAAAATGCCAAAGTATTGTCAATTTTACATATAGAGATGTATCTCAACGGTTTCTTTCATCTGTATGATTGTTAAAAAACATTTTCTTCATTTATATTTTAATGCGATTTCTCGACAACGATTCAGCGGAAAAGGACATTGATACAGTGGAATAGATTTTCAGAAGATAACTTTGTAACAAAGAGTGCATTTGCATATTTCCATGGGTAATGTGGAAACCTATATTACCTCTTTACTGTTAAAAGACAACACAACATTGTACAATGTATCGCCCCAATAACTTCTTACATTATTCTACATTCTTTGAGGCGAACAAGTTTGCATTTTGCTGTCGCAAAATTTTTAAAATATAAATGTCGCCCCAATATACCGCCACATGCTACCACGCTTGTACCAGTAGGTACGACCGTAACGCCGCTGGAGTGTCTGTGAATCAGTGACATCTCGGCTGTATGTGTAGGTGAAGGAGGCGGCGCAGCTCGAGAAACGGCTCTGTCGAGCCAAACCTTGACTTGACTGAACTAATTCAACAGCCTGAGTATATTCCATTCGTGCCCAATCGCCCTTCAAGGGCATGAAATTTAACCTCAAAGTGAAATCGACACTTGCACTTCCTCGCTTATATCTCCTAAAGTACAAAAGATAGAAAAAAATGTTTTAGGTAAAAGTTTAACGGTAAAAGGAGCGCTATAAATTTGCATTAACAAATTTTTGAAAACAACTTTCCTTCTTGACAAAAAAATTTTTTTGCGTTATTTTATAGTTATTTATGTACCTTGGGCGAACATAGCGCGAATACAGTCGAGGTGAGCCCTAGCGGGCCTCAGCTTTATACTATCCCTACTGCAAACATTAATGACTGAGACCGCATTTGCGCTAGGTTCGCCCATGGTGCTTAAAAAATTTTTCATTCTATGGCGGACGTATGGTTTTTACATGCAGAGGACACTCAATCGGTAGATAAGTAGCGTACGTCGCTACAACACAGGTTTTATAGTTTTTCCATTATTTTTTTTATTACATTTGTAATTACAAAACTAGATAAAATAACAAACTTCAATAACATATTTAATTTTATTTTTTTATTAAATCACTCTTTTTATCGAAATTATCAACGTAATACTTGTTTATGATCAGAATAAGTAATCAACCATACTTACAAAAATTACTTGTGATTAATAATTATCTTACAGTTTTTAAACACATAAATTGGCTTATCTTTTATTTTATTCCCCAGAAAGTCTGTACTTGCAACTTCTTCAAGTTCTTTTTGAGTAACATCGTTCATTCCAGATGTAGGCTGTTCTTTGTCTGTCTGTTTATTATTTTTTAGTCTAGCATTTGGTGAAAGAGGTAAAAATTTGGTTGTGATCACTTCTTGTATATCATTTTGTGTAATATTTCCAAAATCATCGGGAAACTGACTGTTTTTTTAAATTATTTCGAACCCTTGATTTTGTTGTAAAAAATCACTCGTGACAACTTCCTGTAACTCTTCTTGGCTAATATTGCTCAGTTCATCAATTTCTTCTTTAGTCAGTTTATTTTCATTTGGCTTCACAATAAAAGATTCACAATACTGCTATATTTATCTACTGCACTACTTATCGTAGAACACTTTGACTTTGGAATAATTGAGGCAGTCTTATGGTACATATTTTGGGCATCAACATTCATCTCATTGACATTTTTTTCACAAAATACATCCCTTTTATTTGAATTAATGGCGGATGAGATCAGTTTACTAATACCCATTTTACTTCTTTTAGAGTCATTTATGTAACTTTCTGCTACGGTAGTGCTTTTCCATACACCATGGCGTTTAAGAGTCAGCAAATCAGCACCTTGACCAACGACTAATGTTGCTGAAGTCCTTCGTATAGCATGTCTTGTATATTCTGAAGCATTTGGTAAACCCAAGAAATTTGCTACCTCTGTTGGAATACTTCCTAGTTTTCCTTTACCAACGTTCTAAAAATTTTAATTTTAAGTTAAGAAATACTTTTTGGTTAAGTTTCTGATAATTTATTATAAATTCAAAATATGCTTTACTTGGCGACTACATTTTCCATTTCTGTATTGTACGAAGAATCTTTCCATGCCTGGAGGACGTAGATTTATATACTTTTCTACAATAAAACTCATTTCTGTGGTATAAAATGTCTTACAATTAGTAGCACCAGTTTTTGAGTCTGGGATGAAGATACGATAAACTGAACCTTCTCGTTTTTTGTCATCTGACTTGATATTCAGCAGCTCATTCTTACGAAGACATCCATGTAATCCAATGACTAAAGTAACCTATAAAAAGATTCATTTTTCTCACAATAAATATTTTTTATTTATTTAAATTATAATCAAATTTTATTCCAATTTACCTTATGCAAAAGAAATTTTTCATCCGGAGCAGTGTTTAAAAATTTACAAATTTCTTCGTTTGTAAATACTCTTGATTTTTTTACTTTGTGACCTGTCTGTTTTCTTTTGAGAAAACACTGCAATTCTATGTATTTGCTGATATCGATATTTTTTTCCAATTGAAGCATCGATTTTAATTTACTATAAGTTGACCATAATGTTGTAGCTTTGAAACTTTCAGATAGGATTTGAAAATATGCTAATAAAACTCTCTCATCAATATTTGTAATGTCCATTCGTAAACACCACTGTTTGAATTTAATGTATTGTGTTTTGTACAACCTATTTGAATTTTCTGGTATTATTATTGCTCTTGCTTTATCAGCTAAATTAATTAATAAATTACTATTTTCATCAGACTCTCTGTCACACCCACGATTACTATTACAATTATTGCACAAATCCATTTTTTACAATTCAAAATATGATAAATGTACTATCTTTTCCGCATAACATGCGCTCCGTGTGGTTGTCAAAATAACAGCTAAACATTTGAAGAACTCGTCTGTATGAAGTTCAATAAACGCATGCGCAACGTGCTCCTCGACTGTATTGAGCTCATTACAGCCCAGGAACTACTAGCGCGTATGCGCATTATTTACCGATTGAGCGTCCTCTGCGTGTAAAAACCCTCATACGTCCGCCTAGGATGAAAAATAATTTTTAAATCTTTTGGGTAATGAAAAATGTGTCATTTTTTATTCTGAATTCAACCATAACAATATTTTTATTGTACACCGCTAGGATTACAGAGATACACGACAAAACGTACTCCCTAGCGCGCGGTACCGCGCAATAGCGCGCTAACAACATATAAAGTTACATATTAAGAATGCTCATTTTCGTTGCAGGACATAACTATGTCACGAAGATGGGTGTGGTAACATAAAAATCGCAAATTATGAAATATTACGTAAAGATTAATGACTTATGATACAGATCGTACTATATCCCATAAATCCCAAAAATATTGTTATGGTTGAATTCAGAATAAAAAATTACACATTTTTCATTACCAAAAAGATTTAAAAATTGTTTAAAATAACGCAAAAAAAAATTTTTTTTTCAAGAAGGAAAGTTGTTTTTAAAAATATGTTAATGCAAATTTATAGTGCTCCTTTTACCGTTAAACTTTTACCTAAAACATTTTTTTCTATCTTTTGTTCTTTAGGAGATATAAGCGAGGAAGTGCAAGTGTCGATTTCACTTTGAGGTTTAATTTCATGCCCTTGAAGGGCGATTGGGCACGAATGGAATATACTCAGGCTGTTGAATTAGTTACACGCCACGAGCCTTTTCTGAGTCGCTCCGCCTGCTTCTCCTTCCCAACAATTTCACCCAACCAGGAACGACTTGCCAGACTCGGCGTATTACACGAGTATAGTGGCGCTTTAGGGCGCTATTCGCCTCTGTTCGCTCGCGCTGGAAAGACGCCGCGCACGCCGATTACGGGAAAAAAAAATCGACGCGCGTATCCCGTCGACTGACGTTATCTGTCAACGAACAGTTTCAGATCGCGTCACATGGCGTTTAGGTTAAAACAAAAGTATTACTAGTAAAAAAGTATGCTCAGATATGTCTTGAATTAAATGCGATTAACAGATTGTTAGCAGAAAAATATTGAAATTTAACTTTGTTGCATTCCTCGATACAAAACGAAAGAAGCGCGTTTTCGCTGCTTGACAGTCAAACGGTTAAAATCTATTGCTAACAAGTAACTTGTAAGTTGACCGTGTCGGCAACAATGTATTCTTTGACGCGAGAGCTAACGTTTTGCTGTCGCCGTATTTTTAAATTATTTGCGTTGGAAATTAATTTATACGTGCGCGTGCTAGATCGTAACACAACTGTTTCTTTAGTATACATATGAATTAAAGAAACAAGAGGTAACAAATTCAAGATTACTGGATATAATTTTAATAAACTATCGTTATGATTGTTGTATGTATGGTTGTGTGTATAAATGTATGCACAGTAGAACCATTTATTTTAGAAGAAAATGTTATATGTATATATAAAAGTTTCATAATATTGTGGAGATAATATCGATGCAATACTAATTTTTTTATTTATTTATTTCCTCATCTTTACTTGAAGGAAAACTTCATTGTTTGTACAGAAATATATATCTACATTGAATGAAAACATATATTCACAAATAGAAATATATGTTTATGTTGTTTAAATTAGATACCCTCAATGTTTCCATTGGTATTTTGAGATACAATATAAGTTTTTCAATGGTATTCCTGTCACTATTCTCTGCCGAATTTGCCAAACCACCGCCAGAAGTCCAAAAACATTAAAATCTCTTAATCGCATTTAATTCAAGACATATCTGAGCATACTTTTTTACTAGTAATACTTTTGTTTTAACCTAAACGCCATGTGACGCGATCTGAAACTGTTGTAACTAATTCAACACCCTGATCTAAGTGGTATACTCCCAAAGTTACGGATTGGAATTCAACTTCGACGCTGAAATGAGCTGTCACACCTAAATAACTTCGGTTTTTTACCAATGAATCTAAAAGGTTTAATCGGTTCTGATTTCGTTACTAATGTATTATGTACAAATGAAATTTCAGCTTGCTCCTGTCCCAAGTAAGCTTTACCTAAAATTCGGTCGCATTTAAGAGGAAAAGATGATTTGACCACGTGAATTTTTACAGGCTACCTAACCCAGACCTAACCCAAAAGTGTGTCTTGTTGTACCGAAAAGTCATTTATCTAGCACGAATTTACTATACTGGATCGCATTCCTTAGACATTTCTGAAGAAAGAACTGCCCAAAAACTATTCACAACAACCGCAAATTTTATTGAATTATCGGCATATTTATTGAAAATATTAGTCAAAGCCGTGTGCAATTTTTCATCTTTCAGTAAAATAGTCTGCTTTTTAGATGCATCATTTCGTTGGCACCACAACCCGGAGTTCTCATGCCTTCCAAATACATGATCTGGTATAGTTCGTAAGGTGTTGGCTAAATCCAAACTTTTTCCTTTATTTTGAGCTATAGCGTAATTGAAACATTTTTTCAAATGAGGAATTACTTCAGCTCTTCTCATCTCTTTGAAATATTTTTTAAATTCATAAAACTCACTTGTAAAATGTTTCTTTAAATGATTTTGATCTACAAATCTGAAAATTTCATTCTTATTTCCACGACGAATAGTAGCTGCTGTAGAGCTATCTTCGTCAGCTGTAACTACTCTAGGAACTAAACCAGCTTTCGCTAAAATAGGACTTTAATTCACTAATTCAGCTCCAACATCCGCCTCCATCGCTTTCGCACTGCCCTCAAAATTTAGTCGACAGTCGTGATCTTTTTTCTCGTATCCTAATGCGCATAATCGACACTTTCTGTTTCGTGTTGAAGAATCTAAAATTTTGCCACTTGAAAAGCCTATTACTGCTCCATATCCATTTAAACTATCAAATGATTTCCCATTACCCCGTTTACTCCAACCCATATCGTAAGAAACTATTATATTAATTTTATTTTCTACATTTCCATTCAATTCTTTATTATTAAAAACAATAACTGCACTAGACGATTGTAGAGACAGTGTTTCTGATGGGTTCGCGGATTCAATATCTTCATCTATCATAGAACAAAATACTTTATCTTGATCATCCATGTAGGTTTGATTTCCTCCAGATGTACTTAATTTTTTAATAGGGGAATTCCTATTATTATTTGAATTATAAGTATGTGTATTAAAGTCAACAACTGCAATAGAAGATTGCAAAGATAGGCTTCAAGGGTTCAAAATCTTCATTCGCCACATAACGAAAAACTTCATTTTGAAGTATGTCTTTTAGCAGGCGCATTTTCAACAATTATAGTTTTTGTTTCCGTAAAGTTTAAGTTGATATTATATCCCCTTTCTTTATATTTACGCATAATGTCTAGGTATGGTATACCCCATGGGTTATTTTTTATAGTATTAATGTATTCTTGATATTTTTGGTTTTTACTGTCTATAATTTTAATGTTAAGCTCTTTTCTTTTTTTAGTTAGTTTTCTTTGGCTGTAGTGGAGTCTTTTTTCTTTTTTAGTTTTCTTTGGTAAATTCTTCTAAGTTTATTCATATCTGCTCTTAATAGTTGGATTTCATTGGTCCACCAAATAATAGATTTTCTGATATAGTTAGTAGTTTTCTTTCTTGACACTGAAGTATCACATAATTTATGAGTATAAGGTCATTTATATAGTTAGTATTAGGTTTAATATCAATAATTTCCACTTCTTTCCAATTCATTTTACCAGTTTAAGTGTTGATTCGAAGGCATTGTCTTTCTTTAAGAGATTGGTGAGTGGCTTCGCGATACGCGAAAAATCGGGGATAAAATGGCGGTAGTATCCTACTAGGCCTAGGAACTGTTTAATATTCTTCTGATTTTTCAGTTTAGGAAAATCTTTCACTGCAACGATCTTACCGGGATCAGGTTTTACTCCTTCCTTACTGCTTACGTGACCTAAATAATTCACTTCTTTACGGAGGAATTCACACTTGTCCGGTTATAAACAAAGGTTCGCTTTTCTAAGGCGGTCGGCTAGTTTTCAAAATTTGTGTTTGTGCTCAGTCAGGAAGCTTGAATAAATCACGATATCATCTAAATACACGAAGAGCTCCTTGCCCTGTAGACCTGTTGGCACGTTGTCCATTAGCCTTTGTAACGTAGCAGGTGCATTTTTAAGCACGAAAGGCATCCGCGTGAATTCACAATGACCGCGGCCCATCGGAATTTGGTGGAATCCTGAGGCCAGATCGAAGACGCTGAAGTACTTCGCGCTCCCGAGCTGGTTAAGGATTTATGTTATGTTTGGAAGAGGATAGGCATCGCTAATCGTCTTTTCGTTTAGCGACCTGTAATCTATCACCATCCACCATCTTTTGTTTCCCTTAGAGTCGGCCCTCTTTGGTACGATCCACAGCGAACTGTTGTACGAGGATATCGATGGTTTAATTATCTCTCCGCCTAGAAGCGCGCCTAGTTGGGTTTCTATTTCCGTCTTGTGAACCGGAGGGAACCTATACTGTTTCGTATGGACCGGCGCGTTATCAACAGTTGGAATCGTGTATTCCATTGCGTTCGTATGAGGTACTTTGTCGGTCTGTAAATGAAATAAATCTGAATTATTGGTAATGATTTTGATTACGCTATCTTTCTCGAATGCGTTTAGGTGTTCTAGGCGTAGCAATTTCAAGATTTCCTCTCCTCGTTGAGCCTTTGTTTATTCATTTATTTATTATCAACGAGCAATACGTCCTTTGGTGTACTACAAAAAAGACAAATTAGTGTGTATATGTATATACCTTGTGATCAAAAAGTACCCGGAATTTGTCAATAAAACGAAAACGGTTCAATTATTCATCTATATTTATTTTATTCCCTTCAAAGTAATCTCCATCGTAAGCAATACACGTATCCCAACGCTTCTTCCAATCTTCAAAACACTTTTCATAGGCTGATTTTGGAATCGCTTTCAGCTCCTTCTGCGAATTCTCCTTTATCGCCTCAATCGTCTGAAAACGCTTTCCGCGAAGTGGTATCTTGAGTCGTGGGAATAGGAAAAAGTCACACGGGGCCATGTCAGGTGAATACGGAGCTTGCGGGACGATATTAACATTGTTTTTCGTCAAATAGTCGCGTACAAGATGAGAGGTGTGAGCCGGTGCATTGTCGTGGTGAAGAAACCATGAGTAGCAAAATTCGCAGAGTACACCAAAGAATGACTTGTGACAAGGCTATTACGCACAAACTATCTGATAGATTGCGCTTAAAATTGACATATAAATAACTGACAACTATACCAACTTAGAAAAAAAATGATTTCGACAATATCTCAAGCGTGGTTCGTTTAAATGAGAAATTCCGGATACTTTTTGATCACAATGTATATATATATATATATATATATATATATATGTAGGAATGGGTGGTGCAGAGGTATAAAATGAACGTTACACCTATCCTATTCTACGTTAAAATATAATTATAATAATAAAATGGATGATTAAAATACAATATAAAAATAACACTACGCAGCAACACACATTCTTTCTCAACTCTCTTTTTCGACTTCTCTTTTCCGACTCTATCTTCCGACTGCCTCTCCACTCTTCCAAAACCCTCTTGAACGCTCTCTCTCTCTGTCTCATTTCATACACTCTTTGTCTCATACACATATCTCTCGGTCCCAAATCATATCAACACTCACTCATCGCATCTCAGTCACACATGCACACACAACACACCCCTACACTCGGCCATCCTGCGAATCTTCGGTCCCCGAAGATAACGAATATTCTCCGGTATGGTATGGCTTCATAAAATCTGCTGCAGTACTGGTGATTCGCGGCTCTTCTCCTTCTCCTATTTGAATTACTTCGTACCGATGATTTCTTTTGACCTTCGTCACCCTGTATGGTCCTAGGTATTTTGCTTTAATTTTTAAAGTCGGACCGAATTGCGTTCTTTTAATAAAAACAAGATCACCTTCTTCATATTGAGTAGCTTTTTTGCAACGTTTATTATGATGTCGTCGATTCTCTTCTTGAATTTTCAACAATTGTTCTTTTGCAAGAACTCGAATTTTCTCACGGTCTTCATCGAACATTTTAACCGTCTCTTCTTCCAACAATGAAATAATATGGGCGTCTTCTCGCTGCTTCATTTTCACACCCAGCAACACTTCGAACGGCGTTCTTCCGATACTTCGTTGGTACGTGCTATTTAAACAACGCTGTAACTTATCAACATGACGGTACCACTGAGCTGGATTCTCTATTGATAATTTTGTCAACAAGGGTATTAGCGTTCGGATAACCCTTTCGGCTTGTCCGTTTCCCCTCGGTACTCCGGTCGTTATAAGAACATGATGAATCCTTTCGATTTCGCAATATTGCCGAAACTCCTCAGATGTGAAAGCAGGCCCTCGATCGCTAATGGTTCGCATCGGATTGCCAAAAATCTTTTGTTGGTCTTTCAATCTTGTTAAAACTTCTTTAACGCTTGTCGTTTTTGTGGGGTACAGCCACGTGAATTTAGAAAAGCTGTCAACCACTACAAATATATACTTGTACAGCTTACCCGTTGCACTCATCGGCCCGACGTGGTCGATGTGGTAAGTATTCAGGGGCGCATCTTCTTTGGGAATCGGCATTAAAAATCCCTCTTTCCTTCCTTGCTTCTTCTCTGCTATGAGGCACGGTACACAACATTCTATGTATTTCCTCGTTTTTTCTTCTAAGCATGGAATGTAAAACTCACTTTCAATATTTTTCACCATTTTTGCAACACCAAAATGCCCATTCTCATGAGCTCTCTTAATTAAGTCTAACTCTAAACACTTAGGAACAACAATTAAACTCACACCTTCTTTTCGTTTCACCAATACATCATTCTCAATCATATAATCTTCGTAAGGTTGTTTTTCTACAATAGTACGGATCGCACGCAATTTTTCATCCTTTAATTGCCTTTCTTTTATAGTCGCTGTTAACGTAGTTTGAATTGAAAACACCGGAATTCTACTAAGCGCATCAACGTGTGCAAGTCTACTACCTTGTCGGTGTTCAACCTGAAAATCATAATCCTGCAGCAACAATGCCCAACGTGCAACCTTAGCCGATAAATTCTGTTTCGATATAGTTTTCGTAAGCGCGTCGCAATCCGTTATCAACTTAAACCTAATACCTAATAAATATACTCTTAATTTTTTAACTGCATTTATCACCGCTAAAACCTCTAATTCATAGGAGTGGTAACGCTTCTCCGCGTCCGTACTCTTTTTACTATAAAAATAAACGGGATGCAACGCATTCTCACTCGGTAGTCGTTGCAATAGGATCGCTCCATACCCATGCATACTAGCGTCCGTGTGTAACTCCGTCACAGCTGTTGGGTCGTAAATACGTAGCAGCGGTTTCGACACAAGTACATCTTTAAGTCTCCCAAATGCACGCTCACACTCATCCGTCCACTCAAAACTAACATTCTTTTTCGTCAAATCAGACAAAGATCGTGCTATTTGAGCATATCCTTCTACAAATTTCCTGAAGAATCCGGTTAATCCTAAAAATCTTTGTACATCTTTGCAGTTTCGCGGGGTAGGAAAACATCGCACCGCCTTTACTTTTCCCTGACCAGGAGTAATATTTCCATCCTCTATTTCATGACCAAGGAACTCTATCCGTCGTTTCAAGAATTGACACTTATGCCAGTTAATTTGTAATCCACTTTCAGCTGCAACCTTTAATGTTAATTTTAATTTTGAAAAAGCATCAACATCATCTACTCCCGGAATAACTAAATCGTCGACATATGTAAATACTATTTTGCGATTAATAAGATCTTTAAAAACTTCGGCAATAAAACGTAAAAAACTTGCTGGACTATTACATAAACCGAACGGTGTCTTATTAAATTCAAACTGTCCTTCGGGTGTAACAAAAGCCGTGAGTTTTCTGCTATTTTCTTCTACTGGTACGTGTAAGAAACCATTTTTTAAATCGACCACGGAAAATACTTTCATGCCTACTAAATCATCGATGCGATCCTCTATCAACGGCATCGGGAAATGGTCTCTAATAATCTTTTGATTTAACCGACGATAATCTATACAAACTCTACTACTACCATCTTTCTTAGGGACAATAACAACCGCACTTGCCCATTCGCTCATGCTCGGACGAATGATACCTTTCTCGAGCCATTCTGTAATTTGTTTGTTCAAAATCTCTTTTTCTTTTGGCGCTAGTCTCCTTGGTCTTGAAACAACAGGTGTATTATCGCTTAACCGAATTTGAGTTTCAATACTAGTCTTTACTTCGTTAGCGGGTGAATACGACTCTACTATTTTTTCTAATTCGTTAGCAAACTGATTTTTAACGTCTAATTCGCCATCGGTTACAACGCAAATATTTTTCAGCTCTTTAATTATATTCATACCATCGTTCCTTTCCGTTCCTTCGTGTTCGTTTACATCCATTCGTTCACTTACATTCACACCCTCACTTTCACTTTCAGGTACTTTACACATTTTCATTATACGCCCCTTAGAAATGAACACTTCAACGTTTCGAAGAAAATCTTTACCAAGGATAACCTCGTATGGTATCGCATTCGTTGGTACCACGTGTATTTTCGTTCTATAAACATCTCCATCCACGCATTTCACTTCGTCGAACGATCCCATAACTTTAACCCTGGCATTTCCGGCACCAGTGATGCTCATCACAGTGTCACTCAGTTTTTCATGTCCAATTTCCCGGTATTGATCAGCCCGCATTAAAGTAATGTCACTACCGGAGTCAACCAATGCATTCAATTTCTTTTCTCGAACTTCAATCTCTTTAAGATCCTTGGAACTCACTATACAGTTAACTCGTGCACCCTTTTTACAATTCAACGAAATATGTCCGAATTCACCACATCGAAAACATTTCGGTCCTTTTGCCTTTTCCGGGCACACTCTTATATCATGATCCTGTGCACCGCACGAAAAACACCGGTATTTTTTCTCCGTGGAAGGCGATGACCACTTCTTTTCCTTCCAACCATCCCTCTTGTCCATATCCGGCCTCCGTGTAGATTTCATTCTCTCCTTCATCTGGTCGTAAGCTTCCAAATTTCTTTTCAAAGTTTTCAAAGAGCGCGACTGATACAAAATAACTTTGTTGCTTTCATCATCTACTATTCCATTAATAATATGTTGTACCAAGGCCTTCTCTTCCCATAGATAAACTTTTGTAAATCGTTCCACTGTAAAAGTTTAGCCATATCTTCAAAATCTGCCACCCACTTATTCACAGAGGCTTGATTATCACCAGAAAAACGCTCGAGACTTTCTTCGACATCGCGAATTGTAATTGCAGCAGCAGCAGCACGTGGTCGGCATTTTCGTCTCGCACTTCTTTCTTCTTCCTCTTCGTCCGAATCCGTGTCTTCTTCCTCATCCGTTTCCTCATCATCCGTATCAGCTTGATTTTTCTTTACGTACTCCTTCAATCTTTCACGTAACTCGGATTTTTTCCCTATTACAGATAACTGTAACTTCTTCAGTTCTTCACGCAACTGCTTCACCTTCATTTTATCGATCTGATCTTCCGATAGATCGACGATCTCACTAAAAATTTTCCCGTCAACGATTGTACGGTCAGCTTCTTCGTCGGAACTTTGTTTTTGCGCACCATCATCTTTGTGTGTTTCTGCCATCTTAACGACTTAAATCTTCAACTTAAACTTCCAATTCAACAACTACAATTTTCAACACAACAACTTCAACTTACACCTCAACAACTTTTATACTGTATTGATACTATCTCCACTTTTATTATTTTTTATATATCCCGGACGAGCCCCCAAATGTAGGAATGGGTGGTGCAGAGGTATAAAATGAACGTTACACCTATCCTATTCTACGTTAAAATATAATTATAATAATAAAATGGATGATTAAAATACAATATAAAAATAACACTACGCAGCAACACACATTCTTTCTCAACTCTCTTTTTCGACTCTATCTTCCGACTCTATCTTCCGACTGCCTCTCCACTCTTCCAAAACCCTCTTGAACGCTCTCTCTCTCTGTCTCATTTCATACACTCTTTGTCTCATACACATATCTCTCGGTCCCAAACCATATCAACACTCACTCATCGCATCTCAGTCACACATGCACACACAACACACCCCTACATATATAAAATATAAATATAGCACAATAAGAAAACAATAGATTAAATTCAGCTTAAAATTAAATAACATAAAATAGATAAAACTAAAGTATATAATATATATAAAATACAGTGCGACCTGTGAATAAGAACGGAAAAGCCGCCGCGGGGAAGTGTTTTTCTCGGAAGCCGAGTACCCCCACCATGCGTGCGGCCATTCAAATGAGTGTTGCCATCCTCACCCATATAAATAAAAGCGTTGTATGTTTCCATGTAATTATGCGTTTGTATGTAAAGCGCGCTGGGAAGTTCAGTCGGAGTGGGGGACCGTGAGCGAACACCAGACTGGGGAAGTGTTCTTATTCTCAGGCATTCTCAGCGTTCTTAGTCCCAGGTCGCACTGTAGATAAGAATGGAAGAAATAGGAACAGGACTTCAGGAGTAAGGACTATAGGAAGGGATGAAGGAACGGGAATAAATTGAATCATTTGCTAAGAAGAATAATCACATTGAGTTTAAATGTTGATAGTGGACCAAAAAAATTTAGATCCTTGTAGAAGCGGTTTACGTTGGTCGTTAACCTACTAACGCAACTTTGAATTCCGTATTGTGTACGATGATAACTTAGGTATAAAAACATGTAATGCCTGCTGGAAGGTCTGGGTACGTTGATTTTTATAATTGATATGATCTCTGGACAGTTTATGGATCCGTTCAGAATCTTATGTGCAAGTAACAAATCAAGCATTAAGCGTCTGCGATCAAGAAGTTGTAGATTTAAACGTGACAAAATTGACCGGTAGTCATGGTCATCCCTCAACATAGGACACCGCAGAGTTCTGGCAGCAATGCGTAAGAAGCTGTGTTGAATACCTTCGATAAGGTCAATTTGGAAGCGGTGTTGCGGTGACCAGACTACAGAGCAATATTCCACGCGTGATCTCACTAAAGCGCAGTACAACATTCTCAATGAAGAAGCTTTTTTGAAAAACCGTGCCATTCTGTGTATGAGACCAAGAGTTTTGCGGCAATTGCTGACGGTCTTAATAATATGTTCGTTAAATGATAAATTAGTTGAGAATGTTACACCTAGATCACGATTGGTTTTCACTGATGGGAGAACTGTATTATTTAGAGTGTACGTGTACCTACTAGGCGTAGTTGAGCGAGTAAAATATAAGACAGAGCATTTGTTTAAATTCATTGAAAGCCTGTTTGTAGTACACCATAATTCCAGGTTGCATAAGTCATTTGGATAAGCTGATGACTCTTCGGGTGGTCGATAGCATGGTAAAGCTTTAGGTCAACGGCGAATAGAAAAAATGAACAGTAGGAGAAACAGTTTGAAATACCGTTGATATACAAATTGAATAGGAGGGGTCCTAAATGAGAGCCTTGGGGAACTCCTGAAGTGACTTTATATAGGCGTGAGAAGGAGTTGTTGAATTTCACCGTTTGAGTTCTATCTATTAGAAAGCTATGTAACCATGCCAAGAAGCCACCGGCAAAACCATAGGCGCGGAGTTTTGATAGCAGTATGGAATGACACACAGAGTCAAATGCCTTGTTAAGGTCGGTGTAGATGACATCAACTTGAAGGCCCTTCTTCACGGAGTTAAAAAGGTAATGGGAGTAAAGAAGGAGGTTAGTTGTAGATGATCGACCTGGCATAAATCCATATTGTTCGTTTATTACGACCGATTTGCAGAGAAACGTCAGTTTATTGCTGACGAGCCTGTCAAAGATTTTTGCAAAGATTATTTGAGTGCCAATAGGCCTATAATTTGCAATATTTGCTAGATCACCATTCCTGTGAATTGGACGAACAATACATGTCTTCCACTTAGAGGGAAAGATACCGGAGGAGAGTGATTTATTAAAGATAATCCATAGGATTCTGGAGAGGACGAAAGGACAAGATTTAATTAGAATGGGATGTATCTCATCATTACCAGGGCTGGAGCGAATATTAAGTTTTGTGATAGTCTTAAAAATATCACCAATGTCAATTCTCAGGTTGGAAAGGTTGAGGTTGGCATGAGTTTTAGTTTCGTGGCTGAAGTCAGACCCGGTATCAGCCGAGTAAACTGATTAACCCTTTGCGGTCGTATGTCTTCTCTCAGCCACCACAGCAAGGAACCATACAAATCCTATACTGTATTCATTCATTTATCAGTTTACACTTTCTCTAAACGAACCTAAATGCCTAAGGAACCTTTTCACGAACCATTTCAGTCCTCCTATCAATTGGATATAAGGAAATCCAATCTAAACAAAAGCTGTCACCCCGCACTCGCCATGCAAGACGCTGCGCTGTGGGGAGTCAGTCGCCTTTTGAGCGTAAAGAAATCGACAACGTTCGGCGATACCATGTAGAATTCCAAAGAATATTGTATAAATTGTATTTAACAGTAATAAGACATTCTCGCTTGTTAAAATATTTGAAAATAATACTCCAAAATGGCAAAAAGAAAGTTACCGCAAGAAGTGTTCTGTGAAACTGAAAATAGCGATGAAGAGTTTTGTTTCGAGCTATCTTTCGATATTCGATATCTGTTGTTTTGCCGCCTCTCTTTAGCAATATGTTATCCCATGGTTACGGATATTTTTGAACATTTAAATTTCGACCAGTACGATACCCATGTCCAAATTTAATACGACCGCAAATTTTTATATACCATAATAAGTTAACATTTCCGTAATTTAAATATTTAAAAATATCCGTAACCATGGGATAACATATTGCTAGAGAGAGCCGGCAAAACAACAGATATGCTCTAAAACTATTTTCTATACGATATACATTTTTTATGCATTTAGGATTATCGCAATAGCTGTTAAAAATGATTATTGATTATTTTTATGCATTTACAGATTAAAAAAAAATAAAAAAAAATATACCTTCCGGGACGCGAATCCGCGACAAAAAAGTTCATAGCGGTTCCAGAGCAGACACTCTAGACGCGTCGCCACTGCTGCTGTTGAAAGAACGTTCAAAATTATGGTACATAATGTAACACACAGTTTACAGATAAGTGAGTTATCTCAATTCCTTTTATTGTTATGAAATTATCTGTAATGGTAAAACATTAAAAACCACAAAATGAACATACTCTATGAAAATAATGGAAAAATAACAATTACTTCTTGCGTTTTAGATCAAAATACGTCCCGAAAATCGGTTTTCGATTTTTTCATAATGACGCAGGTGGTTTAAAAATCTGAAAAAAATTGGGGATAACAATCGTAGGTGTTAGATTGTTACTATATAAAACAAAAAGTTGTACCTCGAAGATTTCGATACGAAATCTTCTTTTTTCCGTTTTTTTTTGACTTTGCCCATTTTTCACGCTTAGGTACTTCGACGGAAAAATCTGGAAAAATTCTCCAACATGTCCGGTACCGTGTAGAATATGCAAGAATTTTTTCGGATTTTTTACACCTCAATAAATGGGGGAAAATGGCCAAAAATCTGTTTTTTAAATTTTCCCCATAACTACCCTTCCGATCAAGATAAAGGGTTAAAATTTGGTACACAATGATCGCCGAGCATTATCTATCGAATGAGACTACCCCCATTGAAATTGGTTCAAAGGCATTTTTGACCATCTTATCCTGCTATACCCTTTGTGGGACAACTGGTTGGTGGTTATCGTGATGGAGCACAATCAAAACTAGGAAAACCATCGACTTCAGATAAGGAGGAAAGACTGAATGGAAAACTGCACATATTGTGGCATTGTGAAGACGTAAAAAGTAAAGATTGCTCGGTATGTTCAAACAGAAAGATTAAGGGCCGAAGGCGACAAACCAATTATTTGTGCGATACATGCAATCGAAAACCAGGCCTGCATGTTGGAGATTGCTTCGAAAAATACCACACGATGGAAAACTATAAAATATAATTTTTATACAAAATCGTGATGTTAGATCACTTTATTGAGTAAACATACATCTAAAGTTCACAAAAGAACTACTAAATCTTGTTTATACTTCGTAATCTTGCATGTTATGTATCCCTGCTCTTTCGACGGAAATTAATTTCGACCAGTACGATACCCATGTCCAAATTTAATACGACCGCAAAGGGTTAAAAAAAATGAGCAAAGCTATTGGCTATAGAAAGGTCATCCGAGAGAATACATTGATTATAAGACATGGTCGATGGACGACGAGAGGATTTCGTTATGGATTTATATTAAAGGACCAGAAGGTATGAATGTTAGAAGGAACGCTCTTTTCAATATTATCAATTCAATATTATTGTTGCCTCGAAACAATAGGCCACCAGCTTGTTTAAACTCATTCCGATTTTTATCCCCATGAAATAAACATATTATTTCGTTAATTGCCAGGTTGATCTTAGAGAAGGATTAGCAGTATTCATTAGGTAAAGCACGATAGTCCGGCTCTATGTCATAAATGTACTTCCCCGAGCATGACGCGCGCGACAAACAAATAACAATTACTCGAAGAATCGCAAAAAGTCGCAAGAAAACTCAACGAGGTCTTCTTCAGGAAGCTTCAAAGTTTAATTTAAAAAAAAATTACGATGGCATTTTGCAGCGTTCACAACTATTTCTTTAGCAAAAGGAAAAAAATATATAGGATTTACATTCTGTACCATCACAGTTGTAAAATATTAAATAAAAAAATGAAACCAAGATATTTATAAATTAAAAGTATGATAAATAGCTACCAATACTGAAAAAGTGGATCAAACTTTAATTTCACATTGAATACGTATTCTCAATTTCGACGTGAAAACGTTACATTATTTAAGTGCCAACTTTGACAGTGCATATTTCTAAGAGTATTGTTCAATAACAATTTTTATTAATGGAAAACAATATTCTGGTGTGTTACAAATCAAACGCAATTGCTAAATTTTGAAAATTGTGAAAAAAAATTTGGGGGTTTTGGCCAGGATTTCGGCGAAATCGACCACTGTGCGGCGGTTGTTTCCATGGACGTATCTAGTAAAATGTCCTCTTCCTGTAATTTCTACCGTATTTCAATTGTCACAGGTGTCTAACGATACCCCATATTTGAGTGAAGTATATACGTTACTGAGGATTAGGTAGTGCGCATGGGTGGGAAAAATCCCACGTCCTGGCATCACTGGTTTGAAGACGAGAAAAAAAATCGGCGTGCGCAAATAGCGAAGTTGAGGAGGAAATGAACGGGTCACACACTAGGCACCAAGCGAAGTTGTGTTGATACGTTGTGTGAAGTCGGCCTAGGTGTGTGGACGTTCAAAACAAGTGACAACGATGATGCGCCGCCGATAAAGACGATTTAAAGACGAATGACGTTACCGACATTTGAGGGCAAATGTCATATTCAGGATGGCCGAGTGTGGGATCGGGGCGGTGGATCCCTCCTATAAAGAACTTTTAAGACAAAAAGGACGTGAAAAGAAATTATCATCAGAGAGAGGTCGCTGGCGCAGTGGTTCCGCGCCGACCCAGGCGATCGTGGACGTTAAGCTACTCTGGCCGAGTTCCTGCCTTGGATGGGTTGCCGCGCGCCTCTCCTTTCTTTTTCACGATCCTACATAATCATTACCGAACTTTCGCTCATTGAGAATCGAAGATTCTCACTATCGCGGTTTCACGGGCTATCAGTCACGCACTACGTGACTTGACGATTGAAAGCCAAGAGATTCCGTAAGTTAACGAGGATATCAAAGTCCGTTACCGCGTATCAAACTATACAAGTTATTCGCGGATAACTCTGGCTTAACGGCACCCTGGACTCAATGCCTACGCACCTCGCGACTTTCCAGACAAGAGTGACGAGTTAATCTCGCCCCGGGCCTCACGAAGGGTGGGCCCGTGGTGGAGGTGGTAGCCACCTTCCGTGGTTACGTTATACTTAGATTTTAATTCCGGAAATGCAACTCTTTATTCTTCTTCTCTGTTCAGTTGTCTCTAACTGCTTATTTTAAGTGATATATGACAGAATGTGCTACGCACGTCGATTCCATCACGCTCTCGGTATTATGTTTACGAAAATGCATATGAAATTTAATATTTGAAATTAAACGAAAAGCAAATGGAAAATTTAGATGGAAAAATTTAGTTCGGGACGTAACGTCCCTCCCCCCTTAGGAAAAGGCGTCGTCCTCGATGCTTAACGGTATGGGCAACAGGATTTTCTCTCGTAACACACATCTACCTGGGGCAGACAGGGATCACTCCTATATGGCCGTGCTGTAGTACCACCCAAGCGAATCACAAGGTTCTGTTGCCGCGGGTTCGCATACAGGCTATTATAAAAGTGATCCACGGTCTGGCGCCTGATGTTCCGGCAGCCCTGCAGGTCGATGTATGAGACGGCAGAGCATCTTCTCGTTAAACCGCGCACGTCAGCATCCTCCACACCCAGATTATCGCGACAAACCAACGTAACCAGGGACGTTAACCGGGCCGAGAACCGGGCCCCCACGCTCGGCTGCAAGAAATTTATTTCTAAATGTTGTAGGTTTGTCAGTCTCCTAATAGGATCTAATGCTGTCCGCCCACGTATGTTAGTACAACCTGTCAAGTCTAGTGTCTCCATTAATAGTAGGTGTCGCCCGACTTCCTCCACAAATGTGCCAGTGACACAACCGCAGTACGCAACCCTCAGTTCGGTCAACAGTGAGTAGTTTTGCGGTAATAGGAGGGCATCTTCAACCGGACCCAGCTAAAGTCCGAAATAGACTCCTGCTCCATCCTGCTGCAGTGGTCCATCTATGAACTCCTCTTCCCATTGCTGACCGATCCGCGGACTACATACCAGTAGTTGAGCACTGGTTAGCTTGGCGTGGCGGGTTTCCAGTCAGTCCACGTAAAGTGGTTGCAGTGAATTTTAGTGGTCTTGGTATTATCAGTTCTTTTAAATTTGTTGGTTGGCCAATTATCTGTCCGAGTAGGTCCGGGTCACAGTCAGTTCTATATAAGTAGAGTCGTTCAAGATTTCTTGTGATTTGCTGAAGCCTAATTCCTTGTAACATAGGTGCCCAGCAACAGGAGCGTTTGCAGTTCCGGGTTGGCCCTTAACATCCTGGATATCTGAAGGTCGCACGGCCCTATGCATCGCCCGATGTTTAGTACTCTGAGAGTTGTCAATCAGATGGGTGGATCGTAGGGGCGACCAGCTTGTCATCGTGCCAGTGATCAGCAGGCAAGATCAACACCTTCCTTTTTCCAAGCACCAGCGGGGAGGAATTCACTGTAGCCAGCGCTTGTCCCGCCTTCTCTTCTGTTCCAAAGCCAACGAAGGCCATAAAAAATAATCGAAAATAATCATCAATAAAAGTCAATATATATTTTTACCCACCTATAGACTCCGTTTTCATTGGGCCGCAGAATGGACCACTTTCAATAACCTTGTGCTTCTTTTTGATTCCTTCAGAAACGGTGTCGAAGTCATTTTTCCTTGTATACATCTCTCGCATGATAAGGTAGTATATGCTCCCTGTATCTTGATTCCTTTGGCTTTCTCGGTCCTTATCATATATTTAAAATTTTCCAAGTTCAAATGCCCAAGACGTTCGTGCCACAGATTTAGATCGTTGTATTCACTTTGACAACCCGCACTACTAGCATGCTCTGTACATTCTTGTATATAATATACGTTACCTACTCTATTTGCTTTGGCTTGTATTCTCCCATTTCTTCCCTTTGTAACTGCTCCGTTGTTGGTAAATATTACAATATTGTCCCTTTCTGTAATTTGTGCTACAGACGCCAAATTTATGTTTAAGTCAGGAACATATAAGGTATCTTGAAACTCTATACCCTTAATATTATTATCTAAATATGTTTTAATCTGGGCATTTCCTTCTGCCTCTATTTTTGCGGACATGTGGCTAGCTAAATGCAACTTCTTATGTTCTGTTGAGAGCAACTTAACAAATTTTTAAGACCCACTGTTATCTTTAGAATCCATGCCTATGCATTGAACTGCACATGCCTTTTCCTCCATCTTCAAGTGGTTTAAATAAAACACCGGCACTAGAACTATTAACAGCACCTCTTCTAGCATAGCAGTTACCAGCTTTGTACCCAAGCTTACCACACTGAAAACATTTAATGGGTATCCTACTATTATTTGCATATTTATCGTACCTGTTACTTTCAACCTTGTTTTGCTTCCATCTTGTTGCCTTTTTCTGGGTGCTCGGTCTAACTGCCATAGCGCCAGGTTCATCACCATGCTTTTGTTTTCTTGCTTCAAATGCTTCTAAAATTTTAATCTTTAACACTTCTAACTCTGGAAGCTCGTCCCGGGATTCCATTGCACAGCTGAAGTTCTCATATGTATCAGGCAAACTGTTTAATAGCATGGATCTTTGTAAGTCTTTATGAATATCAATGCCCATATCACCAAGTGTGTCTACCACTTCTATGAAATCATTAATTTGCTCGCGCACATCCGCACCATGTGCCATGCGGTGACTCGTGAGTTTCTTGAGTAACCCGGCCTTTTTCGCGGGACTTTTTGACGCATATATCGATTGCACTTTCTCCCACACCTCATGTGTAAATCGGCAGGGAGCCGTGGGGGCTTCGTGAGTGGTTTAGTCCCCCGGCTTTGGGCTTTACGACCCCACCGGACCCGAGTAGTGTACCCCCAGGGGCCTACCCAGCTTGCTGGGTAGGTACGGGCATTCGCGCGCCCGGGGGTCCCCGAGCTGTCTTACGGCAAGGCGTGGGGTCCCCATTCTGCGGCCTGGGCGACCCCACTGGGCTTAACGACCCCACCGACCTGAGTCAAGTGCTCCCAAACCAAGGGTGTATTGGTACCGTGGGGGCTGGGTTGCCCACGGAGATTTTAGTCCACTCCGGCCAAGCCGTGGGTAGGACCATCGCGGAGGCGAAAGTTTCAAGAGCCATATGCTGGCGAGACATTGGCGGGTTTTCATGCTACGGATGTCGCTGTGTGAGGTGCAGTAAAACTTCCACCTCGGGTACCGACCTGCATAGCCGGTAGGAGTTAAGAAGGTCTCCGCTCCCACCAGTGTGACGCACAATCTTCGTGCTAAGACTGGTAGTACGCTGTTCGTACGCGTTGATCGAGCGTATCTTGATTCCGCGCCCATGGGGGCCGTGAGGATAAGGCCGCAAGGCAGGTGCTTCACGTAAAACAAAGTATCGACACCTCATGTGTAATTTTGCAACCTTTTATTTGTTTTAACTCACCGGCGCTTACTGCTAATATGATGTCAGATTTCGCCTTCTGATCTGCGACATCCCATGCACGTGCCGCTACACCTGATGTTGCATTCACCTCTGCGGATCTTTTTTTTCCCCAGAGGAAGGGAAATGCATTGACGCACCCCCCGGTGTTTCGTGGGAGTGTGGGACTCGCCGGAAGTTTGACCTCCCGGAATACCCACTAAAACCTCTCCTCTTTTGTTTCATACTTTTTCGAACTTCGAAAGATGGGCGGTGCCAAAAGCATTACTTTGCCCATCTTCTGATCGATCTCTGTCTTTATCTATTCTTTTCTTTATGTCCTTCCTGGTCTTTCCTCCTTTTCTCATTTCCTCTCATCT
This sequence comes from Cerceris rybyensis, assembly GCA_910591515.1. NCBI lineage: Eukaryota > Metazoa > Arthropoda > Insecta > Hymenoptera > Crabronidae > Cerceris > Cerceris rybyensis. Next base: position 3,807,291 of record OU342789.1, read on the forward strand.
TCTTCTTTCTGCTTCATGATTCTTATAATATATCTGTATCCTATGTTCCATTTCTTTTCATTTTCTAGCATGTTTTCCATTATCAATCCTAGTGTTAGGTTTTCTCTAATATCCAGATTTTCTATTAATTTGTTCCTATCTATAACCCACCTTTCGCATGGTAGAAAAGTATGTTCCACGGTGTCTTCTCTATCGCAATCGTACCAGCATCTATCGCTCTCTATCTTACCAAATCTTTTTAAATACGCCGCAAAACATCGATGTCCGCTCAGAGCTTGGGTGATATGATAGCATATGTCTCCAAATGTTCTCTCCTTCCATTTCCTTATCTCGGGAATCCATCCATACGTGCAGTTTCCTATACTCGCCTCATTCCATTCTTCCTGCCATTCCTCTTGTCCTTTACTTTCTATTTCCTTTCTTTCCTTGTCTATCTTTTCCTGTTTATTCTCCTCCTTTATCCTCCAATTTTTCCTGATTGCTTCCGTCCTCTCAAATATTATTTTCTTTTCTTTTATTTTCAGATGTATTGGCATTATGGTTGTTATCACATATAGTTTCTTATGTGATACAGTACTGTATGCCCTGGCTATACGGTTCAACGCAATTCTTTGCGCCGCCTTTATTTTCCTTTTATTCCTAGTAAGTAGGCTATGGTCCGCCCATATAGATACCGCGTATAACATAATCCAGTCAAGTCAAGGTCTTGCTCGACAGAGCCGTTTCTCGAGCTGCGCCGCCTCCTTCACCGACACATACAGCCGAGATGTCACTGATTCACAAGCACACCGGCGGCGTTACGGTCGTACCTACTGGTACAAGCGTGGTAGCATGTGGCGGTATATTGGGGCGACATTTATATTTCAAAAATTTTGCGAAAGCAAAATGCCAAACTTGTTCGCCTCAAAGAATGTAGAATAATGTAAGAAGTTATTGGGGCGATACATTGTACAATGTTGTGTTGTCTTTTAACAGTAAAGAGGTAATATAGGTTTCCACATTACCCATGGATATATGCAAATGCACTCTTCGTTACAAAGTTATCTTCTGAAAATCTATTCCACTGTATTAATGTCCTTTTCCGCTGAATCGTTGTCGAGAAATCGCATTAACATATAAATGAAGAAAATGTTTTTTAACAATCATACAGATGAAAGAAACCGTTGAGATACATCTCTATATGTAAAATTGACAATACTTTGGCATTTTATTACAAAACAACATTGAAATTAAACGAGGCAGAACCACTCTTTGTTACTAAGAGCTTCTTACAATTAATTATGTTTTAATTGGTATATTAGAACTTTGCGTCGAGCATTTTGAGACGAATAAAGTTACTGAAAACATTTAAGACAACTGCGGCGGCAACAATGTGTTCTTTTACGCTGGGAAACCTAGCGTTCTATTATCGTGTAGTTACTTTTAACAATTTGCGCTAATAATTGATTTACAACTATTGGTGCTGGAACACAATACTATATTTAGTCGTAATGCATAACGTAGTGGTTAATTTCGGTAAAATCGTCGCCAGAAGCCCAAAAATATTAAAATATATTAATTGTACTTTATTTAACACATATTCAAGCATACTTTTTCACTAACAATACTTTTGTGTTACCCTACATGCGATATAGTGCGGTGTGAAATTGTATTTCGACAAATAACCTTAATCGACGTGCCACGCACGACGTTCTGATCTCTGCGACTGACGCGCAAGGCACGACTTTTCAGCGCGACTGATTGACTACGAATGTCGCCCCGAATACGCCCGTGCTCATGCCAATAGGTCCGCTACTATTAAGGGGAGGCAAAGTCAATCAGCGAGCTCTCGAGTGTATAGGAAGGAGTAGCAGGCGGAGCAGCTCGAGAAACGGCTCTGTCGAGCAAGACCTTGACTTGACTGACATAATCGATTCCCATATGTAGTAGTATAGTATTCTATGTTTACTAATCGCTCCCTTGATATTAGTCATCAATCTACTTTGTTCATATATCAATCTAATACTTTTTTCCGAAACCGTTTGAATTCAACACCGTCTTCACCTGCGGCACCCAGGATAGGGTGCGGACCAATATAACGCCCAAATCGCGTACTTCTACATCATACGAGATCGGCAAGCCATCAAGAGATACCGTGGGGAATTGTACCACATCAAGCCTTGCTACATAGCTGTTACTACCAAAGAGGCAGAGATGGGTTTTAGTGACGTTAAGATGCAATTCGGAGTCTTTGGACCAGCACATGATCACCGCCACGTCCATATTGACTTTGTCCATGGCAGCAGGAAGATCCTGTAACGTTGTCTGCTGATAAATTTGCACGTCGTCTACATAGACCAAATGGCTCGAAAAGCGCAGAACACGAGAAATATCGTTAATGTAAAAGTGAGAAGAGGAGGAGGCCCAAGACGGAGCCTTCAGGGGCACCCTGCTCTAGAGAGTAGCAATTGGAGAGTTCACCATCTTCATTAAGTGTAGCTTGCATACGGCCTTGTAGGTAGCTCGAGAGCCATCGCAAGAAATGATGTGAAAAACCGAGCCTAGCTAGTCTAGCAAGTAAGATGGCACTAGAACAGTTACTTTTCGTTCGTCTATACCCGACGAATATCTTCAGTTAAGCAAAGGAGAGCTATTTGCGTGCTGTATTCCTGCCCAAAACCAGACTGTCTGGAATCGAGCAGGGCACGTTCCTCGAGAAAGCTTGTGATCTGCAGCAACACAATACGTTCAAGTAAATACCTTAGAGAAGAGACATAAGTTAGCAATAGGCCTGATCTGCGGTAAGGTAGTAGGATTTTTAACCTTGCCAAGCGGTGGAACAATGGCACGCTTCCTGCGCTCCGGGAAGTTAGCAGTAATCAGAAAGGTATTAAGAAGCTGGAGCAGATATGGAAATATCACTAGCAAGGCCTCCACCACATCTTGTAATGACAGATCATCGACACCTCTCACCTGTGATTTCAAATGCTCGATGACCTCAATGAGGAGCTCAGGAGATATATCCTTAAAGTAGAATAGAGACTCATCACTCTCGGTCTTCGGGGAAGGGGGAATAATAGATACGAGAGGAAGAATAAAAGGGCAGGGTGAAGAGCAGAAAGGGAAGGAGGTAGACAGGGGAAGGGAAGAAAAGGAAAAATAAGAAGGAGGGCAAGAGAAGAAAGAAAATAAACAGGAGCAGGGGAGAAAAGTGGATGGAAAATAGGATACTGGAATGTGGCAGGGGTTTTGAATAAAGGAAAAGAATTCTGGGAAAATACAGCGAAATGGGACGTGATAGTTTTATTAGAAACATGGCTGGAGGAGAAGGGATGGGATAAAGAGAAAAGAAAGCTTCCAAGTGGATATGACTGGAGAGTACAATGGGGGAAAAGGAGAAACAGGAAGGGTAGGGCGATGGGAGGAATACTGATGGGAGTGAGAAAAGAGATGATAGGTGAAGAGGAAGATAGGGAAATGAAAGAAATAGAGGGGATAATGATGAGAAGGATTAAAGTGGACGGCGAAGAATGGAGGGTAGTGGGAGTGTACATAAATAGCAGTATAAAAGAGAAACTAGAGGTTTTAAAGGAGTGGATGGATAGGGGAGAGGAAGGAATAGGAAATATTATAGGAGGAGATTTTAATGCAAGGACAGGGGTGATGGGAGGGGGAGTGGAAGGGGTAGAAGGAAAAGAGGAAGAGAGAGAGAGAAGATCAAAAGACAAGAAGATGAACAAGGAAGGAAAGATATTAATTGAATTCGTAGAGGAGATGGGATGGCAAATAATAAACGGAAACATTAGGGGGGACGAGGAGGGAGAATTTACGTACACAGGAGCGAGGGGTGATACGGTAATAGATTATGTTATAGTGGATGTAGAAACGAAGGAGAGGATAGAAGAGATGGTGATTGGGGAAAGCATAGACACGGACCATCAGCCGATAGTAACGAAAATGAAAGGGAGAACCGAAAGGAAGAGAAAAGTGAGAAAGGAAGAAAGGAAGGAAGGAACAAGGAGGAAATGGACAAGGGAGGAACAAGGAAAATTTAGGAGGGAGATAGAATGGAAAGAAATGGAAGGGAGAAGCTGGGAGGGGGAAATGAAGGAGATTTCGGAAGAGTTTAAGAGAGCTATGGGGAAAATGGGGAAGAAGAATGTGCAACAGGGTATGGAGAGGAGAGGGGTGGCCTGAGGATTGGAAAGAGGGATGGATAGTGCCGATAGTGAAGAAGGGGGAGGGGAACACGGTAAAGGAATATAGGGGGGTAACGCTGATGCCCACGCTGTACAGGGTATATACCATGGGCCTAGCAAAGAGACTAGAGGAGGAGATAGAGGAGAAGAAACTGGTAGCGCAAAATCAAACGGGTTTTAGGAGAGGGATGGGAACTATAGACAATATATATGTCCTAAATTATCTAATAAATAGACACGTCAATGGGAAAGGGAAGAAAATGATGGCAATGTTTATAGATCTCAAGGATTTTCTTTGTCGTACGCGGATGATATAGTCATCTTAGCGGAAGAGGAAGAGGGGATCATGCTCTTGACAAGGAAGCTAGAAAAGTACATGAAAGAAAAGAGGTTAAGGGAAAATGTAGAGAAGACAAAGATAATCAGATTCGGAAGGGGGGGAGGCAGAAGGAAGAAAATAAAATGGAAATGGGAAGGGGTAGGGATAGAGAAGGTAAGGGAGTTTACGTTTTTGGGATATCGGTTCAAAAGAAACGGGGGGCAGGAGGGCCACATAAAAGAGAGGGTCAAAAAGACCAGAACAGTATGGAAACAGGTTTGGGGTATAGGGAAAAGGATTTTCGGTGGGGATTGGGAGAGGAGAATCTGGCTTTTTGATAGACTAGTTTGGACGGTAATGGAGTACGGGGCAGAGATTTGGGGTTGGAGGGAAAGGAAGGAGATAGAGGCGACACAGGAGAAGGCGATTAGATGGGTTCTAGGAGTGGATTGGAGAACTCCGGGGTATATGGTAAGGGAGGAGATGAAACGGGAGAAGTTAAGGTTAAGGGCAATGAGGAAGGCATGGAGTTATGAAAGGAAATTGAAAGAGGGAAAAGGAAGTGAAATAGCGAGGAAATGCTTGGAAGAAATAGAGAAAAGGGAGGGAAAGGGAAAATAGTTGCCAGGATGGGAAGAAGAGAGAAAGGAGTACTTGGGGAAGAAGAAGAAAACAGGAAACGGAATAGAAATAGAAGTAGAGGGCAGGGGAACGGAAGAGGAGGAGTGGTTTGAGGAGATGATAAGAAAAGAAAGGGAGGAAGAAAGAGCAGAAAGATGGGAAAAGATAAAAGAATCGAGATATAATAAATGGTAAAGATATGTAGTGGGGGAAGAAATAGCGGCATACCTAAGGAAAGGATGGGGCGAGAGTAGATGGCAAAGGGAGGCAAGATTTAGAATGCGGGGAGAGATAAGAGAAGCTAGATACTGGCTAGAGGAAGGGGAAAGGGGATGCAGAATATGTAATAGACAGGAGGAAACGTGGGAGCATGTATGGGAAGGATGTGAAAGTGGAAATGAGAATAAAGGGAGTTGGCAGGGACAAGTAAGGGAAATACTGGGGGAGGAGGGAGAAGGAGAATGGTGGATGAGGGAAATAGAAAGGAAAAGAAGGGAAAATATATAGGGATAAGGATGGAAGAAAAGAAGGAGCACAAGAGAATGGGAGGGGAAGCGGAAGCCAGAAATAGGAGTGAATGGAGAAATGAGGGAGAGAATGTGGATAGATGAGAATAGAACGGATGGTGGCGTTTTGGAGCTCCCTCTCTCTCTCGTACTAACCCGGCGGCAATGTAATTAAGAATAGATGTAAGATAATTTATAAGGTAGATATAGGATAAGGATAAGATGTAGTACATAAGTTAGAATAGAGAGTTTTGTAAAGAAAAGTGGAAGGCTCTGTAACCCTAAGGGGAATCAGTAAATAAATACATACATACATACACTCTCGGTCTTCGGAATTTCAAAAGTCGCATATTCCCAAACGGAGAATCAACCCTAACAAAATGTAACCGATTTCTAAGCGCCTCGGCCACTACCTTTACTTCATTAGAAATAAAAATTATCAGTCCTTGGAAGAACAACACGATCAGCTTTACATTTAACAGGATACGAATACCGCTTCCCTTCTAATAATCGTTTAAATAAAGGAATAACATGTAAAATATAATCGAGCTTCTCAAAAAAAAATGATTCTATGTTTCAACACCAATCCCTAAAAACCAAATTTCCCAATCCCAGGATAAAAAACAAAATATAAATTATTTTTTCCTATTAACTTTTCAATAAACGTAGTTTTACCAACATTTGAAGCACCATACAAATATAATGCCTTCCTCTTATGCTCCCCAGGACCGATCGCAGCATTCCACCGCAACGTACACTCATACGCCCAACCCATATACGACATCTGACACTTACGCCAGGGTGTTGAATTAGTTACACGCCGCGAGCCTTTTCTGAGTCGCTCCGCCTGCTTCTCCCTCCCAACTATTTTACCCAACCAGGAATGACTTGCCAGGCTCAGCGTATTGCACGAGTATAGTGGCGCTTTAGGGCGCCATTCGCCTCTGATCGCTCGCGCTGGAAAGACGCCGCGCACGCCGATTACGGGGAAAAAAATCGATGCGCGCATCCCGTTGACTGACGTTATCTGACAACGAACAGTTTCAGATCGCGTCACATGGCGTATAGGTTAAAGCAAAAATATCACTAGTAAAAAAGTATGCTCAGATATGTCTTGAATTAACAGGTTGAGTGCCATGGGGGTCACCGGTGACCGGCGCTATTGAATTGAATGAAATTTTATGTTACGTTTAAATTGCAATATTTATGAATTTTCTAACATATTGAATATTTAAATTTTGGAGTTAAGAAGATGAAGATCTGCTAAATACCGATCAACCAGTGTCCTTAAAATTTCTGTTTTATGAATATGTGATTTTCATAAAAAAAGTTTCACTTCAGTAGAAATGACGAAATAAGGGAAACATCGGTGGCATTCAACCTGTTGTTACATCCGGCCCTGGAATCTTCGAATTCCAGTTCAGGCGCCAGTCAGGCGCTTGGTAAAAAAGCCTAGGAAGCGAGAAAAAGCCTAGCTGTATAGGGTTACCTGCAATCCGCAAACAGCCAAATTCCATTAAGGCCCAATTTATGACTTCCGTTAACCTTGGCGAGAATTTTCACTCGCATCCTTGAAGCCCTTCGCTCCCACCAGACCGCTTCCACCTCCACTCAGTTTTCCACATTTTCCAGGACCCCACTCCCAAAAAACGCCCTATATAAGCTGGCTGTTTTTTGCTCCTTGGGGTTTTTTCTTAAACGTAATCGTTAACGTAACGTTCGTCGTGCAAGATTCGATAGTTCCCCCGCGAACCGATGCGTTATAGTAATTTCGACCATTTAATTGAAAGCTATTTCAATAGTTAAAGGTAACCACCGAATGGACTTAGTGTTCATTGTTAACCATTTTTGTACAGATAGTATTTAACTTATTTAGAAAATATACCTTTATATTCTTACAACAGAATATTTAGAGTCTCTTATTATTTACCTGCACCTTCGAGTAACCGAGCAACGATCCCTTCTTATTCACTCAAGCCGTTCCGGGTGAATAAGATTATTTGTTTAAAGTTACGGGTCAAGTTTCCGATTTAAGAGTTCACCGTTTGCAACTGAATACCAACTCCCTTACCAGCTATTGGCGGTAGTTCCAGCAATTGGTGCAGAACCGTATCCGTTATACCAGCGCGAAAGCATCGCAAGGTGTCTTTTGTTATTAACGGGCAAACGACGCTCATATAGAAAGCTATAGGCTAGTTCGGTCCCCGGATTATTTCCCAAAACCAGTTGCAATTGGTGGCTCCGCAAACGTAAGCAAAGAATACCGGTCGCGTTCTGCCAACCGCCCGGCTCGTAACACTGTTAAATGCGATTAACAGATTGTCAGCAGAAAAACATTGAAATTTTACTTTGTTGCATTCCTCGATACAAAACAAAAGAAGTGCGTTTTCGCTACTTGACACTTAAACGGTTAAAATCTATTGCTACGTTGACCGTGGCGGCAACAATGTATTCTTTGACTCAAGAGCTAACGTTTTGCTGTCGCCGCATTTTTAAATTATTTGCGTTGGAAATTAATTTATACGTGCGCGTGCTAGATTGTAACACAACTGTTTCTTTAGTATACATATGAATTGAAGAAACAAGAGGTAAAAAATTAAAGATTACTGGATATAATTTTAAGAAACTGTCGTTATGATTGTTGTTTATATGGTTGTGTGTATAAATGTATGCACAGTAGAACCATTTATTTTAGAAGAAAATGTTATATGTATATACAAAAGTTTCATAATATTGTGGAGATAATATCGATGTAATACTAATTTTTTAATTTATTTATTTCTTCAACTTTACTTGAAAGAAAACTTCATTCTTTGTACAGAAATATACAGGGTGTCCCGTAACTGGTGGTACAACCGAGCAGGGGAAGATTCTACATGAAAAACTGAGTCGAAAATATAGAATCAATTTTTTTTATACAAGGCTTTGTTTTTGAGAAAAAAAGGTTAAAAATTTGTCTAGTGCGCGTGCATTCGGATTACTTGCGGCTCAACGAATTCCAGAGATCGGTACCCTAATCGACAACATCCTGATCGAAGAGTCATTCAAAGACCCGTACGGAACCTCGCAGAATACGGGTCTTTTAAAAAACTTCGCAGGAATGGAGGACCTGCCCAAAGAATTGACAGGGAAGTGGAAGAGAGAATTCTGGAAGACATAAACGACGATCCAAGCTCCAGCATAAGAAATAATTGTGATAGCGTTTGAACACTTAAAGCAACATAATAATTGTATTACAAGATGCAATTATTATGATACATTACACGAGGTTCGAAGGAATTTAATACGAAGTTCACAATTATATTAACAACAACGTGGACAGCACTTCAAGCAATTTACGAATTAAACGAATTCCTCGAAGGTAATTCTAACATTGTAACCTCGACCTTCGATTTATTCGATTTATACAAACGTCGGAAAGCTTTGCAAACAAAGGTTGAGGTAACTCAGAATAGTGTATCTCAGAACTCAGAATAGGTAACTCATTCATGAGGTAATTCAAACCCATTTTTCTAAAAAACAAAGCCTTGTGTCAAAAAATTGTATTCTATATTTTTAACTCAGTTGTTCATGTAGAATCATCCCCTGCTGGGTTGTACCACCAGTTACGGTGAGACCGTTCATAGAACAGCCTCATAAAAAGACATTCGCTAATAACCTATAGAGCGACAACTTCGGATCGCCGGCGGGCTGGAGCCTGCAGCCAAAGACACCGTCGCCGCAGCGCTCGGGGCTCCGAATCACGGAGATACAATCAGGCGTGGATTTGCTGGGCGCCACAACCCCCATCAGGCAGGGTATGCCGCGTACGAGCACGCCGGGGAAGAATCAGACCACCCTGGACTCGGAGGATTCTGGGCTGGCGTCCCAGCCATCCCCGATGCCATAAGGGGCGCCGCCAAACAAAAAGCCAGCCGATCAGTGAGAAGCAGCTGAGCTATTTTTTTTATTTTTGATACCAAGTAGATAAGCAATTTTTCAGTATTATAATTAGGAATAGTTAGCTACATAGATATATATATATACATACATGTAAGTGACAGGTTGAGGTTAGGTTTAGTATTTTGTTCTGCTAGTGATGATATTCTAATTTCCTTTCGTTATTATAACCACAGTATCAGTTAAGTTCTTATATTCAGTATTATTTTTCCTTCTTTTGTTGATATTAGCTTAGTTTATAAAATAAATAGCCGTTAGACGTACAAATACGTATATGTATATCTACAAGGGTAAAGAGTTAAAGAATGTTAAACTATCATAATATAAGTGCGAAAAAGATATGGATTATTTTGTATTTCACAATCAGTATTATTTTACGTTTATAATCAGTACAAACAGCGCGATGCAATTGTAAGACTGAACAAATGTGATACGAAGAGGAGAGTGATTAATGTAAGAAAATATATATATTTTTGTTGATCTCCTATAAAAGCGTAAGTCATTAATTACCCTAAAACCTAATTGCTTGGTAAAATAAAAGATAGAAATAAGAATGAATCAAAGGAAAAGAAAAAGGATAAGGTAGAGAGAAGAAAAGATAAGGTAGATGCACTAAAACAAAGCCGCCATCTACGGGAAAATCGGATAATTAAATTAATGAGGGATTCCGACCGATGCCGATACCGACATCCGGCGAGCGGAAAATGAACCAAATCTTAAACAGGCAACGGCATCGGCCGACCAGAATATGTATCGATAATCAATAATGAATTAACGGAATTTATCAGATAGAACAAATTCACGCAAATAGTGATGATTAGAAAACTCCCGAGCGAAAGCGAAGTAGGATGAACAAAACTCCCGAGCGAAAGCGAAGGAGGATTAACAAAGACTCCCGAGCGAAAGCGAAGGAGGGTTTAATTAATTGGCTGACGAGTTAATTAATTAATTAGTTTATAAGGTAGTTATAAGAAAAATAGGCTAAGGCGAAAGTTAAAAGGGGAAATTCGGTTAACGGGCCACAGAATGGCCAAGCGTAGAACCGAAAACAATGAGATTTGTTTATAACAAATACATAGAAAGTTAAGTGGCGTCGGCAAACTTCGTCACAAGTTTGCGGGGTCTCTAAGTAAGAAACTTAAACGAAATTAAGACAACCAACTATGCACAATAAAATTGGTAATAAATGGCACTGACGAACAAAGATAAACAAATCAATGAAGGATATAGTGGGGATGCGAAATTGCGGTCCAATGAAGTTTAGAAGCAAATAAACTATTTTCAAACAAATATCAATGTCCCAACCGAACCGAACGAGAACAAAGGAAATTAGCAATAATAAACAACAAAGGTCAAAGTCAAGGCAGGAGAGTTGGATTGGCGATACGATGCGTATAGAGATAGTACTCGATAGAAAACAAACCCTGAATTTGTTAAAACGGCCCAAACTAATTGTTTAAGGATACGTCAAAATTAATAACAATTGAAATTCTTTTAAAGGATAGAGACGCGAAAATCGATGCATAGAAAAGTCGCAATACAGGCACGACATCACTGTACTACTGAGAGCAAGAAGATTCAATTGTTAATTAACAAATTCAGCAATAACATAAATTATAATATTGTCTCCTACAATAAGCGGGAAAACGAAAATAGCGGCAACCATAGGTAACTAACAAAAGAAGGGCCACGACATAAAATACATCCACCCGACTCGCTTGTAAACAATTGACTTTGACAAAGAGCAACAAATAGAAAATGATGAAATTATTGAGCATAGTTGGATGGTGCAAATAAGTGGGAAACCAGTCGACTCGAGACACGTAGGAAATTGCGAGGGAATGTTAATGCCCATTATTGTTAATTAAAATTTTGGGAAAGTTAAATAAATTAAAAATCTAAAGTAAAGGAGTAAGAAACCAAACAGATAATTCAAAATGAGGCTAGCGGCCTACACAACGCAATGCCATAATGCAAACTAACGTAGATTGTTTAGTTAACAAATTATAGCATAACAAAAATCCGAAAATATTAATAACAATAGTTGGGTGATAAAATTATTAGGCTAAAAAGCGGATAATATGTATTCGTAAAGAATTATAACATAAACAACGACACAACAAACAACCGGCGGAAGTCAGCAAATCGCGACTGCGCATGCGCATGACGTCATCAGTCGCGATAAGTATAAAAGGCGAGCACGCGATGACCAATTATGATTGTGATTTCTGAAATCGCGCCGAAGGAAGTAATTAGCGTCGTTTGTTGGGAGCATAAGGCAAATCCGCTGCCACGTGTCGGAAGAAGTGTTTTAGTTAGAAGTGCTGAATATACAAGTCGATCCAATTTTGTTTTATTATATACAATCGTGAATATTCAGTGATAATAACTGCAATCCGTCAATTGCAGGAGAAATACGATACCCATCGTCGGATATTAATTAGGATAGTTACCATTGCGATAGGCTTAGACATACGCGTTTAGATTTAGAAACAAAATAGTCAAGGGGGTATCGAACAATAGAATTAGAGTCAGTGCGAACAGCGTATAGTAAAACGATAATATTAAGTGTACATATTCAGTTAGGATTAGATTTAGGATTAGGATTAGCAGTTAAGTGCGGGAGTGTAAAAAGCAGAGTACCCGAAATAAAGTGCGGTATTATTGTTCATACAAAAATTCGAGTCGGATTATTTGTCTGCCCATCATCCAACTGATCTGCGCTAAGGATAGGCCATCGGAATAAGGGGTAGATATTGCGACCAGGCAGCAGTATAGGAGCCAGCCAACGGTAAGCATCACAGCCAACCTATTCCATAAAATCACAAATCCTAAAAAGTGGAGAAATTTTGGTAATTTTGACGATAAAATTACCTGGCGACCGTGAGCCCCTATTCAACCATCAATGAACGGTTACAACGGGACACCCTGTATATCTACATTGAATGTAGACATCTATTCACAAATAGAAATATATGTGTACATTGTTTAAATTAGATACCCTCAATGTATTTTGAGATACAATATAAGTTTTTCAATGTTATTCCTGTCACTATTCTCTGCCGAATTTGCCAAAACCACCACCGGAAGTCCAAAAACATTAAAATCTCTTAATCGCATTTAATTTGTAACCGATAGACATCCTATTGTCTATATGTGCTGTTTATCACGAAGATGCGACGCATGTCTACGCACCAGTTACAAATCGAATGCGCATCGAATACGCAATGTAACCGATAGACACGAAGATGCGCCGTATGTCTACGCACCACCTACAAATCGAAGACGCATCGAATACGCATCACGCCAATATAAAAGCGCGAACGACGATGAAGAGCATTCATTACCAATCCTCATCAGTACGAGTTAACATCGATCAACGTATTAGCTTATAAGCCTTTCTGTATTCTTTGAGTATTCTAGTACTGTAGTAAGATTTGTAGTTTGTTAAAAGTAGAGTTTAAGAAGACGAATAAATTCCCTTTTTAAAAACTCGAATCTCTGGACCTCGCCGGTAACAAATTCAAGACATATCTGAGCATACTTTTTTACTAGTAATACTTTTGTTTTAATCTAAACGCCATGTGACGCGATCTGAAACTGTTCGTTGACAGATAACTGTCAGTCGACGGGATACGCGCATTGATTTTTTTCCCGTAATCGGCGTGCGCGGCGTCTTTCCAGCGCGAGCGATCAGAGGCGAATGGCGCCCTAAAGCGCCACTATACTCGTGCAATACGCCGAGCCTGGCAAGTCATTCCTGGTTGGGTAAAATAGTTGGGAGGGAGAAGCAGTCGGAGCGACTCAGAAAAGGCTCGCGGCGTGTAACTAATTCAACACCCTGATTTACGCAAATCAACAAAATTCTTCTTACACGGCAATATAAAATCTCTCAAAAAATTCTCTAAAAGCCTATACTTAACCCAATGCGCAGCAACGAATGAATCACAATGCCTAAATTCCTCAGTGCAATTGAGCCCTTTTTTTTCTTTATAGGAGAAGGGGAAATGCATTTACGCACACCTGGGTCTATAATTACACCCAGGTAGTGTGGGACTCACCGAGAGTTTGACCTCCCGGAATACCCACTAAAACCCCTCCTCCTGCCTCCTGCCCTTCTGTAAGGAGTGACGCGGGACACGCGTATTACTTCGCGCCCCTCCTATTTATTCCTCTCTTCTCTGGAGGGTTAGCGACCGGCCGCTATTCTCCTTTCGCCCTCTCTTCTTTTCTTATCAATCTCTGTCTCCTTCTCTTCCTTTCCCATCATTACATCGACGATAAAACGATTTATCGCGTTCCACGATCTTTCATCCCTAAGCATTCTCCTTCCCACTTCCTCTGCAGTAAATTCATTCGTCCAATCTAATTCTACTTTTAGGATTTCTCTTTTTTCAGCCCATCGATCGCAGTGAATTAAGGTGTGTTCTGGTGTATCAGATATGTCACATTCAAACCAGCATTTATTGTCATTATCTCTGCCTATTTTTTCTTTGTAGTATCTAAAAGCTCCATTTCCTGTTAACATTTGTACAATGTGATAGTTTAATTTTCCAAATTTTCTATTTTTCCAGTTTGTTATATTTGGTATTAGTCTACATGTCCAGTTTTCTTCTTTTCTTTTATCCCAAAATTCTTGCATGTCGCTAATAGTTTTTGTTTGTAATTTTTCAATGGTCTCTTTGATCCTGTTAGTTTTCTGTTCTTCATCTAGTCTTCTATTCTTGTTTATTTCTTTTGTTTTATAATATATTTCCTGTTTTTCCTTTATTTCCATAGTTATAGGTATTTTGCCTGATATGACACACATTTTAATTAACGAAACGTTCCTATAGGTACACGCGATCTTGCTCAGGCAGATTCTCTGCGAGGCATTCAGTTTTTTAACGTTTTTATGCATCTTAACCGCCTTGGCCCAGCAAGCTACGCCATACAGGATCATAGATTTCCATACATTGTAATATAGCTCTCTACTGTTCATGTTGGCTCCACCAATATTCGGTAGGATTCTACTTAACATATGCATTAATTTGTTAGTTCTCTCTGCAACGTGATCAATATGCGTATAAAATCTCATACCTTTTTCGTAATAGAGTCCTAGATATTTTAAACAGTTTTTAATTTCTATGCATGTATTATTATTTAGATAAATATTTTTATTCATTATTCGTTTGTTATTTAATGTTATTACTTTAGTTTTATTTTCCGCAAGCGTTAGTCCTTTTATTTCTAATATATTTTTTATTTCATTAATTTCAATTTTTACATTGTTTTTAATTATTTCTAGATCATTACCTACAAAAGTGATGCCAATGTCATCTGCATATCCAATTAGCTTGCATCCAAGTATACATTTTTTATTCAACAAATCATCATAGATAAGATTCCATAAGATGGGGCCTACCACAGAACCTTGAGGTACGCCTCTCCCCATTTTTTTATAGTATCTAAAATCTTCATTTTCATAAATAATTGTTCTATCTCGTAAGTAGTCTTTAATGATTTCAATGAGATATAATGGAAACTTTCTATTTCTCATTTCTAATATAATATTATCCCATCGGATACTATTAAAAGCATTTTTAATGTCTAGTGTGACCAGGATACAGTAATTGTTTTTCATTGAAGCAGTTTCAATAATATTATGTAGTCTACCTAAGGCCATGACTGTATTTTTTCCTTTGCAATAGCCAAACTGATTGTCGGAGAACTTTTTATCAACAGCATCACAATGTTTTAGAATTCTTTCCTTTATCACAATCTCAAGGATCTTCGCCCAGGCGTCCAAAATGGACAAAGGACGGTAGGAACTACTCAGTCTCATATCTTTATTGCCTTTTGGAATTAGGATCAAACGTTGTTGTTTCCAAGGTTTCGGAAAATAACCATTTTCACAACACATATTGATTAAACATGCAACTCTATCAGGGATTTTCACAATTACTTTTTTAAGAACGAAATCTGGAATACCATCAAGTCCACAGGCTTTATTTATTTTTAGCTTACTCGCTGCATGCAAAACTTCTTCAGTAGTTACAATTTCAATTTTTTCATTCCATCTATTTATTGTAGTTTGTTTGTAGATTTCTGCATTATTTCAGGATCAGAAGGGAACAAATTATCTATAATATTTTTAGTTTCTGTGTAGTTTAGATTAATTTTATGTCTTTTTTCTCTGTATCTACTCATGATGTCCAAGTATGGCTTACCCCATGGATTACTTTTTATCATGTCCAAATATTCCTGATATTTTTTATTTTTACTTTCCGTTATTTTTATATTCAGTTCTTTTCTTTTTGACAAATAGTTTTCTTTAGCATTGTTAAATTCCATCCTCTTTTTACGTTTTCTTTGATAGATTCTTCGTAGCTTATTCATTTCTTTTCTAAGTTCCTGTATTTCGTTGTTCCACCAGACTGTCGGTTTCCTGATATAATTGCCTGTTCTAGTCTTACAATTAGTCATAGTTATCTCACATATTTTACGTGTATTTTCAATCAGTTTATCTATATAGTTGGTATCCGGTATCACATCTATGGTTTCGCTCGACGGCATGTATTTAAAGATGTCCCCAAATTTCTCTTCAAATTTCTTCGTATCAAAGGTATTTTTCTTCCATGTGATAGCGTTAGATTGCTTTTTATTTATTTTCTTACGTCCAAAAATATGTAGTAAATATTTATGATCAGAGGCGCTAGGGTCTTGCAAAATCTTGCTTTCAATTATTTCACTATGTATATTTTTAGAGCATGTCATAAAATCGATTTTTTATTTTCTATTGTTTCTTGAGAAAGTATATTTGCCAGTAGAATTGACTGGAATTAATCTATTTTCATTTAATAATTTAAGTAAGTTTTCGCCTTTTTTATTCGTAATCTTACTACCCCAAATCGTACTTTTCGCATTAAAGTCGCCAGCAAGTAAGTATAACTTTACCTTTTAGGTTTTGGATTACATTATTTAGTTCGTCAAGGTATTTTTCTTGTTCTTGTTTCTTAATATTAGGAGAAATGTAACATGACACCACATAGAAATCATTAATTTTCACTACCACATAACCATCACCTTTGATAGTTTCCATATCATAGACTTTATATCCATGCGCTTGTGTATTCCATATTGCAGCCTTACAGTTATTACCAGTGTACCAAAATACAGGGGTGCGATAGGGTTCCGAAATGTTAACGATATCTATTTCATATTTTCTTGTAGTTATTTCTAGTAAATCATTAGCTAACCTACATCTGTTTAAATTAATTTGTAAGATTCGTATCTTATCCATCATTGTAATTGTATCCCTCTATCCTCCGATTAGGGTTTCTCGTGAGTAATCATCTAAAAGTTCCAGCTAGGTGACGTGTAAACATATCACCAATTCCAGCATCTCTGCATAGATAGCATCTAATCTCTTGCATACAATCGTTCATATCATGACCCAGCGCTCCACATTTACGGCAGATCTTTTCCTTCGTTTTTATTGGACAGTTGTAGCTTAAGTGCTCAGCATCATGGCACACAAAGCATCTTATTATTCTGGGCACTTCTCTGATACGGCAGTCGCTCCACCCTATCTTAATTATATTTGCACCTTTCAGCTTTTGTCTCCACGTCATTGGTACGGTAATAACAGCTTTTTTAGTTCCTATCACAGTGTTTTTAGTTACTTTTATTCTTATCTCTTTAGCCATAGGTTCTCCAAATTATTGTGCAAATATTCTCATCAATTCCTCGTTAGTTACATAGGGTTCGAATCCTTCTATTTCTAAATCAATGGTTGGTATTTTAGCAATGACCATAGCACGTCCGTCAGCGACTTTATGTAGGGTTTCTCTAAACTGTTCAATATTAGCATTCTTTCTTAATTCAATAATGTGGTCACCACTCTTCACCTTTCGTATAATTTTTACATTGCCCTTCGCTTGTACGTACCTGCCTTTAAAATCGCGTATTATTCGTTCGCCTGTTTCGTTTTCTTTTGCTTTTATCAAAATAGCGTCGTTCTTAACGTATCCACCTATTTTCTTTCGTTGCAAGTTTATATTATTGTAATTACCTGCTTGTGTATATTCTGTATTTGCTCGCATTGCACGCCCCCGTCTATTAACTTGTATCCATTCCTCGTTATTATTTCTATTATATACATTTCTAACCACGTTACTATAACTAGGCATGTTAGTATTTTGCATGAAACCAACATTTCTTTTTTGTCTTGTATTATTGTTATTAGTTTGCTGTCTTATATTATTATTATTGTTATTATTAATTCTATTGTTTTTTGTTGCATTAATATTATCTTTTCTTTTTTCTGGTTTCGTGCCTTTGTTCTCTTTAGGATTCGTAAGTATACTTATATCTTCATTACCTTCCATTTCAATTTCTATATGTATGCTTGATTCTTTATTTGTAGTATTATCTCTTTCTATCTCATTGTTGTTTGTTTTATCTTTATTCATATTATTATAATATTTCGCAATTCTATTAGTTTTAAATTGTATATTTACTATTTCTGCATTTAGATCTCTCATATTTTCATAAGTTTCTTGTGTTTTTATCTTAATTTACGTTCTAATACTTTTACTCAATCTTGAATATTCATTAATTTCTTCTAAATTTTTTAGTATATTGATAAACTTTTTGATTAGATTATTCGCATTATCCAGAGTTTCATTTATTCCAATTTCTTTTCCAATTCCTTCATTATTATTTCCACTATCTTCTGTTGTTATATTGTCTTGTTTTTTCTTCTCTTCTTCACTATGTCTATCTTCTTTTTTCTTGTTCTTTTCTGACTGTCTTTTTTCGCTATTATCTGATGTGCTGGTACTGTCTTCTTTCCCGTGGCGCGTACACCTAATCCCTATAGACGGGAGCGGGTGTGTAAGTCGTTGGCTGGTTACACAGCCAGGGTGAGATCCCTATCGGGCGCGTCTCCAGGTGGTGGATAGGAGGAGGACCAGTAGGAAGGGAGGACCTCACCCGACAGGGGACGAGGACTCTCAGTACTGCTGGCCAGTGGTGACCATAAGTGAAACCCGCGGTGTAAAATCCGTATGAGGTGGATCGAAAGTCCTACCGTGGACCAACTCTCCAAGCCAAGGTGTAGAGCTATTCGTGCCGAAGGCTGCATGGCACTGGGGGAGCAGTGTCGCTAACGAATGCCCTTGGGGGGACTGGCAACCCCCATTGTATAAGTGCCTTACCCTCGTATAGGGGCTCTGCGGGGGTGGACCTCTTTTCCCCGTTACTCGTGGGACGACAATGGAAGAATTGAAAAAGAAATTAAAAAATCTAGATGTCGTTGACGGGGGAGAGGAGAGGCTTCGGTGGAAACTGAGGCTTCTCAAAAAGGAGTCGAAGCCCAGGATCCTGTCTCTGTGAACTTGGTCATGGATGGAGACTCCTACAACACTTCCTCGGTGGGAACAGAGGTAGTCGGTAAGACGGCTTCTGGAACCAAGAAGAGGAAGGGCAAAAGCGGTCACCAGAGGAAGCTGGCGCGAAGAGCTAGGAAACTAGCGGAAGCGGCGGCGGCCTCTGTACCGGCAACTGACGACGAACCTGGAGGCTCAGCTGCTGAGCATACAGGGGCGAGCGTCAGGGACTCGATTACTTTGGTCGGCGCGTGTGAGGCCTCAGACAAGGGGAGGAAGCGCCCCAAGTCTGACGGCAACACACCGCCGGGCGGGGGGAAAGAGTCTAAGAAGATGAGGCTTCTTCCTCCCCCGTGCTCCTACAGGGTGGCTGCTTCGGGAGACTGCAGGGTGGCAGTAGCCCTGAGCGGCTTTCCTGAGGAGACGCTCACGGGAGAGCAGGAGGTGCTCATTATGAGGGCCATCGGTAGGAGGATAGACGTTCTTCAAAAGGGAGCGACGGTCCCACTATTCGATGGCTCTCGCACGGGCGGTGGGGTGTTGACTGTCCTGTGCAGCAATGTGGCGTCGAAGGATTGGCTGAAGGCGGAGCTTCCCAATCTTAAGCCTTGGGAGGGTGCCTCCCTTCAAATCTTGGAGGGAGATAAACTGCCAAAGCTGAGGAAATTGTCGGTGATGATACGGGGTCCACCCGAGGACACACAGATAATCCTCAGAAGATTCGGACTTCAGAACCGGAACCTGTTCACCGAAAGGTTGAGGGTCTGGTCCAGAAGAACGGAGGGGCTCTCGGTGCATATGGTTCTAGGGGTGGATCCGGAATCATATGAGCAGCTGGAAAGCCAGGACTTCGTGGCACATGTGGGGTTGTTCAGGGTTCTCTTCAGGAGAACCCAGAGCACAACCACAGGTGAGTCAACTAAATCGGGTACGGGGGAACCTAAGGCTAGGGGGGAGGAAAAGAAGGAGGCTCCTAAGGGGCAGACTTCTGGCACTTCCTCTGGGCCGGAGGGGATCCCGAGCACCAGCATCCGCACTGAAGAGCAGGGAGCGGAAACGCAAACTGCAGGAAGGTGGCAGGATGCTAAGGAGAGGAGGAGGGATAGGCTCTTCAAGGCGGTAAGTACTGCATCAGCAGTGCCGGCTGCCGAGAGGGGAAGACTCGGACTCTTCTTCAAGGGAGCGAAAGAATCAAAGGCGGAAGAGAAGCCTGTAAAGGGTGGATCGGAAGCCAAGGGGCTAGGAGGAGGAGGCTGGCAATAACGGGCCTCCTTATTCGAACTACTTACGCGAGGAGTAGCGTGGGATATTCGTCTAATGGATACTTCAGGCTATAATTTCTCGCAGATTAACTTGCAACATTGCATAGCATCGGCGGCACTCGTAAGCCGTAGCATTGCAATGGGGCATACAGATGCCATTTTAATCCAGGAACCCTGGCTTCTCAAGGATGGCCGGGTCGGAGGGTTAATACTGGCTGGAGGCTCGCTTATAAAGGCGAGCAACAACCTATACCCTAGAGCCTGCGTGTATGTCAGGAAGGGGATAGAAACCTTGAGGCTGATGGATTTCTGCATGAGAGATCTGGCGGCCGCAAGAGTGCTATTAAACATAGATAGACGAAAGGCTAGCATAGTAATATGCTCGGCTTATCTGCCATATGATAGTGTTGATCCTCCCCCAACGAGGGAGCTCATGAACCTTGTGGACTTCTGCAGGAGGCATGGGCATCCTTTGATTGTTGGCTGTGATGCAAATGCACACCATACAGTATGGGGAAGTTCAAACGTCAATAAAAGGGGGGAAGCCCTGCTTGAATATCTCAACAGTAAGGAAATGGAGATTCTCAACAGAGGCACGACCTCAACTTTCGTTACATCCATTAGACAAGAAGTCCTGGACGTAACTATGTGCTCTTTCAGTTTGGCTTCTAAGGTGAGCGATTGGCACGTCGCAGAGGATGACACTCTATCGGACCATCGACTCATAAGATTCAGGATCTCGGGTGGATCCAAGGAACATGGACAGGTCTGTAGAAATCCCAGAGATACTGACTGGTCATTTTATACTAATGAGGTGACCGAAGGACTCAGGGGTTTCTGTAAAAGGCAGGGCTCAGAAAGGTGGATTGAAGGTGAAGTTATGAAACTCCAGTCCACCATGAGCAAGGCTTTTGAAAAGGCCTGTCCCATCAAGATCTCAAAGGGGAACAATAGAACCCCATGGTGGAATGCGGAGATTAATAAGCTCCGTAAACAATCAAGAAGGCTGCTAAACAGGGCCTTGAGGAGTAATAGTACGGAAGACTGGGGATACTATAAGCAGACCCAGAAAGAGTACAAGAAAGCCATAAGGAAATCCAAAAGAGACAGCTGGAATGAGGTTGGCAGACGGCAAGATGGCAGCGAGTAAAGAAGATATTCTTTCGTACCTGCTGCACACACACTTCCCAGGATCGGGCAGTGTGGAAAGAAATTCCAAGATAGAGGGGACCTGGACCAGGAAACCCCCTAAAAAGGAATGGAGAATATCCACCAGTGTGGTCACGAGGGATAGGCTTAAGTGGGCAATTGGCACGTTTGGCAGGTTCAAGAGTCCGGGCCTGGACGGGATCTTTCCGGCTCTGTTACAAGAGGGAGGGGAGGAACTGTACAGACGCCTGGCTCAAGTACTGCAGGCCTGTCTTGCCACGGGCTATATACCCAGAATATGGAGGAGGGTAAGAGTAGTGTTCATACCTAAATTAGGTAGGGATACATATGATAAGCCCAAATCTTGCAGACCCATTAGTCTGATGTCTTTCATGTTGAAAAGCATGGAAAGACTGATCAAGAGATATACAGGGTGGTCCACACAACGTGTGCACCGTTAAAAACTACCAAAATATGCGTTGCACAAAAAAGTTTTTATATAGAAGTTGCATGGTCTGAAGGGGCACATTATATAGTGTAGTTATTTTTTTTATAGGTGGAGGCGTTTCGGAGATTTGAAGGTCAACTTTGTTTTTTTAAATGGAATGCTATATTTTTTATATCAAAATATGGAAGAATGTCGAATTCTGAGTAAAAAAGTATTGACATTTATTTGCCCTAAACCTAATCACTAACGAGTAATTTCACTTTATTTCCTGAAAATTTTCTTCGCGTAATATCAAGTTAGAAATTCGACCTTATCACAGATTTCCGCAGGACAGCGATGTTTACGTGACAGTGTTTATCAACACAACATCTATCATGATTCGCAATCGTCTTCATATTCGTAATCCAGTATTGAAGTTACCTTCGGTGTTGTGTGTATTTACCAGACAGATAAAAGTAAAAATGAAATTTTGTAATAGCGAAAAAGTTGATATGCTTTTAGTTTATGGTGAGTGCCATAAAAATGCAATAAGAGCCAAAGCCATCTATGCCGAAAGGTATCCTGAACGAAATCAGCCATCTCGAGCCATATTTGAGAGAATGTGTCAATCGCTTCGACGAACCGGAAGTCTTAATGTTACTAAACGTAACTTAACGAAAACTGCTACTTCTGATGCAAATGCTATTGCGGTCCTAGCAGCGGTAACAGAAAACCCCCATATTAGTACACGACAGATTTCACGAGGATCTGGAATTAGCAAAACAAGTGTACTACGCATTCTTCATAATGAAAAACATCGTCCCTATCACCTAGCACTTCATCAGGAGCTCCATGGAACGGATTATGAAAACCGCGTTCGGTTCTGCCAGTGGTTCCTGCATCAAATGAACAGTGATAATTATTTTTTACAAAAAGTTTTGTTCACTGATGAAGCAACGTTTACTAATCGTAGGCAGATTAATTTGAAAAATATGCATTATTGGGCACCAGAAAATCCTCACTGGATGAGAGAAGTCGACCACCAACGTCAATGGAGCGTTAATGTGTGGTGTGGAATACTGGGCAACCAATTGATTGGGCCATATTTTATTAATGATCGACTAACAGGACAAAAATGTGCTAACTTTTTGAATGACACTTTACCATCTTTATTGGAAAATGTACCTTTAAATATCCTTACACAAATCTGGTATCAACATGATGGTTGTCCTGCACATTACGCGCGTAATGTAAGGCAAGTACTGGATAGAAAATTTCCTAATCGATGGATTGGTCGTGGCGGACGATTTATGTGGCCTCCACGCTCACCGGACCTTACTCCTTTAGACTATTTTCTGTGGGGCACATTAAAAGACAGTGTATCGTGAACCACCAACAACATCTGAGAATATGAAACATCGTATTCGTGAAGCATGCATTACACTCAGTGCGGATATGATTCAGAATGCAGTTTCTTCATTAGTTAATAGATTGCATCACTGTATTAATGCCAATGGATATCACTTTGAACATTTACATTAGTTGCGTTAAGCCACTAGGTCACTCATATTAGTAAACACTGTCACGTAAACATCGCTGTCCTGCGGAAATCTGTGATAAGGTCGAATTTCTAACTTGATATTACGCGAAGAAAATTTTCAGGAAATAAAGTGAAATTACTCGTTAGTTATTAGGTTTAGGGCAAATAAATGTCAATACTTTTTTACTCCGAATTCGACATTCTTCCATATTTTGATATAAAAAATATAGCATTCCATTTAAAAAAACAAAGTTGACCTTCAAATCTCCGAAACGCCTCCACCTATAAAAAAAATAACTACACTATATAATGTGCCCCTTCAGACCATGCAACTTCTATATAAAAACTTTTTT
The DNA here is from genome assembly GCA_910591515.1 of Cerceris rybyensis. Taxonomy (NCBI): domain Eukaryota; kingdom Metazoa; phylum Arthropoda; class Insecta; order Hymenoptera; family Crabronidae; genus Cerceris; species Cerceris rybyensis. The sequence goes on from OU342789.1 coordinate 3,830,956, forward strand.
GTGCAACGCATATTTTGGTAGTTTTTAACGGTGCACACGTTGTGTGGACCACCCTGTATAAAGGACACAGTTATTGAGACTAATCCCTTACATGTCTCTCAACATGCCTACAGAGCAGGCAGATCTGTGGAGACGGCTCTACACTGCCTCACTCGTGAGGTGGAAAAGGCTTTCTCGCATGGAGAGTCTGTACTGGGGGTATTTCTGGATATCGAGGGAGCCTTTGACAAAACGGGGTTCGACTCGATATGTGAAGCGGCCATACGAATAGGTATTGATCGCACTCTGGTACGTTGGATTCACAATATGTTGATGTCCCGTACTGCTACGGCTAACCTCGGTGAAGCTGTGGTGCAGGCTCAGGTGGCCAAAGGCTGTCCGCAGGGAGGTGTCTTATCGCCGCTACTGTGGAGCCTGGTCATTGATGAACTGCTGGACAAGCTAACCAAGACGGGCTTTAATACGCTGGGGTATGCGGATGACCTGGTGGTGTCGGTTACTGGGAATTCGCCCCTGGTCCTATCAATGTCTATACAGAGAGCTATGGATATTGTACAGGATTGGTGTGTAGAGCGGTCTCTGTCTGTCAATCCAGATAAAACAGAGATGGTTTTATTCACAAGGAAGAGGCTCTTCAATCTTAAGGAGCCTTCCATTTTTGGCGTCCATCTGAAGTGCTCAGATAAGGTTAAATACCTTGGAGTAATTCTAGTCAGGAAGCTGAATTGGTCTGGGCATCTGACGAAGCAGTCTCAAAGGGCTATCAGTACTTACTGGGCCTGCAGAAGGATGTTTGGCACAACGTGGGGTTTGAAACCCAAAATGGTGGTCTGGTTGTATACTGCAATCATAAGGCCACAAATTTTATATGCTGCTTTGGTTTGGTGGAACTCTACCAAGAAGGGCATCAACATAAAGCTGCTAAACAAGGTACATCGTGTTGCTCTTATTGGGGCAACAGGAGCACTTCGTACGACACCAGCCTTGGCCTTAAGTATTCTCTTGAACTTTGAGCCCTTGCACTTGAGAGCAAGGGCCGAAGCTCGTAGGGCAGCCTATCGGCTAAAATGGCTGGGTCTATGGAGGGGGTACCATATGGGGCACGCTAGTGTTCTAAAAGGGGAGGTGCATCTTCGGAATGTCCTAGGGCAGAAAGGGGGCCGCTGCCTCCCAAGATATCTGTTTGAGAAAAGATTCAAAATCAGTATTCCAAGAAGAGAGGATTGGAATACGATTGAGAATCTGATCAAACCACAAGGCTTGGTCTGGTATACGGACGGGTCAAAAACAACAGAGGGAGTCGGGTCCGGCATATGGAGTGCTGGACCTAAAACGACGACTTCAATTGGACTGAGTGATAATGCATCAGTTTTTCAGGCGGAGATCTTCGCGATCAAGGCTTGTGCTGAAATCAATCTCAGGAGAGGTTTCAGTAATAAACATATTTACATATGTAGTGATAGCCAGGCGGCCTTAAAAGCGCTGGAATCACATGGAACTATTTCCACACTCGTAAATGAGTGCAGAGAGAAGCTTGAGGAACTGTCAGGTAGGAGGAACAGGGTCAAGCTTCTCTGGGTACCAGGGCACGCAGGGATCCTGGGGAACGAGAGAGCACACGAGCTGGCCAGAGCTTGAGCGGAACTGAAAGATGGACCAAAGGAAAGTATTGGGACGTCTCCAGGACTGCTTAAGGCAGAGGTAGGCAAGTTGCTCAATGCTGAATTTAGTCGACTATGGACTGAATCTCAGGGTATGAGGCAGTCAAGGCACTGGATATCGGGAACTTCGACTAGACGTGGAAGATTTCTCTGCTCGCTCGACAGAGAGGACCTCCGTCTGGTGGTGGGACTCGTGACTGGGCATTGGCTGGTGAAAAAACACCTGTTCACCATGGGGCTGGCAGACAGTCCCTCATGTGACGTTTGTGGGGTGGAGGAAACGACACTTCACATAGTCCTTGAGTGTGATAGGTGGGCGTGTCTCAGATACAGAACTTCCAGCGAACTAACGCTTAAAACAAGGAACTGCATGGAACTTGGGGTGGACTGGCTACTGAGGTTCGCCAAAGGGGCTAGTCTGCACAGGGCTCACATACCCATATCTGGCTGATGCCACCAAGCGTATAATGTGGAGGCTCGGTCACAATGGCCCCAAGGAGGACTGAGTGACCGATAAACCTGTTAAACCTAACTGTCTTCTTTCATCATATTTCTTTTCTTACCCCGCTTTGTAGAACACTCGACGTCCATGAATGAGTCTGTTTCACTGGTTTTATCAAAGATTCTTTCATTGCCAATATAAATATTGCTAAGGATGCCAGAATGCGTCTTAGCCCTTTCTCTATCTCTGCAGCGTCTAACAGGACGAAGGTAGCAGCTATTAGTTCTAAGCCATTCTATCTCTCTTCCAACATCGCCCCTTACTTGCAGGTCAGTCACATTAGTAGATGATGCCGCCCGACCCTGATCAGCAGTCACCTCGCAGTTGCTGGAAAACGACGGGGGATGGCCTGCTCGAACACCATCACACTCGCCGGAGCTGAGGTTTCCCTCCTCTGCTCTGTAATCGTTATTTTCTTTATTTGTATCAGCCATATTTAAAGTTTGTTTTGTTTTGTTTTGTCGTCAACAATAGGCCAATCCTTTGTGTGTACTGTTAGTCTAGTGTGCGTCTAGTGTATGTATGGTACGTAACGTCAGTAAGTATTCAGTCTAGTCGTGTGTAGGTAAGTATATGTATGTGTATGTATGTGCATGCGAGTGTTTGTGGGTGTGTGTGAATGTGTGTATGGTGACACTTAGCAGGACCGCGTGATGAGATCACTCCGGCGTGATCCCACCTCACGATCCTCCCGGGCCACACCACGAGGAGGTGGTCACCATCGCGGCCCAGTGCAATTGAGCCCACTCAATACATTGATAAGAAAAACTTAAATCAGATACCTTAACACCGCGAAAATAAAAATCTTCATCCTCTTTCGAAACATACTTTAAACACGAACTGCTAAATTCACGTTCTGGATCACTATGCGACATACGCATCAGGGTCGGAAAACTGTAATGGGCTGAGCGGTTCTTACAAGGGAGGTTTCCCAAGTGTTAATTTCCGATTGTAATGAAATTTACAGGGTAGGTACAATTCGTTAAAATATTTGACACGTATTTTTTTTTATCGGCCATCGTTCATATCTAGAGGGTGAAAACAGCCCCCAAAGTTGGGGTCAAAAACCAATTTTTTTAAATATCTCGGAAACTATTTGGTGTAGATCAAAAATTAAAAATGCAAATTATTCGTTTTTCCATGACGCATTTAATGGGAAAAGTAAGATTTCTTCAAAATTATTTATTTAAAAAATATTTTAAAAATTTACATATTTTTGTACTTTTTTTTGGTAAAACGTTGAGTTATTTTTGTCATATATTGCAAGAAAATACTATAGAACAAACCCAAGAATACGGATAAATCAGAATTTTTAGTTTCTTCGTCATTACGGATATTTTTGTTTTGTGAATTACATTGTGTAACGCGACGTGAATTTCGCCTACCACCGAGGAGCGGCAGGTACCTCGCCCGGAGGTCCCGCGCCCCTCCACCCGGCCTCTTACCCTCTTTCCGCCGGGAGCGACCCTGATTGGTCAGGCCCGGAAGCGGAAAGAGGAATATAAGGAGGCCCTTTTTCCGGAAACAAGCAGAGTTCTTCCTGGACTCCACACAAGACGTAGCCTCCGCGGTAACGGCACTCCTACGAGACGCGACCTAGCAAACACCCCTTCCTTAGCAGAGAAGCCGAGAGAGGAAGACGTAGCCTTCGCGGTAACGGCACCTCTCTCTCTCCGCATCCTTCGCCACCGATACCAATCCCATCCACAGAGAGAGGAAGACGTAGCCTTCGCGGTAACGGCACCCCTCCTTCCCTGACTTCCCTAGTCACCACCCTCTCCTCTTCCTCTCTTCGATCCTGTCCAGGAACGCCTGTTTTCGGGAAACCCTCCCCCGTAACGTCGCGAAATCGCGGAGCGTCGCACAGACCGTTACAATTGCCATTTCGCAGTGAGAACTCCCTTCTGGTATATGGTCACTTCTACGTGCAATCGTATGATGCTTCAGTAATTATATTATATTACATATAATAATTATCCCTTGAAAATTAGATAAAAAGTAAAAATGTTTTCACGGTAAACCCTGCTACTCCATGGGCGTTGCAGGTACATATATATATGACTCTGGCCGTTACGGTCATGCAAGGCGCGACTGCTGCGCGACTTGTAACAGAAATCTGGTCGAATAAGAAACGCTTGTTAGCACAGACATTCATTAATTTTATATTATGTATTGTAAGAAATACATATTGTCCTCACCATAAATCCGCTTGTAACCCACTAGATTGGACGCTTTCGATAACCACACGGCATTTATGTTCAGCAAGCGAAAAAATATTTTTTTTATATATTGTTCTATTTTATAATGATCCAGCAATATGATAATAATTTCTAGTGCCCCTTTAAGAGAAAAAAATTCTTACGAGTCGAAGGTATGAAGTAGGTTCGAGCGTGATACATATTTTAAGTTTATCTATGCGAGTCGGATACGAAACACTTATTAATACCTTTATTCACTATTATTAGAACCATTATTATTATTCATTATTACTATTATTATCATTGTTATATTATACTGCTCAATATTTTTCATTTATCTTGTTACCGGCGAGGTCCAGAGATTCGAGTTTTTAAAAAGGGAATTTATTCGTCCTCTTAAACTCTACTTCTTACAAACTACAAATCTTACTACACTACTAGAATACTCAAAGAATACAGAAAGGCTTATAAGCTAATACGTTGATCGACGTTAACTGGTACTGATGAGGATTGTCAATGAATGCTCTTCGTCGTCGTTCGCACTGTTATATTGGCGTGATGCGTATTCGATGCGTCTCCGATTTGTAGGTGGTGCGTAGTCATGCGTCGCATCTTCGTGATAAACAGCACATATAGACAATAGGATGTCTATCGGTTACAATCTAAATATATATACTCTCGTTTTTTTTTTTGTTAATTTGTGCAGTGAATTTATGGACTATTTAATACCCCTTACTACAAAGTGATCTAAAATTTTACTTCTTTACAGTTGCATTAATGTTTATTTAAGCTGATGAAATTTTTAATAGAATTCAGGTAACCCAGACGTAATTCAAACAATTTTTTAAATGGCTACCATGCTTTTATAAAGGTTGGAAAAGATCGTAGAAACAACCGTTTCTTATTCAGCCAGACTTTTGATACAAGTCGCGCAACGGTCGCGCCTTGCATGCCGGTAACGGACGGAGCCATATTCCTCCCATACCCATGGAGTAGCAGGGATTATCGCGAAAACATTTTTATTTTTTATACAATTTTCAAGGGACAATACTTCTACATAATATAATATAATTACTGAAGTATCATGCCATTGCACGTAGAAGTGATCATATACCAGAAGGAAGTTCTCACTGCGAAATGGCAATGTAATTCACAAAACAAAAATATCCATAATGACGATGAAACTAAAAATTCTGATTTATCCGTATTCTTGGGTTTGGTATATAGTATCTTCTTGCAATATATGACAAAAATAACTCAACGTTTTACCAAAAAAAAAAAATACAAAAATATGTGAATTTTTAAAATGTTTTTTAAATAAATAATTTTGAATAAATCTTACATTTCCCATTAAATCCGTCATGGAAAAAAGAATAATTTACATTTTTAATTTTTGATCTACACCAAATAGTTTCCGAGATATTTAAAAAAATTGGTTTTTGACCCCAACTTCGGGACTGTTTTCACCCTCTAGATATGAACGATGGCCGATAAAAAAAATGCGTGTCACATATTTTAACGAATTGTACCTACCCTGTAAATTTCATTACAATCGGAAATTAACACTTGGGAAACCACCCTTGTTAGTTACGGCCCGAGTGTCACCCAGATGGCGATAGTAATACTACCACTACACATGCACATCGAATTGAAGAATTTCAACTACATTAGCAAGAGGAAATCGGTGTCATCTGTACCGCCAAAACCAAACGTTATTCAATCGTTCTGAGCTACCCGAGCGATCATCACGAGCGAAAAGCGAAGAGCATTTTATTAATCATTATTTAATTATTATTTAAATATTACTAAACTCTTAGTTATTATTAAATTCTTATTTATTATTTAATTCTTAATTATTATTTAATTTTTAGTTTTTATTTACTAGTTATTAATATTTACTATATTTACTATTAATTATATATTTAATATTTAATAAATAGTGTAGCCATAGCTCGATCGTGGATGTAGGAATGCAGGATAAATCAGGAAAGGTTTTCTGGGAAAAAATTTCATTTTATTCATTACCTCTCTTTCGAGGAAGATGGATAATATACAGATAGGATCGGTAGAGCGGACAATATGGTTTTAACGAGAAAACGAACAAACATAATAGATTTAGAATCGCCCGGAAAATCGACTAGGCTTGACTATGAAAATGATTCTGTACAAATATAACTTTTCGCGATTCCACCCGTGACTCTAATTACGCGGCTCTATTTTACCGACGGGCGTCCAGGATATGCTCTGTACTCTCTTGATCGGTAGGCGTCCAGGAAAAGCGTCCGTACTCTCCATACCGAATCGAGGACGCAGGAACACTCCCGTACTCTCCCGTCTCGTCAATGTATTTGGGCGTCCAGGATATGCTCTGTACTCTCTCGATCGGTAGGCGTCCAGGAAAAGCGTCCGTACTCTCCATACCGAATCGAGGACCCAGGAACAATCCCGTACTCTCCCATTCCGTCCAATCTAACCGGGCGTCCAGGAAATGCTCTGTACTCTCTCGATCGGTAGGCGTCCAGGAAAAGCGTCCGTACTCTCCATACCGAATCGAGGACCCAGGAACAATCCCGTACTCTCCCATTCCGTCCAATCTAACCGGGCGTCCAGGAAATGCTCTGTACTCTCTCGATCGGTAGGCGTCCAGGAAAAGCGTCCGTACTCTCCATACCGAATCGAGGACCCAGGAACAATCCCGTACTCTCCCATTCCGTCCAATCTAACCGGGCGTCCAGGAAATGCTCTGTACTCTCTCGATCGGTAGGCGTCCAGGAAAAGCGTCCGTACTCTCCATACCGAATCGAGGACCCAGGAACAATCCCGTACTCTCCCGTTTTCCCTCTAGCAGGCGTCCAGGAAAAGCGTCCATACTCTCCTGCCAGAGGTCCCTATTCTGCATACCGAGAGCGACCGTGGAAAGCCTCGTTCTCTCTCTCGGAGCAGAAGAAGAATTCTGTCGTGTCGTGCACCTTCTTTTATACTGGACCGTTGCTACCCTCGGTCTCCGAAATCAACAACCCCGTCGTCAAGCCTGGTCTCGCGGTCTCGCGCTTCGCGCCTCCACTCCCTTCCGCGGTCCATTGCCGATCTCCGAAGCTTCTCGATGCTTCTCGATGCTTCTCGATGTTTCCCGAAGCTTCCAGAAGCTTCTCGGTGCTTCTAGATGCTTCTCGATGCGTCTCGATGCGTCTCGAGGCCTTCAGAGGCCTCTCGAAATCTTCCGAAGCTCGTCGCTTCGAGCGTTTATAATTTTCGCCACGCTACAATAGTTATTTAATACTTTAAAATTTTTATTTGTTTCTGTTTTGATAATTGTAATTGTTGCAATATTGTTATAATTGATGTCTTTTTGTAGATATGGACCAGAGGAAAAAATGTTCAATTATTTCCTGTCGGGAGATTAAGGGGAGAATGTTTTCATTCCCCCATCCACATTCTCGGTCAGAAATATTTTCGAAGTGGTTTAATTAAAGCGAAATTAAGATTTAATTTGAGCGAAAATAAAATCCGTAAGAGGGTCATTTGCGCTAAGCACTTCGAAGCGAAATATTTTATGGTGAAGAAACTTTCAAACACGGCTGTGCCAACATTGTTTCTTCCAGGTCAGGCTGTTGAATTAGTTACACGCCGCGAGCCTTTTCTGAGTCGCTCCGCCTGCTTCTCCTTCCCAACTATTTTACCCAACCAGGAATGACTTGCCAGACTCGGCGTATTACACGAGTATAGTGGCGCTTTAGGGCGCCATTCGCCTCTGTTCGCTCGCGCTGGAAAGACGCCGCGCACGCCGATTACGGGAAAAAAAATCGATGCGCGTATCCCGTCGACTGACGTTATCTGTCAACGAACAGTTTCAGATCGCGTCACATGGCGTTTAGGTTAAAACAAAAGTATTACTAGTAAAAAAGTATGCTCAGATATGTCTTGAATTAAATGCGATTAAGAGATTTTAATGTTTTTGGACTTCCGGCGGTGGTTTGGCAAATTCGGCAGAGAATAGTGACAGGAATAACATTGAAAAACTTATATTGTATCTCAAAATACCAATGGAAACATTGAGGGTATCTAATTTAAACAACGTAAACATATATTTCTATTTGTGAATATATGTTTTCATTCAATGTAGATATATATTTCTGTACAAACAATGAAGTTTTCCTTCAAGTAAAGTTGAAGAAATAAATAAATAAAAAAATTAGTATTGCATCGATATTATCTCCACAATATTATGAAACTTTTATATACAGGGTGGGGCAATAACTATTAGCACCTCAGATATCTTCGAAACTATAAGTTTCACAGAAATATTTGCTGAAATAAAATTGCACAGTACGAAGGGGGCGATCCGGTAGCGATAATAGTTTTTTTGCAGGTGGAAGTACTTCGGGCATTTGAAGGTCACCTTTATTTTTTTAAATGGATCGGTATGTCTTTGCTTCCGTATCATGATAGAGGATCTTAAAACGAGTTCAACGACCTATTATACAAGGTCATTCACGTTCATAGAAAGTAGAGAACGGCGATAATACTTAGGTTTTGGTAGTAAATGAAGCATACGTATTGTAAACAGTAGAGAAAGGCGTAATGCTTTCCGTTTACTTCACTGGGAATATACACTGCTTGAAGGACACTTTATTAAGTTTGCAGGATAAGATAAACATGATAAGATTAGTGTAGGGTTTCATTTTAAACACTAAGTTTTATTAAAATCAAGGTTAAATAAAAGGTATATTTAAGTAATATTATATATTTTATTTAAATTAAAATATTTATGAAACGTAATTAAAAGTAATTTTCTCCTTTCGCCTTACTTCGTTGATCGCTTATTCTCGACTGGCACTAGGCTCTTCGCCGTTACAAAATAAACAAACGCTTGCACTCATTGTTAGATTTATTCTACGCACTCTGATATGGATCATTCTTTGTTTTTGTCTTTCTCTCTGTCTTTCTCGCATCCCACATTAGTATCGATAAATCGGCCAACCCGGCACGATGTATCCGTTTGAAGAGCAAGTCGATATGCTTCTTATTTATGGCGAATGCCAACAAAATTCTGTAAGGGCGAAAAACTTGTATGCTGAACGATATCCACTTCGGTCTCAGCCTTCGCGTCAAACATTTAAAAATGTGTGTGATAAACTTAGGCAAACCGGTAGTTTAAGTGTTCGTGAAAGTGAACGCCAGAAACGAGTAATTGACGCAGAAATGGAAATCGGTGTGCTCGCAATTGTGTCTAGAAATCCTCATATTAGTTCTGGACAAATTGAACGCGAATCTGGCATTAGTAGGAGGAGTGTACTTCGCATTTTGCACCGTTTCAAATTTCATCCGTACCATGTTAGTCTTCACCAAGAATTGCATGGGAACGACTTCATGAATCGCTTCGAGTTTTGTCGATGGGCTAAACGTCAGATTTAAAACAATCAGTTTTTTCTTAATACCGTCTTATTTACTGATGAAGCAACATTCACAAATCACGGGAATGTTAATTTGCATAACATGCATTTATGGGCAGCGAAAAATTCACATTGGCTGCGACAGGTTGAACATCAAAAACAATGGTCTGTGAATGTATGGTGCGGTATCATAGGTGATAAAATTATTGGTCATTATTTTATCAATGGAAATTTGAATGGCAACATCTATGCTAATTTTATGAAGGATACATTGGGTCTTTTGCTAGAAGAGTTACCTTTACTTACACGACAAACCATGTGGTATCAACATGATGGATGCTCAGCACATTATTCATTGATTGCGCGAAGGGAACTCGATGAAAAATTTCGAAATCGTTGGATTGGACGCGGCGGTCCAATGTCGTGGCCAGCTCGTTCACCAGACTTAACACCACTAGATTTATTTCTTTGGGGAACACTGAAAGAGAAAGTGTACAAAGAAGTACCAACTACACCTTACGACATGCAACAGCGAATTATTGCAGCCTGTGCGTCAATAAGTTCTGACGCTGTAAGACTTACAAGTCAATCAGTCGTAAAGAGAATCCAATGTTGCATTGACAGCGAAGGTCATCACTTCGAACACCTACTATAAACGTATGTTTCATTTAATACAAAAACCTAAGTATTATCGCCTTTCTCTACTTTCTGTGACCGTGAATGACCTTGTATATAAATAGGTCGTTGAACTCGTTTTAAGATCCTCTATCATGATACGGAAGCAAAAACATACCGATCCATTTAAAAAAATAAAGGTGACCTTCAAATGCTCGAAGTACTTCCACCTGCAAAAAAACTATTATCGCTACCGGATCGCCCCCTTCGTACTGTGCAATTTTATTTCAGCAAATATTTCTGTGAAACTTATAGTTTCGAAGATATCTGAGGTGCTAATAGTTATTGCCCCACCCTGTATACTACACTTTCATCAATGATGTCTAATTTTAATTTTGAAGTATGATCGCAGTTCTGAAATGGAAATGTGATTTCGTTATTCAGAACTGCTTTCACTGTGGTGCCAAATTTAGAAATGTACGAAATTTTGCCTAGGTACTCTCCACACGTGAATACAATTTCTCTCATGCATTCAATGAAAGTTTCATCATTAATAAGTATGCGCGTGTAATTAGAGTAACAAACTTCACAACTGACAGATTTTATAATTTTTTTTTAAATAATCTTTTTTATACCAACCATTACATTCTCATCTACTTCATAATTACTATTGCATGCTACTGTAATGGTTGGTAAATTAATTACATATGATGAACTATCTTGTGAAGCTGTTCTGTTAAAAAAAAGACATTTAAAATTAAATAAATAATCACTTGTGTCATCTAATTCACAGTTACCAGTCAAATTGGATTCCATATATGAATTTAAAATAAGGCTTTTATAAAATCCGACAAATGCTGAACATGTTGGATTTGTATTTTGGACTCCATATTGACGAATTTGGCCGAAAAAATTTTCTGATGAATCTTGATTTATTACACTAAATTTAGAAAATCCAACATTTTTTAAATTATTTTTAATTAATTTAAATCCTTTTAGTGTCTGTATCCAATTTGCTAGAACCTGTGGATTAGCTTGATCTGTTGCCTTTTTTTTAACAAAGCGCATTGTTTCTATTATAGAAATAGCATCATTCCATATTTGTATTTGTTCATCATTATTTACAGAAGGAATGATGCTTTTCTTATTTAAACTATCAAATAAATTATTAAAAAATAGTAACAACTGCGCTGTATTTTCACCATCACGAGGCATACTTCTTTGCTCACACACGCTTTTAGCGCCACTGCGACTCATTAATGACATTACACTAGCTACAGTGTGACTAAAAACCTGTGTGCAACACGAAACTTTCATTTTTTTAATTTTTTTTTCACAACATGATGATCAGATAGTTTTTGCATTGTTCTAAAAAATGTTCCACTACTCTGATCAATAAAATAGGCATCTTCTATATGCGACCATTTGGCTGTTCGGACAATATCATCTTTTAATTTAAATTGTAAATCTTTTGTTAATAAATTATTGCGTATGCATTTCAAAAGATGCGGAACATCATATAGTGGAACTATATGATGCCCATTGATAACTATTACGTCATTTTCTGAAATTTCATTATTTTGAAATGCAGCGCGTTTCGAATCTAAAATTAAATTCCTAACTGCTTTTTTGTTGTTACAACCTTGGTCGCATACAGAAGCTACAATTTTTAAACCAACATCATGGGCACGCATAACAATTTGTTTAAACATATATACAATTTTTTCCCATGACGTTGTTCCTTTGCAAAATGTAAAAGCAATAGGTTGCTTCCATGGTCGATCACCATGAATTCCTCGCAGAAACCAAACCAAAACATGATCTGCGATTTCGTTTTCCCGGCAATGTCCTTCATCCACAAATCCATAAACTACATCTGACGGGGCATTATAATGAAACGAAGGACATAGTTTCATCTCGTCAAAAATTAAAATACTATATTTAAATTTGGGGTCGGTAAAATTTTGAACGCGTTTTTCTAGGTCCTCGAACATGGAATCGCAAATACCTGGTGTTATAGGTATTTGCTGCACAACCTTTCTAAGCGTTTCTTTACTTGGAAGACAAAATACACTACTCATAAATTTATAATTTTTAGGACTTTTTTTGTATAAAGCTAACGCAAATGCTTTATCTTCCAATGTAAAAGTACGTTTAAACTTATTATATTTTGCATTCCTAAAATTTGATATAATAAATTCCTGAGCTGTAGTGCTCAGGGTTTGTAATATGTCTATATTACCCGATCTTATCATTTTCTTCAGTTCGTGAAGGCGTCCCTGCAGATTCGCATTTCTTTGGCGCAATCTGCACATTGTCTTCTTAAGGACTGCAACAGCGTTGTACAGCTTCTTCTGCTGTGGTTCCACATTGGGTTTTCTTGAAATACCCAAAACTTTGAATAAGCCGAGAAGCAAACACCAAACCAACCCATGCTCAAGCAAACCAAAAGAATTAAGTCCATGCATCAATATAGTAGCAGTGCAATTGATTTGATGCTAATACCGAGGAAACGAAATTACTCTTTATTAAAGAATTAAAGTGGTAGAAAGAATAAAGAATGATGAATTCAATAGGATTAATATGTATGTATGTATGTACTTTATTAATGCTTCCCAGTCCGGGTTTGCATGGATTTCGTTTCTACAAATTTTTACTTATTTTACAACAAATTAACAAAAGACCTTAACAACCTATTTTTTTTTTTTTTTTTTTTTTACAGATATTGCAAACAAACTATCAACCTACTCGTCTTACTCTTACATACTAACTTAATTACTACCGCTTTTCCCTTCACCTTCCTTATTGCTATTGACTTATATGTATCACACGGTCGTCACATTCGTTCTCCCTTCCCCCTCCCACACATCCTTCTTCTCCCACTCTTCCTCTCTTTCCCTATTCTCCCTTTCTTTTCCTTTCTATCTCTTTCATCCACCACTCCCCTTCCCCTTCCTCACCTAATATTTCCCTTACATTTTCCTGCCAACTTCCCTCGATATCCCCTCCTCCCCAACACCTCTCCCATAAATGGTCCCAAGACTCCTCCTCTCTTCCACATACCCTGCACATTCTCTCCTCTTCCTTTTGCCAATATCTGGCCGCTTTTATTTCCCCTCCTAGCCTAAATCTCGCTATTCTTGACCATTTTTCCTCCCTCCAACCCTTCCTCAAGTACTTCGCCACACCCTCTCCTTTTATGCTTCTATACCATATATTATATTGCGACCCCATTATCTTCTCCCATCTCTCCGTTCTCTCTTTTACGCTTTCCCTTGTCTTCAGCTCTTCAAATTCCTGGCCCTCATCCTTCTTCATCTTCTCTTCTATTTCTTCCATTTCTAAACCTTGTTCTCTGAAAAACTCCGTCCTTTCTTGTTCCCATCCCGATACCTTTTTCCCTCTCCTTCCTCTCTCCTTTACTTCTTTCAAGACCCTTCTCGCAATTTCACTTCCTCCTCCCTTTTCAAGCTTACTTTCATAATTCCATGCCCTCTTTGCAGCCTTCATTTTTAGCTTCTCTCTATCCACTTCTTCTCTCACCATGTATCCTGGTGTCCTCCAGTCTACTCCTAACACCCATCTTATTGCCCTCTCCTGCGTCGCCTCAACTTCCTTCCTTTCTTTCCATCCCCAAATTTCCGCTCCGTATTCTATTATTGACCATACTAGCCTGTCATATAGCCATATTCTCCTTTCCCAGTCCTTACTAAATATTCTTTTCCCTAGTCCCCATACGCTTCTCCATATCGTTCCTGCCTTCCTTATTCTGCTCTTCATATGTGATTCCTGTCCACCGTTTCTTCTGAATGTATACCCTAAGTACGTAAATTCATTCACCTCTTCAATCTCCTCCCCTCCCCATCTCCATTTTACTTTTTTCCTCCTTCCACCTCCCTTCCCGAACCTCATTATTTTCGTCTTCGCGACGTTCACTTTCAGTTTTTTGTTTTCCATATACTTTTTCACCTTCTCAATTAAAATTTTCATCTCCTGTTCGTCCTCCGCCACCACCACTATGTCGTCAGCGTACGAGAGTGAGAACGGCCACTCCCCTGATACCTTCACTCCTCCTATCCTCTGCCCTTTTCCCAATTGCCTTTCTATATCTCCTATTAGAATATTAAATATCAGCGGGCTTAATGGGCATCCCTGTCTGATTCCCTTCCCGATCCAGAATTCCCTACTCATTTCTTCACCTTTTTTTACCCTACACTTAGTTTCCTTGTATATTTCTTTTATTCTTTTTGTTAATCCTTCTCTTATCCCTCTTTCTTTCAATTCCCTCCACATTATATCTCTATCGACAGTGTCGAAGGCCGCTTTTAGATCAATGAACAGTGCAATCATTTTTCCCCCTTTCTTACTAATCTGCCTATTCGCGATGTAGTTTAACACGTAGATGTTGTCAGTAGTTCCCATTCCTTTTCTGAAACCTGTCTGGTTGTGCGGAATCACGTCCTTCTTTTCCACCTCTTCCTCTAGTCTTCCTGCTAAACACATCGCATACGCCCTGTACAGCGTTGGCATCAGAGTTACCCCCCTGTATTCCTGTACTACCGTTCCTTCTCCTTTCTTAACAATCGGCAATATCTGCCCTTCCTTCCATTCTTCTGGCCAGCCTTCCCCCCTCCACACCCTATTGCACATTCTTCTTGACCACTCACCCACCTCTTCCCCACCATATTTCCATACTTCATTGGGGATACCGTCTACCCCTGGAGCTTTTCCTCCTCCCATTTTTCTTAGAATGCTTCTAAATTCTTCCCTCCCTATTTCCTCTTCCTCTTCTTCTTCCCCCCCCTTCTGATTCCCATTCCCCTATTATCTTCTCTTCTGTCCCTCCTAGTAGATTCATAAAATATTTTCTCCATTCTTCTATCTCAATTCCTTCATTTATTCTTTTTCTCTTTCTTCTTCTCCTATTAATTATTCCCCATACATCATTTTCCCTCTTCGCTCCCTCAACTTCTTTCACGAAATCCTCCCTTTCCTCCTTCTTCCTCCTTTCACATATCTCTCTGTACTCTCTTTTCTTTTGCCTAAATTCTTCTATCCCCCTTTTTCCCTTGCGCCATCCCCTCAGTGTCCTCCTTAAGTCTCTCTTCTTCTCTCTGCATACTTCGCCCCACCCTCCCCTTCCTTTCTGTCTCTCCCCTTCTTCTTCTATTTTCTCCATCGCCTTTCTAAACTCCTCCGCTATCTCTTGCATTTCCTCTCCCCATCCTTTTCCTTCCATCTCCTTCCATCTTATCTCGTTCCTAAACTTCACTTTCCCTTCCACCGTCCATTTCCCTCTTACTCTGCTTTGTCTTTTCCTTTCTTTTTCTTTCCTCCACTTTGTCCCTTCCCCTTTCACTTTCACTATTAGGGGGTGGTGATCCGTATCCACGTTCCCCCCTACTTCTAAGTTCACTATCCTTTCTCTCATTTCCTCGTCTCCAAGTATATAGTCAATTACCGATTCCCCTCTCGCTCCCGTATACGTAAATTCTCCTTCCTCGTCTCCTTTAATGTTTCCATTCAGTATCTCCCATCCCATTTCCTCTATAAAGTCTATGAATATCCTTCCTTGTCCGTTTACTTTCTTGTCCTTCGATTTCCTTTCCTCTTTTCTGTCCTCCGTCCTTGCGCCTCCTCCCCCTTTCACCGTTCTTGCGTTAAAATCCCCCCCTATTATATTTATAGTTCCTTTCTCTCCTCTTTCTGTCCATTCCTTTATACCCTCCAGTTTACTTTGTATACAATAGGATTAATAGAATTAGAAAGAATAAAAAAAAATTAAGTTTTATAAACATTGAAAGTGAAAAGCAGGCTGTTGAATTAGTTACACGCCGCGAGCCTTTTCTGAGTCGCTCCGCCTGCTTCTCCTTCCCAACTATTTTACCCAACCAGGAATGACTTGCCAGACTCGGCGTATTACACGAGTATAGTGGCGCTTTAGGGCGCCATTCGCCTCTGTTCGCTCGCGCTGGAAAGACGCCGCGCACGCCGATTACGGGAAAAAAAATCGATGCGCGTATCCCGTCGACTGACGTTATCTGTCAACGAACAGTTTCAGATCGCGTCACATGGCGTTTAGGTTAAAACAAAAGTATTACTAGTAAAAAAGTATGCTCAGATATGCCTTGAATTAAATGTGATTAACAGATTGTTAGCAGAAAAACATTGAAATTTTACTTTGTTGCATTCTTCGATACAAAATGAAAGAAGCGCGTTTTCGCTGCTTGACACTCAACCGGTTAAAATCTCTTGCTAAGTCGACCGTGACGGCAACAATGTATTCTTTGACGCGAGAGCTAACGTTTTGCTGTCGCCGTATTTTTAGATTATTTGCGTTGGAAATTAATTTATACGTGCGCGTGCTAGATCGTAACACAACTGTTTCTTTAGTATACATATGAATTAAAGAAACAAGAGGTAAAAAATTAAAGATTACTGGATATAATTTTAATAAACTGTCGTTATGATTGTTGTATGTATGGTTGTGTATGTAAATGTCTGCACAGTAGAACCATTTATTTTAGAAGAAAATGCTATATGTATACAGGGTGGGGCAATAACTATTAGCACCTCAGATATCTTCGAAACTATAAGTTTCACAGAAATATTTGCTGAAATAAAATTGCACAGTACGAAGGGGGCGATCCGGTAGCGATAATAGTTTTTTTGCAGGTGGAAGTACTTCGGGCATTTGAAGGTCACCTTTATTTTTTTAAATGGATCGGTATGTTTTTGCTTCCGTATCATGATAGAGGATCTTAAAACGAGTTCAACAACCTATTATACAAGGTCATTCATGGTCATAGAAAGTAGAGAAAGGCGATAATACTTAGGTATTTGTATTAAATGAAACATACCGTGCGGCTCCACAGCCGTGTAACCTGGGCGGCGGAGCTTCTCGTTTTCAACCGCCTATTCGTACCATTTTGTTTCTTGGAGTCCACTCGCTTAGCCTCTTAAAGGAAGCACCCGACAAAGTCGTAGCATTCAAATATTCTTATTAGTTTGTCTGGAGGAGCGAGACATTGTATTACATTGTTGTCTCGTCGCGCGCTTCGTTTCATCAAGGAGAATCTCCCCATGTGGTGGGGGTAATTCTGCCGGAGTTTATTCTGTTTTCACTATAGAGATGTTAGCAATCTGGTGCCTACGCCGATGTCCTCATTGTCGCCACCCAAATCACGTTGTCTCCCTTGCTTCGATCTGCAGCGTTCTCTCTTTTCGTCTTTTAGTTCGATTTGTATGTGTAGCTCTTTTAACGAATCGCGAGGTAGAACGTCAAGTGCCTTCGTGCACATGTGACAAGAGGCATGACGCTTGACGCCTGGCGAATCAGGCTCTGCCAAAACAGGCTTACCTCCTAGGTGACACGGCTGTGGAGCCGCACGGTACGTATTGTAAACAGTAGAGTATGGCGTAATGCTTACCGTTTACTTCACTGGGAGTAAACACTGCTTGAAGGACACTTTAATAAGTTTGCAGGATAAGATAAACATGATAAGATTAGTGTAGGGTTTCATTTCAAACATTAAGTTTCATTAAAATCCAGGATAAATAAAAGGTATATTTAAGTTAGAAAAAACGCAGAAAAATGGCAATTCCCCAAAAAAGCATCAAGCGATTCGAACCAAAAACACTGCATAAAACAGTACGTTTTATGCCCTTTCGAATGGCGTTTGCCAAACCTTGGGAAAATTATTCGTTTTTGAGTTATAAAGTAAAATGTGAGTAGAGGTTGAGGCGCGCGATCAACTCTTCGCCCAAATTTTCGCTCCAAGTATTTTCGCAAATACTCTAATAGTAAAATATAAACTCACTGCGAGGCGTTAAATTTTCGATGCTTTATAGAAATAAAAAAGATTTATATTGTCTAAACTAACTCATTTTCAACCTAGATCTTCTAATAGTTTTTTTCAAGAGAATATAACACATTGATTGATGATAACATTACATATAGATTTTGCTAAGTATGATGTCTTTTGAAATGCTCTTGAATCAACGTGTACAGCACGTTCTTGGCAGTGCTGACACAAAAGCATCAAGACGTGCGTGACACGTCTTTTCAGCGCAAGTGATACAATTTTGAAACTTTGATGGAAATGCGACACAAGTCTCCGTTACCTGATTTCGTTGAAAGTTGGCACATGATATTTTTTAATCATGTGTCATAATTTAAAGAGATAAGATCAGAAAAAATCGGAAGTTGAATAATAAGGACCACCCTACTGCTGCTGCAAGTGCACACGTCGAATACAAGACTGAGGAAGTGTCATTCGTCTGTGAAAGAAATTCATACAATCTGTAAAGCCGTCATGATTCTTCCTATTGCAAACCTTTCATTTCGTCCTCGATTTTTAAAATATTTTTTGACTCGAACGACTGATAGACATAAAAGAATAAACGTTTTTTTGCTTCTTGGCAAAGGTATCAGTTGCTATGGTTATTCGCCTATGTACTAATTTTATTGCAGATACAGGAAAAGTTTAGCCAGGCGCAGTATCATTTCCTAACTTTTATCAATATCTACATAAGCACTGCACAATTGCAACGTTGAAATAGCCGAGCTGAACAGTTCTTCTCGAAAGGATGTAACTATCACCTGCATCGTAATTCCTTTACTTTTGTAATAGCAAAGCGAACCTGTTACAACGCTGCTATTTACTGATCTTACATCGACTACTTATTGACAAGCAGTCTCCGCGAATATTGAAGAACTGGAACCCTGTTTGTTGTCGGAGTGCACTGCAATGCGAGGTACAGTTCTAAATGAATTAATTTCAAAAACTTCACGGCCAAAGAAACGAATAAAGTGCTTTTCGACCTTTAGTCCAATTAAACGACGATGATATCATCTTTCCGTTTCCGTTTATTCTCAACATTCCTATCAGAAATACAACAGTGATACAGTTGTTTCTCTTTATTTGAAATGGTTTCACGAACTTTTCATTTCCTCTAACTTTTGTCACCGGTCCCTGTTTCTGTCAAAACAAGCTCCACACGATTTCGATCGTACACTTTATTGGTGATTCACCAAAGAAAAAGTTAAGCCAATTTTGTCTTCACAACTTGATTTGGATAACCAGATCATAATCATTGGCTTGTTATTGCGTGCATGAAAACGCAAGACCACTTCTACGGAACCAACAAGTGAAATGGAAAACATTTCCTGATTAAAGGTTCAAGTATGGAATCTCTTCCACGACAAGAAAGAAAAGACAAGTTTGGTCAGAGCAGTGCGATCCCGGTTGGTTAGAGAGACGATCACTTCGGTGTTCGGATCAGAAAAAGTATTCCCTCTGTTAAGCAGAGAGTGAAAAAAATAGTTCACTTCAATCCTTAAAGAAACCTGAAACAATGAAAGAGAAGTAATCTCTCTTTGCCTACGAACTGTTGTTACTGTTGCGTTTTAGTCATTCATAGAGTCACTGATCTGATAGAAATTTTGAACGATAAATAAACTGATAGGGTCGAAAGACAAGCCGATTACTTCGCAAATATTCATGATTAATGCCAACTTTTCCTTTCCGAATGAACATCGTTGCAGTTCTTCATTAAAGTAATAAGCATATTTCACTAGAAATTAGCTTCTCTGTAATTCTCGCCTTCTTAACCACTTCGGAACGAGCATCAACTATTGTCAACGACTATACACAGCGTAGCTAATATGCGCCGCACAGTGGTCGATTTCGCCGAAATCCTGGCCAAAACCCTAAAAATTTTTTTCACGATTTTCAAAATCTAGCAATTGCCTTTGATTTGTAACACATCAGAGCATCGTTTTCCATTAATAAAAATTTTTATTAAACAATACTCTTAGAGGTATGCAATGTCAAAGTTGGCACTTGAATAATGTAACGTTTTCAAGTCGAAATTGAGAATACGTTTTTAATGTGAAATTAAAGTACGATCCACTTTTTCAGTATTGGAAGCTATTTATCATACTTTTAATTTATAAATATCTTGGTTTCATTTTTTTTATTTCATATTTTACAACTGTGATCGTACAGAATGTAAAAGCTATACATTTTTTTACTGTTGCTAATTAAATAGTTGTGAAGGCCACAAAAGGCCACCGTATTTTTTTTTAAATTAAACTTTGAAGCTTCCCGAAGAAGACCTCGTTGAGTTTTTTCGCGACTTTTTGCGATTCTTCGAGTTATTGTTATTTGTTTGTCGCGCGCGCCATGCTCGGGGAAGTGCATTTATGACATAAGGCCGGGCTATCGTGTCTTACTTAATGAATACTGCTAATCCTTCTCTAAGATCAACCTGGCAATTAACGAAATAATATGTTTATTTCATCGGGTGAAAAATCGGAATGAGTTTAAGCAAACTGGTGGCCTATTGTTTCGAGGCAACAATAGATAGCCGCGGCTACCTCGACCGCTTACCGTCATAAACCGAAAGATCTTTGATAATTCCAATGAAAATCTGGCTAGTTGCAGGTATGAAGGAAATATTTGTTCCTTACAATGTTCCATCTTTCTCCTTCGGCCGAAATTTTTATTAAACAGAGAGAAATTCGGAAATGGAACAGCAGTGATATGCTTGTATTAAGATACAGCGACTGCTGCAATAAGTATCATTAGAACTTTGGAAGGCCGTGGAATAACATAATATTTTTTGTTTTAAAGTAAACTTTGAAGCTTCCCAAAGATGGCCCCGTTGAATTTTCTTGCGACTTTTTGCGACTCTACGAGTTATTCTTATTTGTTTGTTTTGCGCGTCATACTCGAAGAAGTGCACTTATGACGTATTGCCGGGCTATCGTGCCTTACTTAATGAATACTGTTAATCTTAATCTACAGGCACTCTGGTAATTTACAAAATAATATATTTATTTCGTCGGGTTGAAAATTCAAATGGGGTTAAGTAGACTGATCGTCTGATAGTTTTATTTTGAGACAGCAATAGGTAGCAGCGTACGATTCTTCCACTGACCGCCATCCGTGGAACAGTGCATGTATGACCTCAGATCAGGATATCGTATTTTACTTATTGTTATTTTTTAGCCATCAGTATATTTTAGGAAATTTTAGTTTCAGATTCGTAAGCAGTAGCTCAAAAAACATTAGAATACCAATTTTGGCGCGCAACCAAACATTTTTAATACGGATGTCCGCCATATTGAATCCGCCATTTTATTTTTAAATATTTTGAGTTCGGATTCTTAATTAGCGACCGGGAAAACATAAGAATACTAATTTTTGTGCCGATCCGACAATTTTTCGATACTTGCACCCGCCATATTGAAACCGCCATTTTGTTTTTGGAAATTCTGAGTTCGGACTTTTAATCAGCGACCGAAATAATACTAATATACCAATTTTCAGCTAAATTGAAAAACTCCTTGGGGTTTTGGCCAGGATTTCGGCGAAATCGACCACTGTGCGCCGTACCGAAGTGATTAATGATAATGCATAGTTTTGGAAGAATTGTTTGTCAAATGTTTTGCATATTTGATGCAGCCGCTTGCAATTATACACTGGCTATACTTTCTTCCTCAAGATTTTACTTGATCTTGCGAGAACGTTTGGCTGGCCTATGATACATATGGTGGTAAAATCTCAGTCTCGCTATCATTTGTAATTAGCGCAGTTCGATCACCCCGTTATCGCGACAAATATTTTAACATTGTATTTTAGTGTCTTTCAGTGGTGGTTTCAATAACACCTTAAGTACTGGATCGTAAGCGAAACAACTGTAGCAATTGAAAGCAAAAAAATGTAAAAAACAAACCAGAGAATTTTGGTTACTGAGCTATGGTAGTTTTGGATATAAAGACACGGACTTGCAATCGATGGATCCTAATTCTTCCTCGCATTTGGAAAATTTGTCCAGTGTGATGTATGGAACTATTATATGACCGTAGAACCAGGAAATCTACATATTGTATGTATATAGGTAGGCCTCCTACTACGCGGTAAATATGTTCCTTGAAAATGACGAGTTGTGAAAGATCGCAATACAGGAGACATGAATTTAATACAAAAATTGGGATTCGGTTGTAAAAAAAAATTGCTTTTTATGGTGTAACATTTTTACCATTTTCTAAATTTATGTTACATAAAAACATTTCATAAAAAGCATAATTAAATCGAACATTATACAAAACACTAAAAAGATTATAATTTCAAGTAAAAGCTCGACAGAAGAAGTGAAGAAAGCTTTTCTTTGACTGTGTTCTGTGTCACTGACGTATTACAATGCTAATGTGCACTAGTATGTGAGACAATGAATATGGCACATTTGCTAATCCGCGTTGTAAGAGGCCTATCTGTATGTATAATCTAATATGTATAATCTATAGTTATATAATAGTTTAATATTACCTTGCTACATCTTATGCAAAATGACGGTAGCAGCCGAAGACGAGGAACTGCAACAGAAAGAACAAATTTGTTTGGATTAATTTAATACGATACTTCGAATTTATAAGTTTCGAAGAGTTGCCCAAAATGAATAATTTACACGATTGATCCATTCATATCGTTACTTATTTTCGTGATTGCAATACAAACTTTGTTTTTATATTTGCAATTCGCGAGGTGCTTCAAGATTTAAATTTCCATTTCCACACTATTTGGAGTGTTCATGAATGATGTTCCTCAGTCCCACTTCTACAAAATTACCTTATGTGCACATGATACTGTAGTTTTTCCGTTTGTGTGCATCATTGTCACCTTAACTGGGAGATTTGAGTATTTGGCAATGGATTGTTTAATTTCTTCTTAATTTTTTTCTCATTTGAATTTCGGGAATAAACTCAGAGAAAGTGAGGTGACCAAATATAATAAAGTCCGGCATGTGAAAAATAGCTAGGGGGCAACATGTTCTCGAGACCTATCACCCTTTCAACATACTGTGTCTTCCCAATATTAGATGCACCATACAGATATAATACTTTACTATATATCGTTTGCTTTCAATTATTGGCTTTCTTATATATGTTTCTGTTTAATCAGATATATAATTGATAAAGTTTGTTTGGAAATAACAATGTTAATAAAAATAATTGAGAATACAGTATAATTGAGAGTACAGTGATTTCTCGCTGTGTAATATTATAATCGATAAAATAAAGAAAATTATAGTTACGTTTTTCGATTCCGGTTAAGAAACAGAACATCTGAGTCTGATGAATTTGCTGTACGGGCAGAAAACACCAATCTCATTAACAGAATCACTTGCGATGACAACCTTTTTGTGACCTATGACTTAAAATAAACAATGTTATTATTTGTTCGACGTGTTTCTTAAATGAAAATAATAGTTCGTTTTAATCTAATTAAATTGAATAGATCGTTTTAGGTAATATATTTGTTAGGGAGGGAAACGAAATTGATTATTCCACGTCCACTTCCACTTCCTTAGAATATGTGCTTAGTTTATTAACACTAAATTTTACTATGAACGAAGAAGTTAACAAGGCGAAGTACAAAAGGAGTTGAGTCTCTGGTCTCTGGTCTCTAGTCTCAAGTTCCAAGTTCGAAGTCTGAAAAATCTCTATGTCTCGGTCTCAAGGTAAGATATTATATACGCTCTTCCAAGGTGGGGATAATTGGGTTACTCGGCGGAGATTATTAGAAATAATATATAATGATAAATTTGTATGTTGTTGATTGTTGTAGATTCGTAACCGTTGTTAATCGAGGTTCGCTCTATTCAACGCGAGGTTATTACGCCGACGAATAATCACGGCGCCGTATGCCGGTGGGCTGAAGGCTGGCCAGCACACGCCCTCCCCGCGTTTCGATACTTGACCTTTCGAGGTCAAGAGCACCGAGGGCCGTCGGGGCCTTCCTTTCGAAAAGAGTGGGGAGCCTTCGATGACTTTGTTCTCTAATAGCAAGTGATCACCTATCACTGTAACCGTTCACAACAGTGGTATAGGAATCCACGGGTCGTAAGCGTAGATCCAAGTCTCATCTCCAGTTATGATGCGTTTGATTTTGTCTTGATAGTCGGAAAGCATTGTTTCACACACTTCAACGCGGCGCTGTTTTTCCATGAAATTGAGTGTTTTTGGCACCAATCGAGATTTCACTTTTTTGAGGCCCAAATGATCACTCAAAATGGTTTTCACTGATCCTTCTGATATTCCAACACGGACAGTAAGGTCTCGGACTGTCAACCGATGATTTTCGAGCACTAACTCTTTGATTTTGTTGACATGTAGCTCATCAGTTGATGTTGATGGTCGTCCTGGCCGTGCCTCGTGTTCAACGCTTTCTCGACCCTCTTTGAACATTTTGTACCAGTCATAAACTCTTGTTTTCGATAGAGCTTGCTCACCGAAGGCCTTATGCAACATCTTAAACGTTTCGACAGCAGAAATTTCATTCCGCACACAAAAGGGTCTAGCCGAATAAGGGGGTCAAAAGTACCCTTGAGCCGATTTTATTCGACGATGGGTCATTCGATAGGTGATGATGAAAAACCATTGCACACAAATTTTTAATCCGATACCTTCACCGGGAGGATGGTTACAGGGTAAAATCGAAAAACCAGTTTTTGCCTCATTTTCCCCAATTAATGTGCAGCAAAAATTCCAAAAAATTCTAACACATTCTAAACATGAATGTACACATTAGGGATTTTTTTTCAGATTTTTCCTTTGCAAGTTCCACTCACGAAAAATGAAAAACCGAAAAAAAAATATTTAAACATCGATTTCGTATTGAAATCTTCCGAGCACAACTTTTTCCTTTTTACAGTAGTTGCATAATGTTATCATTGTTAGACCCTAATTTTTTCAGATTTTTTGAGTACGGTGCATCATGGTCGGAAAAATCAAAAACCGATTTCTGGGACACATTTTGGACTGAATCTCGCCCATTATCTGCCATTCTTGCATGATTTTAATACAGTATGTTCATATTGTGACCTTCAATGTTTCTGCATAGAAATATGTAGATGTTAAAGAACAATATCGGGATAATAAAATAAATTGCTGAATGTATGGTCTTTATAACCTAGAATTTTAGCCGTTCTTTCAAAAGCATTAATGGCGCAGTGGCTATGGTGTCTGCCTGTGGAGTCGCTGGACAATTTTTTGTCGCGGGTTCGAATCTCCATGTGGGACTTAAGTTTTTTTCTGTAATTTTTTTTTTTTTCGTTTTTTTTTTCCTTCCCGGTGAAGGTATCGGATTAAAAATTTGTGTGCAATGGTTTTTCATCATCACCTATCGAATGACCCATCGTCGAATAAAATCGGCTCAAGGGCACTTTTGACCCCCTTATTCGGCTAGACCCTTTAATGGAACTGCGTTGTTCAATAGTTTCCGACATTCTCAAAACTCTTTTCCTTTTTAGAAATATAAATAATACACATGTAAAATATAAAAAAAAAATATAAAGATATAAAATGTAAAATGTAATGAAGATTAGGTTACATAAGCTTATTTATACATGGAAAATCTTAGCTTAATTACCCTTCCCACTGTTAACGTATTTCCCTTACTCCTAATTTTCCCCATTGTTTTGGCCGGAATTTTATAATAAAACCTTCGGCTTCTTCTGTCCGCGTGGCCTTTCCTAATCAAGCTCCATTCCCCCGTGCCCTAGTCTTTTTGCTCCATGTCAATCAATCCCCTCAGCATTTCGTCCTCCATTCTATGAGTGGAGCACCACACCACCACGTCCTTTTTTTGCCATTTCTTCTTCCAATCCCTCCCTCACCTTCTTCCCCCTAAATGCCTACCTTATCATTTCTAACGTGCTGCCATCCTTGCTGGTCAGCTTAACTGTGCCATTTTTAAAATTCACTTTTTCAATTTTTATTAAAGTCTTATTTTCCAGTGATATTTTCATGATTTCAAATAAAATATCGTCAACGTCATCTTTTTTAAATACTGAGTTGGGGTGGTCCTCCATGGTTATTATCATAGGATTATTTTGCTGATCTGAATTAATCATTTCCTGCCCGAGTTGGACGAGATTCATATCGTCATCGCTATCCATAATTACTTGACTGTCCGTCCTTTCCATTTTCTTCAATGGGTTATTTCCTTAGTTTCGGGCGAACGGCAAGATAAAGGTTGAATTAAAATAAACGCTTCTGAATTCCAGGTTCTCCACCGCTAATTAATATTGAATTCCGGGAATCGAGAGGATACACCTTCAATGATCCAGAAGAAGTATGTTCTGTATTAATTTATATTTTTCTGGTCTTTAAAAATACTTTTAAATGTTTGAAAATAGCAACTAATTATTGTTGTGTAGTTGACAATTTTTAAAAATGGAAAAAAATATCAAGTTCCCTATGGGGATTCGAACCTGCGACAAAATAGTGTCCAGCGCTTCCGCAGACAGACGCCTTATCAACTGCGCCAAACCGTTCACTTGAAAAAACCTTCAAAATTCTTGCAGATGAGGAACCATCAAAGTTCACAATTGATTTAATTAATTCGATTCTCTATATTAACATGTAATTGCTTCGTGATAGAAACATTGAAAGTCACAAAATGAACATACTGTAATCGAAGAATTAGAAAATAATAACTGGATCATGGCGTTGCACATCGAAATGCGTCGCGCAGATCGGTTTTCGATTTTTTTCACAATGACGCAGGCGGTTTAAAAATCTGAAAAAAATTGGAGATAACAAGCATGAGTGTTGGATTGTTACTGTAGTTTTCAAAAAGTTGTCACTCTAAGATCTCGATACGAAATCTACTTTTTTTCGTTTTTTTTGCGTTTGCCCATTTCTTACACTTAGGTTCTTCAATGGAAAAATCTGAAAAAAATCTCAAACGTGTATGATACTGTGTAGAATATGTCTGAATTTTTTCGAATTTTTGCTCCTCAGTAAATAGGCGAAATGGGCCAAAAACCCGTTTTTTAAATTTTCCCCAGAACTACCGTTCCGGTCAAGATGCAGGGTTAAAAATTGGTACACAATGATTGCCGAGCATTATCTATCGAATGAGACTACCCCCATTGAAATCGGTTCAAAGGGCACTTTTGACCACCTTATCCTGCTATACCCTTTATCTAGTCTTTCCACTCTTATGTTAGATATTGTTCATTTCTTTACATAGTTTATACTTACTAGGCGATTCTGCAAAACCCATCGCCTCTTCTCTACTAGACATCGATGTTGATGGCTTCGTTTCCATCTTCGTCTTTCTTCTTTCTTTTTCACAATATTTTTATTTTATAGTTCTTACTTAATCACTTAACACGCGCAGTTAATGCGTGGGTGAGTCCATAACCTGTTAGTATTGTAGGGTTTGTTCAAATGAATAAACAATATAGAATTAAGATTTTATTAATTCACACTCGTATCAAGAAGGCACACAGCACACGCGTCGTTTTTAAACAGAAGAAGAAGCATCGCCCCTCCTAATGGAATAGAGAGAACATAATAGGGAGGGGAGTGTTTAGCAACCTCTGGCTTGACAAGGAAAACAAATGATGTATAGGCGCCATATTATAAATCCAACAGAAACACAAAATACGGATAAATAGAAAATTTGACATTTGTATTGCAAAAAAAGTTATTGAATTTTCAATATTTACGCTTGCGTACTCGTCAAGTTATTCTTTTGTATATACATGTATGACTGCTCTGAAAGGTCGGATTTTATTGACAGTAACACATATTGGTTTAATATAGATTTAAAAAATGCAATTGATTAATTAATAATTTTTAATAATTGTTGCAATAGTGGTATTCATTGTTATTGGTATAACAAATATTTTCTACCACCGCGAGCATTCTATAACAGCTGTATAATCAGTTGAAGCAGTTTAAGTTTGAAAATTGTAAATATATGTTAGCGTCGAGTCCTTTGTAGAGGAGACGCACACGTTAAAGGTCAATGCTCTGAAAGGTTCACGGAGTTTAACCCACTTCTAAGAGCTAAAAGGTAACCTAAAGGATTACCGATATGTACCCCGGAGCATGTGTCTGTCATCGGGCTAGGCTCCGGCGGTAGTTTATTAAAGAGGCGCGACGACTTTTAAGAGTCGCGGATCTCCTCTCTAAGAATCGGCGATGGAGTTCGATTACCGATCTGAAAGACACGCGCGTGCGGCCGATGACCCGAAGTCATGGTGCTGCATGGCACGTGTAAAGAAATAAGGGTGTTCTCGAAAGATCTAGGCACGGAGTGGGGAAGATGATGCATCTTCTGGTAAGAAGGCTGTGAAGAACAGCACGGCACTTACCCTAGAACCTTCAGAGAACACGCATCACTTAAGGAAGTTCGAGCGAATCTAATGTAAAAAAACTTTTTCCAACTTTAAGCTTTGAAACTCTGTATACATGTAATTAAATACTCGATTGATATATCCTAAAAATTTTGAAACGATCCTCCGTCTAGTTTCTTTGAAAAAAAATGTTAAAAATTACATTTTTTAAGTCCTTATACACAGGCTCTTATGGCTGACCAGCTGTACTCGCGTCTTTTTCGATTTTTTTCGATATTAACCTCCCAACTTTAAGGAAAACAAAACTATGTGTAATAAACTTGAATAATTGTAGAATAAGATTAGATTTCAATAATATAACCTTACCGATGTAGTTTCGTTGATAATTTAACATAAACTTTATTTGTTACTCATGCTTATTGGTAGCCGTACACGTTACTGAACGTTTGGCAACGTTGCGAGAACAGCTAAGAAAAGTATAAGGATAGAAAAAGAGATAGAGAGAAAGAGAGAAGATAGAAAATTTATTTTGTCACCTTAGTTCAAAAATTGTAGTTTGAAGAAAATTAGAATAATTTTAGTTCTTGAACAAATGAATGAATAAAATATATAAAGTTATAAATTAATGAAAATAATATCACAATAATTATATTATAAAGAAAATCAACTGTGTTTATGTTTTTAAAAACTAAAATATTCGATGTCAGTATGAAAACGGGAGTATAACCTCAAATTAAATAAAAATGTAAATAATTACCTATAAATTTTTTTTCTTTTCTTTTACAATAATTGCAATTTTTGATTTTGAAATTATTGTTCCTGCAATCAATCCGAGCTTTGTTACTCTTGATAACATTTTGTCTCCATTTCACAATATTTTTTTTTAAAAATCGACCGTTAAATCTGTGCATTTTTGCAAATTATTTCCATTCACTCATGGACTAAAACACTTAAATTTGGTAATGCTCTCTCCGTGCTCTCTAACTATAGTACATAGGAATAACAATACGCTGTTGCCAGATCTTCTTATTCAAACGGATGAGTCAAAAGTCACGTAGTCATTTCGTTACTTTTGTTAATTAAATAAATAATATTTAACAATTTTTGGATTAGATATGTTATTATAAATTGAAATAATGAATTTTTATTACTATTACAAGAATTGAAAATACAGAAAAATTCAATTACTATTTTGAGTCATTAGTTACGCACGAACTTCCTTAATTAAATCAAACTTTTCACATAGTATATCTAACATATATAAAGCACACCTCCCCAGAATTGTTCAATTTTTCAGGCCGGTCGGATGTAGAGTCACATCAATACCATGTATGACTATCCCCAACTGTAAATCACCAATTCTCATGAAACTATAGTATAAGGTAGATTTTGTGTAAATATTTGACACCTACTTTGTTTTATCGGCAATCGTGCACGTTAAAGAGGTGAAAACCGCCCCCAAAGTTGGCGCAACGAAAAATATTTTATCGAAAATTTCGTAAGGACTGAAAATTAACGTATTTCAACCACGAATTCAATGGTATAAATACTTTTTTAACCCATTTGTTTAAACAATATGTTAAAAAATACTTTTTTTTCCACTTTGAGGGTTTTTCTTTCACCCCGTTAACGTGGACGGTTGCCAATAAAAAAATAAGTGTCAAATAATTTGACGTGATCTACATCATATTAAAATTTCATTAAATGTCGATATTGCTATACATTTATTGAATTAGGTAACAATTCAGTGTTTTCATGCGACACCAACTGATCGCGAATTGAGAAAGTGGGAAACTACCCCCTCGAAAACGCAGAGGTTAAAGGTACTGAGACAGATTTGTGTTGCATACACGATTGCCAGTGATAAGTCTGTTACGTGCGGTGCTATATTATATATAGCGAGCCGTCCGTCGTCGAGCGGTAACCGACGGTCGGTGAGGAGACGCTCGTTACAGCGGGAAATTATAAGAATTTGAAAGGTTATTGGATTGGGGATGTGAAAGAGGTAAAAGAATATATAGTTGAAATTATACTCTACTTAGCTTGAGGCTAGCAGAGGACAGGATGGATGGGCCGATCTGTTGAAACCCGTACAGGTTTATTGGAATCGAAATTTGAAAGAATAAGGAATTTAAATAATATTGTTTTTGAACAAAGATTGAACTGGTAAAATAAAGTACATTCAAACTGTTCTGAGGAAATTATACAACTCAAAGAATAATAGAGAGAAACTTTGGAGTTATAAATTATCAAATATAAAATGACAATGTAGGGGTGGTGAAACTTATTCGAAACGGAGTTCGAATGAATTTCCCATTCACAAATAATCAATTAAACTTTACTTTTGACGGTTTCTTTCAGGGCTCGTAGTCAATGAAATAATTAAAGAAAATATTTAATATTAAAAGGTCTAGCCGAATAAGGGGGTCAAAAGTGCCCTTGAGCCGATTTTATTCGACGATGGGTCATTCGATAGGTGATGATGAAAAACCATTGCACACAAATTTGTAATCCGATACCTTCACCGGGAGGGTAGTTATAGGGTAAAATCGAAAAATCAGTTTTTGCCTCATTTTCCCCCATTAATGTGGTGCAAAAATTCCAAAAAAATTCTAACACATTCTAAACATGAATGTACAGGTTGTAAAAAAATTAATGGTCATGGCTTTAAGGGGTTGTTCTACACCTCTGGATCGATGGAGATTTGCAAAAAAAACCGGCCGCAAAATTCGGGAAAGGGTAGCAAATTTTTTTTATTGGCTCATCGTATTCGTCTTGTTACGTAGGTAAAATGTCTGAGAGGAACCATGGGTCAGAAACGAACCGTTCTCTCACAAATTAACTTTTAATTGGGTCTTCTGATAAAAATTTCGCCATTAGTTAAAGCAGAGGTGACGTAAACGAAGTTAGAAAATGGGGCACTGTGTCACCGTACCAGAAAAGAAGTGCATGTGTTTATACTCTTCTCCCCGGGTGGGCCCTTGAGCGAACCCAACACCGAACGCAGGTCAATGACATTTTTCTAGTCATTTTCTATCTTCGTTTATGTTGCCTCTGCTTCAACTATTGGAGCTAGCAGGGGTATTTCATGTGTTTCCTTTCGAAAGGTCGGTGACTCGAAGGCTGCCACAGGGGCGAAATTTTGATCGGAAGGCCGAATTAAAAGTTAATTTGTGAGAGAACGGTTCGTTTCTGACCCATGGTTCCTCTCAGACATTTTACCTACGTAACAAGACGAATACGATGAGCCAATAAAAAAAATTTGCTACCCTTTCCCGAATTTTGCGGCCGTTTTTTTTTTGCAAATCTCCATCGATCCAGAGGTGTAGAACAACCCCTTAAAGCCATGACCATTAATTTTTTTACACCCTGTACACGTTAGGGATTTTTTTCAGATTTTTCCTTTGCAAGTTCCACTCATGAAAAATGAAAAACCGAAAAAAAATTTTTTAAACATCGATTTCGTATTGAAATCTTTCGAGCACAACTTTTTCCTTTTTACAGTAGTTGCATAATGTTATCAATGTTATACCCTAATTTTTTCAGATTTTTTGAGTACGGTGCATCATGGTCGGAAAAATCAAAAACCGATTTCTGGAACACATTTTGGGCTGAAATTCGCCCATTATCTGCCATTCTTGTATGATTTTAATACACTATGTTCATATTGTGACCTTCAATGTTTCTGCATAGAAATATGTAGATGTTAAAGAACAATATCGGGATAATTAAACAAATTGCTGATTGTATGGTCTTTATAACCTAGAATTTTAACTGTTCTTTCAAAAGCATTAATGGCGCAGTGGCTATGGTGTCTGCCTGTGGAATCGCTGGACACTTTTTTGTTGCGGGTTCGAATCTCCACGTGGGACTTAAGTTTTTTTCTGTAATTTTTTTTTTTTTTTTATTAAAAACATAACAATATTCAGTAGTAGCTTTAACATGTTTCACAGATACTTCTAAAAATAATTATACAGTATACTTTTTTCTTCATCGACTCTTTCCAGTCATGTCACGATTTACAATTACAAGTACTTTTTTACATTCTGTACATTGAATTTTATATTTCTTTCATATTTAAAATATATTTTCATACATTGCAATAAACCAATATCTATGAACAATATAAAATGTTTGAGAATACTTATAATTGCAAAACGTTGCATGTCTAATTGTAAGAAAAGCATGTTTTACGATTATTTTTCTATAGGTTTCATATTGTTGAAAGGCATAAAAATATCTGTGAAACATTTTAAAGCTACTACTGAATATTCTCATGTTTTTAATAAAAAAAAAAAAAAATTACAGAATAAAAATTAAGTCCCACATGGAGATTCGAACCCGCGACAAAAAAGTGTTCAGCGATTCCACAGGCAGACACCATAGCCACTGCGCCATTAATGCTTTTGAAAGAACGGTTAAAATTCTAGGTTATAAATACCATACAATCAGCAATTAATTTAATTATCCCGATATTGTGCTTTAACATCTAGATATTTCTATGCAGAAACATTGAAGGTCACAATATGAACATACTGTATTAAAATCATGCAAGAATGGCAGATAATGGGCGAGTTTCAGCCCAAAATGTGTTCCAGAAATCGGTTTTTGATTTTTTCGACCGTGATGCACCGTACTCAAAAAATCTGAAAAAATTAGGGTATAACATTGATAACATTATGCAACTACTGTAAAAATGAAAAAGTTGTACTCGAAAGATTTCAATACGAAATCGATGTTTAAAACATTTTTTTTCGGTTTTTCATTTTTCGTGAGTGGAACTTGCAAAGGAAAAATCTGAAAAAAATCCCTAACGTGTACATTCATGTTTAGAATGTGTTAGAATTTTTTTGGAATTTTTGCTCCACATTAATTGTGGTAAATGAGGCAAAAACTGGTTTTTCGATTTTACCCAATAACTACCCTCCCGGTGAAGGTATCAGATTAAAAATTTGTGTGCAATGGTTTTTCATCATCACCTATCGAATGACCCATCGTCGAATAAAATCGGCTCCAGGGCACTTTTGACCCCCTTATTCGGCTAGACCCTTTGGTAAAAATTGGAACTCACCCTGGTTTTCCTGTAGTTGTTACAATTATAAATTATAACACAGCGCTATGTGTGTGTAAGTTCTGCTTAAGATTTTCGGCTCTCGAATACAATATTAAGTGTACGCTGGGTTTAAAGACTGTTTGGATATCTGTACAGAGAAAATGAAATAAGAGTTGCACTTTGGTATGAATGTATGTTGACTTATAATTAACGGATTAAATTTTACGATTATATGATATAGTTATACGGTGAACGATAATATAAATATATAGTGATCGGATTTCAAAAGGGTGATAAAATTTAGATAGAATATCTCGCACGAAACACTGAGTCTTTCGGCACTATTTACCGTTACCGAACTTTCGCTCACTGAGAATCGAAGATTCTCCCTACAGTTTCGCGGGCTAACAATCACGCACTTCGCGACTTGACGATTGAAAGCCAAGAGATTTCTTAATTTAACGAGGATATCTAACTAGAATGTTTGACGAGGATATCAAAGTCCGTCACCGCGTATCAAACTATTGAAGTTATTCGCGGATAACTCGGCTTAACAACACCCCGGACTCAATGCCTACGCACCTCGCGACTTTCCAGACAAGAGTGACGAGTTAATCTCGCCCCGGGTCTCACGAAGGGTGGACCCATGGTGGAGGTGGTAGCCACGTTCCGTGGTCACGTTATGCTTCGGTTTTAATTCTGGGAATGCAACTCTTTATTCTTTTTCTCCGTTCGGTTCTTACTTAGTTCTTGTCAATGAATACGTGACAGAATGTGCCTCGTGCGCAATGGTCCCGTAGCAGTCCTGAGAAAAGTTTGCTGGAGAGGTCTCACCGGTTAGCAGAGACGGAGCGGAAATGAGGAAATCTAATATACTGAGCGTAACAATTAAGAAAAGAAATTGAAAAGAATTAACGGAATGAAAAATTAAGTTCGGAACGTAACATCCCTCCCCCCTTAGAAAAAGGCGTCGTCCTCGATGCCTACGTGTACGGGCAGGAGATACTCTACGGTAGCGTATCTATTCGTGCAAGAGATAGTGATCCATCTGCCTCGTGGTAGTACTGCCCAGCTGCAGCTTGCGTCATAGATGGTGAAGTTCTCTTCGGAATTCCTTGGCTTCCCAATGTCTTTAGTTGTACTACACGTCACGGAGGCAAATTTTTCCTCTGATGCTGAAGCAGCAACACATGGATGGATCCAGGCGTTGTGATGGCCGTTAATATGTCCTTCCCTGCTGGTGTAGGTGCTTACCGCATCACAGAATATCAGCGTGACCTGGACTTAGAGCTTGTCGATGCTGCATATTCCCTGCTATTATTGTACAGATTAGTTATGGTTTTAATAACTAATATTTTGTAACAGAATAGGTGAGGAAGACAAATGGAAGATTAAAAAATATGTAAGCGAAAACAGAAGAGATATAGTATTGAGATAAAATTTTGGTCCCCCAGTGGTTACTGGTCAGATACTGTTTTCTTTTCTGTGTTTGGAGATGTTTTCCAAATGGTGATCTCCCAACGTTCGTTATCGGCTTTCCGAACGTAGTGGTTTCCCGGATGCCAAATCGCTGTTGTTGTTGATAATGCATTTGCAGTCAGAGATGTCTTCCTAGATTTTCCTCTCTTTTGTTCAGGTGTGTATAAGGTGTTCCCAGGTCCAATTGTTTGAGATCTGGTCTCTTGTGACTCGTGCAGCATCGCAAAATCTCTGTAGGTTGGTCTGAATCCTGTGAGCTGTTTTTGGTGATTGGTGTGAACTGGTGTTAATCTTGATGTGGCTTGGCTATTACTGTACTGAAATATTCAGCATTGACTTCCGTGAAGAAACTGATGTTGTGACGGCTTGCTGATCCCGTGAGTCCAGATGGTACGCTACTACGAACTAAGGAACGAAGTACATGATTTGCGTGTTACAATTTCTTACGATTTCCGCATACAAGTCCAAATTTGCTCGAGTCCTATTTTCAAAATAACAAAATTGAATAATAACATCGTACAGTGATTGCATATGGGTAAATACAAGAGTTCCAGGGGGAACGAAAAATTTCTTAATTAGGTGCGAGTTCCAATTTATCTGTATGTTTAACAAATCTTTTTCCTGAATTATCTTCCAATATAACATTGTTATACTCTAGTATTCCAACTATTTTGTATGGTCCATGATATCGTTTACTGAATTTTCCTTGTCTAGGTTCTACTAAAACACGTGCCATATCTCCAATTTTTCCTTCGAATGGTTTAATCTTTTGATCATAGTAGAATTTTGAAGTTTGTTTTGCTGAGATTAAATTTTCACCTGCCAGAACTTGCATTTCTGATAATCTGACTATTAAATCGTGGAGATAAGAGTTATAAGTCGGGTAGTTTTCTTCGGTCGGTAAACTACTAGGGAATAGGGCTAATTTTCCAAAGACTAATTCATATGGAGTGAAATTTGTAGCTTCATGAACAGAAGTATGATATGAAAACATAGTAAAAGGAACTAGACGGTCCCAATCATCGAAATCATCCAAGTAATGTTTTATGTAATCTGCCAAAACTATGTGACTTCTTTCTAATGCACCATTTGATTGAGGTCTATAGCTTGATGTGGTTATGTGGTCCATTTTGGATAGTTTTGCCATTTCCTTTAGAAGTTTGTTCACAAAGCTGGTGCCTCGGTCTGTCAGTATTACTCGAGGTGCGCCAAACTGGAGAATTAAGTTTTCTACTATACTGTGTGCTATTGTTTCTGCTTTGATATCCGGAACTGGTACGGCCAAACAATATTTAGATAAATTGTCCTGCATAGTTAGTATGTATCGGTTTCCATTTGGAGTAATTGGTAAGGGTCCTACGGTATCTAGTGAGACTTTGGCGAATGGTTCTAATGGAGTGTCTGTAATTAGCATTGGTTCTCTCGTTTTTGCACGTACTACTTTGTTTTCCTGACAGCTATTGCAAGTTCGTATAAAATTTTGAACATCGTTTTTCAAACCTGGCCAATAAAATCTTTCTCGAATTCTCTGGTAAGTTTTCGTAATTCCTTTATGCCCACCTATTAAACTACCGTGATATTCGGAAATTATTTCCGATCGGAGTTCTTCAGGAGGTACTTGAATTTTGCCGTGGCAAATAATTATCTCAATATCACTGTCCTCAAAAGTATTCGTTAACAAGTCCATTAACGTACCCTGAGATAGTGTATCGGTTAAGTCTCCTGATTTCGAAATTTTGAATGATTTTGTGCCTGATCTTATTAAGGACCTTTTTAGATTTTGCAATCCGTATTTTACCAGATTTGTATCGAGATCGTCAAAATGATTCTTCTGTATGACGACGCTGAAAACCTTGTGCTTTCCACGAGTCGTCACGAGAACCTGTCCTACCTTCGGCTTCGTTTCTCGCAGATTTTCAACGCTTATAGCACCTATGTCCACGAGTAATCTGCCTACAGGGTTTACAAGTTCACAATCCGAAGATATGAAATGCACATAATTTCCTGCGGTCGCAGTTAAGTTGTCTCTACTAAAGTTTAAGAGTTTTGAATGAGAAAAGGCCTTTCGAGGAAGATTTAATGGTGAGGTAGACTCGATTTCCAATGGTACGTTTTCCTTTTTTAATTTTTTTTTTTTTTTTTTTTATTTACAATATACAGTAATAAACAATTACATAAAGATACGATAACTGGGTACCAAGATTAACTTAACTTTCACCCCAGTCATTAGTAAATTAAGTATTTTAACAAATTACCGCGATTAACTATAGTTTATAAGAATGATAGGAAAATTAAATAAAAACCTGTCTCATCATAGAAGACTTGAAGTAATATACAATAAGAACAATGCTAGAGACTAAGTAACACATGAATGATTCGCTTATGTTTATACTTCTTATAGTTAAGGTCAACCTGAGAATAATTTCCTATGGAATTAATAGCTTTATCTTTGCTTTTTTGGCACGTTTGGTAAAACCGTATTGAAAGTTTTTGAATGTAATCACTTATGTAACTTATATCTAGATCTTTATGAATTAATGAAATATTAATATATTTAGGGAAAGGGTCTAGCCGAATAAGGGGGTCAAAAGTGCCCTTGAGCCGATTTTATTCGACGATGGGTCATTCGATAGGTAATGATGGAAAACCATTGCATACAAATTTTTAATCCGATACCTTCACCGGGAGGGTAGTTATAGGGTAAAATCGAAAAATCAGTTTTTGCCTCATTTTCCCCAATTAATGTAGTGCAAAAATTCCCCAAAAATTCTAACACATTCTAAACATGAATGTACACGTTAGGGATTTTTTTCAGATTTTTCCTTTGCAAGTGCCACTCACGAAAAATGAAAAACCAAAAAAAAAAAAATTTTAATCATCGATTTCGTATTGAAATCTTCCGAGCACAACTTTTTCCTTTTTACAGTAGTTGCATAATGTTATCATTGTTATACCCTAATTTTTTCAGATTTTTTGAGTACGGTGCATCACGGTCGGAAAAATCAAAAACCGATTTCTGGGACACATTTTGGGCTGAAACTCGTCCATTATCTGCCATTCTTGCATGATTTTAATACAGTATGTTCATATTGTGACCTTCAATGTTTCTGCATAGAAATATGTAGATGTTAAAGAACAATATCGGGATAATTAAATAAATTGCTGATTGTATGGTCTTTATAACCTAGAATTTTAACCGTTCTTTCAAAAGTATTAATGGCGCAGTGGCTATGGTGTCTGCCTGTGGAATCGCTGGACACTTTTTTGTCGCGGGTTCGAATCTCCATGTGGGACTTAAGTTTTTTATTGTCATTTTTTTTTTTTTTTTTTTTTATTAAAGACATAACAATATTCAGTAGTAGCTTTAAAATGTTTCACATATATTTTTATGTCTTTCAAGAATATAAAACCTATGAAGAAATAATCATAAAACATGCTTTTCTTACAATTAGACATGCAAAGTTTTGCAATTATAAGTATTCTCAAACATTTTATATTGTTTATAGATATTGGGTTATTGCAATGTATGAAAATATATTTTAAGTATAAAAGAAATATAAAATTCAATGTAAAGAATGTAAAAAAGTGCTTATAATTGTAAATCGTGACATGACTGGAAAGAGTCGATGAAGAAAAAGGTGTATTGTATAATTATTTTTAGAAGTATCTGTGACACATTTTAAAGCTACTACTGAATATTGTTATGTCTTTAATAAAAAAAAAAAAAAATGACAGAAAAAATTTAAGTCCCACATGGAGATTCGAACCCGCGACAAAAAAGTGTCCAGCGATTCCACAGGCAGACACCATAGCCACTGCGCCATTAATGCTTTTGAAAGAACGGTTAAAATTCTAGGTTATAAAGACCATACAATCAGCAATTTATTTAATTATCCCGATATTGTTCTTTAACATCTACATATTTCTATGCAGAAACATTGAAGGTGACAATATGAACATACTGTATTAAAATCATACAAGAATGGCAGATAATGGACGAGTTTCAGCCCAAAATGTGTCCCAGAAATCGGTTTTTGATTTTTCCGACCGTGATGCACCGTACTCAAAAAATCTGAAAAAATAGGGTATAACAATGATAACATTATGCAACTACTGTAAAAAGGAAAAAGTTGTGCTCGGAAGATTTCAATACGAAATCGATGTTTAAAAATTTTTTTTTTGGTTTTTAATTTTTCGTGAGTGGCACTTGCAAAGGAAAAATCTGAAAAAAATCCCTAACGTGTACATTCATGTTTAGAATGTGTTAGAATTTTTGGGGAATTTTTGCACTACATTAATTGGGGAAAATGAGGCAAAAACTGATTTTTCGATTTTACCCTATAACTACCCTCCCGGTGAAGGTATCGGATTACAAATTTGTGTGCAATGGTTTTTCATCATCACCTATCGAATGACCCATCGTCGAATAAAATCGGCTCAAGGGCACTTTTGACCCCCTTATTCGGCTAGACCCTTTCCGATGAGTCTTAAACATTTATTTTGTACTATCTGCAGTTTTCTATAATTACTTAAACATGTGTAACACCAGACGGGAGCACCATACGTAAGAATTGGACGGAGAGTTTGTTTATAAATTAACATTTTGTTTGGAAGTGACAATTGGCATTTCTTATTTAGAAGAGCATACATCTTGTGTAGGATTCCTAATGTATGTTACATTGAATGGCTATATGTTTTGTGAAGGTCAATCTTGAATAAAGCTCTATACCTAAGTATTTTACATTTTTTTTTAGCCCAGGGAATATTAGTATCATTTATGACTATACTATTTACATTTTTTGGGTAGCGCTTGGTAAAAATGATGGCTTCAGTCTTAGTTATATTGACCTTAATTTTCCATTTATGGAAATATTTAAAACACCTAGTAATAATGAATTGCAAGTGTCGTGTAATAGTATCTATTCTAAATGAACTTTTGTAAAAAATGGTATCGTCAGCGAATAAAGCAATTTTGGCGTTGCCTATTAATACATTCTTAATATCATTAACGTAGATGTTAAATAGCGTAGGGCCTAGAACTGACCCTTGTGGAACACCTGCAGATACAATTCTAGTGGTCGATTGAGAATTATTAATAGCAACAAAGAATTTTCTATTATTGAGATAATCATGTATAAAATAAATTAAATATCGTGGGAAGTTTAGTGAAATTAATTTGAAAACCAAACCCTGATGCCAAACACAATCGAAAGCTTTCTCAATATCTAGAAAAATCATACGAGTATATTTGTTTAAATTAAAGTTATGCGTTACATCATCTAATACATTAACTAATTGATGAGTGGTTGATCTACCAGATCTAAACCCATATTGTTCTTCAGTTAAGATATTATTATTATGTAGGAAGGAACTAATTCTTGATAACACAATTCTTTCAACTATCTTACTAATTACATTTAAAAGGCTTATAGGTCTATAGCTATTTGTATCACTGGATGGTTTGCCCGGCTTGTGCACTGGAACTACTTTTGACAGCTTTAAAACGTCAGGAAAATAAGAAAACATAAGTATGCTATTTATTAGCTTAGTTAGAAAGACTATTGCCTTTTTGGATAAATTTTTTAAAACAACTGTACTTATGCCATCTGGACCAGGGGCTTTTTTGTTTTTCAATTTACGAATTATCTTTAATATTTCTGAAGGAGACGTTAAGTTGCATTCCGAGTGTTTTTTAATGCAAGGAAGAAAATAACTTTTAATTTCCTTATTAACAGTTCGGGAAAACGATAAAGTAGATAAATTATCATTCTGACTTTGAATGGCTTGAAATTTATCAGCTAAAGCATTAGCCTTTTCTGTATCAGACTAAGCTGAGTTTGATCCGATTTTTAAAGGAGGAATCGGTGTACAGTTATTTAGCAGTACTTTCCTAATTCTCCAGAGATTATTGTTATTTGAAGGAATGAAGTTTAGGAATTCATTCCAAGAAATATTTCGATGATGTACCAACAGCAGTTGCGTTATTTTGCAGATGTAGGAAACCAAGCGTTTGTATACCATGCTACGAGTTTTTTGATAACATCGCCTAAACTTATTTTTAGTACAAATTAGCACTCGCAAGTAATCAGGTATTTTTTGATATCTACATTTACCAACTTTTAAAACAGGAACCGTTGATTTGATAGTGTTCCTTAGATGTTCAATAAAACTTTTTAGGTGTTTATCTATATCAGAAGGAGAATCTATTTTTGGATTGGGATACAAATTGCAGTCTATTCTTCTCTTGAATTTACTCCAGTCGCACTGTTTGTAGTCATATATAATTTTTTGTCTGTTGAGAATAGTGGTTCCGTTTAAAGAAAAAATTACTGGATTATGATCAGAGGAGAGCTTTGGCAAAGAAATGGGATGAGATATATTATCTAAGTTTTTAGTTAGAATTAAATCAAGGATACTGGGGTTGTGGTCACACCTATGGGGGTAATAAGTGGGCTCGTCAGGGGCAAGAATTGAGAAACCAACCTTAGAGGATAGGTCAAGCAGTGAATTACCATTGATATTATTGTTGAGGCAATTCCACGCGACATGTCGCGAGTTAAAATCACCTAGAATAATTACTTTATTGTTTATTTTTAACAGTTCACGTATATCTCTTGGATTTAATTTCTTAGGAATATATATTGACACAACTGACATTAATACACCATCCACTACCAAATTAACTGCAACCGCCTCCGCGGACTGCAAAACTGGTACATACTTCTATTTGATAATGCATTAAGGATTTATGCACAAGTAAGGCAACACCTCCACCTCGAATATTGCGATCGTTTCTATAAATAGAGTATCCAGGAGCCCTTAGTCTCTGATTGTTAGAGAGATGAGTTTCACAAAGTGCTACAATGTGTAAGTCATGCTCATGAATATGATCAGTGAGTTCAATGATTTTATTTGTTATAGATTGCGCATTCCAGCACATGAAATTAACTTTATATTTCTTAGCCATTTAAGCAAAAAAATTAACTATGAACTCTATTACGTTTTCCTTTATACGTATACCAGTATAATAGGGTTCATTCTCAGCTTCATCTGATGAAGAGGAATTTAGCTTTTCTTTTCTAACGAGATTTTCCTGAGGCACAGGGACTGTATAGTCTTCTGGACGTGGTGTGGATAATACCAATGGTCTGCGTAACGGTACAGGGGTGGGAAATACAGATCTACGTGGTTGCCAATGAATTTTTGTCTGTTCGTTCGTCTGTACTTTTGAATTATGTCGGTCTAATAATCTCTGTATTCGATTGTTCAATTCCTCGTCGTCAATCTGTTCCACATTACTATTGTTTGAATCATTCAACTGTGATTTTTCTAAACTCTGATTATGTTGCCGTAAGGATTCGTCAAATCTAGCAAATGAATTTTGTAACTCTTGTAAGTCAATCGGTTGGTCTGTAGAATGAGTAAAAACGTCATCGTCACTATTGTCCACGGGTGGCTGTACTTCTATCATAATGTTTTCCCGCGTGATATTCTCCGATTCTTCTAATCTTTCTTCCCGAATCGGTTGCAAACTCGAGTCACCCGTGCTTGACTTCCGTTTTTGAGGGTTGAGTAATGATTTTGGCGAATAATTCAAACTAGGTAGGGTGCTTTTTCTTTTACGGTGTATAGGTGGTGTCTGTGCGTCTTCTGGTTCGTCGTCATGTGTTTCGTCGGGTTTAGACGGTGAAGCTATTGTTCCTAATTTCCGTCGTGTCCGTTGAGCATTTGAGTCGGGATCTACAGGTATCGGGATTTTGGGTTTGCTTTTGGAACCAATAGGTCTACCAGGTCTTTTTGGTATATTGGAGATAGGTTCACTGGTTCCAGAGGAAGTGGCTGGTTCAAAACTTTTTTGATGTCTTTGTATCGGGTAAATTTGCTCCATATCAGTATCAGACTCAGAAGTACTGTCTGTTGACGAGGTATCGGATGAGTTTACTGAATTACGAGAAAGTGCATCTGCATTTACATTCAATCGGCCTGGTTTATGAACGAAATTAGAATCATAGTCTCGCAATTTTAACCTCCAACGGATTAATCTTTGGCCCGGATCTTTTATTGAGTCTATCCATTTTAATGGTTCATGATCACTAAACAGAGTAAATTTTCTACCATATAGATAAGGTCGAAAATGTAAAACTGCTAAACATTCCTTTTCTGTAGTAGAATAATTTTGTTCTGGTTTGGTCAAATTTCTAGAAAGGTAAGCTATCGGTAAATCGTAGCCGTTGAATTCTTGAGATAAAACAGCACCTATTGCAAAATCAGATGCATCCGTTGTAAGGGTAAAAGGTTGGTTGAAATTTGGATACTGAAGGATAGGGAATTCACACAGTGCCCTGCGCAACTCACGAAAACTGCGCTTCTGTTCTTTAGGTACCCCATTCAAATTTACTGTCCTTTTTCAAAAGTACTGTTAACGGCTTAGCTTTTGCAGCAAAATCTTTTATAAAACGCCGATAGTAACCAGCAAGTCCTAGAAACTGCCTAGTGTTTTTCTGATTTTCAGGTGTCGGAAATTTCCTAACTGCTTTTATTTTCTTAGGATCCGGTTTTACTCCTTTCCAACTAATTACGTGGCCCAAATATGATACTTCTGTTTTTAGAAATTCACATTTATCCGGTTGCAAAGTTAATTTGGCATCTTCCAATTTAGTAAGCAATCGACGAATCTTTTTCCCATGTTGTTCTAAAGTTTTTGCATAAATAACTATGTCATCCAAATACACGAATAACTCTATCCCTTGCAATCCGCGCAGCACTTGATCCATAAGTCTTTGAAATGTTGCCGGAGCATTTTTCAAACCCTCTGGCATTCGAACGTATTCGTAATGACCATTAGGTGTGGAAAATGCAGTTTTTTCTCTATCACGTGGGTCCATCTCAATTTGTTGAAACCCACTTGCCAAATCAAAAGTTGTGAAATATCTGGCTTCACCTAAGTGATCCAGAATATCTGCTATATTTGGTAACGGGTATGCATCACCGATGGTTTTCTCATTTAATTTCCGAAAATCGATCACCATTCGCCACCTGGGATTGCCCTGCGAATCTGGTTTCTTAGGTACAATCCAAAGCGGTGAATTGTATGGAGATTTTGAAGGCGTAATTATGCCACTACTTAATTTTGAAGAAATTTGTTTTTCGATTTCGGTTTTATGGATCGGTGGAAATCTGTACTGACGCGTATTTATAGGTACGTCGTCGGTCGTATGAATTCTATGTTGTATTAGTGGAGTTGCTTCTAATTTGTCACCCGGTAAATAAAAACATTCGGGAAATTCCTCGACTAAATCTTTTACATGTTCTCTTTCCTCTTGATTTAAATAATCCAATCGTAATTTTTCTAAAGTTCTTGAGACTCTACTATCATACTGTTTAGCTTCTATATCATTAATTTCGGAATCTGAATCAGAGTCTTCCGGAAAATTATGGTATTCAAATGGATAAATTTCCTGTGGGGGTATTTCTACTTCAATATCTTTATCGAGTGTGTTTATGGCTAAAACATGGCATACACCTTGATGCACACTGACTGCTGCTTCACCAATATATATTCCTTTTTTAACCGGTAATTTTGGCAGATAACCTTCGCTTAAATCTGGATTGATAACGTCAATGGCTATTGCTTGTCGTGTACGAGCTTTTAAAAGTAATATTCGTGGTTTCGGGTTTCGTGGTGATTTTGAATTTGGTTTTTCGCCAACGAATCTAAAAGGTCGAATCGGTTCTGATTTTGTTATCATTGCATTATGGGCGAATGATATTTCTACTTGTTCCTGTCGCAAATAAGATTTTCCCAAAATTCCGTCACTCTTAAGAGGAAATGATGATTTTACTACGTGAAATTTTACTGGTTGTCCTAATAAGGTAATTGTCGTTGTACCAACCGTATCTAGGCCTTCCGGCGTTATACCGACTATTGTAATT
This sequence comes from Cerceris rybyensis, assembly GCA_910591515.1. Lineage (NCBI taxonomy): Eukaryota > Metazoa > Arthropoda > Insecta > Hymenoptera > Crabronidae > Cerceris > Cerceris rybyensis. The sequence goes on from OU342789.1 coordinate 3,875,949, forward strand.
GATTCATCTAAATTTCCTGTCTGATCGCGGTGTAAAGCAGTCAATTTTATAAGGTTAATATCCGCACCGGTATCTACTAAAAGACGTGCGGTTGGGTCGCGAAACTCCTTCGCTTGCATTTCTACGAGCGGGGACTCCTGCTGTCGGGAGAACGAGATAAACGTTCGTTGCTCTCCAAGGTGTCGACCTTCAGCTGACGCTCTCGGCTCGGATAACTCGCTGTCGCGTCTTTCCAGCGAGTCACTCTGGAGTTTAAATTACTATTTTCGAAATGATTCGGTGATCTAACCCTAGATTGAGCAAAATTTTGTACCGGCGAGTTAGATCGCGGTTCACTTCTCCTTGGGGATGACTGAGAGGATCCTGTGTGGAACTGTATGGCTTTTCGGTGTGGTGAGGGAGACCTTGACGGATATTCCTGTATAATGGGAGAAGAAGTATTCGGACGATTCTGGGAGTTTTGCATGGAATGATAATTTTGGTTAAGACTATAAGGATACGGAAACGTCACATTGTATGGCATTGGTGGATAAGGGTATGGCGGATAAGGATATGGTGGGTAAGGCGGAAATGGAAATTTATAAGGGTTTTGTGGATAATATTGAGGCTGTGGTTTCGCCATACCTGTGGGTGATCTTGCACGGTTTGAGGAACTGGGTGTTGGACTAGGAGATCGTGACTCCCTTTCGAATTGGACTTGGCGCTCTCTATGGCGTAGTATCGATTTAGGTTTTTCCCCAGATTCTAAATTTTGAGACATCATTAGTCTCTGTGGTTCTAAACCCGGAATGATTCCCGACTTCATTCTCGATTCTACCCGAGTGGCAATTTTAACTGCTTCGTTCAGAGTTTTTGGATCGCGATTATCAACAGCGGAAGCCAATTCATCTGGTAGCCCGCGGATAAATGCTTCTAAAGCACCATCCTAGAGAGGAATTTTCATTTGCTCCGCTTCACGTCCGTACTTGTCTTCTAGCGCGCAGCGAGCGTTGTTTACCAAAATATTTAATCTATCTGCGAAATCCCGAACAGTTTCGCCTCTTTTCATTCTGATTGTTTCCATTTCTCGGCTGTAATACCCATATGAATGTCCCGGAGTAAATCTATCTTTTAAATGCTTTATTAAATCATCTAATGTGTTAAATGTTTTACCCCAGGTGCTATCCCTGGCCGGCCCTTGCAATTTTCCTAACACTCCTTTAACAAATGAGCCTTCTAGAGCTGGTGGTACATAGACAGCTCCATTCTGTATATCTTGTAGAAAATTTTTCAGCGGAATATTTTTGCCATCGAAGAATGGTATGTTAAGAGTGCTATGCTGTACTGTAAACCACTCAGCCATTGTAGTCATCATTGCATTTGTAAGGTCCTGACTAACATTACTTGAATTAGAAGCGTTCGCGCTTTGAGCTGCGTTTCCGCTAGGATTCATTATGAAAAATGGGTACGGAGAAATCGACAAATGCAAAATATATATGTAAAACTGAGAGAACGAGGATTGAATTTTGTATTTTAAATTTGAATGATAGCTATGTACTGTAATTACGTTTCAACTAGGAAAGCTTATGTATGAATGAATGTTAATTGGGATTAAAGTTACCAAAACTCGATCCTATTTCTGGCAGATAACAAACAACAATGCAATAAATCACAAATCAAAAGAAAATATGCACATTGAAATACCAAATATATATATAAATGTCAAAATTCACATTAAATATATATATAAGTCAATTTTTCATAAAATTAAAACCAATTCATGCAATTCAAAGATATTCAGGAAAAATAATATTTTACGATATCATGGATTTAAATTTCTTATATCATGGATTTTCATCAATTCATCAATAAATATATGTATATATGTATGTTTATATCAGAAGATATATAACGAGCTCCTGAACCGAAAAATTTCAACTGAAAAATTTAGAATCAGTAATTCTTATCGAATTCAAATTTCGATTTAACAGATCGTATCCCACCGCTGCTGTCACCAAAATTACTAGCTGTTACGTGCGGTGCTATATTATATATAGCGAGCCGTCCGTCTTCGAGCGGTAACCGACGGTCGGTGAGGAGACGCTCGTTACAGCGGGAAATTATAAGAATTTGAAAGGTTATTGGATTGGGGATGTGAAAGAGGTAAAAGAATATATAGTTGAAATTATACTCTACTTAGCTTGAGGCTAGCAGAGGACAGGATGGATGGGCCGATCTGTTGAAACCCGTACAGGTTTATTGGAATCGAAATTTGAAAGAATAAGGAATTTAAATAATATTGTTTTTGAACAAAGATTGAACTGGTAAAATAAAGTATATTCAAACTGTTCTGAGGAAATTATACAACTCAAAGAATAATGGAGAGAAACTTTGGAGTTATAAATTATCAAATATAAAATGACAATGTAGGGGTGGTGAAACTTATTCGAAACGAAGTTCGAATGAATTTCCCATTCACAAATAATCAATTAATCTTTACTTTTGACGGTTTCTTTCAGGGCTCGTAGTCAATGAAATAATTAAAGAAAATATTCAATATTAAATTTGGTAAAAATTGGAACTCACCCTGGTTTTCCTGTAGTTGTTACAATTATAAATTATAACACAGCGCTATGTGTGTGTAAGTTCTGCTTAAGATTTTCGGCTCTCGAATACAATATTAAGTGTACGCTGGGTTTAAAGACTGTTTGGATATCTGTACAGAGAAAATGAAATAAGAGTTGCACTTTGGTATGAATGTATGTTGACTTATAATTAACGGATTAAAGGGTATAGCAGGATAAGGTGGTCAAAAGTGCCCTTGAACCGATTTCAATGGGGGTAGTCTCATTCGATAGATAATGCTCGGCGATCATTGTGTACCAAATTTTAACCCTTTATCTTGATCGGAAGGGTAGTTAAGGTAGAAAGGTAGTTATGGGGAAAATTAAAAAAACAGGTTTTTGGCCCTTTTCCCCCATTTATTGAGGTGCAAAAAATCCGAAAAAATTCTGGCATATTCTACACGGTACCGGGCATGTTGGAGAATTTTTTCAGATTTTTCCGTCGAAGTACCTAAGCGTGAAAAATGGGCAAAGTAAAAAAAAACGGAAAAAAGAAGATTTCGTATCGAAATCTTCGAGGTACAACTTTTTGTTTTATATAGTAACAATCTAACACCTACGATTGTTATCCCCAATTTTTTTCAGATTTTTAAACCACCTGCGTCATTATGAAAAAAATCGAAAACCGATTTTCGGGACGTATTTTGATCTAAAACGCAAGAAGTAATTGTTATTTTTCCATTATTTTCATAGAGTATGTTCATTTTGTGGTTTTTAATGTTTTACCATTACAGATAATTTCATAACAATAAAAGGAATTGAGATAACTCACTTATCTGTAAACTATGTGTTACATTATGTACCATAATTTTGAACGTTCTTTCAACAGCAGCAGTGGCCACGCGTCTAGAGTGTCTGCTCTGGAACCGCTATGAACTTTTTATCGCGGGTTCGCGTCCCGGAAGGTATATTTTTTTTTCTTTTTTTTTTTAATCTGTAAATGCATAAAAATAATCAATAATCATTTTTAACAGCTATTGCGATAATCCTAAATGCATAAAAAATGTATATCCTATAGAAAATAGTTTTAGAGCATATCTGTTGCTTTGCCGGCTCTCTCTAGCAATATGTTATCCCATGGTTACGGATATTTTTAAACTTTTAAATTACGGAAATGTTAACTTATTATGGTATATAAAAATGTATATTCGGCACCAAAGATCACAACACTTGCACTAACAGAGTATATGCACGTAATGATTACTTTACTTGCATGTTTCTTTCCCTTATATTCAAAGAAGAATCGTTGACATGGAGAGGATATGCTCGAAACTTGGAAAATATTAATTTCTATTAGTTTGTATTATATTGCCATTTTTAATTTGTTAATTCTGAAATGAGCGTAGGGAAGACAGTTTATGGTTGGGTCTCCGCTATTGTCTTGAATGTGTCAAACCGATTTAATGCTGGGTATGTTACCATTTATGAATATTTGTACTTTTTTAAGTATGTACAGTTCCATGTGACTAGGTAGAGACAGAAACCATTTAACAGTGAATTGACCAATATAACATAAATACCTATAGGGGATTAGCTTAGTATCTGCGCCAAACCTTCAATGCCAGCAGGCCATTGGTGAAGGCTTACGGACAGGAAGGGTTCGTGTGATGTTGGAGCAGGCGCAATAAAATAATAAAATCTTGCAAACTAAATTATATGCCTCTATTTCTTAAAGGTATTTTGACAGCGATACAAATGCTCATCAGTAAGACATCTAAAAGCTTAAGAAGTAAATTCGTATATAACAATAAAGCAATTTTAACGATTGTATCTATTGTACAGTTATGGCCCTCAAACGTATTATTTATTCTATATGATTTCGGAACAAATAACAAACTAGTACTTATGGCGAAAAATAATAATCTACCAAAAGAAAGGAACTTTTGTTTTCATTCAACATGATTTCGGCAGGAATTTGTCAAGGTATAAACTCCGTTCCTTTAGTGCCGAATATACATTTTTATATACCATAATAAGTTAACATTTCCGTAATTTAAATGGTTAAAAATATCCGTAACCATGGGATAACATATTGCTAGAGAGAGCCGGCGAAGCAACAGATATGCTCTAAAACTATTTTCTATACGATATACATTTTTTATGCATTTAGGATTATCGCAATAGCTGTTAAAAATGATTATTGATTATTTTTATGCATTTACAGATTAAAAAAAAAAGAAAAAAAAATATACCTTCCGGGACGCGAACCCGCGACAAAAAGTTCATAGCGGTTCCAGAGCAGACACTCTAGACGCGTGGCCACTGCTGCTGTTGAAAGAACGTTCAAAATTATGGTACATAATGTAACACATAGTTTACAGATAAGTGAGTTATCTCAATTCCTTTTATTGTTATGAAATTATCTGTAATGGTAAAACATTAAAAACCACAAAATGAAAATACTCTATGAAAATAATGGAAAAATAACAATTATTTCTTGCGTTTTAGATCAAAATACGTCCCGAAAATCGGTTTTCGATTTTTTTCATAATGACGCAGGTGGTTTAAAAATCTGAAAAAATTGGGGATAACAATCGTAGGTGTTAGATTGTTACTATATAAAACAAAAAGTTGTACCTCGAAGATTTCGATACGAAATCTTCTTTTTTCCGTTTTTTTTGACTTTGCCCATTTTTCACGCTTAGGTACTTCGACGGAAAAATCTGAAAAAATTCTCCAACATGTCCGGTACCGTGTAGAATATGCCAGAATTTTTTCGGATTTTTTACACCTCAATAAATGGGGGGAAAGGGCCAAAAACCTGTTTTTTTAATTTTCCCCATAACTACCCTTCCGATCAAGATAAAGGGTTAAAATTTGGTACACAATGATCGCCGAGCATTATCTATCGAATGAGACTACCCCCATTGAAATCGGTTCAAGGGCACTTTTGACCACCTTATCCTGCTATACCCTTTACGATTATATGATATAGTTATACGGTGAACGATAATATATATATATAGTGATCGGATTTCAAAAGGGTGATAAAATTTAGATAGAATATCTCGCACGAAACACTGAGTCTTTCGGCACTATTTATCGTTACCGAACTTTCGCTCACTGAGAATCGAAGATTCTCCCTACGGTTTCGCGGGCTAACAATCACGCACTTCGCGACTTGACGATTGAAAGCCAAGAGATTTCTTAATTTAACGAGGATATCTAACTAGAATGTTTGACGAGAATATCAAAGTCCGTCACCGCGTATCAAACTATTGAAGTTATTCGCGGATAACTCGGCTTAACGATACCCCGGACTCAATGCCTACGCACCTCGCGACTTTCCAGACAAGAGTGACGAGTTAATCTCGCCCCGGGTCTCACGAAGGGTGGACCCATGGTGGAGGTGGTAGCCACGTTCCGTGGTCACGTTATGCTTCGGTTTTAATTCTGGGAATGCAACTCTTTATTCTTCTTCACCGTTCGGTTCTTACTTAGTTCTTATCAATGAATACGTGACAGAATGTGCCTCGAGCGCAATGGTCCCGTCGCAGTCCTGAGAAAAGTTTGCTGGGGAGGTCTCACCGGTTAGCAGAGACGGAGCGGAAATGAGGAAATCTAATATAGTGAGCGTAACAATTAAGAAAAGAAATTGAAAAGAATTAACGGAATGAAAAATTAAGTTCGGAACGTAACAAGTCCATTCGTATGAACGTTTTGAGGAACGCTTCTCTCAATAGCATAGACATCTAACAAACTTTCAGCATAGTCAAAATATATTCTATCAGCTCGTGAATGGAGTAAAGAACGCTCCTCAAAACGTTCGTAGGAACGGACGCATTGCCGTCAATCGCGTGTGCATCGCAAATGAGTCCCGGTCCCTTCAACTCCTTCATCTTCAAGGGGAAGGTTTCCTATTGCTTACCGCTTTCTAAATTTGCGGTCAGCTATGTCATATGAAAACATAGAATAGTTACCAAACTCGATAACTGCACTGCAAAATGATCCCTGTGCAAGACTTAAATGTACAGGTCGCTGCTGAATGTGAGGACTGTGTTTACATTACGGCTCCAGTCGAGCGCCGAGTTTAGAAAAGGATAAACGGTAGAAGAAGGGAAGTAGAAATTGTAGGATTAGTAAGGTAAGTAAAGATTAGGTGAAAGTAGGAAAGTCGAAGAAGGTGGTTTCCTGATTAACCTATTCGGAATTTAAATAAACAAGAATAAAATGTATTCTTACAGAATGAGTAAACATAGTTAAAATACTGGTAACAATACAAATTATATAAATGGTGATAGATAATACGATCGACTCGGGATAGACTTCCTAAGAATCTGAATAAGATTTGAGCTTGAACTTGAACTTGAATAGAATCGTCTCCTAAGAGTGTAGATGATTTAGAAATTGGAGTGATACTTAGGACTCCTTGGTAATATCACCGAGAACGTAGTTGAAACGATTGAAGAGTTACACTTTGTTTCTTCACTACTGTAGGATCGTGAAAAAGAAACGAGAGGCGCGCGGCAACCCATCCCAGGCCGCAACTCGGCCAGAGTAGCTTAACGTCGACGATTGCCTGGGTCGGCGCGGAACCACTGCACCAGCGACCTCTCCCTGTTGACAATTCCTTCTCACCTAAGTTCTTTATAGGAGGGCTTCTCCGCCCGATCCCACGCTACTGATTAAAAGAACTGGACTAACAAGAGAACATATCGAACTCGAACACACCGATTTTGATGAAATTTATGTCACAGGTAGTCCTCGTCTGAATATTAGACACGTCTTTTTTTTTATCGGCAACCATCCAATCTGAAGGGGTGAAAACACCCCTCAAAGTTGAGGGCAGAAACACATTTTTGGGAATATCTCGGTAATCAGCAGTCAAAAAAATTTCAATTTTTTTTCAAATTGTTTGTTTTTCGACCAGGAATTTAACCGTGTAAGAAAAGTCGCCTAAAAGTTATTTGTTTAAAAAATATATTAAAAAAATAATTTTTTTTGTTAATATCTCCCAGAAAACGTTCGCAATAAATTAAATAAATTTATGTACACAAACTATGGTCCAAATTAGCGGATACGTGTTTTTGAATTTTTTCGATTTTTGACGATAAGGGTTATTATTTCGCGTTTAACTTTTCTCGCTCCGTGCGGGACTGGCCGGCCGAAATGGACTTTTTTCATAACAAAGCTAATTTTATTGCAGACTTGTTTTCCATGTAGTTCTATATCGTAACAAGCCGGAAGTATACATATAAATAAAATCATAAAAATTAGTCTATATAGCCCCGTTAATTAAACACTTATTTCGATATGCGTGGTTCAGTTGTGGCTATATAGATGAACGACCTGAAGTATTCGAACATCCTGTGGACTTTTCTGTCATGCAAATAGAAAATATAAAATAGTTCCAGTACAATTGTGTGATCGCACTTAAATGTTCTTGGTGCAAAGAACATTTATGTTTAACACACTTCTTCGTACGACACCATTACTGTGAACGCTACACAGAATAATGTTTTTTATTTTTTTTTATACTTTCCTGATTTTTTCCTTTTGTCATATACGTAGAATGTTAGTCCTTACAACTAAATCAGTTTTGTTTTGAAAGGAGTACATTTTCGTTTAATTGCTCCATGCGGAACTGCCCAGCCGAAGTGGACTTCTTTCAAGAACAGATGTTCTTATGGCAACGATCAGAATTTTAATAATCTTGTTAAAACATCAAATCTTAAACATCAAATAATAACGATTACCGGCAAAACCCAAAAATTAAAAAATCACGTATCCACTGATTCAGGTCATAGTTTTTGTACTTGTTATACGATAGCAGAATAACACTTATCGGGAAAAATTAACGAAAACATTCAAATTTAAATATGTCATTTAAACAAATCGTGTATTAAAAAATTGAATTTTTTCGTTAATTTCATCTGATAAGCCTTATTCCGCTATCGAATAATATATACGTCAACTATGATCTAAATCAGTGGATATGTGAGATTGGAATTTTTTGGTTTTTAACACTACCCGTTCTTATTTGATGTTTAACATTCTTTTACGTAAATTATTAGAATACTAGCCTTGGCAATCAAATGAGCTTTGTTATGAAAAAGTCCATTTCGGCCGGCCAGTCCCGCACGGAGCGAGAAAAGTTAAACGCGAAATAATAACCCTTATCGTCAAAAATCGAAAAAAATCCAAAAACACGTATCCGCTAATTTGCACCATAGTTTGTGTACATAAATTTATTTAATTTATTGCGAACGTTTTCTGGGAGATATTAACAAAAAAAATTATTTTTTAATATTTTTTTAAACAAATAACTTTTAGGTTACTTTTCTTACACAGTTAAATTCCTGGTCGAAAAACAAACAATTTGAAAAAAATTGAAATTTGTTTGACCGCTGGTTACCGAGATATTCCCAAAAATGTGTTTTCTGCCCTCAACTTTGAGGGGTATTTTTACCCCTTCAGAGTGTATGGTTGCCGATAAAAAAAAGACGTGTCTAATATTCTGACGAGGACTACCTGTGATATAAATTTCATCAAAATCGGTGTGTTCGAGTTCGATATGTTCCCTTGTAAGACTAAACTAATTGCAAGACTAACTAAGTCCATAACTTCACTAATTGTAAGTAAAAAGTAAGTAAGTAAGTGAGCAAGTAAGTGAGTCTGAGGCGGGAGCGCTCGGTGCGCATCCTATTTATATTTATATATCTCCTCCCACTGCCCCATCGTTTCTTCCTTACGTGGCCTTTTTGAAGGTTACGAAGAAAGCCGTTGGCCCTTTGAATCACGCGCTGTAAGCGCTGACGTGGATTATCGATGGATGCAGAAGGAGAAGATCGCGCTAGTAACTAACTTAAAGAAAATAAAATTACAAGTACAATATTTGAATGTTGGTACCGCTGTAGACCACCAGACGTCACACCACCACACCCCTGGGGAAGAAAAATGTTGCGGAGCAGCATTTTTCTCCTCCGTCTCATTCTTACATTCGTCCAACAACATTCGTAACCGCGCATAACTTGCTATGTCTATGTTCGAATCGTTTCGCACACCTTCACTCACTTTGTCACTGGGAGATTCTAATTATATTGGGATCATTGGACGAGGGGCGGGGGAAGATTCAGGGTCTGGCGGTGGTTTCTCTGATGTCTTCCCAAGATGCAAGAGAAGCTGCGTGATGGATCCAAAAGTAGCTCCTAGGAGTTGGAGGCTCCACCCGTAGATCGAATGCAGTGCATATCCGTGCAGGATCACGTCGATTATCAGTTTTATAAATCTCACTATCAGGAATATACGGATGACAGCTGCGCTGGCGAATCCGAAGTTCATGACAATCGTCCATAGTCGTTGTCCCGCAGATTCTGCAATTTTATCGATTGTATTTTCGTCGAGAAGGCTTACCATCGAGATGCTTTCGACGGGGACTGGTTTTCCCATAGCTCCTCGTGTCAAGTTGTCGAGTGCAGCAGGTTTTTCAGCTGGGAACATGATGTGCTCTCTCAGGTTTTTCAGGTCGCCTTCGGAGTAGATTCCGCTCGTAGCTAGGTTTCCTGCGTCGATGTAGCGCCAGCGATTTTGCATTCGCGGCTGTATGGATGGCGTTGCGGTCGTTTCTGCGAGTTTAGGCGTAAGACGGTACCAAATATCATCTATATCAGAGGTTCCCAAACTCTTTTCTCTCGTAGACCCCTTGTCATGTTTTTCAATTTTAGATAGACCCCCTGCTGTGGGTCTATCTAACTATATTGAAGTATATTTCCTAAAATACAATCATATAACATACAATTTCTGTGTCTTCGTTAACCCAAACAACTCGAACAATCTGAATGAGGCCTGAGAATAAGATATACGGATTACAGAGGTTACACCGTAATACACATAAATGCACAAAATTTATGAGTCGATGCGATTATCGCGCGGCCTTAGTAAAAGCACCGATCGTTGTTTCTCTTTTAGAAGACTCACAACTCTGTGAAGTGAGTGAAACGCACACTGTGGATTGAGTGAGACGCTAAGTTGGGCGTGTACTATGGAGAGAGTGAGACGCGTATAAAATGCTCCGAGATCAAGTGAAAGTAGTTTTAGACTACCCATTTTCATTTCATAGACCCCCAATTTTTTTTTTCGCCCACGTAGACCTCTTGCAGGTCTTCATCGACCCCTGGGGGCCGATATAGACCACTTTGGGAATCACTGATCTATACGATATACGGTCGACAGCACTCAATTACAATCTTTTGTGGTCGCTGCTTTCGTAAGAATATGCGATTTGGGCGTTATAAACCACGATTCGTTTCGATAATGGACTGGTAGTTGGAGATAAGAAGTGTCAGTGGGTCTATAACGGCACTGCACTGGCACACATTTAATAATATGGGCTACTTCACCAGAAATCGATGCCATGTAGCCCGGTCCTTCCATGAGAGCGTAGACGAATTCATCTGGATTGGTCGTGGCGATGGATAAGACGTTTTGGAGTACTTGTTGTTCCAGTTTGCACTTCTGGCTGATTATATCCTTGTAGAGTTCTTGCATTTGGGTTTTGATATGCCTTTCTACGTATACAAATTTTGAATTTATGTATGCGAATGGATCTAGATTGTTGAGATTGACTCCCCTTTTTGTCTTGAAAGTTTTCCCGTTATTTACTTCGAGTATAAATAATTTCGGACGCTCTGTCTGGATCAAGTTGAATCCACAGAGCGGTATTTCTGTAGTCTTCATAAGCGCAAATATTGTCTCTCCGGATGTGACCGTGTATAAGGTGGCTTCGGTGCTGTTTGACGAGCTTACCTTTATCCCTTCACCTTCGTATAGTACATCGTAATTATGGAAATGACAACCGTCTTGTGGAATGGGAGACCAAATAGCAACACTAGCGTCAGTTTCTATGCACTCACCCCGTGATACTAGGCATCTCGTACCTGAGTTTAGAATGATCTCGTTGGTTGAAAGTTTGATGGCAGAATATTCATCCTTCACAGTAATTTTGAGGGCGGCTTGCACTACTACGTTGTTCCAGGTCCCGTAAGGATCACTGTACTGGCCTCCGATACAAGTTCCGTCGACGTTGAGTTGTCCTGATAGCGTAAGACTGCGATGGTTGGTGCGGTTTCGGTTCAATCCGGTAATCTGTGCGTTAGGAAGTACGCTGGCCATCCCTGTGACTTGCATTTGCTTGCATAAATGTGGTGGGACTTCCATTATATACTGTTGTCTTCCATTCAGAACTATAGGTACGTGAGAGTGCATTCCACAATGATAAATTATTCGGTCTATTTCTACCTTACATGACATAAACTCGGTGCCTGAGTATTATATAACACTGTTCAACACGATTTTTTTTCTCAAATATCTAATGGGTGATCCTCGTAGAGTTACTCATCCTAAACACGAATCCGTCGGCAGAATTGCTCCATCACCCTCAGTTTTTTAGTAAAATGAGTTTTTGTAAAAACACTAAATTTTGGCAGAAAATGAGATATTACGCGAAAAGTATAAACGCTACGAAGTTGAAATTGGTCTCAAAAGATAGAGGAAAACATGCCCAATATTTTAGTATATATAGTTACTAAAATTGGTTATTGTAAATAGTAACAAATGACCGTCAAAGTTTAAAAAAGAGCGGATGCGCGAATTTGCTATGCTATACTTTTACATTTTTATGAAAAGATATTTATCTAGCACGAATTTGCTATACTGGATCACATTCGTTAGACATTTCTGAACCGAAAACGGCCCCCAAAAGTTTTAGGAACAGTGTTCAATCCCGACTGGTCGAAAAAATATACGTAGTGAAAGTGTATCGGCGTTTCGTCGCCCTGCTGCTATTCTACGCGGGCCTGCTGTGTGACAGTACCGTAACTACGCGTTATCGACGCCGATCTGACAGTACCATCTGAAGGGCGCTCAACTCTGATAAATATAAATGATCAATTGTTTTTCATTAATTTTTGTTTAAAAATATTATTTATAATTTGGTCGCCGAATTATAAAAAACGTTTCAATTAATTTTAATTGATCGACAAATGCTGCCTGCTGAAATGATGAAAGGAAATGCTGCATTTTGGCATTTCGTTACAAGAAAATATTATTGGAACTATAATATTCTTGTTTATAACAAATGTACTGTCAGATCGGCGTCGATAACGCGTAGTTACGGTACTGTCACACAGCAGGCCCGCGTAGAATAGCAGCAGGGCGACGAAACGCCGATACACTTTCACTACGTATATTTTTTCGACCAGTCGGGATTGAACACTGTTCCTAAAACTTTTGGGGGCCGTTTTCGGTTCAGAAATGTCTAACGAATGTGATCCAGTATAGCAAATTCGTGCTAGATAAATATCTTTTCATGAAAATGTAAAAGTATAGCATAGCAAATTCGCACATCCGCTCTTTTTTAAACTTTGACGGTCATTTGTTACTATTTACAATAACCAATTTTAGTAACTATATACACTACAATATTCGGCATGTTTTCCTCTGTCTTTTGAGACCAATTTCAACTTCGTAGCGTTTATACTTTTCGCATAATATCTCATTTTCTACCAAAATTTAGTGTTTTTACAAAAACTCATTTTACTAAAAAACTGACAATGAGGGTGATGGAGCAATTCTGCCGACGGATTCGTGTTTAGGACGAGTAACTCTACGAGGATCACCCATTAGATATTTGAGAAAATAAAAAAAGTTCAAATTTGTTGAACAGTGTAATTGCAGGAGCTGTAGTTTGACGTTGGTTTTTTTCTGGTTCGACGTCGTTGAATTTACACGATGCTACCTCCACGAGTGAAGCAGTAGTTATATTCAGTCCTTTCGTTCCGCAGTCGTAACCCACGATGCTTAGCGTTGACGGGGTGAAAAGTAGAAGAAGCACACTGGTGATGACAGTTGCGTCCATGATTGCTGCCTCGGTGAGGCTGTGCGTCGGACTCGCCGCCCTACTCTAGTTCGTACCTCGCACGTGGTGTAGTATAAGGAGTGGGGGTACCATTGTTCGTTCCTTACTAGGTTGAATAAACGCGCGGCTCGTGGTTCCTTTACCCCTCTCTTGAGCTTCTCGTTCGATGTTCGATTATTGAGGCGGGATTTTCCTCCCTTGATTTTTCGGCTTATAAAAGGGGTCACTGGGACTGATGGAGATCGCTAACTTACTTGTCCCGTCAAAATGAAGTACGACAGGGTGCAGTTGTGGCTTTTGGTAAGTTTATCATTGTTTATAATGAGTGCATATATTGTTGTGTCCCCTTTTTTGTAAGATATAAAATACAAGGATAACATAGTAGTAATGGCGCGTCGAATTTGAAAATTTTTCTTCATACGTTTCAGTTGACATGCGGCCCCGACATGCCGGGATATGTAAACATCGAAAGGAAATCCCTAATTCGGGCTTGGCGCCGAGTCGCGAGGAGGAAAGCCGAACTTTTCTGGCGGGCCCTGCTGGGCGATGGCGACGTCTTCGGCCTGAGGGCTTTATTCGGGCTGGAGCCCTTGGAGAGGTCCCCGTGGGAGGGCTCACCTCTCCATGAATTAGAGGGTATTACAAATGTTGACACGTGATGTGTGTGGGAGTAGAAATATGATAAATAAAAAAGAAGAAAAGATAGAGGAAATATTGCAAGTCTTGATTTTCTGACTTAACCCTTCCTTGCGTGCTTTAGCTTATCTAGATGTACGATTCGCGTCTTATTATAATTAAGTAAGAGGTTTGCGTTTTATAGCGACTACCTACGTAGAGGGTTTTTCTACTCTCGTGCAAACGGTTGTTATGGCTTATGTCATTTGCTGCAACACAGCTATTTTTGAGAGTAGTGCCCTTTGTGTTTAGTTTCGCTTAGAATTTTCTAGAATTCCTCCACATTCTCAATAGCTCTTGTAAGTGCCATAAATTACGCGTTTCCGATGTCCCTTCGAGTGCAGGCCCATCGACAACCTTGGGCCGCGCAAGATGAAGCCGGGGCGCGGAGGAAATGCGTACGTGACCGACCTCTTGCCAGCGAAAACTTGCCGCCAAAACCTTCGTCTCTTTTCCCTAAAAAGCGCGCCAAGGGCGTAAGGAAAAGAGGGCGCGATCGGTTAATTTTCTCGTTTTCCTATTGGCTGAGCGGCCACGGAAATTCGCCGGTTGCGTGGGTGCGGCTCCTTCGAGCTAACTTGATAGAAAAGTTAGTTGTTATATTTTGAGCGCTCGTATAGTTAACTGGTATTTTTATTAAAAGAATCTTGTTCACGGGAACTAAAGTCTTAAATTATTTCACCAACCATCCGTCCCGACAGTTTTTACTGCTGAATAATTAAGTTATTACATGCGGTCCGATATAATGATTATCTAGTTTTCCTTTCATCGGTTCTTTTAACAGGTAAACTTCGTCATTTACTCGGAATTCTTGAGCGTTTGACTTCCGATCTTAATATCTTTTAGTACGTTCCTTCGACTTAATTAAATTCTCTTTCGCTATTTCTTGCGCTTTCTTAATTTTAATTTGCAGATCTTCCAAATACGCTTCGCACGTCTCGTTTCGTAAGTTCGGTTCCGTAATACAGTAAACCCTGGATATATGCACAGAATTCGGGACCGAAACTGTGGAGTTACGAAGTGGTGGTTTCTATTTTGTGTTTACGTTCTGGCTCCAGCCGAGCGTGAACTTAGAAAAGAACAGACAGTACAAGAGACAGAGAGATCTAAGCTATAGGGGGACCGGCCCGATCGTGTCCATGAGCCAATACTAATCGAAGGACTGAACTTTTCCGTTTTTGATTATTTTTCGTTAAAAACTTCGCTATCGTGTTTGTGACAATTTTGTGATTAAAATGATACCAAACACGACATAATTTGAGCAACATTTACTTAATATTTAAATCGCTTATTTGCTATATAGATAATTCAAACATGTCGTGTTTGGTATCATTTTAATCAGAAAAAACTCACAAATACGTTAACGAAGTTTCCAAAACAAAAAATTTGAAAATGGAAAAGTTCAATCCTCCAATTAGTATTAACTCAGCGATAGGTCGGGCCGGTCCCCCTGTACGTTGGGCCTCTCTGTCTCTTCTACTATCTGTCTTTTTCTAAGCTCGGCACTCGTTTCTACGAACGGTTTAAGGAGCATTCTTTGCTCCATGCACGAGCTGATGAAACAAATTTTTACGATGCCTAAAGTTTGTTAAATGCCTGTGCTATGGAGAGACACATTCCTCAAAACGTTTATACATACATACGAACAGAGTCATCGCTGTCACAGTTTTTATCCTTTATCCTTTGCATCTTCGACGGGGTGGTTTTTCACTGTTTTCCGCTTTTTAAATTCGCGGTCAACTTGAGCTGTATGAAAATACCGAATTGTTATTCACGTCAATAAAAGCACAGCAGTATCGACAGGTGTGCAATGTTTAAATGCACTGTGCTGTGTTTACGTCGCTGCTCCAATTGAGCGCCGAACTTAGAAAAGACAGTAAGTATAATTCAAACCATATCGTGTTGGGTATCATCTTAATCAGAAAAATTTCACAAATACGTTATCGAAATTTGCGAAAAAATGGAATATCAAAAATGGAAAAGTTTTATCCTCCGGTTTGTGAAATTTTTCTGATTAAGATGATACCCAACACGATATGGTTTGAATTATACTTACTGTCTTTTCTAAGTTCGGCGCTCAATTGGAGCAGCGACGTAAACACAGCACAGTGCATTTAAACATTGCACACCTGTCGATACTGCTGTGCTTTTATTGACGTGAATAACAATTCGGTATTTTCATACAGCTCAAGTTGACCGCGAATTTAAAAAGCGGAAAACAGTGAAAAACCACCCCGTCGAAGATGCAAAGGATAAAGGATAAAAACTGTGACAGCGATGACTCTGTTCGTATGTATGTATAAACGTTTTGGGGAATGTGTCTCTCCATAGCACAGGCATTTAACAAACTTTAGGCATCGTAAAAATTTGTTTCATCAGCTCGTGCATGGAGCAAAGAATGCTCCTTAAAACGTTCGTAGAAACGGACTCATCGCCGTCAATCGCGTGTGCATCGAAGACGAGTCTCGGTTCCATCAACCCCTTCATCTTCTAGAGGGGGGGGGGGGGGGGGGGGGGGACATTGTCCCATTGCTTACCCCTTTCTAAATTCGTAAACATTGAATAGTTACCAAACTCTATATATGCACTGCTATAGAGTCCCTGTGCAAAACTTATATGCACTGGTCGTAGCTGAATGTCAACACTGTGTTTATCTCACGGCTCGAGCCGAGTGCCGAGCTTAGAAAAAGACAGATAGTAGAAGAGACAGAGAGGCCCAACGTACAGGGGGACCGGCCCGACCTATCGCTGAGTTAATACTAATTGGAGGATTGAACTTTTCCATTTTCAAATTTTTTGTTTTGGAAACTTCGTTAACGTATTTGTGAGTTTTTTCTGATTAAAATGATACCAAACACGACATGTTTGAATTATCTATATAGCAAATAAGCGATTTAAATATTAAGTAAATGTTGCTCAAATTATGTCGTGTTTGGTATCATTTTAATCACAAAATTGTCACAAACACGATAGCGAAGTTTTTAACGAAAAATAATCAAAAACGGAAAAGTTCAGTCCTTCGATTAGTATTGGCTCATGGACACGATCCGAAAGTATCATGTTACACTTCCCCGTCGCTGAATGTGGCGGCTCGCCGAGGGGGATCCCCCTATGTGGTGGGGATGCTCGCGATGCAGTTATCGAGGGCCCCTCCTTGTGCATATAACCAGGGAATACTGTATAACTCGAAGGTATGCGTGCGGTTTTATCAAAAATTAGTTCGAATGGAGTGAATTTAGTGCCTTCGTGGCCACTGGTATTATAAGAGAACATAGCGACATCCAACCATTCATCCCAATTGGAATTTTTATTTATGAAATGCTTCAAATATTCCACCAATACATGGTGAGATCTTTCAACAGAACCATTACTTTGCGGATGGAATGCAGTCGTTTTAAATTGAAAGATTTTGAATCGTCTTGCGATAGTCCGAATTAATGAATTTACGAAATTAATTCCTTGATAGGTGAGAGTGGCTTTCGGGGCACCGAAATAACAAATAAATTTCGCAATTAAGGCGTTAGCTATATCAACGGCGGGTGCTTGCTTTAGAGGAATTGCTAAGGAATACTTGGTTAATAAGTCTTGCATCGTTAGTATATATACATTATTGGAAGGAGTTGCTGGAAATGGACCGAGTATATTCAATGCAATTTTATCGAAATCTGTACCCGGAGTATCTGTAAGAGTCATAGGTGGTCTTGTCTTTTGTCTCGTTAATTTCTTCGTTTGACAGCTACTACAGGTTTTGCATGAATTTCTGTACGTCCGTTTTCATATTAGTCCAAAAGATATTCTTTCGAATACGACTGTAAGTTTTATTCACTCCTTTATGTCCTCCTATTGCCGATGAATGATTTTCCGTTATAATTGCTTCTCGTTGTTCTACCGGTGGAGTAATAGTTAAACCTTGACAAATTATAACTTTAACATTGTGCTTAGCTAAAGCAGAAACTAATCGTTTATAAATGAAATTCCAAGGAATGTCGGTTTTGGCTATACTAAACGTTCGAAGGTCTAGTTTACTTGTTGTATCGGCTAAAGAATGAATTGCGTCTTTTAAATCTCTTTCGGTTGCCTTTCGTTCGGCAGACTTCTTCACGGGTATCATAATGATGTAATTTTTATCCGTTTTAATACTTCGAGCAGTAGCTATAATCGCGTCGTTGACTGGAGGAAGTTGATGCACATCTTGTAATTCTCGCGATCCTTCGTCGCTAGGCTCACCTCGTTGGAAATAAATACGACTATATGATCTTTTCTCATGGTCAGTTTATCTCGGATGTATATAAAGTGAGAGTCAGATGTCCCGTGTGAAAAACTTTCTGTATCAGGAGGTTGTCCTTCGGAAATATCGCAGCCGTCGTCGCTCGTAGCAGCCTTATCGTCATCTTTGTCATCTGGAAGTAGAATAAGTTCGGTGTAAGGTGAATTATGCACGTTACGCTATCGCTTTCGATTTTGTTCAAGTAATCTAGTCGTAGAAGATTTAGAATCTCAAGCTCATGCGATGATTTTATCTCGTTGGGCAAGCCAGAGGTTTTAAAGGATACAGTGGAAGCGTAGAGCACTAGAACTTGAATCATGACTAATTGAATAGGTCCGTTACTGCGCGCGGGAACACACCGGCTGTGTTTTAAATGGAAAATGTAGATCGTTCCATTCTACGCGTTCGTTCACATAATTAATTTTTGCAGATGAGGCTAGATAATTGGTTCCAAGGATACCGCCTTGTGGACTTCGGAAATCGTTCGGTACGATATCAAATTTAACAGGAGTATCGTGTATTAACCCATTAACGCCGAGGTGATCAGAATTTTTACTAACTTTTCAACGTGTTTATTTATTATGTTATCGGACCAAAAAAATAATGCAATATCTCTATTCCTACGCGCAATTTGATGCTCTTTCAGAATCTGAGCTCAAAATTTCGATTAGACACCGAGAAAAAAAAATATGGCCGATTGAAACGTGAAAAGCGTGAAAATTTTCGAAAAAAAATTTGTTTCGCATTTTTTTTCACAATGATACCGCAAAGGTATCAACTTTTTACTATGATCAGAGGTGATCATGATACTCGAACATTAAGAGGAATTTTTTTCAGAAAATTTCATCGACGCGTTTTTTCAAAATGGCAGCGAGAATGAAAAAATTTTATAAAAATATTAATCTATCGTTTTCTCAAAAACTATAAACTTTAGAAAAAAATATCTAAGAACAAAAATGTCTTAAAATTAGTCAAAGAACACTCTCAAATTTTTTCAGAATTTTTGGAGACAATTTCTGATTTTCCGTTTCAATAGCTTCAACTGCTGCAGGTGTAAGTCCACTATCAACTTCGAGAAGATATAGTTCTGAGGCTCGATCCAAAACTGATTTACCTTTTCCGCAAGCTTTTCATTTGTACAACAAATTTATAGGCGGTGTTGGCGTGCATGATGGACACTGTAATAATGTACTTCCAAGTATACGTTCCAAAAAATGGACATGGGTCGTTTTTATAAGATTTATACAGGCATCCATTACAAATGCCCTCGTAATTTTCAATGCTACACGTGATGGAAAGAAAAAAGTTGGAATACAAGAGTTAACTATTTCGATTGCTAAATATTATATTCAAAAAGGTCAAACAAGTGAAACAGTTCATACACGATCTAATAGGGACAAATTAAAAAATTGTTCAACTGAAAAATGTCCAATAAGAACAAGGATCTATTGTAAAAAATGCAATCTATATGTATGCAATAATTGTTGGGCAAAAAAGCACTGATAAAAGAAATGTTAAAATGAGAGGCAAGGGGACTCACGAAAAAAAAGCACCCCAAAGGAGACAAAGTTCTACCACGTCCACGCCATTGTCTCTGGGTAATGTTAAGAGTAGAAAAAAACAATGTATATGCACAGAATCAGCAAAGAAGTAGTCAAGGAATACTCTCAAATTTTTTCAACAATTTTTCAGGTATTTTTGAAAAATTGGATTTTTTGAAATTTTCGAAAATCAAAAATGGTCTCCAAAAATTCTGAAAAAATTTGAGACTGTTCTTTGACTAATTTAAAGACATCTTTCTCCTTAAAAATTTTTTCTAAAGTTCATAGTTTTTAAGAAACCGATAGATTAAGATCTTTATAAAATTTTTTCATTCTCGCCGTCATTTTGAAAAAAACGCGTCGATGAAATTTTCTGAAAAAATTTCCTCTTAATGTTCGATTGCCATGATCACCTCTGATCATAGTAAAAAGTTGATACCTTTGCGGTATTATTGTGAAAAAAATGCGAAAGAAATTTTTTTTCGAAAATTTTCACGTTTTCCACGTTTCAATCGGCCATATTTTTTTTTCTCGGTGTCTAATCGAAATTTTGAGCTCAGATTCTGAAAGAGCATCAAATTGCGCGTAGGAATAGAGATATTGCATTATTTTTTTGGTCCGATAACATAATAAATAAACACGTTGAAAAGTTAGTAAAAATTCTGATCACCTCGGCGTTAATGGGTTAACACATTGTTGACCGGCAATTTCACTGAAAATTCACCCCATGTCACCGGCTATTATTTCGTAATGAAATGTGGAAATAAGCAATGTAAATAAACTTTATTATATTTTAATAAATTTTAGTAAATAAACGTTAACAAATTTTATTTATTATTCAACTTTTAATATTTCTTTTTTGTATGATAAGCAGTACAATAATCACCTATGTCTAATGGTACATAACAGCTTTTACAAATATATCTATATAATTATATGTAATTTTTATCTGGTAGTTATTCTATAGAGGTGCAATTGCACCTGTCCACAGAACCAGTAAAATTCGTCATAACAATTAAATAACAGAACTACTAAAATAATGCTTAAAATATTAATAATACAGTGCATATTAATTTATCGAGCTGAGGTTATAAAATATTACACATTATAGTTATTTGTTCTTATCCAATGACTAATTTTCTTTTTTAACACCTTTTTTGAACACATTAATAATTTTAAATTATTGGGTAATTGATTGTAAGCTTTTAAAGCTACATAATATGCATTTTTAATACTAATTGTTTTATTAATTTTAGGTAGTACTAACTGCTTGAATCTCGTATTGGATTGTATGCTCGCATATAATTTTTTGCATTCTTCGTAGTAATAGCATAAAGCATTTACAATGAAAGATTCACGGATTTTTAGAGGAGTTGAGTTTAAATTATATGAGCTTATTTTATTAATTAGCTTAAGTTGTATAGAGGCAACAGTTTTCACTGAATTGTTATAAACACCACCACAAGCAATAATGCCATAGTTTATAATACTTTCGAATAAGCCATGATATATTACTTTTAAGATAGATGGATTAAGTATATTTCTCAGTTTATAGAAGATAAGAGTAAAATATTTGATTCTCTTGGCTAATTCCTGAACATGAACATTCCATTTCATATGGCAATCAAAGTATAAACCAAGATATTTACAATTAAAGACTCTAGTTAAAGGCGTATTCTTGATGAAGAGCGAATATACATCAGGAAGACTGTCAGCATAGCTACCAAATGTTATGAAATTAGATTTATCAATATTAAGCCACAGGTTGATTCATTCTAAGCCAATTATCCAACTTTTCAAACCAGTTCATTAAGCAAACTCTAACTTCATTCCAATTTTTACCCGTGGATAACACAGCAGTATCATCAGCATCAGAAACTAAGGCATTATTTGGTAAAACATCAAAAATATCATTAATGTATAATATAAAAAGCAGAGGACCAAGTATAGTTCCCTGGGGAACCCCTGCGTTAACTGTTTTAGTTTCATTAGTAGAATTCCCGGGAAAAAATTTTTTTATATAATTATATAAAATTATGTATAGTTGACCATATATAATTATATAAAATTATATCTCAATTTTGGCATGATATAATTTTATCTCATAATATATAGAAATGTATAATTTTATATAATTATATATGACTTAATATATATAAAAAAATTCTGTAGAATTTTTCTTTTATTGCTGCTCATTTTAAATTTTATTGCTTAAAATACATTTCGAATTTTTATTTTTTAACAACCATACAAATAGCTTATTTAATAACAATACAAATAGCTTATTTTATAGAAAAGAAGGTAACTTATGTTTCATTATTATAACAATCCTACAGGTGTATTATTATGAGGCTAGAATAATAATATATTTTTTTATATCTTCATAATGTACTAATTATAATTATAAAATTAGTCTTTTTTATATTAAATATATAACGAAGCTATAAGTTAAATATTTATTAAAAAAATACCAGTTTAATTTTTTTTCTATCAGAATAAGTTATGAATGATTTTATCAATATTGTTCTAAGAACATATTGTAAGGAATGGCTTGGGCGGAGGCAGGGATAAGGCAGAAATGCTAAGACGTTGGTTTTCGAGATTACTTTTAATGCGTCCACCTCCTATGACGGGCTTGACGAGACTGCTGCTCGTTCGATGAGCAGCGATGTTCGTCTTTTTCGCCGCCGGTATTCGGAGAAAAGATTCTGCGAACCGGGCGGCGCGATATCAGACGCGATACAATTCACGCGCAACGGCTCGCGGCACGGCGTTTGATGGCTCACTACTTACAATATTGGTAATATTATTTTAAGAAGACATTGGTTATACTATTTGACTAGGAAAATTTTTTTTTATTATAAATAATTAGATGTCGTTATAGAATTGGTTTCATCACAAATTATAGGGCAATGAAATTAAATATTCATTTAACCAATTTATAAAAAAAAAACTATCTAGTCAAAATGTTGATAAGGTCTGAGAAAATTCTATAAAAAAAAAAGATTATTTTTAACTTCCAGGAGAAAGATCATATAAGTCACACAGGATAAATTATGAAAAATTTAAGAATGATATGCCCTTTAGTTATTTAGCTGTTTTAGATCATATGTTAAAATTATTTTTTCTTAAACTCAACATTTTTTTGGTGAGCCCTTTTGATGTCTCCTATCTTCTGAGTCATAGCTTGCTGTAAGTCACGCCACTTGTAGGG
Source organism: Cerceris rybyensis (assembly GCA_910591515.1). Taxonomy (NCBI): domain Eukaryota; kingdom Metazoa; phylum Arthropoda; class Insecta; order Hymenoptera; family Crabronidae; genus Cerceris; species Cerceris rybyensis. The sequence goes on from OU342789.1 coordinate 3,899,104, forward strand.
AGCTCTATCATTTTTATATATATTTATATACAATAATATAAAAATTTATAAAATTTTATATATTTTAATCTAAGAAATCCAATAAAGTTTTTATATTTTTATAAAAAAATACAAAATATATAAATTTTTATATCTTTATATATATTTATATATCATAATATATAAGTCTACAGTTTAGGATTTTCTGATTAATACATAATAATATATAATAATATATAATTATATAAAATTTTATAAAATTTATATAGTTTTATAAAATTATATAAAAATTAATAAAATTTAATATAAGAATCTAGATATAATCATACAAAATTATATAAAATAAGATACAATTTTATATAATTTTATATACTTATATATAACTTTATATAATTTTTTTTTCCCGGGTTATTTATTTTTACACATTGCACTCGTTTAGATAAGTAGCTCTTTAACACTTTGCGGTCCGCGACTAACTCGAAGACATTTGCCTAACGCCTTTCAGTCTGGGGGAAGCGCAGTTCGCAACTGGCCACGCTCATTTGACTGATTTTCTTCTTATACAAATCCTGATATTTAAAAAACTACTGAACCTAACACCTCGGGGAATTTTTTGACGTGAAGTTCATTTCTTTTTGTATTATTAAACACGATAAATATTAACTTTTATGTAAAAGTTATGTTATGAAAGACAATTAAAGTCGCTGTCTATTTTCAGCTGGAAAAAAGTCAAACATTGATATAATCGAGTTTTCTCTGCGTATAAATGATATAAAAATGTACAATAAAAGAATATGAAACATTTTTTTATAGAATTTATATATATATACAGGGTGTCCCAGAACTCAACGACAAGCCGAAACGGGGTGACAGGATTGATTATAACCATCATGAGAAAAATCAGAAAAAAAATCTATCCCATGCAGTTTGAAAATTATGGGCATTTAAGAAAAACCTAGAAATTTGGTCAAACTGTAACCATTTTTCGGTTATTGTGGTTAATTTTTATTATTTTTGTTCATTTAAACTTTGGAACCTTAACCCTAAATAACATTTCTAGAACCTAAGTCAAAAATAATGGCACAATTGCCCCAAGTCTTCTAGAATTAAGACTATTTGTTAAACTATGAATTTAAAATTTTTATAATTTGTCGACTTTGAAAGGCCCTCCTTTAAAAAAAATGTACTAAAGTGCCTTGGCAAGTGCCATTAAAAGTTCGCGCATTTAATCAGGATTGTAAAATGGTACAATACTTGTTAGTTTCATACTAAAAAAAACGAGTAAAAAAATAAAAACCTCAAGTAACCCGATTTTTGCTAACCCATTTTACTCAGTTCAAATGTTTTTTATTCGCACAAGCTCTTGGTAGGTTCTTAATTTTACGGCAAAATAATGAGAGAGATGGATAGTGGACATGTTTGCCTTGAGCGAGCGAGACAGATAGTGACGCCACTTTTACCAAAGTCAACAAAAGTAAATAAAATTAATAAAATAATGAAAAATCTTGACCTAGTTTAGTTTAGGTTTATTGGAATAATACACGTCCTACATCTTCTTAAAAAAGATCTACTGCGCTGGGCAGCCATCTTCTTGATACCACATGTGGCGACGATCTGTTAGTGGTATGTCCTCTAACAAAGTTGGTAAATTTTCTCGTAAAAAATGTAGGTAATTTGTACCATTCAAGTTCTCAGGCAGGTCTAAAGGCCCAATAATTTTGCCGTTTAAAATTCCGGTCCACAGGTTTCCTTTAAAGCGATACTGGGATCTGTCTTCTCGCATTAAATGTGGATTCGCCACATGCCACTCGTGAAAATTGTGTAAGTTTATGTTACCATCTATTTTAAATGTAGATTTATCTGACCAGAGAATTTTTTGGATGAATTGGGGATTTTCATTATCCCTCTGTAGCATTGTTCTACAAAATGAAATCCTTTCAGGATAATCTCGAGGAAGAAGACTTTGAACTCGTTGTACGTGAAACGGATGCATTTCGGCTCTTTGTAAAATACGATGTGCTTTGCGTTTGGGTATTCCCGTTCTTTCTTCAATTCTACGAACGGAAATACTTGGGTCATCTGCGACCTCTTGCAACACTTCTTCCTCGTAAGGAAAGCGAGCTCTACCTCCAGCCCGTATTTGATTCGGGAAATGGCCGCCCTCCGTGAGTGAACGGTGCACATTAACAAACACGCGGTGATCCGGATAGCGCTCTAAATTTGGATATCTTTCCCGATAAAGTCTAGCGGCGGCACTTGCGTTGCATCTGCATTCTCCATAAATGAGGTGCATGTTCAGATATTCTTGTGAAGTGTAGCGCGTAGGCATGGTAGATAACAAGGATGCCAACACAAAAGTCCAATTCCAAAAGAGAGAAGCCAAAGTTGCCGGTATGTAATCAACAAGTCCAATTCACAAAAATTCAAGTCCAAAAAGCCAAAGTTGTCAGTACTAAATCGTACTAACTGCAGAGTTGCCGTTACAGCTGTCTACTTTGTTGCTAGTTAAATGAGAAAAATGGCTAGTTTTGCAAGAAAATCGCCCTTCAAAAAGTTGCTAGAAGTGGCTAAAATAAATTAAAAAATTCTCTCTGTATATCTCTCTCTCTCTCCATGGACGTAGCAGTGTGGGGGGGGGGGGGGGGGGGGGGGGGGAGTAGTGATGGTTAAAATAGGTAAAAAAAATTTAATAAGTTTCATCTTCTTAAAGCAGCAGAAGTGCAACAGATGCTAATACCAAACTCTGAGAACTACGCTTAAATTAATAATTTGTTAAATTAATTTGTGAAACCAAAAAGGTCCACAAAACATCCACAAAACATGTCCACTATCCATCTCTCTCATTATTTTGCAGTAAAATTAAGAACCTACCAAGAGCTTGTGCGAATAAAAAACATTTGAACTGAGTAAAATGGGTTAGCAAAAATCGGGTTACTTGAGATTTTTATTTTTTTACTCGTTTTTTTTTTAGTATGAAACTAACAAGTAATATGTATGTATGTATACTTTATTGATTCCCCTCAGGGTTACAAGACCTCCTTTCCTTCCTCTACATTTCTTCTTTATATCTAACCTTAATACTAACTCCTTAATCTACTTTCGCTTCTTAATTCTAATCGAGAGAGAAAAAGATATCGCCTTCATTCCATCCATTCTTCCATCCTTCTACACTCATTCCATCCACTTCCGTTTCTGCTGCTTCCCTCACACTTCCTCACTCAATCCTCTATCACTCTTTTCCTCTTCCCACTTCTCCTCAATTCTTCTCATCCATACCTCACCTTCTCCTTCCTCTCCTAATACCTCATTCATTACTTCCTGCCATCCTTTTTCTTCTCCCCACCCCGTACAAACTTCCCATACATGTTTCCAATTCTCTTCTTCCCCCCCACAAATCCTACATATCCTTTCTTCTTCCCCCATCCAGTATCGTCTCCCCCTCATTCCATTCCCTAACCTAAATTTTGCCACCCTCTGCCATCTACTCTCCCCCCAACTTTTTTTCAAATACTCTGGTATTCCCTCCCCCTTTATCATTTTATAATTCTCATTATATCTTGACTCCATGATCTTTTCCCACCTTTCCCTCCTTTGTTTTTCCTTTTCTCTCTTTACCAACTCTTCTTCCTTTATCTCTACCCCTCTGTTTCTCATTTCCTCTATCTTCTCTATTTTCCATCCTCTTTCTTCATAAAACTCCTTCCTCTCCTCCTCCCACCCTCCTATCACCTTACCTCTTCCCGGTCACCCCTTCATCTCTCTCCAACATCTTCTTGCTAGTTCCCCCCCTTTTCCCTCTGCCAATTTCCTTTCGTATCCCCATGCCCTCATACCTGCCCTTGCCCTCAATTTCTCCCTCTGTAATTCTTCTCTGACCATATAACCTGGTGTACCCCTTTCCACCCCTAACACCCACTTCAAGTACCTCTCCTGTATCCTCTCCATCTTCTCTCTTTCCTTCCAGCCCCATATCTCCACCCCATACCCCATCACTGACCATACCAACTTATCGAAAAGCCAGATTCTTCTCCCCCAGTCTTTCCCAAACCTCCTCTTTCCAATCCCCCACACCTGTCCCATCACCATGGCCCCTTTCTTCACCCTCTCCTCTACATGCGCCTCCTGCCTCCCATTACACATTATCGTATACCCTAAATATTTATATTCCTTTACCTCCTCTATTCTTCTCCCTTTCCATCTCCACTCTATCCTCTTCCTTCTCCCTCCCCCTTTCCAACACCTCATTACCTTCGTTTTTCCTTGTCGTGTACTTAACAAAAACTAACCCACCAAGGGCAAGATGCACTTTATTACAACTGATTTCGTTACAATAGAAATAGCACGTGTTGCCGCGGCGAGAGTCGATGATCGAAGGAGATCGAGGATCCCGGAACTACCCGAGGGGGGGTAGCGAGCCGCTTAATCGCTAATTTTTCCCGGGGGAAGGCGCTATCGCCGAATTCGCTTGTCTTAAGCGCGCACTTCGAAAGTGCTCCCTATTTGCACGTATATTACACCTATATTCACCTCCAATCCTTTTTTATCAAAATACTTCTCCAACTTCCCAATCATACCTTTCTTCCCCTCCTCATCTTCCGCAATCACCACCAAATCATCCGCATACGCTAATGTGTAAATTTTTTCCGTTCCCACCTTCATCCACCGTTCCCATCCACCCTTTCTCAATACCTCATCAACATCTGATATTAAAATCGTAAACAGGCACGGACTTAATGGGCAACCTTGTCTCACTCCCCTCCGTAACCAAAATCTTTCTCCTTCTTTCTCTCCCACTCTTACTCTCCCCACTGTCTCCCTCAATACTTCCTCACACCTCCTAATCAGTCCTTTCCGTACCCCCTTTTCCTCCATTGTTTTTACCTACACCCTTCTGTCCACTGAATCAAACGCCGCTTTTAAATCTATAAATAATATCACAGCCTTTCTCTCCTGCCTCTCCACCTGTCTATTTATAATATAATTTAACACATATATATTATTAATCGTTCCCATCTCTTTCCTGAATCCAGCCTGACTCGCTGGTAATATCTTTTTCTCCTCCACCTCCTTCCTTAACCTTTCCGCTAAAACCGCTGTGTATACTTTGTATGCCGTTTGCGTCAATGTTATCCCTCGGTATTCTTCCACTTTCTCTCCTTCCCCTTTTTTCACTATTGGCACCACAATTCCCTCCCTCCAATCTTCCGGCCACCCCCCTCCTCTCCACACTTTTGCACATATCTCCTCCAACCAACTCCTTACCTCCTCTCCTCCATACTTCCACACTTCATTCCCTATCCCATCCTCTCCTGCCGCCTTCCCATCCTTCATTCCCTTTAACACCTTTCTAATTTCTTCTCCTTCTAGATCTAACTCATCATCTTTCTCTCTCTCCCCCTCTTCCCCCCATCTTACGCTCCATTCTACCCCTCCCAATACTCCTCTAAAATACTCATCCCACTCTTCTATTTCTATCTCCTCATTCACCCTCTTCCTCCTTTTTCTTTCCCTGTTCACGATTCTCCATACCTCACTTTCCATTCTTACTCCCTTTACTTCCTCCTCCCACGTCCTTGCCGCCTCCTCCTTCTTCCTATCACACATTTCTCTATATTCCTGTTTCATTTTCCTATATTCAATTCCTGCCCCTCCCTTTTTCCTCATCCTCCTTAATTCTTTTCTTACCTCCCCTTTCTTCTCCTTACATTCCTCATCCCACCACCCCTTCTGCTCATTTCCTTTTCTCTCTTCCCCTATCTCCTCTATCGTCTCCTTCACCCTCCTCCTTAAATCTCTCCATCCCTCTTCTACATCGCTTCCCTTCTCCCTTCTCCCAAATGCCTTTTCAAATTTTTCCCATCCTTCCTTTGTCCATACCCCCTTCCTTCTCCACCCCCTCTCCTCTCTCTTTTCACTTATTCCCCCTTCTCTCCTTCTCCCCGATATCCAGACTGTTAACGAGTGATGATCCGAATCCACCTCCTCGCCTACCTCCATCCTCTCTACTCTCTCCTTTGTCTCTTCATTTCCTATCACATAGTCTATTACAGACTTTCCTCTCCCTCCCGTATACGTCATTTCCCCCTCACTATCTCCTCTAATTCCCCCATTTAACAGCCACCACCCCTGTTCTTCCAAAAATCTACACAACCTCCTTCCTTCTTTATTAATCTTTTTATCTTTGGAGTTCCTCCTTCCCACTATCTCCTCCTCTACTTCTCCAATCTCCCCTCCCTTCTCTCCCGTCCTCGCATTGAAGTCCCCTCCTATCATTATCCTTATTCCTCTTTCTCTCCCCTCTGTCCATTCCCTTACTATCTCCAGCTTCTTCTCCATATCTCCATTTACATAGATTCCTATCAATTTCCACCATTCCTCTCCTAACCTTACCTTTTTCATCATCACTCCTACCTCCTCCCTTTCCATCTCTTCCTTCCCTACCTCTAACTCTTTTCTTATTCCCATCATCATCCCTCCCATTGCTCTACCTTTCCTGTTTCTCTTTACCGCCCACTGACATTCCCATCTGAACTCTCTTGGCATCCTCATTCTTACCTTTTCCCACCCTTTCTTCTCTACCCATGTTTCACTTAAAAATATTATATCCCATTTTCTTATTCCTTTCCAGAATTCCTCATCTTTATTTAACACCCCCGCCACATTCCAAAAGCATACTTTAAATACTTTCTCAATCTTCCTATTTTCCTCTCCTCTTCCTCCTCCCTCCTTATAATTTCTCACCCTCTCCACGAAACCCTCCTTCATCTTCTTCTCCTTTTCCCCTCTCCTCCCCTCCTTCTTTTCTTCCTCCTTCCCCTTTTACCATTCCTTTCCCATCCCTAAACACCTCCTGCCATTCATCCCACCACCATAACTTTTCTCCTATCCACATTTTCATATAACCTATCCTCACCCTTTTACCTTTTCTACTTTCCTCTTCTGTTTCGTTCCTAATCATCCATGCTACCCTTCTTTCCTTCCATGTAAGATCATCCTCAATCCTTTCCTTCCTTCCTCTCAATATATTCTTTTTCTTCATCATTTCTTTCTTTTCTTCAACATCTCCTAGCCTTGCCCATACCATTCCTCTCCCCTCCCTGTCCTTCTTCCCTATACTTTTCACTGCTTCTATTCTCACCTCCACTCCTACCTCCTTCATTAACCTTTCCACTCCCTTTTTTACCCCCTCTACCCCCTCCTCCCCCATTTTCATTCCCTTCACCACTATATTCCTTTTTCTCTCCTCCCTTTCCTTCTTTTCCATTTCCATCTCTATCCTTTTCACCCTTTCCTCCCATCCCCCCTCATCACCTCTCTCCTTTGTCCTTTCCTTCTCTATCTGCTGTACCCCTTTTTCTAATCCCTCCCACTTTTCCCCTTTCTTCTCTAATACTGCCATTCTTTCCTCCAATGCTGCCATGCGTTTTCCTATTTCTTCCCTCGCTTTCTCCCCACTCCTTTTAATCTCTTTCATTTTATCCATGATTTCTTTCTTATCATTTCTCATCATAATTCCCATCCTCCTCATTTCTCTTCTAATATCTTGTAGTATGTCCATAGAACTCTCCCCCTTTTCCTCGTCTCCACCCTTCCCCTCCCTTTCCTTATTTTTGCTCGGCGATCTATTCGTTTTTGCACTTTTTCTAAACCCTTTCAGCGACTCTATCTTCCTTAATCCCTCCACTCCCTCTTCGTCATCTCTCATCCTTTTCTTTCCCCATATTTCCTCTAAACTTCCCTAAAAACTTTGTATCCTTTCCCTCCCTATCCTTTCCACATTTGTCGGCCTTCCTTTTTTCTTTTCTTCTTCCCCCTTTCCCCCTTCCTCATCCCGTCCTTATTCTCCCCCATTTCACCCTTGAATCACCCGTCCTGCCTCTCCTCTCACTTTCAAACCTCGCGGCTCCTTTCGTCCTCCTACTCTACTCCAGATGTCGCTTGCCCACTCTCCTCCTGTTCTTCTGCACTACCACCTATCACGTCTAGCACTCTGCGTACTCTTTCACTACTCCTACCACCACGTTTGCGCTCTCCTATTTCTGCCTACCACGCTTGCGCCAACTGCTTCCCGCCGAGCAGCTTCTCTCTCTCTGCCCCGCTTCTCCCCTCTTTCCTTAACCTCACTCTGTTTTCTCCTCTGTCTACCCGTTCACTCCACCTCTTCACCACCTCACTTTTTATCCCCAGCTCTTCTCCTCCACACACTCCAACTCACTCGCACACTCTGCGCCTCCACACTCTCTCTCAATCACTGCACTACGTACAAAATCACCACCTTGCATACATGCAACCATTCGCTCCTACAACGGAAACGGAAGTCCATGAAACTAACAAGTATTGTACCATTTTCAATCCTGATTAAATGCGCGAACTTTTAATGGCACTTGCCAAGGCACTTTAGTACATTTTCTTTAAAGGAGGGCCTTTCAAAGTCGACAAATTATAAAAATTTTAAATTCATAGTTTAACAAATAGTCTTAATTCTAGAAAACTTGGGGCAATTGTGTCATCATTTTTGACTTAGGTTCTAGAAATGTTATTTAGGGATAAGGTTCCAAAGTTTAAATGAACAAAAATAATAAAAATTAACCACAATAACCGGAAAATTGTTACAGTTTGACCAAATTTCTAGGTTTTTCTTAAATGCCCATAATTTTCAAACTGCATGGGATAGATTTTTTTTCTGATTTTTCTCATGATGGTTACAATCAATCCTGTCACCCCGTTTCGGCTTGACGTTGAGTTCTGGGACACCCTGTATATATATTTGTTCAGTATCGTATTTTTCAAAACAAATATCAAGGCATAACGCTGCATTGCACTGTGGACAATAGTACGAAGTTTCTTTTCTTAATGCAATTCCCACTTGTGCCTTCCCTTTATCAGCACAAACTTTACATCTGCTTGCAGGGTGCTTGTTAGTATCCGTCGGTGGTATTTTTCTTATAAATTGTCTTTCAACTGCTGCTAAAAAAATTAAAATAACTGCTGCCGGATCGCGACGGCACGATGCCGTCGGTGGACCGCAACGTCGAAATAAGCCCGACGGCATCGTGCCGTTGCGTCGATGGACCGCTACGACAAAAGAAGCGCGACGGAATCGTGCCGTCGGCGGACCGCAAAGTGTTAAAGACATTAAATTTATAATTGCAAAACCCAGGCAAAGTATTTCACCTCTATGTTGCTAAATTGACTCTTACTGTGGTAGGCTGGTAGTTTGCCAAAATCATCTAATTGTAAGTGAAAGAAGTTTTAGCTTTCTAACATATAGGGTAATTTTGGAATTGTTCAGCAGTATGTTAAGCGTTTCACTGACTTTGAGTAGCTACAAAATAATATGTATGAGAAAATCCTCAGCGTGAAAATAAAAAAATAACACTTTCAATATTTTCCCGACGAACGCACCTTCTCTTCCGACGTAAAACGGGCTGATATATTTTTCACATATCTTGGTAATGAAATTAGCCGTATCAATAGAAAACTTCAGGAAAATTTGCATTTACAACCACTAATGTAGGATATTGAAAAAGAAAGAGACGCCCGCAGTAACCAATCTAAGAAACATACCTGTCCTAAGTAGCTTAACCCCTCGTCCTATAAAGACACGTGACGCTCATAATGCGTTGAACGGAATACAGTAGAGATCCTCTTATTTCGAAGCGTCTAATAAATTTCCCCTCGTTTTTTGGGCGGAGTTATCTCCCCACCCTTTAAGATTCCCCTCATTTCGTTTACCCGTCACGTGATGGAGGTTATGTTTGTCAACACCAAACCACACACGAGGAAAGGAGAAAGAATGTCATTTATCTGTCCCTTTTTATTCTCCCTTTCTCCTGACGGAGGACCACTGGAGGAGATCGAATTAAGAGGAACTTCGGAGAAACGACATTGGAAATAAGAGGATCTCCACTGTAAAAAATTTTGAAATTATATTTTAAATTGTTAGTCGAACACGTTGCGATCAAATTATTTCTATACCAATAGTATGCGTTAAGTTATACGCTATACCAGAAATCAGTAAATTTTTTTGTTTTTTACCAAGAAATTCATACTTATTGCGCATTCAGTTAAAAGAAAAATCATAGGTCAAGGGGTTAACATGGCAGATATTGTGGGTCGCTACGAACCCAGTCCTCTAGTGACCTCCCCTTGCTGACAATTCCTTTTCGCGTCGTTTTTCCTAGGTTTTCATAGTAAGAGGGGTATCGCCCCACACTAACAAACTTTGATGTTGCATCAAAGGAGACATCCAAGTGTTAGCTAGATTTACAATGTCCCATAAAAGGGTACAGTCGAGCGCAAAGGATTAAAAGTAGTAAGCAATGATCGTTAATGTTGGCAAATAATTCGCAGGGTAGCGTGGCGCGTAGCGCAACGGAAATAGCAATAAGGAGGGCCACGTGTCGCCGGTGTTTGAAAACACCCTATTCCTACAGTTAATTATCTTTATTTTTTGCATTTGTGCAGAAATAAACAGAATCATGTACGCTAAAGAATTATCACGCGGTATGAAAAGAATACTGCCGCTATCGCAGCAAACAGTGAAACGAGGAGTGGGAGCGGAAGCGGCTTCACGAATTGATCATGCTGAATGATTTTAATGAGGTACCATCATCAAAAGTTCGACCTTTCAATGAAATACCAGGACCAAGGGTCCTGTCGATGATAGGAAATATGATACGCTCTGTCTCATATATACCTAGGTAATTCTTTGGTTACATTTATTGCTGCCTTAAGTTGTAAATAAACAACTAAAGCAACACATGATCCCAGGTGGATACAGTAAGAATTCATTCAAGGATGAAATGAATTTCCTTAAAAAACTATATGGTCCTATAATAAGGGTGGATTTACTAAGTCGAGCACCAATAATTCACCTATTCGAATCGGAATTAGTTGAAAAAATGTACCGATTACAAGGGAAATGTCCTACGAGAATAGGTCTGGAAACGCTGACAAATTATCGTGAAAATAATCCCGACTTTTATCAAGGCGAAGGCAGTTTAACGTCTAGGTACTTTGCAAGCTTTTAAAACATTTTCTACACTCTTCGTGTAACACTTCACACTTCAAAATACGAGGGCGGATCAAATATGAACGAGACTTTATTTTTAAAATAGTTTTCGTTTCTGTAATAAAATAATCAAGCACACATTAGTTTTCCACATAATCTCCTACCTTGGAAATGAATTTTTTCCAGAAGATTGACAGGTTTTTAATCGCACTATCGTAAAACGAAGAATGCTGCGTCAAATGCCAATCGTCTTGGAATCGTCCTTTTATTGTTAATGCTTCTTTAAGTGGTCCAAAGCTATGAAAATCGCAGGACGGTATGGTAGGGCTATAGGAACGATGATCAAGTGGGGTCCATCTCAATTCCTCTAATGTTTTGCAAGTTAGAGCTGCAATATGACGTCTCTAATTGTTGGTTGGTTACGTCGTTTAGAACAATAAACAACATTTACCCCACTTATTCGAACCTGTGCAGTAGTTTCGGAAAGTGTCAAACGTTGCACAATGGGGTATTTGGCCCGAAAAGGCGGGCAAAACTATTTTACCTTTATTTATAGGCTCAACACAGTAATATGATAGGTCGTACGATTCGTCTTAATATCAACTATAACATTAAAAAATCAAAAAGATGTTTTAACATTTATAAGATTGAATTCACGGTTATTTTTTGTAAAAAATAAAATTTTTCCAACATTTTTTCATCAGATCATCGAGAAACCATGGTGGTGATGTTATATTTGCATTGAAAAGCTGAAAAAAATGATTTTTGCACATAAATTATATTCAAGTGACATAGATGGACATTCTGCATGAACGATTTGAGGGTTTGGTTATTTCTCGTGGAAGTAACGTGAATTTGAGCCCACTGGACTTTTTCTTGTGGGGTTTTTTGAAGTCGCAGATCTGTGCCAATAAGCCGCAATCAGCCGATGCCCTCAAAACCAACATAACCGAAGCCATGTCTCAAATTCAGCCGAATCTATGCGGCAGAGTCATTGAAAATTGGACCTCTCGGATTCGTGCCACCGTGCGAAGCCGTGGCGGACATTAGAACGCTGTTAAGAAGGGTCCACAATAGAACATTAAACATAAGACTTTAGGAATAAGGAATTAAACTTTAGTTCACAATAAAGGAATAGAACATTACGATTAAACATAGAAGAAACCTTAATGTTTTTTGTGACGCATTTATGTTTAGACAGTCAGATCGTTGTGTGTTGTTTGCAAGAAATGGCTGAAAGTGAAGCAATATTAGCTGCTAAGACAGGTGATGAATTGTTAATTTCTTTAGTAGAAGGTTATCCCCATTTATGGGATAAAAAGCATCGGGATTATAAACATTATGAGATGAAGGAAACATCCTGAGTAGAAATAGCTTCTGATACCAACAGTACAGATTAGGTTTTTTTTCATTTGCTCGTAATGATTTTATCATTTATTTCGATAAAAATAATACAAGGGTAGACAATATTAAGGTAGTTCTTTCACATAGGAGCGGATGTTATGGGTGCTATGAATGGGCCCCATTGAATTTCTATAAAACGAATGATAATTTATTGAAGTATTGATTATATTTATAATTTAAAAAATTTTAAATTTGATGTACGCGTACTTATCGACAATATAACGTTGCCAAACACTCACATTCACAAACAGTGGCCATATTGTAAACGTGAAATGTATGATTTTATAGTTTTCAATTAATTTCACGTTGTAACGCTCGGTGCGACGCTCCGCGATTCCGCGACGTTACGGGGGAGGGTTTCCCGAAAACAGGCTTTCCTGGACAGGATCGAAGAGAGGATGAGGAGAGGGTGGTCACTAGGGAAGTCAGGGAAGGAGGGGTGCCGTTACCGCGAAGGCTACGTCTTCCCCTCTTTGTGGATGGGCTTGGTGAAGGATGTGGAGAGAGAGAGGTGCCGTTACCGCGAAGGCTACGTCTTCCTCTCTCGGTGGATGGAATTTGTATCGGGGTTGAAGGATGCAGAGAGAGAGAGAGGTGCCGTTACCGCGAAGGCTACGTCTTCCTCTCCCGACTTCTCTGCTAAGGAAGGGCTGTTTTGCGAGGTCGCGTCTCGTAGGAGTGCCGTTACCGCGGAGGCTACGTCTTCTCCGTACGAGAGCTACTGTCGCAGGTGTGGAGTCCAGGAAGAACTCTGCTTGTTTCCGGAAAAAGGGCCTCCTTATATTCCTCTTTCCGCTTCCGGGCCTGACCAATCAGGGCCGTTCCCGGCGGAAGGAGGGTAAGAGGCCGGGTGGAGGGGCGCGGGACCTCCGGGCGAGGTACCTGCCGCTCCTCGGTGGTAGACGAAATTCGCGTCGCGTTACAGATCTCCCCCTCTGGATCCGCGTATTCGTCCTCGATGCGGCGTCCAGGATGTGTCGGTGTTACTCCTGCCGTACTTTGCGGGGCCTTCCTCTTCTACGGAGTGGGGCAACGGGAGTAGCTGGAGGCTCTGTGTCTCCTATCTGGCAGCTTGTGAGCGCGGAGGCGTGATATGTTCCTAAGGGCTCGGTGGGTTTGCTCCGCGCTGCAACCTCGTAGCTGGTGGTACCCACTTTTCGGAGTATCACATAAGGGCCGTCGCGCTTTGGCGCGAACTTGGAGGTGACGCCCTTGGCTGCGTTGCTGAGGAGGTGACTCTGGACCCACACTAGGTCTCCAGGTTGGTGTCCAGGATCCGGGCGACGGGATCGGTCGGCGACTTCTTTTTGTTTTTCCTGGACCTGGTCATGATGGCTTCGAGCGGCTCGAAGTGTGTCGGCCAATTTGAGTAGCTGCGGAGTGATCTCTGGAATAAAATTCTCAGATTGCACGATCGCACGTAGGTCACGGGTTACATCGTCGGGATGGCGTAGCTCTCTCCCGAACGTGAGATAGGAGGCCGTGTAACCGGTGCTGACGCAGCGCGTAGTGTTGAGGGCGAACCGGATTGACGGTAGCTTTTCCTCCCAGGAGGGGTGGTTGTTCCCTACCAAGATGGCGAGTTGGGTCTTCAGATCCCGATTCTTCCGTTCCACCGGGTTGGCTTCGGGGTGATACACAGGGGTGAAACGTGACTCAATGCCGAGGCAATGCAGCAACTGCTGCATTATTCCGCTTATAAATTGAGTCCCATTGTCGCTGATGAGGCGCCTTGGCACTCCGTACCTCAAGAAAATTTCGTTGAGTAGGGTGGTGGCGCACGCCGCGGCGGTGGCGAGCGGGAGCGGAAAGAGTTCCACCCATCGAGTGGCGGTATCCTCGGTGACCAAAATCCACCGATTGTTGGCGGTTGAGGCGGGTAGAGGTCCGAATAGGTCGACGGACAACACCTCGAATCGTTGCTGCATCGAGGGGGTTTGCAGCAATCCTGCAGGCTTCAGATTGGTGGCCTTGTAGCGTTGACATTGGACGCATTGCTTTGTATATTTGGCCACGTCCTTCCGTAGTCCTGGCCAGAAATATCGCTCGAGGATTTTCTGGGTGGTCTTCTCGGCTCCATAATGACCGGCGGTGGGGGCGTCGTGGTACGTTCGTAATACTTGTTCCCTCTCTTGTACGGGAACCCCGAGTTGTGCCTCTTCGTTCTCCGCTTCTGGTGCATGGCGGTATAATACGCCATTCGAGAGTAGATATCCCTTCTGAGACCAGTGTAGGAAGTTTTCAGAGGATTCCACGTCCTCGAAGCAGGCGATGATTTTTTGGATCGAGTCGTCCTTCATCTGTTCTGCCCGAATCTCGTGGCTGCTACGGTGAGGTAGATCGATGGTCACCAGGTTTAAGGACTCCTCATGGTCCTCCTCCTCTGGAAGCCCTTCCTGCGGTCGAGACAGGTAGTCTGCAACATAGTTAGAACGTCCCGGGATGTGTTCAATTTTGAGGTTGAACTCCTGTAGCGATAAGGCCCAGCGAGCCAAACGCCCGCTCGGTGTCTTCAGAGTTAGTAGCCAGCGTAGAGGCTGATGGTCGGTGCGAATGGTCACTTGTGTTCCCTCGACATAGCCTCGGAATTTGTTTAGAGACCATACCACGGCGAGGGCTTCTCGTTCGGTGGTGGAGTAGTTCCGTTCAGCGGACGTGAGAGTGCGGCTCGCGTACTCCACCGGATGTTCATCCTCCTTCTCCCCCTGGACCAAAACCGCTCCGATTGCAAAACCACTAGCATCTGTTTTAATGACGTATGGTTTGCTCGGGTCTGCCGAGCGCAATATGGGTGCTTCTGTTAGTCTCCTTTTCAGCAGCTGGAATGCGTCTTCATGTTCCTTTTCCCATTTCCAGGGGGCGGATTTCTTCGTGAGTGCGGTGAGCGGTTTTGAGATCGCGGCAAAATCGGGGATAAATCGCCTGTACCATGAACATGTTTGCAGGAAACTTTGTACCCCTTTGACGTTTGTGGGAGCGTTCCTGCCAAGGATAGCTTCCGTCTTTTCTGGGTCTGTCTCAATTCCTTTCGTCGTAAGGATGTGGCCCAGGTAGCGAACTCTCGAGCAGCAGAACTGGCATTTTGATTTTTTCATCCGGAATCCAAACAGCCGCATCCTGTTGAACACAGCTTCTAAATCCTCCAGGTGGTGTCGAAACGATGGTGATAGTACGAGGAGGTCGTCTAGATAGATCATAACAGTCCGGTCGCCTAATCCTCCGCGAAAACGGTCCATGAGCCTCTGGAACGTAGCTGGGGCGTTCTTAAGTCCGAAAGGCATCCTCTTGAACCTATACGTGCCGAAAGGAGTGACGAATGCTGTTTTGTCTTGATCCTCCATACGTACTGGGATCTGCCAGTATCCCGATCTGAGATCCAGGGTGGTCATATATTTTGTGGAGAACGTGGAGTGTAGTAGGTCGTCTATCCGAGGTAAAGGGTACTCATCGGATATCGTGATGGCGTTTAATTTTCGGTAGTCCACGCATACACGGATCCCTCCATCTTTCTTATTTACCATTACTACTGGAGCAGCCCATGATGACTCGCATTCCTCTATCACGTCCTCTTGCAGCATTGTTTCCAATTCGGCCTGCAGGGTAGCCTTCCTAAGGGGTGAGAGCCGATAGGGGGGAACCGCTACTGGCGAATGGTTTCCTGTATTAATAGTATGTTCTGCGAACGTGGTAGGCTCGGTGCATGGTTCGAACAATTCCCGGTGTCGTTCGAGGCAACCTTGTAGAGCTTGTTTCTGTTCCGGAAGAAGTTCTAGCGCTTCGCCATCCCGGAATGACAGATCCAGTGTCGCCAAGTCCAGTGGGAAATGCCGGAAACATTTGTCGAAAAGCTCGTCTATTAGCTCGAGCTGGTTATTCGGTGATGCTACCTGTGTTGGTGCCTGGTGCCTCTGTTTTTTAGGCGTTGGTGGCAGTGGATCCACCAGCGGCGGAACTTCCTGTTCGGTCGTTATCTCGGCCAATGCTGCATCATCTCGGGACCGACGTCGTGGTGAGATCGCTGCGTGGATTGACTCGTAACCGAGTAAATGCGTTTTCCCTGGTTGGTCGATGAAATTCCAGGCTCTTTGCGGGATGTTTAAGACGATTCCGGCGTTTTCGAGAAAGTCAATCCCCAGAAGTGTTCTATTTCCCTCGGCTTCTGGCAGGGCGATGAAAGGAGACGTGATTCTTCGACCTTCGAGTTCCACCGTTAGTCGTGCGTACGGTACCGTGTGTGGCCGGGGGTTCCCATCTGCGAAGGAGATGATTAATTTTCTCATTTCGAATCTTACCCCTTTCTCCAGGAGCGCTTTGTGTAGGCTTCCGCTGGCTACACTGATTTTTGCTCCTGTATCAAAGAAGGCCTCTCCCCTTAGACCGTGTGTTGTTAACTTCACGATCGGGCGGCTGCTGTGTTCGGCCATATCAACAGCGCAGAAATCCAAAGCTTGAATATTTGAATTTTGTCGCTGATTGCACTGCGGGCAGCGGCTTCGGGTAAACCCGACTTTCCCGCAGCCGTAACAACGGAGGGTGGATGTTTCCGTCTCGGTCCTTCTTTTTCGGCACTCCTCCGTCACGTGTCCCGATTTCCGACAGAAGGTGCATCTTGGGATCTTGTCCTGGGTTCCATTTTTCGCCGGGGTGTTCCGCTGCTCCCTAGCTTCTTGTTGTAGTGCCTCCAAGGTTCGTGCTCTTCCTACGAGATCCGTGAAGCTTTTGACGGTGTCTCGCGGTACCTTTTCGCGAATGTCGAGTCGGAGGAGAGCGTAGACCATGTCCAGCTCGATTTCCTCGACGTGGTGGTGCGGCAGTTCTGCTAACAGCGCTCGTTTTTGCGAAACGAACGTATCCGTCGGTATGCGCGGTCCTTGCTTCGTGGCGAAGATCTCGGCATAAATTGTCGGCGCGGCTCTTCTCGGAGCGTAGGCGTCCCGTAGTAGTTGCGTGGTTTGTTGCCACGTCCGAACGCTCGTTTTTACTCCTTGCCACCAAGTTGCGGCCTCTCCTTCCAGTAATAGTGGTAGGCCTTTGATGGCGTTGTCGTCTGTTATGCCTTCAATATCTTTGTAAATAGATATCGTGGCGACAAAATCCTCCAGCTTTGTCCTGTCCCTGGTTCCATCGAAACGAGCTTGGCAGCGCGCGAAACTTCCTTGTACAGGAGCTGGAGATGGACTCCTTTGCCCAGTCACGGCGGCGAGCAGCCGCTGTAACTGATCCTCAGTTAGCTGGACAGCCATTTGATGCCGTGGACTCCTTCGCGGTGACTCTGCTGTTCTCTTCTTCGACGCCGTCTTGTTCCTGATTCAGGCCTCGAGTTGGGCGCCAATTGTAACGCTCGGTGCGACGCTCCGCGATTCCGCGACGTTACGGGGGAGGGTTTCCCGAAAACAGGCTTTCCTGGACAGGATCGAAGAGAGGATGAGGAGAGGGTGGTCACTAGGGAAGTCAGGGAAGGAGGGGTGCCGTTACCGCGAAGGCTACGTCTTCCCCTCTTTGTGGATGGGCTTGGTGAAGGATGTGGAGAGAGAGAGGTGCCGTTACCGCGAAGGCTACGTCTTCCTCTCTCGGTGGATGGAATTTGTATCGGGGTTGAAGGATGCAGAGAGAGAGAGAGGTGCCGTTACCGCGAAGGCTACGTCTTCCTCTCCCGACTTCTCTGCTAAGGAAGGGCTGTTTTGCGAGGTCGCGTCTCGTAGGAGTGCCGTTACCGCGGAGGCTACGTCTTCTCCGTACGAGAGCTACTGTCGCAGGTGTGGAGTCCAGGAAGAACTCTGCTTGTTTCCGGAAAAAGGGCCTCCTTATATTCCTCTTTCCGCTTCCGGGCCTGACCAATCAGGGCCGTTCCCGGCGGAAGGAGGGTAAGAGGCCGGGTGGAGGGGCGCGGGACCTCCGGGCGAGGTACCTGCCGCTCCTCGGTGGTAGACGAAATTCGCGTCGCGTTACAACGTGTATAAAGTTGGCACAGCCAAATGAGCACAATCGAACCAAACCGAATTACGAATTTAGTGCTTTTTTCGTGCTAATTTGTTGCTTTATTCGCGATTTTTTTGCTCTTACCGATTTCTAAAAATTGATGGCTGTGTCAGGTTAATATGGAAGCTAGCACAGCCATTCCAAATAAACTAAGAAAACGAGACAACAATGTAGTTTCCGTAGCATGGAGATTTAGTGCTAATTTCGTGCTTTCAAGAAATGCCCTGAAAAAATAATATAACCATCCCTTTCGCCGAAAAACTACCGCCTCTTTCAGAGGCTCAAGAGAGAAGTGCTCGAACTACGCGGCACAATTCGATTGTCGTGGATGATTTCCACCGTAGGAATTCTGTGCTCCAAAAATATCCCATCCCCGAATTTATTGCTCCATCCCTTTTGCCGAAAAACTACCCCCTCTTTCAGAGGCTCAAGAGAGAAGTGCTCCAACTACGCGGCACAATTTAATTGTCGTGGATGATTTCCACCGCAGGAATTCTGTGCTCCATCCCTTCCGCCGAAAAACTACCCCCACTGTCCAATGCTCACAAGAAAAAGCGGCACAATCCATTCGATGTTGATCAGTAGAACCAGCCGAGCGATAATATGTATGAGCTATTTCGCGTGAAGCGGATTAATAATCGTCTCACGGATATTTTGTGAATGTTGCGTGTCGGTTGTCTTCAATAAGTTGGATATTTGATATTTGAGCCGAAAGATTGTCGAATTGGTTATGCATTTTTGAAGACACAAAAAAGATGAATTCATTCATGCCAACAAGTCGACGAATTTTGCATCAATTTGAAAATCCTTCGGCGCAAGAATCGAAATTTTCAAGCACAATCGCAATGCAATAGTTAGAAAATATCGGGGCAGATTATTCCGCTTCCCGCAAAATAGCTCATACATATTATCGCTCGGCTGGTTCTACTGATCAACATCGAATGGATTGTGCCGCTTTTTCTTGTGAGCATTGGACAGTGGGGGTAGTTTTTCGGCGGAAGGGATGGAGCACAGAATTCCTGCGGTGGAAATCATCCACGACAATTAAATTGTGCCGCGTAGTTGGAGCACTTCTCTCTTGAGCCTCTGAAAGAGGGGGTAGTTTTTCGGCGAAAGGGATGGAGCAATAAATTCGGGGATGGGATGTTTTTGGAGCATAGAATTCCTACGGTGGAAATCATCCACGACAATCGAATTGTGCCGTGTAGTTCGAGCACTTCTCTCTTGAGCCTCTGAAAGAGGCGGTAGTTTTTCGGCGAAAGGGATGGAGCAATAAATTCGGGGATGGGATATTTTTGGAGCACAGAATTCCTACGGTGGAAATCATTCACGACAATCGAATTGTGCCGCGTAGTTCGAGCACTTCTCTCTTGAGCCTCTGAAAGAGGGGGTAGTTTTTCGGCAAAAGGGATGGAGCAATAAATTCGGGGATGGGATATTTTGGAGAACAGAATTCCTACGGTGGAAATTATCCGCGACAATCGAATTGTGCCGCGTAGTTGGAGCACTTCTCTCTTGAGCCTCTGAAAGAGGGGGTAGTTTTTCGGTGAAAGGGATGGTTATATAATTTTTTCAGGGCATTTCTTGAAAGCACGAAATTAGCACTAAATCTCCATGCTTTGGAAACTACATTGTTGTCTCGTTTTCTTAGTTTATTTGGAATGGCTGTGCTAGCATCCATATTAACCTGACACAGCCATCAATTTTTAGAAATCGGTAAGAGCAAAAAAATCGCGGATAAAGCAACAAATTAGCACGAAAAAAGCACTAAATTCGTAATTCGGTTTGGTTCGATTGTGCTCATTTGGCTGTGCCAACTTTATACATGTATTAATTTCTTTATTAAATATTCGACAGCTGCAATTTTTTTTGTGAAATATCTATTCGAAAATGTTCCCGATTTAATGATCTGGTTTTACGTAAGTATTTGCAGTATGGAAGATTGGAAAGTTGAACGATAAAGTCGGAAGTACTATTTCTATCTCTCTCGCTCTCATTTACGTCAATGTATGAAACTGTATTTTTAAATACGATTTTTTCATCGAAATGCCCGATAACAGAGTTTTTTTTGCTTGTAACTTGTTCGTGACAATCTCAAGAACATCATATTTTAACATTAAATTTATTTGCAGACTTTGGTCAAGTGCTAGAACTACCTTAAGTGGTTATTATTCATTTTGTTCACAATTAGTCTCATACGCTCTATATATCACAACACAGAAAATACGAAAAAACACCTTCATAACCTTACTGCACAAGATAGTGTTTAATGTTTAATTGTGAATGGATGCAGTGTTCAATGTTGTTTTTTTTTATATTTTCGCTTCCCAGTCCGTTTATCCCCTCGATCCCTTCCCGATTCGATTCGTCGTCTCGTTGTCCAAGTTTCAGGATTTCATAAGTTTATCGCGGTTCCGCTTTCCGATCGCTTTTGTTCGGGTTTAAGTTAACCATCGCGACCCCCTTCATCGCGCTGTTCGAAGCTGTCTCAATTTAACCCTCGAGAGGCGATGGCGGGGTCACTGGAGACTCAGCGTTTAGCGCACAGTGACACGCACACTAGCAAATATGTAATTTGAGAAACCACTTGGCGACTCCGGAGCGATAACAAACACATTTACAATGTTGTGTTCGATACAACCTAAGAGTGTATAAGTGACTCAGACGCCAGCATTTGCTTTCGAGTCGCATCAGTTCTCTGCGGAGATTCATACAAGACGGTTGTAGGAAATAAATATTTCCGTGCTTGTTCTTTTTTCATTGCCCATGTTGCAAGTATATGTTGACTTATAATATATAAAAGAGTCGGTTAGCTTGACGAGGTCTGGTTTGTACACGATGACCTATAACCTTTTTTATACATAATAAAAAAAATTTTTTTTTCCTGCACATCTTCCACAAAAACCTTTTCGTATATTCATATAGGAATTGTTATAAAACATTATATAATTTATTTATTGCCGATTTCATCAAAATTATTTTCTCGCCTGCGAGGACAAGATGCGGTTGCATTAGTGGGATGTTTATGTCTCATGTTTCGACGCGAGCGAGCACATAATAGTATTAGTGAAAATAGATGTGAGTCTCTAGCGACCCCGCCGTCGTCAGCGGTGCTAGAAAGTCCGTACTCCGAGGGTTAAGCTCCCACACGCTAGCCCGATTCTACTATAGAGAGCGATAGAGTCGATGTGTTTCCCTTTCCTATTCCCCTTTAGCTTTTTCCTTTTCCCGGTTTAGCTTACCTGTGCTTTTATGCCCCCCTTTGTTCGAGCCATGCATCGATAACTGATAGGTCTTTCTCTCTCTCGGCCGTGATTTCGCGATTTCACTCTATTTCCCCTTTTTCTTCTAGTTCTTGGTCGACGTTCGCCGCCGTGCATACCGCCGAGATCTCAGCCTCTAGTTGTCTCCATATGTAAGACCCGGGGGATGTCGGGGGGAGGGTTATTAGTATTTATTAGTATTTGTACGCTTTGTGTTTTGGTCATTATTATGCTTTATTCCAAGTCACTGTATAGGCTGTGTTGCGGAGGATACATATTACTGCCGCCTTCTGTTTTTGCTGTTTTAACTATCGTTCTTCGTTCTGTTGTGCGCTTGTCTAATTATTCCTATAACTATTTATGACTATTTATCTTGTTGGGAGAAGGAGTCGCTGTTCGACTAGTCTCATCTTTCTTATGTGTGTAAATGTATTTATTAGATTAAGTATAAGTGATATAAAATATATAACATATAAGTCGCAATGCAAACGGTAAGTAAAAATAAAATAGATAATATAACAAATATAACTATGAGTTGACTTGGTTAGAGGGCGTGGATGAGAGTGGAGCGTGGTGCGAGAGTGGCAAGGAAAATAGAGAACAGAGAGAAAATAGGCGTGAAAAATTACAGTCGGAAAGCGACAAAGGGTAAGAGAGGTAGAAAGAAAGAAGGAAGGGAAAAAGTTAGAAGTTAGGAAGTGAGAACGGTGAGGAAAGCAGGGTAGGTACGAAAAGTGAGGTTAGGGGTAAAAAATAACGGAGCAAAGATAGGCAACAATGGCAGAAGACGGCCCGACAGCAAAGGCGCAAGAAGATAAAGCAAATCTGGAGAAAAGAAAAAGGGGAAGACCAAATGTGGAAGAAAGTATACGTAGAGAAAGCAGTAACAACAGGAAACTGACAGAAATCTGGGGGAGAAACTCAGAAGAAGAGTCTGAAGGAGGTGAAAAGGACGAAGAGGGCAAAAAGAGGAAAAGAGTAGATAGGAAAAGAACCCCAGAAAAGGACAAAGGAGAGGGGAAGAAACAAGGCGAGGTAGAAATGATAAAAATAATGACAGATCAGATGAGATCATTTGAAGGAATGTCTAGGAAAATGGAGAGCATAATGAAGGAAATAAGCAAGGGGAGAGACGAATTGGAAAAAAAGGTGGAGACAGAGGTCAAAGAAGTAGCTAAAAGAATAGAAAAAATGGAAGCAGGATGGAAGAGGAAGGATAGTTCGAGATTTGTTTAACGTGAAGCACCTGCCTTACGGCTTATCCTCACGGCCCCCATGGGCGCGGGATCGAGATACGCTCGATCAACGCGTACGAACGGCGTACTACCAGTCTTAGCACGAAGATTGTGCGTCACACTGGTCGGTGCGGAGACTTTCTTAACTCCCACCGGCTATGCAGGTCGGTACCCGAGGTGGAAGGTTTACTGCACCTCACATAGCGACATCCGTAGCATGAAAACCCGCCTATGTCTCGCCAGCATATGGCTCTTGAAACTTTCGCCCCAGCGATGGTCCTACCCACGGCTGGGCCGGAGTGGACTAAAATCTCCGTGGGCAACCCAGCCCCCGCGGTACCAATACACCCTTGGTTTGGGAGCACTTGACTCAGGTCGGTGGGGTCGTTAAGCCCAGTGGGGTCACCCAGGCCGCAGAATGGGGACCCCACACCTTGCCGTAAGACAGCTCGGGGACCCCCGGGCGCGCGAATGCCCGTACCTCCCAGCAAGCTGGGCAGGCCCCTGGGGGTACACTACTCGGGTCCGGTGGGGTCGTAAAGCCCAAAGCCGGGGGACTAAACCACTCACGAAGCCCCCACGGCTCCCTGCCGATTGGAAGAGGAAGGAAGAGGAATTGTACAGTAGGGTTGAAGAAATGATGAAAAGGATAGAGGAAAGAGAGAAAAGGGAACAGGAAAAGAAAGAAGGGGGCCCTAATGGAAGTGGTAATGGGAAGAGTTGAAAAAGCTTTAGAGGAGGTACAGGTAGGAAAGGGAGGGGTGAATGAAGTACAGGGGGAAAGGGGAACAAAAACAGGAAACAATGCACTTAGAGAAATAGTAATGATAAAGAGAAAGTTAGAAAAGCAAGAACGATTAGAGAGGAAAAATAATATAGTAATTAGGGGGTTAAAAGTTAAGAGAGCAGAAGTAAATGTGGAGGCAGCAAAGTTTTTAAAAGAAACATTTGATGTGAGAGAAGGAGTAAAGGAAATATATGGTAGGGGAAAAGAGGAGGGAAGGCAAGTAGTGGTAGTGAAGCTAAATAGTTGGGAGAGAAAACAGAAAATTATGAGAGGAAAAGGCAAAAGGGGGTTAAAAGATATTTATATTGATCAGGACCTGACGGAGGAGGAGAGGATAGTACAAAGGAGGTTAAGAGAAATAGCCAGGAAAAACAGAGAAGAAGGAAAAGAAGTTAGGGTGAAATATAGGAAGATATTGGTAGAGGGTAAATGGTTTGAATGGTATGATGAGGAAGGAGGAATAAAGGAAAAGAAATTTTTTGGGCAGTAGCCTCACGGAATAGAAAAGGTAAAACACAGGAAGTAAGAAGGGAAGGGATTTACAGCGGGGAGAGGAGAAGATGGGAAAAGAGGGAAAGAGACAAGGATGGAGGAAAGGGAGGGCTAATTTTTTGGAATGTAGCAGGGTTGACAGGGAAGGATCGAGACTTTTGGAAATACCTGGAACGGTATGATTACATAGGGCTAACAGAAACCTGGGTGGAGGAAAAGAATTGGGAGAAACTCGGAGAAAAACTTCCACAGAGATATATTTGGAAACATCAGGCAGCAAAAAGGGATAAAGAGAGAGGCAGAGCATCTGGAGGTATACTGATAGGGGTTAGAGAGGGATGGGAGATAGAGGAGGAAAGAAGCAAGATACAGGGACTAATGGGAATAAAAGTAAAGGTAGAAGGGGAACAGTGGTATATATGGACAATCTATAGCAATAGAGAGTTGGACAGGTTCATGCCAATTCTGTCAGAGGAAAGAAAGCAGACAGGCAGTAAAGTAATGATAGTAGGAGGAGATTACAATGCCAGAATAGGGGACGAGGCAAGTGTGTATAGAGGAGAGGATGAGGAGGGACAATCGGTTAGAAAGTCAAGGGACAAGGTAAAAAATAAGGAAGGAGAAAAACTAGTAAGGTGGGTGGAAGCAGAGGGCCTATACATACTTAATGGGAATGTAAAAGAAGATGAAGAAGGAGAACACACACAAGTAGGGAAGAGGGGGGCGTCGGTCATTGATTATGTAATTGTAAATGAAGAGGGGTGGGACAGAGTGGAGACAATGTGCATAGAGGAAAGAGTAGAATCGGATCATCAACCGCTAGAACTAAGAGTTAATGCGACAGGTGGAAGAATTAGAGAAGAAACCGAGGGGACAATGAGGAGAATCAATTGCTGGAGTGAGGAGGCAATAAATAAGTATAAGGAGGCTACAAGAAAAAGGATGATTGAAGAGGATGAAGAGGAGGAAGAGATAGAGAAGACGTGGGAGCAAATAAAGAAAGGGATAGAGGAGAGTGTAGTAAAAAAGGAATGCAGGCGTAGGAGATGGAAGATAGGAGAGGTGAGCTGGTGGGACAAGGAGTGCAGTAAAGGAAAGAGAAGAGTGAAAAGAATGTACAAAAAATGGAAAAGGGGGAAGGCTGAAAGACAAGTATATTTGGGTAAAAAAAGAGAGTTTAAAAGGTTGTGCGAAAAGAAGAGAGAGGAGAACAAACAAAGGGAAAGATTGGAGATTAAGAAGGCAAAAGATGAGAAGCAAATTTGTTCATATATAAATAAAGAGAGGAAGAGAAAGACAAGAAGTGACAATAAGATTAGTAAAGAAACTTGGAGGGAGCACTTTAAAAGAATGCTAGATGGATCAGATGAAAGAAAAAGGGGAGAGAAGAGAGAAGATATTGTAGAGGAGGAGGACGAAACTGAACTAACAGATGAGGAAAGTGAGGTGCAGATTAAGAAGTTGAAGAAGAAAAAAGCAACAGGGGCAGATGGAATACAAAATGAAGCATGGATATGTAGCGAAGGGGGTATAAGGAAAAAATTGAAAAATATGATAAAAGCTATTTGGAAAGGGAAAGGATTTCCAGATGAATGGAGAAAGGCAACGATAACAACATTGCACAAGAAAGGGGATCGGGAAGTTGTGTCAAATTACAGGGGAATAAGTTTATTATGTACAGGTTATAAGATATACGCATCCATTTTAAATGAAAGGCTGAAAAAAAACATAGAAGGAAAGAAATTGTTACCAGAAACACAGGCAGGGTTTCGGAAAGGTAGAGGAGCGATAGATAATACATACATTCTGCAGCATTTAATAGAAAGAGAAGTAGAGAAGAAGAAGGGAAAGATGTATGTGTTTTTTGTGGAATAGAGGGCAGCCTTTGACTCAGTCAATAGAGAGGAACTATGGCAACAAATGAGCAAGATGGGCATAAGGAGAGGATTAGTAGAAAGAATAAAAGAAATATATTGGGAAACGAGAAGTGTAGTTAGAATAGAGGAGGGAGAGACGGAGGAGTTCTGGACCAGGGTAGGGGTGAGACAGGGCTGCCCTCTAACTCCGACACTGTTCACGTTATTCATAGGAGATATGGAAGAATATTTAAAAAATAACAGGACTGGGGGGATAAAAGTAGGGGGGGGGGGGGGGGAGTTTGGTCGCTTGCTTACGCAGATGATGTGGCTCTGGTGGCTAAACAAGTAGTGAAATTGAAGGCAATGATGAAGAGTCTGGAAATATACTTATTGTTAGAAGAAAAACAGTTAGTGTTGAATACAGAGAAATCGAAAGTGATGATATGCGGAAAAAATGTAGGAAGGGAGAAGGTAATGAGATGCCATTGGAAAGAAGCAACAATAGAAAATGTGAAAGAATTCACATATTTAGGAGTGAAAATACGAAGGGATGGAAACATAGGAAACCATATTAGAGAGAGAGTGAAAAAGGCAAGTGTGGTGTTAAATCAAGTATGGGCGATTGGAGAGAGGAGATTCAGGGACGATTTTAAGATGAGGGTATGGAGGTTTGATAGATTGGTGATTGGGGTACTCTTGTATGGGGTAGAGGTATGGGGGTTCAAGGAGAGAAAAGAGGTGGAGAAAATACAAATCAAATACATAAAGTGGGTATTAGGATTAAATAGACAGACACCGGATTACCTAGTCTTAGATGAAACTAAGAGAGAGAAAATGAGAATTATAACAGGGTTAAGAGCATGGAAAGGGTCTAGCCGAATAAGGGGGTCAAAAGTGCCCTTGAGCCGATTTTAATCGACGATGGGTCATTCGATAGGTGATGATGAAAAACCATTGCACACAGATTTTTAATCTGATACCTTCACCGGGTGGGTGGTTACAGGGTAAAATCGAAAAACCAGTTTTTGCCTCATTTTCCCCAATTAATGTGGAGAAAAAATTCCAAAAAAATTCTAACACATTCTAAACATGAATGTACACATTAGGGATTTTTTTCAGATTTTTCCTTTGCAAGTTCCACTCACGAAAAATGAAAAACCGAAAAAAAATTTTTAACATCGATTTCGTATTGAAATCTTCCGAGCACAACTTTTTCCTTTTTACAGTAGTTGCATAATGTTCTCATTGTTATACCGTAATTTTTTCAGATTTTTTGAGTATGGTGCATCACGGTCGGAAAAATCAAAAACCGATTTCTGGGACACATTTTGGGCTGAATCTCGCCCATTATCTGTCATTCTTGCATGATTTTAATACAGTATGTTCATATTGTGACCTTCAATGTTTCTGCATAGAAATATGTAGTTGTTAAAGAACAATATCGGGATAATAAAATAAATTGCTGAATGTATGGTCGTTATAACCTAGAATTTTAGCCGTTCTTTCAAAAGCATTAATGGCGCAGTGGCTATGGTGTCTGCCTGTGGAATCGCTGGATAATTTTTTTTTCCCGGGATATGATCTAAAACAGCTAAATAACTAAAGGGCATATCATTCTTAAATTTTTCATAATTTATCCTGTGTGACTTATATGATCTTTCTCCTGGAAGTTAAAAATAATCTTTTTTTTTTATAGAATTTTCTCAGACCTTATCAACATTTTGACTAGATAGTTTTTTTTTTATAAATTGGTTAAATGAATATTTAATTTCATTGCCCTATAACTTGTGATGAAACCAATTCTATAACGACATCTAATTATTTATAATAAAAAAAAATTTTCCTAGTCAAATAGTATAACCAATGTCTTCTTAAAATAATATTACCAATATTGTAAGTAGTGAGCCATCAAACGCCGTGCCGCGAGCCGTTGCGCGAGAATTGTATCGCGTCTGATATCGCGCCGCCCGGTTCGCAGAATCTTTTCTCCAAATACCGGCAGCGAAAAAGACGAACATCGCTGCTCATCGAACGAGCAGCAGTCTCGTCAAGCCCGTCATAGGAGGTGGACGCATTAAAAGTAATCTCGAAAACCAACGTCTTAGCATTTCTGCCTTATCCCTGCCTCCGCCCAAGCCATCCCTTACAATATGTTCTTAGAACAATATTGATAAAATCATTCATAACTTATTCTGATAGAAAAAAAATTAAACTGGTATTTTTTTAATAAATATTTAACTTATAGCTTCGTTATATATTTAATATAAAAAAGACTAATTTTATAATTATAATTAGTACATTATGAAGATATAAAAAAATATATTATTATTCTAGCCTCATAATAATACACCTGTAGGATTGTTATAATAATGAAACATAAGTTACCTTCTTTTCTATAAAATAAGCTATTTGTATGGTTGTTAAAAAATAAAAATTCGAAATGTATTTTAAGCAATAAAATTTAAAATGAGCAGCAATAAAAGAAAAGTTCTACAGAATTTTTTTATATATATTAAGTCATATATAATTATATAAAATTATACATTTCTATATATTATGAGATAAAATTATATCATGCCAAAATTGAGATATAATTTTATATAATTATATATGGTCAACTATACATAATTTTATATAATTATATAAAAAAATTTTTTCCCGGGATGATATCGACGATTGGGATACCGGTGTCTGCAATGATTATCAACGGCCAATGCGTTTCCACCACTCGCACCTAAAGAAAGTATCATGTCCGTATATTCCCGATTGCTGTATGCAGACATGGTGGTAGACTAATCGATACTGATAGTGTTTAGCGATAAAAGTCAGATAGTAAGATAATGGGTAGGAAAACACT
Organism: Cerceris rybyensis; assembly: GCA_910591515.1. NCBI lineage: Eukaryota > Metazoa > Arthropoda > Insecta > Hymenoptera > Crabronidae > Cerceris > Cerceris rybyensis. The sequence goes on from OU342789.1 coordinate 3,927,973, forward strand.
TCTGTGACATTGGAAGTATTTATCAACATAACTTCAATCGAGACAACGATCTACAGTGAGATCCGTTATAACCAGACATGATCAAGTGCATGCGTACTCTGCAAAAATTTTAAGTCGATTTTCTCGAAAACAAAGCCCCAAACAAAAAATTTTTATTCTATATTTTCGACTTATTTTTTCATGTAAAATCACCCCCTTTTCGCTTGTACCACCAGTTACCAACCACCCTGTATACAGAGTTAAGTGGAGATTATTAGGAATTAGAGTTATTCAAGTTATTTATTGTAGTGGGTGATTCTATTTTTTTATTTCAATATTTAGGATATGATATTGTTAGTTAGTTTAAGATGTATATATAATTGGTAGAGAAAAGTATGTAGAATAAATATACAGTGGCTCACAAAAGTTTTCGAACGCGTGTAAGTAAAAACAAACACAATAGATACATGTATGTTAGACTTAAGTTTTAAAGGTAGTACTGTAACTACTGTCAGACACAACTATCAGGATAGTACATATAAATTTTCAAGACAATCGAATAATATATGTAGAAATTATGAAGCCTTTATTATATAGATATACTGTAACGAAGTCACAAAAGTGTTCGAACGTCTAGAAGTCAGTAAAAGAATCAATGTTATGAAACAAAAGATGTGAATTTCTTGGATGAAGTAAAGAATGTGTAGCTTCAGTTAGTCTCTAGACATCGTGTAGTAAGTTCTATATTGTTAATTGTATATCACTGTGTTTATAATGGCAATAAATGCAAGAAGAACAGAAACACAAATGTGCGAGAGACAGATTATACTGAAAATGCATAAAGACGGAAAATCCTATTGGCAAATTGCTAATTGTATAAGTTGAAGTGTGTCCACAGTGCATTACATTGAGAAAAATTAAAAACTGACGGTACAATAACGAACAAAGAGCGTACAGGTCGACCGACGAAGTTAACAATAAGTGTAAGAGAAGACAAGTTTGTTGTTCGAGAAATAAAAAATGATCCGAATACTTCGGCAGTAAAACTTGCACAAATGATTAATAATTACTTTGGAAAAAGTTTTCATCCCGAATTATGTCGCAAAATACTCCGAAAGAATATTTTCATGGTAGAGTACCAAGAAACAAGCCATTCATAGGTAAAACTAATAAAGTTAAACGATTAAAATTTGTAACAGAATATAAAAATAAAGACAATAATTTATGGAACACAGTTCTTTTTTCTGAAGAAAGCAAATTCAACGTATTTTGGGCAGATGGACAACGTTATGTGTGGAGGAAACCGAACACTGAAATGAATATGCACAATTTACGCCCAACAGTAAAGCACGGAAGTGGTTCGGTGATGGTTTGGGGGTGTATGGCAGCAAGTAGCACAGGAAATCTTGTCTTTGTAGAAGGCACTTTAGACAAATTCAAATATTTACAAATTTTAAAAAACAATTTCAGAGAAAGTGTCTCAAAATTAGGCCTATTAACAATTTTTACTTTCAACAGGATAACGATCCTAAGCAGAAGGCTAGGATTGTACAAGAGTGCTTACTATACAATACGCCGCATATGCTGCAGGCACCAGCCCAAAGTCCGGATATTAATCCAATTGAACATTTGTGGACGGAAATAGGGAGAAGATTAAACAATTATGACATGACTTCAAAAGAACAATTGAAACAAAAAATTTTAGAAGTATGGAACTCTATTGAGCTCCAAGTCACCGAAAACTTGGTACATAGTATGGGAAGACGTCCTATGGACGTAATTAAGGCGAAAGGAGGTCCAACTAAATATTGATATAGAGTAAGATATAAATAAATTCGACCGTTCGAACACTTTTGTGACTCTGTTACAGTATATCTACATAATAAAGACTTCATAATTCCTATATACATTATACGATTGTCTTGAAATTTTATATATACTATCCTGATAGTTGTGTCTGACATTAGTTACAGTACTACCTACAAGACTTAAGTCTGACATACATGTATCTTTTGTTTTTGTTTTTGTGAGCCACTGTATATAGATAGAGATAGAGGAGATTCTACACTATATTATTACAGAAAGAGAGGAATCCGTGTCTTACTCGCAGAATCGTAATTTCTCGCAGTTGCTGTAGGAATTTTATGTACAGGGTGTTTCAAAAATATTTGTCATGGCTTTCAGGGGTTGTTCTACACCTCTGGATCGATGGAGATTTGCGAAAAAACCTGCCGCAAAATTCGGGAGAGGGTAGCAAATTTTTTTCATTGGCTCAGCGTATTCGTCTTGTTGCGTAGGCAAAATGTCTGAGAGGAATCATGGGTCAGAAATGAACCGTTCCGATTAAAATTTCGCCCATACGGCTGCCTTCGAGTCGCCAACCTTTCGAAAGGAAACACATGAGATACCCTTGCTAGCTCCAATAGTTGACATACTGGCAACATAATTGAAGAGAGAGAAAATGACTAGAAAATGTCAATGACCTGCGTTCGGTGTCAGGTTCACTCAAAGGCCCACCAGGGAAGAAGAGTATAAACACTTACACTTCTCTTCTGATTCGGTGACACAGTGCCCTATTTTCTAGCTTCGTTCACGTTGCCTCTGATTTAACTATCGGCGCAATTTTAATCGAAAGGCTCAATTAAAAGTTAATTTACGAGAGAACGGTTCGTTTCTGACCCATGGTTCCTCTCAGACATTTTGCCTACGTAACAAGACGAATACGATGAGCCAATAAAAAAAATTTGCTACCCTTTCCCGAATTTTGCGGCCGGTTTTTTTCGCAAATCTCCATCGATCCAGAGGTGTAGAACAACCTCTTAAAGCCATGACCATTAATTTTGTTACACCCTGTACATCGGGATGGATCGGAGGCATGCAGAAGTTATTGCGTCATCGAGCGGCGGTTGCGCTGCGAAAAAGTGCGATAACGAACGCAGGACCGAATGACGATTCCTACTAGCAAGGGGAGGACCAGACCCGGGGGTCACCGATTTTTATGAATTTTGGTACACGTCTTCTACTTGGAAAATCATTCGACCCATGTTTTGCCAAAAGTGTAGATAAGTCCAAATTTTTGAAAAAATCAAGGTCAAAAAAAAAATTTTTTCCGATCGACTTGAAACTTTGTAGACATGTTCTACGAGCAAAATTAAGGTATACGTATTGTTTTATTTCGCTGTAAAAACATTTTGAAAATTACTAGGTACTATTAGTACCTTAGAGATAAAACTGTTCTCAACAAAGCGGCGTAGCTGAGCGGATGAGGTAGCGTACTGTGGGTACTATGGACGCAGGATCGATTCCCGCATATTGTATTTTGTATTTTTTTTTTTTTAATTTTTTATCTCTCTACAAATACATATAAATTATTTCTAGACAATATTTTAAAACCGTATGTACAAAATAACAAGTTCTGTTTACTAACTGACTCCTGGACCGGCCAAACTGATGGTAGCATGTACGACGAAAGATTTCATAATGACCGTATGGAGTGCACTTTTCAGCTAAAAATTGTACCACCGCAATGCACATCCATCTGTCAACCGTGCGATGTCTATTTTTATCGGCAGGTAAAAATTTTACTGAAGCAAATACAGAACGCCCCGTCAGTGATACAAGAAAAAAGGTCCTTGCATAAAAGAGCTGATGCAATTAAAATACATGCAATAATCCATAACCAACTATCTGCTCCGATATTTACAAACATGATACAATATGCGTGGTATGCATCGAAATTAACACATACACGTATATATTTGTTAACGTTAATCAAGTTTGTTTTCCAAAGTCGGATGTTAATAAGAAATGTACTTGCAACGCCGTATCCTTTATCACAGTTCTTGGTGTGAATATCGTTTATGTTTTCAATGTTTCTACGACGAGTACCACCCGCACAAGTGTGTAGTTTTTAATGAGAAATAAATTATTTTTATTAAAATACAAAATTGTGAACTTCATAGTAATCATAACAAGAAATCCATAAATAAAATAGAACATAACGCGCAATTTAAAATGTATAAATTAAATACTAGACCATATTAAAATAAATAAAACATGTGACGTATGAAAAACGATGATTGAGATAAAAAATTTAAAAAAAAATACAAAAAACACCATGCGGGAATCGATCCTGCGTCCATAGTACCCACAGTACGCTACCTCATCCGCTCAGCTACGCCACTTTGTTGAGAACAGTTTTATCTCTAAGGTACTAACCATACCTAGTAATTTTCAAAATGTTTTTACAGCGAAATAAAACAATACGTATACCTTAATTTTGCTCGTAGAACATGTCTACAAAGTTTCAAGTCGATCGGAAAAAATTTTTTTTTTGACCTTGATTTTTTCAAAAATTTGGACTTATCTACACTTTTGGCAAAACATGGGTCTAATGATTTTCCAAGTAGAAGACGTGTACCAAATTTCATCAAAATCGGTGACCCCCGGGTCTGGTCCTCCCCTTGTAGGACGTTAGCGCCCAACGGAAAAAGACGATCGAGTTTAATCTCTATCCGGCTGTCGAGAAGTGAGGTGCTGTTTCGAATAAAGAACTACTCTACTTTCTTCCTTGATGAAAATGTGTTTTTTGGTAAGTAAATTTAATAAAATAGTTTCTTTATATTGGGTATTTATTAACGGAGTATGTTGCTGCACGAGAAAAGTGACCGAGATATCATTTATTCAACATTTGTTGTACATTTATTACCATACCGTATTCATACTGTAGTTGCTCATTTAACCTGTTACAGAACAACGGTAATATTTTTTCGAAAGAAATGCAGGATATTCTGGATATATTATAAAAAATAACATTAGAGAACACGTGTTTCTGGAATCTTTAGAATTTTGATTCTTTACTCTTATTATTTGGTATACAACTTTCCCGCGCGTGAACTGGAATAAACTTTTTCCAAGCAGCTGATTTTATTTCGTGGACAATTTAGAAAACAACAATCCGAACATTGGGTGATAAGTCGGGACTGCGATAATAATTATACAAGACGATGTATTGATTGAGAGAATAATATATTTGTATCTGAATGCTTTCGCTGCTCTATCGAGACTTCCTCCCCGTACGACTACCACGGCTTATAATTAGTTGCCGAAAAGACAAACGAACGTCAATGAAAGTCGCGCGACGCTATCAGTAGTTATGAAATGTAATACAATATTGAAACTCTTGCAGTATAAAAAAACAAAGATAAATATAAAAGAAAAAATTATAAAATTTATTCTGAATACGGATTAGTAGTTGGAATTTTTATGATTAAATGTATCAAACATAAATTTCATTTAGGCCAAAAACTTAATTTAACGTCATTGCAAGAAATTCGCTACATGTTTCCTGATTTTGTAAAAATCTATTAACAGAATTTTCAATTTTTCAGGCTGCTCCTTATCAGAAACAGAGCTATACACAGGATAACCCAGAAGTGACAAACGGTCATCAACTCGTGAGTGTATTTTTATTCGATTTTTTTAATGTATAAATACATCTTTTATGGAGCCCATCATCTATAATCGGGTGACGCTATTCATCGACTTGTTATGTTTGATTTTCCAACTGATTTAGGATAACTTTACCTTTAAAACAAATATTCTATGACAGGGTGTTGAATTAGTTACACGCCGCGAGCCTTTTCTGAGTCGCTCCGCCTGCTTCTCCCTACCAACTGTTTTACCCAACCAAGCTTCTCTTTTCAATCATCTGCCAGGCTCGGTGTATTGCACGAGTATAGTGGCGCTCTAGGGCGCCATTCGCCTCTGATCGCTCGCGCTGGAAAGACGCCGCGCACGCCGATTACGGGAAAAAAAATCGATGCGCGTATCCCGTCGACTGACGTTATCTGTCAACGAACAGTTTCAGATCGCGTCACATGGCGTTTAGGTTAAAACAAAAGTATTACTAGTAAAAAAGTATGCTCAGATATGTCTTGAATTAAATGCGTTTAAGAGATTTTAATGTTTTTGGACTTCCAGCGTTAGTTTTGGCAAATTCGGCAGAGAATAGTGACAGAAATAACATTGAAAAACTTATATTGTATCTCAAAATACTAATGGAAACATTGAGGGTATCTAATTTAAACAATGTAAACATATATTTCTATTTGTGAATATATGTCTACATTCAATGTAGATATATATTTCGGTACAAACAATGAAGTTTTCCTTCAAGTAAAGTTGAAGAAATAAATAAATAAAAAAATTAGTATTGCATCGATATTATCTCCACAATATTATGAAACTTTTATATATACATATAACATTTTCTTTTAAAATAAACGGTTCTACTGTGCATACATTTATACACACAACCATATAAACAACAATCATAACGACAGTTTATTAAAAAAATATCCAGTAATCTTTAATTTTTTACCTCTTGTTTGTTTAATTCATATGTATACTAAAGACACAGTTGTGTTACGATCTAGCACGCGCACGTATAAATTAATTTCGAACGCAAATAATTTAATAATTCGGCGACAGCAAAACGTTAGCTCTTGCGTCAAAGAATACATTGTTGCCGCCACGGACAACTTAGCAATAGATTTTAACCGTTTGAGTGTCAAGCAGCGAAAACGCGCTTCTTTCGTTTTGTATCGAGGAATGCAACAAAGTAAAATTTCAATGTTTTTCTTATAAGAAAAGACTAAAAACTCTATTACATGAGAGAAAATACAAGTCTATTAGATAATGTTCGTTGTCACGGATAGATGCTTGCTACAGAAGGGCTCCAAACGGAATGCTCTTCTCGTCTCAAGTCGTCCCTTTCGTCCCCGGCAGGACGGTCCCTGGGCATGAAGTGGTTTATGACTTGGGGGAGAGAGCAGTGTCAAAAGACAAACTCCAGACGTTCAGCCTCTCAAATATCCAAGTCTTACATTCTGCTAACAATCTGTTAATCACATTTAATTCAAGACATATCTGAGCATACTTTTTTACTAGTAATACTTTTGTTTTAACCTAAACGCCATGTGACGCGATCTGAAACTGTTCGTTGACAGATAACGTCAGTCGACGGGATACGCGCATCGATTTTTTTTCCCGTAATCGGCGTGCGCGGCGTCTTTCCAGCGCGAGTGAACAGAGGCGAATGGCGCCCTAAAGCGCCACTATACTCGTGTAATACGCCGAGTCTGGCAAGTCATTCCTGGTTGGGTAAAATAGTTGGGAGGGAGAAGCAGGTGGAGCGACTCAGAAAAGGCTCGCGGCGTGTAACTAATTCAACAGCCTGTTCTATGACATTAATGCATTGAAAACTTTATCACCCAGATATGGTTGACAGCTGTTTTTATGGGGCCCTGTTACATATACATGAATAGTGTACTTTGCCCAGTTGAATATAATTTTACAAGTAATATACAGCAATATCACTATCATTTTCAACAACAATTCATACTGCTAATCTGTAACACTATGGTGAGGCTCGCATTTGTGCCTGTACAAAATGAATTTGATCCTTGCTGGGCACTCAACGTTTTAATACATGTATATATAAATTGAAACTTGTTCAGTTGGATATTTGTCCAATGTATCAATATTGCTATTTGGGTCGCTGTGAAGCCAATGGTTAAGTCTAGAAATCAGAAATTGAGAAGATCAAATTTTCTTAATTAATCCATTTTCAAAATTTTTGGTTTATTAATGTGATTAGAAAGTATATGATATCTTATTCTAAGGGTAGACTCTGTAACAAAATGACATATGTACAGGATGTGTATCTAAAAACATAAGTATTTAATTAAAGGGTCTAGCAGAATAAGGGGGTCAAAAGTGCCCTTGAACCGATTTTATTCGCCGATAGGTCATTCGATAGGTGATCATGAAAAACCGTTGTACACAAATTTTTAATCCGATACCTTCACCGGGAGGGTAGTTATAGGGTAAAATCGAAAAATCAGTTTTTGCCTTATTTTCTCCAATTAATGTGGTGCAAAAATTCCAAAAAAATTCTGACATATTCTAAACGTGAATGCACACGTTAGGGATTTTTTTTCAGATTTTTCCTTTGCAAGTTCCACTAACGAAAAATGAAAAAACGAAAAAAAATTTTTTAAACATCGATTTCGTATTGAAATTTTCCGAGCACAACTTTTTCCTTTTTACAGTAGTTGCATGATGTTATCATTGTTATACCCTAATTTTTTCAGATTTTTTGAGTACGATGCATCACGGTCGGAAAAATCAAAAACCGATTTCTGGGACACATTTTGGGCTGAAACTCGCCCGGTATCTGCCATTCTTGCATGATTTTAATACAGTATGTTCATATTGTGACCTTCAATGTTTCTGCATAGAAATATGTAGATGTTAAAGAATAATATCGGGATAATTAAATAAATTGCTGATTGTATGGTAGTTATAACCTAGAATTTTAACCGTTCTTTCAAAAGCATTAATGGCGCAGTGGCTATGGTGTCTGTCTGTGGAATCGCTGGACACTTTTTTGTCGCGGGTTCGAATCTCCATGTGGGACTTAAGTTTTTTTCTGCCATTTTTTTTCAGAAATCGGTTTTTGATTTTTCCGACCGTGATGCACCGTTCTCACAAAATCTGAAAAAATTAGGGTATAACAATGACAACATTAGGCAACTATTGTAAAATGGAAAAAGTTGTGCTCGGAAGATTTCAATACGAAATCGATGGTTAAAAAATTTTTTTTCGGTTTTTCATTTTTCGTTAGTGGAAGTTGCAAAGGAAAAATCTGAAAAAATCCCTATCGTGTGCATTCATGTTTAGAATGTGTCAACATTTTTTTGGAATTTTTGCACCACATTAATTGGGGAAAATGAGGCAAAAACTTATTTTTCGATTTTACCCTATAACTACCCTCCCGGTGAAGGTATCGGATTAAAAATGTGTGTACAATGGTTTTTCATGATCACCTATCGAATGACTCATCGTCGAATAGAATGGGCTCAAGGGCACTATTGACGCCCTTATTCGGCTAGACCCTTTTAAAACTTTGATGGATATGCTGCGCAAGTCTCCGTTACCTGATTTCGCTGAAAGTTGGCACATGTTAGTTTTTAGTCATGTGTCGTAATTTATAGAGATAAGATCAGAAAAAATCGGAAGTTAGACAATAAGGACCACCCTACTACTGCTGCAGGTTCACACGCTGAATACAAGCCTGAGGAAGTGTCATTCGTCTGCAAAAAAAATGCATACAGTCGGTAAAGCCGTCATGATTCTTGCTATTGCAAACCTTTCATTTCGTCCTTGATTTTTAAAATATTTTTTGTGTCGAACGACCGATAGACATAAAAGAATAAACGTTTTTTTCTTCTTGGCACAAGTATCAGTTGCTACTGTTATTCGCCTATGCACTAATTTTATTGTAGATACAGAAATGGTTTAGCCAGGCGAAGTATAATTTCCTAACTTTGATCAATATCTACATAAGCACTGAACGATTGCAACGTTCAAATAGCCGAACCGAATAATTCTTCTCGAAAGGATGTAACTATCACCTGCATCGCAATTCCTTTACCTTTGTAATAGCAAAGCGAACCTGTTGCAACGCAACTATTTACTGATCGTACATCGACTACTTATTGGCAAGCAGTCTCCGCGAATTATGAAGAACTGGAACCTTGTTGGTTGGCGGAGTGGACTGGAATGTGAGGTACAGTTCTAAATTAATTAATTTCAACAACTTCACGGCCAAAGAACCGAATAAAGTGCTTCTCGACTTTTAGTCCAATTAAACGACGATGATATCATCTTTCCGTTTCCGTTTATTCTCAACATTCATATCAGAAATCCAACAGTGAACAGTTGTTTCTCTTTACTTGAAATGGTTTCACGAACTTTTTATTTCCTCTAACTTTTGCCCCCGGTCCCGGTTTCTGTCAAAACAAGCTGCACACGATTTCGATCGTACACTTTATTGGTGATTCACCAAAGAAAAGGTTAAGCTAATTTTGTCTTCACAACTTGATTTGGATAACCAGATCATAATCATTTGCTTCTTTTTGCGTGCATGAAAACGCAAGACCACTTCTACGGAACCAACAAGTGAAATGGAAAACATTTCCTGATTAAAGGTTCAAGTATGGAATCCCTTCCACGACAAGAAAGAAAAGACAAGTTTGGTCAGAGCAGTGAGATCCCGGTTGGTTAGAGAGACGATCACTTCCTCTGTTAATCAGAGAGTGAAAAAAATAGTTCACTTCAATCCTTAAAGAAGCCTGAAACAATGAAAGAGAATTAATCATAGGGTCACTGCTCTGATACAAATTTTGCACGATAAATAAACTGAAAGGGTCGAAAGACAAGCCGATTACTTCACAAATATTCATGATTAATGTCAACTTTTCCTTTCCGAATGAACATCGTTGCAGTTCTTCATTAAAGTAATAAGCATATTTCGCTAGAAATTAGCTTCTCTGTAGTTCTTGCCTTCTTAACCACTTCGGAACGAGCATCAACTATAGTCAAAGACTATACACAGCGTAGCTAATATGCGCCGTACCGAAGTGATTTATGATAATGCATACTTTTGGAAGAATTGTTGGTCAAATGTTTTTGCTTGCAATTATACACTGGCTATACTTTCTTCCACAAGATTTTACTTGATCTTACGAGGACGTTTTGCTGGCTTATGATACATATGGTGGTAAAATCTCAGTCTCGCTATCGTTTGTAATTAGCGCAGTTCGATCACCCCGTTATTGCGACAAATATTTTAACATTGCATTTTAGTGTCTTTCAGCGGTGGTTTCAGTAACACCTTAAGTACTGGATTGTAAGCGAAAGAATTGTAGTAATTGAAAGCAAAAAAATGTAAAAAACACACCAGAGAATTTTGGTTACAGAGCTATGGCAGTTTTTGAAGTAAAGACACGGACTTGCAATCGATGAATCCTAATTCTTCCTCGCATTTGGAAAATTTGTCCAGTGTGATGTATGTAACTATTATATGACCGTAGAGCCAGGAAATCTACATATTGTATGTATATAGGTAGGCTTCCTACTTCGCTATAAGTATTTTCCTTGGAAATGACGAGTTGTGAGAGATCGCAATACAGGAGACAGAAATTTAATACAAAAATTGGGATTCGGTTGTAAAAAAAGAAAAATTGCTTTTCATGGTGTAACATTTTCATCATTTTCTAAATTTATGTACATAAAAACATTTCATAAAAAGCATAATTAAAATCGAACATCATAAAAAACATTAAAAAGATTATAATTTCAAGTATAGGCTCGACAGAAGTAGTGAGGAAAGCTTTTCTTTGACTGTGTTCTGTGTCACTGAGGTATTACAATGCTAATGTGCACTAGTATGCGAGGCAATGAATAAGACACATATACTAAACCGCGCTCTAGGAGGCCTATCTGAATATGTATAATCGATAACCATATAATAGTTTTATATTAGCTTGCTACATCTTAGGCGAAATGACGGTAGCAGCCGTAGACGAGGAACTGTAACAGAAAGAAAAAAGGCGTTTGGATCAATTTAATACGATATTTCGAATTTATTAATTTCGAGGAGTTGCCCAAAATGAATAATTTACGCGATTGATCCATTCATATCATTACTTATTTTCGTGATTGCAATAGAAACATTGTTTTTATATTTGCAATTCGCGAGGTGCTTCAAGATTTAAATTTCCATTTCCACACTATTTGGAGTCTTCATGAATGATGTTCCTCAGTCCCACTTTTACAAAATTACCTTATGTGCACATGATACTGTAGTTTTTCCGTTTGTGTGCATCGTTGTCACCTTAACTGGGAGATTTGAGCATTCTTTTCTCATTTGAATTTCGGGAATAAACTCAGAGAAAGTGAGGTGACCAAATACAATAGAATCCGGCATGTGAAAAATAGCTAGGGGGCAACATGTTCTCGAGACCTATCACCCTTTCAACATACTATGTCTTCCCAATATTAGATGCACCATACAGATATAATACTTTACTATATATATATATAGTTTACTTTCAATTATTGGCTTTCTTATATATGTTTCTGTTTAATCAGATATATAATTGATATAGTTTATGTTTGGAAATAACAATGTTAATAAAAATAATTGAGAGTACACTGATTTCTTACTGTGTAATACTATATTCAATAAAATAAAGAAAATTATAGTTACGTTTTTCGATTCCGGTTAAGAAACACTACGTCTGAGTCTGATGAATTTGCTGTACGGGCAAAAAACACCAATCTCATTAACAGAATCACTTGCGATGACAACCTTTTTGTGACCTATGACTTAAAATAAACAATGTTATTATTTGTTCGACGTGTTTCTTAAATGAAAAAAATAGTTCGTTTTAATCTAATTAAATTCATTAGATCGTTTTAGGTAATATATTTGTTAGGGAGGGAAACGAAAATGATTATTCAACTTCCACTTCCATTTTCTTAGAATATGTGCTTACTTTATTAACACTAAATTTTACTGTGAACGAAGAAGTCGACAAGGCGAAGTACAAAAGGAGTTGTGTCTCTGGTCTCTGGTCTCTAGTGTCAAGTTCCAAGTTCGAAGTCTGAAAAATCTCTATGTCTCGATCCCGAAGCAAGATGTTATATACGCCCTTCCAAGGTGGAGATAATTGGGTTAATCACCGCTCTTTCATGTTTTTAAGGCAGCGTCAAGAATTTTTTGCACGCCAGAGCCGTCCTTCGAGAAACACCGCCTCCTTCACTCAAACATACAGCCGAGATGTCACTGATTCACAGCCACTCTGTAGGCTTCACGGTTGTGCCTATTGGCACTGGCGTGCACTGCAAATCCAAGTGCGTTATTTTAAAACACATAAACGTATTATTTCTTTGTAGTCACTATTTAGACGTTTCCCGGTGTGTAATTTTAAAACACACAAATGTGTTATTTTAAAATGTAAATATAAATACACACACGCACACACACACACACACACACAGACGTAAATCAATTATTCACAGAACTGAATAAAATTATATTAACCCTTTGCGGTTGTATTAAATTTGGACATGGGTATCGTACTGGTCGGAATTAATTTCCGTCGAAAGAGCGGGGATACATAACATGCAAGATTACGAAGTATAAACAAGATGTAGTAGTTCTTTTGTGAACTTTAGATATATGTTTACTCAATAAAGTGATCTAATGTCACATTTTTGTATAAAATTTATATTTTATAGTTTTCCATCGTGTGGTATTTGTCGAAGCAATCTCCAACATGTAGGCCTGGTTTTCGATTGCATGTATCGGAAAAATAATTGGTTTGGCGCCTTCCGCCCTTAATCTTTCGGTTTGAACATATTGCGCAATCTTTACTTTTTACGTCTTCACAATGCCATAATATGTGCCGTTTTCCATTCAGTCTTTCCTCCTTATCTGAGGTCGATGGTTTTCCTAGTTTTCATTGTGCTCCATCACGATAACCACCAACCAGTTGTCCTACCAATTTTCGGAAAAAACATGAAATGTTTCATAGGCGTCCTGTTCTTTCTTCTAGCTGACGCCTTATATGCAGAGTTTGTATTGAAGGGGTCAAAATAAAACTCTTCGTCGCTATTTTCAGTTTCACAGAACACTTCTTGCGGTAACTTTCTTTTTGCCATTTTGGAGTATTATTTTGAAATATTTTTACAAGCCAGAAAATCTTATTACTGTTAAACTCAATTTATACAATATTCTTTGGAATTCTACAAGGTATCGCCGAACGTTGTCGATTTCTTTACGCTCAAAACGCGACTGACTCGCCACGGCGCGCCGTGGCGCTCGTCTGCTATCGCTGCGAGCTACGACTGAGCGGCGAGGATGAGGTGCGTCGCGCCGTCATCCGGCGGCCCGATCTATTGGACCTTGTGCATCGTTGTCGCGGCGCAGGCATGGCGGACGATTATGAAAAAAATATATTTTTTAACATATTGTTTAAACAAACGGGTTTTTAAAAAAAATGTTTATAGCATTGGATTCGTGATTGAAATACGTTAATTTTCACTCCTTAGGAAATTTTCGTATCTCTAATAGTTTCCGAGATATTCGATAAAACAGTTTTCATAATCCGAACTTTGGGGGTGGTTTTCACCCCTTTAACGTGGACGATTGCCGATAAATGAAAGTAGATATTAAATATTTCCACGAAAAGCACCTTATACTATAGTTTCATAAGAATTGGTGAGTTACACCTCGGGATAGTCATTTATGATATGAATGTGAATCCGCCGACAGGCCAAATAAATAAATTAATTCTCGGGAGGTGTGCGTTATATATTTACTATTTTCTAACGTTATATGCTTGAATTGATTATAGGGATGCTTTAGAATGCTCGTGGTGTAAGAAAATATTGGTTATAAGAATAACAATGAATACCATTATTACAATAATTGTAACAAATTATTAATTAATCAATCAAATTTTTTTAATTTATATAAAGACGATATGTGTGTCTGGCAATGAAATCTGGCCTTTTAAAGCAGTCATACATGTATATACGAAGGCATAACTTAACAAGAACGTAAGAAAAAAATTAAAAATGCAATAACTTTTTTTACAAAAAAATTCAAATTTCTATTTTATCCGTATTTTGTGTTTCGGTATATGGTATTCTCAGAAAAATATTCATGAAAATTTATTGAAATTTGACTTACAAAATCATTAAAAAAGTTGTATTTTTAAGCATATTATTTAAACAAACGAGTTTAAAAAATATATATTTATATCATCAGATTTGTGGTCGAAATACGTTAATTTTCTCTCTTTACGAAATTTTCGTATCTCTAATAGTTTTCCAGATATTCAATAAATAAGTTTCAGGGTGCCAACTTTGAGGGTGGTTTTCACCCCTTTAACGTGGACGATTGCCGATAAAAAAAATACGTCTCGAATATTTTTGCGAGAACTATATCATATTAAAATTTCATAAAAATCGGTGATTTACACCTCGGGATGTTCCCTTGTAAGTCGAAGACGCACGCTATACGCTAGTCGAGTTCAACCTTCCGTGCGCCGCGTTCCGATTAAGCGGTTCGGAGATTCGCGCGGCTGATTCGCGCCCACGAGCCTAGAATTCGCGTCTCGCCGCGGCGACGCTGGGACGTGCGATCGCGCATCAACGCCTCGGGACGTCGTACGAGGAAGAGGCGATCGTGGCCGGCGACGAACCGGTGTCCTCCGCTCCATCCGCGACCACGGGAGGAGCGCGAAACTTTTGGCTTCGGTTTGTTGAATTTTTACCCAATTCTTTTACTGAATTGTTTCCTCCCGGGTCATATCAGTAAATATTTCCTAATTTTTACCTAATTTTATTAACATAATTTGTACCAAATTGTTGTACTAGCCAAAATCACGAATTTTTGACAGTCAAAATCCACACTCATGCATAATCATGCACCATACCCTGATTAGCATAGATTGTGGCGGGGAGCGAGAGTGCTACCGGTGGAGAAAAGGGACAAGGAGCAAGGGAACGCGCGTACATGTTCATTTTTGACACTACACGTATGCCCGACATGTTCATTTCTGACATAATACGCATGCGCGGCATTTTTTGACAGTATGCGTATGTACGGCGCGACATGTCTATTTTCACATAATACGCAGGCGCGACATGTTCATTTTGACATAACATGTCTGCATGCACCTTAAAACATGCCCAATTAACGGGTGAGAGGGTATGAGACGGAAAGGAGGACACTAACGTGTCAGTTTAAACTAATTTGTTGACGAGGAGTATGAGAGGTAAGAGGAGGGGCTGTTAGCCGCATGCATATGCAATGGATTGATCTCTTACCCAAAAATGTTGTATAGTGGGGATATCGTTATCTCTTTGTGGCTCCTCGGTCAGTGCTGCGCATTTTTCTCAGAAAGTTCATATCACTCTTTCGTCATGGGCCCTCCCTCCCCGCTTACCAGATGCAATCTTATCTCTATACGGTTGTGAGATGTATTAGTGTTGGTTGCATAAGATAGGAATATTCTAGTCTATGATTCTCAGTTTACGGATAGCCTCTGTCCGCGTAATATATATTTTGTCATAATTATATTAGCAGCACGAGTCAAAGTAAACGGAATAATTCGTAGATTCATACTTTACTTACCTATTGCTATTTGCATAAATCATACATTATCGTATATACGTGCCACCGCGGTCTGCCGAGGTATAGTGAGTGCAATACTATAATGTACTACTTGTACGTATTATTCCACGCCTTTCTATACTGCGCGTAGTGAGTGCATTCTCGCGGGTCTCGTTCGACCGTAGAACTTCAACGCGCTACAGCAGTGCCAGAGTGTTTTCGCTATTAACACAGTACATAATTAACACCTTGCGGACGGATGACGAGATATCTCGTCATTCCTATTTCGTCGCTCGGAGCCGTTGACGAGATATCTCGTCTTGCGTCTTTCGTCGTTCGAGGCCACTGACAAAAGATTTCGAATGCGTCTTTCGTCGGTCAAGTCCACTGACGAGATATCACACAATTGCTACGTCATTGCCAATGGCAGTTTTTCGTAATTTGTATTGCAAATTAATAATTATTATTTGAAGCCCTGAAATATGGATAGCGACAAAACGATTAGCAGTATTGCAGAAATATTTGCGGACAGTTTATCGGATACATCAAGTGATGAAAAGAAGTGAAACTCGCTACTTTGGCAAGCTTTGTGGTGTTCCACTTCACTTAGTGTCATGTTTTGCGAAATATCATACTTCAAAAAATGTTTAGTTTGTACAAATATTTACTTATTGAAAAATATTAAACAATCATACATTATGAAAGTTGTTGTTGAAAATAAATATTCCACGCGACAATGATTTTTAACTACTAACAAATCATCATTAGTTTAAAAATATCTGACGCCAAAAAATGCCCGGCCACTGGGAACGGTTAGCAGTAGAATGCCCGGTCCGCAATGTGTTAACATAATCGATTAACATTACTCTCGCTTGACGCGCTACTCACATACAACTCCGCATATCGACGATTCGAGTGACGCGCTTGCTAACAATCTTTCTCTCTCTCGTTTCCCTCGTTGCTTTATTCACATTCTTATAATTCTTTCTCTGTCTCATTCTCTATCTTTGATGGTTCTTTGCGTCGCTCGTTTATGAAGATTGAGCCCGCGCGTCTATCGAGGAGCTGCAGAGTGGAGCCGATCATGTGGCAACCGTTGAGCGAGTTCAAACAACCGCCCGTCACGAAGCAGACTCACCTCGCGAGGGAGGCCTCCGCGGAGATCGATCATCGCGTGCAGGTGCTCGCGTCGAAGCAGGAGCTGGATTCGGCCGTCCGATCGATACTCCCGAAAGATACGATCGATCTCAAGGAACTGCTCGGCGAGTCTCACTCGCAGGGGGCCGAAGCTCTCATCAAGGACATTGTGACTCACGGTAAAAATGCAAACTATGCCGTAGCTTATCCGTCGCCCACGACGTGTCCGATTCACGGTGTCTGTGCCTGTCGCAAGCAGCTGAATGTCGCAAGCGGCTGAATGTAAAGAAGCATCGATACGAGCCTGTGGCTGCGCCCCTCCCGACTAACAACGATCATGGTGTTGGCAATAATTGCGGTGGTGGTGATGGTATTGGTAATCGTGTAGCTTATGATGTCTGTGACGCTGGCAACGGTGACGTATCATCGACCCCAGCCTTGAGTCTGCCATATTTGCCAGATTCCACTGCCGTGGCAAATACGATGGACTCAAACACCGGCGACAACGAGCAGCAACAGGGCGGGGGTGACGACAATGTGGGAGAAATTGAACAACTTGGGAGTGACTTTTCAGACGAGCTCGTTGGAACGACACTCGACGATGTGTCGTGGCTGAGACGCGAGATGCTGATGAGACGGAGGTAGGGGATCGGCAACAGCAGGGAGCAGTGATGCCAGGACGTGGGATTTTTCCCACGCCTGCGCACTACCTAATCCTCAGTAACACATTTACTTCGCTCAAATATGGGATATCGTTAAACCCCTGTGACAATTGAAATACGGTAGAAATTACAGGAAGAGGACAGTTTACTAGATACGTCCATGGAATCAACCGCCGTCGAGCTGTGACGTCAGCTTGCGCATGCGCACGATGGCTCTCACGTGGGAGAAACTCCGACGTCCTGGCATCACTGGCAGGAAGATGGGACGGGAGTCGTCGGCGTCGATGCTGCCGTCGCACAGTGTGCAATTTTAGGGTTCTAGCTGGACAAAACTATTTTTTGAAAGAAATTATGGTTTTCGTTAGTTTTACTGACTTTTATACTAGTAAAGAACATACTGTTATACCTAGCGTTAATAATAATACATATTTCAATAGTTATTTAACATTTACACGTAAAATAAGAAACAATCAACTTTAAAAAATTGCTGTAATTTAATCTTAAGGCTTATTTAAAATTTTTTTTGTGTAAAGTGACTCTGTAAACTCTACAAATTGCAACGATGCATATCATTTTAATGTTGTAAAGATTTAAATATGTTTAACACTAGAACTACCGACGTCAAATCTAACATATTTTAATAAATGAAGCAAGTACTTTGAAAAAGAGGGAATCAAGCGGCGGAAAATTTGATCGATTGGGTGATTTACGTTTATTGATGTAGACGCAGAATATTTATTCTATGACTCTTACATAAACTTGGAGAATTTTTTGAAAAAATTGTGTACCAGTCATTTTGACTGGTTTGGTAGTTCTAGTGTTAAACATATGTTCCCGATTAACTCTAAAAATTAAAAATTCAGGAAAAATCGAATAGCAGGAGGCGATAGGGCAGACATTTTTCTTGGTAAATGCAAAAAAATTGCAATATAAATTTTATTTTTGGCAAAAAAACTTCCGCGAGGCATTTTTCTTGTGTCTTCTGAGCGAACGGAACTAAGTAAATGCCTCGCCACTCCTTGGGGTTCTGGCCAGGATTTCGGCAAAATAGACCACTGTGAGACGTCGCTCCCATCCATTAGGGACGTAACAAATCAATAAAAAGGTAACAGATGGCATCATTTGTCTCCAATAACCCTTCGCATTTTCAATTGTTTATATCTTTAGCTTTGAACATGCAAAATTGCAAAAGTGTGATAAGCGGTACATTTTGTCAAAACATAAATAACTTTCCGAAGGGAAGCCGTAATTCCGAGACCGCGCGGAATAAAACAATAAAAAAGTAACAGATGTCATCATTTGTCTGAAGCGGCACTTTGCACGTTCAATTGCTATACTTTTAGCTTTAAGCACACAAAATTGCAAAAGTGTAATAAATAGTAATATATGTTAAAAGTCTATATACATTTCGGGACGGAATATAAATTACATGTTAATTGTTAAAGCGGATTAAAATCATAATGAAAGGTCGTTTAGAAAAATAAAAAATTGTAAATATATCCCAAACAAGTGGAGATAACAATACATATACGCAAATTCCATTTTAACCTTTCGTTACAAAACAATTGACGAAAATGTCTAGGGCATGATGGCAGCGTGTAAAAGCAATCTACGGAAAGTATAACTTTGAGGCCTGTTAATTAACTATTGCAGATTATTTTTTCAAATAATTTTTACATTTTCTGTTTCTATGGACATTCTACTATCGATTTCCAATAAAATTTTATACATCTGGACCATTACGAAAATTGACTTTTGTCCAGCTAGAACCCTAAAATTGCACACTGTGCAACGGCCGCCTCGACGCCGACGACTCCCGTCCCGTCACAGGGGTTTAACGATATCCCATATTTGAGCAAAGTAAATGTGTTACTGAGGATTAGGTAGTGCGCATGCGTGGGAAAAATCCCACGTCCTGGCATCACTGCTCCCTGCTGTTGCCGATCCCTTACCTCCGTCTCATCAGCATCTTGCGTCTCAGCCACGACAACGTCGTCGAATGTCGTGCCAACGAGCTCGTCTAAAAAGTCCCCCCCAAGTTGTTTGATTTCTCCCACATCGTCGTCACCCCCGGCCTGTTGCTCGTTGTCGCCGGTGTTTGAGTCCGTTAGATTTGCCACGGCAGCGTAATCTGGCAAATATGGCAGACTCAAGGCTGGAGTCGATGATACGTCACTGTTGCCAGCGTCACAGACACCATAAGCTACACCAGCTTTGTCAATGTCTTGCTCGACAGAGCCGTTTCTCGAGCTGCACCGCACAGTGGTTCATTTGCCCGAAAACCTGGCCAAAACCCCAAGGAGTTTTTCAATTTAGCTGAAAATTGGTATATTAGTATTATTTGGGTCGCTGATTAAGAATCTGAACTCAGAATTTCCAAAAACAAAATGGCGGCTTCAATATGGCGGATGCGAGTAATGAAAAATTGTCGGATTGGCATGAAAATCAGTAGTCTTATGTGTTTCCGGTCGCTGATTAAAAATCCGAACTCAGAATTTCCAAAAACAAAATGGCGGCTCTAATATGGCGGGTGCGAGTATCGAAAAATTGTCGGATCGGCATGAAAATCAGTAGTCTTATGATTTTCCGGTCACTGATTAAGAATCCTCACTCAGAATTTCCAAAAACAAAATGGCGGCTCTAATATGGCAGGTGCGAGTATCAAAACATTGTCGGATCGGCACGAAAATCAGTAATCTTATGATAGCCCGACCCTATGTCATAAATGCACTTCCCCGAGCATGGCGCGCGCGACAAACAAATAACAATAACTCGAAGAATCGCAAAAAGTCGTAAGAAAACTCAACGAGGTCTTCTTCGGGAAGCTTCAAAGTTTAATTTAAAAAAAAATATACTATGTTATTCCACGGACTGCTGCAATTTTAATGATATTTATTGCAGCAGTAGCTGTATCTTAAAACAAGCATATCATTGCTGATCCATCTCCGAATTTCCCTTTGTTTAATAAAAATTTCGGTCGAAGGAGAAAGATGAAACATTGTAAGGAACAAATATTTCCCTCATACCTGCAACTAGCCAGATTTTCATTAGAATCGTCAAACATCTTTCGGTTTATGACGGTAAGCGGTCGAGGTAGCCGCGGCTATCTATTGTTGTCTCGAAACAATAGGCCACCAGCTTGTTTAAACTCATTCCGATTTTTAACCCCATGAAATAAACATATTATTTCGTTAATTGCCAGGTTGATCTTAGAGAAAGATTAGCAGTATTCATTAGGTAAAGCACGATAGCCCGGCTCTATGTCATAAATGCACTTCCCCGAGCATGGCGCGTGCGACAAACAAATAAGAATATCGCGCACAATTGCAAAAAGTCGCAAAATTTTACAACGGGGACTTCTTCGGGAAGCTTTAAAGTTTAATTTAAAAAAAAAGTCGCGTTGTACTTTTGCGTACTTCACAACTATTTCCTCTGCAAAAGGAAAAAAATGTATGGGTTTTGCAATCTGTGCCATCGGAGTTGTAAAATATTAAATAAAAAAATGAAACCAAGGTACTTATAATTTAAAAGTATGACGAATAGCAACAAATATTTGCAAAGTTGATTGTACTATTATTTCACATTGAAAACGTATTCTGAATTTCGACGTGAATACGTTACATTATTCAAGTGCCAACTTTGACATTGCAAAAACTTTTATTAATGGAAACCGATGCTCTGATATGTTACAAATCAAACGCAATTGCTAAATTTTGAAAATCGCGAAAAAATTTTTGGCTTGTTGGCCAGGTTTTCGGCCGAATGACACCACTGTGTACCGCCTCCTTCACCTACACATACAGCCGAGATGTCACTGATTCACAGGCACTCCGGCGGCGTTACGGTCGTACCTACTGGTACAAGCGTGGTAGCATGTGGCGGCATATTGGGGCGACATTTATATTTTAAAAATTTTGCGACAGCAAAATGCCAAACTTGTTCGCCTCAAAGAATGTAGAATAATGTAAGAAGTTATTGGGGCGATACATTGTACAATGTTGTGTTGTCTCTTGCCAGTAAAGAGGTAACAGGTTTCCACATTACCCATGGAACTATGCAAATGCACTCTTTGTTACAAAGTTATCTTCTGAAAATCTATTCCACTGTATCAATGTCCTTTTCCGCTGAATCGTTGTCGAGAAATCGCATTAAAATATAAATGAAGAAAATGTTTTTTAACAATCATACAGATGAAAGAAACCGTTGAGATGCATCTCTATATGTAAAATTTGTCACAGTCACAGTCAGCCGAGGTGTCAACACGTACTTTGTTTATGCTCCGCGTCTAGCCGTTTCGCCACAGTGGCACTCGTATATTTCGTTGTCTCATCGCCTATTTTTCACCTCTGCTATCGTCAGCGTCACACGTTTTCGGCGATCGGTGCCCATAGTGAACAGGATTTGCTTATTTCTGTGCAATCTCATCTTACTGCTCACTATGTCCGACAAATGCAAAGGGTGCAGAAACCTCGTCGTCAACCCAGTGAAGTGTGCCGACTGTAATATCAGTTCACATCCCGGACCTTCCTGCTTGTCTCGTACCGGTCACCCATGGCATAACGGCTGTCTACTGATTGTGAGTTGTAAACAGACATGAACGACATCTCCATTACATACGACTCAATCACAGTCCTTGCCACAATCTCTATCGATAACACAGGACCTCCGGGACCTCTTACACGTGGAATTCCAGAATATTCGCAACGAATTCCAAAGTCTTTTTAAAGCTAAATTCTCTACTTTGAGGGAGGATCTAAGGAGCTTACGCACTGATATGGACGGTTTATCTAAACGCCTGCAGAACCTCGAGAGTGCCCAAACTACACCATCCAACGGCCCGAATGACGTCACTGTGCTCACTCACAGTATTCTTTCTGAAATCAACGACAGGGACAAAAGATCTACAAACATCATTATCCATGGTCTTCAAGAAGCCAACGATAACCTGTCCTCTCTTGATGCACATAAACACGATCAGGATGCAGTTTCCAAGATACTTGAGCAAGCTTACCCCACTGACCTGCGTCCTACTCGAATCACAAGAATAGGCTGAAGGACCGCAGGACACTGTAGACTTCTACGAGTCACTCTTCCTTCTTCAGAACTAGCTCGACGTATCTTAAGTAATAGAAAGAAGATTCCACCTAATATTAACATCACCTCCGAAAAAACGGCTCTCGAAAGATCTTACCTGAAGCAACTTAGGACACAGCTGGCTGATCTCCACGCTAAAGGGGTCATAGGGAAAACTATCAAAAACATAAACAATGTGCCTTGTATCATAGATAGTCCGTCATCCCCCAGTTTAAAAAACTAGGATCAGCTCTCTCAATATACTACCAAAACGTTCGCGGCCTCCGGACTAAAACGAACCTCTTACGTAATACCGTCTTAACCAGCGCTGTTAATTTCGACGCTATTATCTTCACCGAAACATGGTTAAACTCTAATACAGTCAATGAGGAACTAGGGTTAACTGAGTATGCTGTCTTCCGAGTTGACCGTAACGAGCTCTCTAGTACTGCCAAGAGAGGAGGCGGAGTCTTAATCGCAGTCAGGAAAACCATTCCATGTCAATTCCTTCAGACTCTGTCAAACCATATCGAGCATGCCTTTGTCAAAATTTGTCTTCCTTCTACGCAGCTTATTATCGGTACTATCTACATACCTCCTGCTTCTCCCTCGTTCACGTACATCGAACACTTCGATTTTATAAACAGCATATACCAATCAAATCCCCAAGCTAACATACTCATTGCTGGCGATTATAATCTTCCCTCGTTTCGATGGCCGCCATCAATCAGCCCTCTCATCACACCTATCCTTCATTCACCAGCCAGCAGTAACCTCCAAGTAATTCTCGAGCACTTCACTGAATTTCTAAACTTAAATAACATCAACCAACTCAACAACTTAGCTAACTCTCAAGGCTCAATTCTTGACCTTGTCCTAACAAACATTACGGAAGCCTCCGTATCCAAATCTCTCGAACATCTCATTCCATTGGACAATTATCACCCACCCCTACTTATCCACATAAATTCCTTCCATCACCGCATCCCCACCTCCAAAAACTCCTACTCACTTGACTTCCTTAACGCAGACTACTCCAATATAACCGAGTTCTTCAATTCCATTGACTGGGATGGTGCTATGCTCTCCTCTTCTCTTGATGATGCTGTTGACTTTTTTAATGCAAAACTTTACCAATCCATCGATCTATTTGTACCGAAAATTTCAAGACCAGCCCACAGTTATCCCAAGTGGTTCTCCAGTGAGCTTATCTCAACCATTAAAGGTAAAAAAGTTGCTCACAAATTATTCAAGCAATCTCGCAGCACCATCGACTATTCTTCTTTTAGTAATCTTAGCTCTAATTGTAAGTGTAAAAAGCTTTTTCGGGAACGCTATTCGAAATATCTAGCTAAAATCGAAAGCAACATTCAATACGACATCAAATCGTTCTGGAAATTTGTTAATTCCAGGCGACGTTCTAATACGCTCCCAACATACATGTCATGGAACAACATATCTACACATGATGAAATATCTGTTGCTAACCTTTTTGCGGATTATTTCGAGTCGGTGTATAATCAGCAAACAAATGGGCTCTACCATCCACCTCAAAGCAGCTCTATCCTTAACCTCTCCAGCTTATCTATTAGCATTGGCGAAGTCTTACACGAAATCGACCAATTAAACCTTCACAAAAGTCCTGGTGAGGACGGTATTCCGCCTATAGTCTTCATAAAATGCAAATTCATTCTAGCTAGACCACTTTGGATCCTGTTTAACAAGTCTCTAGAATCGGGTTTATTTCCCAAAACATGGAAACTAAGTCTAATCACTCCTATTTTCAAATCTGGCGACAACTCCCAGATTAGCAACTACAGACCCATATCTCTCCTTGACATAGCACCCAAGATCTTCGAATCCATCATTACTAAAAAACTTTTTTTTTTCTGTCTACCTCCCTGTCCACCGAACAGCATGGCTTTATCAGTGGTTAGATCCACCGTTACTAACCTTGCCGTATACATCGACTTCCTGTCCACTGCCTTGGACAGCCACTACCAGGTAGATTCTATTTACGCTGACTTCTCCAAGGCTTTCGATAAGGTGAATCATTACCTCCTTCTGGACAAATTAGCCAATCTTGGCATTTCCGGAAATCTACTTAACTGGTGCCATAGCTACATTTCTGGTCGTACTCAACGAGTTAAGTACCGTGGACGACACTCCAGAGATGTTCATGTCATCTCCGGTGTCCCTCAAGGCTCTCACCTTGGTCCACTTCTATTCACCGTGTTCATCAACGACATTTCCGTCGCGCTCAAGAATAGTAAATTTCTGCTTTTTGCAGATGACCTAAAGATCTATAAAACCATTACCAACATTTCTGACGCCCTGGAATTACAAGAGGACATCACAAGACTTGAATTGTGGTCCATGGCTAATCTCATGGACTTCAACCTAGCCAAGTGTGTCAAAATCAGCTTCTCTCATAGCAAAAATCCAATCCGTTTTACATACAAACTCCAAAATCACAATCTTAGCACCGTAAATTGTGTGAGAGACCTTGGGATAACAATTGACTCCACACTTTCATTTTTATCTCACATAATCCATATTACGGCCAAGGCGTCTAGAATGGTTGGTTTTATCAAACGTAATTGTACCCAATTCAAGAATCCCAAAACTCCTATAAAACTTTATTCGGCGCTTGTGCTTCCTCATCTTGAGTATGCCTCCATCATATGGAATCCTTATACAATGAGGCATAACGTCATGCTAGAGAGAATCCAGCACCATTTTCTAAGATTTCTCGCATTTAAATCTAATTGCCCTATGAGTTCTCGCGAGCATGACTATACGCACATCATGAGAATGCACAAGCTTTCCTCTCTTCAATCCAGACGAACTATAACCGAAGCCATGTTTCTTTTTAAAATTATCAATGGTCAAATAGATTGTCCTCAGCTTCTATCCCTTATATTTCTCCATGCTCCCATCCGTTCGTCCAGATCTCCCCTCCTCTTCTATCCTAAATCCTTCTCCTCCCGTTTCAGCCACATAAACACGATTATCCGAATCTGCAAACTAGGCAATACACTATCCAATAAAGTTGATTTCTTTTCTTCCTCAATCTACGCATTCAAGAGAGAGTTACTAATTTCCCTATCATACCTATTTATGTATATACACTGGTCTCTTTGTGATTTATTTTTTTTTGTTTTTTTGTTATGTAAAATTTATTATGTTATTTTGTTTTTAGACATTTATATTTTTTATATCTTTATAATCATTTATGTTGTACACTTTCTCTTTGTAAAGGGATTCTTCCCGTCAATGCAACAATAAATAAATAAATAAATAAAAAAAAATTTACAATACTTTGGCATTTTATTACAAAACAACATTGAAATTAAACGAGGCAAAACCACTCTTTGTTACTAAGAGCTTCTTATAATTAATTATGTTTTAATTGGTATATTAGAACTTTGCGTCGAGAATTTTGAGACGAATAAAGTTACTGAAAACATTTTCAAGACTGGCACAATGAATTGTATACCACTTTAAAAAAAACGCATTGAAAATAGTACCTCATGGGTAATGTGGAAACCTATTACAGTAAACCCTGGATATATGCACAGAATTCGGGACCGAAACTGTGGAGTTACGAAGTGGTGGTTTCTATTTTGTGTTTACGTTCTGGCTCCAGCCGAGCGTGAACTTAGAAAAGAACAGACAGTAGAAGAGACAGAGAGATCTAAGCTATAGGGGGACCGGCCCGATCGTGTCCATGAGCCAATACTAATCGAAGGACTGAACTTTTCCGTTTTTGATTATTTTTCGTTAAAAACTTCGCTATCGTGTTTGTGACAATTTTGTGATTAAAATGATACCAAACACGACATAATTTGAGCAACATTTACTTAATATTTAAATCGCTTAATTGCTATATAGATAATTCAAACATGTCGTGTTTGGTATCATTTTAATCAGAAAATTGTCACAAATACGTTAACGAAGTTTCCAAAACGAAAAAATTGAAAATGGAAAAGTTCAATCCTCCAATTAGTATTGACACAGCGATATGTTCGGGCCGGTCCCCCTGTACGTTGGGCCTCTCTGTCTCTTCTACTATCTGTCTTTTTCTAAGCTCGGCACTCGGCTCGAGCCGTGAGATAAACACAGTGTTGACATTCAGCTACGACCAGTGCATATAAGTTTTGCACAGGGACTCTATAGCAGTGCATATATAGAGTTTGGTAACTATTCAATGTTTACGAATTTAGAAAGGGGTAAGCAATGGGACAACGTCCTCCCCCCCTCCAGAAGATGAAGGGGTTGATGGAACCGAGACTCGCCTTCGATGCACACGCGATTGACGGCGATGAGTCCGTTTCTACGAACGTTTTAAGGAGCATTCTTTGCACCATGCACGAGCTGATGAAACAAATTTTTACGATGCCTACAGTTTGTTAAATGCCTGTGCTATGGAGAGACACGTTCCTCAAAACGTTTGTACATACATACGAACAGAGTCATCGCCGACACAGTTTTTATCCTTTATCCTTTGCATCTTCGACGGGGTGGTTTTTCACTGTTTTCCGCTTTTTAAATTCGCGGTCAACTTGAGCTGTATGAAAATACCGAATTGTTATTCACGTCAATAGAAGCACAGCAGTGTCGACAGGTGTGCAATGTTTAAATGCACTGTGCTGTGTTTACGTCGCTGCTCCAATTGAGCGCCGAACTTAGAAAAGACAGTAAGTATAATTCAAAGCATATGGTATTGGGTATCATCTTAATCAGAAAAATTTCACAAATACGTTATCGAAATTTGCGAAAAAATGGAATATCAAAAATGGAAAAGTTTTATCCTCCGGTTTGTGTAACACTATTCGTGTAACTATTGCGCGGTACCGCGCGCTGGGGCACGTTTTGTCGTGTATCTCTGTAACTCTAGCGGTGTATAATAAAAATATGGTTATGGTTGAATTCAGAATAAAAAATGCCACATTTTTCATTACCACAAAGATTTAAAAATTGTTTAAAATAACGCAAAAAAAATTTTTTTCTTCAAGAAGGAAAGTTGTTTTTAAAAATTTGTTAATGCCGATTTATAGCGCTCCTTTTACCGTTAAACTTTTACCTAAAACATTTTTTTCTATCTTTTGTACTTTAGGAGATATAAGCGAGGAAGTGCAAGTGTCGATTTCACTTTGAGGTTAAATTTCAAGCCCTTAAAGGGCGATTGGGCACGAATGGAGTATACCATTTTTCTTCTCTTGGATCACTCTACAAACCCACAAAATTTAATTCGAATCCGTGAGTTGCACTTCGAATACCTTCCTTGTGAGTCGTCGACCAGCGTTGCGCGACCGAACCGGCAGCGGGGAAAGTAATTATACAAATGGAGGAGATTTTTATTACTAGGGGTCGCACAATCAACGTCGTTGTATCGCAACACCAAGTCGAATATCTCGTCGCCCTCGTAGTCTCGCAATCTGAATTTACGCACTCGTTCGTCGACGTGTAGGGCCGAGCCATGCGACCAGAGCACCACGAGATCATAGGAGCGCTTCGCGTACTCGAGCGCACACTCGGCTGGATCGCCTGAAACATAGTAAATTGATTGATCTTATTATTAGCGCTTTAAAGATCGAATTTGAAAGAACCCCTTCTTTTTTCCCGGGAACAAAACCAACTTTGGTTAAATACTCCTTAAATTATACCCTCCCCCCACGTAGAATCGCTAAATAATAGTTGACAATGTTCTCACGTAACTACACGCGCGGTTCAATAATTCGTCCACTGTACTGTATCGCTTGTTAAATATCCACCACCTCCGTTGGCTCGCGGCTTCAAATAATTATGGGAGGGTTTTAACCGGG
Organism: Cerceris rybyensis; assembly: GCA_910591515.1. Taxonomy (NCBI): domain Eukaryota; kingdom Metazoa; phylum Arthropoda; class Insecta; order Hymenoptera; family Crabronidae; genus Cerceris; species Cerceris rybyensis. Next base: position 3,956,688 of record OU342789.1, read on the forward strand.
TCGGAAACTTTATCCAAAACACCACCCTCATTTATGTAACCATCTACACATAACTATAAATTAGGCATGAACCCCCTATCAATCTATCTAAATCGCGCCAAGACCATAAGTCAATGAACAACTTGTCCCCCTCTCGTACTTCACGAGGTATTTGTTTTAAATAATCCAATCAAATTTATATACATGGAAATCAAAGCAAAACCCTTGATAGAATTATAGGACATCCATAAGATGCCTTAAAAAAAATCTCACCATCGGACCCAGCTCTCTCGCTCTCTCTACAATAATACTATGTCCATCTCCCTCACTCTAATTCACCCCGGTGTTACCGCCGCACGAGAGACTCTCTCTGGCCAGAGCTATGGTAGTATTGCTTAGAAAACCCCAGCGGTTTAATATAAAAAATTTCACGACAATCATGCATAAAATAGTGTAGTGTTAGGTTAAAAGAAAAAAAGGGCATTATGTGTCTGAAGTGTAGTGTGTAGCAGTGTGTAATGTGCGCAGACAAAATTGTTGAATGTAGGTATGCTTGTATGTGTATGTATCATATGAATGTCTTTTTATCTTTAGTTGCCGAACACCTTAGTGGGATACAGCGGCAACGTGGAGGTTTAAATTACATACAAAGGACACGCGCTGCTTTGGGCGTGCAGCGTTACGCAGAAAAACGAACAGCGGCTTCGTCGTTAGGTCGTTGCGTCGTACGTCGAACACCGTTGCTGATTTTTTCGGGACACAAAAGCGATGAAGCCGGTCGTCGCTAGGAGTCGTCGTCGAGTCGTAGTTGAGTCGTAGTCGAATAAAGTCGAATAAAGTCGAATAAAGTCGTCAGTCGAAAGTGTGCTCAGTCGTGAGCCTGTCGTTGTCGACACGAATAAAGTCGTAGTCGTTAGTAGTTAACGTTTATTTTGTCGTGTCGTAATTAATATCTTTAATAGTTTATATTAGAAATAAGACTTATATAATAAACTTTATTATATTGCACTAATATATATATATATATATATATATATATATATATATATATATACCTATACTGAGCACACTTTCGACTGACGACTTTATTCGACTACTACGACTATACTACGACTATATATATATTGGTCCGTCACCCCATCCCGATCCTACAACAGTATAACTAAATAGCTTATCGCTTACATCCATAAATTCATAAATATAAAACTACCCTGCGCTAGCAATAACCACCCAAATATAACAGGCCAGATTATACTCATTCGTGGAAACCCGTAATGTTTAAGCTCTGTACAAGGTCGTTCAGGTTTTTACCACCAAACTCAAATTTCCTGATCTAGCTTTCAAAAGTCACCTCGCCTATTTCCCTCATTTTGGCCCCTCGATGCGTCGCTGCCGCACGAGAACTATCAATGGCAAAGCCCGCGGTTATATTGATCAGTCAGAAATAAATGCAGTCGCTATCCATGCTACATTATAAATTTTAAAACGGTTCTACCTTCTCCTCGGCTCCGCTTGCTGAGGAGAAGTTACGGTGGTTCGACCGTATTTCCTCCCTCGGTGGATTGGGAGGGACTCCCTCGCCGTGCCCGTTCAGTCGGTTGTTCGCGCCGGGGTTCGTGACGGGAGGGATCGCGAAAGTGATGTTCCAGCCTCGTGATAAATAAATAATTTATTAAATCTCTTATTGCTAACTTAATCCTAACGCTTGCTGGTCTTATCTCTACGTCTTAATTCTACGCGGCTTATATTAATCGCGGGTTTCGCGGGTGAGGGCGCCACGTGGTGGGTCGCCACTCCGCTCGGTCGCGCTCGGCGCTCGGTTGCGCTCGGCGGTGAGCGATGTGCGGTGCGGGGATCGGTCGCGCTTGATTGCGCTCGGCGGTGGTCGGTCGCGTTCGGCGGTGATCGGTCGGCAAGCGGTTCTTGCCGGAACGGTTTCTGACTTGTGTTTAATTGGCGGGATCGCCAAGATGGCCACCACGAGTGGCACCACGCGGTTCCCTCCTGGCTCGGGGAACGGGAAGGGAACGGTGTCGGGATTGCCCCGAGTTGCGCCTCGGTAGCGGAAGAGGTGGGGTGCGGACGAAGAGTTGCTCCTCGCCGTTGGTCGGGAAATGAGCGGGCAGGATTTCGGGTTTTCCGGGAGGCCGTGCCGGGTCTACTCGGGAACGAGTTGCGCCTCGATTCGTAGTAGGCTGGCACGGGGGGAACGGATCGGTTCGGGTCGAGTAGCTCCTCGACTCGGAGAGCGGAGCTCGAGCCCAGGGTCGGCAAGTTGCTCCTTGCCGCGGTTTTCCACGAGTTGCGCCTCTGGCGAGTCGGTCGTTCAGTAGCACCTGACAGATCGCTCTCTCTCTTTCGGTCCCTGTTGCTGAATAGCGTGCTCGGGCTCGTCTCTCGATTTGCGTTCCGGCCGCGGCTTTTATACCCGGTCGGGCTTCCCCCACCGCGGCGGTCGCGTCGGTATTGGAGCGGAGGGGAAACGAACGAACACCGTTAATTTGAATCTGCTTTTATTTCGCCCCGTTACAATTTTGCCTAAAAATAAGAATAATTACAATATTTTATTCCTATATTCTCATAATATAGTTATCTCAAATAAATAAAATATCAAGACATATCGGTATATCAGGAGCGAATACTCTCCCTCGGTGAACTGAAGGATAATCTAAAGGATAGTCGTTTAAAATCTTACCGTAGGTATAAACTTTATCGCTCTCTCCCCACCAATATTATGGCCATCTCTCTCATTCTAGTTCCCTAATATAACGTGTTACCGCCGCACGAGTAACATCTGCGGCAACGCTCATGACAAAACTATCCAATTAATTAATAATAAATATAATTATCCCCTAGAAATAGTAACCCTCGGGAAATTAACTATTCAACCTGACCTGTTGAATCAATGCATATATTAGGGTCGATCAAATATAAACGAGCCTTTTGTATCAACAAAATTGATTTTACAAGCAACAGCTACATTTCTACAAATTATTTTTCTATATAATTTCCTTATTTTCTTGTACATTTTTCCCAACGTTGTGGTCATTTTTTCATTTCGTTTTGATAGAATGAAGTTGAACATGTATCTACCCAGTTGCGCAAAAATGTTTCCACATGATCGTTGGTCTCAATTCGCTTGCTTCGAAGTGCTTCTTTGAGAGGTGCAAACATGTGAAAATCACTTGGCGATAAGTCTGGACTAAAAGGTTGATGATCAAGTATTTTTCAATTCATTTTCACCAGTTTCGGCTGAGTTGCAGATGCTCTACGTGGCCTGGCGTTGTCCTGGAGGAGTAACACCTCGCGGATGGGACAATGTCATCTATTGCATCGATACTGAAGCTGAACTTGATTCAAGAGCCCACAGTAGGCTGCGTTGGTGGTCTGAAGTCCGTCTTTGAAATTTACGTTCCAGTCTCAAAAAATCGTGGCCAATACTTCCCCGCAGACAATCGAGTTTTGGCTTTCACGGGATTTCTTTGCCTTTCTTTTTTTCGCAACACGTTCACGGCTTTGCTTGAATTTGTTCCACTAAAGCTTCACTCTAAAAAATGACAGGGCAGCTTCCCCTAACTGGACATGCAATCTGTGGTAAAGGGTATAGCAGGATAAAGTGGTCAAAAGTGCCTTTGAACCGATTTCAATGGAGGTGGTCTCATTCGATAGATAATGCTCGGCGATCATTGTGTACAAATTTTTAATCCTGTATCTTGACCGGAAGGGTAGTTATGGGGAAAATTAAAAAAACGCGTTTTTGCCTATTTATTGAGGTACACAAAATTCGAAAAAATTCTGACATATTCTACACGGTACCATACATGTTTGAGATTTTGTTCAGATTTTTCCATTGAAGAACCTAAGTGTAAAAAATGAGCAAACGCAAAAAAAACGGAAAAAAGTAGATTTCGTATCAAGATCTTCGAGGTACAACTTTTTGCATATTACAGTAACAATCCAACACTCATGATCGTTATCACCAATTTTTTCCGATTTTTAAACCGCCTGCGTCATTGTAAAAAAAATCGAAAACCGATTTGCGCGCCCGGGTAAAAAAAATTATATATAATTATATATAATAACTGATACATTAAATTGATTAGTTGTACTTGATGCTATTAGCTTTTGCTGTTGTTGAATCATCAGTTTAAGCTCTTCTTTAGTTGGACTCTTCCTATTCTTAGAATTATCTGTGGCTGACACGCCTTCATTTTTCTTTTTAATGGTTTTATTTTCCTTTTCATAGCTTTTATTTTTTAGGATCGCTGTTTTAACTTGATTTTGAACACACCTGGATTTATCACCAGTTTTTTTTTTAATTAGAAGTAATCTAATTAACAAAAGAAATTATAAATATTTGTCGGTTAGTATTTTTAATATTTCATTTATTTATTTTTGATATTATAGGATATACTTTTTTGGAATTTTCCAGCTCAGGATTCTGTGAATCTTGAGTGAAAGACCAACTTTTTTTAGATTTATGTGGTCGTTTTTCAGGAAGTGGTGGCTGACTCGAGGAAGTAGGACGTTTTCGCATAGGTTTCAATTTTTTGGCCTTTTCATTCAATGCATCGGCATTTTCTGAAATGTTACAGTCGATTCAGAACATTCATCAAGTTTTGATAATTTTTTTTTTGTATTTTATTATTTTTTATTTATTATATAAATTTTGTTTATAATTTTATTATTTTATTTTATAATTTATTTACACGACAAAAAATATAAGATTTTTATAGTAAATTTTTAAACAATTAATAGTTTACCGGATATATCAACTATAACTCCAGAGTATTTTTCTTTTCCCCCAAAAAATTGTACATAGTCGTTAACTTCTGGTGGTTGATCAAGATCGTGAATAACTTGAAAATCCTCCACTGTGCAGTAGGATTTGTCTGCATCACAAATGATAAGATAAAACATCTCGATCAGCAGGTTCTTGTGGGATACACAATTAAAATGTATGTGCACAGATAAAAATTGTTAAATTAAAGTTTTCTGAACACACGCGACACGAAGACAATATGTAATGGGTGTTCAATGGTCAGGATGCAATAAAAGGGAATACACTGGGAGTTGTATTAAAAGTTACGAAACAGAATTTGTATATTTCGGTGAAGGTATAACAATGCGCTATGGCTGCTGCGACGAGACTGTCCTCCAGTGATGCCAGGACGTGGGATTTTTCCCACCCGTGCGCGCTACCCAATTCTCAGTAACGTATATACTTCACTCAAATATGGGGTATCGTTAGATCCCTGTGACAATTGAAATACGGTAGAAATTACAGGAAGAGGACATTTTACTAGATACGTCCATGGAAACAACCGCCGTCGAGCTGTGATGTCAGCATGCGCATGCGTACGATGGCTCCCACGTGGGAGAAAATCCCACGTCCTGGCATCACTGCTGTCCTCGTGCAGTGATTGCTGTATCTCCCGAACTCAAAACAATCGCACGTCGACGGCAGTCGACGACCCGATCGGCAGCAATACAATGTTATTGGCTGCTGCTACATAATTCTCTTACAAATAGGACGCTTGTACGGGTTCGATAAAAACTTTGAAGAAAGTTGCGTCCCGAAGAAATTTTGCACTGAAGTGCCTCTATGGTAGTGCTTCTCGAAGGACCACCCCGTTTTGTTGGTAAAAATGGGGAAAAATAAATACTTATAACTTCTGCGTGGACTATGAAAAATGGTTGTACTATATTCGTTCTAAGCTCAAACGTTCTGCTTGACAAGCAAAAACTGTCTGTGTAAGAGGTGTAATGCGCCCCTCTCTTCGAGTCGTGTACGAACTTTCTGATTTTTGATGGGGGTGGAGAATCATGAAAGTAAGCAACTATTGGTTACTAGAATAATTTTCTCCACCCCCTTGAGGGCTAGAAGAGAGGGAAGGTGACGACATGTACTCAGTACCTGATGGAGGATTTCAAAACTTCCATCTGCTCACGAGCAAGACCCAAAGTCCCGTTAGAGTCATCGGTAGGTATGCACAAAGTTCCTTACATTAATTATGTACAAATAAATACAAAAACGTGCACACCCTAACCGAGCCCCAGTCGCGCCTTCGGGTTTATTGCCGAAGACAGATGTCGACCAGACCTTTGCCGCTCCACCAGGCCCAAGGTTTATGATTCCTTAACAACGCTATCACGCCATTTGTAAAAAGTTAATCATATTTTGTTTTTTGTAATCATTCTGTAATCGCCGCGTAGTTCACGGCAGTCAAACTATTGATATTTATCATCATATGTATATACATATGCAATGCGTATATAAATATTTTTGGTTTAAAAAACTTACTATTGTTGTGGAAGACAAAAGTTTGACCAAGGTGTACAATAGAACTATTATTTTATTTCGACCGTGGTAGATAGCGTATGAGAATAACAATGGATATGGTGTACAATCACAGAGACATTGACTCCGCAAAGTATAACTCGTAACTCGCCCGCGGGCACTAGAGACCGTATATTTAAGGCCTTTCCTCCCTTAAAATCTAAGTGCTTTCCCTCTGGAGAGGGAAAGGGCCTCTTCCTCCTCCGTCGCTAGCGCGGCCGGTAAATTATGCAGGACGTTTCTCTCGGTGGGTCCTTGCGACGCCTGGTCATCGTCAACACCGAGAGAGACAGGGAATTCTCCCTCGTTGTCAGCTGCATCCCTGATGTTGACCAGGCCTCGGGAACATCTTGTCCCACGCCTCTCCGACGTTGGGTCTTACAGTTGTAAATTCAATTGTAATTAATATCACTTTATGTCATTTGATATATAAAATTATAAATAATATCTCATTTAAAAATTCAAAAAATGGATCTCCTTTAGTCAAAAGGAGAAAATACAAAATATACAAAACACATCCCAATGCACCAGTAAGTATGAAATATAGGAGTATTTTTCACTTTCATAAACAAATTATTGCAAAATATATTACGTAAATATGCGTATCAAAATTTTAACATATGCTTTATTTTACAAATTAAAAAAAAATTACTTTATTAATTGTAAATATAATTTATAAAAATACTGTTGACAATGTTTAATAACATTTTTTCAATGCATAGGTTCCACTGAGAACATTGGATAGATGAGAAGCTAAAATACTTGTCGCCGCTGTTGAAAAACCCAACACATCTATTTTTCAAGAACTCAGTGATAATGAATCCAGTAATAGTATGAAGGGAGATTTGTGTGATGATAATTGTTGTGATAGGCTAAGCAGTGACAGCAGTTATAATGAACAAAGACATGATAATAGTTCTGATGAACAAATGAATAATGATAATGAGACTGATAGTATTATTAGTTATCACGAAATAAATAATGTTGAAGACTATGAAATTTGTGATGAGAATAATGAAGTAATTCATGATGTAGATAATAACGATAAAAGTAATGCCAATAATATATTACTATATGAAAATAGCAATATCACTGTTGATGAAAGCGTTTTTAATTTATTGGATTTTTATATTCAGCATCAACTTTCTAAGTCTGCTTTAAAGGATGCATTAAGAATTCAACTAGCAAGCTTGCCCAGTGATAATAGAATGCCTAAAACTGTATTTAAGTTGCTGCAGTATATTGATAATACATCACCTACCTTTGAAGTTACGAAGCACTATTATTGCAAAAATTGTTTATTTTACATTGGCATTAAAATTGAACACGTTTTGGAGTGTCCTTCTTGCAATACAATTAAAAATAATTTCAATTTTTTCTTTGAATTTAACCTCGAAGACCAACTGAAATATTTTTTTGAAAAGAATAATCTCGCAACAAAACTAACTTTATCGCCGATATCACATAATAGGGGTGTAATAAGTAATATAACCGATGGTACCGAATATAAAAGAGTAAATTCTCGTGAGAACCGAGGGAAATATGACTTAACTTTAATATTAAATACTGACGGATTATCTTTGGTCAAGAGTGCAAGTAGTCATTGCTGGCCTTTAATGTATACGATCGCTGAACTACCGGAGAATATACGAGAATCATTTATTGTAATTTTAGGATTGTGGTATGATTCAGAATGTAAGCCAAACATGAATACATTCCTTCAACCATTTTGCACTAAATTGCAAGAAATTTATAATAAAGGTTTTAAGTGGGTACATGCTCAAACCAAAGAAGAATTTTCTTCAAAGGTTGTAGCTCCATTATTCATTGCAGATGCACCAGCCAGAACTAATTTGCAAAATATTTTACTACATAATGGTACCTATGGTTGTAATATCTGCGAAATAATGACTAGAAAGTGTAAAATATTGCAAGAAAGAAAACTGCACGTATGTATCCATTTGAGGTAAATTCATCAATGCTACGGACTAGTGACAGAATGATGAGTCAAGCAGAAATCCGCGAGGCTTTTGAAAAAGCTCATTGTAGAGGAATTAAAGGTTTTTCAATATTATCATCTCTACCATTACTGGATCTTGGATCGTGTGTTCTACCTGAATATATGCATTCAGTACTTCTTGGAGTGGTTAAGCAATACACCAATTTATTATTGAATAAACCAGGTGGTTGGAGTATAAAAAAAAATATTGAAGAAATTAATAGTTTAATAAAAAGTATCAAACCTCCTCAATCATTCAATCGATTACCAAGAGCGATAACTGATTTTAAATTTTATAAAGCTTCGGAGTTCTATAACTGGATACTATTTTATTGTTTACCAACTTTAATTGAATATTTACCGGAAAAATATTTTCAACATTTAATGTTGTTAGTCATGGCATTGTACGATTTACTTCAAGATAAAATTGTTGATCAGGATCTTTTACATGCTCAGAATTGGCTTGATATATTTGTAGAACAAACTCCGAAGCTATACAGCGATAGAGAAATGACTTATAATCTACACCAATTAAGGCACCTTGGGCTTTGTGTTAGACGGTGGGGTCCACTTCGGTCGATATCGGCTTTTCCATGGGAAAATGAAAATGGATATATCGCTCATTGCGTTCATGGGACAAAAAATATGGGTCAAGAAATCGTCAACAACCTTAAAATCGTTCAAGGAGTCCAAATGCTTAAAAGCAGGATAGTAGAAACAAATTCAGCTAAAGAAAGTCGAGAATTAAGAAATTATATGTTGTTAGGCAGCACAGTTGATAATGAATTTTCCGAGAATGATCGTTTATTGCTTATATCTGAGGGATTTAATTATGAAAATTTAAATGTTAAAGAACTATTACTATACTTCTACTACAAGAATTTTTCATGAAATTTACACGTCACTATTATACAAAAATATTAAAACCAATAGTTATACAGTGGAGATAAAAAAAATTGATAGATCCTGTGTTTATGGAATGATAAAGTTTTTTTTTTATAAAGAAAATGAATTATATTTCGTAATTGAACAATTAAAAGTAGATCATCAAGGTATGATGATTCATTCACAAATGCAAGTAGCAATAAAACATATTTTATCTGTTTTAGAATCTGGAATAGGCTTGTTAATTAAACTAAAAGACGTGAAAAGTATTGTCCAGCTTGTACGGATAAAAAACTATATATGTAAAAGACCTGATAATTCAAAAAGAGTCTGGTAATTTTATCATAAAACTTGATTTTAATTAATTATTTATTCTAATTTAATCATTGTGATATATTGCATAAGCTAGTGTGAAATAAAACTTTATATATCTGAAAAAAACAATATGATCTAATTACCTTTAGTACCAATTGATTTTAACCATATTGTTCAAATGTACATTTCAGCCTTATAAAAATAATAAACAATCACACTGTGATAAAGATAAGTATAAATTTAAGGAACGAATGCTATGAAATAAATTTTTTTATTGAATTCTGTAAAGTAATACAGAATTATAAGTACTTAATTACATTTGAAATTGTTGCGATAATTATACATATCGTTATGTATGATTATGTATAGTTATATATGATTATATATAATTATATATAGTTATATATGGAACGGTCGAGTTAATTATATATAGTTATATATATTTATATATATTATATATATATTATATAGTTATATATAACTATATATAATTAGATATAGCTATATATAAATTTCTCGAACGACTATATATAATTATATATGATTATATATGGTTATATCTAACTATATATAAACTATATATAATCATGTATGAACTATATATAATTTTCTATAATTATATATGGTTATATATAAATTTTTTTCCCCGGGCGACGCATTTCGATGTGAAACGCGATGTTATTATTATCTTATTCTTCGATTACAATATGTTCATTTTGTGACTTTCAGTGTGTCTGCCACGCAGTAATTACACTTTAATATAGAGAATCGAATTAATTAAATCAATAGTGAACAATGATGGTTCCTTATCACCAAGAATTTTTAAGGTCGTTTCAAGTGCGTGATTTGGCGCAGTTGGTAGGGCGTCTGTCTGCTGAACCACTGGACACTATTTTGTCGCAGGTCCGAATCCCCATAGGGAACTTGGGATTTTTTTTTGTCATTTTTAAAAATCGTCAACTACATAATAACAATCAGTTGCTAAAAATGTAAATTAATACAGCACATACTTTTCAAGTTCCCTATGGGGATTCGCACCTGCGACAAAAAAGTGTCCAGTCGTTCAGCAGACAGATGCCCTACCAACTGCGCCAAATCACGCACTTGAAAAGACTGTAACCGATCTTGCGATCGGTCACTTGCGGCAGTAGCCGGTCGGACGATGGAAGGAAGGGTTAAGAACCATGCTGGTGTTCGATGCTTGTCGGTCCCGAACTAGCGGGAAAGCACCGTCAACGTATGGAGAGTTAGTCCGTCGGGATGGCAGCGGGCAAAAGTTTGCAAAAGCGGTTGAGGCGGTATCGGACTGGTATTCCTACCCAGCCAATAGCACGTCTCTGGAGGGAGAGTTAATCTCCCCGCTGCCATGCCGCGGCGCCGGTTTTATAGGTGACGGCGGCCGCGATCTCTTGCGAGAAAGCGGCGCGCCACCTGGCGGAGGAGTAACGAAGTAGCGCTTCGTTACAAGACCTTAAAAATTCTTGGAGATAAGGAACCATCATTGTTCACAATTGATTTAATTAATTCGATTCTCTACAATACTGATTACTCTACATTACGATACTCTACAATACAATACTATTGATCGACAATACTGAAAGGTTGGAGATCTAATGCCATCATTCATTGTATGGCAGCTGTCAATTCTCTACTCCTCGCGGAATCGTTGCTTAACGGACTTTGACTGTGCATTTCTGCTGTGCCACGATTGCGAGCTTTTCTCATGCTGCTGTCATACGCTTCTGGTGTATGACCAAGCCTAACAATAGGCCCGGCCGTGACGCCGACAGGGTGTCTGTGAATCAGTGACATCGTGGCTGTATGTACCGGTACAGTAGGCGGTGTTTCTCCAAGGACCGTTCTGGCGTGCAAAAAATGTTCACCTCTGACTTATCCTATCCTATGTTAAAAACATAATTAACACGTTCACGGACAGTAAAAATTTCAGTGTATGTGTATCTAGTAAATTTCAGTGTATAAAACTAGATGAATAGAAATTGGCTTTAAAATTTGAATGCTATAGCATTTACGTCATTTTGCATCACAATGACAATGAATACTACAGCATTCACTTCCGCGAAAGGTGTTAAAATAATAAACTGAAACAAAATACATTATAAAATATAAAGTAAATGCAGCAACACACAGAGCTACCGACTGTCTTTTCCGACTGCCTTCTCCGCTCTTCCAAAAATCCTCGAGCACATCTTCTGTCACACTTCATACACCCTTGGACAAAAAGATAGCACGGGCGTGCTATCATTAAGTTTTCATAGATACAGTTGTTACGTGCGGCGCTCTATTTTCCGCGTGCCGTCCGCCGTCGAGCGAGTGCCGATGGACGGTAGACTCCGCGCGTTCTAGCTAATACGAAGATTTTGTAGCTCTCCCCGGCCTACGGTGAGGAGAGGACAGGATGAATGGGCCGATCTGTTGAAACCCGTCCAGGTTTATGTGAATCGGAATTTGAAGGAATAAAGACTTTAAATAATATTGGTTTCGAACAAAGATTGAACTGGTAAAATAAAGTATATTCAACTGCGTTTAGGAAACTGTACAGATCAAAGAATGAAAGAGAGAGAAGCTTTGAGATTCTGAATTATCAAACATTAAAATAACAGCGTAAGGGTGGTGAAATTTATTCGAAACGAAGTTCGAATGAATTTCACATTCACAAAATAATTAATTATTCTTTATTTCTGGCGGTTCGATTCAGGGCTCGTAATCAACGAAATAGTCAATGAAAATATTCAATATTGAATTCGGTAGGAATTGGAACTCACTGTAGTTCCAATTTTTTTCCTGTAGTTGATACAATTATGTTTTATAACATGTTGCGTGCGTACGTGTACGTTCACGAGATTGTTGTTCCGATTCTCGCTTCGTTGTTACAATATTACAGTGTACGCTGGGTTTACAAACTGTTTGGATATCTGTACAGAGAAAATGAATTAGGAGTTGCACTTGAACACCAATACGCATTAATTTATATCTAAAGGATTATAATTTGTAATCTTACGATACCGACATTTGATAAACGATAGTATGTAAAAGGTAATTCAATTTTGAAGGTAGTTGCATTTTGATAACAAAATCTTGCACGAAACGCTGAGTCTTTCGGCACTAATAATTTCGGCACAAGAGATTTTGTAAGTTAACGAGGATATCAAAGTCCGTTACCGCGTATCAAACTATACAAGTTATTCGCGGATAACTCCGGCTTAACGACACCCAGGACTCTATGCCTACGCACCTCACGATTTTCCAGACAAGAGTGACGAGTTAATCTCGCCCCGTATCTCACGAAGGGTGGACCCATGGTGGAGGTGGTAGCTACGTTCGGTGGTCACGTTATGCTTAGATTTTAATTCCGGTAACGCAACTCTTTATTCTTCTTCTCTGTTCAGTTGTCTTTAACTGCTTATTCTAAGTGATACATAACAGAATGTGCTACGCACGTGGATTTGATCACGCTCTTGGTATTATGTTTGCTAGAATGCGTATGAAATTTAATATTTTAGATTAAACGGAAGGCGCATGGAAAAATTGAATAGAAATATTTAGTTCGGGACGTAACACAGTTGTAATCCCCGAAATTTGACGAATGGTTTTTAAACACTATCTCGCCGTAATGTAATACATAACTCCAAAACTGCAAAGGGTCTAGCCCAGAGGTTCCCAAACTTTTTTCTCTCGTAGACCCCTTGTCATGTTTTTCAATTTTAGATAAACCCCCTGCTGTGGGTCTATGTAACTATATTGAAGTATATTTGCTAACATACAATCATATAACATACAATTTCTGTGTCTTCGTTAATCCAAACAACTCGAACAATCTGAATGAGGCCTGAGAATAAGATATACGGATTACAGGGGTTACACTGTAATACACAAAAATACACAAAATTTATGAGTTGATGCGATGAGTGGCTATTTTCGCGCGGCCTTAGTGAAAGCACCGATCGTTGTTTCTCTTTTAGAAGACTCACAGCTCTGTGGAGTGAGTAAAACGCACACTGTGGAGTGAGTGAGACGCTAAGTTAGGCGCGTACTATGGAGAGAGTGAGACGCGTATAAAATATTCCGAGATCAAGTGAAAATAGTCTTAGACCGATGATATTAATTATATTAATAATATTATATTTTTGTAATTTTTTAATGTCAAAGTTATATCAATTGTACTGTTTTTTGCAATTTTTGAAATTTCTTGCCATTGACCCCCATTTTCATTTCATAGACCCCCAATTTTTTTTTCGCCCACGTAGACCAGTTGCAGGTCTTCATCGACCCCTGGGGGTCGATATAGACCACTTTGGGAATCACTGGTCTAGCCGAATAAGGGGGTCAAAAGTGCTCTTGGGCCGATTTGATTCGACGATGGGTCATTCGATAGGTGATGATGAAAAACCATTGCACACAAATTTTTAATCCGATACCTTCACCGGGAGGGTAGTTATTGGGTAAAATCGAAAAATCAGTTTTTGCCTCATTTTCCTCAATTAATGTGGTGCAAAAATTCCAAAAAATTCTAACACATTCTAAACATGAATGTACACGTTAGGGATTTTTTTCAGATTTTTCCTTTGCAAGTTCCACTCACGAGAACTGAAAAACGAAAAAAAAAATTTTTAAACATCGATTTCGAATTGAAATCTTCCGAGCACAACTTTTTCCTTTTTACAGTAGTTGCATGATGTTATCATTGTTATACCCTAATTTTTTCAGATTTTTTGAGTACGGTGCACCACGGTCGGAAAAATCAAAAACCGATTTCTGGGACACATTTTGGGCTGAAACTCGCCCATTATCTGTCATTCTTGCATGATTTTAATACAGTATGTTCATATTGTGACCTTCAATGTTTCTGCATAGAAATATGTAGATGTTAAAGAATAATATCGGGATAATTAAATAAATTGCTGATTGTATGGTAGTTATAACCTAGAATTTTAACCGTTCTTTCAAAAGCATTAATGGCGCAGTGGCTATGGTGTCTGTCTGTGGAATCGCTGGACACTTTTTTGTCGCGGGTTCGAATCTCCATGTGGGACTTAAGTTTTTTTCTGCCATTTTTTTTATTTTTATTAATGACATTACAATATTCAGTAGTAGCTTTAAAATGTTTCACCGATATTTTTATGTTTTTCAACAATATAAAACCTATAGAAAAATAATCGTAAAACATGCTGTTCCTACAATTAGACATGCAACGTTTTGCAATTATGAGTATTCTCAAACATTTTATATTGTTCATAGATATTGGTTTATTGCAATGTATGAAAATATATTTTAAGTATGAAAGAAATATAAAATTCAATGTACAGAATGTACATAAAGTACTAGTAATTGTAAATCGTGACATGACTGGAAAGAGTCGAAGAAGAAAACACTATAGTGTATAATTATTTTTAGAAGTATCTGTGAAACATTTTAAAGCTACTACTGAATATTGTTATGTCTTTAATAAAAAAAAAAAAAAAGACAGAAAAAAACTTAAGTCCCACATGGAGATTCGAACCCGCGACAAAAAAGTGTCCAGCGATTCCACAGGCAGACACCATAGCCACTGTGCCATTAATGCTTTTATAAGAACGGTTAAAATTCTAGGTTATAACGACCATACAATCAGCAATTTATTTAACCCTAGATCACTAACCTTCGTCGATTCGACGACACGGATTTAATAAGTATGCCATATTAGTTAACGTTATCGTAATAAATAAATACCTATCTTTAATAATAGAAAAAAACATCTTTAAATTGTATTTAAATAATACCCTTTAACTCCTTTTGTGAACACCGTAGTCGAAGCAGTGGCGGACTAAGGCTAAAGCGGGCCCTAGGCAACATTGTAATTCCGGGCCTATTTTTCAGTCATGACACATACTTTGCGTTTGGTAGTTTGGTTTTAAAGCATATAGTATGTATTTCTATTTAATTATCGGATTCCAAGAAAAAAAAAGGAAAAAAATAATATACATGTACAAAAATTAAATAAAGATAATTTATTAAAACAAACAATAATACTTAAATAAATATACCCAGATTGATTAGTTATATTGCCTTTTTTCTCACTTTTAATTCTGCAAACTCGTCAATTAGTTTGTCATAATTAATAGAGTTATTTAATAACTCTTTTTCTATATAAAGTAATGATAATCTATTTAATTTTTGTTGGCCTAATGTGGATCTCAAAAAATTTTTTATTGTGGCCATTACTGAGAATGATCTTTCACCGCTTGCATTGCTTATTGGAAGGGTTAAATAAATTCTCAGAATTATGTTTAAATTAGGGAATGTTGCAATAATATTATTTTCCTGAATAAATGACCACATGGATACAGGCGAAATAATATTTTCTTTACTTATAAAAGTCTTAAATTGTAGTACTTCATTTTTCAGTTCTGCTAGGTTTAAATCTTGTTCATAACATTTTAATTCCTCTATTGAAGAGTCACTAACATCACTATCATGAAAAATTGTTTTGAATTTATTGTTAATAGTTTTATATCCCTCAGATCTTTTTTTAATGTTGGTAATTAAAGAATCGCATACAACAAAAAAAATATTAACTTTAAAATGTTCTTTGCCACTGAATCTTATTTCATGTTCTGGAATTTCATCATGAAAGAGTTTTCGTATTTTTCGGCGTTTTTTATCATTAGTATATGAAATATCTTTAACTTTTTCTGCTTCTTTTTCTAAATTGTCAAAATCATCTCTAACAGTTTGTATGAAATCTATCAATGAATCATATATTAAAACTGCTGTATTTAGGGATTCGTCTTTTTGTTGAAGAGTCTTGTTTGAAGCATCTATCCTCTCTAAAATCTTTTCCCATATAGTAAGTAACAGTACATACACAAATGTATCAAGTTTTTTATCTAAATCGGCAGCTTCGGATCTTGTTAATGGTTTTTCATCATTGTTTGAAGAAAAATGACGTAAACAATGTTTAATTTCTTCATAATTTTCCTTTAAGGATTTCACAGCATCGGAACGAGCAGACCACCTGGTGTCACAAATAGGTTTAATACTCAAGTGTTTGCTCTTACAAAATTTTTGTAATGCATTCCACCTATGTGTAGAACTTGAAAAAAATACGTACAATTCCTGAACGATATTGAAAAAAGTGGTCATTTCCATGCAACTTTCGGCAGCAGCGTTTCCAATTAAATTTAATGAATGATTTGCGCATGGTATAAAATGGGCAGAAAAAATATGTTGTTTTATTCTGGATTGGAGTCCCTTATATTTACCTGACATATTAAACGCATTATCATAACTCTGTCCCCGGCAGTTAGTGATGTCTAAATCTATTTTATTTAAAAATTCTAAAATAACTTTCTCCAAGTTTTCACCAGTATGAGAAAATATAGGTAGAAATCCCCAAAATCTTTCTTTTATACCACTTGGAAGAACATAACGAATAATGACGGTCAGCTGATCTACGTGAGATATATCAGGTGTTGAATCAATAATTAAAGAGTAAAATTTGGCTTCCTTTATTTCGTTCACTATTGTGAGTTGTAAATCTTTCGATATAATAGAAATAAATTCATCACATATTGTAGACGACAAATAGTTTATAGTACCGCTGCCGCAGTTTGCATATCTTTTCATGTGTTCCCGCAAAAATGGATCGAACTCGGATAAATATTCCAAAGCACCTATATAATTACCATTATTTTCACTAAAAAACACTTCATTTTTACCACGAAACGCTAAAGAGTATGAAGAAATAAATTTGATTGTCGCTACCACACGTTTAAGTACTTCCCTCCAATATTTTTTTTCATTTATAATTTGTTTTTCCACTTCAGTGTCAATGCGTCCGATAATTTTAGATCTTGTTATAAAAATTAAAATAGAGTTAACGTGGTCACTGGAGTTTTCATGCTCTGACAATTTTTTATGTACATTTTTCCAATCATTCGTCCCTTTTGTCATTAGCGTTGTTTGCTTGGAAAATAATTTACAGACGTAACAGTACAATAAATTGTTGGTTTCAGTATAAGCCAACCAATCTCTTTTAACGTTTTCCCCGCTATTAATTGTTCTGAAGAAGGAGGCAATAGTTAATTTTCTTATGATTTGTTTTGACCCTTCGTTGCATCGAATAGAAGATGATTCCAAAGATCCATTTATTGATTTTGGTGGATTTTTTATATAATACTCTCGCATGGCGTCTGTTAAGTATTCTGGCCATAATGCAATATCGCTTACAAAACTCTTAGTTTCATCATTACTTTGAGATGATTTTAAATTTATATTTTCTCCTTTTGTTTCATCTTCACAAACGGAATTGCTTGGTTTTTCCTGCTGGTCTTTTTGCAGAATAATTTCGGACACAAATGATGTTTCTGGAGTTTGAGCAGATGAAATTTGTGAAAATAATGACGATTGTTGTAATTGTTCTCCATCTACAGTTAAAAATTTGTCCAACGATCTTTTCATTTGTTTTTCCACTTTATCTCGATCTGCTTTTCGTTTTCTTTTTTCACTTCCACTTAAATGTTTATAGGAACTCATTTTAAAGACCACGTACTAAAAAGAAAGAAGAAAATGATCTTCAATTAAATTTATTTTTACTCAATATCACAATCACAAACAAAATCACGATTAGTGGTATTTTATATTATATATTATTTTAATTAAATAATGTAATACTTTTATAAAAACTTACATTTTCATTTTAGGAATTCCAGAAAGTATTAACTATGAATCCAAAACAATCTATTTGCAATCAAGTCTAGGTACTTAAGTCTTAATTTCACAATTTTCAATCACAACTCACATAAGATACAATACGTTCAGGAGACACTGATTTTAACCACTTGCGCTGGAAAGACGTGACACGCACGTCGTAATGCTTTTGTCGCAGAATCGCCAACGACGTGGTATGCACGTCGACATGCGATTGTCAAAGAAACAAAAACGACGTGGTATGCACGTCGATATGCGATTGTCAAAGAAACAAAAACGACGTGTATTGCACGTCAGGTGGGATTGTTTGCCAGAGCATTATTATTGATGAACAAATTTAATGTTTATGTTTGGGTAATTTTATTATCAATCGATGCTCTATATTTCCTTCAAAGAAATTATTAAAAGTCCTAGGTCGAAAACTGCGAACACTGCGTGACTCTTTCAAGCGAGTTACACTGGACCATTCTGGTACATGCGTCGGTGAATTTTTTGCCAGCGCACAGTGGTCGATTTCGCCGAAATCCTGGCCAAAACCCCAAAATTTTTTTTCACGATTTTCAAAATTTAGAAATTGCGTTTGATTTGTAACACATTTGTGCATCGTTTTCCAATAATAAAAATTTTTATTGAACAATACTCTTAGAGATATGCAATGTCAAAGTTGGCACTTGAATAATCTAACGTTTTCACGTCGAAATTGAGAATACGGTTTCAATGTGAAATTGAAGTACGATCCACTTTTTCAGTATTGGGTAGCTATTTATCATACTTTTAATTTATAAATATCTGGGTTTTATTTTTTTATTTAATATTTTACAACTGTGATGGTACAGAATGTAAATCCTATATATTTTTTTCCTTTTGCTAATGAAATAGTTGTGAAGTCCACAAAAGTCCAAGGTAATTTTTTTTTTAAATTAAACTTCGAAGCTTCCCGAAGAAGACCTCGTTGAGTTTTCTTGCGACTTTTTGCGATTCTTCGAGTTATTGTTATTTGTTTGTCGCGCGCGCCATGCTCGGGGAAGTGCATTTATGACATTGGGCCGGGCTATCGTGCTTTACTTAATGAATACTGCTAATCCTTCTCTAAGATCAACCTGGCAATTAACGAAATAATATGTTTATTTCATGGGGTTAAAAATCGGAATGAGTTTAAACAAACTGGTGGCCTGTTGTTTCGAGGCAACAATAGATAGCCGCGGCTACCTCGACCGCTTACCGTCATAAACCGAAAGACCTTTGACGATTCTAATGAAAATCTGGCTATTTGCAGGTATGAGGGAAATATTTGTTCCTGGAAATTCTGAGTTCGGATTCTTAATCAGCGACCGGAAAAACATAAGACTACTGATTTTCGTGCCGATCCGACAATTTTTCGATACTCGCACCCGCCATTTGTTTTTGAAAATTCTGAGTTCGGATTCTTAATCAGCGACCGAAACAATACTAATATATCAATTTTCAGCTAAATTGAAAACCACCTTGGGGTTTTGGCCAGGATTTCGGCGAAATCGACCACTGTGCAGCGCAAGTGGTTAAACTGCGTTTGACTTACAATTAACGCACAGTGACACGCACAGCAAATGTGTAATTTGAGAAACCATTCGACGATTTCGCAGCGATGACAAACGCATTTACGATTTTGTGTTCGATAGTACCCAATGTGTAGTGTGTAAGTGACTCAGCAGCCAGCAATTCTTTTCGACTCGCATCAGTTATCTGCAGAGATTCATACATGCATGACGTGCGTAACAAAGTCAGCTTGACAACGTCTGGTTTGAACATGATGGCCTGCTGTAGGCTCGAAAAGTTGTGAAATGTAATAATTGCCTTACAATAAACATAGAATATATGTCATTTTTTTATAGATGATAAAAAAAATGTTTTTCTTGCACATCTTCTACTAAAACCTCTTTGTGTATTCATATAGGAATTGTTACAAAACATTGTATAATTTATTTATTGCTGATTTCATCAAAATTATTGTTAAGAATTTAGTAGTCCAACAGTTGTAGAGGACACAAGCAAAAAATATATCTTCTCGCCTGCGATATCAAATTAGTGGGATGCTTATGTCTCATGTTTCGACTCGAGCAGCCGCGTAATAGTATTAGTGAAAATCGATGTGAGTCTCTCGAGACCCCGTCACGTATTTGTTTCACGTTATTTTGTTTCACGTTTAAAATCACCCCCCGATCGTATTTACACACATCGACACTCGCGGGCGTGGATGCATAAGCACGGGAACGCTCGTCCACACTTGTCGACTTTATCAATCAACGATTCGGCATAATTTGGTTACGTTTCAGCAATAATAATGAATATCACGTTTTTCTGTTAAATAAAAATACATATTAATTATAAAAATTAAAAAATTAAAAACCTAAATTTCGGGCCCCAAAAATTACGGGCCCTAGGCACGTGCCTAGGTTGCCTAGGCCTTAGTCCGCCTCTGAGTCGAAGAGACGAAGGTTAGTGTTAAGCGTCGAAAAATAAGGTTAGTGATCTAGGGTTAATTATCACAATATTGTTCTTTAACATCTACATATTTCTATGCAGAAACGTTGAAGGTCACAATATGAGCATACTGTATTAAAATCATGCAAGAATGGCAGATAATGTGCGAGTTTCAGCTCGAAATGTGTCCCAGAAATCGGTTTTTGATTTTTCCGACCGTGATGCACCGTACTCAAAAAATCTGAAAAAATTAGGGTATAACAAGGATAACATTAGGCAACTACTGTAAAAAGGAAAAAGTTGTGCTCCGAAGATTTCAATACGAAATCGATGTTTAAAAAATTTTTTTTCGGTTTTTCATTTTTCGTGAGTGGAACTTGCAAAGAAAAAATCTGAAAAAAATCCCTAACGTGTGCATTCATGTTTAGAATGTGTCAGAATTTTTTGGGAATTTTTTCACTACATTAATTGGGAAAAATGAGGCAAAAACTGATTTTTCGATTTTACCCTACAACTACCCTCCCGGTGAAGGTATCGGATTAAAAATTTGTGTGCAATGGTTTTTCATCATCACCTATCGAATGACACATCGTCCAATAAAATCGGCTCAAGAGCACTTTTGACCCCCTTATTCGGCTAGACCCTTTACTGTCCTCCTTGTATTTATCCAGAATGATTTCGAAATACGGTAGGCGAAATGATAGCACACTTTCAAAATTCTCATGTTTTTTGTTTATTATTTATTATAAATTCGTATAAAAAACAAAACATTTTATTATTTAATAATGGGTTGATCCGCCTTTATTTTCCACAACCTCTAACATTCGTTTTGGGAGGGAACGATACAATTTTCGAATATAGTCTTGGGAAATATTGTTCCACTCTTTTCTAAGGCACTTCTTTAGTGCAGAAATGTTTTCGAATAGTCTGGATTCTTTAAACACAGCTTCAGCGAGTTTACCCCAACAGTTCTCTATAATATTTAAGTCGGGAGAGCACGCTGGCCAGTCCAAAACTGAAATATTTTCGTTTAAAAAAAACTCTTTCACGATTTTAGCGGTGTGAACCGCAGCATTGTCTTGCTGAAAGATAAAGTTATCAGTAGCAATATTTGCTGCATATTTGCTAATTTGCTCTCGTATCAAATTACGATACACGGTAGCATTCATTCTGCCGTTAACACATATCAAATCCGTCTTTCTATTGTTGTACCCGACACTTGCCCAGAGCGTAATACCACCTCCACCCGACTGACGTTGTATATCTGTCATTTTTTCTTTTAGGTATATCATGATAATAATAACCAAAGCCACCTGGACCATCCAAGTTAAATCTCTTCATTTCATCTGAGAATAAGATTCGTCTCCATTTCTTATTCCACTGTATATGCTCTTTTGCGTAGTTCAACCGATGCTCCTTATGACTCTTCCATAGCGCAGGTTTTCTTTTTAGCTCCATGCGTTTTATGTTTGTGGATGTTTGTAGTATACGACGGACATTCCTGAGATTTGTTTGCACACCAGCTTTCTGAGCTATTTCACTTTTCCGCGCGCACTAACCGCAGAAGGTCTCCCAGAACTTTTTTTGTACCGTAGCCATTAAGATCTTTTAGTAAGTTATAGATATCTTTTCGACTTCTACCAATTGATTTCGCAATTTTTGAAATTGAAACGTTTTGTTTTCTTAATTTTCGAATGGTTTTAACTTCTCCTTCATTTAACTTTTTTCCGCGTCTCATTTTTCTAATAGATATTTATACTGATCCTGATAATAATTCTGTACACAACACTACGTTTGCTCAACTTTAAGTACTGAAAGAGACTAAGAAATCTAAGCGGCAGGTTGAGTGTGCTATCATTTCGTCGACCGTATTTCGAAATCATTGTTGATAAATACAAGAGGGATAGTAAACTTACAGTTTTGGAGTTACGTATTATGTCACAACGAGTTACTGTTTATATGCCATTCGTCAAATTTAAGCAATTCTAACTGTATCCGTGAAAAGTTAATGATAGCACACACGTGCTATCTTTTTGTCCAAGAGTGTACACTCTTTGTCTCTCACGCACATTTCTCAGTCCCAAACTAAATCGGCACTCACTCATCGCATCTCATTTACACATACACACACATCCCTACGTAAATGAAAGTAACTGTGAATATAAACTAAATATGAAGTAAACTAAATATAATTAACATCTTTCATCTTTACAACTTTTCGCCTTTATACGTATTTTCGTCTTCACTCGTCTTTTACTTTCGTCTTCTTCTCGCTCGCATTCCTCGACTGTGCAACAGTTCGTCCGTCCCGCTGTGTTTGCATACACTCACTAGGGGAAGACCAGACCCGGGGGTCACCGATTTTGATGAAATTTGGCACACGCCTTTTACTCGAAAAATCATTAGACCCATGTTTTGCCAAATGTGTAGATCAGTTGAAAAAATCAAGGTCAAGAAAAAGAGTTCTCCGATCGACTTGAAACTTTGTAGGCAAGTTCGACGGGAAAAATTAAGGTATACATATTTTTTTATTTTGCTGTAAAAACATTTTTAAAAATCTATATGTCCGTTTAATACTATAGAGTTAGAATATTTTTCAATGTAGTAGAGTGGTTGAGTGGACAAGAAAGAGAAGCCTGTGAATACTCGTATACTACCTCTGATACTACCTGGAAATATCGTGGAGAGAATATCGGTTTAATATTGATTTTTTATTTGTTATACTTTTTCAATGTTATTTAAAGGTCAATTTCTTTTTTAACACGAAAATCTATAACTTTCTTTGCATATCTTCATGCGACAGAAGAGATAAAGAAACTTTTGTATAAATCATTTTCCTGTTGGACTTTCCGTTAAACAGATATGTTTTTAATGAAAAAGTCTACTAAAGCCTATTTCGACAGCCAGGCTGTCTCACAAACATCCAGTAGGTATTGGTTGTATATAGCCTAGGGAAAATACTTGGAAAATACCAACCTAGTGTCTTTCCGTATCGAACCGTATACCGCGGAGTTGGGTGTCACTACCTTCGATTAGGCAATAAAAGTGATGTTTAAGAAGCCTTCCTTCTTATTGTTGTCAATGAGACTTTCTAATTATTGCACGGTACCTTGAAGAAGTCGGGCTACATATTTACTGACCGCGCGCAGCACTGACAAGGGAACATCCCGGAGAGTAAGTCACCGATTTTTATGAAATTTTATTATTATATAGTTCTCGTGAAAATATTTGACACATATTTTTGTATTCGGCAACCTTCCACGTTAAAAGAATGAAAACTGCCCTCAAAGTTGGGGTTCCGAGAATTATTTGGTGAATATCTCGAAAACTATTAGAGATATGACAATTTCGTAGACAGTGAAAATTAACGCCTTCGGACCAGGAATCCAATGGTGTAAACATTTTTTTAAAAAATCAATTTGTTTAAATGATACTACTTTTCATCGCAAATACTATTTTCTTCATCATTTTGTCAGTTAGATTTCAATCAATTTTTTTGAATATTTGTTTGTAGTTATTATATATTGAAATACTAAATACGGATGAATTGGAAATTTGATATTTGTGTTACAACAAAATTATTGTATTTTCAATTCTTACACTTGCGTAGTTGTCAAGGAAGTCATAAATTGATTCTAATGGGTTTCGTTTGTTATTTTCGATTGGGAAGTGACCCTATGCAGCTAGAACCCCACATAACAAAGCCTTTATTTGGGATAAACTGGGTTCCAATATCATGTCAAACGATAATTAAAAAATTGTGCGTAGCATCCACGTTTACGCACAAGTTCCGCGCACAATAGTTTAACCCTTTGTAATGGCGAATGATGCTATTCGCGATCAGGATCCGCCAAATAAAGAGAACTTATAACCTTCAAGACTTTTATATATTAAAATGTCGTGATTAGTTCGGACAGCGATTCGGCGTATTGTATGTTAGTAGTAAGAGTAGTTTGAATGATCTGAGTGAACTGAATGACCTCCTAAATGGGCAGAGAATACGGGGTTTTTAAGGGGCTTTTGGAGAAGGAGTGGGAGTAGTGATAATGATGGATGCAAGGCGAAGGTCAAAGTAAGAAGTCGGATTTCGGACTTGGAGCGGTGATTTTGGAGATGAGTAAGGAGCAGTGACGATGCTAGGGAGTTGAAAGGTCGGGATGGAAAACTAGGAGATCTGGATTTGAAGTAGTGAATCAGAGGCGACGATGGAAGTTAGTTTGACGGCGTACAAATGTTTGCGCTTACAAAATATTCCTATAGTCATCTTATATACTAAACAAGCGGAGGGTCGGTACATTACACCTTAAATGTATGATTTTTTAATATTAACTGACAATATCTGTTATATATAGATAATTATATAGATTTATGAAAAATACAAGAAAGACGTTAGTATCTAGGTTTTAATATTTTTTCAAATGAAGGGTTTAAAAAATAATACACCGTAACAGTACAAACATAAATAATATCTCTTAATAGCTAAGAAAAAAGGATGTACATATTTATTCATTAATTATTATGATGTAAAGAAAAACAGTTTGAATTTTTTTTAACATAAAAAAACATTACATTTAGAACATTTTATGAAACTCTGTAGTTTACATTGCGGCATTTGACAATGTCTTCTTCAATTTGTTCCGAGTTGTTCATCACCAACCTTATCTAAGCGTACTTCTGTCGGTGTTATTGTTAGTTTGGTTCCTTTTTGTTTTATTTTTTATACTTCCTTTGAATTGTCTAATGTAATATGGCATACAGCTAAAGTTAAACTTTCGCTATGGTTCTTGCATTAATTAGGAGAAAAATAGTGTTTCGATTTTAAACACTATATGTATTTAATGGCTGATTGTAGCAAAAAACGAAATCTTCCGCGGTTGGTAATGAGCTTGCTGGCGTAAATACGTTAAGGAATGTAAGGCTCAGCGTCAGCGAGGTAACGAGCTAGGCATTCTCACGTACGGCTTTTCGAGTTTTGCGTCTTCGAGCTACGAAGAAGTACGATAACGAATGCAAGATCGGGTGACGATTTCTAGGAAGACGTTAGCGCCCAACGGGAAAAGGCGATCCGTATTAGTCTCGAGCCGGCCGTCGAAAAGTGAAGTGCTATTGCGAATTAAGAATTACTGTACATTCTTTGTAGCTGAAAATGTGTTTTTGGGTAAGTAGAGATGAAAAAATAATTCCTTTAAGTTGAGTATTTATTAACGGAGAATATTGCTGCACGAGAAAAGTTGCCGAAATAGTATTTTTTTAACATTTGTCGTACTTTTATTACCGTACCGTACTGATACTGTAATTGGTCATTTGACCAGTTACAGACCAACGATAATATTTTTTCGAAAGAAATGCAAGATATTGTGAATATATTATAAAAAATATCAGTGGAAATGGTTTTTACTTACTATATATGTACAAAAACTGCGTTTTTCTTTGTTCCATTGATTCCGAATTTTTTTGCATTTAGTTAAGCTAATGTTAAATGATATGTGAAAAATTTGAATATTTTTTTTTGTATTAGTTACGAAATGTTCTTCCGCCGCGCCGTGAAATTAATGTACGTTCGTATACGATGATTCAAATTAGCGGACCTGTGATTCTAGAATCTTTTGAATTTTGATACTTAACTATTATTGTTTGATGTTCAACTTTCCCGCGTATCGACTGGAATAAACTTTCTTCATAGCTGATTTTATTATGATGACTATTTATTATTCTCTGCAGTTTTAAAACATAATAAGTAATCTGAATATGTATAAAAAAGCAAAGATAAATATAAAAGAAAAGTTATAAAATTTATTCTGAATAAGGTTTATAAATTGGAATTTTACGATTAATCATAGCAAACATAAATTTCATTCAGGCTAAAAAGTTTCAATTACAATGTCATTGCAATGAAAGTATTACATATTTCCAGATTGTGTGAAAATCTATTAACAGAATTTTCAATTTTTCAGGCTGTTCCTAACCAAAACCAGAGCTATACACAGGACATAACACATGGATACCCCAGAACCAACAAATTGTCAGTTATTCGTGAGTGCATTTTCATCACACTCTCTTTTATATAAACAAACAGATCTTTTATGAGGTGCATCACCTATAATCAGACGACGCTTTTCTTCATTTTGTCACATAGGATTTTACAACTTATTCAGGATAACTTTATCTTTAAGATAAGTATTCAGTAACATTAATGCAGCAAAAAACCTTATCACCCAGATATGAGTGACAACTGTTTCTATGACAACCTTGTCACACATACATCAATAGCGTTCTTTGCCCAGTTAAATAGTATTTTACAAGTAATTGATCACAATATCAATATCATTTTAAACAAAAATTCATACTGCTAATCTGTAACACCACGGTGAGGCTCGGATTTGAGCCTGTACAAAATGAATTTCATTCTTGCTGTGCATTTAATATTTTAATACATGTAAATATGAATTGAAACTTGTTCCGTTGGATATTTGTCTAATGTATCAACATTGCTATTTGAGTCGCTCAGAAGCCAATAGTTAAATCCAAGAAACAGAAATTTAGAAGATTAATGTTTCTGAACAAATTAATTTTAAAAATTTTTGATTTCTTAATGCGATCAGAAATTATACACAAGCTTTTTTTTCTAAGGGTAGACTCTGTAACTGAGAGAATAACTGTCGAAAATCTGTGCAAATCCCCCTAGTAGGAGGGGATAAGCCGAGTCCCGCGTAGAGGGGAGCGAGTCAGTTCGCTTAGAGACACCAAAGAGAAAAACACGTGCGCAAATTTGTGATATTATTAATAAGAAATTAGTTTAATTGTGTAAGAATAAAAACGGGTATTAATACCAAAAACAGCTTTCCGATCATTGAATCCTGAAAGTAAAATCCCAACAGGTTATGGGCCCAGGGGAACGCGAGTGCGCGATAAAGAAAAATTGAAAAGTAAGCTACGTGCGAAACAAGAGCAAAAGAATGGCGTGGTACGCAAATCATCCTACAGAGAAGCTAAACGACTCAAATTACGAGTCATGGAAAATAAAAATGAGAAGCGTCCTAGTCATCAATGATCTGTGGCCATACGTGAGTGCAATTGAACCAAAAACCGAAGAAAATGCACAAATATGGAGAAACAAAGATGAAAAAGCGTTGGCATTAATAATACTCAGCGTATCTACTTCCCAGTTAAATCACGTAAAGAAAGCAAAAACCTCACAAGAGGCATGGCTAAGCCTAGAAAACGTGCATGAGTCGAAAGGACCGATAAGAAAAACGGTGTTATACAGGCAGTTATACAAACTGAGGAAGGAAGAACATCAAACAATGGCGGAATTTGTAACGGCTTTTCAAACAAAAGCCGAACAGCTTGAAGCCGCAAATATCAAGATACCGGAAGAGCTACTGTCGATAATGCTGCTCAACGCATTACCGACGCAATACGACAATTTTAGAGTAGCCATTGAAACAAGAGACGAGATACCTCCGCTTGACACTTTGAAAGTAAAATTAATAGAACAGGAAGCACACGAAGGAGAAGGAGCATCAGATGAAGGATCAACAAAAGAAGATGCATTAGTGTCTCGTCAGAAAGTAGACAAAAATAATGCGACTCGCAAATATACGCAGAAGCGAAATATAAATCAACCCACACGCTTCTCAGGCACGTGTTACATATGCAGTAAAAAAGGCCACAAATCTACGGATTGTTGGTATAATAAGGACAGAAACAAGTATCCGAGACAAAATAGACGAGATGCGCTGTATGCGGAAGCAGTACTCAACGCGGAATCAGACGCATCCGATGCGTGGTATCTGGACAGTGGTGCTACGAAGCATATGTGTAATAACAAGGATAAATTCGAAAATATTAAAAAGAGTGCGGGAAAAGTTTATACCGCCACAAAACAAGGTGTCGATACAAAAGGTGTGGGAGACGTTTGTATGAAAGTGAAAGCTCACGGAAATCACACAAATGAGGTTAGATTGCAAGAAGCAATATATGTGCCGGAATTCAGAAATAACCTAATGTCCGTATCAAAAATCACTAATAATGGTTACAGTGTAAAGTTCTATAAAAACAATGCAACAGTGCGGCGAAAGGACGGAAGTATAGTGCTTATTGCAAAAAGAGAGGGTGATTTATATAAAATAAGCGAAAATGACAGTGATGTAGCCCAAATAGCTGCAAGTGCAAAAGCTAATAACATTCGATTGTGGCACAAGAGACTTGGGCACTTAAATTACAGGGATTTAAAAAGGCTACAAAGTTTAGGCATGGTTCGCGGCTTAAATAGTGAATTCACAGAAGCATCTCAAGACTGTGAAATATGTGCACAAGGAAAGATTCAGCAATCATCGCATCCATCATCCTCCACAAGAGCAACAGAGAAACTGGGTCTAATTCATTCAGACATATGTGGTCCGATGAAGACAAACTCCCTAGGTGGTGCAAGATACTTCATCACATTCATAGATGACTACTCAAGGTATTGCGAAACTACCATTCTAAGGAATAAATCAGATGCTTTGCAGGCTTTTAAAGATTATAAGGCCAAAGCGGAGAGATACAGTGGACAAAAGATCAAGGTACTCAGAACTGACAACGGCAGAGAATACCTATCAACAGAATTTAATAATTATTTAAAAGCACTAGGTATAAAAAGACAATTAACAGCGGACTATACGCCTCAACAAAATGGTGTGGCAGAAAGAGCCAACAGAACCCTAGTTGAAATGGCAAGATGCTTATTAGTAGAATCGGAACTCCCTCCGAGCTTATGGGCAGAAGCTATAAACACTGCAACATTTTTGAGAAACAGATGTCCCACTAAGGCATTACAAGATATGACACCCTTCGAAGCATGGACAGGAAGAAAACCACACATAGGTTTCCTAAGAACATTTGGGTGTAATGCAATCAGCTTAATGAAAAATAGGAATACTGGAAAATTTAGTGCAAAAGGCCAAAAATGCGTTATGGTCGGATATTCTCCAGAATCAAAAGCCTATAGGTTATGGTGCAGAGGGACAAAAACAATAATAAAAAGCTGCGACGTAAGATTCTTTGAAGGAAATACGAGAGAATCGAAATTTCCTGAAGAAGAAGAAATTCCTCTAGACACACTGATGTCAACGAAAAAGAAAGAAGATGGAAAACAGAAAGAAACATCCCCCAATATATTAAAAGAAGAAAGTGAAGAAGAAGAAGAGGAAGTTAAGGAAGAAGAGGAAGAAGAGGAAGAAGAAACATATCAAGACGCAGCAGACAACATAGACGATGTACCAAAAAGAGGTCCAGGAAGACCAAGACAAATTAAAACAGGGAAACGTGGAAGACCACAAAAGTTGTATCATGAGGCAAATATTACTGAATACACGGAACCGGAAACAATAGAAGAAATAATGACTCGCCCGGATAAGAAATTCTGACTAGATGCAATAGAGAAAGAAATGCAAGCATTAAAAGAAAATAAAACATGGATATTAGTAAAACGACCAAATAATAAGAAAGTCCTTACAAATAGATGGGTGTTCCGAATCAAGCGAGACAAGGAAGGAAAAGTAGAAACCTATAAAGCAAGGTTAGTTGCAAGAGGTCATGAACAAAGAAAGGGCATTGATTACACAGAAGTCTTCGCACCGTTGGCAAAATACGACGTGATAAGAACCTTGTTCGCAGTAGCAGTACAACTGGAAATGCACGTACATCAAATGGACGTTATTACAGCATACATACAAGGTGACCTTGAAGAAGAAATATACATGGAGCAGCCCAGAAATTTGGAAGAAGATAGTGCGGAAATAGTGTGTAAATTAAAAAGGCCGTTGTACGGGTTAAAACAGTCAGGTCGAGCCTGGTACAAGAGGTTAAGTGAATTCTTATCGTCAATAGGGTATAAAAATTCGACTGTGAATCCATGTGTTTATGTGAAAAATGAAAAAACTCTAGTGGTAATAGTTATTTATGTAGATGACTTATTAATAGCAAGCGCGGATTTAAATAGTGTGAATAGAGTAAAGAAAGAACTAAGTGCCGAATTCAAAATGAAAGACTTAGGTTCGGTAAAACAAATTTTAGGTATTAATGTGGAACGAGAAAATCCCACGGGAAAAATAACGTTAAAACAAGGACAATATATCAAAGACTTACTCGATAGATTCAATATGAAAAATGCAAACTCAGTAAATACTCCGTTAGAAATAGGTGTAAAAATTACCAAAGAAATGGAACCAAAGACCAGCAAAGAAATAGCAGATATGAAAAATAAGCCTTATAGAGAGTTAGTAGGCTGCTTAATATATCTGTCAAATAGCACACGTCCGGACATAGCATACGCAAGCAATGTTTTAAGTAGATTTTGTACGAATCCAGGCCCTCAACATTGGAACGCAGCTAAAAGAGTATTAAGATATTTGATAGGAACTATAGAATTAAATATAGTATACAAAAAATCAGAAAAGGGGTTACATGCATATGTAGATTCAGACTGGGCAGGGGATTTAGACGATAGAAAGTCATGCTCCGGAAGCGTAATTATTTTAGCTAATGGTCCAATAAGCTGGCACTCAAAGAAACAAAAATCAGTAGCGCTATCCACAATGGAAGCGGAATTCATGGCTTTATCTGAGGTTGTCAAAGAAATAATTTATATCAAAAATCTATTAAGGCATATGAAAATGGAAATTTTATGTAATAAAGCGACTACAATATGGTGTGACAATCAAAGTGCGATAGAATTAACTAAGAATAGCGTATTTCAAAATAGAAGTAAACATATAGATATTAGATATTTCTTTTCTAGAGAAGCTTGCGAGAAAGGTGAAGTAAGTGTGCAATATGTAAGAACAAATTTAATGTTAGCAGATATTCTAACAAAATCTTTAAGTATGCCAAAACATGTGAATTGCTTAAAGCTTATGAATTTAAGTTAATACTGTTTCCTTTTCTTTGTTTTTCTTTTTTGGAGATTGCACAGATAGGGGGAGTGAGAGAATAACTGTCGAAAATCTGTGCAAATCCCCCTAGTAGGAGGGGATAAGCCGAGTCCCGCGTAGAGGGGAGCGAGTCAGTTCGCTTAGAGACACCAAAGAGAAAAACACGTGCGCAAATTTGTGATATTATTAATAAGAAATTAGTTTAATTGTGTAAGAATAAAAACGGGTATTAATACCAAAAACAGCTTTCCGATCATTGAATCCTGAAAGTAAAATCCCAACAGTAACAAAATGAGATATGTACAGGATGTGTAAATTAAAATGTAAGTACTTATTCAGACAATGGCGGTATCTTAAATACTTTAGGCATTATTTTGTACTTGAAAGAAAATAAGAAATTTATATAAAAATGGTACAATAATATTTGTTGTTATAAGTTTTACGTTTGTTCATCATAATAAACATTTACTTTCTCTAAGTTATTGTTATCTAAATTGTGTTTTTAACACATTGCGCACCGATTCCATGATAAAGCGGAACTTTAAATGTATGATTGTAGACGTGGCTAATCAATATCTGTCCTATTATTCTGAATTGGGAGAACGGTACACTAAATAAAAAGATAGTATTGTTTCGTTTAATTCGTGCATTATTTGATGTATTTAATTTTAATATTGACTTAAAAAGATTAACCCAGCATTCAAGTATTTGTACTGCCATACCTCTTTCTGTTTTTTTTTATATCAACTACATGAAAAATATTAACTTTGATAAAATTATTGATATTATGTTTGTAGATATTTTTCTATTGGTAATAGCATCTTCCAATGGTTTTGAGGAATGGAAATCTTGGTAATTCATTGTAGCAGCACTGAAAGGGTTTTTATTTTACAACAATAAATTATGTGATACCACCGAGGGTTATATACTGATTTGTTTTGCATGAACTTCTATAACTGCTAGATCGACGTGATTGGGCAAATAATTGTACCTACTTACAAGGGAACATCCCGAGGTGCCAATCACCGATTTTTATGAAATTTTAGTGTAATGTAGTACTCGTTAGAATATTCGACACGAATTTTTTTTTATCGCCAATCGTCCACGTTAAAGGGGCCAAAACCCCCCCCCACACATGGAGGGCTAAAATGTATTTCGTTGAATATCTTGGAAACTATGCGAGATAGAGTAATTTCGTACAGTGACGAAATTGAAAAATACTTTTTTTTCAATTTTTTTTTCAGTTAAATTTCAATCAATTTTCTTGAATATTTGTGCGTAAATACCATAGGGTCAAACACAAGATATGGATGAATTGAAAATTTGATATTTATGTTACAAGAGAAGTTACTATTTTAAAATCACAATAACTTCTTTTGTGTAGTAGGATTCGGAGAAATAGCACTAAGGTGTAGGCGTGGATAAAATAAGAATAAAGAAGGAAGGAAACTAAATGTCAGGACTAATGAATATATAGAACACACTAAGAATATAATATGAATAAATAGGATATATATATATTGAGTATATGGAACTATATATAATACAAGATAAACAACAAAATACTAAATAACTAATAATCTAATGAATCTAAGGGTTTCTAAAGTCGTACGTCTCACAGTTCCTTTAAAACTCAACTGTGTCTTCCGTATCCTGAGACGTAACCTCTTAGGATGATCTCCCCCACTTCTTTCTAGGTCACACATTTAAGGGGAGAAGTCATTCTAAGGGCATTGACACCCAAATATTATGCCACATTTGTAACGCAAATATCAAATTTCTAATTCATCTGCATTTTATGTTTCGATTTATAATGATGGCAAACAAATATTGAATACAATTGATTGATATTTAACTGAAGACATATTGAAAAAAATTATATTGTTTAACATATTGTTTAAACCAACTGATTTTCTATAAAGATGTTTGCGCCCTTACAATTAGATTTGCGGTCGAAACGCGTTAATTTTCACTCTGTACGAAATTTTCTTATCTCTAATAGTTTCGGAGATATTACATAAAATAGTTATTGTTACCCTAACTTTGGGAGCAGTTTTCACCCCTTCAACGTGGACAATTGTCGATAAAACAAAGTAGGGGTCAAATATTTGCACAAAAACCATATTATACTATAGTTTCATAAGAACTGGTGATTTACAGTTGGGGATAATCATACATGGTATCGATGAGACTACACAGCCGACAGAACTGAAAAATTGAACAAGTCTGGGGAGGTGTGCTTTATATATTTACAACTGGCAAACGTAAACTACTTTAATTGATAATATAGCTGTTTTAGAATGCTCCTGGTGCAAGAATATATTTGTTATACAAAAAACAATGAATACCACTATTGCAATAATTATTCCAAATTATTAATTAATCAATCAATGATATTTTTCAAAGGGTATAGCAGGATAAGGTGGTCAAAAGTGCCCTTGAACCGATTTCAATGGGGGTAGTCTCATTCGATAGATAATGCTCGGCGATCATTGTGTACCAAATTTTAACCCTTTATCTTGATCGGAAGGGTAGTTATGGGGAAAATTTAAAAAACAGGTTTTTGGCCCTTTCCCCCCATTTATTGAGGTGTAAAAAATCCGAAAAAATTCTGGCACATTCTACACGGTACCGGACATGTTGGAGAATTTTTTCAGATTTTTCCGTCGAAGTACCTAAGCGTGAAAAATGGGCAAAGTAAAAAAAAACGGAAAAAAGGAGATTTCGTATCGAAATCTTCGAGTTACAACTTTTTGTTTTATATAGTAACAATCTAACACCTACGATTGTTATCCCCAATTTTTTTCAGATTTTTAAACCACCTGCGTCATTATGAAAAAAATCGAAAACCGATTTTCGGGACGTATTTTGATCTAAAACGCAAGAAGTAATTGTTATTTTTCCATTATTTTCATAGAGTATGTTCATTTTATGGTTTTTAATGTTTTACCATTACAGATAATTTCATAACAATAAAAGGAATTGAGATAACTCACTTATCTGTAAACTGTGTGTTACATTATGTACCATAATTTTGAGCGTTCTTTCAACAGCAGCAGTGGCGACGCGTCTAGAGTGTCTGCTCTGGAACCGCTATGAACATTTTTGTCGCGGGTTCGCGTCCCGGAAGGTATATTTTTTTTTCTTTTTTTTTAATCTGTAAATGCATAAAAATAATCAATAATCATTTTTAACAGCTATTGCGATAATCAGAAATGCATAAAAAATGTATATCGTATAGAAAATATACAATGGTTTGCGTTTTCAGGGTTTAAGCCGCGTTGTGAATTGTGAAAATTCCGACGTTTCACCAGCATTTCAGCTAGCTTCATCAGGGTAAAACTGATACTCTGGTAAGTTAACATTTCCGTAATTTAAATGTTTAAAAATATCCGTAACCATGGGATAACATATTGCTAGAGAGAGCCGGCAAAACAACAGATATGCTCTAAAACTATTTTCTATACGATATACATTTTTTATGCATTTCTGATTATCGCAATAGCTGTTAAAAATGATTATTGATTATTTTTATGCATTTACAGATTAACAAAAAAAGAAAAAAAAATATACCTTCCGGGACGCGAACCCGCGACAAAAAAGTTCATAGCGGTTTCAGAGCAGACACTCTAGACGCGTCGCCACTGCTGCTGTTGAAAGAACGTTCAAAATTATGGTACATAATGTAACACACAGTTTACAGATAAGTGAGTTATCTCAATTCCTTTTATTGTTATGAAATTATCTGTAATGGTAAAACATTAAAAACCACAAAATGAACATACTCTATGAAAATAATGGAAAAATAACAATTACTTCTTGCGTTTTAGATCAAAATACGTCCCGAAAATCGGTTTTCGATTTTTTTCATAATGACGCAGGTGGTTTAAAAATCTGAAAAAAATTGGGGATAACAATCGTAGGTGTTAGATTGTTACTATATAAAACAAAAAGTTGTACCTCGAAGATTTCGATACGAAATCTTCTTTTTTCCGTTTTTTTTTGATTTGCCCATTTTTCACGCTTAGGTACTTCGACGGAAAAATCTGAAAAAATTCTCCAACATGTCCGGTACCGTGTAGAATGTGCCAGAATTTTTTCAGATGTTTTACACCTCAATAAATGGGGGAAAAGGGCCAAAAACCTGTTTTTTTAATTTTACCCATAACTACCCTTCCGATCAAGATAAAGGGTTAAAATTTGGTACACAATGATCGCCGAGCATTATCTATCGAATGAGACTACCCCCATTGAAATCGGTTCAAGGGCACTTTTGACCACCTTATCCTGCTATACCCTTTATATAAAAACAATATGTGTGTCTGATAATAAAATCTGATCTCTCAGAGAAATCATACATGTATATACGAAGGAATAACGTGACAAGTACGCAAGCGTAAGAATTGAAAATACAATAACTTTTTTTTGTTATAAAATTTTTAATTTCCAATTAATCCGTATTTTGTGTTTCGATTTATAGCATTGACAAACAAATATGTAAGGATGCCTTGTCGATGGTGCCCACAGTCTTATTACTAACTAGCATTTATTAATATAAAAACATATAAAAGAACAAGAAAATAAGATACAACTATAATAAACACTTAAAAGAATAATATAATAAGCAGCAGCAGTAATGCCGTCTCTACATTTTCACGTTTCGTTACCGACTCCTCACTTCGCGATCTTAGAAAAAGTTGCTGACACTGACATTGTTAACAATAAGCAAGCTGAAGCTGTAAATTCATGAAATTCAGTAGACTTAAGTCTCGGCTACTTCTTATTTTTGGTAAGCGGTCACTACTTTTTCTATAAAGATTTTACATTCTACTCTTGTTGTGTCATTTATTATCGATTCAACTAACAATTTTTAGGTGACATACCATAAAAGGTAATTATTTGTTTAATTTTATGCGTTTGCGGTAAACCATAATTTACATCTGTGATTTATAACATCATCGAATTTGCTGAGTGAACTGGCCGAAGGTTAATTAGTAAACTTTGGTGGCAAATATGAGTCGAAAACTTTTCCAAAAATTCATTTTAACATTCTTTGCGATTGCTTTTGTTAGTTCGTCAGCACGTCGAATTTGTTCACATCGTGCCGCCCAGAGAATGTCCCTCATTAAGTAAATAGCGCGCAGTGCGGCAGACAAAAATTGTATCTTTTTAAGGTAACGGAAAATTTATTTTCTCTTTGTTAGAAACAAATGGTTATCGGGAAAATCAACTCATTTACGAGCTACCAAGTAATTATGAGCAAAGAACAACTTGTGTAGGGACTCTATTTCGTGCGTCGAACGACAAAGTTTCATGTGTAATAACTTTTTTGTTGATGAAAAAATCGAAATTCCCTTTATCCGTAATTTTGCATTGGATATGTAGTTTTTGTAAAAAAATACTCAAGAAAATTGATTGACATTAACACCTTAACTTGGGCGCTCGAGATAATTCGAGCGGCGTTGTATTTTATGCTGCTATAATTTTTCACACTCGAATATTGTAATGGCGAATTGTGGTTATTCGCACTTAAGGTCCGCCATGTAAGAGATCTTAAACTTTTAGGACTTTTATATATTAAAATACTCGATTCGTTCCAAGAGAGATTCAGAGTGTCGAATTATTTGATGAGGACTTGTGAGAGTCTTGTATTAGATTTAGTTTTTGGAATTAGAATTAGAAGATGACTCTCACAATTCGTTGGACTTAGTAATTATGATGAACTTGAATTAGCGTAAGAG
This sequence comes from Cerceris rybyensis, assembly GCA_910591515.1. NCBI lineage: Eukaryota > Metazoa > Arthropoda > Insecta > Hymenoptera > Crabronidae > Cerceris > Cerceris rybyensis. Next base: position 3,994,029 of record OU342789.1, read on the forward strand.
TAAGAGAAACTTGTCACTTTGAATTGAGCGGTTGAACTGAGAATGTAGGATTTTTAAAGGTTTAGAAGAGAAGAGGGGGTAGGATGATGATATTTGGGAATCTGGGAGTAGGAATATGTAGCAAGTTGGACCTTGGATATGGTTGATGACTCGTGGATGAGTAAGGATCAAAACAAGGAGTAGGATTTTGGACTTGAGGTGGTGATTCTAGTATGACTAACGATGGTGATGAGTGAGCCGCGTACAAAATATTTGTGTTTATACAATATTTCTAAGAGTTATCTTATGAACTAACTGATCGGAGGGTAGGTACAGGGTGTAAAAAAATTAATGGTCATGGCTTTAAGGGGTTGTTCTACACCTCTGGATCGATGGAGATTTGCGAAAAAAACCGGCCGCAAAATTCGGGAAAGGGTAGCAAATTTTTTTTATTGGCTCATCGTATTCGTCTTGTTACGTAGGTAAAATGTCTGAGAGGAACCATGGGTCAGAAACGAACCGTTCTCTCACAAATTAACTTTTAATTGGGCCTTCCGATCAAAATTTCGCCATTAGTTAAAGCAGAGGCGACGTAAACGAAGTTAGAAAATGGGGCACTGTGTCATCGTACCAGAAGAGAAGTGCATGTCTTTATGCTCTTCTCCCCGGGTGGGCCCTTGAGCGAACCCAACACCGAACGCAGGTCAATGACATTTTTCTAGTCATTTTCTATCTTCGTTTATGTTGCCTCTGCTTCAACTATTGGAGCTAGCAGGGGTATTTCATGTGTTTCCTTTCGAAAGGTCGGTGACTCGAAGGCTGCCATATGGGCGAAATTTTGATCGGAAGGCCGAATTAAAAGTTAATTTGTGAGAGAACGGTTCGTTTCTGACCCATGGTTCCTCTCAGACATTTTACCTACGTAACAAGACGAATACGATGAGCCAATAAAAAAAAATTTGCTACCCTTTCCCGAATTTTGCGGCCGGTTTTTTCGCAAATCTCCATCGATCCAGAGGTGTAGAACAACCCCTTAAAGCCATGACCATTAATTTTTTTACACCCTGTACATTACAATATAACCGAGAATTAAAAATAACAATGTGAAAGCTAAGAAAAAAAAATCGTTTTATTGATATTTATCATTCACATAGGATTGTAAGCTATAACATTTATTTTGTTATATGCGGCGCTTTATTTTTCACGTGCCGTCCGCCGTCGAGCGGGTGCCGACGGACGGTAGACTCCGCGCGTTCTACCTAATACGAAAACGAATCGCACGTGGGTTTCCGCGTTTAACTCTATTAAAATTTTGTTGCTCTCCTCAGCCTAGTTTAGGATATGGATGTATAGGTTGAATGAAATGAATTTAGATTTCTTTAATTTTAATTCTCTAAAGGTAGAACAAAATATATATAACTTTATCCTTTCTTTCCTTAAATTCGTTTTGAGGAAATAACAACCGAATTGAGTTTCACTGTAAACACAAGTTGTTTACTAATTACAATTATTTATATTTTAAATTTAACCAACTGTACATGCTTACCTGTAAACACAAGAAAGGACATTAAAAGCTATTATTCCCCAAAGAATAATCTCTAGTTCTTCATTCTTTATTAATCGGAATTTTTTTACACGATCTAATCCGATTAAAAGGTCATGATCAAAATTCTTTTCTTCTAGTACGAATATCTTCATTATTTCTTCTATATTAAGAATTTTTTTTTCAACGATACAATACCTAGGGTTTTTCTCCCACCTGTAATCGTCTTCACTTTACCATAAAAATTAGTTGGTCTATTCTTCCTGTGTAGTAATCTTGAATTGATTATTGAAATGTTTGCACCAGGATCATATATTCGTTGTATTTCTAGTTTGTCATTGATTGTTACTGGTATTTTAATTAATGGTGGTAAGATTAGTTTTTGGATCTATGTTCTCAAATTCTGCTTCAATTAAATTATTATTTATTTCTTCTCGAGTATTTCTCCGTTTATCTTCTTGTTTGCTTTTAAACCAGCATGTAGATCCAGGGTGAAATCTTATACCAGGGGTGGCCAACCCGCGGCCCGCCTCGAACATTTTTCCGTACCGCGAGATTATCATCAGTATCATTATTATTATATTATTTATGTTTACATGTAAGAATAATAGTAAACACAATAATAATAACTCGTTATATTTCAATTTTTCACTCTGAAAAAGTGCGTATAGTGAGTCTGAATCTAATTTATAGGGATATATAATTTTATATGTGGCCCGCGGAGTTATGATGCATTTCCAAAGTGGCTCGCAAGATCATTTGGGTTGGCCACCCCTGTCTTATACCTTCGTTTTCTTTTTTGCATATTGTGCATGGTGATTTATTGTCTTTGTAATTGTTTTTAAAAGTCGTGTTGTCGTCATATTTTTCTCTTAAAGGGTCTAGCCGAATAAGGGGGTCAAAAGTGCCCTTGAGCCGATTTGATTCGACGATGGGTCATTCGATAGGTGATGATGAAAATCCATCGCACACAAATTTTTAATCTGATACCTTCACCGGGATGGTAGTTATTGGGTAAAATCGAAAAATCAGTTTTTGCCTCATTTTCCTCAATTAATGTGGTGCAAAAATTCCAAAAAAATTCTAACACATTCTAAACATGAATGTACACGTTAGGGATTTTTTTCAGATTTTTCCTTTGCAAGTCCCACTCGCGAAAAATGAAAAACCAAAAAAAAATTTTTAAACATCGATTTCGAATTGAAATCTTCCGAGCACAACTTTTTCCTTTTTACAGTAGTTGCATGATGTTATCATTGTTATACCCTAATTTTTTCAGATTTTTTGAGTACGGTGCATCACGGTCGGAAAAATCAAAAACCGATTTCTGGGACACATTTTGGGCTGAAACTCGCCCATTATCTGCCATTCTTGCATGATTTTAATACAGTATGTTCATATTGTGACCTTCAATGTTTCTGCATAGACATATGTAGATGTTAAAGAATAAATTCGGGATAATTAAATAAATTGCTGATTGTATGGTAGTTATAACCTAGAATTTTAACCGTTCTTTCAAAAGCATTAATGGCGCAGTGGCTATGGTGTCTGTCTGTGGAATCCCTGGACACTTTTTTGTCGCGGGTTCGAATCTCCATGTGGGACTTAAGTTTTCTCTGTAATTTTTTTTTTTTATTAAATACAACACTATTCAGTAGTAGCATTAAAATGTTTCAGAGATATTTGGATGCCTTTCAACAATATAAAACCTATAGAAAAATAATCGTAAAACATGCTTTTCTTACAATTAGACATGCAACGTTTTGCAATTATAAGTATTCTCATACATTTTATATTGTTCATAGATACTGGTTTATTGCAATGTATGAAAATATATTTTAAGTATGAAAGAAATATAAAATTCAATGTACAGAATGTAAAAAAGTACTTGTAATTGTAAATCGTGACATGACTGGAAAGAATCGGTGAAGAAAAAAGTATACTGTATAATTATTTTTAGAAGTATCTGTGAAACATTTTAAAGCTACTATTGAATATTGTTATGTCTTTAATAAAAAAAAAAAATGGCAGAAAAAAACTTAAGTCCCACATGGAGATTCGAACCCGCGACAAAAAAGTGTCCAGCGATTTCACAGACAGACACCATAGCCACTGCGCCATTGATGCTTTTGAAAGAACGGTTAAAATTCTAGGTTATAACTACCATACAATCAGCAATTTATTTAATTATCCCGATATTGTTCTTTAACATCTACATATTTCTATGCAGAAACATTGAAGGTCACAATATGAACATACTGTATTAAAATCATGCAAGAATAGCAGATAATGGGCGAGTTTCAGCCCAAAATGTGTCCCAGAAATCGGTTTTTGATTTTTCCGACCGTGATGCACCGTACTCAAAAAATCTGAAAAAATTAGGGTATAACAATGATAACATCATGCAACTACTGTAAAAAGGAAAAAGTTGTGCTCGGAAGATTTCAATTCGAAATCGATGTTTAAAAATTTTTTTTTGGTTTTTCATTTTTCGTGAGTGGAACTTGCAAAGGAAAAATCTGAAAAAAAATCCCTAACGTGTACATTCATGTTTAGAATGTGTTAGAATTTTTTTGGAATTTTTGCACCACACTAATTGAGGAAAATGAGGCAAAAACTGATTTTTCGATTTTACCCAATAACAACCCTCCCGGTGAAGGTATCGGATTAAAAATTTGTGTGCAATGGTTTTTCATCATCACCTATCGAATGACTCATCGTCGAATCAAATCGGCACAAGGGCACTTTTGACCCCCTTTTTCGGCTAGACCAGAGGTTCCCAAACTTTTTTCTCTCGTAGACCCCTTGTCAAGTTTTTCAATTTTAGATATACCCCTTGCTGTGGGTCTATCTAATTATATTGAAGTATATTTCCTAACATACAATCATATAACATACAATTTCTGTGTCTTTGTTAATCCAAACAACTCGAACAATCTGAATGAGGCCTAAGAATAAGATATACGGATTACAGGGGTTACACTGTAATACACAAAAATACACAAAATTTATGAGTCGATGCGATTTTCGCGCGGCCTTAGTGAAAGCACCGATCGTTGTTTCTCTTTTAGAAGACTCACAGCTCTGTGGAGTGAGTGAAACGCACACTGTGGAGTGAGTGAGATGCTAAGTTAGGCGCGTACTATTACCTATATGAAGAGAGTGAGACACGTATAAAATGCTCCGAGATCAAGTAAAAGTAGTTTTAGACCGACGATATTAATTATATTAATAATATTATATTTTTGTAATTTTTTTTAATGTCAAAGTTATATCAATTATACTGTTTTTTGAAATTTTTGAAATTTCTTGCCATTGACCCCCATTTTCATTTCATAGACCCCCAATTTTTTTTTCGCCCACGTAGACCAGTTGCAGGTCTTCATCGACCCCTGGGGGTCGATATAGACCACTTTGGGAATCACTGGTCTAGCCGAATAAGGGGGTCAAAAGTGCTCTTGAGCCGATTTGATTCGACGATGGGTCATTCGATAGGTGATGATGAAAAACCATTGCACACAAATTTTTAATCCGATACCTTCACCGGGAGGGTAGTTATTGGGTAAAATCGAAAAATCAGTTTTTGCCTCATTTTCCTCAATTAATGTGGTGCAAAAATTCCAAAAAATTCTAACACATTCTAAACATGAATGTACACGTTAGGGATTTTTTTCAGATTTTTCCTTTGCAAGTTCCACTCACGAAAACTGAAAAACGAAAAAAAAAATTTTTAAACATCGATTTCGAATTGAAATCTTCCGAGCACAACTGTTTCCTTTTTACAGTAGTTGCATGATGTTATCATTGTTATACCCTAATTTTTTCAGATTTTTTGAGTACGGTGCATCACGGTCGGAAAAATCAAAAACCGATTTCTGGGACACATTTTGGGCTGAAACTCGCCCATTATCTGTCATTCTTGCATGATTTTAATACAGTATGTTCATATTGTGACCTTCAATGTTTCTGCATAGAAATATGTAGATGTTAAAGAATAATATCGGGATAATTAAATAAATTGCTGATTGTATGGTAGTTATAACCTAGAATTTTAACCGTTCTTTCAAAAGCATTAATGGCGCAGTGGCTATGGTGTCTGTCTGTGGAATCGCTGGACACTTTTTTGTCGCGGGTTCGAATCTCCCATGTGGGACTTAAGTTTTTTTCTGCCATTTTTTTTATTTTTATTAAAGACATTACAATATTCAGTAGTAGCTTTAAAATGTTTCACCGATATTTTTATGTTTTTCAACAATATAAAACCTATAGAAAAATAATCGTAAAACATGCTGTTCCTACAATTAGACATGCAACGTTTTGCAATTATGAGTATTCTCAAACATTTTATATTGTTCATAGATATTGGTTTATTGCAATGTATGAAAATATATTTTAAGTATGAAAGAAATATAAAATTCAATGTACAGAATGTACATAAAGTACTTGTAATTGTAAATCGTGACATGACTGGAAAGAGTCGAAGAAGAAAACACTATAGTGTATAATTATTTTTAGAAGTATCTGTGAAACATTCTAAAGCTACTACTGAATATTGTTATGTCTTTAATAAAAAAAAAAAAAGACAGAGAAAAACTTAAGTCCCACATGGAGATTCGAACCCGCGACAAAATAGTGTCCAGCGATTCCACAGGCAGACACCATAGCCACTGTGCCATTAATGCTTTTATAAGAACGGTTAAAATTCTAGGTTATAACGACCATACAATCAGCAATTTATTTAACCCTAGATCACTAACCTTCGTCGATTCGACGACACGGATTTAATAAGTATGCCATATTAGTTAACGTTATCGTAATAAATAAATACCTATCTTTAATAATAGAAAAAAACATCTTTAAATTGTATTTAAATAATACCCTTTAACTCCTTTTGTGTACACCGTAGTCGAAGCAGTGGCGGACTAAGGCTAAAGCGGGCCCTAGGCAACATTGTAATTCCGGGCCTATTTTTCAGTCATGACACATACTTTGCGTTTGGTAGTTTGGTTTTAAAGCATATAGTATGTATTTCTATTTAATTATCGGATTCCAAGAAAAAAAAAGGAAAAAAATAATATACATGTACAAAAATTAAATAAAGATAATTTATTAAAACAAACAATAATACTTAAATAAATATACCCAGATTGATTAGTTATATTGCCTTTTTTCTCACTTTTAATTCTGCAAACTCGTCAATTAGTTTGTCATAATTAATAGAGTTATTTAATAACTCTTTTTCTATATAAAGTAATGATAATCTATTTAATTTTTGTTGGCCTAATGTGGATCTCAAAAAATTTTTTATTGTGGCCATTACTGAGAATGATCTTTCACCGCTTGCATTGCTTATTGGAAGGGTTAAATAAATTCTCAAAATTATGTTTAAATTAGGGAATGTTGCAATAATATTATTTTCCTGAATAAATGACCACATGGATACAGGCGAAATAATATTTTCTTTACTTATAAAAGTCTTAAATTGTAGTATTTCATTTTTCAGTTCTGCTAGGTTTAAATCTTGTTCATAACATTTTAATTCCTCTATTGAAGAGTCACTAACATCACTATCATGAAAAATTGTTTTGAATTTATTGTTAATAGTTTTATATCCCTCAGATCTTTTTTTAATGTTGGTAATTAAAGAATCGCATACAACAAAAAAAATATTAACTTTAAAATGTTCTTTGCCACTGAATCTTATTTCATGTTCTGGAATTTCATCATGAAAGAGTTTTCGTATTTTTCGGCGTTTTTTATCATTAGTATATGAAATATCTTTAACTTTTTCTGCTTCTTTTTCTAAATTGTCAAAATCATCTCTAACAGTTTGTATGAAATCTATCAATGAATCATATATTAAAACTGCTGTATTTAGGGATTCGTCTTTTTGTTGAAGAGTCTTGTTTGAAGCATCTATCCTCTCTAAAATCTTTTCCCATATAGTAAGTAACAGTACATACTCAAATGTATCAAGTTTTTTATCTAAATCGGCAGCTTCGGATCTTGTTAATGGTTTTTCATCATTGTTTGAAGAAAAATGACGTAAACAATGTTTAATTTCTTCATAATTTTCCTTTAAGGATTTCACAGCATCGGAACGAGCAGACCACCTGGTGTCACAAATAGGTTTAATACTCAAGTGTTTGCTCTTACAAAATTTTTGTAATGCATTCCACCTATGTGTAGAACTTGAAAAAAATACGTACAATTCCTGAACGATATTGAAAAAAGTGGTCATTTCCATGCAACTTTCGGCAGCAGCGTTTCCAATTAAATTTAATGAATGATTTGCGCATGGTATAAAATGGGCAGAAAAAATATGTTGTTTTATTCTGGATTGGAGTCCCTTATATTTACCTGACATATTAAACGCATTATCATAACTCTGTCCCCGGCAGTTAGTGATGTCTAAATCTATTTTATTTAAAAATTCTAAAATAACTTTCTCCAAGTTTTCACCAGTATGAGAAAATATAGGTAGAAATCCCCAAAATCTTTCTTTTATACCACTTGGAAGAACATAACGAATAATGACGGTCAGCTGATCTACGTGAGATATATCAGGTGTTGAATCAATAATTAAAGAGTAAAATTTGGCTTCCTTTATTTCGTTCACTATTGTGAGTTGTAAATCTTTCGATATAATAGAAATAAATTCATCACATATTGTAGACGACAAATAGTTTATAGTACCGCTGCCGCAGTTTGCATATCTTTTCATGTGTTCCCGCAAAAATGGATCGAACTCGGATAAATATTCCAAAGCACCTATATAATTACCATTATTTTCACTAAAAAACACTTCATTTTTACCACGAAACGCTAAAGAGTATGAAGAAATAAATTTGATTGTCGCTACCACACGTTTAAGTACTTCCCTCCAATATTTTTTTTCATTTATAATTTGTTTTTCCACTTCAGTGTCAATGCGTCCGATAATTTTAGATCTTGTTATAAAAATTAAAATAGAGTTAACGTGGTCACTGGAGTTTTCATGCTCTGACAATTTTTTATGTACATTTTTCCAATCATTCGTCCCTTTTGTCATTAGCGTTGTTTGCTTGGAAAATAATTTACAGACGTAACAGTACAATAAATTGTTGGTTTCAGTATAAGCCAACCAATCTCTTTTAACTTTTTCCTCGCTATTAATTGTTCTGAAGAAGGAGGCAATAGTTAATTTTCTTATGATTTGTTTTGACCCTTCGTTGCATCGAATAGAAGATGATTCCAAAGATCCATTTATTGATTTTGGTGGATTTTTTATATAATACTCTCGCATGGCGTCTGTTAAGTATTCTGGCCATAATGCAATATCGCTTACAAAACTCTTAGTTTCATCATTACTTTGAGATGATTTTAAATTTATATTTTCTCCTTTTGTTTCATCTTCACAAACGGAATTGCTTGGTTTTTCCTGCTGGTCTTTTTGCAGAATAATTTCGGACACAAATGATGTTTCTGGAGTTTGAGCAGATGAAATTTGTGAAAATAATGACGATTGTTGTAATTGTTCTCCATCTACAGTTAAAAATTTGTCCAACGATCTTTTCATTTGTTTTTCCACTTTATCTCGATCTGCTTTTCGTTTTCTTTTTTCACTTCCACTTAAATGTTTATAGGAACTCATTTTAAAGACCACGTACTAAAAAGAAAGAAGAAAATGATCTTCAATTAAATTTATTTTTACTTAATATCACAATCACAAACAAAATCACGATTAGTGGTATTTTATATTATATATTATTTTAATTAAATAATGTAATACTTTTATAAAAACTTACATTTTCATTTTAGGAATTCCAGAAAGTATTAACTATGAATCCAAAACAATCTATTTGCAATCAAGTCTAGGTACTTAAGTCTTAATTTCACAATTTTCAATCACAACTCACATAAGATACAATACGTTCAGGAGACACTGATTTTAACCACTTGCGCTGGAAAGACGTGACACGCACGTCGTAATGCTTTTGTCGCAGAATCGCCAACGACGTGGTATGCACGTCGACATGCGATTGTCAAAGAAACAAAAACGACGTGGTATGCACGTCGATATGCGATTGTCAAAGAAACAAAAACGACGTGTATTGCACGTCAGGTGGGATTGTTTGCCAGAGCATTATTATTGATGAACAAATTTAATGTTTATGTTTGGGTAATTTTATTATCAATCGATGCTCTATATTTCCTTCAAAGAAATTATTAAAAGTCCTAGGTCGAAAACTGCGAACACTGCGTGACTCTTTCAAGCGAGTTACACTGGACCATTCTGGTACATGCGTCGGTGAATTTTTTGCCAGCGCACAGTGGTCGATTTCGCCGAAATCCTGGCCAAAACCCCAAAATTTTTTTTCACGATTTTCAAAATTTAGAAATTGCGTTTGATTTGTAACACATTTGTGCATCGTTTTCCAATAATAAAAATTTTTATTGAACAATACTCTTAGAGATATGCAATGTCAAAGTTGGCACTTGAATAATCTAACGTTTTCACGTCGAAATTGAGAATACGGTTTCAATGTGAAATTGAAGTACGATCCACTTTTTCAGTATTGGGTAGCTATTTATCATACTTTTAATTTATAAATATCTGGGTTTTATTTTTTTATTTAATATTTTACAATTGTGATGGTACAGAATGTAAATCCTATATATTTTTTTCCTTTTGCTAATGAAATAGTTGTGAAGTCCACAAAAGTCCAAGGTAATTTTTTTTTTAAATTAAACTTCGAAGCTTCCCGAAGAAGACCTCGTTGAGTTTTCTTGCGACTTTTTGCGATTCTTCGAGTTATTGTTATTTGTTTGTCGCGCGCGCCATGCTCGGGGAAGTGCATTTATGACATTGGGCCGGGCTATCGTGCTTTACTTAATGAATACTGCTAATCCTTCTCTAAGATCAACCTGGCAATTAACGAAATAATATGTTTATTTCATGGGGTTAAAAATCGGAATGAGTTTAAACAAACTGGTGGCCTGTTGTTTCGAGGCAACAATAGATAGCCGCGGCTACCTCGACCGCTTACCGTCATAAACCGAAAGACCTTTGACGATTCTAATGAAAATCTGGCTATTTGCAGGTATGAGGGAAATATTTGTTCCTGGAAATTCTGAGTTCGGATTCTTAATCAGCGACCGGAAAAACATAAGACTACTGATTTTCGTGCCGATCCGACAATTTTTCGATACTCGCACCCGCCATTTGTTTTTGAAAATTCTGAGTTCGGATTCTTAATCAGCGACCGAAACAATACTAATATATCAATTTTCAGCTAAATTGAAAACCACCTTGGGGTTTTGGCCAGGATTTCGGCGAAATCGACCACTGTGCAGCGCAAGTGGTTAAACTGCGTTTGACTTACAATTAACGCACAGTGACACGCACAGCAAATGTGTAATTTGAGAAACCATTCGACGATTTCGCAGCGATGACAAACGCATTTACGATTTTGTGTTCGATAGTACCCAATGTGTAGTGTGTAAGTGACTCAGCAGCCAGCAATTCTTTTCGACTCGCATCAGTTATCTGCAGAGATTCATACATGCATGACGTGCGTAACAAAGTCAGCTTGACAACGTCTGGTTTGAACATGATGGCCTGCTGTAGGCTCGAAAAGTTGTGAAATGTAATAATTGCCTTACAATAAACATAGAATATATGTCATTTTTTTATAGATGATAAAAAAAATGTTTTTCTTGCACATCTTCTACTAAAACCTCTTTGTGTATTCATATAGGAATTGTTACAAAACATTGTATAATTTATTTATTGCTGATTTCATCAAAATTATTGTTAAGAATTTAGTAGTCCAACAGTTGTAGAGGACACAAGCAAAAAATATATCTTCTCGCCTGCGATATCAAATTAGTGGGATGCTTATGTCTCATGTTTCGACTCGAGCAGCCGCGTAATAGTATTAGTGAAAATCGATGTGAGTCTCTCGAGACCCCGTCACGTATTTGTTTCACGTTATTTTGTTTCACGTTTAAAATCACCCCCCGATCGTATTTACACACATCGACACTCGCGGGCGTGGATGCATAAGCACGGGAACGCTCGTCCACACTTGTCGACTTTATCAATCAACGATTCGGCATAATTTGGTTACGTTTCAGCAATAATAATGAATATCACGTTTTTCTGTTAAATAAAAATACATATTAATTATAAAAATTAAAAAATTAAAAACCTAAATTTCGGGCCCCAAAAATTACGGGCCCTAGGCACGTGCCTAGGTTGCCTAGGCCTTAGTCCGCCTCTGAGTCGAAGAGACGAAGGTTAGTGTTAAGCGTCGAAAAATAAGGTTAGTGATCTAGGGTTAATTATCACAATATTGTTCTTTAACATCTACATATTTCTATGCAGAAACGTTGAAGGTCACAATATGAGCATACTGTATTAAAATCATGCAAGAATGGCAGATAATGTGCGAGTTTCAGCTCGAAATGTGTCCCAGAAATCGGTTTTTGATTTTTCCGACCGTGATGCACCGTACTCAAAAAATCTGAAAAAATTAGGGTATAACAAGGATAACATTAGGCAACTACTGTAAAAAGGAAAAAGTTGTGCTCCGAAGATTTCAATACGAAATCGATGTTTAAAAAATTTTTTTTCGGTTTTTCATTTTTCGTGAGTGGAACTTGCAAAGAAAAAATCTGAAAAAAATCCCTAACGTGTGCATTCATGTTTAGAATGTGTCAGAATTTTTTGGGAATTTTTTCACTACATTAATTGGGAAAAATGAGGCAAAAACTGATTTTTCGATTTTACCCTACAACTACCCTCCCGGTGAAGGTATCGGATTAAAAATTTGTGTGCAATGGTTTTTCATCATCACCTATCGAATGACACATCGTCCAATAAAATCGGCTCAAGAGCACTTTTGACCCCCTTATTCGGCTAGACCCTTTACTGTCCTCCTTGTATTTATCCAGAATGATTTCGAAATACGGTAGGCGAAATGATAGCACACTTTCAAAATTCTCATGTTTTTTGTTTATTATTTATTATAAATTCGTATAAAAAACAAAACATTTTATTATTTAATAATGGGTTGATCCGCCTTTATTTTCCACAACCTCTAACATTCGTTTTGGGAGGGAACGATACAATTTTCGAATATAGTCTTGGGAAATATTGTTCCACTCTTTTCTAAGGCACTTCTTTAGTGCAGAAATGTTTTCGAATAGTCTGGATTCTTTAAACACAGCTTCAGCGAGTTTACCCCAACAGTTCTCTATAATATTTAAGTCGGGAGAGCACGCTGGCCAGTCCAAAACTGAAATATTTTCGTTTAAAAAAAACTCTTTCACGATTTTAGCGGTGTGAACCGCAGCATTGTCTTGCTGAAAGATGAAGTTATCAGTAGCAATATTTGCTGCATATTTGCTAATTTGCTCTCGTATCAAATTACGATACACGGTAGCATTCATTCTGCCGTTAACACATATCAAATCCGTCTTTCTATTGTTGTACCCGACACTTGCCCAGAGCGTAATACCACCTCCACCCGACTGACGTTGTATATCTGTCATTTTTTCTTTTAGGTATATCATGATAATAATAACCAAAGCCACCTGGACCATCCAAGTTAAATCTCTTCATTTCATCTGAGAATAAGATTCGTCTCCATTTCTTATTCCACTGTATATGCTCTTTTGCGTAGTTCAACCGATGCTCCTTATGACTCTTCCATAGCGCAGGTTTTCTTTTTAGCTCCATGCGTTATATGTTTGTGGATGTTTGTAGTATACGACGGACATTCCTGAGATTTGTTTGCACACCAGCTTTCTGAGCTATTTCACTTTTCCGCGCGCACTAACCGCAGAAGGTCTCCCAGAACTTTTTTTGTACCGTAGCCATTAAGATCTTTTAGTAAGTTATAGATATCTTTTCGACTTCTACCAATTGATTTCGCAATTTTTGAAATTGAAACGTTTTGTTTTCTTAATTTTCGAATGGTTTTAACTTCTCCTTCATTTAACTTTTTTCCGCGTCTCATTTTTCTAATAGATATTTATACTGATCCTGATAATAATTATGTACACAACACTACGTTTGCTCAACTTTAAGTACTGAAAGAGACTAAGAAATCTAAGCGGCAGGTTGAGTGTGCTATCATTTCGTCGACCGTATTTCGAAATCATTGTTGATAAATACAAGAGGGATAGTAAACTTACAGTTTTGGAGTTACGTATTATGTCACAACGAGTTACTGTTTATATGCCATTCGTCAAATTTAAGCAATTCTAACTGTATCCGTGAAAAGTTAATGATAGCACACACGTGCTATCTTTTTGTCCAAGAGTGTACACTCTTTGTCTCTCACGCACATTTCTCAGTCCCAAACTAAATCGGCACTCACTCATCGCATCTCATTTACACATACACACACATCCCTACGTAAATGAAAGTAACTGTGAATATAAACTAAATATGAAGTAAACTAAATATAATTAACATCTTTCATCTTTACAACTTTTCGCCTTTATACGTATTTTCGTCTTCACTCGTCTTTTACTTTCGTCTTCTTCTCGCTCGCATTCCTCGACTGTGCAACAGTTCGTCCGTCCCGCTGTGTTTGCATACACTCACTAGGGGAAGACCAGACCCGGGGGTCACCGATTTTGATGAAATTTGGCACACGCCTTTTACTCGAAAAATCATTAGACCCATGTTTTGCCAAATGTGTAGATCAGTTGAAAAAATCAAGGTCAAGAAAAAGAGTTCTCCGATCGACTTGAAACTTTGTAGGCAAGTTCGACGGGAAAAATTAAGGTATACATATTTTTTTATTTTGCTGTAAAAACATTTTTAAAAATCTATATGTCCGTTTAATACTATAGAGTTAGAATATTTTTCAATGTAGTAGAGTGGTTGAGTGGACAAGAAAGAGAAGCCTGTGAATACTCGTATACTACCTCTGATACTACCTGGAAATATCGTGGAGAGAATATCGGTTTAATATTGATTTTTTATTTGTTATACTTTTTCAATGTTATTTAAAGGTCAATTTCTTTTTTAACACGAAAATCTATAACTTTCTTTGCATATCTTCATGCGACAGAAGAGATAAAGAAACTTTTGTATAAATCATTTTCCTGTTGGACTTTCCGTTAAACAGATATGTTTTTAATGAAAAAGTCTATTAAAGCCTATTTCGACAGCCAGGCTGTCTCACAAACATCCAGTAGGTATTGGTTGTATATAGCCTAGGGAAAATACTTGGAAAATACCAACCTAGTGTCTTTCCGTATCGAACCGTATACCGCGGAGTTGGGTGTCACTACCTTCGATTAGGCAATAAAAGTGATGTTTAAGAAGCCTTCCTTCTTATTGTTGTCAATGAGACTTTCTAATTATTGCACGGTACCTTGAAGAAGTCGGGCTACATATTTACTGACCGCGCGCAGCACTGACAAGGGAACATCCCGGAGAGTAAGTCACCGATTTTTATGAAATTTTATTATTATATAGTTCTCGTGAAAATATTTGACACATATTTTTGTATTCGGCAACCTTCCACGTTAAAAGAATGAAAACTGCCCTCAAAGTTGGGGTTCCGAGAATTATTTGGTGAATATCTCGAAAACTATTAGAGATATGACAATTTCGTAGACAGTGAAAATTAACGCCTTCGGACCAGGAATCCAATGGTGTAAACATTTTTTTAAAAAATCAATTTGTTTAAATGATACTACTTTTCATCGCAAATACTATTTTCTTCATCATTTTGTCAGTTAGATTTCAATCAATTTTTTTGAATATTTGTTTGTAGTTATTATATATTGAAATACTAAATACGGATGAATTGGAAATTTGATATTTGTGTTACAACAAAATTATTGTATTTTCAATTCTTACACTTGCGTAGTTGTCAAGGAAGTCATAAATTGATTCTAATGGGTTTCGTTTGTTATTTTCGATTGGGAAGTGACCCTATGCAGCTAGAACCCCACATAACAAAGCCTTTATTTGGGATAAACTGGGTTCCAATATCATGTCAAACGATAATTAAAAAATTGTGCGTAGCATCCACGTTTACGCACAAGTTCCGCGCACAATAGTTTAACCCTTTGTAATGGCGAATGATGCTATTCGCGATCAGGATCCGCCAAATAAAGAGAACTTATAACCTTCAAGACTTTTATATATTAAAATGTCGTGATTAGTTCGGACAGCGATTCGGCGTATTGTATGTTAGTAGTAAGAGTAGTTTGAATGATCTGAGTGAACTGAATGACCTCCTAAATGGGCAGAGAATACGGGGTTTTTAAGGGGCTTTTGGAGAAGGAGTGGGAGTAGTGATAATGATGGATGCAAGGCGAAGGTCAAAGTAAGAAGTCGGATTTCGGACTTGGAGCGGTGATTTTGGAGATGAGTAAGGAGCAGTGACGATGCTAGGGAGTTGAAAGGTCGGGATGGAAAACTAGGAGATCTGGATTTGAAGTAGTGAATCAGAGGCGACGATGGAAGTTAGTTTGACGGCGTACAAATGTTTGCGCTTACAAAATATTCCTATAGTCATCTTATATACTAAACAAGCGGAGGGTCGGTACATTACACCTTAAATGTATGATTTTTTAATATTAACTGACAATATCTGTTATATATAGATAATTATATAGATTTATGAAAAATACAAGAAAGACGTTAGTATCTAGGTTTTAATATTTTTTCAAATGAAGGGTTTAAAAAATAATACACCGTAACAGTACAAACATAAATAATATCTCTTAATAGCTAAGAAAAAAGGATGTACATATTTATTCATTAATTATTATGATGTAAAGAAAAACAGTTTGAATTTTTTTTAACATAAAAAAACATTACATTTAGAACATTTTATGAAACTCTGTAGTTTACATTGCGGCATTTGACAATGTCTTCTTCAATTTGTTCCGAGTTGTTCATCACCAACCTTATCTAAGCGTACTTCTGTCGGTGTTATTGTTAGTTTGGTTCCTTTTTGTTTTATTTTTTATACTTCCTTTGAATTGTCTAATGTAATATGGCATACAGCTAAAGTTAAACTTTCGCTATGGTTCTTGCATTAATTAGGAGAAAAATAGTGTTTCGATTTTAAACACTATATGTATTTAATGGCTGATTGTAGCAAAAAACGAAATCTTCCGCGGTTGGTAATGAGCTTGCTGGCGTAAATACGTTAAGGAATGTAAGGCTCAGCGTCAGCGAGGCAACGAGCTAGGCATTCTCACGTACGGCTTTTCGAGTTTTGCGTCTTCGAGCTACGAAGAAGTACGATAACGAATGCAAGATCGGGTGACGATTTCTAGGAAGACGTTAGCGCCCAACGGGAAAAGGCGATCCGTATTAGTCTCGAGCCGGCCGTCGAAAAGTGAAGTGCTATTGCGAATTAAGAATTACTGTACATTCTTTGTAGCTGAAAATGTGTTTTTGGGTAAGTAGAGATGAAAAAATAATTCCTTTAAGTTGAGTATTTATTAACGGAGAATATTGCTGCACGAGAAAAGTTGCCGAAATAGTATTTTTTTAACATTTGTCGTACTTTTATTACCGTACCGTACTGATACTGTAATTGGTCATTTGACCAGTTACAGACCAACGATAATATTTTTTCGAAAGAAATGCAAGATATTGTGAATATATTATAAAAAATATCAGTGGAAATGGTTTTTACTTACTATATATGTACAAAAACTGCGTTTTTCTTTGTTCCATTGATTCCGAATTTTTTTGCATTTAGTTAAGCTAATGTTAAATGATATGTGAAAAATTTGAATATTTTTTTTTGTATTAGTTACGAAATGTTCTTCCGCCGCGCCGTGAAATTAATGTACGTTCGTATACGATGATTCAAATTAGCGGACCTGTGATTCTAGAATCTTTTGAATTTTGATACTTAACTATTATTGTTTGATGTTCAACTTTCCCGCGTATCGACTGGAATAAACTTTCTTCATAGCTGATTTTATTATGATGACTATTTATTATTCTCTGCAGTTTTAAAACATAATAAGTAATCTGAATATGTATAAAAAAGCAAAGATAAATATAAAAGAAAAGTTATAAAATTTATTCTGAATAAGGTTTATAAATTGGAATTTTACGATTAATCATAGCAAACATAAATTTCATTCAGGCTAAAAAGTTTCAATTACAATGTCATTGCAATGAAAGTATTACATATTTCCAGATTGTGTGAAAATCTATTAACAGAATTTTCAATTTTTCAGGCTGTTCCTAACCAAAACCAGAGCTATACACAGGACATAACACATGGATACCCCAGAACCAACAAATTGTCAGTTATTCGTGAGTGCATTTTCATCACACTCTCTTTTATATAAACAAACAGATCTTTTATGAGGTGCATCACCTATAATCAGACGACGCTTTTCTTCATTTTGTCACATAGGATTTTACAACTTATTCAGGATAACTTTATCTTTAAGATAAGTATTCAGTAACATTAATGCAGCAAAAAACCTTATCACCCAGATATGAGTGACAACTGTTTCTATGACAACCTTGTCACACATACATCAATAGCGTTCTTTGCCCAGTTAAATAGTATTTTACAAGTAATTGATCACAATATCAATATCATTTTAAACAAAAATTCATACTGCTAATCTGTAACACCACGGTGAGGCTCGGATTTGAGCCTGTACAAAATGAATTTCATTCTTGCTGTGCATTTAATATTTTAATACATGTAAATATGAATTGAAACTTGTTCCGTTGGATATTTGTCTAATGTATCAACATTGCTATTTGAGTCGCTCAGAAGCCAATAGTTAAATCCAAGAAACAGAAATTTAGAAGATTAATGTTTCTGAACAAATTAATTTTAAAAATTTTTGATTTCTTAATGCGATCAGAAATTATACACAAGCTTTTTTTTCTAAGGGTAGACTCTGTAACAAAATGAGATATGTACAGGATGTGTAAATTAAAATGTAAGTACTTATTCAGACAATGGCGGTATCTTAAATACTTTAGGCATTATTTTGTACTTGAAAGAAAATAAGAAATTTATATAAAAATGGTACAATAATATTTGTTGTTATAAGTTTTACGTTTGTTCATCATAATAAACATTTACTTTCTCTAAGTTATTGTTATCTAAATTGTGTTTTTAACACATTGCGCACCGATTCCATGATAAAGCGGAACTTTAAATGTATGATTGTAGACGTGGCTAATCAATATCTGTCCTATTATTCTGAATTGGGAGAACGGTACACTAAATAAAAAGATAGTATTGTTTCGTTTAATTCGTGCATTATTTGATGTATTTAATTTTAATATTGACTTAAAAAGATTAACCCAGCATTCAAGTATTTGTACTGCCATACCTCTTTCTGTTTTTTTTTATATCAACTACATGAAAAATATTAACTTTGATAAAATTATTGATATTATGTTTGTAGATATTTTTCTATTGGTAATAGCATCTTCCAATGGTTTTGAGGAATGGAAATCTTGGTAATTCATTGTAGCAGCACTGAAAGGGTTTTTATTTTACAACAATAAATTATGTGATACCACCGAGGGTTATATACTGATTTGTTTTGCATGAACTTCTATAACTGCTAGATCGACGTGATTGGGCAAATAATTGTGCCTACTTACAAGGGAACATCCCGAGGTGCCAATCACCGATTTTTATGAAATTTTAGTGTAATGTAGTACTCGTTAGAATATTCGACACGTATTTTTTTTTATCGCCAATCGTCCACGTTAAAGGGGCCAAAACCCCCCCACACATGGAGGGCTAAAATGTATTTCGTTGAATATCTTGGAAACTATGCGAGATAGAGTAATTTCGTACAGTGACGAAATTAGTGCCTTTCCATTATAGTCCAGTCAATAGAGCAGTAACTTTGCCATGTTGAGGTGAGTGGCTGAAACCAACGCGAAAATTTGCGTATATGCTTCCACAATAATAGTTCAAAAATTCAGGCTCCTGAACCATCGGGAACATTTGCAAAAAAATTGCAAAAGGGGGTAAAAATGACATTTTCCTTAATATTTCTTTAACTATTAGAAATATGTGAAGAAGCTTTAAACAAAAGTTATAGAGAATTAACTTTTCTACAAAAAAGGTTCTATACTATTTTTTAGTATTTCTTATAGTTTTTGTACAAATCGCGTTTTAAGTACTAAAATTTTTGAAAAATTATTTATCAGTTATAAGTAATTCTTTTCTAAAAAAAAACAACTCTGAACGATTATTTATTATCCACCGAACATCTTCAGAAGGTTTTTAACTTTATTGTTATTGTTTATTATTATTATTAACAATTTAAAAATTTTATATTAATTCTTTTTTATTATAATTTAATTTTATGTTTTTTTGTCACGCTATTAGGTTCAGCGTGAAAATTTCTATAAAACAATGCTGTCACACTTAAAAAAAAAAAAATTAATATAAAATTTTTAAATTGTTATTAAGTAATAATAAACAATAACAATAAAGTTAAAAACCTTCTGAAGATGTTCGGAGGATAATAAATAATCGTTCAGAGTTGTTTTTTTTTAGAAAAGAATTACTTATAACTGATAAATAATTTTTCAAAAATTTTAGTACTTAAAACGCGATTTGTACAAAAACTATAAGAAATACGAAAAAATAGCATAGAACCTTTTTTGCAGAAAAGTTAATTCTCTATAACTTTTGTTTAAAGCTTCTTCACATATTTCTAATAGTTAAAGAAATATTAAGGAAAATGTCATTTTTACCCCCTTTTGCAATTTTTTTGCAAATGTTCCCGATGGTTCAGGAGCCTGAATTTTTGAACTATTATTGTGGAAGCATATACGCAAATTTTCGCGTTGGTTTCAGCCACTCACCTCAACATGGCAAAGTTACTGCTCTATTGACTGGACTATTAAGAATTTAATGGTCTAATTTTTTTTGCAGAATCTCCATTTGTTTCAACAATCTGTTGAAAAATACTTTTTTTTCAATTCTTTTTTCAGTTAAATTTCAATCAATTTTCTTGAATATTTGTGCGTAAATACCATAGGGTCAAACACAAGATATGGATGAATTGAAAATTTGATATTTATGTTACAAGAGAAGTTACTATTTTAAAATCACAATAACTTCTTTTGTGTAGTAGGATTCGGAGAAATAGCACTAAGGTGTAGGCGTGGATAAAATAAGAATAAAGAAGGAAGGAAACTAAATGTCAGGACTAATGAATATATAGAACACACTAAGAATATAATATGAATAAATAGGATATATATATATTGAGTATATGGAACTATATATAATACAAGATAAACAACAAAATACTAAATAACTAATAATCTAATGAATCTAAGGGTTTCTAAAGTCGTACGTCTCACAGTTCCTCTAAAACTCAACTGTGTCTTCCGTATCCTGAGACGTAACCTCTTAGGATGATCTCCCCCACTTCTTTCTAGGTCACACATTTAAGGGGAGAAGTCATTCTAAGGGCATTGACACCCAAATATTATGCCACATTTGTAACGCAAATATCAAATTTCTAATTCATCTGCATTTTATGTTTCGATTTATAATGATGGCAAACAAATATTGAATACAATTGATTGATATTTAACTGAAGACATATTGAAAAAAATTATATTGTTTAACATATTGTTTAAACCAACTGATTTTCTATAAAGATGTTTGCGCCCTTACAATTAGATTTGCGGTCGAAACGCGTTAATTTTCACTCTGTACGAAATTTTCTTATCTCTAATAGTTTCGGAGATATTACATAAAATAGTTATTGTTACCCTAACTTTGGGAGCAGTTTTCACCCCTTCAACGTGGACAATTGTCGATAAAACAAAGTAGGGGTCAAATATTTGCACAAAAACCATATTATACTATAGTTTCATAAGAACTGGTGATTTACAGTTGGGGATAATCATACATGGTATCGATGAGACTACACAGCCGACAGAACTGAAAAATTGAACAAGTCTGGGGAGGTGTGCTTTATATATTTACAACTGGCAAACGTAAACTACTTTAATTGATAATATAGCTGTTTTAGAATGCTCCTGGTGCAAGAATATATTTGTTATACAAAAAACAATGAATACCACTATTGCAATAATTATTCCAAATTATTAATTAATCAATCAATGATATTTTTCAAAGGGTATAGCAGGATAAGGTGGTCAAAAGTGCCCTTGAACCGATTTCAATGGGGGTAGTCTCATTCGATAGATAATGCTCGGCGATCATTGTGTACCAAATTTTAACCCTTTATCTTGATCGGAAGGGTAGTTATGGGGAAAATTAAAAAAACAGGTTTTTGGCCCTTTCCCCCCATTTATTGAGGTGTAAAAAATCCGAAAAAATTCTGGCACATTCTACACGGTACCGGACATGTTGGAGAATTTTTTCAGATTTTTCCGTCGAAGTACCTAAGCGTGAAAAATGGGCAAAGTAAAAAAAAACGGAAAAAAGAAGATTTCGTATCGAAATCTTCGAGTTACAACTTTTTGTTTTATATAGTAACAATCTAACACCTACGATTGTTATCCCCAATTTTTTTCAGATTTTTAAACCACCTGCGTCATTATGAAAAAAATCGAAAACCGATTTTCGGGACGTATTTTGATCTAAAACGCAAGAAGTAATTGTTATTTTTCCATTATTTTCATAGAGTATGTTCATTTTATGGTTTTTAATGTTTTACCATTACAGATAATTTCATAACAATAAAAGGAATTGAGATAACTCACTTATCTGTAAACTGTGTGTTACATTATGTACCATAATTTTGAGCGTTCTTTCAACAGCAGCAGTGGCGACGCGTCTAGAGTGTCTGCTCTGGAACCGCTATGAACATTTTTGTCGCGGGTTCGCGTCCCGGAAGGTATATTTTTTTTTCTTTTTTTTTAATCTGTAAATGCATAAAAATAATCAATAATCATTTTTAACAGCTATTGCGATAATCAGAAATGCATAAAAAATGTATATCGTATAGAAAATATACAATGGTTTGCGTTTTCCGGGTTTAAGCCGCGTTGTGAATTGTGAAAATTCCGACGTTTCGCCAGCATTTCAGCTAGCTTCATCAGGGTAAAACTGATACTCTGGTAAGTTAACATTTCCGTAATTTAAATGTTTAAAAATATCCGTAACCATGGGATAACATATTGCTAGAGAGAGCCGGCAAAACAACAGATATGCTCTAAAACTATTTTCTATACGATATACATTTTTTATGCATTTCTGATTATCGCAATAGCAGTTAAAAATGATTATTGATTATTTTTATGCATTTACAGATTAACAAAAAAAGAAAAAAAAATATACCTTCCGGGACGCGAACCCGCGACAAAAAAGTTCATAGCGGTTTCAGAGCAGACACTCTAGACGCGTCGCCACTGCTGCTGTTGAAAGAACGTTCAAAATTATGGTACATAATGTAACACACAGTTTACAGATAAGTGAGTTATCTCAATTCCTTTTATTGTTATGAAATTATCTGTAATGGTAAAACATTAAAAACCACAAAATGAACATACTCTATGAAAATAATGGAAAAATAACAATTACTTCTTGCGTTTTAGATCAAAATACGTCCCGAAAATCGGTTTTCGATTTTTTTCATAATGACGCAGGTGGTTTAAAAATCTGAAAAAAATTGGGGATAACAATCGTAGGTGTTAGATTGTTACTATATAAAACAAAAAGTTGTACCTCGAAGATTTCGATACGAAATCTTCTTTTTTCCGTTTTTTTTTTTATTTGCCCATTTTTCACGCTTAGGTACTTCGACGGAAAAATCTGAAAAAATTCTCCAACATGTCCGGTACCGTGTAGAATGTGCCAGAATTTTTTCGGATGTTTTACACCTCAATAAATGGGGGAAAAGGGCCAAAAACCTGTTTTTTTAATTTTACCCATAACTACCCTTCCGATCAAGATAAAGGGTTAAAATTTGGTACACAATGATCGCCGAGCATTATCTATCGAATGAGACTACCCCCATTGAAATCGGTTCAAGGGCACTTTTGACCACCTTATCCTGCTATACCCTTTATATAAAAACAATATGTGTCTCTGATAATAAAATCTGATCTCTCAGAGAAATCATACATGTATATACGAAGGAATAACGTGACAAGTACGCAAGCGTAAGAATTGAAAATACAATAACTTTTTTTTGTTATAAAATTTTTAATTTCCAATTAATCCGTATTTTGTGTTTCGATTTATAGCATTGACAAACAAATATGTAAGGATGCCTTGTCGATGGTGCCCACAGTCTTATTACTAACTAGCATTTATTAATATAAAAACATATAAAAGAACAAGAAAATAAGATACAACTATAATAAACACTTAAAAGAATAATATAATAAGCAGCAGCAGTAATGCCGTCTCTACATTTTCACGTTTCGTTACCGACTCCTCACTTCGCGATCTTAGAAAAAGTTGCTGATACTGACATTGTTAACAATAAGCAAGCTGAAGCTGTAAATTCATGAAATTCAGTAGACTTAAGTCTCGGCTACTTCTTATTTTTGGTAAGCGGTCACTACTTTTTCTATAAAGATTTTACATTCTACTCTTGTTGTGTCATTTATTATCGATTCAACTAACAATTTTTAGGTGACATACCATAAAAGGTAATTATTTGTTTAATTTTATGCGTTTGCGGTAAACCATAATTTACATCTGTGATTTATAACATCATCGAATTTGCTGAGTGAACTGGCCGAAGGTTAATTAGTAAACTTTGGTGGCAAATATGAGTCGAAAACTTTTCCAAAAATTCATTTTAACATTCTTTGCGATTGCTTTTGTTAGTTCGTCAGCACGTCGAATTTGTTCACATCGTGCCGCCCAGAGAATGTCCCTCATTAAGTAAATAGCGCGCAGTGCGGCAGACAAAAATTGTATCTTTTTAAGGTAACGGAAAATTTATTTTCTCTTTGTTAGAAACAAATGGTTATCGGGAAAATCAACTCATTTACGAGCTACCAAGTAATTATGAGCAAAGAACAACTTGTGTAGGGACTCTATTTCGTGCGTCGAACGACAAAGTTTCATGTGTAATAACTTTTTTGTTGATGAAAAAATCGAAATTCCCTTTATCCGTAATTTTGCATTGGATATGTAGTTTTTGTAAAAAAATACTCAAGAAAATTGATTGACATTAACACCTTAACTTGGGCGCTCGAGATAATTCGAGCGGCGTTGTATTTTATGCTGCTATAATTTTTCACACTCGAATATTGTAATGGCGAATTGTGGTTATTCGCACTTAAGGTCCGCCATGTAAGAGATCTTAAACTTTTAGGACTTTTATATATTAAAATACTCGATTCGTTCCAAGAGAGATTCAGAGTGTCGAATTATTTGATGAGGACTTGTGAGAGTCTTGTATTAGATTTAGTTTTTGGAATTAGAATTAGAAGATGACTCTCACAATTCGTTGGACTTAGTAATTATGATGAACTTGAATTAGCGTAAGAGTAAGAGAAACTTGTCACTTTGAATTGAGCGGTTGAACTGAGAATGTAGGATTTTTAAAGGTTTAGAAGAGAAGAGGGGGTAGGATGATGATATTTGGGAATCTGGGAGTAGGAATATGTAGCAAGTTGGACCTTGGATATGGTTGATGACTCGTGGATGAGTAAGGATCAAAACAAGGAGTAGGATTTTGGACTTGAGGTGGTGATTCTAGTATGACTAACGATGGTGATGAGTGAGCCGCGTACAAAATATTTGTGTTTATACAATATTTCTAAGAGTTATCTTATGAACTAACTGATCGGAGGGTAGGTACAGGGTGTAAAAAAATTAATGGTCATGGCTTTAAGGGGTTGTTCTACACCTCTGGATCGATGGAGATTTGCGAAAAAAACCGGCCGCAAAATTCGGGAAAGGGTAGCAAATTTTTTTTATTGGCTCATCGTATTCGTCTTGTTACGTAGGTAAAATGTCTGAGAGGAACCATGGGTCAGAAACGAACCGTTCTCTCACAAATTAACTTTTAATTGGGCCTTCCGATCAAAATTTCGCCATTAGTTAAAGCAGAGGCGACGTAAACGAAGTTAGAAAATGGGGCACTGTGTCATCGTACCAGAAGAGAAGTGCATGTCTTTATGCTCTTCTCCCCGGGTGGGCCCTTGAGCGAACCCAACACCGAACGCAGGTCAATGACATTTTTCTAGTCATTTTCTATCTTCGTTTATGTTGCCTCTGCTTCAACTATTGGAGCTAGCAGGGGTATTTCATGTGTTTCCTTTCGAAAGGTCGCTGACTCGAAGGCTGCCATATGGGCGAAATTTTGATCGGAAGGCCGAATTAAAAGTTAATTTGTGAGAGAACGGTTCGTTTCTGACCCATGGTTCCTCTCAGACATTTTACCTACGTAACAAGACGAATACGATGAGCCAATAAAAAAAAATTTGCTACCCTTTCCCGAATTTTGCGGCCGGTTTTTTCGCAAATCTCCATCGATCCAGAGGTGTAGAACAACCCCTTAAAGCCATGACCATTAATTTTTTTACACCCTGTACATTACAATATAACCGAGAATTAAAAATAACAATGTGAAAGCTAAGAAAAAAAAATCGTTTTATTGATATTTATCATTCACATAGGATTGTAAGCTATAACATTTATTTTGTTATATGCGGCGCTTTATTTTTCACGTGCCGTCCGCCGTCGAGCGGGTGCCGACGGACGGTAGACTCCGCGCGTTCTACCTAATACGAAAACGAATCGCACGTGGGTTTCCGCGTTTAACTCTATTAAAATTTTGTTGCTCTCCTCAGCCTAGTTTAGGATATGGATGTATAGGTTGAATGAAATGAATTTAGATTTCTTTAATTTTAATTCTCTAAAGGTAGAACAAAATATATATAACTTTATCCTTTCTTTCCTTAAATTCGTTTTGAGGAAATAACAACCGAATTGAGTTTCACTGTAAACACAAGTTGTTTACTAATTACAATTATTTATATTTTAAATTTAACCAACTGTACATGCTTACCTGTAAACACAAGAAAGGACATTAAAAGCTATTATTCCCCAAAGAATAATCTCTAGTTCTTCATTCTTTATTAATCGGAATTTTTTTACACGATCTAATCCGATTAAAAGGTCATGATCAAAATTCTTTTCTTCTAGTACGAATATCTTCATTATTTCTTCTATATTAAGAATTTTTTTTTCAACGATACAATACCTAGGGTTTTTCTCCCACCTGTAATCGTCTTCACTTTACCATAAAAATTAGTTGGTCTATTCTTCCTGTGTAGTAATCTTGAATTGATTATTGAAATGTTTGCACCAGGATCATATATTCGTTGTATTTCTAGTTTGTCATTGATTGTTACTGGTATTTTAATTAATGGTGGTAAGATTAGTTTTTGGATCTATGTTCTCAAATTCTGCTTCAATTAAATTATTATTTATTTCTTCTCGAGTATTTCTCCGTTTATCTTCTTGTTTGCTTTTAAACCAGCATGTAGATCCAGGGTGAAATCTTATACCAGGGGTGGCCAACCCGCGGCCCGCCTCGAACATTTTTCCGTACCGCGAGATTATCATCAGTATCATTATTATTATATTATTTATGTTTACATGTAAGAATAATAGTAAACACAATAATAATAACTCGTTATATTTCAATTTTTCACTCTGAAAAAGTGCGTATAGTGAGTCTGAATCTAATTTATAGGGATATATAATTTTATATGTGGCCCGCGGAGTTATGATGCATTTCCAAAGTGGCTCGCAAGATCATTTGGGTTGGCCACCCCTGTCTTATACCTTCGTTTTCTTTTTTGCATATTGTGCATGGTGATTTATTGTCTTTGTAATTGTTTTTAAAAGTCGTGTTGTCGTCATATTTTTCTCTTAAAGGGTCTAGCCGAATAAGGGGGTCAAAAGTGCCCTTGAGCCGATTTGATTCGACGATGGGTCATTCGATAGGTGATGATGAAAATCCATCGCACACAAATTTTTAATCTGATACCTTCACCGGGATGGTAGTTATTGGGTAAAATCGAAAAATCAGTTTTTGCCTCATTTTCCTCAATTAATGTGGTGCAAAAATTCCAAAAAAATTCTAACACATTCTAAACATGAATGTACACGTTAGGGATTTTTTTCAGATTTTTCCTTTGCAAGTCCCACTCGCGAAAAATGAAAAACCAAAAAAAAATTTTTAAACATCGATTTCGAATTGAAATCTTCCGAGCACAACTTTTTCCTTTTTACAGTAGTTGCATGATGTTATCATTGTTATACCCTAATTTTTTCAGATTTTTTGAGTACGGTGCATCACGGTCGGAAAAATCAAAAACCGATTTCTGGGACACATTTTGGGCTGAAACTCGTCCATTATCTGCCATTCTTGCATGATTTTAATACAGTATGTTCATATTGTGACCTTCAATGTTTCTGCATAGAAATATGTAGATGTTAAAGAATAAAATCGGGATAATTAAATAAATTGCTGATTGTATGGTAGTTATAACCTAGAATTTTAACCGTTCTTTCAAAAGCATTAATGGCGCAGTGGCTATGGTGTCTGTCTGTGGAATCCCTGGACACTTTTTTGTCGCGGGTTCGAATCTCCATGTGGGACTTAAGTTTTCTCTGTAATTTTTTTTTTTTTATTAAAGACAACAATATTCAGTAGTAGCATTAAAATGTTTCAGAGATATTTGGATGCCTTTCAACAATATAAAACCTATAGAAAAATAATCGTAAAACATGCTTTTCTTACAATTAGACATGCAACGTTTTGCAATTATAAGTATTCTCATACATTTTATATTGTTCATAGATACTGGTTTATTGCAATGTATGAAAATATATTTTAAGTATGAAAGAAATATAAAATTCAATGTACAGAATGTAAAAAAGTACTTGTAATTGTAAATCGTGACATGACTGGAAAGAATCGGTGAAGAAAAAAGTATACTGTATAATTATTTTTAGAAGTATCTGTGAAACATTTTAAAGCTACTATTGAATATTGTTATGTCTTTAATAAAAAAAAAAAAAAATGGCAGAAAAAAACTTAAGTCCCACATGGAGATTCGAACCCGCGACAAAAAAGTGTCCAGCGATTTCACAGACAGACACCATAGCCACTGCGCCATTAATGCTTTCGAAAGAACGGTTAAAATTCTAGGTTATAACTACCATACAATCAGCAATTTATTTAATTATCCCGATATTGTTCTTTAACATCTACATATTTCTATGCAGAAACATTGAAGGTCACAATATGAACATACTGTATTAAAATCATGCAAGAATAGCAGATAATGGGCGAGTTTCAGCCCAAAATGTGTCCCAGAAATCGGTTTTTGATTTTTCCGACCGTGATGCACCGTACTCAAAAAATCTGAAAAAATTAGGGTATAACAATGATAACATCATGCAACTACTGTAAAAAGGAAAAAGTTGTGCTCGGAAGATTTCAATTCGAAATCGATGTTTAAAAATTTTTTTTTGGTTTTTCATTTTTCGTGAGTGGAACTTGCAAAGGAAAAATCTGAAAAAAAATCCCTAACGTGTACATTCATGTTTAGAATGTGTTAGAATTTTTTTGGAATTTTTGCACCACACTAATTGAGGAAAATGAGGCAAAAACTGATTTTTCGATTTTACCCAATAACTACCCTCCCGGTGAAGGTATCGGATTAAAAATTTGTGTGCAATGGTTTTTCATCATCACCTATCGAATGACCCATCGTCGAATCAAATCGGCACAAGGGCACTTTTGACCCCCTTTTTCGGCTAGACCAGAGGTTCCCAAACTTTTTTCTCTCGTAGACCCCTTGTCAAGTTTTTCAATTGTAGATATACCCCTTGCTGTGGGTCTATCTAATTATATTGAAGTATATTTCCTAACATACAATCATATAACATACAATTTCTGTGTCTTTGTTAATCCAAACAACTCGAACAATCTGAATGAGGCCTAAGAATAAGATATACGGATTACAGGGGTTACACTGTAATACACAAAAATACACAAAATTTATGAGTCGATGCGATTTTCGCGCGGCCTTAGTGAAAGCACCGATCGTTGTTTCTCTTTTAGAAGACTCACAGCTCTGTGGAGTGAGTGAAACGCACACTGTGGAGTGAGTGAGACGCTAAGTTAGGCGCGTACTATTACCTATATGAAGAGAGTGAGACACGTATAAAATGCTCCGAGATCAAATAAAAGTAGTTTTAGACCGACGATATTAATTATATTAATAATATTATACTTTTGTAATTTTTTTTAATGTCAAAGTTATATCAATTATACTGTTTTTTGAAATTTTTGAAATTTCTTGCCATTGACCCCCATTTTCATTTCATAGACCCCCAATTTTTTTTTCGCCCACGTAGACCACTTGCAGGTCTTCATCGACTCCTGGGGGTCGATATAGACCACTTTGGGAATCACTGGGCTAGACCCTTTGTTTTTTTTATTAAAGTTTCAAGACCTGTGATGTCGTTAAACAGATCATTCGTCCTGTTTAATTTTTCTCCATCTATCTTGTCTATTATAAAGCTTGGTAACCCTGTGGCAATGAAGTTAATAAGTGTTTGTGTATCTATGGATTTATTTATTTGTAACAATAGTCTTTCTTTTTTAAAAGCATACTCCAGTATTGATCCTTGTTTATATCTGTAATTAAATGCGTACATATCTGTCTGGTGACCATCCTTTATTTGAAAATGTTTCACACAAACTGTCTTTCCAGATGCTCCATTCAGAATTTACTGAGTTTTTAATTATCATAGAATTATACCAATCCATAACAGACTCTTCCATCAGTAATTTTAACATTTCAATTTTGTCTATATCTGTAATTATTTCTAATCTGGTGCATTCACTGTCAAAATTATTTAGCCACTGATGAACATTTGTAATTTTTCCTGAAAATTTTTCTGATAAAAACTTTTCTACTAGTTTTAATGTATTCTTTTGCTGTTGTCTATTTTCTTCTTTGTTTACTTTCAAATATTCTAATAATTTTGTCAAGTTGTTTTCTGTAGTTGCCTCTTCCTTTGTTTCTTCAGCCTCCTCTAGCAAAAATCCTTCAAATTGGATATTAACTTCATCAATATAGGGTTTCTTTAATTCATTTGTTAAGGTAATCCAAATTTCCCTTTTCTCATGTCTTTTTCTTAAAGATGTTTTCACTTTATTAATAATTTTGTGGGAATGTAAGTTTACGAAGTTGGTGCCGCTTAGGCGCGAGGTAAAGGTTCCCCTGAAAAGGGAAACGAGGCGGTGGAAGTAAGAAACAAAAAAGCGAGCGGATTGAGTGACGACGACTCGTAAGAAGCACTACGCCGTTTTGGAGAGATATGTAAAATCGCGTCGGGTTTGTGTACAATTTTGGATATCAATAAATACAATATCTTCAAATTGAGCGAACTTGAGGCTGATCCTACAATTTTGGGGGCTCGTCCGGGATGTAGACGCAACAAGCCAACGACGACGAAAGACGACGACGATAAAATCTACGACGTAAGAGGCATGGCTGCGTAACGAAAACGACGAGTGAACGATATGTTGTAGGCCGAAAAACAACGTAACGACGTGCTGCAAAACGAACAGTATTACGACGATTAAGACGATACAAGTAATAAGAGTGCCGTTCAGTGTAATATACGCGAAAATTGACTTTGTGTGAAATAGATTTTGTGATTGTGCCGGTACGAACAAATCGGTCGGTCATTACGTGACGAGAAAAAGCGGTAACAGCGCGTGAACGCGATACGTGAAAACTGTACATGCTAAGTGTAAACAAAGACAATTAACGATGGAAAATCTCGCGCAAAATCCTATAATACAAAGTAAAATCAAGTTAGCTTCGCGTACGGCTATCGTGGCGTTGCATAAACTAGTGTTCGAAACAGAAGGAGACAGAAACAATAGACGCCGTTTACGTGAGTTCAGCGGGTTTGCGTTTGCAGACGAATCGGCTGAATATCGCAGTAAGATGGAATACGCCGGTGGACTATCGATGGGTGATCTAACGTCTATCTGTAACATTCTCGGTCTCGATTACGCGGGAACGAAAGAACATTTGTTAGTGCGAATAATACAGGGTTTAATGGATTTGAATTCGTTAAATCAGGATGACGGTGGAGACGACGACGAAGATGAAGAAGAAGAACCTAATGACGAAGTTGCGCAAAGTGGCGGGAAAGACGATGGAAACGACGACAATTGTATTGATGACGTTATAAATCGTGCGAGTGACGATCGCGAAGACGACGATCCTAGCGACTCTGATAGCAGTCAGGCGCATGCGCGACGACCTGCAGTCGGTAACAGAAATGCCAATGGCGGTAACAGACGTACGTCAAACGCTCGAACTGTCAGTGACAACAACAAGCTGAAGTTCACGTTGGGATACAAAGACGTCGAAGATATGATCAAACCTTTCGATGGAACTGATGCTTACACGATCGAACGGTGGATATCAGATTTTGAAGAAGCAGCCGTAATGTTCGAGTGGAATGACTTGCAGAAGATAGTGTTTGCCAAAAAGTCATTAAAAGGCTTAGCAAAACTGTTCGTGCAAAGTGAAGGCGTAATTAAGACGTGGAAAAAACTAAAGACGGCTTTAATCGACGAGTTTTCGCGAAAAGTGTCAAGTGCGGAACTTCATAAGCAGCTCGAACGACGGAAAATTAAGAAGGACGAATCGGTACAGGAATACTTTCTTTCGATGAAAGAACTGGCTTCGAAAGGTAACATTGAACCTGAAGCGTTGTTCGATTATGTGATTGACGGTTTACGAGACGACGCTAGCAACAAAGCAGTGTTATATGGTGCGAAAAACTATCGCGAGTTCAAAGAACGTTTAAAAGTGTACGAAAAAATAAGACTGAATATTCAAGAGAAATTCAATAAGCAGACGAGATCCACTTTCCATGGAGATCATACAACAGGAAGGAAAGACGCTTGGAGAAAATCTACGAAGGAAGATTTCTCAAGGAAGACGACGAAGGACGATTCAGCCGCAAGAGGTAGCCCTGTGTCAAATAAATCAGAAGTGCGTTGTTATAATTGCGGTAAATTAGGACATCAATCAAAAGACTGCGATAAAAAGACATTAGGTAAGAAATGCTTTAATTGCAATGCTTTTGGTCATGAGGCATCAAGATGTCCCGAACCTAAGAAAGGTAAGACGACAATAGAGAATCTCAGTAGTTCAGATAACAGTTCAGTAAATATAGTACAGTTGCCAGTCAAAAACGATGCTATTAAAGAGATTATGATAGAAGATATTAAAGTAAATGCTCTAGTGGATACTGGCAGTCCTCTTAGTTTATTACGTAACGATGTTTTCGTGAAATTAAAGAACAAATGTATTAATGATTTTACTCGTACTTTAACCGGTTTTGGAAACGGTGAATGTAAAACTTTAGGCTGTATTCAAGTTAAGATTTGCATAGACGATACGAATTACTCATTGACGTTCCATATAGTTCCTTCCGATGCTATGAATATGAATGTCGTTATTGGTAGAAATATCTTAGAGATAGCTGAGTTAAAATTTGATCAGAATGGCATTACGATTTCAGAAAGAATAGATCCGATATTTTTGATGCAAGTAGATGTATCTGAAGAAGTACAAATCGATATAGATTCTGAGTCGAAGCCTGAAACACGCGAAAGAGTTAATGAGTTAATTGCTACGTATCAACCAAAGATGTATAAGACCACTGATATTAAACTGAGTATTACATTAAAAGAAGATAAGGTAATTTGCCAAAGACCAAGACGACTGCCGATAGTAGAAAAAGAGATAGTCGATAAGCAAGTGAAAGAGTGGATAGAAGATGGAATTGTCGAACCGAGTGCATCTGAGTTTGCTAGCCCTGTAGTAGTTGTGAAGAAGAAAGATGGCACTCCACGAGTATGTATAGATTATCGTCAATTAAACAGGATGGTTGAGAAAGACAGATATCCTTTGCCACTCATAGAGGACTTGATTGATAATTTACGAGGAGTTTCTATATATAGCACCCTCGATTTAAAGAACGGTTTCTTTCATGTCGAAGTGGAAAAAGAAAGTCGTAAGTACACAGCCTTTGTGACGCATGGTGGACAATTCCAATTTCTTAAAGCTCCGTTTGGGTTGTGCAATTCGCCACCCGTGTTTCAACGATATATTAACCATATCTTTCGTCCGTTGGTTAATAAAAGAATTGTACTAGTGTATCTTGACGATGTAATTATCTTGGCGACGAATGAGAAAGAAGCAGTTGAGCGTTTAGAATTAGTCTTACGAGTTGCAAGCGAATATGGCTTGAATTTAAATAAGAAAAAGTGTCAATTTATAAAACGACGTATTGAATTCCTAGGTCAAGTAGTTGAGAATGGTACTGTAAATCCATCGCCTGAAAAAGTAAAAGCCGTTACACATTATCCAGAACCAAAGACTACCAAAGATGTACAGCGTTTTCTCGGTTTAACGGGTTACTTCAGGAAGTTTATAAATTCATATTCGTTAATTGCAAAGCCGTTAAGCGATCTCTTACAGAAAGATAAGTTATTTCATTTTGACGATAAAGAGAGATGTGCATTTGTTACTCTAAAGCAAGCGTTAACTACCGCGCCTGTTCTAAAGATATTTAACCCGAAAGATGAAACGGAATTGCATACCGATGCATGTCAAGACGGTTACGGTGCTATTTTATTACAGAGGTCAAATATAGATGAAAAGTTTCATCCAATACATTTCTGGAGTCATAAGACTACGCCGACAGAACGAAATTATAAAAGTTATGAGCTCGAAGTATTAGCGATTATTGAGGCTTTAGATAGATTCCGCGTATACTTATTAGGTTTACGTTTTAAAATAGTAACGGATTGTGCGGCGTTCAATCAAACGATGCGAAAGAAAGAAGTTTCTGCGAAAATATGGAGATGGGCTCAACTATTAGAAGACTACGACTATGAGATTGAACATCGACCTGGAGCGAGAATGAAGCATGCAGATGCAATGAGTAGAGCAGCAATTATGACAGTTGAATTTAACGATGTCATTTCACGAGTAAGAAGAGCACAGGAAGATGATCCAGAACTGCAGGCCATCATTGAAGATCTGCAAATAAATCAAAACAATGACTACATACTACGAGATGGAATCTTGTATAGATTTATCAAAGGCATCGATTTGCTGGTAGTCCCAAGATCAATGGAAAATGAGATCATCAAGACAGCTCACGAGAAAGGTCATTTTGCCATTAAGAGGACCGAAGAGAAAATTAAGAGTGAATATCACATCCCGGATTTGACGAAGAAAGTTGAAAAAATCATTTCTAACTGTATTCCATGCATCCTAGCGAATAAGAAGGAGGGTAAGCAGGAAGGATTTCTCCATCCAATACCGAAAAACGAGGTGCCACTGTTTACATACCACGTCGACCACTTGGGTCCATTGGAATCGACGAGTAAGAACTATAACCATATCTTTGCGGTTGTAGACAGTTTTTCCAAATTCGTGTGGCTCTATCCAACGAAGTCGACGACGACGCGAGAAGTTATTTCTAAATTGGAACTCCAAAAGCAAATATTTGGTAATCCTGCTCATATTATTTCGGACAGAGGAACTGCATTCTCCTCTCAAGAATTCACTCAGTATTGCAACAAGGAGCAGATAAAGCATACGATGATAACTACCGGTTTGCCTCGATCAAACGGGCAAGTCGAAAGACTTAATCGAACGATTATTCCGATTCTGACGAAGCTTTCTCTGGAAAATCCTACTAAATGGTATCAGCATGTGAGCCGTGTTCAGCAGATGCTGAATTCAACTTATCAACGAAGTATCGGAATGACGCCATTTGAATTGCTGACGGGTGTGAAGATGAGACAA
This sequence comes from Cerceris rybyensis, assembly GCA_910591515.1. Classification (NCBI taxonomy): domain Eukaryota; kingdom Metazoa; phylum Arthropoda; class Insecta; order Hymenoptera; family Crabronidae; genus Cerceris; species Cerceris rybyensis. The sequence continues at coordinate 4,029,416 of OU342789.1, forward strand.
AAAGAAGACCTGCGACTGAAAGAGATAATTGAAAACGAATTTCGAGTAGAATTTCAAGAGGCTCGAGACGCACTCCGAGTTCAAGCAAAGGAACAACTCCTGAAGACGCAAGAGGAGAATAAGAAAAGCTATAATCTACGACGACGCGAACCGATTAAATATAAGAAAGGAGATTTAGTTGCTATAAGACGTACCCAGATGGGACCTGGACGAAAATTGCGTGCGAAGTTCTTAGGCCCATATGAAATAGTGAAAGTGAAGCCGAACGATACTTACGATGTGAAAAGAGTGTATTCAGGTGAAGGGCCTGGTGTAACTAGTACCTGTGCAGAATATATTAAGCCTTGGGTTTCAGATAAGGGATCATCCGGGGCGGATGATAAGTCAGGATAGCCGAATGTGGGAATGTAAGTTTACGAAGTTGGTGCCGCTTAGGCGCGAGGTAAAGGTTCCCCTGAAAAGGGAAACGAGGCGGTGGAAGTAAGAAACAAAAAAGCGAGCGGATTGAGTGACGACGACTCGTAAGAAGCACTACGCCGTTTTGGAGAGATATGTAAAATCGCGTCGGGTTTGTGTACAATTTTGGATATCAATAAATACAATATCTTCAAATTGAGCGAACTTGAGGCTGATCCTACAATTTCACATTTTAAAATTTCTTTGTGTAGATTTAACGGTTGTAATTCTTGTGGTATGATATAAGTTTGCTTAGTAGGTGTAGAAATGGAGGTTATGGCATGTATGCTTGTTTTTGGGTCGTCTGGTTTTGCTTTTATAGTAAAATTAAAACATAGTTTTTCCATTGTTATTTCTAAATAGCTGACAAAATGTCGTTTTATAATAAGTTTATCCTTTCTTTCCTTAAATTCGTTTTGAGGAAATAACAACCGAACTGAGTTTTTCTGTAAACACAAGAAAGGACATTAAAAGCTATTATTCCCCAAAGATATAGGTAGGTACTAGGGTGACAATTCATATTATTTAGATTTTAGCATGCACGTGGCTTTTCTCTCTTTCTTTACTACTTATCATCTGTATCAGTTTTCCGCCTTGTTCTTCCGCCATGCGCAATACGTATCTCATTTAAGATGGGGCTCAAAAGGAATACGATAAAGGGTATAGCGGGATAAGGATGGCAAAAGTGCCCCCAAAGGTAATTAACTTTGAGGCATACCATTCGATAGGGCTTTTTGGAAAAACCCTTTTTGCAAAGTATAAACCCGGTACCCGTACCGTAGGGGTAGTTATAGGGTGAAACGTACTTTACGGTTTTTGCTCGACTTCTCCCGTTTGGCTTGATAGAAAATTCTGAAAAAAATCACAGACATGTTACCCAATGGTGTGCATAGTCTGGAATTTTTTCAGATTTTTTGGTCGGCAAATCGATTTTTAAAAAATTAAAAAAGTATATAAACATTAAATTTTTATTGAAAATACCCTAGTAGCACACAAATATTTATTTAATAACTTTTTCGAATATTGAAATAATATTTTTTTAGCGACACTTTTTAATATGAAATAAATATTAGTTTCAAATATTCTATAGATATAAAAACAATGTCAAGTAAATGGTCAGAAAATATAAATTCAATATTTAAATAACGTTCAATAAAATCTTCAAATTTAAGAAAAAGTTATAAGAAAAATCTCTTTCGTTATGTAACATCAACAACTTGCTTGCACTGCTTGCGAGAATATTGCACTTTGTCTTCGAAAAAACCTTTGACACAATTCAGAAAGTTTTATGCAGCTGGGACGGGATTCGAACTCGGGAACTATGGTTTACTGCGTGATGTGCTTCCTTGCTGAGCCATGCGAAACTTACTGTTATATTCATTACTTTTTAGAGTTATTAATGCTCAAATATTAAAAATAAAGATATATACATCGTATAGCAAATTATAAAATTATTGGACGAGATAAACTTCTATTTAAAAAATTACTTAGTTAAAAACCTACTTTTTTGAATGAAGCATGTTATTAATATTATGTTAGATTTTTGGAAACTATATATTAGCGATGTGTATTCTTTCAAAGTCATGGGGTAAGACCCTCTCAGAGGTACCTTAGCAGGAGATGCAATATCTTCTCCACTCTGTGGCCAGATTTTTTAAGAATACGTTTGTCTCGTTTTAAAATCTATGCAACACCGTGACGGCGGGTCATTAACGACTTTGCTACAACTTAGTCACGGATCTAATTTATAGTTCAGAGGCTATCAATACGTTAAATAATCTGTTCCTTGTAATGCGACCGGGCGACGAGACATTTGCCAAACACCCGTCGTCTTTCAAGAACACCACACGAAATCGAGACAAACTCCAAACGCTGGGGCGACGCGCAGTGGTCGATTTCGCCGAAATTCTGGCCAAAACCCCAAACATTTTCGTAATGATTTTCAAAATCTGGCAATTGCGTTTGATTTGTAACACATCAGAGCGTCGTTTTCCATTCATAAAAATTTTTATCGAACAATGCTCTTAGAGATATGCAATGTCAAATTTGGCACTTGAATAATGAAGGTAACGTTTTCACGTCGAAATTGAGAATATGTTTTCAATGTAAAATTAAAGTACCATACACTTTTTCAATATTGGTAGCTATTTATCATACATTTGATTTATAAATATCTTTATTGTTTTATTATTTTATTTAATATTTCACAACTGTGATGGTACAGAATGTAATACCTATACATTTTTTCCCTTTTGCTAATGAAATGTCACGACCCAAGCCCTCGGGAAGGATCAGACTGATTATTTTCCTGTTTTAGGCTCGCCCGCTATGCGCAGACTAAACGCCAGGGTACAGGGAGGAGAAATTCTACAGGTGATTTTATTCTTTATTACTAATAATAGTACGTTAGAGTTAGGTAAGATAGTAGTGTGTTAGAGTTAGGGAAGATAGTAGTATGTTAGAGTTAGGTAAGATGGTAGTATGTTAGAATGGGGTAAGATAGTAGTATGTAGAGTTAGGTAGGATTACTTTCAGGAACGTAGATATCAGGAAATAATGAGGGGTCAACGCACGAAGAATTATTTTTATGATTGTCTTTTATTATAATATTTTGTGGCGAAATACAATGATAAGTTTAGTATGTAGATAAAATGAATAAATGGTTATAAAATGAATAAACGATTATTTAGGAAATATAAAAATGAATATTAATATAGAATTTGGTTATTCGAGTTCAATAACCATCGGGTCATTAATTAAAGGTACTGAATTCGAACGCGGCGGAAGGCCGAAATCGAACACTACAGGATTGTTTCGGTCGTCGCGCAGTATGACTCTCTCCGGATTATTATCGTGGCCTAGTATTACAACGTCGTCGGTGAAGGGGATATCAGAGATGACGCGTAGAATGGTACGAGGGGGAGGAGGAGAGAGATTAAGATGGGGACGAACAGCTGTTGGTCGAATGGGAAGAGGATGTACTTGAGAGGGTATAAAAGTATGACTTAAAATATCTGCAGACGGGAGTGAATATCGAGCGGGATTATTATTATCGGCGGGTGATGAAGGGAAGGCAGGAAGATGATTATTGGGAAGTACTCTTGTGAAATGAGAGAGGGGAGAAGGAATAGGGTGCTCTAGTTGTGGTATAGAAGGGAAAGAGGGGGTTTTATAGGTGGTAAGGTCCAACGGGGTATCTGATGGGTTTGGAGAGGGGGAACGAGGAGTGAGAGTGGGGGTTGGAATTTTGTTGGTCAAATCTAGAGGGTATTCGATTACGTCTGGAGTGGGGGCATGAGGTGGAGGAGGAGTAGTTTGAGTGTGAGGGATTTCCGTGGTTACGACAGGTTCATCAGAGGTAGGGATAGACAGAGTGAGTGGGGTAGGAGAGGGTGGCTCCGTATTGAGTGGGGAAGGATGTAGGATGAAAGGCGAGTGAGAGGTGGAAGGGCGGGGTGAGAGAGAGGGGGAAACGGGTGGTCGGTAAAGTTCAGGAACAGAAGAAGAAAGAGATTCTTGAAGAAAAAAGGGATGGATTTTAGGAGCAGAAGGAGAAAGAGGATCCTGAGGAGTAATAGCGGGACGGATTTCAGGAGTCGAAGAAGAAAGAGATTCTTGAGGAGTAAACGTGGGGCGAAACAGGATAGTGACAGATGATGAGGTAGAAGGGAAATCTCATGTTCTAAATATGAGGGGAGATTTACGAGTTGAAGGGGCAGGATTAGTATCTGGAAGGGAATCAGAATAAGTAGACAGCTGGGTGTCGTTGGGGACCTGGTAGACGTCGTAGGAATCAAATCCAACAACGGGGCTACGAGGACGTGTGAGGATTCGGGAAAAAGTTGGAAACGGTAAAGGAACAGGGTTTGTCAAGGGTGACTCTACAGGGGAGTACGAAGGGAGATAAACGGGTAGATAGTACAATTCGTTTTCATGGACTAAAAATCTCAGCAAGTTTTTCACGCCTACTATATTTATAAAGTTTCGAACTATCTGCTGTTGCTTGCGGATGCGAGTCCTATAACCGGCTCGCTTTCCACGAGTCTGAGGTTTCTGTGAGGTAATAAAAAGTGTTTTAATACGCGGAGATACTTCCTGAACTAATAGGTTACAAAAGGGAATCACCTACCGTGTTGGTTGATCTGGGCATCTTTAGTTAGTAAAATAAACGTTGACGGGGTAGTGAACTCCAAATACTCTGTCGCAATTTGAATGCGAGGCGTTCACTTAGCTGCTGTTCAAGCGCTGTAGCAAGTGATTTTAATTCTAGAATAATAAAATGAATTATGATAAGAGTTTATTATTGTAGATTCTTATAGTGCGTTGATGTTAAAAGAGAAATAGAAGAAACGGATGAAGAAGTAAGTTAGTAGAGAATTTGATTTAATGAGAAGTAGGGAAGAAAAAGGTGAAGATGTTTTCTGTATAAAGGTAAGTATATTAAGTAATTAAAATAACAATAGGTTACAATGATTAGTCTTACAATTACTTTATTCTAAAATTAATCGAAGTAGAAATATTTACCGCGACCGTCAGGGGCGGCTAACACTGAATGATTTTAGAAGTGATGAGAGTGTTAATATAACTTTATGATGACCCTCGGTGTCACCGTAAGGTTATATTGAATAGACGTAGTTATGTGTGAGTTAATGATAGTATCGTTGAGGACCCTCGGGTGCAACTAACTATCGATATTGTGACGCCGAAAACCCTCAGGTACAGCGGAGTTAGTCCCTATTAAGAGTGAAATACTCACTGGATTAAGGTAAGATCGCTTGAATGAAGTGGCTCTGGTACGCTTTAATTGACTCGTGCAGAACTTCACTTTTCACTGTTTCAATTGTTCGATGAAGATTCTTTAGTTGTTCGTCGTATAACTCTTCGGGATTAGCTAGATCGTCGTATAACTCTTCGGGATTAACTAACTAACTGAGGCGAGTGGGCCTCTTCTTATACTAGGTTGTTATCGCTTATTCTACGTATGCTGACGGTACATTCCAGGAATGCTGAGCGTCTCTCCGCCTTGCATTCTTGGAATGCTTACAGTTTTCCGCCTTGCAAAATAAAATGCTGACTTCCTAGCGCCTTGCATTCTGAGAATTTGAATTTGTATTTTGGGCATTGAAGAGAGGGGTTATCTCTTCCTACGTGCTTTAGTCGTTTTGGCTTATCGCTCGTACGTGCCTTACAAGGAGAGGACCCCAACTGTCCGACTTCGATTTTAACGAGGCTTTGCAAGATGATAGCATGTAGGTCCCTAATGATATGTGTAAAATATTAGCCGTAGTTATGCAGTAGTTTTAAAGATATAAGCGATTAAAGTTCGTACCTCTTTATATACTATAGATGTGAACTTGGTTACAACAGCCGTGGTGGCGCAGTGACTGCGGTGTAAGCCTCACGAGCCGAACATCGTGCGTTCGAGTCCCCGTGACGGGCAATTTTTTTTTTATATTTTAATTTGATGAAATTGCACACGATGAAGGATGATAATTATCGTACATACACGAAAAACATAAAACATTTCGACACCATGAACACATAATGAAACCTTGTTTATTGCACTGGCACTTTTCACTTCTTATTTCTTCCGGAAAAGCCACTTGATTCACGTTTACAAACAGTTCTCTGGTAGAAATTAATTTGGATGCATACCACGCATATCTTATCATCTTTGAATAAATTGGCGCTTGCAGTTGATGATGTATAAGTGCATGCATTTTAATGCAATCAGATCGTTTTGCAATATTGCGATCGGTTATAAAATGCTCGTAATAATTTTGAATCCGTGAAACATAATTCTTTACCTGCCGATAAAAATAAACATCGCAGGGCTGGCAAAGTGCTGTACACTTCGGCGGAATAATTTTCAATGTGCATGTCGGTTCATTATTTTCATCGACGAATTTCTGGTCATATAAAGTTGAGTTGGTTTGACCACCCCACGAGTCCACAATTAGTAAAAATTTATTTTGTTGCACATATGGATGGATTATTTCGTTCAAAAATAACTCGTACGTGTCCTTCTGCAATTTTCCCGATTTCGTGGCAGTTACAAAAACATTCTTCATTTTTAAACATAATTCTCGAACTTCTTCGGCAACCTGCGGTCCAAATGTCCCATTCCTTTCTTGAAGACACAAAAACACTTTGGGCAGCAATTTTCCAGATGCGGTTATAGAATATTGTGCGGTGTACGAATGTGATACTTTAGATGTGTCTTTAATATAAACTTCTGTTGCTTTTTCTCCTTGATGTGATAATGTTCGACGTATATTAGCACGATATTCAACTCCGGTTTGATCTGTATTGATCACGAAATCCAATTGTGAGGAATTATAATTTTTAATAATATTTGCTGTTTGTTTCTGAAAAAGTTCTGCTAATTTTAATGTATTTTCGAACGAGTCACGATCTTTGTTGCTCACATATTTTGTGACATGTCTCTGTCGTATTTTATATTCTTGTTTAAATCTTGTTACCCAATGTTTCGATGCCATAAATGAAAACTTTTGTGATATAAATTGAGATGCTGCTGCCATGGCCCACTGTTGCAGAGTTCGCGTAGTGATAAAATGTTTTGCTGCACGAGCTTCAACAAATCTGTCGTACACCCACAAATTAATAAATTTGCACTTATCAATCCGGCTTCCACCTTCTCTGACTTGGTCCTTCCACCTTGTTAATTGCCGTTTATTCGTCAAAGCTTTCGTTGTCTTGCTTCGCAATGTGGTTATTGACCAATTTGGATGCAACTCGGCTAACGAAACTGCTTTTCTTTTCGTTTCGAACGAAACTTTGGTAATAGGTGATCGAGATCGAGATCGTGATCGGGATTGATTGTGAGATTGTTCTTCGGGTGGAGATGAATCTATTGCTTCACCGCTGCTGGAACTTGTATGTTCTGCGTGAACATAATTGGGGCCGGTTTCAATAAACAGTTCATCCTCGATAGTTAATTCGTACTCCGAAAAAACTGTAATTAAAATTTCTGCAAGTTTATCACCTATTACTTTCGACCGTTCTGATGCGTTCACACTCCTTTCCCTATTAATATATTGGCGTTCATACAGCACATCCACTGCATGGTACACTGCGTCCGTAACTTCTTGCATTTTTTCAAAATTATATGTACTTGAACACAGACAACACCAACTCACATAAAATGATCTCCGAATAAGAAATACGATGGTTCTTCGTTGGTTTCTTGTAGTTGCCTTCTTACAACTAATTTGGACAACGCTGTGCAAGCCCTTTTAAAGACTTTTGACATCAAGACCACCCCCGGTTTTCTTCTAAAACGTTCTTGGAGTGGTTGTCAAGGGTTGCACAGGTCCAGCCGCTTGAATCCATTTAACGAAACACATGGTTTCCAGACTTATATTCTAGGCTCGCTGCATGGCTATCGCTATTGAAAGTACGTCGAAAATACGGTAATAAATCAAACTACAGGGTAAGGATTTGCAGAGACCTAGGTCATTAAAAGTAAAGAAAAGTGGCACCCGCGTGGCTGAAAAAACGGAAACTTTCCGAAACAGATGCCTTCTCGGACTGTGCAGTAAGTCTTGTAAAATTAAGGTTGTAAGGCTTAAAAATGCACGTCTATTGCTTCCTCCAACGGTTTAAAATTAACTAACTTTTATTTAGCTAGCTATACAGTTTGAATTGTCTTCGAGAACTTTGAAGATTAAATATTTCGAAAAGCTGTAAAAAGACAGTTTGCGAGGTCAGAAACGTACATAATGTAAATGTATATAATGTAAATGTATATATTGCAATTGTACGATAATTATCATCCTTCATCGTGTGCAATTTCATCAAATTAAAATAGAAAAAAAAAATTGCCCGTCACGAGGACTCGAACGCACGATGTTCGGCTCGTGAGGCTTACACCGCAGTCACTGCGCCACCACGGCTGTTGTAACCAAGTTCACATCTATAGTATATAAAGAGGTACGAACTTGAATCGCTTATATCTTTAAAACTACTGCATAACTACGGCTAATATTTTACACATATCATTAGGGACCTACATGCTATCATCTTGCAAAGCCTCGTTAAAATCGAAGTCGGACAGTTGGGGTCCTCTCCTTGTTAGAGTTGCGAGCTTATCTCGTTTATCGCGCCGTACGTGCCTTAGAGCTGCGAGCTTATCTCGCTTATCGCATGGCGTTAGGTGTCGAGCATTTCCGCATTGCTATGTCCATAGGCGTAAGTATTACTTTTTATAATTTTATCGTATTCATGCATTGGCGTATATAGTAAGGTTTTTATTTTATGTATTTAATGGCTGAGTAGGTTATTGGCTTCTAATGTGACCCTTTGACCTTAACCGTGAAATATTCACTTGATTATTAGTGGGTTTATGGTCCCTTGAAAGTATGATTTTTGGGATAAATAAGTCGAAGTGTCACATTAGGCGTATTTGAGGTTAGTCGCGAAGTGACATACGTCACAGAAATAGTTGTGAACGCTCTAAAATGCCACCGTAATTTTTTTTTAAATTCAAGTTTGAAGTTTCCCGAAGAAGACCTCGTTGAGCTTTCTTGCGACTATACGAGTTATTCTTAATTTGTTTGTCGCGCGCGCCATGCTCGAGAAAGTGCATTTATGACATAGGGCCGGGTTATTTTGCCTTACTTAATGAATACTGTTAATCTTACTCTACAGGCACTTTGGTAATTGACAAAATAATATATTTATTTCGTCGCGTTGAAAGTTCAAGGGGGGTTAACTAGACACTGGTAGTTTGATAGTTTTATTTCGAGACAGCAATATACCTATTGCTGCGGACGACTGTTCCGCCGACCGCCATCCGTGAAGCAGTGCATTATTTATTGTTATCTTGTATCCATCAGTATATTTTAGGAAATTTTTGTTTCAGATTTGTAATTAGTGGCTCAAAAAACATTAGAATACCAATTCTGGCGCGCAACTAAACACTTTTTTATACAGATGTCCGCCATATTGAATCCGCCATTTTATTTTTTAATTTTTTGAATTCGGATTCTTAATTAGCGGCCAGAAAAATATAAGAATACTAATTTTCGTGCCGATCCGACAATTTTTCGATACTCGCACCCGCCATATTCAAGCTGCCATTTTGTTTTTGGAAATTCTGAGTTCGGATTCTTAATCAGCGATCCAAATAATACTAATATACCAATTTTGAGCTATATTGAAAAACTCCTCGGGGTTTTGACCAGGATTTCGGCAAAATCGACCACTGTTCTCCGCGAGTCTAGTTTCCAGACTCTGTTTAGACCCGAACAGGTTCCAGAAATGTTATAGGGAGTCTGTTGCTACGAACTTTTTAATCTGACAGTTCAATCATTTGTTTTGTCAATTCAATTCATTCAACTATTTCAATCAAATTGTTACATTAATGTTCTTATAATATAAATAAATGTCGATGACGTGACAAACACGAATCCAAAGTAAATTAAAAGTAAAAAATTTACTTCATATCATATTCTGGAACCAATATTCATCCATGATAAACACAAAATATTTCCTGCATGTTTAAAAAAATTCTCTTTCTAATATTACATAAAGATGCATTTTATAGTAAGAAAAAAATATTTTCTTCGTAATATGAAATAAATATTATCTGTATACTAGGAAAAAATATTCTATTTCTAATATTAAATAAAGATTTGTTTAATATTCAGAAAAACATATTTTTCTCGTAACATGAAATGGATATTTACTGCATATTTAAAAAAAAATATTTGTTTCTAAATATGAAATAAATATTGTATGTATATTTAAATATTAAAAAAAGATTGAATCTCTTTTTAATATTATATGAATGTGTATACAATATTTTGTGCTACTAGGGTATGAAGTGACACTTATTTGTGTATTGGTCATAAATAAATAAATAAATAAATAAATAAAAATATAAACGTGGTCACATCAATAATTTAGCAAAAAATATAAACAATTGTTGCTTTTTAATTTTTTTAACTGCCGTCCACTACTATTAAAAACCTGAAAAAATTACACATTAATAATTAGGGTACTATGCAGGTACTGTAAAAATATAAAAGTGGTCACTTCATATTTTCAATAAAAAATTAATGTTTATAAACTTTTTTAATTTTTTAAAAATCGATTTGCCAACCAAAAAATCTGAAAAAATTCCAGACTATGCACACCATTGGGTATAATATGTGTGATTTTTTTCAGAATTTTCTATCAAGCCAAACGGGAGAAATCGAGCAAAAACCGTAAAGTACGTTTCACCCTATAACTACCCCTACGGTAGGGGTACCGGGTTTATACTTTGCAGGAAGGGTTTTCCCAAAGAGCCCTATCGAATGGTATGCCTCAAAGTTAATTACCGTTGGGGGCACTTTTGCCATCCTTATCCGGCTATACCCTTATTTAACCCCTTGCACTACCGGGAATCTCAGAAAACGCCGTGCCAAACTTGGCCGTCGGAACGGTTGCGGGAGGTGCCGAGCGGCGGAGCTCGAGTGGCGCAATTTGGAACACAACACCTTACGACTGAGTTACATAGTCCTGCTCTCGTATTTATTTCACACAATGAAAATCTTTGAAAAACTTAAATGAATTTGAATAAAAAATGTGTAGAAATACTTTAATTATTACATATAATAATAATAATAATAGTAATAATAATAACAACAACAACAACAACAATAAAGGAAATAATAAACACATCAGAAATAAATTTTAATATAATATAATAATAATAGGTAATATAAATATAAACGCGGTAGTAATATTTTTAATGAAATCAATGCCATTATCATCAGATCTAAAAATAAAAAACAAAATACAAGAAATCTTAATGATCTGTTCTATCGGCACGGCCGAATGGAACACTATCCCCTAGATAACACGTTGCCTATACGAGGACATATAATCCCATTCAAGAGAACCAAGAATGGACCTGAGATTAGGATCACGAGTCAGACTCGTGATATTCATGTTTGGCCTGAAATGTCGATAACGAGTCTGACTCGTGATATTCATGTTTGGCACGAAATGTCGATCACGAGTCAGACTCGTGATATTCATGTTTGGCACAAAACTTTCATCACGAGTCAGACTCGTTAAAGTAGTGCAAGGGGTTAAACTAAATCACATAACCACATCAAGCTATAGACCACAATCCAATGGGGCATTGGAACGAAGTCACATAGTATTAACAGACTATATAAAACACTATTTAGACGATTTCGACGACTGGGATCGTTTGGTAGGTACCTTTTGCAATGTTTTCATATAACACTTCTGTTCACGAAGCCACGAACTTTACTCCATATGAATTGGTATTCGGAAAATTAGCGAGATTCCCTAGCACACTGCCGACAGAAGAAAATTTACCGACCTATAATTCATATCTTCACGATTTGATAGTTAAATTAACAGAAATGCAAGTTCTGGCAGGTAAAAATTTAATATCCGCGAAACAAACTTCGAAATTCTACTACGATCAAAACACCAGACCATTTGAAGGGAAAATATGGGACATGGCACGCGTTTTAGTAGAACCTAGACGAGGAATGTTCAGTAAACGATATCATGGACCTTACAAAATTGTTGGAATTTTAGAACAGAAGAATATTATCCTAGAAGATAATGTTGGAAAAAGATTTGTTAAACCTATAGATAAATTGGAACTCGCACCTGTTTAATGTAATAAATTAATCAAAATCTTTACTTTTACTTTGGACCTGATCAGGGGGAGGGTTGACCGAGAGATGGATATTGTTTGCGATTGTAAGGCCCTCCGCCAGTTTGCGCCGTAGCTGTTGGCGCCTCAATACGAGCAGTAGCAGTCAGACCTCGATGAGCAACGCACATCAGTTTTTTGTTACGCCTACGGGCATCATTTTATATCATATCGAGCAACAATAAAGTATCAATTTACAAACTAGTGCGAGTACAATAAACACGTGCGCCTAACCCACAGTTGCGCGTACAGATATCTTCACGTTAGCAATTTTTATTAATCTCCCGGCGCTCATTCTGGCCCTGCCAACGTACAACGAAACCTATCCAGTAACGCAAATAGATAACAACCCGGGATTATACTACGAAAGTTTGTACAACTTGCGATTCAAGCGCGCGGACTGGCAGGTGATACTGTCTATTGGCTTAGGCCAACTAGAGAAAAACTTGCCGAACGAAAAACTCCGTCTAACCAAAACTCACGAAGAATGCTTAAATTCAACGATTCGTAACCAATGCGGCACCCTACTTCGAACCACTTATTAGAAGGTCGAATCCAAGAGGCCCTGGACTTATATGAAGAATCTGAAGTATTAGCATCCGAAATCGCGGCGGCTGACATAGATCATATTCTTTGGACTTTAGGTAAAAGAAGCACGCCTTTCGGATTCATCGGTTCGGCCAGCCATTACCTGTTCGGAACTCTCACGGAAGATGACGCGGAAAATTTCAACGCAGAAATAGACAAGCTGTACCAAGATCAAAAACTTCTCACTCAAATAGTCAAAAATCAAACGCATATAACACAGAGCAGGTTACAGGAACTACACGACACGGCATGGAAATATCAGATGGCTATTAAACTCAACTTTATTAAGATTAATGAAGTAATTAGCAACCTCAACTCTGTCGGTGAGACTAATGTTCTCCTTAATTACAGTATAAGCCTCAGCCATTATGCACACTCGGTGGAAATCTCTCTGAACCATTACATTACCATGACAGAAAAATTCATAAATGCCATTCATACGGCAAAAGAAGGCAAACAACACCCGTCATTACTGACCAGATTCAATTTAAGGTTAATAGCGAACCAGAGACATGATTCGACGACCGAGTACAAGCTACCTATTCCGCCTGAACACATGTGAGTGCAGGAACTGAGTAAAATCGCCTCGCTGGACCTGGGCTATCGCAAATCCAGAATCATAATAGTAATTCACCTACCCCTAGTGGAAAGAACCGCATACCACCTCTATCGGTTACACACTTGGCCAATCATACAAAAAATCGACCGTAACACCACGCTTACAGCACAAATTATTTCGAAATCTCCATACCTGGGACTCAGCAACGACTACCACACGTACTTCCTCGTAGACGATACCTACCTAAATTCTTGTATAAAAACCTGGTATTGTCACCTATGCCCGTTAGGACTACCGCTGTACGACACGTCAGCACCACAAGTGTGCGAAATATCCCTGTTACTGAAACCTGAGACGAAAAGGTTGCGACAGTGTAATATCCAGATAAAGACAGTACACCGACCATACTGGACTAGGCTACCGTCAATTGGAGCTTGGTTATTCTCGCTCGCTAAACCCGAATCACTGGAACTGATTTGCAGCAAGAAACCGGACCATCTCATCACTCTACACGGAAGTGGTATTCTGTATATATGTATATCCAGACTGCAAAGGGAAAATTCAAGAAATCACCTTGATCGGTATTAGGACCTACAGTAATAAACAGCAATATGTCTATCAACCTCGTATAAAACTGAATATGAGCGAGATTTCACCGTTAATACACAAATATACTGAGCTTACAGAACTACGCTTGCCACTTGACTGCTCGCAGCAAACGCGATATTCGGACTTTGGAGAATCGTTGTACAACTTGGAGGCTCGTCTAACCGAAATTGGAGAACACCGCCGAGACGCACTCCGCCACTCGATCTGGATGTACGGCGGCATAACAGCACCTGCTCTCCTACTAATAATAGCATTAATATGTCAAAGAAAAGCCATTGCACGGATTGTCTCCACACGTTCCTGCAGGAAAAATAGAAAGGCCACGAGGGAGGAACCTTCCATGACTGGAAACAGACCCGTTTCAATTCACGAACCAGAGATTCGTAGGGACGACCAAAACACAATCTATACTCTATCCGCTCAGACGCCGGTGGTGGATTAAGAAACCTAATCAGCCATGAAATATTCTGTCTTGCATTACTACTTTTTCCTCTCCTTCCTCCTTCTCCAAATCATTAAAAAAAAAAACAAAAAAAAACTAATCCATATGGTAACATACTACAGGGGGAAGTAAAGGCACGGCATCTACGAGTGCAAATCAGGAAAGTAGGAGGCTCTACGTGACCCGGTTGGCGCCCCGATCCACGAGGAAACATCTGATGAAGCTGGTAGGACCACTTGGCACAACCGACGTAGTAGTTCGACGACAGCCTGCAGGGAACGTCGCATTCGTTACTTTTAGGACGGCAGAGAAAGCATCCAGAGCCTTGCCCCACGTCCCTGAAAGGCCATTGCTGTTGCACGGGCGTAAGCTCAAGATAATGGCTGCGGACTCCTGGCATGACTACAATCTCATCAACCCCTCAAGTGCGCTGGCTGATCCACCACCATCAAACAACTCATTCCCGGGTTATCAACAACGCTACGCTCCAGCATTGCCGCTGATGGTGCTGCGGCTGATAGCAACGTTTCTGCCCTTCAAGGACAGAGCCGCAATGGAGCAAGTTTGCCGAGCATGGAGGATAGCTGTCTACGAATCCCTGCGATCCATCGCCCATCTAGACCTCCAGGACTAGCGCTGGCCAGCAGGATGGGAGGGAGCCGAAATTTCCAAGGGAGCATTCTACTGAGTTATTCAACGATGTAATGTACACCTGCGTTCGATCGGTCTTTGATGATAAGTTGGTGACCGCCGGCCTCCCGCCACAAGTCGTCACTATCGCGGTAAAATCCTGCACGCTCCTAACACACCTCGATATATCTGGGATCGTAGTACGCCCTTCTGTATTCCTGGAGTTGTCTAACAACATCAGAACGCTCCAAAGCTTGAAAATCGGTGAATGCAATATCCTGGGTGTTAAAGGCAAATCCAGGGCTTCGTGAATTTACGATGCTAGGCACCTCCCTCACAGGAAAATCTCTGCTCGATATCGCAGGGGGGTTGGAGAAGCTCTGCCTACGTACTACCACTTTTAAGCCTATATTCATTGCGCAAGTATTCACGAAACTTACGAGACTGACCGAGATAGAAATTCATCATCCTACCACTTTCTTACAGAAGATAATAGACGCACTGTTAACCAATAAGGAAATTGCTGCTACAACGACACGCTTACTACTCACCTTATGCAACCCTGAGAGTGAGCAAATGGACCAGGAAACGGAAGACGGTGACGAGGACCAGCGGGTTCAGAGGGGAAACTTTTTCGAGCTCCCACTCGCTCCTACTGCTCCTGCCGCCACCCTTCCTGCTACCTATACCCATCTGATCGAACTCGGATTAGCATTTTGTGGTTGGGTCAGTAACGTATTAATCGTAGAGTTCGGGACATATCTGACAGGTCTGACAGAACTGACAATAACTGGATGCACTAACATTCGCGGACAGTTCGCGCTAGAACCTCTGGGAAGCCTAACAAATCTAAAGCAATTAAACATGAATCTTCTTTACCCAGCTGTCGGGGCCCAATTTTTACGGAACTTGCGACTCCTGGAGGCGTTGGAATGCCGCGATAATGAGGGTGTCACTGACGAGGATGTGAACGGATTGGTGAGAAGTTGCCCTACCGTCTCGTACATTGATGTAGAGCAGGAGTGGCCAACCCAAATAATCTTGCGGGCCACTTTGGGAATGCATCATAACTCCGCGGGCCGCATATAAAATTATATATCCCTATAAATTAGATTCAGACTTACTATAGGCACTTTTTCAGAGTGAAAAATTGAAATATAATGAGTTATTATTATTGTGTTAACTATTACTCTTACATGTAAACATAAATACTATAATAGTAATGATACTGATGATAATCTCGCGGTACGGAAAAAAGTTCAAGGCGGGCTGCGGGTTGGCCACCCCTGATATAGAGGGATGCTCCAACGTAGGGAGACCTATTGTCGATTGTGTAAATTCGGTCTTGCGAGGGAACCCACACGACCACCACCTAGAATTACGACCGGTGGGTATAGCCGCGAGACCGTATAAACGGGATCGTCGGTTTTACCATATCAAGATACGTTACGACCGGACAACTCTCAACCCATACCGCTAAGCATCGAGGGCGATGCTTAACTTTAAGGAGGGAGGGATGTTATGTCCCGAAACATAATCTCTTTCCGCAATTTTCCTTTAAATTTAATTCCTTTTTCATTCCTTTCTTCTACTCTATATTTGCGAATACCATCGGTATTTTGGGATTTACCCCTAAGCGATTGAGTGTAGAAAAAACGAAATCCAAATTCCGCTAATGCGAGAATGCTCCTGCATTCTGAGAATTCCGATAATAATACAAAAGACTACGGCGTTACAGCCGGCTGGAAATTAGCGATCTAAAACGAAACGCATTAGCTGTTAATAAATCTATTAAGAGCAGTCTGATAACATTACAAGACAACAGCGTTGAACAACTTTTCGTTGAAGTTCGTTTCAATTTTAAAACTGTTATTATAGGTGCTGTTTACATTCCTCCCGACTCCTCTCCTATGACCTACCATACACATTGCAGAACTATTGACGACCTTTACCTTCAATTTCCCCAGGCAGAATTTGTCATAACCGGCGACTATAATATTCCTCATATGTTCTCCTCCTGTTATCGCTTACCTTATTCTCCCCACCACAATCCTTCTCCCTCCCCGGCAGGTAATCCCCTTATTTCTCCTCACTCAATAATCCAAGAATGCATCCAATTTCATAATCTCCATCAATATAACTCAATTAACAACTCACATGGCTCTTTACTAGACTTAATCTTCTCCTCACTCAAGAATTTATTAGTAACAGAACCCGCTGACCAACTATTACCTGAAGACTCCTATCACCCAGCCATTTCTTTCTCACTACCTTATCCAGTTTCTATCTCCCATAAACAGAACTCGATAACAAGAAGACTTTTTAGGGCTGCAGATTTTTCATCCATCAACAACTACCTATCCCAAATAAACTGGGATTCAGTGCTCCATTCTTTACCTTTAAATGATGCAGTCGACTATCTCTATCTCAACCTCTACCATGCAATTGAACTATATGTACCTAGTATCACGCGTACTCCCTCATCTTATCCTACGTGGTTTTCTGGCAAACTTATAAAATTAATCAGACAAAAAAAGATAGCCCATCAAAGTTATAAACGAGCAAACTCATATTCTGATTACTTAAATTTCTCTGAATTAAGAGCTAAATGTAAGTCATTAACGGCACATTGTTGGAGGAACTATATCAATCGAACCGAGCATAATCTGAAAGATAATCCAAAGTCTTTCTGGAGTTTTTTGCGAAATCTCAAAAAATTTAACTCTACTCCCTCAACTGTGTCGTTCAGTGATGCATTGGCTGTTACAGACTCGGACATTGCCAATTTGTTCGCTGATTATTTTATTTCTACATATTCTCAGACGTCAGGTATCTCATCCCCCATGTTTAACTTTACTAATACAACGGATGTCTCTCACATCGATATAAGTATTAGTGAGATATTTAACAAAATCAACTCCTTGGACTTGAGTAAACGAGCCGGCAGCGACGAAATCCCTCCTATCCTCCTTAAGTCCTGTTCCTTTATTATTTCACGAATCCTGTGGATTCTCTACAACAGATCACTCAAGTCGGGTATCTTCCCCTCATCGTGGAAAACTTCCTTAATTACCCCCATATTTAAAAAATGGTGATCCTTCTAAAGCATCATCCTATCGTCCTATTAGTAAACTAAACGTCATCCCTAAAATATTTGAGAGCATCATAACAGACAAACTCTCTTTTCTTTGTAAAAATCTCGTAATCAGCGAACAACATGGCTTTGTACCTGGACGCTCTACAGTCTCTAATCTTGCCCTCTATCAGCAATATATATCAAATGCCCTTGAATCTGGGCTTCAAGTAGATGCGATTTACACAGATTTTAGTAAAGCTTTTGATTCAGTCAACCACACTATCCTCACTGCTAAACTTCGTTCCTACGGTTTCAACGGTAAATTCTTATCTTGGCTAAGCAGCTACCTCTCCAACAGAACCCAAATAGTCAAATTTAATGACAGTTACTCTAGGGAAATTGTTCCACCATCGGGTGTACCTCAAGGCTCTCACTTGGGTCCCCTATTATTCACTCTATTTATCAATGACATTGATTGCGTATTTTTACACAGTAAAATACTGTTATATGCAGACGACTTAAAGATTTATAGGACTATTCGAAGTATAAACGACGCGAAAAGTCTACAAAATGACCTAAACAAATTCACATTGTGGTGCTGTCAAAATGAGCTCAACATTAACATTAAAAAATGCCATGTTATTCATTTCAGCAGAAAGCGCACAGCTTTACACGTCCCCTACATGTTAAACAGCATACAACTAACTACAGTAGACAGCATCCGTGATCTCGGGATAACTTTTACTAGCGACCTATCTTTTCGTACTCACTGTGAAAAAGTAGTTAGCACTTCCCTAAAAACTCTAGGCTTCATTCATCGCACTGCAAAACATTTCACAAGCATTAACACACTTCGAACGCTCTATATTTCATTAGTCCGTCCACATCTGGAATATGGATCTATTATCTGGTCTCCATACTGCAAATATTTAATTGATAAAATCGAGCGCTGCCAGCACAAATTTTTCAGGACAGCCTCGAAATTTACTGACAATCCATTACACTATTCAAGTCATAATTATGACCTTATTCAAATGCAGCTCGGACTACCTACACTTGAACAACGACGCACACTAGCAGATATTCATTTCGCTTATAAGATTTTGCATAACCTAGTAAATTCACCGGAGTTATTACATCAATTAAATATATATATACCTACTCTTCGCCCAAGGAACAACTTAATCTTTGTACCCTCTTCGCACCGTACTCACTATGGCACTAACAATTGCATCAATCGTCTTTGCTTGAACGCAAATCGTGTTAGTGACAAAGTGGACTTCTACTTACCAGCGCTCACCACTTTTAAGCAGTCAACATACACTGCAGTGCGAAAACGTAACTAAACTAGGCTTTCTGCAACTGTTTTAGGTTTTAGGATTTAACAGTAAGGTCTATTCTATTGTATTATAATTATGTTATCTTTACTATTTATCTTTCTATTTTTTTATTTTTAATTTCTGTAAGAATTTTTCTTCACATTCTTGTACCAAAGGGTATATCCCGTGAATATATAAACAAATAAACAAATAAACAAATTAGCTCAGCGGACAGGGATTCGATTCGAGGTCATGCAGACTATCCGGTTCCGTAAATTGCGAATCGCGACTCACGAATTGATACCGATTGACCTGTGGACCTGGATGGAAGGAAGGATGGAAAAATTTGAAAACAATTCGAGGAGCCGAACTATGTAAAACGTGATCACGGGCAGGGCCTACCACCTCCAAACACCCCATGTTAATAAAAACCAAAAGACGAGCTCGACTCGCCACTATCGTCCGAGTAATCACGAGGTGTGGAGGCGTTAGTCCGTGAAAACGTATATAGTGAATCTTAGATTCTCTATTTAAGCATAGTTCGGTTAACATATTGTGATTCGAAGGACTTAGTTTTTCACGTTAAATTAATATTTCTTTCATTTCTTAATTTCTTTTATTATTGTACCACGCGTTATAATTGTAGCTCAACTTAATCTAATCTATCACTAAATATAATTTAAATCTAATTCATGATATAACATTCGCGAATTCGCAACGGTGTAAAAGAAATCTAACTTTCCAACCTTCTCTCAGCATCCGGTTCACAGGCAGATTAGGGCGAAACGGCCTACGTAATTAGAATCAAATCCATCAGGGTGAGTTCCATATACATGAAACATTTCATTTTGCTAGTCGCATTCTGATTGACACATTGGGTCGTGGGATTTTCCCTAAATCAAATACGACCTTTTTGTTAATATTTCACTGACGAGCCCTGATCCCGTAAGTATATAACATTTTATATTGTTATTTCTGTAAATGGGAAATTCTCTCCTTCCTGTTGAGGGCGGGTTTTAACGAGTCTCTCGTTTTGGGACAATACCCTAAAAAGACAACCGATACGGCGCGGAGACAGTTTCACCACCCAAATTTGTAATATTGCGCATCCCTTTTCATGATCTAAATATTTGTACAGAAACCTTCGATTTCAAAATCAACTGCACACATATTGAATATATATGTTATACCTAATTAAAGAAATCTAAATTCAATTCATTAAACCTAGACATCCATATCCTAAACATCAAATTTTGATTCACATAGACCTGTACTGGTCTCGGCAGATCGACCGATCCATCCTGTCCTCTCCTCGCCTTAGGATGGGGAGAGTAACAAAGTTTTACTAGAGTTAAACGCAGAAACCCACGTGCGATTCATTTTCGTATTAGCTAGAACGCGCGGAATCTAGCTTCCGTCGGCACCCTCTCGACGGCGGACGTCACGCGGAAAATAAAGCGCCGCACGTAACACGTGATTACAGGCCGGGCCTACCACCTTCAAACACCCTAAATCAGCGTCGTGCATTTTTTGCACGCCAGAGCCGTCCTTCGAGAAACACCGCCTCCATCACCCAACATACAGCCGAGATGTCACTGATTCACAACCACTCTGTAGGCGTCACGGTTGTGCCTATTAGCACTGCCGTGGTGGTGCATTGGGGCGACATTCGTAGTTAATCACTCGCGCTGGAAAGACGTGCCTCGCGCGTCAGTCGCGGAGACCAGAACGACGTGCGTGGCACGTCGACTCAGAGTATTTGTTGAGGAACAGTTTCAAATGGCACTACGTCGTATGGGCTGCAGCGGCCGCGACGGCAACATTGTATTCTTTAATACGAGGAAGCGTAGCGTTCTAGTATCGGATAGTTATTTTTAACAATTTGCGCTAGTAATTAATTTACAAATGTGCGTACTGTAACGCAATACTATATTTATGCCGTAAGACTTAATGAAGTGGTCGATTTCGGCAAAACCATCGCCAGAAGTTCAAAAACATTAAAATATATTAATTGTATTTGATTTAAAACATATCGGAGGATACTTTTTCACTAACAATACTTTTGTTTTATCCTACATGGGATGTAGTGCCATCTGAAACTGTTCCTCAACAAATAATCTGAATCGACGTGCTACGCACGTCGTTCTGATCTCCGAGACTGACGCGCAAGGCACGTCTTTCCAGCGCGAGTGATTAACACTTTGCGGTCCGCGACTCGCTCGAAGACATTTGTCTAACGCCTTCCATTCTAGGGGAATTGCAGTTCGCAACTGGCCACGCTAAGGCGGGCAGGATAAGGATAGCAGGATAAGGTGGTCAAAAGTGCCCTTGAACCGATTTCAATGGGGGTAGTCTCATTCGATAGATAATGCTCGGCGATCATTGTGTACCAAATTTTAACCCTTTATCTTGATCGGAAGGGTAGTTATGGGGAAAATTAAAAAAACAGGTTTTTGGCCCTTTTCCCCCATTTATTGAGGTGTAAAAAATCCTAAAAAATTCTGGCATATTCTACACGGTACCGGACATGTTGGAGAATTTTTTCAGATTTTTCCGTCGAAGTACCTAAGCGTGAAAAATGGGCAAAGTAAAAAAAAACGGAAAAAAGAAGATTTCGTATCGAAATCTTCGAGGTACAACTTTTTGTTTTATATAGTAACAATCTAACACCTACGATTGTTATCCCCAATTTTTTTCAGATTTTTAAACCACCTGCGTCATTATGAAAAAAATCGAAAACCGATTTTCGGGACGTATTTTGATCTAAAACGCAAGAAGTAATTGTTATTTTTCCATTATTTTCATAGAGTATGTTCATTTTGTGGTTTTTAATGTTTTACCATTACAGATAATTTCATAACAATAAAAGGAATAAAGATAACTCACTTATCTGTAAACTATGTGTTACATTATGTACCATAATTTTGAACGTTCTTTCAACAGCAGCAGTGGCCACGCGTCTAGAGTGTCTGCTCTGGAACCGCTATGAACTTTTTGTCGCGGGTTCGCGTCCCGGAAGGTATATTTTTTTTTCTTTTTTTTTAATCTGTAAATGCATAAAAATAATCAATAATCATTTTTAACAGCTATTGCGATAATCCTAAATGCATAAAAAATGTATATCGTATAGAAAATAGTTTTAGAGCATATCTGTTGCTTTGCCGGCTCTCTCTAGCAATATGTTATCCCATGGTTACGGATATTTTTAAACTTTTAAATTACGGAAATGTTAACTTATTATGGTATATAAAAATGTATATTCGGCACCAAAGATCACAACACTTGCACTAACAGAGTATATGCACGTAATGATTACTTTACTTGCATGTTTCTTTCCCTTATATTCAAAGAAGAATCGTTGACATGGAGGGGATATGCTCGAAACTTGGAAAATATTAATTTCTATTGGTTTGTATTATATTGCCATTTTTAATTTGTTAATTCTGAAATGAGCGTAGGGAAGACAGTTTATGGTTGGGTCTCCGCTATTGTCTCGAATGTGTCAAACCGATTTAATGCGGGGTATGTTACCATTTATGAATATTTGTACTTTTTTAAGTATGTACAGTTCCATGTGACTGGGTAGAGACAGAAACCACTTAACAGTGAATTGACCAATATAACATAAATACCTATAGGGGATTAGCTTAGTATCTGCGCCAAACCTTCAATGCCAGCAGGTCATTGGCGAAGGCTTACGGACAGGAAGGGTTCGTGTGATGTTGGAGCAGGCGCAATAAAATAATAAAATCCTGCAAACTAAATTATATGCCTCTATTTCTTAAAGGTATTTTGACAGCGATACAAATGCTCATCAGTAAGATATCTAAAAGCTTAACAAGTAAATTCGTATATAACAATAAAGCAATTTTAACGATTGTATCTATTGTACAGTTATGGCCCTCAAACGTATTATTTATTCTATATGATTTCGGAACAAATAACAAACTAGTACTTATGGCGAAAAATAATAATCTACCAAAAGAAAGGAACTTTTGTTTTCATTCAACGTGATTTCGGCAGGAATTTGTCAAGGTATAAACTCCGTTCCTTTAGTGCCGAATATACATTTTTATATACCATAATAAGTTAACATTTCCGTAATTTAAATGTTTAAAAATATCCGTAACCATGGGATAACATATTGCTAGAGAGAGCCGGCAAAACAACAGATATGCTCTAAAACTATTTTCTATACGATATACATTTTTTATGCATTTAGGATTATCGCAATAGCTGTTAAAAATGATTATTGATTATTTTTATGCATTTACAGATTAAAAAAAAAAGAAAAAAAATATACCTTCCGGGACGCGAACCCGCGACAAAAAGTTCATAGCGGTTCCAGAGCAGACACTCTAGACGCGTGGCCACTGCTGCTGTTGAAAGAACATTCAAAATTATGGTACATAATGTAACACATAGTTTACAGATAAGTGAGTTATCTCTATTCCTTTTATTGTTATGAAATTATCTGTAATGGTAAAACGTTAAAAACCACAAAATGGACATACTCTATGAAAATAATGGAAAAATAACAATTACTTCTTGCGTTTTAGATCAAAATACGTCCCGAAAATCGGTTTTCGATTTTTTTCATAATGACGCAGGTGGTTTAAAAATCTGAAAAAATTGGGGATAACAATCGTAGGTGTTAGATTGTTACTATATACAACAAAAAGTTGTACCTCGAAGATTTCGATACGAAATCTTCTTTTTTCCGTTTTTTTTGACTTTGCCCATTTTTCACGCTTAGGTACTTCGACGGAAAAATCTGAAAAAATTCTCCAACATGTCCGGTACCGTGTAGAATATGCCAGAATTTTTTTGGATTTTTTACACCTCAATAAATGGGGGAAAAGGGCCAAAAACCTGTTTTTTTAATTTTCCCCATAACTACCCTTCCGATCAAGATAAAGGGTTAAAATTTGGTACACAATGATCGCCGAGCATTATCTATCGAATGAGACTACCCCCATTGAAATCGGTTCAAGGGCACTTTTGACCACCTTATCCTGCTATACCCTTTGACTGATTTTCTTCTTATACAAATCCTGATATCTAAAAAACTACTGAACCAAACACCTCGGGGAATTTTTTGTCGTGAAGTTAATTTCTTTTTGTATTATTAAACACGATAAATATTAACTTTTATGTAAAAGTTATGTTATGAAAGACAATTAAAGTCGCGGTCTATTTTGAGCTGCAAAAAAGTCAAACATTGATATAATCGAGTGTCTCTGCGTATAAATGATATAAAAATGTACAATAAAAGAATATGAGACATTTTTTTATAGAATTTATATATATATACAGGGTGGGGCAATAACTATTAGCACCTCAGATATCTTCGAAACTATAAGTTTCACAGAAATATTTGCTGAAATAAAATTGCACAGTACGAAGGGGGCGATCCGGTAGCGATAATAGTTTTTTTGCAGGTGGAAGTACTTCGGGCATTTGAAGGTCACCTTTATTTTTTTAAATGGATCGGTATGTTTTTGCTTCCGTATCATGATAGCGGATCTTAAAACGAGTTCAACGACCTATTATACAAGGTCATTCACGTTCATAGAAAGTAGAGAACGGCGATAATACTTAGGTTTTGGTAGTAAATGAAACATACGTATTGTAAACAGTAGAGAAAGGCGTAATGCTTACCGTTTACTTCACTGGGAGTATACACTGCTTGAAGGACACTTTATTAAGTTTGCAGGATAAGATAAACATGATAAGATTAGTGTAGGGTTTCATTTTAAACACTAAGTTTTATTAAAATCCAGGATAAATAAAAGGTATATTTAAGTAATATTATATATTTTATTTAAATTAAAATATTTATAAAACGTAATTAAAAGTAATTTTCTCCTTTCGCCTTACTTCGTTGATCGCTTATTCTCGACTGGCACTAGGCTCTTCGCCGTTACAAAATAAACAAACGCTTGCACTCATTGTTAAATTTATTCTACGCACTCTGATATAGATCATTCTTTGTTTCTGTCTTTCTCTCTGTCTTTCTCGCATCCCACATTAGTATCGATAAATCGGCCAACCCGGCACGATGTATCCGTTTGAAGAGCAAGTCGATATGCTTCTTATTTATGGCGAATGCCAACAAAATTTTGTAAGGGCGAAACCTTGTATGCTGAACGATATCCACATCGGTCTCAGCCTTCGCGTCAAACATTTAAAAATGTGTGTGATTCCTAAACTTAGGCAAACCGGTAGTTTAAGTGTTCGTGAAAGTGAACGCCAGAAACGAGTAATTAACGCAGAAATGGAAATCGGTGTGCTCGCAATTGTGTCTAGAAATCCTCATATTAGTTCGCGACAAATTGAACGCGAATCTGGCATTAGTAGGAGGAGTGTACTTCGCATTTTGCACCGTTTCAAATTTCATCCGTACCATGTTAGTCTTCACCAAGAATTGCATAGGAACGACTTCATGAATCGCTTTGAGTTTTGTCGATGGGCTAAACGTCAGATTCAAAACAATCAGTTTTTTTTTTATACCGTCTTATTTACTGATGAAGCAACATTCACAAATCACGGGAATGTTAATTTGCATAACATGCAATTATGGGCAGCGGAAAATCCACATTGGCTGCGACAGGTTGAACATCAAAAACAATGGTCTGTGAATGTATGGTGCGGTATCATAGGTGATAAAATTATTGGTCCTTATTTCATCAATGGAAATTTGAATGGCCACATCTATGCTAATTTTATAAAGGATACATTGGGTCTTTTGCTAGAAGAGTTACCTTTACTTACACGACAAACCATGTGGTATCAACATGATGGATGTCCAGCACATTATTCATTGATTACGCTAGGGGAACTCGATGAAAAATTTCGAAATGTTTGGATTGGACGCGGCGGTCCAATATCGTGGCCAGCTCGTTCACCAGACTTAACACCACTAGATTTCTTTCTTTGGGGAACACTGAAAGAGAAAGTGTACAAAGAAGTACCAACTACACCTTACGACATGCAACAGCGAATTATTGCAGCCTGTGCGTCAATAAGTTCTGACGCTGTAAGACTTACAAGTCAATCAATCGTAAAAAGAATCCAATGTTGCATTGACAGTGATGGTCATCATTTCGAACACCTACTATAAACGTATATGTTCCATTTAATACAAAAACCTAAGTATTATCGCCTTTCTCTACTTTCTATAACCGTGAATGACCTTGTATAATAGGTCGTTGAACTCGTTTTAAGATCCTCTATCATGATACAGAAGCAAAAACATACCGATCCATTTAAAAAAATAAAGGTGACCTTCAAATGCCCGAAGTACTTCCACCTGCAAAAAAACTATTATCGCTACCGGATCGCCCCCTTCGTACTGTGCAATGTTATTTCAGCAAATATTTCTGTGAAACTTATAGTTTCGAAGATATCTGAGGTGCTAATAGTTATTGCCCCACCCTGTATATATACATATACAGTCGATCACGAAAATATTCGGACATCACTATAGTTTTGAATATTATAGTCCGTACTTCAGAAATGTAAACAATGAGACCAAAAAGAGGTTCCACATGTGTTACTATGCAGCGTGTAGTTTACAAAAACATAAAAATATTTATTTACAATACGTGATTACATAAATAATAAAAGAAAAACGGAAAGTACGCTCATTTTCATGTCACAGAAATATTCGGACACCTGCTATATTTCTCAAGTTTCCAGGTTCCAGGAACTGACTGAAACAATGTTTGTAAACATATCGTTCATACTATGTACAGAGTATGTTATAGATCGAATATTTGTCAGTCTTATACAAAATTTGTGCGAAATGGGTCGGAAAAGTAAGAATACATCGTTTGATATGCGACAATTAGTCATTTTTCATCATGAAAAAGGGAAATCGATTCGCAAAATTGCTGATTTGTTAAAAATTAGTAAGAGCACGGTATGGAATATTGTTCGACGGTACAAGAACGAAGATAAAATCGAATCTATCCCTCAAAGTGGACGCAAACCGATACTAGACATTCGCGATAAACGTTCCATAATTAGGAAAATCAAATGTGATCCTCGTATAAGTGCACCAAAGTTAGCAGCTGAATTAAACTAAAATGCCTTATTCCTCTCGGCTCCGCTGCGCTGCGGAGGAGGAATCGGTTTGACCGTATTTGCCTCCCGCGGTGGAGTGTGAGGGACTCCCTCGCCGTGCCCGTTCAGTCGGTTGTAAAGTCCAAGGTTCGCGACGGGAGGGGTCGTGTGAGTGACGTGCCAACCAGTTCGTGTTAAAACTATTCTTTATTCTTACAATCTATCTTATTCTATGACTAGCGTCGCTTAACATATTCTGATGCTAACTTATATCTACTATCCTTATTACTACTGATTTATTACGAGGCTCGGTTACGGCGCCACTTCTCGGGTCGCCAACGCTCGGTCGCGGTCGGTTGCGTTCGGTCGCGTTCGGTCGCGCTCGGTACTGCTCGGCCGTCGGTTCGGGTGACTTCGGGAGCGGTATCTCCTGAAGTTGGAGCGGGTACGGCCGGCTTATTTCGGTCAGCGGTCTCTGGCCGAAATCGCTTCGGGTGCGTTCGGGTTTCTTCAGCGAGCGGTGTCTCGCCGGCGACGGTTCGGACCGGTGTGGTGGATGCCGGTTGGCTGGGCGCACCAAGATGGCCACCTACGAGTCGCACCTCGCGGTTGTTTCCTGACTCGCGGAGAACGGGACGGAACGGTGGGAGATTAGCGGATGAACGGCGAGTTGCTCCTCGCCGTTGCACAATTGGTCCAGAGCGTGAATTTAGACGGTCACGCACCTCGCGCAGTTTTCAATCTTTTTCAAATCGTCCCCACGGGCTCAAAACACATCGGATTTAGTTAAAAATTGATATTCAATTATTTTTTGGGTCGTTGATTACGAATCTGAACTCAACAATTTTAAAAACAAAATGGCGGATTAAATATGGCGGACAGATTTGTTTAAAAATTAATTGTTTAGCACAAAAATTAGTATTCTAATGTTTTTTGGGTCGCTGATTACGAATCTGAACTCAAAAATTTTAAAAACAAAATGGCGGTTGATATATAGAGGGCAGCTATGTACATTAGCTTATTCAGCTTACATTGCTAACTTCAAAATGGAAAAACTAAAAAGTACCACAAAGTAGCCTCTGAGAACTTTGAAGAAGTTTAGTTTCAACTATATAGAAATAGGTCATGCTAAAATTGGCTTTACCTATCTGCACCTTTTGTTGATATTCCTTCCTAAAGTTTATGTAACCCAGATCAGCTGCATAGACCAGCGGCGGGCGATTATTGCATGCCCGAGCCGTCCTTCGAGAAACACCGCCTCATTCACCCAAACATACAGCCGAGATGTCACTGATTCACAACCACTCTGTAGGCGTCACGCTCGTGTCTATTGGCACTGGCGTGGTGCCGCATTTGGGGCGACATTCGTAGTTAATCGCTCGCGCTGGAAAGACGTGCCTCGCGCGTCAGTCGCGGAGATAAGAACGACGTGCGTGGCACGTCGAATCAGAATATTTGTTGAGGAACAGTTTCAGATGGCACTACGTCGCATGTAGGATAAGACAAAAGTATTGTTAGTGAAAAAGTATCCTCAGATATGTTTTAAATCAAATACAATTAATATAATTTAATGTTTTTGAACTTCTGGCGATGGTTTTGCCGAAATCGACCACTTCATTAAGTCTTACGGCACAAATATAGTATTGCGTTTCAGTACGCACATTTGTAAATTAATTACTATCGCAAATTGTTAAAAATAACTATCCGATACTAGAACGCTAGGCTTCCTCGTATTAAAGAATACATTGTTGTCGTCGCGGCCGCTGCGGTCCATGCGACGTAGTGCCAAGAACGACGCGTCGTTCTGATCTCCGCGACTGACGCGCGAGGCACGTCTTTCCAGCGCGAGCGATTAACTACGAATGTCGCCCCAAATGCGGCACCACGCCAGTGCCAATAGGCACGAGCATGATGCCTACAGAGTGGTTGTGAATCAGTGACATCTCGGCTGTATGTTTGGGTGAATGAGGCGGTGTTTCTCGAAGGACGGTTCGGGCGTGCAATAATCGCCCGCCGCTGGCATAGACCCAGTGGGACACGCGGTCAGTAAATTCTCGGGTTTCTTAAAGATACCGTGCAATAAAAACAAAATCTTATTGGCACTAACGAGGACGAAGACTTCTAAAGCATCACTTTTATTACTTAATTGCTTTATTGTTAGGATGCGAGGAAAAAGGAATAAGCTAGGTTATCCGATTGGAAGGAAATCCTAGTCTTCGCCGTGCAGGGTTCACTTAAAAATTAAATTACTTATAAGTATCGAAAGGTATTCGGCTAAAACTTTCCACGTATATTCCTTAGACTATATAGAAGTTATTTCTGCAAATATTTCGTGCATCTACCTGGGCCCTTCATTGTTATACCTGTCGGAAGTTTACGAGACAGTCTGGCGACAGCGCCTTGTCGAGGTGCGCGCGAGTCTTTAAACAATAAAAAACCATCCGAGGCGGATCCGGGCGGATGATATTTTTGCAGGATCGTTAAGGGGAAGGATTACAGAAAAGAATGGTGTTAATTAGATAGTGTAAGTATGTAGCACATTTTAGATTTTCTCTGCAAAAGATAAAAAACTTTGACGATTTTCTTTCATGTTTTCAACATTGCTTTTTGAATAAACTACAAACAATAATTTTATGTTCGACACATGAATTTTTATCGTGGAAAAATGCTCTTCAAATAGAAACAATAATTATTAAAAAATATTGCATAGTTTCGTCAGAATGTTAGAAAAAAAACAACGTGGTTTTTCGATAGAAAAAGGCCTCCAGAAAAAGTTTCAACTTTAAGCGTTTGTTGCAACTACAATTTTTATCGAATTTCAAAATTTTTTATTTTTGAGGTCAGTGGACATTTAGGAATCGATATATCCAAAAAAGAAATCGAAATTCCAAAATCGACTTTTTGACTTTTGTCCGGCTAAATGCACATTCTGGACCACCGTGGGTTGGTGGGAAATGAGCGGGTAGGATTGCCGGGTTTCGGAGGCCGTGCCTAGGCCGTCAGCTAGCGAGTTGCTCCTCGATTCGGCTGCCGGCTGGCACGGGGGGAGTGGATCGGTGCGGGCTCAGTGATGCCAGGACGTGGGATTTTTCCCACCCGTGCGCGCTACCCAATTCTCAGTAACGTATATACTTCACTCAAATATGGGGTATCGTTAGACCCCTGTGACAATTGAAATACGGTAGAAATTAGAGGAAGAGGATATTTTACTAGATACGTCCATGGAAACAACCGCTGTCGAGCTGTGACGTCAACATGCGCATGCGCACGATGGCTCCCACGTGGGAGAAAATCCCACGTCCTGGCATCACTGTGCGGGCTGAGTAGCTCCTCGGCCCGGAGAGTGGAGGTCGAGCACAGGGTTTTGCAAGTTGCACCTTGCCGGTGGTCTTCACGAGTTGCGCCTCGTGAAAACAGAGAGCTTAGAGTTGCTCCTGAGTACTGCTCGCACTTTCCCTGTTGCGGAGTTGCTCGCTCGACTCGGTCTCTTATTTACGCGTATTCAGCGCGGTCGCGGCTTTTATAGCCAGGCTTGGCTTCCCCCCCTTCCGCGGTGTTCGCGCGTATCGGTCGGGCGTAGGGTAGGGGAAGGACGGAGCCGAATTCAAATTTACCGTTTTATTTCGCTTCGTTACAAAATGAACACGGTGGAATATCAGTGGATCTGGAGAACATAAGATGAGTGTTAAGATCAGAGGGCTATAATGGAAGAATAGCTCGAAAGAATCCGTTTATTAACGCGGCGAATAGGATGAAGAGACTGAAATTTGCAAAGGACTACATTACAAAGGACAGTGAACGGTGGGAGGACGTAATTTTTGCGGACGAGTCCAAATATAATATTTATGGAAGCGATGGAAGAATTAGGGTATGGCGGAAGTCGAAAGAAGCACTGAATCTGAGACATTTGCAGGCGACTGTGAAACACGGTGGTAGGTCTGTCATAGTGCGGGGCTGTATTTCAACCCATGCAATAGGCGAATTAGTTTTCATTGACGATATTCTTGATAAAAATAGATATCTACAGATTTTGCAAAATAATTTAAAGAAAAGTGCCGACAATATGGGACTTCAAAATGGGATAAAGTTTTATCAAGATAATGACCCAAAGCACAAATCGCGAATTGTGCAAGAATTCTTATTATACACTTGCAAGAATATCCTGCATTCACCACCGCAATCGCCAAACTTGAATCCCAGTGAAAATTTACGGGATGAATTATAAAAAATTAAAAAAAAAAAATTACGAAAAATAAAAAGGCGTCTGCATGAAGAATGGCTACGTATTGGGCAAGATTATTTTAAAAAAATAATTTGTAACGTGCCAACGCGATTACGGCACGTCTTAAAACAGATGGGATATCCAACAAAATACTAATTAATAAAAACAAGATTTATATATCGTGATATAAACTTAATTTTGATAGTGTCCGAATATTTCCGTGACATGAAAATGAGCATACTTTCTGATTTGCTTTTATTATTTACGTAATTACGTATTGTAAATAAATATTTTTGTGTTTTTGTAAACTACACACTGCATAGTAACGTGTGTGAAACCTCTTTTTGTTCTCATTGTTTACATTTCTGAAGTACGGACTATAACAGTCAAAACTATAGTGATGTCCGAATATTTTCGTGACCAACTGTATGTAGTGGCGGTGTCTAGCGTTTTGTTTGAGATGTTGTACTGTGATTGTTTGTACGTATGTATGTGTGTATGGTGTGAAATACGCCTCGCTTCGCGGCGCTATAGGAGCTACCGAAAAGAGCAGATCAGGGTGTGGAAGGTTAGGAACCACACGTAGCGAACGGTGCTGTTATTTAGTTTTTCTTTGTTTAATTTTGTATTCTCCCTTAAGTATTAATAATTATATTGTGCTACTTTTACGCCTTAGTATTTTCCCTACCGTCAAGATCCTACATATATATATATATTTGTTCAGTATCGTATTTTTTAAAACATATATCAAGGAATAACGCTGCATTGCACTGTGGACAATAGTACGAAGTTTCTTTTCTTAATGCAATTCCCACTTGTGCCTTCCCTTTATCAGCATAAACTTTACATCTTCTTGCACGGTGCTTGTTAGTATCCGTCGGTGGTATTTTTCTTATAAAATGTCTTTCAACTGCTGCTAAAAAAATTAAAATAACTGCTGCCAGA
The DNA here is from genome assembly GCA_910591515.1 of Cerceris rybyensis. Classification (NCBI taxonomy): domain Eukaryota; kingdom Metazoa; phylum Arthropoda; class Insecta; order Hymenoptera; family Crabronidae; genus Cerceris; species Cerceris rybyensis. The sequence continues at coordinate 4,062,036 of OU342789.1, forward strand.
TCGCGATAGCACGATGCCGTCGGCGGACCGCAACGTCGAAATAAGCGTAACGGCATCGTGCCGTCGATGGACCGCTACGACAAAAGAAGCGCGACGGCATCGTGCCGTCGGCGGACCGCAAAGTGTTAATTACGAATGTCGCCCCAATGCGCCACCACGCCAGTACCAATAGGCACGACCGTGACGCCTACAGAGTGATTGTGAATCAGTGACATCTCGGCTGCATATTGGTTGAAGGAAGCGGTGTTTCTCGAAGGACGGCTCTGGCGTGCAAAAAATGCCCTACGCTGCCCTAAACTAATAAAAGCCCAAAGACGAGCTCGACTCGCCACTATCGTCTGAATAATCACGAGGTGTATATACGTTGGTCCGTGGAAACGAATACAGTAAAACCTCGATAAATGCAGAGAATTCGGGACCGAATCAGTGCAGTTACGAAGCAGTGGTTTCTGTTTTGTGTTTACGTTCTGGCTCCAGCCGAGCGTGAGCTTAGAAAAGAACAGACAGTAGAAGAGACAAAGAGGTCCAACCTACAGGGGGACCGGCCCAAACGTATCGATGAGACACCAATCCGAGGATTGAACTTTTCCATTTTTGATTTTTTTTTGTTGAAAACATCGCTAACGTATTTGTGACAATTTTCTGATTAAAATGATACCAAACACGATATGTTTGAGTTATCTAAATAGCAAGTAAACGAATGAAATATTAAGTAAATATTGCTCAAACTATGTCGTGTTTGGTATCATTCGTGGTCGCTAGATTCGTGGTCAGCTGGAGTCAGATGAAAACATAGAATAGTTACCTGTGCCGTTAACTGCACTGCTAAATGGTTCCCTGTGCGAGACTTAAATGCATAGGACGCTGCTGAATGTCAGGACTGTGTTTACGTTGAGGCTCCAGCGAGCGCCGAGCTTAGAAAAGGACAGACAGTAGAGAGGACAGAGGCCCAACGCACAGGGGGACCTGCCCTAACGTATACATGACACAATACTAAGCGGAGGATGGAACTTTTCCATTTTTGATTTTTTTGTTTTGAAAACTTCGCTAACGTATTTGTGACATTTTTCTGCTTAAAATGATACCAAACACGATATGTTTGAGTTATCTAAATAGCAAGTAAACGAATTAAATATTAAGTAAATATTGCTCAAACTATGTCGTGTTTGGTATCATTTTAATCATAAAATTGTCACAAATACGTTAGCGAAGTTTTCAAAAAAAAAAATCAAAAACGGAAAAGTTGAATCCTCGGATTAGTATTGACTCATCGATACGTTCCGATAATATCGTGTTACACTGCCTCGTCGCTGAACGTCGAGGTTCGACCGAGGGGGATCCCCCTATGTGGAGGGGATAGTCGCGATGCATTTATCGGTACAAACTTCTTCGGCATTTATCGAGGTTTTACTGTATAGTGAATCCCAGATTTTCTATTTAAGCATAGTTCGGTGAAGATATAGTGATCCGAAGGACTTAGTTTTTCACGTTACAATAATACATATTTCTTTCATTTGTTTGTTTTTCTCTTTATTAATTTACTTAATGTTATCATTGTTAGCTCAATTTGTTGGTTTTTATCTTTTACGAATAGAGTGTATTGGAACTTACAAAAATCAATTGTATATTTCTTTCTGGAATGCTTAAGAGGTTGCAGCTGTGGAGCTATGCAGTCTGTTTATACTCAAGCTGAAAAGGGTCCTTAGACCTGGGTAAATTTCCTAAAAACCTCACTCTGTGACTTTCACTCGTAATAGAAAGACGTGCCTTCCTCATACATTCTAAAATAAAGTTTCTAGTTAATTTATATAAAAATTATGAAAAAGTGCAAAATTGAAAATTTGGCAGCCTTTTTACTCTAAAAGTGGAATTTTCGACCATTTTTTCGACATATTTGACCTCAAAAAAATTATTTATTTACACGCTACCTTTCAAACTTTAGGTATATCCTTCCGATAATATTACTGAGAGTAACCTCCCAAAATTTCATCGAAATCGGTCGATAACTTTTTGAGCTACAACACGAGCAGTTTTTGAAAATGTAGTTTCGAGATAATCGCGTTTAAAGTTTCAACATGTGAAAACTATTAATTGTAGTGACTTACCGTTTAATCAGCGTTTCCAGGCGTGTACAGTAGACCTTCGACTTCCCCGAAAAACTCATTTTCTTCCGCCAACTGTTGTTTCCGGGCTGTACGAACTTCTCTCGTCTCAGAAAGACTCAGCCTGTTTTGTCTTACTATTCATGCCTCATCAGAGGTTTCCGCGAAATCTCTGCACTTGGTGCCAACGACTATGTCCAACGCATTCATAATCCTTAAGACCGAAGAAAAGCCGTCATTGAATCTGCCAGCAGCAATGTAGGCTGAAATTTCCACAATTTTTAAACCAGAATGCAGGTTGTTTGAAGCCAATCGCCAGATCGTCCAGTTGAAGCTTTCATTTGCATTCTGGGTATGGACTCCCAAGCACCGTTCTAGCAAATCATCTCTCTACAAATCTTGATAAATTGGCAGGAGATGCTGTTTGATATTTTGACCAATGCATTCACTTTTTATGACTTGCACTTGCACTTATGTCATCACTAGTACTCGGCCCGAAACTTTCCTTGCTCGTGTTACACACGGCCCTGAGTCTAAGAAATTTAGACTCTCCAGCTCGGGGCCGGAAATTTACCACATGTGCAGCCGGACCCCTCGATCAGACCCGAAGTCGCTCTGTTTGCTTAGAATAATTACGTTAGGAAATAGGAACTCGAACAGGCGAATGACCTCTATATAATAAGACAGCTTTTCTATTACACCCCTCGGAAATTCCTGGAAATAGTAGTACCCCACCACCTTTTTCGACCTATAAAAGATTAACCGCAGAACATGTCACGGGCTTAGTTCACTGTAAGATCGTCACGTTGTTAGACCGATTAAACTACGCGTATAGATCTTATCGTTAGACGAAACTTAGAGTTCTCGCTACGAAGTAACCGTATAGAATACGCGCAAAGTCCGCGATATCTATTAGACAATTTTGTTCTAATACCCCGTATTTCCTCAGTGCGTCAAAATAGAGAATAGTGCAACTAGGTGCGCGCGAACACATTACACGACTCCACGTAACACCTTTGTACCACACACATACAGTACACTTTAACTGTAACCAGCCATTTATACGAAAATATAACTTGTTCGAGTTTTGATCACTTCGGGTTTAAATCCTTTACGACTACCTATTAGAAATCTCCAGCCTGCGATCCCACAGCAATACATCTTTACCGCTCGAGGTGTATTGCAACAATTATAAAGTTACGTCAGCCTTACTAATATTCCTGTGGCATCTTGTGTTAATCACACGAGATAGTCCATAAGTGTTCCAACCTCCTGTGGCATCTAGTGTCAATCATACATGGGATTGTCCACGAGTGTTCCAACCTCCCGTAGCATTTCGTGTTAATCGCACGAGATAGTCTACAAGTGTTCCAACCGCCTGTGGCATCTAGTGATAACCATACACTGGATAGTCCACAAGTGATTCAACTTCCTACGGCTATCTCGTGTCTCCTATACACGAGATTGTTCGGTACTAACAACTTCTAAAAACCAACATCCAAACGCACACTCTACCTTATTCTTTTACCTCGGCCACTCGCAACGCTCCTGGCCCTGGCACGTAACACTCGCATCAGTGAATTGATTTCTTTGAAATCTCTTTTTTCTTACACATTTCCGAGCTATATTGCCTCGCGTTCCTTTCGGATAGTTCGGCATTTTATTTTGGAAAACTCAACCGTTCACGACAAAATTTCAAACAAAACTGAATCTGTTGCTCGGGTAACATTTTGTTTCGTATACTTATCGTTTCACGCTATATAGATATATAAATAATGTCCTTGTCATAAAAAGGAGTGACGTGTGGTATCGAAAAATTTCCTAAAACATCTGCCTGGTGAAACAGAGTGTACATAAAGAAGTATTGTAAAACAAAGGTTGCTCCGGCACTAACGGTCTCTGACCCATGCTGTTCCTCCGCTCTATACTACATGCGATAACTTCACAAATATCCAATATTTCGGATTTTCCTTTGGTCAGTATATTCTTTGGGTATTATACTTTCGAAATATGTAATAAAAAAAAACGATTTTTTGAAAATTCTAAAGGGATTTCTGGCCTTAAAAACCAATACAATTCTAATATAATTTTTCACTAAATCTAATCTACATTTAATTTATCGAATAACATCCGTGAGTTCGCGACAGTGTGAAAAATCTAACTTCTCCATCCTTCTCTCCAGCGTCCAGTGCATAAGCAAATTCGGGAACCAGCAGAATAGAGCAGAACGGCCTATTAATTTATAATCAGATTTATCAGGGTGAGTTCCATATTTATGAAACATTTTATTTTGTTAGTGTCAGGTCATTATTCTCATTCACACATTGTGTTGTGATAACATTACTACACTGACGAGCCCTGATTTCGGAAGTATATACAGTGGAGCTCCTCTTATTTCCAATGTCGTTTCTCCGAAGTTCCTCTTAATTCAATCCCCTCCAATGTTCCTCCGCCAGGAGAGAGGAAGAATAAAAAGAGACAGATAAATGACATTCTTTCTCCTTTCCTCGTGTGTGGTTTGGTTTACACAAACAAACCTCCAACACGAATACACAACCTCTATCACCTGACGGACAAACGAAATGAGGAAATTCTTAAAGAGTGGGGAGATAACTCCGCCAAAAAACGAGGAGAAATCGAATTAGACACTTCGAAATAAGAGGATCTCCACTGTACTATTTTATATTGCAATTTCTGTAAATGGAAAAATCTCTCCTTCCTGTTGAGGGCGGGTTTTAACGAGTTACTCGTTGTGAGTAAGAATATATTTAAAGGGTATAGCCGGATAAGGATGGCAAAAGTGCCCCCAAGGGTAATTAACTTTGAGGCATACCATTCGATAGGGCTCTTTGGAAAAACTCTTCCTGCAAAGTATAAACCCGGTACCCCTACCGTAGGGGTAGTTATAGGGTGAAACGTACTTTACGGTTTTTGCTCGATTTCTCCCGTTTGGCTTGATAGAAAATTCTGAAAAAAATCACACATATTATACCCAATGGTGTGCATAGTCTGGAATTTTTTCAGATTTTTTGGTTGGCAAATCGATTTTTAAAAAATTAAAAAAGTTTATAAACATTAATTTTTTATTGAAAATATGAAGTGACCACTTTTCTATTTTTACAGTACCTGCATAGTACCCTAATTATTAATGTGTAATTTTTTCAGGTTTTTAATAGTAGTGGACGGCAGTTAAAAAAATTAAAAAGCAACAATTGTTTATATTTTTTGCTAAATTATTGATGTGACCACGTTTATATTTTAACAGTTTCTCAAGTTTGCTATAAACAATTGACTGTAATTTTTTCAGATTGCAACAGTGTATCATACAAAAAAAAATAAAAAACCGATGTTTTTTGGAATGCGTATTTTATGCTAGTTTGTTTATAATAATCCACAGCTATACCAGTTCCTAATTATTAGAACTTATTGGAGGATTTAGAACTTGTCTCGTATCCAAATAAAATTGTAATAGATGTTTCATAAACCTGTAGCCATTCGAGTCTTACGGCTGGAACTAGCCGGTAACAGCTCTCCTCTGTAGACTTTTTCCTAAGGAGGGTAATAAGTATATATGTACATTGCCTTTTACCAATTTTTAATTTTCATGCATTAAGTAAGAATTTGGAGTTTCTCTAACATTTAGATAGCAATTGACGTATTATAATCATTAAATAAATAAATAAATATTTTATATTTGTAAAATATTTTTACAAATGTAAAAGTATCTAATAATTCATATCTAACTCGCAATATTTTTTATATTTAAACGAGGATAATTTATGTATTTTCCTTGGTGAATGCTTAAATTCGATAATACAGTGAGAACGGTGGAGACGGAACTTATGCGCCTCACGGTCCTGAGTCCAAAAATTAGAAAACGTAAAACTCATTCAGTAAAATTAATTTTTCAAATGTAAAAATATTTAATAATGAAGTATATTAGTTTATTTCATGTGAAATATTGGGTATTGCGTATAATTTTCGATCATCCAAGTCTACACTTATTTGTGTATTGGTCATGAGTGAACATCGGTTTTTTATTTTTTTTGGTATTGTAATGGGAGTTCGATGATCAGGATGCAATAAAGAAGGGAATACACCGGGATTGTATTAAATATTATGAAAGATAATTTGTATTCAGATGTAGTTATGACAATACGCTATGGCTGCTGCGACGAGACTGTCCTCGTGCAGTGATCGCTGTATCTTCGGAACTTAAACAATCGCACGTCGACGGCAGTCGACGACCCGATCGGTAGCAATACAATGTATTCGGCTGCCGCTACATACATTCTCTTACAGTTCGGCCAATCTGACAAAAGATCGTCCTCGATCTCCTGTTTAACTCAAACCTATATACTTTATTATACACTCGCAATATGGTTATTACAATAAATCGATTAATATATATATTTACAATCTTATTTACTAAACTTACTTGCTACTCACTCGAAATACCTATACTAAAACATAATAATCAATAATATTTTTATGATTTCACACAAGAATTTATCCAAGGTCGCATATTTTTAGGCTCCCATATACCCTTGTATTTTCTTTGCGAATTCTGGAAACCCTCAACGTCACTAACTACATAACGGTTATTACGCAGTTCCTTAACAATTACGAATGGTCCCTTAAATTGAGGAATCAATTTCTTTGACGCGCCCGCAGTACTATCGAAGTTACGTAGCATCACTAAATCATCCACTTTGTAACGATGTGGAGTTTTATGTTTCCCGTTAAAATACTTTGTATTATACTCTTGCGAGGCGACTATTTTTTCGGAAGCCATAGACCTAAGTTCTTCTAAATTTGTATTCGCGCTACTATTTACACTAGAGTCTAAATACTCTTTAACATTGTCACATACGTTACCACGTTGATCTATCCCGAACAGCAATCGACTTGGTGTTTCACCAGTGCTTTTATTTACTGTATTATTCCACGCATATTCGACTTCGTGTAACAATTTATACCATGGTTTCCCATCGTTGACACTAATCAATTTGCCTAACATTGGGGCTAGCACTCTATTCACACGTTCTACCTGTCCATTCGCTTGAGGTGAACCTGTAGCGACTAACACGTGTTTAACGCTCTTTTCTTCAATATATTCCTGAAACTCTTGCGATGTAAAAGACGACCCACGATCGGACACAATAATCCGAGGTTTACTATAGCACGCGAAATAGTCTTGCAAGCAAGAAATAACTTCTTTAGTCGTCGTAGTTTTTCGTCGCATACAATCTTACATACTTTGTAAAAGCATCTATAATCACAAAAATGTATTTTCTAAAGTTACAATTTTTATCTACGGGACCGAAGTGATCAACATGTAGCGTCGAAAACGGTACTTCGCCTTTCGGAATGGCATGCAATAAACCTTCCGCTTTACCTGCCGATGGAGAATAGGATAAACATTTTAGACAATTTCTTATGTGTTCCTTGACCCGTTGCTTCAATTTTGGGAACCAGTAATGCTTTAAAATTGTATCTGCGGTTTTTTCGCTACCCAAATGCCCCATCTGATCATGATATTTGAATAAAATATTTTTCTCCATTAGTTGTGGTACGTAAAACAACAGATCACTTCCCCTTTTTCTATAGACTAAGCCGTTACGCATTTCGAAGAACCGATCTTCCTTCGTCTCTAATTGTTCAGCTAACATTTTAATATTTTTGTCTTGCGATTGACATACAGCTAAATTGTGTTCGAACGGATTATCCTCTATTGTAAATATTATACGGCTAAGAGCATCTACATGTTTCATCCGTTCTCCCGACCTATGTTCTATCGTATAATCAAATGTTTCTATCTCCAATGCCCAACGAGCAATACGAGGGTTTATGTCCTTTTTCTGTAGTGTTAATTTTAACGCGTTGCAATCCGTTACAATTTTGAAAGAAATCCCGTGCAGATATATTCTAAACCGCTTAAGTGCATAAACTATTGTAAGCGTTTCCAATTCAAATGAGTGATATTTGCTTTCGACCTCCGTCGTTCGCTTAGAAAAATAAAAAATCGGATGCCATTTAAGATCCGATTTACGCTGTAACAATACAGCACCAAAACCCAATGAGCTGGCATCACAATGTAATTCCGTCGGGTCTTTATGATCATAAATCGACAAGATCGGCGCGGAAATTAATTTTGATTTTAATTCGTCAAAAGCATCCAATTCAATTTTGGTGAATTTAAATTGTACACCCTTTCTAAGAACGTCATATAGCGGTTTCGCTATTATTGAAAATTTTTCCACAAATTTTCTGAAATACGAGCACAAGCCCAAAAAGCTTTGTACAGCTCGTAAATTCTGTGGAATTGGAAATTTTCGTACCGCCTCAATACCAGATTCTGTAGGTCTAATGCCGTCTGCTGTAATCAGATATCCTAAATACTCAATCTTAGTACTAAAAAATTTACACTTATCTAACCTTAACGTGAGTTTATTATTTACAAGTAATCTAAATATGCTCTTCAGTACGCTAAAATGATGTTCGATTGAATCGGTAGCAATTAAAAAATCATCAATGTAGGCCACTACGTCACCGGCGCGAATTAAATCACTTAAGACTTCGTTAACATACCTCTGAAATTTCGTCGGTGCAGGTTTCAATCCAAAAGGCATTTTCAAAAATTCATATTGGCCAAATGGTGTAATGAACGATGTAAATTTAACCGATTCTGTAGACATGTTTATATGGAAGAACCCATCCTTTAGATCTAAAATACTGAAATACCGTTTGTCTTTGAGTACATTCAATTGATCCTCAATCACAGGAATCGGATAATTATCTCGCGCTATATACTTGTTTAACGTTCGATAGTCAATACACATTCGATATTCTCCATTCTTTTTGCGAACGAGAATAATCGGCGATACGAATTCCGACTCACTAGGACGAATGACCTTTTTTTCCAGTAAATTATCAATTATTCTTCTAAGTTCCTCTTTTTCAAGATATGATACTCGTCTTGGCGAAAAACTAAACGGTTGCAAGTCTTTAACTTGTAATTTTAATTCTGCTTTAAATTTGGGCTCTTCTGGTCGTTCCGGTTGAATATACTCGGTTTCAAACAATTTTTCTAATTTCACTTTATCCGCGTTCGTTATTTCAGGATTTATATTTAACGATTCGACTAAATTTACACTCGATTCGCGAACATCAATATTTAGAATTTGTACGGCGTCTTCTTTTACACTTGCAATCGGATCAGCTAATTTTATGTGGAACCTTCCTAAACAATCTCGTCCTATAAGAGCGGAAGTGGTCATCGTGTTCTCGGACACTACATAAATGCGCAATCCCCTTTCGACCACCGCGTCATAATGTATATCAACAGTTACAGTTCCGATGATATTGATTTTACTGCTATTGATACCACAATAATTATTATCGCTAACTTTAGATCGGTCAATAAACAAATTCGGTACAAAATTCTCCTTTATCATACTAATTGGACTACCGGTGTCTATCAGTGTCTCTAACGTTAACTTTAAACTAGTTTTAGTATGCTTCATATCAAATACAATTGTTTTAACAAATTCGTTGTCAATTCTAGGTTTACCTTGTACACAGCCAATTTGCGTAGATGTCTGTTTGCTTTTACAATCATCAATAGTATGTCCCTTCTCTCCGCATTTAAAACACGCTCCCTTTTCACGCCTGGGAAGCTTACATTGCGTTGAAATGTGTCCGAATTTACTACAATTGTAGCACCTTGTCGTCGCCTGCGATGTTTTTCCACTCGTTGCATTGGTTGTCAATGTCGATGACGGCGATTGGAATTTCTTTTCTTTGGTTTCCCTCTTCAATGATGTTAACTCCTTGCTCGATGTTCCTTTTTCGTCAGGCAAAACGATGCCCTCAAAAGCAATTAACAATTCGGCGGTGTTGGTGAATTTGTGCAATCGTACTTGATTACGCAATTGCAGGTTGGGAATACCGTCAATAATGTACTCAACCATTTCTTCTTCATCTACCGGCACAAGATTTCCAAAAATTATTTTCTCGTGCAGGTAAGCTTGAAAATCTTCTCCGTACTGCCACACTCTTTCTTCAAATCTTTTACGGCGCTTCACCCTGGTCTCGCGTCTGTCAAACACCTTCTTCATTTTTTCCAAAATTTCCGGCGCAGTCAATCTTAGATTTGTAGGGCAAGTGTGATACCATTGATACGCGTTGCCTTTCAATCGTGCACCCACTAGCATTCTAGCTTCAGCCTCATCCAAACGGTACAATTCAATTAGTAAATTTACCTCACTTTGCCATATTTGAAACGACGATCCATCCGACCCGTCAAAATCCTTTAACATATCAATAACGGCTTTCAGATTCACTTTTGGTCGTGTTTCTACTGAACTGGCACTGGTTGGTGTTAACCGTAACGATGCAATTTCGCGTTCTGCAATTTGCAACTCTCTTTCCATCAATCGTTGCTCTCTTCTTGCCAATTCCAATTCTTGACGCAACAGTTCGTTTCTTGCCATAATATGCTGCACACTGCTTGCTTCAATCACAGCAGAATCCGAATTATGCACGTCACTGTCCGAAACATTGTCCACAATTTCAGCGGTCGTCAAAATTGCTTCGATCTCGCGAGCCCAATCAGCCGTCGGATCAGCAACTTCCAACCGATTAATTAGATCATTTTTATTCCCACTCGTAGGAAGTCCTTTCTTCGACAATAGAGCCTTCAACTCGGGAACTTTACACTCATTAAGGTTTTTTGCAATTTTCGCAGCTGATAACATTTTGAATGTCAATTAAAACAATGTCAGTCTCTATAAAAACAATAATTCTACAATTTACACTTTTCACTTAACTCGATTGTTCAATGTCTCAATGCTCAATGTCTGAATATTCAATATCTTTCGTGCAATACAATAAACAATTACAATCACCACGTGTATAGCACTTCAATAAATATCACAATCACGCACTGAGTCTCAATCCCACTTCTGACAAATTGTAATGGGAGTTCGATGATCAGGATGCAAAAAAGAAGGGAATACACCGGGATTGTATTAAATATTATGAAAGATAATTTGTATTCAGATGTAGTTATGACAATACGCTATGGCTGCTGCGACGAGACTGCCCTCGTGCAGTGATCGCTGTATCTTCGGAACTTAAACAATCGCACGTCGACGGCAGTCGACGACCCGATCGGTAGCAATACAATGTATTCGGCTGCCGCTACATACATTCTCTTACAGTATGATACACTGTTGCAAAAAATCTGAAAAAATTACAGTCAATTGTTTATAGCAAACTTGAGAAACTGTTAAAATATAAACGTGGTCACATCAATAATTTAGCAAAAAATATAAACAATTGTTGCTTTTTAATTTTTTTAACTGCCGTCCACTACTATTAAAAATCTGAAAAAATTACACATTAATAATTAGAGTACTATGCAGGTAGTGTAAAAATATAAAAGTGGTCACTTCATATTTTCAATAAAAAATTAATGTTTATAAACTTTTTTAATTTTTTAAAAATCGATTTGCCAACTGTCAGGATTTCGGTCTGAGGGTTAGCTGAGAAAAAGTCGTACCCTTTTTACACACAGAAATTAACAATTTATTCTTACTCGCTAGAAAGATACTTCGCACTCTACACGTGTTCGCAGTCACACAATCACTCCATCTTACTTTCTTTGTTCTTTCCGAACAGGCGACCGCGACCTCTACAATATATATATATATATATATATATATATATATATAGACTCGGAAGTTGCCGCGAATTCTAACACTCCCCCTCAACTTCGAGTCGAAATTTCCCTTAATAAACTTAGTTTTTCCACACAGTTGTGGTGTTTAACCTTTGGTAACGATTTTGTCATAATATCAGCTGCCATTTCCTGGGTGCAATATGCTTACTTTTAGTATGATACACACTGTCTTTGCATAGTGCGATTGCACTTTGATTATCACAGAGCACATTCGTTGGTTCACTCACTAATTCATACTGCTTCATGTGACGAAGTAACCTTCTCAGGTACATTATTTCTTTCGTTACCTCTGATAATAATACGTACTCGGCTTCCATGGTGGATAGGGCTACGCACTGCTGTTTCTTTGTACACCAACTAATTGGTCCGTTCGCTAAAATTACAACGTATCCAGAACGCGATCGCCTATCTAGGATATCACCGCCCCAGTCCGAATCTACGTACGCATTCACTTCGTTTTTTCCTTTCGTATATCGAATTACATAATCCATCGTACCGGATAAGTATCGCAAAACACGCTTCGCCTTCTGCCAATGTATCGTACGCGGTTTTTCACAGAATTTGCTCAACGCGCTTGCTGCAAACGCTATGTCAGGACGCGTTGCATTCGCTAAATAAATTAAGCTACCTACGAGTTCCCGATACGGTTATCCCTGCATGTCTGAACTATCTTCCTTTGACTGCGACTTTATTTGTTCTACAAAATTTTCGTTGGGCTCTAATGGAGTAGCTAATGGTTTACATTGACTCATATTAAACCTATTCAAAAGACTTTCTACATAAGCTTTCTGTGATAATACCATTCCACCGGTATTTCCATCTCTCTCTACGTGGATTCCTAGGATATCTTTTACCTTTCCTAAATCCTTCATCTTGAACTTACCCTTTAACAAATTCTTCACCTTTTCTATTTCACGGAGACTTTTGGAACCTATTAATAGATCGTCGACATAAATTACAACTATTACGTCGCTATCCTCGTTCGAGTCGACATACACACACGGATTCGCGACCGCTTTCGTAAGACCTATACTAATTAAATAATTGTCCATTTCTGATACCATTCCCTGCCGGCTTGTTTCAGTCCGTACAGGGGCTTGTTTAACTTACACACTTTCTCCTCGCGGTTAGGCACTACAAACATTTCCGGCTGCTTCATGTACAATTCGTCACACAAATCGCCTTGCACATACGCCGTCACTACGTCCATTTGATGCACATGCATCTCTTTTTGCACACAACACGCGAGAAAAGTCCTTATACTTTCGTATCTTGCCACGGGGGAAAAAACTTCTTGATAGTCGATACCTTCTTTTTGCTGATCCCCTCTTGCGACTAGTCTTGCCTTGAATTTTTCGGCTAATCCGTCCTGATTTTCTTTGATCCTGAATACCCACTTGTTGGCTATAACCGTTTTGTCCTTGGGTCTTTCCACCAGGTTCCAGGTATTATTCTCCATAAGTGAGTCGAATTCTTCCTTCATCGCTGCTAGTCACAGTTTTCTATTTGGACTATCCATGGCCTCTTTTAACGTATTCGGCGTGCCATATTTTTGATCGGGACTTGTTTTCGTTGCGTGATAAAGTTTTCTGGGTCTTCCAGGCTTACCACTTTTTATCAGAACTGGCCGTCCACGACCTCTAACTGTTTGAAAGCGTTTAGTTACCTGTTCAGGTATCTCATTAATTTCTTCCTCTTCTTCTCGGCTTGAGTGTTGCACTTCTGGTTTGCTTTCGCCGTCCTCTTGTGGCGTATTTTCCTCGGCGTCTTCGACTGCTTGTCCGGGAGGTGGCCAATCACATTTCTCTGGTGTTGCGCTCAGCGGCATCTCGCACAGCTCTTCTCTTGACTGCTGTGTCTTCGTAATTTCATTTTCTAGAAATTTTACATCTTTATGTTTTTCTACGGTTTTTGTACCTTTTTCCCACACTCTATAAGCTTTAGCTTCTTGTGAGTATCCCACTAATATAAACTCTTTACCTTTTGGAGCGAATTTGTTTCGTTGGTGCTTTTTATCCAACGCAATTACCTTGCTACCGAAGGTTCTCATATAACCTACGTATGGCTTCTCGCCGGTCCATTCTTCAAAGGGTGTCCTGTTATCCAGAGCTTTCGTAGGGCACCGATTTCTTATGTACGCCGCAGTATTTACGGCTTCTGCCCATAGTGCGAACGGCACGTTGGCTTGGAGCATCATGCACCGGGCCATCTCAACTAGGGTCCTATTTGCCCTTTCCGCAATCCCGTTTTGCTGAGGCGTGTATTCTACGGATAGCTGCCTGGAGATGCCTTCCTTTTTCAAGAAATCTGTAAACTCCCTAGAAATGTACTGCTTTGCATTATCTGTGCGAATTTTCTTAATTACTTTACCCGTAGATCTTTCCACATTCGCCTTATATTCCTTAAAAGCACGGAATATATCGGACCTTTGTTTCAGCATGACAACCGTAATATATCGGGATTTTCCATCTATGAATGTAGCGAAATATCTCGCTCCCCCTAACGACGTTGTCTGCATGGGTCCGCATATATCGCTATGTATTAAGCCTAGTGTATCCTTTTCTTTTGTATTCGAGGGCGTATATCGCGATTGATGTATTTTACATTTATAACATACCTCGCAATCGACGTTTGGCCCTTCCAATTGTTTATCCAGACCTATAACCATGGTCTTCATCTTCCTCACGTCTTCGAAATTTAAGTGTCCTAACCTATAGTGCCACTTTAATAGACTGTTCTCATGCATTCCTGATAGTCCTGCAAAGTTCTTGTGTTTTTCGTCCACCAAGTATAATCCATTCTTCCTCACAGCACTCATCACCACTTGACCATCTCCGCGTCTCACCACAGCGTAGTCCTTGCTGAAAGTCACCTTGTATCCATGATCTGTAATAGTGGAAACTGAGAGCAAATTACTTTTAAATTTTGGCACGAGAACGGTATTGTTTAATCTGATAGTCGACGGATATCCACTGGACGTTTTTACTTGAAATTTTACTTCTCCTTTCCCTTGGGATTCGACACAATTCTCAGTGGCGGTGTAGATTTTTGTCTTCTCTCTTTGGTCCAGGTTACTGAACTTCTCCTTATCGAAGCATATATGTGTCGTTGCACCGCTATCTAAACACCATGTGCCAGGATTCTGCGATACTACATTCAAGGCAGTAGCGGTCATTGCTTCTTCCCTTTCTTTCTTCTTATAAATTTGCCCGCTTCTTGTTCTGCAATCCCTAGCCAAATTACCTCTTTTTCCACACGCGTAGCATTTCCACTCATTGTCAGTCGTTTTGGACCATTCCTTTGGTACAGTATTTGTAGGCTCTCTCCTGTATGTAACTTTTCTATTTGAGTAGAATGCTTCTTCAGTATTTCCATCCGCTTGAGCATTGCTTTGCATTTTTCTCGTTTCTTCTTCTAACAACTTTGTCTTTAATTCTTCCAAAGTTGGCATTCTTTCTCTAGATTCGATGGCAACTGTGAATGTCTCGTATTCACTCGATAGTGAACACAGTAACCATATGGACAATAAATCTTCTGGCAACTTCAGGTCACTCTCTTCGAGTTGTTCAGTTATTTGCAAGAACTTATTCACATATTCTGTCATAGACTGGTCCGCAGTCTTTTTGAGGCGAATTAACTGCTTAAACAATACGCATTGCCTCATCGGGTTTTTGGATTCGTATACTTCTTTGAGTTTGTTCCAGGCCTCTGAGGAGGTGTTTGCCCGTTTAATATGATTGAGCTGATCTGGTTGAACACTCAAAGTTATTAGATCCAATGCCTTTTCATCCTTTGTTGTCCATTCACCCCCGTTTATTTCAGGTTTCACTATTTGTCCATTTACGTAATTCCATAATTCGTTATACCTGAGCACGCTCCGCATCTGTATTTTCCATACTTCATAATTTGTGCTACTCAATTTGCAAATGTGTTCTATTTTTCCGACATTCATCGTGCCAATTTATCGCACGTGGCGAGCAACACGTGGTTACGCTAACCTCACTTTTCACAAAAAACGTATATTTTAATACTTTCTACCTTTTCTTGACCGTCCTGGGCCCATAACCTGTCAGGATTTCGGTCTGAGGGTTAGCTGAGAAAAAGTCGTACCCTTTTTACACACAGAAATTAACAATTTATTCTTACTCGCTAGAAAGATACTTCGCACTCTACACGTGTTCGCAGTCACACAATCACTCCATCTTACTTTCTTTGTTCTGTCCGAACAGGCGACCGCGACCTCTACAATATATACAGGGTGAGTCTCATAACATGACGACCTCAAATAACTCGTAAGGTATTCGTTGCACGAAAAAATGTTTCAAACAAAAGTTGCATCGTATGTAGGGGGGCATACAGTGCTCTAATCTGTTTTTTATTACCTTACTTCTTTATTGAGATATTAGGGTCACCTTCAATTTTTTAAATGGAATGACTAATATTTTTTTCCGAATTCGGCTAAGACATCAAATTCTGCGTAAGAAAGTATTATACAAAGTGGGACTTAAAATGTATAATTACTGAGATATCTTCAAATTAATAATCTTCTATTAGGAATTACGCGTAGTCAATGTGACTCTTAACACGAGTTTGATCACGGCGACAGGTCATGTCTGTAAACAAGTTCTAGCCATAAATCTAGCCATGGATCTAGCCATGGAATGGGGAAGGTATTGCATCTTCTAATAAGAGGACTTTGAGTAACAGCACGGCACTTATTCCAGACCTTTAGAAGAATATACACCTCACTCATATAATTTACCCTAAACCTAACATACATTTTTATTACTATAAGCTTCCACCGAAATAAATGTTAAGTGAATTGGCATAGGGGGGGGGGGGGGGGGGAGTAAAGTCACAATAAAAAATATTAATCGAAGTTTATTAACTCCTGGTCGGAACTGGGCTGTTAGAATTTCCGCGCGAACGTCGTCAAGTCACAAATGCCATCTCGCGATGCTCATTTCTTTTTCACTTCTCCTTTGTCAACAACGGCAATTGTTCACCGTTACCATCGAAACCATCATCGCGGTGATCAACTGCTTTACTCCGCTGCGATCAACTGATTTACGCTTACATTACGATGTTCAGTAACAGTGAAAAATACGATATGATAATTGTTTATGGTGCATGTGAAGAAAATGCTATAAGAGCTAAGATCTTGTACCAAGCTAAGTATCCTGATCGAAATCAGCCGTCGCACTCTACTTTCTTAAGGCTTCATCGAAGACTCAAGGAACATGGCAACTTTAATGTACAGAAACGTAAAAAGTATCACAAAATTTTGAATAACGAAGGATATCGTACTTCAACCTTAGCAGCTATTGCCCATAATCCGCATATCAGTACACGGCAGATTTCACGTGGTTTGGACATTTGTCAAAGCAGTGTTGTGCGTATTCTTCATTCGGAGAACTTTTATCCGTATCACTTGTCGGTACATCAAAAGCTACATGAACGAGACTTTGAAAAACGCGTGCAGTTCTGTGAGTGGTTTTTGCACCAGATGCAAGATTCAAATGGTACATTTGTACAGACTGTTTTATGGACTGACGAAGCCACGTTTACAAATTGCGGAAATGTGAATACAAAAAATGCACATTTTTGGGCAACAGAGAACCCACATTGGCTTCGTGAAGTTGACCACCAACACAGGTGGAATTTGAATGTTTGGTGCGGCATAATTGGTCACCAGATCATTGGACCGTATTTCATTGAAAGATCACTAACAGGTCAAACATACTCCACATTCTTGTCTGAAACACTGCCAGGCCTATTAGAAAATGTACCATGTTTAATACGACAAATAATGTGGTATCAACATGATGGCTGTCCTGCTCATTATGCTCGGCAATCGCGGCAAGTATTAAGTAGAATGTTTCCTAATCGTTGGATCGGTCGTGGTAGTAACATTGGTTGGCCAGCTCGCTCACCAGATTTAACGCCGCTGGACTATTTCCTTTGGGGAGCATTAAAAAATGAAGTTTATCGCGAAGCACCTACGACAGCGGAAGATATGCGAGAACGTATTATTAGTGCATGTGCTGCAATAACTACAGAAACATTGGAAAAAGTTCTTCACTCACTGATAATTCGATTACGTAAGTGTATTGACTGTAACGGGCAGCACTTCGAACACCATTTGAAATAAAACTTGTTTTATAAGTATCTCAGTAATTATTCATTTTAAGTCCCACTTTGTATAATACTTTCTTACGCAAAATTTGATGACTTAGCCGAATTTGAAAAAAAATATTAGTCATTCCATTTAAAAAACTGAAGGTGACCCTAATATCTCAATAAAAAAGTAAGGTAATAAAAAACTGATTAGAGCACTGTATGTCCCCCTAGATACGATGCAACTTTTGTTTGAAACATTTTTTCGTGCAACGCATACCTTACGAGTTATTTGAGGTCGTCACGTTAGGAGACTCACCCTGTATAGACTCGGAAGTTGCCGCGAATTCTAACACCAACCAAAAAATTTGAAAAAAATTCCAGACCATGCACACCATTGGGTATAATATGTGTGATTTTTTTCAGAATTTTCTATCTAGCCGAACGGGAGAAATCGAGCAAAAACCGTAAAGTACGTTTCACCCTATAACTACCCCTACGGTAGGGGTACCGGGTTTATACTTTGCAGGAAGGGTTTTTCCAAAGAGCCCTATCGAATGGTATGCCTCAAAGTTAATTACCTTTGGGGGCACTTTTGCCATCCTTATCCGGCTATACCCTTTGCTATTTCTTTGAAAAGACTGTTCACGGAACTAGTGCCTCGATCTGTCAATATTACACGGGGTGCTCCGAACTGAAGTATTAAATTTTCTACTATGTTGTATGCTATTGTCTCTGCATTAATATCAGGAACGGGTACGGCTAAACAGTATGTAGTTAGATTATCCTGCATGGTTAGTATATACCGATTGCCATTAGGGGTGATAGGTAGTGGTCCGACAGTATCTAAAGATACTTTGACAAACGGTTGTAGCGGGTTATCTGTGATTAACATTGGTTCCCTTGTCTTAGCGCGTACCACTTTATTCTCCTGACAACTATTGCAAGTTCTTATAAAATTTTGAACGTCATTTTTCAGTCCCGGCCAATAAAATTTCTCTCGAATTCGCTGATACGTTTTGGTAATTCCTTTATGTCCACCTACTAAGCTTCCGTGATATTCGGCTATTATTTCCGATCGGAGTTCTTTAGGTGGTATTTCAATTTTGCCATTGCAAATAATAATCTCGATATCACTTTCTCCAAAAGTATCCATTGACAGGTCCAGTAACGTACCCTGAGATAGTGTATCGGTTAAATCTCCTGATTTAGAAATTTTAAATGATTTAATACCGGATTCTATCAAAGATTTGTTCAAATTTTCCAATCCGAGTTTCATCTGATTCATATCTAAATTATCAAAATAATTCTTTTGAATAACGACACTGAAAATTTTGTACTTTCCTCGAGTCGTAACGAGAATTTGTCCCACCCTTGGTTTCATTTCTCGTAAATTGTCAATGCTTACGGCGGCACCTATATCTA
This sequence comes from Cerceris rybyensis, assembly GCA_910591515.1. NCBI lineage: Eukaryota > Metazoa > Arthropoda > Insecta > Hymenoptera > Crabronidae > Cerceris > Cerceris rybyensis. Next base: position 4,081,425 of record OU342789.1, read on the forward strand.
TGAGTAATCTTCCTATAGGATTGAAAAGCTCACAGTCCGATGAGATGACATGCGTATAATTTCCAGGGGTTGCGGTCAAATTATCCCTACTAAAACTTAACATTAAGGATGCGAAAAAGCCGTTCGAGGAAGATTTGACGGTAAGACTGTATCTATGTCCAATGGTATGTTTTCTTTCATCTGTATACCGGCATAGTAAGGTTCATTTGAGATTTCTGCTGGCAAGGCTTTTGGTTCTCCCTTCTCAGCAAGGTCCTCTTGAGGAACGGTGAATGTCCGATGTGCTGAACAAGGTGTAGACAGAGCTGGGCAAATTTTATTTCAAATAAAGATAATAAGTTAATTATCGAAAATAACATTATTTCAAATAAACTCTATGAAATAACTATTTGAGAGGAATTTATATGAGTTCATTTATTTGAGATAATAACTTTATTATAATTTATTTCTTCAATCTTCAATGGTGTTCATTTCATTCGCTTTTAAAATTACCTCTTCAATAAATACAGACCGCAAGGATACCCTCCTTTCTTTGTCAACAGCATTCAGCCAACGATCTTTAAATTAAGGATATGAAAATGCTGCAATGACAGCATAATTTTTAGTACTGAAAAAATTGTAATAGTCTGATAATCTTCGTTTCAAATTATTTTGAATTGTCAGTAGTATGGAATCTCGGAATGGATGCTTTTCTTCTTGTAATTTATAAATTTCACGCCTAAGATGCAAAAGGGTCGGAATCATGTGGCCATAAAAAATATTGTTTTCACCTTGCAAATCATCTAGAGCTCTTGCTATTGGTTTTAGGCACAACACATGACGTTCTAAATAATTGATATGACTTTCGGTTAATATACTCGGGAAAGATTGTGATTCTTTTAATTTATCACTATATCGAATTATTTGGCAAAGACTGTCATATAGGTCATTCCATCTTGTAATACTAGGTCTAGTAAAAATACATCCAATTTCTTCCTTCACAGTTTCTGCAGATTTTGGATGACGAGAGAGATCCCATAATCCTTGACATTGTCTCATCACTTCATTATGAAGGGTTTTTAATCTACTGCGGCAATAAGATTTAGGGTATGTGCAGCACAACGAATATGCATTGGGAGAAACGGATCACTTTCACTACTTGGTGAAACATCTTCAAAATGAATATGATTCTCTTCTCGAAAATCATGATAAGTTATTCCATATTCTTGAAAGGTTCTTATAAAGTTTGAACCGTTATCTGTAATGGTAGATAAATTTTTGTTTAAGGATAAATTATATTCTTCGTTTATTACTTTAATTAATTGAGCGGTTCGACCAAATGAATGGATTCCTTTAAATCTACGGCAAGCTAATGCAACACTATGCCTTTGCAATGTTTCATCATCTATCCAGTGACACGTGACACCTAAAAATCTGCGTTGTTTTGTTGACCATACATCTGCAGTCGTACACACATAAGTTGTCTTCTGCAGCTCTTTTTTTATGTTTTCCACAAGTTCTTTGAATGTATCATTTATCCGCCTACACAATGTTCTACGACTACAAGAAAGCGGATATCCCAAGTTTCCAAATATATCTAACAATAAGAAGTACCTGTTTTCGATGGTAGACAGGGGAACAAAGGAATATATGATGTACTTCATAATACAATTCTCCAATTCTTTAGGCGATATTGTTTCCCGATGATTTGCTGATTGTTTTGGAATCGATCTTTTCACATTGTTGCAGGACGATGCAGCTCCGGAATGCATTTTTTGTTTCTTATAAGATACGAAACGTTAGAGCTCATCGTTCCCGTGAACTCTTTTCAAGTGTGACCGAAAATTACTAGTACTTTTAAACCTACCTTTAATTTTTGTTACCCTATCCGTACATTTTCTACAAACGGCAGTTATACTTCCATTGAGCTCTGATTCTTCTAACAAGGGAACATCCCGAGGTGTGACTCACCGATTTTGATGAAACTCAGGTATAATGTAGTTTTCATAAAAATATTTGACACGTATTTTTTTTATCGGCAATGATTCATGTTTAGAGGGGGAAAACCACCCTCAAAGTTAGGACTCGAAAGTATATTTCGGCGAATATCTCGGAAAATTGACGAAATTTGCGTCTATTAATAATCAATAGAATGGTAAAAATTATTTTGCAAAATCTCAATTTGTTTAAACAATATATGAAAAATTCGAATTTTTTTGTTAGTTTTTCCCCCTTAATGCCAATGAATTTTCTTGAGTTTTTGTTTATAGAAACTATATGTCCTTTACAAAAATACGGATAAATCGAAATTTTGATTTTTTCACCAGAAAAAAAGTTATTAATCTTGAAATTGTACCGGTCGACGCGCGAAATAGACTTGTTCATGAGTAATTGATAGCACTTAAAAGAACGAATACTATTGATTTATATTCGTTACTGGTGAAAATTAAAGAATTTTCGCTTCTTTTAAACCTTTTATTACGGCAGACTTTAACAAGCAGCGGCCGGCCGCGACCGTATCGTACGGTGGGCAGTCGGTTGCGACGTACACCGAGAATAGCGAAGTTTTTCGTTAGGCATGCATTTCTGACGAAGTATATTAAAATATTCAAAATACTGAATTCTTTTACATTAAACCAAAATTATTTATTTATTAATATTCTGCTTTAAATTGTTAGGGCACATACTAAAAACTGAACATAAAGGGTATAGCAGGATAAGGTGGTCAAAAGTGCCCTTGAACCGATTTCAATGGGGGTGGTCTCATTCGATAGATAATGCTCGGCGATCATTGCGTACCAATTTTTAACCCTATATCTTGACCGGAAGGGTAGTTATGGGGAAAATTCAAAAAACGGGTTTTTGCCCCATTTTGCCTAGTTATTGAGGTACAAAAAATTCGAAAAAATTCTGTCATATTCTACAAGGTACCATACATGTTTGAGATTTTTTTCAGATTTTTCCATTGAAGAACCTAAGTGTAAAAAATGAGCAAACGCAAAAAAAACGGAAAAAAGTAGATTTCGTATCGAGATCTTCGAGTGACAACTTTTTGCAAATTACAGTAACAATCCAACACTCATGATTGTTATCTCCAATTTTTTTCAGATGTTTAAACCGCCTGCGTTATTGTGAAAAAAATCAAAAACCGATTTGCGCGACGCATTTCGATGTGAAACACCATGATCCAGTTATTATTTCCTTATTCTTCGATTACAATATGTTCATTTTGTGACTTTCAGTGTTCTACCACGAAGCATTTACATGTTAATATAGAGAATCGAATTAATTAAATCAATTGTGAACTTTGATGGTTCTTGATCTGCAAGAATTTGTAAGATTTTTTCAAGTGAACGATTTGGCGCAGTTGGTAGGGCGTCTGCCTGCGGAAGCGCTGGACACTATTTTGTCGCAGGTTCGAATCCCCATGGGGAACTTGATTTTTTTTTTCATTTTTAAAAATTGTCAACTACATAACAATAATTAGTTGCTATTTTCAAACATTTAACAGTATTTTTAAGGTCCAGAAAAATATAAATTAGTAACGAAACATACTTTTTGCTTTGTAGGATTTTTCTATTCATACACTGCAAACCCAAGTGTATGAATTTCAATTACTTTACGGGTGTGAATGGTTGTAGACAGTTTTTACACACTAAAAAGTATGTGAATTAAATCAAATATCACGTGTGTGTGATTTTAATACGTTTTTAATGTGTGAATTACGAAATGTGTGAATCAAATCACACACTTACAGTGTGCGATTTTTAAAGAGCGTAAATAAGTATTTGTATACACATAAAATAGATCAAACAGACAATTAAGTCTGTTTATTAACCATTAAAAATTATTTTCTTAATAATAACTGCATACTACTTACTTATTAATTCGAACTTTTGTAATATTCAAACCTTGCTACACAGCAAATCCAAGTGTGTTATTTTAAAACACATAAACGTATTATTTCCTTGTAGTCACTTTTTAGACGTTTCCCGGTGTGTTATTATTTAACACAGTACATGTGTATTATTTTTCAGCATGTAGGTGCGTTATTTTTAAAATACATAAATGGGTTATTTTAAAATATAAATATATATGTGAGAAGAATATTTTATTAGAACAAAACGATTAAATGATTAGAACAATAAATACCATACAAATCAGATCAACTCGGACACGAAATCGACTTCTTCACACCACTGCTCAATCACGACTCTATTTACAAATGTTACCGCCGCGTGTTCAAATATTCCAATCCTACATATATATACACTCTGGGACAAAAAGATAGCACATCGTATAACTTTTTGTATTTGATACTATAAACTTAACAAAATGAACAGTTTAATATGTTAACAAATTTGGGCATACCTGTACGTATAATTTATTGAATATCATCGACAACATTTACTTCGATAGAATTTTAGGAATGAAAACGTAAATAATGGGGTTCGCAGGCGGGACAAAATGATAGCACACTTAACAAAAGACGTGAAATATAAAACAATTAATCAATCTTATTCAATGCTTAAAATTTTGTAGAGCCACCTTTACATCTAATAACTCTCAATCATTCTATTTGGTATAGATTTATACAGTTTTTTAATACTTTTCTGGCTCATGTTCTCCCACTCGTCCAAAATGCATTGTTTTAGATCATTAATATTTTTAAATTGTCTGCCATTTTGGTATACGGCTCTGGCAAGATGTCCCCAACAATTTTCGATGATGTTGAGATCGGGGGATCTGGATGGTCAATCCAAAACACGACTATTTTTTAAGAAAAAGTATTCTTTTACTGCTTTCGCCGTGTGGATTGTGGCATTATCTTGTTGAAAAATGTATTTTTTTCCGGCAATTTTTTCAACATATATGTGTAATTGTTCATTTATCATTTCAATATATTGTTTACTATTCATTCGTCCTTTTATAAATTTTATTTCTGCTTTACCTCGATATCCAATACCAGCCCAAATTATTACGCTGCCGCCTCCCATATGACGACGGCTTAAAAATAGCTGTTCTTTTCTTCAATCGTGGTAGTAATAATTAAGGCCGTCCGGTCCATCCAAATTGAATTTCTTTTCGTCAGTAAATATGATCCTTCGCCATTTTGCCCCAAATTTATATGCTTTTCGGCAAATTGTAAACGGAACGTTTTATGCTCCTTCTTTAGCCAAGGTTTCTTCTGTAATTTTCTTCTCACTAAGTGCTTGCATTGTTGTAAAACACGACGTACATTCTTTACGTTAGTGTTTATACCAACACTTTCTGCGATTTGTCTTCCAGTTATCTTCGAATTCCATGCTGCTCTCAATATTTGACGTTTTTCGCGAGCAGTTAAACTTTGTGGACGGCCACAACTCTTCTTTTTTCCGTAATTTTCAGGATTTTTTAATAAGTTCATAATAACTTTTCGGCTCCTATTTACAATTTTTGATATTTTTGTAATTGAATATTGTTCTTCCTTTAACTTCAGTATAGTTTGTATTTCACATTCATTTAATTTCTTTCCACGGCCCATTGTTAATATTTTACTATGTTAATATAACAAATAAACAAAAAGAAAAGTAGTACACACTTTATGATTTTCGTTTTACAATGAATACTTGCTATAAAGAAACTTTATGTACAACTGAAAATTGTAAATCTGCTGCGTGTGCTATCATTTTGTCCCGCCTGCTGAACCACAATATGTACGTTTTTATTCCTAAAATTCTATCGAAGTAAATGTTGTCGATGATATTCAATACATTATACGTACAGGTATGCCCAAATTTGTTAACATATTAAACTGTTCATTTTGTTAAGTTTATAGTATCAAATACGAAAAGTTATACGATGTGCTATCTTTTTGTCCCGGAGTGTATGTACCGTGCGGCTCGTCAAGCTTGTCACCTGGGCGGCGGAGCTTCTCGTTTTCAACCGCCTATTCGTACCATTTTGTTTCTTGGAGTCCACTCGCTCAGCCTCTTAAAGGAAGCACCCGACAAAGTCGTAGCATTCAAATATTCTTATTAGTTTGTCTGGAGGAGCGAGACATTGTATTACATTGTTGTCTCGTCGAGCGCTTCGTTTCATCAAGGAGAATCTCCCCATGTGGTGGGGGTAATTCTGCCGGAGTTTATTCTGTTTTCACTATAGAGATGTTAGAAATCTGGTGCCTACGCCGATGTCCTCACTGTCGCCACACAAATCGCGTTGTCTCCCTTGCTTCGATCTGCAGCGTTCTCTCTTTTCGTCTTTTAGTTCGATTTGTTTGTGTAGCTCTTTTAACGAATCGCGAGGTAGAACGTCAAGTGCCTTCGTGTACATGTGACAAGAGGCATGACGCTTGACGCCTGGCGAATGAGACTCTGCCGAAACAGGCTTACCTCCTAGGTGACACGTCTGACGAGCCGCACGGTAAGGAGATTGCTTTTCTGATGGTGCCCACAGTCTTCTTGCTATTAACTAACATTTATTTAAAAGATACATAAAACCAACAATAACTATAACACACACTTAGAAACTAATAAAAATAAGCAGTAACAGTTATGACGTCTTTTCGCTTTCACGTTTCGTTCTTCACTGCTGTTTTGCAACTGTTTTGTTTCTTCTGCCCTGTCTTTTGTTTCTCACGTCATCATCGCGTTCTCTCTGTCATTCATTCACTTTCTCGCTCACTCATTTCATCTGCCTTCTTACATATTTATAGTTAAATCAATTACATATTCACAGAATTGAATAAAATTATATTAAATATTATTATAATTGTTCAATATTTTAAAGGAGTGCAGGAACTCCGGTATTAATATGCAACCTACCACATTCAAGAATATTTGGATATATTATAGATGAGAATGATTGGTTAACGTGTCAAATGATGCGAACCAATAATGCAAAAATTACAGTTATTGTTTTTCTACTCTTTTAAGTGGTAATAATAACTGATAAATATCTGGTCAGTAAATACATCAAAAAGAAACGGCTAACACATAAAAACGTATAATTCTAACGAAACGTGTAATTTTAATACACTTTTTTGCATAAAAGTGAAGTGTGTTTAAATTTAACATACAAAAAAAATGCATTATTAATTTACTTGGATAAAACGTGTAAAATAACGCATTAGATGTGTTAAAACTTCGCGTTAATTTCTTCAAGTGTTTTATTTTAATGCACATAATTGCATTTACACGTTTAGACGTGTTAATGAAGTGTGCTTACACATTTTGGTGCATTTAAATAACCCACTTTTAACACACTTGGATTTGCAGTGTAATATATAATTTTTGACAATTTTCTATATTAAGATTGCTAATGTGTGAATGTTGTTAGTGTATTATTTAGAATGAAGTGTGTGAATCGCTAATATGTAAATGATTTTAACTTTCTTGAAACGTGAAATGATTGAAAATTCAATCATTTCATACATAAATGAAGTGTTTGAATTAAATTATACACAAGAAGTGTATGAAATTAATATTTATCCGAATTGAGCTATGTGATTTTCAAACACCATGCCACATTCACACATTAAAATATGTGTGACATGTGAAATTCACCTACATGATCACACACTTAGGTTTGCAGTGTACACTGTTCTACGAGTACGAGTATTATTAAACACTCTAACATAGAATAGACATCGGTTGTTCTACGGTGTATGAAGGTGTATGTTAATCAGTAAAGGATGTAGGAAAAGTTATTATCTTCGGATAGAAAGAAACTCTGAATTCCTTTAAACAATCATTGTTACAAGTGAACAAGATATTTTAATAATATTATGACCATTTAGTAAGTAACATATGTCTTCAAATATCGTAGTAAATTCAGTGTTACAATGTTTGATAATAGCCGTAATCGCAGAAGATGGTATGACTAGAAAAACTCGATAAAGCAAAAAGTATGTTCTGTGCCTATCTACATATGTAAGGTATTGTATTTGTTACATTGTCATTGTGACCCCGCGATGTTCAACAATATGCTCAAACATGTTCAAACATATGCAGTAATTATTTGTCGTTTCATTATTTGAGGTACCTTAAATTACTCGAAATAATAAAATAACATGTTATTTAACATTCGAAATACTTATCTCAAATAAGAAAATAACTTGTTGTTTTATTATTTGAATTTATGTATTTCACGAAATAAAAGAAACGATAATCATTTCATAACATTATTTTGTTGGACGAAATATAACATAATTTATTTCAAATAGTGAAATATTTTTGTGAAATAACTTTTTATTTCAAATAGTATTTCAAATAAGTTTTAAAATATTGTATCTGAAATAATGCCCAGCTCTGGGTGTAGATAAGGCTAGTAGTCTGCGTAATGGCATAGGAGTAGGAAATATGGATTTGCGTGGTTGCCAATGAATTTCGGTTTGGTTGTTTTGTTTTTCTGTTGAGTTATGCCGTTCCAATAGTCTCTGAATTCGCTTGTCCAATTCTACATCGTCTATTTCTGTGGTATCACTGTCGTCTGTTGCATCTAATTGGGAGGTTTCAGGAGTAAAGTCACGTCGTAGCAAAGATTCGTCAAATTTGGCAAAAGAATTTTGTAATTCCTGTAAGTCGATTGGCTGAACTGCAAGTTGTCAACAAAAACGTCATCGTCACTGTCGTCCGGAGGTGGTTGTACTTCTAGCATGATATGGTTTTGGTTTATTTTTGTGACAGTTTCAGATTCATTCGTTCTTTCCTCCTGAATAGGTTCTAATTGAGAGTCGTCTGTATCTGTCTTTGATTTTTGCAGAGAAGTGCGTGATTTCGGTGTAAAATCCAAACTGGGTAAGGTGTGACAGGGTTATTATTGAAATAAAAGGGTCATTCGGAAAGACTTTCTAAATATCACACTTTATTAGATATAAAAACGTTATTAATATATATACAAAAGCACGTGTTACTGAAACGGTTTCTCCTTGCCAACTGACTGCACGCTTCTGGAAAACAATTGCCGGGGAAGCCGAACGACAAAACACGATCGCGGCTAATGTCGCATATCTCTCACACTCCTCCTATCGATTTTAGCCGCAATAATTATTTCCTTTTTTTTTTTAATATACATATCGTTTGAACATAGAACACACATTTTTAATTACGATAAACATAACATATCTAAGCACCTCTTGTGTTTAATTTTTGGCAACGCTTTTGTACATATATCGGCAATCATCTCTTCCGTACTTAAATATATTACTGTTATTAGTCCTTTTTCTATCAATTCTCTTGTATAATGATAACTTATATCTATATGTTTGCTGCGTTTATGAAACATTGCATTTTTAGATAATTCGATCGCGCACTGATTATCACAATATATTGTTATTGGATTTTTTACTATGGTTTAATAATCTATTTATGTACACCACTTCACGCGACACTTCTGACAAAGCGACATATTCTGCCTCCATTGTCGATAAGGATACAGATTTTTGTTTCTTTGACTTCCAACTTATCGGTGCACCGGCTAACACTAACACGTTTCCACTGCACGATCTTCTATCGTCGATGTCGCCAGCCCAATCGGAGTCCGTGTATGCTTTGAGCTGTTCGTTGTCTCTTCTATAATTTAATCCATAATGTGCTGTGTCCTTTAAATATCTTAGTACTCGTTTCGCTAACTTCCAATGTGTCTTTCCTGGATCGGAGCAGAAACGACTTAGCACGCCTGCTACAAACGCAATGTCTGGTCTAGTTGCGTTAGCTAGGTAAATAAGTCCTCCGATCAGTTCTCTGTATGGCTTCGCTTGCATTTCCTTCCGTTCTTCTTCATTTGATGGTGCCATATCTTTCGAAATCTTTATATTTGACTCTATTGGGGTCGATATACCTTTTGCATTATGCATATTAAACTTTTTGATTAAATCGTTGGTGTACTTTTCTTGCGAAAGTTTCATGCTTCCTGTTTCACCATTTCGCTCTATTTTTATTCCTAATATATCACTGATAGCTCCTAAATCTGTCATTTCAAACTTCGCTTTTAATAACTGTTTAATTCTATTTACATTTTTCAAACTTTTCGAGGCTAATATAATATCGTCTACGTAAATAATCATAATTACTCTACTTTCTTCTTTTCCAAATACATACACGCATGGGTCGGCTTCCGTTCGTCGTGCTCCGTTTTCTATAACGTAATTGTCTATTTTTCGATACCATTCGCGGCCACTTTGTTTCAGTCCATATAAAGGCTTCATCAGCTTGCAAACCTTTTCTTCTTCACCGCGATTTACGAACAATTCTGGTTGCTCCATATAAATTTCGTCATTAAGGTCACCTTGTACATAAGCAGATACCACGTCCATATGGTAAACATACATTTCTGAATTTACTGCCGCTGCCAATAACGTCCTTATAATTTCATATCTTGCAACGGGAGCAAATACCTCTTCATAATCGATTCCTTTGCGTTGAGTATGACCACGGGCTACTAATCTTGCCTTAAATTTATTTATCGACCCATCGTTATTATATTTGGTTTTAAATACCCACCTATTTGTTAATATTTTTCGATCTTTTGGCCTCGGAACCAAGCACCATGTTTTATTCCTAGTAACCGTATTATATTCGCTCGTCATAGCCTCTAGTCATTGGTCCGATTCTTCACTTTGCATTGCATCCTGTACATTTTGCGGATCAATGGATTCTTTAATCTGAAATATCTTTTTCGGCCTACCTCTTTTTCCTGTTTTTAGTAATTTCGGCCTTCCTCTTCCATGCGGCGTATCTCTTCTTAAGATTGGAGTTTCCGTGATACCTTCGTTCTGAGTTTCCGGTTCGTCGTCTTCTATGTTGGAGTCTTCTCCTGTTCCTTCGGATTCCACGTCTTCTTCGGATTGTTGTACATTACCGTATTGATATACTAACTCTTGATGGCTTTCGTTATCTGCTGGATCAGATTTAGATTCTGTTGTTTCAATAAATTTTACATCTCGAGCTCGTATTACCGTTTTCGTGTTACGCTTCCACAATCTATACGCTTTTGATACGTTATCATATCCAACCAAAGTATACTCTTCGCCTTTTGGCTCAAATTTTCCGAGTTTTCGTGACTTATTCAATACAATACCTTTGCTTCTTATTACGCCAAAAAAACCAACGTAGGGATTCTTGTTTGACCAGGCCTCTAATGGCGTTTTATCATTTAATACCTTTGTTGGGCATCTATTCCGGATATATGTCGCTGCATTTACAGCCTCTGCCCATAAACTTTGTGGAAGATTTCCCTGAATCATCATGCATCGTGCCATCTCCACTAATGTCCTATTGGCACGCTCGGCTACTCCGTTTTGCTGCGGAGTGTATTCGACACTCAGTTGTCGTTTGATTCCTTCTTCATCTAAACATGTCTGAAAATCACGAGATAAATATTCCTTCCCGTTATCTGTCCGTAGACACTTAATCGAACAACCCGTTTGTTTTTCTGCTTGCCGTTTGTATTTTCGAAATGCATCTAATACATCTGATTTATTTCGGAGCATCGTAGTTTCTGTATATCGCGTATGATCATCAATAAATGTAACGAAATACTTAGCTCCTCCTAAAGATTCCGTCCTCATAGGTCCGCAAATATCTGAGTGGACTATTCCAAGTTTTTCCTTAGAGATACTTTTAGATGCTTTATACGGCTGCTGACACATCTTGCCTTCCATGCACACTTGTCAGTCCGCGTTGTTTACTGTTGTCTTTAAATTCATTCCGTCGACCATATTCTGTGACTTCAATTTTTTTAAATCACTCGCGTTTAGATGTCCGAATCTTTGGTGCCACCTTAATAAATTGTCATTGTCATTATTGTTCACGTACATTGCACGGTCATCACTTTTGTTCACTATATACAATTGTCCGTTTTTAATCGCCGTCAATGCCGTTGTACCGTCCGCACGATTCGCGCACGCACCCCTTTGATTAAATTTTACTGTGTACCCTTTCTCAGTAATAGCAGGTACCGATATCAAATTATGCCGCAACTGTGGTACATACATAACGTCTTTTAACTCTACCGTATTCGAACTGTGTTTATTTATTTTTACTTTCATTTTAATGTTTCCTTCACCACACGATTTGGCACACTGATCTGCCGCGGTATATACATTAGAAGCGGTTCCTTTATTTATTGTATGAAAATTGTTTTTGCAATTCGACATATGTTTCGTCGCACCACTATCTAAACACCAAATGCCATGTTTTAGTCCAGTCAAGTCAAGGTTTGGCTCGACAGAGCCGTTTCTCGAGCTGCGCCGCCTCCTTCACCTACACATACAGTCGAGATGTCACTGATTCACAGAAACTTCAGCGGCGTTACGGTCGTGCCTACTGGTACAAGCGTGGTAGCATGTGGCGGTATATTGGGGCGACATTTATATTTTAAAAATTTTGCGACAGCAAAATGCAAACTTGTTCGCCTCAAAGAATGTAGAATAATGTAAGAAGTTATTGGGGCGATACATTGGACAATGTTGTGTTGTCTTTTAACAGTAAAGAGGTAATATAGGTTTCCACATTACCCATGGAAATATGCAAATGCACTCTTTGTTACAAAGTTATCTTCTGAAAATCTATTCCACTGTATCAATGTCCTTTTCCGCTGAATCGTTGTCGAGAAATCGCATTAAAATATAAATGAAGAAAATGTTTTTTAACAATCATACAGATGAAAGAAACCGTTGAGATACATCTCTATATGTAAAATTGACAATACTTTGGCATTTTATTACAAAACAACATTGAAATTAAACGAGGCAGAACCACTCTTTGTTACTAAGAGTTTCTTATAATTAATTATGTTTTAATTGGTATATTAGAACTTTGCGTCGAGCATTTTGAGACGAATAAAGTTACTGAAAACATTTAAGACAACTGCGGCGGCAACAATGTGTTCTTTTACGCTGGGAAACCTAGCGTTCTATTATCGTGTAGTTACTTTTAACAATTTGCGCTAATAATTGATTTACAACTATTGGTGCTGGAACACAATACTATATTTAGTCGTAATGCATAACGTAGTGGTTAATTTCGGTAAAATCGTCGCCAGAAGCCCAAAAATATTAAAATATATTAATTGTACTTTATTTAACACATATTCAAGCATACTTTTTCACTAACAATACTTTTGTATTACCCTACATGCGATATAGTGCGGTGTGAAATTGTATTTCGACAAATAACCTTTATCTACGTGCCACGCACGACGTTCTGATCTCCGCAACTGACGCGCAAGGCACGACTTTTTCAGCGCGACTGATTGACTACGAATGTCGCCCCGAATACGCCCGTGCTCATGCCAATAGGTCCGCTACTATGAAGGGGAGGCAAAGTCAATCAGCGAGCTCGCGAGTGTATAGGAAGGAGTAGCAGGCGGAGCAGCTCGAGAAACGGCTCTGTCGAGCCAAACCTTGACAAGGCTGTTTTAGTCCTACAACATTGTATGCGATTGCTGTCATCGCATCCGACGCGTCACTGCCTTTAGGTTTATATTTACACTGACGACTCATGTGTCCCGTTTTACCGCAATTAAAACTACCACTAAATTTCGCGTTATTATATTTCGGCACTTTGTCGTTTTGAAACGTTCGTGGTTTATAATATCGAAAATTGTTCCTTGTCATGAGCGCTTCCGATTTTTCGTCACTGTTACCGTATTGTCTTTTTGAATCGCGATCGTTCTGTCTCGCTTCTTCCTCCATTAGCTTTGCCTTGAGGTAATCAAGCGGCGGGATTTCATCACGTGACTCGATTGCTACGCTAAAGCTTTCGTATTCTTTTGGTAAAGAAACTAGTAACATTACCGACAGTAGATCGTCTGGAAGTTTGATTCCTGCTGCGGTTATCTATTCGGCTATCCGTTCGAAATCGCCGATGTATTGCGTCATACTAACGTTCGATTGTTTCGTCATACGCACCAATTGCTTATATAGCGTCATTTTCCTTATTGGTCCTTTCGATTCAAAAATAGCTTTTAATTTATCCCAAGCTTCTTTTGCCGTTTCAGCTTTCCTTACATGGTTGAGTTGGCTCTGTGTAATATTCATATTTATTAATGCTAGAGCTTTCGCATCTTTCTTGATCCATTCTTGCGCGTTTTCGGCCGGCTTGCACTCTGCACCATTCACATATGGCCACAAATCATTTAATATTAGTATGCTTTTCATGTGCACTGCCCATAGTTCATAATTGTTTTGCGTTAATTTTTCCGCACTCGCGAGGCTTTGCGTGGACGCCATGGTCACTTCCGAAAAACGTGCCGATCTTTTTTTTTCGTAACTTTTATTTTTATTTCGCGCACTAAGCACGCCCTGGGCCCATAACCTGACAGGGTTATTATTGAAATAAAAGGGTTGTTGCGACACATGCGTCTGTAATTCAAACATGCTAAAGTCACCACACTCATTTTTTGACGACACATACATTTATACACACATACATACATCCATACATCTGCAACCATAACCAACCATCCACTGTAATTCGATATTGGCACTCATTCTGTTATCTGCGCTGCTATTTGAAGTCTATGTTGTACCGAACATCAATCAGCGCCGAATTTTATACATATCAGCTCACTCTCATGGCGAAGCCCTCTCTTCTTCCCAACACGATAAACGTTTCAAGATTCAAACATTCAGACTCTCATTCGGGATCACGCATTCAAGAAGTCAACATCGTGCGTTGTAATCTTAGTAATCTTTAGTGTGTCTTTAAAATAAAGTTAATTTGCAGTAGCAATCCATTAAAGATCCTACATAATGTTAATTCGGCATGTGGGAGCGGTAAAGGTATCCTAACCCATAATAAAAAAACCGCGACGACTAATACGTCACAACAAGGGTCATTCGGAAAGACTTTCTAAATATCACACTTTATTAGATATAAAAACGTTATTAATATATATATATAAAAGCACGTGTTACTGAAACTGTTTCTCCTTACCAACTGACTGCACGCTTCTGGAAAACAATTGCCGGGGAAGCCGAACGATAAAACACGATCGCGGCTAATGTCGCATATCTATCACAAGGTGCTTTCTCGTTTGCGGTGTATTGGTGGTGTCGGGGCGTCTTCCTCCGTCTCATCTTCATTTACTTCGTCTATATGTGTCGGTGGTCCAATTGAGTTTAACTTACATCGAGTCCGTTGTGCGATCGAGTCTGGGTCTATAGGTGTAGAGGTTTTGGGTTTGGTTTTGGAACCAACGTGTCTACCAGGCCCTCTTGGTATTTGTTCAGGTTCAAATTGGCGCGCCTGAGCCGCGATAGAAGGTGTGTGTGGCGAAGGAGTGAGTAGCCAGTATCGTTTTAGTATCGGCATACAACTTAACCACTCATTGTAAAGACATGTAAAATTGGTTTCAGAGACATTAAAATTAACATTACAAGACTAGAGGATAAAGGGTAATAAGAATAGTTCCTGTTCCTATAAGTACTGAGAAAAGTGTGTGAGAACAAGAACGTTACAGGTGTAAAACATATAGAAGAAGAAAATACGTCTGGTATAGCGGGAAGCGCGCACATGGTCCTTCGACGCCGAATCATTCGCTAGTGAAGATTCACTTGGAATCGTTATAACTATTTGGGTTCGCGAAATAACGATTGATACAACACTAAGTTGTGGTCTTTTTAGGGCATTCGTTACTTGCAAATTTGAACATCGATTAATCATAACCTGAAAAGAACATTCTAGAACAGGGTGTTGAATTAGTTACACGCCGCGAGCCTTTTCTGAGTTGCTCCGCCTGCTTCTCCCTACCAACTGTTTTACCCAACCAAGCTTCTCTTTCCAATCATCTGCCAGGCTCGGTGTATTGCACGAGTATAGTGGCGCTCTAGGGCGCCATTCGCCTCTGATCGCTCGCGCTGGAAAGACGACGCGCACGCCGATTACGGGAAAAAAAATCGATGCGCGTATCCCGTCGACTGACGTTATCTGTCAACGAACAGTTTCAGATCGCGTCACATGGCGTTTAGGTTAAAACAAAAGTATTACTAGTAAAAAAGTATGCTCAGATATGTCTTGAATTAAATGCGATTAAGAGATTTTAATGTTTTTGGACTTCCGGCGTTAGTTTTGGCAAATTCGGCAGAGAATAGTGACAGAAATAACATTGAAAAACTTATATTGTATCTCAAAATACCAATGGAAACATTGAGGGTATCTAATTTAAACAATGTAAACATATATTTCTATTTGTGAATATATGTCTACATTCAATGTAGATATATATTTCGGTACAAACAATGAAATTTTCCTTCAAGTAAAGTTGAATAAATAAATAAATAAAAAAATTAGTATTGCATCGATATTATCTCCACAATATTATGAAACTTTTATATATACATATAACATTTTCTTCTAAAATAAACGGTTCTACTGTGCATACATTTATACACACAACCATATAAACAACAATCATAACGACAGTTTATTAAAAAAGTATCCAGTAATCTTTAATTTTTTACCTCTTGTTTGTTTAATTCATATGTATACTAAAGACACAGTTGTGTTACGATCTAGCACGCGCACGTATAAATTAATTTCGAACGCAAATAATTTAATAATTCGGCGACAGCAAAACGTTAGCTCTTGCGTCAAAGAATACATTGTTGCCGCCACGGACAACTTAGCAATAGATTTTAACCGTTTGAATGTCAAGCAGCGAAAACGCGCTTCTTTCGTTTTGTATCGAGGAATGCAACAAAGTAAAATTTCAATGTTTTTCTTATAAGAAAAGACTAAAAACTCTATTACATGAGAGAAAATACAAGTCTATTAGATAATGTTCGTTGTCACGGATAGATGCTTGCTACAGAAGGGCTCCAAACGGAATGCTCTCCTCGTCTCAAGTCGTCCCTTTCGTCCCCGGCAGGACGGTCCCTGGTCATGAAGTGGTTTATGACTTGGGGGAGAGAGCAGTGTCAAAAGACAAACTCCAGACGTTCAGCCTCTCAAATATCCAAGTCTTACATTCTACTAACAATCTGTTAATCACATTTAATTCAAGACATATCTGAGCATACTTTTTTACTAGTAATACTTTTGTTTTAACCTAAACGCCATGTGACGCGATCTGAAACTGTTCGTTGACAGATAACTTCAGTCGACGGGATACGCGCATCGTTTTTTTTTCCCGTAATCGGTGTGCGCGGCGTCTTTCCAGCGCGAGCGAGCAGAGGCGAATGGCGCCCTAAAGCGCCACTATACTCGTGTAATACGCCGAGTCTGGCAAGTCATTCCTGGTTGGGTAAAATAGTTGGGAGGGAGAAGCAGGTGGAGCGACTCAGAAAAGGCTCGCGGCGTGTAACTACAGTAAAACCTCGATAAATGCAGAGAATTCGGGACCGAATCAGTGCAGTTACGAAGCAGTGGTTTCTATTTTGTGTTTACGTTCTGGCTCCAGCCGAGCGTGAGCTTAGAAAAGAACAGACAGTAGAAGAGACAAAGAGGTCCAACCTACAGGGGGACCGGCCCGAACGTATCCATGTAACAATACTAATCCGAGACTTGAACTTTTCCATTTTTGATTTTTTTTGGTTGAAAACTTCGCTAACGTATTTGTGACAATTTTATGATTAAAATGATACCAAACACGACATAGTTTGAGCAATATTTACTTAATATTTAATTCGTTTACTTGCTATTTAGATAACTCAAACATATCGTGTTTGGTATCATTTTAATCAGAAAAATGTCACAAATACGTTAGCGAAGTTTTCAAAACAAAAAAATCAAAAATGGAAAAGTTCCATCCTCCGCTTAGTATTGCGTCATCCATGCGTTAGGGCCGGTCCCCCTGTGCGTTGGGCCTCTCTGTCTTTTCTACTGTCTGTCCTTTTCTAAGCTCGGCGCTCGCTGGAGCCTCAACGTAAACAGTCCTGACATACAGCAGCGTCCTATGCATTTGAGTTTCGCACAGGGAACCATTTAGCAGTGCAGTTAACGGTACAGGTAACTATTCTATGTTTTCATCTGACTCCAGCTGACCACGAATCTAGAAAGGGGTAAGCAATGGGAAACCGCCCCCTCGTAGATGATAGGGTTAAAGGAACCGGGACTCGGTTGCGGTGCACACGCGATTGACGGCGATGCGTTCATCTTTGCTCCATTCACGAGCTAATGGACTACAATTTGACGATGCTCAAAGTTTGTTAGATATCTATGCTATTGAGAGAAACGTTCCTCAAAACGTTCGTACGAACGGACTCCTCGCTGTCAATCACGTGTCCATCACATGGCGACTTCCGTTATTTTTATCTGTTGCATCTTCGAGGGGGTGGTTTTCCATGGTCTGTTCCTTTCTGAATTTACGGACAGCTGGAGTCGCATGAAAACACTGAATAGTTACGCAACTCGACAAATTAACAGCTATATGCAACCTGTGCAAGGTTTAAATGCATAGGTTGCGGCTGAATGGCAGGACTGTGTTTACGTTACGGCTCCAGCCGAGTTTGTTGTTGTTATTATGTTTGCTGTTTACTAAAATTTAATATTAAAACTTGTTGTTAATAAAAGAAACATCATCCTTCTCAACCAGGTCGTCTTCACCTATTATGGCCTCTTGTTTGCCACCCTCAACGTCTCCTCATTTTATGTATTTTCCATAATACTATATTAAAATTAATTAGAACTCAGTGTCGGCCTTAAACTCACGCCTTAATTATGTAATACTTCCGCCACGTCGCACAGTGGTCGATTTCGCCGAAATCCTGGCCAAAACTATAAGGAGTTTTTCAATTTAGCTGAAAATTGGTATATTAGTATTATTTTGGTCGCTGATTAAGAATCCGAACTCAGAATTTCCAAAAACAAAATGGCGGCTCTAATATGGCGGGTGCGAATATCGAAAAATTGTCGGATCGGCACGAAAATCAGTAGTCTTATGTTTTTCTGGTCGCTGATTAAGAATCCAAACTCAGAATTTCCAAAAACAAAATGGCAGCTCAAATATGGCGGGTGCGAGTATCGAAAAATTGTCGGATCGGCTCGAAAATTAGTAGTCTTATGATAGCCCGGCCCTATGTCATAAATGCTCTTCCCCAAGCATGGCGCGCGCGACAAACAAATAACAATAACTCGAAGAATCGCAAAAAGTCGCAAGAAAACTCAACGAGGTCTTCTTCGGGAAGCTTCAAAGTTTAATTTAAAAAAAAATATATTATGTTATTCCACGGACTTCTGCAGTTTTAATGATATTTATTGCAGCAGTCCCTGTATCCTAATACAAGCATGTCATTGCTGTTCCATCTCAGAATTTCCCTTTGTTTAATAAAAATTTCGGTCGAAGGAGAAAGATGAAACATTGTAAGGAACAAATATTTCCGTCATACCTGCAACTAGCCAGATTTTCATTAGAATCGTCAAAGATCTTTCGGTTTATGACGGTAAGCGGTCGAGGTAGCCGCGGCTATCTATTGTTGCCTCGAAACAATAGGCCACCAGCTTGTTTAAACTCATTCCGATTTTTAACCCCATGAAATAAACATATTATTTCGTTAATTGCCAGGTTGATCTTAGAGAAGGATTAGCAGTATTCATTAGGTAAAGCACGATAGCCCGGCTCTATGTCATAAATGCACTTCCCCGAACATGGCGCGCGCGACAAACAAATAACAATAACTCGTGGAGTAGCAAAAAGTAGCAAAAAAGGGCTACGGGGCCTCCTTTGGGAAACTTCAAAGATTAATTTAAAAAAAAAATGATGAGTTATTTCTATTCTTTGCGAAGTTATAACGATATTTATTGAAACAGTCACTGTATCTTGAAACCAACATATTTCTGCTTCTCCACCTCCGAATTTCCCTTTTTTTAATAAAAATCTCGGTGAAAGGAGAGAAACGGAATATTATAAGAAACAAATATCATCTCCATACCTGCTACCAGCCACGTAAAAGTCGAATCCTCAAAGATATTCCAGTTTATGACGGCAAGCGGTCGGGGTACCCTCGACTAGCTATTGTTACCACAAAACAAAAGACCACCAGTCTGTTTAAACTTATTTCGATTTTTAAGCCCATGAAACATATACATTATTTCGTTAATTGCCAGGGTGAACTTAGTGCAGGATTAACAGTATCCATAGAGAAAAGCATGATATCTTGGCCCTAGGTCGTAAACGCTCTTCCTACAGTATGGCGCGCGCGACAAACAAATAACAATAACTCGTGGAGTAGCAAAAAGTAGCAAAAAACATCAACGAGGCTTCCTTCCGGAAGCTTTAAACTTTAATTTAAAAAAAAAAACACGGAGGTATTTTGGGTTCCTCACAACTATTTCCCTACCTGAAGGAAAGAAATGTATAGGTTTTATATTTTGTACTGTTACAGTTGTAAAAAATTAAATAAAAAAATAAAACCAAGATATTTATAAGTTAAAAGTATGATAAATAGTTACCAATACTGAAAATGAGGATTGTACTTTGATATCACATTGAAAATGTACTCTCAATTCCGACGTAAAAACGTTACGTTATCTAAGTGTCAACTTTGACGTTGAATATCTCTAACAATAATGGGCAATAAAAATTTTTATTGCTGAGAAAAGATGCTCTGATATGTTATGAATTAACCGCAATTGCTAGATTTTGAATATCGTTAAAAAAATTTTTTGACTTTTGGCCAGGATTTCGGCCAAATCGACCACTGTGCGTCGTAACGTCTTCTATTGCATTACGCTCTACTAATCGGAGTATCGAACTTTTCCATTTTTGATTCTTATTTCTTGAAAACTCGTTAACGTATTTGTGAGATTTTTTTTTATTAAAATGATACCGAACGCGATACGGTTTGAATTATATTTAATGCATTTTCTAAGTTCGGCGCTCAATTGGAGCCGTAACGTAGACACAGCCCTGTGCATTTAGACATTGCACAGCTGTCGATTTGCTGTACATTTATTGAGTTGGTAACAATTCAGCGTTTTCATGCGAGTCTAACTGACCTCGAATTTAGAAAGTGGCAAACAATGGGGGGACCCCTCACCCCCGAAGATGCAGGGGTTAAAGGTACTAAGGCACGATTATGATGAACACGCGATTGACAGCGAGGAGTACGTTCGTACGAACGTTTTGAGGAACGTTTCTCTCAATAGCATAGATATCTAACAAACTTTGAGCATCGTCAAAATGAACTCCATTAGC
Organism: Cerceris rybyensis; assembly: GCA_910591515.1. Taxonomy (NCBI): domain Eukaryota; kingdom Metazoa; phylum Arthropoda; class Insecta; order Hymenoptera; family Crabronidae; genus Cerceris; species Cerceris rybyensis. Next base: position 4,102,524 of record OU342789.1, read on the forward strand.
TCGTGAATGGAGCAAAGATGAACGCATCGCCGTCAATCGCGTGTGCACCGCAACCGAGTCCCGGTTCCTTTAACCCTATCATCTTCGAGGGGGCGGTTTCCCATTGCTTACCCCTTTCTAGATTCGTGGTCAGCTGGAGTCAGATGAAAACATAGAATAGTTACCTGTACCGTTAACTGCACTGCTAAATGGTTCCCTGTGCGAAACTCAAATGCATAGGACGCTGCTGAATGTCAGGACTGTGTTTACGTTGAGGCTCCAGCGAGCGACGAGCTTAGAAAAGGACAGACAGTAGAAAAGACAGAGAGGCCCAACGCACAGGGGGACCGGCCCTAACGCATGGATGACGCAATACTAAGCGGAGGATGGAACTTTTCCATTTTTGATTTTTTTGTTTTGAAAACTTCGCTAACGTATTTGTGACATTTTTCTGATTAAAATGATACCAAACACGATATGTTTGAGTTATCTAAATAGCAAGTAAACGAATTAAATGTTAAGTAAATATTGCTCAAACTATGTCGTGTTTGGTATCATTTTAATCATAAAATTGTCACAAATACGTTAGCGAAGTTTTCAACCAAAAAAAATCAAAAATGGAAAAGTTTAAGTCTCGGATTAGTATTGTTACATGGATACGTTCCGTTGGTTCCGATAGTATCGTGTTACACTGCCTCGTCGCCGAACGTCGAGGTTCGACCGAGGGGGATCCCCCTATGTGGAGGGGATAGTCGCGATGCATTTATCGGTACAAACTTCTTCGGCATTTATCGAGGTTTTACTGTAATTCAACAGTCTGCCCTAGGCTGAAAGGCGTTAGACAAATGTCTTCGAGCGAGTCGCGGACCGCAAAGTGTTAAAAGTCGAGCATAACCTTCGCGGAATTCATTTGCTTGCATCTCTACGAGCGGTGATTCCTGCTGACGCGAGTAAGAGAAGAACGCTCGTGGTTCTCCAAGGTCCCGACCTTGTGGTGACGTTCTTGACTCGGATAACTCGCTGTCGCTTCTCTCCAGCGAGTCATTTCGGTGTTTAAATTACTGTTGTCTAATTGACTTGGCGATTGGGATCGAAACTGAACGGTTTTATGCACTGGCGAACTTGATCTTGATGTATTCTTCCGTGGGAATGGAGGAGGGGATTCTGAGAGGAATTCTAAATGTTTTCGGAATGGAGAGGGTGATCTCGGTTCACGTTTATATGGGGAATATGGAGAAGACTCAGGTGAGACGGGATATGGTGGATTCATGTTACGTGGGTTTGAAACAAATTCGTGATTGTTATACGGGTATCGATAACATACATCGTATGTTATACGGACAGGAATAGATAGGATTGTATGCCATGGAAGGACAGCAAAAATGCGAGTAGTGTGATTGGCATGACTGATATGGAGGAAATGGGTATTGATATTGACTTTGTGGGAAAGTTTCGAGATAATGAGGTTTTAAGATACCCGTGGGTGATTTCGAACGATCAGAGGGATCAGGAATAGGACTAGGGCTCCTTGATTTTTGGTCTCGATAGTTTCTATGGTCCTCGAAGCGTGATTCTAAAGGTCTCGGATATACATTGGAATCGAAGTTAGAATTACGTGATACCATTAAACGCGGTGTTGACAATCCAGGAATTATTCCCGCTTTCATGCGCGTTTCTATCCGCGTTGCAATTCTTACCGCACTGTCTAAGGTTTTTGGGTCTCGAGCATCTACAGCGAAAGCTATTTCGTCTGGCAGGCCTCGGATAAATTGCATCTAATGCACATTCTTCGATAGGCGCATACATTCGCTCCGCGTCACTGCGGTGTTTGTCATCCAATGCCGTGCGAGCACCATTTAGCAAAATATTTAATCTATCGGAAAAGTCATTCACGGTTTCGCCCCTGTTCATCCGGATCACTTCTATTTCATGGTGATAATACGAATAAGATTTTCCAGGCGCGAATCTTTCTTTTAAATGTTTCACTAAATCGTCTAATTCATTAAAAGTTTTCCCCCGGGCACTATCTCTAGCTGCACTTTGTAGCTTGCCTATTACTGCCTTAAGAAACGAACCCTCTAACGCGGGTGGTACAAAAACAGACCCATTTTGTACATCCTGCAAAAAGTTTTTGAGCGGAATATTTTTTCCATCGAAAAACGGAATATTGAGTGTACTATGTTGAACTGTGAAACATTCTGTCCTAGAAGCCATCATAGAATTGGTAACATTTAGATCCACAGTAGTCAAATTTGCTCCCTTAGACGCGTTCGCGCTTCGAGCTGTGGTTTCATTCGGATTCATTTTTATTATGGGAAAAGAAATTTTGTGCTAATTATAAAATAGAAGACAAGAATGAAATGGGTATATCAAAGAAATTAAAATTGTCAATGTTCAATCCTTTTCTCGGCAAGTAACAGTGCAATATAATCACAAATCAAGATAATATATATATATATATATATATATATATATATATATATATATATATATATATCACTAACAATAAATGTCAAATACACATATATCAAATATATCAAACAACATGTATGCCATTAAAATCGATACATAATAATAAATCAGCAATCAACTGATATAGGACACAGAAAGTTCCGAAAAATAATATTTTTACGATATCATGGAACCTTCCCTTACGAACATTTAGTGTATATGCCAAAAGTAATTAACGAGCTTCTGAATCGTAAGTGCAAGAAAAGAAAAGTGTATAAAACAGGTTTTACTTTTAATTCAAGAATCTTAATTAAAAGTTTGGAATTAGACATCCTTAGTAAATTCAAATTTCGATTTAACAGATCGTATCCCACTTCTGACACTAGTTTTAGCTGTTACGTGCGGCGCTTTATTTTCCAAGTGCCGTCCGCCGTCGAGCGGGTGCCGACGCACAGTGGTTCATTTGGCCGAAAACCTGGCCAAAAAACCAAAAATTTCTTTCGCGATTTTCAAAATTTAGCAGTTGCGTTTGATTGGTAACATATCAGAGCATCGGTTTCCATTAATAAAAGTTTTTATTGAACGACGCTCTTAGAGATATGCAATGTCAAAGTTGGCACTTGAATAATGTAACGTATTCACGTCGAAATTCAGAATACGTTTTCAATGTGAAATAATAGTACAATCAACTTTGTAAGTATTTGTAGCTATTCGTCATACTTTTAAATTATAAGTACCTTGGTTTCATTTTTTTATTTAATATTTTACAACTGCTATGGCACAGATTGCAAAACCCATACATTTTTTTCATTTGCAGAGGAAACAGTTGTGAAGTACGCAAAAGTACAACGCGACTTTTTTTTTAAATTAAACTTTGAAGCTTCCCGAAGAAGTCCCCGTTGTAAAATTTTGCGACTTTTTGCGATTCTACGAGATATTCTTATTTGTTTGTCGCACGCGCCATGCTCGGGGAAATACGTTTATGACATACTGCCAGGCTATCGTGCCTTGGACAAACGAATAATGTTAATCCTTCACTAAGGTTACCCTTGTAATTAACGAAACGCTATATTTACATCGTTCGGGTTAAAAATCAAAATAATTTTAAGCAAGCTGGTGGCCTTTTGTTCCAAAGCAACAATAGATAGCCGCGATCACCTCGAACGCTTACCGTCATAAACCGAAAGAGGTTTGACGTTTCGACTGAAAATCTGTCTAGTTGCAGGTATGTGGGCTGTATTTGTTTCTCACAATGTTCTACCAATCTCTTTCAGTCGAGATTTTGATTAAACAATGGAAAATTCGAAGATGGAAAAGCTGTGATATGCTGGTATTAAGATACAGTGACTGTTGCAATAAATATCATTATAACTTTTGAAGGAAAAGGAATATCAGAATATTTTTTCTTTTAAATTAAACTTTAAAGCTTCCCGAAGAAGTCCCCGTTGCAAAATTTTGCGACCTCGTTGAGTTTTCTTGCGACTTTTGCGATTCTTCGAGTTATTGTTATTTGTTTGTCGCGCGCGCCATGCTTGGGAAGTGCATTTATGACATAGGGCCGGGCTATCACAAGACTACTGATTTTCATGCCGATCCGACAATTTTTCGATACTCGCACCCGTCATATTAGAGCCGCCATTTTGTTTTTGGAAATTCTGAGCTCGGATTCTTAATCAGCGACCGGAAAAACATAAGACTACTGATTTTCGTGCCGATCCGACAATTTTTCGATACTCGCACCCGCCATATTAGAGCCGCCATTTTGTTTTTGGAAATTTTGAGTTCAGATTCTTAATCAGCGACCCAAATAATACTAATACAACAATTTTCAGCTAAATTGAAAAACTCCTTGGGGTTTTGGCCAGGTTTTCGGCCAAATGAACCACTCTGTGACGGACGGTAGACTCCTCGCGTTCTAGCTAATACGAAAATGAATCGCACGCGGGTTTCCGCGTTTAACTCTAGTAAAATTTTGTTACTCTCCCCAGCTTAAGGCGAGGAGAGGACAGGATGGATGGGTCGATCTGTCGAGACCAGTACAGGTCTATGTGAATCAAAATTTGATGGTTAGGATATGGATATCTAGGTTTAATGAATTAAATTTAAATTTCTTTAATTAGGTATAACATATATATTCAATATGTCTTCAGTTGAGTTTGAAATCGGAGGTTTCTGTACAAACATGTAGATCATGAAAAGGGATGAGCAATATTACAAATTTGGGTGGTGAAACTGTCTCCGCGCCGTATCGGTTGGGTTTTTAGGGTATTGTCCCAAAACGAGAGACTCGTTAAAATTCGCCCTCAACAGGAAGGAGAGAATTTCCCATTTACAGAAATTACAATATAAAATGTTATATACTTTCGGGATCAGAGCTCGTCAGTGAAATATTAACAAAAAGGTCGTATTCGATTTAGGGAAAATCCCACGACCCAATGGGTCAATCAGAATGCGACTAGCAAAATGAAATGTTTCATGTATATGGAACTCACCCTGATGGATTTGATTCTAAATACGTAGGCCGTTTCGTCTTAATCCGCTGTCCTAATCTGCCTGTGAACCGGATGCTGAGAGAATGTTGGAAAGTTAGATTTCTTTTACACCGTCGCGAATTCGCGAATGTTATATCATGAATTAGATTTAAATTATATTTAGTGATAGATTAGATTAAGTTGAGCTACAATTATAACACGTGGTACAATAATAAAAGAAATTAAGAAATGAAAGAAATATTAATTTAACGTGAAAAACTAAGTCCTTCGGATCATAATATGTTAACCGAACTATGATTAAATAGAGAATCTAAGATTCACTTTATACGTTTTCACGGATTAACGCCTACACACCTCGTGATTACACGGACGATAGTGACCAGTCGAGCTCGTCTTTAGGCTTTTATTAACATGGGGTGTTTGGAGGTGGTAGGTCCCGCCCGTGATCATGTTTTGCAGAGTTCGGCTCCTGGAATTGTTTTCAAATTTTTCCATCCTTCCTTCCATCCAGGTCCACAGGTCAATCGGTATCAATTCGTGAGTCGCGATTCGCAATTTACGGAACCGGATAGTCTGCATGACCTCGAATCGAATCCCTGTCCGCTGAGCTAATGCGTTTCGTTTTAGATCGCTAATTTCCAGCCGGCTGTAACGCCGTAGTCTTTTGTATTATTATCGGAATTCTCAGAATGCAGGAGCATTCTCGCATTAGCGGAATTTGGATTTCGTTTTTTCTACACTCAATCGCTTAGGGTTAAATCCCAAAATACCGATGGTATTCGCAAATATAGAGTAGAAGAAAGAAATGAAAGAGAATTTAAATTTCAAGAAAAATTAAGGAAAAAGGTTCGGTTTCGGGACGTAACACACGTTATGCAGAGTTCGATTCCTGGATTTGTTTCGAAATTTTTCCATCCAGGCACACAGGTCAACCACCGTTAATTCGCAAGTCGCGAGTAGTAGCAATTCGCGGAATCGGATGGTCTCCATAACCACGAATCGACACCCGATCCGCTGAGCTAATGTGATTTATTTAGGTCGCTAACCTCCAGCCAGACGTATCGCCATAGTCTTTTGTAATATTTTCGGAATTCTCAGAATGCGGAAGTATTCCTGCAATTTGAGTATTCTTTGTTCTACTCACATTCGCTTAGGGGTAAATCTCAAAATACCGAAAATTGCTAATATGGTATAGAAGAAAGAAAAGGAAGAGAAAATAAAATTTAAAGAAAAATTAAGAAAAAATTCGGTTTCGGGACGTAAAATTTGATTCAAGAATAAAATATAGCCTTTTTCCATGGAACAAAAGCGCAGTATATCAAAATTGTCCACCAAAATAAAAGTTGAATCAGGATCGGTAACAAATGGACACTTTTGAGGATGTGGATTTGGTTAGACATTGCTAATCTCCTTCCAATCAACGGCAATATCTTCTTCTAAACTATTTTCAGAATCACTACTGTACTTATCACTTTCTTCTGAGCCGCTTTCCGACAGCGTATTATTATTATTGCTGTTGTAAAAGTGTAAATAAGTATTTTTACTGATAAAAATATGCTTTTTCGAAATAGCAATTCGAAAATAAAAGTTAAGAAAGTCGATCTACGTGGAATATTGCAATATTCGGCTCTTTTCTGCAATGTGGTTCAAGATGCAAAATTAAAATAAAAATTTTGATTAATTTTGTATTTTATTTTTTTATTTTTTTGCCAAGACAATGTTTTAAAGTGTTTTTTAAATTTAAAAAATGATTTTTTTGGCCGTTTTTTTTTAATCTGTTCGTTAAGGGGTTAAAGTGGCAAAACGGCGGAAAATATGTTGTTTTTCAACATTTTTAATGGAGCTTTTCCGAAAAAAATTATACTATTAAATTCGTAATGCAAAGGCGCTAACTTCGTAAATTTACGAAATTACTCTATCTCTCATAGTTTCCAAGATTTTTAACGACATACACTTTAGCCCTCCAACTTTGGGGGCGATTTTCGCCCCTTTAACGTGGACGATTGCCATTAAAAGAAATATGTGTCGAATATTTTAACGAGTCGTACATCATACTTTTGACGGCACCTCTTGTACTAGACTGAGAGCCATACATACGTTACACTCTCACAAGGAGAGGACCCCAACTGTCCGACTTCGATTTTAACGAGGCTTTGCAAGATGATAGCATGTAGGTCCCTAATGATATGTGTAAAATATTAGCCGTAGTTATGCAGTAGTTTTAAAAATATAAGCGATTAAAGTTCGTACCTGTTTATATACTATGAATGTGAATCTGGTTACAACAGCTCTGGTGGCGCAGTGACTGCGGTTTAAGGCTCACGAGCCGAACATCTTGCGTTCGAATCCCCGTGACGGGCAATTTTTTTTCTATTTTAATTTCATGAAATTGCGGACGAAACACATGGTTTCCAGACTTATATTCTAGGTTCGCTGCATGGCAATCGCTATTGAAAGTACATCGAAAATAGGGAAATAAATCAAACTGCAGGGTAAGGATTTCCAGAGACCTAGGCCATTAAATGTAAAGAAAAGTGGCACCCGCGTGGCTGAAAAAACGTAAACTTTCCGAAACAGATTCTTTCTCGGACTGTGCAGTGAGCCTTGTAAAATTGATTGTACGCCTTAAAAAACGCACGGCTAATGCTTCCTCCAACGGTTTAAAATTAACTAACTTTTATTTAGCTAGCTATACAGTTTGAATTGTCTTCGAGGACTTTGAAGATTAAATATTTCGAAAAGCTGTAAAAAGACAGTTTGCGAGGTCCGAAACGTACATAATGTAAATGTATATATTGCAAGTGTACGATAATTGTTATTCTGCATTGTGTGCAACTTTATCAAATTAAAATAGAAAAAAAAGTTACCCCCGTCACGGGGGAGTCGAACGTACGAGACGTTCGGGTCGTGAGCCTTAAACCGCTGCCACTGCTCCAACACAGCTGTTGTAACCCAAATTACACTTATAGTATATGAAGAGGGATGAACTTTAATCGCTTATATCTTTAAAACTACTGCATAACTACGGCTAATATTTTACACATATCATTAGGGACCTACATGCTATCGTCTTGCAAAGCCTCGTTAAAATCGAAGTCGGATAGTTGGGGTCCTCTCCTTGTCAGTGCATTTGCCCTTCTATCGCGTCTGGGGGAGTGTTAGACCCTTCATTGTTCCCTACACCAGTGAGAATACGCAAAAAAATTTGCAGCTTTTATACTTTAACGTATGTCTGGCAGGCGCTGGCTCTTAGTCTATACCGCTACGCGCTTCACGGATTTTTGTTGACCGGGAAATGTAACTGGCCGTATTACTCCTTTTCTTTATTTCACTTTATTAGTGTTACACCGTACTCGCCTTGATCGCCGTGATTGGGTGCGTGTCCACCAGCTCGGCGCTTTGGCCGATGGCGCCACATACTTAAATTTCATCAAAATCGGTGATTAGCACCTCGGGAGGTTCCCTTGTATGTAAGTCTAGTTTTGCACATTCTGGAATTAAGTACCGCAAATATCCATTAACTTTGTATACTGCTACTTCACTTATGCTTTTGTTTACTTCTCTGTATTTATAAAGTTATTGCAAAAATTGTAAATCTTGGAGGGCATTTGCAGGAGTTGCGGCATTAAACCATTCCATAATACATACATATATGTATATATGTGTAGCTATAAATACGAATGTATCTTTAATTCGTACAATTTCTGCACCACTTAAAAAGAATTTTCCACAAAATAAATATATCTTGATTATATGAATAAATCGCTTTGGCCATTCATCTGACAGAATGAAAAGTTCCTACATCTTTAAACGATTTTCCTTTTTTTAATATCCCATTAAAGAAAATAATCATTAATTCCGAAAATTGAAGGGGTTCGATTTGTCATACTTAAACAAAAATCTTACGTAAGATCTATATTCTGAGGTTTTCCGCAAATACACTAATAGTAAAATATAAATTCAGTGTGAGGCGTTAACTGTTCAAAGCTTTATAGAAATAAAAAAGATTTGTATCTTCCAAACTAACTCATTTTCGACCTAGAGAACTTCAAATAGTTTTTTCAAGAGAATATAGTGCATCGATTAATGATAATATTACACAAACATAGGTTTTGCAAAGTGTAATGTCTTTCAAAACAGTCTGGAACCGACATGTACAGCATGTCGTTGGAAGTTTTGAGACAAATGCATTACGGCGTGCGTGACACACCTTTCTAGCGCAAGTGGTAAAACTTCAAACCTTTGACTCCAATGCGGCACGTATTTCCGTTACCTGATTTCGCTGAAAGTTGACATATATAAATTTTTAATCATGTATCATAATTTAAAGTTTAAGTTAAGTAAGTTAAGTAACCTAAGTTTGTTCAATATAGTACATAAAGTAAATAAGCGCTGAACAATTACAATGTTGAAATAGCCAAACCAAACAATTCTTCTCAAAGAGATGTAACTATCACCTGCATCGTAATTTCTTTACCTTTGCGATAGCAACACGAACCTGTTCCGATGCTGCTGTTTACTGATTTTGCATCGACTATTTATTGACGAACAGCCTCCGCGAATTATGAAGAACTGGAACCTTGTTTGTTTTCAGAGTGGACTGGAATGCGAGGTGTAGTTCTAAGTGAAGTAATTTCAAAAACTTCTTGGCTAAAGAAACAAATCAAATGCTTCTCGATATCATCTTTCCGTTTTCGTTTATTCTCAACATATCTATCAGAAATTCAACAGTAAACAGTTGTTTCTTTTTATTTGAAATGGTTTCACGACCTTTTTATTTTCTCTAACTCTTTCCACCGATCCCTGCTTCTGTCAAAACAATCTGCACACGATTTCAATCGTACGCTTTATTGGTGATTCACCAAAAAAAAGTTAAGCCAATTGTGTCTTCACAACGTGATTTGGATAACCAAATCATAATCATTGCCTTCTTTTTGCGTGCATGAAAACGCAAGATCACTTCTATGGAACCAACAAGTGGAAAGGAAAACAATTCCTTATTAAAGATTCAAGTATGGAATCTCTTGCACGACAAGAAAGAAAAGACAAGTTTGGTCAGAGCAGTGAGATCTCGACTGGTTAGAGAGACGATCACTTCGGTGTTCGGATCTGAAAGAGTATTCCCTCTGTTAAACAGAGAATGGAATAAATAGTTCACTTCAATCCTTAAAGAAACCTAAAGCAACGAAAGAGAATCTATCTCTTTGCCTCTCCGGAGAAAAGAAAACTGTTGCGTTTTAGTCACTGATAAGGTTACTGATCTGTTGGACATTTTACACGATAACTAAACTTGATGGAGTCGAAAGACAAGCAGATTACTTCACAAGTATTCATAATTAATGCCAACTTTTCCTTTCCGAATAAGCATCGTTGCAGTTCTTCATTAAAGTAATAAGCATAGTTCGCTAGAAATTAGCTTCTCTGTTCAACTTCTTGCACTCTTAACCACTTCGGTACGAGCATCGACTATAGTCAACGACTCTACACAACTAATATGCGGCGTACCGAAGTGATTGATGGTAACGCATACTTTTGGAAGAATTGTTGGTCCAAAGTTTTGCATGTTTTATTTAGCCGCTTGTAATTATACACTGGCTATTCTTTCTTCCCCAAGATTCTACTTGATTTTGCGGGGACGTTTGGCGGGATTATGATACATATGGTGGTAAAATCTCAGACTCGTAACCAATTGTAATTAGTGGGGTTCAATCACCCCGTTATCGTGACAAATTTTTTTAACATTGCATTTTAGTGTCTTTCAGTGGTGGTTACAAGGACACGTTAAGTAATGTATTGTAAGCGAAACAACTGTATCATTTGAAAGCAAAAAAATGTAAAAAACGACACCAGAGAATTTGATTACAGAGCTATGGCAGTTTTGGAAATAAGTACACAGACTCGCAATCGATGGATCCTAATTCTTCCACGCATTTGGAAAATTAGTCCAGTGTGATGTATGTAACTATTATATGGCCGTAAATCCAGGAAATCTATTTCATGTATATAGGTAGGCCTCCTACTACACGGTACATACGTTCCTTGAAAATAACGAGTTTTGAGGAATCGCATTACAGGAGACACGAAGTTTATACAAAAATTAAGATTCGGTTGTAAAAAGAGAAAAATTACTTTTTATGGTGTAACATTTTCATCATTTCTTAAATTTATGTACATAAAAACATTTCATAAAAAGCATAATAAAAATCGAACATCATACAAACAATAAAAAGATTATAATTTGAAGTAAAAGTTCGACAGAAGAAATGAGGAAAGCTTTTCTTTGACCGTGTTCTGTGTTACTGACGTATTACAATGCTAACGTGCACTAGTATGCGAGACAATGAATAAGCACATATACTAAACCGCGCTGTAGGAGGCCTATTTGAATATGTATAATCTATAGCCATATAATAGTTTTATATTAGCTAATTTTATTCTGATTAACAGTATTCATTTTGAACTTTCAGATTCTGATCGTATACTGAATACGCAACAAATCAGAACTAAATCAGACCTTGAATAAAATAGATTTAATATGTACTGATTATATTCTAGACCAGCTGATCTGTAATCCGTATTTTGCCCTGATTTTTTTATTTCGTAAATGCAGGTTCAAACGACAATGATAGACAAAAAAGATCAATTGCAAACTTTTAAAACTATTAGAGCTTAATGTTATTTTGTATACATTAAATTATAAACGCCTTAAATTTTTTTAATTAAAATTTATCAGAACAACTAGAAACTCTAATAGTTTAAAAAATTTACAAATAATCATTTTCATCTGTCATTGCAATTTTTTAATAAACAAAATGATGGCTCTGGAAGTTATTCTAAGAAAATTTTTGCAATTTATTTAAATGAAATGTAAAATACAAGCACATATATATAGTGATACGTATTTAATATTCTTCAGCTTGGCCCTGCCAATATTTGGCAAACTCATAACCATGCGTTTCATTAATGTTGTGGTTATCATATGTATTATTAAATTGTGTAGGATACTGATCATAAGACTCAGTACAATGAGTACTAATATTTTCATAATTTTTCGGTGTATAAGTATATGAAGGAGGAGTTTCAATCGTTACTACAGTAACTATACTATTACTAGAATTTTGATTCGGCTGTTTTAGAGAGCAATAGTAATATTTTCATGATCGATGTATTTCAGTCGTCGGTGTATCACTATGATTCTGGTCAGATTTATCTTTTGGTCTTTTTGGAGAAGCATTCTTATCATCAATAGTATGCATTTCTGAAATTTTTCTTTTTTTCCTAAAAAGATAAACATTAATTACTACAAGTGTTATAAAAAAAATAGTATTACTGAGAACATACAAAGTAATAAATTTTTATACATACGTTTTACTTATATCAGTTTCTTCTTTGAATGGTTTTCGGTTAGCAGTAACTTTGTTAATATGTTTAACGAAATCCTTATGAGCTATTTTTTCATATCATTTAGAATTTATGTGTTCTGCAAAAAAATTTGATCCCATATTAATTTAAATTAATTCAAAGCAGAAACTTTTCGAATTAGATTGTTTGTTACTTACGATATATAGCACAGGATAAATTTTGATTGATTCCTGTAGTTCCTCTATGACCTTTAGCACTCAAATATTGCAAATATTTACCGTATACTTGAACTCAAATTTCTGTTACTAATTTTCTCCAATCATTGTGATTTTCAAAATTCATAGGAATGACATTAAATCTTCCCTCAGGTACAAATACTTTCGAGTTTTTAAAAACTTCAACTTTACCTTCTTCAGCAATCGATAGTTCTTTCGTGATCTGTAAAATTTAATACGTCTTCAGTATTCATACATTATATACATATGTAAATTTTTTCAATTTATACCTTACTTTTTCTAGATGAATGCGTAGATCAGATTTGACTTGACGATCATACGAATATTTCATTGATGCTAACAAACGTTCATGCCATTCAATCATTTTCAAAGTTACTGCAGTTATAGATATTGTTAATACCCGACCATTTCCACTTATGACATTTAAAACATAATAATTGATAAATAAGACTTACCATCGGGTATAATGAATAGAGAATGAGATTTCATGTTATTGTCTTCTTCATCAGATTCGACTCTTCTAGACTCAGAATCTCTTCCATCTTCTGATGGTCTTTTTCATGATTTACTGATGCCTAACATTTTTTAGAATGAGTTTTTCTAGTTTCGCCAATTGATATTACAGAATCTCCTTCATCTAATGAATCTCATGATACTTAACAGTTCTGTAATCAAGCGCAGAGTCAATGCAATATTTAGAAATCTCGCCAGCTTTCAATTTTCCAGCTTCTGAACGTACTTCCCCAGATGATTTTTCTTTCTCTTCCGGAATGTCGTGTGATGATGTTACGTGCGGCGCTTTATTTTCCGCGTGCCGTCCGCCGTCGAGCGGGTGCCGACGGACGGTAGACTCCGCGCGTTCTAGCTAATACGAAAATTTTGTAGCTCTCCCCGGCCTACGGTGAGGAGAGGACAGGATGGAGGGCCGATCTGTTGAAACCCGTACAGGTTTATGTGAATCGGAATTTGAAGGAATAAAGACTTTAAATAATTTCGTTTATGAACAAAGATTGAACTGGTAAAATAAAGTATATTCAACTGCGTTTAGGAAACTGTACAGATCAAAGAATGAGAGAGAGAGAAGCTTTGAGATTCTGAACTATCGAACATTAAAATAACAACGTAAGGGTGGTGAAATTTATTCGAAACGAACTTCGAATGAATTTCCCATTCACAAAATAATTAATTATTCTTTATTTTTGGCGGTTCAATTCAGGGCTCGTAATCTATGAAATAGTCAATGAAAATATTCAGTATTAAATTCGGTAGGAATAGAACTCACCCTGGTTTCCTGTAGTTGATACAATTATGTTTTATAACACGTTGCGTGCGTATGTGTACGTTCACGAGATTGTTGTTCCGATTCTCGCTTCGTTGTTACAATATTACAGTGTACGCCGGGTTTGCAAACTGTTTGGATATGTGTACAGAGAAAATGAATTAGGAGTTGCACTTGAACACGAATACGCGTTAATTTATGTCTAAAGGATTATAATTTGAAATCTTACGATACCGACATTTGGCGGAAGATAATATTTAAAGGTAATTGAATTTTGATGACAAAATCTCGCACGAAACGCTGAGTCTTTCGGCACTACTAATCGTTACCGAACTTTTGCTCACTGATTGTGAGAATCGAAGATTCTCGCTATCACGGTTTCGCGGGCTAACAATCACGCACTTCGCGACTTGACGATTGAAAGCCAAGAGATTTCTTAAGTTAACGAGGATATCAAAGTCCGTCACCGCGTATCAAACTATACAAGTTATTCGCGAATAACTCGGCTTAACGACACCCCGGACTCTATGCCTACGCACCTCGCGACTTTCCAAACAAGAGTGACGAGTTAATCTCGCCCCGGGTCTCACGAAGGGTGGACCCATGATGGAGGTGGTAGCTACGTTCCGTGGTCACGTTATGCTTAGATTTTAATTCCGGTAATGCAACTCTTTATTCTTCTTCTCTGCTCAGTTGTCTTTAACTGCTTATTCTAACAATAAGTGATACATAACAGAATGTGCTATGCACGTGGATTTGATCACGCTCTTAGTATTATGTTTGCTAGAATGCGTATGAAATTTAATATTTTAGATTTAACGGAAGGCGAATGGAAAAATTGAAAAGAAAAATTTAGTTCCGGACGTAACATCCCTCCCCCCTTAGGAAAAGGCGTCGTCCTCGATGCCTAGCGGTATGGACAGTAGGATTTTCGCTCGTAGCTCACATCCACCTGGGGGAGACAAGGATCACTCCTATATGGCCGTGCTGCAGTTCCCCTCAAGCGAATCACAAGGGTTTGTTGCCGTGGATTCGCACACAAACCATTATAAAAGCGATCCACGGTCTGGCGCCCGATGTTCCGGCAGCCCTCCAGGTCGATGTATGTGACGGCAGGGCAATTTCTTATCAGACCACGCACGTCACCATCTTCCACTCCCATATTATCGCGACAGATCAGCGTAACCAGGGACATCAATCGCTCGAGGAACCGGTCTCCCACGCTCGGGTGCATATAGTTTATTTCTAAATATCGGAGGTTTGTTAGTCTCATAATAGGGTCTAGTGTCGTCCGTCCGCGTATGTTTGAACAACCTGTCAAGATTAGCGTCTCCAGTAGTTTTAGGTGTCGCCCAACTTCCTCCACAAAGGTGCCAGCAACCCAACCGCAGTACGCAACCCTCAACTCGGTTAACAATGAGTAATTTTGGGGTATTCGAAGAGCATCCTCAACAGGGCCCAGCTGAAGCCTGAAATAGGCTCCTGCTCCAACCTGCTGCGGTGGTTCGTCTATGAATTCCTCCTCCCATTGTTGACCGATTCGCGGGCTGCATTCCAGTAGCTGAGCACTGGTCAGCGTGGCGGGAAGTACTGGGCTTTCAGTCAGTCCACGTAAGGTGGTTGCCGTTAATTTTACTGGTCTCGTTATTATTAATTCTTTTAAATTCGATAGTCGGCCAATTACCTGTCCGAGTAGGTCCGGGTCACAGTCAATTCTAAATAAATAGAGTCGTTCGAGATTTCCTGTGATGTGCTGAAGCCAATTTCCCGTAATCTGAGTGCCCAGCAACAGGAGCGTTTGCAGCCCCTGGTTGGCCCTTAACACCCTGGACATCTGACGGTCGCACGGTCCGATACATCGCCCAATGTTTAATACCCGGAGAGTTATCAGGTTTGCCATCTCTCTTAAGGTTGACGATCGAACCGCGACATCCGTGATATCCAGGTGTGTCAGTTGCCTCCATGTTCTAACCGCGACCGTAACTGTTTGTGGAGGAACCAGCGTAGTCGCGACCGGGTTATCGAGGATGAGCGACCTAAGGTTCACCGCCCGCTGAATGATCCAGTAGAGCCCTCGGTTGGACAGCTTGGCTCCGGCTCCTTCATTTCCCCACCTCCAGTTAGTTGGGTCCAGGCGCCGAAGACCCTTCAGGGAATCACTCCCGGCCGCTCTCCAATCTCGGCACACCTGCTCGAAGACAGCCAACTCTCGGAATGTTAGGAATCATGCTATTAATTCTAACGTCAGCAGCGGCAGGCGGGGTGCCCACTCGTGGGCCGCACCATGGCTAGAAGCAGCTCTTGCATTGACGTAATCGGATGGGTGTATTTCTGGGTTGATCAGCCGGTCATCATGCCAGTGGTCGGCAGGTAGCACCGGCACCCTGCTCCCTCCTAGCACGAGCGGTTCGGCATTTATTGCGGCCAAGGCGCGCCCTGCCTCCTCTTCAGTGTCAAAGCCAACAAAGGCCATCCGGCCGCGTCGGAGGTTCCTCACTTGGACGGATTTGGCCCCGTAAGGTTTGAAGACTGCAGCAACTATTCTGGAGGCAACCTGGGGTGGCATCCGGGTTATCAATAATTTCCGAGACAGAACCCTTTCTGCGGCTTGCGCTCCCTCCATTTTCTTCCACCCTGCAGCACAGTAATTCTTACAATTAGTACAACGTCGGCTAACAGCCTCTCAGGCTGGGCAAAATATAAGAAAAGAATTATAACCAAATTAAACAAATATATATTATATATATAATGTTATTCCTTCTCCTCTCTTTTTTATATAGGTTCAGGTAGAATAAAACACAGAATGTTTCTCTGCAATAAACAAAGAAACTATATTCGATGTTTATTCCTTATCTTTTTAGCTATGCGCTTATTTCTAATTTGTACGTTGTTCGTTGTCTCTTAGCGATGACTCTTTGTCCTTCGGTCGTCCTCTTCCTTATGTTACTAACTCGCGTGTCGGCGCGGGAGTATTTAAACTAGTCTTAAGGAAGTAAACTTCCTTACATCCACCTTCCTTGGGAGAGAAAATTTGTTACAAATTTTCACACCTGCCTGTCCTCAGGAGATGTGTATTCTGGCGTCGGTATCAGCTTTGTGATGTGAAATAGATTGGATTCCTTCTTCTTGTGTCCTGTGTTGATTTTATAGATTGAGTTTGATATCTTCTCCTCAATCCTGTATGGGCCAATCCTTATTTCATCCAGTTTTTTTCTATTTAGACGGTTCCCGTTTTCGATGTATACTAGTTCACCCGCTTCAAAGTTGTGGTCTTTCCTGTGTTCGTCAAATAATTTCTTGTTGTAGTTGTGGTATTTTATACTATTTTCTAGTGCAGTTTTTCTATCTTTTTCTATATCATTATGCGTTTTTTCCGATTTTAATTCTTCAGGTATTATTGAATTGTCCGTGCCTTTTAACAGGTGTTCGGGGCTAAATTTCGTTACTGTGTGTGTTGTTTTATTATAGTTGTCTGTACACTGATGTGCGATTGTTGTCCATGCAACCTTCTTCCCTTGTTCATTTAGCCTACATCTTATTTTGTTTACTATCGTTTGATTACATCTTTCGTTTAATCCATTCGAGAACGGTGCATTTACCGCTGTGAATATGAGGGGAATATTTTTTTCTTCCAGGAAGCTTTTATATTCTTTAGAGTTTATACCCGGATATTGGTCTGTTAAAATCTTTCCTATGTTTCCTTGCTTTAGTACTTCGTTCGTCAACTTCGTGAAGTCTGTGCCCGTCTGTGTTTTTGAAGTTAATATAAATGCATATCGTGAGAAATGATCCACTAATAAGTGGAGGTATTTTTTTGTTGACCTTGTTCCGCCAAATCCTCCTATTGTGTCAATTGATACTATTTCGAAGGGCTTGCTTGCCGGTCCTAGTTGTGAAAGTAAACCGTAGTTATTCTTTATTCTTGTTTTATTTTTTATGCATATTTCGCAAGTTTTACATATTTTTTTTATATTGTTTAAGAGATTCTTAGATGAATAATATGGGGATAGCATGGACATCATTTGATTTATGCCGATATGACCCATGCTTACATGTATTTTATTCATTAAGTTTTTACTGAATTCTTCTGTCAGAATTATTTTTTTTTTCTGTTTTATCTGCTTAAAGAATACACCTTTTTTTTGTATAAAGTTTTTATTTGAGTTATTGATATTATCATTGTTGTTTTGATCTGCTATGATTTCTTGGAGACTTATAAGGTTCACTGTTTTCAATTCTTCTTCTTGGTTGTTTTCTGGTTCCAATACTGCGTTTCTACTGAGACAGTCTGCCTCCCGGTTGAATTTTCCAGGGTTATATTTTATTTCCATGTCAAATTGTGATAAGTATAAGGTTAAGTCACCTAATTCTTCATCTGGTCTTGCTTTTATATTGAGGTTTGCCAGTGGTTTATGATCTGTGAATACCTTGAATGATTTTCCCATTAGCCAGTATTGCCAGTAAAGCACTGCTTCTTTGATTGCTAGAGTTTCTAGGTATATAGCTTTCTTTTTTTTTTGTGCTTCATTTAACTTTCTTGAAAAGTAGCCAATTGGTTTTTCCTTACCATTTTTATCTGGCTGTGGTTGTTTTATTACAGCTCCCAGACCAAGCAGACTTCCGTCTGTGTAAATGTGTATTGGCAGTTCCTGGTCATATATTGATAATACTGGTTCTGTACACAAGAAGTTTTTCAGATAATCAAATGTTCTTTGGCATTCCTCTGTCCATTCAAACTTCTGATTTTTTCTCAGCAGTTTGTGTAATGGTTCCAGAATAATAGCGCTCTTTGGTATATATTCGTTGTAGAAGTTTATCTTGCCTAGAAATTGTCGAATGTTTTTTTTTATTTTTGGTATTGGAAAATTCTTTATAGATATTAGGTTATCTTTCACTGGAGTGACTGAGTTATGTTTAATTACATGCCCTAAATATGTAACAGAATCCATAGCAAATTGGCATTTTGTAAATTTTAATCTGAAGCCTTCTTCCCTTATTGCTTCTAGCAATTTTTCTAGATGAGTGATATGCTCTTCAAACGTTTTAGAGAAGAGCAGGATGTCGTCAATGTAATTTTTCGTGAAACTTGATAATCCGTGTTTTCTAATGATATTGCTCAGTATTCTCTGGAATATTGCTGGCGATGTTTTTAGACCAAAGGGTAGGCAGGTCCACTGGAAGTGGCCCTCTTGTGTGACGAAGCCTGTTTTTTTTCTATCCTCAATCCGCAAGGGTATTGACCAAAAAGCTGAGTTAATATCTAGTTTTGTGAAAAATTTGCAGTTTCGTGTTTTTACCAAAAGATCTTCTATTCGTGGAAAAGGCTGTGGTTCAGGCACTATTATCTTATTGAGGTCTCTGAAATCTATACATAATCGGCTTTTCTTTTCTTCGTCTTTTTTGAAAGCCAATGTGACCGGAGCCGCAAAAGGACTGTATGATTCTTCAATTAGTTTTTTCTTTAGGAGTTGTGCGATCTGCTGTTCTATTTCTCTTTTATCGTCTATGCTACACCTGTACGGTCTTTTGCTGCAACATTTGTCTATTTGTAAGTCAATTCTTGCCTCATAGTTTTTTACTGTTCCAACATCAAACTTATCTTTAGCGAATATCGTGGAATATTTGTTTATTAGATTTTCTATTTTTTTCTTCATTTTTTCGCTTAAGTTATTTGTTGTGGCTTCAAAATTATTTGTTTCAATATCTTCATTGAAATTTATTTTTATATTAAATTTTTGAGATTCATTTACGTGTGATTTATCAACTTCCTCTGTCTTACCCTTGGTATTGGGAATTATCGACCTATCTTTCTTATAACTGTTGTTTAAGTCATTTTGTTCAATTTCAAGTTTATCATTTTGAATTAACTTAAATTTCGTTATACAATCAAGGCCAATGAGGAAGTCATAATTGAAATTCACATTATCTATAATACATACATTCATTTCTTTTTCAATATTCATGATCTTGATTTTTAACCTAATTGTTCCACTCGTTTTATTTACACCATTAATCGTTTTTATGTTTGTTTTATTTTCGTCCCTAGGTTTATTCGTTTTTAGGTTCAATAATCTTGAGTTTATTAAAGATATGGTTGATCCTGAATCATAGATTGCCTGCACTGTTAGTGAATTATTTAAGGTTACCTTGATTGAGATTAATGGTGTACTCTCTAGTTTTTTGGATCTTCATATCTTTCAATATCTAGTAGTGAGGTGTTTTCTAATCTTCTTCTTTCTCCATTGAACCAACATTTATCTTCTGCGTGAAATCTGTTTCCTTTGCCTTTATCCTTACATATCTTGCATGGCATCTTTTTTTGAGTTTCTTCCCTGGTGTTTTTTATATTCATAATCTTTCTGTGTACAAGATGTTCAAGTTTACTTATTTCATTATATAGTTCTTCTGTTGTTTGCAAAGTTTCCCTGTCTATCCTATCCGCAATAAAATTTGGTAATCCAGCAGCTATCAGATCAATTAGAGTGCCAGTGTCTATTGTCTTTCTAACCTCTAATAGTAATTTCTCTTTCCGTATTGCATAATCTATCAAGTTACCTGTTTGGTATCTAAATGATAAAGCGTATCTTATTGGGGACCAGCCTTTGTTAGCAAAAGTTTCACAAAATATCTTTCTCCACTGGTCCCATTCTGAATTTATGGATAGTTTTAACAGCATACAACTATACCAATCTAAATATGGTTTGTCAAGGAGAAATTTTAATGTTTCAATTTTTCTTTTGTCTTGTTTAATCTCAAATCTTTCACACTCCTTTTCAAACTCATTGATCCACTGGTTAGCATTTGTAATTTTGCTGTTGAATTTTTCAATTATGAATTCTTTTGTTATTTCTGCCAAACTTTTTTTTTCTGATTTTTGTGTATTCTCAATCAGCTTTTCTAATAGTTTCATCATTGGTTCATTTTTCCCTTCTGCTACTTCCTGTAATTCACATATTTCCTCTAGAAATGAGTTATTGAATTGTAGATTGTCATCTTCATCAAGGTATACCTGTCTCATTTCTTTAGTTAGAGTGATCCATATTTTCCTTGATTGGTGTCTTTTCTTTAGGCTATTTTTTACTTTTGTAAAGGTTGGTGTTGCTGCAATTAATGTATGATCTTTTGCAACTTGATCTTCAACTGGTAGCCTGAACCTTTTACCATCTGGTGTGCTGATTGAGGTTATAATTATTACATTTGATTTTCCGTCTACCGCTGCCACACTTTCGAACTCAAATTGTAGTTTATCCATCTTCTCCATAAACAAGAATATAGTTTTATAATGTTATTCCTTCTCCTCTCTTTTTTATATAGGTTCAGGTAGAATAAAACACAGAATGTTTCTCTGCAATAAACAAAGAAACTATATTCGATGTTTATTCCTTATCTTTTTAGCTATGCGCTTATTTCTAATTTGTACGTTGTTCGTTGTCTCTTAGCGATGACTCTTTGTCCTTCGGTCGTCCTCTTCCTTATGTTACTAACTCGCGTGTCGGCGCGGGAGTATTTAAACTAGTCTTAAGGAAGTAAACTTCCTTACATATATTTTTTTTCTTCTTTTTTTTCTGGTAAAATATTTCATGGTCGATTAATTTTTAATCCGTCAACGGCGTCTGGACCGGTAGAGTGTAGATTATGTTTTGGACGTCCCTTCGAATCTCTGGTTCGTGGTTTGAAGCGGGTCTGTTTCCAGTCTCGGAGGGTTCCTCCCTTGTGACCCTTTTGTATTTCCTGCAGAGGCGTGTAGAGACGATCCGTGCGATAGCTTTCCTTTGCCAGACTAATGCTATTATCAGTAGCAGAACAGGTGCTGTTATGCCGCCGTACATCCAGATCGGGCGGCGGGGTGCTCCTCGGCGGTGTTCTCCAATTTCAGTTAGACGAGCCTCCACGTTATTCAGCGATTCGCCAATGTCCGAGTGTTGCGTTTGCTGCGGGCTATCATGTGGCAAGCGTAGTTCTGTAAGCTCAGCATATTTATGCATTAATGGTGAAATCTCAGTCAAATTCAGTTTTATACGGGGTTGATACACATATTGTTGTTTATTGCTGTAGGTCCTAATACCTATCAAGGTGATTTCTTGAATTTTTCCTTTGCATTCTGGATGTATATATAGAATACCACTTCCGTGTAGAGTGATGAGGTGGTCCGGCCTGTTGCTGCATATTAATTCCAGTGATTCAGGTTTAGCGAGCGAGAATAACCAAGCTCCAACTGACGGTAGCCTAGTCCAGTATAGTCGGTGTGCTGTCCTTATCTGGATATTACACTGTCGCAACCTTTTCGTCTCCGGTTTCAGTAGCAGAGATATTTCACACACTTGTGGCGTCGACGTGTCGTACAGCGGTAGTTCTAACGGGCATAAGTGACAATACCAGGTTTTGATACAACAATTTAGATAGGTATCGTCTACGAGGAAGTACGTATGGTGGTCGTTGCTTAATCCCAGGTATGGAGATTTTGGAATAATTTGTGCTGTAACCGTGGTGTTACGATCGATTTTTTGTATGGTTGGCCAATGATGTAATCGATAGAGGTGGTATGCGGTTCTTTCCACTAAGGGTAAGTGGATTCCCGAGTCGAAGTTTTGAATTTCTGTTGATTATCTCGGACCCTGAAATCATCATTTATGATTCTCTTACATTTTCTTCATATTTCTTGTATTCTCCTTAGTTCTCTATTAGCCGTTATAATTCTCTCTTGATTCTCTTTTACTTTCGGAAAATAAATATACAAATTTTTATTAATTAGACATCGAATTGTAATTTAATAATTTAATTATTTCCTACAGTATTTTTCAAAGATACGTAACTTTTTTAGTGTTGCAGCAACACAGAGTCCAGTAATTTTCGTAGGTACAGGTGAACATATAGACTAAATAATAATATTATTATTAAATTATAATAATTATAATATTTATAATTATATATTATAATAATATATAATATTATTATTAAATTCTTTGGAAAGGTAGAAATTAATTTAATATTTAATTGAGAATATCATGGAAACAATAGATCCCATTTTGGATCTTGTGATTAGAAGAGAATTAGTGAAAAAGGGAAGGTATGAATTCTGTAAATAATTATTTCTGTTAATTTATGCTTTTTCCAAATTTCAATTCTGAATTGAAATATATTAATTTAATACGATTAGACCCAAAATTCTTTATTACCAATTGATTATTTCCGTTAATTTATCATTGTTTCAATCTTAATTTTTAAATTTAAGTATATTAAATTAGTATTATTATTTTGATAAATTCAAATATATAATATATATTTATTATTATTGGTGGTGGAGAGAAGACTGGGAGAGGAAATGAATGAGAGGAGAATGTTGCCAGAATGTCAGACGGGTTTTAGGAGAGGGATGGGTGTGATGGAAAATGTGTACGTGTTGAATTATCTGATTGCTAGAATGATAGGGGTGAAAGGAGGAAGGATGGTAGTGTGTTTCATGGATCTGAAGGCAGCGTTTGATATGGTGGATAGAAGTAAGTTATGGAAAATGCTGAATGAGAGGGGAGTGAGTGAAGGTTTAAGAGAGAGGATAAAGGAAATGTATGAGGAGACGGTGTGCAAGGTAAGAGTGAATGGTGAGTTGAGTGAGCCTTTTTGGACTGATAGGGGGGTGAGACAGGGATGTCCGCTAAGTGCAAAGTTATTCACGCTGTACTTGGCGGATATTGAGGAGAGGCTAGTGAAGAGAGGGAAAGGGGGAGTTAATGTGGGGGGTAAGAGGTTGTATTGTATGTTGTATGCGGATGATATTGTGTTAATGGCTGAAAATGAAAGTGGGATGAGGTTAATGATTGAGGAAATCAGAGAGTATGTAAGAGAGAAGGGGTTGGTATTGAATGTGAAGAAAACGAAGGTGATGAGATGTGGAAAGAGGGTGCATGGGAGGGAAAAATGGGTGTGGGGGAAGGATGAAATCGAGGAGGTGAAAGAGTTTAGGTATTTAGGATATGTATTTGGGAGGGGAGGGGGTCAGGAGAGGAATGTGAATGAGAGGGTGAAAAGAGCGAATGTGGTGATGAGAGAGGTGTGGGGTTTGGGAAAGAGAGTGTTTGGGAAGGATGTGGTGAGGAGGTTGTGGCTGTTTGACGTGTTGATATGGCCGGTGTTGGTGTATGGAGCGGAAGTGTGGGGGTGGTATGAGCGGAAGAAAGTGGTGGGAGTGCATGAGAGGTATTTGAGGTGGGTGTTGGGAGTGGACAGGGTCACACCAGGATACATGGTGAGGGATGAATGTGGAAGAGAGATGATGCGTGTGAGGTACATGAAGAGGGCGTGGAAGTACGAGGAGGGTTTGAGGGAGGGAAAAGGGAATCCCTCCAAAAATTTCAAGCAAAAGTCATGGCTATGAGTCGTAAGTATACTTTTTGTTTATTTTTTATTGATGAAACATTACTGCTGTTTCATTGAAGTTAACAATTTATATGAAATCAAAATCACTTTCTATTGAATAACTTATAATACGATATACTACACAATTCGAATATTACATTATATTATTTGATGATCCAACGTTTTGGGGGAACAAGTGGTAGCAAAAATTCAAAGGGTATATAAATTTTGCTTTCAAGTACCATATCTGACTCTTGAAGTTCAGACATTAAACGCTAAATTTTTGGTAGCATCAGATAGTTCTTCGAAACAAATTATCGAACCAATGGCATCACATGCTCCAGTACAAGCTCCAGTGCAAATTAATAAAACATTGTATAATATTATTTTTCTATTAGTTACACGTCAAAAAATTTGACTATCACGTGTAAATTGTGAAAATGATGCAGTTATTCTACAATACAAATATCTATACTTTTCAGGTGTATCAGAACCTGAAGAGTACGAGGGAAACATTTTAGAAGAGCCTTTGGAAATAGTGAATTGGAGTAATAAATTTTACTTCAATTTATAAACCGCATAAATATTACTAATGTAACTAAAATGTTATAACAATAAAGTTTCAGGGAAATTAATTTTTTCGTAGTTGTTGTTATTTCACGATCGGAAGTGAATAATGAACGGTTTTTGGTATAATATCTTTATTCTATTTGCACTTATTTTACTACGTTAATCTAGGCACACTTATATATATGTATAACTAACTTATTAACTTCTTCGGCGATCTTTTCTCGTTAGACGTTCGTAAGCGACTGACAGTCTTTTCGCACGCATGCCACTTCCGCCTAACACGACCATCGAATACGCGTTAATTAGATGTGCCACTCTTTTGCCTATTTCCAACAGTTGTCACTCAATTTACTTTTTAAAAAATTAAGTAATATTAATAATTAATAAATAATGAAAAATTCCATCTAAAATACAATGAAAGAGGATTAACGGAAAACCTAGAAAATCTTTTTATAATACTCTTTTGATTCTCTTCAAGTGTGAAAACGGAAATATCCGCATCCACAGAGTACCAACAGATAATCAAAATAATATAGAGTTAACCCGAGTCGAAGAATTGATTTTCTGTTGGTTCTCTCGATTTTTTACACTTGAAGAAAATCAAAAGAGAATTATAATCTGTATGATCTGACCATTAAACTCTATATTATTTTGATTATCTGTTGGTACTCTGTGGATGCGGATATTTCCGTTTTCACACTTGAAGAGAATCAAAAGAGTATTATAAAAAGATTTTCTAGGTTCTCCTTTGATCCTCTTTCATTGTATTTTAGATGGAATTTTTTATTATTCATTAATTATTAATATTACTTAATTTTTTAAAAAGTAAATTGAGTGACAACTACGAAAAAATTAATTTCACGGAAACTTTATTGTTATAACATTTTAGTTACATTAGTAATATTTATGCGGTTTATAAATTGAAGTAAAATTTATTACTCCAGTTCACTATTTCCAAAGGCTCTTCTAAAATGTTTCCCTCGTACTCTTCAGGTTCTGATACTCCTGAAAAGTATAGATATTTGTATTGTAGAATAACTGCATCATTTTCACAATTTACACGTGATAGTTAAATTTTTTGACGTGTAACTAATAGAAAAATAATATTATACAATGTTTTATTAATTTCCACTGGAGCTTGTACTGGAGCATGTGATGCCATTGGTTCGATAATTTGTTTCGAAGAACTATCTGATGCTACCAAAAATTTAGCGTTTAATGTCTGAACTTCAAGAGTCAGATATGGTACTTGAAAGCAAAATTAATATACCTTTTGAATTTTTGCTACCACTTGTTCCCTCAAAACGTTGGATCATCTATAATATAATGTAATATTCGAATTGTGTAGTATATCGTATTATAAGTTATTCAATAGAAAGTGATTTTGACTTCATATAAATTGTTAACTTCAATGAAACAGCAGTAAAGTTTCATCAATAAAAAATAAACAAGAAGTATACTTACGACTGATAGCCATGACTTTTGCTTGAAATTTTTCTTGTTTTCCCGAAACATTATGCCATGACAAGGTAGTTATAGAATGAATTGTTCTATCTTTTAGTGGTATTGCACTTAATGATATAATATTCGAAGATTTACTCTGAATCCACCAAATAAGTGCCCACTTTTTTTTACGACCAGATGGATTTTTAGGTTTTGGCGGCATTTTTCACTTTATTCTAAAGCTATTGTTGACACTAAATAGTTTATTCTTTAGTAATTTCTACACTTGATAACAATCCAATATTATTGTCAATTGTCACTCTTAAATTTCATATAATTCACATCATTTACTGGACTGCCTGATTTTTCGCGAACGTCGTCATGTTACGACACGCCGCGACGCTCAGTACTTTTTTTCTCCTTTAAATCGCGAGGGCAATTGTTCGCCGTTGCTAGCGAATGTAGGATCGCTGCAATTGGCTGTTTTACGCTATAATCGGCCGTTTTACGCTTACGAAATTAAATTAATTTTTTACTCTAATAATAAATATATATTATATATTATATATTTATATATTATATATTTGAATTTATCAAAATAATAATACTAATTTAATATACTTAAATTTAAAAATTAAGATTGATACAATGATAAATTAACGGAAAAAATCAATTGGTAATAAAGAATTTTGGGTCTAATCGTATTAAATTAATATATTTTAATTCAGAATTGAAATTTGGAAAAAGCATAAATTAACAGAAATAATTATTTACAGAATTCATACCTTCCCTTTTTCACTAATTCTCTTCTAATCACAAGATCCAAAATGGGATCTATTGTTTCCATGATATTCTCAATTAAATATTAAATTAATTTCTACCTTTCCAAAGAATTTAATAATAATATTATCTATTATAATTATATATTATTATAATATATAGTTATAAATATTATAATTATTATAATTTAATAATAATATTATTATTTAGTCTATATGTTCACCTGTACCTACGAAAATTACTGGACTCTGTGTTGCTGCAACACTAAAAAAGTTACGTATCTTTGAAAAATACTGTAGGAAATAATTAAATTATTAAATTACAATTCGATGTCTAATTAATAAAAATTTGTATATTTATTTTCCGAAAGTAAAAGAGAATCAAGAGAGAATTACAACGACTAATAGAGAAGTAAGGAGAATAATAGAAATATGAAGAAAATGTAAGAGAATCATAAATGATGATTTCAGGGTCCGAGATAATCAACAGAAATTCATAACTTCGACTCGGGATATTTTGCGAACATAAAAGAGAATCAAAAGAGAATTATAACGGCTAATAGAGAACTAAGGAGAATAAAAGAAATATGAAGAAAATGTAAGAGAATCATAAATGATGATTTCAGGGTCCGAGAGAATCAACAGAAATTCAAAATTTCGACTCGGGAATGGTCAGATCATACAGATTATAATTCTCTTTTGATTTTCTTCAAGTGTAAAAAATCGAGAGAACCAACAGAAAATCAATTCTTCGACTCGGGTTACTATTATGATTCTGGTTTTGCGATAGCCTAATTCCAATGCGGCGATTTTACTCAGTTCCTGCACTCGCATGTGTTCAGGCGGAATAGGTAGCTCATATTCAGTCGTCGAGTCGTGTATCTGATGTGCTTGTTACGGGCTCGAATAACTTCTTAAATTGTCCCGTCTGAATTTTGCACGTATGTGCCTGTCTAGATACTCTCGAAGGACCACCCCGTTTTATTATAAAAAATGGGGAAAAAATGAATAAACACTTTAACTTGGTGTGTGTGGACTCTATTGAATAGTTCAATGATTCTGTTCTCTGGATTTGTTCTGTCTGATTTCTGAATGTGTTCTATGGATGAATTCTATCTTAACTCTGAATATACAAATTGAAAGGTGTTTTGTGGTAAACTCTGATGCGCCCCTCTCTTGAAGTCGTGTATGAAATCTCTGCCTTCGATGGGGGTGGAGTCTTTGAAAACTAAGTAACTATTGGTTAATGAATAATTCTCTCCACCCCCTCGAGGACTTCAAGAGAGGGAAGGCGACGACATGCCCTCAACACCTGATGGAGGATTTCGAACTTACCAGCCGCCTCCGAGCAAGTCCAAAGTCCCGTTAGGGTCATCGGCGGGTACGCACAAAAATTCCTTATACTAATTATTTACAAATTACAAACAGATGTGCGCACCCTGACCGAGCCCCAATCGTACCTATAGGTTTATTGCCGAAGACAGCTGTCGACAAAATGTTTACCGCTCCACCAGGTCCTAAGGTTTATGACTCCTTAACAGTGCTATTAACCTTAAATTGAATCTAGTTAGTAATGACGGATGTAGTTTGCCTTCTTTTGCCGTATGTATGAAATTTATGAATTTTTCTGCCGTCGTAATGTAATGGTTCAGGGAGATTTCCACCGAGTGTGCATAGTGGCTGAGGCTCATACTATAGTTAAGGAGAGCATTAGTCTCACCAATAGAATTGAGGTTGTTAATTAATTCATTAATCTTAATGCT
This sequence comes from Cerceris rybyensis, assembly GCA_910591515.1. Taxonomy (NCBI): domain Eukaryota; kingdom Metazoa; phylum Arthropoda; class Insecta; order Hymenoptera; family Crabronidae; genus Cerceris; species Cerceris rybyensis. Next base: position 4,131,231 of record OU342789.1, read on the forward strand.
GTTGAGTTTAATAGTCAACAGATTTTTCCATGCCACGTCGTGTAGTTCCTGTAACATGCTCTGGGTTATATGTGTTTGGTTTTTGATTATTTGAGTGAGAAGTTTTTGATCTTGATACAGCTTGTCTATTTCTGCGTTGAAATACTCCGCGTCGTCTTCCGTGCGGGTTCCGAACAGGTAATGGCTGGCTCATCCGATGAATCCGACAGGTGCGCTTCTTCTAACTAAGGTCCAGGGAATGTGATCTATGTCGGCCGCTGCGATTTCAGATGCTAATGCTTCAGTTTCTTTGTATAAGTCCAGGGCCTCCTGGATTCGACCTTCCAAATAAGTGGTTCGGAGTAGGGTGTCGCATTGGTTACGAATCATTGAATTTAAGCATTCATCGTGAATTTTGGTTAGACGGAGTTTTTCGTTAGGCAAGTTTTTCTCTAGTTGGCCTAAATCAATAAACAATATCACCTGCCAGTCCGCGCACTTGAATCGCAAGTTGTATAAACTTTCATAGTATAATCCCGGGTTATTATCTATTTGCGTTATTGTATAGGTTTCGTTGTGCGTTGGAAGGGCCAGAATGAGTGCCGGGAGATTAATAAAAATTGCTAACGTGAAGATATCCATCTTTCGGTCAACCTCCCCCCCCCCTGGTCCAGGTCCAAAGTGAAAGAATTGATTTTGAATAAATTATTACGTTAAACAGGTGCGAGTTCCAATTTATCTGTACGTTTAACAAAGCTTTTTCCTGAATTATCTTCCAATATAACCTTGTTATACTCTAACATTCCAACTATTTTGTATGGTCCATGATATCGTTTACTGAATTTTCCTTGTCTGGGTTCTACCAAAACACGTGCCGTATCTCCAATTTTTCCTTCGAATGGTTTAGTCTTTTGATCATAGTAGAATTTTGAAGTTTGTTTTGCAGAGATTAAATTTTTACCTGCCAGAACTTGCATTTGTGATAATCTGACTATTAAATCGTGAAGATAAGAGTTATAAGTCGGATAGCTTTCTTCAGTTGGTAAACTACTAGGGAATCGGGCTAATTTTCCAAAAACTAATTCATATGGAGTGAAATTTGTGGCTTCATGAACGGATGTATTATAGGAAAATATTGCAAAAGGAACTAAACGGTCCCAATCGTCGAAATCGTCTGAATAATGTTTTATGTAATCTGCCAAAACTATGTGACTTCTTTCCAATGCGCCATTTGACTGAGGTCTTGACTGATGTGGTTATGTGGTCCATTTTGAATAGTGTTGCTATTTCCTTAAGAAGTTTGTTCACAAAGCTGGTGCCTCGGTCTGTCAGTATTACTCGAGGTGCTCCAAATTGGAGAATCAAGTTTTCTACTATACTGTGTGCTATTGTTTCTGCTTTGATATCCGGAACAGGTACGGCTAAACAATATTTAGATAAATTATCCTGCATAGTTAATATGTATCGGTTTCCATTTGGAGTAATTGATAAGGGTCCTACGATATCTAGTGAGACTTTGGCGAATGGTTCTAAAGGAGTATCTGTAATTAGCATTGGTTCTCTAGTTTTTGCACGTACTACTTTGTTCTCCTGACAGCTATTGCAAGTTCGTATAAAATTTTGAACATCGTTTCTCAAGCCTGGCCAATAAAATCTTTCTCGAATTCTCTGATAAGATTTCGTAATTCCCTTATGTCCACCTATTAAACTACTGTGATATTCGGAAATTATTTCCGATCGTAGTTCTTCATGTGGTATTTGAACTTTACCGTGGCAAATAATTATCTCTATATAACTGTCCTTAAAAGTATTAGTTAACAAGTCCATTAAGGTTCCCTGAGATAGTGTATCGGTTAAGTCTTCTGATTTCGAAATTTTGAATGATTTTGTGCCTGATCTTATTAAGGACCTTTTTAGATTTTCCAATGCGTATTTTACCAGATTTGTATCGAGATCGTCAAATTGATTCTTCTGTATGACGACGCTGAAAACCTTGTGCTTTCCACGAGTCGTCACGAGAACCTGTCCTACCTTCGGCTTCGTTTCTCGCAGATTTTCAATGCTTACAGCACCTATGTCTACGAGTAATCTGTCTATGGGGTTTAGAAGTTCACAATCCGAGGATGTGAAATGTACGTAATTGCCTGCAGTCGCAGTTAAATTATCTCTACTAAAACTTAAGAGTTTTGAATGAGAGAAGGCCTTTCGAGGAAGTTTTAGTGGTGAGGTTGACTCGATTTCCAGTGGTACGTTTTCCTTTATACGTATACCAGTGTAGTAGGGTTCATTCTCAGCTTTATATGATGAAGAGGAATTTAGCTTTTCTTTTTCAGCGAGATTTTCCTGAGGCACAGGGACTGCATAGTTTTCTGGACGTGGTGTGGGTAATGCCAATGGTCTGCTTAACGGTACAGGGGTGGGAAATACTGATCTACGTGGTTGCCAGTGGATTTTTGTCTGTTCGTTCGTCTGTACTTTTGAATTATGCCGTTCTAATAATCTCTGTATTCGGTCATTCAATTCCTCGTCGTCAATCTGTTCCATATTGCTATTGTTTGAATCATTCAACTGTGATTTCTCTAAACTCTGATTATGTTGCCGCAAGGATTCGTCAAATTTAGCAAAAGAATTTTGTAACTCTTGTAAGTCAATCGGTTGGTCTGTAGAATGGGTAAAAACGTCATCGTCACTATTGTCCACGGGTGGCTGTACTTCTATCATAATGTTCTCCCGCGTGATATTTTCCGATTCTCCCGATCTTTTTCCTTGAATCGATTGCAAACTCGAGTCACCCGTGCTTGACTTCCGTTTTTGAGGGTTAAGTAATGATTTTGGCGAATAATTCAAACTAGGTAAAGTGCTTTTTCTTTTACGGTGTATAGGTGGTGTCTGTATATCTTCTGGTTCGTCGTCATGTGTTTCGTCAGATTTAGGCGGTGAAGCAATTGTTCCTAATTTCCGTCGTGTCCGTTGAGCAATTGAATCGGGATCTACAGGTATCAGGATTTTGGGTTTGCCTTTTGAACCAATAGGTCTGCCTGGTCTTTTTGGTATATTGGAGCTAGGTTCAGCGGTTCTAGAAGAGATGGCTGGTTCAAAACGTTTTTGATGCCTTTGTATCGGGTAAATTTGCTTAATGTCTGTATCAGAATCAGAAGAATTGTCTGTTGACGAGCTATCGGATGAGTTTACTGGATTACGAGAAAGTGCATCTGCATTTACGTTCAGTCGGCCTGGTTTATGAACGAAATTATAATCATAGTCTCTCAATTTTAACCTCCAACGGATTAATCTTTGGCCCGGATCTTTTATCGAATCTATCCACTTTAATGGTTCATCATCACTAAACAGAGTGAATTTTCTACCATATAGGTAAGGTCGAAAATGTAGAACTGCATACAAAACTGCTAAACATTCCTTTTCGGTAGTAGAATAATTTTGTTCTGGTTTGGTCAAATTTCTAGAATGGTAAGCTATTGGTAAGTCATAACCGTTGACTTCTTGAGATAAAACATCACCTATTGCAAAGTCAGATGCATCCGTTGTAAGGGTAAAAGGCTGATTGAAATTTGGATATTGAAGGATAGGGAATTCACACAGTGCCCTGTGCAACTCACGAAAACTGCGCTTCTGTTGTTTACCCCATTCGAATTTACTGTCTTTTTTCAAAAGTATTGTTAGTGGCTTAGCTTTTGCTGCAAAATCTTTCATAAAACGCCGATAATAACCAGCTAGTCCTAAAAATTGCCTAACGTTTTTCTGATTTTGTGGTGTCGGGAATTTTCTAACTGCTTTTACCTTCTTAGGATTCGGTCTTACTCCTTTCCAACTAATTACGCGGCCCAAATATGACACTTCTGTTTTTAGAAATTCAAATTTATCCGGTTGCAATGGTAATTTAGCATCTTCCAATTTAGTACGCAATCGACGAATCTTTTTCCCATGTTCTTCTAAAGTTTTTGCATAAATCACTATGTCGTCCAGATATACAAATATTCTATTCCTTGCAATCCACGCAGTACTCGATTCATAAGTCTTTGAAATGTTGCCGGAGCATTTTTCAAACCCTCTGGCATTCGAACGTATTCGTAATGGCCATTAGGTGTGGGAAATGCAGTTTTTTCTCTATCACGTGGGTCCATCTCAATTTGTTGAAACCCACTTGCCAAATCAAAAGTTGTGAAATATCTGGCTTCACCTAAGTGATCCAGAATATCAGCTATGTTTGGTAACGGGTATGCGTCGCCAATGATTTTTTCATTTAATTTCCGAAAATCAATCACCATTCGCCACCTGGGATTGCCCTGCGGATTTGGTTTCTTAGGTACAATCCAAGGTAGTGAATTGTATGGAGATTTTGAGGGTGTAATTATGCCACTGCTTAATTTTGCAGAAATTTGTTTTTCAATTTCGGCTTTATGGATCGGTGGAAATCTGTACTGACGCGTATTTAGAGGTACGTCGTCGGTCGTATGAATTCTATGTTGTATTAGTGGAGTTGCTTCTAATTTGTCGCCCGGTAAATAAAAACATTCGGGAAATTCCTCGACTAAACCTACTACATGTTCTCTTTCCTCTTGATTTAAATGATTCAATCCTAACTTTCCTAAAATTCTTGAAACTCTATTATTATACTGTTTCACCTCTGTACTATGAGTTTTGGAATCTGAATCAGAGTCTTCCGGGAAGTTATGGCATTCAAATGGATAAATTTCTTGTGGTGGTATTTCTATTTCAATATCCTTTTCAAGTGTGTTTATTGCTAAGACATGGCATACACCTTGGTGCACACCGACTGCTGCTTCACCAATATATATTCCCTTTTTAACCGGTAATTTTGGCAGATAACCTTCATTTAAATCTGGGTTGATAACGTCAATGGCTATTGCTTGTCGTGTACGAGCTTTTAAAAGAAGTGTTCGCGGTTTCGGGTTTCGTGGTGATTTTGAATTTGGTTTTTCGCCAATAAATCTAAAAGGTCGAATCGGTTCTGATTTTGTTATCATTGCATTATGAGCGAATGATATTTCAACTTGTTCTTGTCGCAAATATGATTTTCCTAAAATTCCGTCACTTTTAAGAGGAAATGATGATTTTACTGGTTGTCCTAATAAGGTAACTGTCGTTGTGCCAACTGTATCTCGACCTTCCGGTGTTATTCCAACTATTGTAATTGATTCGTCTGAATCTACGGTCTGATCACGATGTATGTAAGGCATTTAACTTTATAAGGTTGATGTCCGCGCCGGTATCTACTAAAAGACGTGCGGTTGCTTCGCGAAACTCCTTCGCTTGCATTTCTACGAGCGGGGACTCCTGCTGTCGGGAGAATGAGATAAACGTTCGTTGCTCTCCAAGGTTTCGACCTTCACCTGACGCTCTCGACTCGGATAACTCACTGTCGCGTCTCTCCAGCGAGTCACTCTGGAGTTTACATTACTATTTTCGAAACGATTCGGTGATCTAGCCCTAGATTGAGCAAAATTTTGTACCGGAGAGTTAGATCGCGGTTCACTCCTCCTTGGGGATTACGGAGAGGATCCTGTGTGGAACTGTATGGCTTTTCGGTGCGGTGAGGGAGACCTTGACGGATATTCCTGTATAATGGGAGAAGAAGTATTCGGACGATTCTGGGAATTTTGCATACAATGATAGTTTTGATTAGGATTATAAGGATAAGGAAACGTCACATTGTATGGCATTGGTGGATAAGGATATGGCGGGTAAGGATATGGTGGGTAAGGCGGAAATGGAAATTTATAAGGGTTTTGTGGATAATATTCCTGAGGCTGTGGTTTCGCAATGCCTGTGGGTGATCTTGCACGATTTGAGGATGTAGGTGTTGGACTAGGAGTTTGCGACTCCCTTTCGAATTGGACTTGACGCTCCCTATGACGTACTATTGATATAGGTTTTTCTTCAGATTCTAAATTTTGAGACAGCATTAGTCTTTGTGGTTCTAAACCTGGAATGATTCCTGACTTCATTCTCGATTCTACCCGAGTGGCAATTTTAACTGCTTCATTTAATGTTTTTGGATCACGATTATCAACGGCGGAAGCCAATTCATCTGGTAATCCGCGGATAAATGCTTCTAAAGCACCATCTTCGAGAGGAATTTTCATTTGGTCCGCGACGCGCCCGTACTTGTCTTCTAGAGCGCAGCGAGCGTTATTTACTAAAATATTTAATCTATCTGCAAAATCCCCAACACTTTCGCCTCTTTTCATTCTGACTGTCTCTATTTCTCGGCTATAACACCCATACGAATGTCCCGGAGTGAATCTATTTTTTAAATGTTTTACCAAATCATCTAACTTGTTAAATGTTTTACCCCAGGTGCTACCCCTGGCTGCCCCTTGCAATTTCCCTAATACACCCTTGACAAACGAGCCCTCTAGAGCCGGTGGTACGTAGACGACTCCATTTTGTATATCTTGTAGAAAATTTTTCAATGGAATATTTTTGCCATCGAAGAACGGTATGTTAAGAGTGCTATGCTGCACTGTAAAGCATTCAGCCATTGTTGTCATCATTGCATTCGCGAGATCTTGACTAGCGTTACTTGAATTAGATGCGTTCGCGCTTCGAGCTGCGTTTACGCTAGGATTCATTTTAAAAATGAGCACGGATAATGTGACAAAACTGAAAAATGCAAAATATGTATATATGTAAAACTGAGAGAACGAGGATTGAATTTTGTATTTTAATCTGAATGATATTTATGTACTGCAGTTATGACTTATGTTTCAACTGGAAAAGCTCATGTATGAATGAATGTTAATTGATATTAAAGTTTCCAAAACTCAATCCTATTTCTGGCCAATAACAAACAACAATGCAATAAAACACAAATCAAAAGAAAATATGCACATTAAAATATCAAGTATACACATAAATGTCAAAGTTCACATAAAATATATAAATGTCAATTTGTCTTAAAATTAAAACCAATATATGCAATTCAAAGATATTCAGAAAATAATATTCTACGATATCTATTATACGATATATATTATTTTCCGCGTGCCGTCCGCCGTCGAGCGGGTGCCAACGGACGGTAGACTCTGCGCGTTCTAGCTAATACGAAAATTTTGTAGCTCTCCCCGGCCTACGGTGAGGAGAGGACAGCATGGATGGGCCGATCTGTTGAAACCCGTACAGGTTTATGTGAATCGGAATTTGAAGGAATAAAGAGTCTAAATAATTTCGTTTATGAACAAAAATTGAACTGGTAAAATAAAGTATATTCAACTGCGTTTAGGAAACTGTACAGATCAAAGAATGAAAGAGAGAGAGAAGCTTTGAGATTCTGAATTATCGAACATTAAAATAACAACTTAAGGGTGGTGAAATTTATTCGAAACGAAGTTCGAATGAATTCCCCATTCACAAAATAATTAATTAATCTTTATTTCTGGCGGTTCGGGTCAGGGCTCGTAATCAATGAAATAGTCAATGAAAATATTCAATATTAAATTCCGTAGGAATTGGAACTCACCCTGATTTCCTGTAGTTGATACAATTATGTTTTATAATGCAGCGCGTGTGTGTGCGTGTACGTTCACGAGATTGTTGTTGTGATTCTCGCTTCGTCGTTACAATATTACAGGTTACGCTGGGTTTAAAAACTGTTTGGATATCTATACAGAGAAAATGAATTAGGAGTTGCACTTGAACACGAATACGCGTTAACTTATGTCTAAAGGATTATAATTTGTAATCTTACGATACCGACATTTGATAAACGATAGTATGTAAAAGGTAATTCAATTTTGAAGGTAGTTGCATTTTGATAACAAAATCTCGCACGAAACGCTGAGTCTTTCGGCACTAATAATCGTTACCGAACTTTTGCTCACTGAGAATCGAAGATTCTTGCTATAGTTTCGCGGGCTAACAATCACGCACTTCGCGACTTGACGATTGAAAGCCAAGAGATTTCTTAAGTTAACGAGGATATCAAAGTCCATCACCGCGTATCAAACTATACAAGTTATTCGCGGATAACTCGGCTTAACGACACCCCGGACTCTATGCCTATGCACCTCGCGATTTTCCAGACAGGAGTGATGAGTTGATCTCGCCCCGGGTCTCACAAAGGGTGGACCCATGATGGAGGTGGTAGCCACGTTCCGTGGTCACGTTATTCTTAGATTTTAATTCCGGTAATGCAACTCTTTATTCTTCTTCTCTGTTCAGTTGTCTTTAACTGCTTATTCTAAGTGATACATAACAGAATGTGCTACGCACGTGGATTTGATCACGCTCTTAGTATTATGTTTGCTAGAATGCGTATGAAATTTAATATTTTAGATTAAACGGAAGGCGAATGGAAAAATTGAATAGAAAAATTTAGTTCGGGACGTAACAAGTGAATAAGGGGGAACGTTGCTCAGTTACAAGAAGATAAAAGGAAGTAAATTGAAAATAACTTTATCGTTGAAATTCGTATATTAAGTTAATAACAAAGATTTAGATTCAAAATGCAATTACCAATTGATCCTTAAACAGTATTTTGAAATTAAGTATGTATTATAATATCTGAATGTCACGCATCGGATCCCGGGGGTTTCCAAGTCCCGTAGACTTTGGAAATTCACCTGTCTGACTGACAGCGTGACGTTGTATGAAAGAAATGACCCGCAGAGGCAGAAAAGTGTCTCACATATATAGGGCTCTGTTTCGGGAAAGATTTGGAAAAATGAGTGGAGGTGTTAGTTGTGTTGTTACCTAGCCTTGTAGAGCGAAGAACGCTTTTCTTAAACCTTTCGTTTTAAGAGCGGCTGACTGGCATCGAATGAAGAATTCTTTAAAATTCTCAGGGTCGAATGTAACAATCGCATCATTTTAGAGGTACAGACTCGGGATACGAGGAATAATACCCATGAGATTGTAAAACGACCACTTAATGGAAAAAGGCGTCGGGAAGTACAAAAGTATGTACAAATGGAAAGAGTGTCTAATTATAGAAAGCTACAAGCGAGGGAGGAAATGGTGTTAGGTGAAGGAGAACCACCATACTTGCCAAATTCCGAGGACCTGCGGAAAGCGAAAAATGAGTACATTGACGCAGAACTCGGGATCAACCCAATGGATCGCCGAGATCTAATTAGAGCAGTGGAGCAAATGGCAGGCAGACCTGAACTCGCCGGTGTCATCAAGTCAACTGGATCCAACCCCTTTTACGTGGTTTACCAAACCCCGTCGCAAAAATATACCTACGATGAATTTTGCAAGATACAAAAGAATGTGACGGTAATGCCAGATGCGACAGGTAGTTTAGTAAAAACAATTCCACTCGCTAGTGGAAGCAAAGCCGGGCACATTTTTTGTACTCTATAGTAATTGGTTTCCACGGAAAAACAGTCCCGGTGTATCAAATGCTATCGGACGGACATGGACATGAAAGTATACGGGGTTGTATCGAAACATGGATTTTACGCCTTAAAGCGAAAAGACCATCAGTCGCTATCGCGGATTATTCAAAAGCACTCTTACTCGGTATGTGCCAAGCTTTCAATCAAATTACTTTAAAATATTACGTGCGAAAATCTTTTTCAAAATTACGGAAAAACAAAGATCTAAGCAATTTTACGCACATCCGTGTCGTTGTCGCGCATCTCATACACTCAGTCACCAGATGGAAATGTTTTAAGAATATACGTATTCCTGAGGTAAAAGACTGTTTTGTGAGATGCGTGGCATTGATGGTCGAATCCGACACAATTGAAGCATTTGGCCAAGTTTTATACTTCATCGCTAGGATTGCAGGGCAAAAGTGGAATGATGCCGATGTAACAATGCCCAATGGAATGCCAACAATTTGCAACGTAATTGAAGTGCGGAAAAAACTCGAAAAAAATAGCATTTCACGACAGAATATATGACTGGAGTCCAGTAGAAGAAGATCAAGACACCTTCCCGGATGATGATGATGTAAACGAGAACGAGAAAGTAGCATCCGAGAAAGAAGGTATTCACGAATGGGTTGATGCCATTTTAAAGAAAGCCTCAGATGCAAAACAAAAGGGAAATGATCTAAACCCATTCTATTTACCCGACTTACTTGCATCAATTCGAAGGATAGCGGTAGAATTTTCGCTCTGGACAAATGTTTTAGGCATAAATAAGAGGTCACATGCATGTTCGAGCTGCGTCGAAGGTTATTTCAATGACCTGAAGACGAGAGTATTGAAGCAAGGTCTATACAGGCTCGATACCTTTCTAGTGACACACATTCGAGACATTATCGGTGGAAATATATTATTTGTTTCCAATATGAAGAACTACGGAGAAAAAGAGCAGGAAGAGTACATATTGGACCATTCTTACCACAAGAAGACAGATGTAAGACAGATTGATTCCATTGACGATTCCGATCTCCAGTCGAACGAAAATTGGAGAGGAAAAGTTTCCATAAACACGGAACTTAGCATACGCGAGGTGGAAACTGATTGTGAGAAATCAAATACAAGCAAAATGGAAGGACCGAAAAAGCGAAGTAAATATTTCCAGGCTGTGCCAGAAATAGCTTTAATAAATACGATTCACCACGGGAAAAAAAAATATATACAAAAAATGTTTTTTAAGAAACGGAGGATTGATAAACAAAGCTATACAACTAAACGGTAAACCGTATTTTGTAAATATGACATGCGGTTTCGATTCAGTTGCTCAAATATTAATATCCTGGGGGACAGAGAACTCTGACTATTCCAAATTAATAGAAGATTCAACAAATAATATGTTAACCTTTGTGAAACATTACGTTTCAAAAGGCATGTGCCCTGATATTTATACAGATAGGGCTAGGATCTTGACAAATCGATGCAATGCGGAATGCAGAAAAGATATAGAAGGAGCTGTACATTACATTGTCAGTGCAAAAGACAGCATTAGTAATATCGTTGTGGGATGTTATGTTTACGAGGTTGGTGCCGCTGAGGCGCGGGGTAGAGGTTCCCCTGAAAGGGAAACGAGGCGGTCAGAGTAAAAAATAAAAAGCGAGCGCATTCGGTGACGACGACACCTAAGAAGAAATACGCCGTTTCTACACTACCTGTAAAATCGCGTCGGTTTTGCTCATTTTGGTTATCAATAAATATTGAACGAACTTGAGGCAGATCCTACATCGTTAAAAAATTATTTCACAATTCGCCCAGTGTAACTGTAAACGAAACAAGCAATGCATGTTATGCAATCAATAATACACAACAAATTTTAATGAATCCTAATCATAATATTATTATACGACATGGCTACAGCGCTTTACAAAAAGCGTTACAATTCAATGCGCAAAATTAGCTTGCGAGAAGGGTTGCAAGGGTCGACGCACCCGTATTAACAAATTGTGATTTCACCTATTAATCGATTGCGGTGTCTGCGTGAATTTCGACAATGACCGCGGAATTCGGTGCGCATTGGGTGAAATTCCAGAATGACTGCAATTCGAAGAAGAGGATGGCAAAAGTGTATAGTATCGGTAAGGAATACTGAAAACATTAAAACATTTTACCAAATAATAAAATATTGTAAGTATGTTATAACTTTTTATGTTTCAGATTGATTGGTGTAGTCGGTTATACACCGGGGCATTTTACCGGATATTATTGGGGCCTCAACCATACCTGGCACCATTTTGACGATACTGCTCACAAACCAGGCGTGATCCCGAAAACAACGGCAGTAGAACCCCATTTAATAGTTTACATAAAACAATGTAAATAGTAGTAATTTTGCAGTTACTAAACAAATTCCCAATTTTTTTGTCTATTATAAATTAGTTAGTATGTAAGTTCTTTATGTGATATTGCTATTTATTTATTTTTTTTTATATATGTAGGGGTGTGTTGTGTGTGTATGTGTGACTAAGATGCGATGAGTGAGTGTTGATATGGTTTGGGACCGAGAGATGTGCGTATGAGACAAAGAGTGTATGAAGTGTGACAGAGAGAGAGAGAGTGTTCAAGAGGGTTTTGGAAGAATGGAGAGGCAGTCGGAAGATAGAGTCGGAAAGTAAAAGTTGGAACAGAGAGTCGAGAAATAGTGTATGTTCCCAGACAGACTGTGTTGTTACTACAATAATTATTTATTTAAGATACAAAACAAAGTAATATATTCGATCAGTAGACAACAAAGAACTAAGAAAAAGAAAATACTTATATTAAGGGAACGAAAAATAAATGAAACTAAACTGATGCACGCGGATACACTTGCACTGCGAAGAAACAAGGTCTGATCACACTTTAAGCTACCGTGAGAAGAAACCGGAAAAGAATAAATGAATCCGTGCAGCGATGGCGTTTTTCGCGATAGCGCCACATTATTTTCGCCTTCCGGTACCGCGCAATTTTTAAACTCTCAACAGACTGGAATATTGCAGCAATATTGCGAATCTAGCACAATATTGGCAACATTGCAGCATCGTTGCTGCAACATTGCAGCAACGTTGCTGCAACATTGCAGCGGAACATTGCCGCAACGTTGCTGCAACATTGCAGTGGCAATATTGCAGCGGAACATTACTGCAACGTTGCTGCAACATTACCGCAAAATTACCGCAACGTTGCTGCAACATTGCAGTGGCAATATTGCCGCGGGAACATTGCAATGGCAACATTGAAATGTATGCTCAACATTGATGAATATACCCTATTATAGGGGCAAACACTCAATGGTTTTTAAGATATTTGCAATTAAAGTTTCATTGCCGTATTTAAGTGGAACTGTAGAACGTAACATCAAGAGCTGCCGTAGCGTAGCGGCAACGTTCTGAGTTCGCACAGAAAAGACTAGGGTTCGAATCCCATCGTGGGTAAAAAAGGAGGAGTAAGTAAGAAAAAAAAATCCCATTGCAAAAAGTGGCTTTCCCAGTCCAAAACTAGAATAAATCGTTCGAGAATTCAAGAACATCCAGTTATATCCGATGACACCGATGGCAATTCGGAACAAATAAACAAGATAATATAATTATTAACATCAAGCGTAAACTCAGTAACAAATCAATATTACTGTGTTTTTTTTTAAATTCAAAATGTTTTTTTTTTTCTATTGAATAAATGCAATTATCACAAATAAATGTTTGTTCATCCAACCAATATTCCAGCAATATTGATACAACGTTCGCAATATTCCTGCAATATTCCCGCAACTTTCGCAATATTGCCGCAATATTCCTGCAAGCTACAAAGAGGCGGACATAGGAATATTGCAGCAATGTTGCGGTAATGTTGCGGCAATATTCCCTGCAACGTTTAAGGTTGCACGGCAATATTGCTGTAATATTCCAGTCTATCTGGGTTGCTGCGTTATTCTGTATTGTATTTAATCTTTCATTTTATTATTGTAATTATATTTTTAACGTAGAATAGGATAGGTGTACCGTTCATTTTATACCTCTACACCACCCATTCCTACATGTATTTATTAATTTTATGTACTATGTTCTTTATTTTCTTTTATGTTGCTTAAGTATAGGGGTATTTTGAATATTTATCTACATACATAACTTTATTTTAAATTAATAAATACTAGTAAATTTATATATTATCCTCTTTATTTATCGGACGGTCACCTGCTAGAAGTAAAAGTGCAATAAAGTGAATAAAAATGTGCTATTGTTTACTATAAAGTATAGTCTGGCAATTTTAACTTGGCTTGCGATCAACGAAGCATCTCGTTTTCAGTCGCTTATCTCTGTCATTGCATTTTTGGAATTCTTAAAACAAGTCTCCTAAAGTGAACAATGCCCATAGTAATTTCCTGTAAGACACTTCGTTTTGTGACTTCCAAAAACGGTGTGTCAGAACTACACGATTGAAAACAATAAGATAAATATAAGTAGTGCATTATGTTCCTTCGGCCGATACACGGCATCCTGATGAGAGAAGCTGTTGCGATTTCGCCTTTGTTCTTCCTTCTTTACCGACGATCTAGTGCTTTTCTCTACTGATTGTTTTTTCCATAATAAATGAATTCGGAAGTAAGGCACAATTGTGCGAGAGTAATCTTAGCGTTGCTGATTTTCGCCATTACCGCATGTCGAAAATTCCCTTCCTCAAAAATAAAGAGTTTCCTTTGGATTTTTACCGCTCTGTAGCAGCTTTTCGAGCTCTTGAGCTTCCTAATTGTTCACTGCCTATTGGTTTCGCAAATATGAGTGCAGAAAACAAAATTAATTCAGTTGGGCTATCGAGAAATTCCACAAGCGAAGAAGACAAAGAAAATGAGGGAGACCGCCTCGTGGAAGAAGGCTTTTACAACAGTGGAGGTTCGGTGCAAGATTCCTTTTCGGATGATTCAAGCCCTCCTCAACGGAAAAGACGCCGTGAAAGTGTACTTCAGGGTTTACAGGAGCAGGTCAATTTTTTATCAAATTTACTAATCCAATCATCTCAGATCCCAGTGGACCCACAGGTACCCGGCACATCGGGTGATTTTCTTCAAAGACCAAAAGAGACGAAAAAAACTATAGATCTCGGAACATTTAAAACCGATGTGGATGAGAAGAAAGTAATTCCTGCAGCCTCTAAAGATCGTCTGGATGTCCTTGACAACCTGCAACGTTTTGGATCGGTAGAGTGGAAAGAGGTAAGATTTTCCAATGCTCTAAAAAACTTCAGAGCATCTCCTGGATTCACTGACCTTAAGATAAATGAAGAGCTCTGCCACCTAGATAAGGGAAAGGACCCTTACATCTCTACAGATCGGATATTGGCTGCTCTAACAAATGCGGCACTGGCTCAGAGAGACCTAATAAAGGGGGGTCTCCAGTCTGTTATCAACTGGGCCTTCTCAAACTCAAACGAGTTGAGTCCGGACACACTTTTTGATAAGCTCTCGTCGATTTTTGGCAACAATTCGCAAACTTTTAAAAATTTAGAATGCACTCTACAGGTTGTTTGCGGCAAGAGAGCAGAGTGTATTGAAAATAGGAGAGACCGGCTACTTTCAGAGATTCAAAATAAAAATGTGCAAGCAGCTCTGCAAAAAGTCCCTCCAAGTACTTAATGAATATTTTTGTGGGAAGGAAAGTCTCGCAACCTTGATTTAGTCTTTGGGAGGAGCACAGTCATGGCTCAGAACTCCTTCCTACACAGTAAACAGGAGATTTTTGCAGAAAAAGGATATGAACCAGAGGGGCCCCGATCGATCAACCTTTCAAGTTGGTAAATCGGGATCTTCTTCCAGAGGCAATCGAGATAATCGTCGAGGCACAGTTAAAGGGTTCCAAGGTTCCAGGGGACAGCTTCCAAAGCCTAAATCGGAAGAGTCCTTTCGTAGGAAATCCGAAAAATGACTGTATGACAGTCGGAGAGGTAGGAGGACGCCTAATAAATATTCAGGAAAGATGGCGAGAAATAGGGGCCCCTCCAACTCTTCTCAAGATCATCGCGGGCATGCGCATCCCGTTAGCCACAGCTCCGCCTTTACGAAAGGAGTGGAGAAGCTCTCAATTCGAGACAAAACGTTCCGAACAAATGCCGAGACAAATAAGGATTCTTCTGGATCAAAGAGTGTTAGAACGACCGCCATCCCCGGGTCCCAGCTTCATCTCAAAGATGTTCTTAGTCCCAAAGAACACCGGAGGAGTAAGACCGATCTTCGACCTTCGAGGTCTCAACAAATGTATCCGAGTAAGAAGCTTTCACTTAATCTCACATTTTATGATTCCGGAGTTTTTGCAAGACGGGGACTGGCTGGTACGAATCGATTTGTCGCAAGCCTATTTTCACGTTCCTGTGGCGAGATCTCACAGATGCCTCCTACGGCTCGTCTACGACGGGGATTTGTATCAGATGACATGCTTGCCCTTCGGCCTTTCATCTGCCCCTCAGACCTTCGCGATGTTAACGAACTGGGTTGCGGAAACCCTTCGATCGCGAGGGATGAGGGGAGTGGTATATCTCGACGACTTTCTGCTGGCCTCGCAAAACCGAGCCAAGTTAGTGACCCAAGTCCACGAAGCAGTTCGTCTCCTAGAGTCCCTCGGATGGATTGTGAATCGAGAGAAAAGCATTCTGGAGCCATACCAACGGATAGAATTCCTCGGAATATGTTGGGACACGCAGGGGAACACAATGAGCCTTCCTCGAGCCAAAGCTCAGGAATTGAAAGAAGCGATAAGGAGGGTGACAATTCAGAAAAGCTGCACTCTGAGTCAGCTTCAGAGTCTTTTAGGCCGTCTGAATTTCGCAAGCTTCGTTATTCCCAGAGGTCGACTTCATTGCCGCCAGCTTCAGATGTTTCTGAGACATTTCACGCAGGGCAGAGCAAGGGAAAGAAGAAGTATCCCTCCAGAGGCAAAAAGGGATCTGGAATGGTGGCTCGAAGCCGCCTCGACATCGTCCTGCCTGCACAAGAGTCAGGTAACACATTTTCTGACCACAGACGCAGCAGACGCAGGCTGGGGAGCGCAGCTAGATGGAGACATAATGTTAGGGCTGTGGACAAAGGCTCAGAAAGTTTGGCACTCGAACAAAAAAGAAATGTTTGCAGTGTACACTGCTCTGAAGAAACAGGGCCACCGACTTCAGGGTGCACACATTCTGTTGCAGTCGGACAATCGAACCTTGGTGGCGTACCTTCGAAACGAGGGCGGTACAAGGTCCCTAGAACTATACCATCTAACATATCAAATCTTGCAGATCGCGGAGGAACTCGACATGACGATCTCCGCGTTCTACATGCCGGGACGATACAACGGCATCGCAGACAGCCTATCACGAGGAAAAATGCTCCCAGAGTGGCACCTCTTACCCGGAGCCACCAGAACAATATTCAAGAAATGGGGAGTCCCAGAGGTCGACCTATTCGCCTCCGAAAAGTCGGCATTAGTTCGGAGATATGTTTCAAGAGATTGCAGCGATCCATGCGCCTTCTATGTGGACGCCTTCAGTCAGCAGTGGAGTTATGGTCTCGCGTGGGTGTTCCCCCCACCGAATCTAATCCCGAGGGTACTGGCGCACCTGAATCAGTGCTCCGGAACATTCCTGATAGTCGCCCCCAAGTGGGAACGAACATTTTGGGCAACGGATCTGGCCAACAGAGCGAAAGAGCCTCCAGTGGAGATTGAGAATCTCAGGGAGAATCTAATCGACATCTCAACGGGGCTTCCACCTCCAGAGGTAGAGCGCCTGCATCTCCAAGTGTGGCGGATTGGAGGTGGAGCGATTTGACAACAGGGTGGTCCCAGCAAGAACGAGATCTCTTGAGAAAGAGCTGGCGGAGCTCTACTTTATCGACATACAAGGCGCCAATTCGGAGATGGATTGCATGGTGTTCGGAACACGGAGTCGACTCGAAATCCCCACAAGGACAGGACGTAGCCAGGTTTTTGGCGAATCTTTTCCTCACGGAAAAACTGGCGTATAACACAGTACTGTTACATAAATCAGCTATATCGACTTTTTGTGCAGGAGATCCAGACAGCAAACTAGCATCCGACTTTTTAGTAAGGCAAGTCTTGAAAGCTGTAGCGAACACGAAACAAAAGGACACAAGGGTTCCGATCTGGGATGCTAATGTTCTCCTCAACTGGCTGTCCGCAGGGACAACAAATTTATCCTTTTTCGAAGTCTCACGGAGAACAGCAATTTTACTTTTATTAACTTCTGGTCGAAGAATCCACGATCTGACGCTGCTGAGGATCTCTCGAGATTTTTTAACAGACTTAGGAGATGAGTTTCTCTTATGGCCTATATTTGGTGCAAAGACAGATCGAGCAAGCTTTAGGCAATCAGGCTGGAGACTATCAAGGCATGAGAATATTTGGCTCTGTCCGGTCAACTGGATAAGAACCTTGCTAAAGAAATCGGAGGAAAGAAGAAAAGTCGGTAACAGGGACGAGATGTTTATTACGGTCACAGGCACAGTCAAAGCTGTTACGAGAACAGTAATCGCCGGGTGGGTTCGTTCTGCACTAAAGGAGGCCGGCATAGATGCAACACCAGGCAGCGTCCGATCAGCAGTCGCATCCCGGAGGTGGATGGATGATGTCCCAGTCCAGGATATATTGGATAGGGGAAACTGGAGGTGTGTGGAAACTTTCCGTAATCATTACTGCAGGCAAATCGAAAGTACGAATCGAAATCCAGGCGGTCTACTTGACTCAAACTTTCATCCGATATGAAAAAAGAAAAAAAAAGGGTGGGGGGTTTATGCCCCTCAATCCATGCTTCCCGCATTAATATTCTCCGGTCGGTAAGGTAGAGTGTGTATCTTTTAACAGTTAAATGATTTAAAAATAAAGAGAAAGAAAAAATGTGTTTTGAGGAAAATGAAAAGAGGGTTTATTACTACTATCTCACATAGCGTTACTATGGTTCTAAATGAATCCTACCAGTCGATATCAAACACGTCTCTCATCAGGATGCCGTGTATCGGCCGAAGGAACATAATGCTAGTGTTTTGCATAATAACAATACACGGGTTATGTTCCGAAGCCGATACACGGCATCCCAGTAAGAATCTTACTGGCTGAGAACGTCTATGATTACTCTCGCACAATTGTGCTTTACTTCCGAATTCATTTATTATTGAAAAAACAATCAGTAGAGAAAAGCACTAGATCGTCGGTAAAGAAGGAAGAACAAAGGCGAAATCGCAGCAGCTTCTCTCATCAGGATGCCGTGTATCGTCTTCGGAACATAACCCGTGTTTTGTTATTATGCAAAACACTAGCAATTTTTTCCTATCAGCGATGAGCCTCGATGACATAATTTTTGAATGAATATGGTAACCTTTGAAGTGGAGTTTGCTTCATCCAACCAAGGTCCGTTGATTGAGGGGAACAGCGACGAAGTAAGGTCTTTGCACTCGTCTCACGCCCGAAACCCAAACATGGCGGACTCAAAAACCAGCTTCGATGAGTGAGGTTATGAGTAAGTAGAGAGATTACGGAGGATCATAAGCTATTGAATATTTTATATAATTGTTCGAGATAAATTTTGTTTATTTAATATAAATTTAATATTAGTATATTTAGTATAAATTTATAAAATAAATATAACATATAACAAATATAACATTAAACATAAAATGAAACATGACACACTAGTTGTGATCAACAATTACGCCACAAATTACTCTGACAGTTTAATACATGGCAGATAACCATTTTTAATTATTCATTAATTATTATTGATCCACAACTATGTAATACACTTCCACTTTTTATTCTTAAACTGACCTACGATGCCACGCTTAGAATTCAACTGTCCCCTTCATTCTTTTTTCTCCCACCAACGGTCAAAACCCAAAGATGGCCGCCCGTGCAAAGACCTTACTTCGTCGCTGTTCCCCTCAATCAACGGACCTGGCATCCAACGACCGAAGTATTATTATGATTACTTTTATTTTCTCATTAGTCCACGGGATGGCGCAGGCCAGTGATGCTAGGACGTGGGATTTTCTCCCACGTGGGAGCCATCGTGCGCATGCGCATGCTGACGTCACAGCTCGACGGCGGTTGTTTCCATGGACGTATCTAGTAAAATGGCCTCTTCCTGTAATTTCTACCGTATTTCAATTGTCACAGGGGTCGAACGATACCCCATATTTGAGTGAAGTATATACGTTACTGACGATTAGGTAGTCCGCATGGGTGGGAAAAATCCCACGTCCTGGCATCACTGGCGCAGACACAGAAAATTTCCTTCCCATAAGCGCTGTTCACGTGGCAAATTTATTTCAAGCATGTTTAGTTATAATATTAAGAGCTATGTTAATGTGACGAACAATAAATGTGAAATATATAACTCACAGTGGGATGTATACACTGGGGTTAACAGTTATTAACCCAACCCATTTCAACGGTTATGGGCCCAGACGTGCTAAACTGCGCTAACCTATACATAACCTAAAAATACGCCACGTGGCTTCACACTTAAACTCGAGATAGACTGTTAAATAAGTAATAAAAATGGAAGATAGTTCACGAACAGATATCCGTATTCACAAGCTGTCGGACAATAATTACAGAACATGGAAAATCGAAATGAAGTGGTACCTAAAAAGCAAAGGCTTGTTGGAACATGTGACTGGTGAAATCAAAGTAGATGACCAAACCACACCAGAACAAAGAAGGGTACACAAGACGAATGACGACAAAGCTGTTGCATTGATAGGACTCAACGTGGATCCAAACCAGCAGGTACATATAGAAGATTGCGGAACTGCTGAGGAAGCATGGAGAGCGCTGGAACAAGTCCACCAACCCAAGTCCAGGGTAAGAATCATGCAATTGAAAAAACAATTATATCAAAGTAAAATGAAAGAAGGAGATTCCATGTCATCTTATATATCTGAGATCAAAGTCATAGCAAATAACCTTAGAGAAGCAGGTGCAGAGATAAGAGATGAAGATTTAGCATACATTTTACTAGCTGGATTGCCAGACTCGTACGAAAATTTAAATACATCACTGGCGAACCTTCGAGATAATAGTTTTACGACGGCAGAAATCTGTAAAGCACTCTTATCGGAATATGACAGACGCAAATCCAGGTATCCACAGGAAAGCGAGAGTCAAAAGGAAGCACTTCAAGTTGGAAGAAAACCACAGTACACACGCTCAAATGCAATGTTCCCAAACAAGGTAAAACCCACATTTTGTTCACACTGCAAAAGGCAGGGGCACGATACGAAGAACTGTTGGTCAAAGAATCGAACAAGAAATCAAAATTACAACCCAAGGTTTAATCACGGAAGAAAAGAGAGCGATGAAGGATTCCTTGTCTCGCTGAATAATATGGATATGGGAGATTCTTGGCTGCTAGACAGTGGGGTGCACGCACCACGTCTGCAAGAAAAGAAATTGGTTCAAAACATTTAAAGATATAAAAATAGGACCAATCAATACTGCAGCTGAATCTCACGGACAGGCAAATGCCAAACTCGAAGCAAGAGGTATTGGCGATATAGAAATAAAAACTTTCATTGGCAAACAAGAGCAGCACGTGACTTTACACAATGTGTATTACGTGCCACACATAAGGAAAAATCTCTTGTCTGCGTCACAAATATAGCGAAGATCAAAGGAAGTAATCATACGTGACGGTAAGGCAGAAATTCGCAACACAAAAAATGGTGAACTTATGAGCATCGCAGATAGGGTAAATGATCTGTACATAGTCAGAGCACAGACTATTATACAAGCGGAAGAGAGATTAGAATCTCACAATATAAGCATAAAGGATAGCACCTTATGGCACCACAGACTGTGCCATATAGGCCAAAGTACAATTGAAAGGACTGCAGAACTCAACCAAGTACGCGGATTGGAAATTACTAAGCTAGAAGAAACCAAATGCGGCGATTGTTGTGCAGGCAAATCGACAAAAGCTCCTTGTCGCAAAATAAAGGGTCGACAATCCAAAGAGACCTGTGAGCTGATACACTCAGATGTCTGCGGACCCATGCCATCAAAGTCACTGAGCAACAAACAATATTTTATTACATTCACACACGATTACTCGAGGCATATCAGCGTCGCATTCGTCAAGTCCAAGCACGAAGTGAAGGATCAGATTAAAAAATACATAGCCAAAATGGAACTACAATCCGAAAAAAGAATTAAGAGGTTTCGTTCAGACAACGGCAATGAATACTGCAATAGAGATTTGCAAACGTACTTCGAAGAGAAAGGTATCAAGCACGAAAGGTCCAACGCCGAAACCCCGCAGATGAACGGAATAGCGGAACGCGAAAATAGGACGCTACTGGATTTAGTGCGTTCGATGCTGAAATCAGCACAACTGCCTAATAAATTTTGGGCCGAAGCAGTTGCCACAGCTGCGTATGTGAAAAATCGTGTATGTCATACGTCCATAAATAATGAAGTTCCTCTTACAGTGTTGACAGGGAAGACACCCAGTGTGCGTCATTTAAAAACGTATGGGTCACTCACCTATGCACACTTGATGAAGCAAGGGCAACGGAAACTCGATGACAGGCCCATTCAGTGCATATTAGTAGGCTACAGTAACCAAACGAGGGGTTATCGCTTATGGTGTCCTGAAAAAGGCGACGTTCTCGTAACAAAACACGTGCGTTTCTCAGAGGACAAGATGGGATACGAGTGGTTAGTAAACCGAAGCCCAAGGTATAATTATCCGTGTACCAATGTCTGGTCAGACGAAGAAGGAGAAAACCGAGAAAGTATACCAGAAGATAGAGAAACGAAAGAGGTTGATGACTGCACATCGATAAGAAGTGCTGAAACCAAGGAGATAGTGGGGGAGGAAAGTCCCAAGCCAGTGAAGAAAGTCAGAAGGCCGAAGAAAAAAATGCGAAACCCATACGGCAGAAAAGGAAAACCGGAGAATAGAAAGGCTGAGAGGCAGAGAGAACTGAGTCATCGGAAGAAGGAGAAAGCGAGAACATGGAGTTCAATTTCATGGAGATCATCGAACCAAACAGCCTAGAGGAAGCGATGTCCTCGCCACAAGCAAAGGAGTGGAAACGTGCAATAGACGACGAGATGACCAGCCTAGCCCAACGAAAAACCTGGGAGAATATAGACCACTTGCAACCAGGACGGAGATCCATCGGCAGCAAGTGGGTATTTAAGTTAAAAAAGGATTGTGAAGGTAAAGTAATCAAATATAAAGCAAGCTGTTGAATTAGTTACACGCCGCGAGCCTTTTCTGAGTCGCTCCGCCTGCTTCTCCTTCCCAACAATTTCACCCAACCAGGAACGACTTGCCAGACTCGGCGTATTACACGAGTATAGTGGCGCTTTAGGGCGCTATTCGCCTCTGTTCGCTCGCGCTGGAAAGACGCCGCGCACGCCGATTACGGGAAAAAAAATCGATGCGCGTATCCCGTCGACTGACGTTATCTGTCAACGAACAGTTTCAGATCGCGTCACATGGCGTTTAGGTTAAAACAAAAGTATTACTGGTAAAAAAGTATGCTCAGATATGTCTTGAATTAAATGCGATTAAGAGATTTTAATGTTTTTGGACTTCCGGCGGTGGTTTGGCAAATTCGGCAGAGAATAGTGACAGGAATACCATTGAAAAACTTATATTGTATCTCAAAATACCAATGGAAACATTGAGGGTATCTAATTTAAACAACATAAACATATATTTCTATTTGTGAATATATGTTTTCATTCAATGTAGATATATATTTCTATACAAACAATGAAGTTTTCCTTCAATTAAAGATGAGGAAATAAATAAATAAAAAAATTAGTATTGCATCGATATTATCTCCACAATATTATGAAACTTTTATATATACATATAACATTTTCTTCTAAAATAAATGGTTCTACTGTGCATACATTTATACACACAACCATACATACAACAATCATAACGATAGTTTATTAAAATTATATCCAGTAATCTTGAATTTGTTACCTCTTGTTTCTTTAATTCATATGTATACTAAAGAAACAGTTGTGTTACGATCTAGCACGCGCACGTATAAGTTAATTTCCAACGCAAATAATTTAAAAATACGGCGACAGCAAAACGTTAGCTCTCGCGTCAAAGAATACATTGTTGCCGACACGGTCAACTTACAAGTTACTTGTTAGCAATAGATTTTAACCGTTTGAGTGTCAAGCAGCGAAAACGCGCTTCTTTCGTTTTGTATCGAGGAATGCAACAAAGTTAAATTTCAATATTTTTCTGCTAACAATCTGTTAATCGCATTTAATTCAAGACATATCTGAGCATACTTTTTTACTAGTAATACTTTTGTTTTAACCTAAACGCCATGTGACGCGATCTGAAACTGTTCGTTGACAGATAACGACAGTCGACGGGATACGCGCATCGATTTTTTTTTCCCGTAATCGGCGTGCGCGGCATCTTTCCAGCGCGAGCGAACAGAGGCGAATAGCGCCCTAAAGCGCCACTATACTCGTGTAATACGCCGAGTCTGGCAAGTCGTTCCTGGTTGGGTGAAATTGTTGGGAAGGAGAAGCAGGCGGAGCGACTCAGAAAAGGCTCGTGGCGTGTAACTAATTCAACAGCCTGATATAAAGCAAGGTTAGCAGCTCGGGGTTTTTCCCAACAAAAAGGTATTGATTATAAGGAAACCTATTCGCCTGTTGCAAACTTTTGCATAATACGCCTATTAATAGCTATTTCAGCAATTTTCGGTTGGTGTACCAAACAATTGGACATCAAATGTGCATATCTCTATGGCGAGCTTGAGGAAGAGATATACATGAATCTGATTCCTGCTCGCAAAGATGGAAAAGAAAGCCTAGTCAGATTAAGACGACCAATTTACGGACTGAAGCAAGCAGGACGAAATTGGAATATAGAATTAAATAATTTCTTTATCAGGTATGGATTTACGAGATTAAATTCATCCAGCTGCGTTTATAAAAAAGGGTTCTGGACCATCGCAATAATCTACGTCGACGATATCTTTATATTTTCAAATGATTCGTCGTCGATAGACGATTTCGTTAAAGTTATCCGTAAGAAATATGAAACTAAAGATTTAGGCGAGATCAGCAACGTTTTAGGTGTTAGAATAAACAGAGATAACGCGGAAATTAGCCTAGACCAAAGCGTATATAGAGTCATTACTAGCAAAATATAACATGACAGAATGTAAAAGCGCTTCGACACCCTTAGATCCGGGATTGAAATTATCGAAAAATGTGCAGTCGAATTCTGCATTATCAATCAAGTTTGGGATGGGTATAGTTTAAATTTCGATCGGGGTGGTTTAAGATCTATTTTCTTGGAAAAAAGAAGGGAAATAGAAACTAGGGGCATATGGAATGATAGTTAAAGAAAAGAAGAAGAAGAAACGTGTACTCGAGAACCGCCCTGGTGGAAATATATCTACAACTTTTTATGCGACTCGACAACAAATTACAACATTTTGCGTGGTTGTAGAAAATTGTAGCTCGTTACTACAATATTCAACGTCTCACTAAAACTTACTCGATTCTCTTATGTAATAAATTGTAGAGCACTACAAATTTTTACAACAAATTACAACTTGCTACTCTAAGACAAATGGAACTTAAAAGAATGAGCTCTATTAAAACACGGCACGCGTAGTTTGTTGTAGTATTTTATAGAATACTACAAAATTCTACAACTTTTAATGTCCTATCTAAAAATTTAGAAAATAGCTTTCAAAAGTCTAGCGCGTAGTTTGGTGTAGTATTTTATAGAATAGTACAAAATTCTACCACATTCTACAAGTTTTTATGTCTTATCTACAAATTTTTGGAAATATCTTTCAAGAGCTAGCCCAGCGCGTTGTTTGTTGTAGTATCTTATAGAATACTACAATATTCTACAACTTTCCGTCATATCTAAAAATTTAGAAAAAAGCCTTCAAGAGTTTAGCGCGTAGTATTTCTTAATACAACGTATTTTGAACCCGTATAGTATTTACAACTTTTTACAACTATTCACGAAATTCTAAAATACTGTCCCAATCCGCGTACTTGGTTGTAGAAATTTGTTGAAATTAAACACAGTGAAGATAGGGTCAAGTTCTAGAAAATTGTTCAATGTTGTAGCAATATATTGTAGAGAATTGTAGTTCGTTGTAGATATATTTCCACCAGGGCGAACCCGAGTTCAGCGGCACGTGACTTGGTTTTCAATTAAAAAACAAAGGGTCTAGCAGACTAAGGGGGTCAAAGTGCCCTTGAGCCGATTTTATTCGCCGATGGGCCATTCGATAGGTGGTCATGAAAAACCATTGTACACAAATTTTTAATCCGATACCTTCACCGGGAGGGTAGTTATAGGGTAAAATCGAAAAATCAGTTTTTGCCTCATTTTCCCCAACTAATGTAGTGCAAAAATTCCCCAAAAATTCTGACACATTCTAAACGTGAATGCACACGTTAGGGATTTTTTTCAGATTTTTCCTTTGCAAGTTCCACTAATGAAAAATGAAAAACCGAAAAAAAATTTTTTAAACATCGATTTCGTATCGAAATCTTCCGAGCACAACTTTTTCCATTTTACAGTAGTTGCCTAATGTTGTCATTGTTATACCCTAATTTTTTCAGATATTTTGAGTACGGTGCATCACGGTCGGAAAAATCAAAAACCGATTTCTGGGACACATTTTGGACTGAAACTCCCCCATTATTTG
This sequence comes from Cerceris rybyensis, assembly GCA_910591515.1. Taxonomy (NCBI): domain Eukaryota; kingdom Metazoa; phylum Arthropoda; class Insecta; order Hymenoptera; family Crabronidae; genus Cerceris; species Cerceris rybyensis. The sequence continues at coordinate 4,157,313 of OU342789.1, forward strand.
CCATTCTTGTATGATTTTAACCCTTTGGGGACGAGTGTCGGCATATAGCCGCCCAAGCCGTTTTACCGTTCCGGACGCGTGTCGGCATATAGCCGCCCAACTTAGTTCTTAGCTGCAAGGCAAATATGAAGTGGCTCGCGACGTCTGTCGTTCTGAACGATAACATACGCATGGGTATAGTAAAAGAGTCATGTTTCCTTTCAAAGAAATTAGGGACCTTTAGCGATGAAGTTTTATCTTCCTTATAATGTAAACTTATGATGTGAGACGATGGCAGAGTCAGAACGAATTTCAGTTCTTCGATTCAGTCTCTCACAATCAGTGTCACTGCCAGATGAACCAGCAGGCTTTTTATATATACACAATGCCGGAATATAAAACGTATACATAAACACAACCAAACTTCTTTTTGTCTTTTTTTTCAATTTGTTTGTTTATAATTTTTTTTTGATTTTATGAATTTTTTTTGGATTTTGTGAAATTTTTTTTTGTACTAAATAAAGCCTTCATTTTTTAACGTTCAACGTATTTATCTTCTTTACTGCGCACTCCAATACCTCTCGTCCACAGCGACGCTCGCTCGCCGAGCGGCTCCGTCCCCAAAGGGTTAATACAGTATGTTCATATTGTGACCTTCAATGTTTCTGCACAAAAATATGTAGATGTTAAATAACAGGATCGGAATAATTAAATAAATTGCTGATTGTACGGTCTTTATAACCTAGAATTTTAACCGTTCTTTCAAAGGCATTAATGGCGCAGTGGCTATGGTGTCTGCCTGTGGAATCGCTGGACGCTTTTTTGTCGCGGGTTCGAATCTCCATGTGGGACTTAAGTTTTTTTCTGCCATTTTTTTTTTATTAAAGACAGCATTATTCAGTAGTAGCTTTAAAATGTTTCACAGATATTTTTATTGCCCCTAAAAAGTATAAAACCTATGAAGAAATAATCATAAAACATGCTTTCCTTACACATGGATCGATTTACAATAATGAGTATTCTCAAACATTTTACATTGTTCATCAATATTGGTTTATTACAATGTATGAAAATATATTTTAAGTATGAAAGAAATATAAAATTCAATGTACAAAATGTAAAAAAGTACTTATAATTGTAAATCGTGACATGACTAGAAAGAATCGATGAAGAAGAAAGTATACTGTATAATTATTTTTACAAGTATCTGTCAAATATTTTAAATCAACTACTGAATATTGCTACGTCTTTAATAAAAAAAAAAAAAACGTTATGTCCCACATGGAGATTCGAACCCGCGACAAAAAAGTGTCCAGCGATTCCACAGGCAGACACCATAGCCACTGCGCCATTACTGCTTTTGAAAGAACGGTTAAAATTCTAGGTAATCAGCAATTTATTTAATTATCCCGATCCTGTTATTTAACATCTAAATATTTTTATGCAGAAACATTCAAGGTCACAATATGAACATACTGTATTAAAATCATGCAAGAATGGCAAATAATGGGCGAGTTTCAGCCCAAAATGTGTCCCAGAAATCGGTTTTTGATTTTTCCGACCGTGATGCACCGTACTCAAAAAATTTGAAAAAATTAGGGTATAACAATGACAACATTAGGCAACTACTGCAAAAAGGAAAAAGTTGTGCTCGGAAGATTTCGATACGAAATCGATGTTTAAAAAATTTTTTTTCGGTTTTTCATTTTTCATTAGTGGAACTTGCAAAGGAAAAATCTGAAAAAAATCCCTAACGTGTGCATTCACGTTTAGAATCTGTCAGAATTTTTTTGGAATTTTTGCACCACATTAGTTGGGGGGAATGAGGCAAAAACTGATTTTTCGATTTTACCTTATAACTACCCTCCCGGTGAAGGTATCGGATTAAAAACTTGTGTACAATGGTTTTTCATGATTACCTATCGAATGACCCATCGGCGAATAAAATCGGTTCAAGGGCACTTTTGACCCCCTTATTCTGCTAGACCCTTTTCAAACGATTTTGCGGTCACATACGTTTCTCTGAAACAAATCTACATACTTTAGAATCAAGTTGAAGCTGATTCTCTTTTCATTTACTTTCAATTCGGTCTCGTTGAATGTATGCCACATTACGCCAGCTTGCCGTATCGACCGAGTTGGTCGTAAGCGCGTCTTCTTATTCGCGGTTTTCGCTTAAAAATCAAACTCCCAAACGAGTCTACACTGCTAAAAATCCTCTATATATACCTACCTGTATTTTATTTTAAATTCAAGCATATACCTTTATCACATTTGAATTAGAAGCTGTGCATTGTACTAGTTGCCGTACCATATGTGCGCGAAAAACCCACCTCTTCTTTCATGTTTTTCTATAGAAATAAACCTCGTTAGAAGTTTTTATTGTACTCTCAAACTCTCTCAAACGTTTTTCTTGTACTCTCAAACCCTCTCAAACGATTTTAAGTCGATTTAAAAAAAAACTGGAAACCGGACACTTCGTTTTTACTGGTCTATGGCGAAATGGGAGCCAACTTCAGGCAAGAGCAGGCAATATTATCAATTTAATTTTTCTAAAAAACTATCAATTCTCGAACGATTTTTTTGTACTCTCACTCTCCCTCAAACGTTTTTCTTGTACTCTCAAACCCTCTCAAACGATTTTAAGTCGATTTAAAAAAAAACGGGGAAACCGGACACTTCTTTTTTACTGGTCTATGGCGAAATGGGAGCCAACTTCAGATAAGATCAGGCAACATTGTCAATTTAATGTTTCTAATAAACTATCAATTCTCAAACGGTTTTTTTGTACTTTCAAGCTCTATCAAACGATTTTAAGTCGATTGACAAAAAAGGACGTTGTACATTTTGTTTTTACAAATTTAGAAAAAGTGGAGGCTGTCACGACCCAGCCAGGGTAGGCAAGCTGCCGTGTATGAAAAAGGTCCGCAAACAGCGCCGTTTTTAGTCGAGCGGCGAACTAAAGGCATAAATTTATGTATAGCGTACCTATCTATATCAATGTATATACAGTAAGGGTGTGCAGGCTGTGCCATGTGCCGGGTACCCGACGCCTCGGGTCGGGCCGAAGAAAGTCGGTCGGGCTCGGGCGGGTACCCGACACACTCGGGCCTAGGGGAACCCGACTGATTTCGGGCGGCCCGACTGATCTCGGGTATTTCGTCTGCTTCGGGTCAAGATGGCGGACTCGAGGCTGTTCGGTGTAACTCTTACGCTGCATGAGCGTGTCTCGCACTGAATCGCCGGTATCATGGAGCGTGAGAGTTACACCGAACAGCCTCTAGTCTGCCATGTTGGCCCCAGGGCTGTGCAACTCAATGTAAAACTTTTTTTCGCCGTTGCCGCGCGCCGCCTGTTATCCTGGGATAAGAACTACAGCGCAACTAGCGCCACCTGCAGCACGATCATAGAACTAAATAGGTGAACGGGGCAAGGGGGGCGGCTTTCAAATATAGGCGGTTCCTCTAAACGTACAATGTTATTTTTTTCTTATTTGGGTGTTAAAAAAAATACGCAAAATATATATGCACATTCATTTATTGTCGTTCGATTTGCATATACTCTTACACATACATCTACTAACACTTATTTACGATTGTTGTAACTTTTACACTGCACTGAACTGTTTATAACACTCCTTCTTGATCCATATTGCTATGTGAAACAGAAGACAGTAAACAAATTAGAACACAGTAAAAAAAGTATTGGTATAAAGAACAGTATGAATGATTTGGATTTATATTACCTTTTTTGTTGATGATCCGCATCCTCGGAAGCACATTACCAATCTGCATGGATGCCACATGTGGGATCTGTAACAATACGCGTTACAAGATTAATTTCGTCAATATCTTAAGAACGTCTTAAGAACAAATTCGTACTGATACTCTACGGAAAGCTGAGTAGGCAGAAAACATACCTAATTATTCGAGTATCTTCTGTTAAGGTTATGTGAGGTTATGTCCCCATCGACCTACTGCAGTTGATCGCGCCTGCGTAGACTGCGTAGATACCAGTAGATACGTATCCCTACCACTGTGTTATAAAGCAGAAGTAGCTTCGAGACGAAAGTTTTAAAGAGACAATGAACCTAAATTAAACATTCATTTTATCGGTAAGATATGAAAGATAAGTATCAAAAGTTGCAAACAGAAAGTGTAACAATAATAATAAAAAAATAAAAAAAAATTGGAAAGGCGTTAGGTAATACGATGGTAAATGAATAAACAGACATATGGGAAGAATGTGTACATATATTATAAAAAAATTTTAATAATTTACAATAAACAAACCACCATAATAGAAAATTATTTTTAAAAATGATAAATTGTACATTAACATACGCTAAATGGACAGAACTTTTCGCTACGCCTAGTACAATGCATAATACATAAATATAATAACTAAAATGTATACAATAGTATGAAAAAATTGAAAATTGAGCTATTCATTTTAAAGTAAAAAACAAGTAAAATAACAGTTAGAATAGGGCTGAATGGAGCGGGAGTAAGTCGGGAGTAAATCGAGAGTAAAGCGGGAGTAAAAGTGAAATACACTAAAAACACAGTTAATATGAAATATAACGACGAAATAATAGTAAGGCGGACTAAAATTAATCAAAAACAAGTAAAATAACAGTTAGAATAGTGCTGAAAAGAGCGGGAGTAAGTCGGGAGTAAATCGAGAGTAAAGTAAGAGTAAAGCGGGAGTAAAAGTGAAATACACTAAAAACACAGTTAATATGAAACATAACGACGAAATAATGGTAAAGTGGACTAAAATCAATTGAAAACAAGTAAAATAACTGTTAGAATAGGGCTGAATCGAGCGGGAGTAAGTCGGGAGTAAATCGAGAGTAAGGCAAGAGTAAGGCGGGAGTAAAAGTGAAATACACTAAAAACACAGTTAATATGAAACATAACGACGAAATAATGGTAAAGTGGACTAAAATCAATTGAAAACAAGTAAAATAACAGTTAGAATAGGGCTGAATGGAGCGGGAGTAAGTCGGGAGTAAATCGAGAGTAAAGCGGGAGTAAAAGTGAAATACACTAAAAACACAGTTAATATGAAATATAACGACGAAATAATAGTAAGGCGGACTAAAATTAATCAAAAACAAGTAAAATAACAGTTAGAATAGTGCTGAAAAGAGCGGGAGTAAGTCGGGAGTAAATCGAGAGTAAAGCGGGAGTAAAAGTGAAATACACTAAAAACACAGTTAATATGAAATATAACGACGAAATAATAGTAAGACGGACTAAAATTAATCAAAAACAAGTAAAATAACAGTTAGAATAGTGCTGAAAAGAGCGGGAGTAAGTCGGGAGTAAATCGAGAGTAAGGCAAGAGTAAGGCGGGAGTAAAAGTGAAATACACTAAAAACACAGTTAATATGAAACATAACGACGAAATAATGGTAAAGTGGACTAAAATCAATTGAAAACAAGTAAAATAACTGTTAGAATAGGGCTGAATCGAGCGGGAGTAAGTCGGGAGTAAATCGAGAGTAAGGCAAGAGTAAGGCGGGAGTAAAAGTGAAATACACTAAAAACACAGTTAATATGAAACATAACGACGAAATAATGGTAAAGTGGACTAAAATCAATTGAAAACAAGTAAAATAACTGTTAGAATAGGGCTAAATCGAGCGGGAGTAAGTCGGGAGTAAGGCAAGAGTAATGCCGGAGTAAAGTAAGAATATAACGAAAAATGAAGCCAATATGTGGTGTAATAATGCAATAAGGATCAGGTCAAGTAGAATCGAGTAAAATTAAGCAAACTAATAGCGAGAATAGGCCACAGTGAGGCGAGAGTAAAACATGAGTAAGAGTAAGAGTAATGATAGAGTAAAAGTAGAGGAAGAGTAAATTTCACGCGTTTCCCTGCATCTTTTACGCTAAACTACGTTTAGATGGGAACTAGGAACAGAAGGGATTACACAAAACCTTTATTTTTTTAATGTTCTTTATAATTTATTATATTTCGTAATTTGCGCCATCATCGTTGCCATGTTGGCCATAGAATATGATCGAAGATACAGGGTTAGTTCTTATCCCCGGATAACAGATGGCGCTGCGAATCGACGACCAAGTTGTCCCATAAGAGTTTCACAGCCCTGGTTGGCCCGAAGCAGACGAAATACCCGAGATCAGTCGGGCGGCCCGAGACTAGTCGGGCGGCCCGAGACCAGTCGGGCCGCCCGAAATCAGTCGGGTTCCCCTAGGCCCGAGTGTGTCGGGTACCCGCCCGAGCCCGACCGACTTTCTTCGGCCCGACCCGAGCCCGACGAGCCGGGTATTTGCACACCCTTAATATACAGTGATTATATTCTAAAGTTGCCTTTGTGACGTCCGGTGGACTATAGCGGTACCAACATCGAAATATTGTACTCTTTATTTTTAATTTCCTTAAGTTAGTCACTAGCGTGATTTTCTCCTTCTGCAGCCATCGATAGTCCACGTCAGCGCTTGCAGCGCGTGTTTCAAAGGGCCAACGGCTTTCTTAGCAATCTTCAAAAGGCCACGTAAGGAAGAAACGATGGGACGGTGGGAGAAAACGTATATAAATAGGATGCGCACCGAGCGCAGCGGACTTTCCGGACTTCTTGTACTTTTTCTACCGGCTTTTGCCGGACCAGTATTCATACTTTTAGAAGACTCTCTTGCAGAGACTTCTAGGAGTTCCTCTGACTCTTATTGTAAATTTAGTCTTAATCAAATAACGAAGAGACGAAGTATAACTCTTCCAACGAATCAACTACCACATTTCCAAAGAGTTACTAAGTATCAATCCAATTTCTACATCCATACTCTTAGGAGTCGATTCAATTCCAAGTCAAACTCAACTTCAATCGTATTCAGACTTTTAGCAAGTCTATTCAAATCGAACGTATTTTGTATCTACATTTATATCGTAACATTGTAACCATTAGTTTAATCACTTTTCTTGTAACAATATATTTTATACTTGTTTATTTAAACTCTGCATACTTTAATTGAGAAACTACCTTCTTCGATCTTCCTATTTTTACTTAATTTCAATTCTTTAATAATCTTCAATTCAATTTCACTGCGTATGATAATCCTCACGAGCAAAATCTAAGTCAATCCACTTTACCTAGTTCCACTGTGAGCGGACGACCTGCTCGTGGAATTTATCAGACCCTTTGTGAGAGGACGAACCTCTCAGAAATTAACCCTTCAACCGAACGTAGACTCGCTCATTGGATTTTTACGCATTTCTTAAGATATTTTGATGACGAGAACCAGACGCTCAGGCCGAAGGAACTTTCTTCGCCGCCTGCTCGCGCAATTATATATATCAGCGCGCCCAGGTACTCTTCCTCTCAGAAGAGAAGAGCGAGGTGAACGATCACCTGTAGTTCAGTCGCGTAAATCAGAGTCAATAGTAAAAGCCATCGAAACTCCGAAAACGGTCGAATCAGTATCAGTCGAACTAGTTGAGAAAGAGATTCCGCGGGTTCTGATCCCCGTGGACATTCCAGCGCCTGCGAGGGTTTTCTCGCTCAGCCCTCGAGACCCGAGATTCTGGGTCTATCGAGTAAGACCGCAAGAATAGGATATAAGCACTTTATTTCCCTTTTAGGTATCAGCAGCTATTCAAAAGACGCCTGTACGAATTAACCCGACAGACGTTGATGTATTCAAATTATCGATAGACGGTACGCAGTTGTCGTGGATTGTCACGAGGACGTGACAATTTTGCCTGTTCCATCACCAGCATCAATTCAGCGCCTGAGACTCGGCAACCCGCCCTACGTCGGTCAGGCAGGATCTCTACACTCCGAGATCTCTTCTCCGTCCCTCGAGGGAGTCTGCAGGAGAGAGAGAGAAAAGAGAGAAAGAGAGAGACGAAGACACAACGAACGATAAGTCAAACTATCTTTTATTCTTTCTCGCATATTTCAAAGACTTATAGCGAAACGCTTTGCAACGGCTGGGTCCCAGCCATTTGACCGCCCAGGTGGGAAGGCAAAATACCAGCATAAATCCCTGTAATACGGTTTTGAAACGATATCCCTATTTCGAGTTTACTAGCCTAGTGATTTCAATTCTCTGGTCGTTTCACCCCCGTCGCTGGGACCAGGGTCGACGGTTTTCCCATCTAACAATAAGCTTGGACACCCTGGTGACAACAGTATGATCAATGGTTAAGATTTAACTCTGTTTAACCACTCTTACTGTAGTTCATGTTTTATCAGTTTCCAGGCCCGTGAAACTCTTATGGGACAACTCGGTCGTCGATTCGCAGCGCCACCTGTTATCCGGGGATAAGAACTAACCCTGTATCTTCGATCATATTCTATGGCCAACAAGCTACGCCGGCAATGATGATGGCGCAAATTACGAAATATAATAAATTATAAAGAACATTAAAAAAATAAAGGTTTTGTGTAGTCCCTTCTGTTCCTAGTTCCCATCTAAACGTAGTTTAGCGTAAAAGATGCAGGGAAACGCGTGAAATTTACTCTTCCTCTACTTTTACTCTATCATTACTCTTACTCTTGTTTTACTCTCGCCTCACTGTGGCCTATTCTAGCTATTAGTTTGCTTAATTTTACTCGATTCTAATTGACCTGACCCTTATTGCATTATTACACCACATATTGGCTTCATTTTTCGTTATATTCTTACTTTACTCCGGCATTACTCTTGCCTTACTCCCGACTTACTCCCGCTCCATTCAGCCCTATTCTAACTGTTATTTTACTTGTTTTCAATTGATTTTAGTCCACTTTACCATTATTTCGTCGTTATCTTTCATATTAACTGTGTTTTTAGTGTATTTCACTTTTACTCCCGCTTTACTCTCGATTTACTCCCGACTTACTCCCGCTCCATTCAGCCCTATTCTAACTGTTATTTTACTTGTTTTTGATTAATTTTAGTCCGCCTTACTATTATTTCGTCGTTATGTTTCATATTAACTGTGTTTTTAGTGTATTTCAGCTTTACTCCCGCATTACTCTTGCCTTACTCCCGATTTACTCCCGACTTACTCCCGCTCCATTCAGCCCTATTCTAACTGTTATTTTACTTGTTTTTGATTAATTTTAGTTCGCCTTACTATTATTTCGTCGTTATGTTTCATATTAACTGTGTTTTTAGTGTATTTCAGCTTTACTCCCGCTTTACTCCCGCATTACTCCCGACTTACTCCCGCTCTATTCAGCCCTATTCTAACTGTTATTTTACTTGTTTTTGATTAATTTTAGTCCGCCTTACTATTATTTCGCCGTTATGTTTGATGTTAACTGTGGTTTTGCTGTATTTCAGCTTTACTCCCGATTTACTCCCGCTCTATTATTATATTCGGTGCACTGCGCTCTGGTGTGCCTATTGTGTCTCTTATTGAATTCCATTATCACTATACTTTTGCTTTACCCTTGTGTTACTGTGACTTTATTGCTTTATTATGCCCGCACCCGTACACCGACCGCACTCATGGTCTATTCTTCCTTTACCGTCCTTGCACCGTTACCTGCGTTTTATGTCGACCTGCCGTTACTATTGGATTACCTAAAACAACTATTACCATTTTTATGCACAAACCTGAGCATAGTTTTACCGTTACTCTACTACTTTACTGTTCTCACATTGTTGTACATAAGTTAATCATCATTTACTGTTGCGCGTCTTACTCTTGCCGTATTCTGGCTGTAATTTTATTTTTTATTTATGGTAAGGGCAGTACCGCTTGCTAGGATTTCAGTTTGTACATTGCAACTCGCGAGTCCCTGTTCATTTGAGGCAATTTTTTGTACTGTAACCATTTACATGATCTCTTTTTACTTTCCTTTTGAACATCGAATTCGTCTCGACCCAATCTGTGGAAAGCTACTTCTGCTTTATAACACAGTGGTAGAGATACGTATCTACGCAGTCTACGCAGGCGCGATCAACTGCAGTAGGTCGATGGGGCACATAACCTTAACAGAAGTTACTCGAGTAATTAGGTATGTTTTCTGCCTACTCGCTTTCCGTAGAGTATCAGTACGAATTTGTTCTTAAGACGTTCTTAAGATATTGACGAAATTAATCTTGTAACGCGTATTGTTACAGATCCCACATGTGGCATCCATGCAGATTGGTAATGTGCTTCCGAGGATGCGGATCATCAACAAAAAAGGTAATATAAATCCAAATCATTCATACTGTTCTTTATACCAATACTTTTTTTACTGTGTTCTAATTTGTTTACTGTCTTCTGTTTCAGATAGCAATATGGATCAAGAAGAAGTGTTATAAACAGTTCAGTGCAGTGTAAAAGTTACAACAATCGTAAATAAGTGTTAGGAGATGTATGTGTAAGTGTATATGCAAATCTAACGAAAATAAATCAATGTACATATATATTTTGCGTATTTTTTTTTAACACCTAAATAAGAAAAAAATAACATTGTACGTTTAGAGGAACCGCCTATATTTGAAAGCCGCCCCCCTTGCCCCGTTCCCCTATTTAGTTCTATGATCGTGCTGCAGGTGGCGCTAGTTGCGCTGTAGTTCTTATCCCAGGATAACAGGCGGCGCTGCGGCAACGGCGACCAAAAGTTTTACATTGAGTTTCACAGCCCTGCCAGTTTCAAATGATTCAAATTGATCTCGGGGTGGTCACGATTTTTGGAACATAGTTCTGAATCAACAAAAACACTTCTTTTTTAAAACCAGGTACGTCGTTTTGATTTAACGCTTCACGAAATAAAGTCAAGTATGTAAAAACAATTAGGAGATACGTCATTATGATTTGTGCTTGATTTAAACTACAACATACTAGTTCATGTTTTTTTTTCTGTTGCAGTTAATTTTCAAAGTCACGATGCATATTACGCACATTTTTTACGAAAAATGTATTTGTTATTCAAATCTAATTCTGTACTTCCTTTACCAAAGTTTATAGTTCGGTAACATGGAAAGCATTAATAAAATTGCTGACCTTTCAGGAAAAAGGAGGAGTTCCTGTGAAGAGCAATTTACAGAAAGTAAAAGGAACCAAAGTACAGGGTGTTTCAAAAATATTTGTCATGGCTTTAAGGGGTTGTTCTACACCTCTGGATCGATGGAGATTTGCGAAAAAAACCGGCCGCAAAATTCGGGAAAGGGTAGCAAATTTTTTTTATTGGCTCATCGTATTCGTCTTGTTACGTAGGTAAAATGTCTGAGAGGAACCATGGGTCAGAAACGAACCGTTCTCTCACAAATTAACTTTTAATTGGGCCTTCCGATCAAAATTTCGCCCATACGGCAGCCTTCGAGTCACCGACCTTTCGAAAGGAAACACATGAGATACCCTTGCTAGCTCCAATAGTTGAAACAGAGGCAACATAATTGAAGAGAGAGAAAAATACTAGAAAATGTCAATGACCTGCGTTCGGTGTCGGGTTCACTCAAGGGCCCACCCGGGAAGAAGAGTATAAACACTTACACTTCTCTTCTGGTTCGGTGACACAGTGCCCTATTTTCTAGCTTCGTTTACGTCGCCTCTGCTTTAACTATCGGCGAAATTTTAATCGGAAGGCCCAATTAAAAGTTAATTTGTGAGAGAACGGTTCGTTTCTGACCCATGGTTCCTCTCAGACATTTTACCTACGTAACAAGACGAATACGATGAGCCAATAAAAAAAATTTGCTACCCTTTCCCGAATTTTGCGGCAAGTTTTTTTCGCAAATCTCCATCGATCCAGAGGTGTAGAACAACCCCTGAAAGCCATGACAAATATTTTTGAAACACCCTGTACAAACTTTAATGATCTTGTCAATGCTTATGAAAAAACTGAGAGGCGTAAAAGGTTTGTAAGTTATATATTTTATAATTATACAGAGAAACATATATTATACCCTAAAATATATATCGGTTATTATCTATAAAATGTCATTGAGAAGGTGTAAGAGTTTCCACTGATGAGACATTTGTGATCCAAAATCAGTAGTATATCTGGAGCTACGTAAACAAGGTTGAGTATTTGTCTCTTGTTAATGTGTATCATTTTATTCCAATTAACTTTTAACCACTCTTCCTGACTGCAACTACTTAATTATCAAGAATTGTTCACTTTTCCTTTTGCTGATGTTATAATTCCTTTCTTTATCTTTACTATTCAAATTTCCTGTAAACCTTATGAAATAAAAAAAAGTTATTTTGTAGAGTAGTCTAATTATGTACATTAAACTGGTCTACAACACTGTAAATAAGTTCTGTGTTATAAGACTCCGTGTTGTATTAGTTACATAGATTATAAAAATACATGAGCCATTCACAGCCCAGAACGATTAACTTACGTATTACATTTAAAATAATTTTCTTCTATAATCAAGTTTAAGACACTATATAACAATTTTCATCGGCACTGAGTAATATGAGTTTTTTTCACAATGTTATTTTCATTTTTCCCTGAATTCCACCTTATGTACTTGTATGTTAGGAATGAACTACAATTGACAAGAATTTGGGTTTATGAATATGAAATGGAGAAAGTTTTCAAACATGTTTGACACGCCTTACAACACTAAATAAACTAGGATGATCTCCTATAAAAATGGGGTTTTACAATTTTTCTGCCGTGTTATACAAATCCGTCTTACATGAACTTACGTTATAAGTGGGTCTACTTTACGTAGCATTTAATATCACATTTATACTACTGTCATTGGTTCAGAAGAATGGTATAAAACTTGATCGTTTCATTTAAAATTTTTTAAATTTAGTTTTTGTTTTATTACACTAAATTGTTTTCCACTTTTAACAAGTGTAACTTTTTCCATTTAATTGATAAAAAGGGATTCTATTTTTATTTTGGATTCTGTTTTTGTATATTTTTTTGAAATTGCCAATTTTAGAAGGATAATATTAAGCATTACACTAAACTTTTTAATTTCTAAACAGATTTCAAACCGTCCGAAATGGCGCTACGAATTATGACTTGAATATCCTTTGTCTGCAATAAACCTGCATGTATACACTATGGCAAGCATCACTTGTAACTAGAATGTTTTAAGAGGTAAGTATATTTTATCACTCTTCGCTATCACAGTCATTTCCTGATGGGTTTTGCAGTTTCAAGGCTTCTTTTTTCAAGGCTTCACTGCTGATTATTTTGTTTTTCCTTTTCGGCAATTTTCAAAAGGAAATACATAGTAGTAACAGTATTCTTAGCTATTTTCTTTTACTATACAAATTTTACATTATATTATTATAGAACAGCTAACTTTAATTGTCTTAGGAATTACATATGTTACTATTTCAAATATCATAAATTTGTAACGCACACAGTTAATCTTCTGGTATACGGTTATTTAATTAAATTCTGACATCATTCTCGCTTTATATTTGGTTGAGTACAAGGAGTGTACGTAAAAACTGGTCGAAAACTGCCTAGAAAATTTTTTTGTTCTGCATGGATGAAACCAAGAAACACGATTTAAAATTTTCTGCTTATCAGTGGCAAATAGTTTGTTTGATTATTTTTTACTAAACTATACAGTAAAACCTGTTTTTGTGCGGTAGATAGGAAACGCATAAAAGAAACCGCACAAAAAATAAATATTCAGAAATTTCATAAACACTTATAACAAATAATTTTTCACAACATATTAGAAACAAATTTTTTATGCGGTGGATAGGGACCGCATAAAATAAGTCGCGTTTGAAAACTATGTCAAAGATTTATGAAACACTGCCCAGACAGACTGGAATATTGCAGCAATATTGCGAATCTTGCACAATATTGGCAACATTGCAGCAATGTTGCTGCAACATTGCAGTGGCAATATTGCCGCGGGAACATTGCAATGACAACATTGAAATGTATGCTCAACATTGATGAATATACCTCAGGCTGTTGAATTAGTTACACGCCGCGAGCCTTTTCTGAGTCGCTCCGCCTGCTTCTCCCTCCCAACTATATTACCCAACCAGGAATGACTTGCCAGACTCGGCGTATTACACGAGTATAGTGGCGCTTTATGGCGCCATTCGCCTCTGTTCGCTCGCGCTGGAAAGACGCCGCGCACGCCGATTACGGGAAAAAAAATCGATGCGCGTATCCCGTCGACTGACGTTATCTGTCAACGAACAGTTTCAGATCGCGTCACATGGCGTTTAGGTTAAAACAAAAGTATTACTAGTAAAAAAGTATGCTCAGATATGTCTTGTATTAAATGCGATTAAGAGATTTTAATGTTTCTGGACTTCCGGCGGTAGTTTGGCAAATTCGGCAGAGAATAGTGACAGGAATAACATTGAAAAACTTATATTGTATCTCAAAATACCAATGGAAACATTGGGGGTATCTAATTTAAACAACGTAAACATATATTTCTATTTGTGAATATATGTTTTCATTCAATGTAGATATATATTTCTGTACAAACAATGAAGTTTTCCTTCAAGTAAAGTTGAAGAAATAAATAAATAAAAAAATTAGTATTGCATCGATATTATCTCCACAATATTATGAAACTTTTATATATACATATAACATTTTCTTCTAAAATAAATGGTTCTACTGTGCATACATTTATACACACAACCATACATACAACAATCATAACGATAGTTTATTAAAATTATATCCAGTAATCTTGAATTTGTTACCTCTTGTTTCTTTAATTCATATGTATACTAAAGAAACAGTTGTGTTACGATCTAGCACGCGCACGTATAAATTAATTTCCAACGCAAATAATTTAAAAATACGGCGACAGCAAAACGTTAGTTCTCGCGTCAAAGAATACATTGTTGCCACCACGGTCGACTTAGCAAGAGATTTTAACCGGTTGAGAGTCAAGCAGCGAAAACGCGCTTCTTTCATTTTGTATCGAAGAATGCAACAAAGTAAAATTTCAATGTTTTTCTGCTAACAATCTGTTAATCACATTTAATTCAAGACATATCTGAGCATACTTTTTTACTAGTAATACTTTTGTTTTAACCTAAACGCCATGTGATGCGATCTGAAACTGTTCGTTGACAGATAACGTCAGTCGACGGGATACGCGCATCGATTTTTTTTCCCGTAATCGGCGTGCGCGGCGTCTTTCCAGCGCGAGCGAACAGAGGCGAATGGCGCCCTAAAGCGCCACTATATTCGTGTAATACGCCGAGTCTGGCAAGTCATTCCTGGTTGGGTAAAATAGTTGGGAGGAAGAAGCAGGCGGAGCGACTCAGAAAAGGCTCGCGGCGTGTAACTAATTCAACAGCCTGATATACCCTATTATAGGGGCAAACACTCAATGGTTTTTAAGATATTTGCAATTAAAGTTTCATTCAGGGTCGACAAGCTGTAATGGGCTCAGCGGTTCCGAGTTACGCCCCGCTCAGCTAGCAGGTGGCGATAGTGACGCTACTCACACATACACACCGAATTGAAGAATTTCAAAACACTAGCAAGAGAGAATCGGTGTGATTCTGTTACCGCGAGTAAATCGCTCAAGACGAAAACGTGTAGCCAAAAGAATTCTAGACATAATTATTATTTATTTCATAGTTCTTATACTTATTATAATTATTAAAATACTGTTATAATTTAAGTTGTTTCCCTTTTTAAGTATGAAACAAAGGAAGAAACGTTCGGTTATTTTCTGTAAAGAAAACAGAGGTTAGAAAGTGTATGTGTTCCTATGTACACCTATGTATATTATAATTCTTTTTTATTGTGAATGTTAATAAAAAATAGTTAATTGAAACATAACGTTGTTATTTTAATTTAAAAATAAAGTTGTAAAGAAAACAAGGCCAACTTATAATATAACCACTGTATATACATTGATATAGATAGGTATGCTATACATAAATTTATGCCTTTAGTTCTCCGCTCAGCTAAAAGCGGCGCTGTTTGCAGACCTTTTTCATACACGGCAGCTTGTCTACCCTGGTTTCATTGCCATATTTAAGTTGAACTGTAGAACGTAACATCAAGAGCTGCCGTAGCGTAGCGGCAACGTTCTGGGTTCGCACAGAAAAGACTAGGGTTCGAATCCCATCGTGGGTAAAAAAGTAGGAGTTAAGTAAGAAAAAAAAATCCCATTGCAAAGTGGCTTTCCCAGTCCAAAACTAGAATAAATCGTTCGAGAATTCAAGAACATATCCAGTTATCCGATGACACACCGATGGAAATTCGGAACAAATAAACAAGATAATATAATTATTAACATCAAGCGTAAACTCAGTAACAAATCAATATTACTGTGTTTTTTTTAAATTCAAAATATTTTTTTTCTATTGAATAAATGCAATTATCACAAATAAATGTTTGTTCATCCAACCAATATTCCAGCAATATTGCTACAACGTTCGCAATATTCCTGCAATATTCCCGCAACGTTCGCAATATTCCTGCAATATTGCTGCAACGTTCGCAATATTCCTGCAATATTGCTGCAACATTCGCAATATTGCTGCAATGTTGCTGCAATATTCCCGGCAATATTGCCGCAATATTCCTATGTCCGCATCTTTGTAGCTTGCAGGAATATTATTACATATTGCAGGAATGTTGCGGCAATATTCCCTGCAACGTTTAATGTTGCACGGCAATATTGCTGCAATATTGCTGCAATATTCCAGTCTGTCTGGGTGAGAAAGTGCTTTTAAACAAAAGTAATAATTAAAGTATACATGGAAACGTTTAAAAAAAATTTAATTTCTCATTTTACATACGGAAACATTTTCAAAATATACATAATTTACTGCTGCTCGTCGTAGTCCAAAACGCGCATCTTCTTGTGATACGTATTCTGCTGATAACAAATGAACATAGCGTCTGGAGCCGAACAGCGTTTTGTAGTGTACATGTGCACACTGATAGAAAACTTTGCACCAGTGTATAATACCAACACTAATGGAATTCATATACCGCACAAAACAAATCGCATAAAATAGGACCGCACAAAAACAGGTTTTACTGTATTTATCGTTGGTATAATAATGTCCATCGACTCTACAAGTCGAACGGCATGACACATTTAAATTTTGAACAGAGAAAGCGCGATCAGGCTCCCTACAATTCGAACATATATATAATACGTACTTATCTACATTATAGTTATGAAGTTTTGAAATTCGAGATGAGACAACTATTTGAATAATGCCGGTATGGTAATTCCTTCTTATTATATAATCGCTTTGCGGAATAGAATTGTCAGAATTATGGTAGTACAAACGCTATAGATACTTATGTATACTTCTATATCTGTACTAATATATATCTATATCGGACTTCCGTTTCCGGTAGCGTTTGGTGAGCAGAGAAGTAGAGTGGGCTGAAGTGAAAAGAAAGTTAAAAGGCGAAAGAAGGGAAGAGGAAAGAGAAAGGTGTGAGGGGGAGGAAAAGGAGGAAAAGGTGTGTGGAAGGAGATATAAAGAGTGGGTGGAAAGAAGTGAGTGTGAGGGTAAGTGAGATAGAGAGAGTGAGTGGGTGAGAGAGGTTAGGAAAGCGTGAGCGAGTGGAAAGGAGGGAAAGAGTGTGGGTGCGAGAGAGCCATCTGGTGTGTTTGGTAAGAGTGAGTGAGGTGGATAGTCGATAAGGAAGGGTGTCAGAGTAGAGAAAATAGAGAGGGGATATGGAGGAAAGTGTGGTAGGTGACCAAGGGGGTGGGGAAAGGGAGGAGACGATGGAGGAGAAAAGAAGAGGAAGGCCAACAAACGTAGAGAGGTTGGGAAGATTAAGGACGGGAAGTGCAGGATCGCTAGATGGAATAATTAGTAGGAAGAAGGAAGTAGAAAGAGAGACGAGTAAGGGATCGGAGGAGAGGGAGGCCTTTAAAAGATCGGAGAGAGTAAAGAGGTCACCGAGTAAGGAGAGGAAAGATGAACTCATAGAGATGATGAGGGAGATAAGAGTGGAGGTGAGGAGTTTAAGGGAAGGAATGGAAAGGGAGAGGGAGGAAAGAAAAGAGATGAGGGGTTTATTAGAAGAGATGAGGGATAGCTGGGAAAAGGAAAAGGAGAAGGTGAGGAAAGGTATAGAAGGTTTAGGAGAGAGGGTGGAAGCGATGGAGGAGAGGGAAGGAAAGTGGAAGGAGTTAGAGGGAAGGATAGGTGAGTTGGTGGAGAGGGGAGCAGGAAAAGAAAAGAAGGTGCAAGTAGATGGATGGGAGGAAAGGATAAGAACCTTGGAGTTGGGAATGGAGATGAAGGAGAGGGAGAAGAGGAGGGAAAATATTATAATAAGAGGAATGGGAGGGGGGAAAGAGAAGGAAGGAAATGTGGAAGATGAGGTGAGAAGCCTAATGAAGGAAATGGGAGTAGGAGTGCAGGTGAAGGAAGCAAAAGAGATGAGGAAAGGAAATGGAATGGGAAAAGGAAGAATGGTGTGGGTGAAGTTGGGGAGCATAGAGGAAAAGGTGGGGGTGATGAAGGCGAAGAGAGTGCTGGGGAGGGGGAGGACGGAATGGATAGAGGATGATAAGACTTGGAGAGAGAGAAGGGTGGAGTGGATGATGGGGAGGGAAATGGAGGAAGAGAGGAGGAAAGGAAGAAGCGTGAGAAAGGGGAATATGAGATTTTGGGTAGATGGAAAAATGTGGAGGTGGGATGATTGGAGGGATGATTTTGTGAATGAGGAAGGGATAATGAGGAAGGGGAATGGAAGAATAGGGGGGAGGCAGGAAAAAGAGGGGTTTGGGGAGGGGGAGAAGGAGGGGAGGAGATAAAGGAAAAGAAAAAAGAGAAAGGGTGGGGAAGGGGGAAGGAAGGGTGGAGGGAAAGGATTGATGATGGAGGGGGAAGAAAGGGATGGAAAGTAGGTTTCTGGAATGTGGGGGGGTTAGAGGGTAAGGTGAAGGGGATACGGAGGAAAATAGGGGAATGGGATGTGGCGTTCCTAATGGAAACGTGGGTGGAAGAGAGGGATGGGAAGAAGATAGAAAAAGATCTTCCAGAGGGTTTTGAGTGGAGGTGGCAGTGGGCGAGGAGAGAATTTGATAAGGGTAGAGCTAGGGGGGGGGGGGATGTTAGTGGGGGTAAGGGAGGAGATAAAGGGGAAAGGAGAAATGAGGGTGAGAGAGAAGGGGGAGGGAATAATGGAAGTAAATATAGATGTGGAGGAAGAAGAGTGGTGTTTAATCGGGGTGTACATATGGGGAAGGATAGGGGAAAAGATGGGATGGTTGAAAGAAATAGTCGAGGAGGAAATGGGAAAGCGAGTAATGATAGGGGGTGATTTTAACGCTCGGACAGGATGTGAAGGAGGTTTAATAGAAGGGATGGAAGAGAATGAGAGGGAGAGGTGGTCGAAAGACGAGGTAGTGAATGGGGAAGGAAAGAGGATGCTGAAATGGCTGAAGGAAGTGGGATTGGGGATAATGAATGGTAGTGTGAATGGAGATAAGTATGGCGAATATACGTATGTAGGACCGAGAGCATGCACAGTGATAGATTATGTGGTGTGTGGAAGAGACGTAATGAATGAGATAGAGAGATTGAAAGTGGAGAGTATGATTGAGTCTGATCATATGCCGGTGGTAGTAGAGTGTAAGGGAGGGGTGAGAAGGGGCGGGGAGAGAAAAGTGGGTAGAAAGGGAATGAGGAGAGTGAGATGGGAAAATGAGATGATAGAAAAGTATAGGAGGAAATTGAGCGAATGGAAAAGAACGAGCGAGGGGTGTGAGAATGGAGTAGGAGAAGTGAAGGAAATAGTGGAGAAGTGTAGGGAGGAAGTAGAAAAGGGAAAGGAAGGGAAAAGGAAGGGAAAGGGGTGGTGGGACTGGGAATGCAGAGAAAAAAGGAAAGATTTGAGGATGGTGATGAGGAAGTGGAAAAGAGGGGAAGAAAAGATAGAGTGCTACAGAAGGAGGAAGAAGGAGTATGAGATGATATGTGAGGAGAAAAAGCAAGAATGGAGGGAAGGGATAATGAGAATGATAGGCGCGGCCAGGACGGAAGGGCAAGTATGGGAAGTATTGAATAAGTTAAGGAGAAGAGGGGGAGGTTCGGGAGCGGATATAGGGATGGTTGAGTGGGTAGAATATTTTATGGGATTGTTAGGGGGAATAGGGACAAGAGTGAGACATGGTTGTGGTGTGAAGAAGGAAAGAACGGATGGCGAGATAGGGTGGGATGAGATAGAAAGGGTGATAGAGAAATTAAAAAATGGGAAGGCGGCAGGAGAGGATGGATTAGAGAATGAGGTGTGGAAGTATGGTGGGATGGAAGTGAAGAAAATAGTTTACGAAGTATGTAACAAGGTATGGAGAGGGGATGGATGACCAGATGAATGGAAAGTAGGAGTGGTTGTGCCGGTGAGAAAGGGTGGGAATGGGAAGGGTGGGAATGGGAAGGGTGTGAATGACTATAGGGGCGTGACCCTGATGGGAACGATGTGCAAAATATATGTGACAGTGATAGAGAAAAGGATGGGGGAAGAGATGAAAGAGAGGGGAATGTTGCCAGAGTGTCAGACGGGTTTTAGAAGTGGAATGGGTGTGACGGAGAATGTATATGTGATGAATTATCTGATTGGTAGAATGATTGGTGTGAAAGGTGGAAGGATGGTGGTGTGTTTTATGGATATGAAAGCAGCGTTTGATATGGTAGATAGAGGTAAGATGTGGAGAGTTTTGAGTGAGAGAGGAGTGAGTGAAGGTTTAAGGGAAAGGATAAGAGAAATGTATGAGGAAACAGTGTGCAAGGTAAGAGTGAATGGGGAGTTGAGTGAACCATTTTGGACCGGGAGAGGAGTAAGGCAAGGATGTCCGCTAAGTGCGAAGTTATTTACCCTGTACTTGGCGGATATCGAGGAAAGACTGGAGAAGAGAGGGAAAGGAGGTGTGATTGTGGGGGGAAAAAGGTTGTATTGTTTGTTGTATGCGGATGATATTGTGTTAGTGGCGGAGAATGAGAATGGAATGAGGTTAATGATTGAAGAAATGAGAGCGTATGTAAGGGAGAAAGGACTAGTTCTGAATGTAAAGAAAACGAAGGTGATGAGGTGCGGAAAGAGGGTATGCGGAAGAGAGAAATGGATGTGGGGGGACGAAGAAATAGAGGAGGTGAAAGAGTATAAATATTTAGGTTATGTATTGGAGAGGAGAGGGGGTCAGGAGAGACATGTAAATGAAAGAGTGAGAAGAGCGAATGTAGTAATGAGAGAGGTGTGGGGTTTGGGAAGGATGTAGCGAGGAGACTATGGATGTTTGATGTGTTGGTGTGGCCGGTGCTGGTGTATGGAGCGGAAGTGTGGGGGTGGTCAGAAAGGAGGAAAGTGGAGGGAGTGCATGAGAGGTATATGAGATGGGTGTTAGGAGTAGACAGGGTCACGCCGGGGTACATGGTGAGGGATGAATGTGACAGAGAGATGATGCGTGTGAGATATATGAGGAGGGCGTGGATGTATGAGGAAGGATTGAGGGAAGGGAAAGGGAATTTGTGGGCAAGGGAATGTCTGAGGGAGGTGGATGGGAGAAGGGGGAGAAAGAGTTTATGGTACGGATGGGAAAGGGAGAGGGGATTATGGATGGAGAAGAGGGGAGTGGGAGCAAGGGGGGGGAGGAGGAAGAACGGAGATGGAGGGTAGGGAGATATGGAAGGGAATTGAAGAGGAGGAAAGGAGGGAAATGAGAAGAGATACGGATAGGAGAATAGAGGAAGCGTAATATAATAAATTGTACAAGCATGTGAGAGTGGATGGGTTACCGGAGTACATGAAAAAAGGATGGAAGGAGGATGAATGGAGAAGGATAGTGAGGTATAGATTGGGAAATGAGATGAGAGAGAGTAAATACTGGGAGAATGATGATGAGAGGAAATGTAGAATGTGTGGATGGGAGTGTGAGAGCTGGGGACATGTGTTGGAGGAGTGCGTGAGAGAGATGAATGGAAGGGAATGCGAGTCAGTAATAGAGAGAGTGAAAAAGATTTTGAATGGTGACGGGAGTGGGAGGGAGTGGATGAAGAGGATGGATGAGTGGAGGAAAGAAAAGGAGGATGGGATGGAGAAGGAAGGGGGAAGTTAAGAGGGGTAGTAGAAAGAAAGCAGCGGAAACGGAGGTCGACTAGGGCTGTCTCTCTCTCTCGTGCGGCTTTAGGTTAAGGAAGATGTAGTAATAATTGAGGATTAGAATTAAGGTAGAGTAAGAAAGTAGATGTAAGGACGGAAAAGAGAAGAAGAGGAGGAATGATAGTTTGTAAGCGGAGCGGAGGTCCGCGTGTACCCCGCAAGGGCACAGAATATATTAACCTATATATCTATATCTATACTAATCTATACTAATACAGTAGAACTCCTATAAGTTCGAAGCTACGGGACCAGAATTCTGAGAATTAGAACTTATAGGATACCCTCTCCACTCAACTCTGAGTGCGACAGAAATAGCTGTCTCTCTCTCTCGCGCGCGCTTCTTACTAGTCGTAGAGGGGATATCGCACTAACTAACATAACCTATCATAAAAATTCAAATGACAGGTTTGCATGTACATAGAAATAAAATAGAAATTAAGTAATTGATTGCTTGAAATTAATTAAACTTTAAAAGAAACATTATTATTACTATTCCTAATTATTTATTTATTTTATTTCTTCATATTACAATGAAAATTTCAGTCTTTCCAATTTTATAATAATGAATATTAAGTAACAAATAACTTTAATTAAATTTGAATAATTTGACAATATTGTTATAAAATTAAACATCATATATTAACAACATGTACTTTAAAGATTAATTGCATGTTCGACTAACGTAAATTATAATAAATATTAGTTCATACTGGTGTCTTCTAAAGACATAACATGAGTTTCTTTTTCAATAATATCAATAGCTGCAATACTTCTTGAAAAATTATTTTTTTCGCAGAATTCTCTCAAAAATTTAATACACAGCTTAGCATCTACTTCAGTTACTACACAAACTGAATCATTATTATTATTATTATCACAATTCGAATCATTATAATTATTATTATTATCACTATTATTATCATTTTCTTTGTTTTCATCATTATCATTTGTGTCATGCTGCGCATCATCTTGCACAATTTCCACAATGTCTGTGTCAGTTAAGCCATTTTTAACATCAGTGTGAATAGAATATAGCCATTTCTGCAGATCAGAGAC
Organism: Cerceris rybyensis; assembly: GCA_910591515.1. Taxonomy (NCBI): domain Eukaryota; kingdom Metazoa; phylum Arthropoda; class Insecta; order Hymenoptera; family Crabronidae; genus Cerceris; species Cerceris rybyensis. Next base: position 4,180,363 of record OU342789.1, read on the forward strand.
GTTCAAGGTCGTTGAAGCTTGCTGACTTTGTAAATAAGTACAGAATATTTCAAATGAATTCACAATTTCCTGCTGTTGAAATAAATAATCTTGGTATATATTGACTCTTTCTGCCCAAGTCCATACCTAGCAAAAAAAGTAGTTCCATTAATTATTTAATAAGTTATTTTAACACAATTCACGCAAAATAGTAAAAATCACTTACGCGATTCCACGATTTTCGTATTGTGTTTGCAGACACTTCGTGCCATGCATCAGCTGCCCAGAATATCGCTTTTTTTACAGAAATGCTTTTAGTTATGTCCATTATTGACATTTTTTGATCAATACAATCAACTATATAATTCATCAGACATTTTTTATATAACAATTTTAAAGCCTGCAAGCATCCTTGATCCATTGGCTGAATCAAGGAAGTTGTATTAGGAGGGAAAAATGACACAGTTATACCATCAACGCTTAATGTTGAGTTATGAGAAGAACAGTTATCAATCACTAGTAAAGCTTTGCACGGTAGATTAGTATTTTTTAAATATTCTTTTACAGTAGGCACAAATTCCTTTTCGAACCAAGTTTTAAATAAACCGCCAGTCATCCAAGCTTTCTTTTGATTCATATAAACTACAGGTAAAGACTCGTCTTTTTTAAAACATCGAGGGTTTGCACATTTTCCAATTACAAGGAGAGGTAATTTACAGGTGCCAGAGGCATTAGAACATGTCATTACAGTTAGAGCTTCTTTACATCCTTTAATACCAGCCGGAGACTCATTTGTTTGCTCACATAAGGTTGTTTTGGGTAATAATTTGTAATAAAATCGACTTTCATCAGCATTAAATACTTGGTTATGTGTCAGTCCTTCTTTTTGGACATAATTTACAAATGTCTCTTTGAATGGATCGACAGCTTCCGAATCAGCTGATAGCTTCTCGCCACAAATCTTTTTTGATGAGATTCCGTAATAATTTTTCCAGGATCTTAACCAACCGTTGCTGGCGGTGAACGTGTTATCTTCGTTAAATTGTGCACTGAAGTTCAATGCTTTGGCTTGTATCATGGGTCCAGAAATAGGCATTCCTGAAGCACGTGCCGTTTTGAACCATATCCACACAGCCTTGTTAATTTTATCATATCGTTGTTTACGAAAACGTTTTGTAGGTTTTTTAATACCAGAATTTTGGTGGATAAGAATATCTTTCTTCTTTTTCCATAGCCGAATGGTAGTATGATCAACATCCAGTTCTTTGGCAATATCGTAAACTGATGTGCCTCGTTCTAATTCTTTTAAAGCATTTATTTTTATATTCACAGGCACTTCTTTTAGCTTTTTTTTTTAAATATGTTCTTATTTAATGAGTTTTTATACATTTTTACCATACTTTTTAAACATCTATCACAATAATAGTAACGCTAATAATATGTAAATACTAAATACTAATTAGGCTACTTATCAAAACTTAACAATTAAGGTTATTCTCTATCTCTAACTACATACTCTAGTCTCTATCATCACCGGTTGCGCATGCTCAATGTAGTGCGCAGTAGAATCAACGCAGTAGCCAGATGGCAAGGAGTAGGGGAAGTAGGGATAGGAGAAGTCGAACTTAAAGTGTTCGAAGATATAGGAGTTCTACTGTATATAAAGCTGAAGAGTATGTTTGGTTGAACGCGCTAATCTCAGGAACTACTGGTCCAAATTGAAAAATTCTTTTTGTGTTGAATTGTCTATTTCTCGAGGAAAGCTATAGGCTATATAACATCACGCTACGACCAATAGGAGCGGAGCATCAATGAAAAATGTGGCAAAAACGGGAAAAAATATTCCTTTTGAGAGCTTCCGTTGCATACACTGCGTAAACGGTTAAAGTTACGCAAAAATTTTGTATGTCGGAATTGTTCCTCTTGAAAAGTTCTAAAAAATAGTCCGCGACAGCACATGTCTATCTTTTCAGGTTAACTCACTATAACCATTTTTATGGTAATCAAATTTGTTCTAAAATGATGCATTATTTGCGAAGGTATTTTTATAAACATCAAATTAATCCTTATCCGAATAAATACGTTATTCATCATAAGTATTTAATTTTGAACAAAATTACCCTTGACATCATTTGATTTCAACGAATATCTTAGGAGATATCATCGTTTTAAGATAATCAAGTACCACGCGCACATTCATGATGTGCAAGGCAGGCGATCATGAGTGGTGCGCATGCGTTGGCCGGCTGCTGCCGGTAGCTCTGCGAGGTACCACGCTGCGCGCGGCTATTTATTGAAGAAGGTTATAGACTTTATAACAAACACGCTACGCCACACTAATCATAAACGCGGGTGAAACCGCGGGCTTAGCTAGTTTAATATATAATTGTACTGGCGCCGCCACATGCTCTCGCCACGACGATCGCAGGAAGAGGAAGAAGGAATCAAGCTCGTCATACAAAACACTAACGACGCCAGGCTCGCACTAACATAGGTTACATTGCATAACGCGCGCGAATTGAAACAAACATATAGACTCTTTCACACCTCCCCTCAAGACGCGCGCTCATTAATTACAAATCTCTCTTATGCCTATTTCATTTATACAATAGTAATGTTTATCTCGGGCCAGCGGCTTTGTAAGAACATCTGCGGGCATCTCATCTGTGGACATGTATAACAAACTTAAGTTGTCGCTTTGCAAGGCCTGTCGCACAAAGTGATATTTTATATCAGTGTGTTTCGTTCTCGGATGAACTACCGCATTTTTGGATAACAGTTGTGCTCCCTTATTGTCATTATACATCGTGATATTCCTATATTCGATTAACCCTAGTTCATTAAGAAATTCAGAAAAGTATATGGCTTGTTTGACCGCTTCTATTATCGCCACATATTCCGCTTCAGTTGAAGACAGGGCGACTGTGCGTTGCTTTTGGGACTTCCAGGCAATTGGACCCATGGCCACTATAAACACATAGCCAGAGTATGAACGTCTGTCCATTTTGCATCTCCGCCAATCGGCATCCACATAAGCCTTTGTACCAACACCCGATTTCCTGAAAACAATTCCATGATTAAGTGTTCCCTTGAGATACCGTAAAATTCTCTTCGCTGCTTGCCAATGAGCTTCTCCATTGCAGTCGTTATATTGCGCTAAGACATTCACGGCGTGTGCAATATCAGGCCTAGTTGCAATGGCTAAGTACATCAATGAGCCAATTAATTCACGATAAGGCCTCCCCTGCTTCTCTGCACGGTTCGCCTTCTCGAACACGGTATCCTTGTCCATCGGAGTATTTACTGAATTACAGCTGTCCATCCCGAACTTCTTCAGTAGTTCAAGTATATATGTCTTCTGTGACATGTATATAGTATCTTCATTTTGTATGACATTTATACCTAAACAGTAGCCAATCTTTCCCAAATCTTTTACATCAAACTCTCTCGCTAATTCGTCCCTTACTTCCTTGATCCAGGTATGTTCGTTTGATACAATTATGATATCCTCTACATATATGGCTATGTACAACTTCGCATCACCTCTTCGGCTACTATACACGCAAGGATCGGAGACAGTCGGCTTAAGACCTAGAATTCTCAACTTTTCATCAAGTTTACTATTCCACTGTTTTCCGGCCTGCTTCAGGCCATATAATGCCTTATTTAAATGACATACAGGGTCGCTATTAGTTTTTATATCTTTCAATAGGTTTTTGGCTATGTTCCGTACCTTTTTATCCTCTTTTAAATGAGCAGCTATTACGCTCATGTTTCCCTCCGAATCATCAGGCATCTCCATATAAATATCTTCTTCTAAGGACCCATTCAGGTATGCGCTGGTAATGTCCATTTGTTCTACAGTCATTTCCAACGAACGTATTTCCAGACACGTATTTTTTTCATAACACCCCATTCAAACACCCCTCAAAGTTGAGGGCAGAAAACAGATTTTTGGGAATATCTCGGTAACCAGAGGTCAAAAAAATTTCAATTTTTTTTCAAATTGTTTGTTTTTCGACCAGGAATTGAACTGTGTAAGAAAAGTCGCCTAAAAGTTATATGTTTACAAAATATATTAAAAGATCAATTTTCTTCGTTAATATCTCCCAGAAAACGTTCGCAAACAATTAAATAAATTTATGTACACAAACTATGGTCCAAATTAGTGGAAACGTGTTTTTGGATTTTTTCGATTTTTGACGATAAGGGCCATTATTATGCGTTTAACTTTTTTCGGTCCGTGCGGGACTGGTCGGCCGAAATGGACTTTTTTCATAACAAAGCTGGTTTTATTGCAGACTTGTTTTCCATGTAGTTCTACATCGTAACAAGCTGGAAGTATATAAATGAAATGTTGAAACTCAAACTTGATATAAACCTGAAATAGAGACAATTTATTAATTAAACATAATATATTTAATGAATGACGTTTGCCACATTACATTTCTGTAGTTATAACAAAAACAAGACACAATGTTGACATTTGACTATTTCGGATTACAGGGCTGTATCCTCAACATGAAATGATAAAAATATACCAGATCGTAAACTCATAAAACATAAAATTATCGAGTCGATGTTTGTCGCGCCAACGCGTAAATCAGGGTCGACAAGCTGTAATGGGCTCAGCGGTTCCGAGTTACACCCCGTTCGACTCGCAGGTGGCGATAGTGACGCTACTCACCATACACACCGAATTGAAGAATTTCAACTACACTAGCAAGAGAGAATCGGTGTGATTCTCTTACCGCGAGTAAATCGCTCAAGACGAAAACGTGTAGCCAAAAAAACTCTAGACATAATTATTATTTATTTCATAGTTCTTATACTTATTATAATTATTAAAATACTGTTATAATTTAAGTTGTTTCCCTTTTTAAGTATGAAACAAAGGAAGAAACATTCGGTTATTTTCTGTAAAAACAACAGAGGTTAGAAAGTGTATGTGTTCCTATGTACACCTATGTATATTATAATTCTTTTTTATTGTGAATGTTAATAAAAAATAGTTAATTGAAACATAATGTTGTTATTTTAATTTAAAAATAAAATTGTAAAGAAAACAAGGCCAACTTTAGAATATGTTCGGTTTCCTTCTTCAAAATCCATTTAAATTCCTTTGCCTTACCTAAACCTCGTCTTTCTTTCCTAACAGCTGTTCCTCTACCGACGTTGTTGTTCTCCTATCCTTGTCTTTCCCTATTTCTATCGCGCTCCTCTGTTTACTCCTAGTACATTGCTCCTTGCCTTCTGTCCTTACTCATTATGCTTCGTTCTCTGTCTTTCCCACTCCTTACCTTGTCCCAGTTCATTTACCTTATTTTAAATATCTCATCCTAACCGATCCCTTTCCTTCTCGAACCTTCCATACCGTTCCCTAATCCCCACCTACTTCCTTGATCCCAAAACAACAAAAGTCATAGCTTCCTCGTCCTCGGCCTCATTTCGCTTTTGGCTTTAATCCGACACGGTAATCGCTTAATTACGCTTTCGTCACTTGCGAATCTCTTCTGTCTGACCAATTAATTCGCGCACTTCGCGATTGTCTCGCCAGCTTTTTTCTCTCTTCATTGTATTTAAGTTTCATTTTTCATTTAAGTGTTGATTAATTTTGTATTGTGATTGTGAATAAATTATTGTCAAAACAGAATATAACCACTGTATATACATTGATATAGATAGCTACGCTATACATAAATTTATGCCTTTAGTTCGCCGCTCGACTAAAATCGGCGCTGTTTGCGGACCTTTTTCATACACGGCAGCTTGCCTACCCTGGCGTCAATCGGACTGTTCGGCCGGCACACGGGCCGTTGCCATGCCGTCATATGGCTGTAAAACAAAAGAACGTTAATACCAAGAGGATATCTCGATACCGTTAATACAGAAAAAATATCTGTGTATTAAAAAATTGAATTTTTTCGTTAATTTTATCTGCCGTATTCCGCTATATTATTCCGCTATCGAATAATATGTACGTCAACTATGATCTAAATCAGTGGATACGTGAGATTGCAATTTCTTGATTTTTAACACTAGCCGTTCTTATTTGATGTTTAACATTCTTTCACATAAATTATTAGAATACTAGTCTTGGTAATCAAATTAGCTTTGTTATGAAAAAAGTCCATTTCGGCCGACCAGTCCCGCACGGACCGAGAAAAGTTAAACGCGAAATAATGACCCTTATCGTCAAAAATCGAAAAAATCCAAAAACACGTATCCGCTAATTTGGACCATAGTTTGTATACATAAATGTATTTAGTTGATTGCGAACGTTTTTTGGGAGATATTAACAAAAAAAATTAATTTTTTAATATATTTTTTAAACAAATAACTTTTAGGCGACTTTTCTTACACAGTTAAATTCCTGGTCGAAAAACAAACAATTTGAAAAAAAATTGAAATTTTTTGGACCGCCGGTTACCGAGATATTCCCAAAAATGTGTTTTCTTCTCTCAATTTTGGGGGGTGTTTTCACTCCTTCAAAGTGTATGGTTGCCGATAAAAAAAATACGTGCCTAATATTCTTACGAGGACTACCTGTGACATAAATTTCATAAAAATCGGTGTGTTCGAGTTCGATATGTTCCCTTGATACGTTGAACTTTGATTGAACTTTGATTTATTGTACATAACTCTCTTTTCCAAAATCCTTACTCATTCTTCCCACTCTTTCAGTCTCCACGCATTCTTACTTCGTCCTCCTCCTCCTCCGAATTATTCGCACTGTCCATACCTTTTCTCCTCTCTTCATCCCTATCCTTCTCTCTAGTTGCTTTTTCAAATTTTCTTACATATTCACACATTTCCGGCCTCACATTTCCTTGTCTCTCAAATCTTTTGGTAGTTTTTTCTTAAATTCTTCGCACTTCCACACATGGTCTCTTCTGGTCTTCCTCTACGCATATTCTGCATTTCGTGTCACTGTATCCTTTGTTTCCACTTTTGCCTACATTCCCGCACCTCCTTCGCGCCCACTGTTCTTTATCTGCCTCGCTCGTTTCTCTCCTTAACCAGTATTCTTCCATCCCTGGTGCGACATTCAATAGCTTATAGCAGCGGCGGGCGATTATTGCACGCCCGAGCCGTCCTTCGAGAAACACCGCCTCATTCACCCAAACATACAGCCGAGATATCACTGATTCACAACCACTCTGTAGGCGCCACGCTCGTGCCTATTGGCACTGACGTGGTGGCGCATTTGGGGCGACATTCGTAGTTAATCGCTCGCGCTGGAAAGACGTGCCTCGCGCGTCAGACGCGGAGAAAGAACGACGTGCGTGGCACGTCGACTCAGAATATTTGTTGAGGAATAGTTTCAGATGGCACTACGTCGCATGTAGGATAAGACAAAAGTATTGTTAGTGAAAAAGTATCCTCAGATATGTTTTAAATCAAATACAATTAATATATTTTAATGTTTTTGAACTTCTGGCGATGGTTTTGCCGAAATCGACCACTTCATTAAGCCTTACGGCACAAATATAGTATTGCGTTCCAGTACGCACATTTGTAAATTAATTACTAGCGCAAATTGTTAAAAATAACTAACCGATACTAGAACGCTAGGCTTCCTCGTATTAACGAATACTGACATCTGAAACTGTTCCTCAACAAATATTGTGAGTCGACGTGCCACACACGTCGTTCTTATCTCCGCGACGCGTCGTTCTGATCTCCGCGACTGACGCGCGGGGCACGTCTTTCCAGCGCGAACGATTAACTACGAATGTCGCCCCAAATGCGGCACCACGTCAGTGCCAATAGGCACGAGCGTGACGCCTAGAGAGTGGTGGTGAATCAGTGATATCTCGGCTGTATGTTTGGGTGAATGAGGCGGTGTTTCTCGAAGGACGGCTCGGGCGTGCAATAATCGCACGCCGCTGGCTTATAGTCTACGCAGTATTGTGACCTTCCTATTCTGCTCCAATCTAGCTGTATGATCTGATCCCTCCTTACCTTTCACCCTTCTTCCAGTTTTTCCTTTATGCTATCCATGTGTGGTATGTATGAACAGTATGAAGTATGGTATGTGTAAAGAGAATGAACGGATCTTGCCGGTATGAATGTAGTGTGTCAGTTGTTTGCCATTAATGAGTGAAACCATCGAGATACTTCCAGGAATCAGATTCGTTGATGTTTAAAGGATGATGACCCTGGAGCTATCGATCGGTTATCACTATGGCAAACAGCTGATGACAACAGTGCGAGTGATGTGAAACTATGCCATGAGCGAATGTTATAAATAAACCGACATTTTTGGGAGCCGCGAGATTCCCTTGGACAGCGTGAGAGAGTGAGAGTCGCAAAAAGTCGCATTGTGTAGTTTATATTGTGAGTTGTAATTGTGTTGTTTTCTTTCAAGTTACCGTTATTATAAATAAATATTATTCGTTGTTATTTTATTTCCTACACATGTCCCTTCCCTCCTTTAGCATTTCCAGAGTAGTTCTACTTCCCACCTCCTTCATTGCTGCCTGCAGGTCTAGTGTCCACCTGAAAGGGTTACCGTTCTCCCAGTTTCGAATTTCTTTCTTGAGACAGGTTTTAGGCCATCTCCCCTCTTCCAGCTCCATGATCTTTACCAAGTATGCCCCCGTTTGAGTCCTAGCTTCCACTTCTAGCTTACTTCTTCCTGACTGCATCCACCAAATATATGCTGGGGTTTTTCTGCGCAGGCCCATTATCATTTTCATAAATCTGCCCCCTGCTTTTTATATCTCTTGTTGTTGGAATGAAGCAATCCAAAGTTGAATGTTGGTGCGATAGATGAGGGCAGCACATTTAACGAGTAACCCACATATATATGTGCGTCTAGAACATAAGTTTTGGGTATATGTAAAAAAGGGAGAATAGAAGGTTCTCGGTTTTATTGTATAGTTATAAGCCTTGCCTTTTAATTACAAATATATTTCACTAACCATTCAGTTCAGTATATTTTTCGCCGAAGAAGATTGTATAGGATACATAGTAATAAAATTACATAGTGAAAAGAGAGTAAGACTCATTTGCTTTACCACGTGGACACAATACTTGCCTCTCCCGCCAGCCCCATATTTCTACACCATACATTAGTACAGACTTTGCTAGCGTATCCAATAGGTAACATTAATGGCCATTTGCGTCTTGCACACCATGCTTCGTATGTGTTTCGTATATGAGTTCTTCGTAGTTGTTACGCCGTAATCGAAGATGCTTCGTGGCGATCCGATCGCGGATGCTCGATCGGTAGTTTTAGTTAAAGTCCACTGAGGTTAACTTGAGATATATTTACAAACTTAACACTACTGTATAAAATAGTTACAATGTCTGGATAAATGAATGTAATGTCGTTTCTGCTGAGCTTGCTTGTCGTGAGAGAGAGGTCGAGCCGATGCCCTCGGTTCTTATATACGTATTTTCCAAGGGGCGGTATGCGTATGATTGGAGAAGGGGAACAACCTTTCTCCCAAACGCGGAAACATTTGGTCGCCACTTGACGAATATTGCCGATTTTTCGTTCTGTCAGTCTGCGCCCAGGTACGGTTTTATGATCGTACCTAGGGACAGATCCTGCAGAAAGTTTCCGCGTTTGACAGTCAATGTAGAAAGTTATTTCGCGACGATGCGCCGCGACATGGTGAACCAGAACCCGAGGTTCTTGAAACTTTCCACCTGCTCTACTTCTTGTCCGTTATACATCCATTTCTCGTTCCTCTTTTTCCCGCCCTTTTCTGAAAACCATTATTTCTTTACATTCACCTCCATTCTGTTCCTTTTAACATATCGCTCCAAGGTTTTCAGCACCCCTTCTAGTTCCGTTGCCACATCTGCGACGAACGCGGAATCGTCTGCGAAGGAATATATTAAATAAGGTCGGGCTTAGAGGGCATCCTTGTTTTACTCCTTTTCGAGTTTCATATCCCTCCGTGATCCTTTCTTCCGTAATGATTTCATTCTTCGTCTTGCTGTAGATGCTCCTTATCATGTTCCACGTTCTTCCAGTTATTCCTTTTCTTCTTAACTTCTCCAGCATCAGCTCACAGTCCACTACATCAAACGCGGCTTTGAAGTCCACGAATGGCACGTACAATTTTCCTCTTTTCTTCCTCAGCTTGTTGTTAATTGCTGCATTTAGTACGAACCCGTGGTCCCTCGTAGCTCTCTTCTCTCTAAACTTGCTCAGTCTTTTCCTCAACTTGCCCTTGGTTTCGAGCCAATCCCTTAGCCTCTTCGCCATTATACAGGTCAGAATTTTGTACCTTACGTTTAGAAGCGACACTCCCCTATAATTAGCTGCTTCGTTGTCATCCCCGGCTTTGAATATAGGATATATTCTGGCCACATTCTAGTTCTTTCCTATCTTCCCACTCCTCCAAAGGTAATTGATGATTCCTCTCAGCTCTTGGTACATCTCTCTTGGCTTTGTCGTGAAAAATTCTAGCCTGACTCCATCCTCTCCCGGCGCCTTCCTTTTCTTCATTTTAGTCATCGTCTTTTTCATTTCATCGAAACCGATGTGCCCGTTCAATTCCTGCTGTTCTTCCCCGTTGTCCTCAAGTTCTTCTTGGTATCTTTCTAAGTCTCCCTCTCGGTTGTTTCTTTGGCTCTCTTCCCCTCCTAGAAGATGTCGGAAATGTTCGTTCCATTCCTCTTTCTTAATGTTCTTCCCCTTTCTTTTCTTCCTTAGGCGAAACGCCCTCAGTGACTAGCAGAATTCATTCATTGAACTGCTTTTCTCTACCCTGTCCCATCTTGCTTCTCTCCATTGCTTTTCCTTACTTCTGTAGAGCTCTCTTAATTCTTTCTTCGCTGTAATCAGTGCTTGTCTGTCCTCATCCACTTTTGATTTCAGGAATTTACTCAATTTCTTCCATACTTCCTGTGGATGTTTTATTTAATAAATTATATATTTTACAAAATTCATTATTTTTCTCGTATCACATATAATCAACAACTCCTTCACGTTTCTAAGACAACACACATTCAGTTTTTACATTCCGCTTCTACATTCATTCATATTAATAAAAATCAATCATATTCACACTTCCTTTCTTTTACCCTTACATTCTTCATCCAGCCATGGTTTTTGCCATTTTCTTACTGCCCGTCTGATCACGCCAACCTTCCTCGCCGCTTCGCAGTGTGTAATTTTAGGGTTCTAGCTGAACAAAATTATTTTTTGAAAGAAATTATGGTTTTCGTTACTCTTACTAACTTTTCTACTAGTAAACAACATATTGTTATACTTAGCGTCAATAATAATACATATTTCAATAGTTATTTAACATTTATACGTAAAATAAGAGACCCTCAACTGTACAAATTTGCTGTAATTTAATCTTAAGGCTTATTTTAATTTTTTTGTGTAAAATGACTCTGTAAACTACCAATTGCAACGATGCATATCATTTTAATGTTGTAAAGATTTAAATATGTTTAAACAATGCTCAAAGCGGAGCAACGTTCAAAATTCCGCAATATTTATGAATAGTTTCCGATTTACTCTAAAAATTAAACATCCAGCAAAAATTCTAATAGCAGGAGGGGATAGGGCAGACATTTTTCTTGGGAAAAGCAAAAAAAAATCGCAATATAAATTTTATTTTCGGCTGAAAAATTTAAAAACTTCCGCGAGGCATTCTTCTAGTGTCTTCTCAGCGAACGAAACTGGCCAGGATTTCGGCAAAACAGACCACTGTGAGACGTCGCTCCCGTCCGTTAGGGACGTAATAAAACAATAAAAAGGTAACAGATGTCATCATTTGTCTTCAATAACCCTTCGCATTTTCAATTGTTCATACCTTTAGCTTTAAACACCCGAAAGTTCAAAAGTGTAATAAACATCACACTTTGTCAAAACTTAAATAGCTGTCCGAAGGGAAGCGAAATTCAGAGTCCGCGCGGAATAAAACAATAAAAAAGTAACAGATGTCATCATTTGTCTGAAATGGCTCTTTGCATTTTCAATTGTTTATACCTTTAGCTTTGAACATGCAAAATTGCAAAAGTGTAATAAACGGTACACTTTGTCAAAACTTAAATAACTTTCCGAAGGGATGCCGTAATCCCGCGACCGCGCGGAATAAAACAATAAAAAAGTAACAGATGTCATCATTTGTCTGAAGCGGTACTTTGCATGTTCAATTGTTATACTTTTAGCTTTAAGCACACAAAATTGCAAAAGTGTAATAAATAGTAATATATGTTAAAAGTCTACATACATTTCAGAACGGAACTTACATTACATGTTAATTGTTAAAGCGGATTAAAACGGTAATGAAAGGTCGTTTAGAAAAATAAAAAAATGTAAACATATCCCAAATAAGTGGAGATAACAATACATATACACAAATTCCACTCTAACCTTTCGTTACAAAATAATTGACGAAAATGTCTAGGGCATGATGGGAGCGTGTAAAAGCAATCTACGGAAAGTATAACTTTGCGGCCTGTTAATTAACTATTGCAGATTATTTTTTCAAATAATTTTTACATTTTCTGTTTCTATGGACATTCTACTATCGATTTCCAATAAAATTTTATACATCTGGACCATTACGAAAATTGACTTTTGTCCAGCTAGAACGCTGAAATTACACACTGTGGGCCGGTTAGAACAAGCCCTGAAAGCCATGACCATTAACTTTTTTACACTCTGTACATGGGAATGAATATGCCGTAGCCATTCATGTCGTAGCAGAAAATATCATGCAACATGAGTTGATCGCGGGAAGAGATTTTCTAAATCAAGTGGAAATGACAATTAAAGACGGCTCAATATCGATAATTAAACGTGAAAATTTCTTAACTAATGACATGCCAGATATTTTAAAAATTGACTGTTATGAACGAGGTAAACGTATTCCATGTTATAAACGATCAAGAATGAGGTGCGTAAAATTGTGCAAAATTATAATATAATTGTTAATCAAGGTGTGAATGCTTCCGGAATAGATATTTTAGCTGCTTTCAATTGTAAGATCGAGGTAGATGGTATACTTATAAAATTAATTGTAGTAACCACCTACACTGAGGGTTTTTCTGCCCTCGTGAAAACAGCTGCCATGGCTTATGTCATTTGCAGCGACGCAGCTATTTTTGAGAGAAGTGCCTCTTGTATTTAGTTTCGTTAAGCGTTTTCTAAAATTCCTGCACATTCTCAATAGCTCTTATAAGTGCCATAAATTACGCATTTCTAATGTCCCTTCGAGTGCAGGCCCAGCGACAACCTTGGGCCGCGCATGACGAAGCGCGGGCGCGGAGGAAATACGTATGTACAGGGTGTTTCAAAAATATTTGTCATGGCTTTCAGGGGTTGTTCTACACCTCTGGATCGATGGAGATTTGCGAAAAAAACTTGCCGCAAAATTCGGGAAAGGGTAGCAATTTTTTTTTATTGGCTTATCGTATTCGTCTTGTTACGTAGGTAAAATGTCTGAGAGGAACCATGGGTCAGAAATGAACCGTTCTCTCGCAAATTAACTTTTAATTGGGCCTTCCGATTAAAATTTCGCCGATAGTTAAAGCAGAGGCGACGTAAACGAAGCTAGAAAATAGGGCACTGTGTCACCGAACCAGAAGAGAAGTGTAAGTGTTTATACTCTTCTTCCCGGGTGGGCCCTTGAGTGAACCCGACACCGAAGGCAGGTCATTGACATTTTCTAGTCTTTTTCTCTCTCTTCAATTATGTTGCCTCTGTTTCAACTATTGAAGCTAGCAAGGGTATCTCATGTGTTTCCTTTTGAAAGGTCGGCGACTCGAAGGCTGTCGTATGGGCGAAATTTTAATCGTAAGGCCCAATTAAAAGTTAATTTGTGAGAGAACGGTTCGTTTCTGATCCATGGTTCCTCTCAGACATTTTGCCTACGTAACAAGACGAATGCGATGAGCCAATAAAAAAAATTTGCTACCCTTTCCCGAATTTTGCGGCAAGTTTTTTTCGCAAATCTCCATCCATCCAGAGGTGTAGAACAACCCCTGAAAGCCATGACAAATATTTTTGAAACACCCTGTACATAGATACGGTATATAGATAGGTACGTGATGGAATGCGCTTAGAGCGCAACAGTCCTGTAACGCTTCTGATAAAACATTGTGGGAATACGCTTACTAGAGAAATTACATCTGCTAGCCAAGATATAGGCGGAAATAATAATGAGAAATAATACGAGGAATGAACGAAAAAGAAAACGAAAAATTTAGTTCGGGACGTAACAATACCGTTTCTGCCACAATAACATAGAGTAACTTACATTAATTGCAACCCTACCATTTCTCTAAACCAAACCAACACATATATATGTCAATGAAAAACACCTCTTTTAAGAGCTACAAAGCAGTTATGAACAAGGAACGACTTGTGTAAGGGCTTTATTTCGTGCAACTTTTTTGTTGATGAAAAAATTGAAATTCGTAATTTTATACTGGATTATATTATCCGTGATTTTGTTCTGAATATATAATTTTTATAAAAAGATACTCAAGGAAATTGATTGATAATTGTTAGCGCTAGCGCGATTTATGAGGGTAATATACCCCGCAGTGCACATGGGTTCGGTCCGTAGTGGGACCGTCGCCAGTGTTCTTGGGGTTTGTCTCGGTTTCGAGTGGAGTTCTTGGAAAACGACGGGTGTTTGGCAAATGTCTCGTCACCCTGTCGCATTCCAAGGAACAGATTATTTAGAGTATTGATGGGCCTGGGGCTATAAATTAGACCCGTGACTGACCTATGGAAAAGTGGCGTGTGACTCGAGGTCATGGTGCCACATAGTCTGTTTAAGTTGGGGTTGTTTTACGGGATCTGGCCACGGAGTGGGAAAGTTAGAAATGACTCTTGGTAAGCGGACTGTAGCAAAACACTGATTTATTCATTAGTTCAATTATAAGTTCATTACATGAAAAATGAAAGTTACATTACAAGTACGAAACGAATAATTTGTGTAGCACTGTTACTTTAACGTACGCAGCATGAACACAAGATCGAAGAGGAAGAAACAAAAGAAGCAACTACTACGTAAGTCAGAATGACTTGTTACCAACTTTATATAAAATTCTATAGTAGCAGATAATAGGGGATTAACCCCTTGACTGACGAATTAAATGGAATTTGATGCGACAAAAAAAAAACTATTTAATTTCGCTTAATTGAACAGTTACGTGAAGACTGAGAAAGAGTACATTTTATTTTCAAATTTGGATTTTTATTAATCAGATTGACGTCACCAAAGAGCATCTAAATTACATTAAAAAATAATAATTTAATAGTTCTGCACAGTATGGAATATTTCGAAGCATTTTGGAACATGTAACGGGACTAAACATTTTTTGCACTGCCATGTTGTTTCACTTCTTATGTTGTTTTTTGCGCACACGCGGCATCTCTTTGTTGGTAGTTTCTTTTTCTCAGTCGAGGAAATATGTTCAGGGAAATGTGCCCAATGTTTGGCCTGTAACCGAGTCGGGCATTCACTTTGCGACGGTCTGCCACGTGCTGGATAGTCAGGAAGAGACAAATTATATAGCATGTCTTCTGCAATATTCAACCTAAAATTTACCATCGATTGCTTTGTTCGATTCGGCAACTTGGAATATAGCACATAAGCGTTATAGACAGCTATATCAAACATATAAAAGAACATTTTTTTGTATCCTTTGATACTCTTCCGCATTAGTGGGAAACTTGCAAGAAATTGGTCTTGCCTATCAACACCTCCCATTCCACGGTTGTACTCTATTACACAGCTGGGTTTTATAACATTTTCTTGCTCGCCTCCTTTCTTTCTTCTGATTTTTCCTGTGGTAACCATTTCTGCTCTTGAATGTTTGCTGCTCATTATATATACATCTTTCTTATCACGCCAGCGTAAGCACAGAATGCCTTTACATGATAACGTTGTTACATCTCCCCTTTTTAGTTTGTATGATGTAAGCTTCTTTGGCATATTCTTTCGATTTTTCCTAACCGTTCCAATAACATTTGTATTATTTCTATTCAAAATCTTGAATAATTCTGGTGAGGAATACCAATTGTCTAAAAACAAGGTATACCCTTCCCCTAAAATAGGTTCAGCCAGTTCCATTACTATACTTTGTGATACAGGTATATCAGTTCCTTCAATTTTATCCTGTCCCGTGTAAATTTTAAACCGAGAACAATATCCAGAAGTAGATTCACATAACTTGTAGAATTTGATTCCAAATCTCGCCCGTTTTGATGCAATAAACTGAACGTAATTCAGTCGCCCTCTAAATTTCATAAGAGATTCGTCTATGACAACATCTTCTTCTGGGACGTATAATTGTTGGAATTTGGTATTTAGATATTCGACCACGGGTCGAATTTTTCGTATTCTATCTTTTTTAGACATCGTCTCATTATTTACAAAATGGAGATAGTGCGTTATAGATAGGAAACGTTTATAAGGCATAATTTCCGAAAAGACAGGTGTTTGTATTATTCTGCGTTTAGACCAATACATTTCTAATTTGGATTTTTTTACTTGCGACATTATAATACATAACGCAAAATACGCCCTGATTTCATCATTCGTTACTGGAAACCAGTCTTTGCTCATTTTCGTAGTGTGTTCCATGTTCATCTGATCTGCATATCTATTTGTTTCCCGGACTATCATTTCAAAAAAGTCGTCAGATAAAATTTGTTTTAAAACACACAGAGGTGTTGAATCTGCTCCCAATGTTCGTAATACTAATGGATTGATACCGGGAGTTTCGGTAAATTCTTTTATGTTTACAATATTTTCGTCTTCTGTCCAATTCCATTCATCGTCTGCTACATCAGAATCATCACTGCTTGATATGGGTCTTACACGTTTACGAACATTTTGTAGAACGGAGCTTGCTTCACTTGATCTTGAACTATCACTTGTATAGTCAATGGTATGAACACTTCGATGACCGGTGTCAATCTCATCATCAGTACTAGAGTAACCAATTGCACCATCATCCCCACTTTCATATAATGCATCCGGCTTATACATGTTACGGGGATTATTTATAATCTTTACTAAACTCAAATATTGGCTAGTATAACATTCACCGTGCGAGACTTCTGCTAAACTGAACTCTTACTTTCAGTGTGCTTTTTTAAATGAGAATCGTCGAACGAGTGAAGCAACTATGTAATCTAATTGTAACTTGCACGGCGTCCGCCGAAAGAAGCGCTTGACGAGTCTGACTCGTCAAAGTCTGTGATGGCCCAGGAAATCAATGACGAGTCAGACTCGTCAAAGTCAGTCAAGGGGTTAATACAGGAATCGCTTCACGGACTGTGAGGAACCGCACGGCACTTACCCCAAAACCTCCGAGCAAGTCTAACTAAAAAAGATAATTCAGTATATCGGCCGTAGTAGAAATCAGTGAATTTCTAACATGTTAAATTGATAAATCTGCCGAAGATATGTTATTTTTCAACATATTGTTTAAACAAATTGAGATTTTGCGAAAGAAAATTATACCATTAAACTCGTAATACAAAGGCGCCAATTTCGTCAATTTATAAAAATACTCTATCTCTCATAGTTTTCAAGATATTCAACGAAATATACTTTAGCACCCCAACTTCAGTGGCGGTTTTCATACCTTTAATGTGGACGATTGCCGATAAAAAAATACGTGTCGAATATTTTAACGAGTACTACATCATACTTAAATTTCAACAAAATCGGTGGCACCTCGGGAGGTTCCCTTGCTAGATAATATAGCCAGCTGAAAGCGAAACAGAGCCATTTTCAGAAACACCGTCAACATTTTAGAAAAATGCTCAGACACGTCGATTTTTTATTAAAGGGGGACACTCTTTTCCGGTATTTTTGACTCCCCCACTTTCACCCCCAAGCGAGGATAAGAATCATCCCAAAATAATTAAATGGCATTGGGGGTAGAGTAAAATTTCTTTTGAAAGCTCCTACAATTCTCTTTACAATAATCTTTCAATTTTACAATTCCGCTCAATAGTTATTACGAATTTACATTTTTTTTATTTTTTCGGTTTTCTTTTTTTTATATGATTCGCTTCTTCTTTACGATGATGACTATAAAATTTCATAAAAATCTATGATTTACGCTTCTGGATGTACCCTTATCCTGCTGCGCGCGATTAGCAAATACAGTGCGACCTGGGAATAAGAACGCTGAGAATAAGAACACTTCCCCAGTCTGGTGTTCGCTCACGGTCACCCACTCCGACTTAACTTCCGAGCGCGCTTTCCATAAAAACGCATAACTACATGGAAACATACAACGCTTTTATTTACATGGGTGAGGATGGCAACACTCATTTGAATGGCCGCACGCATGGTGGGGGTACTCGGCTTCCGAGAAAAACACTTCCCCGCGGCGGCTTTAACGTTCTTATTCACAGGTCGCACAGTATGTATGTAGCCAGATTTCTTGTGGGTACCTTGCAGTAATTAGATAATCTCATTAGAATTAATAAGAAGAAAAAGTGTTAGTAGACACATTTTCATTAAATATGTTTACCATACAGTCCAACAAGAAAATGACTTATATAAAAGATTCTTTATTTCTTCTGTCGAGTGAAAATATACAAGGAAAGTTACATATTTTCGTATAAAAAAAGAAATTAACCTTTAATTATGGTTTACTTCATATTTCATCATCATATATATATATATATTTGTTCCCTTGCGGGGTACAAAGCGGGCCCCGCTCCGCTCACAATCTATCTTCCTTAGTTACTAACTTAACCGTTTACTTCATATTTAGTTTATATTCCTAGCTAGTTTCATTTATAGTTAGTTTTATTTTTCTTGCAAATAAATATCTAGTTTTAAGTGTAATCCATATTATATCACATCGAACTAGGAATATTTCTATAGTAACAAAAATCGTAATAACTGGTAAATTGAAATACTTAGCCCTTTATGCTTGACGTATTTTCCCTTATGCGTATTACAACGTGGCATTATGCCGAAATTAATTTACAAAAGTATTATATTTTAATAATTTATCTATACTCATATCTCCAACACTACGTCTATCTAATAAGTTCTGTATTTTTTTATCGCAATACCATTTGTGAAACATTTGCTGAAATGCAACCTCGGTTTGTCGAGACATATTGCAATAGTATGTTCCTTTATGTATTTTCGGTTATTATTTAATGCACTAGCAAAGAAAAATTATTTGTATTATTTGTATTATTGGCTCAGAACGAGATTATTGCATATTATATGTATCTACACATACACGCCCATACTATATTATTATATAAAGAGGGATATCCGTGTCTTTCTCGCAGAATCGTAGTTTGTCTCATTGTCAGTTGCAATAGAAAGGCTATAGGAGGATAAGTATGATCCAGCGGCCTTAGCTCCGATCATGCTCGCTTTTTTTTTGTTAAAAAGGTTCCTATGTGAGTACTTATCACAGCAATTTTCAACCCTTAAAAATTCATCCCCAGGGAGTAATCGTTAAATAAACAAATTTTTTCAAAAATTCATAACTTGAGAACAACTATTTTGATTTTATTGAAATTTATTCACGTCGTACATATAACTAAGGTCTCTGATTTAAAAAAATTCCAGACTTGATGAATTGACATAACCTTAAAAAAAAAATTAAAACATTTTTCAATGACTACTATTGGTAGGTTATGTTTGAGGCACAACTACTAAACTTTTTTTATAGCTTTCTAACACCATTTTGCACCATATATAATTTTGGTATAATTTATTTCTTGGTGCGTCATATCCAAAAAAAATAAAAAGTCTAATTGTTGAAACTCAAACTTTATATAAACTTGGAACAGAGACAATTTATTAATTGAACATATTACAATTCAATAAGTAATGTGTGACATTTGCCATATTACATTTCTATGGATATAACAAAAACAATACAATGTTAACATGTGAATATATCTCGGATTACAGGGCTGTATCCTCAACACCCCCTCTTAATCCGAAGATCAGTTATATAAGAAATACATTATTCAATTAATGTGACACCAATTCTATCTAAACAATAATTATGTTTTGGTCCACAAAGACTTTTAGTAAATATGTCTGCTATCATTTTATCAGTTGACATATATTTTACTGTAATAATTCCACTCTGTAATATTTGCCTAATAAAATGGTGTCTTACATCTATATGTTTTGTTCTACTGTGAAAAATTGGGTTACTACCAAGTTTGATAGCACCTTGATTATCACAGTTAATAATAAGCGGAAGATCAATATTATAACCAATATTTTTTAAAAAACATTTCAAATATATTGCTTCTTTAGCTGCTTCTGACAAAGCCATATATTCAGCCTCGGTGGAGGACAATGCAACAGTTCTTTGTTTTCTAGCTTCCCAGCTGATTGCTGTTCCATTTAATTTATATACAAAACCTGTAAATGAACGCCGATCTACCAGACAACCACCCCAGTTGGCATCTACATATCCTTCGAGACCTTTAGCATCTTTCTTAAAAACTAGTCCGTTTTCCATTGTACCTTTAAGATATCTTAATACCCTTTTCGCAGCAATCCAGTGACTTACATCATAACAATCATTAAATTGACTTAGATTACTCACAGCAAAAGCTATATCAGGTCGAGTAGAAACAGCTAAATACATAAGTGAACCTACTAACTGTCGATAACAATATTTTTTCATAACATGTTCCTCTATTTGTTTTGGTTTAACTAATTTTTGACTTCTGTCTAAAGGTGTATTTACAATCTTACAATCTAACATTTTAAATTTATTTAAAAGTTCTTTAATATATGATTTTTGAGACATCGTTATTTTTTCTTTTGTCTGTACAAAATCTATACCCAAAGAACGATTTATGTTTCCTAAATCTTTCATTATAAATCTATTCATTAATTTTTCCTTTATTTCGGAAATCCATTTCAGATTTTGCGATGCTATAAGAATATCATCTACATATATCATAACTATCATAATATCATTTCCCATTTTAGCAAAATAACAACAAGGTTCTGAATCCAATACCGATAACCCCACCTTTCTTAAAGCTTGATCAAAAGTTTTGTTCCATTGACGACCAGCTTGACGTAAACCATAAATTGCCTTCTTCAATAGAAATACCTTTCCATTATTCAAAATTTCTAGTTGTTTTTGAGCTTCGAGTCGTAAGCGATCATCATCGGAACAGACAATTTCTTCTAATATCTCCTTAAATTTTGGTGGCAATTCCATATATATTGTTTCTTCAAGATCGCCATTTAAAAATGCAGTTGAAACATCTAATTGATGAATATGAAGACCCTTCTGTACAGCTAATGCCATTAACATACGAATGGAACTTAAACGTACTACTGGAGAAAAAACTTCATTAAAATCAATTCCTTTCTCTTGAGAATAACCTTTTGCTACTAATGTAGCCTTTTTTATTCGTGTACCAAAACTACTATTTTGTTTTTCTCCTAGTATAAGTCGACAACCAACAATATTTATGTCCATAGGCTTTTCGACTAAACTCCAAGTACAATTTCTTAACAAAGATTTATACTCACTGCAAATGGCATCTTTCCATCCGTCTGCATCAGGACCACTTAAAGCCTGTTTGACAGATATTTCTATAATATTAGCATCTTCATTAACATCTTCATAATCGGTATCAGCTACAATATTAACATCTTCATTAGCATCTTCATAATCAGTATCAGATGTTGATTCCGATTTCTTAGACTGCTTAGGCTGAGCATACAACTTCTTTGGCCTTCCCAGTTTTCCCGTCCTTATTATTTTTGGTCTTCCAACTCCTCTCTTCGGACCTATTGAACCTTCTTGATCTTCTTGTCTAATAGTTCTATCTAAAACACTTGGACTTTCTTGTCTAATAGTATTATCTAAAATATCCTCCTGAATTTGATATTCTTCTATCACACTTGAATCAGATTGTTCAATCATTTCATTTTGCCTGTTATTTTCATATTCTATATTATTTTCATTATTATTATTAATGATATTATCATTTGTTCTTGTAGCTGGAAATCCTATAATATATTTTTCAGAATTTGAAGATTTATCTGTGTTATCATAATTAGAATCACATGAAATAATTCTATCTGAAAAATCATTATAATTATTATTTTCGGAAAACTCGTTTATAAATGTAACATCTCTTGTAATTATTATCTTTTTCTGAATAGGCATCCAAACTCGATATCCTTTGGATACATCTGAATATCCAACAAGTATTCCTTCATGAGAACGTGTTTCAAATTTACTTTTATTTAATCGTGTATCTAGCACATACACTTTACAGCTAAATGATTTAAAATATGATAAAATTGGGCGCTTACCTGTCCATCTCTTATAAGGAATATCACCATGTATAGAATTCGACGGACAACGATTTCTTATATAATTGGCTGTATGCAGAATTCGCTTCTGCCCAAAAGGAAGGACTAAGTCCAGATTCTAACATTAAACATCTAGCAGTCTCAATTAACGTCCTATTTTTGCGTTCAGCAACACCATTCTGTTCTGGAGAATGTGGAACTGTTAATCTTCTCTTGATGCCCGAACTATTTAAATAATTTTCAAATCTTCTATTACAATATTCTGTGCCATTATCACTTTGTACAAACTTGATCCTCTTTCCGGTAAAATTTTCAACAAAAGCTTTGTATGTCTTGAAAGCTTCAAAAACTTCATCTTTCGTCCGTAAAAACTTTACCTCACACCATTTTGTATAATCATCTATAAATGTTGCAAAATATTTAGCACCTGCATGAGATTGTGTACGCATCGGACCACATATATCCATATGTATTATTTCCAGTACAGTTGTGCTTCGTTCAGATTTCTTAGGAAATGGAATACGTGTCATTTTTCCCTCTAAACATATTTTACAAGGAGGAAGTTTTTCATTCAAATTTATTTGAAGACCCACAGCATTTTTATTCCTAGCTAAATTTTTAATACTCCGTTCATTCAGATGACCAAGACGTCTGTGCCACATAAATAACTTCGATTCTTCAGATATATTTGCCTTGTTTTCAATTTCCAAAAAGTTCTTGAACATAATAAAGGTTATTTATCCTCTTAGCTTTAATCTTGATATCGCCCGATGTATCAACAATAAATGCTTCATTTCTTTCAAATATTACTTTCATGCCTTGATCCGTTATTTTAGCTACAGAAAGTAAATCCGTTCTCAGACTAGGTACAAACAATGTATCATGTAAAGGGTATAGCCGGTTAAGATGGTCAAATGTGCCCTTGAACCGAATTCAAATCGCGGTGAGTCATTCGAAAGCTTATAAAAAAAGAATGATTTCTGCCAAGTTTCAACTTTGTATCTCGACCCGGGGGGGTAGTAAAGGGTAAAAATGGAAAATCAGGTTTTTGCCGAATTTCTCCTATACCAGCGGATGAAAAATTTTGAAAAAATTCAGAGGCATTTCTGTTGTCAGGACACATATTAGAGAATTGTTTCAGATTTTTAAATTGAAAAACCAAGCTGTAAAAAATTAAAAACGCCAAAAAATGCTGAAAAATGCCTATTGTGTATCGAAGCAGTCTTGGCACTATAATTATATTTTTACTGTAAGTACGTATCATTGTTACTATTGTCCTGAATTTTTTCAGATTTTTCAATTTGGTGCGCCGCAGTTAAAAAAATTAAAAACCGACTTTTTCGTCGTTTTTTCCGTGTCAGAGTAACTTATACGTCGAATTGCTTCATGAAATAGGTATTTTATGCGATCTTCTATGTTTATACGTACAGCAAAACATCACAGGAATTAAAGAAACTGAAAAAACCGAATCATTTGAAACTGTTATGCGCCTTATATTGTAAAGTATCTACCCTATTTTCCAACGGCGTCGGTGGCGCAGCGGTAGAGTGTCGAGCTGCTATACCGCTGCGAACTTTTTGAACGTAGGTTCATCGCCTCGAACTTCCAAGTCCCTTAGGCTGTTTTTTTTTTTTTTTTTTTTGTTAATTATATATATTTCCGAACTTTACGACACAACGATCAATATTTATTATCAAATGTTTTAAGAATATTTGAAAAACATATTAACCTGAAATATACGTAAATATGAGTTTGGACTGCTTGTTATGCCGCCGTTTATCCTGCCAATTACGGCATTGTTTGAAATTGGTTTAAATTGGTTTTCAAATCTCTTACTTTTCATGCATTGAACCCGTGACAGAAATTCTAACATTCATTTTGAATAAAAGAGAGAATAGAATTGTATGATCTAATTCGAATAGACGAAAAGGCTAAATAGTAGAAAAACAACAACACGATTTTTGTTGCCATCCATCCATAATTGTTGAAGGTAAGAGATTTGAAAACCAATTTCAAACAATGCCGTAATTGGCAGGATAAACGGCGGCATAACAAGCAGTCCAAACTCATATTTACGTATATTTCAGGTTAATATGTTTTTCAAATATTCTTAAAACATTTGATAATAAATATTGATCGTTGTGTCGTAAAGTTCGGAAATATATATAATTAACAAAAAAAAAAAAAAAAAAAAACAGCCTAAGGGACTTGGAAGTTCGAGGCGATGAACCTACGTTCAAAAAGTTCGCAGCGGTATAGCAGCTCGACACTCTACCGCTGCGCCACCGACGCCGTTGGAAAATACGGTAGATACTTTACAATATAAGGCGCATAACAGTTTCAAATGATTCGGTTTTTTCAGTTTCTTTAATTCCTGTGATGTTTTGCTGTACGTATAAACATAGAAGATCGCATAAAATACCTATTTCATGAAGCAATTCGACGTATAAGTTACTCTGACACGGAAAAAACGACGAAAAAGTCGGTTTTTAATGTTTTTAACTGCGGCGCACCAAATTGAAAAATCTGAAAAAATTCAGGACAATAGTAACAATGATACGTACTTACAGTAAAAATATAATTATAGTGCCAAGACTGCTTCGATACACAATCGGCATTTTTCAGAATTTTTTGGCGTTTTTTATTTTTCACAGCTTGGTTTTTCAATTTAAAAATCTGGAACAATTCTCTAATATGTGCCCTGATAACAGAAATGCCTCTGAATTTTTTCAAAATTTTTCATCCGCTGGTATAGGAGAAATTCGGCAAAAACCTGATTTTCTATTTTTACCCTTTACTACCCCCCGGGTCGAGATACAAAGTTGAAACTTGGCAGAAATTATTCTTTTTTTATAAGCTTTCGAATGACTCATTGCGATTTGAATTCGGTTCAAGGGCACATTTGACCATCTTAACCGGCTATACCCTTTGCATTCTTTCCTTTCTTTCCATCTTCTAACATAATACTTATATTACCCATGCCTTCTATTTTAGTAGATGTATCCGTTGCCAAATTTAATTCACTATTTTTGGCCCCATTTAAAAATAAAAATTTTCTTCGATCGCAACACATATGAGAAGTGCAACCACTGTCTAAACACCAATTACGAACCTTGTAATCTGATGTAATATTAATTGCATATTCATTCTGAGTAGCTGCAAGCAGATTGACTTCATCATTTTTGTTATGTCTGTAAAAATTTGGACGTTGAATATTATTTCTCTTATGACATTCCGATATTTTGTGTCCAAACTTTTGACATCCAAAGCACTTTATATTGGTAAATCTTTTAGTATTCTCTGCAACTTCTTTAGGATATTTCTTAAACGTTTTAAAATTTGGCTTTCCTTTGCGTAAAACCATGGCATTATGTACGTTATCTCGTGACTCGTTCTTTCTTGAATCAAGATCTTCTAATATCTTTATTTTAAGATTCTCCAATGTTGGCAAATTATCTCTAGATTGCATAGCATATTTAAATACATTAAAACTCTCTGGTAATCTTATCAAAAGAAGATATGATAATAATTCTTCGTTAACTTCGATTTCCATTATTCGCAATCTATCTACCGTTTCAAAAAATTCATTCATTTGTGATCTTATATCATCACCTTCTTGCATCTTATGTAACACTAATTTATGAAATAAAGCAGCTTTCCTAGCAGGACCTTTTGACTGGTAAATCTCGATTAATTTATTCCAAACTTCATGAGAAGTGCATAAATTATTTACCTGTCTTAATTCGGAAGATTTCATAGCCAAAATCAAATCAGCTTTTGCCATTGCATCAGCTTCGTCCCAAGCTTCTGCTGCTCTACGAGAATTTTCGTTATCGACTTGTACTTCCGGTCTCACACATTTACCGCAAACATATTTCCAAGTTTTATTCCGTATGAGCCATGCTTCCATATGTATTTTCCACGTCTCATAATTATCTTTGGATAATGCCTCAATCTTAGGAACTGAATAATCCATCTTCTTCTTAATGAGTGCACAGTCAAAATTTAAATCAAATAAATAATTATATTATATTTATGCAAACTGGGCCCATAACCTGTTGAAACTCAAACTTTATATAAACATGGAACAGAGACAATTTATTAATTGAACATATTACAATTCATTAAGTAATGTGTGACATTTGCCATATTACATTTCTATGGATATAACAAAAACAATACAATGTTAAAATGTGAATATATCTCGGATTACAGGGCTGTATCCTCAACACTAATTTTAATCATATTTAATTTTTTTAAATATGTTATAATTATGGCACACCCATCCTAATTTTTTTCTGGTTTTCTAACGTCATTTTGCACCGTATATAATTTTGGTATAATTTATTTCTTGGTGCGTCATATGCAAAAAAAATAAAAAGTATAATTTTAATCATTTTCAATTTTTTTCATTATGTTATCATTATAGCACAATCATCTTAATTTTTTTTTAGCTTCCTAACATTATTTTGCACCATGTATAATTTCGGTAGAATTTATTTTTCGGTGCGTCATATGCAAAATAAATGAAAAGTCTAATTTGAATCATCCTCAATTTTTTTCAATATCTTACCGTTATAGCACAATCATGTTATTTTTTTTGGTTTTCTAACATCGTTTTATTCTATCTATAATAATTTCTGAATTCATAATTCTCAGCGTGTTACATTGGAATCAATAAAAGTATACAGTTTTTCTATATTTCGGCAACTTCCAAAAAAAAACAACAAAAAGTCCATTTACTACAATGACGATGATAGCGAATATTTAATTTTGATTCGGCAGATCGACCTAACGTTCTAATGCAATTTTCGTCCGTTGCTACTGCTGTTGTGGATAGATGTAGCGGGGATATGCGTTTTAGTGGTGGGTATAATGAGTTAGGTATCAAGTCTGTCGTTCGCGCGGGCCCGCATGAGCAGGCAAGAGCTACAGACGTATGGAGCTAATCTTGCCATTGTCTTTATTACTTTTATAACTATTATAATCACTGTTTCTGTTGTTGTTGTTATTATTATTATTATGAATTATGAATTCAGAAATTATTATAGATAAAGTAAAACGATGTGAGGAAACAAAAAAAAAATAACATGATTGTGCTATAACGGTAACATATTGAAAAAAATTGAGGATGATTCAAATTAGACTTTTCATTTATTTTGCATATGACGCACCGAAAAATAAATTCTACCGAAATTATACATGGTGCAAAATAATGTTAGGAAGCTAAAAAAAAATTAAGATGATTGTTCTATAATGATAACATAATGAAAAAAATTGAAAATTATTAAAATTATACTTTTTATTTTTTTTGCATTGACGCACCAACAAATAAATTATACCAAAATTATATATGGTGCAAAATGATGTTAAAAAACCAGAAAAAAATTAGGATGGGTGTGCCATAATTATAACATATTTAAAAAAATTAAATATGATTAAAATTAAACGTTTAATTTTTTTTTGGATATGACGCACCAAGAAATAAATTATACCAAAATTATATATGGTGCAAAATGGTGTTAGAAAGCTATTAAAAAAGTTTGGTAGTTGTGCCTCAAACATAACCTGCCAATAGTAGTCATTGAAAAATGTTTTAATTTTTTTTCTAAGGTTATGTCAATTCATCAAGTCTGAAATTTTTTTTAATCAGAGACCTTAGTTCAGGCTGTTGAATTAGTTACACGCCGCGAGCCTTTTCTGAGTCGCTCCGCCTGCTTCTCCCTCCCAACTATTTTACCCAACCAGGAATGACTTGCCAGACTCGGCGTATTACACGAGTATAGTGGCGCTTTAGGGCGCCATTCGCCTCTGTTCGCTCGCGCTGGAAAGACGCCGCGCACGCCGATTGCGGGAAAAAAAATCGATGCGCGTATCCCGTCGACTGACGTTATCTGTCAACGAACAGTTTCAGATCGCGTCACATGGCGTTTAGGTTAAAACAAATGTATTAATAGTAAAAAAGTATGCTCAGATATGTCTTGAATTAAATGCGATTAAGAGATTTTAATGTTTTTGGACTTCCGGCGGTGGTTTGGAAAATTCGGCAGAGAATAGTGACAGGGATAACATTGAAAAACTTATATTGTATCTCAAAATACCAATGGAAACATTGAGGGTATCTAATTTAAACAACGTAAACATATATTTCTATTTGTGAATATATGTTTTCATTCAATGTAGATATATATTTCTGTACAAACAATGAAGTTTTCCTTCAAGTAAAGTTGAAGAAATAAATAAATAAAAAAATTAGTATTGCATCGATATTATCTCCACAATATGATGAAACTTTTATATATACATATAGCATTTTCTTCTAAAATAAATGGTTCTACTGTGCATACATTTATACACACAACCATACATACAACAATCATAACGATAGTTTATTAAAATTATATCCAGTAATCTTGAATTTGTTACCTCTTGTTTCTTTAATTCATATGTATACTAAAGAAACAGTTGTGTTACGATCTAGCACGCGCACGTATAAATTAATTTCCAACGCAAATAATTTAAAAATTCGGCGACAGCAAAACGTTAGCTCTCGCGTCAAAGAATACATTGTTGCCGCCACGGTCGACTTAGCAAGAGATTTTAACCGGTTGTGTGTCAAGCAGGGAAAACGCGCTTCTTACATTTTGTATCGAAGAATGCAACAAAGTAAAATTTCAATGTTTTTCTGCTAACAATCTGTTAATCACATTTAATTCAAGACATATCTGAGCATACTTTTTTACTAGTAATACTGTCGTTTTAACCTAAACGCCATGTGACGCGATTTGAAACTGTTCGTTGACAGGTAACGTCAGTCGACGGGATACGCGCATCGATTTTTTTCCCGTAATCGGCGTGCGCGGCGTCTTTCCAGCGCGAGCGAACAGAGGCGAATGGCGCCCTAAAGCGCCACTATACTCGTGTAATACGCCGAGTCTGGCAAGTCATTCCTGGTTGGGTAAAATAGTTGGGAGGGAGAAGCAGGCGGAGAGACTCAGAAAAGGCTCGCGGCGTGTAACTAATTCAACAGCCTGCCTTAGTTATATGTACGTCCTGAATAAATTTCAATAAAATCAAAGTAGTCGTTCTCAAGTTATGAATTTTTGAAAAAATTTGTTTATTTAACGATTACTCCCTGGGGATGAATTTTTAAGGGTTGAAAATTACTGTGATAAGTACTCACATATAGGTACTAATTTAACAAAAAAAAGCGAGCATGATCGGAGCTAAGGCCGCTCGATCATACTTATCCTCCTACAGCCTTTTATATACATTTCGTGATTGACCGTAGGCATGCAGAAGTTATTGCGTCTTCGACCGATGGTTGCGCTGCGAAGAAGTGCGATAACGAACGCAGGATCGCGCGACGATTCCCAGGAAGACGTTACACAGTGGAACGAAATGGGTAATCTAGGTGGAAAAAAATCAAGTCTGGGATTTGAATTTTAATAATCTTATCTTAATCTAGAATGTTTGCTGAGACCAGTGATAGCAATATTAATTGATTTTGCAATCATCTAAATGTAAAAATCAGCGCTTAAAAACAACAAATTTCAACAGCGCGAAAACGTACAAATACTTCTCTGAAAAGAAGATACTGTTAGAGGCATTAAAAATTTTGCGAGACTTTTTATTTTTTGTACAGTTTATCACTGTTAGTTAACCTTGGAATGCCCATAAACGATTTTTCGAAAAATTAATTTTTAAACAATTTATGGAACTTTCTTTAGACACATGTTTTTCGCAGAAATTAACAAACTTTAGCAGAGAAAAACTTATAATGTATATCAAAATATTACCTCGAAATTTTGAGGGTATTTAGTTTAAACCTTGTAGAAGCAGCTCCTGCAAAAAAAGTCTGCGCTTTCTGCCGCCTTTTGTTGTTATTCCTTTCTAAAGTTTGTGACATAGTACGGCTGCCGACTCCCTGCGGAGCACGCGGTCACAAAAGGACCAGATGTCTATAACTAACAAATAACTAAATGTATATCTTTGAAACTCCGTCTATATATTCTTTAGATTGTGTAGAAGTAATTAGTGGAAAAATTTCAAGGATCCACTTGCGCCATTTTTAGTTTCACCTACTTAAATGTAGGGATGCGATTCGGCAGTCTAATTTCACCGGCGCGCGCGGTCCCATTAAACAATGAATAACTGACAAACAAGGAAATGTATATCTTTGAAACTCCGTCTATATATTCTTTAGATTGTGTAGAAGTAATTAGTGGAAAAATTTCAAGGATTCACTTGCGCCCTTTTTAGTTTTACCTGCTTAAAGGTAGGGATGCGATTCGGCAGTCTAATTTCACCGGGGCGCGCGGTCCCATTAAACAATGAATAACTGACAAACAAGGAAATGTATATCTTTGAAACTCCGTCTATATATTCTTTAGATTGTGTAGAAGTAATTAGTGGAAAAATTTCAAGGATGCACTTGCGCCCTTTTTAGTTTTACCGGCTTAAAGGTAGGGATGCGATTCGGCAGTCTAATTTCACCGGGGCGCGCGGTCCCATTAAACAATGAATAACTGACAAACAAGGAAATGTATATCTTTGAAACTCCGTCTATATATTCTTTAGATTGTGTAGAAGTAATTAGTGGAAAAATTTCAAGGATGCACTTGCGCCCTTTTTAGTTTTACCGGCTTAAAGGTAGGGATGCGATTCGGCAGTCTAATTTCACCGGGGCGCGCGGTCCCATTAAACAATGAATAACTGACAAACAAGGAAATGTATATCTTTGAAATTCCGTCTATATATTCTTTAGATTGTGTAGAAGTAATTAGTGGAAAAATTTCAAGGATCCACTTGCGCCCTTTTTAGTTTTACCTGTTTGAAGGTAGGAATGCGTTTGAACAAGTAATAGACCAACTTAAACAGTATCAGTTGACTTCTCATCCTCTGCAGTAGGAAGAGAAAGACGTCAGTAGGATATTTTGCATTAAATATCTTTTTAACATAAAGTGCAATGAGAAAATGACTTATACAAAAGTTTCTTTATTTCTTTCGTAGAATAAAAGTCCATAAAGAAATTTATAGACTTTCGCATAAAAAATTATGTTAACCTTTAAATAACAATTAAAAAATATAAAAAAAAATTAACGATGCAGTGACATTCTTTTCACAATATTATGAAACTTTTGTATAAAACATTTTTCTCTAAAATGAACGGTTCTCGAGTTATTATTTTTTTCCAGCTAGATTGTCGTTTCGTTCCACTGTGCGTTAGCGTCAACGGAATAAGACGATCGGGGTTAGTTTCGAATAGTCTCGAGCAGTCTCGAGCCGGCCGCCGAGAAGTGAGGTGCTGCTTCAAAGGAAGAACTCCTTACTTTCTTCGTTGATGAAAATGTGTTTTTTGGTAAGTAAACCTAATAAAATATTTTCTTTAAACTGAGTATTTATGAACGGAGAATGTTGCTGCACGAGAAAAGTTGCCGAGATATCATTTATTTAACATTTGTCGTACTTTTATTACCGTACCGTATTGATACTGTAGTTGGTCATTTATCCTGTTACAGAACAACGATAATATTTTTCCGAAAGAAATTTAGGATATTCTGGATATATTATAAAAAATAACATAGGAAAACGGTTTTTACCTACTATATATATATATATAAACTTTCTTTTCTTCTATTCCAATGAACCCAAAGATTTTTTGGCATTCAATTAAGCTAGTGTTAAAAGATATGTGAAAAATTTTAATATTTTCATATGTATTTGTTGACAAACGTTCTCTCCTCGTGAAATAAATGCATATCCGTAAACGATAATTCAAAGTAGCGAACACGTGTTTCTGGAATCTTTAGAATTTGTATTCTTTACTCTTATTATTTGATATATAACATTCCCGCGCGTTGACTGGAAGGAACTTTTTCCAAAACTGAGTTGATTTTATTCCGGGGACTATTATTCTCTGCACTTTTAAAAAACATTGTAATCTCTCAATTTAGAAAACAACAATACCAATATTGGGTGATAAGTCAGGACTGCGATAATAATTATACAGGACGATGTATTCATTAAAAGAATAATATATTTGTATCTGAATGCTTTCGCTGCTCAATCGAGACTTCCTCGTGGCACGATTACCATGGCTTACATTTTGTTGCCGAAAAGACAAACGAACATCATAATGACAGTCGTGCGACTCGATCAGTACAGATCAGTAGTCATACAATTTAATACAATATATGTATCGGCTCTTTCAAACTCTTGCAGTATAAAAATTCAGAGATAAATATAAAAGAAAAAATTATAAACTTTATTCTGAATAAGGTTTACTAGTTGGAATTTTAGGATCAAGTGTATCAAACATAAATTACCTTTAGGCCAAAAACTTTATTTAACTTCATTGCAATAAGTTCATTATATATTAAATATTTATTTCATTATATTATATATACATATTATATTAAATATTTCCTGATTTATTGATTTATTTATTGTTTATACATATACTGTATATGTACAAATAGATCTTTTATGAGGACCGTCACCTATAATTGGTGACTCTTTTTTTCGTCTTATTATATAGGATTTTACAACTGATTTAGGATAACTTTATTTTTAAAACATGTAGTCTATGACATTAATGCATTGAAAACATCATCACCCAGGCATGGGTGACAACTATTTTTATGGGGGCTGTGTCACACATACATGAGTGGCATTCTTTACACAGTTAAATAGAACTTCACAGGTAATTTATGGCAATATCAATATTATTTTAAACAATTCATACTGCTAATATGTAACACTATGGTGAGACTCGGATTTTAGCATGTCCAAAATGAATTTGATCCTTGCTGGGCATTCAACGTTTTAATACATGTATGAAGGAATGAGAGCGTGTATGGGTATGTGTGCTTGTGAGTGTGTGAAATAAACGAATGCGAGAATGGGCGAGGATGAAAGATGAGAGCGGAACGGGAGTTAGTTGGCGTATGACTGTCGAATGAGAGAGAGTGTTCATTAATTTTGTTATATCCGTTTTTTTAAATACATTTTATTTTACCGTATTTCTGGTATTCCCTTCAACCCATTCCAACATGTATATTTGAATTGAAACTTGTTTTGTTGGATATTTGTCCAATGTATCAATATTGCTATTTGAGTCGCTCAGAAACCAATGGTTAAATCCAGAAAACAGAAATTGAGAAGGTTAATATTTCTTAATAAATTAATTTCCACACTTTTTGGTTTATTAATGTGATTAAAAAGTATATAAGATCCTTTTTTCTAAGGGTCGACTCTGTAACAAAATGACATATGTACAGGATGTGTAATAAAAACACAAGTATTTAATTAAACAATGTCGGTATCTTAAATACTTTAGAACTTACATATTTTTGCAGCTGAAAGATGTAAGAAAGGGTCTAGCCGGATAAGGGGGTCAACAGTGCCCTTGAGCCGATTTTATTCGACGATGGGTCATTCGATAGGTGATCATGAAAAGCCATTGTACACAAATTTTTAATCCGATACCTTCATCGGGAGGGTAGTTATAGGGTAAAATCGAAAAATCAGTTTTTGCCTCATTTTCCCCAATTAATGTGGTGCAAAAATTCACAAAAAATTCTGACAAATTCTAAACATGAATGTACACGTTAGTGATTTTTTCAGATTTTTCCTTGCAACTTTCACTCACGAAAAAGGAAAAACCAAAAAAACAATTTTTTAAACAACGATTTCGTATTGAAATCATCCGAGCACAACTTTTTCCTTTTTACAGTAGTTGCCTAATGTTATCATTGTTATACCCTAATTTTTTCAGATTTTTTGAGTACGGTGCATCACTGTCGGAAAAATCAAAAATCGATTTCTGGGACACATTTTGGGCTGAAACTCGCCCATTATCTGCCATTCTTGCATGATTTTAATACAGTATGTTCATATTATGACCTTCAATGTTTCTGAATAGAAATATGTACATGTTAAAGAACAATATCAGGATAATTAAATAAATTGCTGATTGTATAGTCTTTATAACCTAGAATTTGAACCGTTCTTTCAAAAGCATTAATGGCGCAGTGGCTATGGTGTCTGCCTGTGGAATCGCTGGACACTTTTTTGTCGCGGGTTCGAATCTCCATGTGGGACTTAAGTTTCTTTCTGCCTTTTTTTTTTTTTATTAAAGACATAACAATATTCAGTAGTAGCTTTAAAATGTTTCACAGATACTTCTAACAATAATTATACAGTATAATTATTTCTTCATCGACTCTTTCCAGTCATGTCACGATTTACAATTACAAGTACTTTTTTACATTCTGTACATTGAATTTTATATTTCTTTCATACTTAAAATATATTTTCATACATTGCAATAAACCAATATCTATGAACAATATAAAATGTTTGAGAATACTTATAATTGCAAAACGTTGCATATCTAACTATAAGAAAAGCATGTTTTACAATTATTCTTCTATAGGTTTTATATTGTTGAAAGGCATAACAATATCTGTGAAACATTTTAAAGCTACTACTGAATATTGTTATGTCTTTAATAAAAAAAAAAGGCAGAAAAAAACTTAAGTCCCACATGGAGATTCGAACCCGCGACAAAAAAGTGTCCAGCGATTCCACAGGCAGACACCATAGCCACTGCGCCATTAATGTTTTTGAAAGAACAGTTCAAATTCTAGGTTATAAAGACCATACAATCAGCAATTAATTTAATTATCCCGATATTATTCTTTAACATCTACATATTTCTATGCAGAAACATTGAAGGTCACAATATGAACATACTGTATTAAAATCATGCAAGAATGGCAGATTATGGACCAGTTTCAGCCCAAAATGTGTCCCAGAAATCGTTTTTTGATTTTTCCGACCGTGATGCACCGTACTCAAAAAATCTGAAAAAATTAGGGTATAACAATGATAACATTACGCAACTACTGTAGAAAGCAAAAAGTTGTGCTCGGAAGATTTCAATACGAAATCGATGTTTAAAAATTTTTTTTTGGTTTTTCATTTTTCGTGAGTGGAACTTGCAAAGGAAAAATCTGAAAAAATCCCTAACCAGTACATTCATGTTTAGAATGTGTTAGAATTTTTTTGGAATTTTTTCACCACATTAATTGGGCAAAATGAGGCAAAAACTGATTTTTCGATTTTACCCTATAACTACCCTCCCGGTGAAGGTATCAGATTAAAAATTTGTGTGCAATGGTTTTTCATCATCACCTATCGAATGACCCATCGTCGACTAAAATCGGCTCGAGGGCACTTTTGACCCCCTTATTCGGCTAGACCCTTTTCGGAGACAACATGCAACGTTATCGGATACGTTTCGTCGTCAATCTTTACCGTCGTTTTTATCGTACCATACGTACTATTCTCTTTAGAACCTATGCCGCGAAATTTTAAATTGCTCTTACTTACAGCTGGTGCGCCTATCTTAAAATATTCGTCCGCTCTAATTAAACTGATATCACTTCCCGTGTCAATTACAGCTTGCACTGTATCTTCACGTAGGTTTACTTCTTTAAAACACTTTCTTTGTGCTCCCGTGCTTACACTGCAACTCTCCCTCGGTGCGTCGTTCTGCGTCGAATTCTTCCGGCAATTCTTCGAGATATGTCCAAACTCGTTGCAGGTGAAACATCTTGCTCCTTTGGACTTAGATGGACAATCCATACTCAAATGACTGCGTGCACCGCAATTGTAACACCGCGTATTACCCGTTTCCGTAAATGAACCGCGTGCTTCTTCTCCTTTCTTCTTATTGTCGTACTTCTTCGTTTTCCTCGACATACTTTCTCTCATCGTCTCGTACAGCACAAATTTCTTCTTTAATTCCCGTATCGTACTTGCGCCGTAAAGAATGGTTTTATTTACTGCCTCGTCTTGAACTCTGTCTATTATATATTGAATTACACTCTTCGTTTCAATATCCGCTTGCGCCGCAATGTCACACATTTTGTAAATGTATTCGTGATAAGTTTCATCGTTTTCCTTCACGCGTTTTATAAGCATCCGATGGACTTGATGCGAGCTTACAGTCTCGGAAAATTCTTCTTTTAACGCGTACTTTAGCAGCTTCCACGTCTTACCACACTTCTCGTGCCGCACAAATAATTTTGCTGACCCGCGTAGCAACCGTTTACAATACAACACCTTTTGTATGTCCGACCACGCACATAATTCTGCTAGTTCTTCAAACTCTTGTAGCCAGTCTTTTACATTCGACATGTTACCACCACTGAAGGTTTGAATCGAACCCTCCACATCTCTGAAAGAAAGCATTTCTTTCCGTCGTCGCTTGCCTCTTCCTCTTCACTATCAGTCACTTCCTCACTGTCACATACAGTAAAACCTCGATAAATGCAGAGAATTCGGGACCGAATCAGTGCAGTTACGAAGCAGTGGTTTCTATTTTGTGTTTACGTTCAGGCTCCAGCCGAGCGTGAGCTTAGAAAAGAACAGACAGTAGAAGAGACAAAGAGGTCCAACCTACAGGGGGACCGGCCCGAACGTATCCATGTGATAATACTAATCCGAGACTTGAACTTTTCCATTTTTGATTTTTTTTGGTTGAAAACTTCGCTAACGTATTTGTGACAAGTTTCTGATTAAAATGATACCAAACACGACATAGTTTGAGCAATATTTACTTAATATTTAATTCGTTTACTTGCTATTTAGATAACTCAAACATATCGTGTTTGGTATCATTTTAATCATAAAAATGTCACAAATACGTTAGCGAAGTTTTCAAAACAAAAAAATCAAAAATGGAAAAGTTCCATCCTCCGCTTACAAGGAGAGGACCCCAACTGTCCGACTTCGATTTTAACGAGGCTTTGCAAGACGATAGCATGTAGGTCCCTAATGATATGTGTAAAATATTAGCCGTAGTTATGCAGTAGTTTTAAAGATATAAGCGATTAAAGTTCATCCCTCTTCATATACTATAAATGTAAATTGAGTTACAACAGCTGTGTTGGGTCAGTGGCAGCGGTTTAAGGCTCACGACCCGAACGTCGTACGTTCGAGTCCCCCATGACGGGTAATTTTTTTTTTATTTTAATTTGATAACATTGCACACAATGAAGAATAACAATTATCGTACACTTGCAATGTATACATTTACATTATGTACGTTTCGGACCTCGCAAACTGTCTTTTTACAGCTCTTCGAAATATTTAATCTTCAAAGTCCTCGAAGACAATTCAAACTGTATAGCTAGCTAAATAAAAGTTAGTTAATTTCAAACCGTTAGAGGAAGCATTAGTCGTGCGTTTTTTAAGGCGTACAATCTTAATTTTACAAGGATTACTGTACAGTCCGAGAAAGCATTTGTTTCGGAAAGTTTCCGTTTTTTCAGCCACGCGGGTGCCACTTTTCTTTACTTTTAATGGCCTAGGTCTCTGGAATCCTTACCCTGCAGTTTGATTTAATTCCGTATTTTCGATGTACTTTCAATAGCGATTGCCATGCAGCGAGCCCAGAATATGAGCCTGGAAACCATGTGTTTCGTGCGCAATTTCATCAAATTAAAATAGAAAAAAAAAATTGTCCGTCACGGGGACTCGAACGCAAGATGTTCGGCTCGTGAGCCTTAAACCGCAGTCACTGCGCCACCACAGCTGTTGTAACCAGA
The DNA here is from genome assembly GCA_910591515.1 of Cerceris rybyensis. Taxonomy (NCBI): domain Eukaryota; kingdom Metazoa; phylum Arthropoda; class Insecta; order Hymenoptera; family Crabronidae; genus Cerceris; species Cerceris rybyensis. The sequence continues at coordinate 4,218,257 of OU342789.1, forward strand.
TTCACATTTATAGTATAAAAACAGGTACAAAGTTTAATCGCTTATATTTTTAAAACTACTGCATAACTACGGCTAATATTTTACACATAACATTAGGGACCTACATGCTATCATCTTGCAAAGCCTCGTTAAAATCGAAGTCGGACAGTTGGGGTCCTCTCCTTGTTAGTATTGCGTCATCCATGCGTTAGGGCCGGTCCCCCTGTGCGTTGGGCCTCTCTGTCTTTTCTACTGTCTGTCCTTTTCTAAGCTCGGCGCTCGCTGGAGCCTCAACGTAAACAGTCCTGACATACAGCAGCGTCCTATGCAATTTGAGTTTCGCACAGGGAACCATTTAGCAGTGCAGTTAACGGTACAGGTAACTATTCTATGTTTTCATCTGACTCCAGCTGACCACGAATCTAGAAAGGGGTAAGCAATGGGAAACCGCCCCCTCGAAAATGATAGGGTTAAAGGAACCGGGACTCGGTTGCGGTGCACACGCGATTGACGGCGATGCGTTCATCTTTGCTCCATTCACGAGCTAATGGACTACATTTTGACGATGCTCAAAGTTTGTTAGATATCTATGCTATTGAGAGAAACGTTCCTCAAAACTTTCGTACGAACGGACTCCTCGCTGTCAATCACGTGTCCATCACATGGCGACTTCCGTTATTTTTAACTGTTGCATCTTCGAGGGGGTGGTTTTCCATGGTCTGTTCCTTTCTGAATTTACGGTCAGCTGGAGTCGCATGAAAACACTGAATAGTTACGCAACTCGACAAATTAACAGCTATATGCAACCTGTGCAAGGTTTAAATGCACAGGTTGCGGCTGAATGGCAGGACTGTGTTTACGTTACGGCTCCAGCCGAGTTTGTTGTTGTTATTATGTTTGCTGTTTACTAAAATTTAATATTAAAACTTGTTGTTAATAAAAGAAACATCATCCTTCTCAACCAGGTCGTCTTCACCTATTATGGCCTCTTGTTTGCCACCCTCAACGTCTCCTCATTTTATGTATTTTCCATAATACTATATTAAAATTAATTAGAACTCAGTGTCGGCCTTAAACTCACGCCTTAATTATGTAATACTTCCGCCACGTCGTAACGTCTTCTATTGCATTACGCTCTACTAATCGGAGTATGGAACTTTTCCATTTTTGGTTCTTATTTTTTGAAAACTCGTTAACGTATTTGTGAGATTTTTTTTTATTAAAATGATACTGAACGCGATACGGTTTGAATTATATTTAATGCATTTTCTAAGTTCGGCGCTCAATTGGAGCCGTAACGTAGACACAGCCCTGTGCATTTAGACATTGCACAGCTGTCGATTTGCTGTACATTTATTGAGTTGGTAACAATTCAGCGTTTTCATGCGAGTCTAACTGACCTCGAATTTAGAAAGTGGCAAACAATGGGGGGACCCCTCACCCCCGAAGATGCAGGGGTTAAAGGTACTAAGGCACGATTATGATGAACACGCGATTGACAGCGAGGAGTACGTTCGTACGAACGTTTTGAGGAACGTTTCTCTCAATAGCATAGATATCTAACAAACTTTGAGCATCGTCAAAATGTACTCCATTAGCTCGTGAATGGAGCAAAGATGAACGCATCGCCGTCAATTGCGTGTGCACCGCAACCGAGTCCCGGTTCCTTTAACCCTATCATCTTCGAGGGGGCGGTTTCCCATTGCTTACCCCTTTCTAGATTCGTGGTCAGCTGGAGTCAGATGAAAACATAGAATAGTTACCTGTACCGTTAACTGCACTGCTAAATGGTTCCCTGTGCGAGACTTAAATGCATAGGACGCTGCTGTATGTCAGGACTGTGTTTACGTTGAGGCTCCAGCGAACGCCGAGCTTAGAAAAGGACAGACAGTAGAAAAGACAGAGAGGCTCAACGCACAGGGGGACCGGTCCTAACGTATGGATGACACAATACTAACAAGGAGACATTACGACCGTGGACATGGGGATTTTAATGAGCTTCATATTAGGTGAAAGTACATCGAAAAATATTTGTGTCATGTCCGGGCGTTTTTGTGAATGGGCCCTCAATTTTGAGAAATCGCATTTTGAAAAACGCAATTTTTCTGTAATAAGTGATATACTCTTAAAGAGAACGGGTCTATCGAATAAGTGCGATGGCTCGGCGGATGCGTGCTTGGCTTATACTTTTGCACTCCGCCGCGCTTCATGTTCGAATCCTGCCTGAGAATAATTTTTTTTTTTCTTTTCTGTAATATTTCAATCCTCCTAAATATCATTTAATTGAAAATTTGTATATCGATAATATATTATAACTTTTAAAAAATGTTTACTACAAAATTACATTTCTTGGATGCAAGCAAATAAAAGGGCAACTGTTTTATTACCTGGTTCGCTATTCGTCACAACGAATATATTTACCGTTACGGTACCTGTGTTTTATTACTTTACCGTAAACTTTTTGTAACTTTTCAAGTCTTCGGTAAATATTTCAAAAGCATTCTTTCACAATTTTAACGTGATCGTTAGTTTCCTTGCAACTACCGAAGTGAAAGGAAGCGTTATCCAGTCAAAGAATTTCTTTTGACTATCATAGTGTTATTTACATTGAACATTATTTAATCTTTCTGTAAAAATGAGTGCAGCAGGAAGTTCTTCACAGTCTAGTGTGGTGAATGTTGATGAAAATATTAATCCAATATTATCAACCTGCTATAAACAACAAATAACTGACGGTTTTGAAGAATGTAAAAAAATTTTAATAAGCCTCGACATAATTAGCAATGGTATAAGTAGAAAGTGTGTGACATCAGGCGCTGCATCACTTGGTCGGCGAATGGATGAATGCATCCACATTTGCTAAATAGTCAAAAAGAAATTAATTCTAGAGAAGATGCTATAAAGATCCATGCATTGGCACATAATCAATTATGTGCACCTGTTTTTGAAGACATGTTGAAATATGCTTGGTTTGCTTCAAAATTACTTTCAACTAGAAAAGTTTTTATGAACGTAAACTAAGCATGTTTTCCGTCTGAAATTTCTAGATCCAAATGTTCTTGTTCGGAAGCAGCGTTTATAAAATGTTCCTGGTGCCGGAAATTTATATGTTTTGCCTGTGTTTATGAATCATTTAATCCGAACACTTGTGAAATCAGTAATTTGAATAGACAGATAAATATATTAGTTTTAATCCGTTTTGAAATCAGTTATTTAAAACGTTATCTACTAACAAAAAAAAAAAAAATTATTCATCGGGCAGGATTCGAACCTGAAGCGCGGCGGAGTGCAAAAGTATAAGCCATGCACGCATCCGCCGAGCCATCGCACTTATTCGATAGACCCGTTCTCTTTAAGAGTATATCACTTATTACAGAAAAATTGCGTTTTTCAAAATGCGATTTCTCAAAATTGAGGGCCCATTCACAAAAACGCCCGGACATGACACAAATATTTTTCGATGTACTTTCACCTAATATGAAGCTCATTAAAATCCCCATGTCCACGGTCGTAATGTCTCCTTGTAAGCGGAGGATGGAACTTTTCCATTTTTTATTTTTTTGTTTTGAAAACTTCGCTAACGTATTTGTGACATTTTTCTGATTAAAATGATACCAAACACGATATGTTTGAGTTATCTAAATAGCAAGTAAACGAATTAAATATTAAGTAAATATTGCTCAAACTATGTCGTGTTTGGTATCATTTTAATCAGAAAATTGTCACAAATACGTTAGCGAAGTTTTCAACAAAAAAAAATAAAAAATGGAAAAGTTCATGCCTCTGCTTAGTACTGTGTCATCCATACGTTCCGATAATATCGTGTTACACTGCCTCGTCGCCGAACGTCGAGGTTCGACCGAGGGGGATCCCCCTATGTGGAGGGGATAGTCGCGATGCATTTATCGGTACAAACTTCTTCGGCATTTATCGAGGATTTACTGTACCTCCCTCCTCTCATTTTACTTCCTAATCTATAACCTGCCACCATTTGCCATCTCCTTTCACCCCATCCCTTCTTCAAATACATCGGCACTCCCTCTCCTCTTACCCTCATATACCACTCGTTATATTTTGATTCTTCGACCTGTCTCCACCTTTCTTTTCTCTGTGTTTCTCTTTCTCTTCTTACTCAGCCTCCTTTCCTCCCTCATCTTCTATACCTCCTCCAAACTCTACCCCCTTTTACACTTAATTTAATAAAATTTAATTTACATTTAACATTGCCTTGCTAGATAACCTCCCTTTCCTTCACTCAACTTCCTCTCGTAACTCCACACTCTTATACCAGCCCTTGCTACAAGCAAATCCCTCTGCATCTCCGCCCTTATCATATACCCTGGGACACTTCTTTCTGCTCGTAACACCCACATTAAATATCTTTCTTGAATTCTTTCTAATTTTACCCTCTTCTTCCATCCCCATATTTCCACTCCATACCCCATCACCGCCCACACTAATCTGTCAAACAATCGCAATCTCCTAACCCAATCTCTCCCAAATTTCCTTTTCCCTATCCCCCATACCTTCCTCATTGCTACCATCGCTTTCTTTGCTCTTTCTTCCACTTGTTCCTCCTGACTGCCGTTTGATTAATCCCGCCACCTCCTTGTCACGTGTAGCGACCGCCTTCACCTGTTCTGTTGTTATTCCTGCGAGTTCCGGCAATGCTGCCCTTTTTTCCTCTACCTTCGTTGGAATGGGGATTATTTCAGTTTCTGCGTCTGATATATCTATTATCTCTACTGATACAGGATTATATAAGAATTCCAAATTAATTTTCTCAAGCCGAACACGGCATTCCTTCATATCTGTACACTTCTTTTTTGGTACACTCCTTCTCGGCCTTGGTGGTGGGCTCTCTGGTTCACTCGGTGCGTCGCACAGTGGTCCAGAGCGTGAATTTAGCCGGTCACGCACCTCGCGCAGTTTTCAATCTTTTTCAAATCGTCACCACGGGCTCAAAACACATCGGATTTAGTTAAAAATTGGTATTCTATTATTTTTTAGGTCGCTGATTACGAATCTGAACTCAAAAATTTTAAAAGCAAAATGGCAGATTAAATATGGCGGACAGGTTTGTTTAAAAATTAATTGTTTTGCACAAAAACTAGTATTCTAATATTTTTTGGGTCGCTGATTATGAATCTGAACTCAAAAATATTAAAAAGAAAATGGCGGTTGATATATAGAGGGCAGCTATGTACATTAGCTTATTCAGCTTACATTGTTAACTTCAAAATGGAAAAACTAAAAAGTACCATAAAGTAGCCTCTGAGAACTTTGAAGATGTTTAGTTTAAACTATATAGAAATAGTTCCTGCTAAAATTGGCTTTATCTATCTGCACCTTTTGTTGATATTCCTTCCTAAAGTTTATGTAACCCAGACCAGCTGCATAGACCCAGTGGGACACGCGGTCAGTAAATTCTCGGGTTTCTTAAAGATACCGTGCAATAAAAACAAAATCTTATTGACACTAACGAGGACGAATACTTCTAAAGCATCACTTTTATTACTTAATTGCTTTATTGTTAGCATGCGATCAAAGAGGAATGAGCTAGGTTATCCGATTGAAAGGAAATCCTAGTCTTCGCCGTGCAGGGTTCACTTAAAAATTAAATAACTTATAAGTATCGAAAGGTATTCGGTTAAAACTTTCCACATATATTCCTTAGACTATATAGAAGTTATTTCTGCAAAGATTTCGTGCGTCTACCTGCGTTCTTCATTGTTATATCTGCCGAAAGTTTATGAGACAGTCCCGCGGCAGCGCCTTGCCGAGGTGCGCGCGACTCTTTAAACAATAAAAATGCGTCCGAGGCGGATCCGGGCGGATTAATTTTTTACAGGATCGTTTAGGGGAAGGATCACAGAAAACAGTGTCGTTAATCATAGAGTGGGATCTAGTGGGACTTTTTAGTTTTTGTCTGCAAAAGAAAAAAAACTTCGACGATTTTCTTTCATTTTTTCCACATTAATTTTTGAATAAACTACAAACAATAATTTTATGTTTGACACGTGAATTTTTATCGTGGAAGAATGCTCTTCAAATAGAAACAATAATTATTAAAAAATATTGCATAGTTTCGCCAGAATGTTAGAAAGAAGACAACGTGGTTTTTCGATAGAAAAAGGCCTCCAGAAAAAGTTTCAACTTTAAACGTTTGTTGTAACTACAATTTTTATCCGATTTCAAAAATTTTTTTCGTTTCTGAGATCGGTGGACATTTAGGAATCGATATATCCAAAAAAGAAATCGAAATTCCAAAATCGACTTCTTGACTTTTGTCCGGCTAAATGCACATTCTGGACCACCGTGCGTCGGCAGTATTCTCCGATGTTCCTGCCTGCGAACTCGTCGGAGCCGGTGGCCTAGGCGGGCGCGACTCTCTATCCGCATCCGATCGGGGATGCGGACTCTCCGAACAACGCGACCGGGGCGGCGAGGGGCCATCTCGTTCCCGGCCACGTGTCTATCTGGCTTGCATTCTGAGTCGAATGCTCTTTCTTCTTCTCTCCATCTCTTCCAATATTTCAAGTTTATTGTTGGTCTCGAAAATGGAAGTTTTATATTTGACTATTGGACAGTTGTTTAGGTACGATTGGATTGATACAGAACTGAATGCACTGTTTATGATTGACAATCAAATCAAAAGACAATTTTATTGTTAAACTATGAGAATACTGTTTTACATAATGTGACGCTCGAGTAGGGGGAAAATCGAGAAGTCCATATACTGTCCCGTTAACTGATCGACTGCGATGCTACCCATAATGGGTCCACCGTATACATGGGGCTGGCCATCTCGGGCGTCTCAGTTACGGCTCGTATTGATATATATATATACATATATACTGTGTATGTACATGTTGAATGGGTTGAAGGACACCAGATAAATCCAAAATCTAAATAATGTATTTATTACGAAATAACAAAAAAAGGATAACCAAAAATAATTTGACTCTCTCTCTCTCGACAGTCGTACGCCAACTGACTTTCGTTCCGTTCTCATCTTTCATTCTCACGTATTCTCGCATTCGTTTGTTTCACGCACTCACAAGCACACATACCCATACACCCTCTCATTCCTTCATACATATGCGTGTATATATATATGTACAACGTAAATGTAAAATATGTACAATGTAAAAATAGTAAATGTACAATAAAAATATAAATTAATAAATACATAATAATACTGGCATATGAATTGTTTACAATGCTCTTTAGAATGTTTTTGTACATATTCATATGCCATTTGCATGAGATCATCTGCATGCACTGGTTGATGTTGTGTACCTTTCAATATTTTTCTAACAGAAAAATACCGAAAAATAATTTTGTATGATATATGTTACACTTTCATTGATAATGTCTAACTTTAATTTTGATGAATGATTATAGTTCTGAAATTGAAATGGAATTTCATTATTCAGAACTGCTTTCATTGCGGTGCCAAATTTAGAAATGTATGAAATTTTAGGTAGGTACTGTTCATAAGTGAATACAATTGCTCTCATGCATTTGATGAATGTTTCATCATCGCTAAGTATACTCGTGTAATTAGAGTAACCAACTTCACATGTGACAGATTTTATGATCTTTTTCTAAATAATCGTTTTTATACCACCTATTAAATTCTCATCTACTTCATAATTTCCATTGTTTGCTACTGTAATAGTTGGTGAATAAACTACATCTGTTGAACTATGTCTGTCTTGTGAAGCCGTTCTGTTAAAAAATGATTTTTAAAATCTATTAAATAATCACTTGTATTGTCTAATTCACAGTGTCCAGTCAAATTGGATTCCATGTACGAATTTAAAATGAGACTTTTGTAAAATTCGACAAATGTCGAACATGTCGGACTGGTGTTTAGAGAACCGTACTGCCGAATTTGACCAAAAAATCTTGATTGATAACGCTATATTTTGAAAATCCAATTTTTTGAAGGTGTTTTTTATTAATTTAAATCCTTTTAGTGTATGAATCGAATTTTCAAAAACCTGTGGATTAGCTTGATCTGTTGTCTTTTTTTTAACAAATCGCATTGTTTCTATTATAGAAATAGCATCATTCCATACTTGAATTTGTTTGGCATTATTTACAGAAGGAATGATGCTCTTCCCATTTAAACTGTCAAATAAATTATTAAAAAACAATAACAATTGTGCTGCATCTTCTCCATCACGAGGCATACTTCTTTGTTGACCCACGCTTTTAGCCCCACTGCGACTCACTAATGACATTGCACTAGCCACAGTGCGATTAAAAACCTGTATACAACAGGAAACTTTTATCTTCCTAATTTTATTTTTTACAACATGTTGATCAGTTAATTTTCGCATTTTTCTAAGAACTGCTCCACTACTCTGTTCATTGAAATATGCATCTTCAATATGCGACCTTTTCGCTGTTTGAATAACGTTATCTTTTAATTTAAATTTCAAATCTTTTGTTAACAAATTGTTGCGTATGCATTTCGAAAGATGCGGAACATCGTATAGTGGAACTATATGATGCCCATTAATTACTATTACATCGTGTTCCAAAACGTTATTTTGAAACGCATGGCGTTTCGAATCTAAAATTAAATTTCTTATCGCTTTGCTATTATTACAACCTAGGTCGCATACAGAAGCTACAATTTCCAGACCAGCATCATGAGCACGCATAACAATTTGTTTATACATATATACAATCTTTTCCCGTGACGTTGCTCCTTTGCAAAAGGTAAATGCAATCGGTTGCTTCCATGGTCGATCACCATGACTCCTTCGGAAAAGCCAAAGCAAAACTAAATTACTCAATTTGAAAATGTGTAACTTCCACCAATTACCATAATCAAAATCATATAGAGTACATGCATATAGGAAAAATTTAAACTACGTTAAAAATATAGTTAAAATGGACTTGGTTAGAGGGCGTGGATGAGAGTGGTGCGAGTGTCAGGGAAAATAGAGAATAGAGAGAAAATAGGCGTGAAAAATTATAATCGGAAAGCGACAAACGGTTAAAGAGGTAGAAAGAAAGAAGGAAGGGAAAAAGTTAGAAGTTAGGAAGCGAGAACGGAGAGGAAAGCAGGGTAGATACGAAAAGTGAGGTTAGGGGTAAAATAGAACGGAGCGAAGATAGACAAACATGGCAAAAGACGGCCCGACAGCACAGGTGCAAGAAGATAAAGCAAATCTGGAGAAATGAAAAAGGGGAAAAAGTATAGCTAGAGAAAACAGTAATAGCGAGAAACTGCCAGAAATCTGGGGGAGAAACTCAGAAGAAGAATCTGAGGGAGGTGAAACGGACGAAGAGGGCAAAAAGAGGAAAAGAGCAGATAGGAAAAGAACCCCAGAAAAGGGCAAAGGGGAGAAGAAGAAACAAGACGAGGTAGAAATGGTAACAATAATGACACCAGATGAGATTATTTAAAGGAATGTCTAGGAAAATGGTGAGCATAATGAAGGAAATAAGCAAGGGGAGAGAGAAACGAGAACAAAGTTACTAGGAATATTAGATTGATCAGCTATACTATGACTTTCAATTGCTTCGAGAAACATATTACGTGGAAGAATAAAGTTGTAAAACACCCTCTAACGAAGGATCCGTGAAGAGGCGGTTGGAGGGGTTGTGATGAAGGATGCGCAGACGTGCAGCGCGATCCAATAGAGCGTACAATGGTTTCGTCAGCCAAGAAATTCCCTGAGCGAGCATGGAGCGGCAAAGGTCCTCGGGTACTTCCTCAATCTTCATGCTGACCTTCTGCTCTTTGGTGGTGTTGCGGCAGAAAAAATCGAACAAGGCCGCTTGGTATTCGACCTGCTCGATGGGTAGGAGCCAGAGGGTGTCAACTCCCATATATAAAATTTGGTTCGCAGATGTGCTGCCACCTAGGGCGGAACCCGTACATAGGAACTACTTTTTATATATATAGTACAGTATGCTATATATACCGTATATGTATATAGTACTATCGCTTACTGATTTAAAACTACTTTTAAAGAGGTATACTAAAGTTTGATCCATTATTGTAAAATGTGAAATTTATTTAATTTTTAATTTTGCAGTTCACATAATTGTTTATTTCACACTTTTACAATATTCAAGCAAACTTCAGTATACATACTTGTTTTAAAAGAAAATATCAATATTTAATTTATCTTTAGAAATTTATTTGAAAGTCGTACATACATACTACGTTTTACATATTTTCGTAAAACTATTTATTTAATAGTAATATTGTATACTAACCCACCTCCTTTTTCAAACGGGCTTGGGACCGTATATGGCGGAGTTACCTGGCGGACCGAACGCAGGATATTTTCAATTTATTTTTATTTCGCGATATTTTCATTCAAGATGGCACTTTTCGTTTCACTCGTAATATGTATTTGTTCTGTGCTCTCAGCATCGTGATATTTTTTGTTCCTTTCGTGTCTTTTCCGCTCAGTCTTCTATTTACTCTTTCGCACCAATCGTTTATGTAAAAAGTAGTAACTGTGTCAATTACATATTCTTTGAAATATTCTAAATGTACCGTGCATTTAATTGGCCCAAAATCAACTTTTTTTATAATAATGTTTTTCAACAAGTGGCATACATTACTTTTAATATATATCTCATCGGTCTTTTTCCTTATTATTTTATTTATATTTAGAACTATGTCCGCAAGAAATGGGCTTGTACAATTAACTACACAATGTCTGCATTCTTTATATTTATGCTTTCTTAAAATTTCGTCTATTAACCTTTTTTTACTGGCATATATGTATGATCCACATGTATCAGTGGATATGGATTTACTTGTCACCTCGGACGTAACTTCTTCATTTTCTATTATTCGAGTTTTTCAGATCTCTGTGGCTAACGTGTCTGTTCCTTTGTTTAAAGACATCCTCCATTGATAATGCATGAATATTTTGTAGAATAGAAAAGCACCTTAGCCTGAGAAATTGAAGAGAGGAAACAATGTTGAGGTATTACAATATAAAGACTATTTCCACATCTATGTGATTCACGCATAAAGATGAAACTAAAGGCGGCTGGTGGAGGGAACATTCTAGTGGCTTGTCTTGTTGTTACTATCAGGGCAACATCAGCTATCAGACTGATCAGTGTTCTCACTTCATTGGGCTCCTTTTCTTTGACTACTTTCATTATAGTATCGATGTCAGGAAAATGTGCAAAAGCCCTCATCACAGCCTCAGCTCATTTTTGTGAATATCTTCTGTCGGTTTTTATATAACACAAGAGAGCAGTCAAAGGACCTACAGTTTGTGGCATTGAGGCCCTCTTCTCAGGTAGAAATGATATTCCTTCACAAAGTGGGTGATGCACCCCGTATATCCCATACTGACCCAGGTTCACATCTCGTTGCTGGTTGTTCCGCTTCTCGATAGGCATAAAGTGGTGCCCCAATCTGAGTTATTTCTTACGCAGTGCAAATCCCGAAAGGAAATTCAAAAGAGGATTAGCAATCCCATACCAGTTTCTTGGATCCCTCTGCTCGTATTTGGCAAAAGGAATTCCTAGTTTATTTGCCTCGGAGGCCACTATGCCCTTAATTTCATCTCTCTTTTTACAAAATTCTTTGTTATTATAGGTAATTTTGAAATCGGTGTCTCCCATCCTACTTTCCAAGGTCCCTCCGGTCTGATTGTGGTGTTGTCTCAAGACTGTAGATGTAGTGAAAAGAATGTTATGGATCTGATCTCCTAATTACAAGTCCATGGCATCCGGCTCTTTGAAAAAGGCATTCAATATTCTGGCGTGTGAGGCTGCTATAAATTTCATTACCTTTATCTTTTTATCAGTTTCTTGGGGCACTTGGACTTTCTTGACTGACGTTACCTCGATATTTGGGTTGTTCGCGTCGACTATGATTCGCCTGGGTACGTCTTCTTGAGTTGAAGGCCCTGCATCCGTCTCCATTTCTTGTGGGTTCATTCTGTATGGTATTGGTAACGCTTTGCCTGCTTTTTCGCAAATTATGATTATAAATTACAGGGTCTGTTGATACTTTTTTTTAGATCTGAAAACCTCTTGGCTCAAATATTCTTTTAATGTAAATAGCAACTTTCCGTTGCATAAATCCTCGCAATTTGGTTTTTTACTCTGTTGTGCTGATAAATTGTTGATTAGTAATGTTTTGTATGCCCCTGTGAATCCAGCTCACGTAGGCTGCGTATTCCTCCAGCCAGTAGCCCTTATGTTTCCAAAAAAGTTTTCAAGCGGATCTTGGTTAATATATTTTGGTTTCAAAATACGGAAACCTTCTCTAGGGTAAGTCCGGGGGAGATGGCCCTAGTAACTTTAAGACTCTATTGTGAAGGAATTATGACGAATAAAACATTGAATTAATATAGAACATAAACTTTATTTATTACTCTTATCAAACATTAACGATAAATTACTTTAAAGAATGCAAACAATGTAATTTTAAACTTTTAAAAAAAACTAGGACTGGCCATCTCTCCCAGAGTGTCCGGGAGTGATGGCCACATTACTTAATTAAAACAACTTCTCAATTTTGTAGTTAATTTTGAAGTTAGAACACGAGAAAGTTTGTTTACTTCACATAGAAAGCATGAAAACGGACAAAACTTTCAAAACTTCTTTGTGACCATTTAATATGTCAACCGCTTAGTTTAGATCGAACGTGTTATTAAAAAACAAAGTCAAATTTCTCAACTTTCCGTAATTATTTCGCAAAAAAATCCACTAACACTTCTTGCCCGTGCCAAAAGGAATCGATACTAAATTAAAGTACTGCCATTTATGAATTATTACTTGAAGTTTTTTCTATTGGCCATCTCTCCCGTACGGCCATCTCCCCCGGAATTACCCTATATAATAATTCCCACAGTTCTGTAAAATCTTTTATGGTCCATATCCATTTCTGCAAACACTGAGTTCCTGTTGCGGTTCTTTTTGTCACGGGATTGACATAACGCATATGTTCCAATTCACGTATCACAGTTTTCCAAAAATGGTGATGTTCACTCGTTTCTGATACTGCAATACGCAAAGGTGTCTCACTTTTCAATAAATGTCCGTTAACGGAATCGAATAGTTTATTAAAATAGTGTCACACCTCACCCGTTATTCTGCCCTCATCCGCCGGCATCTGCAATGGTCCTATTGCTATAGGAATGGTTCCTATACCACAAGAATTTTTTATTACAACATATTTAATCTAAAGAATATACTTGTATACAATAATATTGTATTGTAATTTCGCGCATATACCGATTGGCGCGCATTTTCAGGCATTTAGCAAGATGCCTATTATGCGGCGTTACGGTTGCGCAGTGACACCGTTTTTTTTTAGTTAGATCTCGTTCCTTGTACAGTAAGCGTCGTACGAAAAATATTTAATAAATAACGTAATCTGTTTCTTACGAAAAATGAAAAGTAGTAGCGATAATTATTTATTTCCGATCATGCATGCTTAACGGTGCGAGTTAACTATTAATATTAACCCTCGCGAGGCGATGGCGGTGTCTCTGGAGACTCAGCGTTTAGCGCACAGTGACACGCACACTAACAAATATGTAATTTGAGAAACCACTTGGCGACTCCGGAGCGATAACAAACACATTTACGATGTTGTGTTCGATACAACCTAAGAGTGTGTAAGTGACTCAGCAGCCAGCATTTGCTTTCGAGTCGCATCAGTTCTCTGCGGAGATTCATACAAGACGGTCGTAAGAAATAAATACTTCCGTGCTTGTTCTTTTTTCATTACCCATGTTGCAAGAATATGTTGCCTTATAATATATAAAAGAGTCGGTTAGATTGACGAGGTCTGGTTTGTACACGATGACCTATAACCTTTTTTATACATAATAAAAAAAAATATTTTTTTCCTGCACATCTTCCAAAAAACCTTTTCGTATATTCATATAGGAATTTTTATAAAACATTACATAATTTATTTATTGCCGATTTCATCAAAATTATTGTTAAAAATTTAGTAGTCCAACAGTTGTAGAGAACACAAGCAAAAAAATTATCTTCTCGCTTGCGAGGATAAGATGCGGTTGTATTAGTGGGATGTTTATGTCTCATGTTTCGACGCGAGCGAGCGCGTAATAGTATTAGTGAAAATAGATGTGTGTCTCTAGAGACCCCGCCGTCGTCGGCGGTGCTAGAAGGTCCGTACTCCGAGGGTTAATTAATAAATATTGTTTGAAAATTCCATTTACCGCATAAGCCCAGGAACTCCAATGATGTAGCAACCGTGACGCTGAATATTTGGGTGGCATATTTCACTCTCATTTTTTTAATTTTATGTGGGATGACGTGTTCATCTGCTATTTTTGGCATTTTTTTTCCTATTATGGGCATGTGCGTGACAATTTTGTATGCCAGTTCTATTGGCTTCCATGATGCGTATTCTCGATTTCCATCTCTTTTCTCAATAGACACGTTTCTTTCCAAATCCTTGTTTATTAAATTATTTCGAACGGTTTTAATAAGATGAGGCGGGTCATAAAAAGGAATTACGTTTTGCCCGTTAAATTCAATAGCACAGCTTCCTAAAAAATAGATTTTATATTTTTCCTAAAGTTGTCAAACAAATTTTTTTTCTATAATTCAACATTTTCAAAGACGTTTGTACTTACGATGTTCTTCATATCGTTTCCACTGCTCTCTGGTATCATCGAGAAGGCTATTTAACGCTGCAACGTTTGATGAGCCCTGGTTGCCTACTGTTGCCACTACTTTAAATCCACTTGCCGCTACACTCTGAATTACATTTTTTATACAGCATATTAATTGCGTGCTACTTGGTTGGTATTCACAGAAATTGTAGGATATCGGAATCTTCCATCCATTTCTCAATCCTCTTAACATGAATACCAATGCATGGTCTGCAAATTTTCTGGTCCTTCAATTGCCCCAATCTTCAACGCCAATGATTCGGTCTTCATTTTTATTGTAATATAAATGAGGCTGTAACGCCATTTCGTCCCACATTAATATGCAATATTTCTCTTTTTCAGATAGCTTTTGTGCCTGTTCATGCAAGAGTTTTAATATTAATTCACAGACACCATGCTTTAATATGATGCTGCGCAACATGCTCTTAATAGTTCCAACACTCGGCATGTTAGACAGTTGTCGCAGCAATCTATATGCCTTCGGTGACTGTTTATATATGGTCAATGATAAAATTTTCTCATCGAGAGTATAGCGTCTTCTCTGAAGTAAAAATTATTACATATTAGTTTAATGTATTCCAAAAGAAACGTTGTTGTGTATATATTTGGAATTAAATATACAGTGCGACCTGGGAATAAGAACGCTGAGATGCCTGAGAATAAGAACACTTCCCCAGTCTGGTGTTCGCTCACGGTCCCCCACTCCGACTTAACTTCCGAGCGCGCCTTACATAAAAACGCATTTGTGAGCGCACCTTGAAATAAGAACGCTCAGCCTAGAGACTTAAAAATTCAAAATAATAAGTTAGAATGGGCACTGTAATCATTTTATTTCGAATCATTAGTACATACATTAAAACGGTTCTTCCTTCTCCTCGGCTCCGCCTGCTGAGGAGAAGTTACGGTTGTTTGACCGTATTTTCCTCCCTCGGTGGATTGGGAGGGACTCCCTCGCCGTGCCCGTTCAGTCGGTTTCTGCGCCGGGGTTCGTGACGGGAGGGATCGCGAAAGTGATGTCTCAGCCGGGTTGTAGTTAAATAAATAATTTATTTAAAATCTCTTACGTCTACTTAATCCTAACGCGGGCCTTATTTCTACGTCTTAACACTACGTTTACTTCTAATGACTTAATTTTACGCGGTCTATACTAATCGCAGGTTGCGCGGGTGAGGGCGCCACGTGGTGGGTCGCCACTCCGCTCGGTCGCGCTCGGTTCGGTTCGGTCGCGCTCGGCGCGCGGTCTGGTCGGCGGTGATCGGTTGCGCTCGGTCCGGTTCGGTCGCGCTCGGTGCGCGGTTCGGTCGGCGGTAATCGGTTGCGCTCGGTTGCGCTCGGTCCGGTTCGGTCGCGCTCGGCGCGCGGTTCGGTCGGCGGTAATCGGTTGCGCTCGGTTGCGCTCGGTCCGGTGATCGGCCGGCAAGAGGTTCTTGCCGGAACGGTTGCTGATTGGTGGGATCGCCAAGATGGCTACCACGAGTGGCACCTCGCGGTTTCCTCCTGGCTCGGGGAACGGGAAAGGAACGGTGTTGGGATTGCCCCGAGTTGCGCCTCGGTAGCGGAGAAGGTGGGGTGTAGACGGAGAGTTGCTCCTCGCCGTTGGTCGGGAAATGAGCGGGTAGGAAATTCGGGTTTTCCGGGAGGCCGTGCCGGGTCTACTCGGGAACGAGTTGCTCCTCGATTCGTCGTAGGCTGGCACGGGGGGAAAGGATCGGTACGGGTCGAGTAGCTCCTCGACTCGGAGAGCGGAGTTCGAGCGCAGGGTCGGCAAGTTGCTCCTTGCCGCGGTTTTTCCACGAGTTGCGCCTCGTGAAAAAAGGAGAGTCAGAGTTGCACCTCTGGCGAGTCGGTCGTACAGTAGCGCCTGATCGATCGTTCTCTCTCTTCGGTCCCTGTTGCTTATTCAGCGTGCTCGGGCTCGTCTGTCTCATTGCGCTCCGGCCGCGGCTTTTATACCCTGTCGGGCTTCCCCCACCGCGGCCTTCGCGTCGGGATTGGAAGGGAGGGGAACAGACGAAACCGTTAATTTTAAATTCCCTTTATTTCGCCCCGTTACAACATATTTCATCAACATTTTTTTATGCAAGATTTTCGTACAATAAGTCGAAAGATGACGATAGATAATTAAAATCATTTTCATTTTTATCATAATCAGCTTGGGCTGCACTTTGAAACTCATTTTGACATGAAATATTTCCTGCCATATTAATATCGGAAGCAGAAATATCTTCTGCACATACTGCACATATAAATAAAAAAATGTGGTTAATATTTCAAAAAATCAATATCATTGTCATTAATATATAATAAATGTCCTAATTGACACCATTTCAACATATTTCACCATTAAAAAAGATTAAGTAATACGATAAGACTGCAAAATTTAATACATAGGTAGTCTTGTTATATGTTCGTAAAAAAACATTGTAACGTTGATCATTCTCCTTACAGTATCTTTAATTATGACATTCGTCTTAGTGTATGAAATAAAAATAATACTTTACCTTTATCAGTTTTCTGAATCCAGTTTAATACTGTTGCAGCATCAATTAACTCATAGCCATCTACTTTCTTCAAGGCATTAAGTAAATCTTTAACATCACAATCATCTGCTGATAATGGTGCAAAATTGACATCAGTACCCATTGATACATCAAGATTGTTTAAGCTATACAAACACTCATCTGTTTGAGTTGACGAATCTTTCATTTCTATTGGCCATAATTTATTCCAACACTTATAAATTGTCGTAGGTTTAACTTTTTTCCACGCATCATCAAGCCATAAAAAAACTTGGTATATGTTAATTGTTTTTAAAAACTCAATCAACGTAACTTCTCTAGCTTGAGCTTTAATAATTGCGTCTACCATGTTCATTTCATAGTACAATTTCAGTGTTTGTATGATGCCTTGGTCCAAAGGCTGGATGAGAGAGGTGACATTTGGAGGAAAGAAATGGATTTCGATTTCGTTAATCTTTAAAAATTTATGTGACCTGCAATTGTCAACTAGAAGTATTGCTGTCAAAGGTAATTTCTTGGACTTGAGAAAATTTTCAGCTCGAGGTACAAAAACATCTTGGAACCATTCTTCAAAAATTTCCAGGTTCATCCATGCGTTACTTTGACTACGGTACCACACAGGTAAACGATTTTTATGTATATTTTTTAAACTCCGGGGGTTTTTCGATTTTCCAATAACAATCAAAGGCAACAAACAAGTACCATCAGCGTTGCAACATGTTGCTACGGTAACTCGATCCAACTGTTTTTTTGTACCTGGGGCTTGCGAGTGATCTGCAAGAACAAAACTTCTTTTTGGAGTACTTTTGTACATTAATGCACTCTCATCCATATTAAATACTTGTGATCTGCTAAGTTTTTTCTCAGATAATAATTCAACAAACTTTGCTTTATACTGTTTAGCTGCTTCCACATCAGCTGACAGTTTCTCTCCTGTAAAACACACAATATACCGAAATGAAGAATGATTTTGTACGAACATTATAATATTTATTTATTTATTTTTAATTCAAGAGTTCACAATTTTTTCGAAGAACCTGTTACTGGAAAGAATTGAATCTCATTGATTATTTTTAATAAATAATTTTTAGGAATATACGTTATAAATAGTTTTGTGAAATTTTTTTATATAATATTCAAATTCTTTATGAAAAGTTTTATATTTTATGGATTTGAATTGGAAAGGAAATTTTACACTAAAAAATATTTATTATTGACAAAGAAACATTTTTTTCATAGTATGTATTTATAAAAAAGAATATTTTATTGATTTAAAAAATTTCTTAGTAATTTAATGAAATATTATTTTATTTAATTTTTTTTAAACTATCAATAATAACATGGAAGCGACAATTTTTTTAACCACAAAAGAATATTTTTATCACAAATACTTAATTATTTTTCTGAGTGTGCATGTAGTATGTATATGAAAGACATTTCTAATGATTTGAAAAATGTTTAAAGTGAGAATGAAAATAATTGATCATGTAGAAGCTGAATATTGCAGAAAAAAGTTTAGACAAGAAGAATAAATTTTATGTACCGGTAATTTTTAAATTTTTAACGTGAATTCTTTTTTTGCATCCATCTAACCAACCGCGACTAGCCTTAAAATTCTTTGGGCCACCAATTCTATCATTGATAAGGAGTGCTTGCTGACATAAGTTTCGCCCAGAAACTGGAATGCCTTTGTTATAACAATCATTCAGCCAAACCGCCAATTCAGCATCGCGATCATCTATTTTAATAGCTCTTTTTAACGTTTTTTTACTTTCTTTTTTTGCAGCATCCTCTATTTCATTCTTTTTTAATTTCCATTTACGAAGAAGACAATCATTTATGTTATATTTTGCACATATTTCTTGAGAGGTTACTTTTTTTGACTCTTCCAAAATTTTCTGTTTTTCTTCAAAACTGTACCGATTACGTTTTTTCACAACAGATTTGTTGAAAAGGTTCTTGTTGTCACATCCAGAATCAGTTTCACTCCCGCTTACTTGTACATATTCTGAATTTTTACGTTTCTTGGTTAATTCTTCTGCCATTTTTACCGTTATTCAATTTTTCTTTAACCACTTGCGGTGGAAAGACGTGCCACACACGTCGAGATGCATTTGTTACCGGAACGCCAGCGACGTGCTACGCACGTCGTCAGGCGATTGTTACAGCAAACAAACGACGTGCGTGGCACTTCCACTGTTGGATGTAATTCCTGACCGTACACAGTTTCTGCTTGTTCTTCGTCGTGTAAAATTATCAGCATTGACCCCAGACAGTAAAATGAAAAGTGATAGCGAAGCCAGTGATGTTATTTATATAAATAAACGGAGAAATCAGGATAATGTAGAATCCGACAGCGATTTGGAAGAAATTGTTTTTCGACTTCGGAATCGGCGTAGAATTTTATCTGACGACGAGGAAGATGTTCAAATTGAGAATAGGGAAAGGACTGTTTCATCCCAGGAATGGATTTGGAAAGACACCGAAAATATAACCAAAGTATGGGAATATTCAAGGATACCTAGAATACATATTCTGGTTGGGCAAAGTGTCACGCCTTTGCAAATGGCAAGTAGAGTATTCGCGGAAGATTTTTGGAAAATAATTGTAACAGAAACTAATCGTTACGCCAATCAAACACTTCAAAATAAAAACCGTAAATTACAAAAATTTGAAGACATTTGGTCGGACACCAATATAGATGAAGTGCGTGTGTATTTTGCTTTGTGCATTTTGATGTCCCAAATCAAAAAATCTACCGTGCAATCGTATTGGACAAAAAGAAGAGTAATCGAAACACCAATATTTCGAAAAATAATGCCGTATTGGAGATTTGCTCAAATTTCACGCTTTTTGCACTTTACGGACAACGAAGTTGCAAAAGATAATGACGATCGGTTATATAAAGTGCGAAGTGTAATTGATTACTTCAATGAGAAATTTCAAAATATTTACACACCCGCGGAATACATTTCGTTAGATGAATCACTAATGAAATACACAGGTCGGATGTCGTACAAACAATATAATCCAAGCAAAAGAGCACGCTTTGGGGTGAAATTTTATAAGTTATGTGAATCCAAATCAGGTTATTGCATTCAATTCAAAATTTATACTGGCCAAGATTTAGACAAAAATGCGAATGTAAGTGCATCCGAAAATGTGACAATGTTTATGACTAGAGGACTAGCTGGTTACGGGCATACTCTATTTTTGGACAGTTGGTATTCTTCGCCCAGCCTATTTCAAAAGTTATGGTCTATGAAAATTAACACAATTGGAACAGTGAGATCCGTTAGGAAGAATATGCCTAAAGAACTCGCAGCTACGAAACTAAAACGATCTGAAGTGATATCGCGCTCGTGTAATGGAATTTTGGTGGCAAAATGGAAAGATAAGAAAGACATATATGTAATGTCCACAAAACACACAAAAATTGAGATGGTCGAAACGAAAAGAAAAAGGTGGAAGAATAATAATAGCCCCATAACGAAGCCTAACATTGTTTTAGAATACAATGAGGGTATGGGTGGAGTGGACTTGCGAGATAATTATTTATCGTCTTTTAAATTAATGAGAAAATATGTGAAAAGTTATAAAAAGATATTTTTTTACATAGCAGATATGGCACTGCTCAATTCATATATTTTATATCGCAAAAAAATGGAAATACCAAAATGTAAAAAGTATTCTTTATCGAAGTTTCGAATCGATGTAGCTGAACAGATTTTAGAAACAGTATGTCTTCCTGATTACAAAAGACGTGGAAGGATGTCTGCTGGAAACGCTCCGGATCGTTTACAAGCGAAGTACTTGGGACATTTCCCAAGAAATATACCACCTACAAACGCCAAAAAAAATCCACAACGGAGGTGCGTAGTATGCGCTAAACATAAAAAAAGGAGTGAAACTACATGGGAGTGTAAAAAATGCCTTGTAGCGTTACACATTCAGAGTTGTTTTGAAAAGTATCACACCACGCAAGATTATTAATAAATAAATTTAGTATTGATACACATGTAATTTTATCCTTCTGCATCTTTATATTCTCTTCTCGAACCCACCCGCCGAACGCTGCCTGAACGCGCCGCGAAGTGATCTCCGCTCGACTGTTCTGGCACGCGCAACCGAGAATTTCTTTGCACCGCAAGTGGTTAAATGAAATAATCACAATCACATTAATCACACTATTTTATAACTTCTATTACTGAAATAATATATTTTTTTAATCTACAGTCGAATCTCTCATAATGGAACACTTCGGGACCGGACGCTCTCTCAAAATGCAACATTCCCCTACAGTCATATTCATCCCCACTTCTTGATTATATAGTCTATCTTTCTCATATAGTACCTATCTTCGTCGGTGCAAAGAAATGCGCAGAAGTAAAAAGTGAACATAACCTTTCCATACAAACATTTAAATCTTTTCAAATAATATGTCGCGTCATACATCTCAAATTTGATTGGTTAGTAGCATTTAACTGGTGGGGATAGGAGAAGTTTCATTATGAGAGATGACCATGTTACATTTTGAGAGAGGTTTCACTTTGAGAGGTTACATTATGAGAGATTCGACTGTATATCCAAATTACATACTACATAACACATGGAAACATACAAAGGTTTTTTTTTATTGGGTGAGAATGGCAACACTCATAACATGAATAGAATGGCCGTTAGCCGCGGTGTTCTTATTTTCAGGCGCGCGCTGTAAACAGAGAGAGACAAAGAAGCAGATGAGCGCACGCATGGTGGGGGTACTCGGTTTCCGAGAAAAACACTTCCCCGCGGCGGCTTTTCCGTTCTTATTCACAGGTCGCACTGTATATTACAAGGACATTATAATGACTATATTACTGTTGTTAAATGTTTTGTTACTTCTTTCACCTGTGGTAAATTTTCTGAAGACCGCAGTTGTATATCAATTAATGTCTTCTGACTTTCCGTCAATTGTGTATAACGTTGTAGAAGTTGAGTTCCTGACAACGTCTTCAACGCTTTTAATCGTAATCACAAATTTTTCTTTTGTTTCTCCGAATATTACTGCCTCCTTATAACGTTACTTTTATGACTCCGAAACCCTTTCGCTACGGGCGACGTTTCCGGCTTGACAGTCCCGCTGAACGAGCCGCTGTCCCAAAAGTGTACACAGTGCGCGGTAAAGGTTGTCATTAACTGCACTTATGGATCGCTGAAAAAGTTGCTTTGAAAGTGTCCTTTTTTTTAATCCTTCCTTCTAACGGTACATGTTCAGAGTATGATACTCACTGTACAATCCGACAACTGAAAAACGGCTAGGGAGCAGCGGAATCTCTCGTTTTTGGAATCTTTAACCCCTTGTAACCCAGATCATAAATTCTAAAATAAATAAAAACCGAACTATCAGAATTAATTTGCAGTAATATACTAATTAGCGGCATCTCTGCGTAAGATGGTGTATTGTTTCGATAGTATGGTATATAGCAGTGATGATACAATGAGTTAAAAGGGAATAAATATGGTCCGTATGGAATTTGTGGAATCTTTTTTAGTTTGTTACAGAAATGTCACAAGGGGCTACAAGGGGTTAAACCCAATCCCCTGTAATAAACTACTACGTGGAGTGTCTATTTTAGAAGATTTAGGTTTGGCATTACCAAACTAAGGGAAGGCGGGAATAAGCGTTTGAGAACGAGAGATTCCACCGCTTTCTAGCCATCTTTCAGTTGGCGGACTGTACATTAACTTCAATCGTTTGTCGTATGTACCTACAATACAAAATATCATATGTGAAGTGATTGTAGTCGTCCATAGTAGCAGAAAGGTTTAAGTGGATGTCGGCTACAGCATAATATAAAGACGGTGATCTATTTAACATACCCGTTTCCAATAAGTAAGACATGTTTTGACGCATAGAAACATGCGCAACCTAACATTACATTCTTCGCATTGATAACACGGTTCTCGTCTCTTATCTCTGTGGTTAGTTTTCTGGAGGCCGGATAAATCCAGCGTTCGTCTGTGAGGATGGTTTTGCGTACGCTGGGTATATCCGACGTTCGTCTCTGGGGATGGTTTTGTGGATGCCGGATATATCCGGTGTTAGGAATGAAAGGGTTAACAGAGACATATCAGCCCAAAAAAAAGAGAAAAAGAACAACGATAAACTACTTATATAAGGGTAAGGGCATATGGACTTATGCGAATAAAAAAGAAGAAGTGAGCAAAGCTTTTCCCAGGATGACAAGAATAATAAATACACGAATCCAACCGAAACCTACTGCTATGCCGGATAATGAATTGGCAACCTGATGTAATGAGGAATACAGTTATCTATTAACGATCATATTAAGAGTATCTGTAGCCGAGAAGTGGAACCGGACTATAGAACGAGGTTCGCGCAAAACAAGTCGGGCAATACTCCAGAAACAAAGGGTCTAGCCGAATAAGGGGGTCAAAAGTGCCCTTGAGCCGATTTTATTCGACGATGGGTCATTCGATAGGTGATGATGAAAAACCATTGCACACAAATTTTTAATCCGATACCTTCACCGGGAGGGTAGTTATAGGGTAAAATCGAAAAATCAGTTTTTGCCTCATTTTCCCCAATTAATGTGGTGCAAAAATTCCAAAAAAATTCTAACACATTCTAAACATGAATGTACAGGTTAGGGATTTTTTTCAGATTTTTCCTTTGCAAGTTCCACTCACGAAAAATGAAAAACCAAAAAAAAATTTTTAAACATCGATTTCGTATTGAAATCTTCCGAGCACAACTTTTTCCTTTTTACAGTAGTTGCATAATGTTATCATTGTTATACCCTAATTTTTTCAGATTTTTTGAGTACGGTGCATCACTGTCGGAAAAATCAAAAACCGATTTCTGGGACACATTTTGGGCTGAAACTCGCCCATTATCTGTCATTCTTGAATGATTTTAATACAGTATGTTCATATTGTTACCTTCAATGTTTCTGCATAGAAATATATAGATGTTAAAGAACAATATCGGGATAATTAAATAAATTGCTGATTGTATGGTCTTTATAACCTAGAATTTGAACCGTTCTTTCAAAAGCATTAATAGCGCAGTGGCTATGGTGTCTGGCCGTGGAATTGCTGGACACTTTTTTGTCGCGGGTTCGAATCTCCATGTGGGACTTAAGTTTTTTCTGCCATTTTTTTTTTTTTTTAAGACAGCAATATTCAGTAGTAGCTTTAAAATGTTTCACAGATATTGTTATGCCTTTCAACAATATAAAATCTATAGAAGAATAATCGTAAAACATGCTTTTCTTATAGTTAGATATGCAACGTTTAGCAATTATAAGTATTCTCAAACATTTTATATTGTTCATAGATATTGGTTTATTGCAATGTATGAAAATATATTTTAAGCATGAAAGAAATATAAAATTCAATGTACAGAATGTAAAAAAGTACTTGTAATTGTAAATCGTGACATGACTGGAAAGAGTCGATGAAGAAATAAGTATACTGTATAATTATGTTTAGAAGTATCTGTGAAACATTTTAAAGCTACTACTGAATATTGTTATGTCTTTAATAAAAAAAAAAAAAAAAAAAAATGGCAGAAAAAACTTAAGTCCCACATGGAGATTCGAACCCGCGACAAAAAAGTGTCCAGCGATTCCACAGGCAGACGCCATAGCCACTGCGCCATTAATGCTTTTGATAGAACGGTTCAAATTCTAGGTTATAAAGACCATACAATCAGCAATTTATTTAATTATACCGATATTGTTCTTTAACATCTACATATTTCTATGCAGAAACATTGAAGGTAACAATATGAACATACTGTATTAAAATCATTCAAGAATGACAGATAATGGGCGAGTTTCAGCCCAAAATGTGTCCCAGAAATCGGTTTTTGATTTTTCCGACCGTGATGCACCGTACTCAAAAAATCTGAAAAAATTAGGGTATAACAATGATAACAGTACGCAACTACTGTAAAAAGGAAAAAGTTGTGCTCGGAAGATTTCAATACGAAATCGATGTTTCAAAATTTTTTTTTGGTTTTTCATTTTTCGTGAGTGGAACTTGCAAAGGAAAAATCTGAAAAAAATCCCTAACCTGTACATTAATGTTTAGAATGTGTTAGAATTTTTTTGGAATTTTTGCACCACATTAATTGGGGAAAATGAGGCAAAAACTGATTTTTCGATTTTACCCTATAACTACCCTCCCGGTGAAGGTATCGGATTAAAAATTTGTGTGCAATGGTTTTTCATCATCACCTATCGAATGACCCATCGTCGAATAAAATCGGCTCAAGGGCACTTTTGACCCCCTTATTCGGCTAGACCCTTTGGCTTGAACACATTGGTTTCATTACTCCATACGCGAACCAAATGCACTAATCCTACTGATCCGGGCAGATAACATAAAAATAAGACATCTCACTGCTCTAAAGAAATAGAAGAAAGGAAAAAGGAAAAACAACTTCATGTGGGATTTACCTTAATTCCTAAACAAATATATGGTGTTACGTGCGGCGCTTTATTTTCCGCGTGCCATCCGCCGTCGAGCGGGTGTCAACGGACGGTAGATTCTGCGCGTTCTAGCTAATACGAAAATTTTGTAGCTCTCCCCAAACTATGTTGAGGAAAGGACAGGATGGATGGGCCGATCTGTTGAAACCCGTACAGGTTTATTGAAGTCGAAATTTGAAAGAATAAGGATTTTAAATAATATTGTTTTCGAACAAAGATTTAACTGGTAAAATAAAGTATATTCAACTGCAAAGGAAATTGTACAAATCAAAGAATAATAGAGAGAGAGAATCTTTGAAGTTATGACTTATCAATTATAAAATGACAATGTAGGGGTGGTGAAACTTATTCGAAACGAAGTTCGAATGAATTTCCCATTCACAAAATTGTTAATTATTCCTTACTTTTGACGGTTCGATTCAGGGCTCGTAATCAGTGAAATAATCAATAAAAATATTCAATATTAAGCTTGGTAAAAACTGCAACTCACCCTGTTTTCCGGTGGTTCGTACAATTATAATTTTACGGGTATGTATATAAATTGAGCGTGCGGGGGTGCACTCGTTCCGGTTGAGATCTTCCGATATTGGTAATACAGTTTTGGTGTTAATCGCTGGGATTACAAATTTCCTTAATGTTTGAGAATCTAGACAGAGAAGACGAATTAGAAGTTGCACTTCGGTATGAACGTATGTTCACTTATAACTAACGGATCAAAATTTGTGATCTTACGATACCGACATTTAATAGCGAATGTGTGTAAAAGGTAATGTATTTAGAAGATGGTTGGATTTTGATAACAAAATCTTTCACGAACCGCTGAGTCTTTCGGCACTACTAATCGTTACCGAAGTTTTGCTCACTGAGAATCGAACATTCTCGCTACGATTTCGCGGGCTAACGATCACGCACTTTGCGACTTGACGATCGAAAGCCAAGAGATTTTGTAAGTTAACGAGGATATCAAAGTCCGTTACCACGTATCAAACTATTGAAGTTATTCGCGGATAACTCGGCTTAACGACACCCCGGACTCAATGTCTACGCACGTCGCGACTTTCCAGACAAGAGTGACGAGTTAATCTCGCCCTGGGTCTCAGGAAGGGTGGACCCATGATGGAGGTGGTAGCCACGTTCCGTGGTCACGTTATGCTTACTTAGTTTTTAATTCCGGTAATGCAACTCTTTATTCTTCTTTTCTGTTCAGTTGTCTTTAACTGCTTATTCTAAATGATACATAACAGAATGTGCAACGCACGTGGATTGGATCACGCTCTTAGTATTATGTTTTGCTAGAATGCGTGTGAAATTTAATATTTTAGATCAAACGGAAGGCGAATGGAAAAATTGAATAGAAAAATTTAGTTCGGGCCGTAACATCCCCCCCCCCCCCCCCCCTTAGGAAAATGCGTCGTCCTCGATGCCTAGCGGTACGGGACGGAGATACTCTACGGTAGCGTATGTATTCGTGCAGGAGACGGTGATCCATCTGCCTCGTGGTAGTATTGCCCAGTTGCAGCTTGCGTCAAAGATGATGAAGTTCTCTTCGGAATGCCTTGGGTCCGCAATGCCTTCAGTTGCACTACATGTCACGGAGGCAAATTTTTCCTTTGATGTTGAAGCATCAGCACATGGATGAATCCAGGCGTTGTAATGGCCGTTAATATGTCCTTACGTGCTGGTGTAGGTGCTAACCGCATCACATAATATCAGCGTGACCTGGTCTTAGAGCTTGTCGATGCCGCATATCCCTGCTATTATTGTACAGATTAGTTATGGTTTTAATAACTACTATTTTGTAACACAATAGGTGAGGAAGACAAATGGAAGATTCAAAAATATGTAAGCGAAAACAGAAGAGGTATAGTATTGAGATAAAATTTTGGTCCACCAGTGGTCACTGGCTAGATACTGTTTTCTTTTCTGTGTTTGGAGATGTATTCCAAATGGTGATCTCCCAACTTTTGTCATCGGCTTTCCGAACGTAGTGATGTCTTGGATGCCAAATCGCTGTTGTTGATGATGCATTTGCATTCAGAGTTGTCTTCCTAGATTTTCCTCCCTTCTGTTCAGGTGTATATACGGTGTTCCCAGGTCCAGTTGTTTGAGGTCTGGTTCCGTGTAACTCGTGCAGCATCGCAAAATCTCTGTGGGTCGGTCTGAATTCTGTGAGCTGTTTTTGGTGATTGATGTGAACAGGTGTTGATCTTGATATGGCTTGGCTATTACTGTACTGAAATATTCAGCATTGACTACCGTGAAGAAACTGATGTTGTGATGGCTTACTGCTCCAGTGAGTCCAGATGGTACGCTACTACGAACTAAGGAACGAAGTACATGATTTGTGTGTTACAATTTCTTACGAGTTCCGCATACAAGTCCAAATTTGCTCGAGTCCTATTTTCAAAATAACAAAATTGAATAATAACATCGTACAGTGATTGCATATGGGCAAATACATGAGTTCCAGGGGGAACGACAAATTTCTTAATTAGGTGCGAGTTCCAATTTATCCGTATGTTTAACAAATCTTTTTCCTGAATTATCTTCCAATATAACATTGTTATACTCTAATATTCCAACTATTGTGTATGGTCCATGATATCGTTTACTGAATTTTCCGTGTCTAGGTTCTACTAAAACACGTGCCATATCTCCAATTTTTCCTTCGAACGGTTTAGTCTTTTGATCATAGTAGAATTTTGAAGTTTGTTTTGCAGAGATTAAATTTTCACCTGCCAGAACTTGCATTTCTGATAATCTGACTATTAAATCGTGGAGATAAGAGTTATAAGTCGGTCAGTTTTCTTCGGTCGGTAAACTACTAGGGAATCGGGCTAATTTCCCAACGACTAATTCATATGGAGTGAAATTTGTGGCTTCATGAACAGAAGTATTATATGAAAACATAGCAAAAGGAACTAAACGGTCCCAATCGTCGAAATCACCCAAGTAATGTTTTATGTAATCTGCCAAAACTATGTGACTCCTTTCTAATGCGCCATTTGATTGAGGTCTATAGCTTGAGGTGGTTATGTGGTCCATTTTGAATACTTTTGCCATTTCTTTAAGAAGTTTATTCACAAAGCTGGTGCCTCGGTCTGTCAGTATTACTCGAGGTGCGCCAAATTGGAGAATCAAATTTTCTACTATACTGTGTGCTATTGTTTCTGCTTTGATATCCCGAACGGGTACGGCCAAACAATATTTAGATAAATTATCCTGCATGGTTAATATGTATCGGTTTCCATTTGGAGTTATTGGTAAGGGTCTTACTGTATCTAGTGAGACTTTAGCGAATGGTTCTAAAGGAGTGTCTGTAATTAGCATTGGTTCTCTCGTTTTTGCACGTACTACTTTGTTTTCCTGACAGCTATTGCAAGTTCGTATAAAATTTTGAACATCGTTTTTCAAACCTGGCCAATAAAATCTTTCTCGAATTCTCTGGTAAGTTTTCGTAATTCCTTTATGCCCACCTATTAAACTACTGTGATATTCGGAAATTATTTCCGATCGTAGTTCTTCAGGTGGTATTTGAACTTTACCGTGGCAAATGATTATCTCTATATCACTGTCCTTAAAAGTATTAGTTAACAAGTCCATTAAGGTTCCCTGAGATAGTGTATCGGTTAAGTCTCCTGATTTCGAAATTTTGAATGATTTTGTGCCTGATCTTATTAAGGACCTTTTTAGATTTTGCAATCCGTATTTTACCAGATTTGTATCGAGATCGTCAAAATGATTCTTCTGTATGACGACGCTGAAAACCTTGTGCTTTCCACGAGTCGTCACGAGAACCTGTCCTACCTTCGGCTTCGTTTCTCGCAGATTTTCAATGCTTACAGCACCTATGTCTACGAGTAATCTGCCTATGCGGTTTACAAGTTCACAATCCGAGGATATGAAGTGCACATAATTTCCTGCGGTCGCAGTTAAGTTGTCTCTACTAAAATTTAAGAGTTTCGAATGAGAAAAGGTCTTTCGAGGAAGATTTAATGGTGAGGTAGACTCGATTTCTAATGGTATGTTTTCCTTTATACGTATACCAGTATAATAGGGTTCATTCTCAGCTTCATCTGATGAAGAGGAATTTAGCTTTTCTTTTCCAACGAGATTTTCCTGAGGCACAGGGACTGTATAGTCTTCTGTACGTGGTGTGGATTATGCCAATGGTCTGCGTAACGGTATAGGGGTGGGAAATACAGATCTACGTGGTTGCCAATGAATTTTTGTCTGTTCGTTCGTTTGTGCTTTTGAATTATGTCGTTCTAATAATCTCGGTATTCGGTCGTTCAATTCCTCGTCGTCAATCTGTTCCACGTCACTATTGTTTGAATCATTCAACCGTGATTTCTCTAAACTCTGATTATGTTGCCGCAAGGATTCGTCAAATCTAGCAAAAGAATCTTGTAACTCTTGTAAGTCAATCGGTTGGTCTGTAGAATGGGTAAAAACGTCATCGTCACTATTGTCCACAGATGGCTGTACTTCTATCACAATGTTTTCGCGCGTGATATTCTCCGATTCTTCCGATCTTTCTTCCCGAATCGGTTGCAAACTCGGATCACCCGTGCTTGACTTCCGTTTTTGAGGGTTAAGTAATGATTTTGGCGAATAATTTAAACTAGGTAAAGTGCTTTTTCGTTTACGGTGTATAGGTGGTGTCTGTACGTCTTCTGGTTCATCGTCATGTGTTTCGTCAGGTTGAGGTGGTGAAGCTATTGTTCCTAATTTCCGTTGTGTCCGTTGAGCAATTGAATCGGGATTTACAGGTATCGGGATTTTGGGTTTGCCTTTTGAACCAATAGGTCTACCTAGTCTTTTTGGTATATTGGAGCTAGGTCCAGTGGTTCTAGAAGAAGTGGCTGGTTCAAAACGTTTTCGATGCCTTTGTATCGGGTAAATTTGCTCAATGTCAGTATCAGAATCGGAAGAAATGTCTGTTGACGAGCTATCGGATGAGTTTACTGGATTACGAGAAAGTGCATCTGCATTTACGTTCAATCGGCCTGGTTTATGAACGAAATTATAATCATAGTCTCTCAATTTTAACCTCCAACGGATTAATCTTTGGCCCGGATCTTTTATCGAATCTATCCACTTTAATGGTTCATGATCACTAGACTGCGGATGTTTATGCAAATTTCGAGTTTCACAAATGCAGGTGAGACAGGAAAACCTATCTAGGGATTTATTGCACTTAATAAATATTACAAGAAATACCATACTTTGGATATTTTTGATATATTTTTATATTATGTTCTTTTTGTATATTTTAGTGGTATTTAATTTGTCATAAATGCATAAAAATCCGCAGTCTAATGATCACTAAACAGAGTGAATTTTCTACCATATAGATAAGGTCGAAAATGTAAAACTGCATACAAAACTGCTAAACATTCCTTTTCGGTAGTGGAATAATTTTGTTCTGGTTTGGTCAAATTTCTAGAAAGGTAAGCTATTGGTAAGTCATAACCGTTGACTTCTTGAGATAAAACAGCCCCTATTGCAAAATCAGATGCATCCGTTGTAAGGGTAAAAGGCTGATTGAAATTTGGATACTGAAGGATAGGGAATTCACACAGTGCCCTGCGCAACTCACGAAAACTGCGCTTCTGTTCTTTACCCCATTCAAATTTACTGTCCTTTTTCAAAAGTATTGTTAATGGCTTAGCTTTCGCCCGAAAATCTTTTATAAAACGCCGATAGTAACCAGCAAGTCCTAAAAATTGCCTAACGTTTTTCTGATTTTGTGGTGTCGGAAATTGTCTAACTGCTTTTACTTTCTTAGGATCCGGTCTTACTCCTTTCCAACTAATTACGTGGCCCAAATATGATACTTCTGTTTTTAGAAGTTCACATTTATCCGGTTGCAAAGTTAATTTTGCATCTGCCAATTTAGTGAGTAATCGACGAATCTTTTTCCCATGTTCTTCTAAAGTTTTTGCATAAATAACTATGTCGTCCAAATATACGAATAACTCTATCCCTTGCAATCCGCGCAGCACTTGATCCATAAGTCTTTGAAATGTTGCCGGAGCATTTTTCAGACACTCTGGAATTCGAACGTATTCGTAATGGCCATTAGCTGTGGAAAATGCAGTTTTTTCTCGATCACGTGGGTCCATCTCAATTTGTTGAAACCCACTTGCCAAATCAAAAGTTGTGAAATATCTGGCTTCACCTAAGTGATTCAGAATATCTGCTATGTTTGGTAACGAGTATGCATCGCTGATGGTTTTCTCATTTAATTTCCGAAAATCGATCACCATTCGCCACCTGGGATTGCCCTGCGAGTCTGGTTTATTAGGTACAATCCAAATCGGTGAATTGTATGGAGATTTTGAAGGCGTAGTTATGCCACTACTTAATTTTGAAGAAAGGGTCTAGCCGAATAAGGGGGTCAAAAGTGCCCTTGAGCCGATTTTATTCAACGATGGGTCATTCGATAAGTGATGTTAAAAAACCATTGCACACAAATTTTTAATCCGGTACCTTCACCGGGAGGGTAATTATAGGGTAAAATCGAAAAACCAGTTTTTGCCTCATTTTCCCCAATTAGTGTGGAGCAAAAATTCCCAAAAAATTCTAACACATTCTAAACATGAATGTACACATTAGGGATTTTTTTCAGATTTTTCCTTTGCAAGTTACACTCACGAAAAATGAAAAACCGAAAAAAAAATTTTTAAACATCGATTTCGTATTGAAATCTTCCGAGCACAACTTTTTCCTTTTTACAGTAGTTGCATAATGTTATCATTGTTATTCCCTAATTTTTTCAGATTTTTTGAGTACGGTGCATCACGGTCGGAAAAATCAAAAACCGATTTCTGGGACACATTTTGGGCTGAAACTCGCCCATTATCTGCCATTCTTGCATGATTTTAATACAGTATATTGTGACCTTCAATGTTTCTGCATAGAAATATGTAGATGTTAAAGAACAATATCGGGATAATTAAATAAATTGCTGATTGTATGGTCTTTATAACCTAGAATTTTAACCGTTCTTTCAAAAGGATCAATGGCGCAGTGGCTATGGTGTCTGCCTGTCGAATCGCTGGACACTTTTTTGTCGCGGGTTCGAATCTCCATGTGGGACTTAAGTTTTTTTCTGTCATTTTTTTTTTTTTTTATAAAAGACAACAATATTCAGTAGTAGCTTTAAAATGTTTCACAGATACTTCTAAAAATAATTATACGGTATACTTTTTTCTTCATCGACTCTTTTTAGTCATGTCACGATTTACAATTACAAGTACTTTTTTACATTCTGTACATTGAATTTTATATTTCTTTCATATTTAAAATATATTTTCATACATTGCAATAAACCAATATCTATGAACAATATAACATGTTTGAGAATACTTATAATTGCAAAACGTTGCATGTCTAATTGTAAGAAAAGCATGTTTTACTATTATTTTTCTATAGGTTTTATATTGTTAAAAGGCATAAAAATATCTGTGAAACATTTTAAAGCTACTACTGAATATTGTTGTCTTTTATAAAAAAAAAAAAAAAAAAAAAAAAAAAAATGACAGAAAAAACTTAAGTCCCACATGGAGATTCGAACCCGCGACAAAAAAGTGTCCAGCGATTCGACAGGCAGACACCATAGCCACTGCGCCATTGATGCTTTTGAAAGAACGGTTAAAATTCTAGGTTATAAAGACCATACAATCAGCAATTTATTTAATTATCCCGATATTGTTCTTTAACATCTACAGTGGCGGTCATATACTTACGGACGCTATTTAATTTAGAATTTCATATGCTGCATGCTTTGGTGCAAACAAGTTATAAGAAAATGTATATTTTAGGTCGTTTGTCTGAGATTCGTATTAAAGAATAGTGGAAGGAATTTGTCTTTTTTGAACAATAACGGAATACAGGAAGGATTTCACTTGAAATATCACAATTTCGGCGGACACGTACTTAAGGACACAAGAAAATCTTGCATATTTTTACATGTTATTTATTTTTTGTGGATATAATCTACATATTTTTCATGCTATTTTAATAGTTTGTATGTAATCCTCTATTTTTTGACACCGTAGCACATCTACGTTGCATCGATTCGAATAATTTGCGACATCTTGTCGCGGTAATTGATGACTATGCTTCTACCACCGTAGCGTATAAATCTTCCAAATTTTCAGGTTTTTTTTGTTTTATATAATTGTCTACATCAATCCAAAGCATTTCTATTGGATTGAGATCCGGAGATTGGGGTGGCCACTTCATTACATTAATTTTTTGATCGTCTAAATACTATTTGACGACACGAGCAGTATGTTTCGGGTCATTATCTGCCTGGTAAATCCAGTCTTCTGGCATATGATTTCTTGCAAAAGGCTCTAAATCATCCTTCACTATATCTAGGTACACGAAACAATCCATTATACCTTGTATTCTATGAATCGGACCAACGCCGTTCATTGTCATTGCAGCCCATAGGACTACAGATCCTCCACCGCCTTTCACCGTAGGTTTAACACATTTTTTTTCAAATTCTT
Source organism: Cerceris rybyensis (assembly GCA_910591515.1). Classification (NCBI taxonomy): domain Eukaryota; kingdom Metazoa; phylum Arthropoda; class Insecta; order Hymenoptera; family Crabronidae; genus Cerceris; species Cerceris rybyensis. Next base: position 4,252,444 of record OU342789.1, read on the forward strand.
CGCGAATACGACGCCGACCATAGATATTCCCGTCAGATCCAAATCTGTTAAACTTTGACCCGTCAGTCATTATAACTTTGGCCCACTGTTCAGAAGTCCAATTCACGTGTTATTTTGCAAATGCAATTCTGGCACGTCGATTTTTTGCAGAGATAAACGGCTTTTTCTGGGCAACACGTCCATTCAAACCAAACTCATTTAATCGGCGACGTACCGTCCGGACACTTATTTCTTTGTCTAAATATGGTAAAATCTCAGAATGGATATCAACTGCTGTTTTGAACCTATCCGCCTCTGACAATCTATGAATTTTTCGATCAGTTCGAAGATCAGTTTTACGGCTACGACGTTTGCGAGGAAGATTATCAGCTGTCCCATAACAATCAATAAAATGAATTGCATTACAACAAGCCGTTCTAGATATCCCCAGTTCTGTAGAAATCTGCCGATATGACTTCCTTTGCTTTCGAAGAAGCTCAACTTGGCGACGTTGTTCAGGAGTAACATTCTTTTATTTACTCATTATATCGACTATTTTAGAATGTAGTGAGTCCTATTAAACTATTCTCTACCTTATTGCACCGTCTACCTTATTGTCCGTGTTACTATGATGCTCAAAAGATATTAAAAGTCAACTGTCCTTAAGTACGTGTCCGCATAAAATGACTGACATTCTAAGAAATTGTTCACATTTTTTTTGGTTTTTCAAACAAAAGAAAGTTTCCTTTGCTAACACATTGTAAAGGCACGGTACTATGTAAGCATATTATTACTTTTTTGCCAGAGGCTTCTTGAGAGAATTTTTAAAATTATGAATGTAAAACTTGAAGTGTCCGTAAGCATATGACCGCCACTGTACATATTTCTATGCAGAAACATTGAAGGTCACAATATGAACATACTGTATTAAAATCATGCAAGAATGGCAGATAATGGGCGAGTTTCAGTCCAAAATGTGTCCCAGAAATCGGTTTTTGATTTTTCCGACCGTGATGCACCGTACTCAAAAAATCTGAAAAAATTAGGGTATAACAATGATAACATCATGCAACTACTGTAAAAAGGAAAAAGTTGTGCTCGGAAGATTTCAATTCGAAATCGATGTTTAAAAATTTTTTTTTGGTTTTTCATTTTTCGCGAGTGGGACTTGCAAAGGAAAAATCTGAAAAAAATCCCTAACGTGTACATTCATGTTTAGAATGTGTTAGAATTTTTTTGGAATTTTTGCACCACATTAATTGAGGAAAATGAGGCAAAAACTGATTTTTCGATTTTACCCAATAACTACCATCCCGGTGAAGGTATCGGATTAAAAATTTGTGTGCAATGGTTTTTCATCATCACCTATCGAATGACCCATCGTCGAATAAAATCGGCTCAAGGGCACTTTTGACCCCCTTATTCCGCTAGACCCTTTGTTTTTCAATTTCGGTTTTATGGATCGGTGAGAATCTGTACTGACGCGTATTTATAGGTACGTCGTCGGTCGTATGAATTCTATGTTGAATTAGTGGAGTCGCTTCTAATATGTCACCCGGTATATAAAAACATTCGGGAAATTCCTCGACTAAACCTATTACATGTTCTCTTTCCTCCTTATTTAAATAATCCAATCGTAATTTTTCTAAAATTCTTGAAACTCTATTATCATACTGTTTAGCCTGTGTATCATTAATTTCGGAATCTGAGTCAGAGTCTTCCGGAAAATGATGGTATTCAAATGGATAAATTTCTTGTGGTGGTATTTCTATTTCAATATCCTTTTCGAGTGTGTTTATGGCTAAAACATGGCATACACCTTGATGCACACTGACTGCTGCTTCACCAATATATATTCCCTTTTTAACCGGTAATTTTGGCAGATAACCTTCATTTAAATCTGGGTTGATAACGTCAATGGCTATTGCTTGTCGTGTACGAGCTTTTAAAAGAAGTGTTCGCGGTTTCTGGTTTCGTTGTGATTTTGAATTTGGTTTTTCGCCAATAAATCTAAAAGGTCGAATCGGTTCTGATTTTATTTATTTATTTATTTATCGTACGGGTGTATACCCAAAATTGTAACAAAAAATATGATTAGCGAACAAGATCGATAGTAATTACAATAGAAAAGAAAAAGAAAAAAAAAAGAAAAGAACAATAGGTAGTATATGACGAATCACAATTGGTCAAAAAGTTTGAATAACTTAGTTTTAAATGCCTCAATACTCCCAGAAAAAAAATCAATTTTGTTTCCAAGAGAGTTGGCCAGATTGGTGGTGCGACAGAAAGGGTCTGAGGCAAAAAACCGAGAAACGTGTACATCGGGTCTGAAGACTAATTTTGTCTTAGTGTGTCGAGATGGAGCATTAAAGTTAACAAGTGAGAGCGTGGCAGCATTATTGGTTAGGCCATTAATAGTTTTAAACAAGAAGCACAAATCTGTGACTCTTCTTCTAACCTCAAGCGAGCGGACGCCCAACGACTGCATAATAGGATTAAAGTCATGATCCAGACGTGAGATTGGTTGACCCATCCTGATGGCGACAAATCTGAGGAGTCTATGCTGGATTCTTTCAATACGGTTAATGTAACTAATAGACTGAGGAGACCAGATAGTGGAAGCATATTCTAGAATAGGCCTTGTGAGAGTATAATATAAATATAAAACAGTAAGAGGGTTTTTAAAATCAGAACAGCTTCTAAATAAGAAACTAAGTGATTTGGCTGCTTTAGATACGATATTGTTTATATGACAATTAAAGGATAGATTAGATGAGAACAAGACTCCCAGATCAGATGTTTCCGAAACAGGCGCGAGACGTCCACCATGCAAAGTGTAGGAAAAAGAAATTGGATTAATGGATCTAGAAAAACTAAGAACATGACACTTATCAATGTTGAGCTCCATTCCGTTTCTGCTGCACCACTCACATATATTATTTAAATCGCTTTGCAGAGCTATGCAATCAGATCTGGACATAATGGTACGATAGATTTTTATATCATCCGCAAACAGTAAAAATTTGGAATGCAAAATATATTGTTCAATGTCATTAATAAAAATTAAGAAGAATAGAGGACCAAGGTGAGAACCCTGCGGGACACCGGAAGACACATGTATAGGCTCTGAGAGACATCCTCTAAACCTAACACGTTGAGAACGACCTGTGATATACGAAAAAGACCACCTTAAAAGATTGTCCCTGAAGCCAAGGCCAGCAAGTTTATCAATCAAAATATAGTGGTTCACTCGATCGAAGGCTTTTTTAAAGTCCAAATAAATAGTATCCACTTGATGCTTATCATTAAGTGCTCTGGACACATGATTAGTGAATACAGCTAAGTTTGTGGTGGTTGATCGTCCGACGAAAAATCCATGTTGATTTTCACTGATAACATGTGACAAAAGGGGACGAAGTTTCTTAGTAACTATACTTTCAAAGATTTTAGCAGCAACATTAAGTAAAGATATAGGTCTATAGTTCGCTACGTTTGACTTATCTCCTGACTTGAAGATTGGTGAAACAATACTTGTTTTCCATTCATGTGGAAAGCAGCCCGAAGTAAGAGAAAGGTTAAAAATGAGCCAGAGGGGTCTAGAGATTATAAATTTACATCTTTTGAAAAATATAGGCGGTATCCCGTCTATGCCAGGTGACTTGTCAACGGATAACGACTCAATAGCTTCTAAGACTTCACTAATATCAATCGAAATAATTGAAAAGTCTATTGCATCGTTTGTCGTAGTGTTGCCACCAAGAGATAGACAGCTAGGCATGGCGACAGAGGAACAATAACTCCTTTCAAAGTAGTCCGCGAAGAGTTTGGCGATGTCATCATTGTTTGACACCGATGGTTCATCACCTTGGTACATACTACTAGGAAGCATATTTAGGCTACGATTTGAATTTATATATTTCCAGAAGGATTTGATGTTGTAGGGAATGCTTGTTTCTAAATTATTGATATAGTTGCTATAGCAGGATTTAGATAGGCGTTTGCAGAGCGATCTAAGATGACTAAAAGTTAGATAATCGTGGTGACTATGTGACACTTGGAAAGCACGATGTGCATGCTTTTTAGCAGCGATGAGATTTTTTAGTTCGGGTGAAAACCAGGGGGGAAAGCTGGACATCGAATACTTTTTAAACGGGACAAAAGACTCAATAGCATCGTTAAGTATAGCGTATAGGGAAGAAACTGCTTCATTAACAGGTAGTGCATGTAAGCGGTGGTCCCAATTAATGGACTCAAGTAGATTTACAATACTGCCATAATCAGCGCTATTAAAATCGTATTTACTTGATAAATAAGCCGAGGAAAGAGGGATACTTTGAAGGGATGCCTGTATGTATAACGGAGGATGATAGGAATCAGGAAGGATGAGAGCTTCGAGAGATGGTTCAATGCGGATGGTAGAAATGTTAGAAAGTACCAGGTCCAGAAGGGAGTTATGACTATTTCGAAATGTATTAAGTTGTTTAATATTGCAAATATTGCATGAATCAAGTAGTAGATTAAGCGCTGGGCTGGTACTGTTTGAGCGAATGCTAGACGAGCAAAATGGATTATATATTGACAGGCGACCAGAGGATGGAGGAAAGTGAGGGATATTAAAATCACCAACTATTAAAGCATAAGCATTAGGAAAATGCAGCAAAACGTTTTCGATGCTATTGAGATGATCCGTGTATCGGTCCAGGCTCGATGAAGGAGGAATATATACTGATCCTACAATCAGACTACGGGGTTTAAAATTCACTAGAACACACAATTGTTCGATGTTGGTTGAAGATAGATTGATGACAGAGCTGCCAATGGAGCAATTAACAGCAATTAAATTTTTGATTGTTATCATTTTGTTATCATTGCATTATGAGCGAATGATATTTCAACTTGTTCTTGTCGCAAATATGATTTTCCTAAAATTCCGTCACTTTTAAGAGGAAATTATGATTTTACTGGTTGTCCTAATAAGGTAACTGTCGTTGTGCCAACTGTATCTAGACCTTCCGGTGTTATTCCAACTATTGTAATTGATTCGTCTGAACCTACGGTCTGATCACGATGTAAGGCATTTAACTTTATAAGGTTGATGTCCGCGCCGGTATCTACTAAAAGACGTGCGGTTGCTTCGCGAAACTCCTTCGATTGCATTTCTACGAGCGGGGACTCCTGCTGTCGGGAGAACGAGATAAATGTTCGTTGCTCTCCAAGGTTTCGAACTTCACCTGACACTCTCGACTCGGATAACTCGCTCTCGCGTCTCTCTAGCGAGTCGCTCTGGAGTTTAAATTACTATTTTCGAAACGATTCGGTGATCTAGCCTTAGATTGGGCAAATTTTTGTACCGGAGAGTTAGATCGCGGTTCACTCCTCCTTGGGGATGACGGAGAGGATCCTGTGTGGAACTGTATAGCTTTTCGGAGCGGTGAGGGAGACCTTGACGGATATTCCTGTATGATGGGTGAAATAGCATTCGAACGATTCTGGGAATTTTGCATAGAACGATAGGCTTGATTAGGATTATAAGGATAAGGAAACGTCACATTGTACGGCATTGGTGGATAAGGATATGGCGGGTAAGGATATGGTGGATAGGGTGGAAATGGAAATTTATAAGGGTTTTGTGGATAATATTGAGGCTGTGGTTTCGCAATACCTGTGGGTGATCTTGCACGGTTTGAGGAACTGGGTGTTGGACTAGGAGATCGTGACACCCTTTCGAGTTGGACTTGGCGCTCTCTATGATGTAGTATCGACTTTGGTTTTTCCCCAGATTCTAAATTTTGAGACATCATTAGTCTTTGTGGTTCTAAACCTGGAATAATTCCTCATTTCACTCTCGATTCCTTCCACCGAGTAGCAATTTTGACTGCTTCATTTAATGTTTTAGGATCGCGATTATCAACGGTAGAAACCAATTCATCTAGTAACCCTCGGTTAAATGCTTCTAAAGCACCATCCTCGAGAGAAATTTCCATTTGCTCCGCTTCGTGCCCGTACTTGTCTTCTAGAGCACAGCGAGCGTTATTGACTAAACTATTTAATCTATCTGCAAAATCTCGAACAGTTTCGCCTCTTTCCATTCTGATTGTCTCCATTTCTCGGCTATAATACCCATACGAATGTCCCGGAGTGAATCTATCTTTTAAATGTTTTACCAAATCATCTAATGTGTTAAATGTTTTACCCCAGGTGCTAGCCCTGACTGCCCCTTGCAATTTCCCTAATACTCCTTTGACAAATGAGCCTTCTAGATCCGGTGGTACATAGACAGCTCCATTCTGTATATCTTGTAGAAAATTTTTCAACGGAATATTTTTGCCATTGAAGAATGGTATGTCAAGACTGCTATGCTGTACTGTAAAGCATTCAGCCATTGTAGTCATCATTGCATTGGTAAGGTCTTGACTAACATTACTTGAATTAAAAGCGTTCCCGCTTCGAGCTACGTTTCCGCTAGGATTCATTATGAAAAATGAGTACGGAAAAATCGATATATATATATATCGATATTCTCGCGATTGATTTCGTTTCCGTTTCATCCGAATGTTATTCAAACTCGTGGATTCATCGAGAAACGAAAGCTGTCACGGTGCATCAAAGATTTTGATCGTTAATTAAAAACCGTGCTGCGAAGCGTAACGCTTTCCTTTGCCGTTCGTCGATTTCTTATAAGAAGAATAAAAGAGCTTCTCTATATTCTGTATCTCAAGGTCAGTGTAATCGGTAGACTTCCCGTAATAAAACCGATCCCATACATAATCTGTCTTGATCTCATGACAGTGTAACGGGGGACCAGCAGGGCGACTCTCACGAGGGAGGACTTGTGGTTGATCCCACAAATCAGATGTTATGTCCTCTTCTAAAGGTGGAGCCCATATATCTTCAGCCACATCTCCAACGGTGGGCTGGAACCAGAGGTCGGTATAATACTCTTCATCCACCATCTCAACCTCGGACTCGCCAACAGGAGTCTCCGTCTCATCCCCGGAGACATCAGTGATGCTCTCCTCGTTATAATTCATTAACTGTTCCTCATCAAGGAACAGAACTTCGGAATTTGCTTGGATGAACTCCTCCTTCCCGACGAAAGTGATAACAGGTTCGTCCTTCTTATTTGAAAAGGTAAGAGCCTCTTCAGCTAGGATCTTCTCATCCCATTCGGTGCACAGTTTGGACACATTTCGGTAATATATATATATACATATATCTGGAAGAACGAGGATTGAATTTTGTATTTTAATTTGAATGCTATTTATGTACTGTAATTATGTTTCAACTGGAAAAGCTTATGTATGAATGAATGTTAATTGATATTAAAATTACCAAAACTCGATCCTATTTCTGGCAGATAACAAACAACAATGCAATAAATCACAAATCAAAAGAAAATATGCACATATATATGAATGTCAAATTCACACAAAATATATATAAGTCAATTTGTCATAAAGTTAAAACCAATTCGTGCAATTCAAAGATATTCAGAAAATTAATACTTTACGATATCATGGATTTAAATATCTCATATCATATATTTTAATATATTCATCAATAAATATATGTATATGTATGTTTATATCAGAAGATATATAACGGGCTCCTGAACCGAAAAATTTCAACTGAAAAATTTAGAATCAATGATTCTTATCGAATTCAAATTTCGATTTAACAGATCGTATCCCACTTCTGACACCAAAATTATAGGCTGTTACGTGCGCCGCTATATTATATGCATATAGCTAGCCGTTCGTCGTCGAGCGATAACCGACGGTCGGTGACGAGACGCTCGTTACAGCGGGAAATTATAAGATTTTGAAAGGTTATTGGATTGGGGATGTCAATGAGGTGAAATTATACTCTACCAAGCTTAAGGCCAGTAGAGGACAGGATGGATGGGCCGATCTGTTGAAACCCGTACAGGTTTATTGGAATCGAAATTTGAAAGAATAAGGATTTTAAATAATATTATTTTTGAACAAAGATTGAACTGGTAAAATGAAGTATATTCAAACTGCGTGTTAAGAAATTGTACAGGGTGTTTCAAAAATATTTGTCATGGCTTTCGGGGGTTGTTCTAAACCTCTGGATCGATGGAGATTTGCGAAAAAAACCTGCCGCAAAATTCGGGAAAGGGTAGCAAATTTTTTTATTGGCACATCCTATTCGTCTTGTTACGTAGGTAAAATGTCTGAGAGGAACCATGGGTCAGAAAGGAACCGTTCTCTCGCAAATTAACTTTTAATTGGGTCTTCCGATTAAAATTTCGCCGATAGTTAAAGTAGAGGCGACGTAAACGAAGCTAGAAAATAGGGCACTGTGTCACCGAACCAGAAGAGAAGTGTAAGTGTTTATACTCTTCTACCCGGGTGGGCCCTTGAGCGAACCCGACACCGAACGCAGGTCATTGACATTTTCTAGTCATTTTCTCTCTCTTCAATTATGTTACCATTATTTCAACTATTAGAGCTAGCAAGGGTATCTCATGTGTTTCCTTTCGAAAGGTCGGCAACTCGAAGGCTGCCGTATGGGCGGAATTTTAATCGCAAGGCCCAATTAAAAGTTAATTTGCGAGAGAACGGTTCATTTCTGACCCATGTGTTACGTCCCGTACACAAATCTTACAATTTTTATTCTACCTTTTTCTAACGAACCACCCGGTATACTATTTTTACCATTGGTTTATGACATTGTAACAAAAAGCCTACCCTTGAGCTAAGACGTAGAAACGCTTAACGGGACACAAAACAGACCTACGTAGCACATACCTCCTTGGAAGCATCGCAACCGTACAGTCACACATGTTGACCATACTTGCTACAACTTTCTTTAAAATACTAATACTACATTTTACAAAGCTTGAGTAGGAATCATTGGTTGCAGTTTATTTAATTCATTTATTCAATTTATCTATTCAATAGAAGTTATAACGCTGTCAACTCTGGCTACGCATTAGTCTGGAATAAGCAGATAGTCTATTCGAATAAGTCCCTGGACTTATTGATTTTTAGCGTTATCTTATTCTTGAAACATTCTCAGACGATGAATCAGAATTGTAACGTCGTTTCGAGGACGATATTCGTCGTCGCAGCGACGGCCGTCAGAAAATTCTAGGAAATAGACCCCCTGTAAAAATCAGAGTAGGGAGGGTGCGAGCATCGTGCCCCTCCAAAGAAACAGAAAGTGTCACTCGCGTTGACGAATCCTGTGACAACCTTTAAATTTCAATAGTCCTAATTGGTAAATTTCTCGCGCGCTTTAAACGTCATGCATCGGTCGAGCGTCTTCACATCCCCGAAAAATTCAAACTTGCGAATCACTTAGCGTCTTGGAAGCACCGTGAACGCATGGACTAGCGTCTTGGAAAGCATCAAGAACAGTTCGATAAGCGTTTAGGAAATACAAAGTATTCAAAGTTCAGTACAGTGCTATTATTTAAAATCGTGAGGTACGTAAGACGCTGGTCCGAGGATCTTGATGTTAAGCTAATTTATCCGCGAATACCTCTCAAAAGTGACGCGATAATAGACTTGATCCCTCGTTAAACAACGGTGGTTGAAGAGTGACATTGTTCGTGAAAATCTTCAATAGTGACGCGACAATACATACCAAAAGCCATCGAGAAATTTTTAATATAATTCTGTTCAAACCATTGTTAAATAATTATCTTCGTTATATTTATATCTTCGTTGTATTACATTCCGAACTCAATTTATTATTTTCATTTAAAGATAAACCGACCAAATGTTAACATATTTTATTTTAAGTCATAGATTACAAAAGGGTTGTCATCGCAGCGATTCTGATAACGAGATTGGTGTTTTCTGCCCGTACAGAGAAATCAGCGAAAACACAGCCGAATTGTTGTGTCTGGAATCAACTAAGCGTAAATATAATTTTCTTTATGTTTTTGAAAAGTAGTATTGCACAGTGAGCAATCACTCTGAGGATACCAAATGTGTAATGCTATCATTGAATGTTCTTTTATTGTTCACTATTGTTTTATCATCATAATTATTATAAAACTATCATATCAACATTGTTATTTCTTTATATATATTCTTTACCAATTATATATCTATTATATGTCGAACAAACAGAAACATATGTAAACCAGAGTCAATAATTGTAAACAAGTTTTCATATAAAAATGCAGTTTGTAAACATTGATTCAGATTAATTGTAAAATCTAATTACTTGAGTTTAATATAAAACTAATCTTTGTTCAAATCTAATCATTGGATTCTTTGAATCACCCTTGTTAGCGTATCCATTCCCACTGTAAACGAAATTGGTGGATCCTGTAGAGGATTTTCAGCACAGCACTACCCACATAAATAATTACTCGTTCGATAATAACACATCGAACGAGTTTTCCTTTTGACGCGACGAAAGAGTTCCCTTAAGTTCGACTACCTAACCGCTACCGAAATTTATCATTATTAAAATCATTAGAGCCGATTCTATAACTCGTCCTTTCCTATTTTAAAACCCTTTATCCACCTCCGCCGCCCGTCACGCAACACATGGTTCCTCTCAGACATTTTGCCCACGCAACAAGACGAATACGCTGAGCCAATAAAAAAATTTGCTACCCTTTCCCGAATTTTGCGGCAAGTTTTTTTCGCAAATCTCCATCGATCCAGAGGTGTATAACAACCCCTGAAAGCCATGACAAATATTTTTGAAACACCCTGTACAGATCAAAGAATGATAAAGAGAAACTTTGGAGTTATGAATTATCAAATTTAGTATGACAATATAGGGGTGGTGAAATTCGATACGAGGTTCGAATGAATCTCCCATTCACATATAAAATTAATCAAACTTTACTTTGGCGTTTCGTTTCAGGGCTTGTAGTCAATGAAATAATCAAAGAATATATTCTGCATTAGTTTTGGTAAAAAGTGGAACTCACCCTGGTTTTCGGGTAGCTTATGCAATAATAATTGTGTGTGTATGTATTCTGCTTATGATTTTCCAACTACGGATGATACAATATTATAGTGTACGCTGGGTTTACAAAGTGTCTTAATGTTTTGGTATCTGTACAGAGAAGATGAATTAGAAGTTGCACTTCGTATGGATTATACGATACAGATATTGGATGAACGTTAATATATAAAAAAGGTAACTGGATTTTAAAAGGTGATCGAATGTAGATAACAAAATCTCGCAGGAAACACTGAGTCTTTCGGTACTATTTATCGTTACCGAACTTTTGCTCGCTGATTGTGAGAATCGAAGATTCTCACTATCGCGGTTTCGCGGGCTAACAATCACGCACTTCGCGACTTGACGATTGAAAGCCAAGAGATTTCTTAAGTTAACGAGGATATCAAAGTCCGTCACCGCGTATAAAACTATTGAAGTTATTCGCGGATAACTCAGCTTAACTACACCCCGGACTCAATGCCTACGCACCTCGCGACTTTCCAGACAAGAGTGACGAGTTAATCTCGCCCCGGGTCTCACGAAGGGTGGACCCATGGTGGAGGTGGTAGCCACGTTCCGTGGTCACGTTATGCTTAGATGTTAGTTCTGGGAATGCAACTCTTTATTCCTCTTCTCCGTTCAGTTCTTACTAGGTTCTTATCAATAAGTACGTGACAGAATGCGCCTCGAGCGCAACGGTCCCGCCGCACTCATGAGAAAGATTTACTGGAGAAATCTCATCGGTTAGCCGAGACGCAGCGGAAATGAGGAAATTTAATATACTGAACTTAACATATAAATGAACAGTAGCGGGTGACCGAAAAGAAAAGAAATGAAATATGAAAAAGAACGGAAAATTTAGTTCGGGACGTAACAGAGGTATGTGGATAACGACATGATTACTGGGCACCCTGATTCCCTTGTTACATCTTTAGCTAATCTTTTTATACCAGTGTCTTAAAGTAGTCTAGCCTTTAATTTATTAGTTAACACACTCGTCGCCGCGCCACCCATATCCGGGCGACGCACAGTGGTTCATTTGGCCGAAAACCTGGCCAAAACTCAAGGAGTTTTTCAATTTAGCTGAAAATTGGTGTATTAGTATTATTTGGGTCGCTGATTAAGAATCTGAACTCAAAATTTCGAAAAACAAAATGGCGGCTTCAATATGGCGGATGCGAGTATTGAAAAATTGTCGGACCGGCATGAAAATCAGTAGTCTTATGTTTTTCCGGTCGCTGATTAAGAATCCGAACTCAGAATTTCCAAAAACAAAATGGCGGCTCTAATTTGGCGGGTGCGAGTATCGAAAAATTGTCGGATCGGCATGAAAATCAGTAGTCTTATGATTTTCCGGTCGCTGATTAAGAATCCGAACGCAGAATTTCCAAAAACAAAATGGCGGCTCTAATATGGCTGGTGCGAGTATCGAAAAATTGTCGGATCGGCACGAAAATCAATAGTCTTATGATAGCCCGGCCCTATGTCATAAATGCACTTCCCGAAGCATGGCGCGCGCGACAAACAAATAACAATAACTCGAAGAATCGCAAAAAGTCGCAAGAAAACTCAACGAGGTCTTCTTCGGGAAGCTTCAAAGTTTAATTTAAAAAAAAATATATTATGTTATTCCATGGACTTCTGCAGTTTTAATGATATTTACTGCAGCAGCCGCTGTATCTTAACACTAGAACTACCGGCCTCAAATCTAACATATTTTAATAAATTAAATAAGTACTTTGAAAAAGGGGGAATCAAGCGGCGGAAAATTTGATGGATTGGGTGATTTATGTTTATTGGTATAGACATAGAATATTTATCCTATGACTCTCATGTAAACTTGGAGAATTTTTTGAAACAATTGTGTACCAGTCATTTTGACTGGTTTGGTAGTTCTAGTGTTAATACAAGCATGTCATTGCTGTTCCATCTCCGAATTTCCCTTTGTTTAATAAAAATTTCGGTCGAAGGAGAAAGATGAAACATTGTAAGGAACAAATATTTCCCTCATACCTGCAACTAGCCAGATTTTCATTAGAATCGTCAAACATCTTTCAGTTTATGACGGTAAGCGGTCGAGGTAGCCGCGGCTATTTATAGTTGCCTCGAAACAATAGGCCACCAGCTTGTTTAAACTCATTCCGATTTTTAACCCCATGGAATAAACATATTATTTCGTTAATTGCCAGGTTGATCTTAGAGAAGGATTAGCAGTATTCATTAGGTACAGCACGATAGCCCAGCTCTATGTCATAAATGCACTTCTCTGAGCATGGCGCGTGCGACAAACAAATAAGAATATCGCGTACAATTGCAAAAAGTCGCAAAATTTTACAACGGGGACTTCTTCGGGAAGCTTTAAAGTTTAATTTAAAAAAAAATATATTCTGATATTCCTTTTCCTTCAAAAGTTATAATGATATTTATTGCAACAGTCACTGTATCTTAATACCAGCATATCACAGCTATTCCATCTTCGAATTTACCATTGTTTAATAAAAATCTCGACTGAAAGAGATTGATAGAACATTGTGAGAAACAAATATAGCCCTCATACCTGCAACTAGACAGATTTTCATCCGAAACGTCAAAGATCTTTCGGTTTATAACGGTAAGCGGTCGAGGTGATCGCGGCTATCTATTGTTGCTTTGGAACAAAAGACCACCAGCTTGCTTAAAATTATTTTGATTTTTAACCCGAACGAAATAAATATAGCGTTTCATTAATTACAAGGGTAACCTTAGTGAAGGATTAGCATTATTCGTTTGTCCAAGGCACGATAGCCTGGCAGTATGTCATAAACGTATTTCCCCGAGCATGGCGCGTGCGACAAACAAATAAGAATATCTCGTAGAATCGCAAAAAGTCGCAAAATTTTACAACGTGGACTTCTTCGGGAAGCTTCAAAGTTTAATTTAAAAAAAAATTCGCGTTGTACTTTTGCGTACTTCACAACTATTTCCTCTGCAAAAGGAAAAAAATGTATGGGTTTTGCAATCTGTGCCATCGCAGTTGTAAAATATTAAATAAAAAAATGAAACCAAGGTACTTATAATTTAAAAGTATGACGAATAGCTACAAATACTTACAAAGTTGACTGTACTATTATTTCACATTGAAAACGTATTCTGAATTTGGACGTGAATACGTTACATTATTCAAGTGCCAACTTTGACATTGCATATCTCTAAGAGCGTTGTTCAATAAAAACTTTTATTAATGGAAACTGATGCTCTGATATGTTACGAATAAAACGCAATTGCTAAATTTTGAAAATCGCGAAAAAAATGTTTGGCTTTTTGGCCAGGTTTTCGGCCAAATGAACCACTGTGCGACGCTTTTCTTGTTCAAGTTAGATGGGATTTTCAATAGAGTTTTTAAAGGGAATTTAGTAGAATCAACATTGTATTATAGAGATATAGAGCATAAAAATATTGAAATTCATTTCTATTACTAAATTGTTCTTTATTGTTGACGGGAGACAGTCCGCCTATTGGAAAAAGCTTCAGTAGGGGAGGGCGGGGTTCAACGCGCCGATTTTACTAAAATTCAAGATAGCCCCTACACCATGAATGTCATATTTATGCTTTGTAAAGTATCTAATGATAAATTTAATGTAGTTTTTATAACCATACGCTATTTTTAAGTATATTCAATATCAATTAATTGATAGGCTATAATATAAAAAAAGTCAGAGGAGCACAATTTACCCCATCAAGGGGCGGTTTGTGCCGATAATGAGGTAACATGTGCCGCTTATATTTAAATTATGTTGCAGTCAATTAATTGGGAGTTAAAACAACAAATAAACTTTTAATTTGCAAATAACGTGTATTTATTGATAAGTTAACAATTTGTAACTAACATGAGCTTTAAATAAGTTTGACATTTGTACTTTGTAATGAGATCAACACAGTAACTTAAAAATTTGAAACAAAAAATGATAAGTTACAACACAAAACTCAACATTATCTTTTAATTTAACCAAATAATCATCATGTTCTTCTTTTAATAAACATTTGCATAAATAAGACTGTCATTTCAAGGTTGTCAACAGTGTGCCCTTTGTACCTTATTTGAAATAAAACTTTACAAGTTATAATATAAAACTCAACATTTTTCACTAGTTAAACAAAACAAAACCATAGTTTTCTTCTTAACGTTAATCAGTCGTAGTAGCTAACCTATATACCTAAATAATTTCTCAGTCTGGAATAGATTTTTATTTTTTTCTTTATGGACTCTCATCCTAAAAAAAATATAAATAGTAATTAGAATTATATGCATTTAGTTGTGCCCTAAACGGGGTTAATTGTGGCGCGGCACAATGAATCCCCGGCCATGGGCACTTTAGACCACGTTAGTAACATCATCACCTAAACATCGATTGTTAAAAATATGTTGAGCGCAGCGTTATTTTCCAGTGTCCTTACGATTCCCTAATAAATTGTCAACACATTATAAAAATACTCAAAACAATTGTACAATCTCTCCTCTGTCTCTATTTATATATATATTTATTCTACATACATTTCTCTAACAACTATATATACACCTTAAACTAACTAACAATATCATAGCCTAAACAACAAAATAACAAAATAGAAACACTCACTAAAATAAAATAACTCTAATAACTCTAATTGCTAATACTCTCCACTAAACTCTATATATAACTCCGCTGGTCATTTGTTACTATTTGCAACAACTAATTTTAATAAATATATACACTAAAATATTCGGCATGATTTCCTCTATCTTCTGAGACCAATTTCAACTTCGTAGCGTTTATACTTTTTGCGTAATACCTCATTTTCTGCCAAAATTTGGTGTTTTTACAAAAACTCATTTTACTAAAAAACTGAGGGTGATGGAGCAATTCTGCCGACGTATTCGTGTTTAGGATGACTAACTCTACGAGGATCACCCATTGGATATTTGAGAAAATAAAAAAAGTTAAAATTTGTTGAACAGTGTAATCAGATCTAATCACGTCTGGCCAGATATAACCATATCTGGGCTGTCAACAGCATCAGATCCGATCAGATCTGATTACGTATACTCTATAGCAGTGATTCCCAAAGTGGTCTATATCGACCCCCAGGGGTCGATGAAGACCTGCAAGTGGTCTACGTGGGCGAAAAAAAAAAATGGTGATCTATGAAATGAAAATGGGGATCAACGGCAAGAAATTTCAAAAATTGCAAAAAACAGTATAATTGATATAACTTTGACATTAAAAAAAATTACAAAGTATATTATTATTAATGTAATTAATATCGTCGGTCTAAAACTAGTTTCACTTGATCTCGGAGCATTTTATACGCGTCTCACTCTCTCCATAGTACACGCGTAACTTAGCGTCTCACTCACTCCACAGTGTGCGTTTCACTCTCTTCACAGAGCTGTGAGTCTTCTAAAAGAGAAATAACGATCGGCGCTTTCACTAAGGCCGCGCGATAATCGCATCGACTCATAAATTTTGTGCATTTTTGTGTATTACAGTGTAACCCCTGTAATCCGTATATCTTATTCTCAGGCCTCATTCAGATTGTTCGAGTTGTTTGGGTTTACGAAGGCACAGAAATTGTATGTTATATGATTGTATGTTAGGAAATATACTTCAATATAGTTAGATAGACCCACAGCAGGAGGTCTATTTAAAATTGAAAAACATGACAAGGGGTCTACGAGAGAAAAAAGTTTGGGAACCTCTGCTCTATAGAGTCATGCATAGCTATCAAAAAGCACAAATAGCAATAGTTCTCAAATTCTTATCATTTATTTATTGAGAAATTTATTTATTACATATTTTGTACAGTCTAGGTATTTTCAACAAGCTTTTGATTGACAAAATTTTTTGGCTATTATTTATAATACGTCAAAAAATTTTGTTGAACTTATTTGGAGCTTGACATAAATAGTTTTCAACTTTTATAGCAATATTCATCGATTTAATATCTTTTAATTTAATAAAACAGAATTCGTTTCGAAACTCAACTGGTATTAGATGATTTAGTTTCTCTTTACAATTGTGATCAAAAAATATTTGTACATGGACAACGCGATAATACTGTAAAAAAAATACAAGTTATTATTAATAACGAAAGAACATCGTATAGAACCATATATAACTTTATTATTACCGATAGTAATAATAACATTGGAACTGTCGTTTTTAGATTTTTGAAAAATTTGAGAGGTAAAAATTGTTTATTTATTTATGTTAGCTTTTGCGTAAAATAATACGTTTTTATGGTTAAGACCCATATTCAGGAAAGTTTGTATCTCAAACTCATTTAAAAAGTCATGTTCTTTGACGACACCACTTATTTTAAATCTGTTTATTTCATAATCAACACGAGTCAATTCTGTATTAAAATTAACTTGATTCTTTAGAATTATAGCTCCTTGATAAATCGCTATATTATTTGTTATTTCGGAACCGATATTTTTAGTCCCATGAATTTGAGAAACTATGAAACCATTGGCGTTTTCGAAAGAAAATGCAGACGTTGCCCAAAGTGGGCCCCACCGTCGAACACATAATACGAGATGTAAAAGTTGGTGTACATTGTATGTGTATTCTCTATCACCATATAAATCCTCGATATTTTTTACAAAAATTTGTAAGCATTTTTCTGCCACCTTAAGATCATCTTCAACAATACTACTTTGAAGCAGAATGTGTATGGACTTCACGAATAATAACCAATGCTCCAAATATTTTTTTCGTAAAAAAAGCGACAAAATCGGTATGGAGTACAGTAGGACTCCTCGGCAATCGAGGAACCTAGAATCTCATTCCCCTCTTTGGGCGGAGAATTAGTTACCACCACTCTTTTTACTTACCCGCTTTTTTCAACTAGAGAGTGAGCGGAACAAAGATATGTTAAGAGTTTTCTGTCCTTTCTTAAAGCTCCCCTCCACTGAGCGTCACTCAGTGGAGGGACTGGGAACCTACAATCTTCTTCCGGGAATTTTCGCCCCGATGCCGTAGATTGCCGAGGAGTCCTACTGTAGTATAGAATCCAATTATAAATTTCATAAGCTTTGTAGTGAGCATGTAGAGAAAGTTTTCGTGGTAATCTGTGAAAAGAATGCGGAGGACAAATTTTCAATAACATTTTGTCAATTGCATTTAAATGTTTGGAAATATTCCAGTCGCCTTTTTTACAAAAATAAATGTTAATGAATTACTTGCCAACGCCCAGTAAGACCGAGTGCATGTACTCTGGCATAACACACGTAGCTAAATCTAAGAAAGGCAGTGCATTGACTACTGATAAACCTTTGACACCTTTAATGAGTTTTTCTGGCTTCTCAATAAGTTGTTCAGCTTGATTGTAAATCCTTAATCCATTACGCAGTTTTATTCTTTTATCAGTAAATTTATAAATACGAATAGTCTTTTTGTCAACAACAGGGTTACATTGTTTTTGTTTTATTTCACAGATATTGCACCCATATTTTCCACTAAAATATTGAATATTTTGTATTTCAGCCCTTGCTGGTGCATCAGCAATGAATAAGGGTGCTACTATTTTAGAAATACATTCACTACGCGTAATAGGATTAATCCATTTTATTCCTTTTGTGTAACACTCTACCAATTTTTCACAGAAAGGGCGGAGAAAAGTATTCATCGATGGTTTATTGTTTGAGTCACCCCAAAAACCAATTATTATTAAATGAGATTCTCGTACATGCTCTGGGAGTTCAGCTATCGTAAACATCAAGGGCCAACAATTTAATTTTGAACTTCTCGATAATGAAATACCATCCGTATTGAGTATTAATGTTAGATCATAGATATTTCTTTTTTTCTAGAGTTCACTCTAATATATGTAGGATGAACGTTTTTTAATACATTGATTGCCTGGAACTATTTGTAAGAATGTCTGGAGACTGTTTGGGTTGCGAGTGAATGTTTAGACTTTAGTGTGACTGAAGGATGCCTGTTTGTATAAACGAGAGTGAATCGTGAAAGAATGCGAGTGTTGCCCGAAATCGTGGTGCGAGTGTGTCTTAGGAAAAGGGCAACACTGTATGAATGAAGCTGAATATAAGCGAGTGTGGACGAGAAGTGTGATCAGTGTGTTTTAAGAGTTAGTTTAAAGACGTCTTGTAAGAGCAGAGAGTTTGAGCTGTGCGTAATAAAGACTTATTTATAAAGAAAATCCTTATTATTTCCCACAACTTGGTGTCAGAAGTGGGATAATAGTACAGGTGTGAGTATTGCGAATCGTGTGAATTGTGAAAATTGAGAGACAAGATGAACACCGAAGAAGTAAGTCGTGATGAGAACGAGCTAAGCCGTGACGAGAAGAAAGAGAATTCCGATAACGAAGACTATGATGGTGTAGCTGAAATAGACATTATGACTTCCGCCGAATTAAGAAGTGAATTGAAAAAGAAAGGGTTGTCGACGAGTGGCTACAAGAAGGAACTCCGCCTTCGACTAAAAAGCGTGTCGGGAGGGGCGAAAAAGTTTAGTATAGAGACGGTCAAGACAGACAGTTCGGCTGAAGAACGTAAATATACTGAGAGTGAGATGTCACTTCTTAAACGTGAGAAAGAAATGGTAGAAAAGGAGTTGCTATGGAAGAACAAGGAGATCGAACTTTTACGCGAGTTAAATACGTTACGTACGTCAGGTGCAGTTCCATTAAAGGAAAAGAATACTGGTGCAAAATCCTGGGACAACGTTGCACATATAGCAGACCTGCTAAATTATTTCCAGGGTGCAACCGAAGAATTCGACACTTGGGAGAGGCAGTTCCAAACAGTAAGAAAAACGTATCGTCTGGATGAAGAACAGTCAAAATTGCTTATCGCCAAAAGATTGAAAGGAAGAGCTGCATGGTGGTTGAATTCAAATTCTGAATACGTAGACATGCCTGTGGAGACGTTACTCAAGGAAATGCGGAGTATGTTCTGTTTTCACTCTAGTAAAGTTGACTTACGACGGCGCTTTGAAGAAAGAAATTGGAAAAAGAGCGAAACTTTTTGTAAGTATGTGCAGGAGAAAGTGATTTTGGGAAATCGTGTGGTAGTTAGTGAGAAGGACATGTTAGAATATATAATAGACGGGATTCCAGATGTGGTAATCAGAAATCAAGCGCGTATCGGTCGTTTTACGTCAAAAACTGAACTTCTCGAAGCGTTCGAGAAAGTGTCTTTGAGTGGCAGTGGGAGCAACGAAGATGCGAGATGGCGCCGAAACGAGAGAGGTGAGCAGAGCGGGAAAAGTGAAGAGGAGAGGAAAAGATATTGCACTTGCTGCGGACAACGAGACCATCTGGCGCCGGATTGTCCGACGAAGGAAGAGGGCCCGAAATGTTTTAATTGTCAGTTGAGAGGACATCGAGCTCGTCAATGCCCTAAGCTAGCTGACAATAGGAGAAACACCCATGTCGCCGACGTCGTAACGCCAAGGAAGTGCTGCAAAAGTGTAACAGTCGAGGGACATCCTATGGTTGCATTGGTGGACACAGGTAGTGATATATCCATAATAAGCGCGCAACAGTATGTCAGAATCGGGTCGCCAATGTTAGATAAGAAAATTATTAATTTTAGAGGAATCGGTTCGGGTGAAAATGCCACTTTAGGTGAGTTCAGGGCAAAAATGATAATCGAAAACGAGATGCATGTATTAACGTTGCGGGTTGTATCAGATAAACTTTGCGCATATGACTTAATACTCGGCAATGATTTTCTCGGCACAATAGAGCTAATAGTTAAAAGTGGCGATATTTTAATAAGATCGTTAAACCAAGAACATCGCGACGAAAATGTACCTGAAATTTTTCAAATTGACGTAGATGCTATTAATACGACTGACATTGAACTTTCACATATAAATGATAGTGTGATAAGAAATATGCTGCATAAAATGATTAGCGCGTATGTACCAGCAAAAAACGTGCAAACGAGCGTTACAATGTCACTCGTGTTAAAAGACGACGAGCCGGTGTATCAAAGAGCGCGACGGCTTTCTCCGTCAGAACGTCAGCTAGTCAATGAACAAATAGATACGTGGGTAAATGACGGAATAGTCCAACTGTCATTATCGGATTATGCAAGCCCAGTGGTTCTTGCAAAAAAGAAAGACGGGACTATGCGATTATGCGTCGATTATCGGAAACTAAATAAGAAAATAATTCGGGATAGATTTCCGCTGCCGATTATAGAAGAGCAACTTGATGCTCTGGAGAATTCGAAATTGTTCAGCACTCTCGATTTGAAAAATGGTTTTTTCCATGTGCCTCTTGACGAAACTTCGCGCAAATATACTGCATTTATAGTGCCTGACGGACATTTTGAATTTCTGCGGGTTCCGTTTGGCCTATGCAATTCTCCAGCAGTTTTTCAACGATTTATTAATGTTGTTTTCAAGGACTTGATTTATAAGAAAATAGTTTTAGCTTATATGGACGACCTAATTATTCCATCATTAGATTTTGAAAGTGGACTTGAAAATCTCAAACTTGTAATGAATGTCGCGAGTAGAGCAGGCCTTATTATTAACTGGAGCAAATGCAAATTTTTGATGAAAAGAGTAGAATTTCTTGGACATATAATAGAAAATGGTTGTGTTTATCCATCGGAACATAAAACCGAAGCTGTGCGCAAATTTCCTGAACCTACGAGTGCTAAACAAGTTCAAAGTTTTTTGGGCCTAAGTGGATATTTTAGAAAATTTGTAAGTCATTATTCGGATATTGCGCGACCGTTGACTAATTTATTGCGCAAAGAAGTAATTTTTCAATTTGGTCAGCCTGAGCGAGATGCATTTACAACTTTGAAAACTATTCTTTGTAGTCAGCCCGTATTGCGTTTGTACAATGTAAAGGCCGAAACAGAATTACACACAGACGCATCTATTTTTGGTTTTGGAGCAATTCTTCTTCAGAGAGATAGCGATACGCGAGCTATGCACCCTGTTTACTATTCAAGTGGTCGTACAACATCTGCGGAAGAAAAATATACAAGTTACGAACTTGAAGTCCTAGCGATAATCAAAGCGTTAAAAAAATTTCGGATTTACTTACTCGGTATTCCCTTCAAAATTGTTACTGACTGCAAAGCATTCACGCTGACCATGTGTAAAAAAGATATGTGCGTGCGAGTAGCTAGATGGGCATTATTACTTGAAGAATTCAATTGTACAATAGAACATAGACCAGGGAAAAGCATGCTTCATGTGGATGCTTTGAGTAGACGCCCACTAGCATCGTGCTTTATTATAGATAAGGATAGGGAAACGCTAACTCTTCGCTTACGGCGTGCGCAGTGCGAGGACAAAGATGTAAAACGTATATCGGATCTCGTAGAAAAAAATCATGTTGATGGATATGTGTTAAAAGGTGGTGTTCTGTTTAAAGAAATCGATGATGAAGCACGGCTAGTAGTTCCCAGAAAAATGTGGACACAGATTATCCGTATGTGCCATGAAATAGGACACTTCTCTGTTTTTAAAACGAAAGTGTTAATTGAAAAAGATTTTTATATTCCTAATGTAAAAGTAAAAATAGAAAAAGTTATACGTAATTGTATACAATGTATTTTAGCTGAGCGAAAAGCGGGAAAAGCGGAAGGTCATTTAATACCGATAGATAAAGGCGAAGTACCTTTCGATACTTTTCATATAGATCATCTAGGACCTTTATCATCTACCCGGAAAAACTATAATTATATATTCGCTGTTATAGATTCCTTTTCAAAATATGTTTGGCTTTATACAACGAAAACAACTGCGGCATCTGAAGTAATTAAGATATTAAAAAAGCAGTCCATACTTTTCGGAAATCCACGTAGAATAATTTCTGATAGAGGTGCCGCGTTCACGTCGAATGATTTTCGTGAATATTGTGCGAATGAGAATATTGAACATGTTTTAATTAGTACTGGAATTCCGAGAGGAAATGGACAAATAGAGAGAGTAAATCGTATTCTAATACCTTTGCTGACTAAACTTGCCGACCCCAATAAAGAACAATGGTATAAATATCTTGATCGAGCGCAGCAATACATTAATGTAACCGTTCATCGAAGCATTGGAACCGACCCTTTTAGTTTACTTTTCGGAACGCGCGCACGTTTACAAGAAAACACGGAACTTCGTGCATTAATTGAAAAAGAATGTGTAGCAGAGTTTACAAATAAGAGAAATGAACTGCGTGAGCATGCACGGGAGAATATCGTTAAAATTCAACAAGAAAATGAAAAAACCTATAATAAAAACCGGAAAGTATGTAATAGGTATCGTGAAGATGATTTGGTTGCAATTCGACGTACACAACAAGGTCCAGGATTGAAAGTTGCTAGAAAATATTTAGGACCATATCGTGTCGTTCGCGTGTTAAGAAACAACAGATATATTGTTTGTAAAGTAGACGATCACGAGGGTCCGACTAAAACATCGACGTCAGCAGATTATATGAAACCGTGGTCTTATAATATTGTAAGTGATGAATCTGAGGATGATTGCGTAGATGATTGCACCGATATCAGAGACTGATATCGAGTTCAGGATGGCCGAGTGTAGGATGAACGTTTTTTAATACATTGATTGCCTGGAACTATTTGTAAGAATGTCTGGAGACTGTTTGGGTTGCGAGTGAATGTTTAGACTTTAGTGTGACTGAAGGATGCCTGTTTGTATAAACGAGAGTGAATCGTGAAAGAATGCGAGTGTTGCCCGAAATCGTGGTGCGAGTGTGTCTTAGGAAAAGGGCAACACTGTATGAATGAAGCTGAATATAAGCGAGTGTGGACGAGAAGTGTGATCAGTGTGTTTTAAGAGTTAGTTTAAAGACGTCTTGTAAGAGCAGAGAGTTTGAGCTGTGCGTAATAAAGACTTATTTATAAAGAAAATCCTTATTATTTCCCACATATACTCCGTTCCATCAACAATATCTTCGATAATACGGTTTCCACGATTGTGATTAAATTGTTTTAACTTTTCCGCTAAGTTTCGATGTTCAAAAAGAAATTTTATTGCATCTTCAACATCATATTCGTAAAAATATGATACTATTTTACCATTCAAACATATTTTACAAAGTGATTCATCCGGATCTACATTCTTGCCAATATCCAATGGACCATAGTATTTTAAGCATTGGTCACAATAATAATGTTTTATTATTTTATATTGAGGAGCTTTGTCTTTCACAAATTTAAATAAGTTATGAGTTGAAGTGGGCATATAATTAGGTTTCGGCAAAAGATGTTGCAACGTTTCCAATATTTGTTGCAATGCTGTTTTTGTTAGTTTTTTTTAATGTATAAATCCATTAAATAAGAAGCAGCTTTAGGAACATTTATATCACCACCATCGTACAGCATTTCAAAAGTTTGCTGATTTACTTCTTCACATCTATTAGAATCATTCTCCTTATCATCAGGGCCATTTCCAATATTTTCTTAATGATCTGAGTCTGCATTTAAATCCACATTTGAGTCTACATCTGAGTCCACATTTGAATCTATATCTGAGTCTGCATTTGAATCAGCGCAGCGTCTGGATCCGTATCTAAATCAGTATCTAAATTCGCATCTGAATCCTTTAATTGTTCGTTTGAACCAACACGAACCTCTAAAGCATGGTAATTTTCCATGCGTTTTTTCCATCTTTGTTGTGTCTTTAAAGGAACCTAAAAGATGAAGAATTATACATAATATTAAATATTAATTATAATAGATCGATTGTTTGAAAATTTCAATGCAATTAAATTGAAAGAAAACAATGTTATTACAAATTATTTTGACTTTAAAATGAGAAAATATTGCAAACAATAAATTTTTTGTTAATTATTTAGAAAATAATAATGATGTACTACCCTATTGTGAGCTTCTAGAGGAACTGGAGAGACTGGGGGTCCACGTAATAAGCTATGCTGACGACGTGGCTGTACTAGTCAGAGGAACCAACTCAGAAGAGATGAGGTGGAGAGTACAAAGAGCTCTCAACCACATTCAAGAATGGTGTACATCCCGATCATTAAAGGTTAACCCTGAAAAGACGGAAATGGTGCTATTCACCAGAAAGAGGAAATTTGCTGTTAAAGCGCCCTCAATATTCGACACCAAGCTGAAGTTCTCCAGGGAGGTACGCTACCTAGGCGTCACCCTGGATAGTAAACTCAGATGGAACAACCACATCACCAAACAGGTTCAGAAGGCAACTGCCACCTTTTAGGCTTGCAGGAGGATGTTTGGACAAACGTGGGGCCTCAAACCTATCATGGTAAGATGGATATACACAGCCATCCTGGTACCACAAATCACTTTCGCCTCCGTTGTCTGGTGGCCAGCCCTAAAGCTGAAAACCAACAATAAGGCACTATCCAAAGTCTACAGACTTGCAATGCTAGGGATCACGGGAGCCATAAGGACTACCCCGACCTTAGCAATGGGGGCATTATTAAACATAGCGCCACCACACCTTCAAGCAGAGGCCTTGGCGGTGAAAACCGCCATAAGACTGCGACTTGGAGGTTTCTGGAAGGGAGCTAGACAGGGGCATGCGGCAATCCTAAGGGGACGGGACCTCGAAGAGATCCTAACCCTGGGAGGCGATCGCTGCACCAATAGCTACCATTTCAGAACCGACTACAAGGTTCTCTTCCCTGATAGGCGGGACTGGGTAGAGAATAACCTGCACTTCCTGTCCCCAAAAGGATTGGTCTGGTTTACAGATGGCTCCAGAAACAGGAGGGGGGCGGGAGCAGGCTATTGGAGCGATGGGCCCAAAACAGAGGAAACTCTAAGATTGAGCCACACCGCCACAATATTTCAGGCAGAGGTATATGCCATTTGGGCCTGTGTTGAACACATAATAAATCTGAAACACAGGAACAAGCATATATACATCTGCAGTGACAGCCAAGCAGCTCTCAGGGCGCTCACAACAGTGGTGGTAACCTCAAGGTTAGTACACGGATGTATTGAGCGCCTGCAGCAGCCGGCTAAAAATAACTACGTCAATCTCGTCTGGGTCCCAGGACACAGTGGCCTCAAAGGCAACGAGAGGGCTAATGACCTGGCAAGGAAAGGAGCTTGTCATACAAGTAAACTTCCCATAAGTCCAGTACCCGTGCCGTCCTGTTTTATCAAAAGCCTCATGGACCAGAGAACCCAAGAAAAGTTCCAGAACATGTGGCTTACAGGAACAGGCTTTCTACACACTAGGGCCCTCTTCAATGGACCCTCAAAAACAGTTGGGACAGACCTTATCAATCTCAACAGAAGCCAGTTGAGGCTGATTGTTGGCATGATAACGGGACACTGGACCACGGCCAAGCATCTGGAAAGAATGGGCGTAATCGTGGAAACGATATGTCCCTAGATGCAAAAAAGAGGCTGAAACACCTCTACATTTGCTAACCAAATGCGGACCCCTCAGAGAGGCCAGAAAGGACATCCTGAGAGTGGAGGCAGAAGGTAGTGTCAAGCTCGGAGAGGTCAAAGTGAGTGAACTGCTGCGCTTTGCGAAAGAGGCAGGACTTCACGAACGGACTCTCCTTATATGAATTGACCTTCGTAGGGCCCGGGTACAATGGCTGATAGCTGAGTGCCCGGTCAAACTGCAATTCAATTCAATTCACTACCCTATTGTGTGACTGTAAATTAAGCAGACAAATGTAAGTTTTTCAAATAAAAAATAAATAAACAAATAGTTATTATTTAAAAATGATAAATAAAAAAACGCACTTACAAGTTTTTCAGTTTTCTAAATGTGCATTTTTTAAAAATAAATACTTAATATTATTCTTATTGTGACTATTTTGAAAATTAGTTCATGCCTATTCGAGATTCACAGTCGTCTCCATTGTTAATTAACAAGTATTTAATTTGTGTATTTAAAGCAAGAGGAGTCAAATACTTGTCACATTTTTTGTTTTCTTACAAATAACCAGCAGAGTTCATAAATGTAATAAAGTAGGTTATTAATCATATGACATTGAAAAATCTAATGAAGCATCATATTAAATTTAAATTATTATCTCCTGATCACTATCTTTCCATAATTTATATTTTTTTCTCACTGGATGACAAGCAGTAAAATGTTCATTTCCTTCTAAAGACATTTCTAAAAACGGTAAAAGTTATAACACAACAAGTATATTTATTTATTTATTAATGGTTATTTATTTTATTTACTTACTCTTTCGTTATTTATTTAATTTTTTTAATGGTTATTTATTCACACACTGATTAAACTTTATTTCACTGCTATTGAATGCGTTCCGTTATCGACTGACTCCGTGTGGAGTCTTTGAAAAATAAGTAACTATTGGTTGATGAATAATTTTCTCCACCCCTTCGAGGTCTTCACGAGAGGGAAGGCGATGACATGCCTTCAACACCTGATGGAGGATTTCGAACCTAGCAGCTCTCTCCGAGCAAGTCCAAAGTCCCGTTAGAGTCATCGGCGGGTACGCACAAAAATTCCTTATACTAATTATTTAAAAATGGTAAACAGATGTGCGCACCCTGACCCGGCCCCACTAATAATAATAATAAAAAATATAATAATATAATAATAATAAATTTCGTAATAATGTGTAGTGTGTGTTTGTTTCTCGCTTCACCTGTTTTCTTCTCGACACTCTGCCTCGGCGGAGGGATGGGAGTGTGATCGGTGGTGGGGACGATGGGGAATTGGACTCGGTATCAATGTTTTCAGGATAGAGGAAAGGAGCAGTGACAAGAGTTAAGGAGAGGTGATCAGCTGCGGAGGGCATTGACCGAAACAAATGCGGAGTCGCAACAATCTTCTATACGAAATCGTTCTTCTAATTGTAAGTCAGTGGTCGGCAAACTTATTAGCCAAACAGCAAAATATGAACATTACAACAATTTAAAAAAAATTGGGAGCCAAATCTGCTTGTTTAGTAAACTTTTATTACACTAACAACTTGCCCCAAGTCGGGGTAAGTTGTTACTTTCCGACTTTAGGCATTAAAAAATTAATAATAAAGAATCTCTCAAAAAATGACCCAAATAACTGTCTTAATATCAAAGTTACATATGTAAGTTGATTTTGATCGCATCGTATGAATACTAAAAGCAATTATATTAACAAATTTTGAAGTTAACTAAAAATCGGAACTTTTAGCACCGCTCTCCCCTACGCCGAAAACATACGAACAATTTCAGCCGGTAGCTTGTACATGGTTTGTGTTTACGTTTACGAAAACTAATAAAATTAAACTCGATGTTCGTTACATATTTTTACAACAATATAAAATTTTAATTACGTAGCTATCTTTTAACTTAAGCAAAAAATTATACATGTTCTCGATTTATAGAAGAATTTTAATTTATCAAAATAAGATGTAATTTTTTCTTACCAAATTTTTTTTTTAATGGAAATATTGCGCCTTCCGTGGATATTTGTGCCAGAGCCGCACTTAAAGAGCCAAAGAGCCACATGCGGCTCTGGAGCCGCACTTTGCCGACCACTGTTCTAAGTGATTATCGATAAATCGTTTTTTTTCACATTATCTGAGTGATATTTTTGGTGTCAGTTCAGTTCAGTGATTTTTTTATACAAATGTTTCTGATTGAGAGCGAAGCAGATAATTCCTTAACAATCGTTGAGAATGCAAATGTAATATTTAACCCTTTTAGTACCGAGCGCGGAGAGCGTGCTTAGGCGAAGAATACCGGGCCGAATCGACGAATTTGTAGAGGTTTGCGAAAATGTTCGTAAAAACCAAAGTAGGCGTGATATTTACAAAATTGAAAAAGCAGCTTATTGCGAGATGAATGGAGAATAAATTCATACCAATAGAGTTTCGATATTTATTAAAAATCATATGAATAACATAAGTATAAGACATCATGAAAATCGTACAAAGTAATTTCTCTTTTTCAAAACGTAACTGCATATAGAAAAAAAATTTTTTTGGTCATCGCTTTATATATATCTAGTAGTATAATGTGTAAACATTGCATTTTGTAATCATTTGCAATGAAACAGTTGGTATCCGATACCAAAAGGAAAAGATAACGCTATGATGCACGGCAAGCGTCAGACAAATCTAATACCCAAGTGGATCGTGCAACTGGTAATACATACGTCACTAAAAAAATATAAGAGTTATTATAGATATTTACAGTTATTTCTCTGTCCACTAAAAATGTGTAATATTTCCTTATTTTTACTTACAGAAGCCATTTATTCGCATTGATGCGTACTCATGCATACACCATGCAACCCTTTGTTGCACTTATTGCAAATTGTGCGCGATCTTCGCACAGGCCCTCCATCCATCCTACTGCAAACAACGCAGACCTTTTCCTTCCTTCCAGGTAGTTTACGGATACCTGGGACTGTGGAATCTGTCGACGCATGACCCGATGAACTTTCTGGATTCGTATTTTTTTCAGCCGTCCATTCTTTCGTGATTGACTGAATGATACTTGTTATAAAATCGAGTCGAGTCATAACGTTTCCTTGTGTATTATGTTTATATAATATACATGCGTTCAACACCATGCGAGAAAAAACAGAAAATACCACTTTCTTCCAATATTTTACTGTTCTCCTCTCGTCCAAATATGAGTAAATCATCATGTCTGACACATCAATGCCACCCATATATTTGTTATAATCGCTGACGAGTGCTGGTTTATCAACTTCTGTATCCTGCCTCCCTCTTCGAACTATAGTTGTTTTATTTGCCGCTGTTCCGTGCGTTGACAACAGTAATACATTTTTTTCTGGGATTTCTTTTCTCTATAAGCTAAACGAAGTATTTCCCGATTTCTCATGTACTTAGATTCGCCCACTTCCAATTTTTGTTTCAGCTGCGATGGAATATTTTTCCTATTACTACGTATGGTACCGGTTAAAAATGTATTCTTCTTATACAGAGATCTTGCTAAGGAGATGCTTGTAAAAAAATTGTCGACAGTTATATGGTATCCTTTCATAAAGAAGTTACTCATACTGAATAATTTATCTATTACTACTTGAGCGAGACCTTTTTCTTTTATTTCTCTTTTGTCGCGTTGATCCTTGGCTCCCCGATAACAAAAAAATGACAGGCAATAGTGTGTGACCGCATCGGCCAGCATCCAAAATTTTATGCCCATTTATGGTGCTTCTTATTTGGCAAATACTGGGTCAGTACAGATCTGCTTTTGGTGCCTACTAACGATTCATCCACGCTCAAGTGCTGATTTGGCGAATAATAAAATTTGAATTTACTATTTGCATGAGCAACGACAGGTTGAAATTTTGCTGTTGGGTCGTATTCATTGCTATCACGTCTTGCTAATGTGCTATTGTCCACAGTATGAAAAAATTTGCAGAGTAACTGGAATCTATTTCGAGAAAACATTTGACCAAACCAAGGGATGTATCGATGATTTCGTGACCAGTAACTAAACAATGTTGGCCTACGGGTTATTCCCATTTCAAGTAGAACGGCTATGAATGCTTTCAACTCTTTGACTGTCGTTTTCTTCCAGGTGAATGGTGTAGATCTATTTGCTGGTCCAGCATTCTCGAAAAATTGTTGTGCGTATCGATTTGTTTCTACTCTCAGCATGTTCAGAAATTGGTATGTAAAAAATAAATCGAAATACTCTATTGGTTCGGATATGTTTGGTGGCAAATGTTTAGGGCCTGATATTTCCGAAAATAACGGGCGCGGGTTATGTTGGCTATCGTTTTCCACATTTACTTCCTTGAAATTCGTGAGATATTCCACACTACCACTCTCGCTATCTTCATCTTCCAATTCATCTTCGCTGGATTCACTGTCGCTGTATATCCTGCGATCACACCGACGGCTTGGCGCAAATAATTGGTCATCACTGTCAACTTGTTCTTCAACTATTTCTAATTTGTCAATAATTCGCACTAATTCTGCTTCATCCATGTTCGTAACAGTCGTCACGTCGCGTGAAACAGTTTAGTGGAAGATAGCGCATGAGGGGCCCCACCTGTGGACCACGCTGCTCTATTCTATTCTACCTTACCTCGGCACGAAACAACATAGGATATAACAAAAAGTTGATATAATATACATTTTTTCACTTGTGTTGCATCGACTATGAACCATTTTAACATTTTATAAAGTTATACTTAAACACAGATCTCTTGTGATAAGTATAATAAGGCTCTAACGGAGGCGCAACGATATATCGTCGTTGGTATTTTTGGCGAGTGCACCGAACGACGATATATCGTCGTTCGGTACTAAAAGGGTTAATGAAACCACTGAAGTCCAAAATGACGAATTGGTGACATTTTTCATTGGTAGAAAAAGTTTTTCAGGTTACGTTAAGGGACGTGGAGGTAAGAAAATATTTTATTAAAATTAAAAATTAATTTTGATTATATTAACGGAAAAATTAACACTGACATAATTACTTAAGATGATGAAGGGCCATTGAAGGCTAAGCAGAAAGAACTGTTAAATGATTACAAGAAAAAGCAGAGAAATTCTAGCAGGGAGTCGGAAAATGTAATCGTATCTCCGATCAAAACTAGAAGTAATTTGAAGAAAGAATCAAATTTGAAAGAAAAAGAAAAGGTAAAAAAGGATAAAAAAAATCATGAGAAGGTAGTTATTATTTGTATAATTTTATCATTTAAATAAGTTGCATTATTATTAGAATTGTTTACTTGAGATCAATCATGAAATGACGTTCATTTTGTTTTGCTAGGTTTCTTCAAGAAAAAATAATGTAGAAACTCTGAAAGAAGTTGCACATATTATAAACAACAGTAAGAGAAAAGTCGTGTCCAGTTCGGAGTCATCAGATAGCGAAGAAAAAAGTCCATCTAAAGATGAATTGAAGGCTGAGTTAAAAAGGCTGCGTACTGCTCTTATAAGCTCAAACCCTTCGACATCAACCGATTGTGCACAGTCGCATTTGCCGTGTGATATTCAGGAAAATGTGCCATCGAAAGGAAAAGAAAAGATATATAGAGAGGACACACCGGCTAAAAAAAAGAAAGACGATATTGATGAAGATCCAGCACCAAATCAATTATTTGGTAAAAATTATTTAAAACCAGTAAGTTTTATTGCAAAATTACATTGTTAAAAATTTATTAATATGAATATTAAATATTAAATATTGATTATTTAACTATTTAGATGACTGAGCTAGGCAATTTGGGAGTTTATTGTATTAGCGATATTTACCAATATGCATTAGGTGGTGTCACGTTCCAAGCCCTCGGGAAGGATCGGACAGGGTTGTTATTTTCCTGTTTTAGGCTCGCCCGCTATGCGCAGACTAAACGCCAGGGCACAGGAAGGAGAACTTCGTGAGATGACTATATTCCCGGAGGATTAATTACGAGGTTTAGGTGAGTTGGTGAGTATTATTAACTTGATTAATTATTTTTAGTGACACTTTGTTTTAGGAAGATCGCGGAGATAAGTGTATTTCATTTTCAGGAATGATTTACGAAGGTAAGTATGGTTTGTTTTCAGGAATAGAAGAAAAGGTAAGAGTGCTGAGAAAATTGCAGAAAGAAAGTTGTCAGAGATTGAAGTAGAAACTACCGGCTTGAACTGCACTCGGAGACTTACCGGCAGAAGAATTAAATTATATAGATTTATTTGTAAGAAAGAATGGGGGTGAAGTTATAGCTTTCCGAATAAATAATAAAACGTTTTAAAATTAAATAAAATGAATTATTTAATTAAATATGCCTTTATGTAGGGTTGATTACTATATTTGGGTATTTAGATCTGGGTTAGGTTCTTGTATTAGGTTTTGTGGTGGATAGGGTGCTTGATACGGGGGTGGAGGTAGGTAATTGTGATTTCCGAATGATTTGTAACCGGTACCTTGCTGGTTGCTAATGAAAGCAAGTTACAACGCCGTTTGCCGAATGGAGTCCGCAATTCAGATCGCCGATGGAAGCGAAATGCGGTGTACGCAATCAATCTTGCTTGGTTAGAGCGTAATTGCGGTTAAACTTCCAACTCTAGGCTACGGGTGATAGCAAGTTCCTGATAATTCAAATCACAGGGGGTATTCGACATCTACGTAGGGAAATAGGATTAGAATTCTATGTGGAAAGTCGAATTAATATGATAGGTACCTTGATTACTTCCTCGATGACAATTTAGGTATCGACTCGAAACAAGTTTGGTGTCGACTCGCTCTCTTTGGGGATGGTTCGACGCAAGTGAATGTGGGTCGTGCAATTGCTCCTGCTTAAATAAGCGGAATTGCGAATTAACTTCCAAATATAAGAGCAAGGTATTACTTGTAAGAGGTACCTTATTCGTTCGCTTAGCGAGAATGGTTGCTACTCGGCGTTCACAATTGAAATGTAATCCTTGCAATTGGTCCTGCTTAATTAAAGCGGAATTGCGAATTAGCTTCAATCGTGAGTAATGAGTGAAATCGAGTATTACAGTAATTGTTACCTTCTTTTCCAGCTGATATCGACCAGTCGAAAGGTGTGGTATCCGCTGATTAAGCGGTCATACAATCAGTGACGATTGCGAAACTCAACCAACTTCCAATCAACAGGGAACAGCGGTTTCCTGACAAATTCAAACACATAGAGGGTAAGATTAGGTAGGGTAAGGTAGGTATAATAGGTTTAATATAGGAAATAAGAAGAAAGGGATTCAAGACTATAACAAGTATATTCAAAGTAAAGAAAAGAAAAGATACAGTAAAGTAAGATTTAAATAAGTACTGTGCAACTCAGTCGCAGACAGTTTACAACAAAGAGAGTAGTCGGGTGTTAGTACAATTATTTCAAAGGGTGTGTCTCAATAAAGACCTCGGTAATATTGCGGAGTCAGTGAATACTTGTTGAATGTTACTCACTTGATGGTAGTAGGTTGGTTGTCGATGAAACTTCTTGATGCTTCTTGATGTACACTTAATAACACTGGAACTCTGACTGACTTAGGTGGCTCGCAGGCCCCTTTTTATATTAATGCTTATCGCTTAATTATTAGAATGCAACGATGCATACTGACAATGAGAATATTACATGGTTTCTGCGATGCATTCCGAGAATGCTGAGCGTCTCTCCGCCTTGCATT
This sequence comes from Cerceris rybyensis, assembly GCA_910591515.1. Lineage (NCBI taxonomy): Eukaryota > Metazoa > Arthropoda > Insecta > Hymenoptera > Crabronidae > Cerceris > Cerceris rybyensis. The sequence continues at coordinate 4,286,419 of OU342789.1, forward strand.
CTCAGAATGCTGACATTTCCTCGCCTTGCACTTTTTTATGCTGACGATTTTACGCCTTGCATTCTAAGAATTATTAGCTTTTGCAGCATATATCTTATGGATTTAGTAAAGTAGTTTTATTCCATCTTTTCCTAAAGTTGGAGACAAGATTTCGCCATTCTTGAATCTTCCATATTCAGTTCTAGAATATTCCAGAAAGATGTATTACGGAAATATGTAAAACAAGCATTCAAGAATAATTAAAATCTATTTGTTATAACAATTTTAACGCATAATTAAAGTCTAATATAAATGTAGAGGTATTAGGATAAAATGAAACGCGAAGAGGTATATCGAGTATCGTTAACTTCCTTAGTCATGCTGTGTTCCTGTTATTACCTCTCGGTTAGAAAGAGCGGGAAAGTATAATACTCGAAGAGTAATAATATGTCGCCATTCTGGAGTATTCCATTATTAAGATAATTTATCGAGTTAGTTTGGAATATTCCAGAATTGTGTATTTAAAATTATGTAGAATAAGTATTTTATGGCTAATAGACTGTTTTGTATATATATGAAGCCTAATTATTACGTTAAACCCATTATGCATAACAATTTAGTGCATAATTAAAGGCAAGCATAAGAGCGAAAGTATCAGGATAGAATGAAGTGTGAGGAGGTATTATGAATATCGCTGTCCTCCTTTATTCCATTGTTCTCCTGTTACCTCTTTGTCTAATGCATACCACCTCTTATCTTATCTGGTGTCATATTACACCTGGTATAGGTGCGTTCGGAAGAAATGGTTTTATACAGAGTCGTTGAAAATTGGTCTCCCATTTTATAAATGAGCTCGAATTGATTGTCCTTGTACAGGTGAGTTCAAAAGTGATGGTTTTATATAGGTTCGGTCAAAATTGGTTTCCTTTTTAGGAATAAGCTCGAAAATGATTGCCCTTGTACAGGTGAGTTCAAAAGTGATGGTTTTATACAGAGTTGTTCAAAATTGGCTTCCTTCTATAAATGAGCTCGAAAATGATTGCCCTTGTACAGGTAAGTTCAAAAGTGGCTTTATATATATATAGACAAGTTAAAAATGGTTTCCCTTGTACAGGTGATTTCAAAAGTGTCTTCCTTTGTACAGTCGGTCTCAAAAGTGCTTTCTTTTGTATAATTCATTTCAAAAGTGATTTCGTTGTACAGGTGGGTTTAAAAGTGACATTTCCTTGTACAGGCGGTTTCAAAAGTGACTTTCTTTGTACAGTCGGTTTCAAAAGTGATTTCTTTTGTATAATTCATTTCAAAAGTGATTTCCTTGTACAGGTGGGTTTAAAAGTGACTTTCCTTGTACAGGCTATTTCAAAAGTAATATTTCTCTATTCATGCAAGTACGGAAGTAGTTACCTTTATATCATTAGGTTTACTTAACAGATTCTTTTCCTAAGATCCTTCTGAGGATATGCATAAAAGAAAAGAGGAGAAAAAAAAAGAAAAAAATTTATGGTGAGTAGTAATCGATAAATTCTAATATTTAGCTAGTATTCGTGATGTCATCTGTCTGAGGACGTAACAGTGGCAAGATAGTCACCCACATAGCTCGTCGGTTGATCGATGGTATTTTTACCAAATATGCAATAGCAAATAGCACCTTTACAGGCCAGCCTCCCAGAGCGAAAGGAAAACAGCGCCTAGTAATTCCGGTTTCACCATTGAACGATAGTGCAAAAAACGCTATTATAGGTTTGTTAATAATTTTTCCTTTTCAATTTATTAATTAATAAAGATTGAGTATTTATATTTACTATGATAACTTTAATTATGTTTCCTTCAAACAGATTTCGCTATTCAACGAGGCCAATCAAGTCAATTTCAAATTCCAAATAGGAGTTTTATAGCTCCTCAAATGTCTCAGCGAGTTGGAGAAATAAAGAGACACATGTCAGCATCTACAGCTCCACTCGCGCCACCACCATGAATACCTTTCGTTATTATATAATTATCATTTAAAAATAAAAATAAAAAAAAATAAGATAAATTTAAAACAATGTGTATTTAATATTCATAAGTCTATGTTTAAAAGTTTTATTTTAATCGTACAGTAAAAATTACACAACAAATCCTATTATCAATAATTATCTTTCTTATTTCAGAATAGTATCCGGATTTTATACATGTACATTCACAATTTATCCAGCATGATGATAACAAGAATAACAACAATTTGAAAATCTAAGTTTATCTAGTCAGATTGAAACAGTCAGATGTAAACAATTATCGGCTATATCTGGCCAGATCTGATTATGTCTGATCAGATCTTATCAGATAGAGACAATTTAAAGGTCTGATCAGACCTGACCAGATCTTATCAGATAGAGACAATTTATAGAGCTGGCCAGATCTGATCAGACCTGACCAGATCTTATCAGATAGAGACAATTTAAAGATCTGGCCAGATCTGATCAGATCTTATCAGATAGAGACAATTTATAGAGCTGGCCAGATCTGATCAGACCTGACCAGATCTCATCAGATAGAGACAATTTAAAGATCTGGCCAGATCTGGAAGGCAGATCTGGCCAGATCTTATTATATATGGTTAGATCTAATTCGTTTTTCCCAGGTTCCAATGGGTATTAACACCTATCTTTCCGAAATCTCCGTTGGCATTGGACCACACGGGGATCTCAAGGCGATGGTGTTTCCCAACGACGCAAAAGAGTCCGATAGATCGAAGATAAACGTCTATTGCTGGAGCGGTCGAGTAATTTTTATCTTTAATATAATTGAGTAACGCTTGGTCCTCATGACTCGATTCACCGCGCAGATGTCTAATTTGCGCATAACGAGCGTATAAATGCATGCACATCACATATCTGTAGCAAGATCGAGAGACTACAGACATAAATCTTTTATCAGTGGCGGCGCGGAGATCATACTCCTTGTCAACCAATGGAATGAAAGATTCATTTGTGATGGTAAAATTCCTGCGTGCACGAAGCTCGTTATATCCAGCGAAGTCATCACAATCGAACTTAATATTCATTGGATCGTTCGAAAGTGGGCTAGGCTTTGTGCTTAATTTAACGTTATCAGCGGGCTTCCTACCCCCTTCGGGCCTAGGAAGAGGAGATGCGACTGCTGGTCTTAGACCAGTCTCCTTTTTCAGGGGTGTTGGTTTCCGCGAGCGAAAACTTTTTCCCCTGGTAGGAACAGTCTCTTCTGCATCACGCTCTTTAAAAGCTTTTACTGACGTCATCGTTGCAAACTTTGCAGATTCACCGAAATATAAAGAACATTTTGGGTTAGGTCATTACGTGTGATGTATATGTTCGTAGTTTAGTGTCTACGGGGATTAGCATCCTTTCAGTCATTCCGCATTGTTCTAGAGTTGGTTCTTGTATGGTGTTAGGCCCCCCTATTAGCTTTTTTGTACAGGAGTGGAAATGCATTTACGCACACCCCGACATTTGTTCGGGGTAGTGTGGGACTCGCCGGGAGTTTGACCTCCCGGAACACCCACTAAAACCCCTCGTCTTTGTTCCATTCTCATCTGGAACTCCGAAAGATGGGCGGTACTACCATTAGTATTACTTCGCCCATCTTCTACCAATCTCTGTCTTTATCTATCCTTTACCTTATATTCCTGTCCATCTCCTTTCCTTTTCCTCTTTCCTTTCATCTTGTTCCTTCTGTTTCATTAACTTCACATTATATCTGTACCCAATACTCCATTTCTTTTCGTTCTCCAGCATTTTCTACATTAATATCCCTAATGTTAGGTTTTTACTGATATTTAACCCCTTGCACTATTTGTACGAGTCTGACTCGTGATGAAAATTTTAGGCCAAACTTGGATGTCACGAGTCAGACTCGTTGTTCAGTTCCAGACCAAACATGAATATCACGAGCCTGACTCGTACTCGACATTTCAGGCCGAACATGAATATCACGAGCCTAACTCGTACTCGATATTTCAGGCCGAACATGAATATCACGAGTCTGACTCGTGGTCAAAGTTTTACACAAAGTATTTGTTTTCGACACAAAGTATCAGTTTTCTGTTCCGGATCTTCAGTTTCTAGCATTTTTTATACGAGGCGCACACGTTTCGAACAGCTTGCTGCACAAAGTGATCTTTACATATATATTTTTAATTCTACCAAGCCCTAGAGCATACTTTTCAATTTAATAATTTGTTGATATTTAATTGTTTATTTATATTGTGTTTTTCAGTTTTAGGTTTGATGTTCAAATACTACTGCCGCGGATTTACTTTTACGTATTTTTATTTTGTTAGTAATTAATTATATTATTATTATTTATTTAGAATTTGTTTTCATCTTATGTAATAATTTAAGCATTAAAAGTTTTTGATTCAAATTCATTTGAATTTCATAAGAGTTCCATCGCGTGAAGTAAATACGGGCACGACTACCTTACGCTCGGTCGTCAGAATAGGTCTCAAGTTTCGGCACGCGCGTCCCACCGCTCGCCTTTCACCGCGACAATCGAGGCAGCCGCGTTTGGCCTGGCGGTTCCCGAGGTTCCCAATAGTGCAAGGGGTTAAGTCCTCAACTAACTTTTCCCTCTCGACGTACCACCTTTCACATTTAAGGAAGGTGTGTTCTACCGCGTCCTCGTTATTGCAGCCATACCAACATCTCTCACTTTCCCTTTTTCCTATTCTCTTTAGGTAGCTTGCAAAACAGCCATGGCTCCATTCGTATGTACAGTTCCCCCTACTAGACTCATTCCACTCCTCTTGCCACTCAATTAGTCCTTTCCTTTCTATTTCTTTCCTTTCCTTATCAATCCTATCCTGCTTGTTCCCCTCTTTTATCCTCCAGTTGCTTCTTATCGAATCTGTCCTTTCAAGAATAGCCTTCTTTTCCTTTATCTTTAAATGGATCGGCATTATGGCTGTTATAACGCATAGCTTTTTGTGCGAAACCGTGCTATAGGCTCTGGCCACGCGATTCATTGCGATCCTCTGCGCAGCCTTTATCTTCCTTTTATTCCTTGTAAGAATACTTTGCTCGGCCCATATTGGGACCGCGTACAACATGATCGATTTCCAGAATAGTAATACAAGATTCTGTGCTTACTAACCGCTCCTTTCATATTTGGCATCAGTCTACTTAATGCATAAACTAACTTAAGACTTTTTTCAGAGACAGATTGGATATGTCCGTAGAATTTGTTGTTATACAGAAGTGTCATATAGGTATATAAGTCTGCTCACAGCATGAATCGTACTTTTCTTTTTGGTAAATCCATATTAGTTTTTTTGCGTATAATTGATTTCCTGTTAATTTTATAATTCTTTCTCTGATTATAATTTCAAAAAGCTTCGCTCACGCGTTCATAATGCACAGAGGTCGATACGAGTTTAATTTACTAGGGTCCTTACCGCTCTTTGGGATTAGTATTAGACGCTCAATCTTCCATTGGTCCGCGAACCATCCATTCTCTAAGCACGTTTTAAAAATAGCAGCAACTCTTTTAGTATCCACTTGAACGATATTTTTAACCACTATTCCAGGTAAGTCGTCGATTCCAACTGCCTTATGTATCTTAAGTTTATCAAGCGCCGATTTAAGCTCATCTTCCGTTATATCGTCTATGTACTCCGATAAACCACTTCTATTTACATTACCTAAACAAGCCTGGATGTGTTCATCGTCATTTTCAAACAGGTAGTCAATAACATTCATCGTCATATCTTTTGTTAGTTTATTATTATACTCTGTATTTTTAATTCTTTTAACTATGGCTTTATAGGGTTTACCCCATGGATCTGTAGCGGTACAATCTCTCGCTCGCCGCTAGGGATCTATCGGCCGCCATTACTCCTACGCCTCTAGTTTAAGGATCGGCCGCTAGACCGTGTCTCCTTCGACGGGATCTTCTCGCTGCTACACCATCGGCAATCGGTGTCTATATATACCGACCACCGACAGACACCGACGTCCCATCCGGGGCACAGAGTCTAGGGCAGGGCCTGTTCGGTCAGCCCTACTGACGAGTCCACGAACAGGCCCAGGACGAAACGCAGCGCACGCTAACCACCATTTCACCCTTTCCTAGGAACAGAAGGACCCTCCGCCGGATCGGCCGCAGCCGAAGCACCGAACTCAGCCGGTGCCCTCTCAACTGGGTGTGGATGGGCCCAGTCAGGAACTGCGGCCGGCCCGAGCCACGACGTCTCCTTCAGATCTTTATTTATTGACTCAATGAACTCGTTATACTTTTCATTTTTCGCTTTCAGTATTAGTATTTTAAGTTCTTCCCTAGTATCTTTATATTTACTTTCATCTGCTGTATAGTTAATCTTTTTCTTTCTTTTCCTTTGCATGATTCTACGTAATTTATGGGCTTGCTTTCTTTTTTCTTTTATTTCGTTATTCCACCAGATATTTTGTTTGTGTGTACCTATATATGCTTTTTTCTTCTTCATAGTTGTTTCTCATACTTTTTCTGTGTTGGAAGGAAAAACGGTCGCAGAGAATTCTCGGCCATTGTATTGCTTTTTTGTTTTCTTGCGCTCTCTGCGTCTCCCCCCAGTCGATAACCACATGCGGTAGTGGTCGGTTTGGAGAGCACGTGTGTTTCCTAATAAAGTTTCATCTTTTTTCGTTGCGTTACGTAAAAGTATCTGTTATTCAACCCCACATCCTGCATAAAAACAATAAAAACTATCAGGTTATGGGCCCAGGAGTGGTTGAAGAGTAAATTATGCAAAGTATTAAGTGAAACGCGCGAAATTTTGTCGACCGAAAAAAAAAGGTGAGGTTAACCACGTGCCACGTGTTTCTCTGCATAAATTAAAAATGAATAGTGCAAAGATAGAACATATACAAAAGCTAAGTTCTACGAATTACGACACGTGGAAAATCCAGATGAGAAGTATACTTCGGTTTAATGAATTATGGGGATATGCGAATGAAAGTATCGCAAAAACAGAAGGAAACATCGCAGATTGGACCGCAAAGGATGAGAAGGCCCTGGACTCAATTATTTTAAGCGTTCAACCCGACCAATTCAACTATATTAAGAGGGCAGAAACTTCTGCAGAAGCATGGCAAGTATTAAAAGATAAATACGAGTCTAAAAGACCCATGCGACAATGTGCTTTATTTAAGCAGCTGCACCGCTTAAAGAAAACTGCAAACCAAAATATGACACAGTTTATAAACGAATTTATGTATATAGCTGAGCAACTCGAAGAATGCGAATTAAAATTACCAGAAAACCTGCTGTCAGTTTGGTTGTTGAGTTCATTACCTAGTTAGTACGAAACTTTGTGTGTAGCAATAGAATCAAGAGAACGGATGCCGTCGCTGGCTGAGCTGAAAAATAAAATACTCGAGGAGGAATCCAGACAGAACGAAAAAGGAAAGGGACAAGAAGAAAATACAGAAGAAGCCCTATTGTCAGGTAAAGGAAAAATACACAAGACTAGGATGTATAGTGAAAAAGAAAAGAAACCAGATTTCAAATGTTTCTCATGTGGAAAAGCAGGGCACATTGCTAAGAATTGCAGGTCTAAAACAAAACTAGCAAACAGGAAGCCATCGCAAGAGGCCTTCACTGCTTGTGCTTTAAACACAACTACGCAAGGAGCAGGAATTTGGTGCTTGGACAGCGGAGCGAGCAGCCACATGTGCTACGACCAAAAGAAGTTTGATAAAATAGACAGTAACCAAATGACAAAGGTCTATACGGCCACAGAAAATAGCATTGACTCACACGGACAAGGAGAGATATGCATAAATGTGAAATCTCCCAAAGAGACGAAAAATATTAAGCTGCAACAAGCAATGTACGTTCCCGTGTTTAAAACAAACCTGTTGTCGGTGTCAAGCATTACAAGAAATGGATACAGTGTCATGTTCCACCAAAATTATGCTGTAGTGAGACGCAAAGATGGTTCAGCAATATTAAAAGCAAAAATGGAAGATGGTTTGTATATAGTGAAAGAAGAAAATTCTCAGTCTGCTATGTTTTCAAAAGAAGACGATATAAACCTAATAAAGTGGCACCAAAGGATGGGTCACCTAAACTTCGAAGATGTGAGGAAACTCAAGAACAAGGAAATGGTGGCTGGTCTAAATGGCAAATTAAAGATGGATAATCCAGTATGCGAGGTATGTACAAAAGCAAAGATTCGCCAATTACCTTTCAGAAAATCAGAGAGAAGGGAAAGTGAACTTCGAGGTCTAATACATACTGACATCTGTGGACCATTTGGAACACACTCCTTAGGGGGAGGAAAGTACTTCGCGACTTTTATCGACGATAAAAGTAGATACACCGAAGTAGCCATCTTGAAGAACAAATCAGATGTTTTCCAAGCTTTTAAAAATTACAAAGCTCGCGTTGAAAAACAAACAGGTTTTCAAATAAAGAAGATCCGTAGTGACAACGCCAAAGAATATCTCTCAAATGAATTTAGTGAATTTTTGAAGATACATGGAATAGTGAGAGAGTTGAGTGTTGAGTATACCCCTCAGCAAAACGGTGTTGCTGAGCGGGCAAATCAAACGTTGGTAGAAATGGCACGCTGCATGCTGTTAGAATCAAACCTTCCTAAGACACTGTGGGCCGAAGCAGTGTGTGCAGCTGCATATATCAGGAACAGGTGTCCAACCAAAGCATTAAGCGAAGTTACCCCATTTGAGGTGTGGACTAAGAAGAAGCCATACGTAGGGTACTTCAGGACGTTCGGAAGTCGAACAATTGCGTTAAACAAACGTAGAACAGAGGACAAGTTCGCTGCCAAAGGCGAAGAGTACATCTTAATTGGTTACTGTGAGGAATCGAAAGCCTACCGATTATGGAAACAGGGAACGAATCAAATAATTAAACGAAGGGATGTGCGATTCATGGAGGATATTAAGAATCCGACAACCGTCCAGGAAGAAAAAGACAAAGAACCCGAACCGGATACCATCGCCGTTGATTTAATTGAAGACAAACAGAAGAAAACGCAAGAAGAAGACGAATCATCAGAAGCGGGTAGTCATGATGAACTTACGGAGCCCGACGAAGAAGAAGTAGAGCCCGAGCCAAACTGTACTCCGCAAAGAAGAGGTAGGGGGCGACCAATACTAGAAAAGACGGGACGACGTGGAAGACCACGAAAATTATATCATGACGCAAATTTCGCCAACATCGAAGAATTGAAAGTACCGAACACAGTTGAAGAAGCAATGATTTCGCCACAGAAATCATTCTGACTAGATGCTATGAAGTCGGAGTTCGATACGCTAAGAAACAACGACACATGGAGTTTGGTAAGTAAACCGCCAAACAAAAAAGTGTTAAAAAATAAATGGGTTTACAGGATAAAGCGGAATCCGGATGGCGATATAGAAAAATTCAAAGCCAGGCTAGTTGCACGCGGTGACCAGCAAATACCCGGACAAGACTATGATGAGACTTTTTCACCTGTGGCCAGGTTTGAAGTGCTGAGAGCATTTTTAGCCATTTGCGTGGAAAATGAAATGTTCGCTCATCATCTGGACGTTGTCTCGGCTTATACGCAAGCAGATCTGTCAGATGAGATATACATGGAACAGCCAAGGTTATTTGTAGCGAAAGGACAAGAAGACAAAATATGTAAGTTGCACAAACCGTTGTACGGGCTGAAACAAGCGGGTCGAGAATGGTACAACAAACTCGATAAATTTTTGACAAGTATCAATTTCCTCAAGTTTGAAACAAACCCGTGCGTGTATATTAATAAACAAAGCAAAAACTACACAATGATCGTAATTTATGTTGATGATCTGTTAATAGCGTCTGCGAAATTGAAAAATATAATGATTGTAAAAGATTTATTGAAAAAGAAATTCGAAATGACTGATCTAGGGCCCGTAACAAATATTCTAGGGATTCGCGTAGAGAGAGAAAATCAAAATGGAAAGATTAAAATTAGTCAAAGTTTGTATATTGAACATTTACTCGAAAAATTCAACATGAAGGATTGTAAAACAGTAAGTACTCCTTCAGAACTCGACGCAAATAAGCAAATAAAAGATCTAGAACCACCAGAAAGTTCAGAAATAAAGGAAATGAAAGGGAAACCTTATCGGCAATTAGTTGGTAGTTTATTGTATTTAGCGAACACGAGTAGGCCTGACATAATGTTTTCAGTTAATTTTCTGGCGCGTTTTTGCGAGGAACCGAGATTGTTGCATTGGAAAATGGCAAAACGTATATTAAGGTACTTGCGAGGTATAATGAATTACAGTATTAAGTACGAGAAAACGAATAATTCATTGCAAGTGTATGTAGACTCCGATTGGGGTGGAAATCTCGAAGATAGACACTCATGCTCCGGTTTCGTAACGTTCTTGGCTGGGGGTCCGATAAGCTGGGCAACCAGAAAGCAAAGATGTGTCGCGCTTTCCACCATGGAATCGGAATACATCGCTTTGTCCGAAGTAACTAAAGAGATAGTATATTTGCGCGAATTATAAAAGCATATGATGCAATGTAGGTTTATTTCTGAAGAGACGCAAATATTTTGCGACAATCAAAGTGCGATCTCGTTATGTAATAACAGTGTTTTTCACGACAGAAGTAAGCACATTGATATTCGATATCATTTTTCTAGAAAAGCCCAACAAGAGAGGCATATTAAAGTACTATATATATCCACGAACGAAATGGCAGCTGACGTGCTGACGAAGTCACTGCCAAGACAAAAATTAGAAATATGTGTTGGATTGTTAAAATTATCTAAGTAAGAATTTTGTGTTGCGTTAAACTAAAGTACTGTTTTAATTGTAATGATGTGAAAATGGCCCACGAATTAGGGGGAGTGTTGGAAGGAAAAACGGTCGCAGAGAATTCTCGGCCATTGTATTGCTTTTTTGTTTTCTTGCGCTCTCTGCGTCTCCCCCCAGTCGATAACCACATGCGGTAGTGGTCGGTTTGGAGAGCACGTGTGTTTCCTAATAAAGTTTCATCTTTTTTCGTTGCGTTACGTAAAAGTATCTGTTATTCAACCCCACATCCTACATAAAAACAATAAAAACTATCATTCTGATATCTTGATTAGTTTTTCTATATATTCGTTGTTATTCTCAAATTTTATCATTTCACTGGGCGGTACCATTTTAACTACTGTCGACCCTTGGTAATCCGACAAACGTTTTGCAAGGCGGTGTCGGATTATCAAAGGGTCTAGCCCAGGCTGTTGAATTAGTTACACGCCGCGAGCCTTTTCTGAGTCGCTCCGCCTGCTTCTCCCTCCCAACTATTTTACCCAACCAGGAATGACTTGCCAGACTCGGCGTATTACACGAGTATAGTGGACGTTATCTGTCAACGAACAGTTTCAGATCGTGCCACATCGCGTATAGGTTAAAGCAAAAATATTACTAGTAAAAAAGTATGCTCAGATATGTCTTGAATTAAATGCGATTAACAGATTGTTAGCAGAAAAACATTGAAATTCTACTTTGTTGCATTCCTCGATACAAAACGAAAGAAGCGCGTTTTCGCTGCTTGCCAATCAAACGGTTAAAATCTACTGCTAAGTTGACCGTGGCGGCAACAATGTATTCTTTGACGCAAGAGCTAACGTTTTGCTGTCGCCGTATTTTTAAATTATTTGCGTTGGAAATTAATTTATACGTGCGCGTGCTAGATCGTAACACAACTGTTTCTTTAGTATACATATGAATTAAAGAAACAAGAGGTAACAAATTCAAGATTACTGGATATAATTTTAATAAACTATCGTTATGATTGTTGTATGTATGGTTGTGTGTATAAATGTATGCACAGTAGAACCATTTATTTTAGAAGAAAATGTTATATGTATATATAAAAGTTTCATAATATTGTGGAGATAATATCGATGCAATACTATTTTTTTTATTTATTTATTTCTTCAACTTTACTTGAAGGAAAACTTCATTGTTTGTACAGAAATATATATCTACATTGAATGAAAACATATATTCACAAATAGAAATATATGTTTACGTTGTTTAAATTAGATACCCTCAATGTTTCCATTGGTATTTTGAGATACAATATAAGTTTTTCAATGTTATTCCTGTCACTACTCTCTGCCGAATTTGCCAAATCACCGCCGGAAGCCCAAAAACATTAAAATCTCTTAATCGCATTTAATTCAAGACAAATCTGAGCATACTTTTTTACCAGTAATACTTTTGTTTTAATCTAAACGCCATGTGACGCGATCTGAAACTGTTCGTTGATAGATAACGTCAGTCGACGGGATACGCGCATCGATTTTTTTTCCCGTAATCGGCGTGCGCGGCGTCTTTCCAGCGCGAGCCAACAGAGGCGAATGGCGCCCTAAAGCGCCACTATACTCGTGTAATACGCCGAGTTTGGCAAGTCATTCCTGGTTGGGTAAAATAATTGGGAGGGAGAAGCAGGCGGAGCGACTCAGAAAAGGCTCGCGGCGTGTAACTAATTCAACAGCCTGGTCTAGCCGAATAAGGGGGTCAAAAGTGCCCTTGAGCCGATTTTATTCGACGATGGGTCATTCGATAGGTGATGATGAAAAACCATTGCACACAAATTTTTAATCCGATACCTTCACCGGGAGGGTAGTTATAGGGTAAAATCGAAAAACCAGTTTTTGCCTCATTTTCCCCAATTAATGTGGAGCAAAAATTCCAAAAAAATTCTAACACATTCTAAACATGAATGTACACATTAGGGATTTTTTTCAGATTTTTCCTTTGCAAGTTCCACTCACGAAAAATGAAAAACCGAAAAAAAAATTTTTAAACATCGATTTCGTATTGAAATCTTCCGAGCACTACTTTTTCCTTTTTACAGTAGTTGCATAATGTTATCATTGTTATACCCTAATTTTTTCAGATTTTTTCAGTACGGTGCATCACGGTCGGAAAAATCAAAAAGCGATTTCTGGGACACATTTTGGGCTGAAACTGGTCCATAATCTGCCATTCTTGCATGATTTTAATACAGTATGTTCATATTGTGACCTTCAATGTTTCTGCATAGAAATATGTAGATGTTAAAGAATAATATCGGGATAATTAAATTAATTGCTGATTGTATGGTCTTTATAACCTAGAATTTGAACCGTTCTATCAAAAGCATGGAACAGTTCCTTTATTCAATCATACATATATACATGATGCTAGGATAGCATAAACATACAATTATATAACTCCTGTATGGTCGCACATTAGCGACTTCTCGCAGGAGAACGGAAATTATACAATACAAGAAAGAATCAATTTGCGCTGTATGATAAAGTTAAACGATTAGTATTACGCCCCAAAAGATTTGATATGATCATCAAAAAAGGCATCTTCGTTACAGAGAGGTACCAGGACTGACAAAACAATTAACAATTATAAAAAAGGGGGGGGGGGGGAGAAGTTATTGGCACGGCCAATATACTAAGTAAAACAAAATGAACAATAATGAGATCTTGACCAAAATAAATGTGGGGCCGAGTTGTTTTGGCGGCAGCCCGATGCGAACACGGGCTTATCGTGCGGCAGAGCAAAGAGTAACTTCTAAGGATTTGCCGCCGATAAAGCGGCACGTGTAGCTTCGGCTGCGTGATGCTGAAAGTGTGTGTGTGTGTGTTTCAAGGATGCGTGTGAAATGAGTGTGTGATTTGCGTGAGATGCGCTGGCGAAGCGCGTTGAAAACAAAAGTCAGTCAGTCGCTGATAGAGAGACGCGCCGAAAGGTCGTCTTTGCTCGGCAGTACAACCGTTTAATAAAGAGAGTTTTTTTTGTTTCTTTTATGTTATATAAAAATCTGTGGTTTTTGCTTTGGTCCCTCTCCCACAAATTGGGGGCTCAGCCGGGATTGGATTAGAAAGTGTTTGGTAAATACCAGTTTAAAGTTAAAAGTTGTCAGTTGTAGTGACAAGTGTGAAGTGCACTACGTATAAACTAGTTGTGAGTGCTGGTAGACGCACGTGAGAAAAATCAAATCATCATGACGGAGCCTGTGGTGCTTGATGTGGATAAAATGCTCGTCGAAGAGCTCAAGGATGCCTTGAAGAGTATGGAGCTTCCGATCAGTGGCAGTAAGGCTGTTTTGCGTGAACGGCTGCGAGCGGCATTGAAGGACGATAACGTCGACCACGAAAAGGACGATAACGTCGACGATGAGAATGCCGAAAATCATGTCAGCGAAGAAGAATCGGATTCCGGCGACAGCGAAAGAGAAGTTCGTGCATCGCGTAAAGCAGTATGTCAGCCGCTTTCTTTTAAAGATGTGGAAGATTCGCTGCAAACATTTAGTGGTGACAATAGACAAAGAATCGGAAAATGGGTGGAAGATTTTGAGGAAACAAGTGAAATATGCTTGTGGACGGAAGCGCAGAAGATAATCTACGCTAAAAAGCTTTTGCGTGGTTCTGCGAAGCTCTTCGTAATGTACGAAGAATGCGCCAAGACTTGGAAGCGATTGAAGGAGTCGTTGTTGGAAGAATTCGGCAAAACCGTCAATAGCAGGGATGTGCATCGAGAATTGGCGCGTACGAAGAAAAAACCGGAGGAAACATATCAAGAATACGTGTACAAAATGTTGGAGATAGCCAGCCAAGCCGACATGGAAACGGAAGCGAAGATACAGTATATTATCGATGGCATACAAGATGAACCTGTAAATAAAACCATTTTGTACGGCGCACGCAATATCAAGGAATTGAGGACCAGACTGACGCAATATGAAGCAATGAAGAAAAGTTCGGGACCGAAATCAAGAATGGCAGGTATGGGACCGAGAAGAGAGATGGAGAGAGGACCACAGCGGGACGAAGGAGCAAGAGGAACCGACAACAGACGTTACGGCAATTTCCGAAACAGGGAATATCAAGGCACGAGCAGTGCATACAAGGAAAGAGTCGTTAAGTGCTTCGAGTGCGGGGAACCAGGACATATAGCCGCGAGATGCAACAAAAAGGACGCCACGAAGCAAGTGAACGAGTGCAGGTCTCTTGCGTCGCGAGACTCGAAAGTATACAAAACTGTGAGCATCTCAGGTAAGCGTATTGTGGCACTTTTAGATACGGGCAGCGATCTGCACCTGATGAGGGCCGAACAATATATTCGATTAGGTTCGCCACCGTTGACAGGATCGGAAATCACATGTAAAAGCTTAGCGTCAGAAAGCGTCGCTACGCTAGGAAGCTTTGTTACGAGCGTACAGATTGACGGCGATTCTTTTCCGCTCCTGATACACGTGGTTTCGGACGCGTTTTTAAATTACAATTTACTTTTGGGTTCCGGTCTGTTAAAACTTGCCGATATTAATTTGAAAGCGTCCGTCGCGCAAATTCAGAAACGCGATAATGGAAGTGAGATGACGTCAGACGCGGATACAGTTCCGGAAATATTCTGTATCGATACATTCGATTCGGTTATCGATGATAATGATTCGAAACAAGCGCGTGTAGATGTTAGCAACGTGGAAACCCCGGAGGTGAAACGTGAATTGGAAGAGATTGTTGCGAAATATGTACCGAAATGCAACAAAGAAGTAGATATAAAGATGCAAATCGTGGTAAAAGACGAAATACCCGTGTATCAGCATCCGCGAAGACTTGCACCGTCGGAGAGAGAACAAGTAAATAAACAAATTGATACGTGGTTGGCCGACGGAACGATAAGACCGAGTACGTCCGAATATGCGAGTCCGGTAGTCCTAGTAAAGAAAAAGGACGGTAGTATGCGACTTTGCGTCGATTATAGAAAGTTGAACAAAAAGATTTTTAAGGATCGTTATCCGTTGCCACTGATAGGAGATCAGTTAGATCGGTTGCAGGGGGCAATGATATTTAGCGTATTAGACTTGAAAGATGGATTTTTTCACGTTCCGATACATGAAGATAGTTGCAAATTTACGGCCTTCATAGTACCGGATGGACATTATGAATTTCTAAAAACACCGTTTGGTCTTTGCAATTCTCCGGCCACGTTTCAAAAGTTCATTAATGCAATATTTCGGGAGCTTGTCGCGAAAGGCATAGTGTTAACGTATCTTGACGATTTAATCATTCCCTCCAGTAACGAGGAGGAAGGCGTAAACAATTTACGTGTAGTTTTGACAACAGCGAGCGATTATGGACTGAGAATTAATTGGAACAAGTGTCGATTCTTGCAGCGTCGGATCGAGTATCTTGGCTATGTCATTGAATACGGATGCGTGCGGCCGTCGGAGCGAAAGACAGTCGCGGTAGTAAATTATCCTACCCCGACCTGCACCAAGCAGATTCAAAGTTTCTTAGGCCTTACGGGATACTTTAGAAAATTCGTACCGAATTATTCAGTGATAGCACGACCACTCTCGAATTTATTGAAAAAAGACGTGAAATTCCAATTCGGTGACGAACAAGAGTGCGCATTTCGACAATTAAAAATGATTTTGAGTAGGGATCCAGTCTTAAAACTTTACCGTTCCGGTGCAGAAACAGAACTGCATACAGACGCTTCAAGCTTAGGACTCGGAGCGATTTTATTACAAAAAGATTCAATGGATAGGCTCTTTCATCCAGTACACTATGCTAGTTGGAAAACAACGGAAGCTGAATCGAAGTACACGAGTTACGAATTAGAGGTTTTAGCTATTGTGAAGTCATTGAGTAAATTTCGTGTCTACTTACTGGGTATAAATTTTAAAATAGTTACGGATTGTCAGGCTTTTTCTTTGACAATGAATAAGAAAGATTTGTGCGTACGCGTTGCAAGATGGGCGTTGTTATTGGAGGAATTTAATTACGTGATAGAGCATCGACCGGGAAGAGCTATGGCTCATGTGGATGCTCTTAGTCGAAATCCTAGTGTTATGCTAGTACGCGAGGAAAGCGAGGGTTTTCTAGCGCGACTGTCCGACGCACAACGCCAAGATGATAATCTAAAACCTATATTCGAATTGATTGAGCGTGAGATTTGTGATGAGTTTGCGTTACAACATAATTTACTGTATAAGAAATGCGGTGACGATTTGCGATTAGTTGTGCCGAAAGGAATGCAGCGCGAAGTTATTAACCGAGCGCATGATGCCGGACATTTTTCTGTAAGGAAAGTGGAACAAATTCTGAAACGAGAATACTGGTTTGCTCAGATGAGAGATAAGATCGAGAAAATCACGAAAAATTGTATATCTTGTATTCTTGCGGAGCGAAAAAGTGGCAAACAAGAGGGATATTTGCGACCCATTCCGAAAGGAGAGTTGCCGCTCGAAACATACCACGTCGATTTTTTGGGACCGATTCCGAGCACAAAGAAGTGCTACGCGCATTTGTTAGTGGTAGTCGATGGTTTTACGAAGTATACGTGGTTGTATCCTACAAAATCGACATCTTCCGACGAAGTAATCTCGCGATTAACGAAACAATCTTTTGTATTTGGAAATCCACATCGGATCGTAACCGACAGAGGTACTGCATTTACATCGCAGTCTTTTCGAAATTATTGCGCTGAAGAAAAGATTAAACACATACTGGTCACGACAGGAGTACCACGTGGTAACGGCCAGGTAGAGCGAATGAATCGCGTAGTTATTCCGATTCTAACTAAACTTTCTGCACCCGAACCCGCGACTTGGCATAAACACGTTGATCGAGTGCAACAATATGTGAACGCGTCAACTTCACGCAGTACCGGGTTATCGCCATTTGAATTGTTGATCGGTAAGACTATGCGACTCAAAGATAACTTAGATCTGCGCACGTTAATCGAGGATGAAATTATTTTTGAGATACAACAAGAGCGTGATGAAATGCGAGATCGGGCTAAAAGATCAATCGAGAAAATTCAGCGCGAGAATAAAGCCACTTATAATAAGAAAAGAAAAAAAGCAGAAGTGTATAAAATCGGCGATTTAGTAGCGGTTAAACGGACACAGTTTGCAACGGGTGGTAAACTGTATACGAAATACTTAGGGCCGTATAGAACTTCTAAGAAATTGTCTGAGGATCGCTACGCGGTAGAGAAAGTCGGCGAACATGAAGGTCCGCTAGCGACAACCGCGTCGGCCGATCACATAAAACGTTGGTCGTCCGTTATAGATTCCGGAACCGATGACGACAATGTATCCGGTGACGATGAGTATGATGCGGCTGAAGACGAACATCGGGGGCCGATGTCGGCTCAGGATGGCCGAACTGTGGGGCCGAGTTGTTTTGGCGGCAGCCCGATGCGAACACGGGCTTATCGTGCGGCAGAGCAAAGAGTAACTTCTAAGGATTTGCCGCCGATAAAGCGGCACGTGTAGCTTCGGCTGCGTGATGCTGAAAGTGTGTGTGTGTGTGTTTCAAGGATGCGTGTGAAATGAGTGTGTGATTTGCGTGAGATGCGCTGGCGAAGCGCGTTGAAAACAAAAGTCAGTCAGTCGCTGATAGAGAGACGCGCCGAAAGGTCGTCTTTGCTCGGCAGTACAACCGTTTAATAAAGAGAGTTTTTTTTGTTTCTTTTATGTTATATAAAAATCTGTGGTTTTTGCTTTGGTCCCTCTCCCACATAAATAAGAAAAATTGCACGGATTAGTGGTCAAGAATTAGACGATGGAAGAATTAAATAAGTAAAGAAATCCATGATAAAGAAAAATTACCGTGCTTGCGAATACAAGTGGCATGAAATTATACTTAATAACGTTCCATACGAATCAAGAGGATAGTAAAGGATGTTGGTGACATCAACGATATTCTTAAAGTAACTTAAAGTAGATATACTAATCTAACTATGTTATGGACTAAAGAGTATATACAGAGTTTAAACTAAGATAATGGAAGTGCTCGGTTCAGAGTACGACGATCGGTCAAGATTTAAGCCATGGTAATTTATCGAGATAATTGTAATGCTTTTGGACAGTATCCCGTGGAGGAAGAGATATAGAATGTTGCAGTTGTGATAGATCGGCAGAAACTACCAAAGGATCGTATCGAAGAGCAAGCGAGGCCCTTTTTCTATGCGTATGGTATATGATGGGAATTTTGGAGCGAAAATCCTGAATGTATCCTTCTCTGTCGAGATAGGGAAAGGCAGCAGTAGAGAGGAACCCATTTTCGCGAGCCTTCCTAGCCTCCTCGTCCGACATTGTATGTAACGAGGTGATGAGGGGATTGTCAGAGTTTGAGTGCAAAGATTTAAGGATAAACATTCTGGTGATTTTAAGTGCAAAAATATCAAACCGCGAACAGTCAACCCTGCTATAAATTGTTTGATTGTGGAAGTGTCGCTTGGTACCATCCGACATACGTCTGGGCATGAGAAGACCCGTGATCGCCCGGAATATTTTCCTCTCGAAGGTGCGAATGCGCTCCATCACATAAGGCGAAATTGAGAACCAGATTGGGATCGCATAAGATAGTACTGACCTGACATAAAGCTTGTAAAGGAGTAGTTTGACATTCTCACCGAGGTGTTTTGAGTAGAAGAGGCGAGCCAATTTAGATGCTATACCTTTTGCTTTCCCGAGACAGTAGTTGGCGTGTTCATTATAGTTTAAGTGTTCGTTGAGAATTACACCCAAATATTTGACCTTTTTCAGCCGAGGGATTAAAAGGTCAAATCTTTCCGTCGCGTGAATCGAAAAATTTTTTGAGATCCTGTATTGTTTTTTGCTAATTTGGGACGTGGGCCTAATGAATAGAATAGTCTCGCATTTGAGCATATTTACTCTCACCTTCTTCATGTTACACGCCGAGACAACAAAATCGAAAGCCCTCTGCAAGTGTGACTGAATGTCGAGAGGATCAATGCCGGATTTATATATGATTAAATCATCCGCAAAGGCCAAAGCTTTGCAAGTATCGTTACTTTTGTTAAAATTGTTTAAAATATCGGAGAAGTATAAGTTGAATAGCAAAGGAGAATTTACGGCTCCCTGCTGCAGACCATTTAAAATATTGAAAGTACGAACGGAAAAAGTATTATTGTGAAAAGTTTTAAAAGCGCGGCCAGTGATCATGTTCTCAGTTAGAAGCAACAACTCGGGGGGGAAATTCATTTTGTGTAATTTAACTATCAATCCCGTAGTCCAAACAGTATCAAATGCTTTCTCGAGGTCAATTAAACAAGCCCCAGTCACAGCTGAGCTGTTGAGCGAGTCGGCAATGTCACGAGTCAATTTGGCAATAGCATGAACCGTAGAGTGCGAGTGTTTGAAACCAAATTGATAATCAGAAATTAATTTATTGGACCGCACAAAATGATTCAAACGTATGTTAATCATGATCTCGAACAATTTGCCCAGGTTTGGCAGCAGACTGATCGGCCGGTAATTATTTAAGTCGCAAAGGTTTTTCCCTTTTTTGTGCAATGGGACGAGCTTGGCCGTTTTCCAACGAATGGGAAAGTAAGATAGACGTAAACATGCGTTAAAAATTAGCGTGAGATATTCAATAACGGAGCCTGGAAGGCGTTTAATGGCGACGTTTGGTATGCCGTCGAACGAGGTGGATTTTTTGTTTTTAAGATATTTAATGGCTCGTAAGATCATTGTGGGAGTTATTAGATAGTTTCTGTGATTTGAAGGCCAGATCTGTTCGTGTAGCGAAGCGAATTGCCAATTGATATTTTCACGCGAATCCCGTATTCGATCGTAAGTCTGCTTTACCTCGTGCTCCTGATTCCTCTCTTCCTCGGTTGTAGGAGTCAGATTTTTTGTATGTACTCTTGCAAAGTGCACCCCAAGTAAGGTCAAACGGTCGTCAGTGCTTGACACTACATAGTTATTATCTATTTTCTGGAGTGTCGATGTATCTATTCCGGATTCAGACCAAAGAAAATCGTCGTTTATCGCGCCTCTTAGTGGCGGAATTGAGTCAATGTTTTTTGGATTTATAATTCTGTTTATAAAAGGGTGTAGCTTAATGGGATCACGAGTATCTAGTTTAGACAGTCTGTCGTTCCAGAATTTATTTGCAACTGCAGAGTAGAGTTTTTTGAGTCTGTAATTGGTACGCTGAATTATTGATTTATAAAATTTGATCATGTTAGACTGTATTGGAGTTAGATTGTCGCGAAGGCGCAATAAACGAAATAATCTGGTGATAAGTTTGGATTTAAATTTTTTGAGCTTATTAATGCGTCGGTCGTCATATTCTCTCGGGCAGTTCAGACTTTCCATGGTAGGTGTACAGCTCGTCAGAATTACGGAAATATTTTCCTCGAGGGCCTCTATCGAAGAATTAATCATATCGACCGACGCATTAAGTAACGATGGGAGATTTAGGCTGTTGATATAATTATGGAGTTTGAGTTTGTATTCTTTCCATTTGGTCAAACGATAATTTAGTCTCAGTACTCTAGGGGCTCGTTCTACGTATGTATTCCAACCGAGGAGAGAGAGATTAATCGTTATGGCCCAATGATCGCTATCATAGGGCAGCAGACCCAGCCTCTGCGTTCCATCGTTAATACGATCGATCAGCCCGCTGTCCACCAAAGCAATGTCCAAGTTCGAGTTAGCCGGATGATAAGTCGGTATTTCCGAATATAGAAGGGAAGCGCGGAAGATAGCACCCTGTAACTGTAGCCAGTCAAAGAGAGCTAACCCCTTGCTGTTGTTGACTGTATTACGCCATGATGTGTGTTTGGCGTTAAGATCGCCCGCGATCACAAAGTGATTCGAGTCATTTGCAACTCGCAACTGAGTACATAGATCATCGAGGTCACGAAGGAACACGATTTTATCATTGAAAGGGCTATACACCGCCGCGATCACGAGGCTTCTACCAGCCGAAAGATCCAAGCGTATCGCAATGGCTTCTAAAGATTTTTCGTGAGAAGTGGAGAGTTCTATACGAGTGAATTTGTATCTTCTATTAATAACCATAGCGACACCGCCGCCGAAACGGTTGTTTGCTCTGTCTTTGCGTATTATTACAAATTGTGGTGGAACCTCCAAATTATGTCTCGGATTTAGCTTCGTTTCAATGAGACCACATACGTCGGGTCGATGAGAATTTAAAAATTGCTGCAAATATGCACGTTTGTGAAGATTTATAACAGAGTTGACGTTGACAGTAATGATTCGGAGATTGACCAACGGGATACTGTTTTGATCGGTAGTGGCCATTATTGCGGAAAATCATTTCGAACGCCTCTCGTGGTACGTCCATGGTAATCAACAGATTGAGCATGATTATCATCTATAAAAGATTGAAGGAGGAAATTAATTTTTTCGGTATTTTCGCCGATGCGTTGAAAAATAATTGGTAATTGATCGGCTATACTTTTGATGGCCGAAAATATGTTTTTTAAGTCGACCTGTTGCTCGTTGGACGTAGCATCGAGAGGGACTGATCCTCTATTCAACGTAGTCGATGAATATGCATGCGCGGCCTTACCTACTAGGCCCCCCACTCCACTCGCAACACTACTGTATAGCGTCATCGGGTTGACGAGGGGAGATGGAAGTCTTCTGGTTGCGGCTGGCTGGGGAGCTCTGTTGCTCGTAGGGGCGGCAACGGCTCTTCTCTCCTTGAATTTCGGGCAACCTCGGTATGACGCGGGGTGGCCGAATTTCTCACAGTTGACGCAGTAAATTGCGTCGTGTTTGGTTGCTTCTGTGACCGAGCACTTCCCACGCTCATGAGATAAATTGCATTTAACACATCTAAAATCTAGATGACAGTTAGCGGATGCATGGCCTATACGTTGACAGTTAAAACATTGCAAGAGATCTTGCCTATGCAATTTCTCCCATCTGACGCGTTGATAATTTAAAACATTGATAGATTGAATAAATTTGATATCAGTATTCGCGCCAAATTGCACTACGAACATAGGCAGGGGCAAGCCGGATTGTTTCGATTTCGCGGTTATAAAATTGGAAATACGTGTGGCTTTGGCTTTAGGTGCGGCGATGGAATTAATTTCCGACAACAGCTCATTCTTGTCGGTGTTTGGATCGATACCCTTGAGAAGCATCGTCACTGGTTTTTCGTTCTTCGGCGTATAAGTGAAGAACTTGAGCTGGTTTTTCATCATAATATCTTTGATCTTCGAGTAAGCTTCGAGCGAATTCGGGTATATGACGTGGCTTTTCGAGCCACTTCTTTTTATACTGAAGGATGCCTTTTGAAGGGCATTCTTAGTTATGTTTATTATTAATTGTGGTGAAGCCACATGCACGATCAATGGTGGTGGTTTGTTTAACTTATCTTGTCTAACAGTTTGCTGTGGCGGGGTCGGATGCCTGAAGGTGGGAGGTTGGTCCCTGGACACCTCCGGTAGAGCGTAGGGCTCGGCAAAGGCCTGAAAACGGTTGGCGGTGGGGGGTTTGTCCAGCGTCGGCGTCGGAGAAGGCGCGTGTCGTCCTGCGGGTCTACGGGATCCAATGGTGATCCATTCCGATGTTGGCGATTCTATGGTCCGGGCAGATGTAGAGGGTCCAGAGAGCGATTGGATTTGCTCTTTGAGCAATTTTATTTCGTTTAAAAGTCTTTTATTTTCGCGTATTAGAGTATCTTTGTTACAAGATGCTTCAGCGCCTTGTTTGGATGATGTTGTTGACATCGCATCGCTGGATTGTTGATCGAGCGATTTCAATCCCATGTCACTGTCCATGGTGTTAGCTGGAGCCTTTTTAGCGTCGGCAGATTGCCGTGCGGCTGCGCGTGAAGCGGAAATTTTGCGCGATTTTTTCATTTGAATGTCCTCGGATGAAGACGGATTAGATGATTTATGTCTTTTTAGAGACAGAGATAGCGATCCCTGGCTAGCAGTCTCAAGGGATGCAAAATTTTCGTCCGTATTATAGGCATCGGCCGCCACCGATGCGGAAGAGTTGCTAGCGTCTATGTGTGCAATATGATGTTCCATAAAAATGGACGGTCATAAATGAAAAAAATGAAGAACTGTATTGGGACTTGCGAAAGCAAGCCCCAATAATATTAACGAGAATTAGCCGATCACTTGGAGTATAACAAGATACACTTTCACAGTATGAATGACACTCTGTATGGGCACTTAAGAATTTTGTTTATGTCGCGTACGAGCACTGAGAGATGTTGTCGCTACGAGCTCGCGTCGCGTACTGTTCTATCAAAAGCATTAATGGCGCAGTGGCTATGGTGTCTGCCTGTGGAATCGCTGGACCCTTTTTTGTCGCGGGTTCGAAACTCCATGTGGGACTTAAGTTTTTTTCTGCCATTTTTTTTTTTTTTTTATTAAAGACATAACAATATTCAGTAGTAGCATTAAAATGTTTCACAGATACTTCTAAAAAGAATTATACAGTATACTTTTTTCTTCATCGACTCTTTCCAGTCATGTCACGATTTACAATTACAAGTACTTTTTTACATTCTGTACATTGAATTTTATATTTCTTTCATATTTAAAATATATTTTCATACATTGCAATAAATCAATATCTATGAACAATATAAAATGTTTGAGAATACTTATCATTGCAAAACGTTGCATGTCTAATTGTAAGAAAAGCATGTTTTACGATTATTTTTCTATAGATTTCATATTGTTGAAAGGCATAAAAATATCTGTGAAACATTTTAAAGCTAATACTGAATAGTGGTATGTTTTTAATAAAAAAAAAAAAATGACAGAATAAAAATTAATTCCCACATGGAGATTCGAACCCGCGGCAAAAAAGTGTTCAGCGATTCCACAGGCAGACACCATAGTCACTGCGCCATTAATGCTTTTGAAAGAACGGTTAAAATTCTAGGTTATAAAGAACATACAATCAGCAATTTATTTAATTATCCCGATCCTGTTATTTAACATCTAAATATTTCTATGCAGAAACATTGAAGATCACAATGTGAACATAATACTGTATTAAAATCATGCAAGAATGGCAGATTATGGACCAGTTTCAGCCCAAAATGTGTCCCAGAAATCGCTTTTTGATTTTTCCGACCGTGATGCACCGTACTGAAAAAATCTGAAAAAATTAGGGTATAACAATGATAACATTATGCAACTACTGTAAAAAGGAAAAAGTAGTGCTCGGAAGATTTCAATACGAAATCGATGTTTAAAAATTTTTTTTTGGTTTTTCATTTTTCGTGAGTGGAACTTGCAAAGAAAAAATCTGAAAAAAATTCCTAACGTGTACATTCATGTTTAGAATGTGTCAGAACTTTTTTGGAATTTATGGACCACATTAATTGGGGAAAATGAGGCAAAAACTGATTTTTCGATTTTACCCTATAACTACCCTCCCGGTGAAGGTATCAGATTAAAAATTTGTGTGCAATGGTTTTTCATCACCACCTATCGAATAACCCATCGTCGAATAAAATCGGCTCAAGGGCACTTTTGACCCCCTTATTCGGCTAGACCCTTTTGTGTATTACAGTGTAACCCCTGTAATACGTATATCTTATTCTCAGGCCTCATTCAGATTGTTCGAGTTGTTTGGATTAACGAAGCCACAGAAATTGTATGTTAGGAAATATACTTCAATATAGTTAGATAGACCCACAGCAGGGGGTGAAGAAGACCCAAAATGTGTCCCAGAAATCGGTTTTTGATTTTTCCGACCGTGATGCACCGTACTCAAAAAATCTGAAAAAATTAGGGTACAACAATGATAACATTATGCAACTACTGTAAAAAGGAAAAAGTTGTGCTCGAAAGATTTCAATACGAAATCGATGTTTAAAAATTTTTTCTTGGTTTTTGATTTTTCGTTAGTGGAACTTGCAAAGGAAAAATGTGAAAAAATCCCCAATAGTCCAGTCAATAGAGCAGTAACTTTGCCATTTTGAGGTGAGTGGCTGAAACCAACGCGAAAATTTGCGTATATGCTTCCACAATAATAGTTCAAAAATTCAGGCTCCTGAACCATCGGGAACATTTGCAAAAAAATTGCAAAAGGGGGTAAAAATGACATTTTCCTTAATATTTCTTTAACTGTTAGAAATATGGGAAAAAGCTTTAAACAAAAGTTATAGAGAATTAACTTTTCTACAAAAAAGGTTCTATGCAATTTTTTCGTATTTCGTATAGTTTTTGTACAAATCGCGTTTTAAGTACTAAAATTTTTGAAAAATTATTTATCAGTTGTAAGTAATTCTTTTCTAAAAAAAAACAACTCTGAACGATTCTTTATGATCCTCCGAACATCTTCAGAAGGTTTTTAACTTTATTGTTATTGTTTATTATTATTTAATAACAATTTAAAAATTTTATATTAATTCTTTTTTATTATAATTTAATTTTATGTTTTTTTTTCTCACGCTATTAGATTCAGTGTGAAAATTTCTATAAAACAATGCTGTCACACTTTGCTGAAGCCTCTATTTGTCTGTAGTTGTATGAGAATTAAATTTTGGGCGACTCTTGCAGAGATACATCGCTGGCGCTGAGAGAGCGCGACAAAAAATCTACGTCTCGCTCGCACTCATAGTCGATTTCTGCGCGTGCGCGGCGTAGTAAAGAAGCATGAGTGCGAGTAAGACAGTACATTTACTATGGGAGCATAAAGGAGAGAATGAATACAGTTGGTAGAGCAGCATAAGACCCTTGCGTACGAGAAAGAGTCCCATTTAAGACGCATAGCAATAGAGCGTCATAAAATTTTTTATCGGATTCAACTTAGAAAGCATCATTGACTCAAAACTGTTAACTTGTAATTTAATAATTTTCGAAATCTATTTCCATAATTTCTTCGGAACTTCTCAGATTTTCTGTTAAAAATGATTGGTTGGGACCATAGACGGGCGTAGAAGAACGATGTTTATTTGTACTATTAATAAACTGCTTTATTAATTGACTTACTGACTACTTTCACTGCGCTCACATGACAAAGGAAAAAAGGACACAGAACAAAAAAAAAAATATCAGCGCGAAGCCACACACATCACACGCTCACACATATCTCATCAGCGCAACAGGCGCGACATTCAGAGAAGGCGCGCAGATCAAAATTGGGTCCTACACTCCCCCTATCTGCGTGCCTGATCGGTTTCGACAAATAATTCTTTATTTAGTCCTAGACATTCGACACACTTCTCATGTTTCGCCTTCGGTAGGCCCTTGGTAAGTATATCAGCCTTCATATTATCAGTCCTAATGTATTCTACGTTTATTGTTCCTTTTTCTTGTTCATTACGTAAGAAGTGATGCCGGATATCTATATGTTTACTTCGTCCGTGAAATACATTATTTCTACTTAACTGAATAGCGCTTTGATTGTCGCAAAACACTGTCGTGCTTCCATTTACGTAATCTTTGAAACCCATCTCAAATAGTAATTTTCTTAGGAATATGACTTCTTTAGTCGCTTCTGACATCGCGACATATTCGGCCTCCATGGTGGAAAGCGCGACAGTCCTTTGCTTTTTAGTTTCCCAACTAATTGGACCACCTGCTAATATTATCACGCTTCCTGATTGCGATTTACGATCGTTTATATCGCCGGCCCAATCAGAATCACTGTAAGCACACAGTGCTTCATCCCGTTTTTCGTATATTATACCATAGTCTTTGGTTCCGCGCAGATATCGGAGTACTCGTTTCGCCATTCGCCAATGTGTAAGATTCGGTGTATTACAAAATCTGCTTAGGGTGCTAACTGCGAAAGCTACGTCGGGCCGTGTAGTGCGCGCTAAATGTATTAAACTTCCTATCAATTCTCGGTAAGGTAGTTTTCCTGTCTTTTCATCATCATCTGTTTCATGCCGTATCAATTTCTCGTTATACTCTAGAGGGGTAGATACTGATTTTGATTCCGACATTCTAAATTTTTGCAATAGGTCCGATACATACTTTGTCTGAGATATTTTCATTTTTCCGGTATCTCCTACTCTATTTACTGTAATGCCTAGAATATTCTTTAGTGTTCCTAGGTCTTTCATTTTAAAACGCTTACTTAACATACTTTTAGTTTCACTTATTAATTTTACGTTTACAGATGCTATAAGCAAGTCATCTACATATACTACTATTATCACCGTCCCTTCTTTGGTTGTTTTTACGTGTACGCACGGGTCAACCGTTACATGATTAAAGCCTATTTCTTTCAAGTTATTTTTTAATTTCAGAAACCACTCTCGACCCGATTGCTTTAGCCCATATAGAGGTTTTCTTAATCTACATACCATATCTTTTGTTTCCTCACTTGAGAATAATTCAGGTTGTTCCATGTAGATCTCGTTATGAAGATCGCCTTGCACGTACGCCGATGCGACATCCATTTGGTGGACGTGCAACGCTCCCTCAACACAGGCGGCCAGGACAGTACGAATTGTTTCGTACCTAGCTACGGGCGCGAAGACTTCCTCATAGTCGATTCCTGCCGCTTGTTCAAAACCTCTAGCTACTAATCTCGCCTTATATCACAAGACGCATGGATCCTTATCTCCTTTGGTCCTGAAAACCCATTTATTCGTTAATATTTTCTTACCTTTCGGTCTCTGCACTAATTCCCACGTATTATTTTCCATCAAAGAGTTATATTCAGTCTCCATCGCTTCGATCCATTTATGTCTCTCATTTCCTTTCAAAGCTTCCTCGACTGTACATGGGTCGGTCACACATAAGTTTGCGGAATGTTGATAAATCTTCCGTGGACGGCCAGGTTTTCCAGTCCTTAACATCTTTGGTCTTCCGCGTTGTCGTTCGGTTCCATTTACCGTCGTTTGTTCTTCATCTTCATGAGGGGTTTCATCATCCTCATTATCTTCTTCAGTTAGTGTATCGACCTCTTCAACTGCCTTTTCATCATCTTCTACTATAGATCCTTTGAATATTCCTGTTTCATCAGGTTCCTGCTGTTGCTCGACTACGAGCATATTGCTGTTCGCGCTGGCGTCGACATCTTCGTGAAAACGCACGTCTCGATTTTTCACGATTTTCCTTGTTCCTCGTTCCCAGAGGCGGTATGCCTTCGATTCTGTCGAGTAGCCTACGAGTACATATTCTTTGCCTTTCGGCAAGAACTTATTCTTCGTCAATCCTTTTTCTAACGCGATTACTTTGCTACCGAATATTCTAAGGTAGCCGATATATGGCTTTTTGCCGGTCCATATCTCATATGGTGTCGCGTTCTTTAATTTTGAAGTCGGGCATCTGTTTCTGATGAAGGCGGCCGTGCTCACAGCTTCAGCCCACAGGCTTAAAGGCAGCTGCGCTTGTGACATCATACTTCGAGCCATCTCCACAATAGTTCTGTTTGCGCGCTCAGCCACGCCATTCTGTTGTGGGGTGTACTGAGTTGATAATTGTCTTACTATTCCTTCCCGTTTGAGATACTCTGTAAATTCCGTTGAAAGATATTCTTTAGCGTTGTCGCTACGTACCTTTTTGATTTGATGCCCCGTTTGCTTCTCTACTCTTCTTTTATACTCGTCGAATGCTACGAGGATATCCGACTTTTGTTTTAGTATCGCTATTTCCGTGTATCTGGATTTGTCGTCGATAAATGTGGCGAAATATTTGGCTCCCCCTAAGGAGGGTGTAGAAATGGGTCCACATATGTCTGTGTGTATTAACCCCAGCAATTCCTCTTCCTTGTTGCCTGAGTCCTTGAACGGTAATTGGTGAATTTTACACTTATCACAAGTATCGCACTTTAAGTTTTCTTGGATTTGCCTTTGTGGAATGCTGATTCCCTCCACCATGTTCTCCTTGAATAGCTTCTTGACATCACTGACATTCAGATGTCCTAATCTCTGGTGCCAACGAAGTAATTTGTTGTCCTCTTCCATCACTTGTAGAGCCCTTGACTTATTTGAGTCATCTATTGTATATAATCCAGACTTCCTCTGTGCAGTTATGGCGATTGTACCATCTTTGCGCTTGACAATAGCTGAATGCTTGTTAAAAGTTACTGTGTATCCGTTATCTGTTATACTAGACACTGACATCAAATTGTTCCTAAATTCAGGTACCCACATTACTTCTTTCAGTCTTATATCATTCTCCTTTTTATTCTGAGATTGCACTTTGATCCTCACATTTCCTTTGCCCATAGCATTAACACTATTTTCTGTAGCTGTGTATACTTTACTTTTTGTATCTTCATTGAGCGCTTCAAACTTGTTCTTATCACTACACATATGCATTGTGGCTCCACTGTCAAGATACCAAGTTCCTATGGCTGGGACATTAGCTCTTAGTGCAATTGCAGTCATTGCGTCCTCTGCGCTATGTTTTGATTGCGGGAATCTTGCTCTGCTCCTACAATGTTTTGCTATATGGCCAGCCTTTCCACATGTATAACATTTGTACGTAGCCTTTCTATATGGAGCTTGTGTTGGCTTCTGCCACGTATTTTGTTTTGGATAACCACTGACTGAAGGTTTCATTGATTGGTGCGGTCCCTTTGACATCAGCACTTCTTCATTTCCAGCGTTTTGGACTCCTTCATTTTCCTTTCTTCTAATTTCTTCTTCAAGCAGTTTTACTTTTAATTCGTCCATTTGGGGCATACTCTTCCTGGATTCTATTGCTATGCAGAATGTTTCATAGTCACTGGGCAAAGAGTTTAGTAACATTATTGGGATTACTTCGTCTGGTAATTTTATGCCAGCCTCTTCCAGTTGTTCCACTCGGTGCGTGAATTCATTGATGTATTCTGCCATGCTTTGACTTGAATCCTTCTTCATTCTGTAAAGTTGTTTAAATAGTACACATTGCCGCATAGGTCCCTTGGATTCGTATACTGCCCTTAATGCTTGCCACGCCTGCATGGACGTTTCAGCTCTTTTTATATGGCTATACTGTGTTTTACTTATGCTTAGAATAATTATATCTAAAGCTTTTTCGTCCTTCTGTGACCATGCGACTACGTTTTCCTCAGTCTTTATAATGCTTCCGTCCACGTAGCCCCATAACTCGTTGAATCTAAGAATACTCTTTATTTGTACCTTCCAGGACTCGTAGTTGTTATTGTCCAACTTTTCAGTTTGGTGCAGACTTGAAAAATTCATTTTTGCGTTTCGCACCACGTGGCGAAGGAAAAACGTTAACCTCACTTTTTCTTTCAAATTACTTGCTTTATCACTTCAGTGTCCTGGGCCCATAACCTGTTAAAAATGATTGGTTGGGACCATAGACGCGCGTAGAAGAACGATGTTTATTTGTACTATTAATAAACTGCTTTATTAATTGACTTACTGACTACTTTCACTGCGCTCACATGACAAAGGAAAAAAGGACACAGAACAAAAAAAAAATATCAGCGCGAAGCCACACACATCACACGCTCACACATATCTCATCAGCGCAACAGGCGCGACATTCAGAGAAGGCGCGCAGATCAAAATTGGGTCCTACATTTTCGATAGCTGACTCCTCGATCAATTCTTCTAACTGTGGCTCGTCCGTTTCTAAATTACAATTTTCAACTTCATTTTCGTCTTCTTCCCCCTCGTCTTCTGCCAATAAATTTCCTATACACTTCAGTGATTGATTTTTGCAAGTAACGCCTTCACAATTTTTACAAAATTCACTGCAACGAATGCCACTTTTTCTGCAAGTACATCGGTTGGTATCGCACTTATGACAACTGCAATGAATCTGCAATAAATTCAATTTATTATTCATGAATTAATACTTATAAACTTTAAAAAAAGTGAAATAATTTATTACTGATTTGAGAAGTTCATCTGGAGCTGGTGGCACTGTACTCATGACTGGAAACATAATTGCTGGAAAAATTTTCTTCCATCCCCAATTTTCTGGACTCAATTGATTTCCAAGCCATTCCTGTACTTGGTAATACACTCTTTTTGTATGCTCTTGCAGTGCTGATGTGGTCGCAGGTAACACAGCCAATGATAATTCTTTATTGTATTGATACACTGCTGAATTGAACAAGTCATATCGTAGTTCAGTAATTGTTGTAGGTTGTTTTTTCTTACTATCCGGTAAATATAAAATAAATATAATTTTTTCTGCTATGTGAAATAATGTTTGAATGTTCTGTTCCGGGTCGTAAAAAGCTCTAATCATCTGCACCAAAGGGTATAGCCGGTTAAGATGGTCAAATGTGCCCTTGAACCGAATTCAAATCGCGACGAGTCTTTCGAAAGCTTATAAAAAAAGAATGATTTCTGCCAAGTTTCAACTTTGAATCTCGACCCGGGGGGTAGTAAAGGGTAAAAATAGAAAATCAGGTTTTTGCCGAATTTCGCCTATACCAGCGGATAAAAAATTTTGAAAAAATTCAGAGGCACTTCTGTTATCAGGGCACATATTAGAGAATTTTTTCAGATTTTTAAATTGAAAAAACAAGCTGTGAAAAATAAAAAACGCTAAAAAATTATGAAAAATGCCGATTGTGTATCGAAGCAGTCTTGGCACTATAATTATATTTTTACTGTAACTACGTATCATTGTTACTATTGTCCTGAATTTTTTTCAGATTTTTCAATTTGGTGCGCCGCAGTTAAAAAAATTAAAAACCGATTTTTTCGTCGTTTTTTCCGTGTCAGAGTAACTTATACGTCGAATTGCTTCATGAAATAGGTATTTTATGCGATCTTCTATGTTTATACGTACAGCAAAACATCGCAGGAATTAAAGAAACTGAAAAAATCGAATCGTTTGAAACTGTTATGCTCTACCGTATTTTCCAACGGCATCGGTGGCGAAGCGGTAGAGTGTCGAGCTGCTATACCGCTGCGAAATTTTTGAACGTAGGTTCGAGCCTCGAACTTCCAAGTCCCTTAGGCTGTTTTTTTTTCTTTTTTTGTTAATTAAGTATATATATTTCCGAACTTTACGACACAACGATCAATATTTACTTTCAAATGTTTTAAGAATATTTGAAAAACATATTAACCTGAAATATACGTAAATATGACTTTGGACTGCTTGTTATGCCGCCGTTTATCCTGTCAATTACGGCATTGTTTGAAATTGGTTTTCAAATCTCTTACCTTTCATGCATTGAACCCGTGACAGAAATTCTAACATACATTTTGAATAAAAGAGAGAATAGAATTGTATGATCTAATTCGAATAGACGAAAAGGCTAAATAGTAGAAAAACAACAACACGATTTTTGTTGCCATCCATCCATCCATAACTGTTAAAGGTAAGAGATTTGAAAACCAATTTCAAACAATGCCGTAATTGACAGGATAAACGGCGGCATAACAAGCAGTCCAAACTTATATTTACGTATATTTCAGGTTAATATGTTTTTCAAATATTCTTAAAACATTGAAAGTAAATATTGATCGTTGTGTCGTAAAGTTCGGAAATATATATATACTTAATTAAAAAAAACAAAAAAAAAAAAAAAACAGCCTAAGGGACTTGGAAGTTCGAGGCGATGAACCTACGTTCAAAAAGTTCGCAGCGGTATAGCAGCTCGACACTCTACCGCTGCGCCACCGACGCCGTTGGAAAATACGGTAGAGCATAACAGTTTCAAATGATTCGGTTTTTTCAGTTTCTTTAATTCCTCTGATGTTTTGCTGTACGTATAAACATAGAAGAACGCATAAAATACCTATTTCATGAAGCAATTCGACGTATAAGTTACTCTGACACGGAAAAAACGACGAAAAAATCGGTTTTTAATTTTTTTAACTGCGGCGCACCAAATTGAAAAATCTGAAAAAAATTCAGGACAATAGTAACAATGATACGTAGTTACAGTAAAAATATAATTATAGTGCCAAGACTGCTTCGATACACAATCGGCATTTTTCATAATTTTTTAGCGTTTTTTATTTTTCACAGCTTGTTTTTTCAATTTAAAAATCTGAAAAAATTCTCTAATATGTGCCCTGATAACAGAAGTGCCTCTGAATTTTTTCAAAATTTTTTATCCGCTGGTATAGGAGAAATTCGGCAAAAACCTGATTTTCTATTTTTACCCTTTACTACCCCCCGGGTCGAGATTCAAAGTTGAAACTTGGCAGAAATCATTCTTTTTTTATAAGCTTTCGAATGACTCATCGCGATTTGAATTCGGTTCAAGGGCACATTTGACCATCTTAACCGGCTATACCCTTTAAATCTTTCTCGAGAAGCGAGATTATTTTTCTTTTTCCTTTTTTAAATAAAGCACTTGTGGTATCACATCCAACAAATGCGTGTGCAAATAGGATAAATGGTTTAAATTTCCTGTTGTTCAGCGTGGAGAACAGCGTGTTTTCTTGTTGATTCGAACCCATTTTATAAAAGTATAATATTTTGTTTTCTGGAGTCTGATCAATTAATAAAATTAAGAGGTCGATATCATTTCCAGCAACTACAATCGATTGATTTAATTCATCATTCAGTCTAATGGCTGTTCTAATAATTAATCGGTCTGCATCTCCCTCTGCTTCTTCTACAGATATGTCGGCTTGTTTAAAAAATTCAGACAATAAATAAATCAATTTTTGTTTATTTGCTGTATTGGCTAAACATTTTTCACGCTTTAAGGACACCATCATATCCATCTCGATATTGAGATCTGGGGCAAAATTTTTCTCTTTACGTCTAAATCTTTCATAACTTTTTACTGCTACTGTTTCTTTACTGTAACCATCAAAAACTATAGTTACTACTGGAAAGTGTTTTTTAACGAATTTAAGATATTCTTCGCAAATGTTTTGGAAGGTTTTCCCATGAGGCCAGGAAACTTGATGTAGTAACCATCCACCATCGACAACATAATGCGAATCAGTTAGAAATACAGTTGACTGAATGAATGGCGTGAAAATCTTATACAAATCTGCTTTATTATTTTTTCTCATGTACCCTTTTTCATCAAACAATGACATAGGAAACGGTGATAATTCATATTCTAAAGCAGTACGAAGCATATCGCTATTGTCCTTTAACCCTTTCGGTACGGACGCATTCTGCGTCGCGCTGCTCCCGCTGACCGAGCAGCCGCGTCAAATGTCCGTACTTGCGGAATAACTACAAGCGCCCGTCAGATGCACAATACCGCGCTATCTTACGCAGAGCGAGTGCAGTCGATCGTAGAAAAAAAATGTTTAAAAAATTATCACATAATGCAATTAGAAAATATAATATTAAACCACATACCGTGAAAATATTCGGAATGTCTGAGCGAGCCGCCGGGTGACTATAGTCACCGCTCGGACAGAGCGAGCGTCGGGCGTTGGGTGACTATAGTCACCGCTCGGACAGAGCGAGCGTCTGGCGTTGGGTGACTATAGTCACCGCTCGGGCCGAAAGGGTTAAAATCATCGAGATTCGTTGAAACAATAAAGATGGGTTAACTGCTGAAAAATTATTATGATTGACTATCATTCCTTTCTTTGCATCAGCCAATGTTTTAACTTTGTATACTTGAGTCAGTGTAACCTCGTTAACTGTCTTTCCCATCATCGTTTTCATCCCCTTTTCTCCCTTTTCAAAAGCATTATAACAGTCAATGTTAGGACCTCCAATTACTCCAGTTGATAGTGAAATTAAGTGATCTCGTTGAATAAATGGATTCCGTTGATTCAGCCAGTAAGTAAATGATTCCAAGTCAGTTTCATCACGATTCATTCGACTTGATGTGAGATCCACATGTTGCTCACTTGTCAAAGTCGTAATACGACAATATTGTTCTAAATTGTCCATAATACTGAAAGCAGAAGGCATACTGGACAAATATCGAGCTACTACACTGGGTGTAACACCTCTACCGTGCTTTAAATCGGTCCCAAAATAGCGATTCAGAGTTTGTTCAATTGTCATGTCACTCCACACGCCAGCCCAAGCTTTTTGGGATCGACGAATAGTAAAAAAGCCATTTTTGGTAAAATCTTCATATTCAGTATCATTCATAAGTATCTCTAATTTAGACATATCTTGTAGATAGAGCTGCGCACATTTTGCGTAGGGATAATGGCCAGCAGCATGGAATATTGGCAACATTTTTTTAATGCTCTGTAAATGCAATTTCCAATTTCCTAGTCGTTCTGCTTCTATAAATTGAAGTGCAATTAATACTGATTTAAAATATTGAAACCATAATTTAGCTGTAGGACCATTTTTTTCTATATGTGACAGCTTCTCTGTGAAACGTTTCGTTAATTTCTGTATGTTCTCGTCAGATTCGCAATCTATCATAGATGGAGATCGTTCAGGCCATCCAGCTAAAAACTTTTCTACTATTTCTTTAAATTGTTCATATCCATCAATATTTTTGTGTATAATAACTCCAAGAGCAGTAAATGTTAATATATGAGCTCGAATCGCTCGAGAAAATGCATGGCCACTGAGCATTTTTTTTACAGACTCTGACGCATACGCTACTGACCACAGTTCCTCTAATCCGCTTTCAGCCATGATTGATCCAATTGCACCTAAATATGACTTTAAGAGATGGAAACCCCCTAAACGTACTACTACATGCTTTAATTCTTTATATTTTGCATCTCCATTTTCTAATTGAGCCACAATGTTTCGAGCTTTTAAGTAGAGTGGTTGATCGAATGTTACGAACGTTATTTTTTGGTCTATGGAACGACTTCCTTTAGCTGCATAATGTAGAGCAGTATTTATAGTTGATAATTGTGAAGGTGGTCGATTAATGAAAGGTAAACATTTTACATGAGAAACTACAAATTCCACATCTTCAGATATTTTTTCCATAAAACCTCTCCACATCGGCAGGTTTTTAATCTTAAAACATTTACCCGACAAAAATGTTATATATGATGGAGATATTAGAGGTGACATTCCTAACAGTAATGTATTACTATCTTCGTAAGTAATGTTCTTTAAGCCAGAAGGCCATCTGTCATCATAAACCACATCAGTAATTACAGACTTAGATGCTAATGTTGCTGCTGGAGGCATTTTTTCACATCTGATTGTAGTGCCTTCGTATGAAACGCTACTTTCTGGTGTGTATACTGCAATGCTCCCTAAACAGTGAAAAGTCTCCTGACCGTCTAAAGTGCTTACATTATGATCGGTATTATCACATACATACTGAACAAAAGCATCTTTAATTGTGATCGTTTGGGGATGAATAATGGACGAAGCTTCATGAAGCTGAATATTATGGTATGATGAGCAAACACCTAATTTATTTAATAAATTTATCACTAATTTTGACCCAGTTTTGCGATAAATGTATGTTCCAACAGCCAGTTGTAGACATGATGTAAAAGATTTTGGACGAAGTGCTGAAATAATGGAGTGGGCGACATTATCTATTTTTTGAATGATTGGACATTCATCAGGCATTGTGTTGTCATCATTTAACAATAATTTTTGTAAAAATTTAGTTAGCAGTGGAGGTACATCTGACACAATATTATCAAGAAATTTGCTGGGTTGTGGATAAGTTTTGGTGTCGTAACGAGCTTTTTTAATTTCATCTTGTAAGATTTCTGCAGATACGGTGATGATAGTTTTTTTTTGCCATTTCGCTAAGACCCTCACTATTGCCATACCAATCGCTACAAATTTTTGCAAATTCATAGTATTTGTAATAAATCAATGTTTCTTTGCCTTGCTGTTTGAAAATAAAAATATCATCTCCATATTTTTTTTGCAGATTCCGAAGTAATGTTCGAGTTTCAATTTGATCATGTTCATCTTCGCCCACCATTGCTTTTAAAGATAATAATTGAAATTTAAATTCACCACTATTCTCAATATGATCACATATCTTTTCAAATGAGAAATTTATTTCGTCAATTTTAGCACGCTTTGAACTCCTGTAAAATGGTGCCATCAAGTTTTTATAACAAGCTGAATGGTATCGCACTTTTAAGTCTATAAGTGATCTGGTTGTTTCTAATCGTAAGATAATTGATTTTCTCAAATCATCCTCACGTTCTCTAGCAATTGCAATCACACGATCTTTAAGACTGTTTTCTTGCACGATACTACCATGCTTATGCTCACGATCCCATTTTTTTCCACATATGAAACATGATTTATCAAATTCAAAATTATTTTCAAGTCCAGAAGATGTTGCGTAAAGCTCCCCCCATTGTATTCCAGAATTTCTCGAAGTAGATGGTACATCGGATAATGAAGATAACATTTGAGATCGTCCTGGCGTTGATATTGGCTTTGACGATGATATTGCATATCGCTTTCGACATTTTTCATGAAAAATATATTGTTTTCGGTTTATCCATTGCTTCCATTTATCATCATTCTTTTGCTGACTTTTTTTAATTAGGGTTTGCAGTCCTTTTTCTTTCACAGTCACAGTTGAATCATCTTCCAAATTTTGTAAACAAATTGAACATAGAAGTGAAGGATCCATCTTTTTTATACAATCTGCAATTAAATTAATAATGCTAATAATGAAATAATAGAATCTCTACCCTGACAATGAGACGTCATATTGTAAGAAAGTAGAAAAGGAAAGTATAGTGGAGTAGCAATGGATTTTTGAAGGCAATTCAAAATTTGACTGTTCTATTATACTATACTATATATATATATTTTTAGTTATTAATTATTATTATTTTTTTAATTGGCCGTATTTTCTGATAATTATGTCGAAATATTATATTATATATTATTATAATATTTTATAACTTATTATAGACGTAACAAGTAATGTATTTTGTTCAGTTTGTTTAAAATTATATTCACGACGGTATTTAATAATCTAAAACAGATTATACAGTATTTTAAGATTTTTCGAAACGTAGCTATTATATACATAGTATATGCATAGTATACATTCACGCGTCAAGGAGGTAAGACGCTTATACAAACGCTCCCTGTAAACAAACTCTGGGCCTTGTTTCGATACGTGATTTATACGAAGTCTAATAAGAATTTCTGCTCCATACGGAATATTATGGATAACGTGCAGTGCAAAGGCTGTGGCACAAGGGTTGCAAAACCAATCTCGTGCAAAATTTGCGGTCTCTCCTGTCACCCAGGATGCATAAATCGAACGGGACACCCAACTGCAAATGGTCTTCTTGCTGATTGCTCTACTCGGCGCCCCTCCTCTAGTTCAGTGCTTGAAGAGTCTTTAACGTCGAAATTAAGTGATCTTATTCAACGACAATTTGACATTTTTCGTGCTGAGATCCTCCAGTGTATTAAAACTGACATCGAAAAATTGACCAAGGAATACTCTAACCTTGCCTCCAGGGTCAGTGATATCGAGAAGAAGATATCTTCTTCCCCTGCGTTTTCCGCTCCTGACTCACGGTCAATCGAGAACGACATTATAGGTGAGCTTGCCGATAGAGAAAAACGAGCGAACAATATCATCATAAGCAATCTCGAAGAAACTGACGTTAGTGCTGTTAACCATATTTCAAATCAAACAATAAATGATCTGGATCTCGTAAACGATATTATTAAATCTACTAACGTGTCTGAGTATGATATTTTAAAAATTACCAGAATCGGTAAGAAAACTGACTATCGCCCAAGGCTACTCCGTGTCACACTAAGATCAAAACAAGAAGTCTTGTCGATTCTTCGTAACAAACACAATTACAAGGGCCCTGCAAGATTATCTAGCGACTCCACCCGACGTCAACGCCAGCATCTAACCGACCTCAGGAAGGAACTTCAATCTCTCAACGATTCTGGTATTGTTGGAAAGACCATTCGCTACATCAATGGCACACCAAGAATTATCAACACCTCATCTCGGCAATCTCAAAAAAACTAGTTAGAAACCCTTTGTGTTACTACCAAAATGTTCGAGGCGTGAGATCGAAACTTCATGACCTTCGATGCTCACTCGCCTCTGTAACGTTCAAATATGAAATAATAATATTGTCTGAAACATGGTTGCACGAAGGAATTTCTAACTCAGAGTTGGGACTCGATAATTTTAACATATACCGCTGTGATAGAAATAACGCTACAAGCAGTTTTCTTAGAGGTGGCGGTGTACTTATTGCAGTTAATAAATCTTTCACAAGCAGTCATATAACGTTACCGGATAACTCCCTTGAACAACTCGTCGTTGAAGTTCGCTCGAATTTTAAAAGTGTTATTGTTTGCGCTGTTTACATCCCCCCAAACTCCTCGCACACAGCCTATTACGCACACTGCAAAACTATAGATTACCTTTGCCTTCGTTTCCCCCACGCGGAGTTTGTCATAACGGGTGATTACAATATTCCCCGTGCCTTTCCGTCTGGCCATGATTCCCACTCCTATAAGATCCCTACTTTATCTACATTTTCTTCCAGTATCCCTCCTCATGTAATAATACATGAAAATATGCAATTTCATAACTTCACTCAACATAATACCATTTACAATTCTCATGGATCCCTACTCGATTTGATCATCTCTTCATTTAATAACCTGTCAATTTCTAAATCCATCGAACTCCTATTACCAGAAGACTCTTATCACCCTGCTATCACATTCTCCTTACCCATTACAGTCTCTAATTTCTCTTCGCCAAAACGGACTACTAGAAAGCATTTTAGAGCTGCTGATTATTCGCTCATTAACAGCTATCTATCCCAAATAAACTGGGATTTGGTGCTTTCCTCCTTATCCTTAAACGATGCAGTTGATTATCTATATCAGCACCTTCACTCCGCAATTGAACTTTACGTACCCTGCGTCACGCATATCTCATCCTCTTATCCTTCCTGGTTCTCAAGCGAAATTATTAGATTAATCAAGCAAAAAA
This sequence comes from Cerceris rybyensis, assembly GCA_910591515.1. Lineage (NCBI taxonomy): Eukaryota > Metazoa > Arthropoda > Insecta > Hymenoptera > Crabronidae > Cerceris > Cerceris rybyensis. Next base: position 4,326,925 of record OU342789.1, read on the forward strand.
AGATTGCACATCAACGATATAAACATACTAACTCATACTCGGATTATTTAAACTTCTCAGAATTAAGAGCCAAATGCAAGTCGTTAACTGTACAATGCTGGAAGAATCACATCTCTCAAGCTGAACACAAACTAGCAAATAACCCTAAGTCATTCTGGAGTTTTATACGTAAATTGAGAAAATCTAATTCCTCTCCCACATCACTGTCCTTCAATGACAACGAAGCTAATACTGATTCGGACATTGCTAACTTGTTCGCTGATTATTTTCGAACTACTTATTCCTCTACCTCTAGTGTTTTATCCCACACGTTCAATTTTTCAAAAACCATTGATGTTTCTAGCATAGACATAAGTATTAACGAGGTTTTCAAAGCAATAAACTCGTTAGACCTGAGCAAACGTGCTGGCCTCGATGGAATTCCTCCTATTTTCCTTAAGTCTTGCTCCTTTATCCTTTCGCGGGTCCTCTGGATACTATTTAATAAATCCCTAAAGTTGGGTATTTTCCCCTCATCCTGGAAAGCTTCACTGATTACTCCGATTTTCAAAAGCGGTGACATTTCTAAAGCTTCATCTTATCGTCCAATCAGCAAGCTAAACATCATCCCCAAAATATTTGAGGGCATTATAACTAATAAACTTTCCTTTCTTTGTAAGAATCTAATAATTAACGAACAACATGGCTTTGTACACGGTCGCTCCACTACCACAAACCTTACTCTTTATCAGCAATATTTATCAAATACTCTGGAATCAGGTCTGCAAGTTGATGCAATCTACACCGATCTGACAATGAGTAAAGCTTTCGATTCCGTCAACCACTCCATACTCATAGCTAAACTCCAAGCCTACGGTTTTCATGGTAAATTGCTGTCTTGGTTACACTGTTATCTCTCTAATCGAACTCAAAAAATTGAATTTAAGAACTGCATCTCTAAGGAAATTGTTCCGCTATCAGGAGTACCCCAAGGCTCTCACTTGGGTCCTCTGCTATTTACTTTATTTATTAACGATGTATATAGTATAATGTCGCACAGCAAGATATTAATGTATGCTGACGACCTAAAGATCTATCGGGCCATTGATAGTGTAAGTGATGCAAATTGTCTACAGGATGATCTAAATCAATTTTGCTTGTGGTGCAACCAAAACAGACTTAACATCAACATAATTAAATGTCAGGTTATTCATTTCTCTAGAAAACGTACAGTTACATATTTCCCATATTCACTGAATAACACACAAATAACCACAGTCGATAGAGTTAGGGATCTTGGAATAACCTTCTCAAGTGACCTCTCTTTTCGTCCTCACTGCGATAAAGTTGTTAGCACTGCATTAAAAATCCTCGGTCTAATATACCGCACATCAACACACTTCAATAGCATCGACACACTTCGTACGCTCTATATATCTCTGGTCCGTCCTCATCTTGAATATGGGTCTACTGTTTGGCCTCCATATAGTAAATCCCTTATAGAGAAAATCGAGCGAGTTCAGCATAAATTTCTCAGAATTGCATCTAGATTAACTAGTTCGCCTATACATTATTCCTGCCATAACTACGATCTTACCCAAATGCGCCTTGGGTTGCCAACATTGGAACAACGACGCACTCTTGCAGACATTCTTTTTGCCTACAAGACCTTGCATCACCTGGTGTCCTCGCCAGATATTTTATCACAATTCAATATATATGTTCCAATGTTCCGCCCAAGGAAAAACTTGATTTTTGTAACTTCTCCTCATCATACCAACTATGGCAAAAACAACTGTATAAACCGAATCTGTCAGAACTCGAATCGGGTTTGTGACATCGTTGACTTTTACACATCCTCGTTCGCTACATTTAAAAATTCTGCTAACATTGCGGTCCGAAAGTTGTAAAATTATTTCTCACCTCCACTAACACTATTATTGTATTGCATTAATATTAGTTTTAATTTTAATTTTAATTTTAAGCAGTACCAGTAATTACATCTAAAGGGTATAGCCGGTTAAGATGGTCAAATGTGCCCTTGAACCGAATTCAAATCGCGATGAGTCATTCGAAAGCTTATAAAAAAATAATGATTTCTGCCAAGTTTCAACTTTGAATCTCGACCCGGGGGGTAGTAAAGGGTAAAAATAGAAAATCAGGTTTTTGCCGAATTTCTCCTATACCAGCGGATAAAAAATTTTGAAAAAATTCAGAGGCACTTCTGTTATCAGGGCACATATTAGAGAATTTTTTCAGATTTTTAAATTGAAAAAACAAGCTGTGAAAAATAAAAAACGCTAAAAAATGATGAAAAATGCCGATTGTGTATCGAAGCAGTCTTGGCACTATAATTATATTTTTACTGTAAGTACGTATCATTGTTACTATTGTCCTGAATTTTTTTCAGATTTTTCAATTTGGTGCGCCGCAGTTAAAAAAATTAAAAACCGATTTTTTCGTCGTTTTTTCCGTGTCAGAGTAACTTATACGTCGAATTGCTTCATGAAATAGGTATTTTATGCGATCTTCTATGTTTATACGTACAGCAAAACATCACAGGATTTAAAGAAACTGAAAAAACCGAATCATTTGAAACTGTTATGCGCCTTACATTGTAAAGTATGTACCGTATTTTCCAACAGCGTCGGTGGCGCAGCGGTAGAGTTTCGAGCTGCCGCTGCGAACTTTTTGAACGTAGGTTCGAGCCTCGAACTTCCAAGTCCCTTAGGCTAAGTTTTTTTTTTTTCGTTAACCCTTTGACTGCTATGGGCGCATATATGTGTTCTGCGAAAGCCATCGATGGAGACTATGGACGCACATATGCGCCCGGCGGAGGCAATTGTTTCTGTGGTATATCCATACTATGCGGAAAAGTATTCAGTCTCTCCGGAGCACATCGGCAGAAAATCGTCCGCACGCAAAGGGTTAATTACATATATTTCCTAACTTTACGACACAACGATCAATATTTATTTTCAAATGTTTTAAGAATATTTGAAAAACATATTAACCTGAAATATACGTAAATATGACTTTGGACTGCTTGTTATGCCGCCGCTTATCCTGTCAATTACGGCATTGTTTTAAATTGGTTGAAATTGGTTTTCAAATCTCTTACCTTTCATGCATTGAACCCGTGACAGAAATTCTAACATACATTTTGAATAAAAGAGAGAATAGAATTATATGATCTAATTCGAATAGACGAAAAGGCTAAATAGTAGAAAAACAACAACACGATTTTTGTTGCCATCCATCCATAACTGTTAAAGGTAAGAGATTTGAAAACCAATTTCAAACAATGCCGTAATTGACAGGATAAACGGCGGCATAACAAGCAGTCCAAACTTATATTTACGTATATTTCAGGTTAATATGTTTTTCAAATATTCTTAAAACATTTGAAAGTAAATATTGATCGTTGTGTCGTAAAGTTAGGAAATATATGTAATTAACGAAAAAAAAAAACTTAGCCTAAGGGACTTGGAAGTTCGAGGCTCGAACCTACGTTCAAAAAGTTCGCAGCGGCAGCTCGACACTCTACCGCTGCGCCACCGACGCTGTTGGAAAATACGGTACATACTTTACAATGTAAGGCGCATAACAGTTTCAAATGATTCGGTTTTTTCAGTTTCTTTAATTCCTGTGATGTTTTGCTGTACGTATAAACATAGAAGATCGCATAAAATACCTATTTCATGAAGCAATTCGACGTATAAGTTACTCTGACACGGAAAAAACGACGAAAAAATCGGTTTTTAATTTTTTTAACTGCGGCGCACCAAATTGAAAAATCTGAAAAAAATTCAGGACAATAGTAACAATGATACGTACTTACAGTAAAAATATAATTATAGTGCCAAGACTGCTTCGATACACAATCGGCATTTTTCATCATTTTTTAGCGTTTTTTATTTTTCACAGCTTGTTTTTTCAATTTAAAAATCTGAAAAAATTCTCTAATATGTGCCCTGATAACAGAAGTGCCTCTGAATTATTTCAAAATTTTTTATCCGCTGGTATAGGAGAAATTCGGCAAAAACCGGATTTTCTATTTTTACCCTTTACTACCCCCCGGGTCGAGATTCAAAGTTGAAACTTGGCAGAAATCATTCTTTTTTTATAAGCTTTCGAATGACTCATCGCGATTTGAATTCGGTTCAAGGGCACATTTGACCATCTTAACCGGCTATACCCTTTGTTAACATATTGTGCTAAACTTTTATACCAAAGGGTTATTCCCGTTAATAATATTAATAATAATAATAATAATTATACCCACAATCGAAGCAATAAAAAAACAAAGAAAATCGAGTATTGATCGACAGTTCTTGCGCCGTCCCGGCATTGGCAATAATGTGTATTGATAGTTACCTTCGACATTAATAGAGAGAGAATCGGAAATATCCACACAAGGATGCACATACAAAATTCTCTTAAACGATAGACCTTCACGACACGGAAACAGAAATAACACTAATTATCTGATTTCAATTTCGTTAAAACTAGTGCATACAGTCGCAAAACGAGGAATGATAAAACATAAGAACATCTCGTCAATACTCGATTTTTTTTTTTTTATTGCTTCGATTGTAGGTATTGGTACAAGAGCCAATAGCTACGTTTCGGAAACTCTTAAAATACCGTATAATCTGAAATATACTGTTTCAAATTATTAAATACCGTCGCGAATATAATTTTAAACAAACTGAAGAAAATACATTACTTGTTACGTCTATAATAAGTTATAAAATATTATAATAATATATAATATAATATTCCGACATAATTATCAGAAAATACGGCCAATTAAAAAAATAATAATAATTAATAACTAAAAATATATATATATAGTATAGTATAATAGAACAGTCAAATTTTGAATGGCCTTCAAAAATCCATTGCTACTCCACTATACTTTCCTTTTCTACTTTCTCACAATATGACATCTCAGTGTAGAGATTCTATTATTTCATTATCAGCATTACTAATTTAATTGCAGATTGTATAAAAAAGATCGATCCTTCACTTCTATGCTCAATTTGTTTACAAAATTTGGAAGATGATTCAACTGTGACTGTGAAAGAAAAAGGACTGCAAACCCTAATTAAAAAAAGTCAACCTGAGAAGCTCCGAAGAAATTATGGAAATAGATTTCGAAAATTATTAAATTACAAGTTAACAGTTCTGAGTCAATGATGCTTTCTAAGTTGAATCCGAGATAAAAAATTTTATGACGCTCTATTACTATGCGTCTTAAATGGGACTCTTTCTCGTACGCAAGGGTCTTATGCTGCTCTACCAACTGTATTCATTCTCTCCTTTATGCTCCCATAGTAAATGTACTGACTTACTCGCACTCATGCTTCTTTACTACGCCGCGCACGCGCAGAAATCGACTATGAGTGCGAGCGAGACGTAGATTTTTTGTCGCGCTCTCTCAGCGCCAGCGATGTATCTCTGCAAGAGTCGCCCAAAATTGAATTCTCATACAACTACAGACAAATAGAGGCTTCAGCAAAGTGTGACAGCATTGTTTTATAGAAATTTTCACGCTGAATCTAATAGCGTGAGAAAAAAAAACATAAAATTAAATTATAATAAAAAAGAATTAATATAAAATTTTTAAATTGTTATTAAATAATAATAAACAATAACAATAAAGTTAAAAACCTTCTGAAGATGTTCGGAGGATCATAAAGAATCGTTCAGAGTTGTTTTTTTTTAGAAAAGAATTACTTACAACTGATAAATAATTTTTCAAAAATTTTAGTACTTAAAACGCGATTTGTACAAAAACTATACGAAATACGAAAAAATTGCATAGAACCTTTTTTGTAGAAAAGTTAATTCTCTATAACTTTTGTTTAAAGCTTTTTCCCATATTTCTAACAGTTAAAGAAATATTAAGGAAAATGTCATTTTTACCCCCTTTTGCAATTTTTTTGCAAATGTTCCCGATGGTTCAGGAGCCTGAATTTTTGAACTATTATTGTGGAAGCATATACGCAAATTTTCGCGTTGGTTTCAGCCACTCACCTCAAAATGGCAAAGTTACTGCTCTATTGACTGGACTACAACGTGTACATTCATGTTTAGAATGTGTTAGCATTTTTTTTTATTTTTTGCACTACATTAATTGGGGAAAATGAGGCAAAAACAGATTTTTAGATTTTACCCTATTACTACCCTCCCGGTGACGGTATCGGATTAAAAATTTGTTTGCAATGGTTTTTCATCATCACCTATCGAATGACCCAACGTCGAATAAAATCGGCTCAAGGGCACTTTTCACACCCTTATTCGGCTAGACTCTTTGTATACTAGTGTTATTTGCTTCGCTGATTAAAAATCCGAGCTCAAAATTTCCAAAAACAAAATGGCGACATAAATACAGGGGACGCGTGTAACGAAAAGTGGTCGGTTCGGTACGAACATTGTAAGAAACAAATATTACCTTCGTACCTGCAACTAGCCATATTGCATTCGAATCTTCAAACATCTTTCGGTTTATGACGATAAGTGGTCGAGGTATCTGCGACAATCTATTGTTGCCTCAGCAATAAACAAAAAACCACCAGTCTACTTAAACTCATTTCGATATTTAACCCGATGAGATAAACTTATTTCGTAAATTGCCATGGTGACCTTACAAAGGACATCCCGAGGTGTAAATCACCGATTTTTATGACATTTTAGTATGATATAGATCTCGTTAAAATATTTGACACGTATTTTTTATATCGACAACCGTACACATTAAAGGAGTGAAAACCACCCTCAAATTTGGGGTACCGAAAATTATTTATCGAATATCTCGAAAACTATTAGAGATATGAAAATTTCGCACAGAGTGAAAATTAATGCCTCCGAACCTTGAATCCAATGGTGTAATCATTTTTATAAAAAATCCATTTGTTTAAATAATTTGGTAAAAAATACTACTTTTTTTTCATTTTGTCAGTTAAATTTCAATAAAGGGTCTAGCCGAATAAGGGGGTCAAAAGTGCCCTTGAGCCGATTTTATTCGACGATGGGTCATTCGATAGGTGATGATGAAAAACCATTGCACACAAATTTTTAATCCGATACCTTCACCGGGAGGGTAGTTATAGGGTAAAATCGAAAAATCAGTTTTTGCCTCATTTTCCCCAATTAATGTGGTGCAAAAATTCCAAAAAAATTCTAACACATTCTAAACTATATTCTAACAATATCTGTGAAACATTTTAAAGCTACTGCTGAATATTGTTATGTCTTTAATAAAAAAAAAAAAAAATGGCAGAAAAAAACTTAAGTCCCACATGGAGTTTCGAACCCGCGACAAAAAAGTATCCAGCGATTCCACAGGCAGACACCATAGCCACTGCGCCATTAATGCTTTTGATAGAACGGTTCAAATTCTAGGTTATAAAGACCATACAATCAGCAATTAATTTAATTATCCCGATATTATTCTTTAACATCTACATATTTCTATGCAGAAACATTGAAGGTAACAATATGAACATACTGTATTAAAATCATTCAAGAATGACAGATAATGGGCGAGTTTCAGCCCAAAAAGTGTCCCAGAAATCGGTTTTTGATTTTTCCGACCGTGATGCACCGTACTCAAAAAATCTGAAAAAATTAGGGTATAACAATGATAACATTACGCAACTACTGTAAAAAGGAAAAAGTTGTGCTTGGAAGATTTCAATACGAAATCGATGTTTAAAAATTTTTTTTTTGGTTTTTTATTTTTCGTGAGTGGAACTTGCAAAGGAAAAATGTGGAAAAAATCCCTAACCTGTACATTCATGTTTAGAATGTGTTAGAATTTTTTTGGAATTTTTGCACCACATTAATTGGGGAAAATGAGGCAAAAACTGATTTTTCGATTTTACCCTATAACTACCCTCCCGGTGAAGGTATCGGATTAAAAATTTGTGTGCAATGGTTTTTCATCATCACCTATCGAATGACCCATCGTCGAATAAAATCGGCTCAAGGGCACTTTTGACCCCCTTATTCGGCTAGACCCTTTCCTGGAATATTTGTTTGTGGATGCTATATATCGAAACCCAAAATATGGATAAATTGGAAATTTAATATTTGTGTGACAAAAAAAAGTTATTGTATTTTCAATTCTTACGCTTGCGTACTTGTCAAGTTATTCCTTTGTATATACATGTATGATTGCTCTGATAGGTAAGATTTTATTGTCAGATATACATATTGTTTTTATATAAATTAAAAAAATGTAATTCATTAATTAATAATTCTAAATAATTATTGCAATTATGGTATTCATTGTTATTTGTATAACAAATATTTTTTTACGCTTCAAGCATTCTAATGCAACTATAAAATCGATTAAAGCAGTTTATTTTCGCAAATTGTAAATATATAAAGCACACTTTCCCAGAATTTTTCAATTTTTCAGGTCTGTCTGCTATATAGTCACATCGATTCCATGTTTGGCTATCCCTAACTGTAAATCGCGAATTCTTATGAAACTATAGTATAATATGGTTTTTGTGGGAATATTCGATACCTACTTTGTTTTATCTGCAATCGCCCACGTTAAAGGGGTAAAAACCGCCGCCAATGTTGGGGTAAAGAAAACTATTTTATTGAATATCTCCGAAACTATTAGAGATACGAAAATTTTGTGCAGAGAGATAATACGAGAATTTTGTACGAATCCAATGGTATAAACATTTTTTTAAAATACCAATTTGTTTAAATAATATGATAAAAAATACTTTTTTTCAACTTTGACGGTGGTTTTCACCTCGTCAACGTGGATGGTTGCCGATAAAAAAATACGCGTCAAATATTTTTGACGAGATCTATATCATACTAAAATTTCATCAAAATCGGTGATTTGCACCTCGGGATGTTCCCTTGTTAGAGCAAGATTAACAGTATTCAATATGCAAGGCACGATAGTCCGACCCTATGTCATAAATGTGCTTCCTTGAATATGGTGCGCGCGAGAAACAAATAACAATAACTTATGGAGTAGCAAAAAGTAACAAGAAAACTCAACGAGGCCTCCTTCGGGAGCTTCAAAGTTTAATTTTTTTTAAAATTACGGTGGTAATTTGGGTTCTTCACAACTATTTCCTGAGGAGAAGGAAAAAAATGTATAGGTCTTACATTTTGCACCATCACTGTTGTATAATATTAAATAAAAAAATGAAACCGGGATATATATAAATTAAAGGTATGTTAAATTGCTACCAACACTGAAAAAGAGAATCGTACTTTGATATCACATTGAAAACGAATTCTCAATTTCGACGTGAAGACGTTAAATTACTATAGCGCCAAATTTGAGATTGCATATCTCTAAGAATGTTGTGCTATAAAAATTTTTATTGACGGAAAATTGCTAGATTTTGAAAACCGCGAAAAAATTTTTGGGGTTTTAGCCAGAATTTCAGCGAAATCGACTACTATGCGATGTTGTTTATATTAAAATGACGCAGGGTCTTCGGATGACGGAAAAAGAGCAGGAATCACATCTATTTACTTACTACTGTGCCATTCTGACTGTATACATATATGGACCGTCCCAGTCATACACACAAACATAAATGGACTCACACGCGCATACTTATACAGTTAGACCCCGCTTAACGCGGGGGATACGTTCCAGTAAGTGTCAGCGCTAAACGAAATAGCGTTAAACGAGGTCATCTTAACACGTAAATATTGGGGATAAGTGAAACAGAACAAAGCTAAGCAAATTTTGGCAGTTCTTTTTTTTTATTTTGTAACATTTATTGTTAAATAGTTTGTTATTACATCAATTATACATTTACTTATAGCTAATATCCATTTTCCTTCATAAAACATTAATGAAAATCAAAAACGGTTCGAGGAAAGATGTTATGTTCGTGACGAGGACGGTTCTCCCTCATTTGACATCTTTTGTTTCTTTGTAACGAAGTTATCTAAAGTGGTTTGTCGTTTCTTGTTTCGTTCCGCAAGCAGTTGTCGATAGCAAGACACTGCTTCCATGACACTTCGTCTTGCCTTTGAACTTCTGTCAAAATTTAAGTCATTTTCTACAAACTTATCCATAATTTCCGTTATGCTGGCCAAACTTTTTTTAAAAAAATCCGTCGAAAGCTCCTTTTGCTCCTCATCTTCAGAATCGCTAACTTCGTCATCTTCGTGCACTTCTTGTTCCACTAACTGTTTCAGATCGTCGTTGGAAAGACTTTCACCTGTGGTAACTTGTAACATTTCATCAATATCCTGCGTATTTATGTTATCCAACCCTGCTTTATCAGCTAGCGTGACAATTTCATCGATGTCAACAATGGTTTTTCCAATGTTAACATTTTTGATTAACTCCGGCCATACATTCTTCCATACTCCTTTCAAACATTTCTCGGTCACCTCATTCCAGGAAAGATTAATGTTGTCTACAGCATCCATGATATTATAGTTTTTCCAAAAATCTCTAATAGATTGTTTATCTCTTCCATCGCTTTTTCCAATTAGTTGTCGAAATGTCCGCCGGAGATAGTAAGCTTTAAAGTTTGATATTACGCCTTGATCCATTGGTTGGATTAACGAAGTCGTATTTGGCGGCAGAAAAACCACTTGTACTGGAATGTATGTTGTTAAATCGGATAAGTGCGTTGGATGGCTTGGAGCATTATCAATCAAAAGTAAAGCTTTCGGTTCTAGTTTTTTAAGTTCACAACAGCATTTAACAGACGGGCAAAAATGTTCAGTAAACCAATTTTGGAAAATGTTCGTAGTGATCCAAGATTTTTTATTGGATTCCCAAATTACTGGCAAAGTTGATTTTGAAATTCCCTTCATTGCTCTTGGGGTTTTAGAGTGATAAACAAGAAGTGGTTTTAATTTAAAGTCGCCACTAGCGTTACCACCCAGTAAGAGTGTTAAACGATCTTTAGCAGCTGTAAATCCCGATGCTCGCTTTTCTTCACGAGACAAAAATGTACGTTTTGGCATTCTCTTCCAAAAAGGCCCGTTTCATCAACATTGAAAACTAATTCAGGAGGATAATTTCCTCGTTCAATGATTGTTTTTAATGTCGCTGGAAATGCAGCAGCAGCATTTGTATCTCCACTTGCCGCTTCTCCAGTAACCTGTATGTTATGAAGATTGGCTCTGTTTTTAAATCGATGGAACCACCCTCGACTAGCTAAAAAATTTTCACTGGTGTCACCTTTTTCACTCTGAATATGGTTAAAAATTGTTCTTGCTTTTTCCATTATGATTGCTTGACTTAATGGTATACTGCGTTCAACTTCATCGTCAATCCAGATGGAAAGTCGTTTTTCTATTTCCTCAATCACATTGCTTCTGGAACGGGTAATTTTTGTTGCAGAGGTCGTCATGGTTATAGTTGCTGATGCTACGATTTTTTCTTTGTTTTTTAAAATTGTCCGTATTGTCGAAGTTGACAATTTTAATGCAGTGCCGATATCAGATTGCCGTTGGCCTGCATCTAATCGCCTTAACACCTGCATTTTAGTTTCCAGCGAAATGGTTTTCCTTGTAGCTTTACTGTTTCTTTCTTTGCGATCACCCATTGTGTGAGTTATGAATTAACAAATTTATCACACAAAAATAAAAGCACTTAGTAACGTTGAAACCTGCTACTAAATCGCGAGATATGTTACTGAAACTGTGATACTAGAAAGAATCTGTCGTTGGGTCACATTTTGGTCTCTTTATCGTTTTTTCAAGCACCCCTTCCTCTGTTAACAACCCTTACGAGGTGAAAGTGGTGGCTTGGTAGGGAGGAGCATGTTGGGCCCGTAATATTAATGTTATGGATTCTGTTTGGGCGTCGTGGGTGGTTACAAAAATGCAGAGTTTGCATTGGTTTTGCCAAAAACTGCCGAAGTACCAGGCAGAATGGGAGGAGGGGCCTTGGGCTATGAGGGTGGCCACGGTGTAGAAACGATGTTAGATTTATGACAGGTGTCATAAATTTAACCTGAGGAATGTTACTGCAAATCTGGTAGCCACGTGCCACCCCTTGATCTTCGAACGTGTTTGCCACATGGGCAGGTCTACACGGCTGTGGAAATAAATAAAAAATCCAGAAGTTTTGCACCGGCACCCTCAAGGCCCAAGTTGTAAATTACGCCTCATCAAGATACAAGATACATAGTGTGCACCGTCGCTGCATAATAAACCGTTTATGGTTATTGCACGTCAGCTTCGTTTGCACACATATACAAGAATCAATACTGTGTGACATTTCGGGGAATCCAAATAAAGCCGCGTAGTACTGAAACAGCGTTAAGCGAGGTAGCGTTAAGCGGGGTCTTACTGTATTCAATATCTTAGGTACAGAAAACCTAAACTTTAAGTAGACAAGAGTGACTAAATTACTATTTCGAGGTGGAAGAACATTCGTTCGACCAGGATTTCATGTAGTTTGCACTCACGACACTTGACCACTCTTGTCACTTCAAATCTATCAACGTCCGACACAACATATCTATCAAAATCTAACACCTTTTCCACACTATATGGGCCTTTGCACTTCGGAATCAACTTTTTATTTACACACGCTGTGGTGTCGTACTTTAATATCATCCATTACTGACATAAACACCTTCCTTATATGTGCAAGTAGGTTTTCGCTTGTGACCACAAGTATTTTTGCTTATACGTTGATTGTCCTCAACGTTTTTCGCGGCGTTATTTCTGATAACGTTCATGTGCCAAGTTTTGTCAACTCGAGTCTCTAAGGTAGTCCGAATCTTATTTTTGATCGTATTTTTGACAACATTGGTGTGGTTCTTCTATTGAACCGTTCCACTTGTCCATTGGTTTGCAGAGACCCAACCGTAATTTTTTAACTTACTAAAACAAACTAAAACTTTGCGGACGGGTGTCTGCGGACTGCAGCCCAATTGATATTACGTGAAGAAAATTGTCAAGTAATAAAGTGAAATTACTCGTAACCTATTAGGTTTACGGCTAACAATGGTCAATACTTTTTTGCTTACAATTCGATACTGTACCATATCTTGGAATAAAAAATATAGTATTCCGTTTAAAAAAACAAAGTTGACCTTCAAATCTCCGAACCGCCTCCACATATAAAAAAATTAACACACCACATAGTGTACCCGTTTAAACCATATAACTTTTGTATATAACATTCTTTCGTGCAACGCATACTTTAAAAGTTATTCCAGGTGCACAAGTTACGTGAATCACCTTGTATATATATATATATATATTCTATACATATTTACATATGTCTATACATTATACATATATCTATACATACATACTGTAGTAGATCGAGAAATTTTCTGTATTAACGGCATCGAGATTCTTCTCGATATTTGATGCTCTTTTGTTTTACCGCGATGTGACTGCATGGCAACGGCCGATGTGCCGGCCGAACAGTCCGATTTACGCGTTGGCGCGAGAAACATCGACTCAAGAATTTTATATTTTAGTAGTTTACGATCTACTATAGTCAATCAGAAGTGGGATAAAGGACTCATAATCGCTTTTATGTTGTGGTGATTGTGGAATTAGTTATTTATCGACTTTCTGTTTATTGTGTACTTTTTATGTGTGTCTTTGTGACGTGAGTACACGTGGCGTTAGTGGAACTGTAAGGAAGATTTTGAACAATTACCATTATGATTACGTTAGGAGAAATTAGTCAGATATGCGAGAATATCAAACGCGCAGGTCGACCGATTATTGGACATTTACATCAATTGATATTTAACGAAGAAGGCGACCGCGGAAATCGTCGTCGGTTACGAGGTTTTGCTGGTTTTACATTCGAGACGGGATCGGTTGAATTTATGGAGAAAGTGAAATGGGCCACGACGCAATTAAGTTTAGGCGACTTGACGTCAATCTGTAATTTACTAAATATTGCTTATACCGGTACCCCAGAAGAGATCGCAAAACGCATTTGTGAAAATTTAACGGACTTGCATCGTTTAGTTATGGACGAAACAGACGACGTTTCAGATTTAGAATCTGATAGCGAGGAAGAAGGCCTTGCAACCAATTTAACTATAAGACCAAATATGGCCGCCACACCGTCGATAGCGGAGGACGCCGAAGACGTTGCGTCTCAACCGCCATTAGGTCGCCATGATGCACCGAAATTTACGTTGTGTTTCCGGGATATAGAGGATACAATGCGACCATTCGATGGTGGTGATGAATATCCTATTGATGCATGGATTGCAGAATTTGAAGAAACTGGACGGGTATTAGGTTGGACGGAGTTGCAAAAGTTTGTGTTTGCAAAAAAGTGTCTTACTGGACTGGCAAAATTATTTATACGCGGAGAACGTGGTATTTTATCATGGTCCAAATTGAAATCTCGTTTGTTGGAAGAATTTTCGAAGAAGGTATCAAGTGCTCAACTGCACCAAATGTTGAGCAGGCGACGAATGCAACGTAATGAGTCGATACAAGAATATTTCTTAATAATGAAAGAACTGGCTTCTCGTGGAAGGGTTGAGGCGGAATCAGTTATTCAGTATATTGTGGACGGCATTCCGGATGACATTAACAGAAAAAATGTTCTTTATGAGGCGAGAACAATTAGTGAGCTGAAAGAAAAATTAAAAATTTACGAAAGAGTTAGAACGAGGACGCTGCAGCTATTCGGTAAGGAAGTTCGACCGGCAACAGATTTCCAGAAGAAGACGACGCAGACGAGATCGAATGGTGCGGATACGAAACCTCCTCTGCAATTAAAGTGTTTTAACTGTAATGAAAAAGGACATCTATCAACCGCTTGTCCGAAGCCGAAACGACAAAGGGGCTCTTGCTATTCGTGCGGATCCATGAGCCATCAACGATCCTCGTGCCCGCAACAGAGTTCGTCGTCGGGACAATCTTCGAGACAACAGTCGACAGTCAACGCAACAACCCATTTGGTGGACACCGAGATCGTGCCCTGCTACACGTTACCGATAACGTTGGAGATTGGTAATACCGACGCAGTTGTCGATTCGGGTAGTCCGATTTCTTTGTTGCGAGATGATCTTTTAGACGGAGTTAGTTTAGAGCCTTATTGTAGTAATCTCCAATTTACGGGAATGAATAGAAGCAAAATTTCGATTTTAGGCAAATTGCGGCAAAACGTTCAAGTACAAAATCTCGAGGTTCCCGTGCATTTTTTCGTTGTACCGTCAAATGCAATGAATTGCAATTGCTTGTTAGGACGAGATTTTCTCTCAAATGATGACATTGAAGTAAATATTGGCCGTGATATTGAAATTCGGAAGAGGTCAGCAAATTTAGATAAATCCGAATTAGCGGAAATTTTGCAAATAGATGTCGTAGAGGATACTAATCCTACGGAGATCCTTGTAGATAAATCCCTCGTGTGTGAAATTCAGAATAAAGTAGAGGACATTGTAACCGAGTATGACGTAGAACCGGAAAGACCAACATCTCCGATTAATGATATTGAGATAGAATCAGTGCTTAAACCAAATCATACGCCGTTTTATTATAATCCGAGAAGATTATCCTACGCAGAAAGGGAAGTAAACCCGCGAATCTTATGGTGGTCGTTGACGTTAGGAAATTATAATTTTACTTTCGAGCACTGTACAGGAGATCGCATGCAACATGCTGATGCACTAAGGCGGAAAGATAATATTTTACTTATTACAGAAAATAGCTTTGAAAGAAATTTAGAGATCTTGCAAGATAAGGATCCTCAAATATATAAAGTACGTGAAGAATTAAAAAAATCGGAAAGTAAACTGTTTGAATTAAATGATGGTCTTATATACCGCAAATTAAATAAGAAATTATTATTTTACGTACCATCTTCTATGGTACATAATGTAATTTGCACGAATCACGAGGAAATAGAACATCAGGGCATAAATAAGACATTAGAATACGTTACTCGAGATTATTGGTTTCCGGATGCTCGAGATAAAGTTAAACATTATATCGCGAATTGGTTAAAATGTATTACGTATGCTACGACCGCCAATCGGGTGGAAGGTAAATTGCATTATCCAGACAAGGGAGATATTCCCTTTCAGTGTATACATATCGATCATTATGGCCCTCTGGATCGAACAAATCATCGATATAAATATATCTTTGAAATAATCGATGCGTTCACTAAATTCGTTAAGTTCTATCCTACGGTTAGTACGGGGGTAGACGAAGTTATTCGGCATTTGAGCAATTATTGTTCGACGTATAGCAAACCGAGGAAGATAGTTTCTGATCGAGGAAGTGCATTTACTTCCACAAAATTTAAAGATTTTGTATCGCAGCATGGGATACAGCACGTTTTAATAGCTACGGCTACTCCCCACGCTAATGGCCAAATAGAACGTATTAATCGCTCTTTGACCCCGATGTTGGCAAAATTGACCAAGACAACTCATACTTGGGATCATATTTTATCGGAAATTGAATACGCGTTTAATAATAGTGTGAATAGAGCCACGGGTCATTCACCTGCGAAGTTATTGTTTGGGACTGACCAAATAGGTACAGTAAGTGACGATTTGCGACAGGTTTTAGGAGAGCAGGTAAATGTAAATAGAAATTTGGATGAAATAAGAGAAAGCGCAGTCGCAAATATACAAGCCAGTAATGTTTATAACAAAAAATATTATGATAAGAGGCATAAGTCGCCCAATCGTTATACCATCAATGATTACGTAATGGTAAAAAACGTGGATGTTACGCCGGGCGTCAATAAGGAATTGTTACCGCGATTTAGGGGTCCATACGTCATAAAACGTGTACTGGATCGAAATCGGTACGTGATTGCTGATCCCGACGGGCATCAATTAACGCAATTACCATTTGAGGGGATTTGTTCTGAAAACATGAAGTTATGGGTAAATGCCACGGATTATGAAAATAAGGATAGCGTAGGTTAAGTAATGTATATATATGAAAACAAAAAGAAAAACAAAAAAAAAATAATTCAGTTATTATAAAATTTTGTCCGTTATGTTGAATTGCTTAGATGTAAGAAAAAAATATGTATACAATAACGATAGTACTTATAAGTCTATTGAGTGTAATATTTAGGTTAAATGTTTTGGAAAATAATTTTTATTTTATTTTAGTGGTGTCGAGATAATTAATTTTTATGTGTAAGCTGTGTGTTTAATAACTAATACCGCTTTGTGCCATTATGGACAATTTGTGCAGTTTAATTTTGTTGTTTTCAAACACGTGCATCTGTGATACATCCGTAAGAAGCCGATGTGATACGGAAAAGTCTGTGTGACGTACACGACTACTGTTTGTGTGAGCTGTGTGCTATTCATATGTATCCAGTGTAAATTTTTGCGGATATGTAGCGTGTATTGTCTTCGACCTCGATTGAGGGCAATCAAGAGTCAGAATGGCCGAACTGTAGTAGATCGAGAAATTTTCTGTATTAACGGCATCGAGATTCTTCTCGATATTTGATGCTCTTTTGTTTTACCGCGATGTGACTGCATGGCAACGGCCGATGTGCCGGCCGAACAGTCCGATTTACACGTTGGCGCGAGAAACATCGACTCAAGAATTTTATATTTTAGTAGTTTACGATCTACTATAATACATATATATATATATATATATATATATATATATATGTAGGATTCGGAGCGAGATGCTGTGTTAACAGTCGTTTGTTTTTCGGTAAATTGTAAACGGAGCGTCGTTGCTTGACGACGCTCGGCAGTTCTTCACTGACGGTCGTACAGGAGTGTGCTCGTTATACTTTTTTCAATAAAATCTTTCTTTTTCTATAAAACGCCTAATTCGATTATCCAGAGAATCTCACATTTTTGGGGGCTCGTCCGGGATTGGATTAATCGCGAAATACGTGGTGAACGTGTTAAGTGTTATTCGGATTGTGGTTGTTTATTGCACAGAAGAAGATATGGCGACGAACAGTGCATCAGGTAATGGCGACGAACAGTGCATCAGGTAATGGCGCATCTTCGAGTATCGCTGCAAACGCTGCATCAGGTAATGAAGCAGTTGCGAGCACCGCCACGGTGAAGGAGCTCAAGGATCAGTTAAGAAAGTTAAAGCTGAATATTAGTGGGAAAAAAGCCGAGCTTGTTGAGCGCCTACGAGCGGCCCGATCAAACAGCGATAATAGGAGAAACAGTCGAAGTAACGAGAAAACGGATGAAGGTGACACGTGTGACGAAATGAACGAAACGATAGTGCCCAGGTTTATCGACGAAGAGGAAGAAAGCGCAGACAGCGTGAGCAGTGAAAGCCGTGAGGAAGAAAGGGTTTCGAGAAGGAGACGGCGACGGGGCAACAAATCCTTGTTAACTTTTAAAGATGTTAACGAGTCGATCAGAACCTTCAGTGGCGACGAAAGGATGAGCGTCACGAAATGGTTGAAAGAGTTTGAAGAAATTTCTGATTGTGTGAGTGGTCAGAAATTTAGAAAATTGTGTACGCAAAGCGGCAACTACGTGGATCGGCACGAATTTTTGTGGACTACGCAAATTGTTCAAAGTCGTGGAAACGCCTCAAGAAAGCGTTGAATAAAGAATTTTCGCCGAAGATCAACGCGAGACAAGTCCATCGGGAATTGGCACGAAGAAAGAAAGCCGTGAACGAATCATATCAGGAGTATATATACAAAATGATTGAAATTGCCTCGCAGATTGATATGGATAAACAGTCCGTCATTGAATACATCATTCAAGGAATACCGGACGATGCAACGAACAAGGCGATTTTGTTTCGTTCCAAAAGCATTGGAGATCTAAGGGAAAGGCTAATAGCGTACGAAGAAATGAAGGCGAATAGCAGAACAAAACCCAGGATCGAGGTAGGAAGTAGAAGAACAGAAGCAACGCGGCCGACGGAGCGCAAGCATTGCGTGAACTGTGGCAGTGGTTTGCATCCTAGTCTTGAGTGTCCGGATCGAAATAAGGGAAGAAAGTGTTTCAACTGTGGAGAATTCGGGCACATCGCGACATTATGCTCGAAGAAGGGACCGCAGAAAAGAAACTGTTATGCGATGCGTTCAGAAGTTAAAAAGTGCACGAAAGACATTTACTTAGGGGACAATAAGTTTATTGCGCTTATAGATACTGGCAGCGACATGAGCATGATACGCAAAGGAGAATATGTGAGTATAGGTGCGCCTCCATTACGAAAAATAGAATTGCAATTTCGAGCTATGGGTAATTGCGTCTATTCGACTCTCGGACAGATGAGCGCGAAAATAACCATAGACGATAATACGTTTAATATTACTTTGCATGTAGTACCGGACGATGTAATGCAACATGGTTTGTTGATCGGAAACGATTTTTTGCAGGAGTTAGATGTTACGTATAAAAGAGGTAATGTACAAATTTTAAAGCCTAATGACGTGCCGGAAGTGTATAATGTTGAAGTTTTCGATGAACGTGACGATATTAACGAACTATACGCGAAAGATCCAAATATTGCTTTAGAATTAAGAGAAACGATAGCAAGCTACAAGCCGAATAAAACGCGCGAGGTTGGCGTCAAAATGCAAATTATAATGAAAGACGAGATTCCGGTATATCAAAGAGCGCGAAGACTATCACCGAGCGAAAAGGAAGAGGTAGATTTGCAAATTCGGGAATGGTTGAATGAGGGTATAATTGTAGTGTGTGAGTAATGAATGTAGGTATGTATGAGTATGTGTGTGAGGGATGTTTAGTATACGAGTGAGAGAAAAGGTATGACGAGCGAGTGAGGATGAACGGCACGTGGAGTGGCTGGATCGAGAGAGTCAAGTGTGAACGAGCGAAGCGATAAGAAGTACGACGCACAGTGGTTCATTTGGCCGAAAACCTGGCCAAAAAGCCAACAATTTTTTTCGCGATTTCCAAAATTTAGCAACTGCGTTTGATTTGTAACACATCAGAGCATCGTTTTCCATTAATAAAAATTTTTATTGAACAATACTCTTAGAGATATGCAGTGTCAAAGTTGGCACTTGAATAATGTAACGTTTTCACGTCGAAATTCAGAATACGTTTTCAATGTGAAATAATGGTACAATCAACTTTGCAAGTATTTGTTGCTATTCGTCATACTTTTAAATTATAAGTACCTTGGTTTCATTTTTTTATTTAATATTTTACAACTGCGATGGCACAGATTGCAAAACCCATACATTTTTTTCCTTTTGCAGAGGAAATAGTTGTGAAGTACGCAAAAGTACAAAGCGAATTTTTTTTAAAATTAAACTTTGAAGCTTCCCGAAGAAGTCCCCGTTGTAAAATTTTGCGACTTTTTGCGATTCTACGAGATATTCTTATTTGTTTGTCGCACGCGCCATGCTCGGGGAAATACGTTTATGACATACGGCCAGGCTATCGTGCCTTGGACAAACGAATAATGCTAATCCTTCACTAAGGTTACCCTTGTAATTAACGAAACGCTATATTTATTTCGTTCAGGTTAAAAATCAAAATAATTTTAAGCAAGCTGGTGGCCTTTTCTTCCAAAGCAAAAATAGATAGCCGCGATCACCTCGACCGCTTACCGTCATAAACCGAAAGATGTTTGACGTTTCGGTTGAAAATCTGGCTAGTTGCAGGTATGAGGGCTATATTTGTTTCTCACAATGCTGTATCAATCTCTTTCAGTCGAGATTTTCATTAAACAATGGAAAATTCGAAGATGGAATAGCTGTGATATGCTGGTATTAAGATAACGTGACTGTTGCAATAAATATCATTATAACTTTTGAAGGAAAAGGAATATCAGAATATATTTTTTTTAAAATTAAACTTTAAAGCTTCCCGAAGAAGTCCCCGTTGTAACATTTTGCGACTTTTTGCAGTTGTACGCGATATTCTTATTTGTTTGTCGCACGCGCCATGCTCGGGGAAATACGTTTATGACATACGGCCAGGCTATCGTGCCTTGGACAAACGAATAATGCTAATGCTTCACTAAGGTTATCCTTGTAATTAACGAAACGCTATATTTATTTCGTTCAGGTTAAAAATCAAAATAATTTTAAGCAAGCTGGTGGCCTTTTGTTCCAAAGCAACAATAGATAGCCGCGATCACCTCGACCGCTTACCGTCATAAACCGAAAGATGTTTGACGTTTCGGCTGAAAATCTGGCTAGTTGCAGGTATGAGGGCTATATTTGTTTCTCACAATGTTCTATCAATCTCTTTCAGTCGAGATTTTCATTAAACAATGGAAAATTCGAAGATGGAATAGCTGTGATATGCTGGTATTAAGATAACGTGACTGTTGCAATAAATATCATTATAACTTTTGAAGGAAAAGGAATATCAGAAAATATTTTTTTAAAAATTAAACTTTAAAGCTTCCCGAAGAAGTCCCCGTTGTAACATTTTGCGACTTTTTACAATTGTATGCGATATTCTTATTTGTTTGTCGCATGCGCCATGCTCGGGGAAATACGTTTATGACATACGGCCAGGCTATCGTGCCTTGGACAAATGAATAATGCTAATGCTTCACTAAGGTTACCCTCGTAATTAACGAAACGGTATATTTAATTCGTTCAGGTTAAAAATCAAAATAATACTGATTTTCGTGCCGATCCGACAATTTTTCAATACTCGCATCCGCCATATTGAAGCCGCCATTTTATTTTTGGAAATTCTGAGTTCAGATTCTTAATCAGCGACCGGAAAAACATAAGACTACTGATTTTCGTGCCGATCCGACAATTTTTCGATACTCGCATCCGCCATATTAAAGCCGCCATTTTGTTTTTGGAAATTCTGAGTTCAGATTCTTAATCAGCGACCGGAAAAACATAAGACTACTGATTTTCGTGCCGATCCGACAATTTTTCGATACTCGCACTTGCCATATTAGAGCCGCCATTTTGTTTTTGGAAATTTTGAGTTCAGATTCTTAATCAGCGACCCAAATAATACTAATACACCAATTTTCAGCTAAATTGAAAAACTCCTTGAGTTTTGGCCAGGTTTTCGGCCAAATGAACCACTGTGCGACTTGTGGTTCCTTGCGACGATTATTTCCTACGATTAGTTTCTTTTATTTGTGTACTTGTATTTTTGTTTCTTTATCTATTTTTATTATAATAAACTATATATTATTTCATCATTTATATAAAATCCTACATTTTTGGGAGCTCGTCCGGGATAAAGATATCAAACGAGTGCAGTGCATAGTAGAAGAAATTTTGTAAAGCAGTGCATCATGGCAAGTGCGAAAACGAGTAAGAACAACTCTCAAGACGATCTTTCCGCTACGATCGTGGAAGCAAGAGACATGAGTGTTAAGGGCATGAAGATCAAGGAACTGAGAAGCCAATTAGAAAAAATGGGTCTAAGCACGAAAGGCCGTAAAGCAGAATTGGCGGAACGTTTGCAACGCGCTTTTACAAATGGAAACGAAGTACAGTAAAACCTCGATAAATGCCGAAGAAGTTTGTACCGATAAATGCATCGCGACTATCCCCTCCACATAGGGGGATCCCCCTCGGTCGAACCTCGACGTTCGGCGACGAGGCAGTGTAACACGATACTATCGGAACCATCGGAACGTATCCATGTGATAATACTAATCCGAGACTTGAACTTTTCCATTTTTGATTTTTTTTGGTTGAAAACTTCGCTAACGTATTTGTGACAAGTTTCTGATTAAAATGATACCAAACACGACATAGTTTGAGCAATATTTACTTAATATTTAATTCGTTTACTTGCTATTTAGATAACTCAAACATATCGTGTTTGGTATCATTTTAATCATAAAAATGTCACAAATACGTTAGCGAAGTTTTCAAAACAAAAAAATCAAAAATGGAAAAGTTCCATCCTCCGCTTAGTATTGCGTCATCCATGCGTTAGGGCCGGTCCCCCTGTGCGTTGGGCCTCTCTGTCTTTTCTACTGTCTGTCCTTTTCTAAGCTCGGCGCTCGGTGGAGCCTCAACGTAAACAGTCCTGACATACAGCAGCGTCCTATGCATTTGAGTTTCGCACAGGGAACCATTTAGCAGTGCAGTTAACGGTACAGGTAACTATTCTATGTTTTCATCTGACTCCAGCTGACCACGAATCTAGAAAGGGGTAAGCAATGGGAAACCGCCCCCTCGAAGATGATAGGGTTAAAGGAACCGGGACTCGGTTGCGGTGCACACGCAATTGACGGCGATGCGTTCATCTTTGCTCCATTCACGAGCTAATGGAGTACATTTTGACGATGCTCAAAGTTTGTTAGATATCTATGCTATTGAGAGAAACGTTCCTCAAAACGTTCGTACGAACGTACTCCTCGCTGTCAATCGCGTGTTCATCATAATCGTGCCTTAGTACCTTTAACCCCTGCATCTTCGGGGGTGAGGGGTCCCCCCATTGTTTGCCACTTTCTAAATTCGAGGTCAGTTAGACTCGCATGAAAACGCTGAATTGTTACCAACTCAATAAATGTACAGCAAATCGACAGCTGTGCAATGTCTAAATGCACAGGGCTGTGTCTACGTTACGGCTCCAATTGAGCGCCGAACTTAGAAAATGCATTAAATATAATTCAAACCGTATCGCGTTCAGTATCATTTTAATAAAAAAAAATCTCACAAATACGTTAACGAGTTTTCAAAAAATAAGAACCAAAAATGGAAAAGTTCCATACTCCGATTAGTAGAGCGTAATGCAATAGAAGACGTTACGACGTGGCGGAAGTATTACATAATTAAGGCGTGAGTTTAAGGCCGACACTGAGTTCTAATTAATTTTAATATAGTATTATGGAAAATACATAAAATGAGGAGACGTTGAGGGTGGCAAACAAGAGGCCATAATAGGTGAAGACGACCTGGTTGAGAAGGATGATGTTTCTTTTATTAACAACAAGTTTTAATATTAAATTTTAGTAAACAGCAAACATAATAACAACAACAAACTCGGCTGGAGCCGTAACGTAAACACAGTCCTGCCATTCAGCCGCAACCTGTGCATTTAAACCTTGCACAGGTTGCATATAGCTGTTAATTTGTCGAGTTGCGTAACTATTCAGTGTTTTCATGCGACTCCAGCTGACCGTAAATTCAGAAAGGAACAGACCATGGAAAACCACCCCCTCGAAGATGCAACAGTTAAAAATAACGGAAGTCGCCATGTGATGGACACGTGATTGACAGCGAGGAGTCCGTTCGTACGAAAGTTTTGAGGAACGTTTCTCTCAATAGCATAGATATCTAACAAACTTTGAGCATCGTCAAAATGTAGTCCATTAGCTCGTGAATGGAGCAAAGATGAACGCATCGCCGTCAATCGCGTGTGCACCGCAACCGAGTCCCGGTTCCTTTAACCCTATCATTTTCGAGGGGGCGGTTTCCCATTGCTTACCCCTTTCTAGATTCGTGGTCAGCTGGAGTCAGATGAAAACATAGAATAGTTACCTGTACCGTTAACTGCACTGCTAAATGGTTCCCTGTGCGAAACTCAAATTGCATAGGACGCTGCTGTATGTCAGGACTGTTTACGTTGAGGCTCCAGCGAGCGCCGAGCTTAGAAAAGGACAGACAGTAGAAAAGACAGAGAGGCCCAACGCACAGGGGGACCGGCCCTAACGCATGGATGACGCAATACTAACAAGGAGAGGACCCCAACTGTCCGACTTCGATTTTAACGAGGCTTTGCAAGATGATAGCATGTAGGTCCCTAATGTTATGTGTAAAATATTAGCCGTAGTTATGCAGTAGTTTTAAAAATATAAGCGATTAAACTTTGTACCTGTTTTTATACTATAAATGTGAATCTGGTTACAACAGCTGTGGTGGCGCAGTGACTGCGGTTTAAGGCTCACGAGCCGAACATCTTGCGTTCGAGTCCCCGTGACGGACAATTTTTTTTTTCTATTTTAATTTGATGAAATTGCGCACGAAACACATGGTTTCCAGGCTCATATTCTGGGCTCGCTGCATGGCAATCGCTATTGAAAGTACATCGAAAATACGGAATTAAATCAAACTGCAGGGTAAGGATTCCAGAGACCTAGGCCATTAAAAGTAAAGAAAAGTGGCACCCGCGTGGCTGAAAAAACGGAAACTTTCCGAAACAAATGCTTTCTCGGACTGTACAGTAATCCTTGTAAAATTAAGATTGTACGCCTTAAAAAACGCACGACTAATGCTTCCTCTAACGGTTTGAAATTAACTAACTTTTATTTAGCTAGCTATACAGTTTGAATTGTCTTCGAGGACTTTGAAGATTAAATATTTCGAAGAGCTGTAAAAAGACAGTTTGCGAGGTCCGAAACGTACATAATGTAAATGTATACATTGCAAGTGTACGATAATTGTTATTCTTCATTGTGTGCAATGTTATCAAATTAAAATAAAAAAAAAATTACCCGTCATGGGGGACTCGAACGTACGACGTTCGGGTCGTGAGCCTTAAACCGCTGCCACTGACCCAACACAGCTGTTGTAACTCAATTTACATTTATAGTATATGAAGAGGGATGAACTTTAATCGCTTATATCTTTAAAACTACTGCATAACTACGGCTAATATTTTACACATATCATTAGGGACCTACATGCTATCGTCTTGCAAAGCCTCGTTAAAATCGAAGTCGGACAGTTGGGGTCCTCTCCTTGTAAGCGGAGGATGGAACTTTTCCATTTTTGATTTTTTTGTTTTGAAAACTTCGCTAACGTATTTGTGACATTTTTATGATTAAAATGATACCAAACACGATATGTTTGAGTTATCTAAATAGCAAGTAAACGAATTAAATATTAAGTAAATATTGCTCAAACTATGTCGTGTTTGGTATCATTTTAATCAGAAACTTGTCACAAATACGTTAGCGAAGTTTTCAACCAAAAAAAATCAAAAATGGAAAAGTTCAAGTCTCGGATTAGTATTATCACATGGATACGTTCGGGCCGGTCCCCCTGTAGGTTGGACCTCTTTGTCTCTTCTACTGTCTGTTCTTTTCTAAGCTCACGCTCGGCTGGAGCCTGAACGTAAACACAAAATAGAAACCACTGCTTCGTAACTGCACTGATTCGGTCCCGAATTCTCTGCATTTATCGAGGTTTTACTGTATGTGACAGTGAGGAAGTGACTGATAGTGAAGAGGAAGAGGCAAGCGACGACGGAAAGAAATGCTTTCTTTCAGAGATGTGGAGGGTTCGATTCAAACCTTCAGTGGTGGTAACATGTCGAATGTAAAAGACTGGCTACAAGAGTTTGAAGAACTAGCAGAATTATGTGCGTGGTCGGACATACAAAAGGTGTTGTATTGTAAACGGTTGCTACGCGGGTCAGCAAAATTATTTGTGCGGCACGAGAAGTGTGGTAAGACGTGGAAGCTGCTAAAGTACGCGTTAAAAGAAGAATTTTCCGAGACTGTAAGCTCGCATCAAGTCCATCGGATGCTTATAAAACGCGTGAAGGAAAACGATGAAACTTATCACGAATACATTTACAAAATGTGTGACATTGCGGCGCAAGCGGATATTGAAACGAAGAGTGTAATTCAATATATAATAGACAGAGTTCAAGACGAGGCAGTAAATAAAACCATTCTTTACGGCGCAAGTACGATACGGGAATTAAAGAAGAAATTTGTGCTGTACGAGACGATGAGAGAAAGTATGTCGAGGAAAACGAAGAAGTACGACAATAAGAAGAAAGGAGAAGAAGCACGCGGTTCATTTACGGAAACGGGTAATACGCGGTGTTACAATTGCGGTGCACGCAGTCATTTGAGTATGGATTGTCCATCTAAGTCCAAAGGAGCAAGATGTTTCACCTGCAACGAGTTTGGACATATCTCGAAGAATTGCCGGAAGAATTCGACGCAGAACGACGCACCGAGGGAGAGTTGCAGTGTAAGCACGGGAGCACAAAGAAAGTGTTTTAAAGAAGTAAACCTACGTGAAGATACAGTGCAAGCTGTAATTGACACGGGAAGTGATATCAGTTTAATTAGAGCGGACGAATATTTTAAGATAGGCGCACCAGCTGTAAGTAAGAGCAATTTAAAATTTCGCGGCATAGGTTCTAAAGAGAATAGTACGTATGGTACGATAAAAACGACGGTAAAGATTGACGACGAAACGTATCCGATAACGTTGCATGTTGTCTCCGAAAAGGGTCTAGCCGAATAAGGGGGTCAAAAGTGCCCTCGAGCCGATTTTAGTCGACGATGGGTCATTCGATAGGTGATGATGAAAAACCATTGCACACAAATTTTTAATCTGATACCTTCACCGGGAGGGTAGTTATAGGGTAAAATCGAAAAATCAGTTTTTGCCTCATTTTGCCCAATTAATGTGGTGAAAAAATTCCAAAAAAATTCTAACACATTCTAAACATGAATGTACTGGTTAGGGATTTTTTCAGATTTTTCCTTTGCAAGTTCCACTCACGAAAAATGAAAAACCAAAAAAAAATTTTTAAACATCGATTTCGTATTGAAATCTTCCGAGCACAACTTTTTGCTTTCTACAGTAGTTGCGTAATGTTATCATTGTTATACCCTAATTTTTTCAGATTTTTTGAGTACGGTGCATCACGGTCGGAAAAATCAAAAAACGATTTCTGGGACACATTTTGGGCTGAAACTGGTCCATAATCTGCCATTCTTGCATGATTTTAATACAGTATGTTCATATTGTGACCTTCAATGTTTCTGCATAGAAATATGTAGATGTTAAAGAATAATATCGGGATAATTAAATTAATTGCTGATTGTATGGTCTTTATAACCTAGAATTTGAACTGTTCTTTCAAAAACATTAATGGCGCAGTGGCTATGGTGTCTGCCTGTGGAATCGCTGGACACTTTTTTGTCGCGGGTTCGAATCTCCATGTGGGACTTAAGTTTTTTTCTGCCTTTTTTTTTTATTAAAGACATAACAATATTCAGTAGTAGCTTTAAAATGTTTCACAGATATTGTTATGCCTTTCAACAATATAAAACCTATAGAAGAATAATTGTAAAACATGCTTTTCTTATAGTTAGATATGCAACGTTTTGCAATTATAAGTATTCTCAAACATTTTATATTGTTCATAGATATTGGTTTATTGCAATGTATGAAAATATATTTTAAGTATGAAAGAAATATAAAATTCAATGTACAGAATGTAAAAAAGTACTTGTAATTGTAAATCGTGACATGACTGGAAAGAGTCGATGAAGAAATAATTATACTGTATAATTATTGTTAGAAGTATCTGTGAAACATTTTAAAGCTACTACTGAATATTGTTATGTCTTTAATAAAAAAAAAAAAAGGCAGAAAGAAACTTAAGTCCCACATGGAGATTCGAACCCGCGACAAAAAAGTGTCCAGCGATTCCACAGGCAGACACCATAGCCACTGCGCCATTAATGCTTTTGAAAGAACGGTTCAAATTCTAGGTTATAAAGACTATACAATCAGCAATTTATTTAATTATCCTGATATTGTTCTTTAACATCTACATATTTCTATGCAGAAACATTGAAGGTCACAATATGAACATACTGTATTAAAATCATGCAAGAATGGCAGATAATGGGCGAGTTTCAGCCCAAAATGTGTCCCAGAAATCGGTTTTTGATTTTTCCGACCGTGATGCACCGTACTCAAAAAATCTGAAAAAATTAGGGTATAACAACGATAACATTATGCAACTACTGTAAAAAGGAAAAAGTTGTGCTCGGAAGATTTCAATACGAAATCGATGTTTAAAAATTTTTTTTCGGTTTTTTATTTTTCGTGAGTGGAACTTGCAAAGAAAAATCTGAAAAAAAATCCCTAACTTGTGCATTCATGTTTAGAATGTGTCAGAATTTTTGGGGAATTTTTGCACCACATTAATTGGGGAAAATGAGGCGAAAACTGATTTTTCGATTTTACCCTATAACTACCCTCCCGGTGAAGGTATCGGATTAAAAATTTGTGTGCAATGGTTTTTCATCATCACCTATCGAATGACCCATCGTCGAATAAAATCGGCTCAAGGGCACTTTTGACCCCCTTATTCGGCTAGACCAGAGGTTCCCAAACTTTTTTCTCTCGTAGACCCCTTGTCATGTTTTTCAATTTTAGATAGACCCCCTGCTGTGGGTCTATCTAACTATATTGAAGTATTTCCTACCATACAATCATATAACATACAATTTCTGTGTCTTCGTTAATCCAAACAACTCGAACAATCTGAATGAGGCCTGAGAATAAAATATACGGATTGCAGGGGTTACACTATAATACACAAAGTTTATGAGTCGATGCGATTTTTACGCGGCCTTAGTGAAAGCACCGACCGTTGTTTCTCTTTTAGAAGACTGTGGAGTGAGTGAGACGCTAAGTTAGGCGTGTACTATGGAGAGAGTGAGACGCGTATAAAATGCTCCGAGATCAAGTGAAAGTAGTTTTAGACCGACGATATTAATTATAATAATAATACTATATTTTTGTAATTTTTTTTTAATGTCAAAATTATATCAATTATACTGTTTTTTGCAATTTTTGAAATTTCTTGCCATTGACCCCCATTTTCATTTGATAGACCCCCAATTTTTTTTTCGCCCACGTAGACCACTTTGGGAATCACTGGGCTAGACCCTTTGTTACATAATAATTTGCTAATTGGTACAGATTTTTTGAATAATGTAGACGTATGTATTAATGACGGAAAAGTTCAATTACAAAAGTAGAAAAGCAAACGAAGGCGGAATCCGATTTACCGCAAATATTAAAAATTGACGCGTTTCGAGAGCCCACTGAAATTAAACAAACCGATTCTTCGGGCGTGACCAGAACGAAAACTAGACGAGTTGAAAACATTGTAACAAAAAATCGACAATGTAAGATACGCGACGAAAGGTTTGAGACGAACATTGTATTTAAAGATGAAAGCGACGCGGTGACTAACGATACGAGGTCGAAATTTTCGAGTGTACGGAAAAACGATTTTATTGTGAAATTGAAAAGGGCGCAACGCAAAGATTCTCAGGTGCGTGCGATTATAGATAAAGTTAAGCAGAAAGAGTTAGACGGTTATATATTAAGAGACGATATTTTGTATAAAGAAAAGAGCGATAAGATGTTAGCTGTAATTCCTAAGATGTTGCAAAGAGAGATTGTGTGTCGAATGCATGAGAGAGAACATAGTGCGGCAGATAAGACAGTGAAATTAGTGAGAAGGGATTATTGGTTTGCAGGAGTGAGGAACATTGCCGAAAAAGTAGTGCGTGAGTGTGGTGGTTGCCTATCGGCGAAAAGAAGTCATGAGCGAAGGATAATCTAAATGATTTCGGAGAAGACGAGGAGTGATATCTGAGGACAGATATTTTTTGTCAGGACGGCCGAGTGTAGTGCGTGAGTAATGAATGTAGATATGTATGAGTATGTGTGTGAGGGATGTTTAGTATATCGAGTGAGAGAAAAGAAATGACGAGCGAGTGAGGATGAACGGCACGTGGAGTGGCTGGATCGAGAGAGTCAAGTGTGAACGAGCGAAGCGATAAAAAGTACCGTGCGGCTCCACAGCCGTGTCACCTAGGAGGTAAGCCTGTTTTGGCAGAGCCTGATTCGCCAGGCGTCAAGCGTCATGCCTCTTGTCACATGTACACGAAGGCACTTGACGTTCTACCTCGCGATTCGTTAAAAGAGCTACACAAACAAATCGAACTAAAAGACGAAAAGAGAGAACGCTGCAGATCGAAGCAAGGGAGACAACGCGATTTGGGTGGCGACAGTGAGGACATCGGCGTAGGCACCAGATTTCTAACATCTCTATAGTGAAAACAGAATAAACTCCGGCAGAATTACCCCCACCACATGGGGAGATTCTCCTTGATGAAACGAAGCGCGCGACGAGACAACAATGTAATACAATGTCTCGCTCCTCCAGTCAAACTAATAAGAATATTTGAATGCTACGACTTTGTCGGGTGCTTCCTTTAAGAGGCTGAGCGAGTGGACTCCAAGAAACAAAATGGTACGAATAGGCGGTTGAAAACGAGAAGCTCCGCCGCCCAGGTGACACGGCTGTGGAGCCGCACGGTACGACGTGTGGTTCCTTGCGACGATTATTTCCTACGATTAGTTTCTTTTATTTGTGTACTTGTATTTTTGTTTCTTTATCTATTTTTATTATAATAAACTATATATTATTTCATCATTTATATAAAATCCTACATAATTAGGGAGTCAAATTCGGAGTACGCCAGTCCAATAGTTTTAGTCAAAAAAAGGGACGGACGCACTAGGCTCTGCGTCGATTATAGAAAAGTTAACGAGAAAATGATTAAGGATAGGCACCCATTACCATTAATTGAAGATAATTTAGATCAGTTACAACAGGCAAAAGTTTACAGTACGTTGGATCTTAAAAATGGTTTTTATCACACGCCCATAGAATCTGATAGCATTAAATATACTGCTTTTGTTGTGCCAAACGGGCATTACGAATTTTTAAAAGTACCTTTCGGTCTATGTAACGCCCCAGCAGCTTTTCAAAAATTTATCAATGCGGTTTTTAAAGAATTAATAGCTAAAAATATAATACAAGTTTATATAGACGATCTCATAATACCTTCAGTCAATATCGAGGAAGGAATACAAAAGTTAAGGGATGTACTGCAAATAGCAAGCGAGTACGGACTCATCATAAACTGGAATAAATGCAAATTTTTAAGAAATAATGTGGAATATTTAGGACAGATAGTAGAAGACGGTCACATTATGCGATCAGATCATAAGACACTGGCAGTACAGAAATTTCCGAAGCCAACTTGTTTAAAAGCGGTACAGAGTTTTTTAGGGCTTGCCGGTTATTTTCGAAAATTTATAAATCTCTATTCCAAAATTGCCCGACCATTGACCAATTTATTAAAGACGAATGTAAAGTTTCAATTTGAAAAGGAAGAAGAAGAAGCGTTTAATAAACTAAAAGCAGAATTAGCGCGTAAACCAGTATTGCGATTGTACAGTGCCACGGCGGAAACAAAATTACATACTGACGCTTCAATTCAAGGATACGGCGTGGTGTTGCTGCAAAGAGACAGCCAGGAGCGTGCGTTCCACCCGGTATATTACGCGAGCGGAACACCTACTCCAGCAGAAGTAAAATATTCCAGTTATGAGCTGGAAGTACTAGCTATCGTTAAATCACTTAAATAATTTAGAGTTTATTTGTTAGGGATAAGGTTTAAGATAATAACTGATTGTCGCGCTTTCGAATGTACAATGAAAAAGAGAGATTTGAGTGTTAGAGTGGCCCGATGGGCATTAATGTTGCAAGAATATAATTATGCAATAGAACATCGTCCAGGAAAGCAAATGACCCACGTGGATGCACTGAGCAGGTATCCGTTGCCGGCAACAATGTTAGTTGAAGAGGAGCGTATTAGTGTTGTGACAAGACTTCAATCGGCGCAAGCGAAAGACGAGTGAATTCAAAAATTGATAGGTGAAGTGAACAATAAGACTATTGCGGGATACGTGGTGCGAAATAATATTTTGTATAAAGAAGTGGACGATGATTTGTTACTTGTGGTGCCTAGTGAGATGGAAGAAACTATTGCGAGGAAAGCTCACGAGCGTGGACATTTTTCGAGCGGAAAAACAGAAAAGTTAGTACGTAAGGAATTTTGGTTTCCGAACATGAGAGAAAAGATTTCTAGAATAGTTCGGAACTGTATACAATGTATTTTAGTAGAAAGGAAACAGGGTAAGCAAGAAGGTTTTTTACATTCAATTCCTAAAGGCGACGTACCATTAGACGTTTATCATATTGATCATTTAGGTCCTTTACCGTCAACAAAAAAAAGTTATCGGCATATATTTGTTGTGGTCGACGCTTTTAGTAAATTCGCATGGCTATATCCGGTTAAATCGACTACGACAGAAGAAGTATTGCGGCGGTTAGAACAGCAAGCGACTGTTTTTGGAAACCCGAGAAGAATTGTATCCGACAGAGGTTCCGCATTTACCTCGTATTTGTTTACAGATTATTGTAATAGGGAAAAGATCGAGCATATATTAATTACTACAGGCGTTCCAAGAGCAAACGGTCAGGTTGAGAGACTGAATAGAATCCTTATTCCATTATTGGCAAAATTATCTTCTCCGGTGCCTGAAAATTGGCATAAACATGTTAGATTAGCGGAAATGTACGTAAATAGCACGTCAAGTAGAAGCACGGGATTTACACCTTTCAAAATTCTTTTCGGTATTACGATGAGGCTTAAGGATGACGCGCGTGTCAGGGATATTATAGAGAGTGAGGAAGTAAATATTCTGGAAGAAGAGCGTGGCAAAGTTAGATCGAAAGCAAGAGAAGCAATAGCAAAGATACAAGCGGAAAACGCGGTTAATTTTAATAGAAAACGGCAATCGCCACATCTTTATAGCGTAGGAACCCTCGTAGCGATTAAACGAACGCAATTCGGACCAGGACTTAAACTATATCCGAAATTTCTGGGACCGTATAAAGTGGCGAAAATTCTACGGAATGAGCGATATCTAGTTGATAAGGTTGGTGAACATGAGGGACCGCACACAACGTCTACGTGCGCTGAGCATATGAAGCCATGGGTAAGCGAGATAGCTAGAAAAGAGTTGTCTAGCGACGAGAGTGATTCCGATTCGGAAAGCGAGATTGGTCCATCTGGGGACAGATGTGTATTGCAGGATGGCCGAGTGTAGGATTCGGAGCGAGATGCTGTGTTAACAGTCGTTTGTTTTTCGGCAAATTGTAAACGGAGCGTCGTTGCTTGACGACGCTCGGCAGTTCTTCACCGACGGTCGTACAGGAGTATGCTCGTTATACTTTTTTAAATAAAATCTTTCTTTTTCTATAAAACGCCTAATTCGATTATCCAGAGAATCCCACATATATAAAGATTCGCAGACAGTCGTCCGCACAAGGTTTGTTGGTTTTTCTCTTTTACTAAGAGAGTATATTGGAACTTACAAAAATCAATTGTTCCTCGAATGCTTAAGAGATTGCAGTTGTGGAGCTATGCAGTCTGTTTATGCTCAAGCTGAAAAGGGTCCTTAGACCTGGCTAAATTTCCTAAAAACCTCACTCTGTGACTTTCACTCGTAACAGAAAGACGTGCCTTCCTCATATATTCTAGAATAAAGATTCTAGTTAACTTTAATCAAAGTCTTTTCATTTAAAGCCTTAAAAACCAATAGGTTATGGGCCCAGAAACACTGTGCTAGTTTTATATAGTGTGTTAATATAAAAATCCGTAAATATAAAGGCTGTATATATATTATAAATTATAAGTATCGTGTATATATATTTTGTGTGGCTATATATTAGTATTACTGTAGAATTTAATTAAGCAGTAGTGAAAAGACAATGGAAAGACTAAATATAAAAAGGAACATTAAAGCTTTTGACGGAGAAAAGTACAGTGTCTGGAAATTCAGAATTCGTGGACTCTTAACGGAATTGGATGTGATTCGCGTTATAGACGATAAAATTCCGGAGCCAGTGACAAGTGAATGGATCAAAGCAGAAAGGATTGCGAAAAATATTATTATAGAATATTTGTCCGATTCGTTCTTGAGTTTTGTTCAATCGAACAATAGCGCGAAAGAAGTGTTTCGCAATTTGGACGCTATTTACGAACGGAAAAGTCTCGCAACTCAACTTGCTTTGCGGAAAAAGTTGCTATCATTAAAAATTGAAAGTGATACGCCATTGTTAAAGCATTTTATGGTGTTCGATGATTTAATTTCGGAGCTATTAGCAGCGGGCGCGAAATTAGAAGAAATGGATAAAGTGTCACATTTATTATTAACTTTGTCTGCTTCCTACGACACTGTGATAACCGCGATTGAGACATTAACAGAGGACAATTTAACTTTAGCATTTGTCAAAACACGGTTATTGGACCATGAAGTAAAGTTAAATAGCGAGAGTCGGGTTACGAGTGCAAAAGTGCTTCATGCAGTGAAAGGACAAATGGTGAGACAAAGTTTTGAAAATCCGTATGCCGGAAGATTTCACCACGGACAGTATAAATCACGGTCAATTAAGCCAGGCAGGTCAAAACCCGTCATGAAGTGTCATTTCTGTGGAAAGAAAGGTCATATTAAAAAGGACTGTTTTCATCTGAAAAAGGGTTTTAAAAATCAGAAAGAAGACCAAATCAGAACGGCTCAAACTGTTGAAATAAACCAACCATCAACGTCTAAGGACAATTCTAGTTTTGCCTTTATGGTTGGTGATTACACATTAGAAGAGGAAGAAAAGAAGAAGATTACGTTTCTTCTTGACTCTGGAGCGTCTGACCACCTGATTAACAGAGCCGATTTAGCTGCCGAATTCAAAGATCTAGAAAATCCAGTAAAAATTTCTGTGGCGAAAAATGGAACATTTATTACGGCATCGAAGAAAGGCGCATTGAAGGTTACCACCGACATGGACGTCCAAGGGACAATAGAGGACGTGCTTTACTGCCCAGAGGTTCCATATAATTTGTTGTCTGTTAGGAAAATGCAGCAGGCCGGAATGACCATTGTTTTTGACGAAGCAGGAGTCAAAATTCTTAAAAATGGTAGTATAATTATGAAGGGTAAGCCAATGAATAATTTATGTGCGATAGGCTTGACAATCAATACAAGTGAATTGAACTCCATTATGCAAGTTAATGTAGTGAGAAATAATAATTATGAATTATGGTGTAGGGACGACGGTTTACGATCCGGTATTCGCCATTGTTCGGCCTCGGGCGGTTGACCGTGTGCGGGGCCTGTTAGCTATTAAGAATTTTACGAAATTTCCAAGCTTCAGGTTCCGCGGGTCTGCGACCGTCCGTGACGGACGGGGGAGCAGGGTCGTGAGCCGTCGGAACGAAGTCCTATTGTCTAGGTGGGTGTTTTGCCTTGAGGCGGCCGGGCCTCGAGGGGTGTTTGCCAGATGTGGAATTTTTCCATACCAGCAGCACCCCCGTGGTCAACGGACGTCTTGAGGCAATCCTAACAATTTTTCGGGACTCACCTAGACAAGGACAAAAGTTAATATTCTCCTACTCTCGAACGACAAGGGTAGGGAGAAAATTCACCTAAAGGAGTAGGGAGGACCGAGGTGACAAAAGGAGTGACACTCGATCCTCCAGTGGAATATTGTTTTGGAAGCGCTCGAAAGATTGTTCAAATCACTTTGTATAGAATATCACCGAACAGTGAATAAAGAACATATCATCTAAAATGGCATCAAAGATTGGGTCATATTAGTAAATCTAAATTTTTAGAGTTAAAGGATAAAAACATGATCCAAGATATCGAATTGATCGAAAAGATTAAAGTTAATGATAATATATGTAAAGCATGCATAAATGGAAAGCAATCACGATTACCATTTAGAAAAGCAAAGGATAAAAGTTATGTAAAACGACCATTGTTTATAGTACATACAGATGTATGTGGTCCAATCACTCCTACAACAGTTAATAATAAAAATTATTTTGTTTTATTTCTTGATGATTATACTCACTATTGCGTCACATATTTGATAACACATAAGTCTGATATATTTAGTGTTTTTCGAGATTTTGTGGCAAAAAGTGAAGTACATTTTAACTTAAAAATAGTAAATTTGTATTGTGATAATGGCGGAGAATATTTGTCTAATGAAATGAAGGCGTATTGTATTGAAAAAGGTATTTCATATCACTTAACAGTTCCACGAACCCCGCAGTTAAATGGTGTATCGGAAAGAATGGTCAGGACAATTACAGAAAAGGCTCGGTCAATGGTTGCCGGAGCAAATTTAGAAAAACACTTTTGGGGTGAAGCGGTCCTTACGGCCACATTCTTGGTTAATTTAACGCCAACTAGGGTTATTAAAAATTGTAAAACACCATATGAGTTGTGGCATAATCGGAAGCCTCAATTAAAGTATTTAAAGATTTTCGGTTCGACAGTTTACGTTCATAATAAAGTAAGACAATCGAAATTTGATAGTAAATCTTGGAAAGGTATTTTAGTCGGATATGAACCGAATGGTTATAAAGTATGGGACGTGGAATCTGGTAAGTTTATTGTAGTAAGAAATATTATAGCCGATGAGACAAATTTCTTGGTATCCAGGCCTGTAATGGTACAGCCTAAAGGGGTTAAATTTGAAAACTCCCAGAGCAAAATCGATGTGACAGACAGGACTGTTGTAGTACAGCCTGAAGGGGTTAATTGTGAAAACTCCAGGAATGAGATCGATTTGCTAGACAGGAATGTAGAAGTACATCCTGAAACTGATGCATCTGACGTTAAGTCAAAATCAGTATACAGAAACGAGTCTCATAAATCTGATAGTAATAAATCAGATAAGCTAGAATGTAAAATAGATGAAAGTAGTAAAAATACCGAATTAAGACATGATCTTAATAAATCTGTAATTGAAACAGATGTACATGAGTCTTCATTTAAAAGTAAAAGACAAGTATCGCCTGAATTAAGAAGGAGTGATAGGATTAAATGCCAAAGACCAATTTCTTATAATGAAACTGATATGTATGGAGAATATCTTATGTGTGCTCAGTCTCTAGTTTGCGAAATCCCTACTTCGTATGAAGATATTAAAAATAATAAAAATAGAGTGCAATGGGAGCAAGCTGTTAGAGACGAGATAAATTCTCTTTCAATAAATAAAACGTGGACTCTGGTAACAAGACCAAGAGATAAAAATATTGTTGATTGTAAATGGGTGTTGACCATCAAGAATGATGAATTTGGTAAACCATTGGTTTACAAAGCTCGGCTTGTAGCTCGAGGTTTCAGTCAACAATATTTGGTAGATTATAATGAGACCTTTGCACCGGTCGAAAGAATATCAAGTTTCAGATTTATAATGGCATTTTCTAACCAATTTAATTTATTAGTACATCATATGGATGTTAAAACTGCTTTTCTCAACGGTATTTTAAAAGAGGAAATCTACATGAAAGTTCCTGAAGGAATTGAATGCACTGAAAATAAAGTATGTAAATTAAATAAAGCTTTATATGGATTGAAACAAGCAGCAAGATGCTGGTTTGAACTTTTTGAAGAAGTACTTAAAGATAAAGGTTTTTCGAAATTCTTCAGTAGATCGATGTATTTACATTTTAGATAAAGGACATGTATCGAAGAATATATATGTAGTGCTTTATGTAGATGATCTTGTGATTTCCACAGCAAGTATTGAGACAATGTCAAGTTTTAAAAATTATTTGATGAATAAATTTTGCATGGTAGATTTAAAAGATATTAAACTTAAAACGGTTCTACCTTCTCCTCGGCTCTGCTTGCTGAGGAGAAGTTACGGTTGTTTGACCGTAGTTCCTCCCTCGTTGGACTGGGAGGGATTCCCTCGCCGTGCCCGTTCAGTCGGTCTTTCGCGCCGGGGTTCGTGACGAGAGGGATCGCGACAGTGATGTTCCAGCCTCGTTGTGAGTCAATAAATAATTTATTAAAACCTCTTATTTCTAACTTAATCCTAACGCTCGCTG
The DNA here is from genome assembly GCA_910591515.1 of Cerceris rybyensis. Classification (NCBI taxonomy): domain Eukaryota; kingdom Metazoa; phylum Arthropoda; class Insecta; order Hymenoptera; family Crabronidae; genus Cerceris; species Cerceris rybyensis. The sequence continues at coordinate 4,365,358 of OU342789.1, forward strand.
GGTCCTAATTTCTATGTCTTAATACTACGCTTACTTTCTAATAACTTAAATCTACTTGCTTATATTAATCGCGAGTTTCACGGGTGAGGGCGCCACGTGGTGGGTCGCCACTCCGCTCGGTCGCGCTCGGTTCGGTTCGGTCGCGCTCGGCGCGTGGTCTGGTCGGCGGTGATCGGTTGCGCTCGGTTGCGCTCGGTTGCGCTCGGTTGCGCTCGGTTCGGTTCGGTCGCGCTCGGCGCGCGGTTTGGTCGGCGGTGATCGGTTGCGCTTGGCGGTGATCGGTCGGCAAGCGGTTCGGTCGGCGGTTGCCGAATTACGCTGATTGGCAGGATCGCCAAGATGGCTACCACGAGTGGCACCTCGCGGTTTCCTCCTGGCTCGCGGAACGGGAAGGGAATGGTGTCGGGATTGCCCCGAGTTGCGCCTCGGTAGCGGAGAAGGTGGGGTGCGGACGGAGAGTTGCTCCTCGCCGTTGCACAGTGGAACGAATCGACCATCTAGGTGGAAAAAAATAATAACTCGAAAACCGTTCATTTTAGAGAAAAATGTTTTATACAAAAGTTGCATAATATCGGGGAAAGAATATTGGTGTAATACTAATTTTTTATTTTTTAGATTTCTTCAATGTTATTTAAAGGTCAACTTAATTGTTTATACAAAAATCGGTAGATATGTTTATAGACGTCCATTGTACAGGAGAAATATTGAAACTTTTGTGTAAGACATTTTCTTGTTGGACTTTATATTAAAAAGATATTTAATGAAAAAGATCCTACTAAAGCCTTTTTCGATAGGCGGACGGCCCAACAAACATTCAGCAGCTATAACAAAGAATTGCACAGATATGCGCACAAAATCTTTGCGTTAATTTACTTCTATATAATCTGAGGAATATATATGTAAAGTTTCAACTTGGTACTTTTCGGTACTTTTTAGTTATTCAATGTTTAAGTGATCCGTGTACCGTGATTTTCACCCTGACTACCTAGCTTGTTAGTCTCTAATGGCAAACTAACAATAAGAGCAATTAAGCAATAAAAGTGATATTTCAGAGGTCTCCATTCTTAATGTTGCCAATGAGATGTTATAATTGCTGAACGATATTTACGTCGACGACATCTGGGCATTTTGTGACCGCGTGCTCCACGGGAAGTCGCCAGCCGTGCTGTGTCACATAAACTTTAGAAAGTTATAATCACAAAAGGCGCAGGTAGGCGCAGCCGATCTTTGCAGAAGCTGTTACTACAAGGTTCAAACTAATTACCCTCAAAATTTCAAGGTGGAACTTTGGGGAACAATATAAGTTTTTCTCTGCTAAAGTTTACAAATTCCTCCGTAAAACATGTGTCTAAAAAAACTTACATAACTTCTTTAAAAAATAATGTAGGATTAAAATAAAGAAAACTCAGAGGAGTAAAAAAAACCAAGTATATTTAAAAAACACACACGCCGTCGAACTCGCTGGTCGGGAAAGAAGGTCGCGTCCCGATCGCGTGCGCCTTTTATAATCGTTCAAAAAAAAACGCCTCTCGCTGCCTAGCGACGTCGAGAACATTCGGTAATTGCTAGCAATGCTAGAAGATTCTGGCATCGCTATTGCGCTCAGGCCGCTCGCATCAGTCCTAGCAACGTCTAGAATTTTCCGGCATTACCGCTGTAAACGCAGCCCTAGCAACGCCTGGAATCTTCTAGCATTGCCGCCGTGCCCGGGCCGCTCGCGTCAATGGCCCTACAATAATTTTTCGAAAAATCGTTTTGGGTACTTCAAGATTAACCAATAATGATAAACTGTGCAAAAAATAAAAAGTCTCGCATAATTATTAACGCCTCTAACAGTATCTTAATTTCAGAGAAGTATTTGTACGTTCTCGCGCTGTTGAAATTTGTTGTTTTTAAGCGCTGATGTTTGCATTTAATTAATTGCAAAATCGATTATTATTGCTATCACTGGTCTCAGCAAACATTCTAGATTAAGATAAGATTATTAAAATTCAAATCCCAGACTTGATTTTTTTCCACCTAGATTACCCATTTCGTTCCACTGTGCGTTGGTCGGGAAATGAGCGGGTAGGATTTCGGGTTTTCCGGGAGGCCGTGCCGGGTCTACTCGGGAACGAGTTGCGCCTCGATTCGTCGTAGGCTGGCACGGGGGGAACGGATCGGTTCGGGTCGAGTAGCTCCTCGACTCGGAGAGCGGAGTTCGAGCGCAGGGTCGGCAAGTTGCTCCTTGCCGCGGTTTTCCACGAGTTGCACCTCTGGCGAGTCGGTCGTTCAGTAGCACCTGACAGATCGCTCTCTCTCTTTCGGTCCCTGTTGCTATTTAGCGTGCTCGGGCTCGTCTCTCGATTTGCGTTCCGGCCGCGGCTTTTATACCCGGTCGGGCTTCCCCCACCGCGGCGGTCGCGTCGGGATTGGAGGGGAGGGAAACGGACGAACACCGTTAATGCAAATTCCCTTTATTTCGCCCCGTTACAAACTTTTTCTGGGACTTAAGATCGAAAGAAATGACAATCAGATAACCATGAGTCAGAGTTCTTATATCCAAACAATTTTAAATAAATTTAATATGTCTGAATGTAAAGCAGTGAGTACACCTATGGAAAGTAAATTAGATTATGAAGCATTAAATTCCGGGGAAGGATACGATGCTCCTTGTCGAAATCTTATCGGATGTGTAATGTATATTATGTTATGTACACGACCTGATTTAAGTGTAGCTGTAAATATTTTATATAGCTGTTTTTTTAGCTGTATATATTTTTATATCTACTTACAGTGGGAGCATCCACATATTCCGTAGGTCCTTTATAGTCTTAATCGTCCTTAATAGTTATTTCCTTAATAGACCTCTTCTTAATTTCCTCTGTAGTGATCCTGGCAGGATCGCCAATAAATGTCCCCTGTTATGCCGCGGCAAGGGAACGAAGTCAAAATCTGCCGAAGTTGCTTCTTTACACTGTTTTATTAAGAAGGTCCGGAATCACGTACAGAGCGCGAACTGGTACTTTTCTGCGCGTAATTCGGGGGTTTTCGGGGTTCTTATAGATTCTGATGACAGAGTGACGTTTGAAGTTCATAGGGGAGGTTTCGACGTGTCAGCGATGACGGCGATGGCGGCGATGACTCCTTCGGCTTATCGGTGTCCTTTGGAAGGATGACGGTGGCTGATGAGACATCGGCGGCAATGTGTCATATCATAACATTCCTCCTCTTGTTTTTGAATTTTCGTTAGAAAATTCATAGAGGTGGTACTTGGAATCTGACCGTTGGTTTTTTATGTCGGCGGGCCATTGGCATTGAAATTCTTGCTGTTTCCTCTTCTTCATCTTTTTCTTCTTCTATGGTATGATTATTGGTCGGTGCTGAATAGGTAACTGTCCGTGGCGCTGTTGTGTATCTATGTGTTCCTCCCACCGTAGTATTATAACAATTATTATATGTACATGGTCTCAATCCGCAAAGTTTCCAAATTTTGAATTTAAAGGAAGCATATATACTGAGAACAAGTGTTAACGCTGCTAATAAACCTTTTACTGTCATCCACGTACTTTCATTTCGTGAAATACTTCTAGTTTGAAGACTCATACCAGAAGCTTCTCTTACTATTTCATCTAAAGATCTAGAGATTTCATAAACTTCCTGAGGTTTCACTAATTCTTTCGTTAACCCTGGAACTCTTGCATCTGCTTTTACAGAATCATTTAAATATAGTATACTGACATTCATAAAACCTAATGATAACTGTATTTCTTCCGTGTTTTGTACTATATCTGATGGGAATAAAGTTAAAGTAGTAGTCTGACCGGTACAATCTGGTCGAATTTTAACTAAATTTACTCCTTGGATATGGTAGGTGTTTACTCGTGTTGCGCCCGCGCATGTTATGTGTAAGCTTTCCGGAAAATAAAACATGGCAATCCATTCACTGTTTGAGTGTAATTGAATCGAAATAGAATTACTCCGTTTAATCATATGCGTTGGACAAATTTCTTCTGATGCTGGTAGACCATGAAGTGCCTTTTGAATACATGGATCTGGTGTGTTTCCAGTGAATGAAGGGCTATGCCTTTCACGGATTCTTAGATTAAATATGTTTAAACAGTTTGTTACATCGGTGTCTGACATATACGTGAAGTGTCGTGTATTTTTTTCAATTAGTATATATCGTTCGATTGTATTTAATAGATATATATATAGTCACTAGTTAATAGCGGTATCGGTACCATTTGGTATAAAATGTAAAGTTCGTCTTCTAAAATAGGAATCCTTATTTCGAAACAAAGTTTATATGATGATAACACAAATACATTGATTGATGCTGATTTGAGAAATCTATATGCATATTCATCTGTGATTTGAAATATCATTCTATTGGAACCGTACTTCTGTTCAATCGTTTTCAGTATTTGTGTTAATTGTCGCGGTTCGATTAGCAAGGGATCGATTTTTCCTTGTTCTCCGTTTACAATAATATTACGCAAGTTACTAATTAATTCGTTGTGTTCTGTTATAATTTCATTAAGTTGTAATAAAGATTCTAAAACCATCTCGCGTTTGTCTAGTTTATATAAATTATCGTTAGTTGTATTTGTTAACTGTTCTACATAATTACTAATCTTACTATCAAACGTATTCATATTCTTTAACAGGCTTTTAACAATAGTAGTTTCATTAGCAATGAATGTATTAATTCGTTTATTATTCTCATATAATTTGTCGATTTCGTTATTATAATACTCTGCGTCTTTACTGCTAAGTGTACCGAATAAAATGTTTGCTAGTTCACCGATGGAGTTTAGCCATCTTCGTTTAGTCATATTGTGTTCATTATAATCAGTTTTTCTATATCCTAAGTTACTTAATAATATATGTTCATGTCCAACCCCTCTTTGAAATCTGTCTTTCATATGTTCTAGAGTGAAATGTGTCACTTTGTTACCTGACTCTAAAAATGGGTGTCTTAAGGCTTCTCTTATCTGGAAATCTATTGTTTTAATATCCCTGAGATCGATGTACAGGATTGTCTTCCATTGCTTGTGGAATAATCTCGTGGTACCCATAGGATCGAAGTGAATATTGGGTAAATTCGTTAGCTGGGTGATAGTTAGTCCGTCTTCGTCCGTTAAACCTGGTTGCCACAGGAGGGCGGCGGCGAATCTATAATGGAAGACATGTTGGCGTATTTTAATCTGTTTAAATGTATCAATTTCTCCTTTCCATTTACTATGACGATTGCATTAACATCTCCTTGTAGTTCCTTAATTTGGTAGGGCCCTAGGTATGGTTTCACTAATGCTCCCAGTCGATCTCTTCCTTGATTTTTAATCCAAACCCAATCTCCTGGTTTCAATAGTAGGGGTTTTATATTCTTGTCATATTGTTTCTTTACCTTCTCTTTACCATGGATTATTGCATCTGAAGCTCTGAGATACATTCGTTGAAGGTTTGCTCTCATACTTTCTATCAAGTCGCAATATGTGGCTTCTGGTTCTTCCTCAAGTTGGTTCATTGGTGGTGGGTCTCTTCCAAAGGCTAGTGAAAATGGTGTTACTCCTGTGGCTGAGTGAATCGTTATGTTATATGTGAATATAGCGGCTTGTAGAAAGTTGCTCCAATTTGAATTATCATTTTCCTCTCTTGATAACTAGCTTTTCAAATAATCCTTTATCACAGCGTGAGCCCTTTCGAGAGATCCATTCGATTCAGGTCTAAACGCGGTTGTATGTTTTAATTCAAATCCAAGCGCATCTGCTAGCTGTTCCATTAATTTACTTGTAAAATTTGCTCCTAAATCTGTGAGTATCAATTTAGGTGTTCCATATCTTAAAATCCAAGTATCCAAAAGAGCTTGAGCTATTGTTTCTGTTTTTTGATTAGCTATTGCAACAGCTTCTATATATTTTGATAGTTGGTCTTGTATACTGAGTATATATTTCATATCCGTTGAATCTTTTTCTAAAGGCCCGACTATATCCATAGCTATTTTATCGTTAAAAGATCTAGGCGTATCGGTAATTTGAATCGGCATTTTCGTGGGATTTTTAACGATTTTGTTTTCTTGGCAAATCAGACATTCATTTATATATTTACTCACGTCTCGATGAAGTCCGGTCCATGTGTAGGAATTCTGGATTTTACTTATGGTTTTCCGAATGCCTGCGTGTCCTCCAAGCATTGTATCATGGGCTTGCCTAATGATTTCCAACTTTTCGGCTTCTGTTTCGGGCTGTCTTAAATCTTTGGTTAGTAGCGTTACATGAATAGAGGGATCGTATAAATATTCTAATAATAGATTTTGCAGAGTTTTACTGTCAAGAAGGGCTAGTTTTTGTAGGGTGCAGTAATCTAATGTTAACCGACTGATTTCCTGAGCTATTACCGTATCTCTAATTGCTTCAAAGGTTTCGCGTAGTTGTTCCTCTTTATATTCTTCGTGGAATACTTCAAATTGTTCCTGTTCCTTAAATATTACTTCCCGTGGGCCTAGCTAGAATCCGACGAATACACTATTGGGATCTATTTCCTCATTGTAGACAATTCCTTTCCTTAGTGGTTTCTTCGAGGTTTTCGTGATTAATACTATCTCGTTGTGATGGTCTATAGGATTTCTGCTGAGTGCATCGGCATTAGTATTAAGACATCCTTTCTTATAAATTATTTCATATTCGTATTCCATTAGGAAGACTCTCTATCTTTCCTGCATTGCACCGGGTGTTTTTGATTTATCCATGTAGGGAATCGGTTGATGATCTGTCAGAATTTTAAATTTCCGTCCGTACAAGTATGGCCTGAAGTGCTTCACGCTCCATACTATAGCTAAAGTTTCTTTGTCTTTAGTTGAATACTTTAATTCTGCTGGATTAAATGTTCTACTTGCAAAACTAATTGGTCGTTCCTTTCCTTCTTCATTCTTTTGTGCTAACACTGCACCGATTCCTTCTCCTGATGCGTCTACTGCAAGAATAAATTCCTTATTAAAATCAGGGTATGCGAGTACTTTGTCTCCGAGTAGTTCATTCTTGAGGGTGTCGAATGCTTTTTGCTGCTGTTCTTTCCATTCAAATTTTACATCCTTCCTCAGAAGCATGTTAATTGGTTTTGCTATTTCGGAGAATCTTTCGATGAACCGTTTGTAGTAATTAGCCAAACCTAGGAATTCTTTAACTTTCTTCGGTGTCGTTGGTACAGGAAATTCGCGTACTAACTTTAGATTTTCGGGATTCGGTTTCACGCCCGCGGGAGTGATTACGTGTCCCAGGTACTTCAATTCCGTGCTTAAAAATTCGCATTTGTCAGGTTGGAGTCCGCAGTCCTACCTTCCTGAGACGTTCTAGTAGTAGTTTCAGCTTATCTCGATGTCCCTCCGGTGTCTTGCCGTAAATGATGATATCGTCCAGGTAAATCAAACAGATTTTTCCTATCAGACCTCGCAAGGCTTGATTCATCATTCGCTGGAACGTAGCTGGTGCGTTTCTAAGTCCAAACGGCATTCTATTGTATTCGTAGTGACCGGACGGCGTTGAGAATGCAGTTTTCTCTTTGTCATTAGGATCCATTTCAATTTGATGAAATCCTGAGGCCAAATCAAAAGCTGAAAAATACTTAGCATTGCCTAGTTGGTCAAGAATTTCCGTGATGTTTGGTAGCGGATATGCGTCATGAATAGTTTTGTTATTGAGTCCCCTGTAATCAATGACAATTCTCCATTTTTTCTTACCACTTGCGTCGGGTTTCTTCGGAACCACCCATAATGGGGAGTTATATGGAGAGGTGGAATCCCTCAGGATGCCTTTGTCTAACATTTCGTTTACCTGTTTACTGATTTCTTCTTGGTGCATAGGTGGAAATCTGTATTGTTTGGTATTGATCGGTATGTTATCTGTTGTTGGTATTGAATGTTGAACAAGTTTTGTAGCCGGCAGATCATCTCCTGCGAGAGCAAACACATCCTCGAATGATTTAATTACTTCCCATAATTTTTGCTGTTCTCCTTGGTCCTTGATGTGGCCAAGTCGCACATTTTCCTTAAGTTTATCGCTCCGGATCCGTCCGCAGACTAAAAATCCTGTGAACTGTTTTGGTTAATTCAATAGTCTTCTTTTTAACGTTTATTTCTGCATCCTCTGCTTCCAAAAATGGCATGCCTAGTATGCCATCTTCGTCGATAGGAAAGTCGTCATTAACAACGGTTAATACATGCTGTCTATCACCTATATCCAGTCTCGCTTCGTATTTTGTATCAATAGGTTCATTGGTTATCCCATAAAACTTATTTGATTGTCGTCTCCACGATATTCCGCTTTCTCTGACCTTAGTACCCTTGATGATGTTAATAGATGCACCGGTATCAATCAGAAATCTTCCGGTAACATCCCTGCCATTGTTGTCCGTTACCATTCTGACGTCAATTCTGAGTTGTTTACTTCGGCCTCGTCCGAGTTTACATATCTGATGTCTGGAGGTCTTTGGTTTTGGGGTTTTCGAAAATTTTCTCGTTCTGTGCAATTTCGAGCTAAATGACCTGGCTTATTACACTTATAGCAAGTAAATGGAATAAGTTGTTGCCTAGTTCTGTCTGGTCGCGGTTCCCTGTGGTTTTCCGTTCTTGCTACAGGATTTAGTCTCATGAATCTATTAAATTTTGTATTTAATTCTTCTTCGCGTTGTTCCTCATACGCAATATCTTGCGCTTCTCTCAAATTTCGCGGACGCGCGTGTCTAATCAGTGATCGTAGTGGTTGTGACAAATTCCGAATAAATGTTGAAACTGCAGATTCTTCCTCGACTTCGGTTAAAAGTTTTAATTCTGTAGGTGTATATCGACGGTTATTATTTATAACGCGAATAATATCTTGATGTAGTGAATTAAATCGTTTAATATATATTCTAACGTCGTCTCTTCCCTGTTTTAAATGGTTCCGTTCATTGATTAGTAATTCTTTAGTTTTAGAGATACCAAATTCTCTCGACACGGCGTCAAACAATTATTCAGCGGTTAATATTTGTCGATTGCTTAGAAATGAGTCTGCTGCCCCCGTGGTCTTGTGGAAAATGACTAATGCGATAAACATATCCTGGTTAGGGACGATACTGAGGCCTGTTTTTATTTGTTGGATCCACTTCTCGACTGGCATATTGTAACCGGAAAATTCTTTTACAAAATCTAATGCTGATTTACATAGTTTTCTCTGCCTTTCTAATGTAAATCTGTCTCTATCGCTAGTTGACGTTAAATTACCTTCGGACTCGTCTTCTGATAATTCTGTCGTTATCGGTCTTCTAACTCGACTTCCTTCTATAATTCCTCGTTGTTTTCTAATTTCTTTTAATTTTTCTAATAGAACGGTCTCACTGTCTACTAATGATTTGATTTCTTCAGAAATGTCAGACTGTTCGTTCAAAGTTTTACTTGTAGAGGGCTTGTTATCCGTCATTTTCAATCCGTAAAAACTTCGAGATATTTTACTAATATCAGAGTCGTCAATTGAATGCGTTTGGTTACTATTTTCTGAATCGGTCTGATATTCCTTTGAGATTCTATATGTATTAAACGACATCTACTTACAGTGGGAGCATCCACATATTCCGTAGGTCCTTTATAGTCTTAATCGTCCTTAATAGTTATTTCCTTAATAGACCTCTTCTTAATTTCCTCTGTAGTGATCCTGGCAGGATCGCCAATAAATGTCCCCTGTTATGCCGCGGCAAGGGAACGAAGTCAAAATCTGCCAAAGTTGCTTCTTTACACTGTTTTATTAAGAAGGTCCGGAATCACGTACAGAGCGCGAACTGGTACTTTTCTGCGCGCAATTCGGGGTTTTTCGGGGTTCTTATAGATTCTGATGACAGAGTGACGTTTGAAGTTCATGGGGGAGGTTTCGACGTGTCAGCGATGACGGCGATGGCGGCGATGACTCCTTCGGCTTATCGGTGTCCTTTGGAAGGATGACGGTGGCTGATGAGACATCGGCGGCAATGTGTCATATCATAACAGTACGATATGTTGGAGTACAAAGAGACAAATATCAGTAGCGGCCTCATCTACCGAAGCTGAGTATATGGCTTTATTTGAAGCTGTTAAAGAGGCGCTATGGTTAAGATCGTTGGCAGAAAGCATTAATTTAAAATGCTTGTATCCCACAATAATCTATGAGGATAATAATGGTTGCGTTAATATTGCAAATAATCAAATGGATCATAAACGATCAAAACATATTGATATAAAATATCATTTTCCAAGAGAACAGATTGAAAAAGGTGTAATAACATTAAAATATATGCCTACAGGAAATCAGTTAGCGGACGTTTTCACGAAACTATTGCCAGCAAATAAATTCCTGGAATTTAGAACAGGAATGGGTTTACAACAAGGAATAGAATAATTTGCTGAAACTGATTATGTTTTTTGTTTTTGAATACATAAACTGTACTGTAATGGTCTGATTAGGTTTCTCTGGGTTTCCCTAATCCTGAGCAACAAATGTTGGATCATATGTAATTTTCCCAGACAGAAAATATGAAGAAGGGGTCTTTCTAAAATATACGTAATTAATTTTTGAGGAAGCGTGTTGGTTTTTCTCTTTTACTAAGAGAGTATATTGGAACTTACAAAAATCAATTGTATATTTCTTCCTCGAATGCTTAAGAGGTTGCAGTTGTGGAGCTATGCATTCTGTTTATGCTCAAGCTGAAAAGGGTCCTTAGACCTGGCTAAATTTCCTAAAAACCTCACTCTGTGACTTTCACTCGTAACAGAAAGACGTGCCTTCCTCATATATTCTAGAATAAAGATTCTAGTTAACTTTAATCCAAGTCTTTTCATTTAAAGCCTTAAAAACCAATAAGGTTAACGTGCTCAATTAATTTTTCTTGCGTAAACCCTGTAAACTGAGCAGACGTATATAAAGTGGGTTCCACTGATCACTTATCACTCGTACCGGTTTACTGTACTCCCTAAAATAATCATTCAAGTGCTTTACCTCTTCAGTGGTTATTGACTTACATGGATATAAACGAATAAATTTAGTAAATTGCGTCAACAATATAGAAAATATGCTTATAACCGCGAACGGCGAGTTCAAGTGGACCGTAATGATCTACGACGTACATCCGCCGAATCCAACCGATTCCCGTAAGGAGGTGTCATAATTGTGTATCGAAGGATCACCTAATCGTAAATTGTCCGATGAAGAAAAGGGGTTCTAAATGCTACTCCTCTAAAAAATACGGACATAGAGCATCGGAATGTCCGAATTGTCGAGAAATTCCGAAGAGAAGCTATACTGTATCGCAGATGATAGCAACAAATATATAAAAAAACTTCGCAGTAAACGGTTGCTTGGTAACGGCATTAGTTGATACGGGTAGTGATTTATGCCATATGCGAGCAGATAAATATTTCCAGATAGGTCCACCTCGTTTGCGGCAATATGTTATTAAATTTCGTAGGGTTGGTTCGGTTGAAAATCGTACTTATGGAGAATTTTCCACCGTAGTTAGTGTACATGGGAATGAATATCATATGGTCATTCATGTCATAGCAAACAATATGATGCAACATGAGTTGATCGTGGAAACAGATTTTCTAAATCAAACGGAAATGACAATTAAAGACGGCTCAATATCGATAACACTATCCAACAAATTTGAAGCTGTTTTCTGTTTTCCAATAGCCACTATATAATTCTTATAGAGTTCATCGTCCTGAACACGAATCCGGCAACCAAATTTCTGGATCACCCTCAGTTTTCGAAAAAAATCAGCATTTGTAAAAACGGTCGTTTTCGGTAAAGAAGCTGGTATTACGTGAAAACTAAGAAACGTAGATTGTTGTTCTTGGACTCAAAAAATAGAGGAGTGTTTCCCGAGTATGTATACATAAGCACATTATAATATTTGGTATTGATTAATAGCAGTAAATCACTGTCAAAGTTCAAAAACGAGCGGATTCGCGAATTTTTTACGCATTCACTTTGCATTTTCACGTAGAAGACTGTTGCTAGCACAAATTTACTGCACACCATTAGATTCTACGTACATTTCTGAATAAAAAACAATCAGCGGAAAATGTCATAACTGTTTTCACGGTAATGCTTCACGGACGGCGGTCAGCGGAAGAGTCGTCCGCAGCATTAGGTATATTGCTGTCTCGAAATAAAACTATCAGACTACCAGTGTCTAGTTAACCCCATTTGAACTTTCAAGGCGACGAAATAAATATATTATTTTGTAAATTACCAAAGTGCCTGTAGAGTAAGATTAACAGTATTCATTAAGTAAGGCAAAATAACCCGGCCCTATGTCATAAATGCACTTTCTCGAGCATGGCGCGCGCGACAAACAAATAAGAATAACTCGTATAGTCGCAAGAAAGCTCAACGAGGTCTTCTTCGGGAAACTTCAAACTTGAATTTAAAAAAAAATTACTGTAGCACTTTAGAGCGTTCACAACTATTTCATTAGCAAAAGGGAAAAAGTGGATAGGTTTTACATTCTGTACCATCACAGTTGTAAAATATTAAATAAAATAATGAAACAAGAAAGATATTTATAAATCAAATGTATGATAAATAGCTACCAATACTGAAGAAGTGTATGGTACTTTAATTTCACATTGAAAACGTATTCTCAATTTCGACGTGAAAATGTTACCTTCATTATTCAAGTGCCAAATTTGACATTGCATATCTCTAAGAGTATTGTTCGATAAAAATTTTTATGAATGGAAAACGACGCTCTGATGTGTTACAAATCAATACGCAATTGCCAGATTTTGAAAATCGTTACGAAAATATTTGGGATTTTGGCCAGGATTTCGGCGAAATCGACCACTGCGCGTCGCCACAGCGTTTGTAGTTTGTCTCGATTTCGTGTGGTGTTCTTGACAGACGACGGGTGTCTCGTCGCCCTGTCGCATTACAAGGAACAGATTATTTAAAGTATTGATGGCGTCTGAACTATAAATTAGATCCGTGACTAAGTTGTAGCAAAGTCGCCAATGACCCGCCGTCACGGTGCTGCATAGATTTTAAAACGAGACAAACGTATTCTTAAAAAATCTGGCCACAGAGTGGGGAAGATATTGCATCTCCTGGTAAGGTACCTCTGTGAGGGTCTTACCCCATGACTTTAAAAGAATACACATCGCTAATATATAGTTTACAAAAATCTAACATAATATTAATAACATGCTTCATTAAAAACAGTAGATTTTTAACTAAGTAATTTTTTAAATAATAGTTTATCTCGTCCAATAATTTTATGATTTGATATACGATGTATATATCTTTATTTTTAATATGTGAGCATTAATAACTCTAAAAAGTAATAAACATAACAGTAAGTTTCGCATGGCTCAGCAAGGAAGCACATCACGCAGTAAACGACAGATCCCGAGTTCGAATCCCGTCCCAGCAGCATACAAATTTCTGAATTGTGTCAAAGGTTTTTTCGAAGACAAAGTGCAATATTCTCGCAAGCAGTGCAAGAAAGTTGTTGATGTTACATACCGAAAGAGATTTTTTTTATAACTTTTTCTTAACTTTGAAGATTTTATTGAACGTTATTTAAATATTGAATTTATATTTTATGATCATTTATTTGACATTGTTTTTATATCTATAGAATATTTGAAACTAATATTATTTATTTCATATTAAGAAGTGTCGCCAAAAAAATATTATTTTGATATTCGATAAAGATATTAAATAAATATTTGTGTGCTACTAGGGTGTTACGTGCGGTGCTATATTATATATAGCGAGCCGTCCGTCGTCGAGCGGTAACCGACGGTCGGTGAGGAAACGCTCGTTACAGCGGGAAATTATAAGAATTTGAAAGGTTATTGGATTGGGGATGTGAAAGAGGTAAAAGAATATATAGTTGAAATTATACTCTACTTAGCTTAAGGCTAGCAGAGGACAGGATGGATGGGCCGATCTGTTGAAACCCGTACAGGTTTATTGGAATCGAAATTTGAAAGAATAAGGAATTTAAATAATATTGTTTTTGAACAAAGATTGAACTGGTAAAATAAAGTATATTCAAACTGTTCTGAGGAAATTATACAACTCAAAGAATAATGGAGAGAAACTTTGGAGTTATAAATTATCAAATATAAAATGACAATGTAGGGGTGGTGAAACTTATTCGAAACGAAGTTCGAATGAATTTCCCATTCACAAATAATCAATTAATCTTTACTTTTGACGGTTTCTTTCAGGGCTCGTAGTCAATGAAATAATTAAAGAAAATATTCAATATTAAATTTGGTAAAAATTGGAACTCACCCTGGTTTTCCTGTAGTTGTTACAATTATAAATTATAACACAGCGCTATGTGTGTGTGTCTGTAAGTTCTGCTTAAGATTTTCGGCTCTCGAATACAATATTAAGTGTACGCTGGGTTTAAAGACTGTTTGGATATCTGTACAGAGAAAATGAATTAAGAGTTGCACTTTGGTATGAAGGTATGTTCACTTATGACTAACGGATTAAAATTTACGATTATATGATACAGATATTCGATGAACGATAATATATATAAAGTGATCGGATTTCAAAAGGGTGATAAAATTTAGATAGAATATCTCGCACGAAACACTGAGTCTTTCGGCACTATTTATCGTTACCGAACTTTCGCTCACTGAGAATCGAAGATTCTCCCTACGGTTTCGCGGGCTAACAATCACGCACTTCGCGACTTGAGGATTGAAAGCCAAGAGATTTCTTAATTTAACGAGGATATCTAACTAGAATGTTTGACGAGGATATCAAAGTCCGTCACCGCCTATCAAACTATTGAAGTTATTCGCGGATAACTTGGCTTAACGACACCCCGGACTCAATGCCTACGCACCTCGCAACTTTCCAGACAAGAGTGACGAGTTAATCTCGCCCCGGGTCTCACGAAGGGTGGACCCATGGTGGAGGTGGTAGCCACGTTCCGTGGTCACGTTATGCTTAGGTTTTAATTCTCGGAATGCAACTCTTTATTCTTCTTCTCTGTTCAGTTCTTACTAAATTCTTATCGATAGGTACGTGCTGGAATGCGCTTAGGGCGCAACAGTCCTGTAACGCTTCTGATAAAACATTGTGGGAACGCGCTTACCAGAGAAATTACATCTCCTAGCCAAGATATAAGCGGAAATAATAATGAAAAATAATACGAGAAATGAACGAAAAATTTAGTTCGGGACGTAACAAGAGTAATGACCAATTACGTGTATGATTTTTTGTAGGCTTTTTACATTGACATCAATGTAAAAAGCCCCCCAAACCATCAGACTTCCTCCACCGAAATTTCTTTTCTTGAAATACAGTGGTTCTTTACGGAGATCTCACCAGTATTGTAGGATTTCTTAATAATGTATTTAACGTTTATTATAAAAGTTATTACTAAAAATATCAAGTAGAATATAAAGTACACTATAACTAGAAACAAAAGAGAGATAATATGTCGCGTATTATATAAATAGTATTTGTCCACACAGGAATTATCACACTGTGACGTCCGGTGGACTATAGCGGTACCAACATCGAAATATTGTACTCTTTATTTTTAATTTCCTTAAGTTAGTCACTAGCGTGATTTTCTCCTTCTGCACCCATCGATAGTCCACGTCAGCGCTTGCAGCGCGTGTTTCAAAGGGCTAACGGCTTTCTTAGCAATCTTCAAAAGGCCACGTAAGGGAGAAACGATGGGACGGTGGGAGAAAACGTATATAAATAGGATGCGCACCGAGCGCAGCGGACTTCTTGTACTTTTTCTACCGGCTTATGCCGGACCAGTGTTCACACTTTTAGAGGACTCTCTTGTAGAGACTTCAAGGAGTCCCTCTGACTCTTATTGTAAATTTAGTCTTAATCAAATAACGAAGAGACGAAGTATAACTCTTCCAACGATTCAACTACGACATTTCCAAAGAGTTACTAAGTATCAATCCAATTTCTACATCCATACTCTTAGGAGTCGATTAAATTCCAAGTCAAACTCAAACTCAAACTCCAATCGTATTCAGACTTTTAACAAGTCTATTCAAATCGAACGTATTTTGTATCTACATTTATATCGTAACATTGTAACCATTAGTTTAATCACTCTTATTTTGTAACAATATATTTTATACTTGTTTATTTAAACTCTGCATACTTTAATTAAGAAACCACCTTCTTCGATCTTCCTATTTTTACCTAATTTCACTTCTTTACTAATCTTCAATTCAATTTCGCTGCGTATGATAATCCTCACGAGCAAAATCTAAGTCAATCCACTTTACCTAGTTCCACTGTGAGCGGACGACCTGCTCGTGGAACTTCCTCATCTCTTGTGAGCGGACGACCTGCTCAGAGATCAATCCATCTTTCCCAATTCCACTGTGAGCGGACGACCTGCTCGTGGAATTTATCCGACCGTTTGTGAGAGGACGAACCTCTCCGAAATTAACCCTTCAACCGAACGTAGACTCGCTCATTGGATTTTTACGCATTTCTTAAAGAGATTTTGATGACGAGAACCAGACGCTCAGGCCGAAGGAACTTTCTTCGCCGCCTTCTCGCGCAATTATATATATCAGCGCGCCCAGATACTCTTCCTCTCGGAAGAGAAGAGCGAGGTGAACGATCACCTGTAATTCAGTCGCGTAAATCAGAGTCAATAGTAAAAACCATCTGGGTCTATCGAGTAAGACCGCAAGAATAGGATATAAGCACTTTATTTCCCTTTTAGGTATTACCAGCTATTCGAAAGACGCCTGTACGAATTAACCCGACAGACGTTGATGTATTCAAATTATCGATAGACGGTACGCAGTTGCCGTGGACTGTCACGAGGACGTGACAATTTTGCCTGTTCCATCACCAGCATTAATTCAGCGCCTGAGACTCGGCAACCCGCCCTACGTCGGTAAGGCAGGATCTCTACACTCCGAGATCTCTTCTCCGTTCCTCGAGGGAGTCTGCAGGAGAGAGAGAGAAAAGAGAGAAAGAGAGAGACGAAGACACAACGAACGATAAGTCAAACTATCTTTTATTCTTTCTCGCATATTTCAAAGACTTATAGCGAAACGCTTTGCAAGCGGCTGGGTCCCAGCCATTTGACCGCCCAGGCGGGAAGGCAAAATACCAGCATAAATCCCTGTAATACGGTTTTGAAACGATATCCCTATTCGAGTTTACTAGCCTAGTGATTTCAATTCTCTGCTCGTTTCACCTCCGTCGCTGGGACGTGACACACACTAATAATAATAAAACACAAAGTACATCCACACAGAAATTTTACACACAGAATGACACACAGTCTATCCACGGAGGATTCTAGCCACGGAGTGCTACGAGGCATCGAATGCCTCGTTGGCCTCGCGAAAAACAAAATGCGATCGGCTTTATCACATTCATACTACTTAACATATGTATAAAAGAAATCTTTATACATTCGCATCCCACAGTATGAATTATATCCATTGGGTTCATCGAGGTTAAATTTCTTTTCATCCGGAAAGATGGTCTAGTCACCAAAGAAAAAACTGCAGTTAGTCGAGTTTAGAAGATTTTAATATTTCAAATTAACTCAAAATGTCAGTTCCGATCCATGTTTGCTCGAGCATACTCAAGTCTCGCAGTCTGTTACGCAGTAGAAGTTTAGGAGCGGATTTTAATTTCTGTCTTACGATGTTTTTTTTTTTTTTTTTACTTGATGGGTTTTTATGATTGTCCGTTCCGCCCGTTGACTAAACTTCGTTGGTCCACCTGTTTTATTCTTCTCATAATTAGCTGGGTCATGTAAAAATATATTACAACTTTCTGCGATCTTCCCAACCTCCGAGCAATTCCGCAAATGCTAAAATCGGTCCCTTTCATAAATAAAATTTGACACTTTTCCGCTTCCGTTAAATATCTACATTTGCTGTATTTCCAAGGGATGAATTTTTATATTATTGTGACCAAAATCTTTGTAATTTTCTTTCTACTTTAGTGAATATTTACTAATTTACTATTAGAAAGCTATACGACCCGTAATATGATAAACGTTGGAGATAAACACACTGAAATTAGTAATAAAGAATGCTGGTGTTATAGTTACTGTTGAGGTGTGGTATAAATCAAGCGTGCGCAGCTGGTTTTTAATAGGAAAAATGAAAAAAATTGTTTTATTTCTCTTTGAGCAATTTAAATAATACACGCGTTATTATTTTTACTTTTTAATAACATTTATGACACCCACGTTTTTACTTCTTTCATAAACATAAAAGATGCCCACGTTTTTATTTTCTACTTCGCACACGTTCTCACAGCAATCACAGCTCAAGCTCTATCTCTCTGTCCCTCAGTCAGGGTTACCATCCATGCTACCTAAGCGCCAACCCGTGAAATTATTTCTCCAACAGTTACGCAACAATTGAAAATCACAACCACGATTATATAGTTTTGTATAAGAGCGCAATTTAAATTTGGTTTGATCTAAAGTTTATCGTTCTTCACGCGCTTTTAATTTATGCGAACACTTTTTTGAAATTTTAATGTAAACTTCGTAACAACTAAAAATTTAGGCGGTGCTATAGTTATGCACCGCAGTGTAGAATACATAATTGTGGTACCAGTCAAAGTTTTTTTTTCCAAACTGATGAAGTCGAAAAAATATGACGAAAATTGAGATTTCGCCTTTAAAGCCGTGCCAAAACTTCAATTTTCAACATTTTTATTTTGTTCCAGTACACACGATAGCCTTAAGTTTACAAATTAAAATGCCGTTTGATTTTTTGCGTTCAGATGAACGAAAATTCTGAATTCAAGTTCGTACATTTTAATGGTTTGTCAAAAAAAGTTCCCAAAGAAAGCGTAAAAAAACGATTGTCACGCGGGATGACCCCCTTAAAGGGGTGAAAACCGCCCCCAAAGTTGAGATGCTAAGTATTTCGGTGAAAATCTTGAAAACTATGAGAGACGAAGTATTTTTTCTAAACTGACGAAGTTAGCACCTTGTTGCTTATTGTTAAATCTGATATTTTTCGTGTAAAATTTTCCCAAACAAGGAATCTAGGCTTTCTAATTATTTTTCTTATCGTGGACTGGATACGACGAGGAGTTGATGAAAAATGCAGGTCCAGAAGGAAAAACATTAGAGTTGTTAAAGATACCAAAAGGTACATCAGGACAGATCCAACCTGTGGATGTGTTTGGATTCTTTGTTTGGGAAAATATTACACGCAAAAAATATCAGATTCAACAATCAATTTGAATATTGACATCAATTTATACAGAAGTGACAATATAATAAAATTGCAATCACTGATTTTCAATCAGTTGTCCTCTTCGAGATATGAAGACATGTTTAGATATGCATGCTTTTGCTGCGGCTATATAGAGAGCAGACTAAATGGATTGCTGTTCTCTTTGTTTCACAGATTTGCAATTTGAAATTATCAACTGTTTTGACTGTGACAACGTTCTCTTGCTTTGAATAGCTCATGTTGTAGAAATAACCTATAGTCGGAGAGCTGGCCGCCACCTCGACTAAGGTACTCGTCACAAAGCTGAAATTTTTAGCATAGTTTATTCAATAATATTAATGTATGAAAAGCTATTTCTGCCGGGGTTACCGCGGTTGCAAAAATACCACCTTTATTTTTAAAGTTGTTAATTTTTTTTTTTAAATATACTTTCACACGCCTGCCGTTTATATATGTTATAATTTATACTATTTCAAGTATAAAAGAAAATTGGCAGAAGATTCTCTGGGTTACAAATACCTGGCAGGTGGGTCTAAAGTTACGAGGTGGGGTATTTTAACACTTTGCCGGCCGCTGTCACTTATGCGTGACTTTTTAGAACCTGCGAGAAACTCGCCGGCGTTTTTTCTCTTTATTTTGATGATAAAATTAACAAACTTAGAATTTTCGGAATTTGATCAAATAAGCGCCGTTTTATTCAATAACTTTTGAGGTCGATCTGAGCGGATGCATACGTGACAAAAACTTAACATACATAATATGTATAGCTTAAGAAGAGTATTTTGCAAAAGAAAGTGAAACAAACATAATTAAATTTTATATTATTTTTTTATTATCGATAGCTTCTGTATTCTTTAAGTTGTCGTATATTAAAAAAAAATACTTTAGTAAATCTGCCGTTTGTACATGTTTTTAATTATACTATTCTTACTACAAAAACAAGTTGGTGAGATGATTCTCTCAGTTACCTGTGGGTCTAAACGAATGCAACGCAAGAAATCGAAGGTATATTTGTATTGTTTGTGTATGTCGTCACAAACCCTCATTGACCCTTCGTCTTAAGACATATTACATAGTTTTTGTCACGTATGCATCCGCTCAGATCGACCTCAAAAGTTATTGAACAAAACGGCGCTTATTTGATCTAATTCCGAAAATTCTAAGTTTGTTAATTTTATCATCAAAATAAAGAGAACAAACGCCGGCGAGTTTCTCGCAGGATCTAAAAAGTCACGCATACGTGACAGCGGCCGGCAAAGTGTTAAAATACCCCACCTCGTAACTTTAGACCCACCTGCCAGGTATTTGTAACCCAGAGAATCTTCTGCCAATTTTTTTTTATACTTGAAATAGTATAAATTATAACATATATAAACGGCAGACGTGTGAAAGTATATTTAAAAAAAAAATTAACAACTTTAAAAATAAAGGTGGTATTTTTGCAACCGCGGCAACCCCGGCAGAAGTAGCTTTTCATAGATTAATATTATTGAATAAACTATGCTAAAAATTTCAGCTTTGTGACGAGTACCTTAGTCGAGGTGGCGGCCAGCTCTTACAATTAGACTACTATGTTTTAAACACTCTTTTCAAGACTACCATTACTGCCACAATTACATAGAGTAACTTACATTAATTGCAATCCTATCATTTCTCTAAAAGCACCAACGCATATATGTCAATCAAAAACACCTCTTTTAAGAGCTGCCAAGCAGTTATGAACAAGGAACGACTTGTGTAAGGACTTTATTTCGTGCATCGGAGGATAAAATTTCATGTGCAGTAACTTTTTTGTTGACGAAAAAATTGAAATTCGTAATTTTATACTGGATTATATTATCCGTAATTTTGTTCTGAATATATCATTTTTATAAAAAGATACTCAAGGAAATTGATTAATATTAAATTGATAAAACTGCCGAAAATGTGATATTTTTCAACATATTGTTTTAACAAATGGAGATTTTGCGAAAAAAAATATGCCATTAAATGTGTAATATAAAGGCGCCAATTTCGCCCCTTTAAAAAATACTCTATCTCTCATAGTTTTCAAAATATTCAACGAAATGCACTTTAGCACTCCAACTTCGGTGGCGGTTTTCACCCCTTTAACGTGGACGATTGTCAATAAATAAAAATACGTGTCAAATATTTCAACGAATACTACATCATACTTACATTTCATCAAAATTGGTGGCATCTCGGGAGGTTCCCTTGCTAGATAATACAGGGTAGCCAGCTGAAAGCGAAACAGAGCCATTTTCGGAAACTGCGTCAATATTTTTAAAAAACGCTCAGACACGTCGATTTTTTGACTCTCCCACTTTCACCCCCAAACGAGGATAAGAATCATCCCAAAATATTTAAATGGCATTGGGGGTCGAGTAAAATTTCTTTTGAAAGCTGTTACAATTCTCTTTACAATAGTCTTTATGTAATGTACCGACCCTCCGCTTGTTTAGTATATAAGATAACTATAGGAATATTTTGTAAACGCAAACATTTGTACGCCGTCAAACTAACTTCCATCGTCACGTCTGATTCACTACTTCAAATCCAGATCTCCTAGTTTTCCATCCCGACCTTTCAACTCCCTAGTATCGTCACCGCTCCTTACTCATCTCCGAAATCACCACCTCAAGTCCAAAATCCTATTCCTTGTTTTGATCCTTACTCATCCACGAGTCATCATCCATCTCCAAAGTTCAACTTCCTATTCCTACTCCTGGATTCCCAAATACCGTCGTCCTACCCCCTCTTCTCTTCTAAAACCTTTAAAAACCCTACGCTTCATTAGTTCAGTCGCTACTACCAGTTCTCAATTCAAAGTCACCAGTTTCTCTTACTCTTACGCCAGTTCAAGTTCATCATAATTACTAACTCCAACGAATTGTGAGAGTCATCTTCTAATTCTAATTCCAAAAACAAAATCTAACAGAAGACTCTCACAAGTCCTCATCGAATCATTCGACACTCTGAATCTCTCGTGGAACGAATCAAGTATTTTAATATATAAAAGTCCAAAAGTACAAGTTCTCTTTATTCGGCGGATCCTGATCGCGAATAGCATCATTCGCTCATTACATTTAAATTTTACAATTCTGCTCAATACTTATTACGAATATAGATTTTTTTTTATTTTTTCGGTTCTCTTTTTTTTATATGTGGGATTGAGATGTTTTTCTATTTTGTTTGATTCCTTTTTCTGCTTTGAAATATTCCAAGAAGCTCCGTTATCGTTTTGAACTATGTAGTATGATTGCGATTTTTCTTCCGTCAGGCCCTTCGGTGATTGGCTGTCGCGTCGCCGGGACAGGGGCGCTAGTGGTCGCGCGTGAGAGAAGTTAAAATAAAAGAAGCGAGTCGAAATAAAAGAAAGCACGCAGAAGTCGTACCGTGCCACGTTTTTTTTGTGCGCGACCGATTCCGATGTACCTAAACCCTATTTTTTAATTAAATCTTGGTTACTGTGTGAGTTTGACTTTCCTTCCACATAACCCGATCCTACATATATGTATGTAGGAATGGGTGGTGCAGAGGTATAAAATGAACTGTACACCTATCCTATTCTACGTTAAAAATATAATTACAATAATAAAATGTAAGACTAAATACAATACAGAATAACGCAGCAACACCCACTCTTTCTCGACTCTCTTTTTCGACTTCTACTTTCCGACTCTATCTTCCGACTGACTCTCCATTCTTCCAAAACCCTCTTGAACACTCTCTCTCTGTCACACTTCATACACTCTTTGTCTCTTACGCACATCTCTCGGTCCCAAACTAATTGATACTCGCTCAACGCATCTCAGTCACACATACACACTCCTACATGTATGATCCACTTCTTCTTTGCGATGATGACTATAAAATTTCATAAAAATCGATGATTTACCTTGTCAGTGCTGCGCGCGGTTAGCAAATTTATTATATATTATTAAATATCTCTAATATACAGTCCAGCAAGAAAATGACTTATATACAAGTTTCTTTATTTCTTCTGTCGAGTGAAAATATGCAAAGAAAGTCACACATTTTCGTATAAAAAAAAAGAAATTAATCTTTAAATAATATTGTAAAAGTATAACAAATAAAAAATTATTATTACACCGATATTCTCTCCATGATGTATTATGAAACTTTTCTATACAACATGTTTTTCTGAAGTGGATGGTTCTCGAGTTATTATTTCTTTCCATTGAGATTGTCGATTCGTTTCACTGTGCGTCCTGGTGTTTATAAAAACTGACAAGAGGGTATGTAAACACAGCGGGACGAACTGTTACACAGCCAAGGAATGCGAGCGAGAGTGAGACTTGTGCGTTCACGTCAAAGTAAGCCGTGAAGATGTTAATTATAGTTTACTTCATATTTAGTTTATATTCGTAACTAGTTTCGTTTATACTTACTTTTATTTTTCTTGCAAGTAAATAGTTTTAAGTGTAATCCGTATTATATCACGTCGAACTACGAATATTCCTATAGTAACGAAAATCGTAATAACTGGTAAAGGGTCTAGCCCAGTGATTCCCAAAGTGGTCTATATCGACCCCCAGGGGTCGATGAAGACCTGCAAGTGGTCTACGTGGGCGAAAAAAAAATTGGGGGTCTATGAAATGAAAATGGGGGTCAATGGTAAGAAATTTCAAAAATTGCAAAAAACAGTATAATTGATATAACTTTGACATTTAAAACAATTACAAAAATATAATATTATTAATATAATTAATATCGTCGGTCTAAAACTACTTTCACTTGATCTCGGAGCATTGTGAGTCTTCTAAAGTTGACTGTGAGTCTTCTAAAAGAGAAACAACGATCGGTGCTTTCACTAAAGCCGCGCGAAAATCGCATCGACTCATAAATTTTGTGTATTTTTGTGTATTACAGTGTAATCCCTATAATCCGTATATCTTATTCTCAGGCCTCATTCAGATTGTTTGAATTGTTTGGATTAACGAAGACACAGAAATTGTATGTTAGGAAATATGCTTCAATATAGTTAAATAGACCCACAGCAGGGGGTCTATCTAAAATTGAAAAACATGACAAGGGGTCTACGAGAGAAAAAAGTTTGGGAACCTCTGGTCTAGCCGAATAAGGGGGTCAAAAGTGCCCTTGAGCCGATTTTATTCTACGATGAGTCATTCGATAGGTGATGATGAAAAACCATTGCACACAAATTTTTAATCCGATACCTTCACCGGGAGGGTAGTTATAGGGTAAAATCGAAAAATCAGTTTTTGCCTCATTTTTCCCAATTAATGTAGTGAAAAAATTCCCAAAAAATTCTGACACATTCTAAACATGAATGCACACGTTAGGGATTTTTTTCAGATTTTTTCTTTGCAAGTTCCACTCACGAAAAATAAAAAACCGAAAAAAAATTTTTTAAACATCGATTTCGTATTGAAATCTTCCGAGCACAACTTTTTCCTTTTTACAGTAGCTGCCTAATGTTATCATTGTTATACCCTAATTTTTTCAGATTTTTTGAGTGCGGTGTATCACGGTCGGAAAAATCAAAAACCGATTTCTGGGACACATTTTGAGCTGAAACTCGCACATTATCTGCCATTCTTGCATGATTTTAATACAGTATGTTCATATTGTGACCTTCAATGTTTCTGCATAGAAATATGTAGATGTTAAAGAACAATATCGGCATAATTAAATAAATTGCTGATTGTATAGTCTTATAACCTAGAATTTTAACCGTTCTTACAAAAGCATTAATGGCGCAGTGACTATGGTGTCTGCCTGTAGAATCGCTGGACACTTTTTTTGTCGCGGGTTCGAATCTCCATGTGGGACTTAAGTTTTTTTCTGCCATTTTGTTTTTTTTTTTTTTATTAAAGACATAACAATATTCAGTAGTAGCTTTAAAATGTTTCACCGATATTTTTATGCTTTTCAACAATATAAAACCTATAGAGAAATAATCGTAAAACATGCTTTTCTTACAATTAGACATGCAACGTTTTGCAATTATGAGTATTCTCAAACATTTTTTATTGCTCATAGATATTGGTTTATTGCAATGTATGAAAATATATTGTAAGTATGAAAAAAATATAAAATTCAATGTACAGAATGTAAAAAAGTACTTGTAATTGTAAATCGTGACATGACTGGAAAGAGTCGAAGAAGAAAACACTATAGTGTATAATTATTTTTAGAAGTATCTGTGAAACATTTTAAAGCTACTACTGAATATTGTTATGTCTTTAATAAAAAAAAAAAAAGACAGAAATAAACTTAAGAGTCCCACATGGAGATTCGAACCCGCGACAAAAAAGTGTCCAGCGATTCCACAGGCAGACACCATAGCCGTTGCGCCATTAATGCTTTTGTAAGAACGGTTAAATTTCTAGGTTATAAAGACCATACAATCAGCAATTTATTTAATTATGCCGATATTGTTCTTTAACATCTACATATTTCTATGCAGAAACATTGAAGGTCACAATATGAACATACTGTATTAAAATCATGCAAGAATGGCAGATAATGTGCGAGTTTCAGCTCAAAATGTGTCCCAGAAATCGGTTTTTGATTTTTCCGACCGTGATGCACCGTACTCAAAAAATCTGAAAAAATTAGGGTATAACAATGATAACATTAGGCATCTACTGTAAAAAGTAAAAAGTTGTGCTCGGAAGATTTCAATATGAAATCGATGTTTAAAAAATTTTTTTTTGGTTTTTCATTTTTCGTGAGTGGAACTTGCAAAGAAAAAACCTGAAAAAAAATCCCCAACGTGTGCATTCATGTTTAGAATGTGTCAGAATTTTTTGGGAATTTTTGCACTACATTAATTGGGAAAAATGAGGCAAAAACTGATTTTTCGATTTTACCCTATAACTACCCTCCCGATGAAGGTATCGGATTAAAAATTTGTGTGCAATGGTTTTTCATCATCACCTATCGAATGACCCATCGTCGAATAAAATCGGCTCAAGGGCACTTTTGACCCCCTTATTCGTCTAGACCCATTAAATACTTAGCCCTTTACGCTTGACGTCTTTTCCCTTATGCGTATTACAACGTGGCATTATGCCGAAATTAATTTACAAAAGTATTATATTTTAATAATTTATCTATACTTATATCTTCAGCAATACGACTATCTAATATTAAGTTCTGTATTTTTTTATCGCAATATCATTTGTGAAACATTCGCTGAAATGCAACCTTAGTTTATCGGGACAATTATTGCCATAGTATGTTCTGCATAATTGTTTTTTTTTTTTTTGGTTATTATTTAATGAACTAGCTTGTCGGCAAAAACATAAATATGATTCAAAGAAGAATTATTAGTATTATTTGTATTATTGGCTCAGAACGAGATTATTGTATATTGTATTTATCTACACATACACACCCATACTATATTATTATAGAAAGAGAGATATCTGTGTCTTACTCGCAGAATCGTATTTTCTCACAATTGCAATAGGAATTTTATATACATATCGTGATGGATCGCAGTAATGCAGAAGTTATTGCGTCTTCGACCAATGCTTGCGTTGCGAAGAATTGCGATAACGATCGCAGGATCGCACGACGATTCCTAGGAAGACGTTAGCGCCAACGGAATAAGACGATCGGGGTTAGTCTCGAACAGTCTCGAGCCGGCCGCCGAGGAGTGAGGTGCTGTTACAAACGAAGAACTACTTTTTCTTCGTTGATGAAAAGGTTTTTTGGTAAGTAAACCTAATAAAATAGTTTCTTTAAACTGAGTATTTATGAACGGAGAATGTTGCTGCACGAGAAAAGTTGCCGAGATATCATTTATTTAACATTTGTCGTACTTTTATTATCGTACCGTATTGATAATGTAGTTGGTCATTTATCGTGTTACAGAACAACGATAAAATTTTTCCGAAAGAAATTGAGGATATTCGGGACATATTATAAAAAATAACATAGGAAACGGTTTTTACCTACTATATTATATAAAAACTTTCTTTTCTTCTATTCCAATGAACCAGAAGATTTGTTGGCATTCAGTTAAGCTAGTGTTAAATGATATGTTAAAAATTGGAATATTTTCATATGTATTTGTTGACAAACGCTCTCTCATCGTGAAATAAATGCATATCCGTAAACGATGATTCAAATTAGCGAACACGTGTTTCTGGAATCGTTAGAATTTTGATTCTTTACTCTTATTATTTGGTATACAACGTTCCCGCGCGTTGACTGGAATATACTTTTTCCAAAACTGAGCTGATTTTATCGCTGGAATTATTATTCTCTGCACTTTTAAAAATATTGCAATCTGTCAATTTAGAAAACAGCAATTCCAATATTGGGTGATAAGTCCGGACTGCGATAATAATTATACAGGACGATGTATTAATTAAGAGAATATTATATTTGTATCTCAATGCTTTCGCTGCTCGATTGAGACTTCCTCGTGGTACGATTATCATGGCTTACATTTTGTTGCCGAAAGGAGAAACGAAGGTCAATGACAGTCGTGCGACTCGATCAGTAGTAATACAATATGTATCGGCTCTTTCAAACACTTGCAGTATAAAAAAGCAGAGATAAATATAAAAAAAAAATTATAAAATTTTTATCTGAATGAGTTTTATTAGTTGGAATTTTAGAATTAAGTGTATCAAACATAAATTACCTTTAGGCCAAAAACTTTATTTACCTTCATTGCAATAAGTTCATTATATATTAAATATTTATTTTATGTAAGACACAACAACGATTTCTCTTTTTTTATAAAATAATATAATGATATATTATTGGCGTTTATAAATATCCTTTGATAAATACAGTATATAATATTTGTATATATAATTATTAGGTTTTGCGGCAAGTATATAAATATTAACCCCTTGTAACCCAGATCATAAATTCTAAAATAAATAAAAACCGAACTATCAGAATTAATTTGCAGTAATATACTAATTAGCGGCATCTCTGCGTAAGATGGTGTATTGTTTCGATAGTATGGTCTGTAGCAGTGATGATACAATGAGTTAAAAGGGAATAGGGTAATTCCGGGGGAGATGGCCGTACGGGAGAGATGGCCAATAGAAAAAACTTCAAGTAATAATTCATAAATGGCAGTACTTTAATTTAGTATCGATTCCTTTTGGCACGGGCAAGAAGTGTTAGTGAATTTTTTTGCGAAATAATTACGGAAAGTTGAGAAATTTGACTTTGTTTTTTAATAACACGTTCGATCTAAACTAAGCGGTTGACATATTAAATGGTCTCAAAGAAGTTTTGAAAGTTTTGTCCGTTTTCATGCTTTCTATGTGAAGTAAACAAACTTTCTCGTGTTCTAACTTCAAAATTAACTACAAAATTGAGAAGTTGCTTTAATTAAGTAATGTGGCCATCTCACCCGAACAATCGGGAAAGATGGCCATAGTATTTACGGGAGAGATGGCCATAAAATTTTGACGCGGCCTGAACGGAAAGTTCAGTATCAGTCACCGATCACTTTTGACATCTGAAGAGCATATTAAAAAACGAAAATTGAAAGAAAATGAAAAAGAGAAAAAGGAAGAAAAGTATAAAAAAAACAAAAATAAAAACGGAAACTAAGACTGATAGACCTAAGAAAAAAAATACTGTTCAGAAACGAAAGGCAATTCGTAGGTTGTCTTATAGCAGTTGCGAAGAAATTCCCATCATTTTCTATGATACCTCTGAAAGTGAATCTGAAGATAGAGAGAAAGAAAACTGCAGAGGTTGTGGTGATAATTATTACAGGACACAATTAGCTGAAGATTAGATACAATGCAATATTTGCATGTTCTGGGTGCATGAAAACTGCACCGAGTTTGAGGATATGTGTTCTTACTGCAGTAATAAGAAAAAAAAGGGAGTTAAAAGATCTCAAGGGCAAAGGGAAAGGCAAAAAGAGTACTGGCCATCTCTCCCCGATCACTATGGCCATCACTCCCGGACACTCTGGGAGAGATGGCCAGTCCTAGTTTTTTTTAAAAGTTTAAAATTACATTGTTTGCATTCTTTAAAGTAATTTATCGTTAATGTTTGATAAGAGTAATAAATAAAGTTTATGTTCTATATTAATTCAATGTTTTATTCGTCATAATTCCTTCACAATAGAGTCTTAAAGTTACTAGGGCCATCTCCCCCGGACTTACCCTAAATATGGTCCGTATGGAATTTGTAGAATCTTTTTTAGTTTGTTACAGAAATGTCACAAGGGGCTACAAGGGGTTAATAATGCGTCTTCGCGATGACACTCTTCTAAGAGTGTTCTCTCGATGTATACAAAACGTCGATCTCGTAACGACTCTATGACGACTCTATGTGTCGAGTCTACAACGACTGTCTATCGACTGCTACTTCTCCTCTTCTATTGCTGAGTCCTTCGAGGACCTCCTTTTCCTCGAAAAGGCCCAGTAGCGGTAAGGGTCGTTTTCCTCCCTCGCTGGAGGAATTGTCCCCTTGACGAAAGCCAGGCGTGAGAACGCCTAGCTCGGCGCATTGCTGTCGTGGGGTCTTACATTTATTATATTAAATATTTCCTGATTGTGTGAAAATCTATTAACAGAATTTTCAATTTTTCAGGATGCTCTTTATCAAAACCAGAGCTATACACAGGATATAATATAAGGATAACCCAGAACTGACAAATGGTCATCGACTGGTGAGTGCATTTTCATTACACTGTTTATGCACTTTATATATACAAATAGATCTTTTATGGGGCCCATCACCTATAATTGGGCGACGCTTTTCTTGGTCTTGTTACATAGGATTTTACAACTAATTTAGGATAACTTTATTTTTAAAACATGTCTTCTATGACATTAATGAATCGAAAACCCTATCATCCAGACGTGGGTGTTTTTATGGGTCCCCGTCACACATAAATGAGTAGCGCTCTTTTCACAGTTAAATAGAATTTCACAAGTAATTTATGGCACTATCAATATTATTTTAAACAACAATTCATACTGTTAATATATACAACAATATGGTGAGACTCGGATTTGAGTGTGTACAAAATGAATTTGATCCTTGCTGGGCATTCTACAGTTTAATACATGAATATATAAATTGAAACTTGTTCCGTTGTATATTTGTCCAATGTATCAATATATTTATTTGAGTCGTTCAGAAGCCAATGATTAAATCCCGAAAACAGAAATTGAGAAGATTAATGATTCTTAATAAATTAATTTTCACAAGTTTTGGTTTATTAATTAATTATTGATTTTGATTTATTAATGTTATCAGAAAGTATATAAGATCTTTTTTTATAAGGGTAGACTCTGTAACAAAATGACATATGTACTGGATGTGTAAAGAAAACCGCAAGTATTTAATTTAACAATGTCGGTATTTTAAATACTTTTGAACCTACATATTTTTACAGCTAAAAAATGTAAGAAATTTATATAAAAATAGTGTAATAACGTTTGTTGTAATAATTTTTATTTTTATTCGTCATATTAAACATCTTCCTCTGAGTTATCAAAATATAAATTTTGTTTTTAACACATTGCACGCCAGTCCCATGATAATGCGAAACTTTAAATGTATGATAATAGACTTAGCTAATCAATATCTGTCATATATTAGGGGGACCGAAAAGTAATCAAAATTTTGTTCGACGGCGAAAAACATTTGTTTATTAAAGAAATCTTAAATGCTAATCAACAAAATAATTTCCACCATTTTCTATCGCTTTTCGCCAGCGTGAAGGCAATTGTTCGATTCCCTTTTTAAAAAAGTCCTTCGATTTTTCATTGAAAAACTTTTCCAAGTGCGTTTTCGCTTCTCCAGCAATGGTAAACTTTTTACCTCTTAATGTATGCTCTAACGATCTGAAAAGGTGATAATCCGACGGTGTGAGATCTGGTGAATAGGGCGGATGAGGTAAAAGTTCAAACCCAAGCTCCCTTATTTTTTCCTTTGTTATTTTTGCAGCATGAGGCCTCGCGTTATCGTGTTGAAGGATCCTTTTTTTGTTATTGACCAAAACAGATCGTTTTTTTATGAGCTCTTGCTTCATTCGTTCGAGTTGTTCACAATACACTGCCGCAGTAACAGTCTGACAAGGTTCAAGCAGTTCATAGTGTACCAGGTATGTAAATATGAAACCGGAATTTTTGTATAGAAAGTACATATTTATTGCATGAAAATGATACAAAATATATTATTCAACGTATTTCCCATCGATAGCTATAGACTTTTCCCATCTCTTTGGCAATTTGTGGATACCTCGCCAAAAAAACTGTTCCTCTTTTGAGGCAAACCAGTCATCGAGCCATTTTCGTACATTTTCGTAAGATACGAAGGGTTACTCAGAAAGTGCGTATCCCATCGATGCAAATAAGTTATAGTCGGATGGAGCTAAGTCTGGAGAGTAAGCCGCATGCGAAAGTATTTCCCAATTATTCACTCCAATCGTTTCCTTAACTGGTTTTGCTGTGTGTGTTGGTGCATTATCGTGAAGCAAAATCACTTTGTGTTGCCTTTCTTGATATTGCGGTCGTTTATCACGCAACGCTTGATTCAAATCGATCATTTGTTGTCTGTATCATTCAATATTAACTATTCTGCCAGGTTTTAGCAGCCCATAATAGATCACGCCCTCCTGATCCCACCAAACACAGAGCATTGCCTTCCGTCCGTACCGATTTGGCCTTGCAGTCGATGTCACACGTTCGCCTGGAGTTACCCATGACCTTTTACGCTTAGGATTTTCGAAATATATCCATTTCTCATTGCCAGTCACAATTCGATGGAGAAATGACTTCCTGTTGTATCTTGCGAGCAGCATTTCGCAGGTGCTTTTCTGCTTTTCTTGCTGTCTTTCAGTCAGTTCATGTGGAACCCTTTTTCCCAACTTTTCGATCTCTCCCATGGCTTTCAAACGTATGGAGACGGCTTCTCGTGTCACATTTAATTCGTCTGCGAGCTGTTGTTGCGTTTGAGCGTTATCCTCATCCAACAATGCTTGCAATTCGCTGCCTTCAAACTTTTTCGGCGGTTTTCCACGTTCTTCGTTCCTCACATCAAGATTTCCACTTTCCAATTTTTTGAACCACTCAATGCACTGCGATTTTCCAAGGGCATGCTTACCGTAAGCTTCGACAAGCATTCGATGCGATTCCGCAGCAGTTTTCTTCAAATGGAAACAGAAAATCAACGCCGTCCGCAAATCGTAGTTTCCAGGCATGTAAATCGACATGTTTTATGCTATTAAAAACTATGTTGTTGTTTGAAACTTTTAAGATTATGAGTTGACAATCTTCGTCCAATGTCAAAACCAAAGAATAGAGACAATTTCGAGGTCTGACTGTAACTACGCTACTAGATAGAGCCACAAATGGGCAAATTCCGGTTTCATATTTACAGACCTGGTATACTTCCAAAAAAATCCCACCACACACAAACAAGGACCTTCTTTATCGTTAGTGATGGTCGAGTTGTCGGAACAGGTGCTTCGCCAGAAGAAAGCCATTGTCTTTTTCGTACAGGATTATTGTATAGCACCCACTTCTCATCTCCAGTTACAATTCGTCGCAAAAATGGATTGGCTTCATATCGAGACAAAAGAGACGCACAGATGGTATGCTGTTGATTGAGCGCCGTCTCCGTCAAATCATGAGGAACCCAAATTCCTTGCCTGTACAATTTTCCTATGCGACGAAGATGATCCTGAACTGTAGACCATGGACAGTCAATCTTCAATGATAATTCCTCAATTGTTTGACGAGGATTTGAATCCACCATCGCCTTCAGGATATCATCATCCAATTTTTTGGGTCGTCCTTTTCGTCCAGCATCTTTGAGATTCCTATTTCCATTTTTAAACTTTTTGAACCACCTATGACACTTGTTTATTTTCATAACATCCCCGTAAGTATCGGGAATTTTGTTCACTGCTTCGTTTGTCTTCATTCCTCGATCGAACAAAAATAACATACAATGACGTAAGTGTGCTTCTTCTATTGTCGGCCGTGACATATTTCCGCCTAGGTAGAACAAAAATTTTTTGACCGAAAAATAAAATTTAAAACCAAGCTTGAACGTAAAAACAAAGCTTCCGTGTTTCCGGGACCGTTTCTCGACACAAACTAACTGTGAATGAGATCATCGAAGAAAAGGTCCGCCGGGTTTCCATATGAAATCTGCACTGGCGTCTTTTTTGACATTGGTACCTTTAATATGTTGCTAGTAGTTTAAAATAATTTTTGGCCAATTATCAAACCCCTAATTCCATTCGTTTTTGGAAAATGAGGGTTGCAACCCCTAACTTCAAAATTATTTTTCTACGAAACTATGATAGATATTCGCATGAAACCAACGCGACATGAAAGCTCTTAATTAGCTTTACATTACATTTTTTTTTATAATTTTTTAAATAACTATAGGGCTGCAAAAAAAATATTTAAAAAAATAGGGGTGGTTTTTCGTAGCTATTTCTTGAGGTACACCGACCAAATAAAAACCGTATAATCAGTACGTATCCAACTATAATATGTAATAATTACATAGATGTGAGATAGCTGGAACATATTTAAAAAAATAAAAATTTTATGTAACTGGACACACATTGAATTCTAGCTAATTCAATAAAAGTCACTTAAATTAAAATTAAAACAGCATTTTCCATGTAATATTAATCTTTTATTTTCCATATAAAAATATTGAAATAATTTAATCTTCGTCACTATTTTCTTCTATAGTTGTACTGATATTTGTAACATCAAATATATGTGTTAATATTTCAGCGGGCTTGATGATCTTCGATTTGTAACGGCCATGTGACAAATAATAAATTATTGATGCTACATGTGAGCAACAACCTATAGTCCTATTTCCATTAGCACAATCACAGGTGTATCTCTTTATGCCCTTATAGTTGTTCATATTTGGTTCGTATTCAATAAAACATTGATATGTCTTGCTATTGATGTGTCGAGAACGAACTTTCATCCTTATTATATAATCATTTTCCTTTAAGTATTCAATATTAATATTGCTGTCACTATCCAGCAGCTCAGCGAGGTAACATACCGCTTGTGACATTTGATATGTTCCTGTAAAGAGTATTTTGAGGTCTTTTTCGGTTAATTCTGGAAAATCTATGAGGCAAGTAGAAGACAGTGTTGTAAAAGGTTTTTTGCGACGATTTAATTTTTTTGCTTCAATTAGATTTTGTAGTGTATTTTGTTGGCAAGCGTTTCGCGCGCTTACTGCGCGCTCACAAGTTCAGAATTGCAAGGTTTATTTACGTCACGCAACAATGGATGCGCGAATCGCTTGCCGCTGCCGCCGCCGCTCGTTTCCGTGGCCACACGGTAACATATTGTAACATATTTGAATAACCACATCAGAATTTATTATAAAAGATTGTAAAGGCGTTTATTAATCATGATACGACATTGAAAAAATCTAAACAGACGTCAGGTTAGACCAAGTTTAAGTAACAAAATGAGATTTTTATTTTTTTAAATATGTTCCACCTATCTCACATCTATGTAATTATTACATATTATAGTTGGATACGTACTGATTATACGGTTTTTATTTGGTCGGTGTACCTCAAGAAATAGCTACTAAAAACCACCCCTATTTTTTTAAATATTTTTTTGCAGCCCTATAGTTATGTAAAAAATTATAAAAAAAATATGTAATGTAAAGCTAATTAAGAGCTTTCACGTCGCGTTGATTTCATGCGAATATCTATCATAGTTTCGTAGAAAAATAATTTTGAAGTTAGGGGTTGCAACCCTCATTTTCCAAAAACGAATGGAGTTAGGGGTTTGATAATTGGCCAAAAATTATTTTAAACTACTAGCAACATATTAAAGGCACCAATGTCAAAAAAGACGTCGAGGAAAACGGTACACTGAATAACAAGACAGTATTATTTCATTTAATTTGTGCATTACTTACGGCATTTAATTTTAATATTGATTTACCAAGATTAACACAGCATTCAAGATTTCAGTGGTTGATATTCAGCCGGCGTGCAATGTGTTAGTGTCCCGTAAAAGTCATGTTTTGTTGGAGGTATGCCATTAATAAAGTCATTATGACTTTCTTTGTGTCTTTTGAAATATTTTTTTTTATTAGGATACAGTAATGGTTATTTATATTTTTAAAGGTTGCTGGCTTACTAATCTCTGTTTTTTTATATTTACTACATGAGAGATATCCTTGTTAACATTATTGATATTTTTCTGTTAGTAATAGCATCTTTCAATGATCTTGTGGAAAGGAAAGCTTGATGATTCATTTAAACAGCGCTGAAAGGATTTTAACTTATTTTGCATGAGCTTCTATAACTACAAGGTCAGCGTCATTGGGCAAATAACTGTGCCCACTTAATAAAAAGTTTAGCTCAGTTGATTCAGCATTTAAGCTTTCACTCTGAATTTGTTTCAGTAAACTTAACACAGTTTTTATATTTCGATTCAGGTCTGTATACGAAACTGAATACATTCTTAATTATTCGAAAATCCTGTGCATATATAATTTAATATGTTTTGTTAACTGTTTGAATCCCGGAGGCTTTTAAAAAACATGATCGAAAAGGGTTGAAGATCGCAATAACGCTCGCTTGTCCCTAGTTAGTTCGAAATGCGCTAGATTTTTTCGACACAAAATCGGAGGAGCGCGATCGCGCTGGTTCGGACTCAAACTGTTAAGCAGGCTGACGCTTCTTGTGCATCCCGAGATCCTTGGGTTATAGGCCTAGCATACATAATGTAATCTTCGCTAAACTTTAAATCATGAAACCAAGATTATATACATATAAGTTTCTCGTGTAATAAATCACTTGGAAAGTTTTGGAATTGGTAATTTCTAAATTAGCATTTTTCATTTAAATCAAAACCAAGCACGTTTCGTCTGAAGAAATATGAGAACAATTTAGTTTTTATTTCAAAGTTGACGCAAAGAAAATATTGATAAAAAGTGGATTTATTCTAAATGATTTCCGAAATTATTGCATTATATATTCAGAAGCTATAAAAAAATGGTTGACCTAGAAATAACGATGCAACAAGTGCACTTTTTAATAATTAAGGATATTCTCATTTAAAGAGAGTATCATTTAATAATTAAGAAGGACTCATTTAATACTTTCTGTTGTTATAAACATGATTTTCCCAAAGTGTAATAAAGCTTTTCATCATAAAATTCATCCTAACTACATATTTGACATTGACCTTGATAAAATTTTTAGTTACACTTTTTCTTTGGTAATTGATTACTTCATCGCTACGACTGCAGCTTTCAATTATATTTTTATTCTCTCTAATGGAGATTTTGCGAATGAAACAGTCTCTGAGGTACAAAATGAATTTATTGTAGGAAAATAGCTTAAAGGGATACGATCTTTTTCTGAGGCTTAGAAAAGTGTAAACCATTTGTATAAAGTATGTTTCCTTTTTGTTCGTTTTCCAAAATTCAATCAAACAGCAGAAGAAGTATTTTGAAGAAATAGCTATAGTATTCCGACAACCTTAACACGTTCACGCCGGCGTTGCAATTTGCGTTTTTCTCCTAGGGGCGACTATTTTAACCCTCTATGGGCCGCATTTTCTGTGACATCTGAAGATTAGTTGCACGATAGCACATTAGATAATAATAAAAGGACTATTATAAATAATAACTTTTACTTGATTTCGAAACATTGGATTGTAAAGAATTCAAAGTTACAAGGAGCCATAGAGGGTTAACCATCTGAACGACACTGAAGCGCGTGCCACCGGTGGTACGCGCCGCCCGATGGGGCACTCAAGCGCGGGCCACCGGTGCGGTGGTACGCGCCGGCGTGAATGTGTTAAGGTGTTACACCACCTTGACGCTCTGAAAAACATGTCTAGAAATAACCTTTTCTTTGACGCAGCCATTATGTGTATTAAATGATCATTATTATATATACAGTGCGACCTGTGAATAAGAACGGAAAAGCCGCTGCGGGGAAGTGTTTTTCTCGGACCCGAGTACCTCCACCATGCGTACGCTTATCTGCTTCTTTGGGTCTCTCTGTGTACAGCGCGCGCCTGAAAATAAGAACATCGCGGCTAACGGCCATTCAAATGAGTGTTGCTATCCTCACCCATATAAATAAAAGCGTTGTATGTTTCCATGTAGGTATGCGTTTTTATGTAAAGCGCGCTCGGAAGTTAAGTCGGAGTGGGGGACCGTGAACGAACACCAGACTGCGGAAGTGTTCTTATTCTCAGCGTTCTTATTTCCAGGTCGCACTGTATATACATATGTAGGATTGAAATATTCGCAGCAAGCACTGCCGTTGCGTTTCGTGGCAATTTGTACAAACAGTGGTAACATTTGTAAACAAATAATCGTGATTATGCAGTGGTGTGAAGGCGTCGTTTTTTGTCCGAGTTGATCTAATTTGTATTGCATTTATTGTTCTAATCGTTTAATCTTTATGTTCTAATAAAATATTTCATCTTACATATATACAGGGTGTCCCAGCCGATATTGACATCTTGATATCTTCGGTATTGTGGCATGCAGCGAAAAATGTTTCATAGGAAACTTAAATGGTATCAAGTGGGGCATAATCTGGTGTCATTAGTTTTTCTGTACAGGGCGTTTCAAAAATATTTTTCATGTCTTTCAGGGGATGTTCTACACCTTTGGATCGATGGAGATCTGCGAAAAAAACCTGCCGCAAAATTCGGGAAAGGGTAGCAAATTTTTTTATTGGCTCATCGTAGTCG
Source organism: Cerceris rybyensis (assembly GCA_910591515.1). Classification (NCBI taxonomy): domain Eukaryota; kingdom Metazoa; phylum Arthropoda; class Insecta; order Hymenoptera; family Crabronidae; genus Cerceris; species Cerceris rybyensis. Next base: position 4,403,308 of record OU342789.1, read on the forward strand.
CCTTGTAACGTAGGTAAAATGTCTGAGAGGAACCATGGGTCAGAAATGAACCGTTCTCTCGCAAATTAACTTTTAATTAGGCCTTCCGATTAAAATTCAAGACTCAATTAAGAGTTGATTTGTGAGAAAACGGTTCGTTTCTGACCCATGGTACCTTTCAGACATTTTGCCTAAGTAACAAGACGAATACGATGAGCCATTAAAAAAATTTGCTAGCCTTTCCTGAATTTTGTGGCTGTTTTTTTTCGCAAATCTCCATCGATCGAGAGGTGTAGAACAACCCCTTAAAGCCATGACTATTAAGTTTTTTACATCCTGTACCTCCTAAACACTCACAGCACTCTGAATTTCAGTCAAATATAGATGGTCAATAATAATAAAAATGTTTCTTTGTTTAGTGACGTCAGACCAGTTAATTTTCTCTCCACGCCTGACTCTCATGTACTCCTCATGCCCTTGACATGAATTCTCATTTTGATCGACTACACCCGCCATCTATTCCAGGATTATAAAACATTTTCAATTAGTTTTTATTGTTTAATTTGACTTAAATGTTATTTTATTTGTCAATTATTTGTTCTCATACACTTTCATCAACACCTAAACTCATTTTCCTCTCTTTAACACTTTGCGGTCCGCGGCTCACTCGAAGACATATGCCTAACGCCTTTCAGCCTAGCGGAGGTGCAATTCGCAACTGGCCATGTTTATTTGACTGACTTTCTTCTTATACAAATCCTGATATCTAAAAAACTACTGAACCTAACACCTCGGGGAATTTTTTGTCATGAAGTTCATTTCTTTTGTATTCTTAAACACGATAAATATTAACTTTTATGTAAAAGTTGTGTTATGAAAGACAATTAAAGTCGCGGTCTTTTTTAAGCTGGAAAAAAGTAAAAAATTGGTATAATCGAGTTTTCTCTGCGTATAAATGATATTAAAATGTACAAAAAAGAATATGAGACATTTTTTTATAGAACTTATATACAGTGGCGTGCAAAAGTTCCCGGCCAGATGTATTTTGTGATTTTTCTTCTAAACGAAAAGTGTTAAGAAAATTTTATTTGTGTCATATATAAGGGCATGTTACGTGAAACGGTACTATTAAACAAATCAACACTATTTATTTTTCTTACATGTTTATTTGCAGAATAAGTAAATTAACGTGTTCAAATGTTCCCGGCCAGTTTCGATTATAAGTCTGTAAGAGATCAGTACGTGTTTACATTTAAACAATGTTACGCAATAATCTTACTTCAGTTGGTATTCAATCGCAAAAACGTAAACATGGTTCGAAAGACAACTGTCGAAGTACGCAACACTGTGATAGAATTGTCGTTAAAAGGAAAGTCGTCTCGCGAAATTGCTTCAACATTTTCTATTGGGAAAAGTACAGTGAACGACATAATCAACAGACATCTTGCAGGGCACGGCGTGAAAGATCGTCCGCGAAGTGGAAGACCCCGAAATACCACTAAAAGAATTGATCGCATTATACAACGTAAATCAGTTGCAGACCGAAAGAAGACAGCTTGCGATATTGCAGAAGAACTACAAGAGGAAAACGTTGCTAATATTAGTCGATGTACGGTATCAAGAAGATTACATGATGTAGGATTATTTGGCAGAGTTAGTGTTAAAAAACCACTAATCAGTAGGAAAAATAAAGTAGCCCGATTAAAGTTTGCCAAAAAATATTCTGACTGGACTGTTGAAAATTGGAAAACTGTCCTTTTTTAAGATGAATCTAAATTTCAGTTGTTCGGCAGCGATGGAAGACAATATGTACGACGTTCAGTTGGCACAAGAAATGATCCCAGGTACCAATCACCAACTGTTAAACACGTTGGAGGAAGCATTATAGTATGGGGAGCTTTCTCCGCTCTAGGTGTTGGTCCTCTTATAAAAATTGAGGGTGTCATGAATGGTGTCATGTATAGACAGATTTTAGAAACTCATATGCTACCATATGGTGAAAGACAAATGCCAGAAAATTGGTTCTTTCAGCATGATAACGATCCTAAACATGCATCAAAAATCGTAAAAAGGTGGTTGTCTACTAAGAAAGTATAGGTTTTAGAATGGCCTTCTCAATCTGCGGACTTAAATCCAATAGAGCATCTTTGGGGAGAGATGAAACGACAAATGAAAAAGCACAGAAGTCCTAATAAGACACAATTTTTTCAAAATTTAATAGACGAGTGGAATAAGATACCACACGACTACACTACTCGATTAATCGAATCCATGCCTCGTCGCTGTGCTGCTGTTATTACTGCAAAAGGCATGGCGACAAAATATTAATTGTAATATGTTAATTAATGTACTGCACAATTGTTACAGAATGAAAAACAAATATAATTCTTAAGTTAAATACATTGGCCGGGAACTTTTGAACACGTTAATTTACTTATTCTGCAAATAAACACGTAAGAAAAATAAATAGTGTTGATTTTTTTAATAGTACCTTTTCACGTAACATGACCTTATATATGACACAAATAAAATTTTCTTAACACTTTTCGTTTAGAAGAAAAATCACAAAATACATCTGGCCGGAAACTTTTGCACGCCACTGTATATACAGGGTGTCCCGTAACTGGTGGTACAACCGAGCGTGGGGTGATTCTACGTGAAAAACTGAATCAAAAATATAGAATAAAATTTTTTCATATGACGCTTCGTTTTTGAGAAAAATAAGTTTGAAAATTTATCCCCCATATAAGTCCCACATGGGGATTCGAACCCGCGACAAAAAAAGTGTCCAGCAATTCCACAGGCAGACACCATAGCCACTGCGCCATTAATGCTTTTGAAAGAACGGTTAAAATTCTAGGTTATAAAGACCATACAATCAGCAATTTATTTAATTATCCCGATATTGTTCTTTAACATCTACATATTTCTATGCAGAAACATTGAAGATCACAATATGAACATACTGTATTAACATCATGCAAGAATGGCAGATAGTGGGCGAGTTTCAGCCCAAAATGTGTCCCAGAAATCGGTTTTTGATTTTTCCGACCGTGATGCACCGTACTCAAAAAATCTGAAAAAATTAGGGTACAACAATGATAACATTATGCAACTACTGTAAAAAGGAAAAAGTTGTGCTCGGAAGATTTCAATACGAAATCGATGTTTACAAATTTTTTTTTTGGTTTTTCATTTTTCTTGAGTGGAACTTGCAAAGGAAAAATCTGAAAAAAATCCCTAACGTGTACATTCATGTTTAGAATGTGTTAAATTTTTTTGGAATTTTTGCACCACATTAATTGGGGAAAATGAAGCAAAAACTGATTTTTCGATTTTACCCTATAACTACCCTCCCGGTGAAGGTATCGGATTAAAAATTTGTGTGCCATGGTTTTTCATCATCATCTATCGAATGACCCATCGTCGAATAAAATCGGCTCAAGGGCACTTTTGACCACCTTATTCGGCTAGACCCTTTGTCCGTTTTTTTTGGGCATGTATTGAGTGAATCTACACCTTGCTTTCGTTGGAAACAATTGTTCGTCAATAGTAATATATGGACCTGGTTTATAACAATTTAGACTGTTGGCAATAAACTTGTGCCAAACTTCGGAAATCATAGCGAATTTATCGGTTCGTAACCGTTGGCTTCGTTGATTTCTATCGTCAAATCGAATAAATCTCATATTCTCCGTAAAGTCATGTCTACTCATAGTATTTGAGAAAACAGGTGGGCCCCACTTTTTATTCCATAGAAGTGCTATATCTACATTCTTAGCTTCATATGCGCCGCGTGCATACAGAATTGCAAAAAATGCATATAACTTTGCAGTAGACAGTTCCCATTTATATCCCAACACTCTAAATGCCTCTGCCTCTGTGCACTTTCTTATAAGTTCGATTATATTCTTATTAATTATCACAGAAAATGCCGTCCTAACTTCGCCTTTCATAATATTACGTTTACTGTACCCAGTCGGGCCTGATATTTCCCTAAAAATATTATGACCAGGTGCTCTTCCAGAATTAGATCCTATTTTTTCTTCCTGCCAAACAGTTCCGTTCATCGCAATTTCACTTGCCACTTCCTCATTCTCACTTTCGGAACTAACTAAAAATCTCCTTCTCTTTCGTCGTCTACGTACGTTCGAAATATTCTCTTCGTTCTCATCGGTGTTCGAATCAATTTCAAGTGGATCATAATTTTCCGTATTGTCATTTTCTATATCCAGAATTTCCTGATCATCTTCAGAATATTCTGCATCGATATCATTTATTCTCTCTAATAATACATTCGCACTCCTCAAACGTCTTGACATTTTGGGGTAGATATTCAACGGAGAAAATAAAACTAAAATATGAAAATGTAAATCAAAATAGATAAAAAAATGAATAAAAGATAAAATGTGAAACTTACTGCGACGTATTGTTAGTCTTTTTCACTATTTTGAAAATTGCACTTATAACACGTAATACGATATAAAATATTACAAAATAATAATAAATGACTGCCAAGTATGCTCTTTGTGGCTTTCACGTTTCGATGCACTCTGTTCGTGTCGCAAGACTATACTGATTTGAATTCGTGAGAAGACATCTATACATTTCCTTCAGTTATAAGTTTATTTATTTTACGTCATAGTAGATAAGATGGCATAAGAACATTCGATGATCTGGACCGAATCGAATATCAATCAAGCAAATAAACACCGCTAACCCGATAGTTGAGCGAGAACTGTAAACACTTGCAAGTGCCGTTGTCGTAAATATCCTCCTAGGAAAATCTCCCATTAACATTCCTTCCAATACTAGGAGGCCCTTTTCCGGTCCCAACCGACTTTCCCAAGGACCACTAATAATAAATCTATCTACATCCTTATCTTTATCTCTCGCATTCCATCTATCCCATTATTCTAATTCGCTTTCCATGTTCCAAACCGGATGGACCTTTTCTCCTATCGACAATCGCCGAATGCTGGATCACTATCGAAAGGGTCCTAGCTAAGTTCCCTTTCCAACTGTACACCTCTAGCTTTTCCTCCCCTAAAACCATCCCTACTCCCACTGTTAATACTAATATAAAAAGAGGACTTTCTGGAGGAACGACACAGTAATAACACGATTCGTCCTGCCGTCACTATACCCGTTTGAAACATGTATCAGCATATTGTAATGCTTTACTGTTTTTTTTAAATAAAATATACAAACGCAAATCGTCTTGTGCGGTTCGCCGACATAATTTGGTGGCAGCGGTGTGGGATATTGTCTGTGGACTTCAACCAACGGAAAATCTTCTAGCTGACTAGATATCCTTCAAGAAGGAATCGTTGGGATATTTCTCAAAAAGAACCCGGAGAATCGCACCAAGAAGACGAACTGGATCATATTTGGACTCAGTGGCGCCAAGGGAGGACTAACGTAAGTCTATCTACCAACACATTATCTGAGCACTCGAACGACTACGTGACTGCTCCTCCTGGTAAAATGTCAAGAACACAAAGTCCCACTCGAGTTCAAATCGACATGAATCTGATAGCTGAAAAATTGTTACAAGTATGCGACAGATTAAGAGTATTAGAGGAATCGAGACCGGTTGATCAAACACGTATTAACGCTTACCCGTCTTCTCAAAACGAAATGCCGCAACCGACGGTTACAATGGAGAAATACGAGCAGTGTTTGCCACTAATTCCGGACTTTGATGGAACAAACACAGAAAACTTTATTAGCACTATCATCAAAGTCTCGTCTATGCTAAATGAAAACCAGCATTCACTTTTGCTATTGGCAATTATATCACAAAAAATAAAAGGACGCGCTGCTGTAACTATTCGACCGGACACCGTAACGACGATTCCGAAATTAGTCGAAAAAATTCGCTTTATCTACGGGAGGACGATCGACGCTTCATCGATAAAAACAAAACGAGATTCGTGCAAACAGAGGCCAAACGATTCTATAAACGAATTTATACAACGCTTCTCCGAAATACAAGACGAACTACTATCCGCCATAAACTCCGAGAGAAGATTACAAACGTATATCGACATTAAAGAAATAATCTGCAACGAAGAAGGAATCCTGTGCTTCCGATGCAACGTGAGGCCCGAGATTTCGCACTATCTCTTCAGTCAACAGCTGGAGACGTTGAACCAAGCGTTCGAAGCTGCTCGCATGTACGAGACGGAACTGCACTACATGCAGCAACAACCAAAAGTATGGGCTCAACCAAGGGACCAATGGAATCCCAATGAACAACGCCGACCAATCCTGAGAAATGCCAATCCTGGATGGCAAGCGAAAGAGTGCAACTACTGCAAGCGACGCGGACATCTCGAGGTCGAATGCAGAACGAAGCAGTGGCGAGAACAGCGCGGAAATCAGGTCGGACAGCAGCGAAATTTTCAATGGGCCCCGCCGAACACCATACCACCAGACGCACAGCCACTATCGGAAGTGCCAGATCTTCAGCAACAGAGGAACATCGTATGGACCATTCCCCGTTTGTTCGATTAGAGCTACCTGGACTTCGACCGACCGTATTCCTCATAGATACAGGTAGTGAAATTTCTCTAATTAAGGAAAAACAAATCGTAGGAAAGGATCTTCCCAAAGGCGCACCAATGACGCTTAGGGGTATTACGAATAATACCACGAATACCTTATATTCAGTTTTTATACCGTTTAACGATCAATGTAACCAATTTCAAGTAGTGGACGATAGATCTCCAATCATTCAGGACGGCATATTAGGTGCAGATTTTCTATTTAAACACAATTTCTCTCTCTCATGTAAAGTTTTCAAGATCGGGAATATCATTAAGCGATGCAATTATTCAAATAGCAATTGTCAGAACAAAACAGTACTTGTCAATTTCATAACAGGAACTGGAGCAATCACGAAAGTCGATACCAACGGTCAACCTATACTTTCAGATTTTCTTAAAAGTCAAGTTGAATCTGTAGAAGATTTTGATGAAAAACTGGTTTTCCGCATAAACAATAACAATAAAACAAATGAGAGAATTGATTTATTAAAAGAAAACACGCGATTAGATCATCTAATTGAAGGTAGGAGGGAAATATGGGAAATTATATCAAACTACCACGATATTTTCGTACTACCGGGCGATCCTCTTCCAAAGTCACTAATATTGGAACATGAGATTAAAACAACCGACGAAATTCCGATATATACAAAACGCTACAGATATCCCCCGATCCATCAGGATGAAATTAAGCGACAAGTAACAGATATGTTACAAAAGGGCGTTATTAGAGATAGCGATAGTCCATATAACAGTCCACTATGGATTGTTCCGAAAAAATTAGACGCGTCGGGAAAACAGAAGTAGCGCTTAGTAATAGATTACAGGAAACTAAACGAGAAAACTATAAAAGATTCCTATCCGATCCCGAACATCGACGAGATACTAGATAAATTAGGTAACGCGAAATACTTCTCAGTATTTGATCTTGCCTCGGGATTCCACCAGATCGGCATCAAAGATAACGACATCCAGAAAACTGCCTTCTCGACTAACGACGGACATTTCGAATTCACTCGAATGCCTTTCGGTTTAAAAAACGCACCCCCGACATTTCAAAGACTCATGAATCGGGGCTTACAAGGATTAATAGGCAATAATTGTTTCGTTTATATTGATGACATTGTAGTTTTCGGTAGGACTTTAGAAGAACACAACAAAAATTAAAAAATTTTATTCGAACGTTTGCACCAATGCGGCTTAAAACTCCACCCCGATAAGTGCGAATATCTGAAGCCTGAATTAGAATATTTAGGTCATATTATTTCTGCCAACGGTGTACAGCCAAATCCGAAAAGAATCGAAAAGGTAAAGAACTATCCCGTTCCTAAGAACGCGAAAGAAATCAAACAGTTTCTAGGACTATGCGGATACTACAGAAAGTTTGTTAAAGATTTTGCTAAGATCGCGAAACCTCTCAATCGGCTGTTAAGAAAAGATCAGGAGTTTCAATGGACCAACGAACAACAAATAGCTTTCGAGACATTATGCAACGCGCTAACGACCAAACCGATCCTTCAATATCCTAACTGGGCAGAACCTTTTGTTCTCACCACAGACGCAAGTAATTACGCGCTAGGTGCTGTTTTGTCACAGGGCGCTATAGGAAAGGATAAGCCGATAGCATACGCTTCGCGAACGCTAAATAACGCTGAGACCCGCTACACGACAACGGAAAAGGAGCTTTTAGCTATAGTCTGGGCAACAAAACATTTTCATCAGTATTTATACGGACGTAAATTCACTATTGTAACTGACCATAAGCCACTAGTTTGGTTAATGAACGTAAAGGATCCAAATTCGCGCTTAGTACGGTGGAGATTGAAATTATTGGAATATGAATATGAAATAGTATACAAGCAGGGAAAAAACAATACCAACGCCGACGCCCTCTCACGTGGTAGAATTAGGGTAGTAAATCACGACGCTGTAGAAGATGAGTTAGAAAGATACTTATCGTTCTATTCTAACAACCCTCAAACAAGCTCCGTAGATGACGATTTTATTAAGGGTTTAGTCGAAGGCTATAACGAGACCGCAAATACAAGCACTAGCAACCGCGGTCCTTCAATCCTATCTCAGGTAAAAATTTCCCAAGGCTTCTTGAAAGAACTACCAACAGTCGTTTACACCGAGATACCTCCAGAGATTAGCGAAAAGGGAAAGACGTACGTGTCACCGCACGACACTGACAAATCGAAACTCGAGATTTTTAATAACATCCTTAACGGCGGGTGTAAACTCAACGTAATTCAGGACAGAAACCGAAACTCCGAAATTGCCTCTTTAGTCTCAAAACTTGATCGCGACATAGAAATTTATATTTCAAAGCCAATCCCCACGGATAAAAGAGAAATCATTAGATTAGCGCATGATTCAATTTTTGGTGGACACTACGCGTACGATAAAACATTACAGAAAATACGCAAACAATATGAATGGCCTAACATTACGCGCGACGTGAAAACCTACGTCGAAAATTGTACTATTTGTCAAAAACAAAAGGAGACGAAGCGGCAAACGTACATTCCGCAAGTCACGGACATTCCGACCAAACCTACGGACAAAATATCTCTCGACATAGTAGGGCCCTTAGACGAAACGTCACGCAAAAACAAATACATTCTAGTAATACAGGACTACTTAACCAGATACATAATGTGCGAACCCCTTATTGATAAATCGACCGCAGCCGTGATACAAGCCTTCTGGGCTTCGTGGTTACGAATTTTTGGAAAACCTAAGGAGATTTTAACAGATAATGGAGGGGAATTTACATCTCTGGAATTTACAGAGTTCTGTAACCTTATGAAGGCCAAACATGTATTAACCTCAATCTATCACCCTCAATCTAATGGGAAAAATGAAAGGTCTCATGCTATCTTAAAAGAGTACATTCGTTGTTATCAAACCGCGGAAAATCCATGGGACCTACTCCTTCCCAAGGCGATGCTCAGTTATAATTGCACCACTAATCGCGCTACGGGATACACACCATTTGAACTACAATTAGGTTACGAACCCAATAGCATCTTCGATGAACAAGACGAATACCTGACTCTCAAACAGCAGGTAGACAATCTCAAGTTCCAACATGAAAATAAATTAATAGAAACAATCGAGTACCTCCAATCACAACAACCCTCCACGTCTTACAAGCATCTTGAAAAAATACAGAAAGGTGACCTACTTATTCGAAATTATAATTCTAAACCATTGGAAGATAGATGGCGAGGACCGTTCGTAGTCACGGAAATTGTTAATGATCATTCAATCAAGGTCAATGACAGCGGAAAACCGGTTACTCATCATAGGACAAATGTTAAGTTATTTAAAGCTCCTTCACAATTAATTCTAGATGAGGGAATGTAACAAGAATCTTATGATTGCCCTATTATACTTGACGACCATGGCCATGCTAAGGATTACGCATTCTGCACCAGCGGAAAAAGCCGACGACAAATATAAACTTACTGCACTCAGCGACCAGGAAACTATCTTTCTTGAACATCTAAATCAAGTGAGGATGTATCATGAACAGTGGAAGATAGTTATTGGTTACGATTTCGCACACGTCGATGCCGATCTAACAGCTATCGAGGATTTATATCAACGCGTCTTAACCGGGATATGCCTTCGAGAATTATCGGGTACAAAATTCACGTGTTCCTCGCGTAATCGTTTAATAAAACGTGTATCAGATTTCGACCACATTCGTGGAGAGCTTCGCAATGCATTATACACTGCGGGTATTGATAGCAGCTCCTCGCGTGTTCGGCGCGGAATTTTTGACTTCGTAGGAACAATCACTAAAACACTTTTTGGTACTCTCGACGCATCAGACGCACAATATTACAACGACGAACTCGATAAGCTTTACGCAGATCAGGAAAAGATAGTACATTACGTGCGTAACCAAACCAGCATTATATTAACTGCAATGAAAACAAATGCATTTCTATTTAATAAAACTCATAATGAGATAGAGTCAATCAACAGGCAGTTCAAATCGTTGAGAGAACTATCGAAAGCAAACGAAATAAATATACAGATCGATGAAATTATATTAGATTTAGAGTCTAGTATTAGCGACTTACGCGAACAAGTTCGTAGAATAGAAGACTTAACGTTCGACGCTAAGCACGGAATAATTAAGCCTTATGTATTACCACCGGAACAACTGTGTCAAATACTTCGAAAACATGAACACGTAGATAATTTTCCAGTACCTCTTAAGGAAACATATTATATGGCGTTAATCGACATTTGCGAAGTAAATATAGCACTTAACGGAAAGCGTGCTCTGTTAGAAATAAAAGTCCCGTTGCTGGAAGAAAAAATATATAATCTAGCCAAAGTCATATCCCTTCCGCTTCACGGATGGATGTTTCATTCTATATTAAACACACAGCAACGACTTATACTATTAGATACATTACGGCTTTCGTTTATGCCAATTACAACATCCGATGTTGCAAACGCGAAAAAATTGAAAGGGCAACTAGTTATTAAACGCTACGCACCCGATTACACAACGCACTTTCAAGACAATTGTTTAACTAACATACTGACCAAACACGAATTCACTAATTGTGAAACAAAGTATATGTGAATTCAGAACACTGTTTGGATACAGTTACAAACAGGGAACCAATGGATCGGCATAGCTCCAAAATCAGAAATGCTGCATATACTTTGTTCCGATAGAATACCTAGACATGTAGAACTTAAGCATAATTTTATATTGACCTTGGCACCCGATTGTAGCGGAATCTCGCTTTCAGCCACTTTGAAACCAAACAACGTCATCAGCAGTAACAAAACGAACGGTTACCAAATTGTAGCAACTAGAATCAAATTACCAGAGCTGAATATATCAGAAAGCGATATTCCCGTAAATCTTATAGAGAATCCGCATATAGAACCAGAGGAACTACAATCAATCGGACGAACACTAGACGAATTGCAAGACATATCCGAGAAAACGATTCATCATCAGCGTCTAAAAACTTGGAAAGAAAAATTTTTCGAGTACTTGTCGTATGCCGAATATGCAGCCCTTTCGGGACTATTGTTCGTCTTCCTTGCTAAAATCGGATTCTTCAAAGCGCTGATCAATGTAGTGAGATCATTAGTGGGTAACTGCTACTCACACTGTAGCTTTAACAATAATGCTCCTACGCAACATGTCCAATATACCAACGTTCCTCGATTAGCCGAATCTGCCTCTCTAAATAAGGGCTTTCGAGACCTTTTGTCCAGATCGTAGACAAAGGTCTTGAATAAGGGGGGAGGTGTCGTAAATATCCTCCTAGGAAAATCTCCCATTAACATTCCTTCCAATACTAGGAGGCCCTTTTCCAGTCCCAACCGACTTTCCCAAGGACCACTAATAATAAATCTATCTACATCCTTATCTTTATCTCTCGAATTCCATCTATCCCATTATTCTAATTCGCTTTCCATGTTCCAAACCGGATGGACCTTTTCTCCTATCGACAATCGCCGAATGCTGGATCACTATCGAAAGGGTCCTAGCTAAGTTCCCTTTCCAACTGTCCACCTCTAGCTTTTCCTCCCCTAAAACCATCCCTACTCCCACTGTTAATACTAATATAAAAAGAGGACTTTCTGGAGGAACGATACAGTAATAACACGATTCGTCCTGCCGTCACTATACCCGTTTGAAACTTGTATCAGCATATTGTAATGCTTTACTGTTTTTTTTAAATAAAATATACAAACGCAAATCGTCTTGTGCGGTTCGACGACACCGTAAACCATTTTCTGGAAGGCACTTCTCGGATAAAATCGTGTCACAACTACATTACCTTTCGTTTGTAACGACTTTATAGTTTTGGCATTGAGTCTTAGAGAGAAACTATTACAAAAACGTATAAATCGTACTACCGGTCAAATGACCGGTCGTGGTAGGTAAGACAGACTACAAATTTTTCTCAAAAAATAAACAATAAGAAAAGAAGTGAATATTGAAAAATGTATTACACGTATGTTTCAGGAAAAGTCGTAAAGTTTAAAGGTGATTGAATTACGTTGTATATAGAAAATACTAATCGAAATTTTAAAAACGGTCATTTGACCGGTCGCGGTAGGAATAGTGTTAACGACCACTACCGACGGACTTGTATACTATGTGGGTGCTCTTTGTATAACTCCCTTTTGTACCAACTCTTTCATGTGCTCGCGAACTCGTGACATATGTTTAGCCGCGATCGGATAAAGTTTAGCTTTGAAGGGACTGGTATCTAGCTAATAAAAAAGATTTATATGTTATAAACTAACTCAATTTCGACCTGGAACTTATAATAGTTTTTTCAAGAGAATATAATAGAGCTGGTTCAAATTTTATTTCAAATAAAGATAATAAGTTAATTATTGAAAATAACATTATCTCAAATAGACTCTATGAAATAACTATCTAACAGGAATTTATTTGAGTACATTTATTGCAAATAATAACTTTATTATAATTTATTTCGGCGTAGTCATTTGAAATAAATATATTTGAAATAATTAAGAGAAATGTATGTGGGATCGGAGCGGGGAAGCCATCCTATAAAGAACTTAAGAGAAAAGGACGTGAAAGGAAATAGTCAGCAGAGAGAGGTCGCTGGCGCAGTGGTTCCGCCCCGACCCATGCGATCGTCGACGTTCAGCTACTGTGGCCGAGTTCCTGCATTGGATGGGTTGCCGCGCGCCTCTCGTTTCTTTTTCACGACCCTACATTATTAACAAATGAAATGAAATGAAATATTCGCTTCACCACGGCTCGCAAATGAATGGCGCAGAAGAAGGACTATGCCGTTGTAACCGTTCACTTATGGTTGAATAGGGGCTCACGGTCGCCAGATAATTTTATCATAAAAATTACCAAAAATTCTTCAATTTTGGAACTTGCGATTTTATGTAATGAATTTGGATATATATTACTTACCGTTAGCCGATTTCCACGCTGCTGCCCGACCGCAATATCCACTATTTATATTGATGGCCAATCCTTAGCGCAAAGGTGGTTGGAGGATGGAAAGATAAATAATACAACTCAATCTTTTATGTAATTAACAACACCGCACTTTATTTCGGGTGCTCTGCTTTGACACTCCCGCACTTAATTCTACTTCTAATCCTATATATATATATAATCCTAATTCTACTATGTACACTTAATCTTGACGCTTCACTATCTATTAGCCTAATTATATCGATAAACATACAAACGCGTAAATCTAAACTCTAATCCGTTACGATTATTTAACTATTAAACTACAGCGAATACCGTCGCTTTCCCGCACTCGACAGAACGCGGTTGATATTAGCGAATATCTATGCTCGAATCGACGATAAAATAAATCAACTCGTAATCGTATATCCGTTGAGGCTAACTGGTCACTATTCCCGACACGTGGCAGCGGATTTGCCTTGTGATCCCAACAAACGACACTAATTATTCCTTTCAGCGCGATTTCAGATATTACAATTCTAATGGGTCGCCGCGTGCTCTCCTTTTATACTTATTGCGGCCGATGACGTCATGCGCATGCGCAGTCGCGATTTTCTGACTTCCGTCCTTCGTTAGTTGGGACGTTGCATTTATCATAATCCTTAACCAATACATTTTATTCGCCTTTTCACTTAATGCTCTTGTTACCCAACTATTGTTGTTAATATTTTCAGATTTTCATTATGCCGCAATTTGTTAATTAAATAATTTATGTTGGTTCTAATCATTGTCTTGCGTTGCGTGAGTTGCTAGCATCTTTTTGAATTGTATGTTTGATTCCTCAATCCTTTATTTTGGATTTTTAATTTATTTGAATTTCTGAAAATCTTAATTAACAATATTGGGCATTAAATCTCTATCGCATTTGCTTATGTATCTAGAATCGGATCGTTTTTCGCTACTATCAGTTTGGCCGGTCCAGGAGTCAGTACAAAAAACACCATGCGGGAATCGATCCTGCGTCCATAGTACCCACAGTACGCTACCTCATCCGCTCAGCTACGCCGCTTTGTTCAGAACAGTTTTATCTCTAAGGTACTAATCGTACCTAGTAATTATCAAAATGTTTTTACAGCGAAATAAAACAATACGTATAACTTAATTTTGCTCGTAGAACATGTCTACAAAGTTTCAAGTCGATCGGAAAAAAATTTTTTTTTTACCTTGATTTTTTCAAAAATTTGGACTTATCTACACTTTTGGCAAAACATGGGTCTAATAATTTTCCAAGTAGAAGACGTGTACCAAATTTCATCAAAATCGGTGACCCCCGGGTCTGGTCCTCCCCTTGTCAGTCCTTTGACATCTTACACTGAAATGTATACATTCCCAAAAACTTTATACATTGTATATTGGAGGAATAAATACAGATAATCTCTCCGTCTTCTGCCGTTAGATTTTGTCTGTTTCTTTAGTCTTTGAGCGATCAGTGTGCAGTATACGTCATCCTTGTAATATCTTTTTCCTCTTACGATTTTTAGTTTATAGTGTGTTTATTTCTTACATTATTACTTTTGTGTCCTGCTTGTTATAATTAATTGTTGTTGTTAATGTTATTTGGTTATATAAGTTATAGAAGGATTTCCCTTAGATAAACAGGTATGATGAAAAACTTGTTATTTTTCCGAAAAAAATAATTCGTATGCCACTAGGAGTACAAAAAACATTTTATAATATGCACAAGATGAGCATTCAGGCAAAAAAAAACTTGTGCGTTTTGGACGGTCGATTCGAAAAAAACCTGAGCGTTAAGTGGTTAACCCATTTGCATCACACAGAAAAGTGAAAAATTCGTTCTTATCACCAAAATTTTTTTTGATTGTATTTAAATGAAAATGTTTTTAAATGTTAAAAATAAAAGCAATATTACATAAATAAAGAATTTTTATTTCATAATAGATTCATAATTATAAGAGGAATAAAATCTAATTATTTTGCACAACATGATAATGTTTGAAATGGTCAAGGCATAATGCCACATGGCAGTTATCACATTGATAAAATGTATCTTTTCTTTTTTCTTCTGATAAACAAACTACACAGCGTTTGCGGGTTTTCTTTGATGAATTCGTTTCAATAAGGATTGGAAAATGTTGACCCCTAAATCTTCCTGATAATGATAAACATGGTGTAATTGTCCTTTTTGTTTGTTGGGTATTGATTTTACGTATATTTTTTTCAAGTATTTCTTCCGCTAATTTTTGTTTGAAAACGTGAAATGGGTATAATATACGTTCTGGTAATAAATGCCCGAGTGGAATATGCGCATATATGCGCGCTCTGGTGATAGTGGCCAGGCAAAATGCGCGCATATTTTTTTCTTCGTGCTCTGTCCAAATAATCCCAAACATGTTCGATAATATTTAAGTCAGGACTTTGAGGTGGCCAGTTCATAACTTTTAATGTTCCACTGTCCTCTAAATCTTTCAAATAATTTTTTATAATTCGGGCAGTGTGTTTGGGGTCGTTGTCATGTTGAAACACAAATTTATTGCCAATTAGCCGTTGCCCAGACGGTACTGCATGCTGCTGCATAATCATTAAGTATTGAGCGGCTGTCAATTTTCCATCAATCCTGATCAAATCTCCTACTCCATTTGCAGAAATACAGCCCCAAACCATTACCGATCCACCACCATGTTTAATTGTTGGTTTTAAACATGATTCTTGGTACGCTTCTCCTTTTCGCCTCCGTACATACTGACGCCTCTTGTTACCAAAGATCTCAAATTTTGATTCGTCCGTCCATAAGACCGTTTTCCAATCTTCTATTTGCCAACTACTGTGTTCCCGAGCATATTGTAGTCTTTTCTGCTTGTTTCCTTTTCGAAACAATGGTTTCTTAACTGCAACACATCCTCTTAGTCCGTTTTTTAAAAGAGCTCGACGAACTGTTGACGCGTCAACTGATACTCCGGTAGAATGCTGCAGATCTTCTGCCAGTTCTACTGAAGATCTTGTCCGATTACGTAATGATTGCAGTCTTAAATACTTTTCATGGCATTCCTTCAACTTCTTAGGCCGTCCACATCGTTCCTTGTCCTCAACAGATCCAGTTTCATTGAATTTCTTTATCGTGTTTTGAATTGCCGTCCTTGAAAATTTACATTTTCTGACAATTTCTCTTTGACTAAGTCCTTCTTGATAATAAATAATGATGCGGTGTCTATCTGCTATGGATATTTTTGCCATCGCACTGATCCAATATTATGATCCAATATTATGATCCAATATTTAATATAGCAATAATGTTGTGCCACACACACGCACCACACGTAAACTAAGAAACGTCAATAATTGTTTGTATTGAAATCGTAGGAAGATGTTTGCGAGTCGAAAGTTGAAACAGAAATGAAATATTAATAGTAAAGAGGTATTCAGTTAGAATTTCTACCTGAAACGGTTTAAGAAGCGACTTTGAGTGCATGTCATAAAGAGCAATAAATCCCTACCGACATTACATTTCTCAATAACCACCAGAAAACATCTGTTTTTCATTCGTGGGTCTGACATATTAAACTGTTAGAATATATAACATAATAATAAATTAGCATCATGTTCCCATATATCATTAACATAGATTTATTCAAGAATAAAACAAATTTCACTTAGTGGCCTAAGACTTTTGCACAGCACTGTATGCGCTTATGATGCAAATGGGTTAAGGGTCATTTCGGGGCCATTTGTTTAAATAGTGATTGGTGTCCCGAAATGACGTTTACCGCGTTGCCATCTTTGGTCAGTTCGCGTTAGGTCGGTTTTCCTTTGCCCAACCTTATTTTTTGAAAATCGAAATTTTTAAACTTTTAACTTCAATTTCTATCTATCCCTTGATAGGTGGGTGTGATTGTTATTAAAAGCGTCTTCGTTTCCCTCTTTATTTTTAGTCTTATCCTATTTTTCTTACAGCTACCTTATAATTACTGAATTAATTTATTAACTAATTAATTCTCCCTTGTTTTCACTCGGGATTTTGTTAGTCCTCCTTCGCTTTCGCTCATGAGTTATAATATCCTTCCTCGCTTCCGCTTAGAAGTGCCTTTAATAATTAGTATTTGCATTAATTCGCTTTCCGTAACAATTCTAATAATTTATCTTGTTACTGTTGAATATTGGTACGTATTAGTACGTTTAGAATTTATTTAATACTCCGTTCGTCGGATGTCGGCGTCGGCATCGGTCGGAATACTTCGGTTACCTTGCTTCTTTCTTTACTTTATCTTCCCATAGGCGGCAGCCTGGATCTAGCGTGTCTACCTTATCTTTTCTTCGCTCTATCTTATCTTTTTCTTTTCCTTTAGGTTTCAAGGTAAGTAATAACTCAGGCGCCTATAGGATAGTAACCAAAAAATATATATTCGTGTTTATAAAATAATCTCATTTTGACATCACATTTCGTTTCCATTGATAACTTAATGTAATACTGTTTGATGTAATTCTATGACATTTTAACATAATATCACTCATTTGTTTATCACATTGATATAATGGCAGTTTAACTTATAGTTTTATATATACAGTAAAACCTGTTTTTGTGCGGTCCTTTTTTATGCGATTTTATTTTTGTGCGATCTGTTTTATGCGATTTTATTTTTGTGCGATCTGTTTCATGCGATTTATTTTGTGCGGTATATGAATTCCATCGCTGTTGGCATTATACACCGTTGTAAAGTTTTCTATCAGTGTGCACATGTAGAGGGTGTTTCAAAAATATTTGTCATGGCTTTCAGGGGTTGTTCTACACCTTTGGATCGATGGAGATTTGCGAAAAAAAACTGCCGCGAAATTCAGGAAAGGGTAGCAAATTTTTTTTATTGGCTCATCGTATTCGTCTCGTTACGTAGGTAAAATGTCTGAAAGGAACCATGGGTCAGAAACGAACCGTTCTCTCGCAAATTAACTTTTAATTGGGCCTCCCGATTAAAATTTCGCCCATACGGCAGCCTTCGAGTCACCGACCTTTCGAAAGGAAACACATGAGATACCCTTGCTAGCTCCAATAGTTGAAACAGAGGCAACTTAATTGAAGAGAGAGAAAATGACTAGAAAATGTCAATGACCTGCGTTCGGTGTCGGGTTCGCTCAAGGGCCCACCCGGGAAGAAGAGTATAAACACTTACACTTCTCTTCTGGTTCGGTGACACAGTGCCCTATTTTCTAGCTTCGTTTACGTCGCCTCTGCTCTAACTATCGGCAAAATTTTAATCGGAAGGCCCAATTAAAAGTTAATTTGCGAGAGAACGGTTCGTTTCTGACCCATGGTTCCTTTCAGACATTTTACCTACGTAACGAGACGGATACGATGAGCCAATAAAAAAAATTTGCTACCCTTTCCCGAATTTTGCGTCAGTTTTTTTTCGCAAATCTCCATCAATCCAGAGGTGTAAAACAACCCCTGAAAGCCGTGACAAATATTTTTGAAACACCCTGTACACTACAAAGCGCTGTTCGGCTCCAGACACTATGTTCATTTGATATCAGCAGAATACGCATCACAAGAAGATGCGCGTTTTGGCCTACGACGAGCAGTAGTAAATTATGTGCATTTTGAAAATTTGTCCATGTCTAAAATGTGAAATTACTTTTTTTTTCAACGTTTCCATGTATAATTTAATTATCACTTTTGTTTGAAAGCACTTTCTCAGTGTTTCATAAATCTTTGAGATATTTTCCAAGCGCGACTGTTTTTATGCGGTCCCTATCCACCGCATAAAAAAAATTTTTTCTAATATGTTGTTAAAAATTATTTGTTATAAGTGTTTGTGAAATTTCTGAATACTTCTTTTTTTGTGCGGTTTCTTTTATACGGTCCCTATCTACCGCACAAAAACAGGTTTTACTGTATATATATATATATATATATACGCATATTTGATCTAAAAGCTACCATAACGAAACAGAAAAGAATTCAAATTAATCTCAACAAACAAAAGAAAGAAATATAATAGTGATCATAATGACTTCGCGGTAAACTATACTTACTCTACTAATAGGAACTAAAATTACTATCATATAATAAAACGAAAGAAAAATCCTAAACTTAACCTCAACCTGTCATTAACGTGTATGTATGTATATCTATATATATATATATATATATATATACAGGGTGGGGCAATAACTATTAGCACCTCAGATATCTTCGAAACTATAAGTTTCACAGAAATATTTGCTGAAATAAAATTGCACAGTACGAAGGGGGCGATCCGGTAGCGATAATAGTTTTTTTGCAGGTGGAAGTACTTCGGGCATTTGAAGGTCACCTTTATTTTTTTAAATGGATCGGTATGTTTTTGCTTCCGTATCATGATAGCGGATCTTAAAACGAGTTCAACGACCTATTATACAAGGTCATTCACGTTCATAGAAAGTAGAGAACGGCGATAATACTTAGGTTTTGGTAGTAAATGAAACATACGTATTGTAAACAGTAGAGAAAGACGTAATGCTTACCGTTTACTTCACTGGGAGTATACACTGCTTGAAGGACACTTTATTAAGTTTGCAGGATAAGATAAACATGATAAGATTAGTGTAGGGTTTCATTTTAAACACTAAGTTTTATTAAAATCCAGGATAAATAAAAGGTATATTTAAGTAATATTATATATTTTATTTAAATTAAAATATTTATAAAACGTAATTAAAAGTAATTTTCTCCTTTCGCCTTACTTCGTTGATCGCTTATTCTCGACTGGCGCTAGGCTCTTCGCCGTTACAAAATAAACAAACGCTTGCACTCATTGTTAAATTTATTCTACGCACTCTGATATAGATCATTCTTTGTTTCTGTCTTTCTCTCTGTTTTTCTCGCATCCCACATTAGTATCGATAAATCGGCCAACCCGGCACGATGTATCCGTTTGAAGAGCAAGTCGATATGCTTCTTATTTATGGCGAATGCCAACAAAATTCTGTAAGGGCGAAAATCTTGTATGCTGAACGATATCCACATCGGTCTCAGCCTTCGCGTCAAACATTTAAAAATGTGTGTGATACCTAAACTTAGGCAAACCGGTAGTTTAAGTGTTCGTGAAAGTGAACGCCAGAAACGAGTAATTAACGCAGAAATGGAAATCGGTGTGCTCGCAATTGTGTCTAGAAATCCTCATATTAGTTCGCGACAAATTGAACGCGAATCTGGCATTAGTAGGAGGAGTGTACTTCGCATTTTGCACCGTTTCAAATTTCATGCGTACCATGTTAGTCTTCACCAAGAATTGCATGGGAACGACTTCATGAATCGCTTTGAGTTTTGTCGATGGGCTAAACGTCAGATTCAAAACAATCAGTTTTTTCTTAATACCGTCTTATTTACTGATGAAGCAACATTCACAAATCACAGGAATGTTAATTTGCATAACATGCAATTATGGGCAGCGAAAAATCCACATTGGCTGCGACAGGTTGAACATCAAAAACAATGGTCTGTGAATGTATGGTGCGGTATCATAGGTGATAAAATTATTGGTCCTTATTTTATCAATGGAAATTTGAATGGCCACATCTATGCTAATTTTATAAAGGCTACATTGGGTCTTTTGCTAGAAGAGTTACCTTTACTTACACGACAAACCATGTGGTATCAACATGATGGATGCCCAGCACATTATTCATTGATTACGCTAAGGGAACTCGATGAAAAATTTCGAAATATTTGGATTGGACGCGGCGGTCCAATATCGTGGCCAGCTCGTTCACCAGACTTAACACCACTAGATTTCTTTCTTTGGGGAACACTGAAAGAGAAAGTGTACAAAGAAGTACCAACTACACCTTACGACATGCAACAGCGAATTATTGCAGCCTGTGCGTCAATAAGTTCTGACGCTGTAAGACTTACAAGTCAATCAATCGTAAAAAGAATCCAATGTTGCATTGACAGTGATGGTCATCATTTCGAACACCTACTATAAACGTATATGTTTCATTTAATACAAAAACCTAAGTATTATCGCCTTTCTCTACTTTCTATAACCGTGAATGACCTTGTATAATAGGTCGTTGAACTCGTTTTAAGATCCTCTATCATGATACGGAAGCAAAAACATACCGATCCATTTAAAAAAATAAAGGTGACCTTCAAATGCCCGAAGTACTTCCACCTGCAAAAAAACTATTATCGCTACCGGATCGCCCCCTTCGTACTGTGCAATTTTATTTCAGCAAATATTTCTGTGAAACTTGTAGTTTCGAAGATATCTGAGGTGCTAATAGTTATTGCCCCACCCTGTATATATATATCTATGAAATTGACTATGACTAATTAAGATAATGAAACATGGCTTATAGACTATATATAAAAATAAAAACAAATTAGCTCAGCTACTACTCTTGGTTCGACTAGCTTTTCTTCTTTGGGGTTGCCTTGCGGATTGGGGACGGCTGGGAAGCGAGTCCCGAGTCCTCGGAGTCAATATGGTTCGGTTCCCACCAGGCGTACTCGTACTCGGCATGCCCTGCCGCAGAGGAGTTGTAGCACCCAGTAGGTCGATGCCTGACTGTATTTCAGTGATGCGAAGCCCTGGGTGCTGCGGCGTGGGCAGCCTAGGTTGAATGCTCCAGCTTGTTGGTGAACCGAAGTTTTCACCCTATAGGTAATTTAGAAAATAGTTCTTATGAGGCTGTTCCCTGAACGGTCTCACCGTGTCGTGCAACTTCTTTTATACTGGACCGTTGCTACCCTCGGTCTCCGAAATCAACAACCCGAAGCTTCTCGATGCTTCTCGATGTTTCCCGACGCTTCCAGAAGCTTCTCGATGCTTCTAGATGCGTCTCGATCCGTCTTGATGCCTCCAGAGGCCTCTCGAAACCTCCCGAAGCTCGTCGCTTCGAGCCTTTATAATTTTCGCCACGCTACAACTTTAAATAATATTGGTTTCGAACAAAGATTGAACTGGTAAAATAAAGTATATTCAACTGCAAAGGAAATTGTACAGATCAAAGAATGAAAGAGAGAGAAGCTTTGAGATTCTGAATTATCGAGCATTAAAATAACAACGTAAGGGTGGTGAAATTTATTCGAAACGAAGTTCGAATGAATTTCCCATTCACAAAATAATTAATTAATCTTTATTTCTGGCGGTTCGATTCAGGGCTCGTAATCAATGAAATAGTCAATGAAAATATTCAATATTAAATTTGCTAGGAATTGGAACTCACCCTGATTTCCTGTAGTTGATACAATTATGTTTTGTAATACAACGCTGTGTGCGTGCGTGTACGTTCACGAGATTGTTGTTGTGATTCTCACTTTGTCGTTACAATATTACAAGTTACGCTGGGTTTAAAAACTGTTTAGATATCTGAACAGAGAAAATGAATTAGGAGTTGCACTTGAACACGAATACGCGTTAACTTATGTCTAAAGGATTATAATTTGCTATCTTACGATACCGACATTTGATAAACGATAGTATGTGTTGTGACGTATTAGTCGTCGCGGTTTTTTTATTATGGATTAGGATACCTTTACCGCTCCCACATGCCGAATTAACATTATGTAGGATCTTTAATGGATTGCTACTGCAAATTAACTTTATTTTAAAGACACTAAAGATTATTAAGATTACAACGCACGATGTTGACTTCTTGAAAGCGTGATCCCGAATGAGAGTCTGAATGTTTGAATCTTGAAACGTTTATCGTGTTGGGAAGAAGAGAGGGCTTCGCCATGAGAGTGAGCTGATATGTATAAAATTCGGCACTGATTGATGTTCGGTACAACATAGACTTCAAATAGCAGCGCAGATAACAGAATGAGTGCCAATATCGAATTACAGTGGATGGTTGGTTATGGGTGCAGATGTATGGATGTATGTATGTGTGTATAAATGTATGTGTCGTCAGAAAATGAGTGTGATGACTTTAGCATGTTTGAATTACAGACGCATGTGTCGCAACATACCGCCCCCCTTGAACTGTTATGTTCAATAGTAATTATAATGTGTTCCTTACATGCTAATTAAATATACGTGTGATTAATATGATAAGGTTAGGAAAATGTTTGTCAGTTTCTTATTTATACGTTATGCCTAACACAAATATCGTCCATGTCAATAGGTAATGGCGCTAATTTTTTAATACTGCGTTTAAAACTTGTATTATTAGCACATTTCACTGTCACTACACGTATGACACCGTCTGGACCAGGGTAAACCTCTGTTATTCTTCCCAGCATCCATTTGAGTGGCGGTAAGTTGTCATCTCGGACGGTGACCAGCATGCCCACCTTGATGTCGGTTGTAGTTCCGTTATGCCATTTTTTGCGAACGGTCAGTTCATGAAGATAGTCCTTGTGCCAGCGTTTCCAAAAATGCTGGCGCATTTGTTGGACGTGTTGCCAGGTTGACAATCGAGCAGGTTGAATGTTGGTTAGGTCGACTTCAGGCAAATTTGTTAGTGGTTCACCAATAAGGAAATGTCCCGGTGTAAGGGCGATTAAATCATGTGGATCGGACGATAATGGAATCAGAGGTCGGGAGTTTAAAATCGCTTCTATTTCCGTCACATAGGTTAACATACTCTCGAAACTTAGCAATGTATCCCCAATAATGCGTGTCATATGATATTTTAGAGATTTAACGGCCGCCTCCCACAGTCCACCAAAATGTGGTGCGCGAGGTGGGATAAAGTGCCATCTTACATTATCATTCGAGAGGGAACGAATCATAGTCTTGTTGTAATTAGTCGAGGATATTATCTCTCTAAGTTCCCTTTCAGCACCAGTGAAATTTGTAGCGTTGTCAGAATAAAGATCTCGTGATTTGCCACGACGTGCGAAAAATCGACGTAACGCTGCCAAAAAGGCTTCGGTTGTCAAATCATGAACCATTTCTATATGCACTGCTTTGGTTGCAAAGCAAACGAATATAGCTACATAAACCTTCACTTTCTGTCGGTTACGAATACGTTTTTCTTTAATAAAAAATGGTCCACAAAAGTCTACTCCTGCTGTATAGAATGGACGTATGTAATTTAGACGATTTTTCGGTAATTCTCCTATCGGATATTTGAATTCACCGGGTTTCAAACGTTGACATTTCACGCAATTGTGAATGATTCTTTTAATTGCGTTTTTTGCGTTTACGGGCCAATATCTTTGTCTAATAGAGTTAAGCGTTGCTTGTACACCTGAATGAAAATTTCTCAAGTGTTCCTCGCGTATGATAAGATCTGTGACACAGTGTTTTTCCGGCAATATTATTTGATGCTTCTGAGCATATGGAAGTGTAGCGAGAGCTAGCCTACCGCCTACTCGTAAGAGTCCATTGTTATCGATAAATGGCGCTAAAGGAGATAATTTACACTTAGTTTTATGTTCTTTATTATGATAGTCGCCGAGTTCCTTTAATTCCTTTGAATATACTTCAGTTTGTACAAGTTTTAGAATATGAGTTAATGCTAATTGTAATTCATTTGTTGTCAATTGTCCGCTTAACCTATTGGTATGGTTTCTTACATTGTATATAAAACGTAAACAATAAGCGAAAACGCGTTTGAGTAATGTCAAAGAAGAAAATCTTCGCAGAATATCGAAGTTAACCTTTGTTAGAAGAGCAATAGTTTTCCGCGTTTCGGGAACGTCTTTAATTTGAATGTTAAGATACGGCCAATTATTCTGTGCATCGTTAATCCAATTAGGACCGTTAAACCATAATTTGTTATCTAATAAATCTCTAGAAGAAACTCCTCTCGAAATCAGATCCGCGGGGTTATCGCGTGTAGGCACATGACGCCATTGTTTAATATTGCTATTGGATTGTATTTCCGCGACCCGATTTGCGATAAACGTTTTAAGCACATTTGGTGGTGTATTAATCCACTGTAAGGTTATTGTTGAGTCCGACCAGAAAATGACATCATCAAATTCTACTTGTAAAGCTTGCGTTACTGACTTATATAGTTTTGTTAACAATACTGCCGCGCACAGTTCGAGACGAGGCAATGATATCTGTTTCAATGGCGATACGCGCGATTTCGAGCACACTAAGCGAGTGGATGTTGTTCCTTCGCTATCAGTTGAGCGAATGTAAATACAAGCTCCATAGGCTTGCTCACTTGCATCGCAAAACCCATGAAGTTGTAATGAGATAGCATTGTCCAAAATAATTTTGCGAGTGATGGTTGGTCTTTGTAAATAGATTAAATTATCTCGATAGTTGCACCACGTCGTATGTACATCACTGGGAACAGATTCATCCCAATCCGTTTTTAATTGCCATAAGGTTTGCATCATTATTTTAGCTGTAACGATCACCGGACCGACCAATCCGAGGGGATCATACAGCTGTGCGACTTGAGACAAAATCGTTCTCTTAGTCACGCGTTGCTGATTATCAAATTGTTGAATGTTATATGTGAAAGCATCTTGTGCAATATTCCAGTAAATACCCAGAGTTTTTGCGGTGTCGTCTGTATTTAAACAAAAATAAGAATTGTTTTCACGACTCGATAATGTTGCTATCAAACTGGGATCATTCGAAGCCCATTGCCTTAATTGAAAACCTGCGCTTTCCGTAGCGTTTATAAGTTCATCGCGTAATTTTATAGCTTGTTCGTATGTGCTCGTGCCGGTTAATAAGTCGTCTACATAGAAATCTCTTTTCAATACTGTACACGCGAGTGGATAATCATGAGCTTCGTCTGATGCTAATTGTTGCAATGATCGTATAGCGAGGTATGGTGCCGCTGAGGTACCATATGTAACCGTGTTAAGTTCGTATATCTGAACCTGATCTTGTTCGTTGTCGCGCCAAAGTATTTTTTGAAAATTGCGGTCTTCTGGATGCATTAGTATTTGACGGTACATTTTAGTAATGTCTGCGGAAAGCACGTATGTATGGGACCTGAATCTAGTAATAAGTGTAAATACGTCATCTTGAATGGTAGGGCCAATCATTAATTGTTCATTCAATGACATTCCGGTAGAGGTACGCGCCGAGCCGTCAAATACTACTCGCAATTTAGTGGTACTACTCGAATGTTTGATTACCGCGTGATGTGGCATGAAATAACTGTTATATTTAGTTTGTTCGTCAGTCTTATTAGTCAATGACATGTGACCTAAAATACGGTATTCATTAATGAATTCGTGATATTGCCTCTTTAAGTCTGAATTACGATTTAAGGATCTCTCAAGTGCATAAAATCGTTTTAATGCATTGGCGTAAGAATTTCCTAATTTCGGAAAACCCTTCTTGAATGGGAGTCGAACGATATATCGTCCACTATTATTATCTCGAATGGTATTTGTTTGGTAGTGTTTTTCGCATTCGATTTCCTCGGGAGAAAAAATTCTTTTTTCTGGTCTTTCTTCAATTTCCCAGAAATGTTTGAGTTGATCGCGAAGTGGATCTGTTACGGAAAAATTACAAACCGTGCGTTTAGTTTCCTGATTGCTGTATACCTTGCCCGAAATTATCCAACCGAGGTGAGTTTTTTGTAATTTAGCGGTACCGTTAGCTAATTTAATTTGTCCTATACATAATAGATCCAAAAAGATTTCCGCACCAAGCAGTCCGTCAATTTCGGATGGTTTATGATAATCAGGGTCTGCTAATTTTATATTTTTCGGAATTTTTATTCGATTTTGGTTTATTTGTTGCGACGGCAATTGATCCGTAATCTGTGGCACTATCATGAATTTTAATTTCTTTGTGAAATTATTATAACGCGATCTGATAGTAGTTGTGACAACGTGTTTTATACGTGATTCGATTTTATTAATGCCTACAACAGGCAAATTAATGTCAGTGCGATGCAAATCTAACCGTTTTGTGAATCGTTCAGTTAGAAAATTTGATTGTGAACAGGAATCAAGTAAGACCCTGCAATAATGAGAATTTCCGTGTTTATCGAGAATTGATATGATAGCTGTTGAGAGTAATACTTCCGGAGGACTAAATGGTCGCAAGCAAGTTAATGTTACCTTTGAGGTAGATGCATTATCGTTTTGATCGGTTTGTTCAGCTTCTCGATGCAGCAGTGTGTGATGTTTACCGTTACATTTTTTACAATTACTTGAATTACATTCGTTAGTACGATGAGTTGTCCTGAGACAGTTAGTGCATAATTTTGCGCCCTTTGCTATATCCATACGTTCAGCTGGTGTTGCTTTATGTAACGTCGGACAAGTGTAAGTATGATGAGGTTTTTGGCAAATAGCGCATTTTATAGTATGCTGCGTTGTGAATACATGTTGCGAATTATTACGCGCTTGTTGATACAAATGTGATGAGCGTGTGTTACGCGATTGTGATTTAGTGGTATCACGAGAATGTGCGTTATTGGTCTCACAATTTGACGGAGTGAGAATCTTGCAACGATCATGACGAAAGTCAAACAATTCCTCTATTTTTGGAAAGTTATGCGTTTGTGAATGTTCTTTCCATTTTATCGAAGTTTCTTTATCAAGTTTTAACGTTAAAAGATAAATTAACACTGTGTCAACAGTTGGTTGTTCTAGTGCCCTTAAAGCTTTATAACGTATTTCCGATTCAGTCAAAAATTGCCTTAAATCTGAATGAGATGACTTATGCATAGGAGAAATATCGAAAAGTGCCTTTATATGATTATTTACGATAGTTGCGGGTTGATCATAATTCTTTTTTAAAGTAGCCCAAGCGACTGCGTAATTGGTGCTCGCGTTTCCTAAAGCGCTAATATCTCTAGCCGCATTGCCAGATAAACACGATCGTAAGTACGTTAAACGCTGTCCATCATTTAATGATTGTTTATCGTGTACAGCCGTCTTAAACTGGTCTGCAAATCCAGGCCAATCTTCATAACAACCGGTAAATGTAGGCAAGTTAATTCGTGGTAATTTTATGTCTGATTCGTTTGAATCCAAGTCAGTGCGTGGTGTAGATGTTGGGGATACGCGAGATGTTGATGCTGATGTGCTACTCATTTCACTGGCGTCAAGTAATTCACGAGCTTGCGCAACACATGATTCATAATCGCTCTCAATATTCTCACGCTCTATGCTATGATCCGCTGCCTCATCGGTTAATTCTAACTCTGTTTGAATCTCTTCGAAAGTTTGAAATCTTTGTTGTGTTAATTCTAATTTCACTCTTAACTGCGACGTTGTACCGGTGACACTGAATTTATCCATGAATTGTTTGAATTTTGTTAAATGAGTTTTAAAGACAGCGCGTTTATGTTTTAAGGCTTTGATTGTTGATTCGTTCGACATTGTGACAGAAAAAGAAGTCGATCGAGAGAAAGAATTAGGAAGGCTGAGAAAGGAATGGTGAAATGACCACTACGATAGTCTGACCTTTCGATGGTTTCTCGTCTCTCCGCTGATGACCTCGATGTCCAAGACGAAGGTGGTTGTGGATGACCAGACAGAATCAATGAGAAGATGACTGTGATGCCTTCGCTGCAGATTCGGGATGTACGTTGTATCGATGAGTGTGAGTCCGCTGTTCCGTCGATCGTCCTTACGTGTCACAGGAATCCTTACGGCAGCTTCGCGGCTCGATGGTTGTTTTGCTGATACTCGTTCGTGGAAGTGTCTTTTCACTTGGTCAACTTAATAGATGCAATCCTCGAGAACTGTTCTCAGTGCCGGAATCCGGCTCGAAGGACCAAGATATGTTGTGACGTATTAGTCGTCGCGGTTTTTTTATTATGGATTAGGATACCTTTACCGCTCCCACATGCCGAATTAACATTATGTAGGATCTTTAATGGATTGCTACTGCAAATTAACTTTATTTTAAAGACACTAAAGATTATTAAGATTACAACGCACGATGTTGACTTCTTGAAAGCGTGATCCCGAATGAGAGTCTGAATGTTTGAATCTTGAAACGTTTATCGTGTTGGGAAGAAGAGAGGGCTTCGCCATGAGAGTGAGCTGATATGTATAAAATTCGGCACTGATTGATGTTCGGTACAACATAGACTTCAAATAGCAGCGCAGATAACAGAATGAGTGCCAATATCGAATTACAGTGGATGGTTGGTTATGGGTGCAGATGTATGGATGTATGTATGTGTGTATAAATGTATGTGTCGTCAGAAAATGAGTGTGATGACTTTAGCATGTTTGAATTACAGACGCATGTGTCGCAACAGTATGTAAAAGGTAATTCAATTTTGAAGGCAGTTGGATACTGATGACAAAATCTCGTACGAAACGCTGAATCTTTCGGCACTAATAGTAGTTACCAAACTTTCGCTCACTGAGAATCGAAGATTCTCGCTACGGTTTTGCGGGCTAACAATCACGCACTTCGCGACTTAACGATTGAAAGCCAAGAGATTTATTAAGTTAACGAGGATATCAAAGTCCGTCACCGCGTATCAAACTATACAAGTTATTCGCGGATAACTCGGCTTAACGACACCCCGGACTCTATGCCTACGCACCTCACGATTTTCCAGACAAGAGTGACGAGTCAATCTCGTCCCGGATCTCACGAAGGGTGGACCCATGGTGGAGGTGGTAGCCACGTTCCGTGGTCACGTTATGCTTAGATTTTAATTCCGGTAATGCAACTCTTTATTCTTCTTCTCTGTTCAGTTGTCTTCTACTGCTTATTCTAAGTGATACATGACAGAATGTGCTACACACGTGGATTTGATCACGCTCTCAGTATAATGTTTGCTAGAATGCGTATGAAATTTAATATTTTACATTAAACGGAAGGCGAATGGAAAAATTGAATAGAAAAATTTAGTTCGGGACGTAACATACCTAAAATTATTGTATATTTATATATTAATAATGAATAACTTACACAATGGTTTGTAATATGACTATGAATATTATGCATTACTATATACCGAATTAATACTTGTAATCGTAATTATTTATCGAAATTACCACAGATAATGCTTTCTTGGTAAATAAATTAGAAAATCTACAAAATAATAATTGATACATTTGTATAACAACTAATTAACAAACAAAGATAATATGATTGAAACACACCAAAATACTGATCGGAATGAGAACAAAATTAATTACTTCATGAAAGATTTTACACCATTTGCTTTCAATAAAACCCTTTTTTCGAACAGTTCATCGCAAAGAGATTTCATTCTTCGGGCATCAAACATGTTATTTGACATTTGAACTACTTCTCTCAAATAAGAAAATAACTTGTTATTTGATTATTTGAACTGATGTATTTCACGAAATAAAAGAATAGATAATCATTTCATAAAATTATTTTGCTGGGCGAAATATAACATAATTTATTTCAAATAGTGAAATATCTTTGTGAAATAACTTTTTATTTCAAGTAATATTTCAAATAAGTTTTAAAATATTGTATCTGAAATAATGCCCAGCTCTGGAATATAACACCTCGATTGATGATAATATTACACAAATAGAGATTTTGCAAAGAATGATGACTTTTGAAATACTCTTGAATCAACATGTACAGCGCGTTGTTGGCAGTTCGGAGACAAAAGCATTACGAGGTACGTGACACGTCTTTCCAGCGCAAGTGGTAAAATTTGGAAACTGACGTAAATGCGGCATAGGTTTCCGTTACCTAATTTCGCTGGAAGTTGGTACATATCATTTTTTAATCACGTGTCATAATTTAAAATGGTAATGTCAAACAAAATCGGAAGTTGAACAATAAGGACCACCCTACTGCTGCTGCTAGTGCACACTAGGGTGGCTCTTTTTTTCAACTTCGGATTTTTTCTGGTCGTACCGTTTCGAATTATGACACCTAATGAAAAAATAATATGTGCCAAATTTCAGCGAAATCGGATAACGCAAACCCGTGCCACATCTGTGACAAACCTCCAACATTTAACCGCTTGCACTTGAAAGACGTGCAGCCAAATCGAACTAAAAGACGAAAAGAGAAAACGCTGCAGATCGAAGCAAGGGAGACAACCCGATTTGGGTGGCGACAGTGAGGACATCGGCGTAGGCATCAGATTTCTAACATCTCTATAGTAAAAACAGAGTAAACTCCGACAGAATTACCCCCACCACATGGGGAGATTCCCCTTGATGAAACGGAGCGCGCGATGAGACAACAATGTAATACAATGTCTCGCTCCTCCAGACAAACTAATAAGAATATGAGAATGCTACGACTTTGTCGGGTGCTTCCTTTAAGAGGCTGAGCGAGTGGACTCCAAGAAACAAAATGGTACGAATAGGCGGTTGAAAACGAGAAGCTCCGCCGCCGAGGTGCCAGCTCTGGCGAGCCGCACGGTAGGTTCCAGGCTGTTTGGAAAGAAAGTTGTTGTTTAGGTATAATTTATAACCTGGGTGTTGTTATGGGAGTCATAGCGTGTCATCATTTTTATCTATTTCCGCAGCCGTGCAGAAATAGGGCCTATCTGGCAAAAATTCATTGATAACCGCAGGGTTGCTCGTAGTGTCACGACCCAAGCCCTAGGGAAGAGTCGGACTAATTGTAAGTGTTTTCCTGTTTTAGGCTCGCCCGCTATGCGCAGACTAAACGCCAGGGCACAGGGAGGAGAATTTCAGCAGATGATTTTATCCACGAAGGTTCGACTATGCGTATTAGGTAAGTATGGTTCGCGTTTTTATTAATTCTATTATTTTTAGGTTATGTTTAATCGTATTATTTTCAGGTTACTTTCTAATTATATTATTTTCAGGGTCGCTGTAGGATTGGGAGATGAAGAAAAGGGATACGCATTAACAATAAGTAAGATTAATTATTTATGTTTATTTAAAGTAATAAAGTAATGATCAAGATTACAACGAATGGTTATTTATTGATACGTGTGTCTGTATAAAAATATGTATATTTGCTTAGTCCAATTCGATAATCATAGGATCAGGCACGGCTGAGTTCGATTCGATGCGGGGCGGATGGCCAAAATCAATTATATGCGGTTTATTGTTCTTATGTACAACAACCTTTTCGGGTTTTCCGTTCTCTTGGAAGATCACGAAATCGCAGATTTACGATCGCGATTCTACATTATCGTGATTCGGTGTCTATCAACATTTACATACCACATCAATTGGTTTCGGCATCTTTACTCGGCAATGCAAGTTATTAACTGCGTTAGCGAATAAGCTGCTGCAAGGGATGCGCAGACGAGTCACACAGTCGCTAGGTAAGCGTCTATTGGCAAGTCTCTTACTCTTGGAGCAAGTTTTACACAGCCGAGGTTGAATGGAGTTATAAATATTCAACCGGAGCAGCAGGTGAATACGCTTGTGTAGAAAGCAGCTAGGCGAGCGCTCTCCAGAAGAATCACAATAATTCCTATTAAGAAAAGAATTTAAAATTCATTAATCGTATTCCGATTCTATGTTTCAAAACCGGTGAGGTTCTTGGGTGCGTTTATAAGGAAGGGGAATTGACAGGAAAAGAATCTAGACGGGAGAATTAATAATTAAATGTATTAAATTAAAATATTAGTAATTAGTGGTTAAAGTTGTTAATGTTATTAAATTGTTTTATGGGAGTGTCGCCGCGACCCTCGGGCACAGCGGAGTCAGAACGCTAATAGTCGTAGATACTCACTTGCTTAAAGCACAATCAAATGTCGAAGATTGAAATGGTGCATTCGCGTAAGACTCTTTACTAGACGTCTGTTCACTACGAGAGCGTTAGAAGAACTGGTTGACTCCGGGCGTTTGACTGACGTTTGACTGACTTCCGAGGCTCGGGAGTCCCCTCTTATACTACCGCGCACGTGCCTTATCACTGGGAGATAAAAAGTGCTGACTGCGCTGTGAACCGCGGATAGCCTTGGTTCCCACGCTTGGCAAGTGCGAATGCATTTACCGGGTGACACGTGCACGTGCCCACGTGGCGGCAGCCGAGATTACCGTCTGGAATGTTCCATGCGATTTTCTAAGAGTTGCTGTGTCAGCATATTTCTTATTCTGGTTTAAACGAGTTGTCGTTGAGTTGAATAGAACATTCTAGAGGTGTACAATCAATGCGCATTAACTTATATTAAGGTAAGTATAAAAATGCGTGTTCGTATTTTAGGTTATCAATACATTCATTTCCAATCAATTCTATTTCTACGCAGAGCGAGTGACCGTTCTGGGTCTTTTTACGATTACCTCCGGGGGTCCTTCGGTAGTCGTGATGGTATGGTAGTTATGACAGATTCTCTATACTAAGGTACTTAAATTAGCTTTGAAGTGACCCCTTGCACTTTACTTTTTTTTAATGTCTCCTTACGAGACGTGCGTTTCTTTCCGGTTTCTTATTATAGACGGGAGCTCTGTCCCTATAGGAGGTACTTCCACCGAATACCGATAACCAATATTTTGATTTGTGTTTGTCACGATCACTTTTGTCCAAGGGTGCACTTTTGACAGTTTTTCAGGTAAACCTAAAAACTAATTATGTGGTCGTTTAGAGCGAGCGAAGACCAACAAACTTTCCCTCAGCGGTATTTTTATAAGTTCAATAGTTTTCGAGAAAAAGATCAAAGTATCAAATTTCATACGAAGTCATGCTCCATGAGCCATGGTTTTAAACGTTGCTTTGTATAGAGGGAACCATAGAGTTTTTACCCCAAATTTTGTTTTTTTCTTATCAGCCTTCCTTATCTTATCTTACAATTAGATCAAGATCTTACAAGGGAACATACCGAGGTGTCCCCCTCCGATTTTGATGAAATTTGGCACAGTTGTTCAGTACGCGAGAATAATCGATACGTATTTTTTTATATCTGCTAAGTCGCACGTTTAGGGGGTGAAACCACCCTTCAAAGTTTCGGATTTTTTTCTTTTTTTGCTTATAACTTTGAAACGGTTAATGATAGACATTTTTGATAAATGTACGAAATATTTGTTTTTTCGTCTACTAAAGGCCTGCGGAACTTAAAATTTGATTTAACGATTTTTTGTTAATTTTTTATTAAAAAATAACGTGTTTTTCGTTATATCTTTAAAGTTTACGATCCGATTTTAACCAAACTTTTTTTAAATGGTAGAGAAATCAAAAATAAAAGTTACATGTTTTTGCGTTTTTCCGTAATCTACTCTGGAGTCGTGAAATTAACCCTTTTCTTTTTTAGGGTTTTGGCACTTTACGTTACTATATCTGATCAACGAATGATGATGGGAAAAATGTATTATGCAACAAATACTTCTTTTCTCATCTACTATATTATTGTTTTTGTAAAAAATCAAAATTTGAAAATTTTTTGTTTTGCTTTATAATATTTAGGCTGCGCACATCCGCCAGGACGCGTCAATCACAAACTATCGTAGATATCATAAAATTTCATAAGGGAAAGTTTCATGGATTTTTACATATAAAATAATATATTTATAATTTATTTAAATCACAATTTATTTATAACAAAAAAAATAATTTAATTTATGAATTTAATATACATATACTATTACAGCTTCTATGAAACGTATAGTTCGCAAAAATGATATTCTTCTCTGCGATTCTTTATTAATTCTTGTTATCTCTATTATCTTTATTTGATATTAATCTTACCTAAATGAACCCTAACTAAACTAAATTAATCATGTGTGCTATTTTGTATGTTGGAATGGGTTGAAGGGAATACTAGAAATACGGTAAAATAAAATGTATTTAAAAAAACGGATATAACAAAAATTAATGAACACTCTCTCTCATTCGACAGTCGTACGCCAACTAACTCCCGTTCCACTCTCATCTTTCATCCTCGCCCATTCTCGCATTCGTTTATTTCACACACTCACAAGCACACATACCCATACACGCTCTCATTCCTTCACTCGGCCTTTCCTGTCACATCTTCGGTCCCCGAAGATACGCCGATCTCGTCATAACAATCATATGGTTTCATATAATCAACAGCTGTGCTCGTGATCGCAGGCCCTTCGCCATCGCCGATACGTCTTACCTCATATCGATCGTTCCGATTGATCTTAGTAACTTTATACGGTCCTAAGTACTTGCGTTTTATTTTTAAATGCGGTCCGAATTGCGTTCGCTTAATAAATACGATGTCGCCGTCTTTATACTTTTTCGCCGGTTTACATTTTTTGTTGTACTGACGCTTACTTTCCTGTTGGATTTTTAATAAATTTGTAATGTACCGACCTTCCGCTTAGTTAGTATATAAGATAACTGTAAGAATATTTTATAAGCGCAAATATTTTAGACGCCGCTAGACTAACTTCCGTCATCACCTCTGACTCACTACTCCAAATCCAAACCTCCTAGTTTTCCATTTCGACCTTTCAACTCCCTAACATCGTCACCGCTCCTTACTCATCTCCGAAATCACCGTTCTAAGTCCGAAATTCTACTTCTTACTTTGACCTTCGCCTTGCATCTATCATTATCACTACTCCCACTCCTTCTCCAAAAGTCCCTTAAAAACCCCGCATTCTCAATTTAAGAGGCACATTCAAGAAGCTCACTTTCAAGAAGTTCATATTCAGGAGTTCATTCAGTTCACTCAGATCACTCATTCTTTTCACTAACTCTGTCATACGCAAAATCACTGTCCGAACGCTGTCTGAACGAGAAAAGTTATTTTAATACACATACAAAAGTCCAAAAGGTTTATAAGTTCTCTTATTTGGCGGACCTTAAGTGCGGATCCCTCAATCCGCCATTACAAATTTTCTTTCGCTAGGAGTCTAAGATCATCGCGATTTTCATTATACACCTGAACCGTTTCTTGCTCGATTATCGTAACAACGTCCATATCACCTTTATTTTTCATTTTTCTTCCGAACATAACTTCAAATGGAGACATGCCGGTCGCTCTTTGATACGTGCTATTTAAACATTTTTGCACCCTGTCTACCTGTTTGAACCATTGATCGGGGTTATTTAATGATAATTTCGTTATCACCGGCATTATTGTACGTATTGTCCGTTCTACTTGGCCATTGCCTCGCGGCACACCCGTTGTAATTCTTACTGTCTCTATCCCTTCTTCCTCACAATAATTTCGAAATTCCGCGGAGGTGAACGCGGTACCTCTATCTGATATTATACGCTCTGGATTTCCAAAAATTTTCTGTTGGCTGTTCAGTTTCATTAACACCTCTTTCGTTCCTACAGTCTTGGTTGGATATAACCAGGTGAATTTAGAAAACGCATCGATTACTACAAAAATATAACGGTACGCTTTACCCGTCGCAGTCATCCGTCCTACGTGATCAACATGAAACGTCTCGAGCGGTTTATCTCCTTTCGGAATAGGTTTTAATTCCCCTTCCACTTTACCTATCTTTTTCTCTGAAATTATACAAGGAATACAACAACTAATAAATCTTTTTATCTTATCTTCTAACGCAGGTATTGTTGAGGAATTCTTTGTTGATTTAAAGTGGACTGTATATTTTTAAGTGTCTATGATAGGCTGGTTGGGAATTCCTCTGATTATGGTTGAAAAATAATTTATTGTATAATTTTAATACTTTCACTTATATTTACACTGTGACGATAAAACTAAGAACTTATACTAATTTTGCGTCGAACTTGTGAAATTAGATTCCGGTAAAAATCTTTGAGAGTAAATCTTTGAGAATAAATCGAGAGATAAATCTCGAGATAAATCTGAAAATGGCCATGTTGTCTGGCCTTATATCTCCTCGGCACGAACTGAAAATCCAATCACCAGTGTCATGCGAGGAGATGGAAAATGCCCTGATTGGGCCTTGAATTTGTTTAAGGCGGCCCTTCCAAGGTGGTGGGTTGTCCCTCTTCCCTACCTCCTTCGGGGTTAAAAAGTTATAAACTTTCCCTCTCCTGCGAAGATAAGGAGAGGGATCCTTGAGAGGCATGAGAAGAAGGACACTGACTTTGAGGTTTTCCAGACGCAACCCTGGCGAAAGTCCCAAAGTTCTTGGAACTCCTTTGTGCATGAATGATACCAGGGTGGTCTAGAAAACCCTGCCGAGACATAAGGCACGTCGTGCACTAGTGAGGGCTGAAGAGGCAATAAATATCCCAAAGAAGGGTACAATCCAATGCCTCTCCAGCCTGGTAAGAAAAGACAAAATCTGTTTGCAATAAATACCATTCTCAAAGCTAGTGCCTTTTGAAACGTACGTGACTTAAATCTCGACCTCATTTGTGAAAATAAGAAGGAACATCTGCATCCATTGAGAAATGCAGATGCCCCTCCTAAGGTTCGTAACAGGTATATAATACTCTAATTCTATTTCTTCTTTCATTTTTCGTACACCAAAATGTCCGTTTTCATGCACTTTCCTTATAATGTCCGTTTGTAAACACGATGGTACCACAATTAGATTTCTTCCATTTTTTCTCTTCATTAAAATATCACTTTCAATGAGGTAATCATCGTACGGTTCTTTCTCAATAACCTGTCTTATAACACGTAGTCTCTCTTCTTCCGCCTGTTTCTTCCTTATCATAATTATTAACTTATTTTCTATTACTAATATAGGATATCTACTAAGTGTATCTACATGCTTAAGTCTAGTACCGATTCTATGTTCGACGCTATATTCGAACTCTTCGAGCATCAATGCCCATCGCGCAACTTTCGGTGGCAGGTCCTTTTTAGTTAAAGTTTTCTTGAATGCTTCGCAGTCTGTAATTAATTTGAACGGGATTCCTAACAGATAAACTCGGAACTTTTTTATCGCGTTTACAATTGCTAATACTTCTAATTCGTATGAGTGATACTTTCGTTCTGCCTCTGATGTTTTTTACTGTAATAGTATACGGCGTGGAATTCATTTTCATGCTCTGACTTCTGTAATAACATTGCACCGAAACCTTCCTGACTTGCGTCTGTGTGTTGTAGTTCAGTTATCGCGTTCGCGTTGTATATACGTAACACCGGTCTTGTTACTAACATCGATCTTAATACTACGAATGCGCGTCTTTGTTCATCGCCCCATGTAAACTGCTTTTCTTGCTTTAATAACTCGGACAACGGTCTCGCAATTTTCGCATAGTCTTTAATAAATTTGCGGAAATATCCCGTTAATCCTAGCCAACTTTGTACATCTTTCTTATTCTTTGGTTCGGGAAATTTTTCGATTGCTTTAACTTTATTTTTACTTGGATATACGTTTCCATTTTCAATTTCGTGGCCTAAATACTCAATTCGTTTTTGTAAAAACTGACATTTGTCCCAATTAATAGCTAATCCGTTCGCCGCGGCTATGCTTAACGTTTCCTTCAATCTTTCGAATGCATCTGCATCGTCTTTGCCGGGAATTATTACATCGTCAACGTACGTAAAAATGATCTTGCGTCTAATTAAATCGTGAAAAACTTCTTTAATAAATCTTAGAAAACTTTGAGCGCTAATGGACAAACCAAACGGAGTTTTCAAAAATTCATATTGTCCATCAGGCGTTACAAATGACGTGTATTTTATACTATCGTCAGCTACTGGTACGTGTAGAAATCCGTTTTTCAAATCTATTACTGAAAATGTACGTGCGTTACCTAATTCGTCGATTTTGTCCTGTATTAACGGCATTGGGAAATGATCTCTCTTAATTTTTTTGTTGAGTTCTCGGTAGTCAATACAAACCCTGTATTTACCGTTCTTTTTAGGTACTATAACCACCGGACTCGCGTACTCACTACAACTCGGGCGAATTACACCTTCCCTTAACCATTCATCTATCTGATCATTTAAAATCGATTTCTCTTTCGGCGCTAGTCGCCGAGGATTCAAATGAACCGGTACATTATCGCTTAAAATTATTGTTGTTTTCACTTTTGTCTCTACCTTATGCGTTGGATGATAATTACTTACTAAATTTGTTAACCTGTCCTTATAATCACTTTTAATGTCCAATTCTTTATCGTCTACGCATAAAATTCCTTTTAATTCGTCGAAAAGTCGACCGTCACTGTTTGTCTCTGCTGCTGATTCGAACGTTTCCTTCTTACAAGGGAACATCCCGAGGTGTAACTCACCGATTTTGATGAAATTTTAGTATGATATAGTCCTCGCAAAAATATTCGACACGTATTTTTTTTTATCGGCAATCGTCCACGTTAAAGGGGTGAAAACCACCCTCAAAGTTGGCACCCTGAAACTTAATTATTGAATATCTGGAAAACTATTAGAGATACGAAAATTTCGTAAAGAGAGAAAATTAACGTATTTCGACCACAAATCTGATGATATAAATATATTTTTTTTAAACTCGTTTGTTTAAATAATATGCTTAAAAATACAACTTTTTTAATGATTTTGCAAGTCAAATTTCAATAAATTGTCTTGAATATTTTTGTGGGAATATCATATACCGAAACACAAAATACGGATAAAATGGAAATTTGAAATTTTTTTTGTAAAAAAAGTTATTGCATTTTTAATTTTTTCTCTTACGTTCTTGTTAAGTTATGCCTTCGTATATACATGTATGACTGCTTTAAAAGGCCAGATTTCAAAGATTTAAAAGAGTTAATGCATTTTCAATTCTTAC
Organism: Cerceris rybyensis; assembly: GCA_910591515.1. Classification (NCBI taxonomy): domain Eukaryota; kingdom Metazoa; phylum Arthropoda; class Insecta; order Hymenoptera; family Crabronidae; genus Cerceris; species Cerceris rybyensis. The sequence continues at coordinate 4,443,239 of OU342789.1, forward strand.
GCTTGTTGCGTATCCTTCTGATTGTAGGATTCTATCGACATACGTTTATTACTCCCACATTTTCCGGCTAAACAACAGGTCAAGTAATTTAATTGTACAAATAGTTTCTGCTATGAAGATACTATCGTTCAAACTTGTGAAAGTGGAATTTGACTTCGGTCGCATATACAAATATATTCCATTTCACGCAACAAGCGTAAGAATTGAAAATGCAATAACTCTTTTTGTAACACAAATATGAAACTTCTAATTGATCCGTATTTTTTGTTTGACTATATAGTGTATACAAACTATTATTTAAGAAAATTGAAAGAATTTTAACTGAAAATATTATGAAAAAAAAAGTATTTTTTAACATATTGTTTAAACAAACGGGTTTTTTAAAAAAATGTTTATAGCATTGGATTCGTGATTGAAATACGTTAATTTTCACTCCTTAGGAAATTTTCGTATCTCTAATAGTTTCCGAGATATTCGATAAAACAGTTTTTATAATCCGGACTTTGGGGGTGGTTTTCACCCCTTTAACGTGGACGATTGCCAATAAATGAAAGTAGATATTAAATATTTCCACGAAAGGCACCTTATACTATAGTTTCATAAGAATTGGTGAGTTACACCTCGGGATAGTCATTTATGATATCAATGTGAATCCGCCGACAGGCCAAATAAATAAATTAATTCTCGGGAGGTGTGCGTTATATATTTACTATTTTCTAACGTTATATGCTTGAATTGATTACAGGGATGCTTTAGAATGCTCGTGGTGTAAGAAAATATTGGTTATAAGAATAACAATGAATACCATTATTACAATAATTGTTACAAATTATTAATTAATCAATGAAATTTTTTTAATTTATATAAAGACGATATGTGTGTCTGGCAATGAAATCTGGCCTTTTAAAGCAGTCATACATGTATATACGAAGGCATAACTTAACAAGAACGTAAGAGAAAAAGTTAAAAATGCAATAACTTTTTTTACAAAAAAAATTTCAAATTTCCATTTTATCCGTGTTTTGTGTTTCGGTATATGATATTCCCAGAAAAATATTCAAGAAAATTTATTGAAATTTGACTTGCAAAATCATTAAAAAAGTTGTATTTTTAAGCATATTATTTAAACAAACGAGTTTAAAAAAAATATATTTATATCATCAGATTTGTGGTCGAAATACGTTAATTTTCTCTCTTTATGAAATTTTCGTATCTCTAATAGTTTTCCAGATATTCAATAAATAAGTTTCAGGGTGCCAACTTTGAGGATGGTTTTCACCCCTTTAACGTGGACGATTGCCGATAAAAAAAATACGTGTCGAATATTTTTGCGAGGACTATATCATACTAAAATTTCATAAAAATCGGTGAGTTACACCTCGGGATGTTCCCTTGTTAGAAGTCGCCACGTCGTTCGTTACATCTGTGTCGTTGGTACCTTGTGTATTCGTGTGATCTTGCCTTGTCGCATTTGTACGTCTGTATGTTTTAAGAAGTCTTGTCCCAGAATCACGCTGTGTGGTATGGAGTATGTTGGTACGACGGAGAACCTTACTCTGTATACCTCTTCATCCACGATGATATCGACATCAAACGTTCCGATGACCTTCGTCGTCGCGTTGCCAGCGCCCGTAATGCTCGTCGCCGATGCCACCAATGGAGGGTTTCCGATTTCCTTATACTTCTTGTCACTCACTAAAGACAAGTCGCTTCCAGAGTCTATCAAAGCGTCGCACATAATACCGTAAACTTTAATACTATATACTGCTTTGTCTTTCGAAACACAGTTCACGTTCGCCACTTCGGCACCACTTTTGTCTTTTTCATTACATTTATTCGCGATATGTCCGTAGTTGTTACACTTAAAACATTTTGGTCCTTTACCTCTGTTTGGACAACTTCTCGCGTCGTGGTCCGGAAATCCACACGTATTGCATCGCAATTTCTTCACTTTCGTCGGAATGTCTTTTCTCGTTTTAACGTCTTCTTTCTTCTCGTGGTATGCTTTGTGCTGGGATTTTTCTTTCATTTTGTCGTAAATTTCCAAACTTGTTTTGAGGTCTTTTATCGTACGTGATTGGTACAAAATGGTTTTATTGTATTCTCTGTCCTGAATTCCGTTTATAATATACTCGATTAGCGCGTTTTCTTCCACGTTGCCTTCATTTGCTATTTCGCACATCTCGTATATGTATTGTCGTCCAGTTTCGTTGGGTTGTCGTTTTCTTTCTGATAATTGCGAATGAATGTGTGCACTGTTCGGTAGGACTCTAAATTCTTCCTTTAACTTTTCACATAGTGTGTCCCATGAAACGATCTCTCTTTCCGTTGATATACATTTTTTCGCGGATCCCTTTAGCATACGTTTTCCGTATATTAACATTTGTAATTTATTCCAATGCAATAGTGCGCTCATGTCTTCGAACTCTTGTATCCATTTGTCAATTGATAATTTGTTGTCGCCTGTAAAACTCGATAGCGACTCTTCAACGTCTTTGATCGTGAAGGAACTATTACAATGTTGCAATTCTTTTCCTCGCTTATGCCTCTTCTGAGTTGCCATTTTTGTTGCGTTTTCTTCTTCACTTTCATCACTTTCATCTTCAGAGTCTTCTTCTTCTTCTTCAGAATCTTCTGTTTCATCATATTGTCTTTCTAAATAACTTTTCAACCTTTCTCTTAATTCTTTTTTCTTCCCTGACGTGTTTAATTTTAATTCTTTTAACTTCAATCGGAGATCGATCACCTTCATATTTTTAATCGCCTCTATTTCCTTCTGTCTTCTCTCTTCATCGCTTACAGCAATTACTGTATTCTCTAAATCACTTATATCTTCAACTGTCGGGGTCACATCCGGAGAGTCTGAATTTCCTTTGGCTGGCGTTTCTTTGCGCGTATTCATGGTTTCTCTTGATATTTCTTGATTTTACTTGATGTTTACTTCTCTTTTTCCTTCTTTTTCAATTCTACCATTCACCGTTGTTCACGACCGCTCACTTAGATCACTTTTCACTTTCACTTTGTCACTTTTAGTTTCGCGATCGCGTTATAAAACGAATAAGGTAAAACTGGGTATTTCCGTATCAGGTACTCCTTCTATCCCGGACGAGCCCCCAATTGTTGGAATGGGTTGAAGGGAATACCAGAAATACGGTAAAATAAAATGTATTTAAAAAAACGGATATAACAAAAATTAACCCTTTGCACTCCGGGCGATTTTTGAGATGAGGTTCCAGCAACTCCGGGTCATTTTGACCATGAACTACCACCTGCTACGAAAGTATTTACAATGTTGCGAGCTCCGGGTGATTTTAACCATGACCTATCCGGTAATCTGATAGTATTTACAATGTTGCGACCGCGCTTCTGAGAAAGGTCAAAAACCCTTCCTTGTTATTAAAGAAAGCTTGTATACATTTGAAAGTTTTGTTTTATTAACTAAATTATAATATAAAGAATATAACAATACAAAAGTATAAGAATATACAAAAATAACAATTGTTTTTTGAAATTTTTTATCGAATGGTATCTTGAAAAACAATCCCCAAGATGCATTCTAGGTTTACCAGGACAGGTATCGCAGTATTCGCTGGTTTCGTGTCTTTCGCCCTTCTTCTGCCTGTTGGAGCACACAACGCAATCTGTTTTTTTCCCCCTCCGCATTTCGTGAAGCTCCCCGTTCAGCCTTACTTCAGCAGACGCAGACGAGGAAGTTGACGCTCTCGACCTTTCTTGCCGGAAATTGTTAATCAGTTGATCGACCAGTAATTTGACTTATTTTAGGTGCGTCAACGGTTTCTCACTTCGATTTTTTTTTACAGTCTTGTATAAAATATAGGAGTTAATCACAGACACTTCCATGCCCCAGAAAAACATTTTTCTCCACCACTTAAGGGATTTCCGTAAAAAACAATACGTGGATGCATATTGATCGGCTCGATCAACGTCGCCCATAGAAGCTGTGTAGCTGATAATTGCACTAGGCTTCCTAATGTTAACCTCTTTCCCTCCTCGTAGAATTCTTGCTGAATCCACCATTCCAGCATCATTCCACGTGCTCAAGAGGGAGACGATTCTTTTGTCTTTCCAGGCTAGGAACATGACATTCCCTTTTTTGCTAGCGATGGTTTTTTCTTCTGAAAACTTAGTTTTTTTTGGGAGCGATGGAATACCTTTCCTGTTGGCTTTTATAGTACCAGTTGAGTGGCATTTCATTTTCATGAGCTCTTCTGCCAAAGGTATACTGGTATAGTATCTATCGGTAAACATATGATAACCCTGTGCCTCGGGAATATTATTTAAGAGTTTTTGGTACAGATGCAGCGGAATCCTGGTGGTAACTGGTAGATCTGGGCGAACAAGATTTTGTGATGTGAGACTTCCATAGTAAGGTAAAATGGTGTAAATATATCCTGTTTCCGAGTCCGCCATCGAATAAATTCTTATACCCCACTTCGTTGGCTTAATAGGGTTATAAGTAATAAAAGAGATTTTCCCTTTGAATTGGACTATGGATTCGTCCACACAGATATTTTGTCCAGGGATAAAATGTTTGGAAAATTTTGCATCCAGATATTCCAGAAAAATGCTGACCCGCTGTATGCGTGTGTTCAGATCCGTGCTGTTAGAGTCGGGTGTTTTTAAGTGGAGCATCCAAAATATTTGATGGAATCGAGCTCTGGTGAATATACTCGAAAAGAATGGGATTCTACTATTATGTCTTGTACACCAATATTCCTGCAAATTAGCCACAGGCATTGTACCCATATTCAGGACGACTCCAATGAATGCCCAGAATTCATCTGTATCAACATCATGCCACGTGTGCCATACAGAGTCTTTGCTAAGATTTTTTGATGACAACACGGATTTTGCATAATTATTCGTCTCTCTTATTATATCATCAACCAGCTCGTCCGTGAAAAACAGTTTGAAAAATTGGATCGGTTCCAAAATATCGGAGGAAACTTGCGGACCTGTCATTTTTGATCCGATGGAAAAATTTACTCTATGGGGCCTGTACCCATCCTCCGTAACGTCGACCCAGTCATCATTTTCCATTGAGGTGCTTGCGTTATCATCGGTATCGGATTCGATACGCCGTACCTTTCGTCTTCGGTGAACTATTACATCGCTGTCGTCACTATCGTTCTCATTGTCAGTATCACTATATCCATCTTCATTTCCGTCACTTTCAACCAAATTATTTCCGTATATCGTGAGTTCAAATTCATCTTCACTTTCCGAAAATCCACTCTTTTCGTAACTATTATTTCCTGCCATTTTACGGTAAAGAAATATTCTAGCGCGAAAGACTTTGAAAATGAAGGATTGGTTTGGCACTGGGCAAACGTGTGTCGCAGAGGAAACTTTTCAGAGATTACACTAACAATAAGCGTATTCCGAAACATCTTCCTACCTACATAAAGATACAATGTTGCCTCTAGATGCTGGCGCGCCGTGTCGCTTGAGCGGCGACAACGGAGCTGTTAGCTTCTACTTCGATGTCGCCTCAGCGGCGACAACGGAGTGCTAAGGGTTAATGAACACTCTCTCTCATTCGACAGTCGTACGCCAACTAACTCCCGTTCCGCTCTCATCTTTCATCCTCGCCCATTCTCGCATTCGTTTATTTCACACACTCACAAGCACACATACCCATACACGCTCTCATTCCTTCATGTATATAACGTAAATGGTTAACGACAAAAAGTAAATTTATGGAACACAACCTGCCATTATAACATGTGCGTGGTGTAAAAAATCACTTTGTTTTGAACATTTCTTCGTGTAGTACCATTTTTGTGGACTATATGTTCCATAGAAACCATAATAGTTCATGTATATTAAATTAATAAATTAAATTATTTTTTTGTTATAAATAAATTGTGATTTAAATAAATTATAAATATGTTCTTTTTATATGTAAAAATCCATGAAACTTTCCCTTATGAAATTTTACGATATCTACGATAGTTTGTGATTGACGCGTCTTGGCGGATGTGCGCAGCCTAAATATTATAAAGCAAAACAAAAAATTTGCAAATTTTGATTTTTTACAAAAACAATAATATAATAGATGAGAAAGGAAGTATTTGTTGCATAATACATTTTCCCATCATCATTCGTTGATCAGATATAGTAACGTAAAGTGCCAAAACCCTAAAAAAGAAAAGGGTTAATTTCACGACTCCAGAGTAGATTATGGAAAAACGCAAAAACACGTAACTTTTATTTTTGATTTCTCTACCATTTAAAAAAAGTTTGGTTAAAATCGGATCGTAAACTTTAAAGATATAACGAAAAACACGTTATTTTTTAATAAAAAATTAACAAAAAATCGGTAAATCAAATTTTAAGTTCCGTAGGCCTTTAGTAGACGAAAAAACAAATATTTCGTACATTTATCAAAAATGTCTATCATTAACCGTTTCAAAGTTATAAGCAAAAAAAGAAAAAAATCCGAAACTTTGAAGGGTGGTTTCACCCCCTAAACGTGCGACTTAGCAGATATAAAAAAATACGTATCGATTATTCTCGCGTACTGAACAACTGTGCCAAATTTCATCAAAATCGGAGGGGGACACCTCGGTATGTTCCCTTGTTAGATAAGATAACATATATCGAATTTTTGAGACCGCGCGGCTCTGTTTGGAGCGTCTATAATTGATTGCAAAAAGAATTTTTCAAATACATTTTAGAGGGGGTAAGCGCCATTTCTATGGGACCGATCGATTTGCGGTCTTCGCTTTCCTATAGCTCATAGTCTGGTCTGTATGCCCACCAAGCCACATCGTCCTGGTATGATTGGTTTCGGAGTGGAAGTGATTTATGTCACCAAGGTCATACTTAATTTCGTTGTAGGCGCAGACCTGACTTTGAAATTAATTCACACCTGACTTTTCATAAGCGCAGACCTGACCTTGCTCCGATCCAGACCTAACCTCAGCGTTAAAGCAGACCTAACCTTAACCGAAATCCAGACCTGACCCGGGTTCGGTTTCAGACCTAACCTAGGCTTAGATTCTGACCTAACCTAGCGCGAAAGTGACGTACGTCACACCTCCCCCCCCCCTTTTTAAAACAAATTTAGGAAATATGTTCCAAACTTTCCATCCGTTCTCTTAATTCGGACAATCGTGGGGTGATAGGTGTGTATGGTTTACGTACGTGTGGTGTTGGTGCTTGATCGTCATTTTCATTGTCTGTGTTCACGGGTGTGGTTAATCTCAAAGGTTCGATTTCCATAGTGTTTCTTTTTGCTCGTTGCAATAGGCAATAGGTAATGGATGACCAGAGAGCTCCTAGTATCTCTATGCCGCATTCGAATACGGAGAACAGGGAGTAGCCGTGGATGCTTGTGTCTACGATTGATTGAAGGAGCTTTAGGATGATGAAAACGGTTATCATACCGGCGCTGAAGGATCCGAAGATGACAAAGTGTGTCCAGATTTTTGAGAGGATTCCTTCCGCCAATTTTTGGGCTGCATCTTCGTCCAGGAGACGGGATATTCCGATAGTTCCAGGAATAATGGTTTGGCCGGTGACTCCTCTTGCCACGGAGTTGAGGATTGCGGCCCTTTCCGCAGGGAACATTATGTGGTCTTGCAGCTTATCGATGTCTGTTTGCGTATAGATGCCGCTTACGGCCAATGATGCCGGTGTCGTGTATTTCCAAGTAGGCTTGGTCATTGGTTTTAATTCTTGTAGTGGAACGGTGTCGACTGGTTTCGGAAGCATTTTGTGCCAGGATTCATCGATGTCATACATCACTGGCAGGATTGGATTGCAACCTCTGTGTGTACCTTGTTTGACCAGTATTCTTGTTTTTGGTTTCATGAATCGTGATGAGTTTCCGTGTAGACATTTCCCGCGAGTATTTTGCGTGCAGTACCTGCCGCGAAGCCTACCTACACGACCCCTGTGGGCACAGGATTGGGATACGCCCAATCAGCGCACGCACGATCACTCGCACGCTCCCAGATACTCTCTGGTGGGAGCGGGGCCCCTCTAAACCCCTACCAGCTCTGCAGGCTGGCTCCCGAGCTGGTAACGCAGCTCACCCGTCGGCTCCCGAGCTGGTAACGCAGCTCACCCGTCGGCTCCCGCGGCTACCGGCACGCAAGATGACCCACGCACTGGCAGTTCGCCGAGAGCCTCGCCTGCATTAGGCTCCTGAAACTACTGCCCCCGCGATGGACCTTCCCGCGGCTGGGCAGAGCGGAAAATGCTCTGGGGCACCCCAGCCCCCGCGGGTACCAATTAACCCTTGGTGAGGGCTTCGTAACCGATGGTTACTACCAGTTGGCTAGCCGGCACTGGTGAACCAACTAGGAACGTGGGGGCGTCACTCCCCAAGGCTCTCCCCTAAGGTCAAACCCCCCTGCGCCCCGAAAAGTCTGCACCATTCTCACTACACATTCACACATCTCCTCTTTCGTAACTCAAACACTCTACTCGCAAACACACTAAACCTTTCATACCTTTCCTCCGAACATAACACCTCACTCACATTCAGATCACCATTTACTCCGACAACCACACCCAAGGCACTCAGATCTCTAACATCTCGATAATAATTACACTCAACCAGCGCATGCTTCCAATCCTCAACAGGCACTCCACAATCACACATCTCACTATCAACAATCATACACCTTTTCAAATACGCCTTAAACACACCATGACCAGTCAAAAAAGCACACAAATATAAACTAGGATCAAACCTCATTCATTCGTCAGAGAACCTCACATCCTTTATAAAACTATACGTCACTCGTCCCTTACTACACTCATCCCACCTCGTCTGCCATGTATCATACAAACGCTCACTAATCATATTCATGCAAATCTTACTATCGTTCGTACGCACTTCATCATTCGTCAACACATCCATTTCATTCATACACAACTTTCTCTTATATTTAAAACAGGTCACACGACGCACACATTCCAAGTCCCACGGTAGCCCACCCATGAGAACCTGTAAGGCCTCAGTGGACACCGTGCGACACACATTCATACTTGCATAACACACAATCCTTTGAACTCTATTAATCGCATCCCTACCATACGCATACCTTAAACATCCACACCACGCACTCACACCGTACATTGCACACGACATAAAAAGCATTCGATACAACAATCTCACAGTTTTTCTATTAAGACCCCAATCTCTCCTCAGAACACGCCTCAACCCTGCAGTTGCTTTTAATATCTTCTCACGCATACTTACTAAATGCACTTTGAAATTCATACGCTCACTCATACTCACACCAAGATATTTAACACACCGCTCATACTTAATCACATTCTCACCCATTCGCACACACGGACCTCTCACAAGCTTACCTTTCAACAACATCGTCACAGTCTTCCTTTCAGACACACTCACTGCCATAGAATCACCCCAATTCGAAACATACTTCATCCATTTAGTTCCACTATCCTCCAACTGACGCCTCGCATTCGCAGCAACTCGATTGGCCAATCATCAGGGACCGAGTCTGATAAATGAGCTGGAATTCTTTTATAAGGAAACATTATCATAGGAGGCAAAGCGTCACCAGCAGCAGAAAAAGTGCAAAGAACTGTGATTGTTTCTTTTTCTTTACCAGATGATATTGTATAAAAATCTTTTTCACCCTTTTCCCCTAACAATCGACCAATCTCAGGACAAAGTTGCATGCCAATTTCATCTCCGTTGAATATACTGCCAGGTTTCTTTAAAATATCTACCCATCCCATTTCTTTCAAGTGACTTTCAACTCCCGAAGACCAATCTCTTAAATTTTCTTCTGTTACCGATGCTCGTCCTTTGGAAATAGCCTCAGGATTTTTTATAGTTAGTTTTGGATGCCTCTTTAGGAATAAATCCAACCATTTTCTTCCAGGCTTATTATCGACAAATGTACTTGGCCTAGGTGCTTCTTCAAGTACTTTTTGAACGGCATTGCAAACTTCATCAGGGTGCATAGGAAATCCGAGTTTGGCCTTGTGTAAAATCCATTTTTCTATACGATTTTCCTCTTCATCTGTTAAATTTGTCTTCGGGCCTTTTTTACATTCCTCAGGAGTTTTACCTGTGTATTTTGAATGCAGAGTTGACTTAGGAATATTATATTTTTTTGCATATTGCGCTGTGTCTCTCTTCATTCCATCCCAGAAATACCGTTGTCGAATACGGTGGTATGTTTTCGTAATCCCTTTGTGTCCTCCTATGATAGAATCATGGTTTTCTTCGATGATTCTCTCTCGTTGTTCCAGTGTTGGTATACTGATCACTGATTGACATATCGTGACCGTGAGAGAATATGTCCCAAAGGTCTGTTTGAGGTAGTTAAGCAAAAATTTCCATGGCACGTCACCATATTGGGCTGTTTTTGTTATGCTGATGCAAGTGTCACGACCCAAGCCCTCGGGAAGGATCAGACTAATTGTTTTCCTGTTTTAGGCTCGCCCGCTATGCGCAGACTAAACGCCAGGGCACAGGGAGGAGAATTTCGGCAGATGATTTTATTCACAGAGGATCGTAGACGCGACGTTAAGTCTCGAGTGAGTTTTGATTTGATATCTCGTAGAGGCGATTATACTAACTTCAATCCTATTTCAGATAATGGATTCGCTTAGAAATGGTAATCAAGGAGGTAGAATACACGATTTCTATCGTACAGGTAAATATGTATGAAAACTAAACGTTATTTATTTAGGCAAAAGGTAATTATTACAAATAATATATATATATATATATATATATATATATATATATATATATATATATGGTCCTTATTCTTAAGAAAAAAAATTTTTTTTTTTAAATTTCGCGGGGTACCACGTAATTTGATTATATACCATAAGAAAGTATTTCAGTATTTTTTTTGAATTTTTTAAATGACATTTAGAGGTCGCTACTAAGGTTTGAAGTTTAAATAAAAACTCAAAATCTGTATTTGTTAGATTCTTTTATTTTAATAGCCAGGACATAAAAAATATTACAAAATTATTGTTGTTGTTATGAATTAAGATATTATGTAGATATTTAAATCATCTATTTTTAAGATACAAGGGTTGACTTGTTAGTATTAGGATATTTTTACCTGTACTCTTTTACCAACAAAAGCAAATATTGCTTTTGTTCTTCGTTCGTTGTAATTAATTTATTATATTCTCCCATTATAGCAACACCGCGCTCAGCTATGTCGTTCACTACTCGCAAAGAATGAACGATATTTTTGGCAGCTATATAATCAGTGTCTTCGTCCCAAGTTTCCACGTCTTTTTTCAAAAAATTTGATGAGATACTTAGGATCTGGAAGAATCTTTAGCAATTACTGCTCACGAAGTTTTCTATATTTTTTTCGTGGATATGTGTGATATCAAGGTTTATTCTTTTTAAGCAATCTTCTGTGCCATCAATTTTCAGTGCTTCTACCATTTTTTTCTTCTCTTGAACTGAAAGTTCGTCATCGAAAAAGGCAAGCGAAACTAGCTCTTCCGACAAATACCACAAATGATTTAGAATCTTTTTCAGCGCAACAGTAGTTATATTTTTGTTAAACCTTTCAAAGGCTTTAAGGTCTTTCAATAATTGTAAGTCGTTTCTTGGTGCTGACCATCCGGTAGAGGCTTGAAACCAATATTTAACATTAATCATCACCGTGGAAATGCATATTTCTCTCACAGCCTTTTCGTCCTTCTTCGTTAGCTTAAACTGATGCTTAAATAAATAAATTTTCAAACAGTACAAGGCTCTTGCCATCCATCTAGCTCGATGTAGAGCAGCAGGTCTCCTAAATAAAACGCCTTTTTCAGGAACACCTCCTAAGCAAATGATAGTGAGATTCAACAGTTCTCTGTAGTCATCTCGAGGTTGATGTACTTGTAGTTGCTTTTTGGCAAAAGAAATCCTGTCTGCGGCCACTTCTGCAAGAATATTTGCCTCAGCATCATCTGTTATTGTTTTGAAGTCGATTTGGTCAATAGTGTTCCAATTGTTCTTAAATCTTTTAAATAATTGTATATCAGGACTACTAGATGGGGCAAGCGGTTGATCCACTACAGCTGACAACATAATTTCCATTATGTGGTGACGACAAGCAAGCCAAAGCATATTTTTATCCATTTTTCGCTCCAAAAGAACGCATACTCCACTTCTTAAGCCGGTATTTACAGCAGTAGTGTCAAAACACAAACATTTTACCTTATCGCTCAAATTCCATGAATTTATAGCTTCGTAGACAGCTGATGCATATGCTTCGCTCGTTCCACGCTCCAATTTTGGAACTGCGAGTAGTTGATCAACTCCATGTCCTGATACCACAATTGGCAGCCGATCTATAGTTTCGTGTCCAGTAATATCTTCTATAAGTTTACCGTCCCAATGGATTGTTAATGACGAATTAGGTTTAAACTCGATTTTGAGAGACTCTGCAACAGCTTTGCGATTTTTCACACGCTGCCGACGAATAGAAGATCTATTGACATTAAATTCTGATGGATCACAGCCTGCACTTTTCAAAGTAGATGTCACGACCATAGTTGCTTGTCTGTCACTCAATGTAGAGACATCAAGACTGGAAGCTAATTGGCTGTTAATAATGTCTTTTCGAGCTCGTTTCTGCGGTGGTTGCATTTCGGACAATTCTGATATGCATTCGGAGTCAGATGATGTTGCTTCTTTACTGGTGGGGGTAGACGACGACGAAAGAAATGATAATGAAGAAATAGAGCACTTTTCTGTTAAAGCCGAGATATCTTTGTTTTCACGCTCGCACAATTTTTCAAGGCGTTCTCCTTGCTCTTTTATTTTCTTACATTTGTTTAAACTTTTTCTGTCCACTGAACCAATTAAAAATTGGCATCGATTTTGTCGCACTGCTAATAAAAACTGCTTGTCTTCTTCTAAAGTCATAATATTTAAAGCATCACGATGAGCAATATCAAATAAATCTTCTAATTTTTGTTGCTAGTTTTGTTCTTTTTTCTTTAATGCTTCTGAACGTTTTTTCTTGTTTTCTTTATTTTTTTTAGATTCTGCCATTCTTTGAATAGTTTTTCAATTTTACTGATGACATGTTTTTTTAATTGAATTGGTATACTAGCTTTTTCCCACAAATTTATAACTCCGCAAGCCGTCAAAGTCGCAGATTCACGTATACTTTTCTTTTCTTCATTTTTGTAGTAAAAAAAAAACGCAAAACTTCACCGATGGATGGCAACGTTGATTGGCTTAATTGGGATAATAATTGACCGATAAGCCAAACTTTACTTTGATTTCTAGTAGCTTTACTGAGTCCGCTACTTGTAGACGCCATTGCAAGTTGAAACACGTTACTACATATGCCTTTTACAAATAAAACACGTGCGCTCTCGTTAATGACTTATTAGAATTGAAGTGCGTGGCGGGCTAAGGGTGTTCAAACAATCAAAAACATAATAGTCCAGTCAAATTAATCATTAAAATAGAAGTAAGGTTACAAAAATTCCCATAGAGCTAAAAATTGGTATGAATGTTCAGAATACTATTATAAATGAATTGTGAAAAGTCCCCATCAATCCCCCTTGTGCAACAAATTTTATTGATGGTGAAAGTTTGCAAAAATAGGTTTTTCGCGTTTTTCAGCTAAACGGTGAGTTTTACAGCAAAAATAGTTCAGACAAAAATTGTAGATCATCCGATTCTCTACAAAAAATGTATCCACACTTTTTTTCATAAGTATTGCCATTTCCGTGATACAGCGGTTCAAAGAACTGAAGAAATTATTTTATTCGTAATATGCACGTTAATGTACTTTTATATACATTTTTGAACCGTTATACGAGTACAAATATGAGTCCCTATGTCTTATACATACAAATTATAAAATTCTTAGAATATAAATGAACGTCAAAAACTCCGCCCCTATTTTAATTTAGTCCCATGGCCTTGAGTAACATTTGTCTTCCATTCAATTGTCAGCGTGGCGATGCTCGTATACCTGCTCCGTTTCAAAGGTCTCATACTGAACAAAATACTGTTAGTCGTAAGCATTCCTTCGTAGTGACAACTCGTGGCTATCGCTTATATTTTGTAACAAAGTTTGTGCATTTTACTGTTTTTAAAAAAAATGTCGCAATTCTGCTTTATTTGTAGTCAACCTTTGACTGAAAGTGGAGTTGTTACTGTTGATCGCGGCATGAAAGCATTAATTGATGCAAGTATTGAAAGAGGTGATGAGTTTTCGGAGTACCTGAAAGACCAGACATCTGTAAAAATTCATGTGCAGTTATAATCACTAATGGAATTCACTTCCTTCTTTCTATGTACGGAGCTCCAAAAAAAGTTACCTGCTTGGATAAACTCCGATACTTATATTTTGCAAAAAAAAACTTATAATAAAAAACAAGTGCAATTAGCTTGTCTTCCCTCAACCTCTGCTGCTGCTCAACAACATCTATTCCGGGTATATTATCAAGTTCAAGTGTGGCTTGGTAATAAAATGGATCCAGAAGACTGGTGTTGGAAGTTAGTTGACAATGCATTGGAACCAATTCATACGTTACTCCCACCTGCACCAGAAAAACTCCTTAACACCATCTTTTGCAATTGCAAAAAAGGTTGCAATGCTAAATGCGGCTGTAAAAAGGTTGGACTGTTTTGTTCTTTAGCATGTACCAATTGTCAAGGACAGTCGTGCTCCAATGTTGAATCGATACTAGATGAGGATAATTACGATATCAGTGATGAGACATATGATGTATCACTTTTAGAACATATTTGTATCCAGCAGGAAGATGAAGAAAAAGAAGATGATGAAAACGAAGACAGTACACTAGAAGTTCCATTGGATTATTATGAATCCGACGAATAATTTTTCCAAATTATTTTTTCATTTATATATTACATAATTTACACAGCTTTCATCATTTTCAATACTCAATTTGAATTCAATAGGATCACAATAGATCGTGGAATAAGCCTACCGGGGAAACCACGTTAAAAAAAAGCGCCAAGCACACTACCTCATAGGTGGTGTGGAAACGTGTGCATATTACGAATAAAATAATTTTTTCAGTTCTTTGAACCGCTGTATCACGGAAATGGCAATACTTATGAAAAAAAGTGTGGATACATTTTTTGTAGAGAATCGGATGATCTACAATTTTTGTCTGAACTAGTTTTGCTGTAAAACTCACGGTTTAACTGAAAAACGCGAAAACCCTATTTTTGCAAACTTTCACCATCAATAAAATTTTTTGCACAAGGGGGATTGATGGGGACTTTTCACAATTCATTTATAATAGTATTCTGAACATCCATACCAATTTTTAGCTCTATGGGAATTTTTGTAACCTTCAAAGTCTTATTTGACTGGACTATAAGCCGTAATACGTACAATTTAAGACGTACGCATGCGCACAAACCAATTTTTAATTTATTATGATGTTAGTGCGTACGCATACGTCTTAAATTGTACGTCTTACGTCTTATGTTTTTGATTTTGTGAACGCTCTAAATCTCGACGTGTCGGTACAGAAAAGAGGTCGCGGGGAGGAAGGGGATAAGAAGCGATTGGCTATGCGAGTTTCACTTGCACGTAAAATGTGATATAAACACCTAAATGAAACATTAATGAAACCATCATTTAAGCTGTCCTTCAACGCTTTTTCTAAAAATTTTGACAGCTGGTAGTGACCTCTAAATCTTAACAAAAAAAAACAAACAAAAAAAACTTATTTCATATTTAGAGGTATATAATCAAATGAGAAAGTGCCCCGGGGATAATTCAAAAGTCGAAAAATAAGGACCACCCTAATATATATATATATATTGACTGTATTATGTGAAGAATACAATAAAATAATAAAATAATGTATGCGTATTTATTTATTCCGTAAATGGAAAGAAACTGGTGTCGAACATTAATTGATCGTCGTTTTCCGTAAAATTGACGGTGTCGTTATTTGTATAAAAGTCAGACGATATGGTGGGTATAGAGTTAATTAGGGGAGGAGAATAAATTGCAGAAGAGAAATCAAGAGGTGAAGGGGGATTAAGAGAGTCAAAAGATTGATCGCTGAGATGTAATTCAGTAGACAAAGGAAAGTCGATTAAATCTTGTGCGAGAGCGTCGATATTGTCGGGGATAGGTATTTGAAAATAATCTTCGTTTTGAGTTGAATCGAAAGAAGAAACTGAGTTAGGGTAAGAATTAGTTACCGAATTTAAAGAATCGAGAGGGAATTCGATAATATCTGGAGTCGGAGAATAAGAAGGAGGAGAAGAACGTACGTAAGGTACTAAAGTAACAAGAGGTGAAAGCTGAAGAGTATTTAAAATGTCATCTATAAGAGAAACGTCTACAGAAGAAGTCGGAGAAGATGGTATAGTTTCGAAAGGTGAAATAGATTCAAAACCTAGTTCTATCGGTTCGTAGCTAGACTGAGGCGAAGAAGAAGGGTTAACGACAAGCGACTCGGCAAGGGACGAATGAGAATCGTATCCAAGCGGAGGAGAGAAAGAAAGATTAGCAGAATCGAAAGAAGAGTTAAGATATCGCGGTCGACTAATTATTGAAGAGAAGTTAGGAAACGGAATTGGTTCGGCGATAGATTGTTCATTAATGTGTTACGTGCCAGGGCCAGGAGCGTTGCGAGTGGCCGAGGTAAAAGAATAAGGTAGAGTGTTCGTTTGGATGTTGGTTTTTAGAAGTTGTTAGTACCGAACAATCTCGTGTATAGGAGACACGAGATAGCCGTAGGAAGTTGAATCACTTGTGGACTTTCCGGTGTATGGTTACCACTAGATGCCACGGGAGGTTGGAACACTTGTAGACTATCTCGTGCGATTAACACGAGGTGCTACGGGAGGTTGGAACACTTATGGACTTTCTCGTGCGATTAACACAAGATGCCACAGGAGGTTGGAACACTTGTAGACTAGCTCGTGCGATTAACACGAGGTGCTACGGGAGGTTGGAACACTTACGGACTTTCTTGTGCGATTAACACAAGATGCCACAGGAATGTTAGTAAGGCTGACGTAACTTTATAATTGTTGCAATACACCTCGAGCGGTAAAGATGTATTGCTGTGGGATCGCAGGCTGGAGATTTCTAATAGGTAGTCGTAAAGGATTTAAACCCGAAGTGACCAAAACTCGAACAAGTTATATTTTCGTATAAATGGCTGGTTACAGTTAAAGTGTACTGTATGTGTGTGGTACAAAGGTGTTACGTGGAGTCGTGTAATGTGTTCGCACGCACCTAGTTGCACTACTCTCTATTTTAACGCGCTGAGGAAATGCGGGGTATTAGAACAGAAATGCCTAATAGATATCGCGGACTTTACGCGTATTCTATATGGTTATATCGTAGCGAGAACTCTAAGTTTCGTCTAACGATTAGATCTATACGCGTAGTTTAATCGGTGTAACAACGTGACGATCTTACAGTGAACTAAGCCCATGACATGAACTGCAATCGATCTTTTATAGGTCGAAAAAGTGGTGGGGTGCTTCTATTTCCAAGAATTTCCCGAGGGATGTAATAGAAAAGGTGTCTTACTGTTAAGAGGTAATTCGCCTGTTCGAGTTCCTATTTCCTAACGTAATTATTCTAAGCAAACAGAGCGACTTTGAGACTGATCGAGGGGTCCGGCTGCACAAGTGGTAGATTTCCGGCCCCGAGTTGGAGAGTCTAAATTTCTTAGACTCAGGGCCGTATGTAACAAATGAATTCGGGAATGAAAAATATTTCGTAATCCTCCACGATGTAACGAAAGAGGGTTTCTAATCCGATCGATTATCGGCTCGGTTTCCACGTCGAACTCTCTATTAAATTGGTAGAAGTTAATCTTATACGATCGCGTCTGATTACACCGGCACACAAAAAAAATTAAGTAGAATGTGCATTTGACCGGACCTACCTACGGGTACATATTTTGGTCCGCTGAATCCGAGTTCGAGGTCAGTTTGACCCCTACACCCTCGAAATTTCGAGAAAACTTCAAAAAACCGTAAAAATGATGAAAATTGGCAGTTTTAATGATAAAAAAATTTTTTGGAACTAAACTAAGCGTGATTTTCATGTATTTCGATCCGCTGAATATGAATCGAAACTTTATTGAGACCACGAGCCATTTTAAATGTGAAAAAATCACACAAAACTCTCGAAAATTCCGAAAAAATATAGTTTTCATGATAAAAAAACTTCTTCTGGTCCAATTCAGATAAAATTTTATATCTTTTGATGTCTTCAATTCGCATCTTAATTTTTTTAGTCTATTCACCCTCTAAAGCTGGAAAAATTCGAAAAAATTGTAAAAATTACCATTCATAACAGAAAAAAAATTGATTGAACATGATTTAATGCCTAAAATAAATACTCTATAACGTAGATATATCAAATAACTTGAAATCTGTGAAAAACACAAGACATAAAAAGATAGAAAGAAATGATTTTTACGAATCCTAAACTTTCCTTCGTTTGTATCGGTCTCTTTTATCCTCAAATGATCTTCGTAGTGGATTCCTCTTTCTTTTACGATTTTCTTCGGGTACTTCTCTTTTTAACATCCAACAAAAATCTGCCATCATGTTAACACTCCAATTTCCTTGGTATCTACTCTCCATTTCACTGATGTCTTGGTGAAAACGTTCTCCCTGTTCTTCACTATAGTCTCCACAATTGTCAGGGAAGTGGTCAAGATGAGAATCTAAAAAGTGTAATTTGAGATTCATTAAACAACCCAAATTTTTGTAGTTTTCCAGCACTGCGTCAACTAAAGTGCTGTAATCCTCACTTCTGTTATTTCCAAAAAAGTTTTGTGAAACATTTTTGAAGCTTACCCAAGCTGCTTTTTCTGTGTCGTTCATTGTTCCTTCAAAATTTGCATCCTGAAATAAAGATCGTATTTGGGGTCCATCAAAAATTCCCTCTTTCAATTTCGCATCACTTATTGCAGGGAACTTTCCTCTCAAGTACGCAAAACAATCACCATCTTTATTCAGAGCTTTCACGTACTGTTTTATGAGTCCCAACTTGATATGTAGTGGTGGCAGCAAATATTTGGAAGGCTGAATTAAGGGTGGTCGTATAACGTTATGGGAACCTGGATTCAATGCAGATCTTGATGGCCATTCTTTTTTGACATAGTGATTTTTCCGGTCTCTGCTATCAAACAAACATAAATAGCAAGGATATTTGGTGAATCCCGATTGCTGACCTAAAAGAAGTGTTGCAATTTTGAGATCTCCACAAATTTTCCAGTTATGCTCTGAATATTTTATTTTTCCCAATACAATCTGTAAATTTTCATAAGTTTCTTTCAGTTTTGTCGAATGAGCTATTGGAATCGGCGCAAATTCATTCCCAATATGAAGCAAAACAGCTTTAAGACTTCGTTTCGATGAATCGATAAAAAGTCTCTACTCATCGTCCTTATACGTGTTCGGTTTCAATTCATCAACTAAAGCTTTAACATCTGAACAGTATACCACCGAATTTTGATCGTCGTTCATAAAAAATTTCCGGAATTTTTTTTCCCTATTTCGATAGAATGTCACTGATACACCTTTAGCCAACAAATGTTTTTCTTTCAACCTTGACGCAAGTAATTCAGCTCCATCTTTCGGTAAAGCCAAGTCTCGAACCAGATCATTAAGTTCTTCTCGGCTAAACGTTTCAGGGTCTTTTGTTTTTCCGCCACGTAAGTACTCTTCATCTTCTGAATATTCTTCTTCCGAACTTTCTTCAACTAGCGTATCGTTTTCTTCTACATCCATTTCTTCAACCGTATTAATTTTCTTGACAACTTCTATTTTTTGTGGCTTAATAACTGATGAAACATTGGCGTATACAATTTTTTTTTGTATTCCAGGTGAACCCGGTAGTATCTGTCATACAGAAATAACAATTCTGTAAACCCGTTGGTGAAGACCATATCATTGGTATTGTGAATTTCAAGTTGTCCTGTTTCTTGTTTTTTTCCCACCGGGTTAACATCATGTTACATCGACTACAAATCGTATGTGGAACCCATGCTGAATCCAAATTAGTAATTTGGAGACCAAAACATTCTTCATAAATTTGTTTGATCTTATCAGATAACGATCTTCGATTCCTTTCCAAATTGAATTCTCCACAAATGTAACAAAATGAATCAGGACTTTTATTACACAGATGAGAATTACTTCTTGTAATAGTATACTCTCCAGTAGCCAAGTTTCCCACTTCTGAAGAGCTGCAGTCGCTTGATGACGACGCACAGTGGTTCATTTGGCCGAAAACCTGGCCAAAACTCAAGGAGTTTTTCAATTTAGCTGAAAATTGGTGTATTAGTATTATTTGGGTCGCTGATTAAGAATCTGAACTCAAAATTTCGAAAAACAAAATGGCGGCTTCAATATGGCGGATGCGAGTATTGAAAAATTGTCGGACCGGCATGAAAATCAGTAGTCTTATGTTTTCCCGGTAGCTGATTAAGAATCCGAACTCAGAATTTCCAAAAACAAAATGGCGGCTCTAATACGGCGGGTGCGAGTATCGAAAAATTGTCGGATCGGCACGAAAATCAATAGTCTTATGATAGCCCGGCCTTATGTCATAAATGCACATCCCGAAGCATGGCGCGCGCGACAAACAAATAACAATAACTCGAAGAATCGCAAAAAGTCGCAAGAAAACTCAACGAGGTCTTCTTCGGGAAGCTTCAAAGTTTAATTTAAAAAAAAATATATTATGTTATTCCATGGACTTCTGCAGTTTTAATGATATTTACTGCAGCAGCCGCTGTATGTTAATACAAGCATGTCATTGCTGTTCCATCTCCGAATTTCCCTTTGTTTAATAAAAATTTCGGTCGAAGGAGAAAGATGAAACATTGTAAGGAACAAATATTTCCCTCATACCTGCAACTAGCCAGATTTTCATTAGAATCGTCAAAGATCTTTCAGTTTATGACGGTAAGCGGTCGACGTAGCCGCGGCTATTTATAGTTGCCTCGAAACAATAGCCCACCAGCTTGTTTAAACTCATTCCGATTTTTAACCCCATGAAATAAACATATTATTTCGTTAATTGCCAGGTTGATCTTAGAGAAGGATTAGCAGTATTCATTAGGTAAAGCACGACAGCCCGGCTCTATGTCATAAATGCACTTCCCCGAGCATGGCGCGTGCGACAAACAAATAAGAATATCGCGTACAATTGCAAAAAGTCGCAAAATTTTCCAACGGGGACTTCTTCGGGAAGCTTTAAAGTTTAATTTAAAAAAAAATATATTCTGATATTCCTTTTCCTTCAAAAGTTATAATGATATTTATTGCAACAGTCACTGTATCTTAATACCAGCATATCACAGCTATTCCATCTTCGAATTTACCATTGTTTAATAAAAATCTCGACTGAAAGAGATTGATAGAACATTGTGAGAAACAAATATAGCCCTCATACCTGCAACTAGACAGATTTTCAGCCGAAACGTCAAAGATCTTTCGGTTTATAACGGTAAGCGGTCGAGGTGATCGCGGCTATCTATTGTTGCTTTGGAACAAAAGGCCACCAGCTTGCTTAAAATTATTTTGATTTTTAACCCGAACGAAATAAATATAGCGTTTCGTTAATTACAAGGGTAACCTTAGTGAAGGATTAGCATTATTCGTTTGTCCAAGGCACGATAGCCTGGCAGTATGTCATAAACGTATTTCCCCGAGCATGGCGCGTGCGACAAACAAATAAGAATATCTCGTTGAATCGCAAAAAGTCGAAAAATTTTACAACGGGGACTTCTTCGGGAAGCTTCAAAGTTTAATTTAAAAAAAAATTCGCGTTGTACTTTTGCGTACTTCACAACTATTTCCTCTGCAGAAGGAAAAAAATGTATGGGTTTTGCAATCTGTGCCATCGCAGTTGTAAAATATTAAATAAAAAAATGAAACTAAGGTACTTATAATTTAAAAGTATGACGAATAGCTACAAATACTTACAAAGTTGACTGTACTATTATTTCACATTGAAAACGTATTCTGAATTTCGACGTGAATACGTTACATTATTCAAGTGCCAACTTTGACATTGCATATCTCTAAGAGCGTTGTTCAATAAAAACTTTTATTAATGGAAACCGATGCTCTGATATGTTACAAATAAAACGCAATTGCTAAATTTTGAAAATCGCGAAAAAAATTTTTGGCTTTTTGGCCAGGTTTTCGGCCAAATGAACCACTGTGCGACGCCTGCGAACCTGCTTTCTCACCCTGACCAGACGCCGATACTGGGGCTCCCACTCCCTGCATCGTAAAGTACTTATCACTTGTACCTGCCATGACGGCACATACGCCGTTAACCCAGGGACTCTGCCAGATGGTTCTGTTGCCCACCGTCACACGGTGGTCCAGAATGTGCATTTACCCGCGCAAAAGTCAAAAAGTCGATTTTGGAATTTCGACTTTTTTTCTTGTAATATAGATTCTTAAATGTCCATGGACCACAGATATAAAAAATTATTGAAATTGGATAAAAATTGTAGTTACAACAAACGCTTAAAGTTGAAACTTTTTCTGGAGGCCTTTTTCTATCGAAAAACCACGTTGTCTTCTTTCTAACATTCTGACGAAACTATGCAATATTTTTTAATAATTATTGTTTCTATTTGAAGAGCATTCTTCCACGATAAAAATTCACGTGTCGAACATAAAATTATTGTTTATAGTTTATTCAAAAATTAATGTTGAAAACATGAAAGAAAATCGTCGAAGTTTTTTCTCTTTTGCAGACAAAAACTAAAAAGTCCCACTAGATCCCACTCTCTGATTAACAACACTGTTTTCTGTGATCCTTCCCCTAAACGATCCTGTAAAAAGCTAATCCACCCGGATCCACCTTCGACGCATTTTTATTGTTTAAAAAGTAGCGCGCACCTCGGCCAAGCGGTGCCGCAGGACTGTCTCATAAACTTTTGGCAGATATAACAATGAAGAAGGCAGGTAGACGCACAAAATCTTTGCAGAAATAACTTCTATATAGTCTAAGGAATATATGTGGAAAGTTTTACCCGAATATCTTTCGATACTTATAAGTTATTTAATTTTTAAGTGAACCCTGCACGGCGAAGACTAGGATTTCCTTTCAATCTGATAACCTAGCTCATTCCTCTTTGCTCACATGCTAACAATAAAGCAATTAAGTAATAAAAGTGATGCTTTAGAAGTCTTCGTCCTTGTTAGTGCCAATAAGATTTTGTTTTTATTGCACGGTATCTTTAAGAAACCCGGGAATATACTGACCGCGTGTCCCACTGTGTCTATGCAGCTGGTCTGGGTTACATAAACTTTAGGAAGGAATATCAACAAAAGGTGCAGATAGATAAAGCCAATTTTAGCAGGAACTATTTCTATATAGTTTAAACTAAACATCTTCAAAGTTCTCAGAGGCTACTTTGTGGTACTTTTTAGTTTTTCCATTTTTAAGTTAGCAATGTAAGCTGAATAAGCTAATGTACATAGCTACCCTTTATATAACAACCGCCATTTTGTTTTAAAAATTTTTGAGTTCACATTCGTAATTAGCGACCCAAAAAACATTAGAATACTAATTTTTGTGCAAAACAATTAATTTGTAAACAAACCTGGCCGCCATATTTAATCCGCCATTTTGTTTTTAAAATTTTTGAGTTCAGATTCGTAATCAGCAACCCAAAACATAATAGAATACCAATTTTTAACTAAATCCGGTGTGTCTTGAGCCCGTGGTGACGATTTGAAAAAGATTGAAATTTGCGCGAGGTGCGTGAACAGCTAACTTCACGCTCTGGACCACTGTGCGTCACCACGTGGAGGTGCCCTGGTTACAGGTACAAGCAATTAAGTCTTCAAAAGTCAAAAACGAGAGTAAAAAAACCAAAAAAATTACTTTTTTCGGAATTTTGGAGGGTTTGTGTGATTTTTTTACATTTAAAACGGCTCGTGGTCTCAATAAAGTTTCGATTCATATTCAGCGGATCGAAATACATGAATATCACGCTTAGTTTAGTTCCAAAAAATTTTTTTATCATTAACCCTTTGCACTCCGAACGATTTTGGACGTTGGCTACCAGCTACTCAGCGCTACTTTACGGCAGAAACGAACATTTACAGACCCTCGTATTATTTATTATAATTTTGGAACTAAGTAACGTATTATAATGATATTGGACTTATATGAATTGGTTGAAATCGAGGAAAGTATATTTGCAAAAAAATCAATATTTTATTGTTTATAATTTTGTGCAGAATGATAAATTTTGGAACACTCCCCAATATGCATTGCAGGTTGATTAGTGCATGTTTGACAATAATAAGTTGTTTGACGCCTGCCACCAGGTGTTTTCCTGTCAGAACAAACAATGGAATCCCGTTTTCTTTCTCCCACATCGAAAATATGTAGCTTATTATTCAATCTATTACCCGCCGAAGATGTGGATGGACGCGCTCTCGATTAACGAATGTAAGACACCGTTTTCTCCTTTTATACATATAGTATAATACGGGCGTTTATAAATGTTTAAGCTGATAAATACAATGTACAATAATCTCGGTTCGCGCCAATAATACAAATATAAATAATGTTTAATCGCGACGTCACTCTTGTAAGAGTGTTCCCTCGATGTATGCAAGGCGTCGACTCCGTAACGACTGCCTTGCTATCCCTCGTTGTTATTGCTGGGTCCATCGAGGACCTCCTTTTCCTCGACAAGGCCCGGTAGGGGTGAGGGTCATTTTCCTCCCTCGCTGGAGGAATTGTCCTCGTGACGAAAGCCAGGCGTGTAAACGCCTAGCTCGACGCCTCGCTGGCGCTGAGTCTTACACGAAAATCACTTCTTAACTCATCAATAAGTGCCTTTAATGAACTTGCAGTGCGTCATTTGTGTTTGATTATTCTTTTTGAGTTGCGCTAAATTATGTAGGAGTATGATATTTACCAAAACAATATCATTGTTTTGATTTTTTCACTTGTTAGATCTACCTATACCGCTCGACACTTCAAACCAGACTGACATGAGCTCAGCTTTGAATATCTTTTCCTCCAGTTGTAGATTTGTTTATTTATATTTATAAATCTCACTATACAGTGCGAGGTATGCTCGCATACCGAACTGTCTTCTATTTACAAACTCTTCTTATCGCTCTTTTCAAGTGGCGCGCCATGGCGCCGAGAAGTGCTCGGACCGTCGTGACATTTTTTTTATATATCTTACAAGGAAGGTATTCGAAGTGCAACTCACGGATTCGAATAAAATTTTGTGGGTTTGTAGAGTGATCCAAGACAAGAAAAATGGTATACTCCATTCGTGCCCAATCGCCCTTTAAGGGCTTGAAATTTAACCTCAAAGTGAAATCGACACTTGCACTTCCTCGCTTATATCTCCTAAAGTACAAAAGATAGAAAAAAATGTTTTAGGTAAAAGTTTAACGGTAAAAGGAGCGCTATAAATTGGCATTAACAAATTTTTAAAAACAACTTTCCTTCTTGAAGAAAAAAATTTTTTTTGCGTTATTTTAAACAATTGTTAAATCTTTGTGGTAATGAAAAATGTGACATTTTTTATTCTGAATTCAACCATAACCATATTTTTATTATACACCGCTAGAGTTACAGAGATACACGACAAAACGTGCCCCCAGCGCGCGGTACCACGCAATAGCGCGCAAATATTTGTCATATTTGTAGTATATTTGTAATTTGTCATATTTAAAAAATGTTTATTTGTGTATATATGCGATATAGTACGATCTATATCATAAGTCGTTAATCTTTATGTAATATTTCATAATTTGCGAGTTTTATGTTACCACACCCATCTTCGTCACATAGTTATGTCCCGCAACAAAAATGAGCGTGTAACTCTATGTGTTGTTAGCGCGCTATTGCGCGGTACCGCGCGCTGCGGGTACGTTTTGTCGTGCATCTCTATAGCCCTAGCGGTGTATAATAAAAATATGGTTATGGTTGAATTCAGAATAAAAAATGACACATTTTTCATTACCACAAAGATTTAAAAATTGTTTAAAATATCGCAAAAAAAATTTTTTTCTTCAAGAAGGAAAGTTGTTTTTAAAAATTTGTTAATGCCAATTTATAGCGCTCCTTTTACCGTTAAACTTTTACCTAAAACATTTTTTTCTATCTTTTGTACTTTAGGAGATATAAGCGAGGAAGTGCAAGTGTCGGTTTCACTTTGAGGTTAAATTTCAAGCCCTTAAAGGGCGATTGGGCACGAATGGAGTATACCATTTTTCTTGTCTTGGATCACTCTATAAACCCACAAAATTTTATTCGAATCCGTGAGTTGCACTTCGAATACCTTCCTTGTTAGTAATTTCACGATATTTTGATTTGATTTCTTGTGCCATTTCAAGAGAAAGCTTCAGGGAAACATGCATGTCTCAAAAAGTTGCGCTGAAATAACTCAATTCCCCGTAATCGCTTGTAAACTTGAATGTCCCCTGAGAGGGGACATCCGAGTGATATGCTAGAATTACGATGTCCCCTGAGAGGGGACAGCGGAGTGCAAAGGGTTAAATTTGCCGATTTTCATCATTTTTACGGTTTTTCGAAGTTTTCTCGAAATTTCGAGGGTGTAGGGGTCAAACTGACCTCGAATTTGGATTCAGCGGACCAAAATACGTACCCGTAGGTAGGTCCGGTCAAATGCACATTCTACTTAATTTTTTTTGTGTGCCGGTGTTATTGTGATTCAGTATCGATTCACCAAGTACATACCATGACTGGGTAGAGGATTGGGCTGCAAATAGAATGCGCCAAGAGCAGAGCGGCCACAGAGCAGCGCCCAGGGGGGATCAACTCTTATGGCAGATCATGGAACCGCATGGAATGGATATATTTCGTAAGGTAATATTTCGTAATTTGGGATTTTTATGTTACCACACCCATCTTCGTCACATAGTTATGTCCTGCAACGAAAATGAGCATTCTCAATATGTAACTTTATATGTTGTTAACGCCCTATTGCGCGGTACCGCGCGCTAGTGAGTACGTTTTGTTGTGTATCTCTGTAACCCTAGCCGTGTATAATAAAAATATTGTTATGGTTGAATTCAGAATAAAAAATTCCACATTTTTCATTACCAAAAAGATTTAAAAATTGTTTAAAATAACGCAAAAAAAAAATTTTTTTTTCGAAAAGGAAAGTTGTTTTTAAAAATTTGTTAATGCAAACTTATAGTGCTCCTTTTACCGTTAAACTTTTACCTAAAACATTTTTTTCTATCTTTTGTACTTTAGGAGATATAAGCAAGGAAGTGCAAGTGTTGATTTCACTTTGAGGTTCAATTTCATGCCCTTAAAGGGCGATTGGGCACGAATAGAATATACCATTATTCTTGTCTTGGATCACTCTACAAACCCACAAAATTTCATTCGAATCCGTGAGTCCCCACTTCGAATACCTTCCTTGTAAGAGGAGAACAGAATTATTGGTGTCGAAGACCCAAGCCTGTTTGAAAAAGGAGGAGGGTTAGTATAATAATTAATATTACACTTCTAGTATAAGTACTTTCACGAAAATATGTAAAAAAAGAACATGCATTTTTATTTTAATAAACGTAAAAAAATAAATTGTATATTTGTATTTTCTCTTGCGATACAAATATACTGAACTTGGTTTTATCATTGCGACATTGTGAAATTAATCGTGTAATGATAGGAAAATTAAAATTTTCGAGAAGTTCACAATTTCGCAATAGTGAAACCAAGTTCAGTATACCGTTGCCCCACTATTTTAAATCAAATAAGCGGTAGTGCTATATATACGATATATATAGCATAGTATGCTATATATATAACAGTTAGTTCGGTTTTGCAGCGCTGTTGTTTCTAGATGGCAGCACATCTGTGGTCAAAAATTAAAGCACGGGAGTTAGCACCCCCTGGCAGCGCCCGAATTGGTTGCAGCAATTTAGTATGCGCTTAGAAGAGCAGCCACTGAATAGCGCTCCGAATAATGGTGTAGGTTGCGGCAATTGAAATGCGCTCAGGAAGAGCACCAACAGGGCAGCGCTCCAGGTAGACCGGGATGCAGCAGTTATAATGCGCTTACGAGCAGCCACAAAGCAGCGCTCGGAACGAATCACAATAATACCTGAATAATAAATGAAACGGTTGGAGAGTTTTAATTTAATTGCGTCGATGAAGAATATTCTCTGGCGTATTCAAGAGGAAAGAGTATGACAGGTAAGTAAAGGTAGTAGAATAATTAATAATTAAATGTATTAAAATAATAATAATAGGATTGATTACAATGGTTAAATTATGTTAAAATTGTAAAAGAGTGTGTCGCCGAAAATCCTCGGGTACAGCGGAGTCAAGGCTTAACGATTAGTAGATACTCACTCGTTGCAGTATGAAGAAGCACTGATTCTAAGTTAATTGTTTCACTTATTGTTAGTCTTATTCGCGTAGTTTATTCGTTGACTGTCAGTTCTTGACTGATTTCTTCCAGGCGCTTGACTGGCTAACGAGGCTCGGGAGCCTCTTCTTATACTGCTGAGTACGTGCAAATGTACAGGGTGTTTCAAAAATATTTGTCATGGCTTTCAGGGGTTGTTCTACACCTCTGGATCGATGGAGATTTGCGAAAAAAACTTGCCGCAAAATTCGGGAAAGGGTAGGAAATTTTTTTATTGGCTCATCGTATTCGTCTTGTTACGTAGGCAAAATGTCTGAGAGGAACCATGGGTCAGAAACGAACCGTTCTCTCACAAATTAACTTTTAATTGGGCCTTACGATTAAAATTTCGCCCATAGGTTAGCCTTCGAGTCGCCGACCTTTCGAAAGGAAACACATGAGATACCCTTGCTAGCTCCAATAGTTGAAACAGAGGCACCATAATCGAAGAGAGAGAAAAAGACTAGAAAATGTCAATGACCAGCGTTCGGTGTCGGGTTCACTCAAGGGCCCACCCGGGAAGAAGAGTATAAACACTTACACTTCTCTTCTGGTTCGGTGACACAGTGCCCTATTTTCTAGCTTCGTTTACGTCGCCTCTGCTTTAACTATCGGCGAAATTTTAATCGGAAGGCCCAATCAAAAGTTAATTTGCGAGAGAACGGTTCATTTCTGACCCATGGTTCCTCTCAGACATTTTGCATGCGTAACAAGACGAATACGATGAGCCAATAAAAAAAATTTGCTACCCTTTCCCGAATTTTGCGGCAAGTTTTTTTCGCAAATCTCCATCGATCCAGAGGTGTAGAACAACCCCTGAAAGCCATGATAAATATTTTTGAAACACCCTGTACTCGCTGGGTGACACGTGCATCTGCCTCACGTAGGCGGTGTCAGCATTATCTCTTCGAACGTTCGAGAATGTTGTAAATTGTATTCTAGGAATTGCAGCTCTATATTGTATTCTAGGAATTGCAGCTTATGCATTCTTCTGCCTTTGGTTAAAGAGTTATACTGCGAGTTAAATAAGATGTCAAATAGAACATTCTGGAAGTGTACAATATTCCGAGACGTTTCAATAGCTTTTATAGCTTTACAGTAAGAGTTTACTTAAGAGTAAGGTTAATGTAGTTAGTATTTGAAATGTCAGCTAGGGCCATTTATTAAGGCGTGTATGTAATGAATTAAACTCTTATTTAGTAATGGATATCGAATGATGGCCCGAAATGCATTTAAGCCTAGGTAACTATGATTCTTATTCTTATTCAATATATTCCGCGCCGTGGTTTGCGCGTCGTATTAGAGAGGTATTCTGCAAATAATAATGTAAATTCGTGGCATACGTCACACTAGTCAGATTTAATTCGTCCACGACGCTTCTTAATGCTCGAATACCGTTCTTTATATTTTCCTTCGAAATAGGGATCCGATCGTGCTCCTTTATCGGTATTGATATTAAGTAGTATGAGTGACACGTCTGTACCTTTGCCCTTTCGAAGACAAGGTTATCGTAGATTGGAAGCTCTCCGTTCGCTGCCAAGTCTATTGCTCCTTTGTCTTGGGGTTGTCCATTCATGTCTATGAAGATTATTTTATGATCTCTCTGTATCCTTAATGAGTCGTTACTCTCTTTTATTTTAAGTGGAGCATTGTGCAATGCAGCAGGAACCAATGGCTGTTCAAAAAGCTCATCGGAATTTGAGGTTGAGAATGGTGTGGTTTCCAAGGTGCAGGTTGGCGTATCTTCAGTGGTGTCTATAGATTCCATGGTTTCTTCGTCTTCGTAGTTCAGCGTTCTTGAGATAACATTTTGTTCATTCCGAAGCGAAGATTTTTCGCGAGCAGGCGTAGAATGATATTTGGGCGGTGATATGATTTGGGAGGAACCTTCTAAGGGATCCTCTATAAGTTCGGTAGTGTTTGGATTGGGCTGATTGGTGATAGAATTTTCGGAAATCGAGGTGTCGTATAATCTCCGTTTGAAGAATAGCAGCATGGCATTGAACGCCGATTACACGTTCCCGACGGATATTTTTTCGGTACCCGTCGGGATTGAAAACAGTTCCCGAAACTTTTGGGGGCAGTTTTCTCTTCAGAAATGTCTAAGGAATGCGATCCAGTATAGCAAATTCGTACTAGATAAATAACTTTTCATAAAAATGTAAAAGTATAGCATTAAATAGTATCAATATTGAAGAAGATAGACTTTTCCTTTTAACTGAAAGCAAAATGGGTACAGAAAGCTCAATGATAGGAACGGATATGAGTTTAATGAAAAGGGAGGTCCAGAGAGCAATTAGAATAGAAAAAGAAGAGTCACGGAAGAAACATCATGGTGCTCATTCCAGAATGCGCAATTCTGGCCTTATTTAGTATATAATTATCATATGACATAAAGAAGCGTATGCTGCAGAATTTGAACTCGAATACAACTGGAACTCCTTATAAAAGGATTACTGTAAAAGATGTACAGGGTCCGCCAGCAAAATCCGGACAAAACTCAATTTCAATTTCCCGCTACATATTATGTCAGAAGTAGATGTTTCTTTGTTTCCAAGCAAGCCAGATATATGTATAAACGTATGTAACCTCGAAAATGGCAGAATTAATTAGATCGAATGTAGAATATAATCGTAGAGCAGCGATAATCGAAGCACTACGCGCTGCGCGGTCAGCAGCTGAAAGTATTAGATTCTTTGGGTATCCAAGATCTACTGTGTACGATATTGTGCAAAGGTATGCGGCTTCAGAGAAGTCCGAGGAAGGTTATGTTAATCCAGCAAGGCGAATTCATGCAAAAGGAAAGTCTGTAAGGACTCCGACTGTCATCCAAAGAGCTCAACAGCTCATTTTGAAAAACCCAGGCCAGTCACTTGCAAATTTAGCGACCATTTTGGGAGTAAGTCAGGTCAGCATGCGTCGAATCGCTCAAGAGGACCTGCGATATACCTCGTATGCGCTCAAGGTACGGCAAATGCTGTCAGAAGCTGCCAAAGCTAAGAGAATTGCCCGCTGCAATTTGATTCGGTGCTCGTTAAAGAATGAAGCTGCACGTCGCCTTAGATTTTTTTCTGACGAAAAGATTTTTACTATTGATGCCAAATTGAACCGGACGAATGATCGATGGCTCGCTCAGGATCACGAAGATATACCCGTAATAGCTAGGACCAAGTTTCCGGCTAGTGTTCACGTCCTGAGTGTTGTTTCGAGTGAAGGTGACGTTATGCCACCACATTTCTTTAAAAGGGGGGAAACCATTAATAAGGAAGTGTACCTCCGGATAATAAGTACGATAGTGAAGCCATGGATGGAAACCATAGTATCTGGGAGGTCCTAGATTTTTCAACAGGATGGCGCACCAGCTCATGCGAGCCATTTAGTACAAAACTGGTTTTCCGATAATGTCGACATGTTTTGGTCCAAAGAATTCTGGCCTCCAAATAGTCCCGATTTGAACCCCCTGGATTACTACGTTTGGAGCGTCATTGAAAGGGTGTCTAATAAGACC
This sequence comes from Cerceris rybyensis, assembly GCA_910591515.1. Lineage (NCBI taxonomy): Eukaryota > Metazoa > Arthropoda > Insecta > Hymenoptera > Crabronidae > Cerceris > Cerceris rybyensis. Next base: position 4,475,172 of record OU342789.1, read on the forward strand.
AGGCACCCTAACACGGCATCTCTTCAGGCCGCTATAGAGGCAGCATTCGCGAACATGGACAAGGAGCAATTAAAAAGAGCATGTTCTCGCTTCAGACCAAGAATCGAAGCAGTGATCGCAGCGGAAGGAAGTTATATCGAATAATAAACTTTGTAAGGATCCCCTAATTAATGTACATAAATTTTTTTTTATTAATATATGTTGTTTTTAAGTAAACAAGTGTTTCATTGAACTAATAATTTTGTCCGCATTTTGCTGGTGGACCCTGTAAAAGACTATATTAATATTGGCAGAGAAAATTTTATTTCAACACAAAGCCACAATTTTTTTCCATATTTAATATTTGTACAGATTTTTTACAAAAAGACCTTTCATGAAACTTATAAAGATGCGTTACAAATAATAATGAATTAAAAAGTTGTGAATGAAACTGTGGGACGTGGAGTGAAGCTGATTACCGATTACAATAGCTTGCTTCCGAAAAATGAAAGTGATAAACAATTAATATTTCAAGTAGTAGAAGATTTTCGTCGGTGTTACCCCGATACAAATAAATCAACCATAATGAAAGACTTGTACGTCTATTGACTTGTATCCATTGACTTATAACTTTTAAATGAAATAGTTATCGAATTAGCTTAAACAATGCGATGTAGATATAAAAAATATTATATAAAGGACTACTTTAAAACTGTAAATGACATTTATATTGAAATCGGTGTATATAATAAAAATTGTAAAACTTCTCCTTAAATGCGTCACGTTTCCGATCTGATATCCGATCTCGCTGAAATTTTGGGAACTTAGTTTTCTTATCACAAGTCAAAATATGAGAAAGTAAGAACAAAACGAAACTGAGAAAACTTTTTTTATCCCTATAGCTAAGTACCACCCTAGTGCACACGCTGAATACAAGGCTGAGGAACTGTCATTATTCTGTGAAAGAAATTCATACAATCTGTAAAGCGTTCATGATTCTTCCTATTGCAAACCATTGATTTCGTCCTTGATTTTTAAAATGTTTCTTGGGTCGAACGACTGATTGACATAACAGAATAAACGTTTTTTTTGCTTTTTGGCACAGGTATCAATTGTTATGGTTATTCGCCTATGCACTAATTTTATTGCAGATACAGGAAAGCTTTAGCCAGGCGTAGTATAATTTCCTAACTTTGATTAATATCTACATAAGCACTGAACAATTACAACGTTGAAATAGCCGAGCCAAACAATTCTTCTCGAAAGGATGTAACTATCACCTGCATCGCAATTCCTTTACCTTTGTAATAGCAAAGCGAACCTGTTCCAACGCTGCTATTTACTGATTTTACATCGACTGCTTATTGACAAGCAGTCTCCGCAAATTATGAAGAACTGGAACCCTGTTGTTTGTCGGAGTGGACTGGAATGCGAGATACAGTTCTAAATGAATTCATTTCAAAAACTTCACGGCCAAAGAAACGAATAAAATGCTTCTCGACCTTTAGTCCAATTAGACGACAATGGTATCATATTTCCGCTTCCGTTTATTCTGAACGGTCCTATCAGAAATCCAACAGTGAACAGTTGGTTGTCTTTATTTGAAATAGTTTCTCGAACTTTTTATTTCCTCTAACTCTTTCCACCGATCCCTGCTTCTGTCAAAACAAGCTGCACACGATTTCAATCGTACACTTTATTGGTGATTCACAAAAAAAAAGTTAAGCCAATTTTGTCTTCACAACTTGATTTGGATAACCAGATCATAATCATTGGCTTCTTATTGCGTGCATGAAAACGCAATACCATTTCTACGGAACCAACAAGTAGAAAGGAAAACATTTCCTTATTAAAGGTTCAAGTATGGAATCTCTTCCACTACAAGAAAGAAAAGATAAGTTTGGTCAGAGCAGAGAGATCCCGGCAAGTTAGAGAGACGATCACTTCGGTGTTCGGACCAGAAAGAGTATTCCCTTTGTTAAGCTGAGAGTGGAATAAATAGTTCTCTTCAATCCTTAAAGAAATCTGAACCAAGGAAAGAGAATTAATCTCTCTTTGCCTCCCGGGGGAAACGAAAGCTGTTGGTACTGTTGCGTTTTAGTCATTCAGAGAGTCACTGATCTGATAGAAATTTTGCACGATAAATAAACTTGATAGGGTCGAGAGGCAAGCCGATTACTTCACAAGTATTTATGATTAATGCCAACTTTTCACTTCCGAATAAGCATTGTTGCAGTTCTTAATTAAAGTAATAAGCATAGTTCGATAGAAATTAGCTTCTCAGAAGAAGTTCTTGCCTTCTTAACCACTTCGGTACAAGCATCGACTATAGCCAACGACTACACACAGCGTAGCTAATATGCGCCGTACCGAAGTGAGAAATGATAATGCATACTTCTAGAAGAATTGCTGGTCAAAAGTTTTGCATGTTTGATGCAGCCGCTTGCAATTATACACTGATTATACATACTTTCTTTTTCAACATTTTACTTGGTCTTGCAAGGACGTTTGGCGGGGCTAAGATACATATGGTGGTAAAATCTCAGACCCGCAATCAGTTGTAATTAGTGCGGTTCGATCACCTGGTTATTGCGACAAATTTTGTTAACATTACATTTTAGTGTCTTTCAGCGGTGGTTTAACACCTTAAGTAATTGACTGTAAGCGAAACAACTGTGGCAATTGAAAGCAAAAAAATGTAAAGAAAACACCAGAGAATTTGGTTACAGAGCTATGGTAGTTTTGGAAATCAAAACACGGACTTACAATCGATGGTTCCTAATTCTTCCTCGCATTTGGAAAATTTGTCCAGTGTGATATTTGTGACAATTATATGACTGTAGAGCCAGGAAAAAACATATTGTATATACATAGGTATGCCTCCTACTACGCGGTAAATACTTTCCTTGATAATAACGTGTTGTGAAAAATCCCATTACAGGAGACATGACCTTAATACAAGAATTGGGATTTGGTTGTAAAAAGGAAACAATTGCTTTTAATGTTGTAACATTATCATCATTTTTAAAATTTATGTAGGGTAATTCCGGGGGAGATGGCCGTACGGGAGAGATGGCCAATAGAAGAAAGTTCAAGTAATAATTCATAAATGGCAGTACTTTAATTTAGTTCGATTCGTTTTGGCACGGGCAAGAAGTGTTAGTGGATTTTTTTGCGAAACAATTACGGAAAGGTGAGAAATTTGACTTTGTTTTTTAATAACACGTTCGATCTAAACTAAGCGGTTGACATATTAAATGGTTACAAAGAAATTTTGAAAGTTTTGTCCGTTTTCATGCTTCCTATGTGAAGTAAAAAAACTTTCTCGTGTTCTAACTTCAAAATTAACTACAAAATTGAGAAGTTGCTTTAATTAAGTAATGTGGCCATCTCACCCGGACAATCGGGAAAGATGACCATAGTATTTACGGGAGAGATAGCCATAAAATTTTGACGCGGCCTGAACGGAAAGTTCAGTGTTAGTCACCGATGACTTTTGACATCTGAAAAGCATATTAAAAAGCGAAAATGAAAAAGAAAAAAGGAAGAAAGGTCAAAAAAAACAAAAATAAAAACGGAAACTAAGACTGATAGACCTAAGAAAAAAAATACTGTTAAGAAACGTAAGGCAATTCGTAGGTTGTCTTATAGCAGTTGCGAAGCAATTCCCATCGTTTTCTATGATACCTCTGAAAGTGAATCTGAAGATAGAGAGAAAGAAAACTGCAGAGGTTGTGGTGATAATTATTACAGGACACAATTAGCTGAAGATTGGATACAATGCAATATTTGCATGGTCTGGGTGCATGAAAACTGCACCGAGTTTGAGGATATGTGTTCTTACTGCGGTAATAAGAAAAAAAAGGAGTTAAAAGATCTCAAGGGCAAAGGGAAAGGCAAAGAGAGTACTGACCATCTCCCCGCGATCACTATGGCCATCATCCCCGGACACTCTGGGAGAGATGGCCAGTTCTAGTTTTTTTTTTAAGTTTAAAATTACATTGTTTGCGTTCTTTAAAATGATTTATCGTTAATGTTTGATAAGAGTAATAAATAAAGTTTATGTTCTATATTAATTCAATGTTTTATTCCTCATAATTCCTCCACAATAGAGTCTTAAAGTTACTAGGGCCATCTCCCCCGGAATTACCCTATATAAAAACATTTCATAAAAAACATAATTAAAATCGAACATCATACAAATACTAAAAAGATTGTAATTTCAAGTAAAAGCTCGACAGAGGAAGTGAGAAAAGCTTTTCTTTGACCGTGTTCTGTGTCACTGACGTATTACAACGCTAATGCGCACAAGTGTGCGCGACAATGTATATGACACATTAACTAAACCGCGTGTAGGAGGCCTATCTGAATATGTATTATCCATAGCCATAGAATAGTTTTATATTAGGTTGCTACATCTTAGGCGAAATGACGGCAGCAGTAAAAGACGAGGAACTACAACAGAAAGAAATAAGGTGTTTGGATCAATTTAATGCGAAACTGTGAATTTATAAGTTTCGAAGAGTTGTCGAAACTGAATACTTTACGCGTTTGATTCATTCATGTTATTACTTGTTTTCGTGATTGCAATACAAACTTTGTTTTTATACTTGCAACTCGCGAGGTTCTTCAAGATTTAAATTTCTATTTCCACACTATTTGGAGTTTTCATGAATGATGTTCCTCAGGTCCACATGTTGAGGCGTAATTGCAACGCGGGCCTTGAGGTTGCGAGGGCAAGACTTCTAAATTCTATACCTTAATTTCGCAGCTGTGTAGACCCGTCCATCTGGCAACCACCTTCGAATATCGAGGGATGGCACGTGGCTACCAGACTTGCACTTAAGAATTCTTGCGTTAGATTTATGACACCTGTCATAAATCTAGCAGTTTTCGTCCACACCTGAATCACCCTCGCGGCCCAAGGCCCCCCTCTGCCTGGGCCTTCCGTGGATTTTGGCAAAACCAATGCAAACGCTGCATTTTGGTAATCACCCACGAAGCCCAGGCAGAACCAATAACATTTCACCAGGGCCCAACATACTCCTCCCTATCTAGCCACCCCTTCCTCCTCGTCGGGGTTGCTGACCGAGGAAGGGGTGCTTGCAAAACTGATAAAAGAACCGAAAGCGAGCAAATCTTCAGATTTTCTCCCGTAACAAGATTCTATTCGCAACAAGTTTTTTTTATACACATTTGGCTCGCTCGTATTTATATTTGTTATCTATTTGTTATTCTTTTTTTGTTATTTATTTGTTTCCGTGTACATACTAGTTCTCTGTTACAATAAACAAATACCAAAGCCATTTCGGGAGTGTAGTGTTTATTAATCTCCGAGAGAAGAAAACAAACTAGACTCCAACGACTTAACTGTCCGACGAGTCGCAACACCACTTCTACAAAATTACCTTATGTGCACATGATACTGTAGCTTTTCCGTTTGTGTGCATCATTGTCACCTTAACTGAGAGATTTGAGAATTTTGCAATTGATTTCTTAATTTCTCCTTAATTTTTTCTCATTTGAACTTCGGGAATAAACTCTGAGAAAGTGACGTGACCAAATGTATGTATATATTGTTACGAAGCACCCAGTACATTCAATGTTACTGGGAAACGAGACATGTCAATTGTTTATTAAATAAAAAGAGTTGAGATTCTACGGTCGGTGGTCCTCGTAGACGGACGTGTTCTCTTAAATAAACGTTATCACTTTTTAATTGTGTTCTTTAATTAATTATGTCTGAAAGGACAAGGCGTGCGCGGTCGACTCGTAACAATGGTGTCAGAAGTGGGATGTCCACTTCTGTTCGCGACGGGAGTGTTTCCGCGTCAAGAAATTGTGCAAGACGAGGGCGACCAGCACGAGAAGATCCTGGACATATTAATTCTTTCATGGCTATCGAGGGAAAGTTCCTTAGGATGGAGGAAAGAATGAGAATACGACAAGAAAATTTTATGAGGGAATTGATGGGAAAATTTGAGGAGAACGACCGGCAGAATCGTGAATCATTTGAAGAAAAGCAGGAAATGGATCGCCAATGTCAGGCTAGATTTACTCTTTTAGAATCGCAACATTCCACGTCGGAAAATAAGTGTTCTGATAATGTTGATAGATTACCTATAGAGCAGGCTTCGGTTAATTTTGATAATTCTAAAACTTTGACTAATCCGAATGAAATTACACCTCACGGTTTCACGAATTTGAAAGTTTCTGTTGCTAAAGGTTTTGATGTTGAAGCCGTGAAGTCAATTTCAGAAAACTCTTGTCCAAATAGGACCCGTATTTGTCTTTCCTCTTTATTCAACAGGCCCAGATTTTTGAGCTTTCAACGGAACCGGCAAAGCACGGCAGGAAAAAAGAAAGCGAGCAGATTGTCGCTCTGGCACGTCGTTCGTGAATCGAACGCTTCTCGGAGATCGAGGATACTTAGGATGACGACGTGGCGATGGAGAAGCAGAAATGAACTCGGGAGTACCGGAAGGACGAATGCGTCTCCCTCAACTCGAAGCAGCAAGGGGTGCTGCTCTCGCGACTCAGGTAGCGGCTTCCTGGGAAAATCGAAAGCGGACTGTCGCGGTCTGAGACGGACGACGAAGACGTCGGAGCGATCTCGAAGATCGTCGACGTGCTGTTCGCAGAGGCGTGGACGCAGCTTCGTCGAAATACCATCAATCGTGAGGTCATCATCGTCGATCTGGAATCCAGGGATTCTCAAGAGAAAGATCGCAGGCTGTTTGAGGTTCGCAAGAGTTCGCAAGAGTCTGCGACGAAGAAAAATCCGCAAGCTTAAAGAACTATTTAAGGAAAAGAAGAACAGGAATTTTTGGAAATACAAAAAGACAAAGCCACTCTATAAAATTGCAAGAGTTACCACGGAATAAGTATTGCAGAATACCATCGTTCTTCCCAAGGTTTTTGAAGTGGTTTTCCCTTGGGACGAAGAGTGAATACTAGAACGAAAGTGATTTGAGTTAGACCACATTTTAGTACATCAATACTCCTACTCAAATCACAGGTGAAGAATTCTATCCCCTTTGAATGAATTGCATCCATGAAAGAAGAAAGCTGTTCTACTAAAAATTTTGAAGAGGATGTTGCGATCGGGACGATCGCGTATTCGGAAGGGAGGATAATGTTACGAAGCACCCAGTACATTCAATGTTACTGGGAAACGAGACATGTCAATTGTTTATTAAATAAAAAGAGTTGAGATTCTACGGTCGGTGGTCCTCGTAGACGGACGTGTTCTCTTAAATAAACGTTATCACTTTTTAATTGTGTTCTTTAATTAATTATGTCTGAAAGGACAAGGCGTGCGCGGTCGACTCGTAACAATATATAGAGTCTGGCATGTGAAAGATTGGTAGGGGGCAACATGTTCTGACAACTTATCATCCTTTCAACATGCAATGTCTTCCCAACATTATACGGACCATACAAATGTAAAACTTTGCGATTAGGAACGTTCGCATCGTTCCACCATGTTGTAACATCTATGGCCCAGCATTGGTATATAAATTCACACTTTTTAAAGCCGCGAAAATTGCGACTGCACGCCAATTTTAACTCCATATGAAAGGGTATAGCCGGTTGAGATGGTCAAATGTGCCCTTGAACCGAATTCAAATCGCAATGAGTCATTCGAAAGCTTATAAAAAAAGAATAATTTCTGCCAAGTTTCAACTTTGTATCTCGACCCGGGGGGTAGTAAAGGGTAAAAATAGAAAATCAGGTTTTTGCCGAATTTCTCCTATACCAGCGGATGAAAAATTTTGAAAAAATTCAGAGGCATTTCTGTTATCAGGGCACATATTAGAGAATTGTTCCAGATTTTTAAATTGAAAAACCAAGCTGTGAAAAATAAAAAACGCCAAAAAATTCTGAAAAATGCCGATTGTGTATCGAAGCAGTCTTGGCACTACAATTATATTTTTACTGTAAGTACGTATCATTGTTACTATTGTCCTGAATTTTTTTCAGATCTTTCAATTTGGTGCGCCGCAGTTAAAAAAATTAAAAACCGATTTTTTCGTCGTTTTTTCCGTGTCAGAGTAACTTATACGTCGAATTGCTTCATGAAATAGGTATTTTATGTGATCTTCTATGTTTATACGTACAGCAAAATATCACAGGAATTAAAGAAACTGAAAAAACCGAATCATTTGAAACTGTTATGCGCCTTATATTGTAAAGTATCTACCGTATTTTCCAACGGCGTGGGTGGCGCAGCGGTAGAGTGTCGAGCTGCTATACCGCTGCGAACTTTTTGAACGTAGGTTCGAGCCTCGAACTTCCAAGTCCCTTAGGCTGTTTTTTTTTTTTTTTTTTTGTTAATTATATATATTTCCGAACTTTACGACACAACGATCAATATTTATTATCAAATGTTTTAAGAATATTTGAAAAACATATTAACCTGAAATATACGTAAATATGAGTTTGGACTGCTTGTTATGCCGCCGTTTATCCTGCCAATTACGGCATTGTTTGAAATTGGTTTTCAATTCTCTTACCTTCAACAATTATGGATGGATGGTAACAAAAATCGTGTTGTTGTTTTTCTACTATTTAGCCTTTTCGTCCATTCGAATTAGATCATACAATTCTATTCTCTCTTTTATTCAAAATGTATGTTAGAATTTCTGTCACGGGTTCAATGCATGACAGGTAAGAGATTCGAAAACCAATTTCAACTAATTTCAAACAATGCCGTAATTGACAGGATAAACGGCGGCATAACAAGCAGTCCAAACTCATATTTACCTATATTTCAGGTTAATATGTTTTTCAAATATTCTTAAAACATTTGATAATAAATATTGATCGTTGTGTCGTAAAGTTCAGAAATATATATAATTAACAAAAAAAAAAAAAAAAACAGCCTAAGGGACTTGGAAGTTCGAGGCTCGAACCTACGTTCAAAAAGTTCGCAGCGGTATAGCAGCTCGACACTCTACCGCTGCGCCACCGACGCCGTTGGAAAATACGGTAGATACTTTACAATATAAGGCGCATAACAGTTTCAAATGATTCGGTTTTTTTCAGTTTCTTTAATTCCTATGATGTTTTGCTGTACGTATAAACATAGAAGGTCGCATAAAATACCTATTTCATGAAGCAATTCGACGTATAAGTTACTCTGACACGGAAAAAACGACGAAAAAATCGGGTTTTAATTTTCTTAACTGCGGCGCACCAAATTGAAAAATCTGAAAAAAATTCAGGACAATAGTAATAATGATACGTACTTACAGTAAAAATATAATTATAGTGCCAAGACTGTTTCGATACACAATCGGCATTTTTCAGCATTTTTTGGCGTTTTTTATTTTTCACAGCTTGGTTTTTCAATTTAAAAATCTGAAACAATTCTCTAATATGTGCCCTGACAACAGAAATGCCTCTGAATTTTTTCAAAATTTTTCATCCACTGGTATAGGAGAAATTCGGCAAAAACCTGATTTTCCATTTTTACCCTTTACTACCCCCCGGGTCGAGATACAAAGTTGAAACGTGGCAGAAATCATTCTTTTTTTATAAGCTTTCGAATGACTCATCGCGATTTGAATTCGGTTCAAGGGCACATTTGACCATCTTAACCGGCTATACCCTTTCTCTAAATAACGATGTTTCTCCTAGTGCTGGACCACAAATGGATCAGCATGTTGAAATTCATCTGTGCGCGCACAAGCTAATGCACAAACTGATAATAGAACGATAAATCATTTATTTCGATACCTTCGAAAATACATACATCATTGTCTGCCTTCGCCATATATGTTAAAAAAGATCGACTTGAATGGCAGTTCTCAATATACTTAAATGTAAATTATCCGGCAAATAAATTTTACACATATCCCGAATTTCATGAAAACAATATAAATTAATAAAATTGACGTAAATATAATAGTGAAAAAAATTATGAAATAACCACTATTATCTTTTTCCCTTGCGGGACAAATTTGAATATGCGGAGCAAAGTAATGTGGGATTGGGACGGGGAAGCCCTCCTATAAAGAACTTTAGGAGAAAAGGACGTGAAAAGGAATGGTCAACAGGGGGAGGTCGCTGGCGCAGTGGTTCCGCGCCAACCCAGGCGATCGTCGACGTTAAGCTAACTCTGGCGGAGTTCCTCCTGCCTTGGATGGGTTTCCGCGCGCCTCTCGATTCTTTTTGACGATCCTACATATGCAAATACCAAGAGGTACGTGTGCCTATACTTTGTGAACACCTGAGTGACTGTCTCTATATCTATCTCTCTCAATAACTGTAACCGGCCATTAGAGCCTTCAACTTTATTCACGGTCGCCAGGTTGTTTTGGGCACGGAAAAAACAACATAAAATCCGTTCTGAAGATTCTAGCTCTCGCTATCTGCCTAGTATTTGTAAAATAATCAAACATCGAGGAAGGCTGAGCTTGCTCCTTAATGGAGGCAAATTCTGTTAAAGATGTTTTGCACGAATCGCGTAGCCTCGCGTATTCGTTTGTTATCTTACCCTCAAGCTCGCGCTCGGTTGCTGTTTTTGCCTCCTGGTTCTTGGTGTGCACTCTTGCAAAGTGCACCCCCAGCATAGACAGCCTATCCGCGAGGTCGATAACGTTGTATTCGTTTTCAATAATCTGCAGTGCGGATGTCTCAACGCGTGCCTGGTCCCAGAGTTGTGAGTCTCCTATCTCGGCGCGCACGGGTGGAAGCGCCTCCATATTTTTCGGATTGATAACTCGATTTATGAATGGAAATAATTTTGAAGGTTTTCTAGTGTTTAGAGTGCTTAAATGATCCTTCCAAAATTTACTAGAAATAGCTGTGTATTTTTTCTGTAATCTATAGTTGATCTTTTTAAGCAACTCTCGATAGAATTTTAAAATTGAAGATTCGGTAGGCGAATGTGAAAGATTATTCCTCAAGATCGAAATATTTTTATAATTGTTCTAGATTTAAGTTTTTTCAATTCCCTTATATGCGCGTCGTCATATTTCTTGGATTTATTTATGATCTCGGCAGAAGGAGTGCTTCCACTTAGTGCGTTTGCAATCTCCTGCTCGAGTGCTTTTATAGTGTAGTTAATCATATCGACCGACGCATTTAAGAGATCGATATTAAGAGACTGATGCCCGTTTTCACCAAGGTCTCCTAAAGTATTACTTAGCTAAGATACCCATAACCTAACCCTGGTGGAAATATATCTACAACTTTTTATGCGACTCGACAACAAATTACAATTTTCTACAACATTTTGCATGGTTGTAGAAAATTGTAGCTCGTTACTACAATATTCTACGACATTCAACGTCTCACTAAAACTTATTCGATTCTCTTATGTAATAAATTGTAATAAATTGTAGAGCACTACAAATTTTTACAACAAATTACAACTTCCTACTCTAAGACAAATGGAACTTGAAAGAATGATCTCTATTAAAACACGGCACGCGTAGTTTGTTCTAGTATTTTATACAATACTACAAAATTCTACAACTTTTAATGTCCTATCTAAAAATTTATAAAATAGCCTTCAAAAGTTTAGCGCGTAGTTTGGTGCAGTATTTTATAGAATACTACAAAATCCTACCACATTCTACAAGTTTTTATGTCTTATCTACAAAGGGTATAGCAGGACAAGATGGTCAAAAGTGCTCTTGAACCGATTTCAATGGGGGTAGTCTCATTCGATAGATAATGCTCGGCGATCATTGTGTACCAAATTTTAACCCTTTATCTTGATCGGAAGGGTAGTTATGGGGAAAATTTAAAAAACAGGTTTTTGGGCCTTTTCCCCCATTTATTGAGGTGTAAAAAATCCGAAAAAATTCTGGCATATTCTACACGGTACCGGACATGTTGGAGAATTTTTTCAGATTTTTCCGTCGAAGTACCTAAGCGTGAAAAATGGGCAAAGTCAAAAGAAACGGAAAAAAGAAGATTTCGTATCGAAATCTTCGAGGTACAACTTTTTGTTTTATATAGTAACAATCTAACACCTACGATTGTTATCCCCAATTTTTTCAGATTTTTAAACCACCTGCGTCATTATGAAAAAAATCGAAAACCGATTTTCGGGACGTATTTTGATCTAAAACGCAAGAAGTAATTGTTATTTTTCCATTATTTTCATAGAGTATGTTCATTTTGTGGTTTTTAATGTTTTACCATTACAGATAATTTCATCACAATAAAAGGAATTGAGATAACTCACTTATCTGTAAACTGTGTGTTACATTATGTACCATAATTTTGAACGTTCTTTCAACAGCAGCAGTGGCGACGCGTCTAGAGTGTCTGCTCTGGAACCGCTATGAACTTTTTTGTCGCGGGTTCGCGTCCCGGAAGGTATATTTTTTTTCTTTTTTTTAATCTGTAAATGCATAAAAATAATCAATAATTATTTTTAACAGCTATTGCGATAATCCTAAATGCATAAAAAATCTATATCGTATAGAAAACAGTTTTAGAGCATATCTGTTGTTTTGCCGGCTCTCTCTAGCAATATGTTATCCCATGGTTACGGATATTTTTAAACATTTAAATTACGGAAATGTTAACTTATTATGGTATATAAAAATGTATATTCGGCACTAAAGGAACGGAGTTTTTACCTTGACAAATTCCTGCCGAAATCATGTTGAATGAAAACAAAAGTTCCTTTCTTTTGGTAGATTATTATTTTTCGCCATAAGTACTAGTTTGTTATTTGTTCCGAAATCATATAGAATAAATAATACGTTTGAGGGCCATAACTGTACAATAGATACATTCGTTAAAATTGCTTTATTGTTATATACGAATTTACTTCTTAAGCTTTTAGATATTTTACTGATGAGCATTTGTATCGCTTTCAAAATACCTTTAAGAAATAGAGGCATATAATTTAGTTTGCAGGACTTTATTATTTTATTGCGCCTGCTCCAATATCACACGAACCCTTCCTGTCCGTAAGCCTTCACCAATGACCTGCTGGCATTGAAGGTTTGGCGCAGGTACTAAGCTAATCCCCTATAGGTATTTATGTTATATTGGTCAATTCACTGTTAAATGGTTTCTGTCCCTACCTAGTCACATGGAACTGTACATACTTTAAAAAGTACAAATATTCATAAATGGTAACATACCCAGTATTAAATCGGTTTTACACATTCGAGACAATAGCGGAGACCCAACCATAAACTGTCTTCCCTACGCTCATTTCAGAATTAACAAATTAAAAATGGCAATATAATACAAACCAATAGAAATTCATATTTTCCAAGTTTCGAGCATATCCCCTCCATGTCAACGATTCTTCTTTGAATATAAGGGAAAGAAACATGCAAGTAAAGTAATCATTACGTGTATATACTTTGTTAGTGCAAGTGTTGTGATCTTTGGTGCTGAATATACATTTTTATATACCATAATAAGTTAACATTTCCGTAATTTAAATGTTTAAAAATATCCGTAACCATGGGATAACATATTGCTAGAGAGAGCCGGCAAAACAACAGATATGCTCTAAAACTATTTTCTATACGATATACATTTTTTATGCATTTAGGATTATCGCAATAGCTGTTAAAAATGATTATTGATTATTTTTATGCATTTACAGATTAAAAAAAAGAAAAAAAAATATACCTTCCGGGACGCGAACCCGCGACAAAAAAGTACATAGCGGTTCCAGAGCAGACACTCTAGACGCGTCGCCACTGCTGCTGTTGAAAGAACGTTCAAAATTATGGTACATAATGTAACACACAGTTTACAGATAAGTGAGTTAGCTCAATTCCTTTTATTGTTATGAAATTATCTGTAATGGTAAAACATTAAAAACCACAAAATGAACATACTCTATGAAAATAATGGAAAAATAACAATTACTTCTTGCGTTTTAGATCAAAATACGTCCCGAAAATCGGTTTTCGATTTTTTTCATAATGACGCAGGTGGTTTAAAAATCTGAAAAAATTGGGGATAACAATCGTAGGTGTTAGATTGTTACTATATAAAACAAAAAGTTGTACCTCGAAGATTTCGATACGAAATCATCTTTTTTCCGTTTTTTTTTACTCTGCCCATTTTTCACGCTTAGGTACTTCGACGGAAAAATCTGAAAAATTCTCCAACATGTCCGGTACCGTGTAGAATATGCCAGAATTTTTTCGGATTTTTTACACCTCAATAAATGGGGGAAAAGGGCCAAAAACCTGTTTTTTTAATTTTCCCCATAACTACCCTTCCGATCAAGATAAAGGGTTAAAATTTGGTACACAATGATCGCCGAGCATTATCTATCGAATGAGAATACCCCCATTGAAATCGGTTCAAGGGCACTTTTGATCACCTTATCCTGCTATACCCTTTTTGGAAATATCTTTCAAGAGCTAGCCCAGCTCGTTGTTTGTTGTAGTATCTTATAGAATACTACAATATTCTACAACTTTCCATGTCATATCTAAAAATTTGGAAAATAGCCTCCCATACAGACTGGAATATTGCAGCAATATTGCGAATCTTGCACAATATTGGCAACATTGCAGTGGCAATATTGCCGCGGGAACATTGCAATGGCAACATTGAAATGTATGCTCAACATTGATGAATATACCCTATTATAGGAGCAAACACTCAATGGTTTTTAAGATATTTGTAATTAAAGTTTCATTGCCATATTTAAGTGGAACTGTAGAACGTAACATCAAGAGCTGCCGTAGCGTAGCGGCAACGTTCTGGGTTCGCACAGAAAATACTAGGGTTCGAATCCCATCGTGGGTAAAAAAGTAGGAGTAAGTAAGAAAAAAAAATCCCATTGCAAAGTGGGCTTTCCCAGTCCAAAACTAGAATAAATCGTTCGAGAATTCAAGAACGTCCAGTTATCCGATGAACACCGATGGCAATTCGGAACAAATAAACAAGATAATATAATTATTAACATCAAGCGTAAACTCAGTAACAAATCAATATTACTGTGTTTTTTTTTAAATTCAAAATGTTTTTTTTTTCTATTGAATAAATGCAATTATCACAAATGAATGTTTGTTCATCCAACCAATATTCCAGCAATATTGCTACAACGTTCGCAATATTCCTGCAACGTTCGCAATATTCCTGCTGTATTCCCGCAACGTTCGCAATATTCCTGCAATATTGCTGCAACGTTCGCAATGTTGCTGCAATATTCCCGGCAATATTGCCGCAATATTCCTGCAAGCTACAAAGAGGCGGACATAGGAATATTGCAGCAATGTTGCGGTAATGTTGCGGCAATATTCAATATTGTAGAGAATTGTAGTTCGTTGTAGTATATTTCCACCAGGGAAGTGTTCCCCTAAATCGGTCCTTTACCCAAATTGATTTGCACCGAGTTAAGCGACCCCTAACTATGGGCTCCTTAACAAAGTGTCAGTTTTTTTTTCTATGGCTGCATAAACTGTAGCCATTTCTTAATAGTCCAGGATCCTCGTATGCAATTTTAACATTTATTACTATCAAGCTAATTTTATGTAAGTAGCTTCATTTTGATGAGACGCCCAACTTTGTCTCTTACATCAAATATCCATCGTGGTAGCTAACAGAGATAGCAGGGATTGAATACGTCGATTTGACAATTCTCAAAAATTTATTACTAACAGTGGGTTTTTTATGAAATCTTAAGAAAATAATTTACATTATTGAAAAAAATATTTGTCCTACAAAATTTATGGTTTCATCAAAGAGTCCCCTCCTTCCAACATGTATCGATTACGTGGTCATCGAAAATGTTTACTAACTAGCTGTTTCTTTTACTGTCGCTTAGTTACAATTTATATAATTTAACAGCCACATTGTCCTACAGATTGCGTGGTATGTTATCCCCGTCCTACGCTCCAAAGTTGTTAATACTGTAACGAAGCGAAATAAACGGTAAATTTGAATTCGGCTCCGTCCTTCCCCTACCCTACGCCCGACCGATACGCGCGAACATCGCGGAAGGGGGGGAAGCCAAGCCTGGCTATAAAAGCCGCGACCGCGCCGAACACAGGAGAGACCGAGTCGAGCAAGCGAATACGCAACAGGGCGAGAACGAGCAGTACTCAGGAGCAACTGAAATACGAGCTCAGTAGACGAGCAACTTGCAATACCCTCCGCTCGACCTCCGCTCTCCGGGCCGAGGAGCTACTCAGCCCGCACCGATCCGCTCCCCCCGTGCCAGTCGGCAGCCGAATCGAGGAGCAACTCGCTAGCTGACGGCCTAGGCACGGCCTCCGAAACCCGGCAATCCTACCCGCTCATTTCCCAGCAGCGGCGAGGAGCAACTCGCCGTCCATCCGTTAATCTCCCACCGTTCCGTTCCGTTCCCCGCGAGCCATGAAGCAACCGCGAGGTGCGACTCGCAGGTGGCCATCTTGGTGCGCCCGGCCAACCGGCATCCACCGTACCGGTCCGAAACCGTCGCCGGCGAGACACCGTTCGCCGACGAAACCCGAACGCACCCGAAGCGATTTCGGCCAGAGACCGCTGACCGAAATAAGCCGGCCGTTCCCGCTCCGACTTCAGGAGGTACCGCTCCCGGAGTCACCCGAACCGACGGCCGAGCAGTACCGAGCGCGACCGAGCGTTGGCGACCCAGCAAGTGGCGCCGTAACCGAGCCTCGTAATAAGTCAGTAGTAATAAGGATCGTAGATATAAGTTAGCATAAGAATAGGTTAAGCGATGCTGGTCATAGAATAAGATAGCTTGTAGGAATAAAGAATAGTTTTTAACACGAACTGGTTGGCACGTCACTCACACGACCCCTCCCGTCGCGAACCTTGGAGTTACAACCGACTGAACGGGCACGGCGAGGGAGTCCCTCACACTCCACCGCGTGAGGCAAATACGGTCAAACCGATTCCTCATCCGCAGCGCAGCGGAGGCGAGAGGAATAAGGCATTTTAATACTACAAGACTATTTTTCTTATTACTAACTGTAGGACAAAATGTGACATAATTAGGTTAGTGCATTCTCTGTACAAATGAAACATGATGTCCTACAAGGAAACAGGCGTGTATCACTAGTCCGACAAGAATCGTCATTTTTATTTTTCGATTTGTAACATAAAGCAGCGTCAAGAATATTTTGCACGCCCGAGCCGTCCTTCGAGAAACACCGCCTCCTTCACCCAACATACAGCCGAGATGTCACTGATTCACAACCACTCTGTAGGCGTCACGCTCGTGTCTATCGGCACTGGCCTGGTGCCGTATTTGGGGCGACATTCGTAGTTAATCGCTCGCGCTGGAAAGACGTGCCTCGCGCGTCAGTCGCGGAGATAAGAACAACGTGCGTGGCACGTCGACTCATAATATTTGTTGAGGAACAGTTTCAAATGGGACTACGTCGCATGGGCTGCAGCGGCCGCGACGGCAACAATGTATTCTTTAATACGAGGAAGCCTAGCGTTCTAGTATCGGATAGTTATTTTTAACAATTTGCGCTAGTAATTAATTTACAAATGTGCGTACTGGAACGCAATACTATATTTATGTCGTAAGATTTAATGAAGTGGTCGATTTCGGCAAAACCATCGCCAGAAGTTCAAAAACATTAAAATATATTAAATGTATTTGATTTAAAACATATCTCAGGATACTTTTTCACTAACAATACTTTTGTCTTATCCTACATACGACGTAGTGCCATCTGAAATTGTTCCTCAACAAATATTCTGAGTCGACGTGCCACGCACGTCGTTCTTATCTCCGCGACTGACGCGCGAGGCACGTCTTTCCAGCGCGAGCGATTAACTACGAATGTCGCCCCAAATGCGGCACCACGCCAGTGCCGATAGGCACGAGCGTGACGCCTACAGAGTGGTTGTGAATCAGTGACATCTCGGCTGTATGTTTGGGTGAAGGAGGCGGTGTTTCTCGAAGGACGGCTCGGGCGTGCAAAATATTCTTGACGCTGACATAAAGCGAAATCTTTTTTGAAATTTAAATAGCTTTATTTATAGTAAACTACGTACAAAAAATAGTATTATGCGATATAATAAAAAATTAAGCTGAATCAGATTCATCTGATAAATCTTCTTCGCTACTACCATCACTTCTATCTTCATCTCCTTCATTTTCATCATTTGTGATATCTGACTCTGTAATAACATGAGAAAATTAAATAAATTGGTAAATGATCAATCAATAAATAATCCTTAACACCATGACTATGTTGAAGTATAAGAATATTTCTCACAATTTCTTCTCGAAAGACAAACACGTGGTCGACTGAAAAATGTTGACATTCTTATGGCCGACACTAACGTGAGATACCTCATACACAGATACGTATACAGTAAACGATGCTCTGCACATGCGTATATGTAGGGAGAATAGGACTCTTACCAAACAAACCTTTGCACGGATGTTGTCGACACTAACGTGAAATACCTAACAAGGAGACGGTACTGTAGTCGGGTGTCAGAATTTCTTCAAACTTGGCAGAGGGGGAGGCCACCCCTCGAATATTAAGCGTGTAAAGCCATTCGACTAGATGGCCAAACATTTTCGAGAAAAACGACTTTTTTTTAATTTAAAGCGCGATAAATACAAGGGACGCTATCGTATATTCAAAAGAGTTCTCATTTGGTAGCGTGCTGGTGTGGTAACCGATAGGTCGCTGGGTCGAATCCCGCTGCGTGCAACTGTTTTTCTCCCCCCTTTGTTCTTTGCTTTCTATATGTATTTCCAATAAAATTATTGGAATGGGAATTTTATTTTACTTTAGATAATAAAATAAATACACAGTTTTACGTACTCGTATACTTCGTAGCGACTGTCGTTACAACTTTATTAAAATTACATTTTATAAAACATGTAACAAAACTACATTTTACTAATTTTCAACTTTACAAGTGCTTGGATGATATTCATCATAAAAACAGGGAAAACAATATGTTATTCGACATCGCGCACATTTTATAAATCTCCTTACCACACGTTTCATTGCTGGGAAAACGTTTAATTTTCATTACTGAAAAGTTCGTAGGTATGCGCAGGGAACAAAACGTTTGGCATGCGATAAAATCCTTACGGTATATAACAATAAGGAGATTTAACCCTTTCGCTTCGAGCGCCGCTTATAAGCGGCGCCCGCAAGATGGCTTATGAGTACGAGCGCCGCTTATAGGCGGCATCCACAAGATGACCTGTGGGTACGAGCGCCGCTTATAAGCGGCGACCACGCGACGTCGTCACCCCATATGTCCGGTATCCAAATGATGAATTTACAAGTGCCATGGATAATTTTTTAAGCCTTTTCATATTAAAAATGTAAATAATACTCATTATATAGTAACAAAGATTGTTTTATTTAGCAAAATTGTAACTTAAGACCTAGGAAAACGTATATAGAGCAACAACGCATATTGTGCATATTCGCGGCGCGCGCGCCCGTGCAGAGACAGTACTTCGGCGGACTGGACATCCGAAGCGAAAGGGTTAACAACCAGTGCGACGCGACAGTCGCTACAAAGTATACGAGTACCTACGTAAAACTGTGTATTATAGTAAGCAATCCTCTGCGTATGTGTACATGATAGAAGGGGGACTTGTTGATGAAACCATACATTTTGGAGGACACATATTTTTTTCAATAATGTAAATTATTTTCCTAAGATTTGATAAAAAACCCACTGTTATTAATAAATTTTTAAGAATCGTCAAATCGACCTACTTTAGCCCGGCTACCTTTATTAGCTACCTTAAACAAACATTTTCGTATAGGAAATAGTTGGGCGTCTCATCGAAACGAAGCTATTCACGAAGATTCAGCTTGATAGTAATCATTTTTACATCAGGGATCTGTACTACAACTTTGGAGCGTAGGACGGGGATAACATACCACGCAATCTGTAGGACAATGTGGCTGTTAAATTATATAAATTGTAACTAAGCGACAGTAAAAGAAACAGCTAGTTAGTAAACATTTTCGATGACCACGTAATCGATACATGTTGGAAGGAGGGGACTCTTTGATGAAACCATAAATTTTGTAGGACAAATATTTTTTTCAATAATGTAAATTATTTTCTTAAGATTTCATAAAAAACCCACTGTTAATAATAAATTTTTGAGAATTGTCAAATCGACGTATTCAATCCCTGCTATCTCTGTTAGCTACCACGACGGATATTTGATGTAAGAGACAAAGTTGGGCGTCTCATCAAAATGAAGCTACTTACAAAAAATTAGCTTGATAGTAATAAATGTTAAAATTGCATACGGGGATCCTGGACTATAAGATAAATGAGGAAAGCTTTTGGGTTGGAGGTTAGGTCTTTGCATTTGCGTATTTTTTTGTAATTTTCCGAGATTTTAACACTTTGAACGCCACCGGTATTTCGCTAGATTCACCATTTCTACAAAGTGGAACTTTTACTATTAAATTGGTATTTTTGCAAAGCAGAAATTTTAAAGATACAGATAGATAGATATTCGGTAGACCTTTATCTTTTTAATGTCGATATTTAAATATTTAATATATCCGAAAGTTCGTAAATATTACAAGTTCAAAGTTACACGGAAATTTAATGAATTCAATAGCGCCGGTCATCGGTGACTCCATGGCAGTCAAAGTGTTAAAAATAATGGCAGAAAAGCGGAGGCGTGGCCAGAATTTTACTCCAGAAGAGAAGGAAAAATTATTGTGTTTGTTAATTGAATACAAAGACACCATTTTATGCAAAAAAACGGATGGTTCAACAAATGATGCAAAAGCGAACGCGTGGATTTCCCATACGGAAAAATTTATCTGTTCCGGGATGAACTACAGGTAAGTCTATTAAAATTATATAGACGACTATAACAAGGCACTTATTTGATGGGTTTTGAAGAGCAAAAATGGGGGCGACAAGTAACTTCAAAATTATTTTTTATATTTCAGACACAAAGAATCTTTAATGAAGTTGTGAGAGAAGCTGAAAAGCGAAGGAAAACTTTGTTATTCGAAAAATAATAAAAATATAACTGCAACTGGAGGTGGACCCTCCTGCATTAAAGTGAATCCAATTATGGAACAAGTATGTTCCATAATGGGTCGTGGGTGCACGGGCATTATAAATGTAAATGACTGTGACGCAGACACCCTCGTGGCAGACTACATTGAGCCTGTATCAGAGCGTAACAAAGATCAAGCAGCATTGAATGAAGAGGTGGAGTTACAGATGAGTAGGGAGCTTGTAAGTTAATTATACAAATAGCGTTACCCACACCTATTATGAAAATGACTCATCTATTATTAACTTTAACTTGTGTATCAACTTTGTATTTTTATAATTTGTAGGAAGATGCTGTAGAGGTCGGAGAAGTTTCTAAACCAAGTAAAGAAGAAGCTGTATCCACGAGGCAAAAGCCATTGTGGTCAAGGAGGCGTAGAGTAAGATTGTCAGAAACTAGTTAGCGGTCTGAAACAGTTTCCACAGCCTGCGCTGGGTTATCAGAATTAAATACAAAGAAGAAGGATGTAGAAGATTTAAAAAGAGCTCTACTAGAACAAGAAATGGAGTTCAAACGAAAATTGTTTGAACTGCAGCTGCAAGCTGCTGCAAAAGAAGTAGAGATAAAAAGCGAGATATTGCGACAAGTAAAAGGTTTGTGTATATTTAAAATTTATTAATCTTGAACAACATTTTCAAAGTATTGAACTAATTGGTTTCTTCGAAAGCCATAGATAGGCTCAACACCATTTGGATCCTCATTTATTTGTTGCATTTGTCCATTTAAAATGAGTTCTTGTAAATTGGGCAACAACTGCTCATCTATAGGGTCAGCTTCTCTTCTCAAAATGCACAGATTATGCAAGATTGAGCAAGCCAGTATAACATTCAGTGCTGTTCCCAGCTTCAACCTTATCCCAACTGCTAACACAGGAAACCTTCTTTTAAGTAGTCCATACTGCCGTTCTACCACATTGCGAGTTTTAATTTGGGCTTTATTATATTTGTGTTGGCCTTCAGTCATTGGATTCATGAATGGTGTCAGAAGATGAGACTGAAAAAAAAATAGTGTTTGTTTTTTTTCCAGATGGAAAAATCTTGAGTCAACTACTATGGGCTCCACAGCCATCACAGGAGAAAGAAGATAATTAATAAAATTGTGATAAACCTACACAATATTATAGTTGTTTTATAATTTAAGTTCATTAATATTAACACATTGTAAATATCACAAAATAAACGTACCTTTAGGGGATAACCACTGTCTCCTAACAAGTAACCTGTGCCGTAAACTCCCCTTTCAAATCTACTGTACATATTACTATTTTGGTATATAGTTGAGTCGTGAGTTGAACCAGGCCAGCGTGACACAATGTCTGTTATTAATAAATCTGCTGTACTGATCGTTTGCACATTAATTGACATATATGATTTTCGATTTCGAAATAATTCTGCATCATCACCACCTAGAACAATGACATTCAGTAGGTGAGCTAAATATATATACCTAATTTGCAAATTACCTGGTGATAGTATCTTTATATGTGTACAATCTATGCAACCCAAGCAATTAGGAAATTTCGCAATTTTGAAAAAGTCCATCTTCACTTTATTCTGTTCTTCTTCAGTCTCAGGAAATTTAATGAATTCTCTTCTAAGTCGCACAATAGCTTCTGAAACCCGCTTCACAATTCTACTAGCAGTGACTACACTGATTCCTCCCATGTCTGATACTGAGAGCAAATGGTTACCAGTGGCGTAAAACCTTAAGGCGATCAGTAATTGATTTACTGGAGACACTGAATAATTCCTGAAAAAAATGTCAGCTAATATTAACGTTGGTAGACATTACCCTGGTGGAAATATATCTACAACGAACTACAATTCTCTACAACATATTGCTACAACTGGCTACAACATTGAACAATTTTCTACAACTTGACCCTATCTTCACTGTGTTTAATTTTTACAAATTTGTACAACAAAGTACGCGGATTGGGACAGTATTTTAGAATTTCGTGAATAGTTGTAGAATGTTGTAGTATTCTATAAGATACTACACAAACAACGCGCTGGACTAGCTTTTGAAAGATATTTCCAAAAATTTGTACAGGGTGTTTCAAAAATATTTGTCATGGCTTTCAGGGGTTGTTCTACACCTCTGGATCGATGGAGATTTGCGAAAAAAACCTGCCGCAAAATTCGGGAAAGGGTAGCAAATTTTTTTTATTGGCTCATCGTATTCGTCTTGTTAGATAGGCAAAATGTCTGAGAGGAACCATGGGTCAGAAATGAACCGTTCTCTCGCAAATTAACTTTTAATTGGGCCTTCCGATTAAAATTTCGCCCGTATGGCAGCCTTCGAGTCACCGACCTTTCGAAAGGAAACACATGAGATATGTACATAAGGCATAAAAACTTGTAGAATGTTGTAGAATTTTGTAGTATTCTATAAGATACTACAACAAACTACGCGCTAGACTTTTGAAGGCTATTTTCTAAATTTTTAGATAGGACATTAAAAGTTGTAGAATTTTGTAGTATTGTATAAAATACTACACAAACTACGCGAGCCGTGTTTTAATAGAGATCATTCTTTCAAGTTCCATTTGTCTTAGAGTAGCAAGTTGTAATTTGTTGTAAAAATTTGTAGTGCTCTACAACTTACTACAATTTATTACGTAAGAGAATCGAGTAAGTTGTAGTGAGACGTTGAATGTCGTAGAATATTGTAGTTACGAGCTACAATTTTCTACAATTTTCTACAACCACGCAAAATGTTGTAGAAAATTGTAATTTGTTGTGGACTGGCATAAAAAGTTGTAGATATATTTCCACCAGGGTACACATAAATAATGAAATTATTACCACATAGTTACACGTAGTAGCAGGTACCTATCTTTCAGATTGGTTTCAAACATATTTGGTAGGTAGGTACTTACTTATTGTCCGGGAATTCTAAAAACTCTTCAATTTTTTCCAACAAAAACAATACACTCCGTTTTGATAACCTATACCTCCGAATAACATCTACATCATCGTACTTTTCGAAGTAATTTGGCCTTTCCCTAAAAATACGTGGTCTTCGAAAAATATTAAACACATTTTCAATCGCTTCTACACCATCTAAATTATCTAAAAAATCAAAAATATCGCCCATTTCGTAAAATTGCTTGCAGTTCTTAAGAGATGCGGTTAAAATAAACTAACACTTAAGCCAAAGGAGACCCTTGCTCGGCCCCGTAAGTTTAAGGGGCCACTTATTGTGTTAGGTGACAGCTTTCCCTTGGTGAAATCGATTTTCCAATTAGGTGATGTTTAAATTTAATTAGGGGATACTTAAATATTAGGGGTCGGCGGTGAAAACGGGCATGAATGTATTAAAAAATGCGTAAACGAAATTTTTTCCAATCTGTTTCTTGATATTTGAAAATTTTTATTCGCGGTGCTATTTCTAAGGAAGCGCTCCAACAACCGCTCATGGAAAGACGGATTACAGTGGCCCAATGATCACTGTCGTACGGTAGTATATCAAGACTACACGAGCCTTGAATAATTCGACCCACCAGCCTCCCGTCCACGAGGATAAAGTCACGATTAGTGTTAGCCGGGTGATAGGTCGACGTGTCTGGAAAAAGAAGTTTAGCACGAAAAATAGCTCCTTCGAGCTGTAACCAATCAAGGAGGGCGATTCCCTTTCCTTTATTCACATGATTAACCCATGAAATGTGGTTTGCGTTGAACCGTTCACCGCCCGCAGTTGAGTAAAGTGACTTTCATGGCTGGAATGATTAGGACCTTATCCTGGTTTGGGCTGTAGACAGCCGAAACCACTAGACACCTTCCGTCACCCAGCTCGAGATTAATCGCGATGGCTTCTATCAATTTTGGTTTAGTGAAACCGAGCTCAATCCTCTCGAATTTATAAATCTTTTTGATTATTATTGCAACACCTCCTCCGAAGCGGGTATTTGTGCAATCTCTGCGAATCGAAATATATTCTGGTAGTAATACCAGAATATGTCTAGAATTGAGATTAGTTTCGATTGAACAACAGATATCCGGATTATTCTTAATCAGAAATTGCTGCAGATAGGCGCGCTTGTGAAGATCGAATATGGAGTTGACATTTGCTGTGATGATAAGGAAATTCTCCAAAGAAACGCTGCCCATCGTAGTGGCTGAGGCAGTGGAGAAAGTTATTTTTTAGTCCTTCCACAGGCGACTCGCCTTCGCGCGGTGGGAGCGCGAGAAGTTTCTCCGTCTATGACAGATTGAAATAAAAATTTAATTTTTTCAGAATTTTCGTTGATTTTTTGGAATAAAACCGGTATTTGATCTGCAACGCTTTTTATCGCATTGAGAATGCTACTTAGATTCGGTTCTACGCCGATTGGGATCTCCGTGCGAGCAACAGGTTGTTGAAGCGGTACACTCTGCTGTACTGGAACGCTTCTTGAAGTGGCCACTTGGCTATATGATAGAAGTGGCGCAGATCTTGTTGTAGTAGCGATTCTCGGTTGTTGAGGTGCGCTGCGAGGCTGCGATTGAGCGTAGGCGGCTGCCTTCCTCGCCTTGAATTTTGGGCAGCCTCGGTATGAGGCAGGGTGGCCAAAGTTTTCGCAGTTGACGCAGTAGACCGCGTCATGATGCATAGCTTCGGTGACGGCGCATTTGCCACGTTCATGCGACAAACTGGAATTGACGCACCTAAAATCTAAGTGGCAATTAACCGCAGCATGTTCAATCCTTTGACAATTATGACATTGGATTATCTTCTGCCGTCTGAAGCGGTCCCAACGGACTCTTTGATAATAGAGAACCGTGACGTTAGAAATCGACGTTCTTCACCACGCGCAACATAGTTATCCTTTCATGCGCGTAGACCAAACACATGGGCGGCAACGCCGACACGTTTTTCAACAGCCGACATACAGTTGCCTCGGAGTTCCGCTTCTAGGTATGGTTCTATCCTAGAATAACTCGTCTCAAAGACGAACTCTCTGTGTAACCAAATCAACTGGCCATGAAAACCAAACGGTCTCTCACAGAGTGGCGTCCCGAGTTTTATCTTGTGGGCAGACCCATTCATGGCGTCATGAACCCGCTCAACAAGTCGAGTATTTAAGCAAAACCTCCCCCGTCCACCAAACCCGTCTATCGAAACTCCTGCGTCCTCGATATAGACTCGTTGGTCTGTGGACAGATATGTAGCCCTCTGCCACCCCAAGAGATTGGCGGTCGGTTATCCAGGACGTAATTCTCGCCCTGGATTGTCAGGATCAGGTGCACCGTCAGGACGTCAGAATTCGGTGTGAACTGATCCAAAAACATTCGCAAACGAGTGCCGGCTTGTTTTGATTTCGCGGTTGCGGATTGAGATATTTCCGTGGTCTTATCCGTCTCGGGTGTGCTGTTTGCCGTCAGCCCCTTCCTGAGGGGCGTTCGACTGCCCAACAGGTTAGAGCCGGACTGGATCTCAGTGATCCGAAGGCCAGATCCGGGGGTTGGCGGAAACCTCCCTGGAAAGCTCGAGTTGGCTGGGGAGCCGTAGGTTTCGCCCTGGAGGTAAATTATACCATGAGCCGGCTGTACCGTGGTCGGTTTCAAGCTCACCTCTAATCAACGAGGTTTCATAATGGCTTCTAAACCGCGACCTGGTGACAGTTCCAATGTCGTAGCCGAAACCGAAAGTCGCACCAAGCTTCATGTCGTAATTAGACACATCATACATTGTAAACCAACGTAGTTGGGTAGTTGTCGGGGCGCGAATGTGCATGCGCCTAGTAGCCCCGCTGTCGCGTGTTCCGCTAGTACTGGTTTAACTATGCTTAACACGTTGAGTGCCACGTCAGACACCGGTGACTGACAGTATAAAATATGATAATAATGGTAAAAATTGAACATTTTTTCAGAAAACTTTAATGGATTTTATTGAAACAAGGTAAATATAAAAATGGTTGTCCCTTGCAAGTGTCACAAAATATTATAACCTGTTTTGTCAAATTTCGTGCTATTTTTCTGCCACTCTGCGCCGCATTTTCTTCATAGCACGATTTGCAATATTTTCGCACTGCTGAAACTCGGCCAGGTTTTGTCTGCAGATTGCGTCGTTTTTTACTGGTTGCAATGCTGCTGGATGGAACGTCGGCTTCCTTGCAATTTGTTAAGTAAACCGCCAATTTCTTCCCGAATTCCGTAATGCTGATCCTCTTCTTCGTTATATTTTTGTATAAAATAAAACTATTTAGGACTGCAGTATTTAGCAAAAGTTTAATAGCCAGTTTCCTATACCACTTCAGAGATCTTCTTAGTGGACTATTATAACCATTCATCTGATCAGATAAGTCGACAGCTGCCTTTCCTGTATTATAGTCCACTATAATTTTGGGTTTCAACTTGTTCCCTGATCAGCTCTGAACATTCACCATTTCCGACGAATGTTTCGTTGACAGAACTGATATATCCCGCTTGTCCTTCCATTTTAAAATGGTTATTCCTTTTTTGTTTTCTTTCGCAATTGCCTCTCCCCGTTTTAACTTTTTCGAAATCACCTGCGGCGGATTCCCTCGCCGATCCGAACGTAACGTTCCTACTAAATGTACGTTTTTGTCAATTAATTTTCTGCCAATTCCAAACTTGTATAACAGTTATCGGTATATAACGTGTGTCCCTTATTGAATAAGTCCCTGCAAAGGAACATCACTATTATAGTGGGCGTATTTTCTTCTTCAAAAGATTTTCCCGCGTACACATGAAAGGCATATATATAGCCGGATTCGCAGCATAATTTATATATTTTCTCTCCGTATTTATGGCGCTTCTGTTTTAAGTATTACCTAAATATAATACGGTCACGGAACGCAATCAACCATTCATCGATGCATATGTCCTCCGTCGGGTTGCAATATTTTTTAAAATTTGTTTCCAGTGCGTCTACAAGTGCTAGGATTTTGAACAAACGGTTGGATCCATTATCATTTGTATTGTCGGCAAAGTGCAACACTCCTAGTAATAGTTCGAACCTGTTTCTGGACATGACATTTTTTGGGAATGTTTCCATATAAGCAGGATCATGGGACCAATATAAGTGTATGGCCGGTAATCTCACTAATCCCATACATAAAATTAGCCCCAGAAAGATGTTTGACGTTTCGGCTGAAAATCTGTCTAGTTGCAGGTATGAGGGCTATATTTGTTTCTCACAATGTTCTATCAATCTCTTTCAGTCGAGATTTTTATTAAACAATGGAAAATTCGAAGATGGAATAGCTGTGATATGCTGGTATTAAGATACAGCGGGTGCTGCAGTCCATACCGAATAAGTTTCCCAATCCAAAACAATCGGGTTCGCTTGAAGGGTCCTCCAAAAATACTTCGCCCTGTTTCTGCCAACTCGGTGCCAAGTCCGGATTAGGCATTTGTTTTCAACATTTAAATACCCAGGAATTACGGGCCCGCAAGTCGACTGAAACATGTAAGAATAATGTCAAATCAGAAGCGTTATTATTACTATGTTTCTCTTTTTGTTTTATACACACGTGGGAATAGAAATGCACTTATTATATGCAACAATAACGTACCAATAACCAAAGCTGCACGTTATCCAGCTTCGTCTTTCCAATCTCTTGAACTATTAAGGAGAGTCGGTTAAGGTTCTCGTGTAATTTAGTCTCTAGCAGTATCTAAGTCTCAGGCGATATAATTTAATTTCCAGCGCAAACAATTGGAAAATTTAGCGACATAAGAACGTTAGCCCTCGCGTCAAACAATACATACATTGTTGCGGTCGCAATTGTCTTGGCGATAGATT
Source organism: Cerceris rybyensis (assembly GCA_910591515.1). Taxonomy (NCBI): domain Eukaryota; kingdom Metazoa; phylum Arthropoda; class Insecta; order Hymenoptera; family Crabronidae; genus Cerceris; species Cerceris rybyensis. The sequence goes on from OU342789.1 coordinate 4,503,895, forward strand.
TTAAGATTTCAGGCAGGTTCAACAAAAAAAGAGCATGTAGACGAACGAAATCTTTGCGGTAATTACTTGTATATAATGAATACATATGAGAAGTTTCAATCCGGTACCTTTCGGTACTTCTTAGTTATTCAGTTTTTAAATGAACCGTGTATAATGGGTATATGATATCCTTCCACCCTGATTACCTAGCTTGCTAGTAGTCTTTACTAGTAAACTAACAATAAGCGTAATTAAGTACAGTCGAATCTCTCATAATGTAACCTCTCAAAGTGAAACCTCTCTCAAAATGTAACATGGTCATCTCTCATAATGAAACTTCTCCTATCCCCACCAGTTAAATGCTACTAACCAATCAAATTTGAGATGTATGACGCGACATATTATTTGAAAAGATTTAAACGTTTGTATGGAAAGGTTATGTTCACTTTTTACTTCTGCGCATTTCTTTGCGCCGACGAAGATAGGTACTATATGAGAAAGATAGACTATATAATCAAGAAGTGGGGATGAATATGACTGTAGGGGAATGTTGCATTTTGAGAGAGCGTCCGGTCCCGAAGTGTTCCATTATGAGAGATTCGACTGTAATGAAAGTAATGTTTAAGAAATCTTCTCTGTTATACCTGTCTGAAATCTTCAAATCTATAGGCAAGACAATCGCGGCGGCAACAATGTATTGTTTGACGCGAGGAATAACGTTCTTATGTCGCTGAATTTTCCAATTACACTGTCCAACAAATTTGAAGCTGTTTTCTGTTTTCCTATAGCCACTATATAATTCTTATAGAGTTCGTCGTCCTGAATACGAATCCGGCAACCAAATTTCTGGAGTACCCTCAGTTTTTGAAAAAAGTCAGCATTTGTAAAAACGATCGTTTTCGGTAAAGAAGCTGGTATTACGTGAAAACTAAGAAACGTAGGTTGTCGTTCTTGGTCTCAAAAAATAGAGGAGTGTTTCCCGAGTATGTATATAGATATAAGCGTATTATAATATTCCGTATTGATTAATAGCAGTAAATCACTGTCAAATTTAAAAAACGAGCGGATTCACGAATTTTTTACGCATTCACTTTGCATTTTCACGTAGAGGACTGCTGCTAGCACAAATTTACTGTACACCATTGGATTCTACGTACATTTCTGAATAAAAAACAATCAGCGGAAAATGTCATAACTGTTTTCGTTTCGGCACAATTTAAGAAAATATCCATCTCGAACGTTTTGTCACTACGACGCCATCGCTCCCTGTAAGCGCCGTAGCTACGCGTAATACTTTCACGGGCCCCGCGCATCGATACATTCCGTTGAGGTAGAATTCTCTACCCGCTTACTAAAGTGTAAGGTAATACTTATGTATTTATTTTTTTTTTTTTTTATAGAGGAGAACGCAAATAAGAAGTTGCCAAATGTGCATAAATTCTTCTACTAAATTGTTACTTTGACGGATGTAAAGAACCACAGATTTTTCGTTTGTTCGACCTCGCTTCTGTTTTTTAAGCGGCATTTAACTTTTCTAGGCATTGTATGTCCAAGATTCTGTACAGATCTCACTTCTGTCAGAATCTCGTACGAATAGGTCGTATTGTAACGTTCAGACAAACTTTGGCTTACGCCAAATTAGTTGCTTTTTCAGTATTGTTACTTTGTTTTCTTCTTTATTCAGGCTGTTAGTGATACATTTTACCATCGTTTTTCTCGTAAATGACTAGCATTACATAGAAACCAAAGGGGTGAAATTCCAGCACAATTTACCAATTTTTTCTCTATTCATAACAATATGTAATCTTAGGACTAGAAAATACTCGTAAATGCTATATTATAACATGTTTCACATATTTCTTTCATTTCAAATCTTCTAAATAAAGAAAATTTTGCTATCGTATTCCTACGAAATATACTACAACATTATCCTCTTTGATTTTTTTCTTTTGTTTAATATTTATGAAAATAATGATAATAAGATTTATCGCGCATATATAAAAGAATTCTTATTCATTGTTTGAAGCGAGTATTATTTCATTAGTTAAATTAAAGAGGAAAGCAGAATGAAGCAGAGAGGATTTCAGAGCGTATACGAAAGCAATAAGTCTACGGAGTTCCACATTATCCGCAAACTAAGACATTTGCGAGTGTGCGTAAAGCATTTCTCCTCTATAAAAAAAAAAAAAAATAAGTATTACCTTACACTTTAGTAAAGGGGTAGAGAATTCTACCTCAACGGAATGTATCGATGCGCGGGGCCCGTGAAAGTATTACGCGTAGCTACGGCGCTTACAGGGAGTGATGGCGTCATAGTGACAAAACGTTCGAGATGGATATTTTCTTAAATTGTGCCGAAACGAAAACAGTTTCCGGTTATTGTTTTTGATTCAGAAATGTACGTAGAATCCAATGGTGTACAGTAAATTTGTGCTAGCAACAGTCCTCTACGTGAAAATGCAAAGTGAATGAGTAAAAAATTCGCGAATTTGCTCGTTTTTGAACTTTGACAGCGATTTACTGCTATTAATCAATACGGAATATTAGAATATGCTTATATATATGTGGGATCGGGGCGGCGGAGCCCTCCTATAAAAAGTCCTTAGGAAGAAAAGGACGTGAAAGGAAATTGTTATCAGCGAGAGGTCGCTGGCGCAGTGGTTTCGCGCCGACCCAGGCGATCGTCGACGTTCAGCTACTCTGGCCGAGTTCCTGCCTTGGATGGGTTGCCGCGCGCCTCTCCTTTCTTTTTCACGATCCTACATATACATACTCGGTAAACACTCCTCTATTTTTTGAGACCAAGAACGACAACCTACGTTTCTTAGTTTTCACGTAATACCAGCTTCTTTACCGAAAACGACCGTTTTTACAAATGTTGATTTTTTTCGAAAACAGAGGGTGATCCAGAAATTTCGTTGCCGGATTCGTGTTCAGGACAACGAACTCTATAAGAATTATATAGTGGCTATAGGAAAACAGAAAACTGCTTCAAATTTGTTGAACAGTGTTATTTGTGCTAGAAAGTAAATTACTTCGCCTGAGACTTAGATTTTAAGACATATCTGAGCATACTTTTGTACTAATAACACTGTTATTTTATCCTACACGAGACGTGGTGCGATCTGAAACTGTTTCTCGACATATAACCTCAGTCGATGGATCACGCGCATCGATTTGTTTTCTGTGGTCGGCGAGCGTGGCACGTCTTTCCAGCGCGTGCGGTTAGTTGTTAATGTCGCCCCAATGCGCCACCATGCTCGTGCCAATAGGTCCGAACCTGCGGGGTGAAAGGCAAGGCAAGCTTGGTTGGGCGAAACAGAACGGTTGGGAGAAGCAGGCGGAATTGCTCGAAGGACTCAGAAATTATCAACTAGCTGGACTCCCTGATATAAGTGAACGTTTGAGGTTGAATATAGCCTTCATTACATTGTCTGAAAACCGTAAGAAGGTCAAATGAGCTGAGACTAGCTATCATGGGATTGGAACTAGCCTTGGTCGTTGCAAAGTATTTCCTAGTTAATTTTAGCATGAAGTTGTCTATTCTCGGTATGTTGGCTCTATTATAGAGGGATTTGTTACTGGTTGTTTTGAACAATAATTTATTTCACTTACACCAGACAAAATTAAACCACGACCAACACCGCTGAATGGTACAACAATTATTCTAACAAAGCGTCGTAAACTAAAGAATCGCGAAGTGCGCGAATTTACAGTATTCGGAAAGGATTCGCAAGTGGCGAATAATGAAATGAAGCGAGTTACGAGTTTTAGCGTTTGCGAAATACAGCGAAATGAGGCAGAGGACGAGAAAGCGATGACTTTTGTTGATTGAGGAGAAAGGAAGTAGGTGGGGATTAGGGACCGGTAGGGAAGAATATTTAAAAGAGGGTAAATGATCGGGGACAAGGTAAGGAGGAAGATAGAAAGAGAACGGAAATTAGATGAGACAGATAAGAGAGAGAGAAAGAAACGGTAGGTAAACGTGAGAGCGGCAGGCGATAGAGGTAGAAAGAGAAGGAGCGACAACATCGAACAGCTGATTTGAAACCAACCGTTCGATGAGAAAAAGGAGAGGATTAAGCAAAGTAGAGACGGGAATTTAAAGAGAAAGGAAAGAAAAGGAAAGGATAGGTAAAGAATATGAGAATCCTCAACACTGGTTCTTTTATACATAAAGAAACAGGGTCTAAGGCAGCTTCTCTCGAAGGCTCTGACCTTTTCCATAGTGTATGCACTGGTATTCCAAATGATTGGAGCAGCATATGTTATAATTGGCCTGATTAGGAGTAGGTAGCAGATCACTTTAACTCTCGAGTTGAGATATTTACTAAAAAAATTCTAGAGTTGGCCCTGAAAGCTTTTTTGGCTTTTTCAAGCTGGATTTCTATTGAGAAACTAGTGTTATTAAATGATCCAAGTAAAAACCAAAGTATTTAACTATTTTTTTGTGCGGAACTTCTACTATTATATTGGTACCTATTTCAGTTGTGTTGATTATAAATTCATTTATTTCTTTTTGTTGAGTTTACAGAGGTCTTTAGTGGTCCTGCGGAAGACGATGCTTTCGCACTTACTTGGGTTGATCTTAAGTTTCTATGATGCGTAATATTTGTTGACGTCATTAACAACACTATTTAATGAAATCTTTAAATCTTTTAAATTTTTCCGAGGCCAGTAGATGATAATATCATCGGCAAAAGCAATTGCCAGAGGACCATCTCTCGTTTCCTCACTAAAATTGAACTCCTTCATCAGGTCAGCTGTATAAATGTTAAATAGTAAGGGGGAGTTAACTGTCCCTTGCTGAAGACCATTCAGGATTAGGAACTCAAGAGAGGAGGAGTGGATACCATCCCAAGTAATAAAGGATTTGTTAGTGATCATATCCAGAACTAAAAGTATAAGGTGTTTGGGAAAGCCGTGTGTATGTAGTTTATAAATTAATGCGTCAATCCAAATTGAATCGAATGCTTTTTCTAAGTCAATTAGGATTGCAGGGACAACCTTGCCGTCCAAAACTGACTTTGAAATATCCGAAACTAATTTATTTATGGCATTCTCTGTGGAGTGATTTCTCCTGAATACGAATTGATTTTGAGGGATGATATTTTGATCAGTACAGACTTTCAATAGCTGCCTGTTAATGATTACTTCAAATACCTTACTCAGGCTGGCTGTGAGACTGATTGGTTTATAGTTCCCAGGGTCAGAGTGATCTTTTCCTGGTTTTTGAAGCGGTATTACTTTAGCTATTTTCCAAGCTAAGGGGAAGTAACGGGAATTTTGCATATTGTTGAATAGCTTGGTGAGGGCTACAATAATATTAAGTGGAAGGTGTTTGCAAACTATAGGCGGAATACCATCAGTTCCCGAAGAGGTTTTGTTTGATAATTTTCTTAGGATTTGTTTTAGTTCTGTAACATTGCAGAAATAATTTTTTACATCTTGCTCTTCATCGTTTGTTGGGCATCAGGCTTTATTGTTACTAGAAAAGCTGACCAGCGAGGTGTTAGTCGATTTGGAAATTTTTAAGGTGTCTTTGTAATATGTTACTAATGGGTCAATTTTTGTTTTATTAATATTTGCTCTTCAAAATAGTTCGGCGAGTTGATTTTTTCAAAGGAATGACCAAGAAAATTGAGTTTATCTATTGGGTTAGTTATGGTTAATGAACCATCAGCGTTATGAATGGCTGAATTAATATTAATTCCATTGAATAAATTATCTATGTTATGAGGGAGTTTATAGTGAAGGTTTTTGATTTCATTGTTTTTTCGGGGCCGGAGGAATCTATTAATTTTAGAAAAAAAATTGAAGGGATCATGATGGTCAATACTTTTAATTTGGAGTTCCCAATAACTAGTGACAGCTTTATTGAATTCCGCCCTTAGTTTTTTTTATGTTTTTAAGGTTGAATTTGATTAAAGTAAAGTATGATCCTAAAAGTTTAGGATGCTGATCAATTTCTTTTCATGTTAGGTTCCTGTTATCTGGGATTTCATCTGCAAAAATTGTGATCAAGATATGCTTCGAACCTACTCCAATCAGCGGCCTTGAAATTATATTTGAAATTCTTAATAGATGCCTTAAATTTGAAAAGATTAGGGTTGAGTTTGATATTGATTAGACTGGCATTATGGTCACTGTCATAAGAGGTGACAGTTGCAACCTCTTTGTTATCAATGATTGGTATTATACTGTCAACAATAAAGCAATCAAGGTATGATCCAGAGGAAGGAAATGTAGGAGATTCAGAAGGGATAAATCCAGCTTTCAATTCCAAACCATTATCTTTCTCCCAGTTGAATAACATCCTCCCTCTAACATTTTCTACTGAATCTCCCCAATCGGTACGTCTACCATTCATATCTCCTCCAATCAGGTAATAATTATTATGGTTATCTAAGTTTAGCATAATAAATAATTCAGAGAGCTCTCTAGACAATTCAACACTATTATTGTGCGGAGCATATACAGGGTGGGGCAATAACTATTAGCACCTCAGATATCTTCGAAACTATAATTTTCACAGAAATATTTGCTGAAATAAAATTGCACACTACGAAGGGGGCGATCCGGTAGCGATAATAGTTTTCTTGCAGGTGGAAGTACTTCGGGCATTTGAAGGTCACCTTTATTTTTTTAAATGGATCGGTATGTTTTTGCTGCTAAAACGAGTTCAACGACCTATTATACAAGGTCATTCACGGTCATAGAAAGTAGAGAAAGGCGATAATGCTTAGGTTTTTGTATTAAATGAAACATACAGTGACTCACGAAAATATTCGGACACTAAGGTATATCGAAATTCATCGCTGTGTATCTCGATTATTTATGAGGGAATCATCTTCGTTATTTTTCCTGGTAATGAGTTATTAACTAAGGTTAATAAAAACATATGATTTATTTGATAATTTATTATATATTGTAATATAACAAATGATTAATGAAATGGTAGCTTATTCTTAAGTCACAAAAATATTCGGACACTACCTAAAATGACATTTTCAAGTTGAGCTTTAATGCATATCACTAAAGTTTTAATATTTCGTGGCATAACCCTTTTGTTTTATGACATGTCTTGGTCGTTTTGGCATATTATATATAATTTTTTTTAAATATTCTGAAGTTATACGTGCCCATTCTTCTTGGAGTCTTAGTTTTAACTCTTCTTTTGAATGTATTGGGCATACACGAATTTTGCGATCCAATTCGTCCCATAAATTTTCGATCGGGTTGAGGTCTGGAGACTGTGGGGGAGGATGGAGAACTTTGGGACATCTATATAACAAAAATTCCTGCACAATGCGCGCCTTGTGCTTGGGATCGTTATCCTGATAAAATTTAAATCTATCACGGATTCCCATATTTTCAGCACTCTGAAGTAAATTACTTTTTAAAACATTCAAATAAACATTTTTGTCCATAATTGTGTCTATAAAAACTAAATTTCCAACGCCGGTGGTTGAAATGCAACCCCAAACCATTACGCTGCCTCCTCCGTGCTTCACCGTACCTCGTGTATGTCTGATATGGAACTGTGTATTTGGCTTACGCCAAACCATAGTTCTTCCATCAGAATTATAAATGTTAAATTTGCTTTCGTCAGCAAATATAACGTCAGTCCACCATGATTCGTCCATAGAAACAAGCTCCTTAGCGAAGTTAATTCGTTTCCTCCTGTTGGCCTCGTTGATGAATGGCTTTCTCCTAGCGATTCGACCGTTGTACCCATGTTGTCTTAGTGTTCTTCGGATTGTTTCTGGATGAACTTCCTTGCCCCTTTCTTCTAACAGCTCTCTTGCTATTCTTGGAGCACTTAGAAGAGGGTTTTCTTTAATTTTTCGCACGAGTCTTCTTTTCTCCCTATTGTTTAAAGCAGCTGGCCGACCAGTTTGCGGAATGGATTCGATGCTGTTCTCGCGATTAAATCGTCGGATAATGTCCGCGATAGTGCTCTTGCTAATACGAAGCATGGCACTAATTTCGCGATATGATTTTCCCTTCTCGCGGTGGAAAATTACGAGTTGCCTCTGATCGAACGACGTATTCTTCTTCTTGCGTCCCATTCTGATGAGTTTCTGAAGTATTACTAACGAATAATGCAGTGACATCGACCTCTACAACTATGTTTGTCAACATGTAGCGGTCATTCCTCAGAACGCTAAGTTTCCAAAAGTAAATACTCGGGAAATACATTGCGTGTCCGAATATTTTTGTGACTTAAGAATAAGCTACCATTTCATTAATCATTTATTATATTACAATATATAATAAATTATCAAATAAATCATATGTTTTTATTAACCTTAGTTACTAACTCATTACCAGAAAAAATAACGAAGATGATTCCCTCACAAATAATCGAGATATACAGCGATGAATTTCGATATACCTTAGTGTCCGAATATTTTCGTGAGTCACTGTACGTATTGTAAACAGTAGAGTATGGCGTAATGCTTACCGTTTACTTCACTGGGAGTAAACACTGCTTGAAGGACACTTTAATAAGTTTGCAGGATAACATAAACATGATAAGATTAGTGTAGGGTTTCATTTCAAACACTAAGTTTTATTAAAATCCAGGATAAATAAAAGGTATATTTAAGTAATATTATTTATTTTATTTAAATTAAAATATTTATAAAACGTAATTAAAAGTAATTTTCTCCTTTCGCCTTACTTCGTTGATCGCTTATTCTCGACTGGCGCTAGGCTCTTCGCCGTTACAAAACAAACAAACGCTTGCACTCATTGTCAGATTTATTCTACGCACTCTGATATAGATCATTCTTTGTTTTTGTCTTTCTCTCTGTCTTTCTCGCATCCCACATTAGTATCGATAAATCGGCCAATCCGGCACGATGTATCCGTTTGAAGAGCAAGTCGATATGCTTCTTATTTATGGCGAATGCCAAGAAAATTCTGTAAGGGCGAAGAACTTGTATGCTGAACGATATCCACATCGGTCTCAGCCTCCGCGTCAAACATTTAAAAATGTGTGTGATAAACTTAGGCAAACCGGTAGTTTAAGTGTTCGGGAAAGTGAACGCCAGAAACGAGTAATTGACGCAGAAATGGAAATCGGTGTGCTCGCAATTGTGTCTAGAAATCCTCATATTAGTTCGCGACAAATTGAACGCGAATCTGGCATTAGTAGGAGGAGTGTACTTCGCATTTTGCACCGTTTCAAATTTCATCCGTACCATGTTAGTCTTCACCAAGAATTGCATGGGAACGACTTCATGAATCGCTTTGAGTTTTGTCGATGGGCTAAACGTCAGATTCAAAACAATCAGTTTTTTCTTAATACCGTCTTATTTACTGATGAAGCAACATTCACAAATCACGGGAATGTTAATTTGCATAACATGCATTTATGGGCAGCGGAAAATCCACATTGGCTGCGACAGGTTGAACATCAAAAACAATGGTCTGTGAATGTATGGTGCGGTATTGTTGCGTCGCAGCCGCAGTCTCTTTCGGGTCTCTGGACCTATGGGGTCCTACCCTGGGATCCGCCCAAATTAACCCCAAAAATGAAAGGTATTAGAGAGAATAGGAAGGCTAGGAAAGAATGGGTTGAACGCCCTATGGCGAGAGCGCAAGCTTGGAGGAGAAAAGGTATTTGGAAACAAACAAAAAAAAACGACAAACGAGACGATTGACTTTCGACAAGAAAATATAGGGAACCGGAACTACACGAAGGGAAAGTGTCTCCGACTGACCTCGTCAAGATTTTTTTACGTACTTCTTCGTTCGTGATTTTCTCTGTCTTTTTATAGGAAAATCCTGGGACCAGTGCGGGTGCTGATTGGTACCAGGGTTTCCTGTGCTACAAGAGGAGGGACAATCCCTTCCTCACCACTTTTCCTTCCCTTCGTATGTAATTCTTTCCCTTTTTCTCTTTTTCTATTAATTATAAATAACTATGAGGTTCCCCTTTTTTTATATACAGCTTTATTGTATTCACGATGTTAGGATTCTAATGGTTTTTGAACGGTGTTTATAACTTGATTTTTAAGAATAATACGGAAATTTATTTAATTGATCATGAAATATATACAGGGTATTTCACCTAACTTGACCACCTTTAATATATCGCTTATTTCGTAAGATAGAAAAAAATGTCAGAGGGAGAAAATATTTTGTTCGAAGGCGCCAATACGGTGATGGGCCGAATTTTTTTCTTCAGGTCATTTTTTTGGAGATTTGAAGGTCATCGTATTTTTTTTAAATGGGACCGCATATTTTCACTACAACAGGCTCATAGCTTATAAAAAAACGAATCCAACGAGGTGCAATATGTTGACCTTCACGTGACCTTTAGCGAGAATATTTTGAAATGTTTGTCAGTAACTTCAGTACGCGCTCGGGGATGGTAAATGAAGGAATGTCAATTTCATTGAAACAGTGTACCGTGTAATTGTCCCTGGTGCTTGTAAACAGACATTCGTATTCACCTTTCATCGGTTGAAGTATGTTTACAAGCATTTTTGGCGTGATCGTCGTTGCTATTCGCCGGATCCTCTATCAGGATGTTACAGCGGCGCGCGGCTACAATGTATCATTTACAAAGGCGTTGCTATGGCGCTACACATTATTATCAAAGCGTTAATCTTACAAGGGGAGGACCAGACCCGGGGGTCACCGATTTTGATGAAATTTGGTACACGTCTTCTACTTGGAAAATCATTAGACCCATGTTTTGCCAAAAGTGTAGATAAGTCAAAATTTTTGAAAAAATCAAGGTAAAAAAAAAAATTTTTTCCGATCGACTTGAAACTTTGTAGACATGTTCTACGAGCAAAATTAAGGTATACGTATTGTTTTATTTTGCTGTAAAAACATTTTGAAAATTACTAGGTACTATTAGTACCTTAGAGATAAAATTGTTCTCATCGAAGCGGCGTAGCTGAGCGGGTGAGGTAGCGTACTGTGGGTACTATGGACGCAGGATCGATTCCCGCATGGATTTTTGTATTTTTTTTTTTAATTTTTTATCTCAATCATCGTTTTCCATACATCACATGTTTTATTTATTTTAATATAGTCTAGTATTTAATTTATACATTTTAAATTGCGCGTTATGTTCTATTTTATTTATGGATTTCTTGTTAGGATTACTATGAAGTTCACAATTTTGTATTTTAATAAAAATAATTTATTTCTCATTAAAAACTACACACTTGTGCGGGTGGTACTCGTCGTAGAAACATTGAAAACAGAAACGATATTCACGCCAAGAACATGTGATAAAGGATACGGCGTTGCAAGTACATTTCTTATTAACATCCGACTTTGGAAAACAAATTTGGTTAACGTTAACAAATATGGTACGTGTATGTGTTAATTTCGATGCATACCACGCATATTGTATCATGTTTGTAAATATCGGAGCAGATAGTTGGTTATGGATTATTGCATGTATTTTAATTGCATCAGCTCTTTTATGCAAGGACCTTTTTTCTTGTATCACTGACGGGGCGTTCTGTATTTGCTTCAGTAAAATTTTTACCTGCCGATAAAAATAGACATCGCACGGTTGACAGATGGATGTGCATTGCGGTGGCACAATTTTTAGCTGAAAAGTGCACTCCATACGGTCATTATGAAATCTTTCGTCGTACATGCTACCATCAGTTTGGCCGGTCCAGGAGTCAATTAGTAAACAGAACTTGTTATTTTGTACATACGGTTTTAAAATATTGTCTAGAAATAATTTATATGTATTTGTAGAGAGATAAAAAATTAAAAAAAAAAAAATACAAAAAACACCATGCGGGAATCGATCCTGCGTCCATAGTACCCGCAGTGCGCTACCTCATGCTCTCAGCTACGCCGCTTCGTTGAGAACATACTTATCTCTAAGGTACTAATCGTACCTAGTATTTTTCAAAATGTTTTTACAGCGAAATAAAACAATACGTATACCTTAATTTTGCTCGTAGAACATGTCTACAAAGTTTCAAGTCGATCGGAAAAAATTTTTTTTTGACCTTGATTTTTTCAAAAATTTTGACTTATCTACACTTTTGGCAAAACATGGGTCTAATGATTTTCCAAGTAGAAGACGTGTACCAAATTTCATCAAAATCGGTGACCCCCGGGTCTGGTCCTCCCCTTGTTAGCAGAAAATTATCTCCTTACAATTAGTATCAGCACAACAAGCTACGGTGTCGGTATCAGTGCAATAAGCTTATCCATCATGTACAGTACAGCAGAAAAAGTTGAAATGATTTTAATCTACGGAGAAGCAGGAAGGAACTCAACGCATGCACAACGGTTGTATGAAGAAAGACATCCCGATCGTCGCGTTCCTTGCAGGCGAAATTTTGACCGTATATTAAAATTATTTACTGAAACAGGCAGTGTCGTCTTACCTAAAAGAAATCGTACTAAAACTAAAACAAACGAAGAAGCTGAAATCACAGTTTTGGCTGCAGTACAAGCAAATCCTCATGTTAGTTGCTCACAGATTGCATCTGAGTCTGCCTTGTCTTGTACAAGCGTGTGGCGAATTTTGAATCACAACCAATTCCATCCATACCGCGTTTCGTTACATCAAGCACTTGATGATAACGATTTTGAAAAACGACGTGTCTTCTGTAACTGGGCATTGAATCAAGTACAGTACCATAACCAACATTTTTTTAATAATGTGTTATTTACTGACGAGGCCTCATTTACTAATAACGGGCAAATAAATAAGCACAATATGCATTATTGGTCTGTGGAAAATCCACATTGGCTGAGGCAAGTTCAGAATCAGCGTCCATGGAGGGTAAATGTGTGGTGCGGTATCATCAACCACCGAGTTATTGGCCCATTCTGTATCGAAGGAACATTAAATGGTCGAAACTATGCAGATTTTTTAACAAATGAATTATCCATATTGCTAGAAGACGTTCCGTTACAATATCGGTCAAGAATGTGGTTTCAGCATGACGGCTGCCCAGCTCATAATGCACTCGTCGCACGAAATGTACTAGACAGAATTTTTCCCGATCGTTGGATAGGACGTGGCGCACGAATTTGTTGGCCAGCTCGATCGCCGGATCTTACGCCACTTGATTTCTTTCTGTGGGGACATCTAAAAAGTAAAGTTTACAATGACGTTCCCACAACAGCAGAAAACATGCGACAAAGGGTTCTACATGAATGTAGATCAATTACTGTACAACAACTTAAAAATGTACGGCAAGAATTTATTTACCGCCTTCAAAAATGTATCCAGGTTCATGGTGCACATTTTGAACACCTTCTAAAATAAAGATTTAACTTAAGACTGGTTCAATGAAATTGACATTCCTTCATTTACCATCCCCGAGCGCGTACTGAAGTTACTGACAAACATTTCAAAATATTCTCGCTAAAGGTCACGTGAAGGTCAACATATTGCACCTCGTTGGATTCGTTTTTTTATAAGCTATGAGCCTGTTGTAGTGAAAATATGCGGTCCCATTTAAAAAAAATACGATGACCTTGAAATCTCCAAAAAAATGACCTTAAGAAAAAAATTCGGCCCATCACTGTATTGGCGCCTTCGAACAGAATATTTTCTCCCTCTGACATTTTTTTCTATCTTACGAAATAAGCGATATATTTAAGGTGGTCAAGTTAGGTGAAATACCCTGTATATATAATTTTAATCGGAAGGCCCAATTAAAAGTTAATTTGCGACAGAACGGTTCCTTTCTGACCCATGGTTCCTCTCAGACATTTTGCCTACGTAACAAGACGAATACGATGAGCCAATAAAAAAAATTTGCTACCCTTTCCCGAATTTTGCGGCAAGTTTTTTTCGCAAATCTCCATCGATCCAGAGGTGTAGAACAACCCCTGAAAGCCATGACAAATATTTTTGAAACACCCTGTACGAGGACCTGCGCGTGTGTACTGAAGTAACTTCTCTAATGAAAACATTGGGTTTCGAACATGAACCAAAAGAGTGGAGATTATTCATAGATTCGTCGAAGTATAGTTTAAAGGCGGTATTGTTACATATTGGGAATGAACGCCCTTCCATCCCTGTTGCATACTCGACGAAAATGAAAGAATCTTATGATTCATTAAAAACAGTTTTGTGTAAAATTCAGTACGAAAAGTACAAGTGGAAAGTGTGTGGTGACTTGAAAGTGATTGCTATATTACTTGGACTACAGGCGGGTTATACTAAGTATTGTTGTTTTTTGTGCGAGTGGGACAGTAGAGCAAAAGATCAACATTATATTAAAAAGGAGTGGGCACCACGATGCCAATTAATACCGAGTACGAAAAACGTAAAATTTAATAGTTTAATTGATCCCCAAAATGTGTATTTACCGCCACTACACATTAAATTGGGGATCATGAAAAATTTTGTAAAGGCGATGAATAAATCAGGCCCTGGATTCGAATATTTAAAAACAAAGTTTCCGCAAATAACAGATGCGAAAATAAAAGAGGGTATATTTGTTGGTCCTCAGATTAGAAGTTTAATGATGGATGAAGATTTTACAAAAGTATTGAATGACTTGGAAAAAGCCGTATGGATCTCATTTAAAAAAGTAACAGAGAACTTTTTAGGAAAACATAAATCAAAAAATTATGTTTCCATTGTAAACAAACTTTTAAAAAGCTGCAAAGATCTTGGCTGTAATATGTCCCTAAAATTACATTTTCTACATTCCCATCTGGATTTTTTTCCTGCTAATCTCAGTGATGTGAGCGACGAACATGGAGAACGATTCCACAAAGGCATATCAAAAATTGAAAAGCGATACCAGGGAAAGAAAATGACTGCAATGCTTGCGGACTATTGCTGGACGCTCATCAGCGACACCGAAGATAAAATGTATAAACGGAGAACAAGACGAAAACACTTTTAAATTTTTTAGGTGCAGTGTTACAGTTTACAGTGGTACAATTGTTCACTTTATATGGATTAGTTTACGCTACATGCGAAGTGAAGTGAAGTGAAGTGAAGAACGTGCTAGTTGCATTCTCTTTGTATTTGTAAAATTTCATGCGTGAAGTTTAATACATAATGTGGGCAATGGAAAAAGTGTGGGTGACCTTACTTGAGATCATATGGAAAGATCGCTCGTGGGATCGGTTAATATCAAAAGTCATTCACGGTATTCTCTGAAGGTGTTGACTACACAAAGAAAAGGACAAGGATAAGAATAATGAATACGGTTAGAAGTTTAGGTTCATTGACCATCGGACCGTCATCCGTACCTGCTGAGGTCAAAGTCGAAACGGCCGCATGGCAAGTGTCCCTCGACAGTAGGACAATACAGAGTAATTCAGGAGAACCGAACGCAGACGTCAAAACCGAACTATTGAGTGGCCATTTAGTATAGGAAAATTGAGAATTACATTATATAAATTAATGCAGTTCGAGGTTCGAAAGCTAAGTATTTCATTTAATAATATTATAATGCTAATATATTTATATATTGCATGACGAAGAAAGAACATAATCTTGTCATACCAGTGAACAAAGGGGATTCTTCCACCGTACGGTAAATGTTCTTTATCGTTACAGAACGAAGAAATAAAAGTTGTTAGTGTGATACTATTGCTGTTCGACAATGCAGTGGGGAAAATTAATTCAACAATGAGTACATTAATTGGAATGTGCTGCAGTTTATCGATAAAATCGGCAACATGTAACACGGAAAAACCGGGGAGTATCGTAGTCAAAAAATTGCCCTTTTATAAGGGTTGGTTAAGACGATGTTATTTATAAGTACGTTTCCTCGATTTCTTTTTCAGAAAACTACGTAGTGTTTGAAAACAAACGCTAACGATTAAACTAGGTTGGCGATACGTAAGACTTCAAGCCAAACGCGGCATTCTTACGCTCGACTTTCGTCACGGTAGCTGTCTCCAGCGAGGGGAGAACAAAGGTCTCACCCAAGATGCGGAGAAGAAGACCCTTAAAGGATGACATTCATGAAGGAAGGCATCATAGATCAATTCGACATCTAGGGCACGGCGGGTCACACATTTCCTTCTCGGGCATTTTTTCTATGAATTATTGTTCCGAAAATTCCAGAGAACATTTCCGTTAACATCCCGACAAATGCCCATTATACTGTATTATACGCTTGTCGGAAGATCATATTGTAATATTGTTATAAACAACGTTATTTTTTAAAAAAGAACAAGAATATCAAAGTTCCAATAATATTTTCTTGTAACGAAATGCCAAAATGCAGCATTTCATTTCATCATTTCAGTAGGCAACATTTGTAGATCAATTAAAATTAATTAAAATGTTTTTTATAATTCGGTGACCAAATTATAAATACTATTTTTAAACAAAAATTAATGAAAAATAATTGATCATTTATATTTATCAGAGTTGAGAGCTCTTCTGATGGTACTGTCAGATCGGCGTCGATAACGCGTAGTTACGGCACTGCCTCACTGGCGGCCCGCGTAGAATAGCAGCATGGCGTCGAACGCCGATTACACGTTCCCGACGGATATTTTTTCGACCCGTCGGGATTGAAAACAGTTCCCGAAACTTTTTGGGGCAGTTTTCTCTTCAGAAATGTCTAAGGAATGCGATCCAGTATAGCAAATTCGTGCTAGATAAATAACTTTTCATAAAAATGTAAAAGTATAGCATAGTAAGATCGCGCATCCGCACTTTTTTAAACTTTGAAGGTCATTTGTTACTATTTGCAACAACCAATTTTAACAAATATATACACTAAAATATTCGGCGTGATTTCCTCTATCGTTTAAGACCAATTTCAACTTCGTAGCGTTTATACTTTTCGCGTAATACCTCATTTTCTGCCAAAATTTGGTGTTTTTACAAAAACTCATTTTACTAAAAAACTGAGCGTGATGGAGCAATTCTGCCGACGGATTCGTGTTTAGGATGACTAACTCTACGAGGATCACCCATTGGATATTGGAGAAAATAAAAAAAGTTAAAATTTGTTGAACAGTGTAATTAGTATACAGGGTGGGGCAATAACTATTAGCACCTCAGATATCTTCGAAACTATAAGTTTCACAGAAATATTTGCGGAAATAAAATTGCACAGTACGAAGGGGGCGATCCGGTAGCGATAATAGTTTTTTTGCAGGTGGAAGTACTTCGAGCATTTGAAGGTCACCTTTATTTTTTTAAATGGATCGGTATGTTTTTGCTTCCGTATCATGATAGAGGATCTTAAAACGAGTTCAACGACCTAATATACAAGGTCATTCACGGTCATAGAAAATAGAGAAAGGCGATAATACTTAGGTTTTTGTATTACATGAAACATACGTTTATAGTAGGTGTTCAAAATGATGACCTTCACTGTCAATGCAACATTGGATTCTTTTTACGACTGATTGACTTGTAAGTCTTACAGCGTCAGAACTTATTTACGCACAGGCTGCAATAATTCGCTGTTGCATGTCGTAAGGTGTAGTTGGTACTTCTTTGTACACTTTCTCTTTCAGTGTTCCCCAAAGAAAGAAATCTAGTGGTGTTAAGTCTGGTGAACGAGCTGGCCACGATATTGGACCGCCGCGTCCAATCCAAATATTTCGAAATTTTTCATCGAGTTCCCTTCGCGCAATCAATGAATAATGGCATCCATCATGTTGATACCACATGGTTTGTCGTGTAAGTAAAGGTAACTCTTCTAGCAAACGACCCAATGTATCCTTCATAAAATTAGCATAGATGTTGCCATTCAAATTTCCATTGATAAAATAAGGACCAATAATTTTATCACCTATGATACTGTCGCATCCTGCGTCGCGCCCTCCCCTTGTATTAACTTATATTATAAAAAATAAGAATAGATAAGATCGGCATCCCCAGAAGGAAAAGCTAAATGCGGCCCTGGGTTTATGACCACACACAGGGCCCAGAACATCGGCCAGCACCACCGAACAAAAGGGTGTGCTGGCAAATGTCAACTTCCCCCCTACTAACCAGGCGAAAGTAGCCGAAGAAAATAGCCAAGTTGCTTAGGCAAATGTAAATATAATTATTAGCTTTTCCTTCTGGAACGGAGGATAAACATTCACGATATTTGGATTCACCGGTAATATTAACAAAAAAAAACATTATTTCATATATATATATATATATATAAGACAAGGATAATATAGAGGACTTTCTAGGAGAAATAACCAAATTGAATTTGCTCTAAAAGAAAGAGGTTATAATTAAATTAAAATGGGTATACAATATTTACAAATGTACAACTTATTTACTAATTACCTAAAAGAAAGAGAAACGACAATTATGGTCTATTCTCCACAATTCCTCCTAGGTCTGTTATTTTGTTTTACTAATTATATTGTCTCACTAATTATAATGTTTCGGCACGTGCTCACTTCCTTTTGTCCGTTAACTTTTCTATCCCTCATTAAGCATCGATATCCATTAGAGGGCGCGCTGGGCTAATGAAGCACGGCCGATTTAACTTAAAGAAAGGATACTTTCTTTACATCTCCCCATCCAAGATGAAAGTTCTCAATATTATATATTCTAGTTCTTCTGCGGCTCTATCTTCTTTATCTGTTTCGTATACAGGGTGGTCCACGTAACTTGCGCACCTCCAATAACTTTTAAAGTATGCGTTGCACGAAAGAATGTTATATACAAAAGTTACATGGTTTCAAAGGGTACACTATGTAGTGTGTTAATTTTTTTTATAAGTGGAGGCGTTTCGGAGATTTGAAGGACAACTTTGTTTTTTTAAATGGAACACCCAATTTTTTATTCCAAAATATGGTAGAGTATCGAATTGTAAGCAAAAAAGTATTGACCATTATTAGCCTTAAACCTAATAGGTTACGAGTAATTTCACTTTATTACTTGACAATTTTCTTCGCGCAATATCAAGTTGGAGATTCAACCTTATCACAGATTTCCGCAGGACAGCGATGTTTACGTGGCAGTGTTTACTAATTGAGTGACCTTGTGGCTTAACGCAACTAACGTAAGTGTTCAATGTGATATCCATTGGCGTTAATACATTTAGTCCAGGATCCCAGTATGCAATTTTATCATTTATTACTAACAAGCTAATTTTTTGTAAGTAGCTTCATTTTGATGAGACGCCCAACTTTGTCCATTACATCAAATATCCATCGTGGTAGCTAACAGAGATAGCAGGGATTGAATATGTCGATTTGACGAGTCTCAAAAAATTTATTACTAACAGTGGGTTTTTTATGAAATCCTAAGAAAATAATTTACATTAGTGAAAAAAATATTTGTCCTACAAAATTTATGGTTTCATCAAAGAGTCCCCTCCTTCCAACATGTATCGATTACGAGGTCATCGAAAATGTTTACTAACTAGCTGTTTTTTTTACTGTTGCTTAGTTACAATTTATATAATTTAACAGCCACATTGTCCTACAGATTGCGTGGTATGTTATCCCCGTCCTACGCTCCAAAGTTGTTAATACTACAAGACTATTTTTCTTATTACTAACTGTAGGACAAAATGTGACATAATTAGGTTAGTGCATTCTCTGTACAAATGAAACAATGTCCTACAAGAAAACAGGCGTGTATCACTAGTCCGACAAGAATTGTGATTTTTATTTTTCGATTTGTAGCGATAACGCTATCGTATATTCAAAAGAGTTCATAGCTCATTTGGTAGCGTGCTGGTCTGGTAACCGATAGGTCGCTGGGTCGAACCTCGCTGCGTGCAACTTTTTTTCTCCCCCCTTTGTTCTTTGCTTTCTATATGTATTTCCAATAAAATTATTGGAATGGGAATTTTATTTTACTTTAGATAATAAAATAAATACACAGTGTTACGTACTCGTATACTTCGTAGCGACTGTCGTTACAACTTTATTAAAATTACATTTTATAAAACATTTAACAAAACTACATTTTACTAATTTTCAACTTTTCAAGTGCTTGGATGATATTCATCATAAAAACAGGGAAAACAATATGTTATTCGACATCGCGCACATTTTATAAATCTCCTTACCACACGTTTTATTGCCGGGAAAACGTTTAATTTTCATTACTGAAA
The DNA here is from genome assembly GCA_910591515.1 of Cerceris rybyensis. NCBI lineage: Eukaryota > Metazoa > Arthropoda > Insecta > Hymenoptera > Crabronidae > Cerceris > Cerceris rybyensis. The sequence goes on from OU342789.1 coordinate 4,523,892, forward strand.
AGTTCGTAGGTATGCGCAGGGAACAAAACGTTTGGCATGCGATAAAATCCTTACGGTATATAACAATAAGGAGATTTAACAACCAGTGCGACGCGACAGTCGCTACAAAGTATACGAGTACCGACATATCCTCTGCGTATGTGTACATGATGGAAGGGGGACTTGTTGATGAAACCATAAATTTTGTAGGACAAATATTTTTTTCAATAATGTAAATTATTTTCTTAGGATTTCATAAAAAACCCACTGTTAGTAATAAATTTTTGAGACTCGTCAAATCGACATATTCAATCTCTGCTATCTCTGTTAGCTACCTTAAACAAAAATTTTCGTATAGGAAATAGTTGGGCGTCTCATCGAAACGAAGCTATTCACAAAGATTCAGCTTGATAGTAATCATTTTTACATCAGGCATTTGTACTACAACTTTGGAGCGTAGGACCGGGAATAACATACCACGCAATCTGTAGGACAATGTGGCTGTTAAATTATATAAATTGTAACTAAGCAACAGTAAAAAAAACAGCTAGTTAGTAAACATTTTCGATGACCTCGTAATCGATACATGTTGGAAGGAGGGGACTCTTTGATGAAACCATAAATTTTGTAGGACAAATATTTTTTTCGATAATGTAAATTATTTTCTTAGGATTTCATAAAAAACCCACTGTTAGTAATAAATTTTTGAGACTCGTCAAATCGACATATTCAATCCCTGCTATCTCTGTTAGCTACCACGATGGATATTTGATGTAATGGACAAAGTTGGGCGTCTCATCAAAATGAAGCTACTTACAAAAAATTAGCTTGTTAGTAATAAATGATAAAATTGCATACTGGGATCCTGGACTAATTGTAGAATCTCTCCTCTGTCTCTATTTATATATATATTTATTCTACATACATTTCTCTAACAACTATATATACACCTTAAACTAACTAACAATATCATATCCTAAACAACAAAATAACAAAATAGAAACACTCACTAAAATAAAATAACTCTAATAACGCTAATTGCTAATACTCTCCACTAAACTCTATATATAACTCCACTGTATTTCTCCTCGCAACAAACTCTGTGTCTTAACTCTCTCGACTCTCTCAACTGACTCTCAACTGACTCTCCCAAAAATTCACACTCGCATCCACCCTCGATACTCTTTCTCACAGCATGCATTCTTCGTCTTTCTCACAGCTTGCATTCTCTATTGCACTCACTCATTTTCTCCTTGTCCACAGACTAAACATTCACTCTAACCCTCGAACTCGCCGTCTTCCAGATAACGTATTCGAAACATTCACTCTCAAATACACAAAATCCATCCACACTCACTAACTAAAAGCTATCTCTTATTTCTAAAAAAATTATGATACTACAACATTGATGCAATCAATTAACTAATGAAGAAACCGCATTCTGAATCATATCCGCACTGAGTGTAATGCATGCTTCACGAATACGATGTTTCATATTCTCAGGTGTTGTTGGTGGTTCACGATACACTGTGTCTTTTAATACGCCCCACAGAAAATAGTTCAAAGGAGTAAGGTCTGGTGATGTCCCATCGCTGTCCTGCGGAAATCTGTGATAAGGTTGAATCTCCAACTTGATATTACGCGAAGAAAATTGTCAAGTAATAAAGTGAAATTACTCGTAACCTATTAGTTTTAAGGCTAATAATGGTCAATACTTTTTTGCTTACAATTCGATACTCTACCATATTTTGGAATAAAAAATATAGTACTCCGTTTAAAAAAACAAAGTTGACCTTCAAATCTCCGAAACGCCTCCACCTATAAAAAAAATTAACACACTACATAGTGTACCCTTTGAAACCGTGTAACTTTTGTATATAACATTCTTTTGTACAACGCATACTTTAAAAGTTATTCGAGGTGCGCAAGTTACGTGGACCACCCTGTATATCTATTGTGGTTGGTGTTAGTTTAGTTATGTGGAATATATCTGTATTTGTACTTTTCCTTCCTGTTTTTAGTTTATACATGGAATCTGAAATTTTGTCGATTATTTTGTATGGCCCCATTCTCAGTTTGTCCATTTTCTTTCTATTTAATTTGTTTCCATTTTCTACATATGTTAGATCTCCAATATTGAATATATGGTTTTTCCTATTTTTGTCGAATAATTTTTTATTATAATTATGTGATCTTATAGTGTTTTCTAAAGCCGTTTTTCTATTCCTATACCAGGTGTCCTTGTCTTCGATTTTTTTTTTCAGCTCACTGGGTATGATGCTTACGTCTGTACCATCCAATAGATATCTTGGTACAAAGCCAGTTATTGAGTGTTCCGTTTCATTGTATCTCTCGATACATTTGTGTGCTATTGTTGTCCATGCCTTCTTATTTCCGTTTTCGTTAATTTTGCATCTTATTTTATTAACTATTGTCTGGTTTAACCTTTCATTCAAACCATTTGAAAAAGGCGCGTTTACTGCGGTGAATACTATTTTTATATTGTTTTCTTCTAGGTATTCTTTAAACTCCTTTGAATTGATATCTGGGTATTGATCTGTTAAAATCATGCTTATATGATCTGTGTCTATTATCTTTTTAACTAACTTGATGAAGTCGTTCGCCTTTTGTGTTTTGGAAGTTGTTATGAAGGCGTACCTTGTAAAGTGATCTACCAGTAGATGCAAGTATCTTTTTGTAGACCGATTTCCTCCAAAGCCGCCGATGGTGTCTATTGACACTATTTCAAATGGTCTGGTGGCCGGGCCCAGGAATGACATCAGACCGAATTTTCCTTGACTTCTCGATTTATTTTCTAGGCATATTTTGCATTCCTTGCAGATTTTTGTTATATTTCTTGTAAGGTTTCTTGCTGTGTATTTAGAGCTAATCATTCTTATCATCTGTCTGATGCCAATGTGGCACCATTCCTCATGTATGTTTTTTATTATCTTTTTTCCAAGGTCTTCAGATAATATTATTTTCTCTCTATCTTTTATTTTTTTGTAAAATATCTTATTCTTCTCTATCAGTTTTATTTTGTTCTCTTGTATGTTTTTGTTTTCTTCTTGATCTTTTATTATCTCGTTTATTTTGATTAAATTAACTGTTCTCAATAGTTCCTCTTTATTTTCTTCTGGCCCTAACACCGGGTTTCTGCTTAAACAGTCAGCTTCCGAATTCTCTTTCCCTGCGACATACTTTATTTCAAAGTCGTATTGTGATAGGTAATACGTTAGGTCCCCCAGTTCTTCATCTGTTCATCTGTTCGTGTTTTTATGTTCATATTCTCCAGCGGTTTGTGGTCTGAATGTACCGTGAACCGTTTTCCTATAAGCCAATGTTGCCAGTATTTTATTGCCTCTTTTATCGCTAGACATTCTAAGTAGGTCGCCTTTTTTTTCTTCTGTGTTTCGTTTAGCTTTTTCGAGAAATATGCCACCGGTCTATTTTTCCCATCCATTTGTGTCTGCTTTAATACCGCTCCAATCCCTTCTATTGATGCATCTGTGTTTATTATAATTGGAAGTTCTTGATCAAAAATTTCCAATACTGGTTGTGTGCATAATATCTCTTTTATTCTATTAAATGCGATCTGGCATTTTTCGGACCATATGAACTTTTCGTTTTTCCTTAATAGTCTGTGCAGGGGATCTAGAATTATTGTACCATTTGGTAAATATTCGTGGTAGAAGTTTATTTTTCCCAGGAATTGTCGTATATTCTTCTGTGTTCTTGGAATTGGAAATTTTTTATTGCGATTAAGTTATCTTTCAGTGGTCTGACGGAGTTATTTTGGATCACATGTCCAAGGTATTTTATCGAGTCCGATGCAAATGTGCATTTTTTGAACTTTAATCTGAAACCTTCTATTGTAATGGCTTGTAATACCTGTTTTATGTGTTTCACATGTTCTTCGAATGATGGTGAGTATATCAGGATGTCATCGATATAATTTACTGCAAACCTTGTTAATCCGTGCTTTCTTAGTATGTTACTTAAGATTCGTTGGAAAATTGCGGGAGATGTTTTCAAGCCAAATGGCAGACAGGTCCATTGGAAGTGTCCTTCCTGCGTGACGAATGCCGTTTTACTTCTGTCCTCAATTCGTAATGGTATGGACCAGAAAGCTGAATTTATGTCCAACGTCGTGAAATATTTGCAGTTCCTAGTACAGATTATCAGGTCGTCTATTATCGGAAATGGTTGTGCTTGTGGTATTATAATCTTATTTAAGTCTCTAAAGTCAATACAGAGTCTCGATTTTCTATTTTCGTCTTTTTTAAATGCTAGCGTTACTGGGGCTGCAAATGGCTGTATGATTCTTCTATGAGGTTTTTCTCTAAGAGTTTTGATATTTGTTTTTCTATTTCTTTCTTGTCTTCTATCGAGCATCTGTAAGGCCTTTTGCTACAGTATTTATCAATAAGTAAGTCTATTCTTGCCTCATAATCTTGTACAGTGCCGATGTCATATTTATCTATTGCAAAAATCCTTTTATATTCTTCTATTATTTTCTTTATTTCAACCCTTTTTTCTCTATCTAAATGTTCTGTTTTTATTTCAAATTCATCTTCTTTTACATGTTCATTAAAATTCACTGCGTATGCTTTTGGCCCTTGTTCGTTAGTTGGATTATCTGTTTCTCTTAACCTAATATCTTTTACTTGTTTTATTTCCAAGTTTTCATTTTGTGTTAATTTAAACTCTTTTATCATGTCTAGACCTATGATGAAGTCTTCAAAGTCTTCTTTCTCAACAATAAATACATCTATCTTTTTCTCTATATCTAGAATCTTTATTCTTATAGTTATTAAACCTTTTGTGCTTTTCACACCATTGACCGATTTTAAATATATTCTATTCACATCCTTTTTTTCTTCCATTATTTTAATCAGTCTTGAATTTATAAGCGAAATCTGTGAGCCTGAGTCGTATGTCCCATTCACTTCCAATTTATTTTCTATCAACATTTTCAATCTGATCAATGGTGTAGTTGTTCGTTTTATGACTCTGTATTTAAATCTACTTCTATTACGGAATTATGACCTACTACCTTTGGTTTATTTTTTTCTTGTGTTTTGAACCAGCATGCTTCTTGTGGGTGGTATCTAATTCCTTTATTCAGATCCTCGCATGTTTTGCATGGCCTTCTCTCTTCATATCTCTTCTTGTATTCCATTCTACTATCTGTTTTCTTTAAATAGGTTTTTTTATTTACTAAATTTTCGAATTTTCTAATCTCAGTGAACAGTGTTGTTGAATCTCTGCATGATTCTCTGTCTATTTTATTCATTATAAATTCCGGCAGCCCTGTTGCTATTAAGGTTGTTAGGGTTACTGAATCTATTTCCTTATTCATGTCTAACAAAAGCTTTTCTTTTTTTATTGCATAGTCAATAAGTGGTCCATCCCTATATTTAAATGCCAAAGCGTAGGTTACTGTGTTCCATCCTTTGTCTGCAAAAGTCTCTAGGAATCTGTTCTTCCATTCACTCCATTTTGCTACATTTGATAGTCTTGTTAATGTTGCAGAGTGCCAATCTGAACACGATTTATCTCGAAATAGTCTTAATATTTCTATCTTCGATTCATCTTCTGTAATATTGACCCGTGTGCATTCTTTCTGAAATGTTTTTATCCATTGTTTAGCATTTGGATTCCTACTTGTAAATTTTTCAATCATATACTTTTCCGCAATATTTTTTAGACTTTCTTTCTCATCTTTTTTCTGTGACGATTCTACTAATTTTTCTAATATCCTCTCTAGGCTATCATTTTTCTCTTCGGCACTATCTTTTACTTCCATTTCTTCTAAATATTCGTCCAGAAATTGTATGTTACCTTCTTCATCTGAGTAGATCTTTACCAAATTCGCTGTTAGTTTTATCCAGACCTTTCTTGATTGATGTCTTTTTTTTAAACTATTCTTTACCTTTGTAAAGTTCTCCGTTTTCATCAATTCTGTGTGATTAACTATATATTTGTGATCTCCTTGCAAGACATACGTTTTCTCATCTTCTGTTCTGATTGCGGTAATCGCTAGTGTATTTGATTTCTCATCTTTTGGAGAGGCTACTACTGTGAATTCAAATTGCAGTTTGGCCATTTTCTATTGTTGACTACAATTGTCGTTTCATAAGACAAGGATAATATAGAGGACTTTCTAGGAGAAATAACCAAATTGAATTTGCTCTAAAAGAAAGAGGTTATAATTAAATTAAAATGGGTATACAATATTTACAAATGTACAACTTATTTACTAATTACCTAAAAGAAAGAGAAACGACAATTAAGGTCTATTCTCCACAATTCCTCCTAGGTCTGTTATTTTGTTTTACTAATTATATTGTCTCACTAATTATAATGTTTCGGCACGTGCTCACTTCCTTTTGTCCGTTAACTTTTCTATCCCTCATTAAGCATCGATATCCATTAGAGGGCGCGCTGGGCTAATGAAGCACGGCCGATTTAACTTAAAGAAAGGATACTTTCTTTACATATATATTTCATGATCAATTAAATAAATTTCCGTATTATTCTTAAAAATCAAGTTATAAACACCGTTCAAAAACCATTAGAATCCTAATATCGTGAATACAATAAAGCTGTATATAAAAAAAGGGGAACCTCATAGTTATTTATAATTAATAAAAAAAGAGAAAAAGGGAAAGAATTACATACGAAGGGAAGGAAAAGTGGTGAGGAAGGGATTCTCCCTCCTCTTGTAGCAAAGGAAACCCTGGGACCAATCAGCACCCGCACTGGTCCCAGGATTTTCCTATAAAAAGACAGAGAAAATCACGAACGAAGAAGTACGTAAAAAAATCTTGACGAGGTCAGTCGGAGACACTTTCCCTTCGTGTAGTTCCGGTTCCCTAAATTTTCTTGTCGAAAGTCAATCGTCTCGTTTGTCGTTTTTTTTTGTTTGTTTCCAAATACCTTTTCTCCCCCAAACTTGCGCTCTCGCCATAGGGCGTTCAGCTTGGTTCCTTCATATGGGTTTGCGCTCTCGCCATAGGGCGTTCAACCCATTCTTTCCTAGCCTTCCTATTCTCTCTAATACCTTTCATTTTTGGGGTTAATTTGGGCGGATCCCAGGGTAGGACCCCATAGGTCCAGAGACCCGAAAGAGACTGCGGCTGCGACGCGACATATTAATTTTTGGTGACAGCGGTGGGATCTTCTCGTCTCGATCCGCCACTTTTCTCTCCACTCTTTAGTTTCTTTTCGCGCATTATTACTTCCTGCCACGAGACACGATGCCGTTAGAACGGTCATCCATGCGGCCGGACACCGAGCAAAGGAGTCCAATTCCGCTTCCTGAGTCGGAGGCCGAGAGGCAGCACCTGGATTGGGAACAAAGGGAAGTCGCAGGATTACAAAGACGACTCATTGAGCAATTACGAAGCCTGGAAGAGCGACAGGAGAGAATCTCCGAACAACAAAAAGTAAGGTCAAATAACACGGATAACGTAAGTCATCTATATCAGCTCACGTCCTTTAAAGATGCGTTGGAAGCAATTCCTGTATACGATGGCAGAAATATGGCGTTTGTTTATTTTGCGGAGGGTTGCGAAGAGGCTGCAAGCATGGTTCCGGAAGCTTACGAGGAAAACCTAGTTAAATCCGCGAGAAATAAACTGAGGGGGGATGCCCATCGGTCAATTTTAGGTTTGCATTTTCGAACGATGGAGGAATTGGTAGAACACATACGAACCATTTTCGGACCGCGGGAAACTGTCTACGAAGATCAGGCGAAATTAATTTATGTTTGTCAACGCGCGGACGAACCAGTCATTACGTACGCAAACAAAGTTAGAGAACTCGAAAAAAGAATTATCGACGCGCAAAAAAGGGTTACCCGTATCGTGAGCCAAGAATTTCGAGACACAACGAGATTCAAGCAAGTTTCATAAGGGGACTAAAACCGGAAATCGAAAGCCGTATACCGCGAGATGGAAATATTAGTTTAAATAACGTCATTTCAAAGGCTATAGACATTGAAAAAGAATTAGAGGCGATGCTAGGGATCCGGAGGTACGCGGAAAGACGAAATCCACCTGCAAACGTGAACCGGGTATACGCGGAACCATTGCGCTGTCAAATTTGTAATGAAATCGGTCATACCGCGAATATTTGTTGGAATTTCTTAAGAAATAATCAAACGTATGGAAGTAATCAGCCTTCCGAGGACAGTAGACACTTACCTAATTGCCGTTTTCAACCACCACCGCGACAATATGGAGAACAACCAAATTATTCCCAACGTAGGCCAAACCTTTCTTTCGAACAACCGTATCGGGATAGCAATAGATATAGAGAAAATCGGGGACAACAAAGTTTACAGTGCGCTAGTTATTACGATCCACCACGATCCCCCCAATACAGATCTCAACCTCAAAATAATTTTTATTTGCAACGAAACCAAACACCTAGCCATGAAAATTTTCTCCCGCAATACAACCGCGAACATTTTGATAATTATCCACCTAGACGCAGTTACTCTCCACAGCAATCTTCAGAGAATCAAGTAAATTCACGTCCGCTCCCTTCCACACAACGATCAAAATTCGATCAAGATAAGCCGAACACAAGTAGAAGCTGAAATCATTGTAGCATCGTAGAAAACGTCGAAAAAGATCAGGGAAACTTAGGAACCTCCTCGCAAACGGGCGTGCAATAGGAGGATTCTGTAGAAAATTGCCCGCGAGATTAGAACAGACGGACGGCACGGTTCACGGAAGTGACTCACGAATACGCGACTGGGAAATGACTGACGAACGAACGAACAATTTTGCGCGCGAGATTAAAGAAAACACTAAAGAAATAAAAGAAATGACGGTAAACTTAACTCAGGGTAGTAGTGTACCAACAATTAAAATTCGTAGCGAGAACTTAAATAAAACAATAACCTTAATGATCGATACAGGGTCGATGCCCAATCTTTTGAAAAAAGGGTCAATAAATCCGGAAACCTTTGTGGACAAGGATCACATTTTGAAACTCGGTGGAATAACGGCACAACATATCCACACCCTAGGGCTAGTGAATGTTAACATCTTAGGATGTTGCTCGCGATTCCATTTAGTTGATAATGATTTTCCCATTCCTCAAGACGGAATAATCGGATCCGATTTTTTCATCCAAAGACGGGCAAGAATAAATTATGAAGAAGGCACTTTAGAATGTAAAGAGATAACTGTCCCCTTTGAAATTCAAGAAGAAGTAACGATACCTGCGAGATCTATCAATCAAGTAAGTGTGCAAGTATTAAATCCCGAAAAAAAAGAAGGGTATCTAAAAAAACTAGAGACAAGCGACGGAATCTTTGCAGGTAATGCACTCTTGAAGGTAACGGGAGGTAAAGATTATTTACGCGTTATTAATACTACGGAGTCAGACGTTAAAATTAAAATACCACCGGTTGAGTTGGAAGAATTTAAAGAAACGGAAGAAAGTAAATGTTTAACCGTTCATTGCAAAGATAGAGAAAATAAAATAAAAGATTTGTTAAATTTAGACCATTTAAATAAAGACGAAAGGGAACACGTAGACAGGCTAGTTAAAGAAAATATAGACAGGTTTCATTTACCAGGCGAAACGTTAGGATACACAAATTTAGTTCAACACGAGATTAACACGACAGACGAGCGTCCAATTAATATACGACAATATAGATATCCGCGAATACACAAAGATGAAATAGATCGTCAGGTAAAGGAATTACGGGAAAATGATATTGTTAAGCCCTCCGATTCACCTTACAATACGCCTGTATGGATTGTACCCAAGGAAAACGACTCACAAGGGAACAAGCGATGGCGAATGGTACTTGATTTTCGTGCGTTAAATGAAAAAACAATAGGAGATGCCTACCCTCTACCAAATATTACCGAGATTCTTGACCAATTAGGTGGCGCAAAATACTTTTCTATTTTCGACTTAGCTTCAGGATTTCACCAAATTAAAATGCATCCAAAAGACAGCCACAAGACAGCTTTTTCGACGCCTCACGGACATTTTGAATTCAATCGCATGCCGTTCGGACTTAAAAATGCACCGGCCACCTTCGAATGATTGATGGATAGAGTCCTTACCGGGTTACAAGGGATAGAAATGTTCGTTTACCTAGACGATATAGTTATATATTCCAGCTCTTTACGCGAGCATGAAATAAAATTCAATAAATTAATAAATAGATTACGAAATGCCAATTTAAAACTACAACCAGAGAAATGCGAGTTTTTGCGGAAGGAAGTGGTATACCTGGGACATGTAATTTCGGAAAATGGTGTACGCCCCGACCCTCGAAAATTAGAATCTGTCCAACAATTCCCGATACCGAAAAAACGCAAGAATATAAAACAATTTCTAGGATTAGCCGGGTACTACAGACGGTTTATACCTAATTTTTCTCAAATTGCTAAACCACTAACACAGTTATTAAAGAAAGATATTACATTTAACTGGACAGATCAACAACAATTAGCCTTCGAAAAATTACGCGACCTATTGTGCAAGGAGCCGATACTGCAATACCCCGATTTTACACAACCGCTTATTGTCACAACCGATGCCTCCGGATTCGCTATAGGAGCCGTACTTAGTCAGGGAACAATAGGAACCGATCTACCAATTGCCTACGCGTCACGGGTATTAAATTCTGCCGAACAAAATTACTCGACAATAGAAAAGGAATCACTTGCAATAATTTACGCCGTAAATCACTTTCGACCATATTTATATGGAAACAAATTCGTATTAGTTACCGACCACCGCCCGTTAATCTGGCTCCACACAGTTAAGGACCCAACCTCGCGTTTGATAAGATGGAGGCTAAAGCTCGCAGAATATGAGTACAAAGTAATTTACAAGGCTGGTCGTGCAAATAGTAATGCAGACGCGCTTTCCCGTAACCCAACAGATACACAACGAATATTCCCAATAGAGCAAACACTAGACGAAATTCTAGAATATGTGGAAGGGCAAGAAGGGAACTTCAAGATCCAGCCTGCATATTCAAAAGAAAACTTTGCGGGAAGAATGATAGTAGAAGCAGAACCGGAAATTCCACAAGCCGAAACATGGCGGCTAACCGAAGGTGAAAGTGTGCCATTTACAAAAAAGGAATTAGCAGAATCGCCCTTTACAAGGCATACCGTACAGGCTGAAGTCCATCGGGACCCTTCGCCAGTCCCACTTAATGACCCCAGCAGTCCCACTCTTACGAATCGACCAGTAAGCTTTGACCCCGGAACTGTCCCTGCGAGAAATAACTTTCCAACTGAAGCCGCAATCGAAACTGAAGCTGACCCCGACAAAAAAAACAACGACCCGAAGAGCCTTCCATACGCCAGTCGCAATCAACCCATTTACCAAGTGAGCTTCTCGATATTCTCGATCACTTGCTCTCAAGGAACAGAGAGGAAATCGATATTGAAAATTCGGACGCATCAGACTCAGAAGAAAGCAGTGATGAAGAGCAAGAGATAGAAGCAGAGGAACCGGAAAGAATAATAACAAGATCGTTCAACCAGAATATCATCAACTCACGCGACCAGCTATATATGAAAAAGGACAATTTCGCATATTTTATTACAGCTGAGGGACTGCCTTGCGATTCAGGTTCCCAACAGCTGACCGACCGCCAAGAACTACCCGGGTTCAATGACCTGACTGTTGGGACGGTCAAAACAATACGCAAGGGAAACAGGTATCACTTCGGGCTCGTGTGTAAACAGAAAACCGACCATAGCATCAGTTTTAACATTTTAACAGCACTAGGTGAATCCCTCCGCGAAACGATTCTAGAACATAAAATAACTTCCATAGCAATAGCAAAGACAGAATTCGACGGTATACCGTGGAATAAAATACTTACGGAATTGCGCTTGCACCTCATAGGGACCCAATGCAAACTAACAATATGCCATTGCCAAGTACAGGTACCTGCACCAGATAAACGACAAAATATTATGGAAGAAACGCATTCATCCGCTCTTGGGGGACACAAGGGCGTCACCAAGACTTACAATCGAATCCGCCAAAACTATTTCTGGGAAAATATGAAAGTGGACATCCAAAATTTCATCCGTACCTGCCTACAGTGCCAATTAAAAAAACTAGTAAACGTAAAAACTAAACAACCAATGATTATTACAGATACTCCGTATGCCGCTTTTGATAAAATTTCTATGGATATTGTGGGACCACTACCAACTACGAGCAAGGGACATATGTATATACTGACGATCCACGACCATTTAACGAAGTATTGGCTTGCAATTCCCTTGCAGACGACATCCGCGAAAAGCGTCGCAGATGCATTGGTAAAAAATTTCATTTGCACATTCGGTGCACCCAAATCAGTACTAACAGACCAAGGATCCAATTTCATGAGCAATTTAATAAAAAGAATAAGTAAACTATTTAGAATAAAACAATACAAAACGACAGCTTTTCGGCCCCAATCAAACGGCGCGTTAGAGAGATCTAATTTAGTATTAATAGATTTTCTAAAACACTCTACAAATAAATATTCAGAATGGGATGACCTCTTAGAACTCGCTGCATTTTCATATAATACAAGCACGCACGAATCGACAAGTTACACCCCGTATGAATTAGTATTTGGAAAAATTGCTCGGCAACCGTCCAGCGAAGAATTAGAAGCACATTTAGAAAACCCCACATATACGGATTATGTAACCGACTTAGTGACCAACTTGCACAACATACGAAATTTAGCCCGTTCAAATTTAATGAATTCCAAGAATAAAACTAAAAAATATTATGACCGTAACGTCAACCCACAAACTTTTAGAGTAGCCGACAGGGTATTCCTCCTCAAGGAACCCAGAAAAGGGAAACTAGCTGATCAATATACCGGACCTTATGAAATCATAGAAAAATTAGATAACGGAAATTTAAAAATCACTTACAAAGGGAAACACCGGGTTGTTCACCCAAATAAATTGAAATACGCGTATTCGCGCGATTTGGAAGAATGAATAGGTCGCATTCATTCGCCCAAAAAGGGTATACTTGTAATAATAACAATAACAATAATAATAATAAAAAGAATAATAATAAAAATATATATATATATATATATATAAATATATGCATAACTATAGTTATAAGTACTCATTTATTGTAACGCAAACATCCTAGCGATATACATCACACACATACACACGCACATACACTCTCGAATTAAGGATTGAAAACCTATGTTTTGTAATAGAATGGCAAACGCACCTCCCCGCCCCTATTCATCTTTAAGAATGCATAGTACTCTTACAAATGGTAACCACATATACCGAAATACCACGAGTGATTGACCCGAATCGAAGTAGTATTTAACCACCATCGACGATTATGGCTACACTCCGATTAGTTACTTGTTCCGAAAGTATTCAAACTCAAGGGTTGAAGAGGGAGAGAAAGGAAAATGCAGGATCTTAAGTGGCCGACGATTGACGTGCCTCTAAACCATCTCTGCAACGAAAACAATAGGGAGAGTCGAAAATCCCCTACGGGACCGAGATGCAGATGGAAGTAAGGAACTGAGCCTGATGTGCTTGACGCAACCGATATAAACCAGTTCAGTTCTATCACCATTGTTAGCAGCAAAATACAATTCACTGGGAATCCTGCAGAGAGGACTATCCAATGACATAAACCGACCTCCCATATTCTACAACGATCGGTAGAAAGTAACACGTAACTCGGAGTTGGGAAAGCCATCAAGGAGACTGCAGCAGGCCTGAAGAACTGCCGCCATACGAATTCGATCCTCAGCGGTAAAAGTAGGTACATGACCATGAGAAGAAACGCATTGCCTAAAATACCCCCGACCAGCGTTTGTTCATATCTACACGTAAAAATAGATGCATATGTATATACAGGCGTATAAAGAATAATAATAATAATAGCAATAATAATAACGATAATAATAATAATAATAATAAAGATTAGAGATAAATAGAATGTACACCCTAGTACCTATATAAACTACACAAACACGCTACACGACTATAATTTTAAGGTGTAATGTAAGAGACAAAATATATATATATATATATATATTACAAACTGTTACGTGCGGTGCTATATTATATATAGCGAGCCGTCCGTCGTCGAGCGGTAACCGACGGTCGGTGAGGAGACGCTCGTTACAGCGGGAAATTATAAGAATTTGAAAGGTTATTGGATTCGGGATGTGAAAGAGGTAAAAGAATACATAGTTGAAATTATACTCTACTTAGCTTAAGGCTAGCAGAGGACAGGATGGATGGGCCGATCTGTTGAAACCCGTACAGGTTTATTGGAATCGAAATTTGAAAGAATAAGGATTTTAAATAATATTGTTTTTGAACAAAGATGAACTGGTAAAATAAAGTATATTCAAACTGTGTTTAAGAAATTATACAACTCAAAGATTGATAGAGAGAAGCTTTGGAGTTATAAATTATCAAATATAAAATGACAATGTAGGGGTGGTGAAACTTATTCGAAACGGAGTTCGAATGAATTTCCCATTCACAAATAATTAATTAATCTTTACTTTTGACGGTTCGTTTCAGGGCTCGTAATCAGTGAAATAGTCAATGAAAATATTCAATATTAAATTTGGTAAAAATTGGAACTCACCCTGGTTTTCCTGTAGTTGTTACAATAATAAATTATAACAAAGCGCTACGTGTGTGTGTATGTGTAAGTTCTGCTTATAACTTTTCGGCTCTCGAACACAATATTAGGTGTACGCTGGTTTGAAGACTGTTTGAATATCTGTACAGAGAAAATGATTTAAGAGTTGCACTTTGGTACGAAGGTATGTTCACTTATGATTAACGGATTAAAATTTATGATTATTTGATACAGATATTCGATGAACGATAATATATATATATATAGTGATCGGATTTCAAAAGGGTGATAATTTTTAGATAGAATATCTCGCACGAAACACTGAGTCTTTCGGCACTATTTATCGTTACCGAATTTTCGCTCACTGAGAATCGAAGATTCTCCCTACGGTTTCGCGGGCTAACAATCACGCACTTCGCGACTTGACGATTGAAAGCCAAGAGATTTCTAAGTTAACTAAGATATTCAATTAGAATGTTTGACGAGGAAATCAAAGTCCGTTACCGCGTATCAAACTATTGAAGTTATTCGCGGATAACTTGGCTTAACGACACCCCGGACTCAATGCCTACGCACCTCGCGACTTTCCAGACAAGAGTGACGAGTTAATCTCGCCCCGGGTCTCACGAAGGGTGGACCCATGGTGGAGGTGGTAGCCACGTTCCGTGGTCACGTTATGCTTAGGTTTTAATTTTGGGAATGCAACTCTTTATTCTTCTTCTCTGTTCAGTTCTTACTAAATTCTTATCGATAGGTACGTGATGGAATGCGCTTAGGGCGCAACAGTCCTGTAACGCTTCTGATAAAACATTGTGGGAACGCGCTTACTAGAGAAATTACATCTGCTAGCCAAGATATAAGCGGAAATAATAATGAAAAATAATACGAGAAATGAACGAAAAAGAAAACGAAAAATTTAGTTCGGGACGTAACAAACCATAAAAGAACGAACCTTCAGGGTTGCGACCCCTTGAATGTTTGTCTGCAAGGGGGGAGGTGTCGCATCCTGCGTCGCGCCCTCCCCTTGTATTAACTTATATTATAAAAAATAAGAATAGATAAGATCGGCATCCCCAGAAGGAAAAGCTAAACGCGGCCCTGGGTTTATGACCACACACAGGGCCCAGAACATCGGCCAGCACCACCGAACAAAAGGGTGTGCTGGCAAATGTCAACTGCCCCCCTACTAACCAGGCGAAAGTAGCCGAAGAAAATAGCCAAGTTGCTTAGGCAAATGTAAATATAATTACACTGTTCAACACGATTTTTTTTCTCAAATATCCAATGGGTGGTCCTCGTAGAGTTAGTCATCCTAAACACGAATCCGTCGACAGAATTGCTCCATCACCCTCAGTTTTTTAGTAAAATGAGTTTTTGTAAAAACACCAAATTTTGGCAGAAAATGAGCTATTACGCGAAAAGTATAAACGATGCGAAGTTGAAATTGGTCTTAAACGATAGAGGAAATCACGCCGAATATTTTAGTGTATATATTTATTAAAATTGGTTGTTGCAAATAGTAACAAATGACCGTCAAAGTTTAAAAAAGTGCGGATGCGCGATCTTACTATGCTATACTTTTACATTTTTATGAAGAGTTATTTATCTAGCACGAATTTGCTATACTGGATCGCATTCCTTAGACATTTCTGAAGAGAAAACTGCCCCCAAAAGTTTCGGGAACTATTTTCAATCCCGACGGGTCGAAAAAATATCCGTCGGGAACGTGTAATCGGCTTTCGACGCCATGCTGCTATTCTACGCGGGCCGCCATTGAGACAGTGCCGTAACTACGCGTTATCGATACCGATATGACAGTACCATCTGAGGGCTCTCAACTCTGATAAATATAAATGATCAATTATTTTTCATTAATTTTTGTTTAAAAATATTATTTATAATTTGGTCACCGCAAATGCTATTAACGGTGATATACTTCGTCGTTGCGATTTTGGTACCACCTTTCCACAAACATAACAGAAAGAGTCTGGCTGATTTTTGCACTTGCGAAACATTGCAATAAACGACACACACTTAAGACTTGATACAAAACAATTACCACTTGACACTTAGTATGAACCACTTGCCACTTAAATCTGCCTATACATATACACAAAAAGTTTCTCCTATAAAGTTTAAATATAATTTGTTATTAATTTATTATTTCAGAATCAAGTGTATAAATAAAATATGATGAATATCGATATATATATATATATATATATATATTTTATTGATATGCTTAATATATATATTAACACTTAAAATTAAGTTCAGCTGAAAAAGGTTGTTTTCTTTTTTCAAATGCGAAGATTGTTTTCTATTTCCAGTTATACTGAATCACGGAAGTGCAGGAAACACAATGTCTCGGGAGAAAAAAAGTTTAGTCTTCAAAATTGGAACTAATTGCTATTGGTGATTTTAAGAATTTGTGAGAGGGAGGTCATTGATTTTTATTCGTTAGAAAAAAGTTGGAGATGGTAAAAGTGGGCGGTTTAGAAGTTGAGGGAATTTAGAAGCGTAGGAGACGAAGAAAGAACGTTAAGGGTATAGCCGGTTAAGATGGTCAAATGTGCCCTTGAACCGAATTCAAATCGCGATGAGTCATTCGAAAGCTTCTAAAAAAAGAATGATTTCTGCCAAGTTTCAACTTTGAATCTCGACCCGGGGGGTAGTAAAGGGTAAAAATAGAAAATCAGGTTTTTGCCGAATTTCTCCTATACCAGCGGATAAAAAATTTTGAAAAAATTCAGAGGCACTTCTGTTATCAGGGCACATAGTAGAGAATTTTTTCAGATTTTTAAATTGAAAAAACAAGCTGTGAAAAATAAAAAACGCTAAAAAATTATGAAAAATGCCGATTGTGTATCGAAGCAGTCTTGGCACTATAATTATATTTTTACTGTAAGTACGTATCATTGTTACTATTGTCCTGAATTTTTTTCAGATTTTTCAATTTGGTGCGCCGCAGTTAAAAAAATTAAAAACCGATTTTTTCGTCGTTTTTTTCCGTGTCAGAGTAACTTATACGTCGAATTGCTTCATGAAATAGGTATTTTATGCGATCTTCTATGTTTATACGTACAGCAAAACATCACAGGAATTAAAGAAACTGAAAAAACCGAATCATTTGAAACTGTTATGCGCCTTAGATTGTAAAGTATGTACCGTATTTTCCAACGGCGTCGGTGGCGCAGCGGTAGAGTGTCGAGCTGCCGCTGCGAACTTTTTGAACGTAGGTTCGAGCCTCGAACTTCCAAGTCCCTTAGGCTAAGTTTTTTTTTTTTCGTTAATTACATATATTTCCTAACTTTACGACACAACGATCAATATTTACTTTCAAATGTTTTAAGAATATTTGAAAAACATATTAACCTGAAATATACGTAAATATGACTTTGGACTGCTTGTTATGCCGCCGTTTATCCTGTCAATTACGGCATTGTTTGAAATTGGTTGAAATTGGTTTTCAAATCTCTTACCTTTCATGCATTGAACCCGTGACAGAAATTCTAACATACATTTTGAATAAAAGAGAGAATAGAATTGTATGATCTAATTCGAATAGACGAAAAGGCTAAATAGTAGAAAAACAACAACACGATTTTTGTTGCCATCCATCCATAACTGTTAAAGGTAAGAGATTTGAAAACCAATTTCAAACAATGCCGTAATTGACAGGATAAACGGCGGCATAACAAGCAGTCCAAACTTATATTTACGTATATTTCAGGTTAATATGTTTTTCAAATATTCTTAAAACATTTGAAAGTAAATATTGATCGTTGTGTCGTAAAGTTAGGAAATATATGTAATTAACGAAAAAAAAAAACTTAGCCTAAGGGACTTGGAAGTTCGAGGCTCGAACCTACGTTCAAAAAGTTCGCAGCGGCAGCTCGACACTCTACCGCTGCGCCACCGACGCCGTTGGAAAATACGGTACATACTTTACAATGTAAGGCGCATAACAGTTTCAAATGATTCGGTTTTTTCAGTTTCTTTAATTCCTGTGATGTTTTGCTGTACGTATAAACATAGAAGATCGCATAAAATACCTATTTCATGAAGCAATTCGACGTATAAGTTACTCTGACACGGGAAAAAACGACGAAAAAATCGGTTTTTAATTTTTTTAACTGCGGCGCACCAAATTGAAAAATCTGAAAAAAATTCAGGACAATAGTAACAATGATACGTACTTACAGTAAAAATATAATTATAGTGCCAAGACTGCTTCGATACACAATCGGCATTTTTCATCATTTTTTAGCGTTTTTTATTTTTCACAACTTGTTTTTTCAATTTAAAAATCTGAAAAAATTCTCTAATATGTGCCCTGATAACAGAAGTGCCTCTGAATTTTTTCAAAATTTTTTATCCGCTGGTATAGGAGAAATTCGGCAAAAACCTGATTTTCTATTTTTACCCTTTACTACCCCCCGGGTCGAGATTCGAAGTTGAAACTTGGCAGAAATCATTCTTTTTTTATAAGCTTTCGAATGACTCATCGCGATTTGAATTCGGTTCAAGGGCACATTTGACCATCTTAACCGGCTATACCCTTTATGGGTGCAAGGAAAAACGGAAAGAAACGGTTACGGTATAAAGAGCCGTGAGAAGCGAAATTTTCGTGAAAGTGGGTTCTGGAAAATATCTGCTCTAACAATAAGTCGTTCTCCACACGTGACATATGCCATGCAGACGACCGGCAAAGAGTCGGCCTGCGTGGAACATAGTGCCCCGTAGAGCACACATTTTATTCCGAACAAAGGAAAGCATTTTCAATTGCATAGCATGAAAAACTTAAACAACTCTAAGAACAGATCAGAGTTCTAATTAAAACATAAAAAAAAACAATTATTTATTTTGTGACCGTCAGTCTACGAGAGATAAGATAAGCCCATAATCATTATTAGTAAACAAGGGACTTATTCATCATCTCCAGTATAAAAGAGCAGCCAACGAAGGAACGACATGCATAAGTCAGAAGTCAAGCCTAAGGAACGGATCAACGTCGCAAGGCCTTCAGCCCATTCTCTGTACTTCTCCGAGTATTGTAATAAGTAGTGTTGTAAGATTGAGTAGTTTGTAAAAGTAGAGTTTAAGAAGACGCAATAAAAATCCTTTTTAAAAACTCGAATTCCTGGACCTCGCCGGTGACATTAAAAATTGGTGGCAGCGGTGGGATACCGGCATCCTTGGAAGAGGAACTCGCTGAGACGAGAGCACTTGAAAACCCGATTCTCTGAGCAGAAGGGACAAGTTGCTGCAAAACGGTATCCACGATACGAGCCCGCGATCCAGAAGAACAACTACTATAAATCTACACACGAAGAACAATCTCGTCGAGAACACTGAAAGGTGAGTATCAGAGATGGCTGAAACCACACAACATCAAATAGAATCTCTTACAAAAATAATAGAGAATCTAGCAATCGAAATAGAAAATCTCAAAAAAGAGAGAAAACCTACAAAAGGAAAAACACATAACACAACGGAAGAAAAAGATATCATAACTGACGACGATACAGAATATTCAGATATTAGTGCAGGAGATACAAGCGACTTCTCATTAAGAGACCTCCTGTTAACTATAGCAGAATTCAACGGAGAAAATGTTGAATCATTCATATATCAAGTCGATACTGCAAAAGATAATATACGAAGCAGCCAAAGAGCTCTTCTACTATCCTGTATATTGGGAACAAAAATCAAAGGAAAAGCAAGCAGTGTCATAAGAGCCGAAGCCGTCAGAAATTTCGCTGATCTCAGGAAACAATTGAGACAACACTTCGGTAATCAACAAGATTTACAAACGCATCAAATACAAAGGAATAATATAAGACAAGGATACAAAGAAACAGTCCTTGAATATACAAAGAGATTTATGAAAATCCACGAAGCCGCCATAAGAGCGATAACCACTCAAGAAGCTCCAGAAGCAACAAAGTCTATATTAATAGACATTGAGAGGAAAAGAGGTGTATATGATTACATAGAAGGTCTTGAAAGAGAATTGAGACTAGATGTCAAAACGAGTATGCCTAAAGACGTTCACTCAGCAACTCAATCAGCCTTACAAGCTGAAGTTACAGCAAAGACCAAGCGTCCGAATGTACAAAATTCTCCAACCGAGAGAAAAACGCACGCAAGATTATATACAAAGAATTCAAAAGAATTCAAGAAACCAAGAATCATCAAATGCAACTACTGTAAGAGATTAGGACATTCAATTGAAGAATGCCGAACTAAAAAATATCATGAACAAAGAAATTTTCAAAAGGTCCAACCTACAAACAATGGCCCTCCAGAACAAACAAATACTCTGAAAGAAACGTTGGTACCATACAAGGAACCGACAACCAACTTGTTAACATCCTCCTCGAACCATTAGATTGCAGAAAAACGACATTTCTACTAGATACAGGCTCTTCAATATCACTAATAAAAGAGAAAAATGTCAAAAACAGACGATTAATAAAAAGAGAACCAATGGAGAAAATAAAAACAGTCACTGGAGAAATTTTAAGAACAAAGGGTATTATTAGTACAAAAATATTAGGAAGAGAAACAAAATTAATTGTCGTCCCAAATGGTATAAGATTAGACGAAGACGGAATACTTGGCATTGATGCTCTCAGATCATTAGATTGCATCTGGAATGTTAGAGAAAATGAAGTCCAATTAAAAGATATGAAATTCAGATACGAAGAAAAGAAACAAGGAAATTTGAAAGCACCACCAAGAGCTATAACAACATTAAAATATGCAGTACAAGGGGTCAATAACGGACCAGCCTTGATAGAATTCGACGACTTTACCGTATTAACAATGGTAAAAGAAGGTAAAACGACTCTTCCACATTTCAATCTAACCAACGAAGAAAAATTAACGAAAAACTCTTTACAAGCAAAACCTGCAAATATGGAAGAATTCCAAAGGAAATTTATACCTTTAAAGGAAGACAGAAAGAAACTTCTTAAAGAAAACACCCGACTACAACATTTAAAAGAAGGAAGCAAAGAACTATGGGAAATAATACAAAGATATCACGATATATTTGTACTCCCTGGAGATCCATTACCAATTACAAAGTTAACAGAACATTCAATACAAATGAAAGACGAAACACCAATAAATGTTAAACAATATAGGTATCCGCCTATACACCAAGAAGAGATAAAAAGACAAATAAAAGAAATGTTCGAAAAAGGAATTATTAGAGAAAGCGACTCCCCTTTCAATTCTCCTTTATGGGTAGTCCCAAAGAAAACAGACGCATCAGGCAAAAAGAAATGGCGAATAGTAATAGATTACAGAAAATTGAACGAAAGAACTCTCCTAGACTCTTATCCATTACCAAATATAGAAGACATACTTGATAAACTAGGAAACTCGCAATACTTTTCTGCATTTGACCTAGCATCAGGTTTTCATCAAATCGGAATGAAGGAAGAAGACAAAGCTAAAACAGCATTTTCAACGCCAAACGGACATTTTGAATTCAATCGCATGCCATTCGGATTAAAGAATGCCCCACCTACTTTCCAAAGGATGATGGACAAAGGATTAAAAGGACTAACGGGAACCACTTGTTTCGTATACATGGATGATATTATTGTTTTCGGCTCCACGTTAGAAGAACATAATAAAAATCTAATCACACTCTTCAACAGACTTAGAGAAGTTGGTTTAAAACTCCAACCGGATAAATGCGAATATTTAAAGCCAGAACTAGCATATTTGGGTCACAAAATCTCTAAAGAAGGAGTTAAACCTAATGAAGAAAGGATAGAGAAAATAACAAAGTATCCAACACCTAAAAATCAAAAAGAAATAAAACAATTCTTAGGTCTCGTAGGATACTACCGAAAATTTATAAAGGACTTTGCAAAAAAGGCACGACCTCTAACAGAATTATTAAGAAAAGAAAAATCATGGGAATGGGACATAAAACAAGAAGAATCATTCGAATCTTTAAGACAAGCATTAACAAAAGAACCTATATTACAATTCCCAGACTGGAAAAAACCTTTTATACTAACAACAGACGCAAGTAACCAAGCAATAGGTGCTATACTGTCGCAAGGAACAGTCGGACAAGACAAACCAATAGCATACGCATCTAGAACGTTGAACAAAGCCGAAACTAACTATTCAACAACGGAAAAGGAATTATTAGCCATAGTATGGGCTACGAAACACTTCCGCCCTTACTTATATGGAAGGAAATTTATGATCATAACCGATCACAGACCATTAGTATGGTTACAGAATGTTAAAGATCCAACTTCACGATTGATGCGATGGCGACTAAAACTTGAAGAATATGATTACGAAATACAATATAAAAAAGGAAAACAAAACTCCAATGTCGATGCATTATCGAGAATTAATGCTTTAGAAACGGAAAACGAAGAAGACTCTAGAGACATAGCTGAAGAAGTCCTAGAGGATCTGATGAATGAAGCTTCACCTACGTACGAGGAATTTCAGGAAGAAAAAGATACATTCCTCGGATCTCCCTATCTAATGATACAAAAGGGAAGAACCACTAGAAAAGGACTGGTCATAACAACCATCAATGAGGAACAAGGACTCCACATTGATCCTTATGATGACGAAATCATATGGTACGCAAGCATACGGACTGAGATTGCAGAATGCTCAGAAGTAGAAGTCAGAATTCCTGACTTGAATGTCAGAGAATTAATTATAAAAATGATTTCTTACGTTCATATGAAAAAGACTCCAGAAAAGGATCTCATTGTAAAAATCAATGACACAAAAGATCCGCAAACAAAGGAAGAAAAAGAGAGGATCATCAAAGAAGTGCATGAGAGCACTCTAGGTGGACACTATGGTACCGAGAAAACCATAGAGAAATTGCGCACTGCTTATAATTGGCCTGGAATGGTCAGAGACACTGAGGATGTCATCAAAAAGTGCCAAAAATGTCAATTTGAACGTCTGAGATACGTTGCAAATAAACCACCAATGGGGAAACCAGATATTCCCAATGATCCTAATGAAAAAGTTTCATTAGACACAATAGGTCCTCTACCGATCGATAAAGGTTACAGATATATCTTGGTAATACAAGATTACCTTACAAGATATATACAACTAGCCCCTCTAAGGACGAAGGAAGCTAGAGAAGTCCTTGAAAAATTTTGGCAATATTATTGCTGCATATTCGGTGTTCCAAAAGAAATTGTCACCGATAACGGGCTAGAATTCCAAGGAAAATTTCTAGAGGTTATGCAAGATAAACTTAGAGTAAAAATGACCTCGACAGCGGTATATCATCCGCAATCAAATGGGAAAAATGAAAGATCCCATAGAGAGGTATTGAACTACCTCAGAAGCTATATCGGAGAATCAAATAACTGGACAGAGCAACTCATTGGAGCTACAATTGCTCATAATACAACTACCAATGAAACTCTACAAATTACTCCGATAGAATACATGTTTGGATACAAACCAAACATACCCTTCGACATAGAAGAATTGTCGATGACAAACAAAGAAAAGTATGAATCTCTAATTAGGAGAAGAAAGAATATCAAAAGACAAATCTCCGAAAGACTACAAAGAAGGAGAAAAATACAAGCGAAAGGAAAAGCAAGGGTCACAAACAATCTCAAAGAGGGACAACAAGTTCTTGTCAGGAGACATCAACCACAAGATTCACGACTACATGCCCCATGGGAAGGACCCTACGAAATCATAAAGATTATAAATAATCAAGCCGCAACAATAAAAAAGGGACTTAAAGAAGTCACCTATCACTTTAATGACATAAAACCATTTGTTGCAGGAACAGAGGAAAGAGAGAGAGGACATGAAGAGAGCGAACCTCATACCTCTGCTACTAATTTTGATCCTACAGATCAAAATAATTCATATGAAACAGAAAGACAAGGAACAAGAGAATGATCACATACACGTAACTAAACTAGATCCTAATCAAGCAGTATATCTTGAAAATTTAGGACCTACACAATTATATCATGCAACGTGGAATCTAATAATAGGAATCAATTACGAACCAGTATTACAATCAATAGATGAACTTGACGCGAATCTCGCACAAATATTAAAACTATGCATTGTGAAAATGCAACCTCAAATATGTTCATCAAAGCATAGAATCGAAGCACAACAAAAAAGAATGATTCGTCTAAAAGAAGATAGAAATACGCTTCTACATTTCATCGGGAAAAGAAACAAAAGAGGCTTATTGAACGCTATTGGAGAAGGAATAAAAATCCTCTTCGGAAACTTAGCAGCCTCTGACGCCGATTATTATAATCGAGAAATCGACAAATTGAGAGAAGATAATTTACAAATTGCACACTTAGTAAGGAATCAAACGACTTTCTTATTAAATCATCTCAAAAGCAACCTCGGAACATTTAACCAATTACAAAAGCAAACACATTTCTTAAATGAGAATTTTCAAATTCTCAAGGATGAAAGCGAGAAAGTATTATTAAATCAGCAAATAGATGAATTATATGCTGATCATATATTGATGTATTCTGAAACAAGAGAAGATTTGCAACAACTCTTGAACGCTTTAATAGACGGAAAGAAAGGAATAATACATCCGTATATCCTTTCACCTGAACAACTTATAAAAACTCTTAAGAATACATCACAAGAACAATTCTTTCCAACTCCACTGTCGGAAGAATATTATCCAACGATAATTGAGATAAGCGATTTAACAATCTCAATGAATAAAGGAAAATTACTGTACACATTCCATATACCATTAATAGAACCATTGGATTATGTATTGTATCATGCAATACCAATTCCAGTTTATTCAATAATAAAAGGGTATATGATACATGATATACAAATACCATATATTCTGCTAAACCATGACAAAACGAAATTTGTTCCTATAGAAACAGAAGAACAAATGAGAATAAAGAAAGTAATCAACACAAATCTTATAAAAAGATCACATCCTGATTATTCTACTAAGGATTCAGATGCCTGTCTCATTGAGCTTATTCTTTCCAAAGGATCACAATGTTCCTATCACTATATACAATTGCAGAATACTCTGTACGTTCAATTAAGAACTAACCAAGACTGGATCATAATACCACCTCATGAAGAAACCTTACATGCTGTTTGTTCGGAAAATCAACCGATATTCCTAAAGATAGAAAAAACGAGCATAGTACATCTGCCTAAAGGATGTATGGCTACCACATCCAGGACAGTACTAAAAGCAAGCGAAACAATAAATGACAAGTCAGTGGATATAATGTTAAGAGGAAGTATCGATGAACTAAAGATAATAAAGAAACTACAAAAGATGAATATTTCTTCCTCTGAACTACAACTAGAATTCTTAAACGAAGATTCTCTAAATCCAGCGCAACTGAATGCGTTAGGAACCACTGTCGAAGAATTAAACAAGCAGATAGAAGAACTATCACTTAAGAAAAGAACTCTTACATGGTCAGAAAAGATTACAAAATACCTAACTTACGCAGGATACTCTACATTAATAGGAAGTCTCCTATATTTGATATACAAGGCCGATTGCTGTCCTAGAGTGACACGATGCCTTGGATATTTCTTTAGACCATGCACCATAGTCTACAATCACTGTACCTTTGGACCTAACTCAAGTACAGAAGAAAATATTCATGAAAATTCAAGAAGAAATCAAGGAACAGAACTAAGCTTAGAACCTATACGAACATATTCTGGAACATTCGATGACAACGATAGCGATACCCCATCCTTCGCGCAACACAGAAAATACAAAAGGAGTAGACAACAAAATATATAAAACTGGTATGTTACAGGATGTGTTGCTACCCACACAAACCAACGGCTGAAGAAAGCCTTCTGTGTGACGAAAATATAAATGAACAAGAAGATTACTTGGGTACCGATAGATTTAGATGCTTCAAAGGAGAAATTGTAGAAGTATATCTACAACCAGGCTTTAAAAGAATCTGCGATGACTGTTTCTTTCCTATAGACGAATATCTTGACGCAGATTTCGTCGAAGCTCACATTTGTGCCATCGGACATTATACGATGAATTGTGAAGATTGTAACGGTCCTTTACTATTCTCCCAAAGAATAGAAGTATGCGCTGAATGCATGGAGATCTACACCAGAAGACTACATGAAGAACTAGGAAGAAGAGTTCTCTACATCGTCGATGACGTAGTCATACCGTAAAACGACGTTCCGGGACGGAACTTTTCCACCCCAAGGAGGAATGTGACCGTCAGTCTACGAGAGATAAGATAAGCCCATAATCATTATTAGTAAACAAGGGACTTATTCATCATCTCCAGTATAAAAGAGCAGCCAACGAAGGAACGACATGCATAAGTCAGAAGTCAAGCCTAAGGAACGGATCAACGTCGCAAGGCCTTCAGCCCATTCTCTGTACTTCTCCGAGTATTGTAATAAGTAGTGTTGTAAGATTGAGTAGTTTGTAAAAGTAGAGTTTAAGAAGACGCAATAAAAATCCTTTTTAAAAACTCGAATTCCTGGACCTCGCCGGTGACAATTTATATTTGTCAGAGTTGAGAGCCCTTCAGGTGGTACTGTCAGATCGGCGTCGATAACGCGTAGTTACGGCACTGTCTCACTGGCGGCCCGCGTAGAATAGCAGCGTGGCGTCAAACGCCGATTACACGTTCCCGACGGATATTTTTTCGACCCGTTGGGATTGAAAACAGTTCCCGAAACTTTTGGGGGCAGTTTTCTCTTCAGAAATGTCTAAGGAATGCGATCCAGTATAGCAAATTCGTGCTAGATAAATAACTTTTCATAAAAATGTAAAAGTATAGCATAGTAAGTTCGCGCATCCGCACTTTTTTAAACTTTGACGGTCATTTGTTACTATTTGCAACAACCAATTTTAATAAATATATACACTAAAATATTCGGCGTGATTTCCTCTATCGTTTAAGACCAATTTCAACTTCGTAGCGTTTATACTTTTCGCGTAATACCTCATTTTCTGCCAAAATTTGGTGTTTTTACAAAAACTCATTTTACTAAAAAACTGAGCGTGATGGAGCAATTCTGCCGACGGATTCGTGTTTAGGATGACTAACTTTACGAGGATCACCCATTGGATATTTGAGAAAATAAAAAAAGTTCAAATTTGTTGAACAGTGTTATATATAGATTTTTCATTTCCGTTTTTACTAATTTAATGACTGAAGATTCTAATATATGGAATTTATTTTTATCAATGAAATCAAGCTCAGTATAGTCAAGAGATCTTTTGATTAAAATGGCTGTTCCACCACCATTAGATTTCCTATCGTTTCTTATGATATTATAGTTTGTAAAAGAGATTTTATGAGTTATCCTCAGCTTGATTTCACTTATTAGTGAAATATCACGGTTGTTATCAGATATGAAATTATACATACAATCTCTTCTATGTATTGCACCAATTGAATTTGCATTTATAGCGGCTATTATCAGGCTTTGTACTTTAGATGAGTTGGTAAAGATATTATGATTGATCATTCCATTACTAGGAATGTTAGTGCTAGCGTAATCGCTATTGGCAAGAATTGGAGAGTTATAGTCCCTAATGTTAACATTGTTTATATAAGGTTTTAGTGTGTTAGCCATTGCTAATTTCCATCACTATTACAATTAATCCTTTCCAGTATGAATTTAATTTTCTTGTCATGATCAGCAAGTTGAGAGTTAATGTTGTAAAATTGAGGGATTAGTGAATGAGAGATTTGTGAACTGACTGCGTCAGTGATGGATTTAACTATTAGATTAAGTTTATCATCAATTTTGGTATTTAGAGTATTATCGATATACTTAACCATATCAATTTTTGGTATTTTAAGTGATGAAATATTGTTGAGTCGATGCGCATTTTTTGACATCCTTGGGTTATTGATGGGTCGACCTTGGGCCACATCTGCATAGGAGGAATTAGTCCTTAACCGCTTCGCTCTCTCGGACGTGTCATGTCGCGACCATGATACTGTTTGTATAATGTCACAGACGAGTTATCTCGCGACTCTATGCCTCTTGTGCGATGCCACGGACGTATTATCCCGCTCCGCAACACCGTTCCACAGTGGAACGAAATGGGTAATCTAGGTGGAAAAAAATCAAGTCTGGGATTTGAATTTTAATAATCTTATCTTAATGTAGAATGTTTGCTGAGACCAGTGATAGCAATAATAATCGATTTTGCAATTAACTAAATGCAAAAATCAGCGCTTAAAAACAACAAATTTCAACAGCGCGAGAACGTACAAATACTTCTCTGAAATTAAGATACTGTTAGAGGCATTAATAATTATACGAGACTTTTTATTTTATGCACAGTTTATCATCATTGGTTAACCTTGAAGTGCCCAAAAACGGTTTTTCGAAAAATTATTTTTTAAAGAAGTTATGTAAGTTTTTTTAGACACATGTTTTACGAAGCAATTTGCAAACTTTTGCAGAGAAAAACTTATATTGTACCCCAAAGTACCCCCAGGAAATTTTGAGGGTAATTAGTTTGAACCTTGTAGAAACAGCTCCTGCAATGTTTATGTGACACAGCACGGCTGGCGACTTCCCGTGGAGCACGCAATCACAAAATGCCCAGATGTCGTCGACGTAAATATCGTTCAGCAATTATAACATCTCATTGGCAACATTAAGAATGGAGACTTCTGAAATATCACTTTTATTGCTTAATTGCTCTTATTGTTAGTTTGCCATTAGAGACTTTAGTGCAGGCTGTTGAATTAGTTATAGACTAAGAGCCAGCGCCTGCCAGACCTACGTTAAAGTATAAAAGCTGAAAATTTGTTTGCGTGTTCTTACTGGTGTAGGGAACAATGTTTAGGGGCTAAAAACCTTGACTAACGGTGCCTTCGGCAGGTAACAGGTAATTTAGGGTGCAGTACATGACCTCTGGCACGTTATAGTATAAAAGCTGAAATTTACACAGAGTCTTCAAATGACCATTCTTAGTCAATATTTAAAATGACAGACCTATCCGAAGGGTCTAACACTCCCCCAGACGCGATAGAAGGGCAAATGCACTGACAATGAGAGAGTATTGCTCAGGTATATGAATGCATTTAAGAGAGTATTCGTGCAGTTTAAATTTTATTATTAATGAAAATTATATGTGAATATTACTTAAAAATTATCATACAATAATTTTCAAATAACCAGACATATTCGAAGGGTTAAACACCCCCTTAGACTGAATAAAGGCCAGCTAGAACTATATATGAGAGAGCATCAGAAAACTGTTAAGTTAAGTGAACTTGATGCGAAGAAAATTATTTATTCAGTACATAGACATTAAATTTAGATTGTTTATTTATTAATATAAGTAAATAAATTAAATTTAGCTTAATATTAATTAGCGGTATAAAGTCAAATGCATCGATAGATCGTAACTTATGTATATGAATAAATGGAAAAAAATATTCGTTTGGAATTAATTAGTAGCGTTTCAAAATAATATAAAATATTATTATATTATAAAATATTACTATATAAAATATTATTGTATATTAGCTGTATAAAGTCAAATGCATCGATAGAGAGTTACGTATGTATACGAATAAATGGAAAATAATATTAGTCAGTATTTTGGAATTAATTTGTAGAGTTTTAAAATAATATAAAATATATATAAGTAGATATGTACTATTCAATAATCATGACATAACTAAAAAAATTTAGAATAATTTAATAATATTTAACGAAATATGAATATAATATTTTAATATATTATTGTATTTTATATATTTTCTTGAGAATTATTTTGCAATAATATTCGAACACTTATGTAGGTCTATTTGAATAAGATATATGTGCGTGTGTATTTACTACTTAACATTAAGATAATTTAATTTATTTACCTATATTAATAAATAAACAATCTAAATTTAATGTCTATGTACTGAATAAATAATTTTCTTCGCATCAAGTTCACTTAACTTAACAGTTTTCTGATGCTCTCTCATATATAGTTCTAGCTGGCCTTTATTCAGTCTAAGGGGGTGTTTAACCCTTCGAATATGTCTGGTTATTTGAAAATTATTGTATGATAATTTTTAAGTAATATTCACATATAATTTTCATTAATTATAAAATTTAAACTGCACGAATACTCTCTTAAATGCATTCATATACCTGAGCAATACTCTCTCATTGTCAGTGCATTTGCCCTTCTATCGCGTCTGGGGGAGTGTTAGACCCTTCGGATAGGTCTGTCATTTTAAATATTGACTAAGAATGGTCATTTGAAGACTCTGTGTAAATTTCAGCTTTTATACTATAACGTGCCAGAGGTCATGTACTGCACCCTAAATTACCTGTTACCTGCCGAAGGCACCGTTAGTCAAGGTTTTTAGCCCCTAAACATTGTTCCCTACACCAGTAAGAACACGCAAACAAATTTTCAGCTTTTATACTTTAACGTAGGTCTGGCAGGCGCTGGCTCTTGTCTATTCCACGCCGCGAGCCTTTTCTGAGTAGCTCCGCCTGCTTCTCCCTCCCAACTATTTTACCCAACCAGGAATGACTTGCCAGACTCGGCGTATTACACGAGTATAGTGGCGCTTTAGGGCGCCATTCGCCTCTGTTCGCTCGCGCTGGAAAGACGCCGCGCACGCCGATTACGGGAAAAAAAATCGATGCGCGTATCCCGTCGACTGACGTTATCTGTCAACGAACAGTTTCAGATCGCGTCACATGGCGTTTAGGTTAAAACAAAAGTATTACTGGTAAAAAAGTATGCTCAGATATGTCTTGAATTAAATGCGATTAACAGATTGTTAGCAGAAAAACATTGAAATTTTACTTTGTTGCATTCCTCGATACAAAACGAAAGAAGCGCGTTTTCGCTGCTTGACACTCAAACGGTTAAAATATATTGCTAAGTTGACCGTGGCGGCAACAATGTATTCTTTGACGCAAGAGCTAACGTTTTGCTGTCGCCGAATTTTTAAATTATGTGCGATGGAAATTAATTTATACGTGCGCGTGCTAGATCGTAACACAATTGTTTCTTTAGTATACATATGAATTAAAGAAACAAGAGGTAAAAAATTAAAGATTACTGGATATAATTTTAATAGACTGTCGTTATGATTGTTGTTTATATGGTTGTGTGTAAAAATGTATGCACAGTAGAACCATTTATTTTAGAAGAAAATGTTATATGTTGTTGTGTCCCGGGGGTGAAAATGAACAGGGGAAGAGGTAGAGTTTATGTTCTAGATCAGGCTGTTGAATTAGTTACACGCCGCGAGCCTTTTCTGAGTCGCTCCGCCTGCTTCTCCCTCCCAACTATTTTACCCAACGAGGAATGACTTGCCAGACTCGGCGTCTTACACGAGTATAGTGGCGCTTTAGGGCGCCATTCGCCTCTGTTCGCTCGCGCTGGAAAGACGCCGCGCACGCCGATTACGGGAAAAATATCGATGCGCGTATCCCGTCGACTGACGTTATCTGTTAACGAACAGTTTCAGATCGCGTCACATGGCGATAGGTTAAAACAAAAGTATTACTAGTAAAAAAGTATGCTCAAATATGTCTTGAATTAAATGTGATTAACAGATTGTTAGCAGAAAAACATTGAAATTTTACTTTGTTGCATTCTTCGATACAAAGTGAAAGAAGCGCGTTTTCGCTGCTTGACACTCAACCGGTTAAAATCTCTTGCTAAGTCGACCGTGGCGGCAACAATGTATTCTTTGACGCGAGGCTAACGTTTTGCTGTCGCCGTATTTTTAAATTATTTGCGTTGGAAATTAATTTATACGTGCGCGTGCTAGATCGTAACACAAATGTTTCTTTAGTATACATATGAATTAAAGAAACAAGAGGTTACAAATTCAAGATTACTGGATATAATTTTAATAAACTATCGTTATGATTGTTGTATGTATGGTTGTGCGTATAAATGTATGCACAGTAGAACCATTTATTTTATAAGAAAATGTTATATGTATGTAAGGAGCGCGCTCCTTAATTCATTTGAATCCTCCCGCTCAATACAGCGAGTCGATGAGTAAGGATCGGCAGTAGCGTCAGAAAAACAAAAAACCAACGATTCTCGAGACACGTGTGAACACCGGCAACTCATTACTTTTATAGTTAAGTGAATAGCTATACAACCTCCAAGACTGCGAAGAACAAACTTCGAATGTTGTTTCCTGTATTCTTACAGGTTCGTAACCATTGTAAATAGTTAGGCAGATAATTTAATTAATAAAATAACCTGTATTCTTACAGTGAAACTTTTCAGTTTGTCATTCATTCAGCCGGTGATTCAATAAAACATTACAAAACAACATTCTCGTTTAATAAGCAATGGAGAAGTTAAGGTTTGAATTTAAAATGAGAGGAACTGCGGACGGAAAATCTAATGTTTTGTGCATAACCTCAATAGAAACACCAGATGGACGTAGGTTTACTATACCAGATGAATTACAGCCAGCAACGTTGCACAATGAAATAAATAATAAACCTGCGTTTACAAAGATAAGGAAAACACTAACAAAAAGGAACCAATTCAGGAAAATCTGGATAACCCTAGATGAAAAAATGAGAGGAAAATACTTGGACGAAGAAAACAATATGCAATTTAATGACTATTTCTTAGAAGAAATACCAAGTAAAACCGAAGAAACAACTTCGGCACAGGATTCTTCTATAGAAAAACTGTTAGAAACATTGATTGAAAACAGCAAGAGAGTAGAAGACAAGTCACTAGATAAAATTGCAAAGGAAATCACCATACAAAAATTTAATAATAAAACACAGAATGCAAGTCAATGGATGGATGAATTTGAAGAAGAATGTGAAAGATACAATATATCAGAGAATAAAAGAAAAATTAAACTACTGAAGCTCTTCCTCGACAGGTCTTGCCTGGATTGGTATGAATGTGTTTTAATTAAATTAACAATAAACTCAGAGTGGGAGGAATGGAAAAAAAAGTTTTGTGATACCTTCGCAAATAAAGGTTGGTACCCAATCAGATATGCAATGATGTTTAGATATCAAACAGGTTCTCTGATAGAATATGCATTGAGAAAAGAAAAGCTACTTCTAGAAACAAGAAGATCAATTGATACTGGGACTTTAATTGATCTCATTGCAGTTGGGTTACCCAATTTTGTAAGTGATAAAATCGATAGAGGAACTCTGCTTGAGACAGAGGATTTATACAATGAGCTAGGAAAACTAGAGCATCTAGTTTACAAAAATTTTAGTGGAATCAAGAAGACAAACGTACAAAAGTTAAAAACAAAAGTGCCATGCGCTTTCTGCAAAGAAAAGATAAAAAAAATCCGCTTTCATCCAGAAGAAGACTGCTGGTTCAGAAGTAAGGAAGGAACAGAAAAAAAAAGTAAATAACTCTTTATTTGAAATTGAAGCAGAAGGACAAGACCCAAAAAACTTACAAATACACCATTGATCAGTTTGAAGATAATATTAAATGGAACTTTTGAAATAAATGGGGTATATGACACAGGATCGAACGTGTCACTCATCAACTCAAAAGTACTGAAACTAAAATTAAAAAAGGATAATCATAATGGAAAAGTTAATCTTAGAACGATTAATGGTGTTAATGTGACAGAACAATTGATAAAAATGAAAGCAAAAATTTTTGAAATAGAAAAAGACATCAATGTCTTCATTATAGAAAATGAAAATTTTAAATTTGATTTCCTCATTGGTCTAGATATTATAAAAAAATTTAGATTAACTCAAGATGAAAACTTAAAGATAAGACAGAAAATGGAAAAGGTTATCACTGGTCATGAAGAACATGAGAAAGGGGACACAGAAATTCCTGAGGGTGCTAATGAAATAAATAGACAAAAATTACCAATAGAGAAACAAGAAGTTTTCTATGAAATAAATTTTAATGAAAATTTAGATACAAAAAACTTTGTATCTATAACGGAGCACCTGGATAATGAAAGGAAAAATTCAATCGATGAATTAATAAATAAGTATAAGCATGCATTTGCTAAAGACAAATATGATATTGGCACTGTAAAAGAATATGAAGCTAGAATAGATCTGACAATAGATAAATATTGCAGCAAGCGACCGTACAGATGCACAATACAAGACAGGAAGGAAATAGAGCAACAGATATCGGAGCTGTTAAAGAGAAACCTTATAGAGGAATCGTACAGTCCTTTCGCAGCTCCAGTGACTTTAGCGTTTAAGAAAGATGAAAACAAAAAGTCACGGCTTTGCATTGACTTCAGAGACCTTAATAAAATTATAACACCTCAATCGCAGCCATTTCCGCGAATTGAGGATTTACTAACAAAAACAAGAAACTGTAAATACTTTTCAAAACTAGACATCAATTCGGCGTTTTGGTCTATTCCACTAAGAGTAGACGACAGGAGCAAAACGGGGTTTGTGACTCAAGAGGGGCATTATCAGTGGACATGTTTGCCCTTTGGGATGAAAACATCACCAGCCATCTTTCAGAGAATATTAAGTAATATAATAAAAAAACATGAATTGTCGGAATTTACGGTGAACTACATAGACGACATATTGATATTCTCAGAAACCTTTGACGAACATCTTAGACATTTAGAAAAGTTGCTGAAGGCTATCACACAAGAAGGATTTAGACTAAAATTCTCAAAATGTATGTTTGCGTCGAATTCAGTAAGTTATCTCGGGCACGTTATAAGTTATAATACTGTTGAACCAATGAAAGATAATCTAAGAGCAATAGTTGATTTTCCAACTCCAACAACTCAGAAAAATATACGTCAATTTCTGGGAAAAGTAAATTTCTATCACGACTACGTACCTAAGATCGCTGTCATATTGGGACCGTTGCACAACCTGTTAAGGAAGGACCAAAAATTTGTATGGTCGCAAGAATGCCAAAACGTTTTTGACTACCTAAAGGAATTTTTATGCACTAAGCCAGTATTAACAATTTACGACCCTTCGTTACCGATAAAAATCTATACAGACGGCAGTATCCAAGGATTAGGCGCCGTACTAAAACAGCCTCAACCAGAAAGTGGTATAGAGAAACCAGTCGCCTATTTTTCAAAAAAATTAAATAATGCACAAAAAAAGAAAAAGGCAATATATATAGAAGCTCTAGCAATTAAAGAAGCAGTACAGTTTTGGCAATACTGGCTTATGGGTAGATCTTTCGAAGTTTACTCGGATCATAAGCCATTAAAAGACTTAAACATAAAAGCCAGACCGGATGAAGAGCTAGGCGACATTACATACTACTTGTCACAGTATGATTTTACGGTAAAATATAATCCAGGTAAATTCAACATAGAAGCAGACTGCTTAAGCAGGAACCCGGTATTTGAAGCAGAAGAAAATAATGAAGATAACTTGCAAACCGTAAATCTAGTAAAGGGTATAGCCGGATAAGGATGGCAAAAGTGCCCCCAAAGGTAATTAACTTTGAGGCATACCATTCGATAGGGCTCTTTGGAAAAACCCTTCCTGCAAAGTATAAACCCGGTACCCCTACCGTAGGGGTAGTTATAGGGTGAAACGTACTTTACGGTTTTTGCTCGATTTCTCCCGTTTGGCTTGATAGAAAATTCTGAAAAAAATCACACATACTATACCCAATGGTGTGCATAGTCTAGAATTTTTTCAGATTTTTTTGTTGCCAAATCGATTTTTAAAAAATTAAAAAAGTTTATAAACATTAATTTTTTATTGAAAATATGGAGTGACCACTTTTATATTTTTACAGTACCTGCATAGTACCCTAATTATTAATGTGTAATTTTTTCAGATTTTTACAAGTAGTGGATGGCAGTTAAAAAAATTAAAAACCAACAATTGTTTATATTTTTTACTAAATTATTGATGTGACCACGTTTATATTTTCACAGTTTCTCAAGTTTGCTATAAACAGTTGACTGTAATTTTTTCAGATTTTTTGCAACAGTGTATCATACCAAAAAAAAATAAAAAAGCGATGTTCACTCATGACCAATACACAAATGAGTATAGACTTGGATGATCGAAAATTATACGCAATACCCACTATTTCACATGAAATAAACTAATATACTTCATTATTAAATATTTTTACATTTGAAAAATTAATTTTACTGAATGAGTTTTACGTTTTCTAATTTATGGTCTCAAGACCGTGAGGCGCGTAAGTTCCGTCTCCACCGTTCTCACTGTATTATCGAATTTAAGCATTCACCAAGGAAAATACATAAATTATCCTCGTTTAAATATAAAAAATATTGCGAGTTAGGTATGAATTATTAGATACTTTTACATTTGTAAAAATATTTTACAAATATAAAATATTTATTTATTTATTTATTTAATGTTTATAATACGTCAATTGCTATTTAAATGTTAGAGAAACTCCAAATTCTTACTTAATGCATGAAAATTAAAAATTGGTAAAAGGCAATGTACATATATACTTATTACCCTCCTTAGGGCAAAGTCTACAGAGGAAAGCTGTTACCGGCTAGTTCCAGTCGTAAGACTCGAATGGCTACATGTTTATGAAACATCTATTACAATTTTATTTGAATACCAGACAAGTTCTAAATCCTCTAATAAGTTCTAATAATTAGGAATTGGTATAGCTATGGATTATTATAAACAAATTAACATAAAATACGCATTCCAAAAAACATCGGTTTTTTATTTTTTTTGGTATGATACACTGTTGCAAAAAATCTGAAAAAATTACAGTCAACTGTTTATAGCAAACTTGAGAAACTGTGAAAATATAAACGTGGTCACATCAATAATTTAGTAAAAAATATAAACAATTGTTGGTTTTTAATTTTTTTAACTGCCATCCACTACTTGTAAAAATCTGAAAAAATTACACATTAATAATTAGGGTACTATGCAGGTACTGTAAAAATATAAAAGTGGTCACTCCATATTTTCAATAAAAAATTAATGTTTATAAACTTTTTTAATTTTTTAAAAATCGATTTGCCAACCAAAAAATCTGAAAAAATTCTAGACTATGCACACCATTGGGTATAGTATGTGTGATTTTTTTCAGAATTTTCTATCAAGCCAAACGGGAGAAATCGAGCAAAAACCGTAAAGTACGTTTCACCCTATAACTACCCCTACGGTAGGGGTACCGGGTTTATACTTTGCAGGAAGGGTTTTTCCAAAGAGCCCTATCGAATGATATGCCTCAAAGTTAATTACCTTTGGGGGCACTTTTGCCATCCTTATCCGGCTATACCCTTTAAGAAGTATCATAGATGATCAGAATAAAAACGAAGATTTAAGGAAACAAAAAAACGTGTATCAGGAAAACAAGATATATTACAAGAAGAAAAAAATCATAATATCAGAAGAATTCAGTAAGAAATTAATAAAAAATCTGCATGATCAATTCTGTCACATTGGAATAAATCAAATGACAAGTATGTTGAGACCGCACTACTCAGCAAAGAATTTATCAGAAAATATAAAAAAATTATGCAAAAGCTGCAAAATTTGTATTAAAAATAAAACCAGAGGTCAAGTAAAGTATGGATTAATGTCACAGCTTGGTCCAGCAAAAAAACCGTTCGAGATAATGTCCATTGACACAATCGGAGGTTTAGGTGGCACAAGATCCACAAAAAAATATTTGCACTTGTTGGTAGATCATTTTACAAGATTCGCATACATCTTAACTTCAAAGTCACAATCAGCCCATGATTTTATAAAATTAACTAATATTATAGCAGAAAATGAAGAAATCGGAAAAATTCTAACGGATCAGTACCCAGGAATTAACTCAAAAGAATACAAGGACTTTCTAAAAAGCAAGAATATACCGATTATTTTTACAGCGGTCAATGCGCCTTTTTCCAACGGGCTAAATGAACGGTTAAACCAAACTCTAATAAATAAAATCAGGTGTGAAGTAAATGAAAACAATGGAAGAAAAGCTTGGACAACGGCGGCACATGAATGTGTGCGAAAATATAACGAAACGATACATACAGTGACAAAGTTTAGCCCAAAATATTTATTAGAAGGAACGATCACGTCAATATTACCAAACGAATTACCACGAAGAAAAACACAAAGTGAGTTAGAAGAAGACAGAGAAAAGGCTTTGGAAAATAGCATAAAATACCATAAATTCAACAAACAACTTTACGACAAAAATAGAAAGAACTACGATTTTCAAATAGGCGAGTCAGCATATGTTGAGAACGGCAATCGTTTGAACAGAAGAAAATTGGACGAATTAAGAATAGGTCCATATAAGATAGAAGAAAAGGTGTCTGAATCAATTTATAAAATCAATACAGGACATGCGAGAACAGAATCGAACCTCTTCCATATTTCAAAACTTATTCCAATACAAGATACGATGGATACGGAGGGAGGACAAGATTTTTCTCTCTCTAAGGGGGGGGAGATGTAAGGAGCGCGCTCCTTAATTCATTTGAATCCTCCCGCTCAATACAGCGAGTCGATGAGTAAGGATCGGCAGTAGCGTCAGAAAAACAAAAAACCAACGATTCTCGAGACACGTGTGAACACCGGCAACTCATTACTTTTATAGTTAAGTGAATAGCTATACAACCTCCAAGACTGCGAAGAACAAACTTCGAATGTTGTTTCCTGTATTCTTACAGGTTCGTAACCATTGTAAATAGTTAGGCAGATAATTTAATTAATAAAATAACCTGTATTCTTACAGTGAAACTTTTCAGTTTGTCATTCATTCAGCCGGTGATTCAATAAAACATTACATGTATATATAAAAGTTTCATAATATTGTAGAGATAATATCGATGCAATACTAATTTTTTTATTTATTTATTTCTTCAACTTTACTTGAAGGAAAACTTCATTGTTTGTACAGAAATATGTATCTACATTGTATGAAAACATATATTCACAAATAGAAATATATGTTTACGTTGTTTAAATTAGATACCCTCAATGTTTCCATTGGTATTTTGAGATACAATATAAGTTTTTCAATGTTATTCCTGTCACTATTCTTTGCCGAATTTGCCAAACCACCGCCGGAAGTCCAAAAACATTAAAATCTCTTAATCGCATTTAATTCAAGACATATCTGTGCATACTTTTTTACCAGTAATACTTTTGTTTTAACCTAAACGCCATGTGACGCGATCTGAAACTGTTCGTTGACAGATAACGTCAGTCGACGGGATACGCGCATCGATTTTTTTCCCGTAATCGGCGTGCGCGGCGTCTTTCCAGTGCGAGCGAACAGAGGCGAATAGCGCCCTAAAGCGCCACTATACTCGTGTAATACGCCGAGTCTGGCAAGTCATTCCTGGTTGGGTAAAATAGTTGGGAGGGAGACGCAGGCGGAGCGACTCAGAAAAGGCTCGCGGCGTGTAACTAATTCAACAGCCTGCTTTAGTGAATGTGTGGTTTTATTTCGAGAGTCGTACAGAGCTGTGGCTGAGATCGGAAGACGACTGATTAGTGAGTGTCGTTCCTTGGAGTTTACCCCGAACCTTTTGGACCCCTCGCCGGTCACGCGCTCTGCCTTCTCGATTCCTCGAACCGATCGCGACAGTTCGAGGACCGTTGACAGAAAACAGAACACGCCGGGCCCGAGCGAGGGTGGTCCCAACCGGCACTCGGCACAGAGCGACGTCGGGAAAATAAACTAAATAATTTATTGTATTTAGAAGATCGTCGCTCTGCCCTAGAATGCTAGACTAAACTCTGAAGAACGACGTATTCGAAAAGTGGCGGCGAACGGTCGTGTCGCCACATCACCCCCCTAGCAGTAATTTAGGGTAAGGCAATACGCGTTAAAGCTTACATGATAAATAATCTATAATAAAATTTCTAAGTTAATGTTAAGATCACAGCACTTATACCCTAACATTACGAAAAGAAGAATAATAATACTAGTCGCAAGTTACTGTCTAACGAATGAAATTAAGCAATACGAAATAATAATATAAATAACGATATGATATAAAACTATGCCATGAGCGGCAATAAAAGTACGCGAATTAAATACTACGAATTGGCATAAAAATTATCGCTTATGTAAGATAAATCTATCGCATCGATGTTTACAGTAAACGATAAAGAACTTACATTTAACGCACTCGCTTAATAATACTTCTTAACGTTTTCATTGAATCGACACCTCGCGCACTTTCACTAAGATTGTCAATTGTGTTTACGACTAAACGGTCGGGGAAATGCACTCGTCTATCCGAACGCGTTCTTCGTTCGGCACTTATAACTAGACTGCGGATGTTTATGCAAATTTCGAGTTTCACAAATGCAGGTGAGACAGGAAAACCTATCTAGGGATTTATTGCAGTTAATAAATATTACAACAAATACCATATTTTGGATATTTTAGATATATTTTTATATTATATTCTTTTTGTATATTTTAGCCGTATTTAATTTATCAGAAATGCATAAAAATCCGCATTCTACTTATAACAGGTGCCGGCACTTCGGTCCTTATGTTAGGAGCGTTCCTAACACTTGGCCGTATCGGATCGACTGCACCCGGCACAAGGTCGTCCGAGAGCAGGTACGCGGGTTTTAACCGATCGACACTTATGGGTACGGTCGTTGACCCACTCGCACTTTCAAGTAACGACCCCGTCGTTCGTTGACCTCGAAGGGTCCGTCGTAAGGCGGTTGCAATGCTGCCTTCGGAGCATCGCGCCTGACAAATACATGCGACGCCGTTGCCAGGTCTTTAAAGACGAAAGTCTGTTTTTGGCCGTGTCGGGTTACGGGAGACGGTCTCAAACTGAGGAAAGTTCGTCGTAGATTTGAGACGTACGTTTCCTCCGTTTCGTTGACCGCGCGTTTTGTAACGAGAAATTCGCCAGGCAGTCGAATCGTCTCGCCGTACAGCATCTCTCCCGCGGTCGCATTTAAATCCTCCCTCCAAGCCGCTCGAACCCCGAGGAGAACGGCAGGTAGAGACTCCGTCCATCGAGCATCTCCGTGGCACATAATCGCTGCCTTGAGTTGCCGATGGAACCTCTCAACCATACCGTTCGCCGCGGGATGATAGGCCGTCGTCCGGAGGTGATCAGACCCGAGGAGGTGCGAAAGATGCCTAAAGATACCCGATTCGAAGTGCCGTCCCTGATCCGTCGTAATTCGCAGGGGAGTTCCGAAACGTGCGATCCAACCGGCGAAAAAGGTTTCCGCGACCGTCTCCGCGGTAATATCCTCTATCGGCCACGTTTCTGGCCAACGGGAAAATCGGTCCACGCAGGTGAGACAGTATCGGAACCCTCGCGAAATCGGCAATGGACCAA
The DNA here is from genome assembly GCA_910591515.1 of Cerceris rybyensis. Classification (NCBI taxonomy): domain Eukaryota; kingdom Metazoa; phylum Arthropoda; class Insecta; order Hymenoptera; family Crabronidae; genus Cerceris; species Cerceris rybyensis. Next base: position 4,565,852 of record OU342789.1, read on the forward strand.
CGATATCCATATGGACGTGTTCGAAACGCGACGACGGAGTCGCGAATTGTCCGACGGGGGCCGATACATGCCTATGGTCTTTTGCCCGTTGGCATTGTACGCACGCTCGTGCCCAGGATTTGCAATCCTTTCGGATACCTGACCACACGAAACGTTCGCTAACAATTTTAACTCAGTTTTTGACCCCTGGATGCGCGAGGTCATGCAAAGAATTGAAAACTTTCCTGCGAAACGCCTTAGTGACATACGGTCGTACCGTGGCCGTCGAGCAATCACAATACAGCTCCGTGTCGGTACCCGGTAGCTGCATTTTCTTTAAATCTATGGCCGTAGGCGATCGCAGGAGCATCTTCAACTCCTCGTCTTCCGCTTGAGATCGCGCGAGTTCGTCGAAATTCAACGCTCGCGACACCTCCGCCACTCTTGACAAGGCATCGGCGACTACGTTATCTTTACCTGACACGTGACGAATGTCAGTGGTAAATTGGCCTATCAAGTCTAAGTAGCGGAACAGTCGCGGCGTATGTTTCTCCGATTTCTGTTCGAAAACGAATGTCAGCGGCTTATGGTCCGTAAAAACGACACAACGACGGCCCTCGACCATATGTCGGAAATGTCTAATCGCTTTGTAAATGGCCAAAAGCTCCCGATCGTATGGACTATATTTCCGCTGAGCACCACTTAGCTTTTTGGTGAAGAAGGCAAGCGGCTTCCACCCTTCGCTGGAGGACTGCTGCAGCACAGCACCGACGGAAAAGTCTGACGCATCCGTGAAAATCGCAAACTGCGCAGCGACATCGGGATGCGCCAGAAGGGCAGCACGTGCTACGCTCTCCTTCGATGCGTCGAAAGCAACCTGCCTCTCGGCGGTCCACTCCACAGGGGTGCGTCCTTTAACACCTCCTTGCAGCGCGTTGTTAAGTGGCGCCTGGACACTTGCGGCGTCGGGAATAAAGCGGCGATAGAAATTCACCATACCCAGGAATTGTCTCAGTTCTTTCACTGTCGATGGTCGAGGAAAATTTCTAATCGCCTCCTCTTTTTCGGGCAGCGATCGAGTACCTGCTGCCGACACTGAATAACCGAGGAACCGCACCTCCGGTGCACCGAATACGCACTTGGAAGTGTTCACAAGCACTCCGAAACTGTCTAAGCGCTTGAACAGCTCTCGAAGATGCCGCGCGTGTTCCTCTTCCGATGCCGAAGCCACGAGAATATCGTCGATATACGCGTAACACCAATCGAGACCTCGGAGCACCTCATCCATGAACCTTTGGAACGTCTGCGCGGCGTTACGCAATCCGAAGGTCATGAATGGGAACTCAAAGAGACCGAAAGGTGTTATAATCGCGGTCTTCGGTATATCCTCGGGATTTACCGGAATTTGGTTATAAGCGCGCACCAAATCGGTAGTAGAAAACACCGATTTCCCGGCAAGTGTCTGCGCAAAGTCTTCTATATGTGGCACTGGATAACGATCCGGTATTGTTCTCGCGTTTAAGGCGCGATAGTCACCGCACGGACGCCAGTCTTGTCCTTTTTTCGGCACGAGGTGAAGGGCCGATGACCAACAGCTCTCGGATCTTCGAGCTATACCGTCCCTCACCATCGTGTCGAACTGCTTCTTCGCAATTTGAAGCTTGTCGGGGGCAAGACGTCGCGGTTTGCAGGCTACTGGAGGTCCAGGAGTCGTCCGGATAAAATGACGCGTCGAATGTTTCGGCGCCCGATGTCCTCCAGAAGGTCTCGTCACATCGGGGAATTCTGCGAGTATCGCGTGATACTGACTGTTTCCCACGATCGACTTAACGCTTTCCGCACTGCACTTTGCGATTTCACCCACGACCGCGAGCGTTGTTTTATTGTCTATCAGTTTTTTGTTTCGCAGGTCTACCAATAGTCCAAAATGCGTAAAAAAATCGGCACCAATTATCGGCGTAGTAACGTCCGCGATAATAAAACGCCACGTGAAATCCCTGCGAAGCTTCAAATCGAGGGAAAATGTAACGTGACCGTATGTAGGAATTGTTGTGCCGTTTGCAGCGAACAATTCATAATCGGCCTGTTTCCGCGCACCACTCACACGCGATTTCGGGAAAACGCACAGGTCCGAACCCGTGTCGACCATAAACTTTGTTTTGGTCTTCCCATCCGTAACGTATAAGCGGCTCGACAAGGGCGAGGCATCGTTTGCCGCCATTAACGATCGCCCTGAGCGTTTCCCGACGCGAACGTGCACGGATCGCGACACTTTTTCGCCGAAGGTCCGTATACTCGGTGATACCAACACAGGCCTGAAGCCGTGTCACCGTCGTCTCGTTGCGCGGAACGAGATCGCGATCGCGAAAAACGGCGCGAGCCTGGTCTCGTTCTCGACGACGATCGTCCACGTTGGTACCGAGTATCGACGCGCAACGCGGCAATTTCTCGCCGGAGTGCCGCGATCTCTTCTCTCCATCTGTCGCCGGGGCCGGAAGACGCAGCAACAACCTGCTGTCTCGGTTCGATCTCGGCCATAGCGTCGGCGAGATCGGCCAGCTCGAGGAGACTGTCCTTCTTGCGTGTGGTCAAGACCGTCTGCACGCTGGGAGACAAACGCCTTAGCCACATCGTCTTGAGGTATGACTCCGAAACCGCGTCGTCAGCGAGGTCCTGCAATCAGCGAAGAAAAACTGACAGTTTTCTATCGCCAATCTCTTCTCCTTCCAGGAGCCTCCGCATCTTATGTTCCGCCGAGTCGGAAAGTCGACGAATTAATTCCGTCTTCAATGTCTCATACATATTTTCCGTCGGCGGATTGTTAATAATATCAATCACTACGTCAGCGAATTTATTATCCAAATGCGCACTGACGTAGTGATACTTTGTGGAGTCTTGCGTAATCCCAGCCAGAATGAACTGGGACTCCAATTGCCGGAACCATGTTGTCGGGTTTTTCTCCCAAAACGGCGGAATGCGCACGGCGACTCGAGCCACCGCAGGTGATGGACCGTTGTCCTGTTCTGCAGATCCGTCAGCGGAGACGGCCGTTGGAGCACTCTGAGTATTTTGAGCCATCGTGACACAAAGCCACAAACACTTACAATATGTCGCAAAAATTGAAGTGAAAAAGAAATAAAAACTGCGATTCGCGCGTTGGATTTCGATGCGACACTTTCCGATCACGTCGGGGTCACCAATGAAGGGCCCGTCGTGGCCCGGGCCGGCCGCAGTTCCTGACTGGGCCCATCCACACCCAGTTGAGAGGACACCGGCTGAGTTCGGTGCCTCGGCTGCGGCCGGTCCGGCGGAGGGTCCTCCTGTTCCTAGGAAAGGGTAGTTAGCGCGCTGCGTTTCGTCCTGGGCCTGTTCGTGGACTCGTCAGTAGGGCTGACCGAACAGACCCTGCCCTAGACGCTGTGTCCCGTTGGGACGTCGGTGTCTGTCGGTGGTCGGTATATATAGACACCGATTGCCGATGGTGTAGCAGCGAGAAGATCCCATCGAAAGAGACACGGTCTAGCGGCCGATCCTTAAACTAGAGGCGTAGGAGTAATGGCGGCCGATAGATCCCTAGCGGCGAGCGAGAGTTCGTACCGCTACAGAGACTAACAAGCTAGGTAGTTAGGGTGAAAATCACGGTACACGGATCACTTAAACATTGAATAATTAAAATGTACCGAAAAGTACAGGGCTGAAACTTTACATATATATTCCTTAGACTATGTAGAAGTAATTACCGCAAAAATTTTATGCGCACACCTGCGCTCTTCTATGTTATACCTGTCGAAAGTGAGGGATACGGTTCGGCTGTTGAATTTCACCGTGGCGCGCGGTCCAGTTAAACATTGAATAACTAAAAAGTACGGAAAATAAGAATTTCCAAATCATTGCTTCGCCTATTAATACTCTTCGTGTGCAGAATTGTCGTCGGTAACGCACAATTAATCGAGAGTTGTTGAATAAGAAGCAAGTCGAGGTTTAAACTTAGTCGAAAAGTTCTTTTCTAGCAATAATAAAGTTTGAGTTGCCGGTAGTGGTTCGTCTATGTCAGTGTTGTGCTTAATATTGCGATTTCACTTGCTATGGCGAACACCAGCACAAGTAAGTTTCCGAAAAATCAATATCTTCGAATTGTAGGATGTTAAAAAGATTTTTGTAGAAGTTTGGTTCTTGATTTTACACATTCCGTAATATTTATAGGTTCAACGTTCTTTGTTTCCCGGAAAGAAATTTTTGAATATTGGAGGAGTCACTCACAAGATGTAGATATTACAGTTTATTTTAATTTTATTTTGGATAAATTTAACATCCCGCACGATAGTGTTAGAGTTAGTTGTATACCTAGAGTAAAAACTATGTTAAAGTTGTGCATTTTTAAAATAAAAAAGAAATGGCAGGAGTGCAATAGAAAATTAGGTAGATTTTTAGTTAGGTTTGACGACTGGCTTGCTGCTGGATTGATTTCACCTATAGATCGCCACACTATTAATATAGTACAGACACCTACGTCTGCCAGAGTAGACCTATTAAAACTTTTGATCAATGCAGTAGCAAAGCTAAGAGGTATAAAATTCAGGACTTATTAGAAAATAGAAGTTTATCAGAAACAGTCTCGCGTTACCTGTGCGACCGTGAAGACGTGTCTCGACAACAGTACCATAGCGAGTGCCATTTATTCAGTGCGAGTTTGTTAGTGAATTAGTGAAAGTGTCACAATTGAGATATCGGTGTTAGTGCCCTCGCGGCAACTGGCTCCGTATACTCATATACAGAGCGAACCCGATCGTAAGGAAATCTAAAATGGATCCCCAGCAAGGAAATGGAACTTCTGAGTACAGAGGTTCCTCGTCTAAAACCACTACAGGAAAAAGCTCAAACCAAAATAACTCAGTACCGGACAAATCTTACGCTCACGCTGCAAAATTCGAAACTATTCCGACCAAGAAACAAGCTATTATTCTCGAAGCCATAGACGGCATTAGTATTAAAGAATACGCTTGTGCAATAGGAAAGATAATAGATCCAAAATCAATAAGATTCATATCAAGAATATCAAACGGCAGAGTATGTATCTATCTAGACAGGAAGGAAACAGTGACCGTACTAACCGCCAACTTCAAATCCATAACGATAAACAATAATACAATCGAAATTAGACCCATGCAAACACCGGCCCAACGAATAATTCTATCCAATGCCCCCCCCCCCCCATTATACCCAACTCAATAATTGAAAACACATTCAAACAAAACAATGTCCGACTTTGCTCAAGAATAAATCACCTAAAAGCAGGAATGGCCGAACCAGAATATTTGCATATATTAAGTTTTAGAAGACAAGTATATGTCAACCCAGAAGATATAAAAAAAATTCCAGATTCATTTTTAATAAACATGGAAGATACACAGTATAGAATTTTCACCACTACAAATATTTTAAACTGTTTCCTGTGCAAACAGGAAGGTCATGTAGCCAAACAGTGCCCTAACAATACGGAATCAAACCAAAGTATGGCAAAAACCAACTCTAACCCAACCGAAAACGAGTCTCCTCAAACTGCAGAACCGTTAATAAATAAGACAATATTGGAAGCAAAAACAACCGATTCCACCCGCAATTATGTAAAGCTAGATGAAATAATTTTCCCCACGCCATTACCAACTAAAACCTCCAAGAAAGCTGCGACAAAAAAGAAAAATGTAAGCCAACCTGCACAGTCTATATCACCAATAGTACAAACAAAAATTGAAAATATGCTCAAACCAGCTCATCAAGAAATTGAAATCCATAAAGAAAAATATATCTTGAATAATACGCAACTCGTTAGCTTCCTAGAAAATGCCTTCGGATCAAGTCACCCACTCGAAATATCGAAAGAATATACTGAAAATACACCAGCCTTGATACAAATGCTAAAAGATATATATCCTCTCTTAGATCAGAGAAGTATTTAAAACCGAATCCACAGACTGTGCAAAAAAACTATCCCCCCAAACACCAAACGAGCGCTCAGCAAATTGGGCATCAGAACGTCAGTGGTTTGTTTAACGTGAAGTACCTGCCTCGCGGCTTAATCCTCACGGCCCCCATGGGCGCGGGATCGAGATACGCTCGATCAACGCGTACGTGCATAAGCAGCGTACTACCAGTCTTAACACGAAGATTGTGCGTCACACTGGTCGGAGCGGAGACTTTCTTAACTCCTACCGGCTCTGCAGGCCGGCACCCGAGATGGAAGGTTTACTGCATCTCACACAGCGACATCCGTAGCATAAGCCCGCCAATGTCTCGCCAGCATTTGGCTCTTGAAACTTTCGCCCCCACGATGGACCTACCCACGGCTGGGCCGGAGTGGGCTAAAACTCCGTGGGCAACCCAGCCCCCGTGGTACCAATACACCCTTGGTTTGGGAGCACTTGACTCAGGTCGGTGGGGTCGTTAAGCCCAGTGGGGTCGCCCAGGCCACAGAATGGGGACCCCACACCTTGCCGTAAGACAGCTCGGGGACCCCCGGGCGCGCGAATGCCCGTACCTACCCAGGTTAACTGGGTAGGCCCCTGGGGGAACACTACTCGGGTCCGGTGGGGTCGTAAAGCCCAAAACCGGGGGACTAAACCACTCACGAAGCCCCCACGGCTCCCTGCCGATAAATTGGGCATCAGATACGGAATCTGATAGTTCGATGTCATGCTAAATTCCTAAGCAACAATGAAAACAATTATCCAATGGAATATCAATGGGTACTACGCCCACCTCGAACAATTACAAATAATTACGAAACACCACACCCCCGACGTATTATGTTTACAAGAAACTAATTTCAAAAAAGACCACGAACCTAGCATAACGCATTATAATACCTTTGTAAAAAACAGAATACACGGACACCATGCAAGCGGCGGTGTAGCCATCGCAATGTCAGATAAATACGTCTCCACTGAAATCCCTCTATCAACCAATTTAGAAGCAATAGCAGTTTCAACATCCTCCCTATACACAATAAACATCTGCAGCATCTACATTCCAAACAGTCAGCCACTAGAAATTGCCGATCTGGAAAATCTAATCCGTCAAATCCCAACACCACTGATTTTAACTGGGATTTCAACAGCCACCACACACTATGGGGGTCATCCAAATTGGATAGCAGAGGGAAAAAGATTGAGGAGCTGCTAATGAACCCAAATTTAGTCCTTCTAAACACAGGGACACCAACTCACTTTAATATAAACAATGACACAACTAGTGCAATAGACCTCACAATATGCAGCACGAAACTTGCGCAACACATAAACTGGGAATCCCTAAATTATACATACGATAGCGATCACTTTCCTACTAAAACAACATTCGAAGACTATGTCTCTTCCTCTCAATATTCGCACAGACGTGAATGGAACATTAACAAAACGAACTGGCCTTTATACCAAAAAATTATAACACTTCAACTTGCTAGAAGAGAACAAAACCAAAAGATAGATGCAAATAAAATCAATGAGGAAATAAATGAATTCGAAGAAACTATTAAATTAGCCGCAAGCAAAGCTTCTGTCACTCATATCACGTATCAAACAAACAAGAAAAGTAAACAAGCCGTCCCCTGGTGGAATGAAAAGTGCAAAAATGCCTTACGAGAAAGTCACCACGCGTTTAACCGAGCAAAAAAACACCCTACCTCTGATAATTTAATTGAATTCAAAAAACTAAGAGCCACATTCCGTAGAATCATCAAGGAAAGCAAGAGAGAATCATGGAAAGTCTATGTCTCGTCCATCACGATTCAAACTCCCTCTAAAAAAGTATGGACAAAATCAAACGAATAAACGGTGGTCGTACACATCACGGGATTCAATTTCTTGAAACCGAGGCAAACAAGTTCCTAACTGACCCCGACGACATCGCAAATTCCCAGCTGACCAATTTACATTAGTCTCGAGCAACGAGAACTATAGCCCATTATTTATAGCCAATAACCCAGACCACGACATGTTTCTCATAGAAACTTTAAACCATACTGACACCAGCAATATGAACCCTACGTTAAATGAACCAATATCCATAAATAAAATAATTGAGGTAAAAGTACCAGTAGTTGACACTGTACCAGTAGTTGACACTTCTTCAAAAAATGTAAATAAATCAGGAAACCACAAGTTGGAAAACATTAAATCTTATCAGTTTGTATAGTATCGTCTTTCACCGGCTTAATTGCGAACTATTGCTCATAATCCACCGTTGAGAAGTGTCATACCAACCGGTTAATCAAACCCGTGCTCGACTCTTACGATTTTTGGGTGTTTTCTTATATGAATCGCTAAGGACTTGGTTGAAATGTAAGCCTTGTAAGTTTGTAATATTTAATCATTGCGGATAGAAAGGTATTCGTTTATGTTGTTTGAATCTTAAAAAAGGGTTTATGTATTAAAATTTGCAACAAAGAATGCTAAATTGCCGAAATTCCCTCTGTGTCTACTATTGGAACTTGTAATTGTCTATTATTCAGTAGTTGACATAGGGAAATATGTTGTATTTCCTTACGAAAAAGAGTTGTTCTGCAAAAGATTTCAGCAGTGGTAAAGTGACCGGAAAGAATGGAAAAGCTAGATTATGAATGGGAAGCTGTGGTGCTTTGTATCAACGAAACCATTAAAATGAGCAGTACCAGAAATATGTATTCAGTTACCGAACTAACTTAGATTTTTTAAGGAAGTAACTTCTAATTATTAAATATTTTTTTGTAAACTTACTCAAGAATAATCTTTTTTAAACATTCAATAACTTTCTGTATTAATATACTACCAAGCCTAGTTCGTTAATTGGTTTTTCTCCCTGTGTCAACTACCGAAAGAAAAAGATGTCAAGTACTAAATCTTTCGTTTTCGCTGGGTGTCAACTATTGAATCAAATTTTACTCTTAGAAAAGAGGAAAAAAAAAACAATTACAACCGCCAGCAGGAATGAATGCTTGTCGTAATATAATAGAAGAATAGTTTGTGCAGCAACAACTTATCATAAATTTTCCATAAAGTGAACATAGCCTGAGTTATGTAAACAAATAGGAAAAAAATTCCTTAAAGTGTCAACTACTGGTACCTTTACCTTAGTACCCTTGCAACAACAAAAAACTCCGCTCCTGGACCTGACAACATTCCAAATAAATTGCTAAAATCTCTCCCGAATCCGGGACTAAGTCGTCTACTCAACACATACAATTGCATTTGGACACAGAAAGTTTTCCCTACCAACTGGAGAAAAGCCATAGTAGTACCAATTCTCAAACCAAACAAGAACAAACATAGTCCTGAAAGTTATCGACCAATAGCCCTCACTAACACTATGTGTAAATTATTGGAAAAAATTATAAATAGGAGACTCCGATGGTATCTAGAAACCAAGGGTATCTTAACGCCAATGCAGTACGGTTTTCGACAATATCGTTCTACAATAGACATCATTGTAAGATGAAGGTTGTTTTTGTTCGGTCGGTGACGTCAAGTGTGACAAGTTGTGTATTTTTCTCTTCGTAATGAAGGACGGCTATTTGTCGACCGGAGTTTAAATAATATACTTCTTGTTTAAATTTTTCGATACGTTTCGGTAACTGTATGTTACCCTCTTCAGTCGTAAAATTTATTCTATTATACATAGAAGGGTAAAATTAGTTATAAATCTTATGACAATTGAAATAACAGTTAATATTAAGTAAAAGCTTAATATTAAAATAAAGTAAGTTAATTGTGAATATATACTGAACTTGAAACTAATTAAAGGAATTAGAGTAAAAAATAAAATAGAAATTGAATATATTGAAAGAACACTACTTACAAAAGAAGACCTAGGATATGTTTCTCTGTTTGAGGTGGGCCTAGGTGCCCTTTGTCTCAGATGTTGGAAGGAGACTGACTAAAATCGTTGAAAATTTAAAGGACAAAACTCGTGGTGAGAAAAGGAACCAAAATATTTTAATATGTGTGAGTCAGTGTATATGAGAGTTGGTGTGTGTATGGAGTGACAGAGTGCTATATCTATGAACGTCATGTAAGTATGTTTGAAAACATGTGTGAGATATGTAGTCTATTGCGTTAAGAGTGTATTGGTATTAAGATACAAGATCTCGGTCGATAATCTGTTAAACTGTAAAGAAAAGTACAAGAGGGCGTACACATCAATATCACGCGCCATTCATCCAGAAGGAAACAAGCGAAGAAACACGTGGATCTATAAATCACAAAAGCAAACCGAATCCAATGTAAAAGGGAGCACGAAGTCAAAAATATTATAATTCGAGTATAAACTATTGAATCTAAAAGTGAAATTTGTGTGGGAGTGAGTATTTAGTTATTTTGAAACTTACAATTAGTTTATTAAATTTAGAAGGTCTGCATAATATGATGAAACATTGGTAGCTTCGAACTTCTTATTTACACTGTTTTCTTTTAAAATATAGAGCGATAGACATCCTAACAAGCATTGAATCAGACATATGCGATGCCTTCCAGAGAAGCGAACATCTTGTTGCTGGATGCCTTGACATCGAAAAGCATACGACATGATCTGGAAGCCCAAAATAGTTCATTCTCTCTCCAAAATTTGTATCAACGGATATATGCTAGCCTTTATAATAAATTTTCTCATGGACAGATCAATCCAAGTTAGAACAAATGGAACCACATCTAACTCCACAAAAATCCAGAACGGTGTACCTCAAGGATCGGTCATAAGTGTCACCCTTTTCCTGGTCGGAATCAACGATGTCATAAAAAACTTAAGTGCCCCAATAAAACCCTTCCTATTCGCTGACGATCTCACTATACTCTGCCAGGGTAAAAACTTAAATACAGTATACAATCTACTGCAAGTTTCACTAATCAACTTCAAGAATGGTCGACAAAATCTGGTCTCAAATTCTCCCCACAAAAAACTCAATGCATCCACTTCACCAAAAAAATCAAAATTCCAGACGCAACAAAATCTAACAATAGAAGAAACAGAATTAAAATGTGTAGACAGTATCAGACTCCTTGGACTTATTTTGGACAGGAAACTAACGTGGGCCCCGCACATGCGGTACTTAAAAGACTTATGCATGAAGAGGCTAATCATCATAAAAGTGTTAGTCAACAATAACTGGGGAGCCGACCAGGAAATACTACTGCAAACCTACCGAGCATTAATACGCGCAAACATCGACTACGGCTCAATTATATACAATTCTGCAAAGAAACGAACTCTGAAAATGATAGATCCAATACATCATATGGCTTTGCGAATATCCACGGGCCTGTTTCATACATGTCCAATAGCCAGCATCTTATTTGAAGCTAATGAAATGTCTCTCGAGCAAAGAAGGAAATTTCTAACACTAAAATACGCCGCAAAAATCTCTTCCACCCCACACAACCCAACCTTCAACCACACTTTTTCCAACAGATTCAACGAACTGTACTTAAAAAAACCAAAGCTACCATCCCCGCTACGCATTCGACTTCAAAAATATCTGAAATCACCCATTGAATGGACTCCTACTATCGAACGCAAACAAACGGAAACAGCCCCTTGGACCATTAGGATACCACCCATAAACCTGATCCTAGCTGATACGAGAAAAAATCAAACCGACGGGACAACACACAAGACCAAATTCTTTGACTTAAAAAATAATTATTATTCACACTGTACACAAATCTACACTGACGCATCAAAACACAAATCAGGAGCAGGGTACAGCATCGTTACAGACAGCTCAACAATAAAAGAGAACGTTCCTAAAGCGACATCAATTTTTACCGCAGAGGCATTTGCAATACTCGAAGCCTTGAAATACGTCCATACGCAAAATATCAAATCCGCCGCCATTTTTTCGGATTCTATGAGTGTGATAAAAGCCATACAAGCTACCAACAATAGATTTACCCACAAAGTTATAGCAAAAATACACGAAACATACTCAAAACTAATCAGCAACAATAACAACATCGACATAACTATTATCTGGATCCCGTCACACCAAGGAATAACGGGAAATGAGGCAGCTGATGCAGCAGCAAAAGAAGCAGCATCCATGTTACCAACCCAAGGAACTGTTCCCATTCCATGTATAGACTTAATAAACAGCATAAAAATAACTATAAAAGAAGAATGGTGCAATACGTGGTCCACAATAAGAAGAACCAAAATACACAGCCTAATACACAATTTTTATCAACAAATTCCCACTCAAATCTAAATAGGAAGGAAAAATGCATTCTGTCTCGCCGAAGGTCAGGGCACACAAAAATAACACACGAATATCTCATCAAAAGAACAGATCAACCATACTGCACGTACTGTTCCAACGAAATCCTCACAACAGATGACATACTATACCAGTGTAATAGTACCGAATTCCAAAGACAAAAATATAGTATAAAACCAGATACAGCTCTCACAACACAGGACCACATAAGAAACACCATAAGCTTCCTCAAGGAGACTAACACGTACAACAAACTGTAACGATTGATCATTAAACCGTCGCTAATGACCACGTAGTCGACGCGACGTAAAACAGCAAATAGAAGAAGAAGAAAGTTTATCCGAATTAGCATTCGCGACAGAAATAAGTTTACGGGAATGAAGAAAACGCGATGCGGCTAGTATAGTAAAATTCGTTTCATCAGAACCCTGTGAAAGGGCAACAGAAATTACGAACATGAAACAAACTAGAACCGAGAGACGTCCATACACTGCAGACGAAGCATTAGCGTTTTACATCGATTGTCGTTTAACAAAGCATACATATACGCTATTGCGAAATTCTGCTTCGAGTTTAGGTCACGAAATCTATCCATCATATTATAGCTTACAAAAATCAAAAGAAAAATGCCATCCTTCGGGAATTTTAGTTAATGACAATTCTGCTGCTGTAAATTTACAAAATTTAATGGATCTGACTGTACAACGGTTATAAACAGTTCAGAATAGTGCCGATATTTTTGAGGAATTTGATAATTTAGTTATGATTAGCAAATGGGGTTGTGATGGTAGTTCTGGTCATAGTAGATATAAACAGAAATTCGTAGACGACAGTAGCGACGATGAATTTTTATTTTCATTTTCATTTGTGCCATAAAAATGTTACATATTAGAAAATGAAAAGAAAGTAGTATGGCAGATTCCCAGGCCTTCTTCGACACGACTTTGTAGGTCTATCAAGTTCTTATTTGCCAAAGAAACTAATGACTTGATAGTACGCGAAACTAATATGATACAACAAGATATTGATTCTCTGATACCAACAGAAATCAATATCAATAATAAAAATATCTTTGTCCATCACAAAATGCTATTAACAATGGTGGACGGTAAGGTTTGTAATTCATTAACGGCTACAAGATCAAGCCAGGTTTGTTATATTTGTGGAGCAACTCCAAAAACAATGAATGTTGAACCAATTGTTAATGACGGTTCAACACAGAATTATAAGTTTGGTGTATCAAGATTGCATGCCTGGATCCGAACATTTGAATGTGTTTTGCATATTAGTTATCGGTTAAATGTGAAAAAGTGGTCCGTTCGGTTAGATTCTGAGAAGAAATAATTACGCGATAGAAAACAGAAAATTAAAACTCAATTTAGAAAAGAAATGGGATTGCTCGTTGATACATCAAAGCAAGGAGCAAGTGCTTCCACAAATGATGGCAATACAGCTAGACGATTCTACAAAAATTATAAAGATAGCGCTAGAATTACAGGCCTTAGTGAAGAATTACTTCAAAGATTTTTTTATATATTAACTGCGCTTTCTTCGGAGCACGAAATTAATGTTGTAAATTTTGAAGCATTTATAAAAAAAACTAGAGATTTGTATTTGAGTTTGTATAGTTGGTTTTACATGCCAGTTACAGTTCATAAACTGTTATTCCGTAGCGTAGAAGTTATTAAATCCTGTTTAGTACCAATTGGAATGTTATCCGAAGAAGCGCAAGAAGCACGCAATAAAGACGCAAGAAGGTTTCGAATAGACCATACTAGGAAAAATTCAAGAATGTCGACAAATCACGACTTCATGTCGATGTTTCTAATTACTTCTGATCCGATTGTAAATAGTTATCGCCCGATACCGAGGAAACTTGCAAAGTCTTTACCGGAGGACATTATGTCTTTAATTATTTTGCCAGAAGAACCATTAATCTCCATTGTTACCGAAAGTCCGTCGACGTCTCTCGTGTCTCCTGATTTCTTTTCAACTGATTTAACTAACTCATGTCCGTCGTCCGACAGCGACGAATAAAAATTAGATGCATATTACTTTGTACATATCGCGATTCTCGTAGCTCATTTCTTTGTTTATCTATTTATTTATTTATTTATATGATTTAAATATTATTATTATTAAATTTTGTTATTATTAAATTTTATTATTATTGAATTTATTATTGAATTTACTATTATGATTATTATTGCAGTTATGAGCAATATGTTATTAGTATTTGTATTATATTATTTTATTTATTTGTAATGTATATAGCATAGTATTTTATAACCCCAAAAGAGGGGTTTTAGTGAGTAAACGAAAACTACGCGGAGTCCCACACGACCTGCGCAACCTGCGCAGGTGTGCGTAAGGCATTTCCCCTCTATAAAAAAAAAGTCTCGCAAAGTTATCTTGATATTGAATAAATAATAGAGCAACTTAAACAGTATCATTTGACTTCCCTTCCTATGCAGTAGCAAAAGAAAGACTTTAGTAGGATATTTTTCATTAAATACACTGTTCAACAAATTTGAACTTTTTTTATTTTCTCAAATATCCAATGGGTGATACTCGTAGAGTTAGTCATCCTAAACACGAATCCGTCGGCAGAATTGCTCCATCACCCTCAGTTTTTTAGTAAAATGAGTTTTTGTAAAAACACCAAATTTTGGCCGAAAATGAGGTATTACGCGAAAAGTATAAACGCTACGAAGTTGAAATTGGTCTTAAACGATAGAGGAAATCACGCCGAATATTCTAGTGTATATATTTATTAAAATTGGTTGTTGCAAATAGTAACAACTGACCGTCAAAGTTTAAAAAAGTGCGGATGCGCGAACTTACTATGCTATTCTTTTACATTTTTATGAAAAGTTATTTATCTAGCACGAATTTGCTATACTGGATCGCATTCCTTAGACATTTCTGAAGAGAAAACTGCCCCCAAAAGTTTCGGGAACTGTTTTCAATCCCAACGGGTCGAAAAAATATCCGTCGGGAACGTGTAATCGGCGTTTGACGCCACGCTGCTATTCTACGCGGGCCGCCAGTGAGACAGTGCCGTAACTACGCGTTATCGACGCCGATCTGACAGT
The DNA here is from genome assembly GCA_910591515.1 of Cerceris rybyensis. Classification (NCBI taxonomy): domain Eukaryota; kingdom Metazoa; phylum Arthropoda; class Insecta; order Hymenoptera; family Crabronidae; genus Cerceris; species Cerceris rybyensis. The sequence continues at coordinate 4,581,164 of OU342789.1, forward strand.
ACCACCTGAAGGGCTCTCAACTCTGACAAATATAAATAAATAATTGTTTTTTTTATGTTTTAGTTAGAACTCTGATCTGTTCTTACAGTTGTTTAAGTTTTTCATGCTATGCAATTGAAAATGCTTTCCTTTGTTCGGAATAAAATGTGTTTTCTACGGGGCACTATGTTCTACGCAGGCCGACTCTTTGCCGGTCGTCTGCATGGCATATGTCACGTGTCGAGAACGACTTATTGTTAGAGCAGATATTTTCCAGAACCCACTTTCACGAAAATTTCGCTTCTCACGACTCTTTATACCGTAACCGTTTCTTTCCGTTTTTCCTTGCACCCATAAATTAACGTTCTTTCTTCGTCTCCTACGCTTCTAAATTCCCTCAACTTCTAAACCGCCCACTTTTACCATCTCCAACTTTTTTCTAACGAATAAAAATCAATGACCTCCCTCTCACAAATTCTTAAAATCACCAATAGCAATTAGTTCCAATTTTGAAGACTAAACTTTTTTTCTCCCGAGACATTGTGTTTCCTGCACTTCCTTGATTCAGTATAACTGGAAATAGAAAACAATCTTCGCATTTGAAAAAAGAAAACAACCTTTTTCAGGCGAACTTAATTTTAAGAGTTAATATCTATTAAGCATATCAATAAAAGAAGTATCGACATATATATCAGTTCAGTTCAGTATGTATATATTTGTTCTCTTGCGGGGTACAAAGCGGGCGCCGCTCCGCTTACATTATATCCTTCTTACTCACTACCCTAACCTACTTAATACAATCTTTCCTCACCGCATTAATTAGAGATTAGATTAGAGAGAAAAGGTTTATTGTTTAGAAAATTAAACAAATACATTCAAGTAGCATAAAAAGAAATAACGCATGAAATGAAATACAGAGCATGGAGTGACAGCGGGTTCAAATATGAGACTAATGCATTGAGTAGGCCTGTGAGGCAACCCAGGCGCGCAGTAAATACTTGAAGGCCACAGGTGTAGTAGCTTGTCTGACAGGATCAGGCAACATGTTCCACAGATTAGGAGCAGCAACAGCAAAGGCTTCTTTATATGAGTCTGTCCGATACTTGGGTACAACCAGGTGAAGTGAGCCCGACTGCAGCCGACGAGGCCGTGTAGTGGAATAGGCCACAAGGAGTTCGGCAAGGTAGCCAGGTTGATGCAAGTGAAGTGCCCGGTACACGATAGGACCAAGAAAAACCCGCCTGTATTCTTCGACAGTAAGCCAGCCAAGACTACGACGACCTTGTGAAACAGAGGCATCACGAGATAGGCCAAAGACATAGCGAACATCCCTATTGATAAGGCGTTGCAGTTTGAGGTCCAAAACACTTCCCATACCCTGGAGGACCAGTAGGCAGTAGTGAATATGGGGCAGTATTAACGCATTAACAAGCGTCCTACGTAGCTGATGATCCGTGTACCGACGCAGGCTGAAGAGTTGATAGAAAGCCGAGTTAACTTTTTTAGTCACGTGACGAACATGATCAACAAACGTGAGCTTTGAGTCCATGAAGACCCCCAGATTTCGTACACTCTTAACAAACGGGATGATTAAACCATCACAGCCAAGAGTCGGTAATGCATGAATCTGAATATTATTAATGAAGCGACGCGCACCAAATATGATGGCCCTGGTTTTACCCAGATTGAGGTTCAGCTGATTGTCTAAGGCCCAATCACGAATCCGAAGAATGTCTTGGTTAAGACGATGGTGGCAACTATTTAGATCCATTGGATGACAGCTAAGATAAATTTGTAATTCATCAGCATAGAGCAGGTATGAGGCCTCATTGATACATGTACCGACGTCATTGATAAAGATAGAGAAGCAGGGGGCCAAGGATGGAACCCTGTGGTACTCCAGTATTGGTGGAGCACCAGGAAGTAGTAGAACCATCAGGATATTTGACAGCTTGTGTACGACCACTAAGATAAGATTTAAACCACGATGTTGCTCCCGGAGACAGTCCAAGTTTGACCAGTTTAGCCAGAAGAAGTGAGTGAGATACGGTGTCAAATGCCTTGGAGAAGTCAAATAATATGAGTACAGTAATCTTCTTGCTGTCCATCCCAAAGCGAATGTCATTGACTAATCTAAGCAACGCAGTCAGCGTGCTGTGCCCAGGTCGAAACCCACATTGACGAGGATCCAATAGATTGTGCTGCAAGAGATAATCAGAAATTTGATTGTAGGCTAAACGCTCGAGTGCCTTGCTCAAGAAGGGCAAAAGAGCAATAGGACGATAGTCAGCCGAAGTCTGCGGGTTCTTGACTTTGTTGACCGGGACGACCAGTGCACGTTTCCATGTGGATGGAAAGACATTCTCTGCAAGAGAGGTATTAAATAACTGAGTGACAAGCGGCAAAACAGCAGGCAGAGTTAATTTGATCATCCGGCATGAGATACCATCAGCACCAACAGCATTTGATTTAATACTCTGGATGACATCGCTGACGTCACTTGTGGTGACCTCAGAGAAGCTGAATGACGAGGTAGCAGAAGGAGCGATGACCAGAGTAGTAGAATCAATAATGAGACTAGTCGTAATATCAGTCGTAGTAGAGATGGATGCAAAGTAAGCATTTAACTCCTCAGCTGGCACACTAAGTGGAGCCGTTGAAGAAGTAGTAAGTGCAAGGTGGCTCAATTCACGCCAGAGGGCTGCCCCAGCCAATCCATCAAGACGAGATCGGTAGTACTCAACTCTGGCCGCAGTAAGCTTCAACTGATAAGAGGCTCTGGCCTGCCTAAACGTGGTAAGCAACTCAGCATATTTAAGGCGGCGAAAACGCCTGTAGCTGGTAAGAACAAGGCGTTCGGCTTGACGAATCTCTAACGTGCGCCACGGAGCAAGTTTGAGAGAATTTACAGTCACCTGCTTGAGCGGAGCATGCTGATTAACGAGAGAGATAAATTCATTGCAGAAAGAAGACGCAAGGGCATCAACTGTTCTATTAGCAGGACAATCAAACAGTCTAGGAAGAGTGCCGAAGTCGTCAATAGCAGCTTCACATTCGAGACGCGAAAGGTGGCGGGTCCAGATGATCTTAGGCTTTGGTGATGGCAGCGAGAGCCCAAGCGAGACGGCGATAAGGTGATGGCCTGCAGCAAGTGAGGAGGGCGACTTATCATGGGAGATTACTGGATCAAGTTCATCAACATAGCAAAGGTCGAGCCAGGTAGCAGAAGTCGCAGTAACGTGCGTTACCCCGTGGTTGACAAGCTTCAGTGAGAGGTCCTGAGCTAGGGTGCGCATGAAGTCGGCATCATAGCTGCCGGACAGTTGGTCAACGTTGAAATCTCCGATGATCGCTTTATGTCGGTAGCCATCCATGGCACTGGATAGCACAGATCCAAAGTTACTAGGAAGATTGAAAGGCGCATGAGGCGGCCGATAGACACCAGCAAGGAAGACAGAAGCAGAGTTCTTTGGGTTAAGCTCGCAGAAAATGTATTCAACACGGCCAGGTTTACCAGACCAGATATAACTTGAAGCAGCAATGATCGAGGCAGAACAAGACTCGTGCACATAAATAGCAACGCCACCCCCATGGACATTGCGATCATTGCGAAGAACCCTGTACCCGGGAAGCCTAACAACACTGTCAGGGATGTCGCTACTCAGCCAGGTCTCAGTTATTACCACGGCGTGGTAGATGCAAGAGCAGTTGTCTAGATTGGATTTTATGACATCCAAATGAGAGCGTAGTGAGTTCGCATTGAGACAGCAGATATTGAAATTGTTAACACATGGTGTAGCCTCTGGGCTCGAGCACAACACAGAATTAGCGACAGGAGCAGTGACAAGGGCAGGCCGTAGAAGTCACTGTTCCTGAGGACAGCAGTAAAGTGAGGAGAGCTTCTCAAGATCTTGATCATTGTTGATGAGATGGGCCAGCCCACCTTCTCTGAATCTAGCAAGCACGATGGAATTCCTGGCCCAGACATATTTGAAGCCTTTAGCTTTCAGGACTTCTTTGGCTTTACCTAGAAGTTTGAAAGTAGCATGGGGCAGAAGCTCATTAATGTTGATATTGTAGTCTGTAGAAGAAGCAGCAGGGCATGCATCAGCACTTAAGGATGCCAAGTTCAGGGTAGAGGCTTTTAAGAGACCCAAGCGACGTTTTGCACCGATGACTTCACTAACGAGGCCAGCACGGGAACATTTGACTGCGATTGAGACACGTTTAACGCCATCTATAGGTCGAGAGGTTCGCTCAGGTGTAGGAACTGCATTAGAGTTCCGCTCTATTATACGTTTCCTAAGAAAACGAGCATCTATAGAGTCAGCAGATGTTAAGTGAACCTTAAGAGCACCGAGCACCTCCTGCACCATAGGAACAGGATCCTTGAAAGTGTCCGAGTCAGGCAGTCCCCCAATGACAAACTCCTGGGTGCTTGTGTTATTATTAATGATACGCTGCAAACAAGTCACCTGTGCTTGCGAGGCAGCAGCAAGTCTAGTAACAGCAGCAGAATCGGCAGCAACAACATGATTGGATAAGCTTCCAGATAGCTCATCAACTCTGGCCTCGAGTTTGAGAAGGGAGCTCTTGATGGTCTTGTTTTCTTCCTCCATTGTAGTTTTGGCAATCTTCAACTCATCAACCTCAGCGCAAATCTTATCTACTCTCGTTGTAAGAGATGAAATGTTGTCCAAAATTACGCCATGGCTAGCCAGAACAGCAGTGTGCTCGTCCAGGGTGACTTTCTGGCTGTCAATAGCCCGGCGAACGCCCTTGATCTCCTCAAGTATACTTATCAGCGTATCTTCCTTCGTCTTCTTAGGTTTAGAGAGTACCCTATGCTTAGTCTCATCACCACTGTGCGGACGCTTAGTGGACGCAGTGGAAGCTATAGAGGCGATTGAGGAAGCATCAGAATCATTATCATCATGGTCCTTTGATTCCTGTGACTTTCATACTTTTTTCCTGGTAATAGTGGCCATGACAGAGAGAGATCAAAGATCAAAGCACCACCAAGTGAGGGAAGGACCAATTAGAAACAAGTCAGAATAATTTGACAAGACTAGGTAGGGGAAGAAAACTGCTTTGCCGCCCAGATCGGATTAGGATCAATTAGGTCCCGACGCTATCGATGAATTGGACGCAGTTTTGGCGATTTATTGTATGGATCACCGCTAGAGGAGCGCTAATCGAAGAGAGCAAGGATGACAGCAATAGCAATAGTAGAAGATGGAAGATAACCTCGAAACACTATCCACCCAAAGAAAATGCAATAGAAAAACTGGCCAGGTACACCTAAATGCAAGGAATGTGCCTAGCGCTTAGAAGCATGCACCAACTGTAACACAAAGACGCCCGAGGGCACAAAAGAGCAGCAATTGCACTTAAAATACGATTACACGCAAAACACGTCACACTGTACTTACAGAGAGAGAGAGAGAGAGAGAGAGAGAGAGAGAGAGAGAGAGAGCGCAAACTATCCATTTACATTTCTGTACATCCACGCATATACGCACGCTCTTTTCGCCTCCGTTTCCGTCGCTCCTTTTTAGCTCCCTTCGCCCTCCCCCCTCCCACTTTTCTTTTCCATCCCCCTTTCCTTTTAATCCCCCCTTTCATTTCTCCATTCATTCAACTTCTTCATCCAGTCCCATCCTTTCCCATTCTCTCCCATTATTTCACACACCCTCTCATGCACACTTCTTCCACTCTCTCCATCCTCCCACATCCTGCATTCCTCTAGCACATGCTCCCAGCTTTCCATCTTCCATCCACACATCCTGCATTTTCTCCTTTCTTCAGTCTCCTAATACCTCCCTGTCTTCATCTCATTACCCACTCTAAATCTCGCTATCATTCTCCACTTATCCTCCTTCCATCCTTCTCTCATGTACACCGGCACTCCATCCACTCTTACAAACTTATACCACTTATTATACTTTGCCTCATTTATCCTTCTCTCCCTCTCCCTTTTCTGCTCCATTCTCTCCCTTCTTTCCATTCTTTCCCATATCTCCTCCCTTTCTTCCGCTGACCTCTCTTTCACTTCCCTCACACTCTCTCCCATGCTCTCTATCCATTCCGCTGTCTCTTTCTCCCATTTCGACCATTCATTCCTCCTTCCGCTTCTTTCATCCATCTCTCTCACACATTCTCGTGCCCACCAGTTCCCTTTTCCTTCTCTCAGTCTCATCTCGTACATCCATGCCCTCCTCACATGCCTCATTCTCATTTTCTCTCTGTCCAATTCATCCCTTACCATATATCCAGGTGTTACCCAATCCACCCCAAGCACCCACCTTACAAACCTCTCATGCATTCTTTCCATCTTCTTCCTCCCCTTCCATCCCCAAATCTCCGCCCCATGCGCTGCCACCGGCCATACTAACACATCATACATCCATATCCTTCTTCCCACATCCTTTCCAAACATTCTCTTTCCCATTCCCCATACTTCCCTCATCACAACTCCAGCTTTTCTCACTCTCTCATCCACTTGCCCTTCTTGCCTACCGTTCCTTCTGAATACATACCCTAAGTATTTATATTCATTCACTTCCTCAATTTCATTCTCCCCCCACTTCCACACTACTTTACCACCCACCCTCCTTCCAAATCTCATCACCTTTGTTTTCCTCACATTTATACTCAGTCCTTTCTCCCCCACATACCTCCTCATTTCATCCATCATCATTCTCATACTTCTCTCATCGTTCGCCATCAATACTATATCATCTGCATACATCATGCAATACAATCTCTTCCCTCTCACTATCACCCCTCCTTTCGCTCTCTTTTCCATTCGCTCTTCCATGTCCGCTAAGTACAAAGTGAATAACCTTGCACTCAGCGGACATCCTTGCCTTACACCCCTTGCCGTGCAGAATGGCTCACTCACCTCCCCATTCGCTCTAACCTTGCATACCGTCACCCCATATATTTCTTTTATTCTCTCTATCAATCCCACACTCACTCCTCTCTTCTCTAATACATCCCACAGCTTACTTCTGTCAATCATATCAAACGCCGCTCTTAAGTCTATGAAACACGCTACCACCCTTTCACCCTTTCACCCTTCCTTCCAATCTCTCTATTCACTATATAATTCAAAACATATACATTATCCATTGCACTCATACCCACTCTAAATCCTGTCTGGCATTCCGGTATCATCTTTCTCTCATTCACCTCCACATTCAATCTTCTTTCCAAAATTGACACATACACTTTACACATTGTCTCCATTAGCGTCACTCCTCTAAACTCATTCACACTTTTTCCATTCCCACCCTTTTTCACTGGCACAATCATCCCCACCTTCCATTCCTCCGGCCAACCTTCACCCTTCCACACCCTATTGCATACCTCACATACTAATTCTCTCACTCTCTCCCCTCCATACTTCCATACCTCATTCTGTAACCCACTTTCTCCTGCAGCTTTATCATCCTTCATTTTCCTTATTACCCTTTCTATTTCCTCCATACTTATTCCCTCCCCTCCCTCCTCCTTTTCCCTTCGTCCCCCTTGTCTCACTCTCCTATCCACCCCACCCCCCTAATAACCCCATGAAATAATCCCACCATTCCCCCATACTTATCTTCTCTTGCCTTTTCATTCTCTTCCTCCCATACTTTTTTATTACTTTCCAAATTTCTAATTCTGTTCTTGCCTCTCCTATTTCTCTCACTATCGCATCCTTCCTTTCCTTCTTTTTCCTTACGCACATCTCCCTATATTCTTTCCTCGCCTTTCTGCATTCAATCTCCCCTTCCCCCTTTTCCTCCATTTCCTTAATATCTTCCTCATTTCCCCCCTCATTTTCTTGCATTCCCTATCCCACCACCTCTCTCCTTCTTTTTTCTTATCTCTTTCCTCTTCACACTCCTTCTTACAACTCCTTACAATTTCCTTTACCCTTCTTATTTTCTCCTCCCACCCCTCTCCTATTTCTTTCCACTCCTCCACTTCCCTTCTGTACTTCTCCACCATCCTCTTATCCCACTCCACCTTCCTTTCCCGTTTTTTCTCTCTATTTCCCTCCTTCCTCCCTACCACTTTTCCTCTCATTCTCACCACAATCGGCATATGATCCGATTCCTCTCCCTCCCCCACTTCCATTCTCTCTATCTAAAACTAACAAATGTTCTACCTATGATGGGTACAAATCCTAAAGAGATAGGTAAATCAAAGAAGAGTTACTGTGATGCAGTGTCTAATAAAAAAGAAGCGGCAATTATCATCAAGCCGCTGAATGAAGATGATAAAAGCACTAGTGAGGAAACTAAGAAGGATATTAAAAGTAAAATCGATGTGGTCAAGTTAGGATTAGGTATAACAAAAATGAAGAAAGTAACGAGAGGAGCAGTAGTAATTCGATGTGAAAACAAAGATCAAGCTGAAATATTAAAGGAAAAAGTAACGAATGACATGGGTGAAAAATATGTAATACAAACTCCAAAAAAGAAGAAGAGAAGAATAAAAATATTTGATGTAGACGAAGAAGATTGCGAGAGTGAAAAAGAATTTTGGGAAAAAGTCGAGGAGCAGAATGGATTTATGAAGAATAGCGTTCGAGGAAAAATTCTGCACAAATCATAGAATGTAAAATCTCAACGAACGATGATTATAGCGGAAGTGGATGATAAGACTCAAGAAAAAATAACGGAAGAAGAGAAAGTGAAAATTGGATGGAATGTATGTAAAGTGCAAGATTACATAGGGATATTAAGATGTTTTAAATGTTGCGGCTATTATCACTTTGCGAAAGATTGCAAAAAAGAAGAAAAGTGCGGAAAATGTGCGGGAAAGCATGCGACAAATGAATGTAGAACTGAATTAAGAAAATGTGTGAATTGCGAAGAAAAAATTAAAAGTTTTAAAATCAAAAACATTAATCCAGATCACTCTGCATTCGATACAAATTGTCCTTACTATAAAAGAGAATTGGAAAAACAAAAATATAAAATGATTAGTAGTTTGTAGCAGATAAAGAATAAAAGGGCGGGGTGGTATGCTTAAACGTGCAAGGATTCTTAAACCATAAAGAGGAAATAGAAAATGTACTGTTGGAGAAATTTAAACCGGATATAAGTAATGGGATTTACAGAGACACATGTAACAGATGCAGTAGTAGATCATGAATTGGAGATTGACGGATATGTATGTGTGAGAGGGGACTCAGAATCCAGCAGAACGGGAGGAGTTATATTATATGTAAATAAGTCGATTAAATTTGAGATTATGGCGATAAATAAATGTGAAAGAAATTGGTGGACAATAACAATAAAAATTAATGATAAGAAGTATAGAGGATTATTAATGTTGATATATCATTCGCCTAGTGGTAGTGATGTTAGCTTCTTAAATTTCTTGGAGGATAGGTGCAATAATGATTTGTTGAATGGTAGCGTTGTGATAATGGGTGATTTTAATATAGACATGAAGATCATAAATTATTGTCAAAATAAGTTAATGAGAATTATGAATTCAGCAGGTTTGAAGCTACTAGTCAATGAGCCAACGCGGATTGTAAATAGATCAGAGACAATAATTGATTTGGTCTTTACCAATGAAGACCTAGAAGTAACAGTAGTACATGAACCAAAAATAACGGACCATTCGATAGTCATATTACGTTGGAATGTAAGAGTAAGAGAGAAAGAAATCAGAGCAATTGTATGTAGAAATTATAAGAGAATGAACATGGAAAGATTCAAAAGTTTGATTGATAGTAGAATAAATACTATAAAAGAAAATAATGTCAACGTTTTAGCAAATCAGACTGTAAATGCGATTGTAAAGTGTCTTGATGAGGTAGCGCCCAGAAAGAAAATGACATTGCAAAATAAGAGAAATGGTAAGCAATGGTTCTCTGAAGACATTCGGCAAATTGTGAAACAGAGGGATGAAACATATAAACTAGTACGAACAAGTAAGAGTGAAGATGCATGGGAAAGGTATCGACAGCTGAGAAACAAAGTGGTTCACGAATGTAGAATGGCCAAGAAAAAGTATTTAGAATTAAAACTGGATAAAAATAAGAAAAATCCGAAACAAATGTGGAGATCGCTCAAAGAGTTACTGAAGGGTAATATAGATAATAATAAGGTATACAGGGAAATTCAATGTGATAATATAGTAAATAACGATATAAATGAAATGGCAAATATATTAAATAGGTATTTTGTTAATAGTTTGTTAGTGACTGCGGAAATTGACCATAATATAAATATGGAAACAGATAGGTACACTGAAAATGAATTAGAAATATTTAAAGCAATGTAGTGGCGTAAAAATGTTAGTGATGTGGAAGTATGAATGATATGAAAGAACGTGAGATTTGAAGGTGTGAATGCTACGACGTTCCGATACAAACTCTGTAAAAAGTGCGTCGCCGAAATCGCCGAGAACGAGCCGCGTAACTGCGTGAGAACGAAAAGACGGCAGTAAGACGGCAGCCGTTAAAGACGAACGAGCGAAAGATTTTGTTCTATTGTTATTCACATATATATATATTCTTAACCTTAATAAAATAATATAATAATATTAATAAATATTATTAAACATTATTCCTACAAGTTTTGGGGGCTCAGCCGAGATTACCCAAGGATTACACACGGATTACCCACGATTTACGCACTAAAGAAAAGAAGGGAACAACAACACGATGAGTGAAGTCAATGAAATAGAAGAAGACCTTTCTGCCACTATAGTGGAAATGCCTCAGCAGAAAGACGTGGATAAGATGAAGAAAGAAGAATTAAAAGCTGAATTAATCAGACGCAAACTAAAGACGGATGGAAAAAAGTGTGACTTGATCGCACGACTAAAGGCGGCCCTAGTAGTAGAAGACGCAAAAGAAGACGAAGATGACGAATACAACGAAAGTGAGGATGAAGGTGACAGCCAAGACGAAGTCCGTTCAAAAGAGGAACAATATCGAAGAATAAAGAGGCAAACGCATCAGCTCACATTCAAGGACGTTGAGGAGTCGATGCAGACCTTTAGTGGTGATACTACGTTAAACGTGAAACATTGGCTTGAAGAATTCAATGAAATGGCTGAATTATGCGACTGGACCAATATGCAGAAGATCATTTATTGCAAACGGTTGCTGCGCGGTTCAGCTAAATTGTTTGTGCGATTCGAAAAATGTTGTAAGTCATGGAAGCAACTCGCGAGCGCACTTGAGAGCGAATTCTCAGCAGCCGTCGATACGTTCAAAGTGCACAAGCAACTTACTAAAAGAAAGAAGAACGCATCTGAATCTTATCAAGAATACATATATAAGATGTGTGAGATCGCTGCTCAAGCGAATCTAGAAAAGACCGCTATAATTAATTATATTATAGAGGGGATACAGGACGATGTAATAAATAAAACAATTCTTTATGGAGCTACCTCCATACAAGATTTGAAGAAGAAGTTTACCATATATGAAACCATGAAGGAAGCCACGCAGAAGAAGAGCACGAAAACCATGGAGGGTAGTGAAAAGAAGAAGCCGACGAACGTAACATCTCCGGAAAAAACGCGGTGTTACAATTGCGGATCTCCGAATCATGTTAGTGCGGAGTGTCCGTCGAAATCGAAGGGCACTAAGTGTTTCGCGTGCAATGAGTACGGTCATATTTCTTCAAAGTGTACCGCGAAAAAGAATGTGTCAAGCGTGGATGAGAGCGTCAAGGAAATTGCCGGCACGAAGAGTTCTAAGGACGTTATGATAAAGAACATTAAGTTAGTAGCCTTAGTCGATAGCGGCAGTGATTATACTTTAATGCGTTTGGATGAATACAATAGGATAGGCTCGCCGCAACTAGGTAAGACGAAAGTAATGTTTGATGGTGTGGGTTCCAAGAACAATCGGTCATTGGGTCAACTAAATACCGAAATTATTATCGATGACGATACATATCCTATTGCATTGCATGTAGTACCAAATTCACTGACGCGACACGGTATTATCATTGGGAATGATTTTCTAGACACGGTTGAAATGCGTAGAAGGAAGGGACAAGTTTTCATTTCCAAAATAGACAATAGTAAAGACGATGACAAAAGGAAACTTGATAGACCAGAAGTTCTTGAAATCGATGCTATTCAGGAAAACAGTGACATCGATTTGTCACATATTAAAAGCATGAAGGATAGAGATTCTGTGAGCAAGATTATTGATTCATATAAACCGTGTAAAATACGCGACGTCGGTGTAACTATGAATATTATTGTAAGAGACGTTGAACCGGTATATCAAAGACCGCGCCGGCTCGCGCCGAATGAGAAAAAGATAGTCGACGAACAGATCGAGCGTTGGCTTCTAGATGACGTAATACAGCCATCGTATTCCGACTACGCCAGCCCAGTGGTATTAGTTAAGAAGAAAGACGGTTCTCACAGATTATGTATCGATTATCGGCGTTTAAATACAAAAATTGTGAAGGAACGGTATCCACTACCTCTTATAGATGATCAGTTAGACGCATTGCAAGGTGCTCGCATCTTTAGCACGCTGGATTTACGGAACGGATTTTTCCATGTTTCCGTAATTCAAGAAAGTCGAAAATTCACAGCATTCGTCGTACCTAACGGGCACTACGAATTTAAAAAGATGCCATTTGGTCTTTGTAACTCTCCAAGTGTTTTTCAAAAATATATTAACGCTATTTTTAAAGAATTAATAACATCCGAAACTGTTTTGATTTACATGGATGATTTGATTGTTCCCTCTGTCGATGTTCCGAGCGGTTTACAGAAACTCAAACTGGTTTTAAAGACAGCAAGTGAGTTTGGCTTGGAAATTAAATGGGAAAAATGTCAATTTTTACGAAGTAAAATAAACTATCTTGGATATATAATTGAAGGCGGAAAAATCCGACCATCGGAAGATAAAACAGCAGCCGTTGCAAAATTTCCGGAACCTAAGGATGCTAAAGCCGTTCGAAGCTTTCTGGGTCTAACGGGTTATTTCAGAAAGTTTGTTAAAGATTATTCCTTAATAGCTCGTCCACTGTCTGACTTACTTAAGGATAAAGTACCGTTCTGTTTTGATTATAAAGAGCGCCGAGCATTTGAACAGCTGAAATCTCTTCTTATTAATAAGCCGGTACTAAAATTATATAAGAACAATGCGGAAACCGAATTACACACAGACGCGTGCAGTTTAGGCTTTGGAGCCATCTTGATGCAAAAAGATACCGAAACCGGTACATTTCATCCAGTTTACTACGCGAGCGGTAAAACCACGACCGCGGAAGAGAAATATTGCAGTTATGAATTAGAAGTACTTGCAATTATTAAAGCATTACGAAAATTTAGAATATATTTAATAGGTATTAATTTTAAGATAATCACTGACTGTAAAGCGTTTACCTTAACAATTAAAAAGAAAGACTTATGTGTACGCGTAGCCCGATGGGCACTTCTGTTAGAAGAATTTCGGTACACCATAGAACACCGCCCCGGAAGGAATATGGCTCACGTTGATGCCCTAAGTCGTAATCCATTATCTGAAGTGTTGTACGTGGAAGCAAGTGAAGAGACCGTACTCGCAAAAATTCGGAAAGCTCAGCAGAAGGACGACCGTCTACTCGCAGTTATGAGTACTGTGAAACAGGGCAAGACGAACGACTATTGCATAAGGAATGGGTTATTGTACAGAGACGTCAATGGTGATTTATTACTGGTGGTTCCAAAGGATTTGCAAGTGCAAATCATCCGTCGAGCCCACGAACAGGGTCATTTCGCGGTGAACAAGACCGAAATGCTACTAAGAAAAGATTTTTGGTTCGACGCAATGCGGAACAAAATTGAGAAAGTTATCCGGAACTGTGTAGATTGCATCCTAGCTGAGAGGAAGCAAGGAAGGCAGGAAGGATTTCTCTACAGCATTGACAAGGGAGAGGTACCCCTCAGTACCTATCACGTCGATCATCTGGGTCCTATCCCGAGTACCAAGAAGAAGTACCGCCATATTTTTGTGGTAATAGACGCCTTCTCAAAATTTGTATGGCTGTACGCCACCAAGTCCACGAGCACAGCCGAGGTATTATCACGATTGAAGAAACAGTCGGCGATATTCGGTAATCCGGATCGAATAGTCTCCGACCGAGGTACAGCATATACATCAGCTGCTTTTGAAGAATACTGTAAGGAGGAGGGCATTCAGCATGTTTTAATTACGACGGGCGTACCTAGGGGTAATGGACAAGTGGAGAGAATTAATCGGACATTAATACCTCTGTTGACCAAAATGTCGGCGCCAAAACCAGAAGAGTGGCACCGATATTTGGATCTTGCGCAGAGATATTTAAATGCCACTCCCAGTAGAAGCACGGGTACGTCACCGTTTCATTTATTATTTGGGACTCACATAAAATTTAAAGAAAACCAATCGATTCGGGAGATCGTTGACAATGAATGGATAAGATCATTCGAAGAAGACCGAAGTGATTTGAGAAGACGTGCACGAGAAAGCATTTACAAAATTCAACAAGAAAACCGAAAAAGTTTTAATAAGCGCAGAAAAGAAGCAACAGCATATAAAGAAGGCGATTTAGTCGCTATTAAGCGCACTCAATTCGCTCCAGGCTTAAAATTTCATAGTAAATTCTTAGGCCCCTATGAAGTGACGAAGGCCCTTCGAAATAATCGATATCTCGTGCGGAAGATCGGTGAACCCGAAGGACCATATACGACATCAACAACAGCTGATTTCATGAAGTCTTGGAATGACAAGGACATAAGTGACAATGTATCGACAGATGAAGATGACGAGACCATCTGAGGATAGATGGTCATAGTCAGAATGGCCGAGTGTAGTGGCGTAAAAATGTTAGTGATGTGGAAGTATGAATGATATGAAAGAACGTGAGATTTGAAGGTGTGAATGCTACGACGTTCCGATACAAACTCTGTAAAAAGTGCGCCGCCGAAATCGCCGAGAACGAGCCGCGTAACTGCGTGAGAACGAAAAGACGGCAGTAAGACGGCAGCCGTTAAAGACGAACGAGCGAAAGATTTTGTTCTATTGTTATTCACATATATATATATTCTTAACCTTAATAAAATAATATAATAATATTAATAAATATTATTAAACATTATTCCTACAGCAATAACCGTAGAAGAATTAAATCGAATAGTTTATAAATTAGAAAATAAAAGTGGTACAGAGGAAGGAATAACTGTGGAAATAATGAAAAAAGTAGTAATGGTAGCAGGTGCAAAAACATGCTACTTATATAACAGATTATTAGAGGAAGGAAAGTTTCCGAATGAATGGAAAGAAGCTATTGTTATTCCCATACCAAAGGTACAAAAAACAACGAAAGTTGAGGAATTTAGACCAATAAATAAATTACCGATTTATGAGAAGATATTAGAAATAATAGTTTACAACCAGTTAATAGAATACTTGGAAAATAATAATCTATTGGAGGAGTGCCAATCAGGTTTTAGAGCGAAGCATTCGTGTGAGACAGCTTTACAGTGGGTTTTATCAGAATGGAAGAAGAACATAGGAGAAAAGAAAATGATAGGAGTTGTATTTCTAGATCTAAGAAGAGCATTCGAACTAGTGGATAGGGATATATTGCTAAAGAAAATGGAGAGGTACAGTATAAAAGGGGTAGCTCTAAACTGGTTTAGGAATTACTTAGAAAACAGATCACAAAGAGTAAAGTTCAATGGAATTTTATCGGATCCTATTGCTGTGAATGTGGGAGTCCCTCAGGGATCGGTTCTAGGACCGCTACTATTTTTGCTTTACATAAACGATATGACTAAGATTATTTGTGGCAATTGCGAGATTAGATTATTTGCAGATGATGCATTAATATATACAGCAGGGTATTCAACCCAAGAGTTAAACGATAATCTCAACGAACAAATGAGAAGAATCGAGAAATGGTTAATAATAAATAGGTTGCAATTAAATATAAAGAAAACGAAAGTTATGGTAGTAAGAGGGATAAGAAAGGATGTGTTAGTAAGTAATGTAAAAATAAAATTTAAGAATACAGAATTAGAAGTAGTTAATGAAATGAAATACTTAGGTGCCATAATAGACAAAAATTTGAATTTTACTGCGCACATAAATTATCTTGGGAAAAAAATAGGATCAAAGTTAGGGGTAATACGACGGATTAGCGCGAGTTTGTCGTCTTATACGAGGTGTGTGATTTTTAAGGCGATAGTGGCTCCGCTATTAGAGTATTGCTCGTCTATTTTACTGGGCATAAATGATGCAAATATTAAATTTTTACAAAAAATCCAAAATAAGGGAATGAGAATTATATTAAGATGTAACATTAGAGTTAGAATAAAGGACATGTTGGAGGCGTTACAATTTATGTCAGTAAAAGAAAGAATAGTGTATAACGTCTGTATTATTATACATAAAATGATAATGGGAGAATGTCCTAGTTAGTTAATAAATAAAGTAACGTTAGTGGGAACTGATGAAGGAGTGCAAACAAGACAAAGAGGTACTTTACTAATAAGCAGATGTAAGACCAGAGAGGAGCAAAAAATGTTGCTATACGATGGGTTTAGAATGTATAATAAGTTACCAAAGGAAATAAGGAAGGAGAAAAGGCTGCAGAATTTTAGGAGAGCGTTAATACCTTACATTAGAAGTAAAGAGGGAGAGTTAGTGCAATAGTTGTATTAATAGAATAAGATAGAATTAGTATTCATAAATTGTTAGATTAAGTAATATATTTATTGTTGTTGATGTACACACATGTAGCTACAGAAGCTAATAAATATTTATCTATCTATCTATCTCCTCTTTCACTCCCGCTCCCCCTATCACATAGTCAATCACTGAACTTCCTCTCTCTCCCACATACGTGTATTCCCCCCCCCCCCCCTTCATCACCCCTTACTCCTCCGTTCATGATACCCATCCCTATTTCCCTTAATAACTCTAAAACTTTTCTTCCTTCTCTATTTATCTTCCTGTCCTTTGACCTCCTCCCCTCTCTTTCCTCTTCCTCCTCCACCCCTATACCCCCCTCCTCACCCGTTCTCGCGTTGAAGTCCCCTCCTATTAGTATATTCTCTACGTTACTCCCTTCAACTATTTCCTTTATTTTCTCCAGCTTTCTCTCTCCCCATATATAAACCCCTACTACCTTCCATATCCCTCCCCCCATATTTCCTTCTATTTCTACTATTCCCTCCCCTCTATCTTCTATCCTCACTCCACCTTCCCCTACTATTTCTTTTCTTACCCCAACTAACATCCCTCCTTTCGCTCTCCCTTTCTTACATTCTCTCATCGCTCCTTGCCATTTCCATTCATACCCACTCAACACCATCTCTTCCATCCTTCCTACATCCTTTTCCTCCACCCATGTTTCCAACAAACATATGATGTCCCATGCCCCTATTCCCCTCCAAAACTCCTTTCCCTTCCCCCTCAATCCTCCCACATTCCAGAATCCCACAGTCAGCTCATCCTCCTTCTCTGATCCTACCCCCCTCTTAACACTCTGTCCTCCTTTCTCTTTCCTTTCCCTTATCCCCTCCTTCCTTTTTTCTCCTTTCCTCTCATCCCTCTCCTCCCCCCCACTTATCCCTCCTTTCCAAACCCCTCATCATTCCTTTCTTCTATCCTCTTCCCTACCCCGTCTCCTTTTTTCTTTTTCCCATTCTCATCCAGAAAATCTTCTACCCACTCATCCCATCTCCACATTTTCCCATTCACCCAGTACTTCATATACCCACCTCTCACATTCATTCCTCTTGCTCTTTCCTTCTCCATCTCCCTTTTTATCTTCCATTCAACCATCCTTTCACTCCATGTTAGGTCGTCTTTTATCCAAATCCTCTTTTCTCTTCCTAATTTATATTTTCCTCTCATCACTTTTACCTTCTCTTCCATACTGCCCAGCTTAACCCATACTGCCCCGCTACTATTCTTTCCTTCCACCTTGCCTACTTTCTTTACTTCCTTTATCTCCACTTCCTCGCCTATTTCCTTCATTATGTTCTTCACCTCCTTCAACAGACCCTCCTTACCCTCCTCTCTCTTCCCAATCCCTCTTATTATTATATTCTCTCTTCTTCTTTCCCTTTCCTTTCTGTCCATCTCTATCTCCATTCCTCTTACTCTTCCTTCCCACTCCTTTCCTATCCCTCCCCCCATTCCCCTTTCCCCTACCTCCTTTATTTTTTTTTCCATTTCGTCACACTTTGCCCCAATTATCTCTATTCTCCCCACTTTGCTCTCTAGATCACCGATTCTCTCTTCATATTCTTTCCTCTCCCTCTCCCATTCTCTTCTCATCTCCTCCATAAACTTTCCCACCTCCTTCCTTTCTTCCTTCTCCCTCTCCTACTTCTCTTCCAAATCCAGGAGATGCTTCTAATGCTCTTCCTCTCTCTACGTGAGTACGCTTGCACGCATTATTTTTCGCTCTCTGTTTTTGAACTGTGTACTGCTGCTTTCTGCCCTCGGGCCTATTCTTGCAGATCCTCTGCTTGTGCTCAAAGGCAAGCTGTCTTTAGACTTGCTTCCTACCTGCTTTCTGCTTCTTTACCCTGCATATTTTGGGTTTTCTTCGATTGCTGCTGAGGCAACATAACCTCTTCCTGCACGACACTATCGCACGTTTCCCGCGCTATTGCCGATTCCACGGTCCGGACTTACGCCATCTTGAGGTACCGATTTGCACCAAGCGCACTCGGCCGATAAACCATAGTAGCTTTTGGTGACATGCCGCGGCGAGCTGGAAAGAAGTGTGTGGGCTGCGGGAAGGTGGTTGCCCTGGATGCTGTGAGATGCAACTCTTGTGAAGCATGCTACCACCCAGGCTGTGTACGAAAGAAGCCCTGTTGTATTGGATCAACGTATGAATATCTGCCGCGTTTTGCTGATACGTCATTTGTGGATGTTACGGTGCCCAGTTCGCGACCTTCATTATCGGCAAGTGTCCCTTCTCCGTCTTTTGCTGCGGTTACGCGCTCCAGGTCCTCTAGAGTGTCGTGCTCGCCTGGGGTCAGCCTTATTTCTCCAAATGCTGACCCCCTTACTCCTACTGGTGTTTTGCACCTTCTCACTGCTCGGATTGATGATCTGACGCGCAAACTAGAGGGACTACCTGCTATGCAGGCTCAATTGGCTGCCAACATTAGTCTAATAGAAGAGCTCAGAAAGGAGAATGCGAAACTACGTGCCGATTTTGATACGCTTCGTCGTACTCAGAAGATTGAGCAGGCTGAGCTTAGGCGAACTGCAGCTCTTGTTTCCGAGCCTGAAATTATTATATCAGGAGCGCAGTGTGCTTCGTCGAATGATACGTGCGGCGTGGTCACCAAAGTTGCACAGGCGATTGGCTGTGATCTAGCGGATGGCGACGTATTATCCTCGCGCTTTCTAATTACGCGTGATAAGGCGCGTAAGGACTCTCCGCTACCTATCATAGCGAGGTTGCGCTCGCGCGATGTTTCTAATCGTCTGCTTACAGCGAAGAGGCAGAAGGGTCGTCTCTTTTCCTCAAATCTCTCTCCTCCATCCGATGGTCCTGTGACTGTCGTTAATGTCAACGAAGCTCTGCCTGCTAGCCTCTATAAGCTTCTAACAACTGTTAGAGCGGAGGCAAAGGCTAAGGGCTACAAATATGTTTGGCAACGAGATGGTGTAATCTTTGTTAGGAGAGATAATGGAACATCGATCAACCGCATTCGTGGATTAGATGACCTAGCGAAACTGGTTGCTGCGTGACGCCCACAATCTTTGATCACGCAACCTCTGAGATAACCTACACGCCGCATCTCATCTCAACTCAAGAGTCCTCGTGACACTCGACTTTCTCTGTGCCATTTTAATGCTAATTCCATCAGAGCTCACCTGGACCTCATGCACTTCCGATTCTCTTCTTCTCAGTTTCATGTTATTGCTGTAACTGAAACTTGGCTTACGCCGAGTATTGAGGATTCCTCTGTAGCTCTACCTGGTTATTGTATAATTCGCAATGATCGGGTTGGTAAACTGGGAGGTGGAGTTGCGCTGTATGTGTGTAGTTCTTTCCGAACGCGGGTGTTGGCGGTATCGCCCTCTCAATACCAGTGTAGCCCTGAATTTCTCATTGTTGAGATTATGCCGGGGATAGGAAATCCGTTTTTATTTACGGTCGTCTACCGTCCCCCGAGAGCAACCAATCTCGCCTCTTTTGAGGCTGAGTATGATAGGTTTTGCTCAGCTTACGCCATGAGCGTAATTTTTGGTGATTTTAACGCCAACCAGCTTGCACAAACGTACGAGTCTGATAATGTGAGAGATTTCTGCTCTTCGCATGCACTCTTTCTTGTGCCCTATGCACCTACGTTTCATACACGTACTTCAGACACATGG
Source organism: Cerceris rybyensis (assembly GCA_910591515.1). Classification (NCBI taxonomy): domain Eukaryota; kingdom Metazoa; phylum Arthropoda; class Insecta; order Hymenoptera; family Crabronidae; genus Cerceris; species Cerceris rybyensis. The sequence goes on from OU342789.1 coordinate 4,601,511, forward strand.
CTGGACTTGTGCTTAGTCAGCGACCCTGAGTTTCTCATTTCTTATGAACAGTCTCCTGCGCCGTTTATTGCTGGGCATGATCTGATTTCAGTTCTTGTCACAGCTCCTATGTCGACACCTCTCAAAACTTACAAGGCGCGCAGATATAGGGATTTCAAGATAGAATCCTATCACCAGTCTCTTCTTGATCTTGACTGGACTGTTTTTGCTGAATCTTCCTCAATTGATGAGCTGCTCCACTACCTAGAGTTGAACCTTACTCGTGCGCTTGACACTCACGCTCCATATGCAACATTCGCGCCTAAGTGCAAGTTCCATCCATGGATCTCATCAGATCTGAGATCACGTGTGCGGTACAGAGATGCTCTCTACCGTATTTTCAAGCGATCTCGTACAGAAATGGCCCTCCAAAGGTATCGTCTCGCCAGGGATACTCTTCATAGGAGTATCTCTGAGGCAAGATCTCGTTACTATGTCTCACGCCTCACTGGCGTTAAGGAGCCTCGTTCGCTCTGGAAGGAGCTTCGCTCGCTGGGTATAGCATCTCGCTCAGCAAATAATTGTGGCCAATTCTCTCTTAACGAACTTAATGCCTATTTTGCTGAAATCTCGCAGAGGTCGTCGTCGGCACGAGAGGTCTCGTTATTCTTTGACACTCTTCCTCCGCCTGTCTACAGCGACTCATTGTTTTATTTTCAGGACATAACACCTGTGGTCCTTATTGATGTCGTGGAGCATTTTAGCTCACAGGCGAGAGGAATCGACGACTTATCCTTGCGGAATGTAGTTGAGGCCTTGCCGGTCATTTTTCCGTATTTGCTTCAGCTTCTTAATTGCTCTCTTACGAATGCATGTATTCCGGAGCGCTGGAAACGGGCTATTGTTAGGCCGCTGGCCAAGGTTAAAGAACCGACTACTTTGCAGCAGATTAGGCCTATCGCTAACTTGTGCCTTTTCTCAAAATTTCTTGAGCGCATTGTGTTACTGCAAATTACCAGGATTCTAGAGGAGCGTTCCCTGCTTGATCCCAGACAGTCTGGGTTTCGACAGGGTTATAGCACGCAAACGGCTCTCCTTCGTTTAACTGAAGATATTCGTCGTGGTATTGACGAACGAAAAGTTACTATTTTAGTGCTCTTCGATTTCAGGAAAGCGTTTGACACTATCCCTCATGCCATCTTGCTTACCAAGCTGGCCAGTCTCGGTTTTTCTCAGCATGTCTTGCGATGGGTCTCGAGCTACCTTCAGGATCGAATGCAAGCCACGACTAATGATGATGGTGAACTATCATCTTGGGTCACTATAGAGCAGGGTGTTCCACAAGGCTCTGTCTTGGGTCCCCTTCTCTTCTCACTGTTCATAAACGACGTTGCTCGTGTATTGCGTTTTTCGAGTCATCTGCTCTATGCAGACGACCTGCAAATTTACCAGCAATGTACACTTCAGGATCTCCCTGCTACCATTGCAAAAGTGAATATGGATGTGGAGGCGATCTTGTGCTGGTCCAGGGACTCTGAATTACAATTGAACGTCACAAAGACCCATGTATGTATCTTTGGTAGCGACCGCAACATCTCAAAACTTGATCAAGTCGATCTCCCTTTCGTGTTGCTTGATGGCTCACCATTACCATATGATAGGGAAGTTCGTGATTTGGGTGTTACACTGGATTGTACACTGTCCTGGGCGCCGCATGTGAGGATGGTCTCGCGGCGATTTCATAGTACTCTTCGCCAACTCAGTGTGTCTCGCCGCCTCTTGCCCGTTAGCATGCGAAAGTACGTGGTTATAATGTTAGTGCTACCTTTCTTACAAGGGAACATCCCGAGGTGTAACTCACCGATTTTGATGAAATTTTAGTATGATATAGTCCTCGCAAAAATATTCGACACGTATTTTTTTTTATCGGCAATCGTCCACGTTAAAGGGGTGAAAACCACCCTCAAAGTTGGCACCCTGAAACTTATTTATTGAATATCTGGAAAACTATTAGAGATACGAAAATTTCGTAAAGAGAGAAAATTAACGTATTTCGACCACAAATCTGATGATATAAATATATTTTTTTTAAACTCGTTTGTTTAAATAATATGCTTAAAAATACAACTTTTTTAATGATTTTGCAAGTCAAATTTCAATAAATTTTCTTGAATATTTTTCTGGGAATATCATATACCGAAACACAAAACACGGATAAAATGGAAATTTGAAATTTTTTTTGTAAAAAAAGTTATTGCATTTTTAATTTTTTCTCTTACGTTCTTGTTAAGTTATGCCTGCGTATATACATGTATGACTGCTTTAAAAGGCCAGATTTCATTGCCAGACACACATATCGTCTTTATATAAATTAAAAAATTTTCATTGATTAATTAATAATTTGTAACAATTATTGTAATAATGGTATTCATTGTTATTCTTATAACCAATATTTTCTTACACCACGAGCATTCTAAAGCATCCCTATAATCAATTCAAGCATATAACGTTAGAAAATAGTAAATATATAACGCACACCTCCCGAGAATTAATTAATTTATTTGGCCTGTCGGCGGATTCACATTGATATCATAAATGACTATCCCGAGGTGTAACTCACCAATTCTTATGAAACTATAGTATAAGGTGCCTTTCGTGGAAATATTTAATATCTACTTTCGTTTATCGGCAATCGTCCACGTTAAAGGGGTGAAAACCACCCCCAAAGTCCGGATTATAAAAACTGTTTTATCGAATATCTCGGAAACTATTAGAGATACGAAAATTTCCTAAGGAGTGAAAATTAACGTATTTCAATCACGAATCCAATGCTATAAACATTTTTTAAAAAAACCCGTTTGGTTAAACAATATGTTAAAAAATACTTTTTTTTCATAATATTTTCAGTTAAAATTCTTTCAATTTTCTTAAATAATAGTTTGTATACACTATATAGTCAAACAAAAAATACGGATCAATTAGAAGTTTCATATTTGTGTTACAAAAAGAGTTATTGCATTTTCAATTCTTACGCTTGTTGCGTGAAATGGAATATATTTGTATATGCGACCGAAGTCAAATTCCACTTTCACAAGTTTGAACGATAGTATCTTCATAGCAGAAACTATGTGTACAATTAAATTACTTGACCTGTTGTTTAGCCGGAAAATGTGGGAGTAATAAACGTATGTCGATAGAATCCTACAATCAGAAGGATACGCGACAAGCGTAAGGATTGAAAATGCAATAACTCTTTTTGTAACACAAATATGAAACTTCTAATAGATCCGTATTTTTTGTTTGACTATATAGTGTATACAAACTATTATTTAAGAAAATTGAAAGAATTTTAACTGAAAATATTATGAAAAAAAAAGTATTTTTTAACATATTGTTTAAACAAACGGGTTTTTTTAAAAAATGTTTATAGCATTGGATTCGTGATTGAAATACGTTAATTTTCACTCCTTAGGAAATTTTCGTATCTCTAATAGTTTCCGAGATATTCGATAAAACAGTTTTTATAATCCGGACTTTGGGGGTGGTTTTCACCCCTTTAACGTGGACGATTGCCGATAAATGAAAGTAGAGATTAAATATTTCCACGAAAGGCACCTTATACTATAGTTTCATAAGAATTGGTGAGTTACACCTCGGGATAGTCATTTATGATATCAATGTGAATCCGCCGACAGGCCAAATAAATAAATTAATTCTCGGGAGGTGTGCGTTATATATTTACTATTTTCTAACGTTATATGCTTGAATTGATTATAGGGATGCTTTAGAATGCTCGTGGTGTAAGAAAATATTGGTTATAAGAATAACAATGAATACCATTATTACAATAATTGTTACAAATTATTAATTAATCAATGAAATTTTTTTAATTTATATAAAGACGATATGTGTGTCTGGCAATGAAATCTGGCCTTTTGAAGCAGTCATACATGTATATACGAAGGCATAACTTAACAAGAACGTAAGAGAAAAAATTAAAAATGCAATAACTTTTTTTACAAAAAAAATTTCAAATTTCCATTTTATCCGTGTTTTGTGTTTCGGTATATGATATTCCCAGAAAAATATTCAAGAAAATTTATTGAAATTTGACTTGCAAAATCATTAAAAAAGTTGTATTTTTAAGCATATTATTTAAACAAACGAGTTTAAAAAAAATATATTTATATCATCAGATTTGTGGTCGAAATACGTTAATTTTCTCTCTTTACGAAATTTTCGTATCTCTAATAGTTTTCCAGATATTCAATAAATAAGTTTCAGGGTGCCAACTTTGAGGGTGGATTTCACCCCTTTAACGTGGACGATTGCCGATAAAAAAAAATACGTGTCGAATATTTTTGCGAGGACTATATCATACTAAAATTTCATCAAAATCGGTGAGTTACACCTCGGGATGTTCCCTTGTTAGAGTATTGTTGTGTAGTCTATAATGATCTGTGTAGCACCCTGAACGTAAAACTTCAGCGTCTGCAAAACATGCGCGTGCGGTTTATCTGTGGTGTCCCTCGTGATGGGCATATCTCTCCTCATCGGCGAGCTCTGGGTTGGTTAACGGTCGCTGATAGGAGACGGTATTTCGTTCTCTGTCAGCTATTTGTTGTGATTCGTACTGGGCGGCCGATTTACTTGCGTGATCTTTTAGTGGATCGTGGACCACTTGAGTATGGATCGACTAGGCTTGTTCGTGGGGAGTTTATTCTGCCTCATGTGCGAACGGAAGCTTATGCTCGCTCCTTCGCAGTACAGGGAGTGCAGCTCTGGAGTACACTGCCAACTAAACTTCGCGCGGCCAGCACGCTGTCCTCGTTTAAGGCAGGACTTCACCAATTCCTGTTTTCTACTGAGGACATGCGTTGCTAGGCTGATACTTTCTCATTAGTTTTGCTACTCTTTCTTTTGTTCTCTCTTTCTTCTTTTTCTTTTGTTTCTCTTTCTGTTCTTTACCGTAATTTTTGGTTTTAGGTCTCCGGGCTGCTTTTCCTGCTGCCTAGATAACCGCTTATTATCTACTATCTACTATTTGTAATGTCTTATTTTATTTTATTTTATATTTTTATGTTTTACTTTATTTACTATACTGTCTCTATGAAATATTCTTATTCTGTATATGACGCCTACGGGCTTGTCCAACATTGCTATGGACATAATAAACATATCTATCTATCTATCTATCTATCTCCAGTCCCTCCCTTATTCCTCTCATTTCTGCCCTTATTTCCGACATCATTCCCATTAACACCTCTATCTCTCTCCCTTCCTCTTTCCTAGGAGACCTCTTCATCCTTTCCGATTTTCTAAAAATCTTCCACTCCTCATCCCTCTCTCTTTCTTCCTCTACCTTTCTCTTTTTCCCAAACAACTCTACACATCCTGAAAAGCTCCCTGCTCTTTCCCTCCGCAACCTCTCCGCATTTGTCGGCCTCCCTCTTCTCCTCTCTTCCCCTTTATCATCCATTTCCCTGTTTTCTTCCTCTACCCTTCTTTACCCTCTGCTCTTCTCTACACCTACTTCCTACTCTCCTTAGATGGCGTCCCTTTCTCCACTCTTTCTCTCACACTTTCTATCTTACTCCTAACCTCAAAATCTCTTAACTCCTGTTTGCACTCACTTTCCTTTTTTCCCTTCCTTTCTTCACTCCTTATACTCCCTTACACTCACTCTCTCTCACCCTTCCTTTTCCACCTTTCCCTTCCCACACACCCCTTTTCCACCTTTTTCTGTCTCTGTTTTCTCACCACCGATCCTAAGCCCTCCAATCACCTTACGTCGCCGGAAACGGAAGCCTCGACGTATATATATATCGATATTCATCTTATTTTATTTATACACTTGATTCTAAAATAATAAATTAATAACAAATTATATTTAAACTTTATACCAGAAACTTTTGTGTATGTGTATAGGCAGATTTTAGTGGCAAGTGGTTCATACTAAGTGTCAAGTGGTAATTGTTTTCTATCAAGTCTTAAGTGTGTGTCGTTTACTGCAATGTTTCGCAAGTGCAAAAATCAGTCAGACTCTTTCTGTTATGTTTGTGGAGAGGTGGTACCAAAATCGCAACGACGAAGTATATCACCGTTAATAGCATTTGCGGTGACCAAATTATAAATAATATTTTTAAACAAAAATTAATGAAAAATAATTGATCATTTACATTTATCAGAGTTGAGAGCCCTTCAGATGGTACTGTCAGATCGGCGTCGATAACGCGTAGTTACGGCACTGTCTCACTGGTGGCCCGCGTAGAATAGCAGTATGACGTCGAACGCCGAGTACACGTTCCCGACGGATATGTTTTCGATCCGTCGGGATTGAAAACAGTTCCCGAAACTTTTGGGGGCAGTTTTCTCTTCAGAAGTGTCTAAGGAATGCGATCCAGTATAGCAAATTCGTGCTAGATAAATAACTTTTCATAAAAATGTTAAAGTATAGCATAGTAAGTTCGCGCATCCGCACTTTTTTAAACTTTGACGGTCATTTGTTACTATTTGCAACAACCAATTTTGATAAATATATATACTAAAATATTCGGCATGTTTTCCTCTATCTTTTGAGATCAATTTCAACTTCGTAGCGTTTATACTTTTCGCGTAATACCTCATTTTCTGCCAAAATTTGGTGTTTTTACAAAAACTCATTTTACTAAAAAACTGAGGGTGATGGAGCAATTCTGCCGACGGATTCGTGTTTAGAATGACTAACTCTACGAGGATCACCCATTGGATATTTGAGAAAAAAAATCGTGTTGAACAGTGTTATCTTTTTAACATAAAGTCCAATAAAAAAGTGACTTATGCAAAAGTTTCTATATTTTTTCCGTAGAATGAAAATCCGCAAAAAAAGTTATAGATTTTCGCATAAAAAATGGAGTTGACCTTTAAATAACATTTAAAAAATATAATAAATAAGAAATTAATGTTACACCGATATTCTTTCCACGATATTATGAAACTTTTGTATAAAACATTTTTCTCTAAAGTGAACGCTTCTCGAGTTATTATTTTTTTCCACCTAGATGGTCGATTCGTTGCACTGTGCGTTCGGGTAATGCCACAGACGTGTAAACACGCGGCTTTTTTTTGCTCCGTCTGAAAACACTCAGCTTGTTTCTATGTAATTTCAATCAGTTCCTGTTTAACTGCTTATTGTTAACTGAAAAATTATAAATAATAATATCGTAAAATAATATTGTGTTATAAATAATACTCTATCGTAAAATAATAACAATAAATTCCAAATATCCGGTCTTGCTCGTTTGCGTGTTTTTAGTCGTCTCCGTGTTATTCCGTTTTCCGTGTCGGTGGATCTTGGGATATTTCCAATGTTGGCGATCGGAGGGGGACTGCTGGGTTGTTTGTTTTTGTTTTTTTGGATCCGAGCTAGAGGTTGTTCTTGTCATGTCCGTCATATGGTAGTGTCGGGTTTGGTTAGTTCGGAGCAGATCTTGGGAGCGCGGGAATGTTTCTATGCTTGTTCGAGGCAGTTGCTTGGTGTTTTTGTGTTGGTGTTTTGAGTCTGTTCTGGCGTTTCTTACCACTGTTTCTTTATCCGTTCTCCTTTCTTATTCCTGCGGGTTCGTTCTGTTTTTTCGTTGAGGATTGTGGGGGTGGTGGTGGTGGTTGTGGTGAGAGAGCGGTACACTAAGTACGATCTGCACGGTGTAAGATATTATTGTTTTTTATTGTTTTATTGTTCTATCGTTATATTTGTGTGTATACAGGGCCGTCGAGGTAAATCCGGAATGTTTTCCATGAAGTCTTACAGTCCAAATGTAAACAAAGCAGATATAAACACAACAGCTTGCAGTAAGGTCATTCAGTAAGAAACCACTGGGCAGTCGACAACTAGCATATGTTCAACCATGAACCGAGAATACGACCGAAGAGCGGCAATAGTCGAATCACTTCGCGCCGCAAAGTCGCCCTCAGAAATAATTGCGTGGTTTGGCTACAAAAAAACGGTAGTGTATGATCTGACTAAGAAATTCAGGGAGTCCGAGAAACAAGAGGAGGTAACGCCTGACAGGGCAACTCATAAGAAGCGGTCTGATCGCAAAAGAACTGCAGAATTTGAGGCTGTGTTAAAAGAAAAAATCAGTCGGGATGGCGGACGGTCAATGAATGACTTGGCGAAAGAAGTGGGCGTTGCGAGATCAACTGTTAGTCTAGCAGTGCACGAAGATTTGCACTGCAAATCATTTGTTCTTAGGAACCGTCAACTCTTGACTGACAAGAATAAGATCGATAGAAAGGTGAAGGCTCAGGCTCTGCTAAATAATATCAAGCATAACACTGCCGGCTTCCTGAAGTTCTTTTCGGACGAGAAAAAATGTATTCGGGACAGGAAAGTGAATCGACAAAATAACCGTTGGATTTGCCAGAATGTCTCTGACGTACCTATCGTTATGCACACCAAATTTCCCTCCTCTATGATGGTGATGGGTGTTGTGAGCAGTGAAGGTGACGTAATGCCACCTTATTTCTTCAACCAGGGCCTAAGGTTGAACTCTGATGGGTACATCAACGTGCTGGAGACGAGTGTCCAACCTTGGATGGACAGAGTGACCGCTGGGAGGGAATAAGTGTTCCAACAGGACTCTGCTCCATCTCACAAGGCAAGAAAGACGCGGGCCTGGCTTTACGGAAATCTAAGCCATCACTGGTCCCCCGACTTATGGCCTCCTTCTAGTCCTGATTGCAATCCCCTTGACTATTACGTGTGGGGCGTAGTCCAGGCAAAGGTAAATGCGAAGCCACATAACACGAAAAATTCTTTACGAGCTTCCATTATGGAAGTGATGACGAATATGGATAAAGAGGAGGTCAAGCGACCCTGTAATAGATTCAGGTCCAGACTGGAGAAGATCGTAGCAGCTGATGGAGATTACATCGAGTAATTCCATTGTAAATATCATTTACTACTGCTATACCAAATAAAATTAGAATATATTGATATTTACCGTGAATTTCAATCGTTTTTCCCTATGTAATGACTTTTCCGGATTTACCTCGACGGCCCTGTATATTTCGAGGGTTACGCGTCAGAGTTTTCGTCTTCATCCTCGCTTATCGATATAATGTATTTTCCCATATCGATTACAATCAGGGTTTTTCCTTCCGATCTGTCTCGCGATTCCAGGACGGGCCTGTAGTATAGCTCGTTCAGTGCACTGGCGCAGTAGCCGCATTTGTTCGCCTTTCTCGTCGTTGCTATGTTCTTGCCGCATTGGATACAGAATTCTTTGGGTGGTTTACTGCTGAGGAAGTGGGCCTCATGTGCCTCGTCCGGGTGGGGGTTGGCGCAGGCCAAGCAGAGGGGTCCGTGTCCGTCGAGCAGGATGGATCGTGACATTGTGGATTTTAATGGCGCCATACTTTGTGTCGTGCTCGTTGTTTCTGGAAAGATATATAAATTTGGGTTGGGGGTGGTTATAGTTTGTGGGTCATCGTGCATTGGTTGATGTTTCGGGCCTGATAGTGTTGGGTTTCTGTTGTCTTCTTTTGTGCTCGTCTGTTTGTTTGGTTGCTCGATTCGATTGTCTGTTTGTTCGTTTGTTTGTTGTTGTTCCGGTTCTCTTTGGGCGTGTAGGTTCTGAGTGTTTCTCGTGGCGTGAGTTGTCGCGTTTTGTGGTTGGTTCGTTCCTTTGTTCGTTGTTTGGATTGGGTCGGTTGGTTGTGTGGTTGTTTGTGGTTCGGTTTGTGGGTTTTCGTTTTGTTTTGTTTGTTTTGTGTGATAGCTTTCCTATCGTACCTTTTTTGTTGTTGTTTTATTTTCTTTTTTTTTTTTCTTTTCTTTCGGGAGCAGGTTATGTGTGTATGCTGTGCACGTGGTACGTGCCGATTTCGTCGCCCTTTTCTTCCATGATCGAGAGGCACAGCGGGCACTCATTGACGTCTCTGCACCTATTCAACTCGATCATACATTCGTCGCAGGGGAAGCTTAGGTAGGCTCTGCTCAACATATGTGTGCGGGTGGGACCTTCTATGTCTTTCGTTCCGGTGTGTAGACAGTATTCGCAGATTTTATCCCTTTCCTCGTTTTGGTAGCATTTGATTCTGTAGCAGTAGACTGTGGTGGAGTTACCCCTGAGCTGTCTCAGCCAGTTCCGTTCGCGTAGGGGGTGTACTACCTAACCCAGACGGTGTTGCTCGGGCGGACCGTTCCGTCGCTTCCGCCAGGGTCCAGCGCATGGTCCTGGAGTGTATAGAGAGAAGTTCCTGTGTTCTTGTGATGGTATGTCGGGGAGCGGTAGGAGCAGTAGTGCAATGCTGTTTCTTCGCTGTTGGTTGTGTCGGTTGCCGTCGTCGTTGTATTCTGTGGTTGTCTCTGCGTCGATTTGATGGGTGTTGGTTGTCTGTTTCCGAGTTGGGGCGGGGGGGGGGGGGGGGGGGGGGTGGATTTGACCCATGGGGAGTAGGCTTTGGTTCGGGTTGGATTGGAGGTTTCTCGATCGGTGGTTTCCCGTTTGTTGGCTTATGTTATGTTTTGTTTTGTTTTGTTCTATTTCCGGGGTCGGTGTAACCGTGTTTCGTGTTGGCTTCTGTGGGTCCAGTGCCTGGGCACTGTTGGTTTGTGCGTTTTGTTGCGTTTCATTGGGGTCGGGGTTGCCTTTTTCTTTCCCCTTTTACCCCCCTCTCTCTCTCTCTCTCGTCCCTTGTCCCTGATGTTTCACTCGAGTGTCCGTTTCTCGTCCGTTCGTTCTGTCGGTTGGGGTTTTTCCCTGTTGGTTGGTTAGGTGAGGGGGTGGTGGGTTGGGGGTGGGGGTTTTGGTGGTTTGGTTATTTGAGTGTCAGTGCGCGCGGGGCATGAGGGATGGGTTTAAGAGTGGGCATTTTCATGTCGTTTGGTTTTGAAATTAGTCACTTTAATGGCTGTATTGAAAGAGAAGAGTATCTTTGGAATTCAAACTACAACGAAAAGATACGATTATTGAATTCAAATTATATCAAAGAGATACAGAATCTGCTTTTACAAAGAAATGGCTTAAGGGATAAAACAATTTTCTATGGGAAAGAAATGGCCTGGAGAGGGAATACGATAGGAAATGCAGAAAAGTACAATCTAATATGGAATGGAAAAAAAGTAGCTTAGAAGTTGAATATGGTAGGAAATGTAGAGAAGTACAATCTTGTATGGAACGAAAAAAAGTGCCTTAAAGAGCAAATATGATAATGAATTTAGCAAAGCGGAATGTTTTATGACAGCCAAGAAACTAGATTATGAGAATAAGCTCAAGAAATTAGATCAAGAGAGGAATAGCATACAACATATAAGGCATGAGTGTGATCAATGGAAAGAATCTGGGCTCGATATAAATTATGTTTTCAAGGTACAATTTTATAAAAATCTAACACATCGCATTTTTTAAATGTTATTCCTATCACTTTTCTCAGCCGAATTTGCCAAAACCACCGCCGGAAGTCCAAAAACATTAAAATCTGTTAATTGCATTTAATTCAAGACATATCTGAGCATACTTTTTTACTAGTAATACTTTTGTTTTAACCTATACGTGATGTGACGCGATCTGAATCTGTTCGTTGACAGATAACGTCAGTCGACGGGACACGCGTATCGATTTTTTTCCCGTAATCGGCGTGCGCGGCGTCTTTCCAGCGCGAGCGATCAGAGGCGATTGGTGCCCTAAAGCGCCATTATACTCGTGCGATACGCCCGAGCCTGGCAGATGATTGGAAAGAGAAGCTGGGTTGGGTAAAACAGTTGGTAGGGAGAAGTAGGCGGAGCGACGCAGAAAAGGCTCGTGGCGATCAACTAATTCAACACCCTGATATAGGACAATGCCATAGAATATGATGTTAGATCTTGTTCTTGGTCTTCGGATAGACAATTACAGTTAGGATCATTGATAATGCCAACTCTGGCTAGTTAGCCTGTCAGGTTGTAGTGGTTAGATCTACTCCTGTTTGCATAGACTACAAAGTTACGAGAGAGACCTCTCTTATAAAACCACGATTTCCTGTCTGATTCAAAAAATGTCCAAAGTAAAGAACCTGCTCTTTGAGTTCTAACAATATTTTCTGTGAGATCCGTGAATGGGATTTTAATTGTCAGGTCTTGATGTTCTTCGGTAGCATTCTTTGCGAGTTCCTCAACTATTTAATTTCCATCTATTCCTCTATGCGCAGGAATCCAGGTAAAGGATACTTAGTCCTGTTGTCTTTGTTTCAGACTCTAGTAATTTTTTTTATGTCAATGATATATGGGTTAGTACTACCATTGTATTTAGTGTTACGTATACTGTGGAGAACACTGAGTGAGTCTGACTATATTAACACTAAACGTACCGACAGTTTTTCTTAAAGGCAAACATACGTTGAAAAGAGGTCAATTGACCCCTCTGTGGTAGCTTTAGTGTTAAGAATGAGTAGGACGGTTGGTGTAATACAAAATCTAAAGCCCTCGCAATAGCCAGATATTCTGCAGTGAAAACTGAGCACTCTTTGTTAATACTTAGCAATTCTGTATTTGAGCGGTTTGGACATGAGACTGCTGCACCAGTTGTTACACCATATTCAGTCTTTCAGCCGTTTGTGAAAATACATATATATTTCTCAAAATCTAAATTAATTAGCTCAGAGAATTCCATGTTGGGAAAAGTAGAAGATTATAATAGTCTACCAAAGAACATGTTGCAGTCTATTGACAAGAGTTGAGAGCTGTAATCTGCCCTATTGCAGATATAATTGTGATTGGTTTTTAATATGTCAGCGTATTGTGCCGCTTATTCAATGCAGATTGTTTGGATGTGATTTGTGCCGATGCCGGCTCGTACGGGAACAACTCCGAAATCGGAAGATAGTAGTTTTGTGTCTTTCCGATTAATCGAAGGGATCGATCTCCCGTGCGTGTATAAATGTTGAGATTGAAAGCTCAAATCTCGCCGCAGTGTAAATTAATGCACTGAAGCTAGTTTTAACAATCAGTATAGATTTATTTAGTGAACAAAATTATATGATTAAAAATAGACTGCGTACAAGATATATGTTGGAGATGTATCGATGAAAACGTGAATATTCGGAAGAAAGTAAATGAATAAGTGACGCTGCGGGGAGCTGGTACCTATATTTATCTGTTCCGTTGTGGGATGTGTGTGGTGTGTAAGTATAAGAATTGTTTAGGTGGATGTATAGAATTATTTGGAAGTTTCTATGACGAGGCGTGAGAATGCGTGTAATGTTTGTTTAATTTGTGTATGTATCGAACTGTCTGGAATGTTCCATGAGTAATTGTGTGGAATATATGTATAGAGAACGTGTTATTGTATGTTTAATATCTCTTGTCAAATGTTAAAAACGAGCTCGATGTCTCCTGGATCTTCCGTGGATATCGATCGGAAACAGATGAGATGTGATGTATGTGTGATGTATGTTTGATGTATGTTTGATGTATTTGTTATGTACGTGAGGTCTAAAATAAATTGCTGAATTTTGTCGGAACAGATAAATTGGACTAAATTGAAATTATTATTACCCTTTCGAGGGTAGTAACACAGATGAATAGTATTCTTTTTCTTCTATTACTATAGATAGTCAACGGATTACTGTTATGAAGGAGATATAGACGTATAAAATGAGTAGTCCTAAGGAAAGCGTTTGATAACACTTTACAAACGTAATTTTTCCCAAGAAATCTGACTCTTTCAGTTTTACGTCTGCAATTACAACATTCCCATGTGTAGTACAGGGTGTTTCAAAAATATTTGTCTTGGCTTTCAGGGGTTGTTCTACACCTCTGGGTCGATGGAGATTTGCGAAAAAAACCTGCCACAAAATTCGGGAAAAGGTAGAAAAATTTTTTTATTGGCTCATCGTATTCGTCTTGTTACGTAGGCAAAATGACTGAGAGGAACCATGGGTCAGAAACGAACCGTTCTCTCGCAAATGAACTTTTAATTGGGCCTCCCGATTAAAATTTCGCCCGTATGGCAGCCCTCGAGTCACCGACCTTTCGAAAGGAAACACATGAGATACCCTAGCTAGGTCCAATAGTTGAAACAGAGTCAACATAATTGAAGAGAGAGAAAATGACTAGAAAATGTCAATGACCTGCGTTCGGTGTCGGGTTAGCTCAAGGGCCCACTCAGGAAGGAGAGTATAAATACTTACACTTCTTTTCTGCTTCGGTGACACAGTGCCCTTTCCCGAATTTTGCGGCAGGTGTTTTTCGTAAATCTCGATCGATCCAAAGGTGTAGCACAACCCCCGAAAGCCATGACAAATATTTTTGAAACACCCTGTACATCTGTATCCCATTTTAATTGTCAAGGCACTTGTTTGGGTACTTTCAAGTTACCTTTTAATTTTCTCTTTTGTGGGATAATACATGTAGCAAGGATATTCAATTTTGGAACTTATAAGACTTTGGTAGATTGAGATTAGTGTTTCAGGATGACATCACAACCATGTGATTTTTAGAAATTTTATGATGTTATAAGTTTTGTGGGTATCTTTGTAAATTTCGGCAAAATGGGAGTCAAATTCCAGGTTATAATCTATAAGTATACCTAGGAATCTTGATACCGCTAAGTTATGTAATGTGTACTTTCCAACCCTGAATGAAATAGTTCCAGGAGTAATGTGTCTATGATTGAAAACTAATATTTCAGATTTTGACGGAGCAAGATCTAGCCCTAAATGATCCTAACTAAGTCAAATTATTTCAATAGCTTCTTCTAAGATCTTCTTTCCTGCATTAATTATTTTTGCGTTAACGAAAATAGCTATATCATCTGCAGATTGAGCAATTTCTACTTCTCATGGAATGCCAGATATTATATCTTTAATATAGATATTGTATAATAGTGGACGTAAGACACCACCCTACGGTACACCTTTGTAGACAAGTCTGGTTGAGTTTTTATAGTGTGGCTCTGCAACAGTATGTATAACCAATTGTATATAAAGGTTAGAACATTATTAGAGATTCCGATGTCTGCTAATTTCTTGATAAGGATGTCACTCAAGACATTATCAAAAGTTCCACTTACATCCAAGAAAGCTGCAAAAGACATATTCGTTTCTAGCAATACTTGCTTCAGTGAATAGCAAAAAATTAACAAGATTATCACGCATGTGCGATCTTTTCTAAAATCTGATTGTGATGCTGGAATAATTTGGTCATATTCACACCACCACTGGAGTCTGTTTTTCAACATCCGTTCAAATATTTTGCTTATGCAAGATATTAATGATATTGGTCTGTATTTAACACCATCCGCTTTCATGATTAGGAAAATACTGCTGGTAACCCAATCTTCTGGTAGTGTATGATGATTATATATTTCATTATAAATATCCAGTTAAAGTAGTCGGCATTATGTAATTCATTGTAATTCATGTTGTTAAGACCAGGCGAGGAGCTTGAGTTATCCTCTTCATTGGCATGGTTCATCTCAAATAACGAGAAGGGCTCATCTATTTGTGATCGTAGGATGAATACGTTTAAATGATGGAGTCACATAGAAAAGACAAGGTACACTTTATTCGGCAGATATACTGTACGCGCTCTTACTCTCTCGCCGTCTCGAGGTATATATCATTCGCGCACACGATTTGGCTATGGTCAGCTGACACGCATGCTGTCTTTCTCTTTCTCTCTCTCACTCTCATCTATCTCTGCCTAATCGAGAACATACAGCGCGTATACAGATAATATGTTTGTAACGTGGATATTAATCTCACAACTCGGACATCCTGAATTACTCGTCTGCTCCAGACGATTCCGTTTCATGTTCTGCCGAATAGTGCCGAAATTATGGCGTTCATTCGTTCTATTTGCCCGTTTCGGCGCGAGACTCCTGTAGTAATGGTTAGATGCTCTATCTTTTCAGTAGTATTATACTCACGAAACTCATGAGACGTAAATGCCTTTTCTTTATCGGTAATAATTCGCCTTGGGTTCCCGAACGTCTGCTGAAGCGTTGATAACCTAAGTATGACCTCGGCGGACCCTGTGGACCTAGTAGGAAACAACCAGATAAATTTAGTAAACGCATCTATCATTGACAGCAGGTAGTAATAATTTTTCCTGATTGATAGTAAGGGTCCCGTGTGATCTATGTGTAGCGTTTGTAATGGCAAATCATCCTTTCGAATTGGATTTACAAATCCTTCGACTCTTTCTTGTTTCCGGGCTCTCAATATGCACGATATACAATGTAGGATAATAATAATAATAATAATAATAATAATAATAATAATAATAATAATAATAACCTTTATTTCAACGAAATACAATTGACAGATACAAAGTAGATCAATGTTTTAAACCAATAGGTTTGTCTAACATTCAAACATAATGGAGTACTTAAAGACTAATGATTAAGCTGGAAATAATTGTAGACAAAAAATTTTCATAAAAAAAAAACTCAAATGAAGGCAGAAGGATACATAAATCGTATAGCACTTAACTAGAAAAGCAGGTATTTGAGTCTTTTGTATTTATACTTTTTATAGTGTAGATCAGTAAAATCTTAATTGACAAGATTGCGAATATAAGGAAAAGGACTGTTTCTGTAAGTCAGGAAGAATTTTTCGACTAGACAGTAGACGTAGCTGCTGATGCTTGCTAGGTCAATTGCTGCATGTATGTATATAGTCAATCGCAGTCCATCTGGGGTAGTTGCCAATAATTCTAAGACATCTGTTTTGGATGACCTGCAGTTTTTTGTAGTTAGTACGACACGTGATAGACCAGGTAGGTGTACCATAGGTTAAAAGAGGTTGGAGGACGACGGCTGGAAGGGCTCCGGGAGGCCGATCCTGGACTTGTCCGGGGAGGGCTTTTTTTTTAATTTTTAGAGAGGTGGGGAAATGCGTTTACGCACACCCCGGAACCGAAACAGCTCCGTGGTAGTGTGGGACTCGCCGAGAGTTAATCTCCCGGAATACCCACTAAAACCCCTCCTCTATCGTCCTCTCTTGGACTGACAGATCGCGAGCGGCACACAAGGTTTTACTTCGCTCGCATATCTGATCATTCAAATTCCTTTTATACTATTTAGCTCTCTTTCTCGATTCGCCTCTCGTCGCTCTCCTTCATCTTCGTAATTCCAACCACAAAATCCATTACCAATGCCCAATTTCTTTCCTTTTCTATCATCCTCTCCGATAACCTTTCTGGCGTGAAATCACTTTCCCACTCCATCTTATCTTTTAACCTCTCCCTCTCCGCTGCCCACCTCTCACAGTAATTTAAAGTATGTTCCGGCGTGTCCTCGACATCACATCCATACCAACACGTTCCATTCTCCGCTTTGCCTATTTTCCGCCTATAGCTGTTAAAGCAACCATTGCCCGTCAACATCTGCGTTAGATGATAGTTTAAATCTCCCTTCTTCCTTTCCTTCCACCTCCTCACATCCTGTATCCATCTATGCGTCCATGTTTGTTTCTCAGATCTCCACTTCTCCTGCCGTAGCTCCCGTATCTGCCTTTCAGTATTTTCTTCTTCGCGCTTAATCTTTTCAGCTTTTTCTTCCTCATTTAAAAATCTATTTCCTTTCATTTTCATCCTCTTATAGTATATTTCTTTTCTTAGCTCAATCTTAAAATCTATGGGCAATTTGCCCGTTATTGCACATAGTCTCCTATTCGATACATTTCTGTACGATCTCGCTGGCCTACATAAACATATTCTCTGGGCCATTCTTAGTTTTTTAACATTCTTATTAAATTTTACACCTTCTTCCCAAATTGGCGCTCCATAAAGTGTAACCGACTCCCACATAGAATAGTACATTAACCGCCCCTTGTTATTTACTCCTCCTATATTGTGCATTATCCTCGTTAACATCGTTATTAACTTAATACTTTTCTTAGTTATATAATCCACATGCTCGTAAAACCTCATGTCCTTTTCAAAGATAACGCATAAATATCTCGTACTGTTGCTAATTTTAAATTTCTCGGTTCCTATTTCACAGATCTTATTTCCTATTAGCTTATTATTTAGCGTTATTATCCTAGTTTTGTTTGCTGCTAACGTCAATCCTTTTTTGCATAAAATTTCTTTAATTTCACTAATTTTCGTATTAATCCTTGCTTTAATAGCATCGATATTTACACCTGTAAAAATTATTCCTACATCGTCAGCAAAACCAATAATCTTACATTCTTCAACTGTCCTTTTCTCGACTATCTCATCATAGATACAATTCCAAAGAAAGGGGCCCAGGATTGATTCCTGGGGGACTCCCCTTTCCATTTTATATACAATTCTCTTAACACTACTATCATATACTATATATCTATCCTTAAAGTAATCCTTAATTAATTCTACTAGATATCTTTCACATTTCCTCTCTTTTAAATTAGTGATAATATCCGCCCAACTGATCGAGTTAAAAGCATTTTTGACGTCTAAAGTGACTAACACACAATATTTATTTTTAAGTTTCGATACCTCTGCTGCTTCTTTAACTATATCCATCGCGTTTAAGGTATCTCTCCCCTATCAAAAAAATCCACATGGATTTATGTGGGAATCATGGATTCCTATGTGGGAATCCACATGGGAAATGTGGGAACATAGATTTCTATGTGGAAATCCACATGGGAACTTGTAGGAACATAGATTCCTATGCGGAAATCCACATGGGAACCTGTGCAAGCATGGATTCCTATGTGGGAAGTATGGATGACTAATCGCTATAATACGGATAAAATAATTTTTCATTAGTTTCTTGTTTATAAACGATTAGTAATTCTCATATTTAAATTTTGTGCAAGTATTTTTTATAATTTGGAAATTTATTGTGTTAGCATTGCATCATACATATATCACATATAATTATTTCAATAAAATAATAAATTAGGAAGCTTACAAAGATATTGTATCTCGGGGAGATTTATAAAAACACATATACTTTTTATAGTTTTTGTATCAATAACATCACATTTTTTTCTAATTTTAATTAGTAAATATAAAAATAATCTTTTCAAGATAAGTATTTTAAATAACTGAAATTATTAACCCTTTGCGGTCGTATGTCTTCTCTCAGCCACCAAGGCTTTTTTACCGTTCCGGTCGTATGTCTTCTCTCAACCACCACAGCAAGGAACCATGCAAATCCTATGCTGTATTCATTCATTTATCAGTTTACACTTTCTCTAGACGAACCTAAATGCCTAAGGAACCTATTCCCGAACCAATTCGGTACTCCTACCAATTGGAGATAACAAAATCCAATCTAAACAAAAGCTGTCACCCCACACTGGCCATGCAAGATGCTGCGCTGTGGCGAGTCAGTCGCCTTTTGAGCGTAAAGAAATCGACAACGTTCGGCGATACCTTGTAGAATTCCAAAGAATATGGTATAAATTGTGTTTAACAGTAATAAGACATTCTCGCTTGTTAAAATATGTCAAAATAATACTCCAAAATGGCAAAAAGAAAGTTACCGCAAGAAGTGTTCTGTGAAACTGAAAATAGCGATGAAGAGTTTTATTTTGACCCCTTCAATACAAACTCTGAATATAAGGCGTCAGCTAGAAGAGAGAACAGGACGCCTATGACACATTTTATGTTTTTCCGAAAATTGGAGGGACAACTGGTTGGTGGTTATCGTGATGGAGCACAATCAAAACTAGGAAAACCATCGACCTCAGATAAGGAGGAAAGACTGAATGGAATACTGCACATATCGTGGCATTGTGAAGACGTAAAAAGTAAAGATTGCGCAGTATGTTCAAACAGAAAGATTAAGGGCGGAAAGCGCCAAACCAATTATTTTTGCGATACATGCAATCGAAAACCAGGCCTGCATGTTGGAGATTGCTTCGAAAAAATATCACACGATGGAAAACTATAAAATATAATTTTTATACACAAACGTGACATTAGATCACTTTATTGAGTAAACATACATCTAAAGTTCACAAAAGAACTACTAAATCGTATAGAACTTCGTAATCTTGCATGTTATGTATCCCTGCTCTTTCGACGGAAATTAATTCCGACCAGTAAGATACCCATGTCCAAATTTAATACAACCGCAAAGGGTTAATATTAGCATCCATAATATTCCAGACTGGTATCATATAGGAATCCATGTAGGATTTCAGGGCTGGTTTCCTACATGGGAATCCAACCTAGATTGCCACATGGATTCCCACATGGCGTTTTCGCATGGATTCCTATATAGGAATCCATGTGGGAAACCATGTGGATTTCCATATAGGAATCCATGTAGGAAACCATGTGGATTCCCACATAGGAATCCATGTGGGAATCCATGTGGGAAACCATGTGGATTTTCATATAGGAATCCATGTAGAAAACCATGTGGATTCCCACATAGGAATCCATCCGAAAACGCCATGTGGGAATCCATGTGGGAATCCATGTGGATTTTTTTGATAGGGTCCCCTTGCAAAAACCAAACTGATTTTCCGCGAACATTTTACCTTCTTTTTTAATCATCCTGTTCTTAATAATTTGCTCAAAGAGTTTCGCCGATTCATTAATCAAACAGATAGGCCTAAAATCTTGTTTATTCTCACCCTCTTTCTTAGGTTTAGGTATTAGAATCAGTCTTTGCAACTGCCAATATTTAGGAAAGATGCCACATTCGAAGCACATCATGAATAGGCTAGCAATTTTATCAGGACACTTTTCTACTAGTCTCTTAACCACCGAACCCGGTACATCATCCATTCCTGGTGCCTTATTATTTTTCATTTTACTCGCGGCGTTTTTAATTTCATCAACACTAATTTCCTCGATAACTTCATAAAATCGATTTCTTTTAGCTTTTCTCATAATCTCTTGATTATTTTTATCATCTTTAGGAAATAAATTGTAAATCGTCTCCTTAATTCTTTTATCCGGGATATTCGTCCTTATACCTTTTTCTTTGAACTTATATATTTATCATATGTTTTTCCTTTAGCTTTTATTATAGGTATATCCTGATATTTAATTCCTTACTCTTATTGCAGTACGTTTCCTTTTCTATAGTAGTGTCCTTTCCTTTCTTCTTTTGCCGCTGATAAATTCTTCTTAGCTTATTCATTTCTTTCCTATTCTTCTTAATTTCATCATTCCACCATATCACCGGTTTTTTATCGCCATAGTATCCCTTCCTCTTGTCCATTACTTCGTTACAAACTTCTCGCGTTACTTGGTCTAGCTTATCAATATATTCAACTGTAGGTGTTAGTCTTATTTCGCTATTTCTGGGCAACATTTCTAGTTTCTTTAAATAAATATTATTAAATTTCTCATTATCAAAGGTTTCTATCTTCCATCCTCGTTTAGGACTTTTAACAAATTTAAAATTTTTAAAGGTGTGCAGCAAATAATAATGATAGATTCAATAATGATGATCAGATGCTGTCCCAGTATTTAAGACCTTACTATCTTTTATCTTATCTATCATTTTCCTCGTGCAGGCCATAAAATCTATTTTTGACTTCTTATTATTTCTATTAAATGTGTTGCCGCCTCTAGTCATAACCGGGTTTAAATTAAATTTATCTAGTAGTTTTAGCAATAATTCTCCTCTTTGATCGATCCTATTACTGCCCCACGCTTTGTTTTTTGCGTTAAAGTCCCCAGCTATAACGATATCACCTTTACAATTTTTAATAAAATCTTCTAGTTTATCTAAATACATATTAAAATCTCTTATACTAATATTCGGAGAGACGTAACACGAAATTATGTACAGATTTTTAATATTATTTACAACTATTCCACTACCACTTTTCCGCTCTTTTTTGAATTCTCTTTTATTATTTATACCCGTGCACCAAATCGAGGCATTATTATTTTTATCATTAGACCATTTATCCAAACCCCTGTGCGGCTCCGAAATTATGACAATATCTATTTTTAGTTTTCTTGCCGTAATTTCCATTAGGTCCGTTGCTAGTCTACACCTGTTTAAATTTATTTGTAATATCTTAAAACTATCCATTATAATTATTATAATTCGTCCTATTTAGTATACACCTATATGTCCCTGGTAGATGCTTAACCATATAATCCTCCAATCCAGCTCTCTCGCATATATAACATCTCATTGGTTTATCACAAACATTCATCTCATGGCCCTGCCCACCACATTTCCTACATATTTTCTGATTCCTAAATTTGCAATTGTAGCTAACGTGTCCATTTTCGTGGCACACGAAGCACCTAATTATCTTAGGAAATTCCCTGATACGGCAGATTGCCCATCCCATTTTAACTTTGTTTACGTTCTTTAACCTCCTTCTCCATAACATCGGTACCGTTAAAATCGCCCTCGTTGGTCCTATTCTTGTCTCCTTCATTAGCTTCACTCTCGCGTCTCTTGTCAAATCTTCCCCCAGTTCTTTCCTCAGTGCCTCATTGAATTCTTCCAGTTCCATATAGGGCTCTATCCCATCTATTTCTAAGTCGATGGTGGGCACTTTTGTAACCACCTCAGCCCTGCCTTCCGTTACCTTCACGATCTGCTCCTTTATTTTGTGAGTATCCACATTTGGTTTCATTTCCATAATAAAATGTCCGTTTCTTCCTTTTCTTATCATTTTCACATCGTCTCTAATCCTGTTACATTTTTCCCGTACCTCCCTCATTGCTTTTTCTTCAGTTTCTTTACTTTCCGATCTAATGATAATCGCATCGTTCTTGACAAATCCTCCAATATTTCTTCTTTCCAGACTCACATTTCTGCTCCCCCCTTCATACTCTCCTACTCCTCTCCTTGCCTCCTGTCCTTGATAATTTCTTTCGTTCCTTTCCTGAAATTCCTGCTCCCTTCTTCACTGGTATCCTATCCTATTTCTACTCCTTCCTTTTCCTCTGGTGACTGTCGTCCAACCTTCCCCCTCCTCTTCACAACTCCACTGTAAGATTCCCTTTGGTTTTCAGCCTCATTTCTTCTACACAGCTCACCTCTTGCCTCACTTTCTCTTTCCGTTATCTTCCTCTTTCTGCTCTCACGATCTATTCCTCTCTCTTTTATTCTTTCACCTCCTCTTCTACTCCTCTCCTCTTCTAATTCTCTATAGTATTTCTCCATCCTATTGGTTTTCTCTCCAACACCTTCTGTAACCTTATGTACTACTTTGATATCTTCCACAATCCTTTTAAGTTGTTTCTTTATATCTTGCCTGACATTGTCGCTCTTTTCAATGTATAAGGTGGGTGACCCAAATAAGGCCTACCTTAATTTTTTTATTATCTAACTAGCGGGTTTATAATAACAATGCACTGGTAATTTGAAATACTTATATTTATTTATTAAACTTTGTAATAAATGAAACAAAATTGCTTTAGAAACAAAAATCACACTTTTGTGAACACAAATAACTAAAATGTCACTTTGGCCTTATTGGGAACCCTGTGTCTTAATAAAGCCTTAATAAAAACAAGTAAACATTCAACTTCTTAATGAATACAAAACGTTGTCAATACTTATATTAAATCTAATGAGATCCCATTAATTACTTTTGGTCATTTTAGATCAGATTTAACGAGTTTCTCATCATGTAAAAGTACTATATTAATCAGCCTTTTCCATCTGTTGCGAAGTCCATTGAGCCCTTTTTTTCCTTGTGGTAGAAGCTGGTGATTCGTTTTCCATGATGTTACTGAAAACAAGGGTTTACTAATTTGCTGTGATACTTTTCTAACTGACATAAAACATTGTCCTAATAAGGCCTGTACCTGTGCCGTTATAAGGCCTATACATTTTTTTATAGGCTTTATTAGGGCATGGCACATGGATAAACAAAGCAACAATTATATAGAATACACCGATAATACAGCTTTTTCATTTATGTGAGGAGATGGGTACACGTATAAGTATCCTATAGACAAAACACAGCACACCGTGTACAAATAAAAAGAAAAATACTTACTGCTTACTCAGCCAGAATTTTATAAAAACAAGCGTGCGCTCCGCGTCGTTGTTGGTTTCGACTGCAGGTTCCAACACACTCGCGGCACGGGCCACTTGCTGTGCTTGTGTGCGTTAGTTAATGTACACGCACACATCTACAAACATTGGCGGCCATTTAAAATCGTGAAACGGGAAATTTAAAAAATAGGCCTTATTAGGACATAGGCTTTATTTGGGTCACCCACCTTACATATACTATATCGATTTCTTTGACTATATTTTTCAGTTTTTCTTGCAGGTCCAGCATACAGCCTGCAGCGTACTCTATCTACTCTCTTCTCCACATATCCTCTCCTTTCCCTTTACTTGCTTCACATTCCGTATCTCTAACTTCCTCAACTTCCATTTCGAATTCAATTTCCTCTCTATTGTCTATCCTCGGTCTTTTTTCCGCGCTTCTACCTCTGATTCTTCCTCCTGTCTCTAACCTTTCCCTCTCTGTCTCCATACTATCTTCCCCCTTCCCGTCTCCGAGCTTTCCTACCTTTAACATCGCCAGTGAAACTGGCGTCTCTCTCTGCGCGTCTAAGAAAGAAGCTATAACCGTCGGCGAAGGATCCGAACTGTATCTTTCGATTCTTCTCGCCGATCTCCTTAATCCGGCTTCATTTCCAGGTGCTATACTAGACGATGATGCCTGGTCTCCCACATCACTCGTCTCACAGTCGATGGATGACGATGGGTCACGGCCTGCTCGACCACCGCGGATCCCACCGGAGCTGAGGTCTCCCTCCTCTGCTCGGTAAACGGTATATTTATCTTTATCTTCAGCCATATTTTAATTAACTTTGTTTTTTCGCCAGATCGTCATAATTTTAGTCCAAATCCAGGTATGTATCGTGTCTGTCCTTCCGTCGCGTGTGTTTGTGTGAATGTTAGTAAAGGAACCCGCGTGATCGGGCCGGCCGCGGCTGTAGATTGGGCCCATCCGCGCCCAAGGTTGGAGGTCACCGGCTGGTCTCGGTGATACTGGTGCGGTCGGTCCGGCGGGTGTCCTTCTGTTCCTAGGAAAGGTGTTGGTTAGCGCGCTGCGTTTCGTCCTGGGCCTGCTCGTGAACTCGTCAGTAGGGCTGACCGAACAAGCCCTGCCCTAGACGCTGTGCCCCGGATGGGACGATGGTATCTGCCGGTTGATCGTATATATAGATACCGATCGTCGTTAGAGGACTCGCGAGAGCGATCCTTCGCTGGGCACGATGTCTAGCGGACGATCCTTGAACTAGGGGTGGCGTAGGAGTAATGGCAGTAGTAGATCGGTAGTGGCACTCGACCGTGCTGCCGCCACATTAGAATGTCAGTGTGTCCGTCTGTAAGTAAGGTAAGTATAATGAATGACTTAGTGTGAATGTGTTGTTTGTCCGCAAGTGTGTGTAGTGATTGTGTGTGTGTGCGCGTGTGTGTATGTGTCCGTGATGAAGATGTGTATGGTGGATCTTAGCAGAATCACATAGTGGGATCACCCCAGCGTGATCCCACCGTGTGGTTCTCCCGGGCCACACCACGAGGAGGTGTCCACGATCGCAGCCCCCGCGGGAGGGCTAACCTCCAGGAAAAACTCTGAACTAGCTGATGTCCGTCCCTAGCAGATCTTGGAATCTGCTGGTCGCACGGAATGGCGTGGCAGAAGCCACTTTAAAGGGGTGAAGGACAGGCTGGCATCCGGAGGGGGGGGGGGGGGGGTCCAGGGAGATTGCACTCGCCTGGATCAATGAAAAAAGGTGAAGGGGGGGGGGGGGTCCTTGGGAACTGCCCCCATGGATCAGTGGGAAGGAGGATCCCGGGTAATGAGGGCGAGGGCACGGGCCGAGGAATGGAGGACTGACGGTAGAGACGGAGCGACCACGTCCGGTCATCCCCGCACTCAATAGTCCGCTTTTTCCACGAACTGTTGGTGTGGAGTGTGGAGGATTGGCCGGAGCCCCTACCATTGTCGGTAGAGCTGCCCGGGCTGCTGCCGCCGGGTGGGCCGCCGGCGGTGGGGGTGCCACGGACCCTGCTTTGCAGCCCTGCCGGCCTCGGAGAGGAGGTCCCGTGGGACACCCATCGGCTTAGAGTCATTGGGCCTGGTAACTCCCGGCCGGGGTTATACATTTCCGGTTTTATTGGCGCCGGTGGGTGGGTCCTGCTCTGTCTCCCGTCCACCTGTCTCCCTCTGTGTGTGGCTGTGACAAGGGGAGGAAAGATAGAGGAGGGGAGGGAGGCCGCAATTAGTTGCAAAGAGGCCGTCTCCCAAGGCGGCTCAGTTAAGAGAAGGAGAACGGATGCCAGCAGAAAGGCTCCCTGGTTCGGCCGAGGGGTTGCGGGGACTGGGGGGGGGGGGGGTGTCTCGTAGAGATTGCGACCAGCAGAGACCTTATAGACTTGCAAAGGGGGATTTCGGCGACGTTGGAGGCCTTTATTAGCTAAAAGGTTCCCTTTGCTCTACCTCTAATTGTAAGTGGTGTCCTCCGGGAACAGAGCATTTGGGTCACAAGGACGGATTTTTGTTGACGACATGACGACCCCCCTTTTATAAATAAAACCATGGCAGAACGATACAGCACGTACGAAGTTTACCGCACAGAGGGCTTCGGATTCCTCACTGCCGGCGCAGAAGTGGGTTGTAAAGCGGGCCCTGCTACGTCGTCGTCCTATGACCGCGGCACCTCCGGGGTGAGCCATCAGGCCCCGGTTGTGTTAACCACTACTGGTGGCCAAAAACAGAAAGATAAGGAGGGGGGCAAGGGCGTGCCGGTAACTGTACCGGTCGTCCTTGTCTCTAGAACGGATATAAGATATTACACCTTATACAGGCGAATTCAAAATTGGTGACCTACATAAATCAGCTCAAAAGTTGTGTCCTTTATACAGGCGACTTCAAAATTGGTGACCCTTATATAAATCAGCTTAAAAGTGGTTTCCCTTATACAGGCTACTTTAAAATCGGCGACCCTTATATAGATCAGCTTAAAGGTGGTTTCCCTTACACAGGCGAGTTCAAAAGTGGTTTTCTTTATACAGGCAAGTTCAAAAGTGGTGTCCCTTGTACAGTTGAGTTCAAAAGTGATTTCCTTGCACAGGCGAGTGCAAAAGTGGTTTCCCTTGTACTAAATGATTACACTGTTCAACAAATTTGAAGCTGTTTTCTGTTTTCCTATAGCCACTATATAATTCTTATAGAGTTCGTTGTCCTGAACACGAATCCGGCAACGAAATTTCTGAATCACCCTCTCTTTTCGAAAAAAATCAGCATTTGTAAAAACGGTCGTTTTTGGTAAAGAAGCTGGTATTACGTGAAAACTAAGAAACGTAGGTTGTCGTTCTTGGTCTCAAAAAATAGAGGAGTGTTTCCCGAGTATGTATATAGAAGCATATTATAATATTCCGTATTGATTAATAGCAGTAAATCACTGTCAAAGTTCAAAAACGAGCGGATTCGCGAATTTTTTACGCATTCACGTTGCATTTTCAAGTAGAGGACTGTTGCTAGCACAAATTTACTGTACAACATTGGATTCTACGTACATTTCTGAATAAAAAACAATCAGCGGAAAATGTCATAACTGTTTTCGTTTCGGCACAATTTAAGAAAATATCCATCCCGAATGTTTTGTCACTACGACGCCATCGCTCCCTGTAAGCGCCGTAGCTACGGAGTTCACGCCGAACGCGCGTAGTGTAAACATCGTTCCAAACGAGCTTCGCATTAGGCATTCCATAACGGATTACATTCCACAGTCTATACTCGTACACGTGTTGCTATTTATTCGCAGTAAACAGTGCTGAATAGTTGGTTATTCTTCAATTTAAACTTTTAATTGGGACTTGCTTTTGCAAGTCCCAATAATTTACAAACTTGTGTTTTTCTATAATTTTAATAAGTGCATCCAAAGTTCTCACTGGACCAACACGTTTCTAAGAAAGACACGAAAAAAGCTTCTTCGCCGTCTAATACTGACGGTGAAAATTCCAATGCGGAATTTGTTACACCTGTGGCGGTGAAACTCCGGCCTATGTCCCTAAAGAGGCAGAAAAGCACACAACTTATGATCTCGACGGAAGACATGCTTTCCAAGAAAACGAAGAAAACCACTGCCGCGGCACGTGCTACGACAAGTACCGCCTCGGCGACAAGAAGTCCATCGCCATCCTCTGCGAGGAAACCCGATCAACCGGGCAAAGACGGAGCTTCAACAAGCGATGCGATGTCTACTGCATCCTCCATACAAGGAGTTGAGCAAACAGCTCAAACGTTGGAGAATTCCCTCCAAGAAAACAAACGCCTCTTAAGCAGAATTAAACTGCTTGAGGCGCAAATCAAGACGCTTTCCGGGCCTTCAAAGCCCGACAAACCTACGGAGCCCTCCACCATGCTGGATTGGATTACGGTTGGCAACCCTTGGTCGACAGAGAATCGTACCCCGCCGCCTCAACCAACGATGGATGAAGCAGCGACCATTGCCAACAGATACCTCGCCTTGGCTGATATGGACGCACCGAGACAACCTGAAGATCAGCCAACCTCTTCGAGGACGGCAGAGGCTCATTAAGGATGATGACGCTTCATGCGGCGTCACCGCATATCATCATAAATATTTGTAAAAACTCGCTCCCGAAAGCGGCCTTTTCAATCAAAAGAAGTGGCCCAAAAAGTCACGTAGTATACGCGAATTCTTACGATAATTTCGTAAAGATTAAATCTATACTAGAGAACAATAAGTTGAAATTCTTCACTTATACCCCGAAGAATTGTTGAGGAAGTACGAAAAATCGTAAATTTTCGAACACTTACAAGGAGAGGACCCCAACTGTCCGACTTCGATTTTAACGAGGCTTTGCAAGACGATAGCATGTAGGTCCCTAATGATATGTGTAAAATATTAGCCGTAGTTATGCAGTAGTTTTAAAGATATAAGCGATTAAAGTTCATCCCTCTTCATATACTATAAATGTAAATTGAGTTACAACAGCTGTGTTGGGTCAGTGGCAGCGGTTTAAGGCTCACGACCCAAACGTCGTACGTTCGAGTCCTCCCATGACGGGTAATTTTTTATTCTATTTTAATTTGATAAAATTGCACACAATGCAGAATAACAATTATCGTACACTTGCAATGTATACATTTACATTATGTACGTTTCGGACCTCGCAAACTGTCTTTTTACAGCTTTCCGAAATATTTAATCTTCAAAGTCCTCGAAGACAATTCAAACTGTATAACTAGCTAAATAAAAGTTAGTTAATTTTAAACCGTTGGAGGAAGCATTAGTCGTGCGTTTTTTAAGGCGTACAATCTTAATTTTATAAGCCTTACTGCACAGTCCGAGAAAGCATTTGTTTCGGAAAGTTTCCGTTTTTTCAGCCACGCGGGTGCCACTTTTCTTTACTTTTAATGTTCTAGGTCTCTGGAATCCTTACCCTGCAGTTTGATTTAATTCCGTATTTTCGATGTACTTTCAATAGCGATTGCCATGCAGCGAGCCTAGAATATGAGTCTGGAAACCATGTGTTTCGTGAGCAATTTTATCAAATTAAAATAGAAAAAAAAAATTGTCCGTCACGGGGACTCGAACGCAAGATGTTCGGCTCGTGAGCCTCAAACGGCAGTCACTGCGCCACCACAGCTGTTGTAACCAGATTCACATTTATAGTATACAAACAGGTACGAACTTTAATCGCTTATATTTTTAAAACTACTGCATAACTACGGCTAATATTTTACACATATCATTAGGGACCTACATGCTATCATCTTGCAAAGCCTCGTTAAAATCGAAGTCGGACAGTTGGGGTCCTCTCCTTGTTAGGGCGCGCTTCCTAATTGAGTGAGTGGGGATGCCTCGTGCCGATTCGAGCTCGATCTTTCGCGAAGAGTCAGTCCGGTGTGAACACTCCAGAGAGAGAGACGCCTCTTGTAACAAATATTTATCGATTATAATAAACCAGTTATATTTTTATGTTATATTCTCGAAAACCTTAACAAGAATGAAAAACCCGTTACAATGCTCTTGAAGGGCATTGACCCAAACACCTCGAAGGAGGAACTGCTGACGGAAATAAATTCCATTGCTGTTTGAAAGGCCAAGGCCACCCGGATTACACAGTTCACAACAGTGAAATCTAAACAATCCGGTAATCCCCTCCCTATGTACATCGTTCAGTTCACGCCGAATTCTGACGTAAAATTTATTCAAAATATGAATATCTTAAATTACCAACGTGTTCGCTGGGACAAATTCCGTCGGCATGACCTTCTTCAGTGTTTTAATTGCCAGCGTATCGGACATGCGTCCTCTAATTGTCGCTTGGATTTCAGGTGCGTTAAGTGTAATCTCTCGCACGAGCGAGGAAAGTGCTCGGTGACCGAGGCGACTAAACATGAGGCTATCTATTGTGTCAACTGTGAGAGGTTCGGTCATCCCGCCTCTTACAGGGGATGCCCACGGTTCAAGGAGAGGAGGGCGGCACTCTCTGCCCCCAAATCACAAACCATTCACTCTGCCGCTGCGCCAGGTGGACCCCCCGCCCGTGTGGTCAACCCGGCTTTCTCTTACAGCAGAATCACGGCGGGGGGCCCAGGCGCCGCCGCCTTCCCTCCGCTGTGCAGTCAAATCCCTCCTTCTCCCCCCCCCCCCCCCCGAACAAAGATTGCCGCGGGGGGTCGCCTCGGCTACCGAGCAACAAACTGATCTGAGTGCAGTCCTTGCCGCGATCAAGGGTATCGCGGATCAATTGCCGATTATCTTTCGTCGCATTAACGATAATACAGAAAAGATTAATTTACTTTTCCATTCGTTCATAGATGATAACAATACTCAACCCACCGCCACGCGTGGGCGGGGCGCAGGAGCCAGGCAGAATGTTCGCCGCTAGACCATGCCACCGCCGGTGGAGCAAGCCATACCGCTCGATAAATTTTTAATTATCACCGCCAACGTCAACTCGATAATCAGCCTGCAAAAGCGAGCCTACCTTCAACAGTTTCTTCTTGGATACCGTCCTGATATTTGTTGCCTCGTGGAGACGAAACTCAGCCCGAGACATGTCCTAGAGCTGCCTCCGCAGTACATTGCTATCCGCAGAGACCGCCGAAACAGCCGTTTTGGCGGTGGAGTAGCGATCATTATTAAAAGAGCATTCAAGTTCGCGAGGGTCGAGCTCACGTTCTCCAACGAGAATTCTATCGAGGCTGTTGCCTTGCGACTAAATCTTGCGCCTGATAAGAGCCTCGTGGTCGCGTCGGTTTATAGTCCGTGCAAAGACAAGCTCCTATTTTTGCAGGATCTGGAGGACCTCTTCGCGCAATTGCGCCTTGTAAACGATACAAATTATTACGTGATCACAGGCGACCTGAACGCCAAACATACTTCGTGGCTGAATACAGTCGATAACGGCAAGGGCCTCGCCCTTGTCGAATGGCTTCGTTTACAAGGCGCAATTTTTCGGGCCTCCTTGTTGTTTTCGGAGACACCAACTTATCATCCTGCTAACTCCAACTTAGATATCGCATTAGTCGACGAGAGACTAGTCGACCTAGTTAACAGGGGTATTCGGAGATTGGAGGTCTTGCCCTATGAGAGTGATCACTGGGCAACTGTGATCGGGTTGGCGCTCGGCGGGTGGAGCGCATCCATTGAGCGTGCACCGAGAGAAAGGAGATTTTCGTACAATTTGACTAACTGGAGAGAGTTTCGACTAGAAATCCATAATTTCATCAACTCTTTAAACCACGAGCTGCTTTTAAACGCTACGATCGAGAGGATTAACACTTCCATCGAGGCCCTCGAGGATAACATCTCCTCTACCCTGAGGAGATGTACTCCATTGATCGAGATAATAAAAAGCCCGAAGGATTATGACGATCGTAGAATCCGCAAGCTTCAAAGTCTAAAGTCTAAAGTTCTCTCCAGATATTTTAAATTGCACAGAAACAAGTCAACGAATCTATCACTCATCCGTTTTTACTACGGTTTATTAAAGTCAATAAATTGTGGACTTCGGAAACTCTTTACAGTGGTATCCAACAAATTTTGGAACGATAGACTCTCCAAACTAGACGCAAGAGAGCCTTCGAAGCTCTTCCCGTTCATAAATCGTATAATCAACCCGAAAAACGTGGATGCGCTCCCCCCGCTGAGGGGCCGATAGACGATTTACATTTGTGGTCGGAGGCGGGCATTGATACCAGTGTCTTACAAAAAGTTGAGAAGAGCCTGGTCGTGGTCGATCTTAACGACAGGTTGCTCCTACTCGGCGCACATTTCGCACACGTTCATATTAAAAATCTCGTGCCGGCTACAGAAAGTGATACCCGGTGCGAAAATGAGATGAGATCCGCGTACGAGGCCATTCGCTCGACCTTCCAATCGAGCGAGAGGACCTTCGAGTCGTTGCAGGATCAACTCTGGCCGATCGAACAAGCCGATTATTTTGTAACACCAAGTATGTTACACAAAGCAATCAAAGCTCTCAAAAACAAAAAATCTTTTTCGTTCGATGGTATTCCAAACGTAGCCGTCAAACATCTTCCGGGATCGGCAATCAACTACCTGACACTGGTGTTCAATGCCTGTCTCCGGATCGCTTATTTCCCGACGAAGTGGAAAACAGCCAAACTCATCCCACTTCTGAAGAAGGGCAAGCCTCCCAACGAATTAAACAGTTACCGTCCGATTAGCTTGCTGCCTAACATAGGCAAGCTCTTCGAGATAATGGTTAATATCAGATTAAACACAGTCGTTCGAGCGCATCGATTGATCCCCGACCATCAATTCGGCTTCAAAGCACACTCAACGATACATGCGATCGCTAAACTAACTCGCGACATTGCGGAATCTCTGAATGCCCGGTTAATGACCAGTGCAATCTTAATAGATCTCGAGAAGGCCTTCGACACAGTATGGACTGTCGGGTTAATAGTAAAGCTGTCGAAAATGAATTTACCCACCCATCTACTAGCCATGGTGGACGATATGGTTACAGGACGTTC
This sequence comes from Cerceris rybyensis, assembly GCA_910591515.1. Classification (NCBI taxonomy): domain Eukaryota; kingdom Metazoa; phylum Arthropoda; class Insecta; order Hymenoptera; family Crabronidae; genus Cerceris; species Cerceris rybyensis. Next base: position 4,634,397 of record OU342789.1, read on the forward strand.
CTTCAAAACTTTTCATAACAATAGTTTTTCTTCTACCACCTTCCTCATTAAGAACGGATTGCAACAGGGTGCGGTGAATTCCGCCCTGTTGTTCAATCTGTACTTCTCCGATATTTTAAATAACTTTAATACATCTAACTCGCCGTGCAAGGCTCTTGCTTTTGCCGACGACCTAATTGTTTATGAATCTGGCACTGATCCATCTTTAATTCAATCTCATTTACAAAATGCATTTAACAAGATAATAACGTCCTGTAACCATAAAAAGATTCGGGTGAATCTGCGGAAATGTGAGGCCATACTGTTTCGGGGGCCTTCTCAACGGATCAGCAAGAAGCAACGGAGGCTTGCGAGGGGGTTCTCCATCCATGCACCGAATGGGCATGATACAATAATTCCTAGAGCTAATAAAGTAAAATACTTGGGAGTAATTTTAAACGAGAGACTTAATTATAATGAGCACGCTAATTACTGCTTGGAGAAAGCTAAGGGAAGTGCCGCGAAATTAGCGAGACTCTTTTACTCCAAGCATCTGGAGGAAAATGTAAAGCTCCTCTTGTACAAGCTCTATGTTCGTTCAATTCTTTCTTATGCTTTTCCGGTCTGGTTCCCGGTGGCTTCCTACGTTATGGAACGTATTCGTACGTTCGAAAGAAAGATCTTCCGAGCGATCACGGGGCTTTTGATGCCGCGTTTAACCCTTTGCGGTCGTATGTCTTCTTTCAGCCACCAAAGCTTTTTTACCGTTCCGGTCGTATGTCTTCTCTCAGCCACCACAGCAAGGAACCATACAAATCCTATACTGTATTCATTTATTTATCAGTTTACACTTTCTCTAAACAAACCTAAATGCCTAAGGAAACTTTTTACGAACCAATTCGGTGCTCCTATCAATTGAATATAAGGAAATCCAATCTAAACAAAAGCTGTCATCCCGCACTTGCCACGCAAGACGCTGCGCTGTGGCGAGTCAGTCGCCTTTTGAACGTAAAGAAATCGACAACGTTCGGCGATACCATGTAGAATTCCAAAGAATATTGTATAAATTGTGTTTAACAGTAGTAAGACATTCTCGCTTGTTAAAATATTTCGAAATAATACTCCAAAATGGCAAAAAGAAAGTTACCGCCAGAAGTGTTCTGTGAAACTGAAAATAGCGATGAAGAGTTTTATTTTGACCCCTTCAGTACAGACTCTGCATATAAGGCGTCAGCTAGAAGAGAGAACAGGACGCCTGTGACACATTTTATGTTTTTTCCGAAAATTTATGGGACAACTGGTTGGTTTTTATCGTGATGGAGCACAATCAAAACTAGGAAAACCATCGACCTCAGATAAGGAGGAAAGACTGAATGGAAAACTGCACATATTGTGGCATTGTGAAGACGGAAAAAGTAAAGATTGCGCAGTATGTTAAAACAGAAAGATTAAGGGCGGAAGGCGCCAAACCAATTATTTTTGCGATACATGCAATCGAAAACCAGGCCTGCATGTTGGAGATTGCTTCGAAAAATATCACACGATGGAAAACTATAAAATATAATTTTTATACAAAAACGTGACATTAGATCACTTTATTGAGTAAACATACATCTAAAGTTCACAAAAGAACTACTAAATCTTGTTTGTACTTCGTAATCTTGCATGTTATGTATCCCTGCTCTTTCGACGGAAATTAATTCCGACCAGTACGATACCCATGTCCAAATTTAATACGACCGCAAAGGGTTAATACAGGACGGTACCAAAAGACGAATTCACAATTTAACCATTTATAGCAGGTTGAACTGCTCGCGATTTGATATATACGCGCTCAAAATCACTCGCTTGTTTTTGGTCAGGTCAATGCAGTCCATTTCCGGAAACCTATTGATAACAACCCTGCACGAAATGCCCGATGTTGAAGCGAGGAGAGCGAGGGATAGCGGATTTCTATCCGTCTCGGTTTTCCCCTACTTCGATAAACATGGATTCATACACAATCCAAACACTAGGATTCCTATCATTTATCATACCAGCAGAAAGAAAGCATCGTTAGCGCTGCTACACGATCCTGAAAGGATCTCCGCAGATGCTACGCAACTGAAATTTTCACCCCCCCCCCCCCCCCCCCTCGATACGGATCATAGAAACTATAAATATCTTAACAAACTTCCATGGTTGGCTCAATCTGCTCTTCCTGCGCCCCGCTAACGCGGGGCGTTCCTCGCTCGTGGTTGTTCTTACGCACAATACGTAATTCTTCCTCCCTTACCCTCTTATGGGTCACGCGTTACTACACTTTTAAATCCCAGTAGACTTAATTGCTTACTATTATGTTACCGTATAGCAAATTATCTTCACTGTGTATCTAGTTTTAAGACTTTCACTTTTCTGTCTTTATTGCTGCCAACTACCCTTGGCCGTACTGCCTTAACTGGCAAATCCTATTAAGTTTTTTCATTGTACTGGTATCGCCATCGTACTGAAAGACTCGCTATACGAGACTTTGTAGTCTAAAACTACATTTAGATTCTTCTCTCTTTATTTAATTCTTCCCCGTCTTCATATCTGACCGACGATCATTGCTATTTTTCATTCAATTGGTCAAGATATCTCAAGCTGTTACTGTTTTAATTAACCGTCAGAGCTTCTCTCCGCTAGTTTGGCGTTGCCTATTCCTTTTCTCCCCCTTCCCTTGTAATTGTCTTGTCCGTCCTGGTACCTGTGTGTCGCGAAAATGCCATTTTTTCACACTGCCATTACAGTTTTTTTTGTGGCTTGTTAAATTGTTCACTTATTCGTTTACGTTCAATTACGATAACGGAATTAAAGGGTATAGCCGGTTAAGATGGTCAAATGTGCCCTTGAACCGAATTCAAATCGCGATGAGTCATTCGAAAGCTTATAAAAAAAGAATGATTTCTGCCAAGTTTCAACTTTGAATCTCGACCCGGGGGGTAGTAAAGGGTAAAAATAGAAAATCAGGTTTTTGCCGAATTTCTCCTATACCAGCGGATAAAAAATTTTGAAATAATTCAGAGGCACTTCTGTTATCAGGGCACATATTAGAGAATTTTTTCAGATTTTTAAATTGAAAAAACAAGCTGTGAAAAATAAAAAACGCTAAAAAATGATGAAAAATGCCGATTGTGTATCGAAGCAGTCTTGGGACTATAATTATATTTTTACTGTAAGTACGTATCATTGTTACTATTGTCCTGAATTTTTTCAGATTTTTCAATTTGGTGCGCCGCAGTTAAAAAAATTAAAAACCGATTTTTTCGTCGTTTTTTCCGTGTCAGAGTAACTTATACGTCGAATTGCTTCATGAAATAGGTATTTTATGCGATCTTCTATGTTTATACGTACAGGGTGTAAAAAAATTAATGGTCATGGCTTTAAGGGGTTGTTCTACACCTCTGGATCGATGGAGATTTGCGAAAAAAACCGGCCGCAAAATTCGGGAAAGGGTAGCAAATTTTTTTTATTGGCGCATCGTATTCGTCTTGTTACGTAGGTAAAATGTCTGAGAGGAACCATGGGTCAGAAACGAACCGTTCTCTCACAAATTAACTTTTAATTCGGCCTTCCGATCAAAATTTCGCCCATATGGCAGCCTTCGAGTCACCGACCTTTCGAAAGGAAACACATGAAATACCCTTGCTAGCTCCAATAGTTGAAGCAGAGGCAACATAAACGAAGATAGAAAATGAGTAGAAAAATGTCATTGACCTGCGTTCGGTGTTGGGTTCGCTCAAGGGCCCACCCGGGGAGAAGAGCATAAACACATGCACTTCTCTTCTGGTACGGTGACACAGTGCCCCATTTTCTAACTTCGTTTACGTCGCCTCTGCTTTAACTAATGGCGAAATTTGTATCGGAAGGCCCAATTAAAAGTTAATTTGTGAGAGAACGGTTCGTTTCTGACCCATGGTTCCTCTCAGACATTTTGCCTACGTAACAAGACGAATACGATGAGCCAATAAAAAAAATTTGCTACCCTTTCCCGAATTTTGCGGCCGGTATTTTTCGCAAATCTCCATCGATCCAGAGGTGTAGAACAACCCCCTAAAGCCATGACCATTAATTTTTTTACACCCTGTACAGCAAAACATCACAGGAATTAAAGAAACTGAAAAAACCGAATCATTTGAAACTGTTATGCGCCTTAGATTGTAAAGTATGTACCGTATTTTCCAACGGCGTCGGTGGCGCAGCGGTAGAGTGTCGAGCTGCCGCTGCGAACTTTTTGAACGTAGGTTCGAGCCTCGAACTTCCAAGTCCCTTAGGCTAAGTTTTTTTTTTTTCGTTAATTACATATATTTCCTAACTTTACGACACAACGATCAATATTTACTTTCAAATGTTTTAAGAATATTTGAAAAACATATTAACCTGAAATATACGTAAATATAAGTTTGGACTGCTTGTTATGCCGCCGTTTATCCTGTCAATTACGGCATTGTTTGAAATTGGTTTTCAAATCTCTTACCTTTAACAGTTATGGATGGATGGCAACAAAAATCGTGTTGTTGTTTTTCTACTATTTAGCCTTTTCGTCTATTCGAATTAGATCATACAATTCTATTCTCTCTTTTATTCAAAATGTATGTTAGAATTTCTGTCACGGGTTCAATGCATGAAAGGTAAGAGATTTGAAAACCAATTTCAACCAATTTCAAACAATGCCGTAATTGACAGGATAAACGGCGGCATAACAAGCAGTCCAAAGTCATATTTACGTATATTTCAGGTTAATATGTTTTTCAAATATTCTTAAAACATTTGAAAGTAAATATTGATCGTTGTGTCGTAAAGTTAGGAAATATATGTAATTAACGAAAAAAAAAAAACTTAGCCTAAGGGACTTGGAAGTTCGAGGCTCGAACCTACGTTCAAAAAGTTCGCAGCGGCAGCTCGACACTCTACCGCTGCGCCACCGACGCCGTTGGAAAATACGGTACATACTTTACAATCTAAGGCGCATAACAGTTTCAAATGATTCGGTTTTTTCAGTTTCTTTAATTCCTGTGATGTTTTGCTGTACGTATAAACATAGAAGATCGCATAAAATACCTATTTCATGAAGCAATTCGACGTATAAGTTACTCTGACACGGAAAAAACGACGAAAAAATCGGTTTTTAATTTTTTTAACTGCGGCGCACCAAATTGAAAAATCTGAAAAAAATTCAGGACAATAGTAACAATGATACGTACTTACAGTAAAAATATAATTATAGTGCCAAGACTGCTTCGATACACAGTCGGCATTTTTCATCATTTTTTAGCGTTTTTTATTTTTCACAGCTTGTTTTTTCAATTTAAAAATCTGAAAAAATTCTCTAATATGTGCCCTGATAACAGAAGTGCCTCTGAATTTTTTCAAAATTTTTTATCCGCTGGTATAGGAGAAATTCGGCAAAAACCTGATTTTCTATTTTTACCCTTTACTACCCCCCGGGTCGAGATTCAAAGTTGAAACTTGGCAGAAATCATTCTTTTTTTATAAGCTTTCGAATGACTCATCGCGATTTGAATTCGGTTCAAGGGCACATTTGACCATCTTAACCGGCTATACCCTTTTCTGTTTATTTCTCCGCGCCCTTCTCCCACGAGAAGTCGCGTAGCGACCATGTAGGAGTAATTAATTTCTGTAACTACCGCTCTTCGAGCATCCATGTAAAGAATTTTGGACTCAATAAATAAAAAAAAAAAAGCGCCGTAGCTACGCGTAATACTTTCACGGGCCCCGCGCATCGATACATTCCGTTGAGGTAGAATTCTCTACCCCTTTACTAAAGTGTAAGGTAATACTTATTTTTTTTTTTTTTTTTTATAGAGGAGAAATGCTTTACGCACACTCGCAAATGTCTTAGTTTGCGGATAGTGTGGAACTCCGTAGACTTATTGCTTTCGTATACGCTCTGAAATCCTCTCTGCTTCATTCTTTAATTTAACTAATGAAACAATACTCGCTACAAACAATGAATAAGAATTCTTTTATATGTGCGCGATAAATCTTATTATCATTATTTTCATAAATATTAAACAAAAGAAAAAAATCAAAGGGGATAATGTTGTAGTATATTTGGTAGGAATGCGATAGCAAAATTTTCTTTATTTAGAAGATTTGAAATGAAAGAAATATGTAAAACACGTTGTAATATAGCATTTACGAGTATTTTATAGTGCTAAGATTACATATTCTTATGAATAGTGAAAAAATTGGTAAATTGTGCTGGAATTTCACCCCTTTGGTTTCTATGTAATGCTTGTCATTTACGAGAAAAACGATGGTAAAATGTATCACTAACAGCCTGAATAAAGAACAAAACAAAGTAACAATACTGAAAAAGCAACTAATTTAGCGTAAGCCAAAGTCTGTCTGAACGTTACAATACGACCTATTCGTACGAGATTCTGACAGAAGTGAGATCTGTTCAGAAACTTGGACATACAATGTCTAGAAAAGTTGAATGCCGCTTAAAAACAGAAGCGAGGTCGAACAAACGAAAAATCTGTGGTTCTTTACATCCGTCAAAGTAACAATTTAGTAGAAGAATTTTTTTAATAGAAGAATTCTTATTTGTGTTCTCCTCTATAAAAAAAAATAAATACATAAGTATTACCTTACACTTTAGTAAAGGGGTAGAGAATTCTACCTCAACAGAATGTATCGATGCGCGGGGCCCGTGAAAGTATTACGCGTAGCTACGGCGCTTACAGCAAGCGATGGCGTCGTAGTGACAAAACGTTCGGGATGGATATTTTCTTAAATTGTGCCGAAAGGAAAACAGTTATGACATTTTCCGCTGATTGTTTTTTATTCAGAAATGTACGTAGAATCCGATGGTGTACAGTAAATTTGTGCTAGCAACAGTCCTCTACATGAAAATGCAATGTGAATTCGTAAAAAATTCGCGAATCCGCTCGTTTTTGAATTTTGACAGTGATTTACTGCTATTAACCAATACTGAATATTATAACTGCTTATACATACATACTCGGGAAACACTCCTCTATTTTTTGAGTCCAAGAACAACAACCTACCGTGCGGCTCGTCAGGTTTGTCACCTGGGCGGCGGAGCTTCTCGTTTTCAACCGCCTATTCGTACCATTTTGTTTCTTGGAGTCCACTCGCTCAGCCTCTTAAAGGAAGCACCCGACAAAGTCGTAGCATTCAAATATTCTTATTAGTTTGTCTGGAGGAGCGAGATATTGTATTACATTGTTGTCTCGTCGCGCGCTTCGTTTCATCAGGGAGAATCTCCCCATGTGGTGGGGGTGATTCTGCCGGAGTTTATTCTGTTTTCACTATAGAGATGTTAGAAATCTGGTGCCTACGCCGATGTTCTCACTGTCGCCACCCAAATCGCGTTGTCTCCCTTGCTTCGATCTGCAGCGTTCTCTCTTTTCGTCTTTTAGTTCGATTTGTATGTGTAGCTCTTTTAACGAATCGCGAGGTAGAACGTCAAGTGCATGGAACAGTTCCTTTATTCAATCATACATATATACATGATGCTAGGATAGCATAAACATACAACTATATAACTCCTGTATGGTCGCACATTAGCGACTTCTCGCAGGAGAACGGAAATTATACAATACAAGAAAACAATCAATTTGCGCTGTATGATAAAGTTAAACAATTAGTATTACGCCCCAAAAGATTTGATATGATCATCAAAAAAGGCATCTTCGTTACAGAGAGATACAGGACTGACAAAACAATTATAAAACAATTATAAGAAAGGGGGGGGGGGGGGGAGAAGATATTGGCATGGCCAATATACTAGGTAAAACAAAATGAACAATAATGAGATCTTGACCAAAATAAATAAGAAAAATTGCACGGATTAGTGGTCAAGAATTAGACGATGGAAGAATTAAATAAGTAAAGAAATCCATGATAAAGAAAAATTACCGTGCTTGCGAATACAAGTGGCATGAAATTATACTGAATAACGTTCCATACGAATCAAGAGGATAGTAAAGGATGTTGTTGACATCAACGATATTCTTAAAGTAACTTAAAGTTGATATACTAATTTAACTATGTTATGGACTAAAGAGTATATACAGAGTTTAAACTAAATGTAAGATAATGGAAGTGCTCGGTTCAGAGTACGACGAACGGTCAAGATTTAAGCCATGGTGATTTATCGAGATAATTGTAATGCTTTTGGACAGTATCCCGTGGAGGAAGAGATACAGAATGTTGCAGTTGTGATAGATCTGCAGAAACTACCAAAGGATCGTATCGAAGAGCAAGCGAGGCCCTTTTTCTATGCGTATGGTATATGATGGGAATTTTGGATCGAAAATCCTGAATGTATCCTTCTCTGTCGAGATAGGAAAAGGCAGCAGTAGAGAGGAACCCATTTTCGCGAGCCTTCCTAGCCTCCTCGTCCGACATTGTATGTAACGAGGTGATGAGGGGATTGTCAGAGTTTGAGTGCAAAGATTTAAGGATAAACATTCTGGTGATTTTAAGTGCAAAAATATCAAACCGCGAACAGTCAACCCTGCTATAAATTGTTTGATTGTGGAAGTGTCGCTTGGTACCATCCGACATACGTCTGGGCATGAGAAGACCCGTGATCGCCCGGAATATTTTCCTCTCGAAGGTGCGAATGCGCTCCATCACATAAGGCGAAATTGAGAACCAGATTGGGATCGCATAAGATAGTACTGACCTGACATAAAGCTTGTAAAGGAGTAGTTTGACATTCTCACCGAGGTGTTTTGAGTAGAAGAGGCGAGCCAATTTAGATGCTATACCTTTTGCTTTCCCGAGACAGTAGTTGGCGTGTTCATTATAGTTTAAGTGTTCGTTGAGAATTACACCCAAATATTTGACCTTTTTCAGCCGAGGGATTAAAAGGTCAAATCTTTCCGTCGCGTGAATCGAAAAATTTTTTGAGAGCCTGTATTGTTTTTTGCTAATTTGGGACGTGGGCCTAATGAATAGAATAGTCTCGCATTTGAGCATATTTACTCTCACCTTCTTCATGTTACACGCCGAGACAACAAAATCGAAAGCCCTCTGCAAGTGTGACTGAATGTCGAGAGGATCAACGCCGGATTTATATATGATTAAATCATCAGCAAAGGCCAAAGCTTTGCAAGTATCGTTACTTTTGTTAAAATTGTTTAAAATCTCAGAGAAGTATAAGTTGAATAGTAGAGGAGAATTTACGGCGCCCTGCTGCAGACCATTTAAAATATTGAAGGTACGAACGGAAAAAGTATTATTGTGAAAAGTTTTAAAAGCGCGGCCAGTGATCATGTTCTCAGTTAGAAGCAACAACTCGGGAGGGAAATTCATTTTGTGTAATTTAACTATCAATCCCGTAGTCCAAACAGTATCAAATGCTTTCTCGAGGTCAATTAAACAAGCCCCAGTCACAGCTGAGCTGTTGAGCGAGTCGGCAATGTCGCGAGTCAATTTGGCAATAGCATGAACCGTAGAGTGCGAGTGTTTGAAACCAAATTGATAATCAGAAATTAATTTATTGGACCGCACAAAATGATTCAAACGTATGTTAATCATGATCTCGAACAATTTGCCCAGGTTTGGCAGCAGACTGATCGGCCGGTAATTATTTAAGTCGTAAAGGTTTTTCCCTTTTTTGTGCAATGGGATGAGCTTGGCCGTTTTCCAACGAATGGGAAAGTAAGATAAACGTAAACATGCGTTAAAAATTAGCGTGAGATATTCAATAACGGAGCCTGGCAGGCGTTTGATGGCGACGTTTGGTATGCCGTCGAACGAGGTGGATCTTTTGTTTTTAAGATATTTGATGGCTCGTAAGATCATTGTGGGAGTTATTAGATAGTTTGTGTGAATTGAAGGCCAGATCTGTTCGTGTAGCGAAGCGAATTGCCAATTGATATTTTCACGCGAATCCCGTATTCGATCGTAAGTCTGCTTTACCTCGTGCTCGTGATTCCTCTCTTCCTCGGTTGTAGGAGTCAGATTTTTTGTATGTACTCTTGCAAAGTGCACCCCAAGTAAGGTCAAACGATCGTCAGTGCTTGACACTACATAGTTATTATCTATTTTCTGGAGTGTCGATGTATCTATTCCGGATTCAGACCAAAGAAAATCGTCGTTTATCGAGCCTCTTAGTGGCGGAATTGAGTCAATGTTTTTTGGATTTATAATTCTGTTTATAAAAGGGTGTAGCTTAATGGAATCACGAGTATCTAGTTTGGACAGTCTGTCGTTCCAGAATTTATTTGCAACTGCAGAGTAGAGATTTTTGAGTCTGTAATTGGTACGCTGAATTATTGATTTATAAAATTTGATCATGTTAGACTGTATTGGAGTTAAATTGTCGCGAAGGCGCAATAAACGAAATAATCTGGTGATAAGTTTGGATTTAAATTTTTTGAGCTTATTAATGCGTCGGTCGTCATATTCTCTCGGGCAGTTCAGAGCCTCCATGGTAGGTGTACAGCTCGTCAGAATTACGGAAATATTTTCCTCGAGGGCCTCTATTGAAGAATTAATCGTTTCGATCGACGCATTAAGTAACGATGGGAGATTTAGGCTGTTGATATAATTATGGAGTTTGAGTTTGTATTCTTTCCATTTGGTCAAACGATAATTTAGTCTCAGTACTCTGGGGGCTCGTTCTACGTATGTATTCCAACCGAGGAGAGAGAGATTAATCGTTATGGCCCAATGATCGCTATCATAGGGCAGCAGACCCAGCCTTTGCGTTCCATCGTTAATACGATCGATCAGCCTGCTGTCCACCAAAGCAATGTCCAAGTTCGAGTCAGCCGGATGATAAGTCGGTATTTCCGAATATAGAAGGGAAGCGCGGAAGATAGCACCCTGTAACTGTAGCCAGTCAAAAAGAGCTAACCCCTTGCTGTTGTTGACTGTATTACGCCATGATGTGTGTTTGGCGTTAAGATCGCCCGCGATCACAAAGTGATTCGAGTCATTTGCAACTCGCAACTGAGTACATAGATCATCGAGGTCACGAAGGAACACGATTTTATCATTGAAAGGGCTATACACCGCCGCGATCACGAGGCTTCTGCCAGCCGAAAGATCCAAGCGGATCGCAATGGCTTCTAAAGATTTTTCGTGAGAAGTGGAGAGTTCTATACGTGTGAATTTGTATCTTCTATTAATAACCATAGCGACACCGCCGCCGAAACGGTTGTTTGCTCTGTCTTTGCGTATTATTACAAATTGTGGTGGAACCTCCAAATTATGTCTCGGATTTAGCTTCGTTTCAATGAGACCACATACGTCGGGTCGATGAGAATTTAAAAATTGCTGCAAATATGCACGTTTGTGAAGATTTATAACAGAGTTGACGTTGACAGTAATGATTCGGAGATTGACCAACGGGATACTGTTTTGATCGGTGGTGGCCATTATTGCGGGAAATCATTTCGAATGCCTCTCGTGGTACGTCCATGGTAATCAACAGATTGAGCATGATTATCATCTATAAAAGATTGAAGGAGGAAATTAATTTTTTCGGTATTTTCGCCGATGCGTTGAAAAATAATTGGTAATTGATCGGCTATACTTTTGATGGCCGAAAATATGTTTTTTAAGTCGACCTGTTGCTCGCTGGACGTAGCATCGAGAGGGACTGATCCTCTGTTCAACGTAGTCGATGAATATGCATGCGCGGCCTTACCTACTAGGCCCCCCACTCCACTCGCAACACTACTGTATAGCGTCATCGGATTGACGAGGGGAGATGGAAGCCTTCTGGTTGCGGCTGACTGGGGAGCTCTGTTGCTCGTAGGGGCGGCAACGGCTCTTCTCTCCTTGAATTTCGGGCAACCTCGGTATGACGCGGGGTGGCCGAACTTCTCACAGTTGACGCAGTAAATTGCGTCGTGTTTGGTTGCTTCTGTGACCGAGCACTTCCCACGCTCGTGAGATAAATTACATTTAACACATCTAAAATCTAGATGACAGTTAGCGGATGCATGGCCTATACGTTGACAGTTAAAACATTGTAAAAGATCCTGCCTATGCAATTTCTCCCATCTGACGCGTTGATAATTTAAAACATTGATCGATTGAACAAATTTGATATCAGTATTCGCGCCAAATTGCACTACGAACATAGGCAGGGGCAAGCCGGATTGTTTCGATTTCGCGGTTATAAAATTGGATATACGTGTGGCTTTGGCTTTAGGTGCGGCGATGGAATTAATTTCCGACAACAGCTCATTCTTGTCGGTGTTTGGATCGATACCCTTGAGAAGCATCGTCACTGGTTTTTCGTTCTTCGGCGTATAAGTGAAGAACTTGAGCTGGTTTTTCATCATAATATCTTTGATCTTCGAGTAAGCTTCGAGCGAATTCGGGTATATGACGTGGCTTTTCGAGCCACTTCTTTTTATAGTGAAGGATGCCTTTTGAAGGGCATTCTTCGTTATGTTTATTATTAGTTGTGGTGAAGCCACATGCACGATCAACGGTGGTGGTTTGTTAGACTTATCTTGTCTGACAGTTTGCTGTGGTAGGGTCGGATGTCTGAAAGTGGGAGGCTGGTCCCTGGACACCTCCGGTAGAGCGTTGGGCTCGGCGAAGGCCTGAAAACGGTTGGCGGTGGGAGGTTTGTCCAGCGTCGGCGTCGGAGAAGGCGCGTGTCGCCCTGCGGGTCTACGGGATCCAATGGTGATCCATTCCGATGTTGGCGATTCAATGGTCCGAGCAGATGTAGAGGGTCCAGCGAGCGATTGGATTTGCTCTTTGAGCAATTTTATTTCACTTAAGAGTCTTTTATTTTCGCGTATTAGAGTATCTTTGTTACAAGATGCTTCAGCGCCTTGTTTGGATGATGTTGTTGACATCGCATCGCTGGATTGTTGATCGAGCGATTTCAATCCCATGTCACTGTCCATGGTGTTAGCTGTAGCCTTTTTAGCGTCGGCAGATTGCCGTGCGGCTGCGCGTGAAGCGGAAATTTTGCGCGATTTTTTCATTTGAATGTCCTCGGATGAAGACGGATTAGATGATTTATGTCTTTTTAGAGACAGAGATAGCGATCCCTGGCTAGCAGTCTCAAGGGATGCAAAATTTTCTTCAGAATTATAGGCATCGGCTGCCACCGATGCGGAAGAGTTACTAGCTTCTATGCGTGCAATATGTTGTTCCATAAAAATGGACGGTCAGAAATGAAAAAAAATGAAGAACTGTATTGGGACTTGCGAAAGCAAGCCCCAATAATAGTAACGAAATTAGCCTATCACTTGGAGTATAACAAGATACACTTTCACAGTACGAATGACTCTCTGTATGGGCACTTAAGAATTTTGTTTACGTCGCGTACGAGCACTGAGAAGATGTTGTCGCTACGAGCTCTCGTCGCGTACTGGAACGTCAAGTTCCTTCGTGTACGTGTGACAAGAGGCATGACGCTTGACGCCTGGCGAATCAGACTCTGCCGAAACAGGCTTACCTCCTAGGTGACAGGTCTGACGAGCCGCACGGTACGTTTCTTAGTTTTCACGTAATACCAGCTTCTTTGCCGGAAACGACCGATTTTACAAATGCTGATTTTTTTCGGAAACAGAGGGTGATCCAGAAATTTCGTTGCCGGATTCGTGTTCAGGACGACGAACTCTATAAGAATTATATAGTGGCTATAGGAAAACAGAAAACAGCTTCAAATTTGTTGGACAGTGTTATTTATGCAAAATGTGATTGAGAATTAATAGATTCTTTTTCCCGGACCCTTTTAAGGCCTTTCTGAGGGTATATATATTTGGAAAAAGAAAGGGGTGGTGATTGATTAATTAATTGACAATACTTAGTTTTGTATTCGTTACGTCATCTCGTCGGGTGGCGTAACACCGCCCTTACCAGAAGAGGGGAGAAGCCTCCCCCTGCTAACACTAGCAGAGGGAAAGGCAATACCTTCTCCCCTGCCAAGGAGAAAAAGAAGGAGAGGGTTACGGTAATGGTGGTTGAAATTATCTCCCCTCCCTCCTCCCTCCCTACTTCCTCCCCCCTTCCTATTCCTTCTCCCGTCCTTACTCCCTCTCCCCTTTCTACTCCCATTGAGAAAGCGGGGACGGGCCACTCCACGCCCTCCCCACTGCGGGCACCGGAGGAGACAGTGTCTCTTTCGATGCCCGAGGTAAAAATGGCAGAGGAGGGAGCGGGTCCTTCCTCTGTCGTGGGTCAGGCCGACCAGAGGTGTGCCGAGGAGGAGGCAGTTAAGTAGACCTCATAATGTCTGCACAGCTCCTCCAGTGCAACCTCAACCACTGCCGGAGTGCGCAAGACTTGTTACAGCTCCAGGCTCAGCTTTTCCAGGCTCGAAGTTGGGAGCAAAAACATCTGTCTTCAATGTACTAAGAAGTCATTTAAAAGTTTATAGCATGTCCTGGTCATAGTCAGTGATGCCAGGACGTGGGATTTTTCCCACCCTAGCGCACTACCTAATCCTCAGTAACGTATATACTTCACTCAAATATGGGGTATCCTTAGACCCCTGTGACAATTGACATAGGTTGGAAATTACAGGAAGAGGACATTTTACTAGATACGTCCATGGAAACAACCGCCGCTGAGCTGTGACGTCAGCATGCGCATGCGCACGACGGCGCCCACGTGGGAGAAAATCCCACGTCCTGGCATCACTGGTCATAGTTATTTTTGAGGAATACTTGCAGAATTCGCTGAAATCTCGGAAGGAGAAGCGGACGAAAGATCCCTTTGTTTGTCGAGACTCCAATCCGTATTTCTCAATAACAGTGAACGTGAAATAAACCTTGAACATCGTCCGGGTTTGCTTACCTCTTTGTCTAGGACCAGGACAAAGCAATCGGCCTGGACACGCGAGGTGACGGAGCACTCAGTCGTCCGGGTGGTCACCACATGACGAGTCCCGTTACTTCCAGACCCTTCTTGGCTGGAGGGGTGGCAAGCGCGGACGACACCTCATAATTTGGGAAATTCCGCGATTCCTCTCCAAGGAAGTCAATCTCCCTCCTTGTGATTCACGGTGAGGATAGTTACGCCCAATTCCTTAACCAGCATCAGGAATGTCTAATTGTCGTCCCCACCGACGAAGTAAAAAATTCGCATCAGGGTCCTTGGAAGGAGACGAATCTTCACCAATCATCTAACGCATCAACAACTAGTCTTGGATTGCAACAAAATCGCGTCCACTGTACAATTTTGTAAAAACATCAGAGTCAGTACTTGTAAAGGTTCCTATTTTTGTTAAACAATAAAAACAAAACGATAACAATCAGTCGCGGTTTATTAAGTTAAAGGGCGACGTACCGTCGGAACGAATTCACGGTACAGTGTTCAGTTTTCTAAAATGCGTTACACGCTAGCAGAGAAAGTAGAAATGGTTCTTATTTATGGTGAATGTCATAGAATTATGAGGGAAGCGGTACGTGTGTATGCTGAAAGATTTTCCGATCGTAATAGACCTTCACTTTCAGTCTTTGCAAACATTATAAAAAAGTTCCAAGAAACTGGAACTGTGGATAACAAAACAAATAATCTTGCCAAACGAGCAACTGATGATGGAAACTCGATAAATATTGTAGCAGCTGTATTATGAGATCTACATGTTAGTACAAGACACGTGGAACGCGAAAGTGGGATCAGTCAATGAAGTATTTAACGAATATTACACATTAACAAATTTCACCCGTTCCACATATCCCTTCATCAACAATTAACTGAAAATGATTATACAAAACGTTTACAATTTTGTGAATGGGGCTTACGAAAATTACAAGACGATGAAATGTTCTTGAGTATAATGTTATTTACCGATGAGGCCACATTTACAAACCACGGATCAGTTAACCGTCACAACATGCACTACTGGTTAGTAGATAATCCACGATGGTTGAGAGAAGGCGACAAACAGATACCATGGCCCGTAAACGTCTGGTGCGGCCTTCTTCATAATAAAATAATTGGTCCATATTTTATTGATGGCACGCTAAATAATAGTATGTACCGGAAAATCTTAGAAGACGTTTTGCCGAAATTGTTAGAAGACACTTCACTGGACATACGACAATCCATGTGGTTCTAGTAAGACGGATGTCCTGTTCATTCAGCACGCAATGTTACAGAATTTCTAAATAGAAAATTTGGAGATTGTTGGGTAGGTTGATCAGGAAGTAACAAATGGCCGGCACAATCCCAAACCTGACACCTCTCGATTTTTATTTGTGGGGAAAATTAAACGCAGAAGTGTACTGCGAAAAACCAACTACCAAACTTGACATGCAAGAACGTATAAGAAGAGTTTGCTCTGTAATAGATAAGGTGGGTGACCCAAATAAGGCCTACCTTAATTTTTTTATTATCTAACTAGCGGGTTTATAATAACAATGCACTGGTAATTTGAAATACTTATATTTATTTATTAAACTTTGTAATAAATGAAACAAAATTGCTTTAGAAACAAAAATCACACTTTTGTGAACACAAATAACTAAAATGTCACTTTGGCCTTATTGGGAACCCTGTGTCTTAATAAAGCCTTAAAAAAACAAGTAAACATTCAACTTCTTAATGAATACAAAACGTTGTCAATACTTATATTAAATCTAATGAGATCCCATTAATTACTTTTGGTCATTTTAGATCAGATTTAACGAGTTTCTCATCATGTAAAAGTACTATATTAATCAGCCTTTTCCATCTGTTGCGAAGTCCATTGAGCCCTTTTTTTCCTTGTGGTAGAAGCTGGTGATTCGTTTTCCATGATGTTACTGAAAACAAGGGTTTACTAATTTACTGTGATACTTTTCTAATTGACATAAAACATTGTCCTAATAAGGCCTGTACCTGTGCCGTTATAAGGCCTATACATTTTTTTATAGGCTTTATTAGGGCATGGCACATGGGTAAACAAAGCAACAATTATATAGAATACACCGATATTACAGCTTTTTCATTTATGTGAGGAGATGGCTACACGTATAATTATCCTATAGACAAAACACAGCACACCGTGTACAAATAAAAATAAAAATACTTACTGCTTACTCAGCCAGAATTTTATAAAAACAAGCGTGCGCTCCGCGTCGTTGTTGTTTTCGACTGCAGGTTCCAACACGCTCGCGGCACGGGCCACTTGCTGTGCTTGTGTGCGTTAGTTAATGTACACGCACACATCTACAAACATTGGCGGCCATTTGAAATCGTGAAACGGGAAATTTAAAAAATAGGCCTTATTAGGACATAGGCTTTATTTGGGTCACCCACCTTACAAATGAAATTTGCCAGGCAGTGTCTTCAGTATTGCAACGATTTAGACTATGTATCCATGTTCAAGGTCGCCATTTTGAACACTTGTAGTAGCAGTAACAAAGTATCCAAGTATTCGAAAAGTACTCAGAGAATTTATTTTCTATTGCAGTTGACTTTGGGTGACCTTGAATGACCTTCATAATAGGTCATTGTATTCGCCTTGAAATACTCTATCAGACTATAAGTAAGAAACCATACCATTCCATTTAAAAAAACAGAATTGACCTTCAAATCTCCTTGACGCCTCCACCTACAGAAAAATTGGTAATACCGGATTATGAGGCCCCCGATACCAAGTAAGTTTGGTCTAATGCATTTTCTCCTATCTTCAAAAACAAGCGAGTTATTCAGGTGACCTGTTTAAAATGCCGCACCCTGTATATTCATATCCTATACGTCATCTCTTTTCGTTTTCCAACATGCATTCCATTAATATTCCTAGCGTAAGATTACTTCTAATATTTAAGTCCTCAATTAACTTATTTCTTTGAGTATACCACTGTAGAATCTCTCCTCTGTCTCTATTTATATATATTTATTCTACATACTTTTCTCTAACAACTATATACACACCTTAAACTAACTAACAATATCATAGCCTAAACAACAAAATAACAAAATAACAAAATAGAAACACTCAGTAAAATAAAATAACTCTAATTGCTAATAATCTCCACTAAACTCTATATATAACTCCACTGTATCTCTCCTTGCAACAAACTCTGTGCCTCAACTCTCTCGACTCTCTCAACTCTTTCAACTGACTCTCCCAAAAATTCACACTCGCATCCACCCTCGATACTCTTTCCCACAGCATGCATTCTTCGTCTTTCTCACAGCTTGCATTCTCTATTGCACTCACTCATTTTCTCCTTGTCCACAGACTAAACATTCACTCTAACCCTCGAACTCGCCATCTTCCAAATCACGTATTCTAAACATTCATTCTCAAATACACAAAATCCATCCACACTCACTAACTAAAAGCTATCTCTTATTTCTAAAAAATTACGATACTACACCACCTTTCACACTCTAGGAAGGCGTGTTGCACCGTATCCTCTCTGCCGCACCCATACCAGCATTCTCCGTTCTCTTTCTTTCCTATCCTATTCCAAGAGCTCGCGAAACAACCATGACCACTCAGAGCCTTTTTTTTAGGAGGAGGGGAAATGCATTTACGCACACCCCCAGCACGTATGCCGGGGGTAGTGTGAGACTCGCCGGGAGTTTGACCTCCCGGAATACCCACTTAAACCCCTCCTTCGTACTCCTTAAGGGCCACCAAGGTACCACTTTGTTAGCATTACTTCTCGGTGCCCCCCCCCCCCCTCTGCCCCTAAGGGCCTTATCCTGCTAATTACATCAATCTCCAATCCTCATAATCCTACTAAAATCTTTTCACCACGTACCCTCGTTTCTCCCGACCCTTGACACAGGTAATCGAACCCGTGAGGTGGCGTGCCTCAACCGGGTCCGCTCCTAGCCCCTTACAAATATAGCAGCTGATTGGAGCCTTGCACTGCCACAGCTCATGATCAGCCATTCCACATCTCCTATATAGAATCCTTCCCTCATTTCGTCCACAATCGTAGCTCAGATGCCCCACCTCATGACACCAGAAGCATCTGATCAGCCTTTCCGCCTCCTTGATTCTACATATCGTCCATCCTATTTTTATCGTCTCCTTTCCTACTATCATTTCCCTATATCTTGCCGGCACCACCAACACCGCTCTCATATTTCCGCTAATGGTCTTTCTGAACGTCTTCTATCTCATCTCCCTCATTTTTTCCTCCACAAACTCTCTAGTCATCGCCTCCTCCACACATTCCTTTTCCGCAAACGCTTCTATCCCATCAATTTCTATTTCAAACACCGGACTTTTAGCGACAACCTCTACTCCCTCCTCCTTAGCAGCCTCACTTGCCTCCACTACCTTCTTCCTTATGTTTTTCGCCTCCTCTTTTCTAAATCGCTCAATAACCACAGATCCATTCTTGCTTTCCCTAATCGTCCTCACACTTTCGCTCAAATCCGGGTTCCTCACTTTAAATTCTTGCACCACATTCCTATTCTGCTTGCAGTCCTTGCCTCTGATGATAACCGCCTCCCCTTTACTCCTGAAAGGCGACTTCTTTCTCATACCTTCCTTAGACACTTCCCTATCTCTTTAAACACCTTGTACCACTTCTCTTCGTCTATTGCCCTTCCTGCTTCTAACAACCTCTGTCCATTTCCTGCTACTGTCTCCTTCCTCTGTCTCACTAACACTCTGCGCCTCCATAATTTTCCGCTCTATACTTCTCACTCTGACTCCTACCCTTCCTACCCTATGTCCTTCACTAATCTCTTCCTTCTCTCTACTTCTACTCCTCTCCTCTCCTATCTCACTGCCTCTATCTATAGTTTCCTCCTTCTTCCTCTGTAACACCCTCTTCATTCCCCCACCCTTAGTCTGCGTAGCAATAGTCACCTTTCCTTTCTCTTTCCGTACCTTCATTTTCACTTTCCCAGCATCTTCACAGATCTCCATCTCCTCACAAATCCTCGTCTCCTCTTGTTCCGTCTGGCATCCCTTTTCTATCCCAACCCCTATCCTTATCCTTTCCTTCCCCACTATTTCTTCATACTTCTTAAACCTTTCAATCCTTTTCCCTGCCTTCACAGTCTTTCCTCGAATCTCCATCATCTGGTCAAACACCTTCTTTACTGACACCTTTACGTCTCTCCTGATGTTATGGCTTGACCTAACGTAATTTAAAAATTTCGTCATCGTCAAGATCATGCCCTCAAATCCTTTTTTCATTTCCTCTAAATCCTCACATAGCCATTCACAAAACTCACCAAAATCCTTCATCATTTCTCCTTCCCAATCGCTCCCTTTGGTTTCTCCTCCGCTTCCACTCTCCGACACCTTTTCCCTATCCCCTTCCTTGCCCTTCCCATTTCCATTTCCATTTCCCTTCTTAATCCTCTTCCTCGGCACCTTTTAAGTCCTGTCCTTATACTTACTCCCGATCCAAATCTCATCCTCTTCATTGGTACCAATGTCGGCCCCCCTGGACGTCGGTCCAGGGGTACCGGTACTAGAGTCAATCCATTCCTCTTCATCCTCCTCTGCCAAACTTAGATTCAATTACTCCTTCGATGACCGATCAGAATCCTCGACCTCCCTCCTTTTCTTGCCAGTAGCCACCAAAACCGCAGGCGCCTGGTCAGCCACGCCTACGGTTCCACAGTCGCTAGATAACGATGTGCTGGGGCCTGCTTGACCACCACCAGACACACCGGCACTGAGGCTACCGAGCGCCTCTGCACCGTAAGATTCCTCTTTATTCAGTCGTTCAGCCACATTTGTATAAGTAAAAAGTTTCCTAGTCGTCATAATAAAATCCATCCCTTTGGTGACTCTTAGCAGGACCACGTGGTGGGATCACTCCGGCGTGATCCCACCTCGTGATCCTCCCGGGCCACACCACGAGGAGGTGGTCACCATCGCGGCCCATGACCACTCAGATCCTGAGTCATATGATAGCATATATCTCCGAACCCTCTTCCTTTCCATCTCTCAATTTCTGGAATCCATTCATATGTACAATTTCTTACACTAACCTCGTTCCATTCCTCGTGCCATTCAATCTGTCCTCTCCTTTCTCTTCTTTTCAATCCTTTCCTGCTTATTTTCCTCCTTGATTCTCCGATTCCTTCTAATCGCATCTGTCTTTTCAAATATTAATCTTTTTTCTCTTATTTTTAGGTGTATCGGCATTATGGCGGTAATTACGCACAGCTTTCTATGTGACACCGTGCTGTACGCTCTCGCCACTCGATTCATCGCAACTCTTTGTGCAGCCTTAATTTTTCCCTTATTCCGGGTAAGTGTGCTCTGCTCAGCCCATATGGGTGCCGCATATAGCATGATCGACTCCCATATGTAATAATATAGAATCCTGTTTTTGCTAATCGCTCCTTTAATGTTTGGCATCAATGTGCTCAACGCATACATCAATTTAATGCTTTTTTCGGAAACCGTTTGAATATGATTGTAAAAGGGTATAGCAGGATAAGGTGGTCAAAAGTGCCCTTGAACCGATTTCAATGGGGGTAGTCTCATTCGATAGATAATGCTCGGCGATCATTGTGTACCAAATTTTCACCCTTTATCTTGATCGGAAGGGTAGTTATGGGGAAAATTAAAAAAACAGGTTTTTGGCCCTTTTCCCCCATTTATTGAGGTGTAAAAAATCCGAAAAAATTCTGGCATATTCTACACGGTACCGCACATGTTGGAGAATTTTTTCAGATTTTTCCGTCGAAGTACCTAAGCGTGAAAAATGGGCAAAGTAAAAAAAAACGGAAAAAAGATTTCGTATCGAAATCTTCGAGGTACAACTTTTTGTTTTATATAGTAACAATCTAACACCTACGATTGTTATCCCCAATTTTTTCAGATTTTTAAACCACCTGCGTCATTATGAAAAAAATCGAAAACCGATTTTCGGGACGTATTTTGATCTAAAACGCAAGAAGTAATTGTTATTTTTCCACTATTTTCATAGAATATGTTCATTTTGTGGTTTTTAATGTTTTACCATTACAGATAATTTCATAACAATAAAAGGAATTGAGACAACTCACTTATCTGTAAACTGTGTGTTACATTATGTACCATAATTTTGAACGTTCTTTCAACAGCAGCAGTGGCGACGCGTCTAGAGTGTCTGCTCTGGAACCGCTATGAACTTTTTTGTCGCGGGTTCGCGTCCCGGAAGGTATATTTTTTTTTTCTTTTTTTTTAATCTGTAAATGCATAAAAATAATCAATAATCATTTTTAACAGCTATTGCGATAATCCTAAATGCATAAAAAATGTATATCGTAAAGAAAATAGTTTTAGAGCATATCTGTTGTTTTGCCGGCTCTCTCTAGCAATATGTTATCCCATGGTTACGGATATTTTTAAACATTTAAATTACGGAAATGTTAACTTATTATGGTATATAAAAATGTATATTCGGCACTAAAGGAACGGAGTTTATACCTTGACAAATTCCTGCCGAAGTTACGTCGAATGAAAACAAAAGTTCCTTTCTTTTGGTAGATTATTAGTTTTCGCCATAAGTACTAGTTTGTTATTTGTTCCGAAATCATATAGAATAAATAATACGTTTGAGGGCCATAACTGTACAATAGATACATTCGTTAAAATTGCTTTATTGTTATAAACGAATTTACTTCTTAAGCTTTTAGATATCTTACTGATGAGCATTTGTATCGCTTTCAAAATACCTTTAAGAAATAGAGGCATATAATTTAGTTTGCAGGACTTTCTTATTTTATTGCGCCTGCTCCAATATCACACGAACCTTTCCTGTCCGTAAGCCTTCACCAATGACCTGCTGGCATTGAAGGTTTGGCGCAGGTACTAAGCTAATCCCCTATAGGTATTTATGTTATATTGGTCAATTCACTGTTAAATGGTTTCTGTCTCTACCTAGTCACATGGAACTGTACATACTTAAAAAAGTACAAATATTCATAAATGGTAACATACCCAGTATTAAATCGGTTTGACACATTCGAGACAATAGCGGAGACCCAACCATAAACTGTCTTCCCTACGCTCATTTCAGAATTAACAAATTAAAAATGGCAATATAATACAAACCAATAGAAATTCATATTTTCCAAGTTTCGAGCATATCCCCTCCATGTCAACGATTCTTCTTTGAATATAAGGGAAAGAAACATGCAAGTAAAGTATACATTTACATTTTTATATACCATAATAAGTTAACATTTCCGTAATATAAATGTTTAAAAATATCCGTAACCATGGGATAACATATTGCTAGAGAGAGCCGGCAAAACAACAGATATGCTCTAAAACTATTTTCTTTACGATATACATTTTTTATGCATTTAGGATTATCGCAATAGCTGTTAAAAATGATTATTGATTATTTTTATGCATTTACAGATTAAAAAAAAAGAAAAAAAAATATACCTTCCGGGACGCGAACCCGCGACAAAAAAGTTCATAGCGGTTCCAGAGCAGACACTCTAGACGCGTCGCCACTGCTGCTGTTGAAAGAACGTTCAAAATTATGGTACATAATGTAACACACAGTTTACAGATAAGTGAGTTGTCTCAATTCCTTTTATTGTTATGAAATTATCTGTAATGGTAAAACATTAAAAACCACAAAATGAACATATTCTATGAAAATAGTGGAAAAATAACAATTACTTCTTGCGTTTTAGATCAAAATACGTCCCGAAAATCGGTTTTCGCTTTTTTTCATAATGACGCAGGTGGTTTAAAAATCTGAAAAAAATTGGGGATAACAATCGTAGGTGTTAGATTGTTACTATATAAAACAATAAGTTGTACCTCGAAGATTTCGATACGAAATCTTTTTTCCGTTTTTTTTTACTTTGCCCATTTTTCACGCTTAGGTACTTCGACGGAAAAATCTGAAAAAATTCTCCAACATGTGCGGTACCGTGTAGAATATGCCAGAATTTTTTCGGATTTTTTACACCTCAATAAATGGGGGAAAAGGGCCAAAAACCTGTTTTTTTAATTTTCCCCATAACTACCCTTCCGATCAAGATAAAGGGTGAAAATTTGGTACACAATGATCGCCGAGCATTATCTATCGAATGAGATTACCCCCATTGAAATCGGTTCAAGGGCACTTTTGACCACCTTATCCTGCTATACCCTTTGGCATTATTCTATTTAAAGCAGCTATCAATTTTATGCCCCTTTCGGTATTATAATCGAAGTGTTTGTAGTATTTTTGCCCTTTATCGATATATATACCCATATATTTAATGGTATCGCAAATTTCTATTTCGTGTTCTTTAATTTTTATTTTATTAAAGTCTATTCTTTTGTTGTTTAGTGATATTATTTTAGTTTTATTAGTTTGTAGTTCCAATCCTTTATCTTTTAATATTTCCGTAGTTTCTGTCATTTCTTTGTTTATTTTACTAATTATTTCATTAATTTTGTTTCCAGTAAAAATTATTGCCACATCCTCTGCGTATCCTATTATATTACATTCTTTTCCGCATTTTTTTTTATTAAATCATCATAAGTGATATTCCATAACAGGGGTCCTAATATGGATCCCTGTGGAACACCTCTTTCTACTGTTTTTGTGTGTGATTTTCCTTCGTGTGTGTATTCAATTTTTCTGTTAGTAAAATAATCATTTATAATTTTTATCAAATATTGTGGGTATTTTCTTTCTGTAGCAGGAGGATGGCCGTTCGTTAAATTATTGAGGGCGTATTAAAATTAAAGATATATATTTATTAAATTAAGTTAAAGAATAGAAATAAGAAATATAATTGAAACAACACTAATTAACTTAATAACTCTTAACAACACGAATTAAACATAAATAACATAAAGAACATAAACCATAAGAAATACATAAGAATAAAACATAAACCCGTAAATCGTCCGCACTCGATCGTCGCAGAGCACGTTCTGCTCTTAGGCCCATCCGCGGCCGCACGCTGCACATCGTGACGTCACTAATCTAAACACCATAACATTCCAATATCCAGACGTATCTCGCTACGACGGCATAGCTAACTTTATAAAATATACTACATTTCTATTAGTTTTTCTATAATCTTGTTCCATTTAACCGAATTAAAAGCGTTTTTTATATCAATAGTGATCATTATGCAGTATTTTCCTTTAATTTTTGCAGTTTCTATTATATATTTTAATCTATCTAAAGCTTGTAAAGTACCTTTTCCTTTCGATAATCCGAATTGATTTATTGCAAAAGTTTCCTCTTGGTATATATTCATAATTCTATGTTTGATCAGGAGCTCTAAAATCTTTGCCCACGTATCCAATACACAAATTGGTCTATATGCATTAGGTTGACTTAAATCTTTGTCTGTTTTAGGAATCAAAACTAATTTTTGTGTTTTCCATCTATCCGGTATATTTCCTGTTTGGAAGCATATATTCATAATTGTGGCTATTCTTTCTGGGTTTTCATCTATGATCTTTTTAACTATGAATGCAAGAATTTCATCTAACCCCGGGGCTTTATTTATCTTTAACATATTTGCTGCTTCTTTGATTTCTGTTATTGTGATTGGATCAATATTTTCAAAAAATCTGTTTCTTTTTATTTTTTCTAGTATCGTTGCATTTTTGTTCGTGTCTTTTGGGAATACTTTATTTATAATTTCTTCCATTTGTTCTTTTTCTAGGTACATCTGTTTATATTTATTTTTTAGTTTGTTTATGAGGTCTTTATAAGGTTTACCCCAGGGGTCAGATTTTATTTGTTCTATATATTTTTTATATACTTGTTCTTTTGCTGTTCAAATTTTTGTTATGTAATTCTTTTCTTTTTTGTATATATCTTTCTTGATCTCTCACAAATTCTATCTTCCTGTTTCTTTTTCTTTGATATATCCTTCTTAATTTATTCACTTCTTTCCTTAGATCCTCTATGTCCTTATTCCACCAGATGTTAGCCTTTCTTGATCCTGTATATCCCTTCCTTCTCGCTATCGTTTTCTCGCATATATCCTTTGTTGTCTCTACTAGTTTTTCTAAATATTCTTTTCTAGGTTTAACTCTAATTTTGTCCATTCTGGGTAGTTTTCCTATTGTTTCAGGTACTGCATTGACAAAAGCGTCCTCAAGGTAAGCATTTATTTTGTATCCTTTTATGCTATTTTTATTTATTTTATATTTTTTAATTCTGTGTAGTAGGTAGTAATGGTCTGATGCTGTATACTCATTTAGTACTTTACTTTCTACAATATTATTGTAAATTTTTTGTGTGCATGTCAAGAAATCTATTTTGGAATATTTACCGTTTCTGCTAAAAGTATATCTGCCTAAAGTCTTTACTGGTATTAAATTGTTTTCGTTCATAAGTTTTATCATAATTTTTCCTCTTTTATTTGTAGTTTTACTATCCCACATACTACTCTTTGCATTGAAATCTCCTGCTATTATTTTTTCTCCTTTTAGTTTCTTTATTTCTTCGTTCATGTTTTCTAAATATAAATTGTAGTCTTTAATTGTAATGTTAGGTGATATATATCCGGATACTATGAAAACATCTTTAATTTTAACAATTACAAAACCTTTTCCTTTTTTGTTCCTGTTGCTATATGCCTGTATATTGTTTAATTGTGTGATCCAAATAGCAGCTTTATTATCTATGTCTGTGATCCAATATCGGGGACATTTATACGGTTCAGAGATAATAACCACATCTACTTTTAGATTTTTCGCTGTTATCTCCATCATCTCTTGTGCCAGTTTACAATGATTCAAATTAATTTGGAGTATTTTTAAATTATCCATTGTAGTATAGTACTTGTCTATTCATTACGCATCTAAAAGATCCTGGTAAGTGTTTTATATTAAATTCGTCCAAACCATCTTTTTCACATATATAACATCTTGTCTTTTCTATGCAATCTCTTATTTCATGTCCCTTTTTACCGCAGTTCCTATAAATCTTTCCTCTATCTTTAAATCTACAGAAGTAGCTTAAATGTCCAGCTTCATGACAAACATAACATCTAGTAATTATTGGCGCCTCTCTTATACGGCAGATAGCCCATCCTATTTTTATTTTATTTTCGTATTTAATTTTATTCCTCCAATACACCGGGACAGTTATAACAGCTCTTTTCGTACCAATTCTTGTTTCTCTTAATATCTTTATCCTTACCTCTTTTGTTACATCCTGTCCAAATTCTCTACTTAGTTCTTGCAGGAACTCCTCTTCATTTACGTATGGTTCAATCCCATCTATCTCAAGATCTGTAGATGGGACTTTGGCCACTATTTCCGCTTTTCCATTTGCAATTTGATTTTTATAATCCCTAAATTCATGTGAGTTTGTCTTTTTCGTAATTTCAATTATATGATGTCCATTTTTGGCCTTTCTTATCATCTTTACCATTTCTCTTGCGTTTGAGTGTCTATTTTTAAAATCTCTCAATATCTGTTCTTCTGTTTCACCATCCTTACCTTTTATTAATATAACATCTCCCCTTACTACTCCACCAACTTTCCTTCTTTCCAAACTAATGTTTCTCACTCTCTGTTGTTGTTCTGTTTGTATGTTTTCCGTTCCTATGTTTTTATATCTCCTTCCTCTTGTATTCACCTCTTGCCATTCATTATTTCCGTATTCTTTCTGCACCGTCATACTATAGGTTTGTCTCATCCTTTCCTGTCTTCTTCTCTCGAATTCTCCCTTTATTGTTCTATCCATACTTCTTTCTTGTTGTTCTTTTTCCATCTCCATCTCTTCCTTTCTTCTTCTCTCCTGTTCTAATCTTCTGTTATCTTCATCCTTTTCTTCTTCTAAATATTTATAGTATTCAGCCATTTCTATAGTTTTATTTTTAATTCCATTAGATATCATATAGATAGTTTTTATGTCGTAGGTCATCCTTTCAGCTTTATCTTTTAATTTGACACTACAATATTTGTTATTTTTTATCTCATTATATATTTCATTTTGAGTGTTCATCATCATATTTAGTTTTTCGGTTAGGTTGCTTAAAAATTTCTCTGCATCTTCAACTCTCTCTCTTTTGTCTCTGTCCAACATTTCCGTCTCCATTTCCATATGTTCTTCTCCTTTTTTATCTGTATCTAAGTCCAATCTTCTCCTTTTTTCCACACTTACACCTCTCACTCTTTTTCCTTCTTCACCTCCTTTTCCTGTCGTTTCCCTACCTTCTATTTCTTCCCTCCTTTTCTCCTTCTCCTCTACCTTACTATCCCCCCTCTTCCTTACGTCTAACATAGCCAATGATATAGGTGAACTATCCCCTTCTAGCGATGGACCTATGATCTTTCTTCCGGTTGGGTCTGATATGAACCTTTCTTTGTTAGTTAATCTTCTATCCTTAATTATTGTAGGTTTCTTTCTTATCCTTTCAGATGTTCCAGATGCCAAAGTAAACGAGGATGCCTGGTCAACCACACCCAACGTCTCGCAGTCATTGGTTGACGATGAGTCACGGCCTGCTCGAACACCGTGGGTCTCACCGGTACTGAGACTACCGAGCGTCTCTGCACCGTAAGTTTTTTCCGTGAGTTTTCGTTCTTCCATATTTATTTGTGTGTTTTGTTTCCAGGTCCATCATAAGTAAGTCCGATCCAGTGATGATTAGTGTTTGTCCAGTGTACGTCGGTAGTGTATAAGGTAAGTATGATTATTATAAGTCCGCGTTGGTCCGTCCGTCTATGAAAATGAAGTGTGTATGTGTATTGTGCTCGTGTGTGCATGTATGTCAATGTGAGTGTAAATGAATGAGTGTGTTGGTGGGTCTTCGCAGGACCAGGCGGTAGGTTCACTCCTAAATCGTTATCCCACCGCCCGGTCCTCCCGGGTCACACCGCGAGGAGATGCCCACCATCGCGGCCCTGATAAGTTTCCGACCTAACAAAGATATGACATTTTTTCTTCAAAATTATTTTTATTTCTCTACATAGTCCTTCCTTGTAAGTCTATACACTTCTACAAGCGATGTTCCCATCTCTTCAACCCGTCCAAATAGTACTTGCCGTCTTGCTCTGTAAAATAGCTTGTAACCGATCTCGCGATCGGTCACTTGTGGCAGTAGCCGGTCGGAGGATGGAAGGAAGGGTTAAGAACCACGCTGTGTTCGATGCTTGTCGGTCCCGAACCAGCGGGAAAGCACCGTCGACGTACGGAGAGTTAGTCCGTCGGGATGGCAGCGGGCGAGAGTTGCAAAAATGTGTGTTGAGCGGTATTGAGTGGGTATTTCTACACAGCCAATAGCACGCCTCTGGTGTGAGAGTGAATCTCCCCGCTGCCACGCCGCGGCGCCGGTTTTATAGGTGACGGCGGCCGCGATCTCTTGCGAGAAAGCGGCGCGCCACCTGGCGGAGGAGTAACGAAGCAGCACTTCGTTACAAGCTGTTTAGAAAGGTAATGGCCTCCGCATTTGATGAAAATCTCTGTCCTCCGAGTGCAACTTTTAACTTGGAGAATAAAAAGAAATCACTTGGGGCTAGATCTGGTGAGTAAGGTGGGTGGTCAAACAGTTCAAATCGTAATTCGTGAATTTCTGCCATGGCGACCGCTGAGGTGTGAGCTGGCGCACAGTGGTCGGTTTCGCCGAAATCCTGGCCAAAACCCCAAGGAGTTTTTCAATTTAGCTGAAAATTGGTGTATTAGTATTATTTCGGTCGCTGATTAAGAATCCGAACTCAGAATTTCCAAAAACAAAATGGCGGCTCTAATATGGCGGGTGCGAGTATCGAAAAATTGTCGGATCGGCACGAAAATCAGTAGTCTTATGTTTTTCCGGTCGCTGATTAAGAATCCAAACACAGAATTTCCAAAAATAAAATGGCGGCTCTAATATGGCTGGTGCGAGTATCGAAAAATTGGCGGATCGACACGAAAATCAGTAGTCCTATGTTTTTCCGGTCGCTGATTAAGACTCCGAACTCAGAATTTCCAAAAACAAAATGGTAGACACACATAATTGAAAATAAATAATTTATTTGGTTATTACAATAAATGTATTGATAATAACGAATTATAGTCATATTATAACAAGGTGTTAAATATTACAAAGAATTATTTCTTTTATTATATTTGCGGCATCTAAGTCGTTGTGGCTTCTTAATTGCATTTGGGAAGCATAAGACAGCTCTTCAGAAGTGAATCTTGCCCGTAGATCCTCCGTTTTCCTCCTTTTTGATCGTTCACTGGCACCACAAAAATCAATGCTCGGTCTCCCAGTTGCTTTTGCAACTGGGTTCTTTGCCGAAAAGTTTATTCTTCCAGATAGCCATTGATGATTTTTTCTTTGGAAGTGCGTGACGTTTCTGTGACAGGCATTCCACCGTACCCTCCATTTTTCAACAAAATTCTGCAAATCGATCACAGATTCGGGAGATAATTCGGTGTAACCAGTGATGGTTTTCACGTACTCGCATACGTGATTACGCCTATCCTTCCAATTTTTTGAAGAACAGTTCCTCAAACAATCAGCAAGATCTTGCATCGGTAGAGAATTTGATGGTGCTTCAGAAGTTGCAGACTCCATAGCACTACACAATTCACTGACGCTTTACTGTTTACGAACTCGCTCTGACAGCTAAGTAAATATCACAAAGTTCAAGTGATATCTACCGTGTCAGAAAATGCAACGTGGTATAAATACCTTAAATTTCCACCTCCAATTTTTCATTTCAGTACTGAAAATTTCGGTGGAAGGAGAAAGATAAAACATTATAAGGAACAAAATATTTCCCTCATACCTTGCAACTAGCCAGATTTTCATTAGAATCGTCAAAGATCTGTCGGTTTATGACGGTAAGCGATCGAGGTAGCCGCGGCTATTTATTGTTGCCTCGAAACAATAGGCCACAAGCTTTTTTAAACTCATTCCGATTATTAACCCCATGAAATAAACATATTATTTCGTTAATTGCCAGGTTGATCTTAGAGAAGGATTAGCAGTATTCATTAGGTAAATCACGATAGCCTGGCTCTGTGTCATAAATGCACTTCCCTGAGCATGGCGCGCGCGACAAACAAATAACAATAACTCGAAGAATCGCAAAAAGTCGCAAGAAAACTCAACGAGGTCTTCTTCGGGAGGCTTCAAAGTTTAATTTAAAAAAAATGAGCTTGGATGGTTGTGGACTTCACAACTATTTCACTAGCAAAAGGAAAAAAATATATAGGATTTACATTCTGTGCCATCACAGTTGTAAAATATTAAATAAGAGAATGAAACCAAGATATTTATAAATTAAAAGTATGATAAATAGCTACCAATACTGAAAAAGTGGATCAAACTTTAATTTTACATTGAAAACGTATTCTGAATTTCGACGTGAAAACGTTACATTATTTAAGTGCCAACTTTGACATTGCATATCTCTAAGAGTATTGTTCAATAACAATTTTTATTAATGGAAAACAATGCTCTGATGTGTTACAAATCAAACGCAATTGCTAAATTTTGAAAATTGTGAAAAAACATTTTGGGGTTTTGGCCAGGATTTCGGCGAAATCGACCACTGTGTGGCGCATTGTCTTGGTGGAATAAGATTTTTTTTTCTTCAAATTTGGCCGTTTTTCCACAATTTCTGCCTTCAGCTTGTCAAGCAATGATGCGTAGTATGCACCTGTAATGGTTGTCCCTTTTTGAAGATAATCAATAAAGATAACTCCATGACTGTCCGAGAAAACAGTCGCCATCGCTTTCTCAGCGGATGGAACCTTTGCCTTTTTTGGCGCCGATTCCCCCTTGGCAGTCCACTGTTTAGACTGTATTTTTGATTCGGGAGTGTAATGATGTATCCATGTTTCATCAACAGTAATTAGCCGGCGCCAAAATTCTGATTTATTGCGTCTAAAGCGCGCCAAAAGAGCGATCGAAATGTTCGTTCGAACACGTTTCTGATCCAACGTGAGCAAACGCGGCACCCAACGCGCAGACAGCTTTCTCATGCCTAAATCTGTATCCAATAAGTGGCAAACACGTTTCTTGGATATATTCATGGCCTCTTCGATCTCTCTAACTTTTATTCGACCGTTGTCTAGCACCATTTGGTGAACTTTAACGATGTTGTCGTCATTGGTTGCAGTTTTTGGACGTCCCAAACGTTCAGCGCCAATCAAGCTGGTACGGCCGCGTTTAACCTTTTAAGTACGGCTGAATTCTGAGTGTGGCTATTTCCCTGGACGGCAGAGTCTGACGTGAACGATGTATAAACGATACAACACTGCAAAGTGTGACGAGCAATGCCGTTCTATGCACGAGTACATTAAAATGAAGTATTTGATGATTAAATCATAATTTAAAAAAAAATATATATTACACATACTTTAACTTTAACAATTCACTTTAATAATTAATAATATAATTGAGTATAATATATTTTGAAACATGGTACAATACATATACTTACGTCACCATTTTCACATTCATAACGAGATCTTCGCCTTCTATCGTTTTTCGAACACAATATTCAATTTCGTAAAGCTTTTTCAGAATTTTTAGATTTGTAGTAGGATGGAAAGTGTACATACCTAACGCTGTGTTATACCTGACACGGCCGTATTAAAAACAAAGACTGTATAATCTGTGTGTCCATCGTTAATACTGTTGTAAATTGATGTAAAGACAAAAGAAGTGTGAAACAATACATATGAAGACAGTTATTCAATTCAAATGGTGGGCGAGTGAGCCACTATAGTGGCGCGTCGTTCAAAGATGACATCCATGAAAGCCACTATAGTGGCGCGTCGTCCTGAAAGATGATATCGGCAAAAGCCACTATAGTGGCGCGTGGTACCTAAAAGGTTAAGCTCAGCTACCCAAAATTTCACGGTGGTAAATGACGGTGCACAGTCCGAATACACAGCGTTCAACTCTTCTTTGATTTGCATAGGCGTATTGCCCTTCAAAAATAAATGTTTAATCACATGCTCGATACTCGAGCTTTTCCATGTTCACAAAAACGCTCACAGTAACTGACTCCAACGATTGTAAAACAATAACTGAGCGTCCCAAATGGCTGAAATTTTGATGCGCACTTGTCAAAGCATGCACAAACACACTCCATCACTTTTGTTAATGCGTGCCACCATCTTCATGTTGAGGTCCGAAACTTTTCAGACCACCCTCGTATACAGCCGGACCCCTCGCTCAGACCGAAGTCGCTCTGTTTGCATAGAATAATTATATTACAAAATAGGAACTCGAACAGGCGAGAGAACACGTAACCACAGACACCTTTCCTGTATCGTCCATCAGGAAATTTCTGGAAATAAAGTACCCCATCACTTTTTCGACCTATAAAAGACTGATCACAGATCATTTCGAGGACTTAGATCTCTGTAAGATCGTCACGTTGTAAGATCGTCACGTTGCAAGACTGATTAGACTACGCGGATAGATCTCATCCTAAGACGAACACTTAGAGTTTTCGCTACGAAATAACCGTATAAAATACGCGCCGAGTCCACGATATCTGTTAGGAATTTCATGTTCTAATACCCTGCATTTCCTCAGTGCGTTAAAATAGAGAGTAGTGCAAGTAGAATCGTGCGATTACATTACACAACTCTACGTAATACATTTGTACAGCATATACAGTACACTTTAATTGTAGCGAACCATATGTAAGAAAATATAAATTGTTCGAGTATTTAATCACTTCGGGTTAGAATCCTTTACAATCACTTATTAGAAATCACCAGCCTGCGATCCCACAGCAATACATATTTACCGCTTGAGGTGTATTGCAACAATTATAAAGTTACGTCACTCTTACTAACATTCCTGTGGCAACTTGTGTTAATCATACACGGGATCGTCCACGAATGTTCCAACCTCCTGTGGCAACTCGTGTTAGCCATACTAATGCCACTCTACACGTTTGGGTCGAGAACAACGTGTTGCACGGGTCCGAAAGGACCACAATGCAGGCGCTCCGCCCAACCATGGAAGTAAAGAAACGATGAAAGTAGTGGTATTTCACCGGCGATGCCGTTAAGGCGTCTCCCACTTATGCTACACCTCTAATGTCTCCTTATAGTGCCAGATTAGAGTCAAGCTCAACAGGGTCTTCTTTCCCCGCTGATTTATCCAAGCCCGTTCCCTTGACAGTAGTTTCGCCAGAAAGTATTAGGTTGTCCGGAAAGTTCGTGCCGATTTTAAAGGTGAATTAAAACACAGCATATATAAATTTTGGTATACATTTATTAAATTATATAGGTGTCATTCTGCTCCACAACCTTTCTCCATCTTTCAGGCAATTTGAAAATTCCATCCTTCCAGAGCTTTTCAGATTTTTCTAAGAAAAACTTTGCAATATGATTTTTTATGTCGACCAACGAATTAAAGCTTTTTCCATTAAGGGAAATTTTTAATGATCGAAATGGGTGAAAATCTGATGGTGCGAGATCTGGTGAATATGGTGGATGTGATAAAACATCCCAGCCGAGCTCCAACAACTTTTGTCGAGTTCTCAAAGACACATGAGGCCGCGCATTGTCTTGATGAAGCACGACGCCCATCCGATTCGCTATTTCTGGACGTTTCTGTTCAATTGCTGTTTTTAATTTGTTTAATTGGGAACAATACTTTTCGGAATTCATGGTCTCGTTGTTTAGTAACAGCTCATAATGCAAGATTCCTTTCCAATCCCACTAGACACAGAGCATGACCTTCTTCGGAGGGAGACCGGGTTTTGGGGTGGCTAAAGGTGGTTCATTCTGCTTTCCCCAAGATTTTTTTCGCTCAACATTATTATAAATGATCAATTTTTTATCCCCTGTCATTACTTGCTTCAAAAGTGGTGTCTCTTCATAGCGTTTATAGGGTGAGACGCAAATGGAAATGCGATCTATCAGATTGTTCTCCGTTAAATCGTGGGGAACCCACAGATCAAAACGGTTTACGTAATCAAGCTTTGTAAAATGCTCGTGGATGGTTGACTTTGAAATTTTTGACATTTCTGCTAATTTAAGTGTCGTATAGCGTGCGTTATTCTCGATAAATGTTTTAATTTGGTCTTCATCCGTGCTGGAGGGCGTACCCGGACGTTCTTGATCTTTAAGGCTGAAATCACCAGCTGTAAACTTAGGAAACTACTTCCGCACAGTTCTTTCGGCTACAGCAGCTTCACCATATACAGCAAACACCTTGTTTGCCGCTTGTGTGGCATTTTTGCCTTTCCGGTAAAAGAAAACCTACGATGCCTATAATGCATTTTGTTAGCGTCCACATTCAAAGACGTATAAACATAACAAAAAATGACGTATGCTAACCAAAATTTTTTCCAAATATGCCAGAAGAACCGTCTTTTAGAATATGTACGCATGCCATTTGTTTTTAATCATCCTGATATATTCAGACCTGTCCATATGCCGCCTACCG
Source organism: Cerceris rybyensis (assembly GCA_910591515.1). Taxonomy (NCBI): domain Eukaryota; kingdom Metazoa; phylum Arthropoda; class Insecta; order Hymenoptera; family Crabronidae; genus Cerceris; species Cerceris rybyensis. The sequence continues at coordinate 4,669,629 of OU342789.1, forward strand.
AAAATCGGCACGAACTTTCCGGACGACCCAATAGATAGGGACAGATTCGTACGAGAACCGATTTTCCGAGGGAAATCTAGCTCATGCGTCCTGGCCTTTAAAGGCATAAGCCACAAATTCCCGCTATCCACCTCCGGCGACTCCGATGCCAGGAGCCCAGGCCTGTAAAAATTCCAACTGCATGTACGCCGTTACAGGAAGACGAGTTTAGTTACGATCCCATGTTATGTACCAAGCATCGGCAGGGAGCCGTGGGGGCTTCGTGAGTGGTTTAATCCCCCGGTTTTGGGCTTTACGACCCTACCGGACCCGAGTAATTTTACCCTCAGGGGCCTGCCCAGCTCTGTAGCTGGGTGGGTACGGGCACTCGCGCACCCGGGAGTTCCCGAGCTGTCTACGGCAAGGTGTGGGGTCCCCATTCTGCGGCCTGGGTGACCCCACTGGGCTTAATGACCCCACTGACCTGAGTCAAGTGCTCCCATACCAAGGCACGGTAGAACAAATCGACCATCTAGGTGGAAAAAAATAATAACTCGAAAACCGTTCATTTTAGAGAAAAATGTTTTATACAAAAGTTGCATAATATCGGGGAAAAAATATTGGCGTAATACTAATTTTTATTTTTTAGATTTCTTCAATGTTATTTAAAAGTCAACTTAATTTTTTATACAAAAATCGGTAGATTTGTTTATAGACGTCCATTGTACAGGAGAAATATTGAAACTTTTGTATAAGACATTTTCTTGTTGGACTTTATATTAAAAAGATATTTAATGAAAAAGCCTTTTTCGATAGGCGGACGGCCCAACAAACATTCAGCAGCTATAACAAAGAATTGCACAGATATGCGCACAAAATCTTTGCGTTAATTTACTTCTATATAATCTGAGGAATATATATGTAAAGTTTCAGCCCGGTACTTTACGATATTTTTTTGTTATTCAATTTTTAAGTGTACCGCGTGCCCCGTTGAGAATCAACAGCCGAACTGCCTCGCTAACTTTCAGCAGGTATAACAAAGAAGAGCGCAGGTGTGCGCATGAAATTTTTGCGTTAATTACTTCTACATAGTCTAAGGAATATATATGTAAAGTTTCAGCCCGGTACTTTTCGGTACTTTTTAGTTATTCAATGTTTAAGTCAACCGCGCGCCACGGTGAAATTCAACAGCCGAACCGTATCCCTCACTTTCGACTGGTACAACAAAGAAGAGCGCAGATATGTGCGCATGAATTTTTGCGTTAATTACTTTTACATAGTCTAAGGAATATACATGTAAAGTTTCAGCCCGGTACTTTTCGGTACATTTTAATTATTCAATGTTTAAGTGATCCGTGTACCGTGATTTTCACCCTAACTACCTAGCTTGTTAGTCTCTAATGGCAAACTAACAATAAGAGCAATTAAGCAATAAAAGTGATATTTCAGAAGTCTCCATTCTTAATGTTGCCAATGAGATGTTATAATTGCTGAACGATATTTACGTCGACGACATCTGGGCATTTTGTGACCGCGTGCTCCACGGGAAGTCGCCAGCCGTGCTGTGTCACATAAACTTTAGAAAGTTATAACAACAAAAGGCGCAGGTAGGCGCAGCCGATCTTTGCAGGAGCTGTTTCTACAAGGTTCAAACTAATTACCCTCAAAATTTCCAGGGGGTACTTTGGGGTACAATATAAGTTTTTCTCTGCAAAAGTTTGCAAATTCACTCGTAAAACATGTGTCTAAAAAAACTTACATAACTTCTTTAAAAAATAATTTTTCGAAAAATCGTTTTGGGTACTTCAAGATTAACCAATGATGATAAACTGTGCAAAAAATAAAAAGTCTCGCATAATTATTAATGCCTCTAACAGTATCTTAATTTCAGAGAAGTATTTGTACATTCTCGCGCTGTTGAAATTTGTTGTTTTTAAGCGTTGATTTTTGCATTTAGTTAATTGCAAAATCGATTATTATTGCTATCACTGGTCTCAGCAAACATTCTAGATTAAGATAAGATTATTAAAATTCAAATCCTAGACTTGATTTTTTTCTACCTAGATTACCCATTTCGTTCCACTGTGCGCTGTGGTCCTCTCTCCATCTCTCTTCTCGGTCCCATACCTGCCATTCTTGATTTCGGTCCCGAACTTTTCTTCATCGCTTCATATTGCGACAGTCTGGTCCGTAATTCCTTAATATTACGTGCGCTGTACAAAATGGTTTTATTTACAGGTTCATCTTGTATGTCATCGATAATATACTGTATCTTCGCTTCCGTTTCCATGTCGGCTTGGCTGGCTATCTTCAACATTTTGTACACGTATTCTTGATATGTTTCCTCTGGTTTTTTCTTCGTACGCGCCAATTCTCGATGCACATCCCTGCTATTGACGGTTTTGCCGAATTCTTCCAACAAAGACTCCTTCAATCGCTTCCAAGTCTTGGCGCATTCTTCGTACATTACGAAGAGTTTCGCAGAACCGCGCAAAAGCTTTTTAGCGTAGATTATCTTCTGCGCTTCCGTCCACAAGCATATTTCACTTGTTTCCTCAAAATCTTCCACCCATTTTCCGATTCTTTGTCTATTATCACCACTAAATGTTTGCATCGAATCTTCCACATCTTTGAAAGAAAGCGGCTGGCATACTGCTTTACGCGATACACGAACTTCTCTTTCGCTATCGCCAGAATCAGACTCTTCTTCGCTGACATGATTTTCGGCATTCCCATCGTCGACCTTATCGTCCTTCAATGCCGCTCGCAGCCGTTCACGCAAAACAGCTTTACTGCCACTGATCGGAAGCTCCATGCTCTTCAAGGCATCCTTGAGCTCTTCGACGAGCATTTTATCTACATCAAGCACCACAGGCTCCGTCATGATGATTTGATTTTTCTCACGTGCGTCTACAAGCACTCACCACTAGTTTATACGTAGTGCACTTCACACTTGTCACTACAGCTGACAACTTTTAACTTTAAACTGGTATTTACCAAACACTTTCTAATCCAATCCCGGACTGAGCACCCAATTTGTGGGAGAGGGACCAAAGCAAAACCACAGATTTTGTATATAACAGAAAACAAACAAATAAAACTCTCTTTATTAAATGGTTGCACTGCCGAGCAAAGACGACCTTTCGGCGCGTCTCTCTATCAGCGACTGACTTTTGTTTCAACGCGCTTCGCCAGCGCATCTCACGCAAAACACACGCACACATCTCAGACGCATCCTTGAAAACACACACACACACACTTTCAGTATCACGCAGCCGAAGCTACACGTGCCGCTTTATCGGCGGCAAATCCTTAGAAGTTATTCTTTGCTCTGCCGCACGATAAGCCCGCGTTCGCATCGGGCTGCCGCCAAAACAACTCGGCCCCACATATATGCTGAATTATTTTGTGCGTTTTCCGCACACGATCTTTTTACAATATATACAATAATTGCTGCTTTTATTTTTATTGCAGTAGCCAACTTTACAATTTTTTCGCGTTTCTGACGTCGACGGTGTCGGAACTAGAGCGTCTGTTCTTTGAGAATTATTCTCTTTTTCTTCTTTAAGTAATTCGTCAGCTGAACAAAATATGAGTTCTTTTCTGGTTATTTTTGATCCGGTACACTCTCTAGATAAAAACCATGCGTTTATCGTTGCCAAATCCAAAATGTTAAAGAGAGCTTGGAGAAGCCATCGGAAACTCCCTGCTTTGATCGTATATTTGCGTGCCACTTGGTCAACGACGTTCACACCGAATTTTGTTTTGTTATAAAAAGTAATAGTTTCTGGAACTTGTTTGTAATTTCTTCTATTTTCACACCGGTATGCTTGGTGCTTAGAAGAAGAACTTTTACCTTCGATTTACTTTTATAAGCAGTAAGTGTGCAGTTTTCTGATTTATAAAATTTTGAGGAAAAGAAAGACATTTTGTCCTTTTTTTCTTTCACTGGTTTCGGCAGTTCTCTTTTGTTAGATCGAATGGTCCCAACCTAAGTCGTATTTTCTGCAAGCAATTTCTTTGCTAATGGGATGCTTGTAAAGAAATTGTCTGTAGTTATATTTCTACATCGCCGTAAATATGGTGCGGCTAATTTTAGTGTTACAAACTTTCTCAACGGTGTTGAGCATCGAGTTTCATCTTTCTCTATATGAGGGAAACCATTACAAATGGTTACAAATTTATACGGTTTGTTCAACATATACTGACAAGGGGAGGACCAGACCCGGGGGACACCGATTTTGATGAAATTTGGTACACGTCTTCTACTTGGAAAATCATTAGACCCATGTTTTGCCAAAAGTGTAGATAAGTCAAAATTTTTGAAAAAAACAAGGTCAAAAAAAAATTTTTTCCGATCGACTTAAAACTTTGTAGACATGTTCTACGAGCAAAATTAAGGTATACGTATTATTTTATTTCGCTGTAAAAACATTTTGAAAATTACTAGGTACGATTAGTACCTTAGAGATACAATTTTTCTCAACGAAGCGGCGTAGCTGAGCGGATGAGGTAGCGTACTGCGGGTACTATGGACGCAGGATCGATTCACGCATGGTGTTTTTTGTATTTTTTTTTTTTTATTTTTTATCTCAATCATTGTTTTCCATACGTCACATGTTTTATTTATTTTAATATGGTCTAGTATTTAATTTATACATTTTAAATTGCGCGTTATGTTCTATTTTATTTACGGATTTCTTGTTAGGATTACTATGAAGTTCACAATTTTGTATTTTAATAAAAATAATTTATTTCTCATTAAAAACTACACACTTGTGCGGGTGGTACTCGTCGTAGAAACAATGAAAACATAAACGATATTCACACCAAGAACATGTGATAAAGGATACGGCGTTACAAGTACATTTCTTATTAACATCCGACTTTGGAAAACAAACTTGGTTAACGTTAACAAATATGGTACGCGTATGTGTTAATTTCGATGCATACCACGCATATTGTATCATGTTTTTAAATATCGGAGCAGATAGTTGATTATGGATTATTGCATGTATTTTAATTGCATCAGCTCTTTTATGTAAGGACCTTTTTTCTTGTATCACTGACGGGGCATTCTGTATTTGCTTCACTAAAATTTTTACCTGCCGATAAAAATAGACATCGCACGATTGACAGATGGATGTGCATTGCGGTGGTACAATTTTTAGCTGACAAGTGCACTCCATACGGTCATTATGAAATCTTTCGTCGTACATGCTACCATCAGTTTGGCCGGTCCAGGAGTCAATTAGTAAACAAAACTTGTTATTTTGTACATACGGTTTTAAAATATTGTCTAGAAATAATTTATATGTATTTGTAGAGAGTTTCCCAGATTTTGAGCATGTTACATACACGTTACCAAATTCTGTTTCTAACTGCTGGACCGTTCGTTCCACTTGCGGTCCAAATGACCCTTGTGGCTCCTGCAAGCAAAGAAATACTTTTGGTAGCAATGCACCCGAAAGAGTTATAGAATACTGCGCCATGTAGGAGTGCGTTGTCTTAAAAATATTATCCATCACTACTTCAGTTCTTTTCTCACCCCTGTGAGATAGACAACGTCGGATGTTAGTCCGATACTCACATCCTGTCTGGTCCGTGTTTATAATAAGTTCAGGAGGAATTGCTCCACTTTCTGCAACTACTTGCTGCTGAAAGAGAGCAGCCCTCTCTTCAATTTCTCTTAACGTCGCTAATATTCTCCTCGATATATATCTTGTAACTTGCCGTTGACGAATACCAAATTTTTGCTTAAAGCGTACAATCCACGAATGCGATGCAGTGAAACGAAAAAGATTGGTATTATACAGCAACGCAGCTGCAGTCGCCCATTCTTGCAAACTGCGCGTAGAGACAGGTGAATAGGCGTGTCGTGCCTCTAAAAATCTATTGTGCGTCCACTTTTCAATATGTACAAATTTATCGTGGATTGTGCCACCTTCCGCAATTTCTTTCTTCCACACTGCTAATTTGTCCATTCTTTTCAGGTGGTAACCTCTTTTGGTCTGCAAAGATTTTAAGCTCCATGTAGGGTGCATTTCTGCGAGAGCTACCACTTTCACTTTTTCTTCCAACGTTGCAGCCCCATACTTTCCGCGTTTCGGTGGCGGTGATATAGAAATTTCTGATAAGGACGTATCATCTTTGGTTGAGGAGGAAGACGAGCTCGGCGATTGTTCCTCTTCCACTTGCACGGGATCTTCAACATCCTCGTGAACTTTACTCGGAGCAAGAAGTTCATCGGTTTCGATGAACGAATATGACGCCTCCATGTCAAAATATTTTTCTAGTAATTCCGCAGCAATGAGCTTTGCACGGTGAGGAATATTGTGACTTGGGTTTTCACCTATAATTTCTTGGCACCGTAATACTATCACTAAATAGTGAATGGCATCAGTCAAATCTTGCTTCGTTGGTATGCGGCATTCTTGTGCAAATCCACTATTTATTTCCGCAGAAGCACTTGTAGATGGTGTATCGGCCATTGCTTCCCTAGAAATTGTCATAAATTCCTCAAAACATTCACAATAACGATAGTTCATAATACTCACAATTACAAAAATCACAATCACTTACCACAATCTTTAAAAAGTAGAACTTCTATAAAATGTTTCGCAATTAGTCAGGTTGGCTATTTTCCACTTCTTTCTTGGCTTCACCAATGTCAATGAAATCGTCTTTATTTCTCAATGTCACTATTTATTCTGTTTTGGAGGACCGCGTGTTGTCCTTTTTGACACTTCGGTCCTCCCTTCTCTTTAAGACAATTTTCTCATCCCTACTTTCATTTTTCAAAAGCGAGGGAGAGTGGACTATTCTTTTGGTCTAGCTGACTCATAAAAATTTGTAAAACTTACCTCGAGTCGTCTGTAAATAGCGATGGTGTTTTGGCACAGAACATTTTCACATCTGGCGTAAAAACCCTCAAGGGTAAACCGTGTGAAGGCAAAGTCATAAACCCGCAGGATCCAAAACACCATAAAGTGTTAAATTTAATATATCTAGGTCAGAGTGGACCGCCCGAAATTTAAACAACGGCGGGGACCGGATCATAAAGCGTCGACCTCCGAATAATATTTTGAGGGCGTTTCAAAATAAAAATAAAGCCCATATTTTTACGTATGCTTCATCGTTTATGGCTCACCCTTGATGCGAACGAAAATCCGCTGAACAAGAAATCCGTAAATAAAATAGAACATAACGCGCAATTTAAAATGTATAAATTAAATACTAGACCATATTAAAATAAATAAAACATGTGACGTATGGAAAACAATGATTGAGATAAAAAATTAAAAAAAAAATACAAAAAACACCATGCGTGAATCGATCCTGCGTCCATAGTACCCGCAGTACGTTACCTCATCCGCTCAGCTACGCCGCTTCGTTGAGAAAAATTGTATCTCTAAGGTACTAATCGTACCTAGTAATTTTCAAAATGTTTTTACAGCGAAATAAAATAATACGTATACCTTAATTTTGCTCGTAGAACATGTCTACAAAGTTTTAAGTCGATCGGAAAAAATTTTTTTTTGACCTTGTTTTTTTCAAAAATTTGGACTTATCTACACTTTTGGCAAAACATGGGTCTAATGATTTTCCAAGTAGAAGACGTGTACCAAATTTCATCAAAATCGGTGTCCCCCGGGTCTGGTCCTCCCCTTGTGAGTATACCTGCACCGAGCTTTCCTCGGAAATAACTGCTCATCTATGGATATATTTTCATATGGCTTATAACAAGCCTGGCTATTGCTTGTGAATCTGTTCCATATGTCGGATATCAACGCAAACTTGTCGGTTTACAGTCTTTGGGATCGTTCATTTTCTTTATCAAATCGTATAAATCTCAACATTTCTGTAAATTTGTCTCTGCGCATTGCATTTGCGACGAATGCAGGTCCCCATTTTTTTGATCATAGATATGAAGCTTTCAATGATCTCGCTTCACATGCGCCCCCAGCACATAGAATTTCTATAAAACTATGTAGCGGCACGATCTCTCGCTCGCCGCTAGAGATCTATCGGCCGCCATTACTCCTACGTCTCTAATTTAAGGATCGGCCGCTAGACCGTGTCTCCTTCGATGGGATCTTCTCGCTGCTACACCATCGGCGATCGGTGTCTATATATACCGACCACCGACAGACACCGACGTCCCATCCGGGACACAGCGTCTAGGGCAGGGCCTGTTCGGTCAGCCCTACTGGCGAGTCCACGAACAGGCCCAGGGCGAAACGCAGCGCACGCTAACTAACATTTCACCCTTTCCTACGAATGGAAGGACCCTCCGCCGGACCGCGGCCGCAGCCGAGGCACCGAACTCAGCCGGTGCCCTCTCAACTGGGTGTGGAAGGGCCCAGTCAGGAACTACAGCCGGCCCGAGCCACGACGGTCCCTTCAACTATATATCTCAGCAACTATAATTTTGAAGTCTTTTTTCGCAACACGACGTGCCTCAGTTTTAGTGCAATCTTTGATGTTTCGTATGATCTGTCTACCAATTGTAAGTTCGAAAGCACTAATTACACAATTCGACATAATATTTCTTTTTACGTAGCCAGTAAGTACTGCGATATCTTTGAATATTGTACAGGCGGATGGCCTACCCATAGATCCGCCTGTATTCATTTTCATCCACGGTATTCCGTCAAGTACAATTTCAATTTCACCCATTATATTTTAGGACGTGTTTGCTGTGCTTGTATCATTCTCGGAATCAGAACTAAAAGGAATACGTATCCTTTTCTCGCTACGGTGCACTTCCAAAAAATTTTCCTCTTCACTATCCGAAGGTAGGTTCTCTGCATTTTCAACGCATTCGGAGATTTCGTCGTCATCTTGGCTTTGGAGTCATTCACATTGCTCTTCTTCGCTTTGGCGTAATTCATATTGCTCTTCTTCGGAAGTACCCTCAGAACAATTTTCATTGATATTGATAATTTTGTTCAATATCTTATTATATCTCCTGGATTTATTCATGATTGTTAGAAAAAGGGGCTTAGTCAAAAGAAGAAAATACTGTGCTCCAATTCTGTTACCATATCCTAGATACTTACAATTAGCGGAGACTATTTATAACTATCTAGTCTCGTCGGACAATTGCGTTGATAGAGTCGAAGTCATTGTTTCTTCTGGTAAACTTAGCACTCCGGTATTGTTAGTATTCGTTTATTTTCACGACAGAAAAGAACGTGAAAAGAATGTTAGCTCGGGGCGTGTTTCAGGTCTCTTTATCAGCTTTTTGAAAACCCCTTCCTCCATCGACATGCCATGCGAAGACACGATAGAAGGAAGACTGCTAGGCCGTGAAGAAATGTTATTGGTTCCACCACGGCTTCGTGGGTGGTTACCAAAAATGCAGGATTTGCATCGGTAATTGCCAAAACGCGACGAAGGCCCAGAAAGGGAGGGCCTTGGATCACGAGATTGATATGGCTTCAAAAAAACTCTAAATTTATGACATGTGTCATAAATTTATCTACGAAGAGCGTACCCTGCAAACCTGGTGACCACGTGCAACCCTTCGGCCATCGAAGGGTATTTGCCAGATGCGTCCGGATTGCAAGGCTGCGAAAATACATAAAAACTATGACCTGTTCGGTTCTTGTAGCCTCAAGGCCGGATTATAAATTACGCCTGAAGAAGAATAACAATAATTGTAGAAACTTCTACACGTTGTCTTCGAAAAACGTCCTTACATTAGCTGGCCCGCCAATTTGACGGGTTTCATAAAGATAGATATACCACATACAGAATTCAAAAATTAGAAGGCTCAGGGAAATCATAATGGTGTGTATAAATTCTTTGGTTGAAATGATTAATTTACGATAAAACTTGGTTACAATTAATGCTATGGTTTTTTACATATTTCATTTCAATGTTTTAAGTCTGCCAAATTGACGGCTCCCGTAAACCTAGTGTTAAGTCTGCCGAGTTATCTGCTATCGGAATGTGTCGCCACTCGGAGGGCTGATTAACCCTTGCATTTCGCGAACGCGATTTGCTACAAACGTCTTTAACGTATATGGAGACAAATTTAACTGATGGAGTACGATGGTAGTGTCCGTCCAGAAGGTCGCACACTCAAATTTAATTGATAGAGCTAGTCTAACCTTCATATTCAAATTGCTGAGTAATATCCGGGGCGCATAGCTCCAATCGTGGTAGCGACTGTGTTTTTAACGGAGCTATTAGGACTTTGCACATAATAACCGGCACGAATTAGTTCCGTCGAGCTCTCTCGCTCGCACCGTTGCACAGTGGTCCAGAGCGTGAATTTAGCTGTTCACGCACCTCGCGCAGTTTTCAATCTTTTTCAAATCGTCACCACGGGCTCAAAACACATCGGATTTAGTTAAAAATTGGTATTCTATTATTTCTTGGGTAGCTGATTACGAATCTGAACTCAAAAATTTTAAAAACAAAATGGCGGATTAAATATGGCGGATAGGTTTGTTTAAAAATTAATTGTTTTGCACAAAAATTAGTATTCTAATGTTTTTTGGGTCGCTAATTACGAATCTGAACTCAAAAATTTTTAAAACAAAATGGCGGTTGTTATATAAAGGGTAGCTATGTACATTAGCTTATTCAGCTTACATTGCTAACTTAAAAATGGAAAAACTAAAAAGTACCACAAAGTAGCCTCTGAGAACTTTGAAGATGTTTAGTTTAAACTATATAGAAATAGTTCCTGCTAAAATTGGCTTTATCTATCTGCACCTTTTGTTGATATTCCTTCCTAAAGTTTATGTAACCGAGACCAGCTGCATACGCGTGGGACACGCGGTCAGTAAATTCCGGGGTTTCCTAAAGATACCGTGCAATAAAAACAAAGTCTTATTGGCACTAACGAGGACGAAGACTTCTAAAGTATCACTTTTATTACTTAATTGCTTTATTGTTAGCATGCGAGCAAAGAGGAATGAGCTAGGTTATCCGATTGAAAGCAAATCCTACGGCTAAAACTTTCCACATATATTCTTTAGACTATATAGAAGTTATTTCTGCAAATATTTCGTGCGTTTACCTGCCCCCTTCATTGTTACATCTGCCGAAAGTTTACGAGACAGTCCGGCGGCAGCGCGTTGCCGAGGTGCGCGCGACTCTTTAAACAATAAAAACTCGTTGAAGCCGGATCCGGCCGGATATGATTATGTAGGATCGTTTAGGGGAAGGATTATAGAAAACAACTTTGGCAATTAGAGCCTGGGACTCGTTGGGACTTGGAAGATCTTGACTGCAAAAGATAAAAAACTTTGACGATTTTCTTTCATTCATTTAACAATAATTTTTGAATAAACTACAAACAATAATTTTATATTCCGCACGTGAATTTTTATCGTCAAAGAATGCTTTTCAAGTAGAAACAATCATTATTAAAAAATATTGCATACTTTCGCCAGAATATCACGAAGAAGACAACGTGTTTTTTCGATAGAAAGTGGTCTTCAGAAAAAGTTTCAACTTTAAGCGTTTGTTGTAACTACAATTTTTATCCAATTTCAATAATTTTTTATATCTGAGGTCCATGGACATTTAAGAATCGATATCACAAGAAAAAAAGTCGAAATTCCAAAATCGACTTTTTGCATTTTGCGCAGCTAAATGCAAATTCTGGACCACTGTGCGTCGCACAGTGGGGTATTTGGCCCGAAAAGGCGGACAAAACTATTTTACCTTTATTTATAGGCTCAACATAATATGATAGGTCGTACGATTCGTCTTAACATCAACTATAACATTACAAAATCAAAAATATGTTTTAACATTTATAAGATTGAATTCACGTTTATTTTTTGTAAAAAAAAATTTTTTTCCAACATTTTTTCCTTAGATCATCGAGAAACCATGGTGGTGATGTTATATTTGCATTGAAAAGCTAAAAAAATGATTTTTGCACATAAATTATATTCAAATGACGTATATGGACAATCTGCATGAACGATTTGAGGGTTTGGTTTGTTACGAGCCAGGGCCAGGAGCGTTGCGAGTGGCCGAGGTAAAAGAATAAGGTAGAGTGCTCGTTTGGATGTTGGTTTTTAGAAGTTGTTAGTACCGAACAATCTCGTGTATAGGAGACACGAGATAGCCGTAGGAAGTTGAATCACTTGTGGACTTTCCGGTGTATGGTTACCACTAGATGCCACAGGAGGTTGGAACACTTGTAGATTATCTCATGCGATTAACACGAGATGCTACGGGAGGTTGGAACACTTATGGACTTTCTCGTGCGATTAACACAAGATGCCACAGGAATGTTAGTAAGGCTGACGTAACTTTATAATTGTTGCAATACACCTCGAGCGGTAAAGATGTATTGCTGTGGGATCGCAGGCTGGAGATTTCTAATAGGTAGTCGTAAAGGATTTAAACCCGAAGTGATCAAAACTCGAACAAGTTATATTTTCGTATAAATGGCTGGTTACAGTCAAAGTGTACTGTATGTGTGTGGTACAAAGGTGTCACGTGGAGTCGTGTAATGTGTTCGCACGCACCTAGTTGCCCTACTCTCTATTTTGACGCACTGAGGAAATGCGGGGTATTAGAACAGAAATGTCTAATAGATATCGCGGACTCTACGCGTATTCTATATGGTTATATCGTAGCGAGAACTCTAAGTTTCGTCTAACGATTAGATCTATACGCGTAGTTTAATCGGTGTAACAACGTGATGATCTTACAGTGAACTAAGCCCATGGCATGAACTGCAGTCGATCTTTTATAGGTCGAAAAAGGTGGTGGGGTACTACTATTTCCAGGAATTTCCCGAGGGATGTAATAGAAAAGGTGTCTTACTGTTAAGAGGTCATTCGCCTGTTCGAGTTCCTATTTCCTAACGTAATTATTCTAAGCAAACAGAGCGACTTCGGGACTGATCGAGGGGTCCGGCTGCACAAGTGGTAGATTTCCGGCCCCGAGTTGGAGAGTCTATATTTCTTAGACTCATGGCCGTATGTAACAGGTTATTTCTCGCGGAGGTGACGTGAATTTGCCACCAAGATCGTGCGATTTGAAGCCACTGGACTTTTTGTTGTGGGTTTTTTTGGAGTCGCAGATCTATGCCAATGAGCCGCAATCGACCGATGCCCTCAAAACCAACACAACCGAAGCCATGGCTCAAATTCAGCCGAATCTATGCGGAAGAGTCATTGAAAATTGGACCTCTCGGATTCGTGCCACCGTGCGAAGCCGCGACGGACATTAGAACGATGTTATACTCCATACATAATGGCATACCTAGGCCTTCCAAACAACAAATTTCTTCAATACCTCACACACAGCTTGTTTTATTCCATTTCAAAATCGACCCGCCTTTATTTGAAAACCCGTCATTTCAGCTGACTGAAGAAGGAAGTAAAAGCCTAAGTCTAACGCTCATTTGGAGCATCATATAAACATTTAAGTGCCTGCAATGTAAATAGTTCCGAAGAAAATCTGTAAGACGTCACACAGAGCAACGCAGCCGAACGCACAGGCGTACGCGAAACGCCGCTAAACGCTTAGTACATACATAATTTAGTTACATAATTTTTTGTACAGTGGTGTACTCACGTTCTGAGCTAACAGGTGCGTTTCGACGAAAACCGTGGACGATACAAAAAATTCTCATATGAATTTTGTACGATTTGAGAATAACTTATTATTTCATTGCAATACATTTGTTTAAACTAACAGAGAGGGTTCATAAGAAGGTCAAATTAATTTTCTTCTTGCAATTATACATGTTACAGTAGCCATTCGTTTCATTTCATTATTATATATAAAAAATGTTTAAATTGCTTTTAAAACTTATTAAATATTATTTAACTTATTAAAATACTAATATTATTAAACTATTGAATGCTTTACACCAAGCAAATATTACTTTGAGGGCGTGTATCTTGTGAGATTTGAACGTGAGTCTTGGGATCATTGAATACGAATTATTCTACTTATTAGACCACATGTTAAACTATGTTTTTTTATCTGTAATAATCACTAATTCATAATTTTGCGACTTTATTGCACTTCAGCATCTTCTGATGGCGAACAATTAATCAAACCTGAAGGAACCAACGTGGCTCGAGCCAGCCGCAGTCCCTGACTGGGCCCATTCACACCTCAGTTGAGAGGACACTGGCTGGATTCGGTGTCTTGGCTGCGGCCTGTCCGGCGGAAAGTCCTTCTGTTCCTAGAAATGGGTGAAATGGTAGTTAGCGCGCGCTGCGTTTCGTCCTGGGCCTGTTCGTGGACTCGTCAGTAGGTGTCAGAAACTGGTTCCCTGCCGTCTTCCGGTATAAGGAATTGTAATGAGAGGCGGTAAGGTTGGCAGACGTGCGTATGGCCCAAGACACGAGAGACGCACTCGTTAGCTTCATACTTTAATAAATTTCGTTAAAATCAGTGATATAAACTCGTTGAGTGTTTTTTCTTTCTTATTTCCTTAACACGTTGACCGCCGCGTCACCCGTATTCGGGTGACAGCAAAAGTTCTCATCAGGCCGCGTCACCCGTAATTCGGGTGACAGCAAGAGTTCTCATCGGCCTGTTTCACCTGTATTCGGATGACGCTGATTTGGCTACTTACAAAGGATATCCAAAAATATTTTGACAAATATTCAACAGGAGGTAATAAAACTATTGAATTCTTATAAAAATGTTTTATTAAAATAATTATTCGTAGTGTAAAACATTAAAACATTCTCTGCAAAGTTGGGTTTGATAAGGACAGATTGGACAAAAGATTGTTGGTTTTTTCAGATTCTCCCGTGCCTTTGAGCGGTCCATTTCGTATCTTTTATTTGAATAACATCTTTTGCATGCGCGTCTGACGCTTTTTCCAAAATTATTTTTGTGAACGGCAATATAATGTTTACTTTGCCGAACAGAAGGTTTGGCTGTATTTTCAGGTGGTCCTAATAATTTTGCAGCAATCAATTCCCTAAAGGGTATAGCAGGATAAGGTGGTCAAAAGTGCCCTTGTACCGATTTCAATGGGGGTAGTCTCATTCGATAGATAATGCTCGGCGATCATTGTGTACCAAATTTTAACCCTTTATCTTGATCGGAAGGGTAGTTATGGGGAAAATTAAAAAAACAGGTTTTTGGCCCTTTTCCCCCATTTATTGAGGTGTAAAAAATCCGAAAAAATTCTGGCATATTCTACACGGTACCGGACATGTTGGAGAATTTTTTCAGATTTTTCCGTCGAAGTACCTAAGCGTGAAAAATGGGCAAAGTAAAAAAAAACGGAAAAAAGAAGATTTCGTATCGAAATCTTCGAGGTACAACTTTTTGTTTTATATAGTAACAATCTAACACCTACGATTGTTATCCCCAATTTTTTTCAGATTTTTAAACCACCTGCGTCATTATGAAAAAAATCGAAAACCGATTTTCGGGACGTATTTTGATCTAAAACGCAAGAAGTAATTGTTATTTTTCCATTATTTTCATAGAGTATGTTCATTTTGTGGTTTTTAATGTTTTACTATTACAGATAATTTCATAACAATAAAATGAATTGAGATAACTCACTTATCTGTAGACTGTGTGTTTCATTATGTACTATAATTTTGAACGTTCTTCCAACAGCAGCAGTGGCGACGCGTCTAGAGTGTCTGCTCTGGAACCGCTATGAACTTTTTGTCGCGGGTTCGCGTCCCGGAAGGTATATTTTTTTTTCTTTTTTTTTAATCTTTAAATGCATAAAAATAATCAATAATCATTTTTAACAGCTATTGCGATAACCCTAAATGCATAAAAAATGTATATCGTGTAGAAAATAGTTTTAGAGCATATCTGTTGTTTTGCCGGCTCTCTCTAGCAATATGTTATCCCATGGTTACGGATATTTTTAAACATTTAAATTACGGAAATGTTAACTTATTATGGTATATAAAAATGTATATTCGGCACCAAAGGAACGGAGTTTATACCTTGACAAATTCCTGCAGATGTCATGTCTAATGTTTAGTTTACCTCTTGGTCTTACTGTCGTACGCCTTACATACACCCTCTGTAATAGATTTTAGAATTAGTATTTCTTTTACCCGAGAGTAATTAGTTTGAGTGTGAAAATACTTATCTTTTTTATTGGTCGATTGATAATTAAAATAGCTTTCACGTAGTTTTTATCCTCAGTGATACCAACACGATATTCTGCCAAATTCTCCGTTTTTTATCGTTTCCTCGATTGTGCTGCTAATTACAAAATTGCTCAATATATTTGTCACATACTGTAGAAAAAATGTTAGTGAAAAATACTTATCTTAATAATTTGGTGATTACAATCGAAGCATACTTCATATGGATTCAATCCTCGTCACTATCCTCGTTAATGACAGGAACCACTCCATTTTTATTAAATATTTTTGTAAGAATTTCCGAGGGTCTTACAATTGTCGACAGATATCGCGCAAGTGATAGGTAGTATATTACTGCTGCGACGTGCGAACAATAGCCTACGGTACGGTTACCGTTCGCACATTCGCAGCAATAACGCCTAATACCTGAGACACCTCTCGAATTTGGCACATAATCAATGAAACAACGGTAATATCTGCTGCTAATGTGGCGTGACCGAACAAGGAATTTCACGATATGATTTCGTTCTTTTAAACATTGAAGATTAATGTTATTTTCCACGTCGATCAACTCAGCCAAGTATGAAACTGCCTGACTTAACTGGTAGGACCCAGTAAATAGAATTTTCAAGTCCCTTTCCGTCATTTTCGGAAAGTCGCGAAGATCGGTCGCTAAAACCTTGTTGAAAAGAACTTTTCGTCTACCCCAATGTTTTCTTTCTACTTCATTTGCAAGCGAGTTTTCTATATTTTCCTGTGATTTTATCCTCTGTATTATCTCATTTGACATATCTATGTCAGAATTCAAACGTTTCCCGAATTTATTGTTTAAAAAACAAGCAATTTTACAAAATAATCCTACTTCTGGCAAGAGCTTGTTATCCATTTGGTGATGAAGCAATTTATATTTTTGTCCTATAATACCATGAACTGCTTCAACCACCCAACGAACTTTAGTTACTTGCCGAGAAGCATTTGCTTCTACTGCTGTTAGCTGATTCCGTTTTCCCTTCAACGCAGGCATTAGGACTTGAAAACCACATTCTTCTAAATACGATTTTACATCCCGAAATCCGCGATCAACAAAACAAATATCACCCTGTTGCATAAAAGTCTTCAAGCCATTTGGGTCTTCTAAAATGATTCTCATAATTTGAGCATCATTTTGCGTTGCGTAAAAGGGTCCAAAAACATCAACAACGTATCCATTCGTTGTACAAACCGTAAATGGTTTACACAACGGAAGCTTCTTTTGGCCCGAATATGATTTTCGTTGATACTCATTATTGGCACTTTTCTGATGCCGAATATAAGTACCATCGAAAATCAACGCTAACTGATTCGTAATATTATGAAGTTGTTTTGCAATATTGGAGGTTTCGTTCTCTATAAGATATTCGCGGCTGAACGCACCTAACCCGAAGTGAAATGGTAAAATATCCTTCTCAAATGACGTTAAAACCGACTTGCAATAATTAGAAACTTGTTGTTCGTGTTCTAAACCAAGAATTGCTGCTATCATCTTATTCGAATTACCAGTGCGCAATTTGAATAAGAAGACAACAATAGCTTGTGTCACATTACGTTTTTCCGAATTACGCATTGAACTCATCATATCGCGCAAACAAATAACATTTTCCCAAGTTAAACCTGTGAATACCTTAAGTCGTTCCTCCGATAATGTAAAATCACCTATTTTATCTTTTATGCTGCAATCTACATTTTTTGAAATCATTTCCAAATAAGTTTTTAGTTCATTGGAGTCAACTAAGCTATTGCTTGAATGGATGCGTAAACCGAAAACAACATCTTGAAAGAATTCATCGTGTAATAAATGAATAGGGCAACACCGATTGCCATTAGGAATGTATAATCGGCGCATAATAAAAACTTGTTTGCGTGCTTCGCATGGTACATTGATAATATTTGTTTTGGACCCGCATACGAAACAATACCCATGTGTCGCAATGACTCTAGCAAAAGGTAATTCGACATATTGCGAATCAAATTGAGGGGAATCACTAAAATTGAAAATAATCGATGGATCTTCCGTTATCGGCGAAGATTCGGAGTGAGAAGATATCCCACCTGAAGATGATGTATCAGATGCGGTTTCGTGTAAACGCGTTTGAATTGTAGATAACGTAACTAAAGGTGATTCTTTCGATGTTCCCGGCAAAGATAACAGGGAGGAAGATTGTGTGGCTACTCGCGTTGCGGCTGAAGGTATTTGAATTTCAGAAGTGGAAGGTTCTGATATTTCAAAACTGAATGATTCTGATGAACCTGAAGTGGGCTGAACTATAGGCAAAGATATGACTACAGATTCTCTGTCTGAAGATTCGACAGACTGTGTAGCAGAAATTCTTTGCTGTCTTTTGTAAAAGGACATGCGACACTTATTGCAAACTATATCGCCAATAGCCACTGATTTCCCTAACGCTCGTGAAAACTTTGCAACATCACTAGCTGATTTAATTTTTCTTTGGTACCCAGGTACTGCACGAACTACAATATTGCAATTGATGCACCTATCACGCACACTCTCTCTGTCGACAAATTGCGAACTTTCACGGAACATTTTGAGATCACAACACTTGCACTAACAGAGTATATGCACGTAATGATTACTTTACTTGCATGTTTCTTTCCCTTATATTCAAAGAAGAATCGTTGACATGGAGGGGATATGCTCGAAACTTGGAAAATATGAATTTCTATTGGTTTGTATTATATTGCCATTTTTAATTTGTTAATTCTGAAATGAGCGTAGGGAAGACAGTTTATGGTTGGGTCTCCGCTATTGTCTCGAATGTGCCAAACTGATTTAATGCTGGGTATGTTACCATTTGTGAATATTTGGACTTTTTTAATTACGTACAGTTCCATGTGGCTAGGTAGAGACAGAAACTATTTAACAGTGAATTGACCAATATAACATAAATACCTATAGGGGATTAGCTTAGTACCTGCGCCAAACCTTCAATGCCAGCAGGTCATTGGTGAAGGCTTACGGACAGGAAGGGTTCGTGTGATATTGGAGCAGGCGCAATAAAATAATAAAGTCCTGCAAACTAAATTATATGCCTCTATTTCTTAAAGGTATTTTGAAAGCGATACAAATGCTCATCAGTAAGATATCTAAAAGCTTAAGAAGTAAATTCGTATATAACAATAAAGCAATTTTAACGAATGAATCTATTGTACAGTTATGGCCCTCAAACGTATTATTTATTCTATATGATTTCGGAACAAATAACAAAGTAGTACTTATGGTGAAAAATAATAATCTACCAAAAGAAAGGAACTTTTGTTTTCATTCAACATGTCCTCGGCAGCAATTTGTCAAGGTATAAACTTCGTTCCTTTGGTGCCGAATATACATTTTTATATACCATAATAAGTTAACATTTCCGTAATTTAAATGTTTAAAAATATCCGTAACCATGGGATAACATATTGCTAGAGAGAGCCGGCAAAACAACAGATATGCTCTAAAACTATTTTCTACACGATATACATTTTTTATGCATTTAGGGTTATCGCAATAGCTGTTAAAAATGATTATTGATTATTTTTATGCATTTACAGATTAAAAAAAAAAAAGAAAAAAAAATATACCTTCCGGGACGCGAACCCGCGACAAAAAGTTCATAGCGGTTCCAGAGCAGACACTCTAGACGCGTCGCCACTGCTGCTGTTGGAAGAACGTTCAAAATTATAGTACATAATGAAACACACAGTCTACAGATAAGTGAGTTATCTCAATTCATTTTATTGTTATGAAATTATCTGTAATAGTAAAACATTAAAAACCACAAAATGAACATACTCTATGAAAATAATGGAAAAATAACAATTACTTCTTGCGTTTTAGATCAAAATACGTCCCGAAAATCGGTTTTCGATTTTTTTCATAATGACGCAGGTGGTTTAAAAATCTGAAAAAAATTGGGGATAACAATCGTAGGTGTTAGATTGTTACTATATAAAACAAAAAGTTGTACCTCGAAGATGTCGATACGAAATCTTCTTTTTTCCGTTTTTTTTTACTTTGCCCATTTTTCACGCTTAGGTACTTCGACGGAAAAATCTGAAAAAATTCTCCAACATGTCCGGTACCGTGTAGAATATGCCAGAATTTTTTCGGATTTTTTACACCTCAATAAATGGGGGAAAAGGGCCAAAAACCTGTTTTTTTAATTTTCCCCATAACTACCCTTCCGATCAAGATAAAGGATTAAAATTTGGTACACAATGATCGCCGAGCATTATCTATCGAATGAGACTACCCCCATTGAAATCGGTTCAAGGGCACTTTTGACCACCTTATCCTGCTATACCCTTTCCTAATATTTATAGTTTTCTTTGTCGCAGTTTTGTAAAGCACCAATGCGTTTAGAACTGAAATTCCGAGCAGTAGTTCGATACCAAGTTTTCGATACCATTTGACCCCTTTTCTCATAGTCGTGGCATAAGAAGCCATTTGGTCTGAATAATCTATCCCACATTTTCCCTTGTTATATTCGAGAACAGCCAGAGGTTTGAGTCTTGTGGACGCTGGTTGGTTTGAAGAAGAAGCATGAATGTTTTTTGTACTTTGTGCCATGATAGGAGCGTGTTTCGTAGATAATATTCTTACGTCTCCCGTGTCTCTCCATTTAAGTACAACAATTCCGTTATCATCCTCTTTGGCTACCATTTCTCCCTTTTTTAGTTTGTAATTAAGAACATCTTTTGGGATGGATTTCTTGTTATGTCTAAGAGTTCCAACTACATGAGTCTTGCGGTTGAGGCATGAAATAGCTAATTCATAGCTTGTATAAAAATTATCAATGTATAATGTCCGTCCTTGGTAGAAGAGTTTCTCTGCAAGTTGTAGACACACATTGTGTGCTAATCCAGTTTCTCTGATATCTTCAGCTGATTTACCTGAGTAAATTTTCACTGCCTATGTATATCCTTCGCTTGAACACAATTTGAATAATTTTATTCCGTATTTGTGCGCTTTATTTGGAATATATTGCTTGAAGATGAGTCTTCCACGCCATGGAATCAACGTTTCATCGATGACAATGTTTTCTCCAGGCGTGAAAGCTTCCTGATACTTTTCTTGCAATTTGTTGAAAAGTGGAAGTATTTTCCCAAGCCGATCATCACGGGAAATGGACATATTATCGACAAAATTAAAGTAGGTGTCCAATGTAACTACTGCGATATTACGGCCAGAGGGGGTGAGGTAAACGCATCGCGAGGGGGGGGGGGTAAACATTTTTTCCGAGTGGGGGAGGTGTTGTAGGTGGGGATTTTGTTTGGTGGGGATGTGAAAAGTGGGCGTGCTTTGTGTAAAATTGGGGTGGGGATTTTTGTGTGGTGGGGATGTTGTTGTTAATTGCGTATCGTTAGATGTCTCTCGCGTTTGAAGAAGAAGAATGTCGGTAAGAAAGTTTTCGTGGTCGTTGAAAGAAGAAGAAGAACAGGAAGATGAAGGGGGAGGTTGGTATTGTTGTAGTTGGATGGTGTCGTGTTTGAAGGAAGAAAGAAGAAGAAGAGGGAGGTCGTTAATGAGTTGTGGATCGATTGGTAAGTGGTAGAATTATTATTATCCTATGACATAATGATAATTGTGGAGAGTCGTGATGGTAAGTGGTAGAAGTAGAATTATTATTATCCTATGGCATAATGATAAAGAAGTTTTTTCGTTGGTGATAGGGGGGTTTTCGGTTTGGGGGGTGTAATAATTTTCGCACCGCCATACATCTCGATGAAAGTTGAATGTATGTATATATATTTTCTCGTTCGTTTACAGCATAGTATTTCTCTCTCTCTCTCTCTCTCTCTCTTTGTTTTATAAAATCACTTTTATAATTGTGTTATTGTTCGAAAACACGTATACGCTCGCATTGACCATGAACATCGCGTAGTACTGCATATTATTTTCCACTATGTAGCGTATCATCCTCTCGGTCGTCTGGAAATCGTAATGTGACAGATATCTCCATTCCGACGGGTATTCGACGAGAATATCGTTGACCGGCACGTATAACGGCGAATTGGCTATTACTTGATTGCCGTTGGGTATATATTCTAATCCTTGATCGTTGTCAGCATCGACTACAATGCTGTTCGTAATATTGTTCAGTGGAGTATTTTCCATTATGTGTAAGCTGAAGAAGAAGAAGAAGATACGATTACCTTTTTATATTATTTTACAAACCGATGAAGAAAGAAGATATGTTTGCCTTTTGTATTATTTTTCTCTTGAACACTTTATCGCTACTGGTACTGATTTATGTCCTCAAACGAGGCTTTTATACGGAATGGATAGAAGTTTATGGAGGGGCAAATAAGATAATGCGCATACACTTTTTCCTTTAAGTATTAATGTGATACACAATTTATTAGATTAGATTAATTTTCGTACAACATTAGTTAGTGGATTATATTCTACAATACGATCATGTATTATTAAACAATATGCTGTAGTGTTAGGGGGGACATTTACAGAACATTCAAATTCAATTTTTACATCTACTGTTCCACTTTTGATTGACCCATTTTGTCTGGAGCAATCAACAACAGTTATAGGATAATCTTTGATAAACTCATTGATCTGCAACAGTGGTGCAGTATGGTCTTCTTTCTTATAATAAGACTTTACGAATCTAGTATACATATCATATAATATAGCACATTGATTGTTATTGAAATTTAAATTCAATTTATCGTATGGATAAAATTTTGAGTTCAAATACAATTTTATATCGCATAAATTACAATTATCAAATTTTGTGGAATTTTTTAGAAAATTGCTTTTTCTATCAGTTTGAAATGCGACTATAACATAACGAGGTTTTTCCAGAATTGTTGAAGCTTTGACTGACCATGTTTGATTTTGTGTTTCTGGTAATAGAGGATATTCATATAAATCCCATGATCGAAAAGCCATTGTTATCGATTTATCCTGATTAAGAATATGAAGATATTGTAATTTTGCTTGCTCGTTAAGCAATATATGAGGCATTCTCCATTGTATTTTAGTTAAATCTATTTTTGCATTCTTGATATTAGGAGATGTAAAAAATAATGAATTTTTATCGTCCTTCGATCGTATAAGTATCAATTCATGTCGAGCATTCATAATAACTCGTTTGTAGTCTTCGAAAAAACCCATTAAAACGTTTAACGGCACGCAGTAATTAAATTCTATAACAGAATTCATAGACTGATGATCCCATGATGCTTTCTTCAACTCTCTACTTTTTTCGGAGTTTAATGAAATATAATTTTTTAGTGTAGTTGTAATACCAACATTTTTACATCGATCTATTTCTATGCCATTTAATTCGTAACGAATCTCGTTAAACATATACGCAATTCCGTTGCTTTCGAGAAATGCTTTATCCGTTGCCGCGTTTACGTTTGGTGCTTTTTCTACTTCTTTAATAATTCCTTCAATGTATAGAAAACTTTCGCAAGGTAACACAATTAAATCTTGCTGTTGTATAGGAATTCTAATTTCATCGTTATACCCAAAAGATGTATTGATATATGGGTTATATCCATGAAATTCTTCACTAGTTATACGATTATCATATCTCAACGGTTGAGTAACATTCAATGGATCGATAATATTCATTTTTCTTGTTGTTTACCTCACAAGTTTTAAACCTAACGACTTCAAAAACTTTTTATTTGTCGATGTTATTTTATATCTTTGACGATTCCGAGCACTTGCAGTATTAGTGGTAGCGTTTGCAGATAAGGCACCGATTCTTGAATTTTTTCTTCCTTTCGGTGTATGCGAATACCCTTTTCCTTTTCTTTTAGATGATAATGCACTTGTTGGTGTTGATAATACTTTTGATGATTTCCGTTTCGAAGTAAAATTTTTACTGATGATATTATTACTGCGATTGTCCATTTTATATAGGCCATCGGAATATGCACTACTATTTTCAACCCAATTATTATTATTATATAGCAGCATTTTTCCTCTTTCGTATATGTAATCGTATAGTTATCTCTTCATCACCAAAATCTACTAAGTTATTATCTTGATCAATTATACGTAAAGTTAAACGATCTACAACCAATG
The DNA here is from genome assembly GCA_910591515.1 of Cerceris rybyensis. Classification (NCBI taxonomy): domain Eukaryota; kingdom Metazoa; phylum Arthropoda; class Insecta; order Hymenoptera; family Crabronidae; genus Cerceris; species Cerceris rybyensis. The sequence continues at coordinate 4,693,779 of OU342789.1, forward strand.
CAATGATTGGAAGGTAAATGACGTTGGATGGTACTTCCGATATTTTATATCCAGGCTCCACATTAGGGAAAAATTCGTGAATTGTGTGTACAAGTTTACCATTACTATAAGCACCGGAAGTAATATTACAATCAATGCGTAATATGTTTACTTTAATAATTTTCACAGGAATATCTGACTCATGCAAACGTTTGGAGCAAGAACTCTCTTTGAAAATCCAAGCACGCTTCCAATGCCATCTGATTTAGAAAAATCTATATAATATTTGCATTTAAGCTCACTGTTTAGCGTGTTTTGATTAGCTTGTAATAAAAATATATCTTCAGGTTCTTCAATGCTGTTTTGTATTAAACGTGTTTATAGAAACGTGTTTATGGCTTCAAGTTCGTATGCACCTTTTGGTATTTCGATTACCAGAGATTTATCCTTTAACTTTTCATCTTCATAATAATGAAATTTGTTGTTTGTTGAATCAATATTAGGTATCGTATGAAATGATTGAAAATCTACTAAACCTAATTCATATGATCCATCAGTAAGATCTAAAGGTGGAAAGAAATCTACAGTCAATTCTGAAGATCGTTTTGATAATGTTACAGTAAATGATGACATATTCCTTTTTAAATGCTGTCTTTCAGAAACTTTACACACAACTGACCACAAAAACTCATTGCACCACTCTGAAAAACTTGATAATTATATGTTATTTCTACAGGATAATCTTTATTAAAGTATTTAATTAATTCTATTGGTGGTTGTAAATTACCATTAGAATCAAAGTAATCAATATTATTATTATCTTTTTTATATGCAACCCAATGAGTACCAGGACCTTCGATATTGTCAAAATTTACAATAGCAGACTCTTTAGCTTTAATTGAATTCGGCAAATTATTTCTCATAAAAACACCTCTAAAATTTGGAATATTCTTGCATATATATTCTAATTTAATATTTATTGTTGGTCCGTTTCTCGGTAATTTTCATGTTTTTTTTCTTTTTTGTTTTGTTGCTTTTACGTATACGTGTACATTTTAGTCCTTGTCCTGATCGTTTGTATGGTTTTAAATAGAGAACTTTCCCCTTTAGTGCATTGTCATGATATCGTTTTAATTCCTCCAATTTTTGTCGACCAACTTTAGCTTTATTTACCGCGTTTGCTACACTTGCTGCTCCACCAATAAGGGAACCCAATGCTCCAAAAATTGGTAACAGTGGTAGTATACCACCTCGTTTGGAAATACGTAATTTTTTCTTCTTATTTCTGGTGATTTTTTTCTTTTTGATTCCCATACCCAATTTTCTTTTAATATTCATAGTAGCCCAAGTTGAAGTTGCAGCAGCCTTTTCTCCAAACTTTGCATCCGAAGAAAAGACACGTCGTTTTGCGGCACTCGCTAATATTTTATCAGCTTTATGACGTTCTTCTAAACTTTTATCTTTTGAATATGCGATATCGTGTTCCCGACAGGCTTCATCTAGCGGATTAATTCCTTTATCGCCACGAGCCAATCTTTTCTTTAGCTTTGTACCAGGTCCACAAAATTGATAACCAGGAATGTGTAGTTCAATTGGAAGCTTATTGATTGCTGAATTTATTAATCCGCTACTGCTGTTTATATACTTTCTATTCTTCACCATCACTACTTATACACTACTGCAATTTTCAATTGTTCTGCTAATTTATATTACTTGATAAGATTGATAAAACTTAGTTGTACGCAAAATTTCTTCGATGTAAGAACGTAAACAATATATATATAGTGCATATACATACATACATATATACATACATACATAATGCAATTTAAAAAGCATCCTTTATCAATTCAAGTGAAAAGTAAAGATAATCTTTTCCACAATGATGGTAAAAAGTGTAGACACAGTTTATTGCTACCCAACTCCATACGAAGTATTATTTGTGGACCATCTAATTGCGGTAAAACGAATTTATTGACAAATCTTATTGAAAGCCCAAATGGATTATGTTTAGAAAATATTTGTATTTATTCTAAATCTCTAAATCAAGATAAATATGTTTATTTTAATAACATATTAACATTAGTTGATGGTGTTGGTTATTATACGTATTCAAATAATAGCGATGTAATACCAATTGATGAAGCTTTACCCAATTCTATTTTCATATTTGATGACATTGCATGCGATAAACAGCATACTGTAAGAGACTATTTTTCTATGGGTAGGCATGGAAATATAGATTGTTTTTATTTATGTCAAACCTATGCTAAAATTCCAAAACATTTAATACGTGATAATTCAAATTTTATGATACTTTTTAAACAGGATAATATGAATTTACGACATATTTATAATGATCATGTTAATAGTGATATGAGTTATCAATCTTTTTTAAAATTATGTAATCATTGTTGGAAAGAGAAATATGGATTTATTGTAATAGATAAGGATAGTTCTATGCAAAATAGGCGTTATAGAAATGGGTTTAGCAACTTTGCAGTTTTATAAAACGTAATAAAAATATGACTTCTCGATAGTTAGATTTAGTAAACTTTAAGCGTTTGAAATAGACGGGACAAAGTTATCATTTCAATAATGTCTATGCAAAATAAAAACAAATTGGGTAAAGTTAATCAAAGTAAACATAAACGTAAGAGGGAAAATATTTTAGGAGAAATTGCTAAAACTAGTGATGCTATTAGAAAAAAGTATGAAACTTTAAAATTAAATAAATTTAAATCAAATGAAGTTTTGGAAGAGACATATAAACCAATCACTACTTCGTTAAATCAATTAATCAATAATATTGATTATAAAAAAGATGATAAATATGATGAAAAGAATAAACGTGTTAAAAAGGAAAAAAAGATTTCTTTAAAAAAGATTAAATACAATCAGAGTGATAGCGAGGTTGATAATTATGAAAATACGGATGCGGGTGAAGATATGAATATGGATGTGGGATTTAGTGAAGGATATCGATATCTTCAAAAACCCATAAATCCTGGAAGAAGTAAAGAAGTGACGCCAAGAAGTTTTTTACCACAAGAGGATGAAGTCAGTTTCGTTTATAATCCAGCGAATAACACTAAATCGGAACAGGAAATTGTGGTTACGCCGCAAAGATTAGAATCAGCGCCAACAAAGAGAACTCATCCTTCAAGAATTTTATCATGTGCAAGTTTCAACAAGTCTCCTATGGAAAAATCAATTTGTGATTTGATTCAGAACCCCACTGGAAATGTGTCTGATTTATTTCAAGATAATTTGGGTCCATTATCACAAGATTACATTAAATTATTTTTTGCCACCGATTCGGAGAAAAAGATTGACAATGTGTATGGAGTATATTTCAATAATAATAAACTTATGATTGGGGATACTAGCTTTAATCTTGATAAAACAGATAACATTTTTATTAATGATGTAAAATATCCTGGTACAAGAGGATTATTTGAACTAATTTGTATGAGTCATCCAAAAGAAAATTTATATAATGAAAATGATTTAAAACAATATAAAAACATTTTACTTAAATCTAACGCTCATCGTCCAGGACATTTACCAACAAATCGTATTACTTCAAGTAAAGGATATAAATATAACAAAAATTATTGCACCATTATTCACTGATTCGTTTAAATTACCTACTAAAATAATTGGAAAAAGTGTATTACCACGCAAAATGATTGTAAATAATATGTCTGTAGAATATATACATTGGGATGATCCAAATGAATTAATTGATAGATTGAAACTATTAATTTCATCTAAAACTGCAGGTCATACAGGGCATAATAATGAGATAATGTGGACTTCCGTTTCCGGTAGCGTTTGGTGAGCAGAGAAGTAGAGTGGGCTGAAGTGAAAATAAAGTTAAAAGGCGAAAGAAGGGAAGAGGAAAGAGAAAGGTGTGAGGGGGAAGAAAAGGAGGAAAAGGTGTGTGGAAGGAGATATAAAGAGTGGGTGGAAAGAAGTGAGTGTGAGGGTAAATGAGATAGAGAGAGTGAGTGGGTGAGAGAGGTTACGAAAGCGTGAACGAGTGGAAAGGAGGGAAAGAATGTGGGTGCGAGAGAGCCATCTGGTGTGTTTGGTAGGAGTGAGTGAGGTGGATAGTCGATAAGGAAGGGTGTAATAGTAGGGAAAATAGAGAAGGGATATGGAGGAAAGTGAGGTAGGTGACCAAGGGGGGAAAAGGGAGGAGAAGATGGAGGAGAAAAGAAGAAGAAGGCCAACAAACGTAGAGAGGTTGGGAAGATTAAGGACGGGAAGTGCAGGATCGCTGGAGGGAATAATTAGTAGGAAGAAGGAAGTAGAAAGAGAGACGAATAAGGGATCGGAGGAGAGGGAGGCCTTTAAAAGATCGGGGAGAGTAAAGAGGTCACCGAGTAAGGAGAGGAAAGATGAACTCATGGAGATGATGAGGGAGATAAGAGTGGAGGTGAGGAGTTTAAGGGAAGGAATGGAAAGGGAGAGGGAGGAAAGAAAAGAGATGAGGGGTTTATTAGAGGAGATGAGGGATAACTGGGAAAAGGAAAAGGAGAAGGTGAGGAAAAGTATAGAAGGTTTAGGAGAGAGGGTGGAAGCGGTGGAGGAGAGGGAAGGAAAGTGGAAGGAGTTAGAGGGAAGGATAGGTGAGTTGGAGGAGAGGGGAGCAGGAAAAGAAAAGGAGGTGCAAGTAGATGGATGGGAGAAAAGGATAAGAACCTTGGAGTTGGGAATGGAGATGAAGGAGAGGGAGAAGAGGAGGGAAAATATTATAATAAGAGGAATGGGAGGGGGGAAAGAGAAGGAAGGAAATGTGGAAGATGAGGTGAGAAGCCTAATGAAGGAAATGGGAGTAGGAGTGCAGGTGAAGGAAGCAAAAGAGATGAGGAAAGGAAATGGGATGGGAAAAGGAAGAATGGTGTGGGTGAAGTTGGGGAGCATAGAGGAAAAAGTGAGGGTGATGAAGGATAAGAGAGTGCTGGGGAGGGAGAGGACGGAATGGATAGAGGACGATAAGACTTGGAGAGGGAGAAGGGTGGAGTGGATGATGGGGAAGGAAATGGAGGAAGAGAGGAGGAAAGGAAGAAGCGTGAGAAGGGGGAATATGAGATTTTGGGTGGATGGAAAGATGTGGAGGTGGGATGATTGGAGAGATGATTTTGTGAATGAGGAAGGGATAATGAGAAAGGGGAATGGAAGAATAGGGGGAGGCAGGAAAAAGAGGGGTTTGGGGTGGGGGAGAAGGAGGGGAGGAGATAAAGGAAAAGAAAAAAGAGAAAGGGAGGGGAAGGGAGAAGGAAGGGTGGAGGGAAAGGATTGGTGATGGAGGGGGAAGAAAGGGATGGAAAGTAGGTTTCTGGAATGTGGGGGGGGGGTTAAAGGGTAAGGTGAAGGAGATACGGAGGAAAATAGGGGAATGGGATGTGGCGTTCCTAATGGAAACGTGGGTGGAAGAGAGGGATGGGAAGAAGATAGAAAAAGATCTTCCAGAGGGTTTTGAGTGGAGGTGGCAGTGGGCGAGGAGAGAATTTGATAAGGGTAGAGCTAGGGGGGGGGGGATGTTAGTGGGGATAAAGGAGGAGATAAAGGGGAAAGGAGAAATGAGGGTGAGAGAGAAGGGGGAGGGAATAATGAAAGTAAATATAGATGTGGAGGAAGAAGAGTGGTGTTTAATCGGGGTGTACATATGGGGAAGGATAGGGGAAAAGATGGGATGGTTGAAAGAAATAGTCGAGGAGGAAATGGGAAAGCGAGTAATGATAGGGGGTGATTTTAACGCTCGGACAGGATGTGAAGGAGGTTTAATAGAAGGGATGGAAGAGGATGAGAGGGAGAGGTGGTCGAAAGAAGAGGTAGTGAATGGGGAAGGAAAGAGGATGCTAAAATGGCTGAATGAAGTGGGAATGGGGATAATGAATGGTAGTGTGAATGGAGATAAGTATGGCGAATATACGTACCGTGCGGCTCGTCAAGCTTGTCACCTGGGCGGCGGAGCTTCTCGTTTTCAACCGCCTATTCGTACCATTTTGTTTCTTGGAGTCCACTCGCTCAGCCTCTTAAAGGAAGCACCCGACAAAGTCGTAGCATTCAAATATTCTTATTAGTTTGTCTGGAGGAGCGAGAAATTTCTCCCCCCTCCACATGGGGGATTCTCCTTGACGAAACGCGACGCTCGACCAGGAAACAATGTAACATGCAACGTGAATACGAGGATGACTCATCCACTTTAAAGATATAACTTTTTCATATCTTATCCTTTTTTTTAACCAGTTAACTGTGGCGAAAATTCCTTTGAATTTTGACTCACGAAAATCGAGAGATAAACATAAATCTATTTCAAATTATTTATGCCCGTTAGTTGTTCGTTTTATTTCGGCATAGTCTCAAAATATTCCAAATATCTTGAAATTTACGAATATATTTGGTTTTGGTCAAAATTACGATCTATATAACCAATGGTAGCTTTTACACATGACGAGTATACTCGTCAAACACAGCTAACTAGTTAAACCATTGTTAATGTATTTGTGAGATTTTTCTGATAAAAATGATATCGAACATGAAACATTTCATAATGTGAAATATGTAGGGATTTTATGAGAGAAGATAAATCAATAAACTAACTTGCTATTTATTAGTATATAAAAATAAACAGTTCTAAATTTATTATTTTTTAAGGATATTACTATTTCGCTATTTACTGAAAGTTCTTAATACGCTTGTTACTCTCTAAAGGAAGTAATTTCTAAATTACGTGTATTTATCTGAGTTCGACATAATTTTCATCATTTGCATTTATGCATCACAAACATAATCGATCATCAGCTGTTTTCTACCGATATTCCGTGGAAGAGCCAGTGCCATTGAACTCGGCTGGAACCATTTGGCGACCACGCTACACACGACTTCCTAAAACTGTCGAACTCGGGGTAGAATAAAATCAGAAGTCCGCACTTGGACCCTACCAAGCTACTGTCATAAATTATAGAACTTCTCGATCTTTTTACCTTCTTTCCACTTTCCGTAAAATCGTTACTCGGTAGAACGGAAGAACTTTTCCCAATTTCTTTGCGAGATTTTTTTTATTAAAATGATACCTTATACGATACGTTTCAATTGTGTTAAATAGCGAGGAAATATATACTAAACAGTGAGTAAATATAATTGGAAACATGTCGTGTAAGGTATCATTTTAATCGGGAAAATTTCACAAATATGTTGGGAAAAGTTCTTCCACTATCACCCTCTAAGTTTGCGCTCGGTTGGTATAAATGCAACATCCGTTCGTGAACCGAGTAACGGTTTTACGGAAAGTGGAAAGATGGTAAAAAGACAGAGAAGTTCTATAATTTATGACAGTAGCTTGGTAGGGCCCAAGTGCGGACTTCTGATTTTATTCTACCTCAAGTTCGACAGTTCAAGGGGAGAGTAGGAGTTGTATTTTAATAGGACCGTATGTGTCAACCAAATTGCGAAAAACGGCGAACTTTCCAACAGATGTTTCCGGGTAATTATATAGATTAAGCTCCACCCCACCGATTTCGATGATTTTTGGATATGTTGTGCGAATCATGATTCTAACCAACTTTTGCCTATACATGTTACCCCCGCTCAGCTTTCGTTTTCGAGATATTGGCAAAAAACTTCTGCAATTACTACATTGAATTTGGCTTATACATGCATGTCCGTGGCGATGTATGCGTTAACGCGATGCGGCCGCTTATCTACTGTTTCTGCGGCTCTCCACTCAGAATCTTTATACCGGGCGAACTCATCAAAAAACTACCTCATAAGTTTTTTAGAAACCATCTCCAACCAACACTAATTCATCTTTTTAATACAGGTGTCTAACTTAAACCGGGTCCTTCGGGGACAATTACCGTTTGGTTAAATAAAGCCACTTATAATTAGAAGATAAATTAGTGTTGGTTTGAGGTAGTTTTTGAAGAGAGTATATATTGTCGATGATCGCACCCGGTATAAAGTTTCATAGTGGGGAGCCGCAGAAACAGTTGATAAGCGGCCGCATCGCTCTAACGCACACGTCGCCACGGACGTACATGTATAGGCCAAATTCAATGTATAGGCCAAATTCAATGCAGTAGTAGCAAAAGTTTTTTGCCAATATCTCGAAAACGAAAGGCGAGCGGGGGTAACATGTATAGGAAAAAGTTGCTTAAAATCATGATTCGCACAACATATCCAAAAATCATCGAAATCGTTGAGATGGATCTCAATCTATATAATTTCCTATTTCTGATTGCCTTCGTGTTTCTGTCCGTCCATGCTAAACGTTATACTTAGTTGCAAAGAAGCGTTTCGAAAGAAAGGTTCGACAATGAATAGGAATCGCAGAAAAATCTATCGTAGTAAAACCCGAAATTTAATTCGCAATATAATCGAGAAGTGTGATGAAGAAGCACAAAATCAAGATCAACAACATCCATTGCAACAAGCTACTATGCGCGCTGCTAATTACGCTGGTGTTTCAACGAGAACGATAATCAGAATAAGGAAAGAAGTTAGTATGCCCAATCGAAATGTTCCGTTGTCAACGCCAGGAGAAGAGCGATCGAAGAGCAACGAGAGAGGATTCATATATTCAGAGGAAAATACAAAAATCATACGAGATGTCATTAATGAGTTTTACACTGTGAAGAAAATCGTGCCATCGTTAATATTGTTGTTAGGGGAAATCCGCGAAAGAATGAATTTCCCATGGGGGAAAGAAAAGTTAAGAAGAATTTTGAAGAAGATGGGTTATAAGTGGAAAAAATGTAATTCAATGCGGAAAATACTAATCGAGCAGCCAAATATCGTAGCGTGGCGATCACGATATTTAAAAGCTATTCGGTCGTATCGCAGACAAAATCGGAACATCGTATATATCGACGAAACTTGGGTGGATAACACTTTAACGTTTAATAAGTGTTGGCAGAACAATGACACTCCAGGAGTTTTAAAAAAATCGAGTGCCGACACTCGATTTATAGTAGTGCATGCGGGAGGAAAGACTGGATTTGTAGAAGGTGCCAGTTTGGTATTCAATTCCAAAACGACGACAGGCGATTACCATGGGCAAATGAACTCAGGTAATTTTGAAAAATGGTTAAGGGAAAAATTGATCCCAAATATTCCTCCCAACTCCGTCATTGTTATGGACAATGCTCCATACCACAGTGTCCAGCTGAATAAGCCGCCAACAAAGCACTCGAGAAAAACGGACATGGTGAAATGGCTGACTGATAATAATGTTCCCCATGATGAAGGTATGAGAAAATACGAATTATATGAAAGAATTCAAAGGAGCAGAAGTCTTGAAATCGCACGGTCACAGTGTCTTGCGTTTGCCGCCGTACATGTGATTTAAATCCCATAGAAATGGCTTGGGCAGGTTGATCTACATGACGTGCGAAAAAAGATATTAAAAAAAATCCGACGACAAATGGGCGGTGGTAAGGTGTAATGATTTGGGCAGCGATTGGGTATTTTGGAAAGACTGATATAAAATTTATTGACGGAAAAATGAACAGTGCAAAATATTTAAATTTAATAAAAGATCAATTAAATAATCATGCAGAACGTATTTCTGGACCAGGATTTATTTTTCAACGAGATAATGCAGCTGTTCACACTGCAAAACTCGTGCAATCTTACTTTAAGGACAACAATACATCTAGTTTTCCATGGTCAGCTCGCTCTCCGGACATTAATAATATTGAAAATTGTTGGGGACAGCTTTCCCAAAATGTATATAACAATGGAAAACAATATAATAATATACAAGAATTAAAAAATAGTATTGTAGAACAGAGAAATAAGTTAAGCCAAAAATACATTCAAAAACATTATAAATCATTATCTAAGCGTATGATAGAGATAATAGAAACAAAAGGGGGATGTACCCATTATTAAATAAGCAGCGTTTTGTATATACCCATTGTTAATTAAAATAAATGTTTGTTATTATAGCACATGTGCTATCATTTCGCCTTTGGTATTCACCAGGTTTTTCACATTGTTTATAAAATGTTGTGTCTTATTTCTCGTAGTCCGCATATCCTGAGCTCGTAATTTTACAATATCATTTGTTGCAAACTCAAAAATATACTTGCGTTATTAAGAAATTAAAAATAGCGCACGTGTGCTATCTTTTTGATTGGGAGTGTACATAATCGGAAATACCATCTCCGAAAGTTAACAAGGTAAAGAAATGTAAAACACCCTTTAAAAAATTGTATATATTTATATTTTACCCTAATGAAGTTGTGTATTAATTATAACTTTTTGTAGATCAACCTGCCCAAGCCATTTCTATGGGATTTAAATCACATGTACGGCGGCAAACGCAAGACACTGTGACCGTGCGATTTCAAGACTTCTGCTCCTTTGAATTCTTTCATATAATTCGTATTTTCTCATACCTTCATCATGGGGAACATTATTATCAGTCAGCCATTTCACCATGTCCGTTTTTCTCGAGTGCTTTGTTGGCGGCTTATTCAGCTGGACACTGTGGTATGGAGCAATGTCGATAACAATGACGGAGTTGGGAGGAATATTTGGTATCAATTTTTCCCTTAACCATTTTTAAAAATTACCTGAGTTCATTTGCCCATGGTAATCGCCTTTCGTCGTTTGGGAATTGAATACCAAACTGGCACCTTCTATAAATCCAGTCTTTCCTCCCGCATGCACTACTACACATCGAGTGTCGGCACTCGATTTTTTTAAAACTCCTGGAGTGTTATTGTTCTGCCAGCACTTATTAAACGTTAAAGTGTTATCCACCTAAGTATCGTCGATATATACGATGTTCCGATTTTGTCTGCGATACGACCGAATAGCTTTTAAATATCGTGATCGCCACGCTACGATATTTGGCTACTCGATTAGTATTTTCCGCATTGAATTACATTTTTTCCACTTATAACCCATCTTCTTCAAAATTCTTCTTAACGTTTCTTTCCCCCATGGGAAATTCATTCTTTCGCGGATTTCCCCTAACAACAATATTAACGATGGCACGATTTTCTTCACAGTGTAAAACTCATTGATGACATCTCGTATGATTTTTGTATTTTCCTCTGAATATATGAATCCTCTCTCGTTGTTCTTCGATCGCTTTTCTCCTGGCATTGACAAAGGGACGTTTGGATCGGACATCCTTATTCTGTTTATCGTTTTTATCAATACTCCAGCGTAAGCAGCAGCACGCACATTTGCTCTGTTGCAACAGATGTTGTAGTTCTTGATTTTGTGCTTCTTCATCACACTTTTTGGTGATATTGCGTATCACATTTCGGACCTCGCTATTAACTGCGCTAGAATTATAGTTAATATGTGTATATATATAAATGTTTGTATGTATGTATGTATGTATGTATATATTGTCATTTACATGCAAATTTGTAAATTAAATTATTATTAAAACATCATGTGTCTATTCATTTATAATTAGAATTGGAAAAATCTCGTTTTGTCAGTGTAATTTGAAATTCTATTGCGATAGATGAAGAAATTTTCAGGCCATATCGATACAGTAAAAAGTTGTTTATTGGTTCATCTTCTCTCATAAAATCCCTACATAATTTATATTGTTTTTTTAATATTTTATTAACCCATTAAGGCCCAAAGTTGCGTTAACGCAACATTTCACTTCTAATTTTTTTTCGGGGAATCGGATTAATTTAATTTATATTTTAACCTATGCCATAGTAAAAGAACATACCAAAGGCTTAATTTATGCACTTTCGTTCTCTAATTGTTTATCACCTTAAGTCCTACAATTTTTGAAAATTTGGAGAAAAAATAACAAAATAAATTTATAATATTTATATCTACTTTTATGTAATCTTATAACAACTAAATAGTCGCATTTCAAATATTTCTGTTATATCAATGCTCGGTCCTTAATGGGTTAAAAGCAACATATTTAAATTCAGATTTAAGTAGTATCAACAAGTAAATATAATTCGAACTATATCTTGTTCCATATTATTTCAATAAGAAAAATCTCATAAAAACAATACCAATGGTTTAAAAGAAAAAGAAATAAAATATGAGAAAGTTTTATTCTTGAAGTGGATGAGTCACACTCTTATTCCTTTTGCATGGTGTTACATTGTATTCTCGTCGCGCGCTTCGTTTCATCAAGGAGAATCTCCCCATGTGGTGGGGGTAATTCTGCCGGAGTTTATTCTGTTTTCACTATAGAGATGTTTGAAATCTGGTGGCTACGCCGATGTCCTCACTGTCGCCACCCAAATCGCGTTATCTCCCTTGCTCCGATCTGCAGCGTTCTCTCTCTTTGTCTTTCAGTTCGATTTGTATGTGTAGCTCTTTTAACGAATCGCGAGGTAGAACGTCAAGTGCATGCATGGAACAGTTCCTTTATTCAATCATACATATATACATGATGCTAGGATAGCATAAACCTACAACTATATAACTCCTGTATGGTCGCACATTAGCGACTTCTCGCAGGAAAACGGACATTATACAATACAAGAAAAGAATCAAATTGCGCTGTATGATAAAGTTAAGCAATTAGTATTACGCCCCAAAAGATTTGATATGATCATCAAAAAAGGCATCTTCGTTACAGAGAGGTACCAGGAATGACAAAACATTTAACAATTATAAAAAGGGGGGGGGGGGGGGGGGGAGAAGATATTGGCACCGCCAATATACTAAGTAAAACAAGATGAACAATAATGAGATCTTGACCAAATAAATAAGAAAAATTGCACGGTTTAGTGGTCAAGAATTAGACGATGGAAGAATTAAATAAGGAAAGAAATCCATGATAAAGAAAAATTACCGTGCTTGCGAATACAAGTGGCATGAAATTATACTGAATAACGTTCCATACGAATCAAGAGGATAGTAAAGGATGTTGTTGACATCAACGATATTCTTAAAGTAACTTAAAGTAGATATACTAATCTAACTATGTTATGGACTAAAGAGTATATACAGAGTTTAAACTAAGATAATGGAAGTGCTCGGTTCAGAGTACGACGATCGGTCAAGATTTAAGCCATGGTAATTTATCGAGATAATTGTAATGCTTTTGGACAGTATCCCGTGGACGAAGAGATATAGAATGTTGCAGTTGTGATAGATCGGCAGAAACTACCAAAGGATCGTATCGAAGAGCAAGCGAGGCCCTTTTTCTATGCGTATGGTATATGATGGGAATTTTGGAGCGAAAATCCTGAATGTATCCATCTCTGTCGAGATAGGGAAAGGCAGCAGTAGAGAGAAACCCATTTTCGCGAGCCATCCTAGCCTCCTCGTCCGACATTGTATGTAACGAGGTGATGAGAGGATTGTCAGAGTTTGAGTGAAAAGATTTAAGGATAAACATTCTGGTGATTTTAAGTGCAAAAATATCAAACCGCGAACAGTCAACCCTGCTATAAATTGTTTGATTGCGGAAGTGGCGCTTGGTACCATCCGACATACGTCTGGTCATGAGAAGACCCGTGATCGCCCGGAATATTTTCCTCTCGAAGGTGCGAATGCGCTCCATCACATAAGGCGAAATTGAGAACCAGATTGGGATCGCATAAGATAGTACTGACCTGACATAAAGCTTGTAAAGGAGTAGTTTGACATTCTCACCGAGGTGTTTTGAGTAGAAGAGGCGAGCCAATTTAGATGCTATACCTTTTGCTTTCCCGAGACAGTAGTTGGCGTGTTCATTATAGTTTAAGTGTTCGTTGAGAATTACACCCAAATATTTGACCTTTTTCAGCCGAGGGATTAAAAGGTCAAATCTTTCCGTCGCGTGAATCGAAAAATTTTTTGAGAGCCTGTATTGTTTTTTGCTAATTTGGGACGTGGGCCTAATGAATAGAATAGTCTCGCATTTGAGCATATTTACTCTCACCTTCTTCATGTTACACGCCGAAACAACAAAATCGAAAGCCCTCTGCAAGTGTGTCTGAATGTCGAGAGGATCAACGCCGGATTTATATATGATTAAATCATCAGCAAAGGCCAAAGCTTTGCAAGTATCGTTACTTTTGTTAAAATTGTTTAAAATCTCAGAGAAGTATAAGTTGAATAGTAGAGGAGAATTTACGGCGCCCTGCTGCAGACCATTTAAAATATTGAAGGTACGAACGGAAAAAGTATTATTGTGAAAAGTTTTAAAAGCGCGGCCAGTGATCATGTTCTCAGTTAGAAGCAACAACTCGGGAGGGAAATTCATTTTGTGTAATTTAACTATCAATCCCGTAGTCCAAACAGTATCAAATGCTTTCTCGAGGTCAATTAAACAAGCCCCAGTCACAGCTGAGCTGTTGAGCGAGTCGGCAATGTCGCGAGTCAATTTGGCAATAGCATGAACCGTAGAGTGCGAGTGTTTGAAACCAAATTGATAATCAGAAATTAATTTATTGGACCGCACAAAATGATTCAAACGTATGTTAATCATGATCTCGAACAATTTGCCCAGGTTTGGCAGCAGACTGATCGGCCGGTAATTATTTAAGTCGTAAAGGTTTTTCCCTTTTTTGTGCAATGGGATGAGCTTGGCCGTTTTCCAACGAATGGGAAAGTAAGATAAACGTAAACATGCGTTAAAAATTAGCGTGAGATATTCAATAACGGAGCCTGGCAGGCGTTTGATGGCGACGTTTGGTATGCCGTCGAACGAGGTGGATCTTTTGTTTTTAAGATATTTGATGGCTCGTAAGATCATTGTGGGAGTTATTAGATAGTTTGTGTGAATTGAAGGCCAGATCTGTTCGTGTAGCGAAGCGAATTGCCAATTGATATTTTCACGCGAATCCCGTATTCGATCGTAAGTCTGCTTTACCTCGTGCTCGTGATTCCTCTCTTCCTCGGTTGTAGGAGTCAGATTTTTTGTATGTACTCTTGCAAAGTGCACCCCAAGTAAGGTCAAACGATCGTCAGTGCTTGACACTACATAGTTATTATCTATTTTCTGGAGTGTTGATGTATCTATTCCGGATTCAGACCAAAGAAAATCGTCGTTTATCGCGCCTCTTAGTGGCGGAATTGAGTCAATGTTTTTTGGATTTATAATTCTGTTTATAAAAGGGTGTAGCTTAATGGAATCACGAGTATCTAGTTTGGACAGTCTGTCGTTCCAGAATTTATTTGCAACTGCAGAGTAGAGATTTTTGAGTCTGTAATTGGTACGCTGAATTATTGATTTATAAAATTTGATCATGTTAGACTGTATTGGAGTTAAATTGTCGCGAAGGCGCAATAAACGAAATAATCTGGTGATAAGTTTGGATTTAAATTTTTTGAGCTTATTAATGCGTCGGTCGTCATATTCTCTCGGGCAGTTCAGAGCCTCCACGGTAGGTGTACAGCTCGTCAGAATTACGGAAATATTTTCCTCGAGGGCCTCTATTGAAGCATTAATCATTTCGATCGACGCATTAAGTAACGATGGGAGATTTAGGCTGTTGATATAATTATGGAGTTTGAGTTTGTATTCTTTCCATTTGGTCAAACGATAATTTAGTCTCAGTACTCTGGGGGCTCGTTCTACGTATGTATTCCAACCGAGGAGAGAGAGATTAATCGTTATGGCCCAATGATCGCTATCATAGGGCAGCAGACCCAGCCTTTGCGTTCCATCGTTAATACGATCGATCAGCCTGCTGTCCACCAAAGCAATGTCCAAGTTCGAGTTAGCCGGATGATAAGTCGGTATTTCCGAATATAGAAGGGAAGCGCGGAAGATAGCACCCTGTAACTGTAGCCAGTCAAAAAGAGCTAACCCCTTGCTGTTGTTGACTGTATTACGCCATGATATGTGTTTGGCGTTAAGATCGCCCGCGATCACAAAGTGATTCGAGTCATTTGCAACTCGCAACTGAGCACATAGATCATCGAGGTCACGAAGGAACACGATTTTGTCATTGAAAGGGCTATACACCGCCGCGATCACGAGGCTTCTACCAGCCGAAAGATCCAAGCGGATCGCAATGGCTTCTAAAGATTTTTCGTGAGAAGTGGAGAGTTCTATACGAGTGAATTTGTATCTTCTATTAATAACCATAGCGACACCGCCGCCGAAACGGTTGTTTGCTCTGTCTTTGCGTATTATTACAAATTGTGGTGGAACCTCCAAATTATGTCTCGGATTTAGCTTCGTTTCAATGAGACCACATACGTCGGGTCGATGAGAGTTCAAAAATTGTTGCAAATATGCACGTTTGTGAAGATTTATAACAGAGTTGACGTTGACAGTAATGATTCGGAGATTGTCCAACGGGATACTGTTTTGATCGGTAGTGGCCATTATTGCGGGAAATCATTTCGAACGCCTCTCGTGGTACGTCCATGATAATCAACAGATTGAGTATGATTATCATCTATAAAAGATAGAAGGAGGAAATTAATTTTTTCGGTATTTTCGCCGATGCGTTGAAAAATTATTGGTAATTGATCGGCTATACTTTTGATGGCCGAAAACATGTTTTTTAAGTCGACCTGTTGCTCGTTGGACGTAGCATCGAGAGGGACTGATCCTCTGTTAAACGTAGTCGATGAATAAGCATGTGCGGCCTTACCTACTAGGCCCCCCACTCCACTCGCAACACTACTGTATAGCGTCGTCGGATTGACGAGGGGCGATGGAAGTCTTCTGGTTGCGACTGGCTGGGGAGCTCTGTTGCTCGTAGGGGCGGCAACGGCTCTTCTCTCCTTAAATTTCGGGCAACCTCGGTATGACGCGGGGTGGCCGAATTTCTCACAGTTGACGCAGTAAATTGCGTCGTGTTTGGTCGCTTCCGTGACCGAGCACTTCCCACGCTCGTGAGACAAATTGCATTTGACACATCTAAAGTCTAGATGGCAGTTAGCGGATGCATGGCCTATACGTTGACAGTTAAAACATTGTAAAAGATCCTGCCTATGCAATTTCTCCCATCTGACGCGTTGATAATTTAAAACATTGATAGATTGAATAAATTTGATATCAGTATTCGCGTCAAATTGCACTACGAACATAGGCAGGGGCAAGCCGGATTGTTTCGATTTCGTGGTTACAAAATTGGAAATACGAGTGGCTTTGGCTTTAGGTGCGGTGATGGAATTAATTTCCGACAACAGTTCATTCTTGTCGGTGTTTGGGTCGATACCCTTGAGAAGCATCGTCAATGGTTTTTCGTTCTTCGGCGTATAAGTGAAGAACTTGAGCTGGTTTTTCATCATAATGTCTTTGATCTTCGAATAAGCTTCGAGAGAATTCGGGTATATGACGTGGCTTTTCGAGCCACTTCTTTTTATAGTGAAGGATGCCTTTTGAAGGGCATTCTTAGTTATGTTTATTATTAACTGCGGTGAAGCCACATGCACGATCAACGGTGGTGGTTTGTTCGACTTATCTTGTCTGGTAGTTTGCTGTGGTGGGGTCGGATGCCTGAAGGGGGATGGCTGGTCCCTGGACACCTCCGGTAGAGCGTAGGGCTCGGCAATGGCCTGAAAACGGTTGGCGGTGGGGGGTTTGTCCATCGTCGGCGTCGGAGAAGGCGCGTGTCGTCCTGCGGGTCTACGGGATCCAATGGTGATCCATTCCGATGTTGGCGATTCTATGGTCCGGGCAGATGTAGAGGGTCCAGAGAGCGATTGGATTTGCTCTTTGAGCAATTTTATTTCGTTTAAAAGTCTTTTATTTTCGCGTATTAGAGTATCTTTGTTACAAGATGCTTCAGCGCCTTGTTTGGATGATGTTGTTGACATCGCATCGCTGGATTGTTGATCGAGCGATTTCAATCCCATGTCACTGTCCATGGTGTTAGCTGGAGCCTTTTTAGCGTTGGCAGATTGCCGTGCGGCTGCGCGTGAAGCGGAAATTTTGCGCGATTTTTTCATTTGAATGTCCTCGGATGAAGACGGATTAGATGATTTATGTCTTTTTAGAGACAGAGATAGCGATCCCTGGCTAGCAGTCTCAAGGGATGCAAAATTTTCGTCCGTATTATAGGCATCGGCCGCCACCGATGCGGAAGAGTTGCTAGCGTCTATGTGTGCAATATGATGTTCCATAAAAATGGATGGTCAAAAATGAAAAAAAATTAAGAACTGTATTGGGACTTGCGAAAGCAAGCCCCAATAATAGTAACGAAAATTAGCCGATCACTTGGAGTATAACAAGATACACTTTCACAGTATGAATGACACTCTGTATAGGCACTTAAGAATTTTGTTTATGTCGCGTACGAGCACTGAGAGATGTTGTCGCTACGAGCTCGCGTCGCGTACTGTGAGAACGTCAAGTGCATGGAACAGTTGCTTTATTCAATCATACATATATACATGATGCTAGGATAGCATAAACATACAACAATATAATTCCTGTATGGTCGCACATGAGCGACTTCTCGCAGGAAAACGGAAATTATACAATACAAGAAAAGAATCAAATTGCGCTCTATGATAAAGTTAAGCAATTAGTATTACGCCCCAAAAGATTTGATATGATCATCAAAAAAGGCATCTTCGTTACAGAGAGGTACCAGGACTGACAAAACAATTAACAATTATAAAAAGGGGGGGGGGGGAGATATTGGCACGGCCAATATACTAAGTAAAACAAAATGAACAATAATGAGATCTCGACCAAAATAGATAAGAAAAATTGCACGGATTAGTGGTCAAGAATTAGACGATGGAAGAATTAAATAAGTAAAGAAATCCATGATAAAGAAAATTACCGTGCTTGCGATGACAAGTGGCATGAAATTATACTGAATAACGTGCCATATGAATCAAGAGGATAGTAAAGGATGTTGTTGACATCAACGATATTCTTAAAGTAACTTAAAGTAAATATACTAATCTAACTATGTTATGGACTAAAGCGTATATATACAGAGTTTAAACTAAGATAATGGAAGTGCTCGGTTCAGAGTACGACGATCGGTCAAGATTTAAGCCATGGTAATTTATCGAGATAATTGTAATGCTTTTGGACAGTATCCCGTGTAGGAAGAGATACAGAATGTTGCAGTTGTGATGGATCGGCAGAAACTACCAAAGGATCGTATCGAAGAGCAAGCGAGGCCCTTTTTCTATGCGTATGGTATATGATGGGAATTTTGGAGCGAAAATCCTGAATGTATCCTTCTCTGTCGAGATAGGGAAAGGCAGCAGTAGAGAGAAACCCATTTTCGCGAGCCTTCCTAGCCTCCTCGTCCGACATTGTATGTAGCGAGGTGATGAGAGGATTGTCAGAGTTTGAGTGCAAAGATTTACGGATAAACATTCTGGTGATTTTAAGTGCAAAAATATCAAACCGCGAACAGTCAACCCTGCTATAAATTGTTTGATTGTGGAAGTGTCGCTTGGTACCATCCGACATACGTCTGGGCATGAGAAGACCCGTGATCGCCCGGAATATTTTCCTCTCGAAGGTGCGAATGCGCTCCATCACATAAGGCGAAATTGAGAACCAGATTGGGATCGCATAAGATAGTACTGACCTGACATAAAGCTTGTAAAGGAGTAGTTTGACATTCTCACCGAGGTGTTTTGAGTAGAAGAGGCGAGCCAATTTAGATGCTATACCTTTTGCTTTCCCGAGACAGTAGTTGGCGTGTTCATTATAGTTTAAGTGTTCGTTGAGAATTACACCCAAATATTTGACCTTTTTCAGCCGAGGGATTAGAAGGTCATATCTTTCCGTCGCGTGAATCGAAAAATTTTTTGAGAGCCTGTATTGTTTTTTGCTAATTTGGGACGTGGGCCTAATGAATAGAATAGTCTCGCATTTGAGCATATTTACTCTCACCTTCTTCATGTTACACGCCGAGACAACAAAATCGAAAGCCCTCTGCAAGTGTGACTGAATGTCGAGAGGATCAACGCCGGATTTATAAATGATTAAATCATCAGCAAAGGCCAAAGCTTTGCAAGTATCGTTACTTTTGTTAAAATTGTTTAAAATATCAGAGAAGTATAAGTTGAATAGTAGAGGAGAATTTACGGCGCCCTGCTGCAGACCATTTAAAATATTGAAAGTACGAACGGAAAAAGTATTATTGTGAAAAGTTTTAAAAGCGCGGCCAGTGATCATGTTCTCAGTTAGAAGCAACAACTCGGGGGGGAAATTCATTTTGTGTAATTTAACTATCAATCCCGTAGTCCAAACAGTATCAAATGCTTTCTCGAGGTCAATTAAACAAGCCCCAGTCACAGCTGAGCTGTTGAGCGAGTCGGCAATGTCGCGAGTCAATTTCGCAATAGCATGAACCGTAGAGTGCGAGTGTTTGAAACCAAATTGATAATCAGAAATTAATTTATTGGACCGCACAAAATGATTCAAACGTATGTTAATCATGATCTCGAACAATTTGCCCAGGTTTGGCAGCAGACTGATCGGCCGGTAATTATTTAAGTCGCAAAGGTTTTTCCCTTTTTTGTGCAATGGGATGAGCTTGGCCGTTTTCCAACGAATGGGAAAGTAAGACAGACGTAAACATGCGTTAAAAATTAGCGTGAGATATTCAATAACGGAGCCTGGCAGGCGTTTGATGGCGACGTTTGGTATGCCGTCGAACGAGGTGGATCTTTTGTTTTTAAGATATTTGATGGCTCGTAAGATCATTGTGGGAGTTATTAGATAGTTTGTGTGAATTGAAGGCCAGATCTGTTCGTGTAGCGAAGCGAATTGCCAATTGATATTTTCACGCGAATCCCGTATTCGATCGTAAGTCTGCTTTACCTCGTGCTCGTGATTCCTCTCTTCCTCGGTTGTAGGAGTCAGATTTTTTGTATGTACTCTTGCAAAGTGCACCCCAAGTAAAGTCAAACGATCGTCAGTGCTTGACACTACATAGTTATTATCTATTTTCTGGAGTGTCGATGTATCTATTCCGGATTCAGACCAAAGAAAATCGTCGTTTATCGCGCCTCTTAGTGGCGGAATTGAGTCAATGTTTTTTTGATTTATAATTCTGTTTATAAAAGGGTGTAACTTAATGGAATCACGAGTATCTAGTTTGGACAGTCTGTCGTTCCAGAATTTATTTGCAACTGCAGAGTAGAGTTTTTTGAGTCTGTAATTGGTACGCTGAATTATTGATTTATAAAATTTGATCATGTTAGACTGTATTGGAGTTAAATTGTCGCGAAGGCTCAATAAACGAAATAATCTGGTGATAAGTTTGGATTTAAATTTTTTGAGCTTATTAATGCGTCGGTCGTCATATTCTCTCGGGCAGTTCAGAGCCTCCACGGTAGGTGTACAGCTCGTCAGAATTACGGAAATATTTTCCTCGAGGGCCTCTATTGAAGCATTAATCATTTCGATCGACGCATTAAGTAACGAAGGGAGATTTAGGCTGTTGATATAATTATGGAGTTTGAGTTTGTATTCTTTCCATTTGGTCAAACGATAATTTAGTCTCAGTACTCTGGGGGCTCGTTCTACGTATGTATTCCAACCGAGGAGAGAGAGATTAATCGTTATGGCCCAATGATCGCTATCATAGGGCAGCAGACCCAGCCTTTGCGTTCCATCGTTAATACGATCGATCAGCCTGCTGTCCACCAAAGCAATGTCCAAGTTTGAGTTAGCCGGATGATAAGTCGGTATTTCCGAATATAGAAGGGAAGCGCGGAAGATAGCACCCTGTAACTGTAGCCAGTCAAAAAGAGCTAACCCCTTGCTGTTGTTGACTGTATTACGCCATGATGTGTGTTTGGCGTTAAGATCGCCCGCGATCACAAAGTGATTCGAGTCATTTGCAACTCGCAACTGAGTACATAGATCATCGAGGTCACGAAGGAATACGATTTTATCATTGAAAGGGCTATACACCGCTGCGATCAC
This sequence comes from Cerceris rybyensis, assembly GCA_910591515.1. NCBI lineage: Eukaryota > Metazoa > Arthropoda > Insecta > Hymenoptera > Crabronidae > Cerceris > Cerceris rybyensis. Next base: position 4,715,578 of record OU342789.1, read on the forward strand.
GAGGCTTCTACCAGCCGAAAGATCCAAGCGGATCGCAATGGCTTCTAAAGATTTTTCGTGAGAAGTGGAGAGTTCTATACGAGTGAATTTGTATTTTCTATTAATAACCATAGCGACACCGCCGCCGAAACGGTTGTTTGCTCTGTCTTTGCGTATTATTACAAATTGTGGTGGAACCTCCAAATTATGTCTCGGATTTAGCTTCGTTTCAATGAGACCACATACGTCGGGTCGATGAGAATTTAAAAATTGCTGCAAATATGCACGTTTGTGAAGATTTATAACAGAGTTGACGTTGACAGTAATGATTCGGAGATTGACCAACGGGATACTGTTTTGATCGGTAGTGGCCATTATTGCGGGAAATCATTTCGAATGCCTCTCGTGGTACGTCCATGGTAATCAACAGATTGAGCATGATTATCATCTATAAAAGATTGAATGAGGAAATTAATTTTTTCGGTATTTTCGCCGATGCGTTGAAAAATAATTGGTAATTGATCGGCTATACTTTTGATGGCCGAAAATATGTTTTTTAAATCGACCTGTTGCTCGTTGGACGTAGCATCGAGAGGGACTGATCCTCTGTTCAACGTATTCGATGAATATGCATGCGCGGCCTTACCTACTAGGCCCCCCACTCCACTCGCAACACTACTGTATAGCGTCATCGGATTGACGAGGGGAGATGGAAGTCTTCTGGATGCGGCTGGCTGGGGAGCTCTGTTGCTCGTAGGGGCGGCAACGGCTCTTCTCTCCTTGAATTTCGGACAGCCTCGATATGACGCGGGGTGGCCGAACTTCTCACAGTTGACGCAGTAAATTGCGTCGTGTTTGGTTGCTTCTGTGACCGAGCACTTCCCACGCTCGTGAGATAAATTACATTTAACACATCTAAAATCTAGATGACAGTTAGCGGATGCATGGCCTATACGTTGACAGTTAAAACATTGTAAAAGATCCTGCCTATGCAATTTCTCCCATCTGACGCGTTGATAATTTAAAACATTAATCGATTGAACAAATTTGATATCTGTATTGGCGTCAAATTGCACTACGAACATAGGCAGGGGCAAGCCGGATTGTTTCGATTTCGCGGTTACAAAATTGGAAATACGAGTGGCTTTGGCTTTAGGTGCGGTGATGGAATTAATTTCCGACAACAGTTCATTCTTGTCGGTGTTTGGGTCGATACCCTTGAGAAGCATCGTCAATGGTTTTTCGTTCTTCGGCGTATAAGTGAAGAACTTGAGCTGGTTTTTCATCATAATGTCTTTGATCTTTGAATAAGCTTCGTGAGAATTCGGGTATATGACGTGGCTTTTCGAGCCACTTCTTTTTATAGTGAAGGATGCCTTTTGAAGGGCATTCTTAGTTATGTTTATTATTAACTGCGGTGAAGCCACATGCACGATCAACGGTGGTGGTTTGTTCGACTTATCTTGTCTGGTAGTTTGCTGTGGTGGGGTCGGATGCCCGAAGGGGGAAGGCTGGTCCCTGGACACCTCCGGTAGAGCGTTGGGTTCGGCGAAGGCCTGAAAACGGTTGGCGGTGGGAGGTTTGTCCAGCGTCGGCGTCGGAGAAGGCGCGTGTCGTCCTACAGGTCTACGGGATCCAATGGTGATCCATTCCGATGTTGGCGATTCAATGGTCCGAGTAGATGTAGAGGGTTCAGCGAGCGCTTGGATTTGCTCTTTGAGCAATTTTATTTCGTTTAAGAGTCTTTTATTTTCACGTATTAGATTGTCTTTGTTATAAGATGCTTCAGCGCCTTGTTTGGATGATGCTGTGGACATCGCATCGCTGGATTGTTGATCGAGCGATTTCAATCCTGTGTCATTGTCCATGGTGTTGACTGGATCCGTTTTAGCGTCGGCAGATTGCCGTGCGGCTGTGCGTGAAGCGGAAATTTTGCGCGACTTCTTCATTTGAATGTCCTCGGATGAAGACGGATTGGATGATGATTTATGTCTTTTTAGAGACAGAGATAGCGATCCCTGGCTAGTAGTCTCAAGGGATGCAAAATTTTCGTCCGTATTATAGGCATCGGCCGCCACCGATGCGGAAGAGTTGCTAGCGTCTATGTGTGCAATATGATGTTCCATAAAAATGGACGGTCAAAAATGAAAAAAAATGATGAACTGTATTGGGACTTGCGAAAGCAAGCCCCAATAATATTAACGAAAATTAGCCGATCACTTGGAGTATAACAAGATACACTTTCACAGTATGAATGACACTCTGTATAGGCACTTAAGAATTTTGTTTATGTCGCGTACGAGCACTGAGAGATGTTGTCGCTACGAGCTCGCGTCGCGTACCAGAACGTCAAGTGCCTTCGAGAACCAGAACGTCAAGTGCCTTCGCGTACGTGTGACAAGAGGCATGACGCTTGACGCCTGGCGAATCAGGCTCTGCCAAAACAGGCTTACCTCCTAGGTGACACGGCTGTGGAGCCGCACGGTATGTAGGACCGAGAGCATGCACAGTGATAGATTATGTGGTGTGTGGAAGAGACGTAATGAATGAGATAGAGAGATTGAAAGTGGAGAGTATGATTGAGTCTGATCATATGCCGGAGGTAGTAGAGTGTAAGGGAGGGGTGAGAAGGGGTGGGGAGAGAAAAGTGGGTAGAAAGGGAATGAGGAGAGTGAGATGGGAAAATGAGATGATAGAAAAGTATAGGAGGAAATTGAGCGAATGGAAAAGAACGAGCGAGGGGTGTGAGAATGGAGTAGGAGAAGTGAAGGAAATAGTGGAGAAGTGTAGGGAGGAAGTAGAAAAGGGAAAGGAAGGGAAAGGGGTGGTGGGACTGGGAATGCAGAGAAAAAAGAAAAGATTTGAGGATGGTGATGAGGAAGTGGAAAAGAGGGGAAGAAAAGATAGAGTGCTACAGAAGGAGGAAGAAGGAGTATGAGATGATATGTGAGGAGAAAAAGCAAGAATGGAGGGAAGGGATAATGAGAATGATAGGCGCGGCCAGGACGGAAGGGGAAGTATGGGAAGTATTGAATAAGTTAAGGAGAAGAGGGGGAGGTTCGGGAGCGGATATAGGGATGGTTGAGTGGGTAGAATATTTTATGGGATTGCTAGGGGGAATAGGGACAAGAGTGAGACATGGTTGTGGTGTGAAGAAGGAAAGAACGGATGGTGAGATAGGGTGGGATGAGATAGAAAGGGTGATAGAGAAATTCAAAAATGGGAAGGCGGCAGGAGAGGATGGATTAGAGAATGAGGTGTGGAAGTATGGTGGGATGGAAGTGAAGAAAATAGTTTACGAAGTATGTAACAAGGTACGGAGAGGGGATGGATGGCCAGATGAATGGAAAGTAGGAGTGGTTGTTCCGGTGAGAAAGGGTGGGAATGGGAAGGGTGTGAATGACTATAGAGGTGTGACCCTGATGGGAACGATGTGCAAAATATATGTGACGGTGATAGAGAAAAGGATGAGGGAAGAGATGAAAGAGAGGGGAATGTTGCCAGAGTGTCAGACGGGTTTTAGAAGTGGAATGGGTGTGATTGAGAATGTATATGTGATGAATTATCTGATTGGTAGAATGATTGGTGTGAAAGGAGGAAGGATGGTGGTGTGTTTTATGGATATGAAGGCAGCGTTTGATATGGTAGATAGAGGTAAGCTGTGGAGAGTTTTGAGTAAGAGAGGAGTGAGTGAAGGTTTAAGGGAGAGGATAAGAGAAATGTATGAGGAAACAGTGTGCAAGGTAAGAGTGAATGGGGAGTTGAGTGAACCATTTTGGACCGGGAGAGGAGTAAGGCAAGGATGTCCGCTAAGTGCGAAGTTATTTACCCTGTAGGTACTTGGCGGATATCGAGGAAAGACTGGAGAAGAGAGGGAAAGGAGGTGTGAATGTGGGGGGAAAAAGGTTGTATTGTTTGTTGTATGCGGATGATATTGTGTTAGTGGCGGAGAATGAGAATGGAATGAGGCTAATGATTGATGAAATGAGAGCGTATGTAAGGGAGAAAGGACTAGTTCTGAATGTAAAGAAAACGAAGGTGATGAGGTGCGGAAAGAGGGTATGTGGAAGAGAGAAATGGATGTGGGGGGAGGAAGAAATAGAGGAGGTGAAAGAGTACAAATATTTAGGTTATGTATTGGAGAGGAGAGGGGGTCAGGAGAGACATGTAAATGAAAGAGTGAGAAGAGCGAATGTGGTAATGAGAGAGGTGTGGGGTTTGGGAAAGAGGGTGTTTGGGAAGGATGTAGCGAGGAGACTATGGATGTTTGATGTGTTGGTGTGGCCGGTGCTGGTGTATGGAGCGGAAGTGTGGGGGTGGTCAGAAAGGAGGAAAGTTGAGGGAGTGCATGAGAGGTATATGAGATGGGTGTTAGGAGTAGACAGGGTCACGCCGGGGTACATGGCGAGGGATGAATGTGACAGAGAGATGATGCGTGTGAGATATATGGTATGAGGAGGGCGTGGATGTATGAGGAAGGATTGAGGGAAGGGAAAGGGAATTTGTGGGCAAGGGAATGTCTGAAGGAGGTGGATGGGAGAAGGGGGAGAAAGAGTTTATGGTACGGATGGGAAAGAGAGAGGGGATTATGGATGGAGAAGAGGGGAGTAGGAGCAAGGGGGAGAGGAGGAAGAACGGAGATGGAGGGTAGGGAGATATGGAAGAGAATTGAAGAGGAGGAAAGGAGGGAAATGGGAAGAGAAACGGATAGGAGAATAGAGGAAGCGAAATATAATAAATTGTACAAGCATGTGAGAGTGGATGGGATACCAGAGTACATGAAAAAAGGATGGAAGGAGGATGAATGGAGAAGGATAGTGAGGTATAGATTGGGAAATGAGATGAGAGAGAGTAAATACTGAGAGAATGATGATGAGAGGAAATGTAGAATGTGTGGATGGGAGAGTGAGAGCTGGAGACATGTGTTGAAGGAGTGCGTGAGAGAGATGAATGGAAGGGAATGCGAGTCAGTAATAGAGAGAGTGAAAGAGATTTTGAATGGTGATGGGAGTGGGAGGGAGTGGATGAAGAGGATGGATGAGTGGAGGAAAGAAAAGGAGGATGGGAGGGAGAGGGAAGGGGGAAGTTAAGAGGGGTAGTAGAAAGAAAGCAGCGGAAACGGAGGTCGACTAGGGCTGTCTCTCTCTCTCGTGCGACTTTAGGTTAAGGAAGATGTAATAATTTAGGATTAGGATTAAGATAGAGCAAGAAAGTAGATATAAGGGCGGAAAAGAGAAGAAGAGGAGGAAAGATAGTTTGTAAGCGCAGCGGAGGTCCGCGTGTACCCCGCAAGGGCATAGAATATATTAACCTTAACCTAACCTTAATGAGATAATGTCAATAATTGAAGAATTGCGTGAAGCAAATATCATAATATAAATTGGGTGTTATAAGCCGAATACTTCAGTATAAAAATGTCAGTTAACAAGTTTGGTGGTGGTGATAAGGATAATCTATTTTATCGTCAAACCGCAAAGAATTATAAAAGAAAGAAAAAGGATTCCGAAAATTTAACATACAGTTCTGTGGACAAAGCGTACAATGCGCAAAATAATAAAATTATAAAATTAAAAACTCCGGAAGCCTCCAGTGATGCTGTTACTAAACTTTACACGGATCACCGTATAATACAATTTGATCAAAGTCTGAGAAACCATTTAAAAAACGCATATTTGGAAAAAACAGTTTTCCATAATAAAGTTAATGCGATTATAGATAAATTTAAAACTGATTTAATCAATCTTCGTAATACTTTATTTATAGAATTGCAAGATAATAATAAGACATTATTTGAGAATAATTTAACTAATGTTCGCAATAATTTTAGCGAAGAATTAAGACAGCTTAAATTATCACTTGAGAAAACTATAAATAATAATGTAATAGCAATTCGTAATCATAACGATGATCAAATTGATAAAATACAAAAAGCTTTATCTTCATATGAAAATACATCATAGTATAACTTTGAAGTGGTTCAAGCGAAATATGTTAATACTAATAAACTTATAAATTCTATACAAGATATTATAGTGACCAGTGAAACGCTTGAGAATAATATGAAAGGGATTTCGGCGGATATAAACAGTTTACAAAGGCAAATTATAGATTTGGAAATGAAGTTGCGATGAAGAATGTAAAAGCGGATTCGATTAATAAATTACATTCTAAAAATCAAAAAACTGGAATAAATAATAATATAAGTAAAGAAAAAGTACAGTTGGCTAATGAATTACATTCCACAGCACGAAAAAATTTTCCTCGGAGAAAAGTGATTATAAAAGGTTATGATGATTTGTGGCAAGCTGATGTTGTGGATATGCAACAATATGCTAAAATTAATTCAAATTATCAATATATTCTAACTGTTATTGATGCCTTTTCCAAATATGCATCGGCGGAACCATTAAAAACTAAAAGTGGAAATGATATTACTAATGCATTCAAGAAGATGATTAAAGAACGAAAACCTAAAAATTTACAAACTGATGATGGAAAAGAGTTCTATAATAAAGAATTTAAAAGTTTATTGAAGAAGTATGCTATAAATCATTATTCAACATATAGCGTTTTAAAAGCATCTATTGTTGAACGATGGAATCGAACTCTTAAAAATATTATGTGGAAAATGTTTACTATGAATGGTAATTATAAGTGGGTAAAATTATTACCAGAACTTCTTTATAAATACAATAATACGAAACATCGCACAATTAAAATGAAACCTATCGATGTAACCAGTACAAATTCTAATAAACTTTTAACTACTGCATACGGGAATATAAAAATGGTTGGTAAAATCAAATTTAAAATTGGTGAATATGTTCGTATAAGTAAATGTAAAAACGTATTTGCTAAAGGTTATACACCAAACTGGACAACAGAGGTGTTCCAGATTAATGCAATTAAACATACCAATTCAATCACATATGTTACGTCCCGAAACCGAATCTCTTTCCTAAATTTTTCTTTAAATTTAATTTCTCCGATAATAATACAAAACTACAGCGTTACAGCTGGCTGGAAATTAGCGATCTAAAACAAAATGCATTAGCTCAGCGGATAGGGTTTCGAATCGAGATTATTATTCAGACTATCCGGTTCCGCAAACTGCGAATCGCGACTCACGAATTGATACCGATTGACCTGTGGACCTGGATGGAAGGAAGGATGGAAAAATTTGAAAACAATTACAGTTGCCGAACTCTGCAAAACGTGATCATGGGCAGGGCCTACCACCTCCAAACACCCCGTGTTAATAAAAACCAAAAGACGAGCTCGACTCGCCACTATCGTTCGAGTAATCACGAGGTATGTAGGCGTTAGCCCGTGAAGACGTATATAGTGAATCTTAGATTCTCTATTTAAGCATAGTTCGGTTGACATATTGTGATCCGAAGGACTTAGTTTTTCACGTAAAATAGTAGTTCTTTCATTTCTTTGTTTCTCTTATTATTGTACCACGCGTTATAATTGTAGCTAAACTTAATCTAGTTTACCGTTAAATACAATTTAAATCTAATTCATAATATAACATTTGCGAGTTCGCGACGGTGTAAGAAGAAATCTAACTTTCCAACCTTCCCTCAGCATCCGGTTCGCAGGCAGATTAGGACAGCGGATTAGGACGGAACGGCCTACCTATTTAAAATAAAATCTATCAGGGTGAGTTCCACATACATGAAGCAAATCATTTCACTAGTCGCATTCTGATTGATCCATTGGGTCGTGGGATTTTCCTAAATCGAATACGACTTTTTGGTAATTCTGTTACACTGACGAGCTCTGATTCCGGAAGTATATAACATTTTATATTGTATTTTCTGTAAATGGGAAATTCTCTCCTCCCTGTTGAGGGCGGGTTTTAACGAGTCTCTCGTTTTGGGACAATACCCTAAAAACCCCAACCGATACTGCAAGGAGACAGTTTCACCACCCAAAACTTTGTAGTATTGCGCACCCCTGTTCATTATACAAACATTTGTACAGAAACCTCAAACTCAAACTAAACTGCACACATTTTGAATATATATATTTTTCTGTTGTCATACCTAATTAAAGAAAGTCTAAATTCAATTCATTAAACCTAGACATCCATATCCTAAACATCAAATTTCGATTCACATAGACCTGTACTGGTCTCGACAGATCGACCCATCCATCCTGTCCTCTCCTCGCCTTAGGCTGGGGAGAGTAGCAAAATCTTATTAGAATTAAACGCGGAAACCCGCGTGCGATTCGTTTCGTATTAGCTAGAACGCGCGGAGTCTACCGTCCGTTGGCACCCGCTCGACGGCGGACGGCACGCGGAAATAAAGCGCCGCACGTAACACATATATTATTGAAGATCTTACTGGTAAAATTATTGAAGGTTCATTCTATGAATACGAATTGTTAAAAGTAAAAAATCCTGATGTATATTTGGTTGAAAAAGTATTAAAACGTAAAGGAAACAAAGTATATGTAAAATGGCTTGGATTCAATTCTTCGCATAATTCATGGATTAATGCGGATAATCATTTGTAAAATTGATATTGTAAAATTGATATTGTAATTTTTTAAATAGTTATAAAATAAAAATTTACATTTAAATCATAAGTATACCTTATTCTTTTTCCTTATATCTTTATCTTAAACTTAATATGTATGCACATACACATATGTACATGCATGATAACATAGTATTTATCATTATTTTCCCCACCACATTAAATTCTCATTTCTGCTTATATAGCCATAATCCTATCCCATCCTTTCCTTATTCCATAGTTAAAGTTAAAGTTTAAAGCAGCACTTAGAAAAATCAGTAAAATGACTCAATACAAGTTCATTTATGATTATTATAAACATTTAATATTATTAGATGTTGACGTTCAAAATGGTGTATTACAATATTTTAAAACAAATGGTATATTGAATAATAATGAATGTGGAAGAATTATTAATTTTTCAATATGTCGACAACATCAAGTATCTTTATTGTATACTTTACTTGAAAATGGCAGGTATGAAATAAATTATTATTATTATTAATTATTCTAAAAAATAAAAGTGTTTATTAATTTGTAAATGTTTTATTCTTTTGTTGTAGACATAGCATTTTAGCATTTAAATGGTTCAAAGAGGCTATGCGTAGAATGTATCCATGGATTACCGAATGTATTGATTTTGAAATTTTTTTCCATATATTCCATAATGCGTCAAAAATAAAAGAAAAGTATAATCCATCAACATTGACTGAAATTTTATGGCCTAAAATTTTAAATTTAAATCTTAAATATTTATATAAAGAAGGAGTGGATGATAATAAAAATAAAAATTTAATTATTTTAAAACATTTAATAAAAAATAATTATAAAGATAATGCATCTTTTTTTCATACTCGCAATAATAGCAATGTGTTACAACTAGAGCCATGGGAAAATGTTCCCATGGCAACGATTTTAGAGATAATAGATGAAAAAAGATATAAAATTCTTTATTTTATTGAAAAGGATAAATCGTTAATTAATCAATACAAATTTGTTTATCGTCAACATTTTTATTACACACATTGTTTTGAATTTTGTAAATTAGAGAATGGCGTAGCTAATTTAATGTACAATATAATATACGATGATGATGATGATAGTAATGTTATAGAAAATGCAATTACTGAATTTTATAATTATCCATTAGAGAATAATGTCCCCATGGAAGAGTAGTAGTAGTAATAGTTTATTTCTTGCCTTTCGGCCTTGAAAGGGGGTGACACGTGATGTGTCTACATAGAATATACAGGGTGGTCCACACAACGTGTGCACCGTTAAAAACTACCAAAATATGCGTTGCACAAAAAAGTTTTTATATAGAAGTTGCATGGTCTGAAGGGGCACATTATATAGTGTAGTTATTTTTTTTATAGGTGGAGGCGTTTCGGAGATTTGAAGGTCAACTTTGTTTTTTTAAATGGAATGCTATATTTTTTATATCAAAATATGGAAGAATGTCGAATTCTGAGTAAAAAAGTATTGACATTTATTTGCCCTGAACCTAATAACTAACGAGTAATTTCACTTTATTTCCTGAAAATTTTCTTCGCGTAATATCAAGTTAGAAATTCGACCTTATCACAGATTTCCGCAGGACAGCGATGTTTACGTGACAGTGTTTATCAACACAACATCTATCATGATTCGCAATCGTCTTCATATTCGTAATCCAGTATTGAAGTTACCTTCGGTGTTGTGTGTATTTACCAGACAGATAAAAGTAAAAATGAAATTTTGTAATAGCGAAAAAGTTGATATGCTTTTAGTTTATGGTGAGTGCCATAAAAATGCAATAAGAGCCAAAGCCATCTATGCCGAAAGGTATCCTGAACGAAATCAGCCATCTCGAGCCATATTTGAGAGAATGTGTCAATCGCTTCGACGAACCGGAAGTCTTAATGTTACTAAACGTAACTTAACGAAAACTGCTACTTCTGATGCAAATGCTATTGCGGTCCTAGCAGCGGTAACAGAAAACCCCCATATTAGTACACGACAGATTTCACGAGGATCTGGAATTAGCAAAACAAGTGTACTACGCATTCTTCATAATGAAAAACATCGTCCCTATCACCTAGCACTTCATCAGGAGCTCCATGGAACGGATTATGAAAACCGCGTTCGGTTCTGCCAGTGGTTCCTGCATCAAATGAACAGTGATAATTATTTTTTACAAAAAGTTTTGTTCACTGATGAAGCAACGTTTACTAATCGCAGGCACCAGAAAATCCTCACTGGATGAGAGAAGTCGACCACCAACGTCAATGGAGCGTGTGTGGTGTCGTCAATGTGTGGTGTGGAATACTGGGCAACCAATTGATTGGGCCATATTTTATTAATGATCGACTAACAGGACAAAAATATGCTAACTTTTTGAATGACACTTTACCATCTTTATTGGAAAATGTACCTTTAAATATCCTTACACAAATCTGGTATCAACATGATGGTTGTCCTGCACATTACGCGCGTAATGTAAGGCAAGTACTGGATAGAAAATTTCCTAATCGATGGATTGGTCGTGGCGGACGATTTATGTGGCCTCCACGCTCACCGGACCTTACTCCTTTAGACTATTTTCTGTGGGGCACATTAAAAGACACAGTGTATCGTGAACCACCAACAACATCTGAGAATATGAAACATCGTATTCGTGAAGCATGCATTACACTCAATGCGGATATGATTCAGAATGCAGTTTCTTCATTAGTTAATAGATTGCATCACTGTATTAATGCCAATGGATATCACTTTGAACATTTACATTAGTTGCGTTAAGGCCACCAATCCCTTTAGAATTTAAAAAAAATCGTTTTTTTTTTTATTCCATATTTCGAAAGTATAATACTCAAAGAATATACTGACCAAAGGAAAATCCTAAATATTGGATATTAGTGAAGTTATCGCATGTAGTATAGAACGGAGACGCAGCATGGGTCAGGTAGCGAGTCGGCCGCTCGGACCGTTAGAGCCGGAGCAACCTTTGTTTTACAATACTTCTTTATTTACACGTTGTTTCGCCAAGCAGATGTTTCGGGAAATTTTTCGAAACGACACGCCACTCCTTTTTATGACAAGGACATATTTTTATATATCTATATAGCGTGAAACGGTAGGTATACGAAACAAAACGTTACTCGAGCAACAGATTCAGTTTCGTTTGAAATTTTGTCGTGAACGGTTGAGTTTTCCATAGTAAAATGCCGAACTATCCGAAAGGAACTCGAGCCAATATAGCTCGGAAATGTTTAACAACAAAGAGATTTCAAGGAAATCAATTCACTGATGCGAGCAACGAAAGTTTCGGGCCGAGTACTAGTGATGACATAAGTGCAAGTGCTAAAAAACTAAAGTCTGCGTGCACAGAGGATATACTTACAAATCCTTTGCACGCATATAGAATTATTGCATTTTTAACAGTTTTTACGGCTCTATCAGAAATTTTAATTTGTGCTGTATGCAAGCAAAGAATAAATTTTAGTGAGTCAGGACATAGAGGCCTCGGTTTCAAAATTGTTGTTACGTGTCGGTGCAGTAATCGAGAAATTAATTCAGGACCTTTGATTAACACTGGTTTCGAAATTAATCGAAGGCTTGTGTTAGTCATGAGACTTTTGGGGGTCGCAAGACAAGGAATCAATACCTTTTGCAATCTCATGGACCTGTGCACTGGATTCAATCAAAGCAGCTACACTAAAATCATCGAGCATATTTATGCAGCTGCTAAGTCGTCATTCGATTTTTCAACCCAGAATGCTGTTAAAGAAGAGGTGAAAAAAAATGCCGAGCATGAAAGAGGAGAAAGTATTCTCAAAGTCTCTGGTGATGGTACGTGGAAAAAGCGTGGATTCAAATCGTTATATGGTGTCACCACGCTCATCGGCTACTATTCTGGCAAAGTGATCGATTTGGTCGTGAAAAGCAGTTACTGCCAAGGCTGTACGTTTTGGAAAAATAAAATTGATACTAAAGAATATGAAGAATGGTTCGAAGATCACGAAGAAAATTGTATGAAGAATCACGAGGGCTCGGCGGGAAAAATGGAGGTTGATTCTATGAAAGAAATGTTTTCCAGATCGGAAGAGAAATTTGGAGTAAAGTATGGAAATTACATAGGTGATGGCGATTCAAAAACTTTTAAGGCCATACTAGAACTAAAACCTTATGATGACGAGTTAACTGTCATAAAAAGTGAATGCATTGGCCACGTAGAGAAGAGAATGGGAACCAGACTCCGAAACGTGAGAAAAGAAAAACAACTTTCTGGAAGAGGCAAGTTAACGGATGAAATTGTGAAAAAACTCACAAAATATTATGGTTTAAGCATTCAAAGAAATGTAAATAGTGTTGAAAATATGAAAAAAGATATTATGGCTACTTTTTATCATATTTTTTCAACAAAGGAGGAGCCAAATCACGAGTACTGCCCGGCCGGACCCGAAAGCTGGTGCAAATGGCAGAAAGCAATCGCCTTAAATAAAAATCCAAAATTGGAAGATCTTTCACCGTTACTTAACCAAAATATCAAGCAGCATCTCCTGCCAATTTATCGAGATTTGTCGAGAGATGATTTGCTAGAAAGGTGCTTGGGAGGCCATACCCAAAATGCAAATGAAAGTTTCAACTCGACGATCTGGCGATTGGCTCCAAAACACCTGCATTCTGGTTTAAAAATTGTTGAAATTTCGGCCTACATTGCTGGTGGCATATTCAATGACGGCTTTTCTTCAATCTTAAGGATTATGAATGCGTTGGACATAGTCGTTGGCACCAAGTGCAGAGATTTCGCCGAAACCTCTGATGAGGCACGAATAGTACAACAAAACAGGCTCAGTCTTTCTGAGACGAAAGATGCTCGTACAGCCCGGAAACAACAGCTGGCGGAAGAAAATCAGTTTTTCGAGGAAGTCGAAGGTCTGCTGTACGCGCCTGGAATCGCTGATTAAACGGTAAGTCCTTATAATTAATAGTTTTCACATGTTGAAACTTTAAACGCGATTATCTCGAAACTACATTTTCAAAAACTGCTCGTGTTGTAGCTCGAAAAGTTATCGACCGATTTCGATAAAATTTTGGGAGGTTACTCTCAGTAATATTATCGAAAGGATATACCTAAAATTTGAAAGGAAACGTGTAAATAAATAATTTTTTTGGGGTCAAATATGTCGAAAAAATGGTAGAAAATTCGAACTTCAGAGTAAAAAGGCTCCCAAATTGTCAATTTTGCACTTTTTCATAATTTTTTAGGTATATCCTTCCCCTTAATATGTCAGTAAACGAATGACACTTGTTAAATCTTTTTCAGAGCAACAGCAAAAGAGTGACAACTGCAGCAGTTTTCGATGTCGCGGAAAACAGGTGCCCGAAGACCCTTAACAACGCCGCCATTTTGTTGGTCATCCCAAGAAAAAAAATTTTTTTTTCAACTTGGATGTTATAACAAACTTGTGTCAAAATTTGGAAATGATTCGACTATTTTATCGCCTCTAAAAAAATTCCTGAAAAAGTCCTATTTTTCACGCTTCTAAAGGGATTGGTGGCCTTAAGCCACTAGGTCACTCATATTAGTAAACACTGTCACGTAAACATCGCTGTCCTGCGGAAATCTGTGATAAGGTCGAATTTCTAACTTGATATTACGCGAAGAAAATTTTCAGGAAATAAAGTGAAATTACTCGTTAGTTATTAGGTTTAGGGCAAATAAATGTCAATACTTTTTTACTCAGAATTCGACATTCTTCCATATTTTGATATAAAAAATATAGCATTCCATTTAAAAAAACAAAGTTGACCTTCAAATCTCCGAAACGCCTCCACCTATAAAAAAAATAACTACACTATATAATGTGCCCCTTCAGACCATGCAACTTCTATATAAAAACTTTTTTGTGCAACGCATATTTTGGTAGTTTTTAACGGTACACACGTTGTGTGGACCACCCTGTATAATGATATTTTATAAAAACATAGAAATACATCTTTAACTTATATGGAACACACATTTACAACTTTAACTTTTATCTTTGGGTTGTACTATGGTTAATTATGTGCTTACATCTACTCTATTTCTTTCTCTTTCTTTTTCTCTTCTTTTTTGTATTATCTTTCTCATCCAGTTTGTCCCTTCTTCTTTTCCCGTAAGCATCTTGCAGCCATTCAGCTCTTGTGCACGGTCTACCTCCTTACAATCTTTCATTAAATGTTCTATCGTCTCTTCTTTCATCTCGCATAGTCTGCATTTATTTTCCTCTCTCTCCTTCCAGTATCTATTCGCTCTTTCCTCGTTTCCACATCTGAATCTTGCTATCATTGCTTGGTCTCTTCCTTTGTATTCCTCTTTCAGGTATTCTGCTCTAGTATCCATTCTGATCTCTCTATATCTTTTATTATATCTTCCTTTTACTATTCTTTCATATTGTTCTTGGGATTGTTTTCCTCTGTCGATCTGTGCTAACTTTTCAGCTAATGAGTTGTCTTCTGTCCTCATTTCTGCCCAATCATGGCTATCTATTCCTTTTTCTCTGTAGTATCTTACAATTAGTCTCATTTCTTCCCACTTCGACATCTTTCTCTCGTTCGTTCTATCTATTTCCCTCCAACATTCTTGTACTATTTTATTTGTTTTGGTTGCTCTTGTCCTTTCTTCGTATTTTACAGCTCTTTTGCCCGCTTCTATCCTTATCATCTCCATCTTCGTCTCTTCCATGACGATATACGTGGGCGTATTGTGATCAAGACCTAAGACCCATTTCAAATATTTTACTTGCAGTTTTTCCAATTTCTCTACTTCCTCCCATCCCCATATTTCGGCAGCATACAACATAATACTCTTTACTATGCTATCATATATCTTGATTCTTCTTTCGAAGTTGTTTTTAAATCTTCTTTGTCCGATTCCCCATGTTTGTTTCATTGCTATCATTGCCCTTTTAACCGTTTCTCTCATGTGCGCCTCGGTACCTCCATTTTTCTGGAAATGGTATCCTAGATATTTGAAATCTTTTACCTCTTCTAGGTCTTCAGTTCCCCATTTCCATTCTTCTTTTTTCGTCTGACTCCTTCCTCTTTTGAAGACCATAACTTTGGATTTCCCCACGTTTGTTACCAAATCTCTTTTTTCTAAGTACGCTTTCATTCTCCTGATCATCTCTTTTAATTCTTTTGGTTCTTTTGCCAGTAGAACTATGTCATCTGCATATGCTAAGGGCCAGATCTTTTCCCTTCCTATCACCACTCCTCCTGTCTGTCCTCTTCTCATTTTCTCTTCGAAGTCTGCCATGTACAAGTAGAAGAGTGTCGGACTTATTGGGCACCCCTGTCTCACTCCTCTTGTGGTCCAAAATGCTTCTGATAAATTCCCATTTACTCTTATCCTGTTTCTCGTTTCCTCATATATTTGGTCTATTCTTGTCCTTAATGTCTTGCTTATTCCTTTCTCTTCCAGTATCTTACTCAATTTTTCTCTGTTTAGTTTGTCAAAAGCTGCTGTCAAATCTGCGAAGAAAACGTATAATTTTCCTCCTTTTTCTTTTATTTCTCTATTTACCACATGGTTCAGGATTAATATATTATCTATTGTACTTCTACCTCTTCTGAATCCTGCCTGTGTTTCAGGTAAGATCTTTTTCTGCTCTAGTTCTGCTGTTAGTTTATTCTCAAGTATCATGGTATAGATCTTGTATGCTGTGTTTAATAGTGTTATTCCTCTATAGTTTTTAATCTTGTCCCTGTCTCCTTTCTTGAAAATTGGGGAGATTATACCTTCCTTCCAATCTTCCGGAAAGCCTTCTCCCCTCCATACTTTGTTTAGTATTTCTGTTAATCGTTCTATTATCTTTCTTCCTCCGTACATCCAGACTTCATTTTCTAGTTTATCTTGTCCTGCTGCTTTCCCTTTTTTCAACTTTCTGATCTGCTTTCTTACTTCCTCTACGGTTATTATTTCCCTTTCTTCATTCCACCTTCTCCTCTCTCCTTCTTCTTTCTCTCTTTGTTTCGGGTGTTCCTTTCCTTCTAATAACTCCATGAAGTATTCTCTCCATTCCTTATTTATATGTTCCCATATTTGATTAAAATTCCTTAGTTGTCTTATTTCATCTTCGAGTTCTTCTTGATGTCTTTTCTCCTTTGCTTTGCACATCTCTTTATACTCCCGCCTCTTCTGAGTATATTCTTCTTTTCCTCTTTTTCCTTGCTTCCACATTCTCAGTACCTTCCTTAAATCCCTTTTCTTTTCGGTGCATTCCTTATCCCACCATTTCTTATATCCCATATTCCTTTTTTTTTATTTTCAGTACTTCTTTAAGTACTGCCCCGTTTATTTTTTCTCTCATTTCTTTCATCATTTCGTTTGTTTCCTCTTTTTCCCATGTTATTCTGTTTACTCCCTCCTGGTAGTGACGTTTACCCTCTTCTGTCCAAATTCTTTTTTCCTTCCGTGTTTCTTCTTCCCGTCTGTCTCGGGTTACTTCTTCGTATATCTCCACCACCATCGGTAGGTGGTCTGATTCTACCCTTTCCTCTATTCTGAAGTTTTTTATTTCGTCTTTTATCTTTATACCCACCAGCACATAATCTATTACTGACATTCCCTGTTTTCCTATGAAAGTTAATTCTCCTTCCTCATCTCCTTCTGTATTTCCATTCAGTATTTTCCAGCCGTTCTCTTCTACCATTTCTAACAGTTTCATACCTTCTGAGTTTTTTATTTTATCCTTTGACTTTCTCCATTCTCTCTCTTCTCCATCATTACAAGTGGATCCTTCTTCTCCCGTTCTTGCATTAAAGTCCCCTCCTATTATCAGTCTTTCTTCTTCATTAGATTCTACTGTTTTTTCTATGTTTTCCCTTGTACTTTTCATATTTTTACTATAAACTGTTATAATTCTCCAGATTCCGCCTTTTGCCTTAATTCTTCTTTCTTGTATATTCTCCCAGTTTTCTTTTACCTCTATTTCTGTTATATTCTTCTTCACTCCTGTTATAATTCCTCCACTCGCTCTTCCTCTCGCTTTTTCTCTTTCTGCATACTGACACTTCCAGTTGTGATTTTCCGGCATTTTGTCTTCCATTCTTTTCCATTGTTTCTCCTCTATCCATGTTTCTGTTAAGCCGACTATATCAAATTCTGCTATATAGTCCCAGAATTGTTTATCTTTATTATATAATCCGGCCACGTTCCAAAATCCTATCTTTATGTACCTTTCTTTTCCTTTTTCTTGTCTGTTCTGTATCTCTTCTTTCCCTGGGTTTTGTTCCCTGTCTCCTGGCGTGTCCGCTGTCACGGACTCGCCGGGAGCCGGGATTCTCTCCTCTCTTACTTCTCTGTGCTCCCTCGACCTCTGATTTCTCAGAGGTTCATGGAGCTTCTCCTGCTCCAAAATTTTGCCTCTCTCAGACCAT
Source organism: Cerceris rybyensis (assembly GCA_910591515.1). Lineage (NCBI taxonomy): Eukaryota > Metazoa > Arthropoda > Insecta > Hymenoptera > Crabronidae > Cerceris > Cerceris rybyensis. Next base: position 4,733,490 of record OU342789.1, read on the forward strand.
CTTTCTCCCATCTAAAGCATCTATCATTAATCTTTAATTTCCTGTACCCTATTTTCACCTGGGCCCCTTCTGCTTTCTCTGCTTTGGCTATTTCTGCTATATTCTTTTGTACTTCTCTTTCCTCTTTTGTTAAGTCGTTGTCTATATACAATTTCTTCCCCTTCATTTTATTTTTCTTTATCATTACTTCCTTCTTTTGCTGCCAGTTTTGAAGCTTTGCTACAAGCATGCATCCTCTCTGCCCTTTTCTTATCCAGAACGCCTCCAGCACGTCTGCGTTTACCTGTAGCTCTCTTTTTAGTACATGCTCTACTGTCTCCTGCGGGGTTTCCTTCATCGGCATCTCTTCTCCTTTCAGGACTATATTATTCCTTCTTTCTCTTCTCTCTCTGCTATCCTCCTTTTTTTTTAATCCTTTTATTATTTCTTTCAGTGTTTCTATATCGTTTTCGAATTTCGTTATCTTTTCTTCTGTTCCCTTTTTTTCTCCTTCCCACACCTCCTGATTTCTTTTCCACTCCTCTTTCATGCCTCTTATTTCTAATCTTAATTCTTCGTTTTCCTTTTTAATATCTGCAGTGTCCTGTTTTATTGTCATCATTATCTCTGTTAGTCTTTCCATATTTATGTCTCTTTTGTCTGTTTGTGATTTTTCTGCACCTCTCTCAGTCTCTGTCCTTCTTTCTGGCGGTGATCTTCCTATCTTCCTTACTTTTTTAAATTTTTCTATCAGTTCCTTCTCTATTTTTTCCCTTTCCTTTTCTTCTTCCGTGTCTCAGCCTCTCTTGCTCTTCTCAAACAGCGATTCTGTACTGTTCGCTCTTTGTCTTCCAAGTTGCTCCGCTAAAGTTGGTCTCCCTCTCCTTCTTTGTTCTTTACCTGTCTTATCTCTCTGTTCCTCTTTTGTCGGACTTTTTTTCGCGTTATCGCTCATCGGTAACTATATCTTATCTTGATCTTATCGACTTTTATCATTTCTTCCTGTTTTACCGACTGCTTGTGTTCTTAACCTTCTCCGTACCTTTCTACAAAATAATTTCTTTTCAGTACTATTTATTTCTAAGTTTTTACGTATTGTGTATACTTTCCCTTTGTCCGCCCTTTCCACACCGTATTTTCCTTCTCTCTCTGTTCCGTTTGTACGTACTGCCACGTTCTGCCACGTGTCACCGTCACCTTATCTCACTTCGTTTTTTGTTTCTTCCTTTAGGTTTCACTTTTCACCCTTCTGTGATTCCCTTTCCTTCTTCCTTCCACTCCTTTCTCTTCGTTTTTTCTTCTTTGTTTATTCAGTTTTTCCTTCACTTTTGATATTTCTTATCGCAGCTATCTTTCACACGTCTTTCCACAATCACGCATCACGTGATCCCCCCATGGAAGAGTATCTATGGCATTTTTCATAACACACCTTTTATCATCATCAGAATTTAAACCTATTTTATAATTTGATACTGTATAAATATTATGTAATTTTGATTTGATAAAACGCTGTTTACATATTTTAATTTGATTATTGAATAAACATTCTTTGTAATCATTAAAATGAATTTCTCGTTGTACATTATTATTTATAATTCCTTTAGCTTTTTTGATATTTGGCTTATTAAAAATTTTAATGATATACATTTTCGATTTTAATCCAATAAATTCCGTCATAATTTCACCATTATTTTCATCTTTCATTAAACCCAATATTTTTTTGTTTACAAGCGGCATGTTATAAATATTATTTAAACTGTAATCGCTAGTATCAAATCGATAAATATCTGATTTCATAATTTCATATATATCATCACATTTAATTTTATATATTAAACTATCCGTATCCGTATACAGTGGAACCTATAATCGATTGACACCTCGGGGGCACAGTTCTAAGAATTTGACAATTGAATCGAGGTATGCCACTAAACTTTTTTCCCCTTCTACTTCTTGGGCAGAACGAGACAGCCGTATGTGCTCACTTTGTTAATACGGGTAGAAGGGGTAATTAAGATGGCGGTAAAACATAACCTAGCTGGCACGAAAAGCGAAAAGGTTTTGAAAAAGACATCATAACTCATTTTTTTCTACAAATTAACCGAAACTTTTTGTTTATCGGAGGTATGATGTATTGTAAAACTTAAAGTTAGTTTAAAAAGGATTAAATAAATATTAACTTAACCTAACATAATGCTACGGTATCGTCATCCATCTTGAACATGCGCACTGTATGATGCCCTGAGTGTGCGCAACAAAGTATGCGTACTGAGACGCTTCGAGGAGAAATTGAGAGAAGTAGGAGTGTAGTACCACAAGAGGGGTAAATAGAAGAGAGGTGCAAGCGAATCGAGGTTCCACTGTATAATATTTTACAATCATTCTTAAATTTAGGTTTCATATATTCATAATGAAATTTATATACAAGTATCTTTGCAATGTCTAATATTACCATTCCAACATAAATTGGTTTATTCATAATAATATTGTTTTTTTTATAATAATATTGTTTTTTTTCATTTCTATTGCAATTAAATTTTCATTAAATATTATTGCTCGATGAAAATTTGGTTTTGCAATTAATGTACTTGCACTATTACCTTTGTCTTTATACCAAGTAGATACTATTCTTAAATCCCGATAATTACGAACATTTTCCATCATTTTACCAAATACTGCATTGTTCATTAATTTATAGAGATTTTTCTCAAAATTTGATGTAGATGATTTACGTAAATTAGTATTTAAATTTATATATTCAAATAACCAATTATTTTGACTAAATTGTAATATTCTATGTATTTTTTTTAATACAAGACCATCTTTTAAACATTGTTGCAACATTCGATAATGAATTACATACTTTTCTTTGTTATTTAATGTGGCTAAGAGTTTCTTATTTTTCGATGAGGATTTTGGTGGAATTTCCTTTTTAGCGCAATATGGTAAATCTGAATGCCAATTATGTATTTTATTTGGATAATCCAAATCAACTTCTAATATGTATCCTATTTCAGAATTTATACTAACACTTTCTACATTAAAATTGCATATATCATCATTAAATAACCATTTGAAATTGCCATATGGTAATGATTGCGACATTGCCCATCCATATAAATTGTTAATATCATAATACATTAGATATATTGAATCATTTTTCGAATTATATTCCTTTTTCATAGATACATATTCGCCGTGGAAATGTAAAAATTTATTTCTCATAAACAAAAGCCCACTGGAAAAAAAGCTTTTACACTTTTTAACCTTACACCTATGTGAACTCACACACAAAAATTCTACTCATTTGGTGTGTGACACTTCGCGACCTCTCCTTGTAAGACCTCCTCTTATCCCTCTCTCAATAAATAATACCATATCTATATCAGTTAATAATTCTAAAGTAACTCTAGTCATTTTTAACATAGCATCCCATGCTAACCCCGGAATAGTAAAATATTGTGCAGGATCTAATACATATGCTGAAAGACATTCTAATCAAAAATTTTCAAAAACATCAGCTAATAAAAGAACATCAATTTTTAAGTATAAATCGCTATATTCACCTAACGTTTTTATCTTAAAAGTATGCCAAACATTGCATGCATGTTGATATTCTTCTAAAGTAATATTAGACTTATACATTGAATTATAAAAATCTTTGTACAATGGTAATGATGTTTCATTTAATTTGTCCCAATTATTTACATAATCATATGGAAATACTCCTTTTCGAGTTAATAAATGAAATGATTCATCATTTAAATTTTGAAAATTGTAACGTAAAATTTTCATATCTTTAATGTCCAATATCTTGACTGCATTACTTAAACTTGTATTAATAAATTTAAAAGTATCAATAAAATTAATATGAATAAAATTTTGATTTATCATTACCTTGCAAATAAATGCAATATACTTTTCAGATGATTGTTACGTCCGGCGCTGTATTTTCCGCGTGCCGTCCGCCGTCGAGCGGGTGCCGACGGACGGTAGACTCCGCGCGTTCTAGCTAATACGAAACGAATCGCACGCGGGTTTCCGCGTTTAACTCTAATAAAATTTTGTTACTCTCCCCAGCCTAGGGCGAGGAGAGGACAGGATGGATGGGTCGATCTGTCGAGACCAGTACAGGTCTATGTGAATCGAAACTTGATGTTTAGGATATGGATGTTTAGGTTTAATGAATTGAATTTAGACTTTCTTTAATTAGGTATGACAACAGAAAAATATATATATATATATATTCAAAATGTGTGCAGTTCAGTTTGAGTTGGAGGTTTCTGTACAAACATTTGGATAATGAACAGGGGTGCGCAATACTACAAATTTTTGGGTGGTGAAACTGTCTCCTTGCAGTATCGGTTGGGTTTTGAGGGTATTGTCCCAAAACGAGAGACTCGTTAAAACCCGCCCTTAACAGGGAGGAGAAAATTTCCCATTTACAGAAATTATTATATACTTCCGAAATCAGGGCTCGTCAGTGTAACAGAATTACCAAAAAGTCGTATTCGATTTAGGGAAAATCCCACGACCCAATGGATCAATCAGAATGCGACTAGCAAAATAAAATGTTTCATGTATATGGAACTCACCCTGATGGTTTTGATTATAAGTATGTAGATCGTTCCGTCCTTTTTCGTTGTCCTAATCTGGCTGTGAACCGGATGCTGAGAGAAGGTTGGAAAGTTAGATTTCTTCTTACACTGTTGCGAACTCGCAAATGTTATAGCACGAATTTAGATTTAAACTATATTTAATGATAAATTAGATTGAGCTTAGCTACAATTATAACGCGTGGTACTATAATAAAAGAAACAAAGAAATGAAAGGAATATTAATTTAACGTGAAAAACTAAGTCCTTCGGATCACAATATGTTAACCGAACTATGCTTAAATAGAGAATCTAAGATTCACTATATATGTTTTCACGGACTACCGTCTACACACCTCGTGACTGATCAGACAATAGTGGCGAGTCGAGCTCGTCTTTTGACTTTTATTAACTTTGGGTGTTCGGAGGTGATAGACCTTACCCATGATCACGTTTTGCAGAGTTCGATTCTTGGAGATGTTTCGAAATTTTTCCATCCTTCTTTCCATCCGGGCTCACAGATCAGTCGCCGTTAATTCGCAAGTCGCAAATCGCAATTCGCGGAACCGGATGGTCTGTATGACCACGAATCGAAACCCTATCCGCTGAGTTAAGGTGTTTTGTTCAGATCGCTAATTTCCAGCCGGCTGTAACGCCGTAGTCTTTTGTATTATTGTCGGAATTCTCAGAATGCAGGAGCATTCTTACATTAGCGGAATTCGAATTGTCTTTCTTCTACGCACATTTGCTTAGGGGAAAATCCCAAAATACCGATGGTATTTGCAAATATAGAGTAGAAGGAAGAAATGAAAAAGAAATTAAATTTAAAGAAGAATTCAAGAAAAAGATTCGGTTTCGGGACGTAACATGATGTAGCAATTAATTGTAATTTACTATTTTTAATTTTTGTTATCTCTTCTATTAAAAAATGTGAATCGTAATTAGTAAAATTATGGAAAAAAACGGGAATTTTTTTTGTTTTTTTAAGTTGTAAATTACAAAGATAATGTGCAGCTCCTCTATATTTACCTATATAATGACAATGATCGCAAACTTTCTTATCATTTGGAAGAAATTTTTTTTCACAAATAAAGCAAAATGTAGCATTATAAAAATCCCTTTCTTCTTCGTTTGTTAAATTATTCATTGGTTTGTTCATTTGATAAAATTTTTCTAATTGAAAAACTATATCTATAAGATTATTAATAAACCATGTTGCGGCATTTTCTCCTCTGTACGATAAATATTTAGATTTATCATTGTCATATCCACAATGAAGATAAAATCCTACACTATATGGTTGATGTTTCTGATACGCTGCAATATTCGCATTCGTATCCGTTTTCACCAGCATGTATTCAAAATCTGCATATATTGCAAATGGTAATGGCAACAGACTTCCGTTTCCGGTAGCGTTTGGTGAGCAGAGAAGTAGAGTGGGCTGAAGTGAAAAGAAAGTTAAAAGGCGAAAGAAGTGAAGAGGAAAGAGAAAGGTGTGAGGGGGAGGAAAAGGAGGAAAAGGTGTGTGGAAGGAGATATAAAGAGTGGGTGGAAAGAAGTGAGTGTGAGGGTAAGTGAGATAGAGAGAGTGAGTGGGTGAGAGAGGTTAGGAAAGCGTGAGCGAGTGGAAAGGAGGGAAAGAGTGTGGGTGCGAGAGAGCCATCTGGTGTGTTTGGTAAGAGTGAGTGAGGTGGATAGTCGATAAGGAAGGGTGTAAGAGTAGAGAAAATAGAGAGGGGATATGGAGGAAAGTGAGGTAGATGACCAAGGAGGGAAAAGGGAGGAGAAGATGGAGGAGAAAAGAAGAGGAAGGCCAACAAACGTAGAGAGGTTGGGAAGATTAAGGACGGGAAGTGCAGGATCGCTAGATGGAATAATTAGTAGGAAGAAGGAAGTAGAAAGAGAGACGAGTAAGGGATCGGAGGAGAGGGAGGCCTTTAAAAGATCGGAGAGAGTAAAGAGGTCACCGAGTAAGGAGAGGAAAGATGAACTCATAGAGATGATGAGGGAGATAAGAGTGGAGGTGAGGAGTTTAAGGGAAGGAATGGAAAGGGAGAGGGAGGAAAGAAAAGAGATGAGGGGTTTATTAGAAGAGATGAGGGATAGCTGGGAAAAGGAAAAGGAGAAGGTGAGGAAAAGTATAGAAGGTTTAGGAGAGAGGGTGGAAGCGATGGAGGAGAGGGAAGGAAAGTGGAAGGAGTTAGAAGGAAGGATAGGTGAGTTGGAGGAGAGGGGAGCAGGAAAAGAAAAGAAGGTGCAAGTAGATGGTTGGGAGGAAAGGATAAGAACCTTGGAGTTGGGAATGGAGATGAAGGAGAGGGAGAAGAGGAGGGAAAATATTATAATAAGAGGAATGGGAGGGGGGAAAGAGAAGGAAGGAAATGTGGAAGATGAGGTGAGAAGCCTAATGAAGGAAATGGGAGTAGGAGTGCAGGTGAAGGAAGCAAAAGAGATGAGGAAAGGAAATGGAATGGGAAAAGGAAGAATGGTGTGGGTGAAGTTGGGGAGCATAGAGGAAAAGGTGGGGGTGATGAAGGTGAAGAGAGTGCTGGGGAGGGGGAGGACGGAATGGATAGAGGATGATAAGACTTGGAGAGAGAGAAGGGTGGAGTGGATGATGGGGAGGGAAATGGAGGAAGAGAGGAGGAAAGGAAGAAGCGTGAGAAAGGGGAATATGAGATTTTGGGTAGATGGAAAAATGTGGAGGTGGGATGATTGGAGGGATGATTTTGTGAATGAGGAAGGGATAATGAGGAAGGGGAATGGAAGAATAGGGGGGAGGCAGGAAAAAGAGGGGTTTGGGGTGAGGGAGAAGGAGGGGAGGAGATAAAGGAAAAGAAAAAAGAGAAAGGGAGGGGAAGGGAGAAGGAAGGGTGGAGGGAAAGGATTGGTGATGGAGGGGGAAGAAAGGGATGGAAAGTAGGTTTCTGGAATGTGGGGGGGGGGGGGGGGGGTTAAAGGGTAAGGTGAAGGAGATACGGAGGAAAATAGGGGAATGGGATGTGGCGTTCCTAATGGAAACGGGGGTGGAAGAGAGGGATGGGAAGAAGATAGAAAAAGATCTTCCAGAGGGTTTTGAGTGGAGGTGGCAGTGGGCGAGGAGAGAATTTGATAAGGGTAGAGCTAGGGGGGGGGATGTTAGTGGGGGTAAGGGAGGAGATAAAGGAGAAAGGAGAAATGAGGGTGAGAGAGAAGGGGGAGGGAATAATGGAAGTAAATATAGATGTGGAGGAAGAAGAGTGGTGTTTAATCGGGGTGTACATATGGGGAAGGATAGGGGAAAAGATGGGATGGTTGAAAGAAATAGTCGAGGAGGAAATGGGAAAGCAAGTAATGATAGGGGGTGATTTTAACGCTCGGACAGGATGTGAAGGAGGTTTAATAGAAGGGATGGAAGAGGATGAGAGGGAGAGGTGGTCGAAAGACGAGGTAGTGAATGGGGAAGGAAAGAGGATGCTGAAATGGCTGAAGGAAGTGGGATTGGGGATAATGAATGGTAGTGTGAATGGAGATAAGTATGGCGAATATACGTATGTAGGACCGAGAGCATGCACAGTGATAGATTATGTGGTGTGTGGAAGAGACGTAATGAATGAGATAGAGAGATTGAAAGTGGAGAGTATGATTGAGTCTGATCATATACCGGTGGTAGTAGAGTGTAAGGGAGGGGTGAGAAGGGGCGGGGAGAGAAAAGTGGGTAGAAAGGGAATGAGGAGAGTGAGATGGGAAAATGAGATGATAGAAAAGTATAGGAGGAAATTGAGCGAATGGAAAAGAACGAGCGAGGGGTGTGAGAATGGAGTAGGAGAAGTGAAGGAAATAGTGGAGAAGTGTAGGGAGGAAGTAGAAAAGGGAAAGGAAGGGAAAGGGGTGGTGGGACTGGGAATGCAGAGAAAAAAGAAAAGATTTGAGGATGGTGATGAGGAAGTGGAAAAGAGGGGAAGAAAAGATAGAGTGCTACAGAAGGAGGAAGAAGGAGTATGAGATGATATGTGAGGAGAAAAAGCAAGAATGGAGGGAAGGGATAATGAGAATGATAGGCGCGGCCAGGACGGAAGGGGAAGTATGGGAAGTATTGAATAAGTTAAGGAGAAGAGGGGGAGGTTCGGGAGCGGATATAGGGATGGTTGAGTGGGTAGAATATTTTATGGGATTGTTAGGGGGAATAGGGACAAGAGTGAGACATGGTTGTGGTGTGAAGAAGGAAAGAACGGATGGCGAGATAGGGTGGGATGAGATAGAAAGGGTGATAGAGAAATTAAAAAATGGGAAGGCGGCAGGAGAGGATGGATTAGAGAATGAGGTGTGGAAGTATGGTGGGATGGAAGTGAAGAAAATAGTTTACGAAGTATGTAACAAGGTATGGAGAGGGGATGGATGGCCAGATGAATGGAAAGTAGGAGTGGTTGTGCCGGTGAGAAAGGGTGGGAATGGGAAGGGTGTGAATGACTATAGGGGCGTGACCCTGATGGGAACGATGTGCAAAATATATGTGACAGTGATAGAGAAAAGGATGGGGGAAGAGATGAAAGAGAGGGGAATGTTGCCAGAGTGTCAGACGGGTTTTAGAAGTGGAATGGGTGTGATGGAGAATGTATATGTGATGAATTATCTGATTGGTAGAATGATTGGTGTGAAAGGTGGAAGGATTGTGGTGTGTTTTATGGATATGAAAGCAGCGTTTGATATGGTAGATAGAGGTAAGATGTGGAGAGTTTTGAGTGAGAGAGGAGTGAGTGAAGGTTTAAGGGAAAGGATAAGAGAAATGTATGAGGAAACAGTGTGCAAGGTAAGAGTGAATGGGGAGTTGAGTGAACCATTTTGGACCGGGAGAGGAGTAAGGCAAGGATGTCCGCTAAGTGCGAAGTTATTTACCCTGTACTTGGCGGATATCGAGGAAAGACTGGAGAAGAGAGGGAAAGGAGGTGTGATTGTGGGGGGCGGAGAATGAGAATGGAATGAGGTTAATGATTGAAGAAATGAGAGCGTATGTAAGGGAGAAAGGACTAGTTCTGAATGTAAAGAAAACGAAGGTGATGAGGTGCGGAAAGAGGGTATGCGGAAGAGAGAAATGGATGTGGGGGGACGAAGAAATAGAGGAGGTGAAAGAGTACAAATATTTAGGTTATGTATTGGAGAGGAGAGGGGGTCAGGAGAGACATGTAAATGAAAGAGTGAGAAGAGCGAATGTAGTAATGAGAGAGGTGTGGGGTTTGGGAAAGAGAGTGTTTGGGAAGGATGTAGCGAGGAGACTATGGATGTTTGATGTGTTGGTGTGGCCGGTGCTGGTGTATGGAGCGGAAGTGTGGGGGTGGTCAGAAAGGAGGAAAGTTGAGGGAGTGCATGAGAGGTATATGAGATGGGTGTTAGGAGTATCCTTACACATGGTGAGGGATGAATGTGACAGAGAGATGATGCGTGTGAGATATATGAGGAGGGCGTGGATGTATGAGGAAGGATTGAGGGAAGGGAAAGGGAATTTGTGGGTAAGGGAATGTCTGAGGGAGGTGGATGGGAGAAGGGGGAGAAAGAGTTTATGGTACGGATGGGAAAGGGAGAGGGGATTATGGATGGTGAAGAGGGGCGTGGGAGCAAGGGGGGAGGAGGAAGAACGGAGATGGAGGGTAGGGAGATATGGAAGGGAATTGAAGAGGAGGAAAGGAGGGAAATGAGAAGAGATACGGATAGGAGAATAGAGGAAGCGAAATATAATAAATTGTACAAGCATGTGAGAGTGGATGGGTTACCGGAGTACATGAAAAAAGGATGGAAGGAGGATGAATGGAGAAGGATAGTGAGGTATAGATTGGGAAGTGAGATGAGAGAGAGTTAATACTGGGAGAATGATGATGAGAGGAAATGTAGAATGTGTGGATGGGAGTGTGAGAGCTGGGGACATGTGTTGGAGGAGTGCGTGAGAGAGATGAATGGAAGGGAATGCGAGTCAGTAATAGAGAGAGTGAAAAAGATTTTGAATGGTGACGGGAGTGGGAGGGAGTGGATGAAGAGGATGGATGAGTGGAGGAAAGAAAAGGAGGATGGGAGGGAGAAGGAAGGGGGAAGTTAAGAGGGGTAGTAGAAAGAATGCAGCGGAAACGGAGGTCGACTAGGGCTGTCTCTCTCTCTCGTGCGGCTTTAGGTTAAGGAAGATGTAGTAATAATTTAGGATTAGGATTAAGGTAGAGTAAGAAAGTAGATGTAAGGACGGAAAAGAGAAGAAGAGGAGGAATGATAGTTTGTAAGCGGAGCGGAGGTCCGCGTGTACCCCGCAAGGGCACAGAATATATTAACCTAACCTAACCTGGTAATGGCAACATCTTTTGAATATTTTTAAATGATACCCATTTAGTTTTATGTGTAGGCAATTCAATCCGGGTATCATTTGTTTCAAAACATATTTCATAATGTTTATTTAAAGTAGCTTCATCATAAAAATGTGATAAGCATCTAAAAACAAAAAAACATCTATTTATAATAAAATTATTATGAAAATAGTAATTTTGATATGTAAAATAACAATTTTATTATGTAAAATGTACTATACCTGTTACATATAAATAATTTTCTTTTAGATTTGTTTATTTGGGAATTAATTAATCGTGAAAAATGCTTTATCCACATAAAATGTGATTTATTATCTTTTTTAATTAAAAGTAAATTGATATGTTTGCAATAATCAATTGATTTTTTTGTCAATCGAAGAGGTGATATTTCATATAATAATTTATTTTGTTTTTGCTTCTTTTTCTTTTCAAGTATAAACACGTTAATTGATAAATTGTTATTATCCTCAAATTTTGTTATTTGTTTTAACGTTATAGGAAATTTTATTCCTGTTAAATTAAGAATATTATTATAATGAGGATATGAAGAACATTTATTATAGTTATTTTTTACTGGATATAATGCTGATACAACAGCCCATGCAAAACAGTAATCGTCATTAGTTTTTATATTGATAACTGCATATTTTTTAATAATTTCAATAGGCAATGGTATATAGTATATATGACCCTCCTTTTAGAAGATCACATTTATTGATATTAATAACACAGGTCCACAAAAAAAAAAGTGGTCTGTGCTGGGTGTTGGACAAAGATTTTCCGATGTATTTTTTACCGCTGAACACGAATCTGAAGTCAAAACTGGGGGTCAAACTCCAAAAAACGGAGAAAAATAAAAAAAACGATAAAATCCACGATCTAATAGTATTTTCAGTATCTTATTATCAATTTGCAGTTTCTGCTTGTTTCTCTCTGTAGTATTCAGTCTTTGATAGAAAATAAAGCGTCAGGACATTGAATCGGTACATTTACCGGCAAAAACCTGCTACCACGGAGTGTTTGGACTACGATGACAACTGCCCTTTAACGGGATGTGTAGAATGATTCGGACGTTATTCAAAGATGAAGCATTTGTTTCAGTTATGAATGACCAAGAAAAGGCATCATGGCTAAGTTTCAAGGAAATATGTATCAAACTTTTAGGTAACATCAAGGATGCTGATTACGAAAATATTGTGGCCAATATGATCGCAAACTTTCAGCGTTCAGGTTGCCTAATGAATTTGAAACTTCACTTCCTTGATTCGCATCTCTACCACTTTCCGGAGAACAACGGAGACTTTAGTGAAGAGCAAGGAGAGAGATTTCATCAAGATCTCAAAGAATTTGAACGGCGATTTCAGGGACAGTGGGGAGTTAATATGTTTGCACATTACTGCTGGATGCTACAAAGAGAAACTCGACAGAGAGGGAAAAAGCGTAGCAGAAATCCGTTGCACAGGTCATTTGAGGAGAAAAGGGCCAGGAAACAACAAAAATTATAAGATTGTTATTATAATGTGTAACAATCAAATTTCGCGCGGTGAAATAAGATTCGCGTACAGCGCTTAGCGGTAGGACCCATTAGGTGCGGAGAGTCGCGAGCGAGCAACCGAACTGTACGCACGTACTATACCCTGCTTATATTACCTTTATACACCATTATATATATATATAATAAATCGGTAATATCTTTACATTATAAATCGCCCTGGAGTAAATACTATACTTTTTCTTTTCTTTCAACACATGCAGAAAAAATTATTAGATCGTGGATTTTATAGTTTTTTTTTTATTTTTCTCCGTTTTTTGGAGTTTGACCCCCAATTTTGATTTCAGATTCGTGTTCAGCGGTAAAAAATACGTCGGAAAATCTTTGTCCAACACCCAGCACAGACCACTTTTTTTTTTGTGGACCTGTGTAATTAAACATTCTATTTTTAAAAGAGCCTAACCACTGTCTCTTTCCTGAAAATCTTCCATTGATGTAATAATAGAATCTATTATATCATTAGAATACCACTCTTGAAAAGATGTAGATTTTAGTAACACAACATTCTTAGTTGTAAAACTTTTAATACTTGTAATATCTTTTATATTATCATTATCATCATCTTTTTTTAATATTTTATTTAAAGTATATTCTGCATTAAATATTGCATTGACTTTTATACATTTAAATTTTTGTATATATTCTTTCACATGTCTAATTACAATATGCTTTGAACCTTCTAATAACTGTTTTGGATATATATGTTGTAAATTTATTATTATTCCAGTAGTAATTCTATTTTGAAATGCAGAGTTCACCGTTTTCCATCGCAACTTTTCCTTTTTTGTAGTTGATAGTCCTGCACCTTGTTTAATAGATGTTTTTAATAAACACTTTAATCGAATAGTTTGAGCCAACAGTTTTTGCTTTGCAGCAATTTGTAAATTTGTATTAGCTTTATACACTTGTTCTAGTAATTTTAAACACATTTTACAATCGCGAATCCATTTTCGATGCTCATTATCAGTTTTCGTTAATAACAATTGCTTTTTTAAATTTTCCACAATATTGGGAATTAAATCTGCACTATTTGAATCCCTACTTGAAAGCATGTAAGCATCTGCATGACATTTATACGAATGGAAAAAACAAGGAAATTTTATTGGTTAAAATACCGAAGCACACAACACAAGTAGGTACATGTCATAGTTGTACATGTTATATATATATGCGCATCGCATAATGTATCTTATCTTATCTTTAAACAGAGAAACTTCTAAGCATATATTTTTTCAAATCTTCAAATGTAGAAAACTCATTTACATTCGTATCGATTAAATTATTTTCTTCCTTAATATAATCTACATTAATTTTATCTTCATTACTTTTTTGATAAATAGATATTATCTTAGTAAAAAGATTATGTAATTTACCTAATATGTTATCTGTTACACATGTAATTCCAAATAATGAAATATCAAATTTCCCTGTTTTTAAAATATTACCTCTATACTCATCATATTCATAATAAAGCTGATTTTCTTTTATTATATACAATTTACCATCTAAATTTTTAAATACAGTAAAGTTTTCAGAATTAGAAAACGTAATTCCGTTAAATAATTCTGAAATTAATATAAATTTTTCTGGTGCAAAAGTACAATCATTCAATTTTATTACATATGCTCCTCTATAAAATATACATATATGTTTTTCCTTTAGATGTTAATACTGCCGATTTAACCCCCTCATGCTGAAAATTTCTCCCAAATACATTCTGATACGATTTAGGCCAACCTGGTTCTAATTGCAGTCTATCAGGATTAAATATACAGGGTGGTCCACACAACGTGTGCACCGTTAAAAACTACCAAAATATGCGTTGCACAAAAAAGTTTTTATATAGAAGTTGCATGGTCTGAAGGGGCACATTATATAGTGTAGTTATTTTTTTTATAGGTGGAGGCGTTTCGGAGATTTGAAGGTCAACTTTGTTTTTTTAAATGGAATGCTATATTTTTTATATCAAAATATGGAAGAATGTCGAATTCTGAGTAAAAAAGTATTGACATTTATTTGCCCTGAACCTAATAACTAACGAGTAATTTCACTTTATTTCCTGAAAATTTTCTTCGCGTAATATCAAGTTAGAAATTCGACCTTATCACAGATTTCCGCAGGACAGCGATGTTTACGTGACAGTGTTTATCAACACAACATCTATCATGATTCGCAATCGTCTTCATATTCGTAATCCAGTATTGAAGTTACCTTCGGTGTTGTGTGTATTTACCAGACAGATAAAAGTAAAAATGAAATTTTGTAATAGCGAAAAAGTTGATATGCTTTTAGTTTATGGTGAGTGCCATAAAAATGCAATAAGAGCCAAAGCCATCTATGCCGAAAGGTATCCTGAACGAAATCAGCCATCTCGAGCCATATTTGAGAGAATGTGTCAATCGCTTCGACGAACCGGAAGTCTTAATGTTACTAAACGTAACTTAACGAAAACTGCTACTTCTGATGCAAATGCTATTGCGGTCCTAGCAGCGGTAACAGAAAACCCCCATATTAGTACACGACAGATTTCACGAGGATCTGGAATTAGCAAAACAAGTGTACTACGCATTCTTCATAATGAAAAACATCGTCCCTATCACCTAGCACTTCATCAGGAGCTCCATGGAACGGATTATGAAAACCGCGTTCGGTTCTGCCAGTGGTTCCTGCATCAAATGAACAGTGATAATTATTTTTTACAAAAAGTTTTGTTCACTGATGAAGCAACGTTTACTAATCGCAGGCACCAGAAAATCCTCACTGGATGAGAGAAGTCGACCACCAACGTCAATGGAGCGTGTGTGGTGTCGTCAATGTGTGGTGTGGAATACTGGGCAACCAATTGATTGGGCCATATTTTATTAATGATCGACTAACAGGACAAAAATATGCTAACTTTTTGAATGACACTTTACCATCTTTATTGGAAAATGTACCTTTAAATATCCTTACACAAATCTGGTATCAACATGATGGTTGTCCTGCACATTACGCGCGTAATGTAAGGCAAGTACTGGATAGAAAATTTCCTAATCGATGGATTGGTCGTGGCGGACGATTTATGTCTCACCGGACCTTACTCCTTTAGACTATTTTCTGTGGGGCACATTAAAAGACACAGTGTATCGTGAACCACCAACAACATCTGAGAATATGAAACATCGTATTCGTGAAGCATGCATTACACTCAGTACGGATATGAATCAGAATGCAGTTTCTTCATTAGTTAATAGATTGCATCACTGTATTAATGCCAATGGATATCACTTTGAACATTTACATTAGTTGCGTAAAGCCACTAGGTCACTCATATTAGTAAACACTGTCACGTAAACATCGCTGTCCTGCGGAAATCTGTGATAAGGTCGAATTTCTAACTTGATATTACGCGAAGAAAATTTTCAGGAAATAAAGTGAAATTACTCGTTAGTTATTAGGTTTAGGGCAAATAAATGTCAATACTTTTTTACTCAGAATTCGACATTCTTCCATATTTTGATATAAAAAATATAGCATTCCATTTAAAAAAACAAAGTTGACCTTCAAATCTCCGAAACGCCTCCACCTATAAAAAAAATAACTACACTATATAATGTGCCCCTTCAGACCATGCAACTTCTATATAAAAACTTTTTTGTGCAACGCATATTTTGGTAGTTTTTAACGGTGCACACGTTGTGTGGACCACCCTGTATAGATAGTATTATCACCGAAAATTACAATATGACCTGAAGGCTTTTCATATATACCTACAATTTCACTAAAATTTGTAGGTAAAAATTTTAACCAATCTCTTACACTGCAAATCCAAGTGTGTTATTTTAAAACACATAAACGTATTATTTCCTTGTAGTCACTTTTTAGACGTTTCCCGGTGTGTTATTTAACACAGCACATGTGTGTTATTTTTCAGCATGTAGGTGCGTTATTTTTAAAATACATAAATGGGTTATTTTAAAATATAAATATATATGTGAGAAGAATATTTTATTAGAACAAAACGATTAAACGATTAGAACAATAAATACAATACAAATCAGATCAACTCGGACACAAAATCGACTTCTTCACACCACTGCCCAATTACGACTCATTTTACAAATGTTACCGCCGCTTGTTCAAATATTCCAATCCTACATATATATATATATATATGTGGGAATGCATGTGTTGACACTAAGTGAAAGAATGAAAGAAAGAGAGAGATGGTTAAATGAATTGAGCGAGAGAGATGATTGAGCGAATGAGTGAAAGAGAGACGATTGATCGAAAGAGCGAGATAGCCGATTGAAACAGAAGAGCGTTTGGGAGAGGTAGAAAAAATCGAGAAGCACGAGGGCGAGGCAGTCGATAAGAAAACGTGGAAGTGAACGTGACGATCTTTGTATTAATTTTTTTTTAATCTTGTAAATATATTATTTTTTTAAGTAAAATCTCTGCTTCATCTTGAAATTCCTACAGAAATTGGGGGCTCAGCCGGGATTGAGTAAAATAAAGTGAACAGAAACGTGAAATAAACGTGTTAATAGCGTGGAAGCAAACCGTGAGTAAAACGTGAAACGAAATTTCGGGAAAACTGTGCGATCATTACGTAAGTGAAAGCAAGTAAAAGTGAATGTGATAAACGTAAGTAGTGATTACTTGGTGGAACCGAATCAACGCAACTCAAAACTAACGGAAGGGCATGAAAATGGCCGCACCACGTGAAGAAAACAGTCGAAGTATCTCGGTAGAAAACATGGACGAATCTGAAATGGACAGGACAATCGTAGAAAAAGAAAGTACAAAAATAATAACGGTGCAAGATATAGGAAAAATGAAGCTTAGAGAATTGAGAGAAAAATTACAAGATTTACATTTAGATACGACAGGCAAGAAAGCAGTGTTGCAAGAGAGGCTTCGGCAATACATTCAAGGCGAAGAGGAGTCTGACGAAGAAGAAACAGAAAGCGAAGACGAAACCGATGTAACCGAAGAACGTACACCGAAAGCACGGATAACATCATTTTCGATACAAGATGTAGAGCAATCATTGTCACACTTTACGGCCGACGATGGTTTAACGATTCGGAAATGGCTGAACGAATTCGAAGAAATGGCCACGTTGTTGCGGTGGAACGATCTTCAAATGTTTATCTACGCAAAGAGAATGTTAAAGGGATCGGCTAAGCGGTTTATATCCGGACAGAAAGGCATAATTTCGTGGAAAATTTTGAAAGAGAAATTGAAAAAAGAATTCGATGTCGCTGTGAATAGTGCACGAATACACGCGCAACTGGTCAACAGAAAAAGAAAACCGGGTGAAACAGGAAGACAGTATCTTTACGCAATGTCGGAAATCGCCAGCGAGGGTGATGTAGAAGAAACTGCATTAATTGAGCACATAATAAACGGTACACCGGACAGAGAACAAGATAAACTAATTTTATACCAATCGAAGACAATAGATGAATTAAAAATTAATCTTGATATTTACGATCGAATGAAGAAAAATTCTCAATCCAGAGGATACACGAGAAGAAGAGACGAAGCAACGGACAGCAAGGAGAAAGACGTGACAAAGAAACAGAATACAACGCGCTGTAATACTTGCGGAACACGCGGACACGAGGCAGCGAATTGTCCAGAGCGGGGTAAGGGGCCGAAATGCTTCAATTGCAATAACTTTGGTCATCTCGCTAGTCGCTGTCCACAGGCAAATAAAAATCGGGCGTCACAAAGCGTAAATTGTATTTCGAAATTAAAGACAACGCGTGATATTCTGGTTAACACCGCAGAATGCAGTGCGCTCATTGATTGCGGAAGCGAAATTTCCCTGTTAACCGAGGAAAAGCATCGGGAAATCGGCAGTCAATTGACATTAACACCTACTTGCGTTACGGGAGCGGGTAACACCGTGACGAAAACCATAGGAATGTTTCGCGCAAATGTAGTAGTAGAAGATGAAACGTACGAGGTGAAGATGTTTGTGGTACCAGGCAATTCGATACCATATGAAGCAATTTTGGGACTAGATTTTTTAACCAACGTGGATGTACAGCTGCGACGAGGGGAAATCATTAAGATTGAAAAACTGACACCAACGATTCCAGGAACTGCTGTGACTTCAAAGAGAATCATCAACAATGTAAGAGAGGAAGAAGGTGACCACATTCAGGCTGCGCCGACGGAAGAAACGTGTGAAGTTACGGAGAGTGAGTTAATGAAAGTGATGTGCACCGATGCGAGTGAAATAGATATAAAACGCGAATTCAAAGACAAAATAGAGACTGTAATAGCAGAGTACGCGCCAACAGAAAATGTAAATACAACCGTCGAAACTGTTATAACTTTAAGCGATCAGACACCGGTAAGTTTGAAACCACGTAGACTGGCACCGAAAGAAAAGAATATTTTAAACGAGCAAGTAGAAGAATGGTTGCGAAAAGATATTATACAACCAAGTAAAAGCGAATACGCGAGTCCCGTAGTAATAGTGCCGAAAAAGGACGGAACATATAGAGTATGCGTTGATTACCGCGAATTAAATAAACGAGTTAAGCGAGATCAATTTCCAATGCCGCTTATCGAGGAAAGAATTGACGAATTACGAAATGCGCGAGTATTTTCGGTAATCGATCTTAAAAACGGATTTTTTCATGTTCCAATGGCAATTGAAAGCAGGAAGTTTACATCGTTTGTAACTCCAAATGGCCAATATGAATTTTTAAAGACACCTTTCGGTTTATCAGTAAGTCCTACAAGTTTTCTAAGGTTTATAAGCGAAATTTTTAAAGATTTAATAGACAGTAAGATTATTTTTACGTACGTGGATGATATCATAATACCAGGCGAAAACGATATTGAAGCATTCGAAAATTTATTGAAAACGTTAAAAGTGGCTGAAAGAAACGGCTTAGAGATTAATTGGCGGAAGTGTCAATTTTTAAAGACGCGAATAGAATATCTCGGACAAGAAATTGAAAATGGGCATGTGTATCCGGGTAGTGCAAAAATTAAAGCTGTTCAGAAATTCCCAGTGCCGAAAAACAAGAAAGCGATACAAAGTTTCCTAGGATTAACCGGTTACTTTCGTAAATTCATCTATAATTATTCTATAATAGCACGACCTTTGTCAGATTTAGTGAAAAAAGAACAACCTTTTATTTGGGGCGAAAATCAAAGACAAGCATTTGAAAAATTAAAAGGGGAACTTTCCGCGAAACCGGTATTACGCATATACGACCCACAAGCAATCACCGAATTGCATACAGACGCGAGCAAAGACGGGTATGAGGCGATTTTGCTGCAAAAGACAGAAGGCGAAACCAAATTTCAAGCAGTCCATTATTATAGTAGAAAAACGACGGATGCCGAAAGTAAATTACACTCTTACGAACTAGAAGCACTAGCCGTGATTAACGCAGTTAAAAAGTTACGAGTTTATTTGTTTGGTATTAAATTTAAGATCGTTACGGATTGTGAGGCGTTTAAAAAGACGTTAATGAAAAAGGATTTGTCAGCAAAAGTAGCACGTTGGGCATTAATACTCGAAGAAATGGACTACGTCATAGAACATCGCAGTGGAGTGCGATTAAAACATGTAGATGCGCTAAGTAGGCACCCAGTATTAGTAATGGTAACACAAATGCGAGCTATGATTAAAAAGAAACAATTAGAGGACGAAAGACTACAAGCAATACGGTGTATAGTGCAGAAGGAACCTTATGATAATTATTTAATAGAGAACGACGTGTTAATGAAACATAAAGATAATCGTAATTTAATAGTTGTACCTAACGCGTTGCAGACGGAAGTAATACGAAATGCGCATGAAAACGGTCATTTTGGTATTAAGAAAATGAAAGAAGCAATCGAAAAGGAATATCACATTCCTCAACTAGAGGACAAGCTCAGGAGTTTTGTTAGTTGTTGCATACCCTGTATAATTTCGGAAAGGAAGGTCGGCAAGAAAGAAGGAGAACTGTATCCGATTCCTAAAGGCGATAGACCACTTACAATGTATCACGTCGATCATGTAGGGCCGATGACGGCAACGAGTAAAGCATATAAGTATATTTTCGTTGTGATTGATAGTTTCTCAAAATTTGTGTGGTTGTATCCAACGAAAACGGTAGGTACAAAAGAAGTTTTGGACAAGTTAAACATACAACAAAAAATATTTGGGAACCCTGAACGTATTATTTCCGATCGCGGAACCGCATTTACCGCAGACGATTTTAAAGAATATTGCGCGAGTGAAGGAATAGATCACGTACTAGTAACAACGGGCGTTCCTAGAGGTAATGGACAGGTAGAGCGGACTATTCGAACGATAATTCCAGTTTTATCGAAATTGTGTATGGATAATCCGGATCGATGGTACAAATATGTTGGTGACGTACAAAGATGTATCAATAGTACACATCAACGAGGTTTAGGGACAACGCCGTTCGAAGTAATGTTCGGTACGCGAATGCGACATACGCGCGATCACGATATAGTTACACTAATCGAGCAAGAAGCTGTAGAACAGTTTCAAGAAAATCGAGACGAGTTACGTGTAGTTGCGAAGCAAAATTTGTTACAAATTCAAGAGGAGAACAAAAAGACATACAATCGTAATCGAAAACCAGCGAAGAAATACGTAGAAGGTGATCTCGTATTTATCAAACGTACGCAATTTGGACCGAATTTGAAATTGAAACCGAAGTATTTAGGACCTTATAAAGTGTGTAAAGTTAAGCGAAACGATCGTTATGACGTTGAACGAGTGGAAGATTGCGAGGGACCGTACACTACTTGTACCGCCGCTGAATATATGAAACCGTTTAATTGCGATACTCGAGATGATAATTAACAATGTATTATCTCCGTGGACGAAGATGCGGCAGGAAAGGCCGAGTGTGGGAATGCATGTGTTGACACTAACAAGGAAGGTATTCCAAGTGGGGACTCACGGATTCGAATGAAATTTTGTGGGTTTGTAGAGTGATCCAAGACAAGAAAAATGGTATACTCCATTCGTGCCCAATCGCCCTTTAAGGGCATGAAATTTAACCTCAAAGTAAAATCGACACTTGCACTTCCTCGCTTATATCTCCTAAATGACAAAAGATAGAAAAAAATGTTTTAGGTAAAAGTTTAACGGTAAAAGGGGCGCTATAAATTTGCATTAACAAACTTTTAAAAACAACTTTCCTTCTTAAAAAAAAAATTTTTTTTGCGTTATTTTATACAATTTTTAAATCTTTGTGTCAATGAAAAATGTGGAATTTTTTATTCTGAATTCAACCATAACCATATTTTTATTATGCACCGCTAGGGTTACAGAGATACACGACAAAACGTACCCCCAGCGCGCGGTACCGCGCAATAGTGCGCTAACAACACATAGAGTTACATATTAAGAATGCTCATTTTTGTTGCAGGACATAACTATGTGACGAAGATGGGTGTGGTAACATAAAAATCGCAAATTATGAAATATTTCATAAAGATTAATGACTTAAAATACAAATCGTACTATATCCCATATATACATACATAAATATTTTTTAAACGCTTATTTAACAGTTTATTACATTGTAAGCACACGCGATTACATGTACTTCACTCGACATAGTTTTCGCAAAGTGAAAAAAACGAAATACTATCTTCATTAAAAAAGTGATCTACACACAGATACTTTTTGCACCAAGCACATCTTATAATAGCAGGCTTGTCACATAATTCACAACGTGGCAGTTTATCTGCTTCAGGAAATTTAAAACAGAAATCTACCGGATTTTCAAACCGTTGTGGTAACTTTTGCTCTAGGTATCCACTTTTATACCAAGAGTATTTAAATAATTCTCTGAATCTCGGGGAAGACAATTGGTTGTGGGTGAGTGATTGCAATTTGATGATGTTATTTCGTAGATGTAAAGGGTATAGCCGGATAAGGATGGCAAAAGTGCCCCCAAAGGTAATTAACTTTGAGGCATACCATTCGATAGGGCTCTTTGAAAAAACCCTTCCTGCAAAGTATAAACCCGGTACCCCTACCGTAGGGGTAGTTATAGGGTGAAACGTACTTTACGGTTTCTGCTCGTTTTCTCCCGTTTGGCTAGATAGAAAATTCTGAAAAAAATCACACGTGTTATACCCAATGGTGTGCATAGTCTGGAATTTTTTCAGATTTTTTGGTTGGCAAATCGATTTTTAAAAAATTAAAAAAGTTTATAAACATTAATTTTTTTTTGGAAATATGAAGTGACCACTTTTATATTTTTACAGTACCTGCATAGTACCCTAATTATTAATGTGTAATTTTTTCAGATTTTTAATAGTAGTGGACGGCAGTTAAAAAAATTAAAAACCAACAATTGTTTATATTTTTTGCTAAATTATTGATGTGACCACTTTTATATTTTCACAGTTTCTCAAGTTTGCTATAAACAATTGACTGTAATTTTTTCAAATTTTTTGCAACAGTGTATCATACCAAAAAAAATAAAAAACCGATGTTTTTTGGAATGAGTATTTTATGTTAGTTTGTTTATAATAATCCACAGCTACACCAGTTCCTAATTATTAGAACTTATTGGAGGATTTAGAACTTGTCTCATATCCAAATAAAATTGTAATAGTTGTTTCATAAACCTGTAGCCATTCGAGTCTTACGGCTGGAACTAGCCGCTAACAGCTCTCCTCTGTAGACTTTGTCCTAAGGAGGGTAATAAGTATATATGTATGTACATTGCCTTTTACCAATTTTTAATTTTCATGCATTAAGTAAGAATTTGGAGTTTCTCTAACATTTAGATAGCAATTGACGTATTATAAACATTAAATAAATAAATAAATATTTTATATTTGTAAAATATTTTTACAAATGTAAAAGTATCTAATAATTCATACCCAACGCGCAATATTTTTTATATTTAAACGAGGATAATTTATGTATTTTCCTTGGTGAATGCTTAAATTCGATAATACAGTGAGAACGGTGCGGTGGAGACGGTACTTATGCGCCTCACGGTCCTGAGTCCAAAAATTAGAAAACGTAAAACTCATTCAGTAAAATTAATTTTTCAAAGGTAAAAATATTTAATAATGAAGTATATTAGTTTATTTCATGTGAAATAGTGGGTATTGCGTATAATTTTCGATCATCCAAGTCTACACTTATTTGTGTATTGGTCATGAGTGAACATCGGTTTTTTATTTTTTTTGTTATGATACACTGTTGCAAAAAATCTGAAAAAATTACAGTCAATTGTTTATAGCAAACTTGAGAAACTGTGAAAATATAAAAGTGGTCACATCAATAATTTAGCAAAAAATATAAACAATTGTTGGTTTTTAATTTTTTTAACTGCCGTCCACTACTATTAAAAATCTGAAAAAATTACACATTAATAATTAGGGTACTATGCTGGTACTGTAAAAATATAAAAGTGGTCACTTCATATTTTCAAAAAAAAATAAATGTTTATAAACTTTTTTAATTTTTTAAAAATCGATTTGCCAACCAAAAAATCTGAAAAAATTCCAGACTATGCACACCATTGGGTATAACACGTGTGATTTTTTTTCAGAATTTTCTATCTAGCCAAACGGGAGAAAACGAGCAGAAACCGTAAAGTACGTTTCACCCTATAACTACCCCTACGGTAGGGGTACCGGGTTTATACTTTGCAGGAAGGGTTTTTCCAAAGAGCCCTATCGAATGGTATGCCTCAAAGTTAATTACCTTTGGGGGCACTTTTGCCATCCTTATCCGGCTACACCCTTTATATTAATATCGTACAGCAAAACTCGATCGGAAAAGGTTCTAACAAAGTTTTTCCATATCCGGAAACCAAAAACGTCCAATGGTTGTATCAAACCTGTCGTCCCTTTCGGTATAGTTAACGTAATAAGTTGCTTGTCACTCGAAATACTTTGCTGAAACGTGGACGGACAATGACCACTCCACGAATCAATTAGTAGTACACTTCGAGGCCCAGTCTTTGGTAAAAAGACTTCTGCGAGCCAGGTGTTGAAATGGTGCGATGTTAACTTCCCAGATTTGGAAGCAGTGACAAACACATTATCCGGTCTGAATTGGGCAATTCAGTGCAAAGTTCATAAGATAAGGGGATAATGGTTAATCGAATATTTACGAAAACAGACTAACAATGGAAGTTAAGAGAAAGAAGAATTAATAAAGACGAAATGATATCGTTAAATGTAATAAAATGGTCTGTTTTCGCAAATATTCAATTAATTATTATCCCCATATTTTATGAACTTTGCACTGATAAATATCCAGTCTCCTTATAAATACCCAGTCTTCGGCTCTGGAATTCATTGTCAGTGTTACTGGAACTCGTTCAACTGCACGTGGCTTTGAATAAAATGGTGTACATAAATCCGGAAAACGTTATTAATCTACTAATAGTAATGCTTCGCATAACCAGCATACCACCATCTCCAATTAATCACCGGGAGGTCGAACTCTCGGAGATCATACACAGAATGATACATGAGAGTATCACTGAAAATTCATTTGCGGCCGACTACGTTATGACCCTGGAATATGAAGATCCAACACGACCTCAAGAATGTGAATTTGTTCCTGATGAAGACATCCAGGAAGACGAAAAATTTGGTAACAACGAATTTGATGACAGTTGCATCCCAGGCGAAAGTGGTAATGTAGACCTCGGCTATAAAACTCGCGCAGTTGAGTTCTGGAGAAGCGGCAAGAAAATGCGTAGGACTCTCGATAGCGTACAGCACAAATTTCGAAAAGTAAAATCGATTAAACAATTATATTGTTACCGGCGAGGTCCAGGAATTCGAGTTTTTAAAAAGGATTTTTATTGCGTCTTCTTAAACTCTACTTCTACAAACTACTCAATCTTACAACACTACTTATTACAATACTCGGAGAAGTACAGAGAATGGGCTGAAGGCCTTACGACGTTGATCCGTTCCTTAGGCTTGACTTCTGACTTATGCATATCGTTCCTTCGTTGGCTGCTCTTTTATACTGGAGATGATGAATAAGTCCCTTGTTTACTAATAATGATTATGGGCTTATCTTATCTCTCGTAGACTGACGGTCACATTCCTCCTTGGGGTGGAAAAGTTCCGTCCCGGAACGTCGTTTTATGGTATGACCACGTCATCGAAGATGTAGAGAACTCTTCTTCCTAGTTCTTCATGTAGTCTTCTGGTGTAGATCTCCATGCATTCAGCGCATACTTCTATTCTTTGGGAGAATAGTAAAGGAACGTTACAATCTTCACAATTCATCGTATAATGTCCGATGGCACAAATGTGAGCTTCGACGAAATCTGCGTCAAGATATTCATCAGTTTTATATATTTTGTTGTCTACTCCTTTTGTATTTTCTGTGTTGCGCGAAGGATGGGGTATCGCTATCGTTGTCATCGAATGTTCCAGAGTACGTTCGTATAGGTTCTAGGCTTAGTTCTGTTCCTTGGTTTCTTCTCGAATTTTCGTGAACATTTTCTTCTGTACTTGAATTAGGTCCAAAAGTACAGTGATTGTAGACTATGGTGCATGGTCTAAAGAAATATCCAAGGCATCTTGTCATTCTTGGACAGCAATCAGCTTTATATATCAAATATAGGAGACTTCCTATTAATGTAGAATAACCTGCGTAAGTGAGGTATTTTGTAATCTTTTCTGACCATGTAAGAGTTCTTTTCTTAAGTGATAGTTCTTCTATTTGTTTATTTAATTCTTCAACTGTAGTTCCTAACGCATTCAGTTGCGCTGGACTTAGAGAATCTTCGTTTAAGAATTCTAGTTGTAGTTCGGAGGAAGAAATATTCATCCTTTGTAGTTTCTTTATTATCTTTAATTCATCGATACTTCCTCTTAACATTATAGCAACTGATTTGTCGTTTACTGTTTCGCTTGCTTTCAGTACTGTCCTGGATGTAGTAGCCATACATCCTTTAGGCAGGTGTACTATACTCGTTTTTTCTATTTTCAGGAATATCGGTTGATTTTCCGAACAAACAGCATGTAAGGTTTCTTCATGAGGTGGTATTATGATCCAGTCTTGGTTAGTTCTTAATTGAACATACAAAGTATTCTGTAATTGTATATAGTGATAGGAACATTGTGATCCTTTGGAAAGAATTAGCTCAATGAGACAGGCATCTGAATCCTTAGTAGAATAATCAGGATGTGATCTTTTTATAAGATTTGTGTTGATCACCTTCTTTATTCTCATTTGTTCTTCTGTTTCTATGGGAACAAATTTCGTTTTGTCATGGTTTAGTAAAATATATGGTATTTGTATATCATCTATCATGTACCCTTTTATCATTGAATAAACTGGAATTGGTATTGCATGATACAATACATAATCTAAAGGTTCTATTAATGGTACATGGAATGTGTACAGTAATTTTCCTTTATTCATTGAGATTGTTAAATCGCTTATCTCAATTATCGTTGGATAATATTCTTCCGACAGTGGAGTTGGAAAGAATTGTTCTTGCGATGTATTTTTAAGAGTTTTTATAAGTTGTTCAGGTGAAAGGATATACGGATGTATTATTCCTTTCTTTCCGTCTATTAAAGCGTTCAAGAGTTGTTGTAAATCTTCTCTTGTTTCAGAATACATCAATATATGATCAGCATATAATTCATCTATTTGCTGATTTAATAATACTTTCTCGCTTTCATCCTTAAGAATTTGGAAATTCTCATTTAAGAAATGTGTTTGCTTTTGTAATTGATTAAATGTTCCGAGGTTGCTTTTGAGATGATTTAGTAAGAAGGTTGTTTGATTCCTTATTAAATGTGCAATTTGTAAATTATCTTCTCTCAATTTGTCGATTTCTTGATTATAATAATCGGCGTCAGAGGCTGCTAAGTTTCCGAAAAGGATTTTTATTCCCTCTCCAATAGCGTTTAATAGGCCTCTTTTGTTTCTTTTCCCGATGAAATGTAGAAGCGTATTTTTATCTTCTTTTAGGCGAATCATTCTTTTTTGTTGTGCTTCGATTCTATGCTTTGATGAGCATATTTGAGGTTGCATTTTCACGATGCATAGTTTTAATATTTGTGCGAGATTCGCGTCAAGTTCATCTATTAATTGCAATACTGGTTCGTAATTGATCCCTATTATCAGATTCCACGTTGCGTGATATAATTGTGTAGGTCCTAAATTTTCAAGATATACTGCTTGATTAGGATCTAGTTTAGTTACGTGTATGTGATCATTCTCTTGTTCCTTGTCTTTCTGTTTCATATGAATTATTTTGATCTGTAGGATCAAAATTAGTAGCAGAGGTATGAGGTTCATTCTCTTCATGTTCTCTCTCTCTTTCCTCTGTTCCTGCAACAAATGGTTTTATGTCATTAAAATGATAGGTGACTTCTTTAAGTCCCTTTTTTATCGTTGCGGCTTGATTATTTATAATCTTTATGATTTCGTAGGGTCCTTCCCATGGGGCATGTAGTCGTGAATCTTGTGGTTGATGCCTCCTGACAAGAACTTGTTGTCCCTTTTTGAGATTATCCGTGACCCTAGCTCTTTCTTTAATTTGTATTTTTCTCCTTTGTAGTCTTTCGGAAATTTGCCTTTTGATATTCTTTCTTCTTCTTATTAAAGAATCATATTTTTCTTTATTTGTCATCGACAATTCTTTTATGTCGAAGGGTATATTTGGTTTGTATCCAAACATGTATTCTATCGGAGTAATTTGCAAAGTTTCGTTGGTAGTTGTATTATGAGCAATTGTAGCTCCAATGAGTTGCTCTGTCCAGTTATTGGATTCTCCGATATAGCTTCTGAGGTAGTTCAATACCTCTCTATGGGATCTTTCATTTTTCCCGTTTGATTGCGGATGATAGACCGCTGTTGAGGTCATTTTTACTCTCAGTTTATCTTGCATAACCTCTAGAAATTTTCCTTGGAATTCTAGCCCATTGTCGGTAACGATTTCCTTTGGAACACCGAATATGCAACAATAATATTGCCAAAACTTTCCAAGGACTTCTTTAGCTTCTTTCGTCCTTAGAGGGGCTAGTTGTATATATCTTGTAAGATAATCTTGTATTACCAAGATATATCTGTAACCTTTATCAATTGGCAAAGGGCCTATAGTGTCTAATGAAACTTTTTCATTAGGATCGTTAGGGATATCTGGTTTCCCCATTGGTGGTTTATTTGCAACGTATCTCAGACGTTCAAATTGGCATTTCTGGCACTTTTTAACGACATTCTCAGTGTCTCTGACCATTCCAGGCCAGTTATAAGAAGTGCGTAATTTTTCTATGGTTTTCTCTGTACCATAATGTCCACCTAATGTGCTTTCGTGCACTTCTTTAATGATCCTCTCTTTTTCTTCCTTTGTTTGCGGATCTTTTGTATCATTGATTTTTACAATGAGATCCTTTTCTGGAGTCTTTTTCATATGGACGTAAGAAATCATTTTTATAATCAATTCTCTGGCATTCAAGTCAGGAATTCTGATTTCTACTTCTGAGCATTCAGGAATCTCAGTCCGTATGCTTGGGTACCATATGATTTCGTCGTCATAAGGATCAATGTGGAGTCCTTGTTCCTCATTGATGGTTGTTATGACCAAACCTTTTCTAGTGGTTCTTCCCTTTTGTATCATTAGATAGGGAGATCCGAGGAAGGTATCTTTTTCTTCTTGAAATTCCTCGTACGTGGGTGAAGCTTCGTTCATTAAATCTTCTAAGACTTCTTCAGCTACGTCTCTAGAGTTTTCTTCGTTTTCCGTTTCTAGAGCATTAATTCTCGATAATGCATCGACATTGGAGTTCTGTTTTCCCTTTTTATATTGTATTTCGTAATCATATTCTTCAAGTTTTAGTCGCCATCGCATCAATCGTGACGTTGGATCCTTAACATTCTGTAACCATACTAATGGTCTGTGATCGGTTATGATCATAAATTTCCTTCCATATAAGTAAGGGCGGAAGTGTTTCGTAGCCCATACTATGGCTAATAATTCTTTTTCCGTTGTTGAATAGTTAGTTTCGGCTTTGTTCAACGTTCTAGATGCGTATGCTATTGGTTTGTCTTGTCCGACTGTTCCTTGCGACAGTATAGCACCTATTGCTTGGTTGCTTGCGTCTGTTGTTAGTATAAAAGGTTTTTTCCAGTCTGGGAATTGTAAGATAGGTTCTTTTGTTAGCGCTTGTCTTAAAGATTCAAATGATTCTTCCTGTTTTATGTCCCATTCCCATGATTTTTCTTTTCTTAATAATTCTGTTAGAGGTCGTGCCTTTTTTGCAAAGTCCTTTATAAATTTTCGATAGTATCCTACGAGACCTAGAAATTGTTTTATTTCTTTTTGATTTTTAGGTGTTGGATACTTTGTTATTTTCTCTATCCTTTCTTCATTAGGTTTAACTCCTTCTTTAGAGATTTTGTGACCCAAATATGCTAATTCTGGCTTTAAATATTCGCATTTATCCGGTTGGAGTTTTAAACCAACTTCTCTAAGTCTGTTGAAGAGTGTAATTAGATTTTTATTATGTTCTTCTAACGTGGAGCCAAAAACAATAATATCATCTATGTATACAAAACAAGTGGTTCCCGTTAATCCTTTTAATCCTTTGTCCATCATCCTCTGAAAGGTTGGTGGAGCATTCTTTAATCCGAATGGCATACGATTAAATTCAAAGTGTCCATTTGGTGTTGAAAATGCTGTTTTAGCTTTGTCTTCTTCTTTCATTCCGATTTGATGAAAACCTGATGCTAGGTCAAATGCGGAAAAATATCGTGAATTTCCTAGCTTATCAAGTATGTCTTCTATATTAGGCAATGGATAAGAGTCTAGAAGAGTTCTTTCGTTCAATTTTCTGTAGTCTATGACTATTCGCCATTTCTTTTTACCTGATGCGTCTGTTTTCTTCGGGACTACCCATAAAGGAGAATTGAAAGGGGAGTCGCTTTCTCTAATAATTCCTTTTTCGAACATGATCTTTTATTTGTCTTTTTATTTCTTCTTGGTGTATAGGCGGATATCTGTATTGTTTAATATTTATTGGTGTTTCGTCTTTCATTTGTATTGAATGTTCTGTTAATTTTGTAATTGGCAGTGGATCTCCAGGGAGTACAAATATGTCATGATAACTTTGTATTATTTCCCATAGTTCTTCGCTTCCTTCTTTTAAATGCTGTAATCGGGTATTTTCTTTGAGAAGTTTTCTTCTGTTTTCTTTTAAAGGTATAAATTTTCTTTGGAATTCTTCCATATTTGCAGGTTCTGCTTGTAAAGGATTTTTCGGTAGTTTTTCTTCGTTGGTTAGATTAAAATGTGGAAGTGTTGTTTTACCTTCTTTTACCATTGTTAATACGGTGAAGTCGTCGAATTCTATCAAGGCAGGTCCATTATTGACACCTTGTACTCATATTTTAATGTTGTTATGGTTCTTGGTGATGCTTTCAAATTTTCTCGTTTCTTTTCTTCATATCTAAATTTCATATCTTTTAATTGGACTTCGTTTTCTTTAACATTCCAAATGCAATCTAATGATCTGAGAGCATCAATGCCAAGTATTCCGTCTTCGTCTAATCTTATACCATTTGGGACGATGGTTAATTTTATTTCTCTTCCTAATATTTTTGTATTAATGATACCTTTTGTTCTTAAAATTTCTCCGGTGACTGTTTTTATTTTCTCCATTGGTTCCTTTTTTATCAATCGTCTGTTTTTGATATTTCTCTCTTTTATTAGTGATATTGAAGAGCCTGTATCTAATAAAAATGTTGTCTTTTTGCAATCTAATGGCTCGAGGAGGATGTCAACAAGTTGATTGTTGGTTCCTTGTATGGTACCAACGTTCCCTTTAGAGTATTTGTTTGTTCTGGAGGGCCATTGTTTGTAGGTTGGACCTTTTGAAAATTTCTTTGTTCATGGTATCTTTTAGTTCGGCATTCCTCAATTGAATGTCCTAATCTCTTGCAGTAATTGCATTTAATGATTCTTGGTTTCTTGAATTCTTTTGAGTTCTTTGTATATAATCTTGCGTGTGATTTTCTCTCGGTTGGAGAATTTTGTATATTCGGACGTTTTGTCTTCGCCGTAATTTCAGCTTGTAGGGCTGCTTGAGTAGCTGAGTGGACATCTTTAGGCATAGTCGTTTTGACATCTAGTCTCAATTCTCTTTCAAGACCTTCTATGTAGTCGTATACACCTCTTTTTCTTTCGATATCTATTAATATAGACTTTGTTGCTTCTGGAGCTTCTTGAGTGGTTATCGCTCTTATAGCGGCTTCATGGATTTTCATAAATCTCTTTGTATATTCAAGGACTGTTTCTTTGTATCCTTGTCTTATATTATTCCTTTGTATTTGATGCGTTTGTAAGTCTTGTTGATTACCGAAGTGTTGTCTCAGTTGTTTCCTGAGGTCGGCGAAATTTCTGACGGCTTCGGCTCTTATGACACTGCTTGCTTTTCCTTTGATTTTTGTTCCCAATATACAGGATAGTAGAAGAGCTCTTTGGCTGCTTCGTATATTGTCTTTTGCAGTATCGACTTGATATATGAATGATTCAACATTTTCTCCGTTGAATTCTGCTATAGTTAACAGGAGGTCTCTTAATGAGAAGTCGCTTGTATCTCCTGCACTAATATCTGAATATTCTGTTTCGTCGTCAGTTATGATATCCTTTTCTTCTGTTGTGTTATGTGTTTTTCTTTTTGTAGGTTTTCTCTCTTTTTTGAGATTCTCTACTTCGATTGCTAGATTCTCTATTATTTTTGTAAGAGATTCTATTTGATGTTGTGTGGTTTCAGCCATCTCTGATACTCACCTTTCAGTGGTCTCGACGAGATTGTTTTTCGTGTGTAGATTTATAGTAGTTGTTCCTCTGGATCGCAGGTTCGTATCGTGGATACCGTTTTGCAGCAACTTGTCCCTTCTGCTCAGAGAATCGGGTCTTCAAGTGCTCTCGTCTCAGCGAGTTCCTCTTCCAAGGATGCCGGTATCCCACCGCTGCCACCAATTTTTAATGTTACCGGCGAGGTCCAGGAATTCGAGTTTTTAAAAAGGATTTTTATTGCGTCTTCTTAAACTCTACTTTTACAAACTACTCAATCTTACAACACTACTTATTACAATACTCGGAGAAGTACAGAGAATGGGCTGAAGGCCTTACGACGTTGATCCGTTCCTTAGGCTTGACTTCTGACTTATGCATATCGTTCCTTCGTTGGCTGCTCTTTTATACTGGAGATGATGAATAAGTCCCTTGTTTACTAATAATGATTATGGGCTTATCTTATCTCTCGTAGACTGACGGTCACAATATAAATGGGAAGAAACGTTGGCAAGAGGCGGTATATACAGGGATAAAATTATGTCAATCGCGAAATTTGTGCTGGACAAATTTGAAGCTGCTACCGATCGAGGCTCGTTTGTGCACAATATGGATTTAAAGTATTGGGCGCTAGAAGCAAAGGAGGACGTAAATCTGCCAGGATTTAAAGCTAGCCACCAGTGGGTCGTGAATTTCAAGAGAGCGCACAACATCGTTTCGAGGAAGGTTACGAAATTCGTAAGTCGTTCCGCAATCCGAAACAAGCAAAGTGTACAATTGGCAGCCGCCGAATTTGTAGACCAGGTGAAACCGTATATTTCAACGTACGAACCGAATAATGTATACAATGCCGATGAGAGTGGATTTAATTTGGAAATTCATTCTGGTCGTACGTTATCGTATCGTTGTACAAAGACCGTAGAAGCAGCCGTGCAGTCAATATCCTCAACCACTCACAGTTATACGATTCTCCCTATCATTTCCGCGAGCGGTCAGTTACTGTCACCTTTGTTCATAGTATTAAAAGAACCAAGTGGAGAATTTGGACCTCGGGTAGAAGGAAACTTATTCAGACCGGATAATGTGTTTGTCACTGCTTCCAAATCTGGGAAGTTAACATCGCACCATTTCAACACCTGGCTCGCAGAAGTCTTTTTACCAAAGACTGGGCCTCGAAGTGTACTACTAATTGATTCGTGGAGTGGTCATTGTCCGTCCACGTTTCAGCAAAGTATTTCGAGTGACAAGCAACTTATTACGTTAACTATACCGAAAGGGACGACAGGTTTGATACAACCGTTGGACGTTTTTGGTTTCCGGATATGGAAAAACTTTGTTAGAACCTTTTCCGATTGAGTTTTGCTGTACGATATTAATATAAATTTACATCTACGAAATAACATCATCAAATTGCAATCACTCACCCACAACCAATTGTCTTCCCCGAGATTCAGAGAATTATTTAAATACTCTTGGTATAAAACTGGATACCTAGAGCAAAGGTTACCACAACGGTTTGAAAATCCGGTAGATTTCTGTTTTAAATTTCCTGAAGCAGATAAACTGCCACGTTGTGAATTATGTGACAAGCCTGCTATTATAAGATGTGCTTGGTGCAAAAAGTATCTGTGTGTAGATCACTTTTTTAATGAAGATAGTATTTCGTTTTTTTCAGTTTGCGAAAACTATGTCGAGTGAAGTACATGTAATCGCGTGTGCTTACAATGTAATAAACTGTTAAATAAGCGTTTAAAAAATATTTATGTATGTATATATGGGATATAGTACGATTTGTATTTTAAGTCATTAATCTTTATGAAAT
This sequence comes from Cerceris rybyensis, assembly GCA_910591515.1. Classification (NCBI taxonomy): domain Eukaryota; kingdom Metazoa; phylum Arthropoda; class Insecta; order Hymenoptera; family Crabronidae; genus Cerceris; species Cerceris rybyensis. Next base: position 4,767,557 of record OU342789.1, read on the forward strand.
ATTTCATAATTTGCGATTTTTATGTTACCACACCCATCTTCGTCACATAGTTATGTCCTGCAACAAAAATGAGCATTCTTAATATGTAACTCTATGTGTTGTTAGCGCACTATTGCGCGGTACCGCGCGCTGGGGGTACGTTTTGTCGTGTATCTCTGTAACCCTAGCGGTGCATAATAAAAATATGGTTATGGTTGAATTCAGAATAAAAAATTCCACATTTTTCATTGACACAAAGATTTAAAAATTGTTTAAAATAATGCAAAAAAAATTTTTTTTTTTAAGAAGGAAAGTTGTTTTTAAAAGTTTGTTAATGCAAATTTATAGCGCTCCTTTTACCGTTAAACTTTTACCTAAAACATTTTTTTCTATCTTTTGTCATTTAGGAGATATAAGCGAGGAAGTGCAAGTGTCGATTTCACTTTGAGGTTAAATTTCATGCCCTTAAAGGGCGATTGGGCACGAATGGAGTACACCATTTTTCTTGTCTTGGATCACTCTACAAACCCACAAAATTTCATTCGAATCCGTGAGTCCCCACTTCGAATACCTTCCTTGTAAGAACCATATTAAAATCCCTTATTACAATGTCTACGATACTAAGCACCCATCTGGCAAAGCTCATGGGGGAACAGCGATAATAATAAGGCAGGATATTAAACATTTTTTCCATAGTTCAACTGCAGATACACATACACAAGCTACTGCCGTAACAATCAGCACGTCACACGGTAACATAACATTAACGGCTGTATATTCCCCCCCGAAACATAAAATATCTGTTGAACAATACGAGCACTTTTTTAATACATTAGGGAATAAATTTATTGCCGGCGGAGATTACAATGCAAAACATAACTTCTGGGGCTCCAAAACAATTACACCACGAGGCAAAATCTTGGAACAAGTAATACGTATACTATCATTAAACACGATTTCAACCGGTGAACCTACGTACTGGCCTACTGCTCAAGAAAAAACTCCAGATTTACTTGACTTTGCCATAATCAAAGGACTGTCTAAAAATAACTTCAAAATACAATCCTGCCTAGATCTTAGTTCTGACCACTCCCCTGTTCTACTTAATCTCCTATTTAAACCATCGTACTCAACCACTTCAGCACACCTTGCTAACAATACCACTGACTGGGCCCAATTCAGAGAATATTTAGAAGAACATATAAACTGCAACATACCCTTAAAGTCACCTGAACAAATAGAGATTGCGGCCATGAACCTCACTAATACAATACAACAAGCCTGTTGGGTAGCTACCAAATCAGAAGAAAATAATAGGAAATTTCTCTCATATCCTGGGAATATACTCCAAAAAATTAGAGAAAAGCGGAAGATTAAAAGCATCTGGCAAAGGAAAAAAACTTCAAACAACAAAAGGAGACTTAACGCTATCACCAAAGAAGTTAAAAATCTAATTCAAACTCACTGCAATGAAGAATTTCGTACATACATCACCAACTTATCAGCCAACGAAGACACAAACTATTCACTCTGGAAAGCTACCAAGAGACTTAAAAGACCAACAATCCCTGCTCCTGCTATAAAGAAAGACGATTCAACATGGGCAAAATCTCCAGTCGAAAAGGCTACCGCTTTCGCCAAATATCTACAAAATATATTCAAACCAAATATGACTGACTCCACTAATACTTCTATGGATCTCAATCTCCACATAGCAAATGAAAAGAATCTCATGGAAATTATACCTCTAACGACTATTAAAGAAGTAACTAGGCTTATCTTCGAGACATGCAAAAAAAAAGAAAACACCTGGATTTGACCTAATTGGTGGTAAAGTACTTAAAGAGTTGCCTCCAAAGGCAATTAGACTACTCACCATTATTTTCAATGCTGTACTACGAATCAAATTCTTTCCCACTTCCTGGAAAATAGCTCAGGTTATTATGCTTCCTAAACCAAACAAAGATCCTCACCTGCCGTCATCATATAGACCGATCTCACTCCTCTCCACATTGTCTAAGTTGTTGGAAAAAATATTACTATATAGGATAAAAGAAATAATTACGAAAAAGAACTCATACCTCCTCACCAGTTCGGTTTCAGAAACAAATATGCTACTACAGAACAAATACACAGAATGACTAATACAATTACATTAGCGCTCGAGAGAAAGGAATACTGTACTGCTCTCTTTCTCGACGTTGAAAAAGCCTTTGATAAAGTTTGGCACAAAGGCCTTCTACTCAAAATCAAAGAAACATTTCCTTTGCACTACTACCGACTAATCAAATCTTATCTCGAAGATAGAACATTTTTCGTAAAAATTCAGGATTCATACTCGGAAGTCTACACCATTGAAGCAGGAGTACCGCAAGGCAGTGTCCTAGGTCCTATCTTGTACACGCTATACACTGCGGATATCCCTACTACACCAGAATCAATGATATTTATCGTGCGGCTCCACAGCCGTGTCACCTAGGAGGTAAGCCTGTTTTGGCAGAGCCTGATTCGCCAGGCGTCAAGCGTCATGCCTCTTGTCACACGTACGCGAAGGCACTTGACGTTCTGCATATTTGCAGCAATTTTTAAATTCTCATCGACCCGACGTATGTGGTCTCATTGAAACGAAGCTAAATTCGAGACATAATTTGGAGGTACCACCACAATTTGTAATAATACGCAAAGACAGAGCAAACAACCGTTTCGGCGGCGGTGTCGCTATGGTTATTAATAGAAAATACAAATTCACTCGTATAGAACTCTCCACTTCTCACGAAAAATCTTTAGAAGCCATTGCGATCCGCTTGGATCTTTCGGCTGGTAGAAGCCTCGTGATCGCGGCGGTGTATAGCCCTTTCAATGATAAAATCGTATTCCTTCGTGACCTCGATGATCTATGTACTCAGTTGCGAGTTGCAAATGACTCGAATCACTTTGTGATCGCGGGCGATCTTAACGCCAAACACACATCATGGCGTAATACAGTCAACAACAGCAAGGGGTTAGCTCTTTTTGACTGGCTACAGTTACAGGGTGCTATCTTCCGCGCTTCCCTTCTATATTCGGAAATACCGACTTATCATCCGGCTAACTCGAACTTGGACATTGCTTTGGTGGACAGCAGGCTGATCGATCGTATTAACGATGGAACGCAAAGGCTGGGTCTGCTGCCCTATGATAGCGATCATTGGGCCATAACGATTAATCTCTCTCTCCTCGGTTGGAATACATACGTAGAACGAGCCCCCAGAGTACTGAGACTAAATTATCGTTTGACCAAATGGAAAGAATACAAACTCAAACTCCATAATTATATCAACAGCCTAAATCCCCCATCGTTACTTAATGCGTCGATCGAAATGATTAATGCTTCAATAGAGGCCCTCGAGGAAAATATTTCCGTAATTCTGACGAGCTGTACACCTACTGTGGAAACTCTGAACTGCCCGAGAGAATATGACGACCGACGCATTAATAAGCTCAAAAAATTTAAATCCAAACTTATCACCAGATTATTTCGTTTATTGCGCCTTCGCGACAATTTAACTCCAATACAGTCTAACATGATCAAATTTTATAAATCAATAATTCAGCGTACCAATTACAGACTCAAAAAACTCTACTCTGCAGTTGCAAATAAATTCTGGAACGCAGACTGTCCAAACTAGATACTCGTGATTCCATTAAGCTACACCCTTTTATAAACAGAATTATAAATCCAAAAAACATTGACTCAATTCCGCCACTAAGAGGCGCGATAAACGACGATTTTCTTTGGTCTGAATCCGGAATAGATACATCGACACTCCAGAAAATAGATAATAACTATGTAGTGTCAAGCACTGACGATCGTTTGACCTTACTTGGGGTGCACTTTGCAAGAGTACATACAAAAAATCTGACTCCTACAACCGAGGAAGAGAGGAATCACGAGCACGAGGTAAAGCAGACTTACGATCGAATACGGGATTCGCGTGAAAATATCAATTGGCAATTCGCTTCGCTACACGAACAGATCTGGCCTTCAATTCACACAAACTATCTAATAACTCCCACAATGATCTTACGAGCCATCAAATATCTTAAAAACAAAAGATCCACCTCGTTCGACGGCATACCAAACGTCGCCATCAAACGCCTGCCAGGCTCCGTTATTGAATATCTCACGCTAATTTTTAACGCATGTTTACGTCTGTCTTACTTTCCCATTCGTTGGAAAACGGCCAAGCTCATCCCATTGCACAAAAAAGGGAAAAACCTTTGCGACTTAAATAATTACCGGCCGATCAGTCTGCTGCCAAACCTGGGCAAATTGTTCGAGATCATGATTAACATACGTTTGAATCATTTTGTGCGGTCCAATAAATTAATTTCTGATTATCAATTTGGTTTCAAACACTCGCACTCTACGGTTCATGCTATTGCCAAATTGACTCGCGACATTGCCGACTCGCTCAACAGCTCAGCTGTGACTGGGGCTTGTTTAATTGACCTCGAGAAAGCATTTGATACTGTTTGGACTACGGGATTGATAGTTAAATTACACAAAATGAATTTCCCCCCCGAGTTGTTGCTTCTAACTGAGAACATGATCACTGGCCGCGCTTTTAAAACTTTTCACAATAATACTTTTTCCGTTCGTACTTTCAATATTTTAAATGGTCTGCAGCAGGGCGCCGTAAATTCTCCTCTACTATTCAACTTATACTTCTCTGATATTTTAAACAATTTTAACAAAAGTATCGATACTTGCAAAGCTTTGGCCTTTGCTGATGATTTAATCATCTATAAATCCGGCGTTGATCCTCTCGACATTCAGTCCCACTTGCAGAGGGCTTTCGATTTTGTTGTCTCGGCGTGTAACATGAAGAAGGTGAGAGTAAATATGCTCAAATGCGAGACTATTCTATTCATTAGGCCCACGTCACAAATTAGCAAAAAACAATACAGGCTCTCAAAAAATTTTTCGATTCACGCGACGGAAAGATTTGACCTTTTAATCCCTCGGCTGAAAAAGGTCAAATATTTGGGTGTAATTCTCAACGAACACTTAAACTATAATGAACACGCCAACTACTGTCTCGGGAAAGCAAAAGGTATAGCATCTAATTTGGCTCGCCTCTTCTACTCAAAACACCTCGGTGAGAATGTCAAACTACTCCTTTACAAGCTTTATGTCAGGTCAGTACTATCTTATGCGATCCCAATCTGGTTCTCAATTTCGCCTTATGTGATGGAGCGCATTCGCACCTTCGAGAGGAAAATATTCCGGGCGATCACGGGTCTTCTCATGCCCAGACGTATGTCGGATGGTACCAAGCGACACTTCCACAATCAAACAATTTATAGCAGGGTTGACTGTTCGCGGTTTGATATTTTTGCACTTAAAATCACCAGAATGTTTATCCGTAAATCTTTGCACTCAAACTCTGACAATCCTCTCATCACCTCGCTACATACAATGTCGGACGAGGAGGCTAGGAAGGCTCGCGAAAATGGGTTTCTCTCTACTGCTGCCTTTCCCTATCTCGACAGAGAAGGATACATTCAGGATTTTCGCTCCAAAATTCCCATCATATACCATACGCATAGAAAAAGGGCCTCGCTTGCTCTTCGATACGATCCTTTGGTAGTTTCTGCCGATCCATCACAACTGCAACATTCTGTATCTCTTCCTACACGGGATACTGTCCAAAAGCATTACAATTATCTCGATAAATTACCATGGCTTAAATCTTGACCGATCGTCGTACTCTGAACCGAGCACTTCCATTATCTTAGTTTAAACTCTGTATATATACGCTTTAGTCCATAACATAGTTAGATTAGTATATTTACTTTAAGTTACTTTAAGAATATCGTTGATGTCAACAACATCCTTTACTATCCTCTTGATTCATATGGCACGTTATTCAGTATAATTTTATGCCACTTGACATCGCAAGCACGGTAATTTTCTTTATCATGGATTTCTTTACTTATTTAATTCTTCCATCGTCTAATTCTTGACCACTAATCCGTGCAATTTTTCTTATCTATTTTGGTCGAGATCTCATTATTGTTCATTTTGTTTTACTTAGTATATTGGCCGTGCCAATATCTCCCCCCCCCCCCCCCCTTTTTATAATTGTTAATTGTTTTGTCAGTCCTGGTACCTCTCTGTAACGAAGATGCCTTTTTTGATGATCATATCAAATCTTTTGGGGCGTAATACTAATTGCTTAACTTTATCATAGAGCGCAATTTGATTCTTTTCTTGTATTGTATAATTTCCGTTTTCCTGCGAGAAGTCGCTCATGTGCGACCATACAGGAATTATATTGTTGTATGTTTATGCTATCCTAGCATCATGTATATATGTATGATTGAATAAAGGAACTGTTCCATGCACTTGACGTTCTCCCAGTACGCGACGCGAGCTCGTAGCGACAACATCTCTCAGTGCTCGTACGCGACATAAACAAAATTCTTAAGTGCCTATACAGAGTGTCATTCATACTGTGAAAGTGTATCTTGTTATACTCCAAGTGATCGGCTAATTTTCGTTAATATTATTGGGGCTTGCTTTCGCAAGTCCCAATACAGTTCATCATTTTTTTTCATTTTTGACCGTCCATTTTTATGGAACATCATATTGCACACATAGACGCTAGCAACTCTTCCGCATCGGTGGCGGCCGATGCCTATAATACGGACGAAAATTTTGCATCCCTTGAGACTACTAGCCAGGGATCGCTATCTCTGTCTCTAAAAAGACATAAATCATCATCCAATCCGTCTTCATCCGAGGACATTCAAATGAAGAAGTCGCGCAAAATTTCCGCTTCACGCACAGCCGCACGGCAATCTGCCGACGCTAAAACGGATCCAGTCAACACCATGGACAATGACACAGGATTGAAATCGCTCGATCAACAATCCAGCGATGCGATGTCCACAGCATCATCCAAACAAGGCGCTGAAGCATCTTATAACAAAGACAATCTAATACGTGAAAATAAAAGACTCTTAAACGAAATAAAATTGCTCAAAGAGCAAATCCAAGCGCTCGCTGGACCCTCTACATCTACTCGGACCATTGAATCGCCAACATCGGAATGGATCACCATTGGATCCCGTAGACCTGCAGGACGACACGCGCCTTCTCCGACGCCGACGCTGGACAAACCTCCCACCGCCAACCGTTTTCAGGCCTTCGCCGAACCCAACGCTCTACCGGAGGTGTCCAGGGACCAGCCTTCCCACTTCGGGCATCCGACCCCACCACAGCAAACTTCCAGACAAGATAAGTCGAACAAACCACCACCGTTGATCGTGCATGTGGCTTCACCGCAGTTAATAATAAACATAACTAAGAATGCCCTTCAAAAGGCATCCTTCACTATAAAAAGAAGTGGCTCGAAAAGCCACGTCATATACCCGAATTCTCTCGAAGCTTATTCGAAGATCAAAGACATTATGATGAAAAACCAGCTCAAGTTCTTCACTTATACGCCGAAGAACGAAAAACCATTGACGATGCTTCTCAAGGGTATCGACCCAAACACCGACAAGAATGAACTGTTGTCGGAAATTAATTCCATCACCGCACCTAAAGCCAAAGCCACTCGTATTTCCAATTTTGTAACCGCGAAATCGAAACAATCCGGCTTGCCCCTGCCTATGTTCGTAGTGCAATTTGACGCCAATACAGATATCAAATTTGTTCAATCGATCAATGTTTTAAATTATCAACGCGTCAGATGGGAGAAATTGCATAGGCAGGATCTTTTACAATGTTTTAACTGTCAACGTATAGGCCATGCATCCGCTAACTGTCATCTAGATTTTAGATGTGTTAAATGTAATTTATCTCACGAGCGTGGGAAGTGCTCGGTCACAGAAGCAACCAAACACGACGCAATTTACTGCGTCAACTGTGAGAAGTTCGGCCACCCCGCGTCATATCGAGGCTGTCCGAAATTCAAGGAGAGAAGAGCCGTTGCCGCCCCTACGAGCAACAGAGCTCCCCAGCCAGCCGCATCCAGAAGACTTCCATCTCCCCTCGTCAATCCGATGACGCTATACAGTAGTGTTGCGAGTGGAGTGGGGGGCCTAGTAGGTAAGGCCGCGCATGCATATTCATCGAATACGTTGAACAGAGGATCAGTCCCTCTCGATGCTACGTCCAACGAGCAACAGGTCGATTTAAAAAACATATTTTCGGCCATCAAAAGTATAGCCGATCAATTACCAATTATTTTTCAACGCATCGGCGAAAATACCGAAAAAATTAATTTCCTCATTCAATCTTTTATAGATGATAATCATGCTCAATCTGTTGATTACCATGGACGTACCACGAGAGGCATTCGAAATGATTTCCCGCAATAATGGCCACTACCGATCAAAACAGTATCCCGTTGGTCAATCTCCGAATCATTACTGTCAACGTCAACTCTGTTATAAATCTTCACAAACGTGCATATTTGCAGCAATTTTTAAATTCTCATCGACCCGACGTATGTGGTCTCATTGAAACGAAGCTAAATCCGAGACATAATTTGGAGGTTCCACCACAATTTGTAATAATACGCAAAGACAGAGCAAACAACCGTTTCGGCGGCGGTGTCGCTATGGTTATTAATAGAAAATACAAATTCACTCGTATAGAACTCTCCACTTCTCACGAAAAATCTTTAGAAGCCATTGCGATCCGCTTGGATCTTTCGGCTGGTAGAAGCCTCGTGATCGCAGCGGTGTATAGCCCTTTCAATGATAAAATCGTATTCCTTCGTGACCTCGATGATCTATGTACTCAGTTGCGAGTTGCAAATGACTCGAATCACTTTGTGATCGCGGGCGATCTTAACGCCAAACACACATCATGGCGTAATACAGTCAACAACAGCAAGGGGTTAGCTCTTTTTGACTGGCTACAGTTACAGGGTGCTATCTTCCGCGCTTCCCTTCTATATTCGGAAATACCGACTTATCATCCGGCTAACTCAAACTTGGACATTGCTTTGGTGGACAGCAGGCTGATCGATCGTATTAACGATGGAACGCAAAGGCTGGGTCTGCTGCCCTATGATAGCGATCATTGGGCCATAACGATTAATCTCTCTCTCCTCGGTTGGAATACATACGTAGAACGAGCCCCCAGAGTACTGAGACTAAATTATCGTTTGACCAAATGGAAAGAATACAAACTCAAACTCCATAATTATATCAACAGCCTAAATCTCCCTTCGTTACTTAATGCGTCGATCGAAATGATTAATGCTTCAATAGAGGCCCTCGAGGAAAATATTTCCGTAATTCTGACGAGCTGTACACCTACCGTGGAGGCTCTGAACTGCCCGAGAGAATATGACGACCGACGCATTAATAAGCTCAAAAAATTTAAATCCAAACTTATCACCAGATTATTTCGTTTATTGAGCCTTCGCGACAATTTAACTCCAATACAGTCTAACATGATCAAATTTTATAAATCAATAATTCAGCGTACCAATTACAGACTCAAAAAACTCTACTCTGCAGTTGCAAATAAATTCTGGAACGACAGACTGTCCAAACTAGATACTCGTGATTCCATTAAGTTACACCCTTTTATAAACAGAATTATAAATCAAAAAAACATTGACTCAATTCCGCCACTAAGAGGCGCGATAAACGACGATTTTCTTTGGTCTGAATCCGGAATAGATACATCGACACTCCAGAAAATAGATAATAACTATGTAGTGTCAAGCACTGACGATCGTTTGACTTTACTTGGGGTGCACTTTGCAAGAGTACATACAAAAAATCTGACTCCTACAACCGAGGAAGAGAGGAATCACGAGCACGAGGTAAAGCAGACTTACGATCGAATACGGGATTCGCGTGAAAATATCAATTGGCAATTCGCTTCGCTACACGAACAGATCTGGCCTTCAATTCACACAAACTATCTAATAACTCCCACAATGATCTTACGAGCCATCAAATATCTTAAAAACAAAAGATCCACCTCGTTCGACGGCATACCAAACGTCGCCATCAAACGCCTGCCAGGCTCCGTTATTGAATATCTCACGCTAATTTTTAACGCATGTTTACGTCTGTCTTACTTTCCCATTCGTTGGAAAACGGCCAAGCTCATCCCATTGCACAAAAAAGGGAAAAACCTTTGCGACTTAAATAATTACCGGCCGATCAGTCTGCTGCCAAACCTGGGCAAATTGTTCGAGATCATGATTAACATACGTTTGAATCATTTTGTGCGGTCCAATAAATTAATTTCTGATTATCAATTTGGTTTCAAACACTCGCACTCTACGGTTCATGCTATTGCGAAATTGACTCGCGACATTGCCGACTCGCTCAACAGCTCAGCTGTGACTGGGGCTTGTTTAATTGACCTCGAGAAAGCATTTGATACTGTTTGGACTACGGGATTGATAGTTAAATTACACAAAATGAATTTCCCCCCCGAGTTGTTGCTTCTAACTGAGAACATGATCACTGGCCGCGCTTTTAAAACTTTTCACAATAATACTTTTTCCGTTCGTACTTTCAATATTTTAAATGGTCTGCAGCAGGGCGCCGTAAATTCTCCTCTACTATTCAACTTATACTTCTCTGATATTTTAAACAATTTTAACAAAAGTAACGATACTTGCAAAGCTTTGGCCTTTGCTGATGATTTAATCATCTATAAATCCGGCGTTGATCCTCTCGACATTCAGTCACACTTGCAGAGGGCTTTCGATTTTGTTGTCTCGGCGTGTAACATGAAGAAGGTGAGAGTAAATATGCTCAAATGCGAGACTATTCTATTCATTAGGCCCACGTCCCAAATTAGCAAAAAACAATACAGGCTCTCAAAAAATTTTTCGATTCACGCGACGGAAAGATATGACCTTTTAATCCCTCGGCTGAAAAAGGTCAAATATTTGGGTGTAATTCTCAACGAACACTTAAACTATAATGAACACGCCAACTACTGTCTCGGGAAAGCAAAAGGTATAGCATCTAAATTGGCTCGCCTCTTCTACTCAAAACACCTCGGTGAGAATGTCAAACTACTCCTTTACAAGCTTTATGTCAGGTCAGTACTATCTTATGCGATCCCAATCTGGTTCTCAATTTCGCCTTATGTGATGGAGCGCATTCGCACCTTCGAGAGGAAAATATTCCGGGCGATCACGGGTCTTCTCATGCCCAGACGTATGTCGGATGGTACCAAGCGACACTTCCACAATCAAACAATTTATAGCAGGGTTGACTGTTCGCGGTTTGATATTTTTGCACTTAAAATCACCAGAATGTTTATCCGTAAATCTTTGCACTCAAACTCTGACAATCCTCTCATCACCTCGCTACATACAATGTCGGACGAGGAGGCTAGGAAGGCTCGCGAAAATGGGTTTCTCTCTACTGCTGCCTTTCCCTATCTCGACAGAGAAGGATACATTCAGGATTTTCGCTCCAAAATTCCCATCATATACCATACGCATAGAAAAAGGGCCTCGCTTGCTCTTCGATACGATCCTTTGGTAGTTTCTGCCGATCCATCACAACTGCAACATTCTGTATCTCTTCCTACACGGGATACTGTCCAAAAGCATTACAATTATCTCGATAAATTACCATGGCTTAAATCTTGACCGATCGTCGTACTCTAAACCGAGCACTTCCATTATCTTAGTTTAAACTCTGTATATATACGCTTTAGTCCATAACATAGTTAGATTAGTATATTTACTTTAAGTTACTTTAAGAATATCGTTGATGTCAACAACATCCTTTACTATCCTCTTGATTCATATGGCACGTTATTCAGTATAATTTCATGCCACTTGTCATCGCAAGCACGGTAATTTTCTTTATCATGGATTTCTTTACTTATTTAATTCTTCCATCGTCTAATTCTTGACCACTAATCCGTGCAATTTTTCTTATCTATTTTGGTCGAGATCTCATTATTGTTCATTTTGTTTTACTTAGTATATTGGCCGTGCCAATATCTCCCCCCCCCTTTTTATAATTGTTAATTGTTTTGTCAGTCCTGGTACCTCTCTGTAACGAAGATGCCTTTTTTGATGATCATATCAAATCTTTTGGGGCGTAATACTAATTGCTTAACTTTATCATAGAGCGCAATTTGATTCTTTTCTTGTATTGTATAATTTCCGTTTTCCTGCGAGAAGTCGCTCATGTGCGACCATACAGGAATTATATTGTTGTATGTTTATGCTATCCTAGCATCATGTATATATGTATGATTGAATAAAGGAACTGTTCCATGCACTTGACGTTCTCAACTCTGTTATAAATCTTCACAAACGTGCATATTTGCAGCAATTTTTAAATTCTCATCGACCCGACGTATGTGGTCTCATTGAAACGAAGCTAAATCCGAGACATAATTTGGAGGTTCCACCACAATTTGTAATAATACGCAAAGCCAGAGCAAACAACCGTTTCGGCGGCGGTGTCGCTATGGTTATTAATAGAAGATACAAATTCACTCGTATAGAACTCTCCACTTCTCACGAAAAATCTTTAGAAGCCATTGCGATACGCTTGGATCTTTTGGCTGGCAGAAGCCTCGTGATCGCGGCGGTGTATAGCCCTTTCAATGATAAAATCGTGTTCCTTCGTGACCTCGATGATCTATGTACTCAGTTGCGAGTTGCAAATGACTCGAATCACTTTGTGATCGCGGGCGATCTTAACGCCAAACACACATCATGGCGTAATACAGTCAACAACAGCAAGGGGTTAGCTCTCTTTGACTGGCTACAGTTACAGGGTGCTATCTTCCGCGCTTCCCTTCTATATTCGGAAATACCGACTTATCATCCGGCTAACTCGAACTTGGACATTGCTTTGGTGGACAGCAGGCTGATCGATCGTATTAACGATGGAACGCAGAGGCTGGGTCTGCTGCCCTATGATAGCGATCATTGGGCCATAACGATTAATCTCTCTCTCCTCGGTTGGAATACATACGTAGAACGAGCCCCTAGAGTACTGAGACTAAATTATCGTTTGACCAAATGGAAAGAATACAAACTCAAACTCCATAATTATATCAACAGCCTAAATCTCCCATCGTTACTTAATGCGTCGGTCGATATGATTAATTCTTCAATAGAGGCCCTCGAGGAAAATATTTCCGTAATTCTGACGAGCTGTACACCTACCGTGGAATCTCTGAACTGCCCGAGAGAATATGACGACCGACGCATTAATAAGCTCAAAAAATTTAAATCCAAACTTATCACCAGATTATTTCGTTTATTGCGCCTTCGCGACAATCTAACTCCAATACAGTCTAACATGATCAAATTTTATAAATCAATAATTCAGCGTACCAATTACAGACTCAAAAAACTCTACTCTGCAGTTGCAAATAAATTCTGGAACGACAGACTGTCCAAACTAGATACTCGTGATCCCATTAAGCTACACCCTTTTATAAACAGAATTATAAATCCAAAAAACATTGACTCAATTCCGCCACTAAGAGGCGCGATAAACGACGATTTTCTTTGGTCTGAATCCGGAATAGATACATCGACACTCCAGAAAATAGATAATAACTATGTAGTGTCAAGCACTGACGATCGTTTGACCTTACTTGGGGTGCACTTTGCAAGAGTACATACAAAAAATCTGACTCCTACAACCGAGGAAGAGAGGAATCAGGAGCACGAGGTAAAGCAGACATACGATCGAATACGGGATTCGCGTGAAAATATCAATTGGCAATTCGCTTCGCTACACGAACAGATCTGGCCTTCAATTCACACAAACTATCTAATAACTCCCACAATGATCTTACGAGCCATCAAATATCTTAAAAACAAAAAATCCACCTCGTTCGACGGCATACCAAACGTCGCCATTAAACGCCTTCCAGGCTCCGTTATTGAATATCTCACGCTAATTTTTAACGCATGTTTACGTCTATCTTACTTTCCCATTCGTTGGAAAACGGCCAAGCTCGTCCCATTGCACAAAAAAGGGAAAAACCTTTGCGACTTAAATAATTACCGGCCGATCAGTCTGCTGCCAAACCTGGGCAAATTGTTCGAGATCATGATTAACATACGTTTGAATCATTTTGTGCGGTCTAATAAATTAATTTCTGATTATCAATTTGGTTTCAAACACTCGCACTCTACGGTTCATGCTATTGCCAAATTGACTCGCGACATTGCCGACTCGCTCAACAGCTCAGCTGTGACTGGGGCTTGTTTAATTGACCTCGAGAAAGCATTTGATACTGTTTGGACTACGGGATTGATAGTTAAATTACACAAAATGAATTTCCCCCCCGAGTTGTTGCTTCTAACTGAGAACATGATCACTGGCCGCGCTTTTAAAACTTTTCACAATAATACTTTTTCCGTTCGTACTTTCAATATTTTAAATGGTCTGCAGCAGGGAGCCGTAAATTCTCCTTTGCTATTCAACTTATACTTCTCTGATATTTTAAACAATTTTAACAAAAGTAACGATACTTGCAAAGCTTTGGCCTTTGCGGATGATTTAATCATATATAAATCCGGCATTGATCCTCTCGACATTCAGTCACACTTGCAGAGGGCTTTCGATTTTGTTGTCTCGGCGTGTAACATGAAGAAGGTGAGAGTAAATATGCTCAAATGCGAGACTATTCTATTCATTAGGCCCACGTCCCAAATTAGCAAAAAACAATACAGGTTCTCAAAAAATTTTTCGATTCACGCGACGGAAAGATTTGACCTTTTAATCCCTCGGCTGAAAAAGGTCAAATATTTGGGTGTAATTCTCAACGAACACTTAAACTATAATGAACACGCCAACTACTGTCTCGGGAAAGCAAAAGGTATAGCATCTAAATTGGCTCGCCTCTTCTACTCAAAACACCTCGGTGAGAATGTCAAACTACTCCTTTACAAGCTTTATGTCAGGTCAGTACTATCTTATGCGATCCCAATCTGGTTCTCAATTTTGCCTTATGTGATGGAGCGCATTCGCACCTTCGAGAGGAAAATATTCCGGGCGATCACGGGTCTTCTCATGCCCAGACGTATGTCGGATGGTACCAAGCGACACTTCCGCAATCAAACAATTTATAGCAGGGTTGACTGTTCGCGTTTTGATATTTTTGCACTTAAAATCACCAGAATGTTTATCCTTAAATCTTTGCACTCAAACTCTGACAATCCCCTCATCACCTCGTTACATACAATGTCGGACGAGGAGGCTAGGAAGGCTCGAGAAAATGGGTTCCTCTCTACTGCTGCCTTTCCCTATCTCGGCAGAGAAGGATACATTCAGGATTTTCGCTCCAAAATTCCCATCATATACCATACGCATAGAAAAAGGGCCTCGCTTGCTCTTCGATACGATCCTTTGGTAGTTTCTGCCGATCTATCACAACTGCAACATTCTATATCTCTTCCTCCACGGGATACTGTCCAAAAGCATTACAATTATCTCGATAAATTACCATGGCTTAAATCTTGACCGATCGTCGTACTCTGAACCGAGCACTTCCATTATCTTAGTTTAAACTCTGTATATACTCTTTAGTCCATAACATAGTTAGATTAGTATATCTACTTTAAGTTACTTTAAGAATATCGTTGATGTCAACAACATCCTTTACTATCCTCTTGATTCGTATGGAACGTTATTCAGTATAATTTCATGCCACTTGTATTCGCAAGCACGGTAATTTTTCTTTATCATGGATTTCTTTCCTTATTTAATTCTTCCATCGTCTAATTCTTGACCACTAAACCGTGCAATTTTTCTTATTTATTTGGTCAAGATCTCATTATTGTTCGTTTTGTTTTACTTAGTATATTGGCCGTGCCAATATCTTCTCCCCCCCCCCCTTTTTTATAATTGTTAATTGTTTTGTCAGTCCTGGTATAACGCGACAACCTCAAGAAGTCTCCTCGGAGGTAGGCCTGTTTCGGCAGGATCTGATTCGCCAGGCGTCATAAAGATATTTCAATGTTACGACTTTGTCAAGTGCCTCCTTCAGAAGGCTAAGCAGGGTGGATTAAATAAAAAAAACGGCTCGAATAGTCGGTATTTAGCGAAAAGCTCCGCGGCTCAGGAGACTTCTTGAGGTTGACGAACGATACCTCTCTGTAACGAAGATGCCTTTTTTGATGATCATATCAAATCTTTTGGGGCGTAATACTAATCGTTTAACTTTATCATACAGCGCAAATTGATTCTTTCTTGTATTGTATAATTTCCGTTCTCCTGCGAGAAGTCGCTAATGTGCGACCATACAGGAGTTATATAATTGTATGTTTATGCTATCCTAGCATCATGTATATATGTATGATTGAATAAAGGAACTGTTCCATGCACTTGACGTTCTACCTCGCGATTCGTTAAAAGAGTTACACATACAAATCGAACTGAAAGACAAAGAGAGAGAACGCTGCAGATCGGAGCAAGGAAGATAACGCGATTTGGGTGGCGACAGTGAGGACATCGGCGTAGCCACCAGATTTCTAACATCTCTATAGTGAAAACAGAATAAACTCCGGCAGAATTACCCCCACCACATGGGGAGATTCTCCTTGATGAAACGAAGCGCGCGACGAGAATACAATGTAACACCATGCAAAAGGAATAAGAGTGTGACTCATCCACTTCAAGAATAAAACTTTCTCATATTTTATTTCTTTTTCTTTTAAACCATTGGTATTGTTTTTATGAGATTTTTCTTATTGAAATAATATGGAACAAGATATAGTTCGAATTATATTTACTTGTTGATACTACTTAAATCTGAATTTAAATATGTTGCTTTTAACCCATTAAGGACCGAGCATTGATATAACAGAAATATTTGAAATGCGACTATTTAGTTGTTATAAGATTACATAAAAGTAGATATAAATATTATAAATTTATTTTGTTATTTTTTCTCCAAATTTTCAAAAATTGTAGGACTTAAGGTGATAAACAATTAGAGAACGAAAGTGCATAAATTAAGCCTTTGGTATGTTCTTTTACTATGACATAGGTTAAAATATAAATTAAATTAATCCGATTCCCCGAAAAAAAATTAGAAGTGAAATGTTGCGTTAACGCAACTTTGGGCCTTAATGGGTTAATAAAATATTAAAAAAACAATATAAATTATGTAGGGATTTTATGAGAGAAGATGAACCAATAAACAACTTTTTACTGTATCGATATGGCCTGAAAATTTCTTCATCTATCGCAATAGAATTTCAAATTACACTGACAAAACGAGATTTTTTCAATTCTAATTATAAATGAATAGACACATGATGTTTTAATAATAATTTAATTTACAAATTTGCATGTAAATGACAATATATACATACATACATACATACAAACATTTATATATATACACATATTAACTATAATTCTAGCGCAGTTAATAGCGAGGTCCGAAATGTGATACGCAATATCACCAAAAAGTGTGATGAAGAAGCACAAAATCAAGAACTACAACATCTGTTGCAACAGAGCAAATGTGCGTGCTGCTGCTTACGCTGGAGTATTGATAAAAACGATAAGCAGAATAAGGATGTCCGATCCAAACGTCCCTTTGTCAATGCCAGGAGAAAAGCGATCGAAGAACAACGAGAGAGGATTCATATATTCAGAGGAAAATACAAAAATCATACGAGATGTCATCAATGAGTTTTACACTGTGAAGAAAATCGTGCCATCGTTAATATTGTTATTAGGGGAAATCCGCGAAAGAATGAATTTCCCATGGGGGAAAGAAAAGTTAAGAAGAATTTTGAAGAAGATGGGTTATAAGTGGAAAAAATGTAATTCAATGCGGAAAATACTAATCGAGCAGATTAATCACTTGTGATAGATTTTTTTGCTTAGTAACGAAAAATATTTATTCTTACATATTTAATTACTTGCTACAGTAAACATGAATTGCATACTAACTTTCGCCCAGAACCGGCAATTGTTAGACACACGCGTCGGTTATATTAAAACCGTTATTTTGTTTTTGGAAACTGTAAGTTCAGATTCGTATTCAGCGACCCAAAAAACATTAGCATACTATCTTTCGCACCGAACCGGTAGTTTTTACATACACACCATTTTGCCATGAATCCGCCATTTTGTTTTTGGAAACTCTAACAAGGAAACATCCGGAGGTGTAAATCACCGATTTTTCTAACATTTTAGTATGCTATACTTCTCGCGAAAGTATTTGACACGTATTTTTTTATCGGCAATTGTCCACGTTAAAGGGGTGAAAACCACCCTCAAAGTTGGCACCCTGAAAATTATTTATTGAATATCTGGAAAACTATTAGAGATACGAAAATTTCGTAAAGAGAGAAAATTAACGTATTTCGACCACAAATCTAATGATATAAATATTTTTTTAAAAACTCGTTTGTTTAAATGATATGCTTAAAAATACAACTTTCTTAATAATTTTGTAAGTCAAATTTCAATAAATCTTCTTGAACATTTTTCTGAGAATACCATATACCGAAACACAAAATACGGATAAAATGGAAATCTGAAATTTATTTTGTAAAAAAAGTTATTGCATTTTTAATTTTTTCTCTTACGTTCTTGTTAAGTTATGCCTTCGTTGTTCATTGTTATTCTTATAAACAATATTTTCTTACACCACGAGCATTCTAAAGCATCCCTATAATCAATTCAAGCATATAACGTCCGAAAATAGTAAATATATAACGCATACCTCCCGAGAATTAATTAATTTATTTGGCCTGTCGGCTGATTCACATTGATATCATAAATGATTATCCCGAGGTGTAAATCACCAATTCTTATGAAACTATAGTATAAGGTGCTTTTCGTGGAACTATTTAATATCTACTTTCATTTATCGGCAATCATCCACGTTAAAGGGGTGAAAACCACCCCCAAAGTTCGGATAACGAAAACTGTTTTATCGAATATCTCGGAAACTATTAGAGATACGAAAATTTCCTAAGGAGTGAAAATTAACGTATTTCAATCACGAATCCAATGCTATAAACATTTTTTTTAAAAACCCGTTTGTTTAAACAATATGTTAAAAAATACTTTTTTTTTCATAATATTTTCAGTTAAAATTCTTTCGATTTTCTTAAATAATAGTTTGTATACACTATATAGTCAAACAAAAAATACGGATCAAATAGAAGTTTCATATTTGTGTTACAAAAAAGGTTATTGCATTTTCAATTCTTACGCTTGATGAACTTGACAAGCTTTTCCTTCGTATATACATAGTTGGTTGCTCTGAAAAGAGCAGATTTTATTGTCAGTCACTCATATCGTTTTTATATCGATTTAAGAGATGCAACTAATTAATTAATTATTCCTTAATAATTTTCGCAATAATGGTATTCCCGAAAGAAATGTTTGAAACACAACTTCCTCGTACACCACCAACATTTCAAAGCAACTACATCATCGCAGTTGAAACAGGTTATATTATCTAACTGTAAATCTGTGAAGCAGAACTGTACCGGATTGTCAAATTGTTGAGGCCTATTGGTAATATAGCCACATCGAAACCATGCGTACTTGAACATTTCTTGATATCGTGGAGAGGATAGTTGATTATGTATTAGTGTAATTTAAGAATATTATCTTGTGTATATAAGTTAACATTGAAATTTAAATTGATTATTAAATCTGAAATTTTTCTCGCGAAATTCTTCCAAATTCGAAATCCGTAAACATCTAATGGTTGAATAAGGCTTGTTGCACCTTGAGGTATTTTATTTAAGTCCCACATGAGATTCGAACCCGCGATAAAAAAGTGTCCAGCGAATCCACAGGCAGACACCACAGCCACTGCGCCATTAGTACTTTTGAAAGAACGTTTAAAATTCTAGGTTATAAAGACCATACAATCAGCAATTTATTTAATTATCTCGATCCTGTTCTTTAACATCTACATATTTCTGTGCAGAAACATTGAAGGGCACAATATGAACATACTGTATTAAAATCATGCAATAATGGCAAATACTGTGCGAGTTTCAGCCCAAAATGTGTCCCAGAAATCGGTTTTTGATTTTTCCGACCGTGATGCATCGTACTCAATGTTGAATTTGGCGGCAATTACCACGTCAGCACACTTATATTATATATATATATATATATATATGGAGCGCCCGCGACACGGGCGTGTGCCCCTTTCACCTTTTTAGTTCAGTATTGTTTTGGTTTCTGCGGAAATAAGGTGTCGGCAATATAGCCACGTGTTCTGCGTAAATTTATAAAATATATCTATATAAAAATAAAACTATCTTTATTGTTCAATATAAGCGTTTTATATTCAATCCACAACCAGTAAAAACCAACAGGTTATGGGCCCAGGTTGAATATTGAAAGGAAAAGATAGAAATTAAACGAAGTAAAAAGTGCGATTAGCGTGCCACGTGCCAAGTGCAGTATCTTTGTAGAAAGTAAAAAGTAAAAGTCCACAAGAACAAAATGAACGTAGGTAAAATAGAACAAATTCAAAAATTAAGCAGTACGAATTACGAAACGTGGAAAATTCAAATGAAAAGTGTATTAAGATTCAATGACCTATGGAAATACGTTAGTGGACAATTAATGAAACCTGAAGCAGACGATGGCGAGTGGATAAGTAAAGATGAAAAAGCCATTGATTTAATAATACTAAGCATACAGCCGGACCAGTTTAATTACATTAAAAATGCGAATACCTCGACCAAAGTATGGAACGCGTTAAAAGAGACATATGAATCCAAAACCCCAATGAGACAGTGTGTATTATTCAAACAATTATACAGATTGAGAAAGTCACAGGACGAAACTATGTCTGAATTCTTAAACGAGTTCCTGAGAATTGCACAACAATTGCAAGAGTGTGACTTAGAACTACCGGAAAATCTACTAACTATTTGGCTGCTGAATGCGCTACCCGGTGAGTACGAAAATTTCTGTGTAGCTATTGAATCCAGGGAAAGAATGCCAAGCCTGGAAGAGTTAAAGACAAAGCTCCTTGAGGAAGAGGCTAGGAGATCTCACAAACAAAACGACAGAGAGGAGGGGCCAGATAAAGCGGAGGCGCTTCTCTCAAAGAAAAATGATGCGCTGAGATCGGAAAAATCGGAGTGGAAAAATACACACACAGGGCGAGGTAAGAGAAATAATTATAAATGTTACACATGCAATAAAATAGGTCATATATCAAAATACTGCAAGTCAAAACGTAGACAATATAACGATTCGCAAAATAAAAGGTATAACGCTATGAAAGCTACGGCTTTGAAAGTCAATCCGCAGAAACAGGAGGCATGGTGTTTGGACAGTGGCGCTACAATGCATATGTGCAACGGCGAAAGAAGGTTCGAAAAATTAAACAAAGAGCAAACTGCAAAAATATATACTGCCACGGAAAATAATGTAAATTCCGAAGGTACAGGAGAAGTAAATATAAAAGTCCGAACCTCGCACGATAAATCTGGAAATGTTCGATTGGAAAATACAATGCTCGTCCCAGATTTTAAAAGTAACTTGTTATCAGTAACCAGCATCACGGATCATGGATATAAGGTAATCTTTCATAAAAATTGTGCAAACGTAGTCAAAGAAGATGGGAGAAGTGATGGTCCTGTATACCTGAAAGCAAAGAGAGAGGATGGTTACACCTTAATTTTAATGACCTAAAGAAAATGAAAAATATGGTAGAAGGATTAAATGGAAATATGGATGGCCCAAATGTGACTTGCGAAATATGCTGCAAAAGTAAGATTCACCAATTACCGTATACTAAATCGACCACTAGAGCAAACGAAATCTTAGGTTTAGTGCATAGCGATATATGTGGACCGATGCATGTACAGGGTGTTTCAAAAATATTTGTCATGGCTTTCAGGGGTTGTTCTACACCTCTGGATCGATGGAGATTTGCGAAAAAAACTTGCCGCAAAATTCGGGAAAGGGTAGCAAATTTTTTTTATTGGCTCATCGTATTCGTCTTGTTACGTAGGCAAAATGTCTGAGAGGAACCATGGGTCAGAAACGAACCGTTCTCTCGCAAATTAACTTTTAATTGGGCCTTCTCGATTAAAATTTCGCCAATGGTTGAAGCAGAGGCGACGTAGACAAAGTTAGAAAATGGGGCACTGTGTCACCGAACTCGAAGAGAAGCACAAGTGTTTATGTTCTTCTCCACGGGTGGGCCCTTGAGTGAACCCGACACCGAACGCAGGTCATTGACGTCTTCCTAGCCTCCGAAAAGTTACATCGGAAGATTTCGTCCGAAACCGAGACATTTTCACCACTTCGATACAGACAGACGGGTAAAAAAATACGCATTAAGTATTTCTTGATCTACCTATAAATAGGTAAATTTAATAAAAATCGGCGTTCAGATGGTCAACGAAGACGAAGGCGATATCACGGAAGAAAGAGGTGTAGGGACGACGGTTTACGATCCGGTCTCCGCCATTGTTCGACTACGGACGGCCGACTCTGCTTTGTTAACTATTTTTAATTTAGCAAGTTTTTCGTGCTTCGGGTCTCGAAGGTCTAGAACTGTCCACGGTGGACAGGGGCCAGGTCGTCGGCCACCGAAAAAGAGAAACCCTATTGTCTGCGAGGGAACTTCGCTACGAGGCGGCTGTGCCTCGAGGAGTGTTCTCCAGATGCGAAATTTTTCATACCAATAGACCCCTATGGTTTACGGACGTCTCGGGGCAAGCTCAACAATTTTACGGGAACCGCTTAGACAAGGATAAAAGTTAAGTTTCCGTTACTCTCGAACAATGAGATTAGAGAGAGAAGAATTATTTGAAAGTGTAGGGACGACTGACATTTTAAATGTCCTAACCCGGTCGACTTCCGGAATCTTTCGTTTATGACCCCTTTGTTTCGCTAGTCGGCGATGATCGAAGAAACACTCTCGCACCAATTTTCCAAAGACTCGTAGCAAGAGAGGTAATGCCAAATGCACAATTCTTCAATGCTCTCGCACTGTAGTCACTCGTTCGCATATGGCTGCCAAATGTTGGCTTAACAGTTTACAAAATTGCAGCGCCCGCCAGCATAACAAGGACAAACTTTCGCTTACTTTACTTCCAAATGCCTTTTTACTACTAGATATCCGGTCTTCGTCTTCGCTGACCATCTGGCAACGGATCATATCGAAGCTGCAGACGCCAATTTTTACGAGACTTTAGCGTGTTCATTTGAAGAATTAATAAAGACAAAAATATTAAAGCGAATGCTTTTTTCGAACTGCACTGCTACGTCTCTCGATGACAACTACCATTGTTTCTATCGTCCAGATGTATAAAATTTTATTGGAAATCTATAGTAGAATGTCCATAGAAACAGAAAATGTAAAACTTATTTGAAAAAATAATTTGCAATAGTTAATTAACAGTCTTCAAAGTTATACTTTCCGTAGATTGCTTTTACACGCTCCCATCATGCTCTAGACATTTTCGTCAATTGTTTTGTAACGAAAAGTTAGAATGGAATTTGCGTATATGTATTCTTATCTCCACTTATTTGGAATATGTTTAAAATTTTTTATTTTTCTAAACGACCTTTCATCACCATTTTAATCCACTTTAACAATTAACATGTAATTTAAGTTCAGTTCCGAGATTTATGTAGACTTTTAACATATATTACTATTTATTACACTTTTGCAATTTTGTGTGCTGAAAGCTAAAAGTATTACAATTGAACATGCAAAGTGCCGTTTCAGACAAATGCTGACGTCTGTTACCTTTTTATTGTTTTATTACGGCCCTACCGGGCGGGAGCGACGTCTTACATTTTTCTTGTGTCTTCTGAGCGAACGAAACAAAGTAAATGCCTGTTGAAGTTTTTAAATATTTCAGGCGAAAATAAAATTTACATTGCAATTTTCTTTTGCTTTTCTCAAGAAAAATATCTGCCCTATCGCCTCCTGCTATTAGATTTTTCCCTGGATGTTTAATTTTTAGAGTAAGTCGGAAACTACTCATAAATATTGCGGCATTTTGGACGTTGCTCCGCTTTGAACATTGTTTAAACATATTTAAATCTTTACAACATTAAAATGATATGCATCGTCGCAATTGGTAGAGTTTGCAGAACCATTTTACACAAAGAAAAATTAAAATAAGTCTTAAGATTAAATTACAGCAAATTTTTAAAGTTGAGGGTCTGTTATTTTACGTATAAATTTTAAATAACCATTGAAATATGTATTATTATTAACCCTAAGTATAACAATATGTTGTTTACTAGTAGAAATGTCAGTAAAAGTAACGAAAACCATAATTTCTTTCAAAAAATAGTTTTGTCCAGCTATAACGCTGAAATTGCACACTGTGCGTCGGTTCTTTTCCCATCGTGCGCCGGGTTAGGTCAAGTAATAAAACAATTAGATGCTCGCATGCATCGGAGTTCTTTCGGCATATTCTAACTTGGAAAACCTTTCTCCCCTCTCTGGTATTTTTCACGCGCTGCACGAATCCGTAGAATCCAAAGAAAAACACAGGTATATAAGACGACAAATTTTCGATCGCAGGCATTTGGTATCTCAGTGTAGCGATAGACACAGTCCTACCGAAGTAGTTATTAATATTTAAAATGGTGACCGAAAAATATTTGAACGTACGGAAAATGTTACGGGCAATTGACGAGGCAGCGGGGGACTATACGCGAGCGCGAGAAATTTACAAAAATACGACGAGGATCAACGGCAGGCCACTTCGAGGAAGAGAAATTCCAGATCGACGGGATTTCCAGCGTATGGATCACCGATTCAGCGATGGTGATACAGTTGCTGCAGGAATGATGCAACTTGTGGGAGCAGGTCGACCACGCGTTCACTGGCGGAAAGAAGAACGCGTTATCGCACTCGCACGTGCTTTTCCGCTAATGGGATTGCGAAGAATGGCTCGGGAAGTTTGTATTAGCCATTCCACAGTGCGAAGGATAATTCTTAGAGAAGGGTTACGACCATTTAAAATACAGCGCGTTCACGCACTGCACCCACAGGACTACAGTGCGCGATTACAGTTTTGCAAGTGGATGTTACAGAAAGTGCAACGAAGCCCGCGATTTTTGGAACATGTGTTGTTCACGGACGAAAGTTCATTCTCAAGTTCAAATATTTTGAATCGGCAAAACGCCCTGATTTGGGCTACTGAAAATCCGAATGCAGGAGTGTAAAAATTCCAGCAAGGACGATTTAGTATCAACGTTTAGGCAGGAATCGTTGGGGACACGATAATTGGACCAATTTTTATGCCCGCAAGGATGACAAGTGCGACATACCTGCGATTTCTTCGATTGCAACTTCCGAAAATATGTATTGCGCGAAGAGATACCACGTCAGGAACAGCGTTCGCTATATTTCATACACGACGGTGCACCGATTCATAGCACAAACGCAGTGCGAAATTTTTTAAATAGAATGTTTGGAACACGATGGATCGGACGAAGACCAGCGCCGAAAGTGTGGCCGCCACGTTCGCCGGACTTGACACCGATGGACTTTTTTTTATGGGGAGCGGTGAAGGATATGGTATATAAATCGGGACATCTTTTTACCAGCGTGGAAATGCTGAAAGCAGCAATTGAAGATGCATTCGCCCGCATGCGCGTTTCAAACGTAGGGCAGCGATTGCGTCTTAATTTGGAGCATCGTTTGCGGGAGTGCGTGCAACGAAACGGAGGGCATATACAGACTGTAAAACAGGCACGATTGATACGATATATTGGGGAAGACGGAGGAATACTTTGGATTCCACGACGGCATGGAAGATAAAGAAAGTAAGTATATTAAAAGTCTGAAACATTTACGTAGAACATGTTAATACAATATTGTAGATTCTAATCAGTGCAAATTTAACAGCATCTAGGAATCCGTTGGACCTCTCCCGCAAACAGCTGTGACAGGATGTCCCGAATTGCTGCCGATCCCTTCTACTGCTCCCCACTGCTGCGAACTGCCCACCACTGCTTTCCTCTGCTCTCCAGTCGTGTCATGTCCGGCGAACGAAGGGATTCTACGTTTTTGATTTTCGTCTTCGTCCGATTCATCGTGTTTCAAACATTCTGCTAAAAAAACTCTCGCACTGCGTTTGTGTTATAAATCGGTGCACCGTCGTGTATGAAATATAGCGAAAGCTGTTCCTGACGTGGTATCTCTTCGCGCAATACATATTTTCGGAAGTTGCAATCGAAGAAATCGCAGGTATGTCGCACTTGTCGTCCTTGCGGGCATCAAAATTGGTCCAATTATCGTGTCCCCAACGATTCCTGCCTAAACGTTGATACTAAATCGTCCTTGCTGGAATTTTTACACTCCTGCATTCGGATTTTCAGTAGCCCAAATCAGGGCGTTTTGCCGATTCAAAATATTTGAACTTGAGAATGAACTTTCGTCCGTGAACAACACATGTTCCAAAAATCGCGGGCTTCGTTGCACTTTCTGTAACATCCACTTGCAAAACTGTAATCGCGCACTGCAGTCCTATGCATGCAGTGCGTGGACGCGCTGTATTTTAAATGGTCGTAACCCTTCTCTAAGAATTATCCTTCGCACTGTGGAATGGCTAATACAAACTTCCCGAGCCATTCTTCGCAATCCTATTAGCGGAAAAGCACGTGCGAGTGCGATTACGCTTTCATCTTTCTATCAGTGAACGCGGAATGACCTGCACCTACAAGTTGTGTCATTCGTCCAGTAACTGTTTATTCCATCGCTGAATTGATGGACCATGCGCTTGAAATCGTATCTATCTGGAATTTCTATTCCTCGAAGTTGCCTGTCGATGATCCTCGTCTTATTCTTGTAAATTTCTCGCGCTCGCGTAGAATACCTCGCTGCCTCGTCAATTGCCCGTAACATTTTCCGTGCGTTTAAATACTCTATAAGAGAAATGTTTGTATTGTAAATATAATGAATAAAGGTGCAAAAAAATAGCATACGAAGTATTTCGAAGTGACAAAATATATAACTCTGTCTGTATCGAAGTGGTGAAAATGTCTCGGTTTCGGACGAAATCTTCCGATGTAACTTTTCGGAGGCTAGGAAGACGTCAATGACCTGCGTTCGGTGTCGGGTTCACTCAAGGGCCCACCCGTGGAGAAGAACATAAACACTTGTGCTTCTCTTCGAGTTCGGTGACACAGTGCCCCATTTTCTAACTTTGTCTACGTCGCCTCTGCTTCAACCATTGGCGAAATTTTAATCGAGAAGGCCCAATTAAAAGTTAATTTGCGAGAGAACGGTTCGTTTCTGACCCATGGTTCCTCTCAGACATTTTGCCTACGTAACAAGACGAATACGATGAGCCAATAAAAAAAATTTGCTACCCTTTCCCGAATTTTGCGGCAAGTTTTTTTCGCAAATCTCCATCGATCCAGAGGTGTAGAACAACCCCTGAAAGCCATGACAAATATTTTTGAAACACCCTGTACCATCGTTAGGGGGAGCAAGGTACTTTGCCACCTTTATAGACGATAAGACACGGTACATAGAGGTTGCCATGTTAAAAGAAAGGTCTGAAATATTCAAAGTTTTTAAGGAATATAAAGCAAAGGTAGAAAGGTTAACAGGCCACAAAATAAAGAAGATCCGTACTGATAATGCTAAGGAGTATCTATCCAAAGACTTTACAAACTTTCTTAGGGATGAGGGAATAACCAGACAGTTATCGGTTGAGTATACCCCTCAACAAAACGGAGTCGCAGAGAGAGCAAACAGGACGTTGGTCGAAATGGCGAGATGCATGTTACTACAAGCTCAAGCGCCATTTAGTTTATGGGCAGAGGCAATTAATACAGCAGCATATATACGAAATCGCTGTCCAACAAAGGCGCTGGACGATGCGACCCCTCACGAAAAATGGAGTGGAAATAAACCATATATAGGCTATATGAGGATGTTTGGGAGCCGCGTGATCGCACTTCAAAAAAGGTACCAACGAAATAAATTCGCACCAAAGGGGAAAGAATATCTATTGGTCGGATATTCTGAAGAAGCAAAAGCGTACAGACTTTGGGAAAGAGGAACAAAAATCGTTGAAAAAGAAAGAGACGTTAAGTTCCTAGAAGATGAAATTCCACATATTCAAGAAGGCGAAGAAGAAACACTAGTTGAAATACCCTTAAATGTGCAAACCGTAGATGAGCAAAATGAGATCCCGACAGAGTCGGAGGAAAATACAGACGAAGTAAAAGAAGTTGCAAAACAAAGGAAAAATAGCTCAGTTAGCGAATCGGATACAGACGAGGAGGAGACTCCTACTGCTCCAGTTGCACAACGAACACGGCTTCCTGGAAGGCCGACTCTCCTAAGAGATGGAAAGCCTGGAAGGCCCAAAAAGGTTTTCCAATACGCTAACAAAGCCTCAACCCAATATAGCGTACCGAATGGAGTACGAGAAGCCATCAGTAGTCCAGAAAAGATGTTGTGACTACAAGCAATGCAAGCCGAATATGACTCCCTTATGAAAAACAATACATGGAGCCTCGTAAGTAGACCGAAAGGAAAAACGGTTTTAACAAATAAGTGGGTTTTTAGGATAAAAGAAAACCAGGACGGTTCCATAGAGAAATACAAGGCTAGGTTGGTTGCTCGAGGAGATCAACAGAAGGAAGGAATCGACTACAACGAAGTATTCTCGCCAGTTGCCAGATACGAGACCATAAGGACGTTCCTAGCATGCTGTGTGGAAAAAGAGATGTACAGGGTGTAAAAAAATTAATGGTCATGGCTTTAAGGGGTTATTCTACACCTCTGGATCGATGGAGATTTGCAAAAAAAACCGGCCGCAAAATTCGGGAAAGGGTAGCAAATTTTTTTTATTGGCTCATCCTATTCGTCTTGTTACGTAGGTAAAATGTCTGAGAGGAACCATGGGTCAGAAACGAACCGTTCTCTCACAAATTAACTTTTAATTCGGCCTTCCGATCAAAATTTCGCCCATATGGCAGCCTTCGAGTCACCGACCTTTCGAAAGGAAACACATGAAATACCCTTGCTAGCTCCAATAGTTGAAGCAGAGGCAACATAAACGAAGATAGAAAATGACTAGAAAAATGTCATTGACCTGCGTTCGGTGTTGGGTTCGCTCAAGGGCCCACCCGGGGAGAAGAGCATAAACACATGCACTTCTCTTCTAGTACGGTGACACAGTGCCCCATTTTCTAACTTCATTTAGGTCGCCTCTGCTTTAACTAATGGCGAAATTTTTATCGGAAGGCCCAATTAAAAGTTAATTTGTGAGAGAACGGTACGTTTCTGACCCATGGTTCCTCTCAGACATTTTACCTACGTAACAAGACGAATACGATGAGCCAATAAAAAAAATTTGCTACCCTTTCCCGAATTTTGCGGCAGGTTTTTTTCGCAAATCTCCATCGATCCAGAGGTGTAGAACAACCCCTTAAAGCCATGACCATTAAATTTTTTACACCCTGTACGTACATCAGATGGATGTAATCACGGCATACGTTCAAGGAGACCTATGCGATGAAATATATATGGCACAACCAGAAATGTTCGTGGACGATAACCATAAAGACAAGGTCTGTAAACTAAATAAACCGCTATATGGTCTAAAACAATCAGGTAGGCAATGGTACCAAAAACTACACAATTATTTAACTAGTATCAACTTCGAAAATACAGTTGTGTGTCCATGCGTATATGTAGATAAAAATGTAAATAGCGACGCGGTAATCGTAGTTTATGTAGACGACTTATTAATCGGTTCAAAAAGTCTCGAAAGAATAGAAGAAATTAAACGAGCATTAAGCGTAAAATTCCAAATGAAGGACTTAGGTAACGTCAAAAATATATTAGGGATCCACATAGAAAGAAACGGCGATACGGGAGAAATGAAATTGTGTCAGCGATCCTATGTAGAGAATTTGTTAAAAAGGTTTAATATGGAAGAGTGCAAACCAATGGGGACACCGTTAGAGACAAACGAAAAATTTGTGACCCCAAATACATACGAATCAAATGAGGAAAAAGAAATGAGAAATAGACCGTATCGTGAATTAATAGGCAGTTTAATATACTTAGCGAATGCAACGCGTCCAGATATCGCATTTGCTGCAAGTGCTCTAAGTCGTTTCTGCGAAAAACCGCGATTGAATCACTGGAAAATCGGCAAGCGCGTATTACGATATTTGCAAAAAACAATGGATTATGCGATTGCGTATAAAAAGGTTAATACGAAATTACGAGTTTACGTTGATTCGGACTGGGCCGGTGATGTACAAGACAGACGCTCCTGTTCCGGATTTACCGCAATTTTGGCAAATGGTCCAATCAGTTGGAGCACAAGGAAGCAAAAATGCGTCGCGCTTTCAACCATGGAAGCGGAGTATATAGCTTTGTCGGAAGCAACGAAAGAAACGGTATACTTAAGGAGATTACTGCATCATATCAAATCGGGTGATCTCGCGTCTGATCCGACAGATATCTTTTGCGATAATCAAAGCGCAATTGCTTTATGTAAAGATAGCGTACTGCACTCTAGAAGTAAGCATATAGATATTAGGTACCATTACTCGCGCGAAGCAGTAGAGAATAGCGAAATAAGCGTTAGGTATGTAAGTACAAATTATATGGCGGCGGATATAATGACCAAGGCATTGCCGAAAACTAAACACGAAAAATGCGTAAAATTGTTAAACTTATCCGTTTGAGATATTGGCAAAAATGCTGACTCGTAATTGAGGGGAAGTGTTGAATTTGGCGGCAATTACCACGTCAGCACACTTATATTATATATATATATATATATATGGAGCGCCCGCGACACGGGCGTGTGCCCCTTTCACCTTTTTAGTTCAGTATTGTTTTGGTTTCTGCGGAAATAAGGTGTCGGCAATATAGCCACGTGTTCTGCGTAAATTTATAAAATATATCTATATAAAAATAAAACTATCTTTATTGTTCAATATAAGCGTTTTATATTCAATCCACAACCAGTAAAAACCAACACTCAAAAAATCTGAAAAACTAGGGTATAATAATGACAACATTAGGCAACTACTCTAAAAACGAAAAAGTTGTGCTCGGAAGATTTTAATTCGAAATCGATGTTTAAGAAAATTTTTTTCGGTTTCTCACTTTTCGTGAGTGGAACTTGCAAAGGAAAAATCTGAAAAAAATCCCTAACGTGTGCATTCATATTTAGAATGTGGCAGAATTTTTTTTGTAATTTTTGCACCCCATTAATTGGGGAAAATGAGGCAAAAACTGATTTTTCGATTTTACCCTATAACTACTCTCCCGGTGAAGGTATCGGATTAAAAATTTGTGTACAATGGTTTTTGATGATCACCTATCGAATGACTCATCGTAGAATAAAATCGGCTCAAGGGCACTTTTGACCCCACTATTTTGCTAGACCCTTCATGGAATTTCCTGTCATTCGACATGTTTCCCTCGCTCAGGATACCCAGCGGCCAATGGTCTCTTCGCTAATTACCCTAGAGCAGTGATTTTATTTAGTTGATCGCCGCGTTTCTTTTTCGAGTTGCTCCGCCTGCTTCTCCCACCTATTTAACCCAACCAAGATTTTCTTTTCTATCACTTGCCAGGCTTGGGCCTATCGATACGAGCATTGTGGCGTATTGGGGCGACATTCGTATTTGACCGCTCGAGCTGGAAATTCGTGCCACGCACGCCGGTTACGGAAACCAAAACGATGCGGGTGACTCGTCTACTGAGGTTATTTGTCGAAGAAACAATTTCCGACCGCACCACGTCGCATGTAGGATAAAATGAAAGTATTATTAGTAAAAAAATATGCCCAGATGTGTATTGAAAATTGAATAACTAAGAAGGATCGAAAGGTACCGAATTGAAAATTCTCATATGTATTCATTATATACAAGTAATTACCACAAAGATATCTTTCGTCCACCTGTGCTCTTCGTTGTACCTGTCTAGAGTTTGCGGGGCAGTCCGCCTGGAATATCTTAAAATCGTAATGTCTAAATTTTAGACTCTGAAATCTTGAAATCTATCGGCAAGACGTCCGTGGCGGCAACAATGTATTCTTTGACGCGAGGCTAACGTTCTGATATACGCTCAATTTTTTAATCATTTGCACTGGAAAATTATTTATATCGTCTAAGTCTTAGATTTTAAAACATATCTAAGCATACCTTTTTACTAATAAATTTTTATTTTATCCTACATGCAACGTGGTGCGATCTGAAATTGTTCTTCGACAAATAACCTCAGTCAACGGGTCACGCGCATCGTTTTGTTTTTCAATGCGCCACCATGCTTGTGCCGATAGGCCCGCACCTGGCAAGTCGATCCTGGTTGGGCAAAAGAGATGGTTGGGAGAAGCAGGTGGAGCTACTCAAAAAAGGCACGCGACAATCAACTACAGTCGGTCACGAAAATATTCGGACACCACTATAGTTTTGAATATTACACCGGCACACAAAAAAAATTAAGTAGAATGTGCATTTGACCGGACCTACCTACGGGTACGTATTTTGGTCCGCTGAATCCGAATTCGAGGTCAGTTTGACCCCTACACCCTCGAAATTTCGAGAAAACTTCAAAAAACCGTAAAAATGATGAAAATTGGCAGTTTTAATGATAAAAAAATTTTTTGGAACTAAACTAAGCGTGATTTTCATGTATTTCGATCCGCTGAATATGAATCGAAACTTTATTGAGACCACGAGCCATTTTAAATGTGAAAAAATCACACAAAACACATATCATTGGTATTGTGAATTTCAAGTTGTCCTGTTTCTTGTTTTTTTCCCACCGGGTTAACATCATGTTACATCGACTACAAATCGTATGTGGAACCCATCCTGAATCCAAATTAGTAATTTGGAGACCAAAACATTCTTCATAAATTTGTTTGATCTTATCAGATAACGATCTTCGATTCCTTTCCAAATTGAATTCTCCACAAATGTAACAAAATGAATCAGGACTTTTATTACACAGATGAGAATTACTTCTTGTAATAGTATACTCTCCAGTAGCCAAGTTTCCCACTTCTGAAGAGCTGCAGTCGCTTGATGACGACGCCTGCGAGCCTGCTTTCTCACCCTGACCAGACGCCGATACTGGGGCTCCGACTCCCTGCATCGTAAAGTACTTATCACTTGTACCTGCCATGACGGCACACACGCCGTTAACCCAGGGACTCTGCCAGATGGTTCTGTTGCCCACCGTCACCACGTGGAGGGGCCCTGGTTACAGGCACAAGCAATTAAGTCTTCAAAAGTCAAAAACGAGAGTAAAAAAACTAAAAAAATTACTTTTTTCGGAATTTTGGAGGATTTGTGTGATTTTTTTACATTTAAAACGGCTCGTGGTCTCAATAAAGTTTCGATTCATATTCAGCGGATCGAAATACATGAAAATCACGCTTAGTTTAGTTCCAAAAAATTTTTTTATCATTAAAACTGCCGATTTTCATCATTTTTACGGTTTTTCGAAGTTTTCTCGAAATTTCGAGGGTGTAGGGGTCAAACTGACCTCGAATTCGGATTCAGCGGACCAAAATACGTACCCGTAGGTAGGTCCGGTCAAATGCACATTCTACTTAATTTTTTTTGTGTGCCGGTGTTATAGTTCGTACTTCAGAAATGTAAACAATGAGACCAAAAAGAGGTTTCACATACGTTACTATGCAGCGTATAGTTTACAAAGACATAAAAAATATTTATTTACAATACCTCATTACATAAATAATAAAAGAAAAACGGAGAGTACGCTCATTTTCATGTCACAGAAATATTCGGACACCTGCTATATTTCTCAAGTTTCCAGGTTCCAGAAACTGACCGAAACAATGTTTGTAAACATATCGTTCATACTATATGTATACAGAGTATGTTATAGATCGAATATTTGTCAGTCTTATACAAAATTTGTGCGCAATGGGTCAGAAAAGTAAGAATACATCGTTTGATATGCGACAATTAGTCATTTTTCATCATGAAAAAGGGAAATCGATTCACAAAATTGCTGATTTGTTAAATATTAGTAAGAGCACGGTATGGAATATTGTTCGACGGTACAAGAACGAAGATAAAATTGAATCTATCCCTCAAAGTAGACGCAAACCAATACTAGACATTCGCTATAAACGTTCCATGATTAGCAAAATCAAATGTGATCCTCGTATAAGTGCTCCAAAGTTAGCAACTGAATTAAATGAACATCGTGGAATTTCAGTGCATCTGGAGAACATAAGATGAGTGTTAAGATCAGAGGGCTACAATGGAAGAATAGCTCGAAAGAAGCCGTTTATTAACGCGGCGAATAGGATGAAGAGACTGAAATTTGCAAAGGAGTACATTAGAAAGGACAGTGAGTGGTGGGAGGACGTAATTTTTGCAGACGAGTCCAAATATTAATATTTATGGAAGCGATGGAAGAATTAGAGTATGGCGGAAGTAGAAAGAAGCACTGAATCCAAGACATTTGCAGGCGACTGTGAAACACGGTGGTAGGTCTGTCATAGTGCGGGGCTGTATTTCAGACAATGTAGTAGGCGAATTAGTTTTCATTGACGATATTCTTGATAAAAATAAATATCTACAGATTTTGCAAAATAATTTAAAGAAAAGTGCCGATAATATGGGACTTCAAAATGGGATAAAGTTTTACCAAGATAAGGATCCAAAGCACAAATCGCGAATTGTGCAAGAATTTTTATTATACACTTGCAATAATATCCTTCATCCACCATCGCAATCGCCAAACTTGAATCCCAGTAAAAATGGGATGAATTAGATCGCCGAATTCGGCAATTCCCATAAATACAAAAGAAGAGCTAAAAAGGCGTCTGCAAGAAGAATGGCTACGTAATGGGCAAGATTATTTAAAAAAATAATTTGTAACATGGCAACGCGATTACGGCACGTCTTAAAACAGGTGGGATATCAAACAAAATACTAATTAATAAAAACAAGATTTATATATCGCGCTATAAACTTAATTTTGATAGTGTCCGAATATTTCTGTGACATGAAAATGAGCATACTTTCTGTTTTTCTTTTATTATTTATGTAATTACGTATTGTAAATAAATATTTTTGTGTTTTTGTAAACTACACGCTGCATAGTAACATATGTGAAACCTCTTTTTGCTCTCATTGTTTACATTTTTAAAGTACGGACTATAATAGTCAAAACTATAGTGGTGTCCGAATATTTTCGTGACCGACTGTAAATAAAATCAACACCTCTAGAGGCTCCTCTACCTGCTCACCGCTTGACGACTCCCCGGGAAAAAAGGATCATGCATAATTATGCTTTGTTATACATGATCAGATATAATCAGGTATGCCTTTATGTATGAAAATGAATAATCATGTATAATTCAATACATGTCCATGCCTGATCATGCACAATTAATTCTCATTTTGTCGCGACTCCATGCATGATCATGCCTGATCATGTACAGTATATATGACATCATGTCTTACTATACATTAAACCAGTGAGTCTAGCTACCTGATCATTTCTGGGTCCTTCGAGCAACTCCGCCTGCTTCTCCCAACGGTTCTGTTTTGCCCAACCAAGCTTGCCTTGCCTTTCACCTCGCAGGTTCGGACCTATTGGCACGAGCGTGGTAGCATACTGGGGCGACATTCGCAACTAACTGTTCGCGCTGGAAAGACGTGCCGGCTCGCCGACGACAGTAAACAAACCGATGCGCGTGACGCATCGATTGAGATTATACGTCGAGAAACAGTTTCAGATTGTACTACGTCGCGTGTAGGATAAAATAACAGTGTTATTCGTAAAAAAGTATGCTCAGATATGTCTTAAAATCTAAGTCTCAGGCGATATAATTTAATTTCCAGCGCAAATAAATGGAAAATTCAGCGATGTAAAAACGTTAGCCCTCGCGTCAAACAATACATTGTTGCCGCCGCAATTGTCTTGCTGATAAATTTTAAGATTTCAGGCAGTTACAACAAAGAAAAGCAGGTAGACGAACGAAATCTTTGCGGTAATTACTGAATACATATGAGAAATTTCAATCCGGTACCTTTCGGTACTTCTTAGTTATTCAGTTTTTAAATGAACCGTGTATAATGGGTACATGATATATGCGACGTAGTGCGATCTGAAACTGTTTCTTGACGTATAATCTCAATCGATGCGTCACGCGCATCGATTTATTTACTGTCGTCGGCGAGCGCGGCACGTCTTTCCAGCGCGAGCGGTTAGTTGCGAACAATTTCAAATGTCGCCCCAGTATGCTACCACGCCCGTGCCAATAGATCCGAACCTGCGAGGTGAAAGGCAAGGCAAGCTTGGTTGGGCGAAACAGAACGGTTCACAGTGGGCCAGATCGAAAAATTGAGTGACATTTCTATATAACTTTTGAACCGTAAGAGATATCGTGATGAAATTTTCACTGAAAATATTTTTAAAACCATTTTCATATTTACGCAATGTTTTCTATGAAGTACAATATTTAATTTTACCAAAAATAAAAACAAATAAGCATAATCAATTTTATCACCTTATTTATATTGTAAAATTATTATTTAAAATTAAATAATAACTAAACTGTTTATTAACATATAAAGATATAACATATAAAATACACAAAAAATGCCTC
The DNA here is from genome assembly GCA_910591515.1 of Cerceris rybyensis. Classification (NCBI taxonomy): domain Eukaryota; kingdom Metazoa; phylum Arthropoda; class Insecta; order Hymenoptera; family Crabronidae; genus Cerceris; species Cerceris rybyensis. The sequence goes on from OU342789.1 coordinate 4,804,135, forward strand.
TTTCACTCTGTCTCTCTTGTGCTTATCTCCACATGTCCTTGCAGTCATCTCTTTACGCTTTCGCTATCTTACAGTATCACTTCTAATTAATTTTAACATAATGAATTATAATTAATTAATTAATATAATATCATTTATTTAATATTATTTTTAATTAATAATTAACTCCGCCGCATCAGGATCCAGTAATTTACGTTTTCTGTTCGATGATGTAATTCTTGCAGCAGACATGTATGGATCTGAAGTCAACAATAATTTGTTGAATACATCTTCATTTGTAGACACTCTTGAAGATTTTCTGCTATTACACCTTGGAAACTTTTTAAAATCTTTGTGCCTGGTTTCCTGAGCCTCTTCTGACAGTTGGCCAATTGGTAATAAAGCGGATTTTATTATTTCGGTGCCATGTATTAATAATTTGTGTACTGTCGCTGGCATGTAGTACCATCCATAAAGATTAACGTATTCTTGTGCCGTGTCTTGAGTGTATTGTTGAAATTTTTGTAGATCTATTTTATTTGTAGATGATATAACTTGTAATATAGTATGAAATCTTTTTATTAATTTTACGTCAATTTCCGTAATTTCAGCGGAGATTTCTGCATTTAAGAAAAATTGTCTCGCAGTATTTCCGTCGTTCGATGAGCCCCAACCTTGTTTAACACAATCAACGAGAAGCCCTAATTTTTCTCTAAATTGTCCTTGAATCCATTTCTTTCTATTGTTTTTAATTCTTTTTAAATCCGGTGTATTTGCAGACCATTTTTTAAAAGGCATGTTGTATGAAATATGAAGCAGACATTCGAAAGATCTGATCCATGCATGTAACGGTGAAATTCCAAAAGAATAAATATCAGTATTGCATGTTTTAATATTAATTTGTTTTAAATCGTTCATTTCTGTAGGCTTTGCATTGCAAATGTAGCAGCACATTGCAGATTTATTATTAGTAAGAGAATTGCATATCTTATTATCTACCATTGTTAATATCATTACATAGTCTATTTCTAAGTTATCTATTACTAGAGGCTTTAAATCTTTTATCTCATTTCGAACCCTGTTCACCTCTTGCTCAGAAACTTCTGTTGACTCCTTCACAAATTCAAATTTAATAGGTCGGCAAAACCAAGACGACGAAGTCCGTGGATTTTCCCATAAAATGTCACCAGTTACCTTCTCGTAAAGTTTGAACGGTACCAAAGATGATACGAAAACAGTGTCATCGTCTATATTTTTATTTGTATATCGTATTTGTTTATATTTTTGTTGTCCTGATGCTCCATCGCACCCCCATTTGCATGAAAGGACTAAGGACTGTTTCTTATCCACCGTAATATTTAAGATTTTCAGAATTCGCTTTGCTGTGTGATTTAATAAACTTTGTAATTTTACTTTCGCGTGCATTTCTGTTACCTCTATTGCATCTTTGGATGGATAACAATTACTTTTTTCTTTTAATAATTTACTGTATGAGGGCCACACGTTATTATTACATTTTATCGCTTCATTTCTAATTGTTATGTACTGAAATTTGGATAAGTCTGCCGTGATAAAGATATTTAAAGCTTTTTCGATGGTAAACAATCCCTTTTTAGCATGCATGTCTTTTTAAGAAACAATTTTACATCGTCGCTACATCGGTTATCTTCTAAGTACTGGATGAAACGTGCCTTTTTATGCATGCCAGATTTCCTTAAGCTCATTTTCGTTGCTTTCAACAATTCTTGCAAAGAGAAATGTGTTATCAAAGACCGGGCTCTTCGAATTTTTTCTCGGGTGCTACATACATTGCGAATACGGTTTTGTTCCTTTATGTATATTAACATTGGATAACTGTCGTCTTGACGTGGTATTTGATGATTGTTTGCTACTTGTGGATGGTAGTGCTGATAATATGTCAGTTGGGTAAGAAAAATTTCTACTAAGCCATTGCTTATTTCTCGTTATAAAGTTGGCTTCAGCGTAGCGAGACTGTGCCCACTTCTGCTTCAATTTACAAGTAAATATTTTCAATTTCTTTTTTAATACATCCAAATTCTCAAAAGAGATATTTATCTCCTTGCATATTGCCTCATACAGGAATGTATAATCATTCATGTCTCTAAAACTATTTCGCAAAACACGGAAAAGATCTTCGTTTGTACGGAAAGCCTCCATTTTAAATAAGCGATGGTCTATATTAGAAAAAGAGAAAATGTAGAATACCGCAAATAGTTCACGTAATAAATCATTCAATGTTGTGTACTTACCTATTTATATAGAGTGACGTATGATATATGGTAGATATAGGAGCAAACTAAACTTAACTAATTGTAAACAACGATTAAATGTAAATATGTAATACACTAAACACACAATTATATACGTATATATAACACACTAAACACAAAATAAAATAAGAATGTAATAATATATACATAAAAAAAGAAAATACAATACAAATAGAACGTAAATATAATGAAAAAATACGACGCTGTGGATTTGTTCTGCACTCTTTGATGGAACTGTTACATCTGAATGCAGAGGAAAAATGGAAAACTTAGTTGAAGGCTCATCTATACTATAGGATAAACAGTTGGTGTGGTCTAAACGCTTGCTCAAGTGAGTTTTCAAGTGTCTGACATAGTCCAGATGACAAGACAACTCGTGACTCCGCACGCTTTAGACACAGATAATTTCGGAAATAGCACGAATAAGGATGTGATTTTTACATTTTTATATAAGGAAAAGCATAATGAAAATGTATTAATGTGTAAAAATTTGGAACTATTTGGAACTTAAAAGATGCACCTTACCAAGTGAAAAATATTTATGTACTTTTTTCATTATGTTCAACATTATACTTTGAATACAAAATTAACGATAATCTGTAGTTGAAGATGTTTTTATTTAATGTTATAGAATACCTTTCATATAAAAAAAAATAGGAAGAAATTATTAGATATAGCTGTCAGAATACTTCGCCAAAGACAGGCAGTTTTTTTCGTAAGAAACGCCGTCTTTAAAATATCTAAGTTTAAATATTCATTGTAATTATAATTTTTGTTAAATCCTATTAATACCTTTGGTTCCAAAACTCATAAACATTTAACAATCTATATGTATTTACTAAATATTGATATGCAAAAGTTGGTTTTTCGACAAAATGTCACTAAATTTCGTGATTTGAACCACAGTGCGGTTGGGAGAAGCAGGCGGAGTTGCTCGAAGGACCCAGATATGATCAAGTAGCTAGACTCACTGCATTAAACTATACCTAAATGTGTCAGACGTTTTACATGATTATACCTGATCATGTATATTGTGAAAAGTTATGCATAATCATACATAGTATGATACCCCTTTGTCGAAGATATCATGCATGATCATACCTAATCATTCCCGCTAGAAAAAAATTGTATTTAAAGTTATGTCTGACTGTACATCGTGTCATGCTTGAATCGACAACTCCATGCATGACTATGCCTGATCATATTCGTGTTTATAAGTATTCCAAATATTCTATAGGGTTTAATCGAAAGTAATAATTTTGAGAATACCAACATCTTATATATTAATGAATTATCATTTTTATTGTTTCAATCAATAAGGGTTAATACATTAATTATTATTTTAATAATTTTTTTTCTTTATGTTAGGTCTTATACAAACATAATCATAAACAGTTATTAAATGCTCTATTGAACTGATCTCATTTTGTTTTAGAATTCGAAAATGTGTACTATTTTTAACAGGTATTATATGTCCAATCGCAATTTTTTGTAATAGGTTACAAAACATACGCTCACTCTCAACAGTGAACAAATTTAACATTAAACAAATCAACGATGGACGACGTCGTGTTTTGAAAAAATATTTAATTGCACAGTCGAGAACTTCACCATTTGTGAGAATAATTCTTACGGTGCAGCTATTTGTTTTGATTTGTTTATATATTTCGGAAGTATAAAGGGTATAGCAGGATAAGGTGGTCAAAAGTGTCCTTCAACCGATTTCAATGGGGGTCGTCTCATTCGATAGATAATGCTCGGCGATCATTGTGTACCAAATTTTGACCCTTTATCTTGATCGGAAGGGTAGTTATGGGGAAAATTAAAAAAACAGGTTTTTCGCCCTTTTTCTCCATTTATTGAGGTATAAAAAATCCGAAAAAATTCTGGCATATTCTACACGGTACCGGACATGTTGGAGAATTTTTTCAGATTTTTCCGTCGAAGTACCTAAGCGTGAAAAATGGGCAAAGTAAAAAAAAAACGGAAAAAAGAAGATTTCGTATCGAAATCTTCGAGGTACAACTTTTTGTTTCATATAGTAACAATCTAACACCTACGATTGTTATCCCCAATTTTTTTCAAATTTTTAAACCACCTGCGTCATTATGAAAAAAGTCGAAAACCGATTTTCGGGACGTATTTTGATCTAAAACGCAAGAAGTAATTGTTATTTTTCCATTATTTTGATAGAGTATGTTCATTTTGTGGTTTTTAATGTTTTACCATTACAGATAATTTCATAACAATAAAAGGAATTGAGATAACTCACTTATCTGTAAACTGTGTGTTTCATTATGTACTATAATTTTGGACGTTCTTTCAACAGCAGCAGTGGCGACGCGTCTAGAGTGTCTCAACGTGTCAATCACAGGCTATAAAGTATTCAGAAACGACAGAGCCACGGGTCGACCTGGAGGAGGAACGGCAATATTGGTAAGAAACGGAATCAGTGTGGAGAGAACAGAGGTGAGAAACCTAAAACAAGACGTCTTAGAAATAACGTCAGTTTCCATACGTCTGGCAGGCGCGCATCGCCTACACGTGGCTTCGGTTTACAGCCCGAGCCGGGGCGGCGGGGACTTTGCAAACGAGATAGAAAAAGTTTTCGTGAAACTACACCTGGAGAAAGAGAATAATTTCTTTGTCGTTTGCGGAGACCTCAACGCTAATCACACATCGTGGGTTAACAAATACAATAACTCGAAAGGCAACCAGCTTGCCGAGTGGATGGAGTATCAGGGAAGGGGTTACAAAGCGGATCTCCTCTTCTCTGATATTCCTACATTCTATAAGGCGGGCACCAACCTAGATATCGCACTGGTCGACAGTAGGCTGACGGACGATATAAATGAAAACAAAAAAAGACTAACTATACTTCCGTACGATAGCAATCATTGGGCAACACAAATTTTACTAAAAACTAAAAAACTAGCACCCATAGTAAAGTCACAAGAAAACAATTACAGACCACAACTACACAGGACGAACTGGAACACGTACAAAAATTATCTAAATAAAATCAGATTAGAGGAAATAGAACCATCAAAAAATCTTACACGACAATTAATAGAAAATTCCATAGACACACTTGAAAAAGAAATAATAAATGCAATACAGCGATCCACACCTAACAGTATACCCATAGACAACTATAAATTATATCAAAACAATAAAATCAGAAAACTAAAAAAATGTAAATCTAAAACTATAACGGAATTATTCAAACTTACTCGCAATAACTTAAGCTCGGTACACCAGCGCGAAAACAAAATAAAATTCTATAGAAAAATAATAAAAGCAATCAATAAAAGATTAAAGAAACTATATACCCAGTCAGCAAACACGTTTTGGAATAACAAATTAAAGAAATTAACGCCAAAAGACCCAAGAAACTTATACAAAATAGCAAAAGCCATAGGAAAACAAAAAAATACTCAAATATCCACTGAACTTCATTGTAACAAAGGAAACGCACTACTAATAAATGAAGCAAAGATAGACACAACCAATCTCGACATAGCTAATGACAACTACATTTACAATAGCATAAACGAGCGACTAGCATTACTCGGAGCGCATTTCAAGCTAGCACACAACAACAATCTCAGGAATACCAGTAAAACAGCATTCGATAGATTCATCCAAAATAAGCTAGAAGAAATTAGAAGTAAATTCAGTTCCGAACCCGTAACCAATTTCTCAAATTCAAACCCGGTACTAACACCTACAGAACATCCAAACTATTTTACAAATCAAAAGGAGATAGCAATAATCTTTAAAAAAATGAAAAACAAAAAATCCGCAAGCTTCGACAATATTCCGAATGCAGCGTTAAAAAAACTACCAAAAAACATCGTAGCATATCTAACAATACTATTAAACTCGTGCCTAAACACGTATTATTTTCCAGAACGGTGGAAAATAGCTAAACTAATTCCGTTATTAAAAAAAGGCAAAAACCCAAATGAACCAGGAAGTTATCGCCCGATCAGCCTGCTGCCGAACATGGGCAAAATATTCGAAATTATTTTAAACAGAAGAATCTCCAAACACATACTCGAAAATAATCTAATACCGGATTACCAGTTCGGCTTTAGGCGTGGTCATTCGACAACGCACGCGGTAACAAAATTAACCTACGACGTGGCTTGGGCTCTGAACGGGGGCTGCGCGGTGGGCGCCTGTATAATAGACCTCGAAAAGGCATTCGACACAGTTTGGATTGACGGACTGATCGTTAAACTGCATAAGAAAAAATTCCCAACTGAGCTAGTCCAATCGGCAGGGAGCCGTGGGGGCTTCGTGAGTGGTTTAGTCCCCCGGCTTTGGGCTTTACGACCCCACCGGACCCGAGTAGTGTTCCCCCAGGGGCCTACCCAGTTAACCTGGGTAGGTACGGGCATTCGCGCGCCCGGGGGTCCCCGAGCTGTCTTACGGCAAGGTGTAGGGTCCCCATTCTGTGGCCTGGGCGACCCTACTGGGCTTAACGACCCCACCGACCTGAGTCAAGTGCTCCCAAACCAAGGGTGTATTGGTACCACGGGGGCTGGGTTGCCCACGGAGTTTTAGCCCACTCCGGCCCAGCCGTGGGTAGGTCCATCGTGGGGGCGAAAGTTTCAAGAGCCAAATGCTGGCAAGACATTGGCGGGCTTACGCTACGGATGTCGCTGTGTGAGATGCAGTAAACCTTCCATCTCGGGTGCCGGCCTGCAGAGCCGGTAGGAGTTAAGAAAGTCTCCGCTCCGACCAGTGTGACGCACAAGCTTCGTGTTAAGACTGGTAGTACGCTGCTTAGGCACGTACGCGTTGATCGAGCGTATCTCGATCCCGCGCCCATGGGGGCCGTGGGGATTAAGCCGCAAGGCAGGTGCTCCACGTTAAACAATCATGACGTTCTGAGCTAGTCCAAATGATTATAAATTCGATAACAAATAGGAAATTTAAAGTCTCTATCGATGGCGAAATCTCAGAATCATTCGAAATTGAAAACGGTCTCCAGCAAGGAGCGGTAAATTCACCACCGTTATTCAATCTGTACTTCTCAGATGTATTAAACTTATTCAAATTAAACACAAACAAAGGCTGCAGCGCGATAGCCTTCGCTGACGACCTAATTATTTACAAAAGAGATAAACAAATAGCAAATATAACTGAAACACTGCAAATCACGTTTGACAAAATTTTTAACTACTGCGAAAATTGGAAAATCAAAATTAATGCTAATAAATGCGAAACAATATTATTCAATAAACCAGCCAGATTAATCACAAAAAAAATGCAGAAGGACTCCACACTCTTCAATTTAACAAACCCGATAGACAGAAACACAAATATCCCAAAAAAAGAAACAGTTAAATACCTAGGTGTATACCTAAACAATAAATTAAATTATACAACTCATGTCGCAAACTCCTTAGAGAAAGCCAAAAAATCATTTGGAGCACTAGCAAGGTTGTTCTACTCTAAAGTCTTAAACGAAAAACTAAAAATAACAATGTACAAACTATTTGTAAGACCAATCCTAGCTTACGCCGCGCCGATTTGGTACCCGTTAGCTCCGCACTGGGTCGAAAAAATTCGAAGTTTTGAAAGAAAAATATTACGAGCAGCAACCGGCCTCCTCCAGCCCCGAGCACGTGGCGATGGCACATATAAAAGCATATCAAATGCAGTTATATATTGCAAAGCAAATTGCACGCGATTCGATATATTCATTATCAAACTTATAAGACTTCATATTTTAAAGGCACTAAACAGCAGTGCAAGAAATTCATTGATCTCTGGCTTGATGTACATTGACGATAGATACTGCGAAAAGGCTGTAAGAGCCGGATACTTTTTCACGGAATCGTTCATGTATCTTGACAAAAATGGCTACATTCAAAACAAAGTCACTAAGATACCAATAATCTATCATACAAAGTGAAAAAGAAATTCGCAAGCCATGACATATGATCCCGAGGAACTGGAAAGATGCCCGGCTCTTTTAAAATTCTCCACAGTCCTCCCGCCGGTGGACATCAGTGCAAAAAGTCACAAATACATCGACAAACTCCCATGGAAAACGCCTGGCTGCCAACGCTCATTATAGCCATGTAACAAAATAAGGTTAATACGATCGTACGTTATGGAAGCAAATCAGAATAGGGAAAAAAAAAATATATGTATATGTATATATATATATATGTAAAGAGAATATATCCTCTTTAAACGTTAACGCGGTGAGTACACTCTGCGCACGCCTCGACGACACCGACAAGAGGTCGCGTCGAGCAAAAGGGAAAGACGTTAGAGAACACGTGCGCAGAGAGAGAAAAAGAACAAAGAAGAATAAAGTTTCAAAACCTACACCAATAGAGAGAAAAAGAAGGAACGGAGAGAGACGAATAATTGTCCCTAATTGTCGTTTCTCTTATTTGCAGGTAGATTGTAAGACTTGTACATATTGTAAATAGTTATTTAATTTGTAAAATAAAACTCTTATTTGCAGAAACCGATTCGGGTTCAATTATTGGACCTCCCTTTATCAAAGTCAACCCCTGATTAAAAAAAGACATTATAAAACGACAATTCTCGTGACAAAATTAAATTAAGATTTGAATTCAGAGCAGTGCCTTCCTCGAAGGATAGCAAAACCACGGTGGTGGCCATAACCTCAATTACTACAGAGCAAGGAGAGATATACGAGATACCAGACGAGCTCAGCTATGCAGAGTCTCATGAGGAGTTGAGAATTACCGACGCTTTCAAAAGGGTAAGAGGTTCGTTAGAGAAAAGATACGATAAACTAAAAATATGGATAAAGCTATCAGAAAAAATGGAAAAGGCATACTTGGACGATGACGGAAACATCCAGTTCAAAGGGAGGTATTTAAAACAAAGAGCTCAAGAAAGTAGTACAGAACATTCAGAATTAACAAAGATACTGGAAAAGCTAGTAGAAAAATCAGAAAAAAAAGAAGAAGAAAAAAATTTAAAACACATAGTAGAAAAATTCATACTAGAAAAGTTAAACTACAAAACATCTAACGTCAGACAATGGCTAGACACGTTCGAAAAGGAATGTGAGAGGTTTAAACTAGAAAAAGATGAAACCAAAATTGAAGTACTAAGGCTACTCTTGGATGTAACTTGCCAAGATTGGTACGCTTCTACAGTAATGAAGGAAGAACACGAAAACGATTGGCAAGGTTGGAAGCAAGCACTAATAAAAACCTTTTCAAGAAAAGGATGGAGTAGCAGGGCATATGCCCATACTTTTAAGTACAAAGAGGGTTCACTAGTGCAATACGCAATAAAGAAAGAACGACTATTACTAGAGATAAACAAAAGCATGGACGCCGATACAAGGATAGACAGAATTGCATTTGGTTTGCCTGAGGCTATTAGAGAGAAGATTGATAGGGACGAAATAAAAGACACACAAGATTTATTTAATGAACTACAAAAACTAGAGGGGATAGCAGAAAGAAAAAGAATGTTTAAGAAAGAAGGGAAACCGGAATACAAAGTTAGAAATGAAGAAAAAAAACCATGCAGAAACTGCGAAGACATGGGTAAGGGTGTGAGATACCACCCAGAAGAAAAATGCTGGTTTAAACTACAAGAAAGAGGAAAACCTAAAATTATAGGAAACAATTCAGTAATAGAAACATATCTAAGTACAGAAAAAAAAAACGAACAACCACACCATTGATAAGACTTAAAATGCTACTCGAGGATAAAATAGAGATAATGGGAACATATGATCCAGGTTCCCAAGTCTCACTAATAAATTCGAAGTGGGTAAAAATAAAAGATAATATGGCAGACGTAAACAGAATACTCTTAAAGTCAGTCAATGGTGTGAATCATACAAATGGATTAATAAAAATAAAGATAAAAATATTCGAGATAGAAAAAGAAGTAGACGTATACATAGTCGAGAGACAGGACTTTGAAGATTTCATAATAGGGTTAGACTTAATTCCCCTGTTCAAATTAAGGTTGAACGAAAATTTAGAAATTTCACAGAAAACAGAAAAAGAAAAGGACAAACCCAAAACAAGACTGGAAAACAAAAAGAATGAAGCTACAAGCGCCTCAGTCAACTTTAACGAACACATGGAAACAGATGAATTCCAAGCAAAGATGGAAAAGTTAGATACACAAAAAAAAATTAAGATAGAAAGATTAATAGACAAAAACAAATCAGTATTTGCAAAAGATAAATATGACGTGGGAACGGTCAATGAATACGAAGCAAGAATTGACTTAATAGTGGAGAAATACTGCAGCAAAAGACCATATAGATGCAGCGTGGAAGACAAAAAAGAAATAGAAAAACAAATAGCCAACCTACTAGAAAAGAACCTAATTGAAGAATCCTACAGTCCGTTTGCGGCACCGGTCACGTTAACACATAAAAAAAACGAAGGAAAGACACGGTTGTGCATAGACTTCAGGGACCTAAACAAAAATATCGTGCCCCAAGCACAACCATTTCCTTTAATAGACGATATAATAATGAGAGCCAGAAACTGTAAATATTTCACAACATTAGATATTAATTCAGCGTTTTGGTCAATACCATTAAGAATCGAGGATAGAAGAAAAACCGGATTCGTAACACAGGATGGCCACTTTCAATGGACATGCCTACCATTTGGACTGAAAACGTCCCCTGCTATATTCCAACGAATTTTAAGTAACATATTAAGAAAACACAAATTAACCGGTTTCGCAGTAAACTATATAGACGACATCCTAATACACTCACGGACATTTGAAGAACATTTAGACCACATTGAGAAAGTACTGGATGCAATAAAGAAAGAAGGATTTAGGTTAAAATTCAAAAAATGCACGTTTGCTGCGAGTTCGGTCAAGTATCTAGGACACGTAATAGGAGAAAACACAATTACACCATTAAAAGATAACATAACAGCAATAAAAAATTTCCCTACCCCTACAACACAAAAACAGATCAGACAATTTCTGGGAAAAATAAACTTTTACCACGAGTACATAGAAAAAAACTCAATACTATTAGATCCATTACACCAATTACTAAGGAAAAACACAAAATTCGAATGGACAGAGAAGTGCGAAGAAGTCTTCAAAAGGATAAAAGAAATGCTATGCTCACAACCCGTGCTAGAGATATTTGATAAAGACCTTCCAATCAGTATATATACAGACGCATCACTCGAAGGCGTAGGCGCAATACTAAAACAAGTACAAGATGACGGGAAAGAGAAGCCTGTAGCCTACTTCTCAAAGAAACTCACAGAAACCCAAAAGAGAAAAAAAGCGATATATCTCGAATGTCTAGCCATAAAAGAAGCGATAAGGCACTGGCAACACTGGTTGATAGGGAGATACTTCGAAATACACTCAGACCACAAACCACTACAAAATATGAATATAAAAGCACGAACGGACGAAGAATTAGGCGACCTAACCCACTATCTATCTCAATATAACTTTAAAATTATATACATCCCAGGAAAAGACAACGCAGAAGCGGACTGCCTAAGTAGAAACCCTGTACTAGAACCCAACACAGAAGAAGAAGAAGAAGATCTACTAAAAACAGTAAATTTTATAGAGATGGATGAAATAAAATCAGATCAAATGAACAATACATCATTGGAAAATAAGAGAGACAACTTAATAAATAGGAACGGGATATATTACAAAAAAATAAAAAAGAAAGAGAAAATCATACTATCGGAGGAATTCAGCATTGATTTAATCAAAAGAACACATAAGGAATGGTGCCACACAGGAATAACACAAACAAGAAAGAAAATAAGTCCATATTACACCGCTAAAAATCTAGGGAAGAATATAGAAAAAATATGCAGAGAATGCGAGATATGCATTAGAAATAAATCAAGAGGCCAACACAAATACGGTTCATTGTCACAAATAGGACCAGCGACGGAAGCTTTCCAAATCATGTCTATGGACACAATCGGAGGATTTGGAGGCACGAGATCGACAAAAAAATACCTACATTTACTCGTCGATCACTTTACGAGATACGCATTTATCTCAACATCAAAAACGCAAAACGCCAACGATTTTATAAAACTAGTCAATTCGGTGCCAGAAATAGATAGAATCGGAACAATATTAACAGACCAATACCCTGGAATAAATTCGAGAGAATTTAAAGACTATTTGGAAAGTAAGGAAATACGATTAATCTTCACTGCAATAGATGCGCCATTCTCTAATGGGCTAAATGAGAGACTGAACCAAACGATAGTAAACAAAATAAGGTGTAAAACAAATGAAGAAGCAAAGAGGAGAGCATGGACATCGATAGCAAGGGAATGCGTGAATAGATATAACGAACTAGAACACACAATTACAGGCTTCACACCAGAGTACTTATTACAGGGCACAAACACCAGTAACATACCAGAAGAACTAAAAAGAAAGAAAAACGGAGAAGACTGGATGAGGGACAAAAAGCTAGCAGTGGAAAGAACACTGAAATCACACAAATACAATAAAAGTAGATTCGACAAAGATAGAAGACATCATGAACTCAACGTGGGAGACATGGTATTCATAGAGAATGGAAACAGGCTCAACAGGAAAAAATTAGAAGAACTAAGGATAGGGCCATTCGCTATAGAAGAAAAAATCTCAAACTCGATTTACAAAATAAAAACGGGGAAAAGGAACCAAGATACGAGCCAGTTCCACATAACAAAACTAATCCCAATGATAGAAAAGGAGGAAAAAAAAGAAAAAAGAAAAAAAAAAATGGCAAGTGATGTCTCAACGAGGGGAGATGTAAAGAGAATATATCCTCTTTAAACGTTAACGCGGTGAGTACACTCTGCGCACGCCTCGACGACACCGACAAGAGGTCGCGTCGAGCAAAAGGGAAAGACGTTAGAGAACACGTGCGCAGAGAGAGAAAAAGAACAAAGAAGAATAAAGTTTCAAAACCTACACCAATAGAGAGAAAAAGAAGGAACGGAGAGAGACGAATAATTGTCCCTAATTGTCGTTTCTCTTATTTGCAGGTAGATTGTAAGACTTGTACATATTGTAAATAGTTATTTAATTTGTAAAATAAAACTCTTATTTGCAGAAACCGATTCGGGTTCAATTATTGGACCTCCCTTTATCAAAGTCAACCCCTGATTAAAAAAAGACATTATATATATATATATATATATATTTTTACATTTTATATTTTTTATATTTGTATATGTGTATGTGTATGTGATGTGATGTGTGTGTGTGTGTGTGTGTGTGTATAGGTATATATGTTAAAATTAGACAAAGTTCAATCTGCATATTAGAAATAAGTTAGATTCTTATCAAGTTTATTTGTTTCTCACAAGACTGTTTATTTACAGTTATTTACATTTATTTACATTTATATACATTTATTTACATTTTGAGTATATCAGAGTTTATTTTATGTTTTATGTTTATTTTACTTATCTTACTTTCTTTCGAGTCCCCTAAGCAAATAGTGTTAAACACATATCGGCTCAAAACTTCTCATAAAGAAGGCAATTCCGATGTGGTTGCTTGGAATCTCCGATGGCAGGAACGATAAGACTGATAAAAAGGTACAAAGGTCTACCTGAAAAGAGAACAAAGTATATCGAACGGTTATTACCTATTATATAGCTATAAGTTTAGTATAAGATCATTAGTATAATTCATCCATTCATTAATTAATTCATCCTTCGTCCATCACCCACTCATCCTGCACTCATCCATCACCCATCAACTGTAAATATATAGCACCCAGTCCATTCTAGAGTTAAGCAAAGGATAAGAAACAGTATTTTAAAAGCGGCATTAAATTTTGACTGTAATATAAAAATTAACAGAGAAGAAGCGTATAGAATTAAGAAAATTGTGATTATGCATAGCTGTGATACAGCAACGTTGTGATAAATAAAAAACAAAGCAACCCTTTCCTTGAGAAGCGCAAGACTGCGCCACAAAGGAAAACAGTTTAATAAGACAAAAGATCTCTTATCCGATGGTTTATTGTCGGGAACCAAACAATGTATCATTATTTTGCCGAAACCAATAAATATTAAAAAAAAAAAAAAAAATCGTCTAAAGTGTCTGCTCTGGAACCGCTATGAACTTTTTTGTCGCGGGTTCGCGTCCCGGAAGGTATATTTTTTTTCTTTTTTTTTTAATCTGTAAATGCATAAAAATAATCAATAATCATTTTTAACAGCTATTACGATAACCCTAAATGCATAAAAAATGTATATCGTATAGAAAATAGTTTTGGAGCATATCTGTTGTTTTGCCGGCTCTCTCTCTAGCAATATGTTATCCCATGGTTACGGATATTTTTAAACATTTAAATTACGGAAATGTTAACTTATTATGGTATATAAAAATGTATATTCGGCACCAAAGGAACGGAGTTTATACCTTGACAAATTCCTGCAGAGGTCATGTCTAATGTTTAGTTTACCTCGTGGTCTTACTGTCGTAGTCCTGACATGCACCTTCTGTAATAGGTTTCAGAATTAGTATTTGTTTTTTTACATGAAAGTAATTAGTTTCAGTGCAAAAATACTTATCTTTTTTTTAGTTGATGGATTAAAATAACTTTCATGTAGCTTTTATCCTCGGTGATGCCAACAATACGAATATTCTACGAAGTTCTCCGTTTTTTCATCTATTGTGCTGCTAATTACAAAATTGCTCAATTTTTTGTCAAGTGTAGAGAAAATGTTGGTATAAAAAAGCTTATCTTAATGATTTGATGACTGCAAACGAAGCATACGTCATATGGATTCAATCTTCGTCACTATTGTCATTAATGACAGGTATGACTCCATTTTTATTAAATATTTTTGTTAGAATTTCCGAGGGTCTAACAATTTTCAACAGATATCGTGCAAGTGATAGATAGTATGTTACTGCTGCGACGTGCGAGCAACAACCTACGGTACGGTTACCATTCGCACATTCGCAGCAATAACGTCTAATACTTGAGACACCGTTAGAATTTGGTGCATCATAATAAAACAGCGGTAATATTTGCTGTTAACACTTTATCGACCGGTCATTTTTGAGGCTGCCACTCAGTAAGTACCGGCTTAGTCGCGCACGCATTTACTCCCAGTACCGGCTAAATTTTCGCTATTCATTGTGTTGCGCTTAATCCCTTTGTTTCAAAGGAATGTAATTTTATTGATATTTATACTTTATTTTGCATTTGTTTTATATAATTCATTGCCTTTTTAACTTACATTCATAAAATAAATTCAAGGTAATAGTAATTCAATTTTTTAATATTTCTTCAGAGTGTGGTATCTCTCGTAACAGTCACCTTTATGTAACGGAATATTACAAAATTTACATACGAAACATGTTCGACTTCTTATCTTTTTCGAGCGTTTATAGAAGAATCATGCTATCACTATCACTGCTATCACCATCACTGTCTCTTTCTGAATAACTGCTATTCGCTCCGAGTGTGACTGCAGCGCCAGACCAAATATGAACTACGGGAGGCTGTCAGAGTATGTTTTTATATGTTTGTCAATAGTCAGAGATATGTGAGTGAGTCAAAACACGATTGTCGACACTTGTAGGAATATCTATTCGAAATTCAGTGCAATCGATTATGACCCTGGTGTTATTACAATCAGGTAGGAAACAATCAGGCATAGTTTCTTGTACTGTATCGACATCTGGCCAAAATACTAAATTTCTTGTTGCACTAGCAAGATGTTGCAGAATTTCATAAAAAATTGTTGAAATTGTTGTTCTGTGAACACTAAATAATACACCGAGTGCCGAAAATGTTAATCCAGTTTTAATTTTCATTAAAAAAATTAGTAGTCGGTCTTTTTCCGTAAATTGAAGGAAATATTGTTGGAATGTAGCTAGGACTCAACTCCTCTTCTGATTTTTTACCCCCAATAAAATGATCACTACAAATACAATCATATGGCTTGGGAACCCACGGTGATCCATCAACACTATAAAATTATATTTTTAATAAATTTTAGCACAGTTTAATAAAACTGTTTGCGAGATAAAAATTTTCTCACTGATAATTTTTCTTTTTCTTTTAATCATAAAAGTTTTATAATATTAAAATTTATTCATTTATAAATTTTATTTTTGCTTTTTCGTTACAGAATTTCAAAAAAATTATTTACATTTACTGAACTTAACAATTTTACAAAGATTTACAATATTCTGAATTATTATTTTTAATAACAATAAGGTTATGGTACTATTTACTTTAGCCTTTTAACTGCAGCTATCCACTGATTCCGTTGATTTATTTTCCATGTAGCGGTCGGAAATTTATAAAATTTGCATTTACTTTTTCTGCTAGTATTTTTACAATTCACTACACAACAACTCTGGTGAAGCATTTTTATTTTATTTATTAAAATTAAAACAAAAAAAAATATTTTAACGTGTTTTTATTTACAATTTCGGTTATAATAGCCTCCCGTAATACTCAAAGTGACCACTGCGAACGCTTCAGTCGATTTAACTTCCCCTACCATGCCTTCCCTCACAGCGAATAGTCTGACAAAGCATCTAATTGTAAGCAGACCTCTTCTTCTGCACGGTCTTTATCCATTAGAAACGGTAAAAAACTATTATAATTATAATGATATGGATAGGTCAGTATAGAGCTACTGCAAAACAGTAAATTCCACTGTAAGGGCGGCAAATAATCAACGATGTTGACGCCGCGTAATTATAAAAACAACAACAACAACCCACTGTACGAAAACCGTCGATCACTAAAAGCCGATTAATAGGCTACCGGTCGATAAGCGTTGGCAATCGAAACGCCGATTAATAGGCTACCGGTCGATAAGCGTTGGCAATTGAAAAGCCGATTAATAGGCTACCGGTCGATAAAGTGTTAATGTGGCGTGACCGAACGAGGAATTTCACAATATTATCTCGTTCTTTTAAACATTGAAGACTAATGTTATTTTCCTCGTCGATCAACTCTGACAGATACGAAACTGTTTGACTCAACTGGTAGGAACCAATAAATAGAAGTTTCAAGTCACTTTCCGTCATTTTCGGAAAGTCGCGAAGATCAGTCGCTAATACCATGTTGAAGAGAACTTTTCGCCTACACCCATGCTTTGCTTCTACTTCATTAGCAAGAGTGTTTTCTACTGTGTGCTGTGATTTTATTCGCTGTATTATTTTATTTGACATTTCTTCGTCAGAATTTAAATGTTTCCCGAAATTATTATTAAAAAAACATGCAATTTTACAAAATAAACCTACTTCTGGCAAGAGCTTATTATCCATTTGGTGATGAAGTAATTTATATTTTTGGCCTATAATCTCATGAACTGCTTCAACCACCCAACGAACTTTAGTTACTTGCCGAGAGGCATTTGCTTCTGCTAGTGTTAACTGATTCCGTTTTCCCTTCAACGCAGGCATTAGGACTTGAAAACCACATTCTTCTAAATACGTCTTAACATCTCGAAATCCGCGATGATCGAAGCAAATGTCACCATGCTGCATAAAAGTTCTCAAGCCATTTGGATCTTCTAAAATGATTCTCATAATTAGAGCATAATTTTGTGTTGCGTAAAAGGGTCCAAAAATATCAACAACGTATCCATTCGTTGTACAAACCGTAAATGGTTTACACAACGGAAGCTTTTTTTGTCCTGAATATGATTTTCGTTGATACTTATTATTGGCACTTTTCTGATGCCGAATGTAAGTACCATCCAAAATCAGCGCTAACTGATCCGTAATATTGTGAAGTTCTTTTGCAATATTGGAGGTTTCGTTTTCTATAAGATATTCGCGACTGAACGCACCGAACCCGAAATGAAATAGTAAAATATCCTTCTCTAATGACTTTAAAACTGATTTGCAATAATTAGAAACTTGTTGCTCGTGTTTTAAACCAAGAATTGCTGCTATCATCTTATTCGAATTACCAGTGCGCAATTTGAATAAGAAGACAACAATTGCTTGTGTCACGTTACGCTTTTCTGAACTACGCATAGAAATCATCATATCGCGCAGACAAATAAGATTTTCCCAGGTTAAACCTGTGAATACCTTAAGTCGTTCCTCCGATAATGCAAAATCGCCTATTCTATCTTTTATTCTATAGTCTGTATTTTGTTAAATAATTTCCAAATAGGTTTTAAGTTCATCGGAAGTAACTAAGCTATTGCTCAAATGGATGCGTAGACCGAAAACAACATCATAAAAAAAATCATCATTTAATAAATGATTAGGACAACACCGACTACCTTTAGAAATGACTAATCGGCGCATAATAAAAACTTGTTTGCATGCTTCACTCGGTACATTGATAATATTCGTTTTGGACTCCCATACGAAACAATATCCATGTGTCGCAATGGCTCGAGCGAAAGGAAGTTCGACATATGGCGAATAAAATTGCGGGGGATTACCAAAATTAAAATTATTAAACTGATAAGAACAGATAAAATCTTTCTTTATTTCCAACTAATGTTCCCCCAGAGGAACAAACCCCTCTGGGGGTAATACATATCAGATTTAGCGCACGGCGCAGGCAGTAAATAATAAATGTCATAAGTCGCTCGGGTAACTGCCCAGAGCGACTACAGCGCTTTTTATTGGATTATCTGTGGCGAAGTTGCCCAATGTTATACCGACTTTCAAGTGGTGAGGGACTGAAAGGGTGGCATATATATATACAGACGTATAAGATAAAAAAAATAGAATAAAATACAATAAATAATGTAACGGGGCGAAATAAAGGGAATTTAAAGTTAACGGTTTCGTCTGTTCCCCTCCCTTCCAATCCCGACGCGAAGGCCGCGGTGGGGGAAGCCCGACAGGGTATAAAAGCCGCGGCCGGAGCGCAATTCGAGAGACGAGCCCGAGCACGCTGAATAAGCAACAGGGACCGAAGAGAGAGAACGATCGATCAGGCGCTACTGTACGACCGATTCGCCAGAGGTGCAACTCTGACTCTCCGTTTTCACGAGGCGCAACTCGTGGAAAAACCGCGGCAAGGAGCAACTTGCCGACCCTGCGCTCGAACTCCGCTCTCCGAGTCGAGGAGCTACTCGACCCGTACCGATCCTTTCCCCCCGTGCCAGCCTACGACGAATCGAGGAGCAACTCGTTCCCGAGTAGACCCGGCACGGCCTCCCGGAAAACCCGAATTTCCTACCCGCTCATTTCCCGACCAACGGCGAGGCGCAACTCTCCGTCCACCCCCACCTTCTCCGCTACCGAGGCGCAACTCGGAGCCATCCCGAGACCGTTCCTTTCCCGTTCCCCGAGCCAGGAGGAAACCGCGAGGTGCTACTCGTGGGAGCCATCTTGGCCATCCTACCAATCCGCGGAATTCGGCAACCGCCGACCGAACCGCTACCGACCGATCACCGCCGAGCGCAACCGAGCGCGACCGATTACCGCCGACCGAACCGCGCGCCGAGCGCGACCGAACCGGACCGAGCGCAACCGAGCGCGACCGATTACCGCCGACCGAACCGCACGCCGAGCGCGACCGAACCGGACCGAGCGCAACCGAGCGCAACCGATCACCGCTGACCAGACCGCGCGCCGAGCGCGACCGAACCGAACCGAGCGGGACCGAGCGGAGTGGCGACCCATCACGTGGCGCCCTCACCCACGAAACCCGCGATTAGTATAAGGAAATAGAATTAAGTCATTAGAAGTAAGCGTAGCATTAAGACGTAGAGATAAGGCCAGCGTTAGGATTAAGTTAGACGTAAGAGCAATTAATAAATTATTTATTTAACTACAACCCGGCTGAGACATCACTTTCGCGATCCCTCCCGTCACGAACCCCGGTGCAGAAACCGACTGAACGGGCACGGCGAGGGAGTCCCTCCCAATCCACCGAGGGAGGAAACTACGGTCAAACAACCGTAACTTCTCCTCAGCGAGCGGAGCCGAGGAGAAGGAAGAAACGTTTTAATAACAATGAGTAAAAGAAAGTTAGATGGTACGTCTCATCAGCCCTTAGCTCACCGTCGCATATAACTGTAGTAACAATGAAATATTTACAAATAAATAGATGGATCGGTAAATAGAGGCATATATACAAATAAATAGTGAAACTTAATATGCTTCAAACCGCAGGATCAATCTTTAATCGAACACTTGAAAATACAAAGAATAAAATAATGTGCGTGTCACCCGGTTCGCTTACGTGCGCCGACTACTCCTTCTCTCGGCGTTTGCACGCTGCTGATTTTCGCAGGGCGGTAACATTTGTATTTTAATAGACTAATAATAATACTGTTCAGTTTACTTTTGGAGTTTTCTTTGGTTTAGTTGATTTTGTTTCGTATCTATTTGTACTACTTAACCTAGCTTAAATGTAAAATAATGCCTTAAAACTAATATTGCGTTATATATTTGGACCTGAATGTTCAGATGAAGAAGTATCTTCTGCTATCAATGATGCGATGTGCGGTGCATGCTCATAGAGTGAGCAAGAAGAAGGAAAAGAAATGAATCAGTAAGAATTTTGATAGAGTGATGAGCGTTGATAAAGTGGAATAGCATTTATATTCTTTTGCTGATCCGTGCAGGATGAACGTTGTCAGCCAGGCGCTTTCCAAGGTAGTGTTTCTAAGTAATTGTAGGTTTTTGGACTAGTGTCTATCGGTGGGAAGACCGTGGAGAATCTCATAAGAGCCGGATTCTTTTCTGGCTGGTCGGGTTCGTATTCGATTGCTTGAGAATTTCTATTACGTTTTGTGTGATATAGTAATGGTGTTTTTGATATCTCGTCTTGAATGTATCCTTTTTTGTCTAAATTAAAAAATGATTCTGTTGAAAAGAATCCGGCTCTTATGGTTCTCTCACAATATTGATCGTCCACGTACAAAAGGCCCAATATTAGTGGATTGTTAGCTCGGCTGTTTATCGATTCCCAGATGTGCAGCCTTGTTAATTTAATTAGGAATAACTCAAAACGCGTGCAATTCGCCTTGTTATATATTGCCGTGTTTGCTACACTTCTATAAGAGCGTGTTTGATACACTTCTATATAGTTTGCTACTTCTATTAAGATTTGTCTTTCGACAAATCGGCACATCTTTCCAGCGCGAGCGTTTAGTTGCGAATGACGTCCCAGTATGCTGCCACGCTCGCGCCAATAGATCCGACCCTGCGAGGTGAAAGGCAAGACAAGCTTGGTTGGCCGAAACAGAACGGTTGGGAGAAGCAGGCGGGATTGCTCGAAGGACGCCGAAACGATCAACTACTGCGCCTCACTGTGTTAGGCCACAATGGTAGCATCTCTGAGTAGCAGAATTGTCTGCTACTGCATTGCATACCTTTTCATCCAGCATAGTGAATAGTAATGTGTAATTTATTTTAACAGAGTGATTATTTATATCAGAGGTTCCCAAACTTTTTTCTCTCGTAGACCCCTTGTCATGTTTTTCAATTTTAGATAGACCCCCTGCTATTCACTTTGAAAGATTTAAATTTCTAACAGTAGTGAAGTACCTATAGTGTGAAAAAGTAAAAAAAAAACAACACATTTTTACACATTTATTAATTATATTTAAATCAAAATATAGTAACTGTTACATGAAAAAAACTAAGCAAAAAATAAATTCATTTAATGGGAGGGATGAACTTGATGGTTTAATAATAAATTATCAACATTTGGCATTAATTTAGTTAGGTTTAATCTCAAATCTCCTCGGTTAATGATGTCCAGTTTGTTTCTTTTTTTTGTTATGAGATTTATAACTGCGCTGAAACCCCTTTCTACTAGGTATGAAGATGGAATAGCAATTAAAAACTTTCTTGCGGTATTCCATAATACGGGATAAGAAACAGGTATGTCTTTTTGAAGCCAGAATTGTTGATATCCGTTTCTAAATTGTACCTTAAGTTCTTCGTTAGTGCTTATTCCAATCAATTCCTCTTGTAATATAACATCCGTTTCTTCAATGTCACCAAATGGATCGATAATCCATTGCGGTATTACCAGCGTCAAAATATCCTCAAATCTAGTTTCAAAATCTGAATAGACGGCATTTAAATGTTGGACATAGATTGAAACATCGTCTTCCTGGCAGATTACCTGGGACAAGTTGGAGAACTGGGAAAATTCGTACCGTCCAATGTTTTGCTTCATCAGTTTAATTCTGGCAAGAAACGCTGAAATGATCGACTTCGTTTTTATCAAATTTAAATTGTCACCTTGCAACTGCAAGTTCACCATATTAAATTTAGCAAACAAATCTGTCAGATAAGCAATGTCTGTTTTTCTCTTCAATAAATTTTCTTTCAAATTTTCATCTTTACTATCGAGAAACTCTAAAACAGTTTCAAATAGTGTAAAAAATCTTGTCAGGCATAAGCCTTTCGACAGCCAGCGTACATTAGTGTGAAGAAGTAATTGGTGGAAGTTCTCGTCATTTTCTTCACACAACTGCGCAAATAACCGCGTATTCAACGCATTGTTTCGGATTCGGTTTACCGCATCAATGACAAATTGGAGAGATTCATGCAATCTTACATTCAAATTTTTAGCAACTAAATGTTGTCTATGGATGACGCAGTGTATTGCTAATACTCCGGGTACATTTTCTTTTAAATAACTTATAAAACCACGATAACGCCCAACCATGGCAGGTGCTCCATCTGTAGCTACCGATATAATATTTGACATAGGAATTGCTTTTTCCAATAAGTAAGCCTTCAAAACATGAAATATTGATTCGCCTTTACTATCGGTTGTCAAAGTTCTCGCAAATAGCAATTCTTCGTGGATATTTTGATCCATAATAAAACGAACATATGCCAGTAATAAAGATTCATTATCAGGTAAAGTTGACTCGTCCAGCTGTACAGAGAAATGGGTCGTTTGCAAATATTTACACAAGAAGCTTTCAACATCGCAACTCATTTCATCAATACGTCTTTGAACTGTGTTGTTGCTTAAAGAAATTTTTTTAATGATAACAGATGCAGATTTGTGTAGAACAGTTTTTAAAACCTCTTCAACGGCTGGCAAAATTAGCTGTTCTCCGATAGTATGCGGTTTTCCGGATTTTCCTATAAGCAACGAGATATTGTACGACGCTCGCAAACCATCATCGTTTCTTTGTGACGTCGAAGCGAACATTTTGTTCAACGTGGGTCTCTTCTGAAGTTTCTCTTTAAGTGTTTGAAAATATTTCAAATCTTTATCTGTTTTGTCAGGGTGACATCTTCTCAGATGATCTTCCAGCTTAGATGGCTTCATAGCGTCATTGCTAAAAACCTTGTTGCATAAAAGGCACAAAGGCAGTTGTTTATTCGACAATGATGGGACGAAGCCAAACTTGAAATAATCAACATTGTACTGTCTACATTTCTTTTTTGATTCGGTCATGTTTAGTGTCGGTTAACTGTGGACAAAATTAATCTATTTAAATAAGTTATAGCAATGCAATAATAAAAAATTTAAATTTATAATACCGATTGCTTGAAACATTGAGGAGAACATGTGTAATTAGGCATGATTTGGATATTGAACTACTAATAACTCAAGTCTTTCCCATCTTTCCTAACAACGAGTACAAAACTACGAGTAATATGTTATAAAAATAATGTAGTACTTACTTTTCTCCGGAACTCTCACACAAAATGATATTGATTCACTTTAATTTAATTTAACTATCACTTTATGTTATTGTAAAATAACGTTAGTTTTATTGCCGGGAAAGAACTTTGAAGCATCAGCGCGGTTCGCTGTATGCACAAACATAAGACAACGAGCGAATATCCACACGTGATAATGCTATGAGATTAAACCATTCACTAATACAGTAAAACCTGTTTTTGTGCGGTCCTTTTCTATGCGATCTTATTTTTATGCGATTTATTTTTATGCGGTATATGAATCTTAGCAGCGTTAGCATCAGTTTAATGTTTTCTATCAATGTACATATACATGTGTGGACGAACTCTGTTTACGTGGTCTCCTTGACAACGATGTATCTGGACCTCGCGATGCTCTGTTCATTTATTTCAAACAATCTCCTGACAAGGTAGAGTCAGTTACGTACATATTTTCGCTCGACGCGCGAACAGTATACGCTTCGTATTCAGAGTTTTATCCACGATTCACGTGATTAAGGATTCATTTTATAGTGAGATTAAAGGTAAATAAATTAGTTTCTTTTGTTTCTATTTATATGTAGTTTTTATGATTTTTATTTTATTTTTAGACATAAGTACTCCTTTAAAATGAACAATTATAGCCAAAAGAAAGTAAAAAGACAGACAATTCCGTTAGAAACAAAAATTCTAATATTAAAGAGACTAGCAGATGGTGAAGGATCCACAGCAGTTGCTAAAGAATTTAAATTAGGTGAATCCACGATCAGAGCTATACACAAACGTGCGAGTAAAATATATGAATCCCTTAATAGTTCAACAAACGACAGTAGTAAAAGAGCATCGTATTCGAGAAATATTGTAATAGAGAAGACGGAAAAGGCTCTCGTGTTGTGGGTTAAAGATTTAACTAAAAAACGAATCCCCGTTCACAAAGAATTAATTCAAGAAAAAGCTAGACAGTATTTCAACCAACTGAAGGATTTAGAACCAAGTTCGTCATCCTGTTTACGAAACGTGAAATTTTCTGCGAGCAATGGCTGGTTTGCTGGATTTTTACAACGGTACGCACTTCACAATGTGAAGATACAAGGCGAGGCAGCGTCCGCCGACGAAACAGCTGCTATGAATTATCGCAAAGTATTAGCGGAAATCATTGATAATGGTGGATATTGCCCAGATCAAGTATTTAATGCAGATGAGACTGGGTTATTCTGGAAAAAGATGCCCAGCCGAACATTCATTGCCAAATCGGAGAAAACTGCAAGTGGTTTTAAAACGGCAAAGGATCGAATCACTTTTTCTTTGCAGTAATGCCTCTGGTGCAAAGATGTTAACACCACTTATTATAAATAAAGCTTTACACCCACGTGCGCTAAAACACGTAAATTTATCTGAATATCCAGTACACTTCATGGCCAATAAAAAAGCATGGATCACATCAGCTGTATTTGCAACATGGTTCAACGATTTTTTTGTACCAGAAGTTGAAAAATACATGGAAGAGATGGGACTTCCGTTTAAAGTGTTGCTAATTGTAGATAATGCACCCGGCCATCCCTGTATAGAACATCCTAATGTACAAATAGTGTTTTTACCACCAAATACGACTAGCCTTATACAACCACTGGATCAGGGCATAATCGCAAATTTTAAGAAATATTATATCAAATTAACTTTCAGCTACATTTTGGAAAAGCTAGAGAACGATAAATTAAGCCTGACTGAAGTTTGAAAAAAGTTCTCAATTTTAGACTGCATAAACCATATTATTGCAGCAATTGGTCAAATCAAACAACACACATTAAATTCGTGCTGGAAAGCGATCTGGCCTGAATGTGTAATTGTTCGAAACGTTACCGAAAACGTGTCAACGTTATTATCTGAAATTAGTGCGCTCGCATATAACATCGGCGGAGAAGGCTTGGATACATTCGGCGAAAATGACCTGAACGAGATGATAGAGGACCAAACTGTCGATGATAGTGAGATTATCAATAGTTTGATAGATTATGAAAATGAACCAGAAAAACCGGAGTCTATTACACCACATAAAATATATGCAGGGATCCAGATTGCTAAAAAATTGGAAACGCATTTTCTGAAAATAGACACCAATGTGGAAAGACGCTTAAAATTCCAAAAAGAGCTGAGATCATGCATGTCTCACTATCGTGACTTTTACAAGCAATCGACTAGTCGACCGTCATCACAAAAAATGATCACTGACTTTATGGTACCAAAAAACAGATCAATTGAAATGCTATCTTCAAGCGACAACAGCGATTTTCAACCAATTCATCACAAGAAGATGCGCGTTTTCGACTACGGCGAGTAGCAGCAAACATTTAATGTATAATTTGAAAACTTCTCCATGTATATGTACAATGAAGAATTAAATATTTTTAAAATTTCTTTAGGTCTAATTTGATTATTTAATTTAATTGAAAGCATTCTCTCATCTATTTCATAAATTATTGATCTATTTTCTAAGCCCGACTATTTTTATGCGGTCCCTATCTACCGCATAAACAAAATTTTAGGTAGTATATCGTGCAAAGTTGTTTATTATATGTAAGAATTTATAAAATTTCCGAATATTTTTTTGTACGATTTCTTTTATACGGTCTCTATCCACCGCACAAAAACAGGTTTTACTGTCTAGTGTCGAGACAGATGGATGGTTAAATTATTCTACAATTCAGTTTCCCGTGAATAAAGTTTTAATAACAGTATGACCTTAACTACACGAGTGCTCAAAATATAATGTCTATCTTAGCTATCTATTTAGCTCGAAGGAGCCGCTCCTACGCAACCGGCGAATTTCCGTCGCCGCACAGTGGGGCCGTTGCACGTTAAAAGCGGCAAAAAGTCGTTTTATACGAATATACCCACAATGAAATAATATTTCGCTAATAGTTAATGGCACACATTGGCCACAATTTAGCGTGATTTTTTTTAACATTTGTCGATTTTTAACACGACTACATGGTTTTGAAATAGGCAACCTCTAAATCGTCCAAAATTAAAGTCGTTGTTTATTATTGCCTTGGTTCTTCAAATTAAATGATGAGTAATTGAACTAAGTGTACCTGGTATGTATTTAAATTCCACCAAAGTACATTTTTATATATTTAACATTTTTTAAGTTATAACTAATTGAACATGTTCAATTTTCATTCTATTTTTTAATCATGAATGCAGTGTGATGCCGTGTTCATTTTAATTGCTTTCTTTAGAGTGAAGCCTTACCTTTTTTTTAAAAAAAAAATTAGCTGCTACTATCTGCGTATTTAAAAAATACAGAGATAAACATTTGTTGGCGCACCATGTGTCACAGTGGTCCGGAGCGTGAATTTAGCTGGTCACGCACCTTGCGCAGTTTTCAATCTTTTTCAACTCGTCACCACGGGCTCAAAATACATCGGATTTAGTTACAAATTTGTATTTTATTATTTTTTGGGTCGCTGATTACGAATCTGAACTCAAAAATTTTAAAAACAAAATGGCGGTTGATATATAGAGGGTAGCTATGTCAAGTACGCATTTACAACATGGGATTAACTTTTTGCCTTTTTCTAATTTAATCAGTTTGTACTAAAAGCCTTTGAAAAATTGACAACGTTTACCTGAACTTTTCGTTCATATTCTTTCCTAAAGCGTATATAACGGAGACCAGGTGTAGTGACCCAATGGGTCACGCGGTCAAATCATTCCTAGATTTCTTCCAGATACAGCGCAATAAAAAGTAAACCTTTTTAGCATTAACAAGGACGAAGAATTCTAAAGCGTCACTTTTATTACTTCGTCGCTTTTATTGCCAGGTTGCGAGCAGAGAGGAATAAGCTAGGTTAATTGATTGAAAGAGAATCCTATACTTAGCGGTGCAGGGTTCACTTAAAAATTAATTAACTTAAAAGTATCGAAAGGTATTCGGCTAAAACTTTCCACATATATTCCTCATACTATATAGAAGTTATTTCTGCAAAAAGTTCGTGCGTCTACCTGCGTTCTTCATTGTTATATCTACCAAAAGTTTATGAGACTGTCCCGCGGCAGCGCCTTGCCGAGGTGCGCGCGACTCTTTAAACAATAAAAATGCGTCCGAGGCGGATCCGGTCGGATTAATTTTTTACAAGATCGTTTAGGGGAAGGATCACAGAAAACAGTGTCGTTAATCAGAGAGTCGGATCTAGTGGGACTTTTTAGTTTTTGTCTGCAAAAGATAAAAAACTTCGACGATTTTCTTTCATTTTTTCAATTTTAATTTTTGAATAAACTACACACAATAATTTTATGATTGACACGAGAATTTTTATGGTCGCACAGTGGGGCCGTTGCACGCCAAACGCGGCAGAAAACATTTTATGATTGTAATAGGGTTTTACAATTTTTTAATTTTATGAATTTATTGAATTAGTTAGGTTAATAACATATCTATTAATAATTTGGTATTCTTGCTTATAAATAAACTGAAATTATAATTAATAAAGGGATTTTATGGCAGGGACAAATAATACCTACACGTTTTAGTTGGAATTACGTATATATTTGGAACAGAAAAGTTCATAAATCGATGAATGATTCTTCATCTGTTTTTTCGTCCGTATCTTCTTCTTCTTCTTCTTCATCTTCTTCTTCATCTTCCGAATTTGGAAGAAACATTTCTATTGCCTCTTTTGTATACGGTTCTGATTTTTTATTAATTTTTTTTCGAATGCTAGATATTAAAGGGTCTGATGTGACCAAAAGCCTATTCATAGTAAAAACAGTTAAATAATATTCGACTTTTTGTTAATTATAATGTATTGCAGTAAGCTGGAGTCGATATTTATTCCTACCTCTTCAAAACGTCCATGTTACACCCTTCTCTACTAAATTTTCTCGCATGATGTAACCGATAATTTCGGACGTACTTGTTCCGGGCTTCTGCCGCTTCTTCAGACAATTGTCCGATTGGCACCAACGCATTTTGAATCACCAATGGTCCATGGATAAGTACTTTATGTACTGTTGGCGTCATTGGATGCCAGGGATACAACTGTACGTACAGTTTAGCTGCGTCCATAGTATAAATTCCGAATTTTTCCACATTGATTCGGTGCCCACTAGATATTACTTCCAAAATAACTTTGAATCTATTTTTATAACAAAATCAGTTTTTTTAAAAAATGTAGAAGCAAGATGAAGTCTTTTTAAGTTAAACTATTGTTGTAGAATTGAAAAAAAGTCGGTCAGGTTAGTCTATGCCTTCTTATTAGGCGTATATCTAAACCAGTGATCAAAGCTGATAATTCCGAATTCTTAAAAAATCTTCGGCTTCTGTTCCCATCATTGGAATTGCCTGAAACATTAATCAAAAATTCATTTTTACAGAGATGTTATTTTAAAATTAATAATATTAACTTAAAATATTACCATATCCTTGTTTTGGCATATCCACTAATAAGCCCATTTCTTTCTTAAATTTGTCGCGGATTTCCCTCTTTCTTTCTTTTACTATATTTTTGTCGGTTTCAGTTCTTACTTGCCATCTCTGTATCGTTAGTTTGTAGGATAAATGTAACAAAGTTTCAAAAAATCTGATTCTTGCATGCAAAATTGACAAGCCAAAAGTTATTGCTTTTAGTTCCGTTTCTTTTAGTAATAAATTATTAAAATCTTTTGAGGTTGCTCCGCAAATGTAACATTTCATGGTCGATAGCGTGTTAGTGGCAGCGTTGCATACCTTACCATCGACCATTGCCAAAATCAGTGTGTGTTTAATAGACACTGCACTTTCTGTAATCGGAAATAATTAAGGTAACTAATTAGTAAATCAATCCATCAATCTCTTTACACATATTTGAAATCGTTCTTTCATTACCATCTATTTGAGTCTTGGTTAATTTGTCGATCTGTTTTTGTATGTAACCTATTTCATTTCTGATAATGTGCGGAGTTTCTTTTTGAAATGTTATTCGGATTGGGCGGCAGTAGTGAGATGATGACGGAAACGGATTTTGCCATATAATTTTTTTTCCTAACAATAAACAAAAACATTTTTTTAATAAATTGTATCTGTAAATTAATGTAGTTTTAGGTTTGAATTGTTCTATTTACCACAAATTAATCGCAACGGTAACATTGAAGTATGGAATATTTCAGCATCCGAATCATTTTCGTTTTCAAATTTTTGTTTATATTCCACTTGTTGTGAACCGTCACACCCCCACTTACTAATTAACTCTAATTCACGTTGATTTTCTTCTAATCTTTGTAATATTTCTTCTAAATATTTCACCAATCGTGTCGCTGTATGATCTAGTAAATCTTGTAAATTTACTTCGGCACATCTATGTGTCACATAAAAGGCTTCGCGTTTTGGATAACAGTTACCCATTTCATTCCGTAATTTTTTATATGACGGAAATAATGTCCTGTCACACGTCCTTATAATTTCATATTGCCTTCGCGACAAATCTGCGTCAATGTATTTTTGTAGAGCATCTAATGTCGACAGACGCTTTCTCTTGTTACTTTCAGCATTTACATATGCTGTTCTTAACTTTTTAGCTCTGCCTGGAGATGCTCTGATGTCCTTCAATAATTTAGAAGCCTCTAATTGCCCAGACATTCGGAGCTTTGATTCTGTCGCAAATTGCAATTCCTCTAATTCTGCATTTGTCTTAATATCCTCTATTCTTTTTCTTTTGGTACGTTCGGATAGCTGTTCAAAAAGTTTTCGAGGTCGTCCCAGTTTATTCACAGGTTTTGGAATAGTTAAAGTTTGCGCAAGCCAATTTTGGTTTTGTGTTAGAAACTGATCGCGTCGTCTATTCGCTAATCGCCATCTTTTCCTGAAACGGGACTTCAAACTTGTAATTTTGTTTTTCAAAATTTGCAGTTCATTGACTGAATAATTATCCTGGCTCGTCAAGAACAACTCCAAATATTCTAGTTTTTTTTCAAAATTATGATTTTGATACTGCGACATGATATTATACAACTGCATCATTGTAAATACCCGTACTCCTGGGGAACCTTAGGATTTAAAAAAAAGTATCATCCAATTAAAATTAAAATTTTGCTACGAAATTATATTAACAAGCTTTATAAAGGATCAACACAAATTACAAAATTAAAACATATATATATGTATATGTACTTACCTGCTTCACTTGGAAATTCCATTACTCTGACGATAAATATGTCACTCACAACTTACAACTTATTGTTAGGAAAGTAGAAAAAAAACTGGTTACTGTGATTGTCGAGGTGTTAAAATGTGCGCAGTGTAAAATTAACAGTTTCTTTTATTTGTTACGGGTTGTCACTGCATTCTCCCACTCTTTTCCTAGAGCCAATCGCAAGACTTTGCTATTTTGGTGGAATGCAGTGACATCGTCATTCAAGGGGGTGTGAGGGCATCGACAACGCTGCATTACCTCCAGGTTGGAAATCCTCACCCTTGACCTCCGAGAGGTTCGGAAAGGTGAGATAGGGTTTGCCTGGAGACGCAGCTCTTACGGCCTGCTGGCCCAAGGGGTGGCCATACGATATATTTGGTCCGCCTTGCTAGAGCCTCACAAGTTTATTACCCGGCAATAACTATTGAGCCTATGTCAAAATATGGAAACAATCAAACTCGATGGCGAGGACGTCTTGCACGATCAGGTACGCAGATGTGTCCAAGGGTGGACACAATGCTCGCAAACGTTCTAACATTTTGGCGAAACTATGCAATACTTTTTAATAATTATTGTTTCTATTTGAAGAGCATTCTTCGACGATAAAAATTCTCGTGTCAAACATAAAATTATTGTGTGTAGTTTATTCAAAAATTAATATTGAAAAAATGAAAGAAAATCGTCGAAGTTTTTTATCTTTTGCAGACAAAAACTAAAAAGTCCCACTAGATCCCACTCTCTGATTAACGACACTGTTTTCTGTGATCCTTCCCCTAAACGATCTTGTAAAAAATTAATCCGACCGGATCCGCCTCGGACGCATTTTTATTGTTTAAAGAGTCGCGCGCACCTCGGCAAGGCGCTGCCGCGGGACAGTCTCATAAACTTTTGGTAGATATAACAATGAAGAACGCAGGTAGACGCACGAACTTTTTGCAGAAATAACTTCTATATAGTATGAGGAATATATGTGGAAAGTTTTAGCCGAATACCTTTCGATACTTTTAAGTTAATTAATTTTTAAGTGAACCCTGCACCGCTAAGTATAGGATTCTCTTTCAATCAATTAACCTAGCTTATTCCTCTTTGCTCGCAACCTGGCAATAAAAGCGACGAAGTAATAAAAGTGACGCTTTAGAATTCTTCGTCCTTGTTAATGCTAAAGAGGTTTACTTTTTATTGCGCTGTATCTGGAAGAAATCTAGGAATGATTTGACCGCGTGACCCATTGGGTCTCTACACCTGGTCTCCGTTATATACGCTTTAGGAAAGAATATGAACGAAAAGTTCAGGTAAACGTTGTCAATTTTTCAAAGGCTTTTAGTACAAACTGATTAAATTAGAAAAAGGCAAAAAGTTAATCCCATGTTGTAAATGCGTACTTGACATAGCTACCCTCTATATATCAACCGCCATTTTGTTTTTAAAATTTTTGAGTTCAGATTCGTAATCAGCGACCCAAAAAATAATAAAATACAAATTTGTAACTAAATCCGATGTATTTTGAGCCCGTGGTGACGAGTTGAAAAAGATTGAAAACTGCGCAAGGTGCGTGACCATCTAAATTCACGCTCCGGACCACTGTGACACATGGTGCGCCAACAAATGTTTATCTCTGTATTTTTTAAATACGCAGATAGTAGCAGCTAATTTTTTTTTAAAAAAAAAGGTAAGGCTTCACTCTAAAGAAAGCAATTAAAATGAACACGGCATCACACTGCATTCATGATTAAAAAATAGAATGAAAATTGAACATGTTCAATTAGTTATAACTTAAAAAATGTTAAATATATAAAAATGTACTTTGATGGAATTTAAATACATACCAGGTACACTTAGTTCAATTACTCATCATTTAATTTGAAGAACCAAGGCAATAATAAACAACGACTTTAATTTTGGACGATTTAGAGGTTGCCTATTTCAAAACCATGTAGTCGTGTTAAAAATCGACAAATGTTAAAAAAAATCACGCTAAATTGTGGCCAATGTGTGCCATTAACTATTAGCGAAATATTATTTCATTGTGGGTATATTCGTATAAAACGACTTTTTGCCGCTTTTAACGTGCAACGGCCCCACTGTGCGCCGCTCAGCCAATCGGAAAACGAGAAAATTAACCGATTGCGCCCTCTTTTCCTTACGCCCTTGTCACGCTTTTTAGGGAAAAGAGGTGAAGGTTTTGGGGGCAAGTTTGCGCTGGCAAGGGGTCGGTCACGTACGCATTTCCTCCGCGCCCCCGCTTCGTCTTGCGCGGCCCAAGGTTGTCGATGGGCCTGCACTCGAAGGGACATCGGAAAGGGGCAATTTATGGCACTTACAAGAGCTATTGAGAATGTGCAGGAATTCTAGAAAACTCTAAGTGAAACTAAACACAAAAGGCACTTCTCTCAAAAACAGCTGTGTCGCAGCAAATGACATAAGTCATGACAACCGTTTGCACGAGAGTAGAAAAACTCTCTATGTAGGTGGTCGCTACAATAGTATTAGAAGACAGAACCATGTGATTTAGGCCGCGCGAAAATAGCCACGCATCGCATCGCATCTCATCGACTTATAAATTTTGTGTAATTTTGTGTATTACAGTATAACCCCTATAATCCGTACATCTAATTCTCAGGCCTTATTCGGATTGTTCGAATTGTTTGGATTAACGAACACACATAAATTGTATGTTACATGATTGTATGTTAGGAAATATACTTCAATACAACATAAAATAAAATAATATATTCAGCGATAAGAAAAAATTATTTATATGTTCTATATGTATTAAGTGTTGTATTTATTTACATAACTAAACAAAAAATAGTTAAACAATTTATGTGATAAACAAATATTTATTTTGTTACCGGCGAGGTCCAGGAATTCGAGTTTTTAAAAAGGATTTTTATTGCGTCTTCTTAAACTCTACTTCTACAAACTACTCAATCTTACAACACTACTTATTACAATACTCGGAGAAGTACAGAGAATGGACTGAAGGCCTTGTGACGTTGATCCGCTCCTTAGGCTTGACTTCTGACTTCTGCATGCCGTTCCTTCGTTGGCTGCTCTTTTATACTGGAGATGATGAATAAGTCCCTTGTTTACAAATAATGATTATGGGCTTATCTTATCTCTCGTAGACTGACGGTCACAATTTAAATTATTATTTGTCTGAATCTCTAAAAAAGGTTTTGACTACATTTTTTGACAATTTCATATTTTGAATTTCGCACGCATCTGGATGTTTTATTTTATGTTATATTGAAGTATATTTCCTAATATACAATCATATAACATACAATTTCTGTGTCTTCATTAATCCAAACAACTCGAACAATCTGAATGAGGCCTGAGAATAAGATGTACGGATTACAGGGGTTACACTGTAATACACAAAAATACACCAAATTTATGAGTCGATGCGATGCGTGGCTATTTTCGCGCGGCCTTAGTGAAAGTACCGATCGTTGTTTCTCTTTTAGAAGACTCACAGCTCTGTGGAGTGAGTGAGACGCTAAGTTAAACGTGTACTATGGAGAGAGTGAGACGCGTATAAAATGCTCCGAGATCAAGTGAAAGCAGTTTTAGACCGACGATATTAATTATATTAATAATATTATATTTCTGTAATTTTTTTAATGTCAAAATTATATCAATTATACTGTTTTTTGCAATTTTTGAAATTTCTTGCCATTGACCCCATTTTCATTTCATAGACCCCCAATTTTTTTTTCGCCTACGTAGACCCCTTGCAGCTCTTCATCGACCCCTGGGGGTCGATATAGGCCACTTTGGGAATCACTGATTTATATTAATGTGGCATTCAGTCAAATTTCGGATTTCATTTTCCACTTTATTTACCTCTTGCATTATAACACTTGTTGTTTCGTGAACGAATCTTAACGAGATATGTAGGTCTGCAAAGTCTTGCCGAAGATGGCTGTTCATTATTCCACAGCACAGTTTTTTTTTCGTTCACGGTATCTATTGATTCAAGCTGCAATGGAACAAGGGACGAAACAAATATGCTTGAATCTGAAGCAGTTGATTCTTCAAATTTTTGCTTATATTCACTTAATCCCGATGTCCCATCGCAGCCCCATTTAACTATTAAATTTAAATTATTGTTTTCTACATTCTGGACCAATTGTTCATCTAATAACTTGAAAATCGCGAAACCGTATGATCCAGCAGACTTTACAGGCTCACCTCGGCACTCGTCTCACTGATAACAATGTTACGCGGGAAACAATTCTTTTTCGCCTTTAAAACTGACGCATAACTGGGAAATGAATTTGTACCATATGTTTTAGCTTCATCGCGTATCAAGTTATATTGATCCTTCGATAGCTTGGCCGCTATTATAAAAGATAATGCCTTATTGCTGGTATAAGACTTCTTCAATACTCTTGATTTACGATAAGCTTCTTTGCATTCCTTGGCACGTTCTGGAGATGTAATGATTTCTTTTATTATATTCGCAGCATCTACGTCCTGATGGCTTCGCAACTGCATTTGAGCAGCATAAGTTAGTTCCCCGGAACTAAAGCTAGCTCGTAGATCCTCCGTTTTCCTTCTCTTTGACCTTTCACTAGCAGTACCAAAATTAATTTGTGGTCTTCCAGGTGATTTTGGTACTGGGCTCCTGGCCGAAATGTCAATTTTTCCAATTACCCACTTTCGATTTTTTCGTTGGAAATGGATGAAGTTCCTGTGGCAGGTATTCCATTTCCTCCTCCATGTTGCACAGAATAATTTCAATTCACTGTCTGATGTCGTAGACAATTCTACGAACCCAGTGATGGTTTTCACGTATTCAAAAACGTGGTTGCATTTATCTCCCCAATTATTTGCGGAAGAATTCCGCAAACAATCATCGAGGTCTTCCTTCCGCAGTGAAATCGATGGTGCTTCAGAAGATGATGATTCCATAGCACTACACAATACACACTGAACTCTACTCTTTGCGAAATTGCTGTCACAGCTAAGTAAGTAAATATCACAAAGTACAAATGATATCTACCGTGTCAGAAAACGTAGCACGGTATAAATAATTTACGGTGCTTCCACCTCCAATTTTTCATTCCAGTATTTAAAATTACGGTGGAAGGAGAAAAACTAAACTTTGCGAGAAACAAATATAGCCCTCACACCTGCAACTAGCCAGATTTTCAGCCGATTCGTCAAACATCTTTCGGTTTATGACGGTAAGCGGTCGAGGTGATCGCGGCTATCTATTGTTGCTTTGGAACAAAAGGCCACCAGCTTGCTTAAAATTATTTTGATTTGTAACCCGAACGGAATAAATATAGCGTTTCGTTAATTACAAGGTTAACCTTAGTGAAGGATTAGCATTATTCGTTTGTCCAAGGCACGATAGCCTGGCCGTATGTCATAAACGTATTTCCCCGAGCATGGCGCGTGCGACAAACAAATAACTATATATCTCGTAGAATCGCAAAAAGTCGCCAAATTTTACAACGGGGATTTCTTCGGGAAGCGTCAAAGTTTAATTTAAAAAAAAAGTCGTGTTGTACTTTTGCGTACTTCACAACTATTTCCTCTGCAAAAGGAAAAAATGTATGGGTTTTGCAATCTGTGCCATCGCAGTCGTAAAATATTAAATAAAAAAATGAAACCAAGGTACTTATAATTTAAAAGTATGACGAATAGCAACGAATACTTACAAAGTTGATTGTACTATTATTTCACATTGAAAACGTATTCTGAATTTCGACGTGAATACGTTACATTATTCAAGTGCCAACTTTGACATTGCATATCTCTAAGAGCGTTGCTCAATAAAAACTTTTATTAATGGAAACCGATGCTCTGATATGTTACAAATCAAACGCAATTGCTAAATTTTGAAAATCGCGAAACAAATTTTTGGCTTTTTGGCCAGGTTTTCGGCCAAATGGACCACGGTGCGCCGTTCAAAGCCCAAGCCACGTCATATGTAAGCCTTGTGATGGCGTGGGTTGTAGAGTGCCCACGCCGAAATCCAAACTGGTAGTCAGGGATAAGGTTGTTTATCGTTAGCTGTTTCGAGATGCGCTTGTTTAGTATGATCTCGAATATTTTACCCACGTTTGGCAGCAAACTGATAGGACGATAACTGCCTGGTTTTGTCGGATCTTTATTTTTTTTTAATAGCGGAATTAACTTACAAGGGAACATATCGAACTCGAACACACTGATTTTGATGAAATTTATGTTAGACGTAGTCCTCGTAAGAATATTAGACACGTATTTTTTTATCGGCAACCATCCACTCTGAAGGGGTGAAAACACCCCTCAAAGTTTAGGGCAATTTAACGGTGTAAGAAAAGTCGCCTAAAAGTTATTTCTTTAAAAAATATATTAAAAAATTATTTTTTTTGTTAATATCTCCCAGAAAACATTCGCAATAAATTAAATAAATTTATGTACACAAACTATGGTCCAAATTAGCGGATACGTGTTTTTGGTATTTTTCGATTTTTAACGATGAGGGTCATTATTTCGCGTTTAACTTTTCTCGCTCCGTGCAGGACTGGCCGGCCGAAATGGACTTTTTTCATAACAAAGCTGACTTTATTGGAGACTTCTTTTCCATGCAGTTCTACATCGTAACAATCCGGAAGTATATAAATGAAATCATATAAATTAGTCTATATAGTCCCCGTTACTGAAAAACTTATTTCGATATTCGTGGTTCAGTTGTGGCTATATAGATGAACGACCTGAAGGATTCGAACATCCTGTGGACTTTTCTTTCATGCAATTAGAAAATATGAAATGTTTGCAGTACAATTGTGTGATCACATTTAAATGTTCTTGGTGCAAAGAACATTTATGTTTAACACACTTCTTCCTACAATACCATTATTGTGAACGCTATACAGAATAAAGTTTTTTATTTTTTTTTTATAGTTTCCCGATTTTTCCTTTTGTCAGATCCGTAGAATGTTAGTCCTTACAACTACACCAGTTTTGTTTGGAAAGGAGTACATTTTCGTTTAATTGCTCCGTGCGGAACTGCCCAGTCGAAGTGGACTTCTTTCGGGACACAGATGTTCTTATGGCAAAGACCAGAATTTTAATAATCTTGTTAAAACATCAAATAATAACGATTAGCGTCAAAACCCAAAAAGTTCAAAAATCACGTATCCACTGATTCAGGTCACAGTTTTTGTACATGTTATATGATAGCAGAATAACTCTTATGAGGAAAAATTAACGATAAAATTCAAATTTAATTATATCATTTAAACAAATTGTGTATTAAAAAATTGAATTTTTTCGTTAATTTTATCTTATCAGATATCAGCCTTATTCCGCTATCGAATAGTATGTACCTACGTTAACTATGATCTAAATCAGTGGATACGTGAGATTGGAATTTTTTGGTTTTTAACACTAGCCGTTCTTATTTTATGTTTAACATTCTTTCACATAAATTATTAGAATACTAGTCTTGGCAATCAAATTAGCTTTGTTATGAAAAAAG
Source organism: Cerceris rybyensis (assembly GCA_910591515.1). NCBI lineage: Eukaryota > Metazoa > Arthropoda > Insecta > Hymenoptera > Crabronidae > Cerceris > Cerceris rybyensis. The sequence continues at coordinate 4,842,663 of OU342789.1, forward strand.
TCCATTTCGGCCGGCCAGTCCCGCACGGAGCGAGAAAAGTTAAACGCGAAATAATGACCCTTATCGTCAAAAATCGAAAAAATCCAAAAACACGTATCCGCTAATTTGGACCATAGTTTGTGTACATAAATTTATTTAATTTATTACGAATGTTTTCTGGGAGATATTAACAAAAATGTGTTTTCTGCCCTCAACTTTGAGGGGTGTTTTCACCCCTTCAGAGTGGATGGTTGCCGATAAAAAAAATATGTGTCTAATATTCTTATGAGGACTACCTCTGACATAAATTTTATCAAAATCGGTGTGTTCGAGTTCGATATGTTCCCTTGTTAGCTATTTTCTAGGCTTCTGGGAAATAATATGTGTTTAAACAAAAGTTAAATATTCTTGTTAGGTATTCAACTATGTTCTTAGGGATTTTTTTAGGGCAGCGTTTGGAATGTTGTCAAAGCTGGATGATTTTTTGTTTTTCATTTTTCTTATCACTTGGATTACTTCGTTACAGTTCGTGAAATAGTCATCTCTTTCCGTCGGTGATAGCGCGGTTTACTACTTGTGAATTTTACGAGTGGACCCGTTTTGAATTTATTTTTAATTTCTTCTACTCTAGACGCGTCGCTACCGCTGCTGTTGAAAGAACGTCCAAAATTATGGTACATAAGGAACACACAGTTTATAGATAAGTGAGTTATCTCAATTCCTTTTATTGTTATGAAATTATCTGTAATGCTAAAACATTAAAAACCACAAAATGAACATACTCTATCGAAATAATAGAAAAATGACAATTACTTCTTGCGTTTTAGAGAAAATCGGTTTTCGATTATTTCTCAATGACGGAGGTGGTTTAAAAATCTGAAAAAATTGGGGATAACAATCGTAGGTGTTAGATTGTTACTATATAAAACAAAAAGTTGTACCTCGAAGATTTCGATACAAAATCTTCTTTTTTCCCTTTTTTTTACTTTGTCCATTTTTCACGCTTAGGCACTTCAACGGAAAATTCTGAACAAATTCTCCAACATGTCCGGTACCGTCTAGAACAGTGATTCCCAAAGTGGTCTATATCGACCCCCAGGGGTCGATGAAGACCTGCAAGTGGTCTACGTGGGCGAAAAAAAAAATTGGGGGTCTATGAAATGAAAATGGGGGTCAATGGCAAGAAATTTCAAAAATTGCAAAAAACAGTATAATTTATATAACTTTGACATTAAAAAAAATTGCAAAAATATAATATTATTAATATAATTAATATCGTCGGTCTAAAACTACTTTCACTTGATCTCGGAGCATTTTATACGCGTCTCACTCTCTCCACAGTACGCGCCTAACTTAGCGTCTCACTCACTCCACAGAGTTGTGAGTCTTCTAAAAGAGAAACAACGATCGGTGCTTTCACTAAGGCCGCGCGAAAATCGCATCGACTCATAAATTTTGTGTATTTTTGTGTATTACAGTGTAACCCTTGTAATCCGTACATCTTATTCTCAGGCCTCATTCAGATTTTTCAAGTTGTTTGGATTAACGAAGACACAGAAATTGTATGTTATATGATTGTATGTTAGGAAATATACTTCAATATAGTTAGATAGACCCACAGCAGGAGGTCTATCTAAAATTGAAAAACATGACAAGGGGTCTACGAGAGAAAAAAGTTTGGGAACCTCTGGTCTAGAATATGCCAGAATTTTTTCGGACTTTTTACGCCTCAATAAATGGGGAAAAAGGTCCAAAAACCTGTTTTTTGAATTTTCCCCATAACTACCCTTCCGGACAAGATACGGGGTTAAACTTTTGTACACATTAATCGCCGAGCATCATCTATCGAATTAGACCACCCCCATCGAAATCGGTTCAAGGGCACTTTTGACCCCCTTATCCTGCTATACCCTTTACGAAATTACACCATCTCTCATAGTTTCCAAGATATTCGACAAAATACACTTTAGCTCTCCAACTTTAGGGGCGGTTCTCACTCGTTAACGTAGACGATTGCCAATAAAAAAATGTGTGTCGGATATTTTAAGGAGTTATACATTATACTTAAATTTCATCAAAATCTGTGATTGGCACCTCGGGAGGTTCCCTTATAAGTCCACCATCAGATCGCACATGCCGTAAACCGCGAGCGCGAGCGGCGATGAAGCTGAAGAAGTTGACTAGCGGATAATTCAGGTAACAGCGGTTTTTCCTAATTATCCTCTCTCTTACCAAAAGTATTGAAATGTGGAGGGAGTTTTTCTTAACCAATCATTTCCATAAACCATATAATATTGCAAAATGAAAAGTTCCTGTAACTTTGCTCCGCCTCTTGGCACTCTGACTGACTTTGACAATTATTACCGATCACAGATCGATGAGAGTCGTGAACTAGAAAACGTTGGAAGACATGGAGTTCCAATATTCATCGACAACCGCGATTTATTACGTATTTTTAATTCGTTAAGTGTATTCTTTAGTGCTTCTAGCCGTATTCGGTAGTATGTATTTCTCTAATGCATGTTTGTGGTGCACTACTTTTAGATATTTATTTCTTAGTGTTTGTGTGTGTGTGTTTTTATTTATTCTTCTACAATGGAAGGCTTCTGTAGCCATGGTAATTTATTTTTAGTTCTAAGACGTGCGGAAAAAGATTTGGGTGACCATTCGTATTTGCTTGAAAAAATACGTGAAAAAGTAACATTTCAATTAGAACGTAAATGGAAGGACTCTCATTATTCGGAAACGAAATTTTCTAAACACAGTAGAGTATCGTTAGCAAAGGATTACTTATATCCAGATGCTATTTTAGTGGAAATTCCATCGTCCAGTTCGGCAAATACGCGTATGCCTTCCAAAGAATTTAACGCACTTTCTGTAAACTCGAAAAGAAAAAAAATTGATCCACTGGTAGGCAATTTTTCTTCAAACGAGCTCAGTTTTGCTGCTTCTACTTCTTTATACAAGGAAAGGACAAGGATTAGTGCCAGAATTGTAAAAGAAGCAGCAGAACAATCTAATAGTCCGGAAATTGTATCTCCGAGGGCAAGAAAATGTAAAGCGGTCCCTATCAAATATAGTGCAGAAGAAGTATTATCGTTATACATCGTCGGGCACTTCAGTAAACACACGTATAATCTTATTCGAATGGGTGCAAAAAGCAGAAATGCTAATATTTCCCCCGCGTACAATACACTATTAGAAGCAAAAAAAGCTTGTTATCCTTCGGGTTGCATTAAATTTATCGAGATTTCCGCTGAAATTGATTTTCAGAGTCTTGCCGATCATACCACATATAGGTAGATTATTTCAACATTTGGAAAATTCTTTGGACTGTGAAAAGCTTCCAGAATTGTTGATCTTTGTAATTAAATGGGGTTGCGATGGGAGTTCCGCACTCCGAACATAAACAGGCATTTTCGAGCTCTGATGATTCAGATGAATTTTTATTTGCACTTTGCATGGTCTCTTTAGTTTTAATATCAAGTGATGACGACTCCGTTATATGGAAAAATTCAAGTCCATGTTCCACTCGATTTTGTAGACCGACCAAAATATTAATTAAACACGAAATGAAAGATTTAATCATGCGCGAAACCAAAGAAATGAAGAAACAGAGATATCAAATCTTACTCCATTTTCTATAAAAATTAAAAATACGGAAATAGTTATAAAGTATAGCTTTAAATTAACAATCATAGAGCACGATACCTTTAAATTAACAATCATGCTCGATTTGCAAAGCAACCCCAAAAGTTATGAATAATTTGAGCATATTAGAATCATTAAGTCCTGAGATAGATTTTTACGAATATAGAATATCGACACATCATGCTTGGATAAAAAGTATGGAATGCATCTTGCATATTTCGTATCGCCTGGATTTCAAGAAGTGGCAGGTGCGAAATTCAGTTGATAAATCCAAATATGAGGAAAGGAAAAAGATGATTCAATCACGACTAAGAGACGATATTACAAAACCAGGTTTTGGTACCACTAATTTTGGAAACGTCATAAAAAGATTTTTCAAAATTATATAATATAACAGCCAGTATTACGGGAATCAATCAAGAACTCATAAAAAGAATTGGAGTAATTTTATCGGCTCTTTCTAGATGCAGGAAAATTAATACAGATTTATTTTAACGATATGCAATAGAAACTTTCAATTTATATATTCAAGAATACAACTGGTACAACATGCCATCCAGTTTACACAAAATATTAATTCACGGGACCGAAATTATAAAATCCGTTGCTTTGCCAATCGGCATGTATTCGGAAGAAGTAATTGAAGCGAGAAATAAAGATTTACGAAATATTAGAGAACATTACACACGAAAATTTTCGCGTTTGGATACAATTACAGACCTCTTTCATACATTACTATATACATGTGTCTCGTTAATATTTTTGATTTTGTTTAATAACCAAAGAATTTAAGAAAGAATACTTTCTTTAATGAGGACATTAAAAGTTTGGTTTTAGCAGAAGAGCTCAAAGATGATGACGATAATGCGTAACTTATGTATTTATATACAGGGTGGTCCACACATCGTGTGCACCGTTAAAAACTACCAAAATATGCGTTGCACAAAAAAGTTTTTATATAGAAGTTGCATGGTCTGAAGGGGCACATTATATAGTGTAGTTATTTTTTTTATAGGTGGAGGCGTTTCGGAGATTTGAAGGTCAACTTTGTTTTTCTAAATGGAATGCTATATTTTTTATATCAAAATATGGAAGAATGTCGAATTCTGAGTAAAAAAGTATTGACATTTATTTGCCCTAAACGTAATAACTAACGAGTAATTTCACTTTATTTCCTGAAAATTTTCTTCGCGTAATATCAAGTTAGAAATTCGACCTTATCACAGATTTCCGCAGGACAGCGATGTTTACGTGACAGTGTTTACTAATATGAGTGACCTAGTGGCTTAACGCAACTAATGTAAATGTTCAAAGTGATATCCATTGGCATTAATACAGTGATGCAATCTATTAACTAATGAAGAAACTGCATTCTGAATCATATCCGCACTGAGTGTAATGCATGCTTCACGAATACGATGTTTCATATTCTCAGATGTTGTTGGTGGTTCACGATACACTGTGTCTTTTAATGTGCCCCACAGAAAATAGTCTAAAGGAGTAAGGTCCGGTGACCGTGGAGGCCACATAAATCGTCCGCCACGACCAATCCATCGATTAGGAAATTTTCTATCCAGTTCGGCCTATCCTCACGGCCCCCATGGCACAGTGGAACGAATCGACCATCTAGGTGGAAAAAAATAATAACTCGAAAACCGTTCATTTTAGAGAAAAATTTTTTATACAAAAGTTGCATAATATCGGGGAAAGAATATTGGTGTAATACTAATTTGTAATTTTTTAGATTTCTTCAATGTTATTTAAAGGTCAACTTAATTTTTTATACAAAAATCGGTAGATTTGTTTATAGACGTCCATTGTACAGGAGAAATATTGAAACTTTTGTATAAGACATTTTCTTGTTGGACTTTATATTAAAAAGATATTTAATGAAAAAGATCCTACTAAAGCCTTTTTCGATAGGCGGACGGCCCAACAAACATTCAGCAGCTATAACAAAGAATTGCACAGATATGCGCACAAAATCTTTGCGTTAATTTACTTCTATATAATCTGAAGAATATACAGGGTGTCCCGTAACTGGTGGTACAACCGAGCAGGGGATGATTCTACATGAAAAACTGAGTTAAAAATATAGAATACAATTTTTTGACACAAGGGTTTGTTTTTTAGAAAAATGGGTTTGAATTACCTCATGAATGAGTTACCTATTCTGAGTTCTGAGATACACAATTCTGAGTTACCTCAACCTTTGTTTGCAAAGCTTTCCGAGGTTTGTATAAATCGAAAAAATCGAAGGTCGAGGTTACAATGTTAGAATTACCTTCGAGGAATTCGTTTAATTCGTAAATTGCTTGAAGTGCTGTCCACGTTGTTGTTAATATAATTGTGAACTTCGTATTAAATTCCTTCGAATCTCTTGTAATGTATCATAATAATTGTATCTTGTAATACAATTATTATGTTGCTTTAAGTGTTCAAACGCTATCACAATTATTTCTTATGCTGGTGCTTGGATCGTCGTTTATGTCTTCCAGATTTCCATCTTCCACTCCCCTGTCAATTCTTTGGGCAGGTCCTCCATTCCTGCGAAGTTTTTTAAAAGACCCGTATTCTGCGAGGTTCCGTACGGGTCTTTGAATGACTCTTCGATCAGGATGTTGTCGATTAGGGTACCGATCTCTGGAATTCGTTGAGCCGCAAGTAAGCCGAGTGCACGCGCACTAGACAAATTTTTAAACTTATTTTTCTCAAAAACAAAGCCATGTATAAAAAAATTGGATTCTATATTTTCGACTCAGTTTTTCATGTAGAATCTTCCCCTGCTCGGTTGTACCACCAGTTACGGGACACCCTGTATATGTAAAGTTTCAACCCGGTACTTTACGGTATTTTTTTGTTATTCAATTTTTAAGTGTACCGCGTGCCCCGTTGAGAATCAACAGCCGAACTGCCTCGCTAACTTTCAGCAGGTATAACAAAGAAGAGCGCAGGTTTGCGCACGAAATTTTTGCGTTAATTACTTCTACATAGTATAAAGAATATATATGTAAAGTTTCAGCCCGGTACTTTTCGGTACTTTTTAGTTATTCAATGTTTAAGTCAACCGCGCGCCACGGTGAAATTCAACAGCCGAACCGTATCCCTCACTTTCGACAGGTATAACAAAGAAGAGCGCAGGTGTGCGCATGAAATTTTTGCGTTAATTACTTCTACATAGTCTAAGGAATATATATGTAAAGTTTCAGCCCGGTACTTTTCGGTACATTTTAATTATTCAATGTTTAAGTGATCCGTGTACCGTGATTTTCACCCTAACTACCTAGCTTGTTAGTCTCTAATGGCAAACTAACAATAAGAGCAATTAAGCAATAAAAGTGATATTTCAGAATTCTCCATTCTTAATGTTGCCAATGAGATGTTATAATTGCTGAACGATATTTACGTCGACGACATCTGGGCATTTTTTGACCGTGTGCTCCACGGGAAGTCGCCAGCCGTGCTGTGTCACATAAACTTTAGAAAGTTATAACAACAAAAGGCGCAGGTAGGCGCAGCCGATCTTTGCAGGAGCTGTTTCTACAAGAATCAAACTAATTACCCTCAAAATTTCCAGGGGGTACTTTGGGGTACAATATAAGTTTTTCTCTGCAAAAGTTTGCAAATTCCTCCGTAAAACATGTGTCTAAAAAAACTTACATAACATCTTTAAAAAATAATTTTTCGAAAAATCGTTTGGGTACTTCAAGATTAACCAATGATGATAAACTGTGCAAAAAATAAAAAGTCTCCCATAATTATTAATGCCTCTAACAGTATCTTAATTTCAGAGAAGTATTTGAACGTTCTCGCGCTGTTGAAATTTGTTGTTTTTAAGCGCTGATATTTGCATTTAGTTAATTGCAAAATCGATTATTATTGCTATCACTGGTCTCAGCAAACATTCTAGATTAAGATAAGATTATTAAAATTCAAATCCCAGACTTGATTTTTTTCCACCTAGATTACCCATTTCGTTCCACTGTGCATGGGCGCGGAATCGAGATACGCTCGATCAACGCGTACGAACGGCGTACTACCAGTCTTAGCACGAAGATTGTGCTTCACACTGGTGGGAGCGGAGACTTTCTTAACTCCTACCGGCTATGCAGGTCAGTACCCGAGGTGGAAGGTTTACTGCACCTCACACAGCGACATCCGTAGCATGAAAACCCGCCAATGTCTCGCCAGCATATGGCTCTTGAAACTTTCGCCCCCGCGATGGTCCTACCCACGGCTGGGCCGGAGTGGACTAAAATATCCGTGGGCAACCCAGCCCCCGCGGTACCAATTACACCCTTGGTTTGGGAGCACTTGACTCAGGTCGGTGGGGTCGTTAAGCCCAGTGGGGTCGCCCAGGCCACAGAATGGGGACCCCACACCTTGCCGTAAGACAGCTCGGGGACCCCCGGGCGTGCGAATGCCCGTACCTACCCAGCAAGCTGGGTAGGCCCCTGGGGGTACACTACTCGGGTCCGGTGGGGTCGTAAAGGAGCGTGAACTTACAAGGGAACATACTGTGGGATGCGAATGTGCCAGGATTTATTTTATGTATGAGTGCGAGCACCGATCGCATTTTGTTTTTCGCGAGGCCAACGAGGCATTCGTTGCCTCGTGGCACTCCGTGGTTAGAATCCTCCGTGGATAGACTGTGTGTCATTCTATATTAAAATCCTGTGTGGATGTACTTAGTGTCTTATTATTTATGGAGTGATAGTTCCTGTGTGGACAAATACTGTTAATATAATACGCGATATATTATCTTTCTTTTTGTTTCTAGTTATAATATAGTTTATATTCCTTTTCATATTTTTTGTTTTAACTTTTATAATAAATACTTAATATACTATTACGAAATCCTACAATACCGAACCCGTACACGCCAATTTTGATGAAAATTATGTGGTAGATAGATCTCGAAGAAATATTTGACACGTGTTTTTTTATATCTGCTGTCGTCCACATTGAAGGGGTGATATTAGCCCTCAAAGTTTGGGGTTGAAAACAGTTATTTTTAAACATCTCCGCAATTAAAGGGTGTAGGCAAAAAATTTTTTTTTTCAAATTGTGCGTCTCGAAATTACTAATCCATCGATATATATATATATAATAATTGCAAAAAATTATTTGTTTAAACAATATACTAAAATTTCGAAATTTTTGTTAACTTTTCGTTCGTTTTTCGAATTAAATGTTGTTCTTTTCTCGTGTAAATTTATATGTGTAAAGTATAGGCAAAATTAGTGAATACGTGTTTTTGGAATTTTTTTTTCTAACATTTAACGATAATTATATAACGTTTAACTTCCGCCCGTTTCGTACAAGGTATATGAATATTGTTCACCATGAGCTAATGGAGTAGATTTTGACGTTGCTCAAAGTTTTTTAGATATCTATGCTGTTGAGAGAAACGTTCCCCAAAACGTTCGTACGAACGGTCTCCTCGCTGTCAATCGCGTGTGCGTCACAAACGAGTCACAGTAGCTTTAACCTTTGCATCTCCGAGGGGGTGGTTTCCCACTGTTTTCCACTTTCTAAATTCGCGGTCAGCTAGAGCCGTATGAAACCGTTGAATTGTTACGCAACTTAATAAATGCACAGCAATATCGATAGCTGTGCAATGTTTAAATGCACAGGGATGCACAGCTGCTCCAATTGAGCGCCGAAGTTAGAAAAAGCATTAAATATAATTCAAACCATATCGTGCTGGGTATCATTTTAATCAGAAAAATCTCGCAAATGCGTTAGCGACGATTTCAAGAAAGGAAAATAAAAAATGGAAATGTTTTATCCTCCGATTGGTATAGTATAGTCCAGGAAAAGACGTTGCGACGCGCGGCCACATGACATAATTAAGACGTGAATTTAAGGCCAACGCTTAATTCTAAGTAATTTTAACATATTATTTTTAAAAAATACATAAAATGAGAAAACTTTAGGTGTGGGAAATAAGAGGCAATAATAGCTGAGGACGAGCTATTTGAGAAGGAAGATGCTTCTTTTAGTAATAACAAATTATAATATTAAATCTTATTAAATAACAATCATAACAACAACTACAACAACAATGGTAACAATACTATAAATAGTAATGATAATGACGATGATTATTAAAAACGCGGCGGTGATAATACTTATATAATATGAACACCGTGACGACGGTGGCTGGGATGTAACAAAAGGTTGGATGAACATTTTAATTATTGTCATCGGCACCTAAAAAAATGAAATTTAAGTATTAAAATGAAAATTTTGTTTGTAGCTATTGTAAAATTATGTAATTGTACTTATGATGCTATCTCTACAAACCTAAAATGTGTTTTTTTAAGACGCTAACCATGACTTTGACAACAGGTGCGTCCGACGAAACAAGCAGTTCCAACCGCTGAAACACGTTCGCTGCCTCGGATCTCCCACTATAACTCGGTGTACAGCTCTCCGCTCTTTGCGATTCGCTTTCCTCTTCCCACGTTCTATTTTCCTCGGCATTGCAATCGCTAATGAACTGAGCGACTTCGTCTTCTGTAAACGTATCACCTGTTAAATTGACCATGTCCATCTGCAGAGCTCGTTCATATCTGCGAGTTTGGGGAATAATTTTATTCCAGGCATTAATGATATTTTCTACCGACACTTCCATCCAGGACGCACATAGCGCGTCTATGCAATCCTTTAAGTCGAATTTTGGTGAAATTCATTTATTCCTCCTTCATAAGAACCAACTTTCTGCACCGTTTTGCAACGGTATACTGCTTTGAATTTCGCAATTACGCCTTGATCCATTGGTTGTATTAAACTCATCGTGTTTGGTGGCAGAAATATTATTTTATATCGTTCTTCGTTTAGTAATTCTGCTGGCACACTATGTCCTCTACAATTATCTATGATCAATACTACTTTTCCTATCAGTCCTTTTTCAAGTTGGTGCGCTCGTACACTGGGTTTAAAGCAATTTTCGTACCAATCGACAAATTGGTCTCGCGTCATCCAGGCGTTTTTTGGGGATTTAAAAATTACTGGAAGATTGTGTTTGTAATTTTTTAGCGCTCTAGGGTTATCGTACCTATTTACGACGAACGGCACCAATTTGTGCCTTCCGGAGGCATTTGCACATAAAGCCACCGTTATGCGCTCCTTTCGGCTTTTATGTCCTTTCACGTACAGTTCTTCCCGAAGCGCTAACGTTTTGGAAGGTAGTGCTTTCCATAGAAGGCCAGTCTCATCCATATTATATATGCTGTCTTCTTCGACGTCGTCAATACCAATTTGTTTCAATAATTCCTCAAAATCGCGGCAAAAGTTTTCTGCCGCAACGGAGTCTGCACTTGCAGCTTCGCCATACGCCCTTGTAAGACGTATGTCGTTCCTTTTTTTGAATCCTTCCAGCCAACCCTTACTGATCTTGAAAGTTGATGGCAATCCGAGTGTGTTCTTCAACTGGGTTGCCTTCTCTACAAGTACAGCGTCATTGATAATGTCTCCAAAAGTCCGTTTTTCGACGAACCTCTCCACCAAACGGTGCTCCAATCCTTCGTACTTCGGCAACTTAATTCTTTGCCGTTCCTGCTGTTGCTTTCCTTTATCAGAAAACTTTAGAATATCTTCTGCGTTCTTTTTAATTCTAATTATTGTTGATCTATGCACGTCATATTTTCTTGCTACAATTGCAACGGTAAACATTTCTAAATCTTCTAACACTTTTAAGCGATCTTTCATAGACAAGGTCACTTTTTTTTTACTGGCCATATCCAAGACTTAAAGAACTAAATATAACACTAAAAACTAACACTGTATATATGTATATGTAAGTTTGTGCCTCCAAACATAAACGGTTCGTACAATCCGAGCCACGAATGGGTCGGCGCGGGAGAGGGGAGACTAATCATACACACCTCAACTGGAGACTAGCGCAGTTACCTACGGGCACTCAAGATATTTACAAGTGTCAATATCCCTCGGTATTACTTGTCGCCTTAATAAAGTGTCAGCCGGAATCTATTTTGACCTAAATCCGACATTGTGGTTGATTCAGGTAATCATGAGCGGGAAACAGTATTATGTAAAACAAAGGGTTATGTAGCGTATGTAATTTATACCAATATATGTTACAGTATCATTTACTACATCAACCCAAGTCGTCACGGAATTATTTGTCTTCTCTTTCTCCTTCTCAATCTAAGCCACCAAGCTAGTAACTTAAAAATCAACCACAAGTAAAAATGGAGAAAGTCAAAGTTAAATTCCATTTCGCCGCAGAAGCTTCGGACACCAAGACGACCAGCATTATGGTCAAGGCAATTCAAGTATTGGAACAAGAACAAATTTTTTCGTTTCAACAAAGGGATCAACCAATTAGCCGCCATGCCGCGTTGGCAAAATTATCAGTAGTCAAAGGAATTATTAAAAGTCTTGATAAAAGAGGGAAACAGAGGAAAGCGATCGTTTCATTAGACGCGGATCTGCAAAAGTTATACTTCGACGAGGAGGGTAATGTAGTGTTCGACGAATATTATTTGGAGGAACTAGTCCCCTCCCAACCCATCCCTACCCGCTCCAGCGATCCTCTAGCGATTCTTACACGAGAAACTCCGGTCCAATTAATTGCAAAAAGTATTGTGTTGGAAAAATTCTCAAACAAAAACCAAAACGCTAGATCATGGCTTAGTTTATTTGTGCTTGAATGTCAAAGATTTAAAGTGGAAGAAAATCAATTTCCGGAGATTTTGAAACCATTGTTAGAAGGACCAGCCATTGACTGGTTTACATCAATATTTAAAACGCATGCTATGACCAAACCTTGGAGTTTTTGGGAAAGTTCTTTCCTTGCAACATTTGGTGACAAATCGTGGTCAGAAATTGAATACGCCTACTCTTTTCGTTGGATAAGGGGACCCCATTTAGATTTTGCGTTAAAAAAGAGAAACTTATTAATAGATGCAGATCCGGAATTAAGTGTCAGTTCACAAATAAATTTTATCGTTATAGCATTGCCAAAATCTGTTCGAGCACATCTTCAGAAACAGGAATTGAAAACAATAGAGAATTTAATGACTAGTCTGAGTCACCTTCAACCAATATCAGACAAGAACGAAAACAAAGGCAACTCAGGTATAGAAGTAAATAAGCAAAATCGAAATTTCGAGCCATGTCGTATTTGCGATAAAATCGGGTATAAAAATAGATTTCATCCAGAGGAAAGATGTAGAAATGCAAAGTCGGCAATTATCAAATCTGCCGAAGCAAAAAACTAGATAGCATCCCACTTATAAAACTTAATGTCACCGTAAACTATAAAAAAACGGCGATTGCTCTTTACGATTCAGGAGCAAATGTATCTCTGATTAATTACTCATTTTATAAAAAATTAAAAATGGGTGAACCTATAAGTGGGACCGCAACGGTTAGAACAATGGGCGGTCGAACAAATACGAATGGAAAGGTATTTCTAAGACTAAAAATATTCAAAATAGAAAAAATCTTGCCATTCTTAATAATGGAAAATGATTTATTCGAAGAAGATTTGTTACTTGGCTTAGACTGCATAAAAGCATTCCGCTTGTGTCAAAATGAAAACCTTGAAATTTCCCAGAAAATAAGTTCGAACCAAAGTGTTGATTGTGTTAAATTAAACTATGTTTCGAATAATAATAATAAGGATGATAGTCTGAAGGGTTTGTTAAATAAATACGATTCAGTCTTCGCCAAAGAAAAATTTGATATAGGTACAGTCAGAAACTTCGAAGCAAGAATACAATTAACGGGAAATAGATACACATCGAGAAAACCATATAAGTGCTCTATCCCCGATAAATTAGAGATAGAGTCACAAATAAAGAAATTACTGGAAGCGGGATTGATTGAAGAATCCTATAGTCCTTATGCCTCACCAGTAACCTTGGTATACAAGAAAGAAGAAGGAAAAAAATCGCGACTATGCATAGATTATCGCGAATTAAATAAACTAATAGTTCCGGAGGGCTATCCATTCCCGAGAATAGATGATCTGATTACTCGTGTAGGAGAGTGTATTTACTTCTCGAGGTTAGACATCAATTCAGCCTTCTGGTCGATACCGTTACGTGCAAAAGATAAATACAAAACTGCTTTCGTCACACATCACGGTCACTGGCAATGGAGGTGTCTTCCATTTGGTTTACAATCGGCTCCGGCAATATTCCAGCGAATACTTTCAACTATTATCAGACAAAATAAGCTAGACAGTTTTGCAATTAATTATATTGATGACATTTTAATATTTTCAAAAAATTATGATGAACATTTACAACATATTAAACAAACACTACAAGTTTTACAGGAGCAAGGTTTAAAATTAAACACGAATAAATGCAGTTTTGCGAAAAAAGAAGTCACGTACTTAGGCCACACAATATCAAATAACAGTGTACAACCGATTAACGATAATTTAATAGCTATTAAAAATTTTTCGATTCCGAAAACGAGAAAACAGGTTAGACAATTTTTGGGAAAAGTAAACTTTTACTTAAAATATATACCTAGATCCTCAATTATCTTGGATCCTTTACATAATCTCCTAAGAAAAAATGTTCACTTTGAGTGGTCCACAAAATGTCAGGAGAGTTTTGAGAAGATTAAAAGTTGTTTATGTGAAGCACCAATTCTAGCAATATTTGATCCAAATAAACCAATTCACATATATACAGATGCGAGTTTAGAAGGTGTGGGTGCAATATTGAAACAACCGCAAAAAGATCACACTCTTAAACCTGTCTTTTATTTCTCGCGAAAGTTGTCAGATTCTCAAAAAACAAAAAGGGCAATATTTATTGAATGTCTAGCAATTAAAGAAGCTATTTTATATTGGCAATATTATTTAATAGGACAAAAATTTAAAATATTCACAGATCATAAACCTCTACACAACTTCAATATAGGAAATTGCAAAGATACAGAACTTTTACATATATTGAATTACATTTCACAATTCACATTTGACATCGAATATAATCCCGGTATAAAAAAATTCAGAAGCCGATTGCTTATCAAGAAACCCTGTTTTATCAGAAAATAATAATGATAAAGAATCCAAAATACAAATTGTTAACTTCATATCTATGCAAGACATTTTACAAAATCAAAAAAAATTAACATGGGATAAATACTGTAGTAAAGAAAATGATATCATATATAAAACCTTGAACAAAAAGAAAAAGATTTGGTTAACAGAAGAATATGGCAGTGCAATTCTTCAACATTTGCATAAGTCACAGGGTCATATTGGAATTACACAGATGACACTTACGATTACACCCATATTTTACTTTAAAAATATGCATAAACATATTAAAATGATTTGCAGAGCATGTGAAACTTGTATAAATAATAAAACAAGATTTGGTAACTTTAAAGCTCCACTGTCGCAGTTAGGTCCTGCTTCCAAACCATTAGAAATAGTCTCATTAGATACACTAGGTGGTTTCACGGGAAATAAATCTCCAAAAAAGTACATGCACTTAATGGTAGACCAATTAACTCGATATGCATTTATATCCACTTCAAAAACACAAATAGCAAAAGACTTTGTTAACCTGGTACAAAAAATAGAAAAGAGAGGCAAAATTCAAACTGTCTTTACTGACCAATATCCTGGAATCAATTCCAAAGAATTTAAGAAATATTTAAAAGGAAAAAATATAACACTGATTTTCACAGCGGTAAATTGTCCTTTTTCCAACGGACAAAATGAACGTACAAATCAAACACTAGTAAACAGAATTCGTTGTAAACTACATGAAAATCAAAATAAATCGTGGGTAACAATTGCCGAACAATGCGTAGAGGAATATAATAATACAATACATAGTTCCACAGGTTTTGCACCCAATTATTTGTTAACAGGAATAGACAAATCAATAATTCCAAGAGAATTAAATAAAAACACAAAAGAAAATTTAGACTTCAATAGAGCAAAAGCATTAGAAAATTCAATAAAAACACATAACACAAATAAATTATACTATGACAGTCACACAAAAGCAATAGAATACAATGAAAATGATTTAGTGTATATAGAAAATGGAAATAAACTAAATAGAAAAAAATTAGATCCAGTCCGAACTGGACCATTTAAAATAACAAAGAAATTATCTGAATCCATTTATGAAATTGATAACGGTACAAGAAAAAAAGATTTGAATATTTTTCACAAAAGTAAAATGATCCCATATTCACAATTCCTGCCCGATTCGGACCAATCCTCTCGGGGAGGGGGGGATGTAAGTTTGTGCCTCCAAACATAAACGGTTCGTACAATCCGAGCCACGAATGGGTCGGCGCGGGAGAGGGGAGACTAATCATACACACCTCAACTGGAGACTAGCGCAGTTACCTACGGGCACTCAAGATATTTACAAGTGTCAATATCCCTCGGTATTACTTGTCGCCTTAATAAAGTGTCAGCCGGAATCTATTTTGACCTAAATCCGACATTGTGGTTGATTCAGGTAATCATGAGCGGGAAACAGTGTTATGTAAAACAAAGGGTTATGTAGCGTATGTAATTTATACCAATATATGTTACAGTATCATTTACTACATCAACCCAAGTCGTCACGGAATTATTTGTCTTCTCCTTCTCCTTCTCAATCTAAGCCACCAAGCTAGTAACTTAAATATATATATAAACTATTCTACACGAAAACTAAACTACGTAAAAACAATAAACTTCAAAAAACAAAGGATACTGAAAACTAGTAAGGTTGACGTGTTAGATATTTTGATATTCGAAACGCTGTATAAGAAAGCTCTGGGAAAAATGTCATGCTGCCTGCCATGGTCCCCTTTTATAGAAAATGCAACGTTTTCCCCACCCTCGAACCAGATTTTATGGTACCCTCCGCACTCCATAAGCGCTATGCACAATCCACAGTTTACAATAAAAATTTGAACTTTACGATTGTTGAAATGCAACGATTATTTCATTAGCTATTTTATATTTAACATTATATCCTTGCTTTTAATATTTCATAAATATTATTGTTAATCAAATTTCATCTATAATCATTCAAAATTATTTCTCTATTTCTTGTTTTACATCAAAATTTTTCAACAGTCCATCAGATCGCTTTCTCGTGCAATTCGTATACATGTCGAAAGGTATTTGTGAAATACACATCATGGATTTTTTATCGGAAAATTAATTTTATAATGTAAATGGTCAACAAATTCTTGGTTTGAGTATCTTTTTTAAAATTGATTTTAAGCTTTGCAAATTTTTAACCCTTTGCACTCCAGACCATAGTGGATGTTGGCTACCAGCTACTCCGCGCTCCTTCGTAGCAGAAACGTGCATTTACAGACCCTCATATTATTTAGTACAGCTTTGGAACTAATTGTAAGTTTAAAAAATTCCAGGGTATTTATTCAGGGCTGGATGTAACATCTCCCCCCTTAGAATGAAACGTGACACCGTGTGTTACGCTTTCGTCTTTCGTGATCGATCTCTAATCTAAATATAATGAATCTATAGCTAAATAATACTGCGCCTTAACCTAACTAGAAATATTATAAAAAGATACAAAAATATATTTATATAACTAGATTCCTTATATACTAACGGTTATTCGCTATAATGTACATACATGTATAAAACTTAAAAATAAAATATATATATATATTTTTTCTTACTATTTTATTTTTTTTTATTTTTGTAATTTATAGGAAAGACAAAACCACACACACACACATACACAGGAAAAATTAAATACAGCTACCATCTGGTTATTACATCTATGGGTTTTGCGGAGAGGAGGTGTTCAGTGCTATTCTCAAAGTGCTCTTCGATACATTCAGTGCACCTTATCGCCAATCTGCTTCGTGCTATCCTCTGATTACATCCACCGCATCTGATGTAAAGGTGTGCAGCCGTGGAGATTATTAAGGAGTGCCAGCCTCCCTCCTGATACGATGACCTTTGCATTTCGGGCAGCCTCCCATAGCAAGTGCGGCATATGCGTACATCCCCGGTTGATTCGAATACTGGTGGAGTAATTGGTAAGACACAGGATAATCGTAGCAGGGTACTATAGGCCTCGGGGTAATCCCCTGGTCGCACTCCATCGATTGGACCATAGTACTCCTCCCCCTCGTCTTCTTTAGTTCGAAACAAGTTATGTTTAACCGGCATTGTCTGTAAAAATCAGGATTTTCAAAAAAGGATTGTCAAAATAAAAGGAAGAAGAAAAAGAAGTAAGTTCGTCGGTCTGTCTGGTCTGGTCGGTCTTGTTAATCAATTGGTCATCTTCCTACTTCAGTTTATTAAATTTTCTCCTGGACACCAGCGTTTGATATTTTCGTCTGTTATTTCGATTTCAAAATCTTCCTTCCTTTTCCTCTGAATCCCGGTTCCTTTTTCTTCCGTTTGGACTTCAGCTGTTTTTTTCTTCTTCTTTCTAGTTCTAACTCCATGCCCTGCTCTTGCTCTTCCGTTACCCGACTGGAATTCGCCTTTAGGTAGGACAATTACTCCTTTCTTCTTCTCTTGTATCCAAACTCCTCTTTCTTCTGTTTGGATCAAGATGGTTCTATGACCTTCCATTGGATCAGTTTGAATTCCGACTTCTGGCATGATCTAATAGATTAAATATTAAACCTAAGATTAAACTGAATTTATTTGTTTGCATGTGCACAAGTCCTAGTCAGTCACAGTCCGTCTGTATCAAACTATTTCTATCGTCGGCAGTTTGAACGACGTTTGGGGAGTTATTGTTTCCAAATGTTGTTCCTGCATTTCTTCTTCCGCTGTCTGTCTTTTATTTTGTCTTAGCACGGATTTACTTTTGGTAAGACAGCTTAATATTTGGATACGACATGAAACCAGTATTATTATAATAATTGCACATGTCATTAATATGCCTCCTGAATAAATAACTTTATGTACTGTTTGCACCGAGCGATGCTGGTACTCCAAAAATCTGGCCTTTTGTTCTATTTCTGCTAATGACTTCACTGTTTCTGAGCTTTCCCAATTGTCGTTATTCTCCGAGGATATATCCGGTGTCTCTTCCAAAATATTCTGGATGTGTGGATTCCCTTGCTGGACGAGAGAAGTTATATTGAGAGAAACCTGGGGTGTATAAACATATTCATATGCAGAAGTCACCGTCTGTAACGCTATTAATTGAATTGCATCAATTATTGCCTCGCATCCTGGTTTAATGTAGATTAAACCTGTTCCTTGAATTGTTTTGTATCCAACTGCGTGTTCTTTACAAATTACTTGAACCTTTTTTGTCTCCAAAGAAAAGTAAATCCAAGTTTGACGAGATTTTAATTGTTGTATCAAAGGCTATAGGAGGATAAGTATGATCCAGCGGCCTTAGCTCCGATCATGCTCGCTTTTTTTTGTTAAAAAGGTTCCTATGTGAGTACTTATCACAGCAATTTTCAACCCTTAAAAATTCATCCCCAGGGAGTAATCGTTAAATAAACAAATTTTTTCAAAAATTCATAACTTGAGCACAACTATTTTGATTTTATTGAAATTTATTCAGGACGTACATATAACTAAGGTCTCTGATTTTAAAAAATTCCAGACTTGATGAATTGACATAACCTTAAAAAAAAATTAAAACATTTTTCAATGACTATTATTGGTAGGTTATGTTTGAGGCACAACTACCAAACTTTTTTTATAGCTTTCTAACACCATTTTGCACCATATATAATTTTGGTATAATTTATTTCTTGGTGCGTCATAAGCAAAAAAAAATAAAAAGTATAATTTTAATCATTTTCAATTTTTTTCATTATGTTATCATTATGGCACAATCATGTTAATTTTTTTTAGCTTCCTAACATTATTTTGCACCATGTATAATTTCGGTAGAATTTATTTTTCGGTGCGTCATATGCAAAATAAATGAAAAGTCTAATTTGAATCATCCTCAATTTTTTTCAATATGTTACCGTTATAGCACAATCATGTTAATTTTTTTGGTTTCCTCACATCGTTTTACTCTATCTATAATAATTTCTGAATTCATAATTCTCAGGGTGTTACATTGGAATCAATAAAAGTATACAGTTTTTCTATATTTCGGCAACTTCCAAAAAAAAAACAACAAAAAGTCCATTTACTACAATGACGATGATAGCGAATATTTAATTTTGATTCGACAGATCGACCTAACGTTCTAATGCAATTTTCGTCCGTTGCTAGTGCTGTTGTCGATAGATGTAGCGGGGATATGCGTTTTAGTGGTGGGTATAATGAGTTAGGTATCAAGTTTGTCGTTCGCGCGGGCCCGCATGAGCGGGCAAGAGCTACAGACGTATGGAGCTAATCTTGCCATTGTCTTTATTACTTTTATAACTATTATAATCACTGTTTCTGTTGTTGTTGTTGTTGTTATTATTATTGTTGTTATTATTATTATTATGAATTATGAATTCAGAAATTATTATAGATAAAGTAAAACGATGTGAGGAAACCAAAAAATATAACATGATTGTGCGATAACGGTAACATATTGAAAAAAATTGAGGATGATTCAAATTAGACTTTTCATTTATTTTGCATATGACGCACCGAAAAATAAATTCTACCGCAATTATACATGGTGCAAAATAATGTTAGGAAGCTAAAAAAAATTAACATGATTGTGCTATAATGATAACATAATGAAAAAAATTGAAAATGATTAAAATTATACTTTTTATTTTTTTTGCATATGACGCACCAAGAAATAAATTATATCAAAATTATATATGGTGCAAAATGACGTTAGAAAACTAGAAAAAAATTAGGATGGGTGTGCCATAATTATAACATATTTAAAAAAATTATATATGATTAAAATTAGACTTTTTATTTTTTTTTTATATGACGCACCAAGAAATAAATTATACCTAAATTATATATGGTGCAAAATGGTGTTAGAAAGCTATAAAAAAAGTTTGGTAGTTGTGCCTCAAACATAACCTACCAATAGTAGTCATTGAAAAATGTTTTAATTTTTTTTCTAAGGTTATGTCAATTCATCAAGTCTGGAATTTTTTTAAATCAGAGACCTTAGTTATATGTACGTCCTGAATAAATTTCAATAAAATCAAAGTAGTCGTTCTCAAGTTATGAATTTTTGAAAAAATTTGTTTATTTAACGATTACTCCCTGGGGATGAATTTTTAAGGGTTGAAAATTGCTGTGATAAATACTCACATAGGTACTAATTTAACAAAAAAAAGCGAGCATGATCGGAGCTAAGGCCGCTGGATCATACTTATCCTCCTATAGCCTTTCTTTTGTTTTTGCTAGTTGTATGTCGCAATTTTTCCAATCGATCGTGCTGGGGATCAACAAAATGTTGTTTTACAACTTGGTTTTCGATCCGTGGTAAAAACTGGTAGCGTTGATGGTCCCATATATATACCATGATGTTGAAAACAGCTGTGCATGTATTCTTCATCCGGAGTGAAGTATAATTGTTCGTTCAATGAGATCGCGATATACGAGCTACTGGGTTTTATGAATCCCATTAGACTATGATTCCCGTACTGCTGGATAGATGGATAAGGGTAGACTATATACAAAATAAATTGATTTGTATCCAGCAGTGGTAATGTGATTTCCAGAATAATTCTTCCATCTCTGAAACTTGATTTTAATTTGCTAATTCCACCAACTTGTTCGGACAGGAGTTCCATTGGGGTTAACGGTAAATCTTGCTTCGAGATTTCCTTGATTCTCCTTGTTGCTTCCAATAATTGTGTCGGTGAAAGGATTGTTGGGTGAAGCATTCCTTGCTTCATTAAAAGAATTGCATCAAGTAATAGTAAAAGGTTTACCCTATATTCTTCTACTTCCCTTGTCAGTTCGGCCATCCATATGTTCATTGTGTTTTCGAGCTTCATTCCATTTACAGTGGTGTAAAGTTGCTCCAGATCCATTGACAGTGCTTCAGTTCGTCTAAGCAATTTAAATGCGTCGGAGGATATGGTGAGGACTTGTTGATGCATGTTGTCAAATTCTGCTCGTATAACATGAGTCTGATTTGCAATTAATGTGGGATCGGAGCGGGGAAGCCCTCCTATAAAAGAACTTAGGAAGAAAAGGACGTGAAAAGAAATAGTCAACAGCGAGAGGTCGCTGGCGCAGTGATTTCGCGCCGACCCAGGCGATCGTCGACGTTCAACTACTCTGGCCGAGTTCCTGCATTGGATGGGTTGCCGCGCGCCTCTCCTTTCTTTTTCACGATCCTACATTAATTCTGCCATTTCACCGTCTTTTTCATATAACTTGTCCAGCTCTTGATTATAATATTCGGCATCATCTTCTGATAATGTTCCGAATAGGGTATGGCTGATCGATCCAACAAAACCAAATGGAGCAGATCGGGTTTTTCTCAACATAACTTCTTCATTAGCGTCCCCTATTGCAACCTTCAAAAGATTGGAATACCTTTTTGTGTCTTTTAGTTCCTTACTCAATCGTGGTCCTACTTCTCCCGTCGGACATGGTACAATACTATGATTTTTGCATATTTCCTCTGCTAATAGTAGATGTGGCTCAATTCTTGGTTTGCTCTTCAGAAATGTTCGTATTTCCAGCGATGTTACTAATTTCCATTGTGTATGAAACAGTTGAATTAGTTGTAATCGTTCAAAGTAGAGTCCAGGAGTATGGTCGAATTGGATGATCTCATAATTTTTTATGGTGTGTGATTCGTCATGCGTCAGCGTCAGAGTCAGAAGACAGGTCAGTATATACAATTTGGGAGCAATTCGGTCCATTTCGTCCGTCTGTAATCTCAGTATAGTAAGTCGGTAAATGCGCGTGTTTCAGTTTGTCCTGATGTTTAACAATTGTCTTACCATC
This sequence comes from Cerceris rybyensis, assembly GCA_910591515.1. Lineage (NCBI taxonomy): Eukaryota > Metazoa > Arthropoda > Insecta > Hymenoptera > Crabronidae > Cerceris > Cerceris rybyensis. The sequence goes on from OU342789.1 coordinate 4,865,146, forward strand.
TAGTGTTCTTAAAATTACATTATTTAAATCAGTTACATTTAAAATTTTGCAAGGTTTTGTATAGTGTGGGCTTAATTTACTTACTCTAGGTTCTAATTGTACATATACCATATCCCCTACCTGGAAACTTACTGGACGAGCTTTACGGTCATAACACTAAACGTACCGGCATTTTACACCTACCTAATCTTACCACGAGGGGTCATTTGACCCCTTATGAAATAAACGTTGATTTTCAGAAAGAAATGCCCAATTTTTTAAAGGAAATAATTTACGATACAATATATGATTTCTAATAAAATAATGAAACACATATTTTTATTTGTATAACCAAAATAACCAATTAATTCCACTTTTTACAGATGATTGGTTTCTCCTTCGTACATTTGCCGCAGACAAATTTTTTGCAAATTATACATGTTTGTGTTGTTTTATTGCCTGCGCACAATCTTATTTCACATTTTTTCCGTGATTGCGAATTATTATTGGAGCTGCTAGGTGTTGCTTGTTGTTGGTGTTTCTTTTCTTCTTCGCGAAGTTCGTGGTACTCTGTTACGAGTTCGTCTGCTAATTGTAATAGAAAACGTTGCCTTGAAATTTTCAACCCTGTTGTTTCCTGATAGAGTATCCAAGCATTAATTCCAGCGAAGTCCAAGATATTAAAAAATACTTGTACAGGCCATCTATTGCATTTGGATTTGACGCTATATTTTCGCGATTTGGTCAACCATATCGACGCCAAATTTTGTTTTATTATAATAACTAATTGTTTCGGATGTTTTCTTTCTATTGTTTTTGGTTTTGACGGATTTATGTTTGGTACTCAGTATCATTACTTTTTTTCTCGGTTTTGATTTATAAATTGTTAGCGTACAGTCATTTGATTTATATGATATTGTAGAAAAAAGTTTCAAATTGTCCTTTGTCGTTTTTGCAAGTGTGGGCAATTCCCTTCTGCTCGCACGCATTGTTCCAACTAATGTTGTTCTTTTTGCCAACAATTTTGTAGCTAGAGATGCTGTGGTAAAAAAATTGTCCGTTGTAATATTTCTCCCGCATTTGGTGAAAGGTTCGGCTAACTTCATAACAACAAATTCACTTACAAGGAGAGGACCCCAACTGTCCGACTTCGATTTTAACGAGGCTTTGCAAGATGATAGCATGTAGGTCCCTAATGATATGTGTAAAATATTAGCCGTAGTTATGCAGTAGTTTTAAAAATATAAGCGATTAAAGTTCGTACCTGTTTGTATACTATAAATGTGAATCTGGTTACAACAGCTGTGGTGGCGCAGTGACTGCGGTTTAAGGTTCACGAGCCGAACATCTTGCGTTCGAGTCCCCGTGACGGACAATTTTTTTTTCTATTTTAATTTGATGAAATTGCGCACGAAACATATGGTTTCCAGACTTATATTCTAGGCTCGCTGCATGGCAATCGCTATTGAAAGTACATCGAAAATACGGAATTGAATCAAACTGCAGGGTAAGGATTCCAGAGACCTAGAACATTAAAAGTAAAGAAAAGTGGCACCCGCGTGGCTGAAAAAACGGAAACTTTCCGAAACAAATGCTTTCTCGGACTGTGCAGTAAGGCTTATAAAATTAAGATTGTACGCCTTAAAAAACGCACGACTAATGCTTCCTCCAACGGTTTAAAATTAACTAACTTTTATTTAGCTAGTTATACAGTTTGAATTGTCTTCGAGGACTTTGAAGATTAAATATTTCGGAAAGCTGTAAAAAGACAGTTTGCGAGGTCCGAAACGTACATAATGTAAATGTATACATTGCAAGTGTACGATAATTGTTATTCTGCATTGTGTGCAATTTTATCAAATTAAAATAGAAAAAAAAATTACCCGTCATGGGAGGACTCGAACGTACGACGTTTGGGTCGTGAGCCTTAAACCGCTGCCACTGATCCAACACAGCTGTTGTAAATCAATTTACATTTATAGTATATGAAGAGGGATGAACTTTAATCGCTTATATCTTTAAAACTACTGCATAACTACGGCTAATATTTTACACATATCATTAGGGACCTACATGCTATCGTCTTGCAAAGCCTCGTTAAAATCGAAGTCGGACAGTTGGGGTCCTCTCCTTGTTAGTGGTATTGACGCCGGTCTTGTTTCATCGCGTCCTAAGTATGGCAACCCGTTTATGACATATTTGGTTTTTACGTCCGACGCCAACCAAAATTTGATGCCAAATTTATCAGGTTTATTTGGCATGTACTGGGTAAATTTGCATCGTGTTTTTGTGGGAAATAGTTGCTCGTCAATGCTCAGATCCGCGCCTGGCTTGTAACAATTTTGGCTATTTATAATAAAATTGTTCCATATATCTGATATTAGAGCAAATTTGTCCACACTCAAACGTTGGATTCGTTGCCTTCTATTATCAAATCTTAGAAATCTTAAAATTTCTGAGAAAGCAGTTCTATTCATGGCATTCGAAAAGAAGGGAGGTCCCCATTTCGAATTCCACAGGTGAGAAATCGGTAAATTTTTTGCCTGATATGCGCCACGTGCATACAAAACACCGATGAATGCATATAATTTTGGTACAGGCAGATTCCATTCAGCCCCCAAAACTCGCAAGGCTTCTGCTTCTGTACATTTTTTTATGCAGTCAATAATAGTATGGTTTATTAGGATCGAAAATGCTGATTTGGCTTTACCGGACATAATGTTTCGTTTGGCGTGTGCCGTTGGACCTGACGCTTCTCTGAAGGAAAATGATGGTCTTCCGATTGCCGGCCCTTCTTTGATTCGTTTCCAAACAGTCCCATCACGAGCCGTTACACTATCTTCAACATTTTGTTCATCATCACTTTCAGAATCCGATAAAAATCTTCGGCGCTTTTGTCCCCTGCGACTATTCAAGACATTTTCATCGTCATCATCAAGCACATCATTATGTTGATTTTCCTCATTGTCTGAAAAATCACTTTCACATTCCTCATCTTCAGATGGAGAGTTCTCCGCGCCTGAACTTGCTTCACTTATTCTGCGAATTCTTTTTAGTAACTGTCTCACTGACCGTGCGGACATATTTAGAATTGGAGTAAAACGTAACGGAAACTGAATGTAACTGAATATAACTTTTTTGCAGGATTCCTTATAGGCTCTGATCTTTTCTCTGTGACTCTCAATAGACGACTGCATTTCTATTTCGTTTAGCTTTAGAGAACTAATTGGGGGGAGTGTTGCTTATGAATCTCCAATAACAGTTCTTTCTGTTTATGCGTTACGTCGCACAGTGGTCCCAAATGGCCAAAACATGCGAAAAACCTCAAAGCGTGCTTCAATTTAGCTGAAAATTGACATACCGGGGTAATTTGGGTCGCTGATTACGAATCTGAACTCAAAACTTACAAAAACAAAATGGCGGATCCAATATGGCGAACACATATATCTAAAAATTGCTGGTTCGGCACGAAAGTTAGTATCCCAATATTTTTTGGGTCGCTGAATACGAATCTGAACTTAGAATTTCCAAAAAGAAAATGGCGGATTCAGTATGGCGGATACGTGTATGTAAAAACTGCTGGTTCGGTGCGAAAGTTAGTATGTTAATGTTTTTTGGATCGCTGAATACGAATCTGAACTTAGAATTTCCAAAAACAAAATGGCGAATTCAGTATGGCGGATACGTGTATGTAAAAACTGCTGGTTCGGTGCGAAAGTTAGTATGTTAATGTTTTTTGGATCGCTGAATACGAATCTGACCTTACAATTTGCAAAAACAAAATAGCGGTTTCAATATGACCGACGCGTGTGTCTAAAAATTTCCGGTTTCGCGCGAAAGCTAGTATGCAACTCATATTTACTCTAACAAGTAATCAAATATGTACCAATAAATATTTTTCGTTAATAAGCAAGAAAATCTGTCACAAGTGAACAATTTATTTAGTAATTCCAATAAATTCGTTGACGCAGTGAATTTCAAATAAATAGTCTCGAAGCACGGAAAAAATTGTTCGCTTTGAAAAATTGTTCGCCATCAGCAGATGCTGAAATGCAATAAAATCGCAAAATGATGCATTAGTGATTATAATAGATTCAAAAAAACATAGTTTAACATGTAGTCTAATAAATAGAAATATTCGCATTCAAAGCTCACAAGATTCACATTCAAATATCCCTCAAAGTAATGTATGCTTGGTGCAAATCATTCAATAATTTAATAATATAGAAAAATAATAAATATTAGAAAGAATTTAAACATTTTTTATATATATTTATGAAATAAAACGAATGGCTATCGTAACACTTATACTTGCAAGAAAAAAATTAATTTTATCTTTTTATGAACTATGTATATTAGTTTAAACAAATTTATTATGACCGAATAATAAGTTACTCTCAAATCGTATAAAATTTATGAGAATTTTTTTTTGTATCGTCCACGGTTGTCAATGAAACGCGCTTGTAAGCTCAAAACGCGAGTACACCGCTGCACAAAAAATTACAAAAATACCCTAATAGCGCCTAATAGCACCTAAACCTTGGAGGTACAGCAAGTTGAAAGTGTAACCTATAAGCCTAAACAAGAATCATAGTGGAACACTGTGGAGCATTTAACTTTTTCACTACATATGTGAAATTCTCACATAAAGATTGGCCCCATATTTCGTACTATTTGCATTGCAGTTTTAAAACATAACCATTAACAATTTTAATTTTTCTTTTATCAATAAATGTTGTACTTACTTCCATGAACTTCATCCATTTTGCAGAATTGAAATAGACTCACTTTCGCAAAAGTTATTCACTTTATACTGCGGCCAGCAAAACAGTGGTTACGCTCACGATGATTGCGGGACTAATGAACGCGATTTTCAAAATGCGACAACGTCGCAGGTATACGTAAAAAAACCCTGCCCTTTCAGGTTTTCATAGACAAACTATCTGAGTACCAAATGCAATAATAAAAATGGCCCTAACGAAAACTTCATTATTGAGGTTTTTCGCACGTTTTAGCGATTTGGGACCACTGTGCGTCGCGACGTTTGGATCCGACCGGGCCGTCCAAGTACTCACGCCGAAACCAAACATAAATATCAGGTTCAAATAAATAAAACCAGCAGTAGAGAAGCGTATGTGAACTAGAGTTAGCTAGAATTAAGGTTGTAGCTGGAAAAATTCCGAAAAATACGTATACTTTGTATGGGGTCAAATGACCCCTCGTGGTACGTATGGTAGGAAGAAATTTTTTGTTGGTAAAAAATAAGCTACGAGAAAAACGAAAAGCGAGAAATTGAATAATTAGATGATATAAGACTTTACAAAAAGTCAAATGAGCGAAAGAAATAACAATGAATGTATGATTTTAAAGTAAACTTTGAAAAGGGTCATTTGACCCCGCTTGGTACGTTTAGTGATAATAGCGTTTAGAGCGTAATTTAGCTAAATTCAAATTATCGGAGGCTAAAGTCTGAATTTCGTTAATTTTAGTTATTAGTTCCTCGAGGTAAGATCCGTAAGTTTTGAGCGTCTTTTTATCTGGAAACGAACTTGATATTCTGGCTAATTTTCCAAATATTAATTCATGTGGTGTAAAGTTAGTTGCTTCGTGCACAGAAGTGTTATATGAAATCATCGCAAATGGTATGAGGAGATCCCAATCTTCATATTTGTCCATATAATGTTTTAAATATTCCGTAAGAACAATGTGACTTCTTTCTAATGATCCATTGGTTTGTGGGCGGTATCCAGACGTAGTAATTCGCCTAATTTTAAATATATCAGAAAGTTGGGTCATTAATTTCCCAATAAAACTTGTTCCTCTATCCGTAAGTATGGCTCGTGGAGTTCCATAAATTGCTATAAAATGTCGCGCAAAAGCATCCGCTGTTGTTGTTGCTCGAATATTCGGAATCGCTACTGCGATGCAATATTTTGTTAGGTTCTCTTGCATTGTTAAAATATACCGGTTTCCACTTGGTGTTTCAGGAAGTGGACCTACTGTATCTAGTGCAATCTTATCAAAAGCTTCTCCTGGTGTATCGGTGATAATCATTGGTTGTCGAGTCTTCGCACGTACTAACTTCTGCTGCTGACAACTAACACATTTTCTTATGTGATTTTGAATTTGTTCTTTCATACCTGTCCAGTGATACCGTGATCGCAAACGATTATAAGTCTTGGATATTCCCTTATGTCCTCCTATTAAATTGTTGTGGGCTTCTCTAATTAATTCCAAACGATCTGCTTCAGGCGGATCCTTAATATCCGGTGTACAGAGTGTAATATACAGGGTGGTCCACACAACGTGTGCACCGTTAAAAACTACCAAAATATGCGTTGCACAAAAAAGTTTTTATATAGAAGTTGCATGGTCTGAAGGGGCACATTATATAGTGTAGTTATTTTTTTTATAGGTGGAGGCGTTTCGGAGATTTGAAGGTCAACTTTGTTTTTTTAAATGGAATGCTATATTTTTTATATCAAAATATGGAAGAATGTCGAATTCTGAGTAAAAAAGTATTGACATTTATTTGCCCTAAACCTAATAACTAACGAGTAATTTCACTTTATTTCCTGAAAATTTTCTTCGCGTAATATCAAGTTAGAAATTCGACCTTATCACAGATTTCCGCAGGACAGCGATGTTTACGTGACAGTGTTTATCAACACAACATCTATCATGATTCGCAATCGTCTTCATATTCGTAATCCAGTATTGAAGTTACCTTCGGTATTGTGTGTATTTACCAGACAGATAAAAGTAAAAATGAAATTTTGTAATAGCGAAAAAGTTGATATGCTTTTAGTTTATGGTGAGTGCCGTAAAAATGCAATAAGAGCCAAAGCCATCTATGCCGAAAGGTATCCTGAACGAAATCAGCCATCTCGAGCCATATTTGAGAGAATGTGTCAATCGCTTCGACGAACCGGAAGTCTTAATGTTACTAAACGTAACTTAACGAAAACTGCTACTTCTGATGCAAATGCTATTGCGGTCCTAGCAGCGGTAACAGAAAACCCCCATATTAGTACACGACAGATTTCACGAGGATCTGGAATTAGCAAAACAAGTGTACTACGCATTCTTCGTAATGAAAAACATCGTCCCTATCACCTAGCACTTCATCAGGAGCTCCATGGAACGGATTATGAAAACCGCGTTCGGTTCTGCCAGTGGTTCCTGCATCAAATGAACAGTGATAATTATTTTTTACAAAAAGTTTTGTTCACTGATGAAGCAACGTTTACTAATCGCAGGCAGATTAATTTGAAAAATATGCATTATTGGGCACCAGAAAATCCTCACTGGATGAGAGAAGTCGACCACCAACGTCAATGGAGCGTTAATGTGTGGTGTGGAATACTGGGCAACCAATTGATTGGGCCATATTTTATTAATGATCGACTAACAGGACAAAAATATGCTAACTTTTTGAATGACACTTTACCATCTTTATTGGAAAATGTACCTTTAAATATCCTTACACAAATCTGGTATCAACATGATGGTTGTCCTGCACATTACGCGCGTAATGTAAGGCAAGTACTGGATAGAAAATTTCCTAATCGATGGATTGGTCGTGGCGGACGATTTATGTGGCCTCCACGCTCACCGGACCTTACTCCTTTAGACTATTTTCTGTGGGGCACATTAAAAGACACAGTGTATCGTGAACCACCAACAACATCTGAGAATATGAAACATCGTATTCGTGAAGCATGCATTACACTCAGTGCGGATATGATTCAGAATGCAGTTTCTTCATTAGTTAATAGATTGCATCACTGTATTAATGCCAATGGATATCACTTTGAACATTTACATTAGTTGCGTTAAGCCCCTAGGTCACTCATATTAGTAAACACTGTCACGTAAACATCGCTGTCCTGCGGAAATCTGTGATAAGGTCGAATTTCTAACTTGATATTACGCGAAGAAAATTTTCAGGAAATAAAGTGAAATTACTCGTTAGTTATTAGGTTTAGGGCAAATAAATGTCAATACTTTTTTACTCAGAATTCGACATTCTTCCATATTTTGATATAAAAAATATAGCATTCCATTTAAAAAAACAAAGTTGACCTTCAAATCTCCGAAACGCCTCCACCTATAAAAAAAATAACTACACTATATAATGTGCCCCTTCAGACCATGCAACTTCTATATAAAAACTTTTTTGTGCAACGCATATTTTGGTAGTTTTTAACGGTGCACACGTTGTGTGGACCACCCTGTATAATCCCGAATTTAGAAGTACCTTTTGTAGAATGTTATAAAACTGAAATGATGGTATATTATCGTGTCCATCTCCCGAAGCTGATATTCTAAAACTTGATATATTGGTTTTTACTAAAGCAAGTTTTAAAGCTTCTAATCCCATTGTTAAATCCTTTTCTGTTATAACATCATGGTGATAATTGGTTGCTACAATGCTAAATATCTTATATTGCCCTTTACTGGTGATTAAGACCTTTCCTTTCTTTGGTTTTTCCTTCAAAAGTTCGTCCTTTGTGATAATAGTTGAATCGGACAATAATTTACTAATTGGATTATGAGTACTACAATCAGCAGGTATAAAATGTACTATGTTTCCCTTTTCTGAAGTAAGAGAATTCGTTGTTTCGGCTATTGTTATTATCCGAGGTACGGGTTCATACCACGTATCGGACTGGTAATCCTATGAACTTGTTGAAGTATCGCTTTCCTCTTGGTGTAGATATGACAAGTCAGGCACCAAGTTACTGAGCACTACAGGTGGTGTACCTGGCGGATTCGCTGCTACCTGAGGTATCGTAGTCGGTATTTCTTTATTTCCCACTAGTGTTGGTTGTAAACAAGGAGTATCAATCGGAGAAAATGAAGATACAATAGCTTCTGGAATATTTCTTTTCACTGTTATTTCCGATGTTGTATTTGCCAAAAGATTAATTAAATTTTCACCTGATGCGGGATTTATTTCTGTCTAAAAATCTCTAGGCTGTGAATTCATTATCTAATTCATCTCCTAATGTTTATTCCAACTCTAAACTCGGTAAAAGTCACTTTTCCGATCCTGATATTAAAGTTGAGTGTCCATTTTTCGGTGTGGATTTATTTCTTGGAATGTTTGATTCATCTGATGAGCTGGATACCCATTCCTTGTAAAATGGTTGATGTCTTGATTTTCTTCTTATTTCATGAACCCTTTTTCCCACAGTACTTCCATCTTATTTTTTACTATATGAATACCTTTTGTACAGTGGATCATCTTCTTTTGGAACAATGGGTAAACAAACTGTTGTAGGATTTCTTGAAAGTGCATCTGCGTTTTTATTAATTTTACCTGCTTTATGAATTACTTTGTATTCATATTCCATAAATTTTAATTTCCATTTTACTAATCTAGACGTAGGATCTTTTACAGAGTGTAACCAAACTAATGGTCGATGATCCGATACCAATGTGAATTTTTTCCCGTAAATATATGGTCTGAAATGTTGTACTGCATAGACCAGTGATTCCCAAAGTGGTCTATATCGACCCCCAGGGGTCGATGAAGAGCTGCAAGGGGTCTACGTAGGCGAAAAAAAAATTGGCGGTCTATGAAATGAAAATGGGGGACAATGGCAAGAAATTTCAAAAATTGCAAAAAACAGTATAATTGATATAATTTTGACATTAAAAAAATTACAGGAATATAATATTATTAATATAATTAATATCGTCGGTCTAAAACTGCTTTCACTTGATCTCGGAGCATTTTATACGCGTCTCACTCTCTCCATAGTACACGTTTAACTTAGCGTCTCACTCACTCCACAGAGCTGTGAGTCTTCTAAAAGAGAAACAACGATCGGTACTTTCACTAAGGCCGCGCGAAAATAGCCACGCATCGCATCGACTCATAAATTTGGTGTATTTTTGTGTATTACAGTGTAACCCCTGTAATCCGTACATCTTATTCTCAGGCCTCATTCAGATTGTTCGAGTTGTTTGGATTAATGAAGACACAGAAATTGTATGTTATATGATTGTATATTAGGAAATATACTTCAATATAACATAAAATAAAACATCCAGATGCGTGCGAAATTCAAAATATGAAATTGTCAAAAAATGTAGTCAAAACCTTTTTTAGAGATTCAGACAAATAATAATTTAAATTGTGACCGTCAGTCTACGAGAGATAAGATAAGCCCATAATCATTATTTGTAAACAAGGGACTTATTCATCATCTCCAGTATAAAAGAGCAGCCAACGAAGGAACGGCATGCAGAAGTCAGAAGTCAAGCCTAAGGAGCGGATCAACGTCACAAGGCCTTCAGTCCATTCTCTGTACTTCTCCGAGTATTGTAATAAGTAGTGTTGTAAGATTGAGTAGTTTGTAGAAGTAGAGTTTAAGAAGACGCAATAAAAATCCTTTTTAAAAACTCGAATTCCTGGACCTCGCCGGTAACAAAATAAATATTTGTTTATCACATAAATTGTTTAACTATTTTTTGTTTAGTTATGTAAATAAATACAACACTTAATACATATAGAACATATAAATAATTTTTTCTTATCGCTGAATATATTATTTTATTTTATGTTGTATTGAAGTATATTTCCTAACATACAATCATGTAACATACAATTTATGTGTGTTCGTTAATCCAAACAACTCGAACAATCCGAATAAGGCCTGAGAATTAGATGTACGGATTATAGGGGTTATACTGTAATACACAAAATTACACAAAATTTATAAGTCGATGAGATGCGATGCGATGCGTGGCTATTTTCGCGCGGCCTAAATCACATGGTTCTGTCTTCTAATACTATTGTAGCGACCACCTACATAGAGAGTTTTTCTACTCTCGTGCAAACGGTTGTCATGACTTATGTCATTTGCTGCGACACAGCTGTTTTTGAGAGAAGTGCCTTTTGTGTTTAGTTTCACTTAGAGTTTTCTAGAATTCCTGCACATTCTCAATAGCTCTTGTAAGTGCCATAAATTGCCCCTTTCCGATGTCCCTTCGAGTGCAGGCCCATCGACAACCTTGGGCCGCGCAAGACGAAGCGGGGGCGCGGAGGAAATGCGTACGTGACCGACCCCTTGCCAGCGAAAACTTGCCCCCAAAACCTTCACCTCTTTTCCCTAAAAAGCGTGACAAGGGCGTAAGGAAAAGAGGGCGCAATCGGTTAATTTTCTCGTTTTCCGATTGGCTGAGCGGCGCACAGTGGGGCCGTTGCACGTTAAAAGCGGCAAAAAGTCGTTTTATACGAATATACCCACAATGAAATAATATTTCGCTAATAGTTAATGGCACACATTGGCCACAATTTAGCGTGATTTTTTTTAACATTTGTCGATTTTTAACACGACTACATGGTTTTGAAATAGGCAACCTCTAAATCGTCCAAAATTAAAGTCGTTGTTTATTATTGCCTTGGTTCTTCAAATTAAATGATGAGTAATTGAACTAAGTGTACCTGGTATGTATTTAAATTCCACCAAAGTACATTTTTATATATTTAACATTTTTTAAGTTATAACTAATTGAACATGTTCAATTTTCATTCTATTTTTTAATCATGAATGCAGTGTGATGCCGTGTTCATTTTAATTGCTTTCTTTAGAGTGAAGCCTTACCTTTTTTTTTAAAAAAAAATTAGCTGCTACTATCTGCGTATTTAAAAAATACAGAGATAAACATTTGTTGGCGCACCATGTGTCACAGTGGTCCGGAGCGTGAATTTAGCTGGTCACGCACCTTGCGCAGTTTTCAATCTTTTTCAACTCGTCACCACGGGCTCAAAATACATCGGATTTAGTTACAAATTTGTATTTTATTATTTTTTGGGTCGCTGATTACGAATCTGAACTCAAAAATTTTAAAAACAAAATGGCGGTTGATATATAGAGGGTAGCTATGTCAAGTACGCATTTACAACATGGGATTAACTTTTTGCCTTTTTCTAATTTAATCAGTTTGTACTAAAAGCCTTTGAAAAATTGACAACGTTTACCTGAACTTTTCGTTCATATTCTTTCCTAAAGCGTATATAACGGAGACCAGGTGTAGAGACCCAATGGGTCACGCGGTCAAATCATTCCTAGATTTCTTCCAGATACAGCGCAATAAAAAGTAAACCTCTTTAGCATTAACAAGGACGAAGAATTCTAAAGCGTCACTTTTATTACTTCGTCGCTTTTATTGCCAGGTTGCGAGCAGAGAGGAATAAGCTAGGTTAATTGATTGAAAGAGAATCCTATACTTAGCGGTGCAGGGTTCACATAAAAATTAATTAACTTAAAAGTATCGAAAGGTATTCGGCTAAAACTTTCCACATATATTCCTCATACTATATAGAAGTTATTTCTGCAAAAAGTTCGTGCGTCTACCTGCGTTCTTCATTGTTGTATCTACCAAAAGTTTATGAGACTGTCCCGCGGCAGCGCCTTGCCGAGGTGCGCGCGACTCTTTAAACAATAAAAATGCGTCCGAGGCGGATCCGGTCGGATTAATTTTTTACAAGATCGTTTAGGGGAAGGATCACAGAAAACAGTGTCGTTAATCAGAGAGTCGGATCTAGTGGGACTTTTTAGTTTTTGTCTGCAAAAGATAAAAAACTTCGACGATTTTCTTTCATTTTTTCAATTTTAATTTTTGAATAAACTACACACAATAATTTTATGATTGACACGAGAATTTTTATCGTCGCACAGTGGGGCCGTTGCACGCCAAACGCGGCAGAAAACATTTTATGATTGTAATAGGGTTTTACAATTTTTTAATTTTATGAATTTATTGAATTAGTTAGGTTAATAACATATCTATTAATAATTTGGTATTCTTGCTTATAAATAAACTGAAATTATAATTAATAAAGGGATTTTATGGCAGGGACAAATAATACCTACACGTTTTAGTTGGAATTACGTATATATTTGGAACAGAATAGTTCATAAATCGATGAATGATTCTTCATCTGTTTTTTCGTCCGTATCTTCTTCTTCTTCTTCTTCATCTTCTTCTTCATCTTCCGAATTTGGAAGAAACATTTCTATTGCCTCTTTTGTATACGGTTCTGATTTTTTATTAATTTTTTTTCGAATGCTAGATATTAAAGGGTCTGATGTGACCAAAAGCCTATTCATAATAAAAACAGTTAAATAATATTCGACTTTTTGTTAATTATAATGTATTGCAGTAAGCTGGAGTCGATATTTATTCCTACCTCTTCAAAACGTCCATGTTACACCCTTCTCTACTAAATTTTCTCGCATGATGTAACCGATAATTTCGGACGTACTTGTTCCGGGCTTCTGCCGCTTCTTCAGACAATTGTCCGATTGGCACCAACGCATTTTGAATCACCAATGGTCCATGGATAAGTACTTTATGTACTGTTGGCGTCATTGGATGCCAGGGATACAACTGTACGTACAGTTTAGCTGCGTCCATAGTATAAATTCCGAATTTTTCCACATTGATTCGGTGCCCACTAGATATTACTTCCAAAATAACTTTGAATCTATTTTTATAACAAAATCAGTTTTTTTAAAAAATGTAGAAGCAAGATGAAGTCTTTTTAAGTTAAACTATTGTTGTAGAATTGAAAAAAAGTCGGTCAGGTTAGTCTATGCCTTCTTATTAGGCGTATATCTAAACCAGTGATCAAAGCTGATAATTCCGAATTCTTAAAAAATCTTCGGCTTCTGTTCCCATCATTGGAATTGCCTGAAACATTAATCAAAAATTCATTTTTACAGAGATGTTATTTTAAAATTAATAATATTAACTTAAAATATTACCATATCCTTGTTTTGGCATATCCACTAATAAGCCCATTTCTTTCTTAAATTTGTCGCGGATTTCCCTCTTTCTTTCTTTTACTATATTTTTGTCGGTTTCAGTTCTTACTTGCCATCTCTGTATCGTTAGTTTGTAGGATAAATGTAACAAAGTTTCAAAAAATCTGATTCTTGCATGCAAAATTGACAAGCCAAAAGTTATTGCTTTTAGTTCCGTTTCTTTTAGTAATAAATTATTAAAATCTTTTGAGGTTGCTCCGCAAATGTAACATTTCATGGTCGATAGCGTGTTAGTGGCAGCGTTGCATACCTTACCATCGACCATTGCCAAAATCAGTGTGTGTTTAATAGACACTGCACTTTCTGTAATCGGAAATAATTAAGGTAACTAATTAGTAAATCAATCCATCAATCTCTTTACACATATTTGAAATCGTTCTTTCATTACCATCTATTTGAGTCTTGGTTAATTTGTCGATCTGTTTTTGTATGTAACCTATTTCATTTCTGATAATGTGCGGAGTTTCTTTTTGAAATGTTATTCGGATTGGGCGGCAGTAGTGAGATGATGACGGAAACGGATTTTGCCATATAATTTTTTTCCTAACAATAAACAAAAACATTTTTTTAATAAATTGTATCTGTAAATTAATGTAGTTTTAGGTTTGAATTGTTCTATTTACCACAAATTAATCGCAACGGTAACATTGAAGTCTGGAATATTTCAGCATCCGAATCATTTTCGTTTTCAAATTTTTGTTTATATTCCACTTGTTGTGAACCGTCACACCCCCACTTACTAATTAACTCTAATTCACGTTGATTTTCTTCTAATCTTGGTAATATTTCTTCTAAATATTTCACCAATCGTGTCGCTGTATGATCTAGTAAATCTTGTAAATTTACTTCGGCACATCTATGTGTCACATAAAAGGCTTCGCGTTTTGGATAACAGTTACCCATTTCATTCCGTAATTTTTTATATGGCGGAAATAATGTCCTGTCACACGTCCTTATAATTTCATATTGCCTTCGCGACAAATCTGCGTCAATGTATTTTTGTAGAGCATCTAATGTCGACAGACGCTTTCTCTTGTTACTTTCAGTATTTACATATGCTGTTCTTAACTTTTTAGCTCTGCCTGGAGATGCTCTGATGTCCTTCAATAATTTAGAAGCCTCTAATTGCCCAGACATTCGGAGCTTTGATTCTGTCGCAAATTGCAATTCCTCTAATTCTGCATTTGTCTTAATATCCTCTATTCTTTTTCTTTTGGTACGTTCGGATAGCTGTTCAAAAAGTTTTCGAGGTCGTCCCAGTTTATTCACAGGTTTTGGAATAGTTAAAGTTTGCGCAAGCCAATTTTGGTTTTGTGTTAGAAACTGATCGCGTCGTCTATTCGCTAATCGCCATCTTTTCCTGAAACGGGACTTCAAACTTGTAATTTTGTTTTTCAAAATTTGCAGTTCATTGACTGAATAATTATCCTGGCTCGTCAAGAACAACTCCAAATATTCTAGTTTTTTTTCAAAATTATGATTTTGATACTGCGACATGATATTATACAACTGCATCATTGTAAATACCCGTACTCCTGGGGAACCTTAGGATTTAAAAAAAAGTATCATCCAATTAAAATTAAAATTTTGCTACGAAATTATATTAACAAGCTTTATAAAGGATCAACACAAATTACAAAATTAAAACATATATATATGTATATGTACTTACCTGCTTCACTTGGAAATTCCATTACTCTGACGATAAATATGTCACTCACAACTTACAACTTATTGTTAGGAAAGTAGAAAAAAAACTGGTTACTGTGATTGTCGAGGTGTTAAAATGTGCGCAGTGTAAAATTAACAGTTTCTTTTATTTGTTACGGGTTGTCACTGCATTCTCCCACTCTTTTCCTAGAGCCAATCGCAAGACTTTGCTATTTTGGTGGAATGCAGTGACATCGTCATTCAAGGGGGTGTGAGGGCATCGACAACGCTGCATTACCTCCAGGTTGGAAATCCTCACCCTTGACCTCCGAGAGGTTCGGAAAGGTGAGATAGGGTTTGCCTGGAGACGCAGCTCTTACGGCCTGCTGGCCCAAGGGGTGGCCATACGATATATTTGGTCCGCCTTGCTAGAGCCTCACAAGTTTATTACCCGGCAATAACTATTGAGCCTATGTCAAAATATGGAAACAATCAAACTCGATGGCGAGGACGTCTTGCACGATCAGGTACGCAGATGTGTCCAAGGGTGGACACAATGCTCGCAAACGTTCTAACATTTTGGCGAAACTATGCAATACTTTTTAATAATTATTGTTTCTATTTGAAGAGCATTCTTCGACGATAAAAATTCTCGTGTCAAACATAAAATTATTGTGTGTAGTTTATTCAAAAATTAATATTGAAAAAATGAAAGAAAATCGTCGAAGTTTTTTATCTTTTGCAGACAAAAACTAAAAAGTCCCACTAGATCCCACTCTCTGATTAACGACACTGTTTTCTGTGATCCTTCCCCTAAACGATCTTGTAAAAAATTAATCCGACCGGATCCGCCTCGGACGCATTTTTATTGTTTAAAGAGTCGCGCGCACCTCGGCAAGGCGCTGCCGCGGGACAGTCTCATAAACTTTTGGTAGATATAACAATGAAGAACGCAGGTAGACGCACGAACTTTTTGCAGAAATAACTTCTATATAGTATGAGGAATATATGTGGAAAGTTTTAGCCGAATACCTTTCGATACTTTTAAGTTAATTAATTTTTAAGTGAACCCTGCACCGCTAAGTATAGGATTCTCTTTCAATCAATTAACCTAGCTTATTCCTCTCTGCTCGCAACCTGGCAATAAAAGCGACGAAGTAATAAAAGTGACGCTTTAGAATTCTTCGTCCTTGTTAATGCTAAAGAGGTTTACTTTTTATTGCGCTGTATCTGGAAGAAATCTAGGAATGATTTGACCGCGTGACCCATTGGGTCTCTACACCTGGTCTCCGTTATATACGCTTTAGGAAAGAATATGAACGAAAAGTTCAGGTAAACGTTGTCAATTTTTCAAAGGCTTTTAGTACAATCTGATTAAATTAGAAAAAGGCAAAAAGTTAATCCCATGTTGTAAATGCGTACTTGACATAGCTACCCTCTATATATCAACCGCCATTTTGTTTTTAAAATTTTTGAGTTCAGATTCGTAATCAGCGACCCAAAAAATAATAAAATACAAATTTGTAACTAAATCCGATGTATTTTGAGCCCGTGGTGACGAGTTGAAAAAGATTGAAAACTGCGCAAGGTGCGTGACCAGCTAAATTCACGCTCCGGACCACTGTGACACATGGTGCGCCAACAAATGTTTATCTCTGTATTTTTTAAATACGCAGATAGTAGCAGCTAATTTTTTTTTTAAAAAAAAGGTAAGGCTTCACTCTAAAGAAAGCAATTAAAATGAACACGGCATCACACTGCATTCATGATTAAAAAATAGAATGAAAATTGAACATGTTCAATTAGTTATAACTTAAAAAATGTTAAATATATAAAAATGTACTTTGGTGGAATTTAAATACATACCAGGTACACTTAGTTCAATTACTCATCATTTAATTTGAAGAACCAAGGCAATAATAAACAACGACTTTAATTTTGGACGATTTAGAGGTTGCCTATTTCAAAACCATGTAGTCGTGTTAAAAATCGACAAATGTTAAAAAAAATCACGCTAAATTGTGGCCAATGTGTGCCATTAACTATTAGCGAAATATTATTTCATTGTGGGTATATTCGTATAAAACGACTTTTTGCCGCTTTTAACGTGCAACGGCCCCACTGTGCGCCGCTCAGCCAATCGGAAAACGAGAAAATTAACCGATTGCGCCCTCTTTTCCTTACGCCCTTGTCACGCTTTTTAGGGAAAAGAGGTGAAGGTTTTGGGGGCAAGTTTTCGCTGGCAAGGGGTCGGTCACGTACGCATTTCCTCCGCGCCCCCGCTTCGTCTTGCGCGGCCCAAGGTTGTCGATGGGCCTGCACTCGAAGGGACATCGGAAAGGGGCAATTTATGGCACTTACAAGAGCTATTGAGAATGTGCAGGAATTCTAGAAAACTCTAAGTGAAACTAAACACAAAAGGCACTTCTCTCAAAAACAGCTGTGTCGCAGCAAATGACATAAGTCATGACAACCGTTTGCACGAGAGTAGAAAAACTCTCTATGTAGGTGGTCGCTACAATAGTATTAGAAGACAGAACCATGTGATTTAGGCCGCGCGAAAATAGCCACGCATCGCATCGCATCTCATCGACTTATAAATTTTGTGTAATTTTGTGTATTACAGTATAACCCCTATAATCCGTACATCTAATTCTCAGGCCTTATTCGGATTGTTCGAGTTGTTTGGATTAACGAACACACATAAATTGTATGTTACATGATTGTATGTTAGGAAATATACTTCAATACAACATAAAATAAAATAATATATTCAGCGATAAGAAAAAATTATTTATATGTTCTATATGTATTAAGTGTTGTATTTATTTACATAACTAAACAAAAAATAGTTAAACAATTTATGTGATAAACAAATATTTATTTTGTTACCGGCGAGGTCCAGGAATTCGAGTTTTTAAAAAGGATTTTTATTGCGTCTTCTTAAACTCTACTTCTACAAACTACTCAATCTTACAACACTACTTATTACAATACTCGGAGAAGTACAGAGAATGGACTGAAGGCCTTGTGACGTTGATCCGCTCCTTAGGCTTGACTTCTGACTTCTGCATGCCGTTCCTTCGTTGGCTGCTCTTTTATACTGGAGATGATGAATAAGTCCCTTGTTTACAAATAATGATTATGGGCTTATCTTATCTCTCGTAGACTGACGGTCACAATTTAAATTATTATTTGTCTGAATCTCTAAAAAAGGTTTTGACTACATTTTTTGACAATTTCATATTTTGAATTTCGCACGCATCTGGATGTTTTATTTTATGTTATATTGAAGTATATTTCCTAATATACAATCATATAACATACAATTTCTGTGTCTTCATTAATCCAAACAACTCGAACAATCTGAATGAGGCCTGAGAATAAGATGTACGGATTACAGGGGTTACACTGTAATACACAAAAATACACCAAATTTATGAGTCGATGCGATGCGTGGCTATTTTCGCGCGGCCTTAGTGAAAGTACCGATCGTTGTTTCTCTTTTAGAAGACTCACAGCTCTGTGGAGTGAGTGAGACGCTAAGTTAAACGTGTACTATGGAGAGAGTGAGACGCGTATAAAATGCTCCGAGATCAAGTGAAAGCAGTTTTAGACCGACGATATTAATTATATTAATAATATTATATTTCTGTAATTTTTTTAATGTCAAAATTATATCAATTATACTGTTTTTTGCAATTTTTGAAATTTCTTGCCATTGACCCCCATTTTCATTTCATAGACCCCCAATTTTTTTTCGCCTACGTAGACCCCTTGCAGCTCTTCATCGACCCCTGGGGGTCGATATAGACCACTTTGGGAATCACTGGTCTATGCAGTACAACATTTCAGACCATATATTTACGGGAAAAAATTCACATTGGTAACGGATCATCGACCATTAGTTTGGTTACACTCTGTAAAAGATCCTACGTCTAGATTAGTAAAATGGAAATTAAAATTGATGGAATATGAATACAAAGTAATTCATAAAGCAGGTAAAATTAATAAAAACGCAGATGCACTTTCAAGAAATCCTACAACAGTTTGTTTACCCATTGTTCCAAAAGAAGATGATCCACCGTACAAAAGGTATTCATATAGTAAAAAATAAGATGGAAGTACTGTGGGAAAAAGGGTTCATGAAATAAGAAGAAAATCAAGACATCAACCATTTTACAAGGAATGTGTGTCCAGCTCATCAGATGAATCAAACATTCCAAGAAATAAATCCACACCGAAAAATGGACACTCAACTTTAATATCAGGATCGGAAAAGTGACTTTTGCCGAGTTTAAAGTTGGAAAAAACATTAGGAGATGAATTAGATAATGAATTCACAGCCTAAAGATATTTAGACAGAAATAAATCCCGCATCAGGTGAAAATTTAATTAATCTTTTGGCAAATACAACATCGGAAATAACAGTGAAAAGAAATATTCCAGAAGCTATTGTATCTTCATTTTCTCCGATTGATACTCCTTGTTTACAACCAACACTAGTGGGAAATAAAGAAATACCGACTACGATACCTCAGGTAGCAGCGAATCCGCCAGGTACACCACCTGTAGTGCTCAGTAACTTGGTGCCTGACTTGTCATATCTACACCAAGAGGAAAGCGATACTTCAACAAGTTCATAGGATTACCAGTCCTATACCTGGTATGAACCCGTACCTCGGATAATAACAATAGCCGAAACAACGAATTCTCTTACTTCAGAAAAGGGAAACATAGTACATTTTATACCTGCTGATTGTAGTACTCATAATCCAATTAGTAAATTATTGTCCGATTTAACTATTATCACAAAGGACGAACTTTTGAAGGAAAAACCAAAGAAAGGAAAGGTCTTAATCACCAGTAAAGGGCAATATAAGATATTTAGCATTGTAGCAACCAATTATCACCATGATGTTATAACAGAAAAGGATTTAACAATGGGATTAGAAGCTTTAAAACTTGCTTTAGTAAAAACCAATATATCAAGTTTTAGAATATCAGCCTCGGGAGATGGACACGATAATATACCATCATTTCAGTTTTATAACATTCTACAAAAGGTACTTCTAAATTCGGGATTATACAGGGTGGTCCACACAACGTGTGCACCGTTAAAAACTACCAAAATATGCGTTGCACAAAAAAGTTTTTATATAGAAGTTGCATGGTCTGAAGGGGCACATTATATAGTGTAGTTATTTTTTTTATAGGTGGAGGCGTTTCGGAGATTTGAAGGTCAACTTTGTTTTTTTAAATGGAATGCTATATTTTTTATATCAAAATATGGAAGAATGTCGAATTCTGAGTAAAAAAGTATTGACATTTATTTGCCCTAAACGTAATAACTAACGAGTAATTTCACTTTATTTCCTGAAAATTTTCTTCGCGTAATATCAAGTTAGAAATTCCACCTTATCACAGATTTCCGCAGGACAGCGATGTTTACGTTTACACAAAAATACACAAAATTTATGAGTCGATGCGATGCGTGGCTATTTTCGCGCGGCCTTAGTGAAAGTACCGATCGTTGTTTCTCTTTTAGAAGACTCACAGCTCTGTGGAGTGAGTGAGACGCTAAGTTAAACGTGTACTATGGAGAGAGTGAGACGCGTATAAAATGCTCCGAGATCAAGTGAAAGCAGTTTTAGACCGACGATATTAATTATATTAATAATATTATATTTCTGTAATTTTTTAATGTCAAAATTATATCAATTATACTGTTTTATGCAATTTTTGAAATTTCTTGCCATTGACCCCCATTTTCATTTCATAGACCCCCAATTTTTTTTTCGCCTATGTAGACCCCTTGCAGCTCTTCATCGACCCCTGGGGGTCGATATAGACCACTTTGGGAATCACTGGTCTAGCCGAATAAGGGGGTCAAAAGTGCCCTTGAGCCGATTTTATTCGACGATGGGTCATTCGATAGGTGATGATGAAAAACCATTGCACACAAATTTTTAATCCGATACCTTCACCGGGAGGGTAGTTATAGGGTAAAATCGAAAAATCAGTTTTTGCCTCATTTTCCCCAATTAATGTAGTGCAAAAATTCCAGAAAAATTCTAACACATTCTAAACATGAATATACACGTTCGGGATTTTTTTTCAGATTTTTCCTTTGCAAGTTCCACTCACGAAAAATGAAAAACCAAAAAAAAATGTTTAAACATCGATTTCGTATTGAAATCTTCCGAGCACAACTTTTTCCTTTTCACAGTAGTAGCATAATGTTATCATTGTTATACCCTAATTTTTTCAGATTTTTTGAGTACGGTGCATCACGGTCGGAAAAATCAAAAACCGATTTCTGGGACACATTTTGGGCTGAAACTCGCCCATTATCTATCACTCTTGCATGATTTTAATACAGTATGTTCATATTGTGACCTTCAATGTTTCTGCATAGAAATATGTAGATGTTAAAGAACAATAACGGGATAATTAAATAAATTGCTGATTGTATGGTCTTTATAACCTAGAATTTGAACCGTTCTTTCAAAAGCATTAATGGCGCAGTGGCTATGGTGTCTGCCTGTGGAATCGCTGGACACTTTTTTGTCGCGGGTTCGAATCTCCATGTGGGACTTAAGTTTTTTTCTGCCATTTTTTTTTTTTTTTATTAAAGACATAACAATATTCAGTAGTAGCTCTAAAATGTTTCACAGATACTTCTAAAAATAATTATACAGTATACTTATTTCTTCATCGACTCTTTCCAGTCATGTCACGATTTACAATTACAAGTACTTTTTTACATTCTGTACATTGAATTTTATATTTCTTTCATACTTAAAATATATTTTCATACATTGCAATAAACCAATATCTATGAACAATATAAAATGTTTGAGAATACTTATAATTGCAAAACGTTGCATATCTAACTCTAAGAAAAGAATGTTTTACGATTATTTTTCTATAGGTTTTATATTGTTGAGAGGCATAAAAATATCTATGAAACATTTTAAAGCTACTACTGAATATTGTTATGCCTTTAATTAAAAAAAAAATGACAGAAAAAATTTAAGACCCACAAGGAGATTCGAACCCGCGACAAAAAAGTATCCAGTGATTCCACAGGCAGACACCATAGCCACTGCGCCATTAGTACTTTTGAAAGAACGTTTAAAATTCTAGGTTATAAAGACCATACAATCAGCAATTTATTTAATTACCCCGATCCTGTTCTTTAACATCTACATATTTCTGTGCAGAAATATTGAAGGTCACAATATGAACATACTGTATTAAAATCATGCAAGAATGGCAAATAATGGGCGAGTTTCAGCCCAAAATTTCTCCCAGAAATCGGTTTTTGATTTTTCCGACCGTGATGCACCGTACTCAAAAAATCTGAAAAAATTAGGGTATAACAATGATAACATTATGCAACTACTGTAAAAAGGAAAAAGTTGTGCGCGGAAGATTTCAATACGAAATCGATGTTTAAAAATTTTTTTTTTGGTTTTTCACTTTTCGTGAGTCGAACTTGCAAAGGAAAAATCTGAAAAAAAATCCCTAACGTGTACATTCATGTTTAGAATGTGTTAGAATTTGTTTGAAATTTTTGCACCACATTAATTGGGGAAAATGAGGCAAAAACTGATTTTTCGATTTTACCCAATAACTACCCTCCCGCTGAAGGTATCGGATTAAAAATTTGTGTGCAATGGTTTTTCATCATCACCTATCGAATGACCCATCGTCGAATAAAATCGGCTCAAGGGCACTTTTGACCCCCTTATTCGGCTAGACCCTTTACAATAGAAATCGAAAAGAACAATCAGATTCCATTTCTCGACGTCCTCGTGACGAGGAACCTTGATGGCACCTTAGGTCATAAGGTTTATTGTAAACCTACTCATACTGATAGGTACCTCCGAGCGTCCTCTCACCACCATCCATCACAGAAAGCGTCAGTCATTTCATCCTTACTTAATCGAGTAATTAATATCTCACAACCCTCCGCACTTAACCAAGAACTCAAACATATCGAAACTGCTCTTATCAAGAACGGATACAACCCAAAACAGATACAACGCACAATCCCTAAACTTACTAACACAACAGAACCCTCTCATGACCCAGAACCTACATCCACCCATTCAGCATTGGCGTTCCTGCTATATATATACAAGGCACAACAAACAGGATTGCACGGATACTGAAGAAATTTGACATTAAAACATATTTTCAACCGGCTCAAAAGGTGGGTCAAATTCTGACCTCGGCCAAGGATCCGGCCCCACCTTTAGCCTGCCCAGGTGTATACCAAATACCCTGTTCATGGGGCAAGGTGTATATCAGTGAAACTGGGAGGAGTGTCAGTACTCGCCTGAAGGAACACGAAAAATGCTCCAGATTAGGCTACTTACAATCTGCTGTAGCCGAACATAGGATTGAGACTGGCCACCAAATCCTGTTCGAAGACATTAAGGTCTTGACCAGAGAAAAATCATATTTCCCGAGGAAATATCAAGAAGCCTTGGAGATTCTAAAAAACCCAAATAACATCAATTGGGTTAAAGGGCTCAATCTCAGTCCTATTTGGAGCAGCCTCCTCCCAGTTTTTTAATTGTTCAGCTGCCCAATTAAAAGCGATTGGACGGTGTAACAATCCGCATGACTAGTGTTACGTCCCGAACTAAATTTTTCTTTTCAATTTTTCCACTCGCCTTCCGTTTGATCTAAAATATTAAATTTCACACGCATTCTAGCAAACATAATACTAAGAGCGTGATCCAATCCACGTGCGTAGCACATTCTGTTATGTATCACTTAAAATAAGCAGTTAAAGACAACTGAACAGAGAAGAAGAATAAAGAGTTGCATTACCGGAATCAAAAACTAAGCATAACGTGACCACGGAACGTGGCTACCACCTCCATCATGGGTCCACCCTTCGTGAGACCCAGGGCGAGATTAACTCGTCACTCTTGTCTGGAAAGTCGCGAGGTGCGTAGGCATTGAGTCCGGGGTGTCGTTAAGCCGAATTATCCGCGAATAACTTCAATAGTTTGATACGCGGTAACGGACTTTGATATGCTCGTCAAACATTCTAATTGAATATCTTAGTTAACTTAAATATCTCTTGGCTTTCAATCGTCAAGTCGCGTAGTGCGTGATTGATAGCTCGCGAAACTGCGATAGTGAGAATCTCCGATTCTCATTGTCAGTGAGAAATAGTTCGGTATCGATAATCAGTGCCGAAGGTCTCAGCGTTTCGCGCGAGATTTTACGTCAAAATTCTATTGCTTTTAAACACTACCCTCGATCAAATGTCTGTATCGTATAATCTATGATTCTAAGCCGTTAATCATAATTGATCCTACGTATATACGAAGTGCAACTTCTAATTCATCTTCTCTGTCTAGATTGCCAAGCGCTAAGAAACATTGTATCCCCAGCGATAACATCGATACTGCATTAGCAATTGTGGAACATTTTAGCCGGAACAACTGTATTACTACTGTACGCTCAATTTATACATTTATCCGCAAAACCATAATTGTATCAACCGCCGGAGAAACAGGGTGAGTTCCAGTTTTTACCAAACTAATATTGAACATTTTCACTGTCTATTTCCTTGAATACGAACCCTGAACCGAATCTCGAAAGTAAAGTCTTGTTAATTCTTGTGAATGGGAAATTCATTCGAACTTCGTTTCGAATAAGTTTCACCACCCCTACGTTGTCATTTTACATTTGATAATTTATAACTCCAAAGTTTCTCTCTATCATTCTTTGAGTTGTACAATTTCCTCAGAACAGTTTGAATATACTTTATTTTACCAGTTCAATCATTGTTCAAAAACAATATTATTTAAATTCCTTATTCTTTCAAATTTCGATTCCAACAAACCTGTACGGGTTTCAACAGATCGGCCCCATCCATCCTGTCCTCTCCTCGACATAGTCTGGGGAGAGCTACAAAATTTTCGTATTAGCTAGAACGCGCGGAATCTACCGTCCGTCGACACCCGCTCGACGGCGGACGGCACGCGGAAAATAAAGCGCCGCACGTAACACTGGGCATAGGTATAAGTTAGGGTCCCACCTGATACTTTCTTCAGCATCAGAGTCTCCCTTGAAGCTCTGATGAAGCTAGCTGCAATACTAGCAAAACGTCGGAATAATCCACATTTTGAACGCGGCTCCTACCCGGAAGTCAATTTCATTTCTAATCATTCTGGCCGCGAAAACCTCAAGACTAGTAGTAGTAACTAATTAAATGCTTTTGTAATTAATTGCTCAGTCTTTCCTGTATAATCAATTATCATTTTCGCATTTTAAGCGCGCCTTTCGTGGGCCAGAATTTTAATTTTAACGTCTTCTTCCTCTTTGTCCCATCCTTTATTTGCCCTACGGTTAGGTCGCGGGTGTTTACTCAGTTTTACATATGTGTTGTCGCTCGGCCTATTGCCGGCTTCATCCTGGACCCTCCGGTGGGGAAGAAATGTAAGACTCATTGTCAGCCGCGTTCGCTGACGATCAAGCACATCTCTCTCGTAAACAAAACAGTTCCACTATCGGTTCTAAGAACTGTGCCGGCGACCACACTGCCACCTTTAGTAAGTGCCCTTCTTTTTTTACGAGGAGTGAAAATTCAATTATGCACCTCCCCCCCCCCCCCCGACTGATTCGAGGGGGAGTGTGGGACTCTCCGGGTGTTAAATGCCCGGAATACCCACTAAAACCACTCCTCTTGTCCGCAACCTTTACTTCCCCCGCAACGGAACTGCAATTAAGCTTTCATCGCTGCGGGGTACTATGTTGCCCTCCACTATACATGTGTATAGTGGTGTTGATAACATGTATAACACCAATAAATAACAATTAGGACTCCACACTTACCATAACACAACACTTTCTCATTCACACACGCACACACGCAGACGTCACACTCATACTCATTTCACATCCATTTACCCGCACCCTCTCCTTATCACACATATCACCGAACCAGCCAAATGATAACTTTGGCTGGCCGGCAACCCCTTTTCCTTACACAGGTAACATGGAGTGTGTTTTCCGCACTCTGTGGACGTGTGTCCCCTGTCCTCGTATCTTCTACAAATAACTTCCCCCTTCTTCACCTTCCTGCAATTATTGCTAAGGTGTCCAAGATCATGACACCTGAAACACCTTGTCACCCTGAGCACCTCCCTCATCCTACAGTTCGTGTAGCCGATTTTTAGTTTCCTTCCATCCATTCTTTCCTTTCCCCCGCCACCAGTTAATTCCACCCTTACGTTTTTCAGTACCCCTACTGTCCACCTTAGATTGGTGATTTTGATTTCCCCCTCCCTTAATTGAAGCTGCCTCCTGCACGTTTCCACTACATCTTTCCGTTCTACTAATGGATCCAGATCGAAAATCTTATATATTGTGGTGGGCCCCTTTTTTTCTATAGTTACCCCCTCACCCACAACTTCCGAAAGTTTCCCCGCCAGATCCTGTAGATTTCCCTCTTTCTCCAGCTCGATAATAATATCCCCTTCCATAGGTTTCCTAACCTTCTTTATTCCCTCGCACTTCTCGTCCTTCCTTTCCCTCATATCCATGAGTGCCTGGCTTGTCATCGACTCCGTGCGTCTGAGAATTATGGCCTCCCCATTGGACCTATTTACCCTCCCCTTCTGATCTTCTTTTTCTCGAAATCCTCTTTCCTCTAGCCCAGTGAGGAGAATGTTTTGCACGCCAGTCACGGCCGTGCCTATTGACACTGGCGCACAGTGGGCCAGATCGAAAAATTGAGTGACATTTCTATATAACTTTTGAACTGTAAGAGATATCGTGATGAAATTTTCACTGAAAATATTTTTAAAACCATTTTCATATTTACGCAATGTTTTCTATGAAGTACAATATTTAATTTTACCAAAAATAAAAGAAATAAGCCTAATCAATTTTATCACCTTATTTATATTGTAAAATTATTATTTAAAATTAAATAATAACTAAACTGTTTATTAACATATAAAGATATAACATATAAAATACACAAAAAATGCCTCTTTCCCTCTGTCTCTCTTGCGCTTATCTCCCCATGTCCTTGCAGTCATCTCTTTACGCTTTCGCTATCTTACAGTATCATTTCTAATTAATTTTAACATAATGAATTATAATTAATTAATTAATATAATATCATTTATT
Source organism: Cerceris rybyensis (assembly GCA_910591515.1). Classification (NCBI taxonomy): domain Eukaryota; kingdom Metazoa; phylum Arthropoda; class Insecta; order Hymenoptera; family Crabronidae; genus Cerceris; species Cerceris rybyensis. The sequence continues at coordinate 4,892,787 of OU342789.1, forward strand.
TAATATTATTTTTAATTAATAATTAACTCCGCCGCATCAGGATCCAGTAATTTACGTTTTCTGTTCGATGATGTAATTCTTGCAGCAGACATGTATGGATCTGAAGTCAACAATAATTTGTTGAATACATCTTCATTTGTAGACACTCTTGAAGATTTTCTGCTATTACACCTTCGAAACTTTTTAAAATCTTTGTGCCTGGTTTCCTGAGCCTCTTCTGACAGTTGGCCAATTGGTAATAAAGCGGATTTTATTATTTCGGTGCCATGTATTAATAATTTGTGTACTGTCGCTGGCATGTAGAACCATCCATAAAGATTAACGTATTCTTGTGCCATGTCTTGAGTGTTTTGTTGAAATTTTTGTAGATCTATTTTACTTGTAGATGATATAACTTGTAATATAGTATGCCCGGCGCAGAGTACTGTTGGGTTGAGTGCCCACCGGGCGCGTCCCCAGGTGGCGGATAGGGGGGAACCGAGGGAAAGAGAAGGGACCACCCTAATCGGACCCCGGCCTGCGGGTGTTATAGGGAGTCCGGCTGGCGTAAAAACTGGCCCAGGACGACCAAGGCCCTGCCGCGGACCAACTCCCCAAGCTAAGGTGGGAGCTATCGTGCCGATGGCTGGATGGCACTGGGGTACAGTGTCGCAAACGATGCCCTTGGGATACCTGGCACATCCCATTGTATAAGTGCCTTACCCGTCCATGCAGGATTCTGGGCGGGCGGACCAACCTTTGCCTGCCAACTCGTGGGACCAAAACATGGACTACAATTCAATTCAAAACAAAACAAAAAAAACCGAAACGGGTGACGGGAACTCGAAAGAGGAACGTGATCCTTCCACCATGGCACCTAGTGCTGAAGCTGAGAAAGGAACTGACCAGTCTCCTATGGAGACAGATCAGGACCTCCCAGCCGACCAAAAAGCTGGCAGTGAGGGGCAAGAGGGAGCAAATAAAGATGCGACCTCGGACACCCTCACTAACACGAGGAAGAAGAGGCTGAGTGGTGCAGCCAGAAGGAAGCTCCAGAGGGCAAGATCCGCAATGGGGACCCCTCAGGCAGCCACGGGAGCCACTACTTCCTCCGGAAATCAAGCGGCTACGGTGGAACCTTCCGAAGGGTCCAAGGTAGCTGGAGGCGGTAAGGCCGGTGAGGTGGCAGTCGGTTCCAAGGGCCTGAAAAGGACCAGGAACGAGGCTGTCACCCCCACCCCCCCCCCCCCCGGACATCCGCAAAACGATCAAGAGGGGCAAGCCTACCCATTCCTCCTGGAAGTTCAGCGAGGTGGTCTCGGCGGATAAACGGTTGGCAGTAGTGCCGACCGGCTATCCAAAGAGCACCCTGAATGAGGGAGAGGGTGAACTGGTCACCCGGGCGCTACGCTCGGCGCTGGACGCTGTTCCCGAGGAACAAACGATCCCGCGCTTTGAGGGGCACCGGCTGGAGCGGGGCGCCCTTTGTGTGACCTGTGCCGATGATCGTGCAAAAGAGTAGTTGAAGACAACTGCACCAACACTTAAGCCATGGGACGACGCAACTCTAGAGGTGTGGGAGAAAGAGAAGTTGCCCAGGCTTAAAAAGATGACGGCGGTCCTTCAGGAGTCATCCTCGGAGACAACCGACGCCGTCCTACGGAGGCTAACCCGACATAATTCCGGGCTCAACACGGTTATGTGGAGAGTCTGGGATAGACAAGTCGTGGAGCATAATCTCCATTTTGTTCTGGGAGTCGACGAGGACTAGGTAGCGGCGCTAGCCAAATTAGGATTCGCGCCCTACTATGGGCTGGGAAGGGATCGTTTCTACGAGGTACTTCCCAAACCAGAGGCCTCTGAAACTACAACAAAAACCCAGACTCATGGCAAGGCGACGAAAGGGGCAACTGCCAAACCCTCAGAGCCTTCCAAAGAGCCCGCTAAAGAGGTGGCGCTGGAATGCCGCAGCAAGGGCGCGGGTAACACCCCCTTGATCCCTGCAAAGGGGTCGGGGGGGGGGGGGGGAGGGACCGCGGCGCCCAGCAACCAGGCATCGGCTAGCCCACTTATTAAGCCACCGCGTCTGACGCTGCAGAAGAGGTCGGACAGCCTGTCTCGCGACAAGGCTGGAAGACCTCTTAATGCAGAAAGTATTGCCAGGAAGGGGCAGTCCGAGGTAGAGAAGAGGACACAAAGTACTCTTCAGATCCTCAGGACTGTCTCACTGGAACCCGCGCCCCCGGCCCAAACGCCTAAGGGTGAAACCATATCAAAGGGGGTGACTGATGGCCAATGATATGGCCCATTCACCTCCAACCATCCCTCTCTCCCCAATCCTTAACCGTCATCCCATCACTCCTCTCCTTCCCCTAACCCCCAATAAACGAGATAAGGCAGGTGGCAATACAGCGACCAAAGCTGTAGGGCGGACCAGCTTCTCACAAGTCAACTTGCAACATTGCAAAGCGGCCTCTGCGGTGCTTAACAGAGACCTAGTAACGTCGCAAACCGATGTATCCCTGATACAAGAACCTTGGATCTATAAAGGGCTGATTAGAGGGATAGATAATACGCACGGACAAATCATCTGTGACCAGTCAGAGCCGGGGCCGAGGGCTTGCATCATTATAAATAGGAGGCTCCAAGCCATAAAACTCAACCAGCTATGCACTAGAGATTTGGCGGTAGCATCAATCGACACCTCGTTCGGGGGAACGAAGACGAAGCTCATAGTAGGCTCGGCATACTTCCCCTACGAATCCGAGGAGGCTCCAACCAAAGAGGAAAGAGCACTCTTTGACTACTGCCAAACAAGAAATCTGACCCTGCTCGTGGGATGCGATGCCAACGCACATCACGAGCTATGGGGCAGCTCTGATACAAATGATAGGGGCACCAAAATAATCGAGTACCTATCAGGCTCAAATCTAGAGATCCTAAATAAAGGCTGTAGTCCCACATTCGTCACTCCTCGTAGACGGGAGGTTATCGATTTGACGTTGGGAAGTCGCAAGATAGCCCGGTCAGTCGCCAACTGGCACGTCTGCAAGGAGGACACTCTCTCAGATCATAGACAAATAAGATTCATGATCGAGGGAGACAACCCCATAGGTACAGCAGAAACCTACAGGAACTCCAGGAACACGGATTGGTCCTGTTTTAGGACAGAACTAACTAAACGACTGGGGGACCCCAAGAAGGGACTAAGTACCGAGGGCAAGATAGAGCATGCAGCTGCGCAAATGCAAGAAGCAATTGTGCACGCATTTGAGACAGCATGCCCTCTCAAAACCAGGAAATGTAGCAAAAATATTATCGAACTACCCGAATGTATTCGAGCTACTTGAATATTGTCGAACTACTCGCATATGTTCGAATAACTCGAATATTTTCAAGTTGCCCGAAAACATTCGAGTATTCGCGTACTTAGGAATTTGCTGTCAAATGTCACTCTTATTTCGATGGAAAAATGTGTTAAACACTAATTATTACTTGGCCACAAGGTTTATTTTATTTTTATATTTTCATGTAGAAAACATAGTTCTTGAACGTGGTCGGTTAATAATTTAGTGCGATTTGCACTGACAATATTTCCAGCGGTTGAAAATAACCGCTCGCTGGGCACCTGAGTAGCCGGTATTCCTAACAGACTTTTTGCTAGTTTAGCTAAATTAGGAAAACGGCCCTGATGCGTTTTCCACCAATCAATAATACTTGTATCTGATTTCACAAGCTTCTCGTTCAAGTAAAGTATGGTTTCGGTTCGACCATTCCATGTCGCATCATTGTTCTCTTCTTCTGCGCTTATGTCATATAAAAATTGAGACAGTCTCGAGGATGATGCTGCTAGAAAAATATTAATTGAAAATAATGTAAACATGATTATCTTAAGCCCGCATACTTTTCTATTTTTATCTGTATCAAGATAACACCTGCAATGTTTCGACTGGTTGTTGGTGCATTTTCAGGTACTGTTTCCTTCTCCTTTGCAATCCTTTCTTGCAAGATGTCGAAAATATATTGTTGCTGCACATCGTCCAATAACCTATTCTTTACACGTGGGTCGAGCAACATTGCAAAAAGTATTGGCTCACAAGTATAAACAAATTGAAAACGTGTTTTTAATGATGATTTTAAGTTATTAGAAAAATCATGTAGTGTTCCGTGTAGATAATCAGTCAAGTTTGCATCGATGGACTGATTTAAACCTATAATTATCGGTAAATACCGGCAAAGGGTTGGTTCTTTTTCGGCACTTAGTATTTGCGTAGCTTCCTTAAAAGGCTCCAATACTTTTACATAACTATCCAGTGCATCCCATTCTCGGCTGGTTATATTATCAGGCATTCCAGGTTCCGAAAGAACAATGCTCAAAGGGACCCTAATTTCAATTAAACGCTTCATCATGTCATACTGTGAATTCCAGCGAGTGTTCACATCCTGAATGACTTGCAGTGGTGTTTCTTCTGCGCAATGCGTTTCCTGTGCTTTTAAAAGTTTAGATCGCGCCACTGTAGACCGGTTAAAAAAAGAAACGATTTCGTGGCATTTACGACACAAGCAATCAAAAGCACTAGTGTTTTTTACTGCGTCTTTAATAACAAGCTGCAGAGATGTAAGTGTCAAATTAATAATAATTAAAGTATTAAATTAAATGGAACACCCTGTTTATGCAGTTACTGATTACCTGTAACGTATGAGCAAAACATGGGATGCGAATCCATTCATCAGAAAGTTGAATCGCTTTTATCATGTTGGCGGCATTATCAGTAACAAAATAACATTTTATTTTGTTGGAAATAATACCCCATTCGTTAAGCGAATCTTTGAGAAACTCATTAACGTTTTCACTAGTGTGCGAATCGGAAAAACTGTGAACTTTGAGCGTATATTTTTTAAGTTCTTCAAAGTTCTTAGTGCAATAATGGATCGTAAGACATATATATCCATCTATTGCACGTGATGTCCAGCCATCTGTGGTAAATGCTACAGCCAACATATCGTCCTAAATAAATGAGTGAATAAATAAACAAATCGACAATGAATTAAATAATGACTAAATAAAACAGTTAATTAGCAAAATAATTTTTAAATCTTACACATCCCAAGTCATTTCTAATGGCGTCTCTTATTTTTTCTGCTTCTTCCTTGTACATTTTCGGAATTATGTCACGAGAAAACGTTGTACGGCATGGTATTTTATACAACGGTTCAGCGATTTTTACGAAATTTTTAAACCCTTGGTCATTTACTATGTCGTATGGCTGAAGGTCTACTATCATCATTTCCGCTATAGCTCTTGTTAACGCCTGCGCTCTGCGAGAGTTTGCATCCAGCATTGGTTTTGAACATACCGTTGATGATACGGAAGACCCCGATACTACAGAATGTTCTGGTTGTATTGCATTTGGATGTTTATTTCTTACATGCCTCATCATGGATGTGGTACTGCCACATATCATTTTAAATTTCCCGTTGCACAGTAAACACTCGCTTCTTGTTCGATTAATTTTTTTAAAATATTTCCACACACTGCTTTTATTCCGGCGTATACGTTTAGAACTGCTACTGTTACCTGCATCATCTATGTCACTCTCTACTCTTTCTTCATTTTCTACTTCCATATCGTTAACGTTAACACTACTCGACATAGCAAATCCTTTTCTAATACTGAGACCAGTATACTCGAAATCATTCAGCAGTACAACATAAGTAAGTGAGTGTATATATAATATGTAAACATTGAGGTACGAGAGTTTATGAAGCAGAAGAAACGGCAGAATTAAATTCTCGTTTCTCTTATGTTAATCTATTGCTTATAATTAGTAGCAGACATGACATAGAGATGTTTATATTATATTTGCGTGAAAGCATTGTGTTTAACCGTTTGAGTCCCAGAGGGTATTGAAAAAACACTGTCGAAGAATCCCAAACAGCGCAACCGCGCTATCTCTAAATGAGTACGAGAAGACCCAAGCAGCGTGATAGCGCTTCTTTTATTGTATACCGAAAAATACCAATCGTCGCGATAGTACTATTTCTGTTTTATGTTCTGCACATATGTATAAGATGTTTTCGATCCGATGATTGCTACGTCACATAAATGTGAGTTGATAAGTATTTCAAGTTTTGTTCGATAACAATTATTGACAAGATAACAATGAAATGCAAAATGACTTTAAAAAAATAGATTTTCTTAAATGGAAAATGAATCGCATTTAATATAAGAAAAAACGTGTTGCGTTTGATCAAGTGTCACGGACTGTACAATACAAAACAAATAACAAAAATTGTCCAGAGGAAAGTTATGATCATGTTGAAAACATATGTTTCCCGCATGAAAATAATAATTTAATAATAGTAATAATTATAAAATATAAATAATATAAAATATTATAATTATAAAATATAAAAATGAAATAAATTTTGTGGTCAAGAAATAATGTGTATTTAACATATTTCACCATTGAAATAAGGGCGACATTTGACAGCAAATTCATAAGTACGCGAATACTCGAATGTTTTCGGGCAACTTGAAAATATTCGAGTTATTCGAACGTATGCGAGTAGTTCGACAATATTCAAGTAGCTCGAACACATTCGGGTAGTTCGATAATATTCGAGTAGCTCGAATTTATTCGGGTAGTTCGAATATTCGATCTGTTCGAAGTTTTCGAGTAGCTCGAATTTTTTTCAAGCGGTTCGCCGATTCGAGCAACTTGAAAAATTCGAACGCTCGACTCGGATCGAAGAAGCGAACGGGTCTGGGCTCGACTCGTAAATTACGAGTACTCGCACACCCCTACTTTATACCTAAACCAGGGAAAAGCTCCTATGACAAAGCCAAATCCTTTAGACCCATCAGCCTAACATCCTTCCTACTCAAAACGTTGGAAAGGCTGGTGGACAGACATGTCAGAAAGGAGACTCTCACGAGCAGACCACTGCTCAACTCGCAACACGCGTACCAGGCTGGGAAATCAGTTGAGACGGCCCTACACGACGTAGTGAGATACGTCGAGGGAGCGCTCAACAGTAAGGAGTCAGCCCTGGGCGTCTTCATCGACATAGAAGGGGCGTTTGATAACACACCCTTCGAATCAATATGCGAAGCAGCGGACAACCTTGGAGTAAAGAAATCCATTACGAGGTGGATCCATCAAATGCTAAGATCAAGAATAGTGACCACTGAGCTTAACGACACCGTTAAACCTCGGGTGAAGAGAGGCTGTCCACAAGGCGGAGTCTCCTCCCCACTCATGTGGATCTTGGTTGTTAATGAGCTTCTAGAGGAACTGGAGAGACTGGGGGTCCACGTAATAAGCTATGCTGACGACGTGGCTGTACTAGTCAGAGGAACCAACTCAGAAGAGATGAGGTGGAGAGTACAAAGAGCTCTCAACCACATTCAAGAATGGTGTACATCCCGATCATTAAAGGTTAACCCTGAAAAGACGGAAATGGTGCTATTCACCAGAAAGAGGAAATTTGCTGTTAAAGCGCCCTCAATATTCGACACCAAGCTGAAGTTCTCCAGGGAGGTACGCTACCTAGGCGTCACTCTGGATAGTAGACTCAGATGGAACAGCCACATCACCAAACAGGTTCAGAAGGCAACTGCCACCTTTTGGGCTTGCAGGAGGATGTTTGGACAAACGTGGGGCCTCAAACCTATCATGGTAAGATGGATATACACAGCCATCCTGGTACCACAAATCACTTTCGCCTCCGTTGTCTGGTGGCCAGCCCTAAAGCTGAAAACCAACAATAAGGCACTATCCAAAGTCTACAGACTTGCAATGCTAGGGATCACGGGAGCCATAAGGACTACCCCGACCTTAGCAATGGGGGCATTATTAAATATAGCGCCACCACACCTTCAAGCAGAGGCCTTGGCGGTGAAGACTGCCATAAGACTGCGATTTGGAGGTTTCTGGAAGGGAGCTAGACAGGGGCATGCGGCAATCCTAAGGGGACGGGACCTCGAAGAGATCCTAACCCTGGGAGGCGATCGCTGCACCAATAGCTACCATTTCAGAACCGACTACAAGGTTCTCTTCCCTGATAGGCGGGACTGGGCAGAGAATAACCTGCACTTCCTGTCCCCAAAAGGATTGGTCTGGTTTACAGATGGGTCCAGGAACAGGAGGGGGGCGGGAGCAGGCTATTGGAGCGATGGGCCCAAAACAGAGGAAACTCTAAGATTGAGCCACACCGCCACAATATTTCAGGCAGAGGTATATGCCATTTGGGCCTGTGTTGAACACATAATAAATCTGAAACACAGGAACAAGCATATATACATCTGCAGTGACAGCCAAGCAGCTCTCAGGGCGCTCACAACAGTGGTGGGAACCTCAAGGTTAGTACACGGCTGTATTGAGCGCCTGCAGCAGCTGGCTAAAAATAACTACGTCAATCTCGTCTGGGTCCCAGGACACAGTGGCCTCAAAGGCAACGAGAGAGCTAATGACCTGGCAAGGAAAGGAGCTTGTCATACAAGTAAACTTCCCATAAGTCCAGTACCCGTGCCGTCCTGTTTTATCAAAAGCCTCATGGACCAGAGAACCCAAGAAAAGTTCAAGAACATGTGGCTTACAGGAACAGGCTTTCTACACACCAGGGCCCTCTTTAATGGTCCCTCAAAAACAGTTGGGACAGACCTTATCAATCTCAACAGAAGCCAGTTGAGGCTGATTGTTGGCATGATAACGGGACACTGGACCACGGCCAAGCATCTAGAAAGAATGGGCGTAATCGTGGAAACGATATGTCCCAGATGCAAAAAAGAGGCTGAAACACCTCTACATTTGCTAACCGAATGCGAACCCCTCAGAGAGGCCAGAAAGGACATCCTGAGAGTGGAGGCAGAAGGTAGTGTCAAGCTCGGAGAGGTCAAAGTGAGTGAACTGCTGCGCTTTGCGAAAGAAGCAGGACTTCACGAACGGACTCTCCTTATATGAATTGCCCTTCGTAGGGCCCGGGTACAATGGCTAACAGCTGAGTGCCCGGCCAAATTGCAATTCAATTCAAATTGCAATTCAATTCAATATAGTATGAAATCTTTTTATTAATTTTACGTCAATTTCCGTAATTTCAGCGGAGATTTCTGCATTTAAGAAAAATTGTCTCGCAGTATTTCCGTCGTTCGATGAGCCCCAACCTTGTTTAACACAATCAACGAGAAGCCCTAATTTTTCTCTAAATTGTCCTTGAATCCATTTCTTTCTATTGTTTTTAATTCTTTTTAAATCTGGTGTATTTGCAGACCATTTTTTAAAAGGCATGTTGTATGAAATATGAAGCAGACATTCGAGAGATCTGATCCATGCATGTAACGGTGAAATTCCAAAAGAATAAATATCAGTATTGCATGTTTTAATATTAATTTGTTTTAAATCGTTCATTTCAGTAGGCTTTGCATTGCAAATGTAGCAGCACATTGCAGATTTATTATTAGTAAGAGAATTGCATATCTTATTATCTACCATTGTTAACATCATTACATAGTCTATTTCTAAGTTATCTATTACTAGAGGCTTTAAATCTTTTATCTCATTTCGAACCCTGTTCACCTCTTGCTCAGAAACTTCTGTTGACTCCTTCACAAATTCAAATTTAATAGGTCGGCAAAACCAAGACGACGAAGTCCGTGGATTTTCCCATAAAATGTCACCAGTTACTTTCTCGTAAAGTTTGAACGGTACCAAAGATGATACGAAAACAGTGTCATCGTCTATATTTTTATTTGTATATCGTATTTGTTTATATTTTTGTTGTCCTGATGCTCCATCGCACCCCCATTTGCATGAAAGGACTAAGGACTGTTTCTTATCCACCGTAATATTTAAGATTTTCAGAATTCACTTTGCTGTGTGATTTAATAAACTTTGTAATTTTACTTTCGCGTGCATTTCTGTTACCTCTATTGCATCTTTGGATGGATAACAATTACTTTTTTCTTTTAATAATTTACTGTATGAGGGCCACACGTTATTATTACATTTTATCGCTTCATTTCTAATTGTTATGTACTGAAATTTGGATAAGTCTGCCGTGATAAAGATATTTAAAGCTTTTTCGATGGTAAACAATCCCTTTTTAGCATGCATGTCTTTTTAAGAAACAATTTTACATCGTCGCTACATCGGTTATCTTCTAAGTACTGGATGAAACGTGCCTTTTTATGCATGCCAGATTTTCTTAAGCTCATTTTCGTTGCTTTCAACAATTCTTGCAAAGAGAAATGTGTTATCAAAGACCGGGCTCTTCGAATTTTTTCTCGGGTGCTACATACATTGCGAATACGGTTTTGTTCCTTTATGTATATTAACATTGGATAACTGTCGTCTTGACGTGGTACTTGATGATTGTTTGCTACTTGTGGATGGTATTGCTGATAATATGTCACTTGGGTAAGAAAAATTTCTACTAAGCCATTGCTTATTTCTCGTTATAAAGTTGGCTTCAGCGTAGCGAGACTGTGCCCACTTCTGCTTCAATTTACAAGTAAATATTTTCAATTTCTTTTTTAATGCATCCAAATTCTCAAAAGAGATATTTATCTCCTTGCATATTGCCTCATACAGGAATGTATAATCATTCATGTCTCTAAAACTATTTCGCAAAACACGGAAAAGATCTTCGTTTGTACGGAAAGCCTCCATTTTAAATAAGCGATGGTCTATATTAGAAAAAGAGAAAATGTAGAATACAACAAATAGTTCACGTAATAAATCATTCAATGTTGTGTACTTACCTATTTATATAGAGTGACGTATGATATAGATATAGGAGCAAACTAAACTTAACTAATTGTAAACAATGATTAAATGTAAATATGTAATACACTAAACACACAATTATATACGTATATATAACACACTAAACACAAAATAAAATAAGAATGTAATAATATATACATAAAAAAAGAAAATACAATACAAATAGAACGTAAATATAATGAAAAAATACGACGCTGTGGATTTGTTCTGCACTCTTTGATGGAACTGTTACATCTGAATGCAGAGGAAAAATGGAAAACTTAGTTGAAGGCTCATCTATACTATAGGATAAACAGTTGGTGTGGTCTAAACGCTTGCTCAAGTGAGTTTTCAAGTGTCTGACATAGTCCAGATCAGCGTCAAGAATTTTTTGCACGCCAGAGCCGTCCTTCAAGAAACACCGCCTCCTTCACCCATACAAACAACCGAGATGTCACTGATTCACAGCCACTCTGTAGGCGTCACGGTCGTGCCTATTGACACTGGCGTGGTGGCGCATTGGGGGCGACATTCGTAGTTAATCACTCGCGCTGGAAAGACGTGCCGCGCGCGTCAGTCGCGGAGATCAGAACGACGTGCGTGGCACGTCGACTCAAAATATTTGTTGAGGAACAGTTTTAGATGGCATTACGTCGCATGTAGGATAAGACAAAAGTTTTGTTAGTGAAAAAGTATCCTCAGATATGTTTTAAATCAAATACAATTAATGTATTTTAATGTTTTTGAACTTCTGCCGATGGTTTTGCCGAAATCGACCACTTCATTAAGTCTTACGGCATATAATAGTACCTCATGGGTGATGCGGAAACCTATTAGCACTTTGCTGGCAAGAGGATGGACAGGATTGCAAAATATGAAAATACATATGTCGACAATCGGCCGCGACGGCAACAATGTATTCTTTAATACGAGGAAGCCTAGCGTTCTAGTATCGGATAGTTATATTTAACAATTTGCGCTAATAATTAATTTACAAATGTGCGTACTGGAACGCAATACCATATTTATGCCGTAAGACTTAATTAAGTGGTCGATTTCGTCAAAACCATCGCCAGAAGTTCAAAAACATTAAAATACATTAATTGTATTTGATTTAAAACATATCTGAGGATACTTTTTCACTAACAATACTTTTGTCTTATCCTACATGCGACGTAGTGCCATCTGAAACTGTTCCTCAACAAATATTTTGAGTCGACGTGCCACGCACGTCATTCTGATCTCTGCGACTGACGCGCGCGGCACGTCTTTCCAGCGCGAGTGATTAACTACGAATGTTGCCCCCAATGCGCCACCACGCCAGTGTCAATAGGCACGACCATGACGCCTACAGAGTGGCTGTGAATCAGTGACATCTCGGTTGTTTGTATGGGTGAAGGAGGCGGTGTTTCTCGAAGGACGGCTCTGGCGTGCAAAAAATTCTTGACGCTGGTCCAGATGACAAGACAACTCGTGACACCGCACGCTTTAGACACAGATAATTTCGGAAATAGGACGAATAAGGATGTAATTTTTACATTTTTATATAAGGAAAACCATGGTGAAATTGTATTAATGTGTAAAAATTTGGAACTATTTGGAACTTAAAAGATGCACCTTACCAAGTGAAAAATATTTATGTACTTTTTTCATTATGTTCAACATTATACTTTGAATACAAAATTAACGATAATCTGTAGTTGAAGATGTTTTTATTTAATGTTATAGAATACCTTTCATATAAAAAAAAATGGGAAGAAAATATTAGATATAGCTGGCAGAATACTTCGCCAAAGGCAGGCAGTTTTTTTCGTAAGAAACGCCGTCTTTAAAATATCTAAGTTTAAATATTCATTGTAATTATAATTTTTGTTAAATCCTATTAATACCTTTGGTTCCAAAACTCATAAACATTTAACAATCTATATGTATTTACTAAATATTGATACGCAAAAGTTGGTTTTTCGACAAAATGTCACTAAATTTCGTGATTTGAACCACTGTGTGGCGTGGTGGCACGTTGGGGCGACATTTATATCTTAAAAAATTTGCGACAGCAGGCCTTTTCGCGTCAAAGTAATCGGGGCGATACATTGTACAGGGTGTAAAAAAAATAATGGTCACGGCTTTAAGGGGTGTTCTACACCTCTGGATCGATGGAGATTTGCGAAAAAAACCGACCGCAAATTTCGGGAAAGGGTAGCAATTTTTTTTATTGGCTTGTCGTATTCGTCTTGTTACGTAGGCAAAATGTCTGAGAGGAACCATTGGTCAGAAACGAACCGTTCTCTCACAAATTAACTTTTATTTGGGCCTTCCGATTAAAATTTCGCCATTAGTTAAAGCAGAGGCGACGTAAACGAACTTAGAAAATGGGGCACTGTGTCACCGTACCAGAAGAGAAATGCATGAGCTTATGCTCTTCTTCCAGGGTGGGCCCTTGAGCGAAACCAACACCGAACGCAGGTCAATGACATTTTTCAAGTCATTTTCTATCTTCGTTTATGTTGCCTCTGCTTAATTTTAATCGGAAGGCCGAATTAAAAGTTAGTTTGCGAGAGAACGGTTCGTTTCTGACCCATGGTTCCTCTCAGACATTTTACCTACGTAACAAAACGAATACGATGAGCCAATAAAAAAATTTGCTACCCTCTCCCGAATTTTGCGGCAGGTTTTTTCGCAAATCTCCATTGATCCAGAGGTATAGAACAACCCCTGAAAGCCATGACAAATATTTTTGAAACACCATGTACATCCGTAGGTCGCTTATACTCAGTAATACCACGCACCTTTCTCTCACCAGGTAAAATTCCATGTTTTGTCACTTCAAATCCAAGAAATTCTACGCTCTTCTTCGTGAATTCACATTTACTCAATTTTATAGTTAGTTTGGCCTCTCTCAGCTTCATGAAAACTTGCCTTGATCATTCCAGGAGTTCGTGCCAACTTCTTGCACACACAATGATGTCATCTTGATAGAATATAACAATCTTTTCTTGGCGTAGATCACACAATACGATGTTCATGAGACGTGAAAAATTTCTGGAGGAATTTACAAGTCTAAATACCATTCTTTTGAATTCACCTGTCTCGTCTAGTGTCACAAAGGCATTTTTCTCACATGCGTCCTTGGTTAACGGTACTTGTAGATATCCGCTGAATAATAAGTCAATGACAGTAAACACTGTGCAACCTGCTAAAATTTCAATATGATCATCGAGATTTGTTGGAGGCTGATGATAAGGCAGAGTATTTTGATTTAACCTCCGGAAATCAACAACTAGTCTAGCTTCACCAGTCTTCTTCGGTACCAATATCACTGGACTCGCATACGGTGAACTAGTTTCAGAGACAATACCTGCTCTTTTCCACTTTGAAATTATTTTTCTAATCAGCTCTCTCTCCTTTTCACTGGCTCGATACGGCTTTTGTTGGAACGGTTGACTACCGGGTATTTCCTTAATGTCCATCTCAATTTTGTCTGTTAAACCCATCTCGAAGACAGTCAAGGCCACACAATCTCGGAATTCATTCAGTAAATCAACTAGACTATCTTGAGCTTCTTTCGGTGTTTCTGGATCTATTTTCACTTGTTCAATGGTAATGGCCCTTCGTTCACGCGATTTTTCTTCATCGTCGTCACAATAGGATACCTCTCGCATTATATATATTACTCTATGATCAATAACATCACCTTTATTTATTATAACATCTTCATCAGTTATATTGATTACCGGAACACTGACTTCCTCTTGCTCTCTCATTATGGTTATTAGATTTGTGGATTTCGACATGACTATTTTCTGATCCATAGATACACTACACGCTACATCATTACCTTTGAGTCATTTTTGAAAACGGATTATTCTCATCACTTCTGTAAAATACTAAATTGTACCCATGTTTATAATAGCTGACCAGGGTAGGCAAGCTGCCGTGTATGAAAAAGGTCCGCAAACAGCGCCGCTTTTAGCTGAGCGGCGAACTAAAGGCATAAATTTATGTATAACATGCCCATCTATATTAATGTGTATACAGTGGTTGTATTCTAGAGTAGACCTTGTTTTCTTTACAATTTTATTTTTAAATTAAAATAACAACGTTATGTTTCAATTAACTATTTTTTATTAACATTCACAATAAAAAAGAATTATAATATACATAGGTGTACATAGGAACACATATACTTTCTAACCTCTGTTTTCTTTACAGAAAATAACCGAACGTTTCTTCCTTTGTTTCATACTTAAAAAAAGGAAAGAACTTAAATTATTACTAGAATTGGCTTCCGGGTTGGAGCCGCGTTCAGAAGACGAGAAAGTCCGACGTTTCGCCAGCATTGCAGCTAGCTTCATCAGGGAACTTAAATTATAACAGTATTTTAATAATTATAGTAAGTATAAGAACTATGAAATAAATAATAATTATGTCTAGAATTCTTTTGGCTACACGTTTTCGTCTTGAGCGATTTACTCTTAAATACCCACAACGGCGGTTCGGAATGTTCGGAAGGTTCGGAACAAAATCGACTGTTCAGTTCTGGCGGTAACAGAATCACATCGATTTCCTCTTGCAAATGTAGTTGAAATTATTCAATTCGGTCGGCATGTATGAGTAGCATCACTATCGCCACCTGCTAGCTGAGCGGCGTAACTCGGAACCACTGAGCCCATTACAGCTTGTCAACCCTGAATAGCTGACATGCGGTAGTTCAGTATATGTCCGCCCTATTATAACGTCAAACACTTGAGTCTCATCTGGAATAACACGTATTTTCACATCTTCTGCTACAACACCATCCACCATAACCTTTGATTTGATCCATGTCGTTGATACTGTTACGCCAACTTCATATTGGCGTATAGAACGAAGCTGTTCCCTCGAACCCGCTGGATTCGAGTATCGAATCGAAGTCTATGGATCGATCGGCCGGTCGTTGCTTGACGACCGGAAACGTTTACCAGGAAGTCGCTACCGAGCAGTCAAACTAGACACACGTTCGATATTGTGTACTAAAAAGTTAATTGTAAATAAGGTATGCCAAAACGCGGTAGACCCTCCGCCAGCCGTAACATTGGTGTCAGAAGTGGGATATCCACTTCTGAGCGCGACGCGAGTGCATCCGCGTCGGGAGCTTGGGTAGATCGCGAGCGAACTTCGATCGTCTCGGCGGCAGAGGAATCAAGTCGAATGGACACAATAATCGAGATGATGACCGCACAGCTGCAGAGGCAGAATGAAGAAGCGGCAGCTCGGGCGGCTGAGAAAGCTGCCCTAGAAGAGAGGTTTCGAGCGCTCGATGCCCAACTCCGAGCGCTCACCGCCGAGTTCGGCCAGCGTACGGCCGGCTCGGCCCCGTTGAATTCTGCGGGGAGCCGTGATCCGATTCCTATGGGGGATTCAAGGATCGCGGCACCCCTTGTTCCTCAGGCAGTCCCCCTGGCGGTCCCTCCGCGTTCTGAGTTGGGGTATGCATTAAAGCCGCCTGTATTTGCGGGAAATTCCTCCTGGGAGGAATACAAAATACAGTTTGAAGCTGTGGCTTCCGCCAATCGTTGGGATCCTTCGAAGAGGGCGCTTGCCTTGGTGGCTTCATTGGAGGGACCGGCACGGAGTGTATTGGTACCCCTCTCTGTTGCAGGCCGGCTGGACTATGAGCCTTTGGTTTCGGCCCTTCAAGCTCGATATGGAGCTCACAAGCTTTCGAACTTAAATTATTCGCTCTTCCAGGCTTGTCGGCAGCAGAAGGGACAAACGATCTCTCAGTCGGCCACGGAAGTAGAGCGGTTGGCCCTGGCCGAATTCGGCGACTGTCCTGCAGAAACGCGGGACCGGTTGGCAGCTTCACAGTTTATTGCCTCTCTGACCAACGAGGAGATGAAGAAGATTTTGCGACTTGGCGGTTTCAATAATCTGACGGCCGCGGTAGTTAGGGCCATGGAGATTGAAGCCGTGGAGTCGATGTCGGTAACCCCCGCGATGCTTAGTAGAACCCAGACTCGTCCTCCCCCGTCTTTCGACAGATTCTCCCCGACGAAGACGGAAAGTACGAGAACGGCGAGATCACAGGAAGAGAGGGACAGACCTTCCAGCGACCGTTCGGCAAGGCAGCCCGTAGAATGCTAGACCTGTGGCAAGAAGGGACACATCGGCCGGAATTGTCCGAAATGGAAGAGGAATGAGGGAAACGCCACCGAGCCGGCGTAGAACGGGGACCATCGGCTCGTAACCTTCAGACTCCCGTCGTGATAAGGAGGTGTTCCCCTCAAGACGCAACATCCGTCGTGGGACGCCTAGAAGAAGAGGAGTGCCAAATAGTTTTGGACACGGGCTCGCGGATGAATCTTCTGAGTGCAAATAGATTCGCCCGCAGAGAGGATTCCGGCACGGCGGGAACAGGGATCAAAGTGTTCGCAGTCTCCGGAGAAGAACTTCCTGTTCTTGGGAAGACACGTGTTTTGGTGACGATCAGAGGATTCCAATCCAGAGAAGATTTCATTCTCATCCGAATGACAGGATTGCATACTGGGCTTCGATTTCTTACACAAACATGGAGCCCAGTTGGATTTCCGGAAGAGGGAAATGCGGATCTCCGGTCAGGACGCCATTCCTTTTGGTACACTGCGAAAGGAGAGGAAAACAGAAGATCCGAGGAAGCAAACGGAAGGAAGAAATCCGTGAGGAAAACTGGAAAGAATGGATTAGGTAGAAAATGAAGGAAAGGACGAACAGAACGATTCCCGATTGCGATTCCAGCGATGTGTCGACGTCTCACTCAAGGTTTTTGGGTGGTTTTCCCTTGAGTCCGAGGACGAATGTCGAGACGCAGGAGTCTGATTGGAGCCACGCCAGTAGACGTTTTAATTCCTTGTTGTCTACTTCCACTTCAGACTTAGGCGCCGGATTCGAAAATTATGGCGAACAGGACGGAACCAGAAGGAAGATGGAACCGGAAAGAAACTGTCAATTGAGCTGGTCGATTGAAGTTGCCGCGGTCGGGACGACCGCCTTTTCGAGAGGAGGGGGCAGTGTTACGCCAACTTCATATTGGCGTATAGAACGAAGCTGTTCCCTCGAACCCGCTGGATTCGAGTATCGAATCGAAGTATGGATCGATCGGCCGGTCGTTGCTTGACGACCGGAAACGTTTACCAGGAAGTCGCTACCGAGCAGTCAAACTAGACACACGTTCGATACTGTGTACTAAAAAGTTAATTATAAATAAAGTATGCCAAAACGCGGTAGACCCTCCGCCAGCCGTAACAATACTATCTTATTTTGAGCTGAGCCCTAACCTATCAACTGCATGTCACCTTTTACCAAATCAAAATTGTTTTTGACTGCAAGGGACGATTTGATTGTGCATTCAGAGCTACACATATCTAAAAATGCCGTGAATTGGATATCATTGATTTTAACTCTTTTCAAAAATTTATTTATGCTATTTTTCTCATCTCCTTTGATTACATGGATATCGCTGGAACTCGTTTCCTGTGGACAATATTTGGGTGTATGTCCTGTCTCATTGCAAACTCTGCACTTAACCTCTACTTTTGGATTCGGGCAATCCTTTGCTAGATGTCCCATTTGTTGACAGTTGTAGCATTTGTAATCATTCGGAATGTTTTTAAACGATCGTCTATTGGAAGATGAGTGAGTCTCATGCGCTATCGCTCTATTGGTTGATTTTTGCTCAGTAGTGCTCATCTTATAATCGCTCTTGGTACCATGATGTTGAGTTTTGGCACTTTCTTCAGTGTTGTGTCCTCTTGACGTTTTAATCATCTCAATTCATTGGCTATTTAGTTTCTCAATATTTAAAATATCATGATATAATTTGTCTAGATCATCATATTCTCTACTGGTCAATGAAATTCCAGGTTCCTTAGCCCATAATCCGAACAAAACTTGCCTTGTAGTTTCTTCTACTGATAAATTCAAGTCCTT
Source organism: Cerceris rybyensis (assembly GCA_910591515.1). Lineage (NCBI taxonomy): Eukaryota > Metazoa > Arthropoda > Insecta > Hymenoptera > Crabronidae > Cerceris > Cerceris rybyensis. The sequence goes on from OU342789.1 coordinate 4,911,479, forward strand.
ACACATCTTTACTTTCTCATGATAATATGAACTAGTATCTTCACCCTTCTTTTGCCGACGGTTAGTCATTCTAGTCCATTTTGTTGGTTGGTCTTCTTTACCGACAAATGTCTTCTTAAACGCTTCTTTGAACAATTCCCAGGTATTCAATTCTGCGATCCTAGATTGAAGCCAATGATACGAACCTCCTTTTAAATGAACACGTGCGGACTCGAGAATAAACCCATCTGGCCAACGATGCAAAGTCTTCATGCTTTCCAGATCCTTGATCCATTCTGCTGCTTCTGTAGATCCTTCATTTCCACGGAATTCTCAAATATCTGCACTAAGTTGCTGAGTGGACTGTTGACTGGATATACCACTTACTTGTCGATCTTCCAACATTTTTGTTAATAATAAGTTCAAGGTAGGTATCATTTCTCTTCAAAGCCTCTTCTTGGAATCGCGCTGCCTCTTCGTTGCGACGCCGACTTTCCTCCATGAATGCTCTTAACATGGCTTGTAATGTTTGATCCATATTTCCACTGCTTCACAGTGAAATGAATCGACAATCTAGCTGAAGAAAAAATAATAACTCGAGAACCGTTCATTTTAGAGAAAAATGTTTTATACGAAAGTTTCATAATATCGTGAAAAGAATGTCACTGCATCGTTAATTTTTTATTTTTTATATTTTTTAAATGTTATTTAATGGTTAATATCATTTTTTATGCGAAAGTCTATAAAGGGTATAGCAGGATAAGGTGGTCAAAAGTGCCCTTCAACCGATTTCACTGGGGGTGGTCTCATTCGATGGATAATGCTCGGCGATCATTGTGTACAAATTTTTAACCCTGTATCTTGACCGGAAGGGTAGTTATGGGGAAAATTCAAAAAACGGGTTTTTGGCCCATTTTGCTTATTTATTGAGGTGCAAAAAATTCGAAAAAATTCAGACATATTCTACACGGTACCATACACTTTTAAGATTTGTTTTTCAGATTTTTACATTGAAGAGAACCTAAGTGTAACAAATGAGCAAACGCAAAAAAAAACGGAAAAAAGTAGATTTCGTATCGAGATCTTCGAGTGACAACTTTTTGAAAATTACAGTAACAATCCAACTCTCATGATTGTTATCTCCAATTTTTTTCAGATTTTTAAACCGCCTGCGTCATTGTGAAAAAATTCGAAAACCGATTTGCGCGACGCATTTCGATATGTAACGCCATGATCCAGTTATTATTTCCTCATTCTTTGATTACAGTATCTTCATTTTGTGACTTTCAGTGTTTCTACCACGAAGCAATTACATGTTAATATAGAGAATCGAATAAATTAAATCAATTGTGAACTTTGATGGTTCCTCATCTGTAAGAATTTTTAAAGCTTTTTCAATTGAGCGATTTGGCGCAGTTGGTACGGTGTCTGTCTGCGGAACCGATGGACACTTTTTTGTCGCAGGTTCGAATCCCCATGGGGAAATTGATATTTTTTTTGTCATTTTTAAAAATTGTCTACTACATAACAAGTATTAGTTGCTATTTTCAAACATTTAAAAGTATTTTGAATTACCAAAAAAATATAAATTAATTACAAAACATACTTTTTGCTTTGTCGGATTTTTCTAGTCATACTCTGTTCTGGGACTACGGGTATTATTAAACACTGTAACATTGAATAGACATCGGTTGTTCTACGGTGTATGAAGGTGTATGTTAATCAGTAAAGGATGTAGGAAACGTTATAAGTGTGAGGATATTATAAATCCCGCGCGTTTTGACGGAGCCGCCATGAGACAATCGACGGACGAAAAGACGATCGACGACGAAACGTGGACTGCACGAGGACGAGCGAACAGATCGACAATAGACGAGATCGAAGATAGACGTGTTTGACGATAAACGAGATATAGAGTAGACGCAGTAGACGATAGACGATTAGACGAACTGTAGACGATAGACGAATTATAGACGGTAGACGAATAGACGACAGATAGAGTAGACGATAGACGAGTTTGACGAATAATAGACGAATAATAGACGATAGACGAATAGTAGACTAGAGACGCATAGACGATAGACGGATTTTATATTGTAGTTTATATTTTGTTATATTTGTGTGTGTGTGTATATATATATATTAGAGTGCGTTCCCATATTTTACTATAAATTAAGTTTCCACTTGTACATATTATTATTCAAGTATATTGTTATCAATATCCTACATAAGTTATCTTCGGAAAGAAAGAAACTCCGCATTCCTTTAGACAATCATCGTTACAAGTGAAGAAGATATTATAATAACATTGTGACCTTTTAGTGAGTAACATATGTCTTCAAATATCGTAGTAAATCCAGTGTTACAATATTTGATAATACCCGAAGTCGCAGAACAGAGTACGACTAGAAAAATCCGACAAAGCAAAAAGTATGTTTTGTAATTAATTTATATTTTTTTGGTAATTCAAAATACTTTTAAATGTTTGAAAATAGCAACTAATACTTGTTATGTAGTAGACAATTTTTAAAAATGACAAAAAAAATATCAATTTCCCCATGGGGATTCGAACCTGCGACAAAAAAGTGTCCATCGGTTCCGCAGACTGACACCGTACCAACTGCGCCAAATCGCTCAATTGAAAAAGCTTTAAAAATTCTTACAGATGAGGAACCATCACAGTTCACAATTGATTTAATTTATTCGATTCTCTATATTAACATGTAATTGCTTCGTGGTAGAAACACTGAAAGTGACAAAATGAACATACTGTAATCAAAGAATGAGGAAATAATAACTGGATCATGGCGTTACACATCGAAATGCGTCGCGCAAATCGGTTTTCGATTTTTTTCACAATGACGCAGGCGGTTTAAAAATCTGAAAAAAATTTGAGATAACAATCATGAGAGTTGGATTGTTACTGTAATTTTCAAAAAGTTGTCACTCGAAGATCTCGATACGAAATTTACTTTTTTCCGTTTTTTTTTGCGTTTGCTCATTTGTTACACTTAGGTTCTCTTCAATGTAAAAATCTGAAAAAAAATCTTAAACGTGTATGGTACCGTGTAGAATATGTCTGAATTTTTTCGAATTTTTTGCACCTCAATAAATAAGCAAAATGGGCCAAAAACCCGTTATTTGAATTTTCCCCATAACTACCCTTCCGGTCAAGATTCAGGGATAAAAATTGACCAAATGAATGAGACCACCCCCATTGAAAGCGGTTGAAGGGCACTTTTGACCACCTTATCCTGCTATACCCTTTCTTTACGGACTTTTATTCTACGAAAGAAATAAGGAAACTTTTGCATAAGTCATTTTCTCATTGCACTTTATGTTAAAAAGATATTTAATGCAAAATATCCTACTGACGTCTTTCTCTTCCTACTGCAGATGACGCGAAGCCAACTGATACTGTTTAAGTTGGTCTATTACTTATTCAATACCAAACTAACTTTGCGAGAATTTTTCTTTTTCTTTTTTTTTTTATAGAGGGGAAATGCTTTACGCACACCTGCGCATGATGCACAGGTAGTGTGGGACTCCGCGTAGTTTTCGTTAACCCATTAAAACCCCTCTTTTGGGATTACGATGTATCATGCTATATACATTATTATATATATGTATATATAAATAAAATAAAATATGTAAAAAATAACAAAAATAATATAATATAATATAAATACTAATAACACATTGCTTATAGCAGCGATAATATTCATAATTCTACATTAATAATAGTAATATTTAAACTATATAAATAAGTAGTAAATAAATAAACACAAAAATAAGTTACGAGAATCGCTGTATTTACAAAATAATGTGCACTGACAAGGAGAGGACCCCAACTGTCCGACTTCGATTTTAACGAGGCTTTGCAAGATGACAGCATGCAGGTCCCTAATGATATGTGTAAAATATTAGCCGTAGTTATGCAGTAGTTTTAAAAATATAAGCGATTAAAGTTCGTACCTGTTTTTATACTATAAATGTGAATCTGGTTACAACAGCTGTGGTGGCGCAGTGACTGCCGTTTGAGGCTCACGAGCCGAACATCTTGCGTTCGAGTCCCCGTGACGGACAATTTTTTTTTCTATTTTAATTTGATAAAATTGCTCACGAAACACATGGTTTCCAGACTCATATTCTAGGCTCGCTGCATGGCAATCGCTATTGAAAGTACATCGAAAATACGGAATTAAATCAAACTGCAGGGTAAGGATTCCAGAGACCTAGGCCATTAAAAGTAAAGAAAAGTGGCACTCGCGTGGCTGAAAAAACGGAAACTTTCCGAAACAGATGCTTTCTCGGACTGTGCAGTAAGCCTTGTAAAATTAAGATTGTACGCCTTAAAAAACGCACGACTAATGCTTCCTCCAACGGTTTAAAATTAACTAACTTTTATTTAGCTAGCTATACAGTTTGAATTGTCTTCGAGGACTTTGAAGATTAAATATTTCGAAAAGCTGTAAAAAGACAGTTTGCGAGGTCCGAAACGTACATAATGTAAATGTATATATTGCAAGTGTACGATAATTGTTATTCTGCATTGTGTGCAATTTTATCAAATTAAAATAGAAAAAAAAAATTACCCGTCATGGGGGACTCGAACGTACGACGTTCGGGTCGTGAGCCTTAAACCGCTGTCACTGCTCCAACACAGCTGTTGTAACCCAAATTACATTTATAGTATATGAAGAGGGATGAACTGTAATCGCTTATATCTTTAAAACTACTGCATAACTACGGCTAATATTTTACACATATCATTAGGGACCTACATGCTATCATCTTGCAAAGCCTCGTTAAAATCGAAGTCGGACAGTTGGGGTCCTCTCCTTGTGAGTCTTACTCGTCACTATCAGATGATGGACACGAGGTAGTCAAGTCAGTTGCAACCGAATCAGAAAACACGAGAGATGTAGAAGGACTATCTGTAGCAATGGAGACGGATGGTTGTTGTGGCAAATTAAGCAAATGGATAATATCTTGTGGTAACGATTTTGTGTGTTTTTTTGTTATTGCGTGATAACTATTTAACATTGGATCTGAGGTAATTAGAAACATTGACATCAAGTCATGATTAGTCTACATTCTTGAATTTTTTCTAGTATGGTCAACTCGAAACCTTCTTGCGTCCTTATTACGTGCATCCTGTGCTTCTTCGGATAACATTCCTATCGGTAATAAACATGACTTTATAACATTTACACTATGAAATAACAATTTATGAACTGTAACAGGCATATAAAACCAAGTGTATAAACTTAAGTACAAATCTCTAGTTTTCTTTCCAAATAATTCAAAATGTTCAATATTAATTTCGTGCTTCGAAGAAAGCGCAGTTAGCATATAAAAAATCTTTGAAGTAACTCTTCATGAAGGCCTGTAATTCTAGCGCTATCTTTATAATTTTTATAAAACCGTCTTGCCATATAGCCATCATTTGTGGAACCACTTCCTTGTTTTGATGTATCAACAAGCAATCCCATTTCCTTTTTAAATTGATTTTTAATTTTTATTTTCCTATCGTGCAATTCTTTTTTCTCTGAATCTAATCGAACGGACCATCTTTTAACATTCAAGCGATAACTAATTTTGTAAAAAACATTCAAATGGTCGGATTCAGGCATGCAATGTTGATAAACCAAACTTATAATTATGTGTTAAACCGTCTTTAACAAGTGGTTCAACATTCATCGTTTTGGGAGTAGCTCCACAAATGTAACAAATTTGGCTCGACTTCGTATCCGTTAATGAATTACAGACCTTACCGTCCATCATTGTTAATAGCATTTTGTGGTGGACAAAGATTTTTTTATTATTGATATTGATTTCTGTTGGTAGCAGAGAATCAATATCTTGCTGTATTTTATTTGTTTCGCTTACTACCAAATCCTTAGTTTTTTTTGCAAATAAAAATTTGATAGGCCTACATAGACGTGTTGAAGAAGGCCTCGGATTCTGCCATACTACTTTCTCTTCATTTTCAAATGTGTGACACTTTAACGGCACAAATGAAAATGAAAATAAAAATTCATCGCCGCTACTGCAAAGTACGAATTTCTGATTATATCTATTGTGGTCAGAACTACCATCACAACCCCATTTACTAATTAGAACTAAATTATCATATTCTTTGAAAGCATCTGTATTATTATTGAATGTTATTAAACGTTGTATGGTTAGATCTATTAAACTCTGCAAATTGACACTTGCAGAATTTTCAGTAATAACAATTCCCGAAGGATGGCATTTCTTTTTGGACTTTTGTAAACTATAATAGGATGGATAAATATCATGTCCCAAACTTAAAGCTGAATTCCGCATTAGCGTGTATGAATGCTTTGTCAAACGACAATCAATGTATAACGCTAATGCTTCATTTGCAGTGTATGGGCGCGGACTCTCTCTGTTCTATTCTATTTAACCAGTTAAGCGTGGCGTCCTTTTGGCAAAGCGCGCACCAGTGTGTGTCGCGATAAACAAACGATGACGGGAATAGTCGTCAAACACAGAGTAAGTGGCGCTGTTGAAAAATTGGGACAAAAAGACGACTTTATTTTGTTACCGGCGAGGTCCAGAGATTCGAGTTTTTAAAAAGGGAATTTATTCGTCCTCTTAAACTCTACTTTTAACCAACTACAAATCTTACTACACTACTAGAATACTCAAAGAATACAGAAAGGCTTATAAGCTAATACGTTGATCTATGTTAACTAGTACTGATGAGGATTGGTAATGAATGCTCTTCATCGTCGTTTGCGCTTTTATATTGGCGTGATGCGTATTCGATGCGTCTTTGATTTGTAGGTGGTGCGTAGAGATACGTCGCATCTTCGTGTCTATCGGTTACATTGCTTATTCGATGCGCAAACTGGTGCGTAGACATGCGTCGCATCTTCGTGATAAACAGCACATATAGACAATAGGATGTCTATCGGTTACATTCCTCCCTGGGGTGGAAAGTTCCGTCCCGGAACGTCTTTTTAAGGTGTGACCATATTGTCGATAATGTACAAGACGTTTCTTCTTTCGCTGGTCTGTAAGGGTGAGAACACATCTGGAACATATTAGATTTTATATATTTGGTACTCTACCTCTCTTATACTTCCGATGTTGTGTATAAGATGGAGCGTCGCTGCTATTTTCGTCAAAAGTTCCGGAGTATGTTCGTATAGGTTCCAAGCTCAACTCTGTTTCTTGATTTCTTGGACATTCATGGATTGTTTCTTCCGTGTTTGAGTTAGGTCCGAATGTACAATGATTGTAAATTATTGTACATGGTCTGAAGAAGTATCTTAGACATTGTGTTATTTTCGGACAGCAATCAGCGTTATATATTAGATACAGGAAACTTCCGATCAAAGTTGAATATCCTGCATATGTAAGGTATTTTGTAAGTTTTTCTGTCCAAGTAAGAGTTCTTTTTCTGAGTGATAGTTCTTCGATTTGTTTGTTTAATTCTTCGACTGTGGTTCCCAATGCGTTCAGTTGTGAGGGATTTAAAGAATCTTCGCTCAAAAGTTCTAATTGAAGTTCAGAGGAAGAAATGTTCATTCTTTGTAATTTCTTTATTATCTTCAGTTCGTCGATGCTTCCTTTCAACATTATGTCGATTGATTTATTATTTAACGTTTCACTAGACTTTAATACTGTTCTGGATGTAGTGGCCATGCATCCTTTAGGTAGATAGATTATGCTCGTTTTCTTTATTTTCAAGAATATTGGTTGGTTTTCCGAGCATACTGCATGTAGTGTTTCTTCATGTGAAGGTATTATAATCCAATCATGATTGGTCCTGAGTTGAATGTACAGCGTATTTTGCAATTGTATGTAATGATAAGAACATTGAGATCCTTTGGAAAGGATCAGTTCAATGAGACATGCATCCGAGTCTCTTGTAGAATAATCGGGATGTGCTCTTTTTATAAGGTTTATATTGGTTACTTTCCTTATTTTCATTTGTTCTTCAGCTTCTATTGGAACGAATTTCGTTTTATCGTGATTTAACAGAATATATGGTATTTGTATATCGTGCACCATATAACCTTTTATCAACGAGTAGACTGGTATAGGTATCGCATGGTATAGTATGTAATCCAGAGGTTCTATTAATGGTATGTGAAAAGTATATAATAACTTTCCTTGGCTCATTGAAATTGTTAAGTCACTTATTTCGACTATCGTAGGGTAATATTCTTCTGATAGTGGTGTTGGGAAAAATTCTTCTTGAGAAGTGTTTTTAAGAGTCTTTATGAGTTGCTCAGGTGAGAGGATATACGGATGTATTATTCCTTTCTTTCCATCTATCAGTGCGTTTAAGAGCTGTTGTAGGTCTTCTTTAGTTTCTGAGTCCATTAGAACGTGATCAGCATATAGTTCGTCTATTTGCTGGTTTAGTAGAATCTTTTCTCTTTCATTTTTAAGGACTTGGAAATTCTCATTTAGGAAGTGTGTTTGTTTTTGTAATTGATTGAATGTTCCCAGATTGCTTCTGAGGTGATTTAACAAGAAAGTTGTCTGATTTCTTACCAAATGTGCGATTTGTAGGTTATCTTCTCTTAGCTTATCAATTTCTTGATTGTAATAGTCGGCATCTGAAGCCGCTAGATTTCCAAAAAGAACTTTTATTCCTTCTCCAATAACATTTAATAATCCTCTTTTATTTCTCTTTCCTATGAAATGAAGTAGTGTATTTCTATCTTCTTTCAGACGAGCCATTCTTTTCTGTTGAGCTTCAATTCTATGTTTTGAAGAATATATTTGAGGTTGCATCTTTATGATGCATAATTTTAATAATTGGGCAAGATTTGCTTCAAGCTCGTTTATTGATTGTAAAACCGGTTCATAATTAATTCCAATTATCAAATTACATGTCGCGTGGTATAGCTGGGCTGGTCCTAAGTTTTCAAGGTAAACTGCTTGATTAGGCTCCAATTCTGATACATATATGTGGTCATTGTTCTGTTTCTCGTCTTCCTGTTACATCTGAATTGAATTGAATTGTAGGGCTAAGATTAGCAGAAGAAGTTCGAGGTTCATCTTCTTCGTAATTTTTCTCTTCTGTTCCTGCAACAAATGGTTTTATATCGTTAAAATGGTATGTGACTTCTTTGAATCCTTTCTTTATTGTTGCAGCTTGATTGTTTATGATTCTTGTAATTTCGTAAGGGCCTTCCCATGGGGCATGTAATCGTGAATCTTGAGGTTGATGCCTTCTTACTAGGACTTGTTGTCCTACTTTTAAATTGTCTGTTATTCTGACCTTTTCTTTAACTTGCATTCTTCTCCTTCTTTGGATTCTCTCAGATACTTGTCTTTTTATATTTCTCCTCCTCCTTATCAAAGATTCGCATTTTTCTTAATCAGTTGTTGATAATTCTTCTATATCAAATGGTATGTTTGGTTTATATCCTAGCATGTATTCTGTTGGAGTGATTTGGAGAGTTTCATTTGTTGTAGTATTATGAGCAATGGTTGCTCCAATAAGTTGTTTTGTCCATTCGTTCGAATCTCCAAGATAGCTTCTTAAATAGTTTAATATTTCTCTGTGGGACCTTTCATTTTTTCCATTTGATTGCGGATGATATACCGCCGTTGAGGTCATTTTTACTCTTAGTTTTTCTTGCATGACTTCTAAAAACTTCCCTTGGAATTCTAGCCCGTTGTCGGTGATGATTTCCTTCGGAACACCGAATATACAGCAATAATATTGCCAAAATTTTTCGAGGACTTCTTTTGCCTCTTTCGTCTTTAAAGGAGCTAGTTGTACATATCTTGTGAGATAGTCTTGTATTACCAAGATATATCTGTACCCTCTATCCACTGGTAAAGGACCTATTATATCTAGTGAAACCTTTTCATTTGGTTCGTTGGGGATATCAGGTTTTCCCATAGGTGGTTTGTTCGCAACGTATCTCAGACGTTCGAACTGGCATTTTTGGCACTTTATAATGACATTCTCAGTGTCTCTGACCATTCCAGGCCAGTTATAAGCAGTGCGTAGTTTTTCTATGGTTTTCTCAGTACCATAGTGTCCACCTAGTGTGCTTTCATGCACTTCTTTAATGATTCTTTCTTTTTCTTCTCTTGTTTTTGGGTCCTTGGTGTCGTTAACTTTTACGACGAGATCCTTTTCTGGAGTTTTCTTCATGTGGACATAGGAGATCATTTTTAAAATTGTTTCTCTGACGTTCAAGTCAGGTATTCTGATCTCTATTTCTGAGCATTCCGGAATCTCAGTCCGTATGCTGGCATACTATATGATTTCATCGTCAAAAGGATCTATGTGGAGTCCATGCTCTTCATTGATGGTTGTTATGATTAATCCTTTTCTTGTAGTTCTTCCGTTTTGTATCATTAGATTGGGGGATTCTTGGAAAGTGTTCTTTTCTTCCTGAAATTCATCATATGTAGGTGATGCTTCATTCATTAAATCTTCTAGGGCTTCTTCAGCTGTGTCCCTAGTATTCTCTTCTTCTCCTGTTTCCAAGGCGTTAATTCTTGATAATGCATCAACGTTTGAATTCTGTTTTCCTTTCTTATAATGTATTTCATAATCGTATTCTTCCAATTTAAGTCGCCATCTCATTAGTCGCGATGTTGGATCTTTGACATTTTGTAACCATATCAACGGTCTATGGTCGGTTACAATTATGAATTTCCGTCCGTATAGATAGGGGCGGAAGTGTTTTGTTGCCCATACTATAGCTAATAATTCTTTTTCTGTCGTAGAATAGTTTGTTTCGGCCTTGTTCAAAGTTCTGGATGCGTGGGCTATCGGTTTATCTTGTCCGATAGTTCCCTGTGATAATATGGCACCTATTGCCTGGTTGCTCGCATCCGTCATTAACACAAAGGTTTTTGTCCACCTGGGAATTGTAAAATTGGTTCCTTCGTTAATGCTTGTCATAAAGATTCAAAGAACTCTCGTTGTTTCGTGTCCCATTCCCATGATTTCTCTTTCCTTAATAGCTCAGTTAGTGGTTTTGCTTTCTTTGCAAAATGTTTTATGAATTTTCGATAATATCCGACGAGTCCCAAGGGGTCTTCTAGGGTTGAGCCAAAAACAATTATATCGTCCATATATACAAAGCAGATAGTTCCAGTTAGTCATTTTAGTCCTTTGTTCATCATTCTTTGGAAAGTTGGCGGAGCGTTTTTTAGTCCGAACGGCATTCGGTTATATTCGAAATGTCCATCGGGTGTAGAAAATGCCGTTTTTACTTTATCCTTTTCCTTCATTCCTATTTGATGGAATCCTGATGCTAGGTCGAAAGCTGAGAAATATTGTGAGTTTCCTAATTTGTCAAGGATATCTTCTATATTTGGTAATGGGTATGAATCTAGAAGCGTTCTTTCGTTTAATTTCCTGTAGTCTATAACGATTCGCCATTTCTTTTTACCTGATGCATCTGTTTTCTTGGGGACTACCCACAAAGGCGAGTTAAATGGGGAGTCACTTTCTCTAATAATTCCTTTCTCTAGCATTTCCTTCATTTGCTTCTTAATTTCTTCTTGATGAATTGGTGGGTATCTATATTGTTTGACGTTTATTGGCGTATCATCTTTTAATTGTATTGAATGTTCTGTTAATTTAGTGAGCGGTATTGGACCTCCTGGAAGTACAAATATGTCATGGTACTTCTGTATTATTTCCCATAATTCTTCTTTTCCTTCCTTTAGATGTTGTAACCTGGTATTTTCTTCGAGGAGTTTTCTTCTGTTTTCTTTCAAGGGTATGAAATTCTTTTGAAATTCTTTCATATCTGCTGGTTTTGCTTGGAGAGGATTTTTCATTAATTTTTCTTGATCTGTCAAATTGAAGTGTGGGAGGATTGTTTCTCCCTCTTTAACCATTGTTAATACTGTGAAATCGTCAAATTCTATTAAAGCGGGTCCATCGTTAACTCCTTCAACCGTGTATTTTAAAGCAGTTATTGCCATAGGAGGTGCCTTCAGAGTTTTCTGTTTCTCATCGTTGCTTTTAAATTTTGTGTTTTTTAGTAGGACTTTATTTTCTTTAATATTCCAAACGCATTCTAATGATCTTAGGGCATCTATACCGAGTATCCCATCTGCATTTAGTTTGATCGTATTCGGACTACTCGTAAATTTATTTCTTTTCCCAGAATTGTTGTGTTTATAATACCTTTGGTTTTCAAAATTTCTCCTGTGACTGTTTTTACATTCTCCGTTTGTTCTTTTCTTATTAATCGTTGGTCTTTGATGTTTCTCTCTTTTATTAATGATAATGAGGAGCCTGTATCCAGCAAAAATTTTGTTTTCTCGTAATTTAGTGGGTTGAGGATGATATTAACGAGTTGATTTGTATTTCCCCGTATGGTACCAATGTTTTCTCGAGCTAATTTGTTTGTTCTGGTGGGCCGTTGTTTGTAGGCTGGACTCTTTGAAAATTTCTTTGTTCGTTGTATCGTTTAGTTCTGCATTCTTCTATGGAATGTCCTAACCTCTTACAATAGTTGCATTTGACTCTAGGATATTGTATCTTTATTCTTCCGTATTCCTTTGGTTCTTTTGGTTCTTTGATATATGATTTTTGTACCCTTGAATACGGTTTCTTTTCCATGGCAGTAGTTTGTGTATTTGAGCATTTAGTTTTTGCCGTGATTTCAGCTTGTAAGGCAGATTGTATGGCTGAATGGACGTCATTAGGCATACTTGTTTTTACGTCTAATCTTAATTCTCTTTCAAGTCCTTCGATATAATCATACAATCCCCTTTTTCTCTCAATGTCCATTAAAATGGCTTTTGTTGATTCTGGCGATTGTTGAGTGGCTATTGCTCTTATGGCGGCTTCGTGAGTTTTCATAAATCTTTCAGTATAGTTAAGGACTGTTTCTTTTGGTCCTTGTCGTATATTATTCCTTTGCAATTGATAAGTTTGAAGATCTTGTTGATTGCCGTAATGTTGTCTCAACTGTTTCCTTAGATCCGCGAAATTCCTTACGGCTTCGGCCCTTATAATATTTCTTGCTTTTCCTTTTATTTTCATACCAAGTATGCAAGACAGGAGTAGAGCTCTTTGGCTGCTTGGAACGTTTTCTTTCGCGGATTCTGCTTGATATATGAAAGATTCAACCGGATTTTCTCCGTCAAATTCTGGTACTGTCATTAGGAGGTCTTTTAACGTGAGATTAGTAGTTCCTCTCATATTTGCATCTGAGTAATCTGTTTCGTCATCTGTCATTAAATCTCTGTCTTCAGATGCAGGAGGTGCATCCTTTGTTGCACATTTTTGTTTGTTTTTGAGGCTTCCTATTTCAGTTGTCAAATTTTCTACTAACTTAGTTAGTGATTCAATTTGTTTTTGCATAGCTTCAGCCATTTCTGATACTCACCTTTTTGGTGGTCTTTTCGATGAGATTGTTTCGTGTGTAGTTCGTAGCTGTCCCTCTGGGTCGCGGATTCGTATCGTGGATACCGTTGCAACAACTTGTCCCTTCTGCTCAGAGAAACGGGTGTCAAGTGTTCTCGTTTCAACGAGTTCCTTTCGTCTAGGATGCCGGTATCCCACCGCTGCCACCAATTATGTTACCGGCGAGGTCCAGAGATTCGCGTTTTTATAAAGGGAATTTATTCGTCCTCTTAAACTCTACTTTTAACAAACTACAAATCTTACTACACTACTAGAATACTCAAAGAATACAGAAAGGCTTATAAGCTAATACGTTGATCGATGTTAACTGGTACTGATGAGGTTTGGTAATGAATGCTCTTCATCGTCGTTCGCGCTTTTATATTGGCGTGATGCGTATTCGATGCGTCTTTGATTTGTAGGTGGTGCGTAGACATACGTCGCATCTTCGTGTCTATCGGTTACATTGCTTATTCGATGCGCAAACTGGTGCGTAGACATGCGTCGCATCTTCGTGATAAACAGCACATATAGACAATAGGATGTCTATCGGTTACAATTTAAAGAAATAAACAATTTTATTAGTAATATTTACATAGTCCCTTAATATGAACATGTATTTATACATAATGAACGGAAAACTTAGAAAAAAATCGAATATATATAGAAGTTGAAAATTTAAACTCTTGCTGTCGTGTGATATTCACGAAAACAAGGAACAACGCATTACGGCACTTTGCACGAAGACCAGTAAAAAAGAAGTGATATAGCGCGCACATGAGCTCTTTCCAGGAATCACCGCAGATAAAGAATCTAATATACTTTTTTTGGTTTTGATACGTCAAGATGAAAATCGGGATAATTAAAGATCCAGTGTTACTGCACTGTTTACTAGTTAGCTCTCAGGAAGTTATGAATCCAAATAAAATTATTTGTAATTTTTTTTTATTTGTTTCATTTCGTCTTAACCTCTAAACACTTTAAATATATTAAAATTTACGAATATAATTTAGTTTTCGCCAAAATTACAATTTAAATGTCAAATTGTAACAAAATTTTACGCATGACGGATATAGCCGTCATAACACAAAATTCTGCCACATCTCCATGACGGATATAGCCATCAAACACGCTTAACTGGTTAATTCTCTTAATTTCGGTTGCCCTGTCCGAGTGTTCTGAAGAAATGAATCTGAATAAACTAGCAGCATCCCGTTTTCTCGATTCCCGTAAACTTATTTCAGTCGCGAATGATAGTTGCGATAAACTCCTAGTTTCTAATAAATCCTTAATTTTATATCTTTTAGCTTTACTGCTGCATTCATCAATACTTTTAATATTTCTGCACCTTGTGGCAGATGTAGGTGTCTGCACTGTAAGATCTGTGTAACAATCTATAGATAACGACAATTCAGCAGCAAGCCAAGCGTCATGCTTAACTAAAAATCTATCTAACTTCCTATCGCACTTCTGCCAATTCTGTTTTATTTTTGAAATACATAATCTTATCGCGCTCTTTATGCTAGCTATACAATTATCTCTAACATTATCGTACCTAATGTTAAATTTATCTAAGACGTAACTATAATAGACTGCAATATCCACATCGTTTCGATTACTCATCCAAAATTCAAAAATTTCTCTCCTAGTTACAAAGAACGTTGAACCTATAAATCTTACAGAACGTTTTAATTGAAGAGCCGAACTTTAACAAGATTTTTTTCAAGAACATACAATTCGGAGATATTGATTATCGGACACTTATTTGTGCTGGTGTTCGCCGTAGAAATTGATATCACAACAATAAACACTACACTGGCAGACGAACCACTTCTAGCAATTCAAACTTAATCTTTTACAGAATAGAATTTTCCAAAAAAGTATAAATCTCGACTCATTTCCTATGCAACAACTCTCGATTAATTGTGTGTTACTAACGACAACTGTGCCCACGAAAACTATGAGTAGGCGGAGCAATGATTTAGAAATTCTTATTTTCTGGAAGATCATTGGTTTATATTAATAACACTGTTCGACAAGATTTTTTTTCTCGAATATCCAATGGGTGATCCTCATAGAGTTACTCATCCGAAACACGAATCCGTCGGCAGAATTGCACCATCACCCTCAGTCTTGTAGTAAAATGAGTTTTTGTAAAAATACCAAATTTTGGCAGGAAATGAGGTACAACGCGAAAAGTATAAACGCTACGAAGTTGAAATTGGTCTTAAAAGATAGAGGAAAACGTGCCGAATATGTTAGTGTATGTAGTTATTAAAATTGGTTGTTGTAAATAGTAACAAATGACCGTCAAAGTGTACAAAAGAGCGGATGCGTGAACTTGCTATGCTATATTCTTACATTTCTATGAAAATTTATTTATCTAGCACGAATTTGCTATACTGGATCGCATTCCTTAAAAATTTCTAAAGCGAAAACTGCCCCCAAAAGTTTTGGGAACAATTTTCAATCCCGGCGGGTCGAAAAAATGTCCGTCGCAAACGTGTAATCGGCGTTTCGTCGCCATGCTGTTATTTTACGCGGGCCTGCTGTGTGACAGTGCCGCAACTACGCATTATCGCCGCCGACCTGACAGTACCATCCAAAGGGCGCTCAACTCTGATAAATATAAATGATCAATTGTTTTTCATTAATTTTTGTTTAAAAATATTATTCATAATTTGGTCACCGAATTATAAAAAACGTTTAATTAATTTTAATTGATCTACAAATGCTGTCTGCTGAAATGATGAAATGAAATGCTGCATTTTGGCATTTCGTTACAAGAAAATATTATTGGAACTATAATATTCTTGTTCTTTATAAAAAATATCGTAGTTTATAACAATAATACGATATGATCAATTCCATGTCTAGGGCACGCCGGGTCACACATTTCCTTCTCGAGCATTTTTTCTATGAATTATTGTTATGAAAATTCCAGAGAACATTTCTGTTAACATACCGACAAATGCCCATTATACTGTATTATCCGCTTGTCGGAAGATCATATTGTATTATTGTTATAAACAACGATATTTTTTAAAAAAGAATTTTTTCAGCATTGAATCAGCATTTCACGACTCCAGAGTAAGTTAGGGAAAAACGCAAAAACACGTAAATTTTATTTTTGATTTCTCTATCATTTAAAAAAAGTTTGGTTAAAATCGGATCGTAAACTTTAAAGATATCACGAAAAA
This sequence comes from Cerceris rybyensis, assembly GCA_910591515.1. Lineage (NCBI taxonomy): Eukaryota > Metazoa > Arthropoda > Insecta > Hymenoptera > Crabronidae > Cerceris > Cerceris rybyensis. Next base: position 4,928,042 of record OU342789.1, read on the forward strand.
AATGTCATTTTGAATAAAAAATTAACAAAAAATCGTTAAATCAAATTTTCAATTCCATAGGCCTTTAGTAGGCGCCGCAACAACCATTTCGTACATTTATCAAAACTGTCTATCATTAGCCGTTTTAAAATTATAAGCGAAAGAAGAAAAAAATCAGAAACTTGGAAGGGTGGTTTCCTTAAACATGCGACTTAGCAGATATAAAAAAAAAATACGTATCGATTACTTCAGGGTATACCTCAAAATATCGTAAGATATTAGCAACTACGAAGTGTCTTGTTAGGCAGCAACTTTTTACAACGTAGTAATGAAGTTGAAAAAGAAGAAAAAAGTAAAAAAGAAAACCTGGGTTATAGTCTATCATACGGTAGGGTGTTGCTAATGCTTTACCATCGTGTTATGACGTCTATTGGGTAACCTGAGTTTAACTCCTCGGGTGGTTGTTCAAAGCATTCCTCTATGCATTCCGTACAGGTTTCTGCTGGTTTAGATTTGGTGAGTGTCCTTCGACACCTGCACTTTTTGTAGAGATGCACCGTTTCCCTAGGCACCACGCAGTGCCATCCTCTCGGTTGGAATAGATCTCGGTGTTCCTGTGGTATTTTGCCATGGCAACTGCTGCACAGGAACGTTCCGTCCTGTCCTTGGTGGATCGGGGGTGCGAGGGCTGTGAAGCAGACCATCTGCATGAGTTGGTGGTAGGCCTCGGGATGGGCCGCGATGGTGGGCACCTCCTCGTGGTGTGGCCTGGGAGCACCAGGTGGTGCGATCACGTAGGAGTGAATCCACCACCTGGTGCTGCGAAGAGCAAGGGGGGGGGGGGCAAGGGATAGGATCAGGTAAAAGTAGGGTATTAGCAAAGGGCATAGGAGCTAGGGAATAGGAAATAAGGTATAGATAATAATAATAATAAGGTATATAGGTAGAGTAGGTATAGATAGATATAGGATAGATAATAGACTAAGGATAGAATAGAGAGTAGAATAGGATAGGGTAATGAAGAGGAGTGTAGGAAAGAAAGGGAAGGAGGTAATAATAGAATAAGGGACCATAGGATGAGAATGTAGATGGGGGGAGTATGGGGGACTGTATCGCGACGCATGAATACTTACCTGTGGGTGTTGATGTGGGGGGATATACTTGCCTATACTTACCTAATTATATCTATATACTTAACAACGACAGACGGACTGACGGACACGACGAAGGATGGATCAATTAAGACGACCGGCTAGCTGAAAGGAAAAAGAGAAACAATTAAAATAAATATGACAGGAAGGACTAATAAAAATAAAGTTTACGGCGCAGGGTTTATTTTCTCGGGTGGTAAAGCGGGCCCGGTGGCATCATTATCCGATGACCGCGGGGAGGGGGACGTGGAGAGCCAGGCGCCCCAACCCTTCTGACTACTAGCGGAGGGATGGAGAGGATGAGAGAGGGGAAGGGAGACGTGGACAAGGGAGGAGGAGGAGCTACAAAGGGCAGGGGTAAAGAGGGAACGAGTAGAGGGGAAGGATCGGAAATAGAATTGGAAGGAGGAGAGGATGAGGTGTTCGAATCATCAGGGGGAGAAGAAGGGAGTGTAAGGACAGGACGGGGAGGGGAGAACTTAATAAATAGAATCAAAAAGAGACTAGGAGTGCTATCTGGAAGTAGATCAAAGTTAGGGAGTAGTGCAGGATCGAGTCAAGGAGAAAGTTGGTGGGAAATAGAAGAGTGGGAGAGGGGAATGGAAGAACTGATAAGGATCATGGATAAAGTGCTGGCGGATACGAAGGTATTAGCCGAAAATCTAGACGGAAATAAAAATATGAGAGATCTGGAAAGGAAAAGGTGTCACAAGATGGCAAAGGAACTAACAGAGGCAGGGGGGATTATTGGACAGATTAGAACCAAGGTGAGGAGAGTGACGAGAGCGATGAGGGAAAGCATAGGAGATGTAAAAAAGACGAGTACAGAGGATAAGGGGATACAATGTAGGGAAGAGGAAGGACTGATTAAAAAAACATCAGACAAAGGAATAGGAGTCTGGGGAGGCGGCAGGGATTGGGAAAGAGATCAAGGGAAGATAGGAGGGGCCTCAAGAGGAATAGGGGGAGAGAAGAGAAAAGAGCTACCCCCCCCCCCCCCCCCCTCCGAAAGGTGGGAATAGGAAGAGAAGGAACAGAGGAAGCGAGGATTTGGGAAGGGAGGAGAGTAGAAGAAGGGCGGAAACAGATAGAGAAGGGACAGAAGAAGGGAGGGGAGGGAGAGGGAGGGAGGTCACAGCGGGGCAAGAGGGGGACTGGATAGAGGTAAGGAGAATTAGGAGGGGAGAAAAAGGGTGTGAAAGAAAGGAAAGGGAAAGGGAAGCTGAAGGGATAGAACGTCAATGATTTGTTTTACGTGAAGCACCTGCCTTTTCGGCTTATCCTCACGGCCCCTATGGGCGCGGGATCGAGATACGCTCGATCAACGCGTACGAACGGCGTACTACCAGTCTTAGTACGAAGATTGTGCGTCACACTGGTGGGAGCGGAGACTTTCTTAACTCCTACCGGCTCTGCAGGTCGGTACCCGAGATGGAAGTTTTACTGCATCTCACACAGCGACATCCGTAGCATAAAGCCCGCCAATGTCTCGCCAGCATTTGGCTCTTGAAACTTTCGCCCCCACGATGGTCCTACCCACGGCTGGGCCGGAGTGGGCTAAAACTCCGTGGGCAACCCAGCCCCCGTGGTACCAATACACCCTTGGTTTGGGAGCACTTGACTCAGGTCGGTGGGGTCGTTAAGCCCAGTGGGGTCTCCCAGGCCACAGAATGGGGACCCCACACCTTGCCGTCAGACAGCTCGGGGACTCCCGGGCGCGCGAATGCCCGTACCTACCCAGCGTGCTGGGTAGGCCCCTGGGGGAACACTACTCGGGTCCGGTGGGGTCGTAAAGCCCAAAGCCAGGGAACTAAACCACTCACGAAGTCCCCACGGCTCCCTGCCGATGCTGAAGGGATAGAAGAGGGAAACGAGGAAAGTGGAGGGGAACAGGAGAGATATAGAAGGATACGAATAGGAAGGGAAGAAACAAGGGGAAGAAGAGATGCGGTGCTGATCAGGGTTAAGGAAGGAGAGAAGTTTGAAGAAATGTTTAGGAATATAACAGAATGAGGGGGAGAAATAGCGGGAGAAATAGCGGGAGAGATAGAAAAGGTTAGGAAGAGTAGGGGAGGACATATTCTTATGGAGATGGCAGACAGGGGTGATGCTAGTAAGGTTAGAAAATGGTTAGGGGAGAGAGAGGGAAACAGAAAGGTAGAGGTGTTACAAGAAAGGATAAGAGTGGAACTGAGGGATGTGGATCCAGGAGCAGATAGGGAGGTTATAGAAAGGAGGGTGAGGGAAGAGGTAGGGATGGAGACAGAAGACACCTTGAGATTTATTACTACTAGGATGACGAATGTTGGAGTGCAGATGGTAGTGATAGAGATACCGGGGAAATATCATGGGAGGATAGCACAGATGAGTAAGATGAGGATAGTATTCACAATAGTACGGATTAGAATAGAGCCTAGGTTTACAAGGTGCTTCAGATATCAAGAAATGGGGTATAGCAGCTATAACTATAGGGCGAAAGGGATAAGTTGTAGAAAGTGTGGAGAGGAAGGACATGACATGATAAGATGTAGCAAGGAAATTATGTGTTTTATGTGTGAGATGGCTGGAGGGAAGGGGGAGGAAATAAGACACCTGGCGGCCACGATGGCATGCACGATGTACAAGGAAGAGAGAGTTAGAAGGATAAGGGAAAAGGGAGAAGGGACAAATAGGACCAATCATAGATGGAAACAGAGATAAGGGAAGGGGAAGAAGGAATGGGGATGGAGGGACACAGATAGGCATCCTACAAATAAATCTAAACCATTGCAGATTAGCACAGGAGCTTATGTATAGGAAGGCTGAGATCGAGGAGGTGGATGTGGTAGTTATAGCGGAGCCGTACGGGATAAAAGAAGGATGGATAGAGGACGAGGAGAAAAAAGTAGCGATATGGATTACGGGCAATAAGGGGAAATGGACATGTAAGGAGGACGAATTTAGAGGGGAGGGATTTGCCGGTACGAAGATAGAGGATAAAATTATTATGGGGGTGTATATATATCTCCAAATATATCAACGAAAGAATATAAGGAAAGGGTAGAAAAGATAGAGAAAATGAGGAAAGAAAGGGGTAGAGGATTTATTATAGCGGGGGATTTCAATGCAAAATCCCGGGGATGGGGAGAAAAAAGATGGGACAAAAGAGGAGAGATTCTAATGGAGAGCTTAGATAGTATGGGGATAATACCGACTATTAGTGAGGGGGGTAATACATTTTACAGGAATGGAAGGTCTTCAAAGATAGATATGCTAGGCTGTGATGAGGAGACAATGAGGTTGTTGAAGGAAAGTAGGTTTCTGAAGGACTACTCAGCATCGGACCATAGGTACTTAATACACAGGTTTGGCAAGACAGGGGGAATAGGAAACAGGAAGAGGGACAAGGAATGGGGGGATGGGACGGGAAGACCACGAATAAGGAGAAATTCAGAGAGAGAATGGAGGAAGGGTGGATGAAATACAGGGTGTTTCAAAAATATTTGTCATGGCTTTCAGGGGTTGTTCTACACCTCTGGATCGATGGAGATTTGCGAAATAAACCTGCCGCAAAATTCGGGAAAGGGTAGCAAATTTTTTTTATTGGCTCATCGTATTCGTCTTGTTACGTAGGCAAAATGTCTGAGAGGAACCATGGGTCAGAAACGAACCGTTCTCTCGCAAATTAACTTTTAATTGGGCCTTACGATTAAAATTTCGCCCATACGACAGCCTTCGAGTCGCCGACCATTCGAAAGGAAACACATGAGATACCCTTGCTAGCTCCAATAGTTGAAACAGAGGCAACATAATTGAAGAGAGAGAAAAAGACAAGAAAATGTCAATGACCTGCGTTCGGTGTCGGGTTCACTCAAGGGCCCACCCGGGAAGAAGAGTATAAACACTTACACTTCTCTTCTGGTTGGGTGACACAGTGCCCTATTTTCTAGCTTCGTTTACGTCGCCTCTGCTTTAACTATCGGCGAAATTTTAATCGGAAGGCCCAATTAAAAGATAATTTGCGAGAGAACGGTTCATTTCTGACCCATGGTTCCTCTCAGACATTTTACCTACGTAACAAGACGAATAGGATGAGCCAATAAAAAAAATTTGCTACCCTTTCCCGAATTTTGCGGCAGGTTTTTTTCGCAAATCTCCATCGATCCAGAGGTGTAGAACAACCCCTGAAAGCAATGACAAATATTTTTGAAACACCCTGTACATAGAAAAGGATCTAGAGGAGGGAGATAAAGTTCTAGGATATATAGAGAGGCTAAAAAAGATATGTGGGGAAATGATGAAGAGAAGGGAAAAGGAAAGGACTAGGTGTCTATTGGTGGACAGAAGGGATAGAGGTAATTAAGAAAGAGACGGCTAGGGCTAGGAGAAATATGATAAGAGCAAGGAAGAGGGGAAAAGCGATAGAGGAGACAGAAAAATATAAGCAGGAGAAGAAAAGACTGACCTGGGCGATTAAGGACAGGAAAAAAGAACTATAGCAACAGATGTGCGAGGAATTAGATAAGGACATATGGGGAAAGCCATATAAGATTATTAGGAAGAGATGTAAAGGGGGGAGGGGGGGGGGGCTGCCGAAAATAGGGAAAGAAGAGGCAGCTAAGATTAGGAGGGAATTATTCCCTAGGAATGAAGAGGGAGAGAGAGGAGGTATAAGAGAGTTAGAGGAGGATAGGAATAGGGTAACAGGAGTAGAGGAGAGTGAGGAGGGACAAGGGATGGAGATAACAATAGAAGAAACAAGACAGGCGATAGAGAACATGAATGGTAGGAAGGCTGCGGGATACGGCGGGATTCTCCCTAGTGTGATAAAGGAATTGGCAAAGGTAGATATTAGAGGAGTCAGAGAGGTGATGAAGAGGTGTAGGAAGGACAGGAGAATACGCGATGAGTGGAAGAAGATGAGGTTTGTGCTGATAGAGAAGGGACAGGGAGAGAAGGGACAGGGAGGCCAAGAAAGAAAGAAGTACAGGCCAATTTGTGTTATTGACGGATAGGGTAAGGGATACGAATACATAATCAAGGAGAGGCTCCTAGGGGAAGCGGGGGAGGAAGCATTTAACTGCAAACAATACGGATTTTACAGGGGCAGGTCTGCAATGATGGCGTTGGATAGGGTCAAAGAATTTACTGAAAGAGTTAAAAGGAGAGGGTTTGATGGGTTTGGACATTAACCCTTTCGGTACGGACGCATTCTGCGTCGTGCTGCTCCCGCTGACCGAGCAGCCGCGTCAAATGTCCGTACTTGCGGAATAACTACAAGCGCCCGTCAGATGCACAATACCGCGGTATCTTACGCAGAGCGAGTGCAGTCGCTCGTAGAAAAAAAAATGTTTAAAAAATTATCACATAATGCAATTAGAAAATATAATATTAAACCACATACCGTGAAAATATTCCGAACGTTTGAGCGAGCCGACGGGTGACTATAGTCACCGCTCGTACAGAGCGAGCGTCGGGCGTCGGGTGACTATAGTCACCGCTCGTACAGAGCGAGCGTCGGGCGTTGGGTGACTATAGTCACCGCTCGGGCCGAAAGGGTTAAGAACGCGTTCAACTCAATAAAGGGAAAGGAGATTATGGATAGGTTGAAGAAGAGAGGAGTAACGAAGGAAATGAGGGAAATCATAAGGGACTATTTAGAGGGAAGGAAGATAATTTATGATAGCATTAGGGGGGAGGTGACTATTGATATGGAGAGGGGAGTACCACAGGGATCGGTGTTAGGCCCGATCCTGTGGAACCTCACGTATGACAGGATTTTAGAAGTGGACTTACCTGTAGGGATAGAAATAATTGGATACGCGGATGACCTGTTAATAATGGGACAGGGAAGGACAATAAGAGGCCTGAAGAAGGATATGGAAGAGGCGGTAAATAGTAAGATCGAACCGGTTATGAGGGACATGGGTTTAGCAATCGCAGGGCATAAAACAAATATATGTACATTGAATAGGAAAGTTATAGAGGAGGGAATGGAGGTGAGGATAGGAGAGGCAGAAATAGGAATAGAAAAAGAAATTAGATATTTAGGGGGTGGACTTTGAAAAAGGGGGAAAATTTTAAAAGCATATACAGAGGGTGCTAGGGAAGGGGATAAGGATTATGGAGGAAATAAGAAGGGTAACGGCGAATATAGGGGGCCCGGGAACGGCAGCAAGGGAGGCGTACTACAGAATCATGGAGGCGGTAATAATGTATATGGGGGGGTATATGGGGGGAGGAAATTAAGTGGGAGGACAACCAAAAAGAAATCAGAAGGGCACAGAGGTTAGCGTTGGGGAGTGTTGCGAGGGCATTTAGAACGGCGGCCAGATACGCACTCTGTGCGATAACAGGTATACCACCTTTAGAAATCAAAATAAAATGGAGGACCAAAAGGTGGGAAAAGGAGAAGAGGAGGAGAACTGGGAAAATGAGTGTTTTGGGAGGAGGGAATATAGAATGGGAAAGAGAGGTGGAAATACAGGGATCACAGGATGAGAGGGATAAGGAAAGGAATAAGAGAGAAAGAGAGGAAATGGGAGGAAAGAGAAATATGGAAAGCATGGAAGGGGGTCTGGGAAAGAGAGGAGGGTTGGACTAGGAAAATGATAGGAGATTTAGAGGGGTGGAAGGTCAGAGGATATGGAAAGCTAGATTACCATTTGACACAAATACTAACGGGACACGGATGCTTCAACGCGTTTAGAGAGAGAATAGGGAAGTCTAGTAGCGGTATGTGCTGGTACGGATGCGGAAAGAAAGACGATGTATACCACACATTAACGGAATGCGAGGAATTTACGGAACACAGAGAAAGGTTGAAAGGAAAACTAAAAGGGAGGGAGGTAAAAATAGAAAATTTTACGAAAATTATGATAGAAGGGAGGGAGGAATGGGAAGGGATAATGGGATTTGTGAAGGAGGTTAGGAAGAAGAAAGAGGATAAAGAAAGGGAGATAGAAAGAAGGACGGGGTTGTGGGGTAATACGAATACGAGTACGACAGTATAAACATACGGAGAAATTAACGTACTTTACTTATCTAGTTATTAATTACTTACCTAATTCATTAATTAATTTATTTACTTATTTATTATTTTATTTTATTTATCAAATATTTATCTATTTACTTATTTATTTATTTTATTTCATTTTATTTAAATGATAATAAGGATATAATAATAATAATAGTAACGGTTTATTTACGCAAGTAATTGTTTAGTCCTTTAACGTCTAGTCTGTTCTTATTTATTTATTTATGTTATTTACAAGATATGTTATACGTTATTTATGAGATATGTTTAGAGATGGATAGAAGGAAGAGTGGTTTTAGAAAAAAAAGGCCTCGGGATGGTCAGCTGGACGAACTCTATCTATTGGTGTTCGGAAGAGATCGTGTCGTAGTGGCATTTTCGGAATATTGTCTTTGCTCTGTAAAGTACTGGAGTGGACTGTATAGTTTCTTGCTGGGTTCTGTCTATTTATAGGAGTTTTTGAGAGAGATGGTAGTAGGAGTAAGTGGACGTAGGGGGATGTTACTGATTAACATTGCAATTAGGCTTCTTCGACTGGATCGAGGATCCCATTGCTTGTCCCGACATCCAGGACTTAATATTCTCATCTGTTAATATTGTAAGAAAAGTGCCGGTGTTGTCGATTTTCCTTTTCGGGGCGCCAGCTCTTTCCGACTGCTTCGCAATGTTTACTTGCGTAGCTGCATAGCGTTGGTTTAGTTTCTTTGTTTGTACTGACTGTCCCCGGTGGTATGATCCTTCAGTTTTATTGTAGGGCCCTTTCGTGGTAATTATGGTACCTGAACGGACTTCGAGTTGCCATTGTCCTCGGTGTCCTCTTTGCATTCCGAAGGTTCGGCTGGATCCGTTTGGGTTTCCTTCGGAACAGTAGGCGCCATGTGGTATAACTTTGTGGAAATGCGGAGTTTTTCCTCGCTTATATAGCTCCCGTGTGGGTCCTCAGACTGACATTTTTTATGGTGGAGGTTGGATCCGATATTAATTCCAAGGGAGCTGCTGCTTCCTCCGCTATATTTTCCTGTATTTTCCGTTAGTTGTAACTAAATTTGGCCTTGGACAGATAGAATACTGTAATTATAATTAATCTAATTCCAAAGATTCCGATACCTGAGTATAATGCCGCGTGTGTGTTTCTTTCCAATCTTTTCTGTCCTTCCAATGATTTGGCCTGATTTTCCTGTTTCTTCAGCGATATAGAGGCTTCGCTGTTTTTCCAGTCGACGTTATACTCGGAGGTGTAATTAACGTGGTTCAGATCTTGCAGAATATCCAAATGGTGTTCATTAATGATTGGCGCGATTGCTGTTAAGTTTAGGGACATCTTCGGAGCGTATGTATATATAATCGCCTGTAGTGTCCAGAGTTTCAAGTGACATTAATTTTGTTGAATCTATGGTGGCTGTACATCCTGGCCTTATATAGATAATGCCGGTTCCGGTTATGTAATCGGGTGTTGAGGTTTGTCCTTTGCAGTATATTTGTATCCTTTTTTTGTCCTTCGTATAGTACAGCCAGGCCGTTTGAGATTCTAGTCGTTGGAAGGAGGTTCGCTGGGGGGTAGCTACTTGTATGTTGCAGGTTTTCCATTGAACGGTTGCTGGATTTAATAGTAAAGAAGTTTCGCAGATGGGTCGCGTATCAATTCGGTGTACTGGTAGTGTTGCTTGACCGATATATTGTTTATGGTGTTTGAAGCTTGGAGGATGTATTCTTCGGTTGGAGTGAAGAACTTTTGTTCGTCCGATGAAACGGCAATATATGGTGTTTCGGTTTTCACGAAGCTTTTTACCTGTTTCGTTCCATACAATTGGGCGGATGGGCAAGGGTAAAGCTTATAGAAATGAAATATGATTTGATCTATCAATGGTACGGTTAGTTCCAGCAACACCCTACCTTTAGTATAGGCGAGTTTTAATTTGGTTATTCCTTCGATTTGTTCCGACATTAATTCACTCGGTGTTAGAGGAAATTCGTATGAATTGGTTTCTTTTAACTTATGAGCATACTCGATCAATTGTTTAGGACATAAAATAGCAGGGTGCAATATTGCTTGTTTTGCAAATAATAACGCATCTATTATTATTATTATTAAACTGGCACGATAATTGTCTACGGTTCTTTCGAGTTCGAACATCCATTCTCATATACTGCTGTAGAATTTCACTCTGTCAAGTTCGTTTTGAGTCTCGTGTAATGATCTAGCAATAGCGGTAGTTTGCGCTAACAATTTTCTTGTTGATGTCGTTAAGTTATTCAGCTGAGAATGTATGTTATCGAACTCTGCGCGGATTCCATTAGTTTGCTTAGCTATCATTTCCGTCATATTATTTTTCCCGGGCGTACAATTTATCCAATTTTGTATTGTAATATTGTGCGTCTCTTTCGTCGAGGGTACCGAAGGGTACATTGCTAATGGTTCCTATAAAAGCGAAGGGCGCATTTCTTTTTACGAAACTTCTGTGTGCTACGTATTTTTTAAAAGCTGTGTCGGTTATTGAAGCCTTCAAAAGGTCATATATCTATCTGTTTCAGCTAGTTTTTGCATAAGTTGGGGTTTTATTTCCTCGCTGTGGCACGAAGTGTAGTTATAAGATTTGCATAGGCTATTGGCACTGATTAGATGTACTTCGATATTTGGTTTGCTCTCCTAAAAACTTTCCATTTCTATGGATGTTACGAGGCGCCATTGCATGTGGTAAGTTCGGATGTCGTGTAATTTTTCAAAGAAGAGGCCCGTATTATGTGTAAGTGGTGTGATTTGGTAGTCCTTAGAATTTTTGTCCCCCCGTATGGAAATGGGTCCTACTGCCAATAAGAACGTCAAGAGTAGTGATATCATTTTTTCCTGTAACGGTACAAAGCTTTGTTTATTAACCGGACAGATTCGTCGTCTGTTATGTGTGCGCGTTACAATTTGTCTTGGAGTTTTATAACTAACTTATTAGTGTCTGTTCGGAGTACTACGTTATTTAAATCGGTAACGTCTATGATTTCGAACGGTCCTAAGTAGTGAGGATCAAATTTGCTAATTCGTGGTTCTTTTAAAACGTACGCGTAACCCCCGACCTTAAAGGTTATTGGGTTTATGTTTTTATCGTATTGTGGTTTTGAACGTAACTTCGCGTTTTCAATATTATCTCCTGCTATGTTTGTTACGAATTCCGGTCATTCTAGTTATTAATTCCGTGAGATAAGTGCCATAGGTTTCTAAATTTCTACCGGATGGAAATGAACTAGGTAATGTCGCCAGTTTCCCCAATATTAATTCATGTGGAGTGAAATTGGTGGCCTCATGTACTGATGTGCTGTTCGAAAGCATTGCAAATGGCAATAGCAAACTCCAGTCTTCGTATGATTCCATATACCTAATGCTTGATGTATTCTGTTGAAACTATATGGCTTCTTTCGAGAGATCCGTTGGTCTGTGGCCTGTAACCAGAAGTTGTAATTTGTTTAATTTTGAAAATTTCTGCGAGGTTAGTCATAAGTTTCCCAATGAAACTTGTTTCTTTGTCTGTAAGTATTGCGCGTGGTGCTCCAAAGGTTGCTATGAAATGTCGTGCGAATGCGTCTGCAATCGTGGTGGCTCGTATGTTTGGTATCGCTATGGCAGGGCAATATTTTGTTAGATTATCCAGTATCGTTAATATGTATTTGTTACCGCTTGGAGTCTCTGGTAATGGTCCTACTGTATCCAATGCAACTTTATCGAATCGTCCCGCTGGCGTATCGGTGATGAGCATCGGTTGACGAGTTTTTGCTCGTACCAATTTCTGTTACTGACAACTCTTGCATTTCCTTATAAAATCTTGTATTTCATTTCGCATACCTTGCCAATGATATCGTGCTCGTAAACGGTTATATGTTTTAGTCACGCCTTTGTGACCTCCTATTATGCTGCTATGTGCTTCTTTTATTAAATCTTTCCACATGGACTCCATCAGTCCCACATGGAGATTCGAACCCGCGACAAAAAAGTGTCCAGCGATTCCACAGGCAGACACCATAGCCACTGCGCCATTAATGCTTTTGAAATAACGGTTAAAATTCTAGGTTATAAAGACCATATAATCAGCAATTTATTTAATCATCCCGATCCTGTTCTTTAACGTCTACATATTTCTATGCAGAAACATTGAAGGTCACAATATGAACATACTGTATTCAAATCATGCAAGAATGGCAGATAATGGGCGAGTTTCAGCCCAAAATGTGTCCCAGAAATCGGGTTTTGATTTTTCCGACCGTGATGCACCGTACTCAAAAAATCTGAAAAAATTAGGGTATAACAATGATAACATTATGCTACTACTGTGAAAAGGAAAAAGTTGTGCTCGGAAGATTTCAATACGAAATCGATGTTTAAAAATTTTTATTTTCGTTTTTCATTTTTCGTGAGTGGAACTTGCAAAGAAAAATCTCAAAAAAATCCCTAACGTGTGCATTCATGTTTAGAATGTGTCAGAATTTTTTTGGAATTTTTGCATCCCATTAATTGGGGAAAATGAGGCAAAAACTGATTTTTCGATTTTACCCTATAACTACCCTCCCGGTGAAGGTATCGGATTACAAATTTGTGTACAATGGTTTTGCATGATCACCTATTGAATGACCCAACGTCGAATAAAATTGGCTCAAGGGCACTTTTGACCGCATTATTCTGCTAGACCTTTTCAAAGAATTCTCTGGACAGATTCGAACGGTTTCATAAAACTGTATGAATTAAACACTGTCACTTTTGGACTGTCTTCAGCCCCAATGTTAGCCATCCGTTGTCTCCAACAACTGGCAAATGACGAAGCCACTGCATTCCTGATTGCAGCGAAAATCATCAAGCCGGACATGTACGTGGACGACCATCTCACCGTAACGGATACGATGAAAGCGGCAACAGCCCGCAGAGACGAGATTATCCAGCTGCTGTGACGCGGAAATCTCAACATAAGGCAGTGGGCGACAAACTCAGAAAAATTGCTACAGAATCTACCACAGGCCAGTATCAACACGAAACTCTTGACCGATAAGGACTTCAACCTTGAAACGCTGGGAGTTTCATGGAATTCGCAGCAAGAACAAACCTATAATAGCATTTTTAGCAGTATCGTTCAGTGGTGAAACAGGAATTTTTGGCGTTCTTTTCCATAAGGAAAAGCATAAGCTCTATGAGGCTGGCCTGTATTATTGTATTAGCTATTTGTGATAGCTTCTTTAGTAAGAACGCCATCGATCAAACGACGAGCTATATGGGTAACTTGCTTGTCACCTAATGTGTATTCGTAAATATCACTAATGCAATAAACTCCCGAATTGCCTAGCTGAGTCATCTAAATAATTAAATAATCAGTATTTAATATTTAATATTCATATTAATAAACTTTTTAACAATGTAATTTTGCAATAAAACTTACTGGTTTTAGATAATTTTTACCAAATAATTGACTTGATGCCGGATTTTCATCAATATCCTCTACTTTCTTTTTTTTTAACCAGTGTGTCCTCCTCTTTATCTATTTTTCCTTCTTCTTTCGATGAAATATCTTTCTGAATATCACTCGGCAGACGCATTTGTGCGTAACCAGATGAAGTAGAAGAATTTGAGTTTCTAAGAGCAGCACGAAGTCTTTTTAATTCAGCCTTCAATTCATCTTTAGATGGACTTTTTTTATCTCCATCTGACGACTCCGAACTGGAAACGACTTGACTTTTACTTTTATTTATAATATATATGCAACTTCTTTCTGGGTTTCTGGGGATCTGGGATCAATAATTGATCTCAAGTAAAAAATTCTAATAATAATGCAACTTATTGAAATGATAAAATTATAAAAATAATAACTACCTTCTCATCCCTTTTTTTATTCTTTTTGACCTTTCCTTTTTTTGATTTGCATTCGAAGGCGATTCTTTTTTCAAGTTTCGCCTAGTCTTGATCGGAGATGCAATCCCATGTTCCGACGTCTTACTAGATTTGCTCTGCTTTTTTTTGTAGTCATTTAACAATTGTTTCTGCTTAGCCTTCAATTTTCCTTCATCATCTTAAGTAATTATGTCCATGTTAATTTTTCCGTTGATATAATCCAAATATATTTTTAATTTTATTAAAATATTTGCTTACCTCCATGTGCCCTAACGTAACCTAAAAAATTTTTCCCGCCAATAAAAAATGTTACCAATTCGTCCTCTTGGACTTCAGTGGTTTTATCATAAATCACATTTCCATCCACAACAATTTGTATGGAGTTATCTGCTTTACACTCAATCAGAAACATTTTAATAAAAAAATCACTGCACAGAACTGACACCAAAAATATCACTGAGATATTATGGAAAAAAAAACACTAATTAAGACGAAGCTGTCGATAATCAATTACAAGAATGATTTCGTATAGAAAATATCGTAGAGTCAACTTGCTCCGAAAAAGGCAGCGTTGCAACTGACAAACTCAACGGAAATGTTTCTCATAATGGTATATTCCCTAAGCAAAGAATGTGGACCCTGTGTTCAGTTATATATTGTTAAGACGAAGGGTTAATGAGGGTTTGTGACGACATACACAAACAATACAAATATACCTTCGCTTTCTTGTGTTGCATTCGTTTAGACCCACGGGTAACTGAGAGGATCATCTGCCAACTTGTTTTTATAGTAAGAATAGTATAATGAAAAACATGTACCGTGCGGCTCGTCAAGCTTGTCACCTGGGCGGCGGAGCTTCTCGTTTTCAACCGCCTATTCGTACCATTTTGTTTCTTGGAGTCCACTTGCTCAGCCTCTTAAAGGAAGCACCCGACAAAGTCGCAGCATTCAAATATTCTTATTAGTTTGTCTGGAGGAGCGAGAAATTTCTCCCCCCTCCACAGAGGGGATTCTCCTTGACGAAACGCGACGCTCGACCAGGAAACAATGTAACATGCAACGTGAATACGAGGATGACTCATCCACTTTAAAGATATAACTTTTTCATATCTTATCCTTTTTTTTAACCTTTTGACTGCGGCGAGCTCTCGGACGAATCCATCTATATGGACGGCGCGTTTTACGCTTGTCAGTCGCTGCGACTAGTTGTCCACTGACTATTGGAAACTGACAGTGACCAAAACAGTACCCGGAAATTTGATGCCATTCTTAGGGTTTAAAAAATAATAATGGCAAAAAAATTAAAAATATCAATTTTTTTTATTTATATTAACCCTTTGGTTGCGACGCGCTCTCGAAGGAATCCATCAATATAGACAGCGTGGCGCATTTTTCGCATGTCAGTCGCTGCGACTGATTGTCCACTGACTAGTGACCAGAACAGTACCCGGAAAATTGATACCATTCTTAGGATTAAAAAATAATAATGACAAATAAATTAAAAATATCAATTATTTTATTTATCTTAACTAATCACAAAATAAAGTAAATAAATACTTACATGTGCAGTAAAGAAACAGGTTTACAGGAATCAATGCGGGGAGATTATAAAAGATTATTCGAGGGCGTACATGTAATATGAAGACAATTGCCTGAACGATATTGAAATAATTGCCGATATTTAGTTGCTATGTTACAGAAGACAATAAATTCCATGTTAAATCAGTCGGTAAAACAATAATAAAAGTGTTATAATAAAAAATACAGAGGGCGTATATTTACGCCTTTCGTATATATTGATGGATTTGTGAGGGCGTACATATACGCCTTTCGTATATATTGATGGACTTGTGAGGGCGTATATATACGCCTTTAGCAGTCAAAGGGTTAACCAGTTAACTGTGGCGAAAATTCCTTTGAATTTTGGCTCACGAAAATCGAGAGATAAGCATAAATCTATTTCAAATTATTTATGCCCGTTAGTTGTTCGTTTTATTTCGGCATAGTCTCAAAATATTCCAAATATCTTGAAATTTACGAATATATTTGGTTTTGGTCAAAATTACGATTTATATAACCAATGGTAGCTTTTACACATGACGAGTATACTCGTCAAACACAGCTAACTAGTTAAACCATTGTTAATGTATTTGTGAGATTTTTGTGATAAAAATGATATCGAACATGAAACATTTCATAATGTGAAATATGTAGGGATTTTATGAGAGAAGATAAATCAATAAACTAACTTGCTATTTATTAGTATATAAAAATAAACAGTGCTAAATTTATTATTTTTTAAGGATATTACTATTTCGCTATTTACTGAAAGTTCTTAATACGCTTGTTACTCTCTAAAGGAAGTAATTTCTAAATTACGTGTATTTATCTGAGTTCGACATAATTTTCATCATTTGCATTTATGCATCACAAACATAATCGATCATCAGCTGTTTTCTACCGATATTCCGTGGAAGAGCCAGTGCCATTGAACTCGGCTGGAACCATTTGGCGACCACGCTACACACGACTTCCTAAAACTGTCGAACTCGGGGTAGAATAAAATCAGAAGTCCGCACTTGGACCCTACCAAGCTACTGTCATAAATTATAGAACTTCTCGATCTTTTTACCTTCTTTCCACTTTCCGTAAAATCGTTACTCGGTAGAACGGAAGAACTTTTCCCAATTTCTTTGCGAGATTTTTTTTATTAAAATGATACCTTATACGATACGTTTTAATTGTGTTAAATAGCGAGGAAATATATACTAAACAGTGAGTAAATATAATTGGAAACATGTCGTGTAAGGTATCATTTTAATCGGGAAAATTTCACAAATATGTTGGGAAAAGTTCTTCCACTATCACCCTCTAAGTTTGCGCTCGGTTGGTATAAATGCAACATCCGTTCGTGAACCGAGTAACGGTTTTACGGAAAGTGGAAAGATGGTAAAAAGACAGAGAAGTTCTATAATTTATGACAGTAGCTTGGTAGGGCCCAAGTGCGGACTTCTGATTTTATTCTACCTCAAGTTCGACAGTTCAAGGGGAGAGTAGGAGTTGTATTTTAATAGGACCGTATGTGTCAACCAAATTGCGAAAAACGGCGAACTTTCCAACAGATGTTTCCGGGTAATTATATAGATTAAGCTCCACCCCACCGATTTCGATGATTTTTGGATATGTTGTGCGAATCATGATTCTAACCAACTTTTGCCTATACATGTTACCCCCGCTCAGCTTTCGTTTTCGAGATATTGGCAAAAAACTTCTGCAATTACTACATTGAATTTGGCTTATACATGCATGTCCGTGGCGATGTATGCGTTAACGCGATGCGGCCGCTTATCTACTGTTTCTGCGGCTCTCCACTCAGAATCTTTATACCGGGCGAACTCATCAAAAAACTACCTCATAAGTTTTTTAGAAACCATCTCCAACCAACACTAATTCATCTTTTTAATACAGGTGTCTAACTTAAACCGGGTCCTTCGGGGACAATTACCGTTTGGTTAAATAAAGCCACTTATAATTAGAAGATAAATTAGTGTTGGTTTGAGGTAGTTTTTGAAGAGAGTATATATTGTCGATGATCGCACCCGGTATAAAGTTTCATAGTGGGGAGCCGCAGAAACAGTTGATAAGCGGCCGCATCGCTCTAACGCACACGTCGCCACGGACGTACATGTATAGGCCAAATTCAATGCAGTGTAGCAAAAGTTTTTTGCCAATATCTCGAAAACGAAAGGCGAGCGGGGGTAACATGTATAGGAAAAAGTTGCTTAAAATCATGATTCGCACAACATATCCAAAAATCATCGAAATCGTTGAGATGGATCTCAATCTATATAATTTCCTATTTCTGATTGCCTTCGTGTTTCTGTCCGTCCATGCTAAACGTTATACTTACAATTAGTTGCAAAGAAGCGTTTCGAAAGAAAGGTTCGACAATGAATAGGAATCGCAGAAAAATCTATCGTAGTAAAACCCGAAATTTAATTCGCAATATAATCGAGAAGTGTGATGAAGAAGCACAAAATCAAGATCTACAACATCCATTGCAACAAGCTACTATGCGCGCTGCTAATTACGCTGGTGTTTCAACGAGAACGATAATCAGAATAAGGAAAGAAGTTAGTATGCCCAATCGAAATGTTCCGTTGTCAACGCCAGGAGAAGAGCGATCGAAGAGCAACGAGAGAGGATTCATATATTCAGAGGAAAATACAAAAATCATACGAGATGTCATTAATGAGTTTTACACTGTGAAGAAAATCGTGCCATCGTTAATATTGTTGTTAGGGGAAATCCGCGAAAGAATGAATTTCCCATGGGGGAAAGAAAAGTTAAGAAGAATTTTGAAGAAGATGGGTTATAAGTGGAAAACATGTAATTCAATGCGGAAAATACTAATCGAGCAGCCAAATATCGTAGCGTGGCGATCACGATATTTAAAAGCTATTCGGTCGTATCGCAGACAAAATCGGAACATCGTATATATCGACGAAACTTGGGTGGATAACACTTTAACGTTTAATAAGTGTTGGCAGAACAATGACACTCCAGGAGTTTTAAAAAAATCGAGTGCCGACACTCGATTTATAGTAGTGCATGCGGGAGGAAAGACTGGATTTGTAGAAGGTGCCAGTTTGGTATTCAATTCCAAAACGACGACAGGCGATTACCATGGGCAAATGAACTCAGGTAATTTTGAAAAATGGTTAAGGGAAAAATTGATCCCAAATATTCCTCCCAACTCCGTCATTGTTATGGACAATGCTCCATACCACAGTGTCCAGCTGAATAAGCCGCCAACAAAACACTCGAGAAAAACGGACATGATGAAATGGCTGACTGATAATAATGTTCCCCATGATGAAGGTATGAGAAAATACGAATTATATGAAATAATTCAAAGGAGCAAAAGCGAAGAAAAACAATATAAACCCGACGAAATCTTGAAATCGCACGGTCACAGTGTCTTGCGTTTGCCGCCGTACATGTGTGATTTAAATCCCATAGAATTGGCTTGGGCAGAAGCAAAAAGAAAAATACGACAACGGAACATTTCTTCATTAAACAAAACACAGCTTTTGGAATTAACTCAATCCTCAATGAGTGAAATACCAGTCCAACATTGGAGTAATTACTGCAGTCACGTGGAACGCCTTGATGACCAATATTGGGAGAAAGACGGACTACTGGAGGAAGCAATGGATTCGTTAAATCTGGATATTGAAGACGATTCCGACAGCAGTTCCGAAAGTTCCTCCGAATCTTCGGAAGGTAAAGAAATATAAACCATTCTTTTAAAAATTGTATATATTCAAATTTTATCCTCATGAAGTCGTGTATTAAATAGATTATTTTTCGCAGATTAATCTGAAAGGATCCACGTGACGCAGTATTTACCTGGTACAGTCCCAATCAAAAAGATAGCACACGTGTGCTATCTTTAATTTCTTAATAACGCAAGTATATTTTTGAGTTTGCAACCAATAATATAGTAAAATTACGAGCTCAGGATATGCGGACTACGGGAAATAAAACACAACATCACAACATTTTGTAAACAATGTGAAAAACCTGGTGAATACCAAAGACGAAATGATAGCACATGTGCTATAATATCAAACATTTATTTTAATTAACAATGGGTATATACAAAACGCTGCTTATTTAATAATGGGTACATCCCCCTTTTGTTTCTATTATCTCTATCATACGCTTAGATAATGATTTATAATGTTTTTGAATGTATTTTTGGCTTAACTTATTTCTCTGTTCTACAATACTATTTTTTAATTCTTGTATATTATTATATTGTTTTCCATTGTTATATACATTTTGGGAAAGCTGTCCCCAACAATTTTCAATATTATTAATGTCCGGAGAGCGAGCTGACCATGGAAAACTAGATGTATTGTTGTCCTTAAAGTAAGATTGCACGAGTTTTGCAGTGTGAACAGCTGCATTATCTCGTTGAAAAATAAATCCTGGTCCAGAAATACGTTCTGCATGATTATTTAATTGATCTTTTATTAAATTTAAATATTTTGCACTGTTCATTCTTCCGTCAATAAATTTTATATCAGTCTTTCCAAAATACCCAATCGCCGCCCAAATCATTACACTACCATCGCACATTTGTCGTCGGATTTTTGTTATTGTCTTGTTTAAAAAAAATATAATCTAAACGGCCCGGATGGTTTTTAGTATTATTTCCATGACGTGCGAAAAAAGATATTAAAAAAAATCCGACGACAAATGGGCGGTGGTAAGGTGTAATGATTTGGGCAGCGATTGGGTATTTTGGAAAGACTGATATAAAATTTATTGACGGAAGAATGAACAGTGCAAAATATTTAAATTTAATAAAAGATCAATTAAATAATCATGCAGAACGTATTTCTGGACCAGGATTTATTTTTCAACGAGATAATGCAGCTGTTCACACTGCAAAACTCGTGCAATCTTACTTTAAGGACAACAATACATCTAGTTTTCCATGGTCAGCTCGCTCTCCGGACATTAATATTATTGAAAATTGTTGGGGACAGCTTTCCCAAAATGTATATAACAATGGAAAACAATATAATAATATACAAGAATTAAAAAATAGTATTGTAGAACAGAGAAATAAGTTAAGCCAAAAATACATTCAAAAACATTATAAATCATTATCTAAGCGTATGATAGAGATAATAGAAACAAAAGGGGGATGTACCCATTATTAAATAAGCAGCGTTTTGTATATACCCATTGTTAATTAAAATAAATGTTTGTTATTATAGCACATGTGCTATCATTTCGCCTTTGGTATTCACCAGGTTTTTCACATTGTTTATAAAATGTTGTGTCTTATTTCTCGTAGTCCGCATATCCTGAGCTCGTAATTTTACAATATCATTTGTTGCAAACTCAAAAATATACTTGCGTTATTAAGAAATTAAAAATAGCGCACGTGTGCTATCTTTTTGATTGGGAGTGTACATAATCGGAAATACCATCTCCGAAAGTTAACAAGGTAAAGAAATGTAAAACACCCTTTAAAAAATTGTATATATTTATATTTTACCCTAATGAAGTTGTGTATTAATTATAACTTTTTGTAGATCAACCTGCCCAAGCCATTTCTATGGGATTTAAATCACATGTACGGCGGCAAACGCAAGACACTGTGACCGTGCGATTTCAAGACTTCTGCTCCTTTGAATTCTTTCATATAATTCGTATTTTCTCATACCTTCATCATGGGGAACATTATTATCAGTCAGCCATTTCACCATGTCCGTTTTTCTCGAGTGCTTTGTTGGCGGCTTATTCAGCTGGACACTGTGGTATGGAGCAATGTCGATAACAATGACGGAGTTGGGAGGAATATTTGGTATCAATTTTTCCCTTAACCATTTTTAAAAATTACCTGAGTTCATTTGCCCATGGTAATCGCCTTTCGTCGTTTGGGAATTGAATACCAAACTGGCACCTTCTATAAATCCAGTCTTTCCTCCCGCATGCACTACTACACATCGAGTGTCGGCACTCGATTTTTTTAAAACTCCTGGAGTGTTATTGTTCTGCCAGCACTTATTAAACGTTAAAGTGTTATCCACCTAAGTATCGTCGATATATACGATGTTCCGATTTTGTCTGCGATACGACCGAATAGCTTTTAAATATCGTGATCGCCACGCTACGATATTTGGCTACTCGATTAGTATTTTCCGCATTGAATTACATTTTTTCCACTTATAACCCATCTTCTTCAAAATTCTTCTTAACGTTTCTTTCCCCCATGGGAAATTCATTCTTTCGCGGATTTCCCCTAACAACAATATTAACGATGGCACGATTTTCTTCACAGTGTAAAACTCATTGATGACATCTCGTATGATTTTTGTATTTTCCTCTGAATATATGAATCCTCTCTCGTTGTTCTTCGATCGCTTTTCTCCTGGCATTGACAAAGGGACGTTTGGATCGGACATCCTTATTCTGTTTATCGTTTTTATCAATACTCCAGCGTAAGCAGCAGCACGCACATTTGCTCTGTTGCAACAGATGTTGTAGTTCTTGATTTTGTGCTTCTTCATCACACTTTTTGGTGATATTGCGTATCACATTTCGGACCTCGCTATTAACTGCGCTAGAATTATAGTTAATATGTGTATATATATAAATGTTTGTATGTATGTATGTATGTATGTATATATTGTCATTTACATGCAAATTTGTAAATTAAATTATTATTAAAACATCATGTGTCTATTCATTTATAATTAGAATTGAAAAAATCTCGTTTTGTCAGTGTAATTTGAAATTCTATTGCGATAGATGAAGAAATTTTCAGGCCATATCGATACAGTAAAAAGTTGTTTATTGGTTCATCTTCTCTCATAAAATCCCTACATAATTTATATTGTTTTTTTAATATTTTATTAACCCATTAAGGCCCAAAGTTGCGTTAACGCAACATTTCACTTCTAATTTTTTTTCGGGGAATCGGATTAATTTAATTTATATTTTAACCTATGCCATGGTAAAAGAACATACCAAAGGCTTAATTTATGCACTTTCGTTCTCTAATTGTTTATCACCTTAAGTCCTACAATTTTTGAAAATTTGGAGAAAAAATAACAAAATAAATTTATAATATTTATATCTACTTTTATGTAATCTTATAACAACTAAATAGTCGCATTTCAAATATTTCTGTTATATCAATGCTCGGTCCTTAATGGGTTAAAAGCAACATATTTAAATTCAGATTTAAGTAGTATCAACAAGTAAATATAATTCGAACTATATCTTGTTCCATATTATTTCAATAAGAAAAATCTCATAAAAACAATACCAATGGTTTAAAAGAAAAAGAAATAAAATATGAGAAAGTTTTATTCGTGAAGTGGATGAGTCACACTCTTATTCCTTTTGCATGGTGTTACATTGTATTCTCGTCGCGCGCTTCGTTTCATCAAGGAGAATCTCCCCATGTGGTGGGGGTAATTCTGCCGGAGTTTATTCTGTTTTCACTATAGAGATGTTAGAAATCTGGTGGCTACGCCGATGTCCTCACTGTCGCCACCCAAATCGCGTTATCTTCCTTGCTCCGATCTGCAGCGTTCTCTCTCTTTGTCTTTCAGTTCGATTTGTATGTGTAGCTCTTTTAACGAATCGCGAGGTAGAACGTCAAGTGCATGGAACAGTTCCTTTATTCAATCATACATATATACATGATGCTAGGATAGCATAAACATACAATTATATAACTCCTGTATGGTCGCACATTAGCGACTTCTCGCAGGAGAACGAAAATTATACAATACAAGAAAGAATCAATTTGCGCTGTATGATAAAGTTAAACGATTAGTATTACGCCCCAAAAGATTTGATATGATCATCAAAAAAGGCATCTTCGTTACAGAGAGGTACCAGGACTGACAAAACAATTAACAATTATAAAAAGGGGGGGGGGGGGAGAAGATATTGGCACGGCCAATATACTAAGTAAAACAAAACGAACAATAATGAGATCTTGACCAAAATAAATAAGAAAAATTGCACGGATTAGTGGTCAAGAATTAGACGATGGAAGAATTAAATAAGTAAAGAAATCCATGATAAAGAAAAATTACCGTGCATGCGAATACAAGTGGCATGAAATTATACTGAATAACGTTCCATACGAATCAAGAGGATAGTAAAGGATGTTGTTGACATCAACGATATTCTTAAAGTAACTTAAAGTAGATATACTAATCTAACTATGTTATGGACTAAAGAGTATATACAGAGTTTAAACTAAGATAATGGAAGTGCTCGGTTCAGAGTACGACGATCGGTCAAGATTTAAGCCATGGTAATTTATCGAGATAATTGTAATGCTTTTGGACAGTATCCCGTGGAGGAAGAGATATAGAATGTTGCAGTTGTGATAGATCGGCAGAAACTACCAAAGGATCGTATCGAAGAGCAAGCGAGGCCCTTTTTCTATGCGTATGGTATATGATGGGAATTTTGGAGCGAAAATCCTGAATGTATCCTTCTCTGTCGAGATAGGGAAAGGCAGCAGTAGAGAGGAACCCATTTTCGCGAGCCTTCCTAGCCTCCTCGTCCGACATTGTATGTAACGAGGTGATGAGAGGATTGTCAGAGTTTGAGTGCAAAGATTTAAGGATAAACATTCTGGTGATTTTAATTGCAACAATATCAAACCGCGAACAGTCAACCCTGCTATAAATTGTTTGATTGTGGAAGTGTCGCTTGGTACCATCCGACATACGTCTGGGCATGAGAAGACCCGTGATCGCCCGGAATATTTTCCTCTCGAAGGTGCGAATGCGCTCCATCACATAAGGCGAAATTGAGAACCAGATTGGGATCGCATAAGATAGTACTGACCTGACATAAAGCTTGTAAAGGAGTAGTTTGACATTCTCACCGAGGTGTTTTGAGTAGAAGAGGCGAGCCAATTTAGATGCTATACCTTTTGCTTTCCCGAGACAGTAGTTGGCGTGTTCATTATAGTTTAAGTGTTCGTTGAGAATTACACCCAAATATTTGACCTTTTTCAGCCGAGGGATTAAAAGGTCAAATCTTTCCGTCGCGTGAATCGAAAAATTTTTTGAGAGCCTGTATTGTTTTTTGCTAATTTGGGACGTGGGCCTAATGAATAGAATAGTCTCGCATTTGAGCATATTTACTCTCACCTTCTTCATGTTACACGCCGAAACAACAAAATCGAAAGCCCTCTGCAAGTGTGACTGAATGTCGAGAGGATCAACGCCGGATTTATATATGATTAAATCATCAGCAATGGCCAAAGCTTTGCAAGTATCGTTACTTTTGTTAAAATTGTTTAAAATCTCAGAGAAGTATAAGTTGAATAGTAGAGGAGAATTTACGGCGCCCTGCTGCAGACCATTTAAAATATTGAAGGTACGAACGGAAAAAGTATTATTGTGAAAAGTTTTAAAAGCGCGGCCAGTGATCATGTTCTCAGTTAGAAGCAACAACTCCTCTCTTCCTCGGTTGTAGGAGTCAGATTTTTTGTATGTACTCTCGCAAAGTGCACCCCAAGTAAGGTCAAACGATCGTCAGTACTTGACACTACAAAGTTATTATCTATTTTCTGGAGTGTCGATGTATCTATTCCGGATTCAGACCAAAGAAAATCGTCGTTTATCGCGCCTCTTAGTGGCGGAATTGAGTCAATGTTTTTTGGATTTATAATTCTGTTTATAAAAGGGTGTAGCTTAATGGAATCACGAGTATCTAGTTTGGACAGTCTGTCGTTCCAGAATTTATTTGCAACTGCAGAGTAGAGTTTTTTGAGTCTGTAATTGGTACGCTGAATTATTGATTTATAAAATTTGATCATGTTAGACTGTATTGGAGTTAAATTGTCGCGAAGGCGCAATAAACGAAATAATCTGGTGATAAGTTTGGATTTAAATTTTTTGAGCTTATTAATGCGTCGGTCGTCATATTCTTTCGGGCAGTTCAGAGCCTCCACGGTAGGTGTACAGTTCGTCAGAATTACGGAAATATTTTCCTCGAGGGCCTCTATTGAAGAATTAATCATTTCGATCGACGCATTAAGTAACGATGGGAGATTTAGGCTGTTGATATAATTATGGAGTTTGAGTTTGTATTCTTTCCATTTGGTCAAACGATAATTTAGTCTCAGTACTCTGGGAGCTCGTTCTACGTATGTATTCCAACCGAGGAGAGAGAGATTAATCGTTATGGCCCAATGATCGCTATCATAGGGCAGCAGACCCAGCCTCTGCGTTCCATCGTTAACACGATCGATCAGCCTGCTGTCCACCAAAGCAATGTCCAAGTTCGAGTTAGCCGGATGATAAGTCGGTATTTCCGAATATAGAAGGGAAGCGCGGAAGATAGCACCCTGTAATTGTAGCCAGTCAAAAAGAGCTAACCCCTTGCTGTTGTTGACTGTATTACGCCATGATGTGTGTTTGGCGTTGAGATCGCCCGCGATCACAAAGTGATTCGAGTCATTTGCAACTCGCAACTGAGTACATAGATCATCGAGGTCACGAAGGAACACGATTTTATCATTGAAAGGGCTATACACCGCCGCGATCACGAGGCTTCTACCAGCCGAAAGATCCAAGCGGATCGCAATGGCTTCTAAAGATTTTTCGTGAGAAGTGGAGAGTTCTATACGAGTGAATTTGTATCTTCTATTAATAACCATAGCGACACCGCCGCCGAAACGGTTGTTTGCTCTGTCTTTGCGTATTATTACAAATTGTGGTGGAACCTCCAAATTATGTCTCGGATTTAGCTTCGTTTCAATGAGACCACATACGTCGGGTCGATGAGAATTTAAAAATTGCTGCAAATATGCACGTTTGTGAAGATTTATAACAGAGTTGACGTTGACAGTAATGATTCGGAGATTGACCAACGGGATACTGTTTTGATCGGTAGTGGCCATTATTGCGGGAAATCATTTCGAACGCCTCTCGTGGTACGTCCATGGTAATCAACAGATTGAGCATGATTATCATCTATAAAAGATTGAAGGAGGAAATTAATTTTTTCGGTATTTTCGCCGATGCGTTGAAAAATAATTGGTAATTGATCGGCTATACTTTTGATGGCCGAGAATATGTTTTTTAAGTCGACCTGTTGCTCGTTGGACGTAGCATCGAGAGGGACTGGTCCTCTGTTCAATGTAGTCGATGAATATGCATGCGCGGCCTTACCTACTAGGCCCCCCACTCCACTCGCAACACTACTGTATAGCGTCATCGGATTGACGAGGGGAGATGAAAGTCTTCTGGTTGCGGCTGGCTGGGGAGCTCTGTTGCTCGTAGGGGTGGCAACGGCTCTTCTCTCTTTGAATTTCGGGCAACCTCGGTATGACGCGGGGTGGCCGAACTTCTCACAGTTGACGCAGTAAATTGCGTCGTGTTTGGTTGCTTCTGTGACCGAGCACTTTCCACGCTCGTGAGATAAATTACATTTAACACATCTAAAATCTAGATGACAGTTAGCGGATGCATGGCCTATACGTTGACAGTTAAAACATTGTAAAAGATCCTGCCTATGCAATTTCTCCCATCTGACGCGTTGATAATTTAAAACATTGATCGATTGAACAAATTTGATATCAGTATTCGCGCCAAATTGCACTACGAACATAGGCAGGGGCAAGCCGGATTGTTTCGATTTCGCGGTTATAAAATTGGATATACGTGTGGCTTTGGCTTTAGGTGCGGCGATGGAATTAATTTCGGACAACAGCTCATTCTTGTCGGTGTTTGGATCGATACCCTTGAGAAGCATCGTCACTGGTTTTTCGTTCTTCGGCGTATAAGTGAAGAACTTGAGCTGGTTTTTCATCATAATATCTTTGATCTTCGAGTAAGCTTCGAGCGAATTCGGGTATATGACGTGGCTTTTCGAGCCACTTCTTTTTATAGTGAAGGATGCCTTTTGAAGGGCATTCTTCGTTATGTTTATTATTAGTTGTGGTGAAGCCACATGCACGATCAACGGTGGTGGTTTGTTCGACTTATCTTGTCTGACAGTTTGCTGTGGTAGGGTCGGATGTCTGAAGGTGGGAGGCTGGTCCCTGGACACCTCCGGTAGAGCTTGGGGCTCGGCGAAGGCCTGAAAATGGTTGGCGGTGGGAGGTTTGTCCAGCGTCGGCGTCGGAGAAGGCGCGTGTCGCCCTGCGGGTCTACGGGATCCAATGGTGATCCATTCCGATGTTGGCGATTCAATGGTCCGAGCAGATGTAGAGGGTCCAGCGAGCGATTGGATTTGCTCTTTGAGCAATTTTATTTCACTTAAGAGTCTTTTATTTTCGCGTATTAGAGTATCTTTGTTACAAGATGCTTCAGCGCCTTGTTTGGATGATGTTGTTGACATCGCATCGCTGGATTGTTGATCGAGCGATTTCAATCCCATGTCACTGTCCATGGTGTTAGCTGTAGCCTTTTTAGCGTCGGCAGATTGCCGTGCGGCTGCGCGTGAAGCGGAAATTTTGCGCGATTTTTTCATTTGAATGTCCTCGGATGAAGACGGATTAGATGATTTATGTCTTTTTAGAGACAGAGATAGCGATCCCTGGCTAGCAGTCTCAAGGGATGCAAAATTTTCTTCAGAATTATAGGCATCGGCTGCCACCGATGCGGAAGAGTTACTAGCTTCTATGCGTGCAATATGTTGTTCCATAAAAATGGACGGTCAGAATGAAAAAAAATGAAGAACTGTATTGGGACTTGCGAAAGCAAGCCCCAATAATAGTAACGAAAATTAGCCGATCACTTGGAGTATAACAAGATACACTTTCACAGTACGAATGACTCTCTGTATGGGCACTTAGGAATTTTGTTTACGTCGCGTTCGAACACTGAGATGTTTTTGCTACGAGCTCGCGTCGCGTACTGAGAACGTCAAGTGCATGGAACAGTTCCTTTATTCAATCATACATATATACATGATGCTAGGATAGCATAAACATACAACAATATAATTCCTGTATGGTCGCACATGAGCGACTTCTCGCAGGAAAACGGAAATTATACAATACAAGAAAAGAATCAAATTGCGCTCTATGATAAAGTTAAGCAATTAGTATTACGCCCCAAAAGATTTGATATGATCATCAAAAAAGGCATCTTCGTTACAGAGAGGTACCAGGACTGACAAAACAATTAACAATTATAAAAAGGGGGGGGGGGGGAGATATTGGCACGGCCAATATACTAAGTAAAACAA
This sequence comes from Cerceris rybyensis, assembly GCA_910591515.1. Lineage (NCBI taxonomy): Eukaryota > Metazoa > Arthropoda > Insecta > Hymenoptera > Crabronidae > Cerceris > Cerceris rybyensis. The sequence continues at coordinate 4,956,804 of OU342789.1, forward strand.
AATGAACAATAATGAGATCTCGACCAAAATAGATAAGAAAAATTGCACGGATTAGTGGTCAAGAATTAGACGATGGAAGAATTAAATAAGTAAAGTAAAGAAATCCATGATAAAGAAAAATTACCGTGCTTGCGAATACAAGTGGCATGAAATTATACTGAATAACGTTCCATACGAATCAAGAGGATAGTAAAGGATGTTGTTGACATCAACGATATTCTTAAAGTAACTTAAAGTAGATATACTAATCTAACTATGTTATGGACTAAAGAGTATATACAGAGTTTAAACTAAGATAATGGAAGTGCTCGGTTCAGAGTACGACGATCGGTCAAGATTTAAGCCATGGTAATTTATCGAGATAATTATAATGCTTTTGGACAGTATCCCGTGGAGGAAGAGATACAGAATGTTGCAGTTGTGATAGATCGGCAGAAACTACCAAAGGATCGTATCGAAGAGCAAGCGAGGCCCTTTTTCTATGCGTATGGTATATGATGGGAATTTTGGAGTGAAAATCCTGAATGTATCCTTCTCTGTCGAGATAGGGAAAGGCAGCAGTAGAGAGAAACCCATTTTCGCGAGCCTTCCTAGCCTCCTCGTCCGACATTGTATGTAACGAGGTGATGAGAGGATTGTCAGAGTTTGAGTGCAAAGATTTAAGGATAAACATTCTGGTGATTTTAAGTGCAAAAATATCAAACCGCGAACAGTCAACCCTGCTATAAATTGTTTGATTGTGGAAGTGTTGCTTGGTACCATCCGACATACGTCTGGGCATGAGAAGACCCGTGATCGCCCGGAATATTTTCCTCTCGAAGGTGCGAATGCGCTCCATCACATAAGGCGAAATTGAGAACCAGATTGGGATCGCATAAGATAGTACTGACCTGACATAAAGCTTGTAAAGGAGTAGTTTGACATTCTCACCGAGGTGTTTTGAGTAGAAGAGGCGAGCCAATTTAGATGCTATACCTTTTGCTTTCCCGAGACAGTAGTTGGCGTGTTCATTATAATTTAAGTGTTCGTTGAGAATTACACCCAAATATTTGACCTTTTTCAGCCGAGGGATTAAAAGGTCATATCTTTCCGTCGCGTGAATCGAAAAATTTTTTGAGAGCCTGTATTGTTTTTTGCTAATTTGGGACGTGGGCCTAATGAATAGAATAGTCTCGCATTTGAGCATATTTACTCTTACCTTCTTCATGTTACACGCCGAGACAACAAAATCGAAAGCCCTCTGCAAGTGTAACTGAATGTCGAGAGGATCAACGCCGGATTTATAGATGATTAAATCATCAGCAAAGGCCAAAGCTTTGCAAGTATCGTTACTTTTGTTAAAATTATTTAAAATATCAGAGAAGTATAAGTTGAATAGTAGAGGAGAATTTACGGCGCCCTGCTGCAGACCATTTAAAATATTGAAAGTACGAACGGAAAAAGTATTATTGTGAAAAGTTTTAAAAGCGCGGCCAGTGATCATGTTCTCAGTTAGAAGCAACAACTCGGGGGGGAAATTCATTTTGTGTAATTTAACTATCAATCCCGTAGTCCAAACAGTATCAAATGCTTTCTCGAGGTCAATTAAACAAGCCCCAGTCACAGCTGAGCTGTTGAGCGAGTCGGCAATGTCGCGAGTCAATTTGGCAATAGCATGAACCGTAGAGTGCGAGTGTTTGAAACCAAATTGATAGTCAGAAATTAATTTATTGGACCGCACAAAATGATTCAAACGTATGTTAATCATGATCTCGAACAATTTGCCCAGGTTTGGCAGCAGACTGATCGGCCGGTAATTATTTAAGTCGCAAAGGTTTCTCCCTTTTTTGTGCAATGGGATGAGCTTGGCCGTTTTCCAACGAATGGGAAAGTAAGACAGACGTAAACATGCGTTAAAAATTAGCGTGAGATATTCAATAACGGAGCCTGGCAGGCGTTTGATGGCGACGTTTGGTATGCCGTCGAACGAGGTGGATCTTTTGTTTTTAAGATATTTGATGGCTCGTAAGATCATTGTGGGAGTTATTAGATAGTTTGTGTGAATTGAAGGCCAGATCTGTTCGTGTAGCGAAGCGAATTGCCAATTGATATTTTCACGCGAATCCCGCATTCGATCGTAAGTCTGCTTTACCTCGTGCTCGTGATTCCTCTCTTCCTCGGTTGTAGGAGTCAGATTTTTTGTATGTACTCTTGCAAAGTGCACCCCAAGTAAGGTCAAACGATCGTCAGTGCTTGACACTACATAGTTATTGTCTATTTTCTGGAGTGTCGATGATATTCCGGATTCAGACCAAAGAAAATCGTCGTTTATCGCGCCTCTTAGTGGCGGAATTGAGTCAATGTTTTTTGGATTTATAATTCTGTTTATAAAAGGGTGTAGCTTAATGGAATCACGAGTATCTAGTTTGGACAGTCTGTCGTTCCAGAATTTATTTGCAACTGCAGAGTAGAGTTTTTTGAGTCTGTAATTGGTACGCTGAATTATTGATTTATAAAATTTGATCATGTTAGACTGTATTGGAGTTAAATTGTCGCGAAGGCGCAATAAACGAAATAATCTGGAGATAAGTTTGGATTTAAATTTTTTGAGCTTATTAATGCGTCGGTCGTCATATTCTCTCGGGCAGTTCAGAGCCTCCACGGTAGGTGTACAGCTCGTCAGAATTACGGAAATATTTTCCTCGAGGGCCTCTATTGAAGCATTAATCATTTCGATCGACGCATTAAGTAACGATGGGAGATTTAGGCTGTTGATATAATTATGGAGTTTGAGTTTGTATTCTTTCCATTTGGTCAAACGATAATTTAGTCTCAGTACTCTGGGGGCTCGTTCTACGTATGTATTCCAACCGAGGAGAGAGAGATTAATCGTTATGGCCCAATGATCGCTATCATAGGGCAGCAGACCCAGCCTTTGCGTTCCATCGTTAATACGATCGATCAGCCTGCTGTCCACCAAAGCAATGTCCAAGTTCGAGTTAGCCGGATGATAAGTCGGTATTTCCGAATATAGAAGGGAAGCGCGGAAGACAGCACCCTGTAACTGTAGCCAGTCAAAAAGAGCTAACCCCTTGCTGTTGTTGACTGTATTACGCCATGATGTGTGTTTGGCGTTAAGATCGCCCGCGATCACAAAGTGATTCGAGTCATTTGCAACTCGCAACTGAGCACATAGATCATCGAGGTCACGAAGGAACACGATTTTGTCATTGAAAGGGCTATACACCGCCGCGATCACGAGGCTTCTACCAGCCGAAAGATCCAAGCGGATCGCAATGGCTTCTAAAGATTTTTCGTGAGAAGTGGAGAGTTCTATACAAGTGAATTTGTATTTTCTATTAATAACCATAGCGACACCGCCGCCGAAACGGTTGTTTGCTCTGTCTTTGCGTATTATTACAAATTGTGGTGGAACCTCCAAATTATGTCTCGGATTTAGCTTCGTTTCAATGAGACCACATACGTCGGGTCGATGAGAGTTCAAAAATTGCTGCAAATATGCACGTTTGTGAAGATTTATAACAGAGTTGACGTTGACAGTAATGATTCGGAGATTGTCCAACAGGATACTGTTTTGATCGGCAGTGGCCATTATTGCGGGAAATCATTTCGAACGCCTCTCGTGGTACGTCCATGATAATCAACAGATTGAGTATGATTATCATCTATAAAAGATTGAAGGAGGAAATTAATTTTTTCGGTATTTTCGCCGATGCGTTGAAAAATAATTGGTAATTGATCGGCTATACTTTTGATGGCCGAAAACATGTTTTTTAAGTCGACCTGTTGCTCGTTGGACGTAGCATCGAGAGGGACTGATCCTCTGTTAAACGTAGTCGATGAATAAGCATGTGCGGCCTTACCTACTAGGCCCCCCACTCCACTCGCAACACTACTGTATAGCGTCGTCGGATTGACGAGGGGAGATGGAAGTCTTCTGGTTGCGGCTGGCTGGGGAGCTCTGTTGCTTGTAGGGGCGGCAACGGCTCTTCTCTCCTTGAATTTCGGGCAACCTCGGTATGACGCGGGGTGGCCGAATTTCTCACAGTTGACGCAGTAAATTGCGTCGTGTTTGGTTGCTTCCGTGACCGAGCACTTCCCACGCTCGTGAGATAAATTGCATTTAACGCATCTAAAGTCTAGATGGCAGTTAGCGGATGCATGGCCTATACGTTGACAGTTAAAACATTGTAAAAGATCCTGCCTATGCAATTTCTCCCATCTGACGCGTTGATAATTTAAAACATTGATCGATTGAACAAATTTGATATCTGTATTAGCGTCAAATTGCACTACGAACATAGGCAGGGGCAAGCCGGATTGTTTCGATTTCGCGGTTACAAAATTTGAAATACGAGTGGCTTTAGCTTTAGGTGCGGTGATGGAATTAATTTCCGACAACAGCTCATTCTTGTCGGTGTTTGGATCGATACCCTTGAGAAGCATCGTCAGTGGTTTTTCGTTCTTCGGCGTATAAGTGAAGAACTTGAGCTGGTTTTTCATCATAATATCTTTGATCTTCGAATAAGCTTCGAGAGAATTCGGGTATATGACGTGGCTTTTCGAGCCACTTCTTTTTATGGTGAAGGATGCCTTTTGAAGGGCATTCTTAGTTATATTTATTATTAATTGTGGTGAAGCCACATGCACTATCAACGGTGGTGGTTTGTTAGACTTATCTTGTCTAATAGTTTGTTGTGGTGGGGTCGGCTGCCTGAAGGTGGGAGGCTGGTCCCTTGACACCTCCGGTAGAGCGTTGGGCTCGGCAAAGGCCTGAAAACGGTTGGCGGTGGGAGGTTTGTCCAGCGTCGGCATCGGAGAAGGCGCGTGTCGTCCTGCGGGTCTACGGGATCCAATGGTGATCCATTCCGACGTTGGCGATTCAATGGTCCGACCAGATGTAGAGGGTCCAGCGAGCGATTGGATTTGCTCTTTGAGCAATTTTATTTCGTTTAATAGTCTTTTATTTTCACGCACTAGAGTTTCTTTGCTACAAGATGCTTCAACGCCTTGTTTGGATGATGCTGTAGACATCGCATCGCTGGATTGTTGATCGAGCGATTTCAATCCTGTGTCACTGTCCATGGTGTTAACTGGAGCCGTTTTAGCGTCGGCAGATTGCCGTGCGGCTGTGCGTGAAGCGGAAATTTTGCGCGACTTCTTCATTTGAATGTCCTCGGATGAAGACGGATTGGATGATGATTTATGTCTTTTTAGAGACAGAGATAGCGATCCCTGGCTAGTAGTCTCAAGGGATGCAAAATTTTCGTCCGAATTATTGGCATCGGCCGCCGCCGATGCGGAAGAGTTACTAGCTTCTATGCGTGCAATATGATGTTCCATAAAAGTGGACGGTCAGAATGAAAAAAAATGAAGAACTGTATTGGGACTTGCGATAGCAAGCCCCAATAATAGTAACGAAAATTAGCCGATCACTTGGAGTATAACAAGATACACTTTCACAGTACGAATGACTCTCTGTATGGGCACTTAGGAATTTTGTTTACGTCGCGTTCGAGCACTGAGATGTTGTCGCTACGAGCTCGCGTCGCGTACTCAGAACGTCAAGTGCCTTCGCGTACGTGTGATAAGAGGCATGACGCTTGACGCCTGGCGAATCAGGCTCTGCCAAAACAGGCTTACCTCCTAGGTGACACGGCTGTGGAGCCGCACGGTACAAACGGCAGACTTGTGAAAGTATTTTTTTTAAATATTCGACAACTTAAAGAATACACAAGCTATCGATAATAAAAAAAATAATATAAAATTTAATTATGTTTGTTTCACTTTCTTTTGCAAAATACTCTTCTTAAGCTACAATATATACAGTGAGTCACGAAAGTATTCGAACGGTGTGGAATGAAAAGTTTGGCGCTTAAAAATTATGAGTTACATTACGAATTACAAAACATGTTCATTCCTATAGCAACATGTAGGTACCATAACTGTACATGTTAAATTTGAAGCGTGTCCGATAACGTAAACATTACTTACGAAAAATTAACTAGTAACATCGAGTAAACTGATAACACGAAAGTATTCGAACGGTGACATATTATTGCCCGAAATAGTCCTTGAAGTTGACAAATTGTAAACATTAGCTTTCTCAGTTGATCCTGCGCACTTTCCATGTTCAGTACTGTGAGTGTAAATAAAGTTGTAAAATTTGTATTAACAATGTGTCCGAAAAAATCAGAAACCAGCATCACTGATGGAAAATTAATAATTAAGTGGCATAATGAAGGCAAGAGCTATGCCGAAATAGCACAATTATTAGGAAGAAGTAAATCTACCGTTTATTACATTGTAAAAGAGTTCGAAACTACTGGCATTCTTCAGAATAAAGTCCGGTCTGGCCGGCACAAGAAATTAACGAAAAGGGAAGAACATACAATTGTGCGTGAGATAAAAAAGAATCCAACAATTTCTGCACCAAATCTTGCTACACTAATTGCTGATAGCTTTGGGAAGCAGGTTCATCCGGAACTCTGTCGGAGAATCCTCCGCGAAAATGATTTTCATGGTCGTATTCCTCGAAAGAAACCATTTATCAGCAAAGTGAACAAAACGAAGCGATTAAATTTCGCTAAAAAATACGTTAACAAAGACAAGGAGTTTTGGAAACGCGTTATTTTCTCAGACGAGAGCAAATTCAACATCTTCGGGTCAGATGGATGCCATCAAATTTGGAGAAAACCAAATAAGGAAATGGATCTTAAAAATCTGCACCCAACAGTGAAGCATGGTGGTGGATCGATAATGGTATGGGGGTGTATGAGGTCCAGTGGTGTTGGTAATCTCGTCATTATCGATGGTATATTAGATAAGTATAAATATATGCAAATATTAAAAGATAATTTGAAGCAGAGCGTGGAAGAATTAGGGGTAGCAGACAGTTTTTATTTTCAGCAGGACAATGATCCAAAACATACCGCACGTATTGTTAAAGAATGGATCATATACAATATACCACACATATTAGAAACACCCCCACAGAGTCCGGACATCAACCCTATAGAGCACTTATGGGCAGAAATTGGCAGACAACTTAGAAAACATAGCATTAATAGCAAGGAAGCATTAAAAAACAACATTTTTTAAATTTGGCACAATATAAACAAAGATGTTACAGAAAATTTAGTTGACAGCATGCAACGACGGTTGCAAGCTGTAATAAGTGCTGGTGGTGGTCCGACAAAATATTAAAATACTATATTTGTTTAAAACATGTATTATATACTTAGCCGTTCGAATACTTTTGTGGCATCTAGTTATAGAATCTTACAAAGAAATATTTTTTAAGTGTTTTTTACGTTATCAGAGACATTTCAAATTTTATATGTACAATCATGATACTTATGTGTTACTACAGCAATAAAAATATTTTGTTATATATAATATGGCTAGCATTTTTTAAGCGTCAAACTTTTCACATCAGAGCGTTCGAATACTTTCGTGACTCACTGTATATTATGTATGTTAAGTTTTTGTTACGTATGCATCCGCTCAGATCGACCTTACAGGTATTTGTAGCCAAAAGAATCTTCTGCAGAATTTTGTTTATATTTAAAATAGCATAAATTACAATAGGTATATATAAACGGCAGACATGTAAAAGTATATTTAAAAAAAATTAACAACTTTAAAAATAAAGGGGGTATTTTTGTAACCGCGACAACCCCGACAGAAGTAGCTTTTCATACATTAATATTATTGAATAAACTATGCTAAAAATTTCAGCTTTGTGGCGAGTACCTCAGTCGAGATGGCGGCCACGTCTTATAAAAGAACGCAAGGCCTTCGGGTCACCGATTTTATTGAAATTTTACATACTCGTAGAGTAAGTCGTTGTGATTAAGAATATACCCTATTATAGGGGCAGGCGAACAATAGTATTTAAGATATTAATGTAGGAGCGTGAAAAAGAAACGAGAGACGCGCGGCAACCCAGCCAAGGCAGCAACTCGGCCAGAGTAGCTTAACGTCGACGATCGCCTGGGACGGCGCAGAACCACTGCGCCAGCGACCTCTCCCTGCTGACAATTCCTTTTCACGTCCTTTTCACCTACGTTCTTTATAGGAGGGCTTCTCCGCCCCGATCCCACATTTATAATTAAAGTTTCATTGGTCTTCTTATCCAAACTGTTGAATGCAATACCCAAAGCTGCCGCGGCACACTGACAACGACGCCGGTGGAACCCACAAAGAGGAAGAGCAACCGAAATACGAGTCAACCAGCCAGTCAAATCCCGGAAATCATTACAAACATGGACGATGTGAAGGCGAAGAAACTCCCGACGACGCACAGTTGTCGATTTCGCCGAAATCCTGGCCCAAACCCCAAGGAGTTTTTCAATTTAGCTGAAAATTGGTATATTAGTATTATTTCGGTTGCCGATTAAGAATCCGAACTCAGAATTTCCAAAAACAAAATGGCGGCTCTAATATGGCGAGTGCGTGTATCGAAAATTTGTCGGATCGGCACGAAAATCAGTAGTCTTATGTTTTTTAACCCCATGAAATAAACATATTATTTCGTTAATTGCCAGGTTGATCTTAGAGAAGGATTAGCTGTATTCATTAAGTAAAGCACGATAGCCCGGTCCTATGTCGTAAATGCACTTTCCCGAGCATGGCGCGCGCGACAAACAAATAACAATAACTCGAAGAATCGCAAAAAGTCGCAAGAAAACTCAACGAGGTCTTCTTCGGGAAGCTTCAAAGTTTAATTTAAAAAAAAAATTAGCTTGGATGGTTTTGGAATTCACAACTATTTCACTAGCAGAAGGAAAAAAATATATAGGATTTACATTCTGTGCCATCACAGTTGTAAAATATTAAATAAAAAAATGAAACCAAGATATTTATAAATTAAAAGTATAATAAATAGCTACCAATACTGAAAAAGTGGATCAAACTTTAATTTCACATTGAAAACATATTCTCAATTTCGACGTGAAAACGTTACATTATTTAAGTGCCAACTTTGACATTGCATATCTCTAAGAGTATTGTTCAATAAAAATTTTTGTTAATGGAAAACAATGCTCTGATGTGTTACAAATCAAACGCAATTGCTAAATTTTGAAAATTCTAAAAAAAAATTTTGGGGTTTTGGCCAGGATTTCGGCGAAATCGACCACTGTGCGCCGGTCACAGTAAGGATAATGGACGCGGTAGCGCAAGTAAATGCGCTAGTCGTACCGGACGAATGTATAACGTATGACGTCATTATTGGTTGGGATTTTTTGAGTCAGGAGCACATAGTCACTATTAAACGCGGGAATGAATTAATATTCAAACAAATAGTTGACGATAACGAACCAGAAGCAGCGCTGGATGTTAATTTTTGCGAGAGCGCGGCAGAAGACTGCTTACATTTCGGCAACATTGATGATAACGCAAAGCAACAATACATAGCCTTAATCGCTGAGTACCGCGATTGCATTTCGTCATCCATGCGAGAGTTGGGTAAAACAGATGCAACAGAGTTTGAAATTAAATGCATTTCTGACACGCCGGTAACGTATCGACCATATCGATTAGCCGAATCAGAAAAGAAGATCTTACGGGATATGATTGACGAATTATTGGAAAATCAAATTGTCCGTGGGTCAACTTCACCCTACGCTAGCCCAGTTTTACTGAGAAAGAAAAAGACGGGCGATTATCGCCTGTGCGTAGATTACCGTAAATTGAACGCGGTAACTATAAAGGATAAATACCCGCTACCGCTGATCGATGATCAAATCGACAAACTAGGCGGAAATCGATACTTTACGGGACTCGACCTTGCGTCCGGTTATTACCAGGTCCCCGTGGTAGAAAACTCGATTGCCAAAAGAGCTTTTATAACCCCCGAGGGACACTACGAATTCTTAAGGATGCCGTTCGGTCTATCAAATGCCCCAGCTGTTTTCCAGCGACTCATAAATAAGATCCTAGGACCGTTGAAGGACTCTATAGCGTTTCCCTATATCGATGATATTATTATCCCTTCCAAAACGGTAGAGGAGGGGTTAGAACGGTTACGACGAGTAATGAACACCTTACGCGCCCACGGATTAACGCTGAAGTTAAGCAAGTGCTCATTTTTCGAAACTAAAATCGACTATCTGGGACGAGAAATTAGTGAAGAAGGGGTATGTCCGGGGCAACGAAAGATTCAAGCGGTACTACGAATGGAAGCACCACAGTCTGTGAAGCAATTAAGACAATTTCTAGGACTTGCGAATTATTTTAGAAAGTTTGTAAGAAATTTCGCTACTATCACCGAACCGTTAACACGTTTGACCAAAACGGCTCAACCATGGTCATGGACAAAAGAGCAAACAAAGGCGTTTAACGATATTAAAGAAAAACTTGTTTCGCGTCCAATATTGTCGATATTTGAATCGAACAGGGATACCGAATTGCATACAGACGCAAGTTCGCTAGGCGTAGGTGGGATGTTGATGCAGAGAAACGAGAGTCGAGACTTAGTTGTGGTAGCATATTTTAGCAAACAGACGACTACAGACCACAAATGCTATCATTCCTACGTGTTAGAGACTATGGCGGTAGTATTAGCGTTACGTCACTTCAGGGTGTACTTATTGGGCTCGAAATTTAAAGTGGTGACTGACTTCAACGCGATACGCGCCACGTTCTCAAAACGAGACTTGTTACCTCGAGTAGGTCGTTGGTGGTTAGAGGTACAAGAATATACCTTCGATATTGAGTATCGAGCGGGATCAAAAATGGCACACGTGGACGCGCTCAGCCGAAACCCGATAACCTTAGAAGTGATTCACGTAGATCAGACGGAGGCAGATTGGCTGTTATCAGCCCAACTTCAAGACGAGCAGTTAGTGTGAATAAGACAGATACTTATGAATAAGAACGAAGCAGCAGAAACCAAATACTATTTTAACGAATATGTATTGAAAAATGATAAGATTTACAGACGACTACCAAACCAGACAACCGCATGGGTGGTGCCACGAGATGCGCGTATGCAAATTTGTTGACACTGTCGCGACGACGCGGGACATTCGAGTACTGAGAAGACATTAGATAGGATTAGCAGAAATTATTGATTTTCGGGAATGCGACGATTCGTGGGTAAATATGTAAAAGCATGTCTGAACTGCGCTTATTACAAAAACACCGGAGGAAAGAAACAGTATAAACTAAATATTATCGAGAAGGTGCCCGTTCCGTTTCACACCATACACGTCGATCACGTGGGACCTTTCGAGACGAGCCGGAAGAATAACAAGTATTTGTTGGTCATAGTAGACGGATTTACGAAATTTAAGATCATCGAACCCGTCAAAAGTTAAAAAACGCGTCATGTAATCAGGGTGATACTAACAAGGAGAGTGAACGATCTTCAGGACACGGATTTAGTTCAAACTTTGTAGGATAGTAGATTTTGTTCCCCTGTTGATGAATATATATGGTTATAGGCGCCACAACTCAATAGTTTTTTAGATATTTGCAATTGAATGTAAGTCCCTTTTTAACTTCAGTTCTGTAGCAAACGATTACACATATCGTATTTAGCGTAGCTGCAACAGATCGGTGTTTGTAGTCGGTGGGAGCCGGGTGCGAGTCCGTGGCGGGAGAATAATTTTTTTTTATTTTATGTCTATTTTTACATATAAATAACCACAATGGAGCTTAAATACATTTTTAAATCATTCGTATAAGTATAAGTAAACAATAAAAGCATTTCATAAGAAGAACAGGAGAAAAGCCCTTTAACTGCTGGTTAATCGTGCCTGGAAACAATACGTTGTGAAAGGAAATAATAAATAAAACATTTATCAGGTTAACAGAATTAGTATAAAAATATGATTAGCTTTTTATCCCTCATTGTCCGTACAATTGTGAAACTTGTCATAAAAGCAAATGAAACGTAATTACTTCCCGGAATTCTGTAAGCCGACTCGGAACTGCCGAGGGCCAAACTGATGATCCTCAAAAGCAATTACATGTCGCAGTTTTTCTACAATGGACAATAAACAAATAAATTCTTGCTCGCGTACGGTGGCGCCGAACATCTCCTGCCGACTTGAAATGCACCGCCATAAACCGCGGGTCGCGAGGAGGACAAAATTCTCGGCCACGGCTTGATTGACCGCCGGCCAGGTTTTTCCTGAAAAAAACATCCTCGCCTTTCCAAACACACCGTCAAAGTGGAAGGAGTTTTTCTCTACCAATCAGGTTAATTTCCCAATGAAATTGTAGTAACGAAAAACTCCCGAAACTTCGCGCCGCCTACAAGAAGTCTACGTCGATGGAAAATTTTACAATTATTGTCAGTCACGATTAGTCTTGTTATCAGAGTCAAACGTAACAAAATTAGAATGGATCCACAGCCTTCAACTTCACAATTAGTTAACATTTCCGGTACGAGTGCTTGTGAGTTTAACAAACAATTGTGTGAAAAGCAGCTATTAAAAGATGCTTTAGTTCATCCTGAACGGTGCCTTCGCAGTCAAAATTTAATTACTGATGAAGCATCTACGGTACTTTCTGATTTGGCAATAATAGTAGGCGAAAAAATTGCTGAAAATATAATGGGAATGCTAAATGAATATGAAGTAGTAACAGAGGAGTGTTTCATTATAATGATGAATCGGATCATGAGAACCTATATGAAGGAGTAACACACGAGGATTCTGTGGACGATGAATGGTACGAACCGGAGGAGAAAAAACGACGGCGAAATATTGCATTAGATTGTAAAATTAAAGTAGTCAATCTGGCACGTCGGCATCCCTCTTGGAGTATAGAATCATTACGAAAAAAAGGAAGCAGACATTTAAAAAATAGAGATGATATTATTCGTTGGGAAAAAATAAATAAAAGAAGGTGGCACAAAATTTGAGAAATACGATGCCATCGACAAATGGACGTACGATCGTTTCAAGGAATTTCGCCAGTACTTCCGACAAGTCACCACTCGCCTACTGCAACAGTGGGCTATAGCAGCAGCCATGCAATTCCAATCCGACACTTTTGTATTTCAAGCGTCTGCTCGTTGGGTGGCAAAATTTAAAAATAAGCATCGAATTCGACAACGAAAAATAACAAAATACGTGTCATATAGAGAAAATTCAACTTTGGAGGAAACAATAAAGGCCGCTGATAAATTTCAGAAAAGTGTAAAATTTATCACACCAAAGTTCGATACAAGATATATAATCAACCCAGACCAAACAGGGTGTCAGTACCTGTCAACCTTCGACAGGACTTTGGCAATAAGAGGGGAAAAAACAATTTTTGTTAATAGAAAAAGTATTAACAAGACGAAGCATACGCATACCGCCCAATATTCTATATCGATGTCAGGAAAGTTATTACCCCATATATTTATGTGCATGCAGGAAACCACAGGAAAATTTGGTCCGAGTGTGCAGAAAAAAGTGGATAAATTGATAGAAAGATACAAAAACGTAATTGTAACGTCATCTAAATCGGGTAAACTAAATAATGAATTGCATAAATCATTTTTAAAATCGGTGATCCAGCCCTACGTGCGAGATCAACAATTTCTTTTGATTGTTCATTTTGGGGAGGGCAGACAAATATGAAGGTGTATAATGATTTGTTTACCACCGATGAAGGCGACTGTACCTGAACCGTCAAAATCATTCCACCCAAGTGCACGCCGCTTGTTCAGCCCTGCGACGTGTACTTTTATCGTCAGGTGAAAAACTTTCTTAAAAAAATCCAAAAACAAGATGCAATTAAATTGCATTCCCTCATCCACAACCAGTTGTGTGCACCAATTTTCGTGCCCATGTTGAAGTATGCCTGGTTTGCATCAGGTTGTCGACGGAAAGAGAGGTATTTGAGAATGTCAACGAAGTCTGCTTTCCACAAGAAATACAAAGCAGCAAATGCCTATGCAACAATGCTGCACTAATTCGATGCGTGAGATGCTTTTCGAAATTGTTTCATTTGCTTTTATGACAAGTTTCACAATTGTACGGACAATGAGGGATAAGAAGCTAATCATATTTTTATACTAATTCTGTTAACCTGATAAATGTTTTATTTATTATTTCCTTTCATAACATATTGTTTCCAGGCACGATTAACCAGCAGTTAAAGGGCTTTTCTCCTGTTCTTCTTGTGAAATGCTTTTATTGTTTACTTATACTTATACGAATACGTTACTTATACGAATGATTTAAAAATGTATTTAAGCTCCATTGTGGTTATTTATATGTAAAAATACACATAAAATAAAAAAAAATTATTCTCCCGCCACGGACTCGAACCCGGCTCCCACCGAGTACAAACACCGATCTGTTGCAGCTACGCTAAATACGATATGTGTAATCGTTTGCTACAGAACTGAAGTTAAAAAGGGACTTACATTCAATTGCAAATATCTAAAAAACTATTGAGTTGTGGGGCCTATAACCATATATATTCATCAACAGGGGAACAAAATCTACTATCCTACAAAGTTTGAACTAAATCCGTGTTCTGAAGATCGTGCACTCTCCTTGTAAGTCTCATTTATCTATTTGGATCCCCGACACGGTTGATAAGTGACAGAGGTACGGCTTTCACTTCCCAATCATTCGGCGCCTTTTGCAATTTCTACGGAATAAAACACGTATTAAATGCGGTGGCAACGCCGCGAGCAAATGGACAGTGCGAGAGATACAATAAAACCATTCTGCATGCACTGGAACAACGGTTGCGGGCAAGGATCCGGGAGAATGGGACTCCGAAATTAAAAGGGTGCAAAGCGCCCTTAACACCATGCACAATAAAAGTATAAACACGACGCCTATGAAGGCACTCATAGGGTGCAACATTAAGGGAGCCGCTGAGGCACATCTGCTAAACGAAATCCAAGATATGGTGGACCGGGTGGATCTGCACGAGTTAAGGAGCACGATGAAGCATTACACTACGAAGAAACAACAGGAGCCAAAAGAAAGATACGATCGATCAGGGCGCGAAGCCAAGAAGTACCTACCGTCAGGGCGACTTGATACTGGTACAAATTACGAGCGAATCAGCAACGGGCAGCAGTCGTAAGCTGCATCCTAAGTTTAAAGGGCCGTTTCGCATCCACAAGGTTTTATTAAATGACCGATACGAGGTGGAAGGTTTGCGGGGAGGTTTTAGGCGAGCCCGCACGGTAATGGCAGCAGACCGTATTAAACCATGGATAACGATTCAAGGTGATGATCGCGGAACAGACAAATAATGGAAAAACAACGGTGTTGTCTATGAAAATTAAAATACTGGAGTATCAGTGCGACGGTACTACCGCTCTGCAATGAAAAATCAGTCTACGAACGTGCGACGGTGCGTTCTGATTGTGAGATAAACATACGAGAGGAGTTGGAGGGTGCAACGGCACCACCGCACGTTAACGACGTTTTGCCTGAACGGTACAACGGTACCTCGCTCAGGCGAATAAATCGGTGCAACGGCATCATACGATAAATGCTCTAAAAACGTGCAACGGCACGTCGCACAGTGGTTCATTTGGCCGAAAACTTGGCCAAAAAGCCAAAAATTTTTTTCGCGATTTTCAAAATTTAGCAATTGCGTTTGATTTGTAACACATCAGAGCATCGTTTTCCATTAATAAAAATTTTTATTGAACAGTACTCTTAGAGATATGCAGTGTCAAAGTTGGCACTTGAATAATGTAACGTTTTCACGTCGAAATTCAGAATACGTTTTCAATGTGAAATAATGGTACAATCAACTTTGCAAGTATTTGTTGCTATTCGTCATACTTTTAAATTATAAGTACCTTGGTTTCATTTTTTTATTTAATATTTTACAACTGCGATGGCACAGATTGCAAAACCCATACATTTTTTTCCTTTTGCAGAGGAAATAGTTGTGAAGTACGCAAAAGTACAAAGCGATTTTTTTTTAAATTAAACTTTGAAGCTTCCCGAAGAAGTCCCCGTTGTAAAATTTTGCGACTTTTTGCGATTCTACGAGATATTCTTATTTGTTTGTCGCACGCGCCATGCTCGGGGAAATACGTTTATGACATACGGCCAGGCTATCGTGCCTTGGACAAACGAATAATGCTAATCCTTCACTAAAGTTACCCTTGTAATTAACGAAACGCTATATTTATTTCGTTCAGGTTAAAAATCAAAATAATTTTAAGCAAGCTGGTGGCCTCTTGTTCCAAAGCAACAATAGATAGCCGCGATCACCTCGACCGCTTACCGTCATAAACCGAAAGATGTTTGACGTTTCGGCTGAAAATCTGGCTAGTTGCAGGTATGAGGGCTATATTTGTTTCTCACAATGTTCTATCAACCTCTTTCAGTCGAGATTTTCATTAAACAATGGAAAATTCGAAGATGGAATAGCTGTGATATGCTGGTATTAAGATAACGTGACTGTTGCAATAAATATCATTATAACTTTTGAAGGAAAAGGAATATCAGAATATATATTTTTTTTAAATTAAACTTTAAAGCTTCCCGAAGAAGTCCCCGTTGTAACATTTAGCGACTTTTTGCAATTGTACGCGATATTCTTATTTGTTTGTCGCACGCGCCATGCTCGGGGAAATACGTTTATGACATACGGCCAGGCTATCGTGCCTTGGACAAACGAATAATGCTAATGCTTCACTAAGGTTACCCTTGTAATTAACGAAACGCTATATTTATTTCGTTCAGGTTAAAATCAAAATAATACTGATTTTCGTGCCGATTCGACAATTTTTCAATAATCGCATCCGCCATATTGAAGCCGCCATTTTGTTTTTGGAAATTCTGAGTTCAGATTCTTAATCAGCGACCGGAAAAACATAAGACTACTGATTTTCGTGCCGATCCGACAATTTTTCGATACTCGCATCCGCCATATTGAAGCCGCCATTTTGTTTTTGGAAATTTTGAGTTCAGATTCTTAATCAGCGACCGGAAAAACATAAGACTACTGATCTTCGTGCCGATCCGACAATTTTTCGATACTCGCATCCGCCATATTGAAGCCGCCATTTGGTTTTGGAAATTCTGAGTTCAGATTCTTAATCAGCGACCGGAAAAACATAAGACTACTGATTTTCGTGCCGATCCGACAATTTTTCGATACTCGCACTTGCCATATTAGAGCCGCCATTTTGTTTTTGGAAATTTTGAGTTCAGATTCTTAATCAGCGACCCAAATAATACTAATACACCAATTTTCAGCTAAATTGAAAAACTCCTTGAGTTTTGGCCAGGTTTTCGGCCAAATGAACCACTGTGCGTCGTTAAGCAAATAATGGAAACACGTGGGCGAGTGCAACGGCGTTACCGCACAGTGACGACGTCCAGCGAAAATATGTGCGACGGCATGCTATTTGGGTGAGCAACAGAAGCAGGTGTAGGAGTACGACGGCACTATCGCTCTGCATTGACGGATCAGCCTAGGAACGTGCAACGGTGCGTTCTGAGGCAAGTATACGAGAAGTGTCGGGGTGCGACGTCATCACCGCACTATGACGATGTTTCACCTGGACGGTACGGCGGTACTTCGCTCAGGCGAATATGTGGAAAACAACCCACGAAAGTTGGGCAACATTCTACAGCACGACCACGGATAAGTTCATTTCATTTATTGATGGCTTATGGCATGAATGTTTGTTACAATTGTGTAACGATAGCAATGTTTTGTTTCTTCTAGACAAACCTCTAGTCTGAGGACAGCCTCTTGCGCAGGATGGCCGAATGTGAAGGAAATCGAGCCGCCCGACATGGGAGTTCGGCGCGAGGAGTGGCGCGCACGTTGTATGCGCTCAACGGCGAGATAAAGAAGGGCCGCGACGGAGCCTTTGTCGGCGAATATTCGGTGGATTCTGTTGCGTCGTGATATCATAAATACGTACCACCGACTCGAACCGAAATCGTCCGACGCGGACGTTAGCAATGGCAGAACTCGTTAGATCGTCGAACACGAAGGACGTAGATAGCATTCCTTGAGAAATACTCCCTTCATCGGATTCTCTTACAGATACATCCAACACATCGACAAACAATATACAGTGGCTCACGAAAATATTCGGACACTAAGGTATATCGAAATTCATCGCTGTGTATCTCGATTATTTGTGAGGGAATCATCTTGGTTATTTTTTCTGGTATTGAGTTATTAACTAACAATAAGGTTAATAAAAACATATGATTTATTTGATAATTTATTATATATTGTAATATAATAAATGATTAATGAAATGGTAGCTTATTCTTAAGTCACAAAAATATTCGGACACGCAATGTATTTCCCGAGTATTTACTTTTGGAAACGTAGCGTTCTGAGGAATGACCGCTACATGTTGATAAACATAGTTGTAGAGGTCGATGTCACTGCATTATTCGTTAGTAATACTTCAGAAACTCGTCAGAATGGGACGCAAGAAGAAGAATACGTCGTTCGATCAGAGGCAACTCGTAATTTTCCACCGCGAGAGGGGAAAATCATATCGCGAAATTAGTGCCATGTTTCGTATTAGCAAGAGCACTATCGCGGACATTATCCGACGATTTAATAGCGAGAACCGCATCGAATCCATTCCGCAAACTGGTCGGCCAGCTGCTTTAAACAATAGGGAGAAAAGGAGACTCGTGCGAAAAATTAAAGGAAACCCTCTTCTAAGTGCTCCAAGATTATTAAGAGAGCTGTTAGAAGAAAGGGGCAAGGAAGTTCATCCAGAAACAATCCGAAGAACACTAACAAGGAGAGGACCCCAACTGTCCGACTTCGATTTTAACGAGGCTTTGCAAGACGATAGCATATAGGTCCCTAATGATATGTGTAAAATATTAGCCGTAGTTATGCAGTAGTTTTAAAGATATAATCGATTAAAGTTCATACCTCTTCATATACTATAAATGTAAATTGGGTTACAACAGCTGTGGTGGGGCAGTGGCAGTGGTTTAAAGCTCACGACCTCGAACGTCTTACGTTCAAGTCCCAATGACGGGTAATTTTTTTTTCTATTTTAATTTGATAAAATTGCACACAATGCAGGATAACAATTATCGTACACTTGCAATACATACATTGCTTGCATATATACACCACAGCTGTTGTAACCAGATTCACATTTATAGTATACAAACAGGTACGAACTTTAATCGCTTATATCTTTAAAACTACTGCATAACTACGGCTAATATTTTACACATATCATTAGGGACCTACATGCTATCATCTTGCAAAGCCTCGTTAAAATCGAAGTCGGACAGTTGGGGTCCTCTCCTTGTAAGACAACATGGGTACAACGGTCGAATCGTTAGGAGAAAGCCATTCATCAACGAGGCCAACAGGAGGAAACGAATTAACTTCGCTAAGGAGCTTGTTTCTAAGGACGAATCATGGTGGACTGACGTTATATTTGCTGACGAAAGCAAATTTAACATTTATAATTCTGATGGAAGAACTATGGTTTGGCGTAAGCCAAATACACAGTTCCATATCAGACATACACGAGGTACGGTGAAGCACGGAGGAGGCAGCGTAATGGTTTGGGGTTGCATTTCAACCACCGGTGTTGGAAATTTAGTTTTTATAGACACAATTATGGACAAAAATGTTTATTTGAATCTTTTAAAAAGTAATTTACTTCAGAGTGCTGAAAATATGGGAATCCGTGATAGGTTTAAATTTTATCAGGATAACGATCCCAAGCACAAGGCGCGCATTGTACAGGAATTTTTGTTATATAGATGTCTCAAAGTTCTCCATCCTCCCCGACAGTCTCCAAACCTCAACCCGATCGAAAATTTATGGGACGAATTGGATCGCAAAATTCATATATACCCAATACATTCAAAAGAAGAGTTAAAACTAAGACTCCAAGAAGAATGGGCACGTATAACTTCAGAATATTTTTAAAAAATTATATATAATATGCCAAAACGACTAAGACATGTCATAAAACAAAAGGGTTATGCCACGAAATATTAAAACTTTAGTGATATGCATTAAAGCTCAACTTGAAAACGTCATTTTAGGTAGTGTCCGAATATTTTTGTGACTTAAGAATAAGCTACCATTTCATTAATCATTTGTTATATTACAATATATAATAAATTATCAAATAAATCATATGTTTTTATTAACCTTAGTTAATAACTCATTACCAGAAAAAATAACGAAGATGATTCCCTCATAAATAATCGAGATACACAGCGATGAATTTCGATATACCTTAGTGTCCGAATATTTTCGTGAGTCACTGTATTTCTACAGCGCACGCCACATCTCTTGCAATAGGACACCGCGCGATAAACCGAAAAATCAATAATGCGCCGCTCCGTTGTGACCCGTAGATCCAATGTCACTAGAGCGATCCTTTTCTTGCTCGCATGTTCTTTATCTACTTTTTAAACCAATCTCCGCTTGTTTTCTCGTCTGGCAAGAGTCGCTCAGCACCCAACGAGTCATTCGTCTGACAAGCGTCACATTATGTACATCAGTATTCTCATAGTTTAACAATAAAATTGTCTTTCGGTTTGATTGTCAATCATAAACAGTGCATTCAGTTCTGTACCAATCCAATCGTACCTAAACAACTGTCCAAAATTAATTTGGCGGACAGTGTACGAGCGCACAACATAAAGGTGCTCGTACACAATTTAATTACATTGAAATTTTCAAACAATCGAAGAATTATAATTAATATTTAATATTATATATAATTCTTCATCTTTTAGGTTGCTTTAAAGACACAACAAAGATGGAAAAACATGTGGTCTCAGATGTAGACTCAAATTTAGATTCAAATGCAGACTCAGATGTATGTAGATTCAAATGTGGTCTGAGATGTAGACTCAAATGTGGATTCAAATGCAGACTCAGATGTAGATTCAAATGTGGACTCAGATGTAGATTTAAATGTGGATTCAAATGCAGACTCAGATCATGAAGAAAATATTAAAAATGGCCCTGATGATAAGGAGAATGATTCTAATAGATGTGAAGAAGTAAAACAGCAAACTTTTGAAATGCTATACGATGGTAGTGATATAAATGTTCCTAAAGCTGCTTCTAATTTAATAGATTTATACATTAAAAAAAAACTAACAAAAACAGCATTGCAACAAATATTGGAAACGTTGCAACATCTTTTGCCGAAACCTAATTATATGCCTACTTCAACTCATAACTTATTTAAATCCGAGAAAGACAAATCTCATCAATGTAAAACTGTTGGATACCTCTTAAATTTGTTAAGGCATAGTATGCCAGAGGAAGTCAAGCCTCCTTAAACTGTCTAACTCAGGTCAGAAAAAAACCAGAGATCCGCACTTGAGCTCTGCCGAGGTATTGTAATAAATTACGACACTCCTCTGTCCCTTTTTACTTCTTTCCTCCTTTTCTAAAAACCCTTACTAGCCTTCTTCTACGTATTTCCCTCTCTTCGACTAATTTTCCGTCCACCCTCAACGCTCCTCCAAAAATCCTCACTTCGATTCCAAGTTCAAAACTGTAAACATCTCTCTCCGCTTCAATAAACGCAAAACTAAAGAAAATTCGAGAGGAATTTATTACGAGGTCACAAAACATTATTATTGTGACCAATGCTTAAAATACTATGGTCCATTGGATATTGGGAAGAATGTAGATCCGGATGAATAACAAATTTGTAAAATATGTTTGAATGGTAAAGTAACGTCATATTTTTACGAATATGATGTTGAACATGCAATAAAATTTCTTTTTGAACATCGAAACTTATCGAAAAAGTTAAAGCAATTTAATCACAATCGTGGAAACCGTATTATCGAAGATATTGTTGATGGAACGGAGTGTATTAGAGTGAACTCTAGAAAAAATAGAAATATCTATGATCTAACATTAATACTCAATACGGATGGTATTCCAATATCGAAAAGTTCAAAATTAAATGGTTGGCCCTTGATGTTCACGATAGCTGATCTCCCACAGCATCTACGAGAATCTCATTTAGTAATAATTGTTTTTTAGTGTGATTCAAACAATAAACCATCGATGAATACTTTTCTCCGCCCTTTCTGTGAAAAATTGGTAGAGTGTTGTACAAAAGGAATAAAATGGATTAATTCTATTACGCGTACGGAATGTATTTCTAAAATAGTAGCACCCTTATTCATTGCTGATGCACCAGCAAGGGCTGAAATACAAAATATTCAATATTTTAGTGGAAAATATGTGTGCAATATCTGTGAAATAAAAAAAAACAATGTAAACCTGTTGTTGGGTAAAAGACTATTCGTATTTATAAATTTACTGATAAAAGAATAAAACTGCGTAATGGATTAAGGATGTACAATCAAGCTGAACAACTTATTGAGAAGCCAGAAAAACTCATTAACGGTGTCAAAGGTTTATCAGTAGTCAATGCACTGCCTTTCTTAGATTTAGCTACGTGTGTTATGCCAGAGTACATGCACTCGGTCTTACTGGGCGTTAGCAAGCAATTCATTAACATTTATTTTTGTAAAAAAGGCGACTGGAACATTTCCGAACAATTAAATGCAATTGACAAAATGTTATTGAATATTTGCCCTCCGCATTCTTTTCACAGATTACCACGAAAACTTTTTCTACATGCTCACTACAAAGCTTATGAAATTTATAATTGGATTCTATACTACTCCATACCGATTTTGTCGCTTTATTTACCAACAAAATATTTGGAGCATTGGTTATTACTCGTGAAGTCCATACACATTCTACTTCAAAGTAATATTGTTGAAGATGATCTTAAGGAAGTTCGAGCGAATCTAATGTAAAAAAACTTTTTCCAACTTTAAGCTTTGAAACTCTGTATACATGTAATTAAATAGTCGATTGATATATCCTAAAAATTTTGAAACGATCCTCCGTCTAGTTTCTTTGAAAAAAAATGTTAAAAATTACATTTTTTAAGTCCTTATACACAGGCTCCTATGGCTGACAAGCTGTACTCTCGTCTTTTTCGATTTTTTTCGATATTAACCTCCCAACTTTAAGGAAAACAAAACTATGTGTAATAAACTTGAATAATTGTAGAATAAGATTAGATTTCAATAATATAACCTTACCGATGTAGTTTCGTTGATAATTTAACATAAACTTTATTTGTTACTCATGCTTATTGGTAGCCGTACACGTTACTGAACGTTTGGCAACGTTGCGAGAACAGCTGAGAAAAGTATAAGGATAGAAAAAGAGATAGAGAGAAAGAGAGAAGATAGAAAATTTATTTTGTCACCTTAGTTCAAAAATTGTAGTTTGAAGCAAATTAGAATAATTTTAGTTCTTGAATAAATGAATGAATAAAATATATAAAGTTATAAATTAATGAAAATAATATCACAATAATTATATTATAAAGAAAATCAACTGTGTTTATGTTTTTAAAAACTAAAATATTCGATGTCAGTATGAAAACG
The DNA here is from genome assembly GCA_910591515.1 of Cerceris rybyensis. Lineage (NCBI taxonomy): Eukaryota > Metazoa > Arthropoda > Insecta > Hymenoptera > Crabronidae > Cerceris > Cerceris rybyensis. The sequence goes on from OU342789.1 coordinate 4,980,206, forward strand.
GGAGTATAACCTCAAATTAAATAAAAATGTAAATAATTACCTATACATTTTTTTTCTTTTCTTTTACAATAATTGCAATTTTTGATTTTGAAGTTATTGTTCCTGCAATCAATCCGAGCTTTGTTACTCTTGATAACATTTTGTCTCCATTTCACAATATTTTTTTTTTAAATCGACCGTTAAATCTGTGCATTTTTGCAAATTATTTCCATTCACTCATGGACTAAAACACTTAAATTTGATAATGCTCTCTCCGTGCTCTCTAACTATAGTACATAGGAAGAACAATACGCTGTTGCCAGATCTTCTTATTCAAACGGATGAGTCAAAAGTCACGTAGTCATTTCGTTACTTTTGTTAATTAAATAAATAATATTTAACAATTTTTGGATTAGATATGTTATTATAAATTGAAATAATGAATTTTTATTACTATTACAAGAATTGAAAATACAGAAAAATTCAATTACTATTTTGAGTCATTAGTTACGCTCGAACTTCCTTAAGGTGGCAGAAAAATGCTTACAAATTTTTGTAAAAGATATCGAGAAGTTATATGGTGATAGAGAATACACAAACAATATACACCAGCTTGTACATCTCGTATTATGTGTTCGACGGTGTGGCCCACTTTGGGCAACGTCTGCATTTTCTTTCGAAAACGCCAATGGTTTCATAGTTTCTCAAATTCATGGAACTAAAAATATCGGTTCCGAAATAACAAATAATGTAACGATTTATCAAGGAGCTATAATTCTAAAGAATCAGGTTAACTCTAATACAGAATTGACTCGTGTAGATTATGAAATAAACAGATTTAAAGTAAGTGGTGTCGTCAAAGAACATGACTTTTTAAATGAGTTTGAGACACAAACTTTCCTGAATATGGGTCTTAACCATAAAAACGTATTAATTTACGCAAAAGCTAACATAAATAAACAAACAGTTTTTACCTTTCAAATTTTTCAAAAAACTAAAAATGACAGTTCCAATGTTATTATTACTACCAGTAATAAAGAAGTTATATATGGATCTATACGATGTTTTTTCGTTATTGATAATAACTTGTATTTTTTGTACAGTATTATCGCGTTGTGCATATAAAAATTTTTTTTTTAATCACAATTGTATAGAGAAAGTAAATCATATAATACCAGTTGAGTTACGAAACAGATTCTGTTTGATTAAAGTAAAATATATTAAATCAATGAATACTCTTATAAAAGTTGAAAATTATTTATGTCAAGCTCCAAATAACTTCAACAAAATTTTTTGAGGGATAATAAATAATAGCCAAAAAATCATATTGACAAAAACTACAATTTACGGAAAAAATATCCAGTGAATAATATTTTCTTTTTACACTTTATGCATCTTTCGTGATTAATTATTAAAAAAAAATTTGTCAATTAAAAGCTTGTTGAAAATACCTATACATCAATGAAACTTTAAAAAATATGTAATAAATAAATGATAAGAATTTAAGAACTATTGTTTTTTGTGCTTTTTGATAGCTATGCATGACTCTACAGAGTATACATAATCAGATCTGATGCTGTTGACAGCCCAGATATGGTTATATCTGGCCATACGCGATTAGATCTAATCATATCTGGTGAAGTTTCAGCCCACATATAGTTATATCTGATCTGATCAGATGATTACAGGAAAGGGAAAGAGGATTTTTGGAGCCCTACAAAGGATAACCAGCAACATCGGTAGTCCTGGGAATAGAGGACGTAGGGCATATTATTGGGCTATGGAAGCTGTCATAACCTACGGGATTGTAATCTGAGGTGAAACAGCGATGGAACGGGAGGCAAACAGGAGGAACGTCTTCCAAGTTCAAAGTCTGGGTCTCGGTAGAGTAGCTAGAGCATATCGAACGACCACGAGGGTGTTAAGTCCCGCGATTTCGCGACGTTATTTTTTCTTTTTTCTTTTTCTTTTTCTTTTACTTCTCGACATTCCATTTCAGTTCATTCATAATATTAACGTACAAATCATTATATTTTCATATTGGCGCGAAGAAATAAGCATTTACAAAGTATTATTTTAAAGCAAAGAATAGGTAGCGTGCAAGAAAGAAATCATTAAACCAAAGAGAGAGACAGAGTACAGAGACCGAAGGAGACGACCACCACGCGCGCTGTGAGTAGGTGGTCCCCACCACGAAGCGTTCCCCACCATGGACGGCGCCCCTCCATGGTCCGCGCCAGCTTATAAGAACCGAGCGCATTCATTCATTAGCAGCATTTTTTTTCCTGTACCACCGATTGAGATGGGTCCACGCAGCTATGGATCGTATGACGAAGACTCTTTCAGCCGCGTTTGCACTGATCAACTTCATTGGGCCTAAATCCCCCCTTCCACTAAAGCTCAATATTCTAACCTATAAAATGTGCCTCAGACCCATCCTGGTTTACGGCTCTCCACTCTGGTGGAATCTACTTTCTCGCGCTGATCGGAAAAGATTCCAATCAGTCCAATCTAAAATATTAAAAATCATTCTGAACAAGAAACAGCGCACCACCACTCTTGAAGTGCATAAACTCGCACAGGTTCCCCTGCTGGATACCTTTATCACCGGCATGCTAAACAACTTCAGTGTCTCTAACCACGAAAATGCCCTGGTCCGGGTCACGGGTAAATTCTCTCCTGATTGCCTACCATACATCGCAAAAGTATCTTTTCCGCTTAAAGAACAAGCAGCCTCGACTGCTGCTCGCCCTTACTACAAGGGATCACGCACGCGTGTCGGAAGCTTAATATGCAGCTGCGTACACAGACTTCTCACCTACTCACTTATACATCATGTACCTATCCTTACTCCATCGCTTTAAGCCTCAAATCAAAACTTTCGACTTATAGTATGCAGGTTTTTGCAACTTTCCTGCAAAGCCACTAAATCTCACTTTCAACAGTGCCTCCACCTCCATTGGTAACCCCACTGGAACTTCAATTGGATGATAAGTGGGCCATCGCTCACAGGCGCCTCCCACTGAGCCACCGACACTACGGGTCGAAGATCTCGGTCCTCCACCTTTTTTAGTGCTCCACGAGGCTCAACCCAGTCAAAAAAAAAAAATCATTAGCAGCATTTTAGTCTTCCGTCGCCGGCAATGTTTTGCCTGGAAACCTACATACGAACCCGAATGTAAACAAATCAGTTACTTCTAACACTCCGAAAGTAAATCCGGGTACCTCGTCAGCTTCGTTAGCAAATCCGTTGTTCGTTGCTGACCTGCGTCCCTCGGTATTAGATGCCCCTCTCTGTCTTATCATGCCTTTTAGTTGCGATGACTCATCTCCTGCTGTTACTCCTGCCTCGTCTCCTAAATGTAAAAAATCTAGAGGACGTTCTAAATCAACCGCTCCCACTGAGGTGCCGTCTACTAATGCTCCTCCTCCTGTTCCCCTTGACATTCCTACCAGGAACAGATTTCAAGTTCTCTTGTCATTTCATGATGACGCTCCCATCATTCTCGAACGACCTCGTTCTCCCCCTATTGTCCCTCGCCCCCCTCCTTCACAGGGTGGAGTAGGTGAAAATCAGCGCAAAGTCCGTCCTCCCCCATTGTATGTTTCGGGCTTTGATATGAATATTCCCGCATTTAATAAGAAAGTGAATGCCGACTTCGGTGCTTCATCCTACTCCGCTAAATTCCTTGGTAAACGTATTCGTCTACAATTCAACTCCATGGAACATCACACTCCGTTTAAAGACTCAGTGAAGGAAATCCCAAGTTCCTTTTTTCACGTACAGCTCCTCCAATGAGAGGGCTCTCGTCATGGTACTTAAGGGGGGAAATAGGTGTAGAACGGCGTATTTAGAGTAATTTTCATGAATTTTTTTAACATATAACACATAGATACATTTTATTGAGATTTTGAGGTTATTTTATAGATATATTGAAAAACATTTGCTGACAGTTTCAAACATTTTTCTTGAAAAATCCCGGAGATATCACCTGCTGCACATTATAAGTCGCCAGCCGCATCGGCAGTTTGTGTACATCCTGGAGGTCACAATTTTTATCTGAGTACAATTTTTTTAGAAGATTTACTTTTTTCATAAGTGTCTCTTCTATTTGAACTAAAATTATCACAAAAAAATCGAAAATTTCTATTTCTTTTTAGACTGTGAAAATTAAGTACGATTTTTTACCGCTTTTTTTTTCTGTTTTGTGCAATAAAAAGATAGTAAAAATGAAAATATTGTTTATGTTTTTAGTTCAAATAGAAGGTATATATATATAGAAAATGTGTGCTAAATTTGATAAGGATTGATCAAAAACTCTTCGCGCTAGAGTGTACACAAATTCGAAAAAAGTAATATCGAGAAAAACGCGTTTGAAAACAAGAGTGGCGGTGAAGGTAAATTTAAGGCAGTAATGAATCAATTTAAACATCTTATGAATTAATCAGCTATTCCAGCACCATATTGCAGTCCTTGATCAGCTTCATATGTATCATTTTCAGCACTGTGCTTTTCTTTTCGAGCTTCTCGAGCTTCTTTACTACTCATGGAGCTGCGTCGAATTTGTTGGATTATGCGTCGATCATCTACTTCTTGGGCAAAATTGTAGCTTCGGTTACTCACGACAATGTTAAGCTCGTTCATAACAGATAAAATACTGGAACTTCCTTCATTAAATAAGCATGCAGCCAAATATGCGGCGACCTCAACTATTCTTAAACCAGAGTTTAAATGTTTGGGAGCCAATCGCTAAACGGTTGAATTAAAACTTTCATTAGCATTTTGTGTATGCCCACCTAAACATCTCTCGAGTAAATCATCCCTGGAAAACTCTTTGTAAATTGGTAGGACTGCTTTTTGAACATCATCATGCAGTGGTTTTGGATGCGCAGGAGGCTCTGTTCCAAGAGCTTCAGCCTTTTTCCATTTACACCAGCTGTCAGCGCCCACTGGACAATTGTCATGATTCGGATCATCGTCAGTTGATGTCATGTGATCATACGTAGCCATTATTGCCTTTTTCATGTCTCGTAGTATGTACTTAATTTTTTCACTAAAGCTTCTGTCAACTTTCCCCTACCTCCCAATTTTTTGTCTTTCTTTACACTTCGAAGACGCGTTCCCATTCATTTTTGTACGTGGCCTATGCATTCGTTCTTTGCGACTGTCAATTCATCGCCATAAGGATTCAATTTAAGCACTGCCGTAAATGTTTTTGAGTCACCATCGAAATACATTTCGAATGCTCCTGACGGTCGACCGAAGAACGCTCGCTCAAATACTTATAGCTTTTAAACGGCTTCGAATTTTGCTTCGAAATTTTCAGGCTATGTTATTGAATAGTTGTAGAATCGAATTATGAAAAAAAAATTATTTTTTGAGACCTCTACACCTATTTCCCCCCTTAAGGGCTTACCCCTCATGCCTGCCGATGAACTCATCGCTGAGCTAAAGTCACGTGGCCTATCTCCGGTATCCTGCTCAAATATTAGTCCAAAAAATTCGAAATCGCACTTTGCGATTTATAAAATCAATTTTCCTATTTTGACCACCATAGCCCAAGTTAATAAAGTAGGGTTTTTGTTTAATATCCGGGTATACTGGGAAAAATTTCTCTCCAAAAGACCTTACACTCAATGTTTTCGTTGCGTATGGGCATTCCGCTAATAGTTGCAATTTACCTCCCCGCTGCGTCAAATGCGCAGGAACTCACTCATCCTCTGTCTGTACTAAACCATTCGACGTTGTTCCCTCTTGTGTTAATTGCAAGGGTGGCCACACTGCAAATTACAGTAGATGCCCGACGTTGGCTAAATACTTAGAGAAAAGGTCGCCCCTATCTTTAACTAATAACATAATTCTTCCTATCAATCGTGGTCTACCACCTACTTTTTCTGTAGGCAATTTTCCTCCTCCACCCGAGAACACACCGGTTGCTAAACCTAATTCTTCCATATTACGTTCTCGTACGTATGTAGATGCTCTTAAAGCCCGCACTCCACTGGCTGCCTCTTCTGGGCTGCCTTCTAATCTTAATAATTTAAATAAAATAAATGATGCTATTAATGAACTCAACTCCCTTTGCAATGTTAAAACGATTTATTCTACTGTCACTACCTTGATAGACAAACTCAAAACTTGTAACACCAACCTCGAAAAATTTCATGCTTACTGGCAGGTAGATTTTCTAACTTAAATTATGGCTTCCTTCCCGGATATTATCACCTGGAACGCAGGCTCTGTTGTTTCCAAGCGTAATGAAGCAATTAATCAATTACATGTTAATGCATGTGACATCATGTTGGTAACTGAAACCTGGCTTTCTCCCAATACGCCGTTTGCGATCCCCGGTTATACCGTGGTCCGCAAGGATCGGTAAACCCGTTGTGGTGGTGTGGCCATCCTTATTAACAATTCCTTTAATTTCACAGTGACACGAATTCAGACGAATTTGGAGCTCCTTGTGATTCAACTTGATCAGCCTAAGATTTCGGTTGGAGTTATTTATCTAGTTCCTGGACAAATTTTATCCAGAGGTGACTTTGATACCATGTTGCACCACGGTACACCTTTTCTGATTGGTGGTGATTGGAACGCTAAACACCGTTTCTGGCATAACAACACAGCCAATAAAGCGGGTACTGTCCTATACGACACTATGATTCGCTCTAGCTTCCGGATTGTTTCACCCGAGACGCCCACTCATTACCAGCCTCGATGTGTTCCCTCGGTTATTGACTACTTTATTACGGATATTCCATTAGAATTGACTTGTGTCACACTGGATATCTTCGGCACTTCACTTCGACCTGTTTCTCTTAAAGTCTCGTCTAATTCCCACTTCTCCTCTCCATTGTATAATTCCATTATTGATTGGGAGCGTTATCGCTCTTTATCTCTTAATTGGAAAATCATTTCTAACTTTAACTCCAAACAAGAGATTGATGATTCTAGTATCGAATTTAATAGTTTGTTATCCTCTTGTGCCTCCCAATCAGTCTCCAGAAAGGTTAACACGATCCAACGTACATGACAAGACGTCCTTGCAAATTATGCGATTCTTATTTCCCTCGTCAAACTCAGAAGGAAGTTACGTAAAATGTACCAACGCACTGGTCTTAATTATTTCTCCATTATGATCAAAGAATACTCTCGCTCTATTAGTCGAAGAATTTCCTTTCTCCGTCAAGATTCTTAGCTCTCTATGCTCAAATCTTTTAGAAAACCAGATCTTACCTTTTGGAGCACTTATAGATCATATTCACGTTCCAATAGAAATCTACCCTCTCCGTTTTTCGAGGTGAATGGAGTTAAATTGTACTCCTCATTTGTAAAAGCTGATGCCTTGGCCAATAACTTTGCTTCTGTCCACAAGGACGCGCTTAACCTTCCGTCTTCCAAATCTCAATCAGTTCAATATTTTTATGATAACTTTGAATGGGACTTTTATGAGGATAAACCTCCAGTATCTCTCTTCCCTCCTTCTAGAATCTACGAAATCGTTTGTAAAATGAAACCACGTAAGGCACCTGGCCCTGACCACATTTCTGTTCCGTTGCTGTCTAATGCTTCACATAAGATCTTTTGCCAAATATATTACTACTTTAAACTCTCGTTCAACTTCTGTCACTTTCCTGCTCCCTGGAAGGTGGCAAAAGTTGTTCCCATACTTAAGCCAGGCAAACCTCCAGCTAATCCTTCTAGTTATAGACCAATCAGTCTTCTTCCCATTATCGGAAAAATCTTTGAAAAAGTAATTCTTCATAATATTATTGTGAATTTTTTTAACATCATTATGAATACACGCGGCCCTGGAATTTTTTAAACTTAGTCTATACCTTCAAGTGGCGCACTTGAACTACGGAGACACGTGGTCCGCAGTACAGGGCTCCAACGAATAATCAACCCCCACAGAAACTCTTCGTCCTTCTTCCTTGATTTTTCATCTCTTTTCCAGGACCTACCACCTCCACTCAATTTTTCCTAATTTTCACGAAACTGGGCCCTATATAAGCAGGACACTCTTTGGTCTTTCGGGTTTAGTCTTCCATAAGCCGTTACTCTGTAAGTCGGGACGACGATTTTAGAATTGTAACGACGAGTTCCTTTGCTTAAACTTGTAAGTAAGAGGGTGATTTACCCCCGCGAACCGACGCGTGATTCTCGGCCCAATATATATTGTTAAAGGATCAAATTGTAATTGCATTTTGAATTTAATTCTTTGTTAATAACTTAATATACGAATTTCACAGATAAAGTTATTTTCAATTAACTTCCTTTTATCTTCCTGTAACTGAGCAACGTTCCCCTTTATTCACTCAAGCCGCTCGGAGTGAATAAAATTATTGAAAGTTACGGGTAATTCTAGAACCAGAATTCTAGAGTCTGCAACAAAAGGTTGTTGGACAATAGTTAGTGGCAGTAGCCTTGTACTATTTGGTACATCCCAATCTGCTATACTAACGCGAATTACCGAAAGGTTTTTCGTTATTAACGGACTACCAGCAACTCTATAGTATTCCTATAGGTTAGTCTGGTTTCCGGAGTTTTATACTTAGTTAGTGGAAGTAACCTTGTATTATTTAATACATCCCTATCTGCTATACTAACGCGAAAGAACTGTAAGGTTCCTTTCGTTATTAACGGGCGACCAGCAACTCTATAGTATTTCCTATAGGTTAGTCTGGTTCCCGGAGTTATTACCAGTTAGTGGCGGTAACCTTGTATTGTTTGATACATCCCAATCCGCTATACTAACACGAAATACCGAAAGGATTTTCGTTATTAACGGGTAAACGGCAACTTTATAGCTCTGCTATAAGCTAGTCCGTTTCTCGGAACAGTCTTCTTTGTATTGTTGCAACTCTCGGATTCACGGGTAAAATATTCTAATTACGCATCACGGTCGCGTTTTCTGCCACTCGCCCGGCTCGTAACAAACTGGTGACAGCGGTGGGATAGCTCAGTATTACAATCGAAGAATTGTAGTGAAAGTCTGTTTAAGTACATGGATCGGACGACACATCTGTGGCATTCAGTAAAAACAACTGCAAAGGACCGTTACGCCACTCACAATGAAAAAATCCTTCGACAAATAGACGAGGATATTTTGGAGAACTTTTTAGAAGGATTGCCGGAACGAATCGCTTGGAGAGTAGAGTCAAGGAATAGGAATCTTAAAACCTTGGAGGATGCTTCTGATGCTGTACTTCGAACTGAAAAACGACTCAGGAACAGAAGACGTACGGACGAGGAAGTCTCCCCTGTCAGGTATTCTCGAGATAGTAGTCGCGAAAGTTACAGATCGGAGCGTCAACGAAAAAATAGGTTTGTTTCTTATCCCACGTCACCAAGCCCGGTTAATTATCATCGTTATCGAGATCGTCGACATTCTGAAACATCTGATGAAGAACAGGATAGAAGACCGAAGAGGGATGCTTTTACTCTACGACGAAGAAATGCATCGAGGTTTCCTTCTCCCTCCCCGTATTCGTCCGGTAATGAAGATGATTACAGAAAAGTAAGAACTAAACCTAACGATTATAGTCAATTGTATTGTTGGAATTGTGGTGAGAAGGGCCACGACGGAAAATTCTACAAAAAGAATTCTGGATCACCTCGTGCATTTTCTCCTAAACCAACGGATCATTTAAACTTCGATCGGGTTCATCGATCAGACGAGACGATGAACGACCAAGGCAAAACTTGTCAAAAATCGGTAAGATTCCAGGATCGTCAAGCGAACGATTACTCATCAAAGAAATCCCCACTCCGAGAATCAGGATCCAATCTCAGGAATTGGAAAAAGGAGTAGGAGAATTCATCATCGATGGAGGAGCATCGGTAAATGTAGTATTAGAAAAGGTTTTAGGCGAAAAGGCTCTCGTAACTTCAAGGGAAGAAATCGAGATTACTGGCCTAAACACTAAAGCAACAATTACCTTAGGTACAACGACCTTGCATCTCAACGGGGTGCCAGCAATATTTTATGTCGTTGAGGAATTACCTATTTCTGCGGAAGGACTCATAGGAAGTCCTTTTCTTTTGCAAGAGGACGCTGAAATTTCATATTTCCCTGGACTTTAGTGCTCCGAGACAAACCAACGAGGCCTTGGAAATTTTCAAATTTTATGGAATATGATCTTGTACAACCAACGACGTCGAAGACTAAACACTTCATTCCGGCTCGCACTATGAAACAAATAGACGTATCTATAGCTAATCCTAAAATAAAAGAAGGGTATTTGCCGCGAATAAAAACTCCCAACAATCTTTATATTGGAGAAGCAGCAGTAACCAATCGGGAAGGAAAATGTCAAGTATATGCATGTAACACCGACACTGAAGATATTGAAATTGAACTGAATCCACAAGTGATTTTTCCTTATATGAGCCGTTTATTTTGAAAGTGGCCTAACTCCATTTGTCAATTTTTTTCCGGTTGCCATGGTTACATGTACAACTTTATGTTATTTATCAGTAAAGCATTTCAGGTTGCTTATATTCCGAGCAAATACGATAATTCTTGACACATAAGTTTTCAGAGTTAGTTCAATAATTGAACCGTGTAGTTTGAAAGTGGCCTAACTCCATTTATACTGAAATCAAGATTTAAATTTTGTTAGTCAATCAAGTTATCAAAGGGTATAGCAGGATAAGGTGGTCAAAAGTGCCCTTGAACCGATTTCAATGGGGGTAGTCTCATTCGATAGATAATGCTCGGCGATCATTGTGTACCAAATTTTAACCCTTTATCTTGATCGGAAGGGTAGTTATGGGGAAAATTAAAAAAACAGGTTTTTGGCCCTTTTCCCCCATTTATTGAGCTGTCAAAAATCCGAAAAAATTCTGGCATATTCTACACGGTACCGGACATGTTGGAGAATTTTTTCAGATTTTTCCATCGAAGTACCTAAGCGTGAAAAATGGGCAAAGTAAAAAAAAAACGGAAAAAAGAAGATTTCGTATCGAAATCTTCGAGGTACAACTTTTTGTTTTATATAGTAACAATCTAACACCTACGATTGTTATCCCCAATTTTTTTCGGATTTTTAAACCACCTGCGTCATTATGAAAAAAATCGAAAACTGATTTTCGGGACGTATATTGATCTAAAACGCAAGAAGTAATTGTTATTATTCCATTATTTTCATAGAGTATGTTCATTTTGTGGTTTTTAATGTTTTACCATTACAGATAATTTCATAACAATAAAAGGAATTGAGATAACTCACTTATCTGTAAACTATGTGTTACATTATGTACCATAATTTTGAACGTTCTTTCAACAGCAGCAGTGGCGACGCGTCTAGAGTGTCTGCTCTGGAACCGCTATGAACTTTTTGTCGCGGGTTCGCGTCCCGGAAGGTATATTTTTTTTTTCTTTTTTTTTAATCTGTAAACGAATAAAAATAATCAATAATCATTTTTAAGAGCTATTGCGATAATCCTAAATGCATAAAAAATGTATATCGTATAGAAAATAGTTTTAGAGCATATCTGTTGTTTTGCCGGCTCTCTCTAGCAATATGTTATCCCATGGTTACGGATATTTTTAAACATTTAAATTACGGAAATGTTAACTTATTATGGTATATAAAAATGTATATTCGGCACTAAAGGAACGGAGTTTATACCTTGACAAATTCCTGCCGAAGTCATGTTGAATGAAAACTGTTACGTCGCGAATGGGCGCAGTTTTCGTCTAAGTATTTTTTTTTTGTTTGCCATACACTGACAGGCTCTTTAGGAGATGGGGAAATGCGGTAATTTATTACCATTTTCCTGGAACCCGGCTACCCGATACTCGGTCACCGAGTTTAGCTGCGAGTCGGCCAGCTGGGCCCCCTTCCCCCATCTCCTGAAGATGTTCTCCGTATTTTGCCACCTCTTGGGCTGCGAAGTCAATGTCCGCGACACCCGTTTGCCCCTCATGCTTGAGGGGGGAGACTAAGTTTTTGAAGCTTAACGACCAGAAGCTCTGAGACCACCATAAGACACGGTCGACCACTGACGATATATAACGTATTAAATTATACTCGAAATCAGTTCACATCGCCTCAATTGTTTTATTATTACTCCTCACCCACCACTGAGCAACCATCGCGACGAGGAAAGGAATTTCGCCTTTTTAAAATCACGGTGGCATCGAAAGATTGGTCCTTCGAGCCGGATTGAAGCCGGATAGTATATTTTCGCGGTGAGGAGTGTGAGCAGCTGAGGTGCTAGAAGTGCAATTCAGAAGACACATTGAGGATCCACGGAGCTGCCGATTTACAACCGTCAGCCACGGACGCGATCACCATTCCCAGATCGTTCAGAGCATATCAGAAGACTACGCCTGTACTCGAGACCAGACGCAGCATCCTGAGAACTCTGCCTACAATACACGGCAGAAGTATCATCGAGGACATCGCCTGCAGCAAGGTCCAGAGCAGCGACGAGATTCGTGCAGATCAGTACATCCCAAGCAGCATCGGACTCCAACAAAGGCTTGCTGAGCATCCAGACGCAGCAGCATCCACATCAGGGAGACATCGCGAGAGGCATCGCAGTCAACGTTCAGGTAGGCTGGTGGATTCACCTTTCCTTACTCTTTTCGCTCCCTATTCAGTTTCTACCTCAAATACGCGATAATGGCGTCCGATCTCAAAACCTTAATTAAACAACGCGGTGTCATTAAGGCTCAACTCACTCGCATTGAAACATATTTAAGTAAAGTAGGAAGTAATCCGCGTTTAACAGATTTGGAAATACGTAAGACGAGGCTCCAGGAATTGATCAAGGAATTTGAAACCGTTCAATTTAGAATCGAATGTTTAGACGAATCCGAGGAACAGGAAAACGTGAGAATTGAATTCGAGGAGCTTTATTTTGAATGCTGCGGTGAAATCGAAAGTATTTTGAGATCTGTAGTTCCAATTCCTGTAGACCGACGAAATGATTCACCTTCTCAATCAAGTTCAAACGCGTGTAGTGGGCAGGTATATTCAATTGTTCCCAAGGTAAAAATAAAGGATTTCGATGGCAATTTCGCAGAATGGAATGACTTCCATGATGCTTTTAAATCCGTAATACACGATGATGAAAAGATGCCCGTAGTGCATAAGTTTCAACTTCTAAAGTCACACCTTCAGGGTGATGCGGCCGCAGTAATCAGCGTCTTAAATTCATCAGAAGAAAATTACCTTCTCGCGTGGGAATCACTAAATGAAGAGTTTAACAAACCGAGAAAAATCATTGAGGCACACATTCGCGCTCTCTTCGAATTGAAAACTGCTTCGAAAAGTTCTCCAGTCTCAATGCGAATGTTGCTAACAAAATCAAAAACCCACGTTAAGGCATTGCAGTCTCTAGGAGAACCCGTCGATTGGCACGAAATGCTGATTTATATATTAACAAGTAAGTTAGATAAAGACACGCGCACTGTTTGGGAACAGTCGTTAGAAAATGGCATTAGGCCAACCACAAAGGATTTATTTACATTTTTGAGTAAATACGCGTGCGATGCAGAACCGGTAAATCTCGTTACCCACTCGGAAAATCAGACACACCGCACCACCAAGAACGAAAAGTTTTCAGCCTCGTTCAAGCCTACACGTACCACCCAGGGCTATGTGAGCACATCGCATGAGCCCCAATGTGTGATTTGTAAGGGCGCACATAAAGTAGCATGTTGTCCTAAGTTTCTTGCATTAAATCCGAGTGGTAGGTACTCCGCGGCCAGAAATGCCAGTCTCTGTATTAATTGCCTCCGCGCAGGTCATTGGGGTGCTCAATGTCGATCAAGTTCGTGTCGGAGATGTCAGGGTAGGCACCACACATTGTTGCACTCAGATTCCGCGACTAAGGAAAGTCCAAATATCGCAGAGGATGCATCCGCGCCATCCACAAGTCAGAATTGTTCCGCGACTCTTACAGCAGTAACAAGGTCCGAGATTCTATTATCTACCGCAAGAATAAAAATCATAGACAATCTCAACAAGGAGCACGAATGTAGAGTCCTACTAGACAGCGGTTCACAAACGAACTTCATAACCGAGCGCTTCGCGAATCATTTACAATTGCCTAAAGCTCGAGTCTATCTACCTGCGTTTGGTATAGGCCAGAAGGCGACAAAGATTTGCCATAAAGTCAAAACCGAGATTAGATCTCGTAATTCATTCTTTTCACAAAGAGTCGAATTTATGGTAATACCAAATATAACAACACATCTACCATCGCAAACAGTTAATCGCGTTGCACTTAATATTCCAAGTAATCTGTCGCTTGCTGATCCGCACTTTCATGAGCCCGCGGAAATAGATGCTTTACTAGGAGAGCAACTATTTTATAAATTACTAAATTACGGGCAAATAAGGCTCAGTAATAAAACCACCATCCTACAGAAAACTAAGCTAGGTTGGATTGTCTCTGGTTCTGCCGAAAGCATTAATTCTTCTACGAATATACCCATCAGTCATTTAGTTCAATTACCATTAGAAGAGCAGATAACAAAATTTTGGGAAATAGAAGAATGCCCTTCAAAGAAAGAATTCTCGCATGAAGAAGAAGAATGCGAACGTAGGTTTCGTACGGAAACAACGCGAGACCACACTGGACGGTATATAGTTCGACTGCCGTTTAATGAGAAAAAGAAGCAGCTAGGAGTGTCATATAATTTAGCACGGAAACGTTTCTTGTCCCTGGAACGCAGGTTGAATAGGGAACCAACCCTACGCGAGCCGTATTCATCTTTTTTAAAGGAATACGAAGAGCTAGGTCATATGACCGCTATACCGGATACAAATCGACATGAGGGTTTTTATCTGCCTCACCATGCGGTTTATAAATTGTCGAGTGTTACGACGAAAATTAGAGTAGTTTTCGACGGTTCAGCCAAATCGATGTCTGGAATATCATTGAATGACACTCTGTTGGTAGGGCCCAAGATACAAGAAGACCTTTTCTCACTCCTCGCTCGTTTTCGTGTACACGCGTACGTTTTCACGGCCGACATTGAGAAAATGTTCAGGCAGATTCAGGTGCATCCAGATGATGCAATATATCAAAAAACTTTTGTGGCGAATCGAATTAGCAGCATACAATCACACACGCATCCTTCCGACTGGTACCATGTACAATCCGCGGATAACCCGGCAGATGTGCTCTCGCGAGGGCAGTCTCCTTCCGATTTCCGAGAAGGCCAACATTGGTTTCAAGGCCCATTCTGGTTAGCAGGGCAGGAAGACGATTGGCCTAAATTCCACCTCTCTCACGTGGAAGTTCCGGATAAAAGAGTTATTACCCTGATTAATAGAATGGAGCCAAACGAAATTTTGACGCGTTTCTCCTCTTTTGTCAAATTACAGCGAAAAATGGCATATATTCTCCGCTTTATCACTAACGCATCCCGGAAGCGGAATCTGTCGGGTCGTCTAACATGCGAGGAATTACAGTTTGCACACATGCGAATCATAACACTTGTGCAGTCGGAGGTGTTTCCTCGTGAGATCCAAGATTTAGGAAAAAATAATACGGTGCACAAGAGTAGTAAACTCTTTATGTTGAACCCGTTTCTCGACGAAGGGGGTATTATTCGCGTTGGTGGACGGTTACGCAACGCATCAATCACGTATAATCAAAAATTTCCAATAATTCTGCCACGTTAACACCACGTAACCCGTATTATCATTCAGGCAGCTCACATTAAGAATATGCATGCGGGAACCATAGCTACACTAAACGATGTAAGACAGCGTTACTGGCCAATCGATGGGAAGAACATTACTAGATTTATCATTCACCAATGTCTGCGTTGTTTTAAAACAAGGCCACGCACTACCGATCAATATATAATGGGAATTCTGCCCAAGGATAGGGTAACATCCATTCGTCCCTTTAAAAACGTGGGCGTCGATTATTGTGGCCCATTTTTTATAAAGGAAAAACGCCATCGAAATCAACGAAAATTGAAGGCTTACGTAGCAGTTTTTGTTTGCTTCGCTACCAAAGCAATCCATTTAGAGC
Source organism: Cerceris rybyensis (assembly GCA_910591515.1). NCBI lineage: Eukaryota > Metazoa > Arthropoda > Insecta > Hymenoptera > Crabronidae > Cerceris > Cerceris rybyensis. Next base: position 4,996,194 of record OU342789.1, read on the forward strand.
TGGTCAGTGATTTGACCACAGAAGCCTTTCTCGGTTGTCTCAAGCGGTTCTTTGCACGTAGAGGCTTAGCAACAAATATTTATTCCGATAATGCTACTAACTTTACGGGAGCAAAGAAAGAATTGGAAGAATTAAAATTTCTACTTAATTCGGCCAAACACAATGAAATAGTCTCGCAAAAACTTTTGATTGATAATATAAAATGGCATTTTTCACCGCCCAGAGCACCTCATTTCGGCGGTTTATGGGAAGCCGCAGTAAAATCATTTAAACATCATTTTATTAGAACAATTGGTGACGCACTGTTTACTTTCGAGCAGCTGAATACGTATGTAATTGAGGTAGAGGCTATCCTGAATTCACGTCCGTTAACTCCACTCTCCTCTGATCCAAACGACCTAGCCGCCCTAACACCAGCACACTTCCTGATCGGTGAGTCCATCACAACCATGCCTGAGCATGACTTGAGCGATATGCCGAGCAACAGATTATCACATTGGCAGCATATCCAACGGGTCAAGCAGCATTTCTGGGCCCGTTGGCATAAGGAATATCTCAATGAAGTAAGTTTAAGATCCAAGTGGCGAACGGGTTCCACAATTCAGCTCCAAGTGGGAGATCTAGTACTGCTGAAGGAAGATAACATCCCACCGCTGCGCTGGATGTTGGGACGCATCACAGCCACTCACCCAGGAGAGGACGGAATTTTGCGGGTTGTATCCGTCAAAACAATGAGTGGAACCTACAAGCGCAGTATCCTGAAGCTGTGCCCTTTACCTCGCGACCCCGCTATTTAAACTAATTCCTTATTTCTGTATTATATTTATTCGTTATCATATCCCATATGTTAGTTATAAGAATATCCATTTATACTTTACATGTTTTACTCTGGATTGAACAAAATTGTTCAAGGCGGGCGGGATGTTACGTCGCGAATGGGCGCAGTTTTCGTCTAAGTATTTTTTTTTGTTTGCCATACACTGACAGGCTCTTTAGGAGATGGGGAAATGCGGTAATTTATTACCATTTTCCTGGAACCCGGCTACCCGATACTCGGTCACCGAGTTTAGCTGCGAGTCGGCCAGCTGGGCCCCCTTCCCCCATCTCCTGAAGATGTTCTCCGTATTTTGCCACCTCTTGGGCTGCGAAGTCAATGTCCGCGACACCCGTTTGCCCCTCATGCTTGAGGGGGGAGACTAAGTTTTTGAAGCTTAACGACCAGAAGCTCTGAGACCACCATAAGACACGGTCGACCACTGACGATATATAACGTATTAAATTATACTCGAAATCAGTTCACATCGCCTCAATTGTTTTATTATTACTCCTCACCCACCACTGAGCAACCATCGCGACGAGGAAAGGAATTTCGCCTTTTTAAAATCACGGTGGCATCGAAAGAAAAACAAAAGTTCCTTTCTTTTGGTAGATTATTATTTTTCGCCATAAGTACTAGTTTGTTATATGTTCCGAAATCATATAGAATAAATAATACGTTTGGGGGCCATAACTGTACAATAGATACATTCGTTAAAATTGCTTTATTGTTATATACGAATTTACATCTTAAGCTTTTAGATATCTTACTGATGAGCATTTGTATCGCTTTCAAAATACCTTTAAGAAATAGAGGCATATAATTTAGTTTGCAGGACTTTATTATTTTATTGCGCCTGCTCCAATATCACACGAACCCTTCCTGTCCGTAAGCCTTCACCAATGACGTGCTGGCATTGAAGGTTTGGCGCAGGTACTAAGCTAATCCCCTATAGGTATTTATGTTATATTGGTCAATTCACTGTTAAATGGTTTCTGTCTCTACCTAGTCACATGGAACTGTACATACTTAAAAAAGTACAAATATTCATAAATGGTAACATACACAGCATTAAATCGGTTTGACACATTCGAGACAATAGCGGAGACCCAAGCATAAACTGTCTTCCCTACGCTCATTTCAGAATTAACAAATTGAAAATGGCAATATAATACAAACCAATAGAAATTCATATTTTCCAAGTTTCGAGCATATCCCCTCCATGTCAACGATTCTTCTTTGAATATAAGGGAAAGAAACATGCAAGTAAAGTAATCATTACGTGCATATACTCTGTTAGTGCAAGTGTTGTGATCTTTGGTGCCGAATATACACTTTTATATACCATAATAAGTTAACATTTCCGTAATTTAAATGTTTAAAAATATCCGTAACCATGGGATAACATATTGCTAGAGAGAGCCGGCAAAACAACAGATATGCTCTAAAACTATTTTCTATACGATATACATTTTTTATGCATTTAGGATTATCGCAATAGCTCTTAAAAATGATTATTGATTATTTTTATTCGTTTACAGATTAAAAAAAAAGAAAAAAAAAATATACCTTCCGCGACGCGAACCCGCGACAAAAAGTTCATAGCGGTTCCAGAGCAGACACTCTAGACGCGTCGCCACTGCTGCTGTTGAAAGAACGTTCAAAATTATGGTACATAATGTAACACATAGTTTACAGATAAGTGAGTTATCTCAATTCCTTTTATTGTTATGAAATTATCTGTAATGGTAAAACATTAAAAACCACAAAATGAACATACTCTATGAAAATAATGGAAAAATAACAATTACTTCTTGCGTTTTAGATCAAAATACGTCCCGAAAATCGGTTTTCGATTTTTTTCATAATGACGCAGGTGGTTTAAAAATCTGAAAAAAATTGGGGATAACAATCGTAGGTGTTAGATTGTTACTATATAAAACAAAAAGTTGTACCTCGAAGATTTCGATACGAAATCTTCTTTTTTCCGTTTTTTTTTACTTTGCCCATTTTTCACGCTTAGGTACTTCGATGGAAAAATCTGAAAAAATTCTCCAACATGTCCGTACCGTGTAGAATATGCCAGAATTTTTTCGGATTTTTGACAGCTCAATAAATGGGGGAACGTCATGATTTGTTTAACGTGGAGCACCTGCCCTTCGGCTTAATCCCCACGGCCCCCATGGGCGCGGGATCGAGATACGCTCGATCAACGCGTACGTGCCTAAGCAGCATACTACCAGTCTAAACACGAAGCTTATGTCTCACACTGGTCGGAGCGGAGACTTTCTTAACTCCTGCCGGCTCTGCAGGCCGGCGCCTGAGATGGAAGTTTTACTGCATCTCACACAGCGACATCCGTAGCGTAAGCCCGCCAATGTCTCGCCAGCATTTGGCTCTTGAAACTTTCGCCCCCACGATGGACCTACCCACGGCTGGGCCGGAGTGGGCTAAAACTCCGTGGGCAACCCAGCCCCCGTGGTACCAATACACCCTTGGTTTGGGAGCACTTGACTCAGGTCGGTGGGGTCGTTAAGCCCAGTGGGGTCTCCCAGGCCACAGAATGGGGACCCCACACCTTGCCGAAACTAGCTCGGGGACCCCCGGGCGCGCAAATGCCCGTACCCACCCAGCGTGCTGGGTAGGCCCCTGGGGGAACACTACTCGGGTCCGGTGGGGTCGTAAAGCCCAAAGCCGGGGAACCAAACCACTCACGAGGTCCCCACGGCCCCCTGCCGATAATAAATGGGGGAAAAGGGCCAAAAACCTGTTTTTTTAATTTTCCCCATAACTACCCTTCCGATCAAGATAAAGGGTTAAAATTTGGTACACAATGATCGCCGAGCATTATCTATCGAATGAGACTACCCCCATTGAAATCGGTTCAAGGGCACTTTTGACCACCTTATCCTGCTATACCCTTTGGGTATTCTCAATTTTCATAACGATAATATTTGCATGTACGTTTGGGATGTAACTATTGCATCCAGAGGTGCTCAAGAAATAATTTCATGCATCCTAAAACATGTTAAAAATTTAAGAAGTGAATTTTATGAATGAAATTTAAGAACACATTATAGCTTACAGTGACATGTGCGCCGGGCAAAATAGAAACATTAAAGCAGCTTTAATGCGATTAAAAATTGTCCAAACTTTGGAAAATAATGTGGAAATCATAGATCACAAATTTTTATTATCAGAACATTCGTTTTTACCAAATGATAGAGATCTTGGCGTGGTAGAAATGTCATTAAAAAAAAATAATTTACTGTTCATTCCCAAGATTATTACAATATTATTGAAAAGTGTCGGAAAGGTAATAACTTTATTGTAAATGAAATGAGACAAGAAGATTTTGTATCAACAAAATTATTAGAAGATGCAATTTCTAAAACGGTAAAGAATTCTGATGGAGAATCAATAAACTGGTTAAAAATATGTTGGATGCGTTTTGTCAGAAATAAACCGTACAAAATTTTCTATAAGACATCAATAAATGGGAATGAAAATTTTAAAGTCCTGAATTTACTACCACGTCGGGGTAAACCAAGAAAGTTTGAAAATATTGTATTGACACCACTGTATAAAAATATCAGACAAATTACAAAAGCAAAATTCAAGTACATAATTGACCTATTATGATATATACCACCGGAACATCATGATTTCTTCAAATCCCTTTCACACACACAAAATGTAGATGAGTAGTAAATTGTTTTGTAATAAATTTATGTTTGTAATTTTGTACGTTATGTAGTTAAAAAATGTTATGAATCGCATAAATTATGTTTACGAAGTGTTTTAAAGATGTGTAAAATAAATTGAGTATTGCTTTTTTTTCAATTTGAAGCATCTTAAATTATGTTGAATGGACTTGGGCACCTTCAAATTTTATAATGAATCTGGTTGTTAATTTTGAAAGTGGCCTAACTCCATTCTTGATAAGAAAACTCATATTATTCACTTAATAATTTCCACTATTTTAATAGGAACTATAAATTTAACACCCTTAGATACACTTACGCAGTATGACTCATTAGTATCCTCTACGTATATTTTTAATTGCATTGAAACGCAAACCCTTAAATATCTCAATTTAAGTATAAATGGAGTTAGGCCACTTTCAAAATAAACGGCTCATATACAAAATAGTTCCTCTGATGAAAAGAATCTCAAAAATTAAAACCTCTCTACAGTTGAAGCATTTAAATTATGAAGAACGACAACACGTCTTTAAATTAATAGAAGAATTTCCAGAGAGATTTTTCCTACCTGGTGATAATTTAGGAAAGGTTCCAAATTTTCAGCATTCAATTCATACTACAGATGATATTCCAATTAATACCCGACAGTATAGATATCCAGTCACACATCAAGAAGAAATTCAAAGACAAGTAAATGCCATGCTATCAGAGGGAATAATTAAAAAATCTGTTTCACCATATAATTCTCCGTTATGGATCGTACCGAAGAAACCAGGCGCGGAGGGTGCGAAGCGTTGGCGTATGGTTATCGACTTTAGAGCGTTAAACGATAAAACTGTAGGAGATAGATATCCTCTCCCACAAATAACTGAAATACTAGATCGTTTAGGTGGAGCTAAATACTTTTCAGTCTTTGATCTGGCAAACGGATTTCATCAAATTGAGATGAATCCAAAAGACCGTCAGAAAACAGCTTTTACAACACCTCATGGGCATTATGAATTTGCAAGAATGCCTTTTGGTCTGAAAAATGCGCCACCAACGTTTCAGCGACTTATGGATCAAGTATTAACTGGACTTCAAGGAACGGAATTGTTTGTCTATATAGACGATATTGTAATTTTTTCTTCGTCGCTTCAAGAGCATGGAGTTAAAGTTAGGAAATTACTGCATCGATTGCGGGAACACGGACTCAGTTTACAAACGAATAAGTGCCAATTCCTTCGCAAAGAAGTAGCATACCTGGGCCATATAATTTCTGCGAACGGAGTTAAACCAGACCCTAAGAAGTTGGATGCAGTAAAAAGTTTTCCAGTCCCACGGTCACAGAAGAACATTCAGCAATTTTTGGGACTGGCAGGTTACTACCGAATATTTATTAAGGATTTCTCCAAAAAGCGAAACCCTTGGCAAATCTATTAGGAAAAGGAGTTCGATTCGTATGGACTGAGGAACAACAAAATAGTTTTGAACAATTGCGGGATGAACTTTGTGAACGTCCAATTTTACAGTTTCCTGATTTTAGTAAACCTTTTATAGTTACGACGGATGCATCCGAATTTGCAATTGGAGCAGTTCTCAGCGAAGGAGAAATTGGAAAAGATCTACCCGTTGCTTATACCTCTAGAGTTTTGAATGGAGCCGAGAAGAATTATTCTGCTACAGAAAAAGAATGTCTTGCCATGGTCTATGCCAGAGGTTCCCAAACTTTTTTCTCTCGTAGACCCCTTGTCATGTTTTTCAATTTTAGATAGACCCCCTGCTATTCACTTTGAAAGATTTAAATTTCTAACAGTAGTGAAGTACCTATAGTGTGAAAAAGTAAAAAAAAAAGAACACATTTTTACACATTTATTAATTATATTTAAATCAAAATATAGTAACTGTTACATGAAAAACACTAAGCAAAAAATAAATTCAATTAATGGGAGGGATGAACTTGATGGTTTAATAATAAATTATCAACATTTGGCATTAATTTAGTTAGGTTTAATCTCAAATCTCCTCGGTTAATGATGTCCAGTTTGTTTCTTTTTTTTGTTATGAGATTTATAACTGCGCTGAAACCCCTTTCTACTAGATATGAAGATGGAATAGCAATTAAAAACTTTCTTGCGGTATTCCATAATACGGGATAAGTAACAGGTATGTCTTTTTGAAGCCAGAATTGTTGATATCCGTTTCTAAATTGTACCTTAAGTCCTTCGTTAGTGCTTATTCCAATCAATTCCTCTTGTAATATAACATCCGTTTCTTCAATGTCACCAAATGGTGAGACCGTTCATAGAACAGCCTCATAAAAAGACATTCGCTAATAACCTATAGAGCGACAACTTCGGATCGCCGGCGGGCTGGAGCCTGCAGCCAAAGACACCGTCACCGCAACGCTCGGGGCTCCGAATCACGGAGATACAATCAGGCGTGGATTTGCTGGGCGCCACAACCCCCATCAGGCAGGGTATGCCGCATACGAGCACGCCGGGGAAGAATCAGACCACCCTGGACTCGGAGGATTCTGGGCTGGCGTCCCAGCCATCCCCGATGCCATAAGGGGCGCCGCCAAACAAAAAGCCAGCCGATCAGTGAGAAGCAGCTGAGCTATTTTTTTTTATTTTTGATACCAAATAGATAATCAAATTTTCAGTATTATAATTAGGAATAGTTAGCCACATAGATATATATATACATACATGTAAGTGACAGGTTGAGGTTAGGTTTAGTATTTTGTTCTGCTAGTAATGATATTCTAATTTCCTTTCGTTATTATAACCACAGTAGCAGTTAAGTTCTTATATTCAGTATTATTTTTCCTTCTTTTGTAGATATTAGCTTAGTTTATAAAATAAATAGCCGTTAGACGTACAAATACGTATATATATATATCTACAAGGGTAAAGAGTTAAAGAATGTTAAACTATCATAATATAAGTGCGAAAAAGATATGGATTATTTTGTATTTCACAATCAGTATTATTTTACGTTTATAATCAGTACAAACAGTGCGATGCAATTGTAAGACTGAACAAATGTGATACGAAGAGGAGAGTGATTAATGTAAGAAATATATATATTTTTGTTGATCTCCTATAAAAGCGTAAGTCATTAATTACCCTAAAACCTAATTGCTTGGTAAAATAAAAGATAGAAATAAGAATGAATCAAAGGAAAAGAAAAAGGATAAGGTAGAGAGAAGACAAGATAAGGTAGATGCACTAAAACAAAGCCGCCATCTACGGGAAAATCGGATAATTAAATTAATGAGGGATTCCGACCGATGCCGATACCGACATCCGGCGAGCGGAAAATGAACCAAATCTTAAACGGGCAACGGTATCGGCCGACCAGAATATGTATCGATAATCAATAATGAATTAACGGAATTTATCAGATAGAACAAATTCACGCAAATAGTGATGATTAGAAAACTCCCGAGCGAAAGCGAAGGAGGATGAACAAAACTCCCGAGCGAAAGCGAAGGAGGATTAACAAAGACTCCCGAGCGAAAGCGAAGGAGGGTTTAATTAATTGGCTGACGAGTTAATTAATTAATTAGTTTATAAGGTAGTTATAAGAAAAATAGGCTAAGGCGAAAGTTAAAAGGGGAAATTCGGTTAACGGGCCACAGAATGGCCAAGCGTAGAACCGAAAACAATGAGATTTGTTTATAACAAATACATAGAAAGTTAAGTGGCGTCGGCAAACTTCGTCACAAGTTTGCGGGGTCTCTAAGTAAGAAACTTAAACGAAATTAAGACAACCAACTATGCACAATAAAATTGGTAACAAATGGCACTGATGAACAAAGATAAACAAATCAATGAAGGATATAGTGGGGATGCGAAATTGCGGTCCAATGAAGTTTAGAAGCAAATAAACTATTTTCAAACAAATATCAATGTTCCAACCGAACCGAACGAGAACAAAGGAAATTAGCAATAATAAACAACAAAGGTCAAAGTCAAGGCAGGAGAGTTGGGTTGGCGATACGATGCGTATAGAGATAGTACTCGATAGAAAACAAACCCTGAATTTGTTAAAACAGCCCAAACTAATTGTTTAAGGATACGTCAAAATTAATAACAATTGAAATTCTTTTAAAGGATAGAGACGCGAAAATCGATGCATAGAAAAGACGCAATACAGGCACGACATCACTGTACTACTGAGAGCAAGAAGATTCAATTGTTAATTAACAAATTCAGCAATAACATAAATTATAATATTGTCTCCTACAATAAGCGGGAAAACGAAAATAGCGGCAACCATAGGTAACTAACGAAAGAAGGGCCACGACATAAAATACATCCACCCGACTCGCTTGTAAACAATTGACTTTGACAAAGAGCAACAAATAGAAAATGATGAAATTATTGAGCATAGTTGGATGGTGCAAATAAGTGGGAAACCAGTCGACTCGAGACACGTAGGAAATTGCGAGGGAAAGTTAATGCCCATTATTGTTAATTAAAATTTTGGGAGAGTTAAATAAATTAAAAATCTAAAGTAAAGGATTAAGAAACCAAACAGATAATTCAAAATGAGGCTAGCGGCCTACGCAACACAATGCCATGAGACAAACTAACGTAGATTGTTTAGTTAACAAATTATAGCATAACAAAAATCCGAAAATATTAATAACAATAGTTGGGTGATAAAATTATTAGGCTAAAAAGCGGATAATATGTATTTGTAAAGAATTATAACATAAACAACGACACAACAAACAACCGGCGGAAGTCAGCAAATAGCGACTGCGCATGCGCATGACGTCATCAGTCGCGATAAGTATAAAAGGCGAGCACGCGATGACCAATTATGATTGTGATTTCTGAAATCGCGCCGAAGGAAGTAATTAGCGTCGTTTGTTGGGAGCATAAGGCAAATCCGCTGCCACGTGTCGGAAGAAGTGTTTTTAGTTAGAAGTTCTGAATATACAAGTCGATCCAATTTTGTTTTATTATATACAATCGTGAATATTCAGTAATAATAACTGCAATCCGTCAATTGCAGGAGAAATACGATACCCATCGTCGGATATTAATTAGGATAGTTACCATTGCGATAGGCTTAGACATACGCGTTTAGATTTAGAAACAAAATAGTCAAGGGGGTATCGAACAATAGAATTAGAGTCAGTGCGAATAGTGTATAGTAAAACGATAATATTAAGTGTACATATTCAGTTAGGATTAGATTTAGGATTAGGATTAGCAGTTAAGTGCGGGAGTGTAAAAAGCAGAGTACCCGAAATAAAGTGCGGTATTATTGTTCATACAAAAATTCGAGTCGGATTATTTGTCTGCCCATCATCAAACTGATCTGCGTTAAGGATAGGCCATCGGAATAAGGGGTAGATATTGCGACCAGGCAGCAGTATAGGAGCCAGCCAACGGTAAGCAGCACAGCCAACCTATTCCATAAAATCCCAAATCCTAAAAAGTGGAGAAATTTTGGTAATTTTGATGATAAAATTATCTGGCGACCGTGAGCCCCTATCCAACCATCAATGAACGGTTACAATGGATTGATAATCCATTGCGGTATTACCAGCGTCAAAATATCCTCAAATCTAGTTTCAAAATCTGAATAGACGGCATTTAAATGTTGGACATAGATTGAAACATCGTCTTCCTGGCAGATTACCTGGGACAAATTGGAGAACTGGGAAAATTCGTACCGTCCAATGTTTTGCTTCATCAGTTTAATTCTGGCAAGAAACGCTGAAATGATCGACTTCGTTTTTATCAAATTTAAATTGTCACCTTGCAACTGCAAGTTCACCATATTAAATTTAGCAAACAAATCTGTCAGATAAGCAATGTCTGTTTTTCTCTTCAATAAATTTTCTTTCAAATTTTCATCTTTACTATCGAGAAACTCTAAAACAGTTTCAAATAGTGTAAAAAATCTTGTCAGGCATAAGCCTTTCGACAGCCAGCGTACATTAGTGTGAAGAAGTAATTGGTGGAAGTTCTCGTCATTTTCTTCACACAACTGCGCAAATAACCGCGTATTCAACGCATTGTTTCGGATTCGGTTTACCGCATCAATGACAAATTGGAGAGATTCATGCAATCTTACAATCAAATTTTTAGCAACTAAATGTTGTCTATGGATGACGCAGTGTTTTGCTAATACTCCGGGTACATTTTCTTTTAAATAACTTATAAAACCACGATAACGCCCAACCATGGCAGGTGCTCCATCTGTAGCTACCGATATAATATTTGACATAGGAATTGCTTTTTCCAATAAGTAAGCCTTCAAAACATGAAATATTGATTCGCCTTTACTATCGGTTGTCAAAGTTCTCGCAAATAGCAATTCTTCGTGGATATTTTGATCCATAATAAAACGAACATATGCCAGTAATAAAGATTCATTATCAGGTAAAGTTGACTCGTCCAGCTGTACAGAGAAATGGGTCGTTTGCAAATATTTACACAAGAAGCTTTCAACATCGCAACTCATTTCATCAATACGTCTTTGAACTGTGTTGTTGCTTAAAGAAATTTTTTTAATGATAACAGATGCAGATTTGTGTAGAACAGTTTTTAAAACCTCTTCAACGGCTGGCAAAATTAGCTGTTCTCCGATAGTATGCGGTTTTCCGGATTTTGCTATAAGCAACGAGATATTGTACGACGCTCGCAAACCATCATCGTTTCTTTGTGACGTCGAAGCGAACATTTTGTTCAACGTGGGTCTCTTCTGAAGTTTCTCTTTAAGTGTTTGAAAATATTTCAAATCTTTATCTGTTTTGTCAGGGTGACATCTTCTCAGATGATCTTCCAGCTTAGATGGCTTCATAGCGTCATTGCTAAAAACCTTGTTGCATAAAAGGCACAAAGGCAGTTGTTTATTCGACAATGATGGGACGAAGCCAAACTTCAAATAATCAACATTGTACTGTCTACATTTCTTTTTTGATTCGGTCATGTTTAGTGTCGGTTATCTGTGGACAAAATTAATCTATTTAAATAAGTTATAGCAATGCAATAATAAAAAATTTAAATTTATAATACCGATTGCTTGAAACATTGAGGAGAACATGTGTAATTAGGCATGATTTGGATATTGAACTACTAATAACTCAAGTCTTTCCCATCTTTCCTAACAACGAGTACAAAACTACGAGTAATATGTTATAAAAATAATGTAGTACTTACTTTTCTCCGGAACTCTCACACAAAATGATATTGATTCACTTTAATTTAATTTAACTATCACTTTATGTTATTATAAAATAACGTTAGTTTTATTGCCGGGAAAGAACTTTGAAGCATCAGCGCGGTTCGCTGTATGCACAAACATAAGACAACGAGCGAATATCCACACGTGATAATGCTATGAGATTAAACCATTCACTAATACAGTAAAACCTGTTTTTGTGCGGTCCTTTTCTATGCGATCTTATTTTTATGCGATTTATTTTTATGCGGTATATGAATCTTAGCAGCGTTAGCATCAGTTTAATGTTTTCTATCAATGTACATATACATGTGTGGACGAACTCTGTTTACGTGGTCTCCTTGACAACGATGTATCTGGACCTCGCGATGCTCTGTTCATTTATTTCAAACAATCTCCTGACAAGGTAGAGTCAGTTACGTACATATTTTCGCTCGACGCGCGAACAGTATACGCTTCGTATTCAGAGTTTTATCCACGATTCACGTGATTAAGGATTCATTTTATAGTGAGATTAAAGGTAAATAAATTAGTTTCTTTTGTTTCTATTTATATGTAGTTTTTATGATTTTTATTTTATTTTTAGACATAAGTACTCCTTTAAAATGAACAATTATAGCCAAAAGAAAGTAAAAAGACAGACAATTCCGTTAGAAACAAAAATTCTAATATTAAAGAGACTAGCAGATGGTGAAGGATCCACAGCAGTTGCTAAAGAATTTAAATTAGGTGAATCCACGATCAGAGCTATACACAAACGTGCGAGTAAAATATATGAATCCCTTAATAGTTCAACAAACGACAGTAGTAAAAGAGCATCGTATTCGAGAAATATTGTAATAGAGAAGACGGAAAAGGCTCTCGTGTTGTGGGTTAAAGATTTAACTAAAAAACGAATCCCCGTTCACAAAGAATTAATTCAAGAAAAAGCTAGACAGTATTTCAACCAACTGAAGGATTTAGAACCAAGTTCGTCATCCTGTTTACGAAACGTGAAATTTTCTGCGAGCAATGGCTGGTTTGCTGGATTTTTACAACGGTACGCACTTCACAATGTGAAGATACAAGGCGAGGCAGCGTCCGCCGACGAAACAGCTGCTATGAATTATCGCAAAGTATTAGCGGAAATCATTGATAATGGTGGATATTGCCCAGATCAAGTATTTAATGCAGATGAGACTGGGTTATTCTGGAAAAAGATGCCCAGCCGAACATTCATTGCCAAATCGGAGAAAACTGCAAGTGGTTTTAAAACGGCAAAGGATCGAATCACTTTTTCTTTGCAGTAATGCCTCTGGTGCAAAGATGTTAACACCACTTATTATAAATAAAGCTTTACACCCACGTGCGCTAAAACACGTAAATTTATCTGAATATCCAGTACACTTCATGGCCAATAAAAAAGCATGGATCACATCAGCTGTATTTGCAACATGGTTCAACGATTTTTTTGTACCAGAAGTTGAAAAATACATGGAAGAGATGGGACTTCCGTTTAAAGTGTTGCTAATTGTAGATAATGCACCCGGCCATCCCTGTATAGAACATCCTAATGTACAAATAGTGTTTTTACCACCAAATACGACTAGCCTTATACAACCACTGGATCAGGGCATAATCGCAAATTTTAAGAAATATTATATCAAATTAACTTTCAGCTACATTTTGGAAAAGCTAGAGAACGATAAATTAAGCCTGACTGAAGTTTGAAAAAAGTTCTCAATTTTAGACTGCATAAACCATATTATTGCAGCAATTGGTCAAATCAAACAACACACATTAAATTCGTGCTGGAAAGCGATCTGGCCTGAATGTGTAATTGTTCGAAACGTTACCGAAAACGTGTCAACGTTATTATCTGAAATTAGTGCGCTCGCATATAACATCGGCGGAGAAGGCTTGGATACATTCGGCGAAAATGACCTGAACGAGATGATAGAGGACCAAACTGTCGATGATAGTGAGATTATCAATAGTTTGATAGATTATGAAAATGAACCAGAAAAACCGGAGTCTATTACACCACATAAAATATATGCAGGGATCCAGATTGCTAAAAAATTGGAAACGCATTTTCTGAAAATAGACACCAATGTGGAAAGACGCTTAAAATTCCAAAAAGAGCTGAGATCATGCATGTCTCACTATCGTGACTTTTACAAGCAATCGACTAGTCGACCGTCATCACAAAAAATGATCACTGACTTTATGGTACCAAAAAACAGATCAATTGAAATGCTATCTTCAAGCGACAACAGCGATTTTCAACCAATTCATCACAAGAAGATGCGCGTTTTCGACTACGGCGAGTAGCAGCAAACATTTAATGTATAATTTGAAAACTTCTCCATGTATATGTACAATGAAGAATTAAATATTTTTAAAATTTCTTTAGGTCTAATTTGATTATTTAATTTAATTGAAAGCATTCTCTCATCTATTTCATAAATTATTGATCTATTTTCTAAGCCCGACTATTTTTATGCGGTCCCTATCTACCGCATAAACAAAATTTTAGGTAGTATATCGTGCAAAGTTGTTTATTATATGTAAGAATTTATAAAATTTCCGAATATTTTTTTGTACGATTTCTTTTATACGGTCTCTATCCACCGCACAAAAACAGGTTTTACTGTCTAGTGTCGAGACAGATGGATGGTTAAATTATTCTACAATTCAGTTTCCCGTGAATAAAGTTTTAATAACAGTATGACCTTAACTACACGAGTGCTCAAAATATAATGTCTATCTTAGCTATCTATTTAGCTCGAAGGAGCCGCTCCTACGCAACCGGCGAATTTCCGTCGCCGCACAGTGGGGCCGTTGCACGTTAAAAGCGGCAAAAAGTCGTTTTATACGAATATACCCACAATGAAATAATATTTCGCTAATAGTTAATGGCACACATTGGCCACAATTTAGCGTGATTTTTTTTAACATTTGTCGATTTTTAACACGACTACATGGTTTTGAAATAGGCAACCTCTAAATCGTCCAAAATTAAAGTCGTTGTTTATTAATGCCTTGGTTCTTCAAATTAAATGATGAGTAATTGAACTAAGTGTACCTGGTATGTATTTAAATTCCACCAAAGTACATTTTTATATATTTAACATTTTTTAAGTTATAACTAATTGAACATGTTCAATTTTCATTCTATTTTTTAATCATGAATGCAGTGTGATGCCGTGTTCATTTTAATTGCTTTCTTTAGAGTGAAGCCTTACCTTTTTTTTTAAAAAAAAATTAGCTGCTACTATCTGCGTATTTAAAAAATACAGAGATAAACATTTGTTGGCGCACCATGTGTCACAGTGGTCCGGAGCGTGAATTTAGCTGGTCACGCACCTTGCGCAGTTTTCAATCTTTTTCAACTCGTCACCACGGGCTCAAAATACATCGGATTTAGTTACAAATTTGTATTTTATTATTTTTTGGGTCGCTGATTACGAATCTGAACTCAAAAATTTTAAAAACAAAATGGCGGTTGATATATAGAGGGTAGCTATGTCAAGTACGCATTTACAACATGGGATTAACTTTTTGCCTTTTTCTAATTTAATCAGTTTGTACTAAAAGCCTTTGAAAAATTGACAACGTTTACCTGAACTTTTCGTTCATATTCTTTCCTAAAGCGTATATAACGGAGACCAGGTGTAGTGACCCAATGGGTCACGCGGTCAAATCATTCCTAGATTTCTTCCAGATACAGCGCAATAAAAAGTAAACCTCTTTAGCATTAACAAGGACGAAGAATTCTAAAGCGTCACTTTTATTACTTCGTCGCTTTTATTGCCAGGTTGCGAGCAGAGAGGAATAAGCTAGGTTAATTGATTGAAAGAGAATCCTATACTTAGCGGTGCAGGGTTCACTTAAAAATTAATTAACTTAAAAGTATCGAAAGGTATTCGGCTAAAACTTTCCACATATATTCCTCATACTATATAGAAGTTATTTCTGCAAAAAGTTCGTGCGTCTACCTGCGTTCTTCATTGTTATATCTACCAAAAGTTTATGAGACTGTCCCGCGGCAGCGCCTTGCCGAGGTGCGCGCGACTCTTTAAACAATAAAAATGCGTCCGAGGCGGATCCGGTCGGATTAATTTTTTACAAGATCGTTTAGGGGAAGGATCACAGAAAACAGTGTCGTTAATCAGAGAGTCGGATCTAGTGGGACTTTTTAGTTTTTGTCTGCAAAAGATAAAAAACTTCGACGATTTTCTTTCATTTTTTCAATTTTAATTTTTGAATAAACTACACACAATAATTTTATGATTGACACGAGAATTTTTATCGTCGCACAGTGGGGCCGTTGCACGCCAAACGCGGCAGAAAACATTTTATGATTGTAATAGGGTTTTACAATTTTTTAATTTTATGAATTTATTGAATTAGTTAGGTTAATAACATATCTATTAATAATTTGGTATTCTTGCTTATAAATAAACTGAAATTATAATTAATAAAGGGATTTTATGGCAGGGACAAATAATACCTACACGTTTTAGTTGGAATTACGTATATATTTGGAACAGAAAAGTTCATAAATCGATGAATGATTCTTCATCTGTTTTTTCGTCCGTATCTTCTTCTTCTTCTTCTTCATCTTCTTCTTCATCTTCCGAATTTGGAAGAAACATTTCTATTGCCTCTTTTGTATACGGTTCTGATTTTTTATTAATTTTTTTTCGAATGCTAGATATTAAAGGGTCTGATGTGACCAAAAGCCTATTCATAGTAAAAACAGTTAAATAATATTCGACTTTTTGTTAATTATAATGTATTGCAGTAAGCTGGAGTCGATATTTATTCCTACCTCTTCAAAACGTCCATGTTACACCCTTCTCTACTAAATTTTCTCGCATGATGTAACCGATAATTTCGGACGTACTTGTTCCGGGCTTCTGCCGCTTCTTCAGACAATTGTCCGATTGGCACCAACGCATTTTGAATCACCAATGGTCCATGGATAAGTACTTTATGTACTGTTGGCGTCATTGGATGCCAGGGATACAACTGTACGTACAGTTTAGCTGCGTCCATAGTATAAATTCCGAATTTTTCCACATTGATTCGGTGCCCACTAGATATTACTTCCAAAATAACTTTGAATCTATTTTTATAACAAAATCAGTTTTTTTAAAAAATGTAGAAGCAAGATGAAGTCTTTTTAAGTTAAACTATTGTTGTAGAATTGAAAAAAAGTCGGTCAGGTTAGTCTATGCCTTCTTATTAGGCGTATATCTAAACCAGTGATCAAAGCTGATAATTCCGAATTCTTAAAAAATCTTCGGCTTCTGTTCCCATCATTGGAATTGCCTGAAACATTAATCAAAAATTCATTTTTACAGAGATGTTATTTTAAAATTAATAATATTAACTTAAAATATTACCATATCCTTGTTTTGGCATATCCACTAATAAGCCCATTTCTTTCTTAAATTTGTCGCGGATTTCCCTCTTTCTTTCTTTTACTATATTTTTGTCGGTTTCAGTTCTTACTTGCCATCTCTGTATCGTTAGTTTGTAGGATAAATGTAACAAAGTTTCAAAAAATCTGATTCTTGCATGCAAAATTGACAAGCCAAAAGTTATTGCTTTTAGTTCCGTTTCTTTTAGTAATAAATTATTAAAATCTTTTGAGGTTGCTCCGCAAATGTAACATTTCATGGTCGATAGCGTGTTAGTGGCAGCGTTGCATACCTTACCATCGACCATTGCCAAAATCAGTGTGTGTTTAATAGACACTGCACTTTCTGTAATCGGAAATAATTAAGGTAACTAATTAGTAAATCAATCCATCAATCTCTTTACACATATTTGAAATCGTTCTTTCATTACCATCTATTTGAGTCTTGGTTAATTTGTCGATCTGTTTTTGTATGTAACCTATTTCATTTCTGATAATGTGCGGAGTTTCTTTTTGAAATGTTATTCGGATTGGGCGGCAGTAGTGAGATGATGACGGAAACGGATTTTGCCATATAATTTTTTTCCTAACAATAAACAAAAACATTTTTTTAATAAATTGTATCTGTAAATTAATGTAGTTTTAGGTTTGAATTGTTCTATTTACCACAAATTAATCGCAACGGTAACATTGAAGTCTGGAATATTTCAGCATCCGAATCATTTTCGTTTTCAAATTTTTGTTTATATTCCACTTGTTGTGAACCGTCACACCCCCACTTACTAATTAACTCTAATTCACGTTGATTTTCTTCTAATCTTGGTAATATTTCTTCTAAATATTTCACCAATCGTGTCGCTGTATGATCTAGTAAATCTTGTAAATTTACTTCGGCACATCTATGTGTCACATAAAAGGCTTCGCGTTTTGGATAACAGTTACCCATTTCATTCCGTAATTTTTTATATGACGGAAATAATGTCCTGTCACACGTCCTTATAATTTCATATTGCCTTCGCGACAAATCTGCGTCAATGTATTTTTGTAGAGCATCTAATGTCGACAGACGCTTTCTCTTGTTACTTTCAGCATTTACATATGCTGTTCTTAACTTTTTAGCTCTGCCTGGAGATGCTCTGATGTCCTTCAATAATTTAGAAGCCTCTAATTGCCCAGACATTCGGAGCTTTGATTCTGTCGCAAATTGCAATTCCTCTAATTCTGCATTTGTCTTAATATCCTCTATTCTTTTTCTTTTGGTACGTTCGGATAGCTGTTCAAAAAGTTTTCGAGGTCGTCCCAGTTTATTCACAGGTTTTGGAATAGTTAAAGTTTGCGCAAGCCAATTTTGGTTTTGTGTTAGAAACTGATCGCGTCGTCTATTCGCTAATCGCCATCTTTTCCTGAAACGGGACTTCAAACTTGTAATTTTGTTTTTCAAAATTTGCAGTTCATTGACTGAATAATTATCCTGGCTCGTCAAGAACAACTCCAAATATTCTAGTTTTTTTTCAAAATTATGATTTTGATACTGCGACATGATATTATACAACTGCATCATTGTAAATACCCGTACTCCTGGGGAACCTTAGGATTTAAAAAAAAGTATCATCCAATTAAAATTAAAATTTTGCTACGAAATTATATTAACAAGCTTTATAAAGGATCAACACAAATTACAAAATTAAAACATATATATATGTATATGTACTTACCTGCTTCACTTGGAAATTCCATTACTCTGACGATAAATATGTCACTCACAACTTACAACTTATTGTTAGGAAAGTAGAAAAAAAACTGGTTACTGTGATTGTCGAGGTGTTAAAATGTGCGCAGTGTAAAATTAACAGTTTCTTTTATTTGTTACGGGTTGTCACTGCATTCTCCCACTCTTTTCCTAGAGCCAATCGCAAGACTTTGCTATTTTGGTGGAATGCAGTGACATCGTCATTCAAGGGGGTGTGAGGGCATCGACAACGCTGCATTACCTCCAGGTTGGAAATCCTCACCCTTGACTTCCGAGAGGTTCGGAAAGGTGAGATAGGGTTTGCCTGGAGACGCAGCTCTTACGGCCTGCTGGCCCAAGGGGTGGCCATACGATATATTTGGTCCGCCTTGCTAGAGCCTCACAAGTTTATTACCCGGCAATAACTATTGAGCCTATGTCAAAATATGGAAACAATCAAACTCGATGGCGAGGACGTCTTGCACGATCAGGTACGCAGATGTGTCCAAGGGTGGACACAATGCTCGCAAACGTTCTAACATTTTGGCGAAACTATGCAATACTTTTTAATAATTATTGTTTCTATTTGAAGAGCATTCTTCGACGATAAAAATTCTCGTGTCAAACATAAAATTATTGTGTGTAGTTTATTCAAAAATTAATATTGAAAAAATGAAAGAAAATCGTCGAAGTTTCTTATCTTTTGCAGACAAAAACTAAAAAGTCCCACTAGATCCCACTCTCTGATTAACGACACTGTTTTCTGTGATCCTTCCCCTAAACGATCTTGTAAAAAATTAATCCGACCGGATCCGCCTCGGACGCATTTTTATTGTTTAAAGAGTCGCGCGCACCTCGGCAAGGCGCTGCCGCGGGACAGTCTCATAAACTTTTGGTAGATATAACAATGAAGAACGCAGGTAGACGCACGAACTTTTTGCAGAAATAACTTCTATATAGTATGAGGAATATATGTGGAAAGTTTTAGCCGAATACCTTTCGATACTTTTAAGTTAATTAATTTTTAAGTGAACCCTGCACCGCTAAGTATAGGATTCTCTTTCAATCAATTAACCTAGCTTATTCCTCTCTGCTCGCAACCTGGCAATAAAAGCGACGAAGTAATAAAAGTGACGCTTTAGAATTCTTCGTCCTTGTTAATGCTAAAGAGGTTTACTTTTTATTGCGCTGTATCTGGAAGAAATCTAGGAATGATTTGACCGCGTGACCCATTGGGTCTCTACACCTGGTCTCCGTTATATACGCTTTAGGAAAGAATATGAACGAAAAGTTCAGGTAAACGTTGTCAATTTTTCAAAGGCTTTTAGTACAAACTGATTAAATTAGAAAAAGGCAAAAAGTTAATCCCATGTTGTAAATGCGTACTTGACATAGCTACCCTCTATATATCAACCGCCATTTTGTTTTTAAAATTTTTGAGTTCAGATTCGTAATCAGCGACCCAAAAAATAATAAAATACAAATTTGTAACTAAATCCGATGTATTTTGAGCCCGTGGTGACGAGTTGAAAAAGATTGAAAACTGCGCAAGGTGCGTGACCAGCTAAATTCACGCTCCGGACCACTGTGACACATGGTGCGCCAACAAATGTTTATCTCTGTATTTTTTAAATACGCAGATAGTAGCAGCTAATTTTTTTTTAAAAAAAAAGGTAAGGCTTCACTCTAAAGAAAGCAATTAAAATGAACACGGCATCACACTGCATTCATGATTAAAAAATAGAATGAAAATTGAACATGTTCAATTAGTTATAACTTAAAAAATGTTAAATATATAAAAATGTACTTTGGTGGAATTTAAATACATACCAGGTACACTTAGTTCAATTACTCATCATTTAATTTGAAGAACCAAGGCAATAATAAACAACGACTTTAATTTTGGACGATTTAGAGGTTGCCTATTTCAAAACCATGTAGTCGTGTTAAAAATCGACAAATGTTAAAAAAAATCACGCTAAATTGTGGCCAATGTGTGCCATTAACTATTAGCGAAATATTATTTCATTGTGGGTATATTCGTATAAAACGACTTTTTGCCGCTTTTAACGTGCAACGGCCCCACTGTGCGCCGCTCAGCCAATCGGAAAACGAGAAAATTAACCGATTGCGCCCTCTTTTCCTTACGCCCTTGTCACGCTTTTTAGGGAAAAGAGGTGAAGGTTTTGGGGGCAAGTTTTCGCTGGCAAGGGGTCGGTCACGTACGCATTTCCTCCGCGCCCCCGCTTCGTCTTGCGCGGCCCAAGGTTGTCGATGGGCCTGCACTCGAAGGGACATCGGAAAGGGGCAATTTATGGCACTTACAAGAGCTATTGAGAATGTGCAGGAATTCTAGAAAACTCTAAGTGAAACTAAACACAAAAGGCACTTCTCTCAAAAACAGCTGTGTCGCAGCAAATGACATAAGTCATGACAACCGTTTGCACGAGAGTAGAAAAACTCTCTATGTAGGTGGTCGCTACAATAGTATTAGAAGACAGAACCATGTGATTTAGGCCGCGCGAAAATAGCCACGCATCGCATCGCATCTCATCGACTTATAAATTTTGTGTAATTTTGTGTATTACAGTATAACCCCTATAATCCGTACATCTAATTCTCAGGCCTTATTCGGATTGTTCGAGTTGTTTGGATTAACGAACACACATAAATTGTATGTTACATGATTGTATGTTAGGAAATATACTTCAATACAACATAAAATAAAATAATATATTCAGCGATAAGAAAAAATTATTTATATGTTCTATATGTATTAAGTGTTGTATTTATTTACATAACCAAACAAAAAATAGTTAAACAATTTATGTGATAAACAAATATTTATTTTGTTACCGGCGAGGTCCAGGAATTCGAGTTTTTAAAAAGGATTTTTATTGCGTCTTCTTAAACTCTACTTCTACAAACTACTCAATCTTACAACACTACTTATTACAATACTCGGAGAAGTACAGAGAATGGACTGAAGGCCCTGTGGCGTTGATCCGCTCCTTAGGCTTGACTTCTGACTTCTGCATGCCGTTCCTTCGTTGGCTGCTCTTTTATACTGGAGATGATGAATAAGTCCCTTGTTTACAAATAATGATTATGGGCTTATCTTATCTCTCGTAGACTGACGGTCACATTCCTCCCTGGGGTGGAAAAGTTCCGTCCCGGAACGTCGTTTTATGGTATGACCACGTCATCGACGATGTAGAGAACGCTTCTTCCTAGTTCTTCATGTAATCTTCTGGTGTAGATCTCCACGCATTCGGAGCATACTTCTATTCTTTGGGAGAATAGTAAAGGAACGTTACAATCTTCACAATTCATCGTGTAATGTCCGATGGAACAAATGTGTGCTTCAACGAAATCTGCGTCAAGATATTCGGTAGTAGGAAAGAAACAATCATCGAAGATTCTTTTAAAGCCTGGTTGTAGATATACTTCTACAATTTCTCCTTTGAAGCATTTAAATCTATCGGTACCCAAATAATCTTCCTGTTCATTTATATTTTCGTCGCACAGAAGGCTTTCTTCAGCCGTTGGTTTGTGCGGGTAGCAACACATCTGTAACATACCAGTTTTTATATATTTTGTTGTCTACTCCTTTTGTATTTTCTGTGTTGCGCAAAAGATGGGGTATCGCTATCGTTGTCATCGAATGTTCCAGAGTACGTTCGTATAGGTTCTAGGCTTAGTTCTGTTCCTTGGTTTCTTCTCGAATTTTCGTGAACATTTTCTTCTGTACTTGAATTAGGTCCAAAAGTACAGTGATTGTAGACTATGGTGCATGGTCTAAAGAAATATCCAAGGCATCTTGCCATTATTGGACAGCAATCGGCCTTATATATCAAATATAGGAGACTTCCTATTAATGTAGAATAACCTGCGTATGTGAGATACTTCGTAATCTTTTCTGACCATGTAAGAGTTCTTCTTTTAAGTGATAGTTCTTCTATTTGTTTATTTAATTCTTCAACTGTAGTTCCTAACGCATTCAATTGCGCTGGATTTAGAGAGTCTTCGTTTAAGAGTTCTAGTTGTAATTCGGAGGAAGAAATATTCATCTTCTGCAATTTCTTTATTATTTTCAGTTCGTCGATACTTCCTCTTAACATCATATCTACTGATTTGTCGTTTACTGTTTCGCTTGCTTTCAGTACTGTCCTGGATGTAGTAGCCATACATCCTTTAGGCAGGTGTACTATACTCGTTTTTTCTATCTTCAGAAATATCGGTTGATTTTCTGAACAAACCGCATGTAAGGTTTCTTCATGAGGTGGTATTATGATCCAGTCTTGATTAGTTCTTAATTGAACGTACAGAGTATTCTGTAATTGTATATAGTGATAAGAACATTGTGATCCTTTGGAAAGAATTAACTCTATAAGACAGGCATCTGAATCCTTAGTAGAATAATCAGGATGCGATCTTTTTATAAGGTTTGTGTTGATCACCTTTTTTATCCTCATTTGTTCTTCTGTTTCTATGGGAACGAATTTCGTTTTGTCATGGTTTAGCAGAATATATGGTATTTGTATATCATGTATCATGTACCCTTTTATCATTGAATAAACTGGAATTGGTATTGTATGATACAATACATAATCCAAAGGTTCTATTAATGGTATATGGAATGTGTACAGTAATTTTCCTTTATTCATTGAGATTGTTAAATCGCTTATCTCAATTATCGTTGGATAATATTCTTCCGACAGTGGGGTTGGAAAGAATTGTTCTTGCGATGTATTTTTAAGAATTTTTATAAGTTGTTCAGGTGAAAGGATATACGGATGTATTATTCATTTCTTTCCATCTATTAAAGCGTTCAAAAGTTGTTGTAAATCTTCTCTTGTTTCAGAATACATCAGTATATGATCAGCATACAATTCGTCTATTTGCTGATTTAGTAGTACTTTCTCGCTTTCGTCCTTAAGAATTTGGAAATTCTCATTTAAGAAATGCGTTTGCTTTTGTAATTGATTAAATGTTCCGAGATTGCTTTTGAGATGATTTAGTAAGAAGGTCGTTTGATTCCTTACTAAGTGTGCAATTTGTAAATTATCTTCTCTCAATTTGTCAATCTCTTGATTATAGTAATCGGCGTCAGAGGCTGCTAAGTTTCCGAAGAGGATTTTTATTCCTTCTCCAATAGCGTTCAATAGGCCTCTTTTGTTTCTTTTCCCTATGAAATGTAGAAGCGTATTTCTATCTTCTTTTAGACGAATCATTCTTTTTTGTTGTGCTTCAATTCTATGCTTTGATGAGCATATTTGAGGTTGCATTTTCACAATGCATAATTTTAATATTTGCGCGAGATTCGCGTCAAGTTCATCTATTGATTGTAATACTGGTTCGTAATTGATCCCTATTATTAGATTCCATGTTGCATGATATAACTGTGTAGGTCCTAAATTTTCAAGATATACTGCTTGATTAGGATCTAGTTTAGTTGCGTGTATGTGATCATTCTCTTGTTCCTTGTCTTTCGGTTTCATATAAATTATTTTGATCTGTAGGATCAAAATTAGTAGCAGAGGTATGAGGTTCATTCTCTTCATTTTCTCTCTCTCTCCTCTGTTCCTGCAACAAATGGTTTTATGTCATTAAAATGATAGGTGACTTCTTTAAGTCCCTTTTTTATTGTTGCGGCTTGATTATTTATAATCTTTATGATTTCGTAGGGTCCTTCCCATGGGGCATGTAGTTGTGAATCTTGTGGTTTGATGTCTCCTGACAAGAACTTGTTGTCCCTTTTTGAGATTATCCGTGACCCTAGCTCTTTCTTTGATTTGTATTTTTCTCCTTCTTTGTAGTCTTTCGGAGATTTGTCTTTTGATATTCTTTCTTCTTATTATTAAAGAATCATATTTTTCTTTACTTGTCATCGACAATTCTTCTATGTCGAAGGGTATATTTGGTTTGTATCCAAACATGTATTCTATCGGAGTAATTTGTAAAGTTTCGTTGATAGTTGTTTTATGAGCAATTGTAGCTCCAATGAGTTGCTCTGTCCAGTCATTAGATTCTCCGATATAGCTTCTGAGGTAGTTCAATACCTCTCTATGGGATCTTTCATTTTTCCCGTTTGATTGCGGATGATACACCGCTGTTGAGGTCATTTTTACTCTAAGTTTATCTTGCATAACCTCTAGAAATTTTCCTTGGAATTCTAGCCCATTGGCGGTGACGATTTCCCTTGGAACACCGAATATGCAACAATAATATTGCCAAAACTTTTCGAGGACTTCTTTAGCTTCCTTCGTTCTTAAAGGGGCTAGTTGTATATATCTTGTATTACCAAGATATATCTGTAACCTTTATCAATTGGCAGAGGACCTATCGTGTCTAATGAAACTTTTTCATTAGGATCGTTAGGGATATCTGGTTTCCCCATTGGTGGTTTATTTGCAACGTATCTCAGACGTTCAAATTGGCATTTCTGGCACTTTTTAATGACATTCTCAGTGTCTCTGACCATAGTGTCCACCTAGAGTGCTCTCGTGCACTTCTTTAATGATCCTCTCTTTTTCTTCCTTTGTTTGCGGATCTTTTGTATCATTGATTTTTACAATGAGATCCTTTTCTGGAGTCTTTTTCATATGAACGTAAGAAATCATTTTTATAATCAGTTTTCTGACATTCAAGTCAGGAATTCTGACTTCTACTTCTGAGCATTCCGGAATCTCAGTCCGTATGCTTGCGTACCATATGATTTCGTCGTCATAAGGATCAATGTGGAGTCCTTGTTCCTCATTGATGGTTGTTATGACCAATCCTTTTCTCGTGGTTCTTCCCTTTTGTATCATCAAATAAGGGGATCCGAGAAAGGTGTCTTTTTCTTCTTGAAATTCTTCGTACGTAGGTGAAGCTTCATTCATTAGATCCTCTAAGACTTCTTCAGCTATGTCTCTAGAGTCTTCTTCACCTACTGTTTCTAAGGCATTAATTCTCGATAATGCATCGACATTGGAGTTTTGTTTTCCTTTTTTATATTGTATTTCGTAATCATATTCTTCAAGTTTTAATCGCCATCGCATCAATCGTGACGTTGGATCTTTGACATTCTGTAACCATACTAATGGTCTGTGATCAGTTATGATCATAAATTTTCTTCCATATAAGTAGGGGCGGAAGTGTTGCGTAGCCCATACTATGGCTAATAATTATTTTTTCGTTGTTGAATAATTAGTTTCGGCTTTATTCAACGTTCTGGACGCATATGCTATCGGTTTATCCTGTCCAACTATTCCTTGCGATAATATAGCGCCTACTGCTTGGTTACTTGCGTCTGTTGTTAATATAAAAGGTTTTTTCCAATCTGGGAATTGTAATATGGGTTCTTTTGTTAATGCTTGTCTTAGAGATTCGAATGATTCTTGTTGTTTTATGTCCCATTCCCATAATTTTTCTTTTCTCAATAGTTCTGTCAAAGGTCGTGCCTTTTTTGCAAAGTCTTTTATAAATTTTCGATAGTATCCTACGAGACCTAGGAATTGTTTTATTTCTTTTTGATTTTTAGGTGTTGGATACTTTGTTATTTTCTCTATCCTTTCTTCATTAGGTTTAACTCCTTCTTTAGAGATTTTGTGACCCAAATAAGCTAGTTCTGGCTTTAAATATTCGCATTTATCTGGTTGGAGTTTTAGGTCAACTTCTCTAAGTCTGTTAAAAAGCGTAATTAGATTTTTATTATGTTCTTCTAACGTGGAGCCAAAAACAATAATACGATCCATGTATACGAAATAAGTGGTTCCTGTTAATCCTTTGTCCATCATCCTTTGAAAAGTCGGTGGAGCATTTTTTAATCCGAATGGCATACGATTAAATTCAAAGTGTCCATTTGGTGTTGAAAATGCTGTTTTAGCTTTGTCTTCTTCTTTCATTCCGATTTGATGAAAACCTGATGCTAGGTCGAATGCGGAAAAATATTGTGAATTTCCTAGTTTATCAAGTATGTCCTCTATATTAGGCAATGGATAAGAATCTAGGAGAGTTCTTTCGTTCAATTTTCTGTAGTCTATGACTATTCGCCATTTCTTTTTGCCTGATGCATCCGTTTTCTTTGGGACTACCCATAAAGGAGAATTGAAAGGGGAGTCGCTTTCTCTAATAATTCCTTTCTCAAACATTTCTTTTATTTGCTTTTTTATTTCTTCTTGGTGTATAGGCGGATACCTATATTGTTTAATATTTATTGGCGTTTCGTCTTTCATTTGTATCGAATGTTCTGTCAATTTTGTAATTGGCAGTGGATCTCCGGGAAGTACAAATATGTCGTGATAACTTTGTATTATTTCCCATAGTTCTTCGTTTCCTTCTTTTAAGTGTTGTAATCGAATGTTTTCTTTAAGAAGTTTTCTTCTATTCTCTTTTAAAGGTACGAATTTTCTTTGGAATTCCTCCATATTTGCAGGTTCTGCTTGTAAAGGATTTTTCGGTAGTTTTTCTTCGTTCGTTAAATTAAAATGTGGAAGTGTTGTTTTACCTTCTTTCACCATTGTTAACACGGTAAAGTCGTCAAATTCTATCAAGGCAGGTCCATTATTGACACCTTGTACTGCATATTTTAATGTTGTTATGGTTCTTGGTGATGCTCTCAAATTTTCTCGTTTCTTTTCTTCATATCTAAATTTCATGTCTTTTAATTGAACTTCGTTTTCTTTAACATTCCAAATGCAATCTAGTGACCTCAAGGCATCAATGCCAAGTATTCTGTCTTCGTCTAATCTTATACCATTTGGGACGACAGTTAATTTTATTTCTCTTCCTAATATTTTTGTATTAATAGTACCCTTTGTTCTTAAGATTTCTCCGGTGACTGTTTTTATTTTCTCCATTGGTTCCTTTTTTATTAATCGTCTGTTTTTGATATTTCTCTCTTTTATTAGTGATAGTGAAGAGCCTGTATCTAGTAAAAATGTTGTCTTTTTGCAATCTAATGGCTCGAGGAGGATGTTAACAAGTTGATTGTTGGTTCCTTGTATGGTACCAACGTTCCCTTTAGAGTATTTGTTTGTTCTGGAGGGCCATTGTTTGTAGGTTGGACCTTTTGAAAATTTCTTTGTTCATGGTATCTTTTAGTTCGGCATTCCTCAATTGAATGTCCTAATCTCTTGTAGTAGTTGCATTTAATGATTCTTGGTTTCTTGAATTCTTTTGAGTTCTTTGTATATAATCTTACGTGTGATTTTCTCTTGGTTGGAGAATTTTGTACATTCGGGCGTTTTGTCGTCGCCGTAATTTCAGCTTGTAGGGCTGCTTGAGTAGCTGACAAGGAAGGTATTCGAAGTGCAACTCACGGATTCGAATAAAATTTTGTGGGTTTGTAGAGTGACCCAAGACAAGAAAAATGGTATACTCCATTAGTGCCCAATCGCCCTTTAAGGGCATGAAATTTAACCTCAAAGTGAAATCGACACTTGCACTTCCTCGCTTATATCTCCTAAAGAACAAAAGATAGAAGAAAATGTTTTAGGTAAAAGTTTAACGGTAAAAGGAGTGCTATAAATTTGCATTAACAAATTTTTAAAAACAACTTTCCTTCTTGGAAAAAAAATTTTTTTTTGCGTTATTTTAAACAATTTTGAAATCTTTTTGGTAATGAAAAATGTGGCACTTTTTATTCTGAATTCAACCATAACAATATTTTTATTATACACTGCTAGGGTTACAGAGATACACGACAAAACGTACTCCCTAGCGCGTGGTACCGCGCAATAGTGCGCTAACAACATATAAAGTTACATATTAAGAATGCTCATTTTCGTTGCAGGACATAACTATGTGACGAAGATGGGTGTGGTAACATAAAAATCGCAAATTATGAAATATTACATAAAGATTAATGACTTATGATATAAATCGTACTACATCGCATATATACACAAATAAACATTTTTTAAATGTGACAAATTACAAATATGACAAATTTAAAAGTACTCTTCGTGTCAGAAAGCCAAATTACAATGAGCATCTTTAAGCGCCTTCAGTATCAGAGAGCCAGCCAGCGTCAAGCGCCTATAGGCGCTCCTGGGTATCACTAGCGCAAAATTTCTAAGCGCCTATAGGCGCTCACAGTAGTGAAATGGTTAAAACGATGATATACGCATAGGCACTTTTTGCACCAAGCACATCTTATAATAGCAGGCTTATCACCGTTAATCGTAGCTTTTTTTTTATTTTTGGGTATGAAAAAATTTTGTGAGAACTTGTTCCAATTGAGTTTTACCATATAATCTTTTTACAAATTTGCATCTACGAAATAATATCATCAAACTGCAATCTCTCACATCGAATCAGTTTTCATCTCCGAGAGTCCGCGAATTATTATATTTAAGAACTCTTGGTATAAAAGTGGACACCTAGAGGAAAGATTACAACAACAGTTTGAAAATCCGGTAGATTTCTATTTTAAATTTCCTGAAGCAGATAAACTGCCACGTTGTGAATTATGTGGTAAGCCTGCTATTATAAGATGTGCTTGGTGTAAAAAGTATCTGTTTGTAGATCACTTTTTTAATGAAGATAGTATTTCGTCTTTTTCACTTTACGAAACTATGTCGAGTGAAGTAGGTACATGTATTCGCGTGTGCTTACAATGTAGTAAAATGTTAAATAAACGTTTAAAAAATATTTATGTATGTATATATGGGATATAGTACGATCTGTATTATAAGTCATTAATCTTTACGTAATATTTCATAATTTGCGATTTTTATGTTACCACATCTATCTTCGTCACATAGGCATGTCCTACGACGAAAATGAACATTCTTAATATGTAACTTTATACGTGTTAGCGCGCTATTGCGCGGTTCCGCGCGCTAGGGAGTACGTTTTGTCGTGTATCTGTGTAACCCTAGCGGTGTATAACAAAAATATTGTTATGGTTGAATTCAGAATAAAAAATGCCACATTTTTCATTACCAAAAAGATTTCAAAATTGTTTAATATAACGCAAAAAAAAATTTTTTTTCCAAGAAGGAAAGTTGTTTTTTAAAATTTGTTAATGCAAATTTATAGCGCTCCTTTTACCGTTAAACTTTTACCTAAAACATTTTTTTCTATCTTTTGTACTTTAGGAGATATAAGCGAGGAAGTGCAAGTGTCGATTTCACTTTGAGGTTAAATTTCATGCCCTTAAAGGGCGATTGGGCACGAATGGAGTATACCATTTTTCTTGTCTTGGATCACTCTACAAACCCACAAAATTTTATTCGAATCCGTGAGTTGCACTTCGAATACCTTCCTTGTGAGTGGACATCTTTAGGCATAGTCGTTTTGACATCTAGTCTCAATTCTCTTTCAAGACCTTCTGTGTAGTCGTATACACCTCTTTTTCTTTCGATGTCTATCAATATAGATTTTGTTGCTTCTGGAGCTTCTTGAGTAGTTATCGCTCTTATAGCGGCTTCATGGATTTTCATAAATCTCTTTGTATATTCAAGGACTGTTTCTTTGAATCCTTGTCTTATATTATTCCTTTGTATTTGATGTGTTTGTAAGTCTTGTTGATTACCGATGTGTTGTTTCAGTTGTTTCCTGAGATCGGCAAAATTTCTGACGGCTTCGGCTCTTATGACACTGCTTGCTTTTCCTTTGATTTTTGTTCCCAATATACAGGATAGTAGAAGAGCTCTTTGGCTGCTTCGTATATTGTCTTTTGCAGTATCGACTTGATATATGAATGATTCAACATTTTCTCCGTTGAATTCTGCTATAGTTAACAGGAGGTCTCTTAATGAGAAGTCGCTTGTATCTCCTGCACTAATATCTGAATATTCTGTTTCGTCGTCAGTTATGATATCTTTTTCTTCTGTTGTGTTATGTGTTTTTCCTTTTGTAGGTTTTCTCTCTTTTTTGAGATTTTCTACTTCGATTGCTAGATTCTCTATTATTTTTGTAAGAGATTCTATTTGATGTTGTGTGGTTTCAGCCATCTCTGATACTCACCTTTCAGTGGTCTCGACGAGACTGTTTTTCGTGTGTAGATTTATAGTAGTTGTTCCTCTGGATCGCGGGCTCGTATCGTGGATACCGTTTTGCAGCAACTTGTCCCTTCTGCTCAGAGAATCGGGTCTTCAAGTGCTCTCGTCTCAGCGAGTTCCTCTTCCAAGGATGCCGGTATCCCACCGCTGCCACCAATTTTTAATGTTACCGGCGAGGTCCAGGAATTCGAGTTTTTAAAAAGGATTTTTATTGCGTCTTCTTAAACTCTACTTCTACAAACTACTCAATCTTACAACACTACTTATTACAATACTCGGAGAAGTACAGAGAATGGACTGAAGGCCTTGTGACGTTGATCCGCTCCTTAGGCTTGACTTCTGACTTCTGCATGCCGTTCCTTCGTTGGCTGCTCTTTTATACTGGAGATGATGAATAAGTCCCTTGTTTACAAATAATGATTATGGGCTTATCTTATCTCTCGTAGACTGACGGTCACAATTTAAATTATTATTTGTCTGAATCTCTAAAAAAGGTTTTGACTACATTTTTTGACAATTTCATATTTTGAATTTCGCACGCATCTGGATGTTTTATTTTATGTTATATTGAAGTATATTTCCTAATATACAATCATATAACATACAATTTCTGTGTCTTCATTAATCCAAACAACTCGAACAATCTGAATGAGGCCTGAGAATAAGATGTACGGATTACAGGGGTTACACTGTAATACACAAAAATACACCAAATTTATGAGTCGATGCGATGCGTGGCTATTTTCGCGCGGCCTTAGTGAAAGTACCGATCGTTGTTTCTCTTTTAGAAGACTCACAGCTCTGTGGAGTGAGTGAGACGCTAAGTTAAACGTGTACTATGGAGAGAGTGAGACGCGTATAAAATGCTCCGAGATCAAGTGAAAGCAGTTTTAGACCGACGATATTAATTATATTAATAATATTATATTTCTGTAATTTTTTTAATGTCAAAATTATATCAATTATACTGTTTTTTGCAATTTTTGAAATTTCTTGCCATTGACCCCCATTTTCATTTCATAGACCCCCAATTTTTTTTTCGCCTACGTAGACCCCTTGCAGCTCTTCATCGACCCCTGGGGGTCGATATAGACCACTTTGGGAGTCACTGGTCTAGACCCTTTGAAACTTTTGTTCGAACGTCTAAATCAATGCGGCCTAAAACTTCAACCGGATAAATGCGAGTACCTAAAGCCGGAATTAGAATATTTAGGCCATGTTATCTCAGCAAACGGTGTACAACCCAATCCAAAACGTATTGAAAAAGTAAAAAACTATCCTATACCTAAAAACGCGAAGGAAATTAAACAATTCTTAGGACTATGCGGCTACTATAGGAAAGGCTATAGGAGGATAAGTATGATCCAGCGGCCTTAGCTCCGATCGTGTTCGCTTTTTTTTGTTAAATTAGTACCTATGTGAGTACTTATCACAGCAATTTTCAACCCTTAAAAATTCATCCCCAGGGAGTAATCGTTAAATAAACAAATTTTTTAAAAAATTCATAACTTGAGAACGACTACTTTGATTTTATTGAAATTTATTCAGGACGTACATATAACTAAGGTCTCTGATTTAAAAAAAATCCAGACTTGATGAATTGACATAACCTTAGAAAAAAAATTAAAACTTTTTTCAATGACTACTATTGGTAGGTTATGGGACTTCCGTTTCCGGTAGCGAGTGTAGCAGTTGTGAATGTGGAAGGTGTGTTTGGAGAGTGAATTTTTTGGAGAAACAGTAAGGGCTGTAGTGGTGAGAAAGGTGGTGAGGGGTAAAGGGAAGAGGTAGGTGGAGTGGGGATATAAAGGAAAAGGGCAGGGTTAAGGGAATAGAGTAGTAGGGAGAAAAGTAGGTGGACGGGAATTTTGAGGTTAGGTGGGAAGGAGCAAGAGTAGGGACCAGGGAGTAGAGAGGTAGTAGGAAAGAGGCAGAGATAGCGACATCAGACGAAGGAAGTGGGAAGGAAGGAAGAAGAGATAAAGAAGGAAGGAGGAAGAGATAAAGTAGGTAACGGGAAAGTAGAAAGGAGATAGGAGGAAATTGAAGAAAGAGATGGAAAAGGAAAAAAAGGATAGAGAGTTTGTTGGGGAACGTCATGATTTGTTTAACGTGGAGCACCTGCCTTGCGGCTTAATCCCCACGGCCCCCATGGGCGCGGGATCGAGATACGCTCGATCAACGCGTACGTGCCTAAGCAGCGTACTACCAGTCTTAACACGAAGCTTGTGCGTCACACTGGTCGGAGCGGAGACTTTCTTAACTCCTACCGGCTCTGCAGGCCGGCACCCGAGATGGAAGGTTTACTGCATCTCACACAGCGACATCCGTAGCATAAGCCCGCCAATGTCTCGCCAGCATTTGGCTCTTGAAACTTTCGCCCCCACGATGGACCTACCCACGGCTGGGCCGGAGTGGGCTAAAACTCCGTGGGCAACCCAGCCCCCGTGGTACCAATACACCCTTGGTTTGGGAGCACTTGACTCAGGTCGGTGGGGTCGTTAAGCCCAGTAGGGTCGCCCAGGCCACAGAATGGGGACCCTACACCTTGCCGTAAGACAGCTCGGGGACCCCCGGGCGCGCGAATGCCCGTACCTACCCAGGTTAACTGGGTAGGCCCCTGGGGGAACACTACTCGGGTCCGGTGGGGTCGTAAAGCCCAAAGCCGGGGGACTAAACCACTCACGAAGCCCCCACGGCTCCCTGCCGATGAGTTTGTTGGGGAGAAGGGAAAGGAGGCGGAGGGGAAGGAGGAGGAAAAGAGAAGAGTGGGTAGGCCGAGCAGGGCAGAAAGTAGGTTCAGGGAAAGAGCAAACAGTATGCCTCTGCCAGAACTACTTAAGAGAGGAGAAAAAAGGAAGGAGGTAGAGGAGGATGGAAAAGGGGAAGAAGAGGAAATATTTAAGAAGAGTAATAGGACAAAGAGATCGCCAGAAAAACAGGAGGAAGGGGGGCTAGGGATAATATTAAAAGAGGTAAGGGAGGGTTTTAAGGAATTGAAAAGTGAATTAAGAGAAG
Source organism: Cerceris rybyensis (assembly GCA_910591515.1). Lineage (NCBI taxonomy): Eukaryota > Metazoa > Arthropoda > Insecta > Hymenoptera > Crabronidae > Cerceris > Cerceris rybyensis. Next base: position 5,030,056 of record OU342789.1, read on the forward strand.
TAAGAGAGGACAGAGAACAGATGAGAGAGTGGATGGAAGAAATGGTGAAAAGAATGGATAGACTAGAGAAAAGAGTGGAGGAAATTGAGAAGAGTGGGGGAGGAAGGGAAAAAGAAGGGAAGGAAAAAGATGGAAGGGCTAACAAAGAGCAGACAGAGATAGGAAGGAAGTGGGAGATAAAAGAACTAGAAGAAAGGATGAAGAGAGTAGAGTTAGAGGGGGAGAGGAGGGAGAGAGAAAAGAGGAAGAGAAATGTGATTATAAAAGGAGTGAAACCAAAGGAGGAGGGAACAGCGGGATTAAGAAAAGAAATAGAAGAAATAGTAGAGGCGACAGGGGCGAAAGCGAAAGTAGAAGGGGTGAGGAGGATAAGAAGTAAAAATAAGGAGGGAGGGGAAATGGTGTGGGTAAGTTTTGCGAGTGTAAGGGAGAAAATAGAGGTGATGAAGGGAAAGGCAAAGCTGAAGGAGAGGAGGGAGTGGATAGGGGATGATTTGACTGAAAAAGAGAGAAGAGTAGAGTGGTGGATAAAGAGGGAAGCGGAAAGAAATAGGAAGGAAGGTAAGGAAGTGAGGATAGCATATATGAAAATTTGGATAGAGAAGAAACTATGGGTGTGGGATGAGATGGAAGACGAGTTAAGGGAATGGCAGGCAAAAGAAGTAGGACAGAAGGAAAAGGGGGTTAAAGGAGGGAATGGGATAGGGAAAGAGAAAAGGGTTTTTTAGAAGGAAGGGGGGGGGGAAGGAAGGAGAGCTCGAAGGGACAGAAAAGAGCGAGAAAAAGAGATGGCATAGGAAAAAAGAAAATGGTAAAGGATATAAAATAGGCTTTTGGAACGTGGCGGGCATGGAAAACAAGGATGGAGATTTTAAAGAGAAATTAAAGGAATGGGATGTAATGTTTTTGATGGAGACGTGGTTGCAAAAGAAAGGATGGGAAAGGGTACAGAAATGGTTGCCGAAGGGATATGTCTGGGAAATGCAAGAAGCGGGGAGAAAGAGTAAAAAAGGAAGGGCGATAGGGGGGATGATTGTAGGGACAAGAGAGGGAATAGAAAGAAAGGAGGAAAATAGGGAGGGGAAGGGGGAGGGATTACAAACAGTTAAGGTTAAGCTAGGAGGGGAATGGTGGAGGCTGGTAGGAGTATACGTGAATGGGGATCTAGAGGAAAAAATGAGGTGGCTAAGAGAGTGGATGGAAGAAAGAGAGGAGGGGACGAGGGTATTAATAGGAGGTGACTTTAATGCGAGAACGGGGAGGGAAGGGGGAAGGATAGGGATGGAGGAAGAGGGAGGGGAGGGAAAGAGGAATTCGAAGGATGAAAAGGTAAACAGGGAAGGAAAGAAATTTTGTGGATATATAAGGGAACAAGGATGGTCGATCTTGAATGGAAGCATAAAGGGGGATGAGGAAGGAGAATGGACGTATACAGGAGGGAAGGGAGGGACGGTAATAGATTATGTGATCGGGAATGAGGAGACAAGATTGAACGTGGAAAAGATGAAAGTGGAGGACTGGGTGGACTCGGACCATCAACCGATAACGGTATGGGTGAAGGGAGAAGGAAGAAGGGAGAGGGCTAGGAAAGGGGAAGCGAAAAGAAGAAGAGGGGTGTGGACGGAAGGAGGAAGAAAGAATTTCGAGGAATATTTTGGGAGGCGGGAAGGCAAGGGGAAGGGGGTAGAGGAGGGATGAAGGGGGTTAAGGAGGAAAGTAGACATGGTTTTAAAGAGAGTAGAGAAGGAAGAGAAAAAGGAGCAGTCAGGATGGTGGGATGGGGAATGCAGGAATCTGAAAAGAGAAGTAAGGGAGGAATTACAGAGTTGGAGGAAAAGAGGGGGGATGGGTGAGAAATATAAGGAGATAAAGAAAAGATACAGGGAACTCTGTAAGGAGAAGAAAAGACAGGAGAGAGAAAGATGGGAAAGAGAATTGGGGAAAGTAAAATCGGAAAGGGATGTTTGGAAGGTGGTAAATAGGGGAAGAAGAAAAAGAAAGAAAGTTAGAGAAGGGATCGAAATGCAAGAATGGGAAAGACACTTCAGGGAGGTGCTAGGAGGAGTAGAGTGGAGGGTGAGAAGGGAGGGGACGGGGAGAGGGAAGGGGGAGGAGGAGGAAAAAGAAATTAGCAGAGAGGAATTTGAGGGAGCGATAATGAAGTTGAAGGAGGGCAAGGCGGCGGGGGGGGGGGATGGCATAGTAAATGAGGTATGGAAATATGGGGGAAAAGAAATAAAGGAATGGCTGTGGGAAATATGTAGCAAAGTTTGGAAAGGAGAGGGCTGGCCAGAAGAATGGAGGGAGGGGGTAGTGGTACCGGTGGTAAAGAGGGGTGAGGGAGAGAAAGTGAAGGACTATAGGGGGATAACACTGACACAAACGGCATACAAGATATACGCCGCGATATTGGCAGGGAGGTTGAGGGAAGAGGTAGAGAGTAAGGGAATACTACCGCCGAGTCAAACAGGTTTTAGAAGAGGGATGGGAACCATTGACCAAATCTACGTACTAAATTATTTGATAAATAAGAGAGTGGCGGAGAGGAGGGGAAAAATGGTAGTAATGTTCGTGGACATGAAAGCGGCGTTTGACTCGGTGGATAGGGACATACTCATACAGATGATGAGGAGGAAGGGGGTGAGAGAAGGCCTGGTTGTGAGATGTGAGGAGATATTAGAGGAAACAGTGAGTAGAGTAAGGGTGGGGGATAGGGTAGGGGGGAGTTTCTGGACCGGGAGGGGTGTAAGACAAGGGTGTCCACTGACAAGGAAGGTATTCGAAGTGCAACTCACGGATTCGAATAAAATTTTGTGGGTTTGTAGAGTGATCCAAGACAAGAAAAATGGTATACTCCATTCGTGCCCAATCGCCCTTTAAGGGCATGAAATTTAACCTCAAAGTGAAATCGACACTTGCACTTCCTCGCTTATATCTCCTAAAGAACAAAAGATAGAAGAAAATGTTTTAGGTAAAAGTTTAATGGTAAAAGGAGTGCTATAAATTAGCATTAACAAATTTTTAAAAACAACTTTACTTCTTGGAAAAAAAATTTTTTTTTGCGTTATTTTAAACAATTTTGAAATCTTTTTGGTAATGAAAAATGTGGCACTTTTTATTCTGAATTCAACCATAACAATATTTTTATTATACACTGCTAGGGTTACAGAGATACACGACAAAACGTACTCCCTAGCGCGTGGTACCGCGCAATAGTGCGCTAACAACATATAAAGTTACATATTAAGAATGCTCATTTTCGTTGCAGGACATAACTATGTGACGAAGATGGGTGTGGTAACATAAAAATCGCAAATTATGAAATATTACATAAAGATTAATGACTTATGATATAAATCGTACTACATCGCATATATACACAAATAAACATTTTTTAAATGTGACAAATTACAAATATGACAAATTTAAAAGTACTCTTCGTGTCAGAAAGCCAAATTACAATGAGCACCTTTAAGCGCCTTCAGTATCAGAGAGCCAGCCAGCGTCAAGCGCCTATAGGCGCTCCTGGGTATCACTAGCGCAAAATTTCTAAGCGCCTATAGGCGCTCACAGTAGTGAAATGGTTAAAACGATGATATACGCATAGGCACTTTTTGCACCAAGCACATCTTATAATAGCAGGCTTATCACCGTTAATCGTAGCTTTTTTTTTATTTTTGGGTATGAAAAAATTTTGTGAGAACTTGTTCCAATTGAGTTTTACCATATAATCTTTTTACAAATTTGCATCTACGAAATAATATCATCAAACTGCAATCTCTCACATCGAATCAGTTTTCATCTCCGAGAGTCCGCGAATTATTATATTTAAGAACTCTTGGTATAAAAGTGGACACCTAGAGGAAAGATTACAACAACAGTTTGAAAATCCGGTAGATTTCTATTTTAAATTTCCTGAAGCAGATAAACTGCCACGTTGTGAATTATGTGGTAAGCCTTCTATTATAAGATGTGCTTGGTGTAAAAAGTATCTGTTTGTAGATCACTTTTTTAATGAAGATAGTATTTCGTCTTTTTCACTTTACGAAACTATGTCGAGTGAAGTAGGTACATGTATTCGCGTGTGCTTACAATGTAGTAAAATGTTAAATAAGCGTTTAAAAAATATTTATGTATGTATATATGGGATATAGTACGATCTGTATTATAAGTCATTAATCTTTACGTAATATTTCATAATTTGCGATTTTTATGTTACCACATCCATCTTCGTCACATAGGCATGTCCTACGACGAAAATGAACATTCTTAATATGTAACTTTATACGTGTTAGCGCGCTATTGCGCGGTTCCGCGCGCTAGGGAGTACGTTTTGTCGTGTATCTGTGTAACCCTAGCGGTGTATAATAAAAATATTGTTATGGTTGAATTCAGAATAAAAAATGCCACATTTTTCATTACCAAAAAGATTTCAAAATTGTTTAATATAACGCAAAAAAAAATTTTTTTTCCAAGAAGGAAAGTTGTTTTTTAAAATTTGTTAATGCAAATTTATAGCGCTCCTTTTACCGTTAAACTTTTACCTAAAACATTTTTTTCTATCTTTTGTACTTTAGGAGATATAAGCGAGGAAGTGCAAGTGTCGATTTCACTTTGAGGTTAAATTTCATGCCCTTAAAGGGCGATTGGGCACGAATGGAGTATACCATTTTTCTTGTCTTGGATCACTCTACAAACCCACAAAATTTTATTCGAATCCGTGAGTTGCACTTCGAATACCTTCCTTGTGAGTCCATGTCTATTCATCTTGCTGTTGGCGGATTTGGACGAGGAGTTAGAGAGAGAAGGATGGGGTGGAGTAAGGGTAAAGGGCAAGAAAATATACTCGCTGGCATATGCTGATGATATAGCAGTGGTATCTGAGGAGGAGGTGGGAATGCAAAGAATGATACAGACGTTGGAGAAATATGTGGAGCAGAAAGGGCTGGAAGTGAATGTAGGGAAAACAAAAGTAATGAGGTGTAGAAGAGGGGGTGGGAGACAAAAGAAGATGGTATGGAAATGGAAAGGGGCAGAAATAGAGGAGGTAAAGAAATATAAATATCTGGGGTATGTAATGATGGCAAATGGTGGTCAGACAGAACACATAGAGGAGAGAATCGGCAAGGGAATGATAGTGATGAGAGAGGTGTGGGGAATGGGTAAAAGGAGGTTCGGAAAGGACTGGGCGAGAAGATTGTGGCTGTTTGACAGACTAGTTTGGACGGTAATAAGCTACGGAGTAGAGATATGGGGATGGAAAGAAAGGTCGAAGGTGGAAAGAATACAGGACAGGTATATAAAGTGGGTTATGGGAGTCGGAAGGTACACGCCAGGATATATAGTAAGGGAGGAAATACAGAGAGAAAAGCTAAGGGGGAGAGCAGGACTGAGAGCATGGTGTTATGAAAGGAAACTGGGAGAAGGAGGAGGAGGGGAATTGGCGAGGATGTGCTGGGAGGAGTTGAGGGATAGGGCGAAAGAAGGAAAGATATTGGGAAAATGGGAGGAGGAAAGGAAAAGCTTCTATGAGGAAAAGAATTGGAACATTAAGGAAATAGAAAAGATGAGAGAAGCGGGAGAGCTAAGGGGGGAAGAGATAGTGGAAAGAGAGAGGAGATGGCAGGAGGAGGAAAGATGGGCGAAAATTAGGAGCTCAAGATTTAATAAATGGTATGGTAGGGTGAAGGGAAAAGGAGTACCAGAGTACCTGAAGAGGGACTGGGAAGAAGAAAGATGGCAGAGAGTGGCAAGGTATAGGATGGGAGATGGGATGAGAGGAGGCAGATACTGGGAGAGCGAAGAAGAAAGAAGGTGTAGGATATGTGGTTGGGGGGAAGAAACGTGGGAGCATATATGGGAGGAATGTACCGACTGGGGGGTAGAAAAAGGGTGGCAGGAAATGGTAGATAAGGTATTAGGAGAGGGGGGGGAGGGAGAAATTTGGATGAAGAGACTAGAGGAGATGAGGGAAAGAGGGGGTGGTTAGGAATGAATGGATGTATGGAAGGAAGAAAGGAAAAGGCGGCGGAAGCGGAGGTCCGGAGAAAGAACATGAATGGAAGTATGGATGGATGAGTGTGGGTCTCTCTCTCTCTCATGCGAAAGGAAGAACGAGAAGAATGAAGTATGTAATATAAGTTAGCGTGTCAAAAGTTGTAAGCGGAGCGGAGGTCCGCAGTGTACCCCGCAAGGGAATAAAGCACTTCTATATATATATTGGTAGGTTATGTTTGAGGTACAACTACCAAACTTTTTTTATAGCTTTCTAATACCATTTTGCACCATATATAATTTTGGTATAATTTATTTCTTGGTGCGTCATATGCAAAAAGAATAAAAAGTATAATTTTAATCATTTTCAATTTTTTTCATTATGTTATCATTATAGCACAATCATCTTCATTTTTTTTTAGCTTCCTAACATTATTTTGCACCATGTATAATTTCGGTAGAATTTATTTTTGGGTGCGCCATATGCAAAATAAATGAAAAGTCTAATTTTAATCATCCTCAATTTTTTCCAATATGTTACCCTTATAGCACAATCATGTTATTTTTTTTGGTTTCCTCACATCGTTTTACTTTATCTATAATAATTTCTGAATTCATAATAATAATAATAACAATAATAATAATAATAACAACAACAACAGAAACAGTGATTATAATAGTTATAAAAGTAATAAAGACAATGGCAAGATTAGCTCCATACATCTGTAGCTCTTGCCCGCTGATGCGGGCCCGCGCGAACGACAGACTTGATACCTAACTCATTATACCCACCACTGAAACGCATATCCCCGCTACATCTATCCACCACAGCACTAGTAACGGACGAAAATTGCATTAGAACGTTAAGTCGATCTGCCGAATCAAAATTAAATATTCGCTATCATCGTCATTGTAGTAAATGGACTTTTTGTTGTTTTTTTTTGGAAGTGTCCGAAATATAGGAAAATTGTATACTTTTATTGATTCCAATGTAACACGCTGAGAATTATGAATTCAGAAATTATTATAGATAGAGTAAAACGATGTGAGGAAACCAAAAAAAATAACATGATTGTGCTATAACGGTAACATATTGAAAAAAATTGAGGATGATTAAAATTAGACTTTTCATTTATTTTGCATATGACGCACCCAAAAATAAATTCTACCGAAATTATACACGGTGCAAAATAATGTTAGGAAGCTAAAAAAAATTAAGATGATTGTGCTATAATGATAACATAATGAAAAAAATTGAAAATTATTAAAATTGTACTTTTTATTCTTTTTGCATATGACGCACCAAGAAATAAATTATACCAAAATTATATATGGTGCAAAATGGTGTTAGAAAGCTATAAAAAAAGTTTGGTAGTTGTGCCACAAACATAACCTACCAATAGTAGTCATTGAAAAATGTTTTAATTTTTTTTCTAAGGTTATGTCAATTCATCAAGTTTGGAATTTTTTTAAATCAGAGACCTTAGTTATATGTACGTCCTGAATAAATTTCAATAAAATCAAAGTAGCCGTTCTCAAGTTATGAATTTTTTAAAAAATTTGTTTATTTAACGATTTCTCCCTGGGCATGAATTTTTAAGGGTTGAAAATTGCCGTGATAAGTACTCACATAGGTACTAATTTAACAAAAAAAAGCGAGCATGATCGGAGCTAAGGCCGCTGGATCATACTTATCCTCCTATAGCCTTTGTTCAGGATTTCGCAAAGATCGCAAAACCTCTTAATCGGCTGTTAAAGAAAGACGAAGTATTTCAGTGGACTGATGAGTAACAGATAGCCTTCGAAACCTTATGTAACGCGTTAACGACCCAACCGATCCTTCAATATCCTAACTGGGCAGAACCTTTTGTTCTCACCAGAGACGCAGGTAATTACGCGCTAGGTGCTGTCTTATCGCAGGGTACGATAGGGAAGGATAAACCAATAGCATACGCTTCACGAACATTGAATAACGCGGAGACTCGCTACTCGACGACGGAAAAAGAGTTACTAGCGATAGTATGGGCAACGAAGCATTTCCACCAATATCTATACGGGCGTAAATTCACAATCGTTACCGATCATAAACCACTCGTCTGGTTAATGAACGTTAAAGATCCAAACTCGCGTTTAGTACGATGGAGATTAAAATTATCAGAGTACGAATATGAAATAGTTTACAAACAAGGAAAGAGCAATACAAACGCTGATGCACTGTCACGAGGTAGGATTGCGGTAATAGAACACGATCCGGTAGGAAATGAGCTAGAACGATATTTGTCATTCTATTCAAACAATCCTCAGCTAAGTTCTACAGGTGACAATTTCATTAAAGAACTTGTAGAAGGTCCTAACGAGACCGCAAACACAGGTACCCGCAACCGCGGCCCTTCGATCTTATCCCAGGTAACAATTTCTCAAGGGTTCCTGAGGGAATCGCCAACAATCGTTTACACTGAGATACTTCCGGAGATTACTGAAAAAGGGAAAACGTACGTGTCCCCGCACGATACCGATAGGGCAAAACTTGAAACATTTAACAACATACTTAACGGCGGGACAAAATTAAACATAATACAGGATAGAAACCGGAATTCCGAGATCGCGTCTTTATTTCCAAGGTTCGACCGCGATATAGAAATTTTTATTTTAAGGCCAATCCCTACAGATAAAAGGGAAATTATTAGGTTAGCTCATGATTCAATTTTTGGAGGGCATTACGCGTATGATACCTAAGACATTGCAGAAAATACGCAAACAATACGAATGGCCTAATATTACACGAGACGTGAAAACCTACGTTGAAAATTGTATCACTTGTCAGAAACAAAAAGAGACGAAACGACAAACGTATATCCCACAAATGACCGACATTCCAAGTAAGCCTACTGACAAAATATCCCTCGATATAGTTGGCCCGTTAGACGAAACAGCGCGCAAAAACAAATATATACTAGTAATACAGGATTATTTAACCAGGTATATAATGTGCAAACCGTTAATCGATAAATCGTCTGCAGCCATCATACAAGCAGTTTGGGGTTCTTGGTTAAGAATTTTTGGCAAACCTAAGAAAATTTTAACAGACAACGGAAAAGAATTTACATCTTCAGAATTTACCGACTTCTGTAACCTCATGAAGGCAAAACACGTGCTGACTGCAGTCTATCACCCTCAATCAAATGGAAAAAACGAAAGGTCGCATACCATTCTAAAAGAATACATACGTTGTTACCAAACCGCGGAAAATCCATGGGACCAACTCCTCCCAAAAGCTATGTTAAATTATAATTAATCGCGCTACGGGATATACACCATTCGAGCTACAATTAGGTTACGAACCCAACAGCATTTTCGATGAGCAGGACGAGTATCTGACTCTGAAACAGCAGGTAGACAACCTTAAACTTAAACCCGAAAATAAGATAATAGATACATTAGAGAACCTTCAATCGCAACAACCCTCCACGTCCGACAAGCATCTTGAACCAATTCGGAAAGGTGACCTAGTTCTTATTCGCAATTATAATTATAAACCATTAGAAGACCGTTGGCGAGGACCTTTCAAGGTAGCGGAAGTAATTAACGACCATTCGATAAAAATTGACGATAATGGAAAACCAGTTTCTCATCACAAGAACAAACGTGAAATTATTTAAGACCGCCTCACAACTAATTTTAGATGAGGAGAGTTAACAAAAAATTGGTGACTGCTCTACTTCACTTGACGACGTTGGCATTCCTAAGGATTACGCATTCCGCACCAGCTGAAGACACCGACGAAAAGTACAAATTCGTAGCGCTTAGCGACCAAGAAACTATTTTCCTTGAGCACTTACGTCAAGCCAGGATGTACCATGAACATATCAACAATTTCCCAGTACCTCTGAAAGAAACATATTATATGGCGCTAATCGATATCTGCGAAATAAATATTGTACTTAACGGAAAGCGTGCGCTATTAGAAATAAAAGTCCCATTGCTGGAGGAAAAAGTATATAACTTGGCTAAAGTCATATCACTTCCGCTTCACGGATGGATGTTTCACTCCATATTGAACACCCAGCAGCGACTTATACTGCTAGATACATTGCGACTCGCGTTTATACCAATTACCAAGCCGGACGTTGCGAACGCAAAGAAATTAAACAATCAACTTATTATTAAGCGATACTGTCCAGACTACACTACACATTTTCAAGACAATTGCTTAACCAACATATTAACAAGGCATGAATCCACTAATTGTGAAACCAAGTATATGCGAATTCAGAACACTGTTTGGATACAACTACAGACAGGGAACCAATGGATCGGGATAGCTCCAAAACCCGAAACGTTGCATATACTTTGTTCCGACCGGACGCCTAGACATGTAGAAATTAAGAACAACTTTATATTGACCCTAGCACCTGATTGTAGTGGCATCTCGCTTTCAGCTACACGAAAACCAAATAACATCATAAACAGTAACCGAACCAATGGTTACCAAATTGTCACTACCCGAGTAAAGCTACCAAATTTAAATATATCAGAAAGCGATATTCCCCTAAATCTTATCCAAAATCCGCATATAGAACCAGAAGAACTGCAAGCGATCGGATGAACATTAGAAGAACTGCAAGACATATCCGAGAAAACAATTCACCATCAACGGTTAAAACCCTGGAAAGAAAAATTTTTCGAATATGTATCATATGCAGGATATGCAGCCCTTTTGGGACTATTATTCGTCTTGCTCACTAAGATAGGTTTCTTCAAAGCTTTGGTCAATGTAATACTAACCTTCGTGGGAAACTGTTACACTAATTGTAGTTTTAACAACCAAGCTGCGACACAACATGTAACGTATAGTAACATTCCCCGACCAAACGAATCCGCCTCTTTAAATCAAGGCTTCCGAGACCTTTTGTTCAAATCATAGACAAAGGTCTTCAATAAGGGGGGAAGGTGTCGAAACTATCGTCCCAAAATATCCACCCTTCTTATGCGAACAGGACCTTTCCAATCCAGGCGTAGATCTCCACAACGTAACCAATTTACATCGTCCCTACTCATTATCTCCCTGCATCACGGACTTTCCCACATTCTTTCCTTATCTCAAAAACAGATAAATCCTTTTTCCTTCATCCAACGGATGTCGTCTGTCAGATCGTTAGAATGACCTACCGTTTCCGTCCCTCGATTTTAACATTCTCCCAACACTATCTTCGATAAATATCTTTTGTTTTCAAGATGGTCTTTTCCATCGTCTCTCCAACTCTCCCAGGCTTTCCTAACGAATTTCTATCCCTACCTTTCCTTTTTTAGGACCATCCCTACCCCCACTTTACAAAATCTTACTATAAAAAGGGAACTTTCGAGAGGCCCTTACGCATTTTTCGTCACGTTACTCTGCGCGTCGCTAGCAAGATATTGTAACGGCGCTTCATAATTAAATAATCAGCTATTATAAAATAATGTCTCTAATTTAATCAATCCGAACTTCTTGCACAAAGACAACTCAAAATACAATATTAAATCAATATCTAAACATTTGAACATTCTCGTAATCGATATTAAATATAGGGGAGACAATTTCGTTACGATAATTCGTAACAATATTATATAAACTTACAATTAGATACCTTTGTAAAATCTACCATAAAAGGAAATAAATGAGTTAAACAAACATCGTCTTGTGCGATTCGACGACATAAGGAAGGAACGTAGGGTCTCTGCAACGCGCATTTTGTAAACAGTCGCCTAGACTAAACAGTCCAGGCGAGGCCCTATACATTTTTCGATACCACAGTTGTACGTCTCAATTAACATATTTATAATATTGATTGGATTAATTTTCATTATTGGATCGAAGAACTTTATGATGTGATATAATGTAATATGCAGACGATATTTCTGACGTGTAGTTATTGTTACGTGCCAGGGCCAGGAGCGTTGCGAGTGGCCGAGGTAAAAGAATAAGGTAGAGCAGGCTGTTGAATTAGTTACACGCCGCGAGCCTTTTCTGAGTCGCTCCGCCTGCTTCTCCCTCCCAACTATTTTACCCAACCAGGAATGATTTGCCAGACTCGGCGTATTACACGAGTATAGTGGCGCTTTAGGGCGCCATTCGCCTCTGTTCGCTCGCGCTGGAAAGACGCCGCGCACGCCGATTACGGGAAAAAAAATCGATGCGCGTATCCCGTCGACTGACGTTATCTGTCAACGAACAGTTTCAGATCGCGTCACATGGCGTTTAGGTTAAAACAAAAGTATTACTAGTAAAAAAGTATGCTCAGATATGTCTTGAATTAAATGTGATTAACAGATTGTTAGCAGAAAAACATTGAAATTTTACTTTGTTGGATTCTTGGATACAAAATGAAAGAAGCGCGTTTTCGCTGCTTGACACTCAACCGGTTAAAATCTCATGCTAAGTCGACCGTGGCGGCAACAATGTATTCTTTGACGCAAGAGCTAACGTTTTGCTGTCGCCGTATTTTTAAATTATTTGCGTTGGAAATTAATTTATACGTGCGCGTGCTAGATCGTAACACAACTGTTTCTTTAGTATACATATGAATTAAAGAAACAAGAGGTAACAATTTCAAGATTACTGGATATAATTTTAATAAACTATCGTTATGATTGTTGTATGTATGGTTGTATGTATGGTTGTGTGTATAAATGTATGCACAGTAGAACCATTTATTTTAGAAGAAAGTGTTATATGTATATATAAAAGTTTCATAATATTGTGGAGATAATATCGATGCAATACTAATTTTTTTATTTATTTATTTCTTCAACTTTACTTGAAGGAAAACTTCATTGTTTGTACAGAAATATATATCTACATTGAATGAAAACATATATTCACAAATAGAAATATATGTTTACGTTGTTTAAATTAGATACCCTCAATGTTTCCATTGGTATTTTGAGATACAATATAAGTTTTTCAATGTTATCCCTGTCACTATTCTCTGCCGAATTTGCCAAACCACCGCCGGAAGTCCAAAAACATTAAAATCTCTTAATCGCATTTAATTCAAGACATATATGAGCATACTTTTTCACTAGTAATACTTTTGTTTTAACCTAAACGCCATGTGACGCGATCTGAAACTGTTCGTTGACAGATAACGTCAGTCGACGTGATACGCGCATCGATTTTTTTCCCGTAATCGGCGTGCGCGGCGTCTTTCCAGCGCGAGCGAACAGCGGCGAATGGCGCCCTAAAGCGCCACTATACTCTTGTAATACGCCGAGTCTGGCAAATCATTCCTGGTTGGGTAAAATAGTTGGGAGGGAGAAGCAGGCGGAGCGACTCAGAAAAGGCTCGCGGCGTGTAACTAATTCAACAGCCTGAGGTAGAGTGTTCGTTTGGATGTTGGTTTTTAGAAGTTGTTAGTAACGAACAATCTCGTGTATAGGAGACACGAGATAGCCGTAGAAAGTTGAATCACTTGTGGACAATCCGGTGTATGGTTACCACTAGATGCCACAGGAGGTTGGAACACTTGTAGACTATCTCGTGCGATTAACACGAAATGCTGCGGGAGGTTGGAACACTCGTGGACAATCACATGTATGATTGACACTAGATGCCACAGGAGGTTGGAACACTTATGGACTATCTTGTGTGATTAACACAAGATGCCACAGGAATATTAGTAAGGCTGACGTAACTTATAATTGTTGCAATACTCCTCGAGCGGTAAAGATGTATTGCTGTGGGATCGCAGGCTGGTGATTTCTAATAGGTACTCGTAAAGGATTTAAACCCGAAGTGATCAAAACTCGAACAAGTTATATTTTCGTATAAATGGCTGGTTACAGTTAAAGTGTACTGTATGTGTGTGGTACAAAGGTGTTACGTGGAGTCGTGTAATGTATTCGTACGCACCTAGTTGCACTACTCTCTATTTTGACGCACTGAGGAAATGCGGGGTATTAGAACTAAAATGCCTAATAGATATCGCGGACTTTGCGCGTATTCTATATGGTTATGTCGTAGCGAGAACTCTAAGTTTCGTCTAACGATAAGATCTATACGCGTAGTTTAATCGGTCTAACAACGTGACGATGTTACAGTGAACTAAGCCCGTGACATGTTCTGCGGTTGATCTTTTATAGGTCGAAAAAGGTGGTGGGGTACTACTATTTCCAGGAATTTCCGAGGGATGTAATAGAAAAGGTGTCTTATTGTTAAGAGGTCATTCGCCTGTTCGAGTTCCTATTTCCTAGCGTAATTATTCTAAGCAAACAGAGCGACTTCGGGTCTGATCGACGGGTCCGGCTACACATGTGGTAGATTTCCGGCCCCGAGCTGGAGAGACTAAATTTCTTAGACTCCGGGCCGTATGTAACATTATAGTGAATCAATCGTGCTCTGAGGTTGCAAGTAATATAGCCGTTGCTTGTGATTTCTACTGCTTTCAAAATCCTTCTGCTGCACTTTTTGGGGGAGTAGGTGTTTATATTGCAGTAGTTTTTCATTTTCAAGGGATAGTTGGAAGAAAGGGGGGAGACAGTATTTTGTTAATTATCTAGCATAATCATGTATGGTAAATACCTATAAAAACCTTTTCTCTGCGGGCCACAAGGGAGGGAATTGGTGATACTGTCCCTGTTAATTACCCGCTAATTACCTATTAAGGTACCGGCAACTTAGGCACTGCGGAACCAGGTAATACCTGTACCCCACATGTTTTATGACATGTTTCGTTGTGTACCTAAAACTTCGTTGATGACTTTAGTAAAATAGTATTGAAACCCGCCAAAATTTTAAGCTATGGAGATAGGTTGATATATAGTATACAGGGTGGTCCACACAACGTGTGCACCGTTAAAAACTACCAAAATATGCGTTGTACAAAAAAGTTTTTATATAGAAGTTGCATGGTCTGAAGGGGCACATTATATAGTGTAGTTATTTTTTTTATAGGTGGAGGCGTTTCGGAGATTTGAAGGTCAACTTTGTTTTTTTAAATGGAATGCTATATTTTTTATATCAAAATATGGAAGAATGTTGAATTCTGAGTAAAAAAGTATTGACATTTATTTGCCCTAAACCTAATAACTAACGAGTAATTTCACTTTATTTCCTGAAAATTTTCTTCGCGTAATATCAAGTTAGAAATTCGACCTTATCACAGATTTCCGCAGGACAGCGATGTTTACGTGACAGTGTTTACTAATATGAGTGACCTAGTGGCTTAACGCAACTAATGTAAATGTTCAAAGTGATATCCATTGGCATTAATACAGTGATGCAATCTATTAACTAATGAAGAAACTGCACTCTGAATCATATCCGCACTGAGTGTAATGCATGCTTCACGAATACGATGTTTCATATTCTCAGATGTTGTTGGTGGTTCACGATACACTGTGTCTTTTAATGTGCCCCACAGAAAATAGTCTAAAGGAGTAAGGTCCGGTGAGCGTGGAGGCCACATAAATCGTCCGCCACGACCAATCCATCGATTAGGAAATTTTCTATCCAGTACTTGCCTTACATTACGCGCGTAATGTGCAGGACAACCATCATGTTTATACCAGATTTGTGTAAGGATATTTAAAGGTACATTTTCCAATAAAGATGGTAAAGTGTCATTCAAAAAGTTAGCATATTTTTGTCCTGTTAGTCGATCATTAATAAAATATGGCCCAATCAATTGGTTGCCCAGTATTCCACACCACACATTAACGCTCCATTGACGTTGGTGGTCGACTTCTCTCATCCAGTGAGGATTTTCTGGTGCCCAATAATGCATATTTTTCAAATTAATCTGCCTGCGATTAGTAAACGTTGCTTCATCAGTGAACAAAACTTTTTGTAAAAAATAATTATCACTGTTCATTTGATGCAGGAACCACTGGCAGAACCGAACGCGGTTTTCATAATCCGTTCCATGGAGCTCCTGATGAAGTGCTAGGTGATAGGGACGATGTTTTTCATTATGAAGAATGCGTAGTACACTTGTTTTGCTAATTCCAGATCCTCGTGAAATCTGTCGTGTACTAATATGGGGGTTTTCTGTTACCGCTGCTAGGACCGCAATAGCATTTGCATCAGAAGTAGCAGTTTTCGTTAAGTTACGTTTAGTAACATTAAGACTTCCGGTTCGTCGAAGCGATTAACACATTCTCTCAAATATGGCTCGAGATGGCTGATTTCGTTCAGGATACCTTTCGGCATAGATGGCTTTGGCTCTTATTGTATTTTTATGGCACTCACCATAAACTAAAAGCATATCAACTTTTTCGCTATTACAAAATTTCATTTTTACTTTTATCTGTCTGGTAAATACACACAACACCGAAGGTAACTTCAATACTGGATTACGAATATGAAGACGATTGCGAATCATGATAGATGTTGTGTTGATAAACTGCGTTGATAGAATGCGTTCGCTTCTTTTAAACGCATTGATTTATTTCAGGATATCCAGAAAGAAAAAGACACCAAGTGCAAAAACTTAGATTTATAGTTTAATTAAAAGAGTCGCACGTCTTTACAGTTTGGTCGTCGAGACGAGAGTGTTCAATCGTGAGCCTCGTTGCGCCGATTCGGTGCCGCTCTTTTTATTCCAAGAAAGGTTTATCGCTAAGGAGACTAAACTAAAGTGTCGCATGAGAATGCTATCCAATATTCCTCATCCGGCATTCACGGAAGTACCTAACACCCCCCAACTTAGATGAAATTTTGGGGTATTCTTTTCATTTTTTTTTACACTTTCTCTCTTTACCACAAAATTTCACAATACATCATCTAATACAACAGAAGTGCGTTCTCGAGTACTTTTCTTTCTTTTATTCATCGTAGATGGAGATATATATTCCAGAGCAACTAATTCTCTTGACGGATCAGTTCGAGAATACACTTCTCTGTTTACATTGCTTTCAGTTTGTGTATTTTGTCCACCCGAATTAAAACAATTATTAAACATTATTATACATGGTTCCTTAATAAACCAGCGTATTATCGTTTGTATTATTCCAAGTTTTAATAATATAGATAATAAAACAAGTACACAGAATCCTATGCCGATATATTTTAACCTAAACCAGATTGTTTCTAAACTTGTCTGTGTTCGTTCATGCTTCCCAATATTTTCTGCCTCTAATTCTATTTCGTCCAATTGTTTACCAACACCTTTTAGCATAGATGGATTTGTATGTATTTCAGTTAACGTTGGTATTTGCACTAAACTGATATTGAATCTAGGTTCTTTAAATGTGCTTTCATTAAATTTGTATGAAAAAGGACTTTCATAATTTCGTTTTGGTAGAGTTGGTACAGTTATTTCTGAGTACAATGCAACTTCTGCAGTAGTTGCAAAACAGCCTGGTTTTAAAGTTAACAATCCTACTTTCTCTGCCGAAACCTCCGAAATTCTCTCCTTACAATTTATGTGTATAGTTTCGATAGAAGGTGATACAAAAATCCACCTATGACCATCTAATAATTGTATCCAATCTGTTCTTTTTACATTAACTAAAGCATATTGACAAACATCATTTTGATTTTTATACGGTGCATTCATTACGACATTTAAACATGGATCTTGCTCTATGACAAAATATTTTGGAAGTAGTCTTTTACATATTCGATAAGTTTTTACACGTTTGCAATTTTGTAAAAATAATTGATCTGTAGGGGTGAATACTAGGTGGTCTTTATCGACAAATATAAAAACACCCCTCTTTTCTCTAACTATATGTTCACAACCTAAGCTAGCATACAAACGTTTCCCATCTTTAGAAATACGTGCAATTTGCTTACTTACTAAAGCTATATTTTCTAAGCACTTCGTTTCGTTAAGATGATTATACGCTTTGTTCAATATATCAATAGTTTGCCTGAGATTTTTTTTTCTATTTGCACATTCTCGTTCAAGTCAATGAAAGTAACAAGTTTCCAGTCCTCGTGGTAAAGTCTAGTATTTCCTAGGTCCTTAAAAAAGAAATTCAGTAGTTGAGAAATATATCTTACTTTTGAATCGGCTTTACTCAGGCAGAGTAGAACTATTATTGTCCTGAAACAAATTCATATTAGCATATTTTAATCGATTAGCATGCACAACGATATCCTTATTCTTTTTCCTAACTTTGTAATTTACATCTCCTTCCTTATCTATTATTTCATATGGACCCTCATATGGAATATACAAACCAGAATTCTTATCTCTAGTCTCTCTTATCATCCAAACAAAATCTCCCGGTTTAAATTCTGCCGGTCTACTAAACCTATCGTATCTTTCTTTAACTTTTTCCTTAGACGCATTAATTTGCTGTCTCGCAGCTCTCACAATGTGTTCAGTTTTCCGTTTTAGTTGTTCTATATATTCCGAGTAGGTCTTAGCAGCTAATTTATCGGTACTTGTAAGATTGCGAGGTTTGGTTCCATATACTAATTCATGTGGTGTATATCCAGTTGTCTCATGGACTGCGGAATTGTAGCTATAACAAGCCATTTCCACATAATCATCCCAATTATCCAGATCTTCCGCCGTTGTTTTTAAATATTCCTTTATCACTTGATGACTTCGTTCCAATGAACCGTTACTCTCCGGATGGAATGCTGTAGTTGTGATGTGTTTCATTTTCATCCAATCATTAAACTCTTTCATTAATTGGCCCGTGAAGTTTGTGCCATTGTCCGTCAAAATGTTCTTTGGTGGTTCAAAAATACTGATATACGATTTTACGAAGGTTTCAATAACAGTTGATGCCTTTTGATCTTTTATAGCCCTGTCCATTAGATATTTAGTTAACTGATCCTGTATAGTGAGCATATATCTGTTTCCTTTACTTGTTTCTTGCAGTGATCTTGTCATTGAAATGTTCAGGTGTATCCGTTATACATAGAGGCAGTCTTGTGGGTTTCCTGTTAGTCTTTTGTTTTTGGCAGTCCCTGCAAGATTTCACATAATTTAATATATCATTATACATATTCGGCCACTGATAATTTGTAACTATGCGTCGTAAAGTCCGTTTATATCCTCCGTGTCCGCCTATTGTGGTATTATGATTTTCCACCAATATTTGTTGTATTTCTTCCTGAGTTTCCGGAATCTTTATGGGTTTCGCCCTAAGATAAATTTTTATATCAGACCCTTTGAATAATTCCTGTATTATATTTCTTAAGCTTTGTGTTTGTCCTGGGAAAATCCTCTGTAAATCAGCAATGTCTATAGCAAGTTCATTTATTTCATGTGCCATTGCGAAATCTCGTACTTCTTGTAAACTATTATGATAGTATTCCAATGTTTCGCGCCCGGTAAGGCGAATTATTATATTCACGAGGTCGTCATCATTATTATACAATATACCTGGTTCGTCCGCATAATTTATATAAATCGGAGTCGATGTTTCTGGGACAACTAAAACAAATTCTATGCTCTTACCACATTTCTGTAGAGGTGCTCCTTCTACTATCAGCACAGGATTTCGAGATAGTGCATCTGCATTGCTGTTTAGACTGCCCTTTTTGTAGATAATTTCGTAATCATACTCTTCTAAGGCGATTCGCCACCTCATGAGCCGTGAACTAGGATCCTTGTTATTCATCAACCATCTCAACGGTCGGTGATCCGTAACAATTTTGAATCTCTTACCATATAAGTACGGCCTGTAATGCTTTACAGCCCATTTAATTGCCAATAATTCCTTTTCTGTGACGCTATAATTTGTTTCTGCGGAGTCGAGCGTCCGACTGGCATAAGCGATTGGCCTGTCTTCTCCAATTTTTCCCTGCGAGAGTATAGCGCCAATTGCACCATTGCTTGCATCAGTGGTTAAAATAAATTCTTCTGAAAAATCAGGGTACTGTAATAAAGGTTCACTGCATAAATCGTTTTTCAATGTTTCAAAAGCTGCTTGTTGGTCTATTCCAAATTCAAATGTAGTCCCCTTTTTTAATAACATAGTTAATGGTTTAGCCTTTTTACTAACAAGGGAAACTCCCGAGGTGCCAATCACCGATTTTGATAAAATTTGAGTATGATGTAGTACTCGTGAAAATATTCAACACGTATTTTTTTTTATCGGCAACTGTTTAGGTTTAAGGGGTGAAAACCGCCCTCAAATTTGGGGTACTAAAGTATATTTCCTTGATTATCTCGGAAACTATGAGAGATAGAGTAATTGCGTAAATTGACGAAATTAGTGCCTTTCCATCACGAATCTAACGGTATCCTATATTTTGCAAAACCTTCATTTGTTTAAACAGTATGTTAAAAAATAACACATTTTTGGCAGTTTCACCAACTTAATGTTGATCAATTTTCATGAAATTTTTTTTATATAAACTAGATATCCAATGCAGAATTACGGATAAATAGGAATTTCGATTTTTTTATTAACAAAAAAGTTATTGCACATGAGATTTTATCGTCCGCCGCGCGCAATAGAGTCCCTACATGAGTTGGTTCTTGCTCATAATCAATTGGTAGTTCGTAAATGAGTTGATTTTACAGTTAATTATTGGTTACTAACAAAAAGAAAAGGATTTTCCGTTCCCTTAAAAGGATACGATTTGCGGCTACCGCACTGCGTGCGGTTTACGGTGGGACATTCCCGTGTCGGCATGGTGGGAATAGTTTCGACCTGTTAACGGACTAACAATAGCAACCCTAAAGAATGGTGAAATGCATTTTTTAAAAGTCTTTGACTCGTTATTGCCACCGAAGGTTACTTATTAACCCTTGGCCAGTTCGTCCAGTGAATTCGGTGATGTTATAAATGCTAATTATGATTTGTTACAAATGCATAAAGCCGAACAAGTAATTACGTTTTATGATGCTTAAAAATGGTGGGTTGAATGGATAATAAATGCAGCAAGAACGGAATGCGAAATGTTTATAGAAAAGGTACTGACCGCTTATAATAAATGGGAAGTATCCGAGGCGTATGTTTACAGCACTTCACGAATCTAGTGCTTCGGTTTCCTTATTGTTAGAAATATCAAAGATTATGGCCTTTTGTCTAGGGGTTAAGAAAGTCACAGGCTTTAGTCTGATGACAAATTTTAGGGTTCTTTCCCTTTTTTACAACATACTTCGGAATTTTCCTTTCCGTGAGGGAAAAGAGGGTTGGGTTTAATTATTATACTAATAACCAATGAGAGCCATAGTAGAGTCTATACATCATTGTCTTTGAGGGATATATAATAGTGACTGTTTAATATTTGAGAAATTCTATTCACATCAACATTCGTGTGCTGACGAAAGAGTTTTTGCACGAAAAATATCAGATATGACAATAAATTTGAATATTAATATTGTTACCGGCGAGGTCCAGAGATTCGAGTTTTTAAAAAGGGAATTTATTCGTCCTCTTAAACTCTACTTTTAACAAACTACAAATCTTACTACACTACTAGAATACTCAAAGAATACAGAAAGGCTTATAAGCTAATACGTTGATCGATGTTAACTCGTACTGATGAGGATTGGTAATGCTCGCTCTTCATCGTCGTTCGCGCTTTTATATTGGCGTGATGCGTATTCGATGCGTCTTTGAATTGTAGGTGGTGCGTAGACATACGTCGCATCTTCGTGTCTATCAGTTACATTGCTTATTTGATGCGCAAGCTGGTGCGTGGACACGCGTCGCATCTTCGTAATAAACAGCACATATAGATAGTAGGACGTCTATCGGTTACATTAGATAACAGGATGTCTATCGGTTACATTCCTCCCTGGGGTGGAAAAGTTCCGTCCCGGAACGTCTTTTTAAAGTATGACCATGTTGTCGAGAATGTACAAGACGTTTCTTCTTTCGCTGGTCTGTAAGGGTGACAACACATCTGGAACATATTAGATTTTATATATTTGGTACTCTACCTCTCTTATACTTCCGATGTTGTGTATAAGATGGAGCGTCGCTGCTATTTTCGTCAAAAGTTCCGGAGTATGTTCGTATAGGTTCCAAGCTCAATTCTGTTTCTTGATTTCTTGGACATTCATGGATTGTTTCTTCCGTGCTTGAGTTAGGTCCGAATGTACAATGATTGTAAATTATTGTACATGGTCTGAAGAAGTATCTTAGACATTGTGTTATTTTCGGACAGCAATTAGCTTTATATATTAGATACAGGAAACTTCCGATCAAAGTTGAATATCCTGCATATGTAAGGTATTTTGTAAGTTTTTCTGTCCAAGTAAGAGTTCTTTTTCTGAGTGATAGTTCTTCGATTTGTTTGTTCAATTCTTCAACTGTGGTTCCCAATGCATTCAGTTGTGAGGGATTTAAAGAATCTTCGCTCAAAAGTTCTAAAATTGAAGTTCAGAGGAAGAAATGTTCATTCTTTGTAATTTCTTTATTATCTTCAGTTCGTCGATGCTTCCTTTCAACATTATGTCGATTGATTTATTATTTAACGTTTCGCTAGACTTTAATACTGTTCTGGATGTAGTGGCCATGCATCCTTTAGGTAGATGAATTATGCTCGTTTTCTTTATTTTCAAGAATATTGGTTGGTTTTCCGAGCATACTGCGTGTAGTGTTTCTTTATGTGAAGGTATTATAATCCAATCTTGATTTGTTCTGAGTTGAATGTATAGTGTATTTTGCAATTGTATGTAATGATAAGAGCATTGAGATCCTTTGGAAAGGATCAGTTCAATGAGACATGCATCCGATTCTCTTGTAGAATAATCGGGATGTGCTCTTTTTATAAGATTTATATTGGTTACTTTTCTTATATTCATTTGTTCTTCAGCTTCTATTGGAACGAATTTCGTTTTGTCGTGATTTAACAGAATATATGGTATTTGTATATCGTGCACCATATAACCTTTTATCAACGAGTAGACTGGTATAGGTATCGCATGGTATAGTATGTAATCCAGAGGTTCTATTAATGGTATGTGAAAAGTATATAATAACTTTCCTTGGCTCATTGAAATTGTTAAGTCGCTTATTTCGACTATCGTAGGGTAATATTCTTCTGATAGTGGTGTTGGGAAAAATTCTTCTTGAGAAGTGTTTTTAAGAGTCTTTATGAGTTGCTCAGGTGAGAGGATATATGGATGTATTATTCCTTTCTTTCCATCTATCAGTGCGTTTAAGAGCTGTTGTAGGTCTTCTTTAGTTTCTGAGTACATTAGAATGTGATCAGCATATAGTTCGTCTATTTGCTGGTTTAGTAGAATCTTTTCGCTTTCGTTTTTAAGGACTTGGAAATTCTCGTTTAGGAAGTGTGTTTGTTTTTGTAATTGATTGAATGTTCCAAGATTGCTTCTGAGGTGATTTAACAGGAAAGTTGTCTGATTTCTTACCAAATGTGCGATTTGTAGATTATCTTCTCTTAGTTTATCAATTTCTTGATTGTAATAGTCGGCATCTGAGGCTGCCAGATTTCCAAAAAGAACTTTTATTCCTTCTCCAATAACATTTAATAATCCTCTTTTATTTCTCTTTCCTATGAAATGAAGTAGTGTATTTCTATCTTCTTTCAGACGAGCCATTCTTTTCTGTTGAGCTTCAATTCTATGTTTTGAAGAACATATTTGAGGTTGCATCTTTATGATGCATAATTTTAACATTTGGGCGAGATTTGCTTCAAGCTCGTTTACTGATTGTAAAACTGGTTCATAATTAATTCCAATTATCAAATTCCATGTTGCGTGGTATAGCTGAGCTGGTCCTAAGTTTTCAAGATAGACTGCTTGATTAGGATCCAATTCTGATACATATATATGGTCATTATTCTGTTTCTCGTCTTCCTGTTTCATGTGAATTGAATTGACTTGTAGGGCTAAGATTAGCAGAAGAAGTTCGAGGTTCATCTTCTTCGTAATTTTTCTCTTCTGTTCCTGCAACAAATGGTTTTATATCGTTAAAATGGTATGTGACTTCTTTGAATCCTTTCTTTATTGTTGCAGCTTGATTGTTTATGATTCTTGTAATTTCGTAAGGGCCTTCCCATGGGGCATGTAATCTTGAATCTTGAGGTTGATGCCTCCTTACTAGAACTTGTTGTCCTACTTTTAAATTATCTGTTATTCTGGCCTTTTCTTTAACTTGCATTCTTCTCCTTCTTTGGATTCTTTCGGAGACTTGTCTTTTTATATTTCTTCTCCTCCTTATCAGAGATTCGCATTTTTCTTTTTCGGTTGTTGATAATTCTTCTATATCAAATGGTATGTTTGGTTTATATCCTAGCATGTATTCTGTTGGAGTGATTTGGAGAGTTTCATTTGTTGTAGTATTGTGAGCAATAGTTGCTCCAATAAGTTGTTTTGTCCATTCGTTAGAGTCTCCAAGATAACTTCTTAGATAATTTAATATTTCTCTGTGGGACCTTTCATTTTTTCCATTCGATTGCGGATGATATACCGCCGTTGAGGTCATTTTTACTCTTAGTTTTTCTTGCATGACTTCTAAAAACTTCCCTTGGAATTCTAGCCCGTTGTCGGTGATGATTTCCTTCGGAACACCGAATATACAGCAATAATATTGCCAAAATTTTTCGAGGACTTCTTTTGCCTCTTTCGTCTTTAAAGGTGCTAGTTGTACATATCTTGTGAGATAGTCTTGTATTACCAAGATATATCTGTACCCTCTGTCCACTGGTAAAGGACCTATTATATCTAATGAAACCTTTTCATTTGGTTCGTTGGGGATATCAGGTTTTCCCATAGGTGGTTTGTTCGCAACGTATCTCAGACGTTCGAACTGGCATTTTTGGCACTTTTTAATGACATTCTCAGTGTCTCTGACCATTCCAGGCCAGTTATAAGCAGTGCGTAGTTTTTCTATGGTTTTCTCAGTACCATAGTGTCCACCTAATGTGCTTTCGTGCACTTCTTTAATGATTCTTTCTTTTTCTTCTCTCGTTTTTGGGTCCTTGGTGTCGTTAACTTTTACGACGAGATCCTTTTCTGGAGTTTTCTTCACGTGGACATAGGAGATCATTTTTAAAATTGTTTCTCTGACGTTCAAGTCAGGTATTCTGATCTCTATTTCTGAGCATTCCGGAATCTCAGTCCGTATGCTGGCATACCATATGATTTCATCGTCAAAAGGATCTATGTGGAGTCCATGCTCTTCATTGATGGTTGTTATAACTAATCCTTTTCTTGTTGTTCTCCCCTTTTGTATCATTAGATTGGGGGATTCTTGGAAAGTGTTCTTTTCTTCCTGAAATTCATCATATGTAGGTGATGCTTCATTCATTAAATCTTCTAGGGCTTCTTCGGCTGTGTCCCTAGTATTCTCTTCTTCTCCTGTTTCCAAGGCGTTAATTCTTGATAAGGCATCAACGTTCGAATTCTGTTTTCCTTTCTTATAATGTATTTCATAATCGTATTCTTCCAACTTAAGTCGCCATCTCATTAGTCGTGACGTTGGATCTTTGACATTTTGTAACCATATCAATGGTCTATGGTCGGTTACAATTATGAATTTTCGTCCGTATAGATAGGGGCGGAAGTGTTTTGTTGCCCATACTATAGCTAATAATTCTTTTTCTGTTGTAGAATAGTTTGTTTCGGCCTTGTTCAAAGTTCTGGATGCGTAGGCTATCGGTTTATCTTGTCCGATAGTTCCTTGTGATAATATGGCACCTATTGCCTGGTTACTCGCATCCGTCGTTAACACAAAGGGTTTTGTCCAATCTGGGAATTGTAAAATTGGTTCCTTCGTTAATGCTTGTCGTAAAGATTCAAAGGACTCTTGTTGGTTCGTGTCCCATTCCCATGATTTCTCTTTCTTTAATAGCTCAGTTAGTGGTTTTGCTTTCTTTGCAAAATCTTTTATGAATTTTCGATAATATCCGACGAGTCCCAAAAATTGCTTAATTTCTTTTGGATTTTTAGGTACTGGATATTCTGTTATTTTTTCTATTCTTTCTTCGTTTGGTTTGACTCCTTCTTTAGATATTTTGTGTCCTAAATATGCTAATTCTGGTTTTAAATATTCACACTTGTCTGGTTGGAGTTTCAAACCGACCTCTCTGAGTCTGTTGAACAGTGTAACTAGGTTTTTGTTGTGTTCTTCTAGGGTTGAGCCAAAAACAATGATATCGTCCATATATACAAAGCAGATAGTTCCAGTTAGTCCTTTTAGTCCTTTGTTCATCATTCTTTGGAAAGTAGGTGGAGCATTCTTTAGTCCGAACGGCATTCGGTTATATTCGAAATGTCCATCGGGTGTAGAAAATGCCGTTTTTACTTTATCTTCTTCCTTCATTCCTATTTGATGGAATCCTGATGCTAGGTCGAATGCTGAGAAGTATTGTGAGTTTCCTAATTTGTCAAGGATATCTTCTATATTTGGTAATGGGTATGAATCTAGAAGCGTTCTTTCGTTTAATTTCCTGTAGTCTATAACGATTCGCCATTTCTTTTTGCCTGATGCATCTGTTTTCTTGGGGACTACCCATAAAGGCGAGTTGAATGGAGAGTCACTTTCTCTAATAATTCCTTTCTCTAGCATTTCCTTCATTTGCTTCTTAATTTCTTCTTGATGAATTGGTGGATATCTATATTGTTTGACGTTTATTGGCGTATCATCTTTTAATTGTATTGAATGTTCTGTTAATTTAGTGAGCGGTATTGGATCTCCTGGAAGTACGAATATGTCATGGTACTTCTGTATTATTTCCCATAATTCTTCTTTTCCTTCCTTTAGATGTTGTAACCTGGTATTTTCTTCGAGGAGTTTTCTTCTGTTTTCTTTCAAGGGTATGAAATTCTTTTGAAATTCTTTCATATCAGCTGGTTTCGCTTGGAGAGGATTTTTCATTAATTTTTCTTGATCTGTCAAATTGAAATGTGGGAGGATTGTTTCTCCCTCTTTAACCATTGTTGATACTGTGAAATCGTCAAATTCTATTAAAGCAGGTCCATCGTTAACTCCTTGAACCGTGTATTTTAAAGTCGTTATTGCTTTCGGGGGAGCTTTTAGAATTTTCTGTTTCTCATCGTTGCTTTTAAATTTTGTGTTTTTTAATATGACTTTATTTTCCTTAATATTCCAAACGCATTCTAATGATCTTAGGGCATCTATGCCGAGTATCCCATCTTCATTTAGTTTGATCGTATTCGGGACTACTCGTAGATTTATTTCTTTTCCCAGGATTTTTGTGTTAATAATACCTTTGGTTTTCAAAATTTCTCCTGTGACTGTTTTTACATTCTCCGTTTGTTCTTTTCTTATTAATCGTTGGTCTTTGATGTTTCTCTCTTTTATTAATGATAATGAGGAGCCTGTATCCAGCAAAAATTTTGTTTTCTCGCAATTTAGTGGGTTGAGGATGATATTAACGAGTTGATTTGTATTTCCCCGTATGGTACCAATGTTTTCTCGAGCATATTTGTTTGTTCTGGTGGGCCGTTGTTCGTAGGCTGGACTCTTTGAAAATTTCTTTGTTCGTTGTATCGTTTAGTTCTGCATTCTTCTATGGAATGTCCTAACCTCTTACAATAGTTGCATTTGACTCTAGGATATTGTATCTTTATTCTTCCGTATTCCTTTGGTTCTTTTGATTCTTTGATATATGATTTTTGTACCCTTGAATACGGTTTCTTTTCCATGGCAGTAGTTTGTGTATTTGAGCGTTTAGTTTTTGCTGTGATTTCAGCTTGCAAGGCAGATTGTATGGCTGAATGGACGTCATTAGGCATACTTGTTTTTACGTCTAATCTTAATTCTCTTTCAAGTCCTTCGATATAATCGTACAATCCCCTTTTTCTTTCAATGTCCATTAAAATGGCATTTGTTGATTCTGACGATTCTTGAGTGGCTATCGCTCTTATGGCGGCTTCGTGAGTTTTCATAAATCTTTCAGTATAGTTAAGGACTGTTTCCTTTGGTCCTTGTCGTATATTATTCCTTTGAAATTGATAAGTTTGAAGATCTTGTTGATTACCATAATGTTGTCTCAACTGTTTCTTTAGATCCGCGAAATTCCTTACGGCTTCGGCTCTTATAATATTTCTTGCTTTTCCTTTTATTTTCATACCAAGTATGCAAGACAGGAGTAGAGCTCTTTGGCTACTTGGAACGTTTTCTTTCGCGGATTCTGCTTGATATATGAAAGATTCAACAGGATTTTCTCCGTCAAATTCTGGTACTGTCATTAGGAGGTCTTTTAACGTGAGATTAGTAGTTCCTCTCATATTTGCATCTGAGTAGTCTGTTTCGTCATCCGTCATTAAATCTCTTTCTTCAGATGCAAGAGGTGCATCCTTTGTTGCACACCCTTTTTTGTTTTTGAGGCTTTCTATTTCAGTTGTCAAATTTTCTACTAACTTAGTTAGTGATTCAATTTGTTTTTGCATAGCTTCAGCCATTTCTGATACTCACCTTTTTGGTGGTCTTTTGGATGAGATTGTTTCGTGTGTAATTCGTAGCTGTCCTTCTGGGTCGCGGATTCGTATCGTGGATACCGTTGCAACAACTTGTCCCTTCTGCTCAGAGAAACGGGTGTCAAGTGTTCTCGTTTCAACGAGTTCCTTTCGTCTAGGATGCCGGTATCCCACCGCTGCCACCAATTATGTTACCGGCGAAGTCCAGAGATTCGAGTTTTTAAAAAGGGAATTTATTCGTCCTCTTAAACTCTACTTTTAACAAACTACAAATCTTACTACACTACTAGAATACTCAAAGAATACAGAAAGGCTTATAAGCTAATACGTTGATCGATGTTAACTCGTACTGATGAGGATTGGTAATGCTCGCTCTTCATCGTCGTTCGCGCTTTTATATTGGCATGATGCGTATTCGATGCGTCTTTGAATTGTAGGTGGTGCGTAGACATACGTCGCATCTTCGTGTCTATCAGTTACATTGCTTATTTGATGCGCAAGCTGGTGCGTGGACACGCGTCGCATCTTCGTAATAAACAGCACATATAGATAGTAGGACGTCTATCGGTTACATTAGATAACAGGATGTCTATCGGTTACAATATAAATGTATACGCAAGGGACAATATAATAAAATTGCAGTCACTGATTCACAATCAGCTGTCCTCTCCGAGATATGAAGACATGTTTAGATATACATGGTTTCGCTGCGGCTACACAGAGAATAGACCAAACGAATTTATAAATCCCGTTACATTTTGTTTTACCGATTTACAAATTGATATTAACAATTGTTTCAACTGTGACGACGTAGTTGCATTGCGGTGCTCAAGGTGTAAAAATCATTTGTGTTTTCAACACTTTTTTCAAGAGTATCATTATTGCCAAAATTATATATAATAACACATATTATTTGCAAGTCCATCATTAACACTACATTTACCAGCGTGAAATCTATTATATTTAAATATGTTAAATATGTACCTTAAAGCAAGGATAATTAAGACGCGGAAAAGACGATAGATTCGGTAATTTATGTTTTATACGATGGACGAAGAATATTTTTTCTACGGCTCTCTCATAAACCAGTAGAATTTTTTGAAAAAATTCTGTACCAGTCATTTTGACTGGTTTGGTAAATCTAGTGTTAATTTAAAAGCACCAATACATATACATTCATAAAATCAGCTCTTTTAAGAGTTACCAAGTGATTATGAACAAGGAACAACTCATATAGGGACTCTATTTCGCGCGGCGGACGATAAAATCTGATGTGCAATAACTTTTTTGTTAATAAAAAAATCGAAATTCCTATTTATCCGTAATTTTGCATTGGATATCTAGTTTATATAAAAAAAATTTCATGAAAATTGATCAACATTAAGTTGGTGAAACTGCCAAAAATGTGTTATTTTTTAACATATTGTTTAAACAAATGAAGGTTTTGCAAACAAAAGTATACCGTTGGATTCGTGATGGAAAGGCGCTAATTTCGTCAATTTACGCAATTACTCTATCTCTCATAGTTTCCGAGATAATCAAGGAAATATAC
Organism: Cerceris rybyensis; assembly: GCA_910591515.1. Classification (NCBI taxonomy): domain Eukaryota; kingdom Metazoa; phylum Arthropoda; class Insecta; order Hymenoptera; family Crabronidae; genus Cerceris; species Cerceris rybyensis. Next base: position 5,059,912 of record OU342789.1, read on the forward strand.
TTTAGCACCCCAACTTTGAGGGCGGTTTTCACCCCTTAAACCTGAACGATTGCCGATAAAAAAGATACGTGTCGAATATTTTCACGAGTACTACATCATACTCAAATCTTATCAAAATCGGTGATTGGCACCTCGGGAGGTTCCCTTGTAAGATCTTTTATGAATCGTCTGTAGTATCCAGATAGCCCTAAAAATTGCTTCACGTTTTTAGCATTCTTTGGTGTAGGAAATTCTCTGACAGCTTTCAATTTTTCAGGATTTGGTCTAACACCTGCTTCAGTAATTACATGGCCTAAATATTGTAATTCGGGTCTAAGGTATTCACATTTATCCGGCTGAAGTTTCAGACCCAATTCTAAATTGCGTTTTGTTACGTGCGGCGCTTTATTTTCCGCGTGCCGTCCGCCGTCGAGCGGGTGTCAACGGACGGTAGATTCCGCGCGTTCTAGCTAATACGAAAATTTTGTAGCTCTCCCCAGACTATGTTGAGGAGAGGACAGGATGGATGGGCCGATCTGTTGAAACCCGTACAGGTTTATTGGATTCGAAATTTGAAAGGATAAGGATTTTAAATAATATTGTTTTCGAACAAAGATTGAACTGGTAGAATAAAGTATATTCTAATGCGTTAGGAAATTTTACATATAAAAGAAAGAGAGAGAGAGAGAGAGAGACTTTAAGATTCTGAATTATGGATCATGAAAATAACAACGTAAGGGTGGTGAAACTTATTCGAAACGAAGTTCGAATGAATTTCCCATTCACAAGAATTAACAAGACTTTACTTTCGATGGTTCGGTTCAGGGTTCGTATTCAAGGAAATAGACAGTGAAAATATTCAATAATAATTTTGGTAAAAATTGGAACTCACCCTGGTCTCCTGTGGTCGGTACAATTATAATTTTGCGGATGAATGTGTATAAATCGAGCGTGCGGGGGTGCGCTCGTTTCGGTTAAGATCTTCCGATATTGGTAACACAATTTCGATGTTAAACGCTGGGATTACAATGTTGTTTAGTATTTGAGAATCTAGACAGAGAAGACAATTATGATTAACGGCTTAGAATCATAGATTATACGATACGGACATTTGATCGAGGGTAGTGTTTAAAAGCAATAGAATTTTGACGTAAAATCTCACGCGAAACGCTGAGTCCTTCGGCACTGATTATCAATACCGTACTATTTCTCACTGACAATGAGAATCGGAGATTCTCACTATCGCAGATTCGCGAGCTATCAATCACGCACTACGCGACTTGACGATTGAAAGCCAAGAGATATTTAAGTTAACTAAGGTATTCAATTAGAATGTTTTACGAGGATATCAAAGTCCGTTACCGCGTATCAAACTATTGAAATTATTCGCGGATAACTTGGCTTAACGACACCCCGGACTCAATGCCTACGCACCTCGCGACTTTCCAGACAAGAGTGACGAGTTAATCTCGCCCTGGGTCTCACGAAGGGTGGACCCATGATGGAGGTGGTAGCCACGTTCCGTGGTCACGTTATGCTTAGTTTTTGATTGCGGTAATGCAACTCTTTATTCTTCTTCTCTGTTCAGTTGTCTCTAACTGCCTATTTTAAGTGATATATGATGGAATGCGCTACGCACGTCGATTCCATCACGCTCTTAGTATTATGTTGGCTAGAACGCAGATGAAACTTAATATTTAAGATGAAACAGAAGAGAATGGAAAAATCCGATATAAAAATTTATTTCGGGACGTAACAGTTTAAAAAGAACTTTAAGTCTTTCGTTATGTTGCTCTAAATTTTCACCATATACAACAATGTCGTCTAAATATACGAAACATCCATGACCAATTATACCACGCAAAGAGTGATCCATCATTCTTTGAAAACTCGCGGGTGCATTTTTCAAGCCAAATGGCATCCTATTAAACTCGAAGTGCCCACTTGGAGTTGAAAAGGCAGTTTTCCTTTTACTATTATTTTCCATAGGTATCTGATGAAATCCACTTGCTAAGTCAAAGGCGCTAAAATAACGGGCTCGTCCTAGTTGATCAAAAATTTCCTCGATATTCGGTAACGGGTATGCGTCTTGATCTGTTTTATTATTAAGTTGTCGAAACTCTATGACTATGCGCCATTTTTTCTTTCCGCTAGCATCACACTTTTTTGGAACTACCCATAAAGGAGAGTTATAGGGAGACGTACTTTCTGATATTATACCCTTCCCTAGCATATCTGTTATCTGTTGATTAATTTCTTGTTGGTGTATTAGTGGATGTCGGTATTGCTTCACATTAATTGGTTTTTCATCATGCGTTTCGATTTTGTGTTCTCTTAAGTGTGTACAAGGTAATGGATCTCCGTCTAAATAAAACATATCCTGGTACTGATTAATTATGTTCCAAATATCTTCTTTTGCCCTTTTATCTAAGATATGGTTTAATCTAGTACATTCTGATAATAATTTGCTTCTGTTAGGATTTAATTTAATTTGCAATATAGTTTCCTTATGCTGTTCCCGTCTAAAGATTATCTTTTTTTTGCCCGTGTCTACAATAGCGTGTTCCTTTTCTAAAAATGGCATTCCCACAATACCATCCTCTTCTATCGGAAAATTGTCCTTTACTATTACAAAAACATGTTCACGATCTTCAATATCAATACGTGCCTCCCTTTCAGAGATTATATCGCCCGACTGTATGCCCTGAAGTCGATTTATTTTACTCCTAAACGGTAAACATTTTGCCGGAGTTTCTTTGATTACATTTACTGTTGCTCCAATGTCTGCTAGGAATTTTCCGTGTTTTCTGTTTCCCAATTGGATATGCAAGGTTGCAAGTTCGGTTCTCTCTGATGAGATATTGTATACTTTATCTGATCTGGTGGTTTGGTTAAAGGCTGCCGCGCGTAAAAATTTTGATTCAATACGCGTGGTTTAGGACAATTTCTGACAAAGTGATCATTTGATCCACAATTATAACAGGATTTGTTTATACCTGTCGCTTCCGATTTTTCATTGCGTCTATCTCTTTGTTCTGTTTGTCTGACGCGCTGGTTCGCACCTATCGCTTCGCGTCGGTTACTACCATTACTACTACGTCCGTGCTGTTTATCAAACGCTTGCGTTATCTCGTCTTCTCTCTCTAATTCCATAGCAAAATCTTGTGCCTCTTTAATACTCTGCGGTCTCATTCCCTGAATTCTTACACGAAATTTCGGATCCAATCCCCTTATATATTGTGGTAAAGCAACTCTGTCTTCATTTGCAAATAAAACTTTTCTGTGCTCCGCGGATATTGAAGAATCGTTTGTGAGCGCTCGTTTTACATCACGATGTGTTCTAATAAATCGCTTAGTATAATCATTAACACGCTGGCGACCTTCGCTAATTCGGCTTCTTTCAAGTATCATAAGATAATAATTTTTTACAGTTCCAAATTCATTTCTCAATATAGTAAACAAATCTTCCGCGGTATGAATTTCATTTCCATCAATAGCGGTACGTGCTTCGTTTATTATTTTCGTAGTTAAAATTAGCCGGAGCATTCTTTGTTTACTCCTACTATCAAATCCTTCTAAAGCTTGTTTTATTTCCCATATGAAAGTTTCTACAGAAATATTTTTTCCATCAAAATGCGTTATTAAATGTAATTCTTCGCGTAACCGACGATGTCGAATTGAAACATTCGATTCATCTCCTGATGATTCGTCTCCTGTTATTGATGCTACATTTCTGTTTGAATCTTCCGGCGCCTGCTCAGATCTGTTTAATTCTAAACGTTCGAGTCTTTGCCTCCACGGTAGCTGTGGAGTCAAAAACGGCTACCGGAGGTGTTAAAAACACATTTTGCTACACAAGTTCACTGTGGAATGCGTTTTTTGCCTCCATGTTAGCTGTGGAGACAAAAACGGCTACAGGAGGTGTTAAGAACACATTTTGCTACACAAGTTCACTGTGGAATGGGTTTTTTGCCTCTACGGTAGCTGTGGAGTCAAAAACTGCTACCGGAGGTGTTAAAAACACATTTTGCTACACAAGTTCACTGTGGAATGCGTTTTTTGCCTCCATGTTAGCTGTGGAGACAAAAAACGGCTACAGAAGGTGTTAAAAACACATTTTGCTACACAAGTTCACTGTGGAATGCGTTTTTTGCCTCTACGGTAGCTGTGGAGACAAAAACGGCTACAGGAGGTGATAAAAACGCATTTTGCTACACAAGTTCACTGTGGAATGCGTTTTTTGCCTCCATGTTAGCTGTGGAGACAAAAACGGCTACAGGATGTGATAAAAACGCATTTTGCTATACAAGTTCACTGTGGAATGCGTTTTTTGCCTCCACGGTAGCTGTGGAGTCAAAAACGGCTACAGGAGGTGATAAAAAACGCATTTTGCTACACAAGTTCACTGTGGAATGCGTTTTTTGCCTCCACGGTAGCTGTGGAGACAAAAACGGCCACAGGAGGTGTTAAAAACACATTTTGCTAAACAAGTTCACTGTGGAATGCGTTTTTTGCCTCCACGGTAGCTGTGGAGACAAAAACGGCTACAGGCGGTGTTAAAAACACATTTTGCTACAAAAGTTCACTGTGGAATGCGTTTTCTGCCTCCACGGTAGCTGTGGAGACAAAAACGGCTATCGGAGTTGTTAAAAACACATTTTGCTACACAAGTTCACTGTGGAATGCGTTTTTTTGCCTCCACGGTAGCTGTGGAGACAAAAACGGCTACCGGAGGTGTTAAAAACACATTTTGCTATACAAGTTCACTGTGGAATGCGTTTTTTTGCCTCCACGGTAGCTGTGGAGTCAAAAACGGCTACAGGAGGTGATAAAAACGCATTTTGCTACACAAGTTCACTGTGGAATGCGTTTTTTGCCTCCACGGTAGCTGTGGAGACAAAAACGGCTACAGGAGGTGTTAAAAACGCATTTTGCTTCACAAGTTCACTGCAGGATGCGTTTTCTGCCTCCATGGTAGCTGTGGAGACAAAAACGGCTACAGAAGGTGTTAAAAACACATTTTGCTACACAAGTTCACTGTGGAATGCGTTTTTTGCCTTTACGGTAGCTGTGGAGACAAAAACGGCTACAGGAGGTGTTAAAAACACATTTTGCTACACAAGTTCACTGTGGAATGGTTTTTTTGCCTCCACGGTAGCTGTGGAGACAAAAACGGCTATCGGAGTTGTTAAAAACACATTTTGCTACACAAGTTCACTGTGGAATGCGTTTTTTGCCTCCACGGTAGCTGTGGTGACAAAAACGGCTACCGGAGGTGTTAAAAACACATTTTGCTACACAAGTTCACTGCAGGAAGCGTTTTTTCCTCCATGGTAGCTGTGGAGACAAAAACGGCTACCGGAGGTGATACAAACGCATTTTGCTACACAAGTTCACTGCAGGATGCGTTTTCTGCCTCCAAGGTAGCTGTGGAGACAAATACGGCTACAGGAGGTGTTAAAAATACATTTTGCTACACAAGTTCACTGTGGAATGCGTTTTTTTGCCTCTACGGTAGCTGTGGAGACAAAAACGGCTACAGGAGGTGTTAAAAACACATTTTGCTACACAAGTTCACTGTGGAATGTTTTTTTTGCCTCCACGGTAGCTGTGGAGACAAAAACGGCTACAGGAGGTGATAAAAACTCATTTTGCTACACAAGTTCACTGTGGAATGCGTTTTTTGCCTCCATGTTAGCTGTGGAGACAAAAACGGCTACAGGATGTTATAAAAACGCATTTCGCTACACAAGTTCACTGTGGAATGCGTTTTTTGCCTCCACGGTAGCTGTGGAGACAAAAACGGCTATAGGAGGTGATAAAAACGCATTTTGCTACACAAGTTCACTGTGGAATGCGTTTTTTGCCTCCACGGTAGCTGTGGAGACAAAAACGGCTACAGGAGGTGTTAAAAACGCATTTTGCTTCACAAGTTCACTGCAGGATGCGTTTTTTGCCTCCATGGTAGCTGTGGAGACAAAAACGGCTACAGAAGGTGTTAAAAACACATTTTGCTACACAAGTTCA